>JAJHUQ010000048.1:0-5379702 GCA_035773235.1 Eospalax fontanierii | reverse complement strand
TTCCCATACTAATAATCTTATAAATTCTCATCTCATTTCGCCCAGGGGTAACTTCTTTTGCATGCTGGACTGGACCTGATCAATGAACTCAGGCAGGGATTCTCCTGGTTTCTGATGGGAGCCTTCTAGTAGTGCCCCAGTGGGCCCCTCATCTAACTTATACAGGGCATCCAGTCCAGCTTGCCTGACCTGATCTCTATAGGGGGCTGCTGGAAGCGTGGCCTGCTGGACCCTACCAACATGGCAAAGGTAATGGTATGGGTGGATCAGCCGTCCTGTTATCTTCCGCCCTTATCCTGCATT
This sequence comes from Eospalax fontanierii, assembly GCA_035773235.1. Lineage (NCBI taxonomy): Eukaryota > Metazoa > Chordata > Mammalia > Rodentia > Spalacidae > Eospalax > Eospalax fontanierii. The sequence continues at coordinate 5,379,399 of JAJHUQ010000048.1, read as the reverse complement.
CCTCCCTATAGTAAGCTCCCCATTTTACATAGGTGGGCCCTGGGAGAACTGCTCTGGCTAAGTCCAGCCAGTCTTTGGGGATGTAGGGATACTGGGCCACCTCCTGGATGAGGGCCAGGGCCCAAGGGGAATTGGGCCCATCCTCCTTGATGGCCTTTTTAAGGTCCACCAGGTCTTTAGCCTGTCATGGATAGCAAGCAGCTGGGCGGTTGGGTGTCCGAACCAAATTCATATAGTAGGCATCTACATCACTCGTAGAGCCATTGGGAGAAGTGGAGGGCTTTCGGGAAACTCGATTAGGCTCCGCATGAGGGAAATCCTCCCTCTCTTCTCCTACGTTCAAGGCTCTTGAGGAGTGGTGTATATAAGGAACTGGGGGTCATTTGGCCCCCATAGGTGGGGGGCTCAGTGCCCCTACCTCAGTGTTGAGGTCTACCTCCTGTCTCTTACTTTACTTTCTCTCGCCATGACCAAGTGCTGTCTGGGTTTTTACATGGACCTCGGCTATAGCCTGAGTGTCTCCTTCAGTCACCTGACCTTTCTCCCCTTTTCTTTTGGCTGGGAGATGGGAGGATGTTATGCCAGAGGAAAACATGGTCCTTAGAGTGCTCATGGTGGGGTAAAACCCAAGCGGGGGGCTCCCGGCCCGTGAGTGTTTCTCGGGCTCGGGCAAGTCTCTCCACCCACTCCCAGGTGTCTGCACTAAACAGATTTGCTGCTATAATCCAGGGGCCAAGGCATTAACTTCCCCCCAGACCTCCATTGTGGCTGTATCTGAAATTTTAAGGCCCCTGCTGTTTAGCATTAGCCTTAGGGCTTTTAGGGCCGACTCCTCCTTTGAGGAGTTTGAGTTACCAATGATAGGGCCTCACCCGATCGGAAGGTTTCGGGGCTCCTACCTTCTTCCAAGTTGCTCCTGGCTGAGAGGGTCCTGAGAAGTATCACGTTGGGGTCACCAAATCTGTTATGTCCCCTCCTGGCTGTCACGATGGGCACGGCAGACACGGGTCGGTGCTCCTCTTCCTCCTTGTGATTACCCCTGTCCCCGGCCCTTGGGGAGGGAAGCTTGAGAGAGATTGGGGGCTCAGCTTGCTGCAACCCAGATCCCCGGCACGACAGTGTGGAGATCCTAAAGGCAAAACCGGGACCACCATCAGGCCAAGAAGAGTCTACAGCCGGCTTCTTCTGGTGTTACGGCTCTTTATTGTGTTACAGCTCTTCTTCGGCACAACAGGGAATTGCTTTACAGTTCTCAAGAGTGCACTTATATACAGTTCTCTCTCCAATCAGGCGCACTTCTTTGTTTCTTAACAGCCTATCGCATTGTTTTATTTTCAAGCCTTGTATTAGCATAAATGGGCAGTTACATGGGCGGTTACATGGGCAAGCAAACCTACAAATCACTACAGAGGAAAAAGGATGCCTATCAGCATACAGGTTTCTTTTTCTTATGGCCTGACACTGGCTCATTAGTATTTTTATTTTAACTTCAATCAATTGAAATATCTGTGATACATAAAATTAATAATCAAATTTGGAACCATGTACACCTATATATGTGTTTAAAGTTTATATTTTGTACTTAACATTTTATAGATTTTGTAACCTTTTCTTGTAGATTTGTTTTTTAAAAATATTTTATTTACTATTTTAATATGTATGAGTGCAATGCCCACACATACATAGTGCACCAGTGTTGTGCACTGCTGGCAGAGGTCAGAAGAAGGTCTTAGACACCGTGAACTGGAGTTGTGGTTGGTTGTTAGGAGCCATGTAGGTACTGGGAACCGAGCTCTTGTCCTCTGCAAGTGTGGTCAGTGCCTTCTTAACTTCTGACCCTTCTCTCTAGCCCCTAGATTTGTTTTTATGGAATAATCCCTTCCAGAAATTTTATTTCTCAAAATTAGATTTACTTATTTATTTTGTGTGTGTGCAATGTGTGTGTGTGTGTGTGTGTGTGTGTGTGTATGTGTGTGTGTGTAAATATGTGCCAAACTTTGCCTGTGGAGGTCAAAGGGAAATCTTAGGAGTTGCCTGTCTGTTTTGACCATAGATGTCCTGGGGCTCAAACTCAAGGTGTCAAATTGAGAAACAAGTGCCTTTGCAAGTTGAGCCATCACAGTGCCCTGAGTCATGGTATCATTTAGAGTTGACCATTTTCTGTTTTGTCAAGAGAGTATTATGACTATGAAGAAAAAAAGGACTATTGATCTATCTACTTGTCTGAATTGATGTGGTTAAACCACACTGAAAAATTCATGTAATTCTAGCTGATTTTCACTAGCCTCCACGTCATCTGCAACATATCCTATTTTATCTTTTAATACTATCATCATTTTTGTCTTGTTTTCTATATTATGATCTAAGCAAAATAAGAGTAATAGGTCAATGAACAGTCAACTTTTGTACTTATATCTGAATTTTTTCAGACTCTCAATTTTATATTCACAATTTCTATGGGTAAATATCATTTATGTTTCAAACATATCTACTTTCTATTTCACCTTTACTTATAACATGTGTTTTAGTTACTCAAAGTCTATATGGCATCTCTTGATAAGTTAACATTAACAAGTTTTATAATGAGTTATTTATGAAGAAGCATTTCCTTTCATGTCTTATACTCTAACAATATTTCTATTTATTATTTGAAATTTTCATATATTAAAAATATTTTTATTGATTTAAGAATCACATAGAATGTATTTTGATCCTCTTCAGAGCCATCTCCCATCTCCACCTCCACTTTACTAACCTTCCCAGCCCTCCATGACCATAACGTCCTCCATTTTTATTTGTCTTTTTTTTTAAGTCCTATGGATTGTAATCTGTTTTCTTCAAATGCTCTTGTGTATGGGTCTATCCCTTGAAGTCTGCTCAACCTACCAGATATATTCATTCTCTCTTTCTCTCTCCCTCTCTCTCTCTCTCTCTCTCTCTCTCTCTCTCTCTCTCTCCAACAAAACAAAACAAAACAGACAAACCCTGGCTCTCCCTCTGCTTGCATCTATCAGTTTGCAGTCGATCCTCAGCTAGGACTGATGCGTCCCTCCCATCTCCATCATCTGGGCTGAGCCCTGTCAGGGCTGTGTTTACACAAGTCTTGAGCATGTGGTCATAAGTGCTGTGGGTTCCTATGTGCTACGTCCCTGTGTTTCCCAGATGAAGGCTTCCTTGCATTCCACTATCACCTGTGGCTCTTTCTGCTCTCTCTCCTGTGATAATCCCTGAGTGCTAGGAGGACAGGGTGTGATGTAGGTGTCTCGTTTAGGCTTGAGCACCCCACAACCTCTTGTTCTCTGCACTTTCAACAATATACTTTGTTCATATCCACAGGTCACAACGTCCCTTCCACTTCCCCTAGAGATTGCCTCCATGCACAATTCAAAGTCCTCTTTCATGTTGTTAATCATTTACTGAATACACTTTCCTATAGTGATGAGTCCTATTTTGATTTTCGTTGAGAATTCTGTTCATTGTAGTTGATCATACTCACTGCTAACCTCACCAACTTATTCTTCCCAGATCTAACTCCATCTCCGTACCCTCCTGAATTTATGTCTTTTGATTCCAATCTGCGCTGTCTATAGTTTGTTGATGTTGTACTCTTGTATAAAATAAACTTGAGTAATTTCCATAGTCTAGAGTCTTTTAATTTGGTATGCGTACAGATTTCCTGCACAGATATTTTAATTATGAACTTCTGTTTTCATTTTTTAAACATGTTTTATCTATTCCTATTTTATGTGTGAGTGTTATGCCTGCATGTAAGTTTACCTGTGTTGTCCACTGCCTTCAGGGGTCAGAAGAAAGCATCGGATCTCTTGGAACTGGAGTTACCGACAGTAGTTAGCCACCCTGTGGACGCTGGGAATCAAGCACCGGTCCTGTGCAAGAACAGCAAGTGCTCTTAACTACTGAGCAACCTCTCAGGACCCCTGCCTTCATTTTCAAAGCACAAGTTCCACTCTGCTACATGGTAGTGAGCACTGAAGATTTTTACTGTTACACAATTGACCAGTTATTAGTGGTAAACTATCACTTAATACCAAGAAAACTGTAGAAATATCACAGTAATTATTAAGGGCATGATATTAAGGTCTATGGATGAGCCACAGGCCATCTTCTGCAAAGTTAATCAGTAAATTATTAAAGCCTTCAAATCTGTGTGCATCAATTTTAGAAGTTTATATTTTCCTGGGAAATTTTCCTATTATCAAGTTTGTTGCAGAACAATATTTAAAATTCTTTTCTACTTCTTCTTTTTTTAGGATCATGAAGTAAAATCATTGACTTTTCTTGCCACTGGCAGAATCCCTACCTTTTGAAGCATCTGTAGCACTGGACTACTTCCAGCAGCAAACTTCTCATGGTTTGGGTCAATTAATCTCGTTGTTCTAGTTTGCTTTCTCTGCCGCTGTGATCAGCATCTCTTCCAGAGACAATGTGTGCAAGGAAAGGGGCCATTTTACCTCAGAGGCTGAACTCCATCACCAGTGGGAACCTGGAGCAGGAAGTGAAGTAGAGGCCATGGAGGAATGGTGCTTCCTGGCTCACTCCCAGGCTAATCTACAGTTGCCGTTCTAAGACATCTCAGGTCCATCATCTAGAAACAGCACCACCCACAGTGGTGTGGGCCCTCCTACACCAATTATTAATCAACAAAATACCCTGAAGACCAACCCCATAGAGGAAACTCCTCAGTTGGGGTTCCCTCTTCCCAGGTGGGTTGAGTCAATAACTGAAGCCAGCTAGGACATTTGTATTGCTGTCTTCCTTAATAAACTGTTTCCGTAAAGATTAATCCATTTGTTATTACAGAATACATGCCAAATCAAAAAGTTCGGAAAATATTTCTCATAGTTAGAGACAGGACATTATTTTCACAGAAACTTGTTTTTGTTTTTCCCATGAATGACAAGGTGTATGTGACTGGAGGACTTTAAAGCCACATACCACATACTGAGGATGGATTCCATGTGCCACTGCGATCTGAATATCAGACTTAGACAATGACATGCCCTGCAGGTCTGAGCCTTCCATGTCATCTGTGATTACCCTTCATAGTCACAGCCTAGCACCTGAAATCCCAGAAAAGACCTAACTGCGATTGTCTCTTGGAATCACACAAGTCATAAACCTCTTGCTCTGGTTAGGAAACTGACCTGTTAGCTAGAAACAGCTGAGAAATTTCCTGCAGGGAGTGTGTTCTTGAGCTACTTTTCTTTTGAAAAAAAAGCAACTTATAGAAGAAGGGTTTATTTCGGCTCGTTGTTTCAGGATACGGTCCACTGTGGTTAAGAGCTGGTGCCATAAGGGCTGGTCATCAGAGAGTGAGGCTATGTCCTCAGTTACATTACACAAGGCGGGAAACAGAACTAGGCTATAAGCTGTGACCTGTCCTCCCCCAACCCCATCTACTTTTTCCAAAGACACTCCATCACTGGTGTCCCATAAACTCTCAAAACATCAAATATTTGAAACCCATGAGCTTATAGTGGGGCATTTCACATTGTTACCATGATGTTACAGAAGTTCCTTATAATGAGCACCAATTATTAAAATTCTTCTGGACCAAACTGGGTACAAAATGTCCACTTGAATTTTATCACCATTCCATATACCCAGTACATCCAGTTCGACTCTTCAAAAGACCAACCTGCCATAGGTGACTACAGAGACGGTTTCTAAGGGGTCATCTCGATAATTTGCATTGTTAAGTTAGAGGTCATTATTCACAAACAAGCATTATCACTTCAAACTATGCCTCTCATTTGATTGGTGAATTGTAGCTAGTGTAAAGTGTGGTGTTGAACTGGAAATGTTCCATTGGAGTGGTCTATTTCTGTTGTCATACAATATTTCTTCATATTTATGCTTGGAAATCCTTTCAGATTGATCATGTTGACTATGATATTCTTCAACTTTGCAATTCTTTTTTTGTAGACTTGAAATTCCTTAATAAATGCTTTACTTTTTAAAACCAAATCCCTTTTCTTTCAGTCATGGGGTCTCGTACACAATAGACAATCTTTCTTCCCTGAGTCACCCCTCTAACTGACTTTTCAACAGACTTTTCCCAGGATCCATGTTTGTTTCTTTAAGACTTTCCTTATCAATCCTTTCCTCTGTGAATACAACCTGAATCATTTGATCAATCCCTTCCCACCTGTTTAACACCCTTCAGGTTATGTATTTTAGCTTTTGAAGCAGTGTCTTCTCAAGTTCATTTCTCGACTTCTATAGCTTCATCCAAAAAGGTCAATAACAGGAATTTAGGGAAATGATATCTTTTGAAATATTCTCAGTGTTTCTTTTCTTGGCAATGACAGCTTTTAATGTTCTTGCTTAATCCTAAACAGTTTGGTGAATAATGTTTGTGTTTTATCTCTGGCCAAATAAACAAATTGGTGACCTCCAAAAAGAGAGATTTTATGTTCTAAACATTTTGTTCTGTCAACACAATTTTAAGCTAACTAAATGTGCCAGAATAGAAGAAACTGAGTTCTCCCATGGAAAGCACCAACGGAGGCAAAGGTCATTGTGTGTGCTCCCTTCACAACATCTATTTTTGATTTTTAGGCAAAAAACACATTGGCATTTACTTTGAATGCCTTTAACTGCCTGGCACAGTGTCGTGTTGATTTGATGTTCAAAGTTTCTTTTCATGAATCATGCCTCGAAGCAGAACAGCTATTGAATTGACTTAGCGGGATTAAGGACATTCTGCCTGAGCCCTGGTGCAGGATTGCAGTTTTGAGGAAATGAGGCCCAAGATTCTGGATGTGCAAAACTCAGTTGACCCTGGTGATGATCTCTGCACAGAACTATTCAATTAAGCAGGATTTTCACCCTCAGGAACCATTTGGATGTGTAATGATTAGAAACAATCTACATTAGTTACTTTTCTGATTGTTGTGATCAGAGGCCTGAGGAAATGCAACATACGGAAGGAAGCCAGCATTCCCTTTGATGTAGGGCACGAGACAGTGCCTTCCGTCATTGAGGGCAAGGTGGGGCAGCATGGGCACAACGCCTCTGCAGGCGTCTGCAATCAGGAAGCAGGCAGCAGTCCAGGAGAGAGGGCAACCTACAAAACCCCAAGAACTGCTCAGAGTGATCTCCTCCCTCAACAACGGGTCACCTCCAACAGAATCTGAGACCCTCCGAAACAGCACCACCCTCTTGGAACCTGGTGTTGAAGTGCTTGAGCCTAAAGCGAACAACTCACATTCACACAAATCCAAGTCTCACAGAGCTTCAAAAATTATATCTGTCAAGCCAGGCATGGTGGTACACACTCCAGTCCTAACATTCCTACACAGAGGCAGGAGAATTTCTATGAGATCAAGGCCAGCCTGGTCTACTCAACAAATTCCTGGCTGGCTGTGGTTACAGGGAGACCCTGTATCTCTCTCTTTGTCTGTTTCTCTCATCAAGTTATATGAAGTGCATAAAAATTAAAATATATTGAAAAAATTATGTCTTTCTTGTCTTTTACTAAGAAATTAAAACTGAGGGTTGGCCATGATGGGACATCCTTTTAATCCCAGCATTTACAAGGCAGAGGCAGGTGGATCTCTGTGAGATCAGGACCAGTGAGGCCAGCCTGGACTACACAGGGCACTCCAGGCTGGCTGGGGCTCTAGAAAAATCCTATCTCAAACAAAAACTTAAACAAACCGAAAAACCAAACCAATAAGCAACAATTAGAAATTTAATGGAGACATTTGGGGTTGAGTAGATAGCACATTATGCAGTACTTGCCTAGCAAGAAAGAAAAGAAAGTGAAAGCATTTATATAGTATTCATTAAGGAGGGTGATAACATAAATAACTTAGAAAATAAACATTTTGCAACACCAAGCTGAAATGTAGAAAAAGTCTTATACTTTTCTGTTCTTGAAAATCTCTGTGAGCCTTGGCTTTCTGGAAGATGATTGGATTGTAATGTTAATGTGGGACCCCTGGAATCCCTTCTCTGTACCCAATATCCATAGATTAACTGCTCTCTTTGCTTCTGTAAAATGCTTGGCTTTAAAATATCAAACTGAACAGAGATGACTCCATTTTGTCCTTTCTAACAAGCCTCAGTCATGGGACCTGAAAAAGGGAACAAGCTCAGGCAAGTTTAGCAAGTCTCTGCAAGTGTTATAACAGGAACAGACTTAAACAAGCATCAGCACATTTCAACAGACTTAGGCAATGGTCAGAATATTCCTTTGTCCTGGAAACAGCACCCACCAATCAGAGGCATCATAGTCACCTTTAACTAATTTTAGTATACAGCTTATAGCAACCAATCAATTTAAAATATGCTCAAATCTATAAAAAGCTCCTTCCCACTCTCCTTGGGGCTCTCAGAACAGATCCACTGCGTTGGTAAGGTCTGGGAGACTGAGCTTAAGCTTGAATAAAGGCTCTTTGTTTTTGCATACTCTGGACTCCGTGGTAGTTCTTGGGGAGCTGTTCCCGGTGCGTAACAGTTAACATCTCTAGTCTTCCTGTGTTGTCTTGTTGAGAGTCTATGAAGGAAGAATAATATGGGATAGACATGAATTTGGAAGACACAGGAGTAATTTAATATGCATTTCAGATTACACCAGTGCTGGAGCCTGCTGGCAGAATCCAACTGTACCTGAAGGGGGAAGCGAGGATTGAGAAATAGAGAGAGAGAAAGGATAGCCTCAGGAGAGCTGTCAGTCAATACTGAGGCCCCAACTTTATTTTGCTCAATGTATTTATACCACTATCCAGAGCATAGGAATTCAGGCGAAGTCAAATTAGAGACAATGCTGACATTTGGGCAAAATAACAAGTGCTATCTTGTAAAACTTACATCTTCTCCCAAAGGTCATGGAATGTTCAAATCTCATCCTTGTGCTAAAAGGATATCTCCTCTTAGATTTTGGGCATAAACAACAAAATGGCTCCCAGCATAGTGGACTTTCTTTTTTGCCACTATACACGACGCTTAAAGTGGGTAGTTTCCTAAAGAATACTTAAGACTGGGTAAGTGTGATCAGTGTTGTCCTTCTGTTATATCCTCCTACATTCAAATTTATGCATCTTTGGACTGAGGGTTTATGTTAGCGGGAGAGGACTTACCTAGTATGCTCAAGTTGAGGCTTCAATTCATAACACTGCTAAAAGGGAAAAAGCAATCCGTGTGTCTCACTGGGTGTTGTGACATCCAACAGGAGTCTTGATATTCTGGAGGCTGAGTCATTAAGGTCATGGGTCGGAGGCAAGCCTGTGCTACAGAGCTATTGTTAAGGAGGAGTTGCCCCTAACAAGGTTCTACTGAATCCAGAGTGATTTCAGGTTTAGGACCATAACAATACTACTGAAAGACAGATGTCATTTTGATGTACAGAATACTGAGGAAACCTGTGCCCTAGTACTGAGGGTTAATAAAGTTAATATTAACTATTGGCTTTCTGAGGACATTCTTAAGTTAAAAACCTGCTCTCTATACACTAATAAGAAACAGAATCAGGGTACAATATGAAGACAAGACAGTTTATTGTCACTGAATTCACCTCTGCTGAAGAATCAGCATCTTTTTCCCACAGTGCCTCTGTATGCTTCCATAAAAAGGCAACTTGTTGTTATGATCAAGATCATTTAACTCATCTTTTCAAAACTCAGAGATTTCTGGGGACCCTTGAAACACCATTTGAAGATCTCCAATTGAATCCCAGAGGGCTTGATTTTAACCAATTTTCAAATTATTAATATGTACATACAATGTGGATTTTCTAACCACTGTAGTTAACATAGAATTGTTCTTGCATTTGATATTGAAATTGCACTGATATTGAAAGATCCCTGGGCTGGGCATGGCGATGTACACCTTTAGTCCCAGCACTGGGGAGGTAGAGGTAGACGGAGCTCAATGAAATTGAGGCCAAGTTGGTGCAAATAAGGAGTCCAGGCAAGCTGAGGCTACAGGGAGACCCTGTTGAGAGAGAGGCAGAAAGAGAGAGAGAGACACACACAGAGAGAAAGACAGAGAGCCATCCATGAGTGATATTTGAAAAGCTGTCTTGATTTACCCCCAATATCTTACAAATCATTTGTATTTGCAAAATTCTCTGTAATCCCTTCATGCGAGGATGAATCTTAGAAAAGTCCAGGGTCAGTGCAAATTCATTGCAAAACATACTCACTCTCCACTCTTGAGTGTGAATAAAGTTCACTGTATGAATTAATACAGCTGAGATTTATAACACTTCTCTAAGAAGTGCTATTTTCTGGTGAAATGGGATAAATATGGGCACAGGCAAATCTAGAGTGTGAAACAACAGAGGACGATCTTTGTGCCAGCCTTTCACTGGTTAACTTTAGGGAGGCAAATAGCTCCAGCAGAAACTTCTCTTCAGTCCTCAGTTCTAATGAGGGACTGAAAGAAAACATACAATCCAAAGAGAAGTTCAGAAAAGAATAAAACCACACCTGCTGACCAATGTCTTCTATAATCACACTTCTGTGAACAGACAGACCCGTCGGGCAAATGGGCAACTCAGATCATCCAGCGAGTGTTACCCATGGTAAAAAAGTGCCAAAGAGAACTTTAGCTACCGTCTTAGGCCCGCAGAACCGAGAAGCCTGCTTAAACAGAGAACCCCAAAGGTGCTTGGGCATCTTGTGTGCTGTATTGCATTGGAAAGTTCCTTAAAATGACTGAGCAGATAAGCTGGCTGCATGTGTGCATGGAGGCCATGGGTTGATATGGGTGTCTTCCTCAATCTCTCTGCACCTTACTTTTTCAGACAGCATCTCCCACTAGTTACGCTAGACTGACTGGCCAGGGATTATCTTGTCTCTGCCTCCTCATTATTGAGATTACAGGTGTGTGACAACATAGCCATCTTTTATGTGACTGCTGGGGATCAAACTTGGTTCTCATGCTTTTACAGCAATTACTTTCTGATGGAGTCATCTTCCCACTCATTCTTTGACCTCTTTTCCTCAGCTGTCTAGACTAATATCAAATTGGATAGGTTATTTTGAATAACTGGTCTATCGGATTACAAGCATTCAGAGAAAGGAATGCAGAATGAATTGATTACCGGGATTAGTTTCACTTGTCAAGTGGCTATTGTTGACCTTGTAGTAGTACAGTAATGCAGTCAATATGATATGTGCCTGTGTGCACATGTATGTAGAGGAAAGTGCAGGATGATGCATGAGTAAATACTATGTGGTTTTCCCCAGAGTTCATAGGTCACTGAAAGTGTACCCACAAATAAACACAAAACTCCATCACCCTCCTCCACTGGAAATATTCTAGGAAGTCAAGCACACAGATAAGACACTCTGCATTGCCGCATTCCTTCTTGACACTCTGAAAATGAGAACTGAATGGGAAAAGGGTGCAAATTAAGAGCCACGATGCTTCCCTGCACTTTGAAGTGTACCAATCAATAAAGAAGACAGCGTTGACAGGTGGCAGAGATGCAGTGCTTAACAGACCCTCAGACAAGCACAGCTGCTAATTAACATATGGCACCTTCCAGAATCACAGAAAAGGGGGATGTTCTTATTTAAGGTTTTCTGTAATACTGGGGACAGGGGATATTCACAGAAAGAATAGCATAGACATCACGTAGACAAAATGGGTATAGAATATGTAAAGCTGTGATGTAAGAGCTACAAAACAGAATACAGCATATGTCTAAAATTGTTAACACAGTACTTCTGTTTATAAGGGAAATTTCTCCTTCACTGAGTAAGCTGGCAGGAAAATCCACCTGAAAGTGCAGGGCACAAGGACTCATATCCCCAAAGATGTTATTTTTCTTGTGGGGTTGCAGTACTCTAGTGGGTTTCATTGCACAGCATCCATTTTAACAATTTTGATGGAAACCACCCAGGATTATCTACCTTGCTTAGTGCAAAATTCTATAGCATAGACTGTGGCAGATGATTTTGTAACCAGTTGGTATGTTTTACTAAGAGAATACACTAGAATTTTCTGCCAAGAATAAGATAAGACCTTAGATTGCTGAAACACAATGTCATCCAAGAGAGAGATTATGGGGACTCAAAAACAGACCTCCCTGGGAAATAAGAAATTACCAAAATTTACAACTAATTTCTTATGCAAATTTATTTGGACAAAGTCAGTTTATATTTTATAAGTGATTGGTCTCTAGTTATTCACTGATAAAATATGTGAACCCTACTGATTTTTGGATACGAGGCCTTTTCGGCTGAGTCAGATCTTTGACTGTTTACACAAAGCTAGTTTTCTTTCCAGAAGACACCCTACTGTGGGTATTTGGACAGTATTTTAACTTGAGTGGTCATTCCTATAAAATTCTCAAATTGTGACATAGGCTGATTCCTACAACACAGGATTCACTTAGTCAAAGCCTCTCTTACCTAAATGTCTAATCTTTATGACTTCCATGCCCAGATCTATCCCTAGAGGACAGCCATTCCTGATGGTTTTCATTAATTAATTAAGCTTGTGTGTTTGGAAGCATTCACGAGGAGATCAGAGGAAATCTTATGAAAGTCAGGTGTCTTCTTCCACCACGTCATGGGATCCGGAGACGGAAGTCAGGTTGCCATGTTTGACTGAACTGTCTCACAAGAGATGCCATATTTGACTTGTTTTCCACACTGCTAGATTACCCAATTCACCAAATAACTAGCTTCTCTATGAATGTACTAGGTCTTTCTGCAACCCCAAATAGGTGTCTCATAGAACAGTTTGTAACACCATGACCAGGGTCTCCCATGGGCAACTTTTCTGATATTCCCCTTTGGAGCTTCTGCTTTCAGCACCGGAGGAGCAGACAGCTCCCACGAATACCCTTGACAAGTTAACTAAACTTTATTGTTTAGCACCACATCTACCCATGCATTAAAAGAGGGACAAGGAAGGCCTGCCCCAAATTCCTAGGTTTGTTTATCCAAAAGTCTCACCAAGAAGGTGTCCCTGGGCTTTTCTCTTTTTCAATATATATTTTAATTGAATTTTTGTGCATTTCATTCATCTTGATCATATTTACACCCCTTCCAAAATCTGATCCTCCCCTTATCTGCCCCCCTAAATTTCATGTATGCTGTCATGAACGTTAAGGCCCATCCACGGAGTGTGTCCAGACGCCCTTCAGTACAAGTTCATCCACTGGGGTCTAGTCAACCTATCTAGAATCAGCCCAACTCTTCCTCCCTTCTAGCAGTGATCAGCTGTCAATGGTTCTTTGGTCAAGGTTGGGACCTGATTATCTTTTCCACAGTTCTATGCTGGGTTTTCATCTGGTTTGCCTGGGTCCTGTGTACGCTGACACTACTAGGTTCATAGGAGCAAGGTCCTAGGTACTGATAGGACTATTTTGATATGATCATGTACCTCCTCCTCAAAGTAGTTCAGTCCTTTTTGAAATGGTCCCTGATCCCAGGGTGAGTGTAGTTTCATCTAAAAGTCATGTCCAGGGACACACATGCTGAGGTCTCTTATTCTGTACATTTTGTCCACTTCGGGATTTTTGCTTTTAAAAATGCTAAACATTGATCAGCCTCACTGGACATCAGTATGGCCACCTGTGTTGATACAGATCTAAAAGTTTAACTGGACTTTAATTTTTTATAAGGAAGAACAGGATAAATATATTTAAAAGGTTCTTTTTCTGTGAGAAATCTTCCAAAGGGTATCAGCAGTTTAAGATTTTGAAGTCCTTGATATCAAAAAAACTGGTAAAAGCAGAAGGCAAGACTTCCTTGTCTTTTTTTTCCCTAAAGAACGGGTTGAAACAGAAATGGAAGATGGTCGTCAAGTGTAGAAGATTGCTTTTGTGCGGTTTCTCTATTTTATGCTCAAAGGCTTTTATTTTCAGAAACATTGTCTGCCCCTTCCTTTCCAAAGGATCAATTCTACAGCTTGTTCAGGAGTCTGCTTTTGTTTAAACTGCCTTAGAATTAAAGTGTCCAGTGCCCCACTTCTTCAAAGCACCCACTCTGGAATTCCTGTAGAGACCAAGGGTTGTCTCACAGAATAGAAAGGGCTGTCACAGAGTCTAGGTGGCACTTGGGTGGCCCAGGAATATCACAGGGGTCTAAGCAGAAAGGTTCATCTTCTATTCCCCTTTCTTACTAAAGTCCCCATGGAAGGAGCCACATTGCAAGGAAAGCCAGTGACCAGTATCCTATGATGTACCAGAACAAAAACCTGGACAAAAGAAGCCCACACAAAAGAAGCCCTGGCCTCAGCTACCTTTGATCTCTTGTTGGTAACCCTTAGATGTAGCAATATGAACAGAAAAGCTTCTATTCAGCTGTGCATTCCTACCCTGAATCAAGACACTTTCTCTAAAACCGTCCTATAAACTGTTTCCAAATTGCTCAAATTTCTCCTGGGAAAGTCCTAGTGATCACTCCCCTTCTGGCTTGTTTCTGTACAAAATCGCATCTTCAAGTGGCTCACAATTCACTTCCTGAATCTTCTTCAATGAGTTGATTTCTGTGTCCACGTGAACTGTTACTCATATTGCAGCTTTTCAGATACACGAGAGAAAAATAAGAATGGGGTTTCTGGGGCAAAACAGTGCTCCTTCATCATTAATAAGAAAGAAATGACCAAATGTCAACAGCTTTGCATTGACTTTCCTCTTTGAGAAGTTAATGATGAAGATTTAACCATGTACCCCAAATAGAAACAAGTATAGCGCAAAAAAGAAATTAGGTTGAGTCGTTGACACGGTTGCTGTCTGTCTGGACTTACAGTAGTCACAGGTATTAGAAACCATCTCAAATCCAGGCATGGTGGTGCCTACGCATAAGCCCAACATTAGAGAGGAGGAATGAATTGAGATCAAGGCTAACCTGGGCTACAACATGAGACCCTACCTCAAGACAACAATAAAAATCAATGGGACTACATATACCACAGAGTTATCTTCAAAGTTCATAGGTAGCATTAATCATGGTAATAGCACACACAGGTAAAATCATGTATTTATATGTGTTCATAGTTACACGGTCAGTCTAGAATTTCATACATATAATTGCATATAATTATGAAGCTGCTTATATAATTATTGTAAAATGCCATTGGTCCAATTAATGTGATGGGTAATATTGTCAAAGTGACATGATCTAGAATCATCTGGGAGACAACCTTCTGGGTACACCTGTGAGGGATTATCTCTAGTACTGTAATTGACATGGGAAGATCCACCTTAACTACAGGGAGCACCAGTTTATGGGCTGGGGTCCTGGACTGAATACAAAGGCTTCACCATGGGTGGCACCATTCCATAGGCTGGGGTCATTGCAGTCTGTGGGAATAAAATCTTTCCCATTCTTTATCAAATAAGAACCAGAAACAGACTGTCTACTTGGAGTCTCCCACAGCTTGGAGTCACTGTCACTTCTTGCATTTGGTATGGACTCAAAGACAGCTTGGTGAGAGTGCATAGTTTAGAGTGAACAACAGAAGGGCTTAGGTACACTGAAATTGAAGATGACTGGCTAGAGAGAACCAGGTATAGGGTAAACAAGGAAGCAGAGCATGTCACACAATTGGACTGGAAATCACATTTTCACTTTCTCTAGTGGGTCCAGAATTCTTGGAGGAGGCAATATGTAAGACAAACTGCAAAGACTGATGAGGTCTTGAATAGTGTGCGATCAGTGTGTTACAGAAGCTGAGCATAGTTTCCTGGCACTGGATGCTCAGTGTCGGATCATATATCTCTGGTGGCTTATCAATTATCTGTTGATTATTTGTATACACAATCTCTTGAGTTTGTCTGCAAAACCCAGCCAATTTAAACAAATCCTCAGCACTAGTAAATGAAATATTTAGTTATAATAACAGACTTTAAGAAATTATAGATAATGTCATTTGTCAACTGCATTCATTATTTCTGTGTGTGTGTGCATGTGTGTGTGTGTATGTGTTACTTCTGTGATAAAATACACACACAAAAAAACACCCACTGTGTGTAGTGGCACACACATTTTAATACCTGCACTTAGAAGACAGAGGCAAATATATCTCTATTATTTTGAGGCCAGCCTGGTCTACAAAGAAAATTCCTGGCCACCTACATAGTGATCTCCTGTTAAATAAAAAAAATCAACTTAAGGAAGGAGGAGTTTATTTTCTCTCACAGTTCAAGTATAATATTCCATCACTGTGAGGAAGTCACAGTGACGTCACAGTCAGGAGTTTGAAGCCTCTGTGACGTTGGGTCCCCACATAGGAAGCAGAGAGATCAACATGATGCTAAGTTCACTTTCTCCTTTGTACTCAGCCCAGGACCCCAACCCATGGAATGGCGCTCCCCGTAGTTAAGGTGGATCCTCCAATGTCAATTAATCGAACAGAGATAACCGCAGAGGTTTTTCTCCTAGATGATTCTAGATCATGTCACTTTGACAATATTAAACATCACATTTATTGAACCAATGGCATTTTAGAATAATTATATAAGCAACTTCATAATTATACGCAATTACATGTATGAAATTCTAGACTGATCATGTAAGTAGAAACACATATAAGCACATAATATTCTATGTGTGTGCTATTACCATGATTAATGCTACCTATGAACTTAGAAGATATCACAGTGGTATTTGTATATTTGGGGCCCATTATTTGATTCTATATGCAAAGAAACTGGAATAGAAGCGCACATCAGCTTCTTTCAACACTTACCTAAGAAAAATGGTTGGGACCACATTTTCCATGCTTACACCATATAAACTGTAATCATTATCTTATTGGTGGAGGGGCATGAGCAGTCCTGAGGATTTTAATGTGTTCATGTACCCAAGGCAAACACTCTTACTGTGCTAAATCCCCACCTGACTGGGTGGGTCTCCTTCCTCAGCCTCCCTGGAAATCTGGAATAGCAGGTCTGCACCTAACTGGAATGTAATCTTGAAAATTATTTTCTGAGGAGACTTCCTTTCTAGTAAATCTTAAAGCCACACGTGAAGTTTGGTAACCCTCGAGTCCCAGTCATACACAAATCTTTACATGGCTTTTTTGTTCTGTTAATACAAACAAGTGATATTTAATGTTAATTTGACAAGTGATGTTTAGTGGTGATGCCCAATTGTGCATAAGTGTTACAAGTCATTCAACAAAGGAGTGCTCAGAAAATGTAAGACATGTTTGTATATGATCAATAAGGACGTGTACTGGGTTGGAGAGATGTCTCCATGAATAAAGTGCTACACAGAGTTAAGGATCTGACGTCAGATGCTTAGTTAGAACCCATGTAAAGCTGGACTCTGAAGGCCACGTCTATGACCCCCGCCCTCCTGCAGGGAGATTAGAAGTAGAGACCTGGGAATTCCTGCAGGTTACAGGGTCTGCTGATGAGGCATGTGTAGAATTATGCAACAACACACCCAGTCTCAAACGCAGTGGATGGCAAGAACCAACATCTGAGCGTGTCCTTTGATGTTCAGTGAGCACTGGTGCAGGCAACCTCCACATACAGACACACAGACACACACACACACGCACGCACGCACGCACGCACACACACACGCACCCAATTTTTAAAGAAAAGAACGTGTTTTAGCAGGCACATGCAATTTAATTTAACGTTTCCGTCTTCAATATTTATTCTGAATGACAAAAAGCCAACTATTAATTCATTATATTTAATAATTGGAAAGCACCTAAGGTAAGTCCAATCTTATAATGAGAGACAGAGATAAGAGTCTTTAGATAATTGCCCATGTGAGGGGACCCTGGGTAGGTGTTGAAAGCTTTCAGGAGGGCGACTGCAGCTCCTGAGTGCCCCCTCTTGTGATTCAGTACGCATCTTCAAAGAAGCCATCTATTTCTGAAGAGGAAATCTTGCAAACAATGATCAAAGTGTAAATGTATGCAAATATACTGCTTCACCTTAATTACTTCGCTGGGGCCTGTCAGCAGCCTCTGCCACGGTTTTTTTTGATTAGCAAGCAATCTCAATAATTATTATTTCATCTACAATTACAATGATTTGAAGCTTTGGCTTTCAGCCCAGGCGCCCTGCTGCCTTCCACCCCTGAATCTGCTCTGGCGTAATTATACGACATCCTAGAGACCAGATTAGCAACAAGCTGACCCTACTTCTGCATTAAATCTCCCTAAACTCGTGCCTTAGTGGCTGAACTAAAAGCAAGTCCATGAGACTGGTGAACTGGGTCCAACACGGAACACAGAAAGCTTGGCATGCTCATTTGATACTGACTATCCAGGAAATACATCCTTTTCCGTCAGCTGTAGCATGAGGTATCTTCAAAAATTCACATTCACAGGCCTGGAAAGATGGCTCAGCGGTTAAGAGCACTGGCTGCTCTTGCAGAGGACTCGGGTTCAGTTCCCAGGATGCCACATGGCTGACACCAACCATCTCTGACTCCAGGTCCAGGGGACTCTGATGTCCTCTCCTGACCTGAACAGGTATTGCACGACACAGGTACACTTAAATATATGCAGACAGTATACTCATACATATAAAATAAAGATAGTTACCAAAATGTTTTTAAGAATTCACATTCACCAAATGAACTTGGAATCCCCCAAACACTTAAAGCAGTGTTCCAAGAGGGCAAGGTGGAGCCTACGCAAGATGCAATCAAAGCATTGTTTTATTAGAAATAAAGGCTGGTATGCAAGTTAATCTAAGCGTGTGATTTAAGGACTCAGAAGCTGGGGGGAAGGTTCAGTTAATAAAACATTTTGCCCCAAATCCTGGGAGAGCCAAAGATGGTAGTCCATCTCTATAAGCCCACTGCTCCTATGGGAAGATGGGACAATGTAAGCTAGCAATCAACTAACCTGGATGTCAACTTGACATACTTGGGTTGAGGGAGCCTTAACTGGGGAATTTCCTCCATTAGACTGGCCTGTGTCATGTCTGTGGAGCATTTCTCGATTACTGAGTGCTGTGAGGAGGGCCCAGTTCACTGTGGGTGGAGCCACCCCTGGGGAGGTTGTTCTGTGTTGCATAAGAAAGTGGGCTGAGCA
The DNA here is from genome assembly GCA_035773235.1 of Eospalax fontanierii. Lineage (NCBI taxonomy): Eukaryota > Metazoa > Chordata > Mammalia > Rodentia > Spalacidae > Eospalax > Eospalax fontanierii. The sequence continues at coordinate 5,360,403 of JAJHUQ010000048.1, read as the reverse complement.
TGGGCCAGGGGAGCAAGCCAGTAAGCAGTGTTCTTCCATGACCTGCGCTTCAGCCCCTACGTCCAGGTTCCTGCTGTGAGTTCCTATCTTGGGCTTCCTCAGTGATGAACTGTGACCAGGGAGATGTCAGCCAAATCACCCCTTTCCTCCCCAAGTTGATACTGGTCAGAGTGTTGTGTCAGAGCAACTGAAGGCAAAGTAGTACACCTTTTGCAGAGCATCAAACAGGAGACCCTGTTTCCCACAAGAGAAGAGGTGAACTATCATAGCAATGCACATGCCTACACTCAAACGTGCAGACAGAAATGAGAGAGAGAGAGAGAGATTGAGAGAGAGAGAACTCAGACAAAGGTACACTAATCAAATCTGGTGAGAAACTATTCTCATAGGAGGGGCTGGCTTACGGCCATTAGCAGAACAGCTTACTTATTAAAGAAAATCCTTGTTTCAACTCTATACTGAGAGAGGAATCAGGGAACCAGAGTCCTGGTAATTCTTCCTATATTTGCTGAGCAAAGAAAGAATGAGTTAGAGAACGCTGTATGAATGCAGGTCCAGGACAAAAACCAACGAAAGAAAATGCTGGCAGAAAGAATTGCTTACTAGAATTCATCCAGGAGATAATGACAGGTTATTGGTAAAATGCTCACATTGCTTACATGCCTTTAAACTTGATATTTGTGATGTAACCACTCTAGAATGTATGTGACACATGTTCAAAAACAACATTCTCCCTGTCGGCACACGCATGTGTAGGGTGTTCATTTGAGCACAAGTAAGACAACAGAGCAACGTAAGTTGTCTTTTTCTATTATTCTGTATCTTATTTGGGGTTTACTCTTCCAGCTGGAATGGCAGGCCCCTGAGTCCCTACAGTCGGCCCTTCTCTGCCTCCAAGAACTGGTGTTACACGTACATGACATCATAACTTGCTTTTATATGGGTGCTGAGGATCTGAACTCGGGTACTCTTCCTTGAACATGAAGCCCTTTATGCAGTAAACCATCTGCCCAGCCTGCCACTAACATTCTTAACATCAAGTGTTTCTACCTGACGATGTTGTTTCATATAAATATCCACAGAGGTGGCCATGCATGCCTTTCTCTTACTGCTTTGCATTTTCTCGTATGGAAAATCCATGTAATAAGATTCTCCCTGTAAAGTGTCTGAATTTCCTATCTTTGTAAACTCTTTCAAACATAGTGTATTCACTCACTCCTCCTAAGAATAAATTGCTACATCATTTAAAGCTACTGTGATGGTTAATCTTGGTTGGTCCACGTGAGGAGATCTAAAATGACCATAAAAACAAATCATCAGGGATGTCTAAAATGACCATAAAAATACATCATCAGGGATGTCCAGGAGAGATTTTCTACACTGGGTTGATTGTGGCAGAAAGACTCTCCATGTGGATGGCACCATCCCACGGGATGGGATCCCAGACCTCGTAAAACGGAGAAAGGAAGCTGTGCTCTAGAATTCTTTCAGCTTCCTGACTACAGATGTACTGTGAACACTTCCTCATGGTCGGCCTCTCCACGATGATGGACTGCATCTTCCAGAACCATGAGCCAAAATAAACCCTCTCTTCAATTTTCTAAAAAATATATTGTAGGATGAAGCATATCTACTTGGGTGGGGTTTTTGCTGATATTTTTGTCCCAATTTACCATTGATATGGCTTGTTTTTCTGAGAGCTTCCCTCCAACCCTTATTCTTGTTCACAGAAATGTGACAAGAGATGATGTTTTCTGTGTTGTGTCTAGTCTAGGAATCTCTTACACTCTTTTCTACCTGAATAATCCAGCTGACGGGTTATGATGTACTTTCCTTTGAAATGTTTACTTTTTTCCCGTCTCATCCAAAGGTAAAGCTACAATGTTTTTAATCTCCCTTAAGAATGTAGAAAAGCCACGTTTTCAAACGTGAAATCTCTTGTTCCGTTTAATGCATTCTACCTATGGATCCGTTCCATTGACAGCTGTCATGGTTATTCATAGAAACATCTGGGGGAGGGTTAATTTTTTTTCCCTATGCAATGTGTTTTCTGAAAAGTTTCTTGCTCTTCTGCATTCTTACATTTGTTTCCATGGAGGGACTTATTAGGCACAAAATGTCATTTGAACACTGTGTAAGATAGCCCATATTAACAAGCAACTTGATTTATAACAGTACACTCTCAAAAGAATCTCCTTTAAATCTGAAGTCTTAAAAGCATTATTGAATAGAAAATCCCAAAGACCAAATAATACCGTTAATCGAGATGTGGCAATACTACAAAATTATGGATTTCAGGAACATAAAATAGGATTTTAAACTAGTTATCATGAGACCACTTAAATCAGAAAACAAGTCCATATAGTTACTCTCAGGAAAACTCACGGGGGAGTCTTAAGATGTAAAGAAAGAACCAGTGCGTGCTAGCCTTGCGGAAATGCGTCACAATTTAAGGGAAAGATACCTTCACATTGGAAGATAAAGCATATCGACTTGGGTGGGGATTTTTTTTTCTGATATTTTTGCCCCAATTTACAATTGATATGAGTTGTTTTCTGGCAGCTTCCGCCTCCAACCCTCATTCTTGTTGACAAAAATGTGAAAGTGTGTGAGACCTAGAGTACAGGATTCACTATCAAGAAAGGAGCAGAAATCTCAGGCTAGGCACACCTGCATCTTTGATGGTGAACATAGGACCCTGTAAAGCACAGGGAATCTAAACTGCCTTTGAATGTGCTGCTTTCCACCCACTGAGAATCACTTCTGTATTTCCATGGCCCAATTTTCCAGATGAGGGGATTGTGTTTGCCTGGGGTTCTAATAAGCAATGCAAACGCTCAGAAGGAAGCCTTGATTCCAATTTGATCTAGCTGATTAATTGCCAATGAGCTGCAGGGAAGCAGAGAGGTGCTGTAACTAAGTTTACTCACTGTGAAGAATGGGTTGAAATCTTCTCGTAGGCTGGACATTAGCTTTGGGAGATCAAGGTAAAAAAAACCAGAGAAACAGATATAATGACCAGTGACCGGACAGTGGTGATTCCAGCTGCAGCGTGAACTCTTCAGGACTTCCGAAACAGGATGTCAAGAGAAAACAGAGACATAAATAACTACAAGTTGTCGTGGTTCATTCCAGCTCAGCCAGCTTCAGCTGGCTTCAGGGACTTCCTTTGCAGGGGAGCCTGCTCAGAGTGCTGCAATTCTTTCTCAACTCCAGGGACTTAAGCACACATACATATTCTTGCATTTCAAACATCTGTTGTAACACGCTGAATTCCAGGTAAAATGGAGCTTCTGAGAAAAATAACCACCTTTCCTAGAAGTTGTGACTAACCTGAGCACAGGGAGGGCTGGGGAGCAAGGAAAGATACTAAGGAAGGAAGCCCCGCGCCTCTGAGCTTTGCGGCTGTTGGTGTTGCTCACGTCAGCTCAGCCCTGTAGGCTGACTTCCTGGCTCAAAGCAGCGCTTGACTGCTTGATCCATTACTGTGTCCCAGCATCTGAATTCTTCTCTTTTAGGACCACAGGAACCAAAATTGGTGCTGGTGTGAAGGTGAGAGAAAATTGGACCCTGCCCCGCTGTACTTGATCAAGAATGCTCTCTGTCCGTGTGTTAGGCTGGACAGTAGCCCTGTATCATCCTGTCCTGCCTTGGCCCTTACGCCTCTACAGGCTTTGAACATCAACTTTGGTCTTTTCCAAACTGCATTTAGAGGCAAGCACATTACTTAGCTATCGTTTTCTGATCCAAATTATGTTCGCATTTTTGTTCAAAGTGGATCAGTTCTGTTGTTTGCTACACCGCATAGACTGAGTGAGTTTAAGGGAGTCTCCTTTTGACTGCGTTGCCTTTGTTGACATAAATTAAGGAATACTAACTTTAAACATTGGGAAATAATTGGTGAGTACTTTTTCCAAAGTTGCTATCCTAAGTGAAGCAAACAGTAGATTTATTCATGATAGAATTTTTATAGTGTGTCTCTCTCATTGAAATATTTCTACATCTAATAAACCATCAGAGTTTCAGTTTATCCTATATGTTGCTATTTTTGGTGAAACAGTCGGGCTAAGGAGCCATATAATATAACAAGATGTGGCATTAAAGCATTCTTATCAGCATTCATTTTCTTCACCATGATAGAATCTCATAAATGTAACAGGAGCATTGTAGTACACTCCGAAAGTGCGCTCTTCCTCAGTTTCAGTTTCCCAACTCAACCTCACGAGTCTTGCTGTACTGTGAGAAACAGCTCAGTATGACACGGTTGTCATGTTCATGTGCGAAGGAGGGTATGAACTTGAAATAAAGAGATGCTGATGCCTCAGCTCGGGAAACACTGTAGAAAATGGGGCTGAATGTCGTGAAACTCTATCTTCTGGAGATTGTATATCTGCTGCATTCCCAAAGACACAGCGGCCATGACTGCACAAGACAGGCATGAGATTAGGTCTGTCAACATTCCATCATGGACCAGAAAAGGACTTCAAAGGCTCACCCCTCCCTGAGAATCCATAGGCAGTTGATGTTTGCTGGTGGAGAAGAGGCATTTTCTTTAGTGGTAGATGCCTATACTCTTGTAAATGACTCCTTACCCTTCCCAATAAACAACCCTAATTAAAGTCATCGGGATCACACACAGAACACTAAAGATGTGAAAGCAGAAAGATGATTGGTTGGGGGAGGACAAGGATCAGGAGAAATTGGAGGGGGAAAAATCAAGGAATGAGGAAGGGAGTATGATCAATCTACATTGTACAGATGGATGAAGTATTTCAAGAGAAGAGACATACGAACAGTTTGATAAAGTTGATCACAGTCTAATACACACACATGATTTTTGAGATCAGCACCTATTTGAATAATAAGGCAAATAGAAAGATTGCCCAAGCACTTTTTGTTATGGGAGGATGTTAAATAAATCATGATGATCCCATTAATAGCAAATACGTTGCAGAGAAAAGTTAAGAATGTAATATATGCCATCTATCTATGTATCTCTTCTGGAAGTCTAATGATAAACTGTATTTGGAAGTTGTGGTCCAACAAGGTAGTGATTTCTGTGTATTAGACCATGACCAGCCTCCACACCTGTACCCAGGTGGCCCTGGGTACAGGGAGGTATGCTATTGCTTTACAGACAGTGCCGTAGGCCACTTGGTATGGATATCCCTTCAGTCTCTGAGGTGTGTAGACACGTTCCTTAAAATCTACAGTAAACATGGCTAAGACACACAAGAGAATGGGCATTTCCTATTGAAAGTGCCAGTCAAATGTTTCGATAAAAAGTCTGACTGCATGGAAGAGTATGTTTAATTTCACTACCAAGCATGAGAGAACACATTAATTAAGCAAGACAATGTCTAACACAATGAACAGATTTGGACGGGTGTAGTCCTTTCCTTCAGATTAATAAACTACCGTTCTGAGCGAAGAAGGTGCCTGGGAGTGCTCAGGAAGCTAATGAATCTTATCACGTCTAGAAAGTCAGTGAAACTACAAGACTTACAAGGCTTTTCCCCATTGCAGATACCAGCAGTTACAGTTGCTGGGAACAGGAGAATGTCTTCAGTGGAGCTGAAGATTGTACAGGAAGTTTTATGAATGCAGCTTTGATGAGACAGGACGTTCCATGCATGCAGCTTTGGTGAGATAGGAAGTTGCATGCATGCAGCTTTAATGAGACAGGAAGATTCATGCATGCAGCTTTGGTGAGTTCCCAACCTAGGGCGGACTTTTTGGTGGTCCAGCTGCCTTTGAGTGACTCATGCTCATACAAGCAACAAATCTAACTTGTAAAGAACAGTTTCTCAGTTCTGTCATTGATGACACATCTTAGATGAAAGATAGTGGTTTATTCACCTTGAAAACCTGTGCAATAGAAAGATATTCCACTGGGTCATACTGAGGAAAACAGAGGGGTCAACTTCTCTCCTCCTTCTCCTCCTCCCTCTCCTCCTCCTCCTCCTCCTTTTCCTTCTCCTTTTTCTCCTCCTTGTCCTCCTCTTCCTCATCCTCATCCTCCTCTTTCTTCTCATCCTTCTCATCCTCTTCCTCCTCCTCCTCCTCTTTTTTCTCCCTCTCCTCCTTCTCCTCCTCCTTCTCCTTCTCCTCCTCTTCCTCCTTCTCTTCCTTCTAGGTCAACTTCTTCCTCCTCCTCTTCTTCCTCTTCTTTTTCATCCTTCTTCATTTTTGCCAGGAAGACTGGCTATCTTGACCCTCATGTTTTCAGGGGAAAATATAATCACTTCAGAACTGAAGGTGTCTAGAATTGCATACAATTCTTAAAATTGATACTCATACATAATATATTGCCTGTACGATGTCATTCATCAATGTTACACTGATTAGTAAGACTTGGCATTCACTGGGCGAGCACTCTGTTTTAGATTCAGAGTTACTATTTTATAGGTACTACTACGTTTTTAAAAAGTGGTCCATTTTCTTCTTTGTAAAAAAGGGATTTATTGTTTGACACTTCCATGAATTTTATATCTGTTCATCGCCTCCCCGTCTCTCATCCCTCCCTTTCTATTGGGACCCTTCTGAACAAATCTGCTCCTACCTTCGTGTCTTCTTTCTGCATGTGACCCATAGAGTTTAATTACAGGGCCTGCCCCAAGCATGGGTAGGAGGCTATTTACTGGAACAAGCATGATTTATCCACAGCTCCACCACTGAATAAAATGGTATTCCCCCTCCAACATCTGTTAATTGCCAATAGTCCCTCAGAGAGGGATCTGTGCTTTATCACCTGAAGTCTTAAAATACATGAGTGTTCTGGGATAGATACATGCATGAGTACATGCTCATCTACATGAGCCCTGCCTGTTCCTATGAATTCAACAGGTCTTCCAAAGTTGGTGACTTGGAATCTTCAGCCACAATATCACAGTACTGGGGAGGAGGGGGAGAGTTTCTGTCCCTACAATGGAATAATGCTTTTTTGTAGAGACAACTGTATTGACAGCAGGTTAGATCCCCCTTCCTGTCTCCTTACCCACAGCTGCCCATCTGCCTTCTGCCATGGAAGGACCTAGAAAGAAAAAGGTCCTTGCCAAGAAGCAAGCCTAGGTCCATCTGTCTATGTGGGAGCTGACTTCACACATGGGGTCTTAGTGCTCAGTGGGATCATGCAACTGGATCTGGGGAACGCAAACAAAACTGGCAACAGTATAAGGTTTCTGACATGACAATCAAACATGAATTCAAAATCAAACATGTTATGGACTTGAGGTGTTTGTCACAATCAATGACTCTGTCGGCTGCACAACGTCACTACAATGTTCATGTTGAACACTCAACATGCAGACTTTGCATGACACATGCCATCACCATGCACCACGAAACACTTCTGCTAATAGTCAAGATGATTGCTTCCAATCATCCTGTACTCTATTTACCATTCATGGAACAATTTCTTCTTAATTGAACAGTGGTTTCATGATAGGAAATGTGGATTTGAGAGTTTCTGTAGCATCATCTCTCAGCATCAAGTGAGTATACATTTGGACTGCATTGTGTTGCAATGTCTAACTTTAAACTTGTCGTTTGAGGGTCCGGAGAGACGGCTCAGCAGTTAAGAGCACCGACTGCTCTTACAGAGGACCCAGATTCAGTTCCCAGCAGCCACGTGGCCGGTAACCACCAACCGTAACTCTAGTTTCGAGGACCCTACAACTTCTTCTGGCCTCTGTGGACTCTGCACAACATGGGAGGGGTACACTCACATACATGCATACACTTTAAATAAAAAGACAAAATATTTTTTTAAACATTGTCATTTAAAGACACTGAGGAGACAGCTCACTTAAAGCTGTCTCAATGGCCAAGCACAAGTGCCAGAATTTGGATTCCTGGTACCCAGATAAATGCCAAATTCAGTGGCACATGCCTGTCACCCCAGTGCTGGGTGGTAGAAACATATGGATCCCAAGGGCTTGCTGGCCAGGCAGTTTAGACAAAAGAAGAAGCTTTGGGTTTTGTTGAAAGGCCTGCATCAGGAATACAGAGTGCAGTACAGTACAAAGAACTTATGTTCACCTCTGGCATCCACATGCACATACCTTCACACATGGGCACACACATGTGCACACCACATACCACACAGGAATTATTTTTGATTGCCATTTGAATCACTGATTTGGGTTTAATGAAAAACATTCTAGGGCTAGAGAGAGGGCTCACCATAAGAGTACTGGTTGCTCTTGTAGAAGATCCAGGTTCGAATCCCCGCACCCACTTGACCACTAACAACTGTCTATGACTCCAGTTCCAGGAAATCTGATGCCCTCTTCTGACGTTCTCAAGCATTGCATGACACAGGTGCACTTACATATGTGCAGACATTACACTCATACACATAAAATAAAATAATAAAGAAAAACATTCAGTGAATTTGGGCTGAGTGATCAAAACAGAATTTCTGAAATGACATTGATCTCACTCTTGCCTTTTTCTGCTGTGTATTTATCTAAAATAGTGTTCTCAACATCAACAACTAGAAACCACTTTTTAAACATAATTTATGTATTTATTATTTTTATTTTATTTGTATGAGAGTATTGCCTGCGTGTTGGTAGGTGCCCCCTTGTACAATGCCCTCAGAGGTCAGAAGAGGGTATTGGATCCCCCAGAACTGTCAGAACTGTCATTTCAAATGGTTGTTAGTCACTATGTGGGTGCTGGGAATCCAACCTAGGTCCGCTGCAAGAGCAACCAGTGCTCTTAACCGCTGAATCATCCCTCTAGTCCCAGAAGATCATAAGCACTTTAAAATATTAGTCAACACTGAAAAATGCTGAAGATTTCTCATTGTCTGTAGCACCAAATATTTATCCAAGATTTAAAACACTGTGTAAATAAAACACCACATCCAGTCCATTTTCATGCAGATATTCCTCCATGTTTAATAAATGGTAAAATTATATAATTACCAAGGAATTCTCTTAAAATAAATTTAATCATACCTTATTATCATCAAATATGTGATTTCTGCACTTCTATAAATCTATGTATCCGGCTGATGTAAAAATAATCTTGACCAACAGTAACACAAAAGGTCACAAATGGCTAAATCATGAGGCTAAGGAATCTGCAGAGTGTGGGTCTCTGGACGCAGCTCTTATATTAAGTTTTACTCACCCAGGGTTCAGGGACCACTGGGGAAAACAGGCGGGAAGATTGTAAGAGGCAGTGAGGATGTGCAGGACGGCATGGAAATAGAGTCCTACACACTCCTGGGACCTGCTCATATGAACCTGAAGCAATGATTTCAGCATACTCAAGACCCATGCAAACTCAAGCAGCCAAAAAGATCAGTATGGACCTGGAGAAGTGGGCAGCAGAACCCGACCTTTGCTGAAGAAACATTGACAACTGACTACTGTTGGGTGAGGATGAGCTAGTCTTCCCAAAGTGAGGGACTCTGGGTAGGCTGACTGGACCTCAGTGAATGAACCCGCACTGAGGTCACTTGGAGACACTAACTTTATACAGTAGATCTTAACACAGATGAAAGAATGTATGGATTCCAGTTGGGCTTTGGGAGGTGCCAGTGGGGACAGAAGTATGAAGATGATAAAGATTGATGGAGATGTTCTGTATGAAACACATAATTATTCCGTTACAAAATGTTTTGTTTTAAAAGTCTTGACCAAATCTTGACCAATGGAAGTGAAAAACGGGTTTTATCAATGAATTTATATTTATATGTATGATTGCATCTGCTCGTCTGTACAAGTGCGTCTGCTCTTCTGTACGGGCACCACATGTGAACTGATGCCCTCCATGGCCAGAAGATGACGTAGGATTCTCGGGAACTGGAGTTACGGGGAATTGTGAGCTGGAAGAGCAAATACTCTGCACTCTTCAGCCTTATCTCCAGCCCACGGAAAACCCTTAACTCATGATTATTATTAGAAGTATATTTCTTTTCTTCATCTATTACCTAGTCAGCGGTATTCTCTTATTCCAACAGTAGCAGTCTTTCACAACTCATAAACTTAAGCTTTTTGTGTGATGATGACGACGTCTTCCCTGAGCAGTTTTTTAAGACTTTTATAAGTAATTGCACATTGTCTCCACATTGAGCAGTACATTTCCTCCATTTATTCTTCTGTCTAGCTGAAGTTTTATGTCCTCTGCTCAATGGGTTTTTCCCCTTTTCATCCCCATGGTAACAGACTGAGAGGAACTCCATTGCTCATACATCTCACACACAGACACTGCATGGCTTTTGGAGGTGGATTCCTTCAAGCAGCCCCTTGGCCTTGGCCATCTGTTTCTGAGGACCCCTTCTAAGATGAGAGAAAGGAGCCAGACATACAACAGTTTGCAGGTTCTCATCTTCAAACTAAACATGGTCCTCCCTCCAACCGGCATGGCTCTAGTAGAATTATGAAGACCCAGTATCTTTTCAGCTTCCATCTTACAAGGATGATCCATGAGACTTGACAGACCCCTAAAATTTTGCTGGCAGCATTCTTCCTTCGACAGTGATGATCGGTAAATACCTATCTCATGAGTATAGGCATGTCTGCCTCCTCCTAGCCACAAAGATGGTCCACGAACCCTGGCATGCTCTCAAGTATATGTCTGCAATTGTCTCTCATCCACAACCGTGTTCCTGTGAGCTGCATCTGATTCAAGGTCACTATTGCTTTGGATCCTCTGGAGTAGGAGACTCACCTCAGCAGGACTGCTCAACGTCTTCCAGAGTGGTTTAACCTACAGGTCTACAAGAGAGAGGATGCTCTGGGAGGATCACTAACAGAAGCTTGTAACTGTGAAGACAGCCCTTTGACTTGCCCAGGGCCAGTTATTCAGTCACACAAAGGAAACGCTCCATGAACGGGTCAATTTAGGATAACTAAGCATCCTTCAGAGCCCATGGGTCCAATCTAATCAATGGGAGATCAGTCATGGTGGATGGGTGTGGTCGAAATGGATAGACGGGAATACTAACCATCCTTCAGAATCTTGGGTCCACTTCACTTGTGCATTCTACCGCCAGGGAATTAATATATTTCCTTTTCTAACTGCACCAGCTAGCGATATGTAAACAAAACCAGACATTTCCAGAGCCTAAATTCCTATGCTGCCATATTCTGGCCAACATAAATAAACTGTAAGGTGATCCCCTTGATCAATAAATAAATCTCTGTGTGTGAGGTATATTTGAGCTCTATTTTCTCACTTTCAGACAATGAAATTACAAGGGTTTTAAAATCAAAATTACATTGAAGGGTACTTTTATCCTAAGGAGAAGTGAAAATTTGAGGCTAACCAAGACTGGAGATATGGCTCAGGGGTAGACTCTTTACCTAACCTAGTGAAGGTTCCAGCTTTGATCACCAGCCCTTCAATAAGCAAGTATGTAATAGCAGGGTATTGTCCGCAGTGTGGAGCTACATGCCTCTAATTGTAGCGAATGGGAAACGGAGGCAAGCAGATTCTAAACTCAAGGTGGAGCTAGGTGTCTTAGCAAGTAAGCTAGCTTCAACAAGTGAAAAAAATAAAATAACAAAAAAGTATGCCCAACTTCACCCGAGAAGACAGGGCTTCACCAATGCTGGGCAGGCGCTCTGCCTGAAATGAGCCACAACCCAAACTCAAGTAGCAGGAATTTATTTCTTTAACTTTAAAAGGGAAGCAGAAAAGATGAGAGATGATATTTTTCTTGTCAGCTCAAAATCAGGTGAGAAAATTATTTTCCATGATATTAGAAAGCAATGCATAATATCAAATCAATGCTTAAGGGGAGAATAATTACATGAAAGAGGGTCTACTTCCTCCTTTCCCTAAACCCTCCAGCTCTCTCCCAACAAACCCACATTCAAGCTTGAATTACAAGATGAAATGAATATTCAAAGGACAAGTAAAGGAGGTTTATGCTTGCATTTAAAGTATGATCTTTTCTGTAAGATCACTCCATACTGAATTTCAACGGAAATTTAATGAATAGAAGTCTTTCAGGTAAGTACAGTTTTGCCTGTACTACAAAGCAAGGTTAAATGTAAAGTCTGTTAGGAACAACTTGGGACAAAATTGATATTCCTAATAAGGAATATCTTTAAAGGAATGAGTAACAGAATTCAGTTGATTAGTTTTATATCTGTCATGTCATAACAATAATTTACAGCAGAAATATCTTCATTGATGCATGATGGATGGATAGATCAATGACAAAAAGATACACATAAGAAATAAGATAGATGATGGATAGATGAAGAGATGATATTAGTGATAGACAGAGGATGGATAGATAGAAGATAGATGAATAATGGATTGATGATAGATGGATAGATAGTAGATATGTAGATATATAGATAGATGCTGTTGTTCTTTGGTATCCTAAAATCTGTGAGTGCCTAAGACTCATATGATGCTATGTTATTTGTATATTGTGCACACCCATCCTGCCATAGATGTTAAACTCCCTTTAGGTAACATAAGTCCTAATACAATACCAATGTATGTAAAGAGTTGTTTTACTATGTCTTTAAAGAAACCTGGCAAAAACATGTTCATCACAAGCCAAATTTCATATGGTCAATCCAATGTTGGTTGAATGTCCAGATGTGGATACAAAAACCATTCATAAATATTTCAAAGTGGAGGCTCAACTGTTCTCAAATACCTTTGTGGATCTTGGGGTGAGGGGGATGCAAGAGAAAGAGGTGCAGGACAGGGTCTGTAGACCAGGCTGATTTCAAACCTGCTCTGTAGTTGAAGATGATCTTGAACTTATCCTCCTGCTTAGACCTGCCCTCCACAGAGCTGAGATTATAGGCATGCAGCAGTAACACTGGTTAATGTGGTGCCAGGGTCTTTGTGTGTGGTAAGCAGACAAGCTACCGCCTGGGCTATTTCTCCAGCCCTCAGATAATGTTTTTCAAGTTCTCTGCCTAATGTCTGAAGTCATCTCAGTCAAGATGCTTATAGCCCAATAGACATGACCAATGTCTTTTTGTCCGCGGCCAATGGGAGCCATAGACATGAAGAGAAAAATTTCTAATAAAATGTCTTTGTTCTGGTTCTCGTAGTTCCATGGGACAGAAAACTTTAAATCTTCCCTGGAGCTGTAGAGATGTTTCCCTGTGCCCTTTGCTGAGCCCAATTGCTGACCGCTTCTGGACAAGCACAGCTGACACTCTGCAAGAAAGAAGGTGATACAGAGGCAATGTGTTCACACTGCTTGTTTCAAAGACTTTCAATGAATCTCTGGACAGGTTTGAAAAATTCATTTATCCTTGGGTCCGACCTTGCTGTAACCAAATCAAGCAGGTATGTTGAACAGCGGAAGAGAAAAGAACTCAAGTCAAAGCGATCATGTAAACAGTTGAGGCACACCTTAGGTCAGATGTGGATGCAATGAGTTGAGAGCTGGGGTTAAGGCATTCTAATGATCTTCTAAGAGCACATTAGCAAGTCCTGAAGACGTTTGTCCATGGGATTTAAGGATGTCTTTCTGACATCCTGCTTTGATGGAAAGCGCACCTCAGAAAGAGACCACGTGATGGTTTCTAAGTTTCAGTTCCTTCTAGGGTCAAGTTGTTGCTGCAAGTATGTCCTCTCAACAATCCAATATGAAGAAGTCATGGGTCATCACTATCTGCCCCATCAGACACGGTTTCCAAGGGAGAAAACAAAAGAAGAGCAAAGGTCATGGGCGGCGGAATTCTCCCTGGGTTATCTCCGTGGAATTGGTGTGTAAACATTCATCTTTACTTGAAACAATCATGCTCCTTACCTCGGCTTCCTACCAAGAGAAACACGCTTCATTTACGCCACCCGGTGAGATGGATTGTGGGTGAATATCTCCCAAATCATGTGGGTTGAAAACTTGCTCCCCAGTTGCTATGGTTGATACACATGATAAGAGGGAACCATAAGTGGAGAGTTTTCTTTCTCAGACTGGCTTATGGACATAGGTGTGAAGCCTTTTCTCAATTATTGAGTGATGAGGGCAGGACCAGCCCACTGTGAGTGGTGCCACCCCTGGGCAGGTGGTCCCGGGTTATGTAAGAAAGCAGGCTGCTAACAGGCCAGAGGAACAAGACGGCAATCAGCCATCCCCCAAGGTCTCTGCTTCGGCTCCGCCTCCACACCCCTGTCCTGCATGAGTTCCTCCTGCTTTGGCTCCCTCAAAGAGGGACTGTGCCTGGGACAGGTAAACCAAAAACACCTCTTCCTCCCCCAAGCTGGTTTTGGTCAGAGTGTTTTGTCACAGCCATGGAAAAGCAAACTTGGTCCCTAGTATTGCACAGTGGAGAAGAACAATGATCAGTAGGGGGTGGGGCTATTTCTCAGGACTATGCCCTCAGAGGGGATCGTGGGATCCAACCATCTTCTACTGTGTTTCGATGCTCTGGAGGTGAGTAGGTTCCCCTACCACGCCTTTCCAGGTATGAGCATGCAACTCCCCCCACCGAAAGCGCAAATCGGTCTACAATTGTCAGACCATCATTTTTCTCTTTACAACTTCAGTCTGTCCTGTACATGTCTTAGTGTGCTCATGAGAAGGTGAGACCAGTGAGGGATGTGTGACTACCCCTGCACTTAGGGGGACACTGTTTTATTTTTATTATATTGCTGGATCTTATCATAGCCAGTTTCTTATATACCCTAAGCTGGCCTGGAACTCATTATTAGGCAAAGACAATCTTGAACTACTGATCCTGCTGCCTCCAACTCTGGAATTCCAGGATCACAGACACAGGAAACGAAGCCCAGTTTATGCAACACTCAGCGCATGCCCCAAAGCACTTGACCAACTGAGAGGCAAGCCCAGCTGGGAGCCTCTACATTGCATTCCTAGTCATTTCTCACTTAGCAAATTTAAAGGTGCCTGAATTTGCCCCATGTCTTTAGAAATCATGGTCAGTTTTGGAGTACTAGGCCTGTGGGAACCATTCGGTTTGCTGTATGACAAGTTTTGCTGGTTTGATAACTTCAGACATCTTCGTAGACTCACCACTATTTTCTTCTTTGGATAGTTGAGGACTTAGAAGATCAGTCCTACAAAAAGTTGCTTAAAACCATTCTATCAAAAAGGCAATTTCTGGGGCTGGAGAGATGAGTCAGCTTTTAAGACCAATATTCTGCTCTTGAAGAGGACCTGGGTTCGATTCCCAGCACCCACATGGCAGCTAACAACCAGTTCCAGAGGATCTGATGCCCTTTTCTGGCCTCCTCGGGCACTGCATGACACTGGTGCGCTTACGTACACTCAGACACAAAAAATAAAAATAATAAATATTTAAAAAGACAGTTTTCAGGATTAGAAATCTGTTTCTCAAGAATTATGACCCTTTTCTCTAAGAAGTTTCCATCTCTTAATCCACAGAACTATGAAGATGTTAGCTCCTTTGATAAAACAGACATTTCCGGTGATATTAACAGTACTGATCAGTCAGCCTTATGGCCCAGACATCATCCTGGAAGGTCCAGACTGGTTTGGTATTCCCACATCTTCCTTCAAAACACAAACAACGAGGAAAAGCTAAGAAATTCAGAATGTAAGAAGGATTTGACATGACACTTGTGTTAGTTACTTTCCTTGTGATAAAAGAATGGAAGGAAGGAAGGAAGGAAGGAAGGAAGGAAGGAAGGAAGGAAGGAAGAAAGGAAGGATGGAAGGAAGGAAGAAAGGGAGGGAGGGAGGGAAGGAGGAACGAAGGGAAGGAAGGAGGAAGGAAGGGTTTATTTTGGCTCGTAGTGGCAGAGGGTATAATTCATAATGACAGGGAAGTTATGATGGCAATACCATCTCCTTTTTATTCACCTCCAGGACCCCATCACATGGGACAATGCCACCCATGTCTAGGGTGCATCTTCCTCTCATTTAACCCAGTCTAGAGACTCCCTCCAGACAAGCTCAGCATCTTATCTTCTAGGTGATTCTAGATCAGGACAGACTGACAGTCATTATCAGACCTCAAGGCACTGATAGGCTTTGAGATGGAAGAAGGCTATGAGAAACTCTTAAAGATGAACTCAGAGTAAAAGCTATCCCGGAAATGTGAATTTTAGACTGGACTCAGAGAAAACATGGCCTCCTCCTGACCATAGCCCTGTTCAGATCCTTGAGTTCAGATTTATAAGAATGCAGGAAGCTCCTCTGTACTTTGAGTTAGAGAATTGTAAGGTGATAAACTGATGGATATTTTGGTGGGATCACTGATGTATCCGCAGCAGTAGAACTCTGTGAAGGATCTAAGCACACCAATTGGTGAGTGATCATTGCTGACATGGATGCCCCTCAATATTGATTTGTACATTGAGCCTACCAGGATCTCTCTCTTCAATCCTCGCCTCCCAATTGTCACTGCAAAAGCTCACATCCCCAGACTCTTCGGTTATCATGCACTCACATTTTCAGAAGGCCAGAGTGTTTTGTCACATATTTGCAGAACAAGAAAAAGAAGGTGGATCTTTTTAACTTCAGTGCCATCTTGATGTCCTTCATCAAGGTCAAGACTGAACGCTAACACTGCATCATCTCGTCTTCTCAGATAACTTGTCCTCGATACCACCAAGAATGAAAAATTCCACTATGAATTTTATTCAGGCCTTCCCATAGAATCCTAATGTAGCCACTTCCTTGTCTGACCCTTGGTGCCTTCATTCGGTCCTTTCTTTTCTCTCCACTCCTTTTGCGAGGGAAAAAGAAATATTGGAAAACAAGGCTTGTGAGTTTTATTTATAGACAATATTCTTATTCAATTATGCAAATATCAAATTCAATTCTCTGGTTCCTCCAGAAATCCTCCCAGACTGGTGAAACTTTGATAAAACCCTCCACCTCTTTATGGACTATCTTGCTTCTATGGCATTCCAGACAGGACTAGCTTCTCATTCAGCAGGAACACTGGCACACAATAAATCTTTGTTGAGCTGATTTTCTTACCCAGATCCACTGCCTCCACTGGGAATTCCTTGCTTCTTCCAGGGATGCTATGAATTTGAGGAGGTTTTTATTTCAACGATTCAATCGAACAAGAAATGGACATATATGTATACTAAGAGAATGTTTACATTGATCCTATGTATCATAGGGATGTTTAAAAAGGTTTTAGTGTGTGTGTGTGTGTGTCTGTGTCTGTGTCTGTGTCTGTGTGTGTGTATATGAGAGGACATAAGACGTGGGATTCACTAGAACTAGAGTTAAAGGTATCAACTTGCTCCCCAGCATGAGTGCTGGGATCCCAAGTGTAACCCTCATGATAAAGTAACCAGTTCTCTTAATTGCTGAATCATCTCTCCAGACCACACTATAGAGATTTTGGAGGAAAAAAAAAATCATAGCAGAGGCATAATGGAACCCGAGCAGTAGACTATACTCACAAACTTAAATGGTGGGGGTCTACTAAGAAATAGGGCAAAAATAAACCAAAGACTATTGTTCCTACTCTTATGTGGGTAACGTGTCTCCTACACTTTTGAGGTACACAGTCTCCTTATCTGAGTTGCCTGCCTTGTCCTTCGGTGTGTGTGATGATGTACATGTTTATCAGAGTGACCATAGCATGCCACATCTTCAGATTGTGAAGCCGAGACAGTATTGATCTCTACTTCGCTAAGTGTGACTTTTCTTGCATCTTATAAAATGTAATGTTTCCGTTATAATGTTATGCCCTTTCAGAAAATTAGCTGTGGACTGCAGAGGCAGTCCACTGGATAAGAGCACTTCTTGCAAGTGCACGATGTCCTGAGTTTGAATCCACAGCACTGATGTATGAAGTCCATGGAGTGTGCACACCTGTAAACTCAACTCTGTGGGGCAGAGGTGGGAGAGTTGCTTGGGTTAGTGAGAGGTTCTGTTGAAAGGGAATACAGTGGAGAGAAACAGTGTATGTCTTCTACCTACTCTATATATGCACACATATATTTGTACGTACACTGTACACATACCCCATACCGCATGGTATCCCACATACATCAACAACAAACAAACAAAGAAAAGAATCTCAGAGGTAACCTGAATCAGATTTTCTGAGTGACTGCCTACAGTGTCTCTTGAAAAATCTACTTGATTAACATATTCCCCATCTCCAGGCCTCCTCTGAGGACTCACAATAATAAAATTTTATTCTCCATTGTCATATTGCAGATGCTAATACCTTTGTGACTAATGGTACAGAATGGTTGAAATATCCAAGGCAGTATTGTCTACCAATTCACATTACATGCAAGATGACCATATTAGTTCCTTTTCTGCTGCTGTAATGAAACACCAGGAACAAGGCAAATTTTACAACGGAGAGTTTATTGGGCTTATGGTTCCAGAGGAATGGGGGTCCATCGTGGTGGGGAGGCACAGCAGGAGTCAGCAGGCAAGTAGTTCAGAGCTCACGTCTTCAAGCAGGAGGTAGGGTGAAGCTACAAGCTCATCGCCTGCTCCCAAGGACAGGCTCCTCTAGCCAGGCTGCACCTCCTAGGGACTCCATAACCCTCCCCAGACAGTACCACCAAATGACCAGGTGTTCAAATATTTGGGCCTGTAGGCAATAGTTCTCCTTCAAAGCACCATAACTGCACAAGCACCATGTAAGGGAACATTTCAGATGCAAGAAAAACAAAACACAATATGTCATCTTGCCTTAGATTTAATAAGTAATACATGGTATATGGTTTAAGTGGGTAGAAAATGTGTATTAGATAACAGTATGGTTTGTATCGTCACATTTCTTGAATTTTGAGATTCACGCCATAGTTATATGGGAATATGCCTTTGTTCTTCCAAAGAAATGTACACTGACTGTGGGGTCTGGATCTATTGTAAAAGGTATTGAGCAAGCCAAGCAACCCCAGACACCCTGAAGGGACAGTAGGAGTCTGGCCTGCTCTGCCTGATGCAATAACCTGGCCCCAGGAAGCCACTGTAGATATGAATCTTCTTTCCCCCACAAAGATCACCCCAGACCAGAACCAGGTTTTTTGGTTTCATTTCCTTGTTCCTAATTTCCACGTCAGCCCTCCAACCTTCCCGCCTTTACCTAAAGACCCCCACCTTTAACTTTCCTGCCTTCTCTAATGGCCACAAAGACCTCCCTATATAAATTCCTGCCTTGGCTTCAGTAACTGAACTGCCCACCGACACAGTATCCCAGGAATCTCTCCCACCACACTCTGAGCCACCTGAGAACCTGTTCGATTGTCTTCCATTCTCTGGGACGACTGGAGCACAGCAGCCGTGCTGGAGATGGAGACCCACCCACAACTGACATATTGATGGGCAAAGGGACACAGTACACTTCATGTTCTTAAATGAGAAACACAGAGGAAAGATGGGAAGAAAAAGAGAACAGAAGACTGGCTCAAAAAAACTAAAAAGTTGGTGGATTCATATGAAATGTATAGAAGAACTCCGTGTACTATTTTTATAACTATCTGGATCTTCGAGATACCATGAAAATTAAATTTCTCCAAATATCAGATCTTAGCACACAAAAGCATTTTCAAGCACGGAAAATGCGGGTCCCGAGTTCTGAGCTATGAGACCTGGAAAAAGCTATAAGCTGAAAATACCAAGCATTGAGTGGCTAAGGGAAGAGCCTAGCTGTACCTTAATTGATGCACACACAACCATGACAAACCACTGAAGAGGGAGAAACTAGATGACAGTCACATCAAGTATTTCCATTGTCTTTGATTTAATCTCTAGTGTCTGGTATGATGAGATTGAGAATCCACTGTGTCTACACATAATTCTTCTGAGAGTATTCATCTGTAATGTGTTCAAATGCCATTTTTGACCCTGACAGGACTTCGTGTTTTGCTTCCCAATAAAAACACAAGACACAAGCGTCCTTCCCCAGTTTACAGGATTGTTGCCTTTTTCAGATTAACGTTTTCCTGCAAAAATATCTTGAATTTCAAAAGCTACATACATATTCAGCGGCTGAGTAAGTGATTCAGAGTTCAAGAGCATATGCTGCTTTTGCAGAAGGTCCTAGGTCATTTCCCAGCACCCATGTTGTATAGTTGACGCTCACCTGTAACCCCAGGTCCAAGGACCCATTGCCCTCTTCTGGTCTCTGTGGGTACTACACATACGTATACACATATATATGATTAAAAATAAAATGCAACTTTTGAAAAAGTAATGATTTGATGAAGACATCTACACAAAGAAAAGGAAACATAAAAGAGGAGATGCTAGAATGCAAAACTGATATGACACCCAAATTCTAGAAATGTGAGCTTTCGATTTTTTTCATAAACTTTTTGATTCTTCTGTTCTGCGATCTTCCAATAGCTGATAGGTATTTTGAAATCACAAGTATTTCACAGCTACAGATACCTCCTTGAAATAAAAGCATTATACAGTTAGAAGTGACTTTATCAAAGCTTTCTTCCATCCACCGAGTATTGAGCCGTCGGGTGGCATTTTCTGAATTATCTTTGAGTCTCATCTGCTCCAATCTGTCCTTCTTGGTCATTTTATGCATCACTTTCTCCCCCACCACATGAGGCTGTTGATTAGAAAGATTAATTTAAATTCAAATCTTTGCTTTTGCTGGCTTATCTTTTGCTCATTCATGGGTGGTACCATATCTACCTGTGAATTACATTTGTTTTCTGACTTCCCAGTGAAGGACTGAAATTTGACTAGAAGATTTTCTTCCACCGGGATGCCTTCAAAATCTTTCACACCTTTAGGATTCAGATGTGATCTGAAGATACTTGGTATGACTATGACAATCAAATTGGCTCAAATGTGGAAACAATAAATAACAATAAATTGCTTTGTGGGGCCACGTGGTGAAGCATTCAGAGGAAAGGAGAGATGCTCTTAATCATTCTAAGCAAAAACTAATCATTGCCATATAGCTTAGAGTCCATGATTCTGGAAATACAACAAGTTTCATATATGTTTCTTCTAAACTGTACTTTGATCTTCTTTTTGATCTTTTAGGCATCAAGAGTTTTACACTTCCTTGGGGAAAGCACTGTGTTTATATATGTAAGTTTCTTAGTTATAAACTGCATTTTCTCTTACCTCTCTTGGTATTTGTATAACGTCCCTCTTATCCTCACAAAATAAATGAGACTTTACACATACCTCACAGTCAGCTAACAGCTATCGAAGTTGAAGTCACACTACACTGTGTGGGATATCCCTGGGAATGTTGCAGCAAATGTCTGTTTCTCCCAGACAGAGAACCTAGAATGGACCAAAGAAGCAATTCCGCCTAAGTGAGTCGATTAAGTTCATCGGGGTTATGGACAGAAGGCAGCTACACCACCCAGGCAGCCCCCTAGCCTGGGTGACCCCTCCTGATCCTTACATCCCGAGGCTCTCTGCATGACTTTCAGACACCTCAAAGGATCAGCGTCTCCTCACGAAGTTCAGCAAGTCATAGAAGCTCCTCTCCGAACACCTCTTTGAAGCTTCCAAAGTTTGGAGAGATGCTTCTCAGTCCCGTTGGTTTTAGGAACTTCCTGCAATTCATGAGTTGTTGACTGTCCTGGATCTCATCATCCTCCTTCCAGGAGAGAAGTTTCAACTGGGAGGAAATACACGTGTGCGGCAAGGAACAGACAGCCAGGTGCCCATAGAGCAGGCATTGAATTAACAATCACAGCAACCTTTGTTCTCCTACTGGGAGGAAGAAAAAGTACCAAACTCTACAGGCAGTTTACCTACTAATTAGTTAGGCATCATTAAAACTACACACCAAATAGACACCCAAGACCAAGAACTACACCACTCTGGCATGCTGGAGAAACTGGAGGCGTGTTTACCGAAATACAGTTTCTCACCAGGCAAACCCTAGGAAGCTGGGGATACCCTCCTTGGATCCCAGAATATATCTAGAGCTCTCCTTATCTTTTAAAAGTTTGGCCCTTCCTGCTACAAATGCAGTGGACCTTTAAGACATGTGATGATTAGTTTATGATCATGCTACCTTGACTTTTCATATTTGCATCTGTGATTGAAGTGCTTTCCAAAATTCCATTTATCAAGCCTGGCTGTGAGAATTCAGAAGAATGATGCTTCAAGTCAGTTACCCCGTCCCTGTCTCTGAATATAAATAACCCTGAATATTACTACTTCAATATTGGCAAGAGACCATTGAGACTCTCTGAGTTTCACCCCCAAATTCCTCTCTTCAAACACTGACTTATATTTTGCCTGCCATCTAGAACATCTGGAACCCTTCAACCCACCCTTCCTGAAGAACCGCCATCACCACACACAGCCTAACAGATTCCAGTCTGGCGCTTCTGAGGGATCTCACCGCATGATCTTTGCACTGGAGTTCCTTTGCCACAGAAGCTATTTTACCCTGCTCTGTGTGCCACTAGATACCGATCTGTAATTTTTCTGGCATTTCTTAGTCCTTAACATGAATTAAAATATTTTCTGCACCCCATCTGACATGTGTTAGAGATGTTACTAATATGTTTACATAACAGACACAGTAAAATACAGTTTTGTGGAGAAAATGACTCTATTCATTCCTTTTTGAACTCCTCATTTGCTCCACAAACATCCCAGTGGGACAACGTAGTTTTTCATAGCTTAGTTTTTGAAGAAGTCAACTTCAGTTTGACCGTCTGCCCTGCTCAAGAACAGTCTCCAATTACTAAGAGTTAGTGCCTATGAGAACATATACGTATATACTCCCAAGAACTTCTTCATCAACACTTGAATATGGGGGAGGGGAGTGAAACAAGACATTTGCTTTTAAAATAACTTTTACTAATTCATTAGCAATGCTATGCAAAGTGCATTGATCATATTCTCTTTCACCCGCCTCAGCTCCTACCAGACCCACCCCTACATCCTAACCCCCTGATTTCATTGTTTAAAAATAATCCATGGAGGCCAATTGCTGCTGCCTATGTACTCCTGGGCGTGGTACAATCTACACACAGCCAGCCTACCACAAGCCATGCTCTTGATGAAAACCAACTCTCCCCACCGCAGAAGCCAGTAACTGTCAATAACTCCTCAGCTAGGCGTGGGGCCTTCTGAACCTCTCCCCAGGTTTGCTGGATGTCGTCAGTTCTGAACTTCGCACACCTGGGAAGAGGGAGCCTCAGTTGGGGGGTTCCCCCTCACGTGGCCGGTAGGTTCCTCTGCGAGGCCTTTTCTTGATTGTTGAGTAATGTGGAAGGGCCCAGATCATGGGAGGTGGTACCACGCCTAGGCAGGTGTTCTTGGGATATGTAAGAAAGCCAGCTTAGCACAGAACAGAGAAACAAGCCAGTAAGTAGCGATCCGCTACAGTCTGTGCCTCACAGTTCTTGCCTCTAGGTTCCTGGCTGAACGCCTGTCCCGGTATCCCTTGATAAAGAATAGTACTGAAAGCCGAAACCCCTTCCTCCGTGAGTTAGTTTTGGTCAGAATGTTTATCGCATAAACAGTTCATAACTCGGAAACCCTTTATCCTGAGGTGCTTATTGGCTTGTGCAAGAACCATGCTGGCAAGCACCGCCGCTGAGAGTTGATGAGGCAGTGGTCCTGCTGTGGCCTGAAGACAGTTTCACTCTGGTCCTCCCCAAGCCCTGGCTGTTCAAGGATCATGGATGGAAAGATCGCGAGAGTATTTGAGCCTATTTTTCTTCGGGCATCCAGAAGATTTGTTAGCGCAAGTATCACTATTGTGTACATACCTTACCGCAGACAGCTCGGAAAGACACAAGCCAGATACACCCAAGTATAACTGTCTTTACCAGGAAACACAGCAGGGGTTTCATATGATTTGGAGGCCGTGCCGTACACATTCAGCAGGGGATAAAACCCTCCGGTTCCAGTATTAATACTGAATTTATAACCGTGAGACGGGAGAACAGATAGAAGAACATTTTGCATGATTTTTGCACAGATAGGAAAATGAACATGTTGATTTTTATCTTAGGGTGAATCAATGAAACAAACATACGGATACTACAACTGGCTCAAAGGGGAAAGTGGTAGAATTCACAGGAACCACAGGAATTGACTTGCAAACACAGACGAAGCCTGGATACATGTTTCGAAAATCAGCTGAATCTCTACTCAAGAAGGCAGAGTTCATGTTCGGCCCACCTGCCATGAAGGATTATCAAACAGCTCAGAGACAATGAGTGATGCCAGAATTAGACAGCCTTGGAAGGATGCAGGATCCAGAAAGCCACCTTCCATCAAATGATAGTTATTTTATTTTCCTCTCTAGAGCCACAACAGCGAAAGACTATTTTATTTTGTCTTTTAAATTTTCTCTTCTGTTCTCTTCTCCCTCCCTCCCTCCCTCCATCCCTCTGTCCACTTCTATAGTACTTGGATTACAGACATGCACCGTCTCACCTGGCCTAAAGAACATTTTCTAATATCTTAGCAGCACTATAATACTCCAATCTTACGGGCATCTACTTACAGAACTTCTTCTGGAACTCTGAATCATGCTCTAATGTTCTTGTAATAAATTCTGTTTACTTTGCAGACCTTCTGTAAGAAGATTTCTATTTGTGTACTGAAGCACTTTTGATTCAAATAGACTTCTTTCTTCAGAAATAAAACCACTAATCACTTTCAATGGGATTTTTGAATACAGGCCTCTCAGAGTTAGGTAAGTCATGATGTCTGAATCCCAGCTAAAATATGGCCATCATTTGATATACTTCCTGGGTATTTTGATGATGTTCCAGGGTCTGGAGAAACACACATACTGGAAACAGAGCAATGACACTATATTATATTATTTCTTAAAAATGTGTGTCTATGGGGGGGTGTGTGCATGTGTGTGTACGTGTGTGTACACCTCTCTGTGTATGTCCAAAGAGTCCAGTAGAGGGAGTTAGAACCGATGAAGATGCAGTCCCAGGCAGCTGTGGGAGGACTGGTGTGTATACTGGGAACTAAACCATGGGCCTGTGGGAAGACTGGTGTGGGTACTGGAAGCCAAACCATGGGCCTGTGGGAGGACTGGTGTGGGTACCTGGAGCCAAACCATGGGCCTGTGGGAGGACTGGTGTGGGTACTGGGAGCCAAACCATGGGCCTGTGGGAGGACTGGTGTGGGTACCTGGAGCCAAACCATGGGCCTGTGGGAGGACTGGTGTGGGTACCTGGAGCCAAACCATGGGCCTGTGGGAGGACTGGTGCGGGTACCGGGAACCAAACCATGGGCCTGTGGCAGCCCAGCCAGTGCTGTTAGCATCCAGCCATCTCTCTAGCTGCCAACATTTTTTAAGACAGGGTCTCACTAGTAGCCATGACTAGCCTGGAACTTGCGATGGAGACCAGGCTGGCCTTGAACTCCCAGATATCCTGCCTCTGCCACCGCAGTGCTAAGGCCAAGGGTGAACCACGACACCTGGCACTTCAACGTCGTTATCAAAGACAGGGAGACATTTTTGAACTGAGAACATCTGGTCAGCATTTCCTCTGTTTTCTTGTTAACATTTTGCTATTGATTTTTAAAACTTGATTATTCACACATACTAAATATATATTAGTGGACTTCACCATCACATTTTCATACCTGTGAATAAACATATCTTGATCTTCTCCACCTCCCAGGATCACTACCAATCACATCGATCCTCTTCCCCTTACTAATTAGCGCCCTTCTCCTTTCACGTACCTTTGTGTACTTTTATGATCCATCCTGCTTACAGGAACATGAGTGAGGGGTGGTTCACAGGCACTTGGGCCCCTTACCAGTGGCTACACCATTGTAGAGAAGGTCTCTCCAGGCCACAGATAAAACTCAGCAAGTAAAGGCACTTGCAGTCAAGCCTGGTGACACCCTGAGTTCAATTCCCCAGACTTACATAGTGGAGGGAAAGAACCAAGTCTTTCAAGGTGTCCTCTGACCTCCACACACCAGCCGTGACATGGACACACACACATACACACACACACACATGCACACACACACACACCAAAATAATAACTAATGTAATAAAGAACTGTTTTTAAAGGAAGGAAATGAGTCTTCCTCTCCTGCCAACATTAACTACCTATAGGGTTTCAGGAGGTGTAGGACCACATAAATTCTTCTTCATAGCAACCATTTATAGACTATGACTCCTCAGGGAGTTGTGGAGCCTGAGGAGTCCCTCTTCCTAGCAACAGTAACTAAGAATTCTCCAGGAGGGACAGGGCTGTGAAAGCCCTTCGAACTAGCAACATCAACTGACTAGGCATCCTGAGGGAATCAAGGGGTGGGGTCCTTGAGCCCCTCTGCGCTCTGGTGGTATATTGATAAGCTCAGTCCTGCATAGGTCTTGAACTCCTAGCAACTATTGTCAATTAACGTATCTAATAGTGATTTTCACTGTGGCCTTTTAAGACATAGGTACCGCAGTGACTGTCAGCATTTCTTCTTAACAACCATTGCTAGAAGTTGAGCAGATGTTCCTGTGAGACTTAGTTCAGCTGCCCCAATAATCCACTATACCAAATCCTCTTCCAGACCAGGGTGAATCAAACTTACCTTCAATATGATAAACAGAGAGTCCAAGACCAAAGAGGGATGATTAGAACAATAACATCGGAAACCCGAAAAATCTGTCTAGATAAAAGACGTGACATCTTTTATTTAAACAATGAAAAGAGTCAAATTGGAAGTATTTCTCTTGCATCTGGACTGAAGGATGTCTGTGTCAATCACTTAAAGTGTAGTGATGCCTAGTATCTCAACAGAAAGGTGTGCAGCATAATGACACCATGTTGATGAAGAAATAAGCATATACATCTTGATGGTCCCCTAAGACTATGTCACCTGGCAAGGTCAAAACTGCCTTCAATTCTGTAAGAGAACTCTGGGATGCTCATATAACAAAATGTTTTATCAATACAATTATCAGAAAGTATCCACTTTGTTCCATGATTCAGTATATGTGACGTCAACAAACGTACAGAAGAAGACTTGGAAATAGAGATTGAAATCTCTAAATTATGCTTACCCATCAACTCACCCTTAGAAATTCATCCTCGCAAGATAATCAAACATAAAAATCATGTAATGCATGTTGTCTAGAACACTAAAGGTTTAGAAACACTATAATCATTCATCAATAAGGATAATTCAATCAATTCAAGTGCAATGAAATGCTAAAGTGTTGACTAAAATGCTGATAGAGGACCTGGCGAGATGGCTCGGTTGGTGAAGTGTGTACGACACAAGCCTGAGGACCCAAGTTTGAGTCTTCATAACCAAATGTAAAAAAGGAAAAGCTAGACAATGGGGCCCCTGCCTGTAATCTTAGAACTAGCAAGGCAGAGACAGGAAGATCCCTGAAGATCGCTGGCCAGAGTTCTAGCCCTGTCAGTGAGCTCCAGGTTCAGTGAAAGACTGTGTCTCAAAATATATGATGTAGAGTTACTGAGGAAAATATCTTCAGGCCTTCATAAGTACACACACACATATGCACATGCAGACACAAGTACATGTGCACACAAGCATACACACACACATATGTGAGTCTGTGCATGATGTTCTGATATATATACACATATATATCACGCCCCTCAACAGAACACCATGCACAGACTCATATATATATATATATATACATATATATATATATATGTATATGTGTGTGTTTATGTGTGTGTGTGTATGTATATACATCAACACAAAATAATGACGATAAGAAGCAGACTATGTGTCATGGCTGACTTCAGTTACCAACTTGACATACCTGGGATGAGGGAATCTCAAATGAAAAATTTCCTCTGTCAGACTGATTGACCTGTAGCCATGTCTATGAGGCATTTTCTTGATTTGCCAGTCCTTGGCAGGTGGACCTGTGTTATGTAAGAAATTAGGCTGTGGGGCTGGAGAGATGGCTCAGCCATTAGAAGCACTGGCTGTTCTTGCAGAGGACCCAGGTTCGGTTTTCTGCATCCACATAGAGGCTAACAACCAACTGTTACTCCAGTTCCAGGGGATCTGACACCCTGTTCTGACTCCTGTAGGCATTGCACAACACAGATGCACTTACACACATGCAGACAATACACCCGTATACATCGAATAAAAATTAGCAATAAAAATATTTTTTAAAAAGGAAAGCAGGCTGAGCACAGGCCAGAGGCACAAGACCTTAAGCAGAGTTCCTCTGTGGTCTGTGACTGAATCGCTGCCTCCACGTTCACAACTAAATTCCTTCAGTGACGAGCTGTGATGGGGATATACAAGCCCAATAAACCTCTTCCTTCTCTGAGCTGGGTTTGGTCAGAGTCTTTCATCACAGCAATAGAAAGCAAAGTAGAAGACTTCCTGAAGAGCAGATTATCATCATGGTGATAAAGTTGCGCATTGGTTACCTCTAAGGATCCCTGGGTTAACTGTGGTTGATCGTGTTTATGCTAAGAGTTGCACATGGATTTCTATTCTCTACACCAGCAGCTACCCATCAACAAAGTAGCGTTACGGTAAATTTGTAAGAAACAGCAAGTATTTGGGCTAAATGCTTTTGAAAAGGAGGGAACATTTGAGTTGAGATTTTGTAGATAAGGAAGACCATTCTGGGGAGATGACATAGGGAAAACTCTGAATCCTAAATCATGTGGACTGAGAAGGGATCTAATATCCATTACTAACTGAACCAGCAAAAACCTTCACTGCTCTTTATGTTCATCTGCCTCTGACCTCTTGTTCTCTTCAGCAAGTTGAAGGCTACAGCAGACCTCAACCCTTCTCTCCCAAACCTTTTTAGTTTCCCCATGTCAACTTTGAATCTAGATCACATGATTTATAGGCCACCTAACCCAAGTCATCATCTAAGGTGGGCAACCCCAGAGAGACCATTCTCCTCTCTCATAAGAAGTAGTCCTGAATTTAAGGCTATTCCACCCCTGGGTATATGGCTGAAAGGAATCTGTGCCAACAGACTACAAAGCTAACTCCACATACGTGGTTACTGCTGCACTGTTCACAGCAGTCAAGATTTCCAGGGACCTAGATGTCCATTAAGAGGTAACAGAAGAAAAGAAATGTGGTATATATATGCAATGGAATACTGTGCAATCATAATGAAGGAAGAAATTAGAATTAAGCATGGTTTCCAGCTGTAATCTTAGCCTTCAGTAAGAGGTTGTATTAAGAGAATAACCACAAATTTGAGTCCACTGTGTGATATAATGAATTCTAGGTTATCTTGGGCTACAGTGAGACTCCACCTTTCTGTAGCAGCAGGGGTACAGGCACTCTACAGTTTAGTCTGTTTTTATGTTGGCAAATTCAGGAAAATATTTTAAGAGGGAATACACTTAAAAGGCAGGGGATATGTTGGAAAGAAGAGTCTCAGTGGACAAGGTAATGGGGTATAAATGACCAAATTCATTATATACATAACAAAACCGTCAAAGAATTTAAAAAAGTTTAATATGAAACAGAAGACGAATGAAGTCACTTCGTTTACAAGGAAATGTTTGGAACTGGAGGTCATCCAGTTAA
The DNA here is from genome assembly GCA_035773235.1 of Eospalax fontanierii. Taxonomy (NCBI): domain Eukaryota; kingdom Metazoa; phylum Chordata; class Mammalia; order Rodentia; family Spalacidae; genus Eospalax; species Eospalax fontanierii. Next base: position 5,330,999 of record JAJHUQ010000048.1, on the reverse strand, counting down.
ATGATATAACTCAAGACACAAAAGGCCAACGTCATCTGTTTTGCCTCGTATGCATGGTACATACAGACATAGATGTGGTAGATACATGCTTATGAAATGACCGTAGAAGTGACACTTTTGGTGGGGAACATAACAGACAAACGTGCAGAGAAGGAAAGAACAGCAGAGAGTGGGGCGAATACCATCAAAGACTGTTAACAGACCCCTGTATGAAAATTTGACAGCAAAATTCATGATGCCGCACAGGACTATGTGCTAATTAAGTTTAAAAATAAAATTTTAATGGTGAAGATTCACCAAATGTAGACCTTACCTCACTCAGGTGAATTTTGCCACAAGGTGAATTTGGAACAAGTCACTGAAGAGTGTCTTTAAAGAGATAATCCTTCTCTTTTAATTCAATGAACAGTTGGACAGAGTCATGTAATTTTCTCTATAATGCCAAGTCGTGTTTGTTCAACATTTATGAAACTGTCTGTCTCAGGATCTTTATTAGACATTTTTTAGTAAAATCAGATATAGAATGACAACAGATTTAAGCAGCAATATTTTTCAAGTCAAGCTTACAAAACACTTAATATGAGGTAAATAATAACTTCCCAGTGTGGTATTAAAGGACCATTATTAATGCCTGAAGATGTGTTATTCCTAGAACTCTAAGAAGACGAGAGGATTTCTTATTTAGGGAAGACATAGATAGGATACAAATGCTCAAGTAAAAGTGATGGGCTGTAGGCTGGGGATGGGCTCCATGTGACAGAGTGCTTGCCTAGTATACACTAAGTCCTATACTGGATGCACAGCACAACACACGATCTGGCAGGTGGCACATGCCTATACTCCTAACACTTGGGAGATGGAAACAGGAAAATCAGAATTTCAATGCCATTTTTTACTGCATAGTTTATTCCAGGCCAGCCTGGGACACATAAGTCCCTGTTTCAAAAGAACAATAACATGGGGCTGAAGAGATGGTCAGTGGTTAAGAGCACCAGCTGTTCTTGCCAAGGACCTGCGTTTGGTTCCCAGCACTCACATGGTGGCTAACAACTGTCCATAAATCCAGTTCCAGGGGATCCGATGTCCACTTCTAACTTCTGTGGACATTGCATGATACGGGTCTGAGCAATACATTCATACACATTGAAAAATAATAATAATACATAAAAAGAAAAACCACAGTAACAAAAGTGCTGATTCATTGTAGCATCATAGAAAAACAATTCTCTAAGTTGACCATCATTTTATCATCTTGTCAAGTAAACTGACAGAATGTCATCCATCTTAAAACATTTTGTCTTAATTCCGAATACATTGAACTCTCCGTATAAGCACACTAAACTTAAGGGTCCCCGAACACCTCCTGCTTTTACCAGGAGAACAATTTGCCTACCATAAGCCCATTATTTTTCTCCTAAACCTGTTTATACTATTCATTGTTCTAATCATGGGATTTAATTAGCTTTTATGTAACCAAATTACATTTGAGTGTAAACAAGCAAAAAGAGATTCTATATTCAGGATAATATAGTTTGGGTTTTGGAAAGAAAGGATGATTAGAGTAAATATTTGTATTAAATTATGTGTGGGCAACATTAGTATCCAGAGCTTTAAGTGGGGGTTATGGTTCAGTGAGAGAGTATTTCCACAGCCTGCACAAAGACCCTGGACTTAAGAAGTGCATCTGAGCATGTGCCTTTTACCCCTTAGACATTACATTACAAAAAGTAAGGAAGGTTAGGTACATAAATGTGGAGTCTAGAGTTTCACCCAGCAATGGACTCATTCTCAGTTAAGAAGACTACGAAGAAAGACTTCTCAGAGAAAGAGGATATACTTTTTCATGTAAACTGAAAAGACAAAAAGTATCAGCTGTATATTGACTAAAATGACACTGAGTTATGACTTCCAAGACCAAGGTTATGGAGCAGAGAGTGCTCGCCTAGCATAGGCAAAGCCTAGTTTCAGTCTCCAGCACAGAACAACCAGCGATGGTGGTATACGTCAGGAAAAAGAAGGAGGTTCAAAAGTTCAAGGTCATCTTTGGTTACTTAGCACGTTCAAGGCAAAACTGTCATGAGACCCTGTCTCAGAAAAGAAAGAGAAAAGAAAGAGGAGAAGGAGAATAGTCATATTGGACTCCACTGCCAGACAAAATAAAATTGAAGTCCATAATTCAGTCCTCCAATGTCACTAGAAATTTTCACATCTTCAAAGCATCAAAACACAGAACCCATAATGCAGACATGGCTTTATGATTTTTTACTATCTTTCCCGCTCTGACAACTGAAAGTAACTTCACATGTCTAACTAACCCTCCCAGAAAAGTCATGATCTTCTCCAAAATGTTCACAAACAAGAATAATTTGTAAAGGCTCTGAAAAGCATTGTACAATAAAGTCAGGTCAACTAATGTTCCAAGTATATTTAGTATCTGTTAGGAGACATGTAAAAACATCACACAAAAATAACCTTGAACAGAAGAAAATTCTAGAAATCTACTGCCCAAAAAGCTTCTTATTAACCCTATTTTAAGTACATGAGTCAAGCACTGACGTAACGCAGGAACTTGTGCAAATAGACTTTGTCTTGAAGTGTCTATTAAAATCCCTCTTGTTCTTTACATATGAATATTAATGCCTGGGTAACAGGCACATTTGTAATGGAGATTATCATCCTAAAACTACTTCAATTACTCTGTGATTCACTAATTGCTAGAGGATTCATCTGGAATCCTTTTTTTTTCTGGTAATGTTCAATGTCCCCCAACAGCAGCCCTTTGTTGTACAGTTTTTGTACAAGTGATAGATTATTGACTTAATTGCTTATTTGTACACAATACTTTAATGTTTTGAGTACATTTAGTACTTAGTGTTTCAACTTTTATTTATTTTGTGGGTGTAAGTGAGGACACATATGTAAGTGGAGGCCAGGAATTGAACTCAGGACATCAAGTTCCTTTACCTGTTGAGCCACGTCACCAGCCCAACCAAATTTGTCAAGGAGACTTGAAGGTGCAGGTAGCTGTGTTTAATTACACTTGAAAACATAAATAACTCAGGCAAAGTATTTCTAATTTTACTAGTGAAATCCTTTCTTCTATTTTAAGGGTAACTTTTTAAAGCATGCTTATGAAAAGAATAAAAATAGTTATATCATCCTCTCAAAGAAATAGAATGATTGATGAGAATTAAGAGACAAACATACAATAAAGCAAAATGGATTTAGCATACAATAAGAACTTGAAACCTATGTATAAAAATGGGTTTGCATGGTGAACAGCAGTTTTGCATTGAGAACCTTCATAAATAAATATTGGTTTATAAGTACTCGAGCTGTATTCAAATAGTGATATGGAAACTATTTTAAGACAGGGAAATAGCTCAGTGAGTAAAGTAGTTGCCAGATAGGATAGATTGTACTTGTAATCCCAACGCTCAGGAGGCAGAGACAGGTGAGTCCTTAGGGCTCGATGGTCAGCCCATGTAGCCTACCTGGTAGGTTCTATGTTCAGTGGGAGACCTTATCTCAAAACAAACAGAGGTATAGTTTCTAATAAATGGTGTCCAAAATGTTCTCCTGGTCTACACACACACACACACACACACACACACACACACACACACACACACACACACAGGTGCACCCCCACACACACATGGATATGCACTCACACACATATAAACACATAAAGGTTGATCCAAAGATTCACTCTGTATAACTATTTCAGAACATTTATACTGGGTGACTTTGTTGGGTACTGTATATTTACAGCCAATGAGTACAGTCTTTTAGAACAGTGGGATAAATAGTAGGTTTATCCCATGGACGTCCATCCCTAAAGCCTGAAAAGGAATGCAATCTTTCTAGAATCGACATGTGTCCTATGGTGGGGCAGAGGCATGAATGGTTTGGAGGACTCTAAGAAGACCCTGAAGCGGGTGTTAGAAGGGAGACATGGGTATAGTCAAGTCTTCTAGAATCAGGAAAAGCAATCTATAAGGATGGCCTTTCTAGAGTAGACCATGGGGTAATGAAGTGGGAATGATGATGAATGTCTCTGAGAAAGGCCTGCTCATCTCCCATCAATGGTTCTTAAGAAGAAAAGTTGACAGATCACAGTGGTACCTACATATGAAAAGCCCATTGTGAAACTCATTCTTATGTATGCTAATTGGCAATTGGCAGCTTGGGGGGGTGGTTCAAGACTAGTACAGGATTGAGCCTGTCAGCAAGTCATCATGGTGGGGAAAGGCTCATGAGGCTCAGCCCCTCCCTGAGGATTCATAGATAGTTAATGGTTGGTAGAGGAGGGGCTCATGCAGTCCTGCCCCTCCCTAAGGATCTATAAACATTTACTATTTCTAGGAGAGAAAGATACAATTTCTTACATTAAAAAAAAAGTATTATGATCCAAGCATAAGGGCGTCTTTTAATCCCAGCACTGGGAAACCAGAGGCTGGTCAATCTCTTTATTAGATCTGGGCCTGCATGGTTTACCCAGCTGAGGGTACAGAGAAACCCTGTCTCAAAAACAAAAACAAAACAGAAGGAAATATATATAAATATATTACATTTCGTTATTTTGTATGTGTTGTCTCTGGGTGGTCTGGCATGTGGATGTCAGAGGACCATTTGCAGAAGTCACTTTTCTCCCTCCACCCTGAGGACCTTGGGATTGAACTCACATTGTCTGGCTACAAGTGCCATTCTCTGCTGAGCCATCTCCACAGAAAGCTGGAAAAAATTCTCCAGACTTCTGGAGGATGGACAGTGAAAATTAATCCAAACATGATCATGGCTGTGGGTATATCCAGTCTCTTCAGCCTAAAGGTAAAGGAGTTGTGCGCCTAGCTTTTCCCACATGCAGGTTTAATATTTTTATTACAAAAAGTTCTCTAGTTTGGATCGTGAGTGTCCCTGAAAGCAGCAGGTGTTAAAAGCTTCGTCCAAAATAAACATTCCTCTTTATAATTTGATCATCTCAAGTACTCGCTATAGTAAGGGACTGCTGACTAACCCAAAAGGAGTATTTACATACTTCTTAAAAATTCAGAAAATATATAAATGGTTAAACAATAAAAGAAAACTCACCCATGCTACTACCCAGAGACCAACTATTGTTTAGACCTGCGCATACTTCTTTCCGGTCTGTATGTTTTAGAGACTTATTGAAAATATCAAACCAAACAATGCATTCTTTGCTGTGGTTAGCTGCAATGTTCTCTGCTCTTACAGGCTGCTGAATTTCTGTTCATGGACATGTAATCTTACCCCCAAAGAATGTGAATAAAGGAACACATCCTGAGAATTTTGAAATTCACCCACATTTAATTCACAGATGGCCTAATTTCCTCTGTGAATAGCCAGGCACTGGATCTTTCCGTCCCAGTAGCCCTGTGGGTTTTGTCACAAATGCTTCATTCTTTGGCAACAGAAAAGCCACATGGACAAGACATCAATTAATGAACAGTGTTGTGCTCTAGTCAAATTTTCTTTGTAAAAGGAATGATGGACAGGATTTATCTCTGTAAGCTGTAATTTCCACTTCCTGCCTGTCCTACTGTGGTCAAATGTCAACTGACAAAGAATGGAGTACCAAAATTGCAGAGATAGAAAAACATTTGTAGCTAATCACCAGAACAGTTCTTATTGTATGAAAAAAAAGAAGGGAAGGGGGAGAAGAGAGGAGGAGGAGGAGGAGGAAGTGGAGGAAGGGGAGGAGGAGGAGGAGGAGGGAGTTACTAAAAGAGGAGGAGAAGGAGAATAGCATCTAATTAAATGTATATAATATCAAGAGTAAAAATCTAGGAAAGTATGTGTGTGAGTTATCAATGTTGCATTTTTTTTTAATCAAGGAAAATCTTGCCAGTCTAAATTCTGTTCACATGCAAATAGTGCCATTGCACTGGGGCAGCCCCTTGGACTGTCCTATTTCTCTTTCCACAGGCAACTTGTTCAAGGGAGTGTTGATCACCTTCTAATCTCTCTGAGTCAGCTTTTTTGTTTCTGGCGGCTCTCCAATCCATAACCATTTCTGCCACGACACAAATCTCTTCAATAATTTCCCCCATATTACATGTCTGTCTTTTCTGATCAGCCAGTTTCCCTCCTATGAACTCCGGATTCGATTAGCCACACATGGCTGACAGGATCTGGTTTTAAAAGCACATTTCGTGACTAGGCAATTTTCTTTGAGGATGATTGCTGAGAAAACCATTGGTGACAATATAATTTTCCTTGCAGGAACTATACATGAGATAGGGTTGGGCTTGAGGTGCATTTCCTTTGTATTTTACAGATTCTATTTGGTTGAAGAGCTCCAACTGGCACAGATTCAGTCATTGTTATGTGTTGTTAAATGTGCTGCCAGTCAGCAAATATTGAGTGACTACTGTATGCAAGGTTGGAGGTGCTCCACCAAATTCCCAGAAAATCCCTGTCACGGGCTCTCTGTGGGAACTAGTGCTATTTCCAGGGCTTTGTTTCAGCTGCCCTCACCAGGACATCTATTTTCCCTTCAAGTGTGAAAGGGAGTGTGCCCCTTTCCCGGCCTGGATCTCCATCCTGTGGCACCAGAAATCCACAAAGTGTACCAGGGATTGAGTAGAAGACAGGACTGCAGCGCTTTCTCTAGGAAGGGAAAGGGAGAGCATGGGAAGAGGGGAGGGCGACGGGGCAGGGGGCGAAGAGTGAAAAAGAAGGAGAAGTAGATGGGAGGGAGACGAGAGGCGAGGAACGGGAGGAGCGAAAGGAGGGACCCGAGTGAGATCTACATTCACAAACAGGTATGCATACAGCACCGCAATAAAGAAGGGGAACGGGTATTAAGCGGTACTGGGGACACACCGGAGGAGTTGGTGTAGGACCAGGAGTGATGAATACCGGGAAGAGAATACCCATGGAATCCTCAAAACTGAAAAGTTGAATTTATAAAAAGGTTGTATACAGTGGTTTGTGGGTCTCTCTTTCTCTCTCTGTCGTGTGTATATGTATGTATGTAAATATGCACATATATGCATATGAAGACCACAAAATGTTGCTGAGTCACTTACTCACACTTTTGCAATCACATTGGACCCCTCTTTCTTGAGACACACTCTCCCTGAACCTGGACCTCACCAATCCAGCTAGACTTTGGGGTCAGCAAGCCCCAGGGATCCCTCCTGTCTCTGCTTCCCCAGAGCTGGGATGACCGACTGCACCACCACACTCAGGTTTACATGTGGGAGTTAAGCTTGAATACATGTCAGTTAGGCTTGTGTGGCAAGCACTGAGACATCTCCCCAGCCCAACGTGGGTGTCCCTTCACAAGAAATCGTAACTGTGATCTGAGTCCTTGGCTAATCCAAATGTGTTTTGTGCTGATTATGCTGGATTTCCTGTTACCCGCCAGCCCCCAACTGAGTGCACCTTGTAAGGTCAGGGTTCGAGAGACACAGCAGACAGAAGGGACCAGAGACTCTGCTGGCAGCTAACAGGAACCGGCTTTATTTAGAGAAGACCAGATGGAACTAGCTGCTCCGCACCCACGAGTGGAGAAATACTAGCCCCTCTGGGGGCTAGCCTCCCGGAAGAGATGAGGGGAGGCTAGCCCACTCACCCCTATCTTGGGGCTGGGGCTCCAGGGAACCGGGCTGGCGTGCCAGGCTCCAGATTGGGATGGAGGAGCTCCCTCCCAGAGAGTGCGAGAGACAAACTCCCCGGGGGAGTGAGCTCAGCCCAAGTCTGAGTCTCAAAGCCCCCAGTCCAAATCTAAGTCCTCAAAGCCTTAAAAACTCTCAGCCCCCTCCTGGCTTCTAATGGAGGGGGGTTGCCATGACATCTGATTGATGTTTAAGGCAAGCTTCTGTCCAGGAAGTAGCCCTTTTTTACAGCTGTTTATGAATTCCTTGAGTCCAGAACTTTATCTGTTAAGGAAGCCCAGTGTCCTTTGTGAATTTGGGATCTGGAGTCTTATCTGAGCTATTTGCAAGGCTTAGATCTCTGAGAAGTTGTAAAAGTCGGTCTTTCCTCATGCATGCTTTGTAAACTCTGGCTCCAGATCTCCTTCCATCTTCCTGAGCTTGAAACTGTTGGGGGTTTCATTCATACCTTACACACCTCACCTCTGATCTCAGATCAGCCTAGTCAAAAGTGACTCAAAAATACAATTCTTATCTATTTATGCAGGATCACTCTGGCTCTAGTAACTGAATTCTAAAATCATGGTGCAGAAATAATTTATAAGACATAATACCAGTTTATGTAATGGACAGGAGATAGCTGTACATGACAGTCCCTCTCCAGCAGTGTGCTCATGGTCAAGAAAGATGCTTAGTAGATGGTAGGTTTCATTAGAGTGACAGGAAAATGATCTGAGCAGGGTTCAGCTGGAATTAAAGCCTCTGTATCTGTTGACTCTTGGCTGTGCAATGTCCCCGGGTAGGCTCTCATGGGAGGGTCCTCACTTGCGGGTGCTGTTTGGGAAGATGAGGCTTTGCTGGAGAAAAGGTATGGCTGTGGGTTAGCCTTGAGGTTACAGCCCAGCCCCACTTCCTGTTTACCGGCGGCTTCCTGAGTGCTGTTGTAATGTGACCAGTCCACCCCCTGTTTCCCATTCCAAGCTTTCCTCAGCAAGAAGCAATGTACCTCTGCAAATAGCATGCCAAAACAGACCCTTCCCTAGTGGTATTTTATCACAGCAGCAGTAGATGTGTAAATAATAAAACATTCTCAGCACTAAACAGAAAGGATTGCATCAGGGATTCGCCACAGCTCTGGAGGGAAGCAGGAAGTGTTCCTTATCAGTAGGCTCCAACAAAGTTGACCTTGCTTCACTTTGGGGAGTGCTCTTCTCTGCTTGGTAAGGGTATTTTAGAATTAGAGTGATTATTTTCATTCTTATTAGCAATCACCTTGAGCACATTATGCACACTTCACTTGCATTCCTTTCGGAAAGTCCTTCTGACAGGTGTAAGAGGTGTCCAGCTATCCCGCTTCTCTAGGTCCCTAACGACATAGCAAGGTATAATTTCATCAAAATACAATTTGGGAAACCAGAGTTTATTTGGACTGACTTACAGAGCAATAGGTGAGGGGGTTACTTATAGCACTGTGGCATGGGAATGGGGGACTCCCCTAGTGAGACCATACAGTAAATTCTCCATCTTGGCAACTGCCTAAGATGACAAAGGGACCAGCCTCTCTCCAGCCTCTTTGGCAGGCCACTTATACCCCTCATCCCTCCCCAATGTCCCAACCAGGTCAATGGCTGGTTGGGAGGCTTAGCTGACTCTACAGGCTCCTCCTACAGACGGTCAAGAAGTTTATAATCCTGGGCCAGCAGGCACCCGCAGGCTTGGGACAAATGCTTTGTCCATAGCTTGCCAGTCCAGCTTGCCAAGAGGAGGACAAATCCGTGCAAAAGTGTACGTCAGTGATGATATCCCCTCTTGCATCAAGCTGTCTCAATGAGTAACATCAACCCTCATTCAATGGATGATTTTTAAAATAATGTAACTGTGAAAAACATAGAATCTGCTGTCCCTTTAATGTGGAAAATACATTTCCCAAAGAAAATATATTAAAGTGTTGCTGTTGGTTTTAAATAATGTAAGATTTCTTGTTCACACACACAAACACACACACACACACACACACACATACACACACAAATAACACAAATCAAAAGGGAAATGCTTAATCATTTGCTGACATTAGCACTTATAACAGGGGCTGGGCCAACCAGTCTCGGAAAATTGGCAAGCTCCAAGTTCAATTATAAACCTTTCTCAAAAAATGAGTTGGAGACTGACTGAGGAAGACACTAGAGGTCAACCCATGACCTCAGTGCACACACACACACTAAGTAAATACAATTTAAGGAGTAAAAAGCACATTACTATCAGATTATTTTGTGCCTATGACAGACAAAAAATATTTTATATCGATAATATATGTACACAAATACAGGTAACATAATCACAGAACAGATGTGTGAGGGAGAAGTCGCAGCTCAGGTGGTGGAGTGTTGGCAAAGCTCTGCTTCCATGCTCAGCTCTGTGTAAATCTGGCACGGCGGTGCACACCTACAACCCAGCTCTCTGGAGGAAGACACAGGAGGGAGCATCATCTTCACTGACGTATTGAGCTGACAACCAGTCTGGGTACATGAATCCTGACTGACAAAGTAAAATGAATTTGTGTTGATGACATTTCTATGTGTACATTTCCATACGTCTTCTAAGAAAGGAATTGTCAAAGAATTCACACAGTCAATCCTCACAGGAGTGAGGCTCATTAACATACTAAAAGATATTTTACTGCCAGTAACTCGAGAAATGCAAATTAAAACTATAATAACATAATTTCTTTGCACCGAGACTCACAAATATGAAAGTATGTTCGCATCTCAGTTGTCTGAGGCATAAGTTGCCTGCAAGTTTATGTTGAACAGCAGGCAAGAATACATCGTAGAAGTTCGTGGACAATAATCGAGTTCCTGATGACATCAGCTGGCAAGTCCATGCCGCTATCTGACAGATATCACATACCCCTTCTTAGAGAATTAAGGGTCACTGTGTGACAGTTTATCTGTAGCTATCTTGCAAATCCTTGTGAATCTCTTTTGTAATGGAAAGGCTTTTAACAAAATTTCCCATGCCCATCATTTAAGGATATAGACTTCAAACCATTTCCATCCCTCGCAGACTCCAACATCTCCTCCCACATCCCCTCATTCCATGCCCAACAAGGCTCCTTCAGGATTTCCAGGGACAGAAACAGCTGGAAGAAAGGAAAACACCTTGAGCTGGTGAGATGGCTCAGCAGATACATGTGCTTGTAGCTAAAGCTGATGACCTGGGTTCAGATCCTGGGACCCACATGACGGAAGGAGAGAACCAACTCTCTCTTACCGGTTGTTCCCTGACACATGCTGAACAAAAAAATAAAATGTAATCCAAAAGTATTTTAGTAGCCTGAGAAGATAGCTTACCACACTTAGGTATACTTACTGCTCTTGCAAAGAACCCGAGTATGTTTCCCAATACTCACACAACAGCTCACAACCATCTGTAAGTCCAGTTTCAGGGGCCCCAACACCCACTTCTGATCTCAGTGGGCACTGAATAAATACAGTACATACACATACATGCTGGCAAAACACCATTCATACACATAAAACTACATCGCAATCATTTAAATTTTAATAATTTAAAATCTTAGAGGATAAAATATGTAATTTTCCATCCACAGCAGAGCAAAATACCATGCTGCATATACATATAGTGAAAATGTATCATTGGTCAAAATAACCAATAGAGATGAATTCTTTCATTTGTTTCAATTGATGTACAATTACATGTATTTATGGAGTTTATGTAATGCTTTCACACACATAATGATCAATCCAGGGCATTTAATGATCCATCATCTCCTCTGTTGGTCATTCAAAATTTCTCTGCTCGCTCTTTTTATTCGGTGTGGCCACACTAGGGTACAATTGAACCCTACATTTCCTTAGCCAGGGAAAAACATCAAAGCAGATGTTAACATGCAAACATCACTGTCACAGATGGGAGATGGAAGAACAGTGCACACCAGAGGGATATGCACATTTGTGTAAAGACATAAATCATGGACAACAATTCTACCTGCCGTTTCATTTCTGGACGTCTGAAAAACAGTAGCTATTTAAAAACATATATATGGGAGCTAGAGCAATGGCTCAGCAGTTATGAGCAGTAGCTGCTCTTGCAGAGGACCCAGGTTCAATTCCCAGTACCCACATGGTGGCTAACAGCTATCTGTAAGTAGAATTCCAGGAGAATTTTGTTACAGTGCCACGACCCCTGGGAAGGACCACTCAGAGTCTGGATGTTTCAAATCAGCTAGATGTTATTAGCTAGCCAGAGACTGCACTCTCTGAGTCGGGATTTGGAGAGCACAGTACTGACTCCTCAGAGGAGAGCAGAGCTTATAAAGGCAAAAACTGCACCCTGATGGACCAGGTGATTATACAAGATTACAAAGGCACGACATGTTTGTTCCTGAGGCAGACAAGCAAGCACTTACCGAAGCCAGTTAAACATTAAGCAAGCAGTTACGAAAGCTGTAAGACATTAACTGAGACCTTTCAGATTTTGATTTTATGGGCTATTTTTCTGTGATTAATTCTTCCTGGAATAGCCTTGTGGTCAAATTTTCCCTGGAACTGCCTGCCAGAGTTAGAGACAGCTTATCAAGCAGGCAGCCTTTTACAAAATGAAGGAACTCAGGCCATCACAATGTGACATCCTTTTCTGACCTCTGTGGGCATTTCCAGACATGTGCATGCCATAGCCTCATACATACAAAATAAAAACAATAAAAATAAAATGTTTTTTAAAAATTAAGAAAACATAACTGCAAAAAAATTCTATCAAATGAAAGGTTCAGATATTCTGGATCACATCGGTGCTGGGATTCAAACTTGGGTCCTCAGGCAGTATAGATACTATGCTACAAAATGCTCAACATTATTCAAATGTGCGTTAAATTTTCTATTAATTTTGAGTTCTGTGGGGGGATGTTTCTGTGTGCACACAGGTGCACAGACACCAAAGGGTGACATCAGGTGTCTTTCTCAATTTTTTCTCTATGTTATGTTTGTAAATACTGGGTCTCTCACTGAATCCGAAGCTCCCTTATTGATCTAGACAAGCTGGTCGGCAAGTCCCGGGAATCTTCCTGTCACCTTCCCTAGTGTTAGGATTACACACCATGCCTTCTTTTTTATGTCAGCGTGAGGAATCAAACTCAGCTCCTCATGCTTGCTGGGTGAACAGTTCACTCACTGAGCCATCTCCCGACTCTCAGACTTTCTATTATTAAAGATAAGATTTAGGGAAATGAACAGGATAGATTTAAATTGTGATTCACTGACTTATAATTTCCTGTAGAAAGCTATTCAGTATTTGTCAGATGGTCATTATGCACAATTCTATGCCAGACTGGTTTACTTACAGGAAAAATAAAATAAAATAATTAAGCCACATCGTTTTCTCAAGACAATGTAAATGTGTGTTCTGAGATTAGCTGTGTCTTCTGTGGACCCATATATATTAGAGTCAGTGAACTCAACCTGGGTCCTGCTCAATCTATGTCCAATTACATGTAGTCTTAGCAGCTGAAAATTAACAATTGGGAACTTGATTCTTACACTAGATGTCAGAAGAGAAAAGCAAATCACATGATGGGATGGGGAGACAGGCTCAGTGAATAATGGTGCTTGCTGTGCAAGCCTGAGGACCTGAGTTTGAATCCTCAGGACTCACATAAAAGTTGGGCATGGCTATGTGTGCCCAGAACTGCAGCACTAGGGGGCCAGAGACAGATGGATCTGTTAAGGAAAAATCAGAGCCCAGCGCCCAAGGGCAGGTGAGGTGAAGAAGTTTAATTTCTCACCAGGGCGACTGACTCCTTCTGTAGAGGAGTCAGCCCCTTGTTTAGTTTTTAGAGGCGTATATACTCATCTGGGAGGAATGCAAGCACAAGGTAAATAGCACATACATGATAATTATGTAAAAAGGTATATCTCCTGGGTAAAGGTTATAGGAACACGGCAGCCTCAGGAAACAAAGATTTCTTTCCTGGGTAACCGCAGGGGGTGAGAGGAAGGCTCCTCCTCTTCACCTGCTCCATCTCTATCTCACAGCTGCAGAGTAGGAAGTTCCTAATTACCTTAATAGTGCAAGGTCTATTTTCATTATAGATCTTGAAGGTATGGAGGTCAGAAGAAAACCTTGGTTCACATCTTGCACCTTGCTTACTCTTTTGAAAATCTCTCTTCTGAATCCGCTGAAAGAAAAGAATGTTCTTTAAGTTTGAGTTTCCTTCAGTGTAAACTCTGTATGACTTCAGCTACTTAAAGTGACCTTGGGATGGAAAAGGTCAATGTGATAAGGCAAAGCTTACAGTAATCTCTATCTTTCAAATCATGCGTGTGAACACAAGACCCCAGAACTGAATTCTATGTGGAAATTTAACTCTCTGAAGTTTATATTCACAAGGAAATGGCAAATAAAAAAAGACATTCAGGATATTGTCATCTTTTTTCATGTGTGATTTTATTTTGCTTTTTAAACACATGAAAGAGAGAGAAGAAAATGTCCCGTGTCTTCTCCACCATATTGTCGTGAGACGGTCTTTCACTGAATGGGAAGCTGTCCATTTCTGCTAGACTGCCTGGCCACTGGCTTACCAGCTAGCTCTCAAGATCACAGAATTATTAATTTGATAGTAAATATTCCAGATTTAAGCAGCTCATTAAGTTGAACCCACATCTACATCCTTTTAGGCATTCCCAGAAAGTGACATCAGGCAAACAGCAGGTAATAAAGTTTATTCATAACCACAGTTGATTCTTTTAAGCAAATCATGTTTTCCTCCTACGTTATCACTGCCTTCTGACCCTCAATGTAAACATAATTTGAATGTCATCTTTTATTTACATACCTGGCATTTTGACTGACATACACAATGCCTTTTTTGCCACTCATGAAAGTTTATATAATTTACTCTTAACTCTAAGCCTTCTTGAATCTTAAAGAGGAGGCTTATACATAATAAATACAGCTAGATGAAAATGAAAGCTCACAGCCTCAAGGTTATGGCTTCTTTTATTTTACATAGAAGACAAATGCAGACAAACAAATGAATTGCCATTGTCAATAGCACATAAGAGAGATACTCATATCTAGCACCAAATCAATCCTCTTTTCACTGGACAGTTCTGGAATATGATCAGTGTAAAACTCCACGTGAAATATAAAAACACATACTTATCACATGTTGTCACAAATGAACATGTATGGCATGTGTGTAAAGGTTCATTTCCACATGGATTTCAGCTGTATGCCGTTTGCTTATTGTGTAAGAGTATTCTCAAAAAATTGCACAAGATCATTCTATACAAGTGGGGCCTAATTAACACTGTCTTTTTTCTTCAGGAAGGAAAAAGAACCTTTACAGAGATGAAAATATCGTCTTGGTTATCAATATAGTTGATGATGTGTTTTGTTCTCTGCCTAGTGTTGACCTAAAATTAGAATGCACTCAGACAGACCTGGAGCACCCAGCTAGCCCTGGAACATGGCAGAGATCCTTTCAGACACACACTGAAAAGGCAGGAACGGATGGTTCCTCTAAACTCAAAATGGAAGAAAACAGACCTGCAGGAAGCATGGCCCAGGTGTTCTCATTGGAGAGATATAGTAGTCTTTTCTCTTGTTGAGGCATGCAGCAGCAATGGAAATTTCACTACCATTGATGGGAACTGCTTGGGTGTGCAAAATCACACCCAAGGTAGCTTCTGTTGCCATGACAGAAGGCCTGAGAAGGAGGAAAGGTTTATTTCGGCTCCCAGTTTCAGAGGGATCAGTTCCAGGTCATGAATATGCAGATTCCAGAACCAAGCGGAAGCACACTATGCTGGTGGGAGAGGCTGTGGCAGTGTTTGTTCATGTGGGTAGACAGGGAGGAAAGAGAAACGTAGAGTGGGGACCACGGCAGAATAACAGATACCCACATTCCCCCTGACAAACTCCTTCCTGTTATTAAGCTTGACATCATAAAGTTTCCAGAACTTTCCAAAATCTGGAGACCAATCATTCATTACACAAATCTTTTTTTTTAGAAGGTCACTTTATAACCAGACAGTAACACCATCTAAGTATAGAAAAAAATTTCATTTTAGTGCATGGTCTCTATGTACACGGTTTTCAGAATGTGTACACTCCTCTCCATTGGAACATGTGGGTCACGGCGACATAAGTGACATGTATGGTTTGGTCTTGCCCAATATATATTCACATAGCACCAAAGACAGGTTACAGTCCATGACTCGAAAGCCTGAGATACCCAACCAAGACTTGTATGCAACCTTTAGCCACAAAGCAAATCCAAATAAATGGACTTTAGAACAACTGCATGGGAGCCTTGGGGTACTTAACACAGTACAAAACTCAGCATGGAGTTACAGCTAGTCATGATGGAACTTAGGTTCTATGAAGGTATGCTAGTGACTATAGACAACTAAAGAAAATATAGAAAAAGGATTTATCCTCAACCAGAAATACAGGAAGAGTCAGTGAAGGTTCAAGAAAAAAATATGAAAATATGATTTATAGGCATGGTAATATTCACTGAAGAAGTAATGTTCTAAGATATTGGATTAATCACTGTCATTATTAGAATGAAGCACACAGACCACTCATGTAAGAAAGATGCCCTTGCCTTCATGCAGACTGATATTTTCAAATTTCTGCAAAACTCCCAACTGTATTTACAATATGCTCTGAAATTAGAAAATTCTATCATTTTTGATTTATTACCTACGCATAGTTCTTTACAGATTCTTTTTTGCAGGAATCATTACTACATGCAAGAGAAAAGGTTTTCCTTGGTCACACGCGTTAGTACATAGAAACTCAGAAGCAAAACTTGGCAGTAAGATTTTGTTCACTATTACAAATATTCTTCTTTAGTATGCTCTGGTGTCATAGAAAGAAGTAGATATTAACCAAGAAATCAATCAATGGTGTGATTGATTGACATAGGACCATAGTATATTTTTATTCTTAAAGATATATTTCTATTTGTTTGGGGACAGGCCTTGTACACACCTAGGTGCGTAAGGAGGCCAGAAGATAGAGTCAGGTGGCTGTCTTCTATCACTCTCCACCTATTCCTTTGGTGGGACTTGCAGTCTCGAGTTAGGCTGAATGCTGGTAAGCCCCAGTGGTCCCGCCATCTCCTTCCACACCTATGCATACTATGTAGCTGGGACTACAGGCACTCCTCTGCACTCAATTTGTGATTGGGTATTGATATCCAAACTACAGTGCTCATGGTTATCCAACAAGCACTCTGAACCTGTGGCTCATTTCTGTCCAATCCCCAGGAGTGTGTTTTTCTTGATTCTTTAGTTCTATTTTTAGCATTTAGTAAAATGCTGCACTCAACAAAGTCAGTGTCATTTCTTGAGAACCAAAGTCCACATTACTGTACATGTGACTGAGCCCACACTACATATATATGCATGTTCACATGAGGAATGGATATCCTTGACACTTACATTCTTAATTTCACAAAGCTCACCCTGAGACGCTGTTAAACTAAGACATAAAATGCCAATATTCTATTTTCTAAATCTGACATAAAGTAAGATTGAGACTACAAGAGCATATTTTCCAGATCCAGATCACGCATTTCAGTATCTCTAGTACTAGGCTTTGACCTGAAGATTGGAACTGCAGTGTGATGTCAAGATGCCCACATAATGACAACCTTTGTGTAAGGTGAATACCAGCAACTCACAATTTGTTTAGAGTGGCCCTGGTTGTACGAGATCCAAGAGGTGCACCAAAGAAGCGAGAGCAAGTCTTACCTAAAGAAATTGCCAAAAGCAGAGATTTCAGAGAACTTCAGCGAGTCAGACTCCAGAGAACAAGAGAACATGAGAGTCGTTCATCCTCCACCCCCGTGTGTGTGTGCATTTGTTCATGTGTGTGTGTGTGTGTGTGTGTGTGTGTGTGCGCGTGCGTGTGTGTCTGTGTGTGTGTATGTGTGTGTGTCTGTCTGTATTTCCTGCTTCTCTTTCCTTTGACCTCTCTTTCATACTGTCTCTCTGCGTTTCTCCATTTCCTTTGTCTTTCCTCTCCCAGCTACATGGGATCATACAACCATGACTGAACCCTCTAAAACTGTGAGCCAGAAGAAATCCTTCCTCTGTTAAGTTGTTAAAGTATTCTGGCTAGAGGGATGAAAATCTCAAACCCCTGGCTCTATCTTAAACATAGGAACATTGCCACATATGAAACTTACATGTCCTTGATGTAAGATAGCCACAAAAAGGCTAAGGACAGGCAATAGACATCATAGGGGATTGGTTTGAAGAACACAGCTGGCCACCCTGAAGGAAGTTGATGGACTATGATGGGATCCTAACTGTTCTAACATATATCTACAAGAAGCATTGATTGGCACTGGATTGGGCAGACTTCCATGCTTATATCTGGGCAATGGGGCTTTGGAGATGACTCTATGTAAAGTGCTTGTTCTATCAGTATAAGAACCAGCGTTCAGTCCTTGGCACCTACATAAAATCCCTGCACTAGGGATGTGGAGACAGGAGGCCCCTGGAGCTTGACAGTCAGCTGGTCTAGCTGAATTGTTGAGCTTGAAGTTCATTGAGAGACCTGGACTCAAATATAAGGTGGAAGAGATTGAGAAAAGCACCTGATCTTGAACTCTGGATGGCCAGAAACATGGGCACATCCTTGCACATACACACACAGTGCTGGTCAATTCCTGTCACCTTGACATAATATAGAGGCACCTGGGATGAGGAAACCTCAAATGAAGAATTTCGCAGATCACTCTGGACTGGGTCCCCATCTGTGAGGCATTTTCTGAATTGGGAGGGTGAAACCAACTCACTGTGAGTGGTGTCATCCCTAGTCCTGTGAGTCTGGGCGATAAAATAAAGGTTGCTAAGCATGAGACAGTGAGCAGGTACAAGTCAGGAAGCATCATTCCTCCACGGTCTCTGCTTTAGTTCTTACCTCTAGGTTCCTGTCTTGGTTTCCCTTGAGGACAGACTACAATCTCTAAGCTATTGAACTCTTTATTGCGAAGGTTGGTTTGGATCACCATTTTATTACTGCAAGAACACACAGCCACACAGACATATACAAATATCATCTGGGCCGAGCATGGTGATGCACATCTTTAAGCCTAGCACTTGGGAGACAGAGGCTGGCAGATTTCTGTGAGTTCAAGGCCAGCCAGGTTGCAGGTCAGCTGGGGATACAGGAAGACCCTGTCTCAGAAAACAAACGAACAAACAACAACAAAAAAAAGGGAAACATATATTTAGATATTGTCTTTCTGCTGTTCAGTGTGTTGATGTGACAACATCGTAATTAAAATAGTTGATCTTGAACTCAAGAATAGCCAGATAGACATACAACAGGCTCCAGAAAAATGTGACACCTGCTTTAGGACCAAAATGCTATAACAGTTGAGATCTTTTGCAACAAACACCTGAGGGAAAATCATAAATTTGGACTCACTTTAGATTTTCATAAGCTAAATGTAGATTTTGAAGAATAAATGCAGAATTCACAATTTTAAGCGTACAGAGGGGAAAATGAAAGAACATTCAATCCGCATGCCGTAGATGGAGGCTCTCGGGGCTGTGGTTCTCACCTCCTACCGATCAGTGGATGTGTAATTCATTGTTCAAAACAGAAGTATAGGCTTTGCCAACTGATGAACTAACCCTAATTATTAGTGGTACAAATTAATGATGGTAATTGCTAATGTGACAGGATGGCCTAGAATTTTAAAGGCAGAACAATCAAAGGGAATTAAATCCATGAATAGGGTCAAAGCATGTAGACTCCACATTGTTCATTGAGATCATATTCTCAAAGGGAACGTGTATGTGTACAAGTCTGTGTGACTGTGTGTACTCGTGCATACAAAAGTGTGAAGTGTGTTCACAAATACATGGTGGCCAGAGGCCAATGTTGTGTGTTTTTCCTCAATTTCTCACCTGTTTAGTTTTTCAAAAATATTTTTTTTTATGTGTATGACTGTATTGCCTGCATGTACCTGTGTCATGTGATGCCCACAGAGGTCAAAAAAGTGCTACAGATGCCCTGGAAGTGGAGTTATGGATGATTGTTAGCTGCCATGTGGATGCCGAGAATCAAACCGAGATCCTCTGCAAGTTCTTAACTGCTAGGCCATTTCTCCAGTCCCATATCTTGCTTAGATTTTGAGACAGAGTCTCCCATACATGAAGCCCACGCATTTAGTTAGGCCGGCTAGATAAGGAGTTTGAGTGTTGGGCCTGTGTCCGCCTCCCCAGCGCTAAGATTACGGCTGTGGATCTGAATTTAGGTGTCCATGCTTGTGAGGTATGTATTTTACCAACTAAGTCTCCCTAGCCTATTTCTTGAGTAAATTTACTCTATCTCAGAATCAGGATGCTCCAGTATGCATTTTACTGTGTGACTTCCGTATTATGTGGAATGTCCTGCTTCATATGATGATTACCTTCAGGTGTGATGCCTACTGTGGTTGCTCCAAAGCTTCTTGTAGGAGGCGCTGGAGGCTGTAATGAGTTGTAAATTGACCTGCAGAGCAGGGCCTCTCTGCAGGACTCATTCCCCATTTCAATCATGTACTATGCATGTAAGAAAATCAAAGCAGAACCCTTGGAAGGATGCATTATGCAAGAGAATATTGCATTTTTAAACAATCTCAGTGTTGGCACGGATCTGAAGGGCAGAAGAAAGAGAACGGCAGTCTGTTGTGGCTTTGACCAGCGCCAGACATTTGTATACTTTCTAAGCTCTCCCTTTTACATGTAGCTGGATATACTCCTTAATATCAAAATCCAAGCATTGTAAAAATCATCCACACACACACCTACCCACCCCACCAACCCCCCATACACATACCCACACACACACATTCATGCAGAATATACCTGTCTCTGAAAGCAGGTCCATGCTGTGCTTTAGGACCTCGTCCAACATAGAAACCTTTCTTTGTGTCGTCCACCCCAATGCCTGTTTTTATTTTCACAAAATTGAGGTGCACGTGAGAAGATCTCCAAACCTGAGGCGTAAAGTTAAAGCAAATCTGACTCCATCTTGTTAGAAAAAGCCTCAGCCACATAAGCTTGGCTTCCTGGCTTCAGAAACTCTTTCCCACCCCCCTAGTTAAACATTTGCAAGGACGTGGCCTTCAGATATCAGGTGGTTTCGTCATGGCTTAAAGGGAAAGCATAGAGTCTAGTCAGGATGACCAAGACATGAATCAGAAACCCAAATAAGCCCGAGACCTTGAAGCATATTCTGGTAAGCACATTCCAGGACAGACCCACCAATAAGAAGCTATACGTTCCTTGTCACCTGCCTTTTGATGTGTAACCAATCATTGTAAACTACTTTCGCCCCAGTAGGCTCCCTTAGCCAATCCCAACCCTTATCCCTCCTCTCTTTATTTTAACCCTATAAAAGATCACTTCACCTTCCACTCGGGGCCACTGTCCTATCACCCGCTGCATCGGTGTGTCGGATTGTGGACCGAGCTCGAGCTTGTAAATAAAGATCCTTTTTGTACTTGCATCGGATCTGACCTCCGTGGTGGTCCCTGAGGGGGGCTGTAACCTGGGCATAACACACGCAAGTCAAGCTGCATGGAATGAAAACGTTCTTCCAAATGAGAACATCAGGAGTAAATAAGCTTCCTGTTCTGGGTCAAAGTGTGCTATACAAAAACAGCCATCCACTGTCAGTATTAGACAAACTCCAAGGCGAACACTAAGTGTATCTCCTTGTGGAGTTGTCGGCCTGGGGAGCTAGAGGCCAGCGTAGGCTACATCTTTGCCCTTCCTGAGTTGGAAAGCGAACATCAGTGTTAAGGAAGGAGCTGTATGGTAACCGAGTCCTGGCTGTTCTGGGCTGGTTCTTGCTAAGGTGTAGGCCAGCATTGTTCACTTCTTTACAGTCCAGCATTGACCTTCACCGTAGCACTCCATGTGCAATAGGAGCAGGGAGAGGAGGGCATGGGAAAGACGTGTCAAGGTAAGATATCGGAGGAAGACCTGAGAACCCTCCCTGGCAGGGATATGAATTTGGACATCTTGTCCCCAGTCCGTGATGCTGTTTGGGGAAGTTACGGAACTTTTCAGAGGTCATCCTTGCTGGAGGAAATATGTCGCCAGGAACAGGCTTCAACGGTTTGTAGTCTAGCCTCGATTCCTGTTCCTGCTCTCTCTGCTTCCTGTGTAGATGAAATTGTGCTCAGCTAGCTTCGTGTTCTCGCCTGGTGGCAGGGCCTTACCACTTCTTGATGAAATCTATCCTTGTGAACCCATCAGCCAAAGTAAGCCCTTTAATCTCGAAGTTACTTTTTTAAAAGGATTTATTTTTATTTTAAGTGTATGAGCATTTGCCTACATGTTTGCCTGTGCACCACATACTGGCAGTGCTCACAGACACTAGAAGAGGGGAAGAGATCCCCAAGAACTGGAAACAGTTGTGTGACAGTGTGTGGGTGCGGGGAACCAAATTCAGATCCTCTGCAAGAGCAGCAAGTGCTCTTATCTGCTGACTCATCTCTTTAGCCCATCAAGTTGCATTTTGATACAGCGCTGCAAAACTCACTGATACAAACTGTATATATCATTATGCACATGCTTCTGGCCCAATTCTTTGTTCTCAGTCACAAGAACCTGAACATGTCAGCGGGTGACCTCTGGACTAAGATCTATGACTTAAAGCAAGAAGAAGCAGGCATGGTTCATTGAAACATTATTGGCAGGTCTCCCTCAGAAGAAAAAAAGGCCTTGCCTGTAAATAATTGTGTTTTTGACCTTTTTTGTTGCTGTGACAAAGGCGACTTTAGAAAGAAAGGGCTTATTTAGGCTCACGTGAATGGGAAGTCAAGGAGTCAGGAGCGTCAAGCAGTCAAATCATAAGAGAGCAATGAGTATTTATGCCCAGCCAGCTTTTCCCGCTTTGCGCAGTTTAGGACCCAAGTCCAGGCAATGGTTCTACCCAAATTAAGGGTGTATACTCCTACCTCAACTAACCTAATCCAGAAAATCCTTCACAGGGTTTCCTAGCTCAAAACCCAGTCTAGATTATCCCTCACAAGTACACCTGGAGGTCTGTCTCCGGTGTGATTTTAGACCCTGTCAAGGTGACAACACATAATAACCATCACAAAGCTCTTGCAAAAATTGAAGTCACTTCTTTTCTTCTGACTCAGGAAACGTCTTCCCAACAAAAGCAGAGGAAGAAAACAATTTCTTACTGGCATGAGCATTAAATTACAATGTGATGATCAACAGATAGTAAGAAAAGACTGAAATCCAAGCCAAAAAGAGACAGCCCGTTCCACACACATTCTCGGGATGAACACACCTACTCCTCAGACAAGAGGATGGACTCATTAAACTGATGTGGTAATTTGAGCCACCATCTACATTGCTTAATTTATTCTGTGCAAAGGAAAGACTAAAGAAGTCATACCTATAACACAGTTAGTTTGTCAAGCAGAGACCAGCCCCATTTAAATCAAGTTCCTATGGAGTCTAGACACTCTATAGGCTACTTCCCTTGAAGCTGAAATTTCAAAGGAATGGCCCCCAGTCTTGGGAAGACAATCTTGGTTCTGAATTAGGTAAAAAGATTCCGTTAGCGTTTGAAATGACTTGCATGCACGTCAAAGGTGCATATCTTAAAAGAACAGCAAAGTTTGCCCAAGTAAATGATCAAGGGAGGAGGCGAGGCAGAGCCTCTCCTCGCACTTTTCAGCTGTCATGTGGTAATTAGGTGGACCTGTGGATATCCAACACATACACCTATGGCTTATCCAGATGTAGTTCAGACAGCTATAACTAGGGAAACAAGCCAAAGTTCCATTTCCATTTTCTTTACGCTCCATCCTTTCACATTCTTGACTATTACTTTATGTCTTATCCCAGATATTTATGGATTCTACTGCATATTATAATCACTGTAGCAAAGTTTCATGTGCGGGTCACCGACGTGTTACATATTCATAAATACAGTGAATAAAACATAATCTCATCAAGAATCTGGGATGATGGTGATAGGAAGTCATCTTGACTCTACATGCTAATGTTGAGTACAGTTTGCTGTTATTTTCTTTTATAGTCATAAACTTAGCACCTCTAAGACTGGCCTCATGGCCATAAATACCTGCAGCATACAGCAAGAAACATTTTTCCTTCTCCTGTACCAGGTCCTTGACTAGAGTTCCTGTAGCTGAAAACAACCTTATACAGATTAAGAGAATTCATTTAGAATGCTTGCCTCACATATGTGAAGCCCTGGGTTCAATCCCTAGCACTGCACAAACCAGGCATGGTGAGTCATGCCTATGACCTCAAAACTAGAGAAGGAGAGGTAGGATTACCAGAAACTCAAAGATTATCCTATGCCACAAAGTGAGTTCAAGGCCCATCTGGGATACAACAGACTGTGCGTCACAGAATACCTGATTGCATTTGAGCAGAGGCCCTTGAGACCCTAAGAGCACTGGTGTTCAGGTAACATGGCTGGCACAACTAAGCTGTATTTCTCCACATGGAAGACAGAATGAGAGATAAGAGAACATGCACATGGAAACTGGGATTGCATGTTCTGTGTCTGTACACTGTTCTTCAGGCCTGGATTCAGAGTGTTCTGGTCTGCTTCTGGTTTGTGTAGTAAACACTGATGAAAACCCACTGGGGCACAGAAAGGATTTGTTTGGTTTACAGGTTACAGTTCGTCATTGAGGGTAACCAAGAGAGGAACTCACAGCAGGAACCTGGAGGCAGGAACTCAAGAGGAGACCAGGAGGGAGAGCTGCTAACTGGCTTGTTCTCTCTTTCAGCAACTCATGCTCAGCTGACTCTTACCCAGCCCAGTCTCACCTTCCCAGGAATGGTGCTGCCCACAGTGTAACCTTGAACATTGGTTAACAATCAAGCAAATGCTTCCCAGACGTGGCCCCAGGCCAATCTGATCTGGGAAATGCTTCAGTTGAGATTACTTCTACCCAGGTGACCCAGGCTTGTGTCAAGTGGACAGCTGAAGCTAACTGTGACTGATCGTGTGTACAGTGTCCCAGGAATATGGATGTGGTGGACTCACAATCCACAGGAAGTTCTTCAACATTCTCAACAGAGAGAGGTGTCTCTCAAATCAGAAGCTGTGCTCTTATACAATGAATCCCAGAAATGACCTCAGATCACCTCTGTTACATTCTATAGTTGATTCCAGATCCAACCAAATTGACAAGGTGAGCCATCAGGGCTGATTTCTCTCACAGGATAGATCCTCTTTGCAATTCTGTCCAAATGTGATTAGAGATACTACATAGGACTGCTGTCCTTGATGTTTGAATTGTCACATGCGGTGAACTGGGTGCTACATGTGAGCAATGATGCTCTTTAATATACTGAAAGAGGTACATCACAGTGAGTCCACCGGAAGTTGAAAATAAGTCAAAAACGCATTTCATATGTTTAACGTACTGAGCACTGTGGTGCAGACCAATCTGCCTTTGATGTAGCCAGAATCTGCACATTAGCCTACAGTGCAAAATCAAATATAAAGCCTTACAAATTTCATTTATTTATTTTTATGTATGAGTAGTATTTTCAAGGCATGTATGTAAGTATACCACATGCATGCAATGCTCACAGAGGCCAAAACAGGGCATCAGATTCCCTGGAACTAGAATTATGGATGGATGGTGGTTAGCTACCATGTGGGCACTGGAAACTAAACCAGGGTTTTCTGCAAGAGCAATCAGTGCTCTTAACCAATGAGCTGTCTCTCCAATTCCATAATGCCTTTTTGTATTAAAGTATTGACTATCTGATATAATTGATTTCATATCTACATCCAAATCATGTTGGAGAGAGGCAACATAGACACCTGTACGGCTATATTCTTTGTTGTCATGTTCTGTTTTCTGGAGAGCTATGATTTGCAGCCACTGCTTAGAAATAAGCATAGTATTATACTGCTTATTGTTAGCCTGAAAAAAAATCAAAGTTCAAAGTATAGTTCTTACTGAATGACTATCGCTTTCACACCATCATAAACTTGAAAAACTCATAAATAAAACCATCATAAATCAGGAAACTTTGAAAGGCTCCCAAACAAAAGTCAGCATTGTATGTATTATCAGATGATCCTTGCTTATATTAGACTTAGGGATCATTCATTCTCTGCTTTCCATCCCTCATATTCAAGGTCAAGAAGACAATTTTGGATTCTGGGCCTGCTGGATAGTGATATAACTATAATAACCTCAGAGAAATGCCTCACAGTTTTTGGTCAAAGCAAGAGTCTTTTATTAGCAGAAAGTCAGTAGTTGAAAGGGACTATCACCAGAAAGTACTTTCAACGCCAAGAAGAAGCAGAGTAAGATATATCATACTTAAAGGCACAATTACATCATGCCAGGGGCAAATCAAATAATCACAGTTATATCAGATCATCATAGTTATACCCGGCCAGGGGCAGGTCACTTAACAAAGACGTTTCCAATTAACAAAACCTTTTGATTAGGAAAAACAAATTTCTTAGAATTGGAGAAGCAATGGGCTCTATGGAGAAGGGGTATAGCTGTATCAGATGACCTTTCTGCCTTAATAGTTGTAAGTTTCCCAGTATTGTAGAAACAATGTACCCACCCCCCAATCTCAGGTTTGGCCTTCATGAAATCAGTTCTGGCTGGGTGGGTGGGGGTGGCCTTCCAGAAATAGGGTCCAAAGCAAAAGTCATCAAGAACAAAATGAGGTCCATTTATCCATTTGAAGAATAGGCAGAGACAGCCTTTATGTTCTTTACATGGGGTGATCACAGAGGCTGGTGCAGAATGAGCAGTGTTGCATGTCTACCTTCTCTCTGCAGTGGGCAAGTAGGTTCATTCACATGGTCCACAGACATGCCTTCGTGTAAGACACTGATCTGCACTCCGTGTTCCTTGCCTTCAAAGCCCTGCAACTCCCTCATCTGCATTTGCAGGGATTCGATAATAAATTGCCACGAGAGGAACAAGCAAATGTTATAACAGGTCACAGCAAAGCAGGTGACGTCAGGCTTTAGAACGAAAGAAACATTTGCACAAACAAAGCAGCTAAGGAAAACACTCAAAAAACTGTGCTGTTCCTGGAAAGTACACTAAACAAAAACTAAACTATTCAAATTGACAAGCAACTGCATATAGCTTAAAAGACTGAAGTTTTTTTTTAAAAAAAGGACTAAATATTTGTGTATTCTACTTAACAATATTGGACCCTTCCATGTTATTGCTGAAGGCAGTTGTCATTCCATAAAGGGGTGAAGGACTCTCACACAGCACACACACACACACACACACACACACACACACACACACACACACATGTAAAATTTGCTTTAGAGATCAAGACTGAGAGGCTGGATACTGTATCTCAGTGCAGAACCCTTGCCTGCCCAGTAACACACACACACACACACACACACACAGAGAGAGAGAGAGAGAGAGAGAGAGAGAGAGAGAGAGAGAGAGCGAGAGCGCAAATTCCACTTCTAGCAGATCAAGACTGAGTATACTATGTGTAAGAAGATGAATGAATGAATGGTTACTTACAGAGGGAGGCCTTCTGAGGCTTCTGAGGTCATCAGGGCAGGCTCCCAAGATGGGACCAGAAGGGTTTGGGGTGGCAAGAAAAAGAGAAAACAATTTTTCATTGGGACTGATGGGTTGGTTCTGTCTCTACTAGAACATCCTTGTCATGTAGATGTAACATTATCACATGCGAACCCCTAGTGGCCCAAGGTCACAACCAGTGGAAGAATCTCAACCAACAAAGGTTATAAGTTTTTCTTTCTTCTCTGTGCTCCGGGTTAAGTGTGTACCTGTTTTCTATTAAGAGAAGAAAAAAAGAAGGTAACAAAAGATCTTTGTCTTCATGTAGGGGAAAAAAAATCGATCTGAACCAAAAGTGATCTAGGAGTCACTTTCAATTTGCATATTCAATCAGCAATATCAGTTTCAATCTTATAAAAGGGTGCTTTGCAGAAGCATCAATCATTGATCCTGTGTACTTGAAAACGCACACACACAAAAAGAATAGAGATGACTGAAAGACATGGAATTTCTTCTTCATGCACACTCTTAAGAAACAATGTTAGGGTTGTTATGTCTGCATGCCTATAATCTAAGCATGTAGGGGGTAGAGATAGGAAAATCGGGCATTTAATGTTATCTGTGACTACAGGGCACATTCTAGGCCATCTTAGGAGAAGGAGTTACAAAATGGAGACTGTTACCTCTACTTACTATATTGGAGAAGAGGAATTCTGAAAGCACTTACAAGTTTAAGAAGATCAGGAAGTTATAATACATATGTCCACATTTTTCATTTCATATAGTATTACTCTCAAATTAAACACAAAGATCTTTGAAGGCATATTTTATTCTCCACAGAACCATCTTTATGCTCATTTTTACATTGTAGGACACCAAAGGAGACATCTCAACCCTTTATTATTACAGTATCATTGCTCAATAAACAATGTCCAGGAGCATTCTCCTCTCTTCAGAGGACTTGTTATCTGGCAGAGTGTGACTGGAATCAGTTTTCATAGATGAGCATTCTCTATCCACCCTCTTGGAAAAACTAAATCCAGGTCAAGGACAGCAGCCAAGGACCACTCTATCTGGGGCACCTCTTCCCACCAGAGGACAATGCCTTTGAATTGTACGAAATGAGATGTTCAATCCCCATTCTCCAAACTCCATTCATCTTCTCTAAGTAGTCAAATCCAATTAGCCAACACGAGCATTAGAGACACCACATAATGGATATTCCGTCTTATAATTAAATCTCCTTTGAAAGTTTTTAAATGACCCTTTGAATAAATCATAGAGGAAAATAATCATAGCATTTCTATGGTCTGAAGAGTTTTTAAAATTTATTTTCTCCAGCAGACCCTCAGGTATAAAGTCTAGCAATCATGTATTCTCTATAAATGAATTATTTTACAAATGGGTTTATTCTCAGGAAATGAACCAATGGGGAGGCAGAAACCCAGATAGGTAAGTTCAGAGTCCCCTACTAGTGAATATGGACCAGTTAACATAAGTAGATGCTGACACTAAGCCATCTGTGGAAGAAACTCAGCTTGACAGTCTATAGAGTCCAGGAACTGAATGAAGACAAGAGAGACTCCCTTCGGGCATACCAGAAGAACCCACTTCTCCTACCTTCTAAGGTTTCATTACCTCCCAAGTGCTGTTCAGACCTTTATACTTTATGAGGAAAGGATCCTTATGACCCAGTCAGCTCCAAAAGGCACATCAGTTGATGACCAGAGAGGTGCAACTCAGATTCCAAACCACACTGGCAGTGCTGGCCCAAATGCTCTCTTCCATGTTGATGGTAAATAAGTGTGTGAATTCTGAAGTCTGGGACTGGTTTGTCAGATTGGAACATATCCTACTTGAGTACATATACTGACAGAAAGATTTCCAAGATTTATACCTCAGCTTAGAAACTATGAGATTTTCTCACCAAAATCTGCTGTCACCTGACTTCTATTTCAGTGCATTCTGGGGGTTGCTTGGTGATTTCAAATTGTATTTCCACATTGAATAACACCTTAAGATGCTTTCAGAATGCTTGTTCATTGTTTAGACAGTCCGTGTATGTGTGTGTGTGTGTGTGTGTGTGTGTGTGTGTACTGCATACCTGTTGCGGTCTGGCGCTACAACTGTGCCCGAGTCTATCTGGCGAGGGCTGAGGAATGAAAGACACACAAGACAAACACAGAAGACACACACAACACAGACACCAAAAATGGTGGAGAAGCTTCTGGTTTATTCCAGCAAGATGCTCAATATATATACACCCAGTAGATGTCAGAGATGTACTGCAGGAAGCCCCATGGAGGGTTTGGGAGGGGACAAAGGTTCAGGCCCCCAGGGAACATCCGAGTATGTGACCACACCTGGTTCAGACCACACCTGATTAACAAATGGTTAGGCTTCTAAAGGTCAAGCTGTCCTCTGAGCAACTGCAGCTGACAAACTGAAGCTAGTTCCTGGCCGGGAATCTAACAGGGAAAAAGGCATGTCGGGAGGCCAGGCCCAACACATACCCATGTCTATGCTGTATACAGAGGCCAGAGGAGGACATTGGCTGTCCTGTGCCATCTCCCTCTACCCTTTTCCCTAGAGACAGAATGTGTCATTGAACCTGGAGTCAGGCTGGCAACCAGCAAGTTCCATAAATCCTCCTACCTCTGATCCCTGTGGTGTTGGGGTTACAGGTACACACAGCCATGTTTCTTGTACTATGTGGATGCATGGCACTTAGTTGGACCCATATGCTTACATAGCAAGCATTTCTTACCTACTGAGCTGCTGTCTACTCCCTAGATAATCTCTTTTCTGGTATCTGTTCCAGTCAGCCCTTCTAATAGGTTTTCTGCATTTTTTAAAGCGACATTCGCACATGGACCTTTTATAATTCATGCAACAGTCATTAATCAAATTTAGACCCTCCTCCGCCATCTATGCCCACTCCACACCTCACCCCACTGAACTTTACATATTCCACCGTACATGTTAAGTCCCATCCAGTCAAGCATTTGTACGTACATGTCCTTTGGTGCAAGTTTGTACACTGGAGTCTATCCAGCCTATTTAGAGATTTTAATGAAAGTCTATTTGCCCTAACCCTGCAGTAATCAGTCTCCAGAAAGTTCCCAGGCTAGGTCCATTTCTCTAGCTCCACTCTGAGCACTTGTCTGATTGAGCTGGTATCGGCCTTGAGCTTGACATCATTGGTTAATAAGGGTTAACGTCCAGTGGCCTAAAGCCTCTCCTAAAGCCTCAGCAAAACACTATGCTGACTGAGTCATCTCTCCAGCTCCCCAAATCGGATGTTTAGAAATGGAATAGCTGAGATGCACAGGTCTGTGACTTGAGTGCTTAGGAGGCTGAGTCAGGAGGATCATGAGTTCAAGGCCAGCCTGGGTTACATGACAACTCTATCAGCAGAGCAGACAGCGAAAGGAAAAGGACGACAATGAAAAGAGGAAAGGGGACTACAGTACCTGGTGTTGTTGTGTCTTCACTGACCTTACTAACAGCACACTCTAGCACAGTACAAACTCAATGTCAGGATGGACTCCCTCTTCTGAAGCTGTCAGTCACGGGTCCCATAATACTGGCCATTGACCCTGCTCTTGGGTTTCCCACCAGCACTACACAGTAAGCCCTACTGCAGAAGACACTACATACGCAAGCTGTAGAACGAACAAGGAGAAACCAAACTCACGCTGACTTCTGAGCCTCACTGCTGCAGTCTAGCTTTCAAAGAGCTGCTACAGTCTACCTTTCAAAGTGCTGAATGGTGCTATGCCCTTAATGGAGGAGAACGTTTACCATCGTCCTTACCCAGTGCTGAATCCTGCGAGCTGCCCGGGTAAGATGGGCACTTCAATGCAATACTGACTGGCAGGAATGTTACAGGAGTAAACAACTACTTCCTAATTGGATTTATGGTCCAATTCCTACGATGGAGCCCATATCTGATATTGATATCAGGACTAGGAACCTGAGGCTAGACAGCCCACAGGCCATGCAAATGAGCCTAATACTATCATGCTGCTAAATAGATATGATTTCTAATGACATATTTTTATTCTTACAGATGTTTGCATCTCTGAAGTCTGAGCAGAAGATGATTAACCTGGGGAAATACAATGTGCAGAGGATAAAAGGCTTCAGACTGCTCATTCCTAAATACGACCCCTCTATCAAACTTCTGGACCCAAGGCTCTAGGATCATTGTGGAAGTGGAGGTCGAAAGACTGTAAGAGCCAGAGGAGGAGACTGTCACAAGGAAACAGAGTTTACCAGACAGATGGTTATTCACTGGTATGAACTCACAGCAATGCTGATAGCATGGGCGATTCCCATGGAGGTTCAAGTCAGACAAAATCTCAGAGTAGATGTAGGGAAGTAAGAAACCCCAGCCCAATCTCGGGACCTACTTGCGATCAATGTTGGCTGGGAAAGGAGATTCAGCAACTTTTACGAGTGAGACTCTTTATAGGCAGACCAGGCTCCAGTGGATGAATTCAAGTTGAGGGGCACTTGGGGAACAAACCTGATACTGTAGGACTTAATTTAATAAATTACACACATATATGTGTGTGTGTGTGTGTGTGTATTAGATAGAGTACAGGAAAATTTGGTGGAGTTAGTCAGGTGCTGCAGATACAGGAAGCGATTTAAATATGATCAAAATATATTTTATGGGATTTGACCCACAATATAAACAAAAAGTTAGTGTCTTCATAAATGTGAAGATTTAAACAGCATGAACCATCTTATTATTAAAAATGAAAACCACCAGAAGACAGTTTATAATGTTTAAAGAAACAGAATTAATTGCATAGCAGATGAATATTTTCCATGCATTGAAAACAACTTTTGTTGAAGAGATGAATCCCAGATCTCCACAGATAAGTATCTGACTTACTTGTTAAGCTAGTCAATTTGCTTTTATTCAAATATCTATCTGGGTTTAAAGCTAGGAGAGTCTAATTAAAGATACTTTGTCTCTTAAACTCTAGATCAAGACAGCATTTTTGCTTTATCATCTTACATCAAGGTGCTCAGCAAAGTGATTGATAGCTTGACTTTCTGGTTAGAACAACAGTGAACAGAGAAGATAATGCAGAAATCTGCACTGATCTTGTCTTGTGTATGTTCAAAACAAGAGTAGGGAATGTTGGAGCAGCTACAATTGAGAATTCGGGTGCAGGATTAGGGGTGTGGCACAGTTGATAGGATGGCTTGCTAGCATGCTTGAAGCTTGGGGTTTCATCTTCCAGACCTCATAAAGACTAGACACAGTGCAGGACTGAAATCACAGGTCTTGGGAAGTAGAGGCAGGACTACTTCAAAGCCATCCTCTTTTACTGACTTTGAGGCCACTGAAGTCTATATGAAACCCTATCTGTAAACAGAAAGATATGGGTGTATTAATTCCTTATCTGTTGCTACAGTAAAACACCCTGATGAAGACTACTCATAGATGGAAGAGGTTATTTGGGCTCATGTGTCAGAGGGATGGTTCCATGACCCTCCAGAAACAGCGCTGTCAATTAACCAAGTGTTCAAATACTTGAGCTTGGGGGACTGTGGTGGATTGAAGGAGAATGTCCCCCATAGGTTCTAAGTATTTGGACATTTTGTCCCCAGTTGGTGGTGCTGTTTTGGGAGGTCTTAGAAGGTGCGGCCATGCTGGAGGAAGCATGTCACTGGGGGTGGGCTTAGAAAGTTCTTAGGCCAGATCTCCAATCTCAGCTCTGTTTCCTGTGCCTGCTTGAAGATGTGAACTCTTAGCCACTGGTCTACTCCAGCCACCTTTGCCATGATGGACTCTTGCCCCTTTGAAACCATAAGCTAAATAAACTCTTCTATTTATAAGTTTCCTTGGTCAGTGTTTCTATCACAGGAACAGAAAAGTGTCTAATACAGGGACACTTATTGAAACCACCACACTTCATGAAAAAAAATAAAATTTTTAAAATGGAGGATCGGTGATTAGCATACCTTCAAATTCCTTGGAGCCTCTGCAAATAATGGATGTGATTACAGACGGCTTAAGGGGTTAGCAAGCTGAGAAAGGATGAGAAGGATGGATTTAGAGGATAAAGGATTCTAGCAGCTCCCAAGAGGCTGAGCAGGTCACAGGAAGCCACAGGTGCCTGGGAGAAAAAATTGTACAGTCACCATTTACAGAGGTGGAATCTACTCTGTTTTTTGGTACTGGCATTTACCCCCCTAAACAGGGCCTTCCAGCTATGTCTGGACATGCACTCACAGAGAAATGGATTTGACAGTGAATGCGCCGTGATTCCACAGACAGTAGGCATGTTCCTGCAAAGAATCAAGATGACAGCAATGAGTCTGCTGGGCATATCCATGTCGATATCCCCTTAACAGCTTCTCTCTACTTTCCTGACAAAGACATACTGAGAAAAGCAGTTTAAAGACAGAGGGATGTCTTCTGGCTCACAGTAGGAGGATACAGGCCATTATTGGGAGGGAATGATGTCAGGAGCCCCAGGTGGCTGGTCACATTGCATCCATAGCCAGGAAGCAAAGAAATCTGAATGCTGGTGCCAGCTCAATTAATTGAATCTAGAGACTGCCTCACAGACATGCTCCAAAGTTTGCCTCTTTGGTGATTCTAGATTCGGTCAAATTTCAGCCAATATTGACCATCCCAATTTGCCAGTGAACAACTGTGTACATTAAAAGATTTTAAATAGGTGAAGATTACCAAGCATTGCATGCAGAGCTACCCTGACGTAGAGTACAAAGATTTATTGTTTAAATAATGTTGAAATGCTCTCCCCATGCCAAATGGGGAGAACAAGATTTTCCATCAGAGTTGATTTCCTGAAAGAAGAGAGATAACTCTTAAACTCCATCCCTGCAAAGCACAGCACTTGCCTAATGAAAGACCACGAGAACATTTATCCTGCGGTAATAGGAGTGTCCGTGATGTGGAAAAAGAGACAAAGGTTGCTCCGAATGCTCCGTCCCAACGGGAAGTTGTTTCACAGACTTTTTATAGTCGCAGAACCAACGGCACTCATAAATCGACCAAATACATTGGTAGGAGATCAGTGTTGGCCAGGATTCTCCTAGAACAGACAAACCATGGTCAGGTTTCTTCTTCCCAAGCTTGGTCGCATGTGTTCTCTTAGGATCATCACAGCCAAGTTTACTGGTACAGTCCACCAAAACAAGTGGCAGGGAGAGTCAGCCACAGCCCAACCAACCAGTCACCGATAGTTTTACCAGGGCGAGGGGCTAAGGGGATGGAAGCCGAAGAAGCCATGGAGAAGCTGTCCTGCCATTTGGCACAGCTCTGGGGAAGTCTTATCTATGCCTGGATGATGACTTTTCAGGGCAGCTTTAGGAGGGGAACACCCACACTGCTGTAAGTACATCCTCACCCATCACTCTGTAAGTAAGCCCAATAAACTCACTGGTTTCTGCAGACTGTAGTTTGGCAAAATTGTACCTTGGCTCATTGTAGGGACCAAGGGCAGAGGAGGCCAGACATCACTAGCACTTCTTAGAAGGAATTCTATGTGCATCAAGTTAGAGCAATGCTTGGGAATCTCAGTTATAGGTCTCAGATGCTCTCTGATGACATAGCTTGTTACTGAGTTAGCTCAAGCAAGGGGTGTGTTAACACATTCCAAAGGCCTTACCTGATATTTGAAAAGATATCAAGCAAGACACAGAATAGGGCAATGAATGTCTATTACATGAAAGCCTCTTCTGTCGGCTTAGGCCAGCTGAGTGACATCATTTTACCTGAATGTTTAACAACCCCCACATCACAAAATGCAGCTACCTTCAGGGATCTAGGTAATCAAGGCTTCAGTCCAGCAATTGGGAAGGCCCCATTTAACTCCTAACATGAAGACAGAAAGGATGCCAGTTCCCAGTCTCTTTTTTAATGATTGCTGTACGTGCTTGCAAAGCCCTTCAAAGCAGAGTTTTCATGCTCACTAAGGAAAGCTTCTGTGGTCCAGCTGCACCCACACGGGAAGTGTCTGTATTCTGCTCTTGAAATGAGGCCCCTTCTTGTAGGGGATGCAGAGAGGCTCTTAAGAACAACTCACCTCAGCTATAAATAAAAATAAGCCAACCCCTTAGTGTTTCATAATAAGTTTGCAAAACACGGAAAATGGCTCCAATTACAGAGCAGTGCGGGGCTCCTGGGAAGCAGGGCAATTTGGAATTGAGTTATTCTCTGATGTCAGATTCTAGGGTATGCAATGCAATTAGTTTCCAAGCAAGATAAAAGCCAAACAACAAAGATACAGGCATGTGTAAAGAAACAGGAATTCACCCTCAGGCGTTATTCAAATGCAAACTCGAGCAGCAACAATCAATACAGTGCTTTTGTCATTGTTTTCTCCCTGTTTTGGTCAACAATAGATGTATTTACATAGTTACATACATGAATTTTAGAAGCTTACATAACCAGACTTGTTGTGTTCTGCCTTCCTTCTGATGGAACTAGTGACTCACTATAGAAAAAGGCAAAGTGGGACTGGACAGATGACTAGGTGGTCAACAGCACTGGCTGCTCTTACAGAGTTTGATTGCCAGCACCCACATGGTGGTTAACAACTGTATCTCCAGCTCTGGGGAAATCTGATTCTGTCTTTGGACCTCCACAGGCACTGTATGACACAGGTACACCTACCTACATGCAAGCAATACATACAAAAATAGTAATTTTAAAAAGTACATAACATTTTAAAAGAAAAAGGCAAGGAATACGAGCACCTTCCTACAGAGTGGACAGGTTAATCTAGGGGTACACCCACCTGGACACTTTAGTCAAATCAAATCCAGACTGTGGGTGAAAATGGTAACACTTATCTTTGCTACATTCAAAGAGAGTGCTGGCTAGCTCTCCAACCCATGCCCAACTTAGCTCTCTAAAGATTGCCAACTCACAACACTCCTGAAACACTTGGTAGGGAGATGGTAATAAAGACACCACAGTTCAGGGACACAGGATGGTCTTCTAATGTTCAATAGAAGACAACCCCCCATACAACCACACACACACACACACACACACACACAAATACCCTGCTTTTGTCTCCCCTAATGTTTCATCCTCTTACGTTTCCTGTCATAAAACAGGAAAGTGATTCTGAAAGGCTGCATGCTAATCAGTAGTGGTAACCTGAAAAATTCATGCCTAGTACGAATTCTTAGTGTTACTAAAAATTTAAGCATACCTCACTTAGGGAGACACATGTTACAGGAAAAATTAATGTCCCCACTCAGCAAAGACTAAGATTAGTCTTCCCAATAAAACAATTTAAGAACAGACTCAGAGGAAGCTCGAGGACACATTTTTGTTTAAAAGGAGAACCATTAGGCTGGAGAGATGGCTCAGTGGATTAGGGCCTTAGCTCCTCTTGCAGAGGACCGGGGTTCAATTATCAACACCCACATGTCAGCTAATAATCATCTGTAACTCCAGTTCTAGGGGATCTGATGCCTTCTTCTGACCTCTGGGGGCATTACACAACAACGGGTACACTTACACACATGCAGGCAATAGACTCATACACATAAAACAAAAATAATAAAATTTGCAAAAAAGAATAAGAAAAACCATAGGGCTGGCAAGTTGTAAATCTCCACAGCTGTCCAGAGAAGGGAGAGAGAAAAAAAGGAAGCAAAAAGCCATGCCTATTTTGAATCACACATGGGGGATTCAGTAAGCAGCCATAGGATAAATGACAGGCAGCCTCACAGAAAGAATCCAAGTTATGAGAGAAAGAATACTTAGGCTCTGGTCAGGGTCTGAAAGAAAGACAGAGAAGAAAAATGAAAGGCTATGTGTGGGCAAACTTACAGAGTCTCATGGTGATACCACAGCAACTGCACAGACACTTGGAAGGACATCATCTCATTAAGGGGATAATTATTGCTTCCAACTGGTTAGCATCATGTTAGATAAATCTGCCTTGCTATGGGTTGGCCCTATACCCAGGAAAATCATCTCTACATGGGTCAGAGGTAGAATCCTTTCTCTTGAGCAGAAATAGCTTTCGTTTATTGGAATTCAGCAGAGCCCTGGTAATGGGTACTCTAACATGAGGTCACTGGAGAGGGAGAACGTCACTGATGAGGGAGAACGTCCCTGAAGGGGACCCTGGGACCCCCAGCATAACTGTCTTCCTCTTTCCTCCGGACCACCATGAGTTGAGTAGATTTGTTCAAGTATCTGCGTTGATTTGCCCACTCAGCCCAGGCCTGAAGCAATGGGCCTGATCCAAGATAGACTGTCAAGGAACAT
Organism: Eospalax fontanierii; assembly: GCA_035773235.1. Taxonomy (NCBI): domain Eukaryota; kingdom Metazoa; phylum Chordata; class Mammalia; order Rodentia; family Spalacidae; genus Eospalax; species Eospalax fontanierii. Next base: position 5,293,510 of record JAJHUQ010000048.1, on the reverse strand, counting down.
AGACTGTTCCTCTTTATAATTTGACCATCTCAGATATTAGAATAACTGAGAGCAGATGTATCTTTTCTCCATATTACTCAGAGCAGGGTCGAAGCCACCAGAGACTATAGCACCATATCTACAAGGAGCTGTTGTGGCCCTGGAGGGGGCACCCTGTGCTCACTGAGGCCCCTCTGAACCCCAAGGCAACCATGAAAACATGACTCCAGAGATGTTCCAGACCTTCAACACCCCGTCATGTATGCTGTCATCCAGTTGGTGCTGCTCCTGTATGCCTCTGACGGTACTCCGGGCATCGTGATGGACTCTGGCACTGGGGTCACCCACACTGTGCCCACCTATGCGGGCTCAGTTCTCCCCCATGCCATGGACCTGGCTGGCCAGAACCTGACCTCATGAAGATGCTGACCGAGCGTGGCTACAGCTCCACCACCACAGCTGAGCAGGAAATGGTGTATGACCTCAAGGGGAAGTCTTCCAGCAAGAGATGCCCACCGCTGCCTCTTCATCCTCCCTGTAGAAGAGCCAAGAGCTGCCTGGTGGCCAGGTCATTGCCCCTGGCAATGAGAGGACTGAACTCCTTTGCCCCAGGCACTCTTCCAGCCTTCCCTCCTGAGGGAGGAATCCTGCGGTGTCCATTCAATTACCTTCAGTTCCATCAGGAAGTGTGACGTCAACATCCACCAGGCCCTCCCTCTGGGCCAGCACCATACAGGCTGGGAGCACCCCCATGCACCCTGGCATCGCAGACAGCGTGCAGAGGGGCATCACTGCTCTGAATCCCAGCATGGTGATGATCAAGACCATTGTGGTCCATCCTGGCCTTGCTGTTCACCTTCCAGCAGTCAGGGTCAGATGTGGTAAGTCAAGTCCCTCCATGGTCCACTGCGAGTGCTTCTAGGCCTACTGTTATTTAGTGGAGTGAGCTGTTAGACCCTTTCTTGACAAAATCGAACTTGCAGTGGGAAAAAAAAAAAGACTAGACAACATTGGCATGGCTTTATTTGCTTTTTTTAATTAAAAACATTAATTTTTTGTTTTGGCATTTTTAACCTAGGATTTAAAAGCAGGAATGTTGAAGGTGACACTGGTCAGTTGGAGGAAGCTTCTCCAAGTTCTAAAATGTGGCTAGGACTTCAATTGTAATTTTTTTTAATAGCCATTCCAAATATCCCTGCTTATAGGAAGTTGCCGGCCCTCTGAAAAGACACCCACACTCCCGAAAGAAGGACAGCCCAGTTCACACCCTGAGTCCATGCAGGGGATGTCACAGCATTGCTTTTTCATAAATTATGTACTGTAAAAAAATTTTAAGTCCTCCGCCTGAATACTTTTTAATTTTTGAGTGGTTAGCCATCTTGGTCCCCCTGTTTTTGTCCCCCGAACTTGATGTATGGAAGCTTTGTGTCACCCTTTGAGTGGGATGAGGTGTGAGCAACCAGGGCTTGCCTGTACACTGATGAGATCAGTTTAATAAAAGTGAACACCAAAGAGAGAGAGAGAGAGAAAGAGAGAGAGAGAAAGAAAGGGAAAGAAAGAGAAAGAAAATGTAAGGAACATATATTAAATAATTAGTCTGTAAGATGTAATGATGTAAACCCCATAAGTTTATAAGTATAATTTTATGTATTAAAGAAATAATTAGTTTAAATCCATAAGTATAAGAAGCACATGCTAAATAATTAAGTCTATAAGTTGTAAATCCATAATCTTATAAGTTTACTGGTTTGTAGGTTGTAACAATGTAGGCCTGTGGTGTTGTGGATATAAAGTGCATAATAGACAATATAGCATATAAGTAATAGACAATTAGCGTATAAGTAGTGACACTATAGACCCATAATATAATCTCATAAGTTAGGATTCTATAAGTTAGAAGTTAGAGCCCCGTTTCATAAGTTAGAAGCCTGTAGCTAAGTGGGCCCCTCAGAGCACTCTCCTTATCAGAGCTAAGTTCAAAGCCTCTAGCTCCAGAGAGTGCTGGGTGGATAAAGCTTAGAAGTGCCTCAGTTTCTTGGGAAGGCCTCTGGTCAAGCTCTAGGCGGTGGAACCAGAGCACTTTCTTAGCAAAGCCAGGATAGACTTTAAAATGCCCTTTTTCTTCTTGGAAAAACTCAGGCCAAAAGCCCAGTGGACAGAGTGCCCGTAGTATGGTAGTATCAGATCTTACAGATGGACTCCCTGCCTAGAGCCCAGGGGCTCTCTTCCATATCAGACCCCTGATCACACACCATAAAGCTGTGATAAGAGCAGGACAGTGAAGGAAGTCATCTGGAAGCCGATTGGCGATTGGCTAGTGGGGCCACAGTGCCAAATTCCCTATAAAGCCTAAGGCCAAGGGCTAGATGGCGAAAGCTAATCCACTAGAATCCGGAGACTGCATTCCCCTTGTCGGAAGTCCCGCCAGTCTAGCCTAGGACGTGTTACCGTGGAAAGGGTCACGCCTTGAGGCCCGCACTGCTCTGGCTTAAAGCCAGTTCAGGAGCTGGACCAGCATACCTGCCTTCGGACCACCCGCTGGATCACCCGGGGAGCCAGGGAACCAGCCAGACCAGACCTGCCAGTTGGAGCAGTCACTGGAACCACTGGAGCTGCAGCACCACCTACTGGGTCAGCTGTAGAACCCGCCAGGAGTTCCGGACCCACTTGCACCACTGGAACCGCCTGCCATAGCCAGTGACCACGACGACCTCTATTCTGGGACAGGTATCAAAGACTGTGAGAATATGTTGAATGATTCTGTTTTTAATTCATTTGTAATCAATAAAACAGATCTGTTGGACCTTGATACCTGCTCTCCATGTTTCCTTTCCCTAACCTTACTTGGGTTAGATTAAGTGTCGTGAGGAAAGAAAAGAAAGAAAGAGAGAGAGAGGGAGGGAGGGAGGGAGAGAGAGAGAAAGAGAGAGAAGAAAGAAGGAAGAACTTTCATCCTGATTTTATGGTCTTCAATGTTCCACAGTTACTCTTTCTAACCTAGGAAGAAGGTGTTTGTAGGATCCATCTTGGAGAGCTTTGCTGGGGCCAGAGTTCCTCCGGACAGGCTAGGGATCCCATTAAGTCATACAAGGGAAGTGTGGGAAAGCACTTGTAGAAGAATCATCATTGGGTAAGGAAAAAGCTGTACATGCTATGGCTATTTTCACAAACCTCATTCCATCATTATCGTAGCAGACACCTGATCCAGAAGGGATTCAGGAATAATACAGAGCATGGAAAAAAGAAGATTCTGATATGAAAACATGCCTTTGGGGATGAGGACTCTGGAATAAAGACAGTAGTTATATTAGTTATTAGTCTGTTGCTGTGATAAATACCATGACTAAGGGAAGGTTTTTTTTTTTTTTTTTTTTAAAGAGTTTATTTGAGCTTACAGTTCCAGAGGAATCAGAGTCGTTGTGGCATGGAGGCGTGGTGGCAGAGGTGACAGAGGCTAAGCTCGCACATCTTCAAGCAGACACAGGAAGTAGAGAGGGACCAGAGATCCATCAAGGCTGAAGAACTCTGTAAGTCTGCCCCCAGTGACATGCTTCCTGCAGCATGGCCACACCTTCTAAGACCTCCCCAAACACTACCACCAACTGGGTACCAGATGCCCAAATACTTGGATCCTGTGGGGGACTTTCTCCTTCAAATCTCCAGGGTTTGATAAAGGCAATGATAAACGAAGTGCCTACGAAGCCCACATCCTCCTTCCAGTGCCATGTTAAGGTATCATAAAGTCTGTCTCCCTCCAAGGTTATAGAATGGCTTAACATACTTGAGCAAAATATATTAAATCACCCAAAAAAGTTCCCCGGATAATGTAAATGGCTCCAGCAATCCTGACCTCTACTGAAAGAGGCTAATTATGTTCTTTACGTGAAATCAGGTTTATTTGTTTGTTTGTTTGTTTTTTGGACAAAGAAAGTCAGGTTTCTTTTCTAAACTAAATGATTCTAACTCATGCCGTATTTTTTTCTTTATTCCTTCTTTAATTGATATTTTCATTGTAAATTAGATTGGGACAACACGAGGCTACAAAACAAGTACTGTGTATTGGATTTATTATCCAAAAACAGAAACTGGAGCAAACAGGGACTGTGAAAGCCACTGCTTGTGGGAAAAGAATCGCCCAGAATAGTAGTGAGACACACATTGCTCGAGTCTGGATGTTTTGTGGAAAGGAATTTTATCTGCCAGAGGCAAATGACCCAGCTTGCATTGCTTTCTTTTGTGTTTGCTGTCAGATTCTGTCAACTAGGTTTTTTTTTGTGTTTTGAGAACTGAAAACAGAATTAGACTGCATTTATAACTGTACCTATAAATACAATGATGGAAAATTATTTTTATTTCTTCCCTTGGAGATTTAAAAAAACCCTCTTGAAGTGTATTCTCTTCATAAATTCATTTTTTTCCTATCTTCCAAAGAGGCTCAGTCTTCTCTCTTTCTTTGAAGCCTGTTTTTCAAATTCTTCTCAGTCCTAATTTTATCTAACTAAGCCAGCTCCATATACTGTAAAGTGACAGATGTTTAATATGATTGGAATTTAACATGTCAAAATTGCTTCACTGGAAAGCTATGACATTTCTGAATAATGAGTTTGGGCTGTCACTTCTGAGTGCTATTTATTATTAATTGCTGGTGATATTAAGGATATTTCTGGGTCAAGAGAGATGGCTCTAAGAGCACTGACTGTTCTTACAGAGGACTTGAGTTCTGTTCCCAGCACCCACATGGTGCCTAACAACTGTCCATTACTCTAGTTTCAGGGGATCCAATACTCTCTTTTGACCTCCATGGGTGTTGCATGACTTGAGTGCACTTATATACACATAGGCAATACACTCACACATATAAATAATTTTTTTTAAAAAAAAGAATGCGTGTGACCACTGAAGATGTTCTTATAGTAAGTACCCCTATGCCGCAAAAAAGAACAGGAAAAGATGTGTGTCCTTTCAAAGATGTGGACCCCGTTCTTTCAATGTTAGGTGATGGGTCCGTCAGCTCTGTCTGTTTTTGTGAGTAAATATCTCTGATTAACAACTCAGAGGAGGAAATGGTGATGTCGGCTTGTTGTTTCAGACGTTTCTTTCTCCAGTCCCTGGGCTCCAGTGTGGCTTGGCTTAAGCCGAGCACCATGGTAGGAAGACAGGGTGCAGAAAGCTGGTTAGCTCATATGGGCCACAATGTAGAGAAAGTGGCATGAGAAGGAAGGTCCTGGAATCCCAGCAGCCTCCACAGGACATGCACCCAATGAGCTAACTTCCTTCCTGTAGTCCCCACTGCCATTGCTGTGACAAGGCATCAGAGCTACACAATTTATAAAGAAGAGAGGTTTACGCTGACCCACAGTTTCAGAGGTGTCACGCCGTGGTCACTTGGCCCCATCACTTGAAGCCTGTGTTCAGGCAATGCATCATGGGTAATTCAGTACCTCTGCTTATCTTGTGAGAGTCAGGAAGTGTGTGTGGTGGTCTTGGGGGAGGGTAATCAGTCTTTGATGGATCATACCAGTGTACCTCTGTTAGGTACAGAAATTTAATTTGATTCGTTTAACATTTAAATTTAAAACACATTTAGGCTACGTATAATCATCAAAGCAGAGTTGGTAACTCACACATATCCCCAAACATGGATCATTTTTGTGTTGTGAACCTTTAGAACCTTGTAGCTATTTTGAAACAAAGCCCATAGTGTCTGCACTGTGCCACAGAACACCAGGAATTATTCCTCCTGTGTAACTGGATTTTGAGTACCTGACATTCATCCTCTGTCTTTCTTCTCCATATCCTCTGGGAACTATTCTCTCTACTTCTATGAAATCACTATTTTATTTTGCTTTCTATAAATGCGTGATATCACATGGTTTCCTCCTCTTGTACACTAACTAGCCATTCTTTAATTAGTTTTTTGTGTTGATTTCTTCCTTTTATGTCTAAATGTGTCTGTCTGTGTATGCATATGGTTTGTGCACGCAGGTACCTGCAGAGGTCAGTAGGGGGTGTTGGATCCTTTGGAGCTGGTGTTACAGGTAGTTGCGAGCTGCCCAACATGGGTGCTGGGAACTGAACTCCTTTCCTCTGCAAGAGTAGCATGTGCTCTTAGCCACTGAACCATCTGTTCAGTTCCTTATTTGTTCTTAAAAAAAAAAAAAAAAAAACACTTATGTTACTGAGGAAATGGCTGGTCAATAATGTGCTTATTGTGTAAACATCAGAACCAGTGCACAAAGCTGGGCATCTTGGTACAATTCTGTAATGCCAGTACTGGGGAGGCAGAGACACGAGGATGCCAGGGGTTTATTGGTGAGCTAGTCTAGCCAAATCAATGAGTTCCAGCTTCAATGGGAGAACCTGTGTCAAATAAGAAAGAATGATCAAGAAGATACCAAGACCCATCTCTGGCCTCCCCATACACTTGCATGTGCACATACACACACACACACACACACACACACACACACACACACACACACACCTGATTTGTTTCTATGAATGGATTCAAACAGCTACGACTCTAGATTAGAAATTTCGTAACATTTATCACCTTGATATGTATATAGTACTGGGCTGCGGGTAAGTTGACATTATTTAATAAAAGCCTCTTCTCACCTAGTTCATTTTGGGCAGGGAAGGGTGTAGCGTGGTCTGCTGTGGCAATGTCTACAACAATGAAAAGCATAGAAACTTGAAAATAACTGTCCCCTTTCCTTTGGTCAAGATAAGCAATGCATTTATTTTCGCTTCCAGAAAAGCATACTGTGTATCCCCCAGGAGACCAAGGGGGACAGAAGCAAACTATGGATGCAGCAGGCTAGTGATTCTCTCCCAACCACCTGGTTTATTTTCAGTTCATCTCTTCTTTTATGCTTGCCTTTCACCTCTTGGAGGCAAACAGAGTCTATTTTGTTTGACGAAGAAAAGCTTCATCCCAGCAGGCTGGCTTTTGTGGTGATGGAAACAATTATTCTCACAGGATACAGATTTGGACAAGATCTCTCCAGGAGAAAATTGAGCCTCATTGTGCACAGACCTCCTTTCATGACCCTCCAACTCAATGTCAGAATTCTCCTTCAAGAGTACACTGCCAAATATTTTTAAATCAAATTAGAATAGCAATTTGTAGGGGCCTCTGTTCGTATTTGTGTGTGTGCATAAATGTGTATGTACATGGGTGTGCGGTACATAAACATGTGGTTACTTGTGGAGACCAGAGGTCAGGATCAGGTGTCACTTATCAGATACCTTCTGTGGTGACTTCAGGGGAGATTGTCCCCCAAAGGCTCCAACACTGAACACTTGGTCAGTTGGTGGCTGTATTTGGGAAGAGTCATGGGACCTTCAGGAAGTGTGGTCCTGCTGGAAGAGGTCTCTCTCTCTCTCTCTCTCTCTTTGTCTCTCTCTTCTCTGTCTCTCTCTTTCTCTCTCTTTCTCTCTGTCTCTGTCTCTGTCCCTCTCTACCTCTGTTCTATCTCTCTGTCTCTATCTCTCTCTGTTTCTCCTGCATGTCTGAACATGTGAGGGCTTAGCCTTCGGCCGTGCCTACCCCACCTTGATGAACTTGACCCCCCTAGAAACTTAAGCCAAATAGACTTTTTATTCTAAAAGTTTCCTTGGTCACTTTTTTCCACAGAGCAGCACACCTTCTGCCTTGCTCCACAGACTGGCCTGGAGCTTTCCAAGGAGTCTGACCAATGAGTGAGCTTCAAGGCAGCCACCTATCTTCGCCGCCCCAACACTAAGATTACAAATGTATGCCACTTAGCTGGACTTTCTTTAAAATAGTGATTCTGGGGATTAAACTAAATTCCTTGTATTTTCCCCACTAAGTACTTACCAACAGACTCATCTTCCCAGCCTTGATCTAACAATTTGAATGCTGTCTGTGGTTGTGCACACCTTTAATCCCAGACCCTGGGAGGCAGAGGCAGGAGGATCTCTGTGAGATCAAGAGCAGCCTGGCCTCCATAATGAGCTCCAGGCCAACTGGGACACAGCAATGAGAGGTTTTTGGTTTTTTTTTAATCTGATTACAGCATTTTTAGTGAAATAAAAGATGATAGGTTAGAAGAGAGGGAGGGAGAGAGGAAGGAGGAAGAGGAGGAGAAGAGGAGAGAGGAGGAAAGGGGGATTATAAACTCTTGGTAAAGGCTGAAATTTGTACAGCAAAGTTTGATTTCACTCCAATGTAAATGTGAACATGTTGAAATAAAGGTGTTCTCATTCAGAGAGTGTCCCTCTACCCAGATCATGATATTGTGGCCAAGAATGTGAATTCCATCTTCTGGATAATCCTGCAGATATTCATCAGTTCTACAGTCCAGAAGCCCAGCAGCTCCCATTGTGGTTTTTGATGGGGAAAGTCCAAGGTGTTGTTCTCAAGTGATGCATTGCAAGCTTACAGGCTGCAGCCGAAATCTGCAAAGAATCACAAATCCATAAGCCTATTATGCAAGATTTTTGTGTGTGTATGTAGGTATGGTTCTGGTTACCAAGTAGGCAGCTTGGAGACATTAAAGTCAAACAGCAAGAACAAAATACTTATTTGGAGACAAAAAGAAAGTACCGTTTTTCTTTCTGTCGTCCTCATTTGAGTACCAAGTCAGCTGCACATTATATCTTTTAGTCTCTAACTTCCTGCATTTATATGCTAATTATTTCCATGCCCTGCAGATGGGTGGGGTCTTACTCTCCTTCATTGCTGGGATAAAATTCCTTGAGAAAAGCAGCTTCACAGTTCCACAGGGGTGCAGTCCATCATGGTGGGAAAGACATGAGAACAAGGAAGGAGGGCACGGTGGTTGGGAGCAGGAGGCTGGTTGCTCACAGTGCCTCTGCAGTCAGAGGCAGAGACGATGAGCAGGGCTATAAAACCTCAAAGCGCACCTCCCTCCCCAGTGATGTCTTTCCTCCAATAAGGCTCCACCTTATAACAACCTTCCCAAACAATGCAAGCCTCTGGGGACAAAGTATTCAAACACAGGAGCCTGGAAAGGGGCAAATCACTGGAGGGAAGGAATTCAGAATTTATCCTTAAGAAATGAATATACATGAGTCTTTTGTTTAAAAAGGAATGGCCTCTCTATTGAAGCTCATTGGAGATCACTCTTAGCTGAACATAGCAGCCCAGGTCAATATTGATTTGAAGATTTACTTCTAAGATCTGACCAAGTTGCTGTTTTCCAATGAGTTGGAAGCAATGTGGGCAGTTCCGTTCCATTTTGCTGAATAAACTTGAACATGCTGATGAGTCATCCAAGTTGACCTTTCAAAAAACCGTATGGCTCCTGGCATATGTCAGTTTGAAGGAGTTAGCTCCATGTATATGTATTTTGGCAAAATAAAACATGTTCTTATTTTGTGCTGCCCCTGCCCGTCCTAGTTAGCTTCAGCAGCCAATCTAACACAACTCAGAGCTATCTGAGGGAATCTCACTTGGGGGATTGTCCTCATCAGATTGGCCTGTGGGCATGTTGGTAAAGAATTTTCTTGATTGCTAGTTGATGTGGGAGAACCTAGCCTGTGTGGGAAGTTCCACTCCTAGACAGGTGGGTTTGCACAGTCTAAGGAACGTGGTGAGGGACTGGAGACAGGGCTGAGTGGTTGAGAGCATTTGCTGCTCTTACTGAGGATGTGGCTCTCATTCCCAGTGCCCACATTAAATGGCAACTCAAAACCACTTGTAATTTAAGTTCTAGGGAATCCAGTGCCCTCTCCTGGCCTCTGTGAACATTGCACACATGTGGTACACATACATATATGTAGTCAAAAGTCGTATACATAAAAATAAAATCAAACATAGCTTCTTTAAAATTTTTATATTTCATTGAATGTTTCCAGTTTTCATACAATGTAGCCTGATGGTATTTAGATTGTCTCCTCTCCCCAAACCTTTGCCCACTGCCCCCTGCCCAATTTAATAGATTCTGGTTTGTATGTATGAATCAATCTATCATCTATCTATCTATTTATAATCTATCATCTGTCTATCTACCTATCTATCTATCTATCTACATAGATAGATATATCATGACTATAGACTCTGATTTCTGTCCTACATGTTCTCCAGTGTAGGTCCATTCCCTGGGCCTACCATTAGTCCCACTCCTGTAACATACCATCTGCTTCCCAACAGCCATCAATTGCCAAAAGTCCTTAGGTTGCATTGGGATTTCTTACCCACCTCCTAGTGTCTCAGCTGGGATTTGGTCTGGTTTACACTTGCATAGGACTTGTGAGTGCTGTTACCATTGCTGTAAGTTCTTAGGAGTGACTGACCGGTTGAACAAGTCTGGAGAGGGAGGGTGACCAGAAAGCCTTATTCCTCCATGATCTATGTTTCATTTCCTCCTTCCAGATTCCTGCCATGAGTTCTCATGTTGACTTTCCTTGGTGATGGAGGGTAACATGCCAGCTGAATCAAACCCTTACTCCCAAGTCCATTCTTATCAGAGGGTTTCATCACAGCAACGGAAAGGAAGAGACTAGGCCTTTGAAACAAAGATGAGGCAACTTCTCAGATCTTTTTCCCTCCCAGTTCTCTTTTCAGCCAATGTGTTTCTGTCTTTCTACAGTGACTTGGTTTTTTATTCTTAATTGCATGTGATTCTTACTATATATAATCAATGATTGATGTTACAGTAACATTTCTCTTTAGGAGATTACAAATGATCTTGATGTTTGAATATGCAAATCTAAAGTGATGAAATTCACTGTCTTTCCTTACTTGGGATAAATTTTGTTGCCCCAGCAACTTAAGGAGTTCATCTTTTCCTGTTTGAGTTTTTCCATAGCTGTGATAGAGGGATAGGTCTTGCCTTTATCTCAATATGGAAGCTTTTGAGAAGAAAATCTATTTCCTGCTGTGATTCTAAATACTCATGGGGGATAACAAAGAGGGTTGTTTTAAGTTACCTTGTCTGTGTTCAACAGAAACAAATCTATACATATGTTATTTATTCTCCTAAATCTTTGTGTATGTGTTCTTGTGTGTGAGTGCAAGTGCCTATGGTATACATCCAGAGATCAGAGGGCACAGCCTCAGGTGTTGGTCCTTCCACCTTGTTTGAGACAGGGCCTTTTGTTGTTCAACACCATGTACCCCAGGCTAGCCAGTCCTGGCTTTGTGTAATCCTCCTTTCTCCATCTGAATTTAGGTGTTTCATGCAGTACCATGCCTGCCTTTCTATGGATTCTGGAGCTCCAAACTCAGGTCCTAATCTTTCAGAGCAAGCACTTGACCCATTGGGCCATTTTGCCAGCCTTGTCTAATAAATTTTAATGCCCCCAAATACATGTGCAAATAATACATAACATAATCTGTACATATTATATCTGATAATTATTGTTCAAAGGAGATGAGTTACTATGGGTTTAGTTTGGAAAATAACAATGAAGTCAGTACAAGTTATTTAATGATTCCCACTGATGGCTCAACTCAGTTTCACTGTTAGAGAAAATATGATGAGACTGAAGAAGCATATCACTTAGTCTCTTCTGACACCCAAAATACAAAAAGGAATATGCAAATTTCTGTTCAGATGGCCGCAGATTGGTTGGATTACCCGTAACAGTTATAGATAGCTGACAATCCTGGAGGCTAGACGTTCAAGAAAAAAAGCATGGCGGATTCAGTGTCTGGTGAGGGCTGCTTCCTGGTTCACAGACAGTGTAAGATTTGGTCCACACGAGACCCAGCAGAAATGGAGAGACTCCGAAAAGGAGTTAACAGGACATCTATTATTAAAGACACGGGGCTAGCGCCTCAGGTCACGAGTGACAGAGCTGGCCCACTCATCTTGGGGGCATGGGGCTAGCCTCCCCCGTCCTCAGGAGATGAGGAAACTAGCAAAGCCTAGCTGCCCAGTAGGCCTTTTTATAGGGAGGGGATCCCATAACATCTGATTGATGTTCAGAGGAAAGAGTTTAACCCCTGGTATCAGGAAGCTTATCTTGTCAGGAAGCTGCAAGTCAGTCCCTTTTCACAGATGCTTGTGAATTCTGGAAGTTTGGCTGGAGTCGCCAAGGTGCCTGTGAGTCCTGGAACTGCTGGGGGGTTCCTTTTAGTCACGCCTTACAGAGGGCAGGATGGACCAGGCAGGGAGTTGTCTGTGAACTCTTTGATAAAGACACACATCCCATCCACGAGGCTCCACCCTCATGACCTCATGACCTATTAGAGGCCCTGTCCTCTAATCCCATCACTTTGTGCATTAGAGATTTGGTGGAAGACACCACCAACAGGCCACAGCAAGCTGACAGCAGACTGCTACTTGTATGTTATTTTCCTCCAACATTCATGATACTGCTGGGACTGTGAGTTGGATACAGGAATGAATATCAGCGAGCACATGACAAATATTTAAGGGGTTTACGATGGTGCTATGCACCATTTTACATTTTGGGAACAGAAAGGAACTTCTAAACTCATATTTTATCTTGTAGTTAAGGAAGTTGTTATTACATGCACTGCATTTTGTTTATATGATTTTTGGGAATCCAACTCAACATTTCATGTATGTTAAACAAGCACTCTACCAATGGATTTAAATATCCCATGGAAATTTTAATTACCTTGAATGACTCATGTTCCTAAAACTACCAATTGAATATCAAATTTAAGAAGTGTGCACTCTAATTGTAAGGTGTTTTATGGTTCACGAGGCAGAGCAGAAATCAATCAGAGATGGGAATTGACCGAACTGGTTTATTGGAGGCATGGAATTGACACCCAGTCGGGAAGGGAGGCCAGCCAGGACTAGTTTTCTCCCGGGAGTGGAGAAAGCACTAGTCCTCCTTAGCTGGTCAGTAGGGCTTTTATAGGGAAAAGGTACCCCGACTTGGCATCTGTTTGATGTTTAAGATAAACTTTTAGCCAGGAAGGAATCCCTTCTTTTCACAGCTGCTTGTGAAGTTTTGAGTCTGGAATCTTATCTGTTAAGGAAGCCCGTGTCCCTTTTGCAACTGTGAATTTGGGGTCTGGAATCTTATCTGAGCTATTTGTAGAGCCTGGATTTCTGGGGAGAAGTTGCAAAAGTCGGTCTTTTGTAGTGCATGTTTGTAAATTCTGGCTCCAGATTTCTTTCCTGTTCCTGTTCTTTGAATTTGAAACTGTTGGGGGTTTCAGTCACATCTTACACTAATCTCATGGTTAAAATATATAATCACCAATATTATTCTTATATACATAAACAACTGTAAAAGACAAAGGTCAATCAAACAATTAATGTGTAGCTTCAAGCAATCCTTTCTGGGACTGTACAGCACCACAATTCAATCAATAATGTGGTGTGGGTGGGTCTCCATCTCCAGCACAGCTGTTGTACTCCAGCCATGCCAGAGAATGGAGGACGATGGAATGGGACCTTAGGTGGCTCAGAGTGCGGCGGGAGGAGTTCCCTCCCAGGAGACTACGTCGGTGGGTAGTTCAGTTATTAGAGCCAATGCAGGGACTTATATAGGGAGGCCTCCTGACCGTTACAGAAGGCGAGAAAGTTAGAGGTGGGGTTTGGGGGTAAAGGGCAGGAAGGCTGTGGAAGTTCAGGAACGAGGAAATGAAACCCAAAAACCTGGTTCTGGTCTGGGGTGGGGGAAAGGAAGATTCATATCTACAGTAGCTTCCTGGGGCCAGGTTATCACACAGGCAGAGCAGGTCAGACACCTGCCATCCCTTTAGGGTATCAGGAGTTGCTTGCCTTGCTCAGTAACCAGATCCCCACAATGTGTCATTAATTGGAGAACTATGAGAAAAAAGAGCAGACAGAAGAGGTAGAACCCAGCTGAAAACCTTGCAGTGTGTTACCAATGCACTTGGAAAATAGAAGCCTGAAAGATTACAAAAAAATTAAGTTATGAGTATGAGACTTCAGGGTAGAAAAAAGTGAGTAATGGAAAAAAGCCTAGGTCTTAACATGTAACCAGAGTTTGAATAACTAAAGATAGGACAGTAATCGGAGATTAATGTCAATAACAGGAATGTGTATGTGTCTGCAGAGAAAAGTCAGATAGATCCAAATTCTAATCATCTGAGCTCCACCAGAAGGTCTGATTTTAATAGCGGAGAACAAAGCTCGCGGAGATGAAGGCATGGAGGGCCAGTAAGGTCTGCAAATCCATGTGCTTCACAACAGCCACTGCGCTCGGTCGTTAAACTAGAACGCACTTATAAGGCAACTTGGAAAAAACGACTGTGCATGCTATGTAACGCTCTGACTTGGAAGTAGAGTATTTAATGACACAATGAAAAGATACTCATTAATTGCTACACAGTACGTTGCTACACTCATTATGTAGTACTTTGCAATTCTGGGGGAGTACTTAGAGAATTGATGTTCTGAGTACTCAAGAAAGAGCAGAAATTTAGGAATATACTCAGTTGAACAGGGCCTGCATCTACCCTCAGCAAAGGAGGGTATGGGAGAAACACCCAACCCACACACATGCAGGATGGGATGGTATGGGAGAGACATGCACACACACACATGCAGGACAGGATGGGATGGGAGAGACATGCACACACACACATGCAGGACGGGATGGGATGGGAGAGACATCCACACACACACATGCAGGACGGGATGGGATGGGAGAGACATCCACACACACACATGCAGGACGGGATGGGATGGGAGAGACATGCACACACACACATTCAGGACGGGATGGGATGGGAGAGACATGCACACACACACATGCAGGACGGGATGGGATGGGAGAGACATGCACACACACACATGCAGGACGGGATGGGATGGGAGAGACTCCCCCCCACACACACATGCAGGACAGGATGGGATGGGAGAGACATCCACACACACACACATGGCAGGACAGGATGGGATGGGAGAGACATGCACACACACACATACTGTTTTGTCCCTGGAGAGTCTCTGATCATACACAATGACTGACAGCTTTCATACACTAATGCTAATGGACCATTTACATACCCACAAGGGCCAGAATACTCTATGCCTCAAACAAAGGCTTGTTAAACTTTTTTCTCTTGTGACCACTTTTCTCCTGGGAAGTTTTTATGTCCACCTTGGGATAAATATACGAAAAGTAGGTAGAGAAACCAAACATTTACTGATACTAAATCATTAAAAAAACAAAACACACACACACCTAATTTTCGTAGGATGAGCATTTTCACAATATTAATTTTTCCAACCCATGAGCGTGGGAAGTCTGTCTATCTTCTAGTATCTTCCTAAATTTCTTTCCTCAGTGTCTTAAAAGCTTCTTTTTAGAGGTCTTCTGTTTCCTTGGCTAGGTTATTCCCAAGTATTTAATTTTATTCTATTTTTTGAGCCTATTGTGAATGGAATTTTTCCCCTGAATTTTTTTCTAGGCTGTTTATCATTGCTGTTTAGGAAGGCTACTGATTTTTTTGTGTGTATTAAATTTGGAATCTTCCACGCTGCTGAAAATGTTAATCAGTTTGTGGATGAAGTCTTTGGGTCAATCTTCAAACGAGGCTCTTTCAGTTTCTTTTTTTACTCTCTGTAACCCGTTTATGTCCTTTCTCTTGTCTGAGTGCTCTAGCCTAGACTTCAAGCTCTAAATTGACTGGGAGTGGGGAGAATAGGAGTGAAATGGGGTGCAGATGTCATCTTCTAGGGTATAGATTCAAGCCATTCTCAAAAAATAAAGTTACAATTTGTTTAAAGAAACTTATTTAAAACAATTATTTGAGGTACCAATTTAACATTTATCAAAGATGAAACGGAACTTGCTTAACAATTAGATGTCTTCTTCTATTCTTATGTGAACAATTCAATTTTAAATGAATATTTTGAACTGCAGAACATAGAATATCTTCAATATTTTTAAGAGTTGAACAGTGTTTTGATTTTGAAATCCTCAGAACTGAGAACATAGCTTTACATAAATACATAGCAAAAAAATGGTAACAGTGTATCTAGGGCCATTTTAGAATTTGTTGGAAATCCTGTCTTAATCTAAAGTAAAAATTCTTGAACAATTTCTTTGTACGAAACTCAGGTAGCAACAGAAAGAGCAATTTCTAAATCCAACACTGTGGCAGTATAATTCAAAGATGGACTCATTGGACATTGCCATGCTGATGAGAGATAGCAGGAAAATATTAAACATCTTGGTTTACTGAAATTGGAGCACTATGTGCCTGGAACAGTAGGAGACACTGCCCTTCGTGGGAAACAGTAGTCTCAAGTCTGAGCTGAATGGTCACGGGCATCATCTGTGGAACTTGCATGGCATGAGAGCACACATAGTCCAACTCATGCAGTGTGTGTTCACCACAGAAGTGTGGAATGTAGCATGAACAATACAGGTGATTTCATTGCTACCTGTTCCGGGACCTTCTCTTATTACTAAACCTTCTACACTTCCACATGCATCAAAGTCCCCAGTTATAAGCTGGGGTTTGGACCACTCCATGAAGTGTGGTTATAGCAACTAGGGACGGGCTCATTTTCCACTGGGTTCAAAGATCACTTTATGAAATTTTGACTATTTTGAGTGATATCATCATTATCACCATCATCTCTATCATCCATCATCATCATCACCACCACCAACATCATCATCACCATCTGCACCATCATCATCACCGTCATCACCATCATCCATCATCATCATCTACCACCATCACCTTATCATCGTTATCTTCATCATCAACACCATCACCATCTTCATTACCTTCATCATCATTATTATCCACCACCACCACCACCACCATCATCATCATCATCACCATCATCATCGAGAAAGGATCTAACTGTGTAGATTAACCTGGCTTCAAATACACACACAGATTCACCTGCCTCTGCTTCCTGAGTGCTAGGATTAAAGGTGTCTGCCACCACACTCAACCAAACTGATATTATATTTAATTTCCAAAAACGTTGACTTCTTTGTCTTGGACTTCTTTGTATGGCTTCTCTCAAGATTCACTTAAAACAGGTGGAGTTCCGAACCGTTGTACATATTTCCTCCCTTTAGTACATCGTCAATCTCTTGCACTCTAATTCTATGTGAATCTACTCAGACAAAACTTCTTATAACATATTCCACTCAATAGGGATGTACTGCTTCACAAGAGACCGGATCTACAGCAGAAAGAGGAAGGTGACTGGTAAAAGACAAAAATGTTTAAACTACGGAGAGAGGAAAGAAACAGAATGAAGAGACCCTGAGGAACAGGCAAGACTTCCCCCCGTCTCCCACAAACTCAGATCCACACCCTCACTCTGCCAGGAAGGAAATGTGCCTGAGAGTTCTGAAGGCAGAAAATTGCACATTCTTTCCAAAGCCTTAGACAGTTCTGGGTTCCAAAAGTGATCTCCATGTGTAATGTGAAAGCCACAGTCACGTGATATTTTCCGAAACACTCAGTTTATCATCATTGCTATTTATTTATCAATGTTTGCCTCCCAGTAGCTCTCAGAAAGGGAGGGCTGAGCGTGGTAGTGCACGCCTTTGATCCCAGCACTCAGGAGACAGAGGCAGGAGGATCTCTGTGAGTTCAAGGCCAGCTTGGTCTATATATCGATTTCCAGGACAGCTGGGGCTATAAGGAAGCCCTGTCTCAAAAAAGACAAAAAAAAAAAAAAAAAAAAATAGGTGACCAAACTCAGAAAGAGGAAAAAAAAGTGTGATCTTTGTTACAAGGGCTTGTAGCCTCTAAGAGTGTAAATTTTCGTAAAGCCTACAAAACTCAAAAAAGAGATGAAGATGTGGTAAAATTTAACAATATGGGAGGGGGCTAATGACTCATTGGACAAGAGAGGAAAAGTGGGGGGAGGGGCAGGCCGAGGAAAGAAAGGGATTCAGAGTTACAGGGTGTGAGAGAGATGGGGGAGAAGCAGAAATGTCAAAGACAAGCGTGGTTCAGAGTGCCATAATGGAATTTAATACTTTGAATGCCAATTCTGCTTTATTTTATTTTTCTGTCTTTTGAGACAGAGCCTCCTGAAGCCTCAGGTGGCCTGGAACTTGCCTTGTAGACCAGCTGGCCTCCGTCGCACAGAGATGCACCTGCCTGAGCCTCCTGAGTGCTCAGATTAAAGGCATGCACCACCACACCCAGCTTGTATACCACTTTTTAAACAAACTTGTTGAAATGTAGACAATCATGAAAGTCAGCCCCAGTAAAGCTTGCTTGCATACCATTAATTAATTAATATCAATAATCAATTAATTCTGTGTTGCAAAATAATTTAAATGAGGGGACTATCTGCAGATCTATCCAGGCTCTTACTGTACCTGTGAAATATTGGCAGACAGATTGAAAAATTAGCGTGCGGATGTGTGTAACAGAGAGCTGTCAGAACTCATGAAGACATTTTGTTTTCCTGTGACACTGACGTCGTCACCATAGGAAGCAGCTGGCAAAGTTCTTACTTCACAATTGGAACAAATGTACATTTTCCTGGCTGTAAGCAATGCTGTTCATTCCTGAGATTTTGAAAATAAAATGTTTCCAATCAAAAGAAAAAACGTGTGGCCGTGAGCCTTCTACAAAGCATTCAGTGATAAATTTCACTCACGGTTTTCAGTGCAAAGTGTGAACACACACATATTTTGAGTATTGGAAGTGCTTCAAAGGGAATTAAATAATTAATACAAATCAAAAGATGTTTCTGGGGTCATCAGGGAAAGATACTTGCTGACAAGCCTGATGATCTGAAGACTTGAGTTTGATCTCTAAAGCACACAGAGTGCAAGAAGCAAATGATTTCCTTTGTTTTGTTTGGTTTTGAAATAGGATCTCGTACACTCCAGGCTGGCCTCAAGCTTTCTAGGTACCCAAGGAAGACCTTAAACTTCTCCTCCTGCTGGGGCCACTTAGCTAGTGCTGCAATTACTGCAACTGGTTTATGCCAGGCTTTATGCTAAGTACGCACTCTGCCAACTGAGCCCCTTCTCCAGCCCTCAGAGACACAGGCTGAATGTGCCACACAGCTTTCTTTACCTATTAGCAGTGGTTTCTCTGTGTGGTATGGCTGTTCCCTTGAACAGTAACAAGTTTTAACAACTGTGAAATTGTAAGCATTTCCTTACATTATGGATACGAAGCTTACATTTGCTGAGTGCAAATATCAAATTCTTCCACACGATTTATGAGAAAATTGTCCTAATGTGCATTTAGTTTCATAGTCTGCTGGTTTTAGAGAAAGCTTTTATGTGTTGGCAGGAACATGGGGGCTACGAGTAAGATTTTATTGAAAAACAATAATTTTATCACACTGGTTAGCTGGGCTTCTTTTCTCTGTTCTTAAGCTAACACATATCCTGCTTTGTTATAATTTACTTAACGGCAACAGCTACATGGTCCCAAGGTATTCCTCACGAGGTTTTTACTCACAGTTGAAGATGAGTAGGGTGGTACTTTGACTAGCAAGCCTGAGGTTGGGGGTTAATCCCTATGACCACAACATAAGTAATAAATAAATGTAGTGAATTAAAATTAAGAAGAATCATCGTCATGGGCTTAGAGCATCTACTTTTGAAAGCTGTTTTATAGGCCACCCATATTTTTTTAGACTGAAAGAGTAATTGATTTTTAAAATTTATTATTTTTCTTTTCCGTGGATGAATGTACTGACTGTGTGTATGTAAGCACACCCATGTCAGGCAACGTTTATGGAGGTCCTAAGAGGGTACTGGATCTCCCAAACCGGAGTTACTGAAGGTTGTTAGCTACCATGTGGGTGCTGGGAACTGAACCTGGGTCCTTTTCGAAAGCAACCAGTGCTCCTAACCACTGAGCCGTCTCTCCAACCCTCAATTTGTTTTCAGGCATCAATGCATAATCAGGAAATTCTACCTATGGGGACTCAGGACAACATATGTTTAAAAAGGTTTTTCTGTTATCAGACCATACGTGTGACACTATTTTGGACATGTGGACTTTTCTGATGCTACTGTGTCAAAGTCACATACCTTTGGCTCCCATAAAGTGACATGGTAAACAGATTCTGCCATTTATTTGGACTTCACAATCAAGCAATCTTGCTTGAAAAGGTGCCTACAGATTACAAAGATGGCCAAGCCTTATTGTGACTGCCCAGCTTTGTGCCTGAATTCTGATGCAGGGGACGTAGAGGGGAATGCAGTTGTTTTGCTTTATTGGTTGGATGTTGAGGAAAGCCCTCTACCCTCCCCTGGCCTAAGATACTCTTCCTAGGGCACTGTTGCAACATTATCAATGTTTTGTGCCTTTGTCTGGGAACTGGTCTCTCTTCCCATTTAGTCTCTGAAGTTGAGAATAATTAAAAAGTCATTACAGTTGTCTCTTTGCAGTGACAATGTATAAATTAGATCGAGGTAGTGTTAGAAAGTTACAATGCGGCCTACACTTTGCAAACTGTCCCTGGATCTACAATTCAAATTGCTTGCGGGTGTGAACAGGTCTCCTTCAGGGGCTATCTGTGTGAAATCTATCTGTTTGGTTGCAAATAATTAAAATATATTATGTGCTTATAATGTAAGGACCCCCCAGAAATGAAAAGTGAGGGCTGCAGCAAACCTGACTCCATTTTGTTAGAGAAAAAACTCTGTTATGTAAGCTTGATTTCCCAGCTCCAGGAAAGACCACAGTCTTTCCCACACTCATAGGAAAACACCTGCAAGGACGTAGCCTTCAAATACCAGATGGTTTTGTAAAAACACCCTACTTAGGACTACATGAAATCTAGTCAGGTTGACCAAGGCTAAAATCAGAGACATAAACAAGACCTTGTAACATCCTTTGGTCAGCACATTCCAGGGGCCCTGTAACCTTAATATGAGTAAGATGCTTCTCGTGCCAGCGGGCTTCCTTAACAATCCCAGCCCTTGTCCCTCCTCTCTTTGTTTTAACCCTATAAAAGATCCCTTACCCTCCACTCGGGGCCACTGTTTTATCACCCGCTGCGTCAGTGTGTCAGACTGTGAACCGAGCTTGAGCTTGTAAATAAAGACCCTTTGTGCTTGCATCAGATTTGACCTCCCTGGTGGTCTTTTGAGAGGATTCTATAACCTGGGCACAACAATAGCAATGTGACAAGTTATAAACAGTTCTTATTATGAGAACTTCAAGGAATAGAGAATAGTCGTCTCTATAGGAACTAATAGGGCAATCTGTACATAGTATTTTAGAAGCCAGTGGATTGGTTTTATTGCTTCATTTGATAGAATAATTGTTCCTAACCCTTGCATGTTTTTGTTATTGTGATTTGAAACGAAAATTTTTTGGTGGAATTTAGGTAGAAAGGAATAAGGGTAGAATGGAATTAATTGAGACAGATTCTAGTCGCATCTATCAAGACAGAAAAGAGATCTGTGATGGGTAGTGTTGCTTGTGAATTTTACATGATCTACAATCACCTAGGAGACAAACTTCCACATGTCTTAAAAAAAATTGACTTACTTTTATTTCATGAGTTTTTGCCTGTATGTATGTTAAGTGCACCCATGTGTGCAATGCCTGTTGAAGCCAAGAGAGGCCATTGGGTCCTCTAGATTTGGGCTTATGGTTGATTGTAAGTTGCCGTGTGGGTTTTGGGAATTGAACACTGGGTTTTCTGCAAACGCAGCCAGTGCTCTTAATGGCTGAGCCAACTCCCCAGTCCCCTCTGTGTGTATCATTAAGACAGATCCTACATTGAATTAAATGATCTGAAAAGACCAACCCTAACTATAGGCATCACCACTCTATGGGCTGGTGGCCTAGATTGAAAGCAAAGCCGAAAGGGAGATGATCATCACCATTCATCTCTTTGCTGCCTGACGGTGGACGCATGTGGCCCAGTGCCTCATGCTCCTGCTACCCACCATGTCGCACCCTCAGACTGTGACACAAGCAAGGTAAGTCCGTCATCTCTCCAAGAGTGCATTGTTACACATATGCATTCATTTTCCCGATTTCTCCATCTAACAATCATGCACCAATCCCAATCCTGCTCAGCAACCGCCATCAAAGATTAGTTTATGGCGACTGAATCATAGGGATAAGAACAGAAGGCAAGGCCCACGGAGAACACCGCAACTGAAGGTCAAATTGCATGGGACACAAAAGTGTAACATGGGTTTATGGACCTATGAGAAGAGATGTCATCTCTTGTGGAAGGAATGGAAGAGAGTAATAGAACAGGTCCCAAACAACAGACTCAGTCTGGGAGGATGAACCGTGGTGAGAAAAAAGCGAACAACCAAACAGGTAGAAGGATATCAAGAAGCTGTCAAAAGAATGTAAGGGGAGTTGGATAACTGAATGGGGATAGAAATTGCTTAGTCTAATGTGGAGGAGGGAGGTGATGGAGACCTCTGGAGTTCACAGGGACAAGAAAAGATATGTGCTTCATGGCATCAATACTGTGTGAAAGCATTTGGATCTTTATTTCAGAAGGATTTACCAAGAACTCCTCTTGAAGTCTGAACAGAGGCGAGACAATGCAACGGTTCTCCTGACTGTGCCAGAATGCATCAGTTGGAGGTGAGAGGAGAGATACAAACGCTTGCTTCATAAGAAACTTCTACTATGGACGTGCTAACGAAGACAGAGAAGGGAGGAAGAGTCAAGAGATAAGACAGGTGATGTTACCAGTGATGGTGGCTGGTGTAAGTTGTAGAATGGAGGAACGAGATGAGTCCTGGAGACTCTAGGTTCTGGCTTGAACAACTGGAAGATGTGGGTGAAACAGGATGGAGCATTTCATCAAATGGGCGAGAGACTGCTAATTATATACAAAGTTCTCTAAATACGTAATGAACATAAAGATCCCACAGGAAAAGGACTAAGGAAAGAGTAGACTGATTTACAGGATGGCAGTGTTGGATAAAACTGTCTGTCTATCTATCTATCTATCTATCTATGTCTGTCTATCCATCTCCCCATCTATATCTTTATCTCCCTATCTGTCTCTCTGTCAGTCGCTTAGTCTGTCGGTCGTTTTACCCATCCATCTCCCTATCTATCTCCTTATCTCCCATATCTCCCTGTCTGTCCATCGGTCTGTCAGTGCATCAATCCATCCATCTACTTGTCCATCCATTCATCTATCTCTTTATCTCTCTGTCTCCCTACCTATCTGTCTGTCGGTCCATCCCTCCTTCAGTCCATCCATATATCTGTCTATCTCTCTCTCTATCTATTTTCATTACAAATAAGGTTATTATACTTTATTCAAGTAAACATCTTTTAAAATATTTATATTTTAAGTTAGCCACAGTTAATTGAATTATCTGTAAGTTGTACAGTTTCAGTGGTTAACATCTGGGGGAGTATGGTTATTTCATGACAGAATGCACAGAGGATTTAGAGAAAGTTTGGAGATAAATTTCTTTCCTTTTTGGATGATAGTCTTTCCTGTCCAACTATTATTCCTTCATAGTCTCATGTCTGGTCTTGTCTTTTATGGTTCTTTTACTATACAGAACTTCAAAATAGGACACTGTGGGTTAGCCCTATGCATACTCTACAGAAATATACAAGAATAAGTGTAAACCACAAAGTTGTAGTTTGAACACCAAATGTCCCCCAAATTCATGTATTTGGACACTTGGTCTCCAAGGGGCTGGTGCTGTTGGAGAAGGTTGTGGAACCTTTAGGGAGTGGAGCCTCACTGGAGGAACTGGGTCACTGGGGATGGGTGGGCCTTGAGGCTTTATATCTTACCTAAGGTCTCTGTTGTCTCTGTGCTTCCTAAGAGTGGATGCAGCGGGACCAGCCAGCGTCCAGCTCCTGCAACCATGCGGTCTGTACCTGAAGCTTTTCCTTCTACCTGGTGATACAAGGATCCACTCAAACTGCAACACCAAATAAACCCTTTCTCTTATAAGATGCATTTAGCAGTGGACATAATTCTCCCACAGGAGTAGGGAAAGTAACTAAGAGACAAGGTACAGATTTTTATTAGAGATCATGTTTCACAAATTCATTTGATTGTAGCAAATGTAGACAGACATTCAAGATGCTGCTAAAGAGGGAGCAGAAGTGTACAGAAGATCTTCATGTTCTGGACTCATTTCTGTAAATGTAAAAGCCTTCTAAAATCATGTGTCTCCTAATTGAAAACTACAGTTACATTCAATTGCATCTCAGTTTATTTAATCTCCATTGATTTAATTGTAAAGATTCCCAACATGTAAAAGGACTCAGACCACAGAACAAAAGTAAATAATAATCCCAGAATGTATATGTCTTTTTCCATATACATCCCCACAAATCCTAAAGAAAGATCTGAATATTCTTCCTTCTGTAAAACCGTGTACCAATGGGATTGGATAAGCCATTGGAGGCTGATACATGGAGAAAACTGATTCTCCCTCTCTCCTCTGTCCTTTGATAGCTTCTAACTCTTCATCTAGAAGTGAGACCTTGTGAGATTTCCACATCCATGTTGGCTTTGTGAGCTAATGTTGTCATTATGTAGATCTTACTTTGGCTACCACATTGTCCAGATTTCATGAATACAGCTTCCCTATCCTGCCTAAAAGGTACTATCTAGCAGCAGACATTCTCTGTCCCCTCTTCTATGATATTCCTTCGGCCTTACGTGTAGGAGCTGCATTGTGGCTTTATCAATCTTAGACATATTTACATAGGAGCACTATTAAATTGACACAATAGGGTGAGCACGAGTGTGTGTGTGTGTGTGTATGTGTGTGTGTAACAGTAACTATAAAATAGGTCACAAAATTGCTGGAGGGGGGTATGGAAAGAGTTGGAGGAGGCGATGTAGGGTTGGAAACTGTGAAAATACAGTACTCATACATAGAATTCTGAAGAAACGAAGTTTTAGGGTCGGGTAGAGACATAGCTCAGCAGTTAAGAGCACTCACTGGCTGCTCTTGCAGAGGACCTGGGTTTGGTGTCCAGCACCCACACGGTGGCTCACAACCATCTGTACCTTCAGTTTGAGGAGGTTTGACACCCTCTTCTGGCCTCTGCTGGCAATGAAAGACATGATGTACTTATATCCCTGCAGGCAGAACACTCATTCACTTCAATTTCTAAAAATGAAAGGATTTTGGTCTCAATGAGAGATATATTATGAACCTTCACATGATGTTTGATGGCAATTCAGCTTTCTGTCTTCTTAACTCATGACCACAGACAGGACAAAAGAGTTTGCTACAGATACTCTTCTTCAGAAATGTGACGTAAATGTTTCAGTGAGCTGGATCATTCATTTCTCTGTGTTATCATTTGGAACCACTGGAGATCAACACCTTTCTCTGCTGTAACCAAAACACAAATGTTCGTACTAACTAGATCTCTTCTGTAGAATATTCTTATCCTTTTTATATAGTTAACCAGGGAGCCCGCCATCTTGTTCCTGGAAATTTATTCAAGAGAGATAAAAGCACATTTCTACGTGAAGCGTTGTAGGTGAAACATTCGGAAGAGTTCGAGTGTGTGTGTGTGTGAGTGTGTATGTGTGTGTGTAGGGGGGGAGACACAGCTTGGTGGGTAGAGGAAGACCTGAATCCGGTCCCTAGAACCCATATAAAAGGCTGGATGTGCAGCATTCACCTGTAGTCCCAGGAAACCGCAAGCAAAGACAGGGTGATGCTGGGCCTTGCCAAGCACTGAGGTCCGAGTTCAGTGAAAACCACCTCCTTCTGAAAACAGTAAAATGGAGAGGACACTGAGGATGACACCCAATCACTTTCATGTGCACACAGGTGCATGTACATGCACACATACACACACATACAATGTAGACATTACCTTTACAGTGTGGACATGTTAGACTAATGACTTATAAAATCACCGTCTATGATCCTGCATTATAGCAGTAGAAGCAAGATAAAGGAATCCCTCAACAGTGAAGGTGGATAAATGATTACTACATAGATCACTCCCCTGTTTTCTATGCTGAATAAAAGGAGGACAGAGAACAGTATGTCCTGGGCCAACCCATCCATGCTAAAGAAGAAAGGTTAAGTAAGCACGTAGTTCTTGACAGTAGACGAGTGATTAGCTACGCAGAAGCAAGAGAAAAGTCTAATTCAGTGAGTACCCTGTTGGAGGTCAACATTTCATGGATATGTAGAGCTCTTTGCACAGTTTCAGTAGCTGAAGCATTTTCCATGATTTAAGGATATTTTTATGCATCTTAGTTGGGAAAGTGTTGGAGTAGCACAAGAGGTCCTGGGACCCATTTCCCTGCCCTGCATAAAGCAGGCCTAGTGGCTCATGCTTCTAATCCCAACACTCAGGTGGAGACAGGATGATCACGGGTGGCTCAAGGTCATTATCAGATACATACAGAGTTCAAGGCCAACCTGGGACATGTGAGACCCTGTCTCAAAAAAAATTAAATTAAAAAGTATATTTTGTAGCTAGAAAGAGAAATATTACTGAAAAGAGTAGAAGTTAGAATAATTTCTGACATTTCAGTGTTAAATATGATATGATATTTAATAGAAGATAATTAGTATGTGATATTTAACAAAAGACAAATCTGCAAAGAAAACATAGAAACTCAAGACCAATCACAAAATAAATCTTATAAATACCAGAGAATGAAAGCCAATACAGCTACACAAAATTTATCTTGTGAATGAATCATTGTTAGATAAGACAGTCAATAGTAAGAAAAATGTAGTTCGGCCTTGAAGCATAAAAGCAGAAAGAGGAATGAAGAGATTTGTGGACAAAGCTGCAATTACCACTAGAGGGTTTAACCCGTTCTTCCCACCAATTCAGAGAGATGAATGTCACAAGTGTTACTGAGATTAAATTAATTCACTCACCACACTTGAGTCAACTAATGTGTACAAATAATTATACTGGGGACTGGAGAGATGGCTCAGCGGTTAAGAGCACTGCCTTCTCCTGCAGAGGACCCAGGTTCCATTCCCAGCACCCACATGGGAGCTAACAACTGTCCGTAACTCCAGTTCCAGAGGACCTGATGCCTTCTTCTGACCTCCTCTGGAATTGCCCGGCAGGGGTGCACCTACTACATGCAATCAATACACTCATGCACACAAAATAAAATTTAAAATATATATCAAAAACTATTATACTAAAATCTGAAAAGCAGAAATTTTCTTTAAGAACAAATAAACCCTTCCACTTCTATTATATATATAATATATATTTCTATATTAATAATATATTATCTATATATGTAGGGAGAGAGAGAGCTACGAGTAGAAAGCACAATAGAATTTATTAAGTTTCTTCATAGTCTGTATTCATTGTCCATAATAATATGTTTCATTATGACATTTTCACACACTTAAATATTTTGGGTTGTTTACATTCACCCCCTCAGTGGCCACACGCCACTGACAAAAATGTCTGTTCCTCCTTAACTCCTGATCCCCAGGGATGGGTGGAGACTCCTGACCCCCTCCCCACTAAAATTTCACAAATTGTTTCTAACTTTTTTCTGGATAGTTCTCAAGCCAGTCATGATATCAGCAAAGTGGAAAGGCCAAAAGCCACCCTAGCAACACTTTTTTAAAGTCTATAGAACAAGAAGAATATATACAGAAAGAAATCCCCAAAACAGGAGTAGAATTTAATTAAACAGGACAGACTGATGAGACAAAAATGTCAGTCCTTCCAAAAGTCTATTTACAATAACAAACTACCAAGTTTGAGTCTAAGGTGGAAAGACAGAGGGGACAGAAAGAATCAATAATCTCTGTAATCTTATGACATTATAAAGCCAATATCAAAAATAACTAATAAACCCCTAGAAAGAGGAAAGTTAAAAATCCAAAGAATAAAGTGAAAGCCTCAAGCAATATATTCACTTTGAAAAATTGAATTTCCGATCCAAATGGTTTCAGACTGACAACATTGGGCTCTCATGGCCTCGTCACTGAGTTCCATAAACCAAGAAAGGGTGAAATAACTCCAGTTTTATTCAAACCGTTATGGGGAAAAGAGACGGGAACACTCTGTACATCATTTCTTGATCATAGTGTAACCTTCATTCTAGTGACTGAGGCAGCAAAAGGACACATGCTCAGGATCCAATCTCTCTCAACAGATGCAGGGACAGCCTGAAGAAAACTTCAGCAAGTGGCTCTGGCAGTATATGAAGAATGGTATTTTATCAAGACCCAAAGGCTTTTTTGCCAGGACTTGACACAGTCATTTCTTCCTGCAAGATTTTCTTGATTGGCAAAGGGCTGCATTTCAAGTTCAGTGTCAAATTATTTAATGGATGGTTAGCAAGGAACTTTTGGCAACCAATGGTTGCCGGGAGGAGGAGAGACAATCTCTTTCAAGGATGGGACCTTTGGTAGATTAATCAAGCTCCCATGAATGGATCCACATTAGAGGACATTTGGGGACACAAATTAGGTTCTGTAAGTCTTATTAGGTATATATTAGAGGGCATTGAATCAGGGAGTGGCAGCAACGAGAGCTGAGGAGAGGGAGGGGGGCTAAATACCATCAAATTATACGGTATGAAAATGGCAAAAAATTCAAAAGCATTTAAAGTAAGAAAAGAAAGGTGATGGTTTATATCTTATGCAAATTCCATTGCTTAAAAAATTAGGGCATGCTCAAACAGACAAAAACCCAGCCTGGCACTGGGGAAATGGGCAGCAGACCCCAATCTTTTGAAGAAATATTGGCAACTGATGACTGTTGGGTGGGGATGAGCTAGTCTTCCTAAAGTGAGGGGCTCTGGATAGGCCGACTAGACCTCAGTGGATGAACCCGCACTGAGGAACACTAACTTGACACAATAGACCTTAACATAGATGAAAGAATGCATGGATTCCAGTTGGGGGGCTGTGGGGTGGGTGCCGGTGGGGAAGCGGAAATAAAGAAAATTAATAACCCCCAGGAAAGGAAAGAAAAATATGAGGGTCCACTATGTAGTGGGTGAATTTATTGGAACTGATTGCTACACCATCATTCCATTATCTTTTGCAATATTCTGTAAAATGTATACAAATTCTTCTTGTTTATTTTTCTATCATAAAGAATAATTAATGTGAATGTATTTCTCCAAATACTCCTGATCCGGTGGCTTTGCTCTAAGTGTCCTGGGACTGACTGAGAAGCACGGTGAGGGGAAGGAGGGATGTATTTCAGTCTCCCTTCTGCTTAGCGCCAAAATACTCTTGAGTTTCAGAGCACAGAGGATCCCCTATTTGCCAGAATTCATCTTGGTTCTCAACTTGAAGAGATCTGGGATCAGTTGGGACACATGAGTCTTGAGTTAAGATTAAATAAGGGGCGGGAGACTCTTTTCTCCACCTTACAACTGTGGCCAAGAATTGAACAGGCCTGAGGGCAGATCAGGACGGCCCTTTCCCTCCCCATCTTTGCTCTTTGCTGCTGAATGTGTCTAGTCTGTTTCTGCCACTGCTGGCCTCCGTCACTCCCTGAATTCAGACAACATAAGGTATTGCAATGTGAACCCAAGGCCAGTACAATTCAGGATTCCCACAGACTTTCAACACCATATTGGGACTGCCAAGGCATCCAGCTTATACATGGGCAGTTACGAGATGTTCAACCTGTACAGATGCAGAAAGCCACTGTGGAAGACCCAGCACATATCATGTAAGTCAGTCTAATAAGTGCCCAACATCTTTCCCTAGTAAGCCTGAGACTTAGCATCTCCTCCCTGAAACCTGTGTCATCAAAGCTCAGCTACTTAGCCTGTAACCATGAGGTCAGTGGAAGTCTGTTCACTCTTCACTTGAATTTCCTTCAGAAACTCCTACTGTTTTGCCACTCCTGTAATCCTCCTGAAGAAGCTTCATGGTGAATACATAAGCTATTGTTACACTGAAACTAGTGTGTCCAAAAAAATATAATACCTTCCCAGAATCCTCTCTCTTCCTTCATCATGCTAATTTTCTCCTGCGTTAATCTCCAAACCACCCTGGGTGGAACCTCTCTATTGTTACTTTTCTGGTATGTTTTGGTCAAAGCGATTTCAGGGGTGGAGGGTTTATTCTGGCTCATGGTTTGAGGGTGCAGATGTAGCCCATCATGTCAGGGAGGGCATGGAGGCAGGAGAGTGAGGCACTTGGTCACGCTGCTTCCTCAGTCTGGGAGAGGGAGAGCGACAGATACTAGGGCTAGGCTCACTGTTTCCTTTTCATTCCATTTGGGACCCTGGTCCGTGGGATGTCCCCGTTCTGGATGGGTCTTCCCATCTCAGTTAACCCGGTCCTGAAGCTACCTCACACATACGGCTGGAAGCATGTCTCTTAGGTGATTCTAGGTCAACTTGACAGTTAAGATGAAGAGGCCAGATATGCTGGAGCTGGAGTTGCAGATGGTTGTTAGCTGCCGTGTGGGTGCTCGGAACCAAACTTGGGTCCTCTACAGGAACAGTGTGTGCTCCTAACAACTGAGGCATCTCTCCAGCTATAACTTCCGACTTCCGTATCACACTCTGTTTGCTTTATAATGTCTTTGAGGGAGGTAGCAGATATAATTTGGGCCAGTGCTCCCAGACTTCAGCCATTGAACTACATCAATAATAGTCACCCAAATCCTAAGGCTGTATGTTTACCATACATACTAGTTGTTTGTTTCTAAGCACAGTTTCCTTTAAAGTAGAAGTGGCTCCAGGCACTAAACGATAACCAAGTAAGAAACAGAGAACAGGGCGGTGTAACTGTTTTGCTCTAAAACGATCATAAAAGAGATTTCTGGCATTGAGGGGAAAAAAATAAAAGCATTGTAATTTCAGACAATTTACAAACCGTGCGGACTTGAGGTCTGTGTCTCAGACTTCAAGGTTAAGGACTGAGGGAGTGTCAACCTGTGTTTTGACAAACTGATGCAGAAGCCTGTTTGTAAGGAAATTCTCCTATCTCGCCTGTCATTGGGTATTGAAAGTCATGGATAGAGCTGGGGTCTGTGTGTCAAAAGCATCAAGAACTTTAGAGCTGAACTGGGAAAATTCTACATGACTTTTTCGACATGTTGCGACTCTAAAGACGAAATTTAGACAGAGGCCAACACAAGGTGGTCTCTTTCCTCAGGAGGTGATATTATGACCTGCTTTATCTACATGGGGAACTGGGACAGACGATGAGATGGAAGGGTTTCATTCTTGGTGCTCTGACTATCCTGAAGAAAACAACCTTCATCAAGACATTTCCACTGCTGTTTCCAATTTCATAAACTGAATTCATGAGCGAATACAGCCCTTGGAGGAAGGCAAAGGTCTACATGGAGTCTTAGTAACCACCACTCCTTGAATTCCCACCTCTGTGTGATTCCTGTCACTCAGGAATGGGGCAGAAACCAGGGACTGACTTCACCAAGAATTGTTCAGAAGCCTGTGTGGGGTCTCATGAGTAGCTTGCTAAAAGGCCAGAAGACTCATCGTAGCCTGCTTTTAACCCAGATGTTTCAGCTGTAAGAGCAGAGAATCAGACCCGCTATATCAGCAGAAAATGACTAAAGTTACCAGGTCATTACCTCCTCCTCCTCCTCCCCCACCTCCTCCTCTTCCTCCTCCTCCTCTTCCTTTTTTCTCTTCTTTCCTTTCTGCTGCTTTAGCTTGTTCTTGTTCTTCTCTGCCTTCCTTCCTTCCATTAATCTACCCCTCCTATCCTCCCTCCTTTCCCTCCTCCCTCCTTTCCCTCCTCCATTCCTTCCCTCCTCCCTTCCTTCCTTCCCTCCTCCCTTCCTTCCTTCCCTCCTCCCTTCCTTCCTTCCCTCCTCCCTTCCTTCCTTCCCTCCTCCCTTCCTTCCTTCCTCCCTTCCTTCCTTCCTTCTTCCCTTCCTTCCCTCCTCCCTTCCTCCCTTTCTCCCTCCCTTCCTTCCTTCTTCCCTTCCTTCCTCCCTTCCTTCCCTCCTCCCTTCCTTTGTTCCCTCCTCCCTTCCTTCCTTCCCTCCTCCCTTCTTTCCTTCCTCCCTTCCTTCCTTCCTTCCTTCCTTCCTTCCTTCCTTCCTCCCTTCCTTCCCTCCTCCCTTCCTCCCTTTCTCCCTCCCTTCATTCCTTCTTCCCTTCCTTCCTCCCTTCCTTCCCTCCTCCCTTCCTTCCTTCCTCCCCTCCTCCTTTCCTTCCTCCCTTCCTCCCCTCCTCCCTTCCTTTCTTCCCTCCTCCCTTCCTTCCCTCCTCCCTTCCTTCCTCCCTTCCTTCCTTCCTCCCTTTCTTCCCTCCTCCCTTCCTTCCCTCCTCCCTTCCTTCTCTCCTCTCTTCCTTCCTTCCTCCCTTCCTTCCTTCCCTCCTCCCTTCCTTCCTCCCTTCCTCCCCTCCTCCCTTCCTTTCTTCCCTCCTTCCTTCCTTCCCTCTTTCTATTCTTCCTCCTTTCCTTCTTACCCCTCCACTTCCTCCTCCTCTAGCACTCTGAGAAATGAAGGTAGAGATAACATCCTTGTTTCAAAAACCAGCTTTATTTGTGGAAGTCAAGATCATATTACCTCCTATATAAACGGTGGATGGAACACCCTATTTTTCAGAATTTATTACAGGTCGTGCAGGAGCTCCAATATTATTTTGATGGAAGTTCTTTTCCCAAACTTACAGCGCTGCTTTCGATATGAGCCTGAATAGCATGTTTTCTCATTGTTTTCTAACAAAATGGCCTTCAAGTCCCAACATCTATAACGGAAGAAACCCAGCGTGTATCATCCAGGAGTGACAGTCCGCAGTTGACTTCACAGCATGAGGACTCATTCCTGAAAGTTATGTGGAAATGAAAGAACTTCAATCTTGCAGCTCACACACGTAAGCTGTCTACTCTAGCACATTGTCATAGTAGTTACTATTCATGTACTATGGCATCTGTTTTATAAAATTAAATTTTACCAAGGCATATGTATTGAAACAAATATGGTGTATTAACAGTTTGGTACTATCCATAACGTGGAGCCTCTTCTCGTGGGATCTTGGAATATATCTATCATATAAAATGAGAAATGATTAGAGAGACCCAGAGAGGGTGGACACATAGAGAGAAAAGAGGGAGTGACAGAGAACCAGACAGAGAGAGACATAGACAAAGGGAGAGAAAATGTATGTTGAGCAACATATTATATTGGTGAATCCAATTAAAATGTTTACATATATGTATGTATATTGAATAAAAGTGTTTAGCATAATCTCCCATAGCCCCCCAACTGGAATCCAGACATTCTGTCATATGTGTTAAGGTCTGTTGTGTTAATTGAGTGTCCCGAGTGACCTCAGTGCAGGTTTATCCACCGAGGTCTAGTCACCCTACCCAGAGTCCCTCGCTCTAGGAAGACTAGCTCATCCTCACCCAACCATTATCAGTTTCCAATATTTCTCAAGCAAAGGTTGGGGTCTGCTGTCCATCTCCCCAGTTCCATGCTGGGTTTTTGTCTGCTTGAGTTTGCGTGGATTTTGAGCATGCCAAAACTCACAACGATTCAACAAAAGAAAACATATTAAAAGACAAACTATTTGTTATTTTTACATCTTCTCTGTTAATTAAATCTTATACTAAAATTAGAAATGTCTTGAAAAAAAGAAATGTCTAGCTCAGAAGAGGGTAACGTCAACCAGTTTCATAGAGAAGTACGGAATGTTTGATCTCTCTGCAAAAGTTGCAAAACACATAGGGAAGCTCTCTGCTCCGTGTCCGGTTCTGCTCACGCACCTGCGGACAGGCAGGAGTTGGGTCACGTGGGGGAGAGTCTGCTTTTACAAACCTCTGAATTCACAAATAATTTTTTCTTTCTTTGATTGGTAGCATGGTACGCTCAAACTGCACAAGCTGGTTCCTGTTCTGTTGCCTCTACAATTGTAGTATGCTTTCGAATACAAAGACAGAAGTACTCGGAGCCATTAGAAATACATTTCAGTCTTTCAGGATGTTAAATCGCTTTAAAAAATAAATTTTATTTATTATTTTTATTTTATGCGTATGAGTGCTCTGCCTGCATGTATGTGAGTGCACCCATGTCATGCAATGTCCGCGGTGATCAGAAGAAGGCGTCAGATACCCTGGAACTGGAGTTATGGACTGTGGTTAGTCACCAGGAATCAAATCAACAACATAAAATTTTCCATTTTTAAAACAGTATTTGCCGTATATATTTGAGGCTGGAGAGATTGCTCAGTGGTAAAGTGCTTGCCCTGTCAGCATGAAGAACCTAGTTCAGATTCCAACCACCCACATAAAACCAGTTGTGAGGGCCTGTGCTGGGGGCATGGGTTCCAGGGACTTTCGGGCAGGCACCCTAGCCTACATGCCTGGTTCCGGGTCAGTGAGAGACCCTGTCTCAAAAACATAAGTTCAGGGCAACAGAGGGAAACAACTGACACTGGCTTCTCTGCCGTCCGTGTATGCACGGTCAAGCACATTGGTACGCACATATGCACACACACATCACATCACACACATGAATAAATAATCTGGAAAGCAATACAGTGCAGCACCTGACGTCCACCTTTGGTCTCTACGCCTGCATGTGCAGAGGACCTCATCCACACAAAGGCACACACTGACACAGAAAAATGCAGTTGTCGTTCTTCAGGTAGGACGATCCGCTGGCGATCTGCATCATTTTAATGAATGGTGTGTTGCCCCTCCCAGGATGGCCCATTCATTCTGAGCACGGAATGTAATTGCGCTGCGTGGCGCCTGGGTGATTTTGAGACCTGTTAAAAGCCTGCTGTAGTCCTGAGCACTTGGAGTGCCTGCATTTCCATCCAAGGTCTGACGGATTCATATGAACTGATCATTCACATGCCTTCAGGGGCTCAAACCCCTCATCAAGCTCCACACGCCTCCCATCGACTGCATTAGCAATGACGTTTTATTAATCTTCTGCCCTCTCCTAATTAACAGAATAAACTGGAAAATGAAGACAAATTGAAAGTACGAAAGAGGAAAACACATTCAGGCACTTGCTGCGTGCCTACCTTGGAGAAGATCATCTCTGTCCACTCCACTCCAGAAGCAAACGGGCCCGTGTTTATTAATAGCTAAAATTCGAAGAGGCATGTGAAGTCCTTTGCCATTTTTTTTTCTCTGCATCTCCTGGGTGGTGATGCTCCAGAAATCGCTGCGGGTAAGCACCGTAAACATAGTCATTATGCTTATTTATAATGTACCCCACCCCTTCAAAGTGTGCCCGAGCTGCAGAATAAAAAGCAGAGGGCGGGGAAATAAAAAATAACAATAAACATATCTGTAACAGGAAAACATTTACCCACAGGGGAAAATATCCTAAGTACTGACTTGAAAAGAAGTAGGACGGATGGATCATAAAAATTAGCAGAATTAAATGTGCTAACTGTCATTGATAAATGCCTTTATTTGCACGATAATGCCAGGCTATGGAAGGGTTGTTTTTTGTTTTGTTTTTTCTCCTTAAAGCGATGTTGGGCGGGGAGGATGTAGTTCCGATGGATGGTAGAATGCTTACCTCTCGGGCCTGGGGCACTGGGTTAGATCTCCACCGCTGTGTCAATCAGGCACACCTGTGTACACCTATAACCCCAGCACTTGGCCAGTGGAGGCAGGAGAATCGTAAGTTCAAGGTTACCTTGAGTTGCAAGAGAATTTCAGTTGTATGAGACGCAGTGCCCTAAGTGATAAGAGAAATCTGTGAACGTATCTGGTATAGTTACTGGTGGTGCCCAGATGATGGTACATAATGTGTGCATATAATACATGAAAAGTTCCCAGAACTTTAATGAACTTGCCATAGATAAATGAAACTTTGAGATGACAGCTATTCTCATTTCCCTGAGTTGATCACTAATCAATGTACACAGGACTCCAAAAATCACATTGCACTTCAGACATATTCACAAATACTATGTGTCAATTAACAAGCTTTAACTAAAACAACAAAAAGACTGGGGAGGTGGATCAGTTGGTAAAGTGTTTGCCTTACAAACCTGAGGACCTGAGTTTGGATCTCTGGCCCCCATATAACAGGTAGACTGAGGTGACATACTCTTGTATACCTCTGCTGCAGAGGCAGAGACTGGACTCCTGAGCCTGGCTGGCCAGGCAGTAGAGAATGATATTGTTCAGGGAGACACTATCTCCAAAAATAGGGTGAACAGTGGTTGAGGAAGGCCTCTGACATAGACTTCTGGCTTCTCCATGATGGTGTGCACATATTCATACACACCCCCATTCACACATGTACACACACATGAACATCTACACTCAAAGAAAAACAATACCTATGAACGATGCCCAAAGAACTCTGGGGGCTTAAATAAGATGGTACCACTGAAAGTCCCTAACCCAGTGGGCAGAATCTGCATAGATGTCCCTGGTAGCCATGGGCTTCACTAAGGGCCTTATCTGTAGCTAAAGTCACATCTGACCAAATGGAAAGAGTAGAGGAAGCCGACTTCGGTTTGACAGCTGTCAATTTTAGCCAAAAGAATAAGAA
Organism: Eospalax fontanierii; assembly: GCA_035773235.1. NCBI lineage: Eukaryota > Metazoa > Chordata > Mammalia > Rodentia > Spalacidae > Eospalax > Eospalax fontanierii. The sequence goes on along the minus strand of JAJHUQ010000048.1, from coordinate 5,257,215 downwards.
AAAGAAAGTCCTGCCGGCAGGTCTGCCATACAAATCTTGGATTGGAAAGCCACACACTATCATCTCTCTGTCACAAACCTATTATCCATCATCTATCTGTCTTTCAGTCAACCTATCATCTAACTCCATCATCTATAGATCTATTTTCTATTATCTGCTATGTTTCTATATATCTATCATCTATTTTTATCTCTATCATCTATATTTACTATGTGTCTGTCATCTATTATGAATCATCTATCGATCCATCATCTGTAGATTTATTTTCTATTATCTTATCTTTTATGTTTCTATATGTCTATCCCCTATTTTATCTCAACCATCAATATTTACTATATATCTATCATTTGTTATCTATCATGTATCTATCTATCTATCTATCATCTATCTTTCATTCTATCATCTAACTCCATCTATAGATCTATTTTCTATTATCTGCTGTGTTTCTATGTCTATCTATTTTTATCTCTATCATCTATATTTACTATGTATCTATCATGTGTTATGAATCATCTATCTATCCATCATCTATAGATTTATTTTCTATTATCTTATCTTCTGTGTTTCTATGTGTCTATCACCTATTTTATCTCAATCATCAATATTTACCATATATCTATCATCTATTATCTATCATATGTCTATCACCTATTTATCTATCTATCTATTCATCTATCTATCATCATCTTCATCTAATTCTATTGTCCATAGATCTCTTTTCTACCAAGTATCTCCCACTCTCTATGATCTTTCTATAAGTCTATCATGTACTTTTCTCTCAATAATCTGTCATCTACAGCTCTTTTGTATGTCATCTATTACCTATCATTTATCTATATGTCACCTATATATACCACCTCTTTTTCATCTGTCTATATCTGTCTTCTATCATCTTTCTATCATTGATCTCTATGTATGATCTACCTAGTACCCATCCATTTGGCTATCATTTATGTCTCTCATCTATTCTCTATATCGATGTCTATATCTATGTATTTATCACCTCCTCTTCTGTATGTTAATATGGATTATATGTTAGCTCCTTCAACCAAGAATGAAGCATAGGCTTCTATTTATGAGCATCTTGATTACTAAGGCCATTCACAAAGCACCTCCTAGTAGAAAGGGAAAAAGATGCCAGGCCATGCATTTGGGTGGAGAATTTTTTTAATGTTTCTATTGATTCTTTTGTGTGTTTCATACAATACTTAGTAATAAAAATTTAAATGCCCTCCCCCATCCAAACGCCTATACCCCCCACTGGATTTCAGGCATTGTCATATCTGTTGATTCCTATCCGTTCAAGCATTTGTACCCAGATATCGTTTGGTGCAAGTTCATCCACTAGAGTCTAGTCAGCTTAAAGGAGGTCTGCTCTCCCTCACCCAGCAGTAATCGGGTACCAACAGTGCCTATAGGTGGCTCTTTCTCTTGCTGCATGCTGGGCCCTTGTCTGATAGAGTCAGCATGGGTTTTGTGCACGATACCACCATAGCAACAGTTCACCTCAGCAAGCTTCTGGTTCCCTGAAAGCCTGTTTCTTTACGTTCATAGGCCAATCCTGGCTTTCACAATCTTTCTGCCCTTTTGTCCACAATGGTTCCTGAAATGTGGTGCATGAGGTTTAATATAGGAGTCCTATCCAGGGACACACACCTTGCAGTCTCATATTTCTCTAAAAGTAAGCCAGCTGTGGCTTTCTGTGTTCATCACATTCTGTTGTGTAAGAAAGCTTCACCAGTGAGAGTTGAGGGATACACTAGTATTCACTAGGGTGGGGAATACAAGGAACTAATGTCTTGTTCCCAGTACATTAGCTACATGTAACATGTGGCATCCTTATACAATATGTTCTGCATGTAACATTTTCTGATAAAGTCTCCTATCAAACTTCTAAACGAATTTATTTCAGACAGGGTCGCCGGTAGCAGCAAATTCTGTAGATAAAGATGAGCTTGAGCGTCTGAGTCTCCTGCCTGTTCTCCCAGTGTGTTCAGATTACAGGTGTCTGCTACCATATCCAGTATATGCAGTGCTGGAGATGGAACCCAGAGCCTCATGCATGTTTGGAAAACGCTGTATCAACTCAGCTAAAGTCACAAGCCAAGGGGAATTTTAAATATGTTTTCCATACATTAATCTCCACAGGCCTGAGTAACATCAAGGCCTTGTTCCTTTAAGCACTTATTACCACTGTGTAATCTCAATAAATATTGAAAAATCATAGACAAATGATGACCATGTCTGTCATATGCACCAACTGATTATTCCTAGCTTAAAGGCGGGGGGGGGGCAGCTATCTTGCCAGAAATAGTTGGAAAGTACCAGGCTAATGTTGTAGTTTCATTTGTGTTGCTCTGATAAAATAGCACCCCCAAAAAGAACCTCACAGGAGAAGGGAAAGGGGTTTATGTCAGAACACAGTTCCAGTTACCATCCATCATTGTGGGGAAGTCAAGGCAGAAACTTCAAACAGCTGGTCCCAGCACATCCACAGCCCAGAGCACAGAGAAATGATGGAATGTGTCTGTTCACTTCTTACTAGACCCCAGCTTGATTTCCCCACTCTTATCGTGTTCCAAACCCCTTTTCAAAGGGAATGGTATCACCCACACGGGAGCTGGTCTTCCCATATCAACTTAACTAAGACATGTTCACAGGTCAACCTGATCTAACAGTGGCTCATCGAGACGTTTCCCTGCTGATTCTAGCTTGTGCCAAGCTGACAACTCAACCTTACTAGGATATCTCCCCCTGCTGAGAAAATAGTGCCACCCACCGTGGGCAGGGTGTCCACATCAGATACTTTGGTGAAACTCTCTTCCCTGTCATTCAAGGTTATGTCAAGTGCATGATTAAACCTATTTTCACACCTAGGCAGGGGAAAATTGAGAGGGAATTATGATCTGCAAGTGCCCAAGGAGGCCTCCTGCATTGAGTCACGTACCATCCCACGTCTGTACACTAGAGCTATGTATTTGACATCCTTGAAAAGAAGAGTGCCATGTTTCTCCATGTTACTGGGGGTCTCCATCATGACAGGATATTTCCGGGTGTCTTCTTCAGAGCACTGAAGACGTTTACAGAAGGAGCCCTGCAGCAAAGGGTTTTATTTAAGCACAAGTACAGAATGGGTAAACTGAAAGGGAGCGGTGATGTGATGGTCTGAATGTTAATAGTCCACATAGGCTCCGAGTTGTTGGACACTTGGTCCCAGCTCATGGCACTGTTTGGGGAAGGTCCTGGAACCTTTAGAAGGTGTGGTCATGCTGGAGCAAGCAGACCACTGGGAGCAGGCTTTGGGAGTTCTTACACCTTGCTAGAGCTCCATTCACACTTTGCTTGCTGTGTCTGCTTGAAGATGTGACTGATTGCCTTTCTGCTCTGGCCACCTCTTTCTGCCATGCCTTCCCAGCATTATGGACCCTTAACCCTGCAACCATGAGCTGAAATATACTCTTCCTTCTGTAAGTTGCCTTGCTTACAGTATCTTATCATAGCAACAGGAAAGACACTAATACAGAAGCTGGTACCAGAGTGGGCTGGTGCTATGATGAACTAGACATGAGGGTTTTCCAGGAATGAGGAAGACTTTGGAACTTTTGACTGGAAAGGTGGTTGAATGCTGTAAGCAGAGCTTAATGGGCTGTTCTAGAAGGACCCTGAAGGAAAGTACTGCAGAGAGTAAAGTAGTTCCAGAGGGAAATAAGGAGTCATGCGGCAACTGGGATATTTGGGCAAAGCATCTCCCCATCTGCCAAAGCCTTAGAAAGTGCCAGAACAGTAAGTGGCTACTTTCTTTTGGCAGAGTAAATTTCAAGACAGATTCATGTTGAAATGGGAGCGTGGCTTTTAATGGTGAATATTAGGCAGATCTACAGTGAAAATGAGAAAATGGAAAGAAATGCAGAGCATACAGTTTGTATTGAAGAAGAGCAGGGAGAAGCTTAATGCTGGAGCCAAGGCATGTGCTGATGGAGAGGCTCTCTTTGATAAGGACAGAGGATTTGCACTGGAACAGTGGTATCTTCAGGACAAGCCGCACCCAGCTAAGTGACCAAGTTGTGAAAGGGAAAAGCCTGATCAGGGTCCTCTCTTAGAAAACTGCCGTTGTCAAAAGTTGCCCCTGTGGAGGAAGCAGGAGAGGGTCTATCCCAGGCTGACAGCTCCTCTTGTCAGTGTCTTTCACATGGCCCTGGTGTTGGACCTATGAAAGATACAGTCGTGAAGGGGTCATTGGTTCTTCCTCCGTGGCTTTAGAGAGTCTCCGAGACCAAACAGTGTAGCGGGGCACCCTGGTTTAATGAAGGCCAGGACGGACTGCCAAGGAAGCTGTGCAGGTGACGCCTCCAGGGCAGTGGAGACCCCAAGGAGATACTGGAAATGCCAGAGCTGTGAGAGGTCCCACAAGGAAAGCTGCATACATGGAGTGGGACAGCCCAAGACAGAGAGAGAGAGATGTATGTTGTATGCCGCAAGGCTGGAGAGCCTGAGCCCCGGAAGTCCTTTGGAAGGAAGGTTCCAGAAGTCAGACATTGAGCTGCTGGTTTTGTTGTTTTCCCTAATGGGTTTCAGTCTTGATTTGGTTGGGTATTTCCGCACTTTGCCCCCATTCATCTGTTTTGGCTCCATTGTCTGTTGGAAGTTATGTAATTTGCCTTTTGATTTTACAAGTGCTTACAGTTCACTCCAGGATGGTGAGAAGGGGAAAGAAATCCAGACAACTTTGCATCCAAATCTGAGGCACAGCTGGGATTCTTTCACTTCTAGAAATCTAAGAATTCTGTGATGTTTTGCACAGTCAACCAACAAATCTGTGTATATATGATTTAAAAAAAAAATCACAAAAGCCACAGTAAGTAAACTGTGTAGCCTGGTGAGTCCTTAAAGGTTATGTATTTGACAGTGGGTTTTTAATGTAACTCAGAAAATCCCATAATTACGGATGGTGACCTAACCAACCCACTGTTCCTTGTGGACCTGGAAAAAGGAAAAACAAACGCCACCCATCATGCTCGTGTTTCACACTTCAGTGGGAGAAACACTATCCATTTATCCGGGACAAGAGGCAAGTCAAAGGTGAACAGAACCAAAGGAAGGGAGATGCGACCTTCAGATCACTTCGAACTCTTTAAAAAAGACTCATTGAGAGGCTCTTGTAACCTACATGCTTCTGGAGAAGAGATAATGGGCACATCAGTATTCCCAGAATGAAGGTGACAGCCGAAGCATCTTTCTGGGAATTTAGGGCCTGGTGGTTTTTGCCCTTAGGGAAAGAGATGAAAATCATTTGAACCATTTTATCTGGGTGCCATAGCAACGGGAGGCACAATGTGGGTTGAATACAAAGGTCTGATCTGTCTTAAACACCATAAACATCTTTAACATCACCCTGCTATGACTGTTCACGTAAGTCTCTATCAAAGAGCAGCCCTTAATACTTTCAAGTCACCGGAACAAAGCAAGGACACTCCAGTCCAAGGAAGGATTTGAGAAGAGACTGTGTTCGTTTCTAGGAGATTAGTTCATGGATTAATTTTGTCCGATTACTTTAGAAAGTTCTCATGAGCTTAGTGGATATATATATATATATATATATATATATATATATATATATATATACATACACACACACATATATACACACACACACACACACACTATATATATATATATATATATAGTGTGTGTGTGTGTGTGAGAGAGAGAGAATAGAGACAGAGAGTTTTAAAGAACTAATAACAAAATGTTGATACCAGGGCACTTGAACAGGTGGGAATCGAATTATGAGTCTTCTTTAGCTTGCAACAACCACCCAGGTCTCTGAACTCAGATCTGATCTCTGCTTCCTTTTTCCTTTCTACTTCCGGTAACTTACTTTTCTACTGTCCTGTTTAACTTATAAGAACCCTTGTGATTCTGTGATGGCTAATATTGACTGCCAATTTGAGAGTATCCAGAATCACCTAGGAAAATCTCTGGGCATGTTTGCTAGGGACTTTCCTAGATAAGGTTACTTGCAGTGAGGAGACCCACCCTAAATGCAGGCAGCACCATTCCCTGGGGCGGGGTCCTGGATTCAGTAAAAAAGCAGAGAGCAAAGCAAGCACAGCATTCAGCACACTCCGCTCCCAGACTGAAGATACAGTGTTACCAGATGCTTTGGGCTCCTGACACACATGCATTGGTAGTTTTCAACCCTTCACGGGTGATGGGGCTGATAGGCCACCACACTCATTTTATTTTATATTATGAATATTTTATTTTTTATTTTCATTACATGTGTATGGGTGTTTTGCCTGCATGCATGTAAGTACACCTATGTCATGCAGTCAGTGCCTGTGGAGGTCAGAAGAGGGCATCAGATTGCAGGGAACTGGAGTTACAGTAGTTGTTAGCTGACACATGGGTGCTGGGAATCGAAACCCAAGTCCTCTGCAAGTACTCGTAACTTCCGAGCTGTCTCTCTGCCACTTTCATTCCCTTGGGAATGTTCAAAGACTTCTTCAGATTGACTGTCTGGGCACCTTCTGCCCTGGGGTCATGCAATGACTTCTCCATCCTCATGGCCATCCCTCCCACACGCAGCTTGTCTCTGCAAATATCTGCTTACAGTGAGACATTGATCCTCGTGATGGCTAAGTTCCAATCATTCTCTTCCGCTAGCCTTGTCGGGCCACACACACTGAGCATGGTTTCCTACACTCAGAAGCCGCGGTCTGTGGCTGCCTTCCTTTTTTCTTTTCTTCCTCCCTTTTCTCTTTTCTGCCTTCCTTCTCTCATTATTTCTCTCCTTCCTTCTCTCTCCTCCCCTCCTTCTTTCTTCTCTCCTTTCCTCTCTCCTTCCCCCCCTTCATTACCTTCCTTCTTTCCTTCCTTCACTGATCAAATATTTATTGAGCACATGTACCAAAGGTGATGAAAAAGATAGACAGACGTACCAGGGAATGGACAGTACACATTAATTACTAATATTCTCATAGAAATTATCAACACAAGTTCTTCTTGGCTTAGTTTGTAGTTGTCTTGTGTGTGTGTGTGTGTGTACATTTGTGTACGTATGTGTGTGTATGAGTATGTATGCATGCATGTGTATGTTGGAAATCAATGCCAGGTGGCATTTCTGAAGCACATTCCACCTAATTTTTTGGTCAGGGTCTCTCACTGTCCTGGAACTGATTCAGTAGGCTAGAGCAGGTCAGTGAGCCCAGGGATACACCTGTCTCTGTGGACTGGGCTATCTTACGGGCATCAGTAGACCTCTGTCGATAACAGTTCACTATGCCAAAGTTATTAGTCCTAATTGGAAACATGAAGAAAAAATTCTAGCCCTGAAAAATAAAATGTAACCTACAAAAATAGCTAGGTACGTAGCTCATAAAGCGTCTTCAATGATCCAATGTTATTGTTATAAGGAGATGTGTTTAAGGGAGAGATTTGTAGGAAGACTTGTGACCTTGTTCCACCACAAGTCTGTAAGCTACAGACCAGGATATAATGCATTCTTTTTTATAAGACTCTAGAATAATGGCAAAGTAACATCAACATCCCACTTGGATAAAAATCATGCATGAGGGCATGGAGGGATGGCTCAGCTGCTAATCATACTTACTATTCTTCCTGAGGACCTGGGTTTGAGTCTCAGCACCCATATGATGGTTAAACACAGTTCATAACTCCACTTCCATGGAATCTGACGCCCTCTTTTGATGTCTGCATTGCATTGCATGCATGAATGTGGTGCACTTACATACATGCAAGCAAAATACCTCATAGATATGAAAATAATTTTTAAAAGTCATGGATAAAACAGATGGATGTGTGAGTGTGTATATACATTGCATATGTATGCAAATAGAAAAATAGCATTATCTTTAATAAGAAATATTTTTCTCCTAGAGGCAGCTGAATTATTTAATTTGTCAAGCTCTTACAGAATAGAATTTTATCTGGGAATTAAACCTATTTTTTAATTGCCTGCCCCAGACCTTTGGGTAAATGTGATCCAAAACGCCTTGTAGAAAGTGTATCATATTTATAGAGCATGTGTTTGCTTTAGGTTCTTAGAAGAGGGCCTAGGAATGATGGCTTCTCTCCTTAAATCTGAAAAAAAATGTGTGTGGGTTACCACTGAAGCTCCTCTAGTGATTGTCCCTGATGATGTACACACAGAAGGTAGAAGAATGACTAAACAAATAGAAAACACAGAAAAACACACTGCTGAGATGGCTCAGTGTCCTGGCTGCTTTTGTGGAGATTCTGAGTTTTGTTCCCAGCACCAGTGTTAGGTGCATCAAAGCATATGGAACTCCAGCTCCCAGGGAACTGGTGCCCTCTTCTGGCCTCTGGGGGTACTTCACACAAACCAACACACACGATTAAAAATAAAACTAAGGGCTAAAGAGATGACTCAGTTAAGAGCACTAACTACTCTTGCAGAGGACCTGGCTTCAGACCCCAACAACCACAGTGGGCATCTCACAATCACCTGGAACTCCACTTCCAGGGGATCGAACTCCATCTTCTAGTCTCCACAGGTGTAGAGAGCTGCGGACTGCCGTGCCTTAAAGATGGCGCCCGCTTCCGCCTTCCACCATCCCGAGGGTGAGTGCTCTTTAAGAGTAAACAACTCCTTATTTGGCTGCTTCTGTATGTGTGTGCCTATCTACTGTTGCCACGTGGCAGTTCAGGATTGGCTAGCAGGAGAGTACTTAAGTTGTGGGTGGGCTTTCCCCAGAAGTCAGAAGTCCGGGGTCAGAAGTCAGAAGTCAGAAGTCCGGAAGTCAGAAGTCAGAAGGTTGTTCAAGGTTCCTGAATAAACTGCACAAAGAAGAGTCTGGTGTTGCGTCTTCCTTGCTGGACGAGGTGGTCGTGACACACAGGTTCCTTCACACATATACACATAAATAAGACAATTTTTTAAAAACATGTTTTATTTATTATTTTCATTTTATATGCATGAGTGTATCGCCTGCATGTATGTGAGTTCATCTGTGCTGTGCAATGCCCCAGATGTCACAAGAGGGCATCAGATTTCCCTGGAACTGGACTTACAGGTGGTCGTTAGAGGTCATGTAGGTACAAGGAATTGAAACCAGGTCCTCTACAAGAACAGACAGTACTCTTAACCACTGAGCCTTCTCTCCAGCTCCAATAAAATAAATCTTTATGAAATAAAAAAAAAAGATCCCTCAATCTCTTCTTCCAACCTGTTCTCTTTCTGTCTTTTCTTATCACCCTCTTATTTGTTATTGGAAAAACTAGAACCCCAGCTCCTTACACATATTTCCTTTCTCCATAGACCTAGTAAGCACGTTTCATTTTCAAGTTACTTTTCTCAATAAACTGCCCATTCATTTCATTTTGAAAGGGTTTTGGGAATCTCAACACAGGGAAAGCAAAAACAAGAAAGCAGAAAGGAAGCCTGAAATTGACACAGGCTGTGCTGTGGTGTTGTGAGTGAGAAATGTCCCAGTAGGCTCACATATACTTACTTGGCCCCTGGTTCCAGGTGGTCTTTTGGAAGGTTATGGCACCTTTAGGAGGTGAATCCTTCCTAGAGGAAGTACATGACTGGGGAGGGAGGAGATGAGGGTTGGTAGCCTCGTCCCACTTCATGTTCTTCGTGGCTTCTTGTGTGTAGATGAAAATGTGGTTAGCAAGCTTCCTGTCCCTGCCACCATGTCTTATCTACCTGTTGTTATGGTTTCCCCTCCATGCCTAACTCTGACCCTTTTAAACTATTAACCAAAATAAACCCTTTCTTCTCTAACCAAAGCTTAGATGTATGCAAAATAGGCATATATCCTATACATGTTTCCACAGGCAAGAATCTGAAAACCCTGTGTCACTAGGTAATTTAACAGCTTCACACACTGAGAGGAAAGAGGACTAATGTGCATATATCAGCAAATTCTCTCACCTCCCATGGCTGACCTTTATCATTATATGGTAACCGGAGGGTTCATGAAGTCTACCAAATACCATATTTGTCATGAGCTATGGCTCACATTGCAACAGAGAAGCTGGAGAACACACTATCTCCCAATGTTTCTGGCAGGCTCAGAATGTCAGAAGAGAGGAATTGCATCGGTGGGGTACCTTTGTAGCAAAAATGCCCAGCTATAACTGCATTTCGGGGTCTGTGTTTGAAACTGGGACACCTCAACCTACTGAAAATCATGAAGAAGAGAAATATAAAAAGCATTTGTCAGGCTGACTACTGATTCTGCCTCGGGGTATTGGGTAGAAAGAGCAGTATAGGGCTGGGCATACTGTTGTTGAATCTCTCTCAGGTCCTCCCTCTCTCTCTCTTTCTGCTTCCTTTCTGTTCTCTCCCCAGTTCCAAAGAGCACTTCTTTCTCCATATCCACCCACTGGGCTACACTTTTTAAAATTCTGCGATCACCCTACAACACACAATTTTTTCCTCTAAGCGGAAAACCACTTGCACTGCCAAAAATTGCATCTCATTAATGGATATGAGTAAAGCAGTTATGCAATAAAGGGCAGGCAGTCAATGACTGTTTTCCACATGTGTGAAGCTCTTCCATCGTGCACCTCTGATCACCATTCCTTTGGCAAGTTCACAGCCTTTTGCACTTCATTAATTCTCTAGCCATGAAGCAGTTCCGAGTGATGAAGTCAAAAACGCTTCACTCTAATCAGCCGGGACCCTATGAATCAACATGTGCACTGAGCTGTAAAACTATGCATATTAAGGAGATTCACCTTGAAATAAACGTCAAAAATAAAAAGGCTGTACAGTCTAGTGCGCATGTCAACATCTGGCTGTTTGGATGTGTACTATGTGGAAATGTGCTGAGCCTAAACTCAGAGCTAAGGTGGCAGATCAACATGTAGTTGATGGTGGAGAGCAACCTTCTGGAAGTCCAAGAAAATCAGCACTTTTTAAGAAGGAACTCCGCCCTAAGCCTTTTGTCTCTTGCAGTATTTGTTTACAAGACCTACCATGTGGGGGGCATGGAAATGATTCATGTTTTTAATCTGAGAAAGTTGAGGTACAGTAACCTGAGTAGCATTCCATGTGCACTGTATGTACGATAAGTCAGGGAATTCAATGAACAACTGGATACCTACGTCTTTTCTCATGCCGCATGTAGGGAAGGAGGAGCCCTTTCATGCCAAACACGGACTAGTCAAAAGACACCATTTGGAGGACACAAGAGCATTCCCAAGAGGAAGAGAGGATATGAGTATATGGTGTCACCCCATCTAACTTCCCCCTGACAACAATACATATCATGTTTTTCTAGTTCCTGTCTTGTCAGGAGAGAAAAGAGAAGGGAATATTCCAGCTTAGCAGAAAGTCAAGTGGCAGACTGAATAACAGCCTGTTTTCCAGGGGAAGCAACTGAGTCAGCTACACAGAGCCCAAAATACCGAAGGAAAGCTCCAGCACACTACAAGCTGGAGAGAGACCCCATGCATTGTCTTTGAGGAACGCACCAACACCTTCTGACACTGAGAGCTTGCTCTCAAATCTCTGTACTCCTCAGAGCATTACAGTTTAAAATGACCGCTTAGCCTACCAAAAGGATTTTGAATACTCCCAACAGTAATAAATGATCTGTGATTGAGGCAATACATATGTCCAATAACATGGTCTGATCATGTAAACGTTTTATATATGCACAGAAGTATCATAATATATCCTGTAAATATAAAAGTGTGTGTCAGTTAAAAATCTGTAAAAGCATTTGAATAAAAATCAATAAAATTGTTGCTTATCTTAATTACAGTTAATGATACATTCTGAGAGATGTGTCCTTATGCATCTTGTTATTTTGGGAACCTCCCTTGTAGATAGACATTTAACAAATAAGATGAGAACTGCATCACTAGGCAAGTTAATCTTACTATCATTCGTGAAGCCTATCGTCAACTGAAATGTCATCATATGATCTATAACTATATCCATGTACAACTGGATTGTTTGATCAATAAATATGGAATCAAGGATCAAATATCAAGTATAGTTATACTCATATATAAAACTGATCATTTAATTGAGGTAGCAAAGCAATGTAATTCTTATCCTCACAGTTCATGAAATTGTCAGGACAAAATCCATCAAGCCAATAACACTGATTATTTTAGAAGGAACAAATGCTCTAGAATGAAGAACTCACCACAATCAGGATTTGAAAAATTAATCTCAATCTTCACAGACTTTACAGTTTTGCACAGTAGCCAGTGGTAACAGGATCTATGTATACAATTTTCAAATAATAAATTAAAAATCTTAAAAGAAACTGACTGAGTCCACAGAGTTGTCTTTGAGAAGAGCAAACCTTGTTAACATGACCTGTGAATTTTGCTAGAAGCGATACAATAGAGAGATCAAATGGTAAGATGTCTGTCCTAGACATAGAGCAAAGTCAGATGCTTTAGCCTAGGTAAGAATAACAAAAGGTAGAAGAAGAGGAGGGAGGGAAAGAGGAGGAGGAGGAGGAAGAGAAAGGACAAGGGAGAGGACGAGGGATGGGAAGAGAGACAGACAGAGACAGAGAGGCAGACACAGGTAAGCTGTGGAGGGGTGGAGCTCTGTCTGTCCATGATGTCCCACCTTTTTCTGCTGCCAGTTCTAGCCAGTCATTCCCAATGGGAAGATGGCGGAAGATCATGGCAGGCAAGCTTCTCCTTTGCACAGGAGGACTGCAAAGCGGAGGACTGCAAAGAACAGGTGCAGGCAATGGGCAGAATCCAGTGAGCAACAGGCCCAGCAACAGGCAAGGTAGGGCCCTGTAATCCACCTAGCGGGAGCAGTTAGGAGCAAAGTGGTCTCCTACAAAATCAGCTCAGAGCTGCACATTCTGCGGGCACTTGAGCAAAGCAGAAAGAAAAAGAAAACAGAGAAAGGACACCTCATCACTCAAGCCACATCCATGACGTTCTGGGGCTCCCTCCAAGTTCAACAGGTGCTGGAAATAAGGATACGAACCATTCTGTGAGGGAGTGGAGGGGAATCAAGTCTAAGTTGACCAGTTACATAAAATATTAGGCCGGAGGAGGTTCTTACTTTGATAGGCAGGTTGAACTGTAAGGTGTATTTCTTCATTCACCATTCACCAAAGACAATGGACATTTTAAAAAATAACACAAGACTCTACAAACTATAATAAAAATGATGGGGATGGGGTGGGGTGGGGTGGCCTGTAGCAATGGTTCAGAGGTTACGTACTGGCTGCTTTTGCAGAGGGTCCTGGTTCAGTACCCAGCACCCACAAAGGAGCTGACAACCATCCATAACTCCAGTTCCAGGGGATCTGATGATCTCTTCTGATCGCCATAGGCATTGCATGCATGGATGCACTTACATACATGCAGGAAAAACAGTAATAGACATAAAATAAAAATGAATCATTTTTTTAATGTATGGAATTTTGGGGATTTTCATACTATAGATAGATAAATCATAGACAGATGATAGATAGATGATAGGTAGATCACCCTATAGAGTCTCATTCATGTCCCCAAATTTCCTCGGTGTGGGTCCATCCATTGGGCCCTTTGGAGCCTCACCTTAAACACTTTTGTATAGCTTTGACACCTTTGTCCTCGTGACCTTTATGTATACATCGTTTGCAACAAGCTCTCCTTCTCTTTGAGGTAGATTTTTTATTATTGTTTTTTTAAATATACTCAAAGTTTGAACGTATGTTAAAAAAACGGATTATTGGACTCAGACTGTACAAAATGTTTCTTGGTTTTCTATTTACACTTTCTTTGTATCTGTGAATTCCTCATTTTACTGTAGATTAAATTCATCTGCCAACCAATGTTTAGCACTAATTTCTGTAAGTTTAGGTCTATGTGTGTTTGGTGGTTCACAACTCCAAATTAAAAATTGCATATGCTGACAAGTAGGTGTAAAAAAAACTTGAGGTTTCCAATTACATTTGAATTTTCCCAAAATATCAGGCTGTACTTTCAGGGCTGACACTTGGTGACAATGTATGCTGTATGAATCTATTCACAAGGATTGTTTGTGAAAACTGTTGTCTTTCACTGAAACAACAACACACCATAGTTAGCCATGTGATACATTGGAATAGCAACGATATGCATAATCATAGTTAAAGATAAGCAACTAAGATTATAAACACAGAGTGTACATTTTAATTGATAGGACTGCTTCATGAGTGAGGAATATGCTTGTTTCTTCCACCTCTAACTAACTAGAGAAGACTCCCATCTGATTCCATGTGATAAATTTCCAGTTCTGTAGCGAAAACTTTTGGATGACAATTTTAAGTTATCTCAAATGACAGTCATGATATGTAGCACCTGGAATATCCTAGACACAGTTCTAAGTGCCGCATATATGATACTTGTATGCATCATTTACAAGGTCACTGACAATTTTAGATTTTGTAGTGATAAACTCATACAATCTTGTGTACAAATGAGGTATTTGCTACATGAAGTATCTCCCTCAAATAGCCAGGATTTGTGCTTCTGTTGTGTCTGTGTTCATGAAGGGCCGAATGCCAAGGTCAGAAAAGTATCATCTTCTGTGTATTTCAGACACTTTAACCCACCATCTGCAAATAATAACCACTTGGAATAGCTATGTTCTGACTTAATTTGAAGGGCTGTTTTTTCTTTGTGTTTAACTACTGTTGTAACATGATTGACCTAAGCAACTGCTGTCCCCCGGGCAGCTGATCTCGATTACCACCTTGCTACACATCAAACTATCCAGAGTCCAGACTATGAAAAGTGCTGTCATGAGTCTCATTCAAGGAAAAATATGTAAGCAGAGGAACCAGCCAGGCTCATTAGTATGAGAAAGAACTCAATCATTTCATTAAAATTAGGTTCCCAAGATTAACTGTTTGACACATATTTATTCCAATTAATTTCAATTAGGGAAAACAAGTGTAAATGGTAGCGTAGACATTAAGTTAGCAGGCAGCTTGTCTGGGCCCATTAGCCACGATATTCATGTCTGACTATTAGTCCAAGCAGCAGACAATGACGCATCCCTTTTTGATTCTGCTAGATAGAATTCTTAGTATGGCAGTCCTGAAATGAAATACGCCATTAAGAATTCTAATTAATTTTGACATGCACATGTGGTTTTTTTGTTAAAAAAATTAATAATGCATGGGAACTAGAAAAATCAACTAAAGTATGCAGCCGTTTCCTTTTCATTCGCTCTCACAGTGCTCCGCACAGGGAAAGGTGGTTTTGATGTCCATGTGGGTTATGCTTATGCAAAGGGGATTCTCAGGAGAACTACAGTCACAGCACATGGACCGTGGGACCTGTGATCTGTCCTTCACTGTGCAGATGGAAGAAGGTGATAGGACTGTTATCAGGTGCCTTTTTTCTGAGCATTCCGTGTATGCAGACCTTGGGAAATCAACAGGAAAATGAAACAAGTAGGGGTTCTTCCCTGGAATGATTCATTTAAAAGGATGTCCACCCAAGTCCACAGTGTATGAAAGCTTATCATGATAAGAGCAAAAAACTACCTTTACACAGAACAATGAAAATTTTCAGAGAAAGCACAGAGCTTGGCACAGGGCTCAGAGGGGCAAATACTCATAATCGTGAGCACCTGGGTTCAGATGCCCAGCATCCACATATAAAGCTCAACATGGTGGCACGTGTTGTGACTCCAGAAGTCTGGATGAAATTAAAAGGATTCCACAGGCTTGCTGGCCATTGAGTTCAGGCAAATTGGAGAGCTCCATGTTTAGGGAGAAGACCCTGTCTTGGAAATAGGGTGGAGGGCAGATGAGTCATTTTTCTTCAGGGTGTATACAATGATAAGTTGTATACAGTCCATTAAAAAAAAAGCTTACACTTAGGCACAAGCAAGTAATACTAATTTTAAACTCAGTGAGTTACACAAAAGATATGAAAATAAAAGAAAGATGTCCTAGGAAGAAGGGTCCCAGAGCAACTAAGTGTCAGATAACTAAAAAGAAAAAAATAATAGAGGGTGAATATGACCAAATCCATTATATACAGGTGTGAAATCATCCAAGAATAAATAAAAAATTGTGTAAAAACCTATGGTAGAGATCAGTAGAGGAAGATAAACAACTTTGACCGTTGGCCTCCACAGACAGATGTGTGTACACCTACATTCACACCTACAGCTATACCCAAATGTGCACACACAGACACACACAGACACACACACACACAGACAGACAAAGGAAAAATTGAGTTATGAAGGCAATTGAAAGTTTTAGCATTTTATTTTTTGATTTGAAACTTTGACAATTTCACAGAATATATTCTGGCCATATTTAGACCCCATTCTCCTGTGTTCGCCCCGCTCATAGCCACCCCAAGCCCTCTCATAGCCACCCCCAGCCCTCTCATAGCCATCCCCAGCCCTCTCATAGCCACCCCCAGCCTTCTCATAGCCACCCCCAGCCCCTGCAAGATTTCACGCATTCTGTTGTATATTAAGGCCTATCACTTCAAATTTTTATCCTCAAACGTCCTTTGGTATGGGTCCTCTGCACTGGAGCCGGGTTAACCTGTTATTTTAAGAAAAGTGGTTTCTAAGATCACAAAACAAGACAGCGGTTATAGAATAACACAGGATTGCCCCAGTTCCTAAAAGTTATGTATTCAACCAGTGTTCCTGGTAATTCCTAGTTACTTCTCACCAGTACTGTTTTTGATTTGTAATTGCTAGTGTTGCCTATGGTGTAGATCAGTGTGCTTTTTAAAATGCGAATTTTTATAGAACAGAATTAAAACACCTACTTGCAATTTTGCTGTTAGGAAGGAACAACTGCTGCACACTGTATGGGGCTTTTATGTGTATCGGAACCTTTATTTTTGATTAATTCACAGTTCCAATAGGTGGTGTGCATTTCTCTATTTAACAAAGATTTTTTAAAGAATTTAGTATTTCAAAGTACAATGTATTATTTGAGGGAAGGCATGAAATCTTCAAGGATGTTTTGGTAGTGGCATAGGACAGGAACTGGAAAATCTGTAAGCAAATAAAGTAGACGTTTAAAAATGAATACATAAAAATGGTGGTACATGGCTTTAGTCCTAGCAGTCTGGTGGCAGAGGCAGGTGGAACTCTGTGAGACTGAGGCCAGCCTGGTCTACACTTTATCCATTAAGCTATATCCCCAAATCCTGGAATGTAAGTTTGAAAAATTACTGTTTGATACTTGGGAGGTGAAGTAGGAAGACTGTCAGTTCAGGGCTGCCTGGGCTACACCCTTGGCTCAAGGTCAGTTGGAACAACTCAGCATGACTGATAAAATATTTAGGACTGTAAGCTGAAAAGTTTTTCGATAGGTGTTTTAAATGTATATTAACTAACATTTGGAAAGTCACTAGTGGTGACTTTGGGTTGAATAGTAACCCATTAATTAGGTTAATTCTATAATTAAAACATTAATTTAATTAATATTTATTAAATACAACTATATTAAATATATTAATCTAAATACAGAATTTATTTATTATAAAATCTATTATAGAATTATAGAATTAACTGGTTGTTGAACTCTAACTGTGACTGTAAGGGTGTTCATTGTTTATTCCCATACATAAACTGGAAGAATCTACTACGAGAGATTGAGTGTTAAAACAATACAGTTGTCTATTATACAAACCAGATATTAGGAATATCTGACAATTGGCTGAAGACGTACCTAAGTCAGTCAAGTGCTTGCATTGAAAGCACAAACGCTTGAGGTCAATTCCAGAGCCCATAAATAAATGGAGGCCACGGTGGTTTCAGTATGTAATCCTACTACTGAAGAAATGGAGTCAGGCCTCAGATCACTGGCCAATCCCACTGAGACACCCTATCTCAGAAAACAGGGTGTCTTCTAAGCAACAACAGTTAGGCCTGTCCTCTCGTGTTCACATGCTCACACACGAACACACACGCTACAAAACCATAAAGCAAGCCACATGTGGTGATGCACTCAAATCCATGTACAAGTGTTTCTGCAACAGGATGAGTCCTTGGGGTATACACCAAGGAGTGGAATAATCAGGCCAAATGGTAGCACAGGAAACATGAGGTGTGTGCTTTATTATTTGTTTATTTACTTTACTTTGAATCCCAGTTCCACACTTGCTAGAGAGTGTCTCCGCCACTGGCCTCTATCTCCAGCTTTCCCTTTCCTTTTTCTCCAGTCCCCAGCTTCAAGGCCTAGACACTCATGAATCTCTCAGTTCTTCCTAATGAAGCTCCTTCGTGCAACAGAGGGCCAGAAATGCAGAAGGTTGCAAATAGCAAATAGTGGAGGGTAAGAACTGCAGAGTGTGGGTCCTTGGACAGGACTCCTGCATTAAGCTCCACCTACTCAGGACTTGGGAAGAGGGGACAGAAAGATGCACAGAGAGGAGGTGCATGACCATATTCAGATAGAGTCCTACAAGCTCCTGGGACCCTGCTCATACGAACCTACAGCAATGGTGTTGGCATGCCCGAGACCTATGCCAACTCCAGCAGACACAACCCCAGCACACAACTGTGGAAATGGGCAAGAAGCCCCAATCTTAGGTGAAGAACTATTCCAGCTGGGGGAAGAAGAGCTGATCTTCCTAACGGGAAGGACTCTAGATAGGCTGACTACTCCCCAATGGATGAATTTGCACTGAGGAATATCTAGGGACACTAGCTTGACACAAGTGGCAGAATGAATGACTTCCACTCAGGGAGGAGGGGCATGGGAGAGTTGTAGTGTGGAAGGGGGTGTAAAGATGATGAAGGTTAAGGTAGTCTACATATAATGCACAAAATTCAATACAAATTATATTAAAAATAATAAAGAAATCACATGTGTCATATTTTTATCTTTTAGGAAATATAGTTCTTTGCATAAAGGATATTTTATGTTAATTTGAAATGAGGTTATTGTTAATTTGAAATCAATTTTCAGATGACTCTTTAAAAATTTTATTTATTTATTTATTTTATTTGATGTGCATGACAGTTTTGCTTGCATCTATGTAAGTACATCCATGTCATGCAATGCCCTCTGAGGTCAGAATCCCATGGAACAGAATTACTGACAGTTGTTAGCAGTCAAGTGCGTGCAGGAGATCAAACCCCTGACCTCCTGGAAAGCAGCCAGTGCTCCAACCTGCTGAGCCATCTTTCCAGACCCTATAGAGATGTCTTTTAAAACTTTTCACTTTTATTTTCTGATGTCATAACCATCAGTCCATAGAAACTACATAAGTTAAATCTCCATGGTGGTGATCTCCAAAAATATTTAAGACAGAAGATGTGTCCTGAGACCAAGCCATGTGAGACCCGATATTATGGAAGTATCCTAATGTTTCCACACAAAAGTGTGTTCCGGTTGCTTGCATGAGGTCAGGAGTGGACAGGCACAGTTGTGAATGTAGGATATGACCTGCTCTCATCTTGCAGGACTACTGACCTCCATTTACACCTCCTACCACGTGTCTTTGTCCATATACTCAGTGAGGCAGTCTACCCAAGTATCTGTGTGTCTCCTGGCTTCCAAGGGTATCCCCATGCCCCGACAATCCCCGTCTTCTCTTGTTTGGGAGATGATAGTACAGATAGCTTAAGGTGGCAACTTGACATAGCTTGGAAGAGAGAATCTCCACCGAGGGATTTTCTCTATTGGACTGGCCTGTTGATGTGTCTAGGAGGCGTTTTCTTGTTTGGTGCATGATGTGGGCTAGCCCTGCTCAGTGGGGATATTGTCACCCTGGGAAGGTGGTCCTGGGTTGTGTAAGAAAGCAGACTGAGCATGGGCCAGAGGAGCAAGGCAGTAAGCAGCGTTCCTCCCGGTCTGGTCTTCAGCTCGTGCCTCCAGGCTCCTTTGCTGCTTAAGTCCCTGGCCTGGCTCCCCTCAGTGATGAACTGTGATCGTGACCCGTAAGCCAAATAAACCCTTTCCTCTCCAAGTTGATTTGGGTCAGGGTGTTTCATCCCGGCAATAGACAAGCACAGTAGAACACTGCGCAGGGCGTGATCCCAGGGATGCGATGTCACACCCGTGATCCCATGACAAAGGCGTGTCACTTCACCCACCCATGATCCCATAACAAAGGCGTGTCACTTCACCTCTATTTGCATGTAAATACTCTGAGTTTCTCAACTTGCATCCTTATAGGAGGCAAGTTTGTATGCTGTTACTGTGCAGCCAGAAACCACCTGAAGAGGGCCTTCAAAACTTCGGAGAGAAGTAAGTCTATCAGCATCCCCATGGACAGACAGTCGTCTCCTTACCCAGACTTTCAGATGACAACCCAACCCTGACTGACCCATGTTGCTGCATCTTTCAAGGTGCACTAAGGCCGAAGATACGACCAGACAGCACGTAACACCCAGCAACCATACAAACTTCTGTGTTTATCTTTTTAAAATATTTTATTATTTTCATTTTATGGGTAGGAGTGCATTGTCTGCGTGTACGTAAGTACACTTGTGTCATGTGAGGCCCACGTAGGACAGAAGAGGGTGTTGGAACCCCTGGAACTACAGATACAAACGGGTGTTAGCTGCCATATAGTGAAGATTGAATGAGAAGTTGAGAAGGCAGTAGAAGGTGACTTCAGTATTTTGAGGTTAAGTGAATCAGAGGATGTAATGCGATTAATGAAGAAGCAGGGGCTGTGTCTGTTTCTCCCATCCCCAGGAGCAAGGGAGGGTAATGCATTCTGTTTGGGGTACATTAAGTTTCAGTGTCTAGCAAGGGATCTATAACAGCAAGACTGATTCCCAGGCAGGCAGAGATCCCCGTGGGGGTGGAATATGACTTCTTCTCTCCAAAATGTACTTTGGAGTCTAATCCCCATTGTGATGTGTTCAAGTAGAAAGTGAATTCACCCATGGAATTTAGAGATTGGGCCTTTGGGAGGAGGTTAAGTTTAAATAAGTTCATTAGTGGTGCGTTCCCATGAAGTCAACATGGAAATTAAATCATGATCGAGATTATTAATTGGGAGAAGACATGAGGCCCCTAGACACACACACACACACACACACACACACACACACACACACACACACACACAATCTATACCAAGCAATCCTTTGACCCACGTTAAGATTCTACCCACAACAAGGTCACCCCCTGAGGCAGTCCAGGACCTTGATCTTCCAGGTCATGAGCCAACATGAACCCCTCTCCTCTACAATTTACCCAGGCTATGATATTGATGTGTTTCTAGGGGTCATCCATGTCCTTTGTTCTTGGAGGAAAGAATTCAGTCAAGTCACATACTTTAAGCAGACGGTTATTTAGCAAACAAAGTAAAGCAAGCACTTCAGAGTGTTTAGCTGACCCAAGGATGGACATAGCCAGTGGGCTCTACAGTGTGGATTTTAAAGACATTTTAAAGAATATTTAAAATGCCCTTGTGCCTTAGTTTCTCATACAGTGGGAACAATCTAACTGGGATTTATTAGCTACCTTCTGTTCCTGTGATAAAATATCACAACCCAAAATAACTTACAGATGTTTATTGTGGCTTATCTTTCCAGAAGGAGAGTCCTTCTGGTTGGTGGGGCACACAGTAGGCAGACAGAAAGCTGAAAGATCACATTGCAAGTACACACAGGGAGGTCAAAGCTACAGATCCTCCAAGCCCACCCCCAGAGACAGACTTTCTCCAGCAATGCTGTACTTTCTAAAGGCTTCATAAATTCTCCAAACAGAGCCACTAGCCGGGACCCAAGTGTTATGATATATGTCCTCCTGTGGTGGACATTCCGTACTCAAACCACATGGGGCTTCAAGCATATTCAACTACTGAGGTGTGGGGAAAGCAGGCCTCCTGACACAACCCCCATCCTTGTAAATAACATGTTTTGCTAGAGCTGAGTATGTGACTCCACTCTGGGCTTTTGGAATTTGTTTATACAAGCTGTTCCACTGCGACCTTGTGAGCGGAGACTGGTGGTCGGTTGTACCCTGATGTATATCTGTGTGATGTCTGGTAAGGGTCAGAATGTTTTAACCTGATAAAGCTTCCTCTTTGGAATTTACCTTGGGTCTCACGGTGGAGCAACTGAACAGTATATAGCTTGGATTTTAAGTGAATAAAGCTAGCAGTTTTCTTAAACCTAACCAAGAGTGTGTTGTGTATTTTTTAATCCCGACGGCCCTCGCAGTAAGCTCAGATCCAAGGTCGTGCTGGCGCGGCATCTGGAGGTTCCCACCGAGATACTGAAAGTAGGGGTAAGCGGACGGGGTCGTCCCTTGGTGCGCAGGGACGTATTGGGGATAAAGAGCAATATTGATTGCTAATAAGAATAGAAAATAATAATGGGCAAAAAGCCAGAGCAATATTGATTGCTAATAAGAATAGAAAATAATAATGGGCAATAAGGCAGGAAAAGTACAGTTACAGCACCAGCTTAAGAGATTACTAAAAGAACAGGAAACTGCAGTGAAAAGTAAGACACTTGAAGAATTTTTATCTAATATAGTAAAAGCAAGCCCTTGGTTTTTTACTTCTGGGACACTTTCGGTGTCTGATTGGGAAGAGGTCCGAAAAAATTCCCAAAAACTCCTAACGGAGAGGGGGCCAGAACTCTTTCCCTTATCCACCTTCTCTTTATGGAGACTTGTTAAAGATGCCCACCTCAGTGATCGGGTCCATTTGCAGCAGATAGTACAGGAGGCTAAGTCTGAATTACAAGAAAATGAAACCAAAAACTCTTTACACTCAGAGGCGCCAAGTGAGCACGAGGCGGAGGCCGTCCCCACGGCTACATCAGCGACCTCTGACATCTGCCAGGGTCTTCAGGGAAAATATAAAAAGGGTAAAGATGGTTAGCCTAAGAGCTTTCATGTATGTTTTTCGTTCTGTCGCTTGTGATTTGGCAACATCCGGATTTTGTCATTTGTCTATGTCTGTTTTGTCTTAAATGTTGTCATTGTTTCATTGTGGCCAGAGTGAGTTAAAAAATGTCAAAATGCCGCTACTTTAAATGTAAAATCAAGCAGTTATTTAAGAGTTCTTAGATCCCAAAGAAAGAGAGAGAGAGAAGGAAACTGTTAGACACCTGTAAGAGGAGGATTTTTCACCATTTATTACCCGTCAAAGCCAGAGATAAAGCTAAAGAAAAAATATTTTAAAAGTGTTACATTTACAGGGTGTGGGTTTATCTCTGTCCTTGCAAGCTCAAGGTCAGCAGGCTCTTTCTTTTGCTAATTAAACAGTGCAAGTATAACTAATCTTTTCCCATTCAAACTGTTGTGCACCTGGTAATTTCTGTGCTATGAGCTTTTGCTACACAACAAAAATAATAACAACAAAATTAAAACGAGTGTTTTTATCCCTGCTAAGTAATTACTAAACTCAACAGCTCTTCTGTCCCATGTAAACCACTGAGTTTAAAAGAAATAAATCTTTGTGTGTAAGTTTTTAATAACACTGAGAGATTGACTCTGGAGTGGGATTGGCCCCCTTGCTTCAGACTAAATCCTACTTCAAATGTTCTTCAACACTTGTCATGGGATACAGCTGGCCATCTTACCCTATGACAAATAAAAGAAAAAACAATACAGCCTCAGTGCAAGGACATTGTGCTGTTGATGATAACTAAGGGATAAACTAATTTCAACAGGTTATTATTCATCTTCCTCCTATATTCAAGGTGTAGTGCTGGCTGCTGCTTTAAATGTTATTCTAACTAGAGCTAAGCATTTTAAGTTCTTGTAAACAGGAGAGTCGTATACCATGCAGTATAAAATATGTAACTGGGTGCCCTTACTAGGAGGGAGGAAACCTTGTGGTCTGATCTCCATATTTTAAGTGTGTAATTTCATCAATATGGTGACAGTCACATGGCCTGACTGCCACCTTGGACAAAAATTTTCCAAAAGACTACACCCAGAAATTTACAGGTTCTGTAGAACTCCAGGAGATCCTGATAATCTGACAATCTCCTGGACCACAGGTATTTAATCACATGTCTTAATCCTACTGCAATTTGTTTTTGTTTGGGTTTTCATTTTTAATTGTTGATGCGATCATAGAAAGAGCAAGAGCTTCTCACACAGGGCTTTTGTAACTAAGTTAATACATTTCTATATCAAATTAAAAAGAGACAATGTCAACATTTTAATATCATTTTGATCTGTTTCTAATGAAAAGTATTTTAAATCTTAACCTTTAGGATGGTATTTACTAGTTTATAAAATAACTCTTTTTACATTGTCCTATGCATGTACTGGTTTTTACAGGAAACTATTTTAAGTTCTAATATTTGTTTATATAACACCTTTATCTATTTTTAAAGGAAATTATTTTGGATTTTAACATCTTTATATAGTATAGTTACTGATTTCTAAATGTAACTATTTAAAATCTTATATTGTTTTACATAATGTATCTGTCAATTTTTAAAGGAACCTTAAAAAGGTTTTTCTAGCCATAAGCTTCCAAGAATAGCTAGGTACAAAATGAGCTGATGTTTTGTAATGGCTAAACCTGAAAAGCTCATATAAATTTGCAGTATTCCAGTACTAAACTTTACAAAAACGTCTACTACAAGAACATAGTTTCAGCAACGAAAAGTAAAGAGAAATAGATGGCTTGTATAAAAGATATAAGATACAGTCTTCACTGGTTTTAATTCTTGCCTTTTTGCATTATGATCCAAAGCCTGTTTTTCTAAAATAAAGTACTTCCCTCTTTGATGTTTAATTGCTTCAAACTTGCTTTTCCATGTCTTAAGCATCACTACTTTTCACTTTCTAGTTACAATGTTTTATACAGGCTAAAAGAGAGAAAGATTTTTAATTAACCCTTTCCAGGTTTCTTTAGGTATTATTATTTTCCATGTTATTTATTATGGGTATTTAGTTCAAAGTTTGCATGGTAAATTATGACGTGGTTTTTCAGACAAACTAAAAGCTCTCTTTTAAAAGAAAGTACCCTGTGAGCTAATAGCCTTGTCTCCTGTCTAGTTAACAAAACAGTTTATAACTTATTAAATCTCTCAGATTATGATTAACATAAATAGACAAACTAATTAACTGATCTGTTTTAATTGATCAATCCTTGTTTTGGATTAAGTAACCCAACAAAATAAAAAAAAAAAAAAAAGACTCGCCTTCCTTAATAAATGTATACAAATCATAACAAGGACAGGTGTTTTCATTTGCACTGGTAATGATTAAACTTAAAAACTCTCCTGTGCAATACAAACTACGGAGTTAAATCCTAAAAACAAACAAATGCCTCTTTGAGTAAATAATATTGATAAATCATCAAATGTGCTGTTTAACTAAAAAAAAGGGCAAAACAGCCTCAGAGTAAAGCCATTCTACTAAAATAAATAAAGTAAAAAACATCTTATAAAATAAAATGTTATTAAGATAATGTTACACAACATACCTGAGTCAAATAACTGCCATTCTCATGACTTCAGCTGTGTCTATTTACAAAAGTTCATTAACTGTATGTAATTTATCCCTAATCATAAGTGATCTCCTGCATTTAGGGAGAAAATTAGCTACAGGTTATCTATATACCTACAAACTTTAATATAATCAAACACTGGTTTGATACTAAAACCTCACAAAGGAAATAAACTTTGCCTAGTACCCCCAGAAAGATAGTTTTAATGTTATTTCATCTCATAATACTAAAAAATAAAATAAAAAGGTAAACAGAGGTATTAAAAAGATATAAAAATAAAAATATTTTATTATAATAATTAGATAGTTCCAGATTAAAAAACAAAAAATAAAAAAGTCTATACAAGTAATTAAAGGCTTGGGTCAATATATTATTATATAAAAAGATTAAAAAAATTTATATATGTAAATCTTAAAATTTCTAAGGTAATGGTTTAAATGGTCTAAAAAACAAATATATGTTTGGCTTTTATATTAAAAGTATTAATTGGTGACAATCCCACTTTCTCCAATGTTTTGCCACATTAGGCTTGCCCCCAAAAAGTAAAAACCTCACAACCCACAGGGACAAGCTATCATGGAGCACAATTACAAAAACAAAAAGGGGGAATAGGGAGCCTGTGACTCCACATTCAGCTCCAACTAGCATTGTTTAAAATTTTCAAAAATCCAAAATGGAACCTAAATTTGTTAGACATTGGAGTAAACAAGAACAGCAACCAGAGGTACATGGCTCTGTGTTCCCTATGGATAAACCACATGTTTTTTGGATCCTGGCCAAAAATTTAAAATATTACAAGACCAGAGACCAAATAGATCTATTAAAAGAAAAGAAAGAAATTTAACCCCTTAGCCCAGGAGGTAAAACCCCCTGAGGCCTGTGTTTCCTTTCACAGGTTGCCATAACTGCCAAAAACCTGCTATGATAATGATGGAGTTCAACTTGGAATTAAACAGGACAAACCTCCAACACCCATCAACAGGCTATGGTCCAACAGAGAGTCAAGTCCCGCACCACCTCACGTATAGCCAACCAGACTACCGCCTTCATAACGATGGACACTTGGTGGCCTGACCTATTTGGTCAGAGGGAACTGAAACATTAATAACTGGACAGATGTGGGGGGACAGAATGCCTAAACCCCTGGGAGACTAAAGTAATGTGCAAAAACAGGCTTAACACCATGTATTAATGAAAACCTTTTTCAGGGGAAAAAATAATTCCTATGTATTAGTAATAGTTCTACCAAAGTTAAACTATGTTTCAGAACAGAATGCAAGCAGTAGCTATGGGAATCAAAAAGAAAGACTTAGAAACAACAACAGGAGATTTGGAATCGTACTAAGTCTGTTTTTGTGGGTCATATCCGTACTCACACAGGCCTCCCAGGCCCTCTAACGGAGGGGAATGCCATGGCTGATAGACTTACCCGGCCGCTAGTGGCTTCCGCAGAGGAACGAGCCCTCGAACTTCATGCAAAATACCATCTCAATGCGTCCTCTCTAAGCTACCATACTGGCTGCACCAAATCCCTTGCTACTCAAATCACCTCTCAATGCCTGGATTGTGCACCTTTTCATAATCTGCCTAATAAAGGGGTCAATCCACGAGGACTTAAACCTAATCATATTTGGCAAATAGATGTTACCCATCTTAAAGAGGCAGGAAAAAATAAATTCATGCATGTCTCTGTGGACACCTTTTCAAAGGTTGTCTTTGCTTCCCTCCACTCTGGAGAGCGAATAAAAGATGTACTTTCCCATTCTTTACAGGCCTTTGCTTATATGGGCATTCCATCTAACATAAAAACAGATAATGGTCTGGCTTATAGCAGCCAGAGGTTTGCTTCCTTTTGCAAAGAACATTCCATTAACCACACCTTTGGAATTCCCTATAATCCCACTGGACAAGCCATTGTAGAAAGGACACATGCCACTATTAAACAATATTTTCAAAAAATAAAAAGGGGGGAATATGTATTGTCCCCCCAGGTGCAGCTTTCCAAAATTCTTTATATTTAAAATTTTTTGACTATACATGATAAAAAAATGTCAGCTATGGAAAGACATTGGAAAGAAAAAAGGCAACAGCAACTTGGCTGGGTAAAATGGAAAGACCTATTAACAGGTCAGTGGCAAGATGCCACCCCCATGCTGGCTAGAGTCCGCGGGGCAGTTTGCATATTCCCACCCGGGAAAGATAAACCTATCTGGGTACCAGACAGGAACGTGCGTCCTGTAGAGGTACTGAATAACCTAACATCAGGCAATTCAACACAAAAATTGAGGGTGACGCCCCCTGAAGGAGATGCAGATAACCCAAACCAGGGAGAAAATCTCTCTGAGTAGAAAATATTTCTCTTCTCGTTTCAGGCAGTAATGGCATGGAGAATCTCCCTTGTGATACTGGCAGTTCTCCAACCTCGGGTCATCATTGGAAGTAACTCACAAAATCAACCCTGGAATTACACCTGGCAAGTTTATTCCCAGGCTGGAGAAGTCATCTGGTCCAGCTCTACGGTGCAGCAGAATGTTCCATGGCCAGTTTTGACACCGGATCTCTGCAAAATGGCACTGGGGAGCCTTAATGGGTGGGGGGTAGAGGCATACTTTGCCCTGGGGAGCGCCCCCTTTGATACCAGTTTTGATCCTTTTAATGTAAGGACTCCCGGATGTAATAAGAGAATTAGGCGAAATTTTCTCCGGGTCCCAACATTGTATGTAGCCCCCCAACATCAACATCAAGAGATGAGAGCCTCTTGTGGAGGTGTGGAATCCCATTTTGTAGCCAAATGGGGATGTGAAACTACAGGGGATGCATACTGGAAGCCATCCTCTAGTTGGGATTATGTCACCTTGAGACCAACATATCCCCACTCAACAGGAGGAGGACAGGATCCAGATTGTAATTCCTGGTGTCATCCCCTCTGCATTAACTTTACTGATCAGGGTAGGAAAGTTTTAGAATCAGAATGGTTTAAAGGAAAAACATGGTCTATTAATACTTACCCAACTTGGACCTCAATACATTTCCAGATAAGACTTACCAAGTCCTTGCCAGTTGCTAATGTAGAAATGTCACCTTGGTTAAGATTAATACTTCCTCAACAGTTGTCAATAAGATCGATATTAGCACTCAAAAAATTGGGGAGCTTGCTGCTCCAACCTTTTCTCCTCCACATACTACCCTTCAATTTGTTCTTGATTTAATGAGGTCCACCTTTAGTATTCTTAATTCTTCTTCCCCTAATCTTACCAGTTCCTGTTGGTTCTGTATTGCCATCACTTTGCCAATTTATGAAGGGGTGGCCCAGACGATTGTTGGGCCTCCAAATGTTACAACTGATTATACCCAATGTCCCTGGCATCTTAAGCCTAATGTTTCCCTTTCTTTGCCTACGGTTTTAGGATATGGCACTTGTTTATATTCTCCAGGTCTTAATGTATCATCAATAACCTTTTGTAACAACAGTGTGAGAGTTAATGTCTCCCTTTTGGAACATTATTATAAACCACCGAGGGACATTGGTGGGCCTGTCAGGATTCCTCGACAGCATGTGTTTCTGTCAATAAGATGATAAAAAGACCCCAAGTTTGTTTGTTGCTAAAGATTTTTCCCCGTATTTCTATATATCCTGAGTTTGAGGATGAAGGTCTTCCTTTTGCTCCCTCTACCTTGACTGATTTCTTGGGGCTTTTTTTTAAATTAAGAGAGAACCCATCTTTGCCTCAGCCCTGTCTTTAGCATTGATTTTAGGAGTGGGGGTTGCTGGAGCAGGCACAGGCATTGCCTCTTTTGTTAACACCAATCATATGTATAGCCAACTAAGGGAACAATTGGATAAAGATATTAATAATTTAGAAAAGGGAATTACAGCCCTTGAGCAGGACTTAGTATCCTTGTCTGAAGTAGTTTTACAAAATAGACAAGGATTGGATTTATTGTTTCTTAAACAGGGAGGACTGTGTGCTGCTCTTGGAGAACAATGCTGTTTTTATGTTGACCACACTGGAGTCACCTGTGATAGTATGAAAAAAGTCCGAGAATCCCTAGAAAAGAGAAAAAGGGAGCTTACTAGCTGGGACATAGAAGGGTGGTAGAAAGGCTCCTGGCTCATGTCAATTTTGCCATCAGTATTAGGCCCCCTCGTTGGAGTGTTGTTAGTCTTATCATTCGGACCTTGGCTTTTTCGAAAGCTCACAAAATTAATTAAAGATCAGGTAGACCGAACTGTTCAGGTGCATCACCAAAGGCTACAGTTACAAGAGGAAACGGAACATGGAGAGGTCCATCATCAGACTCCCCTTGATTTGAAACCAAAACCTAAACGATCTAAACCAGGCAGACCTAAAAGAAAGTCTGGGTCCCGGCAATCTGCTTCTGATCATGGTTGCTCCAATGTATGCCCTTGAGCCCTAGCTCTCACTCTCTGCATTAAAATTATGGGCATTTCTATGACAGGCAACTTGTGTAAGGATCGCCCCGCCTAAGACAGGAGAGGAGGCCCTCCAGAGACGGGTAAGGGGTTGATTCTGCACATGACCTAAGACAGGGTGTCCATAAAAAATAAAAGAGGGGGAATTGTGGGGAAAGCAGGCCTCCTGACACAACCTCCATCCTTGTAAATAACATGTTTTGCTAGAGCTGAGTATGTGACTCCACTCTGGGCTTTTGGAATTTGTTTATACAAGCTGTTCCACTGCGACCTTGTGAGCAGAGACTGGTGGTCGGTTGTACCCTGATGTATATCTGTGTGATGTCTGGTAAGGGTCAGAATGTTTTAACCTGATAAAGCTTCCTCTTTGGAATTTACCTTGGGTCTCACGGTGGAGCAACTGAACAGTATATAGCTTGGATTTTAAGTGAATAAAGCTAGCAGTTTTCTTAAACCTAACCAAGAGTGTGCTGTGTATTTTTTAATCCCGACGGCCCTCGCAGTAAGCTCGGATCCAAGGTCATGCTGGCACGGCACTGAGGAATTTTCTGATTTTCAGGAGACATAGCTATGGAGACACCACTACAGTTTTCCTCAATTACTACATCTCTGGGTCACAGTCTACCTGCTGTCAGGTACACATAGGAGAGAAAAGGCTAAGACAACCGGGAATAGGAGAAGTTTGGAAGTCATTTCTGAGAAGTGTAAAGAGAAAATTCAATGTGGGGAACATCCTTTAATTTCTTGGAACAACAGAAAATGATAAAAGAGAAAAATTTGGGAAATAGTGTTGCAAAGGAAAATAAATGATTCCTGGAATGGGGGGTGCCCCTAATCCAGAAATGGGTGGGAGTGTGCAAAGGGAAGGGTTAATGGTGAGTGCTGTGGGATGGCATGGGGATTATTTCTAAGTGATTACCACGAGAACCATTCAGGAAGGCAACTGGAAGGCTGAGGGGTTGTTGCTAAAATTCCTTCCCAGAGGCATAAATAGTATCCACCGGCCCTCCCTTAGTCCCAACAACAAACCAAGCTACAATTCCCCCAAACTGCAGTCTGGGAAACCTGTGAGTTTACTGGGCTTTGTTACAGAGCCCTGGGGAAGGATTTGCTTACAGGAGTGTATGGATGTTCTCCCCACAAGGCCACAATGGAGAGTCTTCAACCACGCGTAGATGTTGGATCCTATACAGTCACACAGTCACCCAAAATGGAGAGAGAAAGAGAGAGACAGAGGGAGACCTAAGCTTCCTCAGCCTATATATATACTCTTACTCCCTCCGTGTCATACAGCTAGGGCCAACTCAGCTAGGGCCAACTGATTGGTTGGAAGGTTCCTCTAAGTCTCCCTGACCCTCCTCCCTTGTGGAACGTGACGGTCTGTGTCTTGGCTGTGATGATCCCTAGGAGGAGGGGGAAACCAAGCTTGGGATCCATCCAAGGTCTACCTGTGAGCAGACAGTCTTATGCAACAGGGGCTTTGAAACCTGAGAGGTCAAGAGATCCGCAGACCAGGCAAGTCTTCCAGAGGCATCCACAGAGATAGTCATGAAGAAAAACAGCTGGGCACACAGAGTTTTTGAGATGGAACTAGGAAATTCTGTTAACTACATGTCGATCTTCTCAACTCAATAAGAGGTGCAGAGAAGGGAAGCGGGGGACGGCTACGGACCCCTAAGTAGGGAGCACACCGCCCGCAGCGATTGTGTGGGATGAGCAGCGGGAAATGTCTGTTAAGTCGATGGCTCAGGGCTGCACTTAGATACGGACCATGAAAGAAGGTTGGGTTCTGAGTTTTTGAAACATGTTTGCTTCCAAGTGAAACAACAGGGAAGGAGTACTCATCCCGGAGAAGCACCAGCGTGAGACTGGAGAGATGCCACAGCCGTGGAAGGCTGAGACTACCAACCACAATGTCCAGGAGAATGAGTGAGGGGAGGTCCCTGGTAAGCCCAAGTGTGAATGAGCTCTGCTTTGAGCTTGACTTCCATCCATCCGATTCCAAACAACTCTTTATTCCGGGTAGAGTGCACAGAACCGCCTTATGACTGAGTCACTTATTTCCAGGACTTATATTGTAGACATCATTGTTCTGTTTTACACATAGCTTTTGATCTATAACTGTGTACTCTGGCAACATTTCCAACAACAATTATCCAAATGTTTGACTAAAATGAGTGGCTTGCCATCCAATTATCAGGACAGTGGCTGGCTGAGGACATCTGAGAACCATACATAGGTTAAGGGTTGAAATGGCAGAACTGACTTTCGTTCTAGCTGACTTACTTTTACTTTACCATTCCCACCGAAGCCAGCCAGCCATGAAGGCCACACCAGGAGCTCCAGGGAGTACATTTCATGTTTCTACACTAGGAAACTTGCATGTAGGCAGGGAGCATGTCCTTCCCCCAGCTGTGCCTGCATCTCCATGGACCCCACTGTCTCTGCAATTCTGAGAAATGCTTTTATTTTTTTCCTAACCAAAAATTTTTGTTAACTGAAAACCTCTTTGCTAACTGACCTGCTGTTGGGGTCCCTCTGTTCGGTGTTGGCCGAGGGGGATGCAGATCTCGGCGGAAAGGGGGTGAGTGATGCGGAATGAACACACAGACTCCAGGAGCTGAATGAGAAGCATGCGGAGGTGCAGGGAGTTTTATGAGTTTGGTTAGCCAGCTCCCTGTGAGGTGGATCATCTTGGTGCAGGCTCTCCCCAGACGCAGGGCAGAAGCTGGTGTCACCCCTGGCTGGAATGGAGCACCACACTCACAGGAGCCATTCCCTTAATCCTCATACAGGCGAGCTGCCTAAGGCCCACACTGTATTGTGCCCAACAACCTGCCTCTGATGTGATTGAACTATGGTGAACTAATGTAACTATGGTCCCTGGCATTCTCCCTGACACGATGCAATTTAGGCTTTATAAACCCCACTCTGTCTCCTCTCGGAGTCAAGAGTTCTATTCGATGTGAGCCCCCTCTTTGACCTTTTGCTAATAAAGGATGTCTAATTCGGCCATCACTATGTGGTGTTCCCCTAGGCCTATAAGAGATACTCTAATATTAAATCAAGTAGTAAACAAAATGCATATTTTTGAGTTCAGAGAAAGAGTATCCAATATAGCCACAAACCAGGGATCCTGGGAATGGAGACATACTTTTATATTTTATTCCTTAGAAGAAATCTGTCCATACATTATTCATGACTTTACAGATGCTTTTGCTATTCCTCTACTTCTAAGCTTCCTCTTGTATAATTGGGGTGTTTGGAGTATTGGCATGAAATGTGGGAGAAATAAGCTGTCTAGTACAGACGTGGGCATTGCTTCTGATTAAGGTCATTCTCAAGAACAAATGTAGATAGACTTATTATCCTGAAATGTATCTAGTGTCTCACATGGGCTTTATGAAACCTCCAGTTTATGTTCTTCCATCACATGTTTCGTTGTGATGTCTGCAACCTGGCTCACTTGAGTAAATACAAAGGAAAGAGGTCCAGCTGTCTTTCCTTGATGATATGTGGGTGGACATCAAGGCCGTATCTTCCTGAAATGTATCTAGTGTCTCACATGGGCTTTATGAAACCTCCAGTTTATGTTCTTCCATCACATGTTTCGTTGTGATGTCTGCAACCTGGCTCACTTGAGTAAATACAAAGGAAAGAGGTCCAGCTATCTTTCCTTGATGATATGTAGGCGGACATCAAGGCCGTGTCTTCAGTTAGGAAGCAGACTATTGTATCCACAGAAGATTCACTTACAGTCCTAATGTGATTTAACTTTGTCTTGTGACATGGTGGTCTTAAACTGGTGCTCAGCTCAAAATGAGAAGGGCAGGGAGGGGTCAGGAGGGAACAAAGATCAAGTGCCAAGCATCGTAGCTTCCCCTCCCCCAAGAAATATGACTTTTTCCCCAGACAGATCCTTTCAATTCTGGAAGGGACTCTCCAATCATATTCCCTCTGAATGGCTGAAGGATAGCTCAATTAAATATGTGAATTATGTCTACATTTGCCTGAGTATTGTACAGGCATCAGTGTATTTCACCTTCCAATAAAATACATTTGAGAGTCATCTATCTAATGCCATACAACACAAAAGTTTGTTGTTTTGTGAGTGCTGAACTTTCTCTCAGCAGATCCACACTGACTGCAAAGCAGTAACAAATATTCCCAGAGCTTAATTTCTCGAGACTACTTTAGCCAATTTCTTGTGCTATATGAAAAATGGGGGCTTTTTTAACCCTAAGGAAGAATGAAGCTATGTCATTTGTAGGGACCTGGAAAGCATCATATTAAGGCAACATCTGGATGACAGCTATCATAAATTGTCTCTCATTTGTGATTCCCAGATTTTATTTTTAAAATATTTTATTTATTATTTTTATTTTATGTGTGTGAGTGCAATGCTTACATATACGTAAGTGCACCTGTGTCACGCAGTGTCCACAGAGATCAGAAGAGGGCATCACATTTCCCTGGAACTGGAGTTATGGATGGGTTTTAGTCACCATATGGGTGCCGGGAATCAAACCCAGGTCCTCTGTAAGAGCAGCCAGGGCACTTAACCACTGAGCCGTCTCTCCAGACCCTGATTCCTAGATTTTATATGGATCT
This sequence comes from Eospalax fontanierii, assembly GCA_035773235.1. NCBI lineage: Eukaryota > Metazoa > Chordata > Mammalia > Rodentia > Spalacidae > Eospalax > Eospalax fontanierii. Next base: position 5,222,783 of record JAJHUQ010000048.1, on the reverse strand, counting down.
ATAAAACCATATATGCGTTTATATGTGTTTGACATAAAGGTAAAGCTTTCTAGGGGGCTAACGGAGGGGGTAGGCAAGAAAAAAGAGGATACAGGGCATGAACGGATTATATGTTCAACATAAAATAAATGCATGTATGAGGGCCAAGCATGGCTCATACAGAGACAAGCTCCTCTCACTCTCTCAGTCTCTCTCTCTCTCTCTCTCTCTCTCTCTCTCTCTCTCTCTCTCACACACACACACACACACACACACACACACAAACACACGCACACACAAGAATTTGCAATTGTCCCTTGAAGCATATTTCCCTTCCCGCCTTGGCTGATCTCGTACTGTGTGTACAGATTTCTTTCAGTGTTTCATATGCCCAGTGAGCACTACTGATGTGCCTGAAACTCAGCTCTGAGCTCAAAAGCAAAGGATGACTTGCCTTTCGATACACCACAGGAATTAAACCATGTTTCATGGACTGTGTGGAAGTCATACGGGAAGTATTCTCCACTATACCCATGAGGGTGGATGCTTCCTAGTGGGATGCCTATACATGATCCACTCTTCTTTCATAATAATACTGCTTTTAAAAAACTGAACATGAAGCTATCCTCTGAAGACTCTATTTTCCAACCTTTTAGTTGCTTCTTTTAAGCATGGGACTTATTCCATCCACAAGTTCAGAAAGGCAAACACTGTCCAACTACCAAAATGAGCTGACAGAAAAACATAGATAGGTGATTCCCCCCAGTTCCCATTTCTCCTCCCAGGAAAAGGCGTTGGTAAGCTATCTTGCAACTCAGCATTATAAAGACACAGAAGACATAGGCGGAGCTAAAACAGTCCTGAAAATCCATAGCAGAAAGCTACACAAATACTTGCCCACTTTGAACCAGCCTGGCCAGCCAGTCTCAATTCTGATTAATGTTGTTAATAGCCAGGGCTCAGTCTGCTTGTCAAGAAGTCAAGGTTGCCTCTGAGCATCAGTCTCCCTTCTCAGTGCCCACCTCTCTCCTCTTGACTCCTCCTCACCCCTTATGTCAGTGTCTCAGGCCATATTCTTCCTGTGCTGAAGATCAAAGTATGTCAACTTCCGGGTCTGAATTTCTCTAGGGTATGTCTGAGCACCTATGGTAGATTTTTAACCCTTTGAAAGGTCAGTCAACCTAAGACTTGTCTCATTTTACTCTGGGAAATGTGAACTTCATTTTCAGTTTGGACTTCTGGGGAGGGAACCCAGATGCCTCATTGTGTAGGGTAAGAATGACTGCTGGGGAGAACATGTCTGTTATTCAGAGCAGAGCAGGGAAGGGCTGAGGTAGAGCCTCATTCAGGAGCTATTTATTTTGGATCCTGGAGTAGGCAGAAGCCTGGTTTTCATGACATTTGTTTCCTGTTGCTAATTGTATTCTTATGTTAGGACATTCTACGTCAGACACAGATGTACAATGATATAAATCCATCCCTGGGGCTGGCATGCAGGGAAGAAGCACACATATACAGGCCTTACCATGCTGGGGTGTGATGGGGAAACACAGATCATTAAAAATAATTTATTGATGTTACTACCTTATGCATCACAGTTATTGAGTACCTACTAGGTGAAAGCCACTACTAATCAATTACTTGTGGGGACAATAGTCACTGTCAGTCCTGGGACTCCCTTTCTAGCTAGAAGAAGTGATGTGAACCTTCAGCAGCAGGTAGATAGGCGCAACCACTAGAAAGATGAAGAACCCACACAGAGCAAAATCACGCAAATCGGGACAGTTCTCAGATTAGGTCACCACTGAACAGAGTCCCCACAGAGGGGATGTGAAGGAGGAAGCCAGATGAACATCTCTAGACAAGGCCCTCTTGGGCCCTGGAGTTCTAAGTACAAAGTCCCTTCAGGCAATTCTTTCTGGGAATAAATGAGATGTCCATAGTTGCTCTTGAACTGCCTAACTATTTTTTTTTAATTAAGAATTATGTGGGGTCTCAGTTGGGAGCAGCCCAATTCCTAGAACTCAGTGCTGCAGAAGATATCAGTAGTACTATGGTTTGGATATGTGTCCTCCAAATTTCCATGCGTTAAAGGTACTGTCCGTGGGCTTTGGTGTTATTTAGAGGCAGTGGTGTTGGTTTTTAGACCTAGGTTACACAGAATCTCTAGGGACATCAAAGAAATCCTTATTCATATGCTGTTGCTTGGCAGACAATGTATGGGAAGCCTAATTTTAAATGCATCCAGAGAAGAAGAGGATGCTTTAATTCATCTATTTTAAAGTTTTTTTTAAAATATTTCTTTTTCTTTTATGTGTATGTATGTGTATTAGTGTGTAGGTATGCCATGTACATGTGACTGCCTGTGGAGACCAGGGGAGGACACCAAATGCCCTGGAGCTGTAGGTACAGGCAGCTGTGAGACTCCCACCCTGGGTACTGGGAACTGACCTCCGGTCCTCTGGAAAAGTAGTAATTGGTCTCCCTTGGCAAACTACCTCATATATTTTAATGGAGCCACTGCAAATTTGTTCAAACGTTTCTCACCTAAACGTCATTGTCATTGATTGTATAAGCTATGGTTGTATAAGCCAGTTTTCCCAAAGACTGAAACATAAGATGATTTTTTTACTGTGTAAAATTGGGCAAAATTATTTATTGCAAAGTCAATAAATCTTTATTTAAGGGGAAAAAAAGAGGTGATGTGACCTATATTAGGCAAAGCCTAGAAAGAGGGACATTAGGTCAATGGGGGTATGACTTTGGGGGGGATGATGGGAACGTGACTGTCTCTCTTTTTGTGTCAGGAGATAAGACTTGTCCTGTGCCAAATCTTCCTTCCATGAGCCCATAGTCTCATACAGACTGTTTTTTTTTTTCTGCCATGATTCTTCTATTGTAGGCCTCAAAGCACAGAGGCCAACCAAAAATTACTAAAATTTCCCAAACTGTGAGTCAGTATAAACCTTTCTTCTCGATATGTTGATTATCTTGATCATTTTGTTATGGTAGTGGAAGATGCTATGAAAACAAGCTTCGGGAATGGCTGCCTCCCAGAATTCGGTATGTTGTACATCAAGGGCCTTAGATTAAAATCTACCCGTGTTATAAAGTAAGGAAAATATCAACACAGTTCCTCTAGCAATGCAGGAAGAATCAGAAACCTGTACAGAAGTATACATCCAAACAGAAAAATGCTACGACGTGGTAATACAGTGTTCAGGCCCCCCACACCCTGTTGTTTCTGAGTGGAAAATCAATACGGCCTTGAATGTAAAACTTCAGCCGGTCTTCTTTCCACTCCTGCTTTCCAGCATGCATGGGAAATGGCTTCCTCTCCATCCCAGTGCCATATCCCACATCCATTCTCAGGGTAGCTTCAGTGACACCTAACAGACTCCATTAGACTCTGACCTTTGTCCATAGACCTTTCTAGAACTCATGTTTCTTCTCCTCCCAATACTCTGAAACTCTGTCTATACATTTGCATTGGAGAAAGTAAAAAGACCTTGCTCTTCTTACATTCAAAACACCATGGCCTTTCTCCGTTTGGATTGTAAGATGTGCTTGTAGATGACTCACTCATTTTTCAGTGTGGACTTCTGTAGAGGAAGCAGCCTTGATCATCGGGGCGAGGAAGGACTGGGCAGTAAAGGTTGTACTTTAGGGCACAGCAGGGATGCCCAGAGGTGGAGCATCATTTATGCAGCTTTTATTTCAGATCTTGGGGGCAGCAGAAGCTTATGCTTCATGATATTTATTTCTTCCAGCTGGTAATGTTGCTTTATTAGGAAAGTCTATGGGAAGGACAGATGCGAAATAACACCAATCCAATATTGCTTCTTAAACTGTATCTATTACCATTCTTATTCTATGTAATGCATATATAGCCTGGATGTATGTAAGCACACCTGTGTCATACAATTTCCCAGGAGGCCAGAAGAATCAGTTCTCCTGGAACTGGAACTACAGATGGTTGTTAGCTGCCATGTGGGGCCTGGGAATTGAACCCAGGTCCTTTGCAAGAACAGCCAGTGCTCTTAACTGCTGAGCCCCATGAGTGCAACACTGTAATATGACAGAATAGATTTGTTGCCATAAACATTCTCTGTGTGTTACTGAATGGTGGCGCTCTGTCTGGTGTCAATGGATGACAGTAGTAGGGCAGTAAAGTTATGGGAACTAAGACTGACTGAAAGTTGATCATGGCTGAGGAGAGAGGAGGTGTCCTGCTTGCTTTTTACTGTCAACCCGGCAGGACCTCCAGTCACCTACCTGGGAAGTAGCAACGTCACTGAAACCATTTCCCATGTGGACTGCTGGTATGTCTATGGGGCATTCTCCTGACTGCTAACAGATACGGGATGGTGAGTGGTTGCTGGTATGTCTATGGGGCATTGTCCTGAATGTTAACAGATACTGGATGGTGAGTGGTTGCTGGTATGTCTACGGGGCATTGTCTTGACTGTTAACGGATACGGGATGGTGAGTGGTGGCATCCCTGGGCAGGTGGTCCTGGACTGTCTTGGAAAGTTAGCTGAGCACAGACTGGGGAGCTGAACTAGCAAGCAGCGTCCCTTCTTGGTTTCCACTTCAGTTCTTTCCTGAGTTTCTCGCATGATGCTCCTCAGTGCTGAACTGTGACCTGGAAGTGTAAACCAAATGAACTCTTTTGTGCACAACTTGCTTTTAGGCAAGGTGTTTTTACCACAGCGACAGAATAGCAAACTAGAATAGAAGATAAGTTCAAATTGGTCCCCTGGACTGGTTGAATATCAAAGTAATTTAGTGTATCAAGAATCTGTTTGTTGTTGGGGCTCGAGGTACGGTTCAACAGGGAACAGTGTGTGCTGCTCTTACTGAGGGCCTGAGTTTGCTTCCAGAAACCCATGGTTGAAAAGCACCTGTGACTACAATGCACAGGGCATCCTATACATCTGACCTATGCAAGCTCCTGTACACCATGCATGTACCCACACAGAGACATATGGACATACATGCCATTTTTTAAAATAAATGTTCTTTAAAAATCTTTATTGTGGGCCTCAGTAGAATAACATAGTGCTGAAATTGGTGACAGTTGAATGCTCAGTCCTAAACGGGACATATGTGTCAGCTCCAAAGCTCAGGGAATATTGCGGAAGCGGGGACGGAAGGAATGGAAGAGCCAGCAGAAAATGTGAAGGGATCTAGAATGTGTCCTATGGGCATGATGCTGGAGCCAGAAGAGATATTTTCTTCAGTGGCACAAATAGTAGCAAGTGTCTCATGCTTCAGCAGTAAATAATCCCTCCTGTAGTGAATCTCAGTGGAGTGTATGTACACGCACACAGAGAGAGAGAGAGAAAGAGAGAGAGAGAGAGAGAGAGAGAGAGATTTGTTTGAAGAGGAAGCATATCAGTGGGAAGGGTAGGCCTTTCATTTCAGCATAAACACAAGGCAACTTCATGAAATTGCAAATAAACAGCCTTCCCTTCTATCTGATTTAAGGTAGAAATGAATGCAAGAAGTCTCCGAAAAGGGTCGGTGTCGTGTGTGTTAGAAGTACATGTCTTACAACATTGAAAAAAATCGTCAACTAAAACAACCCACAAAGCAATCAGAGAAGTATGCTCTTTGACAAGATTTAAAAAAAAAATCTAGGACAACGTGATTAACTCTCTACACTGGCAAATCCATATTTTAAGTTTCATGGAAATATTCACTGACAAAGTGGGAGACAGTTCAGCGTCACTCAATCTGCATCTGAACTTACAAGTTGCATTTATAACAGTAACAAGAATAGGTAAAAGCAAATTGTAAGACGGGAGTACAGACAACATTCTCTCAGTGCGCAGCCCTCTCTTATTTAAGATGTGGTGTTGGACAATGATACCGTGGTGGGTGGGGGCTGGTCAGTGGAGTACAAGAGATGTGGAAGGGAGGGAAGGTGTTTCTGGGCACAGACTCGCAGAGCACGGAAAGGGGACGCAGGGTAAAGTGGATGGGAATTGCATCTGAAATGAATGTGTACATTTTCCTTGACATTATGTCCTAAATGCTGTGCTTGCAAAGCATTTACCTTGTATTAGATATCACACAAAAATTAAAATAAGGAACTGGAGATATATCTCAGTGCTTAAGAGTACTGACTCTTCTCGCATAGGACCCAGATTCAGTTCCCAGCACCAACATGGTGGCTAACAACTGTCCATGACGCCATTTCCTGGGGACCTGATGCCCACTTTTGACCTCTGCAGGCATTGCATGACATGGGTGCCCTTACATACATGCAAACAATGCACTCATACACATAAAATAAAATAAAAATAATATAAATAAAAATTTTAAAATAATGGACTTAAAAGTCCACCCCACTGTCTTCACCTTGATCGACTTTCAGACAACGGAGTAACACGTGTTATAGAGGAGGCGTTATTCTTTTGTGTTGAGAGTAACAATCTCAACAAGGGCCAGGTGTCATGGGCCCCGCCTATAATCTCAGAACCTGGGAGGCTGAGGCAAGTGGATCACGAATACAAAACTATCTTGGGTTACATAGAGATATGTATGAGAGACCTTGAGTCAGACTGCCAAACACAGACTAGGAATACTGGGTCAGTAGCAGAGTGCCTGTCTAGCACGACCCCCCCACCGCCATTATTACAACGATAGCAAACACAGACTAGGAATACTGGGTCAGTAGCAGAGTGCCTGTCTAGCACGACCCCCCACCGCCATTATTACAACGATAGCAAACACAGACTAGGAATACTGGGTCAGTAGCAGAGTGCCTGTCTAGCACGACCCCCCCACCGCCAGTATTACAACCATAGCAAACACAGACTAGGAATACTGGGTCAGTAGCAGAGTGCCTGTCTAGCACGACCCCCCACCGCCATTATTACAACCATAGCAAACACAGACTAGGAATACTGGGTCAGTAGCAGAGTACCTGTCTAGCACGACCCCCCACCGCCATTATTACAACCATAGCAAACACAGACTAGGAATACTGGGTCAGTAGCAGAGTGCCTGTCTAGCACGACCCCCCACCGCCATTATTACAACGATAGCAAACACAGACTAGGAATACTGGGTCAGTAGCAGAGTGCCTGTCTAGCACGACCCCCCACCGCCATTATTACAACGATAGCAAACACAGACTAGGAATACTGGGTCAGTAGCAGAGTGCCTGTCTAGCACGACCCCCCCACCGCCAGTATTACAACCATAGCAAACACAGACTAGGAATACTGGGTCAGTAGCAGAGTACCTGTCTAGCACGACCCCCCACTGCCAGTATTACAACCATAGCAAACACAGACTAGGAATACTGGGTCAGTAGCAGAGTACCTGTCTAGCACGACCCCCCCACCGCCAGTATTACAACGATAGCAAACACAGACTAGGAATACTGGGTCAGTAGCAGAGTGCCTGTCTAGCACGACCCCCCCACCGCCAGTATTACAACCATAGCAAACACAGACTAGGAATACTGGGTCAGTAGCAGAGTACCTGTCTAGCACGACCCCCCCACCGCCAGTATTACAACGATAGCAAACACAGACTAGGAATACTGGGTCAGTAGCAGAGTGCCTGTCTAGCACGACCCCCCCACCGCCAGTATTACAACCATAGCAAACACAGACTAGGAATACTGGGTCAGTAGCAGAGTACCTGTCTAGCACGACCCCCCACCGCCAGTATTACAACCATAGCAAACACAGACTAGGAATACTGGGTCAGTAGCAGAGTACCTGTCTAGCACGACCCCCCCACCGCCAGTATTACAACGATAGCAAACACAGACTAGGAATACTGGGTCAGTAGCAGAGTGCCTGTCTAGCACGACCCCCCCACCGCCAGTATTACAACCATAGCAAACACAGACTAGGAATACTGGGTCAGTAGCAGAGTGCCTGTCTAGCACGACCCCCCCACCGCCAGTATTACAACCATAGCAAACACAGACTAGGAATACTGGGTCAGTAGCAGAGTGCCTGTCTAGCACGACCCCCCACCGCCATTATTACAACCATAGCAAAAATTCTCACAACTATTACTTTAGGGGTTGGAGAGACATCTCAGTGGTTAAAAGCACATTTTGTTCTTGCATAATATCTGGGTTCAGATCCCGGCACTCCCATGGCAGCTAACAACCTTCCATAACCGTAGTTCCAGGATTCCTAATGCCCTCTTCTGGCCTCTGTCAGCACTGCATGCACTTGCTGCATCTATGTACACTCCAGCAAACACTCATACACACAATACTAAGAATACATACATTTTAACTATCAATTTGGGGTGATGTTAACCTACCCACAAAGTCAAGCTATTTCCTGTAATTAGTTGGCAAAACAACAACAACAACAAAAACAAACATTGGAGACCCAGGATAAGCCACACAAAGAAAAGGAACTGGCAGTGACCTGTTATTATATATTTCCATATCGATGGGTAGCACTGACTCTGACGTTCATAGAGCAAAGGCCACCGTAGCTGCCTGGGTTTTGACCACAACAGCTTTATCAATGCTATTGATACCTAGAAAGCCTAGCAAGGTCCATATGCCACCTATCTGTGGACTCCGTGGTTGCTCTGACGGTTTCACTGGAAGATAACCCAAGAACAGTGTCACCATTTACAATAAATCCCCACAACTCCAGAAAGAATTTCTTTTATTTGCAGAAAACTCCTGTACTATCGAGAAGCACAGCAACCATCTTTTACAGAGATATCTTTAATTGTGGTAAGGGATGAGCTGGTGCCAGATTTCAGAACATTCCAGAGAAACGGGACAGTGAGGGGTGAAGGTCTCCTACGGAGGTTCATTCCTGCCACAGAGCTTAAATAGATATTTGGACAGAAGCATCCATCAGGTGCATCCTTATGCATCCTCTAAGATGGCTGAGGCTAGACTATCACAGTGTAATTGCCACAGTGTGACTGGTGGTACATAGACTCCCTCTTGCTGCAGTTCATCATCTTTGAAGACAAATGGCCTATATACAGTAGTGAGGATGGCTGAGGTCTGCGTCCACGTTACATAAGGATCTGTCCTGCCTTCCAGCCCTGTCTCCCATTTCAGTACAGAAGCCCTGGTCATATTTCTACAGAGCAGTTTGTTTAAATTCCTCACCTCTGCTGGATGTAAATACCACGGCACAAAAAAGAACCACTCACCCTGACGTTGCTCCTTTTGGTTGGAAACCATACAATACAGTTTAAATATCTTCCCCAAATATATTGAAGCTTCCTGATGGGAAATGATAGCACTACAGAGCTGTTTAGATATCAGAATGCACTAGATATACTTGTGGTTCAAAAAAATCAAGGTCTTAATGCAAAAGATGGAGCAGTCAAAAGGGCTCATAGGCAGGGAGAAACAGACTCTAGAATTCCTAGTGCACAGTCTTTATGAGTGTGTGTGTATGTGTCTGATACATGCACAGGTGTTGTGTGCTGTATGTTCACGAACATGGAGGCCAGAGGATGACACTGGTGTCGTGCTCTATCACTCTCTGCCTTGTTCCCTAAGACAAGGACCCTCACTCAGTCAGCAGTGAGACCAGCTTCCAGCAAGCCCCAACAATCCTCTTGTCTCCAGCCTCAGTCCCCATACAAATGTACGTGCAACTACATTGTAGCCTTTTACATGGTTGCTGAGGATCTGGACTCAGGTCTTCCCGCTTATGCAGCACATCCTCTTGTCCACTGAGTCATCTCTACAGCCCCCTACACTGTAGTCTTTATACTTTAGTAAGACTGTCAAAAAATTAACATGAAATTAAGTAGCATTACACATCCGATACATTCAAAATGTCTGGAAGATACGGGATTTAGAAAAAAAACAGGTAAAGAAAACTTTCTGTTTTAGATAACTGGTTTTCGAAGCAAGGGGATTTCAGCTTATACAGTATTTGGAAAATTTCTCCCTGACAGGAGGGGCTGGACCATGAAGTGATGTTTCCTCACACTTCCTCAGTGACAGTTAAGAGAAACTATTTCTAAAGGTATGACCAACAAAAACAGTTTTTCTATTCTTTTCCTTTCTTTTCCTAGCCAAAGATTATTTTCATCCCCCCCAACTATATAAATTTGGAAAATTCCAGCATCTAAAATATGCCATCATTTCTTAGCTGAAAGATCCCTAGAGGACATTTTGCTGTTGCTTACCCTGTATGTGTCAACAGTCATTTCTGCTCTGATGTCCTCAGACACCAGCCCACAGAAGACGCATGGATTGGGGACAATGAGAAAGGAATTTTGCAGTGAGCATAGATCCCAGACTCCTATGATAACATGTGATATTTCCTCTCCATGTCTCTAGGGGCCAAAGGCCAGTGCCTCCGTATGATGACTGCAAAACCATTAAAAAAAAAAAAACAAAAAAACACTGCAAAACATGTACCATTGCTTGCAATGCGGTTCTAAGCACTGCCACTTGGGTGCTATTTGATTAAGCAGTGTACTTGAATTCCTTCTTCCGCTCTGCAAAGGTCCCATGTGGATGTGCAGGTTAATGTCCTTAACCCATGGGTTTAACTTAGCTCTCTCCAGGTTACTTCGTAGATGAACCAAGGTCACGTCTCAACATGCATACATTTGCATATGTATGTCCCATCACTCTACCCAGTACTGCCACCTACATTTGAACATATTGTGTATTGTGCAAATCAAAGACACTTTCCACTCATGAACATTGCCCCTATAATTGTGAATCCTGACACATGTATGGTGTTTTTAGAAGATCATGAATTTGGGGGCTGGAGAGAAGACTCAGCACTTAAAAGCACTGGCTGCTCTTGCAGAGGACCCAGGTTCAGTTCCCAGCACCCATATAATATGATCAACCATCCTAACTCTAGTTTCAGGTAATCTGACATCCTCTTTTGACTTCCACGGGCATTGCATGACATAGGTGTACTTACATACATGCAGACAATCCACTCATACACATAAAGTAAAAATAATAACTAAAATATTTGAGAAGATCACGAATGGCTTCATTTACTGTATCGTTTTGTTTTTGTATTTATCTATTGCGAGTACTTGCCTGTGTGTACATGTCTGTGTATCTTTACAGAGACCAGAAGATAGCCTTAGCTGTCCTAATTGAAGTCCTTCTTACCTTTTATTTTTAAAATATTCTTTTTTAAATTTTATGTGTATGAGTATTTAGCTTGCATGTATGTATACCACATGCAAGTGTACCACATGCATAATATGCTCATGGAGTCCAGAAGAGGGCATCTGATTCCCAGGAAGTGTAGTTACAGATGCTTATGTGTCACCATGGGCCCACCAGGAATCAAATCCAGGTTCTTTGCAGGAGTAGCCAGTGCTCTTAACTGCCGGCTCATCTTTCCAACTCCCCACCTTGTTTTTCAACACAGGGTCTCTCATGGACTTGGAATTCAGCAAGCAAGCAAGCTATGCTGGCAAGCCCCATGACCTAGTGACCCATCTATGGCTGCCTCTCCAGGGTTGGGTTACAGGCCCAAGCCGTCCGACCTGTATGGCTTAATTTACATGGATTCTGAGCATCTAACTCAGGTCCTTGTGTGTGTAAGGAAAGCATTTTAACTGACTGTGTCATAGTCCCAACTCCCATTTTTCCTTTCTTTCTTTTCTTCTTTCTTCCCCTGTGTGGATAGTTAGCTGTAATGGAACGGTATCAATTGCCTTGTTATGTGCAGATCAGATTAAGTAGATTAATCAACCACAGTATTCCTGAGATCCCCAAACCTTGAAAATCGTCACATATGCATACCACTGTAGCATGTAGCATAAACCCTGGCCTTCAGACCTTTCCCCACCACCCCTTCAGGGTGCTGGTATGCAGACACCTCTGTCTCTGCTCCCACTGCCCTCAGAGCAGCTCTGTCGGATGTAAGGTCCCTGTGTAATGGACGGCCCACCTGATCCCCCTTTCTCTTAGCCATTACTGACCCCATGCTTTTCTCTTGTCTGATACAATGGCACTGATGGCCTTTCTTGAAATATTGAAATCTCTGCATGCTCTTCCTTCAGCCTGCTTGCATTTACGCCTCTCGGTCTGAGAGGCATTAAATCAGGATACCAGACTTCAAGCCAGACTGCATAATGTCCCTGGGATTCTAATGCAAGTTCAGTGGCCTGCCTTCACTGAATAGGCTAAAACATCATGGGAGGATAAAAAATAAGAAAATAGAAATCCTGAATAGTCACTGGGACCATGAAACACAAGTTACATGGTGTTATTTCCACCACTGTAAAAAAAAGAAGTCAATTTTAAAATATGACATCATCTTTTAATCCTTTCCTGAGACTGAATTCTGATCAGCAGAACTGAAATATCACATTCATCAGAGTGCTTTATATAGACATAGGCATTATTAAAAAAGAATTTCAAGACTGACAAAGTTTGTAAGGAAGTCAAAGATTCAACTATAAAAATACAGGCAGAGCAAAAGTTTAACATCAGAAATACCACTGTGCTTCAGATTATGGCTGGGGAACCAGGGTTTCTTTTTTGGGTTAACAGTCTTGCTAACAGAAGAATTTGAAAGCAAACTCCCTGAGAGGACCATTTTTACTAGAGTTGAAAAAAGACGGTGGAGCCATCAAGCTGACAGTTCTGGCGGCTGCCAAGGAGAAGGGGATGCACAGCAAAGGGAGATGTGTTAGGTTAGGATGCAAAAGAGGAAGTCGGAACTTGTAAGTTAGGCATGGACCTCGAAGTCAGCCAGCAGGTGAGGAGGGCAGGTCAGAAGCATCTTGTAGAATCAGTGAACACACCCAGAGTGTTAGGAAGAGCCTGCTTAGGCGCTTGGTCAGGGGCTGAAAAAAATCATTTAAAAAGGCAAAAAAAGGAAAATGCGTGTTTTTTGTTAGAACTCAGAAGAGTGGGCAGGTGAAGTGAAGATGGTCTGTTGGCAGTTTCATGGGGACAAGGTGACTACTGAAGATGGAGACAGCTACAGTGGTCCAGAACTGGTAAAATACAGAGAATGAGTGTCTGTGAGATGCTTAAACCTATGTGACACATCTTCAGTGCAACCGCAACGCATAGGGTGAGGATGTGTTAACTCTCACCAGAGAGGTTTCCTTATGCAATAGATGGTGATTAACACAGAGACCCACAGTTAGCCAATGTGCAAAGACCAAGAGGCCAAAGAGCGTTTCAACTGAGGATCACTGAGGAAAAGGAGGCGGAAAGATAAGAAGCAGAGGGAATGGAAGACTCCACGGAAACAGAGTCTTCCAGGCAGATGGTCACATGTTCAAATGAACTCACAGCAATGGCAACAGCATGCCATATGCGAGCTCAAACCAGACAAAATCCCATCACAGACATGGGGAAGTAGGTAAGAAATCCCAATGTAACCTAATGAACTTTTGGCAATTGATGGCATGTGGGAAGGGGCAAGACACTGTCTCACTGAAGGACATTTGGGGTCAGAAATCAAAGTCTATAGACTGTGTCAGTACATTAAATTGGTGGCAGGAGAGGAGTAGGTGCTCAGAGGATAGGAGATCTAAATATTATCAAACTATCTTGTATGAAAATCGCAAAAATTCAATTCAAAATAAATTAAAAAGAAGACAAATAGGAATCAATTTGTAGTAAAGAGATTTCATAGAAAATATTTTGAAGGTACATTCTTATAAGAGTTTGCCTCTGAAGCAACCTGCCTCCATCACCAGCTAACTGTATCAACAGCCTCTAAACCGTGGACACAAAAACAAAGCATCAATAGTTCTTTCTCCGGCGCATGCTTCCTGGTGATCAGATACCTCTCTGAAGCTGTGTCAGGTGATGATGCAGGCACCAGGTTCTCTCCTGCTCGCCTGTGGAATTGCTCTTGGGAATTATAATTTACACGGTCTACATTTGTAGCAACAGTCAGGATTACAGAGGTCTCGGCATTGAATTTTGGCCAGGGCTCCTTTAGAAAGTTGGGGAGAGGGCGGGGGTCTTGCACAATGACCAGTGAAATACAGTAGGGTCTACAAGGTATGATGCTATTTCTCTTTCAAATATAATTACAAAGGCATAGAAGATACCCTGAGCACATTATGTACTCAGTCTAGCATTCTTTGCTAAATTTAGTTGGCATACATTTTGATGAGCAATTCAAAGTACATATTCATAAAAATATATTCATCGGAAAGTTTGCTTTTGGAAAAAGCCTCCACCCTCTCTAGATATATGTAATCCAGTTTGAAACCTGAGATCCTTCTATAACATGCACAGCTAACTTCACACGTGAGATCCTTGTGTGAACATGTACACATTCACTTACTGAATGAAGTCCACTTGGAGATGGACAAGTCTCTTCTCTGATAATGTGATATAGTCACTGGGTGTGATTAACTTAATGTAATCCCCCAAAGTCATCTAGACACGCCTCCCTTTCTCGGTCCTTCCCTTCCTCATTGCATCCCTCTCTCCTTCCCTCCGCTCTTCCTTCTCTATTACCCTCCCTCCCCTCGCTTGTCCTCCCTCCTGTCTGCCCTTCCTTCCTCTTTTCACGCCTTCTCTTCCCGTCCCCTTTTCTTTCCTTCTTCCTTCCTGCTCTTCTTCCGTCCTCCTGTCCCCCTCTGTCCCCCTCCTTCACTTCTTTCCTTCCTCCATGCATTTGAGAGCAAGCAGTAGAAATCTCGAGCTTTTGGGCCAGTCTGGGCTACTTAGTAAGATCTTGTCTCTCAAAAACAAAGCGAGAAAGAAGGAAAGAAAGAGGTAGGAATGGATAGAGGGAGGGATGGAGGGAGGGAGAGGTGGAAAGGGAGGAAGAGAGAAAGGGAGGAAGGAAGGAAGGAAGGGAGGAAGGAAGGAAGGAAGGAAGGAAGGAAGGAAGGAAGGAAGGAAGGAAAGAGGGAAGGAAGGAGTAATTGAGATTATCCAGGGAATTTGAACTAAAAAATGGCACCATTTCTAGGCAAGAAACCTGATGATCTCTTATATGGAAAGGCCCCTGCCATTCCTCTTAGAAAAGTGACAAATTATTATATGATAGTTTTCTCTTTAGGAATAGTCGTTTTTAAGCTCACAGCATTTTAATTAAGAAACCTGACATCTCCTCAATTGGAAAAGCTCCACTTAACAGAGTGGTTGATACTGTTAAATATTGGTAACTGCTGTCACTTTATTCAAAGCCTGTGAGATAGACACAATGATACAGACAGAATGTGGGCTAGAGTTAGGTCTCCTAACACTGAAGAACTAATGCTCAGCAGCTCAGGAACTTGGGAAGCTGAGCACATCATCTCCAGGCTCATACTCTCTGCTTCTGTTATTTTTCTCGTTGTGGCCGAATGCCTGACGAATGGAACTTAATGTATGCTAGCACACAGTTGGAGGGTTCTGTCCCGCATGAGAGGAAAGTCATAGCAGCAAGAGTCACAGAAGTGGCTCACAGGACACTTGCAGTCAGGAAGCCAAGAGAAATGCAAGCCAGGGCTCAGCCAGCCCTCTCCTTCTGATTCATTCCAAGACCCCAGCCCATGGGATAGTGCCACCCACATTTAGGGTCAGGCCTCACTCTTTGCTTCAAACTTCCTGGAAATTCCCTCATTGATGTATCAGAGGTGTGTTTCCATGGTAATTCTAAATTCAGTCAAATTGACTATCACACTGTCCAAGATGGCTTTTCAGTTGTCATGGATGGGGATAAAGGAAATAATTATCCAATAAGAGTTGCTAATGCATGGTAAAGAAGACTTTACTCAGGATGACTGCCACATTGATAGGGTCTCAAAGATGGGGTTCTATTCACCAGGAGGAAATGCTTTTGTACATGAACGCTGATGATGTAGGAAAGGAATCTAAGGAGATTACACTTGGGCGGGACAGTGCCTGGATCCCTGAGTCACCACAAAGAGTTGCCTGATCAACCCAAATAAGAAATAGTTTTGTGTGAACCTTTGGAACCATTGAGACTTACAGGTTCTTGAATCATAAACAACAAGTAGGTCATTTTTCACAGATGGGAAACTCCTGGGAGGCGATATCTGGAATAAGGGGGATTCTTGCTAAATGGACTTAACAGTCTTCTTGCTAGAGAGAGTCCAGGATATTATTTCTGAGGTGAAGGATGTGGCGGGATAGAGAAGTGATTCAACGATACCCAGGGAAGACAGAGGTGAATAATCCTGTTAGATGTCATGGAAGGTGGAGAGTTGGTACTAAACTCACTCATCAAGGTTTGTTACTATAATGGAATAGTTCTATGAGGAACTCACAGATGGGCCTTGCAGAAAGTTCTAGAGCCTGGCCATAGTCTGGCCAAACAAAGAATCTTGTTAAGGAAACCTGGGATGAATGTGATCTACATAGGCATCAGATATCTATGAAGTAACAAGCAAAAGATATTTGCCATGTACTCCTTAGACACTGGGACTGAAGGGAAGGTTCTCTAGTTCAGATTTTCTGCCATCTGGACAGTAGAAGGTTCTATATAACCAATACCTCCTGTCCTGAGGATATTTTCTGACTGCTGAATTCTCTATGCACTACTTGTATTTAAAGCATTTTTTTTTTACATATATACGTGTATTACCTGCATGTGTGTAAGTGAAACCATATCATGCAATGCCTGTGGAGGTCAGAAGAGTGTGTTGGATCCTCTGGAAGTGGAGTTCTAGATGGTTGCTAGCCTTCACGTGGGTGCTGAGAATCAAACCCAGGTCCTATGCAAGAGCAGTCAGTGAGTGCTCCTAACATCTGAGCCATCTAAAGCACGATTTTTGAGCCAATGAGAGCTCTGGTTCCTATACTGTTTCCAATTCTTCCAGAAAAAGGAAAGGTTTTCTTATCAACTTTCCTCTCCAGATATTACAGTTAGGGAATTGCTCACCAGAGTAAAGTCTCTGCCTCCCCCCCCGGGGGGGGCGCTATTCAGAATTTTATGGGCAATGACGGAATAGCATACTTTATTTTAATATAATAATATACTATGTAAATACATAAAAGATAAGAACAATATTAAAATTGTATCATGACTTGGTGGCATAAATGTCAATAAGATCTTTAGCACTGAAAGTTCATCTTTTGTAGTGCCCGGGGTTGAGCCTGGGCCTTGTGCATGCCATGAACCGACACCCATAGGTCTTCGTCTAAATTTAAAATAAACTACAATATTCAATATTACTGGCAGGAAGTGTGTGGTGGTTTAACTGAGAATGTCCCCCATAAGCTCCAAGTATTTGGACATTTTGTACCCAGTTAGTAACACTATTTTGGGGAGGCCTTAGAAGGTGTGGCTGTGCTGGAGGAAGCACGTCACTGAGGTTGGGCTTAGAGAGTTCTTAAGCCTTGGTGGATCTCCAGTCACTCTGCTTCCTGTGCTGCTTGAAGATGTGAGTGCATAGCTTCTGCATCTACTCCAGCCACCTCTGCTGCCATGTCGTCCCGCCATGATGGTCTCTTGTCCCTCTGGAACTGTAAGCTAAATAGTAGACTCTTCCTTTTATAAGTTCCCTTGGCCAGTGTTTCTATCCAAGCAACAGAAAAGAAACAAACATGGGGTCCCTAAGGGTAGTAATCTGGTCTTACCTCCCATCTCGTCATGAGGTTATGGAGTATTTTAATTTTATTCATAGGTAATATATCTTTATTTCATTCTTGAGGACATAAAGGACTCCATAACTGCCAAACACTGTGGACCAAGCAAGGTCAGCATCCCATGTGTTGCCCAACTGAGTCCCCTTGGAAAACATGGATTCCAACACAGTGATTTCATTGCCAAAGAATATTTTATTTTACATTTTCATTTCTATGATCTGTGAAATATTTTCATTTGACACACTCATTTGAAGAAGACAGCATTGTCTACAAATGGGATTAATACTTTCCTTGTGTTTTTTAAACTTTCTTTTTAATTTATTTTCTAGACTCTATACTTTAGCATATGTTGAATGCCTGTCAGGGACAACAGACACATTCTTTCTTTGAATTCTTCATTCCACAGATAATAAAGGTTTCAATGCTATCTTTCCTGCAGGGCTACTGACCTTGTAAAAGAATACCTGTGTATACATTACTAGACTGTTGGCTTAATTTTGGATATCTTTGTAACAGAAGGAATACAAATCTCTTTTTAAGAATATGTTCAAAGTTTTAAAACCCACTAGGGTTTGTTTGAATATAGTGGAGATAACATCAACAGAATGTTCAGAAAACAAGTAGCCAGCCCTTATAGCTATATAAAAGAACAACAGCAAAAATAATAACTCTGCCTTCAATCACGTTAGGTCTCTCCTGGGCAGAAAGAAAATGCAAAGTTCCTGTTCTATATTCAAAGCAAAAGTTTCCTTTGGGAAATGGTCTGAAATCGATGATTACTGTGGATTTTCCTAATAAGCATGATGGTGAAATGTCTTCAGATGTGCTACAGTGACCTCAATACAGGTTAGTTATCCTTCGACAGATAGTCCCACAAACTCAAGTATTTTCTAGAAATTCACATACACTGAACGTTTAAAACACACCTTAAAATCCTGAACTTTATACGTTACTTGACAGCATCCTTTAGAATCCAAAACTATCAGAAGGACAAATTTGCATGTTCTTAAATAAGAATGTTACAGTAGGAATCACTTCTTTTGCTTTCGTTTAGTAAAGGAAAGCAACAATTTAAAGATATAAAAATTGGTGGTGAAAGGCTATTGAATCCTGGGAACTTCTTGGAGGATGGGGGGGGTGATAAGGGACTTGGTGATTAACTTTCCCAAAGCCAGTTATTAAAGTTTAGATGTGCAAGGTCCCTCACAGGCTCATGCGTTTGATTATGTGGCCCACAGCTGGTGCTGCTGCTTTGCAAATTTGGAAGGGTGGAGAACCTTTAGGAAGCTGAGCCTCAATGGATGGAGGAAGTGGCAAGACAGGTGAAGATCTCTTTATCGAAGACAAACTTTGAAACTACTCTCAGACCATCTCTTATGCAAACCCATAATGCACTTTCCAGGAATAATTGAGGTTTGGGGGACGTGGAGTTACAACAGAATTGTGCATCTTACAGCAAGTTACAAACACATATTTCTCTGCCACAGAACAGAACCATACACAAGTACTTTTGTACCTCTTCAGTAACATACTTAGCCCTAAAAATCACTCAGGTGCCTAGAAAGAAAGGGTTCCTGAGGTCCCCACCACTGTCCTGAAAATTGCATATACTTTCCACACTGAGAACTGCAAACACTGTTGGCAGAGATTTCCTGAGTTGCAGTAGTACCCAAAGTGTCCTGTCTTGTGACATATCCGATGAGGGATTGGGCAAACCACTCAATGCTCAGAAAGACATATTTATCAGTCTTTATTGATTTTGTTTAAATAGTGATAAACTCCTAAGTCCCCAGAGACCTTAACCTTCTTGAGGAAGAAGTATACATCTAAGTAAATATAGGTATGTAAATGTCTATCTATCTGTGCACATGGTGAGTAGCGATTGATATGTTTGTGAAATACCAGTAATACTGATTCATCTTTCCATAACCAAGTCAGAATGTGCTTTGTCCATCACAGATAAACAGTCTTCTTTGCAGCTGTAAAGGGAAGTGCTAAGAATCACTGAGTCGTTTCAAACTGCAAAGTCAATGACCCTTTGCACTACTGATTCTTAGTGAGTGATTCTTAGGATGGGTGGACTGACCTCTGAACCTTCTCCCCTTGCTCTACACTGTTGTTACGTGGAACTGAGCTAGGTGAGTCCAGAGATGAAGTTCTTGGAAGGAACGGCATCCCTATGTCCCACTAGAGCCCCAGCTGAGTTCCGTGTGCATGTGCTGTTCATACAGAATCAGTAATAAGTGCAAAACGAGGGCTGGTCTCCCTTCAACCACAGACACCCCACACCGGTCTTTTAAATGAAGACAGCAGACCGAGCCATTCGTGTCTCTCTGGTCCTCAGAGACAGCATCTAGCTGCTCAGGGCTTCCGTTGGCTGTGCTTCTCTTCATCACACTGACAAGCCAGGCTGGAGGACGAGGTGCAGCAGAGCTGAAGCCAAGGCTTCCACAGAATGTTGCCTACGGAGAGCTGGTTGGGGACCTCCTGGAGGGTCCTGGTGTGGTTGTCGGCCGCTTCCTGCATGACCTCAAGGATTTCATGGAACCGGGGTTCTGATGCCGGTGTCAGCGGGTTTCTCTCTCTTGGATCTTTGGCAATATCAAACAGCAAAGGTGGGTCGTGGTGAGTGATGTAATTCCCAAAACAGTAGCACACATGCGTGGAAAAGCATCCATTGGAACCCTCGGGGTTGAACTTGGGTGTGAAATAAAAGGCCTTCCAGATGGAGGTGCCTGGAGAGGAAGAGGAAGCAACTTTGTTAGCTGAAGAACAGTGTGATGCACATCGTACATTAGATAAGATGCTATGATGTGCGTCAAGAAGGCAAAGGCTTATCACTCAGTGACACAGGAAATATACACACAGTTCAGCTGTCCTGCAGGCTGGAAAATACCACACCCGTGGATGAGGATATCCATGATACACAAAGTGTCTCAACTTGTAAATGGAAAATATGCCATGTTTTGAACATTCTGACTTCTCAAGTGGAGAATCCACACTTGGCTCTGTGACATGTAAAACCATGACTGCACTAAGAATATAGTAATAAGGGGCTTGGAGAGATGGCTCAGTGGTTAAGAGCACTGGCTGCTCTTCCAGAGCACCCAGGTTCAGTTCCTAGTGACCACATGGCAGCTAACAACCATCGTCCTTAACACTGTTCCAGGGGATCTGACACCCTCTTCTGGCCTCCATAGGTGCTGGAATACATGAGGTATACTTACAGACATGCAGGCAAAGCACATATACACACAAAAATAAGAAACAACAAACAAAAATTACCATCCCAACATATGTGTGTATGTGTATGCATATATAGGATATGTATGTGTATTTGTATAGGTATATATGTTGACTTATTTGAATTATATATATATATATATATATATATATATATATATATATGTTACAGATTAGTTTCAGGTTTAGAACTGGATCCTTTTGCCATGATGAAAATTACATACATGTAAATACAGTATTCACTCATTTAAAACTATGAAACCAATACATTTCTGATGCTGAGTATATATGACTTGATTTGATTTAATCCCTAACAGAACCCTAACTAAGAAAACGGACTAAATTTATCAGTCACATTGGAAAAAGAAAGGGATGGGGAGAGACAAAGATGAAGAGAGAGAGAGAGAGAGAGAGAGAGAGAGAGAGAGAGAGATTTTCTATGATGGACGCAAAGTTAGACACATTAATCCATGGCATTCTTTTATGGTTTTCTATTAAGTGGGAAAATCTTTCCTTTCTTACCTGTCTCCCTGCCAGTTGCTCTATCATGCTGTCAATTTCTGTGTCTCTTTTTCTTCTCTTCCACACCCCCTCTTCCGTCTCCCTCTCCCTTTCCCTCCCAATAGCTAAGTGATTAGGGGGTGCTTTATCGGCAAATACAAGAAGTCCCTGAAGTCTGTATCCAGAGAAATCACCTAAGATCATTCCTTTAAGAAACCTTGTTGACTGGAAACAGAGATCAGGGATTCAATGTCCAGCAGTTGACCAGAATATGAAAAGCACCTGTGTGGACCATTACTCACACCCCAACATCTTAAACTTGTACCCTACATTTATGTCCAGCACAAAAGGCAGATGCAACAGTGTACTCAGTCATAGGACACACACACACACACACACACACACACACACACACACAACCAGGAGGAACAATCTTCCTTGAGCTAAGACTTCAGTTGATACTGTGTTCTATACATTTTTTCAACGTCCAAGAATGTTGACTCCAGAACTAAAGGAGGCTAAGGGGGAGGGTCTCCAAGGACAGTGTGGTGGTTAATCTTGGCTGTCAGACTGACTGGATTTGGAATCATCTCGGAGGCAAGCCTCTTAGCATGGCTGTGAGAAAGCTTCCAGACTGGGTTAATGGTGGACCAAGATCACCTTAAATGTGGGCAGTAAGATTCCTAGACTGGAAAAGAGAGAGCAGGCTTTCCCTCTGCCTTGTACGTGCCAATGCAAAGGGACGAACTGTCCCAAGATCCTGCCGCCTTGACCTCCCCACCGTAATGCATGGTACCCTGAATCTATGAGTCCAAAAAGTCCCTTTCCTAAGTAGTCTCTAGTGAGGTGTTTTCAGCCAGCAACGAGAAAATCCATACAGACAGTGAATGAGTAACAGAGAGGATTTTACACGCATGAAGAAACTGTTGTAAAGTTACACCATGGCTAGGGTTACACATCGTATCAATACAGTAAAATGAAGTTCCCTTGTGAAATTTTTAGCATTCAGGTTATACCCTCAGGAATCTGATATAACATTTAAATCTAATTCATACCTTTGCAGGAAGGACAGTTCCTGTGTAAAACACAAGTTCTGTATTCACTGAAAAATTCAGATACTTAAGTTTCTTACAAGTAAAATTATGTGTAAGCAAGTACATCCGTCTCAGGCCATTCAGGCATTTCTTTTGCTGTATGATGATACGGGCTTTTGAGAAGACACCCACTCTCCAGCAGCCTCCCACAGGTGGCTGCGTGTTTCGAGACTGAAAATGATGGCAGATAAAGACTCATTTAAAGGCTCAGTGCTGGCTCACATCACATGTTCGGTTACTTGGAAGACTGGAGTAGGAGTAAGAAGATCATGATGTGTAACCCAGTGTGGACAACACAGGAAGACTCTGCCTTAAAATTAGCAACAACAATGAAATCCATTTTAAAAAAATACATAAATTAAAAGCCTTGAATTAACATGCTTGGCACAGCTACAAAGAACTGCAGTATGTGAATATCCCTTTTGTTGATTTTAGGCTGTCCTATGTTTGTTTTACATGAGACCAAACAGACCTTCCCAGAGGAAAGATACCACACCTCTATTGCAGTTACCTTGATAGTTTTCATGCAGAAAGGCAGGGTTTGGGCCTGGGAAAAGGCTTAGTCCATAAAGTCAGGCCCAAAGGCAAGGACCAAAGTTCAAGCTCTAGAACCCAGGCAAAAACTCCAGGCAAGTGCTGGTAAATCCTAGAGCTGGGGTGGCCAAGACAGGAGGGTCCCTGGGGCTTACGGCCAGGTACTCAGCCAATGGGAGACCGGGTTTCAATAGAGTAAAAGTTGAACAATGCCAAAAGAACGACTGTCTGACCTCCATATGCACACACACACGCGCACACACATACATGAACACACATACAATAAAGGAACACAGGTCAACATTGTAACTGTGGTATTTTGTGATCAATAGATCAAAACACAAATGAATCAGGATCAGGATGATAACCCTTAAAGTCACTATCACTGGGGTGTGCACCAGCCATGGTAAAAATCCTTTAACTTCACACTGGCTATGCACAGAATTCCTTGTCCTAGAGGGTCAGTGTGAAACAGCTGGTACAGACAGAAGCAATCCGGAAAACCTCCTCTACCTTGCTCCCACAGCTGCTCATGTGGAGGAGGGTGTCTTGAACTTGGCACATGTTTGGTTTTATTTTTATTTGGGGAGGGGGAGGAGGATGGGAAGTTGGACAGTGAAGGTGAGTCTTGCACAGACGAATATATTAATATATTAGAGAGGTTTCCTAATGAAGCACCTGTAGTCTGTGGAGAAGCCGTATATGATAGCTAAGTCGCCTTACATGTGCTGCGTGTGCGCCCCTTTTACAGATAAGGTCAGGTCGACACGGAGACTCGCAGGGCTGCAGGAAGATTTTACGGGACTTGGTTGCCATCTCCAGCAGTGTTGAAAATGGGATCTTGTAGCCTTCTGAGTCTTTACAAGGAATTGCCATGTGCCACTTTCTTCCCACTTACAAAAGATTCAGTTCAGAAGTCAGTTCAGTGTCATGGTGACAGCGTGTACTGCATACAGACACATCAATCCTTGGGGTCAACCCAGAGAAAGCTGTGACATGGGCAATGCAGGAGAAGCCCCCTTTCTTCTTCCTTCAAGAGGTGTAAATACGGAGGGCAGTTTGAACCTGACATTCCGGTCAAATCTCAGCATACTGCAAACCCCAGGAGAGCTTAGGCTGAGGGAAGAAATTCATTCTAAGGACCACTAGCTTTTGAAAGCTGTGACTGTAGGATGTTACCGCCACCTCAGAGCAGTCCTGCAGAGATGTACACGTGGGACGTAGATGCAAGACACCACCTGTGTTCTATAAGCAGCAGCATCACCTCCAGCAGAATCACAGGTGCAGCCAAGGGGCACAGAGTGCGGAATGAGAATTCGTTTTTCTGAAGCATTCTTCTTGGGAGATAGATTAACGTTTGCCTTTCTAGACTGTTGCTGTGTGTGAGCATCAGGCGGACAGGTAAGGGAGGGAAGGAAAGAGAGGGAGGGGAAACAGGGGCAAAGGGGAAGGAGAACAAGGAAGGGGGGACAGTGTCGTAGTTTCATTCCTGACGCCTTGATACAACACCCTGACAAAGGAGAAAGGGCTTTATTTCACCTGACAGTTCCAGGTTACAGC
Organism: Eospalax fontanierii; assembly: GCA_035773235.1. Classification (NCBI taxonomy): domain Eukaryota; kingdom Metazoa; phylum Chordata; class Mammalia; order Rodentia; family Spalacidae; genus Eospalax; species Eospalax fontanierii. The sequence continues at coordinate 5,198,342 of JAJHUQ010000048.1, read as the reverse complement.
CCCTCACTGTGAAGGACTCAGGGCAAGAGCTTGAGACAGTCACATCACATCCACAGTCAGAGACCAGTGAGTAATGAACGCACGCACACTCACTCGCTTTCTTATGCTAAGCTCAATTTCTCTGTCTCACTCAGTTCGGTACCCCCTACCTAGGGAATGGTGCTGCCCACAGGCGACTGAGTCTTCCTACATAATTAAGGTAATCAAGACTACCCCACCCACAGACATACTCAAAGGCCAACCTGGCTTGGATCACCCCTCACTGACTCTAGGTTGTTTCACATTGACAATTAAAGCTAAGCATCAATGAGGGACAGGGAGAGGAAGATGGAGGGAGAAGTCAAGAGGGAAGGAGAGGAAAGAAAAGGGGAAGAGATGGAGGGGGCAAGGAGGGAGAGAGAAGTGGACGGAGAGAGAAGGACAGACAGAGGGAGAGAGAGAGAGAGGAACGAACGAGGAGGAGACTATGCAAAGACAGAGACGGAAAGGCAACCCATGAAACACAATCTGCTTCAGAGAAAGCTGGTCTCAGGCCAACAGTCTGCACAATGCTGGGCTGGTTGTGGAAAGTCGACCTGGGACAGAGAGATGCCCATGGTGAGGCTGCAGACTGTCACAGAGACCCAGCCACACTCTCGCCACAGTGGTACTATCCAGGAGGGCATGGGGACATCTTCCACATGTGATACACAAAGAAGACACTGCATGTGAGTCTTCAAAGCAAGAGCTCCCTGGACATTATGCTTCCATTCTTTCAGCTCCACAGCAGCCAGAGACTCCCATACAGCTTCTCTTAGGCTCTGAAGGATGTCATGATTGGATGGCAGTCCCACTGAACTCCAGAATCCGTGATTTGGGTCCAGCTCCACATCCTGCCATGGGATGCTATGGTCTGTGCCTCTGTCTGCTTCTCTCTTTACTGAGGACCTTTATCTTACCTGCCTACAGACTTCGTTTTCAGGATTAAATCATCACCTTCTATGCAAAGGTCTCACAGATGTGCTAGGCGTATGTATAATAGAGATGACTCCAGAGGTACTTAGGAACACCCAGCTATCACCAATCCAAGAAAGAAAAAAAAGAAACTGCACACTGGGTGCCATCTGCTTTTAAAGCTGTTGTCCCCATAAGATGTATCTTAAGATGTATTTGTTCCCTACTAAGGATTTTTAAGGAATACAGAAAACTAAATTTAAATGACCCTAACACATTGACTCTTAGCATAACACTCAGATTTAGACTTCTCTTGAATGTTATTCGAGTGCTACACTTGGCAAGACTGATTTTACATGCCTGGTGTGTGCCGTGTTAGGCATAAGCCGGACTCCGTTATTCTAAGAGTCTGGTCTTGCAGCGTTTACCCTCTGGCTCCATGCTGCACTTCAATAACCATTTCAAATACTGCCTTCTTTTTTGTTTCCATTGAGAAAAACTCTATGGTGGTTTGAATGAGAATGTTCCCCATAGGCTCTAAGCATTTGGACATTTTGTCCCCAGTTGGTGGCTCTGTTTTGGGATGTCTTAGAAGGTGTGACCATGCTGGAGGAAGTACGTCACTGGGGGTGGGCTTAGAGAGTTCTTAAGCTTTGCTGGATCACTAGTCACTCCTGTGCCTGCTTGAAGATGTGAGCACTTAGCTTCTGTGCCTACTCCAGCCACCTCTGCCACCATGCCTCCTCGCTATGATGGACTCTTGCCCCTTTGGAACCGTAAGCTAAATAAACTGACCCTTTATAAGTTCCCTTGGTCAGCATTTCTATCACAGCACCAGAAAAGTGACTAATACAAACCCACACCTAAATGGACCTTCTACTTGCTTCCAATCTTACTCCAGGCCAACTGTAACCTGCTTACTCCTGAAACAACTCCTCCCAAAACTGTTGAGTCCATCCCAGTATCCTCAGAGAGTTACCCAATGCCAATGTCCCAAGTACCCACACCATTCAAGGTCATCAGGATCTTGAAACTCAGCTCTGAAAGGTCTATCTGCCCAAGTTCTCCAAAAAGCCTGTGAAGCATACTCTGAGCCTTTCATGACAGCTTCTCTCCCAAAGCACTCAGCACTAGGTCAGTGAACCTAGATCATGTTCTGCTTCCCTCTGTGGCTGGCTGCATTTGAACTCATGATGGAGACCTCTGACGCAAATGTAGGATGCTGAGTGCTATGACTACCACCACCTGCTTCAGAGCCTGACAGGGTGAGAGCAATCCTGGCTCCTGCATCAGATGTGGGAAACTAAGTACAAAATGCCCTCTTCCACTAAGACCTATTGTGTAGTATCGAAAGACAGCACTAAGTCCTATCACCTCCTTTTCCTGCCTTCTAGATACTAACAAGACCCGGCCCCAAGTCCCCCTTTAGAAACAGGGCTTGGTTCCCAACTAGTAGTCAACAGTTGTCATCTGTCTCAGTTTAGACCCCTCATCTCATCCACGGTCTACAAGGTTTACAGTCTTCATTTCTGAGGCTGTTTACGTCTGGGTTGCATGTCCTTTCCAGCTACCTTTTGTGCGCCCTGAATATTATAGATGAAGAAGAAAATTTAAAGGGTGGTAAAAAGTGCACTGGTTTGGACAGCCTCCAGCCCCGGGACCCTGAAACCAGTAGAGAACCCCCACTCATTTGCCTGGGGTAAGGGCATTCATACAAGAGCAGTCAGGAGAGATTCCAGAACTGGGCACAAGAGGTTTCATTTTCAGAAAGTAATTGCTGGAGTGAAATGGAAATGGAGCTAGCAGATCACCTACGCAGGGCTGGGAGGAACAAGGGCGCTGGACTTGACAATGGACACAGAGGGTTAGGGACGCCCGGTTGACAGATGGATGAAAAAGCTTTGAGACTGGGTACAGAGGGGTGTGTATGGCTTTCGTTAAAGACACTTAAGGGACATGGCCTCAAGAAGCCTGCACTGACTTGGGTGATCATCTTATTCATTCCTAGAGCATTTGTCTGTTAATGATGCAAGGAGAAAAAAGATGGAGTTGGGGGGGAGAACTAATGGTGCTTTCTGCCTATAAAATCCAATTTTGCCATCAGTCCTGTGACTACATACCGACTCCCTAACTTCCTGTATCACACCATCTCTTGGTCTATGACTAGAAGAAATAACATTGAGATGGCCTGCTAGCACAGTTACAAGCCATTAGCTGTGAACATGGATACCCCCAACGCAGGCCATTGTTCTCAGCATCACTAGAATCCAGGAGTAGATCGGTGATGAACTGTCCTGCAGGCCTGAGTTCAGGGCATCTATAATAACACCTTTGGCAGACAGCTGAGAGGCCTTTTATATTTTGTCATCTTTTCCATCCAACCAACTGGCTTCTTTCATTTGGCCACTGCATATCTTTCCTCTTTGTGTAGATCCAAACATCAGGTTCACCAAAGAGGAAGCTTCGGCACTCGGAAGTTGCAGAGGGAAAATGAGGAAGTGGAGAAGGAGGAAGAAGAGGAGGAGGAGGAATTGAAGAAGGAGAAGGAAGAGGAGGAGGAGGAGGAAAAGGAGAAGAAACAGGAATAGGAGGAGGAGGATGAGGAAGAGGAGAAAGAGGACAATGAAGAACAGAAGGAGATGGAAGAGGAAGAAGAGGAGAAGTAAGAAGAAGAGGAGGAGGAAGAGGAAGAGGAGGAGGAAGAAGAGGAAGAGGAGGAGGAAGAGGAGGAGGACGAGGAGGAGGACGGGAATTCTGCACCTCCTAGACTTGGGAGACCGCCTGCTTCTAGACCTCACTCATGGGACAGACTTGTAAACATTATTGTTTGTTTTCTGTTAGGGTCCCACTGGACACTAGTGTACTTGTAATCTCTTTTAATTAAGGGGATTAAATGAGATATACATTGCAAAGTCCTCATCAGAGTGCTGGGTAGACAGTAAATAGACAATGAACCCAAGGGTTTATGGTTGCAGAGTATGCTTCCAAAGATATTGCAAGGTTACGTGAGAAGATGGGAAAGTCAGAAACAAGAGAATCATAAACAGAATACTCCATCACTGCCTCCATTATATTTTGCACAGATAGAAGGAAAGGAAGACACTGATGATTGTTAAATATTTTATATTCTGGCCACAACTGAAATAGCTCTATAGAAAATGCAAGAACGAGAATCAATGGAAACCAATGAGAAAGCAATGCAGTTAATTGACATATGTCTCCTATCAAAGACAGAGGCAAGCGGTGGGAAACACAGGTCAGAATTAGGCTATGGTAAGCTTAAAATAAGCTGTGTGCTGTGCAAAGGGGGAAGACTGTGTTTATGTACCAAGAACCTTGGGAATGGGGATATTTAATAAAAGTAAGTTTGGACATACATGTGTGACTAGCCTTCTCTCCTCGAGGGAGGACAGAGGCTCATAAAATTCAGGAAGTAAATGAAATATAAAACATTTATGCAGTAAATAAAACTTAACAGGTGGGACTGGAGCAATGGCTCAGAAGACCCCAGTTTGGTTCCCAGAACATTCTAGCTAACAACCACTGTCCATAACGCCAGTTCCAGGGGATCCCAAGCACTCTTCTGACCTCCATGGGCACTTCATACACAGGTGCACTTCCACACATGCAGGCAAAAAACATTCACACACATATAAATTTAGAAAGAAATTTCAACTTAAAACTTCCTGAAATTTACAAGACTCAGGTCTTTTCGCTCCTGGGGTCGCATTTGCAGTTACAGTTGCTGGGACAGGAGGTTCTAGGTGAGCTCTCTGCAAGCACTGCAGACAGCTCCAGGGACATAACCTTCATGTGGTCTCCCCAGGGCTGGGATAACAGTCACCCACATTCCTGGAAGGAACCACCCAGCTCTACTCCTGTGGAAAACCCCAGTAATCCCAGCGGTTCACGAAGCTGGACCTGGATACAACTGTCACTATGGTTTGTTGCAGTTGTCCTATTTGGGGTAACATATTTGGTCATGTCTCCCCCAGGAAGGTCTCAAAACAATGATAGATGATCAAAAATAATGGTTGGCATTTTTTTTTTGTCAACCACGGAGTTAATTTTGCAGTAAAGTTTTCATTGAAAAGGGAATGTTGCTGGACATGGTGGTGCAAGCTTTTAATCTCAGGGTTTGGAGGCAGAGACAGGTGAATCTCTGTGAGATTGAGGCCATCCTGGTCTACATTGTGAGTTCCAGGCCAGCTGGGGCCACACAGAGACCCTGTCTCAAAAAAGAGACCAAAAAGTAAAAGTGAATGTCTTATAAACATGATTTAATTGTGTCAATATGGTAAAATGAAATTCAATGTGAAAAAATATGTTTAAGACACCATGACGGAAGAAAGAAAATCACATTCATGAAGACTTTTTTTTTCCATCAAAAGCAAAGAGTTGTTGGGGAAGTTAATAATGTATGTGAATACACACACACACACACACACACACACACACACACACAGATATATATATATATATGAAAATCTTTGCCAACCTTGTAAGTCACTCCTTGGTCTATAGGAGTTACCACAACAAGTGGTTGTCCATCTGAGGACTGCTATACCTTGCATGGCCACTATCCTATTTTATCTCACCCCTGAGCTCAGCAAGTACATAAAAGAATTCATGGACAAATGCCTGAGTAAGCAAAATCATTTCATTGTAGGAAGGGAGGGAAGGAAGGAAGAATAAAGAAAAGGAAAGAAGGAAGGAAGGAAAGAAGGAAGGAAGGAAAGAAGACAAGAAGGAAGGACAGAAAGAGGGAACAAATGAATAGACAGAATGAGATGACAGGGAGGCAGGAAAGAAAAGGGGAAGAGAGGAAAGGAAGAAACGGAAGACAGACAGAGAGACAAACAAAGAGAGAGATGGGGGGTTGGTCCTTAACACTGCAAATCCATGTACATTCCTTAATAGATACCAAAGCTGATTTAGAATAACTGATTGACTATGGGCAATTTTTGGCGGGAATTGTGTGGACATGCCCCCACATAACTTTAGCCTCAGTCCTCTATGTGTTATTTCTGACTCTTTCTATCTCACTTTTGATTATCAGATAAGGAAAGGCATTCAACAAAGAACCGTCCAAACTATTAATAAAGATGAGAGTCAGATGGGGCTTTGTACACAGGCTAACGCATGAGGCTATGGAGGTGCGGGTAGAATCCCGTGACATTGACTGGGTGTGCTTTGGAGGAAAAGTGAATTTTTTAATTGAGTGAGAAGTCTGACCACTGCACAAAGCAAATATTTTTCTGCATGTACCAGGGAAATGGTGTTAAACCATTACATATATCTTAATTTGAGAAAGAGAGGTACTTTTCCCAAGCTAGATATGAATGTATTCCTTCAGAATGAAGTCTTTTTTTTGATAGACAGATGATAGATTAGATAGATAGATAGATAGATAGACAGATAGATAGGCTGACTGACTGCTTGATTGACTTGCATAGGTAAGGTATTTCTAAGTAGCTAGGGTGATCTCAACTTACGAGCTTCTTGCCTCTGCCACTCAAGTCCTGGGATCACAACTCTGAACCACTACAGATGCCTCCTATTGCTTTTTTCAATTTTAACTTTAAGAATGAAGTTTATTTTTGTTATTCATAAGAAAAAAACAAGGTTCCTAACATACTTAAATTGAAATTGCAGCAGTAGTTGTGGAAGTCAGCTGGTTCAATATGAAATTGTCTATACTTCTGGGGGAGGGGTGATCTTGGAGTCCTGTACATGTTAACTGAGTTTTAAAAACATTTTATTTATTATATTTTATGTGTCTGAGGTTATGGCCTGCATTTAGGTAGGTGCACGCACATTGGTGCCCACAGAGGTCAGAAGAGAGCATTGAATCTCCTGGAGCTGGAGCTGTGGACAGTTGTTGGCCATTATGTGGGTGCTGGGACTTGAATCTGGGGTGCTGCAAGAGCAGCTAGTGCTCTTAGCTGCTGAGTCACCCCTCCAGCCCCATGAACTGATTTTTTTAATCCCATTTCCTCACATAATACCCCATTTCCTCACACAAACATATAGCTTCAAATAAATGTGAGAGTTTTTTCTACAAACTAAGACTCGTTACATGTCCATTGGAAAAAACAAAACAAAACAAATCTTTAAACTCCTACCTGCTTCTTGGTTGAGGACACATGTTCCAAAAAATGTATCCTCTGTAAACTTCTTTTGAAAATATCGAGTGCCATTGTCAAAAATCGAGATATCAATGATGTCATTGTAGAGGACTGTTGTGACATATTTGTGTCATCATTGGCCAGAATGGCCTTATGTGTCCTACGAATGTATTCTTTACGTACTGTACTATACTAAATTGAAAAACATTCTCAGAAGCATCCCTGGGACTCTGCTGGGTCCAGTCAGCTTGGCAGCTCTCATGGCCATGTCATAGTCAGCTCATATTCTATGGGAATGTCTTTTATAAAAACAAACATCTGGATTAATGACTCTCAACCCTCTGAACCATGGGCCCTTGAGACCTGGCCATCTTGTTTCGTGGGAACTCTACTCTGCTATCCTGTCTGGAAAGATAAGGAATGCACATAGGTGTGCTTGAAAATTCACATATCCCACTGAAAGGCAGCGCATGCATCTTGAATGAAAGCGTGAAGACTGAGAAAGGATGTTTGACATTGCATGAGAGATTCTAGCAAAGGCAAGATAAAACTTTTTTACAAAGTCTAAGACAAGGGCAGATCCAAACTTGGACTTCCCCAACTGAAAGTGAAGAAATGATTTGAATAAAATTATGGCCAGGGCTTGAGTGGAGGCCACAGTTCGAGAGTGGAGTTCCATGAGATGGCTCTGAGAGACATCTGGGGACGAGTGTCCTCTGAGCTCAGGCCCATGGTTAGAATCTAAATTAAGAGCAGGCTGTCTTACTCAGGTCATTGTAATATGGACAGGTAACACTCTGATATTTTGAAAGCTATGCAGCATAATCCCAGACCCAAAGATCCTCTTCCCGTGTGCCATGCATGCCATCCTTAAAATCATGTTGACATGGGGTTGAATCTGTAAAAGCATTGACTCGTAGCTTAAAGCCTAAGGTGACAACAGTGTTAGGCATTGAATTTGGTAAAAGTTTCCCTCACAAGTCTCATATTAATGCAAGAACTCTTATCCGTAGTATAATTATGGTTTTGTGAATCTTTTTGAAAAGTGAATGGACTGCTGATACTCACCTGGCACAGGTACCTATGCTATGTCCCTTGCCTGTTAAAGATAGCTTTATCAGGGAAAGGAAAGTATTGATTATAATAGTTACAAAGGATTCATGCTTTAAATTTCTTAATTTACATTTATTTACTTATGTAGGGTGTGTGTGTGTGCATGTGTGTGTTGCTATGTGTGTGCGTGCAAGTGTACGTAGAGGCTGGAGGACAACTTGCCAGAGTTGATTCTTTCCTTCATCATGGGCATCCAATCCAGGTCACCAGACTTGGGGGTAAGGGTCATTTCCTGCACAGCTATCTCACCAGCCTAAGATTTATGGCTTTAACAGATACAATGGGGTGTTAGCTCTGACAGGTTTGCCAGAAAAAGTATTTAATGAAGTCTCATGCTCAGGCATTCAACTAATCAGGATACCTAGTAATTTGATTTTAAAAATATCTACTCCTGGAGTGGAAGACATGGCTGGGAAGTTAAGAGCAGTGGTGGCTGCACTTGCAGAGACCTAGGTTCAGTTTCCAGTACCTACATCGCAGTTAACAACCATCATAAGCCCACCTACAGGGGAGCCAATGCTGTCTTCTGGCATCTGTGAGGCACGGCCCTCGTATACATGTAGGCAAAGCACTGTGTACATGAAAACACGAATAAATAAAATCCAAAAACCATACACATGCAGGTGCACTTTCCTGGCATCAGTGAACTACTGGTGATTTATCTCAGCAAAGGAGGAACAAATTGAAATTGTTTGCCTACAAGAATGAGTCTGGTGTCAACACTATCAATGTGGATAAATGTACTGGTCTCAATATACCGTCCCTGTAACTAAACCCTGATCCTAATGTTCTCTTCTGAGTCATAACAAAGTCTTTTGCATTTAGGTGGTAGCCCTCTTTTCTCCACACTTGCTGAAAACAGTCTACCCGTTCCAGTGATTATGCCAATCTCTGACCAAAGTAGGCCTGAGATAATCTGAAGAGCTCTAGTTGCATGTTTTTCCTGTTGATAAAATGCTCCATACAGAACATTCGTCTCTTTCTCCTTAGGCACCCACCAGCTCTCAGCACTGTGCAGAGAATATTCCAGAATGCATGCAAGCCCTGTGCAGAGAATTTTCTGTGTTCTGTTTACTGACAGAGACCCATATGAGATGAGGAATTTTTAAATAGCAGTTGCTTAATGAATATTGCTAGAAAATAATGACTAGACAGAACACTGAATAACTCAACACTAGACCATGCATGAAACTCAAGACTGCAAAGATGTGCACTCAGCTTCAGATTATCATCTGCAAAGCATAACAAGAAAGGTCCATAAAATCCAGGGTGGATTAACACTCGTTCATGAGGTGAGCCATTCCACCCTTGAGATCCAGTGCTTCCTTCATGTTTTTCTTTCTGGCTAAAAGTGGAAGGCTTAATGGGGCAGTTTTTATCCCAGGCCAGTTGCCTAACCAGAAACTAGGTCTTCTTTTTCTCAGTTCTCTGTCATTTGTATTTTCTCTCTTCCCATCTTCGTTTGTCTTGACTCCTCCACAGCCCCTGGTGCAATACGTCCCTCCCGGTTCTCTAAGTGGGGCTTTGCCTGTGCAAAAATGCAGTTCTCCGAAGCCTAGGACATGATGCCATAGTTCTTTAAACACCAGGACTCATGGAAACTTTGTTTACTGCTTATCTTTTCGGGTGTCTGGGAAAAGGTAGAGTTGAGTGTCCATTAATTGGACCTTTTGGCCCAAAATGAGAAGGAATGCTCCAGAATTGTAGGTTAGGATTTGTGGACACATGAATGAGGTATATATTTTAAGTCATTCTTGATCCAGGATAACAACTCTATGATATTTTTAAAAAGTGTATTTTTATTTATGGGCATGATTAGTGTGAGAACCTGCTGGTGTGTGCACCTCATGAATGTATATGTCTGCAGAGGCCAGAAGTGGGCTTTGAATCCCCTGGAGCTGGCTGAAGTTAGAAGTGGTTGTGAGTCACCATGTGGGTGCTGGGAACTGAAGGCCTGTCTTTTGCAAGACCTGTAAGTGCTGTTGGCTGCTGAGTCATTTCTCTAGCCTCTAGGATTCCATAATTTTTGTATTCAACAATGGAGCACAAGAGAGTGACCCAGATTTTCAAAAGAAACTCTGTAGCATAAACAGTGAACTAGGAAGGTTTTCAATCTTCCACTTTAAAAATAAGAACGGCTGGGTATGGTGGTGCACGCTTTTAATCCCAGCACTTGGGAGGCAGAGGCAGGCAGATCTCTATGAGACTGAGGCCAGTCTGATCTACATAGTAAGTTCTAAGTGAGCTGGGGCTATACAGGGAGACAATGCCTCAGAAAGGCCATTAAATAAATAAACAAACAAACAAATCAATAAATCTCAGTGTATGGTAAATGTGGTGTTCTCTCTGAGTTTTTTTTTCCTATTGGTTCATTCAGTGGCAAGTCCCACCCTCTGACCAATAAGGGGGAAGGAAGGCGGGGAGAAGCAGGGACAACATGACAGGGAGGCAGCGAGGCACGGGAATTACTCAAAGCCACTCAGGAGGAAAAGTGCCTGTCCTGGGCCCACGCAGAAGGCCAAAACCCAGGAGGCAGTGTCCCAAGTCCCTGCAGTCCTAAGGATCATGTGAGTGGAAGCAAGATGCTGGCTGGGAACGGACAAAGAGCCCAGTGCCGGCGACAAAGGGCTTTGCGCCCAGGGCAAAGAGACTTGCGTGCCACCTCTATGGCGGCTTTAGGCTGGCGGATTGCTGGTAACAATGACTTTATGGGTTACTTGAAATAAATCAATCCATCTAAAGCACATTCGCTATTCGTTCAGTCAGTTCAGACCTGGAGGGTGGGGTGAGGCTGAATGCCGGGTGCTGCCATGAGAAAATTCATGCAACACTCAGTGGTTAGAGCATGTATCTAACATGCACAGGACTCTGGGTTCCATCTAGAACTGCTGAAAAAAAAGGGGTAACAAATCATAAAGAAGCTGTACTTTAAATATTTCTGAACTTTTTAATTTATATCTTATGTGTATGAATGTTTTAGGTGCATGTATGTAATTGCACCACATGTGTGCAATGCACACAGAGGCCAGAAGAAGACTTCAGATGCCCTGAAACTGACATTTCTGCAAGTTGTAAGCCACCATGTGGGTACTAGGAATCAAAACCGAGTCCTCTGGGAGACCAGGAAGTACTGTTCACTGCTAAGCCATCTGTGCAGCCCCGTGGTTGTTATTTAAGTGTCTTTGGGAGATTCACTGAGAGAGTACGATGGGCGGATTGATCACCTGAAAACCCAGACAAGAGGATGGGTCTGGGCAGCTCAGCAGTAGAGCATCTGATTTGAGGCCCTAGGTTCAATTTCCAGCACTAATAATAAAGGGAGGGAGGAAAGGGGGCATTGGGAAGAAAGGAGGAAGGGGAGAGGGGAGAAGAGATGATGTGAGGGGGAGAGGAACGGTAAAGAGAGAGGAAGAAGAAGGCAGAGGACGGGCCGAGGGGAACGCCTGCAGCTGAGAACAGGAAGAGGGACAGAGGAAAGGGACAGCAACGAGGGAGGAAAGAATGACAAGGAGGGAGGAGGGAATGATGAGGGGGGAGGAGGGAATGATGAGGGGGGAGGAGGGAATGACGAGGGGGGAGGAGCGAATGACGAGGGGGGAGGAGGGGAGGGCGAGGGGGGAGGAGCGAATGACAAGGGGGAGGAGGGAATGACGAGGGGGGAGGAGCGAATGACGAGCAGGGAGGACACATGGGCAGGAGGACAGGAGTAGGAATGGGAGAAGACCAGAGCACAAGCCGCCTAGGTTTAGACAGGAGGCTGCAGGCAGAGGCCCCTAAAGTCTGCAGATGCACTCGGGGCCCCCCATCTCTCCAGAGCACTGTGAAGATGAGGTGAACACCAACAGGAATTCACAGTCCAGGTTCAGCCCTGGTCTCCCAGCTGCACAATAGTGGATTTCCACGGATCCCGGGGCATCACTGTGGTTTAGACGCTGCTGTCATTTTACGTTTCGATATTATAGTTAAATGTGAAAATCTGTTACCTTGGCTGCACGACAGCTTGGTTCTCCTCATTCCTTGGACAGGTATCGAAAGAATCCAACTGGATCGTTGCCTTTCTTAGACTGCTGGAGAGGAGGCCTGTGGCCTTGTGCTTATTAGGCCAGGATTCTGAGCCCCGAGCCACTCCCGGTCCGACAATTAAATCTTGTTACCCGTTACGTGCACAATGTAAAGAACACTTTGTCTGGGAATGTGAATATATGCATGCATTTTGAATTGACTTAAATTATCTGAATATTGCAAACTGATGGATGGCAAAATTCTGATTTAATGACATGTGAGTCACCATTTTTGAGGCTGAGGAAAAGTCTGTGCTTCAATGCCATTTGCTCTCATGCTCCCACTTAGTTGAAAATAGAGGTAGAGAAAACATGGAGAATAGGCAGAGGAAATAATATGTTTGGACTATGCATGAGGAACTCCGGGAAGGAGCAGGACTGGCATTCTTTCTCTTTGAGGGCAAGGCAGACCAGGCACAGAGTTTGTGGTCTCGTGTATTGAAACCTGGACAGGGAATGAATCACTAGACAAGACAGAAGTGGGACAGCCTGACTGCCCTGTCCTGCTGAGGATCCCAAGCTTGCTGTCTGGGGAAACAGCTGTGCAGGTGAAAGGAGGTCATGGTCCTGAGATACCTTACCATGTGGCCAAAAGACTAAAAGGAAGAAAGGAGGAGAAATGTGCACACAGAAACACGCCTGTGGCCCTCTGGAACACGAGGCTCTTCTCACTTCATGGATGTGTGTAGAATACATGGTAAAAATGATACAAAGCCTGGGGAGGCTGGTCTACTTACTGTTTGGTGGGTGCCAGCGCACAGCATTTAAGTACGCATTGCAGTAATGGAACAGGAACTCGTGCTCAGAACGTGGGCTCTTGCCTTGGAGCAGGGGCATCAGATCCCTTCCATCGATGACCCTGAGTGGCACAGCAGACCGGGTATCAGGTGTTTATTCACCCATCTAGATCAGTTTTGCCTAAAAACACCCTGACTTCTTATATGTGCTTCTGAACAAAGATCAACCAGATAGAGCCTCATAGTGCTAACTAAGTAACCAACACAAAGACTAAATAACCCTGAATAGTAACTTCTTGCTCAGTAACTCCATGAGCTATACACCTCAATGTGCAGGGACCATAGCTCTGCTCATCCATGCGGCGTGGGTACGTTCTCCAAACTGAAATATTCCTTTCTGGACAGAGGAGTGAGGATCTTCAGACTGGGAAGCTAAGAATCTAACAGGGCGCAGGAAGCGTAGAAATTTCCAACACTCACAGATGCCCCGCCCCATGTAGATAAGCGCTCAGCATGCAGGGGAGAAAAGACACTCTGTGGAGTTGTGTGCTGTGTGCAAGTCCGTCAGGGATCTCCCATGATGCAGTTCTCATGAGCTGTCACCCAATCTTAGCTGGGCCTTTTAGGGATGCTGCTACCTGTGAGGTAACATCCTCCTGTAAGTGGCCCCTAATAAATCCATTGGTTCACTAGCCTAGCAATGGTGGGCTATATATTTGTCTGTTGCCTGTGTTCTATGTGGAATGAATATGTGTTTACATAGGTCTCCCCAAGAAAAATCATTCATTCACTCTCCAAAGTGCTCTATGAGTTGAGATTGCTGTCATCTCCATTGCTTAGCTAAAGAGAGAAAAAGCTTAAGCAATCCGTCTAGAGAGATGGCTACGAGGATTGCTTCTCTTCCAGAAGACTCCAATTCAGTTCTCAGCACCCAGGTCTGCAGCTCACAACCATCTTTAACTTCAGCTGCATGGAATCTGAGGCCTTCTTCTGGCCTCGACAGCCACTGCACTGATGTGCCATACATTCACACAGACGCATACACAGCTAAACAAATCTTTCAGGCTGGACAAATGGTTCAGTGGCTGAGGATGCATGGTTCATTTCCAGAGGACTCATGTTCAGTTGTAAGGCAGCTTACAACTCCTGGACCTGGGGCTGGAGTGATGGCTCAGCAGTTAAAGCACTGATTGCTCTTGTAAGGACTAGCACCTACAAGGTGGCTAGCAACCATCTGTAACTCCAGTCCCAGGGGAGCCTAAGCCTTCTTCTAACTGCCTCGGGTACTGTATGACATGGGTGCACTTACACACAGGCAGGCAATATACTCATACACAGAAAATAAAAATAATAGCTAAAATATTTAAATAATAATAATAACAATAATGCAACTCCTGGAACGGAAGCTCCAGTAGATCTCATGCCCCCTTGTATCCTCCAGAGGCATGCCCACACACAGGATAGTTTCCCACAGACACACATACACGTAAATTAAAATAATAAAAATATATTTTGTATTTACTTAGTTTATGTAGCACAGATTTGGATTGGATATACTTCAAAGACAATTTGTCAAGCAGAATGATTTCATTTGTAGGAAGCAATAATGTTCTTAAATTCCCTACATATGGATTATTTGCAAATAAAACAATATATTCCATGTACCACTATCTTGGGCAAAAAGTGGAACTCTCTACATTACAAAGAGATATATAAAAGGGACGGAGAATAAAATAAAATTTCTAGGGTTTCAAGCAAGGGAAAGATGTAAAATTTTGTTTTCAGTTAACGTAAACCAATAGTAACCCAAGACATGGAGACCATTGATACTGACTTAATGGCTAGGTTGACGCAAGGGGCACAGAACTGTTCTCAAGGAGTCAGAGCATTTAACCTGAGGGTTTTCTCTCTCTGATTAAGAACACCAGCTGCCTGCCTCCTCTTATTATGAGGCATTTAGAAAGTGGAAGTTTAACATGTCCCTGTAATTTGAGGAAGCATGTGAAGGGGTCCTGCACCCCTTGAATTTATTTTCTGTGGTTTATTTTGATGTCACCAAAATCTCGTAAAGTAATTATAGCCCCATTGCTTAGTGCTTGTCTGGCCTCAGCCTTCGTTATTAATCATGCACGCCACAGAAGTCTAGGGGCTGAAAATATTCTATTATCATAAGTTAAAAATAAGAACAAAAGACAGGTTGGCTGTGTTCCCGAGCTGGCATGCCCTGTTCACCACCAGTGGAAAGGAGGGATCGTGGAGGAACAGTTAGTTCTATGCAGACACAGAGTGTTTTCTCAAATACCATTTCCACCCTGCAAGGACACTTCTCCCTTTCTTCCTCCCCCTTTACAAATCGTTCTTAAGGGGAGCTGAAGCCTAACCAAGATTGAAGTGAAGAAAGAAGGTGTGTGTGTGCAGGGATGGACAACAGATCAGGAAGAGCCCCCAGTGGGTCAAAAGTGATGTGAAGCTGAGAGCCAGGAATAGGTTTCCAGCCCCGGCTATGGTCTGTGCCTCCGGGTCACCAGAAGCTGTTTCATGATTTCCAAAAGCAAGACAGAATCTCCATGTTCTCATTTTGCCACAATCTGGGACCTTTGCTTCTGGAGCCTATTTCAAAAGGAATGCTGCACGTTTCAAACAAACAGATGCAGTTGTTTAACAGGACAGAAAGATGCTTTAGTGTTTTGGTGCTACGAAGATGTCTTGGGGGGTAAAGGCCCTGCCTCCTAACCATGAGGATCTTTGATCCCCAGAACGCACATAAAAACCAGGGCTTTGATTTTGCTGCTGGGGAAGGACAAAGCAGGAGGATTCCTGGGGTTGACTGGCCAGCCTACTGTGTTTATTCGGGGAGTGCCAGTCAGTGACAGAATGCATCTCAAACAACAAGGTCAACAGCTACTGAAGAAGGACACATGAAGTCGGCCCATGAAATCATGCGCATACATTCATGTGCACATGCACACACACACAAGAACACGCACACACACAAGATGTCTTAAGAGTTTCAATAAAGGGAAAAGCTTTCTTCCTCGTTCAACAAAACTAAACAGGTGATGCGTCTGCTTTCTTTATATCATAGCCTGGTAACTGAAATTGGTCATGGTAACAAGGACAGGAGGGTTTCCCTTATCTAATCATTCCAAATCTCTGTATGTCGCTCTCTTTAGTTAAAAACATCCTTCGAGCTTTAGTGAAGGAGTAGATCAGAGAGTGTTCTACAAACTTCTCTTTCCTCAAGTGCTGAGACACTCATTTTTTTATTATCATACACCTAATACACTCTACCCTAGAGGAATGCAATAAATCAAGCAGGTAGAGAAAGCCACCATTTCACAGAACTCCAGAAATATGTCCTGTCACAAGAAAGTTCATTTCTACTATGAAAAATTGAAAATGACACCCATTGAGCCAAACTTTTAAATGACACTGAAGCTAATATTTAGGATTGTTTTGAAAACCACTCGTAAGACTCCCCGTTAACTAAGGCAATAGCTCAGTAGATAGTCTTTCTCAGAATGCTCACAGTGAGCATGATGACTTAGGGTCACAGGCCACGGTTGTGTCAGTGCACCACACAGCCTGGACACGTTCTGAGCGAACATGTCTGTAACTGGTCTGGTTTGGACACTACTTCACATCACGCTAACTGGTGCACCTAGCTAGCCAATGGGATAAATGAGATATGCCCTTCTGTCCTTGGGGAGAAACGTGTTCCAGAGGTGGCCACTAATTTGAATGGGGATATTATTCCTGGGTGACGTGGTGATCTTTACAATATGTCTGGAAGGGGTCTTTATTTGAGAAGGTCAGGTCAGGTTAAACAGCATGGGAAAGCTTCATATTGTCCTCTGGGAGATGGTACTAACCTCATCCCTTGAAGAATGTGCTGTATTCTGTCTCAGTTTTAAGCCTCTGAAGATATCCTCTCTCCATGTGGACCATCTACCTAAATACCTTCTACATGGCTCACTATGGGAAGGTCCAGAGCTCACAAGAGACCAGAGTTGGAGAGAATAGACAATGGAAGGTCATTGGGATAGCTGGCCGCTGATCACATGATAGTGACTAACACTTCAGGAAATGTTTTCAAGAGAAACCAGACTTACAATTTTGCAGTTTTACAATCCCACTGCAATAATTAATATTGATGGTCAACTTGACCAGATTGACAGTTTCTAGATTAGATGACTTGAGGAAGGAAAATCCACCCTAAATACATGTAGGCCATACCATCCCCCAAGCGGAAGGAAGTTGGACTGCACACAAAGGAGAAAGCCTGCTTTCTGCTTCTTGTCTGAGGATGTAATGGGACCAGCTGCCTCAACCTTCTTCCCTCCCTTCTCTGTTCTCCTACAGCGAGCCAAAAGAAACCTTTTCTTCCTTAAGTCACTTTGTTCAGGGATTCAGTCACAGGAATGAGGAAGGTAACACAGGTCTCAAGGTGGTCTGCATTCAACAGAAAATCTACCTTGAATTTTGAAATGGTATCTGTTCCCAGGCTAGGGACCCCCATAGCTCAGTCAGCAGTGGAAGAGACCCACACTTCTCAGTTAGCCCTGTGAGTGATCAAAATGGGAAAGCACTGGCCACACCTCCACTGGCTGTCTGTAGGGCTTTCTCTCTCTATGCTAGGCTGTTCATCAAAATACAGCAGTACATTTCTCCACCTGCAGATACTTTAATGTTATAATGCATTTATGAGAATGTAATTGCATACCAAGTTGAGCTGCATGTGTGAATCTGTCTAAAATACACCAAGGGAAATCTTATGAAGACTGAAAACTAATTTTACAATGTAGAAAAATATGTCCACATTGTAAACATCCTTGCAAACATTACATCCCTCTGTCAAATCTGAAGAGAAGTGTGAACCTCCCTCTGAAAGTCAGCACACTTGAGTGAAAACGGTGGGTGCATGCTAGCTCACTCATGATGATACAGACATTGACATGTATTCTTTTCCTTGAGAAAGCATCAAACTTTAAGCTATAGCTCCAGAACTTTGCCTGTGGAGCCTGAATTCTTCCCAGAGCCTTGGGATTTAGGGGTTTTCATGAAAGCTTTAACCAACCTCATCTCAGCTCTCCCTTAGCAGCACTAGGAAGGGGTCACAAGCTTTATCTAGCAACATGTACATGTTTGCAAAGGTGAGACCCAGGGCACGGTCTTTCATTATTACCATTCAATGCATTTAGCTTCAGAGTCTTCATTTTTTGTTTCACAGCATGCAGAGAGACATGTGCTTTTCAGTGATTTTCACGGATTCTCCGCTTATTAGAGGATTTCTGGGGGTGGGGGGTGTATATAGTGCTTCTGCATATGGCTGAGTGAGCACCAAAGACAGTTCCTTAGTTAAGCTCTGACACAGAACGAAAGGGAATCTTTCTGAAAGAAACAGTCTCAGCTGGAGAGCAAGCTCCTGGAGGCACCCTGCTGAGGTCAAATGACAAGCTATTGTTTCTGAAGCTTTGAGATTCTGCACCACAACAGCCTGTCCTGGGCAGCCTCCTCTCCTTAGAGACCGAACCCCCCCCCCCAATTAACTATTAATTAAGCCAAGGAGAAATCCTAAATGAAAGGGCTTCCCCACCCTGCCACCCCCACCCCCGCAATTCCCAACTAGGACCCAAGGCAGGAAGAAGGAGCTTTGCAGAAAAGAATTAAATCTACTTTCTAAAGGGTAGCTATCTGTGTATGGAATTTATAGGTACACACAGACATAAAGATATTATCTAGGAGTTCTTATTGAAAAGTTTTGATGGGATTTTCCATTATAACTATCCTTTCCACAAAAGAGCAATAATAAATTTCAAAGCAGGAATTTGACAACCTCAGCACTCCTGACATATTATGTGTGATAATTCATTGCTGTAGGCGGCTGTCCTGTACACTCAAAGATGCTTAACAGCATCTCAGTCTCCCATCCATGGGATGCCAAAGGTATTCTGAGATGAGACAATTCAAGATGTCCCCCAGGCACTGAGAAATTGCCTCTGGTGAGTGATAAAACAGTCAGTTGAGTGATAAACACTGCTCTGGATGTCCAAAGCCTTTGAGACAAACACATTAAGAGTATTATCCAACCTGGGTCATCATGTGCTTATATGACCATTTTCTTCCTACAACAGTCTTTTGAAGCAGGTGACTGTTTAGTAATATCTAAGACCATGATGACAATGTATAGCTGGATCAATGTCACAAGCTTTGGACCTGAACACAGGGCTGATTTATGTAAATGTGTACCACCAACATCCATAGAGGAAATCAGCCATGGGCAGAAGTGTCCAGTATTGAGAATGTATTCTACTGATTCATCCACGAAACACATAGGTCCATGAACTGTTTAAAAACAAGCAACAACAACAAATAATCTACGAGAGCAGTTATGTCCTCCTCCCCTGAACAGGAACAAGAAGCTCAGAGTGACTCATGAGTTCCACACTGGAGCCAACAGAAGGAGCTGACAGGGAAGGCTTTCCTCCCCACCCCTCACCCTTCTGACTTTGCGGTTCCCCAATTCGGTGGAAAACCACCCAACAGACATGTCCTGTAAGAAAAGACCACACTGACTTTAAGGAAAACTGGGAGTGAATGAGATGATCTGAGTTCTTGCTTTGAAATACCTTGTGGTGTGTTTTATCCCAAAGATGAGAATTTGGCGCTTTCCATCAGAAAAGATGATCTGTGCAAAACTGCTGCCCAGTTTTCTTGTACTAGCGAAGAAAGGAAAATGGCTCCAATGGATCCTATCTTAGAAAACATTTAGTCCTCAGATGGTATGATCTAGACTTTTCGGGGAGAAATTGTGTATTATGACTATACTTTAAGGATGGAAGGTAAAACATCAAGGGCAAACAATCATACACCTGCCTTACTACTGTGCTTAGAGATGCATGTCATTCTCCTGTCAACCTGCCATCATTGGTGCTGTGACCTAACCCATTTCCCAGACAAGGTCAAGGGCCAGGAAAGTCAAAACATAGTAGACAGTAGAGATGAGGATTTGAACCCAAGGAGTGTGACCATAGCACCCACAATGCCATCCACAGGACCAGGTAATCTCCAGACTTGTCCAGACACACTTTGTGACCCATGACATCTTCTTAGGAGGTCCTAGAGACTAAAATTGCTATCAACAGAATAAGAAAATGCTCTTTATTTCTTAATTTCATTCTTAACGGTGGACATTGCCAGTGGCTTCAGTGGAGAGAGTAGTGCCCCTGCTACGTTGGGTAACAGAATGTGAACTGGCATTTTATTTTTATTTTTGTGTACGGATACATTGCCTTTACATATGTAACGGCATCTGTGTCATGCAATACCTTTGGAGATCAGAAGAGGGAATTGAATTTATAGACAGTTGTTAGTCATCATGTGGGTGCTGAAAATCGAACCTGAGTCCTGTGCCAGAACAGTCAGGGCTCCTAAATGCTGAGCCATCTTCCTAGTTCCCTGAAGTGTTTTTTGTACTTTATATGCTTTCCAAGTTTAACCGCTAATGACCCACATTAACAGAAAGATATTAGGTAGTTGTGATTAGTGGTGTACAACTGGGCCCTTTAACATCACTATCATGGCGTGGAGAAGCGTTCATCAAGTTTATATGGCATTACTATTAGCTAAGGGGGAGGGGCTCACAGGGCTCCACCGCCCCCTGAGGCTTTGTCAGTAGTTAACGGTTGCTAGGGAGAAGGGAAGAGGTATTTTCATCAGTGGTATGGCCTCTGATAAGGTGCCCATGGTCCTATAGATGCACAATCCCTCACCTATGCTTCTGTAAAGAACCCTAATGAAACTGATTGGTATACACATGCACACACACACACACACACACACACACACACACACACACACAGAGTCATGAAAGGACAAGGGCAACTGGGTAGGAAGAAAAAGGTGACCCAGAGGAGTAGGAACAGAATGGGAGGGTAATTAATTGGAGGAGATAGAATTAAATATACATACATACATATATATACACATATAAATATATATGGTTATAATGAAATCCATTCTTAGGTATAATTAATATCTGTTTATTTTCAAACAGAGCTTTGAGTTCCGTGGTCATTATCACTGATCTTACGAGCAGAGTTTGGTGGGTCCTGAGTCCACAAAGGTTCTTTCTGGTTCCTGTATACGAGTAAGGGTACGTGTGCCATAGCATAAGGGTCTGAAGGAGAATCTGCAGCAGTAAGAAGAAGGAACACAGACCACAAAGCAAGCCTGGGAACCACAGGAAGTGAGAAACCTCCTCGACCCCCAGCTTCCTCTTTTTTGTGTTTGGTTTCAGCTTTTCTTTTTCCTGTCAGCTGAATTGAAACAAGATTTGCAGCTGCCTGTGTGGCATTCACCTGGCATGCCCCCAAACTAATGAAAACAATTAATCAGTGTGCTTCACTTAAAACTCCTCAGACTGGTAATAACACTTAAGAAGGAATCCATTGGCAATGTCATAGGAAGTCGTGTTTAAATTTAACGGAAAGACATTTCATTTAGAACTTGCTAATGGAGGACCTGCTGATAATCAGGACGCTGTGCTGAGGAAACCACCTGTCTTTTCTCCCAGGGCCACAGCGCCGCTGAGACAGGCAAAGGGAAAGGCAGGGATGCCGGCAAAGAGGGCAGAGAAGCAGCTCCCAGGGTGCTCAAGAATGAGTTAATGATGCAAGGAGACAGGTAAGAAAGAAAAGATCTAAGGAATGCTAGGGGCCAGTGAGATAGCTCAGCAGGTAAAAGTGCTGGCTACGTGAGCCTAGTGAGATGAGTTCAATCCCAGGAACTGAAAGGCACATGGAACACAGCGTTGTCCTCTGACCTCACAAAGGCACCTTGGCAGCATCCCCACATATACTAATAAAAACAAAAAGTCTTTTTTAAACAGTGCTGAATCAAGGCAGTCAGATTAAAGGCCTTTTTCCATATTTCACACTATTTTTAAACATGTTGACTGGAGTCTGGAGAGATGGTTCAGCATTTAAGAGCACCAGCTGCTCTTGGAGAGGATCCAGGTTTGATTCCAGCACGCACATGACAGCTAAAAACCGTCTGTAACTCCAGTTCCAGGGGATCCAACTCCTTCAACTCCCTCTTCTGACTCCGTGAGCACTGCATGACATGAGAGCCTTTACACACATGCAGGCAATACATCCATACACATAAAAATGATAAAATATATTTTTAAATGTTGTGATTAACTGGGCTGGGGGGAACGTAAATTCATGCAAACACGGGGAAAACACTACGGAAGTTCCTCAAAAATTTAAAAGAAGCTGCACCTCAGACCCAGCTATCTCAGTGCTGGATGTGTGCCCAAAGGAAAGGAAATGTTCTATCGCAGGAAAACCGGCACGTCCTTCTTTCTTGCATCTGTGTTTGCCATATCCCAGACACAGAATCAACCTGAATCAGTGTGTATATGCAAATGAGATACTATTGAACTAAAATGTATGATGAAATCTTCAGATTTCCAGCAACATAGACGACACTGGAGGACAGACACAATGTGAAAGAAAATAAGTCAGGTATTTGAAAATGCTGCCTGATACCATTAATGGTAAGATAGAAAAAATACTACACAGAAACAGAAAGGGTAATGGTTATTATGAAAGGCTGGACGATAAAGGAATGAAGCTGGAAGGGGGAAGTCATTTAGAGTAGCTCAATTGTGTGTGTGTGTGTGTGTGTGTCTGTGTGTGTATATATATATATATATATATATATATATATATATATATATACTTAGGAATATACATTCATTTAATATATTCATTGCATAAAATAAAAGAATAGAATAATGGTCAATAGACTATGCATGGAGATACAGAGAGATAACAGGTATCAAAACAGAGACAGAAAGAATTAATTAATCCTGGTTTCCCACAGTACAGCAGCATAACTATAGTCTATACTAAAACATGAGACAGCTTACCACTAAAACACAAGAGTCTAGAGGCTAGGGACATGACTCAGTTAACAAAGTGTCTGCCCTCGAAACATAAGTACCTGAGTTCAGACATCCAGCACCCATGTAAAAAGCTGTGTGTTATAGCACATTTTTGTAACCCTAGAGCTGGCCGTTTGGACAGAGGTAGATTTGCAGAGCAAACTGACTACCCAGTCTAGTCAACTGATGAGCCTCGGGTTTAATGAGCATTCCTGTCTCGAAAATATGTAGGAGAACAAGACAAGGCTTCAATATAAACATCTGGTCTCTACATTCATACTCATGCAAATGTGCATATACTCGCCCACATATGTGCAAACATGCACACATACATTACATACAAATGCTTTATAAATAGAAGAGCTGAAGGGTCTCCACACCTGGAAGTGATAAATATTTGCTAATTATCCTGATCTGATCAGTACATGTTGAATAGTTCAATACATATAGAGAATTGTATAGCCCTACATAAATTCATATATATATATATATATATATATATATATATATATGTGTATATAGCATGTATCAGCTTAAATATAGTAAACATATTCAGTGACTCTGTGTCTGTTTCCCACCAGGATAATGGGGTTCACAGAGTCCCCGAACGGGACATGGATAACAGGTCTTGCTAGAAGTAGCCATAACATCCTTCAGGTCAGCAGGAACAGAATGGTCCATGAAATCAGGACAAGCCCACACACCACCTTGAGTTAAAGTACCTGTCATCAGGCAGCGGTGACCCGGCAAGTTTGGCCACAGTAGGAAAAATATCCATGTTGCTTGTTGGTTCATCGATCTCCAAACCGACTTGTATCATGCCTGGCCATCGGAGGATGCCTGGAATCCGGATACCTCCTTCCCAATTATTTGATTTTCCTCCTGAAATACTCAGAGAAAGGCAACATGGAGATTTCAGTCTCTTCAGTGTGCCACTCAAGGTGTTCTTCAGTGCTAGATGCTTGAGGTCAGTTTAGGAGAAACACGGGCTCTGATGACATGGACTCAACAGATAGGTGGAAAGCACTAGAGAACGCGTTTAAAGGAAACAACAAAAACAACAATAATAAAAGTCAATGCAAAGCCTACCATGGTCAGCATGGATACTGGTCATTAGCCATGACTCTATAATCAGAGGGGTTAGTCGCGAGTCTGTAATTGGGGTTAGCCATGACTCTGTAACGGGGGAGGGGATATACGAAAGCAGCAAAGACTCAGGGATATATACAAAAGCAGCAAAGACTCAATGACTTTCAGGTCAAGGGGTCCAAATGTTACTTGTATTTATATGGTAAGCAAAATAACGACCCCCGCCTGCAGGGCCTATGTTTCAATGCTCCAAATATCTGTGATGTCATAGGACCTTATATGGCAAAAGGAACTTTAAAGATGAAATGATGCATGTTTTATGTGTACATATGATATGTCTATTTGTATGTAAATGTATGTGAGGGTGCCTGCACGCCATGATCCATGTATGGAAGTTAGAGGACAACTTGGTATGTTGAGCCCCACCTTTGACTTTGTTGGAGGCAGTGTCTCTTGGTTTTCTTGTGGACACTAAGGTACGTGGCCTGTCACCTTTTGGGAATTCCCCTGTCTCCACCTTCCTGGTTTCCACAGGAACACTGGGGTTACAGACACACATGGTCGTATGCAACTTTTGCATAAGTTGTAGAGATTCAAACTCTGGTCATCATCATTGTGTGGCAGGTACTTTATGTGCCAAGCCATCTCCACAGCCCCAAATTTACTATTTTGAGATGATCCTGGGTTCTCTGAGCAGGTCTAATAGATAAATGAGTCCTTGTGAGGGTAAGAGAGATGCAAGAAAACACAATCACAGAAGCAGAGGTTGTAACCACAGAGAGAGTCTGGAGGATGCTCTGCTGCTGGTGGAAGCATATTAAAGGAATCCCAAGTCAATTAACACAGGTGTCCTGTAGAGGCTGGGAAAGCCTGTAGATCCAATTCTCTCAACCGCTGAGAAAGGAGCACATTTCTGTACAACTTTGACTATTGTTTCCGGTTTTGTTTTTAGCCTTGGAAGACCTGTTAGGATTTCTGACCATAAGGCAATTCTTCCTGTGGCTTTGGGTCACTGGGATTGTGGTCTAGTACCAGAACATAGGAAATGAACACCCCAGAACAGAGTCCTTGTATAAACAACTTCACCATCCTGTACCCCACCCAGCATCCCCCACAATGCTGTATGTACTAATCAGAATCATTACTCCAAACCACAAGTCTAGTATCTACAAGAGAGGAGAAACAATAACAGCCATCGTCATCATGGCTTAGGTATGGAACTACCAGGAGAACTCTTACTGGTTAGCTGAGAAAACAAGCCCCATGCATAGAAAGCATGCACACACACACACACACACAGACACACACACACACACACAATGACTTCCTCTTCTCTCAGAAACTCGTGGTTCTGCTTCTTGATGTATTCTGGTTTTGGAATACATGCATATGCATAATGAGATGTCTTGGGGAATGACCCAAATCTAAACATGGAATTCATTTATGTTTCATAAATACTTGGTACACATAGCTTCCAAGTCATTTTATAAAATAACTTTAAGGCAACTGTGTGGATTCCATCTGATCTTCAGAATGAGTACTGGAATTTTTTCCCTGTAACATCATCATGGTACTCAAAAACTTTCTGATTTACAGAGGTTTAGATTTAGATTGGGAATCTGTCTTTATCTGCCTGTTTATCTATGTATCTGTCTGTAATCTACCCATGTATATATATCTATCTATGTATTTATCTATTTATCTATATATATATATCTAGTTATGTACCTACCTACCTATCACCCACCCATTTATGCATCTATCTATTGTCTATCTATCTATCTACCTATCTACTTATCCACCCATCTATGCATCTATCTACTTAACTATTTACCTATCATCTATTTATCTATCTATCTATCTATCTATCTATCTATCTATCTATCACCTATCTATCCATCCATTCATCTACCTATTTTTGCCTCTATGTTTCTATCTATATTATTTATCTACTTTCTGTCTACAATAAACAGACTTAGATGTGGTATATATTTTCCAAGTTGACAAAGCGTTTCTGTACCATTCAAGTCAAAGGAAGAATAACAAGATGAATCACTTCGGAATGTTGAATAATGGTTGCTTACTGTGAATAATCATGCTAAAAACATGTATTTGTTACTTCTCTGCTGCTGTGATCAAACACTGTGACCTAGGAAGCTTACAAAAGGGAGTCTACTGGCGCTTCCAATTCCAGAGGAATCAGAGTCCACCACAGTGGGGAGGCGTGGCTACAGGAGGTACCAGAGCCACATCTTCAAGCGGGCAAAGGAAGCAGAGAGTGGCTGGAGATCCTGCAAGACTTAAGAACTCTCGAAACCTTCCCCTGTGATGCTCGTCCTTCAGCAAGGCCACTTCTCCTACAATCTTCCAAAACAGTGCCAACAACTGGAGACAAAATGTCCCAACACTTGGGGTCTATGGGACATTTTCATTCAAACCACCGCAATGCAATCGCTTACTAAGACACGCTTTCTACAATGGAGCTCATGTCACAGAATCCTTGCATCTACCGCACGTGGGGTGCTACACTTCCCTTCACTTGGTACATACATGCCCAGTATGAGGCTGACAAAAATGAAGGAATGCTCAGAAAGTCAGTGTCTAAGCGCTAGAATGACAGGTACAAATTCGGGCTCATCCAACTCCACAGTCTGTGAAGGGATACAGTTCCTCAATATCACTTTATTTTGGTACCCAAAGGAACAGTGCCCAGCCATTTGCATACGACCATAAGAAGATTATTGTTTTCCCATGTTTAGAAATTCACAGTGTGGGCATTTGGGCTGCGGTTCTGAGAAAACATTCATCCTTCCAGAACGAATAAGCGTGTTAACGTCAGGACACATGACAGCATCCTAAGATGGATTACTGGGGTTCTCCAGGTGACTGCAAAGGTTAGCCCGGCTACACAGTCAGATGAGGAAATGGATGAGAAGCAATGCGTTTTAAAACTCATTGTGACAGACTGGGGAGATGGCTCAGCGGGCAAACTGCTTGCTATATAAACCAGAGGATCTGAGCTTGGATCCCCAGAACTCACATAAAAAGCCACGGTACAGCAGTGCATATCTGTAATCCCAGTGCTGGGGAGGAAGAGACATGTAGAGCCCTGGAGCAGCCTGACTGAACTGGTGAGCTCTGGGTTCAGACAAAGACCCTGCCTCAAAAAATCAGGTGCAAAGAGTGACTTAGAAAGACACTTGATATTGACATCTGGCCTACACATGCACACTCAAACACGCACATGTGTGCCCTCCCGCACATGAATACGTAAACGAAATTACTATACACAGAGCAGATAGTCATTTCAAGGCCCGAATATATTTTGACTCAAATATAAGGCATTTGTCCTCCACTGAAGACATCGCTAGTACCTGAGACTTCCTTATTATGGGAAGCAGGTCAAGTGACAACATGGCATATCATTTAACTACATTGGAACCAAAAGAAAATTCCTGGAGAAAATCTTGAAATGTCACATCCTGCCAGAAATTCTAGATTCCAAAAGAAATTCCGAGCCCTAAACAGATCCTTAAGGAAGAAAACTTCTACCTGGGCACAAAGAGGAGACTTCTGTCACTCCAATTACAAGCAGTTGTACCTGCAGTCCACAGGTCCAGCCACTAAGAAACGACCTGCTTCGATGCCAAGTTGGCACCTGACATGGTTTCATACACAAGCAGTGAGGCTCTAAAGTCATGTGGTATGATGGGGAAGATCCAAATCCACTACAGGAAGAGACTCTCTTCTTGAACCTCAGAACCACATTTAACAGGAAACAAGTGTAACCTTACCCAGATGTGGTATTCACACTGCCAGGATGTGAATCCTGCAAGCTACAACCACTGGACTGGCCTGGCAAGATTCGCCCACAGAGGCACTAGTGGTATGAATATTAGGGAACTAACCAACCACTTTGTACAAGGATTTCAGATCCAATTCCCTGGATTGATATTGCTATCAGGCCTAGGAACCTGAGGCTGGAAGGTCACAGGGAATAGGAAAGGGCCCAGTATTATTATTCTGCTAAATAGATATAGGATTAAACTGACTCTTAATGACTTATTGTATACCCATAGATAACTACATTTCTCAGGAAGCCACCTCATCCAGCAGATGGCAGTTAACACAGAAACCCACAGCTGGCCACCATGCAGAGAACAACAGGCGTCCAAGTGCTTCTTCTCCCTGAAAGGGACACCTAAATCAAACCTCTGCTTTCCAAGACTGTGGGATCATTGCTGAAAAGGGGGCAGAAAGTCTGTAAGAGCTGGAGGTAGTGGATGACCACAAGGAAGCAGCGTTCTCCAGACAGCTGGTCAGTTACTTGTATGAACTCACAGCAATGGCGATACCATGCACAGGTCCCATGCAAGCTCAAACCAGACAAAATCTGGCATAGACATACGAAAGTGGGTAAGAAACCCCAACCCTACCCAAGGAAATATTGACAACCAATGTGGAAATTAGAAACTTTCAAGGATGTGACTTGTAGGAGGTAAACTGGGCTCCAGGGAATAGACCCATACTGAAGGATATTTGGGGACACAAATAATATTCTCTAACCCATACACACACACACATTAAAATTGACAGTGAGTCTTAAGGGGAGGTAGAGATAGGATAGCGGAGGGAATCTATATAAAACTACAATATATGAAACTCATAAAAATTTAATAAAAAAGTATTTGAAGTACACAAATTAGATTCAACAAGGCTTTAAAAAAATACTAGAGGACAAGACGTTATAATGCTAGTCAGGTGGGACTGAGATGGTCGGGGTTCTGAATATAATCAAAACAGACTGTATGAAATTCTTGCAAGTATTAATAAAAACAGCTTTTAGGACCTCAATAAAATGAATAAATGGAATCTCATGCAATTTTCTAAACATACGCAAAGGACGGCTTTAAAACAGCTAGAAAAAGGTTTTAGAAACTTTCCACAGATAATAAATACACCTAAGTGCTCATGGCCCAGAGTAAGGTAGGTTCAATGCAGCGTAAGCACACATTCTCACCTGTGCGTCATCAGATAATGTGGCTTAGCTCGCCTTCTTCCTGCAGTGTTTTATGGAGTGGCACAGAAGATGTGTCCATCAGGTTCAAAAAACCCAAATCGCCATTCTCATCCCCACTATCGTTATCTTAGCCTAATGTCGTGCATTGTCCATGGAGGTCAGAAGAGGGTGTCAGATCCCCTGGAACTAGAGATACAGACAGTTAGCTGTCATGCGGGTGCTGGGAATCAAACCTAGGCCCTCTGCCAGAGCAGCTGTAATCTTAACCACTGAGCCATCTCACCTGCCCCCAGGAGAAACGATTTAAAGTAAAGTCTCTTTGGGCTTATGACTTCAGAGTTTCTGTCCAAGGCTGTCTGGCTTTGTTGCTTTCCCACCTGTGGCATGGACAGAAACATCATGGCCAAAGGATGGGGTAGAGGAAAGGTGCCCACCTCACAGCAAGTAGGAAGTTGAGAAAGAAAGAGACAGGAAGAAGATGCCTCCTCCAGAGACATGCCCCTCCCTGCCATCACCTGCTTCCTGCGGCCAAGCTCAGTCTTTCTAACAATCCACTCAGTAACGGACTCCTCAATGGAAGGATGCACTGCTGAGCTAGTGCCTTCCTCTTCTAGTCACCTTTGAACAGACAGCCAGCTCTTTGTCTTCAGCACTCCAGCCTTTGGAGGCATACTTTGTATTCAAATAGTAATGTTCAATAGGGAGTATCTAGACTCAGACAGAGTTCCAAGAATCTGCCCTCCTATGCCAAAGGGACACAGAGATGCATGGTTGGGGTTCTTGCCCTATAGGAGTTGCCAACCTCAAAACATAACTCAAGCAATCAAGCAAAAACCCTTATTAGGCACCAAAGAGAACAGACAGATCTATGGGTCCAGTGTCTGTGCTTCAAATCTGAGTCTCAGAGGACGATTCAGACATCATATGAATAACTATAATTGAAGCTCAAAAAATATTCTGGTGAACACGGGATATATATTCCTGGAGACCATGAGTCTGGGATTATAGCGCAGTTAGCAGTGTGCCTGCCTGGCATGCATTAAACCCTGCGTTCCATCCTTAGCACCATGTAAACCAGGTCGAATGGGGCCCACCTGTCAACATAGCAATGTGGAGGTGAAGGCAGGAGTACATGGGTTCAAGGTCATCCTCACATATACAGATTTGGAGACTAGAGAGGGATTCATACGATGATGTCTGGACAAAGAGGGAGGGAAGGAATAAAGATGGGAGAGAGAGGGAAAAGGTGAGAAGATAGAGAAAGAAAAGAGGGGCTGAGAGGAGAGCAGGGAGAACAGGACGGAGAAGACCAGAGAGAGGAGAGAGAAGGTAGGAGACCAGAGAGAGGAGAGAGGAGGAAGGAGAACAGAGAGAGGAGAGAGAAGGAAGGAGGAGACTAGAGAGAGGAGAGAGGAGGAAGGAGGAGACAAGAGAGAGGAGAGAGGAGGAAAGAGACCAGAGAGAGGAGAGAGGAGGAAGGAGACCAGAGAGAGGAGAGAGGAGGAAGGAGGAGACCAGAGAGAGGAGAGAGGAGGAAGGAGGAGACCAGAGAGAGGAGAGAGGAGGAAGGAGGAGACCAGAGAGAGGAGAGAGGAGGAAGGAGAAGACCAGAGAGAGGAGAGAGGAGGAAGGAGACCAGAGAGAGGAGAGAGGAGGAAGGAGAAGACCAAAGAGAGGAGAGAGAAGGAAGGAGGAGACCAGAGAGAGGAGAGAGGGGGAAGGAGGAGAGCAGAGAGAGGAGAGAGGAAGGAGAAGACCAGAGAGAGGAGAGAGGAGGAAGGAGACCAGAGAGAGGAGAGGGGAGGAAGGAGAAGAGAGAGAGGAGAGAGGAGGAGGGAGGAGACCAGAGAGAGGAGAGAGGAGGAAGGAGACGAGAGAGAGGAGAGAGGAGGAAGGAGAAGACCAAAGAGAGGAGAGAGGAGGAAGGAGGAGACCAGAGAGAAGAGAGAGGGGGAAGCAGGAGACCAGAGAGAGGAGAGAGGAAGCAGAAGACCAGAGAGAGGAGAGAGGAGGAAGGAGACCAGACAGAGGAGAGAGGAGGAAGGAGACCAGAGAGAGGAGAGAGGAGGAAGGAGACCAGAGAGAGGAGAGAGGAGGAAGGAGGAGACCAGAGACAGGAGAGAGGAGGAAGGAGGAGACCAGAGACAGGAGAGAGGAGGAAGGAGGAGACCAGAGAGAGGAGAGAGGAGGAAGGAGGAGACCAGAGAGAGGAGAGAGGAGGAAGGAGGAGACCAGAGAGAGGAGAGAGGAGGAAGTAGGAGACCAGAGAGAGGAGAGAGGAGGAAGGGGACCAGAGAGAGGAGAGAGGAGGAAGGAGGAGACCAGAGAGAGGAGAGAGGAAGGAGAAGACCAGAGAGAGGAGAGAGGAGGAAGGAGGAGACCAGAGACAGGAGAGAGGAGGAAGGAGGAGACCAGAGAGAGGAGAGAGGATGAAGGAGACCAGAGACAGGAGAGAGGTCACGTCTCTGTAGAACTCAAATGTCAAAAGAGTTCGCACACCTCACAGATATCTAAGAACAAAGCAAGGGGCAGGATGAGCTTTATGTAGGAAATCGTGTCCCCAGTCTTTGCGCTAAGTTGCCAAGGAAAAGAAACAAGGTCAGTAAAGCAGGAGAGTCGGTTGTCGTGGGAAGATCCGAGAACCAAGTTAAGGAACAGAAAATTTGTTTCTTCTGAAAATTTGTGAGCTGTGAGAAAGGCAAGGTCTAAATTTACAATTCGGTTGAATAATCAGCCTAGTAACAGTCTCGGTGTGTAGATGGCAGTTTTTGGTGGTGTTCACATCACCGAGGGATGATATCTGGGTTTGGCGATGTCTCCAGGCAAGCAGAAGAAAGATTCTTCCAGCCTGACTCCTAGACTCTCATTTAACAGCAGCTGTTTTCAAATCCTGCTTCTATTTTAGTCCTCCAGAATGCTGTCACACAGTAGGCCACATCGCTCTTCAGGGCAGGCCCATATGCTTGTCGCTCTTACACTTCATCTGGGCGTAGACTTTTAGACAATATTGACATTTTTCATTTTCATCTCCTTGGGTGCCTACCCACTGGGAGAACACAGATTCTCTGGCTGGAACAGGAGCCCACGGAAAACTGCAATGACTGTAGTTCACATGGAATGTTCTTGGCTCCAAGAAGCCACATTCTGCTCCCCTACCTAGACATCCCAGACAGGAGGAACCGGCATATGGTACGGGTCCGCTAAACCTAGTATGCACCCATTATCAGTGAAAAGATGACTTTTACAAGACCCACAGATGTCTATTCTCGAATGAAGAGTAAAAATCGAAGAAAATGTATGAAATGACTTCACTCTGCTTGAACAAGGAAAAAAAAAATCACTAGTCTACCAATGTATTCTACTCCTAATCAGGAGCTGGGGGGAACGGCAAGATGGCACAGTGAAGGAAACACTGGTCATGAGCATGAGCAGCTGAATTTGAGCCTCAAAGCCAGTTGTGGCACTGGGCTTCCAAGAACCTAGCCCCAGGGAGGCAGAGACAGGAGAATCCCTGGGGCCCAATAGACAGCCAATCTAACAGAGTTGATGGGCTCCAGGCTCAGTAAAAGATGCTGTCTCAAAAACTAAGGTGGTTGGGATGCAGACATGGCTCAGCAGATAAGAGCATGGCTGCTCTTGCAGAGGACCCAGGTCTGCTTCCCAGCACCCACATGGAGGCTAACAACCATTTGTAAATAAATTCTTTTAAATAAGGTGCAGTATGACTAAAGAAATCACCCACTTTTCAAATGCATGTGCTCATGTGCATATAAACAGCTATACACAAAACATAAAACCTGTAACTCAAGGCTTGCAAACTTTTCCCCCACATAGCCAGATAATAAATATTTTAGGCTTTCTGGTGTCTTTTTCAAACTCCTTAATTCTGTTGATATAGTTGGGAGGCATCAAGGGACAAGGTATTAATAAATAAACATGGGTGTTTTTCAATAAATCTTTATTTGCAAAATCAAGTATGGGGCCACATTTCTCTACCCTTATTGTAACTTGGTTTTCATTTAGGCATTGGGGTGAGGGCATTAACCCTGTTAGTATCCCATAATCCTTACAACTTTTATATATTTGGAGAGGAGGCAGAAATGTAATAGCTGGTTCTATTTCTTTCTTTTCTTTACTTCTTTTTCTTTTTTTTTTTTTTTTTGGTTTTTCTTTGCAACAGGGTCTCCCTGTAGCCCCACCTGGCATGGAATTTACTATAGAGACCAGGATGGACTTGAATTCACAGAGATCTGCCTGCCTCTGCCTCCTGAGTGCTGGGACTAAAGTTGTGCACCAACATGCCCAGTCTGCTGGTTCTGTTATTTTATAATGATCTGAAATATTTCACATCTTATGCAAGAATGAAATAGTCATGGTCAAATTTACAGGAAGTATGACAATTCTATGCCTGCCTTTTCATCCCAGTTGGACAAGTAGTATTTGAGAGCAGATTCTAATTCATGCCTGAATCAATGGTCATTCACAAGCTAATGCCTTCAGCATTTCCTGTAGGATGTTGCTCTAAATTTAAACATTGAGCTATCTGACTGTACTGTTCCACCCCAAGTACCCCTTTGCCTACCTTATAAATTGGTTAGGATGCTTAATTCATAGGTACTGATTACCAACAGGGACACAGTAAAGATTGCATCAGCCTTGTGCAAACTTACACAGGGTACTTACATAATCCTAGACAATACAGCCTGTCATAGACCTAGGCTGTGTCAACGTGGCATATATATTAGTATGATGGCAAACGTTAACTCTCTGCTTCACAGAATCTAGAAACCTCTAGCTCTCTGGGCAGGCCTGTGGGGGATTAGGTTGAATATAGGAACTGATGCGGGAAGAGCCATCTTCATTGTGCACAGCACGGTTCTCCCATCAGGGGATCCTGTACTGTATCAGATGGGGCATTCAAGTGAGCACTAGTATGCATGCATTCCTCCCTGTTTCCTGGTTGTGGATGCAATGTGAGCAAGCTCCATCAAGTTTCTGCACTGTGACTTACCCACCATAATGGATATAATCTGAACTCTGACCCAGAATAAACCTCCTCTCCTTTACGTTGCCTTAGTCAGGGTATTTTATGACAGCAACAGGAAAAGAAATGAAGACAATTTGTATAAATGTGTGGCATATACAACACACACACACATATACACATACACATATATATATATGTACACACACACACACTCACACACAAATAGTCAAAGCTAGTGCTGGTATACCAGGGGCTTTTCATTTTATACGAATAATAGTACTTCTGAAACCATGACTACAGTGTAGAACATAAGCATGGTCATCTATCACTACCAAGTATTCTGCTGTGTGTGTATGTGTGTGTGTGTGTGATGCTTGTGCCACTGAAAGGGGCAGGGGATCTCTCCACACTACATCCCCCTTGAGTCGCATACCGAGCTAGGACATCACAATTGTTGTAGTATCACTAGGCAACAGGAATTTTCAGCTCGCTTATAAACTTAGAAAGTCAGATAGAGAAAATGATGGAGGAATGGAGAACAGCCGCAACCTCTCATTTCGGAGTTCTGTTTAAGCCTTTTGTCCGATGAGAAGCAAGATGCCAAGGCGTGTGATGGAGGACAGATATGATCACAGTTTGCTGGATGCATGCAGGAAATGGTCAAGAATAGAGATAAAACTTTTTAAAAGAAGACAGGTTTTAAAAGAGAAAATAAGGATTTTAGAAAACATTTGCTGTGAGGGTGGCTGTGGTACAGACTAGAATCACCCAGGAAGAGAGTCTCGGTGAGCAACTGTCCACATGGGCTTAGCCTGTGGGTGTTGGGGGGCAGTGTCTGAATTAAGTTTATTAATATGGGAAGACTCAGCCCACTGTAGGCAGCACCATTCCCCAGACCAGGGGAAGATGTACTGGCTACCTTTAACAGTAAGCTTCACACATCCTACAATCATAGGGACAGAAAGTCTTAATCAGAGACTGTCAGGATCAGCTTGGCCTGTAGGCATGTCTACGGGAGGTTGTCTTAATTAAGTTCACTGCTGTGGGAGGAGCCAGTTCAGCGTAGGTGCCTTCATTTTCTTGGCAGGGGATCCCGAACTATTTAAGAGCCATGAAGGGCTAGAGCAGTAGCTCACTGGTTAAGAACACTGCCTGTTCTTGCAGAGGACCAGGGTTCAAATCCCCGCATCCACATGGTGGCTAACTGTCCATAACTGCCACAACTCCAGTTCCAAGGGAATCTGATACCATCTTTTGTCTTCTGCTGGCACTGAATGACATGGGTACACTTACATACATGCAGGCAGAACACTCATATACATAAAATAAAAATAAATTAAATTTTAAAAAAGAGCCGAGAACACAAGGTCCACACAAGCGAATGCACATTCATTTCTCTCTGCTCTTGACTATGGATGTATCTCTGGTTCCTGCCACTGAGATTCCCCATCATGACGGATGATAACCTGGAATTGGGAGCTGAAATTAAACCTCTCTCTCTTCAAAGTTGCTTTGTGCCAAGGCATTTTATCACAACAACAGAAATAACACTAGGAACCGGTGCCAAGGACAGGCAATATTCCTTTTATATACAGACATTTTCTATTTAAACATCAATGAGTCAGGATAAGGCCTGAGTATATGTGACCTTGGGTAGACCTCATTCCTTTCCCTGACATTTCCCGGGACTCTCAAATAAGACTGTTAACTTTTATAATATAGGAAAGATATGGCCTGCCTTCCTGCATCCTTGTAATCTATACACTGACTTTATGAAATAGAATCCTGTCAGGGGGCTCCCCAGAACCCACCCTGCAAGCTCATGTACTTTCCTTAGCAATGTTTTGAAGTTAACGTATAAAAAAAATTACCCCAGTCCTATAGGATTATGGTAAAGAAAATGAATGGTGATTCTTAAGGAAGCCACACCCCTGCTTTCGGGTATGCCTTATTTTCTTTCTGAAGGACTCCCTTGATCTTAACCGCAGCGCTCAAAATCAATTGTAAAATATCTTTACCAAAACTCAGCTGTGCTTCAACCATGTTACCGTGAAATTCCTTGCTCTGAGGAAGCAAAGGATCCCATTTTTACCCACGTTGAGGTCGCTGAAAGATCAAGGAAGTCCTCCCGGCTATTTGTAACAGAGTGGACCACCATGATATGAGTTCCTTTGTTGAATCAGACATAACTATGCAGACGGTGAATTCATTGAAAGCTTGCCGTCTATGTCAGCCCTCAGAATTGGAATGTGTTACAGGGATGAACAGGCTTGAATGGATCCCCTCTCTGTTGACTTGGTACTCCACATTCTGTTCCCTGGGAAACACTGCAAAGGGACATATGAGCTTCCAGCCGCCTTGGATTTAAATTACAGTATAAGAGCATCCAAGGGTCTGGGCTTTGGAGGCTTATCAAGGCAAAATTATGTCTTTCTGGTAATACAACTTAAATGCCACCTCTGACCCTGGAGTGAAATGTGATGTTCTAAGCTACCCAAAGCTTTAAATAATACTGTCTAGTCCTTTTAAGAGTGAATCCAGCCAGGTCTGTCAATCACCTGGCCAGGAGTTCAATTCCCCAGGGTCTCTGGACTTGAAAACATGCGTAAGAGAAGGGTTTATGAATTATCTTTTTAATGAAATAGCATCTTTGTCCTTCTCGGAATTCCAGCCTCCTGGTGCAGACAATTGTAGAGCTTCTGCCATGCAGCCTGGAAAAGCCTCCTCTCATCTCTCTTTTTGGGGTTATTTAGAAAAATTTAAGTCCTCCTCTTCTTCTTTCTATCTCTTTCAAAAACTGTCCAAAGCCAGGGTATGCTTTCCAAGATGGACTGGCCTCTCGCACTCCTTCTCTGCAGTGCCCTATGCAAACCCCTTCTACCTTGTTTGATTGTTGACCTCCATCCCACAGGCAAAGGCAAGGCTTTCGTTCTTGCTCTTGTCCCTCTCCATCCTCTGGACAAATGCTCCCATTTTCAGCTTCCCTGCCTTGATACTTTTCTCTTAAACTCTAAAAACACTGTCCTTGAGCTTCAAGTCTGTTTTTGATTTCTTTTATTAGACTAAGAACCTGAGAGAGGTGTTGGAGAGACAGTTCAGAGTAAGAACAGTGTAACGGTCTTGCCAAGTTCAGGTCTCAGCACCTATATTGGCTCCTGGGGTATGACACTCACACGTGCACACACCTACACACAGACACACATCTATACATTAATTAAAAATAAAACCTTAAAGGAAAAGAATGTAACATAAAGGAAACCCCAGGTTCGCTGGTAACAGTGAGGGACTAGAGAGCAGAGACCCCATAGAGCTTGCTGTGACCATTTGGAAGGAAAGCAAGTTTCGTGTGTACTTCTGCAGTGTGGGTGAGTCAGTGTGAACCAGTCTAGCTGAAACATAAGGGGGAGTAATAGGATCCTATTCCCACAGTGAACGTTGGTGAGGTACCTCCTACAACGGCAAGGAATGATGCTGGCCCTAAAGGGGCAACTCTGATCACCCTCGGGTAGCCGCCTTATACATGTGCCAACATGTGAAAACCGAATTTAAATTTAACTCCTTTCTAATAACCCCTCAGACCTGCTATTTCTTTCCCCAATAAAAGCATCAAGTGCTCTTTGAAATCTGTGTGATTTTATGAGGCAAAGAGAGGCCAGAGTCAGTGATTCTAAGAAGGAGCTCATAGGTGATGTGGATTCCAGCCAAGCAGTTGCTTTTTGAATCTGCAGGCAGGGTAAAACTGAGATGTCTACACTCGAGCATCGAGAAATTTAAAGGCATCTCTCTGTATGTGCAGAAAGTACGTGTTTCTGATCACCAGGGAAAATATAATTTTTGTCTCATAATTCTGCAGCTGCTGCCTCCAGAGTTGTCAATTCCTTGACAATCAGTATGGGGCTGGAGGCAAACGAAAGCGGACAGAGAGGACAATTCCTTGAGGGTGACCTTGATTTCAGAGAGATGAAAATATGGACAGAGTCTGAACTTGAACTGTTCTGAGATTGCAGGAAATCCTGCATCTCTGAAGAACAGACAACTTAAGCCCTCCAACACTTGTGTATGTGTCACCTAAAATGCCCTGACCAAAAGTATCTCTGGCATTCATATTTGTCTCTGCATTTCACATTCTTGGGAATATTTACATGTACATAAGAAATAGCTTCAAGTCACAACCAAAATCTAAACAGAAAACTCCTGTGTTTCACATACAAAGCCTAAAGGTCATTTTTTTCCTTGAAAATATTTTGTCAATTTTTGGGTATTTCATACACAACACCTTAATCATCTTTACAACCCCCGTCCCCACTAGCTCCCTCCCGTAGCCCCCCCGCCCCAAATTCATGCATTCTGTCATTTGTGTTAAGGCCGAATGAGTGGAGTTAGTGTCCCCAGATGTCTCCCAGCGCAAGTTCATCCCCTGAGGTGAAGTCGGCCTATCTAGTGTCCCTCCCTTTAAGATCAACTCTTCCTCACCCAGCAGTAATCGGCTACCCAGTAGTTCTTTGGCTAAGTTGGGGTCTGCTTCCCATTTCCACAGTTCTGTGCTGGGGTTTAGTCTGCTTGAGTCTGCATGGGTTTTGGGCTTGCTGACACCTTTGGTGTCAGGCAAACTTTTAAAGTTTGTGCATGAGGCAAAAGTTATATTTGGTGTTGGGTCAGTGAAAAAAACAATTAAAATGTTTGGCTTGGAGATGCTGCACCTTCTAAAGACACTGTCAGGGAAGATGCGTTTGCTCCCATCTCTCAAGGGAGAACACTGTAGAGACAATGGGGTGGGGAGCGGCATTCAGAGACAGTACCAGGAGCTAGGATGAGACGGAAATGGTCCTAAGCACCCCATCCTTCCATCAGAGTCTGGTATCACTCTCTGAGCTTGTCTCTTAGAATCTGACTGTGTTATATTCCACATGTGAGTGAAGATATATAGCATTTCTTCCTTTCTCTAACATTTTTCCTTGAGCATAGTGTCCTATACAGGGATTCATGTTACTGAGAAAAGCAGACATTCCTTCATTTTTGGTGGCTGAATACTATTTCATTTGCATGCAGACCAGGCTTTTTTTTAGCCATTCATCCATTCATGGATATGTATGCTGATCCCATGATTCAATGGCTATGGATAATATTTTAATGATAATTTAATTTTGTTAAACTGCACGTATGTAACTGCGCATGTGTGTGGAATACATGTGGAGGCTGGAAGAGGGCATTGATCACCTGGAACTGGAGGTAGAGACAGTGGTTAGTCCACATGCGTGTGCTAGGAAACAAACCCTGGCGTTCTGTAAGAGCAGCCAGTGCTCTTAACTAAGGACACATCTCCATCTGGGTCACCTGACTTTATGAGACAGGGTCTCTCACTGGGTCAGGCTGCCTGGATGTGAGCTACATGATCCCACCTATCGTTCTCCGTAGCTGCGGCATTCCGAGTACGTGCTGCCATGCCTGGCTTTTTCATGTGGGTTGTGGGACTCTAATTCATGTCCTGTGGTCTGAAGGCCGGTCCTTTACTGGTTTGAGCTATCTCCCCAGCCCTGCCTATCTGTGTGTCTTCTTGGAGTAAATAATATATAACCATAAGAAAAGCACCAGGTTAATCTCCAATAGTTTCACAACAAAAAGTGACATGTATTTGCTCTACTCACTTTTGTGATCTCATGATTTCATGACAGTTTGTGTGCTTGACATACAGGCAACTATACTTTGTCAATTTACAACTAGATAAAACACTAAAAATCAAGTCCATGAAAAGGAACTGGGGATGGGTTTTCTGAGCTAATAGCCATTCCTATGTGTGTGTGTGTGTGTGTGTGATATGAAGGGCAGGGCTGTCAAGCTTCATAGCCTCTGGTCAGAGTCACAGCCACACATGCACTTGGTCTCCTCCCACTAATTTCCAGTGATGATGGAGGTGTTTAACACAGGCAAAACTTGACCACATTTAAGTCTGAAACAGAATCAGCATACTGTAAGTACATTCCTTTCAGAAAAGGAGAGATTTACTGTTTTTGGTACTCACCTCAAAAGAACTGCAAATTTCTCATTCTTATCCTACTTTGGCATGCACATGTGTGGAGTGCATTGTGTGGTGGGTATATCTGTGCCTGTTTGTACCTGGATGCATGGACCTGTGGAGGCCAGAGCTTGACAGCAGACGTCAGCCTCCATCACTCTCCGATCTGTTTACTGAGGCAGTCTCCCACTGAACCTTGCCGATTCCTCCAGTCCAGTTAGCCAGCTTGCCGCAGGGACCCTCCTGTCTTTGCGTCTCACGTGCAGGCTGCCACACCCACCCAGCACTTAGGGTCCTAGGATCCACACTCTGGTCTTCATGCTTGTGTGGTCAGCGCTGTATCTATTGAGCCATCCTCTCCCTGGCCCCAAGTGTGACCTTTTCAGATGACTGTGAGGACAAGCAATGTTGGCTAGGAACGGAACGACTCCCGGAGTTCTGGAGACTAGGAACTCGTGGAGTCCTGTAGGCTGACTTCGAGCTAGCTAACCACCCTCTTCAATGAGCTGTAGATGTCATCTGCAAAACTGATCTCAATGGGGAGTAGAGGCAAGCCAGTGAGTGCAGGTTCCACAAACCTTGTTTGCAGGGCACTGACAGAAAGTAGAAGTCAGCGCTGCTGGGGAAAGGTTGTTCATTGATCACCATGTTAAACAGGGCACTTCCTGCGTGTCTCCCTCAACAGTGAGCATGTGGCTCAGTTTTCAGCTTGAGCAAACCTGATGTCTTGACATGGTAAAGGCTTGGGTCACCTCCCAGAGCTAAGACGAAATCACACCTCCGAAGGCAATACATTTGAACACAGTTTCACTGTGAGCCTGATTTACGCTGAACTTGATGCAGACATAATAACGGTTTGTGACAGAGCAGAAGCAAGACACATACAGTGTCCGAGGTGGTGTGGGCAGCATCAAGCAAAACTACTTCTACTGTATGCAAGCAGTTCCGAATATAACAATCCATCCTAAAACATTTTCATGTATTTGTTTTATGAGTACAAGTGTATTTTCCTGTAAGTGTGTAACAGCATTGCATGTGTACAGTGTTCGTGGAGGTCATAAGGGGGCTACATATCCCCCAGAACTGGACTTATACATGGTGGTTACCTGCAATATGGATGCTGGGAATTGCACCTGGGTCCTCTGAAGAGCAGCCAATGTTCTGAACCCATAAGTCATCATTCGAGACCAGACCTGTTTACTTTTATGTGTGTGTGTGTGTGTGTGTGTGTGTGTGTGTGTGTGTACCATATGGTGTAGTACTCAAAAAGGCCAGAAGTGAGCACTGGATCCCCTGTAACTGGAGTTATGGATGGTTGTGAGTTCCCATGGGGATGTGGGGAACAGAACCCGAGTCCCACAAGGAGCACTCAATGCTCTTAACCAGAGAGCTATGTCTCTAGTCCCTAGTAATAATAATCTAATGGAAGGAGGAATGGCTATAACTATCCCTTTAAGGACTCATGGGGCTGGAGAGATAGCATAGTGGGTAAGAGATCTGGCTGCTCTTGCAGAGGACCTGGGTTCAATTCCCACTCCCAACATAGCAAGTAACAATTGTCTTTAACTCCAGTTCCAGAGGATCCAACACCCTCTTCTGACCACCTTGGGCATTGCACGACATGGGTGTGCTTATATACATGCAAGCAATACATTCATATATATATAATTAAAATAATAAGATATTTTTAAAAGAATTCATGATAAGCTTAGATTCCCAAGTTCTGTTCAAAGCGTTGACATTCTCTCTTTGAGCCACACTGCTTGCGTCTACTGTCGCATAACCTTTGTCTGACCTGTGCAAACGGTCAGCTCATGCCCTGTGCCTTCCTTGAAGCTCCCCCGTGCAAACATCACTGTCCTACATAACATATCACTTTTAACCAGCTATGGTGCTGTGACTTGTACACTTGCTTCTTATGAAGGCACAAAGTGACGTTTTAAATATGCGATCCATCTCATGGGAGAATGAATGACTGGGGAGGTGATACATGAAGAACAGTGTGTGTCTCTGCCTTTAGGAAAGTTGTAAACTGTA
This sequence comes from Eospalax fontanierii, assembly GCA_035773235.1. NCBI lineage: Eukaryota > Metazoa > Chordata > Mammalia > Rodentia > Spalacidae > Eospalax > Eospalax fontanierii. The sequence continues at coordinate 5,156,272 of JAJHUQ010000048.1, read as the reverse complement.
AAATAAAATAGGAACACCTCTGCTGAGTGTGCTAGCATGCGCCTTTCGTTCCAGCCCTCGGGAGGCAGAGGTAGGTGGATGTCTGTGAGACTGAGGCAGACCTGGTCTAGATAGTGAGTTCTTGGCCAGCTGGGGCTACAGGAGACCCTATCTCAAAAGGACAAATAACAAATTAAAAAGGACATGTCTATGCACACAGACCACAGCCTTGTGGAAAGAAGACAGAAACACCCCGTCTCATTATGTAGGAATGGGAGTTTTCAGATGTTCAACCTCAAAAATAAGAAAGTTAACAGAAAGGAGTTGGAGGCACTTGGCTTCACACAAGAGTCCCACACTGCACATGAAGGTGTAAAGAGAACACTTGAGAAAATGAAGTTTATATAGACAGGAGACGCGGGCCTACCTGTGTTTACTGGTGCAGATCACTGGGTCACACAAACTGAGCCATTTAGAAAGAGTTATGGGGAAACAAACAAAATGAAACAAGAGGCCTTGTGACAAAGCAGGCAGTGTTAGGAACTGGAAATGGGGAGGGGAGAGGGAAGGGGGTTATCTAAGAAGGGATTGTGATCAGTGTATACTATACACATGTTGGAAATGTTTTTCCTTTGCATGGAAGAAAATAGGATTGATAAATTCGTAGAATTAACACCTGCTAACTCAAGTAACAAACACAAACAGAGACGTGAGCAGAATGAAAGGGGTCATAGAAACAGACACCATGGGAGAGGCCATGGGGACCTGGGAGTCTCGCCCCGGTGGCCCCAGCACTGTCTCTGCTCTGCCAAGCCTGCCTCTTTTGGGTGCGCTCTTCGGATCCCACTGGGATGCACTCACTGGGCTAAGCGAGGCACTGGAAGCATACTTTCCTCATGCCTCGAGTCAATGCCACAGTTACGGTAGACTTCTGCCCAAACACTGCCACACACTCATCCATCGCTCTATCTGGTGTGGACTCTATGCTCCTTCAGGGGAGGCTATTGTCCAGCTGCTGTCCTTCCTGAGTTGATATCACATTGACCATGCTTGGTCAAACTGATGGATGAAAACTTTCTATATTGTTATCTTTTCATATCTTTGGGGATTAACTTATTCCCTGAGTACCCAGGAGTCTGGGAAACATCAGTGTAACAGAGGGAAAAAAAGCGATGGTGGTACTTTCATGCTTGACACTAACCAACAGTTACGGGTTTGAGTGTTTCTTACACATCTCTTTGGAATATGAAAGCAGTCCCCACAGTCTGGAATTCTAGGCTTCAGCCTTCTGAAAACCTATACCTATTCCCCTCCCTCACTGGCTGAGGGGCTCGCTGTTTTGTCCTCAGGAACACCCATATTTTGCATAAATCAAGCCCTTTTCAGAAAATGAACTAAGACTCTGAAATGGGTTCCTAAACATATGTCTTGTATTGACAGAGTAAGCACTGTAAAAGTAAGTAGCTGTGTCACTGAACACTGTCGGGGACCAGTATGGAGCCTGATGCATCTCAGAAGTGGCTGGGGGGGAGGGTGTGGGGCATGTGTGCTGTGGAAAGAAAGATACATCAGTTACAGATGCTATTGTGGATTCAGGTAGGCAGTATAATGACCTCCCCCAAATGTCCTCCTTTGCAATCCCTAGATCCCCACTGCATGTTACAAACAAGGCAAGACAATTTTGCAGAAGCCATTGTCTTGAGATGGGGAGCTGTTTCTGGCTTATTTGAGTGCACCAAATATTGCAATGGCCCATAGAAGACAGGCATGCAGGGGGAGAATAAATACAGAGATAAGGTAGCAGCCGAGAAGAGAGGGAGAGACGGGGGAGAGGACAGGGATGAGAAAGAGAAGGATGGAGGGGACAAGAGAGGAAGATAGGACAAGAGAGGGGAAGGGATGCTCAAGCAAGCAGAAGCAGAAACCGGGACAGGGACGAAGACTGCTCCGTAGCCTGCTTCTGGCTTTCTCAGCCAGCTCTCTGAGATAGCCCAGGGACGTTGACAAGGACAGCAGGCATCGGCCATCCACCAAAACAATTCCTTACAGACATGCCTCCAGGCCAGTGCCATCTGAGCAGTCCCACAGTTGATGAGACTCCTTCCAAGGCCCCTGCTGTATTAAGTGGACAGCTGAAGCTTTCCAGGAGTCAGACAGAGGGAAATGTAGAGGAAATGAATGGTCTCCTTGATCTTTGAAGAAGGAAGGAGTCAGGCTGTCTCCTTATTTCACACAGGGAGTATGTCTGTATCTGTATGTGCATTTTAGACATGCAGAGAATCTAACCTAATAGTCTTGTGTGTGTGTGTGTGTGTGTGTGTGTGTGTGCGCGCACGCGTACATGTTTGTGGGTATGGGGATCTGCCACAGTTTGCTCTCTACCCCGTACAAATTAATATTTCTCACCTTTGTAGATTCCATTACTTCCACCCTGATGTTCTCCTCTGGGACTCCGTTCTTCTACGTGGGCCCCCTGGTCTGAGGTGAAGTAGACGAAGGTATCATTGGCCAGCCCCAGCTCATCTAGAGCATCCAACACTTGCCCTACAGGAGAGAAAAGATATCGTTTTAAAGCAGCTCAGACACCCACCAGGAAGGAAAGACAGGGATGACTTCCGCAGTGCGTTGGCTTCTCTCCCAAGGAGGGAAGGTGTGCTTGAGTTTCGCCACTGAGACAGACCAACTGAGAAAAATCAACTTTAAGAGCGATTCGTTTTGGCTCTCGAGTTCAGGGATCTCAGTGAAGGGTTCTTTGGTCTCCTTTCTGCGGGTCTGCAATGAGAGAGAAGGATCGTGCTGCAAAGAAAGCTGCTAACCCCACCTCATGGCAGTCAAGGGAGGGAGGGAGTAAATGGAAGGAAGAAGGATAAAGAAGGACGTGAGGACGAGATAGGGAGAAGAACCGAAAGAAGAAAGAACGGCTGGAAAGAACGGGGAAGGATGGAAGAATGGAAGGACAGAGGGTAGAGAGGAAGAGAGAGTAGAAGACAAAGGAGGAGGAGGGGGGGGAGGGGGGGAAAGGGGGGGGGGGGGGGAGGGAGAGGGAGAGGGGGAGGGGGAGGGGAGGGAGGGGAAGAGGAGGAGGATGGGGAGGGGAGAGGTGGATGGAGACTGCAAGGAAGAGGAGCAGAGAGAACTCACATCAGGGTACCAAAGACATCTTTGAAAGGTCCAAGGCCAGACAGCCCTGCTAACTTGGCCCAAGGTTTGAACACACCAGGTTCGGAGGAACATTCTAGAATACACACGGTTCTCAGGAACATTCTAGATCGCAGCTATGAAAGAAGCAGAAGCTTTTGCGTCCTTGGATAAGGAGAGGGGTGTCTGGGAGAGTGTTCTTAGAAAGGACACCATGTTGCTGGTCTCACTGGTTTGGGGATCATTTGGACACATCTTCAGTTCTACAGGGAAACCGGCTTAAGTGTCATGGACGATGGCCTCGGGGACCGTGGGAACTTGGAAGAACATGTTTGGACAGAGATGACATCAACGCTGTCATTTGCCCATGGACCTCAGGTTCTGCAAAGTAATCCCTTAACATTCCTCTGTGAACAACAACTGGTGGTAAAACGTGGTGGAAGGGATGCCATGTGCGCCCCTCTCGCTGGGATAACAGTGGGTCGTCTCTCCCAGCTGAGATTTACATGGGTGCTAAGCATTCTAAATCCTTATACTTGCATGACCAGCGCCTTTAAGCAGGAGTCCCCGCACCCCCCTGTGGTAGCCGTCCTTCTCCCTCCCCACCCCATGTCGGTTCTTACTCTGTGAGGTGAAGAAACCCGTGTAGCCCACGGCTTTCCTGTACTTCAGTTCTCGAAGGACTGTGAACAGGGCAAGGCTGTGATGGGACTGTCACCGTGACATAATCTAACACCACGCAGGAGAAGAGCCTCCGGACCTGCCAATGCGGCTCTTCTTGATCCCACTGTGTTGTGGAAGACCCATCTTAACTGTGGGTGGGAACCGTCTCTTGGCAGGAAATGCCAGAGTTGTATAAAATGGGCTAGCTCACACTGCCGGCTGTCTGCTTTGTGTCTGCTGCTACAATGTGGCTAGCTCTGGGAAAATCATGGCTGCAGTGACTTCCATCCCGCAACCTGCATGCGTGGGCTGGAACAAGCTTTTGTCCCTCCTGCTGTTTGTACGTGGTGTTTCATCACAGCAACAGGGCAAGGACAGATACAGTCAGAGCTGCAGCCCATGCCTGTACTTGGTATAGCCTCGCATCAGCAGGGAGGGATAGGCACTCAGAGCCTCAAATTCTATGACCATGAGAGTATTTGCCAAGATACTCAATTGTTGGTCAAGGCGTGGTTGAGAAGGTTCCTGTGCTTAAGGCTTGGTCTGTCACTGGATTGATGCAAAAGGGGTTTAGAATTCAGTTTTAGGAAGTGAGCTTAGCTGAGGAAGAACATGGTAGAGACCGATCCTCCTCCTCCTCCTCTTCTTCTTCCTCCTCTTCTTCTCCTCCTCTTCCTCTTTCTCCTCGTCCTCCTCTTCCTCCTCCTCCTCCTCCTCTTCCTCTTCCTCCTCCTCTTCTGCCTCCTCCTCCTCCTCTTCCTCTTCCTCCTCCTCTTCTGCCTCCTCCCCCTCCTCCTCCTCCTCTTCCTCTTCCTCCTCATCTTCCTCTTCCTCCTCCTCTTCCTCTTCCTCCTTCCCTTCTCCCTCTCCCTCTGTCCTTCGTTACCATACCACTCCTGCAACCAGGACATTCTTTTTGTTCCTTCTAACAAAACACAATAGAGCTAGATAACCAGGTACTTACAGGGAAATAGTATGCAACAGTAAAAAGAAATGCGTGATCCTCATTTTACTTGCAGGGAACTAGCAAGTTAGGGTTAGGGTTAGGGTTAGGGTTAGGGTTAGAGGGTTAGGGTTAGGGTTAGGGTTAGGGGTACTTTGGGGATATGCAAGCTAGTGATCCTTAGTAAACCCTGGAGGCCAGTGAATAGCATTCTACCTGGTCTAGTTCATGCACCATAACAAATGACCATGGTAATACCAGACATACATAAGCATGACAATTTTGGATAAGGAAGGGTATGTAAAAATACTTGATGTCTGTGCTTCAGTTTTTCTGTGGATCTAAACTAACTCAAGGGTGATCAACTTGAGTTTTTCTTAATGAATTAATTTCTGTTTACTCTATGTATGAGTGTTTTGCCTGCATGCAGGTAGGTTTGCCTCTGTTGTGCAAGGCCTGCAGAGGTGAGAAGAGGATGTTGGATTCTCTGGAATGGTAGGTATTTGCAGTAGTTGTTAGCTGCCAGGTGGGTGCTGGGAACCAAACCCAGTTCCTCTGCAGGATTAGCCAGTACTCTTATACTCTGAATCGTCTCTTTAGCCCCCAATTAAACTTTTAGAGGCGCCAATCAAATGTCATTGTAAATCCTGATGGGCCGCATGCATTTATTTATTACTCATGAGGTACCAAGTTCACATAGCCCTCATGCTCAAGCCATGGGAAGCACGTATCTTCTAGAACATTTCTCCCCAAAGCTGTCTCTCCTCAACCATTCCCTCTGAAGGCGTGATATACATAGGCCCCAAGAAAATCATCCCACCTTCTCCTCCATCTAATGCTCCCCATGGGATACTTCCTTGAAATTCTAGTATTTGATATACCACCATAACATATTTAATGCATCCCATACTTAATCACCACCCAGAGTGACAACTTTGCTCACCATTTTCAACAGCAATTAATACAGGTCCCACCAGCCGAGGCTATCTCCTAGGTATGAATGATAGAACATTCTGCTGAGAAATTGCCAGGTTTTTTATTTCCAAAAGACATACTCGGGATGCTGTACTATGCAGGGTTTCTGCCAGAGTCTCACTTGTAAAGCCTGGAGTCCCATTAACCTCTTAATTTTTCATAAGATTGATCCTATAAAATGTCTAAAGTATTCATCTCCTTAAAATTCTGAGCAGAGCTATCCCATGGGAACAAATGTGGCCACATTGTTCTTCCTTTCTGAAATGAATTGCAAGTCAGAGGTCCGCAAATATTATTTTTCAGGAAGATTCTGGAGGTATAATAATACCAATTTATACAGGATGATGGTTTTGAATGGCCTGTGGTGGGCCACAGGATAGCTTATAAATGAAATGCTTTATTTCCAGACCTTTCTCTTATTGTTCCCCCGAATGAAACAAATACAGAGAATAAGCCATTTGGGGAGTACTTTGTTATTTAACTGCAGAGAGCCGGACCCAGGTAATCATAGAGGTTGTGCTTCCTGACCACAAATGGGTATATCTGGGTCCTGCCTCCTTCGGGTACAGATGCAGATTTGGGAGAGACTGAACTCTAGACAGCTCATTCACCCCAGTTATTCATTTTCCCAAGAAGTGTTCAATCAGCAGGGGCTGATGTACTGCACAGGACAGAGAATGTTTTCAGGTGCCAAGTCTCCTGCATGAAGAAGCGCTCACGTTCTTTTGACTAAAGGTCCAGACTGAAGCAGACATGGCTGGAAAAGGAGTTTCCAGAATGCATCTTCCAATTTCCCACTGCGAAGTCATGCACTGTAAGAGGGGCAACTCCCCACAGGAATGGAAGAGGCTTCGCGTGCAAAAGCAGGCAAGGAAAGAAATCAAGCAACAGCAGTGACCCTGGTTAAGTCAGTCATCTAAGAACCTGGAAGAACCCGAGGCCCGCTATTAAAAAGGACAGGGCACTGGGGAGATGGCGCCGTGTTAAAGTACCTCCTGAGAGAGATGGAGCAGTGGGCAAAGCACGTCCTGAGCCAATATGAAGTCCTGACTTCAGAGCCCCAGAACCCATGTACAGCTGGAGGCAGCAAAGAGCATCTGTGATCTCTGTGCTACTGTGGGGAGAGGGAGGTCAAAGTCCCAGAAAGCTTGCAAGGCAGGCCAGCCGGCACTCAGAGCAGCCATCAAGACACAGTCTCAGGTCCGGTAGAAGGTGAGGACAGACACCTGAGATGGTCCTCTAACCTCCACATGAACACCGTGCTGTGCATGCGTGCACGCACACACACACACACACACACACACCCTGTACACACCAGAGATGGTCCTCTAACCTCCACGTGAGCACCATGCTATGCATGCACACACACACACACACACACACACACACACACACACACACACCCTGTACACACCAGAGATGGTCCTCTAACCTCCACGTGAGCACCATGCTATGCATGCACACACACACACACACACACACACACACCCTGTACACACCAGAGATGGTCCTCTAACCTCCACATGAGCACCATGCTATGCATGCACACACACACACACACACACATCCTGTACACACCAGAGATGGTCCTCTAACCTCCACGTGAGCACCATGCTATGCATGCACACACACATGTCCTATAAAAATACATGTCCTGCAAACACACATACTCTGCAGACATTCAGACCATACACAGGAGCAGTCTACATATGTTCTGCATACATACACACATGTACATACATCCTACACACATACATTCATCTTACACACAGAAACAAATATCCTGTGCATACATACATACACAAAGCTTGTACATACACACATGCACACTCATACATACACAAACACCCTGCAAACACATACACATTCAAAAAATGATAAGATATGTACATGTATGTACAGTAACATATTTTTCTTATAAAATATAAAGTAACAATAGATACAAACTTGTGTTTATGTGTCTATGGAGAAAAGTTTCTGTATTATGCAATGAGCACTTAAAAACTATTTTGTTGAATGAAAAAAAAAATCACATTGTTAACACTACCCCGCCCCCCACCTCAAAAAAATAAATCCAGCCTGGAACTAGCCCCAGAGTTTATTCTGAATTCAATTCAGTTTTTATTTTGCAACCGAAACACCAAGTTGCCCAACTGCAGCCTTGCCATTCCATAAATTGTTCCACCTATAATGGAAGTAGATTCAGTCTGTGTTTGCAGCCAAGTGTTTTCATGTAACTATTTTCACATTTGGAAGTAGTAGGCTTATTACAGTTAAAAAAAAAAAAAGCACTCCCAAGAGCAGCCATCCTCCATGAAAAATTTAGGGAAAAAATTTCTCACTCATTAGGGAAACTCTATACAGCATGAGCAAACCATAAACAGTACCTCCTGAAGCTATCTGAGACATCAAGCTAGAGGTCTATCTACCTATGTATCTAAGAATCTATGTACCTGTGTATCTATGTGTCTATGTATCTATGTATCTATGTGTCTATGTATCTATGTATGTATGTATCTATCTATGTATCTATGTGTCTATGTGTCATATCTGTGTGTCTATGTGTCTATGTATATATTTATCTATATATCTATGTGTCGTATCTATGTGTTTATGTGTCTTTGTGTCTATGTGTCTAGGTATCTATGTATCTTTCTATCTATCTATCTATCTATCTATCTATCTATCTATCTATCTATTATCTATCTAATATAACATATATATATCACCTCAATACATATATCATATATTCTTGCTATTGCAGGAGTTTCCAGACAGATAGAGGAAGCAATATTCCAACACTTGGCCTTGCCAATGAAATTTTTGGGAGGTCGTTTCTTGTGCAGTGAAACCCTTTCCTGAAGAGGAGAGAGGCTCAGAGGTTCACATAACGGCATGACTGAGATCCACTTCTGCAGCTAGTGAGGAAACAATTGCCGGGGGTGGGGGAACTGTATGCAGTTGGCCCTGATATAGGGTTTGGTGGTTTTGGCCTGTACTAGGGTGAGATTTGCGGTAATGAGTTTTCTATCTCCCTTCAGGAGATGCTCCTCTAAGTCACCTCAATAAAATCCCTGGTTCAGGAATCCGAACTTGAATGGCTTCCTTGCTCTCTCTGTCTGGGCTGAGTGGGCATCTCTCTGCATCCCTCCAGCAAAACTCACGGAGCACTCTCTCGTTTACATGAAATGCTTGGGCTGTCCAACGATGCGGTCTTAAGCACTGGGATCTGCTGGAGTCCTGAGCCATGTGTCAAGCAGCAAACAGACAGTTTGTTATCTTGAGGCTCAGAGATGCAATTCTTCGCTAGCTTCTGCAGGATTATAGACACAAACAGTGGGCTGTACATTACACACATCTGTCACTGCACAAACATGTATCATCTCCATTGAGAAGGGATGTCCATTTAATGGAGGTGAGCTCAGAGCAGTGTTTCTTCCTGATATAAACAGTCAGGATTTACACCATTGCATGATCTTGTCCCTTAATAAGGAACTACAGAGAGACATTTGCACTTGATTTATGTACAGTAAAAAGTAAAGTTCAAAAGCTAACCAATAAGGTCTGAGACGGGACCTAGGTAGAAGAGCACTTGAATAGCATGTGTGAAGCCCCAAGTTCAATGCCCAGTACTTGTGAACCAAGAAGAAAAAAGCTTACAGGCAACAAATAGAAAATTGTTCAATATCATTAGCCATAGGTGAAACATAGATCAATACTCTATTGAGGTAGCATTGTACCTCACGTAGAATGGCTGCTATCAAAAGAACAAGAATAACAGGCTCACAAAGATAGGGGGAAAAGAACGCTCACATACAGTCGGTGACAACTAAAATCAGTATGGCCATTACAGAGAATAATATGCAGGCTCTTCACAAAACCAAACGTACATCTATCCTATGACCCATCTCTGGCATGTCGGTATACATATCCAAATTAAGTCACATAGCAAAGAAACTCCTGTGCGCACAGGTCTGCAGGGCCATTATTTACAAAACCTGTGCTACAGAGTCAGCCCAGGAAGAGAGGAAGGGGTTAAAGTAAACACAGCAGACTGACACAGGATGGCTAACCTGGACCACACACTGACACAGGGTGGCTAACCTGGACCGCACACTGACACAGGGTGGCTAACATGGATCACCAAGAAGCCAAGACCCAGAATCACCCAGGAGACAGCCTCTGGGCATAGTTGTGAGGGAGTTTCTACATGAGGTGAACTGAGGTGGGAAGATGCACCCTAAATGTGGGGAAAAGCATTCCATGTGCTGGGGTCCTGGAATGCCTACAAGAGAGAAATCCAGCTGAACGTCAGTACTGATCTCACTCTGCTTCCTGACTGTGGACACAATGTGACCAGCCTGTTAAGATTCCTGCCCACCAGGACTTCCCCACCACGATGCACGGTATCCTGGCTCTGTGAGCCAGAACAAAGCTCTGATCCCTGGAGTTGCTTGTGTCAGGATTTTCTCACAGAAACAAGGAAAGGAACTCATACATAATAGACTACTATGCAGCCATAAAGAATGCAATCTGCCATTTTTAGTACAAGGACTGGAACTGGAAGATACTACTTTAAGTGAAATAAGCTGTCCAGAAGGAAAAGCCTTACATGTTCTCTCTGGAAAAGGCTCAATCTGAAAGCAGAAAAGTAATGACCAGGGACTGGGAATTGTGCGGCGGAGCAGGAAATAAACGGAAGCTGATCTCATATGAACATGGCCCATGGTTGTCTGGAAATGACACCCCGCACCTTCTTAATATGTTCACTTCAACGTGTGCAGATGACAAAATACAGAGCAAGCAAAGCAGGCTACCACCCCAAAAGTCTGAGGCTGAATTCTTTGTGCAATCTTAAGCTGGCCAGAGGGACAAAAGCTGTTTTAGGGCGACCTGGGGTGCCACCTGCCGTGTCTTTTCCCTTGAGATTTCACTGGGTAAAGGTCAACTGCACAGTCAAGGCATAAGGCAGGTGGTGAAATGAAACTCCTGGAGGATGGTTTCAGTCACCATGGAATAGAGAGGAACTGCGTGAAGCCTACCACACTGTTCAATTTCTAAATCCTGAATAACAAAGGGGTGCCTGCTTATGCTGGGGTGCCTGGGAACAGGGAGTCACTACTGAGCCATTTCCCATGAAATGACAGTGGAGTAGCCACTTCAGAAGATCTTTGGTGAGAGAATGAGCATTTTCCTGCCAGCAATAGAGCAAAGATCTCACTGCTGGGTCTTGCTCCTTTGCCCTTCACCCGTATCCCCACTAAAGGTTCAGTCCCCCCTTTGGTTACTCCTTCCTGTATCTTTTACTTAAATCTAAAATTTTCATCAGAAATGTGCTCACAAGGAATCCCCAGGCAGTTGACAGTAGAAAACGAAGCCAAGGTAATATTAAAGAACAGAGAGGAGGGCTCGGGAGAGGGCTTGGTGGATAAAGCGCTGGCTGTAAGCACAGGCCAAACCTCAGTTTAGATGCCCAGCAATCACGTAAAAAGTCAGGCATGACGGCACATCCTGTCAGAACTGCAGAGGCTGAGACAGGAGAATCCCAAGTGCTTGCTGGCCAGCAAGTCTAGTCAAGCCACAAACTCCAAGTGCAGTGAGAGACACCATCTCAAAAAAACGATGTGAGCAACGGTAGAGGAAGAGAGGGTCAACCTGGGGTCTCCACGTGTTAATGGGCGTGTGTAACTGCACACAAAGGTACATACCTCAAGAAAGGACTGGAACAACTCATATACTGTTTATAACTCTACTAGTGAGGACTCTGTTATGCTTTGGATCATACATGTCTCATAAAAGATCCTGTGTTGAAAGCATGGCTAACAGACTATGGGATGATTGGGAGGTGAGGCTCAGTGGTTTTAAAGACAGAAGATTTGATAGGTGGGGCTTAATTGGAGGAATTTAGGTAATCGAGGGCATGTCCCTGAAGAGGCTCTTATGACCCACAATGCTGTCTTTCTCTGTTTGATTCTTGGTCCCAAGGAGGAGGTCAGAAGCTCTGTCTTCCACAGGTTCCTTGTGACAGACCTATAAATAATGATGCTAAAACTTCATAGATGGAAATTGCTGATACTGTGAGCCAAGATAAATTTTCTTCCTTCTAAGTCCATTACCTCTGATATTTTGTCACAGCGATGGAATGTCCACGAACACAAAGTCAAACTAATAACCAAGCCCTTGTGTTCTGAATACCCCATGAATTCATTTTATATAAATGTGTTCCTCAAGTTTTAATGGGTAAGTTTTTCATCCATAGATAATGCTAAAACAAAGGGTCTGATTCAGCTAATTTGTGTGGGATCTGAAAATTGTACTTTCCAAAGAGCTCCCAAGAGATGGGGATGGCCAGTACCACCCCTGGACAAGGAAGGTGGTTCCTGATAAAACAGATTATCAGTGAAACATACAAGAAGAAGGAATGCCTGGCACTTTTCAGATTTCATGTCGCTTCTACAGCTTGGAGAGGGTGTCATGTGATTTAACCTCTAACTTTCTCTGATGATCTTTTAAACATTTTAAAGTTTACTTATAATTATTGGTGGCTAACACCCATCTGCCATTCCAGTTTCAGGGTATCCAACACTCTCCTCTGACCTCTGTGGGAATTGCATGACATGGGAACACTTACATAATTTTGAATTGATTCCACTCTTTCAAGTAGGTTGAAGACATACCCTGAGAGGGATCGTCAGCACAGATCCTTTAACTATACAACCACTAATAATGAACAGATATTTAAATCTACTCCTCAAGGCCTCATTTTTGAAATGCTCAAATTAGTATTGGATGTATTTAAAATACAGCTTTATCCTCACTGCTGGGTCCTATTTATGGTGTTCTCTGAAATGGTTAGATAGCAAATAGTGTGTTAATGGGGAATATTGATATTCAGGGAAAAAGTATTATTCAGAATGTGTCTATGGCCCCATGTGAATGTTCTACTGTCTCTTCATTCTTAAAGAATTTAACACGGGCATCCTTTTTCTAGGTTAACCCTTTATACTATCATATAGCCTCAAGAACTGAGCCTTGATAGGATTTCACAATGTAGGAGCTGTGGACTGGTCACTCGCCCACAGAAGCTTATTTTCTAAACTACACTGCAGATAAGGTGAGAACATTAGCTACTTTTTCCATTGCTGTGACAAAATACAATTTATCAAAGCAATTTAAGAGAGGAAGGATTTGTTTGGGCTCCCAGACACTGGGTACAGTCCATCATTGCAGAGAAGGCATGGTGTCATGGTATTAACTGGTCTTGCATCCTGGGTCAGGAAGCAGAGACAGATGGATGTTAGTGCTCAGCTTGAGTGCTCCTGGTGACTTAGTCTTGGACCACAGTCTCGTGGAATGGTGCTGCCCACATTTACGGTGGATCTTCCCTTGCCAGTTAACCTAATCAAGATGGTCCCTCACAGACATTTGACTCTGAGGTGATTCTAGACTCTGCCAAGCTGACAATCAACAGTAACCACTGGGAAAGTGATCGCTGCCATTCAGGTGAGTTACATGAATTAACTGGTTTAAGACAAAACACTTAGAACATCCTTTCATGTTCCTGAGAATCAGGGGGGTCCAGAGGACCTCAGGTTATATCCAACAGTCTTTACGTACCTCAGATTTGTGTTCTAGTCTATAATCTTGTGATAATCACCACGTTATTTCATAATGTAATTGTAGAGATCTAGTTACAAGCCCCACATGAATTAGGGTTATATATATATATATATTTTTCACATGACAAGTTCTGATACATGGCTACGATCAGCACTTATTGGTTTTATATTTCAGCTCTTGTTGATTGATCATGAATTACTATGGCATCATTTTGATGAACATGATTATAAAATGCTGTGAACTACTAATTCATTTTAATTTGAGGTGATGTAAATTCAAAGTAAGAAAATATTGTTCCCAGGCTCGAGCATACAAAATGAAGATTCCAGCTGTTTAAAAATCAGAACAAAAATGGAAACATTGTTAGAGTTGGTGGGAAACAGAGGCTAATGACTGATCAGCTAAATTAATTGAGAGAACTAGAATCAATCCTCCACACAATGAGTTTCTTAGTCTTACAGCTCCAACACAGCCTGGCTCATCCCTCCCTGCCTTCTGTGTATTGCTTCTCTGTGTATTCTTTTATTTTCAAATCCTAACTTCCTATTTCTTAAATTTCACATTGTAAAGACTATTTTCTGCAGAATATTTATTAGCTTGTCTTTAAATGCAGATTGCTAGAGATGCCCATAAAATCTGCAGAGAAATTCAAAAACATACTAAATTTAAAAATGTTCTTCCTTCTCAATATTCATTCCTGAAACCCAGACAAAATTTAAGTTCTCTGCCGGCATAATGAAACACAGTTCTTGTCCCTCCTATGACATAGAACCATGGACCCCTCCTGTGAACTGGTGCCACGGTCCCCTCCTGTGAACTGGTGCCATGGTCCCCTCCCATGTACTGGTACCACGGACCTCTCCTGTGAATCTGAGGCTGCTGCTCCCTCCCACAGGCTGCAGCTTTTCTCCCCTCCCATGAGCCCAGCTGTGATCCCTTCCTGTGAATTGGAGCTATGGTCCCACCCTATGAGCTGGAGTCACCATCTCCTCCCGTGGACCTGGCGCTGTGGTGTCCTACATTTGTCCTTCTTCCCAGTGAGCTGACATTTTAGTCCTCTCCTTGAGCCTGTAGCTGTGGTGTCCTCAATATCCCCTCTCCCTTCTTGGTGACCTCAAGCTATGGACCCTGTCTGTGAGTTGCTATTGTCCCCTCCTGTGAGTCTGGGGCTGTGGTCCCCAACCATGAGCCATGGTTCCACACTCCTCTAATAGTGGGCTGATGGTGGAGCAAAGTGGAGGATGGAGGGAGCACTTAGAGCTTCCTCTCAAGTATATTCCTTCCTGAATTCTGTACAACCCTCTCCGGAGGTCCCATGATGTCCATGGCAGTGTTAGACTTATGAGGGGGAAAGGGGACATTTCTGTCATTTTCAGTTTCTAGCCTTGGGAGGGCTAATTCTCGAGAATAGGCTTCCTAACTCCCCTGATGGTCAGCGAAGTTCTTGACTCCATTATGTATTCCTTGGCACCCAGACCCTGACGTTGGACCTTTCCCAGTCCCAGACACCATGTATTTCTTTACTCTTCTCCAGCCCCAGCATACGTACTCCTGTGCCCTACAGAAAATGGAAAGCACCTAATTGAATTTCTAGAAATAAAAAAGAGCATTAGACAAGGATTCAGTGAAGCTACAAGGTGAAGGGTGACTATGAGAGATAAATTGTCCGAGTATGAAATTAACAAAGAATAAACATATTAGATTCAGAACAAAGACACAATCGAAAGTAACAAGAGGTCAACATAGAAAAGTGCATTTTTGAAGACATGGATTAATCTGTGAGACCTAAGCATTCAAAAGGAAGGCCTCCAAGCACAGATCCTATACAGCCTGTGGGAGACCTGCAGTATGGGAAGTTGGTAAGTAAATGTGACATCTAGGGTCATGGAAGAATAGAGTGGAACATAACTTCCAAGTGTCCTCCCGTGCAAGACAGGCCAAGGGGGCAATTCCATGGCCCTCATCTTTTGTGTACCTGGCGGTCACAGCCTGTCCTTATCTTTAACCTTCTGCACATGTTCATATTGGCTCTATGTCAGAATTCCATTCTCCTACTCCTTCAAATCAAGCAGAATAGGAAAGTCCGAGAAATATGTAAGACGCATTTTCAGTAGAGTGAGCTATGTGGCACATGCCAGGAGTCCACCCAAATGGGTTAGAGGTCTCTAATCTTAGCCAAGTGTGGTGGCTCATGCCTGGAATCGCAGCACCTGGGAGGCTGAAACAGGAGGGCCAAAATACCGTCTACCATGGCAGAGTAGGCATGGTGAAAGAACTTTGCAGAAGCTTGTCAACTGCCCCCGTGCTCAGAAAGCAGATGAGTGCTGGTGCCCCGTGAGCTTTTCCCTTCTATTCAGGCCAGGACCCCAGTCCATGGAATGGTAGCTCCCACATTTAAGGTGCTTTCTTCACCATCCACTAACCTACTCTAGAAATTCTCTCATAAACACGCTCAAAGATCTGCTTCCACGGAAATTCTAAATTCTACCTAGTTGACAAGATTCACCACCACACAAAACAATATAATTCATTCTACGTCAGTCTTGGCTCTAGAGTTAGACCTCGTCTCGAGGCACCAAACAGCTGCCACAATAGAAGAAATCTCGAACCTCAGACTGGAGATCCTGTTCTGTGTAGAGTTGAAGTCCTCTACTTGGATAGTATCTGCCAATGAAGTAATTGTTTTCCTTCCTAAAACAAGAATAAGTCCTACAAGTGCTTCCATGGGATCTCAGACAGCAGAAGAAACTGAGAACTGCAGGGATGTCTTCGTGATTAAGAGCACACACTGCTCTTGCAGAGGACCTGAGTTCGGTTCCCAGCTTCCATAACTGCCTGTAACTCCAGCCCCACAAGGTCTGATCTCTGCAGGCACCTGAACTCACATGCATACACCCACACAGAGATACACACACATACAATAATGAAAATAACATTCTTGAAAACATGCTTTTAAAAGTAGGAGAGAATGATGTAAAACAATGGGCAAGTGTTTCGATCATTTTCCCTGGAAGGAAAGCCGATCCCACGTCTCCCAATTTCCAATCCCACCTTCTCCTGTTCTGCAGGGGAGGAAGAACAAACCTTCCATTGAGAAATACCTCAATAACTCTAAACAGAACAGGAAACACAGTTAGAATGAAAGTCTTTCCCCAGGAAATGGCCAACCTGCACATGGTGCTTTTTGGTACAAGTTAGGATAGACATGATGATTGACAAAGGCAGAGAGGTATTCTACAAAGGCACAAACAGCTTGTTGTTGTTGTTGTTTTCATGTGCAACAAAGAGATGAATAAATATTCAGTATACCATTTGTTTCTTGATGAGTGTATCTGATGCAACTCCTGAAAGAACATTTCCTCGCCACATGGATTCAGGCCACATTAACGCCTGCGATGGGAATAAGTCCATTTATTCTGTCCTTGGCAGAGATTCCCCTTTCTCTCTTTCAGACTCAGTGAATGGCATCTGACCTTGGAGGATGCCTAAGCCAGACTTCCCAGGGTCAGTGTCCTGTAGAATGCACGGGAGCGCTATGAAAACCTCCTACAAACTTCTTTGAGGCTAACGTGGCTACTACCAGTACCAGGAAAATACCTACCCTACTGGTGAATGTGGTAATTCTTTCTATTTCAAAATAAGATTTAATATCATCTCTCCTCTCCCTTTTAATTTTGCTTAATTGCAAGGCAGTGCTAAGGAAAACAGAAATGTCAACTTTTACAATTTTTTTCTCACAAAGTCCTTCAAAACTTTCCCAGTAATCTTATATCCCCTGAATGTCTTTCTTTGTAAAGTTGGTACATTTTCTTGGTAAAAATCGGATGTATACATGCGTTTCTAAGATGCTTGTTAGTGTCAAAAACTGATAAGAAATAGAAATCTTCGACACCAGTACTTTACAGGAAATTCGACCTTCCCGTGGTGAAAGACCAGAAATGCTGTGATTTCTTTCACTGTTCTGTTCTGTTCTGGGTATGGTCTTACCTCAGAGTGAGGAAAAGGTATTCTCACAACCATTTTCTTTAATAACGATTTTCTGAATGTTGGAAGTGTGACAATGAGCAAATGTTACACATTTCCAGGGCTTACTAAATACAGCTGATGGCTATAAAGTCTCTGAGTGCTGTTGTAAATGTAAGTGGTTGATACACAGCAGGAGACACTGTCCATGAAGTGACAATCAGAGGGGCATCTGCTGTGGGAAACCTTAATGTCAATGAAACCGTGTGTTAAGGACAGTGAGCACTGGTAACTCCAGGAACAGGAGTTTTGTTCAGTTTTCATGTTTTCCATCAAAGGCATGAGCAGTACTTGGGGGACACTGCTTTGTACTGCAGAGGAGCTCTGTATGAGAGGATATACAACTTTGGAACCCATATTGGCTTCCTTCTAGTTCTTGGGAGGAAATATAGCTATTCTTAGAGTTGTACTGTAATGATCCTCTGTCTTCTGAAGGATTAGAACCTCAAGCATAAAGAAACACGGTAAGGACAAGTACCCCTCATCAAGCAGCTCACAGTAGCCACAGGAGAACCTTAAGGCCTCTAGACATTGGATCACTATTCATTTCTTTGCTTGGAAGCCACCACAAACTCCTCAGTGCAGGTACCTGCGGGTGACGACAGTTTGGCTTAGTACTGTCCACCAGGAGGGACAAAACATATGTGATCCAACCACTACTGCCCACTCATGGCATAGATCTTGGTCCTGGAATCTATGGGAACAAATTGCTGGCCACAGGCTCCTGGCTTACAGTGGTTCTACAGAATTTATCACTGTGAGGTGCTACATAAGCTGAAGAAACTAAGTGAGTTGTACAGAACACACACAGAAAGCTCAGCACTGGGGGTGGGGTGTGAACAGTTGGCTGTGAGACACAGGGAAGTCTCACACCAGCCAAGACCTACAAAGAGTCATATCCATAGTAACAGGAGAATGAGAACATGTGGTCCTACACATCCAAACAAACACACGCACACACACACACACACAGAATGAGGACATGTAGTCCCCCCACACACAGAGCATCCTTTACATATTAGACATCAAACTCTACAATATGAAGCCACACGTATATGAGGAAGAAGGCAGGAGGACAGGTGTATGCGGGGGAGGAAGTAAACAGACCATCCTCCTCCTCCTCTCCTTTCTCTTCTTCCTTCTCCTCCTCTTCCTCGCACTCCTCTTCCTCCTCCTCTTCCTGTTCCCTCTCCCTCTTTGTCAGCATACATGCCAGAGACCACAATGGAACAGCCATCAACAGGTTGATCCCAGGACCCTTCATCACAAAACTCACAAAGTGAACAGATACAGGAGTCACAAACAATACTTTCAACAGAACAGGGAAGTAATAATGCCTATCTGTGCTGACAGCCCGTAAGAAAATAAATGCACCATGCAGTGAAAAATTAAGAATACGACCACAGAGTTCTTGGAAGATATATTATGGTGTAAGATACACAGATATATATATATATATATATATATATATATATATTATATATATATATATACATCATCTCAGTACCACATACAACAGAAACAATTTTTTAACTAATGAGATTTAAATAATGTTTTAATATTTAAACAATTTAATATTGATTTTAAAGTACATCAATCATACGCAGGGACGGTAATGTTGTGAGGAATGAGCATCCTAGATAGCTCATCACTGAGGAAGAAATTATAACGGCTGGAGAGAAGACAGGCATGTCATCTTAGGCAATGTTAAATGAAATTGACATTTTAAAACTTCTCTTCATATGGCATTTTAATTTTACTGAACTTTTAACTTCCAAATTGTTCATGCAAGTTCACAAACCTTAATCAAAGAGAATATTCACTATTGAACAGCTAAAAATTGAAAAATAAGTCTGATTCCTCCACAAGAGCCAACAGCGAAGCTTCCTCACACAACAGTGTGATGCACACAGAAGCCATGACTGGCTGAGTTTTAGCGAATAAGAGACTGCAGAGTGTGTGTTCCTGGATAGGACTCTATATTAAACCTCACCTACCCACAGCTCAGGGGACATTGCTGAAGAGGGGACAGAAAGATAGTAAGAGCTAGGGTTAGAGCATGAACACAAGAAAACAGAGGCTCTTAGGCCTCTGGGAACTTGCTCATATGAACTTGCAACAATGGTAACAGCTTGCACAAGACCATGCTGACCCAATCAGACAAAAACCCAGCACAAATCCAGGGCACTGGGCAGCAGTCTCAAGCCTCGGAGGAGAGGGAGGAGGGTCTAAATTTGATTACAATCTATTACATGTAATGCACAAAAGTTAATAAAAATGGGAGAAGAGAAAATAGCATTTAAATAATTTTGCTGTAAGATGAATGAAACCAGAAATGCTGAATTTGAAAAGTGTACAAATAAAACTATAAAAATATCACATAGAGTTTGTGCAAAATATTCTTTAAAAAATACCATAGCTTGGTGATTTATATCCTTTGTCAACTAGATACAACCTAGAATCACTTGGGAGACAAAACTCTAGGCATGTTTATGAGAGCTCTTTATGGACTGCCTTAATTGAGATGGGAAGAACTTAACTACAAGTAGCACCAGTCCAGGGGCTGAGGCCAGGATGGAATAAAAAGAAGAAACCAAACTGAGCCCCAGAATTCATCTCTCTTCAGTTTCTTGGTGTTGAATGCAAGGTGACCAGCTGACTGAGACTCTTGTCATGGTAGACTATATAACCTTGAATTATGAGCCCAAATAAGCCTTTTCGTCCTGTAACTGGCTTTTGTACCATAGCAAGTTTTATCATAGCAACAAGAAAAGAAATTAAGGCATTCCATATCCTAATATGGAGTATTTGTGCTGACTTTAGCAGCGCAGGTAATAAAATTGGAACCAATATGGAATATGGGCAACATATAACAAGTCCCAGTCGCCGAGGGAGCTGACAACACAGGTGCCTGTTGGACATGACACTACAGGCGCTCTTGGTCTCTGGATGGTGTATAACTACATTCTTTCGTTTCAAATAATGTAGGTGTTTTTAGTAATCAGAAGGAGATTTGTGCAAAGCAAACATCTTAAAAATTATGGAGAGGAGGGGTCAGTTGTAAAGTGCTTTGCCATACAGACACGAGAAACTAAGGTCAATTTTCTAGAAACATGTGAAAAAAAGATGAACATTTGGGGCACATGCTTATCGTTCCAGAGCTGGAGAGGTAGAGACAGGCAGATTCCTGGGGATCGCTGGCTAGCCAGCACACACTACCTAGTGAGTTCCAAGCCAGCAAGAGTCCTCAAAACATACAAGACTGTCCTTTGGCCTCCTTAGGCACTCTACATATGGACACATGTGGGAACACATGCAAACACAGACACAAATCATGGAGAGGACGAGTATGAATTAGTTTCATGTTTCTTCTCTTGCCAAGGGAAATGTGGGGTTTCTGCAGCCCATTGCCCAGCTCCCTTCCTAAGAGGTATGCTCTTGATCTATGCAGAACCACAGAACCCAGCTCACAGCCACTGTCCTACCATAGGAAGAATCCCTGCAGCAACTGCAAGCTGTTTCCCTATGGGATCATAAGAGATAGGCAGTGAGCACTGTCTGACATCCAGACTCTTTCTAACCCATGTCTAGTCCTTACCAAGACTCAGACACACAGTCTAGGAAGTGAGAACAGAACAGCTCAAGCTATGAGATTCCATTTCCATCGATCCCACCCTGTACCTCCCTTCAAGAAGGGAAGGAATAGGAACTCATATAAAATCATAGTCCAATAAATACTGTACAAAGGCTATCTGAGGAAGCCAACATTTTGAGACTATGCATGAACCTGCAGTAAACAGCAGTAAGACCCTGGTGTAAAATGTAACTGTAGATTCTGTGAGTGACTATGAAACTGGTGACGTTTATACTGTCTTTTCAGAAAACACATGTGATGATGATGGGCAGAGAAATGTGCACTTGCTGGGTGTGTATTAATCATCATTTTACAACATGAGGATGTCATATGTGCCTTCTGGAACACTCAAATCCTTCTTAAAACAGCTGCATTCCAAAATGGAAACTATTCTATGTTTCTCCTGTCTAGTTCGGCCTGCATGAAGAATCTATTCACGGCGCAGTAATTTTTCCAGAGTAGCCATGGTCAAAAGTGTCTGGGAAGGACACTGACTGACCACATGGCTGATTTGATCAGAAATAGAGCTTTATGATGACAGAATTGGAGAAAGCCATATTTTACCTCCTCAAGAGCTAAGCTATTATTTCCAACATATACCAATATTTTATCGACTTCGTAAAATAAATGGCTTCTTTTTTGGTGTGAGTATATACAATGTGTGTGTATGTGTGTATGTGTGTGCACATACACTTGCATTAGTGTGGGTCCATGTGTGGAGGTCCAGCGAGAGCTTTAGCTGTTATCCTTGCGTTCCACCTTGTTGAGACAGGTGATTTGTTGATTTTCTTGTACTTCTGCTGCATATACCCATTACCTGGCCCAAACGCTTCTGGAGAGTCTCCCATCTCCACATCCATCCTCTGGTCAGAACACTAGATAACAATCATGTCCTGCTTATACAGAGATTCGGGGGATCTGAGTTCAGGTCCCCAGTGCTTGCATCGTTACCTTTATCTGTTCATCCACAGAATCACCTCTCCAGCCCATGAACTCCTTTTAGTTTTTTTAGAAAGGCACTTCCACTTTGATGAATTAGAATTACTCTCAAGTTATTAAGCAGCATTCTATAAACTAAATTTTAAGACATGGCCTTGCTGTGTAGCCCCTACTGGTCTGGAATTCAGTATGTAGACAAGGCTGACCTTGAACCATTACCAGCATTATCATCATCACCATCATCATCACTGCCTTATTATCACCACCAACATCATCACCATTGTTAGCACCAACATCATCATCACCATCAGTATCATCATCCTCATCCTCATCACTATTGCTGTCATCATCACCATCATCATTTACTTTCTCATCACTAGCATCAGGAGCACGATCACCAACATCATCACTATCATCATCAGCATTATCATCTCCATCACCAGCATCAGCATCATTGCCATCCTCAAAATCATCACCAATATCATCACAGCACAGTGCCAGACACAAATGAGTTAATTATAATGTCTCTCCCTCCAGAAGTTTAATCATTCTATTGCAATTAATGTGCATTCTATTCTAAGCTGTCTGCCTTCAAATGTCACCTTTATATTTACATGAAATTATCTTGCTGAGCTTCCTATTCTGCCCCATCATTCCATCTATTCTGAAGCTGGTAGCACATGGCTTTGTTTATCTATTTTTATTAGAACTCTATAGAGCCCACATTTAAGCCATCTGGAATTAAAAGCACATTAAAAAATTCACAGTACATCCTACCTTCACTGCCATAGTGACAAGACACTGGAGGTACACTTGCTTTTCTTTGCAAGGTTAAAGGCTGAAGACCATGTGCTTCTGCATCCTGTCTCTTGCCCCTCTGAGTGCCTCATCTTACTGTGACACTGAGTCATGTGTGCCCAGTACTGAGCTCTTAATACTGCCTTCATGACATGGTATTAGCAGATGGATCTGTTCTTCACAGAGTTGGAAGCCAGCTTGCTTTACTGTGCAGGGACCATCTATCTCCCTTACTCCCAGACACCTGTTAAAAACCTGGAACGTTGGCTGATGACCAAGCACTGAAATCATTTTCAAGCCTTGAGTGTCTCTTTGATAATACTGGAAGCTCAGCTAATGAACATGTTGCCCATCATCTATCTGCATCTCTAGAGTATTCTACTGTGCATTCCCTGCCCTTGCCAAGACATCCTCTTTTACTGTAAAAGTGAACCAATTTAGCCAGACAATACATTCATAGAATGGTGGGTTTGGGATCTCTGTGCACCTGCTGTCACAGGGTGTCACCATCTAAACACATTGCCTTTCCAAGTCTTTAATCTCCTCAAGTCCAGCAACCTGTCACCCATCACCTTACAGGTACACCAGGTCCCAAACACTATCAGGGAAGTTTCTGCCTCTAAAAGTTAAGACTTTCTCTCTGTCCCAGGCTCTGACACTCTTCTTATGTAGATTACTAATCTATCTCTTCCCAAGCCTCTAGCTCCTAACATTCTTTCCCAGTCCCAGCCAAAACGCACACTGAAATGTAATTTGTAGTGGGGATGGCTTAGTTGGCAAATGCTTGTGACCCAAGCATAAAGACATGAGTTTGCATTCCTAGACACCACATTAAAGAGCTGGGAACAGCTGGGCACATACCTTTAATCTCAGCACTTGGGAGTTCAAGGCCAGCCTGGTCTACATAGCTAATTCCAGTACAGCTGGAGCTACCCGGAGACCCTGTCAAAAAAAAAATCTAGGAATTGTACCACATGCCTATAATAATGGTGCTGGGGAGATAGACAAGATGATCTTTAAGGCTTTCTGGACAGTCATTCTGGCAGAATTGAAGAGTTCCAGGTTCAATGTAAGAACCCGTCTCAGAAAATTAGTGAAGAGTGATTGAAGAAGACATCCAGTGTTGACCTCTGACCTCTACCCACATGTGTTGGGCCTCCAGCGCGGCTGTGGCTCCGGCCCGCCCTTTTAGGGCAGGATTGCAGTTCCCCGTGCGGCCGACTGCACTTGCTGTGGCCAACAGTTTGGGGGATGGCGGTGCGGCAGGTGCCGCCAACGATCACCTCCTCCCAGGCGACTGCCCTGGCCAATGCCCCCTCCCGAGCTGCTGCGCCCAGCGATCACCCCATCCTGGGCCGCCGCCGATGATGATTGCCCCCTCCTGGGCCACCACCGACGAGTCACTGCCCCTGGCTGCCCTGAGCTCCGTGCTCCAGCTGCAGGCGGCATGGGCGACAGTGCCTTGTGTCTGTGGTGCGGCGCGGCCGCACGCAAAAATGGCGGCCGCTGTCCAACACGCAGGCTGCGGCATGGTTCAGCAGCTCCAGGCAGGGCAGGACGCTGGCCGGCCCCGCTCTGGGCCTCTCGCAGGCTGCCGGGGGCCGGTGATGGTGGCGCACACTGGTAGGATAAGTTGAAGGAGGCAGAGGCAGGAGGATCTGGAGTTCAAGGCCAGCCTGGGCTACACTGATCGGGTGTCTGCACACGATCCACCAGAAGCTGCAGGCCGATGCGGGACGATCGCAACCAACTGTCACCAACCATTTGGGATGCAGCTGTCAGAGCCTCACCCTAGTCTGACGGCCTATCAAAATGGACTTTGCCTGGCTACAGTTTACGGGACAAAAATCAATTGGTCCTTCACTCCCTTTTAGCCCCACCCCTACCCTATATAAGTTATTTTGTAACCTTCAATAAATGAGATCCTGCTTGGACAGACTCCCGACTTGGTGTGGCTTTTTCTCCAGAGTGCAGAGGGTCTGGGTTGCGACACTCACCATCCCGCTCAGCCCCTGGAGGAGGCCAGCTGAACCAGTTTCTCCACCGCCCTACCTTCCAGCGATCCCGGCACACATGCACACGTGCATATACCCACACAAACATGTAACACACATTTACATCCACATACATATACACACATGGACATGGACTCTCTCCTGAGGGGAAACTTTCCTGACGGTCTCTGAGGTGAGACCTTAAGATGATAATGCAGGTTACAGAGAGCCATAAGTATGGGGTTCTGACTCGGTGGCTTGATAAGAAGACTAAGAAGACAGGATTGCAGAACAAAGGCATTCTGTCTCATCATGAAATGCTATATGTTACGACCCAGAGTACTCCCTACCAGCAAGACAAACCTCACCAAGAAGCCTTGCCCAATCTCCGAGCTTCCAGTCTTTAGAACTGTGACCGGAAGAAGAACTAATTCTAGACAAATTAGTTCATGGCATTCAGTGATAGCTATGGACAGTGGATGAAACTACCTCACCGAAAAGGACACACCCCATTCCTGGTCCCCAAGCAAAGTCCATCTGCGTGTGTGTGTGGTGGGGGGGTGCATGTGGGTGCGTATGCATGCTGAGGCCACACATCAATCCCAGATGACTTTTTTTTCAGGAAGGACTCTCCATTTTGGAGCACAGGGTCTGTTACTGGCCCAGCATCTGCTAAGCAGCTAGTCTGACTGGCAGATTAAGTCTTGGGATCCATCTGTCTTTACCTCACCAGCAAAGATGACAAGCACAAGTCATGAAGCCAGCTTTTATAATGTGCATTCTGAGAAGTCAACGCTGGTCCCCATGCTTGCAAGGCAATGGCGCTACTTACTGAGGCACATCCCCAACATGCATTTCCTTTTACTAAAAGGTCTTCTACTTGGAAAGAAGGAGACAAATGAAGGGCGATGCCTAAATTTTTACCTTGGATATGGATAGAGGCAAACCAAGTTGCTAGAGACTCCTACCAAGCGGTGTTATCCACTCTCAAGATTGGGTGGCTACCTCTATATAAAAGAGAAAGTCACATGGGTCGCCTATGTTCCTCTTGATCCCTGATACACTAGATGCGGCCATGCAAATGTGGAAAACAAGGGCTCATTCCCAGTGACTATGCTTTAAAAGTTACCTAGTGAGTCAAAATTATCCACCCATTCCACAGGATTATAAAGGAAATGTTTCCTGCATAATCTACTCCAGAGCTGTTCTTGCAAAGGAAATATGCCCACAAACTTGCCAGTTATCCAGAGGACCTTCTTCCTTCACACAGCTATTTTGTTCCAAAAGTCCTAAGGTAGGTAATCGATTTGATGTGTTTCTCAGAAGCTAAACTCTGGTCAGAATTACACTGCGTAGGACCAAAAGATGTCTCAGCGGGTCAAGGCGCTTGTTGCCCAGCCTGACAAGCTGCGTTGGGTCTCCAGGACTGATACAGTAGAAGGAGAGAACAGAATCCCACAAGGAGTCTACTGCTGTGGGAGAAAGAATACATGCAAAATAAATAAATACTATGTAATAAAAATCTACACTGTGTTTGAGTGGTGTCCTGGTTCATCTTGGTTGTCATCTTGACATATCTGGGAAGAGGGAACCACAACTGAAGATTTATCCACATCAGAGTAGTCTACGGGTGGGCCTTTGGGGGCACTTTCCTGCTTGATCGAGGTTATAGGAAAGCCCAACCCACTGTGAGCAGTGCCATCCCTAGGCAGGTGGGCTTGAGCTGTATCAGAAAGGCGGTCAAGGAAGCAAGCTGGTGGCTGTGTTCCTCCACGGTCTTTGCCCCAGTTCCTGCCTCCAGGTTCCTGCCATGGCCTCCATCTATGCTGACATCTCATGAATGAGGTTCTCTAATTCTCTAATTTATTTTCTTTCCATCCCAGATGACCAAATAGGCATGTCCCCACTTCTGCTACACTGAGATACAGGCTCTGAAAAGAGAAACTGTCTCTGGACCAACTGCCCAGCCCATCTTTCTCCAAATGTCCCCACAGATTCTGTGGGTCTACAGGAGTTGGCACAGTCTGAAGTTCTCAGGGGAACAGAGAAAACAGAACACCAAGCATGTAAATCATTCTGTAGTCTATTATCCTGATGATCTTCCTGATATCAGGAGAAAGGCTAACGATTCTGATTTGTAAGAGAGACTCTTCCAGACCTTATTTGTTGTATAGAACTATCCTGTCAGCCAAATTGTACCATTTTCATGAGTTCAACTGTGCCTGCTTTAAATGATCATCACAGCTTGCCGACTGCTGACCTATCTTCAGAGAAGGATGAACAGGGAGTGTCATGAGACCCCCACCTAAGAACCCAGTCACTCCCTCTCATCCTATGGTATGCAGTTGGTGATGGTAGGGGCTAAACCACAGAGGCTGGGGAAGACTAGAAGGACGTTCCATCTATGCAGTCATAGGAAAGTCATCATGCATGGCGGGTGCAGACCTTCTCCAACAGCTGCTTTAAGGTGACCAACCCTCCTGCCTGGAACCGTTCACCCATGCTCAAGAAGTAAACCTCATAAACTCATTGGTTACCCAGTGCCCCGACCGGTGGGGATCAACAGTGAGCAAGGACCCTAGGATACCTGAAATGAGAAGGAACAAACAAACACACGGACCTGGGCAGCAGGAGAGGCTGTCTCTTCGAGCTGCAGATTTTATTGTTATTAGTGGGTTTAAATACACAAGCTTGGGGAGGTGGGGGTAAAAATGCACTTACAGGAATGTGGTAGTTTAGCAGAGCCAGAACCGTTGCTTAGGAAACACTATCTCTGACCTTCAGAGCCCACCATGAATAACTATGTGTTTGCCAGGAGAGAATGAATAGCTATGTGTTTGTTAGGAGAGATGGCACTAAGAAGAGAAACAAGGGCTTTGAACCAGACAGAAGTGATAGAGGTAGCGCCTCTTTGGCCTTCCTAGCTCGGCTCGGGTTAGATAAGGAGGTGGGTGCAGGACATTCTATTGCAGCTCAGTTCCTGCTACCAAGGTTGAGCATGCTTATCATATGTGCAGGTGGCTGCAGGGAGAATTTTTCCCAGGGCTGTTTTTCTCTAAGATGGAATTAAGCTATAAGCTGGCTATTCTCTAACCTGTGGCCTCCAACATCCCAGAGGATCTCTGTTGGAATCCACCTTTGGTTTGTCATCGGGACCTTAGAAAGATGGAGGGAGACGTTCTCCATTTCCATGTTTCTAACCCCTGGTGTGGGCAGGGATTTCTCATTCAACAGGAAGGTTTGATTTCAATGTAGAAATATGCCTGGAGTATTCCTCTTCTCCTTCTGCATGAGCCCTTTTCTTCAGAGAATCCAGAATTTGCTAGTCTAATCCTAAGCAAGGGCTGATTTATGGGTCTTTCATGGGGCTCTATTAATATCCCACGGCTAGAAATAAATGCTGATTGCACATAAATTCTGCCTGGTCCAACATAGCTGTGGTGGTTGTGACAGTATTAGCTGCAGAGAAGAAGGATGCAGTTAGAACTCTCTCTGTTGACTTTCTCCAACCCCTACGTATGGCAAATGTCATTTCACGCAGGAATCAGCGGCAGCAACACATCCATAAAATGCAGAGTGCATCTGAAAACAGTGTGATACGGTGCTTTGCTCCTTCCCAATGCTTCACTCCTTCTAAAGGAGTTAGGGCCAGAGTTACGCATTCCTAGGGGCCACGACAGGCCAAGGCTTGCACTGTGCCATGGCAGCTCACAGGACCACACTGTGGGCGCATCCTGCTGAGTGTCCTGGGCTGCTGGATGCACCTTGCTGCCCTCCCTCTTCTATGGCTTCCTGGGTTTGTTGTCCCTACTGAAGGCATGCCTTGTGTTCTGCCCCAAAGTTTTGCAACGTCTCCTGATTTTAAGTTTCTTAGTAGCCTCTGAATATGCTTTAATCAAGGGTCTTCTCATCAGTATATACCTCTTCCTGACAAAATAATCAGATATATAGTCAGCATGCAATAAATGTGACTCATAAATAAGCTACCTTTAGCCCTGAGATTGTTCAATGCCCACTGTTGCATAAGGGAGTAGAAGCAGGTGGATTGGTTAAGGAAAGAAGCTGTGCCACCAACTTATCCTTCAGGAGTGAATGTCACTGAAAGGGCCTCGAGGTCAGAAGGCTCTTAAGGTAGCAGAGCATTAGAACAGAACAGTCCAGGGACTGGAGAGATTGCTCAGTGGTTGGGAACACTCGCTACTCTTGCAAAGGCCCTGGTTTCGATTTCCAGTGCCAATATGGCGATTAACAACCATTCTATAACTCCAGTTCCAGGGGATCTGACTTCTGATCTCCATGGGCATTGCACGACATGGGTGTGCTTCCATACATGCAAGCAATACACTCATACACCTAAAATTATAATAATAAAATATTTTTAAAAAACAGAACAGTCCAGCAAGGGAACAGTCCTGTAAAGGGAAAGAGAGAATTCCCTTTAAAACAAGGAAAGGGGTTTCCTTAAAAGGACTAGTTTAAAGTAAGAATAAGAGACAGCTATAATGGGCATGGTGACGGACAGGGGACTTAGAAGAGAGCCTTCAGAGGAAAACAGAAAAGCCAAAGCAAAGGAAAATATCCTTGTAAGGGGGTGGTGGGAAGGCACACACCACATGATTTAGTTCAGGACAGCTGATTTACAAAGAGCACGGAGAAGCCAAGAAGGAGCAAGGACCATCCATTGAGAGATGCTAAAAACCACAACACAGAACGGCTTCTGAACACTGTGTCCTCAGGAAATATCAGTAGGAAGCATGGCTTGATTTCTTCAGACTGTAGTGAGCAGCATCTTGGAGGGGCAGGCTCGTGATGTAACACCTGCACAAGGGCTGTGATACAGTCTTCCTTATGATGTTGAAAGATGAGGAAGAGGT
This sequence comes from Eospalax fontanierii, assembly GCA_035773235.1. Lineage (NCBI taxonomy): Eukaryota > Metazoa > Chordata > Mammalia > Rodentia > Spalacidae > Eospalax > Eospalax fontanierii. The sequence continues at coordinate 5,126,692 of JAJHUQ010000048.1, read as the reverse complement.
GAGACGGCTGCATTTTAATACCTCCTGGACCGCTGTGGAGTCTATAATTTAAAGCAACTATGGTTTTTGCCTCCTCTAGGCCTCACATGCTGTTCTAGTCAGTTCTTACCAATTTGGCACAAAGTAGGGACAGTTGGGAGAGGAAAACTGAAGAGTTGCGTCCATGTGCTTGGCTGTGGGCATGTCTGTGAGCTACTTTCTTGATTGCTAATTGATGTGCCCCCACTTCGGGCATTACTATCCTAGACAGGTTGGCCTGGGCCACATAAAAGAGAAGCTATGCATGCCAAGGAAGCAAGCCAGTAAGCAGTCTTCCTCCACGGTCTGTGCTTCATGCTCCTGCCTTGAGTTCCCAATGGTGGACTGCAATTTGTAAGCCAAATAAACTCCTTCCTCCTGAACTTGCTTTCAGTCTGTGCTTGATCACAGCAGCAGAAAGCCAAGGTCACCTGCTCCACTGGGAAATGGAGATCTGAGATGCTTACTGCCCTGTGGACCTCCAGCAGATACAAAGTGGGGGGCGGGGGGTTCATGCATCTCCAGTACAGAGCAAGGTGTACGGCAAGATGCCCAAAGGCAGTAACTATAACTGATAAACAAGACGATCACTCTTCCATTTTTAAATGTGTGTCTGTGTGCCTGTCTCTGTGAGCCTGTGGGTAGCTGCATGACACAGTGTGTACATGGAGGTCAGAAGACACACACCTGCTGGTCATCACCGGCCACCTTGTCAGACACAGGGGATGTGGCAGTTCCCTGCTCGGCATTCCAAGCTAGCTGGCATACGAGTTCCTGGGGATTTTCCTGAATCTACTTCCCACGTTCCCACAGGAGCACTGGAAATACAGATACACATGACAGCATCTGGCTGTATGTTTTGTTCCAGAGATTTAAGCTCTGGTCGCCCTAGAGAGGCCAATATCTAGTCCATCAACCCCTCAAATTGGTACCACAGTATAGTGCCTGCATATAAAACTCTCTTAACACATCTTTATTGAGACACCAGTTTGTAAGCCTTCTCCAGCCATCTATGGGGCTAGATTCTCTGGATTTATCGTGCAGTACATGATAGGGCAATCTCACAGCACAGAACAAAGAAATAAGCCACCACTACCACAACATGGGAAGGATTGTACATCACACGCAATTATATAATAATAGTTCCGTGCCATGAATTTCCCGTAGTACAGAAGGTTATAATTCCACTTCCTCAAGAAAAAAATTTATTATATAATGTGGTGGTGCAAGCTTTTAGTCCCAGCATCCTGGAGGCAGACACAGGCAAATCTCTATGAGATCAAGGCCAGACTGACTTACATAGTAAGTTCCATGCCAGTCAGAACTACAGGAAGGCTCTGACTCAAAAAACAAGCAAAAATTTTCAAATGAGACGCACCTTATTTGCCATAAGGGTGCCGAAAATCAAACCCGAGTCCTAATTGCTGGAGTAATTAGTGCTGCTAACCGCTGAGCCACCTATCGAGCCCCAATAGTCTCTTTGTTATAAAAATATTTATTTTATTATTTTTACAATGTATATCTGTATGTGGCTATATATTTCTAGTCTGTGCATGTGAAGTACCCTTGGAGGCCAGAAGAGGGCAGTGCACGTCTTGGAGCTGAATGTATAGGCCTTTGTGCACTGACCAATGTGGGTACTGGGACCCCAACTCTGCTCCTCTGAAGGAGTAGCCAGTGCTTTTAGCAACTGAGTCACCTCTCCAGCCCCGAAACTATCCTTTATTTATTTAGTTTTAGTTTATCACAGTTATTTAGAATGCAGCAACCTTTCTCAGAGTAATAAATAAGCATCCTTCTCAGAGTAAGAAAAAGATTAAAACTAAAATGTTCCTTAAAACCTCAGATGAATGAGAGTTTCAGAATGACTGAAACGTCTTCCGAAATTCATATAATGCCTCTGAGTCTGGATTTTATATTTGGGCAGTGAAAAAAAAAAGAATGAATACCATATTTCATAAATATTATATCAAGGAGTAATAGAGACTTTAGAGGGGGAAGAATGCTCCTCAAGTTTCGCAGAGGAAATTCTAGCATACAAACAATATGGTAAGCTCCAGTTTTTAATGAGTGGCATAGACAGATGTGTGGTTATAACTAAATAAAAATTACTAAGTGTGATAATATCGGTGCATGCCCGCTTGCCAAGCAGCCCAATTTCTAGTCATATAAGCAATCGGACACATTAAATCCTAACACTCATTAAAGGGATGAAATCTTCTACTGAATCACACTATAAATTATTCTTTTTACTTATAATAACAAGGTGTGGAAAATGTAAATTGAGTTACATGCAACAATGTTAGGGAGGAAAATAGAAAAGGCAGAAGGCATATATCGGGAAATGTACAAATCCTAAACCAAAGGCATCCATCCACAGAGCTTGAAGATTCTGTGTCACTTTTCTACAGTTACCATTTGTTAATGGTATTTGCTATTTGTTCTTTGATGGAATCAAAGACTCTTCAAGAAGGAAGGGAGGAGTTGGGGAGATGACTCCATGATAGAGTAGAGTTGAGATCCCCGCTTCCCGAGAAACCATGTAAATGCCGAGTACGTATGAGAACCACGTTATTAACCATGTTAATTCAGTGTTCAGGAGGTGAGGACTGGAGAATCCCAGTGCAAGATTAGCCAGACTTGGGGAAACACTCCAGACTCGGAGAGAGACCTTCACTCAGCAAATAAAAGAAAGAGCCGTTAAGAAAGGCTTCCACGTCAACCTCAGTCTTCAACATCCTATGCACAACGTACATGTACACCTGTGCCCACACTTGTGTCCACATACATGCAAGCCTACATTATCTACCACAGGTATAAATATGCAGGACAAACGAGAGAGAAGGGAGTGAGGACTTGCGTACTCTGGGTTCTTCATATTGAAAAGAAAGCCCCAGGCTGTGGAGAGAAAATGAGTCAGGATGAGCGGTGAGCTGGATGACTAGGTGGTGCAATACAGCCCAGCTACTCGGGAAGCTGAAGCAACGCAATCTGGGCCCTCACAAGACCCTGGGTCAACATGAAGAGGGGATGGGGAGGACTCTCAGTGGTGCCACATTTGCAAAGCACGTTCATACCATGTGTTCAATCCGCATTACTATAGGAAAAGAGAAGTTCAAATAAGGGCTCGGTCTGCTTTCTTAAGACATGGTGGCAACTTTATTCTTAAAGCCAACTTCATTCTTAAAATCACCATTGGTGTCAGGGCATGGTGGGACACACCTTTAAACTCAGCACTCAGGGGGCAGAAGCAGGCAGACGTCTCTGAGTTTGAGGCCACCCTGCTCTATAATGGAAGTTCCAGGTAAGCCAGGGTGACATACTGAGATCCTGACTCAAAGAAAATAAAACCAAAAGAGTTATGACAGTATGTACAAGACCTGTGCAAGCCCAAGCCAGATCAAAACACAGCATGGATGGGGGAGGTCGGCGAGAACTTCCAGCCCTAGCTGATCTATAGGCAGCTGATAGCCACTGACAGTCACTTCATGTCACTGGTGAGACCCTGGGCAGGTTAACCACACTCCAAAGGATGCAGCTATACCAAACAGCAGTGGGGAGCATAAATCACAGCCCACAAGCTTTAAAAAAAATGATGGAGTCAGGGGACACTGGGGGGAGGTAAAAATGGGGGATGACTTCAGGGGACAGCAGACGGAGGTAGAAATGGGGGATGAATGACATCAGGGAACAGTAGACAGAGGTAGAAATGGGGGATGACGTATGACGTCAGGGGACAGGAGACTGAGGTAGAGATGGGGGATGACATCAGGGGACAGTAGACGGAGGTAGAGATGGGGCATGATGTCAGGGGACAGTAGACGGAGATAGAGATGGGGGATGACACCAGGGGACAGTAGACAGAGGTAGAAATGGGGGAGGGGTCTGTATGGGATCAAACTGGTTGTATAAAATCACCAAAGAATCAATGAAAATACCAACATAAATAAATTACAATTATTAATTTATTATTAACTATTATGAATTAATTGTTATTAATTTATTAATAATAATTAATTCTTTGCAATAGATGGCAACTATTACAGAGTTCCACAACTGGTCACAGTGATTATCTGTGAACTGTCCAATCCTAAGTGACATATCTACAGTGGAACCTCCACACCTAAGGCTCACAGAACACACTGGAACAAGGGGTAGAGAGAACACTAAGGCATCTCTCACGTCTCATCAATGAAGCTCCCTGATGCAACAGAGGTTCAAGAACATTAAAGGACTCAAATGGCCAAAGAATGGAGACCAGGAATCTGCAGAGTGTGAGTCCCTGGAAAGGACTCCTGTATTAAGCTTCACTTACCCAAGGCTCAGGGACCATTGCAGAAGAGGAGAGAGAAAGATGGCAAGAGCCAGGGAGGAGGGGTGTGGCCATAAAGAAACAGAATCCTACAGGCTCCTGGGACCCTGCTCATATGAACCTACAGCAATGGTGTCACCATGCACAAGACCCACGCAAAGCAAAGCAGACAAAATCCCAGCATAGAACTGTGGAAATGGGCGGCAGACCCCAATCTTAGATGAAGAAGTATTGGCAGATGGTTACTGCTGTTCGAGGAGGAGATGATCTTCATAAAGGGAGGAACTTTAGGTGGGCTGACTAGCTATCAGTGGACGAACTTGCACTGAGTGACATCTGGGGACACTAAGTTGAATAGACAGGCCTTAACATCAATGACAGAATGCATGAAATCCAGTTCAAGAGGCTGTGAGGGGGCACCAATCAGGAAGCGGTATAACGATGATTAAAATGTTCTGTATGAAATACATATAAATTCAATAAAAAATTTTAAAAACATTCTTACAGTAAGCAATCACCATCATATTCAACAATATCATTTTAAAAACCAAGAAGGAGAACTCTGGCAATGCTCCTACGTATGTCAAACACATAAAGTTTAAACTTATCTAGCTAGTACACATATGGATAATGAGTTACACGTCAGAGAGGAAAACGAGGGCAGACGAATCCAAACAAAGGTTTTGCACAATCTGATTGGCTGCTGTCAATGGAATACTGCTTGTTTACACAGATGCAGTGCTCTAAAGTGGAGATGGTTCATCACAAAAGACCAGTACTCGAGACACATCAACACTGCAAAGATTTTCCGTTCCTTCGTGAATGCCACATATAACTGCTTTCCTTACACTCTGCTCCACAGACCAGAGTCATGATTGCTCAGGGACACCAAAGAGAGGAGAAGACATCCGTGATCTTCTATAGCCAGACTAGGCTCAGCCTCTGACCAGTCCTCCTGCCTCGGGTCCCCTTGCTCCCTGAGGGCTACTATTATAGGAACGAGAGACCACAACCAATTTTGGAAGACATGGGGTTTTAACCAGAGCCTGCATGACGATCTCTTCACAGTGTGTCTGATGAAAACACCCTGGTGAGAAACCAGAGTTTTTACTCAAGAAGGAAATGACTATTTGTAAATCCTCAAATGTAGCAAGAAGAAACCAAGAAATAGGGCACAGAAACAGTCCTGACTGACATAATGATGAACAGCTCCGCAGGGGACCTTGGGATTCTGCTGAAAGGCAATTGCCAAGAATGCATGTTCTGTGGGCATTCTGCTTCCAAAGTCCACCAGCTACCCACCTTCCTTCCTGACAAGACATCATTCATGTTTAACTGCTGGTAAGAGGAAGGACGAGGAAGACTTGCCCCCATCCTCCATCTAATCCTCACTTCTGCCATCTGTCATCTTCCCATCCTCCATCTCCTTCCTCACCTCTGCCATCTGTCATCTTCCCATCCTCCATCTCTATCCTCACCTTCGCCATCTGTCATCTTCCCATCCTCCATCTCCATCCTCCCCTCCTCCATCTGTCATCTTCCCATCCTCCATCTCATCCTCCCCTCCTCCATCTGTCATCTTCCCATCCTCCATCTCATCCTCACCTCCTCCATCTGTCATCTTCCCATCCTCCATCTCATCCTCACCTCCTCCATCTGTCATCTTCCCATCCTCCATCTCCATCCTCACCTCCGGCATCTGTCATCTTCCCATCCTCCATCTCATCCTCACCTCTTCCATCTGTCATCTTCCCATCCTCCATCTCATCCTCACCTCCTCCATCTGTCATCTTCCCATCCTCCATCTCATCCTCACCTCCTCCATCTGGCATCTTCCCATCCTCCATCTCCATCCTCACCTCCCCCATCTGTCATCTTCCCATCCTCCATCTCCATCCTCACCTCCGCCATCTGTCATCTTCCCATCCTCCATCTCCATCCTCACCTCCTCCATCTGTCCTCTTCCCATCCTCTCCCTCTCACTCATTATATGCACAGCCCGAGACGTCAATTCTACTGCTTCTGTCCTCAAGGACTAATGTTTTCTGGCTTGCTCTTTTTTTTGAAAAAGCAAATCGAGCACATTTACAGGCTCCACAATCATCAGGAATACAAGGACAAAGTCGTGAGAATGAAAGAGAAGGGAATCAGGGAAGACACACTTACCGACACCCCAATCCATCTCCTCGGCCGAGTCTCCATAGGAGCCATGCTGACTTCTGTGGGCAAAGTCCTTGTTGGCAAAGTGGGCCGTGTGCACATGCATGAAGGACAAGACGAGTAGGAACGGTGCCTTTTCTTTCCTGCAGGAGAAGCAGGGCCAAAACAAGATGGTTGTTAAAGTCAACGAAAGGGCACTTCCCACCATTCTGACCAGGATCCACTTAGTAAGATGGTGAGATTTGGAAATCTACAAAATGCACAATACGGTGCTTTTGAGAGCAGAAAAGCAGCTTATTAGGATGATGAGCAAGCAAACAGAAGGATTTATGTCATGGACTCGTGATCTCATGATCTACAAAGTCCAGAAAAAGAAACACTACCAAATGGACTGCATCTTTTATCTGTTCATCATAGTCTCTCTCAACTTGGCAATTAATAGGAATTCAAAAATGTTGAAAACAGTATTTACCATTCAAGGGGTTGTGTAGTAATGTTTTCCAAATGAAAACATTCCATCCAGGAGGGAGGATGCTCAAGACCAGAAAATAAATAGCTCACAAGTCTTAGGATGTCCCTGAAACTTGCAGGATCTGACCTACTGAGGAATCTGTAACTTATGCCAGGGGGCTCCAGGGATTCAGCTTTCATAAGCTATCACCCATGAAGAGGTGGGCTTCTTGAAGACGCTGCTGTTTTGAGTCAGGTAACCCTCACCAGTACTCATATGAGTAACTCCAATAAACACATGGTGGAATCATTACTATGGTCCATCACTGATACCTTATATCAGGTGAGTAGATGTTTCTTCATGTTTACCCAGAAAAGGTCACACAAGAAGGAAAGTCCATGCATATCTGTACATATACATGTGTGCCCACAGACATACTCGTTACAATCTAAATAAGCTAGTACCTTGAATTGTCAGCTACTTCTGTCCATACTTTTCAAGGGTCACTTGACTTCATAGTAACTCATTTGCCCTACTTTACGTGGAGAATAACTCAATATTGTCTCAATACTGTGTTTTCTAGAAACCACATGGAAGATGTCTCTTATGAGTCTAAACTTCTTGCTCTATCTAGAGGCATGAATGGCAATTGTCTGAAATGATGCAACATTCTACAGTGACCACGAGCAAGGTCATCTTGGGAACGCATCAAGTTTCACAGATGACTGGCCTGAAAGGTATTGAGAGGTTCCGTTACTTCTTCCTGACACCTAGTCAGTCCTTTGCACACTACATTGGCCTCTGAGAATGGCACTTCCTTTTCTACTTCAGCATACCACCAAAGGCTCAACCTTTATCTCCATCTGAGAAATGACTGGCACTTTCTTTCTGGTTGTTATGCATAATCTTGACTGACAATTTGATTGGACTGAGAGACATGGAAGAGATCCATAATGCACACTTGTGTGTGCCCCTCTGAGGCTGACTGGCACAAGGGACAGAAATTAGGCGGGGAAGAACCAATCTGAATCTGGATAGCACCATCCAACAGTCTTGGTGCCCAGATGGAAAGAATTCTACAAATATGAATACGTTAAAAACACGTGAATCCCTCCCTTTCCTCCCTTGGTTCCTCAAACTTGAGGAAGCAAAGTAAGCTGACCTCTGAGAGTTTTGTGACCCCAAGCAGCCTGCATCAGAGCAGTTGTAAGGGGAGACTTATTGCACAAACTGGTTTTCTTTCCCCAAAAGCAGATTATAGTCCTAAAATCCAGCCAAGATTTCTCAAGATGAACATAAATAGACAGTCAGTGTGCTTCCTATGTTATACTTGGGTACCATTTCATCGCAATTTCACTGTCATCTGTTCTGTGATTTATTTTTGGCTTTAAACTTAAAGGAAGCTTTAAAGAAGTAAATCTTCCCAGCATAGCCCATGGCCCTTAATAGTTGGTCCAGAATACAACCAAGTAAATTTTCAAAAAAGGGAAGAGAGACAGAACTTCATGTTCCGGATCAGTATTAACTTCCATACTCCAGTGTCAGAAGGTCACTGACTGGGCAAAAGTTTTTTGAAAAGAAAATGATAGAAGAAGAAAGATGGCTGTCACTCAAAATGATTGAAGGGACCAGAAGATAGAAGCATATTAAAATGTCAGGTGAGAATAAAATACGATGAAGATGATACAATTGTCAAAAAAAGGAGACTGGGGCCAAGGAGATGGTAAAGTGCTTGATGAGGACCTGAGTTTGGATCCCTACCACTAATGTAGAAAGCTGGGTACAGCAGTATGTACTTGGAATCCGAGTTCCGGGATGTGGTGCCTCTTGAGATACCTGGAGCCTGCACGCCAGCCATCATAGCTAATGAGCTGCAGATTCAGTAAGAGACCCTGTCTTTATAAATAAGTTGGAGAATGAATGAGGGAACAAGGTCCCACCATGTAGAATGCATCCATGTGCTCCCACATGAACATAGACAGATATGTACAACACACATACACACACACACACACACACGAGAGAGGAGAGGGGGAGAGAGAGAGAGAGAGCGAGAGAGAGAGAGAGAGAGAGAGAGAGAGAGAGAGACCAAGCTAAACTCCAGTTCTAGAGGAAGGTAGTGAGACACACCAAGTCAGAGTTGCATGAAGACTGGAGCTTTTGTTCAAATGGAAAACAGTCGTCAATGGGAGGAAAGCGAGGGATTCGCGTGTTTGTTTTTAATGTGTTCATATTTGTAGACTCCTTTTCATTTCATGTTTCCATATGGAAGAAGATTTTTCTTTGAACCAAGGATATATCACAGAGACTAGAACTTTATGTACTCATGTCTTGGGTGTTAAAGTATAGCAATTAAGTTTTACATCCCAGCCCAGAAAACACAAGCATATATCCAGCTTCCAAAAATACCCCAGCAAGGAGGTTTACTGTCCAGAAACAGAAGTTAAATATATGGATGTGTGAGAACATGGGTTAGACACCTTGGTTCTATCTGCATCTCGGACATGACTGACAGCTCCTCATCAGTCAGCATCCTGCACAGAAGTATCTCAAGAAACCCAAGAAAGCACTTAACCTTGGTTCCCTCAGAACATCAGTGTCTCCCTTCCTCTCCATGATCTTGGACCCTGAAGGGGACTCCCTTTACCTAGCAGGAAGATTTCATAAAAAAAGTGCAACTCCCTTTTTTATTAGCTGAGGCTCTTCAGTAAACAACTCTTTAAAATTTATTGCCAGTGTCTCCCACACAGTGTGAAGAGAGAGGAATTTTCAGGGGCGACAGACCTCCGCTCCATTTGTTAAAAATACTGAAGGCAGCTCAGAGTCTTCCAAGCAACATGGAATCATTTCAGTCCCAGAATGAAAAGATTTACATCCCATCAAAGCAGGGCTGAAAGCCTAGGTAGGAAGGTGGCCAAGGCCTGGGTTCTCCATCTGCCTGGAGTGAGGCATTTGATGGTCTTGAGGGTAATATTCATCTAAGGCTTCAACCTTAGCATTCCAGTCTCACCTAATACAGAGCACGGCCAGTAGCAATCGGGGTGTCATCTGTTGAGTTCTTCTACATATTCTGCTGCTGCAGTGATGTCCATTATCTGCTGTATACCTATTAGCAGCAGCACAGCATGTAGAGGGACCCATGGGTCAGACATACTCCCAGAGAGAGGCAGATGTCACCTGCTTCCGCTCCTGTACAAATGTTTTCCATAATGTGTAAATATTTGACATGTCCTGCCTAAGATACACACACACACACACACACACACACACACACACACACATATATATATATATATATATATATAAAAACATTAAATCTTCAGGGACATTTGCTAGGTAATCTGTTAGCTCAGAGTCCTTTTGTTTTGCTCTTGTTTCACGTGTGAATGTGGCTTTGTGAGTGAGCCTGTATGTGTATGTGTGTACATGTTCTCATTTGTGTGCAGCGCATATGAGGGTACAAGTGTGTGTGCCACGTTAATTCAGTGAGAGTGGTCAGCCACCAAGATGCAGTGATTTTCCTGTCTCCACCTGCCCATGTTAGAATTAAGACAGGACACACTGGACTGAGCGCTTCACACGGGTACCAACGGTCTGACCTCTGGCTTTCCTGCTTGTACACCAATTAATTTACAGACTGAGACATCTCCCCAGCTCTCCTCAGAGTCTTTGACCCACAACCCTGTCAATTAGGAGTACTAGGATTCTAACTTTCCCAGTGTGGTACACAGTGCCTCTACAGTTGTATCCAGTCAGCCCTGGATACAAATCTGTGGGTTTGACCAGCATCTGATCCAAAGCATTAACAATAATAATCATTGAATCTGATTAGGTAAAGACTTTGGTCTTGCCAGTATAACCTACACATTACAAGTCCTAACAAAGAACTTGTAATACATAAAGTTAAGTCATTTAGAGATGAGTTAACACACATACAGGATTTGCATAAGATACATGCGAATAATACATCATGCTACATAAAACATTTGTGCGTCATGGTTTTTGATATCAAAAGACCTGGAACCAGTGTGTCATAGATATTATGGCCACACCATGGCCCAGCTGCAAGTATGATAAGCCAAGGTTGGAGGTAAGCTGTAAATGCTTTTCTGTTCTCTGCCTGTGCCAACCTGTGACGAAAGCTGAGCCAAAGGAAAGGTCATATCTCCCAATAATACATCTATCAGCTGTCACAGGGTTTAGGAGAATGCAATTAAGTAAGCCATGTTTCCATAAAAGAGTATTTATTTACTACCAAACTTCCGACCACAAAAAATAGAATATGGAAGGGGCACTGAGATATCTCAGATGGTAAAAGGTTTGCTCTGAGTGAGGACCTGAGTCCAACCTCCAAAATCCATGTAACAAATGCTAATCATGATGGCAGGTGCTTGCCATCCCGGGGCACTGAGTAGACAGAGATAAGCTGATTCCTGGGGCTCCTTGGTGGGTCAGGCTTGCCTACTTGGTAAGGTCCAGACCACTGAAAGACCCTGTCTTAACAAGGAAGGCAGAAAATGCCTGATGAGTGACTCCTGAGGCAGACTTCAAACTTCCATACCTGCACACATAGGTATAACTTCATATACATGAAAAAGCATACATAATGTGTGTGCACACATGCATACACACACATGCACACACACACACATGCACATTTACATATACACAAAAAAATTGATAAAGAAGGTCCTGCTGACCCCTCCTAAAGAAGAGGAGGATCCCTCATACAGTTACAGGTGCCCCCAACCCAATGAATTCTAATATCTTGCTGATTATTTTGGAGCAGGGTAAGGGATGCCAGAGGCCAAATAGAGAATCCAGGGCACCATGTAACACTCTACCATTGTACTACATGTGTGACCAATGGTCCTATATTGAACTTGACAGGAAAGGATTAACATGTATTGAAACTATAACAATGTATATGTGTGCTCATGTCTACATGTGCATGTGTATATGTGGATGTATGCAGCTGGGTACGTATTTGTAGGACAGAGGTCCACATTGGGTGTTATTCTCAACTACTTTCTATCTTATTTTTTGATACAGGGTCTCTCACCAAAAACGGAGCCCACCCATTTGGCTAGACCAGATGGCTAGGAAGTCCCAGGAATCGTCCTGTGTTTACCTAGCAGCCTCTGGGATTATGGGCATGAGCAGTCACCACAGGCTTTACAGGAGAGTGCTGGAATCAAACTCAAGTCCTCGAGCTTGTGTGGCAAGCACTTTATCAACTGAGTCGCCTCTCCAGCCCCATTTCCAACAATGGTGTCTCTATAGACACATATTTATAAGTTATATGTCTTACATATACTAGCACCTGTAGAAGAGGGTGTTATGCAAAATTTCCTATGAATTTGTTAACTGGAAAACATAAGCTCCCTGTTGTGTTTTAAATATAAAATATCCCCCAGGGATCACATGCTTGAACACATGAGTCCCAAGCTGTTGGCTGCTGTTTGGGAAAGTCGTGGAACCTTCAGGAGGTGCACCTTCCTGGAGGAAGTACATCACTGGGGGTGGGCTTTGAGGGCTTGTTACCAAGAAAGCTCTGTTTTCAACAAATTTAGAAAATAATGACACAATCTATCTGGTTTTCCACAGAGCAGGATAATCAAGTTTTGTTTCTCTCCAGGAAAAAAAGGATGTAAAATATTAATCTCACTCTACCCAATGACAGTGCATCTTCTTAAAGTTCAGACTGATTTGGACTAAGGAAGACCTGTTTGTGAATAAAATTATCTTGCTAAATTCACTCATCATCCCATATGATTTTATTTTCCTATCTGAAAATCTAGAAATATCCCCATCTCCATGGAAATATAACATTATTATCATCTTTTTTTCAAGTTAAGTACCCCTTATCTAAAGTGCTTACTGAGGAAAAAGGTGAAAGCCACACAAGCGCCATTTTAAACTTCATCCTCTACTTTATGCTGGGCCCTAAGTTTCCATTTCCCCAACCTCTGAGTGTCCAGTTACCAGAAGTCAGACAGCTTGGTGCCTCAACCGATGTAGACACATTTGGAAATCCCCAAGTGGGGAAAGAAGGACTTATAGCTTACTGAATAAAATGTAACCAATGAAAAAGCCCAGCAAGTCTTACAAATGCCCTGGCCAATCATAATGAAGGTCATGCAGTCTGTGATTCTGTCCTCTAAAAATAGCTCTGCCCCCTGCTCAGGCTGCTGCTCTCCATATTGGACACAGAGCTGTGGCCCCAGTTAGCTGGAATAATTACTCTTAAATAAATTTGGCTTTTCAAAAATTTGTATTTGTAGTCTTTCTCGATCATTCTCAAATCATGGACCTAAAACCACCACAAGTGTCCCAGATTTCCTTTATAGAAAAGATTTTTGGAATATTTGCATATATACAATAAGGCATCTTGAGGCTGGGACCCAAATCAAAACACAAAATTCATTAATGTTAACGTCACTCTTACTCAAGCTATCGAAATGCTGTTTTATTCAATACTTTTAGTGATTTTTTTCCAGGAAACAGTTTTACGGTATGAAATTTTCCACCTGTGGAATCATATGGGTGTTCAAAGATTTTGGATTTTTGGAACATCTCAGATTTCCATATTTTGGATTTGTCAGGCACAGCATGTATAGGAATTGAAATGGTAGGCCCGGGGAGATGGCTCGATGGTTAAGAGCACTGGCTGCTCTTGCGAACAACCTGGGTTCAGTTCCCAACACCCAGATGGTGGTGCACAACCTCCTGAAACTCCAGATCTAGGGGACCTGACGTCCTTTCCTGAAATCCAAGGGTATTGCATGACAAGGGTGGATCTACATACATTCAGTCAACATGCATACGCATAAAATAAAAAATGTTAAATAAAATATTTTAAAAATCGAAATGGTAAGTTGAGTGTGGTGACACTCTTGAAATCCCCGCAGTTAAGAGGCTGATGCAGGAGACTCACAAGTTTGAGCCATCTCACCAGCCCAGGAGTTACTCTCTTCTAATTGACTTGAAAGGTCACTGATTTTTCACAATGTGAATCGATGTGGTACACTGCTAGAGACCTTCACTCTTCTATCTACCAATGACACTTCTGGCATGGTGGTCAAGATGGCACCTGAGTTTCGTTCCAGGGACTTGGAAACTAGCTGATTGAAATTATTTGAAAACACTACATCTATTCAGTAAGTGCTTGGACATCCAAACATTTTGTCCTCAGGTCATGCTAATATCATTTTTGAGCATATATCTGATTATATCCATGAAATTTGATGACAAGTGCACAGCCTCTAAACACTGCATCTCCTCAACTTCAGTCACCTGTCTGCATGCTTTAAGTCACCTTGCTTAATGTTCCTGTAAGTAGCTCTAACCCTTATCCCTGGGGTGACAGACCTGAGACCAGCTTTCATCTCCACAGCTGGAAAATGCATGAATAAACCTCCTCTGCTTTGCAATATTCAGTATTCCTGAAATTTGCACACTGTGTGCCTGTGTGTGACAGGGAAGCCAGGCCTGATTTGGGATACAAAGATACACTGCCCTGACACTGTGAGGCAAAAAAAGTGTGTAAGCGTGCCATGCTAGAGTGGGTGAAGAGCAAAGAAATTAACAAACAAAAATAATGCAACTCTATGGTTACCCTCCGCCCCCAGTACAGAGTTGCTTGGGGTGTCTCTGGTTGGGTTTCTGGTTTGTGTGTGCCTATATGCACATAAGTATACGTGTCCACATGCTGAGAACAGAAGTTGATGTCTACCTTATTTTTTAAAATATAGTTTTTACTTACTCTTTGGGGATTTCATACATGTACATAATACATTTTGATCACCCCCAACCTCCCCTCGAACACCCCCTAGACCTTTTCTACCAGGTTCCACTCCTAACTTGTGTCTTCATTTTATAAAATAATGGTCAAATTAGTGCAGCCTGTATGTGCACAGATGTAGGCCTATGTATTGGAGCCTACCAGTGGCCAAATCCCTAAAGAAAATGGACTCTCCCTCCCACAGCAACCATCAACTGCGAATAGACCCTGAGCTGGAGGCAGGACTCCACGATTCTCTCCTCAACCCATACTGGAACACTGACTGGCTTTCTTTCATACCTGTCTGTACAGGCAACCACATAAAATTTATTTTTTGAGACAGGGACTCTCACAGATCTGGAACTTTCCACATAGGCTAGGCTGGTTGGCCAGTGAGCTCTAGAGATCCTCTTGTGTTCATCTTCTCAGTGCTAGGATTGCAGGTGCATGCCAATGCACCCGGCTCTTCACATGAGCCCTCATCTCCTCAGCCCCATCACCGTCTTTTAGACTCAGTCTAGGCTATGACCCTGGGCAACTGAATATTCACTAAAGGTTTTGAACCTTGATGTTTCTCCACTGTAGGATATCTGCTGACCCTCTTCCTAAGGTCATTACACAGATGACAGGTGTGAACATCCATACCCATGATGCCTCATGTACAATGGGCAAACACTTCCCCTAGCAGTATCTGCTCAATGGACACATACACCACATGCTAATACCATCTGCACTGGGCAACAGGCTGGGATACAAGGAAGACCGTCATTTAGCACACATCCAGAGAGCAGTGTGTGTCTAAGAAATCTGCGCTATATTCCCTGCAAGAGTAACACAGATTTTTTGCTAATTAAACACCATAAAGGATGACCCATCTCCTGAATAACTACACAGAGGATAACATATGGTGAGCTAATTACACAACTCTCTAATAATAGAAGCATCTCCCCAACATAAATTTATCCCTGAAGGAGTAAATTAGGGTGAGCAATTGTGGAGCGCATGGCTACACATGCTAACCCACTTTTTCCTGCATTTAGAAATATGTACACGGGTTCCAGGGCCACGTGATAGATTTGACTAAATGGACCTTGTTTGTGGGAAACAAAAACCTAGGAAGTCTCTTTGTTCTGTGCCCATCATTAATATCTCAAATTAGCATCTCAGCCACAAGCCACTGAGCACAAATCACATCAGCACAGTGTGGAGAAATGCTGTGCATTTTATAAGATCTTAAATTGTTTCCCACGCTGACTTTGGTATAGGAATGGACAGGCAACCTTGTATACAAAACTATTCTCTTCTGTTTCACACCTGTTTTCATTGGGCACTTTTGAACTCTCTATCGTTTGTGCTCATGTAACTTAACCCTGTCACGTCTTTGACTAGATTTGCCCTTTTTGAATCCATGACTGTTTATCTATTTTGTCTGCTGGGAAATACGTGTGAGTGCACAAGTGTGCATGTGTATATGGCGGGGCAACCTAACGTGTCATTCCTCAGGAGCTATCTACTTTGCTTTTCAGATAGAATCTCTCCACGGGGCAGGGAACTCACTGATGAGGTTAGGCTACTTAGTCACTGAGCTGCAGGGATCTGCACATCCCAACTGCAGCAGAACCCTGACTGCAAGCATATACAGACCAGCCATCATCATAGATTTTTACTCGGAGGGTGAGGATGGAACTCAGCAGGTGTGTGGTGGCTAATCTTGTGGGTCAACTTGACTGGATCTGGACTTAACTGAAATGAGAGAGACTTTCTTGAAATCAGAATACCTAGCCTAAACATGGGTGTTACTTCTGATGGCAGCCCGCATAAAGGGCCGCAGCAGAAAGGAGCATTCGCTTTGGGCCAGCTTGCCAGCCTTCTCACTGGCAAGCTCATCTGGTTACTGTGGCATTCTTAGGCTGGTAGCAGAACCAGCTTCTTAACTCAAGATGGGCTGAACTCTTAAAGCATCAGCCCAAACAAACCCTTCCTTCTGCAATTGCTTTTGTCACATATTATGTTGACATGACGTGGAAAGGAAATACAACCACAATATACAAACAAGCACAAGTCACAATAGACCATGGTTTCTGTCTTGTCCCTCATCGCTGTCATTTTCCACATCACCTGGCGGGGATGCTGGATACAGACCGCTACCTAGTATGCACCAGAAACTGTGGTTGGAATCAACCCCTTGGGTCTCCCATATCTATTGTAAGTCATTAAAAATTCAGAAAGGAGATGTATCCTAACCTTTCCATGAATTGAATGGCTTCCACCGTCAGCCTTTGAGTGAGGTTGTCATAGGATGTGGGCTGCTGGGAGATGTTATAGTTCTTCATCAGGAAGCAGTTTGTAGGCCGGAAGTAGTGCAGGAAGCCCAGGAAGGAGGCAGTGATCACACCAGCCAGGACGAAGAGGACTATGAAGACAGCATAGGGTACCTGCAGCAGCCCGAGGCAGCGGAGGACAGCCAGCGTCAGCACTGTGACCCCGATGATCTGAAGGGGCATGAAGACCAGCCATCTGTAGGCCATGCCAAAGACTGTGCCTTTCCCAGGCCTGCAGTCTCTCAGGTTGGTCGTTGGGATTCCGTAGAAGTAATCGAAGCCATGCCGTAGAGGGTGGTGGCAAAAGTCGGTTTTGTTGTCACAGTTCAAGCCCAGGTGCCATTTTCCTAAAAAGACAAATCGGGAGCAGCTATGATCCCACGGGAATGCCAGCTTCTAATTCCCATGTGCTGAAGACTATGCTCATTCAGTTTTATCAGTCTATTCAGAAAACGACAGGTTTTCTGGTACCTATCAGTCACTAAGGCAAAACACATGAGACAGCCACTTTAAGGAAGTAAGGTGCATTTTTGTGTCACGAATCGATGACTAGTTGATCCTCCTGTGATGAGGCCAGAAAGTCATGGCAGAAGGGTCGGGTTAAGTGAAGCCACTCACCTTCCGACAGACCCAAAGCAGTCAGAACGATAGATGATGAGACTACATACTATCAAGGACCTGACTTTCTTCAACCCTATCCTCTAAAGTTTCCTCTACCTCTTACAAGTACCACTTCTTGCATACCAAGCCTTCAATACATGAGCTTTTGGAAGCTATTGTTGGTCCAGACCATACAGCCCTTCAGACCTTACAACATGAACACTAAGTGGTTAGCTTTTCAACAGTACTGCAAGGTCGGTAAAATATATATGATCTTATTTCATTGTATGCATGTATGAAGTTCTCAAAATGAACAATTTC
Organism: Eospalax fontanierii; assembly: GCA_035773235.1. Classification (NCBI taxonomy): domain Eukaryota; kingdom Metazoa; phylum Chordata; class Mammalia; order Rodentia; family Spalacidae; genus Eospalax; species Eospalax fontanierii. The sequence goes on along the minus strand of JAJHUQ010000048.1, from coordinate 5,108,726 downwards.
TTTAAGTAGAAAAATTTTACCCTTGAAACATGAAAAAGCCACACTCACTAACTCCACAACTATTCCAAATACCTCCAGAAGTTTCTTATAAACCTTTAATCATACTACTAAATGAATCAGTGTCCCACAAAGAAGAAGGTGATTTGTTGTTTTGAGAGAGGGGCTCCCTGTGGACCCAGCTGGCTTGAAACTCACTATGTAGACTAGGCTGACCTCAATCCCACAGTGATCCACCTACCTCCCAAGTACTGGGTATACAGTATCACATCCAGTGAGAGTGATACTTTTAGAAAAAACACAAGAAGGAGGGTCATTTTGTTCCTAAGATGGGGTCTAGCGTTCATGTCTCCAAGGACTTGGCTGGAAAGGGAGGGGGAATCTCATTATTTACATCAAAGGGATGAAATCAATGTGAAGTCTGCCAGGACAAATGCCAGAACAACTTCCTATAGCTTGAAATGGCCCCAGAGGCCGATGTGTTACAGGCATTGTCCTCGGTTTGGGGCTATGAGGGTACAATGGAGTTTTTATGAAGTGAGGCCAAACAGGAAGGAAGGATGGTCACTGGACTTTGGTTCTTAAAGGACACGGCAGGACCAAAACTCCTTTCTCTTGCTCTTTCCCACTTTCCCATAATGACTTACGGAACCATTATTTCATCGTATGCATACATGAAGTTCTCAAAGTAAACAGTTATTGTAAGCACCAAAACTGTACCCCTGAAACATGAAACAGCTATACTCAGTAACTCCACAACGATTCCAAACACCTCCAGAAGCTTCTTATAAGCTTTTAATCATGCTACTAAATGAATCAGTGCCCCACCAAGGAGGAGGGTGATTTGTTGACCTCTGGTCATGATGTACCAACATGGGTCCAATGAGATGGACTCAATGGGGTCAATAGACCATTGATGGAAACTTCCAGAGGTATGAGACACAAGTGAAAGTTCTCTCTAGCCACGTTGATTATCCCACCTCTTCTTGACCATGTTGGAAAGGTTCCTAACATGTAATTTTAGTATTGAAAGGTAAAATCGAAATCTTTAGCAATAGCATGGTGCATAGTTACAGTTTTGTAAGCTCTCTCTGTGTATAGCTAGCTGTTGTCTATCATTTGAAATCTACATTGTCTTTGACCTAGCTTATCCATTCAACCTGCCTATGAATTCTTTATCTCTCTCATTTGCCTATCTACATGTCTGTGTATCTATAGGTACCTCCCATCTATCGGTCCATCAATGATCCTTTTCTGCATTTATGCAATCATCTTCCTCTTCTGTCTGCACACTATGATCTAGCAATCTCTCTTCCATCTATCTAGCACCATCTCTCCATCCATCTATTCATCATCTGTCTTCTATACTATGATCTAGTCTGTTTATTCATCCAATCAGCTATGCATTTACATTATCTCTCATGTATCTGTGTCTCTTATATGTCTATAGTTATCTCTCGTCTATCTGCCCAACATTTCATCCATTTCTCCATTCATTTTCCATTTGTCTAGTTATCATTACCCATCATATATGATCCATCTATCTGTCATCTACATATCATCTATCATCTATCTACCATCCATCATCTATTTATCTATCTATCCACCATCCATCCATCTACCATATAGTCGATCTTTTATCTATACTATGATCTATCTCATCCATCCAATCATATACCTCTGCATTTATACTATCATCTATCCATTAATTAATTACCTGTCTTACATCTATGTCCTCATGTATCTATATTTTTCTGATCTATCCATCATCGATCATTTCATCCATTTATTCATTTATCTTTCATCTTCTATGTACCATTGTTTATCTCACTATGAATCAATGCATCTATCATTCTTTTATCCATGCGCCTGTCAACTACCTTTTCATCAGCTATCAACCTATTAATCTACAATGTCTCTCATCTATGCTTCTATATTTATCTATCCATCTTTCCACAGACTGCCTGTCTATTCATCTGGGTATCAACCTATTACCTTGTAGCTATCATTTATCTACCTATAAGTCATCGATCACTAGATGCTATTATTTATGTACCTGTAACAGACACACAGACACACCCATACAAGAACACACACACATCACACATACATACATATATTCAGACCACCCAGAGAGAATCCCTATGTTATATATTCTAAAATCAGAAGCAGTCATTCCTATGTCAACATTTGCAAATAGCCAAACAAATCACCCCGAGTTTCTCACTGCACACCACCCCATGTTCTTTCTCCCTAATGGTGCCCAACACCCCCTATTCTCTATTCTGACTCCAGCCCCACCTGCACCCACATCCCATTCTCTGCCTTGCAGACCTATCAATCCTGTTGAGTAGCCTTGATCTTTTAGAAGCCTGGCAAATGTGATTTCACTGGGGGGAAGTCCTCCAGAGGAAGCCGAGAAGATGAAGACCCCGATCATATGTCTCGATGCCATTCCTGCAATGGGGGGAAAAAAATCACCGTGTAAACAGAAAATCCTTGGTGCTGGAGTCTGCAGCCGGATGGAGACCACCATCGGTGATGGACACGGGCAGTTACCTGATCTCACAGGGTACCGGCCGGTCATGAAGGCTGCCCTGCTGGGTGTACACAGGGGTGATGCTGCCAGGTGCTGAGTGAGCTTCACACCTCCTCTAGCCAGGCTGTCAATGTTGGGAGTCCTATAGCAAGAAAACTGGATTGCTTCTGCTGCCTTCAGCTTCTGTACCTATCCCTCAGTAACCAATGGACATTATATACATCAAAACAGGAAGGAGAGGCAAAGGCAGTCAGGAAGCAGACACTGGGTTCCAAGACCTGTGGGGCTCCCTGGCCCTGGCTTACCAGACAGGAACCACAACTTAAGAATGGGCTCCTAGGGCTGGAGAGATGACTCAGCGGTTAAGAGCACTGGACGCTCTTGTAGAAAACCCAGGTTCAATAACTCCAGTTCCAGGGGACCCAACATCTTCTTTTGACTTTGTGGGCATTGCATGAAAGGAGCGGACTTACACACATGTAGGCAATACACTCATACATGTAAAATAAAGAGTGGGTTCCTCTGCTATCTACAAATAGGGTCTTATGCAGTAAGGACACTTATGTTCTAGCCACCCTATGACCTTGGCTTATGCTAATTTTTAGTTATTTCTGTGTTTGCAAGTGTATGTGTGAATCTGTGTGGAGCCCAAAGTTGATATTCAGTGTCTTCTTCAGATGCATTCTGCCTTATTTTCGGAGATAGGTTTCTGAGTCAATCCAGAGTCCAATGATTTATATAGACTGCCTAGCCAATACGGTGCAGGGATCTTTGTGTCTCCAGTGCAGAGATCACAGGTGCATACTCTCCCTCCCAGCTTTTTACAGGGATCCTGGGGGTCAATCTCAGGTCTTCCTACTTCTGTAGGAAGCACACTGTCAACTGAGCCATCTCACTGGACCTGGCTATTTTTTTTTTTTTTTTTTTGGCCAGACAAGATCTCATGTACTACAGGCTGGCCGCACACTTGCTATGTTGCGAAGGATGACCTTGAACTCCTGATCCTGTTTTATCATCCTGGCAGTGTTGGAATTACAGGTGTGCGCCACGTACTACCACAATGCTTAATACACACTTCCTCAAGAGTTCACTGCTGGAAATAAGCATTTGGCATGGTAAGCAATGTGGGCACATTTTCTCCATGAAGACTTTGGGTGTCTGTCTTGGGAACTCATGCTTGTCTTCAGACATTCACATCTTTATGTTTTAGGAGCACACTGAGCGATATCACCCAACATAAGACAGCAGTAGCCCAGGTAATTTTCTCTACCCGGAGTGGTGATCTCCTGAATCCAGAGAGAATTCTCTTGGGACTCTGGTGCAGTCCCTTAGCCACAAGACTTGTGTGTAGGGGTGTAACTCGTGTTGTTCTGATAAGGCAGCTTACCCAGGTAACGTAATAAAGGGCTCACAGTGCTGCTGCACAGCAGGGTTCCCAAAGGAGTAGACTACGCATGTTCTCCACGGGTATCTCTACATCACAGCTCTCACAGACCACTCACTGGCTTTGGGTGGAAGATCACCCCTTTTTTATGTGTTACGTGTGCCGTGACTGACTTGGTGTATGTATGTGTCTGTCCATAGTTCTACCTTGTTTACCTTCAACGAATGGATGTCTCTGGATTTGACTTAACCTATAACTGGCCCATGAAAGCGTTTGCCTATTTGGGGACCGTATGATTAAAATACACAATGGGAAAGGTCTTTCCAAAACCCTTGGAATCATATACAGATGGCGGAAAAGACAGACCTAGGGTCAATGATGCTGAGATACATTCCTGAAGTTTTTCTTTTTTCTTTGTTATTATTTTTATTTGATGTGTATGAGTATAATGTACTGCAGTGCCTGCAGGGGTCAGAAGAGGCATCAGATCCCCTGGAATGGGAGTTAAGGATGGTTGTTAGCTGCTATGTGGGTGCTGGGAATCAAATCTGGGGTCCTCTGCAAGAGCAGCCAGTGCTCTTAACCACTGAGCCATCCCTCCAGCCCCAGTTTTTCTTTTTTTTCGCTGACTGGTGGGTGCTGAGTATTGATGTTAATGTGTTACTTACATAATTTCCTAGCAAGCTATTATTTTACGAAACCTGTTATGTCAGGAAACTTCAGAAGTGCACATAACAGTTTTAAATGCTATATGCAATGAAGAAAAAATGTAACAATAGTTATGATCCCCCCAAATGCGTTATGAATGAGAGTTATGTCACAGGGTGTCAAAAAGAGAGCCATGCATTTAAAATGTCTATTTATGTATTTCCTTTTAGCAAATGCAGCCCAAATTAGGGCAGAACACATACAAAAACCTCTAAAATCAAAAGGGAAGATTGAAAGTGATGCTCATTTTATGTAAACTTTTGAACATCAAACTAATATCATAGGTCAGCATATATTTAACAAATAAAAAGCAACCTCTAGTGCACAGATTCAGATGTAGGCTGAGATATCCTTCGCTACTCATTGTAAGTAAGACTATCTTTAAAAGTATAAATGGGAGTCAGGTGTGGCTCAGATTTTAGGGTATTTGCCTACAGTTTAATCCTCAGCATCTAGTAAACTAGGCATGGGGACACATCAATCCAATCTCAGCATTTGGTAGGTGGGGAAAGGGGAAGTCGAAATCTAAGGACTTACTCAGCCACACGGTCAATTCAAGGTCAGATGAGGCCCTGTGATACCTTCTCTCAAAGAAAGAACAAAGGCTGATTTTTTTTTAAGCTGGAATTTTCACATAGCGTGGTAAGAGCACCTGCTTATGCACGAGTCCCAAAGTTTAATCCTAGCCCTGCAAAATCAATTAACTAATCAGTTTTTGTTTGATCTGATACAGAACAGAGAAATACACCTCTTAAGACACTCGTTATTTGGAAAAGAAAGTGGTGTCAGAGGGAAGAAGATGAAAATTAAACACCATCCCATGATGCCTGGCTGTGCTCCCAATCCTTTCACATAAATGTTGTTCGTCAATCCTCAGAGAATATTCTGGCAAATTCTTCCCCACACACCCCCTGTTCATTCAGTTTATATTGATCTTCTGAGTGACCTGATTACTTGTCATCATTTTCCCATTAAGATGAAAACAAAGGGGCTGGAAAGATGGCCCCGATGGTAAGAACACTGCTCCTGCAGAGGACCTGGATTTAGTTCCCAGAATACACATGGCAGTTGATACACATATGTAACTGCAATTTCCTGATACCAGATGCCATTGCTGGCCTCCTAGGGCACTGCATGCATGTGCTGCATACACATACATGCAGGAAAAATACTCATACACATAAAAGAAGAATAAACTGAAAATGTTTCTTTCAAGGAATGAGACAAAACAAATCCTGAATGCCTGTATTCTCCTATACTTGGATTTAATTTCTTTTTTAGTAGGAAGGAGTCCTTCAACTAGGACTTAGGTTAAGTCAGCATGAGGTAGAAGGCTTAGAAACAGCACATTGTTGTTTAGGACAATGTTGAAATACTAGTGTCAGATACCCTCAGTCTGGTTCACATTGTACTTCTCCCCCCTCTGTTGACATGATTTCTGATCCTTTGAAAGTTACACAGTCAGAAAGTATGACACCTCCCCTCATGACAGTTACTAGAACTGTCATGTGAGGAATATTTATGTTCTTCTCAAAATTCTCATCTCCAAGTTGATAACTGAAGATGAGGTTGGTGGTGGTGGTGGTGGTAGTAGATGAGATCATCAGGTTCTCAGCTCAAGGACTGGTTAAGTGTCCTTATAAAAGACACTCTCAGGGCTCCGCCCTGAGAAGGAACCTTTGATTTGATGAAGAAGGAGGCAGCCACCACCACACCCATTTCTGCCAGCCCTGCATTTTATCCTTGCAGCCTCTAGACCTGAGATCAGTCAGGGCCTGATGTTTAGAAGCAATCCAGTATCACAGCGTGAAAGCACAGAGACAGTCTCCATGGGTGACCATGGAGAGGGGCCTGGCAAGGAAGGAAAATGAGGTCTAGAGGTGCAGTGAACAGTGGGTAAGCCAGGGTGAGTTGGGGCAGGCGCTGATACTAAGGAGAAGACAGACAGCCTAGAAAGAAGGGGAGGGGCACAATACTCCCAAGCAGTTTTGAGTAACAGGACGAGCAGCTTTGTAGCAGAGGCTTTGACTTCCTCAAACGCACTGCATAGATTTAAAGGCCGTTCCATGAACACCAGCCTGCAGCACACTACCTCCCACTGTATTCACAGACAGGCAGGCAGGGCAGATTGTCTGTGGCTGTGAACAGATCTCTATATATCCATCCATAACATCAACATTTTCAAACCTGAGCGTCTTGTTCCCGTAACACCCAGGATCCCCGATGCCTAGGTCGTCCGCCATGATCAGGAGGATGTTCGGCCTTGATGTTGCTTGGCAGTAAGCTTCACACAGAAAAAGCAGCAGAAGAGAGAGGCCCCTCATCTTCCTGCAGAAGGCAAGGAGACAATCGATCACCAAGGGTGCTCACACCAGGACAGCTTGTCCTTCTCCTTTGCCCCGGTCTGGTCTGCCGCCCTCTTTGTCCATGCTTCACAGCACTAAGCGAAGTCACCAAGCAACAAGCCCAGGAAATAGAGTTTGGGGTGGGGGCTGGGGAGGAGACTAGGTGGGAAGAAGAAAAGGATCAAGGGAATGGGAGGGAGATAAAACACGGGAAGGATGATCCCACTGCATTATATACATGAATGAAAATCATCAAACCATGTTTTATGTATAATTAATTTATACTAATAAAGTCGTTTTTTTTTTAAGTGAAACCTGGGAAGTCGATTCAAAGCCCTTCCACAGCTGGAATGTTTTCTGAATGTGTGTTTACCCTTCCTGACCATTAAGTATTTATAACCTCACAATATTGAAGTCATGGGTAATTTTCTCTTGCAGTTTTCTCCCTGTGGCCCTGTGAGTAAATAAATATTCACTAAATAACTTAATTGGGCCTTGGTAAAGAGTGCACACGTGCAAATGAGACAGCTAGCCTAGTATTATAGCACAGGCCAGGGACCACATTAGAGAATCCTTTCTCAGCACCTTCACTGCTAGCTGTCCAAGCACCTTGGCATGTCAGGCCGCATTGCTGGCCTCCACGCAACAGAGGGCGGTAGCAACTCTTCTTTTAGAAGCAGTATCCACAAAATGAGGGTCCACTATACCAACATTATCTTTGGGAGGGGAAAGAGGCAGAAGCAGCCGGATTTGATGGCTGTTCTGTTCCATCAACAGAAGAAGCTAGTCAGGAAGATACCCAAGGCAAACTTTCCTCAGTGCCATAAGAATCATCTTTTCTTAGTAGTCATATAAGCTTGGATTATCCAATCATCCAATCCATTTTCCTGGGTATAGATTTTCTGAAATATTTTGAAGAGCACAAATACTTTCTCTTTTTTAATTGATTGATCTTTATTTTATATGTATGAGTATATTGCCTGCATGTATGTAAGGGCACCTAGGTCGTACAATGATCCTGGAGGAGAGGAGAGCATCGGATCCCCTGGAACTGGAAATGGCTGTTAGCTGCCATGTGGGTGCTGGGATTCAAACCCAGGTCTTCTGCAATAATGGTCATCACTCTAGCCCCATATTTTCCCTTTTAACTGTGCCATGAGAAAACAGTAAAATGTTCAAATAGATATACATAAAGAAATGTTCTGAAATATATACATAAAGTATTTGTTCTTTAAGAACAACAGCACAGTAGAAATGTCAGAAGCTACACTTGGGACCTCGGGGACCATTCCCTCACAGACAACTTTAAGAACCAAAAGAAAGGACCAGCCTTTGTCTTGCCTAATGCATGCCTCATATCTACTGATCTGGCACTTTAATTTCTAACTTTGATTCCTAAGCTTCATAGGGAAATGGATGGGGCCTGACTGATTCATTCATTTATTCATTCATTCACTGAATTTTGAGACCGGGTTTCACATAACCCATGCTGTCCTTAAACTTGCCATGTAGCCATGGCTGGCCTTGAAATCCTCAACCTTCTGACTCACCTCTGCCATTATAGCTGTGACCTCACCATACCCAGAAATCATGTCATTTTTAATATTGCAAGAAAGATAAGACTTCTGCTTGGTTGTTATTGTTAAGACTATATCTTTTAAGAAAAAAGATACTTATGAAACCAGTCTGGAATAGAAAGTTTTCTGGTCACATTCATTTTCCAGGACAGAGGGAACTGTTCACATTCATAACAAACTGGTGTTTCCACAACACCCAGCTTCGCAGTATAATTTACCACTCCCATAGCAACTCCATGTGACATGCTCGTGTTTTATTTTTATTTCAGGGCATTTCTTTGACATAAATGATATTCAAAGTCTGGAATTAAATAATTTAAAAACAGGCATAGTCTTGTCATCTTTTTACACTTAAACTACAAATAAAAATTTTCTGTGATGATTTTGTAGTGCAACAGTTTCATGCTGGCCCCATGATGCTGAATGAGGCTTATTGGGTCACTGGTTTCCAGGGTGAGAACTGTCACTGTCACTGATGTCTTTAGTGTAAAACTCCTCTACCATCTTTCATTTTAAACATTTAATTTTCTTCCCCTATGGAGGATGGAACCAAAGCTTCATCCATGCTAAGAAAAGGTTCTACCACTGAACTCCATATCCAGCTCTCTTTTTAATTTTGATATCCTGAAGTTGAAAAAATGCCCCATTGATCTATGAGCTTATCATTAGATACCACTCTAACAGGTTTCACATTATCTCCCTGCTCTAGCAACCTGGGGACCAACCTTCCTGAATAAGAGCCCGTGGGGGGCAAGCCAACATTCACATCAGACCAACAGCTACCAAAGACAGCTACATTCAACCAAGAACAATGAGCTGATTCTGTACTCTGGATGTCCTGGAACTTCTATTCTCCTGTCTTGTCCTTTTGAGAACCAGGAACTACATTTCCTGTTCTCATTCCTTGTCCTTCAGAGTACTCAGGACTCCAGCCCTGCTTGACAGATCTAGACTCTTATTATCTTCTTCAAGGGCATGGACCTGGAAGTTGGGAGGATCTGTGATAACATTACAAGTGTCTCGCTAAGGAGAATGAGATTTCTCTAGAAACTAGCTCCCCGATGGGCTATCAAATCCCAAGTGGGCAGGCCTAAACACAGGTACAGATCAGAACTATTCAATGGACTCAGTGTGTTATATTTACTATAAATACATATATATGTGTGTGTGTTGTGTATTAATATATTCGTATAATAACATAATATAAATAATAAACAAACAAGAGGAAGGATAAGGAATTTAGAGTGAGTGAGGCGACATGAGAGGACTTGATGGAGCAGTGGGAGGGACGGACATAATGCAAGGACCATATTCACGTATGAGATCCCCCCCGCAAAAGTTAAATTTAAAAAACAAAACAAATAAAAACACATCTCTTGCCCAAATCTCAACAACTGCCCCACAGACTTGGTGAAGAAAGAGTGAGTCACAAACTTGGTGAAGAAAGAGTGAATGTCGTTCCATCCTCTGACTAGATTTTTGAAAGAACCGAGTCTCTAGGTGAGTCTGGAAACAGCATCGCTGAGTCACTGTGCAGAAGATGCAGAAGTCTTGTCTCTCGCCAGGGACCCAGAGTGTTGGTTCATTTTGTTTTTCTATGACCTTCTCTCGAGAGCTAAATTGAGTCCCACGGGAACTACCTTAAACACCTCCAAGGAAAATGTCCCATAATCTACAGAGATATCATTAGATCTCAGCTCGTACACGTTCCTCATTATCTTCCAGCAGCAGAAACCTGAGGACCAACCTTCCAGCATAAGAGCCCATGGGGAGCAAGCCAACATTCACATCCTACCAACAAGTACCAAATACAGATGCGTTGACTCAAGAATTTGTTTCAGGGGCTGGGGCAGGAGCTCAGTCAATAAAGTAGTTGCTGTGCAAGCACCAGGGACCTCAGTATGATGAGGTCATTGCGGTGGTGGATATAGTGGCACATGCTTATAACCTTAGTGCTAAGAATGCACAGACACAAGGATCCCTGGGGCTCAGTGAACCGTCAGCCTGGTCCAATCAGTGAACTACGCATAAAAGTGAGAGCTCTCCGGTCTCAAAAGAGACTGTGGATGGACCATGAGGAATGACACCCGAGGCTACCTTCTGGCCTCCACACACTAAGTCAATGAAGAAACCAACCAATAAGCAAATAAATAAGTGTTTAAACTGATTGCCAGTATTTTAATTGCTCCCCTAGTGGAAGAAGAATTTGTAAGCACTTTTTCAATATGTGGAAGGTTTTATGGTTAACAGAAAGGACTGAAAAAAATATTATCCACTCATAACTGAGTCATAAGAGAGATTACTAATATTATACACACACAAAAATGATCACAAGTAATGTCTTCTAAAAGGTTAGGGTTTTACTCAGGCATGGCAGGACATGTCTGTGGTCCCGGTACTCAGGAAACCAGTCTCAGAGGATCAAGAGTTAGAGGCCAGTCTGGCCAACAAAGGGAGATAATGTTTGTAAAGAAATGACAGCAGGACTTGATAGGGGATGGGGAAGGAAGTGTTCTAGTTAGCTTCAGTTGTCCCCTTGACATAGCCTAGAGTGGTCTGATGGAGTCTCAATTCAGAGATTGTCTTGATTGATATGGAGGATCCAGACCAAGGAAGGCAGAACCATCTCTAGAGAGGCAGACCTAGACTATAAAAGAAAGGTCGCTGAGCATCAGCTAATGAGCAAGCCAGGAGTTCCTTAGTGGACTTAAAGACCTCAAAATCCATAATGAAAAGTATTTACCTATCAGTGTGCTTAGTAACCACCTTCCCTCCTGAAGAGGCACCGTACAGGTAGCACTCAGCACAGAGCATGTCAACCAGATGCTGTACTATGGCTTTTCCCCTCTCTTAACAACGGGTTCACCCTTATTCACCCTGGAACAGAGAGTACCTTGGCCTGGTTGCCATGGCAACTAGCTGAGCAGAACAATGCAGAGGTAACTAGGACTATGGTAATGGAGCTCCCAACAACTCCATGGAGAAGGATGGAGAAGAGGCTCACAGGACTCTCACCTGGGATGCCAGCCATTGCTCACCCCCTGTACGCTCACCCCTCTAGGTACAAGAGATCATGGGAGATGCTAGTATATACAGGAAATGGAAGATTAACTGTAAGAACACACTGTTCTGGAGCTGCTGATGACCGCCATGACTCAGTGGGACTGTGCAGTGATTGAGTTGTCTGGAGGTCCCCTGTACTCCCATAAGTAAACACTTACCATACTGTCTGAGTAAGTCCAACAGATCACGGGTTCACCCATGGACTCTGGTGAAATCATACTCTTGTCTGTCCTCAGTGCCCTACCTGAGGTCAAGACATACTTGGTTCTTGTCTCCCCAGGAAAATACTACCACAATATTGAAAGAAAATAGTCCACAGAATATCACTATATTACCATGAGTATGTTCTGTTCTGTGAAAAATATATTTTTGTTTGAAATGACGTTTTGGTTGTTTATTGTGAAACATTTCTGTTTATTTTGTAAATTACCTTTACATTTAGATTTTTGTTTCACATTGTTTTTCTGGAGGGAGAGCTGTGTGCCCCAGGTCCCGTGTGGAGGTCATAGGACAACTCTGGGTAGTCAGCTACCCACTACTACAGGTGGCTCCAGAGATTGAACTTGGGTCATCAGATTTGGCATTTACTGTGGGGAACGGGCTAGAGTGACTCTGTTTTAAGTTGGACTCCATCTTAAGGCTAGAGGCTAACTTCTCCATTTTGCCTACTTCAAGCTGTTGCAAGCCTCTGGCTACAAGGACGGAGGGAAAGGGAACAAGCCCAGGCATGTGAGGAAAAGAAGGACCCTGCAGTGAGCCTGACTGACAGCACCCATCAATGAGAAACCCTGGGCCTTGGGCTTTGTAACCAATCAATTTAAAGACATGTTTGGCACGCTTTGTGACCAACCTGGGGGGAACACGGCAAATCCCCTCCTCCCTTTGTCTAAAACCTATAAGAAGCCCCTCCTACCTCTCCTGGTGGCCATTATCCCTCCACCCGCTGTGTGTTGGGATGTGGACCAAGCTCGAGCTTGCAAATAAAGACCCTGTGCGATTACATTGGATTTGGCCTCCCTGGTGGTCTTTTGAGAGGATTCTGTGACTTGGGCATTACATTTTCAACTGAGTCGTCTCAATGGCCCTTAAAAAAAAATTGACACATCATAGTGGCAGATGTTTAAAGAAAAGTCTGATGTTGTCATACACATATATAAGATGTCATGATCAAAACAGAGGGGCTGGCGTTCCCAAAAGTGATCATTTCTTTGTGGTAAGACTATTCAAAATCCTCTTTCGCAGCTATTTTAAAATATATTATAAATGAAGTTTATATGCTGGGATGATTTTCTTGTCAACTTGATGAGATTTTGACTCACCCAGCAGACCAATGTCTGGGCATATCTGTGAGGGATTCTTCAGATTGGGTTAACTGAAGTGGGAAGACTGATCCTGGATGTGTGTGGCCCCAGTCCATGCAACTGGGCAGGGACAGAATACAAAGGAGAGAGTGAACTGAGCACCAGTGTTCATGGCTTTCTTAATTGTGGTTGGAGATGCCATGTGATCAGAAGCCTCACATTCCTGCCATCGTGATGGACTGCATCCTCAAACTGGGAGCCAAAATAATCCCTTTCAAAGTAGCTTTTGTTGACGTATGTTTGTCCAACCAAAGGGGAAAGTAACTGATACACACATCTGGAAATATGATAGTTTTCTTTTGGCATAATACACCTTGCCAAGCCTTGGCATCACAGGGATTCATGTGCACAGACAACAGTCTTCAAAATGTTGTTCAGAGGGAAACACAACCCTCTGACAGTAGTGATTTGGAATCCATTGGTTCTCAGTCTATCAACCTATCTCTAGTCCCTTTTTCTCCTTCCTCTCCCCCAGCCCCACTGGTGGTTGAACTTAGGGCTTTATGCATGCTTAGTACATATTCTGTCACTGAACTACATCCCCAGTCCCTCTTCCCTAGTCTTTAAGGTATTCAGTTTTCATCAAATTAAACTCAGAATCCACTACCCTCTGGATATGACCAAGCAAGGCAATGTGCCATGTTGTTTCCTAAGATTCAATTTTATTTTTAATTTATGTGTATGTGTGTGGGAGGATACATGTACGTATGTACAGTACCTGCAGAAGACAAAAGAGGGCATCAGATACTCTGGAGCTGGAGTTATAGATTATGGTGCACTACCTGATGGGGGTGTTGGAATAGTATGCAGGTTTGTTGCAAGATCAGTAAGTGCTTTTAACTGCACTTACTGCCATCTCTCTAGCCACTGACTTCTTTTCTTTTTCATGGTTATTTATTTCATATTCTATTGGGCAATGACCAACACTCATGGAAATTAGCATATTCATTACCTTGAATGTTAATCTTCTTTTGTGTTATGTTGTCTTTGTTTTTCAGTCAGGGTTGGACTTGCATTCACAATCCTTAAGCCTCAGCCTCAAGTCATGGAACTCTGAGCTTGCACTGCAACACCTGGCTTATCTATGATTTCTTAGTGATGATTACATTCAAAATCCTCTCTTGTAACTACTCTGAGGCATACGATGCATTATTGTAAGTCATCTGCATAGTAATTATGCAAGAAAAGAAACAAAGTGCATACGTTGGGAAAGAGGAAATCAAATTCCTTGTTCCCAGGCAGCTTCATCTTCTATACTGAGAACCCTCAGGAATCTACCCCAGACTGCTGGAACTAATGAACAAATGCACGAAAGTCATGGGATGTAAAACTGAACACCCCAAAATCAGTTGCTTTTATATTCGGTCATTGAGAGAAAGAAATCAAAAAAGAAAATACTGTTCATTTTTGTACAACTGCGCACAGGCCTCTTTCTCTTCCATTCTTTGGAAATTTACATGTTCAAGGGTAATGGAATCACAATAGAAATACGGGCCCAACCTGGCCTCATCTGTGGTTTTGGCCATGAACTATGATTTCCTGTACACATCACAATAAACTTGACCCTACAGGACACAAGTGGGAAGGAAGAAAAGGGAAAGGAAGAGGGAGAGGGAGGGGGAAAAAGAAAGAAAACAGAAAGAAAGATAGATGATAGATAGATAGATAGATGATAGATAGATCAATCTTGCTCAGACCCATAACTAGCTTCTGCCTGGTTGATCCCTGCTCTGGGCCTGGAGGTGAAACCCGGTGTGCACACTGGTGGGCTGCGGAATTCCCCACTAGAGAGAGTCTCACATTCTTCAAAGGCATCCTGCAACTTCAATATGCCAAGCTAATAGGAAAGAAGTTCAAAGAGCTTTTTCTTAGCAAAGAGCATGTTATGAATGTGAAGGGCTGTTCCTTCTCGCTAGGTCACCACACACAAGGATTGAATGTACAGCCACAAAGAAACAGACATAGACCAATATTCTCTATGAAACCACTGGGTCTGAGTTCCTTTTAACTCTGGGGTAGATGCCTGCAGGGTCTCTGAAAAGAAGCCTCAGAAAAAAATGAGAAGTTGGAGAGATACCCAGAAGTTCACATCTCTTCCCTCACTGCCTTGAACTAGGCATATAAATGAAAGTGTTGTCAAGAGGTGGTGAATTCTTGCTTAGTAAACATTACACTTCCATTGTAAATGGATGCAGATGGCAACACAGAATTGTAAGACCTCATTGCAAGAAACTGCGATGTGACCTCTAGCACAAGAACTGTGGTTTCTGTAGATGAGGGTTCAGTGTGTCTCCCATTATAGCTAGCGAAGAAATGACAGGCGTGTTCTTTAGTCTGTTGGTTTTCTTTTCTGCCCAGTGAAAATAATAATAATGTTATGTCATCATGGGAATTCAGGGAAAGGAGCTGACATGCCATTATTCTGCAGAAAGCTTTACTAGGAGAGAGGCAGCCATGGGGCCTTGATGTGACAGAGCATTAGAAGGGGCAGAGGTGGTTGATGCCACTAGTCAGGAACACAGAGAGTAGGTAGGACATGACCTCATCTATGGATGAAAGGGATGGGTCTCCCCAGACACAGCACAGCTTCTTATTAACTCTATGCCCTAGAGAGAGCTGCAGCGGGGTGTGGCCTGTCTACAAAAGGGAGAATGATAGTTCTGCCTTCTAACAAGTAACAGTTCCTCTGGGTGGTGGTGGTGGTGGTGATGATATTCAATGTGATAACAGTATACCCAAAGTTAAATTATACACATGAAACGTGATTCAACCAAAGTATTGTTGGAAGGGGATAGCTGCCTGTTCAAATCATTATTAATATTAATGTTTTATATAGACTATTTTAAATTTCCATTAATGTAGTATGTTATATTGCTTTGTTTCACGTTAAGCTTTTTAATTATCTATTATTTTATGTGTACAAGTGTTTTACCTACATGTGCATACATACACCATGTGCGTGGAATATATATGGAAGGCCAGAAGTAGATGTCATCTCCCCTCCGCTGGAGTTAAGGACAACTGTTGGCCACTGTGTGGGTGCTGGGAACTGAACCTGGGTCCTCTGCAAGAGCATCCGGTGCTCTTAACTGCTAAACCCTCTCTCTTGCCCCCGTTTGGGTTTTTAAGACAATGTCTCATGAGATAGCTCAGAGTGGCCTGGAACTTGTGTGTGTAGGCCAGGTGGTATCTGTATTTGTTAGTGTGTGTGTATTTGTTTATAGAGGTGCATAGGTCTCTGTGTGTATATGGATGGAGGCCAGATTTTGATATTGAATATCTTTCTCAACCAAGTTCCAACTAATTGAAAATTTTCAAACTTCATACAGTATATTCTGATCTTCCCCCTCATCGAGACGTCTTCTTATGCCCACCCAACTTCATGTAATTCCATTTTACATTGACATATATTATACAGTAAGGTCGACAGAACCAAACTTCGACCCCAGATCCCCTTCAGTGCCAGTCCATCTACTGGAGCCTGGCCAACCGATGAAGGGTCTTAACTGTAAAAGAGGCATATCTCCCCCACATGCATTTCCAGTGGTTACTGAGGTAGGGCTCAAGGTTTCTTACCCATCTCTCAACTTACTGTTTTGAAACAGGGTCTCTTAGCGAAGCCAGATCAGGCAGATCCAGCTAGCCTGGGTGGCCTGTCCGCTCCAGGGTTCTTCCTCCTTCTGTCTTTCTCATTGTGGAATTACAGGAGCATTATCGCCATGCCTGGCATTTATGCGGGTGCTACGGATCCCAGTTCATGTCCTAATGTGGCAGCTATTTTTTTGATGGCGCCATCGCCCAGCCTAGTGTGTGTTGTTTTGGTTTAGTTTTGATTTTTGAGGCAGTATACCCCTATGTATCAGAGGCTGTCCTTGAATTCTTGATCCTTCTACCTCAACTTCCTGGTCGCTGAGATTACAGATGTATACCGGCACACCCATCTTATATTCAACAGTGTTTCAAACAGAAAATGGTAACTTAACTAAAAGTATATTGGGATGACCTCCCTTTGGCTCGCCTCATCTTGAAGAATCCCCTTCTTGTAACTGTTCTGAACCCCGTGACTCATTTATAGTGAAGACTTTATGGAAACCATAATCGGCAGCAGCTTGGGGGTTAATATGCTTGATTCTAGCCTGAGAGAGACCTGGCCCCCGCAGAGTCAGCAAACCTGGGCCCACATTCTTGATACCAAAGTTATTAGGGTCAGAGGCTGAGCCTACAGCTTTAACAAGTCAGGCTCAGCCACCCGTCCTCAATAAGCCAACTAAATGTACCAGTAATGATGAAAGGCAGGAAAAAAAGATGTATTCAATGTGTCGCTTTCGGAAGAAGAAGGAGATCCAGAGACCTTTGAAACCTGCACTTCTGGTCTTAACAAGAGGGTTTGGATTAAATAGACAGTAAGAGGTATACATTGCTCAACAATCCCAGTCAAGGTGGTGTCCTGCCCATTAACATTGTCTTTGGCTCCAGTCTCTCCTACAAGGTGGTGAGACAAGTTGTCAGAACTGTGTCAAATCTCTTTCTGGGAGACAAGTTGCCTAACTAGAACCAAGATTCCAGGCATTTCTTTCTTGTAGCATGCAATATCTCCTGAAATTCCAATTTCTTGGGGTCCATGATTTCAACAGTTTGATGGGGGAAACCCCAGAAATCCTCCTGTCTCTGCTCCACACAGCACTGATGTTACAGGAACACATCATCATGGCCAGCATTTTACCTGGTGCTGGAAATTTGAACTCAGGTCCTCATAGTGTACAGACATTACTGTTACACACCAAGACATTTCCTCAGATCCACACTGAGTTTATTTTAAGAACATGACTTGTTACATACCAGGAGTGAGAAACTATTTAAGGAACACAATGTTATATTGTTCAGCTCAGTGACCATATTTAAAAAAAAAGAATTTTGTTTTGCAACTGAAAGCTGGAAACACCAGGAAGAAAAAAGTACTGAAGACACCACAAGCAGAAATAGCTGAACAAGACATTTAATGTAACAAAATCCAGGCTCTTCATGGTTCTTTTTAAAAATATTTCAATTATTGTTTTAATTTTATGGGTATGAGTGTTTGGCACGCATGTGTGTAGGTGCATATATGTCATGCAGTGCCAGAGGAGGTCAGGAAAGGGTGTCAGATCTCCTGGAACAAGGGTTACAGATGGTTGTTAGCTGCCATGTTGGTGCAGGGAACTAAACTCGGGTCCTCTGCAAGGCAGTCAGTGCTCCTAACAGCCATCCCTCCTGGCCCTCTTCACAATTCTCAATAATTTCCTCTAAAATGCAGGTATGCAGAGACCCAGGCTATACTACAGTGCTTTGATTCCTCACGCACAAAAAATGTATGCATGTCTGTTTGTTTTCAGATGAATTGAATTTTGCTAAATTTTTAATGATTTAAATTTTAATTGAATTTTTTCCATTTTCATACAATATAGCTAGATGGTGTTTAGGTCCCCTTGCCCATCCTCTTCTCCCCCAGCTACCCCTCCACTCAATTTAATGTATTCTCATACACACACACACACACACACACACACACACACACATCTTATAGAGTCTGATTTGTATCCCTGGAAGCAGTGAGTCACATTACATCCACCTTCTAGAGGGACAGAGCAAGGCCTGTCATGCAGGAATAATTCTTACCACCTCTATTAACATAATCAAATAATCCCCCACTGGTATGCCCAGAGGTCTGTGTATTAGATGATGGGAGATCCTGTTACCCCGACAGTAAATTCAAGTTTACAGGAGGCTTTGTGTAGCTTTTAGGCATGTACATCTTATAAGATGGCTTATCCTTCAATCTTACAGGGTGGGCTCAGATGTAGCTATCGCTGAGGGATACTCCATGTCATTTGAATATCTGGTGTCCAAAGAAACATAAAAAAAAGGTACAAGTAGAAAAATAATTGCTCAGGCTGCCTTTAGCCTTGCTGTGAAACCAAGGACGACCTTGAACTTATGATCCTCCCACTTCTACCTTCAAAGATTACAAGCATGCCCTGTCATGCCAGGTTTTATGTCTGCTGAGGATAGAACCTTCTGCTTCATGTTTGCTAAGCAGGTGTTGTAAAAAATAAGCTGCATCTCCAGTCCTTGTTTCCATACATTCATTTGGGGATACAAATCAGACTCTACTGGATGTGTGTGTGTGTGTGTGTGTGTGTGTGCGCGCGTGATCATAATTACATGGGTGGAGGTGGGAAACCCAGCCATGGTAGGCAGCACCATTCCCTAAGCAGTGGATACTGAACTGTTTAATCATGAAGAAAGGGAGCTACGTACTATTAAGTGAATGTATGCAATAACCACAGAGGCTAGAATAGGGTGTCAGACCCCCTTGAGATGCAGTGATGACCTGTTGTTAGCTAACCAAAGCCATTTCCTCTGCAAGAACAGCCAGTACTCTTAACCTCTGAGCCATGTCTCTAGCTCCTGCTGTCCATTTTTTGATTATGGATAGGATGTGACCAGTGCCTTCGAGTTCCAGTTCATGTGATTTCTCTGCTGTGGAGGAAAGTCAGTTGGAACTCTGAGCTGCAATAAACCCTTTCTCCATTCGGTTGCTTTTGTTGGGATATTTGATCACAGTAATTGCAAAGGAACTAAGATAAGTGTGTAAGACAGAGCCAATCATTAATAATAACAAGTTTGGATCCCTGATATTATTGTCGCCAACTAAGCAAGGAACAATGAACCAAGGCATGATGAACGCTCATGGTCAGAGATCTGCTGTGTGTCATCAACGTACCATAGAAAGGACCCATTATCACATATGGGTATCCCTGGTACACATCCATCTCAATCTTCAGTGCTTTGGAGGAAAGAATTAGTTCAGGTGAGGAGCCTTTCTCTCTTTAACTGAAATCAAAACCAAAATGATAATGGCTCATTCATTATTTTAATGTCTATATTCATTTCTGGATCACACAAAGGCTTTGGTCAGTGTGGCAGTCTCTCATCAATTATACCTCTAAAATGTGCTGGGGGTGGTTATTACTAGGGCTAGAATGAGAACTATCATCTACCCCAATAAAGAACGTGTGAAAATTTAAGTCTGTAGAAAGTCACTAGAATCCCAATGAGGATAAATTGTTAACATCAGAAGGAACCAGACCTTAACAGTTTTTTCTGCATAATCATGATCGAAAAGAAACTGTTTGTAAAGATGTTTCAAACTATTAGAACACAGCAATAGCACTTGAAAATTAAATGAAAGTGTAGCACTCCAAAATATTAAGAGCAAGGCATATTAACTTCGGAAAAACTGCATAATTTACCCTTCAAAATTAACTTATTTTTCTGAACACTCAATTTGGCCAGGCAACATAGAAAAAAAATCTATTTTTTGAGAGAGTAGCTATTTTTGAAATAGAATTATCATGAAGAAGAGAAACAAAAGAACATTTTCATCACTAGAGATGTAATTATATTAAATTTGTTCATTAAAAGAAAATTAACATTGCGATCATATAACAGAAACTTTTCCACAGCAAAGAAAGTGTTCTCAGTCTACTTTTTCACAGGGGAAACCGGCTTATGGAAAGTGGTGGAAAATCCCATGTGTAAAACCATATTCTAAAAAGTATTAATACACTGATTTGCATACTAACACAAGCCCATGCACATTTCTGTAGGTCAGAGGACAACTTACAGGAGCTGGTGGTCTCCTTCTAACATGTACATCCCCAGGAGATCAAAGACAATTCCTCAGGCTTAGCAGGCAAGTGCCTTGACCCAGTAACTCATCTCGATGGCCCGACCATACATTCCTAGTCCTCTGCTCTTAGACTCTTTCTGCCCCTATCCCATCTGCTATGTTTCTTGAGCCTTGGAATGGGATGCTGTATTAGTCACTTTTCTGTTGCCGTCATAGAAACGCTGATCGATAGAACTTATAAAAGTAAGAGTTTATTTAGCTTATGGCTTCAAAGTAACAAGAGTCCATTGTGGTGTGGAGGCTTGGCGGCAGAGGTGGCTGGAGTAGACACAAAAGCTAAGCGTTCACATCTTCAAGCAGGCACAGGAAGCAGAGAGCGACTGAAGATCCGGCAAGGCTTAAGAACTCTCTAAGCCTGTCCCCAGTGATGTGCTTCCTCTAGCATGGCCACACCTTCCAAGACCTCCCAAAACAGCGCCACCAACTGGGACAAAATGTCCAAATACTTGGAGCCTATAGAGGACACTCTCATTCAAACCACCTCAGTGGCCTTGTTGATATTTCAGCTGTGGCAAGGCACCCAACAGTTGCTTTTTCTATGCATTGTTTTAAATCAATAAAGAAAATTATCTGGCATGAGGGCCACAAATACCCATTCCTAGGTGTGTCACCAGGAACTCTGGGGTTGGGCTGAGGCTGGAGAGATGGCCCAGCAGTGGAATTCACTAATTGTTCTTGCTGAGCACCCAGATTCAGTTCCCAGAACCCATATGGCACGTATCAAGAACCCATAACTCTAGTTACAGGGAATCCAACTCCCTCTTCTGGCCTCAACGGGCATTGCATGGATGGGTATCCTTGCCACACAAGTCAACAAGTCATTCATACACATAAAATGAAAAGAAAAGAAAGAAATGGCTATGGCTTGAGGAGATGTTAACTCAGTCATGTGACCCATAAGTACAAGTGTCTGAGAGCCTCAGTTCCCATGTCCAAGCCCAGCATGGTGGTACACATGCTAACTCAGAACTGGGTATGTGTGGCCTGGGGCAAGGAGGGCTGAAAGAAGCTCTGGATCATGAAAGACAGACAGTCAAGACTGAACAGTGAGCTCCAGGTTAAGGAGCAACAATTCAGTAAACAAAAATAAAACTCACAGTGTCTATGGATTTAAGTATCTAATCAAATCACTTGTAATTTTTCTTGAATAAATGTTGGTCAGTTCTAAATCTGTTTTTAATGGCTCTGCAATTCCAAGTGCCTTTGTCTTTAGAGCTTTAAACACATTCCGTTATGCCCTACTAATGTCTTTAGACATGCATGGGAATCAAGTTCTGCATGTTGGAAGAGCCTTCTGTTATGTTTGTGCGTTTCACAGTTTATAACCAAGGTGTCCCCAAAGGTGTACATGTGGAAGGCTTGGTGCCCAGTGCAGCAGTATTCAGAGGGAAGGCCTGTGAGGGTGACTGGATCATGAGGCCTGATCTCATGAATGCATTCCTCCTAGCTCCTTAGTTTTAGGATAGACCAATGTTCACCCTCAGGTGCTCTGGTTGGGGGTGGGGTTAGTAGAGGTCAGTCATAGCCAAACTTACCAAGACCAGGAGCCTTAGAGCCCAGCTCAGGTGCTGAGAAGTTTCTTGAATGTACTAACTATTCTGGAATCTACTAACTGGTCTCCTAAGGATGGATCCAGACACAGCCGCTTAAATATTGTGCTTCCCTCTCAGTTATCAGAGCAGCAATTCAAGTTCAAACTCAGCATTAGTAGTAAAGGCAATGCCGAAAGCTAGACATGGTGGTGCATCACTCCCAATCCCAGCACTCAGGAGGCTGAGGCTAGAGGAATAGCTGCAAGTTCCAGGACAGCCTGGGTTACACAGCACCTGTGAGGCCAGACTGAGATGGAAAGCAAGACTCTAGACACACACACACACACACACACACACACACACACACACACGCACACACACACGCACACACGCATGCATGCACACACACTAAAAAGAGCAACATTAGTGAAAAAAGCCTCTTCAGAGTTGGAAAGGACACAAAGGACAAGAGAAAAAGTTGCAACAATAGAAATCCACAGCATTTATTTGGAATTTAATAGTCACTCAAGAGAAAATTAATTTAGATTCAACTTCTCACAACCAATATGGCAGACACTGCAACTATACCTACTTGACAGATGAAGGAACTGAGGTCACACAATAAATACACACACTTCTGGAAATACGGACAGGAGCTGATAGACTCAGGTGGGATTGGGGGATGTTGTTATTCTCTACAATTTTAAACTCATTCATAGGAAAAGGTGAGAAGGGATATTTATCTGGCCGTGACCCAAGGAGCTTCCTTGGGAAGAAGTGTGGAAATGACTATAGAGATTTTTTTATTGTACTGTGAACAGGAATGGATCATTTTAAAGGCCAACACACACACAAATCGTTATGCCTGTAATGAGAACTGTGGATGGTCTGAGTGTATGTGTAGGCAGACACCCAGCTGTACACACATGTATAAGGCCAGAGGAGAATGTTAGGAGTCGTGTTCTATCAATTTCCACTTAATTTCTTTTACCCAGGGTCTCTCCCTGAACTTGGTGTCAGGTTGGCAGGAAATAAGGCTCAGTGTCCTACTGGCACTGGCCCTCCCTTCAGGGTTGGGATTACAGGAGTACAAGGTCACATTCGGTTTTTCACTTGGAACCTTGGCTGCAAAATCGGGTTTTTCTATAGTGAGCACTTTACCCTAGGAACCATCTCCCCAACCTCTAGAAAGGGCAGCTTTTTAAAGTTCAAATGTAGAAAGATGGCAAATATTTAGTTGCTTTAACTTGTGTCTTGGACACCTTTCGCATGTACAGATTATTCCTTTTCTTGGAGATTTGCATGATTAATATTTGTAGATATCAATCTATTCTGAAATCAACTATATAATACACATGCCAATTACATTGTTAACATTAACTTGTATTTGCCTTCATTTGCTTCTAAATATAAGACATATTTATATATAACAGTTGAAAACCTTTTATTCAACACACAATTTGTCGCTGAATTTTTAAATAACTGCTCAAGTGGATTCTTGGCAGAGTGTATATATATTATATATAATATATATATATAATATATATATATATATTATATATATATATTACATATTGTTGGGCATAATTCAGGGTGGGCCTAGCTAGGCCACCTTCCAGGAGGAATGGAGGAATGGCTCTCGTGGGTGTGGTGCTCCACACCGGTTGATTGTGAAGCCAGTTTCTGCCCAGCACCTGGAGGGAACCTGATCCACCTGGGAACAAACTGTGATTGGCTGTAGTCAGGATACCACCCCATAAGGCTATAGGCTAACAAGACCCATAAGGCACTCTGCTCTTTCTTAAATAAATGAGTTTGCAGCAGACCACCACTGCTGGCTTTTGGCTCAACTCC
This sequence comes from Eospalax fontanierii, assembly GCA_035773235.1. Lineage (NCBI taxonomy): Eukaryota > Metazoa > Chordata > Mammalia > Rodentia > Spalacidae > Eospalax > Eospalax fontanierii. Next base: position 5,084,634 of record JAJHUQ010000048.1, on the reverse strand, counting down.
CGGAATCTGTGTGTTGACTCTGCGCCTACTTGCCCCCTCCCCCACGGCGGAGCTCCTTCAGTCCCCCTCGGGCTGGTCCTTAGTGCTGGGACCCCCAACAACATATTTTTTTTTTATCGGTGTATTGTATACATAGGTAGGTATATTTAACAGAGTGTGGTATCTGTCTTGGTTCACAGATAGGGAGATGGATAGATGGACAGATGGATAGATAAATAGATTGATGAATAAATTGACAGATGAAGGATGGATAGACACTACACAGACAGATCAATAATAGATACATTGTTAGATGATAAATAGGTATATTGATTGATATACAGAGAGATGAAAGATAAACAACAGATAGGTAGATAGATATATATGCATAGATATAAATAAATAAACAAGCAAAGCCAGCTGTATGAATACAGATTATACTCATTCATCTATTAGTTTACATACTATGTGGTTATTTTGAGACAGGCCCTTGCTTCCCAGAAACATGATATATAGACCAGAGTGGCCTCAAACTGACAGGGATTCTCCTGCCTCTGTTCCCCATGCCATAATTCTAAATGTCTGTGAACATCCATGCTTTATAATAAAGTTAATGTTTCAATGCTCTCCCAAGTTTTGCAAGAGAAAACTCTGGACTGCTGACAAGTCCTGATTTTCCTTCTAAATAGTTGAACATCAGGGAGGTAGGTATTTATATCTGATGGTCTCCTACTATGATCAAAGAAGGTTGGCAAATTACCTGTTCTTCACATTATGCATAATTATAGTAAACAAACATTCAGACACACTACTAGGCTTCTGAGAAGATATTTAATGTCAGAGAGCTTTGGTCTAGTGTGAAAAGTCCTTTCTGCTCTTGCGGAGGTCCTGGGTTTAATTCTACATGACAGTTCACAACCAGCTGCAAGTCCAGTTCCGGGGGATCCTACAACTCCTTCTGGCCTTCTTGAACATCAAGTATGCAAGCGGCTCATATACATACATGAAGGCCAAGCACTCATAAAATTCACACCGATCTTTAAAACCATACTTTGAACTGAGCAGATTGCCTTCCAATATGAAAGATTATGGAAACATCAAACTGCATTTTTCTTCTTGTAAGGCAAAGAAGACACATTGTAGTTTGCAGTGAGTAATCAAACACCCAAAGAATCTAGGTCATTCACAAACATAAATCAGTAACCTAGGGTCTTCCCTGGGAACTAAATACTTTTCTGAGGTTGGTTCAAATTTCTGAACGTAGATAATGCTTACTGTGTCAGAAACTTTTTCATGCCTATGACAAAGAACTTGACAGAAACAACTTAAGGGAGGTTTTGTTTTGTCTCAAAGTATAGGACGAGTGACATTCCATTATGGTGACCATGAATCCCACTGCCTTTGCAATCAGGAAACCGGGAGAAAAGATAAAGTGGTATTGGAATATGAAACTTCAAGGCCCGCCCGCCCCTCCCCTGTGATCCACTGCATCTAGGAAGGCTCCCAAAGGTTCCGTAACCTTCCAAAATACTTCCACCAGCTGGGTTTCAAATGTTCAAATGCTTGTGTCTAGAGTGGACTTTATACACAACTCACAACAATTAGCATAGTCAGTGCACACTGGAATTAATTGTAATGGCTGTTAGTGAAATGCACATTCCTTCTCTTACCTCATCTGAGATACATCTTCATGAGCTTATTTCTGGGATTCTCCTGTGACAATGTGAATTTCAACTAAGTGTGCACTGTGTTAAAGGTCCAGTACACAGAATCACATGCTTTAGTGGAGGCACAGATGTGAATGGATCTCTCCACAGAGGCACCGCTTGCAGATGGTATTATAACTGGGCACAAGGGTTCTACCCCACCTTCTAATGGCGATGACTAGACCTTTCATTGTCAACAAAGTTCTATGTGTTCATTTTATTACAGTTTATTGAACCATAGAGACAAGGAGGCCTTTCATATAATGGTCCTCAAGTACAGAATGGAAACTTCTCAGAACTTTTCTACGGGAATGGACGAGTCTACTATATTTTGAGAATTCTTGGTGTTGAAGACCAGTGGATAAATGGCATGTAGCCTGTCCTGTGCTGGTCAGTTTTCGTCAAGTTGACACAAACTAGCTAGCAAGAAGCAGTATCACCAATTGAAGAATTTCTTCCATTGCACTGGCCTGTGGTCATATCTCTAAGGGCCCAGCCCACTGTGTGTGGGTAATAATCGCTGGGCTGATGGACTGAGGTCATATAAGAAAGGTAGCTGAGGAAGCCAGGAGAAGCAAGCCAGTATTCCTCCAGGGTCTCTCCTTGAGCTCCTATCTCCAGGGTCTCTGCGTGAGCTCCCATCTCCAGGGTCTCTCCTTGAGCGCCTATCTCCAGGGTCTCTGCATGAATTCCCATTTCCAGGGTCTCTCCTTGAGCTTCTATCTCCAGGGTCTCTGCTTGACCTCCCATCTCCAGGGTCTCTCCTTGAGCGCCTATCTCCAGGGTCTCTGCATGAGTTCCTATTTCCAGGGTCTCTGTGCAAGCTCCTATCTCCAGGGTCTCTGCGTGAGCTCCTATCTCCAGGGTCTGTGTGAGCTCCTATCTCCAATCTCCAGGGTCTCTGCATGAATTGCCATCTCCTGGGTCTCTCCTTGAGCCTCCATCTCCAGGGTCTCTGCTTGACCTCCCATCTCCAAGGTCTCTCCTTGAGCGCCTATCTCCAGGGTCTCTGCGTGAGCTCCCATCTCCAGGGTCTCTGCGTGAGCTCCCATCTCCAGGGTCTCTCTTTGAGCTCCTATCTCCAGGGTCTCTCCTTGAGCTCCCATCTCTAGGGTCTCTCTTTGAGCTCCTATCTCCAGGGTCTCTGCGTGAGCTCCCATCTTCAGGGTCTCTCTTTGAGCTCCTATCTCCAGGGTCTCTCCTTGAGCTCCCATCTCCAGGGTCTCTGCTTGAGCTCCTATCTCCTTGAGTTTCTGTCCTGGTTTCCATCAATGATGGACCCTGACCTGGGAGTCATAAAAAGAAATAAACCCTTTCTTCCCCAAGTTCCTTTGGGTCAGTGTTTCATCACAGCAATAGAGAAGGTAACTAAGACATATCCAGTTCTCAAATCCCACAGGAAGTACGCAACACAGATCATTCTCTTTTCTCATTCTCTCTCTGTAATTCTCTCTCTCCCTTAAGTCATTACTCCATGTTGGTCAAGAGATGCATAGAGAAAAAACGGCATATGAACTGAAACAAACATTATTTGCATTTGAAAAAAAAACCGAACCTGCCATTAGTTTCAACATAGAATCATAGAGGGGGCATTTTGATATGTGAAATGAACCAGAACATACAGGTGAATGCTGCGCAATTCCATGCATGAGGTACATAAAACCATCTGATTCATGGGCTTAGAGAATGCAAGGATATATGGAAGCACACAGTGTTACTAACATATAATTTTAGCTAATCAAAATGAATACATTCCAGAGACCTGGTATAAAACATTATACCACCAGTCAAAGATAACATATTGGACACAGAAATAAGTGGGGGATCTATATCAACTGTTCTTACTACACTAACATAAAACATCAAAAAGAACATATTGTGTGGAATGGTGACTTTGGCAAAGGTTGAAGCCATAGTTCTTAATATCACATTTTAAAAGTTGTCATTATATTAAGTCTCTGTGGGCTATTCTTATTCATCTAAATATTCCTAATTCTTTACTATAAATTCTATCAGTATGGCATGATATCACTAAGCAGTAACAGATCTTTTTTTTTTTTTAATCAGAAATTGGAAGCTGGAGAGATGGTTCAGTGGTTAAGAGACTGACTGTTCTTGCAGAGGACCCAGGTTTGATTCCCAGAATCTACATGGTGGCTAATAACCATCCCTAACTCCAGTTCAAGGGGAATCTGATGCCTTCTTCTGACCTATGCAGGAACTGAACGACATGGGTGCACTTACGCACATGCAGGCAACTCACTCACACACATAATACAAAAATAATAAATTTAATAAATTACAGATTTTTAGTACAGAAACGATTGGGTTAAGTTTAATATCATCCCTAGAGTACTAAAACTGGTTATGAGATTGTCCTGTCCATTTCTGGAAATGACTAGTTTTATTTCCATATGCTCTGGATTAATGAGAAAAATGTGACATTAAGAGGATAAATTTAATATGGAAGTAATTTCCAAATGTATCATCTCTAAATACAAGTGAGATGGTTCAGCAGACAAAGGCATCTGCTGCCAAGCCTGACTCCTAGTTCAACACCTGTAACCCACACGGGAGAAGGGGAGAACTGATTCCTGTAATCTCTCTTCTGACCTCCACATATGTGCACGCACACATGCATATGCACACACACACACACACACACACACACACACACACACACTCCAGTGCATGTATATAAGAATATATATTAAGTAATATAAATTTTTTAACCAGAAAAATACTTATAACCAAGTGATAGGTCATAAACACATGTTATTTATACAAAATATAGAAAGAACAAATCTATAATTAAAAAAAAAAACAATAACCACGCTGGGGAGATGGCTCAGCTGGTAAAGAGTCTGTTGTGCTACCACGAGGGTCTGAATTCAGACCCCTAGCGCCCAGGTAGGAGTTGCATGTACTGGTGTTGGTCTGCGATGTCTGTGCTACAGGATAGAGGAAGAGGATATGAAATGCTCATTCATCAGTCAGTCTACCCAAATGAGTGAATTCTAGGTTCAGTGACAGGTAAATAATTTGACAGTGACTGAGGAAGACCTGTCACCTCCATACACATGTGAACACACCCACAGAAACATGTACATACAAATCTACCACACATATACAGACAAATAAACTGAGGTCGGCAGAGTGGTAGCAGACTTCTCCGTCCTTGCAGGACCTTCATAGAATGAAGGTCCAGGCTTGCATCCGTGTAAAACTCATTTTACCGTACCGATGAGGTGTCCTCAACTACACAAACCCAGTGTTGTGAGGGTAAGACAGTATTGCCACATGTAAAAGCTTTCAAATGCTGCTACACAACTTGGCGATAGACCTTCATAAGTAAAACCAAGCCTATAAAACAAGAGAATTACATGCAAAAGACAAAAGATATACTCTACTCAAAGTAAACAAAGTCAGCAGTACAGGGTGGTGATAGGATGAGGTCAATTAATCACACCCAAAGTATAGCCAGTAGAAAAAATGGAGTGACTTAGAAGGCTACATGGAGAGCAAATCTAGTTGCCATGCACCAAGAGACATTTTGAAGAATCATGAATTATGTAAAAATTGGAATATTTTTCTGTTAGGCTCCTTAAAGTGACAGCTGTCGCTTCAAAGGGGGGCATGATTAGGCTGTTTAGAAAAAACAAAAACTATCTCAAGTGCTTATTTTCCCCATTTTTCAGATGAGAACACTTATGAATTTTTTTTCAAGTTAGAGCACAAAACTGATTAGAGGGGTCTGTATACTAGGGTTATCTTCAGTGTGCTCCCAAGTCTGTCTGTAAAGGACAGAAAGAATGATGGCACTGACTCAGACCTCGATGCTAAGGAACTCTGAGCAACAAAGAAGAGAGGTAGAAAATGCTGAAATGTTCAGCCTGTTGTGTCTGTTCCACCCCATTCCATGTTTGCCTGGAGGGTGCCAAACTCCATCTGCCTTGGTTTGCAGACAGCATGACTTCATAAAAGAAGAAGGAATTCTTCCCTCCCCCGAAGAAGCATCCATCAGTCCATGAACAAATCCATCAGCTAAGAATGCAAAAAAATAGAAGTTTCAGGAAAGAAGGCTGCTCAAACAGAACTAGTACCTTTCCTCAAAGCAGTCATCTACTGCTGCCTTGCGCCGCCAGACATCTGCACAGGCTCCTTGCCCTTCCCATTAGATCGTGATTGAGATAGCCCTGTGAAGTAAACTCTATAGGAAGATGATAATTAACAAATCATCTGGCAACATAACTTAATTATGGGTCATTGAAATGTTTTGAAAAAGCTACAAAGGCAATTTGAATCTTCCTAATTAGCCCCATTTATAACCCCTCCTAAACCTTTGCTCGCCAAACACTGCAGAAAATCATTATAATCGATGGAAATTACTGAGCAGCAACAGATTTAAGAAACAAGTACATGATAACAAGAGTCGAGAGAACACCCAACAAAAACAAGGGAGCTCTCCCGAGCATCACAATGGCTTACTCCAAGGCGAAGAGCATGAGTGCCTGCTGCCTGTCTCATGTTGTGATTATCTCGAAAGCACACACTCCTACCGTGGAAATGCCACCAGCCTTCAGGCATTTGCCACAACCGCAAGGAAGCTGGCAACATGCCCTTGAATCTCCAAAACAGGGAGATGAATAGACCTGTTTTCAATAAACAGAAGGATAGATGAATGGATGGTAAGATAGATACCAAGATAGATGATAGATAGATGGATAGATGATAGATAGATAAATGGATGGTGAGTGCACAGGATAGAGCATCAGTTTATACAGAAAGATGACTAGATGGATTAGTCATGAATGGAGAGATGGAAAGTGGTTTATGGATTAAAATCTCTGAAATAATAAGCCAAAATAAATCCTTCCTCCTGTAAGCTACTCTCTTCTTTGGTCACAGTGAGGCAGAATTAACTAATGTAAACTCTAAGGAATTACTTTGCAGGAAATTGTCCCACCAGCCATTAAATGGTGGTGCCCTCCTCCCATTACACAAAGTCAATAGCGAGGCATAGAGTCTGCTGCCCTCACACTTGTATGGAGTCTGAAGAACAGAGAATGCGAGAGGAAAGCCATAAATTGAACCCTTGTTTAAATGACTCAAGAGCAGAGATGCCCCATAACTTCCAGTGTTGTGTCCTAGTAAACCCATCACATGATAACCAAATTGTAAGCCCAAAATGTGCCATAAACACTGAACCTATTGATCACCCCAGCTGAGCAGCACACCACACTGGACAGTAGCTATTGTTTTCCCATGGGTACTGGTACTGACTGCATCATGCCCCTTGTTGGTATTATCCAGCATAGTGGCATGATATCAAGCCTCAGGGTGTTAGTCTGGGATATGTTAGAAAAATCAGGTTCAAAGTACAGTGCCTCCCCAACGCATATCACAAATGGGCAAAATCGTAAGTTGTATGATGTTCTCATTCTCCATATTACCTCCGGATATACAGACTGTCTTCATTCTATTAGCAAAGAGAACACATAAAAATAAATAGAAGAGTGTCCTTTTACCCCAGCACTCAGGAGGCAGAGACAGGCAGACCTCTGTGAGACTGAGGCCAACCTGGACTACACAGCAAGTTCCAGGCCAGCTGGGCTTACAGGGAGAGCCTGTCTCAAAAATCCAAATAAATGATTAAATACATAAGCAGAAGAACGATTGCACTGATTCCGATTTCCAGACTCAGAGCTGGATCAAATGTTTATGTACTAAAAATATATATTCAGAAAATGTGATTGGTGACTCTCTGAGGCACTACAAGGCGGTTAAAGGTGGCTGGGGAAGGGGGTACAAATTTCCTCAGGGAGGGAGCCACGGGTAAGTTGTGCTTACTCAAATAAATAAGGTTCCATCCATGCTCAACAGTCATTAGATGAAGTGGGCCATGGAATAATAAGGCACACACCCATGAACAAATAAAGGACGGAAACAAAGAAAGAAAGTAAAGAGACTTGTGGGGAAGAAGGGTTCAGTAGGACGGGGCACAAGCAGATAAGGACAAGAAGATGATCAAAGAATATTATGTAGATGTATGAAACTGCAAAATAATAAAAGCTAATGAGGAGACGTGACATGATTGAAAATGTCTTGATATTATCATTGCTAAGAGAAGTCACCAGCATAAATTCCACAGCAAGTATTCAATTCAATGCTGATTACAATTCTATCAAGCAAATTCACTAAACAGCAGCCCCTGTTAGAAGGTAATCTGTTTATTCACTACAATTACTCACTGTTCACGTCAAAAGGAATTCCAGCATGTACATGTATAAGTGAGTGAGAGTTCTGGGTGTATCAGAGGATACCTGCTAGATCTGATATGAATTATCTAAAACAATTAAGTCTTAGTGCCAGAAAGGGAACAATGAACTGGGAGGACTGCACGCTAAGTAACCCCCATGCAACAGAGAGGAATCCCAAATGTTTGTGTTTCTGAACTGTCAATCAAATGAGAGACGCCAGCATCAGGAAGGCAAGATTGATTATAGCACAGGGGTCCAGCAGTTTACGTATCCGGTCACTTGGTCCCTGTGAGGGGAATCTGCTCAGACCGGAAGCGACCTGGAAGCAATGAAATGCTCTTTTAAAAAAGCCCTGCTCACAAACCCATTAAGCCAGGACTCCGTCCACTGATGCGGTCAGAGCCCTACCGATGCAGTTATCTCCCAGAAGTCCTGCTTCTGCACCTTGCTGCAGTGGGAACCAATCCTTCAACACATGCACTTGTCGGGGTGGTTGGTTTAAAAGTCTCAAGTTGAAAATATCACAGTTCAAGTCATGACAGCCTGAAGTCAAAATGAAACCACACCAAAACCATGCATAAAACTGTCTGTATGAGGTGAGTGTGAAAAAGAAGTCAATTTAGGCAGAATTCCCGGTCCTATCCAGGAAGCATTCCAATTTATAAACAGTTTATATTATCTATCTACCTATCTATCTATCCATTTAATTGCATGTATGTTTTACATGTGTCTATATGGCTTGACATACATACATATATACATAACTAGAAGAAAGATGTTATGAATTATTTTAATGAGTTTAGGAAAATCCAGACCATTGGTTGTCTTTGTGAGCTCTATTTATACATTCTTGTGCTGTTCAAATATTCCACTTAAATTTATAATCAGAAAAAAAAAAGCTCAAAGAACGAATTAGTTGTGCTACATTCCTGCTGATGGAGACAGGCAGGCAGAGTGAAATTCACAAAGCTCCTCACACATGATAATTTGTGCTAATGTGAATAAAAAAGAACATGAACCTGGACTTCCAGTTGCCCTGCAGAGACCCTCATTTAGAAAACTGCAATTTGATGAGCTCTGATAACGGTACCATCGGCCCTTGCCATATAATCAGGCGGAAAACAATAAGGTTTCCTTTGCAGAGAAAGTCTTCCAGTCTTTGTTCTATTTATGCAGAAGCCCCTGGTAAATATGTAATAAGTGTTTATAGCTGAGAACTGAATTAGCACATTATTTCTAATCTCTGGAGCTTTTCCACCACGGAAAGAGGCTCTGATTATATTAATACACACCGCACACAACACGCATCTGAGCTCCTGTATCTGGTACACTTCTGCAACCTTCATCAATAGTTCACAAGCTTCATTTCTGCCACCCGAGAAAGAAGAGACGTAACTCCGAATGAAGTGTGTGATTGAAAGAGGGGAGTATGGACACAGAGAGTCAGGCTCTAGCTTGAAGATCTAGGCGTACTGTCAAGTCTTTATCCTGAGGAATACTCGGAGTTTCCATCTCCAAAGTAATGTGTTGTTTTTTTCATGGCCAAGGTTTTCTTCCCGTGCCGCTCGACTGTGCTACCGGGGCTGGAAGCACCAGCTGCACACAGGTGAATACACCGAAGCTCCAGGGAAGTTCTCTAGATTTGAGAAGGACTCCACTGATACCATACAGGCCATGGAGTGCTCGCAACTCCCGAGTGAATCAGAGTGGATAGGAGAGGCAACACGAGAATACCATCTGCATCACATCGCCGGGGAGGAGCAAAGTCCTGACGTGAAGAGCTACCCAGATTTTCCCACATGTATGGCCACGACGCATGAAATGCCAACTCTAACACGAAAGCAGGATGGAACCTCTGTGTAGAAGACAGACTCTGAGAACAAAAGCAAAAAGGACTGCCATTTCTATGTTGAGAAATATTCTTGAATCAGAAGCTCTGTATGCTTAACTCGGAGAAGCTTGGTGGGCATAATGCAGGGTGGGCCTAGCTATGCCACCTGCCAGGAGGAATGGAGGAATGGCTCTCGTGGGTGTGGTGCTCCACACTGGTTGGTTGTGAAGCCAGTTTCTGCCCAGCACCTGAGGAACCTGATCCACCTGGGAACAAACTACGATTGGCTGTGGTCAGAACTCCACCCCATAAGGCTATTGGCTAACAAGACCTATAAGACTCTGCTCTTTCTTGAATAAATGAGTTTGCAGCAGACCACCACTGCTGGCTTTCCGCTCAACTCCCAGAGTCTGTGTCTTGACTCTGCGCCTACTCACCCCCTCCCCCACGGTGGAGATCCTTCAGTCCCCCTTGGGCTGGCCCTGAGGGCTGGGACCCCCAACAGAAGCTGACTGCAGACAGGATCCATCAACAGTGTTCTAAATATGGAAAACACAAAAGTACAGAAAGGGAATTCATCTATCCATCGTCTATCTACCTACCTATCATCTATCTACCTATCCATCTATCCATATCTCTATCATGTATCTACCTACCTATCTATAATCTATCAATCATCTACCTACCTACCTATCATCTACCATATATCTATCTATCACACATCTATCATATATCTATCAATCATCTACCTATGAACCTATCATCTATCATACATCTATCAAGCATCTACTAATCTATCATCTATCTGCCATCTATCTACCTGTCATCTATCTATCTATCTATCTATCTATCTATCTATCTATCTCTCTATCATCTATCAATCATCTACCTATTATCTATCTACCTATTATTTATTTATCTACCTATCATCTATGTATCAATCTCCCTACCTATCATGTATCTATCTATCACATATCTATCATACATCTATCAATCATCTCTCTACCTATCAACCTATCATCTATAATATATCTATCTATCAATCATCTACCAATCCATCATCTATCTACTTATCATCTATCTAGACCTGTCACCTATCTTCTATCAACCTATCTATCACACATCTATCAATCATCTATCTACCTATCTATCATCTATCACCTATCATCTATCTATCAATCAATCACCTATCATTTATCAACCTATGTATCATCTATCTACCTATCATCTATCATCTATTTCTCTATCATCTATCAGCTACCTATCATCTATGCATCTATTATCTATCTACCCATCATACATCTATTTATCACACATCTATCTACCATCTATTATCATATATCTGTCCAGTCTATCATCTATGTATGTATCTATCTAGTCTATCATCTATCTACCTACCTATCATCTCTATTTCTAGTCTATCATCTACCTATCATCTATTATGTATGTCTAGTCTATCATCTATCAATCATCTATAGCCATCTTTCTATCTATCTACTTAGCTACCTACCTACCTATGTATCATCTATCTAAGCAATCTATATCTATGAACCTCATCCACCTATCCATGCATCCGTAACTTCTGTCCATTATTATATCTAAATATCTGTGTCTGGGGCTAGAAAGATGGATCAGCCTTTAAGAGCACTGACGGCTTGCAGAGGAACTGGGTTCGATTCCCAGCACCCACATGGTGACTAGCAATCATCCAGTACCAGGGGAACTAACTCCAGTTCCAGGGTATCCAACACCACCTTCTGAGCTTTGCAGGCAGTGCATGACACTTATATACATTCAGGCAATATAGCCATAAAATATAAATAAATATTTTAATTAAAAATGTCTCTACAGTTATCTATTCACACACTTTCTATTATCTATAGATTTATATAGACATCAATCCATCTATCCATCCATTTATCATTACGTCACTGTATCTGTCGATCTGTCTTCCATTTATCTATTCACCCACACACTTACCTACCTAATCACCTACCCTATTAACCAATATACCTATCTTTTTTTTATCTCTGTCTCCTTTCTACCTATCAGTCCAGCGATTAATACATTCATTCCCCTGCCAATCTTATGTATCATTACATCAACTCCTGATTCTATTTACACATCTACTTACTCACTTATTCTATCTCTTACTCATTTCTATTCTTACTCATTTATTCTATTTATTAGTCCATCTTTTCTTGATCAATCCACCTACCTATCAAACCATCTATCATGGTATCTATCTGTTCATCTGGCTTTCCATTCATCCATTCACCCACTCAGCTACCTATACATCCATCTATATAATCATTGATATATCAACCTATGTTCCCGTCATCTATCTATCCATACATCTATGTATCGTTATATCTATCTGCCCATCTGTCATTCCAATTATCCACCTGCCCATCTACCTACACATTCATCCATTCTATCCACTTATTTGCCTAGCCACAGTTGCCTGTCCTGCATCTACCTATTACAACTCCATGATTATATACGGCTTCATTCAAACTGTAATGGCTGGGGAAAAAAAGCAAGATCAAGAGGGGCCATTGTCTGGGTGAGTGCATCTGAATGAGCTTTAAATGCGTAAGTCTTGGTGGGAATTGCCAGAAGCCTACGAATATAAGACTCCAAAGTAGGGAAATAAATTGACCAGAGTACTAGGGTGCTCTCCAAGACTCAGTTCCCATCACTCACTCTACAACAAAATTTCATCCTTCATATCTCTATGCTCTCTCTCTCTCTCTCTTTCTCTCTCTCGCATGTGCGTGCTCTTGCTCTCGCTCTTGCTCTCTCTGCCACTAGTTATGTCCACATTTGGTCGAGTATGTATTTAAAGTCGGTAGAACAATGAAAGCATGTCATTTTCTTCTTTTCAGCCACACACAGATATACCATTGTACCAACTCTGCCTCTCAAAATCAAAACACTCGTGTCTTAATATCAACAAGGTTGAGAAAGCCACAGCCAGACTTTATATCATAGAATTGGAACATATACAATATTGGAACACAGTTTGAAATTTGAATGTCAACGGTTACTCTACACAATCACAAAAAAAAAAATCTGGCAAGTCTTGTGAACATTTTTCTTATCAAGTCAATTACATCATGGTTAGTAATTTATTTTCAATGCTATGAAAAAACACCAAGATATAATATATTAGCTAAATAATATGTTTTAAAACATCAAGAAAAAAACTAGAGATGGGGAAGTAAACTCATTTTTGACAGTCTTAAAGAAAAGGACCTAGAGTAACCTTTTCAAGAAATTGTAGGACACTATTATTTTCTTTCAAGCTAAAGTTGATAAAGTTTTCCAATATATCTAATGTATGGTTTCTCAACAAAGAATTAAAATTATTTTTAGATATTATAATGCCCAGTGTAACTAAATGTACTTAACACACTTATATTTTACATTTATATGGTAATGATTCAAAGGCAAAGGATGTTATTAGGCAATTCCTTTTTTTAGGAAAAGGAAATGTCCTTTGAAGGTAAATTTGTACTGGAGTTACTTTGCTTCTCAGAATAACTAGCTAGATGATTAATGTGATGGCTAATGTTGGTTCTCAACGTGTCGTATAGGGGAAGTTGGAGCCTCAACTGACGAAGTTCCTCTATCAGATTAGTCTGAGCAATAGTCTATAGAGCATTTTCTTGACTCTAATCAAGGAGAGCTCAACCAATTGTGGGTGATACCAGCCCTGAGAATGTTTGCCTGGTCTGTATAAGATAAGTACCTGAGCAAGCCTTCGGTGGCAATACAGCAAGCAACTTTCCTCCGTCATCTCAGAATCATCCTTCCTGCAGTCCTGCCATGAATTCCCTCAGTGATGGACTATAGAAATGTAAGCTAAATAAATCGCTTCCTTCCCAAGTCGCTCTGGGTCATGGAATTTACCACAGCAACCAAAAAGACAATAGGGCACCTATTTGTAAAGGCAAAGAAAATAAGTCACTAAGCAAAGAAATCATATCTGTCCAGCTATGGTATGGATGGGTAAGCTACCGATCAGCCCTCACCCAGAAAATCAGAAACACAAATCTGACTGGTGACTACATCGAACCAATTTGCCATTAACACTGCATGAAATGAAGAGGTCCAGAATTATTCATGCAGAAAATTCCTTCAGGCTCCAGAAACAAATTGAATAAGTCTGTTAACTCCAACAGTCTAAAATGATCATAAAATTTTAAGTTTGGAAAAAGAAAACTCTAACCTTTAAATCACGAAAATAAAGAGTTGTAAAAACATAATATTAAATACTTAATACCCTTTACGTCATCAAATTCAGAATTAATCTTAATAAAAAATAGACCTATAAAGTACGACAGGTTATTATACCAACTATATCAACTGATTATTATTTTAAAACTAGAAGGCTGGGTTTCTAAATTATAAAATCCATCTAATTTCAGACATTTATTACTGCCTGCCAGCATTTTATACAGAAATACAGTGAAGAATTTGAAGCTGCAGTATTGATGGATTGTTTTCTAATTGACTTCACATAATATCCTATTTTTACTTGAAAATTAATTGCAGACTTACTCTTAAATTGAAGATTTCCACAGAACGTTCCAGAGTTCATTTCTAAAATGGAAGGTTTCCATCGAACTTTCAATGAAGCTCATGCCATCGATGAAAGCTCGCTACAGAATTCTCCACAAACTTCCTTGCTAAAATAGAGGATTTCAACAGAATTTTCCAGAAATCTCACTCATAAAATAAATGCATCCATGAACTGCAATCCTGAAATAGAGATTTTCCATGCAGTTTTCCTTTGAGTTTGCTCTGAGGAATGCAAGATGTTCAGTTTTCCCTCAAGTTGACTCCTCCAATGTAGAAGTTCCAAATAGTCTCCATAAAGTTCTCTCTTACAATGTGGAATTTTGACAGAAATTTCGCAGAGTTAACACCTAACATACAGGATTTCCTGATAAGTTGCCACAGAGCTCAGTCCTAAAATGGGCAATTTCAAGAAAACTTTCCATAGAGCTCATTCCTAAGATAGAAGGTGTTCAAGAATTCTCCATGGGGCTCACTCCTAACATGGAGGATCCCTGTAGAACTCTCCATGGAGCTCACCCCTTACATGGAATATTTAATGTCAGCCTGTCATAAAATTAAACTATCATAAGTAGACCACCTTACATGCTATGTTAGTCAGATTGCCATCTCTGGTGCCCAAAGACCTCAGAGAAATCAACGTTAAGGACAAAGCCTACTTGGGCTAATGGTTGCAATTTTTACTCCCTGTAACTTTGCTGGTAACTTACTCGCCTGTGGTGTAAAAGCACAGTGTGCCACAGACACTTTGATCACAAAAAGTTTCTGACTGTCCAGGAAGCAGAGAGAGAAAGGGAAGAATCTGGGATCCCAATATCCCTTCAGCTACCTATCCCATCATGCCCTGACTTCCTTCCACAAGTGTGCACCTCCTAAAGCTTCTACCACACCCCAACAGCACCACAGACTGAGGAACAAGCTTTAAATTTATGAAATTTTGAAGGACATTTAAGATCAACATCATAGTACATAAATTATAAAATAAGGAATTGCCACCCTACAAGGTTATCATTGAAACAACTAAGTCCAGGAAGCAGAATAAACCATGGGGTGGGGAGACGGAGAGGGTGGGGAGGGCAGTTTTGGCAAAAATGAGATACATTTTCTCCCATTTACAATCTTAAACATACGCTATTTGGAGAATATCTTTAACAGCTATTCAACATCAGCCTACTGGAGGATATGAAGGATAATGAAAGTTCGAGATGCTTTAGGCACCGTTCCATTGGCGTCACTTGCCCATCGAGTGCTATTGGAGAGAAGCCCATCTTTGATTCTTTTGTATCTATGTTTCTTCTAATGTAATCCTCTTGGGTGGTTCTAATCCAAGCTAGATGGTTGAAGAACCAGTGGTGCAAAGGGGCAGGCATAGGCATTGTGTTTTTAAGATTTTTTATTGTTGTTGGGTTCTGTTTTTGGAAACACAGTGGCATGTGTCAGAGACTGGCCATAAACTCAGCATGTGCCTGAACAGGACCTGAAACTTCTGCTCTTTCTTCCTTCACCTCCCCATGCCAGGATTAGAGGCATGTGCCACCAGTTTCAGTTGTATGCAGTCAGGAAGGACTTCCTCTACACTACGGAAGCACTTTACCAACTATACTCCATTGCAGCTCTCACATGTCAGTTCAAGAAGATGCCTATAGCCTACATGCTGGGTAAGCACTGGCCACTGAAGCTACATGCCTAGCCCTCAAGTGTGAATTTCAAGAGTATGTCACTAGCTACAACTGATATAAGAGAAGAGTTGATGGATATAAACGGAACATTAGAAGGTGGAACCATTGGACATCTAAATCAGGAAAACAGCTCAACACAAGTGTGGGTAAGTTTAGATAGAGAGAAACATAAGATCAAGATAGAACTAAGAATGAACACACAAAGACTTTGAATGCTTTGTATCAAAGATCATTGCATCTCAAAACATTGCCTTCCTCTGTAGTCCACGTCTCCTTGAGGTTGGTAATGGTAGCAAGAGTGTGGCTTCTGTTTTGAATACCATGGCTAGAACATGCAACAGACAGGTCAGAATATTCCATGCCAAACATGTCTCTTCACCATAAGGATCATTTTGTTAAAGAAAGGAAGACCTGAAGAGAGAATGCAAGTGATGGATTTGGGAAAGGAAATTGACAGCCAGGTCAGAAATCTCCATTGGTAGGAATGTCTTCCTCTCTCTTCCAGCAAGAAGAAATGGATGACTATAATAACCTAAGATCTGTATCAGTAACGGAGGACTGACTGACAATCTCACAATGAGCATAGGCCTTCTTGGACTGTGTCTGTCTTGGTCACTCAAGCACACTTGAACTTACCCATTGATCTAGTTTCTTTTCTGATGCTAGGAAAAAAAAAACACTCTGACAGAAAAGATACTTAGGGGAGGGAGGGATTTATTTGGCTCACAATTCCAAGTTATACTCCATGTTTGGATGAAGTCAAAGCAGTGATGAGAGAGAATCCATGTATGGATCCTTGCCTGCTTGATGGCAGCTAGTGTTTATGGACTTGTAGTGTTTATGGACTCCTGCCTGATAAATTTGTGTCATGCATATGGGCAGGGTTTCCCACATCACTTAATGTATGACAATCCCTCACAGACAAGCCGACTCAGTGTAGACGGTCCCTCATGAAGACTGTGTTCCCAGGCAATTTTCAATTAGATCTCACAGGCACGTTTTGCACTTGCCTAGGGAATGGCACTGCCCAAAGCAGACTGGGCCTTCACAGTCAGTGGGCAGTGAAGACAGTCTGCCACAGACATGTTGACAGGCCAGCTCCACAGGGATAATTCCTCATAAAAACTCTCTTCCTGATTCAGGACATGAAAATACTTCAGGCTGAAATCAAAACTCATTGGGATTTACTCATGTTTTGCTGAAAATCTCTCATGCATACTGGAAATATACATGTTAACATTGTCTCCAAAAGTTCCCACGTGAAAAGCCTGAAGTAACTGTAGTGTGCAGGGATGATTCTATCAGGAGAGCTCTGACCTAACCAACTGGGTTAATCCATGGATACATTCTAATCTGATAGCATGATCAGAAGGTAGTGGAGACAAGTATGTGGTTTCTCTCTCACTCTTTTCTTTCTCTCTCTCTTTCCAACCCTATTAAAATAAACAGCCTGGTTACACCATATCTCTCCACCATAATATTTTACCTTTTCTCAGGCCCCAGTTGATGGGTCCAAGACACCATGACACAGAAGCCTCTGAAACCATTAGTCAAAATGTATCCTTCCTCCTTTAAGTTGATCTCTCTCAGTCATTTTGATGGGAAGCTAACACACAGGCTGATGAATGGCCCTTTTCTTCTTCTTGTCAGTCTTTTATTTCTTACAATAGTATGGCCTGCCTAAGTACTCAGAATGCATAGAGGAAAACTTCTTTCTTCCTTCTCTCTCTCTCCATTCTCTTACCAACAATAGATATATTTGTATATGTACATATGTCCATTTGTATATATACTATGATTTTTCTACACCAGCATATTATAAAAAGATAAGGAATGCACTTATGTGATATGATCTCTCTCTCTCTCTCTCTCTCTCTCTCTAGGTGTGGGTGTCTAGTGCTAGCAATGAAATCCAAGGCCATCAAACATCCTTATCAATCACTAAATCACTGAGTAACACTCTCAAAGTCCATGCTGTTTTATACCAATGTGCATAGGATCTAAGACTGCCCCCCACCACAACCCCTCAATATGGGACTTCTAAAATAAGGATATTTTCTTTCCTAAACACAGCACCATGATGATCAATAGGAGATCAGCACAGTATCCTAATCAACTTTTATCCAGACAATTGTACAACCTATCAATTTTTCCAATCTAGGATCCATTGAAGGTTCAGGAATTACTATTCTACTTCTTTTCTTTTTTTTTTTATATGTATGAGTATTATGCCTACATGTGTGTAAGTGCACACATGTTGTGCACTGGCTGCTGAGGACAGAAGAGGGCATAGGATCCCCTTGAACTGGTGTTACGGGACAGTTGTAGGCTGCCATGTGGGTGCTGGGTTTTGAAACCAGGTCTTCTGCAAGAGCAGTCAGTGTTCTTAACCATGGAGTCATCTCTCCAGCCCCTGTTTTACTTCTTATAAGTTGTTTAAAGTATAAAACAGTTTTGCTACTTGTATTTTGTGACTCTGAGAATTCCAGGAGAAGCCTAGCCAGCTTCCTTCAAATCATGTACTACACAGAATTAAGCATGCAGTTCAGCAGTACAGCACATGCCTATGACATGTGAAGTCCTGAATTCGATTCTAAGCAAAATGATCATTGTAATAGTGTTCTAAATTATATGTGGGGCCAACATTTCCTTGTGATCAGATTAGAGTTAAATCTCTTTGGTGAGGATAATACATATGCATTACTGTATCATCGTTAGAACATCACATAAAAGAGATGATACCACACTCCCTGCTACCAGCCATGACATGAATACATCAAAGACTTTTAAAAGGCTCCATCTTTTAATCTGTCCATTTTCCTTTTCTTATATTTCTGAAACATACAACACAGTAATTTTCAATCCTGTGTTTGCAATGAACATATATGACTGTAAAATGTCTCTCTGATCACGGATGGTTTCCTGTCTGAAACTAGTATAACCTTTCTATCATCATCAAACGTTTTATTTTTCATTCCTGATGACATGGTATGTTTCAAGAAGTTAAGAAACCAGGCTACTAATCCATTTCTTCCAATGAAATTTTGTCTACTAGAATGTTCTTTCTCTCTTGATTCATAATAATTATATTTTATATATTTATATTTTAATAAAAACAAATCATTTCATCTGGAAAAGAAATAAATTGGGAAACCTTGAGAGAAAAGTAAAACGTTTCCATGATTATCCCAATTTCTTCATCCACTTGAGAAGAAAGGGTGAATTTAATATGCTGCATTCGACACTTTCAAGGTTGTGATGCCCACTACAATACTCCTTGAGATTTAAGTTGCTCACTTATAATATTGTTATGAAGTATTTAGGAATAGATATTTCAGATACCATTGAAAGACTACCATTGTATGTTTGAACGTTAAGAAATGATAATGAATGCTATATTTATTATGAATTAATCATAAGCCTTCCCAGACCCACACTTTTAATTAGCTACCAACTCTGTCAGTTTTTCTCATCTTTTTCCATCTGGATCTAACGAATGCCAGTCTCCTTTGTGAACTAAGATGACAAAAATAAATAAATATGTTATCCTTAATGCAGTTCCATTCAAAATGTAGGCCAGCTCTTGTATTATCCATGACTTAAAAAATAATTATTCTTTAGGTAAAAAGTTTTGTTTCTGAAACAGACCTAGAAACAGAGCACTAGGTCCTTTTAAAGAACAACTTCCAAAAACTACAAAAGCAAATGAATATGTTAAGCACTTCAGTCTTGAGGATGAATGTAATAAAGCTGAAGCTTACACCTTTTGGGATGTCTCTTCTTTCTAGAAAGACAATCCTCTGCTGAAGGGTTTAAATTCTGATCTCTTTAATCCTTATTCTACGTCTGAGCCCTCGCAACACTGCATTTGAGCAAGAAGGAGAGGGTGAAGTTTGGGTGCCTATGAGCAGGAAGGAGGGGGTCCAACCTCAGCTCTACTGACATTTCACCGTGTGCATGGGGCGGTGATGCGGGGCAGACTCCGACTCCACTGTGCTGACAGTGAAAAATGCGTCCAGATGTTGCCAGGAGCTCTCTAGAGGGCACAATCACCCCAGTGGAAAAGAACTACCACTCCCAACCCACGGAGTTCCAGACTGCACTTTTATCACTAACTCCCCCTCATCCTCCCTGACCCCCCACGGGACCATGTTGGTCTGCAACCACTCCCCTACCCCCACACACAAGTCATTCCTTTTTCTATGTACCCAAGGAAACCATCATTTTCATCCTGACTGAATCACATAAGGAGGAAAAAGCCTATTGAAAACAACACCCCCACGGGTGAACTCAGACACACACTCCCCCAGCCTGAGTTCTGACTCTTTGGAAGACATTTCATACAGATTTGAACCAGGCACATCCACTGATGCCACCCCCCTGCACACTGCTCTCTACTCCTGCACCCCACATGCTATAGAGGAACAATGGTTCCTGCATCAGTCCGCACATGTCACTGAGATACAAACTCTGCCCATGATAAGAATGTTCGCCTACAGACTTATATTCATTCTCATGCTTTATGTATTGATTTATTCGTGCAGGAGAGAAAATCTGGGCCTCGTGCATGCTAAGCACCTGCTCAACCCTTGAGCTACACCTCCAACTTACACATGGAGACTTTTAATATTGTGTTTTCTTCATCTGTAACTTTGCACACATTCACCTCTGCTAGTATATGTGTTCTCTCTCTGGAGGGACAAGCCTGCTCCATCCCTCAGGAGTTTGTTATAACCGAGAAGCTTATGAATAACACATCCACGAACATCTGCTGGGAGCCTTGTAGCCACCTGTCAGATGCCCTTACACTCACTCCCCTCTAAGGTCCAGGAGAAACATCATAACACTTGTAAGCTCCCAGCCTGACATGCCTCATGACTTCCAATGTGGTTGGGTGCTATGGTGTAGATTAGTATTTCTCAAAGGCTCATGAGTTAGAGGCCTGAGGTCCCCAGTTTGGGAGTTCAGAGGTATGACCTTAGGCAGGAGATAAGATCAAGAGGGCTCTGACCTTATCAGGAGATCTCGATCTCACTATGGCTGGATTCATAGGTTAATGGGGTATCTGGGGGTGGCAGGAACTTTAGGAAGTGGAGTCCAATGGGAGGATATCAGGTAATGAATGGTGCTATTCACCAATTCCTTCTGAACAGAAACATTTCATTCTAGAAGCAGGCTCACTAAGATTCAGGAAGTTCATGAAACTTACAAGATTATCAACAAGATTATTTAGGAAGACTCCCTCTCTGTGATCCAGAAGCAGTGGCTTCTCTGAAACCATGAGACAAAGGAAACATTTCCTCCTTTAAGTAATTTAACAAGTATTTAGTCTCGGTGATGAGACCCTCATAAAGACACAGGTGATATTCCTGTGTTTATTAGATTGTACATGCTGTCTTCCTGACTCAAACATACACTTGTTACTGCAGCACTACCCTTTGGAACATACAAATCTGCCAGCCTGACTGGTCCATGTCTATAATACCCTTACAAAATTTCTGCGAAATACAGCTGGCATAGTGCAGATGGCGCAAGCCTTTCATGAATGGCCACAGTTTTTAACAGCACGATGCAACAGAGATATGGGACGGATGGGATAAGATTAACCAGACGTGGAATTTATAAACTGTGACCTCAGTATAATTTTTTTCTGTGTGTACATGCATAAGAACTAAAAAATATATCTGATATACCTTAGTATTCCTAATAATAAATATGCTTGTTGATGCATGTAGAAGTCACAATTAGGACTCTTAGAGCATCTACTCGTACTCAAATCATAAAGGCTACTTTGAGCTCAGTCTCCAGCTAAAATAAGACAAGCAGAGAACATCAAAAATCGCAGTCTGTGAGAATCTTTGAAAACACTGCTGCTTGCAGTAGTCTTTTAAGAAGCCCCAGCTACCATGGGTCGTATTTGTTCAAATATGTAAGACTGGGACTGAAGAGAGTGGCTGCTGTTTGCAGAGGACCCAGGTTGTGCTCCCAGCACACACATGGCAGCTACAATCATCTGTATCTCCAGGTCAGGGGATCTGATGCCCCCTTCTGGCACCCAGGAGCATTTGAACAACGTAGGTGCACTTACATGGAGTCAAAACACTGACACATAAAAATTTTAAGAATATATAGAAAATATTTAAAGTAGCTAAGATTATACTGGCATCAGCAAATTACTGGGAAGTGTCACAACCAAACACTTGCTTGAAATAGCTGCTTCTTTGTAAAACTCTATTTAACTTTTTTATAATAACAAAAGGGTTATGCATACTTTTGTGCTGGAAGTCTCATATCCTCCAACATAGTTACTGCCAAGGGATGATGTGAAAAATCCAATAAAAAGCCTGTATGTATTTCTGGTGGGGGACTCTGTTTCTCTGCTGCAAATTGGGCCCATCTGAGGCCCACACATAAGAAAGAATAACTACCTCTTATCCTGAGTATGTGCTGAGTCTTCTTAATGGACCAGGTCCAATATGGGTTAGTTCTAGTAGCCAGAACACTTACGCTGATGTGTAGGAGGAGAATCTCAGGCAGCTGTCTTTTGCAAACTCTCAAGTTATGGTGATCACCATATGCAGGGACAGTGATGGAGCCGTCAGTGCACAGGAACCAGCAGCATCAGGTTCACCCCGTGAGTTCTTTGAAGGGGCTTAATAAACATCTTAAATGAAAAGAGCTCTTCATGATCCAACAACCTTCCAATCTCAGCTCATGGCTACTATCTCCAAAAAAAAAAAAAAAAAAACCACCCCCCAAGATAACTCAGCAAAGTGCTTGCCTCTCTTCCAGAAAACCCTGGTTCAGTTCCCATTACCAATGTCGGATCATTCACAATGGCCTTTTTTATAGCTATAGTTCCCAGGAATCTGATGCACTCTTCTGGCCTCTACATGTACTGCAGTCTCATGGTGCACATTCCCACAGACACATCCTAATACAGTAAATAAATAAATAAATAAATAATAAGCCTCTCTCGTTGTTCACTACCAAATGACCTCCCTTTCCTTGGTAGTGTTTGCATATGATTTCAAAAGCGTATTCAAATTACTGAACTTTCATTTTATACATTTCCATGGAATGATACTAATACTGTGTCTGACTGATTCTGTTTTATGTTCCCTGTGTCTGAATGCTATATATTGTTTTCTAATACTTTTTGTCAGAGCTGGGGACTGACCCCAGGCCCTCGTGCCTACTAGGTAATTTTTCTGTCAGTGAAGTATATCCCC
The DNA here is from genome assembly GCA_035773235.1 of Eospalax fontanierii. Classification (NCBI taxonomy): domain Eukaryota; kingdom Metazoa; phylum Chordata; class Mammalia; order Rodentia; family Spalacidae; genus Eospalax; species Eospalax fontanierii. The sequence continues at coordinate 5,061,363 of JAJHUQ010000048.1, read as the reverse complement.
AACCTATTGTGCAAATTTAAAAAAGCAACATGGCACAAAATAAGCTCAATTATTTTGTATAGGGATCACTCAAAAACACTCCCTTGGGTGGCTGAGCATGGAATGTATCATGCTAAATACGTGCTCTACACCCCCAGCCCAGTCCCAAATTATTTCTGAAGAAGTCTGAGATTACACACTATGGCCCAAGAACAAACTGTTCTTGCCACCTGCTTTTACAATTTGCTAACCAATGTCTAATATGCAGATGGTCAAATGAGACTACTTTATGATAACGTGCAAAGTATATAGAATTCAAGTTTCAGAGTACATGAACTAGGAGCATCATTACACCTGTGAATTTATATGTTATTCTTGCGTGTTTTCGGGCTACTGTGCCACAGTTAGATGAGGATCTGCCACAGAGAACGTTTGGTCTGCAAACCTGGAAATATTTATTTACCCAGGTCTTTACAGAACCTCTGATGTATAGACACCAAAACTATGAATGAAAGTAAGTGGAAAAGAAAGCCTAGAAGAGAGTTTTGAACATAAGGTGGACAATTTGACTTCAGTTACTGACATGTAGGCAAAGGGGCCAGGTGTCGTAGCCAACTTGTTAATCTATAAAGTTCATGTTTATGCTTTTAATAAACAAATGCTAATCCCACTTGATAGAACAGATTCATAAGAGTTCATCACAGTAGAGAAAAATGACTAGCGTATGGAGTTTTATAAATGTAGATCATACATTATATTGAAGCATCTAGCAACAATTTCTTCAGTTCACTGTCCCAGAAAGGCTATGCTTCCCCACAACATGACATTTGAAACTGTAATCCATCTTCCAGCACGGCTTTTTAGGTTAGATTCTTATAGGAACAGAACAGCCGGCTGTCACACACTGACCCTGACCCTCTCGGTATGGGAACAACATAGCAAGCAGACAGGGTCATCACCTTCCCATTCAGCATGACATCATTTGGCAACACCAGGACTGTAGAGAGGAGTGTTTGAACAACAGGGACACTTTCCTTGTGCAGCAAGGCAATTCAACTCACCAGTTTCCTTTCTCTTCCTACAGTTTTATTTACAGAAAGTAAATGTAGGATATCAACATGAAGAATGGTGTCTAAAGGGATTAAAACACAATTCCTTTCACAGTGGGACTACCACCAAGAGCTGGTATTTGCAGAAAAGGAACAGCACAAAGTCAGATCTGAAGTTCAGTACTCAGAGAGCGTTTTTTCAAAACAGCAACAGAAAAGGCCTCATGCAGGGGTGATTTTACCATATGGGGGACATTAGGCAATGTTGGCAAACACTGAGAGTGAGCACTACATGTGTCCGGTGAGGAAAGACTAGGGATATTGCTAGATATGTTGCAAGTCACAAGTCACTAGACAGACTTGTGCTGCTGCAGAAGATGGAGGCCAGCTCCCATCCCCACAAAGAGTGCCTGGCCTCAAGTGTCCATACAGCAAGAATCTAAGTATTGTGTGTTACTGACTATTGATCTCACTCTTTTTTTTGCGACAGTGTCACTCTGTTATCCTGGCTGGCCTGCAAGTCATCAGGAGGGCCTCAAACTCACAGAGATTTATTTCCCTGCTTCTGCCTACCAAGGGCTGGGGGTAAAGGCATGTGCCACCATCCTTGCCAATCAAACACCAAAAGTGTGCCTGACCACAGACACAGGCAGGTAAAAGTGGTTGATCCAGTTCATCAGAGCAACTGCAGAGTAATTAGTCACAGTGGCGCATCTCAGTATGCTCTTGAGCTGGGGAGATGGGTCAGTCAGAAGGTCTTTACTGGGCAAGCACCCCAGCTCTCACATTATGAAGCGCAGCATGACAGCATGGTGCCTGTAATCCCAGGATTCTGGAGCTCACTGCCCAGTCGCTCTAACTTAACAGCTGCGTTTGATATTCAGGGAGAGACTCGATCTCAAAAATTTGCTGGAGAACAATTGAGAAAAACACCTGGACTCCTGAACCTCTGGCCTCCACCTGGAGATGCATACACAGCTGCACACATGTGAGCACACACACACAAGAATACACACATAAAAAAGGTACACTTTACATCAAATCTGTAATGCAAACTACTGTGTCAGACACAGATCGGAGAATTTAAACAATTATTCATGGAAACATATTCTGGTTATTTTGTGAGATCAAAAAATAAGAAGCAGTATTCTCTACCACATGCAGGAGCTATCTACACATAAACTATTGTCTGCGAACCAGAAGACTAGAGGAGACCAAGACACTGACTTCTATATTAGTAAGCTCTTGTGTTTGACTAGCTTCTAAGCTTACAATGACCACGCCTCTTCAATATTTCATCCCCATTTTGGTTACCCACACTGGAGCTGGGTGTTCCTTTCTTTTGAAAAATGTGATGTGTCTCATGCATAAGTTCTAATGATTTTGAAAACCACCATTTGAGAAACATTTATTAAAAGAAAATCCATCATTTCAGAACTGGACTCTTGATAGTAAAAACAAAAAGATACTCTTTATCAAAGAGATTCATGTGGTCGTTTTATTTCAAAATGTTACACAAATTAATGTTAACTTACAGTGTTTCAAGTTTAAGTTAAGTTATTAAAGCATTAGGTTAATTCTTGTTGATTTTTTAAAATTGCTTAAAACTTCTGTGTCTTATTTTTCCATGAAACCCAATGTATGCTTAGTTTATTATTTACAAAATTCCTAATACAGTGATAGAGTCGAATGTACTTCTTGTGGTCAGGGATTGACTCCAAAATCTAGTGATTTAGGAGTACAGATTCAAACAAAGCACCTTACAGCTTTAAAAGAAAAAAAAAAATTGATGTCTCAGTTTTTTCTTCCTTCGCCATTAATGAAAGAAGCCTTTGAAAATGCAGTTTTTCATATTATGATTTTGTCGCTGGAAAATCTGCCCCTGAGCACTGTATCATGGATGTGCATGACATGATGTCATTGCTGTGCGGTATGCTCTGAAGGGGAAATGTCCCCTACAGGCTCTCGTGCTGGAACCCTTGGTCCCCTGCTGGTGGCACTGTTTGGGAAGCTTGTGGAACCTTAAAAAGCAGAGCCTTTGCTGCAGGAAGGAAGTCACTAGGGACAGACCATGTTACCCACTTAATGTTCTCTCTCTGCTTCTGAACTTCCTATGCAGTATGACCTGTCTGTTCCTCCCACAGCCACTTCTTTCCCTGCCATGATAGACATTACCCCCTTGGAAATGTAAGCCAAAATAGACCCTTCCTTCTGTGAATTGCTGTGGTTGGTTATTTTGTCTAGTAAGAGGACAATACACCTACCTTAATGTACTATCATCTTAACTATCTTGAAGCAAACAGATGTAATCAAGGTACCACCTACAGGGCTGGAGAGATGGCTCGGTAGTTCAGAGTGCATACTGGTCTTCCAGAGGTCCTGAGTTTGATTCCCAGCGCCCACATTAGGCTGCTCACAATTGCCTGTAACTCCAGCACTGAACTCATGTGCACAAACGCACACACATACATACACATTTAAAAATAATAATAAAATAAAAAAGACGGCATTGATTGCACATTTGCAAAAAGCTGTCTAACGGCTATTGAGCAGCCTGCTTTTGATGGTTTATTTATAAAATGAAAATTTGCAAGGTATCTTCGTCTATCATTGTTATCATTTTATTTACTGGTGTTACTTTCATTCACTCATTTACTTTGCTTTGAAACAGGGTGTCACTATGTAGCTGTAGCTGGCTAGTGTATCCCAGGCGGGCCTCAGACTCACCATCTTCCCACCTCTGGCTCCTAATCACTTTAAATTCAGTGTTATGGCATTTCTTGTCCTCCTGAATCCCACTGGCAAGAACACTCATACATTCTCTTTCTGCAGAAATACTGTGCATTGATACGGCCTGCTAAGGGTGTTCCATGCCATATAGCAAAGGCATAGTAACTCTACCAAAACATATCTAGCACTCTAGCTTCCTATTGGAAACTGAACACGTATCAACAGTCAGCAGGTGGCAAAAGCTTTTCTTCAACCCATAACTGTAGAAATACAGTGCTTTTAATGGAAGCAACTGTCAACACGTCACTTCATACATTAAGAACATCTGATGGATAATTCATAGAGGTTTCATACACAAGGGGGCAGATTTCAATTAGCAGTGTAAGACGAGAAAGAAGAAATTCCTATGAGGAGGTAGCTCAGTCAATACAATGTTTGCTGCACAAGCATGGGAACCCGAGTTCAAATCCGCAACACCCACATAAAAGTCAGGTGATGAGGCACCTGGCCTGTGTACACTCTCAGTGTTCAGGATGCAGATACACAGGATTCCACGGAAAATGGAGTCAATATGAAGTATTTCAGCGAGCTCTGGGCTTGAGTGAGAAACCGTTTCTTAGGTAAACTGGAGACCAAAGGAAGAAGACAGCCAGTATCAACTTCGGGCCTCCACACACGTTTACCTGAGCACGCATTCACATGCATTTACACAGACATGCACACCACACACATATATACACATGCACAAAGAGAGAGGCAACTTTCATGTAATTTTTATCCATTTCCCATGGTCTGGGGAGCCATCTGGCATGGATGGGGACAGTCTTTATTTCAAAACCTCCACAGAAATGACTAAGATAATTAGTATCTGAACACAACTATAAAACCACACTGATGCCTCTAATCAGTCAAAATCAAATCCAGGACACAAAATAAAATCCTTAACTCGGCTAAGCATGACAGTACTGACCAAATGAAGGAAGAGACTTTCGATCACTGAATGTTCTGCTGGTTTCTTTCTCCCTGGACACAGTTTTAATATTGCCCATGAAGGCCACTTTGCTTACTTACCTATTGATGCTACTTTTTGGCTTGCCAGGAAAGGTGGACCCCTAGTGTGTGTGGGGGGGGGGGTTATAGGTCCCCTGGGGAAGCCACTGTAATTGTAAGTTGAATATGAAATGCCTACTTAGGTACCGTCCAAGCATTTGTGTTTACAGTCCCAGGTGAGGTTATTATAGCAATCAGTATTTGTGTGGATGTTACCTTTTTGTTACTGCTGCTCTGTTTTTACATAGAAGGAGTTTCCCTGAAACCAAAGGATAATCCACGTCGTAATGGAGAAAACATCATACTACACCTGTCGGCCCCGCCACCTTCTTCCTGAGGCTCAGGAACTATTTTGGAAGAGGATGGCAGAAACTGTCAGAGCCCACACTTGTTGACCGACGTCAATTCATGTTAAGCAGTTTTGACAGAGTCCACTTGCTGACCAGATTTCTCTACTTTTTTGATTAGATGTTTACTCTACCAGAAGCTAATGACTTTCACTATGGCCTTATTACATATCTGTGTCACGGCACTTTGTCTTCGATCGCTCCCTTCTCTCCTGTATCCTCCCACCTCTGGCTGGCTCCCTTCTGTTTTAGTTTCATTTTGTGGTTGTGATAACATTCTGAGAAAAAGGGACTTGGAGAGGAAAGTGTGTGTTTCACCTTCTCCTTTCAAAGCACAGTCCATCACTGCTGGGAGTCAGGGGAGAAACTAAAGCAGGAACTTGAAGCAGAGAACACGAAGAAATGCTGCTTACTGGGCTCCTCATTCACTCATGGCGGGTTAGCCTTCTGGACAATCCAGGACCTCCTGCCGACCGGGGCGGCTGCCTCTTCCAATTACCGGCCCCTTCTTTCCTTTATCACATGTATCCCTTTTTTTTTTCTCTTCTCTCTCTCTCTCCCTCTCCCTCTGTCTCTACTGTCCCTTTACTCTCATGACGCCCTTCCTAGTTTCATTATCCACACACATATATAAAAACAAATACATATACATTTGAGTACATATCATTTAACATCTATGGTCTGAATGTAAGAGAAAAGAATGCAATGCTAGTCTGACTGGTTATTTCACTCCCATAAAGATGTCCAGTTGCATTCATTTTCCTGCAAATGTCATCATTTCGTGTTTTCTTTATGGCTTCCATTGTGTATATGTGCCCCATTTTCTTACTTTTTTCAATATATACTTTTATTGAATTTTTGTGAATTTTCAGACATCACATTTTAATCATATTTAGACCCCATCCCCGGCTGCACTCCCCCCATAGCCCACTCCCCTGATTTCATCCATTCTGCCATATATGTTAAGGCTTATGGAAGCAACTTTGTGTTCCCAGAGGTCCCTCGGTGTGACTTCATCCACTGGAGTAGAGTCAGCCTGTATAGTGTCACTCCCTTAAGGACATCAACTCTCCCTCACCCAGCAGTGATTACCTGGCAATAGTTTTTCAGCTAAGGTTGGGGCCTCCATCCCATTTCCCCAGTCACATCCCTGACAAATGTACTTCTTACTATACGCTAAATGCCTAGCCTCACCATTAGTGTCCTCACCAAATACAATGCTTCACCACTCTTCAAAGAGGCTTCTTTTTGAACACAAGAAGACTATTAGAGATTTCTACAACAGGTCAGACACAGAGAATAAGTGTCTGTGAAATAACCCAGCTCTAAGTGACACATCTACAATAGAACTCTACACCTAAGGCTCAGACATCATAGAACAGGGGGGAAAAACATATTAATGCACGTCTCAACTCTCACCAGTGAATTACAACAGAGATTAATGCAGAAGCGGCCAAAGTGCAGAGAAAAAAGAGTCTGCAGAGTGCATGGCCCTGGAAGGACATCTATATGAAACCTCACCCACTCAGGGCTCTGGAGGCAGTGCGGAAAAGAAAAATTGTTGATGACCACAAGGAACCGGAGTTGTCCGGGCTTATGGGACCTTGCTCCTATGAACTTAAAGCGATGGTGGCAGCATCCGCAAGGCCCATTCAGACTCAAACCAGACAAAAATTCAGCACACCATTTTCTTTGTCGCTTCATCAGTTGATGGGCATCTTGTCTGCTTTTATGTCCTTGTAATTGTGGACAGAGGGATATAAACATGGATATGTATGTATCACTGTGATATGCCAATTTAGAATCCTTTGGGTATATACCCCAGAGGGAGATAGCTCAGTCACCAGGTAGTTCTATTTTTAGCTTCTGAGGAACTCCCATGCTAATATCCATAGTGGCAGTACCAGTTTACACTCCCATCACCAGTGAATACGTTCCTGTTCCTATTACCGACAACCTGGCCAGCATTTGTCGTCATGATTACTTGATGATAGCCATTCTGACTGGGTTTAGATGGAATCTCAAAGCAATTCCTATTGGTATTTCTTTGTGGTCATTTCTATTTCTCTGTTCTACAGACCTTTTATTCATTTCACTAGCCTATTTACTGATTGGATGGTTTCAGGGTTTGCTGTTTAACTTTTGTCCTTCTTTATATATTGTCTTAATCAATCCCTCTCTAATGTGTGGTTCTCAGGTTTTTCCGCATTCGGTAGGCTGTCTCTTTACTCCAGTGAGTAGTTTCTTGGTGGTCTACCCATATGGGTTTTCATTTTACTTTCATTGTGCCCAAAGGAGTGAAAATCAGAAGAGGGAGGTCTTGCTGAATCACTGAAGGGTTTATTATTTACGATCACTGCACAAAGAATTCAAGTGCTTTCTTCTGGGGAAGTATCAAAAGCTTAGTGTTTTTCAGTTTCACACAAAACATCATTAAAGCGTGTCTTACGCAATTCAATCTCTTGAAAAAATGTAAACATAAAAATCTTTGGCCTCATTGGTGAAACTGCCTAGAATAAATGGCTTTTTGGTGCTCAGCTCTAAGTGGGACATTGATATCTCCCCCACCAAGGCTCAGGGAACACGATTGAAGATGGGGGAAAGGAACGGAAGAAGTGGCTGATGGGATGAAAAGTTGTCTTCTGACCATGACATGACTGTTGTGTCCATGAATTCACTACGAGTACCTGCATACGAATGGGCCCACGACCATTCCCTCATGGACAGGGGAGGGGCTCATGAGGCCACACCCCCCACCCTGGGAAGCTATGGACAATTAATCATTGCTGGAGAACTAAGGGGGGAGTCAGTTTATCCAGAGATGTAACCACTAGTAAGTTGCCAATGCTCCAGTAAAGAGCCCTTCACCCATGCTCATGCAGGCAACATTAATTAAGTGCAGTTAACCACTCAGCACAACACAAAAGAGGCACGGATGTAGGAGGGGCCTTGTGGGGAAGAAAAAGTCATCAGTGGTAGTGAACAGATAAAGAGAGGCCAGTGCAGGAGAAGATGGTGGAAGTACTCCATATATATGTGTATATATATATGGGCATATATATATATATACATATATACACATACACATATATATACACATACACACGTATATACACATACACATATATACATATATATATGAAGCTGTGAAATTTCTCTCACTCTAAACCTGGATCTCAACAATTCAGGTAGGGGGAGCTTATCTTCACCCCCTGAGTGCTAGAGTTACAGCTGTGTCCCACTAGGGCTGGAATTTATGTGGTTTCTGGGGATGCAAATTCAGGTCCCTGTACTTGAAATTTGCCAACTGAGCTTTTCCCCCAGCCTTCAATGCCTCCTCCTTGTAAGGACACAAATCATAATTGCACGCAAGGTGTACCCTGTTCCAGGATAACCTCATCCTACCCTTACTAGTCACATCTGCTATTACTTGCATGTGCGTTGCCCACGGAAAAGCCTGTGTTGAAATTTATTTCTTATTATGAGAGATTAAGATCTGGAACTGGGTGGAACCCTTAAGAGGCACTAGGGCGCCACCCTTATAAATGATTAATCCATTAATGGATTGCTTCATGAAAAGGTTAATGTGCAATGCAAAGCTAAGACCTGCTGTGAAAGCCAGTGCAGCTAGGTCTCTTCCATTCTCCCCGTGTCTCACCAAGGGATCACCTGCTGCACCTTCGCACCCAGCCAGCAACAGGGTGGCCATGCGGAATGGACTTCTAGAACCCTGAGCCCGAATGCCCTCGTCTGATTAACTTACCCTGTGTCTGATGTTACTACAGAAACACAATAATCAGGGATCCACAGTGATCTGCAGTGACTTCACATTAACTAAGTCCATCAGCAGAAATCCCTTCACAGATGAGGTCACATTCTAAACTTCTGAAGAGGGATTCCTTTGAGCGTGTGGAAAAGGATTATTCAGTTTAGGGCATACAACCTAATAGCAACTTTGATACGCCATAAACTTCTAAGTCAACATAACATAGACATACCTCCACTTCAAGGCTACTGTAACACTATACATAATAGTCAGGTGATACAATCAGTCTAGGTGTCCATGAGCAGATAAATGGATGAATTATGATTCATATATATATATATATATATATATATATATATAAATCAGGTCATAAAGAAGAATAATATTATGTCACTTGCTAAAAAATGAATGCACTTGTAGATCATCACATTAAAGAAGCCAGACTCATAAAGAAAAATATCTCTTGTTTTATCACTAGCGTGGACCCATGAATCTTAGGTTTTATATAGATACATAAAACTAGCTCTGTGTGTGTGTGTGTGTGTGTGTGTGTGTGTGTGTAAAACACTCTGATAAGTGACAACTGACTTAGAAAATCTGTTTGTTCACTTGGGAGTATGGATTTGGAAAAGGGATTTAAAGACAAATTTATAATAACTTACTTTCTGGGTAAAAATTATTCAGTGGTGGGCAGCTGGGGAAGAGCCTGCCAGCTCTCTGAAGTGACCACTTTTATAAATTATGTAGTACTTGAATATCAATGCCGTCACAGTCATTAAATTAATAACCAGTCACATAGCAAGAAGTAACCTTGGGGAAGTTGATCTACATATATTGTTGCCTTGAGCTTTGAAGCAAGTGGAAGTTAAAACTCTACCTACAAGTGTACTTGCAGTATAGAGTATAAGCAACACTGTAGGAATTATACAATGACAGCCTTTTATAGCGAAGGAAATGGAACAGATCCCCGGGAAGGTTCATGACTGAGCCCTCTCACCCAGGGAACGCAGTTCATAAAAGTCAGCGGAATGTTAGTGATCTCACCCAATATCCACATTAACATGTCCTGGATGTCTGATAATAAGAGGAAGAACTATCTAGTCTTTAACTTGTTTTGAATTAGTATATAATGGAAAAGGGCTAGAAAGAAAGCTATAACAAGTGTGCTTGCCAAGCATTCAGGAAGCTTTGGGCTGAATTCTCAGCAACACAGAAAACTGGTTATGGTGGTTCATTCCATTAATTCCAGCATTTGGGAGGTAGAGGCAGACAAGCAAAAGTTCAAAGGTCATTCTCAACTACATATTGAGATTGGACTACATGAGTCCCTGACTCAAAAATGGAGCATGGGGGGAAGGTAGTAGATAAACAAAAATTGTACATAGCTATGAGGTCTGTGCTGTTTAAATGGAGGAATACATTTTGAATTCTGTAAATGGAGGTACTTAATACATCTACCACTTCCCTTAAGACATTTTAATTTTTTCTTTATTATTTTTATTTTATGCATATGAGTGCATTGCCTGCATGCATCTAACTGTACCCGTGTCATGCAATGCCTGCAGAAGAGGGCATGAGATCCTCCAGACCTGGAGTTACAGACGATTGTTAGCTGCCATGTGGGTGCTGAGAATTGAACCCTGGTTCAATAGCAGCCAGTGCTCTTAACCACCAAGCCATCTCTCCAGGACCTCCATGATGGCATTTATGCTGAGAGCCACATCAAAAAATTTTAAGACTACATGGGGGATGAAGACACAGTTTACTTGGCGGACTGCTGGCTTAGCATACACAAAGATGTAGGTTTGCCCCACAGCACTATATAAAATCGGACATGGTTGTGCACACCTGCAATCCCAATATTTGGGACCTGAAGGATCAGAAGTTGATCACCCTTGGCTGGACTGTGAGTTTGGGGCCTGACAAAGATACTATATGAGACCCTTCTCAATAATAATGATAATAGTAATAATAAAGAGTATTGGTTCCGTGGTTCAGAGCCCTTGCCTGGTCTCCAGAGAACCAGAGTTCAGTTGCCAACACATATGTCAAGAAATTCACAACTGCCTGTAACTCCAATCCAAGGGATCTGCTGTGTTCTTCTGGACTCTGTGAATCACATACCCACACACAGCAATAAAATACAAAAAATAAAATAAAATAAAGAAATCACATATCGGATGCTTGAATGATAGTCATCATATGGTACTGTAGATCTGCAGAATTTATTCATACCATATTCTTGAAAATTTGCATCCCAACCTCAACTCAACTCATGTAAACCACCACAATTCTCTCCATGTCTCCATGACCATGAGTTACTGCAGTAAAACCTGTGAACTTTTAAAACACAGCCAGCCATGACTGACAGCAGCATAGCTAATCCAAGAGGCCCTATGGTAGTCAAGAGGAGGCTCTAAGTGAAAACATCAAGGTTCCTTTCTGTTTTCTGGACCATTTGCAAAGTAGAGACTGGATTAAAAATATCTGTGTTCTACAGAGAGATGAATGGAATCTTAACCCTGCAAGGGGTGAAGGGTGAGAAAAAGCTGGTCATGGCTGATGGAACAGGAGCTCGATCCTTGGTCAGGATCTTAGACAGCAGGGCAGGAAGACCAGAATGCCACTGGTGCCCCAGCTCCGTACTCAGCAGTCAGTAGCTAAGAGTCTCATCATCAAATCCACAGAAAAATCATCTTTTTCTCCAATGAAGCATGATTTAAAAGGCTGCAACCCATAGCACCTGCAATTCTGGAAAGTGTATCCCTCACTATCAAATTTCAGGGAGTCCAAAGACGAAAACAAGGAAAAGACAGACCTTATTTGTATTTTCGCACCAACTTCCAATTAAAGTGGATAGTGTGCTAGTTCGGGACGTGCTACAGAGTTGATTTGTTTATTGCACAGTAAGTCACCCTCTCTGTCTTTCTCTCCCCTCCCCTCTCTCTCTATAGATCTCTCTATATGCACACGATTTGGTTGATACATTCTGACCACAATGTAACACTCTGCCTAGTGATGACACCACCAGGAAACATCTCCTAGGTACTTGTTGCACCTTGGCAAACAAGGTTCAAATTGGACATTTACTCATGAACACTTCAGTGGTGAGATGGCCACACAGGGTACTGAGCAAACATCATGGTCACAATTGATTGGAATGCAAACCAAGAATAACAACCCTGTCCTAGTTTGCTTTTCCTTTCTGTCATAAACACCATCACCAAAGGCAACTTGGGGACAAAAAGGATTTATCTGGCTCATACAATTCATCATGGAAGGAAGTCAAGGTAGGAACTCAAGGCAAGAGCTGAAGCCAGGAGTGTGGAGGAACATGGCTTACTGGCTTGCTCAGATACCTTTCTTTAAAATATTTTATCTCTATTTTATGTGTATGAGTGTATGCAAATGAACAAATGCCAAAGGCCTGTTCACTAAATCTAACATCTGAAACATTTCTGACTACAAGCATGTCAGGTCCTCCACATATGTCATGGGTAATCATGCCAGTTAGATGTTGTCATCCAGGGAAGGGAAAAGATCTGCTTCATACATTGGTCATAGTTAGCTTCAGCTGTCAGCTTGACACCCCAGGAAAGAGTGAACCTCAGCTAAAGCATTGCTTCCTGAAGATGATTAAGATGTTTTTTACAAAATACACAAAAATTCAATAAAAATATACCAACCAAAGAGAGAATTACCTCCACCAAATTGGCCTGTGGGAACATCTATGGCCTGTGGGAACATCTGTGGGTCATTATCTTGACTGATCATTGACGGAGGAGGACCCAGCCCCCTCTGGGAAGGCCAGCCTTGGGAAGGTAAGCCTGAGCTGTATAAAAAGCCAGTAAGAGGCATTCCTCTGCTTCACTTCCTGCGATCTGGCTCCTTCCCACCTTGAGTTCCTCCCTTGGTTTTCCCTATAACTTGTAAGCTGAAGTAAACTCTTTTGTCCCCTCAAGTTAGTGTTTATAACAGCAGTAAACTGATACAATCACAATATCCTAGCCCCTAAAACAGACCTTCCTCAAAGTCACTGGTCAGGAGATCATACCTGTACTTTTATCTGAAGGACATGAAAGAAAGTCTGTTTTCCCAAACACTGAGACACACAGTGAACAATGGTGATGATTTATCCTCCTCGCAAATTTTAAGCCATATGTGTCCTTCCTCACAGATTTTTTCAGACACACTTCACCAACCAATTCATTCCTGTTAATTGCCAGTACAATTCAGAACAAAACCTGCAGGTGAAACTTTCCGGAAGAAAGGGGGCATGAGATATCAAATTCTTAGCTGGGTAAGATTTTTGGCAGATAGCTTGGCTGTGTGCTAATATCGTTATATGGAGGAGCTCATTACTTGTCATTTGAACCTGCTCGGGGATCTGTCTGTGACTTTTCCTAGGGCAACATGAACACACACTGAGAACAGATCGAAGAAGTTATTGCACTCCAATCTCTCCTCTTGAACCACCCAGTTTATTGAGAGACTTTGTAGAGGGGTTACACAAGGCTGAATTCATGAAAGCTGAATCCCTGAGCTTTCTGCATGATTTGGAGGCCCATCCACAGAAAAGTCTCCTCCCCACTAGCAACTGGTACTGCTTAAATAAACCCAACCGAGAACCTCTTGTAAAATTTTTTGATTGATTCATTGCTTTTTATTTTATGTGTATGTGTGTTCTAACTGCATGTGTGTAAATGCACCCATGTTATGCAATGCCCACAGAGGCTGGAAGAAGGTGCCAGATTCCCTGGAACCAGAGTTACAGATGGTTGTCCACCATATGGGAGCTGGAAATCCAACCTGGATCTTCTGCAAACACAGTTGGTGCTCTTAACTGCTGAGCCATCTCTCCAGCCCCAAACCTTGTAAATCTTGGGACTTTCTGATTCTTGTAAATTTTCTAAGGTTTCTGAGTCTTGTAAGTGGTGTTACTTTCCTAAGTCTTCCTGGCCTCTCTCCAACCACAAAAGAAGGTATATTTCAATTTGGAGAAAATAGTTACACTAGAAGATTTAGGGTGTATTTCCAAATCACACCAATTTCACTATCTCTTTTAAAACTCTTGATCAAGCAGTACCCCACCCACATACATATCTACATGTACAGCTCTGTTGTTACAAGTAAAATCCCTAATTCTTCCACCTCTAAGTGGATAACTCTTTTTTCACTGTGATGTCATTTGGCAATAACCAGTACACTTCTGTCTGCATTTGGCATTTGTAATACCTCTTGAAATAATTACACGTGTTCGAATGATAGCCACCTAAGACACCAAAGTAATGACAAATGTTGACTTGCTTATTATAAAATTATAAAATCATCCTAAGGGCTTAAAAATTCTTGAGGCAATTGATAGAAAATAACCATGATTATAGGTGCAATGAAAACAGAGATAGAAGGTCAGAAGAAGAGACTAAATGATGTAATGTTTGGGCAGGTCGTAGACAAGCAAGGCTATAACAGAAATGTGAATCTCCATGCATCAGGAATTCACTCTGGGATGTTCAAGGACAGTGTTCTACCATCATACAACAGGATAATGTAATCTGGTGACCAATCCCACTTCTGTGAAGACATAGAACACTACTGTATTTCCTGGGTTCCACAAAACCGAGAAGTCTTATACATATTTGACTCTTAAAACATGTTCAGACTAGGTGGTGTGAATTGATATTCACAGCAGCATGCATAAAGCATCTCACTGGGCCGATGAAATGAACAAAAGATTTACATGGGTGATCACACGATTGGATAATTTAATAGAAAAACACCAAATTATGCCACTTGGTGTATTCAGGGAAATGGAAAAGAGACCTCAGAACAATTGTAAACATGGTTTTTCATCAAAATTATTGGAGGAAAAACAATGAAATAGAACTCTGATATAGACATAGATATTTTTTGTAGCTAGTGTGAGACTGCAACAGAAAACACATTAGATCTTAAACCATTTGAACTGCTCCCTCTCATCTTTGTCCTCCTTTCTGTTAAACGTGTAATTTTATACCTGAACAAATTTTTTTTACCAGATACGATAGGGGTTGATATTCTTTAACTCTGCATTGCCTTAAGACAATCCTACTAAAGCCTGGACTGCTTACGCTTTCCAGTGTTGAACACAGACCTGGCAGGGACCTAGTCGAGGGAGGAAGGGTTTCAGATGGCTAACAGTAAAAGAACTCATCATGGTGGGGAGGGTGAGGCAGCAGGAGGCCCGCCCTGCAGGCACAGTGCACCAGCAGTCCAGAGTCAGAGAGGGGACAGCAGGTGGGACTAGGCTTGTCAGACCTCAGTGCTGCCCCCAGGAAGATCCTGCTTCCTAAAGATCCCACAACCTTTCCCAACAGTGAGTGCCACAGTATTAGGCACTCTGAACAGAACACGGGATCCGAAGGCCATTGATGCCAGAAGCAGCCTTTATTAAGGAGATGGCACAGGACCTGACAGCTCTCTAAAGCAGAGCCTGAAACAAAGGAGGACTCAGCCTTTCAGTCCTCGGTGAGTTCCCCTTTATAGGTGGGTTTCTTTGTCTCCCATGTGTGGTCACACACATATCCTGACTGGGTGCTTCCTGCTACAAGGAAGAACTGTGTGCATGCACCCAGGCACAGAGCACACTGTCTCCCTTTTTCTTTGTTCTGGGGACTTTCTACTGTACCACCAGCTGGAAACCAAGGGTTCAAATACATGAGCCTCTGGGGGACACTTCACATTCAAAAAATAAATCAATAGTTCACCCTGAGTCTTTGTGATCTAAAAATTCACATGTCACACGAAACGATGATCAAATCAATCTGTTATACCTTTCTTTTTTGAGTCTGCGCATTGTTTGAATGGTGTCATATAGGTCCCATGATGATGGGAGAGAGATTGCCCGCTTTGAGCCCTTGATGTGTCAGTAGAAAACACTTGTGGAAGTTGAAGGGCTGTAAACACATCCTTCTAAGCTCTGAGGTCAGAATGCAGAACTCAGAGGGTGGATAGAGGACAATGTCTCCAAATGAAAGTCACGAGCAGGGGCTGGGAAGATGCAGAGAGACATCCATGCTTGGAAAGCAAGCATGAAGAGCAGAGCTCAGTTGCCCAGAACTCACATAAAGCTGGATGCATCTATGTGCATTTGCAATCCCAGCTCTTCTAAGGAAAGATGAGAGGCAGAGACAGAGGACCTTACCATAAGGCTCACATATATTATTTGTGTACACTATCCAAATCAGTTAAAAAAGTAAATTCAGTTGTTTGACTGAATTATTTTGGTTGCTATCATGTATACCCAAGAGTCTACAAAGAACTCACAGTGTAAATAAATAAAATTATGATGGTCTAAATTCAAAAGTTACCTGAAAAACTGTGGCATTTACTGTGTCACCTGAGTAATGGCTATACCTTAATTAAAGAACAGCCTGATACTGAGCCTGCTTTTTAAAGTGAAGAACAGACCCAAACTGCTGAGACCCTGTACCTTCCAAATTCCTTTGGAGCTGTCCTCCAAGGCAATGGTCCACTCTGTCTTATTGAACCTGTATGTCCAGCATGAAAGACAGAATTAAAATTAGGACACTTAGAGAATTTTGCCCTTTCTGATTCCCTAGACGTAGAATACCATACACACAAAGACAAACAGAATTTCATCTACTGTTTGTAATAGGAATGGATAATCTTCATATCTTCACAGTTTCCAATGAATGATAGCAGCTGGCTTTTCATATTTACTACATGCATATACCCACACACACATATTTGATGTCTAGGGCAAGGAAGGGTCATAAGGAATTGAGTTTTGTCGAGCTTACAAGGGCAGCTACATGCTCACTGACCTTGGCAATACTACAAGTGGGATAAGGTTAACTTGTCTGTTGCAAGCTTAGGTATCGGTCTTCTGTCCAGTCTGTCCACAATGTAAAAATGATTACTACAAATAAGAATGTCTGTTATATGGGTCAAGGACTCACATACAGAATTGCTACTATGTTATTATTGAAAGGTTGCCAGCAGTGGGTAGTAACAATTTCCAACCAAATCTACTTAAGTTCCATTATAACTGTATTTGTGTGTGTGTGTGTGTGTGTGTGTGTGTGTGTGTGTGTGTGTGTGTTGCATGTGGAGGCCTGAGGAAAACTACAGCTGTCATTCCTTAGGAAACACACACCTTATTTTTGAGAGAGAATCTCTCACTGACTGGCCTGCAAGAGCCAGAGGCCCTCCTGCTCCTGCTTCCCCAGCAGTAGGGTTGCAAACACGCATCACAAAGCCCGTCCTTTTTCCATGGGTTCTGGGGATCAGACTCATCTGTTCAGTACACTTAGCAGCATATATATATATAAGCTTTTACAATTTTTTAACAGGTCCAACAATTTGTGTTTGCTTTGATCTCTCGTCTCTGCCTGTTAAGAGACCTCTCATTGCAGAGTTTTTGATCTGGTGATATCCCAGGAGGAAGCAGCTTTGGCCACCCTTTTTTCATTTCTTAGGGCTGCGTGTTGTGCACGCGCATGTACATGCCTGCTCGTATGTGTCTGTGGGTGCATATGTGTTGGTGTGTGTGGAGGCTGAGGCTGACTGAAGGCACATCCCTTAGTCTCTTTAAGGCAGCATCTTCTCAGTTGAACCCAAAGCTTACTCATACAGCTCACCTAGCCAATCATCTTCCTCCAGAGATCTGTCTGTGCCTTCTGAGCTCTGGCATTATAGGCAGGCCACCATGCCCACCTGTCATATAAATGGGTGGTGGGAATCTTAGCTCAGGTCCTCATGCTTGCCTGAGCTCTATGCTCTGAGCCCTCTTCCTCAGCTGCTTCTGAGTATATTTTTGTAAGAGAAGTGAAATGCTCCCTAAGTGAGATGAGCACTGAGATGGTAATGTCATGAGGTAATTATGTACCATATGCACAATTTATTGGGGGTAGTACTAGTGTGTAGAGTAACTCTTGCCAACATTATAAACAAATTGATGGACAAATAATAGTTATAGTGGTTGAAAAACATAAAGAAGCCATGTGGACAATTCCTAAATGCACTGATATGTACTTATCTCTGGCCAAAATGACTTCAGTCCCTCAAAAGGCTAGCAATTGAGTCTTGGAAAAAAATGCAATTATACTCAAAACATAATTTTATGCAGAAGACTCATTGAATTTACAGTGCACAACTGCAACATGCATAGCTGGGAACTAGAAACTACAGGGATGGAAACAGCCTATCAAAGCTTCAGTGCTCTACAGTATCAAAGCTGAGAGCATGTGGGATTTCTTTAATTATTTAAGGAAGGCTGCCAAGAGTGTATGTATTGAGCCCTCCAGTGGCTGTAATGAAATATATAATCAGGTGCTGCATATATTCCAAATACATCATTGGACCAAAGGAGGCTTCTTTTCGTACTAATGGCTGGGCTGTCTGCAGCAGCATACTTTCTGCTCAAGAAAAATTATATATATAATTATTCACTTAGCCTCTTCTATGCTATTATAGCTAATAAAACCCCAACTCTCATAATTTATCACCAGCTGGGTGCAACTGTGTTTGCTAACAGAGAGAATGTGAGGGTTGGAAGAAAGTCTCCTTCGAGTTTTAAATTAGTTCAGTTGTCCCTAAAAACCTGCAGTTTCCAATTCTTCAGGTCCAGCCAACTATAGAACGAAAATGTCAGAAGAGTAAAATCACTTTGTGAACTGGACATAGGAAGACAATTCTTTCTTACATTAGTCTTTAAGTAATATGGCAGAATAGCTATCTACACAGCACAGAAATGGCACAAGGTATTGAATGTAATTCAGAAGTGCCTTAAGGTATATGCAGAGACTGTATGCAAGTGCTAATACACATGGGCTACAAGCATAAGACACAGGCTATATGCATATGCTAATACACATAGATTGTATTTCTATGCTAATATATATAGCCTATACTGACATACTTATGCATATACTAGCAGTCTACATGCCCACACTAATATACATATGCTGTCAGCCTATACGAATGTACTTATACATATGGCAATAAGATATATGCATATATTATAGCGCATTTGACAAGTGACTTAAACATCTATAGATCTATACTTTTTAGTATCTATAGATATAAATGCCCTAGAACAAATGCCCTGTGGATACTGAGCGATGATTGTACACTAAAGCTAAAAATAACAGCTCCTAAATTAATCAAATTTGAATATTAATGAGGATATTGGCCAATGTTAACATTCAGATGTGTATCTAGACTGGGGTTCACATCTAATCATGTGGGATGGAGAGTTTGGGGAGGCGAGACCAACTAGGCTTCAAAAAGAAGGTAACCTCTTATGGAGAAATCAACATCTCCCATCAATGATTTTTTCTTTCAGATCAGGCTCAGGAGAAGAATGAACTGGCCAATCCGGAGGCTCCGGGAACTACTGCTATGTTCCCAGGAAGCCACCCAGCTCCAGGACACAGAACAGGCCCTTGTTTTATGTTTAGGCATTCCACCAAGAGCTACCATTGAATGACACCTACGTGGATCACCCTCCTCTGAACATAGACGGTCATTCTGGACCTTGAGGACTAACTGCTGGCTACAGAAGATTTTGGCTCATTGTATGATCTTACAAGCCCACGACTGTGGATATAGAGTGTGTCCCCCTCACCCAAGCGCACACACACCAGCACCCCTGGAGATCTCAAGTTTTTCTACATGCTATCAGACCTGCAAGTCATGTTTCCTTCCTATTAGATCACAAGGCAGAGAGAAAGGAGTCATATACATGCCAGCTTGTGTACATAGACTCCACCAAAGGTTCTGAGAAGACCTAAGGCTGTCTCCTACTCAGCATGAGTTTAAACAGAAGACACTGTCATTTCAGTCAACTGGGCTGCTCAGCCAAAACTCCCAATGATGATGATTTTAAAAAATTAAAGATAGTAGAACTTTAGTGGCAAGGGCCTAAAATTAAACACAATGACAACTTCTACAACTAGGTAAGAAAATTCCTCAAATTACTGAAAATAGGGTTGGGTAGGGTTTGAAATTTTTTGAAATGATTTATCTATTTTTATTTTATGTGTTTAAGTGTTTTGCCTGCCTGTATGCAAGTACACCAGATGTATGCAGTCCCCACAGAGGCCATCAGAAGTGACCAGATCCCCCGGAACTGGAGTTCCAGATGGCTGGGATCTGTCATGTGTGTGCTGGGAACAGAATCTATGTCCTTTCCATGAGTAGTAAAAGCTCGTGATGGCTGAGCCATCTCTGCAGGCTCCTAGTTTTGTGATTTGTATCTGATCTGTCCACCAAAGGTGCTAAAAGTGGGGTCTGCAGGGGCAAGGACTGAGAGGTGGCATCTATAGGAGGTGACTGGATGGTGAGGGCTCGGATCTCATCAGTCTTTTCATTCATGAATGGATTCAACCCACTGGAAACTTCTAAAACCATGACCCCAAATACATCTATCTTCTTTTAATGTTTTTTTTTATTTCTTAGTAATTTCGTACATGACCATATCAACCCCATTTCTGTACTCCAAATGCTCCCAGACCCTCTAATACCTCCTTCTTCCTCCTACCTTCTTTTTCTGAGTCCTAGGATATGCTCCTGGGTACAGGCCCATCCACTGGAGCATGAGTAACTTATTCTGCTGAACAAGACTGACTCTTCCCTCCCCCACATGCCATGAACTACCTATGTTTACTCCTCAGTTAGGGGTTGAGGCTTGAGACTGTCACTGGCTCTATCCTAGAATGTTGACTGGCTTGATCCTGTGCAGGTCTTGTGCGGACAACCACAGCTACTGTGAGTTCATGCGCTGAATGACCCTCTAATTTTCAGAAGATGTGCTTCACGGGCGTCCTCCCTGAACTCAGCACACAGGCATCCTCCCTGAACTCAGCATCTGACAATACTTGCACACCCTCTTCCTTCATTACCTTGACTTCCTGAGCTACTGTTTCTATAGTAAGAGAATGGTGAGTTCCACACACAGACCGGAACTTGTCTTCGCAGACCATATTCCCACCCATTCTGTTCACGATAGCTACTGAAGTGCTCACACACAGACAAATGGGTAAGCCACTACGTTTCCTCCACACAGAGGATTATTACAATGTGACGTAAAAGAATGACACACAGACAAATGGCACAATGGGGGCAGTCTTGAAAATACCACAGTCCATGAAAGAAGATGGTATCGTGCATAATTCCAGTTATGGGAAGTGAATAGAATACAGATTCCTAGAGACAGAGAGTAGGTAAGAGCTTGCTTTCAGATGGGAAAAGGAAAGGAATATGAGCGGAAGGGTATGGCACTCTTTTCTGATAGGGATGAAGAAATTCGGTGAGCTGTGAGGGATAGCTTTAGAGCTGTGAGGGATAGTTTTGATTGTTATCTTGACATTTCTGGGAAGAGAGTGTCCCAGGACCATAAGGTCCTGTCTGCATTGGGTTGGCCTAACAGAATGCTCACAAGGAACTATCTTAAATAACTAACAGCAGGGAAGACCCAGGCCACTGCAGGTAGCACCATGCCCTAGGAAGGGTATCTGGAGATGTGTAAGATTGGAGAAATCATGCCAAGTCTAAGCAAGTAAGTAAGCACGCCCACATTTGTTTTTCTCTGCTCTTGGCATGAGATATGATCAGTTGTTCAAAGTTCTCACTTGACTTTTCCACAATGATGGACTGTAACATGGAATTGTAGGCCAAAATAAAGTGCTTTTTCCCCTATTTTGTTTTGGTCAGGATATTTTATCACAGCAACAGAAATGAACCTAGAACACTAGACCATGGTGAATGCAGTCAAGGGAAAGAGGATGGTACTCTTGAAAATAGACCATTTTCATTAAGTCAATTTTACCTCCAAAGAAATACAGGCAGAGGGAACAGAGCTCAAGTTATTTTCAAAGTGCCATTCTCCTGGTTTCAATGTAAGCATGTCCCCAGAAGGCTCACAGGCTGAGGGATGGTTGCCCAGCTGATGCTCTTTTGAAAGGTATCTTACAAACAAAAGCATAAGTGTTGAGATGTTAGATTTAGAATGGTGAGGGTTGGACCGTGAAGCATAACACAGAACAGGCTTACAGTGCGGTCTGTGGTTGTTAAGCTGACTAGAAGCCAGTCAGCTCAGGGCTGGTGATAATATCTAAAGTTTCCCTGGACCCACTGCAGACATGGTAGCAACAATTCCCAAAGTGATCTCTGCTTAGGGTCTGGATGCTTTAAACCCCAGCTCATCGATATCCATAAAACTAATGTTTAAAACTAATAAAGCAGAATTGGCTAGGTGCATGGCTGCCTCATGGTAGCATACTGCAGTCTCTTCCTGGGTGCCCTGCTTAGCTGTAGGAACTGCTGATTAACTGGACTGCTACCTTGCAAGAGAAGCTTTTGTTCAAACTGTTGAGTTCTCTTGACAACTTGTCGACAACAAACTTGTCGAGTTTGTTCCTTGAAGAAGACAAGAACCCAGGTTCCACCTCACTAATTTCCATTGTTAAGTTTGCCAGGAAGTGGAGGCCTCCATGGAGGAGGCAGGAAGCCGGGGGCACGGCCTTCACAAGCATATACACTGCCCACAGAAGACAGTCTCCTTGTCTTGGTCCTCCTAGCCCTCCTCTTCCTCTTCTCCCCACTAACCAGCTCCCTCTCTCCTCTCCTATCTCGTCTTTCCCTTCCTTTTCCTCCACTCTCTCTTCTCCCTTTCGATCCCCTCCCTGCTGTTCTTTTCTCACTTCCTCCATCCCCATCCCATCTCTTCTCTCCTTTCTAGCTTCCCTGAGGGGCACAGCTCCGTCCTCCACCACACACTTCTTCCATGATGCTCCAGCTCACCACAGACCTGAAAGGCATGCAGCCATGCAGCCAGCCAACAGCCATGGTCTGAAACCTTGAACCAAAAGAAATATGATCTGCTTTTAACCTGTTTCCCTTGGGTATTAGTCACAGTAATGAAAAGTCTGATTAACAAAGCTGATACAACCTACAGACAGCGGTATCATAATATACCCCCCGAAAGAAAATACTCCTGTGAGTATATTCATCCCATGCTCCCAAACTTGGTAAATATTTTCAACAATTCAGCTGGCCCCAGGCCCAGGGAACTCAAGAGGCTTTTATAATAGAACTCTTAGAAAATGTTAAGGAAGGGGAGAGATGGAGGAGCCTGGGGTGTTAACTTCCAACCTCTGCACATCCCATTCTATCACAAGGTCTGTCTGAAAATGAGGTTCAGAGCCGACCCAGATAGGAGGGGGTCCCACAAAAGGGCTTACTGAGTCCATGGGGGCACTGAGAGATGCCTGCCTGCCTGCCTGTCTGCTATGAGATATTCCACATCATCTTCACCTGGTTTCATGGTGTCCAGCCCTCAGCCATGTTCCTAAGCAAGATGAGAATATAGTTGTGTGAGTCACAGGGAACCCCAGCGTGGTAGTAAGGGAATATTCCATGATTTACGGTACAGTCCATTATTTTCTTGTCCTCCAATATGAAAAATAACAACCAGATTTACCTAGTCTGGGGGTCAGGACTACCTACCCGAGTGTAGATATTAATTCCCCCCCTGACTACCCATTTGTAATGTTATATGGTTCTTTAAAATCACTCCCTCCCAGAGTTCCAAGTCCTCGACCTCTACCCTGGTGTGTGGCACTCAATTTTCCTGAGAGTTGTGCTTTTCTCTTACATGTGGGATTGGCATCCTTCATTGGTTAAGTGTGTGCATATCCAAAAGAGAAATGATCCTTAGTAGTGCTTACCTAATTCAGAGAGTGCTTGAATATCTGACTTTAAGAGCCAGTGACTCTTCCCTGCTGACCTTAGTAAAACAAAATGTGGAGGTCAGCCATGCATGGAGTCTTAATCCACGGTCACTTTAAAATCATGCACCTACACTGCAACCTCTACATATAAGGCTTGGGGAACTTGGGGGGACAGGGGGCAAAAAGAATACTAACGCAGTTGTCACTGTCAGAGGCTGGCACCTTGCTGGCCTCATTCTGACTTCTGCTATTTCCGTATGTTCCCTGCAGCTTTGTTTTTGATATAAGCTGAATCATTAATCTTACTGTTCTTACTGAAGGTAAAGGGGTGTTTTCCTGAGTCTTGATGTCTGTGTTCTTCATGTCAAATTTAACAAAGGGCATTTTAATCAGTTGACCACAGAGGCTGGTCAGAGTTCGCCAACCATGACCTGTGAGACTGACCAGCCCCCGAAGCTAGCTGACCCCTATGCCATGGGACTTTTGAGAGACTTTCTGCAATAAGTTAATGCTAAATTGCGAACCATATATTTCTTCTTTTGTCCCAAGATTGCTTGCTTGCTTTCAGGGAGTCATAAAAGATTTATAAAAAGACTCTGGCACTCCAGCTCAGGGTGCCTTCCTCTCCTACTCCCGTGGAGAGTGAGTAGGCCCGAGTGCAATCATAATAAGTTCCTTGCTTTGCTACAGGTCCGTCTCTGAGCCTGATTGGATCCCGACTCTGAGACCAAAACACTCACCAGCAAAGTTTCCTCATGCAACAGATGGGGATGGACCCAAAAGGTCACAACTGACCATTATGCAGAGAGGAAGAGAATGCAGAGAACTTATCCCTGGTGAGTACACCTGTATCACAGGCCTACCACCCGGAGCACAGAGACCGCTGAGGAAGAGGAGGTGGGAAGACTGTAAGAGCCAGAGGTGGGGGCTGACCACAGGGAAACAGACGTTCCCAGCCTGCTGGGAAGTTACTCAGATGGACTTACAGCCATGGTGACAGCATGCACAGGACCCATACAAGGTCAACCAGGCAGCATCTCACACTAGAACTAAGCCAGTGGGGAAGAAGCCCAAACCGTAGCTGAAGAACTATTGGCAACTGATAGCTTCCAGGAGAGGGAGAGTGGGTTTTCATTAGTCTGACACAAGATGGGTTAAGCAGGGTCCAGTGCATTGACACACACTGGGACATTTGGGGACAGAGAACTGACTTGATAGGTCTTAATATATATGTAATACATGGAAACTGCTGGGTGTAGAGAGGCGCACAGACTGGGGAAGGGGTCTAAACATGTTCAAAATATATGGTAGGAAACTCGCGTGAAATTAAAAACTTTTTTTCAATGAAAGGGGGGAGTTGCTTTAAGTTTCTACATTAGTGTGAATTGGCCCTTCAGTGATGGATACTCATTATGGAATCCACCATGAAACGGACAAGATTAAAGGCTGCATGTAATTCGGTGCATGCATGTGTACGTTCTACCTGTTCAGTGCATGTGCATGGGCAGGTGCCAACCTGTGTGCATCTGTCTGGAGGCTAGAGGACAACCTTAGGTGTCAGCCTGAGAAACCCTTCCGTAGAAGTTAAGCAAAAGTGTTTTCAAACAGTGGAGGCTTTCTGAGCAGCCAAAGGTCAGGAGTCTTACTCTCTGCCAATGAGACTTTACAAAAGATATTCAGCTTGAGTCCAAAGCAACCCTTCCTGGCTCATGGCTTTTCCTTTGAGTCTCTGAGCTTCCAACTTTTGTTGTCCACACAATCTAAATCCCCTTCTAGCACTGAGCAAGATGGCACTGGCTCTCTGTCCCTTCTAAGTAAACACCTAGAAGACTTTTAACCTGCAAGTTCTAGGACTGATATGAGTACAGTGTCTTAAATTGATCTGTCACCTGAGTTCACCTACACTCAGAACTTTCTGGAACCTATTTCCTATTGTTAACTATTGTGATGCTACCTAGTAATATGTAAATCATTGGCAATGGCTCAACCTGAAGGCCAATGGCTCTGCATATCCTGTGGTTGAGACATCTACGCGACATATGTCGACACAGGAGTGAGGAAACAAAACAAGACTCTGATGCTACTTACAGATGGTTGGATTTAATTTTCCCACCTATAAAATGTGAGCCAACAGTATCCATCTTGGGTTGGGGATATGACTCAGTTGCTAAAAGTGTTTGTCCTCAGTACCACATAAAGCAGGCACGCCTGTAATGCCAGCACTCAGCAAGCAGTACAGAGCCAGGAGGATCAGGAGTTCAAGATCACCCTTGTCTACACAGTGAGTCCAGGCTCCACAAGACCCCGTCTGAAAAAGGCACAAACACAGAATTCCACGTATCAGACTGAAAGAAAAGAACTAAGTGAGGTACTGTAAACTTCTGCAAAGCATACATCCCAGGATGCCACGGAGACATGACTCTGTATTATAGTACTGGTTTTCAGCAGCAGAAGTGTTGCCAGCAGTCCCCCAGTCCCTTCTCTTACCGAAGGCTAAAGAACCATTTGCTTCTCCTCAATGATGGATGGCCAAAGTGAGCGTGTGTTCAAAGTTTCTTTTGAGAACCTGCTGCTGTAACAGAGGTTGGTTCCCACAGCAGAGTGTCCACCAGTGTACTGACACCTGGGCTACCTCCATCCTGTAGGTGAAGTCCCTGTTATTGCTCCTGGTCAACTCCTTTTTCCAGATCACCCAGGATTAACTTTGCCTTCCGAGTGGCCTTGGACCTCTACAGCTGTTTTGGGGTGCTGTGATTGGCAGGCAACAGATGGGTCACATGTTCAAATGTGGAAGGAGGCTACTCTGGTTATGTCTCCAGGATAGAGAGTTCAATTTTGAGATGTATTAGCCTCTAACAGATTTATTCAAATGCGTCAAAACACTTTTCCCTTCAAGGGCTGGAGATGGAACTCACGGCCTCAGCAGGGCATAGGGAAGAAGCGTACCATTAAACTGCATCCCTAGTCCATAATTGCGGGAATGTCACACTGGACATTAGATGCATGTACTGAGAAAGGGGGACTGGCAAATATTCATGGGTTAGACACAGAGCAAAAAGAACTGATGCCACAACCAAGTAAGTTCACAAAATACTCTGTTTTCAGCAGACGTTTTCTAAAAATTATTTTCCCTCTTATTTTCTGATTATGGAGACAGGATTTAAACAGTTCTTGGTCTGGGCCAAAAAAGTCTAGCACTGGAAAATCTCCTGGTGCTGAGAAATCACTTCGCCAGGACACCTTATTGGTGGTGTCTGTCTGCAAAGTTCCCTGATAGGCAGAAATGGCTGGAATGCATCTGAAGGTTCTCGAACCATGACTTAGCCAGAACTAAAGAGACTACAGCAAGAGCAGACAAAGTTGGCAAAAGAGCCAAGAACTGAATCTCCCCAGACAGTCGGTACCTGTCTTGCCTGCCATTCCTTGTGGTAAGGCTGTCTATTTCCAACCCAGTGATTCGAAATCAGGGATTTTTTCTTCACTCAAGAAATGTGTGACAGGGGCTGGAAAAATGCCTCAGTGCTTAAGAGCACTGACTCCTCTTGCCGAAGACCCAGGTTCGAATCCCAGCACCCACATGGCAGCTAACAACCGTTTGTAACTCCAGTGTCCTCCACAGGCACTGCAGGACACAGGTACACTTGAATACATGTAAGTATAACACTCATACACATAAAATAAAAATACATAAATTTAAATTTTTTTTAAAGTGTGACAA
Organism: Eospalax fontanierii; assembly: GCA_035773235.1. Taxonomy (NCBI): domain Eukaryota; kingdom Metazoa; phylum Chordata; class Mammalia; order Rodentia; family Spalacidae; genus Eospalax; species Eospalax fontanierii. Next base: position 5,033,989 of record JAJHUQ010000048.1, on the reverse strand, counting down.
AGTTTGGAGACAATTTTGGAAGGCAGGACCAAGGAAGAGATGGAAAGAGGTAATGGAGGTTAGCAGATCCAAGTCGATGTCTGTGAGCACCTCATGGCCCTCAGAAAAACTCAACACAAAGAATGACTGTTGTAAATATTCCCAAGTTCCCAAGTGGAGAAAACCCTTTCTAGGTCAGTCTGATCTCTACCTTAAACATTTTAATTGCTTTTCTTCTTTTGGCAAAGTTTGTCAAAGAAAAAGATGGCTGTACCTTCCAAGGCACATTTGATAACATGTAGACTCATTTCTGTTTGTCTTCATTGGGAAGAAAAAGGTGATTCTAGCATGCACTAGATATGTCTTTTAAGTTATTAGGATCATAGCCTGCACAATGATAGCCCTGACAAGCTAGACTTGGCAACCTGTCCTCAATAAGTCAATTAAAGTAGCCTAAAAGGGGGCTGGAGAGATGGCCCGGCAGTTAAGAGCACCGAGTGCTCTTGCCGAAGACCCAGGTTCGAATCCCAGCACCCACATGGCAGCTAACAACCGTTTGTAACTCCAGTGTCCTCCACAGGCACTGCAGGACACAGGTACACTTGAATACATGTAAGTATAACACTCATACACATAAAATAAAAATACATAAATTTAAATTTTTTTTAAAGTGTGACAAAGTTTGGAGACAATTTTGGAAGGCAGGACCAAGGAAGAGATGGAAAGAGGTAATGGAGGTTAGCAGATCCAAGTCGATGTCTGTGAGCACCTCATGGCCCTCAGAAAAACTCAACACAAAGAACGACTGTTGTAAATATTCCCAAGTTCCCAAGTGGAGAAAACCCTTTCTAGGTCAGTCTGATCTCTACCTTAAACATTTTAATTGCTTTTCTTCTTTTGGCAAAGTTTGTCAAAGAAAAAGATGGCTGTACCTTCCAAGGCACATTTGATAACATGTAGACTCATTTCTGTTTGTCTTCATTGGGAAGAAAAAGGTGATTCTAGCATGCACTAGATATGTCTTTTAAGTTATTAGGATCATAGCCTGCACAATGATAGCCCTGACAAGCTAGACTTGGCAACCTGTCCTCAATAAGTCAATTAAAGTAGCCTAAAAGGGGGCTGGAGAGATGGCCCGGCAGTTAAGAGCACCGAGTGCTCTTGCCGAAGACCCAGGTTCGAATCCCAGCACCCACGTGGCAGCTAACAACCGTTTGTAACTCCAGTGTCCTCCACAGGCACTGCAGGACACAGGTACACTTGCATACATCTAAGTATAACACTCATACACATAAAATAAAAATACATAAATTTAAATTTTTTTTAAAGTGTGACAAAGTATGGAGACAATTTTGGAAGGCAGGACCAAGGAAGAGATGGAAAGAGGCAATGGAGGTTAGCAGATCCAAGTCGATGTCTGTGAGCACCTCATGGCCCTCAGAAAAACTCAACACAAAGAACGACTGTTGTAAATATTCCCAAGTTCCCAAGTGGAGAAAACCCTTTCTAGGTCAGTCTGATCTCTACCTTAAACATTTTAAATGCTTTTCTTCTTTTGGCAAAGTTTGTCAAAGAAAAAGATGGCTGTACCTTCCAAGGCACATTTGATAACATGTAGACTCATTTCTGTTTGTCTTCATTGGGAAGAAAAAGGTGATTCTAGCATGCACTAGATATGTCTTTTAAGTTATTAGGATCATAGCCTGCACCATGACAGCCCTGACAAGCTAGACTTGGCAACCTGTTCTCAGTAAGTCAATTAAAGTAGCCTAAAATGGGGCTGGAGAGATGGCCCAGCAGCTATCAACTGTCCACAACCCCAGTTCCAGTGGATCCCATGGCCTCTTCTGACCTCCTCACTGCATGATATGGGTGTGTGAGAGTATGTGTGTGTGTGTGTGTGTGTGTGTGTGTGTATACATATACATATATATATGGAGGCAATACATTCATACACATACAATTAAAATAATAAAATATGTCTTAAAAAGAGCCAACAATAATTAATTAGGAAGAGAGACCAAGCCATCTAATGCTTCCCCAAATCCATCTCATCTTCCAGGTCCTGACCTAAGGGTAAGGTTTAAATAAAAAGGCAAGAGATGCTCCATACTAAACAGTCTTGGTCAAGATGTGGAACTTCCCATGATTAGGAACCAGCCAAGAGCCCCCAGAATCCAAGTCTTGTCTTTTTCTAGCATGAGATTCCTGGAGGGAATTTCAATTTCTTGGGGTTCACTGTTTCACTAGTCTGATAGTTAAAGGCAAAGTTCAGCATCTCTTTAGAATATCTTCACTCAGGCAGGGCCGGTTGTAGGAGAATGCTAAAATCATCCTACTGTGCATAAGAACTGGCCCAGCAATACAGCACCCAAATCTAAAATCTGAATATAGGTACGGAGGTTGAGGAACCGCAATACATAACTTCCCAGTCAAAGAGGACTTCTCCGGATCACAGTCTGTATTTGGAACAGAAATCACAACACCTTGGCACCAGGGGCAGGGTCCAGCAACACTGGTCACATGAACTCCATGCCCAGGCTCCTCAGCAGATTCTGTCTAAGGTCCAGCTCATCATTGGCCTCTGGCGAGCCCTGCCTTGCACCACGGTTCATGCCAGACAAGGCTGGAATTTGAATGAGAGGTGACAACCACCATGCAGAAGTCCTCCCACTGAACTGTACCCCACTATATATCTACTTTTATTGTTAGTTATGTGTATGCATGTGTGTATGTGAAGGTGCTGTGGAGGTCAGAAGACACCATGAGATCCAGAAAGCTGGGGGTACACATGCCCAACATGTGTGACGGGAACCAAACTCAGATCAGGTCCTCTGAAAGAGCAGTATACCCGTTTGACACTGAGTCATGTGTCAATTCTCCCACAAACTTTAGTGCATGTTTTGGCCAACCTTTTAAGGGATGTCTAACATCTGTTTGGGGAATTTTAATGACAACAGGAGTCATTATTCTATACATATATTTAAATTACATGCACTGAAAGCTCTCAGATTTCTATATCCTGTCATCCTTAGCTCTTAAAGCCTCCAGAGAATGAATACAAGTTAACTCCATGGTTGCTAAAGACTTCTGTCAGTATAGACATCCATTCATAAAGCATTTTATTAAGTATATGTTTACTAAGATGGAGAGAAATGTGGAATGTGACTAGAAAACAGAGTAGTCCTTCTGTAAAACGGTGTCAGCCTTTTTTACTGATATCATTATCAATTAGTTCTTCTAAGACTGTACATGTTCGTAGCCTAGACTGCCATCAAACTTGCAATCCTCCTATGTCTGCCTCCTGAGTACTGGGATTGCAGACATGTCACAATGCTTGCCATGACAAAATTGTTGTTAACACCAATTTAGTCTTTAAGGGTTAGCAGAGAGGATCAAATTGATGAAACCTGTTGATACTCAGCAAAGAACTAAGGTGTGCAGGACCTGGGTGTTTTGAGCTCACACAAAAACTTCTTATGGAGTTTTGTCATTCATTCTCTCTCTCTCTCTCTCTCTCTCTCTCTCTCTCTCTCTCTCTCTCTCTCTCTCTCGGTGTACTCAAATCCTGCATTTCATTGGTTCATAGCTGACATCTAACATACATTACAAAGGTTGTACGTGATACATGCTTACTTCTGAAATTAATACAAAATTTTGGAAAGCAGGACCTTATTTGTGAATTGCATACATTTTTTTCTCTCAGTGACTCTAGCCTTTATATAGACGATTTACACAACCAAATACAATTTTACACAACTGTGTTGTAAAGAATAATGTACATGTTAAAACAAACCAGTCCAGTCCATCAAAGAACATTTCACTCTACTACACTGAGCATTACTAAGGCAATTTATATCAATGCCTCTTCCATAAATAGAAATTCTTACTATTCATTTTTAGGGTACAAATTTAATGTGCTCATTACAGATTGAGAATCTGTATGTTCAAACTTTATTTTATCATTTTGATAAAAAAAGCAAAAGAAATACTAATTTATTCTTTAATTAATTCTATGTATTCCTTCTTGCATTACTTTTCAGAAAACCAACAGACATAACAGTACTCTTTCTTGACATACAGTGGACGGGAAACATATTTACTGTTTTCAGTTCAGAGGCACTGGTGCTGAGGTTTTGATACATAAAGTCAATAAACACAATTTCTTTTTTGCATAAGCTCTAACACAAATCCAGCTCTTAATCTGCCTACTTCCTTACAGATTTCTTTCTTCTGAGGTTCTATTTACTCTATTTTGAACCAAGTTTGTGTTTTCAAACTAGTGCTTTAATCCAGAAAGAAAGAAAGTAATACTTTTATTTTAACCCAGAGAGAAAGAAACAATTACTTTTGTTTCTCTAAAGACCATTTTGTTTTAGGACAAAAAAAAATAATAAACGGAAACACATTACATAAATGATTGCACATTGTTTTAATGTTACACCACTGGTCAAAAGAAAAAAGTCATTAGCTCTACGGAGAAGAGAGGAAAACTCTATCTCCCATCTGAAAAACAACTTCTTTCACTTTATTAACGCTTACCCTTTCTGCTAGTTAGCCATTCTAGAAGGAAATAGAAACTTTTAGGCTCTCTTTCAACAAGCCCAGTTAATATAGATCCCCCAACAGTTGTTTTCTGCCCTAACTGAGTATCTCAGTGCCAGGCAAGTAAATAATCATAGCAATCTGACTTACCAGTTGTTGAATGGCTATCAGTCAGCCGCCTCACTGGAAGACTGAGACACAAATCCCTCTCCTTCAAGGGCTTCCAACACCATGTCACACCATGACTTTGGGCAGCACCCCAGCCAAAAGTTCAACAGTGTGAATAATCTCCTGACAGCCCAGGTAGTTATCGCAGACCATCACTAACAATAAAGTCATCGCCGGTTACAGAGGTCACATCATGAAAAAGTTATTTCACGGGATATGTTTTGTTGCCTGGCCTTCCTATTCCCAACGTGACTCAGATATCAATGACCGATAAGCCGGACTTCCTGAAGCAAGTAGTCACATTGTGGCAGCCTGAGTACCAGCTCTAAATACTTCACTGCTATCTCTATTTACCTACAGGCTCTGTGACCCAGGGAGGGGACGGAGGGGACAGGAGTAACACTGACACCTGATCCCTGAGGAGCTCTGTGTTTCCCAACAGTGTGCCAACATAGCACCAAGAGAGAGGGATGGCACCGGGTGAAATCCGGGTGCTGATTTGCTTTCTATCAGTAACTACCTGGGGGGATGCGGTTTAGGCTGGTGACAGCCGGCTTGGCGTTCTGAATGTTCTGTGGAGGACAGACCTAATTTCTGTTTCCTAAGCAAGTGATACACACAGCCAGTCCAAACAGCCTGGAGGAATTCATTCCTTTGTCAACAGGCAGGGTGAGGCAAGGCCCAGGTTGGCAGGAAGATCTGAAGAGTCGAAGTTGGGAGGTGTCCTGGCAACGCCTAGGAAGTCAGCAGGGAGCTTTCTGACCTCACATCTCCATGAAAACCTCAGGCCCAGGAACGGAGCCAGGGTGCATCCCTTCCATTTATGAATGTCTTTCAGCCTGACATTTTCATCCCCTTTGTGGATGGTACAAACGCACAGAAAACAATACACAATTTTTTTTTTAAATCATCATTTGGGGGATAGAGGAGGCCTTATCAAAGCACCCTGCCTCCCCATTAGTCGCCAGATGTGGGTGGGGTCATCAGGTCATATATATTGGGTAGAGAGATTCTGAGAGTGCAGCCTTCCCTGAGCTTGTGACCCTTCACTGGAGCTGAACCAGGCAGGGGTCAGCCCTCAGGTCTTTTGAGCAGCGAGATTCCTATGGAAATTGATCTGAGGAGCTTTGCTGACACATGTATACTGGTCAGAGCTCAAGACCGATGCCTGCCACACAGGACTGAAAGGGCAGGGCCCCTCTGCTATGGAAACCTCCTCACCAGCGCTTCCTCTCTTCTTTAATAACACCCTTGTGGTGAGGTCGGGGATCCTAGGTATTTCCATGGGCATTCCTTTCCTCCAGGGCATCGTTTTACATCTCTTTGCCAATGAAGCTGCCCCTTTAGAGTTCTGCTTTCACAAATGTTCCACTGGAACAACTACTCTTGTGTTTGTGTATGCGTGTGTATGCACTTGAGTGTATGAAGTGCATAGACAAGTGGGTGTGTGTGCACATGGAGTTCAGAAAACATCTCCAAGTGTCACCCCTCAGAAAAGATGTTTTTTGAGACAGGGTCTCTCACTGTCCTAGAGCCACCCAATTTGGCTAGGCTGGCTGGCTGGCCAGGGAGAGCCAGAGATCTGTCTCTGCACCCTTGCCCAGAACTGGCAACTGCGAGAGCACAGCACTCTTCCTACTTTCTTTTGTTTGTTTGTTTGATTGATTCTTTCTCCAAGACTTCTGAGGATTGAACTCTGATATTCAGGCTTTGCAAGGCAATCACATTACTGACTGAGCCACCTGCCCAGCGCATAATAACTTATCTCAATGATTATAAGGAGGATCAGGAGTCAGATGAATCTGAATCCAGTTCTAATTCTGGTTTTCCTCTACTGCATGGCCTCAGGAATGGACTTTCATGCCTTGGGGTACCAGCTTCCCATCTGCGACAGACAAAAGAATGGCTTGCAGGTAGGGAAACTTGTGGTCCATAACCGGTTCAGGCCTCGGGACAAATGGGTGCTACTTTGCGACAGAGCTGGAGTTTAGGAGGCAATGTTTACTTTGCTAGATGCTTTGAAGTCTTGAAAAGTAGAATCATTGTTGCATGCAGATGTGGAGATGTGTCACCTTCATCCTCAGAGCTGAGCCTCCCTGATGGATGACAGATGTTTCTATAACCACACTGCCCATGTCTGGGACCTGAACTGATCCCTGTGAAAGCCTTCTCACTTTGGACTTTTCTCACAGAAAACCCAATGCAGAGCCTACAGATAGGGCATTGCAGAGGTTCACAAGAGGGCAACTTGCCACCACTCAGGGCTTAGCAAGCAGACTCATTCTATGACACTCAGCACCCAGTCAATGCATGAGCAAAGATGGAGCCTTGCTAACTAGTCTCTGATTCGAGGACCAAACGGCTCCACATAAAGCAGGCAACTGTGATGCAAGCAGCATGGATCTCATGGTGGGCTTCTTCTATATCTAATTACAGCAGGCCGAATTCTGGGGAAACTGGGCTTCCGAGACAAGCATATCTTCCTGAAAGAGCCTACTGTGACAGCAGGACAGAGGAAAGAAGGAAGAAGAGGAGAGAAATAACCCGTGTCTGCCAGGAACGGAGCCGGCACTGTCTCTGCCTCCCCTTTAGCTAAAGAGTATTTTTGCTTCCTCTCTTGCTCTGATTAAACTCTCCTCATCTAGTATGGTATCCCGTTTGAATTCCTGTCATTGGAAAACACAGGAAGGGAGGCCAGGATACAGGAATCTGTAGACCTTCCCCTAACACAAGGAGCTCTGGTACAGCTTCAGGTAATATCTTCCAAACCATTTTCTACCTCCTTGCTACCCATAATATCAAGATATCTTTAGATCTTGACTATACAACAAAGGCAATGCATTCTAGAGTTGGTCCATATGGGTAGAGCTCTGGTGTGCTGGAACTTTTCAGACGACATCCTGCTGGGGCACTGAGAGCAGACCTATGAAGGCCATTCTAACATCCTTCCTCTCTTTCGTTCCTAACACTGAGTGGCCACTATTGCTTCTCCAAGCATACCCACCCACATGTGCCTTTTATCCAGGACTGAAATCTTCAAAGCCATGAGCCAAAATCAAGCCTTGTCTCTTTAGAAGCTGAAAAGCTAAGCCAGGTATTCATTCTGGTGCTTAAACAGTAGCTCAAGTACTTTAAGAAATCAGTTAATGGATGTGTGACTATGCAGGCACTTATTCCTCCGTGTGCAGGAGGAGGTAAGAATGCATGTATATACATGTGTACAGACGACAACCAGAGAACAAACCTCATGTCAATTTTCAGGAGCTACTTGAATGTATTTATTATTTACTCATTGATTCATTATGCAGAGACAGAGTCTCTCCCTGGCCAGGAACTTGTCATGTAGGCTAAACTGGCTTGCTAGGGAGCCCCAGGGCACCAGCTAAGTCGCCCTCCCAGCACTGTAATGACATGGGTGTGGGGGACTAAACTCAGGTCATCATGGTTGCAAAGGAGAATAAGCCATCTCCCCAGAACTTCAAGCACTTCTCCAAGTGCTACATGTATTATGGTTAGGGCCAGGTCAAAGAAGGAAGGAAAATCCTTAGTAGTTTCTAAGGAGGTATTGGTGGTTCTTTGTAAAAATTTTTTTTTAGTTTAAATAGCCCTAGGAAACTAAATTGAAACATCTGCTCTTTAAATATTATTTGTTATGCATTACTATAATGGTAGCTAACAAATACATTCAATTGAAATGTATCCATAAAAGAACAAAAATGCATTCATTGTACCTGCTTCATCCATCTGATTAATTTAATGTATTGCACAACCCTTAAACCAATACTTACATATAAATATATATACCCATATTTATTATATATAAAGACCTGTCATTTTAAGTTCCTTGTGATCAAACACACCGAGCTATGCCCAGATGGTCCCCAACTTGTGATGGTATATGATTGGGGGTGGGTCTCTAAGAGAACAGAGCTGGGAGAATTTATAGATATGTTTATATAGAGAGAATTTATATATATGTTAGATTGGCTTGCACGATGTGGGGCCAACAATGATCTCACAAGGGACAGACCAAGAATGCGTCAGTTGTTCAGTCCACAAGGCTGGAGGTCTTAGGTGTACCCACCTGGTGTTGAAGCTGCTGGATGATTCCTGTATTACTGCTGGTCTTCAGTCTAAGTTGGAAGCCCAAAGATTCCGGTTCTAACATCAACAAAGAAATACCACAGCTACCGAATAGATGGACTTGCCAGTGACCTTGAAAGCCCAGGTTTCCTCCTCCCCTGTCCCTCTGTCTGGGATGCTGGCAGACAATGACGCCTATATTGAGGGTAGGTCTTCCCCAGTCAAATGCTGTGATAAGGAAACTCCCTCACAGTAATGCCTCCAGGCCTGTGTTTTAGTGGATTCTAGATGCAGTCAAGTTGACAACCATTAGCTATCACAGACAGTTTGGCTTACAGTTTTTCTACTTTATAATGATGGGAGAACTCTTTGGCATTCAGTAGGAATTAGAAGCTAAATGTGTACGTTAGGCGCTTCCTGGGCACGTGGTAACAGCTCTGCGCCCCTCTCACAAGGTCTATTCTGTGCCAATTCAGCAATCAATCACAAAGATGAAACACACATTCTCTACACTGAATGGCATCATCAGTGGTTTTTGGAATTTGCTTTCTGTTCTTATACCCAATCATGTCTACCAATGTGCCTACAGAAGACAATCAATACTTTTCTACGAAACAGGTTTTTATGTTTGTGAACTCCATTTCCTAGAGAAAACACCACACCTATGTTAAACATTCTACAGGGCTGATTACTGATTACAACTTCAGTGATTGTGGAGAGTTGGAATGTTGCAGATCCAGATACAAATTATCTTGGACTATCTTTAGCCCCCTTCATAGCTCTCATTGCCCACCTCTGTGTGTGACCAGCTGTACTTGTGACCATGAGGTAAATCTCTGTGGAATGTAAGATCAGAGGCCCTAGCTTTGACCAGGCCAAAGGCCTAGATGTCACCAGAGAGTATCTAGGACCTAAAAAATAGACACTTTCCCAATATGCTGTACTGACATCTCCGTCTTTGAAGCATGTCTTGATTTATGACTTGTTTGTTCTGTTATTAGAAAACTTCAACATTCGTATATTGGAACACAGTATTAGAGTAACATGAATCTGTGCCCTTGGGCCATGGCCTCTCGAATTTGCCTCCAGAAAAAACCTAAACTATCTCTTATTCTGTTTGAGGGGTGACCTATGTTTCTGTGTTCATATATGACATGATTTGGCCCAGAAGCTAATGTAGTGTGGTGAGCATTGAAGGTGTGTGTGTGTGTGTGTGTGTGTGTGTGTGTGTGTGTGTGTGGAGGGGGTATGTAGTATGAAACTGGATCCTCTTGGAGCTGGAGTTATGGGTGGTTATGAGCCACCTGATTTGGGTGGTGGGTTTCAAACTCAGGTCCTCTTCAGGACAGGACCACTGAGCCATCTCTCCAGTCCCTGGACTTTGGCTTCTTCCTTCAGAAGTTACATGAATATTATACCCTCCCCCCTTCTTGGAATAGAAAGTATTTTGGCCCTGTAGGCATGGCAACAAAATAAGCAAAAGAATAGTTAACACCCTCTTCTCGGAGGAAGACATCACAAGACCATGACCTGGGACTACAGGCAGTACCACTCCCCCAGATTCAAGTGATGTTGGAAGTAGAATATATAGGAACAAGAGAATACATAGGAAGTAGAAGGCTCATGGAAAGTGGAATTCTGTGCAGTAACTTCTGTGTCACACCCCCACGATGGGGGTGTAGTAGGGCTTTGCAGTAACACAGCTACTTTGGGAATCACCCACAATCCTCCATTGTTCTATAAATAACTCCAGTAAACTTTACTGGTTCATCAAGATGGCCTTCAGTACAATCTTTGGTTTATCACTGGAGCCCTACATAAGGTGAACAGACATTTCTTCACATATCCATAGTAAAAGTGAATGCAGCAGTTTTCCTTAAAGTATACACAGTAATTTTATATGTTAAAAGTCATATACATTACATATCATGCATGACAGCTGGCATGTACAAGTAGACTAAATATACTTAAATAGTATATGAAGGTATTTCTTCTTTAATTTTATAAGGTTATCCTCCCAAATAAATTATTTACATATACTACTATATATGAATACACACAGACACACACACATATTTCTCACTGAGTTTCTGAAAATTTCAACTGTTCGAGCTAGTTAAAAAGGTGATGACTGATTTTTACTATGTGTATTGACTTTGCTACTGGAATGTTTTAGGCTCTGTGACAACTTGCTCAGATATCAAATTCTCACTAAGTGATTAACTTGATGAGGCAGAATTTGAAAATCAGAGTTGGACTCTCAGCCTAAGATTCACTGGATATTTCTGAAGGGTGTCTGTGGGTAGAAAGCAGTTTGATAAGAAAATCATAGGCTTTATTTTCTTTTTTAAAAGGGCATGTAATGATCACTCCTGGTCTTTGGCATGCCTAAAGCGCATCTGTTGATTTATTTTGTGTATATATGTGTGTGGTACATGTTTTCATGTGGGTGTGTGTGCATGTGTGTGAATACAGATGCCTACATGGGATGTTTCCCTCAGTCATTCTCCACCTAATGGTTCAGAGTCAAACAATGGAACTTGAGCTTATCCATCAGCCTAGGCAAATTGTGCGTGAAAACTAGGAATCCGTCATTCTCCAGCCTCCACTCCCAACATGGTGATTACAGGTATGCACCACAAGGTCTGGCTTTCACCTGGGTATCCAGGATCCAGACTCAGATCTTTCTGCTTATACTCCTGGTAAACTTGTCTGACTGGGTCCTTGACTCATTGTCTTTGCCCAGCACTCTAAGAGAGTTTCCTACCACAAACCACTCCCTGATGAACCTCAAAGGCCAGGAGGGCATCCAAACATAGCTTTGGCAGCAGAAAGCAGCTTTCTACAGAAAACAGATAAAGCATACACAAAGCCACCAGCGCCAAGATCACAAAGTGAGTTAGCAAGCAGGTGTAAGCTAGGACTCTATGAAGAATGGAACATATACATAGAAATATCCTAGCATAAATGGCTTGTTTAAGCTTATATACAGTATGAGAAAATATCTACTCCAACACTTACTCATGCACATTGATGATATTGTAGAACAGTTTTCTGCAGTGTCTCCTCTGTCTTATTTTAAAGTTGTCAAGAACAGTAAGCTACTGGTCCACAGTGACAACACAACTGTGCAAAATGAGACTATAATATAATGGGGACTGCTTCCTCTATCTGGATAGAAGAGACCTCTCTTCAGGCATCAGGGAAATTATGAAAGGGTGACTTGGTACTTGCACACAAACCATATCAGTAATTGTTTTGCAATTGGGTTTGTGACCAAAACAAAACAAAACAAAATTCATATGTTTGGGATTATTTAGTTTTGTTCTTTTTTGTTGAGATATGGTCTTTCTATGTAGCTGAGGCTGGCCTAGAACTCACTATAACAGCACAGACTAGCTTCAAATTTTTTATCTTCTTGCCTTAGCCTCCTGAATACTTGAGATTACAGGCACAGGCCATGATGCCTGGATTCCATCTTGTACCAGCAAGAGGTGTACAATTGTACCAGGACAGACAGAGAGATGGCTCAGTGGGTAAAGTGCCTGTTTTGCAAGCATGAGGCTCTGGGTTTGATCCCCTGAAGCAAAGCGAGATGGGTGCTGGCGCCCACTTTTAACCCTGGTGCTGGCACCCACTTTTAACCCTAGTGCTGGAGAGATGGAGGCAATTCCTGTGGTACCCTAGTCACCCAGTCTCGCCTTGACAAAACAAAATGGGTCGCTTCTGAAGAATTCACACACATTCACACACACACACACACACACACACACACACACACACACAGCACTTTTAACCCGAGTGCTGGGGAGATGGAGGCAATTCCTGTAGCTCCCTAGTCAGCCAACTTCGCTTTGACAAAACAAAATGGATCGCTCCTGAAGAATTACACACACACACACACACACACACACACACACACACACACACACATACACTTCTGCTACGCTGAAGCCCCCAGGTTCCCCAGGTTGCCTGAATTCACTTCTACAGTTGCGCAGTGGCTTTCCTAGTTCCGCTCTGTTCATGAGTGTTCTCTGTCAAAGCTTTCATTTGTTTCTAAAAGACAATAAACTACCTTCTCTTCCAAGAGTGTTTCCCTGAGCTACAGTGGATGAAATACTACACGTGTGACCCTCTATATGTATCATGTGTCCCACAAAGAGTGGCACCTTCATCTCTTACATCATCTCCGTTTGGTTTCTGTGCTGCAAATCTCTATGAGGTTTGGAAAATGACGCAACATCTCAGCTACCCCTGAAACACAGATCAATGAGAACACGGAAACTCTCACTGTGGTTTTTAAATCTAAGTCCTGGCACTTGGGACTTTTTCCCTTTTGAAAAATGTGTTTTTGTGCTTGCTTAAGCGTGCACAAAGTCCTGAGTCCAATCTGCTCCATGCTGCAACCACAACTCTGCGGCGAAGGTGAGGTAGATGCAGGATAATCACTGCAAGGTCAACCTCAACTACACGGCAAGTGTCAGGACAGGCTGGGTTACATGAGCCAATGTCAAAAAGAAAAAAGTCAAGAAAGTCCAAGGAATTCATATCGGCGGGGCATGTTCTTAAGAAAATTGCCATTAGTTCAACATCTTCCGTGGATACATTTCTGGTAAAGCGTCTGTCATGGGTTCCTTTTGAGACAATGTACCATCAGGGATGCTCAGAGATGCAGGAGCATCACTGCGTGCATGCGGTTATGTGTCATCAGGCTCTGGTTCAGGACTGCTGGAAGCAAGGGCTAAACTGGCAGAGAGGGCATCTTAGTGTCCTCAGACTGGTGATTCGGGATTGGACGATCTCACTTAGTGGCCCCTTGACCTAAGCAGGTCACCCTGCATCCTGATGATTGACAAGGATACTACCCCAGGCGCCTTCTTTCCCATGCACTGACACCGCTTTATCTTGTCCCTCCTTTAGCAAGGCCCTTTCCAAGTTGCAGCCCTGACTCTGCCCGGGGAACACATGGACTGCGCACGGACTTGGTCCGGTTCAGCCCGACTTGGAGCTCGGGGAAGATGTGGCGTCCACAGGCTCGGTCCACAGCGGAGCAGGCCCGCGGAGCGCCTGCGCAGAGCGGCTCCGGAGCGCGCGGCTATGAGCAGGCGCGGGTCCGCCGGAGGCGCGCGGCAGGGCTCGCGCGCGCGGTGCGTCCGCGGGAGCGCGCGTGCACGGCGCCGGCGCGCAGACGCCTGCGCAGAGCCGCCCGGGGCGCGCGTGCGCGGCTCCCCCCGCCCCCACCCTGGCGCAGAAGGCGGCACCATGGCGGCGGCACCAGGGCCCGCGCCCCCGCCGCGACCAGTCACGCACCTCATCTTTGACATGGACGGCCTGCTTCTGGGTGGGTAGCTTCCGGCGAGCGCTGTCCGGTGCGGGTGGAGGTCCGAGTCGGGGACTGCCCGGGGTTGGCGCTTTCAGGGCCAGGAGGCTCCTCGGGGTCTCCCGCTCTCCGCCCGGGGCCAGCCCAGAAGTGGGGCGACGGCCGGCGCCTGCGGCCTCATATCTGGCTTGACCCGGCGAGCGTGGCTGGCGCGTCCACGCGGCCCCGGCAGCCGCAGCACGTGGGACGCCCTCCCCTAGGACCACTTGGCCCCACAGTTCTGCGCCTACGACCTTCGGGCCTGCCCAGCCTCGGTTTCCCTCTCTGGGAAATAACCTGGAGGCGGCCTGCCCGCCTGGTCCAGGACCGCTGCTTGATGGGAGCATCCCATAGAGCGCTGTGTTCTCAGCGACTTTGGAGATTTCTGGCTCTGTTTGGGAGCAGTTTTGTTGTCCTAGCTGGCACAGGGGGATGGGGCCTCTGTTATCTGCTAGAGGCCAAGCACTTGCACAACACAATTCTGGGGCATGCCCTAAGAAGGACTTTTACAGCCCCCTGCTATCACTAAGGCCAAGGTGAAGAAACCTTGCCAAGTGCCTAGCCACTCAGTGTCAACCAGCAAGCTGGGCCTTACTCTGGACTCTGCAGAAAAGGCAGAGGCTGGTGCCCCACCCCACACCTGCGTAATCAAAAAGTGTATTTAAATCCATTTGCTGGAAAGTTTGACCGTCAGGAATCAGAAGCATGAACACAGAGAAATGAGTACTCAGTATTGGTGGGACAGGTAGCTCACCAGAAAGAAGTCACTTAAAAAAAAATAATAATAACACTCAAGTTGAAATTCTACACTATGGTGCTAAACTCAACCCAAAGCCTCAGTACAATTGTGAATGAAACATGCTAGCCTCGTATGTCCCACAAGGCGCTGTATGTCTGTAACCAGGTCTACTTGCGTTCTTTAGTGGCTAGCCTGTTGATCTGATTGCCACATGTGGTAAAACACAGCCAAGAGAAATATTTGCTTTTACCTAATTAAACACAAGGAAGGGGTGACAGTTTTGAGAGGTAATGCTACTAGTCCAGAGTCTCTTAGCTAGTGAGGAAGATAGCCCAGAAACTGCTGGACTAGTTTCTAAATATAGATGTTAGATGTCATTACTTGTCAGGTGACCTTTGTCCCTAATCCCTGTGGGATTGTGAGGAGACTCATTTTGTTGGGAAAAAAAACAGGAGTAGTGTTCATTTTAAGGACACAGATAGAAAATCTCGAATTCCAAAGGCAGGGGAAACAAGGAATGTCCCTGGACACATAGTACTGATTGGAATGATGCCATCGGTGCTCTGCTATCACTACATTTGAAATGAAATGAGTTCATTTCAGAAACCTGGGATTCTTCAGTCTGCTTCGTAGAGGTCAAGAGATGTCATTGTTCCACAAATTACTGCTGCTTTAATGAAGGGTCCAGGTAGCCTTTTCTAAATGTAAAGCGAGCTGTCTCAGCTGACTCTTTTTAAAGGTCTCGCTGAGGTTGATGCCGGAGCAGTTTGTAGGCCTGTCCTCATAGGCCAGACTTGAATTAAGGAATTTAGCTTACGTTGCCAACCAGAATCTGTTTTCTTGAGCAAATCATCCTTTCTCCTAGCAGTTTTTGAACACTTTGCTTCTGGTTTGTGTGGTCTGACCTAGAATATCTTACCCATGTGTAAGGGGCCCTTTCTCGGGTCTGTTTGTAAGTCTGTCCCCTGGAATCTACCCAGGACTACAGTGCTCAGGAAAGTGAAACTGAAACAGTTTTGTGAGGAATAGTTGAGTATTATACAGGAAGTTTCTTTAGTCAGAGGAGACCGAGGAAGTAAGTGCAAATTTTAAGGGAAATGTTGACCATAGTTCTCCAAATGACTGTGTTGTACTGTTTGGAATGTGATTCTGTTACTGAAGGGAAGACGCTTTCAGAGGCTTTTTTTGTGAACCAAATGAGCAGCTAATGACCTGTGTGTTAGGGAATCATCTTGTGTCCCCAGTTCAGAGGGAGAAAAGGTAACAAGTTACTGATGAAGGAGGACAAGACCTTAGAGGAAGAAGGAAGATGAAGGTGATGGTAACTGGGGCAGCCTGGTCCCAGACACCATGCCCAGGTTCTGAGAGTGCTGGTATCAAAGGCATGCACAATTCCCTAATCAGTATAGAAAAATCATTGCACTGTTATTTTTTTCATTCATTTGCAATATTGGATTCTCTAAAGATATATTTTATACTGATAGCCCATCTCAGTTTGAAATAGCTTTCTTCTATGTGGGCCAGAGTCACATTCTGTGAGCACGTTCCAGTTGAGACAGCACTGGTTTGATTTGGGGGTGACATTAAATGATACCTGGTGTGGGTATTGACTCTGTTGCAAGAGCCAGGCAGGCAGAGGTCAGTTGTTGAGGATATTCAGAGTTGGCAATTTGAGTATAAGTCAAATGTGGTACACATAAAATGGGTTTCTGGGAGTCTGATAGAATAGTTACTTAAACTCCTTTTAAACGTCATAGTAGAAAAATAAGGTTATTTCCAAACTCTTCAATTAAAAATAGTAGAGCCAGGCTTGGTGGTGTCCCCTTGTAATCCCTACTCCTCAGGAGACCACAGAAGGATCACAAGTCCAAGGCCTGTCTGAACTACAGAGCAAGTTTAAGGTCTGCTTCAACAGCTTAGCAAGACCTTGTCCTAGAATACAAACAGCTGGGGATATGCCTCAATGATCAAGAACTTGCCTAACTTTTGCAAGGCTCTGGGTTGAGTTTAGTGCAGCCAGAACAGACATAACTCCGGGAGGGGAGATGAGCGTATTTCCAGCTGGCATGTAGGACATCTCTGTGAGTGTCTGCAGACTGCGGGATTTCAGAGAGCAGCTCTGTCTATTCATCCACTGATTCCTGCCTGCTTCCCTGGGCTGCTCCTAATGTTCCCCAGCCAGGGTCTCTGGGGTTTACCAAGAAAACAGGACCCAGGGGAATCTGGATGCCAGCCTGATGTCAAAATGCCAGTTGTGTGTGTCACTTGGGCCTTTCAATCCAAAGAGATGGAGAGGAACAGAGTCGCTTCAGCAGCAAGTCCCCAGGGCCCGGGTCACTTGTGTGCTTGCCACCTTTGGACTCCCCTCTGATGGGAACCAAGGTTTCATGTACATCAGGTGGTGTCCTGCCTCATCCTGAGTGCTGAGTCATTCACTGCAGGTTGATGTTTGTAGAGTCTTGGCTCACCTCTCAGTCAGGGAGAGCAAAATAAGACTTGGTCATGCCCCACCCCTCCATGCCTGCATGTTAGACTTCCCATTCCTGGGTAAGGAAAGGATTGTTTCCAGAAATAAGCATGAACTTGGGAAAGTAGGGTCAGGCCAAGGGCCCAGTAGAGGAGGACATTCCATTGTATGTTTCTCGGAAAGTATGCTGTTTTGAACCTGACATCCTTTGAATTATGTCACCCTGAAGTGTGCTCCTGTAGTTGGGTGTCCACTGTCTACCTCCGCTGTTCTTGTTTCTACAGGAATTGAGAGGGGGTGAGACTTAAATCTCCACACTCCGTGAGTTCATGGGGATTGTGTCTAGCTGGCACTGGGGACCTGGTGTCAGCAGGTTTTGATGAGCACAGGTGTCCTTCCAAACAGACTTTCTCCTGGCTGCCCTGTGGTTTTATTTGGAATTTGAACTGAATCATGGGACAGCCATCGTTGTTTTTGTTTGTTGTTTTTAGAACAAGCTCTTTGTTTTTTATTTGTTTTATTTTTCTCCTTGAAAAAGCTGTTGGGTATGATGACAGGTCCCTTTCATGTTTCAATCTGTTTGATAATGTGGTCTTTTTGTTTTTAGAATACTGTAAATACTGGTCTTTTCTGTCATTTGCACGGGGTTGATGGAGACTGAATACAATGGAAACGAGCAAACTGACCAGTGTGCGTGCAAACACTCTCAGATTCCCAGACCTGATTGAAAATTAGCTAACTAATCCGCAGCTGCTGAGCCCAGATGATCGGGTCCCTCTCAAAGTCCGCACACCCAAACCTCATTCCCAGTGCCCTAGTGTTTTCAGATGGGGATTGGGGCATGACCACCTTTCCTCAGGAGTGGGATCAAGTCCTTATGAGAGAGGCTCCAAGGAGCTTGTCTGCCCCTCTCCAGCCGGAACAAACTGAACAAACTGTGAGGCCCCACCCATGAAGCAGAGAGGAAATTCCCACAGACACAAACTCACTGAACTTAGACTTCCCAGAACAGCATGCTAGACCCCGCTGATGCTTGAAAATGACTGCCGGTACCTGGTATCCTTTGTTAGAGCACCTTAGCCTGAACTGAGCCACAGCCTGCCTGTCACTGGGGAGTGCAAGCAGAGATTACAGTGGAAGGAAAAGTTGCTAGCATCAGGTACAAGCCTTTATGCGCTCATGGTCCTTTCTGTTTTGCAAACTATTGTGTTTTGATGGGGAGGGGCTCTGTTTCATGGTGAGATTGCTGAGTTCTTTTTACTGTTCTGTGTGTGTGGAAGGGGAATGGGAACGTGCATGCTCTGGCACGTGTGTTAGACAAATTGCTGGAGTCGTTCTCTCCTTCTCTCCTTTTACCCTAGGGGGTGGAATTCATCTTGCCAGCCTTGCCAGCAAGTGCATTTACCCTCCTGCCCATCCCATCGTATTTGAGACTTAAAAGGGTCTCAAAGAGGAGTGCCCTTATAAAGTAGAAATCTAACATGTCATTTCTGCTGTATAGGTGTCCTGGAAGAAAATAGTTTCTCCTTGGGCTTTGCAAAGGTAGACTCGTATCACAAGAGCCCACCTTGAATCTATTTCGATATGTGTATGTGTTAGCTTTCTGTCGTTGTGATGAGATGCCCACCATGAACAGGCAGGAAAAGCCTGGGCTGGGCCTTCATCTGGGCTCAGTTCATCCTGTTGCTGTGGGCCTGTGGCCAGGCAGAGCATCGCAACAGGCAGCCTGCGGCATAGCAAACTTGCAAACCTCTGTGTCTCCAGGAAACTGACAGCCTGTCCCATTATACTTGCTAGGGCATAGTGTAAGTGACCTCCTTCCTCGCACTGGGCCCATCCTACAATTCCCACTGCCTCCCAACACCACCATCAATAGGGAACCAAGTTTAACAGATGAGATTTGGGTCAGATGTTTAAGATCCAAACTGAGAGAGGTTCACCTTCCTGCTTCGTCCTCCGCCTCCCCCTTGGCCATGCCTGCAGTGTCCTTGCTTATGGCCTTGGGTGGGCCTGTGGCACCCTGAACCCGCCTAGCCCCAGGTGCTAGACCAAGAGACATGGTATGTGCGTGTGTGTGAGACAGAGACAAAGAGTCTGGCATTGTAGTTTAGAGCTAGTGTGCAGGACTCACCGAGGCGACAGGTGGAATTGCAAACAAGAGTTGGTGGGACACCCATTAGATGTCAGTGTGGACATCTTGGCTTATCTGAAGGTCCTCCTGGGCCAGTAGACAAAATAGAAGCCCAGTATATGTCCTATTTATGTGACCCAGGCAAGAACAGGCATCCGTTGGGAAGACTGTACACCTTGCTTCACTATAGCCCCACTGTCCTACCCCTGGCACCTTCTGCCAGGGTGTGACTGTTCCGGGTCTACAGTGCTGGGAACAGAGCTTCAGCCACCACCATGAAATGTGGCCAGTACAAGGGAAGAGCTTGGTAACAAGTATGCAGTCTAGGAGACCTGTTTCAGGAGGCCCCTGCCTTGCCTCAGGTGCTCTGAGCTTTCTGGAGGTAAGGTACAACCTGCAGCTGGCCTCTGCTTTGTTCGGTCACTGTCAGGACAAGGTGCACACTGAAACAGGATCCTCCAGAAGGTTCCGTCCACTGCACACAGCAGGACACAAGAAAAATCAGCTATGTAGGTCATATTGTTGGTTCTGCCTACATCAGTGTGATTAGCATGATCTGTCCTCTCTATAGGGGAAACTGGGGAGACTTGGATTTTAAGCATGAAGCCACAAATACCAAGAAGATAATTAAGTGGGCATTGGTGACTTCTGTTTAAAGGAATGGAGAGTGTCCCCTCCGAAGGCTCTCTTTAAAGGTGTCGAGGCTGGTAGCGGTACCCTGGCTCCCAGAATGGAGCTGTGTCTCACAAAACCCTGCGCAGAGACACTTCCACCTTCTCCTTCCTTCCCGTCCTTGTCTGACTTTGCAGCTTCTAGGGTTTGTCGAGACAGATGTCGCCAGCTTTTCTTAACCGGCAGCCACTGTTATCCTCCAAAGAAGGCTGAAAACTTCCCTGTATTCTTGGAAGCATCCTCTGTGCTTTCTTGGCTGCTGACAAGACCCAGTGGATGTGGGCCATAAGGCCTCCCATGTGGTCTCCAAGGGCTATTGTGAGGGCAGCTCCCTCTGTTTCTGTCTGCAGCCATCTGCCTTGGTCTTAGTCACACCTCTCTCCCCAGAGGCCGCCAAGATCTTGGGAAACTGGCAGGTGGAACTTGTGCTGCAGTGACGTGCTGTTTTTTTGGAGTGATGCCCAGGTCTTGTTTATGTACTCTGGGACCCAGCTTGGTCTGTGGACTTAGAGCTCTGGAGGCAACTTATTTACATACAACATGCAGGTCACATCATCACATTTATCATGGTTTCAATACATTAAAAACTTTTTTAACTCTTGCTTCAGAAAAAAAAAATCACTTGTTTATTGTTGAAATGTGATTACTTACCAACATTGCTGTGGTTAGGGTTTTGAAGGTCCTGGGCTTGGAGCCCAGTTGGGACTTGGTCAGGTCTCTAAGATGCAGAGTCTAGCCCAGGTAGGAAGTTAAGTCACTGGGATGTGATCTTGAAACAGATATTGGGGGCTTGCCCCTCACCGCTCTCTTTCACTTCTGGATCTTGAAGTGAGCGACTTTCCTGTGCTGAATAAACCTATCATGAAATAAACTTCCAACTAAGTCCTTCCCTTCAGGAAGCCTGTTTTCTGGAGATGTGTTAAAGCCTAGCCAGCAGTTTTCATGTGCTGTGTTCCCGTGGTGAGCTCTTTAGATTCTGTAGTGACACAACTTCTACTCTCTACCAGAAACCTAGGCAGTCTCCAAGGTGTGCCTAGTCAAAGAGGACAGCAGAAATCCAGTGGTTGTAAGCCCTGTTCGAGCCATGGCATTGACCCATCTAGGTGCGTGTGTTTAGACTTTGGATTTAACTGACATTCTCCACAGTCCTCTCTGCCTAAAGAGGGAAGTGTTGGTCCTGCACAGATCTTCCACCTGACAACTGCTAGTTTAATTTTCTGTCATGAATGTGTCATAAGAGGAGGGACCTAGAGCTCACGAGCACTTGGCTAGCTGACAGCTTAGCAGTATTCTTTAGGAGCCTGTCCTGCCTGCGGAGCTCAGTGGCTATAGTGGTGGAGCACCCAGTGTTCCCACTGTCCCTGAGGCTAAATCCCACGGTCCCTGTGCTAAATCCACCTCCTCTGGTTTATAGCGTGTGACAGACAGTGTGTGACATCTTCCAGGATGCAGGTGTGCATAACCAAACCATAACCAGCAAGACCCTATTGACTGTCAGACCGAAGACACCTCCTTCACTGTTGAACGTGATCTTATAAGAGAGATTGAGTATATCATGCAACTGTTCTTTATGCTATTAGTGTTCGCTACTGGAGCTAATAAAACCACATTCTTGATTCTACCATGGCACCTAAAGGACGTCACGTCTCTTAAGGATCCTG
Organism: Eospalax fontanierii; assembly: GCA_035773235.1. Lineage (NCBI taxonomy): Eukaryota > Metazoa > Chordata > Mammalia > Rodentia > Spalacidae > Eospalax > Eospalax fontanierii. The sequence continues at coordinate 5,012,182 of JAJHUQ010000048.1, read as the reverse complement.
TCTGTAACAGCACATGCAAAATGCAGGTACCTCGATGTTTGCCATCCGGTTGTGTCTGTTGACCTAGGTAGCGGGCATCTTTGACGGTGCCTTATCTCTCATTCCACTGGCTCTCAGCCAGGTTTCTGGGAAAGACTGCCCACGTGAACCATCCCTAGCTTCACTTTGCCGGTGGCCACCCTGTAACTCTGGCCTTTCAGCCTTATTGCTTCCAAATGGTTCTCAGAAGGGTGCAGTGACGTCATGTTTAAGGATGCGGGATTCAGCTTTGTGTGTCCAGTGCCTGGCCCTTCCCTTGAGGCATCTCCCCCTGTCCTTGGCAGTTGTTCCCTTCATACAGGAACGGTCCATCCCCGAGTTCCTCTGCATCATCTTGCTTCCCATGATATCTCCTTGATGTGTCTTCTCCCCTTTTGCATGGCTGCTTACCTGGCAGCCTCAGCCAGTGCTCATGCTGGGAGTCCTGGGTCTTTGCCTCTGAGCCCTGTTGTTTCCCCATGACCCCGGTGCTTCCTGCTATGTGTGTCCTCTGAGGAATCGTGTCAGATCTTTACACAGGGTTTTTTTTCCTATGGGTGGGGATAACCTTGACTTTTCTGTGCTGTTAGGATGCCGTTCCTTCCTCCTGGTGCTGGGTGCCCTTTGGTCTTGAAAACACACAGGTCAGCTGAGGGTATGGCTTCCTGAGCCCAAAGCTTCCTTCCAAGAGCTGCAGCCATATCTTACAGCCCATCTTATCTGAACTGTTCTGTTGACCTTCCTGTGGAGAACAGCCTGGTAAGAGCTTTTAGAGCCTCCCACTCGCTAGGTCCTTTGAATAATACGGGTAGCCAGACATCACAGGCAGTGAAAATGAATGGTCACTTCAGCAGCCGACAGGTGACTCTTTCTGGCAGCGGGAGACTGGGGAGAGGGTCTCACCACAGGAGTTGTTACAGAGAACCATTGTAAGAAGCAGGAGGGTGCTGAGCATAGATTGAGATGTGCCCCTTCAGTTCACGAACCCCAGGGGACCAGACACTGAGGTGGTACTGTCCGAGAGATGTCAGCATCGCTGTCCTTCTTGAGGCTCCCGTCACACACATCACAGGGTGTGTGTTGGCAGGTAGAAGTTGACTGCCCCACTTTGTTATCATTCTGCATAACAAGGTATGACTCAGTTTCCCCCATGCCTGGAAAAGGAAGTTGGTCAGATGGATGCGCCTGGCACACTGCCTTAACTATGGGAACATATGTAGGAGTTAATTATGTGAAGAAAGAGGAATTGTCCTGAGTAGTCCAGGCTAGGAGGACCCTGCCCAGAGCTGAGACAGCTAGAGGTTTGGGGAGAGATGACAGGGACCTGGACTGGAGCTACGCAGCATTCACCATACCAGAGCTGAGAAGGGAAGCAGGGAAGCTCTAATTTCATGCTGAGGAGTTTAACTGTGATATGACTTGGTGCCTTATAAGGGATACTATAGAACGTGTTTCTGCTGATGGGAGGAGCATTAGCACATAGACCCTGGGAGGCAGGCTACAGGGACACCACACAGTGCAGGTGAGTGATGGAAGCCTGTGAGTTTCTCTTAGGTTCTGGGACACACAGGCCTAGGAGCTGGATGTTGGCAGGCAGCAAGATACTGGGTACCACTTAGGTCTTCTCGAGTGGATGCTAAAATGGTCTTTGATTGCGAACAAATCCCCCTTGGTTTGTGCTGCTTTGCTTGTAAAGCTGGGCTCATCTTTGGACAGCTAGATACTACGCATATACACACACTCACATACACACACACGCACACACACCCCTACCCAGTTAGCAGGGTCTGGAAGTTTATTTCAATTTACGTATCACCATCTTCACTGTCTCTAACTTGTCCATATTCATTCTTTCCTTCCTCCTCTTCCTCTTCTGGACCCTTCTCATCCTGCTCTTCCTCTTCTGGACCCTTCTCACCCTGCTCTTCCTCTTCTGGACCCTTCTCACCCTGCTCTTCCTCTTCTGGACCCTTCTCATCCTGCTCTTCCTTTTCTGGACCCTTCTCATCTTCCTCTCCTTCGCCCTTTCACATCCCCCTCCTTGCCCGCTTTTCCTCCTCCTTTCCTTGCCTCCTTGTCTTCTTCCTTCTCTTCTGAACCATCTTCTTCCTTGTCTTCATCCCATCTTCCCTCTCAGTACTTCTGACTCCAGGATCTTTCTCTGGTCAGCCTCCAGTTCCTCCTGTCCCCCGAAGCTGTCGTATAAGGCTCCATCTTTGTTGTTGAGCTCAGGGAGTTCACAGCCTTGGCACCTTTGGCTCGTGTTCCCTCTTGTTCCCACTTGCTTGCTCCTGTGTGTTCAGGAGGAGGGACGAGTAGATGGCACACTGCTGGAGGAGGATGTTTATTTAGCAGTGGTATGCCCCATAGTTTCCAAACAGGATCTTATTTTCCAAGGAAGAAAGAGAAAGAAAGGGACTTGAGTCCATGAGCACATGGACTGTCCATGATGGGATCGAGCTGGGATGTGCCCTTTCCCTGTATTTGACACCCAAAATGACTGTTCTTCCCCTTGACTTGTGTCAGATCTCAGCAGCATGGGGATTTGCTCCAGACTGAGTATGACGGTCCTCAGAGCAGTCACCTCACCCAGCCACACAGTGCACCCTTCAGTGTCAGTGTGGCTGAGCGAGGAGCCAACTCCCTCGACAATCGAAGTTCAGCCCGTCATGCGAGAACTATGTGGGAATTCCCAGGAAGGTGGCACCTCTGGGCACAGTTCTGGCTGTTCTGCAAGGCACACACAGCTCGTGAGGGTAGGATTATGCACCATTCTCTGAAAGTACAGAACTGAACAACTGTCTCCCGGAGCCTGGCAAGGACTTCAGATCTCAGGCACACACTGAGGTCTTGTGACCTCAAAACTTAGCCCATGGAGAAAGAAACTCTAATCCACAAATGCCTGTGTGTCTCAGCGCATGAGTGCATGTGCTGGGATAGGCCAGGGTCTGCGGGGTCAGGGTTTTAGACCTCTCTTCTGTGCACACACTTCACTGCCAGTCTAGGGCAGGCTGTGTGGGATATCAAATAGGAAGGAAGAAGTACTACTGCTTGGTGTGTGGCCTGGGATCCGTGTTACTAAATGTCGGTCATGAGAGATGCCGGGGGTGGCGGTAATTATATCTTACCATCTGTTTCCCATGTCTGTGCCTTCTCTAATTATGTCCCAGGCCACGCTGTCAAAAAGACCCAAGGCTAGTGAAGCGGCCTGTCCTTTCTTCCCTTGTAAGGACTTTAAACTTATTTCACCCGCAGGGACACTGGCCAGCTGCAGTTAAATGCAATTAGACTTAACCAACAGTTACTGGTAACTTGGGGGTGATGAGGGCTGGGATTTATAACAGTGATAAGCATGTTCACACATATAATCATGTTTACATTGCATATGTGTGAACTCTGGATTATTCATGGAGCAATCATCAGGCCTGGCTGCCTCATCTGATGGCTGTCGGAACGATGTTTGTGTCCTCACTCATAGCAGAGTATAAACAAAGGGCCCCAAAGAGTGGTCATGTGAATTACCCAGATAGTGAGTGCACATTTCCACTATGCACATGTTAGAAGTCACACAGCCAAACTCATGTTCAGAAAACCTTTCCTCGTCCTGCAGAGCTGCCTTATCGCTGGACATGCCCGTCCTCCATCCCGTGTTTGTGATGGAAAATTTCATTTCTGCACCACCTTGGAATAGGAGCACTGATTTTCATGCCAGGGCACTTCTGTTCCTTTTTCTCTCTCTCTTTCCTCTGTGTGTGTGTGTGTGTGTGTGTGTGTGTGTGTGTGTGTGTGTGTACATATTTAGCAGCCAGAGGAGGCTATCAGGTGACCTTCTTCATGCCTTGCCTTCTTTGAGACTGGGTCTTACATTCAGTCTGGAGCTAGCCAGTATCCAGGCAACCGCCGGGACCCTCTCTGGGCCCCTCACAGCACTGGGGTTCTAGGCTGGGGCACTGCCACGCTGGGCCTTTTTTGGGTGGATGCTGTGTATTTGATCTCGGGTCTTGATGTTTTAGCAGCACAGGCTGCCCCCCACTGAGCTGTCTCCATGGCTCCTGCAGTAGATTTTCATCTTTGGCTCTTTTCCTCACACAGGCGAAGCGCGATGCACGATGTGTTTAATGTTTAACATGACCGTGGAGACAACTCGCTTTGTTTTGCTCCTCTTTGCTTTTAAAAATGTTAGCGATTCAAAAACTTTTGTGTTCTGTAAACCTTTAATTTCTGCCTATGCTGTTTACGCAGCTAGGTGATTTTAAGAAACCATGGCAGTACTTGAATTTATTTGTAATTTTTGATATAGACTATCATTGTTCTGTTAAGGCCTCTTGTGAATATAATATATTTTATTTGTTTGTTGAGGAATGTATGTTAGCTTTCTACCAGGTAACAATCTGAGAGAAATCAACTTGTAAAGAGGGCAAGGTTGACTTTGGCTCAGAGCTTTGGAGATTTCAGTCAGTGATTGCTTAACCCGTGTTAAAGCAGCAAACACGTTTGCTAGGAACTTGGGGTAGAGCAAGGCTACTCCCTCTATTAAAAAGCAGGGAAGGGAGAGTTCTTTAAAAAGAGTGTAGATGTTAAACTAGGGTGGGATTTTCAACATTCTCTTCAGAGACACACTGACCTGGAAAACCTCCCTCGAGCATACCTTTGAAAGACTGGTTCTACCACCTTTTGGTATGCTGTGGTAAGACCAAACCTTCACCCAGAAACAGTGAGCCTCCGTTCTTTGAGTGGCATTGGAACTCTGATTCTGTTGTCTTCAAGCTCAAGTGCAGGTAACGTACGTGAGCCTTTCCATTCTTCACTGTTGGCTCCTTTCTCCTCTAGGCCCAAGTGCAGTTCAGTAATCACATAAATCACACAGAGATTCTAGCCATGAAGAAGTTGCTTCTTCCCAAACATTCTCTAAGTGATCGAGTAGTTCAGATATGATGGCACACTAAGGAAACATTCAGCTCACAGCACCTACGGTTCCCACACAGGTGACTAGCCTCTCCTTCCTTATCATAGGCACTAAGTGCAGTAATTTCTGAACTTGAGGAAAGTTCTACACTCTTTCATTCTGCTCTCCAAATCACAGAAGTCCTAGGACATCTATTACAGGGCTGTCATCCAGTTCTGGGTCTTATAGCTTGGCGTATATACAATAGCATCTTACAAAGCCATCCCACTGACATTGAGAACTTGAAGCTGGTTCTAAATACACATCTGCCTAACCCTGTTTAGACAGAAGTGGTCCTCTTCCGAGCTTTAAGGCAAGTTGCCCATTGAGCAGTTGAATGGACATTCGAGTGCCTCTGTGTACAGACCCTTTGTACAGAAGAAAACAGGTGCACCTCCTGCCAGTCCAGTGCCTATTGCACGAGGGTTGAGTCCGGGGACGTGCTCTGGTGGGAGACATCTTCATATCTCATGGTTCTTCTGAGACATCCTCCGTGGAGTTTGAACTATAGGAATTCTTGTGCGTCATGCTAAATAGATATGGTATTTTAAATTTTCATTTATCAGTGTGTGTGGAGGGTGTGTGTGTGTGTGCAGGCACATTTATCCCATGGTACGTGTATACAGGTCACAGTACAGCTTTCATGAATCAGTTCTGTCTATCCACATTGGATTCCAGGGATTGAACTCAGGTTGCCAGGCTCACTCAGCAAGTGATTTATGTAACTTTTGCCTGCTGAGCTATCTTGCTGGCCTCAAGTATACATACATACGTATTTATTTATTTATTTCTTCTGTCTGTGCGTCTGTCTGTCTTTTGATTGGCCTGGAACTTACCAGGGAGACCAGACAGGCTTCTGTCTCACAGAGACCTGCCCGCCTTTGTCTCCCAAGTGCTGGGGTTAAAGGCATGCGCCATCATGCCCAGCCTTGTATACTCTTAAAAGGGGTCCTGGTGCTTATTGCTTAAGACTTTCTTTCCTCCTTCCTTATGTTCAAGTCGCTCTCTGTTCCCCAACAAGAAGACCTGGATCTTACTACTGTTTTACTTTTTGACAAAGGCAGTAGTGAAAAATGTTTGGGTTGGACCCCATCACTTCAGATTGCTATGCTAAAACCCAGCTCCTCAGGACTTCAGAATGTGACTGGGTGTTCAGAGATCGGGCCCTTAACAATGTAGGTGGTGAAAAACAGGGTCACAGAGGTAGCCCTAATCTAATAGGAATGGTGTCCTTACAACACAAATAGATGAGGACATGACAGACAGATAAAACAGATACACATAGACAGACACACACACAGGAATGGCTTTGTGAAGACGCAAGGAGGATATGACTTATCTCAGCCTCCCAAGGCTTCCCAAGGAGGAACCGACAATTTTCCTGCCTTGACTTCAGATTTCCAACATTCAGTACTGTGAAAGAATGAGTAACGGCTTGTTGAAGAAGCCGCCCAATCTCTGGTGTCATAGTGTGTCCGACAATAAGCCCAGCTGCTGAGCATTTAGAGTCTCTACAAGGAGAGAGCCATCTAGAGCAAGTTTGTGCGTTTTCTGTGCGGCGGTCACCTGGTGGCAGGCAGTGAATAGGGAGGGCTCTACATGGATGTCCCAGCCAGCCACACAGGATTCTCAGAAGTGATCAGATGGAGCATGCTGAGACAGCGGAGGATCATGCCTGTGCCTGATGCTTGTCTTCCCAGGATCAGCTCTTGCTCATCTCCTCTGTTTGTTCTCGTGTCCCGTAGCCCAGTTTCCTAATGATTTCCATGGCACAGGGGTTTTAATAATGTACTTTCATCATCCTCCCTTCCACCCAAGTGCACATGTGTGTTTCCAGTAACTGCTCCCACACACTCTTCCTAGCCAGCGTATTCTCCACACTGTAAGGACCTATCAGGAGAGTCATAAGAGAGACTTTTAATGAAGAAAGCTTGGGTTAGACCTGAGACGTCACCAGTCAAGCTTTTGTGTGTTTTGTGAAGGACAGCCAGTGGTTTGCATCCTTTTAGGAAGCCTCTGGAGCTGGAGACTTGGCTCCACACTTGAGAATACAGACCACTCTTGCAGAGTACCTGAGTTTGGTGCCCATTACCCACTCGGGCAGCTGACAGACCACCCACATGTAACTCCAGGGGGATTCTCTCTGGCTTCGAAGGTCATGCATTCACATGCACCGAGACACACACACACACACACACACACACACACACACACAATTAAATTTCATAGAAATAAAGTTTGAAAAAGTCCTGGATGCATGGATTCAGAATAAATCCGTAAGCTGAGGCTTTGGGAAGCCAGCCATGAGGGTCTAGGCAAAGAAGCATCCATACACAGGTACAAGGTTATGTGTGCATCTCCTGAAATTAAAAAATTTCAGTGATCCACGTTAGCTTGAAGAGTCTTAGGCTGTGACAATGTAAAAATTGGGGGAGAGACAAAGTGCATAATATTGAGGTTGGTCCGAGTGACTCATCTGTGTAGTAATACTGGACACCTAGTACGCCCTTCAGTGAACTGGGGTACTGCTTCTGCAGACTTGGTGCACACCGCTCCCTGAACAGCTGCGGGTACTTGTCATCCCCCTTGTTTGGGGGTCAAACATTTAAAAAGCATATTCATACATGTGTATACATTTTGCTGTTGCTATATCTTTGTTTCAGACAGGACCCTGGTATAGAGCCCACATGGGCTTCAAAATCCTGATCCATTGGTGCCTGCCTCCTGAGGGATGCTTTCACACGGCGCCACCAGGCTTGGGATGCTTGTGTTCTGGATGTGTTTGAGCGCTGCAGTACGAAGGCCCAGTTGGGGGAGGGTAGTTTAAGAAACTTTCTTATTGCATTTTAATGGATTTGTTTTCTGTGGGTGCTGGACTGTATTATCAAAGGAGAGCTTGAGACAACAGATCTGTGATGGCTCTGCATGTCTGCACTGTGAACTCTGTGCAAGGTTACCATTGGGACAATCTTTGCCGGCCCTTCCCCTGTACTAGAGGTCTCCCCTCTTTCTTGGCTCGTTGTTCCGCAGATTAACTTCCTTTAGCGTTGTTTTCAAATGCGCGCATCCTAAATTCCCCTCCAGAAATTGCCTCTCCTGGAATCAGTACGATTTCTCACAGTACTTTCTAATTTCTCCTATGGTTTCTCTCCCCCATGAATATATTAAGAGTCTGTTACTGTCATATGTTTTTCTTTTTGAGACACTGTCTCCTGTAGCCCAGGCTGATGTCTAGCTGTCTGAGCAACCATGGTTGGCCTACAGTTTCTGATCCTCTGGCATCTGCCTTCCCTAGCACCAGGATGAAAGTTTAGGTTCATGCAGTCAGTGCTGGGGATGAAATTCGCGGCCATGTGCGTGCTGAGCAAGACACTGGACCAGCTGAACTATATCCCCAGCCTATTGGCTGCAGGTGTCTGGATTCCTTGAGTATTCTGCTATTTCTGGTTTCCCGTTCTGTTTCATTGTTTGTTGTCTAAATCCTTAATTGCTTTTTCGTTCATGAGACTGCAGTAAGTGTACCTACAGAGTTTCGAATGTACAGCTGAGCATACTGCAGTTCTGCTGTTGCTGAGTGAAGGGCTCTGTAGCTGTCTCTCAGTCCTGGTTTAGAGTGCGTGAGTGATTGTGTCGAATTTATGGGCAGCATTTTGTGATTTGTTTCCTCTGCAGCTCATTTCTATGTATTCCTTCCCTTCTTTTCCTCCCTTCCTCTCCTCTCTCCTTTCCTGTCCTCTCTTCTCTCCCCTCCCTTCCTCTCCTCCCTCCTCCCTTCCCTCCTCCCTTCTTCTCCTCTGTCCCTTCCTCTCGTCTCTCCCTTCCTCTCTTCCCTCCTCCCTTCCTCTCCTCTCTCCCTTCCTCTCCTCTCTCCTGTCCTCTCCTCTCTCCCATTCTCTCCTGTCTCCCTTCCTCTCCTGTCTCCCTTCCTCTCTTCCTTCCTCTCCTCTCTTCCTTCCTCTCCTCTCTCCCTTCCTCTCCTCTCTCCCTTCCTCTCCTGTCTCCCTTCCTCTCCTGTCTCCCGTTCTCTCCTCTCTCCCTTCCTCTCCTCTCTCCCTCTCCTATCTCCCTTCCTCTCTTCCCTCCTTCCTTCCTCTCCTCCCTCCTCCCTTCCTCTCCTCTCTCCCTTCCTCTCCTCTCTCCCTCTCCTCTCTCCTTTCCTCTCTTCTCTCCCTTCCTCCCTCCTCCCTTCCTCTCCTCTCTCCCTTCCTCTCCTCTCTTCCTTCCTCTCCTGTCTCCCGTTCTCTCCTGTCTCCCTTCCTCTCTTCCCTCCTTCCTTCCTCTCCTCCCTCCTCCCTTCCTCTCCTCTCTCCCTTCCTCTCCTCTCTCCCGTCCTCTCCTCTCTCCCATTCTCTCCTGTCTCCCTTCCTCTCCTGTCTCCCTTCCTCTCTTCCTTCCTCTTCTCTCTTCCTTCCTCTCTTCTCTCCCTTCCTCTCCTCTCTCCCTTCCTCTCCTGTCTCCCGTTCTCTCTCCCTTCCTCTCCTCTCTCCCTCTCCTGTCTCCCTTCCTCTCTTCCCTCCTTCCTTCCTCTCCTCCCTCCTCCCTTCCTCTCCTCTCTCCCTTCCTCTCCTCTCTCCCGTCCTCTCCTCTCTCCCATTCTCTCCTGTCTCCCTTCCTCTCCTGTCTCCCTTCCTCTCTTCCTTCCTTTCCTCTCTTCCGTCCTCTCCTCTCTCCCTTCCTCTCCTCTCTCCCTTCCTCTCCTCTCTCCCTCTCCTCTCTCCTTTCCTCTCTTCTCTCCCTTCCTCCCTCCTCCCTTCCTCTCCTCTCTCCCTTCCTCTCCTCTCTCCCTTCCTCTCCTGTCTCCCGTTCTCTCCTGTCTCCCTTCCTCTCTTCCCTCCTCCCTTCCTCTCCTCTCTCCCTTCCTCCCTCCTTCCGTCCTCTCCTCTCTCCCTTCCTCTCCTCTCTCCCTTCCTCTCCTCTCTCCTTTCCTCTCTTCTCTCCCTTCCTCCCTCCTCCCTTCCTCTCCTCTCTCCCTTCCTCTCCTGTCTCCCGTTCTCTCCTGTCTCCCTTCCTCTCTTCCCTCCTCCCTTCCTCTCCTCTCTCCCTTCCTCCCTCCTCCCTTCCTCTCCTCTCCCTTCCTCCCTCCTTCCTTCCTCTCCTCCCTCCCTTCCTCCCTCCTCCCTTCCCTTTTTGTTTGTGAATGTTCTCCTGTATGCCAGGATACTTGCATGGCAAGGATGACCTTGATCTCCTTTCTCAGCCACCCAAGTGCCAGGGTCACATGCCTGTGCCACCGTGCCAGGTTCCTGTGGTGCTGGGAATGGGACCTAAGGCTGTGGGCATGCTAGGCAAGCACTCTTAACAGCTGAGCCTCATCCCCAGGCCAGGGGCTGCTTTTTTAACCCAGGATTTTAGTTCCATTGCCTCGTACTGGTATGTGAGAGTGACTTTCTCGGTGGCCTTTGTGCAGCCTGCAGTAACAGTGTATGTAGCAGCCTCGGTTCTCTTAATACCAACTCACTTTAAGTAGTGCAGGAACCCTTTATCCCGGTATAATTTCAGTCTCAAACTTTTAGGATGTGGACATACAAATGACCTCTCCAAATGGCTATCCAATCAACAGAGATTGACAGGAGAAAACAAATTGACAGACAGAAAAGACGTTTATGTCCTCTTAAAGTCCAAAATCATCCAGTAATTCTGAGCTGTCATTTAAAGTGAAAAAGAATAGTCACTTTTTCTCTCAGTTTAAAGCAGTTTACCACCGTTTACGAAGATGACCAAAGATGATTTTCATAGATTATTGGATAATGAACCACAACTAGTTTCATTCAATAAATAGTATTCTAAGTATTTTCAAACCAGGCACACTGGTATTTTCCCATTCAAAAGTAAAGTAAAAATCAATAACTTTTAAAAATTTTTATAAAACTCAGAACCTTGTGCATGACCCACATGTGTTCTGAAACTAAGCTATACTCCAGCCTCTCAAAATCAAGGTATTTTTGTGTGATGGCATTACCAGTAGAAACCTCCACTGGAAACAATTTACACTCCCCACCTCTTCCTAAGTACACCTTGATTTTAAGACTGTTGGCCTGCTCTGCAGCTGTCTTGTCTCCCTGTCACAGAGTTTACGCTAGGGTGGGGGTGGAGGTTAGCCCATCTCCATGGAATAGATCTTGAAGGATACTTTACTACAAATGCATTCAGCTCTGAAACCAGGAGAGAGGCAAGCTGCTCCCAGAGCCAGCTTCTCAGTGCGTCCAAACAGTACATGACAGTGTACCGCTGTAATGCATGTCACAGTATGAGGCCTTCCTTTGCAGAGCTCAGCACAGGCATCTCTCAGGCCTTGCACTCATAAACCTTTCTCATCCTTTTAACTTACCTGGCTGATGGCTTTCCAGGAGCCCCAGTACTTGACACATCAGCAGCAAAACCCTTAGATGACGCCAGGTCCCTTCCCTCCATCTCCCTTCCCCGGCTTACTTACCTTAGCTGTCTTCTCTGAGCAGCCTTACCTTGCTCGGTGTGTGAGGAAGGCTGTAGATGCTGTGAATCAGGGCACCTTCCTGGTTCCTGTTTTAAGTTAACCCTTCAGTGCACTTCCCCCATAATTAGATATAAAATACATGAGAACCTGCTCTTAGCCAGCAGACAGTAGACATGGTGCGTGGGCCTGAAGACACCCTGAAACTTCATGGGGACCCCGTTGTGGCTTTGTTAGCTGTGCCCCTGGAAGTCAGGACTGGGGACAAACATTCTTAGTATATGGATCCTTAGTATTAGAATCCTCAGCAGAGAATCCCCTTCCCAGATTCCTTTCATTCATTTCCGCTTGCTGAGTAGTGATACAGGTCAGGATGTAGTTTTGGCCCCCAAAGTTCCTTGTGTCAGAGATTGCAGGAGCCCCCGCACCACGATATTCAGGTGGCAATGCCTTTAGAAGGTGCTGCAAATGCAGGCAAATTAGGTTATTGGAGCTGTGCCCTCAGGCAGGGATTAATACTCTCTGGAGTGGGTTAAGTAGTTGGGCTCAGGATTCAATCCCATGGAAGTGGTTTGTTGTAAGTAAGCCTGCAACCCTTCCACAATCCCTTTGCAGACATCCATCATAATGATAGTTGTTATCTTGTTCATTGCTAAATATTATCCCATTATGGGGAAGTGTCTCAGTTTGTCCATTCACATGTAAGGTGTACTTTAGCATTGCCTGGTTTTAACTATTCTACATAACTGTAGCTTACCACTCTCTGTACCTGTTTCTTGTTCTGTGTTGTTTTACAGTGTGGAAAACCACGATCAGCCTTGGGTGCACTAAGCACGGACTCCCCATTGACTGCTTCTCCAGACCTTGGTCTTTCTGAGACAAGGTCTTGCTATAGGTCAGGCTCACTGGGCATTTACTCTGTCTACCACGCTGACGTCAGACTAACAGGTCTCTGGCCTCAGCTTCCTTGGCACCAGAATTAAAAGCATGTACCTACAAGTGCACTATGTTTTCATGTGGACAAACACTGCTGTTTCTCCTGGCTAAATACCTATGCTGCGGCTTAGCTGTTGGATGTCCCCTAGAGACATGTGTGTTGAAGGCAGGGGCCCCAGCTTTGCGCTGCAGGGTCCTGGAGGACTCTTTGATAGGTGAGGACATGCCCTCGAAGGGCAGGCTTTAGTGTACCAGGAGAGTTCTTCAAACTCAGTTATAGCACAGTGAACCCATTGTGGGGTGCTGGCTCTCCGCTCCCACACTCTCCCTCCACCTTTCCTCTTTCAAATTGACTGATCCCAGACATTTGTCACAGTGATGGAAAGCTGACGAAAGCAACCTAGAAGTGATTGTTCTGCTGCAGAGCAGTTTTTATGTTGGATGAGCTTCTTCCTGCTGCTGTAAACAGTGAACAGAGTCCAGAGGCTCTAAACCTCTCAGAGGGCTTGTCTCACAGTGCTGCAGGGGAAGCCCACCACTGGTCTCAGCTGGTCAGGTCAGAGTGTGGGCTCTGCTGCACGTCTTCCTGAGGCGACAAGGGAACAGCACTCTGGCCTCTGATGCCCTTTTCACAGCTTGCTTTCTGAATTCTCTGTTCCTTTTCTAAAGAGAATATATTGTGCCTCCCCAGTCAAAGACCTTCAGTGGAAACCACCTCCAGGGCCCTGTTACCAAAGAAATCAACATGATCTCTCTGCTACGTTGTAAAGTTCAGTTCTGTATGTAGTCAGCATGCAAGTCCATTGTGTGTGTGTCTGTTTGTGTATGTCTGTGTCTGTGTATATGTGAGAAAGAGAGAAAGATGGGGCGGGGGGGGTGTTGTGTATGTGTATATGCATATGCACTCTAAAGCTAATCTGTTTCCTTTGAATTTTCTGTGGAAACCTGCTCTCCATGTGTTCTGAGTCTTATGCTTTCTATTCTAGACAGGAAACCTCTGTGCTTTCATTTGAATCTGACTTACCCCCTCCCAATAGACTGATTAATGTGTGCAATTATTATCTTCTGGGGTTTAGTATCTTCTGGTGGTGTTTGGGAGGCTGTGGATGGAGACTTTTGGTGGTAGGGACTGGCTGATGGAAGAAGGTCAGTGAAGGCGCCTTTGAAGGCTGCATGCACCCTGGATTCATGGTTTCCTTACCTTGCATGCCACTCCACCTTGAATTCTGACAGTTGTTACCACCATAATGGAATTCATTCAGTTTCCACTGAAGCTCTGAACCAGACTAAATCCTTTCCCACTTTAATTAATTGTCCCTTTAAGTATTTAGTCATGGTGACACGGAAGGAACTAATATGCCTCATGTGGCCTAAGGAAGAGCTAAGGAGTTTGTCTTGTGTTTTCTGGTAGAAGTTTCATTGTTTGAGTTTCACATGTTTCTGAGTTTGGTGTCCTAAGGGTAAATGTTCAACACCCTTCCCCACAGTACAAATCTATTTAGATAGAGGCATATAATCCAATAACATTGATTAAACCAATTCATTCGGAAACGGTCTTTGAGGACAGGATGTTTGCTTAGTATGTAAAGCACTTGCTGTGGCATCATGAGTACTAAGCTCAGACTCTCAACACCCATGTAAATGCAAAGTGACTGCAGTGGCCCACCTGTAATCTGAGCACTCAAAAGGCAGGGACAGGGAATTGCTGGTGCAGACTAGGTTGCTAGACTGTCCAACGAGTGTGCTCTGGGGTCATGCGAGAGACCTTGCCTCGATGTAGAGGACACAAAACAGTCAACGAAGACCTGCTGTCAACTTCTGGCTTCAGCATACCCACTCACATGCAAACACATAGACATATAAAAGAAAGGATCTTTGGTTTCAAGGAGGATGACTCAGGGAATAAAAAACTCAGGCCAACACCTATTAAATGAAGTAATTGCTAATGTCAGTGGATTATGCCGAAAGCTCATCACTTTTACTTCACACATAATCGCTTGGGTAAATTACCACCACACATCATATTTATTGGTTTCCTTTGCCATTGGAAGCATGAGAGCTTTAGAGCCCCAGAAAGTGACATATCAAATCCTTAACGACTTTTCCCTGAGCCCACTAGAGCAAGCTTTTAATTTGAATCACAGATTGAGACGCAATTTCATGCTCCTTACTCATTTCTGGTTAAATTCCTGAGCACAAGGACTTACTACAGTTTCCATGAAATTTGTAAAGGTTAAGCAGCTGCAGCAAGGAGGCAAAATCATAAGCTCTCAGCACATGTGGGAGAGGGCTCCCAGCATGTTAAGAACACAGCATCAGCGCTGTTACAGAGTGGACCCCTGCACTTGTCTGAATCTCACATTCCCATGGTTTTGTCCTCTTTTCCACCTGTAGGCTGACTAGTGTCCAGTTCTCAGCAACAACTCATGGACTAAGAGGTCATTGTGCTTAGAGACAGCGACCTAACTGTAGGTCCTCAGATGAGGCAAGGTTTCTGATGTTATGATGCCGTTTCACCAGTTTCTGTTCCAGTAAGGCTCCTCATGGTCCTGAACGTGTTTTTGGCTCCTTTCCACTCATGGTTAAGGAGCATGTCTGCTCACTGGTGTATTTCCCATTATAAAACATTTTGTTCTAAACGTCCTGCTTTTGTCAGTGGTTATTACCCAGGTGGCACAGAGATACCACAGTTTAGCTTGTCTGAACAAAGACAGCCTAAGTCTTGGAGTCCTGAGTCTGTTCTGTTCTGACATGAAATGTCCCAATTCTTTCAGAACTGTGCCCCAAACTGTTCTGTTTAACAGTATGCCCAGCATGGTATGGAAAAGGAAATGAAGAACTTTGTCTTATCAAGGAAGAATTTTCCCTCTCTGAGCACGACTGTCCGAGAACAACATACACAACCACAAATAGACACTACCAATCTAAAATACTTTATGTTGATTGCAACATAACTGGTGATAATTCCACTGCTTTGCTGATTCCTGTTATAAATATTTCATCACACACGTGTGCACACACACACGTTATTCTGGGTCAGGGATAAGGAAGTGTCATAAGGGATTCAACCTTGTTTTCAAAAGGAGGCCAAGGCCTAGTAAGATTGTTTCTGTTGGAAACAAGCTGAGATAGTGTTAAATAATCTTAAAACTTAAGATTAAGTTTGGTTAAAAGGTTAGGTAAAATTTCCATGTGTAACAGCTGGTCTCCCTGGAATAGTCATTACCACACCCAGATAACCTTTTCACAATGTGTCTGTGCTTCTGATCTGTAGCATTTGGCTGTATTTACTGGTGTTGACTCAGGGTGTTCCCAGTTTGTAAAGATTTGTCCCACAAGAACCTCTGCTTGGTGATTAGAAGTCAACCGAGTGAATTTTAAGTCAGAGGAAACATAAATTTTTGTGGGTTTATCTTGTGGTATGCAGGTTTCTTTCTACCTAGCGAGGAGTAGGACTTGCTTTTTTTTTTAATTATTTTTTTTTTGCATTTATTCATTGATCTATCCAGTGGGGAGAGTGCCTATGTACCTGGGTGTGTGCGTGGCACTGCAAGCCTCTGGAGGTCAGACAACTCTCAGGAGCCAATTATCTCCTTCCACAATGTTGGTGCCAGGAACCTAACTCATGTCATCTGACTTGGCGGCAAGGACCTGTAGCCCCTGAGCTGACTCAGCCACCCTGCCTATTTTACTATTTGTGCAGGCAGACACTCCAAATGCCACATATTGATCCTGATAAACATGTTTTGCCTTGTTTTGTGATAAGGTCAGGGATGGAACATAGCACCTTGTGCAGGACCCAGGCAAACCCTCTGCTACTGAGCTGTCACAGCCAGCTCCAAAGCTATGTTATTACTTTAGCTGCTATTTGTAGTGCTGAGCATGGATCCCGGGGATCTGGACTCTGGAGCCAGGCTTCTAGCCCAGGAGGTTATGTTTTGTTGTAGCTTTTACTTCTCTGTGGAAGGTGGTTTGGATGGAGACTTGTAAAGAAGGTTTAGAAGACATGAGTGTGTTTTTACGTTCCTGGACTTATATGAGTCTTCCAGTGTACACGTGTCTTGACTTCTGTTTCCCATGATACTGTTCTATGTGTGCCAGCCTCTCTGAAGGTTTTAGAGTGATTATCATGGACTATCTACTCTGACAGTTGCTGTAATGCGCACTAGCATTAAAGAACATCTGTGCTTTAGGATAGGTGGCATGCCCTGATAGGGCGACGCTCCCCTATCTCTGTAGGAAGCCCACCAGAGGATGACCGTTAAGTGGTTTTCAAGCAGTACTTCCACCTTGCCTCTATTTCCCTTTTCTGTGTCTTTGTGCAGAGGACTCCAGGTGGGGCTCTCCTGAGGGGCTGTTGCCAAGCCAGTAAGGATTCTGCTCTACATGGGGAATCTGGAAATAGCTTACTTGTGGGAGCACAGAGTGAGGCTAGGAGTAGGTGGAGCTGGGTATGGGTGCACAGTGTCCAGCCTGCCGCCCAGCTTAGTGTGTAGACCAGGAGGGCTCTGCGTGTAGATCACTAGGTGGCCAGTAGAGATGCCAGGGTGCTGCTGGCGAGGCACACGTGGGCAAGAAGATCCAGTGTGTGTTCAACTTGGTGCTACCTAGTGATCATTTTCCTTAATAGAAGATTTGAATGTGCTGGGCAGACACCCCGCTGCCATACAGCTTGACCCACAGCTTTCCCTTGGAGGGCATTGTGCATCATGGAGGACAAGGCTGCTGTCTTCAACCCGGACAACCCTCTCGTTTCATGTGGAATCTTCAGACACCCTGCCTGTGGCCACCCAGAGCTTGAGGAGCTCGGCTCCCAGAACTCTAAAACAGGAAAGACATGAGAGCCTGGAGAGATGGCTCAGCGGTTGTTAAGAGCACTGGCTGCTCTTGCAGAAGGCCCGGGCTTGGTTCCCCGTACCCTCATGGCAGCTCACAACTGTCCTTAACTCCAGTTTCGGGGGACCTACACCTTCTGCAGGCATTACACGACTTGGGTACACATACATACATGCAAGCAAAACACTCATACATATAAATTTTTTTTTAAGAGACTGCACCTGTAAACACTGGCCTGGCACGTGCAGCCATGAAACCCCTCCCCACAGCACGTGCAGCCCACAGCCATGAAACCCCTCCCTACGGCACCTGTGCCCACAGCCAGGAGAGCAGACCACAGCCTTGCTCAGAACTTGGCCAGTCGGCACATGTCCTCCCTGTGCTGTCAGGACCACAGCAGAGAAATCTGTTTTTCTTAGGGGACATGCCACCCACAGCCTGCTGCTTGCAGCTCTCAGGCTACATGCCTCCCTCAGGACTCAGCAGAGCTCTGCTTCCTACATCCTTGGGTTCCCTACTCCAGTCCCCTGCTGTCCTCTGCCTGCACTCTTGCACTGCAGGCGTGCACTTAGTGCCGGAGCCTGCCTGCTCCTGTTGGAGACGGTCTTCATTGGCTTCCTTCTGAGTCAGCCATATGCAGCCCTGACTTCACCTAGTTTTCTTTTCCTCCTGGCCCTCCTTCCCCACTGATCTGGTTTTCCCCTTCTCCACCCAGCTTAATGAGTCTTTGTCTCATCACCTGGGAGGACACGTCATCACTCTGGCAGTGCTGCTGTGACAGCTGTGTTCCTCCAGGCTGTAGGAAGTGGTGCTTAGTCTGGGAGCTTCCTCCTCAGGGGCCACCTGTGTGCAGCAACTCACACTTCAGACAGCTCTCTTCCTGCATCTTGCTGTGGGCCACAGGCCTCAGGACCAGGTCTTACTGCCCCCTCCCGCCCCCCAGCCTTCCCAAACCACTGTGTCCAGGAGGGTTGAAGGAACCATTAATGGCCTGAGTATATAGAAAGGCAGATAATAGCCTGAGGCCATTCCAGGTACCAGATCATGCCTTGTCCAGAGGCAAGAGCTTTCTCCTCACAGTCTATGGGTGAAGCTCAACTGTATGGTGACCGGGCTACTGACCAAATTGTCTGGTTTTGAAAATGCTCAAATCATGTTGGTCATAAAGGCAGACATGCTTTCTCTAGAGGGAAAATAGGTCACCAAACTGAATTAAAAATATATACCAAGTACTGGAAGGATCGAGCACTTTCTCTCAAAAGAGCACACATGATACTTCTCTCTTATTCATTGGAAGACTAGAAATCATGTCCCCCTACTCCTTGATTTCCATTTGAGAGATGAAACTATGGTATGTTCCACTGACATAGCCATGTTTTTACTCCAAGATACATGTTGTTTGGGGTTTTCTCTTTCTTTGTTTCTCTTTTCGTTTGGGCTCTTGGGAACCCAGGGCAGCTCTGGAAATTGCTACATAGGGAAGGCCGAGTTTGCATTTCTCCTCCTCTTGCCTCAGCCTCTGAGTCCTGACAGTCCAGGTGGATCTAAGCTACCTCACTCAGCTGGGTAGATCCTGGTTGACTTAGTCGAGTGTCAGAAGAGGGAATCTCAGCTTGTGAGTTCGAATGGGCCTGCTGTTGTTTGGAGTGCTGTGCATGGTTCTCATTCTGCAGCATTATTGACCTCCATTAACTGACAATGCCAGTTAACTGGGATCATTGTTGCAATTCACTTTAGAAACATTGGGGCTTATTTAAGATTTGTTTTGTAAGAAATATATTATTGCAACTAGGATTTTGTTTATGCTGTCATTTTAAAAATCCAGTGAGCAAAGATGGGCATTGAATCTTAAAACTGTGATTTGAGGGACTGGAAAGATGGCTCAGTGGTAATTGTGCTTGCTGATCTTACAGAGGACACACATTTGGTTCCCAGCACTCACATTGGGTGGCCCACTGCTGTCTGTTATTCCAGCTCCAGATGATCTGAACCCTCTTCTTCAGTGGGCCCTGCACTGAAGGGGGGTGGGGAGGGGCATTTCTGCACACACAGACAATTAAAAACTAATGTAACTTTTCTTTAAAAATTTTCTTTGGGCTGGAGAAGGTGTTCAGTACCTCAGTGGGTGAAGTGTTTGCCATGTAATCATGAGGGCTAGTGTCTAGACTCCTGGAACCCACATAAGTGCTGGGTGGAAGTGAGGTCCCACTGTAACCTCAGTGCTTCAAATGTGGCAATTCCCAGAGTAAGCTGGCTGGCAGGGTTATCTGAAAGCATGACCTGCAGGCTCAGTGATGGAGCCTGCCTCCTCAGTATGTACAGTGGAGAGTGGTCTGGGAAGACACCTAGCTTCAACCTGCGATCGCTAAACACAGGTGTACATGCATGCAAGCACACAGGGACACGCAGGCACAATCACACACGCACTCCACCTATGCACACAGAAAATAAACTCTGCACTGTTCGCAGAGCCAGCTATCCTAGACAACGGTGGATTCCCATACTGGAGTGCGTTCTGCACCATTCTTTAGTGATGTGATTACACAGGGACCAGAAATGAAGGCAGCCAATCATTCCAAAGTTCAGTCCTCCCCTAATCACAACCCATCTTTTCTCTGAGTATTGTGGCTTCTCTCCTGTCTCTGTGTAGGGGGTATTAAATACACCTAGGCCATTGGGTCTGGCCCTTTAAAGGAAATCTGAAAGTTAACTGACAGCAAACAAACTCTTACCAGTATGTGCAGACTGGGTTACTTCCAGCCTTTGGATACAGATTTCTTCATAGAAAACCTCCTGCTGTATGGAAAGTAAGTGCCTCCCTGTGTCCACTGCTGCTTCCATAAACCTGACTTGGGGGTAAGGAAAGAAAAATGGAAAGAAAGGCCATTGGGTTGTAATGGGTTGTCGAGTTAAGACAATATGAACAAAAGTCTTTCTCCTTAAATCCTCCTAATGTGTGCATAGACTGATCCATTTTAAAGCTTGCTGACCCTAGAGAGGGTCAATGTGTGGTAGAGAGGTCCTGAGGGACTGGCTCCATAGCATACATGCATGCGCGCACACACGGCGCACACACATACATTCTGCTCTACACAGTCAGATTCTGTCAGTGGTGGGTGGATAGAGTTCAAGTATTTGCAGCATTCACTTTTTCCCAGGATGCTCATGGCTGATTCTGGGACTTCACTGAGACAGGGGGCAGTTTAGAGAGTAGTGCGCCTTCTGACTGAGCAAATGGTGGTTTTATATTCAAAAGCCACTCAGCTCTGACCCATTACCGACTGTATGGTCATTAAAAACCTGGAGAAAAATGAGGCTGCCAGTTTCATGCAACACTCTGTGTGTGGGGTTTTATTATTAGTGCAAGTTCAGCAAGCACTCTGCCTGCTTCCATGATCAGCACTCCCTCAGTGTAGGAAGGAGGTACAGGACCCCTAATGAGACCAAAGCCAAAGACACTCAGTCTCTTAATAACATGCAGTAACCTGCATGGGGACCTAGTCACTTACACTGATTGAAAAAATTGCCTGTGTTCCTGTGCATGTGGAGGCCAGAGGTCAACCTCAGATATCCTTACTGAGGTGCCAACCTCCTTGTGTTTTAAGACAAGAGTCTCTCACTGACCTGAAACTTGCCTGTCAGGCCCTGCTAGCTGGCCTGAGAACCCCAGTGATCGCCAGCCTCTGTCTCACCAGCATGGGATTACAGATTCCTGGCAC
Organism: Eospalax fontanierii; assembly: GCA_035773235.1. Classification (NCBI taxonomy): domain Eukaryota; kingdom Metazoa; phylum Chordata; class Mammalia; order Rodentia; family Spalacidae; genus Eospalax; species Eospalax fontanierii. The sequence continues at coordinate 4,991,298 of JAJHUQ010000048.1, read as the reverse complement.
CACCCGTGACTTTTTTACATGGGTTCTGGGGATTGAACTCAGGTCCTCATGCTTGCAAGGTAGGCACTTTTACAAGGATCTGTGTCTCCAGCTTGATGTGCTTGTGCTTTAAACCAGCTTTAGATGACTTCTAATACTTCACAGAATCTCGGTTTTATGTTGCTAAACTGTCACAATGCCGCACATAACTGATAATGACAGGAAAGGTGTCCAAACGTGTGCAGGACAGGTTTCGTTTTATTTTGTTCCAGTGGGTGGTTGGATCTACAGCTATGGAACCTCAGGATAGAATCCTTGGAATGTATAAAGTATATTTCTAGAAATCCCCTGCAGACACAAGCACTTAGACACCTAGGAGCCACTAGGCACCTCCTACCTTCCCCTAGGGGCAGGGAGATGTTCCTTTTACCACAGGGCCATTAATTTGAGTCTGAACACCCTGTATTCTCCCCCATCCCTCCAGGAGGAGGCACGCCTGTCACCACCTCTCTGGCCCCGGCCTGGGTGTCTGGTCTGCCCTGCTTTGCAGGCTGTGTGCCTCTGCTTTAGTACACAGTCGGTGACTCATATGCAGACACTGTCCCTGCCACTACCACACAGACACCCCCAGCCCCCTCCTAATGATGTCCAGCTTCACTAGGGATGTGTTTCTAGGTCCCTTAAGGAAGGTAGGGGTTTACCTGGTCATAGCACATGGGAAACACAATTGGGTTTCCTAGTAAAAATAACACAGGAGCAATTTTCGGAAGCTGAAGGCTCCTTAACAGGCGGGGAAGAACGTTCTTTGGTAACTCCCCAAGGTAATTTCACACTTGGGGATATTGTTTTTGCTCTTTTATTTTTTCCTTTCCTTTCAGAACTACAGTGCTTTTAAGTATGTAGTCATCACCTGCTGAATATTTCATCTGAGGATTTTAATTCCTTGTTTAGATCCTTCCTTATTCCACGGAGGACTGAGGGTGATTTTATCTAAATTGTGGAGAACAGTGGCTGTCTGTGCCATCTCTGACAGCTTTATAATCCTGCAGCTCTGTGTGTTTTAAATTAAAAGCACCATGACATGTTAAGCTTTAAATAAAGACAGTTTAAAGCACTTTAAAAGGATGCAAGCATCTTTCTGGTTTGGTGTTTGTATTTCTCGGTCCTCTCCACCACCTGCCCCTGCATCTTTGCTCATACCTCTCCCTCTGCAACTGGACAAAAAATATAGATGAAGGAAGTCAAGTCTGGTGCCCTGGTGCCTGGGCAGAGGGAGAAAGAAGGGTGTTTGTGACGGGTTCCCCTCCTGCTTCCCAGCCTTTACGGAACTGTTTCTTAGAAGTGGCATGCATGGTGGATGCAGAGACCCTCACATCCTGGGTTATTATCCCAACACTGGCTTCCTGTGCAGGTAGTTCAGGAAGAGCCCTCTGCCGACCTTGCTGTATTCTGAACCCCAGCAAGGGACATCAATCAATTCTCTAGCCCGAGGATAGTATCTAACTTATCACTTTGCAGTAGCACAAAGGCTGAAGAGCCAGAGATTTATTTTGTGCTGGTTGTAGTTCTGGAAGAAAACAAAGCGGGTGGTAGAGAGGCAGGGACCGGAAGTGGGAGAGTGCAGGCCTGCCTTAACGGACCTCTCTATAGCATTAGCAATTAGGTCTTACAGCCTCCCTAGTGCATTTACACAATCTCAGAAGACCTCTCTGCTGTAAATGCATGTGAACCTGTAGGCCTCCCACACCTGGCTCTCCTGCTTTTGCTCTGGCTTGACTTTCCTTACATGTCTCCTGGGCTTCCAGATGTTGTAATAGAAGCATTCTGGTACTGCTGCTGCCTTTTAACATGTCCTTTTGGAAAGACAAGGGCAGCAGCACTGACGCTTCCCAGAACTTGTCAACATTATTGAGTGGAGCTGTGAGCTGTGAGGTTCCTTCCTGTGCCAGAGCTATAGCAGACAGCCAGAGGTGTGGCCTTGACAAGCCTCTGGACCAGGTCCTTCTGCCTGCACTGGGGTTAGGTAACTGTCATCCACAAGCAGTTAAGGTAACTGTTACACACACTCAGTCATTCCCACTGGCTTCTGATTCGCAGGAGGTCTTTGTGTGTCTTTTATTTTCGAGCCCTACTCAGCACCCAGGCCTATTCTGAGGAGTTTCCGCTGTGTACTACACGATCCGCTGCTCATAGTATAGTACTCTGTGATTGGAGTCCCCTCGAATTCTTGGTAGATTTATATATACACTGCCCCACGTACTGTAGTGTCCGACTTTTAATTGGCTTTGTGCTAGTACTGTTGGGCATAGTATTACCAGTGTTGGTGCTCACCTGTGTCATGTAGGAAGGAAGCAGGCGAGATTACCTTGTTCAGGCCGTTCTCCTGGTAAGTGCTATTTGATCCTGAGTGCTCAGACCAGCCGGACCCTATTCTCTGACAAGTTTCTCCACCTGTAGGTAGGTATGGTATTCTCAGGGGGAGGCAGTGCCCAGAGCCAAGCTTCCAAGTGGTTGGAAATCCTATTAAGGAGAAATGGAATGACTCTGAAACAGCATGTCCACTCCATCTGTGTGTAGCCGGGTAACAGTAACCCATAATAACCCCACTGGCACATTCATGTTGATTTGTGCCCATAGAACAGTGACAACTGCCATTTCTGTCCTGATGCTTGCCTGCCTAGGGGGCAACTCTAGAGACAGGAGCAGCCTCCTGAGCGGAGGTACCCTTTAATGATGCAAACCCCGCATCTCCACTGGTGGCCTTGGGGGCCCAGAAAAGCCTTTAGAATGGGACCTTTGTGGTGCATGCTGGCGGTGCTGGGAATGCAGACTTTGTGTGTGTGTAGTCTGCTCTAATCCTATCTGTCTCCCTTTTGTCTCTGCAGATACCGAACGGCTGTATTCGGTAGTCTTTCAAGAAATATGTGGTCGCTATGGAAAGACGTACAGCTGGGATGTCAAGTCCCTGGTGATGGGCACGAAGGCCTTGGAAGCCGCCCAGATTGTAGTAGACGTCCTGCAGCTGCCCATGTCCAAAGAGGAGGTGGTGGAAGAGAGCCAGGCGAAGCTGAAGGAGCTGTTCCCCACTGCTGCGCTCATGCCAGGTGCGTGCCCATGGTCCTCATCTTCAGGGCCACGCTGGTGCGAATTAACAATGTCCAAGTCGCATTCCATATCTTAATACTCATGGTGGATCTCTGTGTCTTGTGATGTCACAGGGTGCTACCTTGAAATGCGTTAACATGCACTCTAGGGTACAAAAGCAACGGAGTTTTGGTTATGTCAATATTGTGCTTTTTCTTTTCTGATACTGGAGAATAGAACCTAGGGTCTTGCACAGACTTCTCAAACCCTGTACTGGCAAGCTCCACACCCAGTCCTTTATAAATATTCTATAAAGATTACGTTCAAAGATCTATCAATAACTTTGCCTTTTTCTTTTCAAAATCAGATATAGGATTAATATTTCAGCAACTATTCTAACTTTAACAAGTTGATAAGCAGCTAACTCTCCCTCAAAGAAGCTAAACGGAAAGGAAAAAAAAGTTAAATCTCTTGACTCCCTTTTGCCATGTGTGTCCTGGCTTCTTTCTTTTCGTCTCTTAGTGCAGTGCTTGTGGATGGCAAGCAGCTGCTTTGTCGCTCACTGACACCCTTCCATGTCTTCCCCTAGTCCTGTCACCCTTTGCAGGTCACAGGACTTTGTGCCCTGGGGCTTCTTGGCTGTGGTCAGTCAGAACTGGCCTGCCTGCTACATAAGTAAAGTGCCCTTGCATTCTAGATTAGGCTAAAAACTGCTTTGAAATGGACTTTGAATATTTTTAATATTCTGTCTCTGAAATTCTCTTCCAGAAGAGGAAAAAAAATTGTAACAGCAGCATTAATTTTACATTTACAATTGTATAAATGTTGATTGTTTATGAATTTGTTTCATTGATATGAGTCACTGTTTTGAACTCCATGTGTTCTTTCTATATTTATTTTAGACACCTGTGGTGTGTAATTGGTTGAGATAAAAAAGCCAACACCAGGTGGATGGAATAGCAAGGTATTTTATTTCCGACCGGCCTGGGCGCTTGTAGCAAACCCTAATCATACTTAGAAAGAGGCTTTTATAGGGTCTCTGCAGCAGGGACTGGTTATATTTGCAATGTCCAATAAGAATTAAGCATTTCTCAAAGTTTCCCGTGTGCACATTCCTAACAAAAACAGACAGGGGTGGGGGTGAGGGGGTAGGGGTTGGTATCTATTTGCACATGCCCCTCCCAGATCAGGGAAGTGGTCCGGCCAGTTTTGGAACTCTCATGGTCACTCCTTTCTGGGTATGCCTCTAGGAGGGGTTCGGCAAAGGTCAAGCACCAGCAGACTTTGAAGTCTGGTCAAACCGCAAAATGAAAGTCTTTATCCCATTTTCCTAGGCCCTTATGTGGTGGTTTGGTTGAATGAGAATGTCCTCCCTTGGTGCCAACAATTTGGAAGTTTTGTTCCCAGCTGGTGGTACTGTTTTGGGAAGTTTTAGGAGGTGGAACCTTACTGGAGGAAACACATCCCTGGGGACGGGATTTGAGAGTTCTTTTGCCTTGCCAGAGTTCCAGTCCCTCTCTGCTTCCTGTGCATGCTTGAGGATGTGATGGCCCCATTTTCTCTTTACCTCCTTCTGTCTTGCCGCCCCTGACATTATGGACACCTAACCCTGGAACCCTAAGCTCAGATACACGCTTCCTCCTACAAGTTCCTTTGGTCATGGAGTTTTATCACAGCAACAGGAAGTACCTAATACAGAGGTTAGTACGAGAGAGTGGACTGATGCTGTGAAGAACCTGACCATGTGGGGGTTTGGAGCAATGTGGAAGATTTAGGAAGTTTGAACTAGAAAGGTGATTGAAGGCTATAAACAGAATGTAAGGGACCATTCTACTAGGAGCCTGGAAGAAAGGAGTGCTGAGAGCAGAACAGTTCCAGAGGGAAATAAGGACTTAAGCAGCAACTGGGATGTTGTTGACAAAGCATCTGGGTGCATCCTACCACTAGCCTAAGTCATTGCCTGAGTCTAAGTTGAAAAGCAATGAATTACTTTCTTTGGCACTTAAACAACAGAGAGAGCATATCTTTAGGATAAGCCCACATCCATCTAAGCCTCCAGCTTGTACGGAAAAAAAATGTTGGAGGGGTTTTTCTGCTCCTAGAAAACCACAATGTAGAAAAACTGCTACTGTTGGTGGCACAGACCAGGCTGGGAGCTGAGCTTGGCAGTGTCGTTAACTTGGTGCTGGCTTTAGAGGGAGGAGAAATGCAATAGAAAAGCGGCCAAGAGTTCTTCCTCCACAGAGATCTGCTAAGGCCAGGAAGTGTGAGGCCAGGACCTCCCTGCACAAAGAAGGTCCTGATGGGCCATTACAGCCAGCTGTGATAATGAAGGCTGGTTGGCATTAAAGAGCCCGGAGAGCTAAAGCTGTGACTCCTCTGTCAAGGAGAGCTGCCTGCAGGGAGTGGTACCAGCCAAGAGAGAGATGTGTGGTGTTGAGTGGTACCAGCCAAGAGAGATATGTGTTGTACAGAGCAAAGTTTAAGGGGCTGAGCCATCTGAGTGAGCCCTTTCATACTAAAGTTCCAGAACTTGTACCTGGAATTAGTTCGATTTGGTGTTTGCCCCGCTGGTTTTTGGTCCTGTTTTGGTCCAGTATTTCCTCACTGTGTACCCACCCATTCCTCACTTTTGGAATGGAAATATGTATTTGGTTCAATTGTAGGTTGGATGTATGTAATTTGTCTTGATTTTACAGGCGCTTATAGTAAGAGATTGCTTTTATTCTTAGAAGAGACTATGGACTCTGCATTTTGAATAATATTTTGAATAGTGATACACTGTGGCATCTTTTGAAGAGGGCCTGTTCTACCTCGACTTTCAGTCTCTGTGACAAAACAGTCTTACCAGTACCAACTTGGAGAGGAAAGGGTTTACTTAGCTTACATCTCCCAGGTCACAGTTCATCACTGAGGAACCCCAAGGAAGGAACTCACGGCAGGAACCTGGAGGCATGAGCTGAAGCACAGGCCATGGAGGAACACTGCTTACTGGCTTGCTCCCTGGCCCATACTCAGCCTGCTTTCTTATACAATACAGAACAACAACCTGGGGAATCACACCATCCAGAGTGGGCTGGGCCCTCCCGTATCACTGAACCTTCAAGAACATACCTCACAGATATGGCCACAGCCAGTCCAATGGAGGCCATTCCCCAGTTGAGGCTCCCTCAGCCCAGGTGTGTCATAGCTGGAAGCTATCCAGAACATAGACTAAATTAAATGCATTTTGTATTTTTATGACCATGAGCCCGCAGGCCCAGGAAGTGCTTCCTTTTTGTTGTTGTTGTTTGTTGCTGTGATAGGGTCTCCTTAAAGCCATAGGTGGCCAGGAATTCCCTATGTAGATGAGCCTGGCCTGTGTGTCACAGAGATCCCCCTGTTTCTGCCTCCCAGATGCTGGGGTTAAAGGCTTTCGAGGCCATGCCCAGCTAAGTCATCTGGATCATTTTTACGTGTTTGTGTGTTGTATAGTGAAGGTTACAACTATATAGTTTTCCTTGTGGGTATCTTAATTTTTCCAGCACCAGATCACTTGTTGAAGAGATTTAGTTTCACTACAACAAGTGCTCTTGGCCCTCTTGTTGCGGATGGTTTGGCCATATCTGGTAGGGGTGATTTAGGGGCTGGTATACTCCATTCTTCTATGTACTACCACCAACCCGTTCTGATTACTGTGAATTTGTAAAATGTTTTGAGATCAGAAAGTATGACACTTCTGAGCACATTCTTCTGTGTTAAGCTTCTTGAGAGTGCTCTGGGTCACTTAAGATGCCTAGTAAATTTTAGGATAGATTCCTCTGTTTCTGCCAAAAGTTACCTTGGGATTTTGACAAGATTTACAGTCCATGAACATAAATGTCTTTGCATTCATTTTTTGGCTCCTTAAATTTCATTCAGCAATCATTTTTATTTATGTTTATAGTCTTTCAGGTCCAGTAAGATTATTCCTGAGTACTTTACACTTCTCAACACCATTTTGATTAAGGATTTTGTTTTTATGTGTATAAGTGTTGTATACATGTTGTCTGTACATATATAAATGCAACTTGTGCATACTGTGCCTATGGAACCCAGAAGAGGGTGTCAGGGCCCCTGCAAGTGGAGTCACAGATGATTGGTAGCTGCCATGTCGGTGCTGGGATCAAATCTGGGTCCTCTGCAAGAGCAGTCAGTGCTCTTAATGGCTGAGCCATTTCCCAACTCCAAGTAGTTACTTTTTCATTATTTCCTTTATTGATCTGTTCATTGATAGACATGGGACCAATTTTCATTGATTTTTGTGTCCTCTAGCTTTTCTGTATTGGTTTATTAAACAGTTTAATGTGTGTGTTATCTTTCCAGTTGTCTACACAGATCATATTATGTACAAAGAGAAATCATTTTACTTCTCTTTTTCCATTGGGGTCCTTTTCATTCTCTTGCCTAACTGCTTTGACTAGGACACACACACACACACACACACACACACACACACACACACACACACACAGTGTTAATTACTTTTTGGTTGCTGTGATAAATCACCATCACCAAGGCAACTTATAGAAGCACAGTTTATATGGCTTCTGGCTTCTGGGGGAGAGTCCATCACAGTAGGGAGACATGGTGACAGAGGCGGCTGGAGCAGAGAGCTGTGCACTCATGTCTGGGATCACTCTCAAACAGGGAGACAAAACTCCAAAACTCCATGCAGGACCAGGCTGTGAACTCTCAAATCCCGCCTGCAGTATGTGCCTCCCCAGCAAGGCTGTACCTCCTCAAGATTCCAGGATGGTTTGCCAACAGCAGCACCAGCTGACCAGAGTTCAGATACTTGAGCCTGTGGGGGACATTCTCATTTACATCACCACAGAGGTCTGTGACTGTATCAAAACATCCTTCCCTATTCCTAGCTAGGTGAAGGGCTCTTCACCATTCTCTACTGAGTATGACTTTAACAGAGTTGTTCAAACACATGACCTCTACTATGTTGAGCTGGCTTCTCTCTCTTCTGGGTTGATTGAGTCCTTCCTCCTGAGAGGGAGTTGAACTTTTTCTCAGATGCCTTTTCTGCATCCATTGGGATAATCCTATGGTTTGGGCCCTTCATTCTGTTCTCTTAATGGGGCTTCACAGATGAACTGATTGTGCACTTCAAGGGAAAGCATCACTTGTCCAGGCTGTATGAATCTCTCCGTTTGATGTTCGGATTTGACTACAGATACTTCAGTATTCATTTGAGGACATGGGTTTGTAATTGTCTTCACTGTTTTAAACCATAATTGTTCGATGCTGCCATCCGGTCCTCACCTTGTCCTGGTAGAGAGTTTGTTGTTGTTATTGTTATGTTTCCTTATTAACAGGTTTACTCAAACTTTCCTTCGCTTCCTGAGTCAATCTTGGTAGGTTGTGTGTTCCCAAGAGTCTGCACGTCTTCAAGAGTCTGTGCCCTCTGTTCTCCCCACAACCGTTTTCGTTAGTGTGGTATTCCTTTCTGGCTTTCACCTTCTCTTCTTGTTTCATAGCCCAGGGTTGGTTTTGCACTTGTCTTTGACCTAGAGTCTCTTTTGTGGCATAGCATGCAGGGGACCCTGTTGTTCTGGGAATGTGGGTGTGGATTCTGTCTCTTGTTCATGCAACTGTTTAACCAGTTTTCCTTCTAGCATGGTCCTATATCTTAGTTGTATTTGAGATGGGTTCTGCTGTATGCAGCGAGCCTGCTAGCTCCATGGGACTATTAACATTCCATGCCCCTCCTCCAATTTGGGTAGCACCCTCATGTGTCTTTCCCCAGAACTACGTGGTGGAGGGAGATTCACTGGATGGATGGCTGATGGAAATCATGGAAGAGGTTCATGGAGCCTTGAGCTGTCGTTCAGGCATAGTGTCGCCTACAGAGCAAATGGGAGTGGATCTCTGTGCTTTCCCATCTGCCCCAAGACCTCTTCCAGGTGATAGGGTTAAAGTGGCTATGAATTCTGTTTTCATAATCTTTGAATCCTGTTTTTAGCCCGAGATATGTGTATGTGTGTTTTTTTTAATGTTTACTAGCATTCCACTGGAGAAACAGTACTTAGGAATAATAACAAAAGTTGGCTGTGAAAACAATAGACCATAGACCCATGCCTCATATAATTAGCTCTGTTTTGTCAAGACTGTGAGGAAAACGTACAGAGGACTTGCAGAGACCTCCACAGGAGAAACTTCTGATCAGGCTGGGATCCCAGGTTCCATGGTTGGGGAAGAAAGTGTGCATGACTTCATCAAGATGCACCAGGATAATTGGAACTGACATTAACCTAAAGAGCACAGCACACAGTGAAAGGTATTTTGCTGAAAGTAGAGGGTGGAAAAGAAGCCTCCATCCCAGTCTTGTAGCCCGGACACACGCCTTCCTTAGGGCTTTAAAATACCCTTCACAGAAATGAGAGGAGCGAAATAGCCAGCTCTGTCCTGAAAAGATACACGAGGGACCTACATCCGTCCTGCTCTTCCATCTGAGCCCTGCCCTCCACTGCAGAACAACCTCCTGGTCATTCTTCCGGTGACTGCATCCAGAGCAAGTGCCTGCTCTGGCTTTTCAGTCCACTTACTACCTGCTCCTGTTCTTAAACTGACAAATCATATGCATAACCTTCTGTCAGCACAGAAGCATAACTTTCACCTCAAAGGATATAAGGGAAGGAAATAGGAGACCATGACCCAGGAACACAGATTCAGGTTATCCCAAATTCCATGTTCCAACATGGTAAGAATTTTCATGGAGTTTTTATAGTAACAGAAGCCATAAATCTAGACACTTTCTACATACATTTTTGGAAACAGCAGATGAGAAATCTTGGCTATAGGCTCAGATGCCATCTGATGACACTGGGCCTTTGGGTTGGTGAAATTGTTTCTTTGTTAAGATAATGCATTCTGATGGCTACAAGACCAAGACCTCAAAAACAGGAGGGCAAGGAAGGAGTGGCTGTTTAGTGGCTAACTATGGCCCAAGGTAAACTGTAAATAGGATCTGGATCTGCAGCATTCCAAACTCCATAGTCACTGAACTGCTAACCAGCGTTGCAGGAAGTTCAGTGGAAAATACAGAGTTTTTCTAACTTTGGTTTTAAGTGTGTGAGTAACTGCCTCATGTTCTGCAAAGCCTGCGGTGGTCAGAGGAGGGCATCTGATTGCCTGGAACTGGAGCTACAGGTGGTTGGCAGCTGCATGGGTGCTGGGAATCAAGCCAGGTCCTCTGAAAGAGCAGCCCCGGCTCTTAACTGCTGAACCACCCCTTAAACTCCCTCTTTCTTTTCTTATCTTTTCTTTTTCTTTCTTTTATTGAAACAGGGTCTCTCCTTGTAGCTGTAGCCTGCCTGGAGCTTGATTATGTAGACCAGACTGGCCTCAAACTCAAATTCTGCCTGCCTCCTGGGTGCTGGGATTAAAGGCACATCTAGCTTTTATTTCTTCATGAAGTAATCTTACAGCAGGGTATTTTGACCTGTAAAAGTCACCATGAGGTCATTCAAAAAGACTGAAGAGATAATGTTATTAATTCACAGTCCTTTGTAATCTCAGCTTTCTGAAGCCAGATCTGTGTTCCAAGCAGATGTTTAGCAAGCTAAATTGGAGGAGTGGATAGTGGGGGAATCAGGTAGGTGATTATGTTGAGGGCTTGTCTTAGCCTGATTGTGATTCAGTGGGTGTGTCTGCCTGAACCTGTCACCAAAGCTGACTGGTCAGGCTTCTGTTTATGGGGAGGGCACATGTCCTGGCCTGATTATTCTTTGGGGGTGGGGCTTGCCTGTGATTGACCCACCCAACAAGGAGCAAGGTGCAGGAGAGAAAAGGGATTTGAAGGTCTACATAGCCCAACCAACCACACTGTCCCTTGAGCTGCTTATTTGCTAGTGATGTGGGGAGACCGCTTCATGAAGGCAGGCAGAGGAGGTCCTCAGAGCCCAACAAATCCTATGTGTTCAGAGTTCTGACTGCATTCCCTATGTGGCTTAATTCCAGCCAGGCAGGAAGCCATTTCAGAAAATAGTCCACCTTTTCATTTAAGAAAAGCAAATGCATGTGCCTCATCTCCTTGGAGTTTTCTGGGTATTTTTTTAAGTTGGAATGTGGGGCTGGGAAGATGGCTCAGCGGATGTAGTACTTTGCAAGCATGAGGACCAAAGTTCAATTCCCAGCATGCACATAAAAGGCTGGCCATAGTGCTCTAGACATGTAGTCCCACTGCTGGGCAAGTGGGCACTGGCGGATCCGTACAGCTCATTGGTCACCCTGCATGGGCCTCTTGTTGAACTGCAGGTCCCAGTGACAGAGCTTGTCTCAAAAATCAAGGTGGACATTACCTGACAGATGACACCCAAGATTGACTGCTGGCCTCCACACACATGTGTGTGAACATACAGGCATATACACAGGTGAATAAATTAAAACAGTGCTACAACTTGAAATATATGTGACATGAAATACAGACAGTCTATCTCCGGGATGTGAGAAACCCTGTGGGAAAGATAGCCCATGGAGGATGTTGGTTACCTCTTTATATTTTGTTTCTGTGGGGTTTTGTTGTTGTTGCTGTTTTTGTTCATGTTTTTCGGTGACAGTGTCTCCTTGTTGCCAGAGCTGGCCTGGAACTCACTGTGTAGCCCAGGCTGGCCTTGATCTCATGGAGATCTACCTGCCTCTGCCTCCTGAGTGCTGTGGTTAAAGACGTGCATCGTCAAGCCTGGCTGCCTTCTTTGTTGAGCAGACCTCCTCAGTAAGGAATTCTTTGGGGTGGATGCAGTGATTCTGATAAAGTGCTCTAGGCTGTGTGTACCAGGAAATGTACATTCTGAAAATCACCAGTCTGAGGACCTTAAGAGGCTGGGCCTTTGTGAGATGGTAGAATGCTGAACAGACATGTGAGGATGGGACAGGGCTCTGGCCCAGGCCTTGAGAACCTGTTGATGGTCTTCCCATTCCTCCACGGTGTGAAGGATCAGTTGAAAGGACACATGAACCAGATAGTATGTCCTCATCGATGACCAGCCAACACCTTGATCTCAACCCTCCCGGTTCCAGAGGCGTCAGAAATAAATGTGCCTTTTAAGAATTACCCATTTTCAGGTGTGTTCCCACAGCACCACAGACATACTAAGACGGGCACCATGGCCTCTGGCCTGTGGTGCGAACAGCTCCCCAGTACCTGGTTCCTGGCAGGCACTTGACTTCTTTCCTGACTCATGAAGACATGAGCCTCACTCTGAACCCCGCCCTGAAAATGTAGCCACGCTTCTCGTTTCTGACCCACCAAAGACCTTCCTCACACGTCTTTTCATCCGCTCCTTGGACCATGGGAGAATTCACACCAGTAACGGAATGGAAGCCACTCAGCCAAATACAAGTTTTGGTCCCTGGGTACCCAAGTACAGGTGTTGGCCCCCTGGGTACCTGAACCCCTTTCTCCAGGCCAGCTTACCATATATGTGTATACATCTGTGTTTCCACCCTCCTCTCTTTGCTAAGCTAACAGTTGTGTGTTGATTCATTCTCTTTTCCCTTTCATCTCCCCCCACCCCGGATATTAACACATACCCCTGCCCAGTCCTCCCCCAGGTATTAAAACATACCCCACCTGGTCCTTCTGGTGTGCCTCCACCATCCACCCAGTAGGGGTGCAAGCTTTCTTTCTCCTGGCTTGCACCCTTCCTCCTTCTGCACTCAGCTCTGTGCCTGTGGTGCTGAGTGGATGCTGGGGTTGGGGTGGGGGCACCTAAAGACAGGTGTCTCTCCTAATGTGAGACGTGATCAGTGTAGGAGAAAGGGAATGTTCATATCTACAATGTGTCAGTAAAAAAATACACTTAGGTGTCAAATGGAGGGATTCAGGGAGGAGTTGCCAAAGGGGTAAAGGAAATTCTCCACAGAGCTAGGGCAGCTGGAGGGGGTGGGGGTGAGAACCATGGTAACCGGGCAGGCGGAAAAGGAGGGACCCGTTGTGGCATGAAGAGTAACTCCCTGAAGGGCTGCGGGAAGCCAAGGAACTTGGTTCTGCTCTGCTGCGGGTCAGGCTTCCAGTGGTTTGTGTACTTGATGGATAGGTACTGCAGCTCCATTCATCAGTCCTCACTCCAGGCTCTTACCTTAGCTACCACTCCTGAGACTGGTGCTCAGCCAGCGTAGGAAGCAGCGGGAGAATTACTCATGGCTCAGATGTCACTCTTCTCATTTGAGTACTTTGATTTTACAAATAGCTGTTGCATCACACAGTATGAAAATGTAGAGAATAAAAACCAAATTCTCCATCTCTTCCTTCCTGAACCTTGGTTGACTGCTGTGTGAAGTGTGTCTCCCTGGTCCTATTGCCCTGCCTCTGTGCTGGTGGTGGGCACGTGCATGCAGACGTACCCATGTTTCATGGAATGACACAGCTAACAGTTTCACAAGGACCAAAGCAGCTGCTCAGAGAGATTCATAGGGCAGAGTCTCCAGTACTGAATTAAATGCCTACACCGTCTGCTGTCCCCCACTCTCAGGCAGGTAAGGACGTTTCAGTAGGATTTTCTGTGAGTGTCTTGTAACTTTCTGGAAGGCAGAGCATCCCATGTGACCTGCAGGATCCTTGAGCTGCTTTGTGTCCAGAGTAGTGGGACAGTTACAGAGGAACTATGTACACCAGCATGTTGTGTGTGTGTGTGTGCCTGTGTATGTTTGTATGTGTCTGTGTGTATGTGGAGAACAGAGGTCAAACTTGGCTGTCCACATGGTCTTTTGAGACTTGGTCTCTTATTATCCTGGAACTCACTTGATTTGACTAGACTGACCACACATCAAGCCTCAAGGATCCACCTCCTTCAACGTCCCCAGTGCTGGGATTGCAAACCACCATGCCCAGGATTTTCCTTGGGTGCTTGGGATCAAAGTCTGGTCATCATGCTTGCATAGTCTCCCACTGAAGCATCTCCCCGGCCCTCACACTAGCCTTTGTGCTGTTCACCCATGTGTTTCATTCTGCCAGGTTGCTAGTCACATCTGTCTCTTCATGTTCTTGAATCTTTGCCGCAATTATCACTGTTACTATCCCCAAAATACCACTTTCCAAACCAGTAAAGCTCCCGTGAAGAATGCGAGTCCTTGGGGGGAATTTCAGTCCCTGATACCCACATCCTCCAGCAGGAGGGCCTTAGCTTGCAGCCAGAGGATGCACCTGTGTAACAGGATCTCCAAGGAGGAGAGCCCACTCGGGTCGGTTGCACCGTGATACCCTCCCTCGCATTACTGCTCCCTGACCTACCTCTAGATTTCTTTACCCAGTTGTCAGGCTGTGCCACTCAGATCCCACAGGAAGTAGGAAGGCCTCGTTCTCACAGGCCTACAAGCCCTCAGAATATGTTTCTATTGCAATGTCGAGGAAACTAGTTACATGGGTACACTGCAGCCCTGGAGTCTGCGCCCCCCATGGGAGCATGATGGCTACCCTGCTGCTTAGTGGTCTGGAGGACGGGCTGGGGGTCCCCACGGCCTCCTGCCATGGGCAGCGATGCAGTTATCCCTCGGTATTTCCCTTTGAGAGGACATGGCTTTGAGGGAGAGCACAGCTGTTACTGGCACAGGGTCATGCAGACTCAGCTTGTGTAGGCCAGCATCAAACCTGGGGAGGAGGAGAGAGTGTAGAGACCTGACTCTGAGCTTGGAGTGTCGGTGCAGCTGTGAGGTGAGTGGGCAGGTGGAGCAGAGAAAGAGTACGGTTAGGTTGTAAGGGGAGGGAAGTCCCCGGAAGGGGTCCCTGACAGTCAGGCACAGGGAATCCATCCATGTAGACAAGCCGTGAGCTCTTTAACGGCACGCTGCCTTAAAAAAGCGCCTGTCCTCCTGCCCTGGATCAGGCCCTTAGCAGACTGGTAATCACTGGAGAGACTGCAGCTCCACCTGGACACTGGTCCTTTGTAATGTGATTTTGTGCCAGTGATGCCCCCACAAAATGAAAGGACACACAGAAAAGTATTCATGTGTTAACAGGGATACATTCTGTAGGGGACCAGAGGTTGTCTCTGTTTAATTATCCAAATCAGATCCTGGTGTAGGATCCTACAAGGAAAATCACCCTGGAAACACTGCTAAGACAGGTGTAAATGACAAGCCTTTGTGATTGTTCTTCCTGTTTTCTCATTAGAGTATTAGCCTACTTCATGAAGTATACAGATGTAATTCCCTTTCTCAGGCTTAAGTATTCCTTCCTTTGAAGGCTGTTCCCTGCCAACTTTGTTGTCTTGTGAAGACATTCTGTCAGAAGCGTGAAGTGTGTCTGGTGAACACATCCTACACTAAGGAAACATGTTCAGGTCTTGACTTCCAGTGATTCTACATACTAAATATCTAACTGGATAAAGCAAAAGCCTCAAATTTAGGGAATAAAATTTCTGGTTTGTTTTGTTTTGTTTTTTTTATTAAGTGGTGACTCCATGGAATTTTTAGTAGTTGGAGTGTAACAGGAAGAAGTGTGTGTTGTGTGTTGGAGACTATTGAAACAGTATCAACAGTAACCTAGAAATTCCTTCTTAATACTGTCAGTGAAAGCATAGTGGCGTCTTTTGCATCCCAGTAATGACACCTGAGGTTTACCTCCACCCTCTGGTAATCCCATCACTCCAGGGGTGGAGGAGAAGGATTCTGAGTGTGAGGCAGGCCCTAAACCAGGGAGACCCTGTCTCAAATGTAGAGGGAGGGATCACCACTGGAAAGTAATCCTATTTTACTGTTGTAGTTTCCACAGACAGCAAATTTACAATTGGTTTCAGACTGCCTCAGTCAGATGCATGATTATTTGTGTCTTACTGTTGAGGCTTAAGGCAGAAGGAGTCTGTTTCTGAGATGGATTATTTCAAAGAAATATAACCTTTGTTTTTATAAAAATTAAAAACTATACTTTTGCATATCTTCTTGTATGTGTGTACATGTGTGGGTGGGTGAGTGTGTGGAAGAGTATTGTTCTTTGTTGTTGTTTCTGGGTCTGTGTGTAGCCAAGGCGTCAACCTCGGGTGTCATTCCTCGGGAGCCATCTACCTTATGTTCGGAGGAGACACGATCTGTCACTGGCCGGGAGCTCACTGATGAGGCCAGGCTTTTTGGTCTGCAAGCTCCAGGGATCTGCCTGTCTCTTGCTTCCTGGAGCTGGGATGAGAATCACAGTGTACCGCAGACAGCCTATATGCAATCTGGGGACCATATTGAGGTCCTCACGGCTGCAAGACAAGCACTCTCCCCACTGAGCTTTCTCCTCAGACCTTCCCTGTATCTTCACATCATTTGTTGACAGACGCTGGCAGGCTTTGTGAGGTACACAGTGTTGGTCTTCCTCGGGTCTAATAAGCGATGCTCAGTTGCAGTCTGCAAAGCCTGGTGGTGCAGCAGGTCTGATGTTCTGCGGCCGGTTGGTCAGTCAGTCGGTCAGATGCCTGCTTTTCCATGTTTTTGTAATGCTCTGTTACTTCCTTAGGTATGTGAACTGCTGTTCATGGAACAGAAACACTCCCAGGAAATTCAGTGACTTATCCACATTTTTGGATTTAAGCGTTTCTCTCTGACTAAATAATTAAACTGTTAAAACTGGTGCTGTGTATACGGATTTTCCAGTGATAAAGCTTCAACAGCCGCAATGTGCAAAGTGACTCAAAGCAGAAAGCAGTACTTAGAACAGCTCTCCAGCAAATACAGGAAGCTAGAAAGCAATTCTTTTCCCATGCTTGTCAAAGTGTGGTATTCATTGGTCAGATTCTTCCCCTGTTAACACAGTGAAAAATAGAAAAATAAAAAGTCCTGATCAAAGATGGCTTTGAGTCTGGAGGTCTTTGTGGTCCCTTGTAAAGTCTAGGAAACCTGAGTTTTACCGTCCTGATGGAGCAAAACATTGCTATCCTGTTCTTTATCAATTTTTCATTCTGTTCACTCTGGACCATTGAAGAGAGACGTGGATCAGTCCCCAGGAAGAATGTAGGTCTTGTGGCTGGGCGTGTGGCTCAATTAGTAGAGTGCTTGCTTAGTATGCACAAAGCCATGGGTTCCATCCCAGCAGGGCATAAACCAGGTTTAGTGGTACATGCCTATAATCCCAGCTCTTGGGAAGATGGAGGCAGGAGCATCAGAAGTTCAAGGCCACTACATGTTAGCAAGTTCGAGACTAGCCTTGGCTAGTGATCACATAGTCTTTGTAATGTAATCAGCAAAGATAGTTTAATGCTCTTTTCTCTGCCTGTAGAATGTAGCGATCTGCCCCTCCGGTGAAGTGGACAAGAGGACTGAGGGTTCTTGCTTGTGGAAGGAAAGAGCAGGTACTGGAACTCTCTCTGGGGATCAGTATATCTCTAGTGACTCGGGAACTGGAGCATGCTGTCCTTTGCCAGGTGCAGCCAGGCAGAGGACTGGGTCTGTGGAGGGGAGGCAGGGGCCATCGCATTTGGAGGAAGAGAGATGGCATGAAAGATTGTCTGCCCTGCAGAACAAGGAACTTCTCAAGTTGAAACTCTGGTGATTACTATTGTTCTTCAGGTTGACAGAATCTACACGCACCAAGGAGACAGGCCTCTGAGCATGTTCCTGAGGAGTGATCTAGATTGGGTTAGTTGAGGTTGGGAAAACTTGCCTTAAGTGTGGGGGACCGTATTCCATGAGCTGGGGTCCCAAGCTGTGTGGAAGCAGAGCCAAGGAACTGAGCACCAGTATTCACCACCCAGTGTTTCCTGCCTGGACACAGTGTGAGCAGCAGCCTCACCTCATGCCACCAGGCCTCCCGCACCGTGGTGAACGGCACCCTCAAACTGTGAGCCACAGTAAACCCTTCCTGCCTTAAGTTGCCGGATCAGGTATTTGGCCACAGAAACTATACAAGTAATGACACAATCCTGTGCCAACATTGTAAATACCTAAACAAACAAGCAGAAAGCCTAACTCCTGAATTTAGTTGTTAAAAATAGACCTGAACTCAAAGGACCCCATGCCCCAACCTGCATCCTGGATTGTCCTGCTGGAACTGGTTCTCTAGCCTGACCCAACCCACAGTTTTGTTCAAAATGGTTTCTGCAGCTTCAATGGGGAAGTATAAGCTTGGCTCCACCCTCATCTTAATGGACCATCTGATCTTTTCATCCCTAGTTTTAGAGTATCTCCTCACCGGACATTGTGCACCCTTTCTTATCTTCAATGGGTCCATGAAGATGGGTGTGCCAGCATTCATTATATTTGGGGTAGAGGACCAAACTGAAGTTGCCTAGGAAACAAGATCAGGTGCCCAGCTAGTTTTGCTTAGGTAAATGTTAAGTCATCAGTCCGGATGACGTCCATTTGTAAGTCATTCCCTCACATCCCATTTAGTGGGTTTATTTTATTATATTTTACCATATTCAGTTTCTGGGAAAAGCACTTTAAATTCTCATTTTATGTGCATGAGTGTGTTGTCTGCGTATATGTAAGTGCACCCCTGTCCTGCAGTGCCTGTCGAGAGCAGAAGAGAGGCTTGGATGTCCTGGAACTGGAGTTACAGACAGTTGTTAGGCACCATGTGGGTACTGGGAACTGAACCCTGGTCTTCTGCAAGAGCAGCCAGTGCTCTTAAGCACTGAGCTATCCATCTCTCCAGCCCCATGAGAAAGCACTTTCATAAGGAGATTTTAGACACATTGGTAAATGTTATGTAGCTGCCATAGAGGAGAGAAGTTCCAGGACCCAAAATTTTATTTTGATTCATGACTTCAGAGCATTTATTGAATCAATGGTTGCTTGGGCAGAATATCCCCTGGCAGATACAGATCTACACTTCTTGGTAGATCAGGGTAGGGAAGGCTGGGCATGGTGCCAAAGGCCTTTAATCCCAGCACCCAGGAGGCATTGGCAGGCAGATCTCTGAGATGGAGGCCAGCCTGGTCTACATAATGAGTTCCAAGCTGGCTGCAGCTACAGGGAGACCCTGTCTCAAAAAAAAAGAGGGGTTGGGAAGAAAGTGGGCAAGGAAGAGGAAATCTGCGGTAGAGGAGAGATGGAGAGAGAGAGGCGTGGAGGTGGGGGATGGGAGGGAGGGGCTGCAACTGGTTCCTGGCCTTGCCTCAGTGACCTGCTTCCTCTTGTGGACCTGCGTCTCCTAGAGTTTGCAGAATCTTTGTTCACAAGGGCATTATCTGATCCCTAGGTTTTAATGCAGGAGCCTCTGGGAGACATTATACATTTAACCCTTAGCAGGATGTCAAGTGAATTTGTTTTATATCCATGGGTTTCAGTTCATTAGGGAATGTATGAACTCAAAATTTTAGGAACTTGGGAAAGTTTTTGGTTGTGCTGATGTGATGTTTCTGCGGTTCATAAAATAATGTGGATATGGTGAACAGTTAAGTGTCCCTGATGAAGTTTAGCTGCCTTGAACTAGAATCCAGTATTAGACACTAACAAACATTAACTAGTCTGGATCCAGTGTTATTGCCGTGATGTACTGTATAGTATAAGAATGTGTTTACTTTGTACACTTGTCATTTTCAACATGATTTCCATAATTTGCTGTCATTTTCTTCCAATAGTTTGAATAGTCATAAAGACTACTTAAATGCATGAGCAAAAACCATTTTAGGGGACTTTAGATAAACTTTTAGAATGGTCAGTGTCTCACAAGGTTATTTCCTCACTTTTTAGCATGTGTGATTTCGCAGTCCCTCAGCTTTGCCATTTTAGGAAGAGAATAAGCATACTCTGCGGTTCCTGGTGGGCATGTCTGCCATGCTCTTATGAAAGCTGAATCATGTACCATTTCATGTCACGGGATAATTCTGCAGTGCACAGCAGCACACACCTGTTGTCCCAGCTGGATGAGACGGAAGGACCACTTAGGTCAGCCTGGGCAACCCCATCTCAAAATAGAAGGATTGTTTTGTTTTGCTCTTTTTTTTAGACAGGGGTTCACCTTATAGCAGTCAGACTGGTAGTAATCCCTCTGCCTCAGCATCTTCCATGGTGGAATTGCAGGCTTGTCACTATGGCTGGATCAAGACAGTTTTGTGTGTTGGTGGGACTAGGGATTGAACCTAGGCCTCGTGCCAGCTAGGCAAGTGCTGTAGTACTGGGCACATTTCAGCTTTCCACCTAAATGCAAGTCAAGAGAGTGTGTTGTCCTCTCCAGAAGGACAGTTTGCAACAAATGCCCACACTCCCCTACTCCTGGTGCCTAATCCTTCCCTGGATGTGCTGTCTTTGGGCTCTGGTACCATAACCCCACTTGTATGTTTCCAAAATGTCCTTGTGAGCAGATAACAAGGTAGTGATTGTGTTGATTAACAGAATGAGAGACTTTTCCTCTCTAGTGACGAGCTTCAGGGGACTGATGCAGATAAGTTCTAAGAAGCAGTAAGCCCCTGCACCCAGGGCACTGAGGCCACACTATGTCCCTTCCACCCCAGTGACTGATCTTTATGCATAGGTCAGTGTGGTGCGTCCACAGTCTCCATCTCCCAACCCAGTTGTCTCTGTCTGCATCTCCTCTGAACCTTACTCTGGTGTGAACTGGATCCTGGGTCCACAAAGCTCATTCTCATAATGTCTAGAAATTTCTGTTGATGTCCTTGAAGTCTTACCACTGTTGTACACCCTAATCATGCCTCCCCCCAACCCCATTCTTTGAGATAGAGTCTCATATATCCCAGACTGATCTCGAAATTGGTATGTAGCCAGGAACAACCCTGAAGCTCTGATCTTCCTGGGTCCACCTCTCAAGTGCTGGGATTAGGACTAGACACCAGTTGCCCCCTTTCTAACTTGCTATGGATAGAACCCAGGGGTTCACCCATGCTTAGTAGGACCCTTACCCACTGAGCTTACATCCCCAGATTCCTTGATCTTGTTTAATACCTTCTACCACTGCATTATTCACACTCAGATATAAGTTGCTCAGTTTCCCACATTTATAGGAGCAACTGTGGTTTGCAGTCTGAGCTTGTGACCCATGCAAGGAACCTTGTAGATTAGTACTGAAGATTTGTGCAAGACGAAGAGCCACCTCTGTCACAAGCAGCACCTTTTTCAAAGCAGCTCGCAATTCATTTGGAATGCCTGGGAAAAGGAAAGAGGCGCTCTGCCAGAATCAATGATGGCTGAGATAGAAGTCTATTCCCCTGAGTGGGAAACCAGCTGAAAATCAATGGCCCGAGGCATGGCTGAGAATTCAATCTTTTAAGAAAGGCCCACGCAGGGACTGTGGCTAGGGTTGTTCCCCTGCAAAGGAGCCAGCAGCTGAGCTATAGTGTTTTCCTATAATGCTTCCATTTCATCAATCAATATATAAACCTTTAAAAAAAAAAAAGCTGCGTGTCAACCACATTTACTAATTTAGGTGATATTTGTTTTAGACTTATGGTCACTATTTTAAAACTTGCACCTGTGCAGTATGACTGTTATGTGTCTATGTCTTTGAGGGTTTGTGTTGAGTATGGTCTACTGTGAATGGTAAACAGAATCAAACATTGTAGTGGTCAACACAGGTCTCCATTCATAACAAACTACAGTGAGGAGAGGGGGATAAGTGTGTAGGGGAGCCCACTGTGAACTTAACCTAAGTGTGCACTGAGGTGGCTAGGCTGTTAAAGGAAAGTCAGATGAGAGGGGAGCAAGCCTGGGCTCCATAGACACAGGAAGTGAAACTCAACAGAAGCAGAAAACCCATCTGGGTTTGCTGGCCCGGTTTGTTGCAGCTGGCTTCCCCTCCGACGCAGAGACCGATCTTTGTGTGTCAGAACCCCTGGGATTATCTTGGCAGCTCTGCTTTCTCTAGGGTGCTGCTGTCATGGAGAGATACATCCTAGAGCGCTCTGAAGCAGCTCCAGTGTTTCTGGGCTCACTGTGGAAAAGCTTTCAGTGAGTCCTGGCTAGAGCTAGGGAAGGAGATTGAGCTAGTCAGCCTTCGGTTGCCGTGACAAAAGTCCTGAGAAAATCGGCTAAAAAACAGTTTCTTTGAGGTCACAGGGTATTTGGGTCCTGATTTCTTTGGGGGTCACAGGGTATTTGGGTCTCGGTTTCTTTGGGGTCGCAGGGTATTGGGATCCTGGTTTCTTTGGGGTCACAGGGTTTTTGGGTCCCAGTTCTCTTGCTTCATTGCTCTGCTCATTGAACAGAGCTGCCCGCATCACAGGGGTTGGGAAGTAGAGAACCGGCCAGGACCAGGACCCTATGTCACTTTCAAGGTACGGTCCCCCCACTGGACCCTACCTCCTCAACTTCCACCACCTGCCAGTAGATCAGAGCTTGGGCCCAAGGCTTCAGCACACAGGCTTGGTAGCAAGTAACCATAATGTGTGCCTAGTCTAACCAGTCTAACCATAAATGTGTGCCTCTTTCTTGCAGTGTACACCCCTACTCTTACAGTCCTACTTGGCCTTCAGTACGTGTTGAGATATAAATTAATACATCATCTCCTTTTATTTTAAGTTAGAACCTAGCATAGTGCCACGGGCCTGATCCCAGCTCTCAGGAGGAAGAGACCAGAGCAACCGGATCCTGAGTTTCAGGTCAACATTTTAACATTCTGTCTCAAAAACAAAACTAAACGCATGTTAAATTTAAAGGAAGGAAGCTGAATTCCACACTGTGGACCCTCTCTGAACAGCTGACTTAACGTCATTTATTGGTTTTGAATTGTTTCATTATCTTTTTAGTGTGTGTGTGTCTGCCTATGTGTATGTCTCTGTGTGTCTGTATGTCTGTATGCATACATGTAACCCGTAGCATGGTGATATAGGTCAGAGGACAGCTTGACAGTTGGTTCTCCCTTTCCACCATTCAGGTTCTAGGGATAGAACTTGAGTCATCAGGCTTGGCAGCAAGTAACTTCACACGCCCAGCAGGAATGTCTCTATGGTCGTTCTTTTCTTAGTATTGAAAATCAGTTGGCATCTGGCCTAGTTTGTTTCTCTATCGCTATGATAAATCACTGACCAGAACCAGCTTGAAGAGGATGGTTTATTTGGGTTACAGGTTCCAGTCCGTATGGAGTCCAAAGCGAGAACTCAGAGCAGAACCCGGAGGCAGGAACTGAAGCGACAATCATGGGGAACAGCACTGTCACTGGCTGACCTCCTCTGACCTGTCAGCTGCTGTCCTTGCGCAGCCCAGGCCCATCTGCTATGGGATGGTACCACTGCCAGTGGGCCAGGCCCTCCTGCATCTATGAACAGTCAAGAAAGTGCCACGTAGGCCTGGGCACGGCTGTTGAGATGGAGGAAATTCCTCACCTGAGGTTGCCTCCTCCCAGATGACTCTTGTCTGTGTCTGGCAGACGAAAACTAACCAGCGCGCTGCCCCTCTCTGCCTCGCTCCCTGTCGCTCCCTCTATGAACCACCTCTGCTTTCCTCTCCATCCTCGTAGCACGCTGTGCCACCCCCTTCCCTTCCACTGCACCTCCTGTCTGCCGGGGGCTTCTGCCTAGCCACTCAAAACCCAATTCCTCTTTATTGTCAGCTTATCCAAGTGACATGCAGAGTCGGATCCAGAGCAGTGTCCAAGCCATTGCACTGCTCCAGAAAGGCCCGCATTTCAGAAACAAGACAGTCATTCAGGATGCGCCTCCTCCACAGTCACCTGTAGCCTTGTGAAGCCCAGGATACATTCCGGCTACATTTGATGGGGTGTGTTTGATTGGTGGCTCGGACCTGCAAGCTGCGGAAGGAAGGTGTGCTGACAGTAAGGTGAAGCACGGGGTCCCACTGCATATGCAGTGAGGAAGCAGAGACTGAGAGGAATTGAGACCAGGCCACAGAAAGGTACTGGGAGGCTCTCTGATTCCTGAGCAAGCTATCATCCATTGCTCCAGAGCAGAAGGTTCTATTAGCTCTTACCCCACAGTGAACTCGGCTGTCGCTTTTCTGTGTTCTTCCCTTTTTAAATCTACTTGAATTGCAGTATCCATCTTGGGTCCCTGAGAGGAAGTAACACAGAATCAGCACGGGGACTGTCTTCACATCTCCTGCATGGTCCCCTGGAGAGAGGAGTCTGGGGAGAGCTGCTGCTGGCTAGTACCATCCTTCTGGCTAGTACCATCCTAGCTGCCCTGCCCTAAACATACTTCAGCTCAGCAAGTGATGGCAGCAACCGGTTGGCAGGATTTCGTTTATATCCTTAATTAACCAGCTTCTCTCTAGAACCGAATTCCATTTGCAGTTTTACAAACTTCTAATTCTCAAGGAGAAGGGACAAACAAAACTCTGGCAAGGTAGTTTAAACTGCTGGTAAAAGTTTTTGGGGGATGGGGGACTTGCGTGTCAGGTTAGACACATCTATTAATGCGACTTTATCCAGTGGTAAAGATGCTGGTGATATTTTTCCTCAACTTTCATCACTACATAAGCAGACAGGAGAACATTCTGGGCTTTGTTTTCCTTTGGCCTTTCTTTCAGCTCATGCAGCACTAGGTTACGGTTATGGTTACGGTTACGGGTTGCATTGATGTATAGCCAATCAATGTAGTCCTTCCAGATAGTAATCATGAGGCTAGAACTCGGGTACAGCAACTGACTGCACAGCATTAATCAGTACTTATTACAACCTGATTCAACAGTGTGCCATCCTTCTATGCTTAATAGACTTGAGCTTCAGAGTCTCTTCCATGTGGAGTGCTTCCCATGTTCTCGAGACTCATGCTTCATGAAGCTGTGTATTTACTTTCATGCATGAATAAGTAGTAGTTTTTCCCTGTTCTTTCTTCTTTGTGCTATCAGGAAATTACTGGCATTATATACAAAAAACTGGGTGATATGTTCCTCTCACCTATGATTTCCTAGTAAGCAGGTGTGGTGGCCCATGCCTTTAATCCCAGCACTCAGGAGGCAGAGGCTGGCATGGTCTACATAGTGAGTTACAGGCTCAGAATGAACAACAGTACCATACCACATGTATACAGTGCTGCAGATTGAACCCAGGGCTTGGTGCATGCTGGGAAGCACTCTGCCAGCTGAGCTGCCTGTCCAGCCCTTTGATGGGCCTAGTCATGTGTCAGCTTCTGGCAAACCTTGATGCCATGCCTCCCTTCTGCTTTAATTAAGCATTTAATGCTATCTCATTTTTCCTCCCATTAAATCCCAGAAATTCTAACCTGCTTTTTCTCTACAGAATATGACCTGGTTTCTCTTTGTTGTTTAATCTCTGATCCCTGTCTTATAAACAGGGATGCCCAAATGTTTGTCATGTTCCAAATACTTTGCCATTACTAGTGTCAGTTTTACTTTTTGTAATTGGGGAATGTATTTGGTATAATTTGAATTATTTTACATTATTGAGAATTGTATTATGGCTTATGGGGTGTGTTGTGTCGTGTTGAATGCTCCAGGTGCCCTTGAAAAGATTATGGGTTCTGCTGTTGAGTGCAGTTTCTAAAAGTGCAAATTAGATCCAGTTGCTTAATGGGGTTTTGAGGTCCAGTCTCTCCTTATTTCTGTTTGCTAGTTATACCAGTTACTGGGGAAGAGCTGGAAGCCTCTGCTTCTCTTTGTGTACTCACTCTGCTGTTTGCCTCATGTGTTTTTGAAGCTCAGCTATTTAATCCATACACATTTACAAACAGTGTGGGTTTTTAAATTTATAATTAAGTAATTTGTTTTTATTTTATGTGTGTGAGTATTTTATATCCATGTATATACATGTACCCATGCATGCAATGCCCATAGAGGCTAGAAGAGATCATTGCATTCCCCTGGAGCTGGAGTTACAGCTGGATGTTGCAGCCATGTGGGTGCTAGGAACTGAACCCAGGTCCTTTCCAAGAACAGCCAGTGCTCTTAACAGTTGAGCCAGCTCTACAGCACCCACTGTGCCTTCTTGATGAACGTCTAGTGGATGTCCTTGTCCTCCTGTATAAGGTCCTCTGTCTGATTAATTTATCTCATCTTTCTCTTCAGTGGGAGCTATATAATACAGAGTTTCACCTGCATTGTATAGCTTGTATTTTTATATTTAAATGAGATTTCTCTTTGTGAATGTGTGTGTATGTGTGTGTACATATAATTAGACTTGCAGTTGTGTTTAAATTCGCTTCCTATCAATAATACATCTTTTTTGTTTTGTTCTTCCATTCTGTCAATCTATGCCTGGGTTTGTGTGTATTATGTGTAGAAAGTTGTTTGTCATAAGGTCACCATCTGCTAATTCATTCATCTCTGTCTCTTCTGTATGTATTTTTATTGACTGAGGCCCACCCCTACCCCCAGGGGTAGGGTTAAAAGTCGGCTTGTCTTTATTTCTAGGTGTAGAAATGTTGGCTTGAAGCTGGACATTATGAATGTGACAAGTAGCAGAATGCAGGTTTTTGCTGCCTTCCCTATATAGTCTTTCTGACTTTGTGCTGACAGAGTTAGGATTTGCTCAGGCCTGCTTTGGCTTCTCCTAGCCCTGTGTCTGCAGAGTGCCAAGCTCTCACAAGTACCTGTGCACTTCCAGAAGGGTGTCCACAATGGCGAAAGCCCATTCACGTTGACCCTCTGTAGCTGCCGACAGTGGCAATGCTATGTCGTGTCATTTTGCACCTCAATGGTTGTGATTGTTCAGCATATCCTTCCCAGTAAACCATCACATTCCCTGTGGGTTTAGATGCTCCCGGTGCTGTTCAGCCTGTGCTGCAGGTAGAAGGTGCTCATCCTGTGATTCATGATGCATTTCTGATGGCAAGCCCTGTGCTGGTTGGCTCTGTTATTAACCTGTGTGCTCTCCATCATTAGTCTTTATAGCTCCTGCAGTGTGGGGATAGATGCTGTCTTCACATGGGAAGCTGCGCTGAGGGAACAACAGGGTTTGCTTTATCCTCTGGTCTCCTGTAAAGCAATGCTGCAGCGGACTTCCCACCCAGCCTTGCCCTCCCATTAACATTTCCTCTCCCCACCAGGCCATGACTTAGCTCTTTTTTGCATAATGCAGGAATTTCTGAGAAACACCAAAGTCAAAGTTCTTACATATTCATTGGTCCTGAATAAAAAACTGTTCCCACCAGGCTCAGTTGGGACCCTGTTCTCCCCACACAGCAGCTCAGTCTGCTCCCGGTAGAGGTGCCTCTCCTGCTAGCTCCCTTGTTCTTGATTAGGCTGGACGGGAGCCACAAACAGGCAGACTTCTTTGTCAAACCGCCTGTTTCCCTGGGAAAGGCTGTAGCGAAGCCTCAAATTGCTTTTCTTTGTTTTATGTCTTTTTATGTTTTACTTTGAGTAGGGATATTTTTGAAGCTGTAACCCCTCTCCCAGGCATGGTGGCCTACACCTTTAATCCCAGCTGCCAGGAGGCAGAGGCAGTAGGATGGATCTCTCTATGAGATCAAGGCTAGCCTGGTCTACCTAGTGAGTTCCAGCCAAGCTGGAACTAGGGAGTACCTGTCAAAAAACACCCAAGTTCTACCCCCTCTCTTAAGAGGAAAAGATGAGTTCTCATAGAGTCCATCTGATAATCTGACCCACCACACTGAGGTCTTTCTCTCCTTTCTCTTCCTCAGGGGCTGAAAAACTGATCCAGCATCTTCGGAAACACAGCATCCCTTTTGCCCTGGCCACCAGCTCAGGCTCTGTGTCCTATGAAATGAAGACCAGCAGACACAAGGAGTTCTTCAGTTTGTTTAACCACATCGTGCTGGGAGATGATCCTGAGGTTAAGAGCGGCAAGCCATGTCCTGACATATTCCTCACCTGTGCCAAGAGGTTCTCTCCAGCACCTGCCCCAGAAAAGGTGAGTTGGTCCTGATAGGAAACACCAGCACCTCACCAAACTGTAGACACAGGGTGTCTGCTAAACACCATGGGCCTTGCTGGGCCTTTCAGGACCAGGAGATGTCTTTGTGCTCAGGTTCCATTGTTGCCAGGGGACCAGTGTTCTGTTGATGGGGTTCTTCTCTGGTAGATGAAAGGAAAGCTCAAGTTCTCCATTCAGAGTTGGAGGGGACAATAGCAAGACAGGCAGTCCTTCTGTCTACTCAGAGACACGTGATGGAGAAGCCAAGTCCTGCTTTTTCCCTCAGCGAGTGGACACTGGTGCATGAGGTTGTTGTGGTTGTTATACAGCGAGGACACACACAGTGTCACTACCAGCACGATGATGACTGGCTGGTTATGATGTAGATGTAGAAAGGGGGAAGGAAGGAAATCTGATGCTTGTTGACTGAGATTCTGAAAAGGTGTCAGGCTGCAAGCCTGTCTAGGGAAGGCTCCTGGGGCATCTGAGTCCCTTTTCTCATGAGGTGATAATTACTGCTCCTGTCTTCTTCACGTGTCTTCAGATGAATCTGCTTTCCTGGGGGCTGCTCTCCCGGCTGGGTGCATCAGTTCCTCAAGGATTACCCTGGTAATCTTTGGGCAGATTACATGTCGTATCTTCCCCTCAGGATCAGAGATGTATGTGGCTTTCCTTTACAGCTCTACAAAACCCTCTGCCCCTGTCTGTCGTGTGGTATTCTGAATCTGAAGGAGGGGCCATCATAATGATCCTCCTTCCTAAAACCGGTGTTAGCAGGGAAGCAAGAGGTGGGGTCCAAAGCTGATGGTGAAGGACAGGTCCAGCTCAGTGGCCTCGAAGCTTTCGAATGGCTGTGTAGCCACATGACACCATGAGGGACAACATAGCTGAGACCTCAGTCTTGGAGTCACAAGGTCACAGGAAGGGATGTCAGAAATCCTGGGAGGTAACCCAGTTCTGAAAGGCATGCTTTGCAGGGACATCCAGAGGTGGAGGTGGGGGCCGTCCATTAAACAGAGTTTGAGCACTGGGGCCACATGCAGCTCCGTGTCAGTCTTCAGGTGAATCTCCTTTCCTGGGGCCAGTCACTTGAGGGCCGGAGTCCTCCCCAGGGCCTGGTGCAGGCTGCAGTGTTTTGCTTGTTGAGTGTGGTTTCCTCTCCGTGATGAGGTTTTGGCTTTGTGTCTGTTTTCCATGAGAAGGTGGCAGCTGGTGTTCTGTATGTGCCGGGCTCACAGTCCAGACTGGCTGGGCTGCCAAAGTGCAGGATGCACTGGAGATGGGTCTGGGGCTTCCTCCTGTACTGCCTGGGAGTCCCCAGCGCTCCGCCTGCCTGTGCCTCTGCCTCCTGAGCACTGGAAGGTGCACACCACCACACCCAGCCTGTACCTGTTCCCAGAGTAACAGGGAAGAGTGTTTAGGACAGTGTCTGCGGGTCATGGTCCCTCGGCTAGATCTATGACCACTCTGACTGGTCTCATCTGTCTGCCAGCATGTCGGAGTGATAGCCAGACGTGGACGGGGCTTCATGGGTGGTGGGAGTGAAGGAGCCACAGGACTCAGCCCATGCAGGAAACGGGTGAAGGTGTGATGGGGCCGTTCCCCAGACCATGAGGCCCCTGTGTGTCTGTTATCCTGCTGTCCTCCTCCTTCCTGGACGAGCAGTGCGGTGGGAAGTTTTTCACTACCAACAGCAGTTTCATTTGTTTCTTTGAGACAGGCTCTCTACCCAGTGTGTGCAGCCGTGTCAGTATTCTGCAATGCTGGGGAACAAACCCAGGACACTGCAAACTGAGGAAGCTCTGCACTGACCGAGCTGCAGCCCCAGCACCGTGCAATGTGTGTGTTTTTCTTTGATTTGTTTTAGAAAGAGTCTCATGTATCTCAGGCTGCCTCAGACGTGCGCTGTTGCATTGGGTAGACTTGAACGTCCCGATTCTCCTGGCTCCGGCTTCTGACTGCTGGGATGGCAGGTGTGCACCAGGATGCGTGTGCATGCAGTAGTGGGGATGGAAGTGTCAGGGCTTCGTGCGTACTTCACAAGCATTCCAGCGACCGAGTCGCATCTCCAGCCCTGTCTGCAGTATTGCTGAGTGTGCTACTGTTGCATACGTACTGATGTGTCCCTGGTTTCTGTGTTGAGATTTTGTCCTACTTTTTCTCTGTGGAGGCTTCATCCCTTCAATATGATGAAATCAAAGGCCTCTACTTTTTCCACAAAGGCCAGAGAGTGGGGCTGCAAGTACCAGTTTTTCTAATCCCATACTTAGTGTTCTTGAGTCTTTGCCAACACCCACCCATGGCCACCTTATTAGCATGCACTAAGATGTGTTAGGACAGGGCTTCTTACTCGGGAGATGCCAAGAGTTTTTGCCAGCACTGAGAACAAAAGCCAAATCTGAATCTCTTCTGCCAGCCATCGCAGCTGTAATGGAGCGTAGGAAGATGGTGATGCACAGCTGTAATGCAGCATGGGAAGATGGTGATGCACTCGTAGCAAGACTTAGGTGCCTAGCCTGATTCAGATCTGGAATCTCATTATTGAATTCAGCCCAACTGTATTCACACACTGCAGGCTTGAGCTCCAGGCCCGGCTCACAGTCAAAGCAGAGCCTGGGAGCAGCTGGGGCTGGCTGGCTAGCACCTGCCTCCTGTGTCTGCAGCGGTCTGGGCCTGCCAGCACGGTAGACATTTCTCTACAGAGGACTAACATTGCCGAAGTTCCTGCCACTTGCTAAGAAATGATTTTGTAACTCTAGGTTTTACAGTCTTCCTCCCAGAGGCACATTGTCTTTGTTAGGTGAGTACCCATTTAAGTGTTGAAAAATGAAGGTGCTACCCACAGTAAACCCATCAACCAGTTCCTGATGTGGATCAGGACTGGATACCTGCAATTCAGGCAGATTGACAGCTGAGAGTGACCCGCTCACATATTTGTCTTGCTTACTGCCCCTGTGCCTGAAGCTGGTAGATAGACGGCAGCCTGCCGTGAATAGATGTGCACACTCCAGTATGTACCAAGACCCTGGAAATGGTGGTTTTCAAACCACATGCAACCTTGGAAGACACAGGCTGCAGCAGGGGGTCACACAGGGTGGAACACTAAGGGGGGCCTCGAAGAGTGTTGGACTGCTCTTGACAGCATCTACTCTAGACCACCCCAAGATGCGATGAGGCAGTAGCAACTTAAAAAGCAATGTAAGTCTTGAAAACAGCTATGCGTGCCTTGCTAATTACCACATCCTGCTTCAGGGTGTCTGTTCTGCAGAAATCAGCCTCCCTTAGAAGGGTGCAGTGAAGGCTTTGTGGTTTCCCTCATGGGATGCGAGTTCAGAAGTTCAAGGATGCTTGTCACAGGCTCCCAGGGAGATTACCCACTTTGTGTCTTCAGGGATGACTAGAGCCGTGGCTGGTCTTTACTGAATGTGGCCAAGATGATAAATGCCCTCCCACTGTTTCCTCTGAAACTGGTGGATTTCAAATGGCTGGAAGCATTGTAGGATGGCAAGGAAGTCACCGAGTCCTGTGTGCTCTTAAAGCCGTGCCAAGCAAAGCAAACTGTGTCACGCCACAGGCTGTAAGGAAGTCTCAGTGACCATCTTCCTGGGAGAGAGGAGCCAGCAGGAAGAACCTTGTCCAAGGGCTGTTTGCCTGGGGAGTTTATGGTTATAACCCATATATTCTTTCATGCTAGTGTTTTTTAGAAAGTAAAGTTTTTAAAAGGAGTAACAGTTCCAGGAAAATGGTTTAGTTAATTTAGGATATGAAGACGTGAATTAATCCCCAGAACTCACACAACAGAAGCCAGGCATGACCACTTGCACACTACCGCACATGTAGTCCCAGCATAAAGGGTATGAGGACGTATGAGTCCCTGAATGTCTCTAAACAGGCAGCCTAGCCTACACAGCAAGCCTCAGGTCAGTGAGACAGTGGGTGGGTATAGATATGGATAATAATTGGGCCTTAGGTCAGTGAGATGGTCGGGGGAGTATAGATATAGATGATAACTGGGCCTCCTTCAGAAGGTTCTTCTGCCAGAACCCTCTCTCACTTAGACTAATGAGCATTTTCCTGCTGTGTCAGGGCGGCCACATGTTGAGCTTCTGGGTGTGACCCAAGGGATTTTCAATGACCCTGTGAGTGGAAGGCATAGTCAGCTAGGCTCTGGGGATCCTGTAGCTGGTGGGTATGTCTGAGTGACTCTGGGTCCGGCAGACGGGAAGGGGCTGGCAGGTCCCTCAAGGTTCTCTGGTTGTGTGGATTCCATCTTGGATGCCCCAGCACAGAAGTGCAAGTCTCTGTTGTAAAACAAAAAGGACTGCCTCTTCTCTCCAGTATGTATTTGGTTAGATTCGGTATGCACCAAGTGAAA
This sequence comes from Eospalax fontanierii, assembly GCA_035773235.1. Taxonomy (NCBI): domain Eukaryota; kingdom Metazoa; phylum Chordata; class Mammalia; order Rodentia; family Spalacidae; genus Eospalax; species Eospalax fontanierii. Next base: position 4,959,169 of record JAJHUQ010000048.1, on the reverse strand, counting down.
CTGGAAATGCAGCTAGACGCCTCACCTCCCCTTGATTGACACACCTCAGTTTTCTGGTCAGTGCTGCTCGAGGAGCCAAGTTTCAGGGTTGGTTTTGGTTTTGGTTTTTCTCTATTTGTTGTCTTTTCTTCTGTATTCAAGGAAGTTCTGCACATGAAACTTCTGTGCTACTTAAGTGAGAAACTAGGAATGTAAGTGTATATGCTAAAGGGGAGAGCTAAGGCCTGCAGTGTCCTCTTAGCCTGTTCTACAGTTACCCAGGAATTCACTGGGTCGTACGGTACAGCGCCCAAACACTGAGGAACACCAGTGCTCCTCAGGACCCCATGCAGAATTTCACCACTGACTTCATGTCAAAGCACAGACTCCTGTGAGGGCTGGTAGGGAAAATGAGGTCAGGCTGTGTGAGTGGGTATGTGGAAACAGGACATAGCTGACTGTTTGGCTTGGCGTCTCCTAAACAAGCTATCACACCATATATACCAACATTCCAAAACTCTGAACTCCTGCGGTCTCGAACATGTGAGGAACACTTAGCCTGTGCGTTAACGGGCACTGAACTCCTTTGGTCTCAAATGCGTGAGGAACACTTAGCATGTGTGTAGACAAGCACTGCATAGATTTGATGTGCTGTCTTGGCAAATGGGTGTTTTCCTTTTTCTCTTTCTTTTTTGGTGTGTGTGGTGTGTGTACCTGTACATGAAGGTGTATTTGCATTGTATAACCTGTACATGTAGGCGTACTCACATGTGTATAACTTGTACATGTTAGGTAGCCATTTTTGCTAGGTGTCTTTGATCACTTTCCACTTTGTTTTTAGAGACAGGCTGCCTGGCTGTGAGCTTTAGAGATCTGCCGGTTTTCACCCTGCTCGTGATCTGCTGGTTTCTACCCTCACCACCCCAGTTTGGGGTTTAGGTGTGCACTGGCATGCCTGGCGTGTTTAAAGGAACACTGGGCATTTGAGCTCAGATCCACATCTTCCACAGTGGGCGCTCTGGACTGATCCCCCTCTTAGTGTTCTCATCGTCCATTCCTCCCTTTATCCCCTCCCCTCCCTCAAAGTTAGCAACATGACCACAAGCAGCTGCCCTGACACCACCTGCTCGCCCTCTTCACCCTTCTGCTTGGTAGGGCGTTGAATTCGGTTCTGTGGGAACTGAGTATCTGTTTTTGTAGACACCAGAGTTGGCACCGTGAGGCGGAGAAGGAGCGTGGGAGGTTCTGTGTTTTTCCTGGAAGCTTGCTCCTTTACTAATGACTGGGGGCTAAGCCCATGTCAGCAGGTAGAGTGCGCTCCCCGGGCTGCGTGCAGACTAGCTTCCTTCACCCTCACCCTCACCCCAGAATGCTCTGCCCTCACCTTCAGTCATGGCGCAGTCTTACTGATCGTTGCTGGGATGTGTGTACTCTGTAAGGTTCTTAGTTCTGCAGGACTTGGAGATGTTTTTGTGACACGGCACAGCTTTGGGTGAGGGAAATCCGCAGAGGGTGGCAGGTGTTGGAAAGAGGGGAAGGAGGAAGGGACAGTGCTGAAAGGAAGAAGAGGAGGAACAAGAACAGGGAGAGAAGACACAGGAAGGAAGAAGGTACAAGAGGACCATACTTGGAAGGGAGGGAGGGAGGGAGTGCGATACAGGGAACGAAGGGAAGGAGGGAGCGAAAAAGGAAGGAGGACGGAGGGGCAGGACAAGGAGGGAAAGAAGGAAGAGCAGAATAGGGAGAGGGTAGAGAAGTGAAGGTGAATATAAAGATTTGTCAGTGGGGAAAATTCTCAACAAATGTATAACACATTTGAAGTTTTCCTCTGCAACTTTCCATGTAAAAGAGAGAAAAGACAGTGTTGTTCAACATTGCTCTCTGATAACCTGTAATCGACTCTGAGGCTCAGCCAAACTGTAGCGATATTCTGTGTGCACTTTATGAACCCCAAAATCTCAGGAACACAGCCAAACATGTGGGGCAGGGAGATGACAGCTGCCCTGTGACCTCAACTTCTGTACCACCCCAGAATCATGGGGAGCAGGTAGATGTCCTCATGGCTGATAAAGGGAACACATGCAGCCAGAGGACCTTTGCCTGACTCCTGGGAGGAAGATGGTCATGGTGGTCATGGTGGTAAGGGCCATGATGGTCATGGTAGTGGTGATAGTGATGGTGCTGCTGGTGGTGGTGGTGATGATGATCATGATGATGATCATGATGGTGGTGGTGATGATGGTGGTGCTGATGATAATGACAATTATGATAGTGATGGTAGTGATAGTGATGTTGATGATAATGGTAATTATAATGATGGTGATAGTGGTGGTGGTGATGGGATGATGATGGTGATAATGGTAACTATGATGGTGGTGGTGGTGGTATGGTGATGGTGATGATGGTGGTAATTATGATGAAGGTGGTGGTGGTGGTGGTGGTGGTGGTGGTAGTGGTGGTAATAATGGTAATTATGATGATGGTGGTGGTGGTGAGGTGGTCATGGTAATGATGGTGGTAGTGGTGACGATAGTGTTGATAATGATAAAAATCTTGAAATACAGCTTGACTACTCAGCAAAACTCATATGCGTGTAGTTTCTGTGGTTCCATTTCCTGCTTTGCACAGTGGCAGTATCATAGTCACTGAGGTTTATCAGTGGCATGATTATTGTGGATGTGTTCCATGCTCACTCCCAGGAATGCTTTGCCTTACATCATTATTTACAAAAATAATAGTCAGAGGAGAGAGGCTGTGCAGATGGATAAATGGATGCATAGGTGGGTGGATTCCATCTATCTGGAACGTTTCCAGTACGTTTCCGTTTCGTATTTTATTTATTTATTTTTATGTATATGAAAGCTCTGCCTCCATGTATATAAATATGTCATGCCTACAGAGACCAGAAGAGGACTTTGGATCCCCTGGAATTAGAGTAAGAAACCATTGTTAGCCACCCTGTGTGTGCTTGGACCCGAGCCCAGGTCCTCTGCAAGGGTACCCAGTGCTCTTAACCACTGAGCCTTCTCTGGCCCCTACAGTAAATTTCTTTAACAGAACTTGACTTAAGAATTGCTGTCCTCCTACAAATCCGTGCGAAGTTGCTTGGTTTTCCTGCTCTCACTGTCAGGATAGAAAAATGTTTTCTCTACTGTGTTCCATTAAGTGACTGTAGGCTTGTAAGTTAAATAGAGAAAACACGAGATTAACAAGAGGGCCGGAAGGCCTTTTCACTTAGGATGTAGGCATTCAGGGAAAGCTGTAGCTTGGGTAGGCAGTTAAGACTCTCTTGCTTCTGTGTTATGTTACATGCTGTTCTTCCATATTTGGCCTCTGGCTCACTTGGTGACTTGCCACCCGTCTGTGTTACTGAATTGGGGCGTTGAAGCTCCTCCATGTGCTCCTCTGCTGCTCTCTCTGCTGTGGTCCCTGTCTGTGTCTCATCTCTTATTCCTCTGCTGTGGTCCCTGTCTTTGTCTCATCTTCTTGACAACTGTCAGTCAGCAGTAATCATCTAAGCCCATGTCTGGGCTAGAGCATCATCCAGAGCCCACTGCTTTCCTTTCTTTTGTTTTTACCTGTGTGTCCGTCTGTCGATCCATTATCTATTTACATATGTACTTATCATTTACTGGTCACTAGATCTGTCTGTCTGTCATCATTTTTCTTAGAACTATCTTCCAACTACATATGTATATTGATCATCTACTGGTCACTAGGTCTATGCATCCACATATGCCTCTTTCTGTCAGTCATCCAACTATCTATATATATGTATTTGTTATCTAGTGGTCTGTCCATCCAGCGATCTGTCTATCCATGCCTCCATCTTTGTATCTATCTATCATCTATTTTATAACTATCTTCCAACTGTATGTATGCGTTTATCATCTACTGGTTGGCAGATCTATCCATTCATCCATCGTCCATCAATCAATAACATCTAGCAATCATAATCTGTGTATCTATCTGATAAGAAACCTACTAAGGTACTGACTGGTAGATGTGGTAGATGATGAATACATATGAATAGATAGACGAAAGATGGGTGATGTACAGATAGACTGACAGACCTACTGACCATGAAATGATAAATACATGCAGATAGATGGAATCCACCCACCTATGCATCCATTTATCCATCTGCACAGCCTCTCTCCTCTGTTTACCTTTACTGCGAGGCAGCTTGGTGCAGCAGCTCAGGCCTACTGGCCTCGCAGGGTCACCCTACCCACATGCAGCAAGTCCTGAACACCAGTTTTTGTTCTCCTGGCTCAGTGCTCTGAAGAGTTCTGTTCGGGCTCTTCCTCCTGTAGCTGGCTGTTGTGTCAGACACTGTCTGGAAACAGGCCCAGATGCTGGACTCCACCCTCTTAGTTTTGCTTTAGGTGCCCTGCCGTGCCCCGACTCTTCCTGTTGGGTAACCAGACACCTGAAAGTGATTTCCAACCTTCTTTCTGTTACTGTGACCCAATGAGCTTAGCATCCTGGGGTCACATGGACCAGTAGTGCAAGTGTCCAAACTGAGTGATAAGAGGGGAGTATTGTACCCGTGGGGGACTCCATAGTGTTACACAGAGTTAGAGTGCCAGAACTGCCTGCGTGCTCCAGGCCTGTAGCACCATTCTAGACTTACGTGTGAATGACTCACCTGCAGCTCCATGACCATCTCAGATGCCACCTTGTTCTCCACATAAATCCCCAAACAAACTGACCCAGTTCCGTATTTGCTCTCACCGTCCATTTTGCCTAAGGTCATCTTAAACTTTCCTCCTTCCTTTCCTTCCTCCTTCTCTCCCTGTCTTTGCTGTCATGACCATGAAACCCAGGGCCCTGTATATGCTTGGCAATCTCTGCCTACCTAGGTCCCTAAGCCCAGGCCGCCCAATTTGTATGCAATTGCCACTGAGAACTTAGGGCAAGTCTCAAAGAAAGACAGTCCCTGACTGGAGATGCAGGAATTCACAGCTCGCTCTACCGCCCATCAGTGCAGCAAACCCTCAGTGAAAATGCACATGCTGCTGAAGCCAGTGCCCATAACAGATCTAGTGAGAGATGTACACTGCCTGAAGCCAGTGCCCATCACAGATCCAGTGAGAGATGTACACTGTCTGAAGCTTGTACCCATCACAGATCCAGTGAGAGCGGCAGATGCTCAAAGTACCTTGCTGCCCGGGGGTCAGGGGTTCCCCTAGCTGAGAAATAAAGACTCTCATGCTTGGACGGCACAGCTATATTAATTAGATGACAAAAGACTGAAGTACACCCATCCAGTGCACATTAACTATAATCAGTGTGTCAAATAAGGAAAGTTTCAAAGACAACACAGCAGTAATGGACAACTGGAACCATGAAACATGGAAGCCAGTGTGGCAGTCCCAGGGGCAGCAGCTGTATTCTATATTTTGTGGCACAGTTCTCAGAGATCTCATGTTACCACAAAGAGTGATAGCCTGTCACTCCCCTGCTGTTCCATGGTCAGCAGCTATGCTCCTTGGCGCACTACACATCCAGGGGTAGCCTATCTCTTAAAGCAACAGACGAGTGTTTTAGGGGTGGGGGTGGTAAAGGTTTTAAGGTATTCAGTGGCAAATGAAAGCATTGGTGCCTATGTTTTCCAGGCTGGGCATAGCAGTTGAGTGGTAGAGCATTTGTCTTCCATGCACAGGGCTTTGGGTTCTATCCCTAGCACCTCCATGAAACATTCCAGGGAATGTAGGAAGCAATAAAATGTGTGAATACTAATGATTTAGATGTAATATCTGACCACTTAAATGGAGAGAGGCAGTTCCAGCATTAGTATAGATCAGGATTCAGCCATGAGATTCTTTTTTGGAAGACTGTTTCTGGAGACAGAATCTTTGTGTAATAAAAAGCATTATATGTGCACACACACACACACACACACACACACACACAAAAATAGTCCCATGTCCCTCAATAACTACACAGTCTATGTACCCAGCAATACTAAGCTCCGAGCATTTACCAACATAATGCCCTGTGATCACTGCAGCCCGTGGAATGCTGTGGACATTCATGCTCCCTAGATGGCACAGGGAGAACCCTTCTGCACCATTTCCCTGATCAGCATGATGGGCACTCTCCTTACCCTAATGTCAGTGAAGGCTAATGGTTGTAATGGTTAACCGTGGTTGTCAACTCCATGGAACTTAGATTCACCATGCAAACAGATGTGGTAGGAAGGTGCCCCCGCGAATGTGAGAGTCACCCTCCCACAAGCCTGGGCCCAGGACTGACTGAAGAGGAGGGAGCAGAGCAGCACCATTCTTACCCTCTACTTCCGCTTGCGGATGCTATGTGACCAGCTGCCTCTTCTGGATGCCATGGCACGGCCCCGGAAGGCTCTCTGAGGCCATTCAAGGAGACTGGCCGGCACCTAGTCAGACGCTCAGGATCTCCAAGGTCCCTGCCAGGGTGTCAGAAATAAACCCCAACACCTGTCCTACTCACTCCACGGATCAAGCTCACAAGCTGCCTACCTTCATTTCTCACAGAGGGGCAGCACCCAGACCTAAGGGAAAAGTCAGGGGACGTGTCCAGTCAACGACTCGGCTCTGCAACCATTCCTTGTGGACACTCCTGGGCATAAGCAATTCCTGAGCCAGCACGCCACTCGCCCACGCACACACACACACACACACACACACACACACACACACATAAACATCTACACAGAGGCAGGCCGGAACACAATCCGCAGCAGCACACCCGCCCAATATCACAAGAGTGCCTAGAAAGCCAGACACACTCAGAAACTGACACATTCGCATGGTATCCACTATACACTTATGCAGGGCAGAGAGTCCAGTCTGGATTCCCATAGAAAGAACATTTTGACTTTGAAAATATGTCATCCATCCATCCATCCCAACAGGAAGCCCTTCGGGCCTTGAGGTCTGAGTCTCGAGAAGGAGGCCCACCTCCTCAATGGCGAGACCCTCTGTGACCACCATTTCTCCTGGAGGCAGCTCACACATCCCGCGACCACAGTCCACCTCTCCAGGCCAGCTCAGGCTGTCGCCCTGTGTCCCTGACAACTCAGCTCCCACCGGCCAGGCCTGCCTAGGTTTCTCCGCATCACCAGGCTCCTCAGACCACGATTCTCCTCCCGGTCGCTTCTAACTGTTCTCCAGGAAATCGTTCGGGCAGAAATCATCAAGCATGCTGACACCTCGAGGCCCAAATCTATGACTATTATCGGCGATCCCATCCCCAGATGCCACTTTACACACAGGGCCCCTTGCTGGGGATCCTGCGGCTTCCTAAAGGATGAAGAGTCCCACTGTCTGTTCTGTCCACAGGCTCCTTGCATACCCGCAGGGCCTGCCATTGGCTCCAACTCTCTCATACCCTGGCTTGGCTATGCAGGAGGTCCTAGGTTGATGTTTTCTGGTGTTTCCCATTCTACCTTGCGGTCCCTGGGCTCTGACACCGCTCCCCCCAAAACACACACACACACACACACACACACGCACGGACACACCCACACCCACATATCAGATCGCCTTGGGTCCTCCACTGGGAAGGAGCCCGGGCCCTGGCTGGTCTCCGGGGATCTGGAGTAAGGAGTCCTGGCAGGAAGGAGCAGGCTCCAGGTTCAGCTACTAACAGGCAGCGGGTTTGCTGCCCTGGACAAGGCCCTGCAGGCAGGCTACAGGGTACCACTCGCCCCTGCCAGGGCTTTGTGGGCTTGTTTTCCACTCTGAAGAGACTCCGAGGAAGACAGGGCCTGGTGCCCCTCACAGCTGCCTGGCCGCTACCTACACAGGCCGAGGATTGCCTGGCAGGCCTAACACTTTTCAAGTGACTCCCAACCGACCTGGGTTTGGGGAGACGAGTGTTTTATTCGCAGAATCCTTGTCTGACAGACATGTGAGCCTCCCTGATCCCCAAGGTCTCCAGGTAGCATTACATAAGCAAATAACAATGAAAAGACATAACTGAAAATAAGCTGAAAGCAGTAAAAGACACACAGTAGGACAGGAGGAAAGTGAGGAGAGAAGCTGGAGAAGGGATGGATAAGGAAGGAGGTGGAGAGGTTGACAGGGAGGAAAAGGATGGGAGGGAGGCAAGGAGGCAGGGAGGTAAAGACAGAGGCAGAAAAGGAAGACTGGAGAGATGGAGGGGGAGACCGGATGGGAAAAAAGCCAGGAGGGAGGTAGAAAAGAGAGAAGAGATCCCGAAACGCAAAAGGCAGAGATCAGAATATCCGGGCAGGATGGGGGTTCCTGGAAGGGAGAGGTCGGGCCGCTGGGCTGCTGGAAAGAGGTCTGGGAAGAGTGTGGGTGCTCCTGTGCACTTGGTGTACCTTGTGGTAGGAGGAGAGGGAGGGAGAGCGGGGTTATCCGTTCCAGCCGGGAGCCCCAGAAGCTGAGGCTGGGGACCTAGAGAGCCCCTGTGCCCTTCCGCCCTGCCAGACATGGCCGCCACCGGATGTGGGCGCCAGTGTTTCCTGTTTGGCCCCGGACACGCTCTGTGACCCCGTCCCGCCTCAAGGGGATGGTTTGGCACCGAGGGGCTGGAGCCTGGCCTCCCCCAGGCCCGGTAAGGCTCCCAAGCCTGCAGGAACCCCTTTCCTTGGTACCCGGGCGGTGCCAGCAGGCCCCACAGTCCCGCCCCGCAGAGCAAAGAGGAAGTGCTGGCGGGTTCGCGCAAAGAATTCCGCTTGATGGCGGTAGGGCACCAGGAACGCCAGGCTCCAGGAGCCTCAGCTCGGCTCCCTCCTCCCTTTGCGGAGCAAAAAACGCCAACCAGTAGGCACTGCTCTCCAACATGGCTCTGCAGGAGCTAAGCCACTGCTGGCCAGGGTGGGCAACCGGCCTGGGCTAGGCAAACCCCACAGACTACTCATACCACTGTACTCGGTCACAACCACTCCCACGACCTTGGCGCCCACCACAAGCACACGGGAACATAAAGACCATCTAAACGGCCCAACCCCAGGCAGGACAACTGTAAAGAGACCCACAAACAAAACAGGGGACACTGGGTCCCAGGAGCTGGGTTCTGTCCCAGCCCCAGCCCCAGCCCCAGCCCAGGCCCAGGCCCAGGGCCACAGCTCACAGCGTGCTCAGGTGTGTCTAGGTTATCTACTCACAGGGTGCTCAGGTGTGTCTAGGTCATCTATTGAATCCCGCCAAGGCTGTGGCGACACGGGTGGCAGGTCTGAACCCAGATTCCAGTATAAACTGACCTGGTCAGAGACCCCCAGCACCTATGAGTCACGCTTCCCGGACCATCTACACCAATCACAAGTACATACACTCAGACAAGCGCATACATGGGGAAGGCACACACAAGCATAGAGGCACACATCTGTTCGGCTGGCCACAGGGACACACACAGCACGGACACGCACAGGCCGACACACTCACGCAGTCCTGGGCGCAGCACACGCACACATAGGGACACGCACACACACGCAGCCGCACGCACACGGAGCAGTAGGGGTGAGGCACTTGCTGCCAGATGTAGGGGAAAGCTGGACAGAGGTGATCAGCGTGGGTCCTAACACTGGCCTAGGTCTTGACAGTGCCTTGCCACCCGAGAGGAGCAGGTACCTGGCTGGCCAGAGGGCAAGAGCCACAGGGCTGTGTGTCATGAGTTAGGATCAGGCCCGTGTCCTCAAGGATCCCGGCTCTCTGGGTTCTGGTGATGCCCTGGACATCCTGAAGAGCTCCTGCCTCTTTTGCCCTGGGAGCGACCGCAAGCTCTCCTGAAACAGCAGGCTGCCCGGGACCCTGATCTGCGGCCAAGAAAGGAGGCAGTGAAGAAACGATCCTTCTTCCCAGCTGCTACCTGCCCTCCAGGTCCTAGGCCAGTGGCCCCAGCAGCGTCCTGCGGATGGCCTGGCAACCATTATGACTTCACTGTCCGTATCCATGCCTCCCCTTCCTGCCGCCAAGCCCCTCCCCCACCTCACAGGCCCTGGGCCAATCAGAATTTTCCCCCAGGACCCCTAGTCCCCGTGCTCTTCCCACGAGGAACTCTGTTGGTCCTCGGGGTCCAGCAGGCATCCGCTGCCATGGCACGGCCCCGGAAGGCTCTCTGAGGCCATTCAAGGAGACTGGCCGGCACCTAGTCAGACTCTCAGGATCTCCAAGGTCCCTGCCAGGGTGTCAGAAATAAACCCCAACACCTGTCCTACTCAATCCACGGATCAAGCTCACAAGCTGCCTACCTTCACTTCTCACAGAGGGGCAGCACCCAGACCTAAGGGAAAAGTCAGGGGACGTGTCCAGTCAACGACTCGGCTCTGCAACCATTCCTTGTGGACACTCCTGGGCATAAGCAATTCCTGAGCCAGCACGCCACTCGCCCACGCACACACACACACACACACACACACACATAAACATCTATACAGAGGCAGGCCGGAACACAATCCGCAGCAGCACACCCGCCCAATATCACAAGAGTGCCTAGAAAGCCAGACACACTCAGAAACTGACACATTCGCATGGTATCCACTATACACTTATGCAGGGCAGAGAGTCCAGTCTGGATTCCCATAGAAAGAACATTTTGACTTTGAAAATATGTCATCCATCCATCCATCCCAACAGGAAGCCCTTCGGGCCTTGAGGTCTGAGTCTCGAGAAGGAGGCCCACCTCCTCAATGGCGAGACCCTCTGTGACCACCATTTCTCCTGGAGGCAGCTCACACATCCCGCGACCACAGTCCACCTCTCCAGGCCAGCTCAGGCTGTCGCCCTGTGTCCCTGACAACTCAGCTCCCACCGGCCAGGCCTGCCTAGGTTTCTCCGCATCACCAGGCTCCTCAGACCACGAATCTCCTCCCGGTCCCTTCTAACTGTTCTCCAGGCAATCGTTCGGGCAGAAATCATCAAGCATGCTGACACCTCGAGGCCCAAATCTATGACTATTATCGGCGATCCCATCCCCAGATGCCACTTTACACACAGGGCCCCTTGCTGGGGATCCTGCGGCTTCCTAAAGGATGAAGAGTCCCACTGTCTGTTCTGTCCACAGGCTCCTTGCATACCCGCAGGGCCTGCCATTGGCTCCAACTCCCTCATACCCTGGCTTGGCTATGCAGCAGGTCCTAGGTTGATGTTTTCTGGTGTTTCCCATTCTACCTTCCGGTCCCTGGGCTCTGACACCGCTCCCCCCAAAACACACACACACACACACACACACACACACACGCACGTACACACCCACACCCACACACAATTTCAGCTTTGTGCACAGCCAGGAAGCCTGTCATGTGCCAAGGCAAGGCTTCGATCTGTTTTCACAGGACACTTGGGAACAGGGGACTGCCTTGACATGGGAGGTAGTGTGTGGTATCAGATCGCCTTGGGTCCTCCACTGGGAAGGAGCCCGGGCCCCGGCTGGTCTCCGGGGATCTGGAGTAAGGAGTCCTGGCAGGAAGGAGCAGGCTCCAGGTTCAGCTACTAACAGGCAGCGGGTTTGCTGCCCTGGACAAGGCCCTGCAGGCAGGCTACAGGGTACCACTCGCCCCTGCCAGGGCTTTGTGGGCTTGTTTTCCACTCTGAAGAGACTCCGAGGAAGACAGGGCCTGGTGCCCCTCACAGCTGCCTGGCCGCTACCTACACAGGCCGAGGATTGCCTGGCAGGCCTAACACTTTTCAAGTGACTCCCAACCGACCTGGGTTTGGGGAGACTAGTGTTTTATTCGCAGAATCATTGTCTGACAGACATGTGAGCCTCCCTGATCCCCAAGGTCTCCAGGTAGCATTACATAAGCAAATAACAATGAAAAGACATAACTGAAAATAAGCTGAAAGCAGTAAAAGACACACAGTAGGACAGGAGGGAAGTGAGGAGAGAAGCTGGAGAAGGGATGGATAAGGAAGGAGGTGGAGAGGTTGACAGGGAGGAAAAGAGGGAGGGAAAGGATGGGAGGGAGGGAGGGAGGGAGGGAAGGAGGGAGGTAAAGACAGAGGCAGAAAAGGAAGACTGGAGAGATGGAGGGGGAGACCGGATGGGAAAAAAGCCAGGAGGGAGGTAGAAAAGAGAGAAGAGATCCCGAAACGCAAAAGGCAGAGATCAGAATATCCGGGCAGGATGGGGGTTCCTGGAAGGGAGAGGTCGGGCCGCTGGGCTGCTGGAAAGAGTTCTGGGAAGAGTGTGGGTGCTCCTGTGCACTTGGTGTACCTTGTGGTAGGAGGAGAGGGAGGGAGAGCGGGGTTATCCGTTCCAGTCCCGAGCCCCAGAAGCTGAGGCTGGGGACCTAGAGAGCCCCTGTACCCTTCCGCCCTGCCAGACATGGCCGCCACCGGATGTGGGCGCCAGTGTTTCCTGTTTGGCCCCGGACACGCTCTGTGACCCCGTCCCGCCTCAAGGGGATGGTTTGGCACCGAGGGGCTGGAGCCTGGCCTCCCCCAGGCCCGGTAAGGCTCCCAAGCCTGCAGGAACCCCTTTCCTTGGTACCTGGGCGGTGCCAGCAGGCCCCACAGTCCCGCCCCGCAGAGCAAAGAGGAAGTGCTGGCGGGTTCGCGCAAAGAATTCCGCTTGATGGCGGTATGGCACCAGGAACGCCAGGCTCCAGGAGCCTCACCTCGGCTCCCTCCGCCCTTTGCGGAGCAAAAAACGCCAACCAGTAGGCACTGCTCTCCAACATGGCTCTGCAGGAGCTAAGCCACTGCTGGCCAGGGTGGGCAACCGGCCTGGGCTAGGCAAACCCCACAGACTACTCATACCACTGTACTGGGTCACAACCACTCCCAGGACCTTGGCGCCCACCACAAGCACACGGGAACATAAAGACCATCTAAACGGCCCGACCCCAGGCAGGACAACTGTAAAGAGACCCACAAACAAAACAGGGGACACTGGGTCCCAGGAGCTGGGTTCTGTCCCAGCCCCAGCCCCAGCCCCAGCCCAGGCCCAGGGCCACAGCTCACAGCGTGCTCAGGTGTGTCTAGGTTATCTACTCACAGGGTGCTCAGGTGTGTCTAGGTCATCTATTGAATCCCGCCAAGGCTGTGGCGACACGGGTGGCAGGTCTGAACCCAGATTCCAGTATAAACTGACCTGGTCAGAGACCCCCAGCACCTATGAGTCACGCTTCCCGGACCATCTACACCAATCACAAGTACATACACTCAGACAAGCGCATACATGGGGAAGGCACACACAAGCATAGAGGCACACATCTGTTCGGCTGGCCACAGGGACACACACAGCACGGACACGCACAGGCCGACACACTCACGCAGTCCTGGGCGCAGCACACGCACACATAGGGACACGCACACACACGCAGCCGCACGCACACGGAGCAGTAGGGGTGAGGCACTTGCTGCCAGATGTAGGGGAAAGCTGGACAGAGGTGATCAGCGTGGGTCCTAACACTGGCCTAGGTCTTGACAGTGCCTTGCTACCCGAGAGGAGCAGGTACCTGGCTGGCCAGAGGGCAAGAGCCACAGGGCTGTGTGTCATGAGTTAGGATCAGGCCCGTGTCCTCAAGGATCCCGGCTCTCTGGGTTCTGGTGATGCCCTGGACATCCTGAAGAGCTCCTGCCTCTTTTGCCCTGGGAGCGACCGCAAGCTCTCCTGAAACAGCAGGCTGCCCGGGACCCTGATCTGCGGCCAAGAAAGGAGGCAATGAAGAAACGATCCTTCTTCCCAGCTGCTACCTGCCCTCCAGGTCCTAGGCCAGTGGCCCCAGCAGCGTCCTGCGGATGGCCTGGCAACCATTATGACTTCACTGTCCGTATCCATGCCTCCCCTTCCTGCCGCCAAGCCCCTCCCCCACCTCACAGGCCCTGGGCCAATCAGAAGTTTCCCCCAGGACCCCTAGTCCCCGTGCTCTTCCCACGAGGAACTCTGTTGGTCCTCGGGGTCCAGCAGGCATCCGCTGCCATGGCACGGCCCCGGAAGGCTCTCTGAGGCCATTCGAGGAGACTGGCCGGCACCTAGTCAGACTCTCAGGATCTCCAAGGTCCCTGCCAGGGTGTCAGAAATAAACCCCAACACCTGTCCTACTCACTCCACGGATCAAGCTCACAAGCTGCCTACCTTCACTTCTCACAGAGGGGCAGCACCCAGACCTAAGGGAAAAGTCAGGGGACGTGTCCAGTCAACGACTCGGCTCTGCAACCATTCCTTGTGGACACTCCTGGGCATAAGCAATTCCTGAGCCAGCACGCCACTCGCCCACGCACACACACACACACACACACACACACACACACACACACACACAAACATCTACACAGAGGCAGGCCGGAACACAATCCGCAGCAGCACACCCGCCCAATATCACAAGAGTGCCTAGAAAGCCAGACACACTCAGAAACTGACACATTCGCATGGTATCCACTATACACTTATGCAGGGCAGAGAGTCCAGTCTGGATTCCCATAGAAAGAACATTTTGACTTTGAAAATATGTCATCCATCCATCCATCCCAACAGGAAGCCCTTCGGGCCTTGAGGTCTGAGTCTCGAGAAGGAGGCCCACCTCCTCAATGGCGAGACCCTCTGTGACCACCATTTCTCCTGGAGGCAGCTCACACATCCCGCGACCACAGTCCACCTCTCCAGGCCAGCTCAGGCTGTCGCCCTGTGTCCCTGACAACTCAGCTCCCACCGGCCAGGCCTGCCTAGGTTTCTCCGCATCACCAGGCTCCTCAGACCACGATTCTCCTCCCGGTCCCTTCTAACTGTTCTCCAGGCAATCGTTCGGGCAGAAATCATCAAGCATGCTGACACCTCGAGGCCCAAATCTATGACTATTATCGGCGATCCCATCCCCAGATGCCACTTTACACACAGGGCCCCTTGCTGGGGATCCTGCGGCTTCCTAAAGGATGAAGAGTCCCACTGTCTGTTCTGTCCACAGGCTCCTTGCATACCCGCAGGGCCTGCCATTGGCTCCAACTCCCTCATACCCTGGCTTGGCTATGCAGCAGGTCCTAGGTTGATGTTTTCTGGTGTTTCCCATTCTACCTTCCGGTCCCTGGGCTCTGACACCGCTCCCCCCAAAACACACACACACACACACACACACACACACACGCACGTACACACCCACACCCACACACAATTTCAGCTTTGTGCACAGCCAGGAAGCCTGTCATGTGCCAAGGCAAGGCTTCGATCTGTTTTCACAGGACACTTGGGAACAGGGGACTGCCTTGACATGGGAGGTAGTGTGTGGTATCAGATCGCCTTGGGTCCTCCACTGGGAAGGAGCCCGGGCCCCGGCTGGTCTCCGGGGATCTGGAGTAAGGAGTCCTGGCAGGAAGGAGCAGGCTCCAGGTTCAGCTACTAACAGGCAGCGGGTTTGCTGCCCTAGACAAGGCCCTGCAGGCAGGCTACAGCGTACCACTCGCCCCTGCCAGGGCTTTGTGGGCTTGTTTTCCACTCTGAAGAGACTCCGAGGAAGACAGGGCCTGGTGCCCCTCACAGCTGCCTGGCCGCTACCTACACAGGCCGAGGATTGCCTGGCAGGCCTAACACTTTTCAAGTGACTCCCAACCGACCTGGGTTTGGGGAGACTAGTGTTTTATTCGCAGAATCATTGTCTGACAGACATGTGAGCCTCCCTGATCCCCAAGGTCTCCAGGTAGCATTACATAAGCAAATAACAATGAAAAGACATAACTGAAAATAAGCTGAAAGCAGTAAAAGACACACAGTAGGACAGGAGGGAAGTGAGGAGAGAAGCTGGAGAAGGGATGGATAAGGAAGCAGGTGGAGAGGTTGACAGGGAGGAAAAGAGGGAGGGAAAGGATGGGAGGGAGGGAGGGAGGGAGGGAAGGAGGGAGGTAAAGACAGAGGCAGAAAAGGAAGACTGGAGAGATGGAGGGGGAGACCGGATGGGAAAAAAGCCAGGAGGGAGGTAGAAAAGAGAGAAGAGATCCCGAAACGCAAAAGGCAGAGATCAGAATATCCGGGCAGGATGGGGGTTCCTGGAAGGGAGAGGTCGGGCCGCTGGGCTGCTGGAAAGAGTTCTGGGAAGAGTGTGGGTGCGCCTGTGCACTTGGTGTACCTTGTGGTAGGAGGAGAGGGAGGGAGAGCGGGGTTATCCGTTCCAGTCCCGAGCCCCAGAAGCTGAGGCTGGGGACCTAGAGAGCCCCTGTACCCTTCCGCCCTGCCAGACATGGCCGCCACCGGATGTGGGCGCCAGTGTTTCCTGTTTGGCCCCGGACACGCTCTGTGACCCCGTCCCGCCTCAAGGGGATGGTTTGGCACCGAGGGGCTGGAGCCTGGCCTCCCCCAGGCCCGGTAAGGCTCCCAAGCCTGCAGGAACCCCTTTCCTTGGTACCCGGGCGGTGCCAGCAGGCCCCACAGTCCCGCCCCGCAGAGCAAAGAGGAAGTGCTGGCGGGTTCGCGCAAAGAATTCCGCTTGATGGCGGTATGGCAGCAGGAACGCCAGGCTCCAGGAGCCTCAGCTCGGCTCCCTCCGCCCTTTGCGGAGCAAAAAAACGCCAACCAGTAGGCACTGCTCTCCAACATGGCTCTGCAGGAGCTAAGCCACTGCTGGCCAGGGTGGGCAACCGGCCTGGGCTAGGCAAACCCCACAGACTACTCATACCACTGTACTGGGTCACAACCACTCCCAGGACCTTGGCGCCCACCACAAGCACACGGGAACATAAAGACCATCTAAACGGCCCGACCCCAGGCAGGACAACTGTAAAGAGACCCACAAACAAAACAGGGGACACTGGGTCCCAGGAGCTGGGTTCTGTCCCAGCCCCAGCCCCAGCCCCAGCCCAGGCCCAGGGCCACAGCTCACAGCGTGCTCAGGTGTGTCTAGGTTATCTACTCACAGGGTGCTCAGGTGTGTCTAGGTCATCTATTGAATCCCGCCAAGGCTGTGGCGACACGGGTGGCAGGTCTGAACCCAGATTCCAGTATAAACTGACCTGGTCAGAGACCCCCAGCACCTATGAGTCACGCTTCCCGGACCATCTACACCAATCACAAGTACATACACTCAGACAAGCGCATACATGGGGAAGGCACACACAAGCATAGAGGCACACATCTGTTCGGCTGGCCACAGGGACACACACAGCACGGACACGCACAGGCCGACACACTCACGCAGTCCTGGGCGCAGCACACGCACACATAGGGACACGCACACACACGCAGCCGCACGCACACGGAGCAGTAGGGGTGAGGCACTTGCTGCCAGATGTAGGGGAAAGCTGGACAGAGGTGATCAGCGTGGGTCCTAACACTGGCCTAGGTCTTGACAGTGCCTTGCCACCCGAGAGGAGCAGGTACCTGGCTGGCCAGAGGGCAAGAGCCACAGGGCTGTGTGTCATGAGTTAGGATCAGGCCCGTGTCCTCAAGGATCCCGGCTCTCTGGGTTCTGGTGATGCCCTGGACATCCTGAAGAGCTCCTGCCTCTTTTGCCCTGGGAGCGACCGCAAGCTCTCCTGAAACAGCAGGCTGCCCGGGACCCTGATCTGCGGCCAAGAAAGGAGGCAATGAAGAAACGATCCTTCTTCCCAGCTGCTACCTGCCCTCCAGGTCCTAGGCCAGTGGCCCCAGCAGCGTCCTGCGGATGGCCTGGCAACCATTATGACTTCACTGTCCGTATCCATGCCTCCCCTTCCTGCCGCCAAGCCCCTCCCCCACCTCACAGGCCCTGGGCCAATCAGAAGTTTCCCCCAGGACCCCTAGTCCCCGTGCTCTTCCCACGAGGAACTCTGTTGGTCCTCGGGGTCCAGCAGGCATCCGCTGCCATGGCACGGCCCCGGAAGGCTCTCTGAGGCCATTCGAGGAGACTGGCCGGCACCTAGTCAGACTCTCAGGATCTCCAAGGTCCCTGCCAGGGTGTCAGAAATAAACCCCAACACCTGTCCTACTCACTCCACGGATCAAGCTCACAAGCTGCCTACCTTCACTTCTCACAGAGGGGCAGCACCCAGACCTAAGGGAAAAGTCAGGGGACGTGTCCAGTCAACGACTCGGCTCTGCAACCATTCCTTGTGGACACTCCTGGGCATAAGCAATTCCTGAGCCAGCACGCCACTCGCCCACGCACACACACACACACACACACACACACACACACACACACATAAACACCTACACAGAGGCAGGCCGGAACACAATCCGCAGCAGCACACCCGCCCAATATCACAAGAGTGCCTAGAAAGCCAGACACACTCAGAAACTGACACATTCGCATGGTATCCACTATACACTTATGCAGGGCAGAGAGTCCAGTCTGGATTCCCATAGAAAGAACATTTTGACTTTGAAAATATGTCATCCATCCATCCATCCCAACAGGAAGCCCTTCGGGCCTTGAGGTCTGAGTCTCGAGAAGGAGGCCCACCTCCTCAATGGCGAGACCCTCTGTGACCACCATTTCTCCTGGAGGCAGCTCACACATCCCGCGACCACAGTCCACCTCTCCAGGCCAGCTCAGGCTGTCGCCCTGTGTCCCTGACAACTCAGCTCCCACCGGCCAGGCCTGCCTAGGTTTCTCCGCATCACCAGGCTCCTCAGACCACGATTCTCCTCCCGGTCCCTTCTAACTGTTCTCCAGGCAATCGTTCGGGCAGAAATCATCAAGCATGCTGACACCTCGAGGCCCAAATCTATGACTATTATCGGCGATCCCATCCCCAGATGCCACTTTACACACAGGGCCCCTTGCTGGGGATCCTGCGGCTTCCTAAAGGATGAAGAGTCCCACTGTCTGTTCTGTCCACAGGCTCCTTGCATACCCGCAGGGCCTGCCATTGGCTCCAACTCTCACATACCCTGGCTTGGCTATGCAGGAGGTCCTAGGTTGATGTTTTCTGGTGTTTCCCATTCTACCTTCCGGTCCCTGGGCTCTGACACCGCTCCCCCCAAAACACACACACACACACACACACACACACACACGCACGTACACACCCACACCCACACACAATTTCAGCTTTGTGCACAGCCAGGAAGCCTGTCATGTGCCAAGGCAAGGCTTCGATCTGTTTTCACAGGACACTTGGGAACAGGGGACTGCCTTGACATGGGAGGTAGTGTGTGGTATCAGATCGCCTTGGGTCCTCCACTGGGAAGGAGCCCGGGCCCCGGCTGGTCTCCGGGGATCTGGAGTAAGGAGTCCTGGCAGGAAGGAGCAGGCTCCAGGTTCAGCTACTAACAGGCAGCGGGTTTGCTGCCCTGGACAAGGCCCTGCAGGCAGGCTACAGGGTACCACTCGCCCCTGCCAGGGCTTTGTGGGCTTGTTTTCCACTCTGAAGAGACTCCGAGGAAGACAGGGCCTGGTGCCCCTCACAGCTGCCTGGCCGCTACCTACACAGGCCGAGGATTGCCTGGCAGGCCTAACACTTTTCAAGTGACTCCCAACCGACCTGGGTTTGGGGAGACTAGTGTTTTATTCGCAGAATCATTGTCTGACAGACATGTGAGCCTCCCTGATCCCCAAGGTCTCCAGGTAGCATTACATAAGCAAATAACAATGAAAAGACATAACTGAAAATAAGCTGAAAGCAGTAAAAGACACACAGTAGGACAGGAGGGAAGTGAGGAGAGAAGCTGGAGAAGGGATGGATAAGGAAGGAGGTGGAGAGGTTGACAGGGAGGAAAAGAGGGAGGGAAAGGATGGGAGGGAGGGAGGGAGGGAGGGAAGGAGGGAGGTAAAGACAGAGGCAGAAAAGGAAGACTGGAGAGATGGAGGGGGAGACCGGATGGGAAAAAAGCCAGGAGGGAGGTAGAAAAGAGAGAAGAGATCCCGAAACGCAAAAGGCAGAGATCAGAATATCCGGGCAGGATGGGGGTTCCTGGAAGGGAGAGGTCGGGCCGCTGGGCTGCTGGAAAGAGTTCTGGGAAGAGTGTGGGTGCTCCTGTGCACTTGGTGTACCTTGTGGTAGGAGGAGAGGGAGGGAGAGCGGGGTTATCCGTTCCAGTCCCGAGCCCCAGAAGCTGAGGCTGGGGACCTAGAGAGCCCCTGTACCCTTCCGCCCTGCCAGACATGGCCGCCACCGGATGTGGGCGCCAGTGTTTCCTGTTTGGCCCCGGACACGCTCTGTGACCCCGTCCCGCCTCAAGGGGATGGTTTGGCACCGAGGGGCTGGAGCCTGGCCTCCCCCAGGCCCGGTAAGGCTCCCAAGCCTGCAGGAACCCCTTTCCTTGGTACCTGGGCGGTGCCAGCAGGCCCCACAGTCCCGCCCCGCAGAGCAAAGAGGAAGTGCTGGCGGGTTCGCGCAAAGAATTCCGCTTGATGGCGGTATGGCAGCAGGAACGCCAGGCTCCAGGAGCCTCACCTCGGCTCCCTCCGCCCTTTGCGGAGCAAAAAACGCCAACCAGTAGGCACTGCTCTCCAACATGGCTCTGCAGGAGCTAAGCCACTGCTGGCCAGGGTGGGCAACCGGCCTGGGCTAGGCAAACCCCACAGACTACTCATACCACTGTACTGGGTCACAACCACTCCCAGGACCTTGGCGCCCACCACAAGCACACGGGAACATAAAGACCATCTAAACGGCCCGACCCCAGGCAGGACAACTGTAAAGAGACCCACAAACAAAACAGGGGACACTGGGTCCCAGGAGCTGGGTTCTGTCCCAGCCCCAGCCCCAGCCCCAGCCCAGGCCCAGGGCCACAGCTCACAGCGTGCTCAGGTGTGTCTAGGTTATCTACTCACAGGGTGCTCAGGTGTGTCTAGGTCATCTATTGAATCCCGCCAAGGCTGTGGCGACACGGGTGGCAGGTCTGAACCCAGATTCCAGTATAAACTGACCTGGTCAGAGACCCCCAGCACCTATGAGTCACGCTTCCCGGACCATCTACACCAATCACAAGTACATACACTCAGACAAGCGCATACGTGGGGAAGGCACACACAAGCATAGAGGCACACATCTGTTCGGCTGGCCACAGGGACACACACAGCACGGACACGCACAGGCCGACACACTCACGCAGTCCTGGGCGCAGCACACGCACACATAGGGACACGCACACACACGCAGCCGCACGCACACGGAGCAGTAGGGGTGAGGCACTTGCTGCCAGATGTAGGGGAAAGCTGGACAGAGGTGATCAGCGTGGGTCCTAACACTGGCCTAGGTCTTGACAGTGCCTTGCCACCCGAGAGGAGCAGGTACCTGGCTGGCCAGAGGGCAAGAGCCACAGGGCTGTGTGTCATGAGTTAGGATCAGGCCCGTGTCCTCAAGGATCCCGGCTCTCTGGGTTCTGGTGATGCCCTGGACATCCTGAAGAGCTCCTGCCTCTTTTGCCCTGGGAGCGACCGCAAGCTCTCCTGAAACAGCAGGCTGCCCGGGACCCTGATCTGCGGCCAAGAAAGGAGGCAATGAAGAAACGATCCTTCTTCCCAGCTGCTACCTGCCCTCCAGGTCCTAGGCCAGTGGCCCCAGCAGCGTCCTGCGGATGGCCTGGCAACCATTATGACTTCACTGTCCGTATCCATGCCTCCCCTTCCTGCCGCCAAGCCCCTCCCCCACCTCACAGGCCCTGGGCCAATCAGAAGTTTCCCCCAGGACCCCTAGTCCCCGTGCTCTTCCCACGAGGAACTCTGTTGGTCCTCGGGGTCCAGCAGGCATCCGCTGCCATGGCACGGCCCCGGAAGGCTCTCTGAGGCCATTCGAGGAGACTGGCCGGCACCTAGTCAGACTCTCAGGATCTCCAAGGTCCCTGCCAGGGTGTCAGAAATAAACCCCAACACCTGTCCTACTCACTCCACGGATCAAGCTCACAAGCTGCCTACCTTCACTTCTCACAGAGGGGCAGCACCCAGACCTAAGGGAAAAGTCAGGGGACGTGTCCAGTCAACGACTCGGCTCTGCAACCATTCCTTGTGGACACTCCTGGGCATAAGCAATTCCTGAGCCAGCACGCCACTCGCCCACGCACACACACACACACACACACACACACACACAGACACACACACACATAAACACCTACACAGAGGCAGGCCGGAACACAATCCGCAGCAGCACACCCGCCCAATATCACAAGAGTGCCTAGAAAGCCAGACACACTCAGAAACTGACACATTCGCATGGTATCCACTATACACTTATGCAGGGCAGAGAGTCCAGTCTGGATTCCCATAGAAAGAACATTTTGACTTTGAAAATATGTCATCCATCCATCCATCCCAACAGGAAGCCCTTCGGGCCTTGAGGTCTGAGTCTCGAGAAGGAGGCCCACCTCCTCAATGGCGAGACCCTCTGTGACCACCATTTCTCCTGGAGGCAGCTCACACATCCCGCGACCACAGTCCACCTCTCCAGGCCAGCTCAGGCTGTCGCCCTGTGTCCCTGACAACTCAGCTCCCACCGGCCAGGCCTGCCTAGGTTTCTCCGCATCACCAGGCTCCTCAGACCACGATTCTCCTCCCGGTCCCTTCTAACTGTTCTCCAGGCAATCGTTCGGGCAGAAATCATCAAGCATGCTGACACCTCGAGGCCCAAATCTATGACTATTATCGGCGATCCCATCCCCAGATGCCACTTTACACACAGGGCCCCTTGCTGGGGATCCTGCGGCTTCCTAAAGGATGAAGAGTCCCACTGTCTGTTCTGTCCACAGGCTCCTTGCATACCCGCAGGGCCTGCCATTGGCTCCAACTCCCTCATACCCTGGCTTGGCTATGCAGCAGGTCCTAGGTTGATGTTTTCTGGTGTTTCCCATTCTACCTTCCGGTCCCTGGGCTCTGACACCGCTCCCCCCAAAACACACACACACACACACACACACACACACACGCACGTACACACCCACACCCACACACAATTTCAGCTTTGTGCACAGCCAGGAAGCCTGTCATGTGCCAAGGCAAGGCTTCGATCTGTTTTCACAGGACACTTGGGAACAGGGGACTGCCTTGACATGGGAGGTAGTGTGTGGTATCAGATCGCCTTGGGTCCTCCACTGGGAAGGAGCCCGGGCCCCGGCTGGTCTCCGGGGATCTGGAGTAAGGAGTCCTGGCAGGAAGGAGCAGGCTCCAGGTTCAGCTACTAACAGGCAGCGGGTTTGCTGCCCTGGACAAGGCCCTGCAGGCAGGCTACAGGGTACCACTCGCCCCTGCCAGGGCTTTGTGGGCTTGTTTTCCACTCTGAAGAGACTCCGAGGAAGACAGGGCCTGGTGCCCCTCACAGCTGCCTGGCCGCTACCTACACAGGCCGAGGATTGCCTGGCAGGCCTAACACTTTTCAAGTGACTCCCAACCGACCTGGGTTTGGGGAGACTAGTGTTTTATTCGCAGAATCATTGTCTGACAGACATGTGAGCCTCCCTGATCCCCAAGGTCTCCAGGTAGCATTACATAAGCAAATAACAATGAAAAGACATAACTGAAAATAAGCTGAAAGCAGTAAAAGACACACAGTAGGACAGGAGGGAAGTGAGGAGAGAAGCTGGAGAAGGGATGGATAAGGAAGGAGGTGGAGAGGTTGACAGGGAGGAAAAGAGGGAGGGAAAGGATGGGAGGGAGGGAGGGAGGGAGGGAAGGAGGGAGGTAAAGACAGAGGCAGAAAAGGAAGACTGGAGAGATGGAGGGGGAGACCGGATGGGAAAAAAGCCAGGAGGGAGGTAGAAAAGAGAGAAGAGATCCCGAAACGCAAAAGGCAGAGATCAGAATATCCGGGCAGGATGGGGGTTCCTGGAAGGGAGAGGTCGGGCCGCTGGGCTGCTGGAAAGAGTTCTGGGAAGAGTGTGGGTGCGCCTGTGCACTTGGTGTACCTTGTGGTAGGAGGAGAGGGAGGGAGAGCGGGGTTATCCGTTCCAGTCCCGAGCCCCAGAAGCTGAGGCTGGGGACCTAGAGAGCCCCTGTACCCTTCCGCCCTGCCAGACATGGCCGCCACCGGATGTGGGCGCCAGTGTTTCCTGTTTGGCCCCGGACACGCTCTGTGACCCCGTCCCGCCTCAAGGGGATGGTTTGGCACCGAGGGGCTGGAGCCTGGCCTCCCCCAGGCCCGGTAAGGCTCCCAAGCCTGCAGGAACCCCTTTCCTTGGTACCCGGGCGGTGCCAGCAGGCCCCACAGTCCCGCCCCGCAGAGCAAAGAGGAAGTGCTGGCGGGTTCGCGCAAAGAATTCCGCTTGATGGCGGTATGGCAGCAGGAACGCCAGGCTCCAGGAGCCTCAGCTCGGCTCCCTCCGCCCTTTGCGGAGCAAAAAACGCCAACCAGTAGGCACTGCTCTCCAACATGGCTCTGCAGGAGCTAAGCCACTGCTGGCCAGGGTGGGCAACCGGCCTGGGCTAGGCAAACCCCACAGACTACTCATACCACTGTACTGGGTCACAACCACTCCCAGGACCTTGGCGCCCACCACAAGCACACGGGAACATAAAGACCATCTAAACGGCCCGACCCCAGGCAGGACAACTGTAAAGAGACCCACAAACAAAACAGGGGACACTGGGTCCCAGGAGCTGGGTTCTGTCCCAGCCCCAGCCCCAGCCCCAGCCCAGGCCCAGGGCCACAGCTCACAGCGTGCTCAGGTGTGTCTAGGTTATCTACTCACAGGGTGCTCAGGTGTGTCTAGGTCATCTATTGAATCCCGCCAAGGCTGTGGCGACACGGGTGGCAGGTCTGAACCCAGATTCCAGTATAAACTGACCTGGTCAGAGACCCCCAGCACCTATGAGTCACGCTTCCCGGACCATCTACACCAATCACAAGTACATACACTCAGACAAGCGCATACATGGGGAAGGCACACACAAGCATAGAGGCACACATCTGTTCGGCTGGCCACAGGGACACACACAGCACGGACACGCACAGGCCGACACACTCACGCAGTCCTGGGCGCAGCACACGCACACATAGGGACACGCACACACACGCAGCCGCACGCACACGGAGCAGTAGGGGTGAGGCACTTGCTGCCAGATGTAGGGGAAAGCTGGACAGAGGTGATCAGCGTGGGTCCTAACACTGGCCTAGGTCTTGACAGTGCCTTGCCACCCGAGAGGAGCAGGTACCTGGCTGGCCAGAGGGCAAGAGCCACAGGGCTGTGTGTCATGAGTTAGGATCAGGCCCGTGTCCTCAAGGATCCCGGCTCTCTGGGTTCTGGTGATGCCCTGGACATCCTGAAGAGCTCCTGCCTCTTTTGCCCTGGGAGCGACCGCAAGCTCTCCTGAAACAGCAGGCTGCCCGGGACCCTGATCTGCGGCCAAGAAAGGAGGCAATGAAGAAACGATCCTTCTTCCCAGCTGCTACCTGCCCTCCAGGTCCTAGGCCAGTGGCCCCAGCAGCGTCCTGCGGATGGCCTGGCAACCATTATGACTTCACTGTCCGTATCCATGCCTCCCCTTCCTGCC
The DNA here is from genome assembly GCA_035773235.1 of Eospalax fontanierii. NCBI lineage: Eukaryota > Metazoa > Chordata > Mammalia > Rodentia > Spalacidae > Eospalax > Eospalax fontanierii. The sequence goes on along the minus strand of JAJHUQ010000048.1, from coordinate 4,933,902 downwards.
GCCAAGCCCCTCCCCCACCTCACAGGCCCTGGGCCAATCAGAAGTTTCCCCCAGGACCCCTAGTCCCCGTGCTCTTCCCACGAGGAACTCTGTTGGTCCTCGGGGTCCAGCAGGCATCCGCTGCCATGGCACGGCCCCGGAAGGCTCTCTGAGGCCATTCGAGGAGACTGGCCGGCACCTAGTCAGACTCTCAGGATCTCCAAGGTCCCTGCCAGGGTGTCAGAAATAAACCCCAACACCTGTCCTACTCACTCCACGGATCAAGCTCACAAGCTGCCTACCTTCACTTCTCACAGAGGGGCAGCACCCAGACCTAAGGGAAAAGTCAGGGGACGTGTCCAGTCAACGACTCGGCTCTGCAACCATTCCTTGTGGACACTCCTGGGCATAAGCAATTCCTGAGCCAGCACGCCACTCGCCCACGCACACACACACACACACACACACACACACACACACACACAAACACCTACACAGAGGCAGGCCGGAACACAATCCGCAGCAGCACACCCGCCCAATATCACAAGAGTGCCTAGAAAGCCAGACACACTCAGAAACTGACACATTCGCATGGTATCCACTATACACTTATGCAGGGCAGAGAGTCCAGTCTGGATTCCCATAGAAAGAACATTTTGACTTTGAAAATATGTCATCCATCCATCCATCCCAACAGGAAGCCCTTCGGGCCTTGAGGTCTGAGTCTCGAGAAGGAGGCCCACCTCCTCAATGGCGAGACCCTCTGTGACCACCATTTCTCCTGGAGGCAGCTCACACATCCCGCGACCACAGTCCACCTCTCCAGGCCAGCTCAGGCTGTCGCCCTGTGTCCCTGACAACTCAGCTCCCACCGGCCAGGCCTGCCTAGGTTTCTCCGCATCACCAGGCTCCTCAGACCACGATTCTCCTCCCGGTCCCTTCTAACTGTTCTCCAGGCAATCGTTCGGGCAGAAATCATCAAGCATGCTGACACCTCGAGGCCCAAATCTATGACTATTATCGGCGATCCCATCCCCAGATGCCACTTTACACACAGGGCCCCTTGCTGGGGATCCTGCGGCTTCCTAAAGGATGAAGAGTCCCACTGTCTGTTCTGTCCACAGGCTCCTTGCATACCCGCAGGGCCTGCCATTGGCTCCAACTCTCACATACCCTGGCTTGGCTATGCAGGAGGTCCTAGGTTGATGTTTTCTGGTGTTTCCCATTCTACCTTCCGGTCCCTGGGCTCTGACACCGCTCCCCCCAAAACACACACACACACACACACACACACACACACGCACGTACACACCCACACCCACACACAATTTCAGCTTTGTGCACAGCCAGGAAGCCTGTCATGTGCCAAGGCAAGGCTTCGATCTGTTTTCACAGGACACTTGGGAACAGGGGACTGCCTTGACATGGGAGGTAGTGTGTGGTATCAGATCGCCTTGGGTCCTCCACTGGGAAGGAGCCCGGGCCCCGGCTGGTCTCCGGGGATCTGGAGTAAGGAGTCCTGGCAGGAAGGAGCAGGCTCCAGGTTCAGCTACTAACAGGCAGCGGGTTTGCTGCCCTGGACAAGGCCCTGCAGGCAGGCTACAGGGTACCACTCGCCCCTGCCAGGGCTTTGTGGGCTTGTTTTCCACTCTGAAGAGACTCCGAGGAAGACAGGGCCTGGTGCCCCTCACAGCTGCCTGGCCGCTACCTACACAGGCCGAGGATTGCCTGGCAGGCCTAACACTTTTCAAGTGACTCCCAACCGACCTGGGTTTGGGGAGACTAGTGTTTTATTCGCAGAATCATTGTCTGACAGACATGTGAGCCTCCCTGATCCCCAAGGTCTCCAGGTAGCATTACATAAGCAAATAACAATGAAAAGACATAACTGAAAATAAGCTGAAAGCAGTAAAAGACACACAGTAGGACAGGAGGGAAGTGAGGAGAGAAGCTGGAGAAGGGATGGATAAGGAAGGAGGTGGAGAGGTTGACAGGGAGGAAAAGAGGGAGGGAAAGGATGGGAGGGAGGGAGGGAGGGAGGGAAGGAGGGAGGTAAAGACAGAGGCAGAAAAGGAAGACTGGAGAGATGGAGGGGGAGACCGGATGGGAAAAAAGCCAGGAGGGAGGTAGAAAAGAGAGAAGAGATCCCGAAACGCAAAAGGCAGAGATCAGAATATCCGGGCAGGATGGGGGTTCCTGGAAGGGAGAGGTCGGGCCGCTGGGCTGCTGGAAAGAGTTCTGGGAAGAGTGTGGGTGCTCCTGTGCACTTGGTGTACCTTGTGGTAGGAGGAGAGGGAGGGAGAGCGGGGTTATCCGTTCCAGTCCCGAGCCCCAGAAGCTGAGGCTGGGGACCTAGAGAGCCCCTGTACCCTTCCGCCCTGCCAGACATGGCCGCCACCGGATGTGGGCGCCAGTGTTTCCTGTTTGGCCCCGGACACGCTCTGTGACCCCGTCCCGCCTCAAGGGGATGGTTTGGCACCGAGGGGCTGGAGCCTGGCCTCCCCCAGGCCCGGTAAGGCTCCCAAGCCTGCAGGAACCCCTTTCCTTGGTACCTGGGCGGTGCCAGCAGGCCCCACAGTCCCGCCCCGCAGAGCAAAGAGGAAGTGCTGGCGGGTTCGCGCAAAGAATTCCGCTTGATGGCGGTATGGCAGCAGGAACGCCAGGCTCCAGGAGCCTCACCTCGGCTCCCTCCGCCCTTTGCGGAGCAAAAAACGCCAACCAGTAGGCACTGCTCTCCAACATGGCTCTGCAGGAGCTAAGCCACTGCTGGCCAGGGTGGGCAACCGGCCTGGGCTAGGCAAACCCCACAGACTACTCATACCACTGTACTGGGTCACAACCACTCCCAGGACCTTGGCGCCCACCACAAGCACACGGGAACATAAAGACCATCTAAACGGCCCGACCCCAGGCAGGACAACTGTAAAGAGACCCACAAACAAAACAGGGGACACTGGGTCCCAGGAGCTGGGTTCTGTCCCAGCCCCAGCCCCAGCCCCAGCCCAGGCCCAGGGCCACAGCTCACAGCGTGCTCAGGTGTGTCTAGGTTATCTACTCACAGGGTGCTCAGGTGTGTCTAGGTCATCTATTGAATCCCGCCAAGGCTGTGGCGACACGGGTGGCAGGTCTGAACCCAGATTCCAGTATAAACTGACCTGGTCAGAGACCCCCAGCACCTATGAGTCACGCTTCCCGGACCATCTACACCAATCACAAGTACATACACTCAGACAAGCGCATACGTGGGGAAGGCACACACAAGCATAGAGGCACACATCTGTTCGGCTGGCCACAGGGACACACACAGCACGGACACGCACAGGCCGACACACTCACGCAGTCCTGGGCGCAGCACACGCACACATAGGGACACGCACACACACGCAGCCGCACGCACACGGAGCAGTAGGGGTGAGGCACTTGCTGCCAGATGTAGGGGAAAGCTGGACAGAGGTGATCAGCGTGGGTCCTAACACTGGCCTAGGTCTTGACAGTGCCTTGCCACCCGAGAGGAGCAGGTACCTGGCTGGCCAGAGGGCAAGAGCCACAGGGCTGTGTGTCATGAGTTAGGATCAGGCCCGTGTCCTCAAGGATCCCGGCTCTCTGGGTTCTGGTGATGCCCTGGACATCCTGAAGAGCTCCTGCCTCTTTTGCCCTGGGAGCGACCGCAAGCTCTCCTGAAACAGCAGGCTGCCCGGGACCCTGATCTGCGGCCAAGAAAGGAGGCAATGAAGAAACGATCCTTCTTCCCAGCTGCTACCTGCCCTCCAGGTCCTAGGCCAGTGGCCCCAGCAGCGTCCTGCGGATGGCCTGGCAACCATTATGACTTCACTGTCCGTATCCATGCCTCCCCTTCCTGCCGCCAAGCCCCTCCCCCACCTCACAGGCCCTGGGCCAATCAGAAGTTTCCCCCAGGACCCCTAGTCCCCGTGCTCTTCCCACGAGGAACTCTGTTGGTCCTCGGGGTCCAGCAGGCATCCGCTGCCATGGCACGGCCCCGGAAGGCTCTCTGAGGCCATTCGAGGAGACTGGCCGGCACCTAGTCAGACTCTCAGGATCTCCAAGGTCCCTGCCAGGGTGTCAGAAATAAACCCCAACACCTGTCCTACTCACTCCACGGATCAAGCTCACAAGCTGCCTACCTTCACTTCTCACAGAGGGGCAGCACCCAGACCTAAGGGAAAAGTCAGGGGACGTGTCCAGTCAACGACTCGGCTCTGCAACCATTCCTTGTGGACACTCCTGGGCATAAGCAATTCCTGAGCCAGCACGCCACTCGCCCACGCACACACACACACACACACACACACACACACATAAACACCTACACAGAGGCAGGCCGGAACACAATCCGCAGCAGCACACCCGCCCAATATCACAAGAGTGCCTAGAAAGCCAGACACACTCAGAAACTGACACATTCGCATGGTATCCACTATACACTTATGCAGGGCAGAGAGTCCAGTCTGGATTCCCATAGAAAGAACATTTTGACTTTGAAAATATGTCATCCATCCATCCATCCCAACAGGAAGCCCTTCGGGCCTTGAGGTCTGAGTCTCGAGAAGGAGGCCCACCTCCTCAATGGCGAGACCCTCTGTGACCACCATTTCTCCTGGAGGCAGCTCACACATCCCGCGACCACAGTCCACCTCTCCAGGCCAGCTCAGGCTGTCGCCCTGTGTCCCTGACAACTCAGCTCCCACCGGCCAGGCCTGCCTAGGTTTCTCCGCATCACCAGGCTCCTCAGACCACGATTCTCCTCCCGGTCCCTTCTAACTGTTCTCCAGGCAATCGTTCGGGCAGAAATCATCAAGCATGCTGACACCTCGAGGCCCAAATCTATGACTATTATCGGCGATCCCATCCCCAGATGCCACTTTACACACAGGGCCCCTTGCTGGGGATCCTGCGGCTTCCTAAAGGATGAAGAGTCCCACTGTCTGTTCTGTCCACAGGCTCCTTGCATACCCGCAGGGCCTGCCATTGGCTCCAACTCCCTCATACCCTGGCTTGGCTATGCAGCAGGTCCTAGGTTGATGTTTTCTGGTGTTTCCCATTCTACCTTCCGGTCCCTGGGCTCTGACACCGCTCCCCCCAAAACACACACACACACACACACACACACACACACGCACGTACACACCCACACCCACACACAATTTCAGCTTTGTGCACAGCCAGGAAGCCTGTCATGTGCCAAGGCAAGGCTTCGATCTGTTTTCACAGGACACTTGGGAACAGGGGACTGCCTTGACATGGGAGGTAGTGTGTGGTATCAGATCGCCTTGGGTCCTCCACTGGGAAGGAGCCCGGGCCCCGGCTGGTCTCCGGGGATCTGGAGTAAGGAGTCCTGGCAGGAAGGAGCAGGCTCCAGGTTCAGCTACTAACAGGCAGCGGGTTTGCTGCCCTGGACAAGGCCCTGCAGGCAGGCTACAGGGTACCACTCGCCCCTGCCAGGGCTTTGTGGGCTTGTTTTCCACTCTGAAGAGACTCCGAGGAAGACAGGGCCTGGTGCCCCTCACAGCTGCCTGGCCGCTACCTACACAGGCCGAGGATTGCCTGGCAGGCCTAACACTTTTCAAGTGACTCCCAACCGACCTGGGTTTGGGGAGACTAGTGTTTTATTCGCAGAATCATTGTCTGACAGACATGTGAGCCTCCCTGATCCCCAAGGTCTCCAGGTAGCATTACATAAGCAAATAACAATGAAAAGACATAACTGAAAATAAGCTGAAAGCAGTAAAAGACACACAGTAGGACAGGAGGGAAGTGAGGAGAGAAGCTGGAGAAGGGATGGATAAGGAAGGAGGTGGAGAGGTTGACAGGGAGGAAAAGAGGGAGGGAAAGGATGGGAGGGAGGGAGGGAGGGAGGGAAGGAGGGAGGTAAAGACAGAGGCAGAAAAGGAAGACTGGAGAGATGGAGGGGGAGACCGGATGGGAAAAAAGCCAGGAGGGAGGTAGAAAAGAGAGAAGAGATCCCGAAACGCAAAAGGCAGAGATCAGAATATCCGGGCAGGATGGGGGTTCCTGGAAGGGAGAGGTCGGGCCGCTGGGCTGCTGGAAAGAGTTCTGGGAAGAGTGTGGGTGCTCCTGTGCACTTGGTGTACCTTGTGGTAGGAGGAGAGGGAGGGAGAGCGGGGTTATCCGTTCCAGTCCCGAGCCCCAGAAGCTGAGGCTGGGGACCTAGAGAGCCCCTGTACCCTTCCGCCCTGCCAGACATGGCCGCCACCGGATGTGGGCGCCAGTGTTTCCTGTTTGGCCCCGGACACGCTCTGTGACCCCGTCCCGCCTCAAGGGGATGGTTTGGCACCGAGGGGCTGGAGCCTGGCCTCCCCCAGGCCCGGTAAGGCTCCCAAGCCTGCAGGAACCCCTTTCCTTGGTACCTGGGCGGTGCCAGCAGGCCCCACAGTCCCGCCCCGCAGAGCAAAGAGGAAGTGCTGGCGGGTTCGCGCAAAGAATTCCGCTTGATGGCGGTATGGCAGCAGGAACGCCAGGCTCCAGGAGCCTCACCTCGGCTCCCTCCGCCCTTTGCGGAGCAAAAAACGCCAACCAGTAGGCACTGCTCTCCAACATGGCTCTGCAGGAGCTAAGCCACTGCTGGCCAGGGTGGGCAACCGGCCTGGGCTAGGCAAACCCCACAGACTACTCATACCACTGTACTGGGTCACAACCACTCCCAGGACCTTGGCGCCCACCACAAGCACACGGGAACATAAAGACCATCTAAACGGCCCGACCCCAGGCAGGACAACTGTAAAGAGACCCACAAACAAAACAGGGGACACTGGGTCCCAGGAGCTGGGTTCTGTCCCAGCCCCAGCCCCAGCCCCAGCCCAGGCCCAGGGCCACAGCTCACAGCGTGCTCAGGTGTGTCTAGGTTATCTACTCACAGGGTGCTCAGGTGTGTCTAGGTCATCTATTGAATCCCGCCAAGGCTGTGGCGACACGGGTGGCAGGTCTGAACCCAGATTCCAGTATAAACTGACCTGGTCAGAGACCCCCAGCACCTATGAGTCACGCTTCCCGGACCATCTACACCAATCACAAGTACATACACTCAGACAAGCGCATACGTGGGGAAGGCACACACAAGCATAGAGGCACACATCTGTTCGGCTGGCCACAGGGACACACACAGCACGGACACGCACAGGCCGACACACTCACGCAGTCCTGGGCGCAGCACACGCACACATAGGGACACGCACACACACGCAGCCGCACGCACACGGAGCAGTAGGGGTGAGGCACTTGCTGCCAGATGTAGGGGAAAGCTGGACAGAGGTGATCAGCGTGGGTCCTAACACTGGCCTAGGTCTTGACAGTGCCTTGCCACCCGAGAGGAGCAGGTACCTGGCTGGCCAGAGGGCAAGAGCCACAGGGCTGTGTGTCATGAGTTAGGATCAGGCCCGTGTCCTCAAGGATCCCGGCTCTCTGGGTTCTGGTGATGCCCTGGACATCCTGAAGAGCTCCTGCCTCTTTTGCCCTGGGAGCGACCGCAAGCTCTCCTGAAACAGCAGGCTGCCCGGGACCCTGATCTGCGGCCAAGAAAGGAGGCAATGAAGAAACGATCCTTCTTCCCAGCTGCTACCTGCCCTCCAGGTCCTAGGCCAGTGGCCCCAGCAGCGTCCTGCGGATGGCCTGGCAACCATTATGACTTCACTGTCCGTATCCATGCCTCCCCTTCCTGCCGCCAAGCCCCTCCCCCACCTCACAGGCCCTGGGCCAATCAGAAGTTTCCCCCAGGACCCCTAGTCCCCGTGCTCTTCCCACGAGGAACTCTGTTGGTCCTCGGGGTCCAGCAGGCATCCGCTGCCATGGCACGGCCCCGGAAGGCTCTCTGAGGCCATTCGAGGAGACTGGCCGGCACCTAGTCAGACTCTCAGGATCTCCAAGGTCCCTGCCAGGGTGTCAGAAATAAACCCCAACACCTGTCCTACTCACTCCACGGATCAAGCTCACAAGCTGCCTACCTTCACTTCTCACAGAGGGGCAGCACCCAGACCTAAGGGAAAAGTCAGGGGACGTGTCCAGTCAACGACTCGGCTCTGCAACCATTCCTTGTGGACACTCCTGGGCATAAGCAATTCCTGAGCCAGCACGCCACTCGCCCACGCACACACACACACACACACACACACACACACACACACACAAACACCCACACAAAGGCAGGCCGGAACACAATCCGCAGCAGCACACCCGCCCAATATCACAAGAGTGCCTAGAAAGCCAGACACACTCAGAAACTGACACATTCGCATGGTATCCACTATACACTTATGCAGGGCAGAGAGTCCAGTCTGGATTCCCATAGAAAGAACATTTTGACTTTGAAAATATGTCATCCATCCATCCATCCCAACAGGAAGCCCTTCGGGCCTTGAGGTCTGAGTCTCGAGAAGGAGGCCCACCTCCTCAATGGCGAGACCCTCTGTGACCACCATTTCTCCTGGAGGCAGCTCACACATCCCGCGACCACAGTCCACCTCTCCAGGCCAGCTCAGGCTGTCGCCCTGTGTCCCTGACAACTCAGCTCCCACCGGCCAGGCCTGCCTAGGTTTCTCCGCATCACCAGGCTCCTCAGACCACGATTCTCCTCCCGGTCCCTTCTAACTGTTCTCCAGGCAATCGTTCGGGCAGAAATCATCAAGCATGCTGACACCTCGAGGCCCAAATCTATGACTATTATCGGCGATCCCATCCCCAGATGCCACTTTACACACAGGGCCCCTTGCTGGGGATCCTGCGGCTTCCTAAAGGATGAAGAGTCCCACTGTCTGTTCTGTCCACAGGCTCCTTGCATACCCGCAGGGCCTGCCATTGGCTCCAACTCTCACATACCCTGGCTTGGCTATGCAGGAGGTCCTAGGTTGATGTTTTCTGGTGTTTCCCATTCTACCTTCCGGTCCCTGGGCTCTGACACTGCTCCCCCCAAAACACACACACGCACATACACACCCACACCCACACACAATTTCAGCTTTGTGCACAGCCAGGAAGCCTGTCATGTGCCAAGGCAAGGCTTCGATCTGTTTTCACAGGACACTTGGGAACAGGGGACTGCCTTGACATGGGAGGTAGTGTGTGGTATCAGATCGCCTTGGGTCCTCCACTGGGAAGGAGCCCGGGCCCCGGCTGGTCTCCGGGGATCTGGAGTAAGGAGTCCTGGCAGGAAGGAGCAGGCTCCAGGTTCAGCTACTAACAGGCAGCGGGTTTGCTGCCCTGGACAAGGCCCTGCAGGCAGGCTACAGGGTACCACTCGCCCCTGCCAGGGCTTTGTGGGCTTGTTTTCCACTCTGAAGAGACTCCGAGGAAGACAGGGCCTGGTGCCCCTCACAGCTGCCTGGCCGCTACCTACACAGGCCGAGGATTGCCTGGCAGGCCTAACACTTTTCAAGTGACTCCCAACCGACCTGGGTTTGGGGAGACTAGTGTTTTATTCGCAGAATCCTTGTCTGACAGACATGTGAGCCTCCCTGATCCCCAAGGTCTCCAGGTAGCATTACATAAGCAAATAACAATGAAAAGACATAACTGAAAATAAGCTGAAAGCAGTAAAAGACACACAGTAGGACAGGAGGGAAGTGAGGAGAGAAGCTGGAGAAGGGATGGATAAGGAAGGAGGTGGAGAGGTTGACAGGGAGGAAAAGAGGGAGGGAAAGGATGGGAGGGAGGGAGGGAGGGAGGGAGGGAAGGAGGGAGGTAAAGACAGAGGCAGAAAAGGAAGACTGGAGAGATGGAGGGGGAGACCGGATGGGAAAAAAGCCAGGAGGGAGGTAGAAAAGAGAGAAGAGATCCCGAAACGCAAAAGGCAGAGATCAGAATGTCCGGGCAGGATGGGGGTTCCTGGAAGGGAGAGGTCGGGCCGCTGGGCTGCTGGAAAGAGGTCTGGGAAGAGTGTGGGTGCTCCTGTGCACTTGGTGGACCTTGTGGTAGGAGGAGAGGGAGGGAGAGCGGGGTTATCCGTTCCAGCCGGGAGCCCCAGAAGCTGAGGCTGGGGACCTAGAGAGCCCCTGTGCCCTTCCGCCCTGCCAGACATGGCCGCCACCGGATGTGGGCGCCAGTGTTTCCTGTTTGGCCCCGGACACGCTCTGTGACCCCGTCCCGCCTCAAGGGGATGGTTTGGCACCGAGGGGCTGGAGCCTGGCCTCCCCCAGGCCCGGTAAGGCTCCCAAGCCTGCAGGAACCCCTTTCCTTGGTACCCGGGCGGTGCCAGCAGGCCCCACAGTCCCGCCCCGCAGAGCAAAGAGGAAGTGCTGGCGGGTTCGCGCAAAGAATTCCGCTTGATGGCGGTATGGCAGCAGGAACGCCAGGCTCCAGGAGCCTCAGCTCGGCTCCCTCCGCCCTTTGCGGAGCAAAAAACGCCAACCAGTAGGCACTGCTCTCCAACATGGCTCTGCAGGAGCTAAGCCACTGCTGGCCAGGGTGGGCAACCGGCCTGGGCTAGGCAAACCCCACAGACTACTCATACCACTGTACTGGGTCACAACCACTCCCAGGACCTTGGCGCCCACCACAAGCACACGGGAACATAAAGACCATCTAAACGGCCCGACCCCAGGCAGGACAACTGTAAAGAGACCCACAAACAAAACAGGGGACACTGGGTCCCAGGAGCTGGGTTCTGTCCCAGCCCCAGCCCCAGCCCCAGCCCAGGCCCAGGGCCACAGCTCACAGCGTGCTCAGGTGTGTCTAGGTTATCTACTCACAGGGTGCTCAGGTGTGTCTAGGTCATCTATTGAATCCCGCCAAGGCTGTGGCGACACGGGTGGCAGGTCTGAACCCAGATTCCAGTATAAACTGACCTGGTCAGAGACCCCCAGCACCTATGAGTCACGCTTCCCGGACCATCTACACCAATCACAAGTACATACACTCAGACAAGCGCATACATGGGGAAGGCACACACAAGCATAGAGGCACACATCTGTTCGGCTGGCCACAGGGACACACACAGCACGGACACGCACAGGCCGACACACTCACGCAGTCCTGGGCGCAGCACACGCACACATAGGGACACGCACACACACGCAGCCGCACGCACACGGAGCAGTAGGGGTGAGGCACTTGCTGCCAGATGTAGGGGAAAGCTGGACAGAGGTGATCAGCGTGGGTCCTAACACTGGCCTAGGTCTTGACAGTGCCTTGCCACCCGAGAGGAGCAGGTACCTGGCTGGCCAGAGGGCAAGAGCCACAGGGCTGTGTGTCATGAGTTAGGATCAGGCCCGTGTCCTCAAGGATCCCGGCTCTCTGGGTTCTGGTGATGCCCTGGACATCCTGAAGAGCTCCTGCCTCTTTTGCCCTGGGAGCGACCGCAAGCTCTCCTGAAACAGCAGGCTGCCCGGGACCCTGATCTGCGGCCAAGAAAGGAGGCAATGAAGAAACGATCCTTCTTCCCAGCTGCTACCTGCCCTCCAGGTCCTAGGCCAGTGGCCCCAGCAGCGTCCTGCGGATGGCCTGGCAACCATTATGACTTCACTGTCCGTATCCATGCCTCCCCTTCCTGCCGCCAAGCCCCTCCCCCACCTCACAGGCCCTGGGCCAATCAGAAGTTTCCCCCAGGACCCCTAGTCCCCGTGCTCTTCCCACGAGGAACTCTGTTGGTCCTCGGGGTCCAGCAGGCATCCGCTGCCATGGCACGGCCCCGGAAGGCTCTCTGAGGCCATTCGAGGAGACTGGCCGGCACCTAGTCAGACTCTCAGGATCTCCAAGGTCCCTGCCAGGGTGTCAGAAATAAACCCCAACACCTGTCCTACTCACTCCACGGATCAAGCTCACAAGCTGCCTACCTTCACTTCTCACAGAGGGGCAGCACCCAGACCTAAGGGAAAAGTCAGGGGACGTGTCCAGTCAACGACTCGGCTCTGCAACCATTCCTTGTGGACACTCCTGGGCATAAGCAATTCCTGAGCCAGCACGCCACTCGCCCACGCACACACACACACACACACACACACACACACATAAACACCTACACAGAGGCAGGCCGGAACACAATCCGCAGCAGCACACCCGCCCAATATCACAAGAGTGCCTAGAAAGCCAGACACACTCAGAAACTGACACATTCGCATGGTATCCACTATACACTTATGCAGGGCAGAGAGTCCAGTCTGGATTCCCATAGAAAGAACATTTTGACTTTGAAAATATGTCATCCATCCATCCATCCCAACAGGAAGCCCTTCGGGCCTTGAGGTCTGAGTCTCGAGAAGGAGGCCCACCTCCTCAATGGCGAGACCCTCTGTGACCACCATTTCTCCTGGAGGCAGCTCACACATCCCGCGACCACAGTCCACCTCTCCAGGCCAGCTCAGGCTGTCGCCCTGTGTCCCTGACAACTCAGCTCCCACCGGCCAGGCCTGCCTAGGTTTCTCCGCATCACCAGGCTCCTCAGACCACGATTCTCCTCCCGGTCCCTTCTAACTGTTCTCCAGGCAATCGTTCGGGCAGAAATCATCAAGCATGCTGACACCTCGAGGCCCAAATCTATGACTATTATCGGCGATCCCATCCCCAGATGCCACTTTACACACAGGGCCCCTTGCTGGGGATCCTGCGGCTTCCTAAAGGATGAAGAGTCCCACTGTCTGTTCTGTCCACAGGCTCCTTGCATACCCGCAGGGCCTGCCATTGGCTCCAACTCCCTCATACCCTGGCTTGGCTATGCAGCAGGTCCTAGGTTGATGTTTTCTGGTGTTTCCCATTCTACCTTCCGGTCCCTGGGCTCTGACACCGCTCCCCCCAAAACACACACACACACACACACACACACACACACGCACGTACACACCCACACCCACACACAATTTCAGCTTTGTGCACAGCCAGGAAGCCTGTCATGTGCCAAGGCAAGGCTTCGATCTGTTTTCACAGGACACTTGGGAACAGGGGACTGCCTTGACATGGGAGGTAGTGTGTGGTATCAGATCGCCTTGGGTCCTCCACTGGGAAGGAGCCCGGGCCCCGGCTGGTCTCCGGGGATCTGGAGTAAGGAGTCCTGGCAGGAAGGAGCAGGCTCCAGGTTCAGCTACTAACAGGCAGCGGGTTTGCTGCCCTGGACAAGGCCCTGCAGGCAGGCTACAGGGTACCACTCGCCCCTGCCAGGGCTTTGTGGGCTTGTTTTCCACTCTGAAGAGACTCCGAGGAAGACAGGGCCTGGTGCCCCTCACAGCTGCCTGGCCGCTACCTACACAGGCCGAGGATTGCCTGGCAGGCCTAACACTTTTCAAGTGACTCCCAACCGACCTGGGTTTGGGGAGACTAGTGTTTTATTCGCAGAATCATTGTCTGACAGACATGTGAGCCTCCCTGATCCCCAAGGTCTCCAGGTAGCATTACATAAGCAAATAACAATGAAAAGACATAACTGAAAATAAGCTGAAAGCAGTAAAAGACACACAGTAGGACAGGAGGGAAGTGAGGAGAGAAGCTGGAGAAGGGATGGATAAGGAAGGAGGTGGAGAGGTTGACAGGGAGGAAAAGAGGGAGGGAAAGGATGGGAGGGAGGGAGGGAGGGAGGGAAGGAGGGAGGTAAAGACAGAGGCAGAAAAGGAAGACTGGAGAGATGGAGGGGGAGACCGGATGGGAAAAAAGCCAGGAGGGAGGTAGAAAAGAGAGAAGAGATCCCGAAACGCAAAAGGCAGAGATCAGAATATCCGGGCAGGATGGGGGTTCCTGGAAGGGAGAGGTCGGGCCGCTGGGCTGCTGGAAAGAGTTCTGGGAAGAGTGTGGGTGCTCCTGTGCACTTGGTGTACCTTGTGGTAGGAGGAGAGGGAGGGAGAGCGGGGTTATCCGTTCCAGTCCCGAGCCCCAGAAGCTGAGGCTGGGGACCTAGAGAGCCCCTGTACCCTTCCGCCCTGCCAGACATGGCCGCCACCGGATGTGGGCGCCAGTGTTTCCTGTTTGGCCCCGGACACGCTCTGTGACCCCGTCCCGCCTCAAGGGGATGGTTTGGCACCGAGGGGCTGGAGCCTGGCCTCCCCCAGGCCCGGTAAGGCTCCCAAGCCTGCAGGAACCCCTTTCCTTGGTACCTGGGCGGTGCCAGCAGGCCCCACAGTCCCGCCCCGCAGAGCAAAGAGGAAGTGCTGGCGGGTTCGCGCAAAGAATTCCGCTTGATGGCGGTATGGCAGCAGGAACGCCAGGCTCCAGGAGCCTCACCTCGGCTCCCTCCGCCCTTTGCGGAGCAAAAAACGCCAACCAGTAGGCACTGCTCTCCAACATGGCTCTGCAGGAGCTAAGCCACTGCTGGCCAGGGTGGGCAACCGGCCTGGGCTAGGCAAACCCCACAGACTACTCATACCACTGTACTGGGTCACAACCACTCCCAGGACCTTGGCGCCCACCACAAGCACACGGGAACATAAAGACCATCTAAACGGCCCGACCCCAGGCAGGACAACTGTAAAGAGACCCACAAACAAAACAGGGGACACTGGGTCCCAGGAGCTGGGTTCTGTCCCAGCCCCAGCCCCAGCCCCAGCCCAGGCCCAGGGCCACAGCTCACAGCGTGCTCAGGTGTGTCTAGGTTATCTACTCACAGGGTGCTCAGGTGTGTCTAGGTCATCTATTGAATCCCGCCAAGGCTGTGGCGACACGGGTGGCAGGTCTGAACCCAGATTCCAGTATAAACTGACCTGGTCAGAGACCCCCAGCACCTATGAGTCACGCTTCCCGGACCATCTACACCAATCACAAGTACATACACTCAGACAAGCGCATACATGGGGAAGGCACACACAAGCATAGAGGCACACATCTGTTCGGCTGGCCACAGGGACACACACAGCACGGACACGCACAGGCCGACACACTCACGCAGTCCTGGGCGCAGCACACGCACACATAGGGACACGCACACACACGCAGCCGCACGCACACGGAGCAGTAGGGGTGAGGCACTTGCTGCCAGATGTAGGGGAAAGCTGGACAGAGGTGATCAGCGTGGGTCCTAACACTGGCCTAGGTCTTGACAGTGCCTTGCCACCCGAGAGGAGCAGGTACCTGGCTGGCCAGAGGGCAAGAGCCACAGGGCTGTGTGTCATGAGTTAGGATCAGGCCCGTGTCCTCAAGGATCCCGGCTCTCTGGGTTCTGGTGATGCCCTGGACATCCTGAAGAGCTCCTGCCTCTTTTGCCCTGGGAGCGACCGCAAGCTCTCCTGAAACAGCAGGCTGCCCGGGACCCTGATCTGCGGCCAAGAAAGGAGGCAATGAAGAAACGATCCTTCTTCCCAGCTGCTACCTGCCCTCCAGGTCCTAGGCCAGTGGCCCCAGCAGCGTCCTGCGGATGGCCTGGCAACCATTATGACTTCACTGTCCGTATCCATGCCTCCCCTTCCTGCCGCCAAGCCCCTCCCCCACCTCACAGGCCCTGGGCCAATCAGAAGTTTCCCCCAGGACCCCTAGTCCCCGTGCTCTTCCCACGAGGAACTCTGTTGGTCCTCGGGGTCCAGCAGGCATCCGCTGCCATGGCACGGCCCCGGAAGGCTCTCTGAGGCCATTCGAGGAGACTGGCCGGCACCTAGTCAGACTCTCAGGATCTCCAAGGTCCCTGCCAGGGTGTCAGAAATAAACCCCAACACCTGTCCTACTCACTCCACGGATCAAGCTCACAAGCTGCCTACCTTCACTTCTCACAGAGGGGCAGCACCCAGACCTAAGGGAAAAGTCAGGGGACGTGTCCAGTCAACGACTCGGCTCTGCAACCATTCCTTGTGGACACTCCTGGGCATAAGCAATTCCTGAGCCAGCACGCCACTCGCCCACGCACACACACACACACACACACACACACACACACACACACACACACACAAACACCTACACAGAGGCAGGCCGGAACACAATCCGCAGCAGCACACCCGCCCAATATCACAAGAGTGCCTAGAAAGCCAGACACACTCAGAAACTGACACATTCGCATGGTATCCACTATACACTTATGCAGGGCAGAGAGTCCAGTCTGGATTCCCATAGAAAGAACATTTTGACTTTGAAAATATGTCATCCATCCATCCATCCCAACAGGAAGCCCTTCGGGCCTTGAGGTCTGAGTCTCGAGAAGGAGGCCCACCTCCTCAATGGCGAGACCCTCTGTGACCACCATTTCTCCTGGAGGCAGCTCACACATCCCGCGACCACAGTCCACCTCTCCAGGCCAGCTCAGGCTGTCGCCCTGTGTCCCTGACAACTCAGCTCCCACCGGCCAGGCCTGCCTAGGTTTCTCCGCATCACCAGGCTCCTCAGACCACGATTCTCCTCCCGGTCCCTTCTAACTGTTCTCCAGGCAATCGTTCGGGCAGAAATCATCAAGCATGCTGACACCTCGAGGCCCAAATCTATGACTATTATCGGCGATCCCATCCCCAGATGCCACTTTACACACAGGGCCCCTTGCTGGGGATCCTGCGGCTTCCTAAAGGATGAAGAGTCCCACTGTCTGTTCTGTCCACAGGCTCCTTGCATACCCGCAGGGCCTGCCATTGGCTCCAACTCCCTCATACCCTGGCTTGGCTATGCAGCAGGTCCTAGGTTGATGTTTTCTGGTGTTTCCCATTCTACCTTCCGGTCCCTGGGCTCTGACACCGCTCCCCCCAAAACACACACACACACACACACACACACACACACGCACGTACACACCCACACCCACACACAATTTCAGCTTTGTGCACAGCCAGGAAGCCTGTCATGTGCCAAGGCAAGGCTTCGATCTGTTTTCACAGGACACTTGGGAACAGGGGACTGCCTTGACATGGGAGGTAGTGTGTGGTATCAGATCGCCTTGGGTCCTCCACTGGGAAGGAGCCCGGGCCCCGGCTGGTCTCCGGGGATCTGGAGTAAGGAGTCCTGGCAGGAAGGAGCAGGCTCCAGGTTCAGCTACTAACAGGCAGCGGGTTTGCTGCCCTGGACAAGGCCCTGCAGGCAGGCTACAGCGTACCACTCGCCCCTGCCAGGGCTTTGTGGGCTTGTTTTCCACTCTGAAGAGACTCCGAGGAAGACAGGGCCTGGTGCCCCTCACAGCTGCCTGGCCGCTACCTACACAGGCCGAGGATTGCCTGGCAGGCCTAACACTTTTCAAGTGACTCCCAACCGACCTGGGTTTGGGGAGACTAGTGTTTTATTCGCAGAATCATTGTCTGACAGACATGTGAGCCTCCCTGATCCCCAAGGTCTCCAGGTAGCATTACATAAGCAAATAACAATGAAAAGACATAACTGAAAATAAGCTGAAAGCAGTAAAAGACACACAGTAGGACAGGAGGGAAGTGAGGAGAGAAGCTGGAGAAGGGATGGATAAGGAAGCAGGTGGAGAGGTTGACAGGGAGGAAAAGAGGGAGGGAAAGGATGGGAGGGAGGGAGGGAGGGAGGGAGGGAAGGAGGGAGGTAAAGACAGAGGCAGAAAAGGAAGACTGGAGAGATGGAGGGGGAGACCGGATGGGAAAAAAGCCAGGAGGGAGGTAGAAAAGAGAGAAGAGATCCCGAAACGCAAAAGGCAGAGATCAGAATATCCGGGCAGGATGGGGGTTCCTGGAAGGGAGAGGTCGGGCCGCTGGGCTGCTGGAAAGAGTTCTGGGAAGAGTGTGGGTGCGCCTGTGCACTTGGTGTACCTTGTGGTAGGAGGAGAGGGAGGGAGAGCGGGGTTATCCGTTCCAGTCCCGAGCCCCAGAAGCTGAGGCTGGGGACCTAGAGAGCCCCTGTACCCTTCCGCCCTGCCAGACATGGCCGCCACCGGATGTGGGCGCCAGTGTTTCCTGTTTGGCCCCGGACACGCTCTGTGACCCCGTCCCGCCTCAAGGGGATGGTTTGGCACCGAGGGGCTGGAGCCTGGCCTCCCCCAGGCCCGGTAAGGCTCCCAAGCCTGCAGGAACCCCTTTCCTTGGTACCCGGGCGGTGCCAGCAGGCCCCACAGTCCCGCCCCGCAGAGCAAAGAGGAAGTGCTGGCGGGTTCGCGCAAAGAATTCCGCTTGATGGCGGTATGGCAGCAGGAACGCCAGGCTCCAGGAGCCTCAGCTCGGCTCCCTCCGCCCTTTGCGGAGCAAAAAACGCCAACCAGTAGGCACTGCTCTCCAACATGGCTCTGCAGGAGCTAAGCCACTGCTGGCCAGGGTGGGCAACCGGCCTGGGCTAGGCAAACCCCACAGACTACTCATACCACTGTACTGGGTCACAACCACTCCCAGGACCTTGGCGCCCACCACAAGCACACGGGAACATAAAGACCATCTAAACGGCCCGACCCCAGGCAGGACAACTGTAAAGAGACCCACAAACAAAACAGGGGACACTGGGTCCCAGGAGCTGGGTTCTGTCCCAGCCCCAGCCCCAGCCCCAGCCCAGGCCCAGGGCCACAGCTCACAGCGTGCTCAGGTGTGTCTAGGTTATCTACTCACAGGGTGCTCAGGTGTGTCTAGGTCATCTATTGAATCCCGCCAAGGCTGTGGCGACACGGGTGGCAGGTCTGAACCCAGATTCCAGTATAAACTGACCTGGTCAGAGACCCCCAGCACCTATGAGTCACGCTTCCCGGACCATCTACACCAATCACAAGTACATACACTCAGACAAGCGCATACATGGGGAAGGCACACACAAGCATAGAGGCACACATCTGTTCGGCTGGCCACAGGGACACACACAGCACGGACACGCACAGGCCGACACACTCACGCAGTCCTGGGCGCAGCACACGCACACATAGGGACACGCACACACACGCAGCCGCACGCACACGGAGCAGTAGGGGTGAGGCACTTGCTGCCAGATGTAGGGGAAAGCTGGACAGAGGTGATCAGCGTGGGTCCTAACACTGGCCTAGGTCTTGACAGTGCCTTGCCACCCGAGAGGAGCAGGTACCTGGCTGGCCAGAGGGCAAGAGCCACAGGGCTGTGTGTCATGAGTTAGGATCAGGCCCGTGTCCTCAAGGATCCCGGCTCTCTGGGTTCTGGTGATGCCCTGGACATCCTGAAGAGCTCCTGCCTCTTTTGCCCTGGGAGCGACCGCAAGCTCTCCTGAAACAGCAGGCTGCCCGGGACCCTGATCTGCGGCCAAGAAAGGAGGCAATGAAGAAACGATCCTTCTTCCCAGCTGCTACCTGCCCTCCAGGTCCTAGGCCAGTGGCCCCAGCAGCGTCCTGCGGATGGCCTGGCAACCATTATGACTTCACTGTCCGTATCCATGCCTCCCCTTCCTGCCGCCAAGCCCCTCCCCCACCTCACAGGCCCTGGGCCAATCAGAAGTTTCCCCCAGGACCCCTAGTCCCCGTGCTCTTCCCACGAGGAACTCTGTTGGTCCTCGGGGTCCAGCAGGCATCCGCTGCCATGGCACGGCCCCGGAAGGCTCTCTGAGGCCATTCGAGGAGACTGGCCGGCACCTAGTCAGACTCTCAGGATCTCCAAGGTCCCTGCCAGGGTGTCAGAAATAAACCCCAACACCTGTCCTACTCACTCCACGGATCAAGCTCACAAGCTGCCTACCTTCACTTCTCACAGAGGGGCAGCACCCAGACCTAAGGGAAAAGTCAGGGGACGTGTCCAGTCAACGACTCGGCTCTGCAACCATTCCTTGTGGACACTCCTGGGCATAAGCAATTCCTGAGCCAGCACGCCACTCGCCCACGCACACACACACACACACACACACACACACACACACACAAACACCTACACAGAGGCAGGCCGGAACACAATCCGCAGCAGCACACCCGCCCAATATCACAAGAGTGCCTAGAAAGCCAGACACACTCAGAAACTGACACATTCGCATGGTATCCACTATACACTTATGCAGGGCAGAGAGTCCAGTCTGGATTCCCATAGAAAGAACATTTTGACTTTGAAAATATGTCATCCATCCATCCATCCCAACAGGAAGCCCTTCGGGCCTTGAGGTCTGAGTCTCGAGAAGGAGGCCCACCTCCTCAATGGCGAGACCCTCTGTGACCACCATTTCTCCAGGAGGCAGCTCACACATCCCGCGACCACAGTCCACCTCTCCAGGCCAGCTCAGGCTGTCGCCCTGTGTCCCTGACAACTCAGCTCCCACCGGCCAGGCCTGCCTAGGTTTCTCCGCATCACCAGGCTCCTCAGACCACGATTCTCCTCCCGGTCCCTTCTAACTGTTCTCCAGGCAATCGTTCGGGCAGAAATCATCAAGCATGCTGACACCTCGAGGCCCAAATCTATGACTATTATCGGCGATCCCATCCCCAGATGCCACTTTACACACAGGGCCCCTTGCTGGGGATCCTGCGGCTTCCTAAAGGATGAAGAGTCCCACTGTCTGTTCTGTCCACAGGCTCCTTGCATACCCGCAGGGCCTGCCATTGGCTCCAACTCCCTCATACCCTGGCTTGGCTATGCAGCAGGTCCTAGGTTGATGTTTTCTGGTGTTTCCCATTCTACCTTCCGGTCCCTGGGCTCTGACACCGCTCCCCCCAAAACACACACACACACACACACACACACACACACACACGCACGTACACACCCACACCCACACACAATTTCAGCTTTGTGCACAGCCAGGAAGCCTGTCATGTGCCAAGGCAAGGCTTCGATCTGTTTTCACAGGACACTTGGGAACAGGGGACTGCCTTGACATGGGAGGTAGTGTGTGGTATCAGATCGCCTTGGGTCCTCCACTGGGAAGGAGCCCGGGCCCCGGCTGGTCTCCGGGGATCTGGAGTAAGGAGTCCTGGCAGGAAGGAGCAGGCTCCAGGTTCAGCTACTAACAGGCAGCGGGTTTGCTGCCCTGGACAAGGCCCTGCAGGCAGGCTACAGGGTACCACTCGCCCCTGCCAGGGCTTTGTGGGCTTGTTTTCCACTCTGAAGAGACTCCGAGGAAGACAGGGCCTGGTGCCCCTCACAGCTGCCTGGCCGCTACCTACACAGGCCGAGGATTGCCTGGCAGGCCTAACACTTTTCAAGTGACTCCCAACCGACCTGGGTTTGGGGAGACTAGTGTTTTATTCGCAGAATCATTGTCTGACAGACATGTGAGCCTCCCTGATCCCCAAGGTCTCCAGGTAGCATTACATAAGCAAATAACAATGAAAAGACATAACTGAAAATAAGCTGAAAGCAGTAAAAGACACACAGTAGGACAGGAGGGAAGTGAGGAGAGAAGCTGGAGAAGGGATGGATAAGGAAGCAGGTGGAGAGGTTGAGAGGGAGGAAAAGAGGGAGGGAAAGGATGGGAGGGAGGGAGGGAGGGAGGGAAGGAGGGAGGTAAAGACAGAGGCAGAAAAGGAAGACTGGAGAGATGGAGGGGGAGACCGGATGGGAAAAAAGCCAGGAGGGAGGTAGAAAAGAGAGAAGAGATCCCGAAACGCAAAAGGCAGAGATCAGAATATCCGGGCAGGATGGGGGTTCCTGGAAGGGAGAGGTCGGGCCGCTGGGCTGCTGGAAAGAGTTCTGGGAAGAGTGTGGGTGCGCCTGTGCACTTGGTGTACCTTGTGGTAGGAGGAGAGGGAGGGAGAGCGGGGTTATCCGTTCCAGTCCCGAGCCCCAGAAGCTGAGGCTGGGGACCTAGAGAGCCCCTGTACCCTTCCGCCCTGCCAGACATGGCCGCCACCGGATGTGGGCGCCAGTGTTTCCTGTTTGGCCCCGGACATGCTCTGTGACCCCGTCCCGCCTCAAGGGGATGGTTTGGCACCGAGGGGCTGGAGCCTGGCCTCCCCCAGGCCCGGTAAGGCTCCCAAGCCTGCAGGAACCCCTTTCCTTGGTACCCGGGCGGTGCCAGCAGGCCCCACAGTCCCGCCCCGCAGAGCAAAGAGGAAGTGCTGGCGGGTTCGCGCAAAGAATTCCGCTTGATGGCGGTATGGCAGCAGGAACGCCAGTCTCCAGGAGCCTCAGCTCGGCTCCCTCCGCCCTTTGCGGAGCAAAAAACGCCAACCAGTAGGCACTGCTCTCCAACATGGCTCTGCAGGAGCTAAGCCACTGCTGGCC
This sequence comes from Eospalax fontanierii, assembly GCA_035773235.1. Classification (NCBI taxonomy): domain Eukaryota; kingdom Metazoa; phylum Chordata; class Mammalia; order Rodentia; family Spalacidae; genus Eospalax; species Eospalax fontanierii. Next base: position 4,911,967 of record JAJHUQ010000048.1, on the reverse strand, counting down.
AGGGTGGGCAACCGGCCTGGGCTAGGCAAACCCCACAGACTACTCATACCACTGTACTGGGTCACAACCACTCCCAGGACCTTGGCGCCCACCACAAGCACACGGGAACATAAAGACCATCTAAACGGCCCGACCCCAGGCAGGACAACTGTAAAGAGACCCACAAACAAAACAGGGGACACTGGGTCCCAGGAGCTGGGTTCTGTCCCAGCCCCAGCCCCAGCCCCAGCCCAGGCCCAGGGCCACAGCTCACAGCGTGCTCAGGTGTGTGTAGGTTATCTACTCACAGGGTGCTCAGGTGTGTCTAGGTCATCTATTGAATCCCGCCAAGGCTGTGGCGACACGGGTGGCAGGTCTGAACCCAGATTCCAGTATAAACTGACCTGGTCAGAGACCCCCAGCACCTATGAGTCACGCTTCCCGGACCATCTACACCAATCACAAGTACATACACTCAGACAAGCGCATACATGGGGAAGGCACACACAAGCATAGAGGCACACATCTGTTCGGCTGGCCACAGGGACACACACAGCACGGACACGCACAGGCCGACACACTCACGCAGTCCTGGGCGCAGCACACGCACACATAGGGACACGCACACACACGCAGCCGCACGCACACGGAGCAGTAGAGGTGAGGCACTTGCTGCCAGATGTAGGGGAAAGCTGGACAGAGGTGATCAGCGTGGGTCCTAACACTGGCCTAGGTCTTGACAGTGCCTTGCCACCCGAGAGGAGCAGGTACCTGGCTGGCCAGAGGGCAAGAGCCACAGGGCTGTGTGTCATGAGTTAGGATCAGGCCCGTGTCCTCAAGGATCCCGGCTCTCTGGGTTCTGGTGATGCCCTGGACATCCTGAAGAGCTCCTGCCTCTTTTGCCCTGGGAGCGACCGCAAGCTCTCCTGAAACAGCAGGCTGCCCGGGACCCTGATCTGCGGCCAAGAAAGGAGGCAATGAAGAAACGATCCTTCTTCCCAGCTGCTACCTGCCCTCCAGGTCCTAGGCCAGTGGCCCCAGCAGCGTCCTGCGGATGGCCTGGCAACCATTATGACTTCACTGTCCGTATCCATGCCTCCCCTTCCTGCCGCCAAGCCCCTCCCCCACCTCACAGGCCCTGGGCCAATCAGAAGTTTCCCCCAGGACCCCTAGTCCCCGTGCTCTTCCCACGAGGAACTCTGTTGGTCCTCGGGGTCCAGCAGGCATCCGCTGCCATGGCACGGCCCCGGAAGGCTCTCTGAGGCCATTCGAGGAGACTGGCCGGCACCTAGTCAGACTCTCAGGATCTCCAAGGTCCCTGCCAGGGTGTCAGAAATAAACCCCAACACCTGTCCTACTCACTCCACGGATCAAGCTCACAAGCTGCCTACCTTCACTTCTCACAGAGGGGCAGCACCCAGACCTAAGAGAAAAGTCAGGGGACGTGTCCAGTCAACGACTCGGCTCTGCAACCATTCCTTGTGGACACTCCTGGGCATAAGCAATTCCTGAGCCAGCACGCCACTCGCCCACGCACACACACACACACACACACACACACACACACACACACACAAACACCTACACAGAGGCAGGCCGGAACACAATCCGCAGCAGCACACCCGCCCAATATCACAAGAGTGCCTAGAAAGCCAGACACACTCAGAAACTGACACATTCGCATGGTATCCACTATACACTTATGCAGGGCAGAGAGTCCAGTCTGGATTCCCATAGAAAGAACATTTTGACTTTGAAAATATGTCATCCATCCATCCATCCCAACAGGAAGCCCTTCGGGCCTTGAGGTCTGAGTCTCGAGAAGGAGGCCCACCTCCTCAATGGCGAGACCCTCTGTGACCACCATTTCTCCTGGAGGCAGCTCACACATCCCGCGACCACAGTCCACCTCTCCAGGCCAGCTCAGGCTGTCGCCCTGTGTCCCTGACAACTCAGCTCCCACCGGCCAGGCCTGCCTAGGTTTCTCCGCATCACCAGGCTCCTCAGACCACGATTCTCCTCCCGGTCCCTTCTAACTGTTCTCCAGGCAATCGTTCGGGCAGAAATCATCAAGCATGCTGACACCTCGAGGCCCAAATCTATGACTATTATCGGCGATCCCATCCCCAGATGCCACTTTACACACAGGGCCCCTTGCTGGGGATCCTGCGGCTTCCTAAAGGATGAAGAGTCCCACTGTCTGTTCTGTCCACAGGCTCCTTGCATACCCGCAGGGCCTGCCATTGGCTCCAACTCCCTCATACCCTGGCTTGGCTATGCAGCAGGTCCTAGGTTGATGTTTTCTGGTGTTTCCCATTCTACCTTCCGGTCCCTGGGCTCTGACACCGCTCCCCCCAAAACACACACACACACACACACACACACACACACGCACGTACACACCCACACCCACACACAATTTCAGCTTTGTGCACAGCCAGGAAGCCTGTCATGTGCCAAGGCAAGGCTTCGATCTGTTTTCACAGGACACTTGGGAACAGGGGACTGCCTTGACATGGGAGGTAGTGTGTGGTATCAGATCGCCTTGGGTCCTCCACTGGGAAGGAGCCCGGGCCCCGGCTGGTCTCCGGGGATCTGGAGTAAGGAGTCCTGGCAGGAAGGAGCAGGCTCCAGGTTCAGCTACTAACAGGCAGCGGGTTTGCTGCCCTGGACAAGGCCCTGCAGGCAGGCTACAGCGTACCACTCGCCCCTGCCAGGGCTTTGTGGGCTTGTTTTCCACTCTGAAGAGACTCCGAGGAAGACAGGGCCTGGTGCCCCTCACAGCTGCCTGGCCGCTACCTACACAGGCCGAGGATTGCCTGGCAGGCCTAACACTTTTCAAGTGACTCCCAACCGACCTGGGTTTGGGGAGACTAGTGTTTTATTCGCAGAATCATTGTCTGACAGACATGTGAGCCTCCCTGATCCCCAAGGTCTCCAGGTAGCATTACATAAGCAAATAACAATGAAAAGACATAACTGAAAATAAGCTGAAAGCAGTAAAAGACACACAGTAGGACAGGAGGGAAGTGAGGAGAGAAGCTGGAGAAGGGATGGATAAGGAAGCAGGTGGAGAGGTTGACAGGGAGGAAAAGAGGGAGGGAAAGGATGGGAGGGAGGGAGGGAGGGAGGGAAGGAGGGAGGTAAAGACAGAGGCAGAAAAGGAAGACTGGAGAGATGGAGGGGGAGACCGGATGGGAAAAAAGCCAGGAGGGAGGTAGAAAAGAGAGAAGAGATCCCGAAACGCAAAAGGCAGAGATCAGAATATCCGGGCAGGATGGGGGTTCCTGGAAGGGAGAGGTCGGGCCGCTGGGCTGCTGGAAAGAGTTCTGGGAAGAGTGTGGGTGCGCCTGTGCACTTGGTGTACCTTGTGGTAGGAGGAGAGGGAGGGAGAGCGGGGTTATCCGTTCCAGTCCCGAGCCCCAGAAGCTGAGGCTGGGGACCTAGAGAGCCCCTGTACCCTTCCGCCCTGCCAGACATGGCCGCCACCGGATGTGGGCGCCAGTGTTTCCTGTTTGGCCCCGGACACGCTCTGTGACCCCGTCCCGCCTCAAGGGGATGGTTTGGCACCGAGGGGCTGGAGCCTGGCCTCCCCCAGGCCCGGTAAGGCTCCCAAGCCTGCAGGAACCCCTTTCCTTGGTACCCGGGCGGTGCCAGCAGGCCCCACAGTCCCGCCCCGCAGAGCAAAGAGGAAGTGCTGGCGGGTTCGCGCAAAGAATTCCGCTTGATGGCGGTATGGCAGCAGGAACGCCAGGCTCCAGGAGCCTCAGCTCGGCTCCCTCCGCCCTTTGCGGAGCAAAAAACGCCAACCAGTAGGCACTGCTCTCCAACATGGCTCTGCAGGAGCTAAGCCACTGCTGGCCAGGGTGGGCAACCGGCCTGGGCTAGGCAAACCCCACAGACTACTCATACCACTGTACTGGGTCACAACCACTCCCAGGACCTTGGCGCCCACCACAAGCACACGGGAACATAAAGACCATCTAAACGGCCCGACCCCAGGCAGGACAACTGTAAAGAGACCCACAAACAAAACAGGGGACACTGGGTCCCAGGAGCTGGGTTCTGTCCCAGCCCCAGCCCCAGCCCCAGCCCAGGCCCAGGGCCACAGCTCACAGCGTGCTCAGGTGTGTCTAGGTTATCTACTCACAGGGTGCTCAGGTGTGTCTAGGTCATCTATTGAATCCCGCCAAGGCTGTGGCGACACGGGTGGCAGGTCTGAACCCAGATTCCAGTATAAACTGACCTGGTCAGAGACCCCCAGCACCTATGAGTCACGCTTCCCGGACCATCTACACCAATCACAAGTACATACACTCAGACAAGCGCATACATGGGGAAGGCACACACAAGCATAGAGGCACACATCTGTTCGGCTGGCCACAGGGACACACACAGCACGGACACGCACAGGCCGACACACTCACGCAGTCCTGGGCGCAGCACACGCACACATAGGGACACGCACACACACGCAGCCGCACGCACACGGAGCAGTAGAGGTGAGGCACTTGCTGCCAGATGTAGGGGAAAGCTGGACAGAGGTGATCAGCGTGGGTCCTAACACTGGCCTAGGTCTTGACAGTGCCTTGCCACCCGAGAGGAGCAGGTACCTGGCTGGCCAGAGGGCAAGAGCCACAGGGCTGTGTGTCATGAGTTAGGATCAGGCCCGTGTCCTCAAGGATCCCGGCTCTCTGGGTTCTGGTGATGCCCTGGACATCCTGAAGAGCTCCTGCCTCTTTTGCCCTGGGAGCGACCGCAAGCTCTCCTGAAACAGCAGGCTGCCCGGGACCCTGATCTGCGGCCAAGAAAGGAGGCAATGAAGAAACGATCCTTCTTCCCAGCTGCTACCTGCCCTCCAGGTCCTAGGCCAGTGGCCCCAGCAGCGTCCTGCGGATGGCCTGGCAACCATTATGACTTCACTGTCCGTATCCATGCCTCCCCTTCCTGCCGCCAAGCCCCTCCCCCACCTCACAGGCCCTGGGCCAATCAGAAGTTTCCCCCAGGACCCCTAGTCCCCGTGCTCTTCCCACGAGGAACTCTGTTGGTCCTCGGGGTCCAGCAGGCATCCGCTGCCATGGCACGGCCCCGGAAGGCTCTCTGAGGCCATTCGAGGAGACTGGCCGGCACCTAGTCAGACTCTCAGGATCTCCAAGGTCCCTGCCAGGGTGTCAGAAATAAACCCCAACACCTGTCCTACTCACTCCACGGATCAAGCTCACAAGCTGCCTACCTTCACTTCTCACAGAGGGGCAGCACCCAGACCTAAGGGAAAAGTCAGGGGACGTGTCCAGTCAACGACTCGGCTCTGCAACCATTCCTTGTGGACACTCCTGGGCATAAGCAATTCCTGAGCCAGCACGCCACTCGCCCACGCACACACACACACACACACACACACACACACACACACACACATAAACACCTACACAGAGGCAGGCCGGAACACAATCCGCAGCAGCACACCCGCCCAATATCACAAGAGTGCCTAGAAAGCCAGACACACTCAGAAACTGACACATTCGCATGGTATCCACTATACACTTATGCAGGGCAGAGAGTCCAGTCTGGATTCCCATAGAAAGAACATTTTGACTTTGAAAATATGTCATCCATCCATCCATCCCAACAGGAAGCCCTTCGGGCCTTGAGGTCTGAGTCTCGAGAAGGAGGCCCACCTCCTCAATGGCGAGACCCTCTGTGACCACCATTTCTCCTGGAGGCAGCTCACACATCCCGCGACCACAGTCCACCTCTCCAGGCCAGCTCAGGCTGTCGCCCTGTGTCCCTGACAACTCAGCTCCCACCGGCCAGGCCTGCCTAGGTTTCTCCGCATCACCAGGCTCCTCAGACCACGATTCTCCTCCCGGTCCCTTCTAACTGTTCTCCAGGCAATCGTTCGGGCAGAAATCATCAAGCATGCTGACACCTCGAGGCCCAAATCTATGACTATTATCGGCGATCCCATCCCCAGATGCCACTTTACACACAGGGCCCCTTGCTGGGGATCCTGCGGCTTCCTAAAGGATGAAGAGTCCCACTGTCTGTTCTGTCCACAGGCTCCTTGCATACCCGCAGGGCCTGCCATTGGCTCCAACTCTCTCATACCCTGGCTTGGCTATGCAGCAGGTCCTAGGTTGATGTTTTCTGGTGTTTCCCATTCTACCTTCCGGTCCCTGGGCTCTGACACCGCTCCCCCCAAAACACACACACACACACACACACACACACACACACACACGCACGTACACACCCACACCCACACACAATTTCAGCTTTGTGCACAGCCAGGAAGCCTGTCATGTGCCAAGGCAAGGCTTCGATCTGTTTTCACAGGACACTTGGGAACAGGGGACTGCCTTGACATGGGAGGTAGTGTGTGGTATCAGATCGCCTTGGGTCCTCCACTGGGAAGGAGCCCGGGCCCCGGCTGGTCTCCGGGGATCTGGAGTAAGGAGTCCTGGCAGGAAGGAGCAGGCTCCAGGTTAAGCTACTAACAGGCAGCGGGTTTGCTGCCCCGGACAAGGCCCTGCAGGCAGGCTACAGGGTACCACTCGCCCCTGCCAGGGCTTTGTGGGCTTGTTTTCCACTCTGAAGAGACTCCGAGGAAGACAGGGCCTGGTGCCCCTCACAGCTGCCTGGCCGCTACCTACACAGGCCGAGGATTGCCTGGCAGGCCTAACACTTTTCAAGTGACTCCCAACCGACCTGGGTTTGGGGAGACTAGTGTTTTATTCGCAGAATCCTTGTCTGACAGACATGTGAGCCTCCCTGATCCCCAAGGTCTCCAGGTAGCATTACATAAGCAAATAACAATGAAAAGACATAACTGAAAATAAGCTGAAAGCAGTAAAAGACACACAGTAGGACAGGAGGGAAGTGAGGAGAGAAGCTGGAGAAGGGATGGATAAGGAAGGAGGTGGAGAGGTTGACAGGGAGGAAAAGAGGGAGGGAAAGGATGGGAGGGAGGGAGGGAGGGAGGGAAGGAGGGAGGTAAAGACAGAGGCAGAAAAGGAAGACTGGAGAGATGGAGGGGGAGACCGGATGGGAAAAAAGCCAGGAGGGAGGTAGAAAAGAGAGAAGAGATCCCGAAACGCAAAAGGCAGAGATCAGAATATCCGGGCAGGATGGGGGTTCCTGGAAGGGAGAGGTCGGGCCGCTGGGCTGCTGGAAAGAGGTCTGGGAAGAGTGTGGGTGCGCCTGTGCACTTGGTGTACCTTGTGGTAGGAGGAGAGGGAGGGAGAGCGGGGTTATCCGTTCCAGTCCCGAGCCCCAGAAGCTGAGGCTGGGGACCTAGAGAGCCCCTGTACCCTTCCGCCGTGCCAGACATGGCCGCCACCGGATGTGGGCGCCAGTGTTTCCTGTTTGGCCCCGGACACGCTCTGTGACCCCGTCCCGCCTCAAGGGGATGGTTTGGCACCGAGGGGCTGGAGCCTGGCCTCCCCCAGGCCCGGTAAGGCTCCCAAGCCTGCAGGAACCCCTTTCCTTGGTACCCGGGCGGTGCCAGCAGGCCCCACAGTCCCGCCCCGCAGAGCAAAGAGGAAGTGCTGGCGGGTTCGCGCAAAGAATTCCGCTTGATGGCGGTATGGCACCAGGAACGCCAGGCTCCAGGAGCCTCAGCTCGGCTCCCTCCGCCCTTTGCGGAGCAAAAAACGCCAACCAGTAGGCACTGCTCTCCAACATGGCTCTGCAGGAGCTAAGCCACTGCTGGCCAGGGTGGGCAACCGGCCTGGGCTAGGCAAACCCCACAGACTACTCATACCACTGTACTGGGTCACAACCACTCCCAGGACCTTGGCGCCCACCACAAGCACACGGGAACATAAAGACCATCTAAACGGCCCGACCCCAGGCAGGACAACTGTAAAGAGACCCACAAACAAAACAGGGGACACTGGGTCCCAGGAGCTGGGTTCTGTCCCAGCCCCAGCCCCAGCCCCAGCCCCAGCCCAGGCCCAGGGCCACAGCTCACAGCGTGCTCAGGTGTGTCTAGGTTATCTACTCACAGGGTGCTCAGGTGTGTCTAGGTCATCTATTGAATCCCGCCAAGGCTGTGGCGACACGGGTGGCAGGTCTGAACCCAGATTCCAGTATAAACTGACCTGGTCAGAGACCCCCAGCACCTATGAGTCACGCTTCCCGGACCATCTACACCAATCACAAGTACATACACTCAGACAAGCGCATACATGGGGAAGGCACACACAAGCATAGAGGCACACATCTGTTCGGCTGGCCACAGGGACACACACAGCACGGACACGCACAGGCCGACACACTCACGCAGTCCTGGGCGCAGCACACGCACACATAGGGACACGCACACACACGCAGCCGCACGCACACGGAGCAGTAGGGGTGAGGCACTTGCTGCCAGATGTAGGGGAAAGCTGGACAGAGGTGATCAGCGTGGGTCCTAACACTGGCCTAGGTCTTGACAGTGCCTTGCCACCCGAGAGGAGCAGGTACCTGGCTGGCCAGAGGGCAAGAGCCACAGGGCTGTGTGTCATGAGTTAGGATCAGGCCCGTGTCCTCAAGGATCCCGGCTCTCTGGGTTCTGGTGATGCCCTGGACATCCTGAAGAGCTCCTGCCTCTTTTGCCCTGGGAGCGACCGCAAGCTCTCCTGAAACAGCAGGCTGCCCGGGACCCTGATCTGCGGCCAAGAAAGGAGGCAATGAAGAAACGATCCTTCTTCCCAGCTGCTACCTGCCCTCCAGGTCCTAGGCCAGTGGCCCCAGCAGCGTCCTGCGGATGGCCTGGCAACCATTATGACTTCACTGTCCGTATCCATGCCTCCCCTTCCTGCCGCCAAGCCCCTCCCCCACCTCACAGGCCCTGGGCCAATCAGAAGTTTCCCCCAGGACCCCTAGTCCCCGTGCTCTTCCCACGAGGAACTCTGTTGGTCCTCGGGGTCCAGCAGGCATCCGCTGCCATGGCACGGCCCCGGAAGGCTCTCTGAGGCCATTCGAGGAGACTGGCTGGCACCTAGTCAGACTCTCAGGATCTCCAAGGTCCCTGCCAGGGTGTCAGAAATAAACCCCAACACCTGTCCTACTCACTCCACGGATCAAGCTCACAAGCTGCCTACCTTCACTTCTCACAGAGGGGCAGCACCCAGACCTAAGGGAAAAGTCAGGGGACGTGTCCAGTCAACGACTCGGCTCTGCAACCATTCCTTGTGGACACTCCTGGGCATAAGCAATTCCTGAGCCAGCACGCCACTCGCCCACGCACACACACACACACACACACACACACACAAACACCTACACAGAGGCAGGCCGGAACACAATCCGCAGCAGCACACCCGCCCAATATCACAAGAGTGCCTAGAAAGCCAGACACACTCAGAAACTGACACATTCGCATGGTATCCACTATACACTTATGCAGGGCAGAGAGTCCAGTCTGGATTCCCATAGAAAGAACATTTTGACTTTGAAAATATGTCATCCATCCATCCATCCCAACAGGAAGCCCTTCGGGCCTTGAGGTCTGAGTCTCGAGAAGGAGGCCCACCTCCTCAATGGCGAGACCCTCTGTGACCACCATTTCTCCTGGAGGCAGCTCACACATCCCGCGACCACAGTCCACCTCTCCAGGCCAGCTCAGGCTGTCGCCCTGTGTCCCTGACAACTCAGCTCCCACCGGCCAGGCCTGCCTAGGTTTCTCCGCATCACCAGGCTCCTCAGACCACGATTCTCCTCCCGGTCCCTTCTAACTGTTCTCCAGGCAATCGTTCGGGCAGAAATCATCAAGCATGCTGACACCTCGAGGCCCAAATCTATGACTATTATCGGCGATCCCATCCCCAGATGCCACTTTACACACAGGGCCCCTTGCTGGGGATCCTGCGGCTTCCTAAAGGATGAAGAGTCCCACTGTCTGTTCTGTCCACAGGCTCCTTGCATACCCGCAGGGCCTGCCATTGGCTCCAACTCTCTCATACCCTGGCTTGGCTATGCAGCAGGTCCTAGGTTGATGTTTTCTGGTGTTTCCCATTCTACCTTCCGGTCCCTGGGCTCTGACACCGCTCCCCCCAAAACACACACACACACACACACACACACACACACGCACGTACACACCCACACCCACACACAATTTCAGCTTTGTGCACAGCCAGGAAGCCTGTCATGTGCCAAGGCAAGGCTTCGATCTGTTTTCACAGGACACTTGGGAACAGGGGACTGCCTTGACATGGGAGGTAGTGTGTGGTATCAGATCGCCTTGGGTCCTCCACTGGGAAGGAGCCCGGGCCCCGGCTGGTCTCCGGGGATCTGGAGTAAGGAGTCCTGGCAGGAAGGAGCAGGCTCCAGGTTCAGCTACTAACAGGCAGCGGGTTTGCTGCCCTGGACAAGGCCCTGCAGGCAGGCTACAGGGTACCACTCGCCCCTGCCAGGGCTTTGTGGGCTTGTTTTCCACTCTGAAGAGACTCCGAGGAAGACAGGGCCTGGTGCCCCTCACAGCTGCCTGGCCGCTACCTACACAGGCCGAGGATTGCCTGGCAGGCCTAACACTTTTCAAGTGACTCCCAACCGACCTGGGTTTGGGGAGACTAGTGTTTTATTCGCAGAATCCTTGTCTGACAGACATGTGAGCCTCCCTGATCCCCAAGGTCTCCAGGTAGCATTACATAAGCAAATAACAATGAAAAGACATAACTGAAAATAAGCTGAAAGCAGTAAAAGACACACAGTAGGACAGGAGGGAAGTGAGGAGAGAAGCTGGAGAAGGGATGGATAAGGAAGGAGGTGGAGAGGTTGACAGGGAGGAAAAGAGGGAGGGAAAGGATGGGAGGGAGGGAGGGAGGGAGGGAGGGAAGGAGGGAGGTAAAGACAGAGGCAGAAAAGGAAGACTGGAGAGATGGAGGGGGAGACCGGATGGGAAAAAAGCCAGGAGGGAGGTAGAAAAGAGAGAAGAGATCCCGAAACGCAAAAGGCAGAGATCAGAATATCCGGGCAGGATGGGGGTTCCTGGAAGGGAGAGGTCGGGCCGCTGGGCTGCTGGAAAGAGGTCTGGGAAGAGTGTGGGTGCGCCTGTGCACTTGGTGTACCTTGTGGTAGGAGGAGAGGGAGGGAGAGCGGGGTTATCCGTTCCAGTCCCGAGCCCCAGAAGCTGAGGCTGGGGACCTAGAGAGCCCCTGTACCCTTCCGCCCTGCCAGACATGGCCGCCACCGGATGTGGGCGCCAGTGTTTCCTGTTTGGCCCCGGACACGCTCTGTGACCCCGTCCCGCCTCAAGGGGATGGTTTGGCACCGAGGGGCTGGAGCCTGGCCTCCCCCAGGCCCGGTAAGGCTCCCAAGCCTGCAGGAACCCCTTTCCTTGGTACCCGGGCGGTGCCAGCAGGCCCCACAGTCCCGCCCCGCAGAGCAAAGAGGAAGTGCTGGCGGGTTCGCGCAAAGAATTCCGCTTGATGGCGGTATGGCACCAGGAACGCCAGGCTCCAGGAGCCTCAGCTCGGCTCCCTCCGCCCTTTGCGGAGCAAAAAACGCCCACCAGTAGGCACTGCTCTCCAACATGGCTCTGCAGGAGCTAAGCCACTGCTGGCCAGGGTGGGCAACCGGCCTGGGCTAGGCAAACCCCACAGACTACTCATACCACTGTACTGGGTCACAACCACTCCCAGGACCTTGGCGCCCACCACAAGCACACGGGAACATAAAGACCATCTAAACGGCCCGACCCCAGGCAGGACAACTGTAAAGAGACCCACAAACAAAACAGGGGACACTGGGTCCCAGGAGCTGGGTTCTGTCCCAGCCCCAGCCCCAGCCCCAGCCCCAGCCCAGGCCCAGGGCCACAGCTCACAGCGTGCTCAGGTGTGTCTAGGTTATCTACTCACAGGGTGCTCAGGTGTGTCTAGGTCATCTATTGAATCCCGCCAAGGCTGTGGCGACACGGGTGGCAGGTCTGAACCCAGATTCCAGTATAAACTGACCTGGTCAGAGACCCCCAGCACCTATGAGTCACGCTTCCCGGACCATCTACACCAATCACAAGTACATACACTCAGACAAGCGCATACGTGGGGAAGGCACACACAAGCATAGAGGCACACATCTGTTCGGCTGGCCACAGGGACACACACAGCACGGACACGCACAGGCCGACACACTCACGCAGTCCTGGGCGCAGCACACGCACACATAGGGACACGCACACACACGCAGCCGCACGCACACGGAGCAGTAGGGGTGAGGCACTTGCTGCCAGATGTAGGGGAAAGCTGGACAGAGGTGATCAGCGTGGGTCCTAACACTGGCCTAGGTCTTGACAGTGCCTTGCCACCCGAGAGGAGCAGGTACCTGGCTGGCCAGAGGGCAAGAGCCACAGGGCTGTGTGTCATGAGTTAGGATCAGGCCCGTGTCCTCAAGGATCCCGGCTCTCTGGGTTCTGGTGATGCCCTGGACATCCTGAAGAGCTCCTGCCTCTTTTGCCCTGGGAGCGACCGCAAGCTCTCCTGAAACAGCAGGCTGCCCGGGACCCTGATCTGCGGCCAAGAAAGGAGGCAATGAAGAAACGATCCTTCTTCCCAGCTGCTACCTGCCCTCCAGGTCCTAGGCCAGTGGCCCCAGCAGCGTCCTGCGGATGGCCTGGCAACCATTATGACTTCACTGTCCGTATCCATGCCTCCCCTTCCTGCCGCCAAGCCCCTCCCCCACCTCACAGGCCCTGGGCCAATCAGAAGTTTCCCCCAGGACCCCTAGTCCCCGTGCTCTTCCCACGAGGAACTCTGTTGGTCCTCGGGGTCCAGCAGGCATCCGCTGCCATGGCACGGCCCCGGAAGGCTCTCTGAGGCCATTCGAGGAGACTGGCCGGCACCTAGTCAGACTCTCAGGATCTCCAAGGTCCCTGCCAGGGTGTCAGAAATAAACCCCAACACCTGTCCTACTCACTCCACGGATCAAGCTCACAAGCTGCCTACCTTCACTTCTCACAGAGGGGCAGCACCCAGACCTAAGGGAAAAGTCAGGGGACGTGTCCAGTCAACGACTCGGCTCTGCAACCATTCCTTGTGGACACTCCTGGGCATAAGCAATTCCTGAGCCAGCACGCCACTCGCCCACGCACACACACACACACACACACACACACACACAAACACCTACACAGAGGCAGGCCGGAACACAATCCGCAGCAGCACACCCGCCCAATATCACAAGAGTGCCTAGAAAGCCAGACACACTCAGAAACTGACACATTCGCATGGTATCCACTATACACTTATGCAGGGCAGAGAGTCCAGTCTGGATTCCCATAGAAAGAACATTTTGACTTTGAAAATATGTCATCCATCCATCCATCCCAACAGGAAGCCCTTCGGGCCTTGAGGTCTGAGTCTCGAGAAGGAGGCCCACCTCCTCAATGGCGAGACCCTCTGTGACCACCATTTCTCCTGGAGGCAGCTCACACATCCCGCGACCACAGTCCACCTCTCCAGGCCAGCTCAGGCTGTCGCCCTGTGTCCCTGACAACTCAGCTCCCACCGGCCAGGCCTGCCTAGGTTTCTCCGCATCACCAGGCTCCTCAGACCACGATTCTCCTCCCGGTCCCTTCTAACTGTTCTCCAGGCAATCGTTCGGGCAGAAATCATCAAGCATGCTGACACCTCGAGGCCCAAATCTATGACTATTATCGGCGATCCCATCCCCAGATGCCACTTTACACACAGGGCCCCTTGCTGGGGATCCTGCGGCTTCCTAAAGGATGAAGAGTCCCACTGTCTGTTCTGTCCACAGGCTCCTTGCATACCCGCAGGGCCTGCCATTGGCTCCAACTCTCTCATACCCTGGCTTGGCTATGCAGCAGGTCCTAGGTTGATGTTTTCTGGTGTTTCCCATTCTACCTTCCGGTCCCTGGGCTCTGACACCGCTCCCCCCAAAACACACACACACACACACACACACACACACACACGCACGTACACACCCACACCCACACACAATTTCAGCTTTGTGCACAGCCAGGAAGCCTGTCATGTGCCAAGGCAAGGCTTCGATCTGTTTTCACAGGACACTTGGGAACAGGGGACTGCCTTGACATGGGAGAGTGTGTGGTATCAGATCGCCTTGGGTCCTCCACTGGGAAGGAGCCCGGGCCCCGGCTGGTCTCCGGGGATCTGGAGTAAGGAGTCCTGGCAGGAAGGAGCAGGCTCCAGGTTCAGCTACTAACAGGCAGCGGGTTTGCTGCCCTGGACAAGGCCCTGCAGGCAGGCTACAGGGTACCACTCGCCCCTGCCAGGGCTTTGTGGGCTTGTTTTCCACTCTGAAGAGACTCCGAGGAAGACAGGGCCTGGTGCCCCTCACAGCTGCCTGGCCGCTACCTACACAGGCCGAGGATTGCCTGGCAGGCCTAACACTTTTCAAGTGACTCCCAACCGACCTGGGTTTGGGGAGACTAGTGTTTTATTCGCAGAATCCTTGTCTGACAGACATGTGAGCCTCCCTGATCCCCAAGGTCTCCAGGTAGCATTACATAAGCAAATAACAATGAAAAGACATAACTGAAAATAAGCTGAAAGCAGTAAAAGACACACAGTAGGACAGGAGGGAAGTGAGGAGAGAAGCTGGAGAAGGGATGGATAAGGAAGGAGGTGGAGAGGTTGACAGGGAGGAAAAGAGGGAGGGAAAGGATGGGAGGGAGGGAGGGAGGGAGGGAGGGAAGGAGGGAGGGAAAGACAGAGGCAGAAAAGGAAGACTGGAGAGATGGAGGGGGAGACCGGATGGGAAAAAAGCCAGGAGGGAGGTAGAAAAGAGAGAAGAGATCCCGAAACGCAAAAGGCAGAGATCAGAATATCCGGGCAGGATGGGGGTTCCTGGAAGGGAGAGGTCGGGCCGCTGGGCTGCTGGAAAGAGGTCTGGGAAGAGTGTGGGTGCGCCTGTGCACTTGGTGTACCTTGTGGTAGGAGGAGAGGGAGGGAGAGCGGGGTTATCCGTTCCAGTCCCGAGCCCCAGAAGCTGAGGCTGGGGACCTAGAGAGCCCCTGTACCCTTCCGCCCTGCCAGACATGGCCGCCACCGGATGTGGGCGCCAGTGTTTCCTGTTTGGCCCCGGACACGCTCTGTGACCCCGTCCCGCCTCAAGGGGATGGTTTGGCACCGAGGGGCTGGAGCCTGGCCTCCCCCAGGCCCGGTAAGGCTCCCAAGCCTGCAGGAACCCCTTTCCTTGGTACCCGGGCGGTGCCAGCAGGCCCCACAGTCCCGCCCCGCAGAGCAAAGAGGAAGTGCTGGCGGGTTCGCGCAAAGAATTCCGCTTGATGGCGGTATGGCACCAGGAACGCCAGGCTCCAGGAGCCTCAGCTCGGCTCCCTCCGCCCTTTGCGGAGCAAAAAACGCCAACCAGTAGGCACTGCTCTCCAACATGGCTCTGCAGGAGCTAAGCCACTGCTGGCCAGGGTGGGCAACCGGCCTGGGCTAGGCAAACCCCACAGACTACTCATACCACTGTACTGGGTCACAACCACTCCCAGGACCTTGGCGCCCACCACAAGCACACGGGAACATAAAGACCATCTAAACGGCCCGACCCCAGGCAGGACAACTGTAAAGAGACCCACAAACAAAACAGGGGACACTGGGTCCCAGGAGCTGGGTTCTGTCCCAGCCCCAGCCCCAGCCCCAGCCCCAGCCCAGGCCCAGGGCCACAGCTCACAGCGTGCTCAGGTGTGTCTAGGTTATCTACTCACAGGGTGCTCAGGTGTGTCTAGGTCATCTATTGAATCCCGCCAAGGCTGTGGCGACACGGGTGGCAGGTCTGAACCCAGATTCCAGTATAAACTGACCTGGTCAGAGACCCCCAGCACCTATGAGTCACGCTTCCCGGACCATCTACACCAATCACAAGTACATACACTCAGACAAGCGCATACGTGGGGAAGGCACACACAAGCATAGAGGCACACATCTGTTCGGCTGGCCACAGGGACACACACAGCACGGACACGCACAGGCCGACACACTCACGCAGTCCTGGGCGCAGCACACGCACACATAGGGACACGCACACACACGCAGCCGCACGCACACGGAGCAGTAGGGGTGAGGCACTTGCTGCCAGATGTAGGGGAAAGCTGGACAGAGGTGATCAGCGTGGGTCCTAACACTGGCCTAGGTCTTGACAGTGCCTTGCCACCCGAGAGGAGCAGGTACCTGGCTGGCCAGAGGGCAAGAGCCACAGGGCTGTGTGTCATGAGTTAGGATCAGGCCCGTGTCCTCAAGGATCCCGGCTCTCTGGGTTCTGGTGATGCCCTGGACATCCTGAAGAGCTCCTGCCTCTTTTGCCCTGGGAGCGACCGCAAGCTCTCCTGAAACAGCAGGCTGCCCGGGACCCTGATCTGCGGCCAAGAAAGGAGGCAATGAAGAAACGATCCTTCTTCCCAGCTGCTACCTGCCCTCCAGGTCCTAGGCCAGTGGCCCCAGCAGCGTCCTGCGGATGGCCTGGCAACCATTATGACTTCACTGTCCGTATCCATGCCTCCCCTTCCTGCCGCCAAGCCCCTCCCCCACCTCACAGGCCCTGGGCCAATCAGAAGTTTCCCCCAGGACCCCTAGTCCCCGTGCTCTTCCCACGAGGAACTCTGTTGGTCCTCGGGGTCCAGCAGGCATCCGCTGCCATGGCACGGCCCCGGAAGGCTCTCTGAGGCCATTCGAGGAGACTGGCCGGCACCTAGTCAGACTCTCAGGATCTCCAAGGTCCCTGCCAGGGTGTCAGAAATAAACCCCAACACCTGTCCTACTCACTCCACGGATCAAGCTCACAAGCTGCCTACCTTCACTTCTCACAGAGGGGCAGCACCCAGACCTAAGGGAAAAGTCAGGGGACGTGTCCAGTCAACGACTCGGCTCTGCAACCATTCCTTGTGGACACTCCTGGGCATAAGCAATTCCTGAGCCAGCACGCCACTCGCCCACGCACACACACACACACACACACACACACACACACACACACACACAAACACCTACACAGAGGCAGGCCGGAACACAATCCGCAGCAGCACACCCGCCCAATATCACAAGAGTGCCTAGAAAGCCAGACACACTCAGAAACTGACACATTCGCATGGTATCCACTATACACTTATGCAGGGCAGAGAGTCCAGTCTGGATTCCCATAGAAAGAACATTTTGACTTTGAAAATATGTCATCCATCCATCCATCCCAACAGGAAGCCCTTCGGGCCTTGAGGTCTGAGTCTCGAGAAGGAGGCCCACCTCCTCAATGGCGAGACCCTCTGTGACCACCATTTCTCCTGGAGGCAGCTCACACATCCCGCGACCACAGTCCACCTCTCCAGGCCAGCTCAGGCTGTCGCCCTGTGTCCCTGACAACTCAGCTCCCACCGGCCAGGCCTGCCTAGGTTTCTCCGCATCACCAGGCTCCTCAGACCACGATTCTCCTCCCGGTCCCTTCTAACTGTTCTCCAGGCAATCGTTCGGGCAGAAATCATCAAGCATGCTGACACCTCGAGGCCCAAATCTATGACTATTATCGGCGATCCCATCCCCAGATGCCACTTTACACACAGGGCCCCTTGCTGGGGATCCTGCGACTTCCTAAAGGATGAAGAGTCCCACTGTCTGTTCTGTCCACAGGCTCCTTGCATACCCGCAGGGCCTGCCATTGGCTCCAACTCTCTCATACCCTGGCTTGGCTATGCAGCAGGTCCTAGGTTGATGTTTTCTGGTGTTTCCCATTCTACCTTCCGGTCCCTGGGCTCTGACACCGCTCCCCCCAAAACACACACACACACACACACACACACACACACACACGCACGTACACACCCACACCCACACACAATTTCAGCTTTGTGCACAGCCAGGAAGCCTGTCATGTGCCAAGGCAAGGCTTCGATCTGTTTTCACAGGACACTTGGGAACAGGGGACTGCCTTGACATGGGAGGTAGTGTGTGGTATCAGATCGCCTTGGGTCCTCCACTGGGAAGGAGCCCGGGCCCCGGCTGGTCTCCGGGGATCTGGAGTAAGGAGTCCTGGCAGGAAGGAGCAGGCTCCAGGTTCAGCTACTAACAGGCAGCGGGTTTGCTGCCCCGGACAAGGCCCTGCAGGCAGGCTACAGGGTACCACTCGCCCCTGCCAGGGCTTTGTGGGCTTGTTTTCCACTCTGAAGAGACTCCGAGGAAGACAGGGCCTGGTGCCCCTCACAGCTGCCTGGCCGCTACCTACACAGGCCGAGGATTGCCTGGCAGGCCTAACACTTTTCAAGTGACTCCCAACCGACCTGGGTTTGGGGAGACTAGTGTTTTATTCGCAGAATCCTTGTCTGACAGACATGTGAGCCTCCCTGATCCCCAAGGTCTCCAGGTAGCATTACATAAGCAAATAACAATGAAAAGACATAACTGAAAATAAGCTGAAAGCAGTAAAAGACACACAGTAGGACAGGAGGGAAGTGAGGAGAGAAGCTGGAGAAGGGATGGATAAGGAAGGAGGTGGAGAGGTTGACAGGGAGGAAAAGAGGGAGGGAAAGGATGGGAGGGAGGGAGGGAGGGAGGGAGGGAAGGAGGGAGGTAAAGACAGAGGCAGAAAAGGAAGACTGGAGAGATGGAGGGGGAGACCGGATGGGAAAAAAGCCAGGAGGGAGGTAGAAAAGAGAGAAGAGATCCCGAAACGCAAAAGGCAGAGATCAGAATATCCGGGCAGGATGGGGGTTCCTGGAAGGGAGAGGTCGGGCCGCTGGGCTGCTGGAAAGAGGTCTGGGAAGAGTGTGGGTGCGCCTGTGCACTTGGTGTACCTTGTGGTAGGAGGAGAGGGAGGGAGAGCGGGGTTATCCGTTCCAGTCCCGAGCCCCAGAAGCTGAGGCTGGGGACCTAGAGAGCCCCTGTACCCTTCCGCCCTGCCAGACATGGCCGCCACCGGATGTGGGCGCCAGTGTTTCCTGTTTGGCCCCGGACACGCTCTGTGACCCCGTCCCGCCTCAAGGGGATGGTTTGGCACCGAGGGGCTGGAGCCTGGCCTCCCCCAGGCCCGGTAAGGCTCCCAAGCCTGCAGGAACCCCTTTCCTTGGTACCCGGGCGGTGCCAGCAGGCCCCACAGTCCCGCCCCGCAGAGCAAAGAGGAAGTGCTGGCGGGTTCGCGCAAAGAATTCCGCTTGATGGCGGTATGGCAGCAGGAACGCCAGGCTCCAGGAGCCTCAGCTCGGCTCCCTCCGCCCTTTGCGGAGCAAAAAACGCCAACCAGTAGGCACTGCTCTCCAACATGGCTCTGCAGGAGCTAAGCCACTGCTGGCCAGGGTGGGCAACCGGCCTGGGCTAGGCAAACCCCACAGACTACTCATACCACTGTACTGGGTCACAACCACTCCCAGGACCTTGGCGCCCACCACAAGCACACGGGAACATAAAGACCATCTAAACGGCCCGACCCCAGGCAGGACAACTGTAAAGAGACCCACAAACAAAACAGGGGACACTGGGTCCCAGGAGCTGGGTTCTGTCCCAGCCCCAGCCCCAGCCCCAGCCCCAGCCCAGGCCCAGGGCCACAGCTCACAGCGTGCTCAGGTGTGTCTAGGTTATCTACTCACAGGGTGCTCAGGTGTGTCTAGGTCATCTATTGAATCCCGCCAAGGCTGTGGCGACACGGGTGGCAGGTCTGAACCCAGATTCCAGTATAAACTGACCTGGTCAGAGACCCCCAGCACCTATGAGTCACGCTTCCCGGACCATCTACACCAATCACAAGTACATACACTCAGACAAGCGCATACGTGGGGAAGGCACACACAAGCATAGAGGCACACATCTGTTCGGCTGGCCACAGGGACACACACAGCACGGACACGCACAGGCCGACACACTCACGCAGTCCTGGGCGCAGCACACGCACACATAGGGACACGCACACACACGCAGCCGCACGCACACGGAGCAGTAGGGGTGAGGCACTTGCTGCCAGATGTAGGGGAAAGCTGGACAGAGGTGATCAGCGTGGGTCCTAACACTGGCCTAGGTCTTGACAGTGCCTTGCCACCCGAGAGGAGCAGGTACCTGGCTGGCCAGAGGGCAAGAGCCACAGGGCTGTGTGTCATGAGTTAGGATCAGGCCCGTGTCCTCAAGGATCCCGGCTCTCTGGGTTCTGGTGATGCCCTGGACATCCTGAAGAGCTCCTGCCTCTTTTGCCCTGGGAGCGACCGCAAGCTCTCCTGAAACAGCAGGCTGCCCGGGACCCTGATCTGCGGCCAAGAAAGGAGGCAATGAAGAAACGATCCTTCTTCCCAGCTGCTACCTGCCCTCCAGGTCCTAGGCCAGTGGCCCCAGCAGCGTCCTGCGGATGGCCTGGCAACCATTATGACTTCACTGTCCGTATCCATGCCTCCCCTTCCTGCCGCCAAGCCCCTCCCCCACCTCACAGGCCCTGGGCCAATCAGAAGTTTCCCCCAGGACCCCTAGTCCCCGTGCTCTTCCCACGAGGAACTCTGTTGGTCCTCGGGGTCCAGCAGGCATCCGCTGCCATGGCACGGCCCCGGAAGGCTCTCTGAGGCCATTCGAGGAGACTGGCCGGCACCTAGTCAGACTCTCAGGATCTCCAAGGTCCCTGCCAGGGTGTCAGAAATAAACCCCAACACCTGTCCTACTCACTCCACGGATCAAGCTCACAAGCTGCCTACCTTCACTTCTCACAGAGGGGCAGCACCCAGACCTAAGGGAAAAGTCAGGGGACGTGTCCAGTCAACGACTCGGCTCTGCAACCATTCCTTGTGGACACTCCTGGGCATAAGCAATTCCTGAGCCAGCACGCCACTCGCCCACGCACACACACACACACACACACACACACACACACACACACACACACATAAACATCTACACAGAGGCAGGCCGGAACACAATCCGCAGCAGCACACCCGCCCAATATCACAAGAGTGCCTAGAAAGCCAGACACACTCAGAAACTGACACATTCGCATGGTATCCACTATACACTTATGCAGGGCAGAGAGTCCAGTCTGGATTCCCATAGAAAGAACATTTTGACTTTGAAAATATGTCATCCATCCATCCATCCCAACAGGAAGCCCTTCGGGCCTTGAGGTCTGAGTCTCGAGAAGGAGGCCCACCTCCTCAATGGCGAGACCCTCTGTGACCACCATTTCTCCTGGAGGCAGCTCACACATCCCGCGACCACAGTCCACCTCTCCAGGCCAGCTCAGGCTGTCGCCCTGTGTCCCTGACAACTCAGCTCCCACCGGCCAGGCCTGCCTAGGTTTCTCCACATCACCAGGCTCCTCAGACCACGATTCTCCTCCCGGTCCCTTCTAACTGTTCTCCAGGCAATCGTTCGGGCAGAAATCATCAAGCATGCTGACACCTCGAGGCCCAAATCTATGACTATTATCGGCGATCCCATCCCCAGATGCCACTTTACACACAGGGCCCCTTGCTGGGGATCCTGCGGCTTCCTAAAGGATGAAGAGTCCCACTGTCTGTTCTGTCCACAGGCTCCTTGCATACCCGCAGGGCCTGCCATTGGCTCCAACTCTCTCATACCCTGGCTTGGCTATGCAGCAGGTCCTAGGTTGATGTTTTCTGGTGTTTCCCATTCTACCTTCCGGTCCCTGGGCTCTGACACCGCTCCCCCCAAAACACACACACACACACACACACACACACACACACGCACGTACACACCCACACCCACACACAATTTCAGCTTTGTGCACAGCCAGGAAGCCTGTCATGTGCCAAGGCAAGGCTTCGATCTGTTTTCACAGGACACTTGGGAACAGGGGACTGCCTTGACATGGGAGGTAGTGTGTGGTATCAGATCGCCTTGGGTCCTCCACTGGGAAGGAGCCCGGGCCCCGGCTGGTCTCCGGGGATCTGGAGTAAGGAGTCCTGGCAGGAAGGAGCAGGCTCCAGGTTCAGCTACTAACAGGCAGCGGGTTTGCTGCCCCGGACAAGGCCCTGCAGGCAGGCTACAGGGTACCACTCGCCCCTGCCAGGGCTTTGTGGGCTTGTTTTCCACTCTGAAGAGACTCCGAGGAAGACAGGGCCTGGTGCCCCTCACAGCTGCCTGGCCGCTACCTACACAGGCCGAGGATTGCCTGGCAGGCCTAACACTTTTCAAGTGACTCCCAACCGACCTGGGTTTGGGGAGACTAGTGTTTTATTCGCAGAATCCTTGTCTGACAGACATGTGAGCCTCCCTGATCCCCAAGGTCTCCAGGTAGCATTACATAAGCAAATAACAATGAAAAGACATAACTGAAAATAAGCTGAAAGCAGTAAAAGACACACAGTAGGACAGGAGGGAAGTGAGGAGAGAAGCTGGAGAAGGGATGGATAAGGAAGGAGGTGGAGAGGTTGACAGGGAGGAAAAGAGGGAGGGAAAGGATGGGAGGGAGGGAGGGAGGGAGGGAGGGAAGGAGGGAGGTAAAGACAGAGGCAGAAAAGGAAGACTGGAGAGATGGAGGGGGAGACCGGATGGGAAAAAAGCCAGGAGGGAGGTAGAAAAGAGAGAAGAGATCCCGAAACGCAAAAGGCAGAGATCAGAATATCCGGGCAGGATGGGGGTTCCTGGAAGGGAGAGGTCGGGCCGCTGGGCTGCTGGAAAGAGGTCTGGGAAGAGTGTGGGTGCGCCTGTGCACTTGGTGTACCTTGTGGTAGGAGGAGAGGGAGGGAGAGCGGGGTTATCCGTTCCAGTCCCGAGCCCCAGAAGCTGAGGCTGGGGACCTAGAGAGCCCCTGTACCCTTCCGCCCTGCCAGACATGGCCGCCACCGGATGTGGGCGCCAGTGTTTCCTGTTTGGCCCCGGACACGCTCTGTGACCCCGTCCCGCCTCAAGGGGATGGTTTGGCACCGAGGGGCTGGAGCCTGGCCTCCCCCAGGCCCGGTAAGGCTCCCAAGCCTGCAGGAACCCCTTTCCTTGGTACCCGGGCGGTGCCAGCAGGCCCCACAGTCCCGCCCCGCAGAGCAAAGAGGAAGTGCTGGCGGGTTCGCGCAAAGAATTCCGCTTGATGGCGGTATGGCACCAGGAACGCCAGGCTCCAGGAGCCTCAGCTCGGCTCCCTCCGCCCTTTGCGGAGCAAAAAACGCCAACCAGTAGGCACTGCTCTCCAACATGGCTCTGCAGGAGCTAAGCCACTGCTGGCCAGGGTGGGCAACCGGCCTGGGCTAGGCAAACCCCACAGACTACTCATACCACTGTACTGGGTCACAACCACTCCCAGGACCTTGGCGCCCACCACAAGCACACGGGAACATAAAGACCATCTAAACGGCCCGACCCCAGGCAGGACAACTGTAAAGAGACCCACAAACAAAACAGGGGACACTGGGTCCCAGGAGCTGGGTTCTGTCCCAGCCCCAGCCCCAGCCCCAGCCCCAGCCCAGGCCCAGGGCCACAGCTCACAGCGTGCTCAGGTGTGTCTAGGTTATCTACTCACAGGGTGCTCAGGTGTGTCTAGGTCATCTATTGAATCCCGCCAAGGCTGTGGCGACACGGGTGGCAGGTCTGAACCCAGATTCCAGTATAAACTGACCTGGTCAGAGACCCCCAGCACCTATGAGTCACGCTTCCCGGACCATCTACACCAATCACAAGTACATACACTCAGACAAGCGCATACGTGGGGAAGGCACACACAAGCATAGAGGCACACATCTGTTCGGCTGGCCACAGGGACACACACAGCACGGACACGCACAGGCCGACACACTCACGCAGTCCTGGGCGCAGCACACGCACACATAGGGACACGCACACACACGCAGCCGCACGCACACGGAGCAGTAGGGGTGAGGCACTTGCTGCCAGATGTAGGGGAAAGCTGGACAGAGGTGATCAGCGTGGGTCCTAACACTGGCCTAGGTCTTGACAGTGCCTTGCCACCCGAGAGGAGCAGGTACCTGGCTGGCCAGAGGGCAAGAGCCACAGGGCTGTGTGTCATGAGTTAGGATCAGGCCCGTGTCCTCAAGGATCCCGGCTCTCTGGGTTCTGGTGATGCCCTGGACATCCTGAAGAGCTCCTGCCTCTTTTGCCCTGGGAGCGACCGCAAGCTCTCCTGAAACAGCAGGCTGCCCGGGACCCTGATCTGCGGCCAAGAAAGGAGGCAATGAAGAAACGATCCTTCTTCCCAGCTGCTACCTGCCCTCCAGGTCCTAGGCCAGTGGCCCCAGCAGCGTCCTGCGGATGGCCTGGCAACCATTATGACTTCACTGTCCGTATCCATGCCTCCCCTTCCTGCCGCCAAGCCCCTCCCCCACCTCACAGGCCCTGGGCCAATCAGAAGTTTCCCCCAGGACCCCTAGTCCCCGTGCTCTTCCCACGAGGAACTCTGTTGGTCCTCGGGGTCCAGCAGGCATCCGCTGCCATGGCACGGCCCCGGAAGGCTCTCTGAGGCCATTCGAGGAGACTGGCCGGCACCTAGTCAGACTCTCAGGATCTCCAAGGTCCCTGCCAGGGTGTCAGAAATAAACCCCAACACCTGTCCTACTCACTCCACGGATCAAGCTCACAAGCTGCCTACCTTCACTTCTCACAGAGGGGCAGCACCCAGACCTAAGGGAAAAGTCAGGGGACGTGTCCAGTCAACGACTCGGCTCTGCAACCATTCCTTGTGGACACTCCTGGGCATAAGCAATTCCTGAGCCAGCACGCCACTCGCCCACGCACACACACACACACACACACACACACACACACACACACACACAAACACCTACACAGAGGCAGGCCGGAACACAATCCGCAGCAGCACACCCGCCCAATATCACAAGAGTGCCTAGAAAGCCAGACACACTCAGAAACTGACACATTCGCATGGTATCCACTATACACTTATGCAGGGCAGAGAGTCCAGTCTGGATTCCCATAGAAAGAACATTTTGACTTTGAAAATATGTCATCCATCCATCCATCCCAACAGGAAGCCCTTCGGGCCTTGAGGTCTGAGTCTCGAGAAGGAGGCCCACCTCCTCAATGGCGAGACCCTCTGTGACCACCATTTCTCCTGGAGGCAGCTCACACATCCCGCGACCACAGTCCACCTCTCCAGGCCAGCTCAGGCTGTCGCCCTGTGTCCCTGACAACTCAGCTCCCACCGGCCAGGCCTGCCTAGGTTTCTCCGCATCACCAGGCTCCTCAGACCACGATTCTCCTCCCGGTCCCTTCTAACTGTTCTCCAGACAATCGTTCGGGCAGAAATCATCAAGCATGCTGACACCTCGAGGCCCAAATCTATGACTATTATCGGCGATCCCATCCCCAGATGCCACTTTACACACAGGGCCCCTTGCTGGGGATCCTGCGGCTTCCTAAAGGATGAAGAGTCCCACTGTCTGTTCTGTCCACAGGCTCCTTGCATACCCGCAGGGCCTGCCATTGGCTCCAACTCCCTCATACCCTGGCTTGGCTATGCAGCAGGTCCTAGGTTGATGTTTTCTGGTGTTTCCCATTCTACCTTCCGGTCCCTGGGCTCTGACACCGCTCCCCCCAAAACACACACACACACACACACACACACACACACACGCACGTACACACCCACACCCACACACAATTTCAGCTTTGTGCACAGCCAGGAAGCCTGTCATGTGCCAAGGCAAGGCTTCGATCTGTTTTCACAGGACACTTGGGAACAGGGGACTGCCTTGACATGGGAGGTAGTGTGTGGTATCAGATCGCCTTGGGTCCTCCACTGGGAAGGAGCCCGGGCCCCGGCTGGTCTCCGGGGATCTGGAGTAAGGAGTCCTGGCAGGAAGGAGCAGGCTCCAGGTTCAGCTACTAACAGGCAGCGGGTTTGCTGCCCCGGACAAGGCCCTGCAGGCAGGCTACAGGGTACCACTCGCCCCTGCCAGGGCTTTGTGGGATTGTTTTCCACTCTGAAGAGACTCCGAGGAAGACAGGGCCTGGTGCCCCTCACAGCTGCCTGGCCGCTACCTACACAGGCCGAGGATTGCCTGGCAGGCCTAACACTTTTCAAGTGACTCCCAACCGACCTGGGTTTGGGGAGACTAGTGTTTTATTCGCAGAATCCTTGTCTGACAGACATGTGAGCCTCCCTGATCCCCAAGGTCTCCAGGTAGCATTACATAAGCAAATAACAATGAAAAGACATAACTGAAAATAAGCTGAAAGCAGTAAAAGACACACAGTAGGACAGGAGGGAAGTGAGGAGAGAAGCTGGAGAAGGGATGGATAAGGAAGGAGGTGGAGAGGTTGACAGGGAGGAAAAGAGGGAGGGAAAGGATGGCAGGGAGGGAGGGAGGGAGGGAAGGAGGGAGGTAAAGACAGAGGCAGAAAAGGAAGACTGGAGAGATGGAGGGGGAGACCGGATGGGAAAAAAGCCAGGAGGGAGGTAGAAAAGAGAGAAGAGATCCCGAAACGCAAAAGGCAGAGATCAGAATATCCGGGCAGGATGGGGGTTCCTGGAAGGGAGAGGTCGGGCCGCTGGGCTGCTGGAAAGAGGTCTGGGAAGAGTGTGGGTGCGCCTGTGCACTTGGTGTACCTTGTGGTAGGAGGAGAGGGAGGGAGAGCGGGGTTATCCGTTCCAGTCCCGAGCCCCAGAAGCTGAGGCTGGGGACCTAGAGAGCCCCTGTACCCTTCCGCCCTGCCAGACATGGCCGCCACCGGATGTGGGCGCCAGTGTTTCCTGTTTGGCCCCGGACACGCTCTGTGACCCCGTCCCGCCTCAAGGGGATGGTTTGGCACCGAGGGGCTGGAGCCTGGCCTCCCCCAGGCCCGGTAAGGCTCCCAAGCCTGCAGGAACCCCTTTCCTTGGTACCCGGGCGGTGCCAGCAGGCCCCACAGTCCCGCCCCGCAGAGCAAAGAGGAAGTGCTGGCGGGTTCGCGCAAAGAATTCCGCTTGATGGCGGTATGGCACCAGGAACGCCAGTCTCCAGGAGCCTCAGCTCGGCTCCCTCCGCCCTTTGCGGAGCAAGAAACGCCAACCAGTAGGCACTGCTCTCCAACATGGCTCTGCAGGAGCTAAGCCACTGCTGGCCAGGGTGGGCAACCGGCCTGGGCTAGGCAAACCCCACAGACTACTCATACCACTGTACTGGGTCACAACCACTCCCAGGACCTTGGCGCCCACCACAAGCACACGGGAACATAAAGACCATCTAAACGGCCCGACCCCAGGCAGGACAACTGTAAAGAGACCCACAAACAAAACAGGGGACACTGGGTCCCAGGAGCTGGGTTCTGTCCCAGCCCCAGCCCCAGCCCCAGCCCCAGCCCAGGCCCAGGGCCACAGCTCACAGCGTGCTCAGGTGTGTCTAGGTTATCTACTCACAGGGTGCTCAGGTGTGTCTAGGTCATCTATTGAATCCCGCCAAGGCTGTGGCGACACGGGTGGCAGGTCTGAACCCAGATTCCAGTATAAACTGACCTGGTCAGAGACCCCCAGCACCTATGAGTCACGCTTCCCGGACCATCTACACCAATCACAAGTACATACACTCAGACAAGCGCATACGTGGGGAAGGCACACACAAGCATAGAGGCACACATCTGTTCGGCTGGCCACAGGGACACACACAGCACGGACACGCACAGGCCGACACACTCACGCAGTCCTGGGCGCAGCACACGCACACATAGGGACACGCACACACACGCAGCCGCACGCACACGGAGCAGTAGGGGTGAGGCACTTGCTGCCAGATGTAGGGGAAAGCTGGACAGAGGTGATCAGCGTGGGTCCTAACACTGGCCTAGGTCTTGACAGTGCCTTGCCACCCGAGAGGAGCAGGTACCTGGCTGGCCAGAGGGCAAGAGCCACAGGGCTGTGTGTCATGAGTTAGGATCAGGCCCGTGTCCTCAAGGATCCCGGCTCTCTGGGTTCTGGTGATGCCCTGGACATCCTGAAGAGCTCCTGCCTCTTTTGCCCTGGGAGCGACCGCAAGCTCTCCTGAAACAGCAGGCTGCCCGGGACCCTGATCTGCGGCCAAGAAAGGAGGCAATGAAGAAACGATCCTTCTTCCCAGCTGCTACCTGCCCTCCAGGTCCTAGGCCAGTGGCCCCAGCAGCGTCCTGCGGATGGCCTGGCAACCATTATGACTTCACTGTCCGTATCCATGCCTCCCCTTCCTGCCGCCAAGCCCCTCCCCCACCTCACAGGCCCTGGGCCAATCAGAAGTTTCCCCCAGGACCCCTAGTCCCCGTGCTCTTCCCACGAGGAACTCTGTTGGTCCTCGGGGTCCAGCAGGCATCCGCTGCCATGGCACGGCCCCGGAAGGCTCTCTGAGGCCATTCGAGGAGACTGGCCGGCACCTAGTCAGACTCTCAGGATCTCCAAGGTCCCTGCCAGGGTGTCAGAAATAAACCCCAACACCTGTCCTACTCACTCCACGGATCAAGCTCACAAGCTGCCTACCTTCACTTCTCACAGAGGGGCAGCACCCAGACCTAAGGGAAAAGTCAGGGGACGTGTCCAGTCAACGACTCGGCTCTGCAACCATTCCTTGTGGACACTCCTGGGCATAAGCAATTCCTGAGCCAGCACGCCACTCGCCCACGCACACACACACACACACACACACACACACACAGACACACACACACATAAACACCTACACAGAGGCAGGCCGGAACACAATCCGCAGCAGCACACCCGCCCAATATCACAAGAGTGCCTAGAAAGCCAGACACACTCAGAAACTGACACATTCGCATGGTATCCACTATACACTTATGCAGGGCAGAGAGTCCAGTCTGGATTCCCATAGAAAGAACATTTTGACTTTGAAAATATGTCATCCATCCATCCATCCCAACAGGAAGCCCTTCGGGCCTTGAGGTCTGAGTCTCGAGAAGGAGGCCCACCTCCTCAATGGCGAGACCCTCTGTGACCACCATTTCTCCTGGAGGCAGCTCACACATCCCGCGACCACAGTCCACCTCTCCAGGCCAGCTCAGGCTGTCGCCCTGTGTCCCTGACAACTCAGCTCCCACCGGCCAGGCCTGCCTAGGTTTCTCCGCATCACCAGGCTCCTCAGACCACGATTCTCCTCCCGGTCCCTTCTAACTGTTCTCCAGGCAATCGTTCGGGCAGAAATCATCAAGCATGCTGACACCTCGAGGCCCAAATCTATGACTATTATCGGCGATCCCATCCCCAGATGCCACTTTACACACAGGGCCCCTTGCTGGGGATCCTGCGGCTTCCTAAAGGATGAAGAGTCCCACTGTCTGTTCTGTCCACAGGCTCCTTGCATACCCGCAGGGCCTGCCATTGGCTCCAACTCCCTCATACCCTGGCTTGGCTATGCAGCAGGTCCTAGGTTGATGTTTTCTGGTGTTTCCCATTCTACCTTCCGGTCCCTGGGCTCTGACACCGCTCCCCCCAAAACACACACACACACACACACACACACACACACGCACGTACACACCCACACCCACACACAATTTCAGCTTTGTGCACAGCCAGGAAGCCTGTCATGTGCCAAGGCAAGGCTTCGATCTGTTTTCACAGGACACTTGGGAACAGGGGACTGCCTTGACATGGGAGGTAGTGTGTGGTATCAGATCGCCTTGGGTCCTCCACTGGGAAGGAGCCCGGGCCCCGGCTGGTCTCCGGGGATCTGGAGTAAGGAGTCCTGGCAGGAAGGAGCAGGCTCCAGGTTCAGCTACTAACAGGCAGCGGGTTTGCTGCCCCGGACAAGGCCCTGCAGGCAGGCTACAGGGTACCACTCGCCCCTGCCAGGGCTTTGTGGGCTTGTTTTCCACTCTGAAGAGACTCCGAGGAAGACAGGGCCTGGTGCCCCTCACAGCTGCCTGGCCGCTACCTACACAGGCCGAGGATTGCCTGGCAGGCCTAACACTTTTCAAGTGACTCCCAACCGACCTGGGTTTGGGGAGACTAGTGTTTTATTCGCAGAATCATTGTCTGACAGACATGTGAGCCTCCCTGATCCCCAAGGTCTCCAGGTAGCATTACATAAGCAAATAACAATGAAAAGACATAACTGAAAATAAGCTGAAAGCAGTAAAAGACACACAGTAGGACAGGAGGGAAGTGAGGAGAGAAGCTGGAGAAGGGATGGATAAGGAAGGAGGTGGAGAGGTTGACAGGGAGGAAAAGAGGGAGGGAAAGGATGGGAGGGAGGGAGGGAGGGAGGGAAGGAGGGAGGTAAAGACAGAGGCAGAAAAGGAAGACTGGAGAGATGGAGGGGGAGACCGGATGGGAAAAAAGCCAGGAGGGAGGTAGAAAAGAGAGAAGAGATCCCGAAACGCAAAAGGCAGAGATCAGAATATCCGGGCAGGATGGGGGTTCCTGGAAGGGAGAGGTCGGGCCGCTGGGCTGCTGGAAAGAGGTCTGGGAAGAGTGTGGGTGCGCCTGTGCACTTGGTGTACCTTGTGGTAGGAGGAGAGGGAGGGAGAGCGGGGTTATCCGTTCCAGTCCCGAGCCCCAGAAGCTGAGGCTGGGGACCTAGAGAGCCCCTGTACCCTTCCGCCCTGCCAGACATGGCCGCCACCGGATGTGGGCGCCAGTGTTTCCTGTTTGGCCCCGGACACGCTCTGTGACCCCGTCCCGCCTCAAGGGGATGGTTTGGCACCGAGGGGCTGGAGCCTGGCCTCCCCCAGGCCCGGTAAGGCTCCCAAGCCTGCAGGAACCCCTTTCCTTGGTACCCGGGCGGTGCCAGCAGGCCCCACAGTCCCGCCCCGCAGAGCAAAGAGGAAGTGCTGGCGGGTTCGCGCAAAGAATTCCGCTTGATGGCGGTATGGCACCAGGAACGCCAGGCTCCAGGAGCCTCAGCTCGGCTCCCTCCGCCCTTTGCGGAGCAAAAAACGCCAACCAGTAGGCACTGCTCTCCAACATGGCTCTGCAGGAGCTAAGCCACTGCTGGCCAGGGTGGGCAACCGGCCTGGGCTAGGCAAACGCCACAGACTACTCATACCACTGTACTGGGTCACAACCACTCCCAGGACCTTGGCGCCCACCACAAGCACACGGGAACATAAAGACCATCTAAACGGCCCGACCCCAGGCAGGACAACTGTAAAGAGACCCACAAACAAAACAGGGGACACTGGGTCCCAGGAGCTGGGTTCTGTCCCAGCCCCAGCCCCAGCCCCAGCCCAGGCCCAGGGCCACAGCTCACAGCGTGCTCAGGTGTGTCTAGGTTATCTACTCACAGGGTGCTCAGGTGTGTCTAGGTCATCTATTGAATCCCGCCAAGGCTGTGGCGACACGGGTGGCAGGTCTGAACCCAGATTCCAGTATAAACTGACCTGGTCAGAGACCCCCAGCACCTATGAGTCACGCTTCCCGGACCATCTACACCAATCACAAGTACATACACTCAGACAAGCGCATACATGGGGAAGGCACACACAAGCATAGAGGCACACATCTGTTCGGCTGGCCACAGGGACACACACAGCACGGACACGCACAGGCCGACACACTCACGCAGTCCTGGGCGCAGCACACGCACACATAGGGACACGCACACACACGCAGCCGCACGCACACGGAGCAGTAGGGGTGAGGCACTTGCTGCCAGATGTAGGGGAAAGCTGGACAGAGGTGATCAGCGTGGGTCCTAACACTGGCCTAGGTCTTGACAGTGCCTTGCCACCCGAGAGGAGCAGGTACCTGGCTGGCCAGAGGGCAAGAGCCACAGGGCTGTGTGTCATGAGTTAGGATCAGGCCCGTGTCCTCAAGGATCCCGGCTCTCTGGGTTCTGGTGATGCCCTGGACATCCTGAAGAGCTCCTGCCTCTTTTGCCCTGGGAGCGACCGCAAGCTCTCCTGAAACAGCAGGCTGCCCGGGACCCTGATCTGCGGCCAAGAAAGGAGGCAATGAAGAAACGATCCTTCTTCCCAGCTGCTACCTGCCCTCCAGGTCCTAGGCCAGTGGCCCCAGCAGCATCCTGCGGATGGCCTGGCAACCATTATGACTTCACTGTCCGTATCCATGCCTCCCCTTCCTGCCGCCAAGCCCCTCCCCCACCTCACAGGCCCTGGGCCAATCAGAAGTTTCCCCCAGGACCCCTAGTCCCCGTGCTCTTCCCACGAGGAACTCTGTTGGTCCTCGGGGTCCAGCAGGCATCCGCTGCCATGGCACGGCCCCGGAAGGCTCTCTGAGGCCATTCGAGGAGACTGGCCGGCACCTAGTCAGACTCTCAGGATCTCCAAGGTCCCTGCCAGGGTGTCAGAAATAAACCCCAACACCTGTCCTACTCACTCCACGGATCAAGCTCACAAGCTGCCTACCTTCACTTCTCACAGAGGGGCAGCACCCAGACCTAAGGGAAAAGTCAGGGGACGTGTCCAGTCAACGACTCGGCTCTGCAACCATTCCTTGTGGACACTCCTGGGCATAAGCAATTCCTGAGCCAGCACGCCACTCGCCCACGCACACACACACACACACACACACACACACACACACACACACATAAACATCTACACAGAGGCAGGCCGGAACACAATCCGCAGCAGCACACCCGCCCAATATCACAAGAGTGCCTAGAAAGCCAGACACACTCAGAAACTGACACATTCGCATGGTATCCACTATACACTTATGCAGGGCAGAGAGTCCAGTCTGGATTCCCATAGAAAGAACATTTTGACTTTGAAAATATGTCATCCATCCATCCATCCCAACAGGAAGCCCTTCGGGCCTTGAGGTCTGAGTCTCGAGAAGGAGGCCCACCTCCTCAATGGCGAGACCCTCTGTGACCACCATTTCTCCTGGAGGCAGCTCACACATCCCGCGACAACAGTCCACCTCTCCAGGCCAGCTCAGGCTGTCGCCCTGTGTCCCTGACAACTCAGCTCCCACCGGCCAGGCCTGCCTAGGTTTCTCCGCATCACCAGGCTCCTCAGACCACGATTCTCCTCCCGGTCCCTTCTAACTGTTCTCCAGGCAATCGTTCGGGCAGAAATCATCAAGCATGCTGACACCTCGAGGCCCAAATCTATGACTATTATCGGCGATCCCATCCCCAGATGCCACTTTACACACAGGGCCCCTTGCTGGGGATCCTGCGGCTTCCTAAAGGATGAAGAGTCCCACTGTCTGTTCTGTCCACAGGCTCCTTGCATACCCGCAGGGCCTGCCATTGGCTCCAACTCCCTCATACCCTGGCTTGGCTATGCAGCAGGTCCTAGGTTGATGTTTTCTGGTGTTTCCCATTCTACCTTCCGGTCCCTGGGCTCTGACACCGCTCCCCCCAAAACACACACACACACACACACACACACACACACGCACGTACACACCCACACCCACACACAATTTCAGCTTTGTGCACAGCCAGGAAGCCTGTCATGTGCCAAGGCAAGGCTTCGATCTGTTTTCACAGGACACTTGGGAACAGGGGACTGCCTTGACATGGGAGGTAGTGTGTGGTATCAGATCGCCTTGGGTCCTCCACTGGGAAGGAGCCCGGGCCCCGGCTGGTCTCCGGGGATCTGGAGTAAGGAGTCCTGGCAGGAAGGAGCAGGCTCCAGGTTCAGCTACTAACAGGCAGCGGGTTTGCTGCCCTGGACAAGGCCCTGCAGGCAGGCTACAGGGTACCACTCGCCCCTGCCAGGGCTTTGTGGGCTTGTTTTCCACTCTGAAGAGACTCCGAGGAAGACAGGGCCTGGTGCCCCTCACAGCTGCCTGGCCGCTACCTACACAGGCCGAGGATTGCCTGGCAGGCCTAACACTTTTCAAGTGACTCCCAACCGACCTGGGTTTGGGGAGACTAGTGTTTTATTCGCAGAATCCTTGTCTGACAGACATGTGAGCCTCCCTGATCCCCAAGGTCTCCAGGTAGCATTACATAAGCAAATAACAATGAAAAGACATAACTGAAAATAAGCTGAAAGCAGTAAAAGACACACAGTAGGACAGGAGGGAAGTGAGGAGAGAAGCTGGAGAAGGGATGGATAAGGAAGGAGGTGGAGAGGTTGACAGGGAGGAAAAGAGGGAGGGAAAGGATGGGAGGGAGGGAGGGAGGGAGGGAAGGAGGGGGGTAAAGACAGAGGCAGAAAAGGAAGACTGGAGAGATGGAGGGGGAGACCGGATGGGAAAAAAGCCAGGAGGGAGGTAGAAAAGAGAGAAGAGATCCCGAAACGCAAAAGGCAGAGATCAGAATATCCGGGCAGGATGGTGGTTCCTGGAAGGGAGAGGTCGGGCCGCTGGGCTGCTGGAAAGAGGTCTGGGAAGAGTGTGGGTGCTCCTGTGCACTTGGTGTACCTTGTGGTAGGAGGAGAGGGAGGGAGAGCGGGGTTATCCGTTCCAGTCCCGAGCGCCAGAAGCTGAGGCTGGGGACCTAGGGAGCCCCTGTGCCCTTCCGCCCTGCCAGACATGGCCGCCACCGGATGTGGGCGCCAGTGTTTCCTGTTTGGCCCCGGACACGCTCTGTGACCCCGTCCCGCCTCAAGGGGATGGTTTGGCACCGAGGGGCTGGAGCCTGGCCTCCCCCAGGCCCGGTAAGGCTCCCAAGCCTGCAGGAACCCCTTTCCTTGGTACCCGGGCGGTGCCAGCAGGCCCCACAGTCCCGCCCCGCAGAGCAAAGAGGAAGTGCTGGCGGGTTCGCGCAAAGAATTCCGCTTGATGGCGGTATGGCACCAGGAACGCCAGGCTCCAGGAGCCTCAGCTGGGCTCCCTCCGCCCTTTGCGGAGCAAAAAACGCCAACCAGTAGGCACTGCTCTCCAACATGGCTCTGCAGGAGCTAAGCCACTGCTGGCCAGGGTGGGCAACCGGCCTGGGCTAGGCAAACCCCACAGACTACTCATACCACTGTACTGGGTCACAACCACTCCCAGGACCTTGGCGCCCACCACAAGCACACGGGAACATAAAGACCATCTAAACGGCCCGACCCCAGGCAGGACAACTGTAAAGAGACCCACAAACAAAACAGGGGACACTGGGTCCCAGGAGCTGGGTTCTGTCCCAGCCCCAGCCCCAGCCCCAGCACCAGCCCAGGCCCAGGGCCACAGCTCACAGCGTGCTCAGGTGTGTCTAGGTTATCTACTCACAGGGTGCTCAGGTGTGTCTAGGTCATCTATTGAATCCCGCCAAGGCTGTGGCGACACGGGTGGCAGGTCTGAACCCAGATTCCAGTATAAACTGACCTGGTCAGAGACCCCCAGCACCTATGAGTCACGCTTCCCGGACCATCTACACCAATCACAAGTACATACACTCAGACAAGCGCATACATGGGGAAGGCACACACAAGCATAGAGGCACACATCTGTTCGGCTGGCCACAGGGACACACACAGCACGGACACGCACAGGCCGACACACTCACGCAGTCCTGGGCGCAGCACACGCACACATAGGGACACGCACACACACGCAGCCGCACGCACACGGAGCAGTAGGGGTGAGGCACTTGCTGCCAGATGTAGGGGAAAGCTGGACAGAGGTGATCAGCGTGGGTCCTAACACTGGCCTAGGTCTTGACAGTGCCTTGCCACCCGAGAGGAGCAGGTACCTGGCTGGCCAGAGGGCAAGAGCCACAGGGCTGTGTGTCATGAGTTAGGATCAGGCCCGTGTCCTCAAGGATCCCGGCTCTCTGGGTTCTGGTGATGCCCTGGACATCCTGAAGAGCTCCTGCCTCTTTTGCCCTGGGAGCGACCGCAAGCTCTCCTGAAACAGCAGGCTGCCCGGGACCCTGATCTGCGGCCAAGAAAGGAGGCAATGAAGAAACGATCCTTCTTCCCAGCTGCTACCTGCCCTCCAGGTCCTAGGCCAGTGGCCCCAGCAGCGTCCTGCGGATGGCCTGGCAACCATTATGACTTCACTGTCCGTATCCATGCCTCCCCTTCCTGCCGCCAAGCCCCTCCCCCACCTCACAGGCCCTGGGCCAATCAGAAGTTTCCCCCAGGACCCCTAGTCCCCGTGCTCTTCCCACGAGGAACTCTGTTGGTCCTCGGGGTCCAGCAGGCATCCGCTGCCATGGCACGGCCCCGGAAGGCTCTCTGAGGCCATTCGAGGAGACTGGCCGGCACCTAGTCAGACTCTCAGGATCTCCAAGGTCCCTGCCAGGGTGTCAGAAATAAACCCCAACACCTGTCCTACTCACTCCACGGATCAAGCTCACAAGCTGCCTACCTTCACTTCTCACAGAGGGGCAGCACCCAGACCTAAGGGAAAAGTCAGGGGACGTGTCCAGTCAACGACTCGGCTCTGCAACCATTCCTTGTGGACACTCCTGGGCATAAGCAATTCCTGAGCCAGCACGCCACTCGCCCACGCACACACACACACACACACACACACACACACAGACACACACACACATAAACACCTACACAGAGGCAGGCCGGAACACAATCCGCAGCAGCACACCCGCCCAATATCACAAGAGTGCCTAGAAAGCCAGACACACTCAGAAACTGACACATTCGCATGGTATCCACTATACACTTATGCAGGGCAGAGAGTCCAGTCTGGATTCCCATAGAAAGAACATTTTGACTTTGAAAATATGTCATCCATCCATCCATCCCAACAGGAAGCCCTTCGGGCCTTGAGGTCTGAGTCTCGAGAAGGAGGCCCACCTCCTCAATGGCGAGACCCTCTGTGACCACCATTTCTCCTGGAGGCAGCTCACACATCCCGCGACCACAGTCCACCTCTCCAGGCCAGCTCAGGCTGTCGCCCTGTGTCCCTGACAACTCAGCTCCCACCGGCCAGGCCTGCCTAGGTTTCTCCGCATCACCAGGCTCCTCAGACCACGATTCTCCTCCCGGTCCCTTCTAACTGTTCTCCAGGCAATCGTTCGGGCAGAAATCATCAAGCATGCTGACACCTCGAGGCCCAAATCTATGACTATTATCGGCGATCCCATCCCCAGATGCCACTTTACACACAGGGCCCCTTGCTGGGGATCCTGCGGCTTCCTAAAGGATGAAGAGTCCCACTGTCTGTTCTGTCCACAGGCTCCTTGCATACCCGCAGGGCCTGCCATTGGCTCCAACTCCCTCATACCCTGGCTTGGCTATGCAGCAGGTCCTAGGTTGATGTTTTCTGGTGTTTCCCATTCTACCTTCCGGTCCCTGGGCTCTGACACCGCTCCCCCCAAAACACACACACACACACACACACACACACACACGCACGTACACATCCACACCCACACACAATTTCAGCTTTGTGCACAGCCAGGAAGCCTGTCATGTGCCAAGGCAAGGCTTCGATCTGTTTTCACAGGACACTTGGGAACAGGGGACTGCCTTGACATGGGAGGTAGTGTGTGGTATCAGATCGCCTTGGGTCCTCCACTGGGAAGGAGCCCGGGCCCCGGCTGGTCTCCGGGGATCTGGAGTAAGGAGTCCTGGCAGGAAGGAGCAGGCTCCAAGTTCAGCTACTAACAGGCAGCGGGTTTGCTGCCCTGGACAAGGCCCTGCAGGCAGGCTACAGGGTACCACTCGGCCCTGCCAGGGCTTTGTGGGCTTGTTTTCCACTCTGAAGAGACTCCGAGGAAGACAGGGCCTGCTGCCCCTCACAGCTGCCTGGCCGCTACCTACACAGGCCGAGGATTGCCTGGCAGGCCTAACACTTTTCAAGTGACTCCCAACCGACCTGGGTTTGGGGAGACTAGTGTTTTATTCGCAGAATCCTTGTCTGACAGACATGTGAGCCTCCCTGATCCCCAAGGTCTCCAGGTAGCATTACATAAGCAAATAACAATGAAAAGACATAACTGAAAATAAGCTGAAAGCAGTAAAAGACACACAGTAGGACAGGAGGGAAGTGAGGAGAGAAGCTGGAGAAGGGATGGATAAGGAAGGAGGTGGAGAGGTTGACAGGGAGGAAAAGAGGGAGGGAAAGGATGGGAGGGAGGGAGGGAGGGAAGGAGGGAGGTAAAGACAGAGGCAGAAAAGGAAGACTGGAGAGATGGAGGGGGAGACCGGATGGGAAAAAAGCCAGGAGGGAGGTAGAAAAGAGAGAAGAGATCCCGAAACGCAAAAGGCAGAGATCAGAATATCCGGGCAGGATGGGGGTTCCTGGAAGGGAGAGGTCGGGCCGCTGGGCTGCTGGAAAGAGGTCTGGGAAGAGTGTGGGTGCTCCTGTGCACTTGGTGTACCTTGTGGTAGGAGGAGAGGGAGGGAGAGCGGGGTTATCCGTTCCAGTCCCGAGTCCCAGAAGCTGAGGCTGGGGACCTAGGGAGCCCCTGTGCCCTTCCGCCCTGCCAGACATGGCCGCCACCGGATGTGGGCGCCAGTGTTTCCTGTTTGGCCCCGGACACGCTCTGTGACCCCGTCCCGCCTCAAGGGGATGGTTTGGCACCGAGGGGCTGGAGCCTGGCCTCCCCCAGGCCCGGTAAGGCTCCCAAGCCTGCAGGAACCCCTTTCCTTGGTACCCGGGCGGTGCCAGCAGGCCCCACAGTCCCGCCCCGCAGAGCAAAGAGGAAGTGCTGGCGGGTTCGCGCAAAGAATTCCGCTTGATGGCGGTATGGCACCAGGAACGCCAGGCTCCAGGAGCCTCAGCTCGGCTCCCTCCGCCCTTTGCGGAGCAAAAAACGCCAACCAGTAGGCACTGCTCTCCAACATGGCTCTGCAGGAGCTAAGCCACTGCTGGCCAGGGTGGGCAACCGGCCTGGGCTAGGCAAACCCCACAGACTACTCATACCACTGTACTGGGTCACAACCACTCCCAGGACCTTGGCGCCCACCACAAGCACACGGGAACATAAAGACCATCTAAACGGCCCGACCCCAGGCAGGACAACTGTAAAGAGACCCACAAACAAAACAGGGGACACTGGGTCCCAGGAGCTGGGTTCTGTCCCAGCCCCAGCCCCAGCCCCAGCCCCAGCCCAGGCCCAGGGCCACAGCTCACAGCGTGCTCAGGTGTGTCTAGGTTATCTACTCACAGGGTGCTCAGGTGTGTCTAGGTCATCTATTGAATCCCGCCAAGGCTGTGGCGACACGGGTGGCAGGTCTGAACCCAGATTCCAGTATAAACTGACCTGGTCAGAGACCCCCAGCACCTATGAGTCACGCTTCCCGGACCATCTACACCAATCACAAGTACATACACTCAGACAAGCGCATACGTGGGGAAGGCACACACAAGCATAGAGGCACACATCTGTTCGGCTGGCCACAGGGACACACACAGCACGGACACGCACAGGCCGACACACTCACGCAGTCCTGGGCGCAGCACACGCACACATAGGGACACGCACACACACGCAGCCGCACGCACACGGAGCAGTAGGGGTGAGGCACTTGCTGCCAGATGTAGGGGAAAGCTGGACAGAGGTGATCAGCGTGGGTCCTAACACTGGCCTAGGTCTTGACAGTGCCTTGCCACCCGAGAGGAGCAGGTACCTGGCTGGCCAGAGGGCAAGAGCCACAGGGCTGTGTGTCATGAGTTAGGATCAGGCCCGTGTCCTCAAGGATCCCGGCTCTCTGGGTTCTGGTGATGCCCTGGACATCCTGAAGAGCTCCTGCCTCTTTTGCCCTGGGAGCGACCGCAAGCTCTCCTGAAACAGCAGGCTGCCCGGGACCCTGATCTGCGGCCAAGAAAGGAGGCAATGAAGAAACGATCCTTCTTCCCAGCTGCTACCTGCCCTCCAGGTCCTAGGCCAGTGGCCCCAGCAGCGTCCTGCGGATGGCCTGGCAACCATTATGACTTCACTGTCCGTATCCATGCCTCCCCTTCCTGCCGCCAAGCCCCTCCCCCACCTCACAGGCCCTGGGCCAATCAGAAGTTTCCCCCAGGACCCCTAGTCCCCGTGCTCTTCCCACGAGGAACTCTGTTGGTCCTCGGGGTCCAGCAGGCATCCGCTGCCATGGCACGGCCCCGGAAGGCTCTCTGAGGCCATTCGAGGAGACTGGCCGGCACCTAGTCAGACTCTCAGGATCTCCAAGGTCCCTGCCAGGGTGTCAGAAATAAACCCCAACACCTGTCCTACTCACTCCACGGATCAAGCTCACAAGCTGCCTACCTTCACTTCTCACAGAGGGGCAGCACCCAGACCTAAGGGAAAAGTCAGGGGACGTGTCCAGTCAACGACTCGGCTCTGCAACCATTCCTTGTGGACACTCCTGGGCATAAGCAATTCCTGAGCCAGCACGCCACTCGCCCACGCACACACACACACACACACACACACACACAGACACACACACACAAACACCTACACAGAGGCAGGCCGGAACACAATCCGCAGCAGCACACCCGCCCAATATCACAAGAGTGCCTAGAAAGCCAGACACACTCAGAAACTGACACATTCGCATGGTATCCACTATACACTTATGCAGGGCAGAGAGTCCAGTCTGGATTCCCATAGAAAGAACATTTTGACTTTGAAAATATGTCATCCATCCATCCATCCCAACAGGAAGCCCTTCGGGCCTTGAGGTCTGAGTCTCGAGAAGGAGGCCCACCTCCTCAATGGCGAGACCCTCTGTGACCACCATTTCTCCTGGAGGCAGCTCACACATCCCGCGACCACAGTCCACCTCTCCAGGCCAGCTCAGGCTGTCGCCCTGTGTCCCTGACAACTCAGCTCCCACCGGCCAGGCCTGCCTAGGTTTCTCCGCATCACCAGGCTCCTCAGACCACGATTCTCCTCCCGGTCCCTTCTAACTGTTCTCCAGGCAATCGTTCGGGCAGAAATCATCAAGCATGCTGACACCTCGAGGCCCAAATCTATGACTATTATCGGCGATCCCATCCCCAGATGCCACTTTACACACAGGGCCCCTTGCTGGGGATCCTGCGGCTTCCTAAAGGATGAAGAGTCCCACTGTCTGTTCTGTCCACAGGCTCCTTGCATACCCGCAGGGCCTGCCATTGGCTCCAACTCTCTCATACCCTGGCTTGGCTATGCAGCAGGTCCTAGGTTGATGTTTTCTGGTGTTTCCCATTCTACCTTCCGGTCCCTGGGCTCTGACACCGCTCCCCCCAAAACACACACACACACACACACGCACATACACACCCACACCCACACACAATTTCAGCTTTGTGCACAGCCAGGAAGCCTGTCATGTGCGAAGGCAAGGCTTCGATCTGTTTTCACAGGACACTTGGGAACAGGGGACTGCCTTGACATGGGAGGTAGTGTGTGGTATCAGATCGCCTTGGGTCCTCCACTGGGAAGGAGCCCGGGCCCCGGCTGGTCTCCGGGGATCTGGAGTAAGGAGTCCTGGCAGGAAGGAGCAGGCTCCAGGTTCAGCTACTAACAGGCAGCGGGTTTGCTGCCCTGGACAAGGCCCTGCAGGCAGGCTACAGGGTACCACTCGCCCCTGCCAGGGCTTTGTGGGCTTGTTTTCCACTCTGAAGAGACTCCGAGGAAGACAGGGCCTGGTGCCCCTCACAGCTGCCTGGCCGCTACCTACACAGGCCGAGGATTGCCTGGCAGGCCTAACACTTTTCAAGTGACTCCCAACCGACCTGGGTTTGGGGAGACTAGTGTTTTATTCGCAGAATCCTTGTCTGACAGACATGTGAGCCTCCCTGATCCCCAAGGTCTCCAGGTAGCATTACATAAGCAAATAACAATGAAAAGACATAACTGAAAATAAGCTGAAAGCAGTAAAAGACACACAGTAGGACAGGAGGGAAGTGAGGAGAGAAGCTGGAGAAGGGATGGATAAGGAAGGAGGTGGAGAGGTTGACAGGGAGGAAAAGAGGGAGGGAAAGGATGGGAGGGAGGGAGGGAGGGAGGGAAGGAGGGAGGTAAAGACAGAGGCAGAAAAGGAAGACTGGAGAGATGGAGGGGGAGACCGGATGGGAAAAAAGCCAGGAGGGAGGTAGAAAAGAGAGAAGAGATCCCGAAACGCAAAAGGCAGAGATCAGAATATCCGGGCAGGATGGGGGTTCCTGGAAGGGAGAGGTCGGGCCGCTGGGCTGCTGGAAAGAGGTCTGGGAAGAGTGTGGGTGCGCCTGTGCACTTGGTGTACCTTGTGGTAGGAGGAGAGGGAGGGAGAGCGGGGTTATCCGTTCCAGTCCCGAGCCCCAGAAGCTGAGGCTGGGGACCTAGAGAGCCCCTGTACCCTTCCGCCCTGCCAGACATGGCCGCCACCGGATGTGGGCGCCAGTGTCTCCTGTTTGGCCCCGGACACGCTCTGTGACCCCGTCCCGCCTCAAGGGGATGGTTTGGCACCGAGGGGCTGGAGCCTGGCCTCCCCCAGGCCCGGTAAGGCTCCCAAGCCTGCAGGAACCC
The DNA here is from genome assembly GCA_035773235.1 of Eospalax fontanierii. Lineage (NCBI taxonomy): Eukaryota > Metazoa > Chordata > Mammalia > Rodentia > Spalacidae > Eospalax > Eospalax fontanierii. The sequence continues at coordinate 4,869,870 of JAJHUQ010000048.1, read as the reverse complement.
CTTTCCTTGGTACCCGGGCGGTGCCAGCAGGCCCCACAGTCCCGCCCCGCAGAGCAAAGAGGAAGTGCTGGCGGGTTCGCGCAAAGAATTCCGCTTGATGGCGGTATGGCACCAGGAACGCCAGGCTCCAGGAGCCTCAGCTCGGCTCCCTCCGCCCTTTGCGGAGCAAGAAACGCCAACCAGTAGGCACTGCTCTCCAACATGGCTCTGCAGGAGCTAAGCCACTGCTGGCCAGGGTGGGCAACCGGCCTGGGCTAGGCAAACCCCACAGACTACTCATACCACTGTACTGGGTCACAACCACTCCCAGGACCTTGGCGCCCACCACAAGCACACGGGAACATAAAGACCATCTAAACGGCCCGACCCCAGGCAGGACAACTGTAAAGAGACCCACAAACAAAACAGGGGACACTGGGTCCCAGGAGCTGGGTTCTGTCCCAGCCCCAGCCCCAGCCCCAGCCCCAGCCCAGGCCCAGGGCCACAGCTCACAGCGTGCTCAGGTGTGTCTAGGTTATCTACTCACAGGGTGCTCAGGTGTGTCTAGGTCATCTATTGAATCCCGCCAAGGCTGTGGCGACACGGGTGGCAGGTCTGAACCCAGATTCCAGTATAAACTGACCTGGTCAGAGACCCCCAGCACCTATGAGTCACGCTTCCCGGACCATCTACACCAATCACAAGTACATACACTCAGACAAGCGCATACATGGGGAAGGCACACACAAGCATAGAGGCACACATCTGTTCGGCTGGCCACAGGGACACACACAGCACGGACACGCACAGGCCGACACACTCACGCAGTCCTGGGCGCAGCACACGCACACATAGGGACACGCACACACACGCAGCCGCACGCACACGGAGCAGTAGGGGTGAGGCACTTGCTGCCAGATGTAGGGGAAAGCTGGACAGAGGTGATCAGCGTGGGTCCTAACACTGGCCTAGGTCTTGACAGTGCCTTGCCACCCGAGAGGAGCAGGTACCTGGCTGGCCAGAGGGCAAGAGCCACAGGGCTGTGTGTCATGAGTTAGGATCAGGCCCGTGTCCTCAAGGATCCCGGCTCTCTGGGTTCTGGTGATGCCCTGGACATCCTGAAGAGCTCCTGCCTCTTTTGCCCTGGGAGCGACCGCAAGCTCTCCTGAAACAGCAGGCTGCCCGGGACCCTGATCTGCGGCCAAGAAAGGAGGCAATGAAGAAACGATCCTTCTTCCCAGCTGCTACCTGCCCTCCAGGTCCTAGGCCAGTGGCCCCAGCAGCGTCCTGCGGATGGCCTGGCAACCATTATGACTTCACTGTCCGTATCCATGCCTCCCCTTCCTGCCGCCAAGCCCCTCCCCCACCTCACAGGCCCTGGGCCAATCAGAAGTTTCCCCCAGGACCCCTAGTCCCCGTGCTCTTCCCACGAGGAACTCTGTTGGTCCTCGGGGTCCAGCAGGCATCCGCTGCCATGGCACGGCCCCGGAAGGCTCTCTGAGGCCATTCGAGGAGACTGGCCGGCACCTAGTCAGACTCTCAGGATCTCCAAGGTCCCTGCCAGGGTGTCAGAAATAAACCCCAACACCTGTCCTACTCACTCCACGGATCAAGCTCACAAGCTGCCTACCTTCACTTCTCACAGAGGGGCAGCACCCAGACCTAAGGGAAAAGTCAGGGGACGTGTCCAGTCAACGACTCGGCTCTGCAACCATTCCTTGTGGACACTCCTGGGCATAAGCAATTCCTGAGCCAGCACGCCACTCGCCCACGCACACACACACACACACACACACACACACACAGACACACACACACATAAACACCTACACAGAGGCAGGCCGGAACACAATCCGCAGCAGCACACCCGCCCAATATCACAAGAGTGCCTAGAAAGCCAGACACACTCAGAAACTGACACATTCGCATGGTATCCACTATACACTTATGCAGGGCAGAGAGTCCAGTCTGGATTCCCATAGAAAGAACATTTTGACTTTGAAAATATGTCATCCATCCATCCATCCCAACAGGAAGCCCTTCGGGCCTTGAGGTCTGAGTCTCGAGAAGGAGGCCCACCTCCTCAATGGCGAGACCCTCTGTGACCACCATTTCTCCTGGAGGCAGCTCACACATCCCGCGACCACAGTCCACCTCTCCAGGCCAGCTCAGGCTGTCGCCCTGTGTCCCTGACAACTCAGCTCCCACCGGCCAGGCCTGCCTAGGTTTCTCCGCATCACCAGGCTCCTCAGACCACGATTCTCCTCCCGGTCCCTTCTAACTGTTCTCCAGGCAATCGTTCGGGCAGAAATCATCAAGCATGCTGACACCTCGAGGCCCAAATCTATGACTATTATCGGCGATCCCATCCCCAGATGCCACTTTACACACAGGGCCCCTTGCTGGGGATCCTGCGGCTTCCTAAAGGATGAAGAGTCCCACTGTCTGTTCTGTCCACAGGCTCCTTGCATACCCGCAGGGCCTGCCATTGGCTCCAACTCCCTCATACCCTGGCTTGGCTATGCAGCAGGTCCTAGGTTGATGTTTTCTGGTGTTTCCCATTCTACCTTCCGGTCCCTGGGCTCTGACACCGCTCCCCCCAAAACACACACACACACACACACACACACACACACGCACGTACACACCCACACCCACACACAATTTCAGCTTTGTGCACAGCCAGGAAGCCTGTCATGTGCCAAGGCAAGGCTTCGATCTGTTTTCACAGGACACTTGGGAACAGGGGACTGCCTTGACATGGGAGGTAGTGTGTGGTATCAGATCGCCTTGGGTCCTCCACTGGGAAGGAGCCCGGGCCCCGGCTGGTCTCCGGGGATCTGGAGTAAGGAGTCCTGGCAGGAAGGAGCAGGCTCCAGGTTCAGCTACTAACAGGCAGCGGGTTTGCTGCCCTGGACAAGGCCCTGCAGGCAGGCTACAGGGTACCACTCGCCCCTGCCAGGGCTTTGTGGGCTTGTTTTCCACTCTGAAGAGACTCCGAGGAAGACAGGGCCTGGTGCCCCTCACAGCTGCCTGGCCGCTACCTACACAGGCCGAGGATTGCCTGGCAGGCCTAACACTTTTCAAGTGACTCCCAACCGACCTGGGTTTGGGGAGACTAGTGTTTTATTCGCAGAATCCTTGTCTGACAGACATGTGAGCCTCCCTGATCCCCAAGGTCTCCAGGTAGCATTACATAAGCAAATAACAATGAAAAGACATAACTGAAAATAAGCTGAAAGCAGTAAAAGACACACAGTAGGACAGGAGGGAAGTGAGGAGAGAAGCTGGAGAAGGGATGGATAAGGAAGGAGGTGGAGAGGTTGACAGGGAGGAAAAGAGGGAGGGAAAGGATGGCAGGGAGGGAGGGAGGGAGGGAAGGAGGGAGGTAAAGACAGAGGCAGAAAAGGAAGACTGGAGAGATGGAGGGGGAGACCGGATGGGAAAAAAGCCAGGAGGGAGGTAGAAAAGAGAGAAGAGATCCCGAAACGCAAAAGGCAGAGATCAGAATATCCGGGCAGGATGGGGGTTCCTGGAAGGGAGAGGTCGGGCCGCTGGGCTGCTGGAAAGAGGTCTGGGAAGAGTGTGGGTGCGCCTGTGCACTTGGTGTACCTTGTGGTAGGAGGAGAGGGAGGGAGAGCGGGGTTATCCGTTCCAGTCCCGAGCCCCAGAAGCTGAGGCTGGGGACCTAGAGAGCCCCTGTACCCTTCCGCCCTGCCAGACATGGCCGCCACCGGATGTGGGCGCCAGTGTTTCCTGTTTGGCCCCGGACACGCTCTGTGACCCCGTCCCGCCTCAAGGGGATGGTTTGGCACCGAGGGGCTGGAGCCTGGCCTCCCCCAGGCCCGGTAAGGCTCCCAAGCCTGCAGGAACCCCTTTCCTTGGTACCCGGGCGGTGCCAGCAGGCCCCACAGTCCCGCCCCGCAGAGCAAAGAGGAAGTGCTGGCGGGTTCGCGCAAAGAATTCCGCTTGATGGCGGTATGGCACCAGGAACGCCAGTCTCCAGGAGCCTCAGCTCGGCTCCCTCCGCCCTTTGCGGAGCAAGAAACGCCAACCAGTAGGCACTGCTCTCCAACATGGCTCTGCAGGAGCTAAGCCACTGCTGGCCAGGGTGGGCAACCGGCCTGGGCTAGGCAAACCCCACAGACTACTCATACCACTGTACTGGGTCACAACCACTCCCAGGACCTTGGCGCCCACCACAAGCACACGGGAACATAAAGACCATCTAAACGGCCCGACCCCAGGCAGGACAACTGTAAAGAGACCCACAAACAAAACAGGGGACACTGGGTCCCAGGAGCTGGGTTCTGTCCCAGCCCCAGCCCCAGCCCCAGCCCCAGCCCAGGCCCAGGGCCACAGCTCACAGCGTGCTCAGGTGTGTCTAGGTTATCTACTCACAGGGTGCTCAGGTGTGTCTAGGTCATCTATTGAATCCCGCCAAGGCTGTGGCGACACGGGTGGCAGGTCTGAACCCAGATTCCAGTATAAACTGACCTGGTCAGAGACCCCCAGCACCTATGAGTCACGCTTCCCGGACCATCTACACCAATCACAAGTACATACACTCAGACAAGCGCATACGTGGGGAAGGCACACACAAGCATAGAGGCACACATCTGTTCGGCTGGCCACAGGGACACACACAGCACGGACACGCACAGGCCGACACACTCACGCAGTCCTGGGCGCAGCACACGCACACATAGGGACACGCACACACACGCAGCCGCACGCACACGGAGCAGTAGGGGTGAGGCACTTGCTGCCAGATGTAGGGGAAAGCTGGACAGAGGTGATCAGCGTGGGTCCTAACACTGGCCTAGGTCTTGACAGTGCCTTGCCACCCGAGAGGAGCAGGTACCTGGCTGGCCAGAGGGCAAGAGCCACAGGGCTGTGTGTCATGAGTTAGGATCAGGCCCGTGTCCTCAAGGATCCCGGCTCTCTGGGTTCTGGTGATGCCCTGGACATCCTGAAGAGCTCCTGCCTCTTTTGCCCTGGGAGCGACCGCAAGCTCTCCTGAAACAGCAGGCTGCCCGGGACCCTGATCTGCGGCCAAGAAAGGAGGCAATGAAGAAACGATCCTTCTTCCCAGCTGCTACCTGCCCTCCAGGTCCTAGGCCAGTGGCCCCAGCAGCGTCCTGCGGATGGCCTGGCAACCATTATGACTTCACTGTCCGTATCCATGCCTCCCCTTCCTGCCGCCAAGCCCCTCCCCCACCTCACAGGCCCTGGGCCAATCAGAAGTTTCCCCCAGGACCCCTAGTCCCCGTGCTCTTCCCACGAGGAACTCTGTTGGTCCTCGGGGTCCAGCAGGCATCCGCTGCCATGGCACGGCCCCGGAAGGCTCTCTGAGGCCATTCGAGGAGACTGGCCGGCACCTAGTCAGACTCTCAGGATCTCCAAGGTCCCTGCCAGGGTGTCAGAAATAAACCCCAACACCTGTCCTACTCACTCCACGGATCAAGCTCACAAGCTGCCTACCTTCACTTCTCACAGAGGGGCAGCACCCAGACCTAAGGGAAAAGTCAGGGGACGTGTCCAGTCAACGACTCGGCTCTGCAACCATTCCTTGTGGACACTCCTGGGCATAAGCAATTCCTGAGCCAGCACGCCACTCGCCCACGCACACACACACACACACACACACACACACACACACACACACACAAACACCTACACAGAGGCAGGCCGGAACACAATCCGCAGCAGCACACCCGCCCAATATCACAAGAGTGCCTAGAAAGCCAGACACACTCAGAAACTGACACATTCGCATGGTATCCACTATACACTTATGCAGGGCAGAGAGTCCAGTCTGGATTCCCATAGAAAGAACATTTTGACTTTGAAAATATGTCATCCATCCATCCATCCCAACAGGAAGCCCTTCGGGCCTTGAGGTCTGAGTCTCGAGAAGGAGGCCCACCTCCTCAATGGCGAGACCCTCTGTGACCACCATTTCTCCTGGAGGCAGCTCACACATCCCGCGACCACAGTCCACCTCTCCAGGCCAGCTCAGGCTGTCGCCCTGTGTCCCTGACAACTCAGCTCCCACCGGCCAGGCCTGCCTAGGTTTCTCCGCATCACCAGGCTCCTCAGACCACGATTCTCCTCCCGGTCCCTTCTAACTGTTCTCCAGACAATCGTTCGGGCAGAAATCATCAAGCATGCTGACACCTCGAGGCCCAAATCTATGACTATTATCGGCGATCCCATCCCCAGATGCCACTTTACACACAGGGCCCCTTGCTGGGGATCCTGCGGCTTCCTAAAGGATGAAGAGTCCCACTGTCTGTTCTGTCCACAGGCTCCTTGCATACCCGCAGGGCCTGCCATTGGCTCCAACTCCCTCATACCCTGGCTTGGCTATGCAGCAGGTCCTAGGTTGATGTTTTCTGGTGTTTCCCATTCTACCTTCCGGTCCCTGGGCTCTGACACCGCTCCCCCCAAAACACACACACACACACACACACACACACACACACGCACGTACACACCCACACCCACACACAATTTCAGCTTTGTGCACAGCCAGGAAGCCTGTCATGTGCCAAGGCAAGGCTTCGATCTGTTTTCACAGGACACTTGGGAACAGGGGACTGCCTTGACATGGGAGGTAGTGTGTGGTATCAGATCGCCTTGGGTCCTCCACTGGGAAGGAGCCCGGGCCCCGGCTGGTCTCCGGGGATCTGGAGTAAGGAGTCCTGGCAGGAAGGAGCAGGCTCCAGGTTCAGCTACTAACAGGCAGCGGGTTTGCTGCCCTGGACAAGGCCCTGCAGGCAGGCTACAGGGTACCACTCGCCCCTGCCAGGGCTTTGTGGGCTTGTTTTCCACTCTGAAGAGACTCCGAGGAAGACAGGGCCTGGTGCCCCTCACAGCTGCCTGGCCGCTACCTACACAGGCCGAGGATTGCCTGGCAGGCCTAACACTTTTCAAGTGACTCCCAACCGACCTGGGTTTGGGGAGACTAGTGTTTTATTCGCAGAATCCTTGTCTGACAGACATGTGAGCCTCCCTGATCCCCAAGGTCTCCAGGTAGCATTACATAAGCAAATAACAATGAAAAGACATAACTGAAAATAAGCTGAAAGCAGTAAAAGACACACAGTAGGACAGGAGGGAAGTGAGGAGAGAAGCTGGAGAAGGGATGGATAAGGAAGGAGGTGGAGAGGTTGACAGGGAGGAAAAGAGGGAGGGAAAGGATGGCAGGGAGGGAGGGAGGGAGGGAAGGAGGGAGGTAAAGACAGAGGCAGAAAAGGAAGACTGGAGAGATGGAGGGGGAGACCGGATGGGAAAAAAGCCAGGAGGGAGGTAGAAAAGAGAGAAGAGATCCCGAAACGCAAAAGGCAGAGATCAGAATATCCGGGCAGGATGGGGGTTCCTGGAAGGGAGAGGTCGGGCCGCTGGGCTGCTGGAAAGAGGTCTGGGAAGAGTGTGGGTGCGCCTGTGCACTTGGTGTACCTTGTGGTAGGAGGAGAGGGAGGGAGAGCGGGGTTATCCGTTCCAGTCCCGAGCCCCAGAAGCTGAGGCTGGGGACCTAGAGAGCCCCTGTACCCTTCCGCCCTGCCAGACATGGCCGCCACCGGATGTGGGCGCCAGTGTTTCCTGTTTGGCCCCGGACACGCTCTGTGACCCCGTCCCGCCTCAAGGGGATGGTTTGGCACCGAGGGGCTGGAGCCTGGCCTCCCCCAGGCCCGGTAAGGCTCCCAAGCCTGCAGGAACCCCTTTCCTTGGTACCCGGGCGGTGCCAGCAGGCCCCACAGTCCCGCCCCGCAGAGCAAAGAGGAAGTGCTGGCGGGTTCGCGCAAAGAATTCCGCTTGATGGCGGTATGGCACCAGGAACGCCAGTCTCCAGGAGCCTCAGCTCGGCTCCCTCCGCCCTTTGCGGAGCAAGAAACGCCAACCAGTAGGCACTGCTCTCCAACATGGCTCTGCAGGAGCTAAGCCACTGCTGGCCAGGGTGGGCAACCGGCCTGGGCTAGGCAAACCCCACAGACTACTCATACCACTGTACTGGGTCACAACCACTCCCAGGACCTTGGCGCCCACCACAAGCACACGGGAACATAAAGACCATCTAAACGGCCCGACCCCAGGCAGGACAACTGTAAAGAGACCCACAAACAAAACAGGGGACACTGGGTCCCAGGAGCTGGGTTCTGTCCCAGCCCCAGCCCCAGCCCCAGCCCCAGCCCAGGCCCAGGGCCACAGCTCACAGCGTGCTCAGGTGTGTCTAGGTTATCTACTCACAGGGTGCTCAGGTGTGTCTAGGTCATCTATTGAATCCCGCCAAGGCTGTGGCGACACGGGTGGCAGGTCTGAACCCAGATTCCAGTATAAACTGACCTGGTCAGAGACCCCCAGCACCTATGAGTCACGCTTCCCGGACCATCTACACCAATCACAAGTACATACACTCAGACAAGCGCATACATGGGGAAGGCACACACAAGCATAGAGGCACACATCTGTTCGGCTGGCCACAGGGACACACACAGCACGGACACGCACAGGCCGACACACTCACGCAGTCCTGGGCGCAGCACACGCACACATAGGGACACGCACACACACGCAGCCGCACGCACACGGAGCAGTAGGGGTGAGGCACTTGCTGCCAGATGTAGGGGAAAGCTGGACAGAGGTGATCAGCGTGGGTCCTAACACTGGCCTAGGTCTTGACAGTGCCTTGCCACCCGAGAGGAGCAGGTACCTGGCTGGCCAGAGGGCAAGAGCCACAGGGCTGTGTGTCATGAGTTAGGATCAGGCCCGTGTCCTCAAGGATCCCGGCTCTCTGGGTTCTGGTGATGCCCTGGACATCCTGAAGAGCTCCTGCCTCTTTTGCCCTGGGAGCGACCGCAAGCTCTCCTGAAACAGCAGGCTGCCCGGGACCCTGATCTGCGGCCAAGAAAGGAGGCAATGAAGAAACGATCCTTCTTCCCAGCTGCTACCTGCCCTCCAGGTCCTAGGCCAGTGGCCCCAGCAGCGTCCTGCGGATGGCCTGGCAACCATTATGACTTCACTGTCCGTATCCATGCCTCCCCTTCCTGCCGCCAAGCCCCTCCCCCACCTCACAGGCCCTGGGCCAATCAGAAGTTTCCCCCAGGACCCCTAGTCCCCGTGCTCTTCCCACGAGGAACTCTGTTGGTCCTCGGGGTCCAGCAGGCATCCGCTGCCATGGCACGGCCCCGGAAGGCTCTCTGAGGCCATTCGAGGAGACTGGCCGGCACCTAGTCAGACTCTCAGGATCTCCAAGGTCCCTGCCAGGGTGTCAGAAATAAACCCCAACACCTGTCCTACTCACTCCACGGATCAAGCTCACAAGCTGCCTACCTTCACTTCTCACAGAGGGGCAGCACCCAGACCTAAGGGAAAAGTCAGGGGACGTGTCCAGTCAACGACTCGGCTCTGCAACCATTCCTTGTGGACACTCCTGGGCATAAGCAATTCCTGAGCCAGCACGCCACTCGCCCACGCACACACACACACACACACACACACACACACAGACACACACACACATAAACACCTACACAGAGGCAGGCCGGAACACAATCCGCAGCAGCACACCCGCCCAATATCACAAGAGTGCCTAGAAAGCCAGACACACTCAGAAACTGACACATTCGCATGGTATCCACTATACACTTATGCAGGGCAGAGAGTCCAGTCTGGATTCCCATAGAAAGAACATTTTGACTTTGAAAATATGTCATCCATCCATCCATCCCAACAGGAAGCCCTTCGGGCCTTGAGGTCTGAGTCTCGAGAAGGAGGCCCACCTCCTCAATGGCGAGACCCTCTGTGACCACCATTTCTCCTGGAGGCAGCTCACACATCCCGCGACCACAGTCCACCTCTCCAGGCCAGCTCAGGCTGTCGCCCTGTGTCCCTGACAACTCAGCTCCCACCGGCCAGGCCTGCCTAGGTTTCTCCGCATCACCAGGCTCCTCAGACCACGATTCTCCTCCCGGTCCCTTCTAACTGTTCTCCAGGCAATCGTTCGGGCAGAAATCATCAAGCATGCTGACACCTCGAGGCCCAAATCTATGACTATTATCGGCGATCCCATCCCCAGATGCCACTTTACACACAGGGCCCCTTGCTGGGGATCCTGCGGCTTCCTAAAGGATGAAGAGTCCCACTGTCTGTTCTGTCCACAGGCTCCTTGCATACCCGCAGGGCCTGCCATTGGCTCCAACTCCCTCATACCCTGGCTTGGCTATGCAGCAGGTCCTAGGTTGATGTTTTCTGGTGTTTCCCATTCTACCTTCCGGTCCCTGGGCTCTGACACCGCTCCCCCCAAAACACACACACACACACACACACACACACACACGCACGTACACACCCACACCCACACACAATTTCAGCTTTGTGCACAGCCAGGAAGCCTGTCATGTGCCAAGGCAAGGCTTCGATCTGTTTTCACAGGACACTTGGGAACAGGGGACTGCCTTGACATGGGAGGTAGTGTGTGGTATCAGATCGCCTTGGGTCCTCCACTGGGAAGGAGCCCGGGCCCCGGCTGGTCTCCGGGGATCTGGAGTAAGGAGTCCTGGCAGGAAGGAGCAGGCTCCAGGTTCAGCTACTAACAGGCAGCGGGTTTGCTGCCCCGGACAAGGCCCTGCAGGCAGGCTACAGGGTACCACTCGCCCCTGCCAGGGCTTTGTGGGCTTGTTTTCCACTCTGAAGAGACTCCGAGGAAGACAGGGCCTGGTGCCCCTCACAGCTGCCTGGCCGCTACCTACACAGGCCGAGGATTGCCTGGCAGGCCTAACACTTTTCAAGTGACTCCCAACCGACCTGGGTTTGGGGAGACTAGTGTTTTATTCGCAGAATCATTGTCTGACAGACATGTGAGCCTCCCTGATCCCCAAGGTCTCCAGGTAGCATTACATAAGCAAATAACAATGAAAAGACATAACTGAAAATAAGCTGAAAGCAGTAAAAGACACACAGTAGGACAGGAGGGAAGTGAGGAGAGAAGCTGGAGAAGGGATGGATAAGGAAGGAGGTGGAGAGGTTGACAGGGAGGAAAAGAGGGAGGGAAAGGATGGGAGGGAGGGAGGGAGGGAGGGAAGGAGGGAGGTAAAGACAGAGGCAGAAAAGGAAGACTGGAGAGATGGAGGGGGAGACCGGATGGGAAAAAAGCCAGGAGGGAGGTAGAAAAGAGAGAAGAGATCCCGAAACGCAAAAGGCAGAGATCAGAATATCCGGGCAGGATGGGGGTTCCTGGAAGGGAGAGGTCGGGCCGCTGGGCTGCTGGAAAGAGGTCTGGGAAGAGTGTGGGTGCGCCTGTGCACTTGGTGTACCTTGTGGTAGGAGGAGAGGGAGGGAGAGCGGGGTTATCCGTTCCAGTCCCGAGCCCCAGAAGCTGAGGCTGGGGACCTAGAGAGCCCCTGTACCCTTCCGCCCTGCCAGACATGGCCGCCACCGGATGTGGGCGCCAGTGTTTCCTGTTTGGCCCCGGACACGCTCTGTGACCCCGTCCCGCCTCAAGGGGATGGTTTGGCACCGAGGGGCTGGAGCCTGGCCTCCCCCAGGCCCGGTAAGGCTCCCAAGCCTGCAGGAACCCCTTTCCTTGGTACCCGGGCGGTGCCAGCAGGCCCCACAGTCCCGCCCCGCAGAGCAAAGAGGAAGTGCTGGCGGGTTCGCGCAAAGAATTCCGCTTGATGGCGGTATGGCACCAGGAACGCCAGGCTCCAGGAGCCTCAGCTCGGCTCCCTCCGCCCTTTGCGGAGCAAAAAACGCCAACCAGTAGGCACTGCTCTCCAACATGGCTCTGCAGGAGCTAAGCCACTGCTGGCCAGGGTGGGCAACCGGCCTGGGCTAGGCAAACGCCACAGACTACTCATACCACTGTACTGGGTCACAACCACTCCCAGGACCTTGGCGCCCACCACAAGCACACGGGAACATAAAGACCATCTAAACGGCCCGACCCCAGGCAGGACAACTGTAAAGAGACCCACAAACAAAACAGGGGACACTGGGTCCCAGGAGCTGGGTTCTGTCCCAGCCCCAGCCCCAGCCCCAGCCCAGGCCCAGGGCCACAGCTCACAGCGTGCTCAGGTGTGTCTAGGTTATCTACTCACAGGGTGCTCAGGTGTGTCTAGGTCATCTATTGAATCCCGCCAAGGCTGTGGCGACACGGGTGGCAGGTCTGAACCCAGATTCCAGTATAAACTGACCTGGTCAGAGACCCCCAGCACCTATGAGTCACGCTTCCCGGACCATCTACACCAATCACAAGTACATACACTCAGACAAGCGCATACATGGGGAAGGCACACACAAGCATAGAGGCACACATCTGTTCGGCTGGCCACAGGGACACACACAGCACGGACACGCACAGGCCGACACACTCACGCAGTCCTGGGCGCAGCACACGCACACATAGGGACACGCACACACACGCAGCCGCACGCACACGGAGCAGTAGGGGTGAGGCACTTGCTGCCAGATGTAGGGGAAAGCTGGACAGAGGTGATCAGCGTGGGTCCTAACACTGGCCTAGGTCTTGACAGTGCCTTGCCACCCGAGAGGAGCAGGTACCTGGCTGGCCAGAGGGCAAGAGCCACAGGGCTGTGTGTCATGAGTTAGGATCAGGCCCGTGTCCTCAAGGATCCCGGCTCTCTGGGTTCTGGTGATGCCCTGGACATCCTGAAGAGCTCCTGCCTCTTTTGCCCTGGGAGCGACCGCAAGCTCTCCTGAAACAGCAGGCTGCCCGGGACCCTGATCTGCGGCCAAGAAAGGAGGCAATGAAGAAACGATCCTTCTTCCCAGCTGCTACCTGCCCTCCAGGTCCTAGGCCAGTGGCCCCAGCAGCATCCTGCGGATGGCCTGGCAACCATTATGACTTCACTGTCCGTATCCATGCCTCCCCTTCCTGCCGCCAAGCCCCTCCCCCACCTCACAGGCCCTGGGCCAATCAGAAGTTTCCCCCAGGACCCCTAGTCCCCGTGCTCTTCCCACGAGGAACTCTGTTGGTCCTCGGGGTCCAGCAGGCATCCGCTGCCATGGCACGGCCCCGGAAGGCTCTCTGAGGCCATTCGAGGAGACTGGCCGGCACCTAGTCAGACTCTCAGGATCTCCAAGGTCCCTGCCAGGGTGTCAGAAATAAACCCCAACACCTGTCCTACTCACTCCACGGATCAAGCTCACAAGCTGCCTACCTTCACTTCTCACAGAGGGGCAGCACCCAGACCTAAGGGAAAAGTCAGGGGACGTGTCCAGTCAACGACTCGGCTCTGCAACCATTCCTTGTGGACACTCCTGGGCATAAGCAATTCCTGAGCCAGCACGCCACTCGCCCACGCACACACACACACACACACACACACACACACACACACACACATAAACATCTACACAGAGGCAGGCCGGAACACAATCCGCAGCAGCACACCCGCCCAATATCACAAGAGTGCCTAGAAAGCCAGACACACTCAGAAACTGACACATTCGCATGGTATCCACTATACACTTATGCAGGGCAGAGAGTCCAGTCTGGATTCCCATAGAAAGAACATTTTGACTTTGAAAATATGTCATCCATCCATCCATCCCAACAGGAAGCCCTTCGGGCCTTGAGGTCTGAGTCTCGAGAAGGAGGCCCACCTCCTCAATGGCGAGACCCTCTGTGACCACCATTTCTCCTGGAGGCAGCTCACACATCCCGCGACAACAGTCCACCTCTCCAGGCCAGCTCAGGCTGTCGCCCTGTGTCCCTGACAACTCAGCTCCCACCGGCCAGGCCTGCCTAGGTTTCTCCGCATCACCAGGCTCCTCAGACCACGATTCTCCTCCCGGTCCCTTCTAACTGTTCTCCAGGCAATCGTTCGGGCAGAAATCATCAAGCATGCTGACACCTCGAGGCCCAAATCTATGACTATTATCGGCGATCCCATCCCCAGATGCCACTTTACACACAGGGCCCCTTGCTGGGGATCCTGCGGCTTCCTAAAGGATGAAGAGTCCCACTGTCTGTTCTGTCCACAGGCTCCTTGCATACCCGCAGGGCCTGCCATTGGCTCCAACTCCCTCATACCCTGGCTTGGCTATGCAGCAGGTCCTAGGTTGATGTTTTCTGGTGTTTCCCATTCTACCTTCCGGTCCCTGGGCTCTGACACCGCTCCCCCCAAAACACACACACACACACACACACACACACACACGCACGTACACACCCACACCCACACACAATTTCAGCTTTGTGCACAGCCAGGAAGCCTGTCATGTGCCAAGGCAAGGCTTCGATCTGTTTTCACAGGACACTTGGGAACAGGGGACTGCCTTGACATGGGAGGTAGTGTGTGGTATCAGATCGCCTTGGGTCCTCCACTGGGAAGGAGCCCGGGCCCCGGCTGGTCTCCGGGGATCTGGAGTAAGGAGTCCTGGCAGGAAGGAGCAGGCTCCAGGTTCAGCTACTAACAGGCAGCGGGTTTGCTGCCCTGGACAAGGCCCTGCAGGCAGGCTACAGGGTACCACTCGCCCCTGCCAGGGCTTTGTGGGCTTGTTTTCCACTCTGAAGAGACTCCGAGGAAGACAGGGCCTGGTGCCCCTCACAGCTGCCTGGCCGCTACCTACACAGGCCGAGGATTGCCTGGCAGGCCTAACACTTTTCAAGTGACTCCCAACCGACCTGGGTTTGGGGAGACTAGTGTTTTATTCGCAGAATCCTTGTCTGACAGACATGTGAGCCTCCCTGATCCCCAAGGTCTCCAGGTAGCATTACATAAGCAAATAACAATGAAAAGACATAACTGAAAATAAGCTGAAAGCAGTAAAAGACACACAGTAGGACAGGAGGGAAGTGAGGAGAGAAGCTGGAGAAGGGATGGATAAGGAAGGAGGTGGAGAGGTTGACAGGGAGGAAAAGAGGGAGGGAAAGGATGGGAGGGAGGGAGGGAGGGAGGGAAGGAGGGAGGTAAAGACAGAGGCAGAAAAGGAAGACTGGAGAGATGGAGGGGGAGACCGGATGGGAAAAAAGCCAGGAGGGAGGTAGAAAAGAGAGAAGAGATCCCGAAACGCAAAAGGCAGAGATCAGAATATCCGGGCAGGATGGGGGTTCCTGGAAGGGAGAGGTCGGGCCGCTGGGCTGCTGGAAAGAGGTCTGGGAAGAGTGTGGGTGCTCCTGTGCACTTGGTGTACCTTGTGGTAGGAGGAGAGGGAGGGAGAGCGGGGTTATCCGTTCCAGTCCCGAGCGCCAGAAGCTGAGGCTGGGGACCTAGGGAGCCCCTGTGCCCTTCCGCCCTGCCAGACATGGCCGCCACCGGATGTGGGCGCCAGTGTTTCCTGTTTGGCCCCGGACACGCTCTGTGACCCCGTCCCGCCTCAAGGGGATGGTTTGGCACCGAGGGGCTGGAGCCTGGCCTCCCCCAGGCCCGGTAAGGCTCCCAAGCCTGCAGGAACCCCTTTCCTTGGTACCCGGGCGGTGCCAGCAGGCCCCACAGTCCCGCCCCGCAGAGCAAAGAGGAAGTGCTGGCGGGTTCGCGCAAAGAATTCCGCTTGATGGCGGTATGGCACCAGGAACGCCAGGCTCCAGGAGCCTCAGCTGGGCTCCCTCCGCCCTTTGCGGAGCAAAAAACGCCAACCAGTAGGCACTGCTCTCCAACATGGCTCTGCAGGAGCTAAGCCACTGCTGGCCAGGGTGGGCAACCGGCCTGGGCTAGGCAAACCCCACAGACTACTCATACCACTGTACTGGGTCACAACCACTCCCAGGACCTTGGCGCCCACCACAAGCACACGGGAACATAAAGACCATCTAAACGGCCCGACCCCAGGCAGGACAACTGTAAAGAGACCCACAAACAAAACAGGGGACACTGGGTCCCAGGAGCTGGGTTCTGTCCCAGCCCCAGCCCCAGCCCCAGCACCAGCCCAGGCCCAGGGCCACAGCTCACAGCGTGCTCAGGTGTGTCTAGGTTATCTACTCACAGGGTGCTCAGGTGTGTCTAGGTCATCTATTGAATCCCGCCAAGGCTGTGGCGACACGGGTGGCAGGTCTGAACCCAGATTCCAGTATAAACTGACCTGGTCAGAGACCCCCAGCACCTATGAGTCACGCTTCCCGGACCATCTACACCAATCACAAGTACATACACTCAGACAAGCGCATACATGGGGAAGGCACACACAAGCATAGAGGCACACATCTGTTCGGCTGGCCACAGGGACACACACAGCACGGACACGCACAGGCCGACACACTCACGCAGTCCTGGGCGCAGCACACGCACACATAGGGACACGCACACACACGCAGCCGCACGCACACGGAGCAGTAGGGGTGAGGCACTTGCTGCCAGATGTAGGGGAAAGCTGGACAGAGGTGATCAGCGTGGGTCCTAACACTGGCCTAGGTCTTGACAGTGCCTTGCCACCCGAGAGGAGCAGGTACCTGGCTGGCCAGAGGGCAAGAGCCACAGGGCTGTGTGTCATGAGTTAGGATCAGGCCCGTGTCCTCAAGGATCCCGGCTCTCTGGGTTCTGGTGATGCCCTGGACATCCTGAAGAGCTCCTGCCTCTTTTGCCCTGGGAGCGACCGCAAGCTCTCCTGAAACAGCAGGCTGCCCGGGACCCTGATCTGCGGCCAAGAAAGGAGGCAATGAAGAAACGATCCTTCTTCCCAGCTGCTACCTGCCCTCCAGGTCCTAGGCCAGTGGCCCCAGCAGCGTCCTGCGGATGGCCTGGCAACCATTATGACTTCACTGTCCGTATCCATGCCTCCCCTTCCTGCCGCCAAGCCCCTCCCCCACCTCACAGGCCCTGGGCCAATCAGAAGTTTCCCCCAGGACCCCTAGTCCCCGTGCTCTTCCCACGAGGAACTCTGTTGGTCCTCGGGGTCCAGCAGGCATCCGCTGCCATGGCACGGCCCCGGAAGGCTCTCTGAGGCCATTCGAGGAGACTGGCCGGCACCTAGTCAGACTCTCAGGATCTCCAAGGTCCCTGCCAGGGTGTCAGAAATAAACCCCAACACCTGTCCTACTCACTCCACGGATCAAGCTCACAAGCTGCCTACCTTCACTTCTCACAGAGGGGCAGCACCCAGACCTAAGGGAAAAGTCAGGGGACGTGTCCAGTCAACGACTCGGCTCTGCAACCATTCCTTGTGGACACTCCTGGGCATAAGCAATTCCTGAGCCAGCACGCCACTCGCCCACGCACACACACACACACACACACACACACACACAGACACACACACACATAAACACCTACACAGAGGCAGGCCGGAACACAATCCGCAGCAGCACACCCGCCCAATATCACAAGAGTGCCTAGAAAGCCAGACACACTCAGAAACTGACACATTCGCATGGTATCCACTATACACTTATGCAGGGCAGAGAGTCCAGTCTGGATTCCCATAGAAAGAACATTTTGACTTTGAAAATATGTCATCCATCCATCCATCCCAACAGGAAGCCCTTCGGGCCTTGAGGTCTGAGTCTCGAGAAGGAGGCCCACCTCCTCAATGGCGAGACCCTCTGTGACCACCATTTCTCCTGGAGGCAGCTCACACATCCCGCGACCACAGTCCACCTCTCCAGGCCAGCTCAGGCTGTCGCCCTGTGTCCCTGACAACTCAGCTCCCACCGGCCAGGCCTGCCTAGGTTTCTCCGCATCACCAGGCTCCTCAGACCACGATTCTCCTCCCGGTCCCTTCTAACTGTTCTCCAGGCAATCGTTCGGGCAGAAATCATCAAGCATGCTGACACCTCGAGGCCCAAATCTATGACTATTATCGGCGATCCCATCCCCAGATGCCACTTTACACACAGGGCCCCTTGCTGGGGATCCTGCGGCTTCCTAAAGGATGAAGAGTCCCACTGTCTGTTCTGTCCACAGGCTCCTTGCATACCCGCAGGGCCTGCCATTGGCTCCAACTCCCTCATACCCTGGCTTGGCTATGCAGCAGGTCCTAGGTTGATGTTTTCTGGTGTTTCCCATTCTACCTTCCGGTCCCTGGGCTCTGACACCGCTCCCCCCAAAACACACACACACACACACACACACACACACACGCACGTACACATCCACACCCACACACAATTTCAGCTTTGTGCACAGCCAGGAAGCCTGTCATGTGCCAAGGCAAGGCTTCGATCTGTTTTCACAGGACACTTGGGAACAGGGGACTGCCTTGACATGGGAGGTAGTGTGTGGTATCAGATCGCCTTGGGTCCTCCACTGGGAAGGAGCCCGGGCCCCGGCTGGTCTCCGGGGATCTGGAGTAAGGAGTCCTGGCAGGAAGGAGCAGGCTCCAAGTTCAGCTACTAACAGGCAGCGGGTTTGCTGCCCTGGACAAGGCCCTGCAGGCAGGCTACAGGGTACCACTCGGCCCTGCCAGGGCTTTGTGGGCTTGTTTTCCACTCTGAAGAGACTCCGAGGAAGACAGGGCCTGGTGCCCCTCACAGCTGCCTGGCCGCTACCTACACAGGCCGAGGATTGCCTGGCAGGCCTAACACTTTTCAAGTGACTCCCAACCGACCTGGGTTTGGGGAGACTAGTGTTTTATTCGCAGAATCCTTGTCTGACAGACATGTGAGCCTCCCTGATCCCCAAGGTCTCCAGGTAGCATTACATAAGCAAATAACAATGAAAAGACATAACTGAAAATAAGCTGAAAGCAGTAAAAGACACACAGTAGGACAGGAGGGAAGTGAGGAGAGAAGCTGGAGAAGGGATGGATAAGGAAGGAGGTGGAGAGGTTGACAGGGAGGAAAAGAGGGAGGGAAAGGATGGGAGGGAGGGAGGGAGGGAAGGAGGGAGGTAAAGACAGAGGCAGAAAAGGAAGACTGGAGAGATGGAGGGGGAGACCGGATGGGAAAAAAGCCAGGAGGGAGGTAGAAAAGAGAGAAGAGATCCCGAAACGCAAAAGGCAGAGATCAGAATATCCGGGCAGGATGGGGGTTCCTGGAAGGGAGAGGTCGGGCCGCTGGGCTGCTGGAAAGAGGTCTGGGAAGAGTGTGGGTGCTCCTGTGCACTTGGTGTACCTTGTGGTAGGAGGAGAGGGAGGGAGAGCGGGGTTATCCGTTCCAGTCCCGAGTCCCAGAAGCTGAGGCTGGGGACCTAGGGAGCCCCTGTGCCCTTCCGCCCTGCCAGACATGGCCGCCACCGGATGTGGGCGCCAGTGTTTCCTGTTTGGCCCCGGACACGCTCTGTGACCCCGTCCCGCCTCAAGGGGATGGTTTGGCACCGAGGGGCTGGAGCCTGGCCTCCCCCAGGCCCGGTAAGGCTCCCAAGCCTGCAGGAACCCCTTTCCTTGGTACCCGGGCGGTGCCAGCAGGCCCCACAGTCCCGCCCCGCAGAGCAAAGAGGAAGTGCTGGCGGGTTCGCGCAAAGAATTCCGCTTGATGGCGGTATGGCACCAGGAACGCGAGGCTCCAGGAGCCTCAGCTCGGCTCCCTCCGCCCTTTGCGGAGCAAAAAACGCCAACCAGTAGGCACTGCTCTCCAACATGGCTCTGCAGGAGCTAAGCCACTGCTGGCCAGGGTGGGCAACCGGCCTGGGCTAGGCAAACCCCACAGACTACTCATACCACTGTACTGGGTCACAACCACTCCCAGGACCTTGGCGCCCACCACAAGCACACGGGAACATAAAGACCATCTAAACGGCCCGACCCCAGGCAGGACAACTGTAAAGAGACCCACAAACAAAACAGGGGACACTGGGTCCCAGGAGCTGGGTTCTGTCCCAGCCCCAGCCCCAGCCCCAGCCCCAGCCCAGGCCCAGGGCCACAGCTCACAGCGTGCTCAGGTGTGTCTAGGTTATCTACTCACAGGGTGCTCAGGTGTGTCTAGGTCATCTATTGAATCCCGCCAAGGCTGTGGCGACACGGGTGGCAGGTCTGAACCCAGATTCCAGTATAAACTGACCTGGTCAGAGACCCCCAGCACCTATGAGTCACGCTTCCCGGACCATCTACACCAATCACAAGTACATACACTCAGACAAGCGCATACGTGGGGAAGGCACACACAAGCATAGAGGCACACATCTGTTCGGCTGGCCACAGGGACACACACAGCACGGACACGCACAGGCCGACACACTCACGCAGTCCTGGGCGCAGCACACGCACACATAGGGACACGCACACACACGCAGCCGCACGCACACGGAGCAGTAGGGGTGAGGCACTTGCTGCCAGATGTAGGGGAAAGCTGGACAGAGGTGATCAGCGTGGGTCCTAACACTGGCCTAGGTCTTGACAGTGCCTTGCCACCCGAGAGGAGCAGGTACCTGGCTGGCCAGAGGGCAAGAGCCACAGGGCTGTGTGTCATGAGTTAGGATCAGGCCCGTGTCCTCAAGGATCCCGGCTCTCTGGGTTCTGGTGATGCCCTGGACATCCTGAAGAGCTCCTGCCTCTTTTGCCCTGGGAGCGACCGCAAGCTCTCCTGAAACAGCAGGCTGCCCGGGACCCTGATCTGCGGCCAAGAAAGGAGGCAATGAAGAAACGATCCTTCTTCCCAGCTGCTACCTGCCCTCCAGGTCCTAGGCCAGTGGCCCCAGCAGCGTCCTGCGGATGGCCTGGCAACCATTATGACTTCACTGTCCGTATCCATGCCTCCCCTTCCTGCCGCCAAGCCCCTCCCCCACCTCACAGGCCCTGGGCCAATCAGAAGTTTCCCCCAGGACCCCTAGTCCCCGTGCTCTTCCCACGAGGAACTCTGTTGGTCCTCGGGGTCCAGCAGGCATCCGCTGCCATGGCACGGCCCCGGAAGGCTCTCTGAGGCCATTCGAGGAGACTGGCCGGCACCTAGTCAGACTCTCAGGATCTCCAAGGTCCCTGCCAGGGTGTCAGAAATAAACCCCAACACCTGTCCTACTCACTCCACGGATCAAGCTCACAAGCTGCCTACCTTCACTTCTCACAGAGGGGCAGCACCCAGACCTAAGGGAAAAGTCAGGGGACGTGTCCAGTCAACGACTCGGCTCTGCAACCATTCCTTGTGGACACTCCTGGGCATAAGCAATTCCTGAGCCAGCACGCCACTCGCCCACGCACACACACACACACACACACACACACACAGACACACACACACAAACACCTACACAGAGGCAGGCCGGAACACAATCCGCAGCAGCACACCCGCCCAATATCACAAGAGTGCCTAGAAAGCCAGACACACTCAGAAACTGACACATTCGCATGGTATCCACTATACACTTATGCAGGGCAGAGAGTCCAGTCTGGATTCCCATAGAAAGAACATTTTGACTTTGAAAATATGTCATCCATCCATCCATCCCAACAGGAAGCCCTTCGGGCCTTGAGGTCTGAGTCTCGAGAAGGAGGCCCACCTCCTCAATGGCGAGACCCTCTGTGACCACCATTTCTCCTGGAGGCAGCTCACACATCCCGCGACCACAGTCCACCTCTCCAGGCCAGCTCAGGCTGTCGCCCTGTGTCCCTGACAACTCAGCTCCCACCGGCCAGGCCTGCCTAGGTTTCTCCGCATCACCAGGCTCCTCAGACCACGATTCTCCTCCCGGTCCCTTCTAACTGTTCTCCAGGCAATCGTTCGGGCAGAAATCATCAAGCATGCTGACACCTCGAGGCCCAAATCTATGACTATTATCGGCGATCCCATCCCCAGATGCCACTTTACACACAGGGCCCCTTGCTGGGGATCCTGCGGCTTCCTAAAGGATGAAGAGTCCCACTGTCTGTTCTGTCCACAGGCTCCTTGCATACCCGCAGGGCCTGCCATTGGCTCCAACTCTCTCATACCCTGGCTTGGCTATGCAGCAGGTCCTAGGTTGATGTTTTCTGGTGTTTCCCATTCTACCTTCCGGTCCCTGGGCTCTGACACCGCTCCCCCCAAAACACACACACACACACACACGCACATACACACCCACACCCACACACAATTTCAGCTTTGTGCACAGCCAGGAAGCCTGTCATGTGCGAAGGCAAGGCTTCGATCTGTTTTCACAGGACACTTGGGAACAGGGGACTGCCTTGACATGGGAGGTAGTGTGTGGTATCAGATCGCCTTGGGTCCTCCACTGGGAAGGAGCCCGGGCCCCGGCTGGTCTCCGGGGATCTGGAGTAAGGAGTCCTGGCAGGAAGGAGCAGGCTCCAGGTTCAGCTACTAACAGGCAGCGGGTTTGCTGCCCTGGACAAGGCCCTGCAGGCAGGCTACAGGGTACCACTCGCCCCTGCCAGGGCTTTGTGGGCTTGTTTTCCACTCTGAAGAGACTCCGAGGAAGACAGGGCCTGGTGCCCCTCACAGCTGCCTGGCCGCTACCTACACAGGCCGAGGATTGCCTGGCAGGCCTAACACTTTTCAAGTGACTCCCAACCGACCTGGGTTTGGGGAGACTAGTGTTTTATTCGCAGAATCCTTGTCTGACAGACATGTGAGCCTCCCTGATCCCCAAGGTCTCCAGGTAGCATTACATAAGCAAATAACAATGAAAAGACATAACTGAAAATAAGCTGAAAGCAGTAAAAGACACACAGTAGGACAGGAGGGAAGTGAGGAGAGAAGCTGGAGAAGGGATGGATAAGGAAGGAGGTGGAGAGGTTGACAGGGAGGAAAAGAGGGAGGGAAAGGATGGGAGGGAGGGAGGGAGGGAGGGAAGGAGGGAGGTAAAGACAGAGGCAGAAAAGGAAGACTGGAGAGATGGAGGGGGAGACCGGATGGGAAAAAAGCCAGGAGGGAGGTAGAAAAGAGAGAAGAGATCCCGAAACGCAAAAGGCAGAGATCAGAATATCCGGGCAGGATGGGGGTTCCTGGAAGGGAGAGGTCGGGCCGCTGGGCTGCTGGAAAGAGGTCTGGGAAGAGTGTGGGTGCGCCTGTGCACTTGGTGTACCTTGTGGTAGGAGGAGAGGGAGGGAGAGCGGGGTTATCCGTTCCAGTCCCGAGCCCCAGAAGCTGAGGCTGGGGACCTAGAGAGCCCCTGTACCCTTCCGCCCTGCCAGACATGGCCGCCACCGGATGTGGGCGCCAGTGTCTCCTGTTTGGCCCCGGACACGCTCTGTGACCCCGTCCCGCCTCAAGGGGATGGTTTGGCACCGAGGGGCTGGAGCCTGGCCTCCCCCAGGCCCGGTAAGGCTCCCAAGCCTGCAGGAACCCCTTTCCTTGGTACCCGGGCGGTGCCAGCAGGCCCCACAGTCCCGCCCCGCAGAGCAAAGAGGAAGTGCTGGCGGGTTCGCGCAAAGAATTCCGCTTGATGGCGGTATGGCACCAGGAACGCCAGGCTCCAGGAGCCTCAGCTCGGCTCCCTCCGCCCTTTGCGGAGCAAGAAACGCCAACCAGTAGGCACTGCTCTCCAACATGGCTCTGCAGGAGCTAAGCCACTGCTGGCCAGGGTGGGCAACCGGCCTGGGCTAGGCAAACCCCACAGACTACTCATACCACTGTACTGGGTCACAACCACTCCCAGGACCTTGGCGCCCACCACAAGCACACGGGAACATAAAGACCATCTAAACGGCCCGACCCCAGGCAGGACAACTGTAAAGAGACCCACAAACAAAACAGGGGACACTGGGTCCCAGGAGCTGGGTTCTGTCCCAGCCCCAGCCCCAGCCCCAGCCCCAGCCCAGGCCCAGGGCCACAGCTCACAGCGTGCTCAGGTGTGTCTAGGTTATCTACTCACAGGGTGCTCAGGTGTGTCTAGGTCATCTATTGAATCCCGCCAAGGCTGTGGCGACACGGGTGGCAGGTCTGAACCCAGATTCCAGTATAAACTGACCTGGTCAGAGACCCCCAGCACCTATGAGTCACGCTTCCCGGACCATCTACACCAATCACAAGTACATACACTCAGACAAGCGCATACATGGGGAAGGCACACACAAGCATAGAGGCACACATCTGTTCGGCTGGCCACAGGGACACACACAGCACGGACACGCACAGGCCGACACACTCACGCAGTCCTGGGCGCAGCACACGCACACATAGGGACACGCACACACACGCAGCCGCACGCACACGGAGCAGTAGGGGTGAGGCACTTGCTGCCAGATGTAGGGGAAAGCTGGACAGAGGTGATCAGCGTGGGTCCTAACACTGGCCTAGGTCTTGACAGTGCCTTGCCACCCGAGAGGAGCAGGTACCTGGCTGGCCAGAGGGCAAGAGCCACAGGGCTGTGTGTCATGAGTTAGGATCAGGCCCGTGTCCTCAAGGATCCCGGCTCTCTGGGTTCTGGTGATGCCCTGGACATCCTGAAGAGCTCCTGCCTCTTTTGCCCTGGGAGCGACCGCAAGCTCTCCTGAAACAGCAGGCTGCCCGGGACCCTGATCTGCGGCCAAGAAAGGAGGCAATGAAGAAACGATCCTTCTTCCCAGCTGCTACCTGCCCTCCAGGTCCTAGGCCAGTGGCCCCAGCAGCGTCCTGCGGATGGCCTGGCAACCATTATGACTTCACTGTCCGTATCCATGCCTCCCCTTCCTGCCGCCAAGCCCCTCCCCCACCTCACAGGCCCTGGGCCAATCAGAAGTTTCCCCCAGGACCCCTAGTCCCCGTGCTCTTCCCACGAGGAACTCTGTTGGTCCTCGGGGTCCAGCAGGCATCCGCTGCCATGGCACGGCCCCGGAAGGCTCTCTGAGGCCATTCGAGGAGACTGGCCGGCACCTAGTCAGACTCTCAGGATCTCCAAGGTCCCTGCCAGGGTGTCAGAAATAAACCCCAACACCTGTCCTACTCACTCCACGGATCAAGCTCACAAGCTGCCTACCTTCACTTCTCACAGAGGGGCAGCACCCAGACCTAAGGGAAAAGTCAGGGGACGTGTCCAGTCAACGACTCGGCTCTGCAACCATTCCTTGTGGACACTCCTGGGCATAAGCAATTCCTGAGCCAGCACGCCACTCGCCCACGCACACACACACACACACACACACACACACAGACACACACACACATAAACACCTACACAGAGGCAGGCCGGAACACAATCCGCAGCAGCACACCCGCCCAATATCACAAGAGTGCCTAGAAAGCCAGACACACTCAGAAACTGACACATTCGCATGGTATCCACTATACACTTATGCAGGGCAGAGAGTCCAGTCTGGATTCCCATAGAAAGAACATTTTGACTTTGAAAATATGTCATCCATCCATCCATCCCAACAGGAAGCCCTTCGGGCCTTGAGGTCTGAGTCTCGAGAAGGAGGCCCACCTCCTCAATGGCGAGACCCTCTGTGACCACCATTTCTCCTGGAGGCAGCTCACACATCCCGCGACCACAGTCCACCTCTCCAGGCCAGCTCAGGCTGTCGCCCTGTGTCCCTGACAACTCAGCTCCCACCGGCCAGGCCTGCCTAGGTTTCTCCGCATCACCAGGCTCCTCAGACCACGATTCTCCTCCCGGTCCCTTCTAACTGTTCTCCAGGCAATCGTTCGGGCAGAAATCATCAAGCATGCTGACACCTCGAGGCCCAAATCTATGACTATTATCGGCGATCCCATCCCCAGATGCCACTTTACACACAGGGCCCCTTGCTGGGGATCCTGCGGCTTCCTAAAGGATGAAGAGTCCCACTGTCTGTTCTGTCCACAGGCTCCTTGCATACCCGCAGGGCCTGCCATTGGCTCCAACTCCCTCATACCCTGGCTTGGCTATGCAGCAGGTCCTAGGTTGATGTTTTCTGGTGTTTCCCATTCTACCTTCCGGTCCCTGGGCTCTGACACCGCTCCCCCCAAAACACACACACACACACACACACACACACACACGCACGTACACACCCACACCCACACACAATTTCAGCTTTGTGCACAGCCAGGAAGCCTGTCATGTGCCAAGGCAAGGCTTCGATCTGTTTTCACAGGACACTTGGGAACAGGGGACTGCCTTGACATGGGAGGTAGTGTGTGGTATCAGATCGCCTTGGGTCCTCCACTGGGAAGGAGCCCGGGCCCCGGCTGGTCTCCGGGGATCTGGAGTAAGGAGTCCTGGCAGGAAGGAGCAGGCTCCAGGTTCAGCTACTAACAGGCAGCGGGTTTGCTGCCCTGGACAAGGCCCTGCAGGCAGGCTACAGGGTACCACTCGCCCCTGCCAGGGCTTTGTGGGCTTGTTTTCCACTCTGAAGAGACTCCGAGGAAGACAGGGCCTGGTGCCCCTCACAGCTGCCTGGCCGCTACCTACACAGGCCGAGGATTGCCTGGCAGGCCTAACACTTTTCAAGTGACTCCCAACCGACCTGGGTTTGGGGAGACTAGTGTTTTATTCGCAGAATCCTTGTCTGACAGACATGTGAGCCTCCCTGATCCCCAAGGTCTCCAGGTAGCATTACATAAGCAAATAACAATGAAAAGACATAACTGAAAATAAGCTGAAAGCAGTAAAAGACACACAGTAGGACAGGAGGGAAGTGAGGAGAGAAGCTGGAGAAGGGATGGATAAGGAAGGAGGTGGAGAGGTTGACAGGGAGGAAAAGAGGGAGGGAAAGGATGGCAGGGAGGGAGGGAGGGAGGGAAGGAGGGAGGTAAAGACAGAGGCAGAAAAGGAAGACTGGAGAGATGGAGGGGGAGACCGGATGGGAAAAAAGCCAGGAGGGAGGTAGAAAAGAGAGAAGAGATCCCGAAACGCAAAAGGCAGAGATCAGAATATCCGGGCAGGATGGGGGTTCCTGGAAGGGAGAGGTCGGGCCGCTGGGCTGCTGGAAAGAGGTCTGGGAAGAGTGTGGGTGCGCCTGTGCACTTGGTGTACCTTGTGGTAGGAGGAGAGGGAGGGAGAGCGGGGTTATCCGTTCCAGTCCCGAGCCCCAGAAGCTGAGGCTGGGGACCTAGAGAGCCCCTGTACCCTTCCGCCCTGCCAGACATGGCCGCCACCGGATGTGGGCGCCAGTGTTTCCTGTTTGGCCCCGGACACGCTCTGTGACCCCGTCCCGCCTCAAGGGGATGGTTTGGCACCGAGGGGCTGGAGCCTGGCCTCCCCCAGGCCCGGTAAGGCTCCCAAGCCTGCAGGAACCCCTTTCCTTGGTACCCGGGCGGTGCCAGCAGGCCCCACAGTCCCGCCCCGCAGAGCAAAGAGGAAGTGCTGGCGGGTTCGCGCAAAGAATTCCGCTTGATGGCGGTATGGCACCAGGAACGCCAGTCTCCAGGAGCCTCAGCTCGGCTCCCTCCGCCCTTTGCGGAGCAAGAAACGCCAACCAGTAGGCACTGCTCTCCAACATGGCTCTGCAGGAGCTAAGCCACTGCTGGCCAGGGTGGGCAACCGGCCTGGGCTAGGCAAACCCCACAGACTACTCATACCACTGTACTGGGTCACAACCACTCCCAGGACCTTGGCGCCCACCACAAGCACACGGGAACATAAAGACCATCTAAACGGCCCGACCCCAGGCAGGACAACTGTAAAGAGACCCACAAACAAAACAGGGGACACTGGGTCCCAGGAGCTGGGTTCTGTCCCAGCCCCAGCCCCAGCCCCAGCCCCAGCCCAGGCCCAGGGCCACAGCTCACAGCGTGCTCAGGTGTGTCTAGGTTATCTACTCACAGGGTGCTCAGGTGTGTCTAGGTCATCTATTGAATCCCGCCAAGGCTGTGGCGACACGGGTGGCAGGTCTGAACCCAGATTCCAGTATAAACTGACCTGGTCAGAGACCCCCAGCACCTATGAGTCACGCTTCCCGGACCATCTACACCAATCACAAGTACATACACTCAGACAAGCGCATACATGGGGAAGGCACACACAAGCATAGAGGCACACATCTGTTCGGCTGGCCACAGGGACACACACAGCACGGACACGCACAGGCCGACACACTCACGCAGTCCTGGGCGCAGCACACGCACACATAGGGACACGCACACACACGCAGCCGCACGCACACGGAGCAGTAGGGGTGAGGCACTTGCTGCCAGATGTAGGGGAAAGCTGGACAGAGGTGATCAGCGTGGGTCCTAACACTGGCCTAGGTCTTGACAGTGCCTTGCCACCCGAGAGGAGCAGGTACCTGGCTGGCCAGAGGGCAAGAGCCACAGGGCTGTGTGTCATGAGTTAGGATCAGGCCCGTGTCCTCAAGGATCCCGGCTCTCTGGGTTCTGGTGATGCCCTGGACATCCTGAAGAGCTCCTGCCTCTTTTGCCCTGGGAGCGACCGCAAGCTCTCCTGAAACAGCAGGCTGCCCGGGACCCTGATCTGCGGCCAAGAAAGGAGGCAATGAAGAAACGATCCTTCTTCCCAGCTGCTACCTGCCCTCCAGGTCCTAGGCCAGTGGCCCCAGCAGCGTCCTGCGGATGGCCTGGCAACCATTATGACTTCACTGTCCGTATCCATGCCTCCCCTTCCTGCCGCCAAGCCCCTCCCCCACCTCACAGGCCCTGGGCCAATCAGAAGTTTCCCCCAGGACCCCTAGTCCCCGTGCTCTTCCCACGAGGAACTCTGTTGGTCCTCGGGGTCCAGCAGGCATCCGCTGCCATGGCACGGCCCCGGAAGGCTCTCTGAGGCCATTCGAGGAGACTGGCCGGCACCTAGTCAGACTCTCAGGATCTCCAAGGTCCCTGCCAGGGTGTCAGAAATAAACCCCAACACCTGTCCTACTCACTCCACGGATCAAGCTCACAAGCTGCCTACCTTCACTTCTCACAGAGGGGCAGCACCCAGACCTAAGGGAAAAGTCAGGGGACGTGTCCAGTCAACGACTCGGCTCTGCAACCATTCCTTGTGGACACTCCTGGGCATAAGCAATTCCTGAGCCAGCACGCCACTCGCCCACGCACACACACCCACACACACACACACACCCACAGACACACACACACATAAACACCTACACAGAGGCAGGCCGGAACACAATCCGCAGCAGCACACCCGCCCAATATCACAAGAGTGCCTAGAAAGCCAGACACACTCAGAAACTGACACATTCGCATGGTATCCACTATACACTTATGCAGGGCAGAGAGTCCAGTCTGGATTCCCATAGAAAGAACATTTTGACTTTGAAAATATGTCATCCATCCATCCATCCCAACAGGAAGCCCTTCGGGCCTTGAGGTCTGAGTCTCGAGAAGGAGGCCCACCTCCTCAATGGCGAGACCCTCTGTGACCACCATTTCTCCTGGAGGCAGCTCACACATCCCGCGACCACAGTCCACCTCTCCAGGCCAGCTCAGGCTGTCGCCCTGTGTCCCTGACAACTCAGCTCCCACCGGCCAGGCCTGCCTAGGTTTCTCCGCATCACCAGGCTCCTCAGACCACGATTCTCCTCCCGGTCCCTTCTAACTGTTCTCCAGGCAATCGTTCGGGCAGAAATCATCAAGCATGCTGACACCTCGAGGCCCAAATCTATGACTATTATCGGCGATCCCATCCCCAGATGCCACTTTACACACAGGGCCCCTTGCTGGGGATCCTGCGGCTTCCTAAAGGATGAAGAGTCCCACTGTCTGTTCTGTCCACAGGCTCCTTGCATACCCGCAGGGCCTGCCATTGGCTCCAACTCCCTCATACCCTGGCTTGGCTATGCAGCAGGTCCTAGGTTGATGTTTTCTGGTGTTTCCCATTCTACCTTCCGGTCCCTGGGCTCTGACACCGCTCCCCCCAAAACACACACACACACACACACACACACACACACGCACGTACACACCCACACCCACACACAATTTCAGCTTTGTGCACAGCCAGGAAGCCTGTCATGTGCCAAGGCAAGGCTTCGATCTGTTTTCACAGGACACTTGGGAACAGGGGACTGCCTTGACATGGGAGGTAGTGTGTGGTATCAGATCGCCTTGGGTCCTCCACTGGGAAGGAGCCCGGGCCCCGGCTGGTCTCCGGGGATCTGGAGTAAGGAGTCCTGGCAGGAAGGAGCAGGCTCCAGGTTCAGCTACTAACAGGCAGCGGGTTTGCTGCCCTGGACAAGGCCCTGCAGGCAGGCTACAGGGTACCACTCGCCCCTGCCAGGGCTTTGTGGGCTTGTTTTCCACTCTGAAGAGACTCCGAGGAAGACAGGGCCTGGTGCCCCTCACAGCTGCCTGGCCGCTACCTACACAGGCCGAGGATTGCCTGGCAGGCCTAACACTTTTCAAGTGACTCCCAACCGACCTGGGTTTGGGGAGACTAGTGTTTTATTCGCAGAATCCTTGTCTGACAGACATGTGAGCCTCCCTGATCCCCAAGGTCTCCAGGTAGCATTACATAAGCAAATAACAATGAAAAGACATAACTGAAAATAAGCTGAAAGCAGTAAAAGACACACAGTAGGACAGGAGGGAAGTGAGGAGAGAAGCTGGAGAAGGGATGGATAAGGAAGGAGGTGGAGAGGTTGACAGGGAGGAAAAGAGGGAGGGAAAGGATGGCAGGGAGGGAGGGAGGGAGGGAAGGAGGGAGGTAAAGACAGAGGCAGAAAAGGAAGACTGGAGAGATGGAGGGGGAGACCGGATGGGAAAAAAGCCAGGAGGGAGGTAGAAAAGAGAGAAGAGATCCCGAAACGCAAAAGGCAGAGATCAGAATATCCGGGCAGGATGGGGGTTCCTGGAAGGGAGAGGTCGGGCCGCTGGGCTGCTGGAAAGAGGTCTGGGAAGAGTGTGGGTGCGCCTGTGCACTTGGTGTACCTTGTGGTAGGAGGAGAGGGAGGGAGAGCGGGGTTATCCGTTCCAGTACCGAGCCCCAGAAGCTGAGGCTGGGGACCTAGAGAGCCCCTGTACCCTTCCGCCCTGCCAGACATGGCCGCCACCGGATGTGGGCGCCAGTGTTTCCTGTTTGGCCCCGGACACGCTCTGTGACCCCGTCCCGCCTCAAGGGGATGGTTTGGCACCGAGGGGCTGGAGCCTGGCCTCCCCCAGGCCCGGTAAGGCTCCCAAGCCTGCAGGAACCCCTTTCCTTGGTACCCGGGCGGTGCCAGCAGGCCCCACAGTCCCGCCCCGCAGAGCAAAGAGGAAGTGCTGGCGGGTTCGCGCAAAGAATTCCGCTTGATGGCGGTATGGCACCAGGAACGCCAGTCTCCAGGAGCCTCAGCTCGGCTCCCTCCGCCCTTTGCGGAGCAAGAAACGCCAACCAGTAGGCACTGCTCTCCAACATGGCTCTGCAGGAGCTAAGCCACTGCTGGCCAGGGTGGGCAACCGGCCTGGGCTAGGCAAACCCCACAGACTACTCATACCACTGTACTGGGTCACAACCACTCCCAGGACCTTGGCGCCCACCACAAGCACACGGGAACATAAAGACCATCTAAACGGCCCGACCCCAGGCAGGACAACTGTAAAGAGACCCACAAACAAAACAGGGGACACTGGGTCCCAGGAGCTGGGTTCTGTCCCAGCCCCAGCCCCAGCCCCAGCCCCAGCCCAGGCCCAGGGCCACAGCTCACAGCGTGCTCAGGTGTGTCTAGGTTATCTACTCACAGGGTGCTCAGGTGTGTCTAGGTCATCTATTGAATCCCGCCAAGGCTGTGGCGACACGGGTGGCAGGTCTGAACCCAGATTCCAGTATAAACTGACCTGGTCAGAGACCCCCAGCACCTATGAGTCACGCTTCCCGGACCATCTACACCAATCACAAGTACATACACTCAGACAAGCGCATACATGGGGAAGGCACACACAAGCATAGAGGCACACATCTGTTCGGCTGGCCACAGGGACACACACAGCACGGACACGCACAGGCCGACACACTCACGCAGTCCTGGGCGCAGCACACGCACACATAGGGACACGCACACACACGCAGCCGCACGCACACGGAGCAGTAGGGGTGAGGCACTTGCTGCCAGATGTAGGGGAAAGCTGGACAGAGGTGATCAGCGTGGGTCCTAACACTGGCCTAGGTCTTGACAGTGCCTTGCCACCCGAGAGGAGCAGGTACCTGGCTGGCCAGAGGGCAAGAGCCACAGGGCTGTGTGTCATGAGTTAGGATCAGGCCCGTGTCCTCAAGGATCCCGGCTCTCTGGGTTCTGGTGATGCCCTGGACATCCTGAAGAGCTCCTGCCTCTTTTGCCCTGGGAGCGACCGCAAGCTCTCCTGAAACAGCAGGCTGCCCGGGACCCTGATCTGCGGCCAAGAAAGGAGGCAATGAAGAAACGATCCTTCTTCCCAGCTGCTACCTGCCCTCCAGGTCCTAGGCCAGTGGCCCCAGCAGCGTCCTGCGGATGGCCTGGCAACCATTATGACTTCACTGTCCGTATCCATGCCTCCCCTTCCTGCCGCCAAGCCCCTCCCCCACCTCACAGGCCCTGGGCCAATCAGAAGTTTCCCCCAGGACCCCTAGTCCCCGTGCTCTTCCCACGAGGAACTCTGTTGGTCCTCGGGGTCCAGCAGGCATCCGCTGCCATGGCACGGCCCCGGAAGGCTCTCTGAGGCCATTCGAGGAGACTGGCCGGCACCTAGTCAGACTCTCAGGATCTCCAAGGTCCCTGCCAGGGTGTCAGAAATAAACCCCAACACCTGTCCTACTCACTCCACGGATCAAGCTCACAAGCTGCCTACCTTCACTTCTCACAGAGGGGCAGCACCCAGACCTAAGGGAAAAGTCAGGGGACGTGTCCAGTCAACGACTCGGCTCTGCAACCATTCCTTGTGGACACTCCTGGGCATAAGCAATTCCTGAGCCAGCACGCCACTCGCCCACGCACACACACACACACACACACACACACACACACACACACACATAAACACCTACACAGAGGCAGGCCGGAACACAATCCGCAGCAGCACACCCGCCCAATATCACAAGAGTGCCTAGAAAGCCAGACACACTCAGAAACTGACACATTCGCATGGTATCCACTATACACTTATGCAGGGCAGAGAGTCCAGTCTGGATTCCCATAGAAAGAACATTTTGACTTTGAAAATATGTCATCCATCCATCCATCCCAACAGGAAGCCCTTCGGGCCTTGAGGTCTGAGTCTCGAGAAGGAGGCCCACCTCCTCAATGGCGAGACCCTCTGTGACCACCATTTCTCCCGGAGGCAGCTCACACATCCCGCGACCACAGTCCACCTCTCCAGGCCAGCTCAGGCTGTCGCCCTGTGTCCCTGACAACTCAGCTCCCACCGGCCAGGCCTGCCTAGGTTTCTCCGCATCACCAGGCTCCTCAGACCACGATTCTCCTCCCGGTCCCTTCTAACTGTTCTCCAGGCAATCGTTCGGGCAGAAATCATCAAGCATGCTGACACCTCGAGGCCCAAATCTATGACTATTATCGGCGATCCCATCCCCAGATGCCACTTTACACACAGGGCCCCTTGCTGGGGATCCTGCGGCTTCCTAAAGGATGAAGAGTCCCACTGTCTGTTCTGTCCACAGGCTCCTTGCATACCCGCAGGGCCTGCCATTGGCTCCAACTCCCTCATACCCTGGCTTGGCTATGCAGCAGGTCCTAGGTTGATGTTTTCTGGTGTTTCCCATTCTACCTTCCGGTCCCTGGGCTCTGACACCGCTCCCCCCAAAACACACACACACACACACACACACACACACACGCACGTACACACCCACACCCACACACAATTTCAGCTTTGTGCACAGCCAGGAAGCCTGTCATGTGCCAAGGCAAGGCTTCGATCTGTTTTCACAGGACACTTGGGAACAGGGGACTGCCTTGACATGGGAGGTAGTGTGTGGTATCAGATCGCCTTGGGTCCTCCACTGGGAAGGAGCCCGGGCCCCGGCTGGTCTCCGGGGATCTGGAGTAAGGAGTCCTGGCAGGAAGGAGCAGGCTCCAGGTTCAGCTACTAACAGGCAGCGGGTTTGCTGCCCTGGACAAGGCCCTGCAGGCAGGCTACAGGGTACCACTCGCCCCTGCCAGGGCTTTGTGGGCTTGTTTTCCACTCTGAAGAGACTCCGAGGAAGACAGGGCCTGGTGCCCCTCACAGCTGCCTGGCCGCTACCTACACAGGCCGAGGATTGCCTGGCAGGCCTAACACTTTTCAAGTGACTCCCAACCGACCTGGGTTTGGGGAGACTAGTGTTTTATTCGCAGAATCCTTGTCTGACAGACATGTGAGCCTCCCTGATCCCCAAGGTCTCCAGGTAGCATTACATAAGCAAATAACAATGAAAAGACATAACTGAAAATAAGCTGAAAGCAGTAAAAGACACACAGTAGGACAGGAGGGAAGTGAGGAGAGAAGCTGGAGAAGGGATGGATAAGGAAGGAGGTGGAGAGGTTGACAGGGAGGAAAAGAGGGAGGGAAAGGATGGGAGGGAGGGAGGGAGGGAGGGAAGGAGGGAGGTAAAGACAGAGGCAGAAAAGTAAGACTGGAGAGATGGAGGGGGAGACCGGATGGGAAAAAAGCCAGGAGGGAGGTAGAAAAGAGAGAAGAGATCCCGAAACGCAAAAGGCAGAGATCAGAATATCCGGGCAGGATGGGGGTTCCTGGAAGGGAGAGGTCGGGCCGCTGGGCTGCTGGAAAGAGGTCTGGGAAGAGTGTGGGTGCGCCTGTGCACTTGGTGTACCTTGTGGTAGGAGGAGAGGGAGGGAGAGCGGGGTTATCCGTTCCAGTCCCGAGCCCCAGAAGCTGAGGCTGGGGACCTAGAGAGCCCCTGTGCCCTTCCGCCCTGCCAGACATGGCCGCCACCGGATGTGGGCGCCAGTGTTTCCTGTTTGGCCCCGGACACGCTCTGTGACCCCGTCCCGCCTCAAGGGGATGGTTTGGCACCGAGGGGCTGGAGCCTGGCCTCCCCCAGGCCCGGTAAGGCTCCCAAGCCTGCAGGAACCCCTTTCCTTGGTACCCGGGCGGTGCCAGCAGGCCCCACAGTCCCGCCCCGCAGAGCAAAGAGGAAGTGCTGGCGGGTTCGCGCAAAGAATTCCGCTTGATGGCGGTATGGCACCAGGAACGCCAGGCTCCAGGAGCCTCAGCTCGGCTCCCTCCGCCCTTTGCGGAGCAAAAAACGCCAACCAGTAGGCACTGCTCTCCAACATGGCTCTGCAGGAGCTAAGCCACTGCTGGCCAGGGTGGGCAACCGGCCTGGGCTAGGCAAACCCCACAGACTACTCATACCACTGTACTGGGTCACAACCACTCCCAGGACCTTGGCGCCCACCACAAGCACACGGGAACATAAAGACCATCTAAACGGCCCGACCCCAGGCAGGACAACTGTAAAGAGACCCACAAACAAAACAGGGGACACTGGGTCCCAGGAGCTGGGTTCTGTCCCAGCCCCAGCCCCAGCCCCAGCCCCAGCCCAGGCCCAGGGCCACAGCTCACAGCGTGCTCAGGTGTGTCTAGGTTATCTACTCACAGGGTGCTCAGGTGTGTCTAGGTCATCTATTGAATCCCGCCAAGGCTGTGGCGACACGGGTGGCAGGTCTGAACCCAGATTCCAGTATAAACTGACCTGGTCAGAGACCCCCAGCACCTATGAGTCACGCTTCCCGGACCATCTACACCAATCACAAGTACATACACTCAGACAAGCGCATACGTGGGGAAGGCACACACAAGCATAGAGGCACACATCTGTTCGGCTGGCCACAGGGACACACACAGCACGGACACGCACAGGCCGACACACTCACGCAGTCCTGGGCGCAGCACACGCACACATAGGGACACGCACACACACGCAGCCGCACGCACACGGAGCAGTAGGGGTGAGGCACTTGCTGCCAGATGTAGGGGAAAGCTGGACAGAGGTGATCAGCGTGGGTCCTAACACTGGCCTAGGTCTTGACAGTGCCTTGCCACCCGAGAGGAGCAGGTACCTGGCTGGCCAGAGGGCAAGAGCCACAGGGCTGTGTGTCATGAGTTAGGATCAGGCCCGTGTCCTCAAGGATCCCGGCTCTCTGGGTTCTGGTGATGCCCTGGACATCCTGAAGAGCTCCTGCCTCTTTTGCCCTGGGAGCGACCGCAAGCTCTCCTGAAACAGCAGGCTGCCCGGGACCCTGATCTGCGGCCAAGAAAGGAGGCAATGAAGAAACGATCCTTCTTCCCAGCTGCTACCTGCCCTCCAGGTCCTAGGCCAGTGGCCCCAGCAGCGTCCTGCGGATGGCCTGGCAACCATTATGACTTCACTGTCCGTATCCATGCCTCCCCTTCCTGCCGCCAAGCCCCTCCCCCACCTCACAGGCCCTGGGCCAATCAGAAGTTTCCCCCAGGACCCCTAGTCCCCGTGCTCTTCCCACGAGGAACTCTGTTGGTCCTCGGGGTCCAGCAGGCATCCGCTGCCATGGCACGGCCCCGGAAGGCTCTCTGAGGCCATTCAAGGAGACTGGCCGGCACCTAGTCAGACTCTCAGGATCTCCAAGGTCCCTGCCAGGGTGTCAGAAATAAACCCCAACACCTGTCCTACTCACTCCACGGATCAAGCTCACAAGCTGCCTACCTTCACTTCTCACAGAGGGGCAGCACCCAGACCTAAGGGAAAAGTCAGGGGACGTGTCCAGTCAACGACTCGGCTCTGCAACCATTCCTTGTGGACACTCCTGGGCATAAGCAATTCCTGAGCCAGCACGCCACTCGCCCACGCACACACACACACACACACACACACATAAACATCTACACAGAGGCAGGCCGGAACACAATCCGCAGCAGCACACCCGCCCAATATCACAAGAGTGCCTAGAAAGCCAGACACACTCAGAAACTGACACATTCGCATGGTATCCACTATACACTTATGCAGGGCAGAGAGTCCAGTCTGGATTCCCATAGAAAGAACATTTTGACTTTGAAAATATGTCATCCATCCATCCATCCCAACAGGAAGCCCTTCGGGCCTTGAGGTCTGAGTCTCGAGAAGGAGGCCCACCTCCTCAATGGCGCGACCCTCTGTGACCACCATTTCTCCTGGAGGCAGCTCACACATCCCGCGACCACAGTCCACCTCTCCAGGCCAGCTCAGGCTGTCGCCCTGTGTCCCTGACAACTCAGCTCCCACCGGCCAGGCCTGCCTAGGTTTCTCCGCATCACCAGGCTCCTCAGACCACGATTCTCCTCCCGGTCCCTTCTAACTGTTCTCCAGGCAATCGTTCGGGCAGAAATCATCAAGCATGCTGACACCTCGAGGCCCAAATCTATGACTATTATCGGCGATCCCATCCCCAGATGCCACTTTACACACAGGGCCCCTTGCTGGGGATCCTGCGGCTTCCTAAAGGATGAAGAGTCCCACTGTCTGTTCTGTCCACAGGCTCCTTGCATACCCGCAGGGCCTGCCATTGGCTCCAACTCTCTCATACCCTGGCTTGGCTATGCAGGAGGTCCTAGGTTGATGTTTTCTGATGTTTCCCATTCTACCTTCCGTTCCCTGGGCTCTGACACCGCTCCCCCCAAAACAAACACACACACACACACACACACACATACGCACGTACACACCCACACCCACATATCAGATCGCCT
The DNA here is from genome assembly GCA_035773235.1 of Eospalax fontanierii. Classification (NCBI taxonomy): domain Eukaryota; kingdom Metazoa; phylum Chordata; class Mammalia; order Rodentia; family Spalacidae; genus Eospalax; species Eospalax fontanierii. Next base: position 4,832,591 of record JAJHUQ010000048.1, on the reverse strand, counting down.
TGGGTCCTCCACTGGGAAGGAGCCTGGGCCCTGGCTGGTCTCCGGGGATCTGGAGTAAGGAGTCCTGGCAGGAAGGAGCAGGCTCCAGGTTCAGCTACTAACAGGCAGCGGGTTTGCTGCCCTGGACAAGGCCCTGCAGGCAGGTTACAGGGTACCACTTGTCCCTGGTAGGGCTTTGTGGGTTTGTTTTCCACTGTCAAGAGGCTCCGAGGGAAGACAGGGCCTGGTGCCCCTCATAGGTGCCTGGCCACTAGCTAGGCAGGCCGAGGATTGTCTGGCAGGCCTATCACTTTGCAAGTGCCTCCGGACAACCGGGGTTTTGTGCATCTGCTGTCCATGTAGAAAGTAAAAGTAGGTAACTGATTCCTGAAAGTTGTTCTCTGACCTCCACTAGAATTTGTTTGCACTCCCACAAATTTAAGAAATAAAGTCTACTCTGGTAGCAAAGACCTTTTAGACCATCATAAGTGAGTCAGGTGCAGGCGGATCTCTGTGAGAGTGAGGCCAGTCTATTCTATCTATATAGGGAGTTCCAGGACACCTGGGAGTTACACTGAGTTACTGTCACACCCAAACCCACCCCCAAAAGTGTAAGAAAATCAAAAGAGATATTCTACCAGCTGTCACTATGAGTTAGTGGTAGAATGAGCTTTAATTAGAATGTATAATACAGTGCTGGGTTCCATCTTCATTCACAAAACTAGACAGAGATTCAACTTTACAAATCTGTCTATTGGGCTGAAGAGATGTTGTCTTTGGAGTTAAGAGCACTGCCTTTTCAGAATACTGAGCACCCACATGGAACCGAAGAATTGTCCATAATTCAGTTCCAGAGGATCAGACACCGTCTTCTGTTTTGGGGGCCATTGCAGCACACAGGTGCACTTGCATACATGCAGGCAACACACAAATACACGTAATAGAAAAATAATGTAACAAAAAAAATTTTTAAGAAATATATCTATCCCCTGTAAATTGTTTAATTTATTGTGACCCAAGTTAAATCCAAAAGACTTTTGAAAACCATGGCCCATTGTAATAAGGAAAAATAGGAATGTGTAGTAAAAATAGGTCTACAGATTTTGTTAAAACACTAGAATATCATACAAGAAACGTTATAGTAGTACACAGTATGCAAGACTAGATTTATACTGGGAGTGATTGCCCATGCCTTTAATCGCAGCACTTTGGAGGTCTAGGCAGGTTGACCTCTGTGAAATGGAGAGTTCTAGGCTTTCCAGGGCAACAGTGGAACCTTGTCTCTAGGGGCAGATTTAAGTGTCAGTGAGTAAAAGTGTTTTTTGAAGGAACCTGAATTCAAATCCCTGAAATCCACATAAATAGTCATATGGAGTGAAACACATCCTACAGGGAGAGAGGTGGGGACAGAGCTGGAAACTTGCAGGCCAGCAAGCCTGGAGTAGGCAGTGCAGAGATAGCAACAGGAAGACCCTGCCTCAGGTCAGGTGAACGATGAGCACTGACTCCCACGTTTTCCTCTAACCACATACCCATTGTAGTCTACGTGCACCCCACGTGTAGCTCACTCATTCACACTTCATAAATATATACACATCACACACACAAGAGGCCTTTTTAATTTTTATTAAAAATATAATAAAATTTAAAAATAGGTCTACAGTGCTGAATGTGGTGGTGTAAGTCTGTAATCTCAGGGAGATGGAGGCAGGAGGATAAGGAGTTCAAGACTATTCACAGTGATATAGCAAGTTTAAAGCCTGTCTGGGCTACAGAAAACCTAGTTTGAAAAACAGAAAAGGAGGAAGATGACCTAAAGCTACATAGAAATTTAATATATGGCCAGATATCTCTCCCAAGTCATTTGGAAGTAAACACAACCTTTTCAAGGGGTCTGTCTACAGAAAGTTTAGTTTAATGCCTCACAGAATAAATCTAGAAAAATCATGTAGGAAACCAAGAATTAAATGCAGAGTGAACAGATTTGTTTTTAAAGTATTAGTTCATTTCTTTATCTCTCAAGATCAAGGTTAAGTCTTGCTACCTTTGACGCAGAACCCATGAAACTAATTAATCATAGCTAAGTATGAACATAATATTCATCATGGTAAATAAACTCAAAAAAGCAGGGGCTGGAGAGATGGTTCAGTGGTTAAGAACACGGACTGCTCTTCCCAGCACCCACATGAACATTAACAACTGTCCTTAATTCTAGAGTTCCAGGATCTGACAATCTCTTCTGCTTTCCTCAGGCTCTGAACAACAAGGTTGCACTTACATACATGCAGACAATACACTGATACATATAAAATAAAAATAACAAATAGAATATAAGAAATAAACTCAGAAAAACAATGGCAAATAGGATCTGTATCTATAAAGTGTATGGTGGATATATATATATTATATATGTAATATACAGATATTCAGAAATTGAGATTTTTTTTAATTTTGGAAAGAATGCTGCTTTGGAAACTTCTGCTTTGGCATGGGTAACAAGAAATACAATAGGCATAAAATACTGTCATCTAGAAATAACTACCATGTTTTTGTCTACCTATTACTTGACCAATTATGCAAATTTTTTGTTAGATTCTTCATTGGTACTTGAAATTAATTTTTAAAAGCTTCATTATTTCTTTAATAATTACCTGCTAGGGAATGTGTGACTCAGTGGTAGAGTTTGAAAGTCTTGGATTCCATAATCAGTGTTGCAGAAGTAATTATAACCATAATCTCAGAACTTCCAAGTTCACCAAAAACTGTAGTTAGATGAGAATGTGAATGCCCCTGCAAGCTTGGGAGAGCTTGTCTTTCCCCCTCATTCAATACATAAGCGCAAATGAAGTCGCATTTTTTTTCTTCTTCTTAAGTTCTGAACATTCATAAAAGTAAAAACTTTTTACCTTAAGTTCCAGGAGCCCCGGCCCGGGTCAGGGCGACCTCAGGCTTTAGCAACTGGTTGTTGCAAAGCCTCGCGGCACCTGAATCTCCTGGGGACGAGGGTGGGGACCTCACGTGTGACAAAGGATCTTCAAGCGTTCTCATCTCTTCTGCACAGTCCTCTCTCCAAGCAGCAGCTTCAAGGCCTTCTCAAAACTCTTAGCTCTCAAACTCAAGAGGGACCACGCGGTCCCTCTTCTGTCTGAGAGTCTCCCGGAGCCACAATGGCGTAAGGAGGGACGTGGACATAGAGACCCCACGTCCTCCCGCATCAAGACAAAAAACCTAGAAGAGGGATGGGTAGAAAAACTTACCTTGGCCAGGCTGACCTACAGTCTTATCCATCTCAGATCTTTGGGTTATCTGTTGAAAGTTGGAAAGAATCCAGAGGAAGGAAAGGGAAGAGAATTCCCATCTCTGTAAATGCTGGCTCCGCCTAGTGGAAGCGTGGAGCATTTTAGTTCGCCCCAGAGTCCTGAAGGGGCGGGGAGAGGTGGGCTTGGGAAAAGGAGCTCATGGTGCTAGTGTCTCAGGAAAATTTATTTGGTTCTGTTGGGTAAAAAGACAAACTTTAACTGAAGGAACCATATAATGGGAAATTTGCAAGCCAAGACTCGCAAAAGTATTATCAGGAAAACAAATTTAAAGAACTACACTTTTTTTTTTTTTTAATTTTATTTTTATGTGTGGGATGGAGAGTGAGCGTCCAATAGAGTGCATCTGGAAGTCAGAGAACAACTTTGTGGAGTCAATTCTTTCCTTCTATCTTGAAGTATCATACTCATTTAATAAGACTTGGGAGGCAAGCAGTTACCCACTGAGCCATCTTGCTGATCCTTTAAGTACACGCTCAAAGGCCGTTTATGGCTTATAAGCCTGGGATTATTAAAACCTTCATTTTTCCTTCCTCAGGTGAGAAACAGGGTCTCAAGACTAGACACTCCCACACCTCTATCGCCTTCTCTTTGCTATGGAAATGCTAGGCTATCTATGGCTTTCCAGAGGCTACTGGAAACGTTGTCCACAGCACCGAGGTGTGTGGAGATGTCTGAAGTCTGGGGGAGTTATGGACTCACTTTCCTCCTGCCAGTCTCGTGCTATAATGGTAAGTCCTCTTTCTATTGAAAATCAGGAGCATCTCCTGTAGCAAAGTAATAACACAACAGAGACACCTGTAGTATAAACAAGAAAATCAAAACAATTGTTGCTGACATCTCTCAAAGGAGTATGAAAGTGGGGCTCGCACCCAGCAAACATCCTTCTTGTTCATTAAGGGAGTCATGAAGAAGAGCAATATGCAAATAAAGATTTTTTTCATTAGTTTTATAAAACATTTTAGTATTTTATATTTAATTACTTTATGTGTATGCATGTGTTGCCTACATGTGTGTAAATGCACCAGTGCTCTCAACTGCTGAGCCATCTCTCCAGTCCCCTCTTATTTATTTTTAATAATAGTAATCTTAAGGAGCTTCCTGGACCCCATGTGACTTTTCCATCATTTGGCTACAGAAAGATTAGTTTCAAACATATTTTTGTTGACTTGTCTTTTTTTCCCTTGTTTTATTGAAATACAGTTTCTCTAAGTAACCTTGACTGACCTTGAACTCAAGACTTCGAAGTGTGGGGATTACAGGCACAAATCACCAAGCCCAGCTTGCCTTTGTTGAAACTTTTAATTTCTACTGTCAGTGTACTCTTCATTGGAATTTAAAATTTATTATTATTTTATTGCTTGAGTATGATGCATGTGTGGGCACACCGGAGCGATAACACCCATATGAAAATCAGAGGACAAATCTCTGGACTAGATTTTCTCACACTTTTACCTGGAACTCAGGTCAATGGATTTGCTCAGTAAGTGCTTTACCTGCCCTCTTCCGGGCCTTGAATTTTTAAAAACAATATCCTTTACTGTTTGAAAAGTTCAAAAATTAAATTTTTCTACCAAATACAGAAGTATTTCAAGTGAGAACGGACGTCAACCCTGCCCAGATTCACTCTCCTGGATAACTACTTTTAAATGAAACATATTGGAAAGAAATCTACAGGCTCTGCATCAAACCCATCACCACACCACTGGGCATTCATACCCTGGAAATCCTAAGACCTGGAGCCTGCTTCCATCCCCTGGTTCTCCAGTTGCTCTTCTGCACCAAAGCCAGCCTCCACGACTTCCTGCTGGCTACTACTCCCAGCCCTGGGCTCAGGCCCTGATTTGCAGCCCCCCCTTTTTTTCTCTCTCTCTCTCAATTTTTACTTGCTCTTGGGCATAAGTGGGCTGCAGCTTTTCACATTTAGGGGCAATACAAGTAATCACAAAGCCTTCTTCTGGTGAGGGATGGATTGAAGAGAGGGGTTAAGGCTCAGGATTTCACCTCACAGGAAGTAGGAAGAGTAGGATTCCTCCCTAATGGAATTCCCCCACTAACACCTGGCTCTGGGTCCCTCTTTCACTTCTGGGTGGAATATCTGTCTTCTAGAGCAGAGCATGGAATACCATTTGGGGCTGGGAACAGCACAGTCACTTTGCACTTTGACTAGTCATAATAACCTCCATCCACTGCAAAAAGAAGCTTCTTTGATGAGAGGTGAGAGCTGCACTTATTGATGGTTATAGGGAAAATACTTAGAATACAGCTGGAAGCTATATTAATTTAGTAAAATGGCAGTAATGGTTCCCCTCTAGGGTCTATGACCTCTCCAGCCATGGATTTTTGGCTAGGTTTACAGTACCAGGCATGTTATAATACAACCTCCTTTCTATCTACCAAGCTGGGCTTAAGTCTAATTAGACAGCTGTTGGTTATCACCAAGATATAAGTGCCACTACTACTCATTGGGATATCTTGCCCTGCCAATCATTCTCATGTTTTGAAGAACTTATACCCAGGTAAGACTATTAATAACTCTTGTCCTCTGGCAGCCTGCATAACACCTTTCAACACTAGGTTAGCCATCAGGGAGTAGGCTTCTAGGTCAGTAACTGTTTAATTTCTCTAAGTTCTGTGACAAAGTCTATGGCTTCTTCAACAATAGGAACTTACCCTCAAGTTCTGGTGGGCAACTGAAAGCAATAGCAATAGCTTGTATTATTTTGGAGTTCTCTTGGACCCCTCTGTCTGACCAACAAATTGAAAGGGAATTTCCCTATGTAGGGAAATTCCAGTTAAACTCTGTATATAGTTTTATATATGTGTTATTAAAAAAGATAAATAATAGATTTCCCCTTTCTCAAACATCCATAGTGTTATTTATCCTTCTACCATCCCCCTGGCTCTCTCTATCCTTTACCCTCCCGTTCCTCTCCTCAAGTCTACCCCCACTCGATGTTTCTCCTTTCTCCAATAACAGTACCTATGTTTTAGAACATAGCGCAGAAAACCATAACAGATATTCTTTATTTTTATGGTTTGCTCTTGGTAATTTTTAAGTTAGCATACAAAGTAATGACTTTCATTATGGCATTTGCATATATAATTGTCATTTTACTTTATTCATCCCTTTCCACCGCATCCCTGGAACCCCTCTTAATGCTCTGCTGATCTTCTATGTCTCCTCAAATAGTATCTACCCCATTCTTATTAAAACAGACATTCTAATAAAAGCATTTATATATTTTTTAATATTTTTCATTTACTGTTGTTGTGTATGCATGATGTGGAAGGGGGTGCCCATATGCCATGGTGTACACATGGAGGTCAGAGTCAGTTCTTTCCTCCCAACTTTACATGGGTTCTGGGGTTTAAACTCAGTTGTCAGGCTTGTGTAGCAAGCACTTTATCTACTAGCCATCTCCTTGCCCCTTGCAGGAATGTTTATGTATCATTATTCATTTGATTCAAAGAGGGAAACAACCCAAATGTTCATTGACTGATGAATGTTTATTCAAAATTTTTAATCCGTATCACATTTAAATATCATTGATTTTGAGCCAGGGGCTTACAATGTAGCCTGGGCTGGACTGAATTTAGAATCCTCCTGCCTCAACCTTGGGAATTTTGGGATTGCAGCTATGTGCCACCATGCCTGGGCTAAGGCAAAATATTGTTGGGAAATGTTATAATGTAGTTGATTGAAAAGAAAATGTTGCAAACAACAGATCAGACTTTACAGCAAAATAGAGGCAATATATAACCTGATATGATGCAATTAGAATAAAAGCATCAATTGCAAAGTGTTCTTGTTAAAACAGTTAAGCCTGGTAGGTAAAGACATGACTCAGAGGTTAAGAGCACTTGATGCTCTTACAAAGGACAGGGGCTTTGTTCCCAGCAGACACATGGCAGCTCACAACCATCCCTAACTCCAGTTCCTGGGGATCTGATTCCCTCTTCTGACCTCCTTGGGCATTGCACTAAACGAGTGCATTTAACATACATGCAAGCAAAACACTCATACACATATAATAAAAATGAATAAATAACTCTAAAAATGAAAGAGTAGACATTTGGATTGTATAGCTTATTGAGTTTCATATATGAAGTCATATGATATGTACTGAAATATTTCAGGAGAAGAGAGGTAAAAGAAACATGATTAGTAAAATGTTCATTACTAGACTGGGAACGTAATTCAGTTTATAAAGTGCTTCCCTAGTATGTATGAAACCCTGGGTTTGATCCTCAACACCCCATATCCTGGGTGTGAATTGTGCCCATCTCTCTAGCCCCAAATAGTAATTTCTTCTGAAGCGTGTTAGTGGGTACATGAAAATTTCTTTAAGTGTTCTGTGTGTTTTATTTAAAAGTATGCATGTTAAAGGACAAACAAGAAGTAGTGAACAATGATTTGAGTACATTATTGAGAAAAATGACTGAAAGCACTAAAATTAAAAGTCATGAATATGACTATATTCAGATTAATCATCTGGTTAAGCATCCTCATAGGAACAGAGACAGGAAATCTTTGTTTAAAGAATGTACAAAGGTCAGTGAGATTGTTCAGTGGATAAAAGCCCTTGCTTCTCAACCTGATGTCCTGAGCATGGTCAAAGGAGAGAACTAAAGTTGTCCTCTGCACTGATTTTCATACATTTATGGTGCATACATGTGTCTGTACTCACACACATACATCTTACATGCATTAATAATAAATTTTAAAACATTTTTAAAAGAACATACAAAGCTCGGTGTCATGGTGTATGCCTGTAATCCTAGCACTTGGGAGGCTGAGGCAAGAGGATTGGAGTGAGTTTGAGGCCAGTGTGGGCTACATAGTGAGATCCAGTCTTACAGAGAGAGAGAGAGACAGACAGACAGCTTTGACACTTTGGAGCAAATTGAGAGTATAACCATGCATAGTGGAATGGATTTATTTGACATGAACATTCAAACATGCCATAATAGCATCTCAGTTCAAGTACTCAGTTCAGCATTGTATTTACAATTACTATTTTTTTTCCATTCTGGGGATAGGACCCAAGGCCTTACACATACCAGATATGTACCCTACCTCTGAACCCCACCTCCAGCCAGTTGTTCACCACCACCATAGTAACAGTGCTCTAGGAATATTCATACTGTTTCTTTGCACCTGGTGGGAAGCTCTTAACCATCTGGGAATCAGTAAGCTATTTAGGAGTAGGAGGACATTCTGTATCCATGGGTATGGGGCTAATGGCCTGTGTATTTCATTAGCTTCAGGGATAATGGCTTAAGTCAACAGAAAAAAAGACTGATTGATATCTTTGACCACAGACCGCAGGGATAGCATGGTACATTGTGAAGTCACTAAGTCACAGCTCAGTGAACTCAACAAGGTCATCTTTGGAATACACTGAGGCTCATTACTCCAGAGAGTATGCATGGGTCAGAAGGTTTTATGTGGTTGTTTAAAACACTTTAAAATGCTTTTAGGTTTTTTTTGAGACCAAATCTCTCTCTGGCCCCAGTTGACCTAGAACTCAATATATTGATAGGCTGGCATTGATTTCACAGAGATCTGCTTTCCTCTGCTTCCCTAGATTAAAGGCGTGTGCTACCACACCACTAAAAAGTACTTTTTAAATATTCAGGTCTTACTTTAGATTTTTTTTTAAGCAAAGGCAAATATTTTCAACAACAACTTCTTTTTCAGATCATGGCATTGTAAGGAAATTGAAGACTGATTTCTATTTAGCGTCACCTTGTAAGACATCAAGCTCAGATGAAGATTGGGCACTGAATTCAAGCATCTGATTGGGATGCCATGCAATTCCCTATTGTAGTTTGATTGGGTTTAAAGTCCTCTATACAATAGGTTCATTTTTTAATTTTTGAGAATTTCATACATGAGTACTATATTTAAATCATTTCTACCCCTCTGTCTCCTCCATCCAACTCCTCCCGCAGTTCCTCAACTCTCTCTCATTATCCTGACCTCTTCTTTGTTATTGTTTACATATACGGAGTTAGGCCTATTTTAAAAGGTAGATCCCTCATTAAACTTCTTCTGTTCAGACCTGAGTAGACTCTTTGCCCATATACACTTAATAGCAATCCTTATTAATTTTAGCGGTTCTGAGAATCATCCTTTTTGGATTAGAAAGATCAAATTGATAAATTTCAATACCTACCCTTGAACTTCATCTGAAAACTGTTATTTAGCTAGAGCAGAATATTTTGCTTTTTGGAAACAAGACTTCCTGAAATATCTCAGTAAAGTGTGTCCTGGTGGCATGGAGGTTTGACAGGAATCCTGTGTTCCTTTGGCTTTGATCAGTATCAGGTGTATGCACTTAGGGCTTAACAGAAAGAATGACAGGTTGTTTCAGCAACCTGAGACCCTTCAAGGCATCAGACTCTCATTGCATAGTCCAGCATAGCCCCAAACTCACAATCCTCTTACCTCAGATGCCCAGGTTCTATGATTACAGGCAATTAGCTAGTCACTCATTTTTTAGTTGTTGTTGTTTTGGTTTTGGTTTTGGATTATTTGTCTTTGGTTGGGGCTTTTTTTTCTTTCTTTTTTTTTTTTTTTTTTTGGTCCCTTTGAGACAGAATCTCCTTGTAGCCCTGGATCTTGCTATGTAGACAACATTGGCCTTGAAATCAGCCTCCCAGGGTGTACACCACCACACCCAGCTGGTTGGGGCGGTTTTCCACATTTCTATTACTCTTGGCACCAGCACTCAGCCCTACATCTACCTAGATACTTCATTGTTATAAAAATTCGCATGACCGGAGTTAAAGTAGGAAAGACTGCTTCATTTTGTATGTAGTATTGCTTAGATGTTGACCAGAACTATATTGTTAAACATACATTCATCATGGTGATTACTGCAAGTAAAAGATGAATTCAGAACCTGCCCTTAAGATGAAGCCTAGATTCAGAAAAAAGAAAGAAAAAAAAAATTCCACGGAAATTGGAACAGGGCTGTAGCAAATGTCAAACTCAGATAATGATACAAGATATATTTTGTATCATGTCACATAGAGTGCTATGGTAGAAAACTATCTTGTCAGATGGAGAAAAAATAGAACTACAGGCAGAATTTTTGGCAAATTCACATTTTAGTTTAAATAACTCCATATTATTTGATTTGCCAAGACAATAAACTATTTTTATGTGTGGAAAAGAACCAGCCATTAGTTTCTCAAACTGAAAGTTTTGTGCACATAAGTAAAACTATTTCAGAGAGATAGTTTTTTATCATCATGTTAATAACTGAGTTCACATTTCTTTTCAAGAAGAAAATTCATCATATGGTCAGCATCTGGGTTTGCCCCCACTTACTTACTTATTTGTGTGTGTGTGTGTGCATGTGTGTGTGTGTGTGTGCGCACATGTACATGTGTCACAGCGCATGTGTGGAGGTCTGAGGACAGTTTTCAAGAGACAATTCTCTCCTCCACCATATGTGTTCCAGGAGTTGAACTCAGGTTGTCAGGCTTAGGAGCAAGTGCCTTTATCCCAATCTTCCTTCATTCTCTTTGAAGACATGTCCATTCATTCATACCTAAATTTGTCATTAGTTAGTCTACACCTCAGAGTTGATCAAGTAATCTACAAGACAGATTGTATTTGGAGGGAGAATACAAAAAGTGATAGTTGTATATTAACATAGTGGATGTCCGCTGGCCATTTCTTGATTAAATTCCTTTGTTCTCACATTCAACTGAAAAGTTATATTGAGAATCATCAATGAATTCCAAATGATGCCAAATGAGAGTAAGCTTTTTCCTACTTTTATTGTGCTTTGCTTGGTATACAGTATTTTATCACTTCTTTTCTTTTCTATAAAGGGCTCATTTTTCCTAGTCTCTATTTTCCTTTTTTATATTTATGAGAAGTCATTCTTGCACTTTTTCATCTTCCAATGGAACATCCTAGAAGGTTCTTTCATCAGCTCATAACATAGGGCAAGAATTTATGAGAAGGTAGCCACTATAATAGAAAAGGAAAGAATTAGATATGTGAAAAGCTGTATTCAGGTTTGCATGTGTGTAGGTTTGTTTCTTCAGTACTGGGGAATGAATCCAGAGCCTATCATAGGCAAAACACATTCTACCATTCAAATATTTTTTTCATTGCCTCTGAGACTAGACCTTATGCTAGCCTCAAAATCTTTCTATTTCTGATGCTAGTGATCTTGACTTTACCTCTTAAATGTTGGAATTATAGGTATATACCACCAGTTTCAGCTTTAAATTTCTCAAAAAGATTTATTATTTTGTATTATTTTTAACTCTCTTTCTGTGTCTGTGTATGGGTGGATATACACGAATGGGGTACACTCAGCTGCTAGAAAAGGGGCATCAGATTCCCCTAGAGTTGGAGTTACACGTGGCTCTTAGCTGCCTGATGTGGGTACTAAGAAGTCAACTTGGGTCCTCTGCAAGAATAGCAACTGATCTTAACTGATGAACTATCTTTCCAGACCAGAAATATAGTTCTGTTTTTTGATAGTGGGTTCCTCATTGGCCTGGCACACACTGAACAGGCTAGACTTGCTGGACAAGCCCCAGGGAGCTGCCTGTCTCTGCCTCCCCAGTGCTGAGAACACAAACTTGCACCACATCCAGATCTGTGCACCCAGCCCTTCTAATAAAACATTTTTAAAAGATTCGTTTATTATTATTTTTTGTCTATGAGTGTTTTGCCTGCATGTATGTAAGTCCACCCTGTGCATATGTGGTGCCTACAGAGGCCAGAAGAGAGCATCGGCCTGGAACTGAAGTTCATGATAGTTACTAGCTACTATATAGGTGCTGGGCCCTGAGCTCAGGTTCTCTGGCCTCTGTAGGCTTTGTACGACACAGGTACACTTATGTACATGCAGGCAAAACACTCATACACATAAAATAAAGTTCAAAAGCAACAGCATAAAAAAATATCAATTTGCACAGAGGAGGCTATTTTAAAAACGTTCGTTGTAAGGCACGTGAAGTGGTGCACATATCATATGAAATTTTCTCAGAGTTTGGCATTTTATTGATGATGTTTTTATTCCACGGGTTTTTTTTTTTCATTTAAATCAACTGTGTCAAATACTCATTTTTTAAAGATTAATTTATTTTTGTGTGTATTGCCTGTGTCGGCACCATGCATGTACAGTGCATGTGGAGGCCAGAAGAGGGCATCAAATCTTCTGGAACTGAAGTTACAGGTAGTTGTTTGCTGCCACGTGGCTGGCTACATGGAGCTAAACTGAGTCTCCTTCAAGAACACGAAGTGCTCTTTACCACTGAGACATCTTTCTAGGCTCTGTATTAAATATTCATAAACAGGGATTTTTCTGTCTTAGAAAACAATTGTTTATATTTTCCCTTGAATATTTAAATACATTGTTCTCAGGAACTGAAAGCAGAGCTCAAGGGTAAAACCTGTGCTTAGAATATGCAAGGCCCTAGGTTCAATCCTCCATACCTAAAGAAAGGAGGCAAAGAAATGCATTAAAACACTCACTATTCTTGGCACTGGAGAGACTTGTCTTGGGTTCCCAGCACCCACAACTTGGGGACCAGAAACCACTTCAATTCCATCTCCAGGAGATCTGACACCTTCTGGTCTCCACCAGAAATGCTCTCTTGGGCACATACCCCAACCCCATATACACATAAATAAAAAATTATTAGCATAAATCTTAAAAACACTATTCTTAATATTTTGGATTAAGAAGTATTACATGCTCACTATCAAAAATCACCATAATGTAGAAATGATATTGGTGAAATCTATAATTCTTGTGATCCAGTTTTTTCTTTTGTTGTTGATGGTGGTGGTGGTGCTGGCATGCGTGTATGTGTGGGTGGTATGTGTATATGCACATGCATGTGCACACACACAGTGACCAGAACGGGACGTCAGGTTTCCTACTTCATCACTTTCTGCCTTATTGCCTTCAAACACGGTCTCTTAATAAACCAGGAACTAGGATGGTGGCCAGCAAGTCCCAGCAGTACTCCTACCCACAGACCCCCCACCCCCATGCTGGGTTTACAGGCCTGTTGCCGCACCTATTTTTTTGTGTGTGCTGGGGATTTGAATTCAGGTCATTATACTTAAGCAGCAAGCGCTCTTATCCATGGAGTCATCTTCCCAGTCCCTCATGATATTCACTTTAAAAATTTGACATTGAATATGGATCAGATGCATTTGATCTGATTCAACTGGGGATATATCTATATCCTCCTATGTATGTATGCATGCATCTATATATTTATTAATGTGTGCGACTATGTTTGTGTATGTATTAACATGCCAGTAGGAGATTGAACAAGTGCTCTACATTCCTAGCTCTTTTTAATTTTTTTAACATTTTTGTGACAGGGTCTGGCTAAGTTACCCCAGTTGGCTTTGAATTTTCCATCCTCCTGCCTCAGCCTCCAAAATAGCTGGGATTATAAGCCTGCACCATTAGCTTAGGTTAGTTAAGAATTGTTTAATGCATGCTGGTCTATTAGCCACTCTGTTCATTTTCCATGTTATTAAATATTTATATCTTTCTCTAGATGAGTGTGCTGAGAACTGAACCCAGTGTTAACTAACTCCCCCACCTCTATAACTTAAAATATCCTTATTACTTCACTATATCATTTAAAGAACCATGTATTTAAGTATTTAAGCTTAACATTTAAGTTAAGCAGGATGAACACTATTTCTACTCTGACGCATTGATTCAAAGAGTCATCTGGGTTAATTTCTGATTGTTCAGATAGTTACTGGGAGGAGGCTGTGATTGTCTATGATACACTGGAAGTCATAAATGAAGACCATCTTTAAACCTGATGTTCCCCTGTCAATGCAAAAATAGCTCTCACTGTCTAGGTAGTTTAGTTGGTGGAGTGCTTGCCCAGCATGCAGGAAGTCCTGGGTTTGATTCCCAGCAATGTATAAGCCAGGCACGAGGGCACATACCTGTAATCCCAGCACTTGGTAGGTGGCAGGAGGATCAGAAGCTCAAAGTCATTCTAAGCTCATCTATATAGTGAGTTTGAAGCAAGCCTGGTCTACATAAGTCAGTCTTTTTCTCTCTCCTCTCCTCTTTCCTCTCCCTCCCTCCTCCCTCCTTCCTTTCCATCTCAAAAAAGTTCCTAGTTTGAGGAGAATAAGAATTACTTTTTTTTGGATCCAAATATAACTAATCATGACCTGGGAACACAGATGCAGGTGATCCCATGTTTCCCAAATGATAACAATTAAATAAAAGTTTTAGAGAAACAGAACAAATGAAGATATTTTTCTAATTCATTAATGGGAACATAGGTAGATGGGCTGCAGTAAAGCTGGGTGAAATCTCTGTCATTTATTCAAATGTTCTTTGATGATATTCTTAGCCTTTGGGATGGTGGCAAGTAGTGATCTCTAAGTATATTCCAAAAGGATTTTACCTGACAGTCACAAGGATGTTAGGTCAGACAGTGACACAGTGGGGAAAGAAATATTATTATAATTATTAAAGGAGCTACAGATAGCCTAAAATAATTTGTCTCAGGACCTGTAACATTTCTATTTTCCACAATCACCAGACTCTCTAGTCGATTATTTAGCCTCATAGAATCTTTTAAAATATTTATTTATTTTTATGTATATATGTGCATGTGTACATGAGGTTATGTGAACCACGTTCATGCAGGAGCCCATGGAGGGAAGAAGACGGTGTGGGATCATCTGCAACTTGAGTTAAACATGGTTGTGAGCTTCCATGTGGGTGCTGGGAAATGAACTTGGATTCTCTGTGAGAAGAGCAAGTGCTCTTCACCACTGAGTCATTTCTTCAGCCCCTCATAGACTCTTTAACATAGGTTTGTCTTTTTTATTCCTTTGGAACTTTAGTTCACATCACACTGAAGTTCATAGCCATAGTACAGGAGTAACAGTGCCCCGCCTACAACATCAAGGAGAATCACCCTACTTTGAACCAAGAGTTTCTCCTATATATGTGATCTATATTATTTTGTTTATAAGGGAATGATTAGTTTTCAGATACATGCCCTGATACATGGCCATTACTCATACAACTATGACATCTGCAACTGTGTTTTGACCCATTCTCTCCATCATCACTGCTACTGCACAGTTAGGATCACAAACTCATATTTTACCTGTGGCAGGAGAGTGCTGCTCAACTTTTGGTTGTGAATCCTGCTCAGATAATGTACTTCTGTGTTGTTTACACATGTAGAACTTGTGGCATCTGGTTGTTATTGGAAATTTGGGTATGCTTTCATGGTTGCAGATGACACAGGGGGAAAGTGGTGTCTACTCTTACAGGTTTTAATCTCAGTAATACAAGTATTTTAGAATAGACTCAATAAGAAGTTTAAAGATCATTTTATTAAAGTTTGAAAGAGAAACCTCCAGGATAAGCAAACTGTAAATCTTAGCTGCTGCCCTGAGGAGGAGAATGGAGGAGAGAAGAAAAAGAGTCTTGTTTTAAGGCAGGATGAATGTTAGAAACATGGCAGAGTAACAACCAAATGGTGGGAAGGGGTGCTTTAGTAAAGAAACACAAAATGTTTGAACAGTCCACAATGTTAGAGAATGCATGGTTAGAAAAGAGACAGAAAGAAGAAAAAGAGAGTTTATCTGAAGAAAGGAGTGGGCAGACTTAGGAAAGTTGCATGTCTGTGGCCCAGTCCATTATCAACTGCCTCAGGGGGGCTGGGATAAATTGGAAAAAGGTTGGAAAAATTCACCATCTCATTAATGCACTCATTATTCTGCCTATGTCTTTAGCATGACTTAAGGTGAAACTTTTTTGCTAGGGGCTGGTCCTCTGGTCAAGTGACTGACCCAGCAAACTGAAATGTTGTCTCTACTCAGACCAGAGGTTTTTATTCTCTTGACTTTTTTCTGTTAAGAGGCCTTTCTTGCTACTGTAACTTGGTCTCTGGGCTTCTTTGTTTACTTGTCAAATCGGAGTTGTACAGTTGTTTAAACATGTCTTCTAATTATTGTCACTATAGATAACACAATGTGCATAATTCACATCTATAATGTCAGCACTGAGAAGGCAGAAGCAGGAGAATCTTAACCAGGCAACATGGCCAGATTCTGTCTAAAAACAAAAGAAAGCAAGCAAACATCAACAAAATTCTATGTGAAGCTGGCTGCTTTTGCACAGGACCTGGGTTTACTTCCCAGCACCCATATGGAGGCTAACAACCATCTCTAACTCCACTTCCAGGGGACCCAACACCCTCTTCTGACCTCCATGGGCATTGCATGATACAGGTGCACTTACATACATGCAGGCTTATAGACATAAAATTAAAATAATAAATAAAAAACATCTGTGTGTAGTATGCAGTAGGGGTTATTGCTAGCCTACTTTAATAGCTTGCACAAAGTCCTGTGTTTATTCACCAACACTACAAAACAAAGCTAAACAAATACATATGTGTATGAGTATGTTACCTAGAAGGATTCTCACGTGGATGATTAAAACAGGAGAAGGCAATCAGCTGCCTTCCAGAAAAGTTACAGCAGGAGATTCATCTACTAGTTTTGGATGATGTAAGTTCCTTCACTCCTTGGCTAGAACTGAGTAACATTAAGAGTTCACCTTGGTTAATTTGAGAAGTCAGAAGTGCAAAAGTAATGGGGCTTCTCACCCTTGTTCTTTCATTTGCCTCCTGATTTTGCTAAATTAAAAATAGTCAGCTAATGACTTCAAAGTCTCATCTCTACTGTCTAGCTTTCATAGTGCTGGAAGATGCTATGCAAACTACCTGAAGAGAAAAATTTATCATGAACCTTACCCGGCCATGAATTCTGTGAGCTACAACAGCAAGTAGCCTGGAAGATGCCCACCAGTGTAATAGTGACATGGATATTATAGGAGTAACCAACTACTCTCAAATTGAATTTAAAATTAAGGTATTTAAATGGAAGGGGGAGAGGGAGGTTTATACAGGGAACTATGGGGCTAAAGGGGATGAAGGGATCTTGAGGAGGGCACACATATTATCAAGGGAGAAATGGGGAAAATGGGAGACAGGGAGAGAGGAGAGATAAATAATGCCTAGCTAATGTAAAAAACCAGAGGGAATCATATTAGTCCAAAAAACTACTGAAAAATTACACATACAATATCTCTACATGAGTCCATGTGTATAGCTGAAGGCTACATAACAAGAAGCAGTGAGTTGTTGGCCAGGATAATCAAAAAGACTCCCAAAACTACACAGGAAATTGCCACAACCCTTGATTGCCTCTCAGAACTTGAAGGCAAGACCTATTACTAAGATAGGACATACTTCAGACACCAAATTTGGAGCAAAGGAGCTGGAACTGACTTAGAAGCCAACTGCCCTGAAGGCTAGCTCACATAGTTTTTTAGAGCACTATGCAAGCTGCTAAGGCAGAACATCAACCAATGTTCCAACCCCAGCTTTAAGGCCCAATAACCACATCAATGACTGGTACAACAAAGTATATTGGGGCAGTAGTGGCATTTTTATCTTGGGAGCAATCAACAGCTATCTAATTGTACTTAAACCCCATTCAATGGGAGGAAACGCATGTGTGATGCTGTAAACACAGTCAAATACACATTACTGGAGAGGTCAGAGAGCTTAGAGAATATCCCAAGGTTGTCACATCCCTAGACAAATGTAATTTATTAATATGTGCAAAATATGGATCCTTATATAATTACAGACAAGTATCTCAGTCACCATTCATCAAAGAAGCTTCTTTTGCAATAGGCAGAGATGATAACAGAGTTCCAAAACTGGTCATATATAGTAACGTCTGTGACCAAAATGGCACAGCTCCAATACAATCTCCACACCTAAGGCTCACGGAACATAAAACAAAGGATAATGAGAACACTAATGCATCTTTCAACTATTATCAATGAAACTCTCTTATGCAACAGAGGGCCAGAAGCACAAAAGGTCACAAATGACCAAAATGTAGATAGTAAGTGTCTGCAGAGTGTGGGTCCTTAGACAGGACTTCCTATATGAAACTCCACTCACCCAGGGCTCAGGGACCAAGAGGGAGTGGAAAGATTGTAAAAGCCGGAGAGGAGGTGCATGACCATAAGGAAATATACTTGCATAGGCTCCTGGGACCTTGCTCATATGAAATGGTGTCAGCATGTGCAAGATCCATGCAAACTCAGGCAGACAAAACCCAGTACAAAAGTATGGATACGGATAGCAGGCCCCAGTCATAGTCGAAGAACTATTTGGCAGCTGATTACTGCTGGGTGATGAAGAGTTGATCTTCTTAAAGGGAGGGACTCTAGATAGGCTGACTAGACCTCAGTGGATGAACTTGGACTGAGGGACGTCTGGGTACACAACTTGACTAGATAGGCCTTAACATAAATGACAGAATGTATGAATTCCAGCGGGGGGCTATGGGAAGTGCCAGTGGGGAAGGGGGTGTAAAGAGGATTAAGATGTTCTGTATGAAATATGCAAAAATTCAATTAAAAATTTACAACAACAAAATGATTCTCCTCATAGGTGGAGCCAATACCTGACATTGATATCAGGTCTAGGAGCCTGAGGCTTGATAGCCCATAGGCCATGGGAGAAAACCCAATACAATTATTCTGCTAAATAGATATAGTATTAATCTGATTGCTAATGACTTATTATTACACCCATAGATTAATGCATCTCCCAACTCTCTGCAGTGAGGCTTCCTTATACAGTATATACTGATTAATGAAGAGAACCACAACTGGCCAATGTGCAAAGAATAAGAGGCTACAGTCTGCTTATTCCTGAATAGGACACCTGTATCAAACTTCTGCCTCCCAGTGCTTATAGATTGTCACATAAGAGGGGGTAGAAAGATTGTAAGAGCCAAGGAAACAGAGTTTTCCAGATAACTGCTCAGTTTCTCATATGAACTCACAGCAATACTGACAGCATGCACAAGTCTCAAGTGAGTTTAACCCAGACAAAATCCCAGCATAGAAGTGGGAATGTGGGGAAGAAACCCTAGTCCTATCTGAGGAACTGTGGGTACCTGATGACTGCTGGGAAGGGGAGATTCAGTGTCATTTATGGGTGAGATTCTTAGTAGGTTGACCATATATATGTATTCTGGAGTCCCAGCTAGCCTGGAACTACTCGCTATGTAGACCAGACTGGTTTTGAACTCATAGAAATCTGGCTGCCTCTGCCTCTCAGGTGCTGATTAAGGCATGCGCCACCACTTCTGGCTATATAAATATAAAACAAAAATTTTTAAAAATAGTCAGCTAAGGGGCCAGGGTTATAGCTCAGTGGTAGAAAGAATTTTTATCATGTTTAAGGTCCTGGATTCTAGCCCAGTCTTTTCCACTCGAAATAAAGTAAAGTAACTGCCTTTGTTTGTTTGACTTCCTTCATTTTTGTGTTTGCTTTTCACCCTTAACATAGGGTCTCTTGTAGCTCAGGCTGACCTCCAACTCAGTATGGATCCTAGGTTAACTCCAAAATCCTGGTCTTTCTGCTTCTATCTCTCAAGTGCTGAAATGACAGGCACACATGCTGGTTGAAACCTTGTGATTATTTTTCAGGTATGGTGAGAACAACAGTTCAGGAAATGGCAGTTGTTGAGACTACAGTTTGTGGTTCACAGGTGCTAAGAGAGAAATTGGTCACATGGGAAAGGCCAGGTTTGGTCAGTATGAAAAAGTAATCCTGGGGGTTGGAGGAAAAGCCCTTTGTTGTGGTTTCCATGGGAAGGAAGGGGGAGGGAGTGGGTGAGCTCCTGAAGAGTGGCTAATTTGAATGACATCAAGGGTTATCCAGACTTATTTGGTAACTGGCCCTACGGTGATTAGGGCCTTGGAAATAAGGATGAAGAATGGAAGCATCTGAGTGGGGCCCGGTGGGTTAGAGATTGTTTCGTTTGCATGTGAAAGGGTCTATCCAAAGTTGTTTACTATCTCTAGGGATTGGGTAGCCCTGGCTTTGTCTTTGGGATCCACCTGAGGACAAACTTCTGAATTACCACAGAGTAAAAAGGGAGTGATTATTACAGACTTCGGCCAAATAATTGCTTAATTGTTTTTTTCTTTCTGATGTCTGATTCAGGAACATTATTTCCAAACTAAATCCACCGTAGAAAATTAAAAGGTAATGAAAAATCTCAAGACAGGACTGGTTTAATCACTCTTTTCTTTCCCAGTGCAGACTCTTCTGCTCAGCCATACCAGCAGTCCCAGCCATACAGCAGTCCCACAAGTGGCCTTTACGTACCCTACCTGTGCAGAATTTCCTGCCTCCATTCATTGCAGTGCTCTGTAGTAATAATTTTTGTGAGCCAAGACGCCCTATGATCACCTGTAGTCTGCCTTGCCTAGTCATTGACTTCACAGCCCCGCCCCCTTCTCACTCGTTTCCTGGCGTTTGGGCAAAAGAAAGAGAATGGTTTAGGAAGCGGAAAGACAACAATAGAGCCCGTGAGGTGCTTTATCTTGGAGGACCAGGTATCTTTGCATTTCAGGCCTGCAGTAAATTAACAACCCCCCACACCTTCTCCCAGAGAGGGGCAGCTTGTGGGAGGAGTTAAGACTCTATCACAATTTCACCTCCTAGAAAGACAGACATGAAAGCAGTTTCCAATTTCTTTACATGAAGTGTGGGCTGAGCTTCTGTAACAACCTCCTCTTGATCGTTTATTTTTCCTCTCCTTCACCATAAGAGATAAGGGCCATTCTACTCACTCACAGAATCAAGTTTTTTGTCCCCATTCCGTGGAGGAATGCATTTTTAAATGGCTTTGCCAAGATGAACCGCGTGTGCGCGCGCGTTTGTGTGTGTGTGTGTGTGTGTGTGTGTGTATGTGTGTGTGTGTGTGTGTGTGTGTGTGCGTGTGTGTGTATCTCCCATAGCATAACCCCTTTGCTCTCTCCTTGCTGTGAAAGAATGTTTGGGGCTGAGCATGTACAGAGTCCTAAGTTAGGTTTCCAGTACCGTATAAACTAGGCATAGCGTAACAAGCTTGTAATTCCAGCGCACAGGACGTGAAGGCAAGAACATCAGAAGTTCAAAGCCATCTACAGTTACACAGTGAATTGGAATCCAGCCTAAAAAAAAAAAAAAAAGTCTAAGAAAAAAGTCACTCCATCTGCAAAATTGCGTCCAAAAGGACGTATTTAGGAATTGAGTTTCTATTAGGTAGTTTAGAGAAAACTTAAGGAATTAAGGAATTAATGATTTCCTCTGAATTGGAAGCGGTCAGATAATGAAATTAATTTAAAGTCTTGAAAATCTTAATCTTAAAGTCTATCTTGAAGCATACCATAACATACAAGGAGGCTAAAGCCATAATTGAATAAAACCAAAACAGTGGCTGAGGGAGATTGCTCACACCTGGAAATGTAGGACATGGGAAGTTGACACAGGAATAGTCCTGTGAGTTTGAGGCTAGAGTGAATTCTAGGAGAGCATGGGATACATACTGAGACCCTGTCTCAAAATCAAATCAAATCGAAACAAAAAGAGATGGGTGTGGTGATTCAGTCCTGCAATCCCAGTCCTCCATAGACTGAGATAAGAGGATTATCATGAGTACGAAGGCAGCCTGTGCTTCAGAGTGCTACCCTGTCTCAAGCATGTCAAAAATAAGGGCTGGCGTGCTGGGTCACAGGTTAAGAGTATTGACTGCTCTATACACTGAAGTAAGACAGACTCAGAAAAACAACTGCTTTCTAACCGGATTTGAGGTCTACTCCACAAAAGGAATTTCATGCTTCATACTGAGATACTAGGCACTGGGAGGGGAACCTACTATTGCTCTCTTGCTAAATGGTCATGCTGTCATACTGACTTTATTTGTTCTCATAGTTTCTTGTTGCTCTCAACTTTGGTCAGAGAATCATTTTCACAGTGTGAAGTGGTTAATGCAGGGACCATAACTGGTGAAGTGCTAAGTATACATAATTGTGACTGCTTAGCTGTGGGCAAAACAGCTATATGAACCTTCCTCTCAAGTAAGGCTCAGTGAACATCATGCAAGAGGGAGCAGAATGTATGTAGGAGGATGGGGAGAAGAGCTATGAAAAGGCAATTTCTGGATATGATGTGGCTTCTGCTCACATCAGCTCACATCAGGCTTCTTTATTTGAGCAAGACCTGCACAAGATCAAGTCAGTCAAAATTCCAGTATGGATGGAGGAGGGGCCCCATAGGCTGCCACCCTTCAGAAGGGAGCTACTGAGAGTTGATAGTTGCTGAGGGAGAGCAAGTAGCTCTCCTTTGGAGATGCAGCCACTGGTAGGTTGCCCATGCCCCAGTGGCTGGCCCCATACCCATGTCTGGGCAATACCAATTTCCCTTGGTGGATTATTAATTTAAAAAAAAAGGAGGACATGGAGTTGGGAGGGAGAAGTGCTGGGGGACACTAGACTGAGCTGTGTTAGAGGGAGGTAGTGGTGGATGCATATGATCAAAATACATTGTATAAATGTGTGAAATATTGTTTAAGATGCAGTTATTTTAAGAGAGAGAGAGAGAGAGAGAGAGAGAGAGAGAGAGAGAGAGAGAGAGAATATAGATATGTGTACCCAAAGAAGCCAGAAGAGGGCATTGAATCTCTCAAAGCTAGAGTTACAGGCAGTTGAAAGTTGCCTGGCATTGAAGCTGGGTATTTAACTCAGTTCCTCTGAATGAGTAGTAAGTGTTCTTAACTGCTGAGTCATCTCTCCAGCCCATGAAGATTTCAAAGAATAGATAAAATATTATTAAAAATAAAATAATAGAGGGATTCTTATATAGCAGAATGCCTGAAGCCCTTTTCTGGTCTCCACACACAAACACAGGCACACACACCCTCACATACATGTACCCGTATGCTCACACAAAGAAACAAATAAATGTTTTCTTTAATATATTTGTTTATTTAATATATTTTGAATTTGAGCATTGTATACATGCATACCATGTGATGAAAATCCCTTTCCCGCTCATCGCTCCCCTCCCTCCTCCCAGTTCCACTCCCCACTTCCACCCCCATTGGAACTCCATGGAAGTTCCACATCTGTGTCTCATTACATTTAAATTTTTTAAAAAATTTGTTTTGATTTTATTTATTTTATTTTATATGTTCACATGTCTTGTCTGCATGATGCATGCAGTTCTCATGGAGGCCAGAGAGGGCGTCGGTTGTCCTGGAACTGGAATTACACATGGATTTTAGCTGCCATGCGTGTGCTGGAACTGAACCTGGGTCCTCAGCAAAAGCAGCCTGTGCTCTTAACCTCTGAACCTTCTCTCTAGCCCCTATTTTTAAAATTTTAGATTGTGTGTGTGTGTGTGTGTGTGTGTGTGTCCATATGTGGCATGATACATGTGTGAAGTTCAGAGGAGAACTTCTTGGAGTTGATTCTTTCCTTCAACCACATGAGTACTTGGATGCTGTATTTATATCCTGTGTGGCCGGATGGTGGTGGACGAAGAAGAGGGATAGCATGGTATATAATCAAATATTATGTAAGATAGCTTAATGTTAAACAAAGTTGGGGACTAGGAAAGTCACTGTTTCATAAAATAAAGAGATCTGAGCTTGCAACTTCCAGAGTTTTTATTCTCAAGGATGAGGGGCTTTAAGCAGGTGTTCAGGAACAAAAGCTAGGCACATCAAAGGACATGCCCCTGCAGGAGCTCAGGAAAGGATTAGCAACAAAGTGTGGCCTGTTTACAAGGTATGGAGCAGATGTTCACACAACAGTGTAAATAAGGCATAGTTTTTCATCTAATCAAAACATTAAGAAATAATATTCAAAATTATAGTAAACGGAGAGTTTCAAATTTATATTCTAAGAATACATAATTTTAGTTTGAGAATTATATCAATTATTACAGTGCTTTCTATTTCCTTGTTTTTAAACTTCCCAGACTGTGATTTTTATCTATAGATGTGCTCTTCAACAATAATGTGAAATTTGTCACTGATCCCATATTGTGAGTTTGCCACTCAACCCTTTTCCAAAACTCTCCACCTATACAGAGTCTTTCAATATAATCATGCTACTTCTTAAAGAAAGCAATGCTAATAACATATTTTAAAATAATAATTTAAAAAATTAAGGACACTGCAATTCAGAAACTGCTTCTGCATACATGGCTATCTGGCTCTGCCATTATAGACACTCTTGACTGGTAGTGACTTTGCACCTATGCCGACCTTGTTTTCAGCAGAGTTCAAAAGGGCAGTGGTTTCCAATACCCAAGGATGAAACTAAGATCATCAGGCTTGGAGGCAAGCTCCTTTACCTGCTCAGCCATCTCATAGGCCCTCATTATGACATTTTCATACACGTGTTTCATGTACTTTCACTGTATTCATCTTGTTTATTATTCTCTCGTCCCCTTCCTTCCTCCAGTGGTCCCTTTCTTCTTCTCAAGTATTTTCCCTTCGACATCATGATGTATATAAATCTAGACTCCACTTTTGAGAGGAATTATGTTTTATTTGTCATTTTGTTCTGGTTTATTTCTTTTAATAGGGTTATCTCCAGTATCATTTACATGAATCATAAATTCCTTTTTCTTTTTTTTAAAGATACATATTTTTAAATTTTTTTTTTTTTGAGACACAATCTCACTATGTAGCCCTGGCTGGTCTGGAACCCACTATGTAGACCAGGTTAGTCTGGAACTCAGAAATCTGCCTGTTTCTGCTTCCTGATTGTTAGGATTAAATCTGAGCATCATCATGTTTGGATACTTAATTGTGTGTGTGTGTGTGTGTGTGTGTGTGTGTGTGTGTGTATGTGAGTGCAGGGACCCCCAGGGTCCAGAAAGAGAAATTGGATCCTCTGGAGTTACAAACAATTGTGAACAACTTGCCATGGATGCTGGGAACCAAACTTCAGTCTTCTATAAGAGCTATAAATGCGCTTAATTGCTGTTTTCACATTATTGTTGAAAAGCACATCTATAGATAAAAATCACAGTCTGGGAAGTTTAAAGAAAAGGAAATAGAAAGCATTGTAATAAGTGATGTAGTTCTCAAACTAAAAATATATATTCTTAGAACATAAATTTGAAACTCTCTGTTTACTATAATTTTTGAATATTATTTCCTGATGTTTTGATTAGATGAAAGACTATGCATTATTTACACTGTTGTGTGAAGATCTGCTCTGTTCTCACTTTTTCTTTATGTCTCAAACTGCCAACCTCATTTTTATTGATTTTTTTGTGAGTTAAAAATATTTATTATTTTTATTTTATGTGTATGAGTGTATTACCTGCATGTATGTAAGTGTACCCTTATCGTACAATGCTCAAGGAGGTCAGAAGACAGCATGTGTGCTATTCTGAATGCACAACTATATTAGCATATGATAGAAAAATGCAAGTTGGATATTCACAGAGAATGATATCCTTATAAGAAGGAAAAGTATATTTAGAGTATAACTATCAATTATTGCAGTAGAAGTGAGCTAGCTTTGTATTCTTTGAGATTGACAAAATTTTCAATAGAGTCAAATAGTTAAGCTAAACAAGATGACATGTCTGAACAGAAAAGTCTGACTATTATCATCAGGAAAGCCTGGAACTCGCTATGTCTACTTCTGATTGATCAGTCTTGCTAATATTATTACTGTGATCTTAACAGAAGCATTCTGACCAAGGTCCATTTTCAGGTGTTTAAAGGTGAGGATTAATGACATGAGAGAAGTTTTAAAGTCAGAAAAGGCTTATAAAGGAGAATTTGTTAAGCTGGGAATGCAGCTTGGTTGGTAGACTGTTAGCCAAGCATTTAGGAAACCCTGAATGGGAGGCATAGAATTATAATCCAAGTACTCTGGAGGTGGAGGCAAAAAAGACCAGTTTCCCGTGGCCATGTAGAGAGTTCAAGGATAGTTTGGGATACACAAAACCTTATCTAAAAGGGTGTGTGTGTGTGTGTGTGTGTGTGTGTGTGTGTGTATACCGCCTTTTGAAACATTTAACTGAATTTCCGTTAAATTATTGTCAACAGGGGCCTGGAAAGATGACTCAGTGGTTAAGAGCACTTGCTACTCTTTCAGAGGACCCTGGTTTGGTTTCCAGCACCCACATGGCAGCTCACAAGCATCCATAAATCCAGTTCTAGGGAATCAAGTGCCCTCATGACTTCTTTTGGCCTCCTTGGGTACTACATGGATATGGTGTACATACATACATGCATGCAAAATACTCATAAACATTAAATATAAATAAATAAATACTCAACAGGGTGTGGTGGCAGTTATTAGATTTCAGTCTTTTGGAGAAAAAGCTGTGAACTACACGTTAAGTTTTTGTTTACATAGAAAATGATCGTAGGGGTTCACAATACTAGGATGATAACATAACAGAGACCTTGTTAATGTTCTAGCGTGTGTTGTAATATGTGGTTATATTAGTAGAAGGTTAAAGAATTAATAAAGAATGCTGGAGCAACAAAGGAAAAAAAGAAAGAAAGAAAGAAAGAAAGAAAAGAAAGGCAGGTGTGGTAGTGCACGCCTTTAATCCCAGCAGAGGCACACAGATCTCTGTGAATTCGAGGTCAGCCTGGTCTACATAGCGAGTTCCAGTGAACTAGGGCTACAGGAAAAAAAAAGGGTGCCTGAGAATCCAAAACTAATCTTTCAGTAGGGGTGTAGGTCCATATTACAATGTTTGCTTAGCACATGCAAAGTTCTGGGTTCCAAGCCCAACACGGAAAAAACAAAACCTTGTTTTGGCCTTTTGAGTGAAGCCACTGAAGTTATAAGCTTCTTTTATATTATATAGAAGTCATCCACTTCTGCAGCTAGTGTCTTCTAGATGATTCTTAGCCATCTTCAGTTTAAGAATTTCTGATGAAATGGATGTTCAGAAGAGAAGTTATAAATAACATTTTAATTAAAATATTTTATTTCCCAGCACCCATGTTAGGTAGCTTACAGTTTTCTGTAAGAACAAAAGATTATTTATGATGATGATGATGATGATGATGATGATGATTATGTTGGTGGTGTTGGTGATAATTAGCTAGGGAATTTTCTAAAGATATCTAAAGAGGGACTGGAGAGATGGCTCAGTCATTATGAGTACTGACTGGTCTTGCAGACAACCTGGGTTTGTTTCCCAACACCCATCTGAGAAGTATGGTGCCTCACAATTGTACTTAACTCCAGTTCCAGGGGAATCTGACACTCTCTTCTGGCCTCCGTGGGCATTGCACAACATGGGTTCGCTTACCGACATGTAGGTAATACACTCATAGACATAAAATAAAATAAAAGAATAATAAAAAAGATATCTAAAGACGGCGGGTGGAGAGGAGGCTCAGGATTGCTTCTCTTCTAAAGGACTAGAGTTCAGTTCCCTGCACCCATGTCAGGCCACTCACAACTGCCTGCAACTCCAGCTCCGGGAGAACTGATGTCTTCTGCTGAGGACACCCACACGCACTTACAGACAGACAGACAAACAGACACAGATACTTACACAAATCAAAGTTTTCTTTTTCTTTAAAATTTGTTTTTGTACGAATTAATGCTTTAAAAAAGTCTGTAGAATGTCTGTCTAGCAACATGCCATAGCCACGGCACTATGAACTCATAGTGGCTGTGCTTACCTGCACAGCATCAAGCTAGACAACATTCCACCATCAACAGGGGAAGGATTACGACGTCCCACTAGCTGAGGAACTGTTGGCAGTTAATGGTTGGTAGGAGAAGAGGAGTACAATAGTCCTTGGTGACATGACCACTGGTACATTGCTCATTCTGCAGTGAATAACCTCTTATTCATGCTCGTGAAAGAAACCCTAATTAAAATCAATGGGTCGCAATGCAATAAAATGAAATAAAATTTAAGTAGGAGAGGGGCTAGTTGGGAAGAAGAGTTTCAGCTGGAGAGGAAGGAGGAAAGAGTGGAATGGGGGTGAAAAGTGACTAAAATTCATTGTATACGTGTATGAAACTCAAGGATTTCTCTCTCTCTCTCTCTCTCTCTCTCTCTCTCTCTCTCTCTCTCTCCCTCTCTCTCTCTCCCACACACACACACACCTGTGTCTGCTCAGTACATAGCTAATTTCCTAAAACAGATAAACAACTGTGCATAGTTTCTTTTCAGGTTAAAAAAAAGAGCCTGCCTGGGTTCAGAGTATTGTAGCAGTGTGTGAAGTAGAAAGAAATATTTCTTAGCTGGTTAGGTGACTAGGTGAAAAATATTACTTCTTTTCTCTTTTGTTAGAATAATAATACGAATAAATGATACTTAGTAAAAGTAAATAGAAACAGAAGCAAATTTTATAGCTACAAGATAAGAAATGAAATTGCATTGGAATTCCTTTATATAACATTCCTTTATATATGTCATCTATTTTCTAGGAATACTTTAGGTAAAAACAAGAATTACTTTTTGTTTTTGTTTTTGTCTCTGAGATAGGATCTCCCTGTAGCCCCAGCTTGACTGAAACTTGCTTTGTAGACCAGCCTGGCCTTGAACTCACAGAGATCTATCTGTATGTGATCTATCTGCCATTTGTACATGAGTGCACCCATGTCAAGTAAAGCTCACAAAGGCCAAAAGAGGGCATTGGTTCTCCTGGAACTGGAATTAGGGACAGCTATCAGCTGCTTTGTGGGTACTGGGACTCAAACCTGGGTCCTGTGGAAAACCACCCAGTGCTCTTGACCCCTGAGCCATCTTTCCAGTCCCCAGATACAAGTGTTTTGCCTGCTTTTATTTATATAGACCACGTATGTACCTGGTGCTTCAGGTCAGAAGCAGGCATTGGATCTCCCAGAACTGGAGTTACACACATATATGAGCTACCATGGATGCTGGTAACTGAACCAGGTTTCTCTGTAAGATCAGTAAGTGCTCTTAACCACTGAGCCATCTCTCCTGTTCCTCAAATAATTATGATTTAAAGTTAGTATAGCACGCAGTAATTGTAAATAACTTAACTGAAATTTTTACATAGATTGTGATTAGAGCTCACTAATGTGCATATGCCTTGGTTACTGAATTTAGTGATAGATTGAACGAAGGAATAGATGCCTAATGATACCGGTGTAGAGGAGTCAGTATCCTCAGGACCCATCTAAAAACATTTTAAAAATGAAAATGGCTTATGAATCCAGAATCTTGAACAAAAATTGGCAGATGATCCTTGCATTAATTTTTCTGCTTAATCATTACATTATGTGTGTGTGTGTGTGTATGTTTAAGATAGGGTCTCTCTGTGCAACTTAGGCTGCTGTCACACTCACTATGTAGCTCAAGCTGATCTCAAACTCAGAATCCTCCTGCCTCATCCTCCTGAGAAGCTGGAATGACAAATGTATGCCAAAACAGGAACAAATCTTTGAATCACTGTTTAATCAGTTAGCACTGGGGGTTAATAAACAAGGAATTCTCACAGTTCTGGAAGCTCTAAGAAGTCTGAGATTAGGGTAGCGGCATGCTTGATTTTGGTGAGGATGCTCTTCTGAGGTTGCACATTCCTCTTCTTCTTATGTCCTTTCATGGCAAAAAGTAAGTTAGAGAAAGCTCCCTGGAGTCTCTTGTCTTTTTTTTTTTTTCTGAAACAGAGTCTCCCCATAGACTCAGCTAGCCTGGAACAAACTATATAGACCAGGCTGGCCTAGATCTCTTGATCTCACAAAGATCTTCCTGCCTCTGTCTCCAGAGTGCTGGTATTAATGTTGTGTGCCAAGACGCCTAGCTTCTCTGGATCTCTTACATGGGTTAGCCAGGGCCATGCTATTTTGTGAAACTCCTACATTTTGGTGGAACAATGACAGCTCCTGAAGCTAAAGTAATTTGGTTTCTAGAACTAAAATAACTTGTTTCTCTATATTCTTGCTTTCTTTACCCTATCAACCCAGTAATGGCCAGTCAAGAGAGTGAGTTATTCACCATCCTACATCCTTTACCACACCAATCCTTGGTTGCTTCTAGCAATGACCAAAACCAAAAGTTTTATTTCCACCTCACTTTCTGCCCTACAAGTTCTGGAGCCTGTAAACAGACAGTGGGCTCTGATCCTTACATCAGAGACCAACTCGTGGTCCTTGAGTCACTTATTTCTTCTCTGTCTTTCCTTTCTGTCAACCTTACAATAAGGCCACTAGTCTCATTTATGAGCGCTCCAGCCTCAGGACACAATTATCTGCTAAAGTCCCCACTTCCTTAATACTATCACGTTGGGGATTAGGATTCCAACATGCATCTTCTTTGCGCCTGTGTGTGTGTGTGTGTGTGTGTGTGTGTGAGTGTGTGTGACAAATATGTCATCCACTGCTATTACTTAATTGCTGCTTTATGAAATGCAGATAGAGTAGGTATAAAAGACACCTTTAAGGCTATAGAAATGGCTCAGAGATTAAGAACATTTACTGCTCTTGCAGAGGACTCAACTTTGATTTCTAACACCCAGGTCAGGCAGCTCACAATCACCTGTACTCAGCTCCAGTGGATGTGATGCTATCTTCTGGCTTCCATGGCCACTGAACTCACAAATACACACATCCCTCCACATACAATTACAATTAAAAATAAAAATTAAAAAATAAGACATCTTAATATTCAATTTTAAAAAGATTTTCTTTATTTTTATTTTGTGTGTGTGTTTTGTGTATGAGTTCAGTTCCTGCGGAGGCTAAAATAGGGCATTGGTTCCGCTTGAACCAGAGTTCTATATGGTTGTTTGCCACCAGGTAGGTGCTGAGAACCAAATCTGGAAGAAAATCAGATGTTCTTAACCACAGAGCCGTCTCTCCAACCCCACCTTAATAGTTTTATAATTCTGAACTTGGAACACAGATTTATAAAAAGCAAAAATCAAGAGTGGATGGTAAAAGTATAAACAAAAGTATTTACAAAGCGAGCTATTTATAATTGACTGGGGATGTAGATCAGGGTTAGACTGCTTGTCTTAGCATTACAAGGCCCTCTGTTTAGTCACTATCACCGTCCAAAAAAGGAAAGGATGAAGAACAAAAAGAACAAAGGAAAAGAAATCTGAATTATTTACAACCAACGCTGCAAAACCTTACTAGATTATACCAGGACTAAAAAAGGTCGGCAAAGGCAGAAATAGTTACGCCTTTTAGTCAGTATAGGGAGACATTTGCTAATTTCTGTGACAGACATCTGTGTTTTGTTGCATCTCAGTTCATCAGCACAGAGGGCCTTTGTTGGATACCAGTGTTCTATGATATTGTTTATGTTCACAGGAGAACAAAAGGCCTCGCTGTGAGTGCCAGGCCAGCTCCCATTACAGGGATTATTTTGCTATCACTGGATAATTAGAATAGGCTGTGATAGGGAAACTGGTGATCTCATTTTAATGTCTTATGTATCCATTCTTTTTTCTCTGGTGCCACAAAATGCTTGCACATGCTAGGCAAGCATTCTGTCACTGAGCTACACCTCCAGCTCTACTCTTAAAATATGGGTAAGGGAAGTTTTTTCAAATACAAAGGAAACTGCAGCTTAAGGATACAGATTCCAGGAAGAAAGAAAGAACAACATGGAGAGATGGCTCAGTGGTTAAGAGCACTGACTCCTCTTGCATAGTACCTGGGTTCGATTCCCAGGACCCACATGCTGGCTAACAACCATCCATAAGTCCAGTTCCAGGAGAATTTGGCATGCTCTTCTGACCTCCACAGGCATTGCATGACACTGGTGCAGTTACATACAAGCAGGTAATGCACTCATACACATAAAAATAAAAATAATAAATAAAATCAAGTAAAATAAAAAAAGAAAGAACAAAAAATGATTATAACAGTTGTAAATACAACAAGGCAAGCCTCTCATTGTTTAAAAACACTGCTTGACAGTTTAATCAAAAATTATTGTATGATCTAATGTGGTGTTCGAGGTCTATTGTAAAATTATCCAAGATATGCATGGTTTGAAAAAGATAGGTATGGCTGCACAGTCCTCTAATCTCAGCACTCGGATTCTAGGAAATTCTAGGAGGGGACTTCTAAGAAGCCTAGACTATATTTCAAGCTAGGGAAAGGGGTTGGGGATATATCTGCTCCATATTACAGTGTTTAGAACACAGGGGGATTTGGGTTGTAGTTCCAGCGCAGAAATATGGGGGACTGGTCGGGAGGATGAACTCATCTGAATGGCTGTGAGATGTCTCTGGCTTTAGATGAAGGATAAATAATAATGACTACTGGTAGACTATGATGTGCAGCATTATACTCATTTAAGATAAAAGAAATATATGCAAGAACACTTGATAGGTCAAGATGAAATTAAAATGTTTAAATTGGGGCTGGAAAGATGGCTCAGCGGTTAAGAGCATTAGCTGCTCTTAACCAGAGGACCCAAGTTCAATTCCCAGCACCCACATAGCAGCTAAAAGCCATGTATAGCTCCACTTCCAGAGGCTCTAATGCCTTCTTCTGGCCTCTGAGTGTATTGCTCAACATAAGTGCACTTACATACATGTCTGCAAATCCCTCATACACATAAAATAAATAAACAATTTAAAAATGCTCAAGCAGAGCATACACAGGAGAAATAAGAAAACGGTACAATGCCTTTTAATGTAATGTGCCTTTAATCTCAGCGTTTGGGAGGTGTAGGCAGGGAAATCACTAGAGGTGAAGGCTACCCTGGTCTGCACTGTGACTTCCAGGAGGGCTGGGATTAGGGAGATCCTGTCAAAACAAACAAACAAATCCCCTACAAAGCAACAACATCAAAAATAACTAAAAGAAAACAGGACAAAAAGAGGCCTGGAATTCCAGATGTAGGGCGATAAATGCAAGATTGAGGCCAGGCTGAGGAATACAGTAAGTTTCGGGCCCATCAGAGCTACTTGATAAGACTTTGAAGGAGGAATGATCAAACAAAACTGAATAATAAAATAGACACTCATGTCTTAACATATTCTTACTTTCTTTATTGATTTGTTTATTTTAATTTTATTTGTACAAGTCTTTTGCCTGCCTGTTTCTAAGTACACCATGTGTATGCAGTGCCGACAGATCTTCTGGAACTGGAGTTACAAACAGTTGTTAGCTGCCATGTGGGTGCTGAAACCAAACATAGGTTCTTTTCAAGAGCAGTCAGTGCTCTTAACTGCTGAGCCATCTCTCCAGTCTTATTTCTCTTCTTCTTTTCTTTTTGTTTTATGTATACATGTATGGTGTATATATGTGTTCAGATCAGAGGTACATGCTGGGTGTCTTCCTTAATTGCTTTTCCACTTTTAAAAATGTATTCTTCTTTGACAGGCTCACACATTTATATAATCTAGTTTGTTCAGATTCAACCCTATAAGCCTCACTCATCCTCTCCCTATTCTTGCTGAACAATTTCTTCCCAACAAGTCCCTGTACTATCCCCCGCCCCCACCTTCTTTGGTAGCCATGACTGGCATGGAACTTGCTATGTTGACCAGAGTGCTCTAAAACTCACAGAGATTCACCTGACTCTGCCTCCTAAGTATAAGGATGAAAGGCGTGTGCCACCACTCCTGGTTCCCCTTCTTGTTTTCATGTCTTGCTTTTTTGTTGTGACCTACTGTGTTTAATTAGGGTTTCCTTCATGAGCATGAGTTGGGGGGGTCTTTATTGGTGCATGGGCAACTTGTAAGTGGTTATATCACTGAAGAAAATGAACCTCCTCCCCCAGCAAACATTAACTGCCAATCACTCCTAAGGGAGGGATGGAAACTTGTGAGCCCTTCCTGTATTCATTTTGATGAGTCCCATCTTGTCAGTTATTTTGCTGGCAGTCACAGCTGCTGTGAGTACACAAGGACAATGGTGATGTCATGTCCAGGAGACAGTATTTCATAGAACCTTGGTTTTTGAGACAGAGTCCCTCACCAAACCTGGAGGTCATTGTCTCGGCTAAGCCTGCTGGACAATGAGCTTTGAGGATCCACTAGTCTCCACCCTACCAGCTCAGATATAGCTATATCTGTCTATTAAGTGGATGCTGGGGATCTAGGGGATCTGGACTCACTGAGTCATTTCCCCAGGCATCCATACACACACACACACACACACACACACACACGTATATATGCAGTGCTGGGCATCAAACACAGAGCTTTATGAATGCTAGGCAAGCATTCTACCACTTGACTACATCCTCAGCTCACGTAGCTTATATTAAACCCATTTGAACAAAGGTATAGGCAAATTGAAAAGAAAAAAAATATGAAGTGATAATCTTTCAAGCATTAACAAGCAGGAGTGGCTAGGCTATATTACTACCACACAGTCTACAGAGCAAGGAAAGTTAGTTGTTAATGAGGAATGACATTATGCAATAACAGGATCAATTAGCTAAGAAGATGGGGTGCCCCTAATTGAGTATGCACCAAGCACATCTGAAAGTCTCAAAATATGTAAATAAAAGGCTGCTCATGGGGCTGGACATTAACAATGCCCTGGGTTGGATCCTCAGTATTGGATAAACCGAACATGGAGGCATACACCTCTAATGCCAGTGCTAAGCAGGTAGAGGCGGGAAGATCAGAAGTTCAAGGTCATTCTCAAATATGTAATGAGTTTGAGGTCAGCCAGTATCACTTGAGACCCTAAGTAATTAACTTACTAATTTAAAATAATGTATATGTGCATTTATCTTTCACGCTTTCTATGCATTCTAAATATCTTTTTGCTGTATCATTTGTGTGACCCTGAATCAAAAAACTAATATAAAAAAAAGGGAGGTTCTGCTCTTTCTGTGGCACCTACCAGGTACTCAGCTGCATCTAGATGAAATCCAGTAGCTCCATCCCAGCCATCAGTTGTCAGAAACTCATTGACGTGATGAATGCACACTTCATACTTTCTATGAGAAGCACATGACCACAGAAGTTGCTAGAGATGTTCTGGATGGGGTGGATGTGGTATGTGGTCCAAATCAGTGGTGGAAATGACAAAACAAGGCTTTCCCAAGAAGCAGGATGTCTTGACTCATGACAGAATGTGTCTGCTGCTGAGTAAGGGACATTCTTGTCATAGACCTTAGGAGGGCTGGGGAGAGAAAGTGCAAATCTGTTCAGGGATGCATTGTGAATGCCGATCTGAGAATTCTCAACTTGGTTATAGTCAAAAAGGAGAGAAGGCTATTCCAGTACTGACAGGTACCACTGTACCACGATGGGTGGGGCTCCAAAGAGCTAGCAGAATCAGCAAACATCTCAGTCTCTCTAAGGAAGATGATGTCTGACAATATGTTGTCAGAAAGCCCTTGAGCAAAGAAGATAAGAATCCCAGGACTAAAGCACCCAAGAGTCAGTGTCTTGCTACATCCTATGTCCTGCAACACAAACAAAGCACCAAGGAAAATAAGGGGGAGGCTGCAGAATATGCTGAACTGTTGGCCAAGAGAGTGAGAGAAGCCAAAGAAAAGTGCCAGGAACAGATTGCCAAGAAATGCAGGCTGTCCTCACTGAGGGCTTCTACTTCCAAGTCTGAGTCTAGTCAAAAAGAATCTTTAAAAGTAACAAGTAAACATGATCAAACCTCAAAAGTAAAGGGTGGGGGAGATTCTTCAGGGCATGGTGGCACCTGCCTTTATTCCCAACAGTCAGGAGGCAGAGGCAGGTGATCTCTGTGAGACTGAGGACAGTCTGATCTACATATTGAGTTCCAGGCCAGCTGGGGCTACAGGGAGATCCTGTCTCAAAAAAAAAAGAAAAGAAAAAAAGGAGGTGTGCTTTACAAAATGCATCTTACTACATCTTTCAGAATCCAATCTGAAAGACTGTATACTGTCTATGTATGCCTACACCAGATGAGAGACCCAATGTTGTTTGAAATGTTGCATAGTATGATCACAAATCCAAAACTCTGGAAAAGGCAATACGATAGAGCCAGCTCCAGGGAATTGTGGGAGACAAAACGCATAGCATAGAGGATTATCAGAAAAGAGAATCCACTCTGTGTGATCCAAGAATATTAGGTACATGTCTGACAACCTCTTCTAGCCTCTGTAGGCACTTCTACACATATGTAACATACATTCACATGCATGCACACACACCCCAATAAAAACCAATTTTTAAAACAAAACAAGAGTGAGAGACTACTTATTATGTGAATGCATTTATTTGAACTGTGCTGCTACTGGATTACAGGAATTTTCAGAGTAAGAGTAACACAATTATCTTGAGAACTACAGCAGAGAGCTTGACAAAGCAGGAGTCCATCAAGTCCTACGTACATACATTTACTTTATAGTGACAACCTCTCCTTGTTATAAGTGTGAAATTTAAAAATATATTGTATACTTGGCATACTTGGCTTATTGATCCCTCTGAACTCACTCTCTCCTCAAAAAATGTCATATTAAACATCATTTTAAATTCAAAGAGAGAGTTTTGCAATAGAGATTTCAAAGCAAGTAAGCACGCATTGAAGACAAAAAATTTCATCTGTTTACAGCTTGGGTATGAAGGGGAAAATGCAACCTTAGGGTTAATTTTTTTCCTCCACCTATAATGTATGCTTTTCTATGTATTTGAAGACTCCTTTAAAAAGAGTAGCAAAATCAGCAGACTTGGTGAATGTAATCAAAATATTCTTAAATGTACAAAAAATAATCATGTAGAAAGAATACTGTAAAAAGATCCTGATATTAAGAATAAAAGAATAAGTAAAGCTTCTATTACATTCTGCACGGCGAGTTACTTTGGCAAATTTTCAGTATACAAAGTAAGCAAAGATACTCATCTCCACATATTTTCTGATGACAGCTCTCCAGTAAGAACTGGCAGTCTGCATGGAAAGAAAAATGACTAGCTAGTAATATTCCTATCTACCCATCTAAGCAAGTCACAAGAGATGGACATTCTAAGCTGGAAAAGATATGTAGAGAGAAAGACATATAGCAATGGGCAATGTCAAAGGTGGCATTCCAGGAGCAGAGAGTGAAAAGGGTTCACTGTGAGCATGGTTCAGCTGTGCTGGACAGATCCATCAGACAGATCTATTGGAAAGAGGAGTTGATTGTTATTTAAACTCTTCCCCTGAAGCTGTCATGATGAGGTGGTCTTGTTAATAAAATCTGAAAGTCCTTTAATTGACCAAGAATTCCTTAAGCCATTAGCACTTTACCAGGAAATAGTTGACTTGCTTATCATGCACCTGGGAATAAGTAAGGTTGGCTTTATTCAAGATTGGTTATTTTATACTCTCTTCATCCCCCTGCCCATAGGCATGCAAACACGGTCATGACCATCTTGGGCTTTACTTCCACAAGGTCTTTGGGAAGAGCATATACTCTGGCTCCGATTCTTCTAGCCATTGACACTGCATACCTATTTTTTTTGAGAAAACAGGAATTAAGATGAGATTTTCATTTGTCAAAGATGCCATTTGAGATATCTATTTGCTCTTATACAGTCATTTGACTGGGATGCAAAAATTCTGTATAGAAAATGCAAATCAGAAGATCCAGGCATGGTGGAACATACTTATAATCCTAGCAATCATGAGGCAGAGGCAGGAGGACCACTCCAAATCTGAGGGCAGCCAGAGCTATATAGTGAGACCTCTCAAAAAACCAAAAAAGTATCTGATGAAGATGTGCCTTAAGGATACTTGAAAACTGGAACAAAATGGTACAAACTGTTGATTTCACTTTTGTTTATTATTTTAGTTTTGCTTTGAATTGACTTTGTTAT
Organism: Eospalax fontanierii; assembly: GCA_035773235.1. Lineage (NCBI taxonomy): Eukaryota > Metazoa > Chordata > Mammalia > Rodentia > Spalacidae > Eospalax > Eospalax fontanierii. The sequence goes on along the minus strand of JAJHUQ010000048.1, from coordinate 4,794,641 downwards.
ACTATGTTTTAATACTCTTATTATTATGGATTCATAATATTGATTTACTCATTTCTTCTTATCTGAAATGAGAATTAAAGCTTGAAGCACTGGTTTCCTATAAAAATGAAAATATATGGGCTGGAAAGATGGCTCAGTGGTTAGGAGCATTGGCTACTCTTGCAGAGGACTTGGGTTGTTTCCCAGCACCTACATGGTGGCTAAAAACAGTCCATAAACTCCAGTTCCAGGGTATCCAATACCTTTCTCTGACGACTATAGGCACTGCATGACATGGGTGCATTTATATACATGCAGGCAATAGATAAAAATATATTACAGAGGATTTTTTTATTATAAGTATTTGTGATCTATGGTAGGCAATCACAAACAAAACTTTCATTGTAAAATCAACTGGTATCCGTAGACAGTGTCCTTTTTTCTCCTACTAGGTCAAACTTGGAAGACACAGCGCCAAGACACTCCAGGGCAAACGTTATTTTTAAGTTCAGTTGGGATTTCTTACCAACTTTGCCATATCTATGCAGGGATTTTTGTATGTTCTGAGCTTGCATGGAACTTGTGCACCCTGTTACCAGTGCTGTGAGTGCATATGAGTAACTCTCAGGCACAGGGCTGTAAGAAGAGGTGGGTCTAGGAGAAGGGACCTAATACCAGTATATTGTATGGAAATAACAAAAAAATAGCTTAAAAATTTTAAAGCCATTATGTTTAATCTTTGAAATCTCTTCCTGAGTACTCTTATTCAATTAGCCACACACCTCCTTAATCTTCACCCCTGTGCCTTCCACCTAGGGAAGTCTTTCTTATTAACCCGACTTCAAGTCTCACCTCCTAGGCATGAACCTTTCTCTATCACTTTTCTGCACAACAGTTATGGGTGTATTCACCCTGGATTAAACTCCTCAGCTAAGTCGCTGTGGCTATTCTCTTTCCTCATATTGTAGACTCCTGGAGGATAGAAGGTTTTGTCTGATTTGTTCCCCTGTTATCACCAAGGTCAGAATTATGTATGACACATGGGAAGCTTTTAGCAGATATCTAGTAATGCTCAAGGGAAGGGAGGCTATCTGTCATTTGCTCTCTTCTTACAAATAACTTGCTATTTACCAAGTTACTTTCTTGAACGCTAATCACAATTAACTTCTACCTTTATGTATTTGAAGGCTTTGTTTGTTTGCTTTATTTGGGGGACAGGCTCTCTCTATTTAGAACAGGCCTGAACCTCACAAATATCAGAATTACAGATGTGTGCCACCATGCTCAGCCCATTTATTTATTTGATAATAAAACTTCATTTCAGTTACTTAATGCAACCTGAGTGTATGTGCAAAGTTTTATATACTGAAAGATTAAAAACTCTACGAAATATACATATCTTTTAAATTTCCTGTTGAGAGCTTCTAGGTAGGAACCATTCACAGTGCTCTATTTTTCTGATATTAAAATCATTGCTGGATTTTCTTAAATTTAATATAAAATACAGAGAAGCATTTTTAACCCTAATTAGGGCAACTCCAATGAACTTGTCAAAGATGAACTTCTCATCCCCTGAAAACACTTTCAATAATAGCTGCTTCTTCCCGAAGAACTGATTCAGAGTTTTTGACTTGTTTTTAGATCAGAAGATACATCATAAGTCTCTGAACATATCTGTGAACTGTGTGAGAAGAATAAAATAGCAAACGAATGAACACAGGCTAATTCATGAGTTTTGTGTGGAAAGTCACCAATAATGATGAGCAAGTGTCCAGATGTACATAGATCTTAGATTTGAAAAGTAAAAGTCACAGTGTGTTAAATTCTTCAGCTTTCCAAGGATCTTGACATAGAGTTTATGGATTTCTGAAACAGAGAGCTTGCTCTGTACTATTTCTATTACCAAGTCTCCATTTGCAAACACGCAGGGGCTGAGGATTTTTTTAAAAGTGCCTTTATGAAGAGCAAATCAGATCAGACTAATCTAATTCCCCCTGTGACAGAATTACAGACCCCGTCGTTAAGAGGAAAGCAAAAGATATAAGATTTTTATTTCAGGTAGGCTTTTAATTCAGTCTCATATGACATTAATTAGGCAGCAGGAAGGCAGAACTGAGATCCTGTTATTACAGCATGGATGTGCAATGGCTTGGAAGGTCACACTCTAAGAGTAGTTATTAATCTGCCCATGCTGCTCTGAGAGATGGGGGTGGATGCTGAGTGATGGTTCAGAATCCATCGTAGGTCCATTACTGTATCTTTATCAGGGACTAGGATGATTAAATAGAGCTCTTATTCTTTAAGTTCACGAATAACATCAAGTGGGGTGGAGTAAATGTCCTTGGAGAATAAACCTGAAAATTTAAACCTTCTTAGGACGAGGACGTGGTTTGTGAAAACTACAGCAAAGAAAGGATTGCATTTGTGTCAAAGTGCCCCAAGCGCAAGCAAGCAAGCATGCCAAGATCTCCACCCACGAGGAGAGATGGTGGGACTCCGTTTTTAGGCAGAAACAAGATTGTACAGTTAATTTTGCCCAGGAGAATAATTCAAAGTGGATACAGCCCTCTCAAATGACTGAACTGCAAACAAGAAGAGACAAGATCCTGCTTTTGAGTAGAATTTAACCTCTCCTATAACCAGCTAAAATGCTGATCTCTTGACTGGAGATCCTTGGCCAACTCACATTCAAAATCAAGTCTCCTCCCAGCAAATCTTCCTTCAGATCCCAGTTGCTCTGACACTGAGACAGGAGGCCGATTTGAACCCAGAAGGAAAAGGCTGCTAGCAGCTAAAAATGACCCAAGCCCTTCCCGCTGACCTCAGTGAACTTGTTTTCTAAGAGCAGCCTACTGCCCTCACTGGCGTGGCTCTCCTGTGCCTCAACTTCCCATCTGAGTTTGCATCATCTCTCTCTCTCAGTTCTGACACAGATATCCTAATTATCATCTTTCTTCCTATTCCAGAACTCCAGGATCAAGGTTAGTACATGAGTTGGCTCAGTGATTGAGGTGTGGCTACTCTGGCCACATACTGAGATGGCATTGCATCCCAGACAATGAGTTGCCAGTTTTGATAGTTGTTCAAGATATGACCCAGCACCTAACACCAGCTTCTTATGCTGATTTTCTTTCCAATAACAAATTGTAACTCTTGTTGCAGATATCTGTCACTCCTTTGTATAACATCTTCAGGCTACATACCCAGGGCTAACCCAGATGACCTACATGACTACCCTGTGTGAATATTTTTAATTATGTATTTGCAAGGATAATATTTTTCATTCAAAATTTATTTCAAACCAAAAGCACTGTAACATTGAATCTTTACAAAATCTTGTTCAAATGTAGTGAGAATCTCTTGCATTTCCTCTGTTTACTCTTTTTATTGCCTTTGATAACATTTTGCTTATATTTCATGTGTAAATAGTTTGTTACAAGATAAAACATTTAGCAAGAAGAAAATATGCTACCACTAGATTTTTATTTTTACTTAACAAATTTCCTTTTCAAGAATAGTTCTTTTTCTTTTTTCAGAAATACTATATCTCCATCACAATATAGTTAATTTAAGTATCTATTTTTTCTAAAAGAAATTTAATTGAATTTTAAGTAGTTTGGAATGAAATGATTCAAGAAGATACCTTGATTACATAATAATTTGGTTGCATTTTTTTGTTCTAAAATGAATGTTAAGTCTTCAAAATATGCTTGAAAACTAAAATAGGAGCCTCTCATTTTCCAAAATTAACTAAAATATTTTTTAAAGTTACACATAAAAATATTGCAAAATAATACCAGTATCTGCAATTTTTATTTGGAAAAGATGATCAGCGACACAGGAAAATTTTCTTTCTAAGGGTGCAATTTTGTCATGACTAATTGCGAAAGCCAAGGAAACAAATTATTCCCACTTTGATAGATACTACACACTTATCCTAAATAATCTGAGTTTCATATATTTAATTGTTTCTCAACTATGAAGTACATTTTTATTGACTATGTTGTGTTTCCTCCACAGGTCTTTGTATTGTCATAATTGAAGATATTTACCTAAGTTTAGAGCAAAACTTTTAAAACATTGAAACCAAGAGCAAAAGAAGTTTAAAGTATAAAAATAGCTTATTTTCTTTGTTGGAGCATAAAACTTCAGTAATGCCCTTAAGAAACTGGCATTATCAGTTACTTTCCGGCTTATCACAATCGTAGGCCTAAGTTTTCCTTTTACTCTATTTTTAACACTCAGTTTCCAAAATAGTAGGAATTTTTTTAAAGACAAAATGTCATGGATAACGTTTTTGTGGAAGGTAATGTCTATGTTACAAAGCATTGGATTTCTTAAATAGAGAAGTTTACCTTAAGTAAACATGATATACAACTGAAAGCTAAGAAAGGGTTTAGCATTTTATTTGGTGTCCTCCAGAAGGATCCTTTTGACTAAGATGCTTACGTAATTACTATTTTGAAAGAAAAAGTAAAACATGATAAAGGCTAAAATATACTAAAGAATTTTGCTTGTACTTCAGACCATTGACAAACAGAAGAGCTAAACTGATGAAATATGAAAAACTTAGGTGTCCTGGCAGTCAGAGAAAAAGCTGAAAACAAATAGCCAACCCCAATGAAAAGAATAAAAAGCAATTTCAAAAATGATAGCATCATATTTCAGCACTGAACAACTCTCTATGTTGGTGAAGGATTACACTACCACTTCCTTTATTCTTCATTTAACATAGTGACATGGCAAGATAGAACCTTACCATATGTCATGCTGTTTTGACACATAAAACAAAACTGCCAATCTTCCCTCAAGACCACTGAGGTGTTTAGAGAAATAAGATGTACTGAGATTAATTTATTCTTTTCTTTTAATGTGTATTTTTATCACTTTTTACATTTCATATGATGAATAAGTCATATTTAGACCCTCATCTCTATCCATATCCCTCCATGATCCCCCACCAGATTTCATACATTCTGTCATATATGTTGAGGCTACTGAGTCAGGCTTTTGTACCCAGATGTCCCTCAGTGTAAGAGCATCCACCAGAGACTAGTTAGCCTATCTAGAGTCACTACCTTAAAGAAGATCAGCTCTCCCTCACCCAGTAGTAGTCAATTGCTGCCCATTTCCACAGCTCTATGCTGGGTTTTTGTCTAACTGAGTCTGCATGGGTCTAGTGCATGCTGTCACCATTGCTGCAAGTTCATATGAACAAGTTCCCAGAACCCCAAAAGCCACTGCTTCCTTATGTTTATTGACTAACCCTGACTCTTACAATTTTTTCTACCCCCTCTTCCACAATTTATTTATTCTTCGATTATGTTCGCTTTGAGTTTTCATTAATGTGTCTAAATGATTTATTTATGTTATGATCTTAATGATCTTAATAGGTTGAGCCTCTGATATCTCTTTGGGCTATCACCTTATGATATGAATGATGATATGCGCCCCAACTTGTTCAGTAGAGCTGCAAATGTTTAGCCATCTCTGTAGGGCTCATACTAAGTGAAATCTCTGGAGTCTACCTTTAAGGAAGAAGTCACAATAGTTATATATCTGATGTCAGCATAATTCAGGTCTTTTTTCCTGGAAGATTTTTTGGGTCCTCTCCAAAACCTTCTGTACGGTGATAATTATTCTTTTTTGTTTGTTTGTTTAAGTCCTAAGGTAACTATCCTTCGTAGGCCCATGTAATGCTTTGTTCTGATTTTTCACATTTTTGCTTCTTGCTTCCAGGGTAGGCATTATGTCTTATCTGATTATATAAGATGAATATGACAAATTTAACATTTATCCAGTGAGCTCCAAAGAAAATTGTTGATCTTTTTTGCTGCCATGTTAAGTATCCTTTGAATTAACTCAAATCTAAGTGGCAGGGTAATTATTGTTGTTAAATAATGTGTTCCAATAGCAACTATGAAATGTCCATTGTACATAAAGCAGGAAGGATTGCTGTTATATACTTGAGAGAATATGCAAGCAAAACAAATGAAAGTTTTCTTTTACTCCAGTGGATCTTGTGAATCCTGGAATCCACATGGTTTTATGTAGTCACATTACAGTTATAGCTGAATAAAAATCAGAACTGACCCATACTCTTATACAAACTGTGCCTCCAGCATGAATCAGGAAACTGTAAGTTTGACTCATCCCTTATCAGAGCTTTTTGCCCATTGATCCCTAGGCCTAAACTACCTCTCATACACTATCAAGCATATTTCTTAATTTTCACAGCTTTCATTGAGAATATAACTATGTGTGCTCTGCTTTCTGTACCTTGATGTGCTAATTAAAACACACCACATTAACTCACTATCATGGATGGAGGAATCTCTGAGGGATCAAGGTCAGGTGCTAAAATTCTCAGTGAGTTTGTTTGTATTATAAACTGTAGGTTTCTTGTGCAAGGTTAAGTAAAGTCATTTGTCCAGGTTCTGTCTATTGTGTAAGTCATTCCTACAGTTATATATACATATATACATGTATATATATATATATATATATATAATATCACATACAAAAATTATACATAAATATTTCAATGTTCATTTTAAATATATACATATATACATATATTGTAGAGAGTAAGGAAAGACAGAGGAACTGGATAAAACAGACTTGTGTGGAATAATTTTTGTAGATTGTGCCTTATTGATTGGCAATAATTTCTACCTTATTAGTTAGAGATCTGCAGTGAGATAAAGAACCTGAGCCAAAACATAAATAATATGTACGATTACATAACAAAACAGAAAACTTAGTTGAGTTGACTTTTTATAACAAATTGTTCCAGTTCAAGAATGCATTGACTTATTTTGCATTTTGGCACATGTTCTGGGTCTTGCTGTGGATTGGCATCCCAAGTATCACTGCAGTATGAAACTAACCCATTAACCTGCCCATAGAGGGATCTGTGATCAATGGGACCTGACTTTGCCACCTTCAAAATGTTGAACGTGCAGCTAATTCCAAAGAGAGATGATTCGCCAACTTGCAATACACCATTAATGTATCTACTATGATTAAGTACCCCAAAGATGTGATAATAGAAAAATACTAAGAAACACTATAGAATAACAGAAAATTATGCAAAAAAGCTGCTAGGTCTAAGTGCCCATAAATATGCTAATGAGTTGAACATCCTCATAAAGGGATCAGTTTAATTTAAAGTTGTAAATGGATAGCATTTCTTATCAACTTCCTTCACTAAAAATTCAAGTATGAATAGTATCAATTGCTAGCAATAGAGCAGATCTCAAAGAACACATATCCTGTTCTAAAGGCCAAGTGGGCAAGTGCATGCAAACATTTTGCTTCTTGACAGTCTTTAAAATTCCTTTCCAACATCCTACTGTCAATAACTTTCTGAGTCTCTTATTTTCTAGGTGGAAGGCACTCATTGTGAATCTTGCTTTAGCCTGCTTTGTATCATTATTTTTCAAATTGCATTCTGTGTCTATCCTCCCTCATTTTCCCAAATAGCTTGTAAAATTCTTGAGAGCAGAAACTGTATCTTGATATGTATTTTATACTCTGCTGTCATCAATCCCCTCTGAATCTAGTGAAGTGTTTCTTCTATAGTATGTGGTTAAATTCATATTTATAAAAGACATTGAAAGATAATGATACATTATCCTAAATAGGGAGGAGGAAACTGGTGAAGAGCAATGCGAGGTTTTCAAAGGTTTATGTTGTTTGGCTATGGAAGAAGGACCAGTGGTCTCGTCACAGTTTATTAATAAAGTGAAAAGGCTTGGGACTACTGTTCTTTGTGTACATGTCTTTGGATGGAAGTGGAAAAGGGCACAGCAAATGTGAGTTCATACAGCTGAAGAAAATAAGAGCAATAAGAATTTAGCTGACATTAAGGCAAAAAAGAGGACTATTTGAAGGTGAAAAGGGGATCAAGATGGGTACAGGGGATGCAGCAGGGAGGGAAGAAGAATTGAGTCAAGAGATGATGGAAGTATGAAAATATCATGATAAAACTTAAGTTAATTTTTTAGTAAAACAAGGAACTAATTGAAAAATCACATATTAATGGATTAATTAATGACAAAACTAAAATATAGAAAGGTGTACGGTTGCTGTGATAGCTAGTTTTATTTGTCAACTGGCCAAAATCTAGAATCACCTTTTAAGTCAGTGTCACAAAAGAATTGATAAGGGATTTTCTTAATTGAGTTAACTGATTCAAGAAGACCCATCCAACATGGGAGGCACCATTCCATGAGTAGTAGACCCTGGATATAATATTAGAGAAGTCAAGCTGAAGACCAGCACGTATGCATTAATTCCTCCATTTTTCTTTTTCGTCTATGGATGCAATGTGACCAACTTTCTCTTACTCCTGTCTCTGTGACTTCCCCATTGGGATGGGCTGTAGCCAGAAACTGTTAACTAGGAAAAAAAAACCCTCTTTATTTTTCCCTGAAGTTGCTTTTATCAAGTATTTTATCACAGTGACAGAAAAAAACAGACATTTACCTAGGTATTTATTAGTAAACTCCATGTTTCTGGCCATATTTTTTTTTAGCAAAATAAGATGCTTTCTATAAATCAACTAAATAAGGCATAATTTATAAATTTGGGTATAGATAGATGTTACTGTAAAAATATCCATGTAATATAAAATTACATTTGTCCAAACTGAAAACAAGAATTAAACATTTTTAAAAAATGGTCTAACTGAAACTAATTGATTTACACCTTCTATTGACACATAGGATCTAATGTCATTCTAGACTAGCTGGCCATCACAGACTCTGGTACAACCTGTGAGGTATTAGTACCTGCAACGGAATCTCACTGGCATGATGAGATCTGAATCACCTTTCGCTATCACTGTCATCTTCGAATAATCGCATTCTGGTAACTGGCCAAAATAACATTGAATTGCTATCAGAGGGCTATAATTACATTGTAGCTTTTCTTCAAAAATTCTAAATAGTCAAGGTATCATGAAGTCTATTGTGAGTTGTTTGGTGTGTTAGTTTGTTTTCCTATTGCTGTGATAAAATACTCCAGCAAAATCAACTTAGGGGAGAAACAGATAATGTTGGCTCATGGGTCTTATTGCAAGAGCTTCTGTGAGAGATGGTCACATTGTGCCCATAGCAAGCAGAAACTAATGATTGATTGTGCTAAGCCCACGTTTCCTTTTTTTATGCAGTTAAGTATTAGCTCTGTACAATGGGCCACCCGCAATCTAGTCTTCCCACCTCAATTCTCAAGTGATTCTACATCTCATAAAGTTGGCAATTGAGATTAACTATCACAACTATTCATCAACTTGATATTCAAACATATCAACTTACACAATAACCTTCTACAAAGTCTTTTAAAAATCTTATTTAAAAAGCCTGAGGCTGGATACATAGCTCATCAGGTAAATGTGCTTGCCACAAGAATTCTTACTCTCAAGACACATTTCCTATTGTCCCAGTGCATAGTATCAAGTTACTCTTTAGCAGCTCTAATCTCTACAATAACTACAACCACTTTGTGGCCTCTACTTTCCTTGTTGGTAACTTTAAGCTTCTGTGTATATCTTCATCCACCTACAAAATTAGTCCAATATATTAGTCCAAATTAAACCTCATTCATGTTTCCAGTTCATAAACACAATGACACCCATATTCAGAAGCAAAATATCACAAGAATGGTTCCTAGCTCAGTTCCTGGTATAGTTGTGTTCCCCTCTGAAATCTTATAAGCCAAGCTTCCACTGTTTGCATTTTTCTCAGCAGAATGATTCATTAAGTGACGGTTACCTTAAGTTCCCTGAATTTCCCTCAGTGAAGAATTGTAACCTAGAATTACAAACTGAACAAGCCATTTCCTCCCCATGTTACATTTATCAAGGTATTTTTCACATTAAGAGAAATGAAACTGTAACTGTAATTATTACCAGGAGAAGGATTGTTGCTGTGATGAACCTCACATTGTTGTTTGCTGTGGAACACTTTGGAACTTTGCGTTGGAAAAACACTGATTCTATAGGCAGAGCTTAATGAGCTCTTCTTCTGGGAGCAAAGAAGTCAGGAGTTCTGGGATAAATACAGACAGTGAGATTACAGATCATTTTTCAAAGGGGAACTAGGACTTTGTCATTTATTGGGCTAGGGGAAATCATTGATACTAAGAAACTACCTGTATGAATCAGGCTGGGACTGAAGAATCATCTACGATTGATAAGATACCAGGAACACTAAAGTTAAATGTTCTGTTCTTCAATGGAAAAACAGGAAATATTTTTCAGGGTTAGCACCAAGAAATAGATACAGCTGTGGTCCAAGAGGACTGGGTAGCAAGCAGCAGGAGCACCATGCCCACCCTTCTGGTTTTAAAGGCAAGGAACAACAAAAAAATTGAGGGCATCATTGAGAACAGCTAAGTCTCAAAACTTAGGGCTAAAGTCCCTGCTGAAAGGGCCTGACAGGCTACCGGTGAAGGTGAATTCTAGGTTTCAATGACCACCCCAAGATATTGGAGAAGGATGAAGTAACATCCGTCAAGAGGAGCTGTAGATGAGGAGTGAATCAGACCTATAAGAGAAGCTGTGTATGCTGCGGGTAGCAGAGCTGGGGAGAATGGACCACACAAGACCTTGGAAGCCCAGTGAGTTCCAGATGTCCTATATCATAAGTACAGAATTTGGATTTAAACTGGTTAGTGAGGTTTGATTGTTCATTTTGTTATCCCCACTTTGAAAAAAGAAGTATGTACATTTGATTTTACAGGATACTACAGACAACTTATTTTGGTGTTTTCAAAAACTTTTGGACTTTTGAAATGTTGAAAATTTTGAGGACTTTGGGGACTTTCAGGAGTTGGACATTATTTTCTATTATGATATTAGCATGAATCTTTAGGGACAAAGTTTAACAGTGATGCATTTGTGTGTCAAGTTGACAAGGGGTAGAATGTGATGATGATTATATTTTTGATACTTTCAAACACCTAAAGAATGTGTTTTGATCATGTTTACCCCTCTTTGCATCCCCTTGAATTTCTCCACTAGGTCTCCCATCACTGAAGACTTCTAATATGTGCATGGTTGTTGATTCATCTACTGGATCATGGGTAGCCTCTCATGGTACAGATCCCTAAAGCAAACTAACAGTCCACCTCACAGCACCCTTCAGTTGCTAATAGCTGCTCAGCTACTTGTGGAATGTCATATCCACCTCCCTCATTCATGCTGGAATTCTGTCTGGCTTGAGTGTACACAGACCTTGTGCATGCAGTCACAGCCACTGTGAGTTCATATATTCATCTGCTCTGTTGTACCTGGAAATCGGTTTTGATCTAGTCTTTCAATGTCTCTGCCCTTACATTCTTTCCACTCCTTCTTCCATGATGATCCCTGCTGGCAGGGAGTGTGAAATAGGTGTCTTATTTAGGAATGAACACTCCAGTTTCTTATTCTTAAAACTTTAACCAGCTGTAGATTTCAATGAAAATCATTTTTAACATAGAAAGAAGCTGGTCTAATGAGGGTTGAGAGATGCAGTAATTTATCCTCTGAAATGTGGATTACAGAAGGTTTTGAGCTGTTATATAGGTGCTGGGAATGGAATCCAGATCCTCTGAAAGAACAGTAAATGCTCTTAATTGCTGAGTCATATCTCTATACCCTGAGAGTCACCTGGGAAGACAGCCTGAATTAAACATTGCCTAGAGCAGGTTGGCCTGGGCCCACATCTATGGGTAATTGCATAGTTTATCTTAAGTGAAATAGGATGGAGGACCTAATGTGAATATAGTGGCAGTATTTAATCAACAGCGTGTGAAGAGTGAAAAGGAAAAGAAAGCTAGATGACAGCAGGCAAGCAGGCAACAGGGGGTACATTTGTATTTCTCTGCCCTTGACTATGGATGTGATGCAGTGATTAACTGAAACCTGGAACTGAATGTAAGTAGAATGAACCCTTTCTTCTCCTGTTGTTTTTGTGCAGATAGTTGTCAGAGCAACAGAAATGAAACTAGAACAGCTGGGCTTCTAGCTTTCTAGTCCAAAATTCCAAAATCTTCCATTTGCATCCACAAAACTGTTCCAAAGAACCTGAGCCAAGAGCCATATGGTCAAATTCAACAGAGCAATAGCCCACTTCTTGGTAACAATTTCTGTTTAAGTTTCATTTCTTGTTGATACTGCTAACAAAAAGGACTAAAAGCAGGGGCTTATTCAGACTCAAAGATCAGGTTACAGTCTATCATGGCGGGGAAATCATAGCAGCAGGAACTTGAGGGAACTGATCAAGTTATGTTCATAGTGAGGAAACAGTGAGTGAGACAGTTTGTGCTCTGTTCCTTTGTGTTTTCTTTGTATACAGGCCCGGACCAGATCCCAGAGAATGGTGCTGTGCATAGCAGATGTTTTTTTTTTTTTTTTTTGCCTCGATTAGCATAATCAAGACAGGCCCCACAGGCATACATCTAGGTCTCCCAGGTGAGTATAGATTGCATCTTGTAGAAATTAGCTATCTCAGTCATCTTCTACTGTAGGACATTACACATCCTGCTTTATTATTTGATAAGAATAAAGACTGGCTTAAATACGAACCTCTTGAAAAATAAATGTTCAAAAGGAATGTGTGGAACTGTAAAAAGCAAGCAGCAAACAACAACAACCAAACAGGTTAGAATCAGCCTGGTGGCTCACCCATATTCCCAGGACTTAGGATGCTCAAGCCTGGGAACCACTGCAAGTGAAAGACGAACCTAGCCTGGAGACTAAGATGCTGTATCTTAAAGAAGAAAGAAAGGAGCTCAACTATGATTCTATCTTTTTCTGAATACATTCTTTAAAAAGTTTTAAGTTAATAATTTGAATTTTGAAGGGGCAATTTTGCCAATGTTTAAATTGCTTAAATTTAAATTCCACTATTAAAATAATGCATTAAATATATATGAGATAGTTTGGAAGAGAAAACAAAAACCACTTAAAAGCATTTATTTTTTAACATGCTATAGCTACTTACCTAAGACCTGCACAAAAATAATACATGGGAGTCAGAGAGGGACCAGTTGAGAAGAATGGGGTTGTTGGAGTGGTAGGGGATAAGAGTGGCTACCATAGTGAACATGTTCATAATACATTGCACACATGTATGAAAATCTCAAATATAAAATAAAAATAAGTGGTTTTGTTTTGAGAGTCAAATAAAATATTAAACCTAAAATTTAATATGTAAACCTCATATTAAATTTCATAGTGTAAAATCAACCAAAATTTCCATCTGTGCTAAATAATAGTCTATGTTTTTATTGGAACTGGCATATTACTATGCATGTGCCTGCTGATGGTTTACTCCCAAATATAGATAGGGTGATACTTAAGGCAGTTAACTATGGTGCTAACTATGGTATCTTTCAATGTTACCTTGAATGATTTTAATAAAATGACATCCCCTTGTGCACTTTATATGTCAAACTGTAGAATTCTTTTGATCAAAGTATTTGATTAAAATGATGTAGGGAATTAAGCATTTTATGCTCTTTAGATGATATGAGCCATAAGCCTAGAAGACAGTCATTTGTAGGCAATGAACATCCTACTGTGATGTCTGTAAATACAGAAATATGCCTTTGACCACCTGAACTGACCATTGGTTGAAACATTTATTTCACAAATGGCCTATTGTTCTTTGACACTATCATCAAGTGTGTGGCATGCTTGACTTTCATAAGACTACTTTCAGATTATTACTGCAAAGCATAAGTTATATGAACTTTATTTCTAGATTTGGGTTAAAAATAAGCTTCTTATTTGTACATTGTTATCATCTCTCAATAAAAGAGTGATGCAGAGATAATCATCCCCATAGTTATTTCATTTGAGAATCCCATAGTATTGACTCTGACAGTGGATCACAGAGTGCTTATGACAGTTCTTTAAAGACACTGTTTAATCAGCACCAGTTTGCAAATTATTGCAGATGTAATTGAAACTGTTTTGCATATACAAGGCATCTTTACTAAAGGCTCTTTGGTGGATCTTAACTATTGCTACTTTAACAAATAAAGCCTTTTAAAAACTTTTTTCTCTTTAAAATAAAATTATAGAAGTGCCTCACTAATTAAAATGGGCTTTCAAATAATTTTAAAATTATTTCAGATTGAATGGTTTGTATAATTCTTAAGACACATTGATTCTTTAGCTAATGATGCTGTTGAGCATCACAAGGCAGTGGCTGGATTACAGGGAAACTGTTTTCCAGAGACAAGCAGAGCGGTTGCACATATGAACTCATAGCAGTTGTGACAACATGCACAAGACCTGCACAAGCTCAAGCTATACAAAAGGAGAGGAGAGGTGGGGACCAAACCCCATCTCTAGCTGAGAAGCTACTGTCAACTGATCACTGCTGTGAGAGGGGAAGTCAGTTTTCCACAAAGGTGTGACTCCTGGTAGGTCAACTGTGCTCCAGTGGATAGCCACCTACCCAAGGTTATAAGGGTGGTGCATCAGACTAGATGGGTTTAAGGAAAATACATGCATAAATAAAAGAGGACACACAGCTGGGTGAGTGGGGAATGGGGCCTAGATCTGGGATAAGTTGGGGTGAATATGATCAAAATACATTGTATAACATTCCCCAGGAATTAATTTTAAAATAAATAGATAAAGAAATGAATAATTGAGTAAGCAAATAAATGAAAAAGAAAGCAAAAAATACAATTTTGAAATAAACATTGTTATGTTTCAAAAAATACATAGACTTTTAGATCCTTCTCCATGTTCATGTAACACACAAGTATGGGAAGAGTAAATCTACAGTTATATTGCAGATTGAAAGAATCTGAGTTCACCAAGCCAGTTATTAATATAAATCTGATTTCTGCCAAAGTCCTTTGAATATAATAGATAAGACTCAATTGTCTTTTTTATGTTTTATTTTTAAGGTTTTGTTTAAATAGCTGTAAGATTGAGGTGTGCACAAATATATAGTTTAGATAATTACAATAAACCTTACATTTTGTATCTCATTACCAAACAAATGAATTATTTTTAAGTGTTTGTAGTTCATAATTGAATCTTTAGTAGTCTAATGGACCTAAAATTTCTAAAAATCTTGTTTTCTTTGCAAGCTCAGTATTCACCCAAATTCTGAGGCTATTTACATTATGTTTAGTGACAGCTATTGAGTTGGGGCCTCACATATGCTAGGCAGGCACTCTACTGGAGAGCTACATCATCTTCTGAGCATTCACTCATGCCTTAGTTGTAGTTCAAGGTATGTTGTCCATTGGTAAACAATAGAGAAATGTCTCTCTAGGTTCAAAGCCAGTATATACTTTGTCTTGCTTTAATAGAATGAAGTACCACTTATCATTTCTGGAGGTGCCAGCATCATGTGACATTAACATGGTCATCAGATCTTTATCTCAAAAATACACTGTATTAATAGCAGTCAAGATATTACTGGTAATGAAAAATCTGCTTTTGGTATCAGACCTGTAATCGTCCTCCACTAAGCAGAGGGACTGCTAGTGCTATCATAAAAGGAAGTGTCAAGCATTTAGTGATGTCAACTATGCAGAGTTTAGACCTGAAATTACAGTATGATGTTGTACTAATGAGTATCCGAATTGTAGCAGTATAGTAATTTCTCTTTAGAGAGTTGTGTAAATTATAGCCTTGGAAACTACAGATTATGGTTGAATATTTTTAAATAAATGATTGATAAATAATATTTTCAAAATATTATATAATCAGAGTATTTCCTAACTTAAAAATTTGGGATGAACTGTTCTAAGCAATTATATCTTATTTGTAGAAGCAAATTAGGTGTTTTCATACCTGACTTGATACCCTAGAGGGTTCATGTTCAAAATGCATGGTAACACTTGCCATATGAATAATATTGGACTGGCAATCTCACTTCTTCGCACTTCAGTTTCTCATCTGGAAAAAAAGAATAAAAGCAATATCTGTTCAATGGTTTACAGCCAAGATTAAATTAGATAATTCACATAAAGAAGGTGGAAGACCATCTGGCTTTACATGCTCACAAAATTCTGTTATTTTTACTCTTATTTTTATATTGAACCTATTTTATAGTGACCATCTTGTACTGATAGCCACTGTGATAGTAAGCTTAATGTCACTGTTGCAAAATACTTGTTATAAACAACTTCTAAAGGGGAAATTTGATTTTTAGTTATTACAATCCATGATAATTTGGCTTCATTGGTTGGGACCTGTGGTAAGGCAGGCATAAAGGCAGATATGTGAGGTTAGGGAGCAAACTGCTCATCTCCTTGTAGCAGGAAGCAAAGCAGTTCAGGTGAGGAGCCAGAATTTTAATATTCCCTTCAAGAGAATGCTTTCAGTGATGTCACTTCCTTCTACTGGGCCCCTATCCTTAAATGTTTTGTAAATTCCAAATAACCCCAGCCACCAAACCTTTCACATGAACATTTAGGGAACACTTAAGATCCAAATTATAATATTCATATTAATAGAGAAATCATTACTATGAATAGCCAAATTAACATATCCATCTCACATAGTTACTTTTTTGTCAGGTTGGGAAAATTATTACAAATATATTCAACTAGCAAATCTGTATAGTGTAACATTAACTAGATTGTTTCTGCTATAAATTTTGTGTTTAGATTCTGCATACTACATAACTGCAGCTATGTGTCTAGCTATGTGTCTTTAGTTCTCATCTTCCTGGTTCCTCAGTAACTTCACTGTACTCCTTATAACCACCTTCCTGTCCTCTACTTCTGAGTGTCCGACTTTTGTTTATAATTTACCATCAGTAGGTTGTGTGACATTCTTCCTTCTCTGCCTGGCTTTTTTCACTAAACATAATATCCTTTAGGCTTACCTTTGTTGCATGAAATTCTTATCCTGTTTTAAGGATTCAATAATATTCCATTGTTTATGTATCAAATTGTATGTAGGTACCCTGTTCTACACAGCCTCAGCAGCACCTGTCTTTGTGTTAATAGATTCAGTGACTGCATTAACAATCCTTTAAAAAACACTCTTACATCCCTGATTTATTCCCACAGTTTTCTGTGTATATCTGAATATTATGTTTTGTACATAGGAGATCTTATTTTTTGAAATCTACAATCATTTCCAAATGAATAAGGTCTAATGTGATCACTATAGTCCTCCACCTTCTCTAATCTCCCTCCCACCACTCAATAGGCTCCATAATAGATACAAACTAAAACAACGACTGACCCTGCCCCACAAATCAGCAGTAGCTAATAGCTTAGCTAATGATTGAGTATGGGTCCATTTCCTCCAACTAGATCTGTGATTACGACTCCTGATAAACATAATCTTGTATAGGCCCATTGCAGGCATCCACAGCAACAGTGAGGTATTGACAACACTGGCTATTCAATACCTGGAAGGTAGTTTGTTCAGCCCTTCATGTCTCACATTATTTCTATCCCCTCTTCCATAATAAGTTCTGAGACTTACATGGGTATTTGTGTCCTGTTTAGGGCTGGGCATTCAATCCTCCCTTATGTTCTGCACCTTGAGCAGTTATGTGTCTTTACATTCACTGCTAATCATTGCAAAGAGAAGCTTTTCTGATAAAGAGTGAGGGTAATGTTTGTCTATGTATATGAACATAAATAGAGACAAACAGTAGTTTGTCTGTTTCTTACAACATTCTTAAAGATGGCTTTTTGTTTTTTAATTTTTGTTTTTGCCATCTTTACAGTACAAAGCATGAATTCCCTCTTATAAAACTGGTCCAATCAGAGGGCCGTTGGTTACTCCTGTAAGAGTCACACCACTAATACACCAGACACATCTTACCTGGGAGTTGGTATTGTAGATAGTAGGATTCACTGCTGGGTAGCACACAGCACTTTGCTGTGTAAAGAAAGAGAGTTGATTTCCTGTATCTTTTTAAAATAGTCATTACAGTGGTTTGGGAATTTGATACATTGAAAGCAATGTTTCAGTAAAATCTTTGTGTATGTTTGGGTTAATATTTGAATTTAATTAAGTCACAGACCAAAATTGCTTCCCATTTTACTTAACACTAGTAATTTTAGTGTACAAATGTTTGTAATTACATGTTAGTCTTCATCCACAGATGATGTCATCATACTTTTTAATTTTCCTAGGATTATATATGTGGAAAATTATCTTACTATTTTTTCATTGTTTTCCTAAGTGTCAGTGAGGAGCTCACCTTCTCATTTGTTGGACATTCCTTTACCTCTCTAGCATTTTGACCTTAGAACTAGGTTTATTTGCTGATATTATTGACAGTTGTATTTCTATATATTTCAAACAGGAATACTTCTTTAAAGTATATTAAGAATATATCACTAAATCTTGAGAATATACTCTTTATCTTCCAAAGTAAGAAAAAGCTTCATTATTCCTTCCCTTCTAATACTTGTCTACTTGGCCTTGCATAGGCAAAACGGAGATCAGATAGGATGATTGTCTTCCGCTCCTTCTCTACCTTCTGCTCCCCTCCTCTCTCCTCTCCCTTTCCTCCCCTCCTTATTTCTGCTGTTATTTATTGGAATTACATTGGGTTTTGGTGACAATTTTCGCAAGTATTTTATAATAATTATAGTAAATTTCAATTATTTTACCACATTTATTTAGGAATCAAAGTGGCTCAACTTACATAGTTTAATTTGCAGGGTAAGATTTTTAGAGAATTTACCTATTTTTGTTATCTTCCTGTAATTATAGATTAAATACTATCAGCTTGCTGTAATCGTAGCATGGATTCATATTCCTCATTAGTAATCCTTTGTATGCACATAATAAATAACAGTCTATCTTTTCCTATGAATACATTTGGCCTTATTTCATTTCTGTCTGGTAATATCACTATGGCAGATATAGCCATGCTATTTTTGCAATTTGGGCATTTCTCTCACCCTCGCTGGTGCTAACCACAGAGCTACATTCCTAGTCCTTAATAGTTCTAATTATTTATCTATATCTGTAGTATAACTTTCTCCACTGTTTCACCGTTTGTCTCTAAAGCACATGTGGAAACATTATTAAAAATTTCTACCTTCAATAAGAGATTGTAACATATCAAAATTTCATTATAACTTGCTTTTTGAATCATTTCTGCTATCTTTTCTGCGGCAAATCATAATTTTATTTTGCTTTCTCTCTTCTGTGATTTTCATTGCTTCATTTCTTATTTTTTGGAAATCAACTATTTCATTTCTACTTTATCTTCAGATAGATATAGTAAATGTTGATAGATAGATATAGAAAGATGAGAGATAGATACATGATTGATAGATTATATAGACAGATGATAGATAGATTAGATATATAGGGTCTCTCTATGTAGCCCTGTCTGGATTGGACACTCTGTGTAGATCACACTGGCTTAAACTCACAGAGATCCAGGTACTTTTGTCTCCTGAGTGCTGTATTAAAGGCATGAGCCACCATGCTCAGCCAATTACACCTTAAGTAATAGAAATCATTTTTCAATTTCTATGTTATTTTTCTCTATATTCTTATGGGTCTTAGATGGATCAGTCATTAGACTGATCAAACTCCTTAGATCAGGATACAGTGTGATCTTGTCCTTCTTTGTGTCTATAAATTCTGCTCAAATATAAGAAGAATATGTTGACTTACAAGCTCATCTCAAATAGATATTGACCTTAAATGCTGTCTACCTTTCTGCTAGCCTGAGGGACTACCATATGAATCTCGAGTTGATCATCACTCATTGTCTTATATTTGTCTTGCTGATTTATAAATTGATTTGGGTTGTTTCAAACAGAATACATGCACTATGCAGCCTGTAAAATGTAGAGGCCTATGTTTTCACTTCATCATTCAGTCCTACTTAGAGCACACTGCTCTAGCATTGATTTTGAATGGTACTTTTTATACTAATCCTTTGTCATTATTCAGATTAAAATTGGTTTTTACAGCATGTAACTTTTCTTTTCATTGCTCAGTTCTGATATGATATGGTATAAGATTTTCTATTAATATAAAATATCAGCCTATATTCCCCAATAAGTTAAAGTTCTTTTTTATTCTTTTAAAAAAGGCTTTCCAACATCAAAAATGTTTATTTTCTAATAAGAATAAAATGCTATTTTTATTAACAAAAGATTTCATTTTATCTTAAAATAAAACCCAGAGTGGTTCACTCTGTGATGGTGCTCAGGATGGACATCTGGAAATCATGGTCCTATCACAGGATTGCAGGTTTTGCCATTATACCCAGAATTCACTTTCATCTTTGCGCATATGGTTATGTATATAAAGTCCTCTTACAGAGAGTTGTTCCCAGTTTTTCTGATAATTCCCTGGAGCACTGGATTCCTGACTTTGACTTTCTTTGAACTACTTCAGTGCTTACTCATGCCAAGAGTATTTTCCCTTGGGCACTGGACGAAATGGAAAGCTAAAATTGTCTGATATCAAAGCTCGTGAGGTAATGATAATGTTGGGGGAAAACAAGAAATTGGTCAAAACACTGACCTTTTCAAACTTGGAAACTCATTTCCTGGTGACCAGGAAGGAAAGCCCCAATAAGGCCCTAGTCTCTCTTCCCTGACTGACTTGAGGCCTTGAGCAATGGAAATAAAGGTTGCAGGCACTGGCATACTGTGTGCTGATTTGGAAGTTGAAAATATACACCGACATTTAAGTAGAGAGATTTGGGGTTCAGAACGGTACTGCTGCTCTTCTCTAGTGTGTACACAGACCTCATTGTGATCCTTGGTAAGGTGAGAAAATCAGAGAAAGAAATAAGGGAGAGATGGAGGGAGGAAGCAAACTTGAGAAACAACAGGGAGCCGCTTGGCAAAAGCTGATTCAGGAAATCTCTGTCTGATTGTCTTCTCAATATACAGTGGAACGAAGACCAGTGGTTTCATCGGATGGACTACAGACTTCCCAGAATTAGTTTCGGAGCATCAGAAAATGAGCATCAAACAGCACAGCTACCTTCAAGAAGTAGAAACAGTAACCCAGAAGAAGGGGATTGTTATTAGATGCTCACATTTACACGACATTATATTATCTTAAATGTTCAGTTTTCCTTTTTAAAAAATGTTGCTATTGATTCTTTCAGAGTTTCCTCCAGTACATTTCGATCACACTCAGACCCCTGTCCTACTCCACCCCCACGCTCTTACCCTTCCCTGACTTCATGTCCTTAATATTATTTTTGTTTTTTTAAAGGCTTATAAAGTCTAATCTGTGCTCCGGTGATGTTCTTCGATGTGAGTCTATCCCTTGGCATCTGGTCAATCTACAATAAAAACTTATAAAACATGCAAAAAACCAGAAATATTATCCATAGCCACATAAAGCAGCAGTGAATAGAAACTGGTCAGTGATGATGATGACAAAAACTTTAATCATCCATCGTAGAATTATCAAAAAAGCTAAAGGAAATAGCATGTATTAAGGGACAGTACAGAGTAATATGGAGCATCAGTAAAGAACAGAAATCATATTTAATTGAATTTTTGTGAATGTCATACAATATATTTTTGTCATATTTAGATTTCCTCCTCTATCTTCTGCTCCCTGCTTTACTAACTCCACTTTATTTTGTGTTTTAATAATACATATATAATAAATATCGTATCCTATCATACATTAAACACCTATCAAGTTATAGTTGTGTCTTTAAATGCCCTTCAATGTGGGTCCATCCACTGGAGTCTAGTTAACCTACTGAGGTTATAAATACTGAAGACTGACTCCCCTGCTCCAGGACATTGGCTGCCAGTAGTTCTTCAGGTAAGGTTGGGGTTTCTTACTCACTTCCCACTTCTGTGCTGTGTTTTTGTCTGACTAATGCTTATATGATGCTTCTGAATTCAGTACAAAGAAATACATGGGTACATGTCCTTCATAAGTAAGTTTTTAAAAGCATATCACAGCTGACTGTGGTGGCACATGCCTTAATCCCAGAACTCTGAAAACCGAGGCAGGCAGATCTCTGGGATCAGAGCTTGCCTAGTCTATATAGTGAGTTTCAGACTAGCTAGGGTTACAGGGAGTCTATTTCAAAAAATGAATGAAATGAATAAAATCATACACTTTAAAATCCCTGAAATCATTTTCTAGAAGAAACTGAGCAAATTATACAATATTCAAATTTATAGACCTCAAAACAAAAAATTAAGATTTTTTTTACAGTCTTCCCACAATTTCCTCAATTCAAATGTTTGACTCTCTTAATAGCATCCTCAGAAGTATGTACAGTGACAACACAGACAAGAATGCCTTGAAAGAGCCTTGCTTCATTCATGAAAGTTAATCATGTGAAAGAACATTGTTATCGGGACTCTAAAGGCCGTGGAAACTAAGGTGTCTCCTTGAATGTCAAAATTTTTAGAGTTTAGTGAAGACTTAATATCAGAAGTAGAGCATTGAAAAGCAAGGAGAAAGTTGAATACGATCATAAATAATGTTGAGTAAAGAAGACTAGGACTAATGTTCACATAAAGCACATGAAAGAATTGATACGGTATTGAAAGTCTTCTTTGCAAATTCTACTTTCCTTGGAAATCTTTGGAAATATATTTATAATCTGTAATAATCCAAACATCAGGAGACTTAATTCTTTCATTATTGTAAAGAGTTATTTTCCTTTACATCAAAGCATAAAAGGGAAGGTCTATCACAATAACTGAAGGTCTATCACAATATGCTTCCTTTCCATCATATTTCGAGTTCCTAGTCAGCTACAGTCTAAGGAGCTATTGAATTCTAACTGGTTATATGTATAGGCATAAATATTCTATACTTTTAATTTATTATTTAGAAAAGGTCTGCATATTTTAAATGTTCATTTTTAAGTGAAGATAATGAGGCATATTTTATTTAATCATATTTTTCTCTTAATTTTAAAATATTTTATGTTTTCAATTTTCATCACTATGTATCTTTTTACATATACAATTGAAAACAGTTCATGATAAATTCCTTTTAAAAGTTATCCAGTTTTTCTAATAAAAATAATAATAACGAACCCTAAGCCAGGTATGATTGTGCACACCTTTAATCTCAGAACTTGGAGGCAGAGGCAAGTGGATCTTTGTAAGTTTGAGGCTAACCAGATCTACATCATGAATTCTAGGTCAGTCAGGGATACATAAGAGACTCTATGTCAAAATAATAATAATAACCACAATACTGATAAACCTGTAAAAAGTTATATCGATGTCTTAAAGGATATTAAATGTTTTTAAATCCTTTTCTCTCTTTTACTTTAGGCCCAAGTGAAAAATATTTGATGTGTTCTGTTTGTTCTTAAAACTGGAGATATGTATAGTAACTACATTTCTAAGCCTTGTATGGTGACTTGTAATCCCAGCACTCAAAAGACAGAGGCAAAGATGTTTCCAGTCTGTGCTATCTATAGTGCTTGCCGAGTATGTACAAGGCACTGGATTTGATCCCCAGCACCAGATTAAAAAAAAAAGTAGAGAAAAAAAGCGAAGAAGCAAGTTATTTATTATATAAAAGTTAAAAAGGTACTTAGCTCACCATTCAAGAGGTGCACACCGAGGATTCAATAAATAGCACTTATGATGATGGCAACCGTGATGAGAGGGATGATGAAGAAAAGGGAGAACAGAAAGAAGAATTATCACATCTTACTAAGGTTTGCAGTCTGTAAAGCTAACTTCTCACTTTGCATCTATGGGAATAATGCATGTACTGTGGCAATTTTGATGAAGAGTCCTACGATATGAACTTCATATATATCAAGAGGAGCATGGATTCCAGTATCAGGAAACATAACCATTTAATGAAGTACAGATTTAGTAAAACCTGAGGCGAAATACTACACAGATTGCTCTCTGCAGTAGGATTTGCTTACTTGTTTATACACAAGCAGATTTATTTCCACATGTAGATTACCTGTAGTAGATGGAAAATAATAAAGTATTCGCTTTCTGTTGTCAACCCGAGAAGAGTAAGTGACTGTTACATGTCCCTGCATCCTCTCCTTGAAAGCCTCAGGCATGCTTCACTCAGGATGAAGCCCGTGTCCAGCATCTCTTTCTACCCAGTCGACTGGGCAAAAGCTACAGCCATTATTGTATAGCATTAGCCACCACAATACCTAACAAGCTCGAAGTGGGTGGACGAAGAGGGGGTTGATAGCTTAGTGTGATTAATTCCAATAAGCTTCTTCTCTGCATAAGGCTCAATAATCAATATTTAATATTTTATAAGTGAGGTTTGGAGTGTTCTCTTCATAACAACGTTAATCAAGTGATGCAATGTGCATAATACCACTTAAATATCATCTAGGTGCACTGAGGCATCACCAGTCAGGTAGTTGTCAATTTATTTTCATTTTTACATTAGATCATTATGCCCTTCAGAAAGTGAAGAGTAGCTTGCTTTTTCTTTATTCTTTCATTTATTTGTTTAATATTTAAATAATTGTTACTTTTATGTGTATGAGTGTATTGCCTGCACGTATATAAGTGCATCAATGCTGTGGATTGCCCAAGAAAGTCTTTTCTCTGATACACTTCCAGTGTATCAGAAACCCTGGAACTGGAGTTATAAACTGTTGTTAGCCACCATGTGGATGCAGGGAACCGAACAATGTCCTGTGCAAGAGCAGCCACTACTCTAAACTGTTGAGCCATGGTTTCAGCTCCTTAGTTTTAATACTGGGTCTGACTCTGTAGTACAAACTGTTGTGATCCTCACACCTCAGCCTGCAGAATGCTGGCGATTCAGGTGTCCACCATCATACCCAGCTTTTCTCTACCCATTGTTTAAAAGAATTCGGATGATTTCTAGTTTCGTTCTGACTTAGAAATCAGAGAATATATTTGTCATATTTCTGATAGATGTTATTGTTTGTATTTGTAGATGAGGAAAGTGAGGTCAAGAGGACTGTTTCAAGCAATGTAGAGAATGAATGATGACACTGGAAGTTAAGTCTGGCTGTTTGCACTCATTTGCCTAAAAGAATTAATGATTATACTGGCAGTGATTTTGCAAAGCGATTTGAAAAGTCAAAGATTAAAAATAAAATATGTAATTAATTATTTAAGGTGATATGTGATAGATGAATATTTGTAAGTGGCAGTGGTGGAAGGGATGGAAAAGGACATTATTTTAGTGACATAATGAGCAAAGTTTGAACATCTATTTGATCTACTTGGCATGCATAAAGTGAAAGATAACGAGGAATCTAAGATGGTTCTAGGCCTCTGTCCTAGAGACTGTATCAGTGGCAAGCTGAAGATAAAGCCTGTGGGTGACAAGCATAAGATAATAAGTGAAAATTATTGGTTTAGGAATAGCTGTCCTAGAGGTATCAATGGGAGGAAGAAAGGAAGGGAAGGAGGAAAGAAGAGGGGAGGAAGGAAGGAAGGAAGGATGGAAGGAAGGAAGGAAGATGATTCAGTTAGACTATCTGAAAATCTCAGGAATGGTTTCAGTCCATGATGTTGAAAACATAATGAGCCAGAGATCATAATTAAAGAAAAAAGTAATAGACAAAGTAAATATAACCTTCAGTGGGCACCATTGTAGAAACTGTGGAAGATAGAAGAAGATATTATGGATAGGAAGAGGCTTTTATTGAAGTAAGGAAATAGTGGAAACGCTATAACAAGACCAGGGAAGGATAGGATTTCAAGGAAGATAAGGTCAGATCCAACATAGAAAAAATGCATGGAATATTCTTCTGTTGTGATATGAAAACGATTAAGAACACTGGGGACTTCCATGAGAGGAATTTTGGTGGTTGGTAGATACAAGTCACATGAAGACAAGTTGAGATGTGAATGGCAATCATAGAAGCAGAGACTGTTGCAACATCTCATAAATCCTCAAGGTTTTCACTGCTGGGACAAATGCTGGTATCTGCCTATAGAATTTATATGGCAAAAAGAATCACATTGCTGTCAATGCTCACAGCTTTCTTGAGCTCTATTGACTATTGCCAACACCACTGAAGCAGTTTATTGACCAGAAAATGATAACTATTGCTTGCAGTCTACAGAAGACTAACGAGCAGCTAGACAGACCCATGTGCCCTAACCAATTTGGGGTTTCCCTGAGACATTGCAATATTATTGTAAACTATCTTACCAGCATGACTATTCCAACTGCAGAACAAGTTCTATCAAGTTTTGGGTTGAGACTACAGCTTTATCGGTGTTACTGAAGACTTTCAGAATTGATTCTTCTTTAGAATAGAGAATGCCTCATTAGCCCCTGACACATCATAATTGCCAGACACTCTGTTTAAATCGAATTCTTGTTAGGGATGTCTCAGTGCTGTAATAACCCTGTCAGTCAACCTGTCACAAATTTTTATGGGTAGGAAGTTCTCTTGAAAACTTTAGGCTATTTTTGAATACTAGTGTTCGGACACTGTGCTTACCAGAAAGCTTCAGTGTTTAATAAGAAAAGACATTTTGCTTAGAAACTTTCTTTCAGTTATACACAAGGATTTGCTAGTGGGGGAATGATGTGATATAATGGTAATGTGGTATTGGCCTCATCCCAGCCAAACTTTTGGTACTGCCTGATCTGACACAATGCTCCCCTAACACCATCCCTTGGAATGGACAGACCAAAGATAAGTGGTAACTGAACCATTTTCCTAACAGGTTTTGTATGTGAAACTTAAGAGAAGTAACTGTGAACAAAACTTACAAAACAGAATGCATCACGGGAATGCTCAAATATAACTTCAAACAAGGTGGTGCAGCTGTGAGCAGGCTGCAAACATCATCTGCAGACATTTGAGCTTGAAACACTGTGAGGAAAAGCAGCTTATAAAAAATTCTGCCTTACTGATATTCCTAAAGGCAGAAAGAACTAACCTCAAGCTATGCAAACAGAAGCAGAATCCTCAAGTGAGGGGACAACTCATTGAAAAAACAAGTGATAAAGCAAAGGATCACCACATGAATGCACCTCTTCCAAAGTAAGGGACGGTTATGGGCATCTTCTCCAGACACTTAGGGATGGCACAGAGGTTCCATTCAGTTTGGAACACTAAAACAGAATATAGTAACCAAATTTAAACTTGGGAGATCGCATGTAGATCTGCTCTAAGTCTCACAGACATGTGCATGTTGTAGCCTCCCCCAGGGTGACGAGTTTGCTCAGGTAACTCACTTTGTAAAACACTGTCTTCTGCCAGTCATCCTCCCTTTGTCCTGTTTTTTGCCGCTTACTTACAAAATTTTTATTTATAGACATGCTTGCATTTGCATTTCTAAATTCTTCCTAATTTTTCAAACTTTGGCATATTCTGGCAGCCTCCAACATTTCCCAACTGAATATTTTCCACCCCTTTTCTATATTATAATGTCTATCTTGCTATCAGTGTTCTCAACCAAAATACACATCAGAATCGCCTGACAGCACTCCATGATGCTATCAAATATTCCTCACTTACTTAGAAACAATGATTTTTAGAAACTTAGTTTTTCTTTGTAAAGCTCCACAGTGGTCCTTTTATACAGTCATGACACACCTAAGCAGTTATTAGTGTCATTTGTAGTTAATCAATGGTAGACATATTCATTTATTGATTTTTATCAGATTTGTATGATCTTAGATTTGTTAGTTGAATCTAGAGGGCTCTTATTTTTTAAAAAATGTAATTAAAATAGCATACTGTCTTGACATCTTATAATCTTAGATTCAAGAAGTATTCTTAGACCAGAATTTAACTGTATCTCAAACACTCTACATACATTCCTTCATCCTCTCATGTACCTGTACCCCAGTCATTCAGTCAAATATTTGTCCTGTCTTTCTGGACAAAGAGAGTAAAACTTGGATTCCAAATAATTTGTCTATCATCAACTGTTTCATTGTTCACTGAAAATCATATTTGCTTGTTACTTTCTTTCATCATTGTGTCCTTGATAAATTTCAGGATCAAGACTGCAGACTGCAGTTATTATCTGATAATTATTGCTTTCTTTCTTTCATTCAATAACCTTGATATTCTCATAATGAAATAGATTGATTTTTCTGTTTATTTGTGCATTTTTGAAGACTCTCTACTTGATCAGTTTTATAAAGAGAAAGAGAGAGTGAGTGAGAAAGAGAGAGAAAGAAAGAGAACTCAACTTCCAGGAAACTTTTAATATGTTCTAAATACTTGATTGTGGATATCTTCTTTATCCAGAGAATACTATTGTTCACAAGTGTACACTTACACCACTGATGCTTTCTCTCTAGAGGGATAGGACTCTTGAGCTCTTTCCTTGACACTTTCAGTGCTTTTGAATCAAAACATATTAAAGGCGTTTGAAGGAAAAGTTGAAAAGGATGGAATTTCTTTAAAGCTCTATTTCATGTGTATTTATTCTTCCAAATATTAAAAGCAAACAACAGGTGGAAAAATTTTAATATAAATAAGATTTCTTTGTCTCCATTTATTTACTGATCCTATTCAGTAAGTTCCAAAACTGAAAATAAAAATTATCTATTCTGTGACTACGTAGTTCTAGGATAGATCTGCCTGTCATTAAACACCATAAAATAACAGTTCTCATATTTAGCCAACAATTGGCATATTCTTAAATGCTTTCCTAATAATGACTTAAACAAAAACATTAATTCAGTCATACTACCAACTTCTTTACACCCTTTAATGCAGTTTTTGGAGAGTTGCCAAATGTGATCCTAATGATTATCCAATTTGCTTTCGACTTTGATATGTTTAAGAAACTCCTAAACTTGTCCTTGGAATTTCTTGGCAAGACATTCTACAGGCTTTTGTATTGTGGTTGGTTTTTATATATGATTTTGTGGGCTTTGCTAATTTCTTTGGATAAAGGATTTTTAAAGTTATTCTTCAAGATGTGTCATTTAAAGTGGAGTATGTTGCTATTTCTGTAAAAGAAAAACATTATCATATGTATTAAATTGCCCAAATATCTTTTCTACATTTTCAAAATTCCTTTACACTGTACTGTGTGCTTTAATTTTAAAATAGCTTTTGAATTTGCTAGTTTTGTCTGAGTGGCTTTTGTGCTGAATTCTATACCATGAACCCATTCTTAATGTATAAATTTTGCTTTCCTGTACTACTTTCTAAGTAATGACTGCTTTTTTATTTACTCCTGTTTACATTCTCCTTCTAAATATCATATATCTCAATGTTCAGACTTGAAAGCATATTTTCATATTTCAAATTAAGAAATTATCTTAAAATCTCAAAGTAGTTTTAAATTCTATTTCTCTGATCACTAAAGCTACTGAAAATGTGTATATATATATATATATATATATATATATATATATATATATATTTCTCAGTCATTTGTGTTTTCTCATTTTAAAATTCTCTGTTTAGTTCCTTGTCCCAGTTTCTAATTGACTTGTCTGTTTAGATTGAGAGATTTTTGTATAGTTTTTCTTGGTATAATCTAATTTGTATACAAAACCTCTGTGACCTGGTAAAAGATTTTTCCCCATTTTCTAGCTTGCCTCTTAAATTGAATGATAGTGCTCTTTATTGTAGAGAAACTCTTTAATGTCATGAGGTCCCATTTGTCAGCTCTTGCACTTAATGACCAAGCTATGGGAGGCATGTTCAGAAGGTTCTTTTCTGTGCTTATGGGTTCAGCATACTATTGACTTTCCCCTCTGTAATTTTCAGAACATTGGGTTTTATGTTGAGGTTGTTGATGTATTTGAAGTTGAGTTTTGTGTAGGGTGAGATATCTAATTTTATCCTTCCACAAGCCCTTATCCAGTTTAACTAGCACAATTTGTGGAACTTGCTATCATTTCTCTCCAGTGTGTAATTTTGGTCCCTTTGTCAAAAATCCGGTAGCTGTAAAGGTGTGAACTTAAATCTGGGTCCTCATTTCAAGTTCACTGATTTTATTCCATTTATTTATTTATTAATCTTTTTGAACCATAATCTCCCTGTAGCCTTAGCTGGCCTGGAACTCACTACTTAGAACAGGCTGGTCTGGATCTCACAGACATCTGTCTGTTTCTGCCTTCTGAGTGCTGGGATAATGTATCTGTTTTTATGCCAATACTATACTGTTTTATGGCTAAGATCCAAAAACCAAACAAAAAATTGACAACTGCTGGTCAGGATGGCTGGTGGGTGTGAACACTGATGTACCACTGGAGAAATCACTATAGAGGTTACTCAAAACCTGAAAATAGATCTACTCCATGATCCAACCATACCACTCTTGGGCATATACCTACAGAGATACCCGTTCATCCATACTTGTTCCTGCAGTATAAAGAATAGCTAGGAAATGGAAACAACATAGATGTCCATCAGTTGAATGGATAATAAAAGTTAAGAATATTTGCAATGGAATATTTTCAACTGTTAGAAATTTAAAAAGAGAAATTATGAAGTTCGTAGGTAAAAGAATGGACCTGAAAACAATCATGCTAAGTGATGTAACCCAGACCCCAAAAGACCCAGAATTTTAGAACAAATGAGGATAAATCAAGGTTTTACTAATCTGGAAGCCTCACCCTCACTGGCTAGCTCTTGTAGTACTAGAAGGTGCTATGCATGATGCTGAAAGAAGAAAGCAATCATTGGTTTTACCCAGCTGTGGATCCTGCAAGCAACCTTGATGGCTTGCCAGGCAAAGAAAAGATTCCTGTTACCTTATTGTTCTACCCATAGTTTAGTGTATTTCTGATCTCTCACAGATAAATGTTTTCTTGCAGTAGATAGTAAAATAGAGACCCACAATTGGTCAAAATGTAGAGGATGAGACTGAGGAGTGCTCAGCCCCAAAGAAGACATTTACATTACATGCTTTCCTCTCAGGATCACTGTGGAAGAGAGGGAAGAAAAAATTTAAGAGCCAGAAGTGGTAGATGAATTTAAGGAAATACTGTTGTCTGGACACCACAGGGTAGCTGCACATATGAACTCACAGTGCTTGTGACGGCATGCATAGAAGCTGTGCAAGTCCAGGTATGACAAAAACGCAGCATAGATGGAAAAAGTGAGCAAGAATCCCCATCCCTACCAGATGATCTATGGGTAACTGATAGCTACTAAGAGAGTGACAGTCAGTTTCCTTTTAGAGTATGACACTCAGTAAGTTTACCAGACTCCAAGGGATTGATTGATTGATTGATAGGCACTTAGGTTGATTTCATGATCTGACTTTTGTGAATGGTGTCGCAGCAGCATGGGGATCTAAACATCTATTCTATATGCTGTCTCCATTTATTTTGGGTATACTCCCAGAAGTGATATGTTTGGATCTAATAGTAGCTACATTTTTAGTTTATTCTTTTTAAGCCTCAATATTGATTTCTGTTCTGAATGTTCTAATTTAGATTTCTACCAATGGCATTAAGTTTCCTTTTCTTTGCAATTTTTCCTAGATTTTTTAGTTTTGAAAAATTCATTATGAATGGAGTTAAAGAATATAAACATTCTATTTCCATTTCCCTGATAATGAATGGCAGTTCTGTGATGGAAGTTTACAGTATGGCTACCTACCTTAAGAAAATGAGATCTCAGGACTGGAAAGATGGCTCAGTGGTTAAGAGCACTGGTCGTACTTGCAGAAGATCTGGATTCAAATCTCAGTAACCAACGCAGGCTAACAACTGTCTGTAACTCCAGTTTCAGGGGATTTGATGCCCTCATTTGTCTTCCGTGGGCACTGCATAACATGGGTGCCTTACACACACACACACACACACACACACACAGCATAACACTCTTACACATAAAATAAAAAGAGATAAATCAAGAAGAAAGTAAAGAAAAATAGATTTCAAATAAATAGTCAAATATGTCTCAAGGTTGGAAAATATAAAACACAATTAGCCAGAACCTAAACAATAACAAGAAAAAAAGTATAACGAAGATCAGAACAGAAGAAGTGAAAAAGAAACCAAAGGTATGATAAAAAGGATCCTGGAAACAAAGAGACTCCACGAAGAGATAACAAACTCTTAGTCAGACTAGATGAAAGAAAGAATACCCAAATAATATTAGAACCAAAAAATGCATAAAAAGCCAGGTCATATGATCCAACAGGATCACTGTTTGAAATGCATCAATATGGTTGCATATTCTTTCATCTTAAATTATGCCTGGGCTACTATTTAATTTCTTGTAATGTTCATAAATCTGTGTCTTTTTTGAACTTCTATTCTATTCATAAAATTCAACTGATTTGATCATAAACAAAGCTTCCCTTAATTTTGTGAACTTTTGGTTTTATTCTTCTTCTTTAATTTTTTTCTTGAAAGATTTCTTTCTAACCATTATACGTATATACTGTTCATTACATGAAAATATTTAATAAATTATAATTAAAAATTTAATAAATATTTTTGAGTCAAAAATATTTAAACCACAAATGAATGAAATTTAAAAATGCAATCTGGGAATCAACGTGCTGCAATTGGCGTATTACCACCTTCTGTTTATTGTGACTAGTATTTATGTTCTTATTCCAATTATCTTCCTTTTAAAAATAGTTTCTTTGCTCTTGCCCTTCTTTCATTTTACATTAAAGGTAAAATTTTGCTTGTTTCTGTTTTCAAATGATTTAAAGTTTTGTAAATACAGTATCTTGTTAAGAGTGTATTTTAAGGATCTAAAATAAAATAGCATTTATTACTTACTCTTTTTTAGAAGAAGAAGTTACCAAATGTGTTTTCTTTGTACAATTTATATATGATTCTGGGTTAAATATTTCTGGTATAAGCTGGGTGTGGTGGTATACATGTGTTGTCCCAGCACTTGGGAACCTCAGAGAGGAGGAACACAGTGAGTTTGAGAATAGCCTGTGTTACAAAGTGAGTTCCAATGAGTTCTAGGACACCCAACAATGTTTTTTTCTGGTATAATATAACCTTATTATCTTTACTAGCCTGAGAAATATACATTAATTTTTCAAATATGATTTTTCCATTATAATTTTGTATATAATATGTGTGTGTGTATGTGTGTGTGTGTGTGTGTGTGTGTGTGTGTGTGTGTGTGTACATTGCATGTGGAGGATTCAGAGGTCAACAGTCAATATTGAATGCTTTCTTCAACTGTTCTCCCTGTGTTTTTGAGACAGACTCTTATTGAACCTGGAGCGTGATGATTCAGCAAGGCAGCAGGTCCGTGGGATCTTCTTGTCTCCTTTTCCTAGTGCCAGAATTATCAGTCAGCACTCTATTTTCTGCTCAAGCACATTATCCCCTGATCATCTCCACAGGTCCTTAGGTAGGATTGCTCTTTAATTTTTCTGAAGTTCATATGTTATATTTTTATCATAGTTAGATCCCCTCCTGTGTCTGCACCCCACCTTTCTAACCCTCAGAAAGAGAGAGAGAGAGAAAGAGAGAGAGAGAGAGAGAGAGAGAGAGAGAGAAGTCTGAACAATCAGGTTTATGTCCCAAGATGCCCTTTGATCCTTTGATGTGGGTTCTTCTCCTGGAGCCTGATCAACCCACTAAGAATCTCACCCTTAATTGAGACTGAATTTGCTCTTCCCAGGAGTCAGTGGTTGCTAGAAGTTCTTCAGACAGGATTGGGTTTCCTGTTGGGTATAATTTTTTTAACACCTGTACTGCATTTTCCAAAAAAAAAAAAGAATTTCTGCTCCCTTTGTGTTACACAAGCTGTAACAGCTATATTTTTGAGGCTTAGCTGAAATGTTGACTCTGACAACTTCTTTTACAATAGTAGGGATGTTTTTCCAAAACCCATCTTGTTTTTTTCTTTGCACGTTTAATGGTCAAATTCTTTCTGCTCTGTTTTTCACAAGATACTTTTTATCCTCATTTGTCTCATGAGCTCAGTGAGCTCCTATGAGAGCAGCAAGGAGATTTGTAGAAGGCTTTGTGATGGTGTAGCTAGTTAGATGGTGGTCTCACTAAATCACTAAATCATTAAATGGACCATTCAGCGTGCTGCACACTACCTGGGACATTCCTACAAGTGGACAATTGATGAGAGGCTAGGTGACAGCAGCTTTGAGCAGGACACAGTAATTGGTACAAGTGGAGCCTGGCTTTAAAACATGTTGCTTATGAATGTGAATTTTATTTGAAAATTTTAAGTGATCTTCACAGTTCATTTTGGATGCTAACTGGCAGAATCTAGACTTTAATGCAGAACCCGGGGTAAGCAGTAGGGAGACTTGGCAGCCAGATCATTTCATTAAGTGGTCTAGGATTCTTTCTATTACTCTAAAAGAAAAAGACTTTCATAAGCCAGGATTAGGAACCTGGAATTCAGTGTGTTACCTCCATGGGGACTGGAGAAATGAGAGGTAAGGGTTAAACAAGTCTATTGAGAAGTATGAATATATTAGGTTTTTAGGTATTTCAATTGCTTGAAATGCCCAAATAATGTATTTTCATACCATCATATTAAAAGCGAAGTTTCTGCAGTAGTTATTGTAAAGTGCTAGTGTACCTGACACCTTTGACTTTTCAGGGTTTTAAGCAGTCATCTCTTGATTATATGGCAATATGTGTTTTAATATCCTGTTTCATAGGTTGGTATGGTTTTCTCTTGCTTTATTACCACATTCAAAGTCATGTGAAGTCTTCCTTTAAGTCAATTTGGTGCTCAGTGCTTGAAATGCATGTTCTCAGGCCTTTGCTGTGCTTATCACACCTTCATTTTTAGCGCTTAGCAGAACATTTTTTCATAATCTTTTCAGACCCATTTTCTCATTAGACATAAAGCCTTGGAACAGAGGCCTTGGCTTTCTAGTAGAGTGAGTAATCCTAGCAGCAAGCACTGGGCCTTTCAAATAACGTGCAATAAGGACATGGGTGTCGAAGGAGAGAGGAAGGGAATTAAAGTCCTTCCACAGCCTGCTGATGTCATTGCTACTGCATCAACTCTGCATTTAAAAGTAAACTAACCCAAAACTTCCAGCTGAGTCCATGTGTACAAATGTGGTTTTTGCTGTTGTTGTTCCATAGAGGAAGAACAGTTAGCAGCAGATTTGTTTGTTTGTTTGTTTGTTTTTGCCTCTCTCTCTTTTAATTCAAATGCATTACATAAAAGATAAACTCACTAATCTAATTTTTAAAAGATTTAATCACAGCCTGTCACCTACATGGGCCACTCTGAATAAACAAAGTCTCCATCCTGATATATATTGTGATCTATTTCTAAGGAGACAAATACAGATTGCACTTGGCATAGATGGTTGTGATTAGAAAAACCGAATCTTCTTCTTTCCGAGCATTCTTAACTCCAGGTATACCACAAATAAAGAAAAGCTTAGAAAACCAAAGAGAGCGCAGGCACTGGTCTGTTCCTGGCAATGTGTAACTGTGTGCAATTATGTGCTTCCTTCCATTGTTGTTAATCTTATGCTTAGATATTAATTAGGAATTTAAGAAATCTCATATATATAGTCTCTTTTTATTTTAAAACATAGGTACTGAATTACCTCACATTTCAAAGAAAGGACATATGATGACATAAAACTTTAATTCCTATGTTTTAATAAAGCAGCCAGGCCTTTCAATGTATATGTTCAACCGAAAACTAGATCAATCAACTTCAGGGTAAATTTTACGAAGCAGAGAACCAGCCGTGCATTTTGTTTCGGCTTCGTGGAATAGGCGGGTACAGAACATAATAGGCTGCTTGTTTTCACCGTACGTATTTTTCACTTTAATTTTATTTTATCCAAACTTACTTCACTTAATTTCAGCAGCACAGGGCTCATGGGCTCGGGAAGGTCAGCAACTCATGAAGGATGCCTCACCCTTGGATTACCACTGCCCAAGGGCAGAATGTCCCGGCCGGATGGGCACTCTTTGACTGGACGTGGCTATCCTCACCAGGGAGCAGAAGGTGTCCAGGCAAGGGAAGGACATAGCTTGTGCTTTAGGAATGAGACCTGGTTTATGTAAGATGTGACTGAAGGAGGAGCCCCCAGCAGGTCAGGACTCAGGAAGACTGGCAGAAACCTGGGACCAGAATTCTCAAACATCTGTGAGTGGAGCCTGACTTTTACAACTTCTCCTGGGTGGGATCTGTAGATTCCTGCAGAAGGGACTGACTTCTATGTAAGGCCTCTCAATCCAGGGTCTGCAACATTCCTGCAAAAGCGAGCGACTTTTACAGCTTCTTGGTCAGGTAAGATTCCTGAAAGGGGATTGCTTCCTGGCCAAGGGCTTGCAGGCTCACCTTAGGCATCAATGGGATGTCATGGGGACCCCCTTCTCTCCATGAAAGGGCCTGCTGACCAGCTGGGTGGGGCTTATCTCTCACTCTGTGGGGGCGCTGATATCTCTCTCCAGAGGAATTAGGCGCCCTCTCTCTCCCTCCCTGAGCGAGCTTCTCCATCCCCAAGCCAGCCAGATCCCTCTCCCCCATCTCCTTGGGGAGACTAGCCCCAGGAGCACTTAATAAACAGGTCCCGTTGACTCCCAGCACTCTGGTTCTTTTGTCTGTGGTGTCTCTCGAACGCAGACCTTATAGCTTATAGAACCTCATTGCTACTTTAGGGTGGGTGGATAAAGGCTCTTGCTCCGAAATCTGGCAAAGTGAGTCCAATTCTCAAAACTAACCCCGATTCCTCATCCTATGTAGAATTTGAGGAGAAATGGACTGCACCGTTATCTTGTGGCACACGTACGCACAGGCAACTAGACATACATGCCGCATATACACACATACAAAGGATAACAATACGTTTTTAAGTTAAAAGTATTTATTGGAGTATAATTTCACAAACTCTATTCCTTTGCAGAATTCGTGATTTCTTTCCAGGGGCCAAGGGAGGAAATGAGCCGAGTTCTCAGTTGGTCCGTGTAAGTCCCCACGGGCTCACGAGCACACAGCCTTTCTATCCCACGTGCCTCTGTTGCAGCTCTGAATGCACCAGGCGTGGAATCCGGGAGATGCTTTCCAAGAGGCAGTCGGTAGGTAGCACCAGGGCCAGGCGCCTCCACTGGGAACAGGGCTCTCGCCATACCCTATCCTCCACCTTTGCTAGAGTGAGAACTGGCTTCTGCTCGTGGGCAAGCGCCTTATCCTGGGTGCACAACAGCAAAAACCAGCGGGGCACGCTTTCACACCTGTAGAAGTTCCCATTACAGCCCAAGTCTCCCTTGTACAGGCACAATGAATGCAGGCCAAACTGTCCGCTCCCATGCGCAGGGCTCCTGGGCGGCTGGTAAGCAGTTACAGGGACAGCAGAGCCTGCACAATCAGCACTAGTTGAGCAGAGGCTGTCCTCCTGAAGGAGGAGAAGGTCCCCAAGCTAGGGAAGGACATAGGCTGTGCTGTGGAAGTGAGTGAGTTGCTCAACAGACTCCAGGGCACGTATCACGTGACATAACCCTGTTCCTGTCACACCCAGTGGCTCCACCCTTGGGGGAGACTGTGAAATGTTTGTAAATTCAGTCCACAATGAGCATATCACCAGCCTCCCTCTGAGTGTTCCCTGCAACCTATGAGTTCCCTGCCCCCTTCAAGAGCCCATCCTGAATAAGGGCTCAGTGGATAAAAGTTCTTGCTTCCCCGTCTGGATCAGGGAACTCCATCCTTGAACCCAAGTCTGATCCAGGATCATAAGCAGAGGCTGAAGGATGATGAAACTCGATTGTGTCCTCTGATCTGAACACATTCCCCCACAAAATTCTGCACACGTACAATGCAAAAATACACAGAACAAAAATAATAAATTTTT
This sequence comes from Eospalax fontanierii, assembly GCA_035773235.1. Classification (NCBI taxonomy): domain Eukaryota; kingdom Metazoa; phylum Chordata; class Mammalia; order Rodentia; family Spalacidae; genus Eospalax; species Eospalax fontanierii. Next base: position 4,757,012 of record JAJHUQ010000048.1, on the reverse strand, counting down.
AAAGATTGTAAACGTTGATTCGATTTTAGTTTATGAAACCAGTTCTATTTATGGGAAATAAATGAGCCTAGTTCTCAGTTTGCCTTGTTAGATATTCCAACAGGTTACCAGCCCCAGGCTCTCCTGACCCACTAGCCTATGTCCATGAACATGCTCCAGCCTTAGAACCTGGAGAGCTGGTTCTGCAGGGGTCCTAATACGTGTGTCAACAGGCAGGCCATGGATGATTACTTGAAAGCCAGCACCACTTATCGTGTGCCCTTCTCAGACTCAGGTTCACGTTCTACAGCATTCTGTGGGCTCATCCTGACTTCAGCCTTCTTCCACTCCCTCAAGTGGCCCCAGACTTACACCATCTGACCAATGTGGCCTCCAAGCTTCTCTCTGTAGCCACAGTAGTTCAGATTTTTTTCAGTCTGAATTAAAATGCCTCAGGACTTACCATTTTTGCAAGACAGCTTCTTGCATGCCCGCTCTGAAGCACGAAGACTCATAATGCCAGTCTTTACCCAGACTAGGAAAGGACCAGACTCTCTTGGTCAAACTTAAACGTCTCTGGCCACCTAAACCAGTGGAGGGATGTCTGAACACTGAGTCCTTGGTTTCCAGTATGAGGTTGAGTCTGGAGTGTCAGTGTCTGTGGAGACTTTACAGGAAGCTGAGCTGTGGCCTGTGCTTTATTCCAACAGTCTGCATGGCATTCCTCAGCTAGAACTCCTCCTCATGCTTATGTTCAACTTCCTCAATGGTGACATGGGGAAAGAAGCCTCTCCCGTTCTGGTGGGTGGCTGAAGGCAAAGACCACGTCTCTGGGCACTTACTGTTAATCTTTTCGCCTGGCACAGCACCAGAGCTTTCCATGTTCCTGATTTTCAGAAAAGATTGCTGTCTTCTATGCTTACATGGAGGAAAAGTTAGGCTCTCTTGGTCGTTGCAGTTAGGTCTGAGGCTCTCTTGACAATGAGGTGGAGGGAGTGGTAGGGAAACCAGCAGACTCCAGTGCAGCCCTGGTACCCAGAGCCAGGGAATGGGTGATGAAAAACCTTCTGACAGATGCAACTTCCTCAGCAAATTCTTCAATCTGTTTTTGGTACACCTTGAGCAGAAGAAACTGTGTCACGGGTCTTTGAGGAGAGAGTACAGTTCTGTTGGCTCCTTGGTCAGAGAGGCAAGATCTTCGGGGCTCCTAAGGAGAATTAGATCTATAGACCCATTCATCAGAAAGGGCATATGACGAGTCCCACAGGTAGAAAGGGAAGATCTTAGAAATACTTAGAAACCAGTGCTATGACTGAGGCCAATGAATTCTGAAGGGCCTACTGGAGGGCTTCTTTGTCAGAAGGGGATAGGAAGTTCTCACGCTCTTTTGGACGGAGAACGGCTAAGTCTTCTTTGGTCAGCTCATGATGGTCTGAGCACAAAGGAGCCTGGTGACGTCCTCTTTGTCCCTAAAAGGCCTCAGACCCTTCCCATAGATCCAAGGTAGACTCCTATCTGTTTTCTGTACAGATAAGCATCAGGCCTTCAGACCTGATGCAGGACTCTCCTAAGAGGCAGGACTGATGTTTCGTTGGTTGGAGGGAGAATATGTGAGGGCCCCTTCAGGGAAGTAACTCTCTGAGTACCCACTGTACAGTGGCTGTAGGTTTAAGGCTTCAGTTGACAGAGGGGATAAGTTTGAGACCCCTTTCTTCGAAGTGTTGAATGCCTGAATTGTCTTGGAAAGGGAGGGCAACTTTCAGATCTCCCTGGCAGAGGGCAGAATTCTGTCACCCTCTTGGGGGAAGGTGAAGGTCAGAATTCCTTCCTCAGAGGGGCTTCCTGACTGTGATCCAGAAGGGTATATAGACTGTGGGCTCAAGATGAAAGTCTTACGCCAAATCTGCAGAGATGGAGGGGCAAGATACTCTGTGGTCACCTTCCATCTCTTCTTCATAGTACACAACATGCATATTACCAGCCTTGCTCCAAGTGGTCCTCCCACCCTCCCAACATCCTGAGTCCCCTAACCACTGGAGGAAGCCCACTTGACAAGAAGGCTCAGGGATACAAGCTCTTGTTCCTAAATTTCCTGAACTGAATTCAATCCCAGAGATAAAAATTGACCCTGGATCCTATGAAGGACCTGAAGGAGAACGGGAGTCCACAGTTGTCCTCTGACCTGCACATGGGACCCCAAACAAATCTATCCTGGATAGGAGAGGCATTACGTTCTGTAGACCACAAGAGCTTGGGTTGTGCAATTGGCATGAAGCTCCATGGACAAAATGCAATTTTTGCAAAGTTTCATACTCACAAGGCTGATAGTTGACCTTCTGGAGGAAGAGGTTTTGTAAAAGAGGGGTGCAAAGGAAGGCAGTGGTTAGCAATCCCCCTTCGACCAAACCGACCCTAGAGCTTCCTTCCCTAGCAAGCATAGAGCCCCATCCGTAGTCTCCTCTGAAATATCCGCTGGCAAAGTGTTTCTGTCTGGGACTGGGCCATCCTCAGTGTGATGTCTGGGAGGCAACAGAGATGTCTCTCCACGGAGATTCATCCGTCCGAATGCATGTCTCCTAAGTAGAGACAGGCTCCCTGTCTCCCGTGGAGACACTCACACAGAGTCCTTTCTTCAAAGTGCTTGTTGTATGTTCACGAGTGCTTGACTACCTCTATGTGTATGCACCATTAACATACCTAGTACCCTAGTACCCGAGGAGGCCAGAAGAGGAAGTCAGATTCCCTGGGACTGAAGTTAAAAATGGTTGCTAGCCAGCATATGTTGAGCCCAGATCCAAGTGTTTGTAATGACGGACCCATCTCTCCAGGTAGATACCTTTCTTTAAAATAAAAAGGGAGGCTACCAAAGGGCAGGGAGTTTCCCAGTTAAAGCTCATTTTTGTAGTCTCCTGTTGTCCTCTTTTCAGAGCCACATTCCACCCCAGCCTTGGCGTCCTATAACTGTTAGTATCTACCCCATGCCTCCCAAAGTGTATGCATCTCTCCCTTTACTTGCTGTCTGTGCCAGCTCAGCAGGACAAGGCCCTTAGCTTGGATCACAACTGTATTCTCTGAGTCTGATGGCCACTCTGATGAAATTCATGTTTGGTTCATAGAGAGGCTGCAGGATGAAAAGGCCATGTGGGAAATTAACATCAGGACCCAAATTAACATCAGGACTCATTTCTCACTTCCTTTATAATGCCTGGAAAAAGTACTTTTTGTTTTGTTTGGTGTAATGTTTATAATGGGAAAGTATTAATTTTAAAATTAATTGTTATTATTATATTAAAGATTAATATTTAAAACGAGTATTTAATACTTTAATAAAAATTTGATATTTTTTTTCTCTTTTAAGTTATATATATTTCAATTACCCAATATTCCTTACAAATAGAAACATTATACATTACTACAGAGACACAAAAATACAACCCTGAAATACGTGTTCAACTAATTCCCAGAAACAGAGGAAGGAGGGAAGAGAAACAAATACCAGGAGAAAAATTAAATAGTAGTTAAGCCACTGCACACGAACAGTTACATGTGAAGGAAAAGGCTGTAAAATTAGCTTCCAATGGATTTTAAAGTAAACGTTTATTTGTATCCTGTTGATGTTTGTGTGATAGATGTATACAAATTTGTATGTGCTCAGGTTTCTTATTCGAGAACACCAATCTGGTGTCCACTTCTCCTTCAAATCCTGTGATACTGTGGATTAGAGGTAGATTCTAGCATTAAAGTCATTTTGCAGATGCAAAGAAATGAGTGTCAAAGCCCTTGTTTTCGATCACATTCCTGACCCTGAGGTCCCAAAGAGAATCGGATGCATATAGTTCATTTTACAAGGGAGATATTTCTGAGGAGATTACAGAATGAGTGTGGAAGCCTCCGGGAAGCCTTGGTGGATGGGAAAACTGTTGGACCCCCATGCTCTTTGCAGTCCAGGCTAATGTACAGCGGTGAGTCCCAAAAAAGAAATCCACATAGTGTGTTTACAAAAATGTCCACCTTTCATCCTACTTTCGTAAGCTTTTGCAAACCCAAATGAAAAGATTTTATGACTGACAATTTCTAAATGCTTGCTATGAATGCTTAAATCTTTAGCAGTTAAATACAATTTGTTAAGAAAACCAAGAAGGTTGGACTTTCATTTCAAATATAGTTAACTTACCAAGAAAAAATATTTTCTCAATATTATGCATGGAATGATACTGTTAAATGTAGGGAGATTGTGGACATGTAGGCTCTGGCGAAGATGGTTAACCAAAGTCAAGATTCATGGAAAAGGAAAATGGAATTCTACTTTCACACAACCCAACAAAAATGTTAAAAGAGAGTTTGAAGGCAGTTGGCCTCTATGGCTAGGTAATGCCAGTCCTAGAAGTAAGGAGGCACTGTCCAAAAATGACAGTGTCAGCTGTGAGATATTGCCATGGCTGTGTGGCAGAGCTGCCCCTGAAGCCAGGCAGGGACATTCTTTTTGGTAACTAAGCAGAATGCTTATGTTACAGGTCTTATGACCCTACTGCTGATGATACCACAGAGCTGGGCTGTAAATGCATAAAATGAGGTCAGATCTGAGTTCTAAACTGTCTTTCTGACGCCTAGGTTTCAAAATTTCTTCAGACACTACGCAGGCTACTGCAGAGAAAAGGCAAAGAATGTCTTAACTGTATGTGAACCCTAGAGGCTTCCATGCCAGCCTGCCAGGGAAGCATGTGTGCTCCCTTGTAACAACGACATGGCTGTGTATTTGTGTCCGAGTTCACATTAGGGAATCCATGTCTGATATTATAAACTCAGTAAAATCAAGTCCATGCTAGGAAGCTGATACCGCTCAGGGGGATCTTGTTCCGTTTCTTAGCTTAATGGACATTGCACCTAACTTTCTTTTCAGTGTTTATGTTCATACCCATGGCCATATGCTACTCCCAGTCTTAGTCGGAGAACAGGTCTCCTTGCAAAGACCACTCGGAATGTAGAGGCTAATGGCTTCCATGTTTCAGAATAAGTGATTGTTGTGGGCACAGTCCTAACCGTGGCTTTTACACCACACCCTTTCTAGCTCAGGATACTATACACTAGGCTGTCTCAACCTCAGCACTTTCTACAAGATTTGTGGGTACACGGTCATATACCTTGTGGTCTGTAGAGTCCACTGAAGAACTTTGTCTCCAGGGGTGCCTACTACCTACTGTAATTCAGGTGCATGCAGGCTCCTGTCTTAACAGTTTCAAGAAATAACAAAACCATCAAACGGAAACGAAACCTATCTAAATACTCCAGTGTATCATTTAGGGGACAAAAGACACTCCAAATTCAAGAGACATTTTTTGCACCTATGCATTTTCCTAGTTTTCTTTCTGTTACTGTGAGGAAAGACTGACCAAAACCATCTTGCAGAGGAAAGGAGACATTTCATCGGACAGTCCCCAGGTCACAATCCATCACTGAGGGTACAGGGATGGAATGGCACTGCCCACAGTGGGCTGGGCTCTCCTGCATTAATGACCTTTGAAGAAAATGCTCAGAGGCCAATCTGGTAGAGGAGGATCTTCACTTGAGATGACTCTCAGAGGTGGGTCAGGTGGACAAGCAAGGCTACCGATGACATTCCACCCCTAGTCACCCTCCACACACAAACAGATCATTTTCAACAAAAACTTTAGTTTTGTCTGTCCTCAAGAGCTCACATTACTATGAAAGGATAAAACGCAGGACAACTTTCAGAGACCCATAGGCTCTTCGATGGGGTACATGCACCGGAACCTTGTCAGATACCCTGAGGTCACCATCACCAAAACCAACCTTTTTCAGCTCTTCACTGTGTCCAATAAAGTACTATTTTAAGTTTAAATTTTATTGTATGTTTAAATTTTATTTCAAGGCTCAGTTTGATTTATTCAAGTAAAATAGCTAACTCAAATTTTGGGAAACATCAGACATAAATATCTAAATTACTATGATTCTAATATGTGGATAATAATTTAACATTTTATTTTCTAAGTAGTGCACCACATTTTAGTTAGGGAATAATTCAAATATCACATCATAAGAGAGGACAGTCAATAATGTACTTTAAATTTGTTTAAAAAATTACCTTTCTGATGTACTTAATGTTAATAACATGAATACAAAAACGAGTCGTACTTGCTAGAAATCATATTTGGATGGGAACAAGAGGAGGGAGTGGTCTGAAGGTCTGAATTTCCCTTTGCCACTCACCATTAAGAGGCTCTGGGACGTGTTGCTCTGCTGCAACTTCTGATGGTCTCCTGTCATAATGCACAGGACCTGCCCAGTGGGGTGGAAGTCTAGAGCTTATAGGATGCACCCAAGACATTTACAGTTGTGGGCGTCCCAGGAGGGCAGCATCTCCTTCTGATGGCCTGTCAGGAAGCATGCCTGTGTGCCAGAGCCATCTGGGTCGCCCTTTCTCACCCACACTGATGGGGGACGAGTTGGTGTTTCTCCCTCCTCTCTCCACCCTCTGGTGTGTGGTGTGGACATCAAGAAGCCTTTGCTAGCTACAAGGATGGGATCTAAGTTCCACGGACTTTCACACTCACGCTCCAGCTCTGTCACGGTCTCCAGTCAGCGCGCACCTATTTGGAACGCAGGTCCACTCTGAGCGTGCCGCGGCTGGCAGTGATGGAGAAGGATGGAATGATGCTGGCGGACGGCTCGGGACCCGCCCGTGCTGGACCGAGGAAAGCTCCCTCTAGAGTTCTCTCGAGGTTTGTTTGCTTCCAGAAGCCAACCGCCACTCGGTGTCTGTGAGCGTCCGCTGCGGACGTGTCCACAGCCCTCGGGAGGAGAGCCAATCTCCTAGGATACCAATTTACCTAGCTTGCTGCACCTTGACATGGGCAACTGCCTTAGCGTCCCTTTACATGCGGTCACTGATTTGCCGCCGGACTGGTTGATCAATGACTTAAGTCACCACCTGGCCAGATGTTTGGAGCGACACCTGCAGCTCAGGGACCGGCAGTCGCCCTTTATACACAGACCACGCGCTCTGAGGCCCAGGTCTGCGGTCCGCAGCCAGGACCCTGAACGGGAGGATGATACTGCATCCCAACTGCGGACCTGCCGGATCAGCACCCGAGACCTGGAGGATGTACCACCTCCTCAGCAGCTGCCTCTGACCCTGCCCAGGTTCCTGGGCCCTCAGCCTTCCATGGACCAGGAACCAGAGGAGACCCTGGGGCGAATCAAAACCTGTGTCTCCCAGATGGCAGAGAACGCTGAGAACCTCCCAGGTCCTGAGGATAACCCAGAGGGAAAGGAGACCCCAGGCCTGGAAGAGACCACAGAGTACAGCACCAACAGAGCGATCGAGATACAGCTGAGGGAGAACAAGGAAGAAACAGGGGCCGTCTCTCTCGAGTTCCCGGAGTACAAGAGTACCACGTGGAACTGCAATCCCAGGGCGTCTGCGTTCAGACTTGTCCTCAGCAAAGGAGTGGTCACACCGTTTGTTCCCAGGTCTAGGCCTCTGAATACAAGGGACCGTCCTGTGGTGCAAGCATGTTTGGGATTATGCCGGGTCTGCACCAGAATGCATGGAGGATCAACGCACACAACTCCAGAGCTGGATTTACACCTGAAAGAAGATGGTGCAGTGCCTGAACCTTCCTCCTCTGGACGTCGTGGACTGGTATATTCCCCTGCTGTCCAAGGGACACTGAGACCTTCCTCAGTGACCCGAAGAGTTCTGGGAAAGCCCATATGTGCCCAAGGGGTGGTGGAACCTTCTACCTCAGCCCACCATGTCCTGGGTCCTCCCACATTTGTCAGAACGGGTTTCCACCCTGTCCGTTCTCAGCAAGGGGGTCTCAGACAGTCCTCCTCACCCCAAGTGTACCCCAAACTTTCCACTTCCACCCAAACAAGACCTAGGCATGGCCCCTCTGAGCAAGAGGTGTTGAGACCAAGCCGATCTCTTCAAAAGGGAGTCAGACTATCACTATCTCCCAAAAGGGGCAACAGATGTTCTCCGCCTAGACTAATGAGATTGCCTCCTGCCCCTTCTGCTAAGGAGTGCGTTCAAACTTCCCCAATAGAAGAGGAGGTATTGAAACACTATCTTTCTTCCACAAGGGACCCAAGCTCTACCAGTACACCCCAAGAAAGCCCCACACCACCCACGTCTGCTAAAGGGGATCTGGAACCTCGCACATCTGCACAAGTGTTTCTAGATTCTTTTCCATCTGCTCAAGGGGATCTGGACAATTCTTCCGCTGTCACGGGGAGCCTAGGATTGTTGCCATTTATCCAAAGATATCGGGAACTTTCTACATATGTCCAAGGGGCGGAGGGATCTTTGGTTTCCTTTCCAAGGTTTGGGGTACTCTCAGTGGCCTCACAGTGGAGCTTTAGACCTTTGCCCTCTCATGATGGTGTCACACATCCCCACGTCCCTTGTTCAGAACCCATGTGTTCCATTTCAACACAAACATGTTTGAGACAGGTCTCCTGTGCACAACAGGGCTTCAGACCTCCCTCGACTAACCTAGAGGGATTTAAACACAACCATTCTACCACGAGGGACCGAAGCCCTGACAGTACTATCCCAAGGAGACTGTCAGTTCCCCTGTTGGCACAGGAATATCTGCAATCATACACAGAAGCAGAGGGTTACTTACAGCATTCCCCGTCTATATATAGGACAGTGGAAACTTCTTCCACTATTTTGGAATGTCAAGATCTTCTTCCATCAACCCAATGCGATCTGGTCCTTTCAATGTGTGTCCATGACGCTGAGGTATTTGGGGAATCATCTCAAGGTTTTGTTGTACTGTCTGTGGTCTCACAGTATATAATCTCTGAGTGTGCGGTCTCTCAGTGGAACTTTAGCTATTTCCACCCTCCTGATACTGGGGATACAAGTTCCACCTCCCCTCAAGCAGGGATTTTACAGCATTTGCTGTCTGTTCAATGGGTTGTGGAAACTTTAGTGGTGTCGTGGTATGGATCTCTGCCACCTACCCAAAGGCATCTGGGTTTTTCCACATCTGCCCAAGGGTTTGAGTTACTGTCATTAACATTCCAAAGGTCTGCAGTGTTTTCTGTTGTCTCACAAAGGATCTTCAGTCCTTTGCCATCTCATGATGACATCACAGGTTACCCTTCTATATGTTCAAGGCCCTCCTGTTTCAGTTCATCTGTCCCCTGTGCACAGGAGGGCTTGGGACCTCCCTCAGGAGATCAAGAGGTATTGGAACACTTCCATCTGAACATGAGGTACCCAAGGCGTCACGGTACTCTCGAAGAAAGCGTATCACTTCTCACATCCTCCCAAAGGTATCTGGAACCATTCTCATCATCACAGCCGTTTTCACAGCGTTCTCGAACTACTCATGGGGCCATGTTATCTTCTTCACAAATTTTCGTGTGTGAAGAGCTTCATCCATCTGTCCAAAGGAATCTGGTTCGTCCCATATATATTGTAAGTGCTGATGGATGTGGTGAATCCTTTCAGGAGCTTGTTGTGCTCTCTGTGGTTGTACACTATGTTGTCTCAGAGCACATTGTCTCTGAGTGGTACGTTAGTGATTTCTCTGCTCCGGATGATGTGGTTATAGGTTCCCCCTCCCCTCATGCAGGGATTTTACAGCATTTGCTCTCTGTTCAATGGGCTGTGGAAACTTCAACAGTGTCATGGTATCGTTCTCTCCCATCTACCCAAAGAGGTCTGGGAAGTTCCACACCTGCCCAAGGGGTTGAGGTACTTTCATTGACATTCCAAAGGGCTGCTGTACTGTCTGTGGTCTCACAGTGGATCTTCAGTCCTTTCTTCCCTCATGGTGACATCACAAGATCCCCCTCTATGTGTTCAGGGCCCTTGTGTTTCAGTACATCTGAAATGAGATTGAGCAATATCCCCTGTGCACGAGAGGGTTTCAGACCTCCCTTAGGAAACCAAGAGGTATTGGAACACTTCCATTTGACAATGAGGATGCGAAGGCCTAACAGGACTCTCCAAGACAGTCTCTCACTTCTCATATCACCCCAAGGGTGTCTGGAACCATTCTCATCAGCACAGGCTTTTTTACAGCATTCTCGATCTGGCCATGGGGCCATGGTATCTTCTTCACAAATTTTGGTGTGTGAAGAGTTTCTTCCATCTATCCTAAGGACCCCAGTTCTTCCCATGTATGTTCTCAGTGCTGATGGATGTGGTGAATCATTTCAGGAGCTTGTCGTGCTCTCTGTGGTTGTACAGCATCCTGTCTCAGAGGCCATTGTCTCTGAGTGGTACATTAGTGATTTCTACTCTCCTGAGGATGTGGTTACAGGTTCCCCCTCCCCTCATGCAGGGATTTTACAGCATTTGCTGTCTGTTCAATGGGTTGTGGAAACTTCAACAGTGTCGTGGTATCGTTCTCTGCCACGTGCCCAAAGTGATCTGGGATTTTCCACATATGTGCAAGGGGTTGAGTTAATTTCATTTACATTCCAAAGGGCTGCAGTGTTTTCTGTTGTCTCACAATGGATCTTCAGTCCTTTCCCCTCTCATGATGACATCACAGGTTGCCACTCTATATGTTCAGGGTCCTTCTGTTTCAGTTCATCGGAAATGAGACTGAGGCATGTCTCCTGTGCACAGGAGTGCTTGGGACCTCCCTCAGGAGATCAAGAGGTATTGGAAAACTTCCACCTGAACATGCGGGACCCAAGGCATCACGGTACTATCCAAGAAAGTCTCTCACTTCTCATATCCTCCCAAGGGTATCTGGAACCATTCTCATCATCACAGTCATTTTTACATCATTCTCGATCTGCTCATGGGGCCATGGTGTGTTCTTCACAAATTTTCGTGTGTGAAGAGCTTCATCCATCTGTCCAAAGGAATCTGGTTCGTCCCATATATATTTTAAGTGCTGATGGATGTGGTGAATCCTTTCAGGAGCTTGTTGTGCTCTCTGTGGTTGTACACTATGTTGTCTCAGAGCACATTGTCTCTGAGTGGTACGTTAGTGATTTCTCTGCTCCGGATGATGTGGTTATAGGTTCCCCCTCCCCTCATGCAGGGATTTTACAGCATTTGCTCTCTGTTCAATGGGCTGTGGAAACTTCAACAGTGTCATGGTATCGTTCTATCCCATCTACCCAAAGAGGTCTGGGAAGTTCCACACCTGCCCAAGGGGTTGAGGTACTTTCATTGACATTCCAAAGGGCTGCTGTACTGTCTGTGGTCTCACAGTGGATCTTCAGTCCTTTCTTCCCTCATGGTGACATCACAAGATCCCCCTCTATGTGTTCAGGGCCCTTGTGTTTCAGTACATCTGAAATGAGATTGAGCAATATCCCCTGTGCACAAGAGGGTTTCAGACCTCCCTTAGGTAACCAAGAGTTATTGGAACACTTCCATTTGACAATGAGGATGCGAAGGCCTAACAGGACTCTCCAAGACAGTCTCTCACTTCTCATATCACCCCAAGGGTGTCTGGAACCATTCTTATCAGCACAGGCGTTTTTACAGCATTCTCGATCTGGCCATGGGGCCATGGTATCTTCTTCACAAATTTTGGTGTGTGAAGAGCTTCTTCCATCTATCCTAAGTAGTCTGGTTCTTCCCATATATGTTCTCAGTGCTGATGGATATGCTGAATCATTTCAGGAGCTTGTCGTGCTCTCTGTGGTTGTACAGCATGTTCTCTCAGAGGACATTGTCTCTGAGTCGTACATTAGTGATTTTTACTCTCCACATGATGTGGTTACAGGTTCTCCCTCCCCTCATGCAGGGATTTTACAGCATTTGCTGTCTGTTCAATGGGTTGTGGAAACTTCAACAATTTCATGGTATCGTTCTCTCCCATCTACCCAAAGAGCTCTGGGATGTTCCACATCTGCCCAAGGTGTTGAGGCACTTTCATTAACATTCCAAAGAGCTGTGGTTCTCTCTGTGGTCTCTCACTGGATCTTCAGTCCTTTTCCCTCTCATGATTACATGACAGGTTCCGCCTCTACATGTTTAGGGCTCTTGTGCTCAAGTTCATCTCATATGCCGTTGAGACGTGCTTCCAGGGCACAGCAGGGACTCAGATCTTCCTCAAAAAATGTACAGGAATTGGCACACCGCGATTGGTCCAGTAGGGTGCCAACCACTACTTCCAAAGGCAACCTCACAATTCCCGTTCTGATGCAACCGGTTTTGAAACATCAAAGTCCCTCAAGAAGGTCTCCTCAAAGTTTGCCATGTGAATGTGGGGATCGATCAGCTTCTATATTTGCCTCAAATGTTGAGGGACCTGTTCTATCTCCTGGCAAGTCTATTTCCTCTCAATTGACACAAAGTTATCATGGACATTGCAAATCTTTCCACGTTGTCTTGGGAATTGTGCACATCTACGAAAAAATTCTTTAAACCTATTTCATTTCATAAAGGGGGTCTCAGATATTTTCAAACTCCTCATGGGCCCTCCAGACCCTATCATGTTGCCACAAAGAGACCAAGCCATGCTGCTGCTGACCAAGGGGAATCCAGAAATTCCCCAGCAGCTGAGAAGGAATTCAAAAGTTCATCTAGTTCCAACTGGGCTGTCATTTCTTCCCCTCCTCTAAAAAGACGCCGGACAACTTACCCTACTCGACAGGGAAGCATCACACCCCCATCTTCCCAAAAGACCCTTCACCCTTTCAAACCTAATCAAGGAGTTTCAGAAAGTATACCATCTTCCCAAGGGGTTGTTGGAAGTTCTCCGTGTACCCAAAGGAGTCTCGGAACCTCCTCATCTACCGGAGGGGCTTTGGAAAATTCTACATCTGGAGCAGCTTCTCTAGGACTTCTCACATCTATTCAAGGTGATCTAGCATCTTCCTCACCTCCAGAACGGGCTCTTGGCCAATTGGCACCTAAAGGGGTTCAGGCTGCAATTCCTTGTCTAGAAGGGTCTCTAGATGTTTCCAGAAATGGAGAAGTGGCTCTAACACCTCCCGCATCTCCAGAAGGAGGTCTAGGTCATTCCATATCTGTTCAAGTGTTTCTGGCATCAACACCATGTCCAGAAGGTGCTCAAGAACCTTCCATTCTCACTCCAAGTACTCGACAATCTTGCCAATATGTAGAGGGTGATGTAGGACTTTCATCGTCTACACAAGTAGCTCTAGTACCTCCGCTGGCACATTCCACATATACAAACCAACTTCCAGAACCTTTGCCACCATGTCAAAGAACTCTAGAACCTACACTATCAGCTGAGGAGATGATGGGACTGAGTACTTCTACAAAGTGGACTATAAGACCTTCTTTATGTTCCAAAGTGGCTTTGGGGGCTTTGAGATCTACACAAGGGTCTCAGACACAATCTCAGGGATTGTCCACATCCAGAAAACTATGCTTAAGCTGTAGTTTTTCTTGTGAAGAGTTCCTCAGACATTTACCGTCTGCCCACGGGTTACCCAGAGTTTGCACTGTTCCCACAAAGAGATCAAGTCACATTGCCTTTCTCCAGGGCGATTCTAGAAATTCCCCAGCAGATAAAGAGGGATACAATCGTTCTCCTAATGAGAAATGGGAAATCCCATCTCCCCCTCCTCTCAAAAAGTTCCGGAGAACTACCACTACCACAGAAGAAAGTACCACACCCACATCTTCCCAGTACTCTCTTCAACCTTGGACATCTACCCAAGGACATCTTGGAAATTCTATTAATACACAAGAAGGACATTCTTCAACTGACCACAAGTCCCTGGGTCTGGTTACATCCACACAACGGACAAGAGCCAATTTCCAAACTTCCCAAGAGGAAGTTGTAGGCTCCACATGCTCAGAAGTGGAGACAGTCCCTTCTCCATCTGGTTCGGCTGGGGTAGGTACGTCCGTGATTGCAGACGAGGCTCTGGGATTGGCCTTGTTACCACAAAGGCATCGAGAACATTTTTCATCTGCCCAAGGGTCTGCTGGGAATTTCACATGTACTCTGAGGACCCTTGAACTATCTCCATGTGCTCAAGGGGATCTAGATTCTACCACACCTATTCAAGGCCATTTGGGAGCAGCCAAATGTGCACAAGGATCTGTGCAGTCTTTATCTGATGAAGGGGCTCTTATGCCTACACCCCATAAACAAGGGGCTCTAAGACTTCACCCAGCTGGTGTAGGGTGTCTGGAATCATCCACAACTATACAAGGGTACCTGCAGTGTCTGAGGTCTGAGGAAGGTTCTTTGGGAACTTTGACATGTGCACAAGGCCCTTCCTTATCTTGCCATGGTTCTCTGAATCCTACACTGTCTGCCCAAAGGGATCTGGCACAACAAGGTCTAGGAACTTCTAGAGGGGCCTTAGGACTTTTCCCTTCCACCAAACTGGCTGTGGAACATTCTGTATCTGAACAACGTACTCTAGGAGGTGAATCATCTACCCAAGGTCTTGACAGACACACTGTATGTACCAAAAGGTCTCTGCCATCTGCTTCACATTCCAAAGAGTGTCCACAACCACTGCCATCTTCTGCAGAAGCTGTGGGACGTGCTAACATTGCCCAGGATGCTCTTGGGCTTTCATTTTCAGGCGCCGAGAGTCTGGGGCATTCTTCATCTGTCCATTTTCCACTAGATTATGATCATTCTGCAGAAAGGGCTCTGGAAAATGCACTATATACTCATGGTGCTCTGGACACATCCCCATCTGCCCAGATTGCTCTAGGACATTCTTCATCAGCTAAGGATGGCTTGGGAATTTCCAAGTCTTCCCAGAGGACTTCAAGTCCATTCTCATCTATGAAAAGCAGTGTAGGAGTTTCTCCGTCTCCCCTGGGTGCTGAGGGATTTTCTGTAGCATTCCAAGGACCTGTGGAACTACCTGTGGCCTCGCAATGGACTTTCACTCCTTCCCCCTCTCATGAGGATGTCCTCGCAGGTTCTCCCTCTACCCATGCAGGTCCCAAGATTTCCAGCTCTACCCAAATGACATTGAGACATGCCCCTCTGCACAGCAGCGCTTCAGACATTCCTCCAGAGAGGAATTGACACACATCCCCTATACCAAATGGGACCGAAGCCCTTCCACGACTCCCGCAGGAAGCATCCCACTTCCCTCATTTGACCGAGGGGGTCTGGAAGCTTCCACATCTACACATGGTCATTTAGAGCGTTTTCCATCTGCTCAAGGGGCTGCGAAACCTTCTTCAACTGCTTCAGGGGATCTAGATACATGGCAACCTAAGGAGCGGGATCTGAGTCTTTCCAGCACTGCCCTGGGGACTGAGGGATTTTCTGTATCATTTCAAGGCCCCCTGGTACTTCCTGTGGCTTCCCAATGGAGTTTCACTCCCTTCCCCTCTCAGGAAGATGATGTCGCAGTGCCTCCCAGTCCACATTCAGGCCCCATGAATTGCAGCTCCACCAAAATGACATTGAGACATGCCCCCTCTGCACAATTTCGATTCAGACAGTCCTCAAGAGAGGAACTGACACACGTCCCATATATCAAATGGGACCCAAGCCTCTCCGCTACTCCTCAAGGGAACATCATATGTCCCGCATCAGTCCAAGGAAGACATTCTCCATCTACACATGGGCATTTACAGCATCTGTCAAATGCTCAAGGGGCTGAAGAACCTTCCTCAACTTTATCAGGGGTTCCAGGTCCTCTGCGATCTAACCCGAGGGATCTGGGACTTTCTACATCTCCCCAGGGGACTGGAGACTTTTCTATATCATTCCAACGACCTGTGATACTACCTTTGGCTTCACAGTGGAGTTTCACTGCCTTTCCTTCTCATCTTGGGGACGTCACTTCTCTCTCTCTCCATGCTGGCCGCATGAGCCCTGGCTCCATCCAAAGGAGATTGAAACATGCCCCTTCTGCAAAACAGGGCTTCAGCAATTGCCCAAGTGACCAAGAGAGATTAATACAGTCTCTTCCTGCCAAAAGCGACCCAAGCCCAAGCCCTAATCCTCAAGAAAATATCACACATCCTATACAGACACAAGGGGATCTGGAAATATCTAGTTCTGCAAAAGGGACCCTTGAAACTTTGCCATGTGCCCATGGGGCTTTAAAATCTTCCATACTTGCTAAAAATATCCAGGGCACTGACACTTCTCCAGTAGGGTCATTGGCCTCCTCCTTTCAATTGACCCAAGGAGCTCTTGGAACTTCCATCTCCACTAAAGTTGTTCGAGAATCTTCCCCAGCTACAGAAAGTGGTATTGAATCTTCCACATCTTCAGAAGGGTCTCTATCATGTTCTGCATCAGGAGAAGGTTCTCTAGGACCTTCTACGTCTACGAAACTTCTACTAGCATCTCCTCCACCTCCAAACGTGTCTCTGGGACTGTTTACAGTTACGAAAGCTGCACTAAGTTCTCCCTTGTCTGCTGTAGGAACTCCAGAATTTTCTCTCTCTGACCCTGCTTCTCCAGCATCGCCCCTATCTCCAGAAGGGGTTATAGGATCTGCACAAGCGAAACTAACGTCTTCCCAATTTTCAGAAGGGGCCCAAAGATCTTCCTCATCTACACAAAGTGCTCCACCACCTGCCCCCTTTGCAGAGGGGACTCCCATAACTTCACCCTATGAACAAGGGGATGTAGAATCTGTTCTGTGTGCTGAAGGGGCTCTACAACAATCTACATATGTTCATGGTGCTCTGGAATCTTCCCCTTCTGTCACAGGAACTGTAAGACATTTGGGTTTGACCCAAGTATCTCTGCAAACTTCCACATCTAACCAAGATCCACTAGCACAAGCTCCGTCTTCCCAAGGTGGGCTGGGAACTTCCAGATCTGCCCAGGGGACTACAGGAAATTTCCCATCTTCTCAGAGTGTTTGGGGACATTTCACATCTCCCCATGGAAATGACGGAACTTCAGTATCATTCCAAGGGCCAGTGGTTCTGTCTACAGCTGCCCAATGGACCGTTATTCCTTTCCTTTCACATAAGGAGGCGCTGAGACAGTCACCATTTGTCCAAGCAGACCCCATGGATGCGATTTCTGACAAAACCAGGTTGAGTGACATCACGACTGTCCAAGGGTGCTCTACAACATCCCCCATACAACAAGAAGACTTGGAACTTTCCCCTTCTAGGAAAAGGGATTCAATACTTAGTCCTAATCCCAAAGAGAGAGTCTCACACTCACCACCTCTGCAAAGTTCTGTGGATCTTTCTACATCTGCAAAAAGGGCAGATGGACCTTTAGTAAGTGCCAAAACTCTCCTGGATCTATCTCCAACTGCCCAATGTGGGTTGGAGTCTTCTGCCTCTCGCAAGGGAACTGTAGGGCATTCAGCAACCTCCCTTGGTGCTGTGGGGCACTCTCCATCTATCGAGGTGGCTCTTGGAATTTCTTCATTTCCGCAAGAGCATCTAGGATCATTGCCATCTTCGAAAGGGACTATGGACCATTCCAAATCTGTCCAGGGGACTCTCGGACTTTCACTGTCTGCCCCACATGCTCTGGGATCTTCACTATCTGTTCATGGGAAACTGGAAAAATCCACATATCTTCAAGGGAATACGGAAGAAGGGAAATCTTCCCGAGAATATCTGCAGCCTTCATCATCAGCTAAAGATGACCTAGAAACGTCATCCACTGTGCAAGGAGACTTTGGACCTTTTGAATCTCCACAATGGAAACTGGGACTTTTGGCATCTGTCCCTGAGGCCCTGGGTCCTTCCTCATCTTCTTCAGAGACCCTAGGACCTTTGCCATTACCCCAAACGCATCAGGGCCATGCCTCACACCCCCAAGGGACTGAGGGAATTTCAATATTATTCCAAGGGCCAGTGGTACTGTCTACAGTTGCACCGTGGGGATCTATTTCTTCGCTCTCTCTCAAAGAGGGAAGCAGTGGTTTGGGATATTCCAAATCTTCCCTGGGAGCTCTAGGACACTCTCTATCTACCCCTGGAACCCTGGAAAGTTCTTCAACTGCTCCAGTGACTCTGGATCCTTTGATATCCACCGAAAGGGATCTAGCACTTTCCACATCTGCCCAAGGGCCTGAGAAAATTTCAGTATGTTTTCAAGGGCCAGTGGTCCTGTCCACAGGTGCAAAATGGAGCTTCATTCCTGCCCACTCGCATGCAAAAGCACTCAGACTTTCAGACTTTACCCATGGGGACTCCCAGGATCCCACTTCTAGCAAGATGGGATTGAGTCTTGATGTTTCTGCCCATGAGTCCTTCAGAACTTCTGTTGTAGATGCAAATATCTTGAAACAATCCTCTGAGGACAATGGAGAACCAAGCAGTAGCAGGGTTCGCCACGAAAGACTCACACTTTCTCCACATGACCATCGGGTGCTGAAACCTTCCACATCTCTCCATGGGGCTCTAGGACCTTTGCCATGTACTGAAGAGGCTCTGAAACCTTCGACATCTGCACAGATTATTCTAGAAATCCCTGCGTCTGCCCCAGGAACACTAGGTCCTACTCGATCAACTCAAGAGTCTACACTAACTTTGTCTTCAGACCCAGAGTCTTTTGCACATGTGTCATCTGTGCAAGGAAATCTGGGATATTCTGCATCTCCAGAAGGGACTCTAGGACATTCATCATCAGTACCCAGCCCTGTGGGACCTTTGCAGTCTTCCCAGGTCATTTTAGAACCTTGCCCATCTACTCAGGGAATAACAGATCCCTTGCCATCTACTCAAGAGACTCTGGAAACTTCCATGTCAGACAAAGTGGGCAAGGTAATGTTGCGATCTTTTCCAGGGGTTATAGGCCCTCTGACTTCTACTCCAGGGTCTGAGAGACCCTCCATGTCTGAATCAAATATCCTGACACCTCTGCCTTTGCACGAGACTCTAGTTACTTCAGCATCATCCAAGGGGTCTCAGAGACATTCCGCACATACACGAGAGATTGTGAGTCTTTCTTGGACTGCCCAGAGGACTCCAGGACATGTGGCATCTGCACAAGAGACCCCAGAACTCTCTCCATCCCCTGCAGAGACTGGAGATCCTTTACCATCTACACAAAACAGTCTGGCAAATCGCACATGTGAACAAAGCCCTCTGCATCCGGAGACTTCTTCCCAAGGTGTTTGCGAATCTCATATATCTACAGTAGGAAGTACAGGACATAACTCATCTACCCACGGGACTGTGGAGTCCTCGCTTTCTCTTCAAGGGACTCTGAGAATGGGTGCAGATAATCAGGGGGCAACCGATTCTTCACCATCCTCTTCAGGTGCTCTTATAACTTCCACATATACACAGGTGGCTTTAACACCTTCCCAATCTTCAGAGAGTGCTCTCAGTATTTCCGCCTGCACAGAAGTCATTCCAGGAAATATTTCATCTTGTCAAGATGCTCTGGAACATACTCTATCTATACAGGTGGCTCTGCGGACAGGGACACAGACAGAAGGGCTGAGCCAATCATCCCCATCTACTCTAGAGGGTCCAGGAACTTCTGCATCTATTCGATTTGCCCTAGCATCCTCCCTTTCTCAAGATGGGACTGCCAGAACATCATCATCTACAAAAGGGAAACTGAAACATTCTCAGTCTGGGCAAGGGACTCTGAAACCATCTTTTTCCCAGACACTGCAAGATAAGGGTAAACATGCTAAAAATGCGCTAGAGACATGCCCATCATCTAGGACAGAATGCACACCATCCAGACATACCCAAGAGGAAACAGCACAATCCACATCTGCCCAAGATACTTTAAGACTTTCCCTACCAGACCAAAGAACTCTGAGAAAATCCAAGTCTAGAAAAAAGGGCTTCAAACCTCTTCCTTCTGATAAAGGAGGACTCCAACTTTCAGCGTCTCCTCAAGAGGACGCCAGTCATTCCACCACTACCCATAAGAGATTGAAACATCCTGTTTCTGACCTCGAGAACATTAGAAATTGTGTATTTGATCCAAACAACATCAAAATGTCCTCTTCTGAGAAAAGGGCTTTCACATCCCTTCTTCTCACTAAAAAGAGCAGAAGACATCCCTATACACGCCATGGCATTCTCAAACTCTCCAAATCTGTGGAACCGTCACTAGAAGTTTCCACATCAGGCCACAGACCAGTCAAATCGTCTCTATCTCACCAAGGGGCTCTAAGGCATTTCACATCTGCCCAAGAGTTTGTAGCACATTCCTCAACTGCCCACGGGAACATGGATTCCCCCGTTTCTGTGCCAGGCCCTCTGGGAATGCATACACATGCAGAAGGGGCTACTGAAGCTTCACCATCTTCTAAACGCACTCTTGTGACTTCCAAAGATACACAGGAGGCTGTAACACATTCCCAATCTTCAGACAGTCTTCACAGAAATTTTCAATGTAAAGACGGGGTGATAGGAAGTACTTCCTCTGGCCAAGGAGCTCTGGATCAGATCCTACATACAAAAGAGTCTCTGATGTCAGGCGCTCAGAGAGAAGGGGCTACCCAATCATTCTCAGGATCTGAAGAGCCTCCAGGAACTTCCACTTCTATCTCAATTGCCTTAGCATCCTCCCTTTCTGAAAAAGGAACTTTCGGAGCATCACCATCTACAAAAGGGGACCTGAAATATACACAGTGTGGTCAAGGGACTCTGGAACCGTCTTCTTCCCAGACATTGCAAGCTAAGTCTACATATCTCCAAAAGGCACTAGAGACATGCTCATCTTCAAGAGAAGAATCCAAACCATCCAGAAATAGAGAAGAGGACACACGACAATCCACATCTGCCCAGGATACTTTAAGACTTTCCCTACCGGACCAAGCATCTATGGGACAGTCCACATCTAGAAAAAAGGGCTTCAAACCTCTTCCTCCTGAAGAAAGGGCGCTCCAAATTTCACCTTCTCCTGAAGGGGACGCCAGACCTTCCACTGCTACACATAAGAGATTGAAACATCTTGTTTCTAACCCCAAGAACACTAAAAATTCTGAATATGATCCAAACAACTTCAAAATTTCTTCTGAGGAAAGGGCTGACACATTCCCTCTCCTCACTACAAAGAGCCAGAGACATCCCAATATAGGCCAAGGTAGCGTCAAGCTTTCCAAATCTATCAAAGTGGCGCCAGAAACGTCCCCCTCTGTCCATAGAGATGTCAAATCTTCCCTATCTCTCCAAGATGCTCTAATACATTCCACATCTGCCCACGACTTTGGAGAATATTCCTCAACTGCCTACAGGACTTTGGATCCCACCCGTTCTGTACCAGGCCCTCTGGGAATGCGTTCACATCCACAAGGGGCTACTGAATCTTCACCATCTTCCAAATGCACTCTTGTAACTCCCAAACATACACAGGAGGCTTTAACACATTCCCAGTCTTCAGACAGTCTTCTCAGAGATTTGCAATGTAAAGAAGGGGTGGTAGGAAGCACTTCATCTGGCCAAGGAGCTCTGGATCAGATCCTACATACACAAGAGTCTTTGAGGTCAGGCACTCGCAGAGAAGGGGCTACCCTGTCGTTCTCATCAACTGAAGAAGCTCCAGGAACTTCCACATCTTTCCGAGGTGGCTTGACATCCTCCCTTTCTGAAGAACGGACTGTCAGAACATCACCATCTACAAAAGGAGACCCAACATTTTCCACTACTGCACATAAGCCATCGAAAAATTCTCTTTCTGACCCAGAGAACATTGAAAATTCTGCATTTGACAGAAAAAGATTCAAACTTTCCCCTTTTGAGGAAATGGCCACTACATGCTCTCTTCTTCCTCAAAAGAACCGAAGATATCCCGATACTCACCAAAGTAGCCTGAAGCTTTCCAAATCTGCCAAAGTGTCTCTAGAGACTTCTACATCTGCCCACAGCCGGGTGAAATCTCCTTTACCAAGTCAGGGTCCTCTGAGGCATTCCACATCTACCCAAGACTCTCTGAGGTCAGGTAGTCTCACATCAGGGCCTATCCAACCATGCTCATCTACTAAAGAGGCTCCAGGAGTTTCCACATCTACCCATGGTGCCTTAGCATCGTCCTTTTATGAAAAACGGACTGTAAGAACATTACCATCTACAAAAGGGGGCCCACAAGATTCCCATTCTGGGCACAGGTCTCTGGAAGCAGCTTCTACCACGGCTCCACGAGCTAAGTCTAAATATGTGCCAAAGGCACTAGAGACATATCCATCTTCTAGAGAACGATTCACATCTTCCACACACACACAAGTGAATTTACAACACTTCCCATCTGCCCAAGGGACTCTAGGACCTTCCCGACTCTACCAAGGAGCTCTGGGGCATTCATCACGTGCTCAAGGGGGTTTCAAATCTCTTCCTTCTAGTCATGGAGGGCTCCAAATTTCAGATGCTTCTGAAGGGTACCTAAGACGTTCCACTACTACCCGTAAGAGATTGAAACATGCTCTTTCTGACTGTGAGAGCATTGAAAATTCTCCAATGGATCAAAAGCGCTTCAAAGTTTCCCCTTTTGAGGAAAGGGCCACAACGTCCACTCATCTTGTGAAAAGGAACCGAAGATATCCCAGGACTCACCAAGGTAGCCTCAGACTTCCCAAAATAGCTGAGGAATCACAAGCCAATTCCGTAACTGCCCACAGAGGAGTGAAATCTTCACTCTCTGGCCAAGGTGCTCTGAGACATTCCATTTCTACCCTGTAGTTTGTAGAACATTCCCCAACTACTCAAGGGCATGGAGGATTTCTAATATCTACCCCAGGTTCTACAGGACATTCTTCCACTGCTCAAGAAACAGATATTTGAAATGATGGACTTTTAAAATTGGACCAACTGTGACTGGCATGATCTCCATATTCCCAACGTTTGGTAGGAATTTTGCCTTCAGCAGAAGCTGAAAAGGGACCTTCAACATCTCCACAAGGTGCTGAAGTATTTTTCCTGTCATTAGAAGGACCTGGGAAAATGTCTACAAATGTACAATGGAGCTTCTATCTTTTCCCCTCTCATGTCAAAGGTCTTGGACTTTCTCTTTCCCCGTGCAGGCCCCATGCTTTCTAGTGTTACAAAACTGACAGCAAAATCTGTCCCTTCTGCCCAAGGAGGCCTTGTATCTTCCCCATAAGGCCAAGAGGGTTTCAAACATTTGGTATCTGACAGAAGGGGCACAAGATCTAGCACTACACCACACAGGAGCCTCCCAATTTCTCCTTCTCAGGGGCCTTTTTATTTTCCATCTGTCCCAATACCAGTGCCTGGGACTGTGGGACTATTAATATCACCCAAAGTTGTCTAGGAGTCTCCACATATGGTAAAGGAAGCTTAGCAAGGGTACCTCAGACAAGCCTCTTGTAATTAACAGGGCCTCAGATATACACTGCTAACCAAGGGTGGTTTGCAAATTTCCCCTCTTATCAAATAGACGATCTGTGTCTGATCTTCAATTTTAGTCCTGGAGGGGGCCTGAGATAAGTCTCCTGTCCCAAGGAGGACTCAGGTATCTGAATCTGTACAATGGAGCCTCCAGTGACACCATTTCCATAGGAAGAATGAGACTTACTCCCTCTTACCAAAAGGGCTTAACAAATTCTTCCACGAGTGAGGGCCTCCAACCATTGCACTCTCACCATAGGGGACTCAGCTACTCCCCATCAGACAAAAGGAGTTTTGGAACATCCCTCTCCTTTCAAGTATGGGTCAGATTTCATACTCCCACCCAGGGTGCCATCAGATAGTCAATAGGAGAAGGCTTCAGTAGAGCTTCATGTGATCAAAGAAACTTATCATTTTCTCCTCTGTCTAAGGGCAAGGCAGGAAAAATTCTGCCTATAGGGACATCAGAGGTGTCCCATCTGCCCCAAGAATATCAATATATACCCCCTCTGGCTTACCTAATAAGTGACCTACTTTATCTCACCAATTTAGCGATAGACCCATTACTTCTGCCCAAGAAGCTCTAAGTGCTTTCCCTTCTAACCAAGTGGGCCGCATATCTGTACCCTCTATCTTTAAGAGCAATTCCCTGTCTGCTGAAAGGAATCAGGGTCCACGCTAGTCTGAAATCCCAGTGTCTTAGAATACCCAGCAGAGGTAGTCACAGAGAGAGGAGAAGATTTGAGGAATAAGTGTGAAGGCCTTGTTGACTTCCCAAAATGACTTTAAATATTTCAACTTCTGCCCAGTAGAGACTTTGACCACCTTACATTCTCCAATATGACCTGAAAATTTCCACCTCTGAATATCAGTGTCTTAGTCCTCTCTGATTTGCCTGAGGAAGTCTCATGCTTTTCTCTTCTATGAGGGCGCATCAAAATTCCCTCTGACAAAGCAAATCTCAAACCTACCAAGTCACCACCATGGAGACTCCAATGTTTCTCACAGAGCCAAGGGTGCAACAACATTCCAATCTGTCAGTCACAGTCTCACACTTTCCCTAAGGACTCACGGAGGTCTCAGAGCTAGGCTTCTAAAAGCATGGAGCCTCAAATCTACCCCTTGGCCCACCAGAAACTCACAGCTTTCTCTGAAGAACGAGGGGGGCCAGATCACCCCCAGTAAATCAATGGCCTCTCAGAACTCTGATGCCAGAACCATGGCACTTGAAATCCTTTCCCAACAATGCAAGGGAGGAACCTTACACCTCCCTCTTCAGACCCTGCAGCCTCAATCTGACCCAGTGGCCCCCAGGGCCTTAGACCTACTTCTTCAGAACCAGAGCTTCAGCAATTTGATTTTGTCAGGTACTCTTCCAAAGTGCCACCACTGATCAAGGAGCCATGAGACCTTACATGCTTGAGACATTTATGTCTGTGCAAGGAAATAACGGTTTCTTTCTTAGAGCATCATGAACTCACCTACACCACAAAACCCTAGCAAGCCTAGAATATCCCTCTTTGCTCAAGAGGGCCTAGGTATTCTTCCTCTGAATGAGAGGATCTCAGATCTTCGTTTCCTTTCCAAGGGGACCGACTCACCATGAGGGTCCCCCAGTTTCCACTACTGAAAAGCTGAGTTGATAACTATTCCCTATTATATAATTTCCTCTTATTTCAGCTCAATTAGAATCAGACACAACCCAGGAGTTATTTCAGCTCAGTCCCATCTCATTTGCTAAATGGGGTTTTACACTTCTTTCTTCAAACCCAGATGGCCTCAGACCTCCATTCCAAGGGATTGCAGGTTGATGACGTACGTTTCAAACCATGTCCTGTACCCAAGAAGTCTCAGACATTCACTCTCTGCTCAAAGTGCTTCGGACTTACCCTCTGTGATGACGGAGGATTAGGAGCTTACATTTCTGTTCATGGTAGCATCAGGCTTAGGCCCTCTCGTAAGACAGATTCATATCTATGTCCCAGGTAGCTAGGGAAAAAAAAAACATCAGAAAGTAGTCTATGGCATTTCTTTGGCAGAGGAATCAAATCCTCAGCCTGGAACCCATGCCATCTACCTTGAGGCTGTTCACTAGAATTGGACAGGACTCAGTACTTCATTGCCATGCCTGTGCAGCTGATCATAAACAGCTGACCCAGAGTCACAGACTGACGTCCAGCCTACGAGAAGATTTCTTGATCTGCAATGGTATTCTCGAGGAATGGATTTTCCCAACTTCAGTGAGGACTTGGAAGAGGACACGGTATTGTTTGGAACTTCGTCATCTCCAGACGGTAGGCAGGGACAGTCACCCTCTGCCCAATATGTTCTGGGGATCTTCTGTTCTGTCCAATTTTGCCTGAAACTCTCTCCTTCTGATCTGGGGGAGGAGGGCATACAAGTTTCCGTCTACTCCAAAGGAGCCTCATACCTCCCCTGCTTAAAAAGTCAAGCGTGGAGATTTCCCATTCTGACTAAGAGAAATATGGTCAGCGGTCAAATATAGCAAGTCCAACTTAGAAAGCAGGTCACTGCCTTCAGTCTAGAGTCCAGAAAATCTCTGGTCACACTTTTCCTGCTTAGGTATGGTTGGCTGAACTGATACCTAAGGAGGCATCATAGTCTGGGCCAGACATCCAAGGTGTTCAAAAATGCTAGAATTCATGTCTGGTCTCCTGAAAATTTCATTAAGACCTAGAAAGCCACATACGTTGTAGGAACAGTTTTAAGGTTGTTTATCGCCTCCTCTCCCCAGATTCAATACACAATGTGGATATGGACATGGATATTCAGAACTCTGAGGAAGACTTAGATGCGCAGTGCTGTGTTCTCTCCGCACTGCATAAGGTACTGAAGACCTTGTACTCCAGGGAGGATGTGACACTGACTCTCAGGCAACTGGTGTTCAGATCTTTACGTTCCTTCATTTTGGCTTCCCAGATTCCCACTCTTACAAGCGTGTCAGAACGACCTCTCCCCTATCAACCCACTCCTTCGACTGCCCTGAAGTGGACATCCGACCCCTGTCATAGGACAAAAGCTGCCCTCAGACCTACATGCTTCCCCTAAGGATGACTTAGACCTTTTCATTTTGAAAGGGCCTTCACTCAAGCTTACCCAGTGGACCCCAGTCTTTTCCCCCTCTCAATAAATGGACTCTAGACCCAGGAAACTGATTAATTCAGCCTGCTTACGAAAGGACAAAACCCTTGTACTCAACCCAAGGGGTTGTCTAGGATCTACTTCCTTTGACCAAGGAGACTTCATTCCATTTTTGCTTAAGGTATTGTGGGGGAAGCTTCTTTCAGGAAATGGTCATCATGAGTGGATCGTGTTGCTAGGAGGGCTTTGGACCCATACCTTCTGCTCAAGGAGCCTTCGTGACAAGCCCTTCAACCACTGGGAGCTCACACCTTGCCCTTTTGAAAATCATGACCTCATAAACGCCCTTCTCACTAAGATGACCTTAAAGTTTCCCTCTCTGAAAAAAGTGCCAGAGAAATAATTTGGCAAACATTGTGTCTCAGACCACTCTGCTTTTAGCTTGTAGAAAAGAAGATACTGAACTAAAAGCAGAACTGAGACTCTATGTGCTGAAGATGCTCAACAGAAATGGAGTGTTCCCATCATTCATTTGCAAACCTGCACAGCCTAACACAACCTTGTCCGCACATCAAAATGCCATGACTACTGCCTAGACTCCTAAGGTTCCACTCAAGGTATGGGTATTTGTAACTGGGAAGGTTAGTGGGAATCTCTGTGGTAATTCTAGAGCCTTGGTCCACTCCCCCAAATAATCCAGGATCTTTATTTTCTGCCCAAGGGATAAGTGGATATTCCTCTTCTGCCAAATCTGGCCAGGGATGGTTCTTCCCTGAATAAAGAAGTTCAGAATAGCTCCTATTTCCAGAAAAGTCATTGAAGGTTCTCCTCTGACAAAGGAGTCTCAGAACTCTCCTCTTCCAAGCATCTCACACATTATTTCTGTTAAAATGGAGATGTCAGACCGAGTTTGTTCTCAAAATGGGGACCAGTCCTTCCTCTATTAACTTTGTGGCCTCAGGCATTACCCTATTCCAAAAGAGGCATAAGATGGGCTGCCTTTGACCAAGGGACTTCAGATACTCCCTATGTGTCCAAGGTGATATTAGACTTTCCTCTTTGAGTAAGAAGGCATCATGATTCTTACTATTAAAGTATGGACCTTCAGAACATCTCTTTTTGTCCGTGGGGACCTCAGGTCTCATACTATCTGCCAGAGTCTTAAACATTTCTTAGTAACTGGGACCTGGGATAGTGAAAGGGGAGGTCAGGCAAACACCGAGTTAAAGGAACCACAGGCCAGAGAGGTCTGAGGTCTGAGAGCATGGAACTCACACCATCTGCCTTCAAGTGTGTCAGAAGATATAGTGAGGACCCACTCTTCCTGACAACTTCTTTTTGGCAGATGATAAGCTTGAGGAGGTCACCCAGAGTCATCTAGCCAGCCTGTGAGAAAAAACGCTCAGATTCCTTCCAGAACTGTATGAATTTTCCAACATATGGCTATATTAGACTGTGATGAACATCTGGAATTGGAGGAAGAATGTCCCATCTCTATTGCCTGATTCCTCCACTGTAAAAGGTAGCCTGGGATATTTACTGCTCAAATGGGTTTGCAAAGTTCCTTCTTCTGCATATGTTGCCTGTGGACTTTGATTCCCTGAATACTTGACAAGAGACATTCTCCTCCTGCTCAAGGAGATTTCAAACCTAACTACATCTGTGGCAAGGGTGGCAGGGTCAGATCTAGTCCCCGAGGAATATGTACAGGCAGATTACGACTTCTCAAGGTGGTTCACTGTAGCTAGTGTTCCAAATATCCAACAGTAGAAGGCAGAGGGATCCTAGGCCTCGGCCTTCAGAACAGTCATCAGAAATGGGGCGGTGTCATCATCCAGCACAGGTTTTTTGGCGAAACAAAACCAAGGAGGCAGTCTAAGTTGGGAGGTTCACACATGCTGGTAATAGATATTCAAATTCCTTCTTGGTTTCTTGAAGGTTTCACTGAAGATATCTTAAACTGATTGATACCTTACACTATGAGGACTGTTGGAAGCTGATGAAGAAATGCCAAGGCCTTCATCATGGAAAAAAGGTATGGGAGACAACTCAGCTTCTCCTTACCGTGCTATGGGATTTCCAGTGCTCTGCCCCTTGATCAAGGGTGTATAGAAATAAACATTTTTCCAAGAGGGTATCTGATTTTCCCAGTCACTTACCCACCCACCAAAGGAGGATGACAGATATGCCTTTTAAACAAGAGTAAATAACTCGACTCTTGTTGCCTCTCCTTGAGTCCAAATATAATGAGCAATGTGTAGGAGCCAAGTCATCTACTTTCTATCCACTCACCAGAAAAATAATGACTCTATTATTATCTCCTAGATCTGGGCAGTTTAACACCAACTTCCGTAAATGACAAACCTGGGACTGTCATCCAGCCTGTTAGATCAAGGCTGAGACTGTAGCTAGCTACCTGATGATACTAGGCAAAACAAGGGTGAGATCTAGTGTGAAAAAGACTGGAAAGAAGATTCCAGTGCAGGGTTCTTCATCCACTGATGAAAGGAAGAGGGACAGTCATTGGTCCAAGGAATTCTGGAATACTTCTTCTATCTCTGCTTTTCCTCAGACCTTCTTCCTTCTAAGAATGTGGCCTTAGACCATCCCCTTGTGCCTAAGTGGGCTTCACACATACTTCTTCTGATCAATTAGCCTTAATGTAATCTTCTCATCAAGCAGGCATTACTCCAACTTTAGTTTCAGGTCCAGGAGCCAAATAGTAACAAGCAGATCCTGGAACCTAAGCCATCAGTCCTCAGTCCAGCCACCCTAAAGGGATGACACCACCATCTCTACACACGTGTGAAAGATGAAGACAAACTGGAGGACTTGATCAGGAAACAGACACAGCAGTTCAAGTTGCTCTAAGAATGCTGAGGTTGCTTCCTGGTCTCCCCCGAATTCAACCCAAGATATGGACATTTAAAACTGTGAAGTCATCGAAGATGATGAACAGTGCTGGGACTATTCTGCACTGCACAGGTACTGGGGACATTCACCTTCTAAACAAGTGGGTATGGAAATTTCCCCATGTGTCCCAGGGGTTGAGACCTTCACTTTTGCCCTGTAGGATTTCTGAGTTTCTCTCTTTCTCACAACACTGCCTGTAATTCTACTCTGTGTTATCTCAGTCACACTTCATTGAAGGGAACTTCAGGTATCACCAAAGACCACACATCTCAGCCATTCCGAGGTTCCCCAAGGAAGATGAAGACATTATCTACATTATCTCACACTATTTCACATATGTGAAAAGGCCCTCACGTACCTACTAAGGCATTTCAAACATCACCCTTCTCACTAAAGGAACCACAGACCAAGGAAGGTACACCACTCATGAGAGAGCATAAGTGTCTCCCACCGTGCCCAAGGGACGTGCATGATCTACTGCCTTTGATCAAAACAAACACAGATACTCAATTCTTGTTTAATCATACCTGGGTCATGGCACTCCTATGTAACTAGCTACAGAATTAGACGCCGTTGGAAACTGGGCGTGGGGTTCCAGACCTTCACAGGCTGTTGAAGTGCTTCAAGCATTCCCTGTCACCATGGGATCCATAGAGCTTCCCCTTCTGTCATACTGTCTCCACACTGGCCTTCTTACTAAAATGGCTTGAACAGTTTCTCCTCTGACCAAGGTGACAGGAAAATACTTTTCCACCCAGTGGGTCCTCAGCACACTCTGCTTTTAGCACCCTCAGGACACTTAGCTCCTGGTGAAGTTGATAGCAAGCTGAAACCTGAAATGAGCTCGTCTGCCCCAAAGCTGGTCAACAGAAACGGACTGTCTCTGTCTTTCATTCACAGTCGTATTCAGCTGAACACAATATTTCAGACTCACCAAGGCTCAGGACACTCCCTCTGCTTCTTCAAAAGGGCCTGGACTCCAGAAGATTCCACTCAAGGTATGGTATCTGTAAATGGCAAGAAAAGGAGGAAGCGAATGAGGCTGTTCTGGACCCTTCTTCACTATTCAAGGTAACCTGGGTCTTCACAATTGGCCAGGGAAAAGTGGATAATTTTGCTTGCTAAAAATGGCCAGCTAATTTTGCTCTGAGACTATAGGTTCAGAGCTTTACCTTTTCCAAAAAGGACTACAAGTCATGTGAGTAGTTTATGCCACTGCATAAATTATTTGTTAGCTTAAATATGTACGTTCTGTCCTACAGGCCCAGACATGTTTAGATGAACATAAGCAAGGTGATGACCTTGAGCAAGACTGCCATGGAGACTCTTAGAAGAATTCTAAGACCGTGTCCATGCCTACCATAGACACATTGACCATACATAGATTTGAGACTGTGACACAGAACTGGAAGCTGATGAGTGAGTGCTGGGACCTTCCTTCGTTGTATGAGAGAGCCCGGGGGGTGCATTTCCTGTCTAAGGGGAGCTGGAAACTTCATTAATTCATTCACATCAACTGAGACTCCCCTCTCTGATAAATATGTACTTTCAAATTTCCTTTAATCCCAGTGTAGTCTTCATCTAGATTCTGTGAACACGGGGCTCTCCTTATCAAAGAGAGCATGAGCCATGCCCTGTATCCACAACGGGAACTGAAGGCTAACACAACCTACTAAAAAAGTCTCAGATCCTACAACATAGAATCTGTGTTACATGTGCCTACACCTCAGCCTTAAGAGGACAGAGTAGCTGTATATTATAGAGGTTTCAGACATTCCTATTTGACAAAGGTACATTCATACAACTACCACGTAAATACCAAGAGGATTCCAAGTGTCTGCTTTGTCCAAATGTTCCTCAGATGTGCCCTCCTAACCAAAGAGCATTCTCATTTTCCTTCTCTGAACAGGGGGTCTCAATTCAGCTCTGGAGTGCCTAGAATATGTCCCTTCATCTCATAAAGACTTAGGACCACTATATCACAAAATACCAAAGCCCAAGCTTGTAGAGTCCAGGACCCAATCCTCCAGCCTCAAGGTAGACACCAAGTGCCGCCCCATCATTGTTTTACAGAGGTGAGGAGCTGAACACAAGCCTGAGGAGGTGACCTGGCTTGCAACTGATGTCTCCGCTCCTGGAAGATCACTCACACTGCTGTCTAGCCTGATACACATGTGCTGCAACCTATTTTAGTGACTGGTGAAGAGTTGAAAGCTGGCGATGCAGTGCCTGGAACACACTCCACTGCACGAGGTGGGTGTGAATCTTCATTTTAGGTCTATGGGGGAGGTTCTGGAACATTTTCTATCTGCCACGATACTGAGGGAATTTCCCCTTTATGATGTTGCATGGCTCAGACATTTCCCATCAGAACATGGATCCTCAGATATTTCCCATAACACATGTGGTTGTCATAACTTCACCCTGTTTTGAGGGATGTGTCTGATTTTCTCCTCTACCCTGTGGAGACCATATTGATCTCTCTCTTGTGGGTACAGGCATTCTCGCTTTTTGAGGGGAGATTTCAAACATGCCTTTCTGACCAAGCATTTCTCAGATATATACCCTGTGACCGATGGTCCCTTTAAATTTCCATTCTGACCAAAATCAATCCTTCCTACCCTTTTTGGGGCAATTGCAATCCTCATCTTCCATCCAAAAATGACCATGCCTGATGAAGGGGGAATCAGAAAATTTCCCTGTGCCCAAGAGTCCTCACACCTATCCACGCTGAGGAAATGCACCTGGGAGCATCTCCTCCTCACCAAATTAACATTGGTCCACTCTTGTTTTAATCTCTAGAATCTAAGAGTAGCAAGTAGAGTCTGGAACTTGAGTCATCTGGCTTCAATCCAGTCTTCCCACCCTCTGCGACCTGACATGGACAGCAGAACACAGCCTTGAGGAGGCACCAAGCCAGTGTCAGCCAGTCAGGAACAGTGTTCATATTCCCGCTGGACCTGAAGATGCTAGAGATGATATGAATATTCTTTTGTTAGCTTTTTATTGTTGTTGTTGTTGTTGTTACTCATGTTTCAGTGTAGAGAAGAATATTCTGTTTTTCTTGTTATGTTAATTGTCTCCTGGCATTGCAAATCAGCCACCAGTTCTTAAAGATTTGACATTTTCTACTGTATTTGATAATCTACTTTAATATGCATACTGACTGTCTGTTTCACAGCAATGTCACGCTGCGATTCGGGTTTACAAATGCAAATATTTTAACTAAAGTTCTGTTCAGATTAATAAATATATTTTAAATGCACCCGTTTGGTGTTATGTTTTCTCCTGAAGCCACAATGTCTGTTGACAATAAGGTCCATCTTGACTGTAGAAACAGTAGAGGGAAGGTTTGTGTCTCAGATCTGAGGTTCAGGGTGATTCTAGCCATGCGTGTAGCAGCATTGCTGTCTAACGGCTTAGGAGTCTCAACATTTGACATTAATAACTGAAACAAGAAAGGAGATAGGAAGAGTTCCTGATTTAAATCTGTGACATTACCCAGAAATAACAGAATAGTTAAGTTTCATGTATGTAGTGTGATAGGTATGTGATGACAATGTGGTGTTCTGCGTGGGGCCCCCTGGGAGGTAATTTCTGAGGACACACACCCTCAGGAACGGATGGTAGTGTTTTCCTGGACTATGCTGTTTGGGAGTGGGTCTACCTGTCTTCTCACTGTCTCGCTCATCAGATTTCTGCCATGGGCATTTTGCAGAATGATGGTTTCTGATTTCTAACAATTCTTTGATAGATCACATTTGATTGTAGACAATTTTCCACATGGAAGCAATGCATTCCAACGTCTTTTACCAACCCACTCGCTGTAACTTATATCCACCCTATCTCCCCAAATCAGCTTTTCATATTGATGACGATGCCCTCGGGTTTGTGAGCCAGTACATCCTGTGTGACCTGTGCTTGCAACTTGGAGCCTGTTGGATCAACAGAGGGTACGCAGATAAATGCAGTGGTTTCACTGAGATTACAGGTCTTAACAGAGAATCCCCATCCTGCCCATGAAAAGCTTTTGTAAAGTAAGTCAAAGTGATTGGCAAGTAGGACTCCATAAACATGACTCCATACGGTGACTTGCTGGACTATGAGAATCCTGAATTTTGCTAGGAAAATGGGTTTATGAAACTAAAGAGGGGAGTGACTGCAGTTTTTATTTTTCAAACTATGTAAATATTCTAAAGCTCTTTAGAAAATATTTTACCACGCTTTGGTAGATTGAAAATAATAGTTCTGGGTCAAATTTAGACATTGTCCCCACTCCAGGGACCCTTGAATCCCCACCCTCACCCTTCCTAGTTCTCAGGCCCTTCCCCATTCGCGCTGAGGCATAGGGCGTCAAGCCCCAGTCCCTAAGTGTCCTTTGAAACAAGTCCATTCACTGAAATCTAGTAGCCCATCTACACACTGGACACAAACAAGGTTTACTCTCCGTCTCTGGGCACTAATATGTTCCCAATTAAGTGATGGTCTGGGACATTCTGCAGCCTCATGCAGGTCAGTACCACTCAAATAAATAGTGCTGATGTTGTAGGTAGAGACATTCCTTGAACACTGAATTTCCCTAGCCTGCCCATCATTCTGTAGCTGCCTAGGATCGCTGTGACCCTTAATGCTGGGGCCCTCGAATGACGAGTCTGACATTGCCTGCAGAAATGTGAAATCACAGCCTATAGAGGAAACTATGAGGTATAGAGTGTTGGAGCCTTCCCAGTGCTTGGACCACTCATGTGCCCAGGAGATGAGGGCCACACACAAAACCCTCCTTGTATGATTCTAGCAAGGAACACGGGCACTTGGTAGACTCTTAGGGACATCCAAAGATGGGCATTGACCCTCAGGCGGTATCCATTGTGTGGACCGCTGCATGCCAGGTTTCCGCGTTCCAAACTGGCACATGCTCACTGTGTCGATATGGAATTGTGGCTTAGGAGGGCTGCCATCCTGTGATCACAGACAGAGTCCAGAAAGGGATAACATACTATTCAGCAAGTCTGGCAAGTTTCATTTTCTTGGAATGCGTTGGAATGCACACTCTTGAGCAAGATGTCACCCTCTGAACCTACTCGAATCAAAGCAAGGTCTCAGTCCCTCAATAAGGCCTTTGTCCTTCCCTAGGCTGGGAATCTTGTGCAACCTCCTGAGCACAGATTCAACTCAATTACCACCGAACTTACTGGTTCAGAATCTACTTGCAAGTTGATTTGCAGGCGCCACAAATTTTCTGCCGTAACTTCCGGATCGGTCATTTAGGACCCCTAAGACGAGTATCACTGTGCCCCTGAGGGATGGTCCAACAGGGTCTGTGTAATTATCCCTCATATCCAGTGGCTTACTACATTGTGCACCAACTGGATATCCTGTGCAGGAGAATGGCCCAGGGGTAGGGACACTCCTTTGCTTAGGGGATGCAAGCAGCCCAGTAGAAATTTCCATGTCTGCTTGCAGCTCCCATGCCTGGCGCAAGGTCGGTTCTTCCAGTTTGCTGGTACTGACAAAGGTCCCTCACCGAGGCACTAGCCTCTGCAGTCACGTGCAGAATCAGCCTTCCAGGTTCCAAGGCTGGCGCATGCTCAGTGTATGTATGGAGCTTTGAGGGTTATGAAAAGTGCCGGCTCGTGACAACGTGGTAAACTCTAAGTGCAAAATCTGAAACCTGGGGACAGTTCTTGTCCTGACACTTACAAGAGAGTCAATATCCTGCCCAAGAGGAGGCTTTGTTAAACAAATCAAAGAAATGAATTATTTTTTTATATGTAACCATTAGCTTTCTATTTCTCTAAAACTTTTTGAGCTTGGTTGATGTAATACAAATTTATTATTCACATTTACACCCCTGTCCTTTTCAATGGATCGCTCAAATCCCCAGTCACCATGGACCTCCTGCACCGTCCTGTAAGTCAAGCACTTGGACGCAAGTCCTTCTGTGCAAGTGAATCTCGACTGTACACCCAGTGGTGATTTTAAATAAAGTCAATGCTCCCTCACCCAACTGTATTGAGTCCAAGAGTGAAAGGGGGCCTGGGCATATTCTGCTGCCAAATGAGACCTTGCTCCACTCCACGAGTAATGATCTAGTAGGTAGAGTCTCTCCTTGGATGTTTCCTTACCTGTGCACCCATCCACTGGCAAGACCTATTGCAAGTCTTCTCAGAACCTACAAGTCCATTAATACGACTCCATAAACATGGCTCCATAGAGTGACTGGCTGCAATACGAATGCGAATCCTGAATTCTGCTGGAAAATTGGTTTAGGAAACTAAATTCAGAAGGTGACTGCAGTTTAAATTTTTCAGAATATGTAAATAAACTATTGCCCTTTAAAAATATTTCACCCTTTTTGGGCAGATTCAAAATAATACTTTTGGGTCAAATTTAGACCCCATCCCCAATCTGGGGACCCATCGAATCCCCACCATCAACTGTGCCTTTTCTCAGGCCTTTGGCCCTTCACGCTAAGGTATAAGGCTTCAAGATTCAGGACCCAAGTGTCCTCTGGAACAAATTCATCCACTGGAATCCACCATCTACAGACTGGACAAAAGCAACGTGTACTCTCCGTCTCTGGGCACTAATATGTTCCCATTTAAGTGATGGTCTGGGATATTCTGCTGCCTCATGCAGGTCAGTACCACTCATCTTGTGTTGATCTTGTAGGGACAGACTGTCCTTGAACACTGGCATTGCCCAGGCTGCCAATTGTTCTGTAGCTGCCTAGGAGCACTGTGCTCTTTAATCCAAGCACCCATGAATGACATGACCTACATAAGAGTGACTGCACTGCAGTGAAATCATGGGCTATGGAGGAACATCTGGGGTCTAGATTGTGAGAGCCACCCAGGGGTTGAACTTCTCATGGGCCCAGGAGTTGAGGGCCCCACCCGAAACACTCCTCTTCTGATTCTACAAAGGCCCCAGGGCACTTGGTAGACTCATCTGAGCATCCAACAATGTGCATGGCTCCACGGGCGGTTTGCAAACGTGTGGGTCCTTGCAGAGCCAGGTTTTTAGGATCCATACTGTTCATGCTCAGTGAGGACATGGAATTGCGGATTAGGAAGGCTGGGCACCTGTGATCACAGACTGAGTCCAGAAAGGGATAACACTGCCTGCAGCAAGCCTGATAAGCTTCGTAGTTCTTATAATGTTTTGGATGAAGAGGATGTCATCCTCTGAGCCTATCACCTCATCGTGTCGGAATATGAAAAATTTTCACAGTCCTTCTGAATTAACATTTTGCCATGCGAGGTGGATTGAAGGTAATAGTTCTGTGTCAAATTAAGACCCCGTGCCCAATCCAGGGACCCTTCCATCCCTACTCTCACCCGTGCCAGCCCGCAGGGCTTTCCGCATTCAAGCGGAGGCCCAGGCACTCAAGCTTCAGTGCCTATGAGTGTTTTGGAACAAGTCCATCCACCGGAACCCACCCTGTACAGACTCGATACCAGCAGAGTCTAAACTCCCTCTGTGGGCACTACGGATTTCCCATTCGAGTCATCCCCTGGGATATTGAGCTGCCTATTGCAGGCCACCACCACTCAACTAGTGCTGATCTTGTGGCCAGAGACTGTCCTCGAACACAGTCTCTTCCTGGGCTGCCCATGGTTCTGTAGTTGCTCAGGAGCGCCTGGCCTTCGGTTCTGAGACCCCCCATATGACGTGTTGCACACAGCCTGCGTAAAGATGACTGAGGAGCTGTGAGAAGGTCGCACCAAAGAAAGCCTGGAGAGCTAGAGCGAGGGAGCCTGACCAAGATGTGCACACCTCTTGCGCCCCAGAAGGTAGACGGTAGCCCCACATGAAAACACTCTTCTTCTGATCCCAGCAAGGCATCAGGGCACTTGGTAACACATCGAGGCATAAAACAATGCATAGGGCCCTGTGGCCGTATCCAACTTACATGCCTCTTGAAGAGCCCAGTTTCCTGGTTCGAGGCTGCGGCATGCGTAGTGTGTGGATATGGGTTGTGCCTTCTGAATGCAGGGGACTGGCTGGTGCCTTGGGCCGTAACCCGGTAATCTGTCTGCAGCGGCTTTCACATTGGTCATCCAGGAGACCTCTACTCAGGATCCCTGTGCGCCAGAGAGAGAGAGAGAGAGAAAGAGAGAGTCCAACAGGTTCTCCGTAATTATCCATCCAAAAGCGACACAGTACACGATACCCGCCTGGAGGGAATTCCTGTGCGGATGAATTGCACATTGGTGTGGACACGACAGCCACCCAGGAGAAATTTCCACCTCGCACTGGAACTCAGAAGCAGGCAAGAAGATGTCTCCTGCCAGTTTGCCAGTACTGAGGCAGGTCGCAACGGGAGGCAGCGGCCTCTGCACTCATCTACAGAATCCACAGTCCAGGTCCCAAGGTTAGCGCAAGCTCAGTGCCTTTCAGAGCTTTGAGGGTTAGCAGTTGTGGGCGCTCGTGACTCCGTGGGAACCTCTAAGAGCAACGATCTCAACTCTGGGCACATTTCTTCCCCTGATACCTAGGAGACAATTCCCATCCTATCGATGAAAAGGGGTTGTAAATTCTGTCAAAGAAATGAATTATTTATGTATACTTACTCGTCGGTTTGCTCTCCTTTTTCTAGTTCTCTAAAATATGTTGAGTTTGGGTGATTTCTTCCAAAAGTTACTCATTAAATATGACTGCGATTTCTTTGTCATCCTCACCCAAAAATAATGAGTTGTCAATATTTCTTAAAGGTTGGAGTCTGCTACCCATTTCCCCAGTTCCATGCTCTGTTTTTGTCTGCTTGAGTTTGCATGGGACTTGAGAACGTGAAACCATTGCTGTAAGTTCATATGAGCAGAGTCCTAGGGCCTGTAGGATTCTACGTCCACATTGTCACACACCTCCTCACTGACTGACTCTTACAATATTGCTGCCCCATCCACAATGGTCCCTGAGCCTTGTACGGGTGAAACTTAAAGAATCCTGTCCAGGGAACCTCACAAAGCATATTCCTAATCTCCATTATTTAGTTATCTGTGACCTTTTTGTGTTGCTGGCCATTTGTTGCACGTGGAAGCTTCATTAATGAGAGTTGAGAGATTTATTAGTGTGTTCTTTATACCTTGTTCTATATTTCATGAGCCTTGGGTAGGGAGCCAGCATTGTAGTGCTGCTTAGGCATGGGAAATTCACAAACAATGCCTGCATCATTGCTTCACGGCAGCAATCATATAAAAATGAGAGCCGGGAGGAACACGTTTTCTAATACTTCATTGAGTGCTTTACACCAATAGAAAGCACAAAATGAATTAGATATTTCTTGTTTTGATACATAAGCATCAAAGTGACTAATAGTTATTTATATGATGTCAAGTAACAACAAACACAACTTGGAATGGAAACATTTATGGGTTAATGAACAAACTTGTGGTTTCCCTAAAGTCTGCTTAATGGAGAAGATGGTGAAGTAGAAATCCACAGCTTGTGCAAGCCAGGAATTTAACAAGGAAGCAGTGTTGGACATTATCTTATACACTGAAAACTGTGTCTAGAATACTTAACTCAAATACTTAGAATGGCATGCATTGATTCTTGCTACTTGCTTATTCTTAAAAGCTTTCTACCTACCAGCCACTGTGCTGATTATTGAAAACTAATAGAAACAAAAGTCTTGCCAAATTCGTAGGCTTTATTAAAAACTTATCTTTGCAAATATTAAAGACTACTTTGTCTTTTGACTTCCAGAAGACAGATGTAAATACTGTGTCTCAATCTTCTTTTATAGTTTGATTTCACTATACTTCTGTAGCTAGTGAAAAAGATAACCTATTTCTCACTACCATTTGATGGGAATCAATTGGAATTTGTGTATTGTTTTAGAAAAGCATTCAAAAATATCTCCAAGCATCTCACAGTGTAAACCTCTTGCAAGGCAAGCTGCATTGTGTTCTTGTATGTTCAGTCTGTGGCTGCTATAAACTAAACTTCTTAACCTTACAGTACCACACTTTACAGTTTTGTTACGTTAATATTTCAGTATACTCCTTTAAAAATTTTTATCTAGTATTTTTACTTTATGTGTATGAGAGCTTTGCCAGTGTGAGTGTTAATTATGTTACATGTATCCAATGCCTGTGGCGGCCAGAATAGGGTATCAGATACTCTGGAGTTGGAAGTACAGATGGTTGTTGGTCATCATTTTATGTGTGCTGGGAACTGAACCCAGGTTGTCTACAAGAGCAGCCAGAGCTCGTAATTGTTGAAGCATCTCCCTAGTCCCCCGGAATAATTCTAAACTTCATGTGTTTTGTTAATTTCAGTGACAATGGCAGTGGTTCATTCCAAAATTGAGAAGGCATTGATATATATCTTTAAATGTACATACTACTATGACTATTGATATATTCAACTTTTCTGTATTTCAACATGCATATGCAGAATTGACAGGACATTGTGTTTTCACCTGCTGCTTTCTATACATCAGTTCATTTCCATTTAATTTAGTCCATAATGACAGTAACAGTCTTACTCTGTTCCTTTAGGCATTGAATGCCATTCAAGATTTCTCCCAACTTCCTTAACTAAAGAGCTGCAGAGCAGGGATTGCAGCCTATCTTTGACTAGTAAGAGAATCTGAGAAGTTCTGTCTCTCAAGCATGATGCTGAATTAGTTAGTTACATACAGAATCTTAGTGTGGGAATTATGTTAACATTTTTTATCTGATAAGATATGACATAGTAATATTTATTTTTCTTCACAACTAACCTTAAACTTAATTCTTATTTCAATGTTAGGTTGAAGTCTAATATACAAAAATTGGATGTGCATATATCAACAAACTGAATAAAACCATATAAGCTTAAAACGTTGTGTATCTAATATTCAGACAAGGGACAGAGTGATGGCTTTTCATATGGTTTATTCAGGTTCTCCCTTCCTCAGAGAAAGCTTTGTCTGACTGACTCATAGCTTCACAGACTAGTTTGGCCATTGTTTTGTCTCATATACTCTAAATCAGGCCATATCTGATTTCGCTTT
This sequence comes from Eospalax fontanierii, assembly GCA_035773235.1. Classification (NCBI taxonomy): domain Eukaryota; kingdom Metazoa; phylum Chordata; class Mammalia; order Rodentia; family Spalacidae; genus Eospalax; species Eospalax fontanierii. The sequence continues at coordinate 4,716,807 of JAJHUQ010000048.1, read as the reverse complement.
AGCATTAAATTGCCAAGAATCAGATATATTTTTGTGTAACTGTGCATTAGCAAACTTATGTTATGTGTAAATATACAATGTTAACAATAATATTACATTCAACTTGAGATGTGTGCATGTATAGACCACTGTAAATGCATGCAAAAAATCATGTATACATTGAACTGTAAGTATATACACAAAATATGTATATCATATATGCATGCTAATCCAATGTCGATGGGGAGTTTGCTAATTTCTAATATACCATTCTCTGAAGTTTTGCTGTGAACATTACAATACACATTTTAAATGAGTATATCTGCATATTTCAAATGGGTATATTCCAAGGAGCAAAATTTCTATGACAGAGAGTGAGCATATGTTTAGTTTTGGTAAATACTGTAAATGACTTCCTTTGAAATTGACTTCTGTTGCATAAAGCCTAGAATTATTTCCCAGGCCTTCCTTCCTGTTTTGAATGCAGTGACTTTTTCTAACAGCCTGCCTGTCAATTGTGTACAATTCATTTCCTGCTAGGCCAGGTTCACAGTTTTAGATTTTCAAAATGTTTCAGTCCCATTGCATCCCACATTACTGAATATTTTTCTTATATTGCTTTGATTTTATGTACATAAGGAATTTGCCTTCTCTTCCAATAATAAGACATGAACAGAAGGCATTGTTTGGTTGAACAAGAGTAATAAGACTGGAAAAAAGTCTGCATGTTGAATTAGATACTCTTCTTTCCTTTTAAAATAATTTCACGTATAACTCATAATCCTTTGTACCTATATTCTTTGCTTGTAGGTAGAAACTAAGCCTCAGCAGGAGAACAGCTTTCTGGGTAAACCACAAAATTGTGTGCTGGGTGGAGTCGTTACAGAGAGACAAAAAAACAAAACAAAACAAAACTAAACATCAGCTACTGGAGTCTTCTGGCACTTGAACTTGAAGAAAATGTGCTTGGAAACATGCATTGAGGGGCAGCTTGCGAAAAGTCAACTTTCATCGTGTTCAAGAATGGGGTGTTTCTCGGCAGGCAGGTAAAAGGTTTGTGAGGAAATTTTAAATCTGAAAACTGAGAATATAATAAAGTGAAATTCACATTATTTTAATTCCACTTTGTTTCCGTGTATGTTTTAATAAACTAAAATGAATGCAACTATCTAGCAGAAATAATTACAAGCTAAATAAAACTGTAAAACTATTTACAAGTGAGCCTTAGAGTCAGGTTGAAGTAGTTCAAATATTTTGTGGAAACTGGGAATTATCAAACTTCTGTCTAGCTCTTGTAAGTCAAAGACCAAGTGACTATGCAACAAAGATATTCAGGTTAAAGGTGAAATGAGAGATAAAGGGAGAGAGAGGAGAGAGAGAGATAGCATAGTATACAACAGGTATTGTAACACTCCCTCATAATTTCAAAATCCCTAAACATGAATATTTTAAAACTGTTTAGATTTAATAAACATTTCCATTTAATCCAAGAGGCAGAATCCAAGAGGTCTGATGTCACATGTCTACATTCTACATGCATTTCCAGTCAGTCTTTCCCCTCTCTAATCTCAGTTTGTTCATCTGTAAACCAGGGATACAACAATAATCTTCCTGCTAGTTGTAAGCTGTTTCTCATGGTGCCTTGAACATAATCTACCACTCCTGCAATTATTTCGATCATAATTACAAAATATGGAGATGCCTAAATGAGGCCATGAATCAAAAAGTAGCACTTGGCATCGAGTAAGTTCTGTACAGGAGAATGATGCTGCATAGTAGTGCATTTCATATTTTATCATTATTGTGCTTTTACTTTGCATTTTAATGTTTTAAATATAACTACCATAGTGAATGGGAAGTGAAAATCCTCTTCTCTCTGTAGGAGCAAACCGTGAAATTGTGTCACATGTGCCATTTCATCCAGTTCTTTATTCACGGTGGAATTCTGGTTATTATTAAAACGACATTATTATAGATATAGTCCTGTTTCTAACCTTTGTATCCAATATGTTCATTCAGTTCAAGAAGTGCATAGCCAAAATATAATAACGGTCCCAAAAAAGTTCTGAAGCAAGATCTATGAGCTAAACACAAGTCAAACCACGTTACATGAAATAGTGCATGTCTTATGATAGACTCTCTGTGTTGGCATTTTCTGCATTTTTCACATAAAAAAGACTAAGGACAATAGAAAATTGAAAGGTGTAAATCATCTGAGATTAATCCAGACAGCTCATGTACAGTGACTTGTTCACAGAGTGTTAACTCCTATCTATGTAAGAATTAATATTTACATTTAATAATTGATATTTAGTTGTTTCCAGTTTCAGAAAAATATGAATAATGCTCCTGAAAAAAATCAAAGAAATAAATTCATATATGAACACGAATTTTCTTTTTGTGAACACACTTTATTAAAAAAATGAAAAGAACTAAACTCAAAAGCTATGTGTGATTGAACTTTAATTACATTTTGAAACCTCAACATTACTGAATGAAAACAAAGCAGTGATGGCCAGATTATGGGAGACCTGGCAGGGCAGGTGGGATCCTGATTGCAATACAGTGGTAGTTAAGCTTTACTATGCATTGCTAAAATCCTTAGAACTAAGCACAGTAAAATAATTTTTACAATGCATGTATGTTTATTTATCAATGAATTTTTATTTAAAATATTTTATTTATGCTTTTTATTTCATGTGTATGAGCGTACTGCCTGAATTTAGGCAAGTGCACACGTGTCCTGCAATGCTGGTGAAGGTCAGAAAAAGGGGTTGGATCATCTTGAACTGGAGTTACAGATGGTTGTCAGTTGCCATGTGGGTTCTAGGAACCAAACCCAGATCTTATGCAAGAGCAGTCAGCGCTCTTAATTTCTGAGCCATTTCTCCAGCCCCCTAAATTAATGTTTTAATGTTACCAATGTTACTCCACCACTATAAAGTGGAAGAGACAAAGGCAAAGTCAGGAGCATGGTCTTCCTAACCCATTTAAATATACTTCAGTCAGATATGTTTTAGGTGCCCTACTGAAAATTATTAGCTGATGAACTATTATTACTAGTTACCACTATTTGCATTCAAATTTCCAAAAGGAAACATTTAACTCATATATAATCTGATAGAATGTGTCCTAATAGAATACTGTGTTTCTAAGTTCATTGTGCAAGCCAAACGAAGGACTTTATGAGCTGCTCCTTGTTTTCACCAAGGAATTGCATAAATTAATTCTTTGGATTTGTTAAATTGTTTTTAGAATCAGGACTTTTAACATTTAAAACTGTTAATAAAATCTATTCTGGCATTCCCATCTGCTCCCCAAACCACCTTCTTCTTAAGATAGCAGTGATGGCTCCAACTCAGGGGTGCTTTGCTCTAGAACACAGGTTGATACATGAACCCTCTGTTCCAGTCCATTATCAATACACGTGCCCAAGTACTAAAGGAACAGTGATAAGGAGTCCAGTTAATATTAAGAAGTTAATGGTTCTTTTCATCAAACGCTGGATAATCAGGAAATTAGTCTCCCCTATAATTGATAACTAGTATTATAATTCCTTAGAGATTCACTGAAATTAATAGGATAATAGTCCCCTATTTTATTGAACAGCAATTGAGAAACCTAAATGATAAAATCAAAACATGGGATAGTAATGCAGCCGTGTTTTTTATCACAGATTATTTAGCAAATGAACATGCAGATTATTCTGGGCTCATATTGCTTACTTGGATATTTAAAACCACTTATAAATTCAATACTTGCAAATTATCTATAAATACATTAAACTCTCAAAGAACCTGAAATATTAATTGCTGGCTGGGGATTTCATTGGGCAAACAAATTATGCAGGCAGAATAATGTGTGTCCTTGTTTGCTGTATTTCCCCAGGAGGTAAAACAATGAATTCCAAACCTTAAAGTCACTGAATTTATTTATCTTCGGAAATAAGTACTTTTCCCTCTCTGTTCTACAGTGAACCCAAATGAACTGTGCAAAATAAAGTGCTTTAAAATATGCTGCTTTAAACAAGAGAAAACTTTCATGAATATTGCAGTACAAGGATACAGAAAAGTCTACAGAGGAAAGAGGGGACTTGTCACCTTCTGAAGTCCTGCTGTGGAGAGCATCTTGGCCTTCTCATCCTCTTACCTGTTTATGGTTTCTAGGTGGATGCATTGAGCACACCTAGATGTTTCAGCAGAGGCAAGCGTCTTAAGGCAATATGGGTGCTTATTGTCAACAGAGAGTGAGTAAGAATCTGGGCAGGTTCTTTCCAAATCCTGGCCATCTGATTGACTTTTGATTCCTAAGCTGTGTTTGGAACCCATTCTACCAGCGATTTCCCTAGCACATTGTTGCCACAATTGAGTAAAATATTTCATCCTAATGATAATAGTCTCATCTAGAGTTTAATAGATTTGCTAATAATCTATAGCTTAGTGAATTTCCTGTTGGGTTTAAATATCAAGGTAAGCATTGCTAATCTGTACCAGACTATGGTGGTTGGTACGTATTAGTTGATTTTATACATTAACCATAATAACACCATATGCAGTCTACACATTTACCTACAGAACTTGCTTCTCTATGTTACTTTGGCATTGAAACTGAGAAATTGTCTCAAGATGAAGTCATTTTAAAAAAATGGCGATAGACTGAAAACTAGCTAGACAGTCTGAGACTGCACCTGGCACTGTACGATTGCAGCGTTACTTTACACTGCTCATGACAAAATTGTACAGGGCAAAATTTCAGGGACATTGTTGTTATCAGATGCCACAGTATAAATCTGTTAGGACTGGGGAGAAGCAGGCTTTATTTTTTGGAAGAGTTGGTCAATATTTATATTTCTCATAATCAACTCAAAATTTAATTAACATCTAATTCAACCAGAGATTGTAAACCAAGATGTGGTTTCGTTCTGAAGGGAACATCTTCAGCAGGTTTCACACTCAGCTATTTCTCATACGGTAGTAAGGACGAGAGTCTTTAGCTTCCTGCTTGAGCGTAAAAATCTCCAGATATGCCTGATTCAGCTGATATATGCCAGCTAGGGTGTGTACAGGGTCGAGAATTCAGTCTAGCGATAGCTATCGCCTTAAATGCTTAGCATGCTTATGTTCTGTGACTTGACTCGTTCTCCGCTAGTTTCCATATTAGACTAGCACCCTCTTGTCAAGAGCAGAGACATATATTACAGACAAGAAGTGTGAGAAGAAAGGTGCTAATAACTCTATTCAAACTCCAAATTATTCCCTTTTCCCCATGCCAAAATGGGTGGGTAGAGAACAGGGAGAGAGTAGAAACAGGTGCTAAAAGAATTCAGTGTGAAGACAATGTATGTAGCAAAGCCAAGACAATATGTGCTCAGGAAAGAACGGGCAGGGACTGGCAGTGGGAAGGAAATGGCGTTAGAATTTTACAGAGCACTTAGTCAAAAGCTTGTAAGTGGCAAATTTAGAGAAGTATCCAAGTTCTGTGAATGAAAGTAGCTTTCAACAGGCTTCCCAAAATCTCTAAGGCAGGAGCATACTGTGTGGTACAAGATAGTATCACCAGGGAGATTGAAAACAGGTAAAAATATCTGGGTTCCACAGTAGCAAGTTAAATGAAAATACTGAGATCTGTGCAGATTAACAGTACTTTTCCAGTGTGCTTGAGGTAAATCTAAGATGCACCTGGGAATGAGAGAGCACTGTTCTAAATACTTTTATGCTTATGGGGGAAGTAGCATAACAATTGTTGATTACATATCAGTAATTCAATAAGAGGAGCTAGAAAGATGGCTCAGTGGTTATGAGCACTGATTACTCTTACAGAGGACTGGGTTTTGATTCCCAACAGCGTCATGGTAGGTAACATCCATCAGTAACTCTGGTTACAGGTGATCTGATGCCCTCTCTAACCTCTGCAGGCATTGCATGACACAGGTGTACTTACACACATGAAGACAATACATTCATACAAATAAAATAAAAGTAATAAATAAAATGTTTTTAAACTATTACAGTAAGAGATCTGGGGCTTAGTAAGTTAACCTAAAATGTTAGCTATGCTCACTATTATAAGCATCATTATTGCTGTTTTTCTTGTTCTTTTAGTTTGTGTCTCTTCCCTTATGGCCTTAGATACATTCTTCACATTTTGGGAGTAGTAAAAGCCCTATCTAAAGTTTCTGTGAGATAGTGACACATGATAAGAAAGCTTTCTTTTCAGTTTCTTTAAGAAAACTGCCATCATAAAAATCGTTTTGAAAAATAAACTTCTTCATTTCTTTCCTTAAAAGGGAAATTAAGAATTTCCTTTATAAATAATATATTCTGAGGCTAGAGTGGTGGTTCAGTAGATAAAGAGCTTGCTGTACAAACCTGAACAGTTGAGTTCTGATCCCCAAATTCATGTACAAGCTGGACAAGTAATTGCAAGGTCAGTGATCCCAACAAGTCTGCAGGGATTTTGAACAACATAAAGGAGCATCTCCAGCAGCTCATGGGCCAGCTAGCCTGCCTTAGGCAGGATCCAAGATTCCTATATCAATCAAGGTGTAAAGATGAGCACCACTCCCAAAGCTTGGCTTCTGACCTCTGCATGCATCTATGACATGTGTGCACTCGCACCCACACATGAACACTTACTTGTATATATGTAAACACATACATGAAGACACACAAACATAAAGTAAACATGATATTCTAAACTACCAACAGCACAACAACACTTTATTTTTGTAGTATAAAATATTTCACAAAATAAACTCTTCGTCTTGCTATTACAAATTTCTACTAAATGAGGTGGGCTGGGGTTTATCTTACCAAATTTTGCAATCAACCTTACGAAGCATAAGCTTCCATTTATGTATGCAGATAGTTGTCTGCATAGTGGCAGAATCCATAACTAAACCCAGGGATTTCACATTGACAAATTTATAAGTGATATCCTTGTATATGGAGAAGGATGGATGGAGGAAAGTGGGCAGTTTAAGGCAGTGTCAACTTCCTTCATTGACTTTGGGATAGCTTTCACTCTGCTGGGATAACATTCTGGATGATGGGAAGCATCATCTCTTCCCTGAAAATATAGGGTACTTGGTTCTCCAAGATTCACTAAAGGGTTGTTGGGATGACTCAGTATATAAAATTCCTACTGTGGAAGCATGAAGACCTGAGTTCAGATCCCCCAAACTCACCTAAAAATTCTACTGTGGTGGGGGGGGGGTGGAGAGGGATAGATCTCTAAAATTCATTGGCCAGCAAGTCTAGCCGAATCATAACATTTACATTCAATGATAGACTATGACTCAAAAATGAGGTGGAGAACTACTAAGGAAAATCATATTCTCTATGGTTTTCACAACTCAACACACACACACACACACACACACACACACACACACACACACACAGAGTTTCATTTTATACAGTGCACTGAGGGGACATAGGCTCTAGCTCATGCTAAGTAAATTTGCCGCAGTGGTTCCCAAGGTTGTGTACATGCACATACGACATTTTTGATCAGACTATTGCTGGTACAAAATTGAATTAGTAATGTAGAAAAATTGGTGATCAAACGTAACACATATCTTGTTTGTGAACATGACGTATGTGGAATTCAAATGCCACAGTCACTGGGGTAGACTTTGTTTAATGAATTACTTCAGTGATCTCTGTTTTTGAGAAATTTGGAGTCTTATCTAGAATCTCACACTGACCTGGTGAGCTGTTCTTTTACTACAACATGCAATGTCACTTTTGTCCTTAACATCAAAATGTTAAGGATGACATCAGGATAATATATTACAGATTCAAAGTATTTCTAATATTTACAGTATTTTAACCTGATTGGAATCTGAGAGATTTTTCCAACAGTCCTTTGTAAATTACAAAAGAAATATGGATATCAAATATTCAGAAGATGGCCATACAGAGCCACAGAGACTGAGGAAAGTTGATAGTAGATAATATATTTGTAGGACGTTAGAGGTCTAGAGTATTATGGTTTGTATAATTTCATCAACAGTTCTTTGATCCTTGAAAACACTTTTTGAAGATGCTCCAGATCACAAGCCCCATTTTTTAGATAAGGGAAATTGGGGTTCCAAGAGGATAAGTGACTCAATGAAGTTATTGAACATAATTAGAGGTAAAGGGTAAAGGACAAACATCCCTACTCTATGTGTGGAAAATTCCTTTTACAAAGTGATATAGCTATAATTGATTAGTTACATACAAATTAGTATACATTAATGTTATATACTATTATAACATCTGTCCCATTCCTTGTTTTTGGTGTACTTCAGTGATAGCGAGATGCTTGTGTTTTCAATCTTTCACATTTTGAAAATGTTAGAACATAACGGCCACTTAAAACTGTCATAATCAGCCTTTGAAAAATATACAGCGAACCTGATTCTGTCCCTTCTTATGCTAGACCTGAGGAACAGTTATGCCCTTGATGGTGTTGATTTGCAAGGATGATTAGTGGGCCCACCTGCAGAACCAATTGGTTCACAACATTAAAGTGGTGAGTAGGAAAAAGCTGGAAGTAAAAACAGAGAGAAACTGCTTTTACTCTCTCAACTTCACATTTTCACAATTAGGTTTTCCACAGTATATGATAAGTTTTATTTCTTTTGATGCATATCCCTGTCTATCCACAGCGTCTCTGAAGTTTTTGGACTACTTTCGATGTGCCATCATCTATTTTATCTTTCACAATGCCCATCTGAGGACACTGGTGTTGTTATTGGCATTTTAAAGCAGAGGGGCTATGTGGAAGTCAGAATTATTAATGGGTTGTTTGCACTGTATTCCTAGACCTACCATCTGAAGTATAGACTGACCTGCAGGAAAAATGAGCAGTTCATATGAAGTAGCTTCTGAGTTATGTATCTAAGGTGTATATCAGAATTATAACCCATTAAAAGATCGTTTGAAAGAACCAAAGGCTTTAAAGATTGGATTTTTATAACCTGTCTTTTGTGGGTTCATCATAAAACATCCGTGTTCTTTATAGGCTTATCATGATGTTCGGTCACAATAAAAGCTGAACACTTGTAAGTTTTCAATTTTCTAGTGTTGTTACTCTATGTAAAACCTAGAACATTGAGAACATTATTTATTTGTCTAATCCACAAATGAAATAGGGATTTTATAGATGAAATCTCTGAGAGATGGCCTATCAATCACACAGGTTAATCAGATGTGTTCTTCCCTGTGAACAGACAGGAATGTTTTGTGACTTGTGCAGGTTAAAGGAAATCAAGATGGTCATAAGTACAATGGAATATTGCGTTTGATTATTTGCTTCTTAAAAGGGATATGAAATATAAGAAAAACCACTTCAAGTAAGTCAAACTATGGTGGGATAGAAGATAAAAGCATCAGGTGTAGGGCAAGAGAATAATTTCCAAGTTAGATCTTTAGTATCAGACAATGTGGCTCCCAAGATGTAGCCAGAAGTATTGTTGCCCACTTGGAAGTTCTCAGTTCTACTTTAAACCTCTCTGCCTCTTTTTCTTTCCTTAAAGAACCCACATCTATGTAACCTCTATACCTAAGGCTCAGGGAGCATCACAGGGAAGGGATCAGAATGATTGTAAGAGCCAGAAGCACAAGACACCTGCTGCAAGTTAGTTCATGAATTTTAGATGTCATAGAGAAACTAACACCCATGTAATCTCACATAATGGCAGCTTAAGAAGATCTACATACTGACCAAACCTGTTGACATGGGGAAAATTTCAGAGTCCAAACTCTGTGAGTTATAGGCAACCAATGGCTGCTGAAGGAGGACGAATCAGTTTTCTCCAGGGATGAGCTTCCTAAGTGATTATGGAATCACAAGCAAACAGCCCAAAACACTTGTACAGAGGAAAGCCACTAAATAGATTCTATGCATTATTTGTATATGTAAATTATAATGCATATGTAATGCATATATGTAATATAAAGAGAGGACAAGAAATTCTGAAGGAGGGCATAGGAGGGGTTGGAGGCCCTCTGGGAGGGGCAGAAGTAATTCAAATACAATACTCATATATGAAATTCTCAAAAAGTTAAAAAAAGGCCTAGACTGAGAATACACTCTGCAGGTGAGGATAATGCAGAGAATCTCTGCTGTCGTACATTACCTGCAAATCAAAGTTCAGATACATATAATCAATGTGACAAACCCTCTCCCAGTTTCCTTGCATATAGAATAATACCATCTGGTTTGGGTGTGACTAGAATCAAGGAAAATTGTGAACACAGAATGATTTGCTAAAATCTCTCTAAATAATGGATCCCTATGACAAATTTATATTTCAAAATTGGGAGGAACGAAGAAATGACAGGTTGGAGGGAAGGAGGCCCAGGGGAAAGGGAGAAGTAAGGAAATAAACCAATAATAAAACATTAATGTGTGTTGAGTTATTCTGTAGGTTATGGCTGTTTATCATTAGTTACTATTTCTGAATATTTACTGATTTTCACAATGCAATTGTAAACAGGAAATGTGTCTATGTAATTTCCCTTTGGAAATTATCCCTAAAGCACTTTTCAAAGGCACCAAAATCAGACTCATTAACTGTTCTTTAAACTATTTATTTATTTGTTTTCTATGCTGATTCTGAAATTATTTGGGCTACGTAATAGTGGTGATATATACACAAATATCTGTATTTTTAACTACTTCTGAAAATTCCAGAGATTTATTGATTGCCGACACTCAATAACTCTCAAATTTGAGTTTGAAAAAAAAAATCCACCAGTACCAAAAGTTGCTGTATGAATCAGCTGTTCATCTCCATAATAAAATTCCTGAGGAAATAAATATAAAGGAGTAATCTTGGTTTGGATAATGTGTCACAGATTGGAATTCATGCTCACTTAGTACCATGCTAGGATCCTGTAGCAAGACAAAGTATCATTGCAGGCAGGATGTACCAGAGGAAAACTTACTAACAGCAGCCACAATAGCAAAGGTAAAGAAACCAATATCTACTCCTTAGGACATGCCCCTACTGACTTACTTCCTCCACTAGGACCTACTCTATTAGTGTTACACAATATTCATCTAAACACAGGGAATGTATGGCTATAAAAGAGTTAAGAATTGGAATGTGACAAGATAAATCCCTGCAGAAGAAAGAACAGGTCAGGTTTTTGAAAAGGAGGGCTCATGTGTATGTAGTTCATATGGGTCATGTGGACCCTCTGACGTATACTGTAAAATTCCTTCTTACAGCAAATGTATGAGGCGAAATCCATCAGTTTTCAGTTTGATTTGGCCACATGGGGACAATATATTCCAGTCATATAATGGGTAGGTATTTCTCTTAGGGTCCTTCTGTATAGAATTCAGTTTCTATAACAGTAGACTAATTATCTCCCAGTTGTGGGGGGGGACAAACCAATCAGTTGAAAGATCGAAGAGAACAGAAAGCTGACCTCCCCAAACCCCTTCTCTCACAGTGAGTAGAAAGGAATTTCCCATTGTGTGGCTAATTTGAGCCAGGGCACAAGGAAGTGCCTTTTTCTTTGCATTTGGATTGTGAAACATCAACTCTTTCTGAGTCTCTAGCCCACAGGCTTCTGGACTGTAACGGTGCCATTGGCTCCCCTGATCAATGATCTTTTAGACTCAGCTAGGACCTTTACTATGAGCAGTTGGAGTTTCTAGTGACTGATAGCAGACCATGGAACTTGTTAGTCTCCTAATCACTTGAGCCAACTCCTTATAACATAAGTCTGTCTTTTCCTACAACTGTATATCATCTACATCGACTGATATCATCTATGTATTTATCTATTCATCTATCTATCTACGTATGTATAATCCATCCTACTAATTGTATATCTTGGTAGAACCCCAAATAATACTGATAAATATCAAATTCATGTGCAATTGTATGAAACATTAACAATACATAAAACCAAAAGTGTGACCAACAGAATGTTATATTTTTTTTTAATTTCCCTTGAAATAGAAGAAAAGACAAGAACTATGACTTGCAAATTTTCCTTCTTCTCTTCCTGTTCCCAGTTTTCCTCCTTATTTCTCTCTCCTCATTCATACATTTCCATTCTATCTTTTGCACAAACAACTGTACCCTCAACTAGTTTATTCATACACAGTCAAGCCTTCATTCACACACAGAATAATTGCAATTGCCTTTTATTTTTTTCATGTGTGATTCTTTGATAACCAATTATTCTCTGTGTGTATTATTTTTAATCATGGAAACATTGTTCTTTAGTTTTGACTCAAATTTCTTTGAAATGAAGATCTAATAATTTATTAGACTTTTATGATTCAAATATTAATGGTATGCTGAAAGGACACATATAATTTCAATGCTTACTCGGCATATGATTTGATATATGTGTTGTTATATGTTGCAACATAGGTTGCCACACTGATGGAAAGGCAAGGTGAAAAGGTTCTTTTACGCCAGGGCACCCTCTAGGTTCAGGTACCAAGGGAGAAGCAACAGGCTCAGTTTAGTAAGTTTTTTACAGCACTTTGGAGGGAGTTTCCAGTGACTTAGAAATGAGTCAGTCAGGGATCTACACCACTGCATACACAAGCAGGCAGATGGACAGAAGTAACACTTGATATTTAGCTGTGGCAGTCCATTAATTATAAAACAATTGCAGAACATTGCATGGTCTTGTGTTCAGCTAGTTCCTGGGGGCCTGCTGAGTGCAGGTACAAGGAAACAACAAGTACACATACAATGGTCAGCCAAACAGGTACAATTCTAACCATGGCAACCAAGGTGCATGCTGACCAGGTTGCTGGGTTCTTTTAACAATTTGCTTTGTATAAGAGTTAGCCAAGCAGAAAGTACTGAAACAAGTCTGGCAGTCAATAAGTACTTAGAGTTTTGTATTTTTTAGAATTTTTTGTGTTTAGGTTTCCTAGGATGGGGTCTGGGAAAACAGAACTCTACTCAGGTCAGCTTTAAATTATCATGGAGTTTTGTCTACCACTCTGGTTAATAGCAATTTTGTAGCATTTAACATGTTTGTGTGTATTTATAAAACTTTGGTCTTTGTGTATGTGTTTATGTGTTTATTTCCTTTGAAACTGAATATTATAAAGAATATAAAGTAATCAACATATTTAGCACTTGCTGCAACACAGTTTACTAAAATTGTTAATAGTTCACTTTATATAAGTGTCAAGGTTTGCCTTTGGGTCTTTCCACAAACAAGCATCTGTGTTTGCTTTACTGCCTGAAGATGACTCTAAAGATACCAGGAAGGGTCAAACTACTTCCTGAATCTTGCCAAAACATAAGAATGTGAAATATGAAGGAGCTTCTCTCTGAAAATGTAACCAATAGTGGGCAATCCTAAGGAATAATTTCTTGTGTTTTGAGAAAGACTGGGGCTCAAGGAGCCCGAGTTCCAGACTCTTCTGGGCCTTGTAATGAGATTATGTTAAGAGAAAAAGAAAGAAAGAGGGATTGGTGAGATGTGTCAGTGGTTAAAGGGATCTTACTGATCCAGAAAATATGAGTTTGATTCCCAGCACCCAGGCGAGCTGCTCACAATGGCCTGTATCTCTGGTAGTGCACTCATGTGGACAAACCCACACCCACACCCACACCCACCCATTCACATCCATACCTATACCCACACCTACACCTACATATAGGCACAATTAATTAATAATAAGTAAATACATTTTTAAAAGAAAGAAATATACAATACCTTCATTTTACAAGGTCACAGAAATATTTCAGCTATTTATTAATATATTTGTTTAAAATTATTGGGAATCTTATTTGCTGGGCATTAAACTAAGAACCACTGAGCAGGTTGCCTGGTTCCTGTTCCTGAAGACAAGTACAGAACACATTCTTTTTGTGAATATTCACTGAGCTGGTACTATCTATTAAACCCAAGGATGTGGAAACTTCACCCTCAGTGTCTTAGAATTGTTTCTCCTCTGTGCTGTGACTTGAATCACCCTACTTTTAAAGGATATAGATATTCACAGTAGAAGAATAGTACATAAAAATTTCAAGTTAAACATTTTTCCAACCAATTTGGCGATAACTAGATATGACAACAATAATTACATATAAACACTGATTAGTTCTGCTGGGAAATATTTCGAGGACAATGAGTCATTCAATTAGCCTAGGAAAAAGTTTGCTTTATCTACATAATTTCCAGTACCCTTCTGTTCTCTTCACTGAAACATTTACTCTTAATATGAGCACTCAGAAGATTAGAAATTTAAATAAATACGAAGCTATGTCTAGGCTAATTTTACCTTTTGGAAGAATCTTAACACTTGTTTTACTAAACAAATATTTAATTACAAGAATAGCTAACATTTAAGAGTCACACAATATAGATACTCTAGAGTAACATAGCTTTATTCCTCTCTGAATTTTTGCTATTGGTTCATTCAGTGGCAAGTCCCACCCACTGACCAATGGGGGGGGACATGACAACACACATGGCAGCTAGCAGCAGTGAGGGGCACTGAGCCACTGAGCAGCCTGACAGAGAAGCCTCAAAGCCAAGCCGAAGGAAAGTGCCATGGCCCCTGGCACACAGAGAGCAGGTGACTCAGACAGCGATGTTCTGTCTCCCCATTGGCCCCAGAATAGCGTGAGTGGAAATGGAGCTCAGGTGGGAACAGTATGGGAGCTGCTTTATCACAGCAGGCCAATAGTAGTCCTCCTTGTTAAATGTCTTTTAACTGTCACTATTCAAATTCAATCACATCACAGGTCCTTGGATTCCAGATCTGATGACATGAATTTCCTCTGGGTGATTCATGTGTTGAGTCCGTATTCAGGTTTCAGCTTGGAGAATTAATTTTGGATGAGTCATCGTGATTTGTTTTTTCACTATAAAAATCCCCTTTATGACATGTTTTAATATAAAGTTTCTTTTCCTTTCTTGAAATATTTGGTCTCTGGTAACATTTGACTTATGTTATTTTCCTAAAAGAATAGTATTTAACCTACCTTCCTCTAACTAGAAACCCTATAATTTAACATATTCTTCACCACCAACCATTGTCACCATATATTAAAAGAGGCTGTAAACTGAAGAGGTAGCTCAGTCAATAGCATATATGCCTTGTATCCAGGAAATTCTGAATTCATCCCCTACGTATACTGGGTATATAACCCCTGAATTTAGGCTGAGGAAGGAGGAGGATCAAGAGTTCAAGGTCAGCTTCATCTACATAGAGAGTTTGAAACTATCCATTGCTAATGACTTTGGGAAGAAACTGAATCAATTGCCATTAAATGACATTAGATTCTTAGAGAAATGAGTTTCTTGTTTGCACTGATGAAAAAATGACATTAGAAAATAATCTATGATGTAAAGACAGAAAGCATTCACTTTCCTGTTTTAATTATGCCGACTGTCTAATCACTGTAGGAATTTACAGGTTGTGAAAACCTTTGCTTCACCCAGACATGAAGTTTTAATTGGATTGAGGAACTTTGTACTTGTTTCAGATAAAAGAGTACTGGGATGAGCACTAAAATTGTAAGATTTAAGTGAAACAAGAATATTTTTAGTCTCGTATCTAACCACTAGGAAGAGGAAATTGACTTTCCAATGTTCCAATGTAATTGTGTTTTATCAAGTTTTAAACTCAAATCTTCTTTGTTTTTTTTGTTGTTTGTTTGGTTGTTTGTTTTTGCTGTTGTGGTGATTTGTTTTGTTTTGTTTTGTTTTTTTTGGAAGAGAATCTTCCTGCAGCCCCAGCTGGTTTGACACTCACTATGTAGACTAGACTAACCATGAACTCACAGAGATCTGTCTGTCTCTACCTCCTGAGATCTGGGATTAAAGGTGTGTGCCACCATGTGGAACATGCAGAGCCCACAACTTTAAATGTTAATGTTAAATGTAAATTGATAAAAACTCAATTATTCTGTGTCTATGATATTTTTCACTTATTTCTGAAATGATTTTTGGTGTGAATTACTCACTGTCCCTAAATAATTTCCCTTATTTTTTGCGTTTAAGTTTAATCAGCTTTTCTTCGTTTTCTACAAAGCATTTTGCCCATGGAATTTGAGCCACATTCAGGAAATACAGAGCTAGTAACCCAGTGGAAAATCAGTAGGCTTTACGCCTGAGGAGCCCACGCTTTTGTGGTAGATAAATGTATCCCTACCTGGTTTTTGTTCAGCCGTCCACCGTTATAAAACTTCACAGCAGCCACATCTGTATTCAGCCACAACTCTTTGTGAAAGGGACAGTTTGAGAACCTATTAAGAATACATTGTTACTATGAGTATTTGGTTCCTCTTTGCTATATAATAAGCTGGAAACTGCAGTACATGAACACTCAATGGGGAGGACTGTTGTTCTTTTTATTGACTTTATAGCCACACAAACTAATAGAAAATGCAATTTATATCATACAGGTGAACTCAATCAAGCTGAACTCAACAGGATGAAATATTTTCCCTACATTTAAGTTGTAAATGGCAGATTGGTTTACAATAACTATCTTGGACAATAAAATGTCACTTCTTTACAGAATTTTATTATAAAATATTCTGTTGTAAATGATATATTAAGCTTCTGACTATGGAGCTAATATTCATTACAGGAACTTTGAAAGTTCTTAAGAAGAAAGAAAAAAATATAGGGCAATGAAATCATCACTCAGAGACAGCTATCGGTATATGAAAAGTTCACATTTCTTTGTTAATATTTGCTTTGCAGAGGCAAAGTATTTGTGCTATCATTTCTTTTCTATAAGCATTCACTCTTGCTAGGCTTGGTGGTGAGGGCCTTTAATCCCAACCCTTGGGAGGCAGAGGCAGGCAGATCTCTCTTATATCGAGATTAGTCCAAGTGATCTGGGACTAGGAAGAAAAAAAAAACAAAAATCCAAAACAAAACAAAACAAAATTTCATTATCCACAATTGTCCCAACAGCTGGCTGCTGGAAGGGTCAGAGAGAGTCTTTTTCAAGCATGCAGCTCCTAGTAGGTTAACCAGGCTCCAGTGGATGGACTTCCACATTAAAGGACATTTGGAGCCATAAATTAGACTGTATAGGCCTTATATATTCACTAAATTGGATAGGGGGAGTAAAGAGATGTAATGTCAGGGGAAGGGATCTGAATACTATCAAATCATATTGTATGAAAAATGCAAGAATTCCATAAAAATAATAATTCACTGTCCATAAACATGAGCCTTAATAAACTGCAGTAATCTTATTTGAGACATTAATGTTTTGTTTTTTTCAGTTGACTTCTCTCTCTCTGAGTGTCTGTATTTTTATTCTAAACTTTACCCTTTCCTTTCTGAAAAATACTTACTGTAGCTTACATTCCCCCAGAAAACTCCTAGAGCAACACTCAAATTCTTCACAGGAAATTACATTACAGAGTGTTGCTAATCACAAGCTGTTATTATTAGTAACTCTAATGTTATAATAGCATTTCACTTTGTATATGACCTCTCGTATGTAGAGAATTTACTTCTAGAAACATTTACAAACTTGTCATTTTATTGTGCGAACAGACATGCCTCTACTGCATGAAATTTACAAGCACCTGTTCTCCACTATGAGGTCATGCAAACTTCTATAGTACTGACCAAGATCAACAGTAGGACAGTAAAAAAGTGGTAAAATTGTGGTACAGGCACAATTTCCTGGCTGAGACACATTGGTTGAATCCTTGATATCTTCTTGACACAGCAGCAGTTAGTTAATTGCCTGACTCCAATTTTCCCATCACTCGGTGCGTTTCCTAGCTCTCTGTTTTTCACTAGAACATACTGAATATATCTTAGTGAGCTGGAGAAGGTTATGAAAATGGTGTGCAAGTTGAACTGCATGCCCTATAATTAAAGGCAAGCATTCAAAGACAGAAATAATTGAGGAAAGCAACTTGAATTTAGAAGTTTTTCTGAATTTGATTCTTCCATTTACTATCACATATTTGGGACTCATAGCTTCCAAATTAACCCAATTTTTCACATAGTTTAAATTGGTTTTGGTTTTGTTTTGCTTTTTTTGTCCTTTTGAGATAGGATCTCCCTGTAGCCCCAACTGGCCTAGAGCTTGGTATGTAGACCAGGCTGTACTTGAACTCATAGACATTTACCTGCATCTGCCTCCTGAGTGCTGGGATCAAAGGTGAATGCTACCATGCCCCGCCTCCAATAGGTTAAATGGTTACATCAGATTAAGCTCTGTATCTGTTCAATATTTTGAAAATTTATTTAAATAATCATACATAATTTATGATTTAAGACATGTTGAGAATGAGAGCTAATATTATTTATGACCCTGGGAAGATAGACAAACCATAACAATCCAAAGAAACAAGGATTCTTGTCCAAAAAATCATAACATAACTGAGGACTTTCAAAACTTCTGTTTCTCATTATGAAGAAATACGGAAGAACAAAGTTATGAAGAACCATTTTGGCTCCCGCTGACCTATGCTTACCTAGTCAACCGCAAAGTACACAGCTTGCATTTTCGTTCTGTGGAAATGATTTTTTTAAAGAAAGGAATGTTTTTGAAATTATTTTATGTGGATTATTTCAGCAATACCAAACATTATCATTGTCTACTCTATTAAGACAGTTGGACCAAAAAGGAGGAATTAGAGATAATATCAATGATCAGTGAACTAAAAATAGCTCTTATAATATTTTTTTATTTTTAAAAACATAAATTAATATTCATAGAAAATACAGAAATGGGGCTTTATATAGCCTATGTATTCCCATCATTGAAGGAGGGAGGGAGATGTTTAGAAACACCAGCCTAAAATAACCCAATGGCTTATAGAATGGCTTATAAAATGGCTTATAGACTGGCTTATAGAAACCCTTAGAACTCAGGCTCTATCTATGTTTTCAATTTTTCCTTCATTTCTGAAAACACAGGTCTTAAACTCCAGCAGTTATCTACACCTTTTCCTCACTTGTCCTTTTAAAATTTCTATTTGCTTAATCTAAGGTTTAGATGAAGATCATTTTCTCATTGGAACTTTATGCTCTTTCACCTTCCTTCTATGGCACCTCTCTATCCAGACACACAAGCAGGATAGCACAAGATATCACAAACCCATTGTTTAGACTCAATTGTAATTTCTGGGAGAAATAAGTGATTACCATGCCTTCATTAGAATCATGTGAAAATATTTACCCTACTGTTAGAAATTATGTGATTTACATTTATGTTTCCATTGTAAGCCATTGTTAATAAGGAGAATGGAAACAATTATTAAAATTGAAAAAAAGAAACACTGGACATGGTGACTGACTGAGCATTTTAGCCTATATCACTTCAGAGACAGAAACAAGTCGATCTCTGTGAGATAGAAATCAGGCTGTTCTACATAGTAAGTTCCAAGTCAGCAACAGTGACAGGGAGAGCTGGTCTCAAAACTAAGTGGAAAAATACTATTTCTCTCTCCCATAAACACTAAGATATGCTCTATGCTTCAGAAAGAGATGCTTGGAAATCCTGGCTTTTAAATTCTGTTCATGTCTGCCAAGTGATTTAAAGAACCCTGCTATGTATTTTCTGCTTTTAGCAAAAGAATATTCCCATAAGATGTAGAATCAGATACCCAATTTCTTCCATTTTAGGCTTGAGATTAACATTTTAATTTCAAATAGCTTAAGTTGGCTGAAAAAGTGTTTAAAGTCTGGTATTTAATGTTCTATCACTAAGAAGGCATCTCTCCATGAAAAATACACTCTAAATGCCATTTATCACCTTTGTCTCCACTGACATCTCAACCTTTTTTATTCTGAGAAAGAGAGAAGAAACAAGAGAGAATAAAGTCGTATCCATTCTTATTATAATACATTATGTGTGTTAATTGTCTCACTGCTGTGGCAGTCTGTGTGATCTGACAGAAGCAACTTAAGAGAGGAAGGATTTATTTTGGCTAGTAGTTCCAGAAGTATAGTCATGGTGAAGTACTGGTGTGACAGCTCCACAGCATCTGGGAACCTGGGGCATCTGGAGTTTGACTCCAGGTACTAACTCTAGCCACATCAGAAGGAAAGAACTCAGGCCAGAACCAGACGTAGTTATGACCCTCAGTGCCCATCCCTGTTACTTCCTCCAATTATTCTTCCTTTCCTAAGAGTTCTAGGAGTTTCCAGAACAGCGCTACTGCCTAGGCATCAAGTGTTAAAGCACATGAGCCTATAGGTCACATTTCATATCCAAACCACAACATGGATTCCTTCTATTCATATAGTCAAATCTATTCATATATTTTTTTTGCCTACTGAAATGTGTGTTTAAAGGTTTGATTAAGGAGCCAAGTTACCCTTAACAATTTCACTCTGTGTCTTTACTTTTCCCCCGCAGAAGTTCACTACTGTGAATGGCTTTTAAGAGTCTTGTTCATTGAACAGTTGAATTAAATACTTCTCTAAACATCGTTGGTTTGTTAGTATTCCTTCCTGGATAGCGTATACTAATCAGGGTTTTTAGGAGTTTAAGCATGTTAGACATATACATTCTCACTGTCATTAAATAATAGTTCAACACCGAAGGTATGAAAAGAACTTGGAGTCCAAGCTTTTGTATCAAAATAATTTAAAAATTATGTCATTGTATTCTGACCTCTCATACTGTAGATGAAAAGACTGAAGCAGTATACATTTCTTTACATCTTAAATTAGATATTTTTATTAAGCTATATACATATGATAATCATTTCAATAGCAGTGCCAGATACCCTGTGTACATGTCCAGTCTGTAAATGTAAGCTATTCTATAGCTAAGAAAGACTGTTCAGTGTGAATATGAACCCATCTTTAACCACATTTCCAATTTAATAAGTTTTCTAAATAAAGGAAATACAGTGATAGCATTTTTAAATTTTTGATTATTTTTCACCCTACTTGAGATATTTCTTCAAGATTTATTTTCTATATTCCTAAATTAACTTTATGCAGAAATCAGGCATCTGTAAACATCCACTATTATAATCACAACCTCAATGCTTTTTTGATTCTGCAGTTTTTATATTTCTTATCTCTAAGACCACATCATACTGGATATCATCTTCTAATTTATTGAAAACATGTTTCTCTATCTTTTCTTTTTCTGGTATTCAGGTTCTATCAAAAAGCTTTATCCGAACTAAGCAAGCATTCATTTTTATGCAAACTCCCCCTTCTTCTTCTTCTGCCTTTCTCTTTTGTTAGGAATTTAGAAGTTACAGAAATAAAGCATTTTGACCTGCTTTAGATTTTTTTGTTCCCCTCCTAAGCTGGTCTCAGAATGCAGATCGTATTATTAATTAGCAAACACAGTCATGAAGCAAGGAAGAAGGCATTATGTCTGATTAACTGAGCACAGTTTATTTGAATATGTTTTTTGTTTATTTATCCTTTGTTCATGACCATTATTATTACTTTGTTGGTGAATGGCCAAAGCCAGAAGCAGCTATCTCCACTGTCCATCAAACAAATATTTCTCTTATCTTTGTTTCTGCTGTGCTTCTTTTTTAAACCTCTTTTGTGAATTGTTTGTGTGAGGCACCAAACACAACTAATGGAGACAACTGGCTTTTCTGATATTTGGTTAATAGTACTTTCCAGATGTCATTTTTATAACATTTGAAATTTTGAATTGGTAACTATGTTAGTCAACTATTCATCCCTCTAAAAAACATCTATGAAATAAACAATTTAAGCTTGTTTATTTTGGCTCAAGATTTTAGAGATTTCAGTCTATGCCACTGATCGGACATGTGCTAAGACAGATCATCATGGTGGAGACAGAATGCCTCTTAAAGATTCCACGATTTCCCCAAAGAGCAACAATCAGATTGCGACAAAGACATAAAAACATGAACCTATGGGAACACTTCATATTCAAACCTTGATAGTTGTTTTCAAATTGTTATACCTGAAAGAAGTCCCTATCCAGGTTCAGTGTCACCAGTGTGTCATTAAGAAATCTCTTTGCAAGATCTCTTGTCACTGATGGCTTCCAGGGGCAGAGCACACTCAGTATTCCCTGTCCCTATTCCCTAAGATAGCCACTGCTCTAATGAGATGAATGCAGGTGCGTGCCACCAAGAACATTTGCAAATTTACTTTGTCTTCCAGATGCACATGCACACATATGCATCCTCCCCAAAAGACACACACTCACCCCCCACAAACGTATTCACACCCCCCCACAGACATGTGTATGAGAATAATATAATTTAAATTCATAGGTTCTCCTAAATAGAGGCCCTCAAACCATTTCTTCCAATTTCAACATTATATGACTATTCAATAAATCAGAAATCTGAAATCATATAAGGGAAATATCTCTTCCATGCCTCAGAACTTATAAACTAAAACACATTTATCTTCACTACTGATTAATTATGCATTGTCATACCAGATAGAAAAATGATTATATGAATCATAACATCCAAATAAATTTGAAGTAAAAATTACTGATGTGTATATGGTCATCAATAGGAGACTCAAGCTCTTATAATGCATTCAGTTAGAATTCTGTAGAGATAAAGTGTACAAACATCGTCCACAGCATTATAATTTAAACTTAAGATATATTGTTTATTGTGTATCATGCTTGTAGAGTAAAATTCATATTAGCTTTATCTCTTTTCATGAAATATCACCTGGACATGTAAATTCTGAGATTTCTACTTGCTTTTTTATGGTACCATTAAAATGAAAGTAAGTTAAATTCAAATTTCAACTGGATTTATTGATTTTTTATTTAGCTTTGTTTTGTCTCACTATTTAGCCCTGGCTGTCCTTGAATTTGAGGTCCCCCTGTCTCAGACTTCCAAGTCCTGGGATCACATGCCTCTACTACCTTTTTGCCCAGTTAGGAATTAATTTTTACAAATAATGCATTATATCCTATGTTAACAATCCCCTTTAATTATGGTGGGAAAGAAAACTTCACTTTTGAAGACCAAAACAGTAAATTCATGTTACATTTTCTGAAATTATCTTCATC
This sequence comes from Eospalax fontanierii, assembly GCA_035773235.1. NCBI lineage: Eukaryota > Metazoa > Chordata > Mammalia > Rodentia > Spalacidae > Eospalax > Eospalax fontanierii. Next base: position 4,693,860 of record JAJHUQ010000048.1, on the reverse strand, counting down.
TTTGTCATTGTTTATATATAAATAAGCTAATTTTGAAAGCTGCAGACTTTTCGAAGTTCCTTAACCCAGTTGGTGATAGGAAGCCATATTGTAATGATGATCTGGCTTCAAGAGCACAGGGCACCTCGTGTTTGACTGCTTCAGTCTTTGTATTCATGCTGCACTCTACCATTCTAGAACATCGCAGGGATTATTGTCCCTCTTAACTGTCTATGAATCACTAGTTTTTACATATCAGTTGTTTGATATTTCTGCAGTGAATTGATGTACTGTCATTGCAAATGAGACACATGTTTTCTACATTCTATCATGTTATCTCAGAGTTGCAGGGAGCACTTTATAATGAGCCTCATTTTGAAAGACAGCATTTGGGTTTTGAATTAAAAAGTAATATATCATGTTCCACGTGAAGGCAATGAATAAGGCATTTGGGCAAATATCCATACTTTTGGGGAGAGAGAGAGAGAGTGAGAGAGAGAGAGAGAGAGGCAAAAAGCAGATAATCCAAATTATTTTAAGCTTTATTTCATAAGTCACCCTGCAGATTAACATCAGCCAAATAGCCAGGAAAAACTAATGAGTCCACAGAACAACCAGCTTTGCATCGCGCAGGATAAACTCAATTTCCCTCAATTTCAGCATCTTGTGCTGTCACTGACAATTGAAAATCTTGGAAAGTACCAGCTCTGTTTGCCCAGTTAGCATTTGTATCTCTGCATCTATCTTCTCTTAAAATTCAATTGCGTTTTGATACCTAAATTGATATCTTTGCAATAGAATGCAAAAAATAAAGTTCTCATTTATAAACAATGGCCAAATATCTTGTTATTCCAAGTAAGATCACATTTCAAGTCGTTCTTAAATGCAAGCCATATATTTCACTGTGCTGACATTGTATTATCAGCTTGTGTGTGATTTCTATTGCATGCAAGTTTCCCTTGTATTTTATGCCATTTTTAATGTCTCAAATAGCACAGACATTATCAGAAAACACTGACAGTAATACACAATATTTACCAAAGTATCAGATGATGAATTCACTATGTTTTTCTATTTGCCTTATCTTTGTGTTTATCTTTTTCCTAACTACATCCAGTGAAATATCTTCCAAATTTCCTGAATTTTATTGAATATGTAGCATTTCCTTGTGTGGTAGCAAACGTAAGGGATTACCATTGACTATAAAAGGTGATAAGAGTTCACGGTACAACTTGATGAAGGCCAATGTGCTCATAGCAGGGGAAACTGGAAGCACAGTCTGTGTTTTTCAGTAATTAATAACAATCAATGTTTATGGAGTGCTTATATTTCATGAAGCCCTTGGCAAGTTCATTTCATTTAGTTCAAACTCCCCTATGAGGAAGGATTTATTAATATTCCAATTTGATAGTAACTGAGACTGAAGAAGGTCAAGTATGTTGCCTGTGGTCACAGATAGATTAATTGAAGGAGTTAGTGGGAAAATTGCTTTCAGAGTCCAATTTTCAAAAACGCTTAGTCTCAGGCACATTCCCCTACTGAACAACTACTGAAGTTAAAAACTGAACAGTCAAGCTTCTAATGGGACAACACTGTGATTATACTGTGGTTGAAAAATAACCAGTTAGCACAGTCAAGTATGGATACAGAGAAAGGAAAGATGTCATGCATGCACCTTGTGGAATTTTACAAAGGGAAAATACTTATGTACTTGGTTTTCCAATGGAATACCATCAACATCATACTGTATGCTCCACAGCACAGCCCCCAAGAAGATCCACATCTTTTTGGATAGTTAGCTTTCTGATATTTTATAACACACATTTTTGCTTGATGCTGGACATGATATCTGTAGATGGGCAGAGGTTATTATCTTTTCCTCCATCTAGCTTAGAAATTAATTCCCATTATTCAACACAACAGTGATTTGTTTATCCTTGCTTTACAGCATTCCAGTGTGTAAATATTCTCCAATGTGTACATACATTCCGTTACTTTTGAACGTTCTTAGAAGTTCCCAGTTTCCGGTTGTTTGAATACTGCAAGAAGGTAAACTTTTTAATAAATTTTCCGGTGTTCATATACATACATGCCTGTCTGTTCTATTCAAAACAGAACAATTGAATCAAGGTTAATGTAAGTTCAACCTCAGGGAACAGCATGGGAATTTTCCAAGATAGTGGAACCAATTTTCATTTCATCGTGTCGTAGGAGACTCTGCAATCTCGCATACCCTCACCAAAATTTGGTGTCTCCCGGTTTCTGTTTTGCTTTTATAATTTACTCGTCGTTGTTGACATGAAATGCTATGATATTAATGAGAACTTTTAAAAATGTTTTTAATCCCCTACTTAAATTTTTGGCATAGTTTTAGCAAAATGAATTGCATTTTCTACTGAAATAAACTTCCTTACAATGGATATAAGTTGTGAGAGCTGTGTGTGTGTGTGTGAGAGAGAGATCATCATTGGGCTACTTTACTAACATTTTCTTTGATTAATCAAGAACACTTGTGTTCATAGGAAATATTTGCATTTGACTTCTATCTTTGGAATATTCTTCCTTCCTTACAAACATGTATTGGTCTCGTATGTAATTCTGGAAAGTATAAAGTTGAATATTTAATTGTCTTGAAAAGTACGCATATTATGTACATGCTTATCACTGTTTTTCCTGAATGTGTGGGCGAATCTATAATATCATTTGGGTTGGAAATTTATTTTTTTGAAAATTTTAAATATTTAATTACTATTTGATTCAAGTTTTAGATTACTATATTATATATCAGTTATAAAAATCAGTTATAAAAAAAATTTGCCCTGACTCAGAGGGCAAAGGTGCTTGCAACTAAATCTGACAACCTTAGTTAAATTCTAGGAACCTATATATTGGAGGAGAGAATTGATTCCTGAAAGTTATCTATTGACTTACACACATATGCCTTGGCATGCATGTCTCCTACCATGCATATAACACTCACACAAAATAAATATTTAAATGTAAAATAAAACTTAAAAAAATATATCTCCTATACACAAAGTTGGTAAGTAGCATTTTTTAAGGTAGTTGTCAGTTTCATCTAATTTACTATTACGTGTTTGAGTTGAATATTCTTTTGTGCTTTCAATATCCATGGCAGTTTTAGTGGTGCTTTTTATTTGCTCCTGAAGTTGGCTTTATTGACATTTTCCATTAAAGGAATATTTCTCATTTCATTGATGTCTGCATTTTCTATTTTATGTTTGGTTCTCTATTTCTTCTACCTTTATGGTATAGAAGCTTAAATTCTGGACATTTAGCCCCTGCTCTTTTTAAAGGCACACGGCTAGGTGATGTTTGTAACCTCACTGTTGTTCCATGTCAGTTTTGATATGTCTTCTTACAATACTGTCAGTTTCAATATATTTTCTAAATATCATTTTCAGATATCCTTTCACTTTGCATAGTCTTGTATGAAAGGCACTCCTCTGTTTTTTTGCCCTCTGTGTGACTAAGCACCTACTTTAAAAAATTAATCTGTGTCCCTTTTATTAGTTTTATAATTTAAAACATTTCTCATCTTGATACTGGTTCTATTACATGCTTCTTGACTCATTGGGAGCGAATATAGAGTGATTCCTCATTTCAGTATATCGTAGGATCCTATCACCATATACCTACATGGAGCCGCTGCTTTGTTATTGCAGTCATGTTATGAACTATAACATTGTCATTTTTATATGATTTTTTTTCTTTCTTTCTCTGTCCTGTATTTCACTACATCCATCCATTTGACTGAAGAACTGACCTTAGCAAATTTTTCATATGTGTTTTCAAAAAGACGAAACTGGGGCTAGAGAGTTCACTCAGTAGTTAAGAGCACTGCCAGCTTTTGCAGAGGACCCAGGTTCAATTTCCAGCACACACGTGGCAGCTAACAACCACCTATAACTCCAAATTCCAGAGGAATCTGATGGCCTCTTCCTACAGCTGTGGACATTGCATGGCATGCATGCAAGTACATATGCCTACAGGTAATACACTCGTACACAAAAGATAAAGGCAAAAATATACATTTTTTAAAGAAGGAAAATAATGTGAAATATTCCTGTTTTCCATCTTTTCTCAGAAGACATTTTTCTGTGTGTATTAGGAATTAATATCTGGTGAATTTTATGCACTATAATTTTATGTTTATGGTTTTCAAAAACACTAATTTGTGGCTCTCATTTCACATATACTAAGTGAAACTTAACATTGAAACAGGAAGGTGTGTTGTGATACTATATAGTTATAATTCTTCATTCTTGAAGTTAAGAGAACTGGGTTGCAGTGCATTTAACAGACCCACCCAATATTAACAAATTAGTTCCAATAGTTTTAGAACCGATTTTTGAATGATTATAACCAAATATTTTGAGTGATTATTCCTTTTGTACCACAGTTCAATATACCATCTTCATATGTTTCAACTAAAACCTTGCTTGAGACAGGCATGTGCAACCAAGTTCAGCTGATTTGATTATTGAGACAAGGGTCCTGTGTGTATGTAGCCGAAGCTAGCCTTGTACTCCTGATCATCGTGCCTCAACCTTTGAGTGCTAGGATAACAGACATTCCCACACATGCCCAGCTCTAAGGCCATCTCCTTATGTGCTGTTTCTCATTTTGGAGTGCCCTTCCTGCTCTTTTTGCTTCTCTTGGTTCTTCTATTCACATGTTAGTTGTCTTCCTGTTCAGAAAGTTTCCTCCGAGGTGAATGGAAACATCCAGGATTATATTGAATTTTAATCATTTATTTTTTTTAAACTCTCTTTTCCTTCTTTCATTCTTTTTTTCCCTTTTCTCTTTTTTCTTTTTTTTGCAGTGCTGAGAATTAAACCTCTGGTTTCATTGCACTTCATTTACTTATTGATGCCTCCCAAGAAAGGATGCAATCAAGGCACCAAGACACCCCAGCTGGTATTCCAAGAACAGCCGATGATGGCAGCCCCCAAATGCCATTATAAGACTCCACAGAGTATCAGGACCTGTACTGTACAGGTGCCCAGGAAGCCCATTGACAAAGATACCATCACTGCCTGGGTAACATCTCAGCTTGATCTAACATTAGAAAGCCGGATTTCACCACCAAGAAATGTCACCGACCGACACAAGGCAAGATGCTCAAGATACTCAAACCCCAGGTATATGTATACCTTTACCTATTGTGAAGCCACAGCCTTCCAGTTCCAGTTTATCTCAAGCATTCAACCCACCTCATGGCCAGACTCTGGGCCCATCTTCTGCGAGAGAAGATCCCACTTCTCCAGATCACAGGGAAGAGTTTTCCAAGCTGCTTATTTGCTGGAGATCCTGACAGCCCAGACCCTGGGCCTGTTTCAGGTGCAGACACTACTGAGAAGGAGTATGGGATAAAGGTCACCTGGAGAAGAAGAAAGTACCTGTTTCTTACCTTAAGGCCACATGGAAACTGAATAGTATCCTATTCCTCGTGAAGATCTGACTGCACTCTTTGGGCATCAGCCCCATGGGCAGTCTCAGAAATTTCCCAGTTTCTGTTTCCTAAGTCACTTTCTGGCTCCTAAGAGTATACCTAAAAAATAAAATATAAGTAACAGCAATAGGAAACAAATTCCGTTACAGGCCTAAGTTTATAAGGACTTGGAGTTTTATAAGACACCTTTTATCAAAAGCAGCTGAATTTAATGAAATGTACTATTCGTATTTTAATTGTGTTAACTTTTCAAAACTCTAAAATATCTGTACTGTTTCAAATGTTTCTTAATAAACTCTAGCATAAAGCTTTTAGAAAAAAATAAAATAAACTTTGAGATTATGCCTCCTGCTTTGTTGTATTTTCATGGCTTCATCTTCCTATGTTATGTGCTTGTGTAAATAGCTCTGAAATGTGACAAAGTCTCCATGCCATTGCACAGACACTGTTATTTTTTTAGTTGTTTAAACATTTTTGTCGTTTACCTGAAAGAATACCTGAAATTCTTAGTTTTATTCTTCACCTACAATTCTTGTGGTCATTTGGCAAGCTAGATTGTAATTTTTGGTTTCAAAACTTGGATGAGGAGGAATTTCAGTTGAAGATTGTAAGAAGAGGTCAGGGAGATCCCCCTAGTAAATGTTATACAACTGAAAATCCCAGTATTGCCAAAGATGAGAAGCCCTACCTGAAAATTTATGATCATCTTCCATACATTAGAGCAGGTGGCAGGGATTATTAAAATTTTGATAGGGATTTCATGTATCTATACATTTTCCTTAGAAAAGCTGATTGAATACGTGAATATTTTGTGTATTTTTATCCTGACTTTTAAAATATTTTTATTTTTATTATTTTTTATGTGTATGTATGTTTTAATGCATGTAATTTAAATATGCCAGTGTCATGCAATGCCCACAGACGTCAGAAGAGTGCATCAGATTTCCTGGAATTGGAGTTACAGACTGTTGTCAGCCACTATGTTGGTGCTAGGAAACAAACCTGGGTCCTCTACCATAAGAGCAATTGCTCTTAATCCTTGAGCCATCTCTCCAGCTTCCCAACTTCCCTTTTATTACAAAGGGTCTTTCATATGGCCCACTGGCCTGGAACTCCCTATGTAGACTAGGCTGGCCTTTGTGTCACAGAGATCTGATTGCCTCTGCCTCACATATGCTGGGATTAAAGACATACTCCATCACACCCTGCATTTTTTTCTATTTTTAAACACTTATGAATTTTACAAACAATGGGGGAGCATGCTCTTTCATATATGCATATATGTCCACCTGTTCTGCTTTGTGTTATCTCTCCACAAACCAATTTTTGGCTTTATTTTCTCACTTTCTTTGCTTCTCATTTCATTAATGCTTCCATTTCTTTTTCATTTTCTCTGTCTACTAATCTTGGATTTATTTTATCTGTGTTCTACCATTTCACAGTTAATTCATTCTTTTGAAACAACTCCTGATCTCTATTCCAACTGTCTCACAGATTATGAAAAATTAAGTGTAATTTTTCAATAAAAATAATATCTTAGTTCTATCGTATGACTCAGCTGGTAATGGTGCTTACTGCTTTAACTCACAACCTCACATCATTTCTCAGAGCATACTTGGCCTGTTGGAATGATGGAACGCAAGCTCTCAGGTTATCCTCTGACCTCAGGGTTTGTGCTCTCAGGTTAGGGAAATGGAGTGGTAAGGTGAGGGTGGAGATGTGGCAGGGCATCTGAATACTATCAAAATAAATGTTATGAATTTCTTCAATCTATGAATACTTTTGTAAATGTTAAAATTTTCTTAAAAATCTCCCCAAGTAATAATAGCGGCCCATGAGAACATAGATGTGGCCCACTCTCAGGTTTGATAGTGAAACCTTGTCTAATTTGAAGTCTTCTGCAGAAGAGGGTAGTATGGGGAGATGTGAATAAGGGAGAGGATATAAATATCATCACATTATATGAAAGTCTTAAAAATCAGTAATTTTAAGGCACCAAAAAATTTCTGCAGTAATAAATACAGTCGATCTACAAACTAGTCACATGAATTTTGCTGCTGTTGTTGCTTTTGTTTTCTTCTCTAGATATATTGTTTTAGTTTTTGTTTACTGAATCTGGGTCTCATATGTCCAAGGATAGCCTCAAACTCACTATGTAACTGAAAATGGCCCTGAGTTTAGATATACACCAAATCAATAGGCTCATTTCCTCTTTCAGAACACATCCCATTGCCATTTTCCTTACTGAAATATTATTTTCCTCTTTCTGAATTTGTGTACCTCATCTTCATGTACATTTGAGTGTTGTTATTTCTTCATAATAGAATAAACTTTTGTTTACAGGTTCCTTGTCATTTGGTGTTACATGAAAGCAATACTCTTTAAAATTGAATCTCTGCACCTGGAGAATTGGCACAGTGGTTCAAAGCACTGGGTGCTCTTGCAGATGACCTTTGTTTAAGTCCCTGCACCCACATGGCAGCTAACAGTCATCCATATGTCCACTTCCAGGTGATCCAATGACCTCTTCTGGGCTCAGCAAGCATTGTCCTAAACAGGTACATTACATACATGGAAGCAAAACACTCATTCATATAAAATAAAAATAGGAAATAATATATTTTAAGAAGATTGATTTTGCTATGTAGTGAGCAAGTGAATGTGGTGTTAATTTGAATCCCTACAAACATGGATGATACTAAAAAAATATAAGATTGATAATTATATCCGTTTGGTTACCGCAGTATTTTCTTTTCTTTTTGTAAATTCCAAGACTGTGTCTTTTCTTTGTTTGTTTTAATCTCTATAAGTACAATTACAGCATTGGTGTAGGAACACTGAGGTTAAAGAAAAATGACAGGAAAATAATGGAAAGCCTCTTGGCGCCTGAAAATAAGATAGATTCAACATTAAGACCTGGATACCCAGGACCATGTGTGGAGTGACCACACATAGCCCATAGCTGTGGGTGGGAGGTCCTTTCCAGAGAATCAGTCCTCTCAAATCCAGACTCTCCAAATAACTGAGGGCTCTCCTGTTCCCAGCATAAGAGGCAAAGCCTCAGTCATACACAACCTGGGATCTCATGGGAGGGGCCTGTGAGGAATGTAGTCACTAAGAGAATACTGAAACTATTGGCCACCATCACGAAATCCTCCTTGCTGTATTCTGCTCCACCATTAGCTTATGATCAGAGGGATATGGAATCATGGATGATGGTAAGTGTTCTAAGCTTCAGGCTCACATGTGAGGACAGGGTTCCAGCTCACAGGATGGAACCAAAATTTTTCTTATAGGATGTGCCCAGGGCTTAGGCTCATAAGTAGGGATGACGCCGGGTCATGATGGGACATCCTTCCAACTCCAGGATGGGGCCACAGTTAGAGTTCACAAGAGAGAAACACAGCTCCAGACTCAATGACGGAGGAAAGCTCAGGGATTATGGATGGAAACCACATCTATAGCTCACAAGAGGAGACCAGTGTTCATATTCTCCGGGTGCGGGGGATGTTTGCAGGTTGGAAAGGTGAGGGCAGATGCTCTTTATACCATTGGCCAGAGAACTGCCTTCCTGTGTGCTCAGTGAAGATGGGTCCTCTTCTACCTTTAATTTTGTCACCTTTTAGGAAGCAGGTAGGAACATAAGGGACACACATGTATGACTGAGATGGTGGTGAACAAATCTGCCTAGGCATTGAGCAGCAGAATAAATTCTGAAGAATTGTGTGGCAATGTATTCCACAGCTGAATCAATCTCCTGTCCTTTTGTGAGCCCCACCCCGTTTTTTCATTTGTTTCTTCTGTATTATTTTCAAAACTCAGCCTCTAGCTGAGTTTATATACTTGCATATATTTAAATATATTTCCTATATGTTCCAGCAGTTTCAAAATTTCATCTGTTATATTAAGATCTCTGATGTATTTTAAATTCATTTCTGCAGAGAGGTCTGAGTGTAATTTCATTCTTCTGCATGTGTGTGTTCAGTTTTGCCATAAACAGTGTGTAGAAGAGGCTATAGTTTCTGGGATGTATGGCTTTTTGTACCATTGTCAACAGTTAGTTGACTGGGAGCTGGGGAGATGGCTTAACAGTGTTGCCCATTCTCTCAGACGACCTCCAACTCACATATGGAAGCAAACAACTATCTGTAACTCCAGTTCCACGTAATCTAAACCACTCTTTAGTACTTTGAGGGCATTGAATGTATGTGGGAGAAGTATATTCATGCAAGTAAGACATTCATAAACATAAAATTTAAAGTAAATAACAAAATTATTGAAAAAGAATAGCTTTCTGTACCTGTACAGATTTACCCCAAGTTTTTCTGGTTCTTGAACAACTTCTTCTTCTTCTTCTTCTTCTTCTTCTTCTTCTTCTTCTTCTTCTTCTTCTTCTTCTTCTTCTGCTTCTTTCTTTTTCTTCTGCTTCTTCTTCTTCTTCTGCTTCTTCTTCAGCTCCTGCTCCTGCTTCTGTTCCTCCTCCTCCTCCTTCTCCTCCTCTTCCTTCTTTTTCTCCTCACATGAAACAGGAGCTGTAGTTCCTCCTGTGATCCTGGAGCTGTGGTCTCCTCCTAGGAAAATGGAGTTGTGGTCCCCTCCTGTGAAATTGTAACTGGTCCCCTCCTGTGTGTGGTCATAAAACTTAAGATATAAAGCATTATAATCATAATACTTGTCCATCTTCTCTATTTCTTTTCAGATTCAGAACATATTCTTCTTTTCCCCTTCTATAATCATAGCACATTTTGCTTTTCCTGATTTTTTTTAGTAATAAATTTCACCCACCCAGTGCTCAGGGACCATTGTGGAAGAGGAAGCAAAACGATTGGAATTGCCAGGGGAGGAGGTACATGACAATATGGAAACAGAGACTTACAGGCCCCTGGAACCTTGTTCACATGACTCTACAGAAATGGTGTCTGCATTCACAAGACCAATGAAAACTCAAGAAGACGAAAACCCAGAATAGAACTGGGGAAATTGGCAGCAGGCCCCAATCTTAACTATATTAGAAGCTGATTACTGCTGGGTCAGAGAGAGGTGATCGTTAAGGAGTGACACTAGATAGACTGAATGGACCCCAGTGTATGAACTTGAACTGGGGGATGACAGGGAACACTAACTTGACTAGACAGGCCTTAACGTAAGTGACAGAATGCACGAAATCCAGTAGGTGACTATGGGAGGGTGCAGATGGGGGAGGGGGAATGAAGATGACAAAGATGTCTAATATGAAATACTCAAAAATTCAGTATTTTAAGGAATACAACTGAGTACCAAACAAAATTATCCATTCTATGACAGGTGAGCACAGTACACTATGGGGGCAGAGAGAAGCACCTGCCCCAGTCATGGGACAGATGCAGGAGACAGTGCCAAACCAGAACTCCAGAAGACAGGTGATAGTTGCAGAGACTGCATCAGGCACACGGAGCTACTTGTACAAGAGCTAGACGACAAGAGGTGTGTGTGTGTGTGGTCGTGGGAGGACAGTAGATGAAAAAGACAGAAGTAGCAGGGCACTGTGGTGCATCCCTTCAGTCCCAGTAAAGACAGACAGAAGCAAAGCATGGCTGGGGACACCGGCATGTGAAGACGTAAGAACTGAAGGACCTTGATTCAAGTATGTGAACTCACCTTCAAAGCTATCTTTCATCAACTTACTTAGAAAAAGCATTCAGGTGACAAAGTCAAGACTACACCTGTGAGGTGGAGAACAGTCAAAATGGGGGAGGAAGGAGAGGACTGAAGGTCTCCTAAAAGAAATAGAAAAAAGACAAAAAAAAATCACCTTCAATGAAAGCTAGAATCAGCGACAACCTGCAGGTTTTCCAAAGAGAGTCCATCAGTTTCATGCACAAACAAAGCTTGCTTCTGGGAGCGGACTGAACAAATCTATTCCTGGAAAGAAACACTTTTAAATGATAATTTTAAAAACATTTTACATTTTCATTCCTCATCCAAATACATTCATGGAATTAAAAAAAAAACAAAAAAAACCTTCAGACGTGCCTTAACATGTCAACTGCATCAAATGAACAGCTTTTGATTTACCAGTATGTATACATAAGCCTCTATGATTATCATCACAGAGAGAAGCCCAATATATTGCTTCACCTTTTCTTCTCTTTTGTTAATAAAGTTCATCATTTTAGAAAAAAGATGGAGAGGCTGTAGAGATTAGTGTGTGATCCAAAAGAGCTGAATTTTGTCTCCTAGCATGCACATGGGGCAGCTCAGAAATGCCTGTATCTCCAGCAAAAGGGACTATGAAACCTTTGACATCCAAGTGCCCTGCACTCCACCACACACATGAGAGTGACAGAGAGAGAGAGACAGAGAGAGACAGAGAGAGAGAGAGAGAGAGAGAGGTACAAACAGAATTTGAAAAATCTTACAAAATAAAAAGTGGAGACTGTTTGAGGAGTGCACTTAATATTGACCTTTGACCTCCAGAAGTACACACACACACACACACACACATGAATAAACGTGTGGAAATATGCATAGCTGTGTAACCTAAGAACTGGGAAAGTTTGTCTTGTTAGATGATTCAGTTGCTAAAGACTCCTACTGGCAAACCTGAAGGACTGACTTGGACTCTTAGGACATATCTTTTGAATTCCAAATGTGTGATGTATCACAAGCATGCCTACACAAACACATATGTGCACAAAGTGAATAAGAAACTTAAAAAAAAAAAAAACAAAGGATTGGGTGTAGGGAGGAGGCTGGAGAAATGACTCACTGATTACAAAAGCTTGCTACTCTTTCCAAGGCCTCCAGTTTGGGTAACTGCACGTGTATCTCCATCTCCATTAGTGGAGACATGGAACGAGTGTAACAGGAAAGAAATCCTTGGAGACTGTGTTTGTGGAGAGATCATTTATTGAAATCAAGGCAGGGGTTTATATAGGAAAGCCAGTCTTGCCATTACTGAAGGCGGGCAAGTTCAACTATGAGAGTGCATAGCTGCACAACCCCTATGGGGGCCTTCCTGCTTGGAGAAAGTTAAATTTTGATGAAAAGTGGGGAAAGGGGGTTACAATCCAACTTAATCAGAGAGTGGCCAAGCCAGGATAGGATGGTGACAGTGTAAACACTGTCAGAGAAGATATTAATGGGGCCATCTTCATTTTGGAGTGCTAGGTATAGCAAATAATTCATTGTACTGGGGCAATCATTCTTGTTCATTATGATAATAGGGTGTTTATCTCCTGGCTGAACAACAATTAGAACCACCCTGTTATTACTTGCATTGGTGAACACTGAGGGGCCTCCAGGGATGAGGGCATGGCAGAACAGTGTGTGTGGGGGAACTGGGGGAGAAAGCATATGTCAGAGATCAATTTTTCCTTTGGATAGCCGTTATCAGTTTGGCCAGAAAAATTAAGGAGGCTAAAGATGAAGGAAGAATGATTCCTCATGAGCTATTGTACATCTGAAAGGAAGAATACATGACCAGAACACCGGGCTCTTTCCAAAACATATGTAGGGTGCGTTCCTTGCCTTGCCTAATCATGGTGGCTAGTGCATAAACTTCCATGAGGGGAGAATAAAGTGTCATTGAATGGAGAGTTTTAGGGGTTATATTTTGCTGAACAACCTCTACGAAGGAGCTCCAGAGTGGCCAGGTTTGCCACAAGACATACAGCTGAATCTTCCTCATTAGAACTATCTCTTTGATCAGGTGATTCTGGGGTCTGTAGGGAAGACCTCACACATTGTCTAATGGTGGCAATGACAGGTAGGAAGAAACGGGGGAGCCTTCTTGTGCTTCCCTGCTGTGTGCAAATTAAACCATCCTCCTAGTCCAGATCTCTGATTCTTAGGGGTCAGCGGACAGGAGCCATGGGGTTATATGTAAGGCTTCCTTCCAAAATCTCAGGGCATCTTTATGTGACAGTGTAACACCACAGGACTGGAGCAGAATGTGCAGTCCATGAATTTTGGAATTCTTTTGATGGGAGTGTGAATTTCCCATGATCAAAAGGAGAAGAGTAGAGCAATGTGCAATACAGGAAGAACATTCCTGGGTCAGTGGAAGGGCCCTGGAGAATTCAACCCAGTATGTACATGTAAGCTTGTTCATAAATTTAAGAGGCTGGCTAGCATTCTAAGGGTTTTTAACTGGTTGTTGAAGTACCTGTCTTTTAATGGAAGAGAAAGTTTCAATTGCCCTTCCAAAATGACTGTTCCCTCACAAAGGTGCAGACTGAAGGGAAAGGAAGAAACCTTTGCCAGTCCTCAGAATGGGATGGCAGTGTAGAAATTGAAGAAAAATGGGAAAATTTTCAGGTTAACAAATTTAAGAAAATTCAATCATTTTACTGAGATGGTCAATATGAAAAATTTATTCAGTTGCTAGTCCTAGCTAGTCCCTTTGCACTTATGGTCAGTGGAAATAAAATCTATTCAAATATCACCTCAAAGGTGTAACTGATCAAAATTACATTTATATGAGCATAAATTAAAATTATTGAAGTATTTCATTCAAATCTCGTATTCAAATATTAAAAAAGTACAACTTCTTTGCTTTTTATCTTAATTATACCTGTGGCATCTTTAGTAAGTCAATAAAAGATAAGGGAAGGGGTCTAAATATGATTAAGATGTATTGTATGAATGCACAAACATTCAATAACAATATATATTTCGAAAAAAAGTTGGGGGATGTAGGGCTTAGATTTATGATTGAGTGTTTTTGAACAGTGATATCTCTAGTACAGAAACCGGGTTCTGTTCCTGGCCCCCCAATGGTCACTAACAACTTTCTGTAACTCTAGTTCTGGGGGATATGAAGTTCTCTTCTGGTCAGTACATGTTTGTTTGCACTGACATACATGGAGGTTAAACTGTCACACACCAAAAATTAAAATAAATGAATAAAAACAAACAAAATTTTGGTTCATAAAATTTCCATAGTATTGATCATATTTACAGAGTGTATTTTATATAAATTATATAGTTGGCTTTTAAAAACTCCATCGAAAATAAAACATTAATGTTTTCTTACTGATCTAATAATATTAAAACATTTGTTTTATGGTAGATAATTGATGTAATTTTAACCTTTTGTACATCTGGGTTCATTTTAAAGCTTACTTTTTTAAAGCATGAGCATGTGTACTTATCTGTATCTATAATCCTTTGATATAAAATTTACTATACAAACTCATTATTTTCAAATAACATCCAAAATATTTACTAACTTGTATTAAATATTCATATGTTGCTCCTAATTTATACTATATATTTATTTTTATATAAGACCTAATATTTTATGTTGCATCATATAAAAATACAATATATATGAATAATTTCACCACTAAAGCATGTTTTACATTTGAAAAACTATATTTATATAAATAATACACATTTTGTATCAATATGAAACATGAAGAGTGTCCAATATCAAATGTACACCAAGTCCAAACTTGCAAGTACTAAATACATACCACCAGTGCTAGGCTATATGGTAGTGGTAGAACACTTGCACAACATGAAGCAATAAAAGAGATCTTCTTTCGTTTTTAAAGATCCCCCTGAATTGGAATACAATCTCCGTGTGTGCAGAAAGCAGTTTCTAATTTTAAAAAAATCCCTGTTTTATTGTTATGCATTCAGATGTTTAAAAATACATTTTAATCGTCTGTCAGAGCTTCAGGTATTGGGTCAGGTCTTTAATCCCAGAGAATTCAGGAGGTAAAAGTAGATTAATCTCTGTAACTTAGAAGCCATCCTTGACTACATATAAAGTTGTATGAAAGCCATGGATGAGACTCTGTCTTAAAATAAACAAACAAACAAACAACAAAAAAAAAAACAAACAGAACTGTAAGAGTCCCATGAAAGCAATTACAAAGGAACACCTAGTGTAGGTAATTTTAAAGGTACTACTTTAATTTACAAAAATATTATCTGTTTATTCTCTCTTTAAATTCAGTTACAATGGGTAAAAAGATTATACCACCCATTCTGTAATTTATGTTAAATATTAATGATTTCAATTTTAATTGCAAATTAATGCATAATTATATTGTATTACATAAGCATTTTATAGAATAAATCTACAGAGCTTAGATAAAAAATTATTGCAACCTACATTAATGCTTTGCTTGTGAATGCTACATTTATTTTAATCTGTAAAAGTTACATTAGATTTAAATTTATTTTATAGGAATCATACCACATTTTTCTAGCTTTGTATTAATCTCTTTCCTCATTTCCACTGTGAATCAAATAAATCACTCCTTCCTTTAAAGAAATGCCTACCGTGAAACCACTGTTGAAGTGTTGGTAAATCAAACTCATAAATCTCCAGTGCAGACAACAGAACAAAACACAACTCAATATTAGAATAAACTATATTATTATGTAAATGAAAGGCCTATATACATGATCAAAGATTTAACAACTTTAGCCATGTGTGGTGGTGCACACCTTTAATGCAATTAATCTGGAGGTGGAAGTTGTGAATCTCTGTGAGACCGAGGCCAGCCTGGTATACATAGTGAGTTCCAGGGCAGCTGGGTAGACCCTGTCTCTAAAAGACAAAAGAAGAATTTACCTACCCACATGAAAGAACACTCAAATTACAAAGAAAGAAAACCTCAAAGAACTTGAAGGTAGGAAGAAACTCCCGACTGAAGGTTAACAAAAATATAAGGGTGAAAAAAATTAGAAAGAACATTCAGCATCTCAAAAATGAATTAATGAACATCGTAGAAATCCTGAGGAAGATTCAATCCACAGTGAAATATAAAATGGAATAACTCAATAAGCCAATGTGGAATGACAGGACAAAGTCTCACAAGCAGAATGAGTACAATGGAAAATGGAATATTAACACTGGATGACAAAGGTAAAGAATTGGAGCACTCAAGCAAAAAACATTAACTTACAGGGGTAAAAAAGAAACAAGAATGGAATATCCAGGATACAGGAACCTGTGAAGGGACAAAACTTAGTAATCATAGGCATAAAGGAAGCAGAAGAAGCTCTGGTCAGTGGAGCAGACTGGAGTTCAGTAGGATTATATGTCGGGAGCCATTTTGCTGTTTATGAGCTCTCCTACCTGGCAGGAACCATTTTGTTGTTTACGCCCAAAATCTAAGAGGAGACATGCTTTTAGCACAAGGATGATATTTCAACGTTCCATGACCTTTTGGGAGAGAATATAGGTTTTGCTCAAAAGTCAGCATTGTCTCTAATTTGATTTCCTGCCTGAATTCCTATACTCTGGATAGTGATATGAATACATTGAGCAACATAAAGTTAGGGCCTCAGTACTCACTGACAGCCTTCCCGAGTCTATCCTTTCTCTCTGTATATTTATTTCTCAATCCCCAATTACACCTTCAGGTATGGTTCAATTTCTGCCAGTGGGCTCCAGCAATTATAGAAGAAAATATCCCTAAATTAAGGAAAGTTAAGCACCTGAACAAGGGACCTTGAAGACTGGGGATACAGTGAAGGGCACCACAGGGTAACTGAGCTCAAGGCAAAGGAAAAGGGGTGCGGTGAGTAACTTCAGGAGGAAGACAAGCAAATCACCTGCATTCTCATTGTTTCCTTCTCTCACCTGCGATCACTCTACCTTCTTTTGTTCTTCCTTCTTTCTTCTCTCATTTTCTTCTTTTTCTTAATTGTTTCTTTCTTACCTGTGTTGACCTAATGGAAGGATAAGGATAAGATTTTTACTGGCAGCAGAAAGTGTGTTCATTAGTGTCTCTTGATGGCAGTTTTGGGATCCAGTGATATTATTTCTCAGACTTCTTCTGCAAATAAATGAACAGATTCAGAGTAAATAACCCTTTTTTCTTTTTATTAGCTTCCATTTTCAGTAGGGAGAAGAAATTCTCTTAATATCCACGCTGTTATTCATGTAGGAAGATTACAGAACAAAATATCCAGGTTTTTTATGGGGAAAAAGCATTCTTAGAAAATTGCTCATCATATTTAAATTTTTGCTGAAGGATTCCTAGCTTCCAGTTACATGAGTTATTTCCATGATGTGTGTTATTGGCAGAATGAGTACTCAGTATAGTGTTGTTAGACCCCACTCTCAGCCCAGGGACTCGAACCCCAGTGGGCCGCCTGGGTGACTAAAGTCGGGGAGCTTCAAGCCCACTGACCTCACTCAGCCCAGGGGACTCGAACCCCTGTAGGCTTCCTGAGAGTCAGTCCCAAGAATCCAGACCGTCAGATGCAAAATGCAAGAAGTAGGTTTATTTCACTTGCGCAAGTGGGAGACTCAGTCTCGTTCATGAGACTCAGCCCGCCTGACTCCTGCCAGGCCAGGTTTTTATAGTAAGGTTTCACAGGATGATTATGCATTGACATATAGCTCAACAAACAGTTCACATACAAGATATTTGCTTACAGATTAAGGTTACAGAAGGGACAACTTCTCCATAAACCTCACACATTACTTTGTAGTTCACAGGAGGTAAACTTTTCCACAATTTATGGATGGGATAATGGAGACTCTTCCTGTGGAATGTTAAGCCCACAGGCTTTATCTTGCATACCAAGGGATGTTTACATAACTCTTGAATTCCCTGGGTCTCTTCCTCCTGGATTTATAGTTTCTTAGTTGTTTTTCTAATTGGGGGGGTGGGGAGGCCGAGCTCGTATCACCGAGTGCCTCATAAAACAAAATGTCTCACAGTGTATGTAGCACAGGATGGCTGTCTATATCTTAGCCTGCAATGGTTTTCTTTATTATTACTCTATTAAGTGTATTCATCTTCCTAGTCTTAGTTGCATCTGGCTACCACAGGGGGAGGACCCGGTAAACAGTTTCTCTCTTCCTCAGACATTTTTGCCCAAGCAGCAGAATTTTGTGTTCAAGGGGTTAGAGTAGGACATCAGCAGCTCTGTAATTTCTTGGCTTGATAGAAAAACTCTGTCCTTGGTTTCCTGAAGAGGGAATGATAACTTTAAAAAACAGTGGAAGAGTGTAGGAGAAAAACTTCAGGATTATTATGATGTTCTTGGACCAAGCAAGGTCCCAGTGGATACATTTAGTTTGTGGAGTTTAATTAGAGATAGTTTAGATTCTAGACATGAGACAGAAAAGGTTTGAAAAAAAAAAGCAAATGGAAATGGGATTGAGCCACAAGGCTCAAGCAGACGAGAAAAGTGAAACTAAATCTTCCACACCACCAGTGGAGCCAGCTTTTGTGGAACCTGAAATTGAGCAACTATTCAAGAGCCATTAGATCCTGAAGAAAAAGAGGAGAGAGAAAAGGAAGCTGTTAGATATCTGAGAGAGGAGGATTTTTCACCAATTGCCCACAAAGCCCGAGGCTGAGCCTAAGGGAGAATATTTAGAAAAAATGTGGCATTTACAGGGCGTGGTCAAATCTCTCTCTTTACAAATGCATCCTTCTACAGCAGCTCATGGTCAAGAGGGCTAGAGACTCCAACATCAAAGGACCATTGTCACAGGCTTTTTTGTTAATTATTTTGGGTTTTTGGTTCCTTAATTACCAGGTGAATCATGCAAATTCCACTATGTCTATGCCTTACCCTGGGGCACCTTGCTTTCCACAACAACTACTAAATAGGATTTCAGGCTATTTTTCACTTCACAGTTTGCTGGGTTGAGGATATGGGTCAGTGGTAGAGTGCTTACCTAGCATACATAAGGCTGTGAGTTAGAGTCTCACTCACACCTCCCATGCATAGCATTTGAACAATGCAAGCACAACTAATCTTTTCCCAATTCAACAACTGTGCCCTGTCCTAACAGCACCTGGTGTTAGCTGTATTATTGTGTTTTGCTACTCAGCAGAGGTGATAGCAACAGAAATTGTTGCAAGGACAGGTATTTACATTCCTGCTAGTAGTGACTGAATTCAACAGTTCTTCTGTCCCATGTAAACCACTAACCTAAAGATAAATACATGGGTTTGTGTGTGTGTGTGTGTGTGTGTGTGTGTAAATCATATTGATAACACTGAGAAATTTACTCTGGAGCTGGGATTGGCCATCTCGTTTCAGGCTCAATCCTACTGTCTCAGGATGTTCTTCAAAACTTGTACAGGCTCAGGCTGGCCACCTGACCCTCTGACAAGCAAAAAGAAGAACAAAACAGCCTCAGATTAAGGACATTCTGCTGTTGAGAATAACTAAGGGATAAACTAATTTCAACAGAAGTTATTATTCACCCTATGGTATAAAATGTCTATAGCAAAAGTAGCTCATATAATTCTCTGTTTTCTCACATCGATGAATAAGTCACTAATATGATTCACAGTTCTTGGAGAAGATATATAGCAACCTCTGCCTAAAGTTCCTCAGTAATTATGCTAAAGATTGTAACCTTCAATTTGATAATGTGTTCCTAGGTGCCAGTTGCTTTCTTCCTAATGTAAACACTTCCTCAAGACCTAAAGCAAGGTTTATGGTTTTTATGTTTTGTATAAGGTTTAATTAGGAACCCACAAATAAAATATATACATGGGTAATAATTATCATTACATTATTTTATGTGTGTAAATTGCAGTCCATGTTCTTTTAGTAAGATGATGCTGTACAGTAGCCATCTGAGCCACAAATAACCGCCATCTTCATGTCTTCAGCAATGCCTAGTTAAAAAAGATCATAAAATTTGAATTTGTTGACTATTGTATTCTTTCACTGAAGGAGGGATAAGCAGGGTCATTGGACCTTCACCTGAATGTGTACAGTCAGTCCTCCTAGTTAGCTGTATGTAATTTTTCCAAAGTTAATTTTTTAATGTTATTACATCTCATGGTACTAAGAAAGAAAATGAAATGGTGAAAGATGATGTTAAAAAGATATCAGAATGGACATATTTTTTAAATGAGAAAATCTATTCAGATGATTTAAGATCTGAGTCTATATGTTATAGTATGTAAAAGATGAGAGAAAGCTATGTGTAAGTAATCTTACAATTTCTGTAAGTTGATAGTTCAAATAGTCTGAAGAACAAAATATATGTCTAATCAAGGTTTATTCAAGAATGTTTGGATTTTGCTCAAGTTTTAGCTGCATAGCATATAGTAATTAAAACTACCAGGTTGGTGGAAATTTGTGCGGTAACTACTGTGCCTCACATTACAGCTACTTCTTTTAACTTGTAAACTGATGGTCATTATATTGCTAGAGCCTTACAGGTGCTTAAAACTGTTTCTTACATCAAGGCAAATAACACTCAAGATTCTAGAACTATTTGGTCAGATGCAAAGGTGATCACATGCTTGTTCTCAGTCCTGTTTTGTAGGGCATATTATGGCCCATAGAGGACTTCTAGGTCCTTTGACTTTAGGGAATGTTTTAGCAGAAAAGGCCACATGTCTCATAGTTTTATCTCAACTAGAATTAGCACAAAAATCTTATGCCTTACATTATCAAAACAGCCAAAGTTTGAGGAAGCAGTTTCCTCTTACCAGGGAGGCTGCTAGACAAATTATTAAACAATGTCACTCCAGTCCTGAACATCATTTGATTCCTCAATATTAAGGAAAATCTAGGGGACTAAAACCTAATCAGCTATGGCAAATGGATGTGATTCATATCCCTGAATTTGGAAGATTAAGTTATGTTCATGTTTCTGTTGATACATATTCAGGATATCTTATGGCCACAGCACAGGCTGGAGAGGCCACTAAGCATGTTGTAGTGCATTGTTTAAAGTGTTTTGCTATAGCAGGTCTGCCATCTATTATAAAAACAGACAGTGGCACAGGCTACACTAGTCAAACTTTCCAAAGTCTCTGTACTCATCCATTGTGCATAAAACAGGCATACCATACAACCCCCAGGGGCAAGGGATTGTTGAAAGTACACATGGAGCTTTAAAAATTCAATTACAAAAAATAAAAAATGGGGAGTTATATTCAAGAACTCTTTGAATCATGCTCTTTTTATTTTAAAATTTTAAAATGTGGATGATCTTGGTCTTTCTGCTATAGATATGTTGTGGCATCCCAAGATATTGGATACCTATGCACAAGTGAGATGGAAGGATCCAATTGATAGGAAATGGCATGGCCAAGACCTGGTATTAATATGGGGAAAAGAGCATGTTTGTGTTTTTCCATGGGGTGCTGAGAATGGCCCATGGCTGCCAGAAAGGCTTGTCCAGTTCACAGGGACTGAACGAGACAAGAGTGATGCTGCTCTTGTTGTTTATGTGGAATCAGTTCCTGATGACACACAGAGAGCTGTATTGGGCTCATGTGCTGGTTCCACCAATTCTGCATCCTGCAGTATGTGATGGGAGAGAGATTTTGGTAGTAATGAATAAAATTCGGCTGTTAGATCAACCAGAAATGGGGAGCATGAGAATGCATCAAGCATCAGTGTTTAATTACTCTGGTGCAGGAAGAGATTTGCCTATATGTATTTCAAAAAACCCTTCTCGAGTTGGGTGTGGAAGAGCTAAGCAAAGGACTTTCTCAGGCTAGGACAGGCTGTGTTAGTGGTACATGTATCTGGCTACCACAGTCAGAAGTGGAGTCTAAGACAGGCATCCCTCCTCAAGTTCTCCCCCGATGCAGAACAGATTATAGCTGTACCAACAAAATGATACCCTGGAGAAAGTGCTATGCAGAAAAGTTTTTTCAATATAATTTGTCTGGGACAAATAGATATATTACTGACTGGTCTAGTAATCAAGACAAGCCAGAGCAAAACTCAGGAATGGGAAAAAAGGCTGGCTGCAAAACTTTGGTGGTCGGACATGGACCTTCAGCAAACATCAGTATGAAATCTTACAGCAGTGAGATAAGATCAAGCCTTAGGGGGTCACTTCCTGGCATGGAGGACCAGTGATTGCCGGTGTAAATCCAACTTACGTACTTTTGGTTGGGTCTTTACATCTTTCTGTGAATCAGTCCATGTTTAATGTTGCTTGTACAGACTGCAATTTGAAGAATTATATCTCCAAGTTTCCTTCGTATACTCAAGGTATGGTCATTCGCCAACCTTTTTTGCTATGATTCCTGTTAATATCACAGCCCCTTGGTATGCTGACCAAGGTCTTCAGGTATTGGTAGAGATGAGGAATGCCAAAAATGGAACAAAAAGAGTGGTAGGGTTGCTCATTGCAGGAGTCATAGCCCTAATCACTCTTATAGCTATTGCCGCCACTGCAGCAGCAGCGCTAACGTAAGAAGTACAAGCTTCTCATTAGGAAAAAAGCTTGTCTAGAAATGTTACAATGGCTTTAGGAACACAAGAAAATATTGATTGAAAAATGGAACAAAAATTGAATGCTTTATATGACATAGTGAATTTTTAGGAGATAAAATACAAGGTCCAAAAATTAGAGCTCATTTGGAATGTCACACTGAGCACCATCAAATTTGTATTACTTCTAAAGCTTATAATAATAGCCAACATGGAAGGGATAGAGCCAAGAGACATTTACAAGGTGTGTGGCACAGTGTGAATTTGTCTTTAGATTTAATTCAATTACACAAGGAAATCTTGAACTTACAAGATGCTGAGCCACTTAAGCTTCACACTGCAAAGATAACAGAGGATATCCTAGGAAAACTGAGAGCTTCTTTACTGGTATGGTCCTCTTTTAACTCCTGGATAGGAAGTATTGCAGCTTTGCTTCTTTGCAAACTATCTGCTTGCTCCATCTGTTGGCAAGATATGTTGATAGCTCGTTCTGGGACCTCAGAGCTGAGGTACATAATGTTTGGCTCTGATCCCTACCATAGTTGGGGACCCCATTGCAGAGGCTGATAGTCAGAGATAGGTAAGATTCTCTCAAGTTGGGTCAATCTAAGACAGGGCATGAATCAATGGGATTTATGTACCAATGGCAGGAAATGCCTGTGCTTTGGACAGAACAACCTAAGTCAGTCACAGTCTTTCTGTGCCTTAGTCCAGGGAGCTCTGGCAATTAAAAAATAGAAAAGGGGGTGCTGTTGGGAGCCAGATTGTTGTTTACGAGCTCTCTTTCCTGCCAGAAGCCATTTTGTTGTTTACAAGCTCTCCTTCATGCCAGGAACCATTTTGTTGTTTATACCCAAAATCTAAGAAGAAATATGCTTTTAACACAAGGATGACATTTGAATGTTTGGGAACGGATGTAGGTTCTACAAGTTAACTTTTGTTGTTGTGAGCAAATATCATCATTGTCTCTAATTTGACTTCCTGCCTGAATTCCTATACTCTGGATAGTGATATAAATACATTGAGGAAAATAAAGTTGGGGCCTCAGTAGTGACTGACAGCCCTACCGAATCTATCCTTTCTCTCTATATACATATTTCTCAATCTTTAATTCCTCCTTCAGGTACCGTTCAATTTCTGCTGGTGGGCTCCAGCAATTATAGCAGAAAACATCCCTAAATTAAGGAAAGTTCTGAAAATATTCAAGAAGATACAAGAAGCCAACAGAATATCAATTAGACAGCATCAGAATCACTTCATGGCATATAACAACAAAAATCCTAAATGTACAGAACAAAGAAAGTGTTCTGAAAGCTGCAAGAGAAAAAATAAGTTACATATAAAGAAAAGCCCATCTGAATTACAGCTGAGTGTGAAAGAAAACTAAAATAGCCAGAAGAGCTTGGAGTGAAGCATTTCAAGTTCCGAATGACCACAGATAACAAACCGAAATACATTACTCAGCATAACTGCCTGTTATCCTTAAAGGGAAAAAAAGCCTTCAAAGAAATAAATAGGCTGAAGAAATGCATGTTCATCAGGCCAGAAATACAATGAATACTAAAGCAATACAAAGGACTGAAGAAAGAAATGACTGTACTCAAAACGTTACAGAAGGAAAACAAGCAATGCTCAGAAACACTAAATAAGCCTAAGAACACAAACACAAAATAAAATGGCACTAACCAAGACATAGCTTTCAGCAATAATCCTAAATATCAATGGCTTCCACTCCAACGTCAAAAGACACAAGTGCTTGAGTTGATTAAGAAACAAAATCTCTCTTCTCTACTAGAAAATCATCTAAACTCTAACGATTAACACCACCTGAGGGAGAAGGAAGGAAAACATCATTCTCAACAAATGGCACCCTGAAACAAATAGGAATGCTATCCTATTATCTAACTCTAATATTATAATATCTGTCAAAATAGACTTCAGAGTGAAATTAATCAGAAAAGATAAAAGATGACTACTGACTCATCATGGGAACAACTGACAAAGAAGACAATGAAGTCATGAACACACATGCATCAAACCCCAGTGCTCACAATTTTATAAAAACAGTACTACTGGACTAGAAGACAACGATTAATGCCAACTCAGAAATAGGAGTTGAAGTCAATAGCATACTTCCTCCAGTGGACAGGTAGGTCAACTGGACAAAGACTGAAGAGAGAACCATCTGAATTTAAAAATGTCATACATTGAAATAACATAATAGACATGTACAGAATTTTAAACTCAATTACCAAAGATTACACATTCTACTCAGGAGCCTGTGGAAGTTTCTGTAGAATAGGTCACACACTGACCATTATATACAGTAGTTTTTATTATTTCACATTAGGTATGTTGATCAACTATTATATGGCTTTGTAAATTATACTGTGTCATGCTGTGGGATTGTAGAATAAAACTATTTTACTACATATAGCATATATGAATATTTTGCAGTATATTTTAGATATATTATGGCAAATATAAAATATTTCTGCATGTCAAAACCTGGCAAACCTCCATTATTATCAAGAGTTAAACTTTATAGGGTTTCATCAAATTCAGCATGAATAAAAGATGAAAACCTACATCAAATAATTTTAATGTTTTCAATATTTCTTTTAATGTATCTATATATTTTAAAATGTATTTTATTAAAACTGCTCACTTTTCTCTACTGTGACATTAACATATTTTTACTCCATTGTTATTGCTAACAAAACCAATCACCTTTTCACTTAATTAAATACCATCCCCTTGACCTCACCTGTAGTTCTGAACAATGAACCAATACCCCGGATATTCTAGAAGAGAGTTCTTATGACCTGCATGCACAGCAAAAGAATTAAGTATGCCATTGATGAGAATTATCTCTTGGCTAATTGGGCTTGATTTGCAAGCTGGGTGGTTCTCACATCCCAGTACAGATCCATGCAATAAAAGAAAAACATTAAAAATACCAAAACAGATATTAAAGTTTTAAATATTTATATATACACCAGGAGCCTTGAGAAAGGGATAGATCTCTGGGTCTTTACTTGGTCTGCAAGACTGTGGTCCGTAACTTGCATTGCTACTTCTTCATCTTAGCTCCTGGCCCCCTCTCCACGTTTGACTCTCACCAGTCTTTCTCACAGCATTCTAGGAACACACTAACTGCCTGCCGTGGCCTGGACACCAGGAACAACACATACTCCAACTGAAACACTGATGGCACCTTGACCAAGAGATCTAAAACACCGGACAGTAGCTGAGACAGTGTAAACGACTTGGGATAGAGCATACAGCCTCCAATTACTTATCAACAGAAAAAATTGACTTCTCCCTTTCAAAATCCCTTTCAAAACATTGTAAACTGCTGTACTGAAAGAAGAAATGTATCTTGAATACAGAGGAATGAAAAACTCAATCCACATAACTAACTCAAGATGTACTAATCTCAGTGCAGAAGACGCCCCCCCCCCCCAAATAATACACAGGTAACACATATGCTCAAAAATGTTGACTCATTAGTAATGACCCCTATGGAAAATGACCCAGAAGAAATTCCAGAAAATGAAATGAAGCAATATAATTATGTCCAAGAAAATCAATGAAAATATAGGCGTTCTCCAAGAGAACAGCAAGAACAATTAAAAGAGATGTATGTGATAAGAAACTCAGTCTATGATATGAAAATAACATCTAAAAAGCTTAGAACTTCTGAAGACACTGGCTGGAAGTGAGAAACTCAATAATCCAAATGCAAACCTCAGTGGAATGCAACTGAAGGTACCCTGTTGAGAACAGACCTTGGCGGAATGCCAAGATGAAGGAATTAAATCATGCTGTGAAAGTCAATAATACATTTAGAAAAACACAGAGTGGGAACACTTGAGTGCTCTGGGACACCATGAAAGGACCTAAACTTCAGCACATGGGCTAAGAAGGAGAATACCATACCAAAGTCTTAGAATGTATCTTCATTAAAGCTGTAGAAGGAATCTTCCCAAACCCAGAAAAAGAAATGGCCACCTACAGAACAGGAGATATACAGGGCTGGAGAATAAACTCCTCATGACATATCACAGCCATATCATGTGCATGAGTGTTTCGACTACAGACATGGAAGTGCACCATGTGTGTGCAATGCCTGTCAACGGTCAGAAGAGGATGTCTGATTCCCTAGAACTAGAATTATACTAAGTTGTTAGCTGCAATGTTGGTTCTGGGAATGTCATGTTGGTGTTGGGAATCAAACTCAGGACATCTGGTATAATAGCAAGTGTTCTTATCCACTGAGCCATCTTCTAGCCCCCAAAGAATATATTTTGAATACTAGGACAGTAATCAAAAGAAATCACAACAAAATTTTTAAAATGACAGGAATTAGTCAGTAGTTGTCAGTAATAAATATAAATATTAATGATCTTGATACATAATAAAAAGCCAAAAATAGATTGCATTAAAAATGGAATAAATTTTAATTCTGCCTCCAAGTATCATACATCAGTGTCAAAGAAACCACGGGGACTGGCTCAGTAGTTAAGAACAGCTATTGCTCTTGCAGAGGACTGGATTCTGTTTCCAACACCCACATGACTGCAAATAGCCATCCATAATTCCAGTTGCAGATTCCCTCTTCTGACCTCCCTAGGCATTGTTGGACAGTGATGTTCTTGTATACCTGAGGGAATACATTCAAATAGATAAAATAGTAATAATAACAACAGCAGCAATAGTAATGATACTAATAAAAATAGACAGTAATTTAGGGTAAAATGGTGGGAAAAATACTTTATCAAATGGAAGTAGGATCCAAGAAGGTGTAACTATTCTACGATCTGAGAACATAAATTCAAACCAAAACCAGTCAGAAGAGACAAGGACATTCACTTTGTACCAAGCACCAGTTCTTCCAAGCTAATAAAAAATACTACTAGATCAAAAAATACAGATTCACCCCAACATGGTGATTCTGAATGGTTTCAGTATCACACTCTTACCAATAGATAGGTCGTGTAGACAAAAATTAAACAGAGAAACATTGCTATTAAATGATACCATTAAACAAATGGGCTACTGCCGGACCCGCTGGCAGAAAATCGAACTGTACCTGAATTGGGGAGTTAGGATTGAGAAAGAGAGAGAGAGAGAGAGAGAGAGAGAGAGAGAGAGAGAGAGAGAGAGAGAGAACAGGAGGACAGATTCGGGAGGGCTCTCAGTCAATACTGAGGCCACGACTTTATTCTGCTCAGCGTATTTATAGGAACAATACAACCATCATTTACATATACAGGATTATTCAAAACACCTATGTCTACTTAACAAAAGGTGCTAAGCCTAGGATTTAAGATAAGCTTTCCTCCGGGTGATTAAATCAGACCTTCCTACAAGGATTTACAAGATTTTCAGCCTTGGGATTATAGGATTTTCAGCCTTGGGATTAAGGGATTTTCAGCCTTGGGCCTAAAATAATCTCTCCTTCAAGTGAATAAATCACTCGCATTGTACTCATACATATTAAAATAGTAAATAAAATATTTTTAAAAACAAATCTACAAGAAAACATTGCAAAATCTATAAGATGTTAAGTACAAAATATAAACTTTAAACACATATACAGGTGTACATGCTTCCAAATTTGATTATTAATTTTATGTATCATAGATATTTCAATTGATTGAAGTTAAAATAAAAATCCTAATGAGCCAGGAGAATAAGTTGCTAAACCTTCTCCAATGTTTCAGTAATAGCCAAAGATCAAATATCAGTCACCCAGAGCTCAGGGACCATTGCAGAAGAGGAGGTGGAAAGATTTCAAGAGCCAACAAGGAGGGGCGTGACCATACGGAAATGGACCTTCAAACTCCTGGGGTCCTGCTTATGTGAACCTACAGCAATGATTTCAGCATGCTCAAGACCCATGCAACTCAAGCAGACAAAACCCAGGATGGAACTGGGCAAATGGGTAGCAGACCCTGCTGAAGAAATACTGGCAACTGATGACTGTTGGATGAGGATGAGCTAATCTTCCTAAAATGAAGGATTCTGAGTAGGCTGACTGGACCTCAGTGGATGAACCTTCACTGAGGTCACTGGGGGGCACTAAATTCATACAACAGTCCTTAACACAGATGAAAGAATGCTGTGACTCGAGTTGGGGAAGGCCTTATGGAGGTGTAATGGGGAAGGATGTATAAAGATGATTAAGATTGGTTGAGACTGTCGGTATGAAATACACAATGATTTAGTAAAAAGCAGCCAAAGATATTTTGAAAAGTTAGAGATTCTCTCACATCAATGTGTATTACATTATTCACAATGGTAAAGTTATGGGACCAAGCTAGATGTCCAACTACACAAAAATAGAATTTTTTTTTAATTGTGGTAAACATATACAAAGGACAGTTTTTATTTTTTTATTTTATTTTATGTATGTGAGTGTATTGTGTGCATGTTTGTAAGTACACCTGCATATGGTTATGGATGCGGAGGTCAGAAGAAAGCATCAGATTCCCTGAACTGGAGTTAGCCACCATGTGAGTCCTGCAAATCAAACCTGGGTCCTCTGCATGAGCAGCCAGTGCTGGTGACCACTGAGACATCTCTTCAGTCCCATCCAATGGGAAAAAAATTAAGATATAAAGCAGAACGTAGATCTATAGAGTCAGATGCAATTGCACATAACCAAGTAAAGCAAGTTAAGTGAGTGTCAGAAAAATACTGTGTGCTTGATGTCCTTTGTGGCCCATACATTTTATATAATCCCATAACAGCAAGACAGGTAAATCCTGAATGAAAACATAACTGAAATCGTCGAAGGCAACTAAGAGGGCAGAAAAGGAAAAATGGGTCAACAAGTCGCACCACATAAAAAAACTGATGAAAAATAAGAAGTCTGTGAAAACAACAGTGGTTGTACCATGCTCTCTGTGGTATTCCCATGTGTGCATTTGTTTTTACAACTTACCAGAAATGAGAAATTATTATCAAGTCTTTGTTAAAGCAGATAGCATTTGTGACAAAATAGCACATCATATTCATTAATCTAAGTAAATATTTATGTCTACACACATTAAGTAAACAGTACGTATACTAGGCACTAAGGTCCTCAAGGAGGCAGTTTGATTAAGTGTAACAAAGCTATGTGATTACTTAAATAAGTGGTACTGTCACCATTAGACATCTTTCTAAAAAAATTATTTTTAAAAATCAAGTGTACAGTTCCCTAGCCATCACCTTTACCATCAAATGACAGATGATTTAGGTAATCAATGGAAAACATATACCAACAGAAAAAAGGTAAATGGGTAACATTATTCATCTGGAGGTGACCTTAATCATCTGGCTTTTTCTTACACAAACTGCTATTGTTTCTGGCTATTTAAGTCACTTTATTCAGGGTCTCTCCGTGTTAATGAAATCTATACTGATGCCTTTCACAGAGGACTTTCATGTCTTAATCTTGTAGTTGACAAGCTTTACATTATACTTTAAGAACTTACAAATGCCAGCTGTTCAGAAATAGTCACCTACATGTGCTTGAAGGATAAAAAGGCAGAGAGTCCTTTGATGTCAGCCAACACACACACACTGCACTAAAGGCCTGTTTGGTCCTCTGTGCTCTCAGAAAAGTCTGCCTCACGTGGTTGCCACCTTTTCCTTGAAACCATATAGAAGAGAGAAGTGATGCCTGGTGGATGATAACTAAGGTTTTGTGAGAAGAAGCAAAGAAGGAAGCTGCAGGAAGTAGCATTTGCAACTTTACAGGATACAGAGCCTGCATCCCCAAAGAAAAAGATGCATACAACAGATTTGCCAGCAGGAGCGGGGAATGTGAGCAGAAGGATGTGGAATTAAGAAAGCACAACTGGATGTCTGACAGGTCGATGACTAGCAGTGCGTAGTTCAACACTGTTTTCAGAATGTCTATAAGTGCAGTGCATGACCGTAGGTTACCATTCATGTCAAATTGAAGAGGACTGAAGAATCACCTGGTTTCTAAGTGGATCTATTGGGTGTTGGACAAGGGTATACATTCAATCTCAAGAATTCAGTTCTCACAGAATACTAAAATGGCAGGGTTTGTTTGAAAGTACATGACTATAGCACCTGTGTGGCACATAGACATCAGAGAGAGAAATGTGCTGAAGGAATTAATTATAGATGATTTGATTCCTCTCAAGGATGATTAAAACCTAAAAGAAATGCCTTTCTGCTGCCACCAATGAGAGAGTTGTTTTGCAGATGTTAAACATCAAGCCACACACTCGGGGTTTTTAATTAAAATATTTTACATTTATTTAGTGTATACTTGTGTGTGCAAGACTGTGGAGGGCAGAAGATCCCCTGAGGGTGTCGATTCTCTCCAGGTGCAGTCCAGGGATGGAACTCTGGTCCTCTGGCTTGACAGGAAGTAACTTGACCCACTGCCCCTGCTCCTGTCCCTTGTGAATTTTGATACAGAAAAATAAGAAAGAAGCACATTCATGGGTTGAGAGGATAGTCTGAGACATATTCAAGATTTTGTTAAAAGAGTAGGGGGATGGGAAAGTAGTGTTTGCTGAACTAAAATTATCCCAAATTTTGCTTTGATGAGACTGCTATCCTCAGTAATCCCTGGACAGTGGACATCTCATCCAGTCATCTGTTCATCCCCTGTTTTCCTCAGAGTCACTCAGTGTGCTCCAATGGGGGAGCAGTCCCTCTCATTCCATCAACATGTTCCCTCAGGGTTGACTTGTCTATTGCTTCCCCTGGTCTGGCTTAGCCATTTACTCTTTTTCCTTCCAGTGACTTCTTGGTCAGTTGGTTTCCCTGGGAGTGACTCAGTCCATGATTATTTTCCCTGAGGCATTACTGGGTGATTGACTCTTGAGAAGCTTGGTAATTGGCTGCTTTCCCTGGAGGGATCCTGTTACAGATTCTGAGGCCTAGGCTGAGAGATGCCTTGACTGTGAGGTTGTTCTGTAGTATTTTCTCAGCATGATTCATTGTTTTCCATAATGAGGTCACCAGTTTGTCATGCTGTCATCAGCAAACTGGATGGAAGGGATCAAACATTGTTTTACCTGGAGTGATTTGGTGGTTGATTCTCTTCCCTGCAGTGACTCAGCGCTCAACTGTTTTTCTGGATTGATTTAGTAGTAGATCAGGTGCCCAGCTGTGTTGCCTGCACTGATTCAGAAACTGATTGCTTGCTTTCTGTAGACCATTCCTCCCTGAGTCCTATCCCTGGGTCCTCTTAGACAGCAACTGTGATGTCTACACTGAGGTTAGCTGGTACTGTCTCCTCTTTTGCAGCCCCAGGGTTATTTTTTGATGGACGTTCTTGTCCTTGTGTTATCTGGCATCAGTTAATGGACATGGCTGCTGTTTTATTGATCATTATAGATTGACAGGGTTGTCCTGAACCTTTCCTGAACTAGTGCTGACACCTTCTCTCCGAATCACTGCTTTTAGAAGTCATATTGCTGAATAGGGATATACTTTTATACTCATGTGGTAGAGGCTAAGTAATGTGCAGAACTGTGAAGCTTTAGAGCCAAAGGTCCCAGACACAGTAAACCCATGAGCTTTAACATAGCTCTTATTCAGGGCCGTGAAATCCCAAGAGCTTGGGCCTCCCTTACAGTTTTCCATAGTGCTCCTAAATGACCAAGACCGCTGCTTTTGCTGCCTAGCACGGGGTATTTAAAATGGCGGAACCAGCATTATGTAATGGTTTCTTTGCCTGATCTGAGAAAGTTTTTGCTAGTGTACTAAATTAAGTCTTTGTTGAATTGTGGTAAAAATATCAAAAACATCAAAAAAAATCCTAAGAAAAACTCACTAGGAAAAAGCTTAACACAAAGATATTTATTTAATTAACTTATTATATAATTGTACAAATATAACATTTATAATACAATGTAATTATATATTTTATAATTTGTAATTTAAACAAAATATGTATTTATTTTTACATTTAATGTGTGTTTGTGTGTGTATGTTTTGCGTGGACGTGCTCCGTGTGCATATGGAGGTCACATGACAAATTTTGGGAGTCCATTCTCCTTCTACCATGAGGGAGCTGGAGTTATAGGTGCTCATGAGCCATGTAACATGGGTGCTGGTAATAGAACTCGGGTCCTCTGCAAGGGCAGTGCATGCACTCAACTGCTGAGCCACCTCTCCAGTCCAAGGGTGGAAACTATTTTAAAATTCATTTAGATTTATTCTTATTACTAGTATGGGGGGTATGCCAAGGCATGCATGTATAAGCCCGAACACAACCTTTCTTTACTGGGTTCTGGAGAATGACCTCAGGTGTTCATAGCAAATACTTTTCCCCACTGATCCACCTTGGTGCCCCAAGAAAGGAAGTTCTACAAGTATGGAGATAAAAGCGTTGCTCCTTCAAAAAGAGATCTTAGTGGACAGTATTCTCCCACTTCTAGTGGACCTTTTCATGAAAACTGCTGGTTAATTTTCTTGAAAAGCAAAAACAAAACAACCTAGAATTACACCTGTGAGGTTTCCATAGGACAAGTAGAGTTGATTTTCATGGAATGGTTTCTTCAGAATTCACATTGTACCTGAGAGCTGATTTTGTAGCCTCAGAGCACTGTCTAGATTGTTCAGGTGAGGTGTAGTGCTACATTTTGACCAGTTTGACAGTCTTACATGGACTGAAAGACATTCTGATGTCTCTTTGCAGGGTAAACTGCAGGAAGGGAAAGAAGTCTGCTGTGATCCATCGTCATCCCTCCTCACTGGTATTCTGCGGAAGTGCTCCATTCCTCCTTTCAAAATAGTCTATTTAATCTGGTGGAAATGCCAGTGGTTGTGATATTTTTGCACTCCCCTGCAAACAAGGTGCTGCCAAGGCAGTTCAGTTCTTTAAAATATTTTATTTATTATTTTTATTTTATGTGTATGTTTGTTTTATCTGCATGCATGTAAGTGTACCATGTGCATGCAATGCCCAAAGAGAACAGAAGAAGGCATCTGATCCCCTGGAACTGGAGTTATCAACAGTGTTTAGCCACCATGGAGGTGCTGGAAACTGAAGCTAGGTCCCCGGAACAGCAGCCAGTGCTCTTAACCAATGAGCCATCTCTCCAGACTACAGGTAGGTTCTTAACATGGGAAATAGTATCCTTTGTAGTTTTAACCATAGGTAATAGACAAGCCTCTTATATGAGATTCTAATGACAGGACCTGAATTAGGAGTTGTGTGAATGACTATCTGGACAACATGTGACCACATAAGGTAAAGATGACAGGTCTCTGGAACTTCAGGCAAGCATCCTGAAATAGAGAGGGCAGATTACAAAGCAGATGGACACGAGCCCAGTGAGAACATCTGCCACAGGCAGGACCTTGACAGAATCTGTGACTGACTGAGGGAGGGCAGGAAAGTCCTTTTTTGGTGAATTCTTGGTGTTCAGGATAGTTCCCTTCCCAACCTTACCTGTTAACCCTCACGTCTCAATTGCCATTTAGCCAACATTATACCTCTCCTGCAGGAAAGGTCATATATGAAACTGTTCTTGAATATTAAGAAAGTGTTCATGCTAAAGGGGATGCTGATACCTGCTCACACCTACAGAGTGAAGCCAATCTCTCCACACCTGTTCGCTCTAGTGACATGCCCAGAAATTTGAAAGAAATTAATGTCTTGAGCGTTAGGGAGAAAACTCAGTAATGGGTAGCTTAGTTACTTTTCTTGTTGCTATGACAAAAAACTCTGACAAAAGCAAATTAAGGCAGGAAGGGTTTATAGTTGCTCATAATTCAAGAGCACAGCCCTTCATGGCAGAAAATTCAAGGCAGCAGGAACCTGGAGCAGCTGATCACATTGCATCTCCAGACAGGAAGAAGAAATCAATGAATGCTGCTGCTCAGCTCTTTTTCTCCATGTATACGGCTAGGATCCCATCCTAGGGAATGGTGCAGACCTCATTCCAGGTGAGTCTTCCACCTCAACAAATAAAGAAGATCCCTCAAAGGAATGCCAAGAGGCTAACCTAATCTGGATAAATTCCCTTCAGGTATGCCCTGTGGCTTAGGGCCTTGCTGATTCTAGACCATCAAATTAACAACTTCTTGAGGAGTGTTATTGGTAGAGTTTAGCATCCCATACCTGTCAGACAAGCATTGTACTTGACATCCCTTTCCCCAGCAAAATCCAAACATGATGGGAGTCACTGCAAGTGGAGTGGGTGTCTATCTTCAAGCAGCAGAAGATAGTGGCATTCCTCAAGGTGATTCTGTGTAAACAGCTGCTGTGAATGGAAGGATGCCCAATTGAGGTCAGGTGGGGAACACTTCCATGTCACCAGGTTTGACTGAACATGGCTTTCCTAGCAAATCCACTGCATACAAGAGCTGACCCATAGCCTTGGAGTGGGATACCTTGAGCAGGCCTGACCAGAGGGCACTGAGTTGCCAGCTTCATAGGAAGGGCTCCCTCCACTTGGTTTGGTAGAGACAGAGTATGGACCATGGATGAGTGAGCTGCCTTCAGGGAAAAGGGAGGTCACAGAAGATCTCAGGATTGAGGAGGCTCGCCTTCGCCTTGAGCCTCAGTCCTCAAAGACAAGAAGGCACTGTGTTTGGGAGAGGAACACATTTTCAAAGTGAAAATGTTATTTACCTGGGAATACAGAGAGGACTCTCCTGTATGTGTGGTGGAAAGTATGTGACTGTGTTAGTGTGCACAAATGCTAGGTTTGGTCATGCCTATATTTGTGTGCCCTGTGCCTGTGTGTGTCTATGCCCAGGTGAGTGTACCTCTCTGACTCAGGACTGTGACTGAGAGACTGGATCCTGCTGAAGGACACATACCTGTGTGGCTTTTGCCCATTGTCCACCCAGGTGGGTGTTCATTCAGGTGGGAAGCCATTGTTGGGACCTAGGCACATGTTCAGGCCCACGCTTGTGACCCTTGTCCAGCTTCTATGTCCTAGGATACATTTGTCAGGAAGGACCTCACCTATCTCCCTGTGCCCGTGTGTGTGTGTGTGTGTGTGTGTGTGTGTGTGTGTGTGTTCTCATGTTCGCGATGGTACATGTGTGGGTACATGTGTTTTTGTGCTCTGTGTGTGTTTGGGAAGAGGGTCTTGGCAGCGTGAAGGGGTGGGAAGTCTATTTGAACTGGAATCTTGGTTCCCACATGGTTCTAGTGTCACCGCAACCTTGGAAAGCTTGCATAACCCATGAGTCACCTTGGACCCAAGTGGCAAAGTGACACCCAGGGATCCTACCAGATTCCTCTAGTTAAAATATTCCCAGTGGACAGTGATGGTGCTAAGACTGGGGCTGGACCAGTGCCCCCACTTTTGTTTGTGGGGCTCTTTCTGGGGCTCTTTCCAATTGTCCAGTTAGGGGTTGCCGTCTTTAGATGGTCTTTATGTTCCCATGGGCTTGTTTTGGGTGCCAGGGAGTGATTGTTCCCCGGTGCAGCAGCAGTGAGGAGTCTGTGGCGTCTGCCTCGCCCAGGACAGTTGCCAGTGGTTAAGCTACTGCGGAGCCATCTTAGAGAGTGGTGCCTACTGGTTGAAGTTTTTGGCTCAGCAAAGGGCAGAGGGAATGGAGCTGAGGCTCTGGAGCCCGGCATTTTTGGAGCGATACCGCCATCAAGAGGCATTCTTTACGTGATCCCGCCAGCACTTCCTTGTGTTTTTCTTTGCTGGGCTGGCACTCTGGGTGTCACTGCGCTGGCTCTGCTGGGGAGTGGTGTCTACAGACTTGGGCAC
This sequence comes from Eospalax fontanierii, assembly GCA_035773235.1. NCBI lineage: Eukaryota > Metazoa > Chordata > Mammalia > Rodentia > Spalacidae > Eospalax > Eospalax fontanierii. Next base: position 4,657,515 of record JAJHUQ010000048.1, on the reverse strand, counting down.
TTGAACCATGCCTGGGGGAAGCCAGGCTGCAGATACACATTGAAGCCATGTACCATTCCATCCTCTTGAGCCAGAGAGCTTGACTTGGGCTTTACAGAAACATGGACACTCAGATCTGGTGGCGGCCATGTCTGCCAAGGACTCTGCATGTAGGGTTGGTGATATGGGTCCTTTGCTTGTGATCACTTCCTGTTCTTCCAGCAACAAGGTGGTAGAGTCTGCCTAAGTTCACCAAGCCGCCCACAGGGTCGCTAGCTGTTTTCAGTAAAGAATGCCTGTGAACATATGACCAAGATGACCATAGTGATTCCAGCAACAGTACGCAAACATGAATGTTTCCAGCCGACAATACAGGACCGGGCTTAGTCCCTGTATCCACAGTAATGGGTTCTTTCTGAAATTTCTCAAACCTACCTTCCAAGTGGGGATGAGGTTCCTTTAGGATCCATTTTTTATTCTGTTGTCTTGAGGGGACACAATACCCCAGTAATAGAGAGTCTCAGTCAGGTGAAAATGAGGACCTTACAAGGTACATGTCCCACCTTCCAGACTCTGAGAAGTAGAGTGGCAAATAGTGCCCAAGTTACTGTGGCCATCCTGGAGTTGGGTGGCAACTTGTAGGCAGTTTTTGCCTAGTAAAGGATGGAGGGAGCAACCCTAGGTCTAGGGTAGCCTGGCATTCTTGGTGCAATACTGCCACCAAGCGAAATTACTTTGCTGATCCCACAAACACTTTCTTCTGTTTTGTAATCATTGTTGTCATGAGTGGCAGGGCAGGGGACTTCTACAGACTTGCAAAATATATGTGACCCTTAGTCTTTGGGGAGGAGGAGTGGTAGGTCAATCTCCTGAGTCAAAGCCAGGCCCTAGAATACTTGCCCTGTGTGGCACAGGAAGCACAGTCTGAGTTTGATTGGCGGCCATGTCTTCGAGGGAGAAGCAGTGCTATCTGCCAGGAGTGTGCTCCTGGGACTTGGAAAGGTGAGGATGTTGCTTGTGACTGCTTTTTGTCCTTCTTGTAGCAAGTAAGAAAGTCTGCCCAAGGGTACAAAGTCACCCATAGGGTCCCTAGTTGTTTTCTCAGATCCCCACCCACAACCCCTGGTCGTTTGCTTTGACCACACACTGCTCCGCCTATTCTGCCTTTGGCCCACGTAGTTAGTGGGCTCCACACATTCCACAGAAGTCTTTTATTTTTCCTGACTTCCTCTCTCCCTCCCTCCATCCCTTCCCTCCTCCCCTATCCATCCACTATCTCTAGCTCCCATACTCACCACCTCTCTCCCTCCTCCCTATAAATCCATCTCTAGCTCCCATACTCACCACCTCTCTCCCTCCTCCCTATCCATCCACTATCCCTAGCTCTCATCCTCACCACCTCTGTCCCTCCTCCCCTATCCATCCACTATCCCTAGCTCCCATACTCACTACCTCTTTCCTTTCTCCTGTTTCTTTGTCTTTTGATCTTTCTTAATTGCTTTAGGCTTTTTTTTTCCTTTAGTTTTGTTTGAGAGAGAGGTCTATGTAGCCTTGAGTGGCCTCGCTTTACTATATAGACTTGGCTGGCGAAGAGCTCACAAAGATCCACCTGCAACTGACTCCTGAGTTCTGAGATTAAAGGCGTGTGCCGTCTTCCAGGCTCTTACTTCCTGTTTCCTTTTATTCTCCTTGAGTAGTGTTGCAGGGAAAGTTCATGGGCTCTTAACTGTCAGAGGAGTGTTTGGCTGGACAACCCCATTCCCGGCACTAATTCAGGGTGTTGAGAAGCAATGTCAGGTGGGCATCACTGAGGGGCAGAAGGCTGTGTTTTTCCTCAGGGTGAATCTATGTAGAACTAGCTCTTCTCCTGCTTAGATGAAACTGTGCCATGTTGCCAGGTTACACTGTTCTTGGCTCCTTTAGCGAGTTCACTGCATGCAAGAGTTGATAGATATGCAGGTGGCCACACTTGGAGGATTCTTCTGACCAGACGTCCATGCTCAAGATCCTCGGGGAATACCCATGGTTAAGGTTTGGACAGACCCTAGTGTCCCGTGTCAAGGCAGACCTCTGTGCCAAGCTGCTGTGTTCACCCGGGGAAGAATAGGTAGGGCAAGGTCTGACTTTGCCACATGACAGAGAGGTCATGCTTCAGCTGGATGGCAAACTGGGCGGTGTGCGTTTTGTGTGTGTCCCCTGGAGAAGAAGGAAGTCTACAGAGAGTCCTGAAGCAAGGCCAGAGCATGCTAGGTGTGTAGCAGGTGTGGAAGGACAACCCTAAGTTGACCCAGAGAAGGAGATTTGGTAAGTTGTGGGGGCACTTTATGAACCAGTACTCAGCAGCAGTACTGGTGGGCACAGGAAACACATACTGCTTATATATTGCAACAGACACATCTGGGTTTGTCAGAGGCTGATTGTCAATGTGTGTGGCTTGGCAGCCCAGAAAACTGAGCTGGAAACCATGTGGAATGTCACAGGACCAACCCATTGCACTTGATGTCCTTGTAGTACTGAAAATTCAGGACTGGCCTGGCCAGAGGAAGTGAGTTGCCAGCATCATAGGAGGGGCTCCCTCAGCTGAGCTTTGTAGGGATGGAGAGTGGGACAGGGATAAATGAACTACCTCCAGGAAACCCAGAGAGCACAGAGAGTCTCACCATTGAGGAGATGGGCCTCCTCCTGGATGTGCGGTCCTCAATGGTAGCAAGGGTACCTGTTCGGTAGAGCAATGCATTTTTAAACTAATAATATAACTCATAAGTAATCAAGAGAGAACTATCAGGATTGGAGAGATGGCTCAGTTATTAAGAGCACTGGCTACTCTTGCAGAGGACCCAAGTTCAGTTCCCAGCACCCATATGGCGGCTAACAACAGTCTGTAACTCAACTTCCAGGGCATCCCACGTACTCCCTTGACTGCTGTGAGCATTGAATGACATGGGTACATTTACATGCATGTAGGTAACATGCATATACATGAAATAAAACTAATAAAATATTTTGTTTTGTTTTTTTTTAAAGAGAGGCGTATCTGCCTGGGAAATGGGAGGGCACAGTTTATTACTGTGTGTGTGTGCATGCATGTTTGGCTGCTTATGCTTGTGTGTGTTTGGTTGTAATTGTGCATTCATAGAGGCTGGTGGTGAAACCCATTGGTTGCCCTGTCACCAATTCTTAAGTTTACCCCTTGCTCATGAGTCCATTTCCCTAGTAGAAAAATGATGAAGGTAACATGTGTTTCCATTGAGAATCCCAGAGCCCCACGGGGAATAAACTGAGGAGACCATGGAAAAAGGTAGCACTCGTATTCTGGCAGGAGACATGAGGACTGAGGTCTCTGGAATGTGTCTTGCTATATATTGAAGACATCAGAAATCCATCTGCTGTGTGTGTGCAATCTTGCAGAATGAAAATCTAAGACGGACTTGGGTTGCTTTGGAGAAAGAAAATAGGGACATATCACTAATTGAAGTTGGATATGTGGGGGTGCTGAGGCAGGAAGAGTGGACAGTTTATGACAGGCAGCAAAATCACAGTGTTTGGTGGGCCATCTCACATAGGTAATTTAGACTAACTGCAGGGTCTACAATACAGGTATCAGCTGGGATGGAGGTTTTATACATTTGCTGTTTTCCTGTCCCCACATCAGTGTCCCGGGCAGCCTACTGTTGCAGAAGAAGTTGGGAATTCTCTTAGCCTAAAACTGGTCTGCACTATGGAAGATGGCTGACAGTCGTATTTGGACCCACATTGAAGACCTCAGGAGGCTTGGTTCTGTGGACAAGGAGACCAAAGGGATTCAGGGACAGATATGGTTCTAGCCTGAGAAAATGGAGCCCTTTAAAGATCACGCACCTGTGCCTGTTTTGTCCTGTGTTCACCCCAGAGCTGTCATCTTCCAGGTGAGAAGCCATTGCTGGGCAATCAACAACTACGTAATAGGACTAAAAGCCCACTTAATAAGAGGAAACTTATGTGTGATGTGTGATACCGTAAACATAGTCAAATACACATGGCTAGAAAGGTCATAGATCTTAGAGAAAGCCCCAAGACTTACATCCCTAAAATAATGTATTTTCTTACTATGTGTCAAAATGTATCATTATATTTACAGATAAATATCCAGTTCACCACTCAGCAAAGCTTCTTTTACACCAGAGACTATTACAGAATACATCAAAGGGGGATTCTACGTTATGTATCCAACCTGCCAAGGCTGTGGTGACACTGGTGGCAGGTGTGAACCCAGCTTCCTGTATAAACTGACCTGCTCATCCACCCCCACCACCTATGAGTGACCCTTCCCAAACATTCTACACCAATCAAAACCACATTCACTCAGACAGGCACATACATGCGGAAGGCAGAAACGTGCATAGAGGCACAAGTCTGTTCGGCTGTCCACGGGGACACACACAGACAGCACGGACACACACAAGCAGAAACACTCATGCACCTCTGGGCGTACCACGCATCCGCTTGCACAGGGAGCACAGGGGACTAGAGGTGAGGCATTTGCTACCAGATGAAGGGGAACGCTGGACAGGCCTGATCAGCGTGGGTACTAACACTGGCCTAGGTCCTGACAGTTCCTTCCCACCTGAGAGGAGCAGGTACCTGGCTGGACAGAGGGCAAGAGCCACACAGCTTTGTGTCACTGTGAGTTAGGATCCAGTTGCTCAGGCCTGTGTCCTCAAGGACCCCGGCTATCTGGGTTCTGGTGATGCCCTGGACATCCTGAAGATGTCCTACCTCTTTTGCCCTGGGAGAATCCGCAACCTCTCCTGAAACAATAGGCTGGCCAGGACCCTGATCTGTGGCCAAGAAAGGAGGCACAGAAGAAACAAGAAACAGCTGCTACCTGCCCTTCAGGTCCTAGGCCAGAGGCTCCAGCAATGTCTTGGGGATGGCCTGGAACTATTATGACTTCACTGTCCATATCCATGCCTCCCCTTCCCCACCAAGCCCCTCTCCCAGCTCACAGGTCCTGGGCCACTCAGTTGAAGATCCTCCCAGGTCCCCTAGTCCACGTGCTCTCCCCATTTGTAACTCTGTTGGTCCTCAGGGTCCAGCAGGCATCCCCTGCCATGGCACGGGCCCAGAAGGCTCTCTAAGGCCATTCAGGGAGACTGGCCGGCATCTAGTCAGACTCTCAGGATCTCCATGGTCCCTGCCAGGGTGGCAGAAATAAACCGCAACACCTGTCCTACTCACTCCACGGATGAAGCTCACAAGCTGCCAACCTCTGTTTCCCACAGAGGGGCAGACCTAAGCCAAAAGCCAGGGGACGTGTCCAGTGAAGAAGTGGGCCCTTCCACCATTCCTTGTGGAATCTCCTGGGCATAAGCAATTCCTGAGCCAGAACACCACTCACCCACGCACGCACACACAGTCGCTTAAACACACGCAGGCACGCACGCCCCCCCCCCCCCACACACCATTTCAGCTTTCTGCACAGCCAGGAAGCCTGTCATGTACAGAGGCAAGGGTTCGATCTCTGGTCACAGGATACTTGGGAACAGAGGACTGCCTTGACATGGGAGGTATTGTGTGGTATCAGATTGCCTTGGGTCCTCCAGTGGGAAGGAACCTGGGCCATGGATGCTATCTGGGGATCTGGAATGAGGAGTCCTGGCAGGAAGGAGCAGACTCCAAGTTCGGCTACTAGCAGGCAGCGGGTTTGCTGGCCTGGAGAAAGACCTGGTAACCTGCAGGCACGGTACAGGGCACCACTCGTCCCTGCCCGGGCTTTGTGTGCTTGCTTTTCACTCTCAAGGACTCTGAGGAATGCCAGGCTCTGTGGTGCCCCTCACAGCTGCCTGGCCTCTAGCTACAAAGGACCAGGATTGCCTGGAAGGCCTACCACTTTGCAAGTGCCTTGCAAGCGACCGGGGTTTGGGCAGGCTAGTGTTTCTCTAGCACAACCCTTGTCTGACAGACAGGTGAGCGTCCCTAAAGTCTCCCTGCAGCACTACTTAAGCTAATAACAACGAAAACATGTAACCAAAAATAAGCTGAAAGCAGTAAAAGACACACGGTAGGACGGGAGTGAAGTGAGGAGAGAAGCAGGAGAAGGGATGGATAAGGTGCGAGGGAGGGAAGAGGGAGGGAAGGAGGGAAGAAAGAGGCAGACAAAGAAAACTGGAGAGACGGAGAGGGAGACCGGATGGGAAAAAAGCGAGGAGGAAGGTAGAAAAGAGAGACGAGATCCCGAAACCCCAAAGGCAGAGCTCAGAATATCCGGGTAGGATGGGGTCCCAGGAAGGGAGAGGTCGGCCCCCTGGGCTGCTGGAAAGAGGTCTGGGAAGAGTATGGGTGCTCCTGTGCACTTGGTGGACTTTGTGGTAGGAGGAGAGGCAGGGAGAGCAGCGGGGTCATTCCTTCCATCCCCGACCTCCAGAAGCAGAGGCTGGAGCCCAGAGAGCCCCCGTGCCCTTCCGCCCTGCCAGACATGGCCGCCACCGGATCTGGACGCCCGTGTTTCCTGTTTGCCCCGGCCAAGCTCTGCGGCTCCTGTCCCGCCTCAAGAGGATGGTTTGGCACAGGCGGCCACCGAGGGGCTGGAGCCTGGCTTCCCCCAGGCCTGGTAAGGTTCCCAAGGCTCCAGGAACGCCTTTCCTTGGTACCAGGGCGTGTCACCAGGCCCCACAGTCCTGCAGGGCAGACCAAAGAGGAAGTGCTGGCAGGTTCCCTCAAAGAATTCCCCTTGATTGAGGTATCCCACCAGGAATGCCAGGCTCCAGGCGCCTCAGCTCCGCTCCCTACGCCCTTTGCTGAGCAGAAAACGCCAAGAACTAGGCACCATTCTCCAAGATGGCTCCGCAGAAGCTAAGCCACTGCTGGCCGGGGTGGACAACTAATCTGGGTGAGGCCAACCCCACAGACCCTTCACTACCACTGTACTGGGTCAAAACCACTCCCGGGACCTTGGCACCCACCGCGAGCACACCGGAACATAAAGACCATCTAAAGGACCCGACCTCAGGCAGGACAACTGGAAAGAGACCCACAAACAAAACAGGGGCCACTGGGTCCCAGGAAGCTGGATTCTGCCCCGGCCCCAGCGCCAGCCCCAGCCTCAGCCCGTGGCCACACCTCGCAGGATGCTCAGGTGTCAATCTCTTTGAAACCTGGGTCCAAGGGGGCTTCTAGGTTATCTACGCAACCGTGCCAAGGCTGTGGTAACACTGGTGGCAGGTGTGAACCCAGATTCCAGTATAAACTGACCTTCTCATCCACCCCCACGACCTGTGAGTCACCCTTCCCAAACCATCTACACCAATCACAAGTACATTCCCTTAGACAGGCACATACATGCGGAAAGCAGAAATGTGCATAGAGGCACAAGTCTGTTCGGCTGTCCACAGGGACACACACAGACAGCACGGACACACACAGGCCGAAACACTCATGCACCTCTGGGCGTACACACACATCCGCATGCAAAGGGAGCACAGGGGACTAGGGGTGAGGCATTTGCTGCCAGATGAAGGGGAAAGCTGGACAGGGCTGATCAGCCTGGGTACTAACACTGGCCTAGGTCCTGACAGTGCCCACCTGAGAGGAGCTGGTACCTGACCGGCCAGAAGGCAAGAGCCACACAACTGTGTGTTGTGAGTTAGGATCCAGTTGCTCAGGCCTGTGTCCTCAAGGACCCCGGGCTATGTGGGTTTTGGTGATGTCCTGGACATCCTGAAGATCTCCTGCCTCTTTTGCCTTAGGAGCATCCGCAAGCTCTACTGAAACAGCAGGCTGCCCGGGACCCTGATCTGCGGCCAAGAAAGGAGGCAAAGAAGAAAGAAGAGACAGCTGCTTCCTGCCTTCCAGGTCCTAGGCCAGAGGCCCCAGCAATGTCTTGTGGATGGCCTGGCAACTATTATGACTTCACTGTCCGTATCCATGCCACCCCTGCCCTGCCAATCCCCTCCCCCAGCTCACAGGCCCTGGGCCACTCAGAAGATCCTCCCAGGACCCCTAGTCCACGTGCTCCCCCCATTTGGAACTCTGTTGATCTTTGGGGTCCAGCAGGCATCCGCTGCCATGGCACGGGCCCGGAAGGCTCTCTGAGGCCATTCAGGGAGACTGGCTGGCATGTATTTACTCTCAGGATCTCCATGGTCCCTGCCACGGTGTCAGAAATAAACTGCAGCATCTGTCCTATTCACTCCACAGGTGAAGCTCACAAGCTGCCTACCTCCGTTTCCCGCAGAGAGGCAGCACCCAGACCTAAGGGAAAAGTCAGGGGACATATCCAGTCATCGAGTGGGCCCTTCCACCATTCCTTGTGGACTTGGGCATAAGCAATTCCTGAGCCAGCACGCCACTCACCCCCACTCACGCGCAGGCACTCACACTCATACATACACAAAGAAACCCGCACACAGTCACCTACACAGAGGCAGACCAGAACACATTCCGCACAAGTACACCCGCCCAATATCACAAGAGTGCCGAGAAAGCCCGACACACTCACAACCTAACACGTACACATGGTTTCCACTGTACATATATGCAGGCCAGATAGTACACTCTGGATTCCCATACAAAGAACATTTTTACTTTGAAAATATATTATCCATCCATCCATCCATCCATCCATCCATCCATCTCAACAGGAATCCTTTCAGCCCTTGAGGTCTGAGCCTAGTGAAATAGGCCCACCTCCTCAATGGCGAGAACCTCTGTGACCACCATTTCTCTTGGAGGTAGCTCACACATCCTGTGACCACAGTCCAACTCTCCAGGCCAGCTCAGGCTGTCCCTCCTGTATCCCTGCAACAGGTGCTGTGGTTTATTTCTGACACCATGGAAGGGACCATGGAGATCCTGAGAATAAATACATGCCAGCCAGTCTCCCTGCAACTCAACTCCCACTGGCCAGGCCTGCCTAAGTTCTCAGCATCACCAGGCTCCTCAGGCCATGTGTCTGCTCCTGGTCCCTTCTAATTGTTATCTAGGCAATTGTTCAGGCAGAAATCATCAAGCATGCTGACACTTCTAGACTGGAGTCTATGACTATTATCTACACTCCTATCACCAGATGCCACTTTACACACAGCGCCCCTTGCTGGGACCAGATCCCTAACCGGCTTCCTAAATAATGAAGAGTCCCCCCCACTGTGTGTTCTGTCCACACTGTCCTTGCATACATGCAGGGGCTGGCATTGGCTCCAAGTCTCTCACACTCTGCCTTGGCGATGTAGGAGGTCCGAGGTTGTTCTCTGTTATATCTACCTTCCCGTACCCTGGCCTCTGACACACACCCCCACCCCCAAACACACTCATACAATTTCAGCTTTCTGCACAGCCAGGAAGCCTGTCATGTGCCGAGGCAAGGGTTCAATCTCTGGTCACAGGACACTTGGGAAGAGAGGACTGCCTTGACATGGGATATAGTGTGTGGTATCAGATCGCCTTGGGTCTTCCAGTGGGAAGGAACCTAGGCCCTGGCTGCTCTCTGGGCATCTGGAGTAAGGAGTCCTGGCAGGAAGGAGCAGAATCCAGATTCTTCTACTAGCAGCCAGCGAATGCTGGCCTGGAGAAGACCCTGGTAACTTGCAGGCAGGGTACAGCGTACCACTCGCTCCTGCCAGGGCTTTTGTTTTTCACTCTCAGGGACTCTGAGAAATGCCAGGCCCTGTGGTGCCCCTCACAGGTGCCTAGCTGCTATCTACACAGGCCCAGGATTGCCAGGCAGGCATACCACTGCCGGGGTTTTGAGCATCTGCTGGCCATGTCCATAATAAAAGGAGGTAACTGACTCCTTAAAGTTGTTCTCTGACCTCCACTAACATGTGTGTGCACTCACACAAATTTAAAAAATAAAGTCTGCTGTGGCAGCAAAGGCGTTTTATTCCATCATAAGGGAGTCAGAGGCAGGCAGATCTCTGTGAGAATGACGCCAGTCTGTTCTATCTACATAGGCAGTTCCAGGCCAGCTGGGAGTTACATTGAGTACTGTTACACCCCACCCCACCCACAAAAGTGTAAGAAAACCAAAAGATAAATTGAACCAGCTGTCACTATAAGTTAGTGGTTGAATGTGCTTTAATTAGAATGTATAATACAGTGCTGGGTTCCATCATCATTCATAAGACCAGAAAGAGATTCAACTTTACAAATCTTGCTATTGGGCTCAAGAGATTTCTTAGCAGTTAAGAGCACTGCTCTTTCAGAAGACTGAGCAACCACATGGAACCTAACAACTGTCCATAATTCAGTTCCAGGGGATCGGACACCGTCCTCTGTTTTTGGGGACATTGCAGCACACAGGTGCATTTGAAATACATGCAGGCAATACACAAATACACATAATATAAAAGTAAAGTAACAAACAAATTTTTAAAGAAATATATCTATCATCTGTAAATTGTTTACTATATTGTGACCCAAGTTAAATCCAAAAGAATTTTGAAAACCATGGCCCATCGTTAATAAGGAAAAATAGGAATGTATAGTAAAGATAGGTCAACAGATTTTGTTAACACACTAGAATATCACACAAGAAATGTATAGTATTACACAGTATGCAAGACTAGATCTAAGCTGGGAGTGGTTGCCCATGCCTTTAATCGCAGCACTTTGGAGGTCTAGGCAGGTTGACCTCTGTGAAATGGAGGGTTCTAGACTTTCCAGGGCAACATACTGGAATCTTGTCTCTAGGGGCAGAGATAAGTGCCAGTGGGTAAAACTGTCTTTTGAAGGAATCTGAGTTCAAATCCCTGAAATCCACATAGTCATATGTAATGAAACACATCGTACAGGGAGAGAGGTGGGAACAGAGCTGGAAACTTGCAGGCCAGCAAGACTGGAGTAGGCAGTGCAGAGATAGCAACAGGAAGACCCTGCCTCAGGTAAGGTGAAAGATGAGCACTGACTCCCAAGTTTTCCTCTAACCACTGTAGTGTACATGCACCCCACATGCAGCTTACTTATACACACTTCATAAGTATATACACATCACACACACAAGAAGACTTTTTAATTTTTATTAAAAATACAACAAAAATTTAAAATAGGTCTACAGTGCAGAATGTGGTGGTGTAAGCCTGTAATCTCAGGGAGATGGAGGCAGGAGGATTAGGAGTTCAAGACTATTCACAGTTTAAAGCCTGTCTGGGCTACATAAAACATAGTTTGAAAAACAAAAAAGGAGGAAGATGAAGACCTAAAGCTACATAGAAATTTAATATATGATCAGATATCTCTCCCAAGTCATTTGGAAGTAAACACAACATTTACAAGGGGTCTGTCTACAGAGAGTTTAGTGTAATGCTTCACAGAATAAATCTAGAAAAATCATGTAAGAAACCAAGAATTAAATGCAGAGTGAACAGATTTGTTTTTAAAGTATTAGTTCATTTCTTTATCTCTCAAGAACAAGGTTAAGTCTTGCTACCTTTGACGCAGAACCCATGAAACTAATTAATCATAGGTAAGTGTGAACATAATATTCATCATGGTAAATAAACTCAAAAAAAGCAGGGGCTGGAGAGATAGTTCAGTGGTTAAGAACACGGGCTGCTCTTCCCAGCACCCACATGAACATTAACAACTGTCCTTAATTCTACTTCCAGGATCTGACAATCTCTTCTGCTCTCCTCAGGCTCTGAACAACAAGGTTGCACTTTCATACATGCAGACAATACACTGATACATATAAAATAAAAATAACAAATAGAATATAAAAAATAAAATCAGGAAAATAATGGCAAATAGGATCTGTATCTATAAACTGTATGTTGGATATATATATATATATATATATTATATGTAATATATAGATATTCAGAAATTGAGATTTTTTTTAAATTTTAGAAAGAATGATGCTTTGGAAACTTCTGCTTTGCATGGGTAACAAGAAATACAATGGGCATAAAACATTGTCATCTAAAAATAACTGCCATGTTTTTGTCTACCTAAAACTTGACCAATTAGGCAAATTTTGTATTATTATAGTCTTCATTAGTACTTGAAATTAATTTTTAAAAGCTTCATTATTTATTTAATAATTACCTGCTAGGGAATGTGTGACTCAGTGTTAGAGTTTGAAAGTCTTGTGTTCCATAATCAGTGTTGCAGAAATAATTATAACCATAATCTCAGAACTTCCAAATTCACCAAAAACTGTTGGTAGATGAGAATGTGAATGGCACTGAAAGCTTGAGAGAGCTTGTCTTTCCCCCTCATTCAATACATAAGCGCAAATGAAGTCGCATTTTTTCTTTTCTTATTCAGTTCTGAACATTCATAAAAGTAAAAACTTCTTACCTTAAGTTCCGCGAGCCCGGGCCCTGGTCAGGGCGACCCCACGCTTTAGGAACTGGTTATTGCAAAGCCTCGCTGCACCTGAATCTCCCAGGGGCAAGGGTGGGGACGTCATGTATGACAAAGGATCTTCAAGCCTTCTCATCTCTTCTGCACAGTCCTCTCTCCAAGCAGCAGCTTCAAGGCCTTCTCTTGAAGGTTTTCTGACGCTGGTGACAGTGCAAAACTCTGAGCTCTCAAACTCAAGGCCTTGCCCACGAGGTCCTCTTCTGTCTGAAAGTCCCCTGGAGCCACAATGGCGCAAGGAGGGCCGGGGCCATAGAGACCCCACGTCCTCCCGCATCAAGACAAAAAACCTAGAATGACGGATGGCTAGAAAAACTTACCTTGGCCTTAGGCATCTCAGATCTTTGGGTTGTCTGTTGAAAGTTGGAAAGAATCCAGAGGAAGGAAAGGGAAAAGAATTTCCATCTCTAAGTGCTGGCCCCGCCTAGTGGAAGCGTGGAGCATCTTAGTTCACCCCAGAGTCCTGAAGGGGAGGGGAGAGGTGGGCTTGGGAAAACCAGCTCATTGTGCTAGTGTCTCAGGAAAATTTATTTGGTTCTGTTGAGTAAAAAGACAAACTTTTACTTAAGGAACCATATAATGGGAAATTTGCAAGCCAAGACTCGCAAATGTATTATCAGGAAAACAAATGTAAAGAACTACACATAATTTTTTGTTGTTTTAAAATCTTATTTTTATGTGTGGGATGGAGAGAGAGCATACCTTACACACAGTGCCTCTGGAAGTCAGAGAGTCAATTCTTTCCTTCCATCTCCAAGTATCAAACTCATTTAATAAGACTTGGGAGGCAAGCACTGTTACCCACTGAGCCATCTTGCTGGTCCTTTAAGTACATGCTCAAAGGCCGTTTATGACTTATAAGCCTGGGATTATTAAAACCTTCATTTTCCTTCCTCAGGTGAGAAAAAGGGTCTCAAGACTAGACACTCCCACACCTGTATCGCTTTCTCTTTGCTATGGAAATGCTAGGCTATCTGTGGCTTTCCAGAGGCTGATGGAAACGTTGTCCACAGCACCGTGGTGTGTGGAGATGTCTGAAGTCTGTGGGGGTTATGGACTCACTTTCCTCCTGCCTGTCTCGTGCTATAATCTAAGTCCTCTTTCTATTGAAAATCAGGAGCATCTCCCCTACCAAAGTAATAACACAACAGAGACACCTGTAGTATAAACAAGAAATCAAAACAATTGTTGCTGACATCTCTCAAAGGAGTATGAAAGTGAGTCTGGTACGCAGCAAACATCCTTCTTGTTCATTAGGGAGTCATGGATGAAGAACAATATGCAAATAAAGATTTTTTTCATTATAAAACATTGTATTATTTTTATGTATTTTATGTGTATGCATGTGTTGCCTACATGTGTGTAAATGCACCAGTGCTCTTAACTGCTGAGCCATCTCTCCAGTCCCCTCTTTTTTATTTTTTATAATAGTAATCTAAGGAGATCCCTGGACCCTGTGTGACTTTTCCTTCATTTGGCTACAGAAAGATTAGTTTCAAACATATTTTTGTTGACTTGTCTTTTTTTCCCTTGTTTTATTGAAATACAGGTTCTCTAAGTAACCTTGACTGACCCTGAACTCAAGACTTCCAAGTGTGAGGATTACAGACACAAATCACCAAGCCCAGCTTGGCTTTCTGGACCTTTTAATTTCTACTGTCAGTGTACTCTTCATTGGAATTTAAAATTTATTATCTTATTGCTCAAGTATGATGCATGTGTGGGCACACCGGAGCCATAACACCCACATGAAAGTCAGAGGACAAATCTGTGGACTCGATTTTCTCATGCTTTTACCTGGAACTCAGGTCCATGGATTTGCTCAGTAAGGGCTTTACCTGCCCTCTTGCTGGCACTGAATTTTTAAAAACAATATCCTTTACTGTTTGAAAAGTTCAGAAATTAAAATTTTCTCCCAAATACAGAAGTATTTCAAGTGAGAATTGACATCAACCCTCCCCAGATTCACTCTCCTGGGTAAATACTTTTAAATGAAACATATTGGAAAGAAATCCACAGGCTCTGCATCAACCCCATCACCACACCACTGGGCATTCATACCCTGGAAATCCTAAGACCTGGAGCCTGCTTCCATCCCTCAGCTCTCCAGTTGCTCTTCCTCACCAAAGCCAGCCTCCATGACCACCTGCTGGCTGCTACTCCCAGCCCTGGGCTCAGGCCCTGTTTAGAAGCCTTTTTTTTCTCTGTCTCTCACAATTTTTACTTGCTCTTGGGCATAAGTAGGCTGCAGCTTTTCACATTTAGGGGCAATACAAGTAATCACAAAGCCTTCTCCTGGTGAGGGATGGATTAAAGGGAGGGGTTAAGGTTCAGGATTTCACCTCATAGGAAGTAGGAAGAGTAGAGAGCTTATGATACCTCCCTAATGGAATTCCCCCACTAACACCTGGATCTGGGTCCCTCCAAGTTTTCCCTCTTTCACTTCTGGGTGGAATATCTGTCTTCTAGAGCAGAACATGGAATCCCATTTGGGGCTGGGAACTCCACAGTCACTTAGTCTCTGCACTTTGACCAGTCATAATAACCTCCATCCACTGCAAAAAGAAGCTTGTTTGATGAGAGGTGAGAGCTTCACTTATTGATGGTTATAGGGAAAATATTTAGAATACAGCTGGAAGCTATATTAATTTAGTAAAATGGCAGTAATGGTTCCCCTCTAGGGTCTATGACCTCTCCAGCCATGGATTCTTGGCTAGGTTTACAGTACCAGGCATGTTACAATACAATTTCTTTTCTATCTACTGAGCTGGGCTTAAGTCTAATTAGACAGCTATTGGTTATGACCAAGATATAAGTGCCACTACTACTCACTGGAATATCTTCCCTGCCAATCATTCTCATGCTTTGAATAACTTATACCTAGGTAAGACTATTAATAACTCTTGTCCCCTGGCAGCCTGCATAACACCTTTCAATACTAGCTTAGCCATAAGGGAAGTAGACTTCTAGGCCAATACCTGTTTAATTTCTCCAAGTCCTGTGACTAAGTCTATGGCTTCTTCAAACATAGGACCTTACCCTGAAGTTCTGGTGGGTAACGAAAACAACAGCAATAGCCTGTATTATTTTGGAGTTCTCTTGGACCCCTCTCTCTGACCAAAAACTTGAAGGGAATTCCCCTATGTAGGGAAATTCCAATTAAACTCTGTATATAGTTTTATATATGTGTTCTTTAAAAAGATAAATAATAGATTTCCCTCTATTTTTTCAAATACCCATAGTGTTATTTATCCTTCTACCATCACCCTGGCTCTGTCTATCCTTTACCCTCCCATTCCTCTCCTCAAGTGTGCCCCTCTACTCGATGTTTCTCCTTTCTCCAATAGCAGTACCTGTGTTTTAGAACATAGCATAGAAAGTCATAACAGATATTCTTTATTTTTATGGTTTGCTCTTGGTAATTCTTTAAGTTAGCATACAAAGTAATGACTTTCATTATGGCATTTGCATATATAATTGTGATTTTTCTTTATTCATCCCTTTCCACCTCATCCCTGGAACCCCTCTTAATGCTCTGCTGTTCTCCTATGTCTCCTGAAATAGTATCTACCCCATTCTTATTAAAATAGACATTCTAATACAAGCATTTACATAATTTTTAATATTTTTCATTTACTGTTTTTGTGTATGCATGATGTGGAGGGGGGTGCCCATATGCCATGGTGTACACATGGAGGTCAGAGGACAACTTTATGGAGTCAGTTCTTTCCTCCCAACTTTACATGGGTACTGGGGTTTAAACTCAGTTGTCAGTAGTCAGTATTCAGAACTGTTAGCAGGTTAAGCATCCTTGTAGGAACGGAGACAGGTAATCTTTGCTTAAACAATGTACGAGGGCCAGTGAGATTGTTCGGTGGATAAAAGCCCTTGCTTCCCAGGCCTGATTTCCTGAGCATGGTCAAAGGAGAGAAAGAAAGTTGTTTTCTGCACTGATTTTCACACATTTTCACACATACATCTTATATGCATTAATAATAAATTTTAAAACATTTTTAAAAGAACATACAAAGCTTGGTATCATGGTGTATGCCTGTAATCCTAGCACTTGGGAGGTTGAGGCAAAAGGATTGGAGTGTGTTTGAGGCCAGTATGGGCTACATAGTGAGATCCAATCTTACACACAGAGAGAGACAGACAGCTTTGACCCTTTAGAGCAAATTGAGAATATAACCATGCAGAGTGGAATGGATTTATTTGGCATGAGCATTCAAACATGCCATAATAACATCTCAGTTCAAATACTCAGCATTGTATTTACAAGTACTTTTTTTTTTCCATTCTGGGGATAGGACTGAAGGCCTTACACATACCAGATATGTATCCTGCCTCTCAACTCCACCTCCAGCCAGTTGTTCACTACCACCATAGTAGCAGTCCTCTAGGAACATCCGTACTGTTTCTTTGCACCTGGTTCGAAGCTCTCAGCCATCTGGGAATCAGTAAGCTATTTAGGAGTAGGAGGACAGTCTGTATCCATGGGTATGGGGCTAATGGCCTGTGTATTTCATTAGCTTCAGGGATAATGGCTTAAGTCAACAGAAAAAAGACTGATTGATATCTTTGACCACAAGACTGCAGGGATAGCAGAGTACATTGTGAAGTCACTAAGTCACAGCTTAGTGAACTCAAGGTCAACTTTGGAATACACTGAGGCTCATTGCTCTGGAGAGTATGTAGGGGTTAGAAGGTTTGTGTGGTTGTTTAAAACATTTTAAAATGCTTTTACAGTTATTTTTGAGACCAAATCTCCCTCTAGCCTGAATTGACCTAGAACTCAATATGTTGATAGGCTGGCATTGATTTCACAGAGATCTCCTTTCCTCTGCTCCCTAGATTAAAGGTGTGTGCTACCACACCACTGAAAAGTACTTTTTAAATGTTCAGGTCTTACTTTAGATTTTTTTAAGCAATGGCAAATATTTTCAACAATGACTTCTTTTTCGGATCATGGTATTGTAAGGAAATTGAAGACTGATTTCTATTTAGCGTCACCCTATAAGACACCAAGCTCAGATGAAGATTGGGCACTGAATTCAAGCATCAGATTGGGATGCCATGCAATTCCCTATTGTAGTTTGATTGGGTTTAAAATCCTCTCTACAATAGGCTCATTTTTTAATTTTTGAGAATTTCATACATGAGTACTGTATTTAAATCATTTCTACCTCTCTGTCTCCTCCATCTAACTCCTCCCACATTCCCTCAACTCCTTCTCATCATCCTGACCTCTTCTTTGTTATTGTTTACATATATAGAGTTAGGTGGTATTAGGCCTATTTTAAAAGATAGATCCCTCATTGATCTACTTCTCTTCAGATCTGAGTAGGCTCTTTGCCCATATACACTTAATAGCAATCCTTATTAATTTTAGTGGTTATGAGAATCATCCTTGCAGGATTAGAAAGATCAAATTGACAAATTTCAATACCTATCCTTGAACTTCATCTGAAAACTGTTATTTAACTAGAGCAGAATACTTTGCTTTTTTGGAAACATGACTCCCTGAAGTATCTCAGTTAAATGTGTCCTGGAGGCATGGAGGTTTGACAGGAATCCTGTGTGTCTTTGGCTTTGATCAGTATCAGGTGTATGCACTTAGGGCTTAACAGAAAGAATGATAGGTGGTTTCAGTAACCTGAAATCCTTCAAGGCATCAGACTCTCATCGCATAGCCCAGCATAACCCCAAACTCACAATCCTCTTACCTCAGATGCCCAGATTCTATGATTACAGGCAATTAGCTAGTCACTCATTTTTTAGTTGTTGTTGTTTTGGTTTTGGTTTTGAATTATTTGTCTTTGGTTGGGGCTTTTTTTTTTTTGGTCCCTTTGAGATAGAATCTACATGTAGCCCTGGAACTTGCTATGTAGACAAGATTGGCCTTGAAATCAGCCTCCCAGGGTGTACACCACCACATCCAGCTGGTTGGGCCAGTTTGTCATATTTCTACTACTCTTGGCACCAATTCTCAGCCCTACATCTACCTAGGTACTTCATTGTCATAAAAATTCTCATGACAGGAGTTAAAGTAGGAAACACTGCTTCATTCATTTTGTATGTAGTATTGCTTAGATGTTTACCAGAACTATATTGTTAAATATACATTCATCATGGTGATTACTGCAAGTAAAAGATGAATTCAGAACCTGCCCTTAAGATGAAGCCTAGATTCAGAAAAAAGAAAGGAAAAAAATTCCACTGAAATTGGAACAGGGCTATATTAAATGTCAAATTCAGATAATGATACAAGATATATTTTGTTTCGTATCACATAGAGTGTTATGGTAGAAAACTATCTTGTCAGATGGAGAAAAAATAGAACTACAGGCAGATTTTTTGGCAAATTCACATTTTTGTTTAAATAACTGCATATCATTGATTTGCCAAGACAATAACCTATTTTCATGTGTGGAAAAGAACCAGTTTCACTTTCTCAAACTGAAAGTTTTGTGCACATAAAATTATTTCAGAGAGATAATTTTTTATCATCATGTTAATAACTGAGTTCACATTTTTTTTCAAGAAGAAAATTCATCATATGGCGAGCATCTGGGTTTGCCCCCACTTATTTACTTATTTGTGTGTGTGTGCACGTGCCTGTGTGTGTGTTCACATGTACATGTGTCACAGCGCATGTGTGGCAGCCTGAGGACAATTTTCAGGAGACAATTCTCTCCTCCATCATATGTGTTCCAGGAGTTGAACTCAGATTGTCAGGCTTAGGAGCAAATGCCTTTATCCCAATCCTCCTTCATTCTCTTTGAAGATGTGTCCATTCATTCATACCTAAAATTGACATTACTTAGTCTACACCTCAGGTTGATTAAGTAATCTACAAGACAATTTGTATTTGGAGGGAGGCTACAAAAAGTGATAGTTGTATGTTAACATAGTGGATGTCCACTGGCCATTTCTTGATTAAATTAGTCTGTTCTCACATTCAACTGAAAAGTTATATTGAAAATCATCAGTGAATTCCAAATGATGCCAAAGGAGAGTAGGCTTTTTCCTACTCTTATTGTGCTTTGTTTGATATGCAGTATTTTATCACTTCTTTTCTTTTTCTATAAAGGGCTCATTTTTCCTAGTCTCCATTTTCCTTTTTTATATTTATGAGTAGTCACTCTTGTACTTTTTATCTTCCAATGGAACATCCTAGAAGGTTCTTTCATCAGCTCATAACATAGGACAAGAATTTATGAGAAGGTAGCCACTATAATAGAAAAGTAAAGAAGTAGATATGTGAAAAGCTGTATTCAGGTTTGCATGTCTGTAGGTTTGTTTCTTTAGTGCTGGGAAATGAATCCTGAGCCTATCATAGGCAAAACACATTCTACCATTCAAATATTTTTTGTTGCCTTTGAGACTAGATCTCATGCTAGCCTCAAATTCTTTCTACATCTGACGCAAGTGCTCTTGACTTTACCTCTTAAATGCTGGAATTATAGGTATATACCAACAGTTTCAGCTTTAAAATTTCACAAAAAGATTTATTCATTTTGTATTATTTTTAACTCTCTGTGTCTGTGTATAGGTAGATATACATGAATGGAGTACACTCAGCAGCCAGAAAAGGGGCATCAGATTCCCCTAGAGCTGGAGTTACACGTGGCTTTTAGCTGCCTGATGTGGGTACTAAGAACTGAACTTGGGTCCTCTGCAAGAGTAGCAACTGACCTTAACTGATGAACTATCTTTCCAGACCAGAAATATTGTTCTTTTTTTTTTTTTTTGTGATACAGGGTCCCTCATTGGCCTGGCACACACTGAACAGGCTAGACTTGTTGGGCAAGCCCCAGGGAGCTGCCTGTCTTTGCCTACCCAGTGCTGAGAACAGAAACTTGCACGACATCCAGATCTGTGCACCCAGCCCTTCTCATAAAACATTTTTAAAAGATTCATTTATTATTGTTTTTTGTCTATGAGTGTTTTGCCTGCATGTATGTAAGTCTACCCTGTGCATACCTGGTGCCTTCAGAGGCCAGAAGAGGGCATCGGCCTGGAAATGAAGTTCATGATAGCTATTAGCTACTATATAAGTGCTGGGCCCTGAGCTCAAGTTCTCTGGCCTCCGTAGGATTTGCATGACACAGGTACACTTATATACATGCAGGCAAAACAATCATACACATAAAATAAAGTTAAAAAGCAACAACATAAAAGAATATTAATTTGTCCACAGGAGGCTATTTTAAAAAAGTTTGTTGTAAGGCACGTGTAGTGGTGCATGTATAATACAAAATTTTCTCAGAGTTTGGCATTTTATTGATGGTGTTTTTATTCCACAGGTTTTTTTTTCATTTAAATCAACTGTGTCAAATACTCATTTTTTAAAGATTAATTAATTTTTCTGTGTATTGCCTGTATGTGTCTGCACCATGCATGTACAGTGCATGTGGAGTCCAGAAGAGGGCATCAAATCTTCTGGAATTGAAGTTACAAGTAGTTGTTTGCTGCCACGTGGCTGGCTACATGGAGATAAACTGAGTCTCCTTCAAGAACACTAAGTGCTCTTGACCACTGAGACATCTTTCTAGGCCCTGTACTAAATATTTATAAATATGGATTTTTCTGTCTTAGAAAAATTTGTTTATATTTTCCCTTGAATATTTAAATACATTTAAATGCATTGTTCTCAGGAACTGAAAGCAGAGCTCAAGGGTAAAACATGTGCTTAGAATATGCAAGGCCCTTAGTTCCATCCTCCATACCTAAAGAAAGGAGGCAAATAAATGTATTAAAACACTTACTACTCTTGGCACTGAAGAGACTTTTCTTGGGTTTCCAGCACCCACAACTTGGGGGCCAGAAACCACTCCAATTCCATCTCCAGGGGATCTGACACCTTCTGGTCTCCACCAGAAATGCTCTTTTGGTTACATACCCCAACCCCATGAACACATAAATAAGAAGTTATTAGCATAAATCTTAAAAACACTATTCTTAATATTTTGGATTAAGAAGTATTACATGCTCACTATCAAAATCACCATAATGTAAAATGATATTGAAGAGGACCAAATATTGGTAAAATCTATAATTCTTGTGATTCACTTTTTTATTTTGTTGTTGATGGTGGTGGTGGTGCTGGCGTGTGTGTGTGGTGGGGAGTATGTGTATATGCACATGCATGTGCACACACACAGTGACCACAAGGGGAGATCAGGTTTCCTACTTCATCACTTTCTGCTTTATTGTCTTCAAACAGATTCTCTTAATAAACCAGGAACTAGGATGGTGGCCAGCAAGTCCCAGCAGTACTCCTACCCACAGAACCCTCAACCCCATGCTGGGTTTCCAGGCCTGTTGCCGCATGTATTTTTTTGTGGATGCTGGGGATTTGAATTCAGGTCATTATACTTAAGCAGCAAGTGCTCTTATCCATGGAGTCATCTCCCCAGTCCCTCATGATAGTCACTTTAAAAATTTGACATTTTATATGGATCAGGTGCATTTGATCTGATTCGACTGGGGATATATTTATATCCTCCTATGTATGTACGCATGCATTTATATATTTATTAATGTGTGCGAGTATGTTTGTGTATGTATTAACATCCCTGTAGAAGATTGAACAAATGCTCTACATTCCTAGCTCTTTTTAATTTTTTTTAACATTTTTGTGACAGGGTCTGGCTAAGTTACCCCAGTTGACTTTGAATTTTCCATCCTCCTGCTTCAGCCTCCAAAATAGTTGGGATTACAAGCCTACACCACTAGCTTAGGTTAGTTAAGAATTGTTTAAAGCAAGTGTTTTATCCATGCTGGTCTGTTAGCCACTCTGTTCATTTTCCATGTTATTAAATATTTATATCTTTCTCTGGATGAGTATGCTGAGAATTGAACCCAGTGTTAACTAATTCTCCCACCTCTATAACTTAAAATATCCTTATTACTTCACTATATCATTTAAAGAACCACACATTTAAGTATTTAAGCTTAACATTTAAGTTAATCAGGATGAACACTGTTTCTACTCTGACGAATTGATTCAAAGAGTCATCTGGGTTAATTTCTCATCTGGGAGGAGGCTCTGATTGTCTATGATACACTGGAAGTCATAAATGAAGACCATGTTTAAACCTGATGTTCCCCTGTCAATGCAAAAATAGCTTTCACTGTCTAGGTAGTTTAGTTGGTGGAGTGCTTGTCCACCATGCAGGAAGTCCTAGGTTTGATTCCCAGCAATGTATAAGCCAGGCATGAAGGCACATGCCTGTAATACCAGCACTTGGTAGGCGGCAGGAGGATCAGAAGCTCAAAGTCATTCTCAGCTCATCTATATAGTGAGTTTGAAGCAAGCCTGGTCTACATAAGTCAGTCTTTTTCTCTCTCCTCTCCTCTTTCCTCTCCCTTCCATCTCCCTCCTTCCTTTCCATCTCACAAAAGTTCTCAGTTTGAGGAGAATAAGAAATAGTTCATTCTGGACCCAAATATAACTAATCATGACCTGGGAACCCAGATGCAGGTGATCCCATGTTTCCCAAACGATAACAATTATATGAACGTTTGAGAGGAACAGAACAAATGAAGATATTTTTTCTAATTTATTGATGGTAACATAGGTAGATGGGCTGCAATGAAACTGGGTGAAATCTCTGTCATTTATTCAACGGTTCTTTGATGATATTCTTAGCCTTTGGGATGGTGATAATTAGTGATCTCTAAGTATATTCCAAAAAGATTTTACTTGACAGTCACAATGATGTTAGGTCAGACAGTGACACAGTGTGGAAAGAATGACTATTAAAGGAGCTACAGATAGCCTAAAATAATTTGTCTCAGGACCTGTATCATTTCTATTTTCTACAATCACCAGACTCTCTTGTCGATTATTTAGCCTCATAGAATCTTTTAAAATATTTATTTTATGTATGTATGTGCATGTGTACATGATGTTATGTGAACCAAGTTCATGCAGGAACCCATGGAGGGAAGAAGACGGTGTGGGATCATCTGCAACTTGAGTTCAACATGGTTGTGAGCTTCCATGTGGGTGCTGGGAAATGAACTTGGATTCTCTGTAAGAGTAGCAAGTGCTCTTCACACTGAGTCATCTCTTTTGCCCCTCATAGATTTTTTAACATAGGTTTGTCTTTTTTATCCCTTTGAAACTTTATAGTTCACATCACACTGAAGTTCATAGCCATAGTACAGGAGTAACAGTGCCTCGCCTGCAACATCAAGGAGAATCACCCTACTTTGAACCAGGAGTTTCTCCTATATATCTATATTATTATGTATATAAGGGAATGATTAGTTTTCAGATATATGCCCTGATACATGGCCATTATTCATACAAATATGACATCTGCAACTGTGTTTTGACCCATCTTCTCCATCACCACTGCTACTACATGGTTAGTGTCAGAAACTCATATTTTACCTGTGACAGAAGAGTGCTGCTCATCTTTTGGTTCTGAATCTTGCTCAGATAACATACTTCTCTGTTGTTTACAGATGCAGAACTTGTGGCATCTGGTTGTTATTGGAAATTTGGGTATGTTTTCATGGTTGCCAGATGACACAGGGGAAAGTAGTGTCTATTCTTATGGTTTTTAATCTCAGTAATAGAAGTATTTTAGAATAGACTCAATAGGAAGTTTAAAGATCATTTTATTAAAGTTTAAAAAAGAAACCTCCAGGATAAGCAAACTGTAAATCTTAGCTGCTCCCTTGAGGAGGAGAATAGAGGAGAGAAGAAAAAGAGTCTTGCGTTAAGGCAGGATGAATGTTAGAAACATGGCAGAGTAACAGCCAAATGGTGGGAAGGGGTGCTTTAGTAGAGAAACACAAAATGTTTGAGCAGTCCACAATGTTAGAGAATGCATGGTTAGAAAAGAGACAGAAAGAAAAAAAAGGCACTTTATCTGAAGGAAGGAGTGGGCTGACTTGAAAAGTTGCATGTCTGTGGCCCAATCCATTATCAAGTGCCTCAGGGAGGGGCTGGGATTCCAGGTTGGAAAAATTCACCATCTCATTAATGCACTAATTATTCTGCCTATGTCTTTAGCATGACATAAGGTGAAACTTTTTTGCTAGGGGGTGGTCCTCTGGTCAGGTGACTGACCCAGCAAACTGAAATGTCAAGTCTCTATTCATTGCCGCGCCTGCACGGCCCTGGGTCCAAGTCTCTGCGAGGGACGTTGAGGTTGAAGAGAAAAGTATACACACAAACACAGAGAGAGACACACACACTAGGTAGGGGGAAAGGAGAATGACACACTGACTTTATTCAGAGGCAGCAAGCCTTATATACCCTGAGGGCGGGGCTTTGCAGGAGGTTCCTCTATCGATGGTACACAGTTGTAAACAGGAAAAAGGAAGTTGTGGTTGGGCTAGCTTAAAAGTCAAGTTGTTTACTTGAGCTTTGCAGTTGACAAGATCCTGGCTAGCCCTTGGCCAAGAGTCTAGCACTAAGAGAGAAGGGCATGCAGGGAGGATTTTTCCCAGGCCTGTTTTTCTCTGGGATGGAATCAGGCTAAGCTGGCTATTCTCTGACCTGTGGCCTCCAACACTCATACCAAAGGTTTTTATTCTCTTGACTTTTTTCTGTTAAGAGGCCTTTCTTGCTACTGTAACTTGGTCTCTGGGCTTCTTTGTTTACTTGTCAAATTGGAGTTGTACAGTTGTTTAAACATGTCTTCTCATTATTGCACTATAGATAGCACTATGTGCATGATTCACATCTATAATGTCAGCACTGAGAAGGCAGAAGCAGGAGAATCTTAACTAGGCAACATGGCCAGATTCTGTCTAAAAACAAAAGAAAGCAAGCAAACATTAACAGAATTCTAGGTGAAGCTGGCTGCTCTTGCACAGGACCTGGGTTTACTTCCCAGCACCCATATGGAGGCTAACAACCATCTCTAACTCCAGTTCCAGGGGATCCAACACCCTCTTCTGACCTCCATGGGCATTGCATGATACAGGTGCACTTACATACATGCAGGCTTATACACATAAAATTAAAATAATTAAAAAACATCTGTGTGTAGTATGCAGTAGGGGGTTTTTCTAGCCTACTTTAATAGCTTGCACAAGGTCCTGGGTTTATTCACCAACACTACAAAACAAAGCTAAACAACTACATATGTGTATGAGTATGTTACCTAAATGGACTCTCACAAGGATGATTAAAACAGGAGAAGGCAATCAGCTGCCTTACAGAAAACTTAAGGCAGGAGATTCATCTACTAGTTTTGGATGAAGTAAGTTCTTTCACTCCTTGGCTAGAACTGAGTAACATTAAGACTTCACCCTGGTTAATTTGAGAAGTCAGTAGAACAAAAGTAATGGGACCTCTCACCCTTGTTCTTTCATTTGTGCCAGAGCCCGATGGCATAAATTTAAGCATATCTGAAGGGGGAGTGAGGATGAGAAAATGTAGAGGTAGAGAGAGAGGAAGAGAGAACAAAGGGACAAACTCAGGAGGGCTATCAGTCACACTGAAGCAGCTTGCCTTTATTAAGTGCCCCCTATTTATACTATGAAATGAGCTAAACAAGACAATGGGTGAAAAGATCAACACAGAAACAATACTAACACATGCAAAATAACTTAAAATGTGATTGGCTTCCTTCAAAGATCTTCAGGTGACCTCAGTCTTGTGTGTAGAATAAACTTCTCCTTATGTGTAAATCATTTGCATAACGAAAACTCCTGCTTCCAACAGAACTGTGCACGAGATTGACATCTGCCTAAACCAAAAACTAGGGCATAGTTCAAGGCAGACAAATGGCTCCCGACATCTCCCCCTTTTCTATTTTCTAAATATACCATGACATTTCTGATTATGGAGCAGAAGACTGTGCCTGTCTTAGGTCATCCTCTCCGAAGCATAAACCTTACCCGTCACTGGCACATGAATGCGTGTCATCCATGTCCTATTTTAGTTCAGCTTAGTTTAGGAGAAACTTACCCATCTCTGACTACCCGTCTCTGCAAGGGGAAATTATAGTCACGATAGAATTCAGAGCCGAATATTGTGCACGTCAGCTGTAACATCCCAGAATGTGCTGAAGATATACGTCACCTATGGAAGGACTATGCAAATTCTAAGGAGAATAGGTAGAACATTTCCTGATCTGAGGTCAAAGAAGACCCTGAAGGCAAAGAGGCTTTTAGCTTATCTAATGAATCAGCAGCAGTTTCTGTTGTGTCAAAGTCAAACGACTATTTTGTACAGTTAACATAAATCTAAGGATATATGTTCATTATGCCAAACCTTGCAACATTTATAATCCTCAAACCACATACTAAGGTTTTGTAACATCTACAGAAGTTACAAAATGCTACAGATGTCTGGTTGCCTCCTGGCACTTAAACATTACATTATGTATGTGTGTGTGTGTGTGTGTGTGTGTGTGTGTATGTTTAAGATAGGGTCTCTCTGTACAACTTAGGTTGCTGTCACACTATGTTGTAGTTCAAGCTGATCTCAAACTCAGAATCCTCCTGCCTCAGCCTCCTGAGAAGCTGGAATGGCAAATGTATGCCAAAACACGGAACACATCTTTGAATCACTGTTTAATCAGTTAGCACTGGGGGTTAATAAATAAGGAATTCTCACAGTTCTGGAAGCTCTAAGAAGTCTGTGATCAGGGTAGTGGCATGCTTAATTTTGGTGAAGATGCTCTTCTGAGGTTGCACATTCCTCCTCTTCTTATGCCCTTTCATGGCAAAAAGTAAGTTAGAGAAAGCTCCCAGGAGTCTCTTGTCTTTTTTTTTTTTTTTTTTTTTTTTTTTTTTTTTTTTTTTTTTCTGAAACAGTGTCTCCCCATAGCCTCAGCTAGCCTGGAACAAACTATGTAGACCAGGCTGGCCTAGATTTCTTGATCTCACAAAGATCTTCCTGCCTCTGACCCCAGAGTGCTGGTATTAATGTTGTGTGCCAAGACGCCTAGCTTCTCTGGATCTCTTACAAGGGTTATCCAGGGCCATGCCATTTTTTTGAAACTCCTACATTTTAGTGGAAATATGACAGCTCCTGAAGCTAAAGTACTTTGTTTTCTAGAAGTAAACTAACTAGTTTCTCTACATTCTTGCCTTCTTCACCCTATGAAACCCAGTAATGGCCAGTCAAGAGAGCGAGTTATTGACCATCCTACATCCTTTCACACAACACTCCTTGGTTGCTTCTATCAATGACCAAAACCAAAAGTTTTATTTCCACCTCACTTTCTGCCCTAGAAGTTCTGGAGCCTGTAAACAGACAGTGGTCTCTGGTCCTTACATGAGAGACCTCCTTGTAGTCCTCGAGTCACTTACCCCTCCTCTGCCTTTCCTTCCTGTCAACCTTACAATAAGGCCACTAATCTCATTTATGAGTGCTCCAGCCTCAGGACACAATTATCTCCTAAAGTCCCCACCTCCTTAATACTATCACATTGGGATTAGGATTCCAACATGAATCTTCTGTGAGCGTGTGTGTGTGAGAGAGAGAGAGAGAGAGAGAGAGAGAGAGAGAGAGAGAGAAAGAGAGAGAGACGAATATGTCATTCACTGCTATTACTCGATTGCTGCTTTATGAAATGAAGATAGTGTAGGTATAAAAGACACCTTAAAGGCTTTAAAGATGGCTCAGAGATTAAGAACACTTACTGCTCTTGGAGAGGACTCAAGTTTGATTTCTAGCACCCAGTTCAGGCAGCTCACAACAATCTGAACTCAGCTCTAGTGGATGTGATGCTATCTTCTGGCTTCCATGGCCACTGAACTTACAAATACACATACCCCTCCACACATAATTATAATTAAAAATAAAAATTAAAAAATATAACATCTTAATATTCAATTTTAAAAAGATTTTCTTTATTTTTATTTGTGTGTGTGTTTTGTGTATGAGTTCAGTTCCTGCAGAGACTAAAATAGGGCATTGGTTCCCCTTGAACCAGAGTTATATATATCTACCACCAGGTAGATGCTGAGAAACAACTCTGGAAGAAAATCAAATGTTCTTAACCACAGAGCAGTCTCGCCAACCCAACCTTAATAGTTTTATAATTCTTGGTTTAGTCACTATCACCGTCCAAAAAAGGAAAGGATGAAGAACAAAAAGAACAAAGGAAAAGAAATCTGGAGTATTTACAACCAACTTTGCAAAACCTTTCTAGATTATACCAGGACTAAAAAAGGTCAGCAAAAGCAGAAGTAGTTACTCCTTTTGGTCAGTAGAGGGAGACATTTGCTAATTTCTGGGACAGACATTTGTGTGTTTTGTTGCATCTCAGCTCATCCGTACAGAGGGCCTTTGTTGGATACCAGTGTTCTATGATATTGTTATGTTCACAGGAGAACAAAAGGCCTTGCTGTGAGTGCCAGGCCAACTCCCATTTCAGAGATTATTTTGCTATCACTGGATAACTAGAATAGGCTGTGATAGGGAAACTGGTGATCTCATTTTAATGTCTTACGTATCCATTCTTTCTTCTCTGGTGCCACAAAGTGCTTGCACATGTCAGGCAAGCATTCTGCCACTGAGCTATACCTCCAGCTCTACTCTTAAAAAATGGGTAAGGGAAGTTTTTTCAAATAAAAAGGAAACTGGAGCTTAAGGATACAGATTCGAGGAAAAAAAAGAACAACATGGAGAGATGGCTCAGTGGTTAAGAGCACTGACTCCTCTTGCATAGTACCTGGGTTCGAGTCCCAGGACTCACATGCTGAGTAACATGCTGAGTAACAATCAGCATACTCTTCTGACCTCCACAGGCATTGCATGACACTGGTGCACTTACATACAAGCGGGTAATGCACTCATACACATAAAAATAAAAATAATAAATAAAATCAAGTAAAATAAAAAAGAAAGAAAAAAAATGGTTATAAAAAGAAAGAATGATACAATGCCAGGCATGATGCTGTGTGCCTTTAATCTCAGCGTTTGGGAGGTATAGGCAGGGAAATCACTAGAGGTGAAGGCTACCCTGGTCTGCACTGTGACTTCCAGGAGGGCTGGGATTAGGGAGATCCTGTCAAAACAAACAAACAAACAAACAAACAAATCTCCTACAAAGCAACAACAACAAAAATGACTAAAAGAAAAGAGGACAAAAAGAGTCCTGGAATTCCAGACATAGGGTGATAAATGCAAGATTGAGGCCAGGCTGAGGTGTACAGTGAGTTTTGGGCCCTTCAGAGCTACTTGATAAGACTTTAAAAGAGGAATGATCAAACAAAACTGAATAATAAAATGACCACTCATGTCTTAACATATTCTTACTTTCTTTATTGATTTATTTATTTCAATTTTATTTGTACAAGCCTTTTGCCTGCCAGTTTCTAAGTACACCATGTGTGTGCAGTGCCCACAGATCTTCTGGAACTGGAGTTACAAACAGTTGTTAGCTGTCATGTGAGTGCTGAAACCAAACTTATGTTCTTTTCAAGAGCAGTCAGTGCTCTTAACCACTGAACCATCTCTCCAGTCTTATTTCTCTTTTTCTTTTCTTTTTGTTTTATGTATACGTGTATGGTGTATGTATGTGTTCAGATCAGAGGTACATTCTGGGTATCTTCCTCAATTGCTTTTCCACTTTAAAAATATATTCTTCTTTGACAGGCTCACACATTTATATAATCTATTTTGTTCATATTCAACCCTATAAGTCTCAGTCATCCTCTCCCTACTCTTGATGAATAATTTCTTCCCAACAAGTCCCTGTACTATTTTCTCCTCTGCCTCCTCCTCCTTCTCCTCCTCCTTCTTTGAGACAGGTTCTCAATTTGTAGCCATGGCTGGCATGGAACTTGCTATGTTGACCAGAGTGCCCTAAAACTCACAGAGATTCACCTGCCTCTGCCTCCCAAGTACAAGGATGAAAGGCATGGGCCACCACTCCTGGTTCCCCTTCTTGTTTTCATGTTTTGCTTTTTTGTTGTGACCCACTGTGTTTAATTAGGGTTTCCTGCATGAGCATGAGTTGGGGGGTCTTTACTGGTCCGTGGTCAACTTGTAAGCAGTTATATCACTGAAGAAAATGAAACCCCTCCCCTACCAACCATTAACTGCCAATCACTCCTAAGGGAGGGATGCAACCTTGTGAGCACTTCCTGTATTCATTTTGATGAGTCCCATCTTGTCAGTTATTTTGTTGGCAGTTACAGCTGCTTTGAGTACATAAGGACAATGGTGATGTCATGAGTCCAGAAGACAGTATTTCATAGAACCTTAGTTTTTGAGACAGAGTCCCTCACCAAACCTGGAGGTCATTGTTTTGGTTAAGCCTGTTGGACAATGACCTTTGAGGATCCACTAGTTTCCACCCTACCAGTTCAGATATAGCTATATCTGTCTATTAAGTGGATGCTGGGGATCTAGGGGATCTGGACTCACTGAGTCATTTCCCCAGCCATACACACACACTCACACACACACACACACGTATATATGCAGTGCTGGGCATCAAACACAGAGCTTTATGAATGCTAGGCAAGCATTCTACCACTTGACTACATTTCCAGCTCATGCAGCTTATATTAAACCCATTTGAACAAAGGTATAGGCAAGTTGAAAAGCAAAAAAATATGAAGTGATAATCTTTCCAGCATTAACAAGCAGGAGTGGCTAGGCTTTATTACTACCACACTGTCTACAGAGCAAGGAAAGTTAGTTGTTAATGAGGAATGACATTATGCAATGATAACAGGATCAATCAGCTAAGAAGATGTGGTGCCCCTAATTGAGTATGCACCAAGCACATCTGAAAGTCTCAAAATACGTAAATAAAAGGCTGCTCATGGGACTGCTCAACGCCCTGGGTTGGATCCTAAGTATTGAATAAACCGAACATGGAGGCATACATCTATAATCCCAGTGCTAAACAGGCAGAGGGAAGGAACAGGAAGATCAGAAGTTCAAGGTCATTCTCAAATATGTAATGAGTTTGAGGTCAGCCGGTATCACTTGAGACCCTAAGTAATTAACTCACTAATTTAAAATAATGTAAATGTGTATTAATCTTTCTCGCTTTCTATGCATTCTAAATATGTTTTTGCTGTATCACTTGTATGACCCTGAATCAAAAAACTAATCTAAAAAAGGGGGAGATTCTGCTCTTTCTGTGGCACCTACTAGGCACTCAGCTGCATCTAGATGAAGCCCAGTAGCTCCATCCCAGCCATCAGCTGTCAGAAACTCATTGACGTGATGAATGCAGACTTCATTCTTACTATGAGACGCACATGACCACAGAAGTTGCTAGAGATGCTCTGAGTGGAGTGGATTGGGTATGTGGTCCAAATCAGTGGTGGAAATGACAAAACAAGTCTTTCCCAAGAAGCAGGATGTCTTGACTCATGACAGAATGTGTATGCTGCTGAGTAAGGGACATTCTTGTCATAGACAAAGGAGGGCTGGGGAGAGAAAGCACAAATCTGTTCAGGGATGCATTGTGAATGCCGATCTGAGAATTCCCAACTTGGTTATTGTCAAAAAGGAGAGAAGGCTATTCCAGTACTGACAGGTACCACTGTACCATGAAGGGTGGGGCTCCAAAGAGCTAGCAGAATCAGCATACATCTCAGTCACTGGAAGGAAGATGATGTCTGAAAATATGTCGTCAGAAAGCCCTTGAGCAAAGAACCTAAGAAACCCAGGACTAAAGCACCCAAGAATCAGTGTCTTGCTACATCCTATGTCCTGCAACACAAAGCTTCAAGAAAAATAAGGGGGAGGCTGCAGAATACGCTGAACTGTTGACCAAGAGAGTGAGAGAAGCCAAAGAAAAGTGGCAGGAACAGATTGCCAAGAAATGCAGGCTGTCCTCACTGAGAGCTTCTACTCCCAAGTCTGAGTCTAGTCAAAAAGAATCTTTAAAAGTGACAAATAAACATAATCAAACCTCAAAAATAAAGGGTGGGGGAAATTCTTCAGGGCATGGTGGCACCTGCCTTTATTCCCAACAGACAGGAGGCAGAGGCATGTGATCTCTGTGAAACTGAGGACAGTCTGCTCTACATATTGAGTTCCAGGCCACCTGGGGCTACAGTGAGGTCCTGCCACCCCCCCAAAAAAAGAAAGAAAAGAAAAAAAAAGGAGGTGTGCTTTACAAAATGCATCTTACTACATCTTTCAGAATCCAGTCTGAAAGGCTGTATACTGTCTATGTATGCCTACACCAGATGAGAGACCCAATGTTGTTTGAAATGTTGCATAGTATGATCACAAGTCCAAAACTCTGGAAAAGGCAAAATGATAGAGCCAGCTCCAGGGAATCGTGGGAGACAAAACGCATAGCATAGAGGATTATCGGAAAAGAGAATCCACTCTGTGTGATCCGAGAGTATTAGGTACATGTCTGACAACCTCTTCTAGACTCTGTAGGCACTTTTACACATATGTAACATACATTCACATGCATGCACACACACCCCAATAAAAACCAATTTTTAAAACAAAACAAGAGTGAGAGACTACTTATTATGCAAATGCCTTTATTTGAACTGTGCTGCTACTGGATTACAGGAATTTTCAGAGTAAGAGTAACATAATTATCTTGAGAACTACAGCAGAGAGCTTGACAAAGCAGGAGTACATCAAGTCCTACGTACATACATTTACTTTATAGTGACAACCTCTCCTTGTTATAGGTGTGAAATTTAAAATGTATTGTATACTTGGTATACTTGGCTTATTGAATCCCTGTCTAAGTTCTGAACTCACTCTCTCTTCAAAAATGTCATATTAAACAGCATTTGAAATTCAAAGAGAGAGTTTTGCGACAGAGATTTCAAAGCAAGTATGCACGAATTGAACCCAACTACTGAAGACAAAAAATTTCATCTGTTTACAGCTTGGTTATGAAGGGGAAAATGCAACCTTAGGGTTAATTTTTTTCCTCCATCTATAATGTGTGCTTTTTTACTTACTGAAGACCCTTTTAAAAAAGTAGCAAAATCAGCAGACTTGGTGAATGTAATCAAAATATTCTTAAATGTACAAAAAATAATCATGTAGAAAGAATACTGTAAAAAGATCCCGATAATAAGAATAAAAGCATAAGTAAAGCTTCTATTACTTTCTGCACGGCCAGTGACTTTGGCAAATTTTCAGTATACAAAGTAAGCAAAGATATTCATCTCCACATACTTTCTGATGACAGCTCTCCAGTAAGAACTGGCAGACTGCATGGAAAGAAAAATGACTAGCTAATAATATTATTCCTATCTACTCATCTAAGCAAGTCACAAGAGATGGACAGTCTAAGCTGGAAAAGATATGTAGAGAGAAAGACATATAGCAATGGGCAATGTCAAAGGTGGCATTCAAAGAGCACAGAGTAAAAAGGGTTCACTGTGAGCATGGTTCAGCTGTGCTGGGCAGATCCATCAGACAGATCTATTGGAAAGAGGAGTTGCTTGTTATTAAAACTCTTCCCCTGAAGGCTGTCAGGATGAAGCTGGTCTTGTTAATAATATCTAAAAGTCCTTTAATTTACCAAGAATTCCTTAAGCCATTAGCACTTTTCCAGGAAATAGTTGACTTGTTCATCATGCACCTGGGAATAAGTAAGGTTGGCTTTATTCAGATTGGTTATTTTACACTCTCTTCATCCCCCTGCCCATCAGGCTTGCAAACACCGTCATGACCATCTTGGGCTTTACTTCCACAAGGTCTTTGGGAAGAGCATATATTCTGGCTCTGATCCTTCTAGCCATTGATACTGCATACCTTTTTTTTTTTTGAGAAAACAAGAATTAAGATGAGATTTTCATTTGTCAAAGACAACATTTCAGATATCTATTTGCTCTTATATAGTCATTTGACTGGGAAGCAAAAATTCTGTATTGAAAATGCAAATCAGAAGATCCAGGTATGGTGGAACATACTTATAATCCTAGTAATCATGAGGCAGAGGCAGGAGGACTGCTCCAAATCTGAGGGCAGCAAAAGCTACATAGTGAGACCTCTTAAAAAAGTATCTGATGAAGATGTGCCTTAAGGATACTTGAAAACTGGAACAAAATGGTACAAACTGTTGATTTCACTCTTGTTTTTTTATTTTAGTTTAGCTTTGAATTGACTTTGTTATACTATGTTTTAATACTCTTATTCTTATGGATTCATAATATTTATGTACTCACTTCTTCTTATCTGAAAGGAGAATTAAAGCTTGAAGCTCCAGTTTCCTATAAAAATGAAAATATATGGGCTGGAGAGATGGCTCAGTGGTTAGGAGCACTGGCTAATCTAGCAGAGGACTTCGATTGTTTCCCAGCACCTACATGGTTGCTAAAAACAGTCCATGAACTCCAGTTCCAGGGTATCCAACACCTTTCTCTGACGACTATAGGCACTGCATGACATGGGCGCATTTATATACATGCAGGCAATATACTCATACACCTAAAAACAATAAATAAATAAATAAATAAGGTACAAAAATGAAAATATATGTGTGTGTAGTTACCTAGGTTGGATATACAATCAATTTTCAAATTCTCCTTGTCTTGGTAATGATAACAGACACTTCTCTTTTGTGGCTATGGTGCTAGGGATGGAATCAGGGATTGGTGTTTGCTAGACCTCAACCTTTTATATAATAGACATTGTTCTGTGACCTTAGAGATATGGAGTAGAAGATTATGCCAGAGGTCAACACTCAAATGCTTAGGAAGATGTAGTGAGTACTTCCAAATATTTAAGCAGGAGGGGAGAAACTGCATGGTATAGAGGGAGTGTCTGGGCCCAGGGTTAGGATGGTATGAAAGGACCAGCATGTTCAGAAAGGACTATACCTTGACTAATCCAGGAAGCATTCAGTGTACAGCAGTAGGAATCCTCATGGATATTAACCTTCTGTAATACATATTTTTCAAAGAAGAAACAAATAGACGTGCCTAACTTCAGTCTTCCTGCCTCCACTTTCAGAGTGCTGAAGGAGTATGTCACTACACCCAAAATGCATGCTTCTTATAACTAGGGATGGGGTGTACGACAGATGGAACCTAGTTCCTCATGTATGCTAGGCAAATACTCTACAACTGAACGGCATTCCTCGCCCTTTTTGTGATTTTTATTTTTGAGATAGTCTTACTAATTTGGCTTAAAATCTGGAGTCCTCTTGCCTTAGCCTCACGGAATTACTGAACTTAGACTTGTGTTACAATGTTTGGCATTATAAACTTTTTCAAGTATTTAAATTTTTTTGAGAAAGCATCTCACTGTGTAGCCCTGGCAAGCATGGTACTTGCTGTGCAGGCTAGGGTGGCCTCAAACTCAAAGATCTGCCTGCCTCTGCCTCCCAAGTGCTAGCATTGAAGGTACTTGTCATCGCTCATAGCCAACTATGTAAAAGTTTCAAAATCATATTCATTTATTTACTATTTGTATGTGTTTCAGTGTGTGGGATGCATGCTGGTCATGGTGAATGTGGGAGGACACAGGACAACTTGTGGGAGTAGATTCTCTTTCTACAATGTGTACTGTATGAAACACATAATGATTCAATAAAAATATTTCAAATAAGAAATTATGATAGTCACTCCCAGTGTATCACTTTCCAAAATAGATATATATTTTAAATTTATGAGTATTCTAAAGTAAATACGATCTCCATATTCTTGTCCCAAATCTGAGGCATAAAAATATTTCTTTCATAAAAATAGGATCATTATTGGGCATGGTAGTGCATGCCTTTAATCGCAGAACTTGGCAGTTAGAAGCAGGTGGATCTCTGTGAGTTTGAGGCCAGCCTGGTCTACATAGTGAGTTCCAGGCATACCAGGGCTACATAATGAGAGGTGGAGAGCCTATCTTAAAAATAAAAAGGAAAACAACAAAAATAAGATCATGCCCTATTTATCTTTCTGTGTCTGCCACTTAACATGGTCTGACCATTACATCGTCTAACCTGTTCTATTACAAATGACAGCATTTTATTCTTATTAGAGACTGTATCACTTTTCAGGGTCTTAAATGGACTCTAAAAAGCAATTTGCATAAAAGGACAGAGGCTTGAGTAGTTCTGTGGAGGGGTACACATGGGAAGATGTCAGTGAAAAGATATATAATTAATATAATATTAGAGAAATAAAACAGAGTTAAGAGTAGACAAGTATAGCTGTGCACGGTAGCGTATGCCTTTAATCTCAGTGTTTGTGAGTAACAGGTCCATGGATATCTGAGAGTTTGAAGCCAGCCTAGTTTACATAGTTTACATAGGATCCAGCGAGAGCTGCATAGTGAGAGCTGTCTCAAAAAAATTAAAAGAACAGGCAAGTATACAGATAGAAGTTATGTTGTGTTTGCTGGGCACTGAGGTCCTTTAGCACATTGATTACTATTGGCTATGAAAGTTCTTTTTTTATGTGATGATAGTGCTCTAAAATTGATTGTGATGGTGTGAACATTCTAGAGTTCATTATTGTATGCTTAAATATCCCAGAAACCATTATTATATATTAAATGAATGAATTTACGTATGCATGAACTGTATCTCAATAAAGCAATTAAAAATAATGTGAAAACCTTAAGCAGAAGTTTTTCCCAGGTGACAGCGTTATTGAGTGGGAAAACCTGAACTTCAGAATCTGAACTACAGCCAGAGGCACCTGGCTGCAAGGCCAGGGTTCTCTCTCCAACACTGCAGTAGGCCTTACTTGGCATTATTGTGCTTGTCATCTTCTGTTAGATTACCACTCTTCACAAGGTCATAGTTAATGCAACCTGGCTGGATGGTATCAATTAAATCCACAACTGCCAAACTGAAGCTGATTGTCTTGTCCTATGATAAAAAAAGGACAAATCTAAGAATTCCAATATTTACAAATGAACATGTGCTTCATTACAAAACCTGCTTAAAGGAAAGCTTGACCCATGCAAGAAAAATCTTGCCATTAGCTCAACAATAATTGTTATAAAGAAAACCTTTCCAAATAATGGACATTAACCAGCAAACCTAATATACATTATACAGTATCCTTACTTTAAAACTAAATTGAAGTCGACTTTCCAGCTTCACCCAACGTTCTGTTCACCCAATTTACAATTATGTCATCATTTGCTTTCTGACCCTCTCTGAGATCCTCCAGGGTACTGAGGGTGTATCTAAGAGAAGCAGAAGAAAGGGTCCCAACCTACTCCATGAAGAAGAATGCAAACATCAGAAAAATGTCTCATGCACACTGTTCTAGCAGTGACAGACATGAAATACACTGTGGTGTATTTCTGCTGCTATAAGGAATAGCTGGTCATAAGGAATAGTTTTATCATCATTGTTATAAGATGCTCATTTCCAGAGGGATGGATAGGTTGTAAGAGCCCTAGAGGTCAGGGAGCACTGCTGTGAAACAGTGTCTTCTGGACACGTCATGGCTGGGGGCATTCACAAACACACAGCAGCTGTGGTTCCCTGCACAAGAGCAAGCCAGTCCACATTTCAGCATAGATGGGGGAAGAGCCCATGGTGCTTCACCCTTAGCCGAGCAGCTATAGGCAACTGATAGCTACCGGGGGAGAGACAATGTTCTTTAGGGGTATGGTCCATTCCCCTTAGTTTATCTGTGCTCCAGTGGATGACCGCACACTATCCATGCATGAGCAGCATTCATTGAACTTAGTGGGTTATTAAAAAAAATAGGGCATGAAGGTGGGACAGTGACATGGGGGAGGGATTCAGGATTTGGGGAGGAATTTCAGGTGACTATGATCAAAATTCTTTGTTTATATATGTAAAATTTTCAAAGAATTAATAAAAATACTATATAAAAGATTCAATCCTCATTTTCATTAAAATTACATTTATATATGTATGCTTGTGTACGTGTATCTGTGTGAGCACATGTGTGCCACAGCCTGTGTGTGGAGGTGAGAGGAAAACTTGCAGGAATTAGTTCTTTCCATCCACCATGGGGGTTCTGGGGATGAAACTCAGGTTGTCAGGCTTGGTGCAAGCATCTTTAGCAGTACAGCCATCTTGCCAGCCCAAATCTTTTTCAAATAAATATATGTGGATGTTCATATATATATATACATATATATGAGAACATATTCATATATATATATATATTTGTTTTATTTTGAGAAAGGATCTCCCTAAATCCCCACCTGGCCTGGAATTATTTAGATCAGGCTGGCTTCAGTCCCACAAAGATCTCTTATGTGCTGAGATTAAAGGCAAGTGCCACTATGTTCCACTGGATGTTTATCTTTTTTTCTGATAACTTCTTGGTTTCTTTCACGCAGGTTCCTAGTCTATGGCTCAGGTTTTCCTGAAACTCACTATGTAGCCCACGCTGGCCTCAAACTAACCATGTTCCTGCCTCAAAATCCTAGGTGCTGAGATTATAAGTATGAGCTACCATGCTGGCCTTCTGACAACCTTTACATATTTACTCTGGGACTCTGGGGCTTGACTTCATGCTAAGCATGTGCTATACTACCAAAGTACTCTAGCAGCCCAATTCACAATTTTGTTCAGTTAGCTACATCATTATACCATTTGATAATACTGTTCAGTGGTACCACATCAAGCTTATGTCTACAGGTCAGACTTGTTATAAAAAGCAGAGAACAGCTAAGGTACTTTAGGTACCATAAATACATATACTCATTCTATCATGTAGAGTTCTTCTATCTAATTCCTAAGAAGGCACTGAAAATTCAATGTACACTCATAGGAAATTTATTTTAGTCTAAACAGAATGAGCTTAGAAGTGTATTCATTGGACTAAATGAATTATTTAAATAAATAAAAATATACTATGGGTCAGCTCATAGATTTGTATTAGTATGAAGTTTAAACAGCCAAAATTATACACTGTACCTTCTCATCAGCTGCCAGACTAAAGCTAAGGTCAAGGCTGGGTTTCCATTATTCAGGTCTTGTCCTCCAATGCCAACTAGGGAGTATTTAGCAGGATGCTTCCCTAATTCAACAGCATAGTTGCAGTTTTCTAGCTGCAAATGGCACAAAGTGAACAAATAGTTAAAGATTCTGCACATATTTGTGTGTGTGTGTGTGTGTGTACGTGTGCATGCATTTTGGGTAATGTTAGTTATTTACATGAAACCAAGATGTAGGACCTATACCCATGAAAAAACTTAAGAGCCAGAGTTTATAAAGCAAAAGAGACAGGGCTAGAGAGATGGCTCAGTGGTTAAAATGTGTATTGCTCTTGCAGAGGACCCAGGTTCGGTTCACAACCCCCTATAACTCTAGCTCCAGAGCAGCCTTATGCTTCTATTGGCCTCTCCACTTATGAACACATACAAAGACATATGAATACACATAATAAAAAATAATAAAAATATAACCTTTAAAAAGTAAACCAACCAAAGAAATCAAGATTAAAAAATACTTTGTGAGAAAGATGTTCTCTAACTTTTTCAGGTTGGCTACAAGCTTTGGTTATGGAGGCTTATTAACCTTATTCCAGTCCACAAGAACTTTAATTCATTCATATAACTGTAAGATTACCAGAGCATCTTGCAGGTCACCAATTTAAAAGAAACATCATTAGTATTTTCAGGTAGTTTAAAAATGGTAATAATTTTCTGTCAAACAAGATATATATCATCATACTCATGACTCACACATTTTTTATCTGTCTGCTTGAATACAGACCTAAGAATATTCAGTTCACTTAAACGTGTTTATACTTATTATAAGCAAAACAGTGTTATAGAGGCTGGATGTGGTGGTATTAGCATTTAATTCCAGCATTTAGGAGACAGATAGGTAGATTTTTATGATTTCAAGGCTAACCTGGTCTACATAGTGAGTTGGAGGTCATTCAGTGCTACACAGTAAACTCTGTCTCAAACCACCCCCCAAACCCCATAAACAAAACAAACAAAACAAAACATGCCCCCTCAAGCCCCTAACAACATCACAACACAGCACAAAACACTGTTATAAAGGCTGGGCAAACGAGATGAATACTCCAGTCTCTACATGAAGATCAGAGATATGTTTAATATAAAACTATGTGGATAAACAAACCATACGTTTTGACATTTATGTAAATGCAATGAGGAACTAGGGTTCTTGGTTGGAAAATGGCAGGCTGTAGGAAAATAATGAAAGTAAAGAGCAGTTCAGTGTATTGAATAAAACAAGAGTATTTTTATTTTATTATTTTATTTATTTATCATTATATTATTATATTATTTATTATTATTTTATTCCAGGCAGAAATAATAGTATATAGCTAATAGTGAGTGTGTAAGTAGTTACATGGGAACAAAGAACAGCCCATCCAGAAAGCCAAAGACCCTAGGGAATCATGGACAGTCTACTTGGACTGTTGAAAAGAAAAGCACCAATTTCTTAGGTACCATAAAAATCTTTACACAGTCTACCACTTAGAAACCATGATCAGGTAAAAACGAATTTGGCTTTGGTATATTTGGAAAATGATGATAGAAATCATCATTTGAAAGTTTCTCATATGAATAATTGCCAGAAGAGTGCAGAGAACTTTTTAGAGCCTTCATTATTTATGGTGTATTCACTTAATGATTCTCATAGCTGCTTATAAATGTAGTAAGATGACTTATGCATAAAGATGGTTTACATGAGGATTAACATCCAGTTACGGAAGGTTCTTTCTTTATGAGTTTCTCCTATTAAAATATTTATGAAATGTATTCATTTACTAAATATCTTGAATATATTCATATAGCATCAACACATGTATTCATTTATTTTATCTGTTTTATTTAACTCTACTAACTTACATATGCTAATATTTGATTTTTGATTTTTGTCATTCTTAACTACAGATAATTGAAACATAATAACTGAAATATATCAGCCAAACTAAATACGTTTGTATTTTTCTGGTTAGATGTTAAAAAGTGTCTAGCATGACATATTCAATCATGTCTATAACACTAGCTTTCAGGAGACTGAGGATTGCAGTGAGTTTGAGGACAGCCTGGGCTACATAGTTTTAGAGTAGCCCCAGTTACAGAGTCCAACACTTGCAAAAACCCATTTCCAGGAGTCTGAGGATGTAGCTCAGTTGGTAAAGTGCTTTCCTAGCATAAATGAAATTCCAGGTTCAGTCCCTAGCACCCTATCAACTGGGCATGGTAATTTACGCCTATAAACCCAACACTTGGACACAGGAGGATCAGAAGTTTAAGGTTATTCTTGATGACATAGTGAGTTTGAGGTCAGTCTGAGAAACATGATACACTCTCTCAAAATAAAATAAATAGGAACTCCCCCAACATACAAAAACCACATTCCAAAAAATGGCACAGCACTAAAACAAAACCCCTGTTTACTAACTGGCATTTTGTTAGGTGACCCTGGACGATTTTATTCCATTGGCACCTGATATGTTTGGCAAGGGCTTTGGCACCGAATCCACACTCCCAGACCAGAACCCTTGATTTTCAAAATTTGTTTCTATCACCACCTCTACTCAGCAGCTGCCAGATTTCACTTGGCACTGCAGCTAGTACAGCTGAATCTTACAAAAGTCAGGTGGATAAAGCAACTGACTGAGATCTATATCATCGCGATGTCTGTATTACCCCTGGATACCCCACTAATTAGGATTTGAGAAACCGTTGCCTACCTTCTAGTAAAGTCCAGTCAATGTCCTGGTTTTCAGGCTTAGTTAGTGCTGGGTATTTATTAAATAGGTTAGCTACAAAGGCTAGGTTCAGTTTGGGGTTCAGCTGGCATAACGAACTGTCTGCAACCTAATTTATCTGCTTGTTGAAGCATACTCTCTGCTCTCTTCAAATCATCCGTTTCCTATTGAAGCAAAATAAGACATTTTCTAAAGGACATTCTAAAAATATAGAAATTTTCTCTACAGTCAAAGTCTGGGTATAGCATTCTACTTTCTACACTTTACTTGCAAAATTGTTTTGAATAAAAAAAAGGCTCAGGCTATGTAGTACCTTTAGCGTTTGCTAGATGGCGCTACATTGCTTGTTTTAAAACTGATTATACTTGTCAGTTGAAATTATATCTTTCAGGACAAAAAGTAAAGAAAAAAAGCCAAATTTGATGCACATATGTGTATATATTAAAAAGAAAAAGTGGGGCTAGAGACATTGCTTAGCAATTAAGAGCATGTGTTGCTGTTTCAGAGGACTCAGGTTCCCTTCTCAGCAATTACCTTGGCCAGCTCACAGCTGTCTGTCACTGTGGCTCCTGGGGGAATCTGTGATCTCTGGCCTCCTTGGGCACCCATACTCCTGTGCACACCACCCCCATATCCACACAATCAAAAATAAATTATTTTAAAATATCTATTTATATTTTTTAGCCATACATCTTCTTCAATTTTCACTTTAAAAATATGAATTCTTTTTGCTTTAAAAATTTTCCTTTTATTATTTGTCTGTCTCTGCCTCTCTCTCTGTTCCTCTCTGTGTGCATGCTCATGTTTGTAGGTGCCTGTGGGCAGGACAGAACAGTGTATCAGTTACCTTGAAGGAGGATTTGCTGGAGTTATGGTTAATATTTTCACCTTGGCTTGATTTAGGATCACCACTCAGAGATATCTCTGAGCATGTCTGTGAGGGCATTTGCAGAAATGAGGGATTCTCTTCCCTCAGTGTGGGCAGTACCACCCCATAGACAGAGGCCCTGTACTGAATGAAAGGAAAACTTGAGAAAGCAAGCTGAACACCAGCATTT
This sequence comes from Eospalax fontanierii, assembly GCA_035773235.1. Lineage (NCBI taxonomy): Eukaryota > Metazoa > Chordata > Mammalia > Rodentia > Spalacidae > Eospalax > Eospalax fontanierii. The sequence continues at coordinate 4,614,568 of JAJHUQ010000048.1, read as the reverse complement.
ATCTTTCTCTGTGTCTACAGTGCTGATGCAGTGTGACCGCCACCTTACATCCCTGCTGACACGTCTTTTCATCATAATGGACTGTATCTCTTCTTAACTGTGAGCCCTAATAAATTTTTCTTCCCTTAATTAGCTTCTATCAGGTATTTCATCACAGCAAGAAGAAAAGTAACTACTAGATGGACAAAGTAAGATACAGTTTGGGAAATGAACCTATCCAAGGTCACTGAAGAAAATCAATGCATAACCAGGAAACAAGGTCCCTGACAGTGATTCACTAAGGTGGAGTTTGCAAACATACATCACTTGTAATACAGAAACACTGCAGACATAGTCATGAATATGTAATCATTAAATCTATTACAATGGATATAATCCAAATACTTAGAAAAGGCAAGCCTCTACTGCTTATTTTCCCCTACTTGGTTAGAATGTTTTATGTCATACATAAAACCCAATACCACATCATTATGGAAAGCAAATTAAAGATAATTTCTTCCCCCTGAATTGCATGTGCCAGATCCTTCGAAATATTAGAAAGTGTCAATACCAGTATGTGTAGTTACATAGAAATTTTGATATGTATAATAAATAGACCACAATTTTATAAGACTGTAGATCTCAAAAGAGTACTTGTACTTACATTGAAACCTGATATGTTAATATCTATCCGTGGTTTGCCTTCTTTTTGTCCTGTTGGTGCAATTTGATTAAGGAGATGGAAATAGGCTTTGGAATCCTACAAATGCATTGAAGATATCAGTGAGATCACAATTATGAAGAATGACTGCATCTTATGGTACCATGTTGATAAGCACATTTGCATCAGATTTTGTGAAACTATATGACACTATTTTCTATCTTCTTATTTAAGAGATCTTTTCTTCAGAAAAGATCATATATCTGGCCTTATTTTCATCTTGAACCTGATTTTGGTATGATTTTACAAATTATTGATGTCATCAGTATAATAAAAACTAATAAACATTTTTGTACCTTCACTGAATTACTGAAGTCAAGAAGCTTGATAGATAAAACAAGCATGAAAGAGTAGAGGGCAGAAGTTCAGGAAGTGTAAGGAGATAGAAAATGAATAGGTTTTATCAGTTTAAAGCACAGTATATTAACATTTGGAGAGGAGACCTGCTGTGATAATGACATACTAATTACAAATCGAAGTAACAAAAAGTCTTCATGAGAAAGACATTTAGTTGGTAAAATAACATTTAATCTTTAAGGATCAGAACACACTTAACAAAACAAGCCTCTGCCACAGTACTGGGGATTGAAGCTAGGGGCTTACGTACACTACTCAAGTGCAATCATTCTTTGTTTTTAAAAATATTCAAAGCACATTTCATTAAAAAAACATTTCTACTGGGTATGGTGGCTCATGCTAGACACTGAATCTTACCATTCAGTTTACAGGGGCAGGGAGATTGCAAGTTTGAGGCTAGCCTGCGTTACATAGTGAGCTTGTAGGCAAAGTTGGGCTACAAAGTGAAATTCTGTCTGAAAAGACCTCAGCTGTCCACGGGAGACACCCCAGTTGGTAGAGTTCTTGATTAGCATGCATGAGACCTTGGGTTTAATTCCCAACACAAAATAAAAATGAGTTTGTTCACTCACAGCATCCTGCCCTATACAACAGCTTTGAGAGCAGCTTAGGCTATGTGGAATCCTGCCTCAAAAAAAAAAATCATCCAGTCATGGTCGCATACAGTTGCAGTGATCCCAAAGAAAGCCTGGGCTACAAAGCAAGAACTTGTCTCAAAAATGCAAAAATCTGTTATCAGGGCCAAGTGGCAAATGCTCACTGATATATATCTCACTATATTTTTCCTCTGCTAAGATGGAATGAACTCTCCTAAGCCATTAAATTCCTCTTTAATGTTCTGGTTCTTTGGACAGTTACTGTTGTGTCCCTGGACCAGCAAGGAAAAACCCCACTCCAGTACCAGTTGCAAGCAGTTTTATTCAGTCCTTCTTCCAAGATAGCAACTCTTCCCCCAGACAGCAACTCCAACTAACAGACAGCCACTTGAACTCTCCAACAGTAACTGAACTCCCTGACTGCAACTTTAACTCCAACTCTCTGCCTGATTGCAACTCGAACTCCCCCTTCCTGGGCTTTTTCTCCTTTTATATCCCCTAGATTAGCCAATGACCTAAAAGGTCAAGTCGTGGGCGCGGACCCTCTAGTCATGGTAAACATCACACGCAGGTCACAAGGCCTGCATGCTTTTAGCAACCAGTCATACTTCCTTCCTGTAATCTTGGCAACCTCTGGGCTCTAGGAGGAAGCAGCAGCAGGCTGCCATCTTTATTTCTCCCCACAGTTACCTTGATGTCAGCACTGAAGTTGTTGATCTTTTGCCAGCCTGAGTTTTCCAAATGAAAGTTGGCCCATCTTAGTAGAAGTTCTTCTGGAGAAAATTTCATAAGCTCCTCCAGAGCTCACCATCTCGAAGTAAGGCCACCAGGGCTTGAAGACAAAAATTCCCCAGTCAGTATGTTGATGGGATAGCGGTCATGTCAGGTTCATTGTCTTTTTTTTTTTTTTAATTTGAGATAAGGCCAGGCTGGCCTCTAACACATGATATGTCTTCCTCCTCCTTCCATTGCTGGGATTAGAGGCGTGCTCCATCACATAACTAGATTCATTCAGTCATTTGACACTTTGTTCAATTAGTAAAGATGCAAAAGCTATGAAACGGTTCTGGTTTCAAGGTACTCATACTCTGTGGCTGGGGAGATGTGTTAGTAAAGTGTCTGCTGTGTAAGCACAAGTATCTGAGTTCAATCCCCAGCACCTATGTGAAAAAAGCCAGGTATTGTGGTCCAAGCCCATTATCTTAGAGCTGGGGAGGTGGAGACAGGAGGGACTCTGGTGCTCACTAGCTAGTCAATCTAGCCAAATCCCTAAACTCTAGTTCAGTAAGAGATTTAGTCTCAAAGAATAAGGTAGGGACAGGGGATAAGTTGGTAAAGTGCTTGCCATAAGGAACTGAGCACACATCCCCAAAACTCATGTAAAAGCCAGGCGCAGTGGCATGCACCTGTAATCCCAGTACTGAGGAAATGGAGATGGAGGATCCCTGGGGCTTACTAGCCAGCCAGCATACCCAAATCTGTAGAGTCCAGGTTCAGTGAAAAAAAATCTGTCTCAAGAATTAAGCTAGAGAGCAATTGAAGACACTTAACGACTTTTCGTCTCTTCACATATATGCATGGGGACTTATAGCACACAGGTACCCACCCACATGATCATGCATATAAATCAAACATATGCATATAGATTGAAAAACCCAATAAGTTCTTGAGAGATTAAGAAATATATCCAATGTCTCTGGCCTTCATACGCATGCACATACATGTACACACATATACACAAATATGCTCAGAATATAATAGGGAGATTAAAATGGATGTGATATTTAAGAATACACAGTAAATTGCATAATATTAGAGCATCCTTTCTTATTTACTTTGTACATACCAAATTAGGTTGCAGATTTTAATTTTACCATTTTTTTATCATGTTTTACATTTACAGAAACTGTTCTTATTTAATACCTTGATAAAGAGAGATTTCAGGGAAGATGTTTATATATATCTTAAACAGAGACTTCAAGGAGTTACTTTAGTAGAGGGACATTGCCCCTACTAGAAACCATTGGCTAGCAAAATAAACACCCAGTGCCAGAAATGGAAGCCCTCTTTGGAAGCTTCTGAACAGGAATCCCATAGGCACTCAAGCAATATTAATCATTAATTGTTCCTGCTCTTGTTTATTTCTACTTCCTCACCAGCGTTTGATACTGTTTTATTTGGGGGTTTAGGCCATTCTAACAGGACTAAGAGAACATTTTCTTAATTTATTTTAATTTTTTTATCTTTATATGTATGAATGTTTTGCCTGGATGTGTGGAAGTGCACCTGTGTCATGCAGTTCCTTTGAAGGCCAGAAGAAGGTGAAAGATACCCTCTAACTGTAGTTACAGATAGTTGTTAGCCACTATGTGCTTACTTGAAATTGAACCTGGATCCTCTGCCAAGAACAGGCACTGCTCTTAAAAATTGATCCATATCTCAATCCCAATATGGTGGAATCTTAGAGCTCCTTTAATTAACATTTTCTGGATAGCTAAAAATCTTGAACATTTTAAAAATAATATTTCGTAGGCATCCGTTTCTCATTATTTGAGAATCTACTGTTTAGCTCCTTGTCCCAACTTTTGATTGGGTTGCTTATTTTATTTATGGTTAATTTATTGAGTTCTTTGTAATCTAGATAGTAACCCTCCATCTGACATACAGCTGGTAAAAAATACTTCCAATTCTGTAGGATGCCTCCTACTCAAATGGGGGTGTCCTTTGAAGTACAGAAAGCATTTTAGCTTCATGTGATAGCATTTTCAGTTGTTGGTCTTTCATTGTAGAAATCCAGTTCAGAAAGTCCTTTCCTGTGCCTAAAAAAATTCCAGTGTATTTCCTACTTTCCCTGTATCAGATTCAATGTATCAGATTGTATGTTTGACATTTTGCTTTCAACATGTATCCCTTTTTCCTCCTTTATTTGTATTATTACTTGAGTTAAGGCATCATGTACTATATTGAGCAGATATAGAGACAGTGAATTTCCTAATCTTGTTCCTGATTTTAATGGAAATGCTCTGAGTTTTTCATCATTTAGTATGATGTTGGCTATGAGTTTGCTGTATACTGCCTTTCCATGTTGAAATATCTCTCCTGTATCCTATAATTCTCTGTGAATTTTATCATGAATGGATGTTGACTTTTTTCAAAGACCTTTTCTACGACTAATGAGATGATCATATAATTTCTGTCTTAGAGCCTGTTTATGTGTTGTATTACATTTATTAATTTACATTTGTTGAATCATCCCTGCCTGGGATCAAGTCAACTTATTCATGATGGATAATATTGCTGATGTGTTCATGCAAGTATTTTTTTGAGAAGATTTGTGTCTTTTTTAAGAGAGACTTGTCTATAGTTTTCTGGGTTTTTAGTTGGTCTTTCTCTGGTTTTGGTATGAGAGGAATACTCATTTCATAGAAGGAATTTGGGAGTGTTCCTTTCTTTCAATTTTATGAAATAATTTTGGGGAGTATTGATATTAGATCTTCTTTGAAGAATGGATAGAACTCAGCACTGAATCTAACTGGTCCTGGGTTCCTTCAGTTCGGAAGTTTGCTTTCGTTTATTTTATTTTTAATTATCGGTCCATTGTACATTTCATGCAACAGATGTTAACAAAATTCAGACCCCTCTGCAATCTACACCCCCATGCCCCTCTGGGACCTCATGCATTTTGTCATGCATGCTAAAACCTATTCAGTCAAGCATTTGTATCCAGATTCCCTTCAGTGGAAGTTCATCCACTGCAGTCTAGTCAGTCTGTCTAGAGATTATAAGTAAGGTCTTCTCTTCCTTTTCTAGTAGTAATCAGTCTCCAACAGTTCTCAGGCTAGGACCAGACCACCATTCATTTCCTTCTGTCCATTTACAGCTCTTGTCCCATTGCCTTGGAATTGGTTTTGTGCTAGGTGCCACCATTGAAGCAAGTTCACATGTGTAAATTTTCAATGGCCTGGAAACCTTCGCTTCCCTATGTTTATGAACCAAACATGGCTCTTACACTCTTTCTGCCTACTCTTCCATAATGTTCCCTGAGTCGTGTGTGAGTAAGGTTTAACATAGGAGTGCAATCCTGGGACACACACTCCTCAGTGTCTTATTCTCTAAAACTCAGAAAGTTATGGCCTTCTGTGTGCATCACCCTCTGTTGTATAAGAAAGCTTTGCTGGTGAGAGTTTATGGATGCACTCATATTCTCTCTACCCCCTGTTCCATTATGTTCCATTAGCCCTGGGTGCAGAGATTTAGCTGGGACTTTTTAATTACTCTATCTCATTTCTATGGGCCTTTTAAAATTATTTATTTCAATTTTATTGAACTGTTTGTCTATAACTGTGTTTTCATAGACTATTACCAAGGAGGAATGTAGAAGACACCATTCAACAGACTCAGGATCTGAACAGAATGAAAGTGGAAAAGGAGGCAGGCCACAGAGGCCTTTCTGTGTGATCTCTCTGCAGCTTCTGCTATGTTTCCAAGTCATGATAGCCTGCCTCACTTCAAAGGCAATGGATTCAGTGTTCTTCCAAGAAAGCCTCAGAAACCAGGAAGTAAACAAAATATTTTCTACATTTAAATTTTTCTCTCATATTTGTTCCAGTGGTGACCAGTTAGCTTACACAACAGATAAAACATGGTCTTTTTGAGTTCACACACACACACAAAAATTCATTTCTAAGGATAGATCACATACTGTGTCCCTAAACAAGTCTTAAGAATATTGAAATCAAAATAGTTTCACACTCAAAGAACTCAGACAGGATAGGAAAAAACTTCTGCCTGATGCTCAAGAAAATCAAAATGAAAGCATGAATAAAATGGGAAAGAAAATTCAGGACTTAAAAGGTGAATTTGTGAAAGAGATAGAAATTTTGAAGGAAACTCAGACTGGAATGAACATAGGATGAAAATAATCAATAAACCAATTTGAAATGACAGGAAAATGCCTCACCAAAGAATAAACGAAATGGAAAACAATGAAGTTGAAGAATTCGACAGCTCAAACAAATAATATGAAATTATTTAAAGCATTGGAATTTAATATTAAGGAAATGTGGGAAACCATTAAAAGATAAAATTTATACTTTATAGGCATTGGAGGAAGAAGGAAAAATCCCAGGTGAATGGCATTGACCAAATCTTCAACGGGGATACATAAGAAACTTTTCCTATATTAAAAAAAAGACATAATCATATGCATATAAGAGACACACAGAACTCCCAATAGACAGGGACAAAACATAAACTCCCCACTGTATATCATAATAAAATAAGTAAATTCACAGAGAGAGAGAGAATACTGAAAGTTGCAAGAGGAAAACAAGTTACCTACAAAGGAAAGCCCATGGAAATTACAGCTGATTTGTCAAAGGAATCTATAAAATCCAGAAGATCTTGGAGCAAAGTATTCCAAGTTGTGCATGAGCACAGAGGCCAACCAGGAACACTATACTCAGGAAAACTGTCTATCATAATCAAAAGGGAAAGAAAAATATTTTCATGTCATGAATAGACTGCGAGTATTCATCTTCACAAAACCAGCATGCCTGAGAATATATTTGAAACAATAGAAAGGACTAAGGAAAGGAATTGAGCAAAATAAGAAACTAAAGAAAGAAAAAAATGAAGATAAATGATATAAACTCAAAGAAGACAGACAAAAATTAAAATGGACAGTAACCAATATACATCTTTCAATGATAACTATAAATATATTGGCCTCAACTCCTCAGTCAAAACCAGACATATTCAATGAATTAAGAAATAAAATCTATTTCTTTGTTGTCTGCAAGAAGCTTATCTCACCTTCAAAGTTAGATACTACCTTAGGATGAAGGATGGAAAGAAGGATTCCAAGTAAATGACACTAAGGCAAAAAGCATTCATTGTAATTCTAATACTTGATAACAGAGACTTCAAATTAAAATTGATCAGAAGAGATAAGAAAGTCATTTCATTCTGATCAAGAGAACTTATCAAGATGACATTACATTTGTGAACATACACGACCCCACTCTAATGCATCTGATTTCACAAAAAAAGAATACTACATCGCCTAGAGAGATGGCTCACCAAAATAACACTCGCTATTTTTCCAGAAGATACAGGATCAATTCTCAGTACACATATGGCAGTTAATAACAGTCCATAACTCCAATTCTAAAGTATCCAACATCATCTTCTGGCCTTTGCTGGGCATTGCACACATATGTACATGTACATGTATTCAGGCAAAACACTAATAAATACAAATAATAAATGAAATAGCTTTTAAAACAGTAATGCAAGACCTCAAGACACAAATGAACTCCAATTCAATATTTGTAGGTGACTTCAATACCCCACTATTTCCAATAGGCATAATAAATGGACAAAGTGTAAATGAAAACATCTGATTTAAATGGTATCATACATCAAATGGACTCAACAGATAGCTATAGAAAATTCTCCCCTAGCACCAAAGAATATTCTACTTGGGAGCTCATGGTAATTTCTCTAAAATTCACCAGATATTAGTATACAAAACAAACCTCAACCAAAAGATTTAAAATTCCTGGTATTCTTTCAGATTATAATGCAAAAAAATTTAAAAGAAACAAGACAAAAACACCCTGGAAAGTGCATGAAACCATGGAAATTAAATAACACACTTCCACAAGATGAATGAGTCAAAGAAGAAATCAAGAAAGAAATAAAAATATTCCTAGAACTAAAAGAAAATGATCATGCGACACAACAAAGCTTCTGGGAGACAGTAAAAGCAGCCCTAAGAGAGAAGCTTGTAGCTCAAAGTGTCTACATCAAGCAATCAGAAAGAGAACAAATAATTGACTTCATGGTGCAACTCAAGGATCTGGAGGGCAAGAATAAACCAAATCTAGCAGATGAGATGAAATAACAAAAATAAGAGCAGAAGGAATTAATGAAATAAAAATGTAGAAAATAATACAAAGAATTAGTGAGTCTAAGAATTAGATTATTGAAAAGATAAATAAGATAGACAGACAGCCCAGTTCACCAAAGACAGAACAAATCAAAATGAGAAATGAAAGAAGGAACATCACTGTGAGAATCTGGGTATTGAGCAAGGTAAGAAACTCCAGATACCCTAAAGGGCCTGACGTGATATGAATCTTCCTTTCCCCTACCGCAGACCAGAACCAGGTTTTTGGCTTTTGTTTCCTCTTTCCTGAACTTCCACAGCCATCCCACCTTTACCCCAAAACCCCACCTCTAACTGTCACGCCTTCTGTAACGGTCAGGAGGCCTCCCTATATAAGCCCCTGCACTGGCTCTAATAACAGAACTATCCACCGATGTAGTCTCCCAGAATGGAACTCCTCCAGCCGCACTCTGGGCCACCTGAGGTCCTGTTCAATCATCCTCCCTTTTCTGGTATGGCTGGTGCACAACAGCTCTGCTGGAGATGGAGACCCACCCACAACATCACGGCAGACACAAAAAAGATCCAGAACATTGTAAGAGAATACTTTATAAACGTCTAGTATATTAATAGGATATCTCCAGTCATACCACTCTCAATTAGTCAGGATTATATATACCAAGAACAAACGGACCCCTCAAAAGTAGCAAATAACCTAATCTATAATAAATTCATAATAATAAAATATTCAACAAAGGAGGTATAAAATATGTTCCCTGGAAGAAAAAAGGAAAGGAGAAATTAATTAAGACAAAAAAAGGGAGTATTCCATAGTCATAGATTGAGCAAAATTGGAATATTGTTAAATAAATGTCTATTCACAATAATGTGATCTATAATTTCATTTTGATTCTCACTAGTATTGAATTATTTTTGGAAAACTTCATCTAAAAATTCATATGAAATCCCAGAGGCCATGAACACTCAAAATAGTCATGAGAAAGAAACGCATACCTAGATGCACTAATTTTCCTATTTTTAAAATACATCATAAAACTACTTAAGTAGAGTAGAATGGAACTAGCAGAAACAAACAAAAAAGAAAACAGAGCTATGGATTATGAGAACAGAATGAAGAGGCTGGACTTTAACCAGTTGACTCATCTTGGCAAAGAATATTCTTTAGAGCATAGAAGATCTGTTTAACAGAAAATATGGGAGAAACGGAATATCCATAGTTAAAAGAACAAAATTGACCTTATCTCACAACCAGTACCAAATGTCACCTCAACATGGATCAAAGATCTGAAACTATAATTTCAAGAAGAAAGCATAAGACAACAATTTTAATGTTGATTTTGGGCAATGATATATTGAAACGGGATGAAATGAGAACGTCCCCTAAAGGGTTCTTAGTCTCTTTCATAAAAGAATTTAAGAATGGACCCAATCGGAAGCTTTAAGACAATTTTATTGGAATTTGAAGAAAAATCCTCAAGATAGGTAAGATGGAGATCTCAGCAGCTGCCTGGAGGAGGAGAATGGAGGGAAAAGAAATGAAACCAAAAGGTCATGCAGGTGTAGAGCCTGCATAGGGTCAGACACATGGTGGACTGGCAGCCACATGGCTGGGAGAAGGAGCTTTAGAGAAAAAGTAGAGAAATACAAGATGCTAAGGCAGCCCAAAGCCTTAGAGAAAGCATGTTTAGAAAAGGAATGTGAAGAAGAGAAGGAAAGGTTATGCTTTTCTGAAGAATTCAGAAAAGCAGGCAGACTTACAGAGAGCTACATGTCTGTGGCCGGGTCCAGAAGAACTGCACTACAAGACAGGATTCCCAGTAGGAAAAGTTCACTGCCTCATTAACACACTGGTATTCTGCCCACTTATTTAGTATAGCTTAAATTGAACCCACCTTCCTAAGGGTGGTCCTGTGATCAGGTGATTGACCAGTGAAACTGGAAATGTGGGTATTTCAACAGATAAACTAGAAAATTTATAGTCTATCCCAGCTAGATAGGTATTTGCTCTCTAACAATATTGGCAAACAGGCAACAGGGCAGAAATAAACAAAGGTGACTGTATACGCATATAAAGCTCTGAACAGCAAAGCAATCTTTTCAATGAGTGGAAAGGTAACCCATAAATTAGAGAAAAAATTTACAAATAACACAGATATAACATGGGATTATGATGAATAATTAATCTCCAAAATACATAATCAATTTACAGAACTCAAAGCAAAGAGGCATGAAACAGTTAAAATAAGCCATAGCTGGAAAAGTCACTTCTCCAAAGAAGACCTATCAGTAGCATTACATAAAAAGTTGCTAAAAAAATAATCACCAGAGACAGGAGAGTCAAATCCAGAGTGATCTACTCCATTGCCTCATGAGGACTGATGTCTTCTTGAGTAACACTGAGATGAAGTAATGGATGCTGATGTGTGATCCTAATTTTTAAAAATGTTTTCCTTAGCTTTTACTAGTTTATAAGATAAAGAGATTCATTATGACATTTTTATAGACACAGATAAGGATATTCAATTATCTTCATCCTACATATTACTCACATTTCTCCCCTTCTACACTGTTTGTGTGTTTGCTTTCCCTCATAGTTCGCCTTTCTCCTCTGTTTCTCTTCAGCTGTATATAACATAAACCATGCTACTCTCAGGCCAATGGTCACATCATGCCTGGCAGATTGGTACCGTAATATGCAGAGTCTAGTGCTGGCAATGATAAGTGATGTCTTCTCTCCCGCATCTGCCTGCAAAGAATTTTCTGGAGTTATGAAAGCTACTCAGCAGGGAGGAAATTTCACACTCAGTTCAAAATTGATTCCTGTATGTCCTATGATCAAAGTGTGTGATGTTTTCAGCAACACGGTTTTACAATCTAGTTATGATGGGCAATCAAGAGCAATGGCAATTGCCTGTGTTGCTTTGGAGGCCTCGGGAGCCCCAAGAACCAAACTCACAGGGAGGTGTCCCATGTCTGTCACTAAGGTTTTCATTTAATAAACCACATTGTCTGGGTGCAGTGTGGCAAACCAATGTAGGGTACTTCAACACAAGCTAATTTTAAATTTTTTATATTTCCATTTAAATTATAGCATGAACACTATCAGGATAACTAACCACATTCTGATTTGGATATAAGGCCTGTTCTGTGGGCTGAAAATCATGCCTGGTATTGTAAACATATTATAGCATGAATACTACCAGGATAGCCAACCACATTTTTATTGGATTTGAAGCCTGTTCTGTAGGCAGAAAATCATGCTTGGTATTGTAATCTCAAAACTAATCTCAAAATTCATAGCTCAGAAGTCATAGTCTACAGTGGAAACCTGTTACTGATGACTTTGATAGTCATGTTGCCAACCTGCTTTCTGAATATTTATGCTTATACTTCTAGTTCTGAGCTCTACTCAATCTTGATCAAAGAAAGTTCTTTTTACTGTGGGTAGTATTTATTGTAGATGCTCATGACTTGTTGATGTGTTTAGCCCTAAATGGGACATCTATAGAAACCCCTCCCAAACCAAAGCTAAAGGGACATTGTGCAAGGTGGTCTGGGCGGAATGGAAGAGCTAGGGGACAAGGAGGAGTGCTAGGAAAGGCTGTGTCATAGAAAGGATGAGGCTATTTCACTCATGCACACAGCAGCTGAGGTTATTACACAAGACCTGCAAAAGTTCAAGCTAGTCAACATTCCACCAGGTATAATGGAGGAGCACATGATGCCCCAGTCTGCTCTGAGGGGCATTTGGCAGTTGATAGCTGCTGAGAAAGGGAGGGTCATTTTCTCTGCGGGTGTCACCACAGGTAGCTTGCCCATGCTCTAATGAATGGTCACACAGGCCTTGCAGTGTGAATCAGGGCAGCACTATGTGAAACAGTTGGATACCAAAAATTTTTAATTGACAGGGACACCATTTTATGATGGGGTTGTACTCCACAGAGGGTTTCTAGGGAAGATGGGAAATTAGGAAAAGTGGATGAATATGACAAAAATAGATGTAGAGGCTCAGACGGACTTAAGAGATGACACAGAACTGAAGATCATGGCTTCCCTTCAGGGGGAACCAGGTTATATGCCCCGCATCCACATGGTGGCTAACACTAATCCATAATGCCAGATCGAGGGGATCCAGTATCCTATTGTGGCCTTAGTGGGCATTTTACAGCATGGGTACATTTACATACATGTGAGCAATGTGCTCATATACACTCACCCACACGCACACACATACACACTCACAAATAAAAATAATAAAATATAATTTCTCAAAGAATAAATCAAAATAATCATTTAAAATGTAGATAAAGCATGATATTTGTCTCATTTCTTTTAACATGATGATCTATAATTCTACTTATTTTCCTGTAATGGTAACATTCAACTCTGTGTGTGTGTGTACTGTATTTTTTTCTATACATTTTTTATCCATTGATGGGAATAAAGATGATTTTATGACTGGAATATTATTAATAGTACAGAGGAAAAAAATAAATATGAAGGTATCTTACTTGGATTCTTTCGGTATCCTTCTAGGACTTCTAAGCTGTGTCAAATGACTATATATATATATATATATATATATATATATATATATATATAATTTTTTGAAGTTTGAGGGGAACATGAATAGTGAATTCCAGAGGAGCTTCACTACATTAATAATCTCACCAACAATGTTAAAGAATTCCTTTTTCTTTCCAGAATCTTTGTCAAGTTCTTTGTTTTGTTGAGTTTTGGTTTTGGTTTTTCACAATAGCCATTTTGCTGGGGTGAGATGGGATCTCAATGTAGTGATTGGTATTTCCACAATGGCTAAATATTTTTAAGTCTTTTTCTTCTATTTATTGGTCTTATCTTTATTAGTTTTTATTTTACTGAGGTGTGGCGTTCATTTGCCTACTTTTTTATTTTCTAGAATTAACTGCCAACTCAGAGTTCAGAAATGAGTAGAGAAATGAAACAATACCACTTACATCGTGATCATTCAGAGTTTGGGACATTTTATAAGATAAGATCCTATTCCTCAAATAAATAATAAACAAACAAAAATGGCATAAGAAAAACTAATGGCATAGGAGCCAAAAGAGAATAAGTAACTTTAGGAATTTAATAGTCAAAGATAATGTGAAGCTTAAATGAATTCCAAGTGAAAATTTCATACTAAGTGCTAAGGAAATGTCTTGATGAATAATGTACTTTCTTTTCGTGCTTTATTTTAATTAAATTTTTGAGAACTTCATACACTATATTTTGATCAAACTTTGATCTCTTTATTTATCTTTACCCCTTTACTACTCTGCACCCAATTACACACACACACAAATTTTATATATATATATATATATATATATATATATATATATATATATATACACACACACACACATATGCCTGAAGACAAATTTGTGTGTCTAAATGTCCTTCAGTATAGATTCATCCCTTGAACCTAGTCCACCAAACAAGAATCTCATGCTTAAAGAAGACTGAATTTCCCCCTCCCAGAAGTCATCCATTTCCAATACTTCCTCCGATAGCAGTTTTTTGCTTTCCCACTCATACGCTTAGATTTTTGTCTACCTTGAGTTGGTGGGACTTATGCATGTTGATACCAGGAATGTGAGTTAATTGACCATCTACATTGAAAACTCTGTATCCTGTAGGTCATCCATGACCTCTGGTTCTTAAAATCTTTCTGCCCAATGATCTCTGAGCCTTAGAATTTGAAACAGTTGTCTTAATTGGGGATAAGCAGTCTTCAGCTACTTATTCTCTTCAGGCTGGCCAGCTGTGGTTTCTGCTCGTGTGAAGGTTGAAGATCAGACCTCCAGGGTCCATATAAGCTAGGCAGACATGGCAGCAGGTCTGCAGTCTTAGCATGAGATGGAGATCTTAGAATTGAGATGGAGATTCTTGAAGCATGCTGGCTAGGTAGACTAACATAATCACTGACCCCCAGAGTTCAACAAGAGATTCCGAGTCAAGAAAATTAAGGTGGAGAAATATCACCAAAGAAAGTGATATCAAACATCTCTTGCCTCTAGGAACTGAAAGCTCATAATATCTACACTCATCTGAATACACATACATTGACACATACCAACAAGAATGCATATCACATCTACAGTCACACACCATTAAAAACATTGCTTATAATTTCACATTCTTGGTTGACTATACTTTACAAATAAGGATTATCAACATCAAGGAATGGATGTTCATTTTGTAAAGGTTGATAATGTTGTAATGAATATATTTTGAGGTCTTTAATTTAGAAATATTAATTAATTAAATTTTCTTTTTTGTGTATGATTGCATTGTCTGCATGTATGCAATTCTCCCCATTTTGTACAGTACCCTAGGAGAACAGAAGAGGGTATTGGATGTCCTGGAGGTTAAGGTTACAGAAGGTTGTTAGCCACCAGTTGGGTGCTGGGATTTGAACCCAGGTTTTCTACAAGAGTAGCCAGTTCTCTTAACCACTGAGCCATCTCTCCAGCCTCCTTAAAAATAACTTTTTAACAAACCACAGGAGGAAAAGAGATGAGAGGGATCAAAACTCACAAAATAATATATATTTTTGTGTCTTTTTTCTTGGGCTTTTGTTTTGTTTTGTTTTTGTTTTTACACAGATACTCCTTGTATCACTAAATGGCCTGGAACTCATTATGTAGACCAGGCTGGGCTTGATCTCAGAGAGAATCTCTTGCCTCTGCCTCCTGAGTGTTGGGAATAAGGTGCATGCACTGCACCTGGCACAAACTAACTTGAAACTAAATTAATTTACTCTAGCCCCTATTTAGATGTGTGCTTCAATTTTCCATGAGATGCTTTTGATAATAAAAATGGAAATAAAATAGAATGTACAGTGTAAACCTGTGCTGAGAACCACCAAAATTTATCACCATCTGAAACACTTAATGTGCATGAACAAGCATTTCCTTGATGCTATTCAAGAGAGGCAAGTTGAAACATTTGAGAGATTATAATTTATGTTCACTATTATTATTAATTTAAAATGTTCTGCTCATTATAAGATCTTTGTAGTTTGGATTGACTTTATGGCAAGACTGTCATATAAATTAGAATTAAAAATAGCTTTATTTTGAATGAAGCATCTTTGTTCTAAAGAAACACCTCTGTGAAATGTTCTTTCATTTCTTTTAACATGGTTATTAGTAACAAAACTGAACTGGAAAGGCAGCAGTATTCGAGAGTATGGAGAGCTTGACATCTTTGTCCACTGTAAGAAAGTAAAATGGTGAATCTGCTGAAGTGAAAAATATGAAGATTCTTCACGATATTGAAATTAGGACTAGGATATTGTTCAGCAATTCCATATCTGTCTGTCCTAGTTAGCTTTAACTTCTAACTTGAAAAGATTGGAATCATCTGAGGAAAGCTTGATTGAAGAATTTCTAAATTTAAATTGGCCAGTACACATGTTTATGGGATGTTGTCTTTGACTGTTAATTGGTGCAAGAGGACCCAGCCCATTGTAGATTGGTCCCAGGCTCTAAAAGGGTGTGAGGGAAACAATATGGAAAGCAAGCCCACAGGCAGCATAGATCTGGTTTCTGCTTCAAACTCCTGCGTAAGCTCCTGCAAAGACTTCCCAGGATGCTGAAATGGCCTTAAAGTGTCAGATGAAATAAAGACTTTTCTCCCCATAGGTGCTTTTGAACAAAAGAATGAAATAAGAACTATGTGCAAAAGAACGGAGGGTCTTGAAGAGATCCCTGCTTATTGTAGCATTGTCAATAACAAAGACGATATGACAGGAATCCTGCACATCTATCAGTGGATGAAAAGATAGATCAATTCTCTCATAGAAAGGATAGGTAGATTCTCTGTCCCTCATTCTTTTTTTATATTAATATATGTATTATTTTTACTTTATGTGTATGAATGTATTGCCTGAAAATAGGTAAGTGCACCTGTCACATGCATTGCTCACGGAGGTCAGAAGAGTGTGTCAAATTCCCCTAAAACCATAGTTACTGATAGTTGTTAGCTCCCATTACATACACACACACACACACACACACACACACACACACACACACACACACACAGTCTAAGAATGCTATTTCATTTTTTTAAAATTAATTCTGGGGCTTGAGAGATGGCTCAGTGGTTAAGAGCATTGACTGCTCTTTCAGAAAAGCCCTGCTGATTTTCAGCACCTGCATAGTGGCTAACAACCATGCACAACTTCAGTTCAAGGGAGACTCCTATATCTTCTTCTGACCACCGTGGACATTACATGACATTGGTGCACTTGCATATGTAAAGGCAATGTACTCATAAACACATAAAAATAAATATTTTAAAAGAGAAATGAATTATGTAAATACAATCGCATAAATAAACGTGAAAAATAACTGGTTTCAGAAGGATCCACTTGAGAAATCTAGACTGTCTATACTCATAGAAAAGCTTGGAGAACAATGGTGATTGTCAGGGCCTGACTGGGAAGTGAGATGGTAACTGGCAGTGCAGTAGGTACAGTTGAAGTGGTGTGTACCTTTTGACACCTATTCCCTTTCATTTCCCTAAAGTTATTGACAGTATATGCTGCCCTTAGATATATTTTGAGAGTACATAACATATTAGATGATTTTATCACCAAAAGAAAAATAAAGTAAGATAAGAAATAGGATGGATTTGGGAAAGTGATATGTATATTTATTTTCTTGACTGGGGCAATGGCTTCTTGGATGCATATTTAAACAAAAGTCATCATACTTGAGCCAGGCACACTGGTACAGGCATATAATCCTGACACTCAGGAAGCAGAGGCCAGAGAATCACAACTTTGAAGTGAGTCTGGGCTACACAGTGAGATCCTATACAAATACTAATACAAGTACATGTACATAGTCATCGAAATGCCTTCCTTTGGCATGTACAGATTCTCATAATTGGTATACTTTATCATATCTGCACTTCTTTAAGAAGACATAAACTCTGCTGGGCATCTTTTTTGCACCTTTAATTTCAGTATGCAGGAAGCAGAGCAGATAGTTTTTGTGCTATTGAAGCCAGCCTGGTCTACATATCGAGTTCTAGGCTAGCTGGAGTCACAGGAAGACGTTGTCTCAAAAACACACAACAAACCAAGAAGAACAGAAAAAGGAGACATCAATTCAAAATCTAGAAATTTTAAAAAGGAACATATAAATAGTAATCAAAAGTTTAAGTTATATTTCATAAACTGGTAGGTGGTATACTGGCACACAAATTTATCCACAAACCCAGTCCCTGGAACCAACTGGAAATATGTTTTGTGGTTAAAAAGAAAAGACTTGGAAGATATGATTAAAGTTAAAGAAGTTGATATGAAAGAATTATTGCAAATTACTTATATAGGCACAGTTATAATCAGATGAACCACTAAAATCAGAATCTTTGATCAGCGGGAAATCTGCCTACCTGACTAAACAAAACAGTCAGAGAAATGGAGCACCATTAGTTTGAAACTAGGGAAGGGAGTTCAGGAGTTCTAGAATTTGTGAGGCAAGGGAACATTGTCGCCCAAGGGCTCCAAAAGGACACAGAATCAGGAAAACCCCTAGCCACAGATCTCCCAAATTATAAGAAAATCATCTCAGTTTTTTAAATTGTTAGTTGAGTAGTAATTCTCTGGAATGGAATTAGAAAAATAGTACAACATCGATTATAAAACTATGCAAAAAATCAGTGAAGAAACTAAAAGCCTTATTTTTGAGATGGTGTGAATTAATACTAGCCCTTATGGATTCTGCAAATAAACACTACAGCACTGATGACTCGATCATATAGATTAATGATTAATTAATATAGATTAATGTGTGATTCTGCCCCCTACTGACCAGAAATTCCAGCAATAAAAGTGTAATCCCATTATGCTTATATTCATTGTCTTCTGATTTGAGAAATATTTTGCTTTGTGAATCTCAAAGACTCTCCTCATAGATTGTATTCCGAAGAGATTGGCTATGTTGAGGTATGCCGCCATTGCTAGACTCATCTTCTCTCGCTTTTTTCTTTGAGTTCCAGGGTGAATTGTAAAATCTATGACTTTATTGTGGAAAATACTTTTAAATATTGGCTCGCTCTAAGGTGTCTGTGATGATGTGAAGCGCGGTGTGCAGTGCATACGGTGACAATGTGAAGCAGGGGATGCAGTATAGGCTGTGATGATATGGAGCATGGGGTGCAGTGTAGACTGTGATGACATGAAGCAGGGTATGCAATATAGACTGTGATGATGTACTGCAGAGGGTGCAGGGTACAGTGGGATGATGTGAAGCAGGGGGTGCAGTATAGAATGGGGTGTCCTGAAGCTGTGCGTGCAGTGTAGACTGGGTTGATGTGAAGTGGAGTTGATGTGAAGCCAGTGCTTCAGTGTAGACAGAGATGATGTGAAGCAGTGGATGCAGTGTATACTGTGACGATGGGAAGCAGGGGATGCAGTGTAGACTGTGATGACATGAAGCAGGGGTTATCGTGTACACTGTGATGACCTGAAACGGGGGTGCAGTGTACACTGTGATGACCTGAAGCAGGGGATGCATTGTAGTCTGTGATGATGTGAACGAGGTGCTTCAGTGTAGACAGTGATGATGTGACCAGCAGTGTATACTGGGACCACGTGAAACAGGGGATGCAGTGTAGAGTGTAATGACCTGAAGCAGTAGGTGCCATTTAGACTCTGAAGACGTGAATTGGGGGTGCAGTGTAGACTGTAAAAAGGTGAAGTAAGGGTTGCTGTGCAGACTGGGATGATGTGAAGCAGAGGGTGAAGTGTAGATTGTGATGACTAGAAGCAGGTAATGAAGTGTAGACTATTATGATGTTAAACAGGGTTTGAATATAGACTGTGATAACTTGAAGCCAGTGTTGCAGTGTAGACTGTGATGATCTGAAGTAGTGTGTACAGTGTAGACTGTGATGAGATAAAATGGGATTGTAGTGTAGACGGTGATGATGTGAAGAAGAGATGCAGTGTACACTGTGATGATGTGAAGCAGATGCTTCAGTGTAGACAGTGATGATGTGAAGCAGTGGGTGAAGTGTATACTGTTATGAATTGAAACAGGGGATGCACTGAAGTTTGTGATGACATGAAGCAGAGGGTGCAGTGTACATTGTGATGACTTGAAGCAGTGTATGCAGTGTAGACTGTTATGATATGAAGCAGGGGATACAGTATAGACTGTGATGACCTGAAGCAGGGGGTGCAGTGTAGACTGTGATGATGTGAAGGAGCATTTGCCATGTAGACTGTGATGACTTGAAGCAGGGGATGCAGTGTAGACCGTGATGATATGAAGCAATTGCTGCAGTGTAGACTATGATAATGTGAAGCAGGGGTTTCAGTACAGACAGTGATGATGTGAAGCAGTCGGTGCAGTGTATACTGTGGCAACGTGAAGCAGGGATGAAGTGTAGACTGTGACGATGCTAAGCACTAGATGCAATATAGACTGTGATGATGTGAAGTGGGGGTGTAGTGTAGTCTGTGATGACGTGAAGCAGGGGTTGCACTGTAGACTGTGATGACCTAAAATACTAGGTCCAGTGCAGACTATGATGACGTGAAGAGGGGTTATAGTGTAGACTGTGTTGACTTGAGGCAGGGTGTGCAATATAGACTGTGATAATGTGAAGCAGTGGGTGTAGTGTAGACTGTGATGACATACAGCAGGAGGTGCAGTGTAAACAGGGATGACGGGAATCAGTGGGTTCAGTGTAGTCTGTGATTACATGAAGCAGGGTGTGCAGTGCCTATGGTGACAATGTGAATCAGGGAATGTAGTGTAGACTGTGATGACATGGAACAGGGGATGCAGTGTAAACAGGGATGATGAGACTCAGTGGGTGCAGTGTAGTCTGTGATGACATGAAGCAGGGGATGTAGTGTAGACTGTGATGATATTTAGCAGTCGGAGCAGTGTAGACTGTGATGACGTGAAGAAGGGGATGCAGTGTAGACTGTTATGACATTAAGTAGACGGTGCAATGTAGATTGTGATGAAGTGAAGAAGGAGATGCAATGTCGACTGTGATCATGTGAATCAGAGGTTACAGATTAGACTCCGACGACTTGAAGCAGGGGATGCAGTGCAGAATGTGATGACGTGAAGCAGGGAGTGCGTGTAGACTGTGATGTCCTGAAGCAGTAGGTGCAGTGTAGACTGTGATGATTCGAAGTGGGGGTATAGGGAAGTATGTGATGATGTGAAGCAGGGGATGCAGTGCAGACTGTGATGACATGAAGCAGGGTGTGCAGTTTGGACTCTGATGACATGAAGCAGATATGCAGTGTAGACTGTGATGACATGAAGAAGGGGATGCAGTGTAGAGTGTGATGATATTAAGCAGTCAGAATAGTGTAGATTGTGATGACGTGAAGAAGGAGATGCAGTGTAGACTGTGATAACATAAAAGAGTTGGTGGAGTGGAGACTGTGAGGACTTGAAACAGGGGATTTAGTGCAGACTTTGATGACGTGCAGCCGGGAGTGCAGTGTAGACTGTGATGACCTGAAGCAGTGGGTGCAGTGCAAACTGTGATGACCTGAAGTGGGAGTATAGTGTAGACTGTGATGGCTTGAAGCAGGGCATGCAGTGTAGACTGTGATGACAAGAAGCAAGGGATGCAGTGTAGATTGTGATGACGTGAAGCAGTGTGTGGAGTGAAGACTGTGATGACCTGAAGCAAGGGGTACCATGTAGACTGTGACAACGTGAAGCAAGAGTGTAGTGTAGACCGTGATGCTGTGAAACAGGGTGTGAAGTGTAGACTCTGATGACGTGAATCAAGGGGTGCAGTGTAGACTATGACAATGTGAATTGGGGATGCAGTGTAGTCTGTGATGACCTGAAGCAGAGAGTGCATTGTAAATTCTGATGAGTTAAAACAGTGGATTCAGTGTAGACTGTTATGATGTCAACCAGAGGTTGAAGTACAGACTGTGATGACATAAAGAAGGGGCTGAAGTGTAGACTGTGATGACCTGAAGCAGAGCTGCAGTGTAGACTGTGAAGAGGTGAATTAGGTGTTCGTGAGGATTGTGATAATCTTAAACAGGATATAAAGTGCAAACTGTAATGACGTGAAGCAGGGAGTGCAATGTAGGCTGTGATTACCTGAAGCAGAGGGGGCAGTGTAGACTGTGATGACGTGAAGTGGGGGTGTAGTGTAGACTGTGATGACATGAAGCAGGGGATGCAGTGTAGACTGTTATGATGTGAAGCAGTGGGTGCAGAGTACACTGAGACAATTTGAAGCAGTGGTTGCAGTGTACACTGTGATGACCTAAAGCAGTGGGTGCAGTGTAGCCTGTGATGATGTGAAGTGAGGGTGCAGTATAGACTGTGATGATGTGAAACAGGGAGTGCAGTGTAGACTGTGATGACGTGAAGCAGGGTGTGCAGTGTAGACTCTGATGATATGAAGTGGGTATGCAGTGTACACTGTGATGACATGAAGAAGGGGATGCATTGTAGACTATGATGACATAAAAGAGTCAGTGCAGTGAAAACTGTGATGACTTGATCCAGGGGATGCAGTGTAGACTGTGATGACGTGAAGCAGGGTTTGACGAGTAGACTGTAATGACTTGAAGCAGGGAATTCAGTGCAGAATCTGATGATGTGCAGCTGGAATTCAGTGTAGACTGTGATGACCTGAAGAAGTAGGTGCAGTGCAGAATGTGATGACATGAATTGGGGGTGTAATGTAAACTGTGATGGCGTGAAGCAGGGGATGCAATGTAGACTGAGATGACATGAAGCTGGGTGTGCAGTGTATACTGTGACAACATGAAGAAGGGAATGCAGTGTAGACTGTAATGATATTAAGCAGTTGGAACAGTGTAGACTGTGATGACGTGAAGAAGGGGATGCTGTGTAGACTGAGATGACATGAAGCTGGGTGTGCAGTGTATACTGTGACAACGTGAAGAAGGGAATGCAGTGTAGACTGTAATGATATTATGCAGTTGGAACAGTGTAGACTGTGATGACGTGAAGAAGGGGATGCTGTGTAGACTGTTATGGCATGAAGGAGGGGATGTAGTGTAGACTGTAATGATATTAAGCAGTCGGAGTAGTGTAGATTGTGATAATGTGAAGAAGGGGAAGCAGTGTAGACTGTGATGAGCTGAAGCAGTTTGTGCAATGTAGACTGTGATGATGTGAAGTAGGTGCTTCAGGGAATACAATGATGATGTGAAGCAGTGGATTCATTGTACACTGTGATGACGAGAAGCAGAGGATACAGTGTAGACTGTGATGAAGTGAAGCAATTGCTGCAGTGTAGACTGTGATAAAGTGAAGCAGGGGTTGCAGTATAGACTCTGATGACGTGAAGCAGTGGGCACAGTGTAGGCTGTGATGACGTGAAGTGGGGATATACTTGCAGTGGGTACAGTGTAGGCTGCTATGACATGAAGCAGTGGGTGCCGTGTAGACTGTGATGATGTGAAGCAGGTGCTTCAGTGTAGACTGTGATTATATGAAGCATGGGTTGCAGTGTATACTGTGATCATGTGAAGCAGGGAATGCAGTGTAGACAGTGTTGAATTGAAGCAGGGTGTGCAGTGTAGTCTTTGATGATGTGAAACAGATGGTGCACTGCAGACTATGATGACTTAAAGCAGGGTGTGGAGTGTAGACTGTGATGACGTGATGCAGGGGTTTCAGTGGAGATTGATATGACCTGAAGAATTGGGTGCAGTGTAGACTGTGATGTTGTGAAGTGGGGTGTATTGTAGAGTGTGATGACATTATGCAGGGGGTGCAGTGTAGACTGTGATCATGTGAAGTAGTTGGTGCAATGTAGAATGTGATAATGTGAAACATGAGGTGCAGTGTAGACTGCGATGACCTGAAGTAGTGAGTGCAATGTAGACTGTGATGATGTGAATTGGGGGTGTACTGTAGACTGTGATGACATGAAGGAAGTGGGGCCAGGTGCTTGATGGCATCCATGGTCCAGGTTCCAAGGTTGGCGCATGCTTGGTGCCTGCTCAGGGCTTTGGGGGTTAGGAGCTGCAGGCGCACTTTACGGTGTGGAAAACCTCTAACCACAACAACCTAACCCTGGGCACAGTAGAGAGTGAGAGGTCCCGAGGGCATTGGGGATTTGAGAAGTCTATGGACAAAGAAATTGCTGTCAAATTTGATTAGTAACTTTTGGAAGAAATTACCGGAACTCAACATGTTTAAGAAAACTAGAAAGAGGAGAGCAAACCAATTAGTATGTATACATAAATAAGTCATTTATTTGCCTTAGTGTACAACCCTTTTTCATGGAGAGGATGAGAACTGTCTCTTAGATACCAGGGCAAGAAATGTGCCCAGGGTTAGATTGTTGCAATTAGGGTAAAGAGCGCCCACAGCTCCTAACCGTCAAAGTGCCGGGCAGTCACCAAGGATGTGCCAACCATGGAACCTGGACCATGGATTCTGCAAGAGAGTGCAAATGTCCATGCCACATGTTGCGACCTGCCTTGGTACTGGCAACCTGGTAGGAGATACCTTGTTGCCTGCTTTTGAGCTTCATTACCAGGTGCAAATTTCTCCTGGGAGGCTGCTGTCCCCTTAGCATAGCATCTCCACACCAATGTGCAATTCATCCACACAGGAATTACCTCCAGGTGGGTATCCTGTACTTTGTCGCTTTTGGATGGATAACTACCAAGAACCTGTTGGACTCTCTCTCTCTGGCACACAGAGATCCTGAGTAGAGGTCTCCTGGATGGCAAATGTGAAAGCAGCTGCAGACAGATTACTGGGTTACGGTCCAAGGCGCCAGCCAGTTCCCTGCATTCAGAAGGCACAACGCATATCCATATGCCCCAGCCTCGAACCAGGAAACTGGGCTCTTCAAGAGGCCTGTAAGATGGATACCGCCACAGGGCCAAATGTATTGTTTCATTCCTCGATGTGTTACTAAATGCCCTGATGCCTTACTGGGATCAGAAGAGGAGTGTTTTCATGTAGGGTTACCATCTACCTTCTAGGGCGCAGGATGTGCGCACATCTTGGTCAGGCTCCCTCGCTCCAAGGTTTCTTTGCTGCGACCTTCTCACAGCAACTCAGTCATCTTTACGCAGGCTGCGTGCAACACGTCATACGGGGGAACTGAAGGCCAGGTGCTCCTGAGCAACTACAGAACCATGGGCAGCCCGGGAAGAGCCTGTGTTCTAGGACAGTGTCTGGCCACAAGATCAGCACTAGTTGAGTGGTGGTGGCCTGCAATAGGCAACTCAATATCCCAGGGTATGACTTGAATGGGAAAGCGTTAGTGCCCACAGAGGGAGTTTAGTCTCTGTTGGTATCGAGTCTGTACAGGGTGGGTTCCAGTGCATGGATTTGTTCCAAAACACTCATAGGCACTGAAGCTTCAGTGCCTGGGCCTCTGCTTGAATGCAGAAAGCCCTGCGGGCTGGCATGGGTGAGAGTAGACATGGAAGGGTCCCTGGATTGGGCATGGGGTCTTCATTTGACACAGAACTGTTACCTTCAATCCACTTGGCATGGCAAAATGTTAATTCAGAAGGACTGTGAAAATTTTTCAAATTCCGAAACGATGAGGTGATAGGCTCAGAGGATGACATCCTCTTCATGAGTGGTTATTCCAAAATAATTGCAAGAACTAAGAATGTTATCAGGCTTGCTGCAGGCAGTTATCCCTTTCTGGACTCAGTCTGTGATCACAGGTGCCCAGCAATCCTAATGCGCAATTCCATGTTCTCAGTAAGCATGCAACAGTACGGAAGCTGTAAAACTGGCTCTGCAAGGACCCACGTGGTTGTAAACCGCCCGTGGAGCCATGTACATTGTTGGATGCACAGATGAGTCTACCAAGTGGCCTAGGGCCTTGGTAGAATCAGAAGAGGAGTGTTTTGTGCAGGGCCCTCAACTCCTGGGCCCATGAGAAGTCCGACACCTGAGCTGGCTCCCACAATCTAGACCCCAGATGTCCTCTATAGCCCAGGATTTCACTGCAGTGCAGTCACTCTTATGTAGGTCACGTCAGACTTATGATCCATGGGTCCTTGGATTAAAGAGCAAAGTGCTCCTAGGCAGCTACAGAACACTTGGCAGCCTGGGGAATGCCAGTGTTCAAGGACAGTCTGTCCCTACAAGATCAATACAAGATGAGTGGAACTGACCTGCATGCGGCAGCAGAATATCCCAGACCATCACTTAAATGGGAACATGTTAGTGCCCAGAGACGGAGAGTATAGCTTGCTTTTGTCCAGTCTGTAGATGGTGGATTCCAGTGGATGAATTTGTTCCAAAGGTCACTTGGGTCCTCAATCTTGAAGCCTTATACCTTAACGTGAATGGCCAAAGGCCTGAGAAAAGGCACAGTTGATGGTGGGGATTCAATGAGTCCCCAGTTTGAGGATGGGGTCTAAATTTGATCCAAAAGTATTATTTTGAATCTACTCAAACAGGGTGAAAATTTTTAAAGGACCATAGTTTATTTACATATTCTGAAAATTTTAAACTGCAAACATATTCTGAATTTAGTTTTCTAAATCAATCTTCCAGCAGAATTCAGGATTCACATTCATATTGCAGCCAGTCACTCTATGGAGCCATGTTTATGGAATCTTCTTAATGGAGTTGTAGGTTCTGAGAAGACTTGTAATAGGTCTTGCCAGTGGATGGGTGCACAGGTAAGGAAACAACCAAGGAGAGACTCTACCCTCTGGATCATTACTCATGGAGGAGAGCAAGGTCTCATTTGGCAGCAGAATATGCCCAGACCCTCTTTTAATCTTGAACTCAATACAGTTGGGTGAGGAAGCATTGACTTTATTTAAAGTCACCACTGGGTGTACATTCGAGATTCACTTGCACAGAAGGACTTGGGTCCACGTGCTTGACTTAGAGGACCGTGAAGGAGTCCGTGGTTGGGGATTTGAGAGATTCTTTGAAAAAGACAGGGGTCTAAATGTGAATAATAATTTTGTATTAAATCAACAAAGCTCAAAATTTTCAGGGAAATAGAAAGCTAATGATTACATATACAAAAATAATTCATTTCTTTGATTTGTTTAACAAAGCCTCTTCTTGGGAAGGGTATTGACTCTCTTGTAAGTGTCAGAACAAGAACTGTCCCAAGGTTTCAGATTTTGCACTTAGAGTTTAGCACGTTGTCACAAGCCGGCACTTATTATAGCCCTCAAAGCTTCATGCATACACTGAGCATGCGCCAGCCTTGGAACCCGCAAGGCTGATTCTGCACGTGAGTGCAGAGGCTGTTGCCTAGGTGAGGGACCTTTGTCAGTACCAGCAAAGTGGAAGAACAGATCCCAGACCCATGGGAACTGCAAGCAGATATGGAAATTTCTCCTGGGCTGCTTGCTTCCCCTGATCAAAGGAGTGTCCCTACCACTGGGCCATTCTCCTGCACAGGATATGCAGTTGGTCCACAATGTAGTTAGTCACTGGATATGAGGGATAATTACACAGACCCTGTTGGACCATCACTCAGGGGCACAGTGATACTGGTCTTAGGAGTCCTAAATGGCCAATCCAGAAGTTACCGCAGGAAATTTGTGGCGCCTGCAAATCAACTTGCAAGTAGATTCGGAACCAGTAAGTTCAGTGGTAGTTGAGTTGAATCTGTGCTCAGGAGGTCCCAAAAGATTCTCAGCCTGGGAAAGGACAAAGGCCTTACTGAGGGACTGAGTCCTTGCTTTGATTCGAGTAGGTTCAGAGGGTGACATCTTGTGCAAGAGTGGGCATTCCAACGCATTCAAAGAAAATGAAACTTACCAGACTTGCTGAATAGTATGTTATCCCTTTCTGGACTCTTGTCTGTGATCACAGGATGCTAGTCCTCCTAAGCCACAATTCCATATCGACACAGTGAGCATGTGCCGGTTTGGAACACGGAAACCTGGCATGCAGTGTTCCACACAATGGATACCACCTGAGGGTCAATGCCCATCTTTGGATGTCCGTAAAAGTCTATCAAGTGCCCTTGTTCCTTGCTAGAACCATACAAGGAGGGTTTCGTGTGCGGCCCTCATCTCCTGGGCACATGAGTGGTCCAAGCACTGGGAAGGCTCCAACAATCTATACCTCATGGCTTCCTCTATAGGCTGTGATTTCACATTTCTGCAGGCAATGTCAGACTCATCATTGGAAGGCCCCAGGATTAAGGGTCACAGCGATCCTAGGCACCTACGGAATGATGGGCAGGCTGGGAAAATTCAGTGTTCAAGGAATGTCTCTACCTACAACAGCAGCACTATTTATTTGAGTGGTACTGGCCTGCATGAGGCAGCAGAATGTCCCAGGCCATCACTTAATTGGGAACATATTTGTGCCCAGAGAAGGAGAGTAAACCTTGTTTCCATACATTTTGTAGAGACATTACTAGTGAATGGACTTGTTCCAAAGGACACTTAGGACTGGGGCTAGATGCCCTATGCCTCAGTGTGAATGAGGAAGGGCCTGAGAACTAGCAAGGGTGAGGGTGGGAATTCAAGGGTCCCTTGAATGGGGACAATGTCTAAATTTGACTCAGAACTATTATTTTCAATCTACCAAAGCATGGTAAAATATTTTCTAAAGAGCTTTAGAATATTTACATAGTTTGATAAATAAAAGCTGCAGTCACTCCCCTCTTAGTTTCATAAACCAATTTTCTTGCAAAATTCATGATTTTCATAGTCCAGCAAGTCACTGTATGGAGACATGTTTATGGAGTCCTACTTGACAATTACTTTGACTTATTTTACAAAACCTTTTCATGTGCAGGATGGGGATTCCCTATTAAGATCTATAATCTCGGTGAAACCACTGGCTTTATCTGTGTACCCACTGTTGATCCAACAGGCTCCAAGTTGCAAACACAGGTCACACAGGATGTACTGGCTCACAAACACAAGGGCATCGTCATCAATATGAAAAAGTAATTTGGAGAGAGAGGGGTGGATATAAGTTTCAGCGAGTGGGTTCGTAAAAGAATTTGGAATGCATTGCTTCCATGTGGAAAATTGTCCAAAATCAAATGTGATCTATCAAAGAATTGTGCTAGAAATCAGAAACCATCATTCTGCAAAATGCCCATGGCTGAAATCTGATGAGCGAGACAGTGAGACAGGTAGACCCACTCCCAAACAGCATAGTCCAGGAAAACAGTACCATCCATTCCTGAGGGTGTGTTTCCTCAGAAATTACCTCCCAAGGGGCCCCATGCAGAACACCAGATTGTCATCACATACCTATCACAGTGCATAGATGAAACGTAACTATTCTGTTATTTCTGGGTAATGTCATGGATTTAAATCAGGAAATCTTCCTACCTCCTTTCTTGTTTCAGTTATTAAGGTCAAATATTGACATACCTAAGCTGTTAGATAGCAATGCTGCTATATGCATGGCTAGAATCACCATGAACCTCAGATCTGAGAAGCAAACCTTCCCTCTACTGTTTCTACAGTCAAGATGAACCTTATTGTCAACAGACATTGTGGCTTCAGGAGAAAACAAATGGGATTTTTTAATGCACCAAACAGGTACATTTAAAATATATTTATTAATCGGAACAGAACTTTAGTTAAAATATTTGCATTTGTAAACCTGATTTGCAGTGTGACATTGTTGTAAAAGAGACAGTCAGTATGTATACTAAAGTTGATTGTCAAATACAGTAGAAAATGTCAAATCTTTAAGAACTGGTGTCTGATTTGCAATGCCAGGAGATGATTAACATAACAAGAAAAACAGAATATTCTTCTCTACACTGAAACATGAGTAACAACAACAACAACAATAAAAAGCTAACAAAAGAATATTCATATCATCTCTAGCATCTTCAGGTCAAGCTGGAATATGAACACTGTTCATGACTGGCTGAACCTGGCTTGTTGCCTCCTCAAGGCTGTGTTCTGCTGTCCATGTGAGGTCGCAGAGGATGGGAAGACTGAATTGAAGCCAGATTACTCAAGTTCCAGACTCTACTTGCTACTCTTAGATTCTAGAGATTAAAACAACGTGGATCAATGTTAATTTGGTGAGGAGGAGATGCTCCCAGGTCCATTTCCTCAGCGTGGATAGGTGTGAGCACTCTTGAGCACAGGGAAATTTTCTGATTCCACCTTCATCAGGCACAGTCATTTTTGGATGGAAGATGAGGATCGCAATTGCGCCAAAAAGGGTAGGATGGATTTATTTTGGTCAGAGTGGAAATTTAAAGGGACCATTGGTCACAGGGTATATATCTGAGAAATACTTGGTCAGAAAGGCATGGTTGAAATGTCCCCCCAAAAGTGAGAATATCTGTACCCACAATACAGTGGTCAATATGGTCTCCACAGGGTAGAGGAGAAAATCAAATGCATCCCTCAAAACAGGGTGAAGTTATGACAACCACATGTCTTATGGGAAATATCTGAGGATCTATGTTCTGACGGGAAATGTCTAAGGCATGCAACATCATAAAGGGGACATTCGCTCAGTATCATGGCAGATAGAAAATGTTCCAGAACCTCCTCCATAGACCTAAAATGAAGACTCACAACCACCTTGTGCAGTGGAGTGTGTTCCAGGCACTGCATTGCCAGCTTTCAACTCTTCATCAGCCACTAGCATAGGGTGCAGCACATGTGTATCAGGCTAAATAGTAGTGTGAGTGATCTTCCAGGAATGGAGACATCAGTCACAAGCCAGGTCACATCCTCAGGCTTGTGTTCAGATCCTCACCTCTATAAAACAGTGATGGGGCTGTACTTGGTTTCTGGCTTGAGGCTGGAGGATTGGGTCCTGGACTCTACAAGCTTGGGCTTTGGTATTTTGTGATATAGTGGTCCTAAGTCTTTATGAGATGAAGGGAAATATTCTAGGCACTCCAGAGCTGAATTGAGACGCCCTGTTCAGAGAAGGAAAATGAGAACGCTCTTTGGTTAGGAGGGCATATCTGAGGAACATTTGGACAAAGCAGACACTTTGAATCCTCTTGGTATTTAAGTGGTAGTTGTATGAATGTACCTTTGTCAAAATAGGAAGGTCTGAAACCTCTATAATATACAGCTACTATGTCCTCTTACAGCTGAGGTGTAGGTACATGTAACACAAATTTTATGTTGTAGGATCTGAGACTTTTTTAGTAGGTTGTGTTAGCCGTCAGTTCCCGTTGTGGATACAGGGCATGGCTCATGCACTCTTTCATAAGGAGAGCCCTGTGTTCACAGAATCTAGATGAAGACTACATTGGCATTAGAGGAAATATGAAAGTACATATTTATCAGAGAGGGGAGTCTCAATTGATGTGAATCAATTAATAAAGGTTCCAGCTCCCCTTAGACAGGAAATCCACCCCCCGGGCTCCCTTATACAGGGAAAGAAGGTCCCACCACTCACTCATCAGCTTCCAGTTCTGTGTCACAGTCTCAAATCTATGTATGGTCAATGTGTCTATGGTAGGCATGTAAACAGTCTTAGAATTCTTCTAAGAGTCTCCATGGCAGTCTTGCTCAGGGTTGTCACCTTGCTTATGTTCATCTAAACATGTCTGGGCCTGTAGGATAGAACATACATATTTAAGCTAACAAATAATTTATGCAGTGTTATAAATTACTCACATGACTTGTAGTCCTTTTTGGAAAAGGTAAAGCTCTGAACAAAATTAGCTGGCCATATTTAGCAAGCAAATTATCCACTTTTCCCTGGCCAATTGTGAAGACCCAGGTTACCTTGAATAGTGAAGAAGGGTCCA
This sequence comes from Eospalax fontanierii, assembly GCA_035773235.1. NCBI lineage: Eukaryota > Metazoa > Chordata > Mammalia > Rodentia > Spalacidae > Eospalax > Eospalax fontanierii. Next base: position 4,583,265 of record JAJHUQ010000048.1, on the reverse strand, counting down.
GAACAGCCTCATCAGCTTCCTCCTTTTCTTACCATTTACAGATACCATACCTTGAGTGGTATCTTCAGGAGTTCAAGCCCTTTTTAAGAAGCAGAGGGAGTGTCCTGAGCCTTGGTGAGTCTGAAATATTGTGCTCAGCTGAATACATCTGTGAATGAAAGACAGAGACAGCCCGTTTCTGTTGATAAGCTTTGGGGCAGACGGGCAGATTTCAGGTTTCAGCTTGCTATCAAATTCACCAGGAATTAAGTGTCCTGAGGGTGCTAAAAGCAGACTGTCCTGAGGAAGCACTAGGAGGAAAAGTATTTTCCTGTCACCTTGGTCAGAGGAGGTACTGTTCAATCCATTTTAGTAAGAAGGCCAATGTGGAGACAGTTATAACAGAAGGGGAAACTTTATTGATCCCATGGTGACAGACAATGCTTGAAGCATTTCAACAGCCTGTGAAGGTCTGAAACCCCACCCCCAGTTTCCAACAGTGTCTAATTCTGTAGCTAGTTACATAGGAGTGCCATGACCCAGGTATGATTAAAAAAGAATTGAGTATCTGTGTTTGTTTTGATCAAAAGCTATAGAGACACATATGCTCTCTTATGAGTGGTGTACATTCCTTGGTCTATGGTTCCTTTAGTGAGAAGAGTGATGTTTGAAGTCCCTTAGTAGGAACTTGAGGGCCTTTTCACATATGTGAAATAGTGTGAGATAATGTAGATAATGTCTTCATCTTCCTTGGGGAACTTGGGAATGGCTGAGAAGCTGTGGTCTTTGGTGATACCTGAAGTTCCCTTCAATGAAGTGTGACTGAGATATCACAGAGTAGAATTTCAGGCACTGTTGTGAGAAAGAGAGAAAATCAGAAATCCTACAGGGCAAAAGTGAAGGTCTCAATCCCTGAGACACATGTGGAAATTTCCATACCAACTTGTTTAGAAGGTGCATGCCCCCAGCACCTTGTACATTACAGAATAGTCCCAGCACGGTTCATCATCTTCGATGACTTCACAGTTTTAATGTCCATGTCTCGGGTTGAATTTGGGGGAGACCAGGCAGCAAACTCAGCATTCTTAGAGCAACTTGAATTGCTATCTGTTTCCTGATCAAGTCCTTCAGTTTGGAGTCATGTTTCCATACCTGTGTAGAGATGGTGGTGCCATCGCTTTAGGGAGGCTGGACTGAGGACTGATGGCTTAGGTTCCAGCATCTGCTTGTTACTCTTTGGCTTATGGACCTGAAACTAAAATTGGAGTAATGCATGCTTGACCAGAAGATTACATTAAGGCTAATTGATCAGAAGAAATATGTGTGAGGCCCACTTAGGTAGAAGGGGATGGTCTAAGGCCATGTTCTTAGAAGGAAGAAGGCTTGAGGAAAAGCAGATATAGCAGAAGTATTCCAGAATTCATTGGACTAATGACTGTCCCTCTTCCTTTCATTGGTGGATGAAGACTCCTACACTGAATCTTCTTTCCAGTCTTTTTCACGGTAGGTCTCATCCTTGTTTTGCATAGTATCATCAGGTAGCTAGCTACAGTCTCAGCCTTGATCTAACAGGCTGAATGACTGTCCCAGGTTTGACATTTAGGGAATTTGGTGTTAAAATGATCAGATCTAGGAAATAATAATAGAGTCATCGTTTTTCTGGTGAGTGGATAGAAAGTAGATGACTTGGCTACTACACATTGCTCGTTATATTTGGACTCAAGGAGATGCAACTAGAGTCGAGTTATTTACTCTTGTTTTAAAAGGCATATCTGTCATCCTCCTTTGGTGGGTGAGTAAGTGACTGGGAAAATCAGATACCCTCTTGGAAAAACGTATATTTCTATACACCCTTGATTAGGGGGCAGAGCACTGGAAATCCCATACCACAGTAAGGAGAAGCTGAGTTGTCTCCCATACCTTTTTTCCATGATGGAGGCCTTGGCATTTCTTCAACTTCCAACAGTTCTCATAATGTAAAGTATCAATCAGTATAAGATATCTTCAGTGAAACCTTCAAGAAACCAAGAAGGAATTTGAATATCTATTACCAGCATGTGTGAACCTCCCAACTTAGACTGCCTCCTTGGTTTTGTTTACCTAAAAAAAACTGTGCTGGATGATAGCACCACACCATTTCTGATGACTGTTCTGAAGGCCGAGGCCTAGGATGCCTGTTGGATATTTGGAACACTAACCACAGTGAACCAACTTGCGAAGCTGTAATTTACCTGAGCATATTCCTTGGGGAGTAGGTCTGACCCTGCCACCCTTGCCACAAATGTAGTTAGGTTTGAAATCTCCTTGAGCAGGAGGACAATTTCTCTTGTTAAGTATTCAGGTAATCAAAGTCCACAGGAAACCTATGCAGAAGAAGGAACTTCGCAAATCCATTTGAGAAGTAAATATCCCAGGCTACCTTTTACAGTGGAGGAGTCAGGCAATAGAGATGGGACATTCTTCCTCCAATTCCAGATATTCATCACAGTCTAATATAGCTATCTATTGGAAAATTCATACAGTTCTGGAAGGAATCTGAGCATTTTTTCTCACAGGCTGGCTAGATGACTCTGGGTGATCTCCTCAAGCTTATCATCTGCAAAAAAGAAGTTGTCAGGAAGAGTGGGTCCTCACTACGTCTTCTGACACACTTGAAGGCAGATGATGTGAGTTCCATGCTCTCAGACCTCAGACCTCTCTGGCCTAAGATTACTTTAACTCAATGTTTGCCTGACCTCCACTTTCACTATCCCAGGTCGCAGTTAGTAAGAAATGTTTAAGACTCTGGCAGATAGTATGAGACCTGAGGTCCACAGGGACAAAAAGGGATGTTCTGAAGGCCCATACTTTAATAGTAAGAATCATGATGCCTTCTTAGTCAAAGACGAAAGCCTAATATCACCTTGGACACATAGGGAGTATCTGAAGTCCCTGGGTCAAAGGCAGCCCATCTTATGCCTCTTTTGGAATAAAATAATGCTTCAGGCCACAAAGTTAATAGAGAAAGGACTGGTCTCCATTGTGAAAATAAACTCGATCTGATGTCTTCATTTTAACAAAAATAATGTGTGAGATGCTTGGAAGAGGAGAGTTCTGAGACTCCTTTGTAAGAATAGAACCTTCAGTGACTTTTCTGGAAAAAAAGGAGCTATTCTGAAATTCTTTATTCAGGAAGAACAGATCCTGGCCATATTTGGCAGAAGAGGAATATCCAGTCATCCCTGGGCAAAGATAAAAATCCTGGATTATTTTGGGGGAGTGGACCAAGGCTCAAGAATTACCACAGAGATTCCCACTAACCTTCCCAGTTACAAATACCCATACCTTGAGTTTCCACTTGAGTTTCCTTAGGAGTCTAGGCAGTACTTACGGCATTTTGATGACCAGTCAAGGTTGTGTTAGGCTGTGCAGGTCTGTAAATGAATCATGGGAACACTCCATTTCTCTTGAGCATCTTCAACACACAGAGTCGGAGTTCTGCTTTTAGTTCAGTATCTTCTTCTCTATGAGCTAAAAGCAAAGGGGTCTGAGACACAATGTTTGCAAAATTATTTCTCTGGCACTTTTTTCAGAGAGGGAAACTTTAAGGTCATCTTAGTGAGAAGGGCATTTATGAGGTTATGATTGTCAAAATGGGAAGGTGTGAGCTCCCAGTGGTTGAAGGGCTTTGCATGAAGGCTCCTTGAGCAGAAGGTATGGGTCCAGAGCCCTCCTAGCAACATGATCTACTCATGATGACCATTTCCTGAAAGAAGCTTCCCCAACAATACCTTAATCAAAAATGGAATGAAGTCTCCTTGGTTAAAGGAAGTAGATCCTAGACAGCTCCTTGGGTTGAGTACAAGGGTTTTGTCCTTTCTTAAGCAGGCTGAATGAATCAGTTTCCTGGGTCTAGAGTAAATGTATTGAGAGGGGGAAAAGACTGAGGTCCACTGGGTAAGGTTGAGTGAAGGCCCTTTCAAAATGATAAGGTCTAAGTCATCCTTAGGGGAAGCATGTAGTTCTGAGAGCAGCTTTTGTCCTATGAAAGGAGTTGGATATCCACTTCAGGGAAGTGTGAAGGAGTGTGTTGATAGGGGAGAGGTCGTTCTGACATGATTGGAAGAGTGGGAACCTGTGAAGCCAAAATGAGGGAATGTGCAGATCTGAACACCAGTTGCCTGAGAGTCAGTGTCACATCTTCCCTGGGGTACAAGGTGTTCAGTAACTTATGCAGTGCAGAGAGGACACAGCACTGCACTTCTAAGTCTTCCTCAGAGTTCTGAATGTCCATATCCATATTCTGTGTTGAATCTGGGATGATAAGGTGATAAACAACCTCAAAACTCTTCCTACAACCTATGTGGCTTTTTAGGTCTTAATGAAATTTTCGGGAGACCAGACATGAATTCTAGCATTTTTGAACATCTTGGATATCTGGCCCAGACTATGATGCCTCCTTAAGTATCAGTTCAGTCAACCATACCTAAGCAGGAAAATTGTGACCAGAGATTTTCTGGACTCTAGACTGAAAGCAATGACCTGCTTTCTAGGTTGTACTTGTTATATTTGGCCGCTGACCATATTTTTCTTGGTCAGAATGGGAAATCTCTATGCTTGACTTTTTAAGCAGGGGAGGTATGAGGCTCCTTTGGGTTAGAGGGAAACTTGTAAGCCTCCCGCCTCCAGATCAGAATGAGAGAGATTCAGGCAAAGTTGGACAGAGCAGAAAATTCCCAGAACATTTTGGGCAGAGGGTGACTGTCCCTGCCTACCTTCTGGAGATGAAGAGGCTCCAAACAATGCCATGTCCTCTTCCAAGTCCTCACTGAAGTTGAGAAAATCCAATCCTCGAGAATACCATTGCAGATCAAGAAATCTTCTCGCAGGCTCAGGCTGGACGTCAGTCCATGACTCAGTGTCAGCGGCTTATGATCAGCTGCAAAGGCGTGGCAATGAAATATGGAGTCCTGTCCAATTCTAGTGAACATCCTCAAGGTAGATGGCATAGGGTCCAGGCTGAGGAATTGATTCCTCTGCCAAAGAAATGCCATAGACTATGCTCCAATGTTATTTTTTCTAGCCACCTAGGACATAGATATAAATCTGTCTTACTTGAGGGCCTAAGCCTGATGCTACCATGAACAGAATTGTAAGCTCCTAATCCTCCTTCATCACAAAGTGTAAGTCTGAAGCAGTTTGAGCAGAGAGTGACTGTTTGAGACTTCTTGGTTACAGGGCATGGTCTGAAACATACATCATCAGAGAAGTCTGTCTTAAGCAACCATGTTCATAAACAGAATGTGCAACATTTGTGTGTTCCAAGGAGGTACTGCACACCTGTAAACCCTTGGAATGGAGGTCTGAGGCCATCTGGGTTTGAAGAAAGAAGTGTAAAACCCCATTTAGCATATGAGATGGGAATGAACTGAAATAACTCCTGGGTTGTGTCTGATTCTAACTGAGCTGAAATAAGAGGAAATTATATAAGATGGAATAGTTATCAACTCCCATTTTCAGTAGTGGAAATTGGGGGACCCTTATAGTGAGTTGGTCCCCTTGGAAAGAAAACAAAGATCTGAGATCCTCTCATTCAGAGGATAAATACCTAGGCCATCTTGAGTATAGAGTGATGTTCTACGTTTCCAATGGCTTTGTGGTACAGGTGAGTACATGATGCTTTAAGAAAGAAACCGTTATTTCCTTGCACAGATATAAATGTCTCAAGCCTGTAAGGTCTCATGGCCCCTTGATCAGTGGTGACACTTATGAAGAGTACCTGACAAAATCAAATTGCTGAAGCTCTGGTTCTGAAGAAGTAGGTCTAGGGCTCTGGGGGACACTGTGTCAGATTGAGGCTGCAGGGTCAGAAGAGGGAGGTGTAAGGTTCCTCCCTTGCATTGTTGGGGAAGGTTTTCAAGTGCCATAGTTCTGACATCAGAGTTCTGAGAGACCATTGATTTACTGGGGGTTATCTGGGCCCCCTCATTCTTCAGAGAAAGCTGTGAGTTTCTGGTGGGCCAAGGGGTAGATTTGAGGCTCCATGCTTTTTAAAGCCTAGCTCTGGGACCTCCGTGAGTCCTTAGGGAAAGTGTGAGCTGTCACACATAGATTGGAAATGTTGCTCCCTTGATTCTTTGAGAAACATTGGAGTCTCCATGGTGGTGACTTGGTAGGTTTCAGATTTGTTTTGTCAGAGAGGTAATTTTGATGCCCCCTCATAGAATAGAAAAGCATGAGACTTCCTCAGGCAAATCAGAGAGGACTAAGACAGTGATATTTGGAGTTGGAAACTTTCAGGTCATACTGGAGAATGTAAGGTGGTCAAAGTCCCCACTGGGCAGAAGTTTGAATATTTAAAGAAATTTTGGGAAGTCAACAAGGCCTGCACACTTATTTCTCAAATCTTCTCCTCTCTCTGTGACTATCTTTCCTGGGTACTCTAAGAAACTGGGATTTCAGACAAGCTTGAACCCTGATTCCGTTCAGCAGACAGGGAATTGCTCTTAAAGACAAAGGGTACAGATATGCTGCCCACTTGGTTAGAAGAGAAAGAACTTAGAGCTTCTTAGGTAGAAGTAATGGATCTATCACTAAATTGGTGAGATAAAGTAGGTCACTTAGTAGGTAAGTCAGAGGGGGGATATATTGATATTCTTGGGGCAGATGGGACCCCTCTGATATCCCTATAGGCCGAATTTTTTCTGCGTTGCCCTTAGACAGAAGAGAAATTTATGTTTCTTTGATCACATGAATCTCTACTGAAGCCTCCTTCTATTGACTATCTGATGGCATCCTGGGTGGGAGTGTGAAATCTGACCCATACTTGAAAGGACAGGGATGTTCCAAAACTCCTTTTGTCTTATGGAGAGTAGCTGAGTCCCCTATGGTGAGAGTGCAATTGTTGGAGGCTCTCACTTTTGGAAGAATTTGTTAAGCCCTTTTGGTAAGAGGGAGTAAGTCTCATTCTTCTTATGGAAAGGGTGTCACTGGAAGCCCCATTGGACATATTCAGATACCTGAGTCCTCCTTTTGAAAAGAGGCTTATCTGAGTCCCACTCCATTACTGAAATTGAAGATCAGACACAGATCGTCTATTTGATAAGAGGGGAGATTTGCAAACCACCCTTGGTTAGCTGTGTATGTCTGAGGCCCTGCTCTTCATAAGAGGCTTGTCTGAGGTACCCTTGCTAAGCTTCCTTTGCCATATGTGGAGAGTTCTAGACCCATTTGGTTGATATTAATATTCCCACAGTCCCAGGCACAGGTATTGAGACAGATGGAAAATAAAAGGCCCCTGAGAAGGAAAAAGTAGGAGGCTCTTCTGTGGTGTAGTGTTAGCTCTTGTGCCCCTTCTGTCAGATACGAAATATTTGAAATCCTGTTGGCCTTATGGGGAAGATACTAGGTCATCTTGGGCAGAAGGTGTCTTTTGGTGTCAGTTTTTTAGCACTAGAAAGCATGGGGCTTGCACGGGGAGAGAGAAAGTCCAAGAACTTCAACATGAGAGGGGAAAAAATAGACGCACCATGTACATTTGTAGACATTTCCCCAGATCCTTCGAATGACAGTAAAAATACTTCAGCACCTTGTGGAGATGTTGAAAGTTCCTTCTCAGCTTCTGTCTAAGGCAAAATTCCTACCAAACTTTGGGAATGCGGAGAACATGCCAGTCACAGTTGGTCCAATTTTAAAAGTCCTTGATTTCAAATATCTGTTTCTTGAGCAGTGGAAGAATGTCCTGCAGAACCTGGGGAGAATATTGAAAATCCTCCATGCCCTTGTGTAGTTGAGGAACATTCTACAAACTACAGGGTAGATGTGGAATATCTCAGTGGCCACAGAGTGAAGATTTCACTCCTGTGAGCAGATATGGAATTGGCCTGTGATTTTTCAGCTATTTTGGTGAGTCTCGGGCTACCTTGGTGTGTCCTAGGACATCTTCGGTTCCTTTTTGCAAGGTGAGTGGATATAGTGGCCCTTTCCTCAAAAGGGGAAATTTTGAAGCACTTTAGACCCATTGGAAAATTTTCAATGCTCTCGCAGCCAGAAAGGGCATGTTTCAATCTCTTATGGGTAGTAGTGTAATGTCTTGGGTACCCTTCAGAAGAATCTGAAATTTGGAGCCCTCCATGACTAGAAGGAAGAGATTTGAAGCCCCCTTGCACAGATGATGAATGCCTTAGAGCCCCTTGGTAGAGTAGGGAAGGTCCTAGAGTCTCTTGGGCAGATGGGAAGTTCACGTGTGTGTTTGTGGAAGGTGTGACTCGTTCTCTAGAAGGTGTCTCTAGTGCCTTTGGAACATATTTAGACTTAGCTCATGGAGCTGGGGAAGAGGCTGCTTCCAGAGTACTGTGCACAGAATGGGAATCTTGTGGGCTCCCTTTTGTCAATGGTAATGTTCTTACAGACCATTTTCATAAAAGGATGATGTTAAGGCACAATGGGTACATGTGGAAGCTCCTGGAGCCTCTTTAGTAGATGAGCATAGTTGGATAGGCCCTATTGTGAGGCTATCTGACTTCAGAGACTCTTGGGTGTATGTGGAATGCCTCAGAGGACCTTGACTTTATAAAGGAGATTTCACCCATCTGTGGCCTGATGTAGAAGTCTCTAGAGACACTTTGACAGATTTGGAAAGCTTCAGGCTACTTTGGTGAGTATCGGGATATCGGTTCCTTTCAGGAAGAAGAGAGCATGTAGTGGCCGTTTCCTCAAAAGGGGAAAGTTTCCATCATTTTTTATCCAATGTACCATTTTGAATGTTCTCTGGGTCAGAAAGAGAATTTTTCAATTGCTTTTGTGTAACAGTGCAATATGTTGGGTCTCCTTTTGTAGATGGTGATGTTCTGACAGTCCGTTCTTCAGAATGGGAGGATGGCAAGCCACCTTGGAAAAATGAGGAAGTTCCTGGAACAATGACTCCGTAGCCCCTTCTCTGTGAGTGCCTGACCTCAAAGACTCTTGTGTATGTAGAATCTGATCCAGAGCTCCTTGGCCAGATGAATTACTTCCCATCACCCCTTCTTTACATTGCAAATTTCTGAAAAGACTGTCTGAAGATTGGGAATGTATGTTTGCGAGTTACAAGAGTGCCTTTAGAAGATGGTGAATATTTAGTAGTCCTTTGTGGATGTGAACACATTCCCAGTGGGCCTGGTACAGAAAGGGTGGGATCCAAAGTCCTATAGGCAGTTGAGGAATATTCTACAAACTACTGGGCAGATTTGGAATGTCTTAGAGCACCTTGATGAGATAAGGAACATTTGACTCCTCTGTGGACAGAGGGGTGCGTTTCTGGCTACGCTTTGACAGATTTGGAAAGCTTAAGGCTACCTTGGCCTATATTGGGATGTTCCGGCTCTTTGTAGTGAGGAGAGGGGATGTGTCAGCCCTTTTCTCAGAAGAGGACATTTTGAAGTTGTTTGGATCAAATTCAAAATTTCTAATGTTCTCGAGGTCAGAAACAGGATATTTCAATCTCTTAAGGGTAGTGGTGGAATGTCTGGCATACCCTTCAGGAGAAGCTGAAAGTTGGAAACCCCCTTCATCAGAAGGAAGAGGTTTGAAGCCATTTCTTCTATACTTGGATTTTCTCAGAGTTCCTTGGTCTGGTAGGGAAAGTCTTAAATTATCTTGGGCTGATGTGGATTGTGGTGTTTCCTCTTGGGTACTTCTGGATGGTCTGCATTCTCTTCTAGATGACGGGCACATCTCTAGCACATTTGTGGCATTTTTACACTTATCTTGCAATGTCTGGGAAAAAGATTGTTCTAGAGTCCCTTGCCGAGACTGAGAATGTTTCAGTTTCCCTTTTGTAGATGGTGATGTTCTGACAGTCCCATCTTCAGAAAGGGAGGATGCTAGGGCAAACTGAATAGATGCAGAAATTCCTGAATCCTCTGCAGAAGATGAGGATGATTGGCTCAGCTCTTCTGTCTGTGTCCCTATCCTTAGAGCCACATGTATAGATAGATGTTCCAGAGCATCTTGACAAGATGAAATTCCTGGAATGACTTCTGTACAGCAGGAAATACTGAGAGTACTCTCTGAAGATTGGGAAGGAGTTAAAGCTACCTGTGTATATGTGGGAGATATAAGAGCATCTGCAGAAGATGCTGAAGAACCAGTTGCCCCCCGGGTATCCACACCCATTCCCAGAGTCCCTTGAAGAGAAAGCGAGGAATCCATAGTCCCTTGGTAGATGAGTTATGTCCTGCACTTCCTGCTGTACATGTATGACATTCACGAGCACCTTGGGAAGAAGTCTCGGGATGCAGAGGGCTTTGTTCACATATGGAATTTGCCAGACTGTTTTGCGTAGATGGCAAAGGATCTCCAGTGTCTGCAGGAGATGGAGAGGGTTCTGGGGTCTCTTGTGCAGATGTCACATGTCCTGGGGTCCCCTGGGCATTCCAAGAAAAACTCACAGTCTCTAGTGTATGTGTGGAAAGTCTCTGAGACCCTTTGGATGATGCTGAAGTAACTAGAGTCTCGTGCAAAGGCAGAGGTGTCAGAATATTTGATTCAGACATGGAGCTTCTCTCAGACCCTGGAGTAGAAGTCAGAGGGCCTATAGCCCCTGGAAAAGATTACAACATTACCTTGCCCACTTTGTCTGACATGGAAGTTTCCAGAGTCTCTTGAGTAGATGGCAAGGGATCTTTTATTCCCTTAGTAGATGGGCAAGGTTCCAAAATCACCTGGGAAGACTGTAAAAGTCCCACAGTGCTGGGTACTGATGACGAATGTCCTAAAGTATCTTCTGGAGATGCAGAATATCCCAAATTTCCTTGCACAGATGACACATGTGCAAAGAAATCTGGGTCTGAAGACAAAGTTAGTGTGGACTCTTGAGTTGATTGAGTAGGACCTAGAGTTCTGGGGCAGACTCAGAAAGTCTGAAAGTCTGAGTGATTTTTCATGTGAGTGGCCAGGAATGATGCTCCATTTTGCACCTGTAGACAGGACCACTGGCTCTTGAAAACATATTCAAATTTCCTCAAGACCTTGGGCACAGGTGGAAAGTGCTATATCCCTTTGAGTGGATATCAAAGGATTCAGAATCACTGGAGCAGTTGAAGAACTTTCCAGGGTTCCAGGGCTAGATAGAGAGTGTCCTATAGACCCCAGGGAATATTTGGAATATCCCAAACCAGTGATTCCCTCTTTGAGAGAGAGCAAAGGAATAGATCCCCACGGTGCAACTGTGGACAGTACCACTGGCTCTTGGAATAACATTGAAATTCCCTCAGTCCCCTGGGGGTGTGAGGCATGGCCCTGATGCGTTTGCGGTAATGGCAAAGGTCCTGTAGTCTCTGAAGAAGATGAAGAAGAACCCAGGGCCTCAGGGACAGATGCCAAAAGTCCCAGTTTCCATTGGGGAGATTCAAAATGTCCTAAGTCTCCTTGCACAGTGGATGACGTTCCTAGGTCATCCTTAGCAGATGAAGGCTGCAGATATTCTCGGGAAGATTTCCCTTGTTCCGTATTCCCTTGAAGATACGTGGATTTTTCCAGTTTCCCATGAACAGATAGTGAAGATCCCAGAGCATGTGGGCCAGACAGTGAAAGTCCGAGAGTCCCCTGGACAGATTTGGAATGATCCATAGCCCCTTTTGAAGATGGCAATGATCCTAGATGCTCTTGCGGAAATGAAGAAGTTCCAAGAGCCACTTCGACAGATAGAGAGGACCCCACAGCAACAAGAGAGGTTGATGAACGCCCTACAGTTCCCTTCGCAGAGGCAGAAGATTCCAAACCACATTTCGCAGTTGGAGATAGGTCCAGGAGAGGTTTGGCACTTACTAAAGATCCATCTGCCCTTTTTGCAGATGTAGAACGATCCACAGAACTTTGCCGATGTGGTGAGTGTGAGACTCTCTTTGGGATTAGGAATAAGTATTGAATCCCTTTTCCTAGAAGAGGAAAGTTTCAAGTATTCTTGTTGTATAGGGAATGTTGTAGAGCTCCTCTGGACAGCCGTGATGTCACTCAACCTGGTTTTGTCAGAAATCGGATCCATGGGGACTGCTTAGAGAGAGGGTGACTGTCTCAGGGCCTCCTTATGTGAAAGGAAAGGAATAACGGTCCATTGGGCAGCTGTAAACAGTACCACTGGCCCTTGGAATGATATTAAAGTTCCCTTATTTCCATGGGGAAGATGTGGAATGTCCCCTCTGAGAAGATGGGAAATTTCCTGTAATCCCCTGGGAAGATCTGGAATTTCCCAGCCCACCTTGGGAAGATGGAACTTGTGCTAGTGTATCTTGGTTAGTTGTGGAAGTTTGCAGCGATACTTGGGTCAAACCCAAATGTCTTACAGTTCCTTTGACAGCAGGGGAAGATTCCAGAGCACCATGAACATATATAGATTGTTGTAGAGCCCTTTCAGCACAAAGAACAGATTCGACAACCCCTTGTTCATAGGGTGAAGTTATGGGAGTCCCTTCTGCAAAGGATGCAGATGGTGGAGCACCTTGTGTAGATGAGGAAGATTTTTGGGCCCCTTCTGAAAATTGGGAAGATGTTAGTGCAAGTTGTGTAGATCCTATAACCCCTTCTGGAGATAGGGGCAATGCTGGAGAAGCAGGAACAGAGAGGGGAAATTCTCGAGTTCCTACAGCAGACAAGAGAGAATGTAGTGCACTTTTCCTAACTGTAGACAGTCCCAGAGACAATTTTGGAGGTGGAGGAGAAGCTAGTAGAAGTTTCGTAGATGTAGAAGGTCATAGAGAACTTTCTCCTGATGCAGAACATGATACAGACCCTTCTGCAGATGTGGAAGATTCAATACCACTTTCTGTAGCTGGGGAAGATTCTCGAACAACTTTAGTGGAGATGGAAGTTCCAACAGCTCCTTGGGTCAATTGAAAGGAGGCGGCCAGTGACCCTACTGGAGAAGTGTCAGTGCCCTGGATATTTTTAGCAAGTATGGAAGATTTTAAAGCCCCATGGGCACATGGCAAAGTTTTAAGGGTCTGTTTTGCAGAATTAGATATTTCCAGATCCCCTTGTGTCTGTATAGGATGTGTGACATTTTCTTGAGGATTAGGGCTTGGGCTTGGGTCGCTTTTGGCAGAAAGAGACTGTATTAATATCTCTTGGTCACTTGGGGAATTGCTGAAGCCCTGTTTTGCAGAAGGGGCATGTTTCAATCTCCTTTGGATGGAGCCAGGACACATGTGGCCAGTATGGAGAGAGGGAGAAATGACGTAACGAAGATGAGAATGAAAGGCAGTGAAACTCCACTGTGAAGCCAAAGGTAGTACCACAGGTCATTGGAATGATATAGAAAAGCCTCCAGTCCCCTAGGGAGATGTAGAAAGTCCTAGATCCCTCGAGTTATATTGCAGAGGACCTGGAACCCCTGATAAATTTGAGGAAGGTTCTTCAGCCCCTTGAGCAGATGACAGATGCTGTAAATGCCCATGTGTAGATGGAGAATGTCTTCCATGGACTGATTTGAGACATATGATATTCCCTTGGGGAGTAGTGGAGAGTCTTGGGTCCCATTCGATATATGGGACGTGTGTCAATTATTCTCTTGAGGAATGTCTGAATCTAAATTGTGCAGAGGGGGCATGTCTCAATGTCATTTTGGTGGAGCTGCAATTCATGGAGGCTGAATGTGGATTGGGTGGTACTGTGACATTGTCTTCATGAGAGGGGAAGGGAGTGAAACTCCACTGCGAAGCCACAGGTAGTACCACAGGCCCTTGTAATGATACAGAAAATCTGTCAGTCCCCAGGGGAGTGCTGGAAAGACTCAGATCCGGCTCCTTAGGTTGCCATGTATCTAGATCCTCTGAAGCAGTTCAAGGTTTCAGAGCCCCTTGAGTAGATGGGAAATGCTCTAAATGTCCATGTGTAGATGTGGAAGCTTCCAGAACCCCTCAGTCAGATGAGGAAAGTGGGATGTTTCCTGCGGGAGTCGTGGAAGGGCTTCCCACCAATTTGGTATAGGGGATGTGTGTCAATTCCTCCCTGGAGGAATGTATGAAGCACTGCTGTGCAGAGGGTCCATGTCTCAATGTTATTTGGGTAGAACTGGAACTCTTCGGACCTGCATTGGTAGAAAAGATCCTGCAAGAACATCCTCATGAGAGCGGAAAGGAGTGAAAGTCCATTGCAAGGCACATGTAGTTCCACAGGTCATTGGAATGCTACAGAAAATCCCGTAGCACCCAGGGGAGATGGAGAAACCTCTACACTGCTTTTCATCGATGAGCATGGCCTTGAAGTCTTCTGGGAAGACTTGGAAATCCCTAAGCCATCCTTAGCTGATGAAGAATGTCCTAGAGAAATCTTGGCAGACTGGGATGTGTCCAGAGCACCATGAGTATGTAGTGAATTTCCAGAGCCCTTTCCGCAGAATGATTATATTCTAGTGGAAAATGGACAGATGAAGAATGCCCCAGACTCTCGGCGCCTGAAAATGAAACCCCAAGAGCATCCTGGGCAATGTCAGCATGTTCCAGAGTGTCCTCAGAAGATGGCAGTGGTTGTGGACACTCTTTGGTATGTGAATCAGATGGCAGAGACCTTTTGACAGTGTGTCTGTCAAGTCCTTGGATAGATAATTCAGCTCCTAGAGTACATTGTTCAGATACAGAATGTTCCACAGCCAGTATGGTGGAAGGGAAAGGTCCAAAGGCCCCTCCAGAAGTTCCTAGATCTTGTTGTTCCAGATCCTTTGAGCAGACAGGGTAGGATTCAGAGAACCATGGGAGGATAAGGAAAGACCTTGTGTATATGTCACAGGTCCCAAAGAATCTTCCTCAGACCTCAAACCCATCAGGGACCCTTGTATAGTTGTGGATGATTCAAGACACCCTATGCCAGCTGGGTGAAGTCTTAAAGCCCCTTGTTTATGGGGTGTAGGCATAAGAGCCCTTTCATCAGGTAAAGACTGCACAGATACTTGTGCACATTTGGCTGTTCCCAAATGGCCTTGAATACGTGTGGTAGAATCTAGATCCCCTTGAGCACATGAAGATAGTTCAACGGTGTTCAGAGTACATGTGAAATTCCCAAAAGACCCTTGGGCAGATGAAAAATGTTCCCAATGCCTTTGTGGTAACGAGGCCAATCCCAGAGCCTCGTCTGCAATCACGGACGTACCTACCCTAGCTGAACCAGATGAAGAATGGACTGTCTCCACTTCTGAGCATGTGGAGCCTACAAATTCCTCTTGGGAAGTTTGGAAATTGGCTCCTGTCCATTGTGTGGATGTAAACAGACCCAGGGATCTGTGGTCAGTTTAAGAATGTTCTTCTTGTGTATTAACAGAAATTACAAGATCTCCGTGTGTAGATGTCCAAGGTTGAAGATAGTGCTGGGAAGATGTGGGTGTGGTACTTTCTTGTGAGGTAGTGGTAGTTCTCTGGAACTTTTAAAAGGAGGGGGAGATGGGATTTCCCATTCCTCTTTAGGAGAACTATCGTATCCCTCTTTATCTGCAGGGGAAGTTCTGGATTCCCCCTGGAGAAAGGCAAATGTCTTGATCTCTTTATCTGAACAGTGCAAACTGTGGGCAACCCGTGGGCACACGGTCAATGTCTGAGGAACTCTTCACAAGAAGAACCACATTTCTAGCATGGTTTTCTGGATGGGGCAATACCTGATTCGCAAGACAATATTTGCATTGTGTCTGAGACCCGTGTGTAGATCTCAAAGCCCCCAAAGCCACTTTGGAACATGAGGAAGGTCTAATAGTGCCCTTTGTAGAAGTACTCAGTCCCATCATCTCCTTAGCTGACAGTGTAGTTTCTAGAGTTCTTTGAAATGGTGGTAAAGGTTCTGGATGTTGGTGTGTGTATGTGGAATGTGCCAGCGGAAGTGCTAGAGCTACTTGTGTAGTTGATGAAAGTCCTACAGCACATTCTACATATTGGCAAGGTTGTCGAGTACTTGTAGTGAGATTGGAAGGTTCTTGAGCACCTTCTGGACATGGTGTTCATGCCAGAAACACTTGAACAGATATGGAATGACCTAGACCCCCTTCTGGAGATGCGGGAGGTGATATATCCACTTCACTATATGTTGAAACATCTAGAGACCCTTCTAGATATGGAATCGCAGCCTGAAACCCTTTAGGTGCCAATTGGCAAGAGCCCATTCTGGTGATGAGGAAGATGCTATATCACCTTGAATAGATGTGAGAAGTCCTAGAGAAGCTGCTCTAGATGTAGAATTTTCCAAAGCCCTTCCAATAGATGAGGAGGTTCCGAGACTCCTTTGGGTTCATGGGGAACTTCCAACAACCCCTTGGGAAGATGGTATACGTTCTGAAACTCCTTGATTAAATTTGAAAGAGTGAAGAGTCTTTTGGGAAGATGGGGGTGTGATGCTTCCTTGTCGAGTAGGGTAAGTTTTCTGGCACCTTTTTAGAGGAGGGGAAGAAATGACACCCCAGTTGGAACTAGAGGAACATTTGAATCCCTTCTTAGCTGCTGGGGAATTTCTGGATTCCCCTTGGTTAGCAGCAGCATGGCTTGTTCTCTTTGTGGCAACATGACAGGGTCTGAAGGGCCCATGGGTAGTTTGAAAATATTTGAGACCCCCTTTATGAATCGAAATAGGTTTAAAGTATTTTTTCATAGATGTGCACAATTGTGAAGACTCGTGGAAAGATTTGCAATGTCCATAAGAACCTTGGGACGATTGAGAGGAAATAGACATGCCAGGAGACAGAACAGGTCCCTCAGCATTAGATGCAAATATAGAATCTAATCGAGCCCCACATTTACATAGAAAACTTTGAGAAGACCCTCGTGAGGGACTTTGATGTTTCAAAACTGGTTGCGTTAGAATGGGAACTGTGAGGTGGGCTTCGGGAGTAGTGGTTGGCACCCTCCTGGACCAATGGCAGTGTGCCAAATCCTGTACTTTCTTGAGGAAGATCTGAGTCCCTTTTGTGCACTGGGAGCATGTCTCAATCTTGTATGGGATGAATTTGAACACAAGAGCCCTAAACATATAGAGGCAGAACCTGTCATGAGAGAGGAAAGGACTGAAGATTCACTTAGAGACCACAGAGAGTACCACAGGTCTTTTGAATGTTAATGAAAGTGCCTCAACACCATGGGCAGATGTAGAACATCCCAGACTCTTTGGGTATATGGGAGAGAAAGATACCATGACACTGTTGAAGTTTCCACAGCCCATTGAACAGACAGCAAATGCTGTAAAATCCATGCATGAGGGGAGGGGGTATCTATAACCAAATCATCTGGAGAGTAGAAATCACTGATGTACCACTCATAGACAGTGTGCTCTGAGACAACATAGTGTACAACCACAGAGAGCACAAGCTCCTGAAATGATTCACCACATCCAGAAGCACTTAGAACATATGTGGGATGAACCAGATACCTTTGGATAGATGGATGAAGCTCTTCACACACAAAAATTTGTGAAGAAGATATCACGGCCCCATGAGTAGCTCGAGAATCCTTTGAAAATGACTGTGATGATGAGAATTGTTCCAGATACCCTTGGGAGGATATGAGAAGTGAGAAACTTTTTTGGAGAGTACCATGATGCCTTGGGTCCCTTATGTTCTGATGGAAGTGTTCCAGTACCTCTTGATCTCCTGAGGGAGGTCTCAAGCCCTCCTGTGCATAGGGGACAGATGAACTGAAACAGAAGGGCCCTGAACATATAGAGGAGCAACCTATGATGTCATGAGAGGGAAAAGGACTGAAGATCCATTGTGAGACCAAAGAAAACACTTCAGCCCTTTGGAATGTTAATGACAGTAACTCAACCCCTTGGGCAGATGTGGAAAAACACAGATGCATTTGTGTAGGTGGCAGAGATCAATACCATGACACCGTTGAAGTTTCCACATCCCATTGAACAGAAGCAAATGCTGTAAAATCCTTGCTTGAGGGGAGGTGGAACTTGTATCTACAGTATCAGGAGAAGGGAAATATCTAAAGTTCCACTGAGAGACCTCACACTCAGAGATTATATACTGTGAGACCACAGACAGTAAAACAAAACCGTGAAATGATTCCTCAAATCCCTCAGCTGCATGGACACACATTGAAAGCACCAGATCACATTGGGTTGACAGAAGAAGATCTTGACACTCCAACATAGTGGAAGAAGTTTCCACTGTCTTGTAAATAGTTTGGTAATGCTGTAAGCAACCCTCTGCTGCTGTGTATGATTGCAGATATTCCTGTGCCAGCAGGGGAACTGACAGGCTCCTTGGGATAGTACTGTCAGGGCTTTGGTCCCTGGTGGTACAATGGGTGTGTTTAAATCCCTCTTGGTTAGTTGAGGGAGGTCTGAAACCCTGTTGTGCACAGGAGACCTGTCTCAAACTTTTTTGTGTTGAAATGGAATACGTGGTGTCTGAACAGGGGACATGGGGATGTGTGACATCATGAGAGGGCAGAGGACTAAAGCTCCACTGTGAGGCCACTGAAAATACCCCAAAACTTGGAAAAGAAACCAATGTCCTTCCACCCCTCGGACATATGTAGAAAGTTCCTGATATCTTTGGATAAATGGCAACAATCCTAGACTCCCTGGGACAGTGGAAGAATTGTTCAGATCCCCTTGAGAAGATGGAAAAGAATCTAGAAACATTTGTGCAGAAGTGTGAGGTTCCAGATCCCTTTAGCAGACGTGGGTGGTGTGGGGCTTCCTTGGAGTGTACTGGTAGAACTTGGGTCCCTTGTGGAAGAAAGAGAGTGTTTCAATACTTCCTCTTCTATTAGGGATGTTTGAACGCACTCTTTAGCAGAAGGGGCAGGAGGCAATCTTATTAGTTTAGGCTGAGAACATCTGTTGCCCCTTTTGGGAGATAGGGATAGTCTGACTCCCTCCTGAAGAGATGAGCTTGGTCTCAACACCTCTTGCTCAGAGGGGCCATGCCTAGCTCTTGTTTGGGTGGAAGTGGAAAGTTTGGTGTACATTTGGGGTGAGGAGAACTGTTTAAGACCCCCTTGCTGAGAATGGACAGGGTGGAAACACATTCTAACATATGTGGGAAGACCCAGGACATGGTGGGCTGAGGTAGAAGGTTCCACCACCCCTTCATCACATATGGGCTTTCCCAGAACTCTCTAGGTCACTGAGGAAGGTCTCAGTGTCCCTTGGACAGCAGGAGAATATACCAGTCCACATTGACCAGTGGAGGAAGGTTCAGGTACTGCACGATCTTTCAGGTGTAGATCCAGCTTTGGAGTTCTGTACTTGGATCCTCCATGGATTCTGGTGCAAACCCGACATAATCCCAAACATGCTTGCACCACAGGACGGTCACTTGCATTCAGAGGCCCAGAGCTGGGAACAAACGTTGTGACCATTCCTTTACTGATGACAAGTCTGAAGGCAGACAACCTGGGATCTCAGTTCCACGTGGTGCTCTTGTACTTCGGGAACTAGAGAGAGACGGCCCCTGTTTCTTCCTTGTTCTCCCTCAGCTGTATCCCGATCGCTCTGTTGGTGCTGTACTCTGTGGTCTCTTCCAGATCTGGGGTCTCCTTTCCCTCTTGGGTATCCCCAGAACCTGGGAGGTTCTCAGCGTTGTCAGCCATCTGGGAGACACAGGTTTTGATTCACCCCGGTGGCTCCTCTGGTTTCTGGTCCACGGAAGGCTGAGGGCCCAGGAACCTGGGCAGGGTCAGAGGCAGCTGCTAATGAGGTGGTATATCCTCCAGATCTTGGTACTGATCAGGCAGGTCCGCAATTGGCATGCAGTATCATCCTTCCGTTCAGGGTCCTGGCTGTGGACCAGAGACCTGGTCCTCAGAGCGCGTGGTCTATGTATAAAGGGCGACTGCCAGTCCCTGAGTGGCAGATGTCACTCCAAACATCTGGCCAGGTGGTGACTTAAGTCATTGATCAACCAATACAGCGGCAAATCAGTGACCGCATGTAAAGGGACTCTAAGGCAGTTGCTCATGTCAAGGTGCATCAAGCTGGGTAAACTGGTATCCTAGGAGATTCGCTCTCCTTCCGAGATCTGTGGACACGTTGGTCGTGGACTCTCCCAGACACCGAGTGGCGGTTGGCTTTGGAACCAAACAAACCTCGAGAGAACTCGAGGGGGAGCTGTCCTCGGTCCAGCACGTGTGGGTCCCGAGCTGTCCGCCAGCATCATTCCTTCTCCATCACTGCCAGCCACGGCACGCTCAGAGTGGGCCTGCGTTCCAAATAGGTGCGCACTGACTGGAGACAGTGACAGAGCTGGAGCGTGAGTGTGAAAGTCTGTGGGACATAGATCCCATCCTTGTAGCTAGCAAAGGCTTCTTGATGTCCACACCACACATCAGAAGGTGATGAGAGGAGGGTGAAACACCATCTAGTCCCCCATCAGTGTGAGTGAGAAAGGGCAACCCAGATGGCTCTGGCATGCAGGCATGCTTCCTGATAGGCCATCGGAAGGAGATGCTGACTGCCTGGGATGCCCACAACTGTAAGTGTCCTGGGTGCATCCTATAAGCTCTAGATTTCCACCCCACTGGGCAGGTCCTGTGTATTATGAAAGGAGACCATCAGAAGTTGCAGCAGAGCAACATGTCCCAGAGCCTCTTAATGGTGAGTGGCAAAGGGAAATTCAGACCTTCAGACCACTCCCTCCTCTTGTTCCCAAACAAATATGATTTCTAGCAAGTATGACTCATTTTTGTATTCATGTTATTAGCATTAAGTACATAAGAAAGATAATTTTTTAAACAAATTTAAAGTACATTATGGATTGTCCTCTCATATGATGAGATATTTGAATTATTCCTTAACTAAAATGTGGTGCACTACTTAGAAAATAAAATAAGTTGAATTATTATCCACACATTAGAATCATATGTTATGTCTAATATTATGTCTAATATTTCCCAAATTTTGAGTTAGCTAATTTACTTGAATAAATCAAACTGAGCCTTGGAACAAAATTTAAAGTTAAAATCGTACTTCATTGGACACAGTTAAGAGCTGAAAAACGTTGTTTTTGGTGACGGTGACCTCAGGTAATCTGACAAGGTTCCAGTACATGGACCCCATTGAAGAGCCTATGGGTCTCTGAAAGTTGTCCTGTGTTTTATCCTTTCATAGTAATGTGAGCTCTTGAGGACAGACAAAACAAAAGCTTTTGTTGAAAATGATCTGTTTGTGTGTCGAGGATGACTAGGGGTGGAATGTCATAGGTAGCCTTGCTTGTCCACCTGACCCACCTCTGAGAGTCATCTCAACTGAAGATCTCCCTCTATCAGATTGGCCTCTGAGCATTTTCTTCATAGGTCACTAATGTAGGAGAGCCTAGCCCATTGTGGGCAGTGCCATTCCAGCCCTATACCCTCAGTGATGGATTGTGACGTGGGAGCTGTACAATGAAATGTCTCCTTTCCTCTGCAAGATGGTTTTGGTCAGTCTTTCCTCACAGTAACAGAAAGAAAACTAGGAAAATGCATAGGTACAAAAAATGTCTCTTGAATTTGGAGTGCCTTTGGTCCTCTAAATGACACACTCGAGTATTTAGATAGGTTTCGTTTTCTTTTGATGGTTGTTATTTTTGGAGCTGTAAGACAGGAGCCTGCATGCACCTGAAATATAGTATGTAGTAGGCACCTCTACTGACAGTTTGCTTTAGTGGACTCTACAGACCACAAGGTATATGACCATGTACCCACAAATCTTGTAGAAAGTGCTGAGGTCAAGACAGTCTAGTGTATAGTATCCTGACGTATAAAGGTTTGTGATATAAAAGCCATGGTTAGGACTGTGCCTACAACAATCACTTATTCTGAAACATGGAAGCCATTAGCCTCGACATTCCGAATGGTCATTGCAAGGAGACCTGTTCTCTGATTAAGACTGGGAGTAACATATGAGCATGGGTATGAACATAAACACTGAAAAGAAAGTTATGTGCAATGTCCATTTGGCTAAGCAACGGAACAAGATCCCCCTGAGGGGTATCAGCTTCCTAGCATGGACTTGATTTTACTGAGTTTATAATATCAGATCTGTATTCCCTAATGTGAACTCAGACACAAATACACAGAGAGCTGTTGGCTATCTACATTAACAGTCATGTCATTGTTACGTGGGAGCACACATACTTCCCTGGCAGGCTGGCATGGAAGCCTCTAGGGTTCACTTATGGTTAAGACTTATTTTGCCTTTTCTCCAAAGTAGCCTGCATAGTGTCTGAAGAAATTATGAAACCTAGGCACCAGAAAGACAGTTTAGAGCTCAGATCTGACCTCATTTTATGCATTTACAACCCAGCTCTGTGGTATCATCAGCAGTAGGGTCATAAGACCCATAACATAAGAATTCTGCTTAGTTACCCAAAAGAATGTCCCTGGCTGGCTTTAGGGGCAGCTCGGCCACACAGCCATGACAATATCTCACAGCTGACACTGGCCGTTTTGGACAGTGCCTCATTACTTCTAGGACTGGCATTATCTAGCCATAGAGGCCAACTGCCTTCAAACTGTCTTTTAACATTTTGTTGGGTTGTATGAAAGTAGAATTGCATTTTTCCTTTTCTATGAATCTTGACTTTAGTTGACCATCTTCTCCAGAACCTTCATGTCCACAATCTCCCTACATTTAACAGTATCATCCCATGCATAATATTGAGAAAATATTTTTTCTTGGTAAGTTAACTATATTTGAAATAAAAGTCCAACCCTCTTTATTTTCTTAATAAACTGTTAATAATGTTAACAGTTAATAATGTAACTGCTAAAGATTTAAGCATTCATAGCAAGCATTTAGAAAGTGTAAATCATGAAATTTTTTCATTTAGATTTGCAAAAGCTTACGAAAGTAGGATGAAAGGTGGACATTTCTGTAAACACACTATTTGGATTTCTTTTTGGGGACGCACCGCTGTACATTAGCCTGGATTGCAAAGAGCGTGCCAGCACAACAGTTTTCCCATCCACCAAGGCTTCCCAGAGGCTTCCACACTCATTCTGTAATCTCCTCATAAGTATCTCCCTTGTAAAATAAACACTATGCATCCGATTCTCTTTGGGATCTCAGGGTCAGGAATGTGATCAAAAACAAGGGCTTTGACACTCCTTTCTTTGCATCTGCAAAACGACTTTAATTCTAGAATCTACCTGTAATCCACGGTGTTACATAAGATTTGAAGAAGAAATGGACACCAGATTGGTGTTCTTGAATAAAATAACTGAGCACATACAAATTTGTATACATCTATCACACAAACATCCACAGGATACAAATAAATGTTTACTTTAAAATCCATTGGGAGCTTCTTTTACAAAGTATTTTCCTTCACATGTAACTGTTCATGTGCAGTGGCTTAACTACTATTTAACTTTTCTCCTGGTATTTTTTTCTCTTCCCTCCTTCCTCTATTTCTGTGAATTAGTTGAACACGTATTTCAGGATTGTATTTTTGTGTCTCTGTAGTAATGTATAATGTATCTCTTTGTAAGGAATATTTGGTAATTGAAATATATATAACTTAAAAGAGAAAAAACTCAATGTAAAATATCAAGATTTATTAAAATATTATATACTCATTTTAAATATTAATCTTTAATAAAATAATAATTAATTCTAAAATTATAGTTTACATGATAAACATTACATAAAACAAAACAAAAAGTACTTTTTGCAGGCATTATAAAGGAAGTGAGAAATCAGAATTGGGTCCTGATGTTAATTTCCCACATTTCATCCTGTAGCCTCTCTATGAACCAAATGTGAATTTCATCAGAATGGCCATCAGACTCAGAAAATACAGTTTGATCCAATCTAAGTGCCTTATCCTGCTGAGCTGGCACAGACAGCAAGTAAAGAGAGAGATGTATATACTTTGAGAGACATGGGGTAGATACCAACAGTTATGAGACTCCCCAGGCTGGGGTGGGATGCTGCTCTGAAAAGAGGACAACAGGAGATTACAAAAATGAATTTTAACTGGGAAACTTCCTGCCCTATGGTAGCCTCCCTTTTTATTTTAAAGAAAGATATCTACCTGGAGAGATGGGTCCGTCATTACGAACACTTGGATCTGTGCTCAACATATGCTGGCTAGCAACCATTTTTAACTTCAGTACCAGGGAATCTGACTTCCTCTTCTGGCCTCCTCGGGTACTAGGCATGTTAATGGTGCATACACATAGAGGTAGTCAAGCACTCGTGAACGTACAACCAGCACTTTGAAGAAAGGACTCTGTGTGAGTGTGACAGGAAGCCTGTCTCTACTTAGGAGACATGCATTCGGACGGATGAATCTCCGTGGAGAGACATCTCTGTTGCCTCCCAGACATCACACTGAGGATGGCCCAGTCCCAGACAGAAACACTTTGCCAACGGATATTTCAGAGGAGTCTTCGTGTGGGGCTCTATGCTTGCTAGGGAAGGAAGCTCTAGAGTCGCTTTGGTCGAAGGGGCATTGCTAACCACTGCCTTCCTTTGCACCCCTCTTTTACAAAACCTCTTCCTCCAGAAGGTCAGCTATCAGCCTTGTGAGTATGGAACTTTGCGAAAATTGCGTTTTTTCCATGGAGCTTAATGTGGATTGCACAGCCCAAGCTCTTGTGGTCTAGAGCACGGAATGCCTCCCCTATCCCAGACCAGCAATTCACCAAAAAAAAAAAAAAAGTATCCTCAAGGTGCTGCACACCCAGACCCATTCCGATCTCTTTCCTTTGCTGGAAGCCTTCTGCTAGCTCAGGAGGACCACCTGTGCTCAGCTCATCCTGAGCGCGCAGGCAAAGCCTGGCCCTGGGCAGTGGCAGTTCAGTGGCCCTACATCCTCCTACAGCTTCTTAGATGGGAGGTGCTCAGGAGCCCTCTGCCCCCGCAAGACCTGGTCAGCTTGACGCTTTATGGCTTTTGACGCTGTAGAGGGACCTGCAAGGGCTCGCCGATGGGAGGGAGCTCCATGGGTTCCAGTTCTTGTGAACCCAAGAGCTGTCACCTATCGGGGAGAATTATCCCAGTACGATTCCAGCAAAACTCGAAGGCCAGTGGTTCCCAGTAACAGTTCATTTCCCTTAGGGTGGCGTGACTCCTGAGACTGGTGCTGATCCAGTGCATGCTCAGTGCTTCTGCAGAGGCTCCTGGGTTAGGAATGCTGGGTACCTGAGACCACGTGGGAACTTCTAAGGGGAACAAACTGAGGACTGGGCTCATTTATTTCCCTGCATCTGAGAGGGAATCATGAATTCTCCATAAATTTTCTAGGAAATCCATATAGAATTTTTGACTGTGAAATCATTGTAATTATATCTTTTCTTCAGGGAAAACTCTTGGAATAAAATAAGAGCATTATTTTTATATTAAAAGGATATTTTATTATTTAACATGTAGTGATTTCTCATTTTTCTTGACTTTGTATTATAGTGCATTTTGCGCAGAAATGAACTGGTGTAGTAATAGCACAGAAACCATATATCCACTTAAAATTCTTAAAAAACGAGAATTTTATATTATGAAATTTCCCCAAGAGGCTAGAAATAGGAACAAGAATAGCAAGAAAAGAGCACATTGTACCCTGCGTTCATTTTTCATTAAGTAACCTCGTACATTCTGCTTTTGCAGTTCCCTATGATTCACACAAATAATTCACATCCTCTATTCAAAATGTAGAAATAATTATAGAAAGATTATTAGAGATATTTTGTTTCCAGTGCTGAAAACATCTATAAAAGAAAGAACTGAATATTTCTTAAAGCACCAGGTTCGCCTTACCTTTCCTTATGCATAAACATTCTCTACCTTGCCTTCACATTTTGTGTGAATGAAATGTCAGAATGGCAGACAGAGGAAAGGGTTAAAAAGTGGGGAGGAAGACTAAAAAGCCTTTCTTCTTGAACATATTAATGGGCCTCGGTTTTTGCATCTGTAAAATGGTAGTGTAAATAGTTAAAGTACTATTTTAGTAGATTTTATGATTAGACACATGTGAGGAGAATGTATCTAATATTCATAACATCTGGATATAGCTGACATTGTTGATATATATAGATACATACATATATATATATATATATATGTATGTATCTATATATATGACAAAATTGAGCCCCTGAATAATAAATCCTATAAATAAATAATGAGTTCTGGAAAAAATAACAAATACAATTTTCAATGTTTATTTACTCCTCACAAAGTCTATTTCAAATATATAATTAATGAAATCATATTACAATTGCTTTCAATATGATGTGGTAATTGAAATCTTAACACACATTTTTCTCATTACACATCTTGTTATCTTATTACTACTTTAATTTTTATTTCTTTTAGATTTTTCGAGACAGAGATAGGGTCTCCCTGTAGTCCCAGCTGGTCTGGAACTCTCTATGTAGACAAGGATGGCCTAGATCTTACACAGATCTGCTTGCCTCTGCCTCTGAAGTGCTGGGATTAAAACATATGTCAAAACGCCCGAGTATCATTCAGGTTTTTGTGATAATAATGCTTACAGATGTTAGATGTAAGAAGCCAACCATATGACATGTGAACAAAAGCATGTCTCTAGAAAAGAAATTGACAAAAAAATCACAATAGCAAAAATAGAACATAGCTTCAAAGCCCAGAGTATAAAATAGAACCATCTGAAGATTTGTCTTGCTGTATAAAATTTAGTTATTAAATTAACAAATGATTTTAGAAACATTCATAAAAGTATGACAACTTCAGGAGGCATAATATTTCCCTTTTTATTTTTCTCAGTGTGCTTACATTTCCTTAATAGGTCACATCCTTTCTGGAAGAACTTCATCAATTCCCAAGATCTGTAAGATATATTGAAGCTGTCCCTGTTACTTTTACTATGCCTAGTTTCTTTTCAGCCACTGCTTCATTCTTTCACCCATGTGTCAGTTATGCATTATCCCAGTTACTCTTTGTATAAACCCTTCTTTCCCTCAAAAGTATTTCACCTGGACAAGAGTTTTCATTCTGTTTCTGAAGTGTAGGCTGTCCCTTTCTATTCAAACTAATTATTTTTAACACACCTTCCATGATGGGTCTTTCAATGTTTATTATTTTTTTATAATTTGTATGTCGTCAGTGGCAAGACATTTTGAATCTTTATATTTATTTCATCCTTATGCTTCAGAGTTGTGTTTCACATGAGGAGGCTCTGTTTTATGATTTTCTCTATAATTTACAATATTTATCAAAGTAGAGTCTCTACAAACAACAGTAGAAAATTCTGAAATTTACAATTATTAGAAAAATAACTCTTAATGTCTTCTTGACTCTGTTCCTGTCTTTGAAAGAATATGGGCTTCTTGTCCTCTCCAATTTATTGCCAATGCCTCAGTAAAGGACAGAGTCATAATATTTATTGACTTTAGCAAAACATTTCTGTGTATCAGTCAAGTAACCACAGGATAAATATTAAAACAATTTCATTGAAATTGTCTTTTAATAATGTAGAGAAAATATGCATAGGTTTCTCTGACCATTTCCAACTAGCTTATTTGGGGGGAGTCTTAATGTAGATGAATTTTAGAACCAATGGCTGGAGTAAACATTCTTTATTTCATTTTGAATGGTATAGTACTGGCAAATATGTATAGCTTATATTAACTAATACAGTTTTTCTCATTTTCATGTAGTACTTACAGTGGAGAAAATTCATCACTTGTAACACAATACATTGAAACCAATAAATATGTATGTAGACTAAATGTATTTAGGAATATTTGTTTAGGACTGATTGCTGAGGCAGATTGATACGTTTCTTTCTCTCTCTGTCTCTCTCTCTCTTTCAGTAAATGTTTGTGAGTATGTGTATACATGTCCATGAATGACAGCTAATGTAGGGAACAGATAATTATCTTAGAAATATCAAGAACTAACTGGCAGCTTGGTGGTAAGTAGGTAACTAGAATTTAGTAAATCATGCTGTATGGAAAAGGAGGTTTTTAGTGGTAATTGCTACATAAAATGTTAATTGAAAAAAATTTTTAAGTTACACTATGCATCAGAATTAGCTGGAAACTTGTACTAAAACCTTTGGTTGGTTATGTTTGAAGCATTGGCAACCACATGACTAATATGTATGCTCAGTACAACTTTATACTTATATGTACATTTAGATATGTGTTCTTTAGAAAGGAAAGAGGAAATACATTAATGTCTGAAATTTAATTTTGAAACTACTTTACTTTGCTAAAGGTCATTTCAGGCAGGAAGAAATAGTGTTTTTCTAAAGTACAGCTTACTATCTGTGTGCTAATTCAGCTTATCTCTTGCTTGAATTATCTGTTCTTAGACTTATGAAAAGCTGCTATATTCAGTACAGTGGTATTTACAAAAGATCTAGCTTAGCAGACATATTATCTTTCTCTGTGGTTCCTTGTCTTTGTTTGTCAGAAAAGAATTACATGGTATTATTCTTAATGTGCTGAAAAGGATGTAATATTTTACTAATGAAATGAAAATGATTGCTGGAATATGTTTACATGTTAATAAGTAGCAGAGACTCAGAGGGCTAAAACACCCTCAGAAATTTGTTCTCATAATTTTTCTTTGATGGTCTGTACTGAAGTCACTTGCCCATTTGATGTTATTCATGCAAATTGTTCTGAATATTTCATTAAGGTTTCAGTTTAAACTGTTAAAGTAGGAAGGATCAGATCCATAGAATCCTTGGCATGTACCAAACATGGCTCAAATATAGAGTAGTTTAAAGAAAACTATGGAAAAGTACTCCATAAGTTGCCTTCTCCTCCCTAAATCACTATTAGTTCTCGTCACCATAACTCTTCTCTACTGATATCGCATTGTCATTATTGCCAAGGAAAACTGGCCTCTGTCATGATGTTGATGAGATCAGTAATGCCCCCAGTTTGTGAAAGGGGAGGGAAAAAATGGGAGAAAACATTTGACAAAGGCTAAAAAGTTCAGAAGGAAACCTGAGTAATGAAAACTTGCTTTCTTTGTGGCACTGCAATCTTTTTAAAAATTTGTTACCTAAATATATCATATTTCAGTAGTGTCCAAAATTCCCCAGAAAGTAGGCCTAAGAGACAAAATGAAGAGTGCTCAATTAATCCTGAATCACAGAAAAACTGATTGTGTGCTTGGAATTAAACTGAAAAAGAAATCTTATATGTTTGTTTCCTGAGCCAAGCATAGACATACTGCTTTTCAAGAAATCCACAAGGCTGCTCTGATGTGTTCTGTATAATACTGTAGCCAAGTAAAAATTACTGGTATCAAATCCTTTACTAAGGATGACAGGTAAGTCTATTTCTAAGCACTAACATATCTCAAAAGGTGGATGGCTAGTTATGATACATTTTTTTCCTTTGAAAAATGGAATTTTAGGGGCTGGAGAGATGGCTCAGGGGTTAAAAGCACTGGCTCCTCTTCCAGAGGACACAGATTTAGTTCCCAGCACCCACAGCATAGCTAATAACCCTCTATAACTATAGTACCAGGGAATCTGATGCCTTTTTGGCCTCCTCAGGCATTGTGCATATGGGTACACTTATATACATGCAGGCAAAACACTTATATACATAATTTTTTTCAATAAATTTCAAATAATTCTAATTCTTGATAAGGATACTAAGTACCATGCTGGTTATATAGCATATCATGCTTATATGAGCTCTTTAACTTTCACACAGTTCAGAGTACATATAGTAGAAAAAGTGTGACAAATTCTTCAGCCACTGAACAGTGCCTCAGAATATACTTGGAGGTGGGCCTAGCAGTTGCTTTTGAAAGAACATTCATAAAACCTGTAAAGGGAATGGAGCAGTCCAGTGGCATCAATCTGCTGGCCAGCTGGCCAATCACAGCTTTCCCAGAATGTTTGCAGAGTCCTACATATACATAGGTAACTATACTGAAAAATAAACATATGACTGAAATCAGTAATAACAGATTAAATTGGGCATTAACAGAGTTATACACAAATATACATACAGAAATAAGACATTCCTACTTTATATCTTCATCAACTAGAAAACAATTATATAATATTAGATATTAGTACATAGCATATGAGAGAAAATGAATTCTACTCCATGTGTTTCATAAGTCTATAGTTATATGCATATATGGGATGAACTCATTTTCTATTTCTTTAGTCACTACCTGAGTAATCCTTTTGAATTTCGTAGTATTAAAGACACTAAGTGAGGAAGTAAAGAAAATGGAGACGGAGAGAAAGACAGAGAAAAAGAGCAGAGTCATCAGTGAGAGGTACTGTTTGGATGTTGGTCATATCACTGAAGCAGATACACCTGAGATATACAAATATTTTAATGCACAACACAAAATTGAATTGAAGCATTTTTAGGATCTTGTTTCTTTTATTGTTGATTAGAGAACTTGGACTTTATTTTGTATGCCATTGGGACCTAATGACAGTTTTCAAGTAGTACCTATAAAGGTCAGATATGTAGTTTAAACAGAATATTTTGATGATTATATGAAGACGAGATCAGAGATGGACAAAATTACAGACAGGAAAGGTAATTCTGGTAAATATAACAGTAGTCTAATTGTGAAATTTAACTGCAAGGAAGTTATTGATGAAAATGGTTGGCTGTATGGGTGGCTGTATATGTAAAATTACTAGAGTTTGGTGACTGGTTAGATGGAGGAATGCAGAAACGTGACAGCAATTTGAAGATATGAGTGGGAGCATCTGAGAGAGGTATACACTGGGACAGATGAACTAAGATTCAGGTGGAATCTGTACAGTGCAGGAGACAGAACACTTGGATGATAAAGAGTGTGGAGCAGGGTGGACAGCTGACAGGAAGGGGAAGTCTCGATTGTGGAAAGTGAGAGTGTACTCCCTAGAGGAGGAGGTGGAGAAGGGAGCAGAGGAGGAGCTGAGGAGGTTTGGGGAGGAAGAGAGCAGAGAGCGAAGGTGGCGAGAAAGAAGTAAAGGGAGGAAAGGAAGAGGCAGAGTGTGGGGGGTTATGATCAGAAGGCAGAGCGGAAGCAGTGGTGTGGATTATGAAATCAAGGCATAGGGTAAATCATGACAAGATGATTGTCAAATTCAGCAAAGAGTTTCAGCAAGACCTCCATCCAAATACTTTCTAGTACATAACTCCACATAAATTCAATTTTCTCATTCCTGTTTGGAGAAGAGATTTTATATCAGAAAGGTGATTATAACAGATGAATCATGACATTTGATAGTTGACTCTTTTGCCCTGTTTAATGCATTATCTAGCAGAATGTTATAATGTAATTTATAATGATTTGAATTAAAATGGCACATGTTATAAAACATGCACATATTTATAGGATGCATTATTCAAGTTTCTGGGCTATCAGAAAATTACTTTACAGTTTAAAATGAACAAAGTATATACATTGTATTGATATAAATTCCTCAAAGGAATTACATTCTGTCAAGTGTACTAGTTACTAGGTGCCATTAACTTACATATTTTTACATTATAAACAAAATAGGATATTCATTAAATGTATCCAAAGTAAGATATTTAAGATATTCTATTTTTTCTTTTAATAATTAATTTTTATACACTTTATAAGCAACTGATAAAAAGCTAATAAAAATTATCATAACTGGAAATGAGCTATGAAAAGATTGGGAAAGCTTGGAAAAAGAATAAAAGACATGGACCAAAATTCCAAAATCTAGTTTTACAATAGTCATCGGCTAGAAGCAGTTAAGTTATGTGACAAGAGTCAACATCATTTACTTATTAGATACATTAACCTCCTTGAAATTTGTGCTCCACAAATTTCAGGCTGGACATCCCCTTTATTAAGACTAAACTGGCCGTCATGTTCCATGAGTTTGTGAAGCTCAACTTCTGGTCTGTCCACACTCACATTATCACCTCCAAAACTCTTTTCTCAAATGATAACCAGAATATTTTTGTATCTTTTCTGTGTCTAACATTTTAAGTCTCTTCATACAATGCTCTATTCATACCATGCACAAAAATGTCAGCTTGGGGGCAAAAAAAGTGATCTCATGTCTCCCTTCCTGACATCATGAAAGACGATCACATTTTTGTTCCTATGATCGCAGTTTATTTACTTTTTTAAATTTTGCTGTTTATTTCAGTGTTGTGGATTGAAAACAAGGGCTTTTGTACAATGAGCCAGCATTCTACCCCTGAGATACAACCCTAGGTTAATAATTTTGAAAGTAGTAAATTTCCCTTGACATAGTGAAGGTTTCTATTTAGGATATATATAACCTTGATTTTATTTCACTTATGCATGATAACCTGACTTATTTTTAATATGGAACTTCTGGGGAGGAAGTGTTTTAGCCTGTCATAGAGCATAGGTGGTCATTTGTCCTCCCCATGTGGCCCACTGCTGTGCTTACCTACTTGCTCCCAATGACAGGATTATTTGGAATTGGAAACTTGGCAATTCCAGTCTTCAGTGCCCAGTCCTGATTTCCATAACAAGAACTCCCAGCCAGTTGGCAGGGCAGTAAGTGCTGATCCTCAGAATCTTCATTTTCCCAGTCCTATAGAGCAATGTGTATTGTTTCTTGAGAATATACATTTTGCTGGTGCCTTCCAAAATATTTTGTTGACTACTCTGAAACTCACTTCTGTGTGAGGAAAAATAGCAAAGCCATCTCTTAGACATTTGATTAATCTTTGTGTTTGTTAGAATGATGGTAGTCTACAAGTCTAGGTACAAAACACATTCACATACAGGCACATGGTTCAGACACTGTTGCTGTACCTAATGAATATTAGTACTGAATATTACATTTATTTTCTATTTTATGAGAAAAGCTTGTTATCCATGGCAATATTTAAAAAAAGCTTGCACACTCATACTATTTATTTTAAAACTTCAATGGGAAGATTACAAGATTATTTCAGGTAGAAGAAAAAACGTATAAATTAGTTTCAGGATTTGTGTCCAGATCTGATAATATTATGGGTAAAACTGTGTCACATACTAATAGCAGCAAGGACTTTAAAACCAAATTGTTCTAAGACTAAGTCAAATGCTGACACTTACTAGCTGGGATGAGTTACTCAACTCTTTTGAGTTCCAGATTTTCTTCTCTATAAAACTGTACTAAAAGAACGGATTCATGGTGCTGTTACAGTATTGATGGGTTGGAAGTGACAGAAACTCTGTGCTGGTAGAAAACTCTATAAAGTCAGGAAATGCAGTGAAAATTGCCAACAGCCTGACGCTGATAGCTACAAGTTTAAATTGAACTAACATTTGGTTTCCCTCAATTGCCCATGCCAAGCTGAAGTCTCTGGTTCATCCTTTGTGTCCAGCTCTTTCTGTTCTGTGATCTTTCTCAGATCCCTGCCACATAGTGAAAAGCAAGATTAGTAAATGGATTCTCTTTTATGTAAGTACGAGATGTCCAAGAACAAATAATTTCATGGTCTTACATTTTTCCATAGGGACTTTTAGTACACTGGCACACCATGGGTTTATACTGGATAGACTCATCATCTCCCTTGTTGAATAATAGGTGACCTTCGGGTTTTGGTGTATAACTCTAGTATTTCATCACAATATCATTCCACACCCTGGCATTATTTCTTAGTATACCCTGATTTTCCAGACTCACTCAACACTTTGGAAAACAAAATACTTACCTCTCCATTTATGTTAAAATATAACTTTTTAATAACCAACCATAATTGCCTTTTTTTCTGAGAATTTTAAGCTCCTGGAAGCTCACACATTTTCAAAGTTTAATTGTGGTATATAGTGAGTGGGTATGAACAAGAAAAGTGTCTCCTTTCTCCCTGTGGTAAGAATACTGGCTAGCGACCTCCAGTGGCTTGAGTCAGATGCAGAAGTAATTCTGGTTTTCATGACTATGACCCTCGAAGCTGGAAAGCAGGCTCTTACTGCAGAATAAATCCTGCACTTGAAGTATTAGCGGGAAGTGATCACCTTCACTAGGGTGGTCTGAATCATTTCTATACCAGTAATTTGATTTCCAAACAAAATTTTTACAAACTCAACCAACCATTTTGCTATTTTCCTATCCTGATGCTGATTGCCAATGAAGTGTTCATTTTAAAACAAGGGCTCTGATGTGAAGAAAAATCCATTAAATCCCCCAGAATTTCCACAAGGTTTCCATAGAAACATAGAAAACCATGACCCTAAGACTCAGTCATCTTTTCTTTTCTATTGGATCATTTATAGTGAAATTATGTATTCCCAAACACTCTTGAACACACTCAGGAGAGGCTATTCACTTAATAGCACCTTTTATTTCCAAAACTGAAAGGACAGATTTAATACTCTAGTTAAAACCACAGCTATAATCTGGAAGATAGGTAGCAATCAGTTTTCCTAGATCGAATCTATTTCACACATGTGGGAATTTAATTGTGAAATTTGTGTGTGTTGATTTTGTTTATGAATTCTTTGGTTTTGACAGACCACAATGAAGCAAAATCTAAATGACTTTCTCCAAAGGTTATAGCCTCAAATCTTTATCTATAAGTTAAAATGAAAAGAAAGGAATAAAAATGAAATTAATTTAGTAATATCATGTTAAGACTTAATGCAGATTATCTATAATAAAAAAGAGCTCCTTATTTTATGTTCCTTGAAAACATGTTAATTTGGAATGCTGTTGTTTTGAAATGCAAATTAATGCATACCTGAAGGCTGCTTGTGGTATGCGTCTATAAAATGCTAAAGCACTGAAATAGAATAGAGTTACATTTGAGTAATTGAGTGCAATTTCCACATTGGAGTAATTTTTAATTGAAATTTGAGATTTGAGGATAAAATGAAGCTTTGACTTATTAATAACCCATAATCATAATGCATCTATATTTAAATTTGTGAATATCTCCAAAGTCAATCTGAATACAAGAATATATGGAAGAACTCAAATTGAGGATATGGAAGCATGTAACAGACATTAGCTGCATCAGTATGTGAAGAAATCAATATTGTTTCTACATAGCTTACATAAAAATGTCTATCTTTCTTACATTTTCTATAGGACATTGAAATCTGATCATTTTCTCTATTCTCAAGGTATCTATTGACAATTTCAATTTCATAAAAATAAATTCTTTATATTAATATAAATGGCATCATACATTTAAATCATGCCAAAATATTTCTACACATGATTGAGTGTGTGGATTCATTTGGAATTTTAATCAGTGTCTATATGTTATTATTAAAACATATTGAAACTTAATTTTGGCTGATGACCATTTAGTCCTTAAGCCTTATACCATGCTAGCTATATTACAACTACAAAAAGAATTACATAAATATTATGGATAATCACAACTTTATGATACATGTTATCTGGATTGTGAGAAACAGCCTCTTAGTAAACATTTACATTTTCGGATGCTGGCCCTACACTGATTCCTTAAGGGGCTTTAGATTTGGGGGGGAAATGAACAATATTTCAAGGAGTTAATAGTGATAGAACAGTGACTGTACTAGCCATTGTTGTGAAGAGTTTCTAGGTAAATTTAAACAGTTTGAACTCATAGACCCTAGAGTGCCTATTGTACAAGAGTTGGAAACTAGTACAGAAAAACAGTAAATGTTAATTCAGTGGTTAGGCTGGTGAAAATGGCTCTGAAGGTAAAGGTACTTGCCACCAATCTGGAGGATTTCTGTACCCACATGGTAGAAACAAAGAACTGACTAATGCAAGTTGTCCTCTGACTCCCTCACAAGCACTGTGTCATGCATGCCTTCCCATAAGTAAATAATAAGAGTTTAAAAATGACTCCCTGGGATTGTATATCTGTCAATTGCCAAAACAGGTGTGGATAGGTTTGAAGGAATCTATTATACGATAACATCAGCAGAATGCTAAATCATTGGTCTCAAAAGAAAAATTACTGAAGGGTCTCTCTGTTAGGAAATACTGTATTATATATACTTAACATGAAATAAGGCTTGATGAACAGCAGGGTTTTTTAAATGGGGAGAAGCATAGCTCAAGGAAGAGGCACAGCATAAGCACAAAGGGAATGTCTAGCCACTAGTGAGGACTGAGAAATTTCGGTTGTCATGGAGTTTTCTTAAACAAAAGTGGTGTGCTTCTGTTTGTTTGCAGAGAGCCCAAAGATCAAGCTAAATCTGTAATGAATATGATGCATGTGAGCTGTGTGGCAGATGAGCCTGGTGAGATATAAATACCAGCATGTAAAATCTCTGATGGTATTGTAAAGACACATTCAAAAGCTGTTTCATGTGTGTGTGTGTTGGAGCAATTCCCAATGATCAGCATTGCTGCATGCCATTTTCATAACCTGCTAATTTTCAGCTTTTCTTTGGAAATGCATTTAGAGGGTCTGATGACTTCTAATGAGTGAAACATTACAGAGACCCTCGGAAGACTCACCTTTGGAAATTCCCAAACTACTTTGATCAGTATTCATGCGACAAAGTTCAACAAAAATTCTTACTATTGAAGGTTCTCTTGTTCTACTTTAAAGAAAAAAGCTATTTAAAAATGAGTTTTGTTCAGGTTCTCAGGACTCTTTCTTCTCTTCCTTTGATTTGGAACTTGTGTTCTTCTGTGATTTTAATACATACTCCAGTGCTCCATAAAGCATGAACTGGAGACATTAAAGCAATAAAGTTTGCACTTTAAGGCATTTTCTCTCTTTTTTCCCCCTCCTTATTGTACTCTTTAAAGTAATGTTAAGATTCAAGCATTCCAAATTCATGACTTTTTTTTAAGTGTTCAGAAATTTTAAATAGGTAAGTCTAGAATCCACACTCTTGGTATATTTCTTTACCTTAAAAATTTAGATATTTGTTTCAAATGTAGATAGATATAAAAGTCAATTTCCCACATTTGGAACATATTGTGGCTCATATTTTGAACAAAATTAAACAGTTTACACTGTTCTAATTCGCCATGAGAAGATATATCTTCCTATTAAGTAAATGCTTTGTCAGAGGTTATAAAACATTTTATTGCAAAAACCTGTCAGTGCTTTATGTCCAAGCTATGAAATGTTATTGCTTCGGGGTGATTATGTGGGAGGGGGCTGTGGTTAAGAATGCCTTTCTGTGACCAGCTATGATTTACAGCAGCAAGTGGAGAATTAAACCCTTAATTGAAGCCTACAGAGCAGTACCTGGGAGGTAGATTCAGCCTGAAATTTGATTTAGACAATTTTCTTAGTCCAGCCCCTGTGGGCTTCTCAGTTGATTCTCATGAGTTTTGATTGTTATTGAAAAGACAAGCTGTTTTCTGCTTTTTCCCTGAACTTCCCTAAGATAAACCCTTAGTTTTAGTGAGCTTTTTGATTAATGAGGAGGGAGATGTTATCAGAAAGTAGGAGAGTACAGGATTTTAACTCTTACCTCAAGTGCCAGAACGAAAATGTCTGAATATATCAGGTATTCTGCAATGGGAATTCTCATCTAGGAAATAGATGAATCTCACATTTCTGAATTATAATGTCTCTACCTCTTAGCAGAACTTATATGTCCCTGTGTTTTTCTAAAAGGGAGTATATTGTGGGCCACAGCAGGTATGACTAGACAGAGATGAGAAAATAGTTTGCCTAAGTCCCATGAACCTGTTTGCATCTTCCTGCCCTTTGTCTGTAGGAAATGCTGTGGTCTGTGCCATCATACTCTACATTTGTTCTGTTTTTTTTTTTTTTGCTTGTTTGTTTGTTTGTTTTTTGCGTGTTCTTTGGATTTAGTGGATTATTTATTCACAAACCTTACCAATCATGACTTTGTCTCTCATACTTCATGTTTCCTATTTATTATGTTTATTAGAAAGTATGTGTTTTTCTTGTATCTCTTAACTTTAGGCATATTTATTATAGTATCTTGTCCTATATGGTCAAATTGAATGTTCTCAAATTTTTACAAAATTGCAGTAAATACTGAATGGTCAACATAAGCATATAACATGTGCCTAATGTTAATGAAGACAGAAAGATAAAATACAATCCCTAATTAAAAATATTGGTATGGTGGAGAGGATATGTTATTTTCTGAAGTTACGTTGTTGGAGAGGAAAACGCTTCAGTTAAATGGCCACTGACCCAATACGTGGTATTTTAGAAAAAAAAAATCCTGTATGTGGTATAAAATTATGCCATGAGAGGAGAGATTAAATGAACATCTTTTTAGTCCTCTGGGAAAGTACTAATGCCGGAAACTACTGCAGTGTTTGAGAGACAAGAAAGCGTCTGACACAGATTGCAATTTGGAGACAGAATTAACACTGTAGGGACACCGAATGAATACAAGAGTTCAAGAGCAGGGGAGCAGAAACTAAGATAGCCTTCCGGCTTTGAGCCAAACAGAGTAGGGGAATGACCATAAATTAATAAAATAGTGTTACAACAATTTTTTTCCCCGAGCCTTTGTGGGAGTTGTTTGATCCTGCTCTTTGGCACTAACCTGGCTGAACAAACAGAGAATATGCGTTCTGATCAGATGAATTGGTTTATTTGGGGTCCACTCACAAAGGCCTACTTGCATGTAGGGGCAGGGAAATACCTCATCATTTTGAGAAGCAGCCGCAGTTCCAGTTCAGCACTCCCAGGTAAGATGGCCTCTGCCTTTGCTAAGTCTACAGCAAGTTCCGTACCTAGGTTTTCCAGATCCTATGCCACTGCCTGTGGCGCTAAGAGGGCAGTTGTCCAAGTCGCTGGCTCTCTCCGCACATGGGGCCATTTCCTTTTCCAGGTGCTTCCCATGACCTTTTCCGGAATGTGTCCCATTACAGTCCACACCCCACATCTCTTTCTCCTCCTTTTTTCATCTGCCCACTTTCTCCAGGCCATCATTGGTGGGAAGGTAGGTCTTGCTGCCGAATGAGCCAAGAGTAAAAATACAGAGAGAAATTCCTAGCTATATTTAGTCTACACGCCACCCCTTTTCTCTCTGGAAAACAAAACAAAACACAACAACACAACAGCCATAAAGGAAGGCAGTAACATCCACCAGAAAGGGAGTGAGCTGAGAAAACAGCATCTTTCTAATAAAGAATATTGATGAAAACTTCCCACCACACAGTCACACAGACATTTAGGACAGATCAGCACTACCTGGAAGTAAAGATCTGAAAATGTCAGATAAGACATTTGTTTCTCTATATGGAGAAAAAGGAGAGAAAAATGGTGGGACTTTTAGAAGCAGCAGGATGGGGCTGAAGGAAATGAAAAGATCTAGGAAGGAAGTTCAAAGAAGCAGGTCACCTAGAAAGGGAGATGGGAGCCTCAGGGTGAAGATAAGTTCCTTAGGAAAGTGAAGATTAGATGAGAAGAAGGGCAATCACACTGAGCCATTCATCATTTACTGCTGGCTTTGTGTAGAGAAACTTCAGGAAACTGGTGGGGAAATAGATTGCATTCCAAAATATTTCTGAGTGATGGGTGAAAGAAAAGGCATTGATGACCATAAATGCCCCTAGATGAAAATCTGTATATGTGGAATAAAGCACAATGTGTCCTCATTAATATAAATGACTACTTTACTTGAAGATTCCCACTACATGTGAGAAAGTATTAGGTAAGTTTTTTTCCATAAACTTTTTATCCAATTATTTGTATTTCATATAAACTTTAAGAGTCTTTGCTACTGCACAGATTAATTGAATTTGAATGTGTGTATTTTATCTATTCCTATGAATGTTATAATTCATTTCATAATTATCCATACTAATGTCCCCTTGCACAATATGTGGAAGCATAGTCTTATTAATGCTTATTTTGAAAATATGAAGTATATGTTAGTCTTGTAATAACAATAACAAAGTAATTGTACGTGGTATGGGACTGAAGATATCTCATTTTTAGGTGATGTCCTAGGAAAAGACCCTTTCTGACTGTGACTGAGAACATCCTGAGCATCTGTATATCATCCTTACCATCACTGCACCATCCTAACTATCATTTCATCATCTTTACCATCATTGCCCTTAGGTTTTTTTCTTCCTTTGGTTTTCTTTCTCAGTCATTTCAAACTCTGTAAGTCTCCTTTTTATTTCACAGTTATACAAAAGTCATAAGCCAGATATGGACAACATTTTGATGATTTCTCACCTAGAAAATTAATCTAGAGAATTTTCACACACCGTATTGACAAAATTAAGCAAATAACTTCCTGAAGGAAGGAAATCAAGAAATAGAAATTGTGTTTTGACAACCATGTGTGTGAGACATCTCTGTCTCAGCCCACATTCAACACATTTACTATTAACCCTGCATACCACACCATTAACAAGTTCTGGGAATGGTAAGATCAAGATGAGAGGGGAACAGATTTCCCCCTCATAGGATCATGTATTTCAAAAGTGTAGATGATGAGAAACGAGAAAAAGAATTACTCAGAGCATTTATTAGAGTCAACATAGTCCGGAGCACACTTAGGGAGGATATTTATTAGGGTTGTAATTTGGGAACTGAAGAGACTGTGATGCAGTTCTTAGAGGAAAGAAGTCCTAAAAGAGTACTGTTCAACCAAAATGCAGTGTACATT
Organism: Eospalax fontanierii; assembly: GCA_035773235.1. Taxonomy (NCBI): domain Eukaryota; kingdom Metazoa; phylum Chordata; class Mammalia; order Rodentia; family Spalacidae; genus Eospalax; species Eospalax fontanierii. The sequence continues at coordinate 4,542,876 of JAJHUQ010000048.1, read as the reverse complement.
AGAAACTGAAGATGTATGAAAGGGTGAGTCACATCAGCATGTTATCATAAAGGCAATAGGGACTCTTGCAAATTTAAAAGCAAACGGTGACATCAAAGTTGTGATTGTGGCTGAGCATGATGTTCCACACTTGAAATCCAAGCACTAAAGTGACAGAGAGGGTAGATTACAGCAAGTTCAAGGTCTTGAGGTCTATGTAGCCAACTTCAGGGAGGTCTGGGTAATATAGTAAGATCAAGTTTCCAGAAACCTATAACATGAAATAGCATAAATAAAACTTGTGTTTGTAAAGACTGTGTAATTAATGAGGAAAGTTAAGTGAAGGAAGAAACCTTCAGTGCAATCTTCATTGAACAGTGACTGGACTAAGACAGACACTGCATGGTGGTAACCTCATCTAGAGCTGATTTTGCAATTAGAGAAGAGAGAAGTTGAGGGATTACTCATTGTGTAGCCCTGGATCAAAACTGCCATGGAGGTGGTTAATATAAGGGATGAATCGAGACGAGAGTCTCTGTAAAAAGCCAGAAGGTAAACATTGTACAGTTTGTAGGACACAGTTTCTGTCACATCTCCTGAGCTATGCCCCTTATGTAGTGAGTGACCTTAAAACAGCCATAGGTAATGCACAAGAAATGGTGGGGAACACTGAAATATATTTAATGTGCAGAGATTTGAATTTCATGTCATTTACACATACTCTTAAATATTGTAATTTTTGTTTTTATTTTATTCACTCGTTTAAAATTCTGTAAGTCTGTTTTTATCCCATGACACAGATAAAAAGCAAAAGCCAGATATAGATAACTTTTGATGATCCCTCGCCTAGGATTTTACTTTCTGCTTAGGAGAATAGAAAGAGTATATGATAAACATTTTGGTCAGCTATATAGAAAACTTTAGGCTATCACATAAAAATATAACAAATAATTTTGAGCAAATTATGTCTAACAATTTTGGTAGTTGTGTCTGTGAATGTAAAGGTAATGACCACAATTGAGACTGACAAGGTTTTCAAAAATATTGCTTATTGACTGTTATAAAAGTAACAGATGTAGAGTTGCATAAAGAGAAGCAGTCCTCCCATGTAAGTTCCTCCTCTGCCCACCTCTTCCTTCCCAGCATCAGGAATTGACATGGCTCCCAAACCTTAGTTCTATTCCTAGATAATTCATAAGAGCTGGATAATTAATTAGCTCCATTCCAGTTTACTTTACTGTTAAGATAATTTGAGGGAGAAAGAGACTGAATGTGTGTGAGGACATGAAATCACATGTAAGAGACAGAGGTCAGATAGCCTGGGAAGACGAAAGAGAGAATATTCTATATATAGAAGTAAAGTGGATGGGAATCATGAACATCTTCTACATGACATCATTCCTTCAAATGTTGTCATTTTTGTCCTATATGATTCTAATCCATCTGGGGAAAATTATCTCTTTTCCTGGTTCCTGATTAAAATAGATAGAAGTGGTTCAATCAGTACCAAAATAATACTAGTGGATTTGAGGCAGGGATGAGCCTTTCCAAACATCATCACCTCACAAGGACTATATGAGATTCTTGTATGTAGTTTCCTCTTCCTTTCTTTGCTTCCCCATCCTCTTACCCCTACTTGTCTCCCATTCTCCCTATCTCTCCTCTGCTTTCCTTTCCATTATTTTTTTTCTTTGTTAATGCTGAAAATAATAGAAGAAAACATAGGCAGTGCCTTACAAGGTATATGTGTAGGGAAGGACTTTCTGACTAGGACTCCATTTACTCAGGAATTAATGCCGACAATTGACAGATGGTTCCCTACTAAGCAAAAAAGTTTCTGTACATGAAAGGAAACAGTCATTCTGGAGAGGAAGCCTACAGAATGGGAGACACTCTTTCCTAACGATATATCTACTGGAGGATTAATACACAGACTATATTTTAAAAACTCAAAAAAAAAAAATAAAGAAAACAGAGGCCCAGACAAAAGATGGGCTATGTAGCTGAATATTGAGCTCTTGAAAAAGAAATAACGATGCCGCAAAATATATTTAAAAGTGTTCAGTATCCTTAGAAATCAGAAAAATACCCATTAACACTACTTTGAGAGTTCATCTTTACCCCAGCCCAAATGGCCAAGTTCAGAAAGCAACTGACTATGAAGGCTGGTGAGTATGAGGGGAAGGGTTACTCACTGCAGGTGGAATTGCAAACTGCTGGGAGACACTATGGAACTGAGCGGGAGAATTCTCAAAAGCTAAACATCGATTTACCGTGTGAGCTATCGATAGAACTCTGGCATGTACCCCTAAACTGGACTTCCTACTACAAAGATACTTGCTCACACAGGTTTATTGTCATTTTATTCACAATAGCTTAGAAATAGAAACAACCTAAATGCTCTCCATGGATGACTGGATAAGGAGAATATGGTACATATACACAATGGAATTCTATTAAACTGTAAAGAAAAATGAAAACATGAAATTTGTAGGTAAATGAATATTATCAGAAAACACAATACTAAGTGAGATAACCTAGACCTAGCAAGATCAATGCCATATGTTCTCTCTTATTTTTAGAAGCTATCTCTGTATTTTAGAAGTGAGCATATAATGTGAAGTGAGCACAGAGGCCAGAAAGATAGAAAAGGATCATAGGGTGTGGGGAAAGAGCTCTAGATATGGGTGAGCGGTTAAAATAGAGGATGAGGACTTTAACTGGGAGAGGAGAGAAAGTGAGATAAATAACACTAAGCATGTTTGGGAAAGCCATAGGGAGGCATTATGTTGTAAACTTACTTAAGAGTATATGAAAAAACAATTTAAGAGAAAATTTTTAACTACTCAGTTTCATCATTTGAAAATGGGAATGATTGCCCTGTTGTGTGTTATCATGTGCAAAGTATGGGATGCACAAGCAGGAGGTTGATGTGTGATTTTGTTGGGTAAACATTAGTCTTCTCCTCCAGAAAAAGCAACATGGTCCTTCATTTCTGTTCGCTGTAGTTTGTTTCGATGAGCAGACCTGGATGAAAAAGAAGTATGTTATTGATGTGTTTGCAGATGAGTTGTTGGGTGCGAAGAGACTATTACACTTCAATAAATAAATTTCACTTTGATACTAGTCTCATGCAAAGCTATGGAAAGGTCTATAATTTGTTTTATTTCAAGCATTAAATTATGATGGCTCACTTAATAACTCTAAACTATGAAGCTAAACTACATTTGTGTTCAGCGGTCAGACATTTAATTACTGCATAAATTGTTTTATAAAGCACTGTAAAGCGAACATGTTGATTAGCAAAAAAAGAAATAGTTATGATGACTAAAACACTAATCTTTTAATATATACAAATTTAGCTACATGCACATATCCTATCATATGGAAATCTACTCATCTAAGGCGTTTTCGTTTTTTGCAATCATGTCGAGTTAAAAAGTTTAAACCATATGTGGATATTTTCCAACTGTCCAAATTGAGAAGAGCATCATTCTGTCTGTATTTCAAAGAAATCTTTGAGCTGAAGAGATGGGTCAGTGGTTAAGAGCACTGACTCTTCTTGCAGAGGACCCAGGTTTGGTTTCCAGCAGTCACATATGTCCAGTGCTGTCTTCTGACCTCTGCAGGCGTTGCACAGTACTGGTGCATTTACATACATGCAGGCAATATGGTCATTCACATAAAACAAAAAATAAAATATTAAAAACTAAAAACATTCTTTATATATATATAAATATATATATATATTAATTGAGAGTTCTATTAGCGTTTATGAATGTTATTTATAGAATTAAATGTGTGATGACAAGCCCAAGCTGATAACTGGATAAATTATAACTTAAAAAGTAAATGGCAAGGCAGAGAGATGGTGGTGTTTCCCTGAGTTCAAGGTGTGGAGCCCATGGAATTAAGACTATGAAGTAGGTAAGTGGTCCCTGGAGTCACCACTCAAGGACTCCTTCTTAAAGGCAGAAGTGATTGCATTTCTGAATACAGATGTGATCTTAATGTGTGCAGAATTGATGAAATTTCCTGTTTTAGGCTTTACTGTCAACTGATTCCACCAAAGGAGAATTGTAATTTAATAAGCCACCTTTCAACCTATTTGGCCCAATCCACTCTAACTACAGTGTATTTTTGCAAGAATAGCAGCAGTTTAACTTGAAGTTATATGTTAGATTAAACAAATTTGTGTGCAGATATAGTCCTCCCTATATCGTTTACAGAACTGATGCACATTGAACATTATAGCAGAATTGTAGCCTGTTAAGAAGACATAAAGTAAGAGAGGGAGAAAAAGGAGGAAGAATAGATGGAAGGGAGGTTCGAGATGATAGATAAGTAGATAGATAGATGATAGCTAGATAGGTGATAGATGGAGAGATGATAGATAGATATGGGGTGATTTTCTCATGTTTTACATATTTATTCAACAAACATTTCAAACAATGGTCTATTTTTCAGGCATTATATTTGCAAAATGAATCAGAAGATTCATAATGCTTATTACAGTTTTGATGGGAGAGGAAAAATTATAAACAATTTTTAAAAACTTATACTTACCGAAAAAGAACATAATTATTAAGAAATGATTGACTTATGTAGGGAAATGAAAAGACAGTTTGTGTTCTGAAATGAGGTGGAATCAGTTGCTGCATTCTAGTATTTCTAGGATCAGCAACAACATAGCTTTGTTGTAGGCTGTGGTATAATAAAGAAAAGAAGAATATAGTATGTGTTGCCTAAGATACTATCCACACACACTTACACACACTTGCACATAGCTCAATGGGAATGGATGAACCCATGGTTAACAGCAAAAGTTCTCTTAATTTGGTGGGTCATTTCTTCAAAATTCTACTGCTATATTCTTGAATAAAGATATCCTCTATAAGCTACTCCTCAAGCAGAAATATTTATGGATCCTCAAATCTTCCTTAGTCCATTAATTGTAAAAAAAAAAAAGAAATTAGGGGCTAGAGAGATAGCTCAATGATTCAGAGATAACCTTTTCTTGCAGAGGAACCAGGTTCCATTTCCAGTTCCCACAAGCTGCTTAAGAACTTTAACTCCAGTTCCATGTTATTCGATGCCCTTTCAGTCAGGCATTGAACAAACATGGAAAACTTATATACATGGATGAAAACACTCATACACATAAGAAAATAAAAATACATACAGGTGTGATGGCACATGCCTTTCATTCCAGTACTTGGGGCCAGTGGCAGAGAGATTTCTAGGAAATCAAGCTCAGTCTGGTCTGCATAGTTATTCCAGGCCAGCTGGGGTTACATATAGACCCTGTCTCAAAAATAATTTTTTTAAATAAGAAAATGTATATATAGACTCTTCGGTGTGAGTGGCAGTTATAACCTATTTTAAGGGAAATTTTATAATGAAAATCAAAGCGTCAATTTTACTACATTTCATAAATTAACACATAGGACAAAACTTTAGAAATTCATTTTCATCGTTTTGGGAGAAAGCACTCTAAAGAAAATCTTTTAAATCTTTCCTGAGAGGCTAATGATCAGTTAAGAGTGGAATCCATTATGCTTAACACAGTCTTTAAAGAACCAGCTCCCAGGCTGCTCATAAGCAGAGGTTTCCATGTCCGTTCACTTCGTGTCTTTCCCTTCAGCAGGTACAATATTATGTGCAGCGATTACGATAATAACTAGCAAAATGTACATTTAGTTCTAAATAGTCTAAATATTTTTTTAGTTTTAAAGCCAGTGGGAGAAAACATATTACTAACCAAATCTACATTAAATCCACACTCACAGTAAGCACAGTAGCATTTTCAATGTTCCATACACTTACAAAAGGCAGTATGGTCTGAAGACTTTTAGCAATGGATCATCTCAGATGTCCATATTATGCAGAAGAAAAAGCCATAAGACAAAGGTACTCTTGGCTTTTCTTTACCTTTTCAGAATTGAATAGTGAAGATTTAATAAAAGAAATAAAGGCAATTAAAGAGAAAATGCAAGTCAGATTGAAATCTCAGTTAAGAAGCTAGAGTTTACAAGGTCTTGGTGCCTTTGTGATAAGGTGAAGGGTGACTAAAGTATGATTCCCACTTGGCTTGCTCAGATATGATTTGAAGTACAGGGTAATATTTCAGTCTGTATAACAATACTTTTTCAAAGAACATGTATTCTCAAAGTTTGGGTAAGCACATAATAAAGTAAAAAAATTCAGTTGGGATAATTTAATTTCTGATTAAATTGAACCACTTAACTGAGCTACAATATTTATTAAAAAGATACCCCATGTTTATGATTTTGACAGACAGCACAGATGCACACAGATGTCCTTGTCCTAGAATACTTTTACGGTATGTTCCATGACTTGGTACAAGAGATTTCAGGTGATTCAGTTAAGGACTTCAAGATGAAGAATTTATCCTAGTTGATCTGAGTGTACCTCAGGATGTAAAACACATCCTTGAAAGTAAAAGAAGAAGGAAAAGTATGGAGCCAGATGTGTGAGTAGAGCAGGCAGGTATAATGAGATGTGAAAAATTAAATCATCCCGACTGGCTCTTAAAATTAAAACCACTCGAGTCATGTTTCTAACTTCTAGAAGCTGGAAGAGGCCATAAAAAGTGTTTTCTGAGCCTACAAGAGGAAGTACAGTTAAGCTGACAATGCCTTTCTTCAGTATGTATTGAAACAGCTTAATATGTTTTTGGATGGACAAAGTAATATGATTTTAATATAATTTGGTATTATCAAGTCAAGCCCAGCAACCTATCCATTACCTAAAGCATGGCACATATTACATGACAAGATCCAGTATCCTGCTTCTCATCAGGTGTGAATGGACAATAGTGGTAAGCCAAAGTCATCATGCACACAGCACCTTAGAAAGCATCAAACTCATTCCTACATCCATCTGAGGCTTTGTGCTCCTTGATTATAATCTTCTCATTCCCCCTCCTCTTCTGACAACCATCATTCTATGACTTTAAGAATGATATAATCCAAATGTAGGGTATCCAAATTCATGTTAGTCTTTCTGTGTTTGACCCTTTTACTTTTAGTAACGCTTTCCTGAATCCATGTTGCCACACACGACAACATTTTAATTTTTTAAGGTTCAATGATATTCCAATGTCTGTCGATGGCATACCCTCTTCACTCGTTAATCTGCAGATGTGCACTTAAGATGATGCTCAGCTATTTTAAACAGTGCTACAGTAAACATCAGAGTGTAAAATATCTCCTTGACATGCTGATTTAACACCTTTTGGGGAAATATCCTTAAGCAGGATTTTTTGATTATACAGTAATTATAATTTTAACTTCTTGAATATCCCCATATGATATTCCATTTGTTCTCAGTTCAGCAGTTCACAGAGTCTCCCTTTCTCCACATTTTCTCTAGTGCTTATCTTTAAACTTTTCTCTTATAGTCATTCTAATAGATATGATGTGACTTCTAATGGGTTTTGAGTTTGATGACCTCACAGGAGAGGAATTTTGCCTCAGGCTGGATCAATCTCAGGGCCTCACATATACCTAATTTAGATGATTCCAGTGATGACATGTGGAATTTTTGTTGGATACATTTGATAAAATTTGGAGTGGCTTTCAGTTGATACTGGTGTATGTTGAAAATCGGAAAGTTTTTGAATTTGATCAGTGCATGCTAGAGTTGGGAAGAGCATGAATCTCTGAGAGATGAATGGTAGAATTTGAAAGGTAAAATAATGTAATCCATTACTGCCACAAACACTCGAACAACATAATCCTAGGAAACTGTAAATATGTTAGGGCAATGGACAGTTAAGAGACAAAAATGCAGTTGCTTATCAGCTGATATTGACATAGAGACATTTTCCAGCTTATCTTGGCTCAGGAAATCCATAAATCATGTTCTATTCCTGGGACCCATAAATGAACTCAGTGTAAGAGGTGCATGCGGAATAGTAGACCCAGAAGAAGATGTGCCTACAGATGAGGTTGAGATGAGGTAGAGAGGGAAGAAATCAGCATTTCTGGGCTGAAGATGGGCCATGAGTCAAAGAAAACAGCAACATTTGGGAACTAGGAACTGCAGAGAAAGTCAGTGTTCTTGGAGCCTCCAGAGAAGGGTGTAGTTTTTTTCTGAGTGCAATGATAGCCTTGTCAGATTTCTAATCTACCAAATTGGAAGGTGGTAAAACTGCACTTTATTGTCCTAGTTTCTGGTGTTTTATACAGAATTAATAGGAAGTGTGTGCAAGGCCATGACAAATGCCTGAAAGTGTGGTTGAAAGAGGCAATGTTATAATGATATCTACACACAACCCTTAATTACTGTCTTCCCATGCCCCCATCCTCCAGGTTCTAAAATCAGTCACTATATTCATACTTATAATTGTTTTGGGTCCCATATGTGGATGAGAACATGTCTGTCTGTAGCTTCTGACAGTATATTATTTTTCAATCCCTTTTCATGTCACTATGAATGATAACATTGTTTTATTTTTAAGATTCTACCATTTTCCTAATTCAAGATTGTCTTTCTGAAGTTGATGCTGGGACATATGTTCATAATCTTCACACTAAGTTTAATTTTCCTTCTCTATTAGGCATGGTCCAAAATTGTCATGCTTCCCTCACTGGTTAAGGTTTTGCTTTACAAATACAGAAGGATGAGTGTGTGTGTGTGTGTGTGTGTGTGTGTGTGTTTGTGTGTTAATAACTTTAAACTAAGACAATGGGGTCTTTTTATCAAAATATTTTCCCTATTATGAGTAATTTTTCATAAGTATTTCTTTTTATTTGGTTAGTCATTCAATCCATTTCTCGATCTGTGAACCAAATGTAGCTGCAGATGGCCCCTGTTGTGTATGCACACATATACACATGCTCTCAGTGCATGGATATTTTTTGTGTATACATTTCCCTGAAAAGATGATTAATTTTTAGTATTGAGTCTCAACTCTATAAGTCATATGCTGTAAATATTGAAAAATATCTCAAGAATGCAGTTTCAATTCATGAAATAAAAAGGGACGTGTACTATCATGGTACTCAGAGTTATGACATTACATGATTGCCCTTTTGTGGCAGTGCAGAATTTTAGAGTTGAAGATTCAAAACACAGATTCTCTGTTATGCCTATCAATTAAACAGCTAATGAGCTAGAATAATGACCCTTTCTCCTAACTGGTTGGAAGAATAATTGGATTTAAAAAATGCTTCACACATGAATGAAATCACAGTGTTGCCAGTCAGAGCAAGCGAAGATGGTGCACCACACTTAAATTTGCTCTCTCTGATAAAATCATTATGGTGTATGGGTGAAAACCAGCAGGCTTGCAATGATAAACTTGTTTTCTGTCATTAATATCCTCAGACACAGGCTACAGGTGCCAACGTTGCTAGTGGGCTTACCTGAAATGCAGAAAATAATAAATATCAAAGGAACAATGTTCTAAGAATTAACTGAAAAATTTGAAATTTCAACAGTATTTCTCTAATTTTATAGGTTTTGAGTGTTAACGTTAATTCTATGCTATCTAGAAATAATAGATTCTTCAAAAAGAAAAAAAAATCTTTATTTTAATTACTTCCTTGTTTCTTAAAAGACTAACAGAATTCTAAATAAAAATTCTATAGCTTACATTAGCTAATAGTGATTTCCAATATTGTAAAATGTGTATTATAATTTTAAATTCTATGTAAATATGCATTATAATTCTATGTGTTTGGTGCACTCATTGTTAAGACTGGACAGAGGCTTACATGCTCTTGGTTGGAGCGTGATACTAATTTTATTCATCAGTTACTGTGTTTCTCATAAATACTTTGAAATATCTAGAAAATTTCCAAGAGCATCTTCAATGTAAAGCATGGAACATTGTTTTGATAGTCCCTGCCTTGCTGCTTTATTGTCTCTCAGAACATTCCTATCTGTCTGGAAAACAATAAAGATGAAGAGTAAAATTATGTCCGTTGCAAAGTAATGATAATTATTTACTATAAACTAATTTTAGACTGAGAAATGGAGGAAAATTTTATTTTAAACTTTCCAATCTATTGTCCTATAAGAAATGACAGTGTGACACGAGAATCCATACCAACTTTGTACAATGGAATTTGTGAGAACCATGTTGGACATTATTGTTACTATTGTTACTATTGTTACTGCCCTCAAGAGTAGTCTGCATTAGGTAGTGCCTCTGCATGCTAAGTAGAAATAATAGACTGTACTCTATACTGAACATTATGTTTTTAAGTTATGATAATTTAAACCAAACCTGATTTGAAAATACTGTCTATAGATTCCATAATAAAACAAAAATTGCCTTAAAATATCTGAAGATGGGATACATGTATTATAATTTTTTGTGATTTTGTAAAGGATCTTAAATCACAGAAATAAAATTAATAAGTGATGCCTTACTATCATTATAACCCTGCCTCATTATTCATCAGGAATTTGGTTTCACTCAGCAGGTTCCTTAGGATGCTTCAGATTTAGTTGTCAACATTTCTGCATACTAACACTGATCACAGTTCACAGGGGCCCTAATGCTGTGTCATCCCTGATAAATTATGCATCCATGAAGGAAATTAATTATTTTTGCACCATCTAGTAGACAACATAAAAATTTACCTCAGTTTTCATCCTATGGTTGAAACAAGCCCATTCATCATCATTTAAGAAATGAATGAAATCATATTTTTATGATTGCCAGCCTTTATGGTGGATGAGAATAGGCAGTGGACAGCAAAGACCTTGCAGCTGTATTTCCTGGGTCATTCTGCTGCCTCTAATAACTCGCCATGTCTTTGTGCTGCTACTTTCAGAGGTCAGAGGCATGACTGTATATGAACAGAAGCTAGTAGTTTCTAGATCATCATTCTGAAACTGTAGAGGAAACCTGCAGATAAAGACAACAACAGTCCTTCTGCCATGTTATCACTTGATATCACTGGTTTGCCCAAGATAATTGCTGATATGTGAAGGAACTAGTTTAAAGTTTTCACGGTTGAAGGAATACCTTCTAGAGTAGAAACTTTCTCTGGGTAGAAAGGCTCAACAGATGCCTAACCAAAATTACCTCCTGGGAAATAAAAGACATTCACTCATTAAGGGTTCCTCATTGAAGTCAAGACATCCACCAAGATAGAGATTGACCAAAGTATCCTGTGATTCCAGAACACTAGTATGGGTGTCATCCTCAAATTTGTCAACCTAAAATTCTCCATCTTTAAGGCAGAAAAATGAAACTTATGTGAGAGCTTTGCATATCAACCTCAATGAAATTAGCTTTCTGGTGTTTATATTTAAAATATAATTACCTCTAAATAAATGTGACTCATAGTCTCTGGGTATCAATTCTAAGTAAATACTGAAAATATGATGCTAACACTGAACTTAGGAAATGATTAAATTTTGGTTCTTCATGTAATAAGTTCATTTTAAACTTGGTTATGTTAATACAGAATCTATCACAAGGGAAAGTCTGAAATGTTATGTCTAAACTGCACTGTGCCTGAGGAATGTCACCAATGTTTCCCAGAGGTTTTCAGCCTGTAACATACTGCTGTTCTTCTTCCTGCTTCCTGAAAATGAACTTATATTGTATTGTCCACCAGATACTTCATAGCAGGCATATTACATTGATTGTCATATCCTTAAAAGGAGATTTTACCAACATTCTAATAAATATTTTACAAGGGCAGTGGATTCAGGAAGTAGCCTGAAAGGTCTCCTGGTGAGTATGTGTTCACACTTCCAGGGTAACTGAAAAACGTGAATTTTGCTCAACTTCTCACTTGACATTTTTATACTCTCCAAAAGAAACTAAATGAAAAACATATTTTCAAGTTCTCTAGACACTTTAAAAATACATTTACTCACACAAGCATTCAGTGTGTTGTATGCTATCAGAGTGACCTATTACTCAACTCATTCTTTTGTAACATTGTATCTAAAAGTTACAGTATACACCCCTAAGAGTGTACAGTCTATGAAAGGAATTAAAAGTGATTCCTCCAAGAAAGAAAGTCATTCCTCTGCGAATTTACGCCATGGTCTTACTTTCCTTTGATAATAGATGTGTCTGCTTGCTTTTTCATAAATCCTCTTATACTCCAGGCCCTAATTTTAGTTTTGTTCACCTAAAAGCACACTGGGTAGAAACATCAATGATTTTACATATGAATTCTTTCCAGGCTTTTGGGTTCTTCCTGGAGTTAGAACTCATCCTTGGGGCTCTTTCCCACCTTGTCTCTTTCGAAGGCTCAATATGTAGGTGCTCAGTTTTCTTTCTCTAAGGGTATGAACACTGGCAGGTCAACCACACTTCAGGGGATGGACCCAAACCAAGAGCATTTGAGTAACACAAATTTGAACTTAATGTGCTCTATATTAAAACAAAACAAAAACAAAAACAAAAACAAAAAACAAAGGAGAGGGAATGAAGTTGGAGGGCAGGGCAGATCTGGGAGGAGATGGAAGAGAGAAGAGAATATGATCAAAATATACTCTGAATTCTCACTAAAGAATTAATAAACATATCAGAGGGTTATGAAGGGGGAGAGGATCTAAAAGTCATCAAATATATTGTATGAAAATTGTGAAAATACAATCTAAACATAATTAAAGAATTTTAATTTAGATATTATATAAAAATGCAAAAGGTTTAAGTACACGTTCCTCTCTCTTCTCTCTCTCCTTTCAATTTCCTTGAACCCTTCACTTTCTAATGAAATCCAGATAGATATATGGAAGAAAACACACTCAACAGCTGTCTTTTTGAGTCTGGTTCATTTAATTTAAAAAACTGATAACCAATTTCATTGTGTATTTTCCTGCCTTTATGTCAATGTGAATAAGAAAGTTAACTCTCTTGTAATAGGTTCATATCAAGAATGAAAGTAACAGTAAGGGATATTTTGGAGATGAAAAGGAAAATGGAAAAAAGTCCATATATATATATATATATATACATATATATATATATATATATATATATATATATATATATATACATACATACATATTGGTGTTTGAGAAGAAGTCTAGCCACAGCCAGCCTGGAACATAATATGTACATTTGCTGAGTCTCAGTCTCATGGAGATCTACCTGCCTCAGCCTCCCTAGTGCTGAGATTAAAGGTTTGCACCACCATGACCACCTTTTTGGGATTGTTTTCATGAGCATACAGAATAATGGGTTTCATGATCACAAGTTCATATTCTGCTTGTGGTGGTTCTTCCCCAGTTACCCCATAACCCCTCACAGTTGATCCCCTCCATATCCTCAGTTGTCCATCTTCCATTAGCAAGTTTCCTGTTCTATTACTCACTTTTCCCCTTTACTTAAATGCTCTCTTTCCTCTATCATGATCCCTTTTCTGGTTCATGAACTAAAACCACACTCACATCAACATCTACACACAGGTATAAAAATTTAATAATCAAGATCTAAGTATGAGCAGGATGTGTGGTGCTTGTCTGAGTCGGGGTCATCACATGAACATAATATTTTTCCATGTTGGTCCCTTTACTACAAATTTCATTATTCTTTCTAGCTAAGTAAAATTCCATTGTGTGCTTTTCCACAATAATCAAAAAAATATTCATATGGAAGCATAAAATTCCATTGTATACCACATTTTCATCATATTTATCTGTTGAAATCAAGGCTGAGTCCATTTCTTTACTGTTAAGTCTATTCCATAGATCTTATCTTAGCCCACAGGCATAAGTTCCTTAAAAAATGTTGGCCTTGAATTATAGAGAAAATTGTTCCTAAGCATTACCACCTGTCTTTCTGACTCAGAAATAAAAGAGGACAGTCATCCAGAAGGAATGAGGAAAACAACCACTTCTAGACAGGACAAGAGGGATGTTTCTTCCATCTTTGTGTAGTTAGATAACTGCTTTTTAAAGCTTTTACCCACAGGCAGTGGACAACACTTAAATCAAACTATCACTAACAATGTTTTTATTGCCTTGTATATCAAAGATAAGAAACAAAATTGGTTGTGATAATTTCTGCATAATTTGTTGATTTTAACTCCATATCATCTTTATCAAAGATTTTCTGGGGAACAGAATTCCATCATTTAAATTCAAGTACTTAAACCAAATGATCTCATTTTCACAAAATTTGTTGGCTTAAATAAAGGAAACAATTGGGATTTTAAACTCAGATAAGCCAGTTTTAAATTCTTCTTTAACTGTTTTATTTATATTTTATGTGTATAAGTGTTTTGCCTACATGTGTGTAAATGTGCCTGTGACATGTAATATTCAGAGAGGCCAGAAGAGCGGGTCAAATCCCCTGGAACTGGAGTTATATACTGTTTCTAGCCTCTCTGTGGGTACTGGGAACTAAACCCCAGTCCTTTGCAAGGACTAGCCAGTCCTCCCTGAGCTATCTTTCCAGCTCCCAGATTTAAATTCTTTTACTCTCTTTGTATATTTTAATTAATGTTTCCATATCAAAACATATAAGTATATCCTGGGTGCAAATACAAATTTTCTCATTTACAAAGTTATTGTAACTGCCCACAATGTCAATGTCCTAGAAAATGTCATGCCCATGATACTCCTGATTTCCACTCCAATCTTAGGCAAACACTAATTACCTTATGTCACTATGTGACCTAGTATTAATAGATTATTTTAATATTGTATATGCTTTCTCCTGGTTTTCACAGATGAGGCAGTCTTTCTGAGAACGAATAACTTAGATCCATATTTTTTATGTAGATGATGTTTAGGGAAAACTGTAAATTATGCCTGCCCGTTTTCCAATCATAACAATGAGGAACATATGGTAAATAAAGGTGAGAAAAACTTTCCTTGAAGTTACACATCTGCAGAATAGCAAACAAGTAAATCTGAACGTAGCTTTCTGTTCACATTATGTGTTAAAATTATGCAGGGAAACTGATGTGAGAAGAGAGACTTTTAATGTACAAGTTTTATCCTCCAATAATTTATATTTGAACACACTGAGCACATATTATCTGCAAAGTGCTGTCTCAGACACTGGATTGAAATTCCTTAAGTGCCCTTAGGTGGGTCTCAGCAATGGGAAAGGTCGGAGAACCCCTGGTTCTGCAGAGGGAAAGAGTTGGAGGTCACCACAGGGTCAGTGGTCTGCTGAACTCAGAGGAGCACTGGGCTCATCCAGAGGACAAAGAGACAATATACATTCATGTGAAGCACTTGAAGTAAAAATCGCAGAAGGAACAGAAACAGGTCCTGTCTTCATCAAGGTGGCCAGCCATTGGCACCAGAGCCAGATAAGGGAGTTTTAAATATTCTGAATATTTTAAGAAAATATTGTGAAGAGAGCTTGTATTCTTAAATAACAAAGGGGTGTAACAGTGCTGTTTAAAACAAAAATGCATTTCAGTCTCTTTCTTGTCTTTCTGTGATTCTTTATTTTGGCTGAGTTACTTCTTTTTTTCATTATGGTTTTTCATTTATCATTTGATGACTTCATACATGAGTATAAGGCATTTTGAATCAAATCCACTGCCTACTAGCTCCCTTCCAATCCAACTCCCTTAATTACCTCTCCCATCTTTTCCCCTCCCAGTTTCTTGTCCCCTTAAAGCCCATGGAGTCCACTTATTGCTGCCAAGGATGTGCATGGGTACATGACCATCCACCAAACACCGCAGCCTATCAGGAACAAGATTCCCAAAATCCCTGACATTTATCTATCAACTGCTAATAGTTCCTCAGCTAGGGGTAGGACTTCATGAATTCTCCCATCATGCTGGGATTTTGGTTGGCTTAATCTTGTGTGGGTCTTGTGCATGCAATCTATATAGCCCCTGTGATTTCACGAGTGCCACGGTCATTTTCTGAAAGCCGTGTTTCATGTGACTACCTTGAGTTTTTATTGGCCAGCTGGCAAACTACTCACCCATTCAGCAGGAATGCATTGGACTGTTGCTTTTAGATGAATAGGTTAAGATGCTTATCCTGCTCCCCGGGAAGGTTTCAAACAAGGGTTGAACGTTAAGCTAGCATTTACCTTGCTGAGGATATAAGATCTCATAAGAAAGGCCTCTATAGCTCTGTAGTGTTGGGAAGGTGAGAAAGAGTTTTTGGTTTCGGGGGATGAATCTTAATAAAATCAAGAAAACAAACAAAACAGCAAAAATCTTCAGGGAATAACTGAGAGACACAAACTTAACCTGTTTCAGAAATTCATATTTCATTTTACAATTCCATGTTTATGTGATAATGTCTTACAACCTGAAAAATGATACCTTTGCCAAAGTTGTTTTTATGAAGAGCCATTAAAAAATGTAGAGAGCATATGGGGAAGGATATATAGACTGGCTATTAAAGGAAAAATCTTATATATATTTTTTAAATCAACATTGTTTCTTTTTTCTTGAAGTCGGCTGACCTTTACCATTTTTTCTCAGCAACATTCAGTATCATTAGACATGAATATGAATGTATTAGAAAAAAAATATTTGACAGCCCACCCCCAAATCCCCATCTTTGTACTCATAATAGAGTTTTCACATCCCCGCTTTGTGAGTGCTGTTTTTCTGGTCACTGAAACACCATGAGCTCAGGGTTTAGCTCTTTACTGGCGGAATGCAGGCACTGCCTTCTTACATAAAAATAAGAAATAGTTTTCCCTTTAAGGCTCTTTAAGTCAAGCCTAGAAATCCGGTTGAAGTAATTAAGGTGCAATCTTCATAGCAGGGAATTATATGAGGCAATAAATAGTGGTTGAGCTTGGTTAAACACCAAAATGAAGGAACAGTGTTTGATTACCTCTAAAGCTATTTATGGTAAATATACTCCCAAACCATGAACATTAGCTTCATTAGATCACAGAATTTAAAAAGCAATAAGAAACAATAAAAATAAAACATCTAACATTTTCTCATTTGTGAGTGGCAGAAAGATACTGAGTTGTCTGTTTTTTCTCTTGAGTATATATTCAACATATAATTTAGGTGAAAAGGCAAATGCAGAATAAGAAAAATTATTTATCACAAGGAGGGATATTAAATAGAAATTAGATCCTTCAAACTAAAATGACCATAGTCAGGGTGAAAGAAATATAGGAAAAAACTAAATTTATTTTATGATAATTTTTATATAAGGAAACAATTCTGATTATAGTAATCTCATATGTTTTCTTAGGGTATAAATTCTACTGAAAAGGCAGGAACATTTGAGGGAAGTTGCTTGTATACAAGCTTTTGTGTGCTTCTGTTTGTTTTCTTTTGAACTGCATATCTAAAAAAACTTAATGTTTCCTTTTATATTCTGTATGGCCAGAGATTGTCCTAGCCTTCCTGGTGTCCATAAATCCCTTTCTGGACTTCTTTCTGTATTATTTCCAAGATTTAATGATAATGGTCTTGCAGATTAGTGTGATAAGTGTGTCATGAGACTCATTCTATAAAAAGGACTTTCTTTTTCTTACCAACAACTTAAGTACTAAAGACAATGTGGTTTGCCTTTTAAACTGTATCTTTTTCTCTCAGTGCCAACAGTTGGAGGAAGGAGAGCTGGTTTTTGTATTTGTGGCAACAGGTCTGAATGGTATGTTCTTATTGGTGGTGAAATTATAAAATTCTAAGATCCATTATAGTGAGCACTTATAAAATATAGTGAAATGTCTGATATAATTCTACTGTAGCTGAAGGCTTCAGTATATGAACAGACAGTACATCCTGTGTGATAAGGACACACCATTTCCGGCAAGTCAAGGAAGATATACAAATGTAAGTAAGTAGATTAAGTTCCAGAGAATACTTAGACAGTGATGTGACATACCTTAGGATCAACAGTTAGAAATAGGAACAGTTAATAAATGGATTAATTAAGCAATTATGCTTCAATAAAACTACAGGAGTTCTGGCACTTTTGCTTAATTACTTCATTTGTTCTCATTACTGTTACTCTCATGGTGGAGCAGCAGGCACTCAGAAGGCACACCCCCTCACCAGGTCCTCTGTCTCCCGGCCAGCAGGAGGGAACTGCGAGGGGGATCCGGTATCTTGGATTGCCCCAATCCCCTCCCCGCAGTAGGAGGGAGCCTTTCAGAAGATCAAAGGGACGTCGGGTTGCTGCGGCTGGCCCATTCTCAGCCTCCTGGCCTGCTCCAGAAGACCATCAGGCCCGACCGGGTCCCCTGTCTTGACCAAAGAAGTGCAGCTAGTCAGCTCTTTTGATGATACAGCTTTAATGATGTGACTTCTTCAATGGTACTGCAGGGAGCCGTTTACTGAACTTATGAGACACATTATAAAGGTTTAGAGTTACAGGTATTAGCATCCAGCAGGAAGTTTCTACCAATAATTTTACTGGTCACTCTGATCATGCTTTTACTTTACATAGAGGCTACTACTGTCCACGTGCTGTTCACGAGGGAGGAGGTAATTTTCCTCCAATGGCACTTAAGTCCTAGTTCACCTAATTATCATACTCTGTGTGATATGTGCCTATCTCTTCTAGCTAGTCTTTGTTTTAGCTCTTCTCAGCGCCATCTTGCCAAGGCCACAAGGTGCCAGCTGGTCTATTAGGATTTCTTAAGGCCCAACACATTACTTTTTTTTCTTACCACAAATATCCTTTTAGAATCTGTAATACATAATGAATTCCTCTTGCAGTACATTATGCTGACATTTATGTATGTTACGTTTCAATTTAAATTATCCAGCATTTCAGGGTATCTCTAGCATTCTGTCTGAAGTTGCTCTTTTTGCCACATTTTATACAACATCCTATTTGTTCCTCACATGCTGCTTCAGACTATTTGTAACAGCTTCTACTTACCCTATCTTCTCAAATTACCTGGGCAGTGCAAGTTCTCTAAAGAAGGAAACTTACTGCCCGTTGAATGTTTTTTATCTGACACATAAGGATCATTGACGCACATTACAGGCACACTATATGTCTAGTCTGAGAAGACCGAGGGAATGATAATTTATCCCCATATGAGATTCCTCAGTGACCTACTAACTGTAAAAACAATAATTGGTTTGTTTGTAAAATTCACTTATATGTACAACATATTTATTAAACAATATTATATAAATGACTCCAAATTTTAAGAGAAACTACCCTCAAAACTTGTGCTGCTATTTTATGTTTAGTTGGTTTCAAGGAGAAAAATTATACACAGAAATCTCAACTTTGAATGACAGTGAGCAAATTTTGAAATGGGCTGCTTAGTAATCAGTTCCAGTAAATTTAATTCATCTTGATTAAATAATAAATAAAATATCAAGTTTGTACTGATAGAGAAATGAAGATTGGGTTATTTCTTAGGGAATTACAGTCTTCTGAGGAAAAATTTAATGCAAGCCCAAATTTGAGTAAGTGCCACTGTATTTCTTTAAACAATTATATTAGTATGGTTCAGGGAATGTCATGAAGAAGATAAGTCTTCTGGAGTAAGACAGGTCATAGCCCAGGGAAAGGAATAGTGTGTGCACAGTGGATGAGTCAGAGTTATTCAAGGGACTGAATGTGGAAATATCTTCCTAGGAATTATGATGTGTTTAAGAAACTAATGAAAAATTAGGACTTATTAGAAATAAGATTCCCTAGTTGAAATTTTTCAGTTTTTAGTACTCTCAGGTCCTCTGTAGATTGAAATTTGAAACTCTGTCCCTTCTACACAATAGCCACTAATTAATTTAAATCTTTGTTTTGTATTTCATTTATATTGGATCCTGATATTGGCACTTTTAGGCACTGTAAACTAACCTAACCTTATTTCACTGCTTCTCATTAAACTAAATAAGTAATCTTTCCCATTGTTCTTAATCTTTATACCATCACTCAGGGAATTTTCCTTTTGCCTTATGACATATGTAAGCTACTATTGCAGCAATTGAATTTAAGAATTCTGTGAACTACATTAGATTTATTTTCTGTACTCATTAACTCCATGCAGACAAAGCAGATGGTCACTTGGATAACTGCATAAGTGTTTGTGAAGAAAATCAATTAGTATAACCTCTGTGGAGTTCTTACCTTTTTTCTCCTTAAATTCTCAACAAATGCACTGATAGAGCTAGCTTTGGTCACATACAAACTTCCATATTCTTGTGTAATGGAAGAAAATCACATATGTTAACGGAGCTTGAAAAGCATAAAGAAAAGCACAAGAATGCTCCCAGGAACGGAAGGAAAGGGTGAGTGTGGAAGGGACCAGATAGGGCTCAGAGCTGGGCAGTAAGCACAGCCAGCCTGCCCCTGGGCCTCCGCTGTGAAAACAATGTTTATGACAGAGTTTTTTTTTTTAACCAATTTATTTCTTCCTTAAAATATTCACATTGTGATAGAGGGAAGAGGTAGTCAGCTATTTTAAACCTTTTATTTTTAAACAGAGGCTTTGCAGGTCTGATACTTTAAATAGGGTTTAAAGCAAAAGCAGTAAATCTGTTCACACTTCTACCTTGAGAATTCTATTTCATTTTGCAGTGATGACTCAAGTGACCCTGAGCTTCTTTTATACTGAATCTCTGGTCACAATGTTTGCTTCGAAAATGGAGGATGTTCTGAGGTACATTCCATGACAGCAGTGCCTGCTACGAAATCCATGACAGCAGTGCCTGCTATGAAATACAATTTTTAAATACATTACAAATAGAAATGACATAGGTTTGGGGCTGGCAGCAAAGGTAAATATACAATTCAATTCAAATTTCCTTCTGAATTTTTGTACAAAAATTGATTCAAGTAATCAAACATCGTTGGAGATATTCAATAAGTATTAAGGTCTTTAAAATTTATGTACACTGCTTTAAAAGTTTAACTTATTTTTTATTTTTATTTTTTTGTTTTGTTTTGTATTTTTGAGACAGGATCTCCCTGTAGTCCCAGCTGTCCTGAAATTCGAAATGAAGACCAGACTGCTCTGGGTCACACAGAGAGCTGGCTGCCTCTTCCGCTTCCCACTACAGGACTTAAAGGTTCACTACCACACCTGGATTAGGACTTTCTTTTAAGAATGTTTAGGTACTGGAGAAATGGCTCCACAGTTAAGAACACTGGTTTTTATGGCCCTGTGATAGCTCAAAATTTGTATTTGCAGCATCAGAATGTCTTTTGTATCTATTGGCTCTTCACTCTCCACCAAACCTTGGCCTTGCCCTGGATCCTCTGCGGCAGATCGGGAACAGGCAGAGCACAGAACCATATAGGATGTCTTCATGGACCAGTTTTAGATGTCACATAACTTCCATCCACAGTGCTAAGGCCAGAACAAATTCAGATGAATATACATAAATATATAAAGAGCTGGGAGACATAGTGCAGGGAATTTTTTATTCATATGGAGATGAGGAAATAGTTTATGAGCATGTAATAAGTCTCTGCCTAGAAGTCTTCATGGTTTATGGGGTGTTCACATATCACTGGATTCTGGAAACAGCCACAAGATATTCAAAAGTTAAGTATAGTCTTGTGTTACTAAAAATGGGAATTCTGAGAAATGCTTCTTTAGGTGATTTGGTCATTTAACATGTTTATATCTCTAATTTTATGCTAATCAATTATGACCCTGTTTTGCAGCTTACTTACTTAAGAAATAAGTTGTCAAATTGAGACAAATAAGTTCAAAATTACTCTCACATAATATTTTATCCATATTTTACTTTGAATATTTTTCAAAGCAGAAGATATATCCCTTATTCTTTGTATAATGAAAGTCAGAATTTGTTCCATACTTTTAATTTTTGGTCCTCAAAAATATGGACTTCATCGTCAAAGAGATGAAGCCTCAAATCCCAAACTTGACAATTACAACTATGTGACCCTGAGAAAAATTACCAAGTTTTTCTGACAATTTGGTAACTCTTTTGAAATACAACAACATTATATCTTACTTGTTACTTACTTACATTGGTTAAATGCTACAGTGTATATTAAACTACAGATATCATAAACATGGAATATATATATATATATAGTAAATATTTTCAAAGATTATAATAGTATAAAGTGAAAAAAAAGTTGATCTATCTGCTGACCAAATATTAAGCACCAAAGTTTGATCACAAATGATCACCAAATTTGTATAAAATACTGTCATGCATAAATATAGATTAAGTAAAAGATAAATATTGGTTATAAATGCTAGTTGCTGAAAATTATAAGTATCAAGCTGATGAAGGGCCAGGGAGATGACTCAGTGGTTAAGAACATTGGCTCCTCTGGCAGAGGACCTTGGTTCTATTCCAAACACCCTCATGCCAGTTAAAAAGCATCTGTAATTCCAGTTACAGGGGATCCAACGCCCTCCTCTGGCCACTGCAGACACTGCATGACCTGGGTGCCCTAACACACACACGAGCAAAACACTCAAAGTAAATTAAATAATTTTTCAAGTCTGATAAAAACCAAGTAAATTGCATTTCACATCGGCCTTCCTTGCAGGGAGCCGGTCAGCGCCGACTTCCTGAGTCGCCTGTAATAAATAACTCCATATATACAATGCCTTGGCGCGCCAGCCACCCCGAAGGCTGCACATACGTTAACTCAAAATGTCCCTAGCCTATCCCGCGGCACAGTCTGTGGCGGGCTGCCCGCGTCCAATCCTGAGTAGACACATTGCCCTCCATGCTATATAAGCCGCTGAACAAGTCTGCCCCTCACCCCCCGCCATCATCGCCCATCTGTTAACCGAGAGGCTCTCCAATAAAGTGGGATTTGAGAAGATTCCTCGTTGTGGTGTTTTTCTCCCTCTGCTGGTCAGAGGGCATCCACCGCAAAGTGGTGCCGAAACCCGGGAAGCCGGGTTTACTACGGCTGCCTGGCGGGGGGCCGGAGGGGAGTCAGAACTCGACACACTGAGAGGAAGGCGCCGGTAAGTCATCTCCATGTTTGTGTTTGATTTGCAGTCTGTCCTGATTGGTGCTGCTGTCCTTATTGTGTGGTTTGTTGTGGTTTTCCTTTGCTGCCACTGTTTACACTGTGAGGACCCGCCCAGAGCGTGCTGCAGCAACCCTGTCTAGCCCGCTGCGAAAAGCGAAAGTAATCCCTTGGTAAACAACAAGGCTTTTCGCTTGTCCTGCTACCGGGTTTGATTCATGCTGCAAAGTGAAAGTAACTGTTTGTTTGCTAGCCATGGGTCACAGTCACAGTTCAGAGCTCCCTGGAGGGGATTTCATCACCCCTATTAAGGAGTTACTTAGGCAGAGAGACATTAAAGTCTCCAATCAGACCGTTAAAAAGATCGTAAGGGACCTGGATGTGGCTGCTCCGTGGTTCGCGGTCTCGGGAGACCTTTCCCTTCCTTCATGGGAGAAATTGGGTAAAGACTTGGAAAGGGCCAAAGAGGAGGGAGAATTAGGAAAAGGTACCCTCCCCTTTTGGAGGCTAATCCACTCATGTCTCAGCAAGGGAAGCCATCCCAACCTTATCAAGGAGGGAGAGAGGGCATTAGTAAGGCATCAGGATAGTCTTTCAGAATCAGATATAGATGCGGAAATACAAGTTAGGCCTAAAAGAAAACAGAAACAAAAGAAAAAAAGTTTAAAAGAGGAGCTCCAAGAAGCCAGTCATAATCAAGATCCCGTTAAGAGGGAGGGTAAGGATGGGGGCCCTTTGTATCCTTCCTTGGAGGAATTTACGCACTTGTCAATACAAGAGCAAAGTTCCAGTGAAGAGGAAATAGAAAAGGAATATATAAAACAAAAGGAGGAGGTAGCTGAAGAGGAAGAGGAAGAGGAGGACGTAGTCATCCCTTGTGCAACAAAGCCCTGGCAACCCCCTAAGAGAGGAGGGGCCTCCGCTTTGGCGGGAAAAGGGAGACAAGGGGCGGGGCCTACAGCACCCCCACCCTATGCATCCAACACGGGACAGTGCTGTTTTATTCAACTGGGAACCTGGTCGCGTTTATTTTCCATTTTCCCTGTGTTTGAGGATCCAGCCACCCATATTAGGAGGCACGAGCCTGTTTCTTATAAACAGCTTAAGGACTTAGTACAGGCGGTCAAGGACTTCGGGCCAGGGGCTGATTACTCTGTCGCTTTACTGTGTCTCATTGCAGCAGAGCCCCTTACACCCACAGATTGGAATGAGCTGGGTAAGGCTTGCTTAACCAGAGGACAGTACCTTGAATTCAAGTCCATAGTTTCAGACAATGCTCAAACCCAGGCTAGAATAAATGCCTTGGAGGGCCGCCCACAGTGGAATTTAGATATGCTTTTGGGTCTGGGGCCGTTCATCCTTAACGAGACCGACTACCCTCAAGAGGTGTATCAACAAATAAATGATATTAATTATAAAGCCTGGCGGGCTATTCCTGATAAAGGAGAGTTAACAAGACATCTAACCAAAGTTATCCAGGGCCCCACTGAGCCATTCTCAGACTTTGTCACCCGTCTAATGGACGTGGCAGAAAAGACAATTGGAACAATGGACCATACTATGCCTTTTATTTTACAACTGATTTATGAACAGAGTACTAAGGAATGTCAAAGAGCCATACAGCCTGTGAAAAAAATGGAAATAAATGAATGGATTAAGGCCTGCAGAGAAGTAGGTGGGCCATTGTCTAATGCGGGACTAGCAGCGGCTGTCATCGCAGCCACTAGAGGGAGACATAGTACACCAATTAAAGGATGTTTTAAATGTGGACAACAAGGGCACTTTAAGCCCCAATGCCCTAACCCGGATGGCCCGCCCGGAGGACCCCCGGCGCAGGGAGCACGCCTGTCGCGGCCTCCTGGCACTTGCCCATGATGTAAAAAGGGAAAACATTGGGCCAACGAGTGCAGGGCCACCAAGAACATTAATGGAATGCCTATTCCACCAGCAGCCTCCACCCAGGAGCAAAAAAACGGGATAAAGGGCCCCCATCCCCAGGGCCCACAAATATATGGGGCACTCCAAGCACCCATCCTGGGACCTGTTCCACCACCCCCACGATCAGAAGGGCAACATCAGGTTCCACAGGGCTGGACATCTGTGCCACCACCGGAGGAGTATTGACCCCAGAGATGGGAGTTCAGGTCATAGACACAGACGTTTTCGGGCCACTAGATGACAACATGGTTGGCCTCCTGCTGGGGCGCTCCTCCTCCACCTTAAAAGGTTTGATTATTCTCCCTGGAGTTATTGACTCAGATTATCAGGGGACCCTTAAGGTCCTATGTCATTCCCCTTATGGGACTGTTTCAATTGCCCCTGGTGACTGCATAGCTCAGCTATTGCTTTTGCCTTCTTTGCATTCCCATTTCCCAGCACAAGATAAGAATCGCCAGAATGGATGCCTTGGGTACTCAGGTGTTGATATAGCCTGTCTTTCTATGCAACTGGATTCCAGACCTATGCTGGAACTTAAGGTAGAAGGAAAAACCTTTTTAGGCCTTGTAGACACTGGCGCAGATCGCAACATTGTCCAAATGAGTTCTTGGCCCCGAGCCTGGCCTCTTCAAGACTCCTCGCAAACATTACAGGGCCTGGGGTACGCGAACTCTCCAAAAATCAGTACAAAAGAGTTGTCCTGGAGTACAGAGGAGGGACAAAAGGACAGGTTCCAACCATATGTCCTGGAAGTTCCCGTTAATCTGTGGGGGCTGGACATTCAAGTCCAAATGCAACTGCACCTTACTAATGATTATTCAAAAGCTAGCCAAACCATGTTAAAAATTCAAGGATTTGTGCCAGAAAAGGGCTTAGGAAAAAATTTACAGGGACGAGTTGAGCCCATTATCCCTACACCCAAACAAGATCACAAAGGACTGGGTTTTACCTAGGGGCTACTGAAAGTCTAGCCTCCACTGAGAACCCTCTGCCTATCCCATGGCTTTCTGACAAGCAGGTGTGGGTCCCTCAGTGGCCCCTATCTATAGAAAAATTGGAGGCTGCTCACCAGCTGGTCCTACAGGAAAAGTTGCTGGACCATTTGGAACCTTCTGTTTCCCCCTGGAATACTCCTGTTTTTGTTATTAAAAAACGCACAGGCAAATGGAGGTTACTTCATGACTTGAGGGCAGTAAATGCCCAAATGCAAGTACTGGGGCCGGTTCAAAGAGGCTTGCCTGCCCTTTCGGCCTTACCCAAGGACTGGCCAGTAATTGCATTAGATATTAAGGATTGTTTCTTTTCTATTCCCCTTTTTCCTGAAGACAGGAAGCGCTTTGCATTTACTTTACCCTCTATTAATCATGAACAGCTGGATGCTCATTTTCAATGGAAGGTTTTGCCACAAGGCATGGCTAATAGTCCCACCATGTGCCAGTTGTTTGTGGATTCTGCCCTCCTTCCGGTGTGACGGTCTTTTCCTTCGTTACGCATTGTCCATTATATGGACGATATTTTGTTGTCAGCACCTACATTGACTATTTTAGATAATTCCTTTATAAAAACAACAAAAGCCTTAGAGGCAAAGGGGTTTGTTATTGCCCCGGACAAAGTACAACGAACAGATGTGGTATCCTTTTTGGGGTCCATTGTTTCCCCGACCACCATCCAACCACAGAAACTGTGCATCCGTACTTCTCATTTACACACCTTAAATGACTTCCAAAAATTATTAGGAGATATTAATTGGCTTCGAGGGTTTTTACATATTCCAAGGTCAAAATTGTTGCCCCTTTTTTCTATTCTTGAGGGGAATCCAGAGGTCTCCTCCCCCCATGCACTCACCCCAGCTGCACGTGAGGCCTTAATTAAGGTAAAAAATGCATTAACTGCAGCACAACTTGATAGGTATGAGCCTACTGAGCCACTTTTGTTGTGCATTTTAAAAACTAAAGATGTTCCTTTGGGGGTAATATGGCAGAGGGGGCCCCTGATGTGGCTCCACGGACATAGCCCTGGCTCCCATACTTTGCAGTATTTCCCACAGTTAGTTGCCACTCAGGCCCTTCTGGGCCTTAAGTACTGTTTGTGCTATTTTGGTAAATTGCCTGATAAATTAGTTATTCCCTATACCAGGCAACAATTAGAGGTCTTAACCACCACAGTAGATGACTGGAGTATTTTGATGTGTGCCTTTCCCTATGCTATTGATAATCATTTTCCAAAGAGTCCCATTCTAAATTTTGTGGAACAAAATTTAGTATATTTTCCTAAGGTCACTTCTAGTGAGCCCATTGTTAATGCCATTACTATATTTACTGATGGGTCCAAATCTGGCCAAGGAGCCTATGTTGTGCAAGGTAAAGAACCTGTAGTTCGCATGTTTCACCCTGATGCCCCTCAGGTTGTAGAGTGCCTGATTGTGCTAGAGGTTTTCAAAACCTTTTCTGAACCTTTCAATTTATTTACCGATTCATAATACGTGGCTAATGCACTGTCTGCCCTGGAGGTAGCAGCTTATGTAAAACCTGCCAGCACAGTCTCCACCATTTTGGTTCAACTTCAATCATTGATATTACAATGGGCTCAACCCTTTTTTGTTTCACATTTACGTGCTCATTGTTTGCTTCCAGGCCCCTTAACACAAGGCAATGATATTGTGGACAAGGCCACAAGGATGGCTATGCTTTCCCTGAATGATAAAACATCACTTGCCATTGATTTCCATAAGTTGTACCATGTGCCTGATGAAACCCTGAGACATAGATTTTCACTTTCCCGTCAAGAGGCAAGAAATATAGTTAAGGCCTGTCAAACCTGTGTCACCTTTTTACCAGCTCCCCATGTTGGGATTAATCCTCGCGGCCTCCGTCCTGGAGGCTTACGGCAAATGGATGTGACACACATTCCTGAATTTGGAAAGTTAAAATATGTTCATGTGTCTGTGGAAACTTACTCAGGCATTATTCATGCTACTCCCCTGGCGGGGGAGAAGGTACTTCATGTAAAGACCCATTGCTTGGAAGCCTGGGTTGCTTGGGGTAAACCAAGTCGTCTAAAAACAGATAATGGCCCAGCATATTCCTCCTCAAGTTTTCGTGCCTTTTGTGCCTTAATGCAAGTAGCCCATGCCACTGGCCTTCCATACAATCCACAAGGCCAAGGTATAGTAGAAAGGGCCAATAAAACTTTGCAAGCCATCTTGGTTAAACAAAAGAAAGGTGTTGCAGAGAATGCAACCCCCAAGGAGCGAGTTTCCCTCGCCCTTTTTACAATAAATTTTCTCATATTGGACCCCCATGGCCGGTCTGCTGCTGACAGACATAGTCAGAGGGATGTTTCTACACCCCATGAAATGGTCATGTGGAAGGATGTTATATCCAATAAATGGATGGGACCGGATCTGGTTATTAACAGATCCAGGGGAGCTGTTTGTGTTTTTCCTCAGAGTGAAGAATCACCCCATTGGGTCCCCAGTTGGTTGGTGCGAACAGTTCGACCCTCCTCGGACGTGGCCAGTAAAGAAGTGGATACCATTGACAAAAATGATGTGCAAATTACTGATGATGTGCATGCTGATCCAGCGTTGGACATCTAGTGGTGCAGAGCAGCGCTGGGGGTTCCTGTCTGTCTTCCCGATACCCGTCCCAGTTCGACATAATTCACCAGTCTTTCCTCACTTCTTTACAACTGAAAAGGATTTAGGATTGCCATTGCTTCAAAAGGATCCTATTGCAAAAACTTGTGGGATTTGCTTGGCTTTGTTGAAGAGGGTGCTTTATGTTTTACTTTAAATTTGCCTCGTAATTCATGCATAACATTGGGTTTCCAAAGTTTTGGATGGTTTAAAGATATTGATAGTAAAAAATATGGTCCCATTTCTGATACTACAGAGTCATCAAAACACAAAATTAAGATGTCCTTTTTTGATACTGCCATATGGTTTAATGGCACCATGCCCCAGGTTTCTGATTGGTATTCCAATGCTACACTCTATCAGCCCCGTCTTGCCCCGCATTGTTTGGGTGTGGAAGTGGAGGACCTTTGGCCATGGACTGATTGTCAGTTCACTTCTGTTACTTGGGCTGATGTGGCTCAGCATTTTACTTTTTCCCCTGATATGCGTGGCCGCCCTCCTTTTACCCATACCTGGCAACAGGGAATGCTTTTACAAGATGCCCGCTATGTTCCCTTTGATAAGTGGCTGTTGTGTGGAATTAATGGTAGTTGTACGGATCTTTCAGCTTTTGTTTTGTTGCAAGGAGGGTTTATAGGTTACAGTAATTTTTCAGGTGTCTCAGTAGTTTGGGAAGATGTTGTTACTTCCGCTACTCCCACTACTGATACTGATCAAGGAAGGTTATATAAAACCTTTAATACTACGGGAGGCATAAATAGGGTTGTTTCTCATTTAAATAATAATAAGACCTATGGCCCGTCTCCAGTTTGTGTATATCCACCCTTCATGTTTGTACTTAGCAATTATACCTTTAATAATTGCACTAATGTAACATGTGCTTATGCACAATGTTGGGAGGCTAGTAAATGGAAAAATGCTATGGTGCTAAGAGTGCCTCGTTGGGTTCTGGTTCCTGTAGAGGTCCAGGCACTTTGACTCTTTTTCGACAAAAAAGAGATTTTGGAATTACTGCAGCATTAATTACAGCCGTGGTTGCAGCTACTGCCGCCACTACTGCAACAGGGATTGCCCTGAGGCAAACTGTTCAGACTGCAGATACTCTTAATGACATGGCCTCCAGTACTGCTCAGGCCTTGGATTCCCAAACATCCTTAGATTCTAGAGTAAAGGGAGGGATTATGATTTTAAACCAAATAATAGATTTGGTGCAAGAACAACTTGACATATTGTGGCAAGTTGCCCAATTAGGATGTGAATGGAAATTTCAAGCCTTATGTGTTACTAGTGTTTTGTATGATAATGCTTCTATAGCAGCAAATTTGTCTAGACAATTGTCTCACTATTTAGTGAGTAATTGGAGTGATGCTTTTGATGCTGATTTGGAAAAACTTTGGAGAGCTGTTATTACCATTAATTCCAAACATGTAGATCCCAGCCTGGCGAATGGGTTGATTTCGTGGTTCTCCTCCATGTTTTCATATTTCAAGGAATGGGTGGGAGTAGGTGTGTTCGCGGTTTGCTGCATTGGAGGATGCATACTGTGTCTATGGATAATTTGCAGGATGAAAACACAGGCAAAAAGGGACAAAGTCATCATTTCCCAGGCATTTGCCGCTCTAGAGCATGGAATATCCCCTCAGGTATGGCTAGAAGCCCTAAAGGAATAAAAAATTTGGCTCTGCCCTGGCCCTTGCACCCTCTGGGATCAGTATGACCCATTGCACGAGGATGGGCAGTGGCAGGGATATTATGGTCCAGGCTTTGTCTTTGCACGCCCGGGGATTGTTTGCCCATTGCATGGGCTTAGGAAAGACTGTTTGGCCTGTTATTCCCTTGATCGGTCGGCACATCATGAGGTGAAGACCAGATCGGGAATGCTGTATTTTCCTAGGGCTTTGCTAGTAGTTTAGAGAAAAGGGGGAGCTGCAGGGAGCCGGTCAACGCCATTACAAGATGGCACCGACTTCCTGAGTCGCCTGTAATAAATAACTCCATATATACAATGCCTTGGCGCGCCAGCCACCCCGAAGGCTGCACATACGTTAACTCATAATGTCCCTAGGCTATCCCGTGGCACAGTCTGTGGCGGGCTGCCCGCGTCCAATCCTGAGTAGACACATTGCCCTCCATGCTATATAAGCCACTGAACAAGCCTGCCCCTAGCCCCCCACCATCATCGCCCATCTGTTAACCGAGAGGCTCTCCAATAAAGTGTGATTTGAGAAGATTCCCCGTTGTGGTGTTTTTCTCCCTCTGCTGGTCAGAGGGCGTCCGCCGCACTTCCTTGAAATCAATCATTAAAAAGATGGAAGAGGAAAACTTCTTAAATCTGGAAATTGAGATTCAAATTTTTAGCCAATTTTATGAAAGATAATAAGAATAAAAATATTTTAAAAGAAGAAGTTTAAAAGGTAACCTTGGTGTACAGTGGGAACAGCATGATTCTGGAGCTGTTCTGAACCTGCTTACTCCTACACCATACTTCCTTTCTGTTATACTTTTCTTGAGTAATAGTTTAAGGTAGAAAATTAATATTTCTAATTACAGAATGTCGGTAACCTTGAAAGCTGAAATACATAGTCTTAGATGTAAGTTTTCTGTAAGAGAATAATATTTCAAGAGAACTCAAATTGTCCTTACTGAGGACTTCCTGTCCTTGCCTGTGGGAAATTCAGCTGCATCCAGCTACTTGTGGGAGCTTTTATATTTAGCACAGATATAGATACTAGCACATGTCTATATGCCTGAGAAATAAGTAAAATAGGTCAACCCAAGAGATATTTTGGCTCTAATTTTATGTTCTGTTAACTGGTACATTTCATA
Source organism: Eospalax fontanierii (assembly GCA_035773235.1). Lineage (NCBI taxonomy): Eukaryota > Metazoa > Chordata > Mammalia > Rodentia > Spalacidae > Eospalax > Eospalax fontanierii. The sequence continues at coordinate 4,511,660 of JAJHUQ010000048.1, read as the reverse complement.
ATAATTACAATGAATTTGGACCATGTTTGATGTCTTTCCATAAATTGTTACCTGTGAAGAACCAGTAATGAAGCAAAACACTTGATGAAGTTCTCTTGCTTTTTCTGATTTTTTAAAATTCTGTGTGTTTGAATGTTTTGCCTATATGTGTATAAATAAGTGTATCAAGTGTGTAGTTCCATGGATGCTAGAAGTGGGTGTTGGATTCCTTTGAACTTGTGTTACAGATGTTTGTTAAATGCTATATGGGTCTTGGAAACTGAATCCAGGACCTATGCAAGAGCAGAGAGTGCACTTAACTATGAATCTATCTATCCAGTCCTTGATTTATTTTACTATGCAAAATATATTTGCCTTCTGAAAATGCATCCTGCTGAATTTGGATTTAGTTTATACAGAATAGTTTAACTTAACAGTGGGCATGTGTTTTACTCTGGACCTCCATATAGTACCTGTTTTATCACCCACATATAACTTCTGTGTGCATATCACTGTGGTCCAGGAGCAGCCCACAGGCATCATTTCAGCCTCTGGAACACATCAGTGTTAGATAGGTGCATTGGCTACCTTAAGAATCAGGTAGTCTCTCGTTTTGGGGGACAATGCTACATAGAAGAGTTCATATTCTTTTTGAGCATTTGAACAAGTATTCCCTGGTTTCCTGAACTTTGATTTACATTTAACAATGTGAAATTTCTTATGGGTGGAAGAATATGACTCCTTTGATCTGTGATGTGCCTATAAACTAATATGGTTATTGAACTACTTGAACTACTAAAAGCATATAAAAGTAATATTCATTTGCAAAGTTCTAGGAAAGTTCTAGATAGTGTGTCCAAATCAAATATTATGATAACAAATACGTCTAGTACTTATATTTTAGTACTAAAATGCAAACTTGTGGTGATAAACATAAAATACCATGTCAAGTATAATGATGAAGATTGAAACACAGCTCAGGTAGACTCCTATGTCTGGAGTATATTTTAAGGTCACATCTTTTTCATACTGTCATACCTACATTTATTTATTTATTCAAAAATATGCATAAAATGCTTTTGTGTGGTATACCGTTTTGGATCCACTTTTAGTCTTGCATTTTCACATGGCTAAACTGTAAAGTGTTACCCTAGCAAAGTCATCCTTTTCTTCCTAAGAATGTTAGTATTGTGGAAGATATGAAAGAATGAAATGACTAATTCTCTTTTTAAAAAAGGATCTCAGATAGGAATCTATTTCTTATTTCTATAGAGAAGACTGAAAGTCATTCAGTTATTGAAAAGGAGATTGACATCTAACTTGTAGAGTGAAAAGATAGCACCCATAAATAGCATAGTTAATAGCTAACTAGGGTTTTCTTTCAGTCAAGGTCTCTTGCTATGCAGCCCAGTCTAACCTCAAAATTTACAATCATGTAGTTGCTTGGATTACAGATATGCACCATCCTATCTGGACCAGTTAATGTTTTTGGAGATAGTTCCAAATAAACTGAAAATATATGCTCGCTTTCTTCAATTCCATGTTTCCCACAAACTGTTCAGCAGAGAACAAGAAGCTGCGGGGTGCTTATCCCTGAACAGGACACCTATTTCAAACCTCTGCTTCCCAAGGCTCAGGGATCATTGCTGAAGAGGATCCCAAAATCTGGAGAGTATAGACTACCACAGAAAACAGACTCATCCAGACAGCTGGTCAGTTACTCATATGAACTCACAGTAGTGGTGACAGTACACACAAGTCCCATGCAAGTTCAGTCCAGACAAAATACAAGCATAGACCTGGGGATGTGGTAAGAAATTCTAACCCAATCTAAGGAACTTTTGACTGCTGAGGAGCAGGGAGACAGTGTCTCAAAGAGATGGAAGTCTTGGTGGGTTCAGCGGATGGACACATTCTAAAGAACATTTGGGGACACAAATCAGACATAAGCTACATAGGAGTAAAATAAATTTGGTAGTGGGGGAGATGTGTATAGGAGAGGGCATTTAAATGCCACCAAACTATATTGTATTGAAATCACACAAACTAAAAAGATAGATTGAAAAAATTAAATAATTCTGTCCTAAATTATTCAACTACATTCTGTTCCAATTAAGGAAATCTTTATTATTTTGAATCTGAAACCATATGCCAGTCTTGAAAAAGATTTCAGTGAAGTTAGAAAGACAAGCATACTTATTGAGCCATAGTTATTAGGCTTTATGAAGTTGAAAGGATTGATCATACCAAAATTGAACTTATAAAGGAGGCCATTATGAATGCATAACTTGAACAATGAGAAGTTATATAAAAATATTAAATTCATATTTATTTTACTTCACTAACCTGGTATGTTCACTAACCCGGTATAAATTGGAGGTCTTTTCCCATTCCTTTTTTTAATTGCCTAACTAAGGAACACAACTTCAAGTTAAACCTGATAAATTTGGATAAGTGAACATCAGGAAAAAATCAGCATAAAGATTAAAAATTAATGTTTGATTAAGACAAATAAAATCATATTATCTTCTGCCAGTGTTTCCCAAATTATGTTCCATGGAAAAATTGTGTCTTGGGAGAACTTACTTTGCCAGTTGATATATAACTGCATTAATATGAATCTTCTCCCTGTAGAAATGTAACTGTTTGTAAAGAAATCCAGAAATAAAATATGTCCTACTTTGGTTAATGTACCAATTGTTAACAATAAAAACAAGCAAAAAAATATCCAAGACAATCTTTTTGTGTGTGTTCATGGTAATAAAGAAAATAGTTAGATCTTGTCACCTCTGAATGAATTTTCACATAACCAAGTCTTGATGGATTTGGATAGAATGATGCTGATTAAACCAACCCACTCTAACTAAGCAGGAAAGGATTTTTCACTGAGATGGATTATAAAGGCCTTTCTACAACTGGTATATAGAGCTGAGTCGAGTCTGGCCTGTACTGTTGGAAAAATAGTGCCCAATTTTTTACTGTGACAAATAACAAATGTTTAAATAAGAAATGCCATATGTTAGGATCACCTCTAGAACAGTAGAGAGGGAAAATGGTATGTCAATGTAAATATAAAAATGTAGGATGTATTGCTGCTTTAACAGGACATAACTTCCTAATTTGATTCTCTTTATTCTAAGCCATTCTACCTCATGCATTCAGAAAGGAGATAGTTTTTCAACTTCCATTCTTAATTAGCGTAGCTTCACAAATGAACAGGATCATTTTTGAGGTCCTTTTATTCTACCACACTAAGATACATGCTATTTCTTTTCCAGGCCTTTAATTTCATCATCGTTATTGCAGTTTTCCAAATGCCACCAGATATAGATTATTGCCAAGTACAGCTTATTATCCTCAGGCTTGGGTCATGATGTCCAGCAGGCAAGAGCACTCACCTAAGGCCAAAGCCATTTATTTCATGTCCAAGCTTATAGTGAACACTATGACAGAGAAACATATTGACAAAAGCACAGAGAATAGTGCATAAGAAAAGAATTATTGTTAGCATTTAACTGGAAGTAACATCCAAAATTAAAAACTCCATTAATTTTGGCCATTATTAATAATAATAATTTTTCCTTCAAAACAACATCGAAGGTAATTTAAAAGGCAAATTTTAATTGATATTAACAATTCTTAATGTTGACAGTATATTAATATATATAATATTTAAATTATAAATTTAATATATGTACTGTGATATAGTTTTAAAAACTACATAATTTTAAATATATGTATATTAGCAAAGGTAAACTCTTCAGCTTTTTATCCTCTTAATAATTAATTCAAACTTGATCTCTCCTACTGTCTAGTGAGCTTTGTTTTGAGAATTATAGTAAGGCTTTTTAAAAATTTTATATTTTGAAATTTTCTTACATTTGTACAGTGAATACTGATCATGGACAGCTACCACTACATGGCTCCAACTCCTTCTATTTTGCTATTAATAAATCTCTGCATCTATCTAATGCTGCCTATATGTGAATGGGTCTGTGGCCAATCACTGAGGTCACTAAGAACAAAAATTCTTAAAACCCAGTGAACAAAGTTCATTCTGATAATTGTTTAATTTTTTTGAGTATTTGTAATTATCATATAGTATAGTTTGATGGTATTTACATCCCCTCCCCATCCACATCTTCCTCGCTGCTCTTGCCCAATTTAATTTACTCTCTTATATGTATAATATGGAGTCTAGCCTGTACCTCAAAATGATCATCAACTGAGCCCAATACACTGTCTCTTCTGCTCCCAGCAGCCATCAATTGACAAAAGTTTCTATGGTTGTCTTGAGATTTCTTTCCAACTTCTCCATGTCTATGCTGGGGTTTTGCCTGGATTGAGCTTGCACAGGATATGTGCATGTGTCACCATTGTTGTGAATCCATATGAGTAACTGATCCATTGAATGGGTGGAGATGCTTCCTGGAGGCTATCCACTCCCTCTGGCACTGATCATTTTTCTGCCTCCTTCTCAGCAATGACCCCTGAACCTTGGGAGGCAGAGGTTTGAAATAGTTGTTCTATACAGGGTAAACACTCTGAGAACTCTTGCTCTCTGCACATTGGCCAGTTGTGGGTTTCTGTGTTAATTATCATCTGCTACATAAAGAAACATCTGTGGTGAGAGCTGAGAGTTGAGAAACATCTGTGCATCCGCTCTCATGAAGAGGTTGTACTGAAGATGTGTCACCTAAGGTTAAGCATCGCACAGTTATTTATTCTATATTTTTGACACGTTCTGGAACTCTGTAATAGTCTCCATGTATTGTAAAAAAGATGCTTCTTTGATAAAGGAGGAAAGGATCACTTGTCTATAAAAGTGAGGATGAATATTTAGAATAAAATAAGAAATCATATTGGTCTAGGAATGTGTCAAAAGTGAGTTTTTCTCTAGGATCTCTAACCTTTCCAGCCATGTGTATTTGGTAATATTAAAAGACCACACATGAGTTCCCTCCCAATGAATTGGGCCTCAATTTCAATTAGAGAGCTGTTGATTAGCCCAAAGATAATGGTGCCACTCCTACCCAATAGGGATAGCTTTCTGGGCCAGTCATTGTGTCTGTCATCCTACCACAGAGATATTTGCACAGCCATGTTCGTTGCTGCTTGCTCTAGCTTGATTCTCCTTTGCTGAGACAAAACACTCTGACCAGTACAAACTTGGGGAGGAAAGAGATTATTCAGTTTACATCTCCTGGGTGACAGTTCGTTACTTAGGGAGCCCAAGGTAGGAACTCAGGGCAGGAACCTGGAGGCAGAAGCTGGAGGACAGGTCATGGAGGAACGCTGCTTATTGGCTTGCTCCCCTCGCCCATGCTCTACCTGCTTTCTTATATAGTACAGAGCAACCTGCCCAGGGGTGGCACAACCCAGAGAATGCTGGGCCCTCCCACATTACTCAACAATCAAGGAAAACACCCCAAAGACATGGCCATAGGCCAGCCAAATGGAGGCAATTCCTAAACTGAGGCTCCCTCAACCCAGGTGTGTGAAGTTGACAGTAAAGCTGTCCACCACACCGTTCTTTTCATAGTAGCTAAGAAATTGGAACAAACCAAATGTCCCTCAGCTGATGCATGGATAATGAAAATGTGGTACATTATACAATGGACATTATACATTCTACTTAGCTTTAAAGAAAAACAAAATCATGACATTTGTAGATAAATAGATATTACTAGAAACTCTTATACTAAGTGAAGTAACACAAACTCAGAAAAACAAGTGACAAATGTTCTCTGTCATTTGTGGATATTAGCTACAAATCACTAGATGTGAGTATATACCCTTATATAACCCACAGGAGCCAGGAAAATGGAAAGGAAACTTGGTGATAGAGGGTGAGAAGGAGCTCAAAGTGGGAGTAGTGAGAAATAGGTATTGTTAAGGAGGAAATTAGGAAATTTGGACACATTAACTGGGTAGGGGGTAGAGAGGCTTATATAGGGGAAGTGAGAGGGAGATAAATAATGCTTAGATGGTATGAATAGAGATGAATGTACTAGCTCCAAGTCCTACCATAAATATATGAGTCCATACATGTACGTGAAGGCTATATAACAAAAAAACATGGTGCCAAGCAGGAGAAACCTTCCCTTCCATTTGCTGGTCAGGGTACTCCAAGAGACATCCAAAATAGCATAGGCTATTGCCACAATACTTAATTGCCTTGAAGAACTTGAAGGTAAGACCCTGTTATTGAAGACAGGCCATACTTTGGACAAAGGGCTTAGAGCAATGGAGCTGATACTGAGTTGGAAGCCTCTGCTATAAAAATTAAATACTATGACATCAAAGGATACAAACTGCCAAGGGAGACAATAAGCTGTCATACTGATAATTATTCACCCATTCCTACAGATGATAGCTATTGTCCATATTAGTCAAAATATTTTTCTTGAGCTTTTCCAATAATTTATTTGAACTCCAGGCTTGTTGGCACATACATCTGGTCCCAGCCTTTGGGAGAAAGAAGCAGATTCTCTGTGAGATCCAGGCCAGCCTCGTCTACATAGTGAGTCTGAAGCAGGCTGGGTCTAGGGAGACCCTATAAAAAATCAAATAATTTATTTGAGTTTAGAAACCTGGTCAAATGAAAAAATAAAAGCTAAAATGAGGCTTTTTGTTTTTTCCTTCCACACATTAGATTTGTTTTTTCAGCCAAAAATACAATTTTCAGAAATCATTGGCTCAGACAATAGTATTGTATTCTTTTAGAGTGTTTCTCTCATCCAAAATTTCACATTCTGAAATTTCATTTACCCTGAATGTATTTTAAATTTGATCTTTCCTGAGACCAACCATTCATTGTCCAGAAACATAATGAAAAATTCAACTGGTATATAATTCATAGATTTTAGGCAACCTTTACTCTGTTATTATAATTGTTTTATCTTGCCATTCTTTGTTGCGATTAATCTCTTTCTGGTAACTAAGTAAAAACATTAAATTTTATCATTGATGTGTATTTATAAGACAAAAGCAAAGTTCAGGTAGGCTTAATCCTGTCTGTTGTCTTAAAAATATGTGCTGCGGGTAGAAGATCATTGCCATGTGCTTTCCTTCTAATTCTGTATCTTCATTGAAGTAAAAATCCTTCTTGGTGATATAAGTCCATATGTAGCTTCCAAATAGCTGGTCTTCTAGCATGGGAATGCCTTAGAATGACCAAACATCCCTGAGCTTTTACATATGATATGTTTTTCATTGTCAGGTGTCTAACCCTAAATGAAAGACAAGCTGCAAATCTCAAGCACAGGGTCATAACTAAAATCATGAGAACTCAAGTAAAAACTTAAATAAAGTTCCAGGAAGAAATTAAATCTTTTTAAAGAAATGACACTGATGACATGGCAGCACCAGCCATTACTCCCCTTCCTCTGGAGGCAGAGGCAGGGGTGACCTTGTCAAAAATAATGACACTGGTTCCAAGACAGTTAAAAATATATTTCAGGACTGGAAAGTTGGCTCAGTGGTTAAGATGGTGGCTGATCTTTTAGAGAACTCAGGTTCAAATCCCAGAACTCACATGGCAACTAACAGTGGTCCATAACTCAAGTTCTAGGGGATCCAATGCCCTCTTCTGATCTCCATAGGTACTGCATGACATGGGTTCACTTACATAGATTCAGGCAATACACACATACACATAAAATAAAAATAATAAATACAATATTTAAAAAATAAAAAGATGTAAATAATAATTGTTTAAGGATTGGAGAGATGATTCTAGTTCTTAAGAACACTTGCTGTTCTCCAGAGTACTAGAGTTCTGTTGCTAGCATTCAGATCAGGCAACTCACAATCACCTGTAACTTCAGCTCCAGGGGATATGGCATCTTCTTCTGGCTCCCATCGGTCCCTGCACACAAATGGCACATAAACATACACACACACACACATATGCACAAATAAAAATAAATATTATAAAACATTTAAGCAAAAGATACTTGAGTGGACATGATCAACTAATTATTGGTGCAGAAAACTTTACAAATCTTTCTCTGGATTCTACATAAATAATAGTGCCCATGAGATTAGCAAATGAATCTTCTTACGATTTGTAGGTACTCACTAAAAACTCTGAATTTGAATTTAAGGTTTCGATATTACACAACTAAAATTTCCAACACTTCCATCCTATATATGCTGTCAGTGACCTAAAATACAAATCAACCCATGTTTAAAAGAAAGGAGGGCAGATATGTCTAATGGATTTGAGTATCAGACCAAATAGTTTAGTCTTCCATTTTCTTTGATAATGTTGCTGAAATTTTAATAGACAGGAATCACTCATAGACATGGGCTATTTAGTAAGTTTGTGGACATTTGTCATTATTTTCTAACTTAGCTAAGTGAGCCAATCAACAAACATATTGGAGAGCCCTCTGTATGCTTTCTGGACTGGTTTTTAACTGGTTTCCCTTTGACTTTTTGTTATAATTAATGACTTGTGTGGGAGGCTATTTTGCCTTCATTTCTTTCAAGAAGAATTTATTTCCAGATAGCATCAACAAAATAAAAACTAATGAGAAAGTGGCAGCATATATCTTTAATCCCAGCACTTGGAAAGTAGAAGCAGGCTATGTCTGTGAGTTCAAGGCCAGCCTGATCTATATACAAGTTTCAGGCCTGCTGGGGCTAAAGGGAAAAAGAGACCAAAAATAAAAATAAAACAATTAAAGAATTGAATGTCAACAGGGTTTATCCACATGATTCCATGGTTTCTCTGGGAGTCGAGTGTGCCTCCCAGAACATGCCAACATCATGTAAGAGCATTTATGCACTTTGAAGGATGATGACAAAACTAGAAAGATGGAAATTGTTCATCTTACAAAAAAAACAAACAAACAAAAAACATAACATTAGACAGATGTAGGCTATAGAATAATGGCCGCATGCACTAAAATCAAGTCAATCATTAAAAACTAGATTGTATTTACTAAAAGCCTAAACCAGGGTCCTGGCATCTCAACCATCTCACTTCCCGTCATATTTTATACTTCGTAAAAGGCTGTCTCATTGATTAATGAGAATCTATAGGCACCTCCTGATTTATGATCTAAAATACTCTGACTAGGTCAAGCATTATCAGTAAATATAACCATAACAGAGAAGAAAATACATTGCAAGAGGCACAGAGACTATGTTGAATGACAGGAGCGAGGCAAAATGTGTGATGTGAATGCTGACTTTTGAAGCTGATTTTATCTCGATGTTCCTTCCCCTGACCCATTAGAAATCCTGATGTCGGAAAGACTCTAAGATATGCAGTGAGTAGCTGAGGCACACAGGGAGACTGACAGACAGGTCCGTATGAGTGTGAGCGTGCGCATGCGTGCACATACACACACACATACACAGAATTTCTCTCTGCTCTAAGGATTCTATTCATTTTGGGTTGGAATAAGAATTCTACTTGCTGCAGAATTTTTATAATTTTAAGGTGACCATCATCTCTTATATCAGTTTTTAGAATCAGAACCTACTAACTATAGTTTCCAGTGCCAAGCATCTGTCAAATATGCATGCATACATCATGGTATATTCTATGAGATTCAGGGAAGTAAAAGGTGACAGCAATTGATGCGGCTCACGGGTTCACAGATGAGAATACTTGTTTGGTGATGCTGTTATGTGATTCTGCAGTACAGCAAGGATGTCTTTAATCTTCTCCATCCTGGTTATTTAGGTACATTAGCTCAAAGCTGCTTAACAGAAAAAAATCAGTTTTCTGCACTTTTTATTCTTCCCCATTAAACTTTCACATGTCATAATAAAAATCTCCCCTTTGTGATAAAGTATAGAGATTGGACTAAGCAAAATGAAGAATGTCTTTACATCAATACTGATGCCTGGAATTATTCTGATATGAAACATTTCTTTTTGTGAATTTGATATATTGTGACTTAAATCTTACATTTAACTCCAAGTAAAAGGCAGCGACTAACTCAGATGTATTTAATATTTTGGCACTAAAGCTATAATTTATCTTTTCGAATGTCCAAGATAAACAGAGCTGACAAATGCCAAAACTGTCAAAAAAAAAAAAAGCTGCAGCTCACCTAAATGAAAGACGGAAAGAAAGTATATTTAGTGAGAAATACACTTATGGTGCTGAGTTGTTCTCCCTAACTGAAAAGGTCAGAGGGATGAGAGACAGATAAGAAAAGTCCAACACTGGGCCTCATGGAGGAATAAGTGCTACCCAAGTAGACTAATCTCAGACTTTCCTTCATGTGCTGAGAAAGCTTTCCTAAGAACTTCATAGGCAAAGAAGCATATCTGGTTTTCTAAGGCTGTTGATTTCCATACATTGATACAACTACTTAAAAGCACTTTAATCAGTGCCTGACCATAACTTTTGACTATTGATATTTTTAATAATCACCAAGTGTTCTTCAAATATACAGGCACCACATATCCACCACTTGGTGTGGTCCCATCTCAAACACATTTTGCCCAAGCTTATAAGTAGGTGTAAAATGTTACCTTCTTGATCATCTTTTGGAGAAATTCAATTTTGGGGTCCAGACAATATACAATATATTGTATATTGTGTGCAAGCAAACAATATATGACTGAATTTAATATCTAAGGATATAAAACAAACAAAACCATGAACCTATTTAGAAGTCAACAAGTCTTATGTTCTCAAGTCAGTAATCATGAAAATGAGCAGTCATGGAAAATTTATTTTCCTAGGTAAAATAAAACTCAATCTTTAAAAATTAGACTTTTTGGAAAAAAGTCAGCAATGGGCATAGCTTCTGAAAACCCCATGAAACTCACCAGTGAAAAATGTAGACCAGTGGTGGGCATGGAGAATGCAATCCCAAGGATAGAGTGGTACAAAAAAGACATCTTCAGTGAATCCCTTTGAGTCACAGCATCCTTATGGAAGGTCTCAGGAGTTCGAGGGGTACACTGAGGTGGAATTTTTAGAGTAATGTTAATGCATCTGGGTACATGAGGGCAGCAGGATGGGTACTCTAAGGACAGTTTTGGCCCATCATTGTGGCGTTCCATTCTCAGGGGCCTTAGAATAAAGCAGGAAGTCCAAGGTCTAGCAGTTGATGAGTAGTCCATGGCTTGTAGGCAGGCTCTCTCTGATTCTCTAGAGGCAGGAGAGAATGGGCTAATGTATATCTGGGGTCCAAAATGTGACTTTGAGGATGTTGAAGGAATGGGGAGAAAAGGTCTATTTAGTTAATGTGTACTTGTCATACAGGATTTGGGTGACCCTTGGTAGCTTGGAGTCTAGAAGCATGAGACCTGTTTGCAGAATCAGCTGGAGGTAGGGGGCAGACAAAACTACAGATAGACGTGACTCAAGCAATATAAAATCTTGGTTCTAACACTCAATAGCCACCTAGGTTATCAAATCGACTTTAGCAGTAAATAATGCTTGTCTAAAAGTCATTATTATTTTCTGAATAGTAGCCAAAATATGATTGATCACCCTTGAAGCTCAGTCATGTCAAAGAGAAGCCATAAAGTGCTTCTTGTAAATAAAAGAGAGTGCTGATTAAAATAAATGGTAGAAGGGATGGAGAGGAGATTAAAATAAATGGAAGGAAGAGGGGAAGAAAGAAGAGAGACAGGGAATCAGAAAAGAAATGAAGCATATGCTCACACTGCTCAGATCCATTGCAGGAACAGCATGGGAATTAGACTGAAGAGTGAAAAATAAAATTTGGCTTCTTTTGCTGTATTAGCTCAGAATGCAGTGGCTGTGGACATATTGGATGATAAGTGCTTAATTATTTTTAAAGGAATTATGTCTGTGGGAAGATTTCAATGTGAAAAACACTCTGAGGGAAGCTGACTGTTGAGGTTTACTTTATCTCACCATGTGGCACATTTTATTACATGATGAGGGTTCCAGTATAGTCAATGGATTAATTCACAAGTGGATTCATCATTTGATGGAATTATTGAGAGGTGATGGGAATTTTCATAGTTACGACCTAGCTGAGGAGCATGGGTTATTAGGAGGTATAACTTGTCCTACGTCTCCTCTTCCCCTCTCCTCCCTTTTCTTCCCCTCCCCTCCCCTCCCCTCCTCTCCTCCCTTTTGATGTCTTCTCCTCCTCCTCTCTTCTCCCCTCCCCTCTTCTCTTTCTTTATTCTGTCCTCTCCCTCCTTCCCTCCCCCCTTCCCTCCCCTCTTCTCTTCCTTTATTCTGTACTCTCCCCCTCCCCTCTTCTCCTCCCATTTTCTGTCCTCTCCCCACTTCCCTCCCCTCCCCTCTTCTCCTTTCTTCTGTCCTCTCCACCTCCCCCGTTCCTCTATCCTCTCCTCTTTTATCTCCTCTCCACTTCTTTTTCTTTTTGTTTCTCTTCCCCTCTCTTCCTGCCTCCTCTCCTCTCTTCCCCTTCCTTTCCCCCACCTCCCCTTGCCTGCCCCATCCCCCACTCTCCTATGCTTTCTGGTCTGCCCTTAACTGAGAAGTACAGCTCCCCCACATTCCTCTACCGCAATGTTCCACCTCACAGTGAAGCCCAACAGTGTTAGATAATAACCTCTGAAACCATTACTCAACCTAAATCTTTCTTCTGTTGGACTGTTGCATCCAGGTGTGCACTGGGTGCCTCAGATTTTATTCACACAACAAAAGTAAATTTCTTTGGGTTCCCACAAAATATTTATGAGAAGGTAACAGACCAAAGAAAAAGGATGGGTAAAAACAGAGAGAATAAACAAAGAAGTAGGTACACATGTACAGTAAACACTGGACATTAATATGCTTTCTACTTCCGGTTCTGCCATGTTCCCTGAGCCTTAGGTGCAGAGGCTACATTGTAGATGTGTCAGTTAGGACTGGCCATCTCATAGACAAGTATTCTTTGCATTTGATCAATTGTGGAAATTTCTAATAGTATCCATTTGTTGCAAAATGGAGTTTCTTCGATGAGTGGTGAAAGGTATACTTGTCTATAATATAAAGACACATATTTAATATATAGCAAGAAATTACTTTGGACTAGGGATTTGACAAAAGCAGATTTTCCTCTAGGTTCTATGCCCACTTCAGTCATATGTAGTTGGCTGTGTTTTCAGTATTACATTAATTCCCTCACATTGAGTGGGCCTTATGTCCAATTAAATAGCAATTGAACTTTTTATTTGTTGTTTTCACAAAGTTAGTTTTCATCTGTCTGATCAACACTGGTAAAAATATAACACTGAAGTGAGATTTTATAAAACAAATTATGCATCTATAAGTAATAACACATAGAAATCATTTTATCAGACCATCGACACAGACAAAAAAATGATCAGTAGGGCAAGCATAAAATTAAAGGGACTGACTATCAGTTAAGATAGAATTGGTGGGACATCCAACAAACTCTATTGTGTTATTCTGGAGAGGTATGAACAACTGTATCTTCATCCTAGATAGGGCACTGATGGAGACAAAAGAATCAACTGTACACAACTCTTGTTTACTGAACCAATGAGTCTATTGGGGTTACTTACACAAGTATGGGCACAGGGTTATTTATAGTACCATGGATGATACATAGGCAGCCACATGGCTGGAAAGCCTGCCTCAACAATGGTGACAACGCATAGAAGCTGCATCCTTACAATTCCCACCACAACCTATAGAAAACAGGACTAAATGGAGTTTCCTCTTGCTAGAAATCACTTGCATAACTTTAGGGTGGAATCTTATGAATCTTGTATGTTTCAGGAGCATCTTAGGCTTTGTAAATTTTATTTATTTCTTGTTTGTAAGTTCCATGTACTTGCTATGTATTAGGAGCATCCTAGAAGCATGATGGTGTTTTTCAAAATTCAAAATCTTCTTACTTATAGCATGGTCTAAGCGGGTCAATATCTTGGTAACTGGAGATACTGATGATTGATTTTTAATGAACTTAGCATTGGTCACACATTTTCATAGTGAAGTATCTGGTATATTTTTGAAATGTACTTAATCATAATTTAGAAATCTATGTAAATGATGATATAAACAAGAAGTGGTACAGTCATCAGAAGGAGTGAATGTGGATGAAAGTTGTTATGAAAACTACATGAACAATATTTCCTATGGAAGGAGAAAGAAACAAAAGCACAGACTGAAAAGTCATAAATACCAAGAACCCCACACTTAGTTCACCAGCAACTGACAAACAGGAGGAGCAGAGGTGAGGGACCTCTTCAGTCCTCTGTTTCTCACATCTCTGCAGTGCGTGTCTTACCTCGGTTGAGCTCAGTATGGAGACATTCCAAATGAACACTTCATTATAGTGATGAGCAACCTCCTGTTATCTACACAGGGACTACCTAGGCAATATGCCTCAGAGTCATGTATGACTAATGTAGTTTGTATTAAATAAAACAAGACACAAAGAGAGGGATGGAGGGATGGAAAATGGGAGAGAAAACAACCTAAATACTTACACATATGTATATACTCATACACATATATATCTGCATGTATGTATGTATTGCATTAAAACTAATTAGAATAAATAAACCAAGATGATGGTATTTAACTTTGTTTGCACTAGACCATTATGTAATCACTGATGTTTGGAATAATAATTTTCATAGATAAAAAGACTAGATTCATCAAATGCCTGTTAAAGAAATGAGCAGCAGCAAATATTGGTCACTCTCTTCAGTTTCTAATATTGAAAAATCTTATAATGGTTAAGGATAGGTGGCCAGACTAAGGGATTGTTGATATACAAGATGGTAAATGAAAATAGAATTGATGGAGAAGATGGGATCAATAGCTATGGTGGAGTGTTGTGGGTGTGATAGAATGATGAACCCACATTCAGTACACAGCTGGAGATGATAGCTTGCTATAGTGTTTGTAAGATTAGACCAGAAATTAAATAACTTAGGTTTCAGTGGCAGTTTAATCAATAACAGTTAAGACACAAACAACAGGCTGGCAGGATTGTTCTGCCTGTAAAGTTGGAGGTGAGAGTCCATTTCCAGTCTGTCCCTGGCTTCTGCTGTCCTGGTTGGGGCAGCGTTGTTCCTTCCTTTATGGCATTCTCCCTGTACTGCCTGTTTCTTTATATAGAGTTGCTTCCATAAGAACACCAATCATATTGAATTGGGACCCACTGGACACTAGCATGACATCATTCTACTTTCCAGATAGGAGGAAAGTGTGAAATATTATGGAGTAGGGATTCAATATGTGACTTTGGGGGCATTATCAACTAGGAACAGATGCTGAGGAGTACAAGCAGAAGTTTAGAAAAACAGTTGCAGAATATGGGGAGAGGCATTGACAATATGTGTAGTTTTTCTTTTGAAACTCGATACACTAAATAAATACTCTCAGTTCTCTTCTCCAAATACATCTGCTTTGCAGGATACATTTAATTTAACAACATGTGAACTCAAATTATTCTAATGATTTGGTGGTTGTGTTTGTCAGTCTATCTCTTGTGTGCACATTTATCTCTTTGAAAACCCTAAAGTAAACAAAACAAAGCCATATGATGAATATAATTAACACAAAAGTGGAAAAACACAGGGCTGTTGTGAAGACACCCATGACATTCACGGTATGTAAAAATACATGGTGATATGAGAAATTACACACAGTTTAAAATTATGTTGGAAACCTGGAAAATAATTGTTTTCAACAGGCTCATAGGAGCAAAATTGCAGCATCAGCTGGGATAAAAATAGGTTGAAAAGCAGCCTTGGATTTCAGATATCTAATAAACAGGGGCTGGGAAAAGCCACAGTACCTCAGTAATGCTGTACAGAGTATTAAAACAGCCAGCCGCAGTTCAAGGTGACTTCCTTCCAAGACTGCCTTTGTCTGCAAGAGGGAGTTCTTTCTAGGTTGAGCCCCAGCCATATCATCTCCAATAAAAATCTTACACAGTTTTCTGATGCTTGCCTTGCATCCATTGCCATCCCTAACAGAAATCTATCTTATGTCTTTACTAGTTGAATCTCTGCTTTTAATATGAGATTTAAATTTAAATTTAAATTTAAGTTTAAATTCAGTAATTCTGGACCTAAATTGTTTAAACCGGCACAGCCTCTCTCTGTTTCTAAAATATTCCTTCTTAGCCCTCAGATGCCCACTACTTCATTTTCATCATTTTCTCAGTAGCAACTTAATTGTGAAAGTATTCCAGGGTCATTTATCATGTAAAGTTTTATATAATGAGCAAAGGATGAAAATCATTACTAAATATTTAAGCTCCCCAATAGTCTAGTCCATAAATTTACCTAAATTACAGCCATCAGTATGTTTAGCAGTGATTTACCAATCCACATTTCTTGCCTTAATGAACATGAGAAGTAAATATTGACTAATTTTTAATATCTCATCATTTAATAACCATCTTCACAGCTTTGATGAGAAATGTAATTGTGACCAGTCTTATTCAAAATGCGTTAAGCAGTTATATCCTTTGGAGGGGTCATTACTCTCTAGTTTACCATTCAAGAAGCGCACACATGTAGAAATACCTGCTTTTACCCTCCAGGTGAATTTAAGTTGAAATATTAAGCTGAAGTACCTATTGAACATGAAGATATTTTTTTTTCTGTAAAGAATTCTTTATGAGTATTTTTCACTGTAGTGAGGAAGAGTGAAAAATGGATAGGAAAGGAAAAAGTTGAAAAGGTCAGTGTTTAGTCAGTTTGAGTAAAGACAAGTTCTTTATTTCAAGCTCTCATGCACTTAAGCTCCTCCATCTTCCTATCACCGAGGAGCTGCACTAGTACATTGAGAACAGGTAAGTGGAGAAACAAAGCAGCATCAAAACAAAATGAATGGATCAATCTCTAGAAGCCAGTGAGAATTTAAGATTAGAGACCTGAATTTTATCAAGTGGACTTTCCTAGGGTGCTCATATGCTGAAAATATTCTTATGGACTGAGTGTTTTGAGAATGAAGGAAATTTGCAGAGAACTCATCAACAACTCCGGGTGGATGGACAGGTGTTTGTCTTGCCTGCTTATTTTACTAAATGGTTTATCCTTTCAGAGTTTCTCACTTTAATATCTCTGAGCCATTTTTCACACAGTAGTAATTTGAATAATGTATTATATCTGTGTCATTTATATGGACTACTCCAAAAATGGGGTAAAATGGGAGTTCCTGCAAATTCTGAAATTAATAAAATCACCAAGTTGAATAATATATTTAAGCCTTTCAGCTTCTAGAAAATCCGTACCACTCTAAAACTAGTGTTTACCACTGTTGGTGTCTATGATTTTTTTATTTTAACGATTGTAATTGATTAGACCACTTCTAGTTGTTGTCTTCCTTTATATTTCTGCCTGCAAGACACTAAATCTAAGTCTCTCCTTCTGAAGTTTCTGATTCCGTGTTCTTGGATACAGTCTGGAATCTGACTGTAAGAGTCCTCTATGTCCTATGCATAGCAGGCAAGATGGAGGTGCAGGGGACAATGCATGAACTGTAATTCATGACTAACATACAGAAAAAGTAGATTTTTTAAATAATATGTTAAATTAATTAAAAGGGACAAAAGATTCAAGGTTTCCACCATAAAAGTCACAAATTTAAGTATTCAACATCATTAATCTCTATCCATTAGGAAAAGGTAAATTAAAATATCAGTTGGTTTCTATGACCCTCCTATTTGAATGGCTAAGAGAAAACTGCATATCATGTTCTTGTGAGGACATGAAAAATTGGAACTCTCATAAATTCTAATATGTGGAAAAATGGCTTGGCTCTTTTAACAATGTTAAATTCTACTTTCCATAGATGCACGATAAGCTGCTATATTCAATTACCTAATATTCATATAATTTGTGTTAGCATATCTGTATGCAGGTGTTTATAGAAACTTTGTTCAAATTTGCCCAAACTCAAGAACCTGAATGACCTTCAATGATTAAAGAACAAACAAGTGGTATAATGGAATCCTCGGGCAAAAGGAAGTGAAAAGGAAGGCACAATGAACACCCATGGCAAATTACAAATGGGTTAATCTGTGAAAGAAACCAGAATTAAAATGCCATCTACATGGCACTTCTACTTATCATCTAGTCATGTGAAAACTATGGAACTGGAGAATAGATCAGTGGCTGCAGAAGTTGGAGGGTGTGAAGCTAGAGCAGCAGGGAGCAGCAGCCCAAGAGGGAGGAGAGATGGTGCAACTGGCACATGCTCTAGCTATCTTGGGACATTTGTCAAACTAAAGTACCTAACTCAAAGGTAGAGTTGTTTTGAGTGTGTTAGGACTGACCCTTAGAGATGATAGGGACTCAGTAAACATTTAGAGAATAAGCGAGTGATTAAATGCATTTCAGATATCAACATGAATTTGTATTTTTTTAGGTTCTGTGTTATAGTTAGTAATGAGAAGTAATAATTACAAGTAATATTCACGAAGAGTATGATAATGCATAAAATACTGAAGCAGGTGCTTGTACAAATAATCGAACCTATACTGAAAAAGCCAATCACTCAGTCAATGGGCAAAAGTGCAGGCTTTTGAATGGAAGAAATGTTGCTCTTTCTCTCTTTTCTCAAGTCACCAGGAGAGTATTACATAACTTTAAGATGTAAACTCTGAGGTCTGATCAGGGAACCCCTTTTCAAGCTGTGTAGCCTGTGGCATATAGCTTGGGTGCACCTCCTCTTTTTTCAGTCTAATAAATGGTAGCAATGCTGCTTCTCTCAGTGCATTGCTGTGAGGATTAAACGGATAAATGTATGTGAGGAGCTTAGACCACAGCCTGGCACAAAAAATTTCTTGATGAGAAGTCAACTAACGTTATCCTGTCTCACAGGGCAGATATCATGGTATTCATAACTTATCTCCTAATTTCTTTATAAGAAAAGGTGGAACTCTCTTCTCTTGACTTTGCTAAAACATATATTATATACACATATATATACATAAATGTGTATAAATGGTATACATATCATTGAATATGTAATATAAATAAACAACAAAAAGTAAATATTGGAAATGGTTGATCTCCACTTAATTAAAGTATACTGTTAGAAGGTGAGATATTCAATAAATTCAGAGTTTTACTTAAACAATGAAAGGATTGGAGTAAGAATTTGCTATATACTTTATTTGGAGTTTTCACTTATGCATCTGTAGTGCATGAATGCTGCAGTCTCACTACTCTCTCTATGAGAAACAGTGTCCATGTGGTCAGATGAACATGCCTCCTACATGCACACAGAGTGCATACAGGTTCCCCTTATCTGTTCCATCTGAGTAGAGGTGACCTTTCCCAATCTGGTCTGAATTACAAAAGCTTCTCTAGCTGCTGCTACTAGTGAATAGATCATATACTTGCAGTTCCCATAAAAAGACTAGCTGTCAACTTGAGAAATTTGGGTCCAGGACTCATGTTTCTCTTTGCTTGTCATTGGAGAATGGCAGTTAGAAGCTCTAAATTTACTTCTCAGTATAGCATTTCACAAGCTCATGAATACAGATAAATTGTGTCCCACTAGTCATCTGATTTAAACTAAAGAAATTGCTCTTATCAGTAAATCTCCAGAACCAAAAATCTGGAGAGAAAGTATTTAATAAGAGGAAGTGAGGTGAGGAGAAAATTCTTAGCACTTGCAAAACGTGGGACCTCGACCTTTCAAGAATGCTAAACCAATACCTTCTCCATATGGATTATTCCCCAGCTAGCAGAAAGGATGTCACCCATTGGTTTAAGGATTCACCCACATACCATTGCTTAGCAACTGAAACCCACACAGACAAATTCAGATCCTGTCTTCAACCACAATAACAGATATTCTCACACAGTGACCCTCTGTGACTGCAATTTTAAAAATCACGGGTAACAAAGGTGGACTTTGTGCAATCTGCCCTTTAGCGGTAAGGAATAAAGACAGAAACTCCCTCATTTATGAATACATATGGCTACCCTGAGATATTGGAAGAAAATAGTTAAAACTGAGGGGAATAGAAGGCCTTTTGGAAGAAACTCAGCAGCATTTGAAATTTAAGCCACTAAACTTTCCTGGACTATTAGAAAACAAGAGGTCCAGAGAAGTAGGGCTCTTTTTCTGGGGCTTTTAAATGTGTTTTTCATTTATTTTCTTTTATTTTATGTATGTGTTTTATCTTTTAACATATGACATCCATGCAATGTTGAAGGAGGCGAGAAGAGGGCGTCAGATCCCTGGGAACTAAAGTCACAGAGTGCTGTAAGTTCAACTTTGGGTGCTAGCAACTCAACCTAAGTCCTCTTCAAGTAATGGAAGTAGTTTCTACTCACTAAGCCATCCCACCAGCTCCCAGAAAAGTGCTTCTCTTAACAGCAAGACAGATGTGGTTGTAGTGTATTCTCATTAACTCTGTATTCTAATAATAGACCAGTCAGGACCAGAAGGAATTCTAAGATGAAGTACTTTGTAACTACATTTGTCAAGAATGTTTTTAGTATTTTTCTTTTACCTCTACTACTGGAGGAGTTAGAATTTCTTGACCATGCTGGGATGGGGCTCTCTTGGAAGATAGTCCCATATTTTGCAAGTGTTTGGGCCCATAAGTTTATTAAGTATATTTATTCTACCATCATGTTATCAATAGTGATTCCCAGTAGTGACAATCCAGTTGCATTAATAAATCAGCTTCCTCCCCAGCCTTCTACTTGCATTTCTTGCAACACCAATGCAGGTTACAAGAATGACTTAGATGTCATAGTAATCATTAGGGATTTGGAACAAAGATCTGAATTGTATAAATCAGTACGCTTTGATCAGAAATTTACATTATATGCATATGTGTGTGCACATGGTATTTACTCTCAAAGAAATCATTTTTATTGAAAACAGCACTTAGAATTTTACTTAGTGTAAGTTGTAAGAGCACTAATCCTTCCTTGTGTGATGGTGTACACCTTTGATCCCAGCACTCAGGATGCAGATACAGGTGGATCTCTGTGAGACTGAGTGTATTGCAATTTGCATAGTGAGTTCTAGGCCTGCTTGGGCCACATGGAGAACCTGTATCAAATACACACACACACACACACACACACACAAACATACACACACACACACATACACACATACATGCAAATTCCTCTATCTGCACGTCTCTGTTTACATATCGAACTGTCTATTCATATTTCAAGGCATGACTCATCCATCTTTCCACCTGTGTATGTATCTGTTTAAAGATATAGATATCCTATATCTATTCACCTGTCATATCCAAATGATCTATACAAATATCAACTTTCATATCTATCTAGAATCTATATATTTTTATCTATCTTTTGCCTGTTTACCTATGTGCCATCTACGTCTGCATATATCTATTTATCTTCATACCTGCTTATCATCTAATTACCATCCACCTGCCAATGTACCCAGGTATGTGTGTATGTATGTGTGCATATTTAATCATACTATCAAATTAAAAATGTATGCATGGATCTATCAGTCTATCAATGTATGTATATATTTGCCTATAAATGTATCTATCTAGCAATCAATGTATGTATCTATTTATGAATCTAAATTTCTATAAGTATTTATGTTTATATCCATCTACCATCTATTCTGTGTGTGGATATAACTATCATCTATTTTTTCTGTCTATCCATCATCTATCATCTACCTGCCATTCACATATTAAGAAGTTACCTATCGAAATCTATCAACTATGCATGTATCACGTATGTATCTCTCTATTTCTATGTATCTACATATCTGTATCTATCAATCATCTATTCTGTATATGAATGAAACTATCTATCATCTAACATCTATCTATGATTTCTCATAGATACATTCTGATAATAGTCTCTAAATATTTAGTCTCTAAATATATATAATTTATCTATCTATCTATCTATCTATCTATCTATCTATCTATCTGTCCTGTACAAGGTTGTAACTATCATGTATCTATCAATCATGTATCTACCATTTCACATATTTAGAGACTACTTATCAGAATCTATCTATCATATATCTATCACCTATTCTGTGTATTGATGTAACTATCATCTATATATCTCTCATCTATCATCTATTTACCATTTCACTTATTTAGAGGCTACTTATAAGAATCTGTCATCTATCTATTGATCGATCTATCTAAAAAAAAAGCATTTCACTTATTTAGAGACTACTTATCAGAAATCCTGAGCCAGAATAGCCAATTGAGCAGTCCTTCTTCATCAGCAAATCACTCTTAAACATTTTCTCCTTAGCACTATGATAAAATTGCCAAGAGATGGAACAGATTCCAACTCTGCACCATTTAAGGTGCAGGAGATATGACTGTCACTGGAAGTCCTTATCCTGGGGGGTGTGCATTGATTTTCTGCCAGACATTTTCTATATGAAAAACACTTGGAACACAGTGTTGCTGGAAATCAGTTTGAATAGTTAACTCTGAAGGCACACACAACACAAGATAAAGGGAGACAGACATTTCTCCTTTCGCTTGTAGTAGATGAACTTATTTGTCCTCTCTATAAAGTCAGCCACTCATATTCAAAGGGCTCAGAGGCACAGACTGAGTTAATCTCATCAAGAAAGTGTTTTAACATAATTTGTGGGAGACATGAACATGTAACATTTATCCTAGTCAACCTTACACAGACTAGGACAAAACGATTTGCGTATAATTTTCATTTAATACAGATAATTAATATAATAGAACTTAATTTGATGTATACATAAGAATATGATAAGGTTCCATTAAGAATTCTGTCATTTTCCAAAAGTTACTTGAATTCCATGACCAAGTGTGTTCTAAAAACCTATCCCTTCAAACCTGGCTAGCTAACCAATGATGCTTCTATTCAGTTTCTGGAATAAACTCCAAATTTTTCTTGCCTTAATTTAAGTAGTGACTAAAAGGATCTGGCTTAGGGTACCCAGTAACCATGACTAAAAGCTTCCAAATAGGACAAGACCAGCAAAGTAGAAATATATATAGTTCCACGGCGTTCAAAACTGTGCGGAAAGAAGGAAGGCAAAGTTAATGAGCCAAGCATTACCAACTACCACATTTTCAAATATCTCCCAGTGTCTTGAACATAAGCCAGTGAGATTGAAATGTTATTTATGCAGAGCATCCAAACCATCATTGGAAGATAATGACTCTGTGTAGCCCGGAGATTGTGTATTGTGTAGTTCTAAAATAGGTTAAAATGTGGTTCTCTAATTCTATCTTCCTCCTGATAGATTTATTCCCCAGAAAACTTGAGTAGAAAATATCAGCTCTTCCCATATCCAGTGTTACTTCCAAGTGCAGTGAACTTCAATTTCAAAACACACAGCATTTCACAGTATGTGTGAAACTACATCATCACCCAAGAATATACCCCATATTTCTGTTTCTAACTAAAGCATAATTTTCTGATAGGTAACTATTCAAACTCTGATCCTTGTTACCAAAAAGAATCTTCTTAAAGAATATAATATATATTTATATTATATATATATATATATATATGACTGTAAACATGCAATGGATGTGTTTTCATATCCATGACATATAAGTGGACAAAATATATGTAAAGGCAATTTTCTCTGCATACATGCGCCATACATTGCATGGAGGGATACACACTGTGTGGCCTGAGGTTTAATATGTGTGGTGATCTGGATGAACTTTGGCCCACAGACTGCAAGTATTTGAACACTTAGTCAGTTGATGGTGCTGTTCTAAGAGATTTAGGAGGTATGGCCTGGCTGGTTGGGCGGGGCGAGCTTTGAGAGTTCAAGGCCTCTGTTTTCTGCTGGGCCAGCCTCCCCACCATGATGGACTCTTATGTCCTTGAAACTGAAAGCCAAGTCAATGTGTCCTTTATAATTTGGCTTGGTCATGGTCATAACATAGCAATGGAAAGGCAACACGTTCACCATGGTTGGCCTCCTCCATTGCTTCATCTATGCTTTTAGGCAGGTCTGTCACTGAAACAGTCATTCAAATATACGGGCTAGCCTGGCTCAGCAGTGAGGCCACAGGATACCCCTGTCTTCAACGTCCATCTGTACTCTCAAGCCAGCACTGGGGTGATAGGCTTGGACAGCAATGTCTGAGATGTTATACATGGGGGCTGGACATTACCATCAAGTGCACCACACACTTTTCCCAAGTTCCCCTGATACACTGTGTATACATGTCCCAGTGCACTGTGTACGTGCATGTCCCAGTGCGGTGAGTACATGCATGTTCCAGTGCACTGTGTACGTGCATGTTCCAGTGCATTGTCATTCCCACCCAATTTGTAAACTGTTCAGCATTTGCAAGTATTGGACAGATGTACTTTCTAGTTTATTCCATTTGTATTTCCTCCACCTGACCAACATTTCTATCGCTCAGTGCTTGTTTTCTACTTACTAACAGGTAGCCAAAAGCATTCATAAAAGTGCAATTAAAAACCAATTTCCAGCAGTACATGAAGAAAATCTTATGTTTTGAAGATGGGAAGAAAAGAACATTTTATGCATCTGTTACAGCCTAATTGATAATGTTCTCAGTGCTTTAAGCAGTCTTATTTTAGGATATATATACACACAAATGCACACATACATGTACATATACGTACATATACAACTTTATCACTGTTGGGCATAATGTAAGGTGGGCCTAGCCCAAGGCCACCAGCTGGGAGGAATGCCTCCTATGGGTGTGGCTACTCGATGAGCATTCAGATGACTCTCTTACCAGTGGGCAACATTAACCTAGCCAGTCGCAATGGGTGATGGATACCATTTTAAAAAACTCTGTCATATTCCACAAATACAATCCAGACTTGAGTAGTCACAGTGGAGGTGAATAAACTGCTGGTTTTTTGGAAATCAGTAAATATAATTTATTTTTGCAATTGTTGGATAAAATGTACTCAAACTTGTCTATCTCTGAATGATAAATTTTAATCAGTCTTTGAACATGGAGACTGTTAATGATATCTGTGATACAGCATCGTGTACCCCCCAATACCCAACAGCAATGATCTAAAACACTTGAGAGTAAATATGCTTTTGTTTACAAAGGGAACAGAAAATTTGTACTTATTTTCCAGGTTTTTATATATCATGGCTGACACCCAGAAGACTCTAGAACAGCCTATCATGAAAATCATTAATATTTTCAAAGTAAATTGCTTAAATACACACCCTGAATTGGGAACTAAGGTCTAGAGATAACAAGGTTAACAAGATCTATGAGTTTACCATCACATTTTAAATAACATTTAATTTTCAAATGACAAATGATGGAGTTAAGATCAGCACAGCTCTTGAGTGACCTCTAACCACCAGTCCTAAGACATGACACAGAAGGAGGATCAAGGACAGACCATCTGCCTACACTGTTCTCTGTCTTTCAGAATCGGTTAAAATATCGATACAGAATTCCATGCCCACTGTAGGTGGTGAATTACTATGGGCATGAATGACGAGGTACTCAGAAAGAGCCTTCATCAACTTGAAGACAGGGATGATAATAAATTTTTAAAATCATATGACTTTCTGTCTGAGTCCTTTAATGGTTCTCACAATCATTCTGAACTTAGACTTCATGTGAGCACAGAATTCTCCACACACAGTGGTTATTTTCTTAAAACTTTCATGGTGAATGGACACTAGTTATGATTGAACTGAACATATTAGTGAGTCAAGAAATGGTATGTGGTGTGATGTGGATGTTGATATTACTGCTGGTGTGATAATATCAATGTCATTGCTGTTGCTATGGTAATACTGTCATTATTATCCATGACTGTTGTAGCCCTGCAGAAAAACAGGTTTGCAATGACCAACATCATCTCATGTCTAAACTGAATTTGATGTGGCCTTCTAGACCCATGTTCTCTGACACATAAAAAAAATGTAATCACATACATACTGAAAAAATGGTTCCACTGGAGAATGCCTGCCCTGTAACTGTGAGGACCCGAAATCAATATGCTAACACTCATCTAAAGAAGGTAGTTGTGAGCTGAGCATTGTGTAGTACACCTTGAACCCAAAGCACTCAGGAGGCAGAGTAAGGCAGATCTCTGTGAATCTGAGGCTAGTCTATTCTACATAATGAGTTCCAGGCTCACTAGGAATATATAATGAGACCTTGTCTCTAAAGAATGAAACCAAACAAAAAACCCAAGCAAAACTAAAGTTAGGCCTGATGGTACATATTTATCTTCACAATGGTGGGGAAAGAGACACAGGCAGACCCCTGAGGCTCTTTGGCAAGTTTCAGGTACAGGGAGAGACTGTATCTCACAATAATCAGGGAAAAGTGATTGAGGAACATACCAGACGCCTGGCTTATATTCGTGCATACAAACATGGACACAGAAACACACATAGAGAAAATAGCACCATGTCACCAGGTGTCCCAAGTGTGGGCCAGGAAGTGTACAGCAAAGAAATAAAATGGTCTTGTGCAGTGCAGTTTGCTGATAATCACTCTCGTCTAAGTGGATTTGATGTTCGCTTCCGATCCCACTAATTCCAGCCCAAACCTACAATACATATGTATTTGGAAAGATACGTCACATCTCCATCAATGGTTCAATTCAACAAGGTGTGCATGCAATGCCAGCTACAGGGCAGACCGTGGGCTGTGTGAAGAAAACACACTCTCAACAGTGTCAGGATCTCTGAAATACTTTATCTGAAGAATGCTTCCTGGAACTTGGAAGCTGGGAGCCGAACCTCAATGTTCCAGACAGATCTCTGTGGCCAGTGAACCCCATTGTTGGGACAAACAATTTCATGTCCTGGGGGGTGTGTGGGTCTAAGGGGAACACTTAACAGGAAATATTCCACTGTGGGGGATGGCCCTTTTTTTTCACAAACCAGATCTGGTATAAATAATACCAAAGTCACTTACCATATGCCTCACCTTTCAACTTGGTAGGATGGGATGGAATTAGGTCCACAGTTGGCATCAATTTGACTAATTCCAGTATTTATGAAACAAGTCTGTAAGAAACAGCCAACTGACATTTGCCTGGTATACGTCCTACAGAACAGGCATCTACTGGAAAACATATATCTGGACATGAAACAGACATATACCTGTTTTTATTTTATAGCAGCCCCCAAAACAGAAATTTGTCAATTTATAAATGAATAGACTAGTAAAATGTATTGGTTTCCATATAGTGGAAGAGCATTGAGCTATATAAAAAACAATGAAGAGTAAAGCAGGTATTTTCAAACATTCAACATGGGGTTACAACAGTATCACCTGTAAATTTTATCTTTAAGGAAATTTGCAATCAAGTTAGAAACATTTAAACCTCACATTTAAAGTAGATTTGTGCTCTTTAGGAGGTCTACACAGCAGATAGCATTGGTCACTGGTAACCCATGGATGACAGGTTGGACCTGTCTGTTTGTGGATGAATCTGACCAACAGCAGGGTCTATAGAAGGGTCACTAGTGTAAGAAGCCTTTGAAATGGTAAGAAAGATTCACATACTACAACTGGAAATATTTTAGCTAGAGAGAATTGATGCCTGCTCATTGTTTTATATGTAATGGTAAGGTTTCTGTGTTCTACTTAAACATTATTTTTAAATTGAATATAGTATTATTTAGGAAGAAATTCACATATATAGAAAGGAATTGGTTTCTGTACATATATGCACATTATCAATCCAAATCTGCTTATAGGCCATGTGCCTTTTACCCAAAATTCAATGCCATATGAAATTAATTGTGAATTCTCATCTACCAAGGTCACACACACACACACACACACACACTCCCTTCACTTTGCTACAGAGACTTGAGAGCATCGTATCTATGATTCAATTCCTTCTGAAAGTTTCTCAAGGGTAAATGGAAAAATGTTCTGAGTTTCCTCCATGCTGCTCTTTTTGTTTGAGGATATACGGCATATCCTCAAAATATATATCAGATATATATATTTCTTGCAGACAATACAAAAAAGAATTTTATTTCTTAATCCACTTGATTGACCTGTGTGTTTTGAGTGGGGAGTTGAGGCCACTGATATTTAATGTTAATATTGAAAAATGTGTATTGCTTGTCATTATTTTAATAATGGCCTGCATTCTTGGCCTAACTTTGTGTTTCTACAATTATAATTTCATTTAGTTTCTTTCTGTTGTCCCTTGGGTACAGTCATTCCTTTCTTAAGCTCTTTGTATTACTTCAAGTGTTCTCTGAAGGGCTGATTTTTCTGGACATGAATTCTTTCAGCCTATTCATATTCCAGAAATTTTCTTTTCCCTTCAAATACAATGGACAGTTAGGCTGGGCAAAGCACTCTGCATTGGTATCCACAGTCATTTAGAACTCGAAATCCTGTTTCAGGCTCTTCCGGCTTTTACAGTTTGCTTTAAAAAGTCAGTTACTCAGTGCAGCTTCATCCACTGAAGTCTAGTCACCCCATCCACAGTCTCTTACTTCAGGAAGATTAGCTCATCCTCACCCAACAGTAATCTGCAGCCAACATTTCTACAGTAAAGAAATAAGGAACATTTGGAAACACTAATATGATGCAACAGATGTTAAAAAAGGTGGAAGATAGTATAGTTTCCCTTTGGGAGACTATGGGGAATGCAGGTGGAGGAGGGAGTATAAAGATAATTAAGACTGATTGAGATGTTTTATGTAAAATACACAATGATTCAATAATAATAAAATTAAAAACAGAAACTTCTGGGGTAACTGCTTTGTGTTTTCCTTTACATGGAACTCACAACATTCTGTATTCTCTCTTGTTCTTTATCTTTAGAAGTCTGACTGTGATACACCATTGGGAGTGTCTTCTCATCCTGTCTATTTGGTGTTCTATGTACTTATGTTCATATGGGCATGTCTTTCCTTTATTTTGGAAAATTTTCTTCTACAATTCTGTTGAAGACCAGGTCAATATCATCAACCTGAGATTCTTCTTCCACTATGCCTGCAATGCATAGATTTGATCTTGTCATGGTATCCCACATTTCCTGAACATTCCATTCCTAAAAATTTTTCAATCTCTGATTGAGTGTTCCATTTCTTCAACTTCATCATTCAATCTTGATATTCTGTTTTCCATTTCATTCACTCTGTTAGTGAGGCTTTCTCCTGTTTGCTTACTGAATTATTCACTTCCTTCATTTCAACCTGACTTTTCTTCAATATTTCTCTCCTTTTCGTTCAATTAAATCAGAAGTTCACCCCTGCCTTGTTTTAGTTCTTTGATTTGTTGTTTGTATACTCTTTAAATTCATTGAATTTTTTGATCGTGTTTATGATTTTTTTTTAAACATTGTGTCCGGGGCTGTCTCTAGGGGCTTCTCATTGTAGAACTTTTCTATAGAACTGGTGGTGTTTAGTGGGAAAAAATATTACTTGGGTTTTTTATTTTGGTATGTGGATTTCTTTTATTGTTTGTGATTCTGGAATGAAATGCAAGCCTTCCTTTGTTCAGTTGAAGTCTGATTCCTTTTGTTTAATGATGTGCCTTCATTGTTCTCTGATTGGGTAGGAAAAGGTGTTTTCTACAGGCTTCAATTTCTTTCCTTTGAATTGGCAGTGGAGGAAACAGCTGGCTCTAGTCCAGGTATTGGGGTTGGTTTTACCCGGGCTAGTTGGGAGCACTTCAGAAGTCTCAGATGGGTAGTGCCAAGGTCCAATGAAAGGAGATGTGAGATGGGAGTGGTGGTCCCTACTACTCAGGAGGCAAGTTTGAGCCCGGAAGCAGTGGAAAGGACTGCATACTGTCTCAGAGGAGTTTGGTGGACCTAGCACAATTTGGGAGGCTCACCCAGCAGAAGCCTGAGTCAGGGACCAGTCAGGAACTCCCAGGCTTTTTCCTAAATACTTGGCCCAAGAGGACAGCAGGCACAGCACTACTGGAGAAGCCTCCTGTTCTCATGTTTAAGCACAGCTGGGTTCTGCTTTAATGACAATTCAGCATCTCCACACACTCTTAAGGTGCTAAAACAGGGATGACTAGATTCTATACAGGCTCACCTTACATGGAAGTCATGTCCTTGTTTTCCTTCTAAGCCTCCAAGGATCAGAATCTGAAGAATCAGTGTCTTAGAAGTTTGAGTAGAATACTACCAGTGCCAGACGTGACTCTTCATGATTGGTTATTTACATTTACCATCAGTAGGAAAACTGTGATGGTAACCCCATAGTCCCATTGCGTCAAGGAGGGACCTCATATATTTCTCCATTGCAATTGGTAACTATTCAACTCTCTAGTTCTGGATACTGGTCGTCTATTGTTTCTACCGACCTATTGCATGCTCTGAGCTTGTACAAAATATTTTTTAGCCTATCAGAGAATCGAAGTTTTGAAAATACTTGAGGAACATACATGAATGTCCAGTATACATCAATACAAAATAGATTACTGGGAGCTTTAGGCTTTCAGCAGGCAAAGTGCTTGCCATGGGCATTAGTTAAGTTTCTGTTGCTGTGATAACATACTGTGACCAAGGGAACTTATAAAATGAAAAGTTTATTTGAGCTTAGGGTTCCAGAGGAACCAGAGTCCACCGTGGTGGGGAGGCTTAGTGTGGCAAGAGATGGCCAGGCCTACACAGAACTAGCATCTTGCCACAGACAGGGGAAGCAGAGCCTTCACATGGGCACACTGAACTGACCTTCCAACAAGACTTGCATAATATTGGGTGTTATTCTTTTTCCTCTTCAGCTTCTTCCAACAAATAAGGACCATAACATACAGCAGAACTTTCCTATTTTTTTTCAAAATTTATATTTGCTCACATTAACTATAGAAAATATTGGATCTCAGTATGAAATCTTTGTGTATACAATGAACTTAATTTCCTGTACAGTTTTCTGTTGGCTGATAGTACTGTTGTGTCTCTTTAAAAAATCTCTGTTTCCTATGATAGACCATGTGACAATGCTCTAAGCCCTAAACTTGTTTTGTTTAGCTGAAAAGAACAAGTATAATAGCTTAATTAGACTCCTTATAATGACTGTGGGGTGTGTATGTGTCTGTGAAGCTGTTTTTGAGTGTGTGAAGCCATGCACCAACACACATAGAGTCAATATATTGACACCAGGTATGTTCTTTGATAATTCTCCATCTTCGTTTCTCAGATGGATTTTCTCACTGAGACTAGAGATTGGATTACTCACCACTCTGGTGGACCAGCAAGCCCCAGTGAAAAGTTTATTCTCTCTGACCCCTTTACTGGGATCACAGCACAATGAACCCTGTCCAAGCTTCTATTTGGGTGCTACTGTTCTGAACTTAGGTTGCCATGTCTGAGTGACAAGTGCTTCTCTCTCTGAGCCAGCTCCCCAGGGCCTGTTCACAAATTTGTACACCTAAACTACAAAGGTAGCAAGCATGTCAGAATCATTATTACTAAACTAGTGAAAAGCATTCATTTACATAAAATATGAGACCTGTTAGTCTAGAACATTACAAGAAGCACATAAGGAATGTGAGATAACCTTTAATTTCTCCTGAAAATATCAATGAATTTTATAAAGATATCATGACTTTGTTACCTACAAATGAGTAACTGGGTTCCTGGACATTTTCTTTCTTTTTCTATTTCCTGATCTTGCAAACCATAGTTTCTCTTAGTCGAATGCAAGCCTGTGAATATCTTTTCTCTTCTGTCTTCTACCAAGGTATGCACAGTTTGTGTGGGAAGAAACTGTAGAATATTACAACTTTTCAAAAAGTCTAAAGCTGTAAAATTGATTGAGACCTTGTAGTTTGGGGCACCCAGTGGAATGTCCAGGCTCTGAATGCATGGGGACAGAACTCAATGGGGAACATGTTTATATTTTTTAAGTGCATGAAGAAAATAACAAATTAGTTGTGGTAGGTTTCTGGTGAACAGGAGTTCCTTAAGTTAAGACAACCAGGGCTGAAACTTGTCCACATTTTGCTGCCTCCAGGGATTTTCCATCCTTTCCACAATCATAGTTTTAAATCTTCAGAGGCTTTCAATGGTATCAGGAGGTAATCATTTCCATAAGACATTAGTCACCTGCCTTGAGTTTATTCAATATGTTTTGCTTTTGGAAATTAGACCAATCCCAATGTCAGGCTTTTGCTCATAAATTAGAAAAATAGTCATATTTCCTGGAAAGATATCCCACTTTGACAAAAATAAGGTAGATGCCTTATAAAACATACGTCCTGCATTTTCTCAGATTTGTAAAATTCTTTTTGTAATCCAATGCTCTAATTTCATGAAAGTCCACAAATAACAATGTCTGAAATGTGATTCCTTTCCAATCACAAAAGCATATGTGTCACCACCCAAACATTATAGACACGGTATCATAAATGTAGGTACATACACAGAAACATGTCGATGCATATACAGGTCATACACACTCATGCATACAAGAAAGCATATGAACATGCTTTTGTATGTTAAATACATTCTCTAGGAACTATAGAGATAGCTCAGTAGTTAACAGTACTGTATACTACTGCAGAGGACCTGGATTTGGTTCCCAGTGCCCACATGGTAGCTAAAAACTTCAACTCCAGTTTCAGGGGATCACAAATCACCTTCAGGCTGCCAAGGACACTGTATGCATAGGTTCCCTTATACATGCAGTCAAATGCCTGGTATACATAAAATAAAAATCAATGTCAAAAATTAATAAATATACATACACTCACACTTGTACATTCAGTGCACATATAAATATGCACACATACTCAGAAACACATATTCATATAAATTCATGCCTATAAATGTACACATGCACACACATACACATGCACAGGCACAGATATAGTCCATCAAAGCTACAATGCATTGGAATATATCACACACTATACGCTTACACACAACTCATACATATAAGAACATCTGTAAAATGCATTCACACCTGCAAGTTTTGATAATTGGGAACACAGAGGTTTTCTTTATTGTGTTCATATGTCTTTATTAGATTAACAATCCAAGCCAAGGAAACTGGCTGTTAAGTCAGCGCTTTTTTTTTTCTTTTTTTTTGGCCTTTGAGTTCTTAAGATGAAAGTTTTCAGGTAGCAGTTTCAGGAACAAAGCAAGATTGGTTTTACGCATTCTCTTATCCAGGGAGAGTTTAGTAAACATATGTCCCAGATTTCTGTAGAATCATTAGTTCACAAGGCACCTAAGCCCTACTGATCAGCTTATACACTGCAGGCATCTATATTTTTAAAGTAAATAAACAGTTGTTACCCAGTCCCCAAATTTTGCAGACAATCTCATGTTTCAAAAATCCAAGCCATTAGTCTAAAGTATATCTTCATTTCTCAGGGGTTGCTTAATAATAGTGATGATAATAATGATAATAATGTCAGAATAATGCCCCTCTTGAAAGAAGCATGGTCCTCCTTGGATTTCAGCAAAAAGATGACAGAATCATTTAGCAAATCAGTATCAAGCAATTCCAGGCAGATCAAAAACTGTTGGAGGAAATGTGATTGGAAATGGTCCAGTAGTCATTTAAGAAAACCAGAATGAATGATGACAGAAAGTTAGAATACATTCATTATTAGATGCTGGAACTAGGCAGGTGAATTTTTCAAGACTATAACAGCTCACAGAAGAGATTCATACTGTGTCCTAGAAATTCTGTATACCTCACACATCCTTCTTACAAACAGCAAAGAACTCTGTGCCTGGTGCACATTGGGTTTTGAATATGAAATGTACTCTATGAAGTCTCTGGCCTAAACCCTTGGTCTCCAGCTGTTGTAAATGTCTGGGAAGATGCTGGAGCACTTAAGAAGTGGAGTCTTGGTCTCCATATGGGTCACCGGGGTTAGAACTTGAGGTTTTCAAGCCGGCCCCACTACCTTGGTTTAGTGACCATAGATGCAATGTGAGCAGCCAGCTTCCGTCTCTCAACAGGATGTGCTGGCATCTTCTGGAACTACAACAGTTCCCTTCAGTTTCTTTCTAAAAGATATTTTGTTGTAACAAGTGAAGAACTAACTAAGGCAGTGTGTCCATTCTGACGGACCATGTATCATCAAAGTATAATACTAAATCAATCCTCTTCCTTCCGGTCCTGTTTGTTAGGTTGTATTATCCATAGCAACAGGAAAAGTCAGTAAACTAAAGCTCATGAGATACCAAGCTCACCCTGTGACTCTGTTAGTTGGATATGCAACTAACTGACCCAATCTTGGGTTGAATCATTCTTTTCATTGAATAGGTACAGATTTATATCTTGGCATTCTTCTCCCACAATATACTTTTACAACTATTTGTACTAGGTTAGGTATGATAAGTAGTCTAGGCGTGGTAGGAGTTCTCAAGTTTACACAAAAAAAGGACGTTGATTCTATGCAAATACAACACAATTTTATAAAAGGAACTTGAGCAACAATGAATTTCAGATCCAGGGGCCAGCCTCCCAAAAAGAGAAAAATATGTTCTTCCACTCAGTATCTCAGATCTCCATAGCTGAAAACGAAAAGCCTTGGTAAGGTCAAGTCTCCCCCACTGGCAGACGAGGAGCCAAGTTGTTCTGGTGAGACTACAGACAGAATAAAGAAATGTTGGTGCAGCAATGGTAAAAGATTCAGAGGTAGAACTTCGGGGAAAAGGAGAAACTTTGCCTTAGAATCACATGAAGACTGATTTGAAAAGATTAGGAACAGAGGGATAGATGATCCATTATCAAGAGAAGTGCTTTCAAACAATAGAGTAACCTAGGACTTTTAAATTCCCATGTTGCTGGCAAGAATCAGCATCAACCTTCCAATGAGGCATGTCTGATCGTAAAATTCCATTTTACTTAATCTTTTAAAACTGGCCGTGTTTACCCATGAGTTCTGAAGACATAGACGAGAATTCTTTACACACGCAATCGATCTTCTCCACCCTAACTTTTATCACCAGCCTCTTCCAGGTTTGTGTGAGAAGGAAGACAGAAGGCAGGGAATGAATGTCTTCATGTAAGAGCATTGTTACAAATAAAATAGCTTGCTGAGCAGTTATTCATAAGATGGTTATTATTCAAGGTCAACTGGACTATGATAACAAATGGTTCTAGGCAAGTCAGTGGAGGGTCATTTATATTACTTTATTTATGGTGACCAAGGCATCAGCCTTATCTCTGCTTTGGGCTGTGGATGTCAAGGAATTTCCCATCATGAATTCCTGGTCATGATGGACTCTACCTTCAAGCAGTCCTTCCTAAGTTATTTCAGTCAGGACACTTCCTCAAAAAAAAAAAAAAAAAAAAAAAACAGGAGAAGCCACAACTATATTTAGGAGCAAATAAAACATATAACTCACAGACTCTCATTCAAGAAACATTGAACATTTCAAATGGTTTAGATTTTGCACTTGAGAGGTGTGACTTTTACAAATAATATATTTCAATTTTCTCTTAATAATGTGTGTGTATGTGCTTAATCACTCTTAGTATAGTGTAGTCTCTTGACCACAATTTTAAATGTCAGGTAGTAAATAACCAAAATGAGGCTTGGTTTTTCCAGAGAGAAAAAAGTCATGTTCTTTTGTTATTGGTGAGCATTATTTTCAGGCAAACCATCCATTTCACAAGGCTTAGTTGTTTACTTTTGGGAAATACCTGCCATTTCTGCTTCTCGATCTTTCTCCAAGATACTCTGTGGTCCACTGTGATGGTCTAGCCCTTGTATTCCTTGCTTTCTCCCCACTTGTGACCACCTCTTGTGTCTTCTGAAGCTTCTCAAAGGTGGACTGGTCAATGCTTTACCCGACTACATTTCCCCAGGATATTACAGCCACAATGTCTTACCACATGACCTTCTACCATGCTCTGTCCACAGTCATGACCCTAAAACTCCACTCTAAAGCTTTGCATCCATTAGTCTGTAGTTGAGGATTGTCTCATCTCTGACAACGTAATTCCCTGAAACAACTGCTCTTTATGCCTATCCTTTTCTTTTTCTTAGGTCCCCCAGTTCCCCAATTTAACAGCTTCTGACCCAAGAACTAAAGAGCAATAACTCCAGGCAAGGGCATTGTGACCTTCAGGAGTTCCAGAATGGTTACCAAGACATCCTAAATTACATCACAGTGTCTGTAGAACGTAGCATATTGGATCATTGTGATCATGTACTTATTTTTCGAAGAGAATAGACAGCCTCTTCTTCCTCATGAAGTGTTATATAGCACACTGACCTTCATCAAAAGAAAGTGCAATGTGTGAGCAAAAGCTTAAAATGTACAGAGAGGGCCAGCTTTCTTTAAGGGTGTGATACCAGATTGCTTGACAACGCTTCCTGGACCAGAAGTGCACCCACAAGCATTTGGGGACTACAAATTAGAGTCAGTCCACAGGCCTCACGAAAACAGGGACATGTTGGGGACATGCAGTCGATGTAAAAGAAGATGCAGAACGGTGTCTGAACAGGATCGAAACACATTACATGAAATTCTAAAAAGAATTATTAAAATATTATAATACTATTCTTTTAATTTAAAGAAATCAATCTCTATATTTAATTTAAAATGTTGAGAACTGCACACATAAGTAATATATTTACATCATTTCCACCCCTTCCTCTCCGTCTTCCAGTCCCCCTGTGCCCTCTACACTCCCTCTCAAATTCATGACTTTTTCCTCTTTCATTATTGTAGCAGTAGAATATCACTTTGTTAGTACTTTTTAAGTATACTTGTTATAATTATATATAATATCTACTTAGTCCTGTGAATGTTACTCATATGTAAGTGTGTTAATCAGGAGGGATTGGATTGGAGAGCTTATTCCACGAGAAAACAGGTTCTTTGTCTCTCAGCAACCACTGTCAGCCTGGATGTCTTCAGCTAGAGACAGTGGGGTTTTGTGCAATTTCCCCTAATTAGGTTAGTATAGGAATGGGTAGAATCACAATGTGAACTTGTTTACTTGACCATATTGGTGAAATTCCTTGGGAAGTTTTTTTTTTTTTTAAAATCAGTTAATTAAAATGCTCATAATAGATATCATAGTAAATAGATCTCTAGTTACTTAACAATATTCTTGCACCCAGATGATTACTATTGTTCATATGATTGAAACTGTCAGAAGCTTATAAAAGAATTTAAACCATTACAGTGTTTATTCTGAATACAGTGAAAATTACAGTACATTTTATTATCTTTCCACTTACTGAGTGCAGTAACACATTATTTTCTCTAGTAGCACCTGTAAACTTTATTAGAATTTGGTATGTTCTTATTTAATTTTCATGAACATCATACATTAATATTTTCATCAAATTATTTCGATTCTTCCCAGTGCCCCTCCAAGTCTTCCCATGTCCCCGGATTTACTTTCAATTTCCTGTCCTCTTCTTTCGTATTGCTGCATAAACATACAAAGATTCATAGACAGAGACACACATATATACAGAAATACATATATGATGCACTGCACTGAATTCATTTATGTTTTAAAAGATGGCTCTGAACATTTGTCTTCTGCATGAGCAAACTGTCTTCATTTCAGATTGAACTATGATTTACATGTATTAACTCCATCCAAAAACTTCTCCTGTTGCTTCCTTGGTTGGTCTCAATTGGAGCAGGAATCATAGACTGAGGATTTGGGAAATGATTAGGGTGTAAGGACAGTGAGTTGTTCTGTGTTTTCAAGGCTCATAGGGACAGTGAGAGGTGTGGGGTTATTAGCAGGTAAGTGCACATGAGAGGGAGCTTGGATATCTGGGCATATCTGTGAAGTCAATATTCTAACAATCTGTTCTAGTCCTCTCCTCCTCCCCTCCACTTCTAGCTTCCTCTCTCTCTCCTCTCTCTCTCTCTCTCTCTCTCTCTTCTTTCTCTCTCATTATCTTGAACATTTGCTTCACTGTCAGAATTATAAATAAGGCTTTTGTGCATATATGTAGAGCACAGATGTCTCTCTCCACTGCCCCGGTCTTTTTCCCTGCTCTTACCTTGTACAAAGCTGTTCCTCTGATTGCCTCCTGCTAAATGGTTCCTCTGGCCATGCTAGGGAAAAGCGTGTCCCATTCTTCCAGTTCTTAAGATCAAAAATGGAAAACGTGATTTCTGGCTCTGGTTCTTGACTTAAGAAGACTCCAGAATCAGAACAGTATGTATGTACTTGTCTGTGCACCACAAATACACACCCCCACCTTCATTTGAGTCCTGCCATATATATGAAATATGCCCAAACATATCTATCTTCTGTACATCTCACTTTCCCACCAAGACTCAGAGCAGACTGATAAGAATGTAAGTCGCTATCTCAAGGTACTGCTGTTCCCTTTCTGTTCCAGTCCTCCTTCTCCATTGTCTGAGAGGCAAGGTCAGTGCACATTCTGCTAGGCCTTCCCACAGCTGGCTCTCATCTCAATACTGATTTATTTCCTTCCTTTTCAAAGAAAATGTCATTGAATTGCTATGCATGTCCTACAATATATCTTGATGGTTTCTAGACCTCTCCCCATCTGTAATTCCAAAGCCCCACCCCCACAGGATTTCCTGCCTTCTATCACACATGTTAAGGGCTATCAAGTTAAGTTTGTGTCTGAGGATGTCCCTCGGTGTGAGTGCACCCAATGCAACCTGGTTAGCCTACCAACCATCACTCTCTTGAAGAAGAGTGTTACTTACGCCTGGGCATATCACAGACACTTATTCTCTGCATTTGACCAGCTATGGAAGGCTGGAATAGTCTTCATCTATTGCAAAAAGAAACTTCTAGCATAAGTGGGCAGAGATATACTTGTCTGTAAATATCAGATGGATAGTTTCTTCTGTTCCTGACCTGCAGCCCCAGTAGCTGCATTGAGATTCCTCAAACTCACCAAGCTCTCTACCCCTTAAAGGGGATGCCAGATGCTGTTCTGGCCAGACAGAAAAAATTGTTTCCAACTTTTCCAGACAGGAATACAGAGTCTATGACCCAGGAACTGAAAATAACAACTGTTAGATTACATGATCCTAATAGTAATTTTCCCACAGGCTTCAGTCATGGCAGAAACCACAGGAAACTTGCTTTTTTGGATAAATTATAACGGGAGCGACATGGTTCACAGGGATATATGGGTTTTCTGAAACTTTTAGTACCATGGGAAGTGTCCCAGGAATGTGTGCTGAATGAATGACTGAATATTTATGCTTACGAATAAAGAAGCCCAAAGACAGTTGCTTTTAAGAAGACAGGCATCTTTAACATGTACAGTGTTGGCTGTGATGACTCAACATCCACGTATAAACCACTGAGAAAGGAAAAGGATTTCGGGATGAATCTCAGTTGGTAGCATGCTTGCCTTTTAGGAATGACACGTGGGGTTACACCTTCAGCACCACATACAGCAGACATGGTACTGCATGGACTGTACTGTCTCAGGACTGTACAAGTGGAAGCCAGTGCATCAGAATTTCCAGGTCCTCCTTGTTTCTATGTTGAGTTTAATCTTACTGTGGGAGGACTGGGGTTCTCTGTCAACATTTAAAGAGAAATGGGGCTGGACAGATGATGCAATGGTTAAGAACACTCAGTGTTTTTGCAGAGGACCCAGGTTTGGATCCCAGCAGCCACATGGCAGCTAACAACTTTGAGTAACTCCGTGTACAGGGAAATCTGATACTCCCTTCTGACCTCCATCAGCATCACACAAAAATGTGCATTTACATGCATATATGTAATAAACTGCATTCATATTCATTAAATTAAAATAATAAAAGATTTTTAAAGACTTTTTACAATATAAACAGAAACATGGCTTTCAAAGTGTTCTCTGAGACAAATGGGAGACAGTGAGAAATTAGAAGTCAACATAGTGAATTTCCAGTGCAACAGTTCAGAACAAGGCCAGTGTGCTGGCCAGCAAGAATGGCCCTGGCCAGCGACAACAGCCCTGGCACTGGATGCAGGAGGATTACCCCAACTTCAAGGACCGCTTAGGCTGCAGAGTGATGGATACACTGTCTCAAAAAACAAACATAGAAGAAAAGAAAATATCATGTTACAGAAAAGTATGATTTCATAGGTGCTTAAGAAAGGCAGAATACCGTCCTGAAAATAGGGTTCATCTACTCTAAGAGTTATTCCAGGATGTTCATGAAATGAGCCAGGAATGTACTTAAACCTTGACAGTTGGGGACTACTACACTTTGGATGTGCTGTTTTCAGCCATGATGTTGAGAATGAAACCCTTAACATGTACTGCCTCCTATAAGATAGTGAGGTTCGGAACATTGCTTCTTTCTGAGGGTATTAAAGTTCTATGAAGCTGTGTATTGCTTAATTTTCTATTCGTATGTTCAAACACCATGACAAGACCAATATAAAAGGACAAGACTTTATCACTTTATCTAGACTAAAGTGTTCCAGAGGGATGAATTCATCATGGTAGAAAGGCATGAAAGCTGGTAGTTCAATCTTCAACCACAAACACCAAACACAGAGTACATACACTGGAAGTGAGGCCAGGCTATAGATTCTCAATTCCCACCCACTGTGACACACTTCATGCTCCAGAAAGACCACACCTCCTAAATGCTGCAAATGGCACCACCAGTTATGGACCAAGTTTTGATAATATGTGAGCCTATGGCAGATATTTCTCTTTCAAAGAACCACAGGAGGCAATGTTTTCATTTTTTAAAATTTTCTTTTATGTGTATGAGTGTTTTTCCTAAATGTATGCAAGTGGGCAATATATGTCTATGTGTCCAATGCCATGGAACTCCAAAGAGGGTATCATATTCCCAGGAACCTGAATAGCATATAGCCATGTGGTTGTTGGGATCCTAACCTGAGTCTGTTTCTCTCAACTGGTAGTAAGACACTGGCTCATATATCCAGCTCCTCCAATGTTTTAAGATTTGTATTATTTGTAATTATGTGTACTAGAAGGGGGTATGTAAATGAATCCAGGTGCCTGGGTCAGAGGAGTGGGTATCTAGGAGCTAGCTTAGAGGTGGTATTGATCTGGGAACTGAATTTATCCACTCTGTCATACTTGCTGGAATCTTTTGAGTCAAGTGAGTGTACACAGATGTCCCTGTGCATGTTTATCTCCTCAGTCTAGGCAACCTATCTACAGTCTCTCCCTTAAAGATTAGTCTCCTTCACCCAGCATTAATCAGCAGCCAATAGTTCTTTGGCTATGGCTGAGGCCTGCTGCCCATTTCCCCAGTTGTGGGGTGGGTTTTTGTGAGATTGAATTTGCATGGGTCTTATGTAGGCTGATACCATTGTAAGACTCTGTTTCTTCAGGGTCAGTTATCTCCTTCCCTGTCTCTTCCAAACTTTCCACTGCTCTTGTCTGAGCCCTGGGTGGGTGAAATTTAAAAAAGAATCCTGCCAAGACCCACACTGTGCCCTCTTATTCTTTGCACTGTGGCTGTGTGTAGACTTTTGTGTTAGTCGCTCTGTGCTGCATGAGGACACTTTGCTGATAAGAGTAGACAGATGCATTCTAGTCTCTGTACCCTTGTTATGAGATGACCAACCCTAAGTGAAACATCTAGAAAGATACCTCTACACCAGGGCTCAAGAGCCATGTGGTACTTAACTGCTTTAAGACCAGTATGTAGTCTTACCCACTTCAACATTTCCAGCCTTGGGATGCCATTTCTTACCCAGTGTTATTCTGTGCCATTCTACACAGACATATTTGTGCCATGATTTCATCTACTAGGACATATTGACTAGATGCAATCAACAGAGAGGGAGAGGGAGAGGGAGAGAAAGAGAAACTACCAATTTTGTATATTCACCTTTCTAAACCAATAAAAATATACAACACCTAGCCTTGGATGTTTCAGAATAGCAAAAGATATTGGGCTAAGACAAAATATACCAAGGGGTTCTGTGTTCATGATAAAAGTCTTATCACTGTATTTATTTAGTTGTGCTAGACTTATAGCTCAACAAAATCACCAAACAGTGAAACTACCATAAGTTGAAAATTCAGTGAACTCACCTAAGGAATGTAGGCATTGAAATTTAGCTACATGGTATACACTGTAAGGCACTAGTTTCTGTTCTTACTGACTGCATATCTTCTTGGGACTTGTCACTTGCTACTGCTATGTGGCATGGGGAAAATTTCTCATATCAAATCTTGCTATGCCAGATAAGATCAAAATTTAAAATTCAAAGCAAGATATGTCTATGGAATGCATTTTATTTTTGCCATCATTGTCAAGTTAGAAAAATATGCTAAGTTGAACCATGATAAACCAGCGACTGTCTGTATTATCAAAGATGTTATGAAAACTGGATTTCATGCAAAATAATATATAGCTTGCAAATGTGGTGAGAATTCTTGTTTGTTAACTATTTTTGAGAGAACAATTGTGACTCTGAGCTTGAAGTTTGTCATAAAGATATGTTCATTATTTTTATCTTACCACTGAAAGTGCCATCAAATTTATTAGGACTGATTAGTAAAATACAAAAATAGCTGAAAAGGCAGCCTAGAAGAATCAACTCCCCGAGAATTAAACAGAATTTCCAACTTGTCACTGATTAGAAAAGTTAGTATAAAGAAACAAGCCAGAAGGAGCACATCTGATGAATAAATAAACAAGGAGTGATCTCAGAGGAAATGCTGTTCAACTTCCATGATCCACACACCTAGGATCATAATATTAAGCACTACTTCAAGTTTGAGTGTAAATTCTGTTATTTATGGCCAGACTGTTGTGCAGGGCCTGATGGCTTTGCTGGTCAAGTTCTAAGACTCCACCACAGCATCAACTATCTGAAAGTGTGCTCTGACTATGAAAATTAATAACTGCAGCCAGAGAAATGGATCAGTCCCTTAAGGGGATGCTTAAGGATATGAGTTTCAACCTCACAACTCAGACTGTAGAATGAGAGAAATCAACTCCCAGTTGTTTTCTGACTCCCACACATCAGGATGTGGCATACTTGTGCACATGTATATATATATATACAAAACAAATAAATAAATATAATTTCACTTTTTTATCAAAGAAAATTCATAGCCCACTGTTGATAGCAATGAAAGATATTCAAGACTGAGGACTGCTTTTGAGATTTATAAAAATTATCTCCTTTATCCTCAGAAATGTCCAGTGACAGTTCTGTGAATGTAGGTATGATGATCATGTCTTTTGCATACCTCATAAGTGACATTTCAGAAGTTAACAAATGTGATGGAGAAAAGAGAAAGAAGCTGTGTTGTCACTATAGGAATCCCATTACATTCCACCAAAAAAAAAATCACTTCCACTACAGAAAAAGATAAGCTTGCTTTATTCTTGTAGGATTACTGTGAGAGGCAGGAGAAAGAGAAGGCATAAACCCTTGAACAAAACTCCTGGGGTGTTCTTAATCAGTATTAAAGTATTTGTTTGCTATTCTTACTGTTGTTTTACACATGGTCTCACACTAGCCTGGAACTCCTCAAGACACTAGAACCAGACTCTCTGGTCCAGGCAGCTACGTTTCTACATCCACCTAGCACTGAGATTTAAAGTTCACAGCCCCATATTCAGCTATTGTAACATGGGCTCTAAGTAGTGAAACCCATGTCATCAACCTTGTTCCAAAAGCACATTAGCAACTGAATCATTTCTCCAATGTAGATAGATGTTCGAT
Source organism: Eospalax fontanierii (assembly GCA_035773235.1). Classification (NCBI taxonomy): domain Eukaryota; kingdom Metazoa; phylum Chordata; class Mammalia; order Rodentia; family Spalacidae; genus Eospalax; species Eospalax fontanierii. The sequence continues at coordinate 4,468,180 of JAJHUQ010000048.1, read as the reverse complement.
GTTCTTTAACCACACACAAGAAACTTGAGTGAAGTAGATTTATAGCATGTATCCTCCACCTCTTTCCTCCTCCTCCTCCTCCTCCTCCCCCTCTTTTGGAATCGCTTTTGCTATGTAGACCAGCTGACATGGAACTGAAAATCCTCCTGTTTCAGTCTACCCAAGCTTACATTTCACAAGTGTGCACCCCTATCTCGTATGGGCAATAATACCCAAAATATTAAGTCATAGTCCACATAAAAGAGCTCTTATCTCTAGTCACCACAGTTTGAAAAAGCATGAGTGTATTTTTAAATGATTTGCAAAGAATATCACACAGTATTTTCAATTATAAAGGGAAAATATACTTAAAGGTATAAACATGTACAAGCAATGCAATTAAAAGTTTAAGCAAAAGAAAATTACAAAGTTTTTATCATGAAGGGTTGGAATAGAAGACTGGGGTTTGCCAAATGTAATGTATTAGAAATATGCTAGCCAAAGCCTGGGGTTATCAAACTGGAAAAACTAGAACATTCAAAATTCTTTCTGTTTGGATAATTAGGTGTCTGAGATTCACTATATTCCTGTGCAGTGGGGAGGAAGGAATGGATTAAGTAGATTTAGTTGTCATGTTCACACACCTGGCCTGGGAAGCCTCAACTGGGGAATGGCCTCCAGGGAACTGGCCTGTGCTCCTGTCTGTGGGGGATTTTCTTGACTATTGAGTGGTGTGGAAGGACCCAGTCCAATGTGGGTGGTGCCGCTCCTGGGAAGGTTGTTCTGTGTTGTATAAGAAAGCAGGCTGAACATAGGTAGGGGCCAACCCAGTAAGCAGCGTTACTCCATGATCTGTGCTCCAGCTCCTGTCTTGGGCTTCTTCAGTGATGAACTGTAACCTGGAAGATGTGAGTCAAATAAACTCTGTCCTCCCCAAGTTGGTACTGGTCAGTGTTTTGTCACAGCGATTGGAAGCAAACTAGGACAGGGAGGGAGAGAAGAAGAGGAAGATAGGTGAAAGAAGGGGAGGGAATGGCAGGGAAGGAGAGAGGGGCAGGGGGAGGAAGAGGAAGAGAGAAAGGACAGCAGGGACACCACAGAGAAGCACGACAAGGAGTGTGTGGATCAGGAGAGGTGGAGGAGGAACTCCTCGGTTCAGTTAACAGTGCTCTTCTGTTCTGAGCATCTGAAAGGAAAGGGACATGGGAACCAACAGCAAATGACAGATAAATGCACAGCCTGTCGTGAGGTGGCACTGGAGAAGCATTGGCAAACGGGAAGAGCCAGAAGGCAGAAGGTTTGTTGGCCCACACGCTACTAATAACAGATGGAGACACCGGGAGATGTGAAATAGAATTCTTGCAGCCAGAAGTGATTCCTGCTTCCTCAGTATCTCTACTGACGTCTGAACATTGGCTCCCATCTATTCAAAGAAGTACAGATGCTTCTAAACTTCTGAGTCTTGGAAATTTATCTAAAAGATACGACTGCAATCCTTTCTCTGTTCATTGGGTCATCAGGAAAAAAAAGAATATTGTTTTGCAGAGAAAAATAGCAGGTAAGTTCCTTGCTGACATTGTCAAGGATCCTTAGTTTCAAATCCACAGGCACCTCTCGCAGCGAAAAACTAGCTAGTATGATCCAACAGATGGCTCTTCTCTTTACCATTTGATTATCGTGATTATTTGGATTCAAGGTCAGAGCTGCGAATCCACAAGGCAAGAGATGACTACCAAGTACTTACAGATTTCCCTAGAGGAAATTGAATTTTATGACTATGAAAACAGAGTCTACTCATTATTTTAATTAATTCCAAGGACCCTGGAACCAAGGACCCTGTACAAGGTATTTCCAGCTGAAAATGCTGGTTTTCCTGTAAGAGTCAAAGTGGAGCTGGGAGCAATAGGAACAGAAGAAAGAAAATTCCTGGTTTAGAAACTAGAAATGGGGGCTGGAGAGATGGCTCAGCAGGTAAGAGTGATGGCTGTTCTTTCTTGCTGAGGACCCAAGTTTGATTTCTAGCACCCACATGGCAACTAAAAACAATCTGTAATTCCAGGACTAGGTGAATCCAGTTCTTTGTTTGTCCTTAGCATTTCACAAGATAGGGGCACTTAGATTCATGTAGGCACTACATTCATACACTAAATAAATACATAAATATAAATAAATGAAATATATAAAAAAAAACTACAAATGGGTTTCATGATCTTTTCCCAGAGGGCATTCATCCATTCTCCCCTCCAATTTACCAAGAAGGAATGGAGAGAAACGTGGGTTTTTGCTTAATAATTGTACCTAGATTACCTACCAATATCTCTATCACCTTTCCCTAGAACAATGAATTACTTCCAAGGAAAGTTTAGACACAAAGTAATTAATAACACATTTTTAAAAAAATCACTCAAAACTAAATCAAATAAAAAAGAGATGAAACAACAGATATAAAATATCTCCAAAATGTCTAACAAACAGTAGATTGGTAATATAAGAATAAATAATCAATTTGATGATTTTTTGTTCTGCAAGAATTTCATGAATGTATATAATAAAAGATATTCATAGGTACTCTGTACTTCTGCCTCCCAGCTCTCTCTAATCGATCTACACATGACAATCACAACCTCAACTTCACACACACACACACACACACATGCACACACCCCTGATTCTTCTTTCAGTAGTCATCAACTAACAAAGGGTGTGAGTTCATATCATCTGCCTACTCCTTTGCTGGAATTTTGATGGATTTGATCTTATGCAGACCTTGTACACATAAACACAAATACTGTGAGTTCATGAATGCAAAAGCCATGTCAGATCCAGAAGACAGCATTCCTCATCATGTTCTCCATTGTCCAGCAGTGGAAAGGCTGGAAAGACCAACCTTACACACAAAGAGTGGGAATTTCTCAGAACAAAATCATAATGAGCATAATATTCACAGCAGAAGTAAGAATGCTTGTGGTCAAATGTTGTCTCAAAATTAGTGAGGACATAAAACCAAAGCCAAGATTCTATCTAGTGTCTAAGACACTCCCCACAAATCGAGGGGCTGTTGGCATGGCAACAGGGACAGGGAGAAAATTCACAAGAACCCATCTTTACGTGCAGAGGTACAGCGATCAATGCCTTCTGAGAGATGGCCGATCAGTTTTCTCCAGGGATGAGCTCCCTGATAAGTTATCCATTTCTAAGTGGTCAGCCCAAACCGTGTACATGGAAAGGATGCTAAAAGAATGCAGATATAGATACACAGATGGAGATAGATAGACAGATAGGTAGATAGACATATAGACTGCAGGTAGATGACTAGATAATAGATATATAGATAGATGAATGGATTGCAGATGATAAATACACACATACATAGATACTTAGAGAGACAGATATATAGATAGATAGATGATAGATAGATAGATAGATAGATAGATAGATGATAGATAGGTAGATAGACAAATAAACAGACTAAAGATAGATGAATAGAAGATAGATATACAAATGGATGGATTGCAGATAGATACATACATACATAGATTGCAAATAGATACATATATAGATTGCAGATAGATGATAGAGCAATAGACTGCACATAAAAAGATAGATAGATACATAGCTACATAGATACACAGATAGATACATATAGAGATTGCAAATAGATTCATGTATAGATTACAGATGGACAATACATTGATCAATAGATTGCACAGATGATAGATTAAATAGCATATTTGACACAGATATATAATAGTATATGGAGAAATGAACTATGCAAGAAATGAAAAAACTTTAAACAGGAAGAAACACCAAAACAACCCCTGCCTCCCAAACATAATACAGAGGCTCTGGAGTAATTAGCATCATTTTTGGATACCTCAAAACACAAATGATCAAAACACAAACACAAGTCCACCAATGAGTGGCTGGAGAGATAGCTCAGAGTTTAAGAGGACCTGTTGCTCTTGCAGAAGATTTAGGTTCAATTTCAAGCACCCATGTGATGGTTAATGATCCTCTGTAACCACAGTTTGAGGGGATCTCATGTCTTCTCCTAGACTCTGTGGGAATTGCATGACAAAGCTGCACTGACATACAGACAAATAGAAAATATAATGAAAATATTTTAAAGAAGACTTTAATGATATTTTTTAAAGTAGATTATGTACAAAGTAATAAAATCTGGATTTATTATACTGCATACAGGACACAACAAGAAATGAAGATGTGATGTCCAGAGAAATTTCCAAAATAGAAGGTTATCTAAGGAGGATAAGGAGATGGCTTCGTCTGTAAACTGCATGCACTGGAAGCATGAGGACTTCAGTTCAATTTCCACATTCCACGTGAAATTCTGGGCCTGGAGGCAGCACTTGTAAAGTCAGTGCTGGGTGGATGAAATCAGGAGGATCTCTGGAGGTGATGCTCCCTGCTTAGCTAACTCATTGAACTCCAGGCTTAGGGAGAGTCCCTGGCTCAAAGAAGACTGAGTACTGAGTACTGAGGCAGCATATTGGGAAGTGTCCCAATGTCAGCATAAAAAATTCACAGGCAAACAGAGTACTCCCATGCATACACATGTCCACACACAAGCACACATGAAAATTAACCAGTGATGTGTGCGTATACAACCAATTTTAGATGATGTAACACATCACACGTCCTTTGAAGTGCTCTTGAAAGGAGGATGACTTCAAGGACATATGGGAATACTATATGCATCAGGGTAATACAGTTCATCATACAATATCACCCTAAAGAAACAGTAACAAAATGAAATTGGAAAATAATCTAGGGCCCAAATCCAGTTAGAATTCAACAGATTTCAGATAGAAGTATCATGATTTCTTTATCCACATACTGGCCAGCATTGAGGCTGATTCTCAAAGCTCTGTCATAACCCAGTCTTGTCTGGGGATGATTCAGATTCCTTGATTCATTCATTTGTTTAATGGAAATCAGGCCTTAGTTCCTAAGTCACCTGTTGTGAATGAGTCTGGATGTGCATGCATCAGTCCAGCAGGCTGACATAGATTCCTGAGGCTATACCACCATTGAGGGCATAGATGGTTCTTTTCATTTTTATTACTAATTTTGGGGGGAATCTCCATACTGATTCCCATAATGACTGCAGGAATTTATAGTCGCATGAGCCACAAGGGTTCCTTATGCATGCTGCCATTATCATAAACAATACAAATATCATCTTCAGGAAAATGCATCAATTGAAATAAATCAGATACACAAACCCAGGAATCACATATATGCTCTGTATGGAATCCACATGGGGAAAAGGACGTGAAGCTACAAGTGTGACTATTATCTCTACTCAAGTCGGCTGAGGTGAGGTATAGGGGAATGATGGTGATCAAAGACAGGGTAGGTTACACTGCCAGGAGAGCAGATAAGATAACATTGTAACTAAAAAGGAGTGAAATTTATCAAAGTGCTTTATAACACGTATGGAAATGACACCATGAAGAACCATTCTCTGTATAAATAATATACACAAACAGAAAAAAATAATTGATTGACTAAAAAATGTATACAAAGAAAGAATTTAGCATAATGTAAACAAGAGGTTGAGAGACTGATCTGTTGCTTACAGCTCCTACTGCTCTTGAAGAAGATCTGAGTTCAGGTCCCAGCATCCGGGGGACATGGTACACAATCACTTAAATCCAGCTTCCGTGGGTCCAACACCTTCATAATATAACAAAGCTTTAGAAATCCTTATTAAGAAAATGAGAATATAATAGATATCAGGAATCTGGAAATTAAAAGAGGAAATCAAATAATTTCAAATAAACCTATACAAAGGATAGTTTGGTAATAAATTAAAAACATTAAAATGAATCAAGAAGAGAAATCAAAGGAAACAAATGCATAGTTGAAACTAACAATTATTAATACTACTGAATAAGTACTCAAAAAATCTATAGGTAAGGTAATATATAGAACAATTTACTAGTTGTTATCATGGACGTTTCCCCCTAGAATCTATAAAATGAGATAATTTTGGAAAAGCTAACATGTATAAATAATTTACTTTGAATATGGGGTAAACATATGCCAAATTGACTTATAAATATGGATCTAGATATTATGCATGAATATTAAAGGAAACATTATTTTGAAACTTCATGTGGAGTCCAACAATATTGGATGAAATTTGGAAAAATTCAATTAAAAACAAAAAATAGATTTCCTACATTTGAAAAAAAAATCATTATAACATATATGCTGCTAAATTATATAAATTTAAAACAGAAATATCATGTAACCATGCCCAGATATTCAAAAAAGTTAGGACAATATCATTTTGTGTTTATGATCAAAACAAATTCCCTACAAATTTAGCAAATGGGCTACAGACAAGTCACACTGGAGCAGAACACCAGCTGCCCTTGCACAGCGTCCAGGGTCGGTGCCAACTGCAAGTGGCAGCCAGCAGCCAGGGCTAGGGGATCTGAGCTTGCTTATTGTCTTTACATGCATTGTACAACCACAGGGTGCTGGATAGATACCCAAAGAAGCTTAATACCCATACATGAGATAAAAATAAATTAAATGATGTAGTAAAACTAATATAAAATAAATAATATTTTTTAAAAGCAGGAAATACTGGGATTTAAAGTAATTGAAAGTCATTTGATATTGGGTGCATTCCAAAGTCCTTAGACAACATTTAATTTATTAAAGAGATATTGGACTGGTTCCTATTAAATCATGAACGAGGGTTATCATTTTACACCAATTCTATGCATCTTACAGTGGAAACATATGAGTTCATTCAATTGCATTCAGTTAAGGACTGAATGGAAAATAGAAGTTATGAAAAGTCAGGATAAAATGGTCAATATGTGTCAACATCACCAAACTAAACACAAGTTAGCCTGGAAAGATGAATAGACATATGTGTGATCCTTCTATAAAGAACGCACAATACTAGTTCCTGCTTACATTCTTTGAAACAGAAACAACATAAAAATACCATTGCTAAATGATAGTAATTGAGACGTTAGACCAAAGAGCCTTATTACAGATAAAATTAAATCATGACAGGCGATGAAGGTATCTCTCGCCCATCATCTTTCGATTCAGCACAACTCTCTGTAAAGGCAGGTGACTGTGGAAAAGTTCCTTCTAGTGGATCGAAGTTGTATAGGATCAAATTTCTATCAAAACAGAGAGAACATCAAATATTAAAACTGCTCGTCTTCTGTTCTACTTGGTTCACACTTTGAAGGAACAGACCAAAAATTAAATGATGAGTAAAAGTTAACTCTGCAGGTAGACATACTTATATTAAGTATTGATCTCTGTGGCTATTTTTTAGAGGGATACACAGCCTTCTGGTTCTGAGTTTTATTATTCTTCAGGTCTTATATATTTTTAAAAATATTTTATCTATTATTTTTATTTTATTTTATTTATATTTATGAGTGTATTACTTTCATGTGTGTAAGTGCACCCATGTTGTACCAATTCCCACAGAAATCAGAAGATGGCATCAGATCCTCAAGGAACTGAAGTTACAGGCAGTAGTTACCTGCCATATAGGTGCTGGGAATCAAACCTGGGTCTTCTGTGAGACCAGCCACTGCTTTTAACCATTGAGCCATGTCCTCAGCCCCATTATCTATTTTTGTACTGGATTGTGAGCCCTTAAGCTATATGGCTTCTCCTGGGGTATCAGCCAGCTTTGCCAACTACCGTGAAATACAAAGAAGAAAGATTCATTATGGAGTTCTGGGGTCTCAAGTCCAAGTCTTGGCATTTCCAGCTCTTGGTGTTTGTATGAGGGAAAGCTGATGATGGAAGAAAATGTTGAGAACAAGCTCTCCTCATGACAGAAGAGTAAGAGGGGGCACGAAGAGTATGTAAGAAATATCCCACAATGCCACAGGCCATCTCTCCCTTCATGACCACAGTATCTTTTGTTGGGTTCACACATTCTTCAGCATTCCATGTTCTAAAACCTTAGGAATATAATTATTAGTCCAGGACACTACTCTGAACCATATCATGGTAGGCTCAGCCAATGGAAATATCCACAGCCACAGACAGAAAGAACATTTGGTTATATGACTTCCGGTTATCTTTCTGGTTTCTTCATAAGTATTACTAAGAAGAACCATTAAGCAAGTGTTCAATAATATTTTGAAAAAATTAAAAACTGTAAATTTGTTGTTGGTATTGACAATGTTTTAATCGAGGAAGGGCATTTTCAATGTTTAACACTCCTAGTACTTGACTGTTTAAACATAATTATCAGTTCTATACCATTTAAATGTGTGTCTTATTTGGGTTAAAAGACAACTAAGTTGTAACGTGTTCAGAAGCCTGCTGTGGGCAGAGGCTCTACCTAGGTTGCCTCCCCCTGAAATGGTCAAGATCCAGTTATACCACTGCCTATTCTCAATAGTTCAGATGTCAGCCAATGTTTAGTAACTGTTAGAAAATGGTACCTGAGGATTGACCAAGGTTACTTGAAAATAAGGGAGAACACCCATAGGAGCAGATTTCTGCTTTTTAACAACAATGAAGATGATAACAGCTTTTCCACAGGATTTGAAACTATACTCTTTGGCACACTTGGTAGGATGCTTATACAATTTGGCAGACAGGCAAAGGGGGAGGTGGGTAGTGCTGATGACTGTAATAGGGTTTGAGGGTGTTGAGACAATAGGGGCTGCTATTTGTTTTCCTAGATAGCACAGTATCCTGGGGTTGGGATTTACTCTGTTCCTGAGTTGAATATTAGCACAGATCTGAAGTTCCCCTAAGGTTATGGGGCCCTTTGGAAGTTCCCTCAGCAGCCTCATAAGTCCAGACATTTATTCTTCAGGAAAAAAATAAAATTGTCCATGGGTTAGTGACGTTATGGTTTCAGTGAGATATGCCTTCACAGGCTCCCATGTTTGAACACTTGATCCCCAGATGATGCCACAGTTTGGTAAGATTGTGGAACCTTCAGGAGGTGGAGCCTTGGTGGAAGTGAGTCTCTGGAGGTGGACTCTGAAGTTTCTATTCCCTCCTGCATTGCTTCCTCATTGATGGTACCACATGACCAGTTGTTTTCATTGACTCAACACGAAGTATTTCCCCATAGGGTGAAATATGAATATTTTCCCATAGTATTTCAAGCTAACGTTGCATGCCTAACTGCAGCATGTATCCCAAACTATGATGGGTATTGTTTTCTATATATCTTTCCTTCTGAAACAGGAAAAAAATAATAAAGTCTCTAACTTTACCTGCACTTTTGGTTTTGATACAGAAATGCATGCTTAAGGGCTCCAGAATGTCCCACGAGGTTTGTTGCCAGCTTCTCTTTATTTACAGGAGGCTTTCTCTGTTGTCTTCTCGAATCTGGAAGCACTGATTGGGTGTCAGGCACTGGGAACCAAACACCAGGGCACCATTTTCCTGTCTCTTCCCATAAACCTGGCAACAATGGTGCTACTTGGGCATGAAAAACATATTAAAACTGTAAATCATCTCTGTTTTCCAGCGGGATATGGGAAACAAATGTAACCCTACAAATCAGGAGCTCCTTCCTTTGTCCGTATTTGGCCTGGGCCCATTTTCTTAAAAGCAAAAAATTACAGGCCGTTCTAGTCAATTAGAACACATTTTTGGTCTTTGAATCTAAACAAGAACATGTAAAGTGTGTCACTATAAGACTCCCTCTTTGTAATCTTCCCCCTTCCTTCTAGTCCTTTTTTTCCTTTTTAATTTTATTTCTTATTAGCCAATATAACTGCTCTCTTTGCTTCTGTAAAAAATGCTTAGCTATAGGATATCAAAAGAATGAATAAATATAACTCCATCTTGTTCTTTGTTCCCTCTAAGCAGTCACAAGGCCACAAGATTAAATAAGACTAAAACAAAAACTAGCAAAAGGTTTGACAACATATTCCTTTGCCCTGAGGGCAGCACCCACAAATAAGAGACCTAACACTATTATTCCCCACCTTCCTTTATCTCAAACTTATAAAAGGCTCCTAACCTCTCTGCTCAGGGCTCTTGGTACTGATCCACTGCGTGGAAAGGACTGAGAGTCTGGGCTTAAGCTTGAATAAAGGCTCTTTGTTCTTGAATATGCTCTGGACTCCGTGGTGGTCTTGGGGACCATTCACTGGGCACAGCAAGCACAAATCCAGTCTTAATTATCACTGGTTAATTTTGTTAATAGCGCTGGAAGATCTTCTCAGTCTAGCTTAATCTCATGTGGACATTATTTTCTTTTATTTTTTGCTGTTCCAATTCTATTACAGAAAGGTCAGACAATTTCTTCCTAATGTTTCCTCTATCTATAATCCTGGCCACGGAGGAGGTGATATCTCTTAAATTATGGCTCTGTCATTATATAACTAAGTTTCTGTTTCCTTTGACATGCTAGATAGTAACTACCTTGTTTTTCCCACTGAGGAAAAAAAGAGACATCTCTTAGCTTAAATATACCTAAGCACCAACAACCCAGCGTCCCAATTCAAAATATTTCACAGCCAAATTAGGAATCCAGAATTAAAGAATTATAAAATCTATCAACAGATGTATTAATCCTTCTCACATCTCTAAAGAATAAAATACATATATATTAAAAATAACAATCAATTAATAATGGGAAGTGTGCCCGTCACGATCTACTTCTCTTTCTTCAAAGGGTTTATTTCATGAAAACTAACGCAACATGTTAATCATCAGATAAACTAAGGCATTGGTCTCCAAGCATTCAATAATCTAATCTATTTCTGTTCTTTGGATGCTCCCTGGCTAAGACACACTGTCCCGAAACAAATAAATCTTCAGTGGTCAGATATTCAGGCAACAAGCCAAGAAAATGTAAATGTACATCACCTATCTTCAGAATAAATCAAAGTACATCATCTAGAGGTCTGCTTGGACCAAGATGAGCAAAAATAACTGGCCGTCTGAGTAATTATTCTACAAATGAATATCAGAGCTTGTCAGCTTTCTGCTTAAAAATCTTCCTTTATGCAACTCTGTCAGCATGATATATTCTAAACAGGATTAAGTGAACCCTATTTGAAGAAAAGAGCATTCAATGACTTAAAGAACTATTTAAGAGGAAAGGTCTCTTTCCTCTTCCTTGTTCCCTTAAGAAACTGTTCATTTGGCATCAGTCTTCTAATTTCATCCATACACACATTTCCAACACTCTCCAAGCATAGCAAATTTTGAATATTCCCTTCTCCATCTATAAGTGGGCCTCTCAGATACTTGACTGTGTGGGGTCTTCTGGGTGTGATGTGGGATGTCTAGCAGATGCCTTGGCTCCTAATGTTTCTGTTAATGCACTCCATACTTGTAAGACTCAAAAATGTTCCACATACTGCCAAATACACCCCAGAAAGATGAGAAATGTTTGTCTACACTATGCACAGACACTGCAATGACTCTTTGAAGGAAAGTATTGCTTCTGCAACTCAGAACCACTCCTACTTGGGATCAGATAACCTGTCCATGGAGAAGGCTGAGATGTAAGATATTGAATAGAACCAGACATATAGCAAGCATCTCCTGAGACACAAACTCCCGCTCTTAAGTTTTATTTTTAATTATGTGTTGTGTGTGCGTGGGTGTGGTTGTGCACATGAGTGAACTGACCTGAAAAGACCAGAAGAGGGGTGGGATCTCCAGAAGCTAGAGTTATAGGCAGTTGTGAATCAATTGATGTGAGTGCTTGGAAACAAACTCAGGTCCTCTCTAAGAGGTATTCTTAACGGCTGAATCATCTCTTCAGCTGCAGACTTACATCTCGATGTGCACTTGACTCAACCTAATACCATTTGCTCTAAATCTCCCAAAGTATTCACCACTATGCCTGGCATTTTACAAAAGGGGTGAAAATCCAATTGAGATCTTCAGGCTTGCTTGGCAAGCACTTGACTGGTCTTCTTTCCCTGTGCCCTTTCACATGCATTTGTACTCTAAGGTCCAGAAAATGAATTACAATAACCACCTCTTTCATTTTCAATAAATGAGTTTTTCAGAGTATCACAAAACAAAGAAATTATATGGACTGATGGATAGATAGATAGATAGATAGATAGATAGATGATAGAGACAGACAGACTTTTATACATAGAAAGATAAATAGACTGATGAGAGATAATAGGTGGATAGATGATAGGTAGATACATACATAGATAGGAAAACAGATTAAATTTTCTTTCCATGATGAACTCACTGTGACTGAATTTTCTGCATCTCTTTCACACTCTGGGCACATTAATATTATGAGATAAACAATGGTAGCCTCTAACAGAAATGGTTTATATTCTAGCTGTCCTCACAAACACAATTGTTTCGGTCTTGAGCTTATTTTTACTGATCTCTACTGTCCTTGTCAGAGAATTATAGGAGCCAGTCCATCACTGGACATTGGATCTTTGAGGACATTTTGAGATAGACATGTTTGGGGAAATCCCACTTCTAAAGCCAGTAGTGGCTATGAAGATAGTAGACACAATAACTGTGTAATAGATTAGGGAAATAGTGTTACGAGCACCTGGTGAGCTGTCAGCTCTTTCACAGGACTGGAGTTCAGTTCCAGTTCTGGGGAATCAGACATCTCTTCTGGCCTCCATGGGCAGCGTACATAGACACACACTAACAGAGATAAATAAATAATGAAATAATTGATAAAATTGTTTATTATTTTTATTTTAATTTGTGTATTCCTGCATGATGTAATTACAACAAATGTTGTACAAGATCCACAAATGTCAGAAGAGGGCATTATTTCCTCTGAAACTGCAGTTATGGATGGTTGTTAGCCACAATGTGGGTGCTGAGAAACAAACACAGGTCTGCAAGAGCAGCCAGTGCACTTAACCACTGTGACATCTTTCCTGCACCATGAAATAACTTTTTAAAGTCACTGTTTACACATCTTTTCAGTAAGATACAATCACAAGTTGACCTTCTTAACCCAAGGAAGTCTAATGACGGATACTACTAGCTATCATTTTGCAGCAGAGAACATTTGAAGCAAATTTATCTCTGTTCTCTCTCACTCGCTCCTGTCTCAGTTTACAGCAAATATTCCCCTACACTCATGGTTAAAATCTCTGTTACCCCCGTATCCACTAAGTGAAAGTATAATGAGCAATGTTTCACTCTCTGAATATCGTGTAACATATGTCTTGCATAGTTTTTTGTATGTATCATTTGCATATCATAAATAATGCTGCAATGAAAATTCTTGGGTATCTCTATATGCATATGCCATATAGCCTTAAAATGGATTCCTTGCTTGAGGATTATGCCATTTGCATAAATATAGGATGATCTAACTGATAGAAAACAGATATCCATGTGTGTAAATAATTAGTTGAAAGTTCAATAAAAATGAGTTCTTATAAATTTCATTACTGATTCTAAGATAGTCACCATCTTCAGTATTTCATTGTCATAATCATCACCACCATCATAATTACCATCATCACCATTAACAAGTCCTCTATGTCCTCCATCCAATCAGTAGCAGGAATATCATCTTCAACACAATTGCCCTCATTGTTCTTATCATCATCATCATCATCACCATCAATACAGGTATTAATATCTTGGTAGTATCATCATTATCATCACCATGATTACTACTATATGACTATGTTCATCATCTCCGTTATCACTACCATCATCCCTATCATGATCATCATCACCATCATCTCAACCATCATCATCATCAACATCAACTTCAATACAATTGCCATTATTGCTATTATCATCACCATCATCACCACACCCATCATCACCATCATCATCATCATCACCATCATCATCATGACTGATACTGTTATCATAATGTCTATTATAACAATATATCATCATTATCACCACTGTAAGCATCATCAGTACCATTGCCATCATTACCCTCACTATGGTCCTTATGATAGCTATTATATCACCATCTGACCATTTTTACCATCATTGTCTGTCACAACCACCCTCGACCAGCAAGGATGACGCAACCACCGAGATCTTCTCCAAGCAGTTTATTCAGGAACCTTGTACAAAAATGGCTTCTTCTCTCTCCCCCCGGGGTGCCCAGCAGCCACTAATATATAAAACCCCATCCAATCTCAGTCTGCCACGTGGGTCATGCAGATAGGTTGTTACCATGCGGAAACAGGTAGGCCTGGCAAACACAGCCAAATAAGGAGTTGTTTTTCGCAAGGAGCGCTCACCGTCAGGAGGGTGGAAGGCAGAAACCAGCGCCATCTTTAGGGCATGGCAATTTGCAGCTCCCTACAGTTCTCCCTTTTTATTTAATTATAAGCAATCATAATCCGGCAGATCTGAGCTTGGTGGCCCCCTCTGTCTTAGGTTCATCCCTCCACTAGTCCCGTCACTGGATCACCTTGTTGCCCTCAAGGGTCCTGTCTTAGGCAGGAGGGAAGGTGCCCGTCACTGAGTAAGGTCACAGATGCTCAGGGACGAAACGACCATGCCATTACTTATTGTCTTACATGATAGATAATCAAGCCTGGGGGGACTGTCCCACCTCAATGGCTGCAAAAGCTTGTACCACCATGGCCGCCTGGTACCTCTGGACAAACCTTATCTTACAAAGACACCATAGGCATATGGCTGAAGTTGATACTAACAATCCAGCTAAAGCTCCCATCCTGGCCCATTCCTTCAGATGATTCATGGCAGCAGAAATCCAGGATGACAATCCATCAGCTATCCCCGCATCAACTCGGGTCGAATTCACAGTCACAATCGCTACTTGTAATTGTTGCGTCAGGGAATCGAATTTTCCGGTACAATTTCCTAAAAGATAACCTTACAATTCTTTAGATAAGTTAGCTGCATAAGTAAGATTATCATACTGAATGCGGGTTACGCATAGGCCGGAATATTTCCACTGACAGCCCAGCTGTGCTATCTGCCACAGTATATCAATCTGTTCTTATACTAAGTCAATTCTTTGATTGACTACCATCAGGCCACCCTTCAATTGAGCATTAATGCCTGATTGCACATCAAGTGCATGTGCCACACTAGAGGATAGATTATTTAAAGTATAAGCAGTATTGACTGAGTGACCCATGGCTATGGCGGCCATTGTGGCCCCCGCTGCCGCAAGGGAAATGGCAGTAACAATTGCAGCAGTAATGCCAAAATCCCTTCTCTGCCTAAACAGAGTCATAGCATTAGGGGCATCCACAGGAACTGGAAGCCAAGTAGGCATGCGAGCAACTATAGCAATAGCAAACTCTGTTGCATTCCAGCATTGTGTATAAAAACAGGTGGTATTAGAGCATGACAACAACTTCTGATTATCCTGACTAGCATTACTAACAATAAACACAAAAGGAGGGTAAACGCATACAGGAGTGGGCTTATAAGTTTGATTATACCCACTCTTCATTCCTTCACCACTGCAGCTCAGATTAGTTCCAGAGACTAACTTTGTTGTACTAGGTGAAGTCGTCGGTGTAGGCGGGGTAAACCACCGTCCCCATTCTTTAGATGGGGACCAAGTAAATTCTGCAGTCCCCTGTGCCCCTCCGCCGCTTAAGGCCATAGGCTCTAAATTGGTACAACTACTGTTCACTCCACAAAAAAGCCAATTATCAAAAGGATTGGAGGCATACACTTGATAAGGATTCTGTAAAATTATTCCCAGCAAAAGTCCCTTTATAACCTGTACTAATTCCCGGGGAAAATGTAAAAAACTTCTCACTATCTGCCCATACCACTGTCAGGGATTGACATCCAGTCCATGGCCAAGGCTCTCCTCTATTGAACCCTGAACAGAATGGCGCCCATTTTTGTTGGCTAGGCGCCACTTCCTCAGAGCCTCAGAGCCTCTGGCAGGCCACCAGCCTCTAATCCAGGAGGCATTCACCTTAGGGCAAGGTCCTGGGGTGTCGTCTGGGAAATCAAACCAGGCTGCAGTCTGGTTATACAACTTTATGCACCCTGAACAATCACTAATATTTTTAACCTTAAAGAAGCACAAGGTGCCAGGCAGGGTAAAGTTCCTATCCCCATTAAAACTAGCAATATCACTGTCCAATGGTAAGTAAGGTACATCAATCATTCTATTGGTACTAAAAAAGACTAGGAAACAACTGAACATCATGGCGTATCGGTATGGGTTTCGGGAACATCGATAATATTCCCCATCGAAGCTCCATGTGGGCTGGCCACTGGATCATGTAAAGAAGTGTCAGGAACAGCAAGATCTTCATTTTTGTTGCACCTCCTGGACAGTCTCTCGGGAACCCACAATGTGTCTTGCCGGTCCTGTGGAAACACACAAACAGACCCTCTCACCCAAGCCAACACGGGATCTGGCCCATGCCATGATCCAGTAATCACATCTTTCCATCTTACATAACCTTTTAATCTAGTTTCCCGACACTGATGTCGGTCAGCGGCAGAAAGGCCATCATCATCCAGATTTAAGAAATTAAGAGTAAAAAGGGCTAAGGATATCCACTCCTTGGGTGTTCTACCATGGCCTGTTTCCCCTTTTTGTTTAATTAAACATTCTTTTAATGTACGGTGTGCTCGTTTAACAATACCTTGGCCTTGAGGATTATAAGGCAGACCATGGTTCAATTGCACATCCAGTTGCATGCAAAAGGATTGGAAAGAATGGGCAGTGTACACTGGACCATTATCTGTTTTCAAGTGCTGGGGCTTCCCCCAGGCAGCCCAAGCTTCCAGGCAATGGGCAATAGCATTGCGGGCTTTTTCCCCACTCATCAGGGTGGCATAAATAACACCGGAACAAGTATCCACAGAAACATGAACATATTTTAAAGTTCCAAATTCAGATATATGAGTCACATCCATTTGCCAAATTTTTAGAGGCAATAGGCCTCGAGGATTGACCACTACACTAGGGGGATGGTGAAAAACAGCACATTGTGGGCAGGCCAAGACTATCTGTCGAGTGTCTGCCCGAGGGATTTGAAACTTTTGCTGCAGGGTTTTTGAAGGCACATGAAAGTGTTGATGGAACTGTCTTGCCTGGTCCAATGATGAACTCAAAAAAATAAACTCCATTCTGGTACAGCAATCCACCAGACTATTTCCCTCACTTAAAGGGCCAGGCAAGCCTGTATGAGCCCTAATGTGTTGAATAAAAAATTTACAATCTCTTTCCCAAATTAATGCTTGAAGATTCCCTAGCAGCTGGCTTATTGTGCTGCTAACCTTAATAGGGCCAGCCACTTCCAAAATCTTAACAATATCAACAACATATAATGAGTCAGAAAGTAGATTAAAGGCAACGGGGCAATTCCTAAACACTTCAAGCACAATCTTAAGCTCAATTACTTGTGGGGAGCCCGGTCGATATTGGCACAAAACAAGTTCTTGACACTCAATCATATAAGCGCCACAGCCATTCTTAGACCCATCGGTAAAAACATTTGGGGCGCCCTGCAAGGGTACATTGGAAGTTACCTTTGGAAAAATTACAGAATGTTCTTTAACAAACGATAGCAAGGGATGTTTTGGATAATGATTATCTATTTCTCCAGAGAAACCACAGCGTAATATGGCCTAGTCATCCACAGTGCTGCATAAGGTCCTTACCTACTGATTTGTATAGGGCACTATTATTGAGATTAGGGACACACCAAAATATTGGATACACTGTTGTATTTCATTCAGGGCTAATATTGCAACTGCGGTAGGATAATGCTCTACTGATTTAACTGGAGAAGTCTTGGGGTGAACCCAAAGCAAGGGGCCATCTTGCCATAACACTCCTGTGGGTTGTCTGTAGGTGGCTAGAATGCACAATATAATATCTGCATCCTCCTTCCATCAATACAAGCTTGCTTGCTGTAATTCCTTCTCAACCCTTTTCAAAGCCCCTCTCACCTCATCAGTTAATTGTCTAGGAGAATCCAGGGCCGAATCCCCAGCCAAAAGATCATATAATGGTTTTAATTCATAATTTGGTAACTTTAAATAACATCTAATCCAGTTAATATCTCCTAATAATTTTTGAAAATCCTTAAGAGTCTGAAGACTATCTTTTCTCAATTCAATTTTTTGAGGGGTAATGGCACAAGGGCTTATTTTTGCTCCCAAGTAATCCACAATGCTGTCCTTTTGTACCTTCTCAGGGGCAATAAACAAAACTTTACCGTCTAACATCTTAACTAAGTCACCATACGCTGAGTTCAAAACCTTTTCATCTTTTGCTGTTAAAAGAATATCATCCATATAATGGATGCAAATCAGCGCAGGAAACTTCTGCCTAAATGGTGCAAGGGCATCAAAGTCAATCAAAAAGGCCCGCCAATCTAAGTACTGTCCTGGGGTAAGACACGCTCATTCCAAATTTGCCCAGTCATTTGGGGTGATACAATATCTGTGAAGTGCCTCCACTTGAGCTACAGTAAAGGAGGCAGTAATCCCATATGTGCGTATGGACTCAGCCAGGGACTTTATCAGTTTAAAATCAAGAGGCTCATGATGTCTCTGTTGGTTGTCATCCAAATAGACAGGATAGGCACACTGGAATTCTGTACGGATGGCTCTCCATACTTCCAGGCAAAATGTATTCCCCTGCCTGTTACTTCCTCCCCCCGCAGGGTTATACGGGGGAGGAACAGTCGGATGCCATCCAGGAGGCTCCTGTTCCAGCTTATATCCATTTCCTTTTCTTCTGGGCTTCAAGGTCTGCCTCTGAACCTGTTCTATCAGTCCTTGCAGCTGGTCTCCTGTGTCCGCCCCGTCACTCTCCTCGTCCATATCCAAATTCTCTGCCCTTATCTCCTTAGTGCTGCCCTGTTCTTCAGATCTCTCTTCTTGAAGCATTTCCAGTGCCACCCGCCCCTTCTTTAACGCTTCCTGACAACACTTTTGATCTTTCAGACAACTACGCACTAAACGCCACACCGGGCGGAACCCTGGCTTTAGGGCACCTTGCCCCCATGCAAAGTCTAAGTCCCTTCCTAATTTATCCCAGCACGCAACAGAAAGACTGCCTGAGACCGCGAACCAGGGTGCAATGGTGTCACACTCATTCAGGAATCTCTCTATAGTGCTCCTTCTCATTTTTAAGCTTTTGGATTCAAGTAGCTCCTGAAGAGTCAGAAAAATTGGGTGGGAGTGTGAATTCCCCATAGTAAAATTTTACCTTTTTGCAGTTCGCCGTTACGTGAACTCACTTTACTTTTGGTTCGCTACTACCGCGAGCTTTATGCTCTTAATTTAGAGCTCTTGTAGCCGCTATACCCACGGACATTATCGTCCCACCTTACCTTGGGAACTTACCAGTGCTGCCCTGACTGCAAGAAGTTCTGACCTCGTGAGTGAGGAGAGAGAGAGAGGGATCCCCGAACGGGCCACCACTTGTCGCAACCACCCTCGACCAGCAAGGATGACGCAACCACCGAGATCTTCTCCAAGCAGTTTATTCAGGAATCTTGTACAAAAATGGATTCTTCTCTCTCCCTCGGGGGTGCCCAGCAGCCACTAATATATAAAACCCCATTCAATCTCAGCCTGCCACGTGGGTCATGCAGATAGGTTGTTACCATACGAAAACAGGTAGGCCTGGCAAACACAGCCAAATAAGGAGTTGTTTTTCGCAAGGAGTGCTCACCGTAGGGAGGGTGGAAGGTGGAAACCAGCACCATCTTTAAGGGTGTGGCACTTCGCAGCTCCCTACAATTGTCCTCATTATCACTATCATTAACATCAACATTACCATCTTCAAGATCATCAACACTACTATCTTCATCACCATCAATACCACCATCTTCATCACCATCAACAACAACACCTTCACCACTACTACCACCACCAATACCACCATCACCATCAAGGCCATCATCACCACCACTAATATCACCATTGTCATCAACATCAAGAGTAGCAGCATCACTATCAACATGTCATCACTATTAACATTACCTGACTATCAACACAGCTATCACCATCATCACCAACACTGTCATCATCATGATTTCTATTATAAAAGTATCGCATCATCATCAATACTGTAAGCATCATCAAACCACTGAATCATCATCATCAACTATGATGCTTATGATTACTATTATATCACTATGTGACTATCTTCACCATCCTGTCATCATCATCACTATCATCACCATCAGCAGCACCATCACCATCAACATCACCATCTTCATCACCATCAGCACCACCATCTTCATTACCATCAACAACACCACCTTCACCATTGCCAACATCATCACCATCAAGACTATCACTGAGACCATCATCATCACCATCCCTACCATTGTTATCATGAACAAGAGCAGCATCATTACCATCAACTATCATTACTATCAACATCATTATACTATCACCATCACCACCACCATCATCATCACTATCAACGCTATCATCACTATCCTCCTCCTCATCATCAATATCATTATCTGACCATCATCTCCATCATATCTGCCCATCATCATCATTATTATTATCTTGTCACCATTATTAGCATCATAACCATCATCATCCTAAACACCAATAGCATCATTGTGAATATCATTATCAAACAGAGGACCACTGTCACCAAAGCAATCATTGTGAGTGTCAGAACCACAATGACCATCACCACCATCCTGACTGAGATGATAATGAAAACCAGAACCATCCTCATCTGCACTATAATCATGGCATCATCATATGTCATGTTGCTCCATCATCATCCTCACCATGACCATCTGCATCTGCATCAACATTATCATAACCTCCACAATGATAACCACTCTCCCACTGCCTTACCACTAGGCTTCACCAGCACTCGCTCCATGTGCACCATCACTGTCATTTGACTATTATGTCCCAAAGTTAACTCCACTAAAATAACATCCATCATCATCGTCAAAACTAGCATTCCCATCATCACCCCTATCATGATCATCATCACCCTCGTCACCTTGACCATCATTGTCAGTCATCAGCACCATCGTAAGCACCATCACGAGAAATTCATTATTATAATTATCTCACATGCATTGTTCTCTCTGTGTATTATATCCTTTGGCTATATCCACAGTTAGTGTTTGGTTTAACTAAATTATTTGGAGATCAAGCAGTAGCTTGGATTATGAAAGGAATGCTGAATGGCTTGCTTCATGTCTATTGATTTAAGGATCTGAAAGTATCCTTCACACCCTGCTTTTCTTGGTTGATGATTATCGTGGTTTATGTACATGGATCATAGCTTTTTTTTAATGGAGTTTATCACTCTCAAAAATATTTTTATGATAGAAATGCTTTTTATTCTTGAGTCAAAGCATTTTAGGTCCACTCCTTTGAAATCTACTTCATCCTGGAGGGAGGGAGCTCAGGAGAAAGACAAACAGACAGAGAGGCACAGAAACAGAAGACAGACACAGAGAAAATTTTGTCATTATCAGTCCCAGAATCACTGAAAGGAAGTCTCAAGAACTGCCTTTCTTGTAGAGATTGTGATTCAGAGGTGCCTCGGGTGGATCCAAGAAGTTAGCATTTCCCAGAAGCTCTTAGCTAGTTTTAGGACTGTTACTCTATGGTCTTGAATTTCTGTGCCCCACCAATTAACTAGATGCTCCCTAAAATGATTTACTGTCTGTGTTCTTTCACATTAGGGGTTAGCAGACATTTTCTATGAAGGGCAGAAGAGTTTCATAGTGTTATCATCTGTGTTTGTAGCTGGTGTGCAAGTTTTGAACTCCCCAAGTACATTGTAAAAGCAGCCACGGACAGCACAGGAATAGAGGACAGCCCTGCCTCCCATGAAACTCTTTGCCAAAACAAGTATCACACAGGAAACTCAGTTTAGAGGTTTCTTGTGTGTCCTTTTTCCAGTGGGCGATTAGACAGTCTTACCTAGAAATTTGACCTTGCTTGCTTCCTGGGTTTTCATTCAGTGTCATCAGTCTGTATTTCATCTGAGTTGATTTCTGGGCATGACACTGTGCATTTAACTGACTGCAACTATTAACTGCATTTCAGAAACATGACTGAGCCTACGAGTTCCAATTTCCTCCTCCACAGTCTCTTAAGTGATGTTCAGATACAAGAATCAATATTCACATCAGTCTCTTCTTGTCAGGCTTGATTGTGGCAATGGCTTGCTCTATCCTAAAGATCCATATCTTTAGTTCAATGACTGGCAGGAATGATTATCCTTCAGGTTTCTTCTTAGCATCTCCTCACTCACTGGATGATTCTGGAGCCTATATTCCTTCTAGTTATGCACATCTTTCCTCAGTTCATGTATTCCATGTAATAAATCATACTGTGTGGTAGTGTGGTGTACCTAGACAGTCACCTCTCTTTACATTAATGGTCTGAGAAGGAGGGGAAAGCAGCTCATTCAATGGTTAGAGGATGCTCAGTAACTCTGACCACAAATAATGAGTACAGTGTGTTCTGCTAATATCTGAGGTTCACACAGAAGGAAACTCGGGAGAGGAAGAGGAAAATACTGTGGACCAAATTAAGATCTCATTAGACCAAGACCTAAGATTTTTCTACCTACCAATGAAGCTTGAGAAAATACAGGTGCTCATGGTGAATTCATAGAATTAAAGACCAGGTTTCCCAGGAAACTCTCCTTCCTTCAGAGCTCTTTGAAGGAGAGATGGACGACCCCCGATCACCCATTTTTCCTGAACCCTACAGGACACCGGCCCGCAAACTTTCTCCCTTCTGAAAACTTAAGTTAAAATTCTTCCAAGTTCACATTTATCTCTATCAGAACAATTCTATAAATTGGCTCATGCTTCAGTAAACTGCATTCTTTGGCTGGAACGTTTCAAAGACACAGTGAGCACAGCGTGGTACAGCCTGTTTTAAGCATCTTCACCCATATGAGGTCATGGTTTCTATCTGTAGTTACAGGTCATGCTATCTTTCATTTGCCACCAGCTGAGTGCAAACAAGCTCAGGGGTTGCTGAGAGGAGTGTAACTTCCAGTATAGAGCTGTCTGAAGGTTGCTAACACAGACATCTTCCACATGTCTCCATTACGCTATGGACCATTTTCTTCCTAAGGCTGATGTGTCTGTGGGTGCCATGAACAATCTCTTTTGGTTCCAGTAAGATTTGGTCTCTGTGCATTCCTTTCTCCTCATCTAAAGGAATTGACAGGAGAATAAAACCATAGAAGAGTTGGTATCATTCACTGTAGCATAACATTTGTCCTGCTCAGAGTCATCATACTTAGGTATGAAAAGCCAAATGAATTTGTAATCTTTGTGGAAATGATGTTTTGAAATGTTATCAGATTTCAGTGAAGTAAAGTTTTGCTTTTTAAAAGATAAGATTTTCCCTGCTGTTTTTACAAACAAGAAAAGGAATGTTTTTAAAAGTAATGATGTTGTGTAACATAGCTAGTATGATTGGTTGATATGTAAATATGGTACTGACTGGAGTGGGTGTTAAGACAAACTCAAAATTTGTAATCATAGATTGTGTACAATGATGTCTACTGATTTCTTTGACTATCTGATATTATTTGTAAAACAAAATCATTTCTCCCTATGACAAATAAAAAATATTAATATCTACCTCTTGAAGATCCGGATACAAGAAGTCTTGACTATGACTTCTGTGTTTCAGGCTGCAACCTTCATCTGAATGTTCATAAATGGATGGTTCTTAGAGTCATTCCTTTAGCAAATTCAAGCATACATTTTAGTATAATTTGGTCCCATTGTTTAGATTCTGCAGTTAAACCATGCACCTCTATAATACAGGCAACACATTCAAACAAAGTCAACAGTTACTGTTATCCACCAGGTCCTCTGGAAATGAATTAGGACACAGGATACAGCTGCATCCAGATTAAAGGTTAATATAGAGAGCTTAGAGAAAATCCTATGCAGAGAACATTTTAACATGCTCATCAAATATTCCTGACCACGTACCAGCAGGTGTTGCCTTGTGTATAACCAAGAACTCACCATCTTCTGTGGGCACATAGATGTTTAGGTAAAGGCAGTCTTCATTTTGGTCTTGAAATAGGTCATCAAAGTGTCCAGACTGGCTGTAAGCCAGATGGGCAGCATGTCATGTAGCAGGGAGCATTCGTCCAGATGTTGGGGACACACAGCAGCAAACTGGGCAGCATTGCGAACTCCGGTCCATGACGATGGGGGCTCCAGAGGCTGAAAGCGCCTCTCTCCAGTGGGAGGGGAGGTGTAGGCTACCCCCAAGTATTGCTCCACTGGACCCAAAATCTCATTGGGCGATGGTGTTCTTAGACCCAGAATTTTCCTGTAATTTGTGTTCACAACGGGATACTGTGCTTGACTGTCAATGAGCGTGAATTTGATGGTTAGAGCCGTTATCCACAAAAGAACATTTGAGTTTAACATGATACAGATGTGTGCACAGAACAAGGGGAGACATAGCAGTCTCTTGGGCCTCAACATTGTTCACATCTACATGCACAGCTCTGCAGGGGTTAGAAGGCCCAGGCAACAGAGCCAACAGGGGAGAGAAGGATTGTGCACAGGAAATATTCAGCAGAAGATATAATTTAGTTTGCCGCTGTGCCAGCTCATAAGAAGAGCCGAGTGTGATGATGAAACACGTAGATTTTCTTGAAACCCATTCCAAAGGGTGAAGTCATGACACCACTCACCAGCAGATCCACTGCTGTCTGAGGATGTTGTGGCAATCCAGCACCTCTCAAGGGCAATGATTCATTGCACAAATGTCACGTCAGCCTAATGGGACATAAGACAAACACAATCAGTGCAATACAAACATCACTATGACATTTGCTGTCTTGATCACACCATGCACCACACCCTTCTAGAAAGATCTTCTCTGTAATAAATGCATCTTCACTGGATAGACATAAGCTACGATATTGGCTGTGACACATGTAGGATATACTTCCTCTCTTCTACATATATCCAAACCGTAAGAATCATGCTATGAGTCCTTTTTTACGTGTATGAGTGTTTGCCTGCATGTATGTGTGTGGATACCTGGTACCTGTAGAGGTCAGCAGAGACAGTCAGATCTGCTGAAGCTTGGGTTACAGGTGAAACAACAGACCTGGGTACTGACATCTCCATATGGGTCCTCTGCAAGAACAGCAAGTGCTTTTAATAGCTCTTCCATCTCCCCAGTGCCTCCATGAAACCTCATGTTGATTCTGAAGATCATTCTGAATGAACATTGTAATTGTTATTTCCAAATAAATATTCAAAAACAGTTTCTTAAATGTTTAAGGAAATTGCTTGTTCACCTATATGTAGATTCACAGGTGTATAATTTATTTTTCCTTGCATAGACATCTGGCATCGTCCACCATGAGTAAGCACTGGTGAGAGAAAATCAAACTTTCTATGTGTTATGCGAGTGATGGAATGACAGTAAGATTTGGACATTAATTCTCACTGGCTTTGTGTGTTGCATGTGTAGTTATGAAGAAGTCTTCTAGGATAAAACTTTTCAAAGGCAACTTAAACAAGGAAGGGTTCATTTCGCTCCTCCTTGTTAATCGGGTCAGGACCAGGCCCATGGGAATATCCTGACCCCATTCAAGGTGGGTCTTTCCACCTCATTTACTCAACTGAAACCCCCTGGTAGACATGTTCAGAGGTTTGTCTCATGGGAGATGCCAGATCCTCTCAAGTTGTATTGGTCGTCCATAAATGACTATACATCAGGATAAATGTTAATGATCACAGCTCCATGGTCCTGAAATTCAATGACCTTTACACTGTAACACGGTAAGAGCACTTCAGACTCTCCCTGTCGCACTCATTAAATGAGGATGTCATTCGCAATTCAAAGAATGAACACATTTTTACACATTTGTAATTCATCGCATGCAAAATCGGATCTGCTCCTGATGCTACTGTCTAGATCAAGAGCTGATAGCAGTTCTAATCATAATGCCCTTCAGCTTAGGAAATAGGACTTTAAGAATGATATGCATGGACACAGAGTATGGAAATCGAGTACATGTCAGTAGGCATTACA
Organism: Eospalax fontanierii; assembly: GCA_035773235.1. NCBI lineage: Eukaryota > Metazoa > Chordata > Mammalia > Rodentia > Spalacidae > Eospalax > Eospalax fontanierii. The sequence continues at coordinate 4,442,218 of JAJHUQ010000048.1, read as the reverse complement.
AGGACTGCATCTCTAAGTATCATGTTAGCTAACTAAAAAATTGGTAAGTCCATTTATAGCTATTCAGAATAGTCCTGGGTTAGGACAGGAATATCCCTGGCAACTAGGTATCAGCTGACGTCAAACAGCTGCGGTTCATTAACAAGAACATATCACAATTCCAGAACTATACAGTAATGCCATTGGAGGGGAAGTTATAATGTATACCTAGACAATGTTACTAAGGGTTGAATAAAGATTCATTGCAAGTTTGGGTCGTGCCATTCCTGGAGGCAGAAGCCTTTAATTCTGGCCCTTGCAAGGGGCCATGGGTGGGTCTCTGTGAGACCCAGGCCACCCTGGACGACATACACAGTTCAAGGTGGGCTGGGATTAGGGATAAAAACAACAACAACAACAATAAAACAAATTTGTGTTGTATCTTTGAAAGTGAAAAATACCATTGCAGTAAATGTCTGTTTTATGTGACTATTTCTATCTGTGAATTCTCCTGCACACAACACTTGGGTGTCTGCCACTTGGTGATCCAATTTCTACCAAATTAAGACACAGACAGGCTCTGGAAGAATATGATGACATCTGTGGCAGATTCGGTTTTCCTGAAAGACCTGCTTTTAAACTTGCATTTGCTCTTTCTTCGGGCACCTTCTTTTTGCAAAGAGGTAACTGATTTTTGTTGTTGCTATGAGACACGGACTCACTCTGTAACCCAAACTGGCCTCAGAGTACAATGTTCCTGTCTCCACCTACCAATTTCTGAGATTACAGGCATGCAGCACTATGTCAAGGTGTATATTTGCTCATGGGGTATACATGCTACTACAGGTACTGTACAAGCATGTGGAGGCCAGAGGTCACACGGGGGTGCCATTCCTAATGAGCCTTGCATCTTGTTTTGAGAGCCAAGATCTGTCATTGGCCTAAAACTAGTTAATTCAGCTAGGCAGGCTGTCTCGCCACCCCAGGGATCTGCCTGCCTCCACATCCTGAGCCCTGGCACTGAAAGAACAGAGTACCACACCTTCAGACTCTCATGTCTGCCTAGCCAGCACTTTACCAACTCCTCACCCTTCCCTTCTCCAACCCTTTGTTATAAGGAAAGCATATCTGGCATCGACAATGTTCACTTCCCTGGAGTTCTGGTAAATTGAGCCTCAACCACCTGCGTGGGAAAGAGATGCCACACAGGAAGTTAAGCAGCATAGAAAACAGTAAACGCAGCTACTAGAGACTTAGACATACTTAATCACACATCCCAGAGTGGAGGGAAATGGTCTGCTGTCTCATGGGCCAGTCCACAATGCTTAACAGGCTTTCGAGAAGGTAATTTCAAGTCATGGGGCTTCATTATAAGTTTTTATTACAGCTTCCCAGAATTAAACCAGGTAGTCTACTTATGGCAAGATGCAGTTTCTGTAACAGAGCACTCAACACATTTAAGAGTTCTAAGAGGTTCAAAGGCAATTCAGTCAGGATTCTGGGGTTATTCATAAGTTCATTAGTGCAAAGTTGAAGAGAGCACTTACTATCACAGAGCACCTACTAATCACATGGATCTTAAAAACTCCAGGTTAAGTCAAAGCAAGACTTAATGCTTGGTGATGGTGGATCAACTTTCTCCTCATTCTGTGTCTACAACTTTGGAAGGTTTAAGAGGCAGCAGCCAGAGGGGTTAGAGTGATGGCTCAATATTGAAAATCTCTGGCTTCTCTTGCAAATGACCCAGGTTCAGTATCCAAAACCCACACGACAGCCAACTGTAAATCCAGGAGACCCCAATACCTCTTCTGTCTCTGGAGATTGCACTCAAGTAATGCACCTACATCCATACAGGCAAAAGAATCATGCATATGAAACAAAATTTCTATAATGCACTCTCTGTACACCTCAGGCTAAGGGAACATCATGGAAGTGTGTGCTGGGCTTATGGCTCAGGGGTTAAGAACCCTCACTGCTCTTGCAGAGGACTCAGATTTGATTCCCAACACTCACATCATTGTTGAGAACCATCCATAACACCTGTTTCAGGGTATGCTGGATCTTCTCATAATCTCTTCAGGCATTGCACAGAATGGATCCACTTACATACATGTCTGTAACACATCTTTAACATAAAATTAAAATAATAAATAAAATATTTTAAGCAAGAAACAACTAGAGCAACAAGAAGCATTTCCTAGTTAGTACACTGTAGACCTAAACAGAAGCTTTAACCATGAAATTGCTCGAGTATAGGAGTCTGACAAGAGTTGCAAAATGACTAAATCAATTGACATGTCAAGATGCATGGAGAAATTTCATGGTGTCCCATTTCAAGATGAAGGACAATGACCACCTAGGGAGGGAGAATCAGCTTCTCTATCTATTTATCTATATTCAAAAATGCATGTTTATATAACAGCAAAAATCAATGGAAGGGACAAGAAACTGACAGAGAGTGGGGGTCATGGGAATAGCTGGTGTTGGAGTGGGGAGGATGGAATTATAACTTTATGCTCCCACCTGAAAGTTTTAAAAATAAAACTATTAAAAGATTAAAACTGAAAAGTAAACACTTAAAAAGAAGAGGAGGAAAAGTTCAGGGGTAGGGGTGGGACTGACGGGTTTAGCTGAGAAAACAAATCAGAGAGTTCAATTTTATAATGGTACAGGAGGCACCAAAAGCTGAGACCACAGGTCTTTGATCAGGCACAGTGCAACTTGAATCTGGAAATCCTTACAGGCTAAGAATTCTGAAAGCCTGCACCCAGTCATTGTTTCCTCCAACATGGACAAACTTAAACTTCTCCAAACAGCACCACTGAATGGGAATAAAAAGTCCAAGTAGTAAAATATTTTGTAGAAATTGTCCTTCAGACCATTGCACTGCCCAAGAGAAAATCGTTCAAAGGCCCATTCACATTAAAGTGAGATTGTGAGTTATTGCCATCTCATGACATCTTAGTATATGTGGATATATGGGTACCTGTGTAGGTCTGTGCAAACATGAATGACCTGTAGAGGCCAGAAGATGTCGATGGAGCTCCCAGTGCTGGAATTTTCGAGTGGTTCAAAAGAGGGAATCATAGTATTTGATTTGCAAATCTAGTAGATCTTTTGTAGGCAGCTATATGATTTACAAGTGTGTATATATATATATATATATATATATATATATATACATAAAAGTCTCTCACACTGTGAAATTTGCTTACAATTTGTAGGGTCTGGCCCCCCTGCGGCCCTTCTCTCTTAGTGCTAGGCTCTAGGCCAAGAGCTAGCAGGATCTTGTCAGTTACAAAGCTCAAGTAAACAACTTGACCTTTAAGCTACACAGACCACAACTTCCTTTTTCCTGTTTACAACTGTGTATCATCAATAGAGGAACCTCCTGCAAAGCCCAGCCCTCAGGTTATATAAGGCTTGATGCCTCTCAATAAATTCAGTCAGTCAGTCATTCTCCTTTCCTCCTACCTAGTGTGTGTGTCTGTGTCTGTGTCTGTGTCTGTGTTTTATGTGTGTCATTCAATCCATAGCCCTCTGCCCATCCGGACTTGGTCAATGAATGTAGCCAAGACACTCCAACAATTCATGTAAACAAGTAAACAATATAACACACAATGAAGATAGCGTGTTAGTGATCTTAGCACCATTGATATGGTGGTCCACATTACTTCTGCTCATGAAAGTTATTCTTTACAGTATAATTTCCAGTGTATTTTAGGATCTCATGTGGTCATATACCCTCCTTCTCACTACATGTACACACAATTAGAAACACTAAAATGCCTCTAGATTTTATTAAATGACCTCTGTGGTTTGAAAGCACCCTCAACTGGTCTTCATTACTTTAACACCCAACTACAAGAATCCAGGGTTGATGCATGTAATTGTTGGTGGGTATATTTGAACATCTGGAGAATTTGTGTAGGGAAGGTATATTAATGTCAACATGTCAACTACCTGACTTGTAACATTGCAATAAATATTAATTTTTGCAGAAAAATCTATTGAAGGTGAATCCTAACCACTAAAGATTTACGTCCATTTAAACACAGCAATTGGAGCCATGAGAAAACAGAGGTTCCTCATTAGGATTTCAAAAACCAGAAAAAGATTTTTGTTAACAGGTGAAATGTTAGAAGAAAGGGAAAAGGATAGGACAACAGAGAGAAGATGAGGCAGGTAGTAAGACAGACATGAAGTGTAGAGTGGATCAATAGACAGTAGATGATAAATGAAACCAAAAAGGAGTGATAAAAGTAATGATAGAGATGAAAGACATATAGATAGATTATAGATATATTGCAGGTAGATAGATAGAATAGAGAAGACAGATAAATAGATAGATAGACTTCAAATGATAGATTTCTGATAGATAGATAGATAGATAGATACATATAGATAGATAGATGCATAGATAGATAGATAGATCCATGCAGATAGAAACTACAGAGAGATGATACATAGATAAATTGCAGATAGAGAAAGAGAGATAGAGAAATTGCAGATATAGATAGATAGATGATAGATAGATAGATAGATAGATAGACAGACTGAAAGAGATTGCAGATAAATAGATAGCAGATGTGATATACATAGACATATAGATAGATTTCAGATATGTAGGGAGATTGTATGTAGAATAGGCATATAGAGATAGATAGACAGACACTGCAGATAGATGGTACATTAGAGAAACGATAGAATAATAGATGATCATGTATAGGTGATAGGTAGATAGATAAATGCTACCAATTATAAATAAACACTAGATGATAATTTAAATGCCTTTTAATTTAGATACAGATAAATTTAATAGTTGCCAAAAAACAGTTTTTCAGAACTACATAACAATATAGGAATTTCAAATATGAGATACTGTAGCTTTGAATAAACGCAACAGGAAAGTGAAGGATTAAAATCATTGTTTGGTGTTGGAGAGATGAGACACTGGTTATCAGCATGTAGATTCAGAATCAGAGGACCTGATTCTGGCTCCTGGTACCAATACTGAGTGACTCCAGCCCCAGGAGATCCATTGCCCTCCATATGTACTGCGTTCATATGTGTTCATACATGTACACAGACACACATACATACACATACACTACTAAGATGGAACCACACAGCAATATATTGGAATGTCATTTCAATTTGATTTAAATGTGATGGAGCATATTAGAATAATGGAGGTAAGGGCAGTTCAATTTCAAAAAGTCTCAAAGTGTTCATGAGTACTCAAATCTAAATGAGTCCTAAAAGTTTGTTATTAACTGCCCACCACCAAGTGTGCCTCGCTTAAATTGTCATTGGTTTAATATGGGGATAAGACCATGGCTCAGGAAGATACTTGCTCTCTTTCTGGCATGGGGACAGTCACAGGAAGATGGCTACCCACCCACTTAACTCGGAGGTTTAGTGAAAGTCACTATGTCTAGTAAAAAAGAGAACAGTTAACTTCAATATACCAAGCATCCTACTCAGAACTCTGCACATACATGGGGATGTGTCTAGACACACAGACATACATGCATCAGACACACACATTTTAAATAAAGTAGTAAATGATATATATCTAATCAATTAACAAATGGAATTAGGTCACAGATGTTGATAGCCTTTCCTCGCAAAGACTGGAATACAGTTGAAAACAGGGAGTTTTGTGGATGCATTTATTTAATGAGCAGATAAATAGGATATAAGATGTGTGTTTTTTCCAGCTGCTTAGGTGTCCTGGGATTCCCTAGGATGCCTGCTACCAAGAACAGCCATATGGAAGAGCCACTTTGATCTCGCATTTTCCAAGCAACAGGAACTTATCTTGTTGGTTCTCACTCTCAGCCCAGGGGACTCAAACCCCTTCTAAGGCTGCCTGAGAGCCCAATGCCGGGGAGCCTCACCCCACTCCCACTCTCAGCTTAGGGGACTCGAACCCCTTCAGGCTGTCTGAGTGTCAGTCCCAAGAATCCAGACCGTCAGATGCAAACAGCATGAGGACTTTATTTCACTTACTCAAGTGGGTGACTTAGCCTCTGGAAGCCAAGCCCCCCCTGGCTAAGGGACCAAGCTCTTATAGCAAAAAAACACAAGATTATCACATATTGACATACAGGGTATAGATTGGCACAAACCAGGGTTACAAAAAGACAACTTTTACATAGTTCAACCTTTTCTTCAGTAATTCCACAAGCATTGTGACACATTACAAAACATTTGTTGACTTGACAAATGTTTTAACCAGAAGTCTATTTTTACTAGAAAAGGGGCTTTTTCTGTTATTATCCCAGACATTATCTCACATACTACAAGTTGTTGACATGGCTCTTGTGACAGGAGATGCTGACATAGCCCTTATGACTTCTGGGACTTTCCAGTTAGGGAGGGGTGAGCTGACAAGGAGGTTTTAATGACTTTTTATTTGAGTGAGGGTCCTACAATCCTTGCAAAAATGAAAGAGCATAGCCAAGACTGTTTATGAGTTTAAAAAATAGACTGTACCAGGTATGATTTACAAAGCAGTCTGAAATCTGTAGTTTTCCTTTTATTTCTGTTAAGGACCCAGAATTTTATGGTGCCCGAGTAGAATATATTTTATATTTTGATTTTAAATGCAAATCCCTCTTATACAAGTATGACACACCGCACTTAGTTAAGTTTGCAGGCATATCATGGATGTGGTGGTATTAGGCCAAGTGCGGGAAACAGACAAGTTGTTACACTACTAAAACGGATATGACATCCCAACCTCCAGCCATCATTACCTGCTTGTAGGTCCTCTAGGAGAATGGGGTTCTTTTGACCTTTTCTTCCACCTATGGTAGAATGCTGAAAGGACAGATATTTGTTCTGGCAAATTATTACAATCAACTTGCCACATCCGAAAGGGAAAGAGGAAACCTGAATAGGGGAGTTCAGCATACCAGATTGACCTGTGGACACATCTGTCTGGCATTTTCTTGGTTGCTCATTGAATGTAGGAGGGGCCAGCCCACTGTGGGAAGAGCCATCCCTGTGCAGGTGAGCTTGAGCTGTATAAGAAAGCTAGTTGAACAAACGCATGGGAGGGAGCTGCTAGGTAGCGTTTCTCTATGTATGTGCATATGTGTGTGTGTGTACGAAATTGTGAAAGTAAGAAATAAATTTCAAAACCAAAGTCCCACAACTCTTCAAGGAAGCTGGTCTCTATACACAGACGCACACAGACAAACAGACACACACACACACACACACACACACACACACACACACACACCACTAATTCATAAATCCACACTCAACCAACAAAATCTATTTATTAATGTACCTTGATGTCTTTTTCTTATTCAGCTCTTACACCAGGAAGATGAAAATAACTATCCTATCTTGGTGAAGTTCCTCTTATTCATACATTTGTCCTGTTGTTTCCTAATGGGTCCTGCACTACTCATCTCCGTTTTGAACCTTGTGGTTAGCTTTAAATTGCAAATCCAAAAACCAATTAAAAATGTTTCAAGTCCCATGTTGAAACCATCATGTTTTATTTCATAGCTGATGTGGCACAAAGCATGACCTTGATGTGGCTCAAAGCATGACACACCTGTTTGTGTTGTGAAGCTTTGTGTATCAGCAACACACTTCACACAGCATGGTAGAAACGACATCTTCCAACATACGTCTTTGCAGGAACCAAGAGAAAAGAGTTAGTTAATGATTTGTGCCGCTAAGTCAACTGGACTGCAGATTTGGTCAAAAAGAAAGCATACATCTCTCAAAAAGCATTTTGTGGGCAGAAAAATTTACAGTCATCACAGAATCTGGGACTCTAAAACGCATGGCCTGTTTTAACTATGTTGGGTTGCTCCAAAAAAACATTATAGACCATTTAGGTCACACAGAACAGAAAATTATTGCGTACAAGAACAGAAACCCATTGCATACAGATCCTAGGAAGGTGATGCAGTCCGTGTGTGCAAGGCTGGGTGTCTGGCTAAGGTGCCTTCCTGGTTCATAGATGGCCCCTCCTCATGGTCCTCACAGGGAGGGATGGTAGGCAGTTCTCTGGGGTCATGTAATTAAGGACACCAATACTATCCAAAAGGTCCCAACTTTATGACCTTACTTCCTTATGCCTTAAGGGTATAGATTGCACATATGCATTGTAATGGTGGGGCAGGGTGAATTCAGGCATTAGGTTCACTTCTCTGATCAGAGACATAACCCATCAACCTATTAGCTTGAGGTAGTCTAATGACCTCCCACAGACTTACACACAACAGTCACATTTAGTTCCCACTTCTGTAGGCTGGAAGTTATTGACTGAGGAGACAGGTTAATTGTCCAGTGAAGGATGCTGTGTAAACAACTGTTGTCTCCTGATAGCCTCCCATGGCAAATGGTATCAAGCATCTCCCAAGGCTCATTTTTCTAAGGTACTTAATTTCATTCACAGTAGTTCCAAATCCACGTCCAATCTGTCTTCTTAAGCATCCGTCTCTTATCAGCTCTGTATGTTACAATTATGGCTTGTAAATTTTAGAAGGCATCATGATTCAGACCATGTAAGTACCTCATGGAAATTGTTTTCTGATGAGACTACACAGGAAAAAAAAGATGCATAGTGCTTGGGAATAGTTTATGTGAATGTGAAATGCCCCTCACAAACTCATGTGTTTGAATACAAGGACCCCAGTTGGTGGAGGTATAGTGAGAGACTGTAAAATCCATTAGAAGAATCAGGCATAGTTGGTGAACTTAACCTCCATGTATTTAAGGTGACAACTTGGCACTGGGCTTTGTCCTATTCAGATTCCTGGGGTCATAAATCAAACTGAGAGTTGGTGCTGGTTACTTTCATACCTGTCCATATCTGTGGAGTATTCTCTTGATTGCCCAGTGATACAGGAGGGCCCAGTCCACTGGACTGGGGGAGTGCTACCTCTGGGCACATGGTCCTATGTGGTCTAAGAAAGCAGGCTGAGCAGAGGCCAGAAGAGCAAGCCAGTAAACAGTGTTGATCCACGGTCTCTGATTCAGTGCCTGCTTCCAGGTCCCTGCCGTGAGGCACTGGTTTGAAGGAGAATGTCCCCGAGAGGCTCTAAGTATTTGGACAATTTGTCCCCAATTTGTGGTACTGCCTTAGGAGGTTCTAGAATGTGTGGCCATGCTTCAGGATGTCACGTCTGTCTCTCATCCAGCAAGGAAGATGCGACCCCGGACTCTTCCAAATGCAGTTTATTCAGGAACCTTGAACAACCCTTTTGCTTCTTAACTTTCTAACTTCTTCTCCCCTTCTTACTTCTCCTGCCTTACTTCTCCTGCCTTACTTCTCCGCACCACTTATCCTCCCGGGGAAAGCCCACCACAGAGTTAAATCCCCTCCTGCCAGCCAACCCCAAACTACCACGTGGTGAAAGCAGATAGGCGCACACATGCGGAAGCAGGGCCAGACCTCAGCCACATCCAATTATGGAGCTGTTTGCTCCAGAGAGCACCCACCCTCGGGATGGTGGAAGGCGGGAGCAGGCGCCATCTTTAAGATGCAGCAATCCTCGGCTCTCTACAGCTCCCCCTTTTATTTTATATAACTTAGCAGAAACGGCGAAGATAGAGGTCTGATCCCTGGTGTGCACAATTGGGATTATGTCCTGGAGACACCCACAGATTCATCACCCGCGGTGACCCAGACCCATCCCGTACCAATTTTCCAGGGGAAGGAGCAAAGGGTACCACCTTCATGCAACCAGACATGTCTTCCAAGGAAACACTTAAACACGAGCAGGCGAAACCTTGTGCAGTGCTTAGCCTCGCATCCCGTCCTCATAACTCCTTCATGGCAATTAGCCATGCTTGGGGGTTGTAAAGTCTTGAATGATCATAGCTGCATTCTGCTTTTGTGTGGCTCTAATCTTACATATACACCACAGGCAGACTAGGGAGGCCATAATCAGGAGACCTGCTAAACTCCCATTCCCGCCCACTCTTTCAAACGGTTCATAGTAATTCTTTTAGGGTGTCTTTAAAATTAAATGTCCATTTCGGCATTGGCTTTGGAAACACCAACAGGATTCCCCATCTCGGTTTCATTTTCCCTAGTTGGCTCATCAGGGCTGGAAGCAGGGGTATCGTCATGCTGACTTTTGAGCTGAATTCTTCTAACCAGGCGTTCAGGTACCCATACTGGATCTTGTTGGTCCTGTGGAAAAATACAAACAGATCCTCGTGCCCATGTCAGCACGGGGTCAGGCCCACGCCAGAGGCCCGTTAATACATCTTTCCACTTAGCCATCCCTTTTGCAGGGCCATGATGGTCCTGATGTCTATCCGCTGCTGAGCGGCCTTGAGCATCCAAATTCAAACATTTACATCAAATAGTAAACAAGGCTAGGGAAAGTCTCTCCCTTGTGGTGCGGCCGTGGCCTACACCCCCTTTTTGTTCTTGAAGACATTCTTTTAATGTGCGATGAGCACGTTCAACAATGCCCTGTCCCTGAGGATTGTATGGTAACCCATGAAAAAGCTGTACCTCCATTTGCTGGCAAAAGGAGGTAAAACTGCAAGACGTATAGGGTGGTCCATTGTCAGTTTTTAGCTGTTGGGGCTTGCCCCATGTAGCCCAGGCCTCTAAGCAATGAGTTATAACATTGTGTGCCTTTTCTCCTGTCAAAGGTGTAGCGTGTAGAATAATTGAACAGGTATCCACAGACACATGAACATATTTTTGGTTTCCAAACTCCGAAATATGTGTCACATTCATCTGCCAAACCTTTAAAGGGAGCAAATCGCTTGGGTTAACTCCAATATTAGGTGGATGGTGAAAAGTTACACATTGAGAACACTCCAGCACCACCTGTCGAGCATCTGCTCTAGACAGGTGAAATTTTTGTTGTAAGGCTCGGGCATTCACATGAAACCTGTTATGAAAACATTTTGCCCTTTCTATAGTGGAGCTTAAAAATATACATTCCATTCTGGTCCATAAATCTACTTTATCATTCCCTGTACTCAAAGGTCCTGGCAGGCCTGTAAGAGCCCTAATATGTTGGATAAAAAAGCAAGCCTGTCTTTGCCAAATTAAAGTCTGTAATTGTTGAAAAAGCTGACAGACCGGACTAGAGTTTTTAATTGGTCCGGCCACTTCCAAAACTCTTACTGCATTAACGGCATAAGCTGAATCAGATATTAAATTAAAGGGAAAGGTACAATCTTTAAATACTTCTATAATTATGCTTAACTCAATTAACTGTGGGGAGCCAGGCTGAAACTGCCGCATCACAGGCTTTAGTTTCTCAATCATGTAGGCTCCACATCCTGTTTTGGATCCATCTGTAAAGATATTTGGAGCCCCCATAATGGGTTGAGACAACGTTATCCTGGGAAAAATAACAGGATGTTCCTTAAAAAAACCCATCAATGGATGTTTTGGGTAATGATTATCCAGCTCTCCACCATACCCACATCTAAATATGGCCCAGTCATCAACTGTAGCACAAAGAATCTTTATTTGATGGCTTGAATAAGGCAATATAATTGTAGTGGGAGCGATCCCAAAATATTGTAGGCACTGTTGGAGGCCATTCAAAGCTATTTTAGCCACTGTAGTGGGGTAATATTCAATCGATTTTGCAGGAGATAGCTTAGGATCAACCCACAATAATGGCCCCTCCTGCCACAACAATCCTGTGGGCTGAGAATAAGTAGGAAGAATACATAAGGCTATAGCTTGATCTGCCTTAACCCATTGCAAAAAGGCATGTTGTAATGCATCTTCTACTCTGTGCAACGCTTTCCTTCCTTCCTCAGTTAATAGCCTGGGGGAATCTAAGGCTGAATCACCATTCAACATACTAAACAAAGGTTTCAGTTCATAATTTGGCAGTTTTAAATAACTTCTTATCCAATGTATATCCCCTAATAATTTCTGAAAATCATTTAACGTTTTAAATTTATCTTTTCTTAATTCCAATTTTTGTGGGATAATTTGTGTGGCTTTAATCTTAGCACCCAAATAATTGACTATTTGTTCCTTTTGTACCTTCTCGGGGGCAATAAACAATCCTTTCTTTTCAAGTAACTTAACTAACATTACATAGGCCTGCTCCAACCTTTGTTCCCCCTTAGCAGCCAATAAAATATCATCCATATAATGAATACATCTCAAATCAGAAAACTCTCTCCTTAATGGAGCAATAGTTTCCCCTACATACAGTTGGCACATAGTGGGGCTGTTGGCCATGCCTTGTGGCAAAACTACCCACTCAAATCTCTGATCTGGCTCTTCATGATTATAAAATGGGACAGTAAAGGCAAATCTTTCACTATCATTATTATGCAGGGGAATTGAAAAAAAGCAATCCTTAATAACAATTACAATAACATGCCAACTTTCAGGCAAGGACAAAAGCAAAGGCAGACCTCTTTGTACCAGGCCCATGACTTGCATCTGCTGGTTAATGGCCCGTAAATCATGCAATAGTCGCCACTTTCCAGAATTTTTCTTTATTATGAAAATAGGTGTATTCCAAGGTGATACTGATGGTTTAATGTGTCCTAAAGACAGTTGTTCTGCCACAAGTTCTTTTGCGGCACTTAGCTTTTCAGAGGATAGAGGCCACTGAGGAATCCATACTGGCTCCTCTGTTTTCCAAGTAATGGGTATCCCCTCCTCAGCGGCCCCTAGGAAAAACCCAGGCCTTTTCGAGGGTTTCTTTGTTGTACTTGAATGGGACTCTTTTTTCCTTGTAGCTGTCGTCCCATTCCAAAGCTGGGAGAAATCCCATGTCTTTCATAATTTTTTGAGAAATAGGGGAGTACTCATTGCTTAACTTAAACCCCATATCTTTTAAGAGATCCCTACCCCACAAGGAAATAGGAAGTTCTAACACATAGGGTTGTAACACCCCAGAGTGTCCTTCTTGATCCTTCCACTGCAACTGTCTTGCACTCATATCTGGAGCATTTGCATAACCTAAATCTTGTAAAGTTTGAGATGAGGCTTGTAACAGCCAGCCTGCAGGCCAGTCCTTTTTTGCAATAATATTTCTATCTGCCCCTGTATCTAACAACCCTAGAATCCTTTTGCCATCTACAATCAGCTCTAAAACTGGCCTCTGATCCAAATCCAAGGATAAAAAGGTTAAATCTGTTCCAGTAGATCCAAAACCGCTTTTCCCTCTCTCTTTGTCTTGTGCAGCAAAATTTTCATGTAGGCTAGGCAAGAGTATCAGCTGAGCTATGCAGTCTCCAGGAGAAATGGCTGTAATGCCTTTAAGGGACTCAACCATAATTTTTAACACTCCAGTATAGTCTGGGTCAATCACTCCTGGGTGAACTCTAAGGCCTCTTAAGGCTGTTGAAGATCTTCCTATGAGAAGTCCAACTGTACCTGGCTCCAGGGGTCCTTGAAAATCTGATTCTAACAACTGGACCCCCATTTGGGAAGTTAGTATGAGTCAGGTGGAGGAGGAACGCATGTCCAATCCTGCTGAACCTGCAGTGGCTATCCTAGGTCTTTGGGATGACGGAGGGTCGGCCATCTCTCCTGATGCTGTTTCTCTTTCTGATTCTCTATTGCCCCATATATTTGTGGGCCCTGAAGGCGGGGGACCCGCTGGCCGTTTTTCGGATGAGCGCCACTGCAATCTTTAATCAATGGCTGCCCATTGATATCTTTTATAGAGTGACATTCATTCGCCCAGTGTTTTCCTTTTTTACATTTTGGACATAATCCGGGTTGTTTGAGGCACTGCCCTCCTCCAGGATCGGTTACACCTCCTCTTTCAGGGTATTGTCACTTTAAATGCCCCATTTTGCCACACCTAAAGCAAGCGCCAGAACTTTCTCTTTTATTTTGAGTCAACTGGACTACGGCTGCAGCTAAGCCTGCATTGGTCAAGGGACCCCCTAACTCCCTACACACTTTCATCCAGGCTTCCAATCCTTTATTTTTATAATGAGTAATGGCTGCTCTGCACTCTTTTGTGCACTGTTCATACACTAATTGTCTAATCAGTGGCATGGCAGTGTCTGGATCGCCAAATACCCTTCCTGCAGCCTCCACCAGATGGGCAACGAAATTCGAAAAAGGCTCCATCGGACCTTGTAAAATTTTTGTAAGGTTTCCACTCACTTCTCCTTTATTAGGCAAGGATTTTCAAGCTTTTATGGGAATTTGGTTAATTTGCTCAAACACCTGAACTGGATGCTGGTCTGTTGATTGGCAAAACAACCCTGCCCTAACAACATATCTCTGTCCCAAGTGGGCTGCCCTGTGGCTTGATTAGCTGCACCTTGTTCATTAGCATACTCAATTAAGAATGACTTCCAATCTAAGTACTGCCCCGGGCTCAGACATGCGCGTGCCAACCCCGCCCAGTCACTGGGTGTCATGCAGTGTCTATGTAAAGTTTCTAATTGGGCCACAGTGAAAGAGGCATTAATTCCATATGTTCTTACAGATTCAGCCAGGGACTTGATAACTTTAAAGTCCAACGGCTCTTCATATCTATTTCCCTGAGGGTCCTGGAACACAGGATAGGCTAGGTGTAATTCTGATGGCACCTCTCTCCACACTTTGGGACAGAAGGACCGCCCTGAACAACTGCTTCCTCCCTCCTCGTAGTACAGAGGAGCGGAAGGCATTGTTCTGTAGGGTACAGCTTCAACCCCGCCCTCTCCTTCCGTCTTTCCCTTTTCCACCTGTTTTATGAGCGCTTGTGACTCATTTTCGGAGTCTATAACCTCCGAATTCCCAAAACTGCTCATGCTCTCAGATTTTTCCTCTTGTAACATTCCCAAAGCTGCCTGCCCATTCTCTAGCACTCCGCTACTTTTGGTCCTCAAGGCAGCCCTTTACTAGTTTCCAAATAGGTCGCACTCCTCCTCTCAGAGTTCCCTGATTGGCAGCAAAGTCCAGATCTCTCCCTAGTTTTTCCCATGAAAGGATCGTGAGCCTTCTGGATACCACGAACCAAGGTGCAATGGTATCACAGTCTGCCAAGAATCTCCCCAAAGTGCTTTTCCCAACTCCAAATTCTTAGAACGAAGTAGCTCATTTAGAGCCAAAAAAATTGGGTGGGAACTAGTACTTCCCGTAACATCTTTCTGGGTACCTCTTGTACATTCTCTACAAAAATAGGCAAAAATAAGGTACCAGAACACAAAACTAATGCCCATTCCTATAGCAACGATCATATAAAAATCCATTTTTACTTTCGGTTCACTATAACCTCCCTGCTGTCCCCGCTCCATCTACAGAGGGAGCAAAGCACCCCGCTTTGTTGCAGCCCCCTAATTTACTTGAGGACTTAGCTAAGTACCCCCTCTTGTCGTGGATCCCCAAATTCAATTGAGGACTTTCCCACTTTTGTCGTGGATTCCCATTACCTGAGAACTTTTGCAGTGCACTGCCCTGACTGCAAAAGGTTCTGAGTCCCTCGATGAGTTTTCCCCATATGGGCCACCACTTGTCGCGTCTGTCTCTCATCCAGCAAGGAAGACGCGACCCTGGACTCTTCCAAATGCAGTTTTTCTAACTTCTTCTCCGCTTCTTACTTTTCCTGCCTTACTTCTCCTGCCTTACTTCTCCTCACCACTTCTCCTCCCTGGGAAAGCCCGCCACAGAGTTAAATCCCCTCCTGCCAGCCAACCCCAAACTACCACGTGGTGAAAGCAGATAGGCACAAACATGAGGAAGCAGGGCCAGACCTCAGCCACAGCCAATTATGGAGCTGTTTGCTCCAGAGAGCACCCACCCTCGGGATGGTGGAAGGCGGGAGCAGGCGCCATCTTTAAGACGCAGCAATCCGCGGCTCTCTACATCAGGAAGCACTTCATTGGGGCTGGGCTTAGAGAGATCTTCAGCCTTGTGGGATCTCCAGTGGTTTCCTGCTTCCTGTGCCTGCTTGAAGATGTGAGTGCTTAGATTCTGTGTCTACTCCAGTCACCTCTGCCGCCATGCCTCCACACCACAATGGACTCTTGCCCCTTTAGAACCATAAACTAAATAAATTCCCCTGGTCAGTGTTTCTATCACAACAACAGAAAGCAAACTAATACACCAGAAGGAGATGGATTACTGGAAGTGGAGTTAGGGACAGTTGTTAGCCACAGCTTGGGTGCTGGGAACAGAGCACAGGTCTTCACCACTGAGCCATCTCTCCAGCCCCTTCCCATCTTCTCTTGATGGTGTAAGACAGTATTTTCAGGTAATGATGAACTGAGGGGACTCAGATGAAACCAGCATTGTGATGCACATTGAGGTCATAGTGTGAACAATAGCTCTGAACTCTAGCAATCCATCTGATGTCCAAGATGGCAGCAAAGAAACTGAAAAGTAGGTAGCATATACCATGTTGGAAAACTGAAAAAAAATTATTCGCCAGGCTGGAAGCCTATTCAAAATGGTGGACAATTTAACGCGTCATAGGAATTATTTATTTCTTGTTTTCATTTATTTTTGGACAATACCATGGGCAACTGAAATTGCAAGATACTAAACTGGGGCTGGAGAGATGTGACGATTCACTGGTTATAGGCACTTGCTGCTCCTGGGGAGGATCCAGGATCCATTCCCACAACCCACACAGTGGCTCACACCCATCTGTAACTCTAGTTCTGAGGGACTCAGCTCACTCTTCTGGCCTCCCAAGATCAACAGGCATGCACATAGCATACATACATACATGAAGGCAAACACTCATCCACATAAAATAGGACTAAATATTTTATTTTTAAGGGAGGAGGGGATGACAAGAGAGATTTCCAGACCACCTTGCAGTCAGTCATGTGACACACAGCAAAACTGACAGAATGAAGAAGTCCTATGCAAGGCCAAACCAGAGGAAAAAAACAAACTCCTATCATAGACTTGGATATATGGATGGTAAGAAAACCCTGACTCCACCTTGGGAAATTATGGCACATATGGAAGCAAGGAGGGTCAGTCCCTTCCAAGCATGGCAGGCTTGGTATGATAACCAGGTTCCAGTGTGTGCACTGGATATCTGGAGACACAAATTAAAATCTATGGGTCTTATTACATATAATAGAATACATTAAATTGGGGGAGATAAGAGGAAGTGGGAGTAGGGGAGGGGCTCTAGATTCCCTAAAATTATGCTGTATGAAAATTGCAAGAATCAAATAAAACAAAAACGACTGCATGAGCTTTAGACTATGGGATATGCAAATATTCTCACATGTCCTGCAGCCAAAATTAAATATATTGGGGATATTCAGATATTTCTAAATAGGAGACCTGGATGATCAAATATTGATGCATGAAAAACCGCTCGACAAAGGAAGAAAATGAGGACTGAAATGTAATGTAAATGGAGAGATCAAAACGGATAATTCTCAAAAAAAAAAAAAAAAGTCAGTCACAGAAGGTTGCAGAGGTGGCGATTTTATTTTTTCTCTCCAGGTCAAAGTAAGCAATTCATTTGTCCTGGATTATAAAATATCAAAAAGTTTCTGAAACCAAATTCTAAACAGTGAGTTTGAGGAGGCCGAATGAGGAGGAACAGGTTTTAGGAACACAAAATAATAAAGCTTTTATTTTCTGTTTTCCAATGCCAGTGGATATTTGGTGTTTGTATAATGTTTATAATTTAAAACGGATATGCATGCATGCATCTGGGAAGAGGGAATGATCATTATTCTGCAATGCAAAATGAATCAACATAAGCTCCCAGCTCATCCCTGTCAAGCTTATTTAACAGATTTACTTTCCAGCAATATCAAGACATCTTAGATTTTAAAAACAGAAGGAAACCAACCAAACAAACAAACAAAAAACACTTTTCTTCCCTTACATGTTCCTTAGGCACCAAGAGTGCTTTGACAGCCTTGGCTGGCACAGAGAGTCCAGCAAATTATTCCGGCTCACATCTTGATTGCTAATTAGTTGATAGAAGTATGCCCTGTCCATTAGCACTCTAAAACCAACATTTTTTCCTGCAAAACAAGATATTTGGTCTAGCGACTTATTTTGGCTTTTTAAAAAGCAAGCTGCTGAGGTTCAATCAGGGACCAAACCCAGTTCTAAAGCCTAATAACCACAACAATGACTGGCACAAGAAGCGATAATGGGGCAGTAGTGTTTCTTTTATCTAGGGGTAATCCACAGCTATCTAATTGGACTTAAAGTCCTTTTATAACAAGAGGGAATTCATGAGTAGCACATGACTAGAGAGGTCATAGGTGCTCGAGAAATCCCTATCTCTGTCGTATCTCTAGAGAAATGTAATTTCTCAGTGTATGCTACATATGGATCCTTATATTTACAGACAAGTATCGCATTCACTACTCATCACAGAAACTTGTTTTTGAACTAGATGGAGACTATGACAGAGTTCAACAACTGGTCACCCACAGAATAAGTGTTGGTGCAATGCCCATCCCTCCACAAGAGGTTCTTAGGAAGTACACCTAAGGTTGGAAGAACAAGGGATAGAGAAAATACTAACACAACTCTCATCAGCAAATCTTCCACGTGCAAAATGTAACACACATAGAAGGCCACAACTGGCCAAAACATAGAGAATAGGAGACTGTATAGGGTATGTCCCTGGATAGGGTTCTTCTATTAAAATCCACCCATACAGGATTCAAGGATCATTGCAGAAGAGATGGTGGAAAGATTGTAAGAGTCAGGTTGGCGCATGACCACAAGGAAATGGGGTTTCAGGCCAATGGAATCCTGCTCCCATGAACCTACAGCAATGGTGTCAGCATGCACAAGACCCATGCAAACTCAAGCAGACAAAAACCCAGCAAGGAACTGAAGACATGGGCAGCAGACCCAAATCTCAGGCAAAGAATTATTGGCAGCTAATTACTGCTGGGTGAGGAAGAGCTGATATTTAATGGGGTGACTGTCTAGTCTAGTGACTAGATTCCAGTGGATGGGTGGTCATGGAGGGACATCTGGGTATAGGAACTTGACCTGATAGGCCTTAGCATATATGAAAAGGAGCATATAATCCTGTAGGAGAGAAGCAATGGGAGGATACAGAACGGGATGGGGAGGAGGAAACAGGATTAAGATACAATGTATGAAATGAACAAATATTCAATACAAATATACACTGAGGAGAATAATTATACCTGTATGGTGTGTGCCTGACTGGGTGTGAACATGAGGCCAGGGGAGTATCTCACCTGGCCTGCTTTATCACATTTCATCTTTTGACCTTGAGACAACGTCCTTCTTTAAAACTGGAGCTAGTCTTGCCACCAGAAAGCCTCTGTGATCATGATTCTCCTCTATCCTCATCCTACAACACTGAGATTAGAGTCCACATGGAGCTTTCACATGGGTACTGCAGATTCAAACCCAGGTCCTCATTGCTACACAGGAAGCTCATCTGCACATTGAGACATCTCCCGAACTTACAGTGATGTTTTAAATTGCTTTCAGTCTAGCAATGCTGGGATACCTCAAATATTATGACTAAGGAAGACAGGGTAATGAAATACAGGACACTTATGCAAATACCATCTTCTGTTGCAGACGAAGACATAACATATAGCTGTACTCTGTCCTAAAGAAGTGGGAACGTACTACTGGGAAGGAGCTGCAGTTCACCGGCCCTTAGGAGTTCATATTTAAAAAATGTTCTCCAACACTACACTGTCAGAACTCATGTCCTTTACTTCAGTCCCACAAAATCACCCAGAGAATCTGTTCCAGTATTATTGGGGCACCTCTTCTGCATGAGTATTCCTCTCTTATCTCTTCCTATGTGGATTCATTTAATCAGAATTTATATAAAACTAATGCCCAAAATGATTTAATGTTGTGTTTGTTCATACATATTAGAGCTAACATCCCAAAGACATAGAAATATGACCAAATCAATTCTATTACTATATATTTTATAATGTCCATATATTATCTTTGTTGTACACAGAAGTCCTAAACCTTAACATTGTCATGGTAGTTTGGGAAAACAACTACATGTGCATATATGTCCAGAGAAAACAGAACGAGCTAAAGATAGCCCAAGATAATCTAACATTTCATCTGCATCATTCCAATTCAGGGTTATCATGAAGCTGTGATCAGCTAACGAACCCTACAGAATCTTTAACAAGGTGCATTTTGTTGAAAACTCCTGCTTACACGTTAGGTTTATTTTATATTTTATATTACTTGGAGTATGTTTGAGTCAGTTTAGAGAGCTTTATGTATGCATGATATGTTTGTCAGTGCAAAACATGACTCTCACCTCAATTAAGAGTTCGTGTATTTTTTGAGATAAATATGAATGACCACGATCTACAGAAAACATTCCCATTGCTCCACATGCTGGGTTCTAACCTGATAAAAGGTTCATAAACTTTTTGTAGTCACAGAACAAAGAGAGCCATAAATCAATAAGTACACTTAGCAAATTTTATCGGTGGAAACAGCAGGTACATGGGTTACTGTCATAGGCTTAATCAGCTGTTGAACCATTTTCTTTAGGGCTGGCAGAAGCTGAGGGATTATTTCTGCATTGACTAACCACTGATCTAATAGTCTCCTAGGCTCCTAAGAGTCAGTACTCTCCCATACTCCTGGAAGGAGCCCCCATAAAATAATGGTTCACCAAGGTGAACTTTGGTGGAACAGTTTGTTTGGTCTGTCTTCAGAAGCCTAGGGGAAACAGACATGCATTCACATCTTCAGCAAAACTCACACAACGCCCACGAAAATATGAAACTATTAAGCTCCTTAAGTTCAGAATGAAGACTTTGCCAGTCCTTTAACTCTCCAGTTCATTGTTTGATGTCTTCTACTCTGCAGATAATCAATAGTACTGTTATAAATGATGCTGATTATCCATTCTAATAAGACATCCATAAACACAGCAATCTGCAGAAGAGTCAGTTCTAAAATAATTAAATTAGTACCTAATGTGAAGCCTTAGGTTGAGGTATACGACAGTGGCATGGGACTTTGTACACACATTGCCTTTTCTTGCTCCCATACTGAAGAGTTTGAACCATGAACACTTCCTTTTTATTATCTCTAACATGGTCCCAGTACCAGGATGGAACCCGTAAGTATTAGACCATGTCCCACCATATGGATTTGGGCATGAATATATGTTTCTATGTCTTGACATATATACGTTTGCAAGGCACAAAGGAAAACTAATTTAAACTGTTCACTGAATTGTTGTTAAGGCTTTCCACTGTGGAACCCATTTGAATGACGCTAGCTTACACCAGTCCAACTTCCATCATCAAGTATGACACGGGGAAAATCCTGTCTTTAAATTCATCATACCAATGTCAGTGGTTGCGGTCCATTTTCTTCCTCTGTTTCCATCCACGGAAGGATGACCTTGCTCCATAGATTGGGGATGTGTGTTTGAAAGCCATACATGTATGTGATATGGAACAGGAACAGTGCCCTGCAGGGTAGAGATCCTAGAAGCATAAGCACTGAGAGAATGTGAACACACATCAGTATGGACTTTTAGAGAGGGGAAGGTGGCCTCTGCACCAGATGTGGCATGACATCATAGGTATTTCCTAAATGTTTACACTCACTGCTAGACTATGAGATATCCAGGGGCAAAGAACACCAATGAACTTGAACTTGGGAAAGAGGAGGTCACAAGCATAGGGTTTTAAATTAAGTGGAGAGTAAATATATAAGGGGATGGTAGAAGGCAGAACTGTCAAAGTTACATTTCAATACAGTGTGAGCTCATCATTTTTGGGTATGAAAATGAAATTCAATGTGTACCCCTATCTCCACTGATGTCCCCACCCTAAAATCCCTGAAGTCTCAGACTATTCCTTAGTAGACCTCACTGATTGGAACCATTCCATTAGAGAGAGACAGAGAGAGAGAGAGAGAGAGAGAGAGAGAGAGAGAGAGAGAGAGAGAGAGAGTCAAGTGAATAAATACCATTTTCACAGCCTAAAGAAAATATTTATGACACAAGGCCCCTTGAGGGAAGGTTGCCACAATGGAAAAGCTGGGTAAGAGGACAGCAATCCATGGGCTGCAGAGGAGGCTCAGTGGCACAGAACCCTGATTACCATTGCGGAGGATCTAACTGTAAGTCCACCTCCTCAGGAATCCAATACTTCTGGTTCACAGGTACACGCACTTACAGGGACACACCCCCACACGAGACATAAAACTACACATGATAAAAGATAAAAAATAAAAATAGACCTTTAAAATTAAATGAGGGCTAGATTCAGATTGAATGTTAAGGCTGATCTGCTCCATCCATTGCCCCAAAATGTGCACTCTGTGTTCTCAAGCCTACAATATTAAATCATGAGTCATCTACTCCAGAGAGACTTCGTGTATTCAGGACAGAAGATAAACAAGAGCTGTCCTGTCTTTTGGAAAGAGAAGGCTTCCTGTAGCCTGCACATAGGCCGGAGGCTTCCATTAAGACACCGCATTTCTCACTGATAGGGGAAGGGAGGAACATTATGAAACACAGAAAAACAAAAGAACGAAAAACAGAGACATACTCAGGGTATAGCTTAATATATATTTCCTGGCATGCATATCGCCCATCCATGATTGACAAACATTCTTAAAAACGACAAATAGAGTAGAATGGACATATTATTGTACAAAAATTCATCGGGATAATTTAGCACTCAAGTAATAATTGCTCCTGAGGTCAGGCTGGTAGTTCTTGCCTGTAAGTCCAGTATTAAGGAAGCTGAGGCAGGAGGACTGAGAGTTCAAAGGCAGTCTGGGCTTAGTTGGTGAATGCCTGTCTCACAAGGAAATACAGTAATATTACTGGTGAGATATCCAAAGTTGAAAAATTAAAAAAAAAACACTACAGGAAAATCCTGTTACATTCTTGACTTTGTTTTATGATACAAAAGGAAATGTTAAACTGTTTACCCCATCTGCAGGACTCACATTTCTCCTAGACTATTCCAACTTCTGCAGAATTCCTGCTCACATATCCATGTATACATTTTGAATAAAATGGGTAATTTTAATATCAACATTTCCTTCTAAGTTTCTTGATCACATAGTACTGCATATGTATCATTTTTTCTAAGAAGGTATATACTTGCCTGAAAATTCATGAAGATATCTATCATGTACAAACAAAAGTATCCTAGACTGCGGTTCTTCCAAGATATCAATCACTATGTAAATCAATAGGGGTAAGATTCACAGCAAATCACACTTAAAATAGAACCTCCGAATAAATCACCTGAAGGGCTCTAAGTCAGTGTACTATAGAAACACATATTCACAGGTACAGTATCCCTATGTACAACAGGCAGGTTTTGGAACCCAACTACATGTCCAACAACACATAAATCGGTAGTCCCAAAGTATACAGATAATGGAGTTTCTTTGGCCCTACAGAAAAAAATCAGCATGCCATTTCTTAGAAAAATTGATATAAGTTGCAATCATGACTGAATGAAAAGGCCTGGCTCATAAAAACACAATTCACACATTTTCTCTCCATATGTACTTTTTACAAAATCTGAATAAAGAATAGTAAACAGTGATGAATTACTTAACAGTGATGCAGATGACAGGAGGAAGGGGTGAACAGGGAACTGGGGTAGCTTAGTGCATGCTGTATGCATGTGTGGAAAAAAGAATCACGTGCAGCCCCATTAACCTGGATGGTTAATACATGTTAATAATGTTGTCTTTCATTTTAAAAGGTAATAAAAAGAAACGACATAGTTTCTAGTCTGAAGAAGCACCATGTGATTAATTGCCAGATCATTAAAAGGGTCTTCATCTGTAACTCCAGTGAAAGAACTGGTTGAGCAGAGTTTAGAAGGTGACTTGGTGCTGATGGAGAAAGTGAATTACAGATATAGAAAAGAGGAAGCACACCCCTTCAGCGATGTCCCACGGTATGTATTTCGCTGTTCCTACCCATTCATAAAATAGAGAGAGATGAATGTATGTGTTTGGATGATTTTATTCCTTTATTCACACCCAGATTCCAGCTCATGGGATGCTGTCACCCTATTTCAGACCAGATCTTGCCACATTAATTACCGAACTCTAGACACTCCCTCACAGACAGACCTAAAAGTATGTTTGACATTGTGACCCTAAATCCTATCAAATTTAACCATCACAAGCATCCCTTCTAAGAGCGTAAAGCCTTCAAAATCCAGAGAACTTCCTTTAAAATATCATATGTCTCTCCTGAAACTAAACACTTACAAGGCTCAACCTAAAACTTCCCTGTGATGATCTCAAGGACACAAGGCAAATCTAGAGGAATTATGCTGGAATCTGAAAATTAAGTCAGGAAGGGAGAATCAGAGATAAAGTTGAATTACTTGTCTGTCTGGTGGGCAGTCTCTACTTTTGAAAAAAACAACAGAGCAATGAGTTGCAAAAATTAAGAGAAACCACAAAATATCCTTGATGCAACCCATTCTCTACACAGCACATTTCCCCGACCCGTGTGTACAAAGGAGAAATATGGCAAGACCCTCCATGTTGTGTTACTGGACATTTCATAGTACAGAGATACACTCTGTTTTATTTACCCTTCAGCAGCTGAAATAAACGACAGTGACTCTAATGCCTTATCTAATATAGAGTTGATTTTGTCTGATGGTTCTAGAGGGTCAGAGCCCATCACTATAGAGAGAAGTGGCAGCAAGAAGCAGGCATCACCAGACGAGGAAACTGAGTGCTCACATCTTCATTCAGAAACATGAAGCACAGATGTTCCACTGCATGTGGGGCAAGGCTACGAAGTCAGTGATGCAATTCCTCCAGGAAGGCTCCATATGCCTCCTAAAGAGTCTATGGATTCTTGAACAACCCAATACACTGGGGACCAAGTCTTCAAATCCTTGAGTCTATAGGGAACATTTCTCATCAAGCCATCAGATTCCTCTGCTGTGGTATGGACATGGTCTCCTTCTCCCCAGATTCCTCGTGTCTAGCCTTCAATTCCCATTCCATATCTTGGATGAGGTTATTTAGAGATGTTGTCATTGCTCCATTTTTGAACCCCATTTCTGAGATCTGACTACAGGAAGATGGAGCAAATGTAGATCCAGGAAGCAGCCCTGTCATTCCACTGTGCTTGGGGGTCCAGAGGTGCGTCAGGAGGAAGGTCATGAGCACATTCGGATGAAATCTGGCTTTTGGCAGAAGGTCAGAGAAACTTTTTTTTAAAAGACTCACCCAGTCAGTAATATTGTGCTACTTTCATCTCCCACAACTCAGAAAACATAAGACTATCATTGGTCTTTCTTCTGACTTCTAACTGCACAGGGTCCCTTTAAATCAAGCCTTCCTCTTCCTTTTCTTAAATACTATAGTGGAAAGGCTGTTTTCTCTCCAATGCCTCATTCTGTGTAGATATGGTTATAAAAAGGTTGATCTTATTTTTTGTCAGTACAATAATCAGATGTCACAGACTTTCTACAATTAATGCTTTCCCTGGTTATTTTCAGAACTCCCGTTAAAAGCTATTCTTCCACTCTGGGCCATTCCTTTTATTCCAATTAGACCCAATTAAGGGCACTGCAGTGAGTCCTCGATTTCCAAGTTTAATCACCTTTAACAAGGCTCTGTGACTACATGCTCTTTACAATTGACTGGAAGACTTAGAGATGTGGTCATATGGAAAATCTTCACTTTAAATTTTCTTCTGGCTAATGTTCCTGAATGGAAATCTACCAACAAGAAGGGTTCTGTACTCAGACTATGTTCTTGTTGCAAATACTTCAAATACTGGAGTCTGGCTATGGTGAATAAGTCACAATTACTATGAAGAAATCAATCTACAAAGAACAGTTTTGTTCTGCTATGTATGCCCTTTCAGCTAATTGGGTTATTAGGAAAACATGCTTCTGAATGTGGATATGGCATGAAGAGATCTCTCTCTCTCCATCTCTTTCTTCATCTGTATGTCTATCTCTATCTATCTATCTGTATCATCTATCCATCTATCTATCTATCTATCTATCTACCTATCTATCATCTATCTATCTATAATTCTCTTTTTCTGTGTGTGTATCTGGTCTGCATGTCTCTGTCTGTGTGTTTCTTTACTTCTTACTGTGTTAAATTACCCTAACAAAACTACTTAAGGAAGAAAACGTTTGCTCAGTCTTACAGGTCAAGTCCGTAAGGGCCCCAAGAACAGGAAGTACCTGGTCACTTTTTTCTATAAACATGAAGCAGAGAGTCCTGAATGTATTCTGTGGTTCAGCTCTCTTTCTCCAGTCACTGTCCAGGATCCCAACCAGAGAATGCAGTCACCAACAGAGGACAGATGTTCCTACAGTCATTAGTACAATCAACATCATATTCCATAGGTATGACCAGACGCCATCTCCTAGGTGATTCTAGAGACTGTTACATTGACAATTAACATTAACCATCCCTGAGTGTGTGTGTGTGTGTGTGTGTGTGGAGAGAGAGAGAGAGAAAGAGAGAGAGAGAGAGAGAAAAAGAGAGAGAGAGAGAGAGAGAGAGAGAGAGAGAGATTGTACCCTTCCGAATCTTTCTATGTACTAAATTAAAATAAGAATTCCCTTTCTGATGTAATCTTCCAATGTAGCCATTTTCTTGTTTTGTTGTATTTGCTTTCCAAATTAAGTACATTTAAGAATTTAGAACACACAACTGAAAAGCGTCATCCGCTTTACCAATATAATGGCTTAAACACAGGAAGTCAAAACTCTGAAAATGTTGAGGGAATCCACAGAAGAGAATGGAGACTTTGTCTTCTAGGAGAAAATTGCTTCCTGTAGTGATCAGCAGTACCTCCAGATCCAACCACTAGTACCCAAGAGGAAGAGAGGAGAGAGGGATTCTTCAATATTAGG
This sequence comes from Eospalax fontanierii, assembly GCA_035773235.1. Classification (NCBI taxonomy): domain Eukaryota; kingdom Metazoa; phylum Chordata; class Mammalia; order Rodentia; family Spalacidae; genus Eospalax; species Eospalax fontanierii. The sequence goes on along the minus strand of JAJHUQ010000048.1, from coordinate 4,415,440 downwards.
AGTATAAAGAAAGGGATAAAGAATGAAACGAAAGGTTAAGATCCTGTGCTAGAATACACTGTAAACATCTCGACCCCAATATGCTGTGGGTTTCAGGAGTTCTTTCTAAGATAACAAAGATTATAGATAGATGATAGATAGATGGACAGGCAAATAGAAAGATAGACAGATGATACATTGATAGATGGATAGATAGAAAGATAGAAGATAGATAGATAGATAGATGATAGATAGATAAATAGATAGATAGATAGATCGATGATAGATAGAGAGATAGATAGATGCACTTCCATAGTCCCTGTACTGGATGGCTGCACCTGTCAATATTACACATCTGGGAAGAGTTAACCTTAATTGGGAATTTTCTTTATCAGACTGGCCTATGGTCATGTCTGTGAGGCACTTTCTTGATTGCTGAATAATGTGAGAGGGCCCAGCTGACTGTGGGTGTTGCAGCCCCTAAAGTGATCCTCTGTTGTATTCAAATGCACGCTGACCACTATCCTGACCAGCAAGTCAGTAGGCTGCATTCCTCGGTGATCTCCACTTCAGTTGCTGCCACTAGTATTCTTCAGGTTGTGTTTGGTTAAAGTGTTGTATCAAAGCAATGGAAAGCGAATTGGGATCCTAGAGAGATGGCTCAGCAGTGGGTCAAGGGCCCACTGGGGCACTGGCTGCAATTACAGAGGATCAGATTTGATGTCCAGCCCAGGCATAGTTGCTAACAACCATCTATAACTCCAGTTTCAGAAGATCTCTCATTCTGTTCTGGCCTCCACAGGCACTGCAGAACACAAGAGCACTGACATATATACGTAAACTATTTTTAAAGAGTAGACCAGAACAGCTTGTTTCCAAATGACAGTACTGTGGATTCATAACACATACCCAATGGGTGCTAAGATCAACATACAGTGTGTTTATGGAGAGACAGGTGCATTAAAGACACAGAGGTTTTGCTAGCTCTGAGCCTGAGAAAATATTCTAGGGGTAATCATCAACCCTCGTTAGCAGAACTTAATCCTCTTCACTTCAAGAGGTTGTGAAAGGCCAGGCTGTAATGAAAGAAAGTTTGGCTTCAGCTCAAGCATCCTTCACCATGAGATGCATTTGTGGAGTCAGTAATTATGTCCCTTGTCTTCCAGTTAAAGGGCATCTGAGAATCAGCCCAGTGGAATGCACACAGCTCCTGCACGGGAGCCACTTAGGACCACTGCCTGGGCAAAAGCAAACTGAGAAAATTATATTCTGTTCAACCTCGTGTGCAAGTTCAAACACAAGAGGAATTGGAGCAATTAAACCGGAAGTGTTCCACTTGCATAGTACAAAGGCCTTTCTGGAGGACAGAGAAAGCGAGCTACTGAAGAGAAGGAACATTTTGTGACTTCACAGAAAAAAAATTAAAATTAACTACTAAGCGTAACAAACGGAAAATGGAAAGACTGACACAACATTAGAGCATTTCTCAGCAATTTAATTTTTCTCTTAGTGGCATTGTCAGATAATAATAAAAATCAGTTCAATCTAAACTAGGCAATACTACAGGTATTATTATAATTACTGAATGCAGTATATCCTGAGATAAAGGTACCATTCTGCAAGGTGTTGTCTGGTTGGTTGTTTATGCTGTGATGTAGATGGAACTCGGGACACCACACATGGTACACAAGTGCCCTACCACCAAGGAAAGGTCACCCAACCCTGGACCAGATCATAAGTAAGAATCCACGCCACCATCATTTGTGATTCCCAAACACAGTCACAAGACAGTGTCTAGGGCAAAACTGGCGAAATCTCCCAGATCAGCGGTGGTGCTGACCTCAGAATTACTGAAAAAATACACCGCAGAACAGAAATAGCTCTCCCCATGCCTCCGCACCGCAGGTCAGCTTGGAAACTTATTCTCCGGGGGGCAGTCACATACTATCTACACCATGTTCACATCCTTCTATGATTCCTTGCGGGGTCTTAAAGGCTACTGTTGAACCACGAGGCCATATGTATTTGCTTTTGGTGAAATAAAAATGACTTCTATGGAGCTTGAGAAATGGCTCAGCAGTTAAGAGGACTGGCTGCTCTTCCAGAGGCCCAGGGTTTGAGTCCTAGCGCCCACATGGTGGCTAACAACCATCCATAATTCCAGTTCCAGGGGTATCCAGCATCTTCTTCGGAACTCCTCAGGTGGGTTTCTGAAATCCTGAACTCTGTCTAAATACAACTTCCAACTCTGGAATACACTTTCCCCAGCACGCAAATGAGAACTCTTAGATATATTTCTCAAAATTCTCCTTAGTCTTTCTGGTTTGGTATGTTTGGGGTTCTATGCTTGGTTTGGTTTCATTTAGAAATAGGGTCTTGTTATGTAGCTCAGGCTGGCCACCAACTCAAGGGTGAACCTCATACCCTGGCTTCACTGATCCAGGGATTACACAGTGCTAATACTAAACAAAATCTCAGGTGTTTTCTTGAGAGAGTTTATTTCTTTATTTCTATTTTATATCTGTGATTGTTTTGCCTGCATGTGCCATGCACCACATACATGTTTGATGCCTGCAGATGACAGAAAAAGGTGTTAGATGCCCAAGAGCTGGAGTTACAGGTGGTTCAAAGCTACCATTTATACACTTGGAGTCAGTCCTGGTACCTGTGCAAGTGCAGCCAGTGTTCTTAACTGGTGAGCTATTTGTCCAGCCCGAGATATTTTAATTAACATTTAGAAATTATTCAAGACAGTGTGAATCTGTAACTGCAGGCCTGGAGAAACAGAGAGTGTGGGATCTCTGGAGTTTGCTGACCAGTTATTCCAGATGAATCCACAAACTCCAATTCAGTGAGAGACTTTGTTTTTAAAAATAAAGAGGAAAATGAAAGAGGTAGACACCCGAGGTTTACTTTGAGCCTCCACATACACACACGCATACTTAAGAAGAGATGTGTAATATGTACAATATGCACACATACATACAGAAGAAAAGGATGAGAGTGTTTGAAGACATGTTATATCAAGCTGTGGCCTGTGTACATGCATATGCCACAAAAATATTAAAAGTTAAAATTATGTATGACAACCCTCACTATGCAACAGAAATACAAAACAATTCTGCTTATGTAACTACACACTATTAACTAACTGTACTGTAATAGGACAAGTAAGGCCCCTCCCCGTGCCAGGCCCAGTACTCCATTATTTAGTACTAAACAGAACAGACCCTCCTCACTCTTATCTCCATGCAAACTACGGGTTTAACCATTCATTTTCTATTTGTACTCTTTGTACAGGGCTTCAATATCTTCATATTCTGTTATTTTTTAAAATTCTTTTTCCTTTAAGACTGACAGTGAGATCTTTTTTTTCTGACATAAAGTTCAGCCTTTTTCAGGACTGAAAATTTGACAGTATACTCAGCACACTCACAGTTTGTTTGAAGAGTTCTAGGTAATAAATAGTTTTTTTTTTAATTATAGAAGTGTGGATTTTCTGACCTTTAGGAAAGAAACAAAGGATTTCATGGCAGTCCATTTCTTCATTATTTATAGAATATTTATTTTATTTATAGATTCTCTGAGTTGCTTTTTTCTCCCAAGTTCTTAGGATCATGTCTGTGCAGCTATGCATGCTTTCACAGTGGGAATTCCTTGGGAGAAGTGTATATTGAGGAAATGTCCAAAATATATACAAATCATAGACTTGCTAAGCTGGGTAAATCACTGGGTGGTATCCTGTTGAACCACCATGCTATAAGAAACCCGTATTCAGCATAGACATCATTATATACATTTACTCTAGGATAAGTGCTTTTAATATATATTTCAGATATGCTTCTGTTGGTTAACTGATGTCCATTTGAGCTGGAAGCCCCTGGGCAAAGGTCCTCTGGGCAATGTCTGTGGGGAATTATCCTAATTTTACCAACCAATGTGGGAAAAGCTGACTATTCAGGGCATGCTGCGCGTGGGGATCCTGGGCACTATACAGGGAGAAAGTCAGTAGACCATTCATATCTCTGCTTCTTGACACTGGGTGCAACATGGCAGACTGCTTCACACTCCTGTTACTTGGCAAGATGGCAGTCGACCACTGTGAGGGAAACTAAGCCCTTTCTTCCTTATGTGCCTTTTGTGAGGTTATAAATTAGCCCAACAAGAACATAACTAGGAGACCTCCAAGGATGCCTCAGAGACTGGAAGTTTAGTGTTCTGACGTTGGGAACCTTTAATGAATTACTCATAGGTACATATCAGATCTTTTCCCACAGGAAGCCAATACTGTTTCTTGTTTAGTTAACTTAAAATAATGATCTTCAACCCCATCCAAATGGGACTGAATTATATAATATAATTATTATTATTATTATTATCATATAAGAATGTCTTAACTTTAATTTTTCTTAGAGCTGAATAAGCTTCCATTGTGCATATCTCATCTTTTCTTTAAGGTGACTATTATGTTACATTTTCTTGTCTTCTTTTTAGAAATCAATTCTTTGAGCATTTCATACAATGTATTTTTATTATATCCCCCCTCCCTAACTTCACTCTACCCACCCAGGGTTCCCTCTCCTTCCTATGGAGTCCAGTTTGTGCTTTGCAGATCCTCCCATGGGTGTAATTATTCCCGGAGTATGGTTGACCAACCTGGGACTATCCCCTCCAATAAAACTGATTTTATGTTCCAGCAGCAATCATGTCCATAGCTCCTCACTAATTTGTGGACTTCATGTCCCTGTGGTCCCTCCAAGCTTCCATTTAACCAGCTTGAGCTAATGCATACCATCATAGCTGCAAGTTCAAATACGCAATACCCTGATGTGACCTAAAAACACAGCCCCATCACGAATCAATCAATACTTTAGCTGCCTGTGCCCCTAAAGTTATGACCCAAGTTCTTCCATTTTTATATAAGGCAATGACCTGTATGACCTGTCCCTGACTCTTGCAGGCAGTTTTAGGAAAACTTTCACCACAGGGTTGTTCCAGGAAGAATTAACCACAGAAAAGTACCTCCAGGGTATCTAGAAGGTCTCAGTTAACATCTTACAGCTTTTATAACAGGTTGTTTAATGCTCGGCTTGCTTAATGCTTCACTGGCTTCTGTGGCTACTTGCCTACCTACTGCAGGAACAGACATTTCATGCCAGTGTAATCTTATATAAACACTCAGTCCCTTTGGATGCTTTATAAGACCTGTTCTCCTCTGAGTCCACACTGTGCTCTGTAGATCCCCACCCAACAAGTGAATCACTGGCTGCCTAGTAAATTGGGGTGATTGGAACATCTGCAGTTTGAGTGATCCTTCCTACAGTTCTTGGTCCCATAATACTTCAAATTGGGATAGATACTTTACCACAGATCTTACCAATCACAGACAAAATAATTTTTAATGGTTCCTGCTGGTTAAAGTCTTACTTTATCCAGATAAATTTTTTTCATTGTTTCAGGGATTTTTAAGTTTCCTAGATAAGCCAGGCTCAAAGCTGGTCTTGTATCATGTACAGATCATCTGAGCAGGGGGCAAATTTGTTCAATGAATAAACAATGAAATCAAGTGGCTTTCAGATACACGTAAGGGAAACAATTTCTCCCCCAGTCCAGTTTCCCCAACAAGGGAGTTTGCAGTGTCCACTGGGAAGGAAAAACAATAGAGCAAGTTCTCCTCTAGTACAAAAAAGTCTTAGCCATTGCTCTCCTTAAGTGTCCAAGCCCTGAACTTCTCTCCTTGGGATCCTGGGGCCTTCTGTCCTGAATTAACTTCCCTCAAAAGATAGACTTTTTTCCCCTTCTTGTAAAGCATAACCCTTTTTTCACAAGACATCCCTTGAGATTAGAGTTTCATATCTACTTAGCACCATGGAATTCATAGCACCAGTGATGACCTGCCTGTCAATATACCACCATGAAATTGGGAAGGGCCCCTGCTTTTGAATTAAGCTACCTTGTTAACAAAAAGATATGAAAGTACAGGAGAGATCATATGGGGAAAGGAACAGGATAAGTCGGGTTGGAAGGGAAACAACGAAAATGTATTCCATACATGTAGAAATATATCACAGTGGAACACATTATTATGTACAATTAATATGTGCCGAACAACTAGAAGAATAAAATGTGTTATTTATCCAACCAGAATCAAGTCAGTTCTCCATCATGTATCTGAAATAATTTGGTCAAATGAATGAACTGTTTTTAGAAAACTACCTCTTTTAATAATAAAAATTTGACCTACTAGTTGGATTAAAAAGAATAGCATTATCCGTAGAAATGGGGAAAGTAGTATAAAATTATCTATTAGCCCACCAACTTAAAGGAAGCCTGTATGACCTTCCCATTGAAATATGACTTCATATACAAAACATTACTCAAAGCCTTTTAACCGGGATCTTGATCAAGTGTTTTACAAGAATCGCTTCATTCTTTCTTCACACATATCTCTCATAAAATGTTTTTTATTTAACCTGACCAAAAGGCTTCAGATACAATTTTCAACAAACAAAAAACTGAAATGAATAAGACATAAATAAAAAGTTTAGAAAACTCACAGGAAACCCTGAAAAAAGACCAGGATATGAGGTCTCTGTGCAAGCAGATTAGCCAATCTTTACTCCTCAATAATTTGGGTACTGCTTGGGCATGAGCATGTGTGTCCATGTCATGTGTACATGTATACATGAATGCATGGAACTAGCCTGTCCTAAGGCACCATCTATTGCTGTTTAATTGTTTTTCACTGTTTTTATTTTGTCTATGAGTGTTTTAACTGCATGTATGTAAGTGCACCATGTGTGTGCAATGCCTGCAGACACCAGAATTGGGCATCTGATCTTCTGGAATTGGAGCTAGAGAGATGGCTGTAAGCTTCAGGTCGATGCTGGGAAGAAAACCTGGACTCCTATGTGCTGAGACATCTCTCCAGCACCAACTTTTCTATTTTCAGGGGACTGTCGACTCTCAGTGACTGGGATCCTGCCAAGTAGACTAGACAGACTGTTGCTGGATCCCAAGCATCTGCTGGGGTCCGGTTTCCCCATGCTGGGATCACCGGTGCTTACCAGTACTCTTGGCTCTTCTGTATGGGTTATGAAGTCTGTTCCCCATGCTTTCACTGTATGCACCGTACTGGTTGAGGAACCTTCCCAGTCCTCACCTAGTTCTGATTGCCACCAGTCTATTCAAGTCAACCAAGGAGCTCTGTCTCATCAGCCGCTCATCTCTCTAAAGCTCTCATCTACCTTTATTAAATTGTGAGTGGATTACAAACAGAAAATATAGAGGAACGTTTTACATCTCCCCACCTTCTCTTACTAAAGACTGTCAGTGTCCACATATTCGCAGGTGCCACAGCAGAGTGGCACTGTCTTCAAAAACCAGGTCAAGGAAAAGTCTTCCATGGCACTGCTATAAGTGGGTGTGGCTTCAGTGCTTTCCTTAAGAGCTTATACACTGAGAAGATGTTCCTCATGGAGGTGGAACTCCTCCCTGAACCTCCAGCTTGCCCACTGGCTCTCTGTCTGAAGTCCTGTCTTCATCTTACACACTGTTCCCACAGTTCAGTACAAGGTCTTCAACAGAGCAGAGAAGATGGCAGCAGTGAGCATTCAATCCCCCAGAATAATGAGCTCAATAAATGTCTTCATAAAGTTATCCTGTGGTGAGGATTTTCTTATAGCAACAGAAAATTCCTCCACCCTTATTTACACTTCCAGATGAGGTAAGATAAAAATTAACTGTGGGTGGGAAAACTCCGCACCTATTTGAACACAATGTTACTTACTGCTCTTCGCTTCCAAAATGTAGAAAATAATTCGATAAGTGAAGAGAGAGCAGGCTGGAGAGAGACTCAGACTTTAAGAGCATTGGGTCTCCAGGTTTGAATCCCAGCAATCACATTGTAGCTAAAAACTGTCTCTAACTGGAGTTCTATGGGATGAGACAACCTCTTCTGTCATCACAGGCACTTCAGGACACTTACTCACAAACATGAAATTAAAATAAATTAAATAAAAAACTAAAAGGGAATTAAATTAGACTGGAACGGCGCTACCCATATTGACAATGGATTTCTGCCCTTTAAGTACTCTAACCTAGAAGTCTCTGACAGAGGTGTCCAGAGATGTGTTTTCATGATGCTTCTAAGTTGCATTGGGTCCATTATCATGATAAACCATCACAAATCAAAGTACATTAAAACATTAGCTATTCTGCAACATTATAAGATATGAGCCATCATGTAGAGAATACATGGTTTCCTGCCTTTTTGGCTATGACACAGATCTACCAGCAGTATAGGATAATTTTCATGTCTATAGATTTGAAAACAAAATCTACATAGTTCAAACAATGCTGTGGGATTAACTTTTCAATTTTCGGGTAAGACATGCAGAAAACTAACCCTCTATATTTTTGTCCAGAAAACAGATACAGTTTTTTTTTTTATCCTTGAGTGAGTGTATATTGTATGGCTGAACACTACAAGTTATCCCAGGGGACACTCCCTTCTTTAAAGCAACAGAGATTAGTTATTCGGTCCTATGATTCATTTAGGCATCAATAAGCTGACGGTATTCCCCATATTGTTCTGTAACAGGGCACTGATGACTTTGTCCAATCTACAGAGAATGGGGAACTTCCAAATGTCTGCTCCCCCTCTTCTGGTTTTCAATACTGGAAATGCTATTCTAAAAATAGGCATGATTAATCCCTCTGGCAAACACATCTCCACTCTGTTTAGAAGCATAATTTCACCAAGTTCATAGCTAACTGTATTCACACTCATAATACATATTGTACTTCAGATTTCAGGAAAGGGAGATTCTTGCCTTGTATATGACATGATTAACTAAGAGGTGTGCAAGGGTCTTACGAATGAGGGCACACAGACTACATATTACAAGGCTCGTTCTTGAAATACTTAGCCCTTTTGTTTACTACATGTCGGCAAAGCAGCACTGATTCGCATTCCAGAGCTTCTGGAAATGTAAAATGTGAACAAGGACTCAGAGCCCCAATTCAGTCTAGAAATAGATACATACACCTCACCAAGAGACAAACCTATGTACGAGCATATGTCAGTGTTTATATAGGTGCACACATGGATGGTTATGATTTATTGGTTATGTTTCCTAAAAGCCATTGTCTTTGTATGCATGTGTGAATTGGTATGTCAATCCTCAGATCCTATCCCCCATCATATTTACCTATTTTAATTGAGACAGGGGCTTTAATTAACCTGGGATTCACCAAGAAGCTTTTGAAGCTTGGCCAGTGACCTCAGAATCCCTCTTGTCATGGAGATTACAAAGACTACCCACCCTGACTGGCTTTCAAATTTTTTACAAGGGTTCTGGGAATCAATCACAGGTCCTTCACCATCTAAACCATGTTCTTAGATATACTGCTCTTAACCAACAAAAATATGAATCTCTTTGTGGAAGAAAGGGTTATTCTGCATAGAGGATCTGAAGTGAGTCTCATTATTAATTTAGTAAGATTTACATTTCTTGTGGTGGGGAGGGGGGTGGAGAAATGGGTCCATGGATAGGAGCACTTGCTGCTTTTGCAGTGGACCTGGATTCTCTGCATCTACTTTTGAAGGCTCACTGGTAACTGCAGCTTAAGGGGATCCACCACTATCTTATGGTCATTGTGGGCATTTTCTACACATGGTGTGCATATCGTCAGGCACACGCCCAGACACATGAATTATTTTTTCATATTCTAGTGAGTCTCACCAATGTTTTAAGTGCATACTGTATTTTTCAGCTTTAATGCAAAAATAACTTGCTGATTTTAAAACAATCCTGTCACAATTTATTGGAGGCTTTAAAGCACATCAGAAAAGGTCAAATGTTCAAGGTCAGCTACGGCTTATATACAGTTATGACTGTAAAGCATAGTCTCTGGCCTATAACAAATGGCTTCTGAATCTTGAACATAATTCCTGAACATATTAAGGTTGGAGGACCGTCCAAAGTATATTCATTTTGACAATACAGTAAATTTAGACTTCACCCCCCAAAGCAAATCAGTTTATAAATTCCTGTTTTGATGTTGAATGTTCAACTTCCAAGCAACATATGACACTAAGTTTGTTCAGGCTGGCTTGACTTTGACATTTGATATTGTTGAGTTCCTTCTATTGGTCTCTGAAGTTGCTTTCACAAAATCCACAGGAACCCTGTCACTGTCACAGAATTCACAATACTGGGTGGTGAAATCTCTGTAACCCTGGTTCAACCCCCAATCCCAGAATGCTCCTATGTAAGACTAACTTTTCCACAGAAGCTCAAAAGTTTAATGATTCTTGAGTAAGGCAGGGCATACACCTTTAATCCCAGTACTAGGGGGATGCCTGTCAGATTGAGACCTGCCTGGTCTACATAGGAGTTCCAGGCTAGCTGGTTCTATGGGTAGATTCTGTCAAAGAAAGAAAGAAAGAAGAAAGAAAGAAAGAAAGAAAGAAAGAAAGAAAGAAAGAAAGAAAGAAAAGGAAGGAAGGAAGGAAGGAAGAAAAAAAGAAAGAAAGAAAGAATAAAAAGAAGCAAGGAAAACCATTTACTGATTCCAAAATTCAACTAATAAAACTCAGGCAGTTATGTGAGTTCCAGTGTTTAGTTTTCCCCAATATACCATGAACATAATGGTGTGCTTTCATTAACAATACTACCAAAACACAAGCGATGCTCCAGAAATGTTGTGTTTCTATGAGAGGAAAGACCATGTGGAAGAAGAGATTATTTGGTTTATGGTTCTAGAGGGCGAAGAGTCCATAATGGCAGCAGGAGTGGGGGCAGGGCTGGTAGCAGGAGATAGCCTAAATGGAAAAATAAGCAATCCCATCTTTAAACAGGTATTAAGAAGCAGACAGCAATTGGCAATCTGGTGAGGCTTAAGAACTCTCAAAGAGTGGCCCCAGTGACATACTTCCTCCAACAACACAACCATACCTCCTAAGCCTCCCAAAACACCACCCCGCACTGCAGACAAACCACCACATATGTTCATACCCCAAATCTGTTGTAATGTCATCTTACGAGGAGAAGCACCCAGCCCCCATCTGTTGTCCTCATTCTTCAATACAGAGTTCCACTATTGAAATGTGAATGATAGACTAGAAGTCCCCCTTTTCTTTAAATCTAGCTATAAAACCTGTAAATGCTTCATCAAATCGCCAAAATTCTGCAAGGAGGACACAAACCAATCCACTGAGGCCTGGAGAGCTGTCAGTAAAGTATTTGCCAGCAAGCAGGAGGCATGTTGACATGAGCAGTGTCAACATAAGTATCTGGGCAGTTGTAACCACAGCTCTTGCAGAGATGGAGACGGGAAAATGCCCAGAGTTCTGTGGCCAACCAGGCTCGCCAAATCAGTGAGAGACCTGTCTTCAAATATAAGAGACAAAGGGACTGAGGAAAGTACCCAGTATCTCACAGCCATAGGTGTGTTTGCCTGCTTTGGGCCGCCGTTTCAGCAGACAGGGCTCTCACTGGACTGTACAGGGTCTCAGCAAGCACTGCTTTTGCTCAGTCTATGTTTCAAGAGCTTCAGGAAACAAACAAACAAACAAAAAAGCAGATCCAAAGCAACATAGAGAAGGCGTTCACATTACTGGGAGACCAAAGATGGAGAAGAAGGAGATGGCTAAGTCCTAGCTTCGAGGACCCATCATGCTGGGGTGATTATTCTGGTTTCTTCCTCTCTTTCATGTTGCAAAGATGCTAAACTGAAAGATGGATGTTGATACGTTTCCCCAGCACCCAGTGAAATCCTGATACAATTAAAGTCGTGTCACTAACCTTTCTTTGAGCCCCTCACCCATTACTCTGTTTATCCTTGGAAAATGGAATGCGTACTTTAGCAAATTGTTCCATTTTGAAAAGCTTTCCAACAAGAAACAAAGCTGTAATTGTGCTTCTAAAACAGGCCAAGGTACATCTTCATCAGAGATAACACCAGAACACAAATCAGGACTAACAGGTTAAGCTACAAAGACAGAAGCTCACATCTGTATTCCTGAGACAGATGGTCAGACCCAGGGCATTTCTGTGAGTCTGAGGCTTTGGAATCTGTGTAGTTTGTTCAAGGTTATGTGGGCTACAGAGACCAAATTAAACATAAACACACACACACAGTGATCTCCACACAGACGCCTACATAGAAACAAACACGATAGGTGCATACTCAAATATATACTCAAATACAGGAAAACACACATGGCTTTCACACTCATGTAATTGAACACATATACACACATTAAGGAACACAAATACACACAGATGGATACACATGTATAGACATCACTATACACAGATGTACTTGAAGATGTGAGAGCTTAGCTTCTGCACGTACTCCAACCTCCTCCACTGCCATGCCTCCCTGCCATGATGGACTCTTGCCCCTTTGGAACCGTAAGCTAAATAAATTCTTCCTTTTCTAAGTTCCCCTGGTCACAGCGACCAAGCATACAGCAATGACTATGAATACGCTTTTTTATTATGTATAAACATAGAATATAGCAAAGAGCTGTGCCCAAAAAACAGAACTTGGTGGTTTCTTTGGTTTGGTTTGGTTTCATATGCAACTTTGGTATTATGCATACTGTCTGGGGAATGTGCACACTCTTAGATATGCACAGGGGTCCTCCTGTAGGGGGAACGTGCACACTCTTACATGTGCACATGGCTCCTCCTGTATAGGGAATGTGCACACTCTTACATGTGCACATGGCTCCTCCTGTGTAGGGAATGTGCACACTCTTACATGTGCACAAGGCTCCTCCTCTGTGGGGAATGTGCACACACTTACATGTGCACATGGCTCCTCCTGTGTGGGGAATGTGCACACTCTTACATGTGCACATGGCTCTGCCTGTGTGGGGAATATGCACACACTTACATGTGCACATGGCTCCTCCTGTGCTGCCTTTTTTTCTACTTGATACAGAATCTGACACCAAACCTGAAGCCCACCAATACGGCTACACTGTCTGGCCAGCAAGCTCTTGGAATATTCCGGAAGATTTCCCTCAGTTTTGGTATTAGATACACGTGCCACCACAGCCCGCTGCTTATGTGTTCACTGGAGACTAGCGCTAAGGTCCGCAGGCTCTCAAGGGAGGCACTTTATAGACTGGGCCATGTCCCCACTCCCTGATGCCTTTTCCTCAACATGCACACAATAAAAATTAGAGTTGCTCTGAACCACATTTAAGCTCTTCTATACTTGACCTTCAGAGAGAGACTCTCAAATGCTGACTTCTTTTTGAAATATGAACTTTCATTTGTCAATGGTATTTTCAAACCATTTGTCTTTGGTATCTCTCTGCATCAGAGCCCTATCTATCCACACAAGGTTATCAGCTTCCTCCTGCCATGGTGCCCTACATTTTTTCTTCCAGTGAAGACACAGGAGAACATTCTTGAGTGGAAAAGAATATTGCATTAGGAAGTACCAATATGTGGTTGTCCCTCAGCAACTGACAGCGACTATCACTCTCTGGGCTTAAGATGGTATTTAATTTCCTTTCGTCAACTACATCTATGAGTACACAGTCTATGAACATAAATCTAAGCAGAATCAAAAATAGTTACTGTCACTAGGAATATCTGACAGCTCTTGAAAACGGTGGACAAAATTTACTGAGTTTTATCACATGATATAAAGAACTGTCAATGATACACTGTGTTTTTTAGCAATCTTGCATACTGTGCTGATGGCCAAGGGAGCAGGACTAGTCAGTATCATATACAACATTGACAAGGGTGAGCGACCAAGTAATGGCATTGACAGCGGTTAGCTACCAAGTAATGAAACACAGCCTGAATCACTATTCACAACTACTTTATTTTAAAAAGCATTTTATTTACTGTTTTTATTTTACGGGTATGTATGCATTGTCAAATGTATATAAGTGCTCACCTGTTGTGCAATGCACAAAGAGATCATAAGACGGGGTCAGAAACCCTACAACTGGAGTCACAAACAGTTGTTAGCTGCCATATGGGTGCTGACAACCAAACCCTGGCCCTCTGCAAGAGCAGCCAGTGCTCTTAACTGCTGCCAAAACTCCACATTTACTTTAAGTACTGGCATAGATGTACTAGTGGTTTCAATCAGATAATATATATTTCCCATAGCAAGGGATTTTTTTAAATTTTGCTAGTTATTTTTATTTTATGTGTATAAGTGCATTGCCTGCATGAATACAAGCACACCCGTGACTTGCAAGGTCTGTGGAGATCAGAGGGTGTTACATTCCCCTGCAATGGCAGTTATGGATGGTTGTTAGGTTTCATGTGCATACTGGGAATTGAACCTGGAGCCTCTGCAAGAGCAGCCCCTGCTCTTAGCTACCAAGTCCTTACTCCAGCTCTGGGCATTTTTTTAAAGTCTAGTGAAGAAGATATCTAAATAAATAAGAGAAAAGATAGAAGATTATGGCCAGACTTTGATATGGCTATAGTGTTCCAATAAATCTTTGTATAATGAATTTGACCCTCAGTGTTGGGCATTAGGAAAGTGAAACTTAACCTATGATGTTTAGAAGTCTATAGAGGCTTTGGGAAGTGATTGAGATTTGATAAGTTTTCATGGTAGAAACCTCCATGTTTGAATTTCCATAGCTTTATAAAGAGAAAGACCAAAACAGACATATTATAATAGGAAACTCTGTCATATGCTATATGCCTGTTCTGTATTGCTAACCAAATAACTGGCATAAACATGAGACTCTGCTAATAAACTGCTCAGAACCAGATTTTTGTCCTCAAACTTCTATCCCCAGAATTCAGGTAAAGAAAGAAACAAAACCAAAGATGTACCTATCCCAGGACTCAAGAGGTGAAGACTGGTAGAGCCCTGAACCTCAGAGGCCACCCAGCTGGCCTATTTGGTAAGTTCCTAATCAGTGACAGAGCTCTGTGAGATCCAAGCAAGCCTGGTGAGTTCCAGGCTAGCTGGAGCTATAGGGAGACCCTGTCTCAAGGAAACAAAACAAACAAACATAGGTTGTCAGGGTTACCAACAAATGCCTTCAGAGGCTGGAGAGATGGCTCAGCAGTTAAGAGCACTGGCTGCTCTTGCTGAGGACCCTGGTTCTGTTCCCATGATGTACATGGCAGTTAACAACAGCGTATAACTCCAGGCTGAGGGGATCGGATGCTCCCTTCTGGCATTTGTAAGAATTGTATGCATGGATTCACTTGTATGCATGCTGGCAAAACATCCATATATATCAGAATAAATAAATAAAAAGTTAAAAATTAAAAAGTAGGTTGGATAATGGTATGAGGAATAGCATTTGCCTTTACAGATACACTCTGTGAGAAACACTAGCATTTGTAAAATTCCCCATAACAATTTTGCAAAACAGAGCCTGGGGAAATAGCACAGTCTATAAAGTATGTGCTACACAAGCACAAAGGTCTGAACTCAGTCCTCAAGAGAAAAGTCAAGTGCTCATCTGTACTTCGGAGTTGGGCAGGTCAAGACAGGAGTCTACCCAAATTTTTGAACTCCAGATTCAGTGAGAGTCTTGTCCCAAAATACAAGGTGGAAAACAACTGTAAAAGTTCTGGGGCATTTAATTCTGGCCTTCACAAAGATGCTAACACACACACACACACACACACACACACACACACGGGGGTGGGGGCAGAGTTAGGAATGCATTTGTGTAAGAAGTGCTGTTGGGTAAGCAAATCTTGTTTCTGTCCTCAAAGAGAATGAACCTTTTCCTTTTAAACCCAGGAAAAAATGACCTTACTTTCTTCTTAAAACGGTATCTCAGTAATGCTGTTTCCTACTACAGAAAATTTAGACAATATCTCATTAAAATAATACTTCAATTAGCCAGCTATTAGAGCTCACACATTTAATACAGCACTGGGTAAGTACAAGCAGGCAGAGGTCTGTGAGGTCAGGACCAAGCTTGATTTACATAGAGAGCTACAAGACAGATGGGGATCCACAGTGAAATTCTGTATCAATAATAAATAAATACATAAATAAATAAACACCTCAATTATTGTCTGATGCTTTAGATATGTGATAAGCATGTATTTGAATGTAATTACCTCAACCAGTCAGATTTGGGTGGATGTTCTAGAGACTTCTAGTTTATTCCTTTTAGTACATTTTAAAATTATAAGTCTGGCACATAAAAATTTTATTATTTTGAGGTACACTCTGACTATTCCTAATGTCTCCAGCTTTTACCATGCAGGCATTCTGAACATTATAAAATGCCTTTTCAGGATGATTATGTAGTTTCTATCCTTTAGAGTTTTATGTGGTGTATAACATTTCTTGATATACAAACATTGAGCCAACCTCAAGTTCTGAGATGAAGCCCACTTGCTTATTATAAGGCATGACCCTTAATGAGTCCCTGAATTTTGGTTTTCAGGCAGTTAGAGAATTTTTGCATATATGTTTAACACAGGCATTGGCATGTAATTTTCTTTTTCTTTGGTTTTGGTGTCAGAATGATACTGCCTTCATAGAATGAATTCGGTGGTGGTCTTTTGTTTTCAGTTTGGGGGAACAAGTAAAACACAATAGGGAGGGGTTCATCCCTGAAAGTCTCACAGAATTCAGCAGCGAAGCCACCAAGTCCTTGACTTTTTTTTTTTTTTTTGAGCAGAGACTGTGTCCTGTTCTTGAGTTTCTGTTTCATGAATTTCTTGCCTAATTTTTATAACATCTTGATGACTTTTGGGATTGGGGCTGGCTATTGGTTGTTGGCCAAGAACTTTGAGAGTTATCTTTACTTGTTTATCACATCAACAGATATTTTTTCCCTGTACAGGAATTAGTATAAATCTTCTCTTTAGACTTATATAATAATGGCTTTATAGAAGAAACCAATAGCTAAGGTTGTATTCAATGGAGTCTAGAATCATGAATGAGAGATGGGTGCCCACTTGGCTCCCTCTTACTCATTATGGCACTCCAAGTATTAGTTATACCAATTAGACAAGAAAAAGCATAAACTGGATTCAAATAGGAAAGAAAGAAGACATCAAACTATTTTGCAGATGGTGTGATTCTAAATTTTAAAAGACCCCAGAAAATTTCCTAGAAAGGCCGTAGATCTAATGAACTCAGGAAAGGTAGAAGACAAAAAATCAATATATACAGAAAATAGTCTTAATATATACTAACAGTATACTATCAGAAATCTGGAAAAAAATACCCCATTCAAAATTGCTCCCCCAACTCCCAAACACCTATGAATACACCTTATCAAAGAGGACGACCATAGCCAGGAAAATGTGAAGACATCGGAAAAGGAAAAGAAAATCAGTAATTAAATACTACATGATAGAAAGAACTTCCATGCTCCTGGATTGTCAGAATCAATACTGTGGAAATGGGTATCCTACCAAAACTGATCTACAAATTTATTGCAAGGCCTTCCAAAGTTGTAACATCATATGTTAGAGATCAAGAGCACAGAGGCCAAGAACTCATATGGAATCAGAAAAGACCATGGATTGCCAAATCATTCCTAAGGAGTAAAATCAAGGCTGAGGCTGTCATAAAACCTGACAGCAAATTATAGTACAGTGGTGTTTGTAGTGACAAAGACAGCCTAGTACCAGCACAAGAACAGACAGGCAAACCAGAACAGAATAGATGATCAGGAAATAAACCAACAAAGCTATGTCCACATAATTATTGAGAAAGGAGGCAAAAACATACACTATTAAAAAAAAAGCCTATTCAACAGAAGGCTAGATATTCACCTGCCAAAGAATGAAATTATATTCACAACTTCCACTTGTATGATCAATTTGAAAGGCTTTAATTTTAAATATGAAATGCTGAGGCTTGTAGAGCAAAACAGGAAATAACCTTCAGGACATTGAGTAGGCAAGAACTTCCTCAACAGAACATCAGGAACATCAGGAACACAGGAACTAGTCCCACGTATCAACCAACAGGACTACATACAATTAAAAAGTTTCTCCACAGCACAACAAATTATCATCAGAGCATGCAGAAAAGGAGAAAATTTGTTACGAGCTATACCTCAGACAAGGGGCTAATATACAGAATTTATCAAGGACTACAGTAATTAAGTACCAAAGAACTATGACTACCAGTCAGTGAACAATATGACTAATCAGGAGTTTTTATAGAAAGGAAATAAAAATGGCCAGTAACTACTTGTAAATGTGTTTCACATACCTAGTCATTAAGTAAGTGCAAATTAAAACTACTGTGAGATGCCATCTCACCCCAGTCAGAATAGCTGCCATCAAGCAATTGGACAAAAGCTGGTCGAGAGGAAGTGAAGGAAGAGGAACCTTTATTCACTAATGTTGGGAGTTCAGGTTAGGACACGGCTCTTACGAAAATTAGCTAGGAGGTTGCTCAGAAAAGCAAAAATAGAACTATCATATGATCCAGCTATTTCATTCCTGGGCATATGCCCAGAGAATACCATACCCTACGGTAAGAACATCAGCATCCCTGTTTATTAATTATGGTCTATGCAACATAGCAAGCAAATGGTCAAGCTAGTCATCCATCAACAGACAAATGGATAATGAAAGTCTGGTACATGTAAATAAGGAATTATTCTTCAGATGTAAGGAAAAATAAAATCATGAACTGTATGGCACAGTCGGTGGACCTATAATGTCTAATATCAAGCAAGGTATTACCCACATGTTCAACCTCAAATGTGGAGCCTAGCCTGAAAGGTATATAAGGATACACATAAACAAATGAGGGACTAAGCTCATTTAGACATTTAGATAGGATAACAAAAAAGGACGATTTGAAAAGGTATTACTATTGAATTCATATATGTAGCATACTCGATGCAAACCCACTGAATTTTCTCTCAATATGGAACTCATTTTCAGTGCAAAATACTTCCCTAAATCAGCATTGTCCGGGTGTGATTTCACCTTATGGTGAAAACTCAATTTTAAATAATGTTTTACAGTGTTTGAATTGTTTGACTATTTCTGTATGCTATCGTTCTTTTAAGTGTAAGTAAACAGTGTGTTTTATTGCTAAAATGATATATTAAAATTTTCATGTGTTTAATCATCAAGGCTGGAGCGAAGGTGCAGCAGATAAAGCTTACCACACAACTGTAACCCTCACAAGATTACGACTGGAGTTCAGATCACCAGAATAGACATAAAAGCCAGATTCCTTTGGCAGACTGCCATCATTACTGTGGCAGAGGGAGAAACAGAGAATCTGTCGCGCACACAGGCCGTGCAGATTCAGGGAAAGAGGAAGGCTGGCTGAGTGGCCAGCAGGAGACCTGGTCTCTAGAAATAAAGCGGAGAGTGTTCAGGGAAGGCAAGTCAAGCCCAGAGTGCCACACTCCTGTGTCCAGAGAGGCACACAGACATTTCCCCGTCACACACACACATGAAAGCTGTATGGTTGACATCTCTTCTCAAAGTTCTTTCTAAGATGGAACCCAGATCTGGTCACACCTGCAGAATCAGAGAAAGGTGAGTAGTTGTTACATCCCTGAACCCTGAAGAGGCGCTCTGAATACAGTGATTAAACTATAAAGTCATGACTCCACATAAAAAAGAAATTAACAAATGGCTGGGAAAGGGCTCAGTGGACCTGAATCTGGAACCCAGGCATGCACTGTGCGTGGCAGTGTGGGCCTGCAACATCAGCTCAGGAAAGGTGGAGACTAGAGCGTTTTATGTGAGAACTCTGTAGGCAGAGGCAGGCAGATCTCTGTGAGGTGGAGACCAGCCTGGTCTAAATAGCAAGTTCCAGGCCAGCTGGGGTTACAGGGAGACCCTGTCTCAAAAAGACAAAAAGTAATTAAATAAGGTAGAGACCAACTGAGGAAGATACATGGACAAAGGTACATGGACAGCTGTCAAAAACAAGTGCTCTCTACCTACACAGAAAGTAGATCCCCACACCTCCCCACAGAACAAGCTAATGTGCACATACATTCCAGGACCTAGAGTGTGCTCTCCATCTTACTATCTTGCCACATTGCACTTGTTAACATACTTCACAGAATGGGATAATTGAACAACTCAATAAATTACCCCTAACCAGGCAGGCAAAACATTTTGTATTCTCCAAAGAAGCCTTAAATTTTCTATATAATTGAGGGAAAAAAAGCATCAGGTTAAAATAGTCCATTTAGAAGACTTAATTAGAGATCACTGCTATACAATTTCTATTCTTCTGGGCCTCCATGAGACCAGAACCAATAATGAAGAAAAAAAAAAAAAACCTGTCAAAATTACCACTTGGCTACTTACAAGTTACTATAATCTCTAGAAAGAAACAACACATTTTTCATTTTTTTTCATTCAGATGAACAAAATTCAAAGAACTAAAGGATGCTTGGTGAAAAAAAAATGCTGGTATAAAATTTCCAGCATGAGGGGCAACTATTTCTACCCTGCATCTGAGGTGAGACAATTCCAGAAGGATTTCTTTGCAGGGATAATAAAAGTACATGCATGAAGCTGGTCAGCTCTGGGCCATTTTATTGGTTCTTTCAAAGGCTTAGTCATTCACATATTCACTGACGAGATGGACAGAGGCTTCGGCAATTAGCCCAAGGTCATTAGTTCATTTCTGCTAGTCAGACAACAATGAGACTTTATGTATAATGGTTTCTGTGTAGGGAGATTTATTCTTGTGCTACATTACTACATTGACTGATTTTGACATGTGACATGCATTACACACACACACACACACACACACGCACACACACACATACACACACAGAGTCTTCCACCTGTTCAACACTGGAATACAATACGGAAATTTACAACAGCATAAACATGGCTTACAGAGTGTTGGCAGAAAGTAAGATACCCTGGACTTGAGCATGGTCCTCAGAACTTTTTAGACATTATTGGGGTATTATCCCTCAACGATTGGACACAAACACACACATGCACCCACCCACACATACATACAGATTTTGTGTAAATATATGCTTGAGTGTGATGTAAACGTGTGGTGTATGTGCACATACCTGTACATATTCCTACATAAGTCAAAGAAAGAAATCATGTGTCCTACCTTAACATTGTCTATCTCCTTCCTTCTGGGACAGAGTCTCTTACTAAACCTGGAGCTAGACTGTTCATCAGAAAGCCCTGGAAATCCTCCTGTCTCTATCCCCAACAGTTGTGGGGTAACAGGCATAAGCAGCCATGTCTGGTTTTTTACACAGATACTAAGATCCAAAACTCAGGCCTTTGTGCTTAGGCAGCAAGCACTGTTACCCAGGGAGTCATCTCCCCAGCTTCCCTCATTCCTGGGTGACCTGTTTAAATTCATCGGCTCTTAGCAGACATCAAGCATTACAGTAATGGGTGTGACAGGAGAGGGAACAAAGGGCTATTACAACCCTCAATCAATTGCCAATAAACCACACCCATTCCTATCTGCTACAGGCTGGAGAAGTTTATTGGTTCACAGAGGGCTTGCCTTGCATATGCCAAGCACTGGGTGTAATCCTCTTTACTGTCTAAACCAGGGAAGGTGATAGGAGGATCAAAAGGTCAAGGTTGACCTTAGACTGAATGATCAGTTGAAGGCCAGCCTGGAATACAGGACCTAATGTCTCAAAAGTAAATAAATAAATAGATACAGAACCACAACACGCAGGTGTGATATAGAATGTTTAAAACATGCACACAACTCCATTCCTTATGGGTATTTCCCACTTCAAGGAAACGTGCTGAGTCAGACTTATGGCACCCCCCCTCTCTCCATACACACACACACACACACACACACACCCAGTCTAACAAAACAGAATCAAAGAACCTTCTGGATTTAACTATATAACATTCACATCTTTAAATAGCTCAGCGGTGCAGAATTTAAAAATCACAATTGCTCGAGTCTAATCAAGCATCACTTTCATCTAGAATATGAAATAAATTCCCTGGGGCAAGGCAAAAATGCAAGATATTTTCTCAGGAGCCCTGAACTTAATAAAGGGACTTTTTGGGCACCAGCATGGAGAGGAGGAGCCTGCAACAAGAAGCCATCAAGTGCACAGCTCCAGGCAGATGATGCAGCCCCTTGGGTCTGAAGAAGCTCATCTGTCTTGTCACTGAAGGTCATTGAACTTCAGGCTGGGATCTATAAATTCTACACAGAAAGTTCAAGGGTGTGAGCCAGGCATGCCGGCTCACGCCTGTAACCCCAGCTCTGAGGAGGCTGGGGAGAAGGGAGGAGAGCTTCAAGCAGGCAGAACTGCAGGGTGCGAACCTGTCTCTACATCGTGAGTCAATTAAATCATGCTATCTACAATTATTTTTGCATTATTGAAGTATATTTTTAACATTTTTTACTGAAGCAGTGAATGTTACATATAGAGAATCTCAATCAATCTTAATCATCTTTACATCCCTTTTTCCCCTTATATCCCTCCCATAGCCCCCCAGCTGGAATCTCTATATTCTTTCATCTGTGTTAAGGTCTATTGTGTCAAGTTAGTGTCGCCAAGTGACCTCAGTGCAGATTCATCCACTGATATCCAGTCAGCCTACCCAGAATCCCTCGCTTTAGGAAGACTAACTCACCTTCACCCACAGTCATCAGCTGCCAGTGCTTCTTAAGCAAAGATAGGGATCTGTTACCCGTTTCCCCAGAGCCATGCTGGGTTTTTGTCTGAGTTTACATGGGTCTTCAGCATGCCAAAAAATTAAACATATGGTCGATGCTTAAGAACTGGTCTTGAGGGGATGAGAAATCCCAGTCTGTAAAGTGCTGTGTACGCAAGAGGAGCATTCAGGGAGCCTCAGAACTCATGGAAAAAGCCAGGCACAATGGTGTGCACCTTACTTCCACAATGAGGAAGACAGGACAGGGGTACCTGAAGCTTGCTGGTCAGCATCAGCCAGACCATATGTCAAAAGGCAGTACACCAAAGAAGACCTTAGGTATTAAGTCACACACATACATACACCATACAGAGAGAAGGGAAGCGAGCTATACTGGATTTATTGTTGGAATCCCTATTGTGAAAGGATATAGTGAACCATTAATGTACTACATTAATAATTAATAAAAATATGTATCAGTGCACAAACTTATGAACTCAATAACTTCCTGAACTTTCAACCACCCTCAAAAATAAATCAGACCATGTGCAAATGTGTACTTTGGTAAACATATCTGTAAACTGCTAGATGATTAGTATTTCAAGCTTGCCTTCCACTTTAAGGCAACCAGACAGCCTTTGCACTGATGTGATGGAGAGCCAGACATGAAAATGGAAAGGGAAGGGTGTGGATGCTTCCCCTGCAATATTCTGTTTTGAAAACCTGCTTGATCATTTCCAATTGCTGTCGACTTTTTTCGACTGTGACATCTATGTGTCAATATCCTTAAATCAACCTGCTTATGTTCTGATCCCTGGAAATGGAACAATATTAGCTGACATTAAAGAAATACAATTAATTGAAGCCATCTAAGTAGATATCCCTGTTTCTTTTTACTTTCCTCTGTAGATACAGTGCAGACATACATACATACATACACACACACACACACACACACACACACACACACCCCACAGAGACTCACAGACACACACACACCAGACTCAGAGCGATACAAAAACATAATAAAAATGAAAAATATCCACACATAATGGATGTGATATTGACCAACTATGTCAAAAGGAAAAATAAATAGTTTTAATAAAACCAGTGAAGATTTTCTTAAGTCGTTTTGCATTCAGCTTCTAAATTCATCTAGAAAAATCTTCATTGCATTTCATCTAATTGGATCACAACTGACACTATCTGGGCTCCTTTTAAGAGTGAGTCAAATCTTTATGCCAGAAATTTAAATGATCAGATCTAAACCTTGTGAACAAAGTTTCCCCAAAGGAAACTCGGTGAGGGAGAATGGGTTTTCTTTAAGGGAGTGACTCTAGATAGGCTGACCAGGTTCGTGGATAAACTCACACTTGGGGATACAAACTTGACTCAATTAGAACTTAACATATATGAGAGAATGCATGGAATCCACTGGCAGTGATTATAGGGGGAGGTGGGGTTTCAGATAGAATAGGGATCTAAATAGGACTAAGATGTATTATGAAATGCACAATTCAGTAAAAAATATATATTGAAAAGTACAAGAAACCGCATCATTGAATTTTCCACAAGTAGGTTTATTAATGCATTAGAACTGCAAAAATTTTGGATGCTGTGGAATATTACAGGCCCAGGATCTAATTACAACTTATTTTGAGTTGTCCTTAGCCCTCTAAATAGCCATCCCATGCTCACCTCTGGGTCTATGCTAATATCTCTGAGACTATCAGGTGAAGATTTTTCAAACATAGGCACTTAAAAGAGTACTACGTCTACCAAAAGTTAGAAAAAATCATTGGATAGTAACTGTGGCCCCAACAGCGTTCCCTGATTGATGTGCACTGCAAACCTGATGTTTCTCCCCAATATACTCGATCCATGACCTTTCTTCTGTTTCCCCCCAAAATCTTCATGAAATGTCTACCTCATTGGATCACGGTGGCCAGGGTGATGTAAATCTGCGTTGTCCGGCTGTGGACACTCAGAGTTGACTCCAGAGAAAAGCACTTTTCCCTGCCGAAGCTCCTTAAATCGTTTCCTGTTCAATATTTCTGTATAAGCCACCAATGTTAGCCTTACTCATGGGTAATAACCATGAAATATCTTTCAGAATGGTATGTTAGTCAACTCCTTAGCTCATCATGATATGAAAACGTGAAACAGGTAAATGCTCCTCCACGCCAGGGTACACCTGGGTAACACCACACTGGGTACCACCACCCTTTCTCTTGGCTCTGGATGTTGAAACTGCCGGAAGTGAAGTCATATAAGGAGACAATCAGACAGGAAGTGGCGTCATAAATGGGCGAAGTAAGTGACTGAGATTAAGTCTTCCCTGCCGGCTGCTCACAAAATGGTGGTGCATCCTTTATAAATTTTCACTAACCATGAATTCTTCTAAATCAAGGGCCAGGGCTTTAAGCTCCTGAAGGAATCCTTTCCCTCCAGTCCCCTTCCCCTGGATGGTCAGTGCCTGTTGACACCGTATTGATGTTTTAGAGATATTTGTACAGAATGGCCGGAGATGGCTCTCATAGGACTTATTTTATGGACCTGTTGATCCCAGCACAGACAACCATTGTACGAAGTCATTTTTCTTTTACTTAAAGCAGAAAAAAACAAATATAAGAGAAAAGAGCTTTTATTTCAGGCATGATAAGTAAATTATGAAACGGGCAAGTAATTATTTGAATGGGAAACAGAACGCAGAGCTCATTCTACTTCACCTTTCCCTCTCCTTCCCTCCAATATCTGTTTGACCTTCCGCCCCTAGTCCTGCACCCTCTACTCCCACGTCTGCTATAATGCATGGCACCCCTCCTTCCTAAAGGCACACACACCCACTTGGCCCCTTTCTGAGTTCCCTGGTATCCACACGTGCATGCGTTTATCTTACTTTAGTCAAGGTCCATTCACTGATCTGATAAATATTATGCATTTTATTATAACTCTCCTGGGAAAGAAATGAAAACTGCCCAGGTCCCTCCACTGTGTCTTCAATATATCATCTAATAGGGCTTACTTTTGTTGTTATAATAGGGCTTACTTTCATTGTTATACAGTGTTGAATACTAAGCCCTGAGTTTTTAAAAAATTGAATTCTTTATGATTGTCCCCATTTTATTTTGCACCCTAGCCCGTTTGTACAGTGTAAAATTCCTAAAAAGGTAAATATCTCCATTAATTCATATTTCCCTCAAGTCTACACAACCGTGTTCTTCTTGGACTTTTAGGAAAACAAAATAGTTTTTCATGGAGGTTCTGAAATTAGAGAGACGAGAACTTAAGTTTTTCTTTCTTTTTTTCTTCTTTGGTTAGCTATCTCTTCATTTGTTTATTTATTTACTTATTTTTGAGATTTGGTCCCCTTCTCTCCCTTGAGGGAACATATGAGAAGAATTTTGTGGGCACTTCAAACATACTTTACCTCCATTCCTGCCTGTCATATGACTTTCAAAATATCTCACAGGAAGCCAAGGTGTGGGCATAAGCTTATAACAGAAGTACTTGGGAGTCTAAAGCCGTTTGGTATTACGAGTTTGCAGCCACATTACATAGTGAGTTTGATGTCCCCCTGCACTGCAGAGAGACCCTTCTCTCATAAGGAAAAAAGGGAAGTCAGGGGAGAAGAGAGAGAGAAAGGGAGACACTGGAGGAGGCGGAAATAGAGGAGAAGGAAGAGGAGGGGGATTGGTTAGTATGATTCCAATAGTATTAAATATCCACTTAGGGCTGGACCTCTAACATAACAACTTTGAGCCCTTCTCAGGTACAACGCCTTATAGCAGAAGATATGCTTTGGCCATGTATAATCAGAACTATGTACAATATAGAGTATTTCAGTAGTCCAGTTTACTAACTCCTCATCATATCATCAGAACCTTCAGCCTGTGACCAAGTTCTGGACCTTTCAATATTGAGCTTGCAAATCTCCTGTCTCCTGACCATTTCCCTCGAAACCAGAGTTTCAGGAATATTGTGTGAAATTCAGAAAAATTCAATAAAAAAAATAAAAGAATTCCATGAAAGGAAATTTGGTGACAGCACCTTCTGAATTAGACTGAGTCATCCTTGCGGCAAAATAAATTCTATCATAAACCTCCAACACTCTTCCAAGCTGCTACTAAGAAAATATATCGAAAAGGCTGATTAGAGAAAAGCCGTCAGTTGTAGTCAGAAATATTAATTCAACTGGCACCCATTGAAGTTTTCAGATATTCATAGACTTAACAAAGTACTTTCAGTTCCTAGGTGGCTTTTTCAAATAAAATTGCAAGCATTCTTGCCATGTGTGGAAAGGAAATGAATAGGTGGTTCTCATGATTTTAGACATTAGAGTCGTTCTAATTGAACAGCAGCCAGACATTAGCAGCCCTGCATTTTAACAGACGCACCCTCATTTAGAGCCTTATCCCTACAAATCCCTGCCCTTTTCTTCATTTGTAATTACTCCAACTGAAGCACCACAGGGCATTACATTGTGGAGGTTCTTCTCAAAGACATGGAAGGAAGAAAATGCCCCCTTGTCTTCATTTCTGGCTTTAATCTAGCCAAGCCATCCACAGGACAAAATATAGGTACTGGTATAAAAATGTAGGGGTACATTACAAAGAGCTAAATCATGAAGATTAGGAGTCTGCAGAGTATAGGTCCCTTGACAAGAGTTACATTAAGAGTCACTCACCCAGGGCTCAGGGACCATTGCGGAAAAGGGGGTAGAAAGATGGTAAGAGCCGGGGAGG
The DNA here is from genome assembly GCA_035773235.1 of Eospalax fontanierii. Taxonomy (NCBI): domain Eukaryota; kingdom Metazoa; phylum Chordata; class Mammalia; order Rodentia; family Spalacidae; genus Eospalax; species Eospalax fontanierii. The sequence goes on along the minus strand of JAJHUQ010000048.1, from coordinate 4,388,115 downwards.
AGTGCGTGACCATATGGAAATAGAATCCTACAAGCTCCTGGTACCCTGCACATATGAACCCACAGCTATGGTGTCAGCATGCTCAACTCAAGCAGGCAAAATCCCAGCATGGAAATGGGGAAATGGGCAGCAGACCCCAATCTTTGCTGAAGAAATATTGACAACTGATGACTGTTGGGTGAGGATGAGCTAGTCTTCCCTAAAGCAAGGACTCTGGGTAGGCTGACTAGACCTCAGTGGATGAACCTGCACTGAGGTCACTTGGCGACACTAACTTGACAGACGTTAAGACAGAAGACAGAATGTGTAATTCCAGTTAGGGGCTATGAGGGTACCAGTGGGGAAGGATATAAAGATGATTAAGACTGAGATGCTCTGTACCTATTTTCTCTGCAGTGACTTTCTCTTCAATTTCACTGGAAAAAAAAGTATATGGGAGAGCCTTCGTTTATGATTTTTTTCTTCTTCCTTCTTATGTGTCTGTATATGTTCATGTGTGCACAAGCACACATACAAAGGTGGGTGTGTGTGTAGAGGTGAGAGTTCAACTTTGGGGTTACTTCTTTTGAGAAGGAAACTCACTGGTCGGGACCCCCCCATGTCAGCGATGTACTGAATTGTCACTGAGCTCTTGGTGTCTGCCTGTAGCTCCTTCTGCTGCACTGGACTAAGAAATCCCATGCCAAGCTGACTCTTACTTTGTTTATTCAGCTTGTTTCTGTGTTTGAGTCCTAGAGATGGGACTCATGTCCTCATGGTCACACAGGATGAACTTTGGAAACTTAGCCGCTTGTTTACCATCCCATTATTTCATATAACATTGCAAACTGCCTTTGAAAACTACATACTAGAATCTGTTGATGGAAAAAACATACACTGAGGGATTTAGAACGTAACTGTTTAGGATCCAAAATGTTGTGTTTGGAATAAGCACTGTCTCCTACAGACTTGTGTGTGAGAGCTTGGGTCGGTTCTTTTGGTTTTATTTTACAAGGGAGTAGAAAGTTTAGGAGGTGAGACTTAAGTCAAAGAACTCGGCTTCTGAGGTTTAACTTTTGAGGAAATATCTGGTACATTCAAGTCTCTATCGCTTGTCATTTTGTCTATTCTTCCATTCTATCACAAACGTTAGTTGATCCCATAATATGCCATCACCAAGAATGTCGTACACCACCATAGTCACAGAATACAGACTTAATCCATGAGCCCAAAGAAACCCTTTGCTGTTTGTATGATTTATTCTTTCTGTTTTTATTTTTGTCTGTGTCTCTGGGCACGAACACCATGTGTGAGCAGTACCTCTGAAGGCCAGAAAAGGCTAATGGATCCCCTGGAACAAAAGTCACTGGTACATGTGAGCCACTGGGCATATTTGTTGGGCAAGGAACTCGGTTCTCTGATAGACCAGTATGCTTTTATAATTTCCAAGCCATCTCTGCAGCCTCAAAGTCTTCCTCTCATAAATGCTTTTACAGGAACTAAAACATAAGGAACACAGAAGTATCCAATCAAGGGCTTGGAAATTCTTTCTAGGATCTAGGAAATATGCAAAAATTTTGCTTCATAAAACAATATCAAGATGATCTGATGAAGAGTAAGGAATGTTACCTGGATTCTACGTGTTCACAAATGTTTGAAGTTGGAACATTAATACGGACGACAAAGTAAATCCAGCTCCACAAGTCCTGAGAACATGGTTATAGGAATCTGAATCATCATACAGCACACAGACACACAGCTGCCCATTCACTATTTATTGCTGTTCACAACAACCAAGATATGAAAAGAATCCTAAGGAACACATACAGAGTGGAGTGTTACTCAGTCTTAAACAATGCACCTGTGTTGTTTGCCTGGAAAGCCCTGAAACTAAAAACATATCTACTGATATAAGTTAGAGTGAGAAAGACAAATAGCACAGGTTTTCTTCTATAAGAAGAATCTAGAAGTGTCTGAGTGTGTATGTGTGTCTGTGTGTATGTATTGCATGGCCATCAGGGACTATTTAAGAAGTCATAGACAGCCACTGAGAAGCAGAGAGATAGAAGAGAGATTAACTGTTAGGTTAAAAGGGAATACATATCTAATATACAATATAAACCCATTACTTGATACAAAGAATGCAAGCTAAATATACTCATATACTAATAAGAAGAAAACATTTAGCAATAAGTCATATTCTATGAATTTAATTCCCACCCCCTCTCTGAGAAAGCTTAAATGACAATTCAAGCATAGAAAGCCTGTCTACAAACTCGAAATACATTCAGATCTAAAATGATCTTCCCTGATATTTGAATTTGGAGGTTAGACTCCACAGTTTGTTTTGTGAAAAGTATCTCCATCAGTAGATGTTCATAGTGGCATATCATAGAAATGTCTTCTACACATAGGCCCATCCCCAGATACAGTCTGGTTCCTATTATAGGACTGTGAAAAGAAATGGGGCTATTTCAGCCACAGTGACAATTTTCCATTTACAGTTTGATGGTAAGGTTTCTCCAGCCTGTTTGGGGGCATGGAATGTTGGAGCATTATATAGACAGGGCATGAACGTCACTGTTTTTAAACCACGATGATGTTACCTGGATTCTAAGTGTTCACAAATGTTTGGAAGTTCTTACAAAAAGAGAAGGTGGGCCAGGAGAGATGGCTCCTCGGTTTAGAGCACCGACTACTCTTGCAGAGGAACTTGGTTTGATTCCCAGCACCCACACGGCCGATAACAACTGTTCATAACTCCAGTTCCAGTAGCTCCGACGCCCCTCTTCTGACTCCATCAGGCTATGCAGGTCATGGTGCACTTACATATATGCAGGTGATATAGTCACACACATAAACTAAAAATAAATAAAAATTAAAAGCCATATAATCATTTAGTTCTTACAAAAGGAGAAGTTGGGTAGTATGAACAGCACGTTCCACGCTCAAAAAAAACAAGACATCCTTAGAAATCATGAATAATCTGGACATGATGGCACATGCCTTTAATCCATATGAATTTGAGGCCAGCTAGGTGTATGCAGTAAGACCTTGCTTCAAATGAAACTAGGAAAAAAAAAAAAGAAATAAACACAGAAGATCATGAATTAGCAATCTGATCTGCATAAAATCACAGGTCTCAGTTTATAATCTCTGTTCTCATTTTAGGCACAAAGCTACCTTGTGGAATTTTCCTGAACAGTTTCCTTCACCGATGTGATAGGTTATGTCCTGTGCATCAGGAGTCCTGGATTCCCCACAAGAATGAACACTGTGTCACAGAAACCTCTAACTATGGGGATCTCTGCTCCTTTAGACAGTCCCTCAGCTGCTCTGTATTTCATTTCTACATGCCCAGAAACCTTCTACATGTATGCTCATCTTCCTTTCAAACTTCTAGCTCAATTCTGCTCTGAGTGGACAAGGAAACATGAAATAGGTGTCTTCTGAACCATTCTGTCCATGCAGAACCATCACCAGAGACCACCAATGCATACCCTAGCTTAGCTGGACATGATTGCTCCTGCCTTGGATCAGTCAATCATATGCTTAACATTTACCATCATGAAGGTTCTGAGACGGTGCCTTTAGCCAGTGCTCTGTACAAAGCTACTTCATTATCGTTTCCATCTCTGCATACGTCTCCCTATTAAAATAAAAAAAATCATATTGCTGTGCTCTGTAAGTGATTTCATGCAATTACTTCAAACCAGCATTCCGCTCTGTATGAGCTTTCATTTTAAAAAAATATGTCATGCATTATTTTTATTTTGTATATGTATATGCATGTGGCTTGCATGTATGTAAGTGCACCCATGTCCTGCCATCCCCAAGGTGAAGAGAAGGAAGACCTCGGGCTCCATGGAACCAAAGTCACAGAGTTGTTACTTGCTTCATGGGTGCTGGGATTTGAACTCGTGATTTCTGTAAGACCAGCCATTGCTTTCTTGGAACTCATATAGACCAGGATGGCCTGGATCTCATAGAGATCTGCCTGTTCTGTCTTGCAATTTTGGAATTAAAGGTGTTCCCTATGACACCCAGCCCCATTAAGAGCTTTCTTTTGGGTAGTTAGAGAAGCTGAAATCGAGATAATTTAATCCAAAGCTTATTCTGTAATCAGGCCATTCATCAAGGCATCACAGCTCTGCAAGGAGCTTTCTGAGGATTATCTAACTGTTTTATTATACATGAAATTTGAGAATACAGCATCCATAAAGACCCTTCATCACCATGAATCTGGGCAGGCAACACTACATTTGCTTTTGAGGTTATTGATTTAGTGTGTTATCTAAGAGAGATATGTTGTCTAAGGAGCATGTGATCCTTGTAATATTTGTGAGCGGGTCCAGTCTCTATTTCAACATCCACTCTGCACCATCTACTCTGTAATCTGCACAGACTTCTTTTTCCAACAGTAATGCATCAACATGATAAGACTTAATATGATTTGTGTATCTTAGCTCTACTGAAGTAAAGAAATCTTTGTTCAGTGATTACTCAGGGGTGGGTGATCACTTCTGTTACCTCCTCACTAAGGAATCTTCTCGTTACAGGTGATAGGCACACAATACTACCACTTCCACTTATACAACAAGAACCAAAACAAGTTATTATTTGAGTAAATAGGTAGCAGAATCGCTCCTGCCTTTTGCATTCTCCACTTCTCTTCCACAGCAATGAGGGGACAGACCATCTAATACCCTTCTTGGATTATTTCTCCACCAGCAGAATGTTAGTACCAAGTGCATAACGGTTTTGGGTTTCATAAATAATGAGGTATCGCATTATTAAAATGTCAGAAAGCCAGGTCCGATCTTAATTATGCTTTCAGTTACTCACAACAGCAGGCACATGTGCCTACATGCATTCATTTAATCAATACGATGATTAACGTGTATTACTGCAAATGAATTTATATTTAACTACAGTACTAATTACATTCATCTTGAATGACCTCCCTAAAGCCATTCAGGGTAGCTATTATCATATTTATTTTCACATTCAGAAAAAAATCGATGATTATACATTACGCATAAAGCTCCTATGCTAAGCAGTGACTTAAAACTCTATATTCAGTACAAAATCTGTACAGAGTTAAAGAAATTAAGGTACATTCTCATTTGAATATGTATAATAATAGTTGCCATAAATGGCATGTATTTTGAAAGTCAATATTCAGCTTGTTGATTGAGATACATACATACACATACACCTACACACACAAACACACATAGACATAACCTACATTCACAACAACAAATTCAGAAATACACAGATATATACAGAAACTCATACATACATCTACATTCACAACAAATGAAGAAATATACACATGTACATGCAAACACACATACATACACAATCGTACATGTCCATACACAAACATACACCCATACTCACACATGGATATGCATTTTCACACATAAATATACAGACACACCAGAAACATATGTACACATAAACTCATATACACATAGCCCAAAACACTCACACAAAAATAGACATACATATACACAATACAGATACATGCATATATATACAAACCAACACATACAAACTCACACATTTGCAAATATAACCACATACACAAAAACACATTTACACATGCATACACATAAACACACAGAGATTAACACACCCAAGTATCTACATATATGCACACGAATCCATCCATATATATATAAACACATATGTGCACAAACATGCATAGAAATATGGACACAGAAACACATATATACATATAGATGCACACATACACATAATATAACACACATACATATAAACACATATATGTTTATACGTATATACATATAAGCATGTATATATATATACATATGCATATAAAAACATATTCAGACATATATGTTTACATAATGTATGTTTCTCATACATATATGATTACACCACACACATACATTTACATATACCAGACATATCCTTATAAAGCATATCAACGGTGAAGACAAATGATCACAATGAATCGAAGAAATTACTTGAGAAAGACAATATTTCCATTTCCCCACCCACAGAGCTGTGGAAGTAGGCTTAGCCAAGGCAGAGGATGCTTGGTATCTATACATGAACCATGAGACATTGGCTCAGCTGAAAGAAGGATCATTTCTCTTCCACATTCCTCAGTCTCAACACTGGAGAATGTATGCTTTAAATAGATTTCAGTGAGGATGTGATGTCAATGAAAAGAAAGACATTTGGTAGCAATTGAAAAGACAGTTGCATAATCCTTGCCTGATACACACAGTAGACATCCAGGTAATGCTCACCATTGTGACCACATGATTAATAATTATTGCAGTTGGTTTACCACCATGTGAACTGATTAGAACTCCTGTCTGGGTTCAAAACTATTGACCATTTTTAGATTCAAAATGATCAAATAGGGAATGTATGATTATGCCATAAATGTTGCATTTGGTACACTAAGTTATGCTTATTTATTGTAAAGACATCTTCAAGTGAATTTCTGCTTTCATGTTGAATTGCCCTCAAAAGCATGGAGCATGTATTGAAAAGGATTTTGCTATTGCGAGGTGCTAGACACTGAGGGAGTCCCATGGAAAGGAAGTTAGCAAAGTCATGTCTTGTCTGTGTCTTTTCTCTTAGCTGATTTAGGCACTTGGCAAATTCACAGCACAACATTTATCCAAATGATAAAATTTTTGTCTTCACAATGTCCACACAATGATGCTTTAGAGAAAGTCTGTTATATTTAGAAGTCGTCTTCTTTGGGTTCTAACTGTGGACCCCAGTGGAGGTTCTGAAGCATGAGGGTCTCAGTAATTACATAGTTATCTTATTTTGCTGTCCTAGGTGATTCCCTGGGGTCCCTGACTTGGGAGGATTTCTTCATGTATGTGAAGGTATAAGGCACTGTCATGTGGGTCATAAAAGCTTTCCAAGGTTAAAGAACAAATTCGCCATAGTAATATTCCTCCCAATCTTCCTTCCAAGTTTAACCCTGGTCACCTACTTTACAAGGTCATAACATATAATACATCATCTTAAGATACTAAGTAATTGCACCCTACAATCTAAGTCTGCACATAAGAATTATGGCTTCGGATGTGTCATTTATAATGACTTGCAATCTACTTAAAAAGTTCTTGATTTGTCCATAAAAGCAAAACTTTCTACATGATATTCCATGATTGGTGGAGTTTAACTAGGCAATACAAACTACGGATAGAAGATGGCCAAGTAACCTCAAATTTATAAAGTGCACTTATATTAACATATGTTATCATAAAGTGCTTTCCTTATTTTAATAAAAGCTTCACAGTATTCAAAGCACATGTACCTTTCAAGGACTATCAAACACAGAAGCTAAGGAGGATGCAGTGGACACTACGATAATTTTCAAATAAATATCTTCATATCATTTCATTCTCAGAACCACAGATCTGCATGTTTGTAGGTAGGCCATCACCATTCCAACTCCCCCTGGGTAGTTCTTGAAGATACATAGGATGAGAGGGATAAGGATTCAAATACTGTCATTCAGGAAGACATTGCTGTATGATGACATCCAGTATTAATAATTATCCCATAGCTTGAGCATTCTTTACCCAAAAAGCTTTTAACCAACATGGTTCCTGTGTTTTTTGTTTGGTTGTAATGAGCTGCCTTGACCAGGTCCCCCCTCTAAAAGCCTTGAATATGCAAAGTGTGACACGAACCCTATATCCTCTTTTTGATAATGCTGAGCATGTCCCCAAGTTTCTTCATGTAAGGTATTTTTCCACTTGACACAAGGATAACAATGAAAAGTTTTTGTATTTTGGAGGCAACATCAGTTTAAATGTAGAATATGGTCCATAGGCTGATGTATTTGTGTTGACAGGAAGCTGTGCAGTCTTTAGAAGGTGAAGCCTTGCTGAAGAAAGTGGCTCACTGAGGGCCTTGAGACTTTATAATCTGTCCCACTTTCTTTTCAAGCTCTGCTTCCAGACAGTAGAAGCAATGCACCTAGCTACTTTCTGCTGATGTCTTTTATCTCCTGTCACAATGGTCTCTTGAAACCATAAGCCAAATTAATCCTATCTCCCCTAATTTGCATTTGCTGGCTGTATGTGTGTGCGTATGTGTGTGTGCATGTGTGTGTACATGTGTGTGTGTGTGTGTGTGTGTGTGTACAATAAACAACAAGGAGTCTTTCAGGGCTTTGATATTTGATATTAGAATGAGCTGTTCTGTATCAAAATAATATTCTCAAGAAATTTGTCTGCAAACACTGTCATTCCAGTTTTCCGAGAGTCTGTTAAACAAATGACAGGCTTAGGAGCTGAGGACAAGAGACAGATTCAAATGATAAATGTGGCAAGGAATCTCCCCTTAAGGTCTTTTTGGGCAGACACTCATGAAAATGATGGCTGATTATCCCCTAAGAACTTCCTGTAGGCAGACAGAGTCAATGGCTGGGAAAAGGGAGCAACTTGTACCAAATCTCAAGAGATGACTGAAGATGGCCTTGGGAGCAGATGGAAGAAGATCACATATGTCAGTCTGAGGCCATTGCATAGAAGATTGGGTGCAAACCAGAATTCCTATACCACTGAGTAGTTCAATATGAATGTTTTAGCAAATCATCACCAGACCCTGGATAGCATGTATGCAAGACTCACCCTTATATAAGTCTAGATGCAAAACAAAAATGCAAGGGCATGCCAGTTTGTTTTTAAAACCTGTATATAATATAGAGGAAGCTTGAAAGAAAGCTCAGTTGGTAAAATGCTTGTTACAAAAGCTTGAAGGTTTGAATTTGAACACCCAAACCCCTACAATCCCTTGCAGTGGAGAGGTAGAGACCAGAGGATCCACTAGGCAGCCAGCCTCGACTCATCAGTGAGACACAAATAGAAAGCCAGCTGATGTGGTCTTCACACACACACACACACACACGAAGACTATTTGAGATATCTTAAAATTTCCCATGCCCAGACCTTCTTTTATTATTTTTAATTATATTTATTTCTGTCTGTGTGTGGACATGTTCACATATGTGCACGTGTGTGCATGGATGCCAGATGGGATAGATTCTTTGAAGCTTGAGTTCCAGGTACTCAAGAGAGCAAGAGAAAGAGAGAGAGAGAGCGAGAGTGAGCGAGGGGGGAAGAGAAAAGTGAGTTTTTGCCGTGGAGAGTGGTAAATACAGAGAAAATAAATCAGTGTTCTGCCGAAATTTGAAATGCTGTCTAAGCTCATAGAGCAGTGCTCAAAAGGAGGCTGGAAGAATGTAAGACTGGGAAATGGCAGGAGAGTGCTGTGCAAGTCCTCCTTCCTCACATTACATGGCTGTGGGACACGTGGACTCAGACCCCATCACTTTCCCACCTTCCACTAAGTAGTCCCCAATCATAATCATGCAAAGAAAGTAATTAAATTCTGGTGGGAAAGAAAAAAAAGATTAAAAACATGAGGGATGGAGAGATGGCTCAGTGGTTAAGAGCACTGGCTGCTTTTGTATATGACCTGGATTCATTTCCCAGCACCCATAATGGTAGCTAACAGCCATCCTTAACTCCAGTTCCAGAGGAATGCTGCAGCTTCTTCTGACCACCATGGGCATTACAGGACAGGTGTTTCACCTACATCCATGCAGGCAAAACACTCATACAAATAAAAAAAAAGATAAGTAAAGTATAAAAAGGCACTTAAAATATTGGTGGTGAGGTTTTAGAGTGAAAGAGGACATCTGAAAAAGGGAAATGGACAGGTGAAAATTCAGTTTATAGATGTATGGCCCTGTCAAAGATTAAAAAGTATATATTCCAGTAGGGTGGTATAGGCCTTTAATCTCAGGACTCAGGAGGCAGAAGCAGGCACAGGCTATTAGACAGAGGGCATCATGGTCTACACAGGGAGGGTCAGGCCAGCTGGGGATACAGGGATACTATGTCAAAAAAATAAAAATAAAAATAATAAACCTCTAAAATCTACACATAGTAATTATCTTCTTTTTCTGTTCTTCTGGTAGAAATTCATGTTTTGCAAAACGGGGTCAAATTTTAGTGGTGGATCTTGTGTGGCATGTGAGACAGGCATACAGCACTGCTCTTGGTTGAATACACTGGAAGAAAATGAGCCAGGCAGGGGAGGCCCACTGCAGCCATTCTCGGCTGAGTTCCGTCTGTACGGAACACCAAGTACCCAGGGGAATGAAATGGTGACTCAGTCATGGCACGGGAATGGGGCAGGCGATGAGAGAAAATGGATGCGGGCAGTTGATTTTGGAATGGGACAATCGCTCATTACAATGTCGTTCCCTCAGAACAGGATAGGAATTGGGTTTAAAAATAGATCACCGGCCCTGAAGGTCATATTCAGAGATGTGATTAAAACAGTAAATCAGAGGCCAGGAGCCGGTCAAGGAAAGGAGATGTACGATGTGGAGAGAAATAGTCAAAGCTGTAAACTGATTTACATCAGGCCTAGGATAAATGTGAGTGGGTGTGAATCCAAGATGAGGAATTCAAAGAAGGATAAATGATTTCCAAGGGCAGATACCGCAGGAATCTACACAGAAAAGCTCAAAGAGGGTGTGGAGTTGTGGATGGGAGACGTGGGGGCGGAGGTGGGGGATATGCCCTTCCTACAGTGCAAAGGGAAACAGTAAAGTTTTCAGGTTGCAACAGGAACCAGCTGTGCCCCAGCCCCCACCACCAACAAAAGAAAAAGGAATTCAGGAGGAACTAACAGGATTCAAAACTCTGGGTCTTTCTTGGTTTTGAGCCTCGGTGTTTTGAATTCAAACCCACTAGAGATCAGGTACTAGCACAAATAAGTTGCCTCCTGGACAAAAGAAACACTTGATTTCTCATCTCTCTGCATAGCACCTGCCACAAGGATAAATCAATACATATTTGTATTTGTAAATAAACATATTTATAATATGTTGCTGTATCATGTCTATGATCAAGAACATGTACCTGGATTGGAGATCTGGCTCAGCAGCTAAGACAGATGACTGCTCATGTATGAGGACCTTTTTTAAATGTCTAGTATCCAAGTAAAAAGGTATGCATGGCTAGGAATGCCTGTAACTTTAGTGTTCTTGTAGACAAAGGATGATCCATGTGTCCAAGAACCAAGTTCCCCTGGAAAATAGCGACCAACTTTGCACACACTTCTCAAATTTCTGACTTCCAGAGAAGACGGAGATATATGGCCACAGCCTTCAGCTTTAGAGTAAAATTTGACATCACAGTAGATAGATAACACACCTTTCTTAAGGACAGAAATGGAAAATAGGATTCAGTTTGTGATGTTTTTATTCTTTCTACAGAATATGTGATATGTATGCAGGACAATCTCCAAGAGGATATGTTCCTTGAGGAGACTAGATTTCCCTGGGGTCAGAGGTTAAAATTCTATCCTCTATAATTATATTTCTGGAATCATCTAACAGGGTAACTTTCTCACAGTGAGATGGAATATATGCTATCAAAGAACCAACAAGGTTTGGGGTGTAGTTCAGTTGGTTATGTTTGCTTAGTATGAAGGAATTCTTGGGTTCAGTCTTCAGTGTAGTATGAACTGTGCATGAAGCTGTACACCTGTAATCCCAGCACTGTGCATATAAAGAGAGCAGGGTCCGAATTTCAAGGCCCGCCCTAGCTACACAGCAAATTTGAAGCCAGACTGGGCTACATGAGAGAGTGTCTCAAACAACAAATACATATCATTCCTGAAAAGGAATGTCAGGCTGGGTGTGGTGGCTCACAAACCCTACTCTGGAGACAGAAGTCATAAGGTATCTGTGAGATCAAGGTCACCCTGGACTATATAACAAGTTCCAAGCCCTTTGGAGCCACCAGGAGATGCTGTCTCAAAAACTAAAATAAACAAAAAGGAATGAAGGGGTATTGAGAGGTAGGATGGCTCAGATGACAAAGTGCCCTTTACCCAAGCATGAGGACAGGAAGTGGGTTCTCCAAAGGCCCTATAAAAACCCTGCATTTAAGGCAGGCATAACTTCTCAGGGGTCAAAAGCACTAGCTGTTCTTGCAGAGGACCTTGGTTGAGTTCCCAGTGCCCACATGGCACTAACAACCATCTGTAACTCCAGTTCCAGGGGATCTTATGCCCTCTGGCCTCTGAGTACATGGCATAACACATGATACACTACATACATTCAGGCAAAATAGGCATACATGTAAAATATATAAACTAATTAATTATTTTAAAACTGAGGCAAGTTTAGCTACAGCCTACAACCCTAGGACTAGTGAAGAAGACACAGGAGATTCCCTGAGGCAAGCTGGCCACCAAGACTAGTCTAAACTGGCAGGTTGAGGGATCCTAGAGTCCTTACCTGGATAAAGTTGAGAACAAGACCCAGGAAGGGTCATCTTACATTCTCCATACACAAGCCCACACATGTGCATATCTACGACACATGTTTGTAAAAAACATTAAAATAAAACAGAACAGATGTAAGAACAGAGGTGGGGAGGAAGGAGGAAAATACGGGATTAGGGAAGAGAAGGAAGAAGGAGAGAGGTTTCCTATGCTCGGTTTCTTAGCCTTTCAAGAAAAACTGCCTGCATGAATCCGAGGATAAGCAGACCTTAATTCACATGGAATGAACCCCAGGATCACTGACATGGCAAACCATAGGCTGGAATGCTCTGAAATATGAGCCAAGCATTTGTAGGTCATGCAGGCATAAATAACATCTAGCCTATCAAATAAGCTTTTATGGGTGTTGTTATTAATCTCCAGATCCCTCCCTGTCCACAGCACATGGTAGCCACCCAGTAAATATGGATTGCCTTGAACGGATCAGTGACCTGAAAAAATAAAGCCAAAGATGGCCCCTAAATCAGTGGACCAAGACAGGACAGGTTGGAGACTTCACACAAACATGGAAATACATTCTGAGAGCGTCTAAACGGGATCGGTGATCTCTGCAGTTCACACTAGGCAGAAATTTCCCCAGAGGACTTTGTAATATTAAGTCTTCTGTACCAACAACTCCTGATTGAAACATCTCATCGTGAAGGGAAACTTGTTGATACTCAGGAAGCTACTAAATTTCAAAAGGCTCAGACCATGTACCAGACTTATAAGGGCCTCTCTCAAGTTTATATAAACTTGTATAGAAGCAGTTACAGTAACTGTGGAGTGCTGGGCCATCACTGGTGTAGAGCTGTATAAATACATGTTGGTACTCATCAATAAACATGTATTCATAATATAATGCGGCAGGGCGGGTGTCATACCTAATACCGTATTTTAAAAAGGCTTCCTCCTGTAAAGGAAGTAGATATATTGGGGAGATTGCTCGGTGCAAAGGATGCCTGCAAGGTACACCCAGTTCGGGGAGCTCCAGGATTGCAGTTTTTCTAAAAGTCTCCTCTTCTCCCAAGCTGTGGAAGGCTTTTTGGTAACAAAAGTGCTTTGGAGTCTGTAACCTCTCTCTCTTGCTCCTGTAAGTAATTACAAAAACTAAATGGTGCATTCAGGTAGACATGGGGAATCATTTCTTTAGAATGTTGCTAGGGCCCCATCTCAGATTAATACACATTTGTTTACATGTCCCCAGTACATAAACCTCACACAACACCAGGTCCAATTCAGAGATCCAGGAAGGAGAAGGATAGATCAATGTCATTCACATTTAATTCTCTTAGGATTCCCCCACTTATCCTTGGAAAACACTCTTTTGGTCAACTACTTTGAAAGCAATAGACTGTGAGCTTACTAATCTTCTCTACTCAAAATGCCCCCATAATAATTCTTCTAATGAGTTCAGAAATAAAATGGAGGCCTGTTGACCCCTAGAAGTCATGGATTTGAGGACATAGTCTTCAACCTAACTAGAGACCACAGATAAATTATCATGAATATGCTTCACAGCCCTGATGTAGAGAGCCGCGGACTGCTGCGTCTTAAAGATGGCGCCTGCTCACGCCCCCCACCATCCTGAGGTGGGCGCTCTCTGGAGCAAACAGCTCCATAATTGGCTGTGGCTGAGGTCTGGCCCTGCTTCCACATGTGTGCCAATATCTGCTTTCACCACATGGTAGTTTGGGGTTGGCTGGCAGGAGGGATTTTAACTCTGTGGCGGGCTTTCCCCGGGAGGAGAAGGAGAAGCAGTAAGGAGAGGGAAGAAGAAGTTAGAAAGTTAAAAGCCAAAAGGTTGTTCAAGGTTCCTGAATAAACTGCTTTTGGAAGAGTCCGGGGTCGCGTCATCCTTGCTGGACGAGGTGGGCGCGACAAGTGGTGACGAAACCCGGGAGAAGAACTCATCGAGGGACTCAGAACTTTTTGCAGTCAGGGCAGTGCACTGGAAAAGTCCTCAGGTAAGATGAGGATCCACGACAAAAGTGGAAAAGTCCTCAATTAAATTTGGGGATCCGCGTTAAGAGCGGGTACTTAGCTAAGTCCACAAGTAAATTGGGGGGCCGCAACAAAGTGGGGTGCTTTGCTCCCTCTGTAGATGGAGCGGGGACAGCTGGGAGGTTATAGTGAACCGAAAGTAAAAATGGATTTTTATATGATTGTTGCTATAGGAATGGGCATTAGTTTTGTGTTCTGGTAAATTATTTTTGCCTATTTTTGTGGAGAATGTACAAGAGGTACCTAGAAAAATGTTACGGGAAATACTAGTTCCCACCCAATTTTTTTGGCTCTAAATGAGCTACTTCGTTCTAAGAATTTGGAGCTTGGGAAAAGCACTTTGGAGAGATTCTTGGCAGACTGTAATACCATTGCACCTTGGTTTGCAGTATCCGGAAGGCTTACAATCCCTTCATGGGAAAAACTAGGGAGAGATCTGGACTTTGCTGCCGATCAGGAAACTCTGAGAGGAGGAGTGCGACCTATTTGGAAAATAGTGAAGGGCTGCCTTGAGGACCAAAAGTGTAGCGGAGTGGTAGAGAATGGGCAGGCAGCTTTGGGAATGTTACAAGAGGAAAAATCTGAGAGCACGAGCAGTATGGGGGATTTGGAGGTTATAGACTCCGAAAATGAGTCGCAAGCGCTCATAAAACAAGTGGAAAAGGGAAAGATGGAAGGAGAGGGCGGGGTTGAAGCTGTACCCTACAGAACAATGCCTTCCGCTCCTCTGTATTACGAGGAGGGAGGAAGCGGTTGTTTGGGGCGGTCCTTCTGTCCCAAAGTGTGGAGAAAGGTGTGATCAGAATTACACCTAGCCTATCCTGTGTTCCAGGACCCTCAGGGAAATAGACATGAAGAGCCTTTGGACTTTAAAGTTATCAAGTCCCTGGCTGAATCTGTAAGAACATATGGAATTAATGCCTCTTTCACTGTGGCCCAGTTAGAAGCTTTACATAGACACTGCATGACGCCCAGGGACTGGGCGGGGTTGGCTCGCACATGTCTGAGCCCGGGGCAGTACTTAGATTGGAAGTCATTCTTAATTGAGTATGCTAATGAACAGGCTGCCGCTAATCAAGCTGCAGGGCAGCCCGCTTGGGACAGAGATATGTTGTTAGGGCAGGGTCGTTTTGCCAATCAATAGACCGGCTATCCAGTTCAGGTGTTTGAGCAAATTAACCAAATTGCCATAAAAGCTTGGAAATCCTTGCCTAATAAAGGAGAAGTGAGTGGAAACCTTACAAAAATTTTACAGGGCCCGATGGAGCCTTTTTCGGATTTTGTTGCTCATCTGGTGGAGGCGGCAGGAAGGGTATTTGGCGATCCAGACACTGCCATGCCCCTGATCAGACAATTAGTGTATGAACAATGCACCAAAGAGTGCAGAGCAGCCATTACTCCTTACAAAAATAAAGGATTGGAAGCCTGGATGAAAGTGTGTAGGGAGTTAGGGGGTCCCTTGACCAATGCAGGCTTAGCTGCAGCCGTAATCCAGTTGACTCAAAATAAAAGAGAAAGTCCTGGCGCTTGCTTTAGGTGTGGCAAAATGGGGCATTTAAAGCGACAATGCCCTGAAAGAGGAGGTATAACTGATCCTGGAGGAGGGCAGCACCTCAAACAACCCGGATTATGTCCAAAATGTAAAAAAGGAAAACATTGGGCAAATGAATGTCGCTCTATAAAAGATATCAATGGGCAGCCATTGATTAAAGATCGCAGTGGAGCTCATCCAAAAAACGGCCAGCGGGTCCCCCGCCTTCAGGGCCCACAAATATATGGGGCAATAGAGAATCAGAAAGAGAAACAGCATCAGGAGAGATGGCCGACCCTCCGTCATCCCAAAGACAGAGGAGAGCCACTGCAGGTTCAGCAGGATTGGACGTGTGTTCCGCCACCCGACTCATATTGACTCCCCAAATGGGGGTCCAGTTGTTAGAATCAGATTTTCAAGGACCCCTGGAGCCAGGTACAGTTGGACTTCTCATAGGAAGATCTTCAACAGCCTTAAGAGGCCTTAGAGTTCACCCAGGAGTGATTGACCCAGACTATACTGGAGTGGTAAAAATGATGGTTGAGTCGCCTAAAGGCATTACAGCCATTTCTCCTGGAGACTGCATAGCTCAGCTGATACTCTTGCCTAGCCTACATGAAAATTTTGCTGCACAAGACAAAGAGAGAGGGAAAAGCGGTTTTGGATCTACTGGAACAGATTTAACCTTTTTATCCTTGGATTTGGATCAGAGGCCAGTTTTAGAGCTGATTGTAGATGGCAATAGGATCCTAGGGTTGCTAGATACAGGGGCAGATAGAAGTATTATTGCAAAAAAGGACTGGCCTGCAGGCTGGCCGTTACAAGCCTCATCTCAAACTTTACAAGGTTTAGGTTATGCAAATGCTCCAGATATGATTGCAAGACAGTTGCAGTGGAAGGACCAAGAAGGACACTCTGGGGTATTACAACCCTATGTGTTAGAACTCCCTATTTCCTTGTGGGGAAGGGATCTCTTAAAAGATATGGGGTTTAAGTTAAGCAATGAGTACTCCCCTATTTTTCAAAAAATTATGAAAGACATGGGATTTCATCGCAGCTTTAGAATGGGACGACAACTACAAGGAAAAAAGAGTCCCATTCAAGTACAACAAAGAAACGCTCGACAAGGCCTGGGTTTTTCATAGGGGCCGCTGAGGAGGGGATACCCATTACTTGGAAAACAGAGGAGCCAGTATGGATTCCTCAGTGGCCTCTATCCTCTGAAAAGCTAAGTGCCGCAAAAGAACTTGTGGCAGAACAACTGTCTTTAGGACACATTAAACCATCAGTATCACCTTGGAATACACCTATTTTCATAATAAAGAAAAATTCTGGAAAGTGGTGACTATTGCATGATTTACGGGCCATTAACCAGCAGATGCAAATCATGGGCCCGGTACAAAGAGGTCTGCCTTTGCTTTCGTCCTTGCCTGAAAGTTGGCATGTTATTGTAATTGATATTAAGGATTGCTTTTTTTCAATTCCCTTGCATAATAATGATAGTGAAAGATTTGCCTTTACTGTTCCATCTTATAATCATGAAGAGCCAGATCAGAGATTTGAGTGGGTAGTTTTGCCACAAGGCATGGCCAACAGCCCCACTATGTGCCAACTGTATGTAGGGGAAACTATTGCTCCATTAAGGAGAGAGTTTTCTGATTTGAGATGTATTCATTATATGGATGATATTTTATTGGCTGCTAAGGGGGAACAAAGGTTGGAGCAGGCCTATGTAATGTTAGTTAAGTTACTTGAAAAGAAAGGATTGTTTATTGCCCCCGAGAAGGTACGAAAGGAACAAATAGTCAATTATTTGGGTGCTAAGATTAAAGCCACACAAATTATCCCACAAAAATTGGAATTAAGAAAAGATAAATTTAAAACGTTAAATGATTTTCAGAAATTATTAGGGGATATACATTGGATAAGAAGTTATTTAAAACTGCCAAATTATGAACTGAAACCTTTGTTTAGCATGTTAAATGGTGATTCAGCCTTAGATTCCCCCAGGCTATTAACTGAGGAAACAAGGAAAGCGTTGCGCAGAGTAGAAGATGGACTACAACATGCCTTTTTGCAACGGGTTAAGGCAGATCAAGCTATAGCCTTATGTATTCTTCCTACTTATTCATTGGGCCATATTAAGATGTGGGTATGGTGGAGAGCTGGATAATCATTACCCAAAACATCCATTGATGGGTTTTTTTAAGGAACATCCTGTTATTTTTCCCAGGATAACGTTGTCTCAACCCATTATGGGGGTTCCAAATATCTTTACAGATGGATCCAAAACAGGGTGTGGAGCCTACATGATTGAGAAACAAAAGCCTGTGATGCGACAGTTTCAGCCTGGCTCCCCACAGTTAATTGAGTTAAGCATAATTATAGAAGTATTTAAAGATTGTACCTTTCCCTTTAATTTAATATCTGATTCAGCTAATGCCGTTAATGCAGTAAGAGTTTTGGAAGTGGCCGGACCAATTAAAAACTCTAGTCCGGTCTGTTAGCTTTTTCAACAATTACAGACTTTAATTTGGCAAAGACAGGCTTGCTTTTTTATCCAACATATTAGGGCTCATACAGGTCTGCCAGGACCTTTGAGTACAGGGAATGATAAAGATTTATGGACCAGAATGGAATGTATATTTTTAAGCTTCACTATAGAAAGGGCAAAATGTTTTCATAACAGGTTTCATGTGAATGCCCGAGCCTTACATCAAAAATTTCACCTGTCTCGAGCAGATGCTCGACAGGTGGTGCTAAATTGTTCTCAGTGTGTAACTTTTCACCATCCACCTAGGATTGGAGTTAACCCACGCGGTTTGCTCCCTTTAAAGGTTTGGCAGATGGATGTGACACATATTTCGGAGTTTGGAAACCAAAAATATGTTCATGTGTCTGTGGATACCTGTTCAGGTATTCTACACGCTACACCTTTGACAGGAGAAAAGGCACGCAATGTTATAACTCATTGCTTAGAGGCCTGGGCTGCATGGGGCAAGCCCCAACAGCTAAAAACTGACAATGGACCAGCCTGTACGGCTTGCAGTTTTACCTCCTTTTGCCAACAAATGGAGGTACAACTTTTTCATGGGCTACCATACAATCCTCAGGGACAGGGCATTATTGAACGTTCCCATTGCACATTAAAAGAATGTCTTCAAAAACAAAAAGGGGGAGTAGGCCATGGCCGCACCCCAAGGGAAAGACTTTCCCTAGCCTTGTTTACTATAAATTTTTTGAATTTGGATGCTCAAGGCCGCTCAGCAGTGGATAGACATCAGGACCATCATGGCCCTGCAAAAGGGATGGCTAAGTGGAAAGACATATTAACAGGCCTCTGGCGTGGGCCTGACCCCGTCCTGACATGGGCACGAGGATCTGTTTGTATTTTTCCACAGGACCAACAAGATCCAGTATGGGTACCTGAACGCCTGGTTAGAAGAATTCAGCTCAAAAGTCAGCATGACCATACCCCTGCTTCCAGCCCTGATGAGCCAACTAGGGAAAATGAAACCGAGATGGGGAATCCTGTTGGTGTTTCCAAAGCAAATGCTGAACTGGACATGTAATTTTAAAGAAACCCTAAAAGAGTTGCTATAAACCATCTGAAAGAGTGGGCGGGAATGGGAGTGTTAGCAGGTCTCCTCATTATGGCCTCCCTGGTCTGCCTGTGGTGTATATGTAAGATTAGAGCCACACAAAAGCAGAATGCAGCTATGATCATTCAAGCCTTTACAGCCATTAAAACTGGACAGTCCCCCCAAGCATGGCTAATTGCCATGAAGGAGTTATGAGGACGGGATGCGAGGCTAAGCACTGCACAAGGTTTCACCTGCTGGTGTTTAAGCATTTCCTTGGAAGACATGTGTTGTTGCATGAAGGTGGTACCCTTAGCTCCTTCCCCTGGGAAAATTGGTACGGGATGGGTCTGGGTCACCGCAGGTGATGAATCTGTGGGTGTCTCCAGAACATAATCCCAATTGTGCACACCAGGGATCAGACCTCTATCTTCGCCCGTTTCTGCTATGTTATATAAAATAAAAGGGGGAGATGTAGAGAGCCGCGGATTGCTGCATCTTAAAGATGGCGCCTGCTCCCGTCCCCCACCATCCCGAGGTGGGCGCTCTCTGGAGCAAACAGCTCCATAATTGGCTGTGGCTGAGGTCTGGCCTTGCTTCCGCATGTGTGCGCCTATCTGCTTTCACCACGTGGTAGTTTGGGGTTGGCTGGCAGGAGGGATTTAACTCTGTGGCGGGCTTTCCCCAGGAGGAGAAGGAGAAGCAGTAAGGAGAGGGAAGAAGAAGTTAGAAAGTTAAAAGCCAAAAGGTTGTTCAAGGTTCCTGAATAAACTGCTTTTGGAAGAGTCCGGGGTCGCGTCTTCCTTGCTGGACGAGGTGGGCGCGACACCCTGACTCTAATGTCTCCATATCTTTCACCTCCCAAAGAAGGTCAATACACCCTACTACAAGCCCATGGCCTACTTCCTCCTCTCTACCAATAGTTTTTGAAGAAATTTACAGCTCCTTCCAACTCTCACTTCCCAATTACTTTGGGAAAATTCCAAAACTGATTCCAAATCTAAAACTGATTTTAAAACATCCTGAAATCAAGAGTTCTTACAGTCCTGTCCTGCTATGGACGCTCACCATACTGGATTTCCTGAAGGGATGGTATGACATGCACCTAAGATATTCTAAATACCTTTATCTGCCCGCAGGTCTCACAGGCTAGGAAGAGGCTGGTGGCTTTCCCTCCCCGACAAAGAGGCACAGTGATTCTTTCCAGGGAGCAGAGGTTATACTTGTCAGTGTTTATGAAGGAGACTAAGTTTGACACTAGGCTATGTATGCAAGAGCAGTTCCCGATGATATTGCCTATGTCTGTAGTGGGCTTCACACTCTACATTGTTGCAAGCATAGTCTATATTTGCACAGTGATAAAATCATAGCAAGAGGCTTGTCTCCGAATATAATCGCATCTTTAAGTGCCCATGACTTTACAACACAGTCTAATAAAAGTCAAAACATGGATCACTAAAATTTGTCTCAAAGACAATAGAAGAAAGGGCTAAGGCAGACGAAGTCTTGATGCTTATGCACCAGGAGTTAGAAGACCAATAATCGCTGAAACAAACCAGTTCTATCATTTGTAGTTTCAAGAAGTCAGAGCAGAGGTAAAAACAATTATACTAATTCCCCAGTTTATTGGAGAGTACAATGTTATGGTGGTGTTCTGTGGGAGAAATTATGTGTGCCTTTGTGTGTGCATGTGTGTATGTGTGTGCATGTGTGTGCTCGCATAGCATATAGTATGCTAGTTCAGTAACTGCACAGAGTATGTGCACATAACTGAGCACATACCAGTAGTTAGAATTTCCATCTCATCTTTTTCTTTTTAACATCTGAAGGCTTAAAGTTCAATCCTCCAGTTCTGTATATAAATTTATGTCAAGCTTTTGTTGATTCCAATGACTTCTTACCCAAACCTGCACCAAGTGAGTGGTAACCGATGTATTTATTTTTTTACACACATGATTGTAATGAACACACAAATGAAAGCATCACATAGATTCTTGTATTCTTCCACTCAAACAAACCCTAGTCCTGTGTCAAATTCCATGTAGCTCCTGAACATCTGTGCTGCCATAGTGGCCCTTCTGAAGCTCTGGAGTTTCATGTAGGATTTTGTACCCCCACCCCCAAGGTTGGGGAGATTGAGACCTAGAACTTGCTATGTAGAACAAGCTGGCCTCAATCTCACAGAGATGTGCCTTCTAGCCTCACCAGTGCTGATATTAAAGTGTGCACCACACACCTTGGGACCTTACACATTTGATATCAATTCCACTTTTATATACTCATCCACCACAAAAAAAGAAAAGAAAAAACAATGATATCTAGTCGAAATTGGAAAAATAATTTGCATTATACTCTGCGGCATGTCTCAGGACTTTTTGCCTAAATTCTCTTCTTCCTCAAGCACAATTACTCATTCAGATGTCTTTGGTGATTTTAGATAATCATTTCATCCATATATATATATATATATACATATATATATATATATATATACAAATATATTTCATTCCAGAAATACATTACATATATTTCATTCACATGTATATGAGAGTCACCTTGTATTTGTAATATCCTACTAAATATTTTAACTTTAAAAATGCAACATCTTTAAAAGGAAAAGAAGTGGCTAGAGATGTGATTCATTCAGTAATGTGCTTGCCATACAAATGAAATGATTCATGTTTGATTCCCCAGAACTCCCTTAAGGAAACACTCCAAGTATTTTGCCAGACACTCAGCATTTGGGAGGCAGAAAGACAGGAGGACCAACCAGGTTTACTAGGAGCCCACCTATCAGAACCAGAGTCTTCCTAGTAATTTTAGGAGATCTGTTCTCAAAAAGACATGGTGATTATCTGCTGAGGAATGACACACATACAAAGCAATGAAGAAAAATAACAGTATATCCCACTACAATCCGATTTCTGAGAATGCCACTGTTTCCCCGTTAGTTTGAATGCACCTTCAAACCCTGCAAGAAACTACATAAGGAACAGAGGCTGGTCTTCCACTTTAGATGTGTATTATCTCTAGTTTATCATCATGAATTGAAATCAAAATAACTAGTTTGCCAAACATTCCTTCATCAGAGAAAGATGTAACAGGCAGTCATTAAAAAGCAGTGATGCAAAGTAATCTGTCACAGTTTAGCTCCTGAAACCTGTCACCGTGTATTCTTGGGGATGGTATTATTAACTATGAATCTGTTAGGTTAACAATAGCTGACTCATAAAACACATTATCCATGTAATTCATTTTGCCATCACTCCCTGAATATTCAATCATCCTATATTGTGGGACAATCTAATTTGAATCTATCCATGGAAGTGTTCAGGAAATATTTGGCTGTTTTTCAATGAGTCTTGAATTTCAGTTGGGGTGTGAAACATGCCTGCTGATTCCAATGTTAATAAGTTCAAAATGAATGATGCCCATTGCCAATTTCCTTTTATCTGTAGACCTGTGGGTCACATTGTGTACACTGAATGTTCACATATCACCTTTATATCTCTGAGCTTTCTCATAAGACAAAATTTTAGATAAGCAAGATATTTGTTCTGTGGTTCTGTAGGATACTTATCAATGATTTAGTTTTCCTTTTTTCTCTGTGTCCCTGTTCCCTAAAGCTCTCACTTACAAAAATCAATGTAATCTTCCTTTTGGATAACAATCATTATACTGACAATCCCCGAATATGGACTGAATTTTCTTCACAAATGATGCAATTCAGGGAGTCCACTCTCACTTTCAAAAAAAAATAAACTAAAGTAAGGTGCTGGGTCTCATCTGCTGTACTATGTGCTTAATGTAGTAGCCATGTCAGTTAATATGTGAGGGCTAATGGAATCTCGTAGGTGGTCAAATCGCAAGCTTAGACTCTGATATTAAACTGGGTGGTGGTATACACACCTCTCTGAGGAAATTAGACAAAAAGAGAGGTAGCAAAGATACCCTGTGGTATAAGAGGGGCTGTTAATAGAAAGCCTTGGATATGAGCCAGCCCTCATACATGGCACAATGTGAAATGGTCATAAGTTTGGTTGTGGAGATTGAGTTAAGCATTCTTTTGTCATGTGGAGGACAGAGCACACAGCAGACTAAAATAGGTAGGACAACCAATCACCAAGTCACAAAGGATTCTTGGGCTTCAATGTCACCAGCACAAGGTTACTCAAAATGGTTTTGTAAGGGAAATAGATTTCTGAAAGCATCTGTGCAAGCCAAATTGCATTTTTAGTATGAAGCAGAATTCCCCAATGTGCCCTCTCATAATACATTTAGCTAATAATAGTTTGATATCCCTAACCCGTGTTTATGATATACAATTTATGATGCACATACATATACACACCCACAGCTAGTTACACTCACATGTAGAAAATCTTGAAACAGGAGCCAGGATGGTGGCAAATACTTTTAATCCCAGCACATGGGAGACAGAGTCAAGGAGATCACTATGAGATCCAGGACAGCCTGGTCTCTGTAGTGAGTTCCAGGACAGCTGAAACAACAAGAAGACCTCATGTAAAACAAAACAAAACAACAAAATAAAACTGGAAAACCAACATCAGAAACCCCAGCCAGCATGCCATGTAAAACCAGCTTGTTAACTGCTGAATGGAGTGGCTCGCCCCTCTCCACCTTCTATCTTTCCACATATTGTGTGCATGACTTTGAAAGAATTTGCAAAATGTTATTGCATATCAGATGGCAGAAGGCAAGATAATCGACTTGATTCTTGGTGTGTGTGTGCAAATGTATTTGTTTGGGTGTGCCTATGTTTAAGGGTGAGTCAAAGGCTACCTTCCAATCCCTTTTGTCTTTACCTATTGACAGCACTGCCTTTCTAACATGGACCACATAAAAATGATTCCCAGTAATGACAGAATGGCCAGAACATTCAGGGTCATATTATTAAAAGCTCTTTTCTCAAGAGATGATCATTCACAGTGAAAAGTTGTAGTTCTTCAGGAACTGGTGAGTAAAGGGTGAACATGAAGAGAGACATGCATGTTCCTTTAAAAATCACTTAATACTACATTTTCCTAGTTTTTTTTTTTTTTGAAAAAGAAAGGAATAACTTGTTAAGAAGCACTGTGCATTTCTGAACTGCGCCTGGTGGTGCCTTCCTTTAATCCCAGCACTTAGGTGGCAGAAGCTGGTGGCTGACTATGAGGCTGAGTCCTGTCTAGGTTACATAGTGAGAACCAGGTAAAGGACAAGAAGAGTTACAGATGAAATGCACAGACTCACATTAAAATGAAGGAAATGAGTGAACGAGTGAGAAAAACATCAACAGGAAGGCTGCCTTTATGAGTGCGGAGCTTGAATGAGTGCGGGGTCATGGCACTCTATTTGCTATGTACTCTGCATGTTTTTTCATGTACAAACCTGACTTGAAAAAGGGAATGTTGTGTTGTATTAAAGAACACACAAGTGTTTCAATGTGCACAGACACAGAAAGACTAAACCAAACACATGGAGCTGAGTACAGTGATTCATTGAAAAGGCTGAGAGAGAAAGATTATGTGTTCAAGGCCAGACAGGGGTAGAGGTGGAATTCCAGCTCCACTCCAGTAACAAAACCATTGGATGAGAAAAAGAAAAGACTGCCACATATGAAATATGTAAATTACAGAAGTCTTTAAGATTTAGTTATGAGGGAAATTGCATAAATAAATAATCAAATAAAGAAACCCATAAATAAACAGAGACTGGAGATATCACTGCTATTCCATAGGGCCAAGTTAGGTTCCCAGAGCCCACATGACTGCTGGCAACCAGACCCACTGGACTGACATGCTCACTGCACAAAACAGGTGAATTTACATCCATGCAGGCAAAAGACTCATCCACATAAAATAAAAAGAAGTTTTAAAAGTTAAATAACTAAATAAATTAAATATGGCCTATCATGTTAAGCTTAAACTCTGAGAATTCATTGGTCATAAAAAAATTGTTTGTAAAGAGTTTTAATGACTTTAAAATAGATTACAGGACAATATTCTAAGTCATATAAATTAAAACTAGGTAGATGGTTCCCCAAATAAAGTGCTTCCTTTATAAGCTTGAGTTTGGATCCCCAGCTGTCAAGCAAAATCCAAGCTGCAACCTGTAGTAATCTAACTCAAGATGAAATTTGGCAATATCTGGGGTCAAGAGAGAAACTGCTTTTGTACATTCAGTGAGCAATGACTAAGGAAGAAATGGAACATCCGTTTTTGATCACCATGAACATGCATGTATTAGTCCAATTCACACATACAGAAATGAACATAAATCATACATGTAAAAGAAGGAAGCAGAAAGGGCACTGTAGATAAATATATACAGAAATGATAGATAGATAAAACACATAGATAGATACATAGATGAATACATAGATAGATGCATACATATATAGATACATAGATGGATACATAGATAGTTTTAGATAGATAGAGAGATAGTTACATAGATACATAGGTAGGCATATCATCTTCTGGCCTCCACATATACACACAACACACCCAACATATATGTACAAGTCTATCAGCACATACATGTATGTACTGATCTACAAATGCACATTCAGAAACAGTACTTATACAAGCCATAAAATAGAAGTTTAATATTAAATTCAAAATGACTTAGACAGAATGATAGATAAATAGCTGTAGAAATAGAGTAGGTTAAGATATATGTCAGGCTAGAGAGATAGCTCAATAGTTACTGTCACGGACTGCTCTTAGAAAGGCCACAAGTTCCATTCTTAGCACTCACATGGCAGCTAACAACCACCAATAATTTCAGTTCCCTGGGATCTGGCACTCTCTTCTGGTCTCTGCAGACATTGCAGGACAGGAGTAAAGTTACATGCATAAAGGCAAAACACTCATACATAGAACATAAAAACAAATGAATAAATAAAATTAATGAGTAAAACAGGCTTTGTCATGTATGCTTACACTGACAATAGGTGTACTTGGAAGACTGAGGCAGGAAGATCAGGAGACCAGAGTCAGCCTGGGTTACCTGTGACACACAAAAGTGGTACAAAACATTGAATAGTTATAGAAAGATATTACATCACTGCTAGGTCCTGAGCTATACATTAGACCCAAAAGACAGAATAATGACATCATAAGCCAACATCATGAGAGGTATAAATTGCCATATAAAAATGGTTTTTCATGATTCTTTAAATGCATGAAATCATGGCAGAACTTCATGCAAAGAACTCTTTAATCAGGGACTCCATGCACCAAATATTTTTGGAAAACCATCAATATCATATTCCTGACTTAATTTTACACTGAAAACAGACACACTCATGATTGGTGTGCATTTAAGCGTTAGGACAGAGTACAGGTTCTTTACACTGGGATTTGCTGAAATTAACCACATAGCAAGGTCAAGGATACTCCTCCATTCTGTTGACCAAGAGCAGAAAGAATCACTGGTGGGAGATGCAGTCCCCCAAAAATGTTTGGATTACTAAGGTTATTTGGAGCAATGACCTTGTTTCCTTTCCTCCATTTCATCATATAGAACTTCATATGTACACACCTGCTATGTAGGAGAACAGAGTGTTATTCCTCAGGGGCTGTTCACCTTGTAGAAAATATTGTTTAATATTCATACATACAAAAGCATGGGCTGTCTCGCAGGCTGGGAGTCACTGAAGAAAACCAATGGTCCTTCCTGCTCCACCAGCCATCAATGGCTAATACCTCTACAGACAGAAGCGGGAATTTTGGAGGCCCTCCCACATCCATCCAGGGATTTTTGCCTGGTTTCATCTTAGGGGGTTCTTGTGTACACCATCACACAAGATGGTGATGTTCCTGGTATCCATCTGTCATGTCTGTCAGTTATGGTTTCCATTATGACGTGGACTCTGTCTGACTCACGCAATCTTTACACCATCTCTTCCTCTGTGATCGCTGAGTTTTGTGGGGTTGACGGATCTGAGAGTGCTGTCTCTTTTAGAGTCAGCCCACCTACCTTTTGAAGACAGAGTCTCTCTGCACCCCAGGACTGAATGATTTGACAAAGCTGACTGGGCAGGCAGCCCCAAATATCTACCTGTCCCCACCTCCCCAACACAAGGTTTGCAAATGTCAACCAAAAACAAATTTGAAAAGCATTGCTATGAAGGATATCATCTGTTGTTCATTTGATGAAATGGAGAATCAACAGGGAGATGAGCTGATGGGCTGCCTTCAGAGGGGTGGGAAAACCAGCATAATGTGAGGAGCACCATTCCCTGGGCTGTGATGCTGCATTGTGTGAAAGGATTAGTGTAAGAGTAAACCACACACACACACACGCACACACACACACACACACACTGATTACTTTCCTCTCCTGATGGTGTGCAATGCAGTGTGACCAGCTGCTCCCTTTGATGCCAGCTTCTCCTCCAATGCCCCCACAGTGAGAGGCTGAACCCTTGAATGGTGAGTGGAAGTCAATCCTGACACCTTTAGGGCACTTTTGTGAGAGTATTTATTGCAGCTATTTGAAAAGTAACAGACATATGGGTTTTGGGGTAGAGCTCATGGCCTGTGCTTGTAAGGCACTTTACTGCCTGAGCTATCTCGCCAGCCCTCTTTACTCTCTTCTATTGTCTTTATATTTGCTGTGGGTTCCAGATGGGAGACTCTGAGGAAACTGAACGATGTCTTTCTTATATCAATACTTTGATGCTCTTTGGGTTTACATTGCTGTGTAGGATTTCTTAGTAGCAGAGAAAAAGGAGACTCGGGCTACACTCTTACCTTTAAGAAGAAACAAACTTGGTCAGCATTCATATCTCACTATGTTTGTGTGTCAAATAGTTGTTTAAATTCCAATGCCCTAGGTCAAATATTTGGGAAAATAGAAATAGGTTTCCATTTAATAATTAGAGGGAAATGAGTCAAAGCTCTTTCACTCAAAAGTTGTAAGTCACATTTCTTCTTTCATTTTCAGATGGCAATAATAGGCTGATATCTTTTTACTTCTGCAGTAAAAGGAGCAACCAGAAGTCACGAATAACTATAGGAGGATGTTTATTCAATGGTCATTGAACAAGCCCTGGGACCCTGTGGAAAGAGGAGGCTCCTTGGCCTAAGCAATGTTTTTTATTGACCTATAGTTTAGTCAATAAGCAGCCTACCTCTATTCAAAGCTAAGGAATTCTGTTCATGTATTCACAGCGTGTAAATGCACAGATGTTGAGCTATGTTTTCAGAAGTCATGGATAATTTAGATAAAACTATAAACAATTGTTTGGGAGTGGTAGAGAATCAGAACTGTGCAAAAAAACAAAGAAAATAACACAGGACAAAATATCTTCTGACTGGATGTATCTTTGCTTATTGCTACAGAGAAATCAAGTTTAGCGACTGTCCTAGTTAGATTTAAAACCATCTGAAAAGAGAATCTCAAATGAGAAGTTTCCCTGATCAATCTGACTTGGGAGGATTAGGGTGGGAGTGGGGAATAGTCTTCCAGATCAACTGATGTTGGAGAGTATTGCTGACTGGGCAGTGTTGCTATGTGGGCAGGAGGTTCTGGGCTGTAAGAGAAAGCCATCCCTGCTCAGATCCACAACCAACAAAGGGGGCCATATTCTTCCACACTTTCACTTCCAAACTGCTGCTTCTGCTTCTGCCTGACTTACCACAGTGGCGGACTGTGACTTGGAAGTGTAAGGTGGCGAAACCTTTTCCTCTCCGAATTGACTTTGGTCAGAGTGTTTCATAACATCAAGAGAAGGAAGTTAGAATGCCAGCTAACATGTATCCCACCAGGAGGTACAGGGAAAAAGACGTTTCTTGCTGAGTTAAAGAGCAAAGCAGACCCAGGAAGAAAATGTGACAAGCCTGTATAAAGGAAAGAAAATGGGGCATTTCAGAAAAAGAAAAAAAAAATGGAGCAGTTTCATAGAATGGGAAGAAAATAAGCCAGTTACTCAGAAGAGGAGAAATTGGAACAGTTCCCTAGGACAGGAAGAAAGTGACACTGGTCCACGGTGATAGAATGAAACCGTTCCAAGGTCGTAGAATGACAGATGTGAAACCGTTCCATGGTTGTAGAATGACAGATGTATTTGCAGAGACAGGAAATAGGAAATACAGATCTTGGCATGTACACAGAAAGAGGGGAAAAATTATCTGCAAGGAATGCACCATAAAATGAATGAATCATAGTGACAATCACTCATGCAGAAGAAATCCAATCTCTTTGAGAACCTTCTGACAAGTTGTATTAGTGTCTTTCCTGGTGCTGTGACAGAATACCCCAACAAAAATCCATTTATGGAAGAAAGAATTTTATTCTTGTTTACAGTTCTAGAGGCGATGCAGTCTGTCAGGGTGGGGAAGCCTGCCAGCAGAAGTCTGAGACCAGACTAAGAGAGTCAGAAAGTAGTGGGATCACATTTCTTCTCTATACAGGAAGCAGAAAGACCAGGAAGCCAGGTTAGATGATGAATCCTCAAAGACCTGCGTCCAAGGGCACACTTCCTCTAGCCAGGTTCTGCTTCCTAAAGTTTCCACAACCTTCCCCAACAGGCAACCCACTGTAGAACAAGTGTATAAATACAGATGTCTGTGGGAGACCATTCTCATTCAAACCGTAATAAAATTAAAATCCACGATAGGAATCATAGGATATGGTATTGTGAGAAAGAATAAGAACTCACATATTGCTCCAAATAGAACTTGTGTGGGCATCTCTGTGATGACGCCCTGTTGGGGCTATTCCACTTGTTAGCTCACCCTCTGTGAAGGGAAGAGGTAATTGGCAAGATTCCCTTTGATAAATATCAGAACAGTAAATGAGAACTACATAAGAGATGGATAGTGCCCAATTCACAGTAAAATATGTTTCGGTTAAAGTCACAGAAAGACACAACCCACAGAGTCTCATGTATATGTGGCAGCTAAGAATTTCCTCTCCTAAAAGTTTAACTTATTACAGTGGGGACCAGAAGCTGTGGAGGCTGAGGAAGATGAGCCAAAGATAGTTAGTAGTATGGGTATGTACTTGGATAGGAGAATGAGTCATAAGGCTCTCAGCATGGTGGAGGATGGTTGACCACAATTAATCAGTTTTAAACTCTTGTGTGTATGTGCAATGTCTGTGTTTGTGTTACTGTCTGTGAATATGATGGTGCTTCTCTTAGGGTCCTCAGCTTCCACCTCGGTTGAGACAGGTGTCTTCATGTTCACTGATTGCATTACTAGTGACCAGCCTTTTTGAGCTACAAAGGATTTCTAGTGTCTCCAGCTGCCATCTTGCTAGAAGCAAGCCTGATAGTGTGTGTGGATTCCCATGGGTTCTGGGTCTTCAAACTCAAGTTGTAAGCCAATGGTTTACCTACTGAGCCATTCTTCCACAGATGAAGTGTGTCTTTGAAAATAACGAATAGAATTTTCTATACTCAAAAATACAGAGTAATGATAAACATCCCAGCTGATCTAGAAATCAGGTACTCTAATCTAGTAATATGGTACATTGTACATGTACACTGAAATGTCACAGTGTGTCCAGTAGGTACACAGGAATATTACAGTACTAATTTTAAAGGACTGGAGAGATGGCTCTTCTGTTAAGAGTGCAGACTGCTCTTACAGAGGAAGTAAATTAGTTTCCAGCACCCAAGTCAGGAAGGTCATAATTGCCTATGATTACTGCAGCTAATGGGATCCAAGTCTTCTTCTTTCCTCTTTGAGCACCTGTACTTACATACACACACACACACACACACACACACACACACACACACACACACACAGGCATAATTACAAAATATCAGTCTTAAAATAGATCCTTCCAAAAATGTGTTTGTTTATTAAGTGAATTAGAAATTAATTCTCTGAATGCTCAACACATTTCTTAATATTCTACATCTATGAAAATTGTATGTTCATATACACTTAGGTATATAGAAAAGACTCACTTTTTATATGACAAAGAACTTCCTATTTTAGGAGGGTAGTACAGCATCATCATCAGAAAACTAGAGGGTGTGGCTGGAGAGCTGGCCCAGTGGTTAAGGGCAGCCACTGGCTGTTCTGGCAGAGGACCAGGGTTTGGTTCCCAGCACCCACAATGCAGCTACCACCCATCCCCTATGACTCCAGTGTCAAGGGATCTAATAATGTTCTGGCCTCTGCAGACATTTACATTTACGTTCATGCAAGCACAAAACACAAAAACACAGAAAAATAAATTTTAAAAGTATATCATTTATCTTGCCTAATTCTACTGATCCTAGGGCACTGGTGATTCATTTCAAGGTATGAGTTCATCTGTTTTCTCGTCAATAAACAAAGTTTTTGGAGTTGAAATATTCCACTGAAAGGTCAACCAGACTCACTGCTCTGGGAATAAAAAGTGTTTGCAGGAGTGCATTTTCCCAGCATGCATAGAGTCCTCCTTGGCTTTTTGGGTTGTATTAGGGAAGCTCTGGCTGGGTAGTCCTAATATAGGTCACAGTTCTCATGCAGTAAGCCTTGTTCAACCTGTCTCCCTTCCTGAAATCTCCTCTTCCTGGAGGGAATGTTTCATAGTCTTGTTCCTTCACTTGCCCCTAGGGAAGTTTTGAAGAAAGGAAGTTATTTCTCTACCTTGATCCTCTTTCCTTTGACCTGAGAACCTTCCAAAGAGCCAGAAAGACAGTCAGAAAGACAAAAATCTCCCCTTCAGATTAAGAAGCATATTCATGTTTTCACTGTTTAAACAATCAGGCTTGAGTTTATTAGGTGTTTGAAAGATCATGTGATTCCAGGAAAGGGTGTTATAGATACCCTTTGTTGTTAAATTTGTTAAAATTTGATCTTTAATTTTACTGTTGTGAGCATATCTGAGATATACCATCGTAACAACTATTCAACAATTAATTGATAAGTAATATTTCTTACCACTTAATAGGATACAGTAAGATAGCTTGCTGGATACATGCACACTGATCTGAGAAACAAGATTTCATTTCCTCAGATTTTTACTACTTCTCTGTGCTGGGAACCTTCAAACATCATCCTTATTTTCAAAAGTGTAGCCCAAAAAGTCTTGTAGAACATAGACAAATTACTTTCACTCTCTCTCTTCCCACCCTGTTCTCATAATTATCAAGAAGAAATGTCAGGCATCATTCTGAGAGCTTGTGACCATATAAGCCTGTCCTTCACCAAGGAAGTTTACCAACAGTAGTTTACTAAGACCCCAAGCAATCTGAGGATATGGGTGCCACATCCCTTATGAGGGACGCATGATATCACAAAAACCATCATACAAATGAGAAGGGACAGGCAGTAAATCTGCAAAGACTTATCCAGAACTTTGTTGCTCCTTGGACCATGCCAGTGATACAGATCATCAGACCACCTTTCTATTCAAGGGCACACAGACTGATGGAAAACTCACAGTTTACCTACATCCTAACAGATAAAACTTTTCAGATTGGACTTCCTGGGGCTGGAGAAATGGCTTAGTGGTTAAAACACTGGCTGCTCTTGAAGAGGACCTGGGTTCGATTCCCAGCACCCTCATGGTGGCTGACAATGGTCTGTGACTCCAGGGGATCCAATACTGCCTTCTGACCTCTGCAGATGCTGCATGGGCGTGTCAGATACAGGGGCATGTATGTATGTGCAGGGCAGTCAAATAAATGAAAAATAGATAAAGACAAAACAAAATTGAATTTCCTACAGCAATTCCTGTCCTGTTCCTTAGACAAAAACCTCAGTGAAGTATGTTCTCCACTGCAAATGGATCTTGAGTCTTTCTCTTTCAAGAAAACTTTCTTTGACTTTGAACCATTTTCATGACACACTGTCATTAAAAATCAGGCAACAGGGAAATCAAGCACTTTACCCAGACAGTTGGAGAACTCACCTTTGATTTATTGTGTTTGTGGGGCGGGGGAGGTTCAGATTAACCAAAGCTCTGAGGCTCTGGGCCCCCACCCAGTTTAGTTTGCTCTGAAGATTTGGACCTGACCCAGTTTAATCTGCAGATTTTTAAGGGGTTTCATCTTTCACTAACCATTTGATAGGCAGGTTCATACTTTAATTTCTTATAATTTACAACTCAGTTACCTGTCTGTCCTCAGATAGTCACAAGACAATTTCAGGAATTTCTTTTTGTGCTTGAAAAGTTAAAAGCTGAGTGGAAAGGCAGATGGACTGGCAGTTAGTTAGACATTTTATTTTTTTCAGTGGAATTCAGTAAACAGGACAACTGTAAACAGAGGTCCCATCTGATCCCTGTGGTTATTTTCCTAATTTCTTTAGTTATCCACTGTTAATGGTCCTTTTTCATTATCTATGGTTAGGCATTTACAATGAAAAAGATGATAGCTACTAGGTTCTGAACCACAGGGGGAAATATTACATCAG
Organism: Eospalax fontanierii; assembly: GCA_035773235.1. Lineage (NCBI taxonomy): Eukaryota > Metazoa > Chordata > Mammalia > Rodentia > Spalacidae > Eospalax > Eospalax fontanierii. The sequence goes on along the minus strand of JAJHUQ010000048.1, from coordinate 4,354,288 downwards.
GTAAGAGAAACTCTGCCTAGAATCATACGGTGCCCAACAGTAAATGTGCAGATAGCATTGTGAGTTATTCATCAACCACATGTCCTGGAAATGTCTTTACTCTCTGAATGCACGAAGAGGAAACAGCTGTCTTCCTCGTGGGTCCGAAATCTCACAGCCTTACTGTGTGTCTCTCTGTGACTTAAAAACTCCATCAATCTCTTAACCCCAAAAGGCTGCCCCAGTGTCTCTTCTGAGCCCCAAACTCCAGGACCCTTCCACTTGTGTGAGACCACAGATTTATTCAAAGCATAAGTTCATTGTCATTTTTTAAAGTAGCATTTTTACCCATGTTTAAGACAGGAGTATAAAGTATCTTTACAGGCAGATAAAAATTTTTCATTTTCAATGTACATTTATTTGTAATTAATTTAGAAAATAACATGGAATTGCAAATTTGTAGTTCTTTCTGAGTTTAACTGAACAAAGATTTTGATTTGGCCACTTATACACTGGGAAATTGAGCCACAGGAGGGATCGATGCTGCAGCTTAGTTATGAACTTAGAGAGGAAGTCAGGGTTCCTTCTTGATATTGTTATATTAATAAAAGAGTTTAAGAATGAATTCCAAGGGAAGCCTGAGGACAATAAGCCTTTAAAAGAAAAAGAAAGGACAGGGCTGGAAAGCTGAAAATCTGAGCAGTGACCAAGAGGAGGATGAGGAGGAAGAGGAGGGAGAGGGAGGAATAGAGCCCTATTGTTTGAGTGTGTATGGAGGTCAGACATACAGTGAACTAGTGGCCACTTGTCAGGGAGGAGGTCTCCACAGAGAGAGGACAGAAGTCCAAGGTGTTCTGGAAAGCATTCTGTAAAAGAGAAATATAAGAAAGGAAAAGAATTCCACTTTTCTGAGAAATTTTGAAATGCAGACATATATAACACAGCTGCTGTGTTAGGGACAAGGATTCTGGGAAGGGCAATGCACATTCTGTCATCAAAGGGCTAGTTTTTGCCCATCTCTTTAGCATGGATTACTATGAACCCAGTTTCCTAGGGATGGTCCCTTACCCAGGAGAAATGTTAAGCTTCCACCCAGGCCAGACAGACTACTCGGCTGAGCAGAAGGAATGCTTTTCTAATAGTCCTTTATTGCGCCTCCAATATTTTAAATATCATCCTGAAAACAAACATTAAAACCCCAAGGAGACCCCAGATAGGCAAGTATAAAAGTATGTTCTTTCATTTTTAAAACCTCATTTTGTGTTTTTTAATGCTGAGTCCAAATGCCAACAGATCAAGCATTTCACACTGACTTTGTATTTCCCCTATATTTGGTCCGTTTATACTTTTGAGCCCTGTTTCACCCTCCTGTGGGTGGAAATACTGGTGTGAGTCTCTGCTCTCAGCTTAAAACCTACTTTGTTTTTCTCATGGTCAAACTGAGATTAAAATCCGCAAATCATTCTTCTGAAGAACATAGGAATCAAAGCATAAAAAAAAATCATGTTAGAAAGAGTCTCATGTTTATAAATTTCTAAGAAAGCAATTTAGTTGGTTCAGAGCTTTCATTTTTCTACTGTTCTGTTTTCACCTGTAAGCAAGAATCTAACATCTTCACACTTCTTTGAAATGCTAATTAACTTGCTCTTATTTAAGATAACTTGCTGTGATGAGAACCCTTTGAAAGAGGAAGAAAACAAAACTTTTTAGGTATCCCTTTCTCTACATTTGATTGAGATAGAGCTCCCTAGATTTTCCTGTAGACTAAAGGGAACAAACTGTCTGGTATTGAAGAGGAAACTATATATAATTCCTGCATTTAGTATTGCTTGTTCTGATTTCTAGGCTCAGTTTCTCTTACTTGATTTTGTATTTTTCTCTGTGTTTTAGGAAATAGTAATTATCATGTCCTATTTACTTAGTAAATACTTAGCCATAAGCTAATAGAAGAAAATATAAGTAGGGCCCTGGAGAATGCAGGAATTCAGAAATTCCCAGTTTTCTGATGGGTCCCCGATTGCAATTTTCTTGTTTACTGAATTCTGCAGCAAAAAATACATAACTAGAGACCAGTAACTCAGCTTTAGTAGTCATTTTTAAACTGCTTAACCACAAAAGGAATTTACTCAAATTATCTTGTATCTCCTGACAGATAGAAAGCAAACCTGTAAATTACCAGAAATAGTAGTTTGAACTCATCCATGAAAAGGTTGCTAAAACAAGGCATGTAAATCTTCTCTATTAGTCCTGGAGATGAAACTGGATCAGGATCCAGAACTTCAGGGATTCACCTCTTTGAGAACCGCTAGTGGTAGAGAAAAGGGGAGCTCTCTGACTTGAGCTCTTTTCTGCCTGATGTATCTAGATTAATGGTCAAAGCATCATTCTTAGAAAGAGAAAGAAGTTCCATCCATGTTGGAAAACCTGAAAACTGATGTTTTCCTCTATGTAAATGGCAGAAATTACCGTAGGAGGGTCCAGGTGAAATGCTTTATCTATTAGTATTTAGGCACATGGTGGGTTTATATATATCTGTGTGTGCTTGTGATATCCCACAAGGGAACACAAATATATATAAACCCATACATATACATATACATATATATGTATATATATGTATGTGTGTGTATAGCAAAAGGCACACAGACATGTATATAAGCACATATATATGTGTGTGTATATATACATACATATATATATATGTATATATCACGAAGGCACACAGATATATATATATAAACCACACACACACACACACACACACACACACATATATATATATATATACACACACACTTGCCCTTCAATGGTCAGGTGGTCTGGTGACCCCTGGATGTTGGGGATCATTAATCTGTGTCAGTAGCATGTCCATGCTGCAACCAAGTCCTGGAGAAGTCGCTGAAAATTTACTGTGTGTAGAAAGATATATTTCATGCCTATCTCTTTTAATTTGGGATGATGGGTTCTTATGATGAAAATGTGTCCATTCTGCCCTTAGATTTGCCCCTGGATATCACTGGCATACATTGCCTTTACCTAAGAATTAACTATGTTTTGTCCCAAAGCTTAGTTTCATTGTCAGGGTCTTTTATGGTTGGATGGCTTCTCTATGCACACACACACATGAAGATTTTGCTATCTACACAGTGGTGTGTTTGATATCCAGCTTCCTTGTTATCTCTATAAATCATTCATATTTTCATACAAATGAGTTTGAAACAAACCCTTACTTCCCGGACAAGAATTTTTTTATTTGTTCTTACAGAATTTCATACAATGTATTTGATCATATTTAAACCTTTCCCCCAACTTCTGTACAACCCTACATTTCCTCACACACCCCACTTTCTGTCCTTTTCCAGCTAATCCCATCACATCCAGTTTATGCTACCCAAGACTACTTCAGCTGAGATCATAAGGACTAACTTCCTCTCCCCTCCCCTCCTCTTCCCTTCCTTTTTCTTTCTGTGTGTGTCTGCCTCTATGTGTGTGTATGTGTGTGTGTGCATGTGCATATGTGTATGTGTATGTCCATATACACCCGCCATATTCTGTATGGTGCTCACAGGACAGCTTCAAAACCTCCATAACAGACTGAGCCATCTCACCAGCCTGAAGACTAAATTTTAAAGATAATATAATTGTTTTATTACCTGAAATTGCCTTAGGATGCTGCTGTAATGCAATGTGAATTCTTATCGAGGTCAACATTAGTTCAATTAGTTTATGGTGTTCAAAAAGAGCTGCAAAATTTCTGCAGAGGATTTCTGTTGACCTCTGACCACCTTCCCTTTATCAGAGTTTATCATTAACTAAAAACCGACCTGCAGTGGCAGGAGAAATGGTTCAGTGGTTAAGAGCACTGACTCTTCTTGCAAAGGACCCAGGTTCAATTCCCAGCACCCACATGGAGGCTAAACAACTGTCTGTACCTCCAGTTCCAGGGGAATCCGATGCCCTCTTCTGACCTCCACAGGCATTGCTTGACATGGGTGCACTTACATACATGCAGGCAATACACATACATACAAAATAAAAATAATAAATTTAAAAAAAACCTTCAAATGGTATTAATCAGAACTCTGATATTTTTTGAATTTCGCAGCTTTTTAAAAATTAAATGAATAGAACAAATCACACATTAATTGTAAGATATATTCATTACTTTTTGTTGCTGTGACAAAAGTACAATGACCAAAGTCAGCTTAAGAGAGACAGAGAAAGCTTTCAAAGCCCACCCCGAGTGACACTTTTCTCCCCAGCAAGCCTCTACCACCTGAAAATCCCATAATCTCCTGGGACAGTACCAGGAACAGTGGAACACATATTCAAATACAATGGCCCAGGAAAGACATTCTTCCTTCAAACCACCACTTTTGGCAATGGTTCATTGTTCTCTAACAGAGCTAATTATACATTAATTGTGTGGCAGTTCATTTACAGTCCCTATGTATGCATAGAGAATGCGTTTGACAGAGTCCGCCTCCTCTTTATGAAACGTAATGATTCCCAGGTCCTTATATCTTCTGACCTGTTTGGTCTCCTGTGATCTTTGACAGTCCCTTCATTGGCCTTAATAGTTTTTTAATGAGCAAGCAGCATATCCCCTAAGTGGCTATGTGGTTTGGGAAGGAAACACAGAATCATTTAATTATATCAGTTTCAAGGTGGATGATCTGAACTACTGACATTTGCTTTGGTTGCTTAGGCACAGGAATAACTGCTGTGTCCCCATACTTTGCAGCCATTCCATAAATGGGTAGAGAGCAGAGGAAGAGAAATTATTAGGAGCGTGGTAAAATACTGACATGAACCGTGTTAAATTCCTCCAGGACACACTATTTTGTTTTTATTTATGTATTTAATAATCTGTTTACTATTTACTCATAATTTTAGTCATTCATAGATATCACAAAGGACACATGAATATACATGATTGATGTTGGATTTTCATTCATAATTTATGGCTGTTTTGTATTATTATGACCTCAGCTAAGCGTTTCCCCATCCACTTGTTTTGGATAGATTTCTTTTCATTTGAGTAGTGGATAAATGAGATGGCTTGACTGAAAACAAAACAAAACAAAATCCCCAAAATCCTTATTGGGAAAATCCAATCCTGTGCTGGCTTAGGTATAAACACGAGGTATAGTTAGTTCAGTAGAGTACACAAAAGCCACTGTACACACCAGGCATAATAGTACACACCTGTCATCCCAACATTAGGTGGATCAATAGTTCAAGGTCATCCTCAGACTGACAGATTGTGCAGTGCCTGGGGCCATGATTTCTTGTGTGTATCAACAACTTACTGTACAGCAAGAGATATAATTAGCAATTCCTCCTACATACTGTAGAGATGCTACAAAATCAGTGTAACCTCTCCTAGGGACTTTCTGAATATTTTAAACATAGGGGCTAGAAGTCTGGAATAACATTCTTTGAATGCCTAGATGACTGCATTATAATTATATCCTATGTTGCTTATCCAAGTACTATTCACACACGTCTATAAGCCCATATTTTGATAGGCATATGGTATTTCTAGGTATTACTTGTTGAGTTTTAAAAGACCGAAAGGATAACCATTAATTAATGAAGCAGTAGAGTAAAACATAAAATCTCATGGGTGATCACTCCTTTACTGAATGAAAGCAAACTGTTTTATCTATGCAGCCATCGGAATTATTAAATGAAAAGCATAGCTTTTAAACTGTTTTCAGTCTACCCACCTGGATAAAGAAGGCATGTGAACAAGGCTATTAGGTTCTCTTCTTTTGTATTTCTCATATTTTCTCCTTCTACTTACTATTTCCTGTGTGATCTGTTCCCTTGTGTGATCTTCATTTTTCTCTTTAATCTTTAAGAATTCCTGACTCCCTATGTCTCATGCAAATGGAGGGTGAAAATAAAGGGATGGGAAAAGGCAGAGAAGGAGTTCAAAGATGAAAGGTTCAAGGCAGAAAGAAGAACGAGAAGCAGGATGAGGGACGGCTAGAGGAAGGAAGGAAAGAAAACAGAAATGAGGGCAGGGGTGCCTCAGAAGGTCAGAGTATTGCTATTCAGTAATGAGGACCTCAGTTGGAATCCCAGCACCTACGTAAAGAGCTGTGTACAGCTACAGAAGCCTGCAGTCCCCAGGATTTCGGGGAGCTTGCTGGGTACCTATCTAGCTGCAGGTTCAGTGAGGGTCCTTGCCCTAAGGAGATAAGTCTCAAGAGAATAAGTGAGAGCCTGATAGAACAAGATACTTAACATCCTCTTCTAATCTCTCTGTGTCCAGGTATATGCATCAGCACTCATAAGCAAACACACGCACACACATACATACACACATATATATATACACATGCGTGTGCAGGAAAAATATAATGCATACCCGAACACTGCACATGAAATAGGTATTTACGAAGAACCGCTTTATGAACAGTCCCACACTGCTCTATAACTGGCATAGAGAAGATGTTAAATCAATGCAACCAATGGATTAAAGAAAATGCACACACTGCAAGCCATTGCTGGATAAAGGTGCCACCTTCCATATTGAAACCACACATTTCCTTTGGCCAGTGCCAGTAAGTTACAGGCTAGAACCAACCATACTGAAGTTTCATCCCCAGCAAGGCTACCTAAGTTACGTAGCCAACAGACAACATTTGGCAAAGGGTGAATACAAGCTTGGATCGTTTCTCCTTGCACTGAACAGATGGGCTATTTCTCTCTTTTCTGGGAATGTCAACACAAGTCATGATTTCTTAATCTTCAATGCAATGTACTCATATATCCAAACGTGTCAAAGACTCACGGATCCACATGGGACTTACAGACTGACTCAGAAAAGATGGTTAATTTTCAATGAACTTCAGCAATGCCATGGCACCCTTACTACCAAGATGGTATGGATCAGTCTTCACTGCAACTGAATGTAGTTTCTGTGCACCATCAATGTATCCTCCTGTAATGTGGCTTGCAGAGACACTTGCTACCTATAAGATTCTCTCTGTCTCTCTGTCTGACTCTGTTTGTCTCATTCTTTGATCTCCAGGTAAGGATTTTTCAATTTCACAGCCTAGCGTCATCTCAGAAGGAAGACACAATTTGAGGGATTTCCCAGATCAAATCCACCCTTGAGCTTCTCTACAGGGATTGTTTGATTGTTGACTGAGATAGGAAACTCAGGTCCACTGTGGATGGCACCTGGATAGGTGGTCCTGAACTATAAAAGGTAGTTAGTTTAGTACAGATCAGCCTGCAAGCCAGCTAGCAAGTGGTGTCCTCCATGATTCCTGCTGTACTCAGGAGCTGAGATGTGAATTCTTTGGTCAGAGGCAATGCTGTGTGCAACAGCAGGAAGGCTGCACTGAAGTTTTCCTCTTGAGTTCCATCCTGTCTTTCTTCAATGGGCTGATGTGTGAAACTAGAGTGGTGCATCACACACATGCTTTCTACATACACAATTTGGATACATATCTCTGAATTTTCCCAATTTATGTACATATGTTTTTATATCACTAAATGTATATTAGTTTCCATATTACATATCCTTCATAAATAAAGTACAGATATATTTTATTGAATTTTCTTTCTTGCATATTTAAAACACTTCTATTTAGAGGAATAGATATGTATTCAAATAAATCATATATTTATGTATGAGTTCTCCAAGGAATTTTGGACCTAAGCTGGGTTAGATAATGAAGTCCACCAAGGGTACAGCCCTGGATTCCCTCCTTGGCAATGTAAAAATAAGAGATATAAGAAGTATTTGGAAATATAAAGTTTAGGCCAGGGATGGTAGTTCACACCTATAATACCTGCACTTGAAAAGCAGATACACAAAGGTCAGGAGTTCAAGGGATTATCCTTGGCTCAACAATAAATTCAAGGACAGCCTGGGTACATGAGACTCTGGAGCCCCACCTGAAAATATCGCAAAAGAATAGAAATATCTCATTGTAAATCTATGTAAATAAAAACATGTCAATAAATTATTTGGAAATACATAATATAAAAGGGTTTAAATGAAAAAAGTATTCTTCATTGGTTATGTAAACATTAAAAATCACTTAGTTACAGGTGCATAGGTGAAATTATATCTAGTAAGTCCATAGAACATGGTGTATATTTAAATGTTCATATATATAGCATATATATTTACATATATACTATATCACCTTTTCCCTGTAGTTCAGAAATTGAACTGAGAGTTTTGAGCATGCTAGGCAAGTAGTTAAGTACTTCCCAGGCTTATGTAGAGTTGTGAGGATTAATACTGAATATCAACTTGCCTGGATCTGGAATCACATAGGAGCCAAGCTTGTGAGGAGTTTTCTAGACTAGATAACCTGAGGTGAGGGGTCCTTTGTCGTGGTCCTTGACCAGATACAAACAAAAAAATCAGCTGAGGATCAGAATTCTCTCTCTCTCTCTACTTCCTGTAGAGTGCACACAATATGACCAGGTGTCCCTGGCTCCTGCCATCGTGGCTTCTCCCACATGATGGACTCTGACAAAATAAATCCTCTCCTTTTATGTTTCCAGGAAGGTGGATTAGCACAATCTCTTCTTAAATACTTTGTTTATTTTGTTAGGTGTATGAGGGAATGCCTTCCTCTAGGTAAATGCACCCGTGCCATGCAGTGCTCACAGAAGTCAAAAGAGAGTATCAGATTTCCTTGGAAGTGGAGTTACAGACAGTTGTTAGCCAGCATATGGGTGCTGGGATTTGTAGTTGAGTTTTCTGCAAGAGCAGCCAGTGGTCTGAACTGCCAAGACATCGCTCCATCCAAGCCCCCAATTTAACAGCATATATATGTGTGTGTGTGTGTGTGTGTGTGTGTGTGTGTGTGTGTGTGTGTATTTTCATAAAAATAGTTTGCAAACAGAAATATTTCACATGTAGCATATGTCTTAGTTGTCACTGTGGCTGCCCTGCCTTGGCTCCACTGCTTTCCAAAATAACCCATAACTTATACTTCAAGGAAAGGAGATTGCTTCCAGTCTGGTTAACCATCATTGTAGTCATGAAGAAAGCATGCAGAGGGTGAAGGGACAGACTGGGACCTGCTGGCCTCAGTTGTTTCATTCCACTATCACCTGGAAACTTCACTCTTTCCCCTGGGGTACAAGGAAAACAATTCTAGATAAGAAGACACTTAGCTGAAGCCACAGGAAGAAAAGGACCTGATGCCATAAAGAGATCTTTGTATTTCAACCTCTGTGACTCCAAATTTCTGGGTGTTCACTGAAAGTGAACACAGGAGATTTGAAGATCTACTGGTGGACCATTGCCTGCATCCTGCTCGGAGAGGCAACAGTAGGAACAGTTCGCTCGGCAGCAAACCATTTCCAGATGACTCTGCTACAAGGATTGCCAATTTTAGGCTTTCTCAAGTGCAGCCTAGATTGATCATTGTAAATCTTGTCTTTCGCTCCATTCCATTGAACAGCAGGCACAGTATAAATGTTCAAAAAGGGTATAACCTTATCACATATAATTTATAGATTGTTTCATGGTAAATGCATGTGATCGCAACTTGCTCAGGTCCAAAGTGAATGTCCTCAAGAAATGCAGAAAAATATATTTGTTCATAAATTGAGACGGTAAATTGCCTATAATTATTTATAGCTCAATAATAATGAACATGCTTATAACTAAACACGGAATCCATCCAACTTCAAAATAGGCAACTTGTCAATAATTTCTTAACATCAAATATATTTGGGAAAGGAAGACAGAAACGGGGAATGGTGGGATACTTCATTCTAACTGCAGCACACACACACACACACACATCACAACAGGGACACATGAAGCAGGGGTTGGTCTTGAACTAGGAAAGTAGCACAGAATGACTGTAACTCTTGCACCTGCCTCTAACCTGGGTTTTGAGATGGTACGAATGTCCCACCAACCTGCTAATTCTCACAGTGTTTATCTAATGTATGGCACTGACTGGAGAAAATAATCTTGTACAAAAAATAGTTCCAAGACTTCTTCCATAGACACTAAGTGTGTATGTGAACCTACATAAGTATACATTTTACAGATTTCAATACACAGATATGGGCTCCTTTGGGCAGATCAGCCTCACTGACAAAAGCAATTAAGAGAAATGTCACTTATTCATTGAAAATTGTAAAGGTCGGTCAATGGCTGGGACTTTGCCATACTCTGCCTGCTGGAGCTCTTCCCATTTCAAGTAGTCAAGGCAGTGCACCTCACCAAGCCCTCCACTCCCTCCACCTTGTTGACTTGTGGCTACAGTGGGATGCTGTACCCTCTGCCAGCTCTGCAATGCTATAAAGTAATTCGATGCACATCACTGGGTCCATGGAAGCAAATATTGATGGTGGTAAAACATGAAACATGGAAAATGACACCTCAGGCCAATGCCATCAGAGCCATCACACAAAGACACTCTTAATGGGCTTACAAAAAAGCCATTAGTTTTGTTTGACTCTTTTCTTTTGGTCTTTTTGAGGCAGGGTGTCCGTGGAGCCCCGGCTGGTATGGAACTCACTATGTTAATCAGGCTTTCCTTGAACTCACAGATGCCTCTGCATCTGGAGTGCTGGGACTAGAGGCCTACACCAGGAAATCCAGCTTTAGTTGGACTCTTTTTTTTTTAATCTGTGGCCACAATTGTTTGTTTTCCTAGTATAAGTATATGAACTATGCAAAAGCAAGTTATCAAGAAATGCAACTAAGATCAATTCTTCTTTTATAATGTTTCAAGTTTGCACATTGTACAAAATGCCTTTCTGGGCTCTTCTCATTCTCAAAGAGAGAAAGAGAGCGGCAGAGAGAACACAAGATGTTCAAAGACCACCTGGAGATCCAAGATAAGCAGACTCAGCATCCAATCACAGCCAGTCCCTTCAAACCAAAATGGTAACTGGTATGTATAAATAAGTACAACCCTATGGGTCTCATTGTGACCCCCCCCAAATTGATCACTGTTACTGGGGCATGACACTATTTATAGAGAAGAATTTTAAATACAACTATATATACCTGATTCTATATCAATTATCTACATTTCCAAAGAGCTTGAAACCAACATGTTGTATATCTTGACATTATCCTTGGATAACAGTCTCCCAGAATTTGATTCCCCATCCAACCACATATTTAAGGTTCCTATTAATGCACATCACATTTACTTTTACCTAAACTAGAAGAAATCACAAAAAAAGTCTGATAAATATGTGTGTGGGAGTATATGTATTTATGCATAAGTATATACACATACATATATATGTCTATGTTTGTATATATACATATAAGCAAAGTTGTAGACATAAATATATACAAACACATACACACATAATGCCTTTTGTCTCTGATTTATTTTTCATCAATTGCCATTTCTTGGAAGAAGAGAGAACAGGCCAGAGTTCAGGGTTCAGTCTAGAAATGGCTGGTCAGTTTCTCCATACACATGTGCACTCATAGAATTTGTCTCCTCCTGTCAGACTCCTGCAGACAGGTGAATCTTAATTTCCTGAAATTGGTAATCCTGTCTAGTAATGGAATCTTGGCCATTTTCTCCCAACCAGTTCATCCTTTTTAAGAATCTCTTGTCTACTTTCTTGTCTGTGCTCTGTACAACTTCTTGTAGAGAGAAATGATGCATACATGTGTGTATGCACAAATACATATACATTTTATATCAAAACTTTTATGGGGTAGCAAAATATTAGCCTAAGTGTTATCTACACCCCTAAATACATAAAGAGGAGTTTACTCTATCTCTATTGGCTTACAACTGACACCTTTCAAAAGGCAAATGTAGGTTTACAGGAGAAAAAAATAGGAAGACTTGCTTGGGGTAAGTAGAGCTCCACTAAATATCCGGCCCAGGACGCCACAACAGAGCTCCCATTAGAGCCTCACTTTTTCAAATAACTGAGCTTCCAATGACTTTTTCAACCTTTACAGCTTATAAATTGAAGAAATCAGTTGTTGCTCTATGAAAAGCACCATCTCTCTGAGAATTTATTAGTGCAATAAAAGAGAAATTGAACTCTGCACTCTGAAAATGATATCTAGGAAAAGGACAGGAAAGGGTAAACATCTGACTTCATCTAGACTGAGCCTGTTTTTCATATTTCAGATCACAGCATATATTGTTAAAAAAGGAGAAGGCACTTTGGGAAGAAAAATTCATGGTGGCAAGTAAATTCTTTACTCTTGACTTCCATCTGCTAAAAGCAGCATCCTCATTTTCTAGAAGCATTGGTTGCATACTTTAAGCAGATAAAGGGTGTGTATTTTGAAGGACTTAAAATAGTCTTGTGTGCTCACTTCATTGGAAAATAATAAATTTGGTCAACAAGTTGGATTATTGATCACACTCCAGCAAACAGGACAGGTTTAAAATACAGAATGCCAATTAAAAAGGAAAATTAACTGGCGGTCACTCACCCATGTACTTGAATGTTTACTCTGGTGAGCTGCTTTGCTAGGCATTGTGGTGATAAAGGCAGAATGTTATAAAGCTTAAAAGAGCCCTTCCACAGTGACTGAAAAGGATGCAGTGTGCCAATTGTGGAAGCAGTTGCATTGCTTTCTGTAAATTACTATAATGTGAAAAGGCCAAGTTTCAGAAAGAAAGAAAACCCCACATACTAATTACAATGCTCCTAACCAGGTCAAAAGAAGGAACCTGCAATCAAGTTCAAGTCTACCCAGGTTGTGTGCTTACAAGCATCAAGATATCTGTTTTTTTTTTACCTCATTAAGCCACCAATTACTTTCCAAATATTGTTTCTAAACTCACATTGCATAGAAATTAGCTGTGCTGCTGGATTTAGAGGCAAGTGTGCATTCCACATAAATCCATTTAAAAACACAAAAGGGACGATTTTTGCATGTAAAAAGAATCTATCAAAGATGCTTTAAAATAACATGCAAGCATGGTCACTATTATGAAAAATGCAGTATGTTTAAATACTGGCTTAAAATCATTGTAGCTTTTAAAATTAACAAACAAAGGAAACCTTCTGTTATAATCCAGTGATTTGAAATTGATGAAGCAATTTTCTACTTGTTACAATTGGCTGCCGCTATCTTTTTACATGCCAAGTAAGATACTCTTTATGATTTACAATACGCTCACACGTATATAGATTAAGTTCATTCTCTATTTCCTTGGGGAATAAAGTACCTAACTTCCCATCTGACAACATGTACTTGTAATGTTGGGACACAGTTAAATTCTTATGTGCTTAATTTCAAGGGAAATACAATTTTCTCTTTATTTTAGAATTACAGGATGGTGTGTCTATGTAGCCGTAACACTCCTCCCCAAAACACACACACACACACACACACACACACACACACGCTCTCACAATTTGGAATTCCTTCAACCAAGAGAATAACCATGATCAACATGCGTAAGATGACCGTGCACATCTTCCTCTCAGCCGCCTAAATGCATAAAAGATAATTCTGCATTTGGTTTGGAGCATTGCTCCGGAAAATCTGCCCCCATAAAAATGCAGATAACTTTACCATCTCCTCAGACTCCCTGGGTCTCACATTCTCTAAGAAAACGTTTTAAAAAAAAAATCTCTTTTGAAACCATTCTGCCCTCTGAAACGCGGGTGTGGCTTTGTTCACGAAAAATGTCTTTAGTATCCTGATTATTTAATTTCTACCCCCCACCCCCCAAAAAATCTACCAACGCTGCGCTGTACGTGTCCAGATTTCTATGCTATCTCGCATTAACACCCACACACGCTGGCCTGTCTCCCTGGTCAGGTTAACTAGGTTCCAATAAACACCATGGTAAGGACTGACACCTTCAGATGCCAACCAAGAGTATCTCACATGTTCGAAAACCTTGAGATGCAACGCACTCCAAATCTTTAAACTCTGCTGAAAACTCATGGCTTCAAGAACCAGGATATGCACATAAAAGACTGTAGTCTCTGCACTGACCAAACACAAAATGAAATAAAATGCAAATACCAAAGGAAGAATCCATACCACCCCCTTGTGGAGTGTGCTCGCAAAAACAATACCTGCTTTCTGCAAGAAGCCCCGCGACCAGCACCCCTCAACCCAAACGTCTTAAGTTGGGTCCGAATGACACTTCGGGATCTTCTCACTCCAGATTCTCGCCTGCACGGGATGCAATGGATCATGCGTGCACCCAGCATTCGCGGGAATGTAAAACCTGCGATCAACATGGGGCTCCATGCTGCCGACCCCAAAACAACCTTTTGCATCCCGACCCTGCTCACCACATATCTGCATCACACAGGCTCAGAAAATAATTTACAAAGAGGCTCCGAACCTGCCAGTTGATTCACAGGAAGAAGAATCCGCAGCCAAAAAAAAAAAAAGCAACGGATGGAGGCGAGGACGGGAGGCGTACCAAATCGAGGGAGACGTCCTCCGTGAGTCCCTCGTCCTCCAAGAGGGACATCCGTTCCCAGGGTGGCCCCGGACAGGCCTCTAGGCTGAGGGGATTGGATTGACACCCAGCCCCCGGCCCCGCATCTCGGGGAAGAAAGGGCACAGTGTCTGCCCAGGAGCTGGCGCGGGAATCGTGCGCGCGGGGCCCAGGGCTCCACCGGCCACCCGGCCTCGGTCGGGGTGTGGGGGGTGCACAGCCCACGGGAAACCCCTCCAATAAACCCGAGCCTACCAGTTTTCCTAGGAGCGAAAGAAGCAGGATGGATGGGAAAAAGGATAGGAAAGCTCCCAGAACTCTTAAGAAGGATGCTTGTATCCCCAGGGCTTGCTGGGCAAGGCGAGGGGGTGAAAGCCAACTGCCAGCAGCGGGGGGTGGGGGAGCGCCAGCGAGGAGCTGGGCCTCTGCTACGACGACAGTACCCACACCCCCGCTTCATCTGCAGCTGAAAGACACAGAGCTCCCTCCCCGGCGACCTTCCCCCTCCCCTCCTTTCTTCCTTCCCATCCTTCTTCCCTTCTGCCCCCCTCCTCCTCCCAGCCCCTTCTATGGTTCACAGGTCAGTCCCCAGGAGTGCGGGGGCTCTGGCTCCCCACACCGCCCTGCATGGGCTGGGGGAAGGGGCGAGGTTCAAGTTCACTCCCTCTCGCGGTGGTCTCTCAGCCGTGGGCCCAGCCCCCCACCGTCTCCCCATGTACCAGGCGGGGCGCTTGTCGGGTCTTAGCCATCCTTTCTGCCCACCCAAGTAGAAGAGAGCCAAGCTGAGCGGGAATGGAGACCCGGGCTTGTGGGGGTGAAATGTACCTCGCCGCGGGAGAGGGGGTATCAGGTTGGGGTAGGAGGAGGTAGAAGAGGACCCTCTCTCCTAACGTGAAGCAAGCGGATAGCGCTTGGCTTGGGGGTTGTTTATGATGTGGTCCAGGGCAGTGAGAAAGCTGACCGGCTCCTGCCCATCCCCGCCTCCACCTGGGAAAGAGGGAATAGATGCACCCGGCACCCTGCAGGCTCCAGGAGAGGACTGGGTCCTACTAAAACGTGTTGGAGGTGAAGATCCCTGGAGACCCGGACCAGGGCGCCCCGCAGCTCCAGTTCCCTCAGCTAGCAACTTTTCTCTGCCTCCGAAAAATCTAAGCGATGGGCGACAGCAGTATGTCCACGGAAATGCCGAAGGCAGATTCAAAAGCTCCCAAAAAATCAAAGCCACCAGCCCCCACCCACCCCCTCAACACCCCTTAAGGATCTGTACCCCTCGTCCATAACTCGCCCCGCCCCAAGTAAAAGGATTGCGTTATAGCTATCAGAAAGCCTTCTGTAATTTGCAGAAAGCTCTAAGGTACCGACATGCAGCCTTTACCTGGGGTCCCCAGAACAGCATCCGCGCCAAACCGCATCCCAAGACCTACTCAATCGCCTGCGGTATTTAGTACATCACACAGCCTTCTTTTAATCCGGGGACATTAGATGAAAAAGGGAACAACCCTGTGTGTGTGTTGGGAGGGCGCGTCATCGCTTAATGCAAACCCATCCAAGCCTGTTTTTCCAGTTTCTGTCTGGTTAACTGCAGCCCCGCCTCCCCGCCCCAAATAAAAAAGCACCAAAGGTGGTGATAGTTGACAGTTTTGGTAAAGAAGGGCGGGGGGGGGGGGGAGTTGAAAAAGCCCTCATCACTCACAGTTTGCAAAAAGACCTCTGTGTTCCTCGGTACTCCGGGTTTGCAGAGAAATGAGGCTAACCTTTCTGTACTGTACGGCAGATTCACTCTCTCTTTCTCTCTCTTTCTCTCACACACACACACCCTTCATCTGTGTACACTTCTGTTTATTCCCATAAACAGAAACGGCAAACCCTACTTTGTAAACATATCACACACAGCCAAGCTCCAGAGCCGTTCAATTACCTGATTGCATAGAAATGGGACCAAACGCGGGGATCCCAATTCTTTTTGGTTTGATGAAGAACCCATAAAATCCAGCGTTTGACGGAGCAGACGTGATTGTCTAACTTCACACGCCAATCCTGACATACATGTCTACAACAGCCACTCAATCCTCAGAGATTGAGCAACAGATACACAGTGCAGTCCACATTTTCAAAATGAAAGTCTGCAGTCGTAATCATCATCATCCACGTCAGATGGAGGGGAACAGAAAGGTTTGCGGTGCAAATATCTGTCAAAGGCAGCCGAGCAACTGCCGGCTTTTAGAATCAAGAGAAGGTTCAAGGAACACAGACGCATCTTAAATTGGTACCTACCTTAGCTGAAGACACACAGCATCGCAGTGAGAGAGTTCTTTTTACACCTCAGAAAGAATGTACTGAGTCCAAGCACCGGCTGGATAGGCTCATCCAAAGGAATGCAAGAACAAGGACTGGAACACCAGGCTTTGGAGGAAATACGTGATTCCTGTCCTCAATTATGTGTGGTCAGGAAGAAGAAACGGCGGGGGTGGGGGCGTGCAGCATCAGAACTGGAGCAGGAAGGACAGAGCCGAGGCTGAATAAGAGATCTTTGCAGAGAGATCTTTTCCTCGAGGAAAAGAGAGAGAAAGAGAGGGGGGGGGGGGAGCGAGGTCCTGCTGTCTCCTGGAGCTCTCTGCGTCTCCTATTGGACCAAACTGAATGAAATTTACAATACCCGCAGCCAATGGATCTGCGGCTGCGAGCCCCAACACTCAAGCTACAACCTAATGCAAAGAGCCGCTAATCCCAATGCAAACCGGTTGTGACGAGGCAGAACAGTTGCGCAGGCCACGTGGTGCCACCTTGGCGGTGGGGACCAGGCGAACACCCCTGCGCCCTACACACACACACCACCTTGTGATACTTAGGAATCTTCACAAAGCCTGTACCGAAAACGCAGTGTGGGTTTTGCCCACCTCTTTAACTGTTTAAGGTCAGTCTTTCAAGCCGGCTCTGCGATGGGACTGTCATTCCAACTCACTGTTGTAATTGTCTGAAGCCTGAATTGACAAGACCACGTAGATCTGCAAAGGACAGTATCACCCTCTTATGACTGGGTCACAGTTTTTCACTGGTTTCTTTACTTAAACACTCATGTTTTTAATGAAAATTCTGGCAAAATAGCTAGAATCAACCAACTGGTTGTAAATACCCAGCAGTTTGTTCTTGGACTACATCTTTCTCAGCCAGATTCAAGGTGAACATTCTGAATTTGTATTTGAGGCTACTGAGATGACATTGTCTTTCGAGTGAGTCAAACATAAAAAGTCCTAGATAATAAATGAGGCATCATTGAAAATTTCTGTAACTAAATCCAGTTTTCTTTCTCCATGTGTGCATTCTGTTTTTGTATGCAGGTGCATGTGTGTGAGCCTGTCTGCATAGAGAGATCAGAATACAACCTTGCCTTGAATTTCTCCAATAGCCATCACCTTTGGTTTTTAAGACACAGGCTTTCATTAGTGGGGAATTCACTAGGTAGGGCACAGTGCCTCCAGGCCGGGAAACACCAGATATCCACCCAGTGTTGGAATCACAGACAGGCCAACACTCTTTGCCTTTATTTTTCTATGGGACTTCTGGGAGATTCACCTCTGGTCCTCAAACACGAAAAATAAGCACTTTACCTACTGACCTATTATCAGTCCAGACATAGACTTAGATTCTTAAATGAGACTGCTTAGGTTTGAGGTGCCTCTGCCCTTAGGTGAGTATTTAAATGTTTCTATGTCTGTTGCTACATCTGTAAAATGAACAAGATTAAAAGTAATGCTGATTTGTTATTTGGAGTAGGATGTGGTAAGTTCTAAATAAATATTAGGTCTTATAAAGTTGTTTTCATGGTTCATTAATTCATTACAGGAGGAAAAATATACCCCTCTCTGCAGGGACACTTCAGAATTGTATGTGCTTTGGGCGGTAAGCTGACCAAGCTTTCGTGGGATGGTGCAATAGGGGTATTCTTAGTAGTCTTGGATGGAAGGACAGCAGACCTGCATGGCCAATAACCAGACAATGAATGCATAAGTTTACCATGCAGAATTTACTGGAGAAGGCAAGGAAAAGGGACCTGCAGAAGGCAAGGAAAGGGAAGGGGGACTGGACAAGGCAAGGGAAGGGGGAGTATGGAGAAGGCAAGGGAAGGAGGAATGGAGAAGGCAAGGAAGGGAAGACAGGAGAAGCCAAGGAATGGGGACTGGAGAAGGCAAGGGAAGGGGGACTGGAGAAGGCAAGGGAAGGGGGACTGAAGAAGGTAAGGGAAGCAGGACTGGAGAAGGCAAGGGAATGGGGAGTAAGGAGAAGAAAGCAAGGGAAGGGGGACTGGAGAAGACAAGGTAAGGGTGAGTGGAGAAGGCAAGGGAACGGGGACTGGAGAAGGGAAGGGAAGGGGGACTGGAGAAGGCAAGGAAAGGGGGACTGGAGAAGGCAAGGGAAGGTGAAGTAAGGAGAAGGCAAGGGAAGGGGGACTGGAGAAGGGATAGGAAGGGGGAGTAAGGAGAAGAAAGCAAGGGAAGGGGGACTTGTGTTGGAGACTAGAGAACTTGCAGACAGCAAAATAACAGGTCTTGAGAAATTATAAATGAGAGTTGATTGGCTGCGTCTTAGTGGTGGGTTCAGCTTGTGGGTTGCTTGGATGGATGGCAGATGTCTTTTTTCTGAGTGGTCAGGCAAGCATATTTAATTTTTATGGGAATGGCCCTTTTGATACTTAATTGATTTAAAAAGGAAAATGTTTCTCATCTGAAATCTACCATATGTGCCCAGGGTTGAAAACCAAGAACCAAGCATGCCGGTACTTAAGAATCATGAAGTTCAATTATAGCCTGGTACAAGAGGCTAAAGAACTTCCGACTAAGAATTTGTGAAGGAGGAAACACCTTTGATGCATCAATTTGAAACATAAGCATTAGGTGTGGTAAGAAAGACCTCAAGGCATAAATCTTTCAAGACAAAGACAGTAAGGTTCATAGGAGGACCCGTTCATTAACATGTGTGTACATATATAAAATCTGAGTTTTATACAGCACAGCTACAAGGACTGCTGGAAGTATTGGAACCTGTATTAGCTCTTCCTTGTCTTGATTTGACTTTATTCTGTGCAACACCCACATTCTGGAATCCTCTTCCACTTCCTTTAGGATTCACATATCAAAACAGGAATACAGACTGGTTGTAATAGACTCACTATACAATGTCCCTACAACAATCATATGTTAAAGGCTTGGCCTCTCCTTTGCGGGATGAAATGCGGAGAATCATTCAAAGGGTGGCCTACCGTCAAATGCAGTGGTGCTGTCCTGTGATCTTCAGCACAGGGGAGATGGAAGCCGGAAGACCAGCAATTCAAGGCTGGCCTAAGCTACCTGATACATCCTGCTTCAAGGAAAGAAAAACTGAACAGGGCTTGAGGAGATGGCTCAGCAGTGAAGAGCACTGGCTGCTCTTCCACAGGACCTAGGCTCAGTTGCCAGCACCCACATAGCTGCTGATAACTGTAACTCCAGTTCCAGGGTATCTGACGCCCTCTTCTGTCCTCCTTGGGCATTGCATGACTTGGTGCACTTACACACATGCAGGCAATACACTCAGACATGTAAAATAATAAAAATAATAAATAAAATATATTTTAAGGAAACTAAAAAGAACTGGGTCCCAATAGGAGGTCATTATGTTTTGGGTGGTATATCCTCAAAAGGAAGTGTAGGCAACCAGTTCCATTCTGTTTCTCTTCCATTTCCCTGCTATCATTCGGTGAATAACCCTAACCCTAACCCTCCTATCTACAGGTTCAAAAACAAAGTTGGAAACCTCCATAAATGCGAGGCAAAATAAGCCTTTCCTCTTTTTAAGTTAATAGTTAAGCATTAGTTGCAGTAACAGCACACGGACTACACTATTTCCTGTAGCTTTTACTCATGAATTGAGTAAGTGAACAGTAGAATAAAATTGATTAGTGCAACTGTAATACATTATTATTGGATATTACAAGTCAGATATGCACAATGTGGGAGATGCTTAAAATCAAACAAGATCAAAGGCCTTTGATAATTACAATCTCATGCCACGCATGATGTATGTGATCTTAGTAAGACTTAAAATATAATTCAAGGAGGGATCATTCATCCTTTATAGATGAATAAGGATTTAATGGGGAATTGTTGAGGGGAGGTGGGAAGTTACTTCAAGTTAAAATATTGGAAAAGAGAAATAGATCTGCAGTAAGCAGAGGCTCGGAAATTGCAGTGTACATACATGTGATCCCAGTGCTGAGGAACTGGAACTGGAGACAGGAAGTTGTGTTACAGGAACACAAAAGATCCTACTTCAAAGACGTTCTCAAGCAGTTTCCCCTAATTGAAACATTCTTTCCGGGAGAGAGGCTCACCATGTCAATGACCGTTATAAGGTTCAGGACATAGGTAAGCCCTCAGTAAGCAGCCTGCCCCGCAACCCCAACAATGCTGGAGAGAAGAGATTCTCTGACTCATCCCTCATTCTCCAGGAAGTAACCCTTTACTCCTCCCCCTGTAGATATCCCAAAAAACTTGCTTCTTCCACAAGCTACATTTGGTCTGTAGACATAGACCCTGGTAACATGTAAAAAAAAAAAAATCCACATTCCTAAAACTCAAAAGAGTAAGTCACACGTCCAAGGTCTTAGGGTAGCTTCAGAACCTTGTGTTTTGAGAGCTCCCTTACGACCAGAAAGTAGTTTAGATAGTCATCTGTCAAACTCTGAAATGGTAACAGTGGTGAGTTGATGGTAGGATTGCAGAACACAAAGGATCATGAGAATTGTGTGGGATTGAACTATGTGAGATGAATGAGTACTAATTGGATAGGATGTTGGTTTCAGTGCTGGGTAAAGCACAGACAATACACGATATTTACAGTGAGGCAGTCTAAAGAGTATCTTGCAACAAGGACCTTTCAAAATGAGAAGGCAGTGTGATTTGAAGAGACGTAGAAATTAGGACAGTCATGGTGAAAATTGAAAAAAAAAAAAAAGAAAGAAAGAAATTCCAGATTTCACCTGAGCAGTTACCATGCACATTGAAATTTAGGAACTGATTGGAACTGGAAGCAGGCTTACCACCAAAAATAAGATTGTCTCATCATTGCAAATGGGAAGGCTATCCTGACTTCAAGTAAAGCGATTTGTACCACTAGACAAATGGGAATTTCAGATGGAAGTACCAATGGGCAATGGCAGATAGATACAAGGTGGTTGGATAAATAGAATTTGGCTTCACCATGAGCTTCAAGCCCAGTCAATCTACAAACTTGACATCCAACCCTGAGAATCTGATATCTACAGTGATTGTGTCACATGATAGAAATGGTTTGCTTTAAAGGCATATGCCAGCAGATTTTGAAGAAATATCACCGGGCAGGATCTGAATGTTCCTAGGAAAAAGGCTTATGCTTCCACTTGCAGAAGAACTCAAGTAAGGAATACATTAAAATGATATAGACTTCGTGAATAGAATTTCAACTCCACGAGAGTGAGAAGGATCCCTGTCCTCTGTGAATGCCTGCAGAGACTTTAGAATCAAGGAAAGTGAGAGGGGACCTTGGCATGTTTGAATCAGTAGATTGTTCCTATATTCAGCGAGTCCCGGGACCCTCCATTTTCAGAATCACCACAGAATGTGAAGGCTAAGCATATTTAGAGCACTTCTTAGGCACGATCCCAGTGAATTATTTGAAACCCCCAAGTTCTGTGTCACAGGAGAAGGAGAAAAATGAGTCAATGAGCTTAGAGACAGTTGGGTTGAATAGGGTCATCTTAAAGCCCTTTACCAATTGGTGTTCTTAATTATTTACTCAATAAGCTTGGATCTGAGAGTGTTGCTTATTCCAAGAACTCTATAAAAGACCAAGGTTAGACAAGTAAAAAGTGTTTGGCCTTCAGTAGCTAATTTTGCAATCTGTTCTCTTAATGATTGTTCTTACCAGAACAACTATCCCATTTCATTTTGATTTTTCTGTCACTTTAATTATGGCATTTGTTAATATTATTCGCCACATTAGATACAATCTTGGAAAATAAAAATATTTCATCAGTATGTTGAGGACATATGCATGGGCACTGGAAATCATATGAAATATCATGTTCATAGAGTGAATCTCAGTGCCTGTGAGAGAGGATTTGATCACAAATGATTGTTGAGTTATATCTCTAACACACCAATCTACACATCTTGTTTAGCTACTTATGCAGTACATTACATACAGCTAATATGACAGTGTATATCATACTTAATTTTTCAGAAATATTTGAGCAGTTGGATTTAGCAACTAAATTAAAGAATAATTAAAACATAGGTGGAGAAAGAGACATATACTGAAGGGTTAGAATTATTTGTTCTTATAAGGTTGAACACATTCCAGACTCTGTTATTTTTACACTCTGCAGTTGCTACTTAAATCCTTTTCTTTCAGTGATACCAAGTACACTCCAAAACAGGTGAGGGCGAATCATCACCCATTTCAAATTAATGACAATTATTTAAATCAAATTTTCTCCAACAAATTCAATGTGTGTGTGTGTGTGTGTGTGTGTGTGTGTGTGTGTCTGTGTGTTTATGACATGTGAGTATTTGTATATGAATTCAAATGCAGGGGGGGAGTGGAAATAGATTCATGCTTCCATGTTGGTTCTGTGGTCAGAGTGAGTATGGCGATTTGAAAATGAGGTATCATTTTGCTTTCCAATAAGCAGGCTAAGCCTTGACCTCAGCGAACTTTTGTGCCTGAGAAACAGGATGTCTTTCTAGATGAAAATCTTTCCTTCCCCTCTTGAAGTGTTTGTCCTTCTGGCTTGTGTTAGTTTAAATCTGTAAACAGGCATCCATTATGTAACACACACCGTGTGCAGAGATCGAGTCTTCACTTGATTATTTTAAATTCTGTCCTTGGCTCTTACTTCACCACTAGGCATTATTAGCCTAAATGACTTTAAAATGGCCCTGGTTTTTCAACAGTATTCAAGGTCCGTAATTTTGCTACATTCGTGGGTGATGCAAAAAATCCATTAGTATTGCTTTGATAAGAAAACCAAGGTTATTGAATCCCAAATAAGAAAACAGAGATCAGATTGAAAGGATGCTCTGCAGGTACAATGTAATCCATTTTCATGAAGATCTTTCAATATATATGCATACATACATGTACTGACCAATCATAATATGTGGGAAGAAGTTTAAAATGCGCACATAAAAGTACTAAGTTAATCAAGACCTTGGAATTATTGTTTCATATTTACATATATTTGTATATGAAAGATAGATGTGTGAACAGATTGATTTGATAGATGTTTTGGATGGCATGATGATAGATAAATAGATGATAAATAGATGGATGATATATGACAGATACTTGATGATGATAGGTAACTGATAAAACAATATAGATCAATTATCAATAGGAAATAGATAAAAGACAAGTACATAGATTGATATAGATGTTAGATGGATTGAAGGACATATAGATTATTGATAAAAGATAGACAGGTAGTTGGATGATGATGATTGATAACAGATAAAACATGATTGATAGGTAGATATATTCATGACAAATGGATTGGATGGCATAGATAGATGATAGATGGGTTCATATATACATAGATAACAAAAGGGATGACAGAATGGGAGACTAATAGATAATGTCTGATAAATAGATAACAGAGAGATATAATATGACTGAAGTTGCATTGGACTTCACACATGTTGTCACCATTGCTGTGAATTCATGAGTCACCCAGGAGCCTTCTGGAAAACCCTGATTTCCTTGTGTTGTTGCAACTGATGGCTGTTTGGGGGAGGAAAGACAGTCTGGGACAGGGATGAGACTCTTGGTCGGTGGGTGAACCAGTCTCCAGTGGATGGACCCTCACTGAAGGACATTACGGACACAAATCACAGTCTATAGGCTGATGCATATATGCATACATACACACATATATATGTGTGTGTGTGGATGTATTGCATATAACATATATATTACATATATTAGAGTACATTGAATTAGGTGGGCCAGAACGAGGGATATGAATAGGAGAGGGGATCTAAATATCATTCAGTTATTGAAAATATGAAAACAATTAAAAACATGATTGATGGATAGATAAATATGTAGCTAGATACCCATGATGAATTGGATTACAGGTAGCTGTTAGACAAATACATAGATGCATAGATGATTGATTCAAATGTACATACAGCCACTGAGACACCTACAGATACATAGATATATACATAGATGTTTATAGGTACACATTTCCCTTTCTGTACATAACTACAGGTTCCATTATGCCAAGCGTACGAGGAATATAAAACACTCTGGATCATAGGAATACAGATTTAGATGCAGGTGATGACTCTGAATTGATCTGTAGAGAATAGTCATTTATCTATAGATATCCCCATTTACCTTGCATTCATATGTACATGTCCATATCTGTCTATCTTTATCTATGCATGTAGATGTCATATTAGAGGTGAGGTCATATGCCCTGTATCCTCATGTTCATCAGATTTTATCCATGTAGCCTGTTTGGATGCCTCCTCCCACCTCCTCTTGCTTTACATTTTGCTTCAGGTAATTTCTATTTAAAAAGAAATAGGGTTAGCACTGGTCGGGGAAATACTGCAATAGAATAACAGCTTAAATAGATGTGCTGTGTATATTGAAATTCACACAAACAGCTCTGCTTCTTCTTAATGACCCAGAAGAGCTCTGCTAAGAGGCACAAAACACATCTGTAATAGACTTAACATAATATATTTTGCCCAAACAAGTTGTTATTAAAAATCTTGGGGAAAAATTGGTTACTTTTTAAAAATTAATTTACTATTTTTATTTTGTGTATATGAGTGTATTGCCTGCAGGTGTGTAAGTACACCCATGTCATGCAGTGCCTTCAGAGGTCAGAAGAGAGTGCCAGATTGCCCTGGAGCTGGAGTTAAGGATGGCTGTTAGTCTAGCCGCCATGTAGGTAAAGTTGATGAGCATTCTTTCCTTCCAGTGCCTTGCACCCCACCTTCCAGCACTGGGAACACTCACCAGTGGAGGAGAGACTTTGAAGTCAGTACCAGTTTGATTTCTCCTTGTATATTTTATAGCAAAGGCATAGAGCATCTTCAGCAATAGCTCCTACCATGCAGTTCTGGTGGGTCACCAAGAGCAGAGCCAATTGCCACAACTGAGGGTCTGTGGGAACCCTGATCAACAGTTTCAAAACGGGGAGCCCATTTCTTGCATGGAAGTTTTATTTTGTTAACCTACGTTCCCTAGTAGGGACAATGTCCCTCTGTTGGAACGTAACTCATTTTAATCTCTTTCTATGATATGTGTGTGTGTGTGTGTGTGTGTGTGTGTGTGTGTAATTTAAATTGCTTCTGTAATTTCAGGCTTCCATATGACTTTCCCTGCCAAACGTAACCCTTTCTACTCTAATGCCTTCCCCACTTACATCATTGCATTCTTCTGTACCTGACATTGATATCAGGCCTAGGAAACTGCAGCTACACAAATCACACAGCATACTAGAGAGCCTAATACTAGTTCTCTGCTAAATATATGAGTCTTAAACTGGCTCCATAGATGAATGCACGTCTCAGCTCGCACCAGAGAAGTTTCTCTATGTAGCAGGTGGTAATTAGCACAGAAGCCCACAATTGGCCAGAGTGTAGAGAAAAGGAAGTTATATTTATCCCTGAAAAAGAAATGTATAACATCTTCTGTCTCCCAGGGCTCAGGGATCATCAAGGACGAGATGGGCAGATGACCAAAAGGAAATAAGAGTTTTCCAGACAGCTGGTCAGTTACCCATGTGAACTCACAGCATAGTGACAGCATCTCAATGGCCATGCATATTCAAATGAAGAAAAATAAAATCCCAGTAAAGAAGTGGTAAAGTGGGTAAGAAACCCCCAACCTGCCTGAACTATTGACAAATGATAGGTTGAGAAGAGACTGTCTCTCAAGAGTTAGTGACTCTTCATAAGTTAACCAGGCTCCCATGGATGGATCCACACTGAAAGACAATTGGGAACACAAATTAACACTCCATAGGCCTATAGATAGGTAGATGGGTAGATAGAAAGATATAGATACAGATATTTAGATATATACACTGATTTTACTATCTATAATATTTATGTATAACATATAAATATATACACAGATTTTATAATGTATAAAATGTAGATATATTTATATCCATATTTTATTATATATAATTTACATATATTTAATTGTATAGAATAGAACACATTGAGTTGGGCAGGGAATCATTAGGAGGGATGTCGACAGAAGAGAGGGGATATAAATACCATCAAAATATATTGTATGAAAATTTCAAAACTTCAATAAAAAATAACAAAATATTTGTTACTTGTATAAGTAGTACCAGAATTAACATATCAGGTACTGACAGTTTGTTTTAATGAACAGTATTTGGACAGGATTTTCCAGCATCGAGAAATAGAGTATCTCTCTTATAATCACACAAATGGGAAATAGTAATTAGCCAGATTTTTGACAAGATGTCATGAGTCAGAGAGGGAATGCATTCTGAAACTGGTAGAAGCTAAACATGAATTTCACATGGACAGCTTTAAAGCAGGATTGCGTGATGTGTGTGGCATCTAAGGAAGCTGCAATGCTGGAGGTTCCTGCACAACTTCCAGCCAGATCAGCCTGTCAGAAAGTGTAATCTTCCTCTAGTCACTGATTACTCTTTCTATAACCTTGGGGAGGGACCTCGTGAATCCCGCAGTCCTTGGGAACTTCCAGACTCTTGTGTATGCTGTTTCCTTCTTGGGACCTACCAGCCTGCCTCTGCCCTTTAGGATGGGATGTTTGAATGAAGGGGCGGCCTACACCACACAAAATGCTGCCATTGTCTTCACTAGGTGGCTTACAGTTTCTGAAACATTTCTCCAAATAATATTCTCATACCCATCTTTTGTACATGCATTGGGTCAAGGAAACCTCTCAGGAAAGAACGTACCTTTCCACTTACCTGCTCTCCAAGTGGTTTAGGCTTCAAGCAGCCCTTAATGCCACTCCTTGATTCACCTTTGCATGTGTCTTGAAGGAGGGACTGTATACTTCTTTTGTGAGTCTGTCTCAAATAGTCAACATTTTAAAATGTTGATTATGTATTGTGAGGATTTTTCACATTTCAATGGAATGAACTGTGAAATGGAATGGTGCTGTAACAGAGAAAGACATTTTCTACATATATCTTTTTTTCCTGTAACTTCTGCAAAACAGGCATTTAAAGAATGTTTTTGTTTGGTGAGATCCTTTCAAGAATACTTAGAAGAAGACAGAATACTTCAGTCTGTACAAAATGAAGGTCAGGTGGAAATGTGGCCCTTTGGGAAAGCCTTGGCTTCTGTAAGCTCAGGATGTGTGTGCAACTCAATGGGAAAGTGAAACTAGAAGCCTAGTGGTACAATGATTAATAAAACTCACTGTCTGTGACTCAGGTGTCTCATCCCTTCCATAGGCTTCTCTGTGCCTGAGATGGCCTGTTTTATGAGCTCCAGTTTTGCCTGACACCTCAGATCCTCCTTACTTCCTTTCTCCATGCCATCCCCAGAAAGAAAAAGTCTCACTTGATTTTTCCCCAGTAGATAGCATTTGGGACCAGAAAGCCACAGACATCTTGAAAAGTGTAATTAGACTCAAGTCTTAGTACCCAGATGTGTCAATCACTGAAAAGTAATGCTATTCCAATAACACCTAGGAGAGCTTGTTTTTATG
The DNA here is from genome assembly GCA_035773235.1 of Eospalax fontanierii. Taxonomy (NCBI): domain Eukaryota; kingdom Metazoa; phylum Chordata; class Mammalia; order Rodentia; family Spalacidae; genus Eospalax; species Eospalax fontanierii. The sequence goes on along the minus strand of JAJHUQ010000048.1, from coordinate 4,326,140 downwards.
GACTGAAATTTCACTAAAAGGGAAACTCTGGTTTCCACCAAAATCACCGTATGGTGATGGATATTTTCAACATGAAGGAAAAGTCATTATTTTCATTTATTGTCTAAAAGTCTTAAATTGTTTTCTTGATTATTTGAGAGTTTCATATGATGTATTTCGGTGATTTTCTAAATTTCATGTACATGGTTCTGTACATGCATGCACATATACTTGCAGGTGTGCCCGTGTGAACTAGAGGACAAACCCCACTGTTTCTTAGGCTTCACCCATCTTTTGTAGTTTTGGGATTTTGTTTGTTTTCCTTTTAAGTGTACCAATATTTTGCCTGTGTAAATGTGAATGCACCACGTCCATGGCTGGTGCCTATGGATGTCAGAAGGTAACATGGGTTCCCTGGGAATTGGAGTTATAGATGGTTGTGACTGGCCATGTAGGCATGAATGATCCTTGAGCCTTGAAGGCAGGGATTTAATCAGTACATTTTTGACGGGATGGAGAGATGGCTCAGTGGTGGCTAAGAGTATGTTTGCTTTATCAGAGGATTCAACTTTGGTCTCTAGCACTCAAGTTTTGTGACTCACAAATGCTAATAAATCTAGATCAAGGGAATGTGATGTCTTCTTCTGGCCTGTGGGGATCTGGGTATTGAGCAAGGCAAGCAACTGAAGATACCCTAAAGGGATGGCAGGTGTCTAACCTGCTCTGCCTGATGTGATATGAATCTTCCTTTCCCCCATCCCAGACCAGAACCAGGTTTTTGGGTTCATTTCCTTGTTCCTGAACTTCCACAGCCTTCCCACCCTTTATTCCCAAGCCCCACTTTAACTTTCTCACCTTCTGTAATGGTCAGGAAGGCCTCCCTATATAAACCCCTGCATTGGCTCTAATAACTGAACTACCGCACTCTGAGCCACCTGAGGTCCCATTCAATCATCCTCCATTCTCTGGCATGGCTGGAGCACAACAGCCATGCTGGAGATGGAGACCCACCTGCATTGGCCTCCCTGTAAATCTACACTTATACACCCCCCCACACACACAATTAAAAAAATAAGTGTTTAAAACATTATTTTCACTCAGCAATGTATTCATAGATTGTATTTATTATCCTCCATAAGTGAGAAATGGGTAAGAAGGTAAATCTATTATTATCCAAAGATTCATTTAACATATGATAATACTAAGGCTTAGAGCACTGGACAGGATGAGGTATGTTCCTACAAAATACAGGAAAACTAAGAGTAGCATTCAGGGCTCAAGCTTTTGCATAGCTTAGTGCAACAGTGTTTATTCATACAATTCCTGGGTTCTGTTCTCAGTCCTCAAGGAACAGAATGAAGGGAGGAAGAGGAGAGGGAGAAGGAATAAAAAGTGAGTCCAATGACCAGTTCACCATACGTTGTTATGTGCATACTTTTATCTTTAGTTTTAATAATCTTTTAAAATCCTTTATTTCTTCCTTTTCAACATAAGTAAAGCCACTGATCTGCTGATAGCTGAGAATGTGAAAAGATGGTCAAATGGTCCACATAGAAAGATGTCTTAAATTGGTGTATCTTGAGGCTAGGCTGAAGGCTAGAGCAGTTGGTTAAGAGCAGTTCCTGCTCTTGTAGAGGACTTCGATTTGCTTTCTAGCATGCAGATGGTGACTGACAACCTTCCCTAATTCCAGGATCCACCACCCTCTTGTGGCATCCAAAGGCATTGTCCACAATGTTATGCTTACGTTAATGTAAGCAAAACAGTCAAACTCATAAAATAAAAAAAAACAGACTTTGAAAGACATTGGTATACATGATTAGCTAAAATGGAGACTATTCTGGGTAAGCTTAGTTTATTCACATAAAGGCTCTTAAATAGAATGTGCTTTTCTTGAGGCTGTTGAGCCCTTTGTTTTGTAAGGCTGATGAAACAAGAGGTCATTCTAGAAGAACCCAAGGATCTGGAAATGAGGAGTGCTATAAGGAACTCTGGATGATCAACATGGATGAGGCATGGTAGTCATAAGAAGCAAAGCTGTGAGTTTCACAGGCAAGTAGACAGAAGTGTAGATTCTAAAAAAAAAGTCTGAATTAATTTACACATTTTTTTCCTTTAACATGTAAGAGTCTACATGGGACCAGTCCATTCGTGCACACTTGCAAGATTATTCATACCCAGATAGCTGATAGTTAATAAATGTATGTTATTGTAAACCTATATTCTTGAGGCACAACTGTCCCTCAATACCTCAGAGGGATACATTTTAGAGAACCCACTCCCATATGTGAAACAGCAAGCTGTTTACACAAGGAGCATGAAGAAAATTCTGTACTTTAAATCATTTGTAGATTACTTAAAATACATAACACTGTCATATTAATTTAAAATGTACTTTATTATATTGTTTACAGAATAATATACAAGAGAAATGTCTATACATGTACTTGAAATCGATTATAGATTATTTAGAATATATAACATTGTAATACTAATTAAATAAGCGCTTCATTGTATTATTTACAGGAGAACTGTCTATACATGCTTAGAATGGACACATACATACACACACATACAATGATGAAACTCTGGGTCTTGTACCGTACTAAGCAATTGCAAAGGTGTTCTATCACCAAGCTGCATCCCCAATCTAAAACATACTCTAAATCAGTTTTTGAATATGTAGCCATAAGTCCCCTGGAAACTGAGTCTTGACAATCATTTGTAACACAGAAATAGGTAACAAAAGCACCTCTTTCCAACTCTCTATAAAGTGTTCCATGACCAACAGTAATCATTACTGAACAGTGAATCACTTATTTTTCTTCAAGGATTTTTTCATCTCGGAGAAGATGAAGAAATGATCAAACAAGAACCCTGAGTCATAATCCAACAACACCTGTTAAGTGTGAAACTCAGCCTTGGTTCAGCATGCCAACTTTCCTCTTTGAAGAATTTCAATTGAGGAACTTGATATTGTCTTTTGGTAACTTGGGTATTGATAAAGAACATTAATGAGTATAAAAATCTGAACTGTTTCCTAGATCCTGATTTTACCTGAGGCTATTTATTTAACATGTGACATAAAGTATTACATCGATTGAGAGCAAATTTTTCTCAATATTTTTTAGAGTCTTCATCTGAAAATCTATAGCATTGTATGACCAAGAATTGGAAGGCCAAGTTCTGGCAGAATAAAGTCTGTGTGATGTCTTAATATCATTTCATGAGGGGGACTCCTGAGAGTTCACACAGAGGTCACAACTCATTTGTTAAAAGCCTTTAGCATTGTCATATGACAGAGAGAGAGAGAGAGAGAGAGAGAGAGAGAGAGAGAGGAGAGAGAAATCAATGTGATAACTTCAAAAATCGATAGATTGCTAAGGTTTTGTGTAAGGGCAGAAAGCAGATAATTAGATCTTGAGAGAACAAATATCTAATATGAAATACTATCACACAACCAAGAAAAGGTCAGAAGTTTGGAATGCATTCATGCTTTTGTCAACTAGATCCTAAATGGTTTTTCACATTTTGCATTAGCAATGGGCGAGAACACAACAGAAGCAAATGTAATTGCTTGGTACATTAAGGTCACTGAGTAAGAATAATGCTTGTTTAATAACACATGTACTCTAAATAGTCCATTCTGCTAACAATCACTAGATGTATAAAATAGCCATTTGTGAAAGTCCTTAAGATGAGGGGATTAATTATGGATTAATTATGGATTAATTATGGATCCTTAAAAATGGATCAGAGATTAATAAGGTGATGGGCTACCTTTCCTTAGCAATTTGACACAATCTAGAATCATCTCTCTGTGAAGAGACTCTCAATGGTGGACAGGCTAGATCAGACTTTCCTATTGGAATGTCTGTAGGGTACTGTCTAGATTAAGTTAAGTGATGTGAGATGACCTAACCCCACTGAGGGCAGTACCATCCCCTAGCCAGGCAAAAGAGGTGACTTCCTACCTGGGAAGACAGTTTCAATGAGATCTGGTCTACACTGGCTTGGTCTGTTGGGCAATTGTGGAACATTGTCCTAAGTTAACTGATCTTGAATGTATGTCCTTCTGGCCTCTTTTCCAAATGCTGGAATTACAGATGTATACTCCTATGCCCAGTTTATATGATACAGAAAATGAAACTCAGGGGTTCATGCATGTTACCCAAGCCCTTTTCGCGCTGAACTGTGTCCTCGGCACCAATAAAATCTATTCATTCTTTCCAGATTATGTGTACTGGAGGCAAGATTCAGGTCTGACCTCAGATAAGAGAAGAGGGTGCAAAACTTTGTTAACTCTTCCCTGGAAATTATCAGTGTCATCTTGTAAAAATACTGTGTCAAGATATATTTGAAATATTTATGCTATCATTTATAAAAGAAAGACATGACTCTCACATGTTTTCAGAAAGAATCAAAAAGGGTATGCTTGAGCATAATGGGTAATGAAGACAAGAGGTAAAACTAGGACCTAATGTGTAAGATGATTCCTCTTGGCAAGTCTATAAATAAATACTGTCTCAATGGTGCTAATGTGATTATTAACCAGTGTCCACCTCCCTCCGCTCCTCCTTTGGTCCCTGCAACAAACAAGGTATGATTTCACCAAACTGCAGTCTGGGAAACCAAGAAGTTTACTGGGCTTCCTTACAGAGATGTGGGTGAGGACTTATGTACAGGAACATGGGTGCTTCCCTCCTGAAGAAACAGAAAGTCTCCATCCCGCCACAGACCGTGACTTTATCACAAACTCACAAAATGGAGGTTGACCTCCCTTCGACTTCATCAGGTATATGCACTTTGCCCCTCACCCTCATGCAACTGGATCTGCCTCCTTGTTGGGATTTGAGGCTGACTATCCCTGCCTATCAGTCAACAAGCTTAGCAGTGATGGTCCTAGGAAAGTAGGTGCAATCAAGATTGGGAAGATGGGGTCTGTCCATGGTCTGTCTGTTGGAGGACAGACCTAGGCAAAAAGTAGTTATACTTGGGGCTGCAAAGATCACTCCTCCATGTGGAAGGCACTAAACATATAACCTTGAGGAGCTGAGTTCAGATTCTCAGAATCCATGTGACCTCTAAACACAGTAGCATGTTTATCTCTAATCCCAGCACTCACATGGAGACATAGCACATGGAGACTTCTCAGACAGCTGTGGGTCAGTTAACCAGACATACATAGCAACAAACAAGAGAAGCTATCTCAAAAAAGAAGATGAGAACTGACTTCCACATGTGCAGGATGGCATAAGCATTATATTCAAGAGAACAAGCACATAATACATGTACACACATATAAAAACACATTTACATACACACAAGCTAGTAGTGAAGCTTGGAAGCTGGAAAAGAAAACTTAAATAATGTCAACAAAGAGAGCATGCCTTTTGAAAGTCTTCATGTGTGTGTGTGTGTGAATGCCATATGCTTCTGGACATACATACCCACATATACATGTACCATATGTAAACTTGGAGTGACAAAATTTCCTAATGCTGCTCTAACACCATTTGTCCTTTCCAGTTTGGGATTACTGGGACACATACCTTGAGATGACTTGGGTATTCAGGGTTTAAGTCAGACAGGGTATAAGACTCATGGTTTCTCAGGCACAGCTTGGAATACCGAAATTAGAGAGAGGTAGGTCCAACTTCTCAATCTGTTGTTTCAACCCCCGCCACCTACACACACAGGACCTAATTTCGTACCACTAGATTCAATGTCTTAAAGAATCTGTCAATTCCCACTACTGTGTAAGTCTAGTGACCAAGCCTTTGTCAAACAGACCTTTCAAAAGACATTCATCCATTCCTCCTTAACAAACCTCTGATGGAAACAATACCTCACCTCTGTCAAATAGTAATAAAGGAAGAAAGAATAAAACAAAAACAAGGATAAAATCCAGAAAATGATCTATTTATCTAACCTGCCAGTTATTTTACTTTTATTTTGAAGAATTATTTTTGTTTTTAAATTATCTGCATGTATGTGTCTGTGTGTAGGTGTGTGTCATGGATAATTTTAGGTGTTGAGTGTACCAAATCATGTTTAGCCTTGATAACACACTTGCATCTTGGATTTTATATCATAGAGCACAGGATATTTCATAGTTTTGATTATCTGGAGTATTTGCTCATCTTCTTCCGTGATTAGGAACTGATGCCACTCAGGGCTGTACTCATCACATACTTATGGTTGGAATTCTCCAAAGAAGAAAGAAACCTTCACCTTAGAAATACTGGCTCTTCGTTCAGCATTACCTAAGATCCTTACAACCATATGGTGCCAGAAACCATACTGATCTGCAGTCTTCCTCAGGCACCCATGCAGGAGATGGCAAAACTCAGAGAAATTAAAAACGGGATGAAACCACCAATTATGATTTCATTATGTCGTGGAAATTTTAGGAGCCGACTTTCTCAAACTGTGGTATATTGAAATACTTACTTCACAGCACCTTGTTACAATAACAAATCCAATTAAATGTCTGGGAGAAAAAAAAGGAAAACACAGCAGAGTCAATACTGTTATTCACTTCTGTAGAAAATAAGTTATTTGAAGTCACTAAAAGAGGGAGCAAGCTAAGGGTGGTGTGCAAGCTTTTAATCCCCACTCTCAGAAGGCAGAGGTAGGCAGATCTCTGTGAGACTGAGACCAGCCTCGCCTACACAGTATGTTCCAGGCCAGCTGGAGATACAGGAAGACTCTTACTCAAAGAGAGAAAAAAATAGAAGACATGTGTTATAAATGTCCATCTTTTTAAACATGTGACTTAATAATTGCATGTGTAAAATAAAATCAATATCTAGCTTTACGTTTTTAAAATCAGAGTTACAGTGTAAATCTTGGTGAGAGATATTTGCAAGGTAAAAACACAAATTGACCCCCAGAGTATTTAATTGCACCAGGTCTCATTAGAGATTGTCACTACGGTAGGTAAAAATTCAAAGAAATAAAAAATCTAGAAAATGCTTACATTGTAATGCTATAATTTTGTCTAACAATGGAATAATCTCATTATAGTTATCACCTTCCCATGTAACCTACTCTCTTAATAAAAGCAGCCATGCAAATTCGATTAGAAACCAAAAAAGCACTAACCAGGGTGCATTTGGTGTTCTGCATGAAGCAATTAAAAAGAAAACAACATTCATTTAATTATTTTCTCTGAAATAAGATTATCTTCACAATCCATTTGGCACTTTTAAAAAACATGATTGTTTTTTCTTTCTTTTTGGTATCCAAATACACATTTGGAAAGCGATTCGGGCAATGGTGTTTTGAACATTTAATAGCTAGGATAATAGATTAAATTAAACTTAATAATTGAAAGGATGTTGGGAGATAACTGCAGTCCTTACGCTTAGATAACACCACCCAAGTATCAGACAGGTAGTGACTCTAAATCTTCCTGCTTTTTAGTATTTGCTTTTTTTATGCATGTTTTGAAAGAGTGGAGGTCAGAGACCAAATTCCCCTGAGGATCCAGGCAGCGAGTACTTTAAATTTTGTAAGGTTGATCATCATCTCAGTTTAAATGCAGAGACAGTTTCTTTTAACCATAGGACTCTTGTGGGTTACTCAGGTTCCATTAGATGCATCCACATAGAACATTTAAGCATGCAAATTAGACCCTCTAGGCCTTATGTATAAAATAACAGTATGTGAAATTGGGCAGGGTGCAGACAAGGGAGCTCAGGGTGCAGGCAAGGGAGCTGTGGATGGGGGGAGGCATTCTAAATACCACCAAATTATATTGTAGGGACATGGCTAAAATTCAATTTAAAAAAGAAAGAAAGAAAATCATCTTGGGTCACAAGTGTGGTGTAAGTGCACCCACGAGTCAAAACTGTAGCATGGACTCTGGAGGAGCTCAGATGTCACGATCACTTGCTGATTAATTATTGGCTATTGATGACCAAAAGGGGAGGGTCAGTCAGTTTCTTTTAAGGGTATGACAGCTGACAGGTTGCTACCACCAGAGTGGATGGTCCTACACCCCCAGAGGTCAACAAACTGAACTCAGTGGATTAGTTTAACAATCAACAAATTAGGGGACTAGAGAGAAGTCTGAGTAGTCAGGAGCACTGGCTGCTCTTGTAGAGGGCTCAGGTTGGATTCTCAGCTATCAGCCCCAATGGCAACTGACCAACCTTCTGTGACTCTAGTTCCAGGGGATCCCACAGATGTTCCTGACCTCTGTAGGCATTGCACAACATGGGCAGATTTACATACATGCAAGCTCCTACACATGACAATAATAAAATCAATTAAAAAATAAATGAGGTTCTGAAGCTGGGAGGAGAGTGTGGTGGGGGTGGTTCTTGTTTCACTCTGTTTCTGACCAAAATCAACTTGGAAAGGGTTTACTTCAGGTTACAAGACCCAAGTCACCATCCATCACTGAAGGACATAAGGACGAACACTGAAGTCTGTGACCTGCAGGCAGGATTTGAAGCAGAGTTCTCTGATGAAGGCCTTGCTTCCTACTGAAGATACTTCTTACAGTTCAGGCAGATCTGCATAGGGATGGCACTGCCCATATTGAGGTGGGCCCTTCTACATCAATTATCAGTCAAGGAAATGCCCACAGACATGTCCTCAGGCCAACCGATGAAGGAAATTATTCAACACTCAAGGGAGGTTCCCTGTTCTCAAGTGACTCTTATTTGTAACAAGTTGACAAAGGCTAACTAGAAATGTGCCTGTGGGTGGTGGGGCGGGGTGCTCTGGGAAAATTTGGAGAAGGGACTCGGGGGTTGATGATATCAAAATAGATTGAATTCAGGGCTGGAAAAATGGTTCAGTGTTTAAGGACACTGACTGTTCTTGCAGAGGACCTGCTTCCCAGCACCCACATGGTGGCCTAGATCTGAAACCCTCTTCTGTCCTCTGTGGGCATTGCAACAATATGAGTGCACTTATATACACATAGGCGAACACTCATACACATAAAATAAAAGTAAATGAATTTTTGAAATTAAAATAGAGGTACACATAAATGAGGCTTACGAAGAAACAATATTTAAAAATAAGGCCATTTTTCTCTGTTAATTTGAGTTCCAACAGTTTTTAAAATATACTCAAACTCAGTGAAAGAAACTGACTGAAGGATCTGATAGACAAAACTTTATGGAGGCCCACTTCTTGTCTTATCCATAGCTCAATCAGGATTTTACTGTTGTTTGTTTTTCAACACATTGCAGAAAAAAATCCATTCATAGATTGTACGGATTTTATGGTTACAGAATGAGAGCCATTGTAATGGGTCTGAGAACCTCATTTCTCTACACCACATTCCACAGAACCACAATCCTTAGACAACTGTACTTCATGTGCAATTCAAAATTTGGAATGGACAGAGTCATCAAATAATATCGTTATTAATATTTTCATTGATATGATTACCAATAGGGTCAGTGGTTAGAGACACACTCGTAAACATTGGAGTGGCCCATGGTAAAACGAGCATTTCATAACGTGACAACCATGCCCATGTTAGTACCCCCATGATAAACCTGGTGGGTCCATGAATAACTTCACACACATGCCAATGCAAATGGCCTGTGTTAGATTTAGTGGGGGAGTATAGAACTTCATGCCCAGGCCTCTGTAATGGCCCATGACAAACCTAGGGGGTCAACAGTCAGTTTCACATCCACACCCGGGCAAATAGCTTCTGTTAAGCCTAATGAGTCAAAGAGGAGCTTCACAAACATGCCCACGAAATGACCATCCTATACTGAGTATGTCAATGGATAGCTTCTCCAGCATGCATGCGACTGGCCCATGTTAAAGCTCACAGGTCCGTGGAGAACATTCATACCCATGCAAAGGATTCAGGATAATGTCAGTGAGTCACAAGGCAAAACGACATCATATGAGAGTGAGAAGGGGACCTGTTGGTAGGAAGCAGAGAGGAGAGGGGAGGGTAAGACAGGGTGATGCCTAAGTGTGATCCATACATATCAGATACATGTATGAGGAGATCAAAGGATAAATAAAAGGTACATGGAAAGGAAGGGCAAAGATTACTCGGGCATGCAGGATGTTCTAAGGACATGTCCGGAGCAATCTTGCGGCTTGCACCATTGCTTCAAGAACGGGCAGAATGCAACTGCTCACTGGAGGCCTCTACTCCTCCTATTTCTGACGTGCTGTAAGTAATCAACAGACCTGTTAACACATGAGTCCTGATTAAACGGGCCACTATGATGGCATTGCCTCCATGGTCAAGGTCACTGTGGTCGTGCTCAGGTGAGTACTCACCCTTCAATTTGCAGGTGGATTTCAATCAATAAAGGGCTGTTTGAAAGAACCAGATTTGTCTCCCAAAGCTCTCCATTCTTGCTTCAAAATCATTCCCCTGTCCCCTTTTGTGAAATATTTTCAGGTAAGGATTTTGAGGAGGATAATAGCAGACCGGTGGACTTTGACATCTTTTGATACCCAGTCTATCTTTATGTTGTTTTAATTTTTTGCAGGAACTTCGATTTTAAAATTAATCTTCTTTTCTACATTATTGTGTTGGGGGCCGGCGGGCTCCAACATAGTCACCTAAGATGGTGGCTGGCAACTGCCAGGATGAGGACCTCTAGTTTAAGGAAGTGTATTGTGATTGGATCTTTGACGATCCGGGTGCATTAAGAGACTGTGGATGGTGTGTGATCACAATGACCTTGATGTAACATATAACCTTTTGGCTGATTGGTTGGCCCATATGACCTTTTGGCTGATTGGTTGGCCATATTTTGCTTATGTAATGTGTGGGTATATAAGGCGGAAAAATAAAGAGGAAGCTGCTGCAGCCAGAAATAACATTGTCATCGTGTGTTGTTATTTGTCCTGCTGGACGGGACAAGGTGAAGAACTGTTTTCACAACCCAGGCTTCCTAGGTGTTTCAAGCACAGAGTCTCTTATTCTTAGAGGTCTTGGTAATGGGATTCTGTACTTTGACATTCGTGACAGCTGGCAAAATGATCAGTAACTGATAGTGTGTGTTAAAAAAGTTAAGTATAATATGATTGATGACTAGATAGAGTGAACCGGGTGTTTGTGTTCTTTTTTGCTGATTCCGAATAGGTATGCAACTTACTGTATTTATGTGGCTTAGCATATGTTACTAATATGAAACAGTGGGTAGCTTGGGGACATTTGCACATGTGCACATAACATAGCTTGACTTTATTTATACCTGCAATATCTCCTTGTACCCTTTCTGTTTTGCCTGTGGATTAAGAGAAGGTACATCTTTGTTTACTACAGAACATAGTACATTCCCAGTGTTTTGTAAATAAATGACATCACTATAAGACTCACAATCCTTTGATATTGTGTTTCACCGAAATCATTCCAAATTAAAGAACTCAGTTACTTGCTTAAAACCCACTATAACTAAGTGGATATATATTTATTTTTAATATTGCCCTATCAAGATTTTAGAATGAATGGAAAGAAACAAGCATATGGCTTCCTGGAAGAGAGATCACTTGATGTCAATGTAAACATGAACCTTTAAAAGCGAATTTATACTAGAATTCAATTCCTTCATCTTAGTGTTTATCAAGGAAATGCTGAAATGTATTTTAAAATTATTTCTATCATCACTAAATCAAAATTTTGCTGCAAATGATGCCAAACAGGAAGTCAGAAAGTTGTTCAGAAAGAGAGAGAGAGAGAGAGAGATTTTCAAGCTGCTTGAAGCTTCTCTTTAAATGCCTGGATCCAATCCAGGCTGTCTTAATGGCTAAAGTAAATTGGTTGTTCAATTTCAAGGTCTACCAAAACAAATCCTTTTCTATTCAGATAGTTCCAGAACTATTATGAAAGGCAGTCCACTTCTTGAAAAAAAAAATTCAACTTTGTGTGCTCTCTGATTTATTTAGAAGCTGTCAATACTTTTGCTCTCTCTTCTCTCTCTCTCTCTTTTTCTCCCTCCCTCCCTCTTTCTCTTTCATTCTCTCAATATTATCTTGGACAAATCATCACTATCCTTTATGAAATAAAAATTGGGTATAAAAAGACTTATGTACATATAAACATTTGGCTGTTTTAACAAAGTTAAACAGAACTATCCTTGTCAGATGTTAATATAAGAAATAACTAATGTCTTTGGTTTCAGTTTCCAAAAGAGAAAAGAAGAATAAAAATCCAAAGGAAGACACTTTTTCCAAATGGGAATATTTATCTATCTGTTCTAAAAAGAAAAGTCATAATGGAAACTGTACAACATAATGTCCCTTCACACTTTTGATGGATTTGCAGTGTTTCAAATGAACATCCTTGGATTGTGACCTTGAGCAGACTTTCCTTGTTTCAATTCTATCTGGGTTTTTGCCTTCCCTGAGCTATGGAACAGGTGAGGCTTGGGGTTTGGCCCTTTGGGGACAGATAAAGCCATTGCCATGAGAGAAAATCATGTTCTGCAGATTGGGAAAATATAGTTGTTCATAACTAAATCCAGGCCACAAGCACTGAACCCAAGGTCTTAGAATCACAGTCTTCTACAAATAGAATTGGTATGCAGAAAGACAACCTTGCAAGTGCAAGGAGGCTTTGTTTTCCAGTTCTTTCTGGGCACCAATGGTTGGTGGCAGGTAAATGTGATTTTCCTAATGCAAATGTGTGATTATGTAATACCCCCTCCCTGACATGGAAGGAAGCTCAATTATAGAGTCCTACTGACTTAACCCCAGTGAAATCAATTTGCTAACAAAACAGCACTGATTTTTATTACAGCCCAAGTGCAGAACTGACCATGATTCTATAAGGTTCAGGCAACATAAAATATCAGAACATAATCATAATTTTCTTTTGCCCTCAAAATAGTCTCATCATTGAAGACTTCGATTTTCATGATCCGGAAAATTGCTGCCTGAGACTCAACATGATCACATTTAAGGAAATCATAAACTTACCAGTACAATCAAGAAAATAAAAACTCTGACTTGTTATTTACCTTTCCAGAAATAGCCCCTACTACATAAAAGTGAGAGTTATGCAATATTTTCATAAATGTTTCAAAACATCAAACTTAACCAAGGAAATTCTTTAACTGTCTTGCTGTGAAGGTATCCGTGACCTTGGCAAAGTTATTTTCAATCTGTAAAGAGGCTCAACAGTCTTGAAGAAATACCCTGCATTTTAGATAGTACATAACTGAATTCAAGAAATCAATTTAAGTATGTTGCTGAAGGTAGGCTCCTGTGTGTTCTCACATCAGTTTTCTTTTTTTCCTTCTTCTTCATAAAATATAATACTTGTCCATGGCAACTTTTTAAAACCTATCAGTACATTGGTTGGTCTGTAACATTTAGTTTAAAAAATAAAAACATTATAAAAATTAATCCATTTATTTACTTCCTTATTTATTTATTTATTTATTTATTTATTTATTATTTGGGTCCTTTTGAAGCAGGGCTTTTCTGCAGCCCCCCAAGTGCTGGGATTATAGGCATGTGCCACCACACCCAGCTGTGCCTTTTAAATATTTCAATACACACATGTGAAATGTGCAGGAACTATCCCCAGTTCCCCAGAGAAGAGAGAAGAAGCTTCTTCTTCCTCATCCACACAGACTTCAGGTATGCTCAAATCAGAAAACAATACAGTATTTTAAATGTTATGTTGGTTAATGATTATTTAATACTGTATTGATACATGATTTGTCAAACCTTCATAAGGATGGATTGATGCAAAATAGTCTGTTGGTGACTTTGAGATGCAATATCTGCTTATTGGGGTTGTTCTTCAGTTGGAGAAAAGTTTAAATTACTATACTTCCACTGAATTATTGGGACAGCAGAATTTTGCTTTAATCTTTAAAAATAAAATTATCTTTATTGAATTTTTGCAGTTTTCATATGATATATTAGATGGTATTTAGATCCTATCTCATGTTGTATCTCGGCTCCTGCTCAATTTAATATACTCTATTATATAATAAGTCCTAGAAAGTGTAATTTGTGTCCCCAAATGTCCTTCCACATGGCTTTATCCACTGGAATCTGGTTAACCTAGCAAGAGTCCTATCCTTGTGCCTGTCTTATCCCCTCCCTTCAGCCATTAGTTGCCATAATTTTCTTAGCTTTTGTTGGGGTTTCTTACCTACTTTCCCAGGTCTATGCTGATATTTGCCTGGTCTGAGCTTTCATGGACTTGTCCATGATGTCACAGCTGATTGAGGTCATATGGGAAACTGAACAGCTGTCCAGAAAAGTCTGTTTCCTGTGGTCATTTACCCCTCTGGCTCTTACAGTCTTTCCACCCCTGGCCCCACCTTCCTCAGTGACCACCGAGGTCTGCCACACCTTCCTCAGTGACCACTGAGGTGTGCCCCACCTTGCACAGTGACCACCAAGGTGCGCCCCACCTTGCTGTACTCCTCCATATCAAAGATGGTTTTGTGTCAGTATTATGTATTGGGTTCACTTTGGAGAGCCTATCTCAAAAAAGAAAGCTGAACCTGATCCTGACTGTGAGATGATTAAAACTGCACCCATCTCCTTCATAACAGAAAGTTATCAACACTGTCATCAATATTTCAACTAAAGAAATCTCAATTTGCATTATTCCATGGTATGCATTCGAGCCCATTACTTTGAATCATTATTAAGCTTAAAAATATTAAAACTTAAAAAGATCCATAATTTCTGACAGTTCCCAGAAAGCAGAGCGATTTTTTTAATGCCAATACAGATTGAAGAAAACCAGCTAAAGGACTTTCCAGTAGTCAGAGGAACTTGATTGTTTTTACATAAAATAATACTGAAAATAATTAGAACAAAATGTGTTTTTGAAATGTCATTAAAACCCAATGAAACTCAGAGATGAAAAAGTTTGACTACAGTTAGATAGTATATATATATATATATATATATATATATATATATACTTACTTAACTTGATATGTAAATTTTTACAGATATAAGTATATACACATGTAAGTTTATTTTAATATAAGTGTATAAATCTGTTTTATATACTCCACCTAAAACTTTTTTTACAGTTACAGCAGCAAATTTGTACAGATCTTTCTTCTTATTGCATTAAGAATACAATCAAGCAATCATTGCTACACTATTTGGGGTACCCCAAGGCCCTCAAGACAAACCTTGCACAAGTCAATATCAAAGGAAAATTAACTGGAAACTATGCAGTATGTTTTATTAATTTAAAGTTTCTGCATCACTTAGTTAAGTTTTTAATTACTGGACAGTTTCCTGCATAGTGCAAGTGCAGGGTAACCCAAGAACAGCATTGCATTATCATCCACACCCTGCATTGAGGATTTGGGGTTCAACTCTCTCTAGCTCTTGGGAGCTGATTCATTAATTTCCATTAACAGTATTTAAACACAGCCCCCATTAAAAATTTAATGCTATAACTTTAACATGAAATACATTATTTTATCAGGAAATAAATGCTTAAAACTCATTGCTGATTGGTACATGACATTTTGTGATTTTCTATTTTCTTGAAGTTTTAAAATTGAATGCATTTTACCTGTCTCATTTAAGTGAATCAATTGTACATATTTCCTATTTCCAGATTCTCTAACTTTGTATTGGTATATCATATGGCCTGAAATCTGTGGGAGCTGGAGTGAGAAATGTTCCCATGATGGTCTCACTCCCTCTAGAACCATAACCCAAATGCACATTTTCTTCCCCAGGTGACATTCAGTCATGGTATGCTATTGCAGCAACAGAAAATTAACTGACACTTATACCTTAAAATCAGTAAATGCCATCAATGAAGTCCCCCTTGTGGGCTAGAAAGCTCTGTGTGATATGATCTGGTTCTCTATCTGGTTTTCTATATGATCATTTTCCTACAACATATAGCTTCTTGATTACTGTATGATATACTTTATTTGGAGAAGATTATCATGCTCTGTACTGCAGAGATTCTTATTTACTCAATTCAAGGAGGTCATTATGACACTATAAATACAGCAATACAGTCATCTCTGAGTATCTCCGGGGACGTGGTTCCAGGATAGTCTACAGATACCAAGTCCACCATGGGAGTTGATGTCCATTAAGTAAGTTACACAGCACTGGTCCAGGAGCTGTGCATTGTCTTCAATATTATAAACTGTATTTTACTAAAATTTTATTATTTCCTAACGTACATGTAGGTCTGTCTGTGTGTGGGTAAGGTGCGGAAGGAGTCCAGAAAATGTATCCAGTTCTTAAGATCTACAGAGATCCAGTTGTCTCTGCCTCCTGAGTATTGGAGTTACAGGCTTGCACCACCATACCTGAATCTCCCTTATTTGTTTTTTTGCCCTGGCCCAAGGGGATCAACGAGAGCAAGGACCCCAAAATACCTGAAATGAGAGACAAGAAACACAGAGAGACGTGCGACTTGGGAGATTCTCATCAAGCTGTCAGGCTTTATCTTTATTGCGGGGTTTATATACACAAACTTGGGGAGGTGGGGGAAATGCATGCACTTACACAGAGCCAGCACCATTGCTTAGGAAACACTATCTCTGACCTTCAGAGCCCACCATGAATAACTGCTTGTCTTCCAGGGGAGCAAGCACTAAGAAGAGAAACAAGGGTTTTGTACTTAACAGGAATGATAAAAGTATCACCTTTCAGGCCTTCCTAGCTTGTCTCTGGTGAGATAGGGATGTGGTGTAGGACATTCCAGTACAACTCAGTCCCTGCTACCAAGGTTGAATGTGCTTATCATACATGCAGGTGGCTGCAGGGAAGATTTTTCCCAGGGCTGTTTTTCCTCTAAGATGGATTAAAGCTATAAGCTGGCTATTCTCTAACCTGTGGCCCCCAATATTTTTTGACAGCCTCTCTCACTAAACCTGGAGTTCACCAGTTTGGCTAGAATGGTAAAGCTCTAGAGAGTTCCTTGTCGAGTCTAGTATTACAGCTGAACAAAGATGCTACCCAGGTCTTTACACTGACATGGGGGTGCACTCAAATCTTCATGAGCATGACAGTCAGATTACCAACTGAGTCATGTCCCCAGTCATGACATTTTTGCTCCTAAAATATTGTCAGTCTGTAATGCAGGTAAACAGACCCCTGACTGCATTTCAGAATTTGCCCTTGCCTGATAAATTCAATGCTTTTCAGCAACATGTATGTGTGCACATGTGTGTGCACTCACTGTGTGTATTAATCCACTGTTCATTACCTGTACAAATTCTTACAGAAACACTCACAGATATACTTTTCTAATTTATTATTTATTGAGACAGTGATTCCTATAGCTCAGACTGGCCTCAATCTCAGTATGTAGGCAAGGACGACCTTGAAGATCTGATCCTCCTGCCTCTACCTCCCAAGTGCTGAGATGACAAGGGACTGCAGACACACAGAAACACACACACACACACAAATAGTTTCTCTCTCTAGGTCTGTCTCTATATATTTCTGTCTCTATCTCCCTCTGTGTTTGTAAGTCTGGCTTTGTGCAGGTTAATGAGCTTATGAAGATATACATGTACATGTAGTTGTGTGGTGCCTGAGAATAATGTCTTTGTCTCATTCTTTAGGAGCCACTCAGGAAGTTTTCTAAGTCAGCATCTTTCACTGCTCTGAAAAGGAGAAGGTTAGTTAGACGAATTCTCCCATCTCTACTTCCCTGACCTGTGACTGCAAGTATGTGTATCACATTCAGCGTTTGTCCCATGGATTCTAGGCCCAGAAACCCCATCCTTATATGTACATGGCAAGAATGTCATCGACCTAGCCACCTCCCTGGACACTACTCATATCATTTCAATACCACAGGTTAACCCTACATAGGTTTCGGGTATGCATATGTCTCGTTATTCCTAAGAAGTGTAGCAATTCTTGTTTGGCCTCAATATTCACTATTCTGTTTCCTGAAAGGTTACGTTGCCTCTCTGTGGTGTTTTCTCATCATTGGTTACAGTAGCCTTATTCTGCTATGAAACAGCCTCACAATTTTTCTTACATCCTTCTCTCTGTGCTTCCTTATAGAGGATTTTCTGAAACTGGACCCTTTGAATTATTGGGGTCCAGTTTATTTGATTATTATCATCAAAGCCGTGCAAATCTCTAAACCTTGCTTTCTTTATTATATTATGGTGAAAGGAAAGCCATGTCAGTAAAGTGCTTACTTTGCAAACAAAAGAAGTTTGGTAGCTCGTGCTTGAATCCCAGTGCTGGGGAGGCAGAGAGCAGTGGATCCCTGAGAGATGCCTTAGCCATGTGGCACACTTTGTAAGCCCCAGGCCAATGAGTGGGCCTGTCTCAAGAAACAAGGTGGGCACTGTAGAGATGGCTCAGCAGTTATGAGTCTTGCTGTTCTTGCAGAAGAGTCACGTTCAGTCCCCAGCATGGAACATGGATATGAAATATTGTTAAGAGTCAATGGTTGTAGATGACTGCACTGAAACTGTTTTCCTGACACAATTTAGCAGTGGGTCTGTGAAATCATCAAGGTTGTAACAAAGGGCTGTATAAGCTAAAGGAAGACAAATTCCCAACATGGAGGGCAGAAGGCAGCAGGGGACCCAATGTGAACCCTTTCTGAGAAGATCCTGGTAGTTGATATTTTCTGGGAGAGAGAGCATCCATTTTCTTTAAGTGTGTGAACCCTGATAATTCTTCCATGATCCAATGCATGACTAACACTCAAGGGTTTATGTACAGTGAAGATTAGACTTGATGGGCATAAAAAAGAATCCAAAGAGGGCTTAAAGTTAGTGGGGCAAAGGGAGGTGGGGTAAATGAGAAGAGATGGGGACAAGGCTGAATATGATTAAACTATATTGCATGAAATTATCAAACAATCATTAAAAATATATATTGATTTAAACCTTCTTGTATAACACAAGAGACACAACTGACCATGAACTTGGAATAGAGTGTGTCCCACCTTTGATGTGTACAAATGGAAAATATATATTAGAGACATATATATATATATATATATATATTAGACAAATATACATTAATGCAACAGGAACTTAAGATGACATGATGGGAGGACTGGGCCAGTAGGCTAAGTGTCTGCTATGCAAGTATCAGGGTCAAGGTTCAAATACTCAGCAACCATGTACAAAAAAATTAGCCTGCCACTTCAGCACTATAGTGCCGGGATCACCAGCAGATAGGGCGGTGGAGAAGCTGGTCCAGCCGGCCTTCTCCAGGGGCTGAGCAGGATGGTGAGTGTGGCAACCTGGCCCCTCTCCACTCCGGAGGGGAAAAAAAAAAACCACACCTGAGTTGGGAGTCTGTCCAAGCAGGATCTCATTTATTAACAGTTACAAACTAACTTATATAGGGTCGGGGCGAGGCTAAAAGGGAGTGAAGGACCAATAGATCTTTGTCCCGTAAACTGCAGCCAGGCAAAGTCCATGTTGATAGGCTGTCAGAGTAGGGTGAGGATCTGACAGCTGCAACCCAAACAGTTGGTGACAGTTGCCCTCCTCTTGCGGCGGCCTGCAGCTCCTGGTGGATCGCGTGCAGACACCCGATCAGTGTAGCCCAGGCTGGCCTCGAACTCCAGATCCTCCTGCCTCTCCCTCCTTCAGCTGATCCTACTGGTGTGCGCCACCACAACTGGCTCCCAGCAGCCTGCAAGAATCCAGAGCGCGGCCAGCTTGTGCTGCCGAGCCATGCAGCAGCCCGAGAGGGGGCGATAATTGGGCCCGGGGTGGTCGATCGCCGGGGTCAGCAGCCCAGGGGTGGTTGATCACCGGGGGCAGCGTCTTGGGGGGTGCGATAGCAGGGGGCAGCGTCCCAAGCGGTGCGATTGCCAGAGCAGCCGCCTGGAAGGAGGAGCTGCAGCCAGTTTGTTTGCAGGGGGAACTGCAAACCCCTAAAAGGGTGGGCCGGAGCTGCAGCAGTGCTGGAGGCCCAACAGTATGGGAGTGGATAAAGGATAATGGCTGGGGACGTGGTGGGGGTCAGTGAAAGTTCCCGTCTGAAGAAAATAAGGTGAAGGCTGGAGAGCTGGCTCAGTGGTTAAAGCACTGGCAGACGACTGGGGTTCAGGTCCCAGCATCACCTGCTGGCTAATCACCATCTATAACTTCAGTTCCAGGGGATCAGATGCCCTCTTCTGACCTCTATGGTGCTTTCTGTAGTGCCAATCATAAACTCTCTGAAATGCTCCATCAGTGCCTTTTGAGGTGAAGTCCTGCATCAGCATCCCTCATGGAAGCTCTCTCAGTTTAATTTCCATGAGTTTCTTCCCCTTCTGTGGTAAGAGTGACACCATCTTGGAGTCCTGGAGTCAGCAGAGAAAAATCAGAAATTATCTTTTTAAAAAAAGAGAAGAGAAGAAGGTGGAAATTCCGATAGGACAGGACCCCAAACCTTCTCTTCTGGTCTGAAAGTGGATGTCTAGGCATGTGCACTTGCAAACTTTTATGCTTGCATCACACCATATGCAACACCCATGCAGAGACACACGTACACACAACACACACATAGTTGATGTCTCTCTAGTGTTTCTTTGGTAATCCCATGTAGAAATGATCATATTTTTCTCATATTGGGTTTCATAAGATATTTAACTTGATTTTGCCTATTTTAAAGTAGTTAGTAGAAAATTTGAATTTTACTCAATGAACGTCTCTTGATTTCTATTGCACAGAACGAATTAATCTTGCAAAATTTTCACATTTATTTATCTCTCTTTTCAGATAGGTTTACAGCTAAATCAATCTGAAGTCATGTGTTCACTATGTAAATGTACTAAATATATACTTCTTACACTCCCACTGGTTTGTTTTTGCCAATATATTGAAAATTAGATCAAAGAGAGAAACTCTTTATTTAAATATGAAAACTAACAAACATGAATTTTAGTTATTCTCATCACAAGATCATTAGATTAACAGATATTACAGTATATTTTTCCCTTTTCTGTCTAAAGTGGAGTTCTTTATATATATAAACAGAATATAAAACATCACATGAATTATTTTATACACTCAATTATGTCTGAATTTTAAGATTACTGTATAGTTTTTTATGTAAAAAATGATCTTAACAAATATTTCTGTAACATATTTGCATTTTCTCGGTATCTTTATATTTGATATTTCATATGTTTTTTGTTAAAAATGGCTTATCCATGTGGGTCTTTAATCTTTGTACTTGGAGGCAAAGACAGGTGGATGTCTTTAAGATAGAAGCTAGCCTGGTCTACAGAGTAAGTTTCAGTCCATCTGGGGTTACAGGGAGACCCTGTCTCAAAAAGACCAACAAATAAAAATCAGAAGGCTCATCTACATGCCAAACATAATTAAGTTTATTCTTTGACAGTGTCTTATCCCTGTGTACAGTGCATTCTGGTCTTTCTCCAATCCTGTTCTCTGTCTCCTGGCTGACAGCTCATATGGAGCTATCTCACAGCTGGTGATGACTTGATTTTCGGTTTAGCAACCAGTGGCTTCTAGGAGCAATGTCATCCAGCCATGCGAGGTATTTCCATTCAAACTCTTTTTAAAAACAATTTTCTTTTCTTTTTTTAAAATTGTGGTTACGAGATTGTAGGTTTTTCTTGATTGAAGAGCTGGAGAAATGGCAGTAAAATTCCTGGAACTCGAGCATGAGGACTTGAGTTCTGACACCCAGAACTCACACAAATATAAGAGTTAACACCTCTCTACCTCCCAGTACTAGGAAGGTAGAATCACAGGTATGTTTGCTGGCATGATCAACTAGCCATTCAGT
This sequence comes from Eospalax fontanierii, assembly GCA_035773235.1. Taxonomy (NCBI): domain Eukaryota; kingdom Metazoa; phylum Chordata; class Mammalia; order Rodentia; family Spalacidae; genus Eospalax; species Eospalax fontanierii. Next base: position 4,304,465 of record JAJHUQ010000048.1, on the reverse strand, counting down.
GAGCTCAAGGTGCAGTGAGAGACCATATCTGAAAAAAATAACAGAAGAGGCAAGGAAGGCAATTTTGACCTCTGGCTTCCACACACACATGCACATATATGTCACATACCTGCATGAACATGAACACATCCATAAGAAAACACTACCCTCAAAATTTTAATTGGTTTTTAGTTGTCTGTGTTTATAGAGTATAAAGTGATATTGAAATATGTGGCTACAACGTGTGATGATCACATGAGGATAATTAGTATTACCCCTACCCCTTTACATTTATAAGTTCTTTCTGAAGAAAAAGTTAAAAATCTTCCCTTGGAAGCTTCCTCCCTGAAGACGAGGACACTATGAACCTGCTAAGGCAGAAAATCGGTCAGTGGTCTGATTCCAGCTTTAAACCCTAATAACCACAACCAAGATCAGCACACCAAACTATCAAAATAGCGATCAAAATATCGCTATTGATACAGTAACATTTTCATTTTGGAGGTCATGTAATTAGACTTAAAGCCCATTCAAGTGGAAGGGAGCTCCTGTGTGGTATGTAAACATAGCCAAATACACATGGCAGCAGAGTCATCTATCCTAGAGAACCGTTAAGGGTGTCATTCCCTCTACAAACATAACTTCATACCATATGCTAACTACAGATCCTTGTATTCACAGACAAATAAGCCACTCACCACTCATCCAAGAAGCTTCTTTTGCAACTGAGACCATTACAGAGTTCCACAACTGTTCATGCACAGAGATTCCCAACCCTAAGTGACACATCTGGATTGCAACCTCTATACCTAATGCCCACGGAACATGGTGGAGCAGGAAGGAAAGAGAGGATTAATGCATCTCTCAACTCTCATCAGCAAAGCTTCCCCATGACACAAAGGGCAAAGAACAACAGGTAAAGTCTAAGAAATACTAGTCTACAGAGGGTGTGTCTCTAGACAGGACTCTTACATTTAAACCCAACCAGGGGCATTGTGGAAAAGTGGAAAGATTGAAAGAGCCAGGGAAGGAGGTGCATGTCCATAAGGAAACAGACTCACATAGGCCACTGGGACTTTGCTCATATGAATATACAGTAATGTGAAACCTCATTTAGACAATCACCCAGCATAGAACTATGGACAGGAGGTCTCAACCTTAGCTGAAGAACAATTGGCAGCTGAGTACTTTTGGGTAAAGGGGAGTTGATCCTCTTTAAAGAAATTTCTCTAGCTAGGGTGATTCTAGACCCCAGTGGATGAACTTGCATTGAGGAATGGCTAGGCACACTAATTTGACCCCATAGACCTTAGCATATATGACAGAATGCCAAATCTCCAGTGGGTAACAATATAGGGAGGTACAGATGGGGGAAGGATTTATAAAGAAGATTAAGATGTTTTCAATGAAATGTACAAAACTTCAACTGTAGCTCAGTGTTAGAGAGGATGCTTCATTTATACAATTTTCAAACCCTAGTACAACAAAAATAGAAGTAATAAAAATTTTGTGTATAAAGAAGTGCATATATAAACAAACAAATCTGGCTTCCAGCTATCTGGAAACATACAAATACAATAATCTGAATTAGGGTCAACTTACCAAACAACAAATCACCAGGATGTATTCGTATTATATAATGGCCACGTTGTACCCATTTACTAACTCATCTGTAAGACCCCCACCCCTCCTCTTCCCTGCCTTTGACAATCATTGTTTTTGCTTCTCTCTGTTTCTGTGATTTCCTGCCTTCAGCTGACATCTGCATTCCTGAATCATGTCTGAACCTACGGAATTCTTCTCTACACAAAAGTTCAGTTCAAGGGCTAGAGTTCGGTAAGCCATTTAGGTGACAGCTATTTCTCATAGTTATCAGGTGCAGACAAACCAATATCAAAGAAGGGAACATCTTCTTCCTTATACATATCCAGAGAGACATTCTTTTCCGTCTCTTCATCTTAGTGTGTTATATGTGTGTTCAAGTGTGTGTATAATTTCATGTGTGTCAGGAAGCCTCATGTAGAGGTCAGAGGTCAGCCTCCAGTATGAGACCTCCCCTCTCCCTTTGAATCCAGATCATTTTGTTGGTGTTGTTTATGATACAATAGTGGGCCCACAATTCTCTTGTGTCGGCATAGCTGAGACTACAGATTCTTCTGCTAAGAAGATTCTGGATAGTTTCACAGCTTCTTATATCTGGATGATGAGAGCTTTACACAGGTGAGGCATCTCCTCCAGCCTCTTTTTCTTAATGTTCATGTTTTTTTTTTCAATCTTTGATGTTCCTGGACTTGTAGAAACATGACCCTACATCTTCATCTGTATATGCATAACTGTTTCTACAATTATTCCCTTTAATGAAGACTGCAGTCATATTAAGATAGGTGGTTTGAAGGGATTGCTCATTCACCTGGGACTCCATGACCACTGAGCTACACAAATGTCATTCTCCAAACAAAGCAACCACTCAGTCCTACTGACTCCCTGGAAACTATCCAATAATTGCTCTTTGTGGTTAGTCTGTTGTAGAACACATTCAAACCCACATCATAGAACCTGGGGTCCTTGGGCTGATCCAACATAGACTGGTTTGAGATTGCATACATAAGAAGGCAAGCTGTGTCTTCTCAAGGAACTCTTCGGAGAAATGCCCTAGCTTGCATCTTATGCCTTTGTATTATGAAGTGTGCATATAAGTAAAACAGACGGCATCTTGGGAAAGTACATGCCCAATGAACAAAGGTTCTCATCACCCAAGACTGTCAATCAAAGCAAAAAAGCATTCATACTCTGTCTTTAGCAATGAACTCCTTCACTGCTGGACCTATAAAAGGAAGTCTTGAGAAACAGTCATCACTCTTCAGATCTTTGAAGAAGGTACGAAGAACTTGACTTACATTTGGTCTAGATAGCAATCATCAGTAACACTATTAAGTTAGGATCCACTTAAATGATTTCTTTTCAATGACTTTTGTAAAGGTACCAATCCCATAACTAATTTACATTTGGAGGAGCTGTAGGGGAGAGGTTACCCACAGTCTATGTACAAGACAAAAATGGATGTAATATGAGTGTCAGCATTAGTTGGTGGAACTAGAGTGCAGGGCTCCAAGAATAGAATTTGATTGGATTCTACTAGGGTCCAAACTTTGGCTGAATTCCCTGATAAAATTCAATATCTGTGGCTCATAACCACCTACAGTCCAGTTCCAGACCAATACCCACGTCTAGATTCTGTGGAATCCTAAGCTTCAAACAAACACACACAAAACTAATAACAATAAATCTTTAAAAAATAACCTATCCCAATTCTACCCAGCTGCAAAACCTAATTAACACAATGACTGGCCCAGCAAACTACTGGTATTGGTGCTGTAATGGGACTTTTATTTTGGGCATCATCAACAGCTGCTTAATTGGAATTAAGTTCTGCTCAATGGGAAGGAACTCATGTGTGGTACTATAACCACAGCTAGATACACATGATTGGAGAAGTCATAGATGCTAGAGAAAAACCTACTTTTTTGCACTTCCACAAGAACACAACTTCTTAATTGTAAATAAATATTTTACAACCAAGTGTGCCTTTCACTCCTCATCAAAGAAACTTCTTCCAATGGAAGAAGACTAATCCAAAATTCAAAAGCAAGTCAAGCACATCTCTGAGATATTTAACCATAAGAGCTATAAGTTCAACACAACTTTTACGTAGGATGAACACATCTCTCAGTTCTCACCAGAAAAATCTCCTTATGAGAAAGTGATGACTGAACACAGAAACCCATAACTGGCCAATGTTTAGAGAGCAAGAGGCCACAGAGCACTTATCCCTGAATAGGACACCTATTTTAAACCTCTGTCTTCCAAGGCTCAGGGATCATTGTCAAAAGGGAGGTGGAAAGATTTCAAGAGCCAGAGTAGGTGGATGACATTCTAGACAGATGTTCAGTCACTCATATGAACTCACAGCAATGGAGACAGCATGGACAAGTCTTAGGCAGGCTCCAACTGGACAAAAATCCAAGCAGAGACATGGTAACGTGGGTTAAAAAATCCCAGCCTAACTCAAGGACTTTTGGCAAGTGATGGCTGCTGGAAAGACAGTGTCTTACAGAGATGGGACTCTTGTGTGGGGCCTCAAGCCATAATATATGTATGTATATATCATATATATATATATATATACACACATACATATATACACACATATATATACATATATATAATGTAATATGTACATATATATGTATATTAAATTAGACAAGGGGCAGTGGGGGAATAAGAGAGTGCATCTAAATGCCGTCTAATTGTGTTGCATGAAAATGGCAACAAATTCAATTACAAATAATTTAAAATAAAAATAACCCATCTCCATCACATGGAAACAGAGCATATCTAGTTTTTGTGCATTCTGTAAATGAGTCTTCTCAGTTAATCTGTGATCTATGGAACTATCCAAAACAGGGTGCATTCAACAGGTTGTTCTGACTGCCTCCAAATTCAGAAAGTATTTCTGTGTGGACACTCTCTACAAATCCATGCTGTACCTTTGACAACTGTTGACTTTTTAAAGTGTGGAACAATGAAATAAATGTCAAGCTCTTTCTTTTCCTTGAGTTCTTCCTATGTGTTCTTCACAATTACAGCCTGTCTGTTCAGAGGCAGTGCTGTTAAGAATTGTTGGCACTTGGAGGATATTTTGAGTGTCACCATCCTTGGCAAAGTTTTAAAATGTGGCTAGAAACCCACAAATCTGAGGTTGTTGTCTCTCTCCTCACAGCTATTTAATACACATTTTATGGTCCATAGTTTTATGACCATGAATGATTGCTTCTTTCTTTATAATCACAGAATACAGACTTAAGTGTGCATTAATTAAATCAAGTATCAAATGAAAATCTGCATGCATATGGCAAATTTTTAACCCAGCCCGCATAATGCCTGTTTCTTCTAAGAAGGATGGATCTCAGATGATCCTGTTTCTTCCTTTTTGTTTCACAACTGGGAAATGAACCCAGGCCCCCATGCATGTGAGGACAACACCCCCAACTTAGATGATTTGAAAATGAGATGGTTTGAAGGATACTTTATATGCTAAGGCAATGGTTGACATTTTCCTTTGTGCTAAAGTTAATTTATTATTAATCTTGATATTACCATAAACTGCATATGAAGCAACCCTTAAGCTTTTAAGTACTTCTATGGAAATTAAGAAACAGGCATGGGTGGAATCCCCTTGCAGAATTCCTGCTGTTTTTGGGTGTCTCACACTGTCTTTCAATGTCCCTGATAATTTTGTGAGACCAAGGCATTGTGTTAACGAACATGAAACAATTAAAACAGAAGTAGAGACAATGATGCCTACTGAAGTCAGAGCACATTTTGAGAGAATTCATAATTGCAAGCTGGGGCTGGAAAAATGCTCAGTATTCACAGACAAGTTAGCCAGACTAGACTAATCCAGTCCAGGTTCAAATAGAGACGGTTCTACATGCTGTAACATAGAGACTAGTTAAAAACTCAACCTCAGTCCTCTACCTTCTACCCACACAGATTCTGTTTCTGAACACCCCCTCGCCCACCTCTGCCCCATGAATTGATAACATTTTAGAAGTTGCCTGGGCAGAGGGACATTTGCAGAATTTTTTGGCTAATGCAATCAGAGACAATGTTGTGGAATGCCCATGTATAGTTAGATTGTTTTCTGTTACAGCATTAATATAGACAGTCTATAGATGATATTGCATTGCAGCTGGACGTGCTGGTGCACAACTTTAATCTCAGCAGTTGGGAGGCAGAGCCAGGCAGATCTGTATGAGATGGAGGCCAGCCTGGTCAATATACCGAAGTGAAGGCCAGCTGTGGTTACAGGGACATCCTGTTTCAAAAAGCCAAAAAAAAATCACTTTGCAAAAACCAACTACAAAATGACATTGTACCCCACTGCATAAATAAATATGTGCTTTAATGTGTCAATTAAAAATGAAAGAAAACCTGAAAACATAACAAAGAAAGGAGAAAGTGATATCTGGTGTATTTAATAGAAAGACAATGTATGTGTATACATATGTGTGTATAGTTCTGTGTGTTTGTGTGTGTGTGCACACACGTGTATATGCGAGAGAATGCAATCAGGACTATATGCATGCTAGACAGAGTTTTTACCATCAAGCCACCCTCTGAACCCCAGAAAGTAAATTTTTGAGGTGCAAATGATAGAGTTTTGAACAGTTGGAAGATTTGCTGATTTGTTCTCACATTGAAAATAGTGCTAAATGTTCGCATTAGGCAGTGAAGCTGTTCACATCAGAAGAGTATTCACTCAACATAGATAGGAGAGCCAGCAGATTCTGGGAAACTTGTCTGTTTAAAAGAAATATTTGTGTCAATTTCTTTCTTTTTTTTTCTGGGCAGGCTGAATCAGTCAACCCTCTTTTCTGTACAACTCTCAAACTTAAACATAAAGAGATGGATTCAACATGACATTACCTATGTGTTGTTAGATATAAAATATTAACTCTGGGGTAGTCTTGAACAGAGACAGAAAGCACATCCCCCACTTTCAAAATCTTACCTTGTTGCCAGGAAGCTAAACGCACATTATTAATTTAATTCTCTCCTTAATTATTTTTCAAGCAGTGGAAATGCTTCTAAAAATAACCCAGAGAATTACATAACTCTATTTCACATCACACTATGGCAGTGTGACTTTCTCTGCCTCCTGCCTCTCCCTGAGTGTTCTCCTCCTCTTTTCCTTTCTGCTTTCCTTTCTTTCTCTTCTTCTTTTAATGAACGAACTTCCAGATAAATCCTCCCTAACTGGTTTTCACTTGAAGCCATATAATATATATTTAGACCTTTGCCATTCAATTCTACACAGCACGGAACTTCTGCAGGTAGGTTTGTTAATATTTCTGTTTCTGTAGTGCTTTTTGAAGTGCTAGGTTAAGATGAAAAATGTGTGTTTCGTTGTCTAGGACTCTGGAAGATACACGCTCATTTTTTATTGCATGTCTCTATTTCACTCACTAAAATAATTAAAATTTTGAAATTTTACACACTAAATCTGAATGGTATTTAGAAATGTTCACTTATCTGCATCAGTCTTATGGCACCCCGTTCATATTTTATGTCCTCTGTCCTATCTATTAAGTCCTACCATTTTTAGAAGGACAGAAAGGAGTAGTGAGATCATATTCCTGATGATGTGATGGAGGATGATATGGATGAAGCTATAGTCCAAAGATAAAGTCAGAACATGCTGGGAAAATCCTCCAGGTCCCTGTCTAGAAGAACCTCAGTGAGGCTGGCAACTGTTGGCTGTGAGCACTGCTAACAGTGGGGTCTGTGTTCAGTGGGTCGTGTCTTGTGGCACTGCATATAGAAGTCAGGACTGAATATTTGCCTCCTCTCATCACTGAGAAGCTATTTGGTCTCAGAAAGATTTTCATTTCTCCCTGTTTAAGGAATGAAAAGTGTTCAGAGGCTTCTGGCTGGACTCAGGAACCCTGAAATAGTCATTGCAGTATATTAAAAAGCCCACAGCCGAGTAGATTCATGTTATCATTTGACCAAACCTGTAGGAGCCATCAAGGAGACCTTGGAGAGTTTCAAGGAAAAGAATTCGCTTTTTCTCATTTTCAGTGATGGAGATGCTAATGAAATTGTTTCTTTTAAAGGCCTCGTGGCAGTCTTTGCTGAACGTTTTCTTCCAGTTCATGAGGGCTGGGCTTTCTCAATTCCACCCATCATTGAAACTGAATAAGAGAGGCATTTACAGTATCAAGAGTCTTCAAGAGGGTCCAATGCATCGAGAGTCTCCAGGAATGGATTTAAACAGGGGCCAATGCAAGAGGTCACTTGACAAATGATTTACTGCACAAACATGGTCCCCTGAGTTTAGACCCTCAAGGATCACGTAGCAAACAGCTAGGTGTCAGAGCACGCACTTGTAACCCCAAAGCTGGTGCAGGAGTCGAGACACAGGATCTCTGATGCTTGCTGGCCAGCAGATGGTTTCTGACCTCAGAGAGCACATGGACTCATATAAACCTTTGTATACACACACATACAAGGGGGGGAACTTCCATAAACAAATAATGCATATTAAATAAGGCCATGTCTAGCATTAAAAATGCATCGTTTTCTAAGTTTAGAGTTCAGAGTTCCTGTGGACACCTCAATCTGTGCAAAATTCCATCTATAATTGAATATGTTCTTATGAGGTGTATTTTTTTTTTGACACAGAATGTCCCTACAATGCCACCAGTCTTGAAATGTGCTTTTAGACTAGGATGGGCTCCCTGATCTCATAGAGATACACCTGCCCCTGCCTCCCAAGTGGATCCCTTAAAAACTTGTTACCACCATGTCTGCCTTGAATATGTTTTTAATGCAAATTAATAGACTGTATTTTATTTCACTCATAAAAGAGAATCTGTTTCCATTTCATTTTTCTTGTTGGGCCAAGATGGGTTATTACTATATAACCCAGTCTGGCCTGGAATACACACAGACTAATTGATTTCTTTGCCTCTGCCTCCCCAGGAGATGAAATGCACATCACCACATCTGGCTACATTGTGTTCCTCAAGCAAGCCGAGATGTGGCCCTGTGATATGGGCACCATCTCTCAGAAATATGGTTTTGCACTCATGACCTCACAGTGGCAGTCATCATCTGCTCTGGTACAGTCCCCAGCATTCCACCATGGATGAGGGTGAGTGGTGCATGAGGCTCCATCTCTGTCTTAGCAGAGTCATTTTCTTCAGTAGAGTGATAAATTGCCCATGTATGTACATGCGGTTAACCCTCCAACCTCAAGCAAGTCACCCTCACTAAATTCAGCTGGTCACAAAAACAATCAACAAAATAGACATTAAAATGGGAAGAAAGCTTGTTGAGAGCCAGGTATTTGGTGGGGGTGATAGGAGGTAGTGAGAAGGATGGAAGTGAAGACAATGATGGCCGACATGACGATTAGCAGAATACATTACATACTTGCATGATATATACTGAAATATAAATCTATACTTGTCAAAGAATAAAATAAAAGGCAATATATTCCATTTCTTACACATTTAAAAATTATTTATTTACTTTTTTGTGTATGTGTGCATGGGTGTGATTCTTCAGAGGACAACTTATGAGAGTTTATTCTCTCCTTCCATTACATGTGTTCTGGGTATTGAACACAGGTCTTCAGTCTTGGAAGCAAGCTCCTTCATTCATAGGGTCATTTGCCAGACCAAAAATAATGTCTTAAAAGAACGATCAAGCAAAATAATGAGAGCCTAATAAAGAATTTCTGAATATCAATGAAAATGTTGCCCACCCTGATTGAGACCAAACCTTGTGAAAATGGCCATGTTTACTGAAGTCTTCTTCCATGGAAATAAAGATCTTCTTTTTCTCTATTAAAGTGCGATTCAATCTGTCACACCACAGAATTTTGGTAGAATTACAGTCACAAAATAACAGAAAACTCTTGGAACAAGAGTCAAGTACACCTTTTTTTAACCCACAGATTCTATAAGCATATGTGGTCCAAATGATACTCTCCATATATGTTTTATGAATGGATATTGTATGAATGAGTCTAATCTATATGCAAATATAGAGAAAGAGAGAGATCCTTCCATCTACCAAACACTTAGAATGTCAGAGAAGTCCTCATCTACCGACTTTCAAAAAGAAATAAAAATGATAGAAAAAGAATGTAATTCCTAGATTAGAATTCATCATTTCACAGTCTTTTTCTCCCTCTCTTCCACAAAGATGCCAGAGCCTGAGACAGAAAAGTATGATATAGATGTCCCATTCAGGGCTAAGCACTCTACAATCTCAAATTTCCTATAGGTTGACTAGATGTGAGTCTCTGTGTTAATGTCCAGGTGCAAGAAATTTTCTGAGGAAGGTTGAAAGATGCTCGCAGTTAGAGATAGAATAATAAATCATTAGCCCTTATTGACTACTATGTCCATTTAGTAGAGCATTAGAAGCCTGTTCTTCTATATGGCCCATCACCCACCCCAGCTCAGGTTCTTAGCAATAGTAAAGCTGTCAGGTATGGGTTTCATCTTCTGAAGCAGGTCTTCAAGGAACAGGGTATGGAAAATTCTAAAAGCTGGAAGTTGTTGGTAACTTCAAGACAGTTTCACAGATGGCTTGCAGTTGCACGAGACCTGTGCAAGCACAAGCAAGACAAAGTCCCAGCATGGAAGGGCGAGGTGGGCATGACATTCAGCCTCTAGGTAGGGAGCTCTTGTCATGGGAAACACAAGAGTCAGGTTTCACTACATGTTGCTTTGGAGGCTGGGGGAAAGTTCTCAGCTCAAGAAGATTTGAGCAATAGACAGTGGGGGAAAATGAACAGAAATGTGGATGGCTAGGGAGTTGTTTTTTTTTTTTTCTTTTTGGATGCAGGAAGGGTGGAGAAAAGAGGAATATTATGAAAATATATTGTTTGAAATTCTCAAACACTAAAAAAAGTACTAAAAAGAATGTGCTATTTTATTTTGTGTTCCTCAGAATCTCAATGGAAGGTTTGTTGATTCATAATATATCATACTAGTGAAAGAAACAGAGGCAGTCAACATCACATTGATTAAAGTCTGAATGTGTAGAGACATTTCTTGGATGCTTTCAGATGTCTTTTTTCTTCTTTTTTTTACACTCATTGGTTAATCAAGTGTCTTTGATTTGCTTGCATCTGCAGTACTAGAAGGACATTGAAATTGAAGAAGATTAAATATTTTACTGTCATTTTCACCTCGGAAATGGCAGAATGGGACTGAATATCAGTGCCTCAGTGTACACACAAAGCCCATACATCTTTACTGATAGGTGGTAAGTGAGACACAATTAGCTCTGTCTACACTGTCTATGTGTAAGTGATTGCTCCAGGACTGAGAAATTTAATGCCATAAGATTAGAGTGAGACATTCCCAGAAGACAACTCATGACTTCTCATTTCTTTCTGCATTGAAATTTTTCTTCTAGACATTTGTTCAAGATGTCTTTACCTGTATGTAGTGCATAGGTCAAACTGAGCCTATATTGTGAAAAGTGTCTAAGCTGCTGTAAACTATATTATGATTCAATATCAATACAGAAACTGCCTTCTTGGTGGTTCACAGCTATAGAACTCATTGTCATGATGCTGTCATCCTAAGCCCAACGTAGACAAGCCCTACATCATGTAAAACAGAAAAAAGTCTCCAGAGAGGGTTGGGTCTTGTCACAAAATTATACTGTACATTTACATGCAAAGAATAGCCAGGTGTCCTGTCATGTTAGGCAGACCGACTGCTCTGAATTTAGGAAAAGCTCATTACAAACGTTTCCATAAACCTACTGCCTAAGTGTGAGGCTCTCCTCCTTCTCCTGCTCCTCCTCCTCCTCCTCCTCTTCTTCTTCCTCCTCCTCCCTTTCTTCTTTTTCTTCTTCTTCTTCTTCTTCTTCTCCTCCTCCTCCTCCTCCTCCTCCTCCTCCTTCCCCTCCTCCTCCTCCTTCACTCCTCCTCCTCCCTTTCTTCTTTTTCTTCTTCTTCTTTTTCTTCTTCTTCTTCTTCTTCTTCTTCTTCTTCTTCTTCTTTTTCTTCTTCTTCTTCTTCTTCTCTTCTTCCTGTTCTCTATCTCTATCTCTGTCACTATCTATCTCCATCCCTATTTCTGTCTCAACATGAATAGATATGCCATGCTTCTCTCGTCCTGCGGAGATCAGAAGACAATCTTGGCCATTTGGGCACCATCATCTTTTTCTTTGAGATGCTCTCCTACCACCCTGGATCTCACTGAATAGGGTTCACTGTTGGTCAGCAAGCTCCTGGGACCCAGCTGGCAGAATTCCTATAGGTGGGATAATAGGATACATACCAACATGTTGCTCCTGCCTTTTATGAAGTGCCTTCTGGTGAATGAGATCCCATCCTCGTATGTGCAAAGCAAGCACTTTACGTATTACACCTTTTTTGCCATTTCTGTACCCACTGATAATCACTAACGGGTTTTCATTCATCTCTGAAATATATCCTCAGGGTTCTAGCCATCATTATAATAAGCCTGCATCGTTCTATTACCAACCATTTATATATGGTTTAACCTTTAAAATTAAGCCTTTGTTGCTACCTGACAGGTATGGGTATGGGGATAATAACTTCTTCAGGCCCCTTAGTTGAAGACTGGTATGTCAGTTGGGTTGAGAGAAATGTCCCCTGTAGGCTCAGAGTATTTGAACACAAGGCCTTGGTTGGTGGCCCTCAGGGAAGTATGTCTTTGGGGATGGGGTGTGAGAGTTCATAAGCCTCTATTTTATCTCTGCATTCTGAACTTGCTTAAGGATGTAATACCTAGTTCTCTGTTCTGACTGCCCCTGCCATGATGAACTCTTAACCCTCTGGAACTGTAACTCAAATCAACTCTTCCTTATATAAACTGTCTTGGTGAAGGTGTCTTATCCCAGGAACAAAGAGGATGTTAATACACTTGGCTATGTCTCTGGTATTATTTTATTCTAGGACTTCAAATTCCAGTGATATCTATGATGAAGTCATTCCATGGATCCGGTCACCATTATTCCTGAAATCACTATACATAAAATTGTTTGTCTTGTCTTCTCCATGTAAGCAGATTAAAAAGTTTGAAATCCAGAAGGATCTCTGATTACTTAGCCTTTTGCATACAAAACATGTCAACCTATGTTAGCTGGTTACATGGCCCCAATTTATCTGAGAAAATAGAGATTTATCTGTGGATCTAATACTTTCTTCAGTAAAGTGATTGAATTTATTTTACCAAAGGAGGATGCCTAGAGCTCCCACACATTCTAATAGCATATCAACAGAGGTAAATCAACAGAACAGTATGAGTGTAGATTTACCAAATACTGGGTCATTAATTAATTGATTGAGATGCTTTCACAGAATCACATAAAACTTGTTTTTCCTTCTGTCTATCATAGTGTCTGTGTTCTACTTCATTTAAGATTCAGTGTTGGGTGGGAAAGGATGTTCTCAAAATTTATTGTATGTGTTTATATAAATGAGTACAATAAGACATTGATCATTGATATAATGTCAATGTTACTTTGTTTTCATCTTAGACAGACCTGGGATATATATGTTGTTTTAAAGTATTTGCTATAAAAATTTAGGTTGGTTTCTGACAAAACTCTGATCCAAAAAATTATGAATAACTTCATTATCTTAATGAGCTAGGCAAAATAATTTGTATAGCTATCTAGTATTCTGATTTGATTGGGAAATGTACCCTCCCAGCCCATAGTCAGCCAGAATTTGAATACTTGTCATTAGATGATGGCCCTATTGATGGAAGTCCTGGAGTGTATAGATGGTGTGGTGTTGTTGGAGGAAGGAGATCTCTGGGGTGTTGAAAGTTCATAGTCTTGTCCCCTTTCAGTTTCTTTCTAGGCTTCTTGTGCTTGCTTGAAGATGTGAATGCACAGTTTATCGGTCCCACAGCCTCTCTTGCCATGCAAGAGAGGTCTCATCATTATCTCTCTGGACCTGTCATCCAGATAAACTGTTCCTAATACAAATTTCCTTGATCATGATGTTTTATCACAGCAAGTAAATAGTAGCTTATACATGTAGCATGTATGAATCAACCTCATGTTTTGCACATGTGTTTTGCTCTCTGATTTTTTATGTATTTAAGTGTTCCCTGAAGTTTTCCCCTTATTATTTACCATTTTCTTGTATTTAAAATGAAAATTTAAGCCTCATGTGATGACACTTTAGTTAAGGGAACTGGTATTCTTACAGAGGACGCCTGACTCTTACCTCCCACACACATGGTGACTTACCTTTGGTAAGTCCAGCTCCAGGGTATTTGATATCGTCTTGCTGCCTGAATGGGCACTGTGTGCACAGGTACATTTCCACCCAGGAGAAAATTTACAAAGATAAAATTTACGTTTATTGCATAAAATAAAGGTAAAATACTAATAGAAATGCAAATGCTAGAACTTATCCTTCTTCCTTTCCTATCAGGATTTTGGTGCTTACATCATTAACTCTAATTTTATCTCTATTTATTTTGGGAATATTGGCTTCTAAGGGCATTTTAAATATTTTCCAGGAAAATTGGTTATTAAGAACAGTTATTTGAATGGTATGTATGAGAATCACTTTTCATTGAAAATGTGTTTTTCCCAAACTTGCTCAGTTCAAGTAAACTTCTGAATATTCTATATTAAGTATATATTGCAAACCAAACATATTCTATCTTAAACATATTATATATAAATATATATTCTGCTTCTAAACAGACCCACCCACAAGTGATGCATAGTTCACCATATGGATAATTAATTCGAGACGACAAGCGCTTGACTTGATACTATGATGGTTAACACTGATTAACAACCTCACAGTCTAGAATCACCTAGAAGACAAACTTTTATGGATGCTTATGTGGGATTATTTGTACAGAATAGGGAATATGATCATAGAGGGAAAAGGAGTTGAGTAACAACATCATCTCTCTCTGCTTTCTGAGTAATGGCACAACACCAGGTCCTCAAAGTCCAGTTATGAGACTTTCCCTGTTATGGTACCCTCTGTTTTCTTACTGTGAGACAAAATAATCCCGGACCTCCCTGACTTTGGTTTGTCAGGTATTTCCCATAGCAATGAGAAAAGTAACTTAGACAGGTATCTTATCCAGTAAATGATGTGAGTTTGTTTCTCTTGTACTCAAGGCAGCGAGATCTTGGACCATCAATGGACAAGACAATACTAGGTCAGTCATAATTCAGTCCTTGAAAGAGACAGTTGTTTCTCAACAGCAGAAAAGAAGCTTTTGGAGATGCAATTTATGGGGCTGATACAATTCAAAGCAATTACCCCAAGCTCAGATTTCAGTTCACCTGACATCTGCACACGCTAGACTCTCCACATTGCCAAACCCATGCTTTCCCACATGCACTCTCTATGACTATATTTTGCATAGCTAGTCCTTCATCCATAAAACTCCTCTATGTTGAAGGTCCTCGATCTTTTCCCCATCAATAAATTGTTATGGAATAGGAAAAAAAAAGCAATCATCGCATATCAAGTCTAGCATGTAGGGATTTGGTCTTCTGTCTATCACTGGTGGGTTTTATTTTGTAGATATAGGTCACTTGTCCCATTTACCTTGTTAATTCCTCTGGTAACTGCCAGTGCTTTGCACTGGGGAGACCACTACATTTCCTCAAATTCAGTCCAAGTGTTTCAGGTAGGCATGTACTTAATACAGATTTTATATGGATTCATAGCCTAGATCTTACTTGACCTGGAGTTATGCTTCCTGGAAACAACACAGAGATTGGTTCAGGAAATATCATTTGATACAAAGCCAAACATACACAGTGAGAACTGGATGCATGTGAGACAGAGATATTTACAGAACTGTGAACATTTATAATGACTTTCTATTGGTGGACACCAGAATTTTACTCTTGAGTGTTTGGTTTGAGACACATTTAAAGAAGACAGGTACACACATATATTCATGTATATACTTATATATTCCACTATATTGGTATTTCCTATGTGTTTATTAACTTTATGATGTACATGTTTCAATACTCACACATAACACCCTTTCCTCATTTCATTCATGTCACTGTGAGAGTCTCAACCAAAGGCAACAAAAGAGAAGGAAGATTTGTTCATGTAATTATATTTTAGAGATCATTGCAAGGAAATCCATGCTGGATCTTAAGGAACCTTCACTTGCTGCTCAACTAGCTGTCTCTAGTCCTATACAATCCAGGCCCAGCCCAAGCAAGGGAACAGGCCACTTTCAGGGTTTGTAACATGTTAATCTGATCTAGACAATCCATCATCAAGACTCTCTTACTAACTTGGGTGAAGTTGACAGTTAAAACCAACCAGTAGTTTTCCATGTCTGTATGTCTTTTATTCTGACATTTTCAGACATTTCTAACATTTCTTATTTGGGGCTGAAGAAAATTTCCCTCAGTGTATATATCACGTTTTGTCTATTCATTGCTTGATGGGTGTCTATCCTTGCTTTGGATTTTCGCTACCACCAAGAGTGCTGTGATAATGTATGATAATGTATGAAGTACATTCTTATATTATATCTATATTTCTGCATAGATATGCCTGACCCTGTTTCCTGTGTTACAGTTCCCAGATTCAGCCACATATCCTCTCAGGTTCCCAGTTTCTCTTCATGCACTGGATTTCTGTCCTTTCCCTAAATAGTGTATGCTTTTATGTCACTAACATATATATAGCACATACTATATGTGTATAATATACGTTTTGCATAGAAACGTGTCCCGACCAGCAGGACAAATAACCACACACACACGACCGATGTTAATTCAGGCTGCAGCTCGCCTCCTCTTTATTTTTCCACCTTACATACCCACACAGTAGTAAACAAACTATGGGCCAACCAATCAGCCAAAAGGTCATCCTTCAACCAATCACATTAAAGGTGAGGTATTACATCCTAAGGATCACATGCTGCTCATGTGCTGATCATGCACCTGGAACTTTCTCTGGGCTTATTGTTCTGTACTTCCTCTTCCTGTCTTACCACCTCCTGGCTACAGGCCAGCAACTTAGGTGCACATGTTGGAGCCAGCTGGCCCCCAACATGCAAAGGACACATTTTATTCTTCTTTGAGGGAGCTGAAGAAAATTCCCCTCAGTGTATGTGGCACGTTTTGTCTATTCATTGTTTGATGGGCATGTATCCTGGCTTTGGATTTTCGCTACCACCAAGAGTGTTGTGATAAATATTGCTGATATGTATGAAGTACATTCTTATATAATATCTATATTTCTGCATGGATATGTCTGACCCTGTTTCCTGTGTTACAGTTCCCAGAAGAATTACAAGCTCCACTGTGTGCCATAGTATCTGACAACTGATGGTGACTTCTGATAGGTCTGTTTTCTTCCAGCATTGATCCTGTGCCACTAATTTGAATATCTTACAGATTTTTGCCTTTATAATTTTGTTTCTAAAGGTTAGAAATGAAAGGAACATGCATGCTACCGTGAAATATGAAATATATGTCTCAAAAGTTAATGAGATTGGGATGAAACCAACATTTCTCAGTGATATGGAAAACAACACATTCCTGATTTATTGGTCTGTGATGTTCTGAATAGAGGGAAGAAAATAGAAGGAGATGAATCATGTCTTTAGTGATTTTATTTTTTTCCTAAGGAAATACATTAGCATTAGTTTCTGCTTTATGGATCAAAATTTCATTTTTTTGGTATGGAAATTATTTTGTTTTTTTTTTCTAACATTGACTTCAGTGATTAATGTTGAAGGAAATGATTGTGTACGTTCCTTAAAGGCACTTTCATAGAATACATCTACCAAATACATAAATTAATGAATTTTTAGAGAATACAGTACAATAAGGCCATGCATGCTGTCTAAAAATAATCTAGTAAATAGGGATGGGTCCATACCTTTCCCACTATGATGAACTGTAGCCTAGAACTCTAAGCCAAAATGAATCTATGTAGTCTGAAGCTGCTTTTGTCACAGTATTTTATGACAATAAAAGAATTATTTTTAAAATATTTTTATTTTTATTTTATGTGTATGATTGTATTGCCTGCATGTGTGTAAGTGCACCCATGTCTGGCAATGCCTGCAGAAGTCAGAGGAGGGCATCAGATCCCCTTGGAACTGGATTATGGATGGTAATTAGCCACTAGGTGGGTGCTCGTGCTCAGAGTCAAATCTGGGTCCTCTGCAAGAGCAGGCATTGCTCTTAACTGCTGAGACATCTCTACAGCCCCAGAAGAGTTATTTTTCAAAAATAATTTATTAATTTTTTAGGTTCATGTATGTGAGTGTATTGCCTCCATGTATGCAAGTTGTACCTTTGTTGTGCAGTGCCCACGGAGGTCAGAAGAAGGAGTCAGAAACCCTGGAACTGTAGTTCAGGATGGTTGTTAGCCATCTGGGTCCTCTTCGAGAGCAGCCAGTGTTCTTAACCACTGAGTCATCTCTCCAGGCCCATTGAAGTGTTATTAAGACAGCTGAGGATAATGGCATATGCTATTATCTTGCAGTTTATATTTCTTCAGTGATACAGTTATTTCATTTTCTACATAATTTCTACAAACACTGCATATTTCCAGAATTATCCCTTTGAGGGTCCAAGAGTAAAATAAATGTGGATCTTAGCAGTGAACATTAGTATTGTCTTCCTGTGATTACAATCTTGAGACACATTTGGAATAACCATGAAAAGAGGAGAAAGAAAGAAAACTGGCATTGTCTATTCATAGAAATACTTTAATAATTTTCCAGACTTCTTGATCTGTATATCTTAGGACACAAAAAGCAACACACTACCATTGCAAGTTAACTTCTTTTTCCATTGTAAGGCAAGTATACATCCAACCTCCATGATTTTCCAAGAAGGTACATACACTGCCCTGGAATGCACAATGTACAACCACATTAACTGTCCAGGAAATATCAAATTCTGATATTTAGTCACTCAAAAGTCTTTCATTTAATAGAGAAATCTGTGTGTGTATGTGTGTGTGCATCTGTGAGTGTGCAGTGTGTGCACAGTTAAAGACAAATTGTGAGAATCAACTGTACAATTTAACATCCTTAGATTTTCTCACATTGACTTTTTCAAGAATGTGGGTATTATAACAGAGAACATTGCCAGGTTGTAAAATCCTTTGACAGTATCTTTGTATTATCCTTGCTGTTTTGCTTTGAGGAATCATAAAACCCAAGGAGCAGATAGCAGATAGTAGAGTAGGTAAAATTTTAATCAAATCTTTGGGTACTTACATAGGACAATGAGATGAGAATCATTGAAAATGTTCATGTGAATGAATTTAGAAGCAAATGATTCTCTTTACGTTCTCTTTAGAAATTATCAACATTCAATTTTTTAAGTTTTATAAAATAGAAGCAAACTGTATTCAGCTATGTAAACATGGATCCAAACAATACTTTCATGTGGTCATTTCAGTGTTTTTGTTTTCTTGTTTTTTGGGCTAGCTTATTTTGCAATCTAGATTTTTGAACAGCACTTTTCTGGCATGGAGCGGATGGAGGGAATTTAGAGAACATAATTAACAATCCCAGATATCATGTGGGCTTTCAATGTATTTTTTTTGTGGAAATCTTTTAACAATTTTAAGTATGGGAAGAATTTATATATCTGAGATACAGACAGAAAAATGTACACAGGTACCAAAACAATTAAAAGGTCCTTTGGGCAAAATGTCCATCATAATAGATCTGAGACAGAAAATGTTCCAAATAAATGTATGTCAATAGCTAAGTGCTGTGTGAGAAGGCCAATGTCAGTACCAAGTGGATAGACTACATTTATTTATTCATTGTGTGTGTGTTGTATCTGTACATATGGATGTACAAATGACATTATATATCTGTGGAGGTCATATGTCAGCTTCTGGGGTTCAAGACTCCTTTTCTAACAGGTCTCTTATTGTCAAAAGAAGAGTTTTAACCCTTGAATAGAGCACCCCTTGAGTAGATGTTGTTTCTCAAACAAATGTCTGAACATTCTATTGTCATTGGTTGAATGCTGACCCTCACATGACAAAGTTCAGTGACCAAATCACTTCAAAATAAATTCAAGATGGCTGTATGTCAGTACTCCTATAATCCAAGCATTCAGCAAGTGGAGGCAGAAGGATTGTATATTTGAGCACACCCTGGAATACAGGGTAAATTCAAGACCAGTCTGAGGCGTATATGAAATATGCTCTCAAATTAAAAAGAAAAGAAAAGAAAACTGAGTACATACATTTTTACAAAATAAGTACTTTTCCTGAAGACTGAGTAGGGTCCTGTTGCTCTGTGTTTTGGCAAATCTTTTTAGTGATCATAATTAAAGACAGCTGGATTCTCTTATCTGCTTCTGTTTTCAGTCCTCGGTAATAGGACGTGTCATGTGGCTCCTAAAAAAAACTTCCATTCCGAGTGTGAGTATGAAGGAGGATGAACAGGTGAGAGGCTCTGATTATCAACAAAGTGTTTGACCCTGAATGCTCCGTGAACAGATCCTGTCAACAGGCAGGTTTCTCAAAGGAATGTGAACATTACACTCTAATGTCTTGAATGCCGATGGTCACATGTATAGGATTATTTCTCAGGTCAAAATACCACATGAAAACCACAGCCTGTTGGGGGTAAATGCGTTACTTTCAGGCCGATGGCTGGATACCATTAAACTAGAAGTCCTCTTAACCATGTGCTAGGGGCTGGATCCTTAGTCTTACTTGTCAATAAAATCAGCAAGGAGGCAAAACCTCAGGCATGTCTCTGTGGAGTTTTTGAGAGTGGGTTAACCTGACCTGGGAAAATCCATACTAAACTTGAGTGGCACAGTCCTGGAATTCAGTCTTGGACTGAATGGCAGGGAGGAAATGAGTCCAACGCTGTTACTCATCTTTCTCTGGTTCCTGAGGATGGATTCATGTGACCAGCCACCTTCAACAAGCTTCCAAATTGCACAAGAACAGACTGTGGTTTTTGCTGGTTGCTCTTTGTTACTGTGCTTCCTGTAGCCCCCTGCTTCCCGTCTATTCTGTACCAGAATAAACAGGAAAGTCTACCACTTGGCCCAGTTTTTGGGATTAAATCATTGTTTCCTTACTGGGACTGTGTTGGTTCTTGTGTAGAACTGGGAGCAGCTAGGTTCTGTTTTCCACTTGTAGTAGGAAACTGCATTCATATGGTGTTTTAATTTGCTTAAAGGTTATTGTAATAAAGTGAGAATTGAAAGCAACTTGGGAAGGAAAGAAGGGTTTATTTCATCTCTCAAATCCAAGATCACCACCCATTACTTAGGGAACTCAAGGCAGGAACTCAAGGCAGGAACCTGGGGACAGCAGGGAAGTAAGCAGAGACAGGTGGGTTATATAGGGTTTGGGATCGGTTTTAATGTGGAGTGAGACCTGGCAGAAATGAAGGAAAGACTCTGGCATCGGGAAAAACAGGAACAGTTCACTAAGGACTTACACTTGAGGCTTGAGAGTGCAGAAGCTAGCAGCCTTGATGCTTTGGGGTTTGGGTTTTTAAAGGGGGGTAATTAACATGTTAAGCAGCTGTAGTCAGTCCCTTTGCACAGATGGTTGTGAATTTTGCAAGTTTCGCTAGAGTTCTCAATGAGTCTATCAGTCCCTTCGGCAGACTGTAGTATCCTGGAAATGCTGGGGGCACGGGGTCTTTTCAGTGACAACTTACAGGTTAGACCGTCCTCTATGAATTTGCTGTGGGGAAATGCACAACAGGCCAATTTGACAGAGGAAATGCCATGACTGAGTTTAGCCTGAAAAAAGAAAGGAAAGAGCAGTTTTCTTTCTGTCTGCTATGAGGGATGGACTTTGGCCTGAGTGACAACTGAGTAGCCAATGGCTTAAGGGAAATGCAGGGGAGGCTGGGAAGAAAAAACATCGGCACAGGTATGGTATCCATCTTAGATGCACACTCCGGGGTTCCCATGATCAAAATGCAAACTCCGTCATAGGAAACCTCCCTCCCACTCCCTCTGGAGATGAACATTTTGTGAGTAACATGGAATAAACTCATCTCTCTAAAGAACATCCTCTATTTGTTCAGTCTGTTCAAACCTGGGAGTGGGACAAGGCTGAATGCCAGGTCCTGCCGTCAGAAAATGTATGCAACAAATCACGTAGTCAAGCAGGACTGACTGACAAAAAGAGAATGCTCCCATGAAAAGGAGTTATGGAGCCTCAGTTAATATGGGAATCAGCAAAGGACAGAGTACAGGTAGAAGAAATCTTGACATGGTGGATTATTCCCATAGGACTGGTGTGTGTGGCCGCCATTACAGGCTTGGAGTGGTCTATAGTGCAGATGAGATGGATGGGACAGATACGGATGGGGATAGCACAAGCCAGAGATGCCATGGATCAGTGCAGGTGAGAAGGCATTCTCAGGATGAGGTCTCAGCACAAGATAAAATACAAACTGCAAAAGACTAATTAAATAATGAAAAAGATATAAGCCTCACCTCTTCGATACTAGCCACTAAGCTTGCTAGCAAATTGGATGAAAGAGAAAAGGAAATGGAACTTTTAGCCTGTGCTTTTTAACTCAAAAAGGAATAAGAGAGGGGCAGAGCCAGAACCCTGCAGCCACCACCTCCATCTCCAAGGCCGCCTCTAGAGATGGCCACAACAGGAACCGTGGGAGCACTCCGAGCACTGTGCCAATTGCAGGGATATTCAGCAGTTGAACTGTTGGATCTAGGAAAGATATTCAAACAAACCAGGAGGGAACTACTTGGCTTGTAAGGCTATGGGACATGAGAGCAGATCAGATTATTTTCAGTGCTGCAGAGGCAAGACAGCTGAGCAACATAACCACTCATCCCTCCTTGAGATTTAAACTGCATAACCTGGCACAATACAAGGGAAAGCAGTCACTGATGAACTGGCTTGTGCATGCCACAGGAGACACTTGGTCATCACTAGTGGCAATGCCCATGAATTCCAGGAGCTGGAGTATGACATAAGGACAGGTGCTCTTAAGAGAACTGGGCATGAGAAAAGCAATATACAGTAGCCCTTTCACTGGGTCTGATAGGACTGTGTTTACTAGAGATCTAATGACAGATTTCATTGAACAGGGTCCTCGACATTGGTGTGGAGCTTTGGTGTCCCTACTGGATCCCCAGGTGGGGCAGGAGCTTTACAAGGCTGGAGAGGCTTTGACAGGTTTAAACAACCTGTCACCAGGTTGTGAAGCATGTCTGTAGAAAAATAGAAAAACCTAAAAGATATGTAAGGGAGGCAAAACAGAAAAGGAGGTCTGCTTGGGTTACTCGTAGACAAATGTGTAAAGACTTGTGTTTAGCCCAAGTTCCTAAAGAAAAAATTGATAAAAAGCCAAAATCTGTGCTAAAGCAGCTCTGGGAGGCCTTGTGCCCTGAGAAACAGTTCACAAAAGGTATACAGAGGAGGAAGCTTATCCCAGGATGCTAACCACCCCCAAGAGTAAACAGGGTAGATTTCTCCCCTATGACTGGCTATTAGAGCAGTGGGGACAGTTTACCTGGCCAGGTCGTCTCCCAACAGCCAGATATGGTCAATGGAGAGACTACAGGTGTGGCTACGGTCAGAAATCAGATCCAGGGTCTCTCTGGCCCAAGGAATCAACAGGGGTGCCAGGGGCAAGATAAGCCATATTCCTCCTTTGGCCTCTGTAGGACTAAGAAATCCAGGACATTAAATGATTACATGCCATTGTACCCAACCTGGATCTGTTGAAACAGCAGCTGATGCAAATGAGAAGGGCTTTTCCTGTATGTGTATATAATGTTAAGTTCTGAGTGTTTTACAGATATAAAACCCAGCTGACAGACTTCAAGTACACCTGAAGGAATAAGAATGGAATGTAACTCATACAGGGTACATGGGTAAAGTATAGCTATGAAATTCTGGGTGTTCTATGGGCCTTTAGATGTCAAAGAGTAAAGGTGTATGACTGTTAACTAGCAATTCCAGTACCAGGCTTGTGTTGCTCCTCCTGTGAGCTGTTGGCCAAGGAGGATTTGGAAGCTCCTGTCTATCAAACAAAAGGCAATTGCCACATTATAATTCTGGCCACACACTGGAAATGGATGGAAAGACCCTATTACTGAAAATGTGAATGGCTGGAGCATGGAAAGAGGTCTAGCTGGGACCCAACTAAAAACTCCATGCCAATGGATGGCTGGCCTTCATGGTGCTAGAGGGTGCTATGCAGACCACCATGGGAGAATGGTCCTAAAAAGGTCAGCTTAATGACAGATCTTTCATGCTTCACTGTCAGATGTTCTACAGGTGTAATAGAGGCTTATCTAGCATGTGCATCTTCAGCATATTCGTAATTGGATTCAGAGCCTGCTCCTCAGGAAGGGCACACACATATCTGATACTAGGAAAAGAATGTTGACCCCCAATGGTGAGGGGGAAAGTTACAAGAAACCACTAGATAAATATGATGTGCCCATTTAGGCATTGCCTAAGCACTTGTGTTTATGCCCATAGGTTAGGTCATTCAGTGTTTGTGTGGGTGTTACTTTTGCTGTTGTTATTGGAGCTGTTGCAATTTTATAATTATTGTGTTTTTACAGTAAAAGGGGCATCGCTGAAGCAAGAGGATAATCCATCCTAGGCCAAATACTACTGAATCCCTTTTCCAATACAGAGAGCACACACAACTGAGCTAATGTCTAATCTTAGCTTTTCTGTCGTAATGATGTGTATGGTTTTCACCTCAATGCATTTACAAGGATGAGGCATGGATTAGATGTGTTGGGAAGCCATGAAGCTTGAGCCATACAAATGAGATGTTCAGTTGTACATGTTGGGACAGAGAAGGGTCATGGAACCACTCTGAGCTCAGTTCCTATTATGCACAACAAAGCCCCAGTCACACTAGTCTCCTAACATTGCTTTTGTAATTAAATGACTGACAATCCCAATGGCTATGGCTCCATCAAAATATTATGATAGTTATTTCCAGGTCATCTGTGTGTCTCATA
Organism: Eospalax fontanierii; assembly: GCA_035773235.1. Classification (NCBI taxonomy): domain Eukaryota; kingdom Metazoa; phylum Chordata; class Mammalia; order Rodentia; family Spalacidae; genus Eospalax; species Eospalax fontanierii. The sequence continues at coordinate 4,279,925 of JAJHUQ010000048.1, read as the reverse complement.
AACATATGCTTTTTATAACCATATCATGGTTTCCAGGGAAAGGGAGACAAGAGCAAAAACTGTTGATGAGAAGTAAGTATTCATTTTCAACATCCATTGGGCAGTGCCTTCAAGGGTGAGGCCATATTCATGTTGAAAAGTAGCAATTAACTCAGTGTCTATTATTAAAACTACCAATGGACTCAGGTATTGATTTTCAATCATGGTGATTACCTGTTTACTGTTCTGCCTACAGATCCCATGAAGAAATCATTTAGGAGATTCTTCCTTTTATGCACTGTATCTTACTCATTGGACGAAAGGATGGATACTGATGTCCAAGGGGCAGAAAGAATCTACCAACTAGATGATATCCTATGGCAAGCGATGTTACAGGCTTGGATATAAAGTCTCCAGGAATGCCAACTAGAAGGCATTTAGAACTCTTGTAAATATAAGGGGTAGTAAGGATGTAGGACAGGGACTACTGGAAGTTCAAAAAGAGAATAGGAAGATCAGACAGAGACTGGTTTACACATATCAAACATAATGCATTATGTACATGTGTAAAATGCCAGTTAATAAAATGCATATAGAATAATAACATTGATAAAAATTTCTATTTAAAAAATTTAACATCCAGAAAAAGAAAAAAAAAAATCACACTGTAGTCTGTATGTAAAGAAAAATTATTACGTGTCATTCTAAACATTTAAAATCCTCAATATTAATCACCTAAATTTGGTTAGGGAAATGGAACTATTAACTACTCTTAATCTGATCATTACACGTTGTCCAATAATCTTGGAATATCTTTCTGGACCTCATAAACATAATTATTGCATGCTAATTGTAAATTAGCACAGTATCTAAAGAAGTGGAAATTTAGGTGTGTTGAATTGATCATGACCTATTGTATTTGTCTATAAAATGGAAACACCATCTGTTTATGTATTTGTATCACCAAAACAATAATGAAATAAAACCTAGTGGAAATAGAAAAAACCTTTAACATTTTAAACAAACCAGGCATGGAACAGCATCACCCAACTTTACAGAAGTCACAAAAGCATGCCTTGGGGGCAGAGCATGGAGTGTGGGATGGGAAGAAAATCTAAAAGCTAAAACCTGGACAGGGAGGGAGACTCAAAGACAGAAAAATAGGCACCAGTAGCATAAAAATAACAGTTGGGAATTGGTCTTCAATGTGTGCAGTAATGGGTGTTACTTCTTAGTTAAAATCATATCTAGGCTTTGAATACTTTGGAAGTAAAAAGCCACCCATCCATCGACATAGTTAGTTGGCTAAATGCCTGTTGACCTATAAGCAAACCGGAAACACATCAAATAATAAGAATTTGTTTGAAATGAACGCGAGTGAGCATTGATAATGGAGCTCTGTGGTAGAGCAATTGCCTAGGGTGTACAATGGCTTAGACTTTATTCCCAGTGTGCAGAAATGAATGCTCAAATAAATATTGCTAAAAAAATTTTCAGGAAAAGGCAGCCATCTCAGACAGGGAATATCACAGAAAGGCCCTACAAAAAATGACTGCAAAGGGATCTGTGGTTAATGTGTCTACATCTCATCCTAGAAAATTTAAAGTGCTAGGTACCCCAAATGAAGACAGTGCAGATAAGCTCCCCAGAATATCATATTGACAAGTTCCTTGACCACAAAGAGGAAATGCAAACAGCATTCCTTAAAAACTTGCTTTCACAGTCCCTCCCCCTTTCCTACCCCAAACAAAGTTTGGGTAGAAACACAGTTATTCTAAAAATTCCCTGTTTATCAGGAGAGTGCAGCTTTCCCATCCTCCAAAGTTCACCTGCCAGGCAAGAGTGCAATGGAAAGCTACCCGTCTCTAATGATCTATAAAACATCTTCTACCCTTTCTGCTAATTGCTGGATTGTTGCTGTTGTTTCTGAGAGGTAGCCCAGCAGCTTATTATTAAACCATTTTTCTCATTCACAGAATGATCTTGCTCTGTGATTTTGTTCTCCACACATAGTGTAATTACACTTTATACATTGCAATCTGAAGACCAAATCTAGCATTATTGGTTAATTTTAATAGATTGAATTTTCTAACTTTTTCTTATGCTAATATAATAATGAACTTAATTTTATCACTTGGTTCATTGAAACTGTAACCAGCAGTATATACTTAATTTATCAACTTTTTATTTATGATTGACTGAGCTTTATTCTCAGACTCAAGCTGATATGTGACCACAAGTGATGTCACAAATATTCTCCTGATAGGCTTCACATTACTCAGAAAGTATCTCAAAGCATTTCTTGTAACAAAACTCCTGAGAATAATCTATGTTCTTTAACTTTCATTTTTAGGTCAGTTCTTGCTTGGAAGCATACATAGGATTCTCTTTTATTACCCATATAATCGTTGGCAAGTCCATTTAAATCATCAAATACCACTATTTTTTTGGTTTAAGAACGTATTTCTTTTTTTCTTTAATATTATGAACTTCTCCATTGGATTTTTTTTCCTTAACTCCCAAGTATTATTTTCAGATTACAGGAGATGAGTTCAAAGACAACTCTTTAAGAAACTATTTACATTAGTTTAGCCTGAGGGATTTTCTAGATTATCTATTTGAGATTGGAAGATGTATGCAAAGAAAGACAGCACCATTGCTAGATTTTTGTCCTGCACCAAATAAGAAGGAAAACCTTCCCTCAGCACAAATAGTCATCTCTCTCTGCTTCCTAACAACAGATGAAATGTGACCAGGGCCCCCAGACAAAAGGAAACATAAATCAAAACTTTTCTCTTTTTGATATCCAATTGAATTCATAATGAAGGCTACTCTCCTTCTACAAACTAATAGCATTCCTGAGAGCTGCAGAATTCTCCCCTAGTCCTTTCTGGTTCTTCTGTGTGAAGCATTTGTCCTACTCCCAAGCTAAGATCTGCTAACTGTCCCTGGGAGCTGGGTGTTTATTTTCACTCTTTGACAATGGAAAACCTTCCGAAATTGCTTCTGACTGAGGCTTCTGCATATGACGTCAACTGGCTGTGTCTTCTTCTGCTGTCCAATTACATTCCATTTACATACTGCCCTGAAAAGAAGCCTTCTCTATGTTCCTATGGGAACATTCTGAAGAATTTCTGAAGTGTTATTACTTTCTATGCTTCCTCATTATTTATGATTTTGTTTCTTTGAGAGAGGATCACATTTTATGGCTTGAGCTGGAGTCCATGCTGCTAGGTTGAGCTCATGGAGGCACTCAAGCCTTGAAAATGTTAGCACTACAGGTGTCAGCCAGAGTGCCAGACTTCCCAGTCATTTGTGTGTGTGCATGCATGTGTGTGTGTGTGTGCCTGTGTGTCTGTGTGTGTGTGTGTGGAGGTACACATGTTTAGCCCCACAGATATGTTTATGGAAGCCAGAGGACCCCTGCAGTTGTGTTTCTTCAGGTGGCTTCCATGATGTTTTGTAACACAGGGTCTTTCATTAACATAAGACTCCCTAAGTATAATAGTCTAGCCTAGCCAGTGAGAACAAGGATTAACATGTCTCCACCTCCCCAGGGCAGGGATTACGAGCAATTTACACGACACCTGGTTTTATTTAAGTAGATTTTGGAGGACCAAACTTGGGTCCTTGTCCTTGCAACACAGGTACTTTAACCAATTCTGTTATCACTCCAGCCCCCATCTCTAAATTTTCTGAGCTGTAAAAATGGAAAGAAAAATTTCCTTTATTCCCTAGTCTGTTTCCCTTGAACATTACCTAAGTGCATTCTAAGTAACAGTGATTCAACACATCTCTTGCACCCATTAATTATTTAGTAACAACCTCTTTGAGTGAAGTAAGCTCTCCAGTGAGGTAAAAACCATGAAAAGGCTTGATGCTTTCACAGATCAAGTTATGTCAGGGTTCTCTTTCCAAAGTCCAATTGGTAATATAGAGTTACACAGTGTCACTTTCAAGATCAGTAGAAGGAAATCAAAACTTTTTTTTTTCTTTTGCAGTTCAGAGATGAAACCTGGGGCCTTATGCATACTAGTCAAGAACTCTGCCCCTGAGCTAGGACCCTAGTCCTTTTTGTTTTTATCTTTTAATTAGTTAATTAATTAATCTGCCTTGTATGCATATGTCTGAATTGCCTGTAAGTATGTAAGTGTAGCCATGCCGTGCAATGCCTGTGGAGGTCAGAAGAGGGCATCATATACCCTGGAACTGGAGTTAGGAATAATAGCCAAAATGTGGGTGCCAGAAATTGAACCCTGATCTTCGGCAAGGGCAGTTAGTGTTCTGGAATGCTGAGTCATCTCTCCAGCCCTCTGATTTTATTTTGTTTTTGAGAAGAGATGTTATTGTGTGGCTCAAGATAGACTTCTGCTAGGAATGATCCCACTTTATCTTTTGGAATGCTGGGATTACAAACATGTTCTCCCAGCCTAGTTGAAAAGCAACATTTAGATTCAAATTCCAGTACTCTTGAAGGTAAGGCATCTGCTACTTCCTGAGCCACTGATGCACCTCACAGTTTGGAATATGAAAGTGACTTTTGAGCCTCATAAAAAGAGGAAGGCTAATTTTCTAAGTTGGTGAATGCAACAATGAGAGAGGTCCCTCCCCCAGATCTGGATATTTGCATGTGTATACAGGATACATGTTCATCAAGTTTGAATTTCATACTACAGTCTCTGAGAACTAAGATTCCACATCATTTTCTACTACTTGGCTTCTAGAACTTGCTCAGGTACTGGTCTACGGGATTATGTTCCTGGACCGACCCTTCTTTCATGATAATTATTAGCACAGATTGATTGTACAAATTAATGTTTTCCTTGTGAAGTTCACACACATATAAACGGCCCTCCCTGAACTTTACTCTGAAAGTGTTTCTTTTGTGTTCAGTTTTTTCTTTCAATTTTGTTTACCTTTCTGTGTACAGTTTTGCTTACCAAGATATCATCTAATTCCATCCATTTTCCTAAAACTTGCATGAGTTAGGGGTTCATTTCGGAGTAGTACATTTTCAGTGTGGACATGTGCCCTTGTTCTCTTTCTTCTAAAGTCACTTATCAATTCTAGAATTTTATCTGAAATATTGTGATCATATTCAGAGACTCCCCCTTAGCACTGTGACTTTACTTACCCTCTGGCCTTCTTTCCATTTTATAGTATCTTTTTGTTCTTTATTTTTCCATCTTTATTGAATTTTGGTGAATTTCATACAACATAGTTGGATCCTATTTAGATCCCTTTCTATATCCAGTCCCCTCCCCACTTACGAATTTCCTGCTTTGTAATTGGATTTATGGTCTGTTCTATAGGATGGAGCCCTTAGGTAACATGGATAACAGGCCCAGGACCCTGAGGGTAAGCATATCACAGGGCTTACTTGCAGAACCTTAGACTGTTATTCTGCTAATTAGATACAATATTAAACTGATTCATAAGGACTGACCTATGGCCATACTCAGAGATTAAATGCATCTCTCAACTCTCATCAGAGAAGCTTCCTTATACCAAAACCTACAATTGGCCAATGTGCAGAGAATAAGAGCCTGTAGAATATTTATCTCACTCATCCAGACTGTTTTTTGTCTGTATTGTACCTACATGGGTCTTGTGCCTGCTGTCCTAACTGCTGTGGGTTCTTATGTGCAACTGTCCTACGCTGTCCAGGTAATACAGGTAAAACATTTCTGGCTCTCACAATCTTTCTGTTGTGTCTTACATGGTGATCCCTGAGCCCTGGGAGGAGAATTACCACTGTTTCCATATGCACTCAAATGCTGATTGAAATGAAGTGTACTTCTGTACGTTGGCTACTGTGAATGGCTATGCACATAATCATGGCTGTGAAGCCATCTCTGATGCTCCCATGAGCGAGTGGTAAGGAGGATTCTTAGGGTTTTCTATAATTTGGATTTTTTTGGAGGGATGGATTTTTTAACTGAATTTTTGTGTATTTCCTACAGAAGATCTTTATCATCTTTATACTCTGTTACCCCTTGCCCACCTTTCCACTGAGTTCCATATGCATTCTTTCATTTGTGCTAAGGCCTATTTTATCGAGTTAGTGTCCCCAGACATCCTTTAGGGCAACATTGTCCACTGAGGTCTACTTAGCATATCTAGAGTCCCTCCTTTAAGAAGATCAGCTCTTCCTCACCTAGTATTAATCAGCTGCCCATAGTTCTTCAGCTAAAATGGGGATCTGGTGCCCATTTCACCAGTTTTGTGCAGGACTTTTGTCTGCTTGAGTTGGCATGAGTCTTGTGCATGCCCTCACCACTGCTGTAAGTTAATATGAAGAGGGTTTCAGGATCCTGTCAGCCACCGTTTCCATATAGTCACGCACCTTCCTCTGTCATGACTTCTGAGCTCTAAGTCCATGGAGGACAATATAAGAGTCCTGTCCAAGGACCTACACTGTTGCAGACTCTTATTCTCTAAGCTTTGGACCTTTGTGTCATTTTGTGTCCATGGTCCTCTCTTGCATGAGGGACTTTGGAAGATGAGAGTTGAGAGATGTATTAGTGATCTCTTTGCTCCTTGTTCCATTGTGTTCATGAGCTTAGGTGTACAGGATCCATTGTAGATCACTTAGGACTGGGAAATTCACAAACCATCTCTATGTGGAACTCTGAGATAGACCTGATCTTTTGTAGAAGAAGCCTATCTGATGAGTGCTGACCGCCATCCTTGTTTGTAAAATAAGGTTGCATATTTAGCACATGCTAAGAAATTACGTTTCTTTAGGGTTTTCTCTAAGATCTATGATCTCTCTAGCCATGTTTGGGCCAGTCATTGTTGTGGTTATTGGGCCTTAAAGGTAGGATTGAACCATTAATCAGCTGGTTTTGTGTATGTGTTTTTGAGACTGATTCTCCTTGTAGCCCCAGCTGGCCTAGAACGCACTATGTAAGCCAGGCTGACCTGAAATTCAGAGATCCACATGCCTTTGTCATGTGTCACCATGCCAGGCCAAATGAATATATTTTTTGGTTATTTTGTCTTTTGGGGACAGGGTCTCCCTCTAGCCCCAGTTGGCGTGGAACTGCCTATGTAGACGAGGCTGGCCTTGAACTCACAGAGATCCACCTGCCTCTGCCTCTGCAGTCCTGGGATTAAAGGTGTGTATTCCCATACCTTTACCTTTTTGATTATTAAATATATTTTAAAAAATACTAATTGTACTATAAATCAGTGGTACAATTGGAGTTTTTTAAACAATAATTTATGTATTACTGGTTTATTTGTTGTGTATGAGTGTATTGGCTGCATGAATATAAGTACCCTGTGATGCCCAAGGAGGTCAGAAGAGGGTGTCAGATCCCCTGGAAATGGAGTTTGAGGTGATGTCCAGCCACCATACGGGTGCTGGGAATGGAACCTGGGTTCATGTCTTCTGCAAGAGTAGCCAGTGCTCTTAACTGCTGAGCCATCTCTAGTCTCTGTAGTTAGGAATTTTAAAAACCCTCCTCCTGAATTCCACAGAGTCTAAACAAATTTACACACTCAGTCCATAGCTTGTGTGGTTCCTTTTATCTGGGCAACCCCTTTAGCTTTATTTTCTATTTAGTAATATCCATTGTTGACTCAAAAACACAGGCATTTCAAAGGGTGTCAGAGCTAGTTTTTTCTGGATCTAAATATGAGTGAGCTTGAACCCCAAACACTGATTTAAATTATCCCATATTCCATGTTTCCGCACGGTAAGAGTTCCTTAAGTTCTCATAGGAGGAACAAATATCCCAGATTCCATGTTCCAGCACGGTAACAGTTCCAAAAGTTCTCATAGGAAGAAGTGTTGTAAAGGAAGTGGAAAGACCTTGGTGGAGACTTCACCTATAAAGGTTACAAAGAAACCTCTGCTACAGGCTTCAGATGACATGAAATGACATTCTTCGCCTTTGGTTGGTCCAAGCTCAGAGTCTGTTCCTCCATTCCAAAATCCTTCATCTGATGATCACAAGGATGTTAGTCACATACGGAGATAGACAAAGAAAAGACGGGCTTAGAAGATAAGCCAAGATAATTCGGCTCTCAATGTGTAATACCGCAGTTCTCCACAATCGCTAAATTTTTCATCAGTCAGTCAGCCTTGCCAAGTTTTTAACAAGGGTGTAGCCTTCGATTTCAGTTCCTGCCATTCTGCATGGGATGAGATGGGATCTCAGTGTAGATTACATGTGCATTTTAGTTATAGCCATTGATGCTGATCTGGTCTGAAAGCTTACTCCCCATTTAGAGGGCAGAGCATACAGGATGGTGCAAGCCTTTTGCAAAACAGAGAAACTTCAACTGCTCTCTTACTCATGTTAGGGATGATGATATTCCTTCTAGAATGCATTGTTCTTCATATGATGGCACTTTTTTTCTGTGACCACTGCAAAGGAATGGGTAATTTATTTGGCTAAGAAAACTTGAGATGCAATGACATGTCTTGTCTAGAGATTCAACCTCATGGTCAACTTGCATCCCCAGAGGTGGTACCAACTAACCCCATCGCATCAGGGATCAAGACTTCAGCAAACAAATTTGGGGGCACATAAACATTTATCCCCTATTTATTTTTACCCAACAAACTTACCCTTGACACTGTCATTGGCTAGGAACTATGATTATCCTAGAATTCAAAATTCAATAAAAAATTTTGAGTACTAGGGGGATGGTTTAGTGAGTAAAATTCTTGCTTGCAAGCGTAAGGATTTGAATTCTCAGCCCCAGAACACACATAAATACTGGGTGTGGTAGTGTATATTCTGTAAACCAAGTAAGGTGAGGAGAATATACATGTGGATTTCCTAAGGTGCTTGTCAGTCATTCTATCTAAATCAGTGAGCCTCACATTCGGTGAGAGACCCTGTCTCAAAAAATAAGCAGAGCATAATTGAGGAAGACAAATGACATAAACCTCTAGAATCTAAACACATGTATACAGGTACACACACACAGACACACAGATACACACACAGGAACTAAACATTAACTATGCTGTCTTCGTAATCAAACTAAATGGTCTGCATGGAAAATGGATCAGCATCATATAATCCTCTCATAGAGGAGAAAAAAATGGTTATCAAATGAGTCTTTGAAAACATGGTCCATTCTTATTTCTCTTTTGAATATTATAGGTCCCCACATAGAGCAGCTGCCACTATTTTGATTTTTCTCTTTTATACACATGCACCTTGATCATGGTCTAGAGAACATAGATTTGAAGGGAACCTTTATTGTAAACTGTGAGGGTAAAGCAGGAAAGGTCATTTGGGTTGTATTTCTTATTTAACTACTGGAGCCTTCATTTCATTTCAATAAACAATTAGGAGGAAGATTCAAGAAATGTGCCCCTTGCCAAAGACTGCATGCTTTTGTTTGTGGGTGTAAGCATGTAGGTGTGTATGTGGGGACTCATGATCTAAGGAAGTGGAGTGTCTTCCCTAATTTCTGTCTTCTTTATTTTAGACACAAAGTCTCACTGAAATTCAAACTCACTGACTGAGTTAGTATGGCTGGACAACAAGCTACAGGTATCTGTCTGTCTCTGCCTTCTGCAGTGACATCATAGGAACACACTACTATGCCTTTGTTTTTGTATGACTGCTGAAGATTAAGGTCATATCCTCCTGATAGCTCAGCAAACACTTCACCAAGACACTTCCCTAGCCCCTAAAACTACATACTACACAGATCCTTGCACACCAGTGTTGACTGCAGTTTACTGACAAAATGGAAGCCATGGAGGTGTTCCAGCACAGAGCCACTCATTCAGAAAATGAAATATAATGACACAGTGGAGGTGTTCCAGCACAGAGCCACTCATTCAAAAACTGAAGTATGATGATGCAGTGGAGGTGTCCCAGCACAGAGCCACTCACTCAAAAATTGAAGTATGATTACACAGTGGGAACCTTTTCAGGAAGAAAGAAGAACAAAGGTTGTTAACAGGAAAAGAGATGCAACTGGACATGATTATATTAACCGAATTAAAGGAGTCTAAGAATGCAAAATACTATACTTTTTTCTGTCAGTTTTGACCTCTTCTGCTCTCCAAAGGTTTTGCATGACATGATTGTACTTACCTACTTGCAGGCAATATGCTCATACATATCAGCTTTTAAAAAGAAATGAAAACATCGGGTCACTGAAATGGCTAAGTGGGTCACGGTGCTTGACACTGAGCCTGAGATTAGGTTCTGGGATCAATACGGTAACAAAGAGAGAATGGATTCTTATAAATTTTCCTTTGACCTCCACACATTAGTATACATTGACTCCTGCTGTACGCCGTGAGCGAGAGAAATCAGCCAGCTTGTAGTCTGAGTTCATCTCAGAGGAAATCAGCTTTAGGAAGATTCCACCCCCCTGTGACCACCTGTAGTTAATCTTTGTAGCTAAGTCTCACAGGAATGTCCTGGGGTCTGACAAAAGGACTCACCTTCTTCTCACCAGAGCTGAGCTAAGAAGGAAGCTCTGACAGTGCCAGGGTCTTAGCACTCTCCTGTTTCAAAGCCCCTGCCCCCTCCTAGTGCCACCTTCCTGGTATGCATACAACTTCCTGGTGGCATAATGTCTTTCTGTTAATTACCACATTGCTGTATGGATCTATCTGCATTCCTGATTCCTCAAAACTATAAATATCCCCTGAAACAGTAAAGCGTCTGGCCTATCTGAAGAGCATAGGTCGTCATGTGTGTCTGTCCTCATATGACTGGTCTTGTGTGTCTGAGCGGCCTGTAGAGCCCAGGTCCGTCCATCCTCATGTGTCTGTCTTGTCTGTCTCCACTGTCCTGCGTGTTCCCTCCGTGTGCCTCCACTCATTCCAGGTGCCTAGAAGAGTCTCATGTCCATGCTGCCCGCTGGACGGGACAGACTCCCTAAACAAACAAAAAAATAAAAAATAAACAATGTGATAAAAAAGTAAACAGTAAACATACACTATGTAAAAAAGCAATATTTGTACCAAATATATAAAAACCCCCCTTTTCTTTCTTGTTTAAGTGAATGTAAATAAGACAGAGGAATTTACAAAATCCATAGAGGACATAAGAGAGATTATCAGAAAATTTTTATCAATCATAGGCCAGCATGAAGAAAAACGTCACCCTCAATTTGAATATCATCATTTTTGATGCAAGGTAGAATAAGTATGACAGAATTAGGAACATTCATTGTCAACAGTCTTGGACTATTGAATGTATATGAATACATAGTTTGTGTGACTGTAACTGGAACTATGGAGAAATGCTTAACTACCTACCAGGTCTTCTTTCTTTACTTTGGATTCAGATGGCTTGTATTCACCCAAGTTGGCTTGTTCTAAGTTCCAGGTGACATTTGTGAAAAAAATGATGCAGACTCCTTTCTCCTGAAAGTGTCCCTGAGGGTGTGCACCATTTACCCCTTTCTCAGGATGATCCCACATTTTCTAGGTCTTGTTGAGATAAAAACAATGACTGCAACATGATATAAATGTATGTGAGCCTGTGTCTGTGAGGGGAGTATGTGTCTATAACTGTGAATATGTATATAGACTACGTGTTGTTGTTGTGTTTCCAGGTAGACATAAATGTATCCCTACTCACCCTAGTTAGGACACTGATGAAAGACTAACAATGTTTCAGCTCAAGTCTAGTTTTGTGTAGCAATGAACTAATCAAGGTCTTGTACTGGAATATGGGGATTCCAAGGAACCCACATTGCCAGTTATGAATGTTGAGTCAGGAAATTTTTGTAACAGTAGCTCCAAGAGTCCCTTGCAGTCAGCTGTTCCTCTACCTCTGCTCCCCAGGTATTTACACAATATTGAGGAAGGATCTTGGGACTATGAGCTTCCTGAGGCATGACAGTTTCATGACCTTCCCCAGCCTTCTGATGTTCCTCTGCCAAAGGGACTGTTTCAATTTACAGAAATAGCTATACAAGAGTAAGTCTGGAAAGGCAGGTCATCAATGGAAAGGCATATACAGAAGTTTCAAATCTTAGCATTGGCACATGTGCCATATTGTCATTTCTGTTTCTGTGTCAAATGTGCTGACAAAAAAAATTGAGAAGATAGAGAGTTTATTTTAGTTCAAAATTCCAGGTTAATAAGCAGTATTATTAAACAAATTTCTACTTACCATCATTGGGAGGTATTAGTTGTATTTGCGCTGTAAAAAAACACCATGATCAAGGCATCTTACAGCAGGAAGGGTTTGTTGGGATGGAAGGTTCCAGAGGGATCAGCATCCATTATGGTTGGGGAGACATGTATGTCAATAGAAGAAGGAAGCTGCAGTTCACATCTTGAAGCATGCCCAAGAAGCAGAACTTGTAAACAGGAAGTGAAGTAAGACTCTGAACTCTCAAAGCCTGCCCCCACTTACATGCTTCCTCCAGCCAAGCTGTGCCTCCTAAAATTTCCATGACCAAACCAAAGAGTACCACAAGTGTGGACCAAGTATCCAAATATGTGAGCCTAGGGAGATAGTTGCCATTCAAACTTTCACAGTGAGGAAGTCTAGGTAAGAATTCTAATAGTCACATGTTCAGCTGGCTTGATTGTTTTCAGTTTGATCTCTCTACTCTTACACAGACCAGGACTCCCAGTCAAGGGAATGGTGCCACATACAGTTGGCTGAGCCCACCTACATCACTTAATTGAAGATAATGCCCATAAACATGCCCACAGTCCAACCTAATGGAGACAGACTCTTCCCAGGGGAATTATGTGGTGCCAGATTGCAATTACAGCTAATAGATATGTCTTACCCTTGCCCTATGGAATTGTGTTGCCTACACTGGGCTGCGATTTCTGATGTCAGTTAGCATAATTACAACAGTCTCCCACAGACATTCCCACGTCAACACAATGTACATAGCCTGTTGGGACCTGCTTCCCAGGGACTTAAAGTTATATCAATTTGACAATTAAAGGTAGCAAGCATGCCTTCCCTCCTGCCCAGGAAATTACACTACCCACATTGGGCTAGCCCGTTCTAACCTCAGTTTTCTTATAAAAATCCTCAGAGTCTTGTCCAAGAGCCAATCGAATCAAGGAAATCCCTCACGACTGACTGTTCAAGTCGACAGATTTAATGTGGAGAAAGAAGGAGTGACAGGAGAGAAGAAAGAGAGAATTTGCAGAAGGAAATATATCATAGGTAGAAAGTCGACTTGCAAGCCAGGTGACATTTAAAGCTAAGAAAATACGATTCCACTTTCTCAGATATTACAGTTCCTCCTTAGAAAAGTAAAACCTTCAAAGCTGAGTTACAGTCAATGCAAGATAGGCGAAGATTGTCTTGTCAGAATTTCACAAGGAATGATGATGTTATGTCTAAGGACACAGAAGAGAATTTGAAAGAGAAATCACTCCATAATTTCGAGATAATTTGGATTAGATGCATAGGATGAATTGAGAAATCAATGATAAATACCAAGGTACATAGAAAAATTAGCGATAAATACATATTTTATAATTTCAAATAACTTCGTATGGATACATAATGGGGGAAATGAAAAGTATTTTCAGAAAATTATAGTGACAGGCAGTTCTGTTGTGGGGCTAGGAAATATTCCTACAAAGTTAATGTACACACCTGTGTCAGTGTAAACACTGCAATTGCAGATCCATAGAGGACAGGATAGAATTGAAAGTACAGCCGTAATTTCTGCACTTGGGAGACTGAGGAAGAAGGAGCAGGAGTTTGAAGTCAGCACAGGGTACCTAGTAATAGCCTCGTCGTCCAATTTCTTCTGAATTGAAGCATTGTAACACGTCACTGAAGAGAACCCCCAGCAGTTCCAGGACTCAGGCAGATAGGTAGACACCTTGGAGATTCCAGGCAAACTTCCAGCATTTGCGAGCATCTGTGAAAAGGGACTGACTGCAGCTAAGAATAGCTTCCTGACAAGACAAGCTTCCTGGGATTTGTTAATGACCCCCTTTAAAAACCCAAATCCCAAAGCAGGAAGACTGCTAGCTTCTTCACTCCTGGATGGAGGCTCCCCCGCCCTTAATTAGAAGGTTTGAAGGTAAAGGAGTCACATGTCTCAGGAAGTTCCAGACAATAACAAAAATCATAAGTCTCTACCCTGACATTATAGGAACAGCAGACATCTGGTAAACCAAAGAGACTCTGTAACTTGGCAAGCTCCCTGGGGAGATTCTTGGGCCTTCCCAGGTGCTGCAGAGAACTACAGGATGGAGCTTTCAAGGGTTTTTTGTGGTGTTCAGGTGGGCTTTTCAATGATGTAGCTGTTTTTCAAAGTCCATGCTCCTGTAAGTAATCCCTCACCTGTAAGTCATGTTGATAAATTCACAGGTTCACCAGTTAAGAAGTGAAGAAAAATTTTTGGACTGAACATCACTATCTGGGTGTGTATGAAGTTCTTCAGATTTCCACTGGGAGCATCTCACATCACACCCTGCCACAAACACACACATTGAGAAGAAACTGCAGCGTTTGAAGTGAGGCATCCCATGTCAGTAGATCTCTTGTCATGTAGAAAGCCCAAATTCTTAACCTCCATTTCTATGGGCTTTTGAGTTCTTTTAGAAGGTCAAATAGCCCTGTTGTTTAAACCCAGTCTCTATGATGTTTGCATGAAACATTTAAAAATACGACATGCTGGGGATGGAGGGATGGCTCACAAGTTAAGAACAATAGCTGCGCTTGCAGAGGACCCAGGTTCAGTTCTCAGCACCAACACAACAGTGAACAAGTATCTGTAATTCCAGTTCCAGGGGCCCTGAAGCCCTCTTTATCCTATGAAGGCATTGAACACATGTGCACTTGCATACACACAGGCAGAACAAATGCACAGAATAAAAATGAATAAAATAAAATACCACTTATTTGACCACACTTGTGATGTAGATTGTCAAAGCTATGCAGAATTTATATCCAATGATAGCACAGCAGAAACACTTAAATTAGTGACTTATTGTGAAGTAAAGTTAAAGTTGGGGATTTCTAATGGGATAGATCTCAAAGCTAACCAAAACAAGAATCACACAGAAAACAGAAACTATGCCATGCAGGCAGGAAAAACCACAGTGGATTGTGAAATTAGCCTTCAGGTTTAATAGTTTCCTGATGTCAGACCATACATGTAATAGGAAATAAAGCCACTGACATGCAACTCATTTGCAAATACAAATAAAATTTCACAAACTGTTGGTTCTCACTCTCAGCCCAGGGGACTCAAACCCCTTTTAAGGCCACCTGAGAGCCCAACGCTGGGGAGCCTCGCCCCACTCTCACTTTCAGCCTAGGGCACTGGAACCCCTTCAGGCTGTCTGAGTGTCAGTCCCAAGAATCCAGACCATCAGATACAAACAGCATGAGGAGTTTATTTCACTTGTGCAAGTGGGTGACTTAGCCTAGGGAAGCCAAGCCCCCCCCGGCCCTGCTTGGACCAAGCTCTTATAGTAAAAAACCATAAGATTATCATATATTGACATACAGGTTATAGATTGGCACAAACCAGGGTTACAAAAAGACAACTTTTACATAGTCCAACCTTTTTCTCAGTAATGCCACAAACATTGTGACACATTACAAAATGTTGACTTGACAAATGTTTTAACCAGAAGTCCATTTTTATTAGAAATGGGGCTTTTTCTGTTATTATCCCAGACATTATCTCACATACCACGAGTTGTTGACATGTCTCTTGTGACAGGAGATGCTGACATAGTCCTTATGACTTTTGGGACTTTCTACTTAGGGAGGGGTGAGCTGACAAGGAGGTTTTAACAGCTTTTTATTTGAGTGAGGGTCCTACAAAACATGAGCACAGTCTCCACATTCAAGAAAGGAGGTCATGATGCATTTATCTTAAGAGTGGCCAATATTTTCATTGTTCAAGTTTCTTATAAGCCATAAATCTGAATTATAGAAGGGGAAAAAATCAAATATGCCTGGAGAACTAACTCAAGTACAAAAATGAATTAAAGCCACAAACTGATCTTTACAAATTGTTTTTATATTTAAATTTTTTAATTTAATTTTTAAGGTTTTTTATCTTAAAAATTACATGTATATGTATGTCTCGCTCTGTGTATGTACATGTGAGCAATGCCTGCAGAGCCCAGAATATAGATAGGCAAGCAGATCCCCTGCAGCTGGTGTTAGAGGTAGTTTAACCCTCTTGATGTGGGTACAGGGAATCATACTTGAGTCCTTTGTAAGAGCACTGTGCTATCTTACCTGCTGAGATATCTAGCTGTAACATAACTCAGAGTTTCAAAATTATTTATCTTTCAGATATTCACTTCCATATATTTTTATTTTATTGGAATATAATTAATGTACACTTGATCAATTGGAATTGGAACATGCAAAGGCTTTTAGTATTAGAACATGATAGTCACTAGAGTATTTACCATACTTTTAACTTATCCAAGACCAATTCCTTGTACTTTGGGCTTCACTATGAAACTATTGCTATAGTTTCAACAGTACCCAAGGCTCTGACAGCTGTCACGACACAATAATGCTCATAGATTTGGATATTCGACTCTTTTCCTGTAATTGATATCACACACTCTGGGATCACCTGCTTTCAGTGAGTGCAGCATTTGAAAACTTTATTCCTCTGTGAGGTTTATAGTGCCCAGTGATTGGTATCTGATGTTTCATGATTGATCCAGGAACTGACAGTTAAAGTATAAGTCTGATAATTTCTTTTTTATGTGAAGAAAATATTGGCCCATCTGGGTCTTTTCAGATTCTAAGTGAATTATAGGTTCAGCTACTCCAACGCAAAAAAAAACCTCATTGGTCTTAAAATTTTTATTATATTCAGCTATAAATTCCTCAAACCATTTATATGATTTAATATTTGTTGTTTTGAGTTCCAGGTACTGCTTTCCTCAATGCACACACACATGCACACACACACACACACACACATACAACATAGAAACACAGAGATACAGACATACGCAGACACACACAGACGCACATGCATGCTCATACACAGACTTCAGATAGAATCCCATTCTAGTTAAATAATGTATTTAAATTTTAACTATGGTATACAAATATCAATAAAATGCAAAAACCAATAAATAAATCTTAGAATGTATTGATCACAAATCATTTGAGGAATGTGTGTATCTGTAAAAGCCCTTCAAACTAAGGAGAATCAAAAAAACTATTAAAGGTGAAGAAGATCCTTAGTCAGCAAAACTTGATGCAATATAGCCTAGTAAAAGGGAAATGGTATAACCTTCTGTTAACCCTCAAGCTTTAGTTTTATTCCAGGTCAGTATGGACTGCTTGTGTGTCGAGATGAAGAACAGACCTTTGTTTATAGAGAAGAATTTTGTATAGTAGATGAAAATTCACCACTGTCAGTCAGAATCTGTTTCCTGATCAAGGGGATTGTGTTTCCACCTCTCCACATTTCCACCTGTAGTGCACTGGCCCGGCTGCATTCTGTTCTCTCTTGGTGCTAGGCTCTTGGGCAAGAGCTAGCCTGATTTTATCAGTTGCAGTATTGAAGTAAACAACTTGACCTTTCTGCAGACTTCCTCTTTCTCTTCCTGCTACCTGCTTTACATGGATGCTTGTTTACAAAAAGCACATTATATCCCAGCTGCGTCCTGTTAGTGGTTCATCACTAGGTATGGATTTGATACATTGAGTTAACATCCTTGTTCCTGTTTACTGAGGTTACTTTCCTGTTCCTGCCCATGGGAATGTGAACTTTTCAACCCTTGAGCCTTGTTTCCTGTCTTGATTGGTGCTATATAAGCTTCCAGCCTCTGCATAATAAATGGCATTCGGCATTCTCTCTCAGCATGAGAGTGTCATTTGGTTCAATCCTCAGACTGTTGCCCGTCCCTGGTGCACAGTGATGGTGCAGGTGCCATCACCACCTTTCTCCACTGTCCTGAAAGCTACAGGAAATGTTTGGTCTTCTTTGAAATGAAGATACTTACCAAGGATGAACATAATTATATTTAGAGGCCATGCCAAATCTCAGTTATAAAGATGAGTTCCTTTTAGTAACATTCCCTCATTGCTCCACTGATTTCTAACACTGACCAGTAGCCAGAGGGCAGGCTGGGAAGGAGTTCTCAAACCTTGATGACTTTGTGGTTAAACAAGGCAGAGGTCTTCCTGAGCCATTCTCTAAACTGGGCCACCAGAGCACAGCTCCTAACTGGCACACATAGGAGCCCTCTATGATATATCATCAACTTGTGGGTGTCCTACCTCACTGTGACATCACATGGCTGTGTCTCTCCATGACTACACTGTTAAGGATTTGAAGTAGAGTGACTACATGTACACGTGTGTGAGAATGAAGGACTTCATGTATATAGAGTTTTAACTGTGGAACTTATCACAATTCCTGAAGGTGCAAAGTAGGAATATTTTACAAAACAGCCCTGCCCCATGCCCAGTTTCTACTCCAATAAATGAGGCATGATGGAATTAAAAATAATCTATTCTATTTTCCACCCTTTTTATTCCTTCTCTGATTATGTGTATCTTAATATCTTTTACAGTATCTTGGTCATTTCTGATTGGCCAGTCTTTGAGCTCATTATTCCCTAGGTGTTTTTTCCCCCTGGGGTCAAAAATCAGGCCAACTCAGAATGAGTGACCTGTAGCTAATGAGGAGGTTACAGTTGTGTGGCGAGCAATGAATGGGAGGAACAATTATTGCAGTATGTTTCACAATCATGGGCTTTATTACATGTTCTGTCTGTACCTTCATGATATACTTAAGAAAGTAACTCTGAGCCTTAATATTTCATTCTACCAATGGGCAGGCTAGTCCCAAGGCCCTCCCTCAAAGCTGCCTCCTGTTCTAATAGGAGATGGCTACCTTCTCACACAACATTTATAATACCTCCAGAGTCAGGTTTGACTGTGATTCAAGGAGAAATGAAGACACTGAATATCCAATGGTAATATCATGACCATTGAATTTTAATCATCAATGATTCTGTGTATCTTATATGCATATGTATGAAGGTGTGGGATCAGAATCTTGATTTTGATGAAGCAAGAAATGTAGTAGATTGTGTGGTAATCATTTAGCACATGAATGGAAAGGAGAAATGAGAGGAGCCATAGGACATTAGGGAGCAAAGGAGAAAAGGGAGCTGGAGGAAGGAAGGAGAAATATGGTAGGTGGTAGTGGTTTGAATGAGAATGCCCCTCATAGGCTCCAAGAATTTGGACATTTTGTCCCCAGTTGGTGATGCGGTTTATGAAAGCCTTGAGAAAGAGAACAAAGGCAGAAAGAGAGAGAGAGATAAAGAGAGACAGACAGAGCGAGACACACACACACACACAGAGCAAAATAGAGAGAGAGATGAAGAGAGAAAGAGAGAAGGCAGAAGGAGAATAGAATAGACAAGACAATAAGGAATTTTGGACAAAGTTGGAAAGTAGTTTGTTCAGTAAAGGGAAAGGCTTCACATATGTGGAGGAATCTGAGCACAGTCTTAAAATGCACATCATTCTTTCAAGTGGAACAGCAGGGGAAAGGGTTTGTGGTGTATCCAAGCAACCTAGAATTCATCTCTCAGTTTCAGCCTTAAAAGAAAGCTGTGGGCCTTGAAGATCAAGCACTGGATTCAAGGCCAGAAGGAGCAAGCACTCTTTATCAGGCTGGGCAACTTATAGTAGGAAATGAAGTGTTAGCATGTACCAAGTATGGCTTTTAGAATTTTATTATGATTTCTGTCCAAGTTGGGAATGGTAAAAAGTAAAGATTAGATCCAGAAAAATGCAAAATATAAAAGTTATTTCTATAAATAAAAGATCTATGGTTACTTGGTGTATCCCAGGAAAATTACAGTTTTAAAAACAATTTGGATTAAAATCATAATAGACAAAGTCATGCCCTTAAGATGTGGAAATAAAGATTATGATAAATGAAGGATGCGTCATTATATGGAACAATGAGATTCAACCATGGAAAATGAGTATTTTAATAAAATTTAGCAAGTTCCATAATTTATCTAACTATAATTATTAATTCTAATTGTAATTTCAAAAACATTTAAAGAAAAGTCACATGTGTACAAAATGCATTAGATATGTATACAGACAATTGTAGAGAACAAATGAAAAGACAAAAAATCTACGCTATAATAGATATCAAGATGAATAAATTTATCCATGTAGAATTTGAAAGTGGAACTGAACTGAAGCATCATTGTATTGGTAAAAATAGAAATTATCTAAATAGTCAAAAAATACATTGTGAAGGCAAACATTTTACATCATTGGTTCCAAAACAGATGAAGAGAAATTCTTTCAAATAATTGTCGTTGAAGTTCATGAATTGTTGTAAATGTTGAAGTATAGCATTCCTTTTCCAGGAACCCTAAGAATACAAAAATCAAAGTGTTTATTAGTGCCAAATATGGTTTATTTCAAGACTGGGTAAATATGGGAAAGTTTAAATATGCACTTAATTATATTAATAACATAGTAAGTATGGGTAAAAGATTTATTGATTAGATAAAATCAGTGAATAAGATAAAATTCAACATCCATATATGATATTATTATATATTTTTAAAATTTCATTTTATGTGCACGAATGTATTGCCCGCACATAGGTAAATGCATCCAGGTGTTGCATTGCCTGTGGAGGTCAGAAGAGGGCACCAGATTTCTGGGAAATTACAGACGGTTTTTAGCCTCCATTTAGGAGCTGGTAATTAAACCTGGGTTCTCTGCGAGAGTAGCCAGTGCTCTTAACCACTGAGCCAGCCCTTGTTATTATGTTTTTGAGACAGAGTCTCAGTCTATATCCCCAGTTGTTTTAAAACTTGACATCCTGTGCTTGGATGACAGGTGGATATCAACACCCAACTCCTAGTAATCATTAATAAAACAAAGAGAGTAAAGCTTCCTACTTTGAAAAGATGTCATTTCCAGCTATGCTCTTGCTAAAGCTGGACCACTAACCTATTTAATGGGAATGGAAAGGCAACATTATTTAATTATTGCTTATGTTTTTCAAGAACATATAATAGAATATATCACATAATAGGTAAATTGCATCCATTTATATTGACACATAATATATAAAAATTATATGGAGGTGATTGTGGAGATGGCTCAGTAATAGAGAACATTGGGCGTGTTTGCAGAGGACCAAGGCTTGGTTCCCAGCATCTACATGGCAATTTACAACCATATGTAACTCCAGTCCAGGAGAATCAGGTGCCCCTCTTCTGACCTTTGAAGACATCGCATGACATGGATGCATTTGCATACATGCAGGTGATACACTAATAAATGTGAAAAAATTAATCAAAATTTTAAGTTATAGGAAATAAATCCATGAGACATTTTTCATAGAAATATTTAAACAGTTTGAATAACCACGGTGTAGAAAAAAATGAAGGTAAAGAGTTATTAGCTATATAACCACACAGATTATGGTATAGAATACCGATACTCATTCTACTTCTGATTCAGGCATAAACTGACATGAAGAAATTTCAGACGATAAGCAATGGAAAAAAAAAAGATCAAAGTACTATATCTGTATAAATTTATCCAGTTTTGATTAAAACATATTTCCAAGAGAATATGTTTACATGGGATAAAAGCAATTAGGACAGGTTGTGTATGAAACTGATAGAACGTATTTTATCTGAGGAATGCCAAATAACTCACATTTTAATTGCTTTGTGTTTTTCTGTATTTTCTGTGTTGCCTTCCAAAAACCATGGCAACAACTTAAAACCACTTATAAATGAAGATTTTATACAATATCTCTTTGCCAGCTTCTAATCTAGAGAGAAGTCAAAATACATAACAAAACAGAAGCTATCTGTAATTTCTGTCCTCGACTGTTGGAGACCATGTGACCTCTGTCTTGCCCTTCTGCAAATATAACATCCTGACAGTTGTTGATACCAATTATGTAATTCAGTCTCTTAAGTGCCTCTTAGAGTTTCTTATTGTCTAGCAAACAAGTTTGCCCACCTGTAACCTTCCTTGGCTATACATGCCCTTGGCTCCTGGCTCTTCCCGTGATTTTTCCTAGCAACCTTAGTCCACACCCCACCTAGCCCCTGCCTCACCTCTTAGTATCTCCTTCCTGATATACACATAACCTTATGGTGGGCTTTTGTCTCTCTTAATTACCACATTTCTGTATGGATGTATCTGCATTCCTGATTACCCAAAATTATAAATACCCAGTAGTACAATAAAGCACATGGCCTGTTTGAAGAGCTCAGGTCATCCTTGTGTGTCTTTGTTCTTCTCTGTCCTGTGTGTCAGCGGCCTGAAGAGCCTAGGTCATCAATCCTTATGTGTCTGTCTTGTGTATCTGAGGCTTGAAGAGATACATTTCCCAAGTCATCTGTATATGTCTTTGTGTGTCTGTTCGGTGTGTGTGCCCCCACTCATTCCAGGTTTCCAGAGTCTCATGTACACTGCTGCCCGCTGGACGGGACACTCTACTACTTTCTTAAAGTCATACATTACTGTGTGCTAGAACATGGTCTCCTATGTGTGTGTGTGCATGTGTGTGTGTGTGTAAAGGCTTAATGCTTGCTTAACAAGTACATTAACCCTGGGCTATATTTCAGTCTCTTTAGTATTAATAGGTATTACTTTGTTTCTTTTTCTTTCTTGAAACACAGTCTCAGGTCTCCAAGGGGATCTTGAATTCACTACGGAGGGGGCCAGTCTTGAAGTTCTGACCCTTATAATTCTAGCTCTTAAGTCCAAAGGTGACAGGATTTTACCACAACACATGGTGTATTTATGGGTCCTGGGGCTCAAACTCAAGTTTTCTGTCATACTATACAAAATATGAGCCATTTCCCCAAATCTTTAATACCATAAGAGATTTTTACTATACCTATTTATTTGCTTATGTGTGTGTGCATGTGTGTGTGTGTGTGTGTGTGTGTGTATGTGTGCCCCAGCATGTATCTGGAAGTTGTACGAATGCTTTTCGTTATGGTTTCTCTCTTTCTGTTGTATGGGTCCCCAGGGTCAAACTCTGCCTGTCAAACTGGGAGGTGAGTGTCTTTACCAGCTGTGCAATATCCCAGCTATTTAAAGGGCAAAAAAGAGGCCAAAGATGCATTCATGAGAGAATTTGGAAGAAAGCTATGCACATCATTCTTTAAAACTCTCCCAATGTCTTTCTGTAATCTATTGGAAAAGTCTTGAGTCTTAATATCTGGGCTTACCTTGTTCTTAAAGAGAGATGTACTATCTCAAGAGGGGAGTTATCATAGTTTATACTTCAAGCTGGTAAAACACTTCCATTGATGTCTGCAATGTGTGTGTTACCTTACATTTCAGAAAGAATTTAATAAATGGGATTAAATGAAGGATTTTTAAATGAAATTGCCTTGAGTTATCCAAATGTAGTCAGTTTAATCACAGGTGTGCATATTAATGAAACAGGGGTTCTATGTAAGATGGGATCAAGTTGCCATTGCCAGCTAAAGAGATGGAGACCTGGAGAACCCAGCAAGGAGCCATTGACTATCAATGAAAGTGCACAGCTCCAAAGTGAATTATTCCCTCAGACCCTGCTCTAGGAATCCCACTAACTCCTTTGTTTTAGCCTGGAGAGACCCATCTCACTATCTCGGGCTTTGGAATGGACCCTAATAGATTCATATTGTTTGAAGACACTAGAACCATGGTGCTTTATTAAGGGACTAATAGAAAACGTATAGAGTTTAATTCTCAGACAAATAGTATCTGTCTCCCTGTGAGAAGTCTCCCATTTCTATAACAGAACAAACATCAGAAAAATCAGGCTTGATAAGGAACAGCTCTTTCTGCTTATATAGATAAATGGCATTGGGCCTAGGCATCCTAACTGGGAATGTTCTTTGCGGCTATTGTTTTCTGTGGCCTCAAGCCCTGCTTACAATTCCTGCAAGTCAGCAGATATACAAAGCCACTCATCTCCCTACTTTCTTGTACTACACCAGGTTTCTTCATTGAAAACAAATTGTTTTGATATCAGTGGTTGTGTTTTCAAATGAAACACATTTATTAACTTTTATTTACCATCAAATCTGATTTGCTCTCAAATGGTTATAAGTCCTATTAATAGTTTCTATGTGTCCTTCTGTGTAGGCTGAACTGTAAATTAATCTACTTGGAAGTCAAGAGAAGGCTTTTCTTTAACTTAAGTAAAAAATCTTAAGTTTTTCCCCTCTAAAATTTAAAATACAAGGGGGCTGAACAGATGGCTCTAAACTCCTCAGGCATTGGAAGACACTGTGCACTCTCATACATACAGAGAATATATTCATACACATAAAATAAAAATAATAAATATGATATTTAATGATTTTTCAATGCATACATGTTTAGGATTTGCATGATGGAAAAGAGAAAGAAAATCTAATAGGTAATTTAGTTTTAGACAATATATTGATTTTTATGAGTGTTTTGCCTATGGTTATGAAGGCAGAACCCTCAAAGGCCAGAAGAAGGTGATGGATCCCCTGGTATTGGACTGGTAGACAGTAGGTAGCCTGCATGTGTCTGCTGAGTACTGAACTTATGTCTTCTACAAGAGCAGTCAGTCAAGGATTGAGCTATCTCTTTAGTCCCTGATTGGTAAGTTCTGTGCTTATTGAAAACAGTAATAGACTAGAGGAAAAAGGGGTGTACAACTGTTTTTGCAAAGACATGTTGAAATTCTTTGGGGTTTTATTTTTACATATAAAGCACACTAGATTGTGGAAGCAGCCTGGATATGATATGTTTTTATGTTTAATTTATTCTGTGTTTTCTAAGCATCTGTAGGGTTTGTGAAATTCCGTCTCATTTCTTTTATAAAACACTTTTCTTTCCATGTCTTTCTGTGTGGGAAAATTTGCAGCATTTTTTTTTCTTTCTGTAAGACTTCGGCTCCTAATTTGTTCAATGTCAAAATAACCTTACCATATTATGCAATACCAATGTGGCTTTGGTTTTGAATTAATAGAATAATTACTTAATTTCCATTTCACTGTGGGGTGCAGGTATATAACTAAAGTGTTTCACAGCCCAACACATTTTTATGACTAGACCTTTTCTGTTCTCCTTTTAAATATGCTAGCTGCAAGAGAGTTACATAAACCTAATCTCTAATTGAAGAATACAGGTACACATTGTTCCAGCAATTTCAAATAAAACTTTGCAAGTAACATCTGAGTCAGTATGCCAAAGAAGTGGAAATTATCCAAACTGTTCTTCATGGTTTCAGATTCTTTGTATTAAAAATGGTGACAGAAACTAAATGTATATCAATGAAGGCAATAACACTTTATAGTGGTAGGGATATGTATCCATGACTTTAATATAATTTAGAGACTATATCACTGAATCACTAATAAATACCAATCAAGAATGCATGAATCCATACGTATTCATGCAATTAGTTAAACAATTTCCATGCTGAAACAATAGTATTTTTATTATTTGTGACCTTGTAGGAAATGTTAAATCTTGGGAAGCAAACTGTAACAATCATACATTTGTATTGAAAGGGGTTGTGTTTTGTGGAAACATTTCCAATCAAAATGTCTTAAGGGACATAATTTGCTGAAATATTGAAACTACTTGCCAGTCCTATCAAGATGAGCTTTGGACATTTCATTTACTTTATCTTTTAGTTGAAATTTTAATTGAGTTTTATACATTTCATACAACAGTTCTTAATAAAATTTAGACCCCCTTCCCCCACCCACCTCCTCCCAGAACTCCACCATACCGCATGTATTCCATCATGCATGTTAAGTCCCACCCAGCCAAGCATTAGTGCCCAGATATCCTTTAATGCAAATCCAGTCTGGTCAGGCTATCTAGAGATCATTAAGTAAAGCATACTCGACCTCTCATAATAGTAATCAGCCTGCAATAGTTCTCAGTCTAGGCTTGGCCTGCCACCAATTTCTATTGCTCCACTGTGGGTCCTTGTCTAATTTCAGTTGATGTGGGACTTCTGCTCAAAGCTATTGTTGCCACAATTTCACATGTGTAAGCTTCCAGTGGCCCGAAACACTCGGCTACTCTAAGCTCATGAACCAGCCCCCTAGCTCTTACAATCCTTCCACCCCATCTTCTGGAATGATCCTTGAGCCCAGAGGTGCATGAGGTTCCATGTAGGAGTTCTACCCAGGGACACACACTCTGCAGTCTCTTACTCTGTGAACTTTGGTAGCAGCAGCCTTCTGTCCGCCTCACACTCTGCTGTGTAACGATCTCTCTCCTTCTCCTCATGTGTACTCCATGACCCACAGCTATTCTAAGAGGTCATAAAACCCTCTCAATGGGAGTGGACTCATAGCTGGCACTCTAGACACAGCCAAATACCCAGGGTTGGAGGGGGCATAGATTCTAGAGTGAACCCTACCTCTGTCATATCTCTACAGAAATGAGATTCCTTACCATATGTTAATATGAATCCTTATGTCTACAGAACAACATGAGCTCATCAAAGAATCTTCTTTTTGCAAAGGATGGAGGCCACAACAGAATTCGACAACATGTCAGACATATGTTCTGTGTTCCCTGCTCTTCAAAGGACTTAGTGACCTGGCTAATCTGACTGACCTGATTACTCTGAGGATCTCCTGATTTTGCCGCCTACTGAGGGTAAAATTACAGCTACACTGCCATGCACATGTGGAATTTGTGTAGGCTCTAGGCATCCAATCTCTGACTGTCACTTTTACACAAAAAGTATTTAACAACAGAGTTATCTCCACAGCCCTGTATCTTTATTTTTATAGCAGAGGCAAGAAAACGTTTAACACTGTTTCTTATTAAAGGAATATGGTCTAGGCTGCAATGAATATAATTTCATTAGACCACTAGTCTTGAGATTAATTATGAAGATAAAGAATACCAAGATGACTCAGAGGTTAAGAGCACTGGCGACCCTGACAGAGGACCTGAGTTTAGTTGCCAGTAACTACATAGTGGCCAATAACCATCCTTAACTCCAGTTCCAGGGGTCTGAAACCTTCTTCTGGCTTCAGTAAGCACCGCCTCGTGTGGGTATTCTACATACATTCAGGCCAAACACATAATTTATAAAGTAATAAGTGGTTTTGAAAAGATAAATAATCTCATTGACTTGATTTGTGAGGTTAAGAAAGATTTGCATTCTCTCAGGACCAAAGGAAATGAATTATTCTCAACATTGTGATGTACAATTGCTACATTTGTAAGGTTTTTAGTATTCATTTCTATTAACTGGAAAACTATCTCAAAAGTATAACCACAATGTGTATAGACGTGGTCCACAAATGAGAAAGGAATGACTTTAGGATGTAGGGAGATTCTACCATAGATTTCTGCATTTAAAGCCTACAGTGGCTTTTGGAAACCCCTCCAGAGCCACAGACATGTGGACTGCTTGCCCACAGGAACAGAACCAAGTTTTAAAATCACAGGACCCCTCTCAGTGACTTACTTTCTCCAAGGAGGAACCATCCCCTTAGGTTTCTGATACCTCCCAAAAAAGTTCTGCCTATGGGAGATCAAATGTTTGGACAAATCTGACTATGGCGGCAGTTCACATTTAAAAGATGACAACCCAAAATTTGTCTATCTGTAAGGATTATATAGGGGATAATTAATGAATTGAAATTAGAAAGAAGCAAGAGACATATTTATGTATTATATCTCTCTCATTTATCTTCTATGCATCTATCTATCTACCTGTTTATGTATCTATCTATGTATCATGTTTTCTAGAGTAGAATGACTGAGAAATCAAGAGACTACTTATAATTCTTCCAATGGTCCAATGGGAAAGTTTGTTCATTTTACCCAACCCATCAAGAAATATATGGTACACACCCAATTTCAATGAAACGATCTTAAGTAATAGGGGGAATCATAATTCTGCACTTTATGGAAATCCTAGTATATGAACATTAACCTTCTTTCATTAGACTATTTGACATTTTCTACTGTTGTGTACAAGTATCTTTTTTCTTTAACACAGAAAGAATGAAACTCTTTTATTAGTTAGCTGGAGTGATGATAATTATTCTGTATGTATTTAGTAGGAAGAATCATTAGAGTCTGAATTAAAAATAAGATGAATGTTTTAATTTTGATCTTGACAGGATGACCCATTTTACAAACACTGATGTGATATAAGGCTATGAAAGATTTAAACATAATTTATTGATAAATCCATTACAGCTGGAACAAGAGAGCTATTTGTCTATGTAATGGTTCCTGAAATCACAGATACTCCTTTCCCATAATTCCACTGCAACATTTATAATTCCTCTTTGGAGTTTCCATTTGTTTTTAACCACATATGCTGCATATTATGCACTAAGGTAGGCTGCGTTCTAAAGGTCTCCCAAATATTAATTCATTTAGTCTCTACAATGACTCAAGGAGAAAGTGATATTGATACGTCTATGACTGGCATCAAAACAGAAGTGGAAAAAGCTCACTTAATTGGTTTAGTTGAATATAGTGAATGATATTTGGGTCCATGACACAAGCTTAGAAAATTTAGTTGCAAGACCTGCCTGACCACTCATTGCTCTTTGCATTAGTCCAGATTTTCTAAAATAACAGAAAGATAGATAGATGATAGATAGATAGATAGATAGATAGATAGGTAGATAGATGGATTGATAGATAAATAGATAAATATTATTCTGTATTAAAGAATAGACTCTGGTTAGTCCAGCAATGGCCACAACATTCTGAAGAGGGAGAGAATCCAGGTTGCTCAGTGCACGAGGCTAAGTGTCTCAGCAGTCCCAATCTGGCTCCAATGGTGATCAAGGATTCCTGGAGAATTGCTAGTCCTCAGTCTATGAGAGAATCCAAAGAATTTGTTTCTACTGTCAGCAGCGGAGGAATGCTGCAGGCACTGAGAGGGAAGGCAAGTGGGAAGAAAGCTCCATTCTGCCATGGTCTTTTATGCTGTTAGTAGGTAATGTCCATGTTTATGGTTAGTCTTCTGACTTCAAATGATATAACCAAGAATGTCTCCCTCATTTCAGTTAATTCCTCATCCAGCCAGATTGACAACCAACAGATTGACAATCACACTCTTAAGCTAGAATTTAAAAAACTACTGTATTATAAAAGATGGGTTATGTGTGCTATAGTCTGTCATATTCTTTTCTGGCTTAGTGAGTTTTCTCAACGTTGGGGCCAAGTAACTATGGCAGACCAAGGGAAAGAGGGATTATTTGAGCTTACCATTTTGTAGAATTTCAGTTCATTTTGGTAAAGTGTGGGAAAGCTTAGCTTCCTATAACAGGGAGTATGAAATATTGACTGCTTACATGATGAACAATCAAGAATTAGAGAATGGGACACAACGGGGCTGGGTTTTAAGTCTCAGTGCCCTACGCTCAATGTCCTGACACCCCTCAGATAGCATTTTTCCTACAGAGGCACCCTGGGTTTTAGTTTCCGATTTTTGCTGTGATAGAATATTCTAGGGGAAAACAAAACTTACAAAAAAAAAACTTATCTGTTTTAGCTTACAGTCATTGGATGTTGACATGCACATTGGTGAAGTCAAGGCAAGAAATTCAAAGAACTCATACTTAGCCCACCTTCTCAGTTCCTATACAGTTCAGGACTCCCCACCTAGTGAAAGGCACCATGCATCCAGGGCTGAGTTATTCCTCATTAATTAACATAAGACAACCTCCCACAGAGATGGCACAATGATTCTCAATGTAGACAATCCTTCAGTGACAGGCTACCCAAGTGATTCTAGGTCATGTGAAGGTGACAAACCTAATGAGTACATCTTTTCCCTGCCTAGGAAATGGTGTTGCCAAGAATGGATATCATCCCATATCAAGACAATCCATCATGGACCTGTGTGCAGGCCCATCTGATGCAGACAACATGTTATTGAGGTGGTCTTAACAGTCATCTGTAGATTATATCAAGTTGGCAATTAAAAGTAACCATCCCTCCATGTCACCAATCTATTTTCTAATGATATTTTTATTATATTATACACTTTACTTTTAAAACAAACCATGTGTATGTTCCTATAAAATTGAATAAGAATCTATATTTCTAAAGTATTATCAGCAACATGGTTTCAGTATTTGTTTTATTGGTAAACTAAATTTACCAGGCTATGCTTGTGTGTCACTGATAGAGCATTTGTCTATTAGAATTCTTGAATTTCTTGTCACTATGCAATACTGTGAGAGAATGGACTGTCTATCTATCTATCTATCTATCTATCTATCTATCTATCATCTGTCAGTCTATCTAGAGACAGAGAGAATTCCAAAGGCAAGTAGAATCTGTATTTTGATATTTTTCAAAATTTATATGTTGCCTGAATATTTTTGCATTTCACATCATGCATCTTATGTATGTAGACCCTGTTCCCTATATGCACTCCCCATCATCTCTCTATTCAAATTTCATGCATTCTGTCATATGTTAAGTCCTATCAAGTCTCATACATCTGTAACCAGATGTCCCTTGATGTGCATGCATTCACTGGGGTGTAGTCAGCCTATCTAGTATCACTCCCTTAAAGAAGATCAATTCTCCCTCACCCAGCAATGATCACTTGTTAATAGATCCTTGGCTAAGCTTTGGGGTGTGCAGCCTCTTTTCCCACTTCTGTTCTGTATTTTTATCTGACTGAGTTTGTGTGGGTCTTGTCCATGCTGTCACTGTTCTTGTAGGTTCATATGACCAAGTTTCTAGAGGTGTGGAAGACACTGCCCTCATTCTTAGAGTCTTTCCACCCCCCTCTTCTACAATGGCCCTTGAACCCCTAGTGAGTCAGGATTAATATACATCATGCCCTCTGCAGTCTCTTATTCTCAATACTTTGGTCAGCTGTGCCTTTTTCTGTTCAATGGTACATGAGGAAGTCTAGGTGATGAGAGTTGAAAGATGCATTAGTATTTTCTCTACCCACATTTTGATAGTCTACAAGTTTTTAAGCCCTAACTAATTTGCCCACAATCTCATTAACTCTTGCTAAATAAGTAAAAGGAAAGAAACCATTGTTTTTGTCATCACACAGCTATCAAGAATTTTGTCATCCAAAACCAGGAAATTGAAGATGAATCTGAAGCTTGAGGTCACATGTAGGAATAATATCTCAAAGATACTAAGTAAAAATAATGTGAGGGGCTGGAATGATGGCTCAGTGATTGAGACATTGCTTTTTCAATTTACACTCTTCTACTTTTATGCAGTTCTCTTGCAGAAAACTCAGTATCTGTTCCTAGCAACTGAAAGGATGCCTCACAATTACTTGTTACTCCAGATCATGGAAATATACTATGGGTTTGACCTTGAGGGTGCCAGCACACGTGTAATGACCCGCATAGTGACACATAATTAAAAATAAGTCTTAAAAACAATTTGGTAATAATGGCATTCCATTAGTCAGAATTTTTATTTTGCATTTCAGATTTTACCTTTGTCAACACAGTATGATTATCAAAATGTTTTCTGTGGTGTATGGATGGGATCAACTGACAAAGTGAGGGAATCCATGCTGGAGTGCTTGTCTAGTCCATACAAGATTCTGGGTTTGATCCGCAGCACCAAGAAATAACTACAAATTGGAACTAAATTCGAAGGGAATTTGCAAAGTGAGTGACAGACCATTAGTCAATTATGGAAAAGACAATAAATCAATGAGTGTTTTAAAATGACAGGAACATTTTAAAACAGGGTGGAGATATTGCTCATGAGTACTTGATGCTGTCATACAGGACCCACGTTTGGCTCCTAGCACCCAAATTTTGAGGTGGCTCAAAATTGCTTCTAAATCCAGTTTGAGGTCCTCTTTTCTGATATCTCCTGCTATGTATACTCAGGTGCACACACACACGCACACAGAGACACACATAAATACACAAAATTTAAAAAAAAATTTAAAAGTGAGAAGCATATTTCTGCTATAGCTCACCCATTTAAAAGTCTTATGAAGCATCCAAGGTGATTATCCAGGCTTCAGGGTACAGAATGTTTGATTAAAGATGAATTTTTTGTGGTACTTGAGATCATTGTTTGACAGAACAAAATACATAAATTGGTAACCGTCAGTCAGGTGAGACAGATGGTTCCCTTATTCTGACATTAATTGTACATTAAACCTCCCTTTTTTGAACCTAATATAAGTCACCTGCAAATCTAATCATTTTCATCTGTCTATTCAGCTGTTAAAAGAATACAAAAGGATCTCACTGTAAAAATGTGAAGTGATTTTCAACAATAAAGGAAAGAAAAATAACGACTTTGAAATTGTGACTAATGATGAAATAGAAAGAAGGCCTTGCCAATTTTTGCAATGCAAATAATGTTTCCTCTTTCTTTCCGCTTATGTACAAAAC
The DNA here is from genome assembly GCA_035773235.1 of Eospalax fontanierii. Lineage (NCBI taxonomy): Eukaryota > Metazoa > Chordata > Mammalia > Rodentia > Spalacidae > Eospalax > Eospalax fontanierii. The sequence goes on along the minus strand of JAJHUQ010000048.1, from coordinate 4,247,623 downwards.
AACTAGATTTTGCCTCGTGGTTCATTAAGTACTTTGTAATTAGGCCAGGCACTGTGCTTCAGGGAACAGTCTATCTCTGCTTTCCAGGGCTGTAATTACAGGGATGTTCCACTCTCTTTGGCTTTTTGTCCATGCATTCTGAGGATCAGGCTCAAGTCCTTCTGTTTGGAAGGAAACATGCTGCTGATAGACTTGTTTCCCTACCAAAATAATTGTGGACATATAAATAAATTAAATAAGTGTAGCAAATACCCACAGCAATTTTGGAAAAATAAATGAATTCCATCCCTCACAGCAAAGCCAAGAAGAAATTTCCAGTGCAACCAACAAAGTGGCAAACTTTCTGCAGTGTCCTTGTCGTATCCGAATTTTCATCACTGTAACAAATACCAGAGAAGAAACATCTCGCCAGAAGGAATGACTCTGGCTGATGGATCTTGAGGATTTTCAGAGGTACAGCACAAGTCACAGTGGAAAGAACAGAGGACTGTTAGTCTATTTCTCCTTTTCTCCACATTTTATCCCTTCTGTTCCTATATTTCAGAAAATGTTTTCATTCACTTCCAGGGTCCTCTGTCCTCTGTCCTTCACTGGTCTTCTCTGGAAACATCCTTAGGGACAGAGGCACAGTGGGTCCTTCTGGAATGTGCGAAGTACCTCTCCCATCCAAGTACCAAGCAGGCCTGACTTTGGGATCAGATGAGACGGGGCGCATCCAGGGTAGGGCCGTGGACTCTTATGGGTGCTTCTCATTCAACTGAAGGCAGTAAAATTAACTGTACACTTAGGATACAGGACCCATTCATAATAAAAGAAGACTTTGAATTAGTCGATTACCATAACAACAACCAACCCCCCCCCCAAAAAACTCTACATAACATAAAAGATCATTTCTAAATTTAGAAACTAATGGTGAGTGGTGTGTCTTAGTTACTTCTTGCTGCAGTGTTGAAACACCGTGGTCTAAAGTGACTTATTTGGCAACTTTATTTTGTTTAGGGGTCCAGGTGAAGACTCCATAATGTTGTAGAATTGTATCTGTACCTGAAGAAGCAGAATGTTGAGAGATCAAGCCTTCTGTGTGTGTCCACAGAAAGCAGAAAGAAAACACCTGAGTAGGGTGAGTCTATAAGCTCTCAGACCTTACACTCCCAGCAAGGCTCCACTTCATAAAGGTTCCATCTTGACAGATAGCAACATTAGTCACTAGGGAATTTGCATAATTGTCATCCAAATGTCACCCAAAGTCAACCTGGAGATGCACTGTGTCTGAAAAATTTGATAACCGTTCTTGAATAAATAATGATATTTGATGTTTATTAATGAAGGTTACAAATAGCTAAGTGGCTTGTTTGTAACTTTTGTTTTATTTTTGATTGGCACACAGTTTTAGGTAGAAGCAGCACGCTAATGAGAGGCATAAAAATCATACCCGGGGTAAGTGATTCAGACTATACAGGAGAGTTTAAAATTATGGCAATGGTGGAAAAAGACGTTATAGCCATTCCCCAAGGAGAGCACATTGCACAGCTTCTCCTACTGCCTATGCTGCCCACTCACAAACCTGTATTGAAAGGAAAAAGAGGAGATAATTGGTTTGGATCTACTGGTCCTAGAGCCTTTTGGGTCTCCACATTAGAGCAAAGACCTACATTACTATTAACCACAGAAGAGAAACAATTCAGAGGGTTATTGGACACAGGAGCAGATACTTCTGTGATTGCTAGGACATTTGGTCCAGCAGTGTGGCCTTTAGAAAAGTCTCCACCTGAGTTACGAGAGATAGGGACAGCTACTGCCCCATGGCACAGTAGCAAATTGTTACGATCGAAAGACCAGGAAGGACATGATGGCGTTTTCCAACCTTTTATATTAGATCACATTCCTGTTAACTTGTGAGGCAGGAACGTTCTGAGTGACATGGGTGTGGTTCTTACCATGCAGCCAGTTCAAAAGGTGGGGGTTCAAAAATTGTTACATCAACAATGCTATGCTTCAAGAAAGAGGTTTAGGTGAATATCTACAGGGAGACCCACAGTTAGTATCTGACAAAACATTAGACACTAGGAGTCCATTAGATAGGACCGAACTTGGAGGTAAAAATTTTTCTTAGCGGTCACTGCTAATATGCTTCCGACTATTCAACCCATTCCCATTGCTTGGAACAGTGACAAACCTGCATGTGTTGAGCAGTGGTCCTTACCCACTGAAAATTTGGAGGCTGCCAGACAATTAGTAAATGAGCAACTTGTAGCGGGACGTATCATGCCTTCTACTTCTCCTTGGAATACTCGAATTTTTGTAATAAAAAAGATCAGGTAAATGGAGACTATTATAAGATTTAAGAGCAGTCAATAATGCTATGTATCTTATGGGCATTATTCAACCTGGATTGCCATCACCCGTGGCCATACGTAAAGATTGGTATTTGTTAGTTATTTACTTAAAGGACTGCTTTTTCACCATCTATTTGCATCCTAAGGACTGTGAAGGCTTTGCTTTTAGCATTTCTTCTGTCAATTTTAAGGAACTGTATGATAGATACCATTAGGTAGTCCTACCTCAAGGAATTTTCCAACAGTTCTACAATGAGTCTGGCTTATGTGTCCCTAGCGCTGCAAAATGAATACAAAGATCTATATATAATCCATTATATGGATGATATTTTGTTAGCAGGACAAGAGAAAAACATTGTACTTCAAGCCTTTGCTAAATTGCAGGATGTATTAAGCTATGCAGGTCTAAAAATTGCACCTGAAAAGGTGCAAGAAACTTTCCCATATCAATATCTTGGCCATCAGTTGTTACAAAATGGTATTGTACCACAAACGATGACATTAAGGCTTGATGCATTAAAAACTTTAAATGACTTCCAAAAGCTATTAGGTGACCTCAATTGGCTTCGTCCAAGCCTACATTTGTCGATTGTATAACTAAAGAGTCTGTTTGACATTCTGAAAGGAGATCTAACCTTTCGTTCCCTTGCTCTTTGACTAAAGAAGGATGTGCCTGTTTACTGTTAGTTCAACAGGCTCTTAAGCTAGCATATCTACATTATATTGACTATGCCATTTCTCTGAATATTTTGGTCCTACAGGTGTATTCTGGCAAATGGGTCCCATTTTATGGGTACACTTGCATGTTTCACCTTCCAAGTCTGTTATTTCCTACCCTCAAGCTGTTGTTGAATTGTTGTTCAAAGCCCACAAATTATCTATTCAAACCTTTGGTAAGGAACCCGAAAAAAATTACTGTTCCCTATGGCTCAGAACAGCTTCAGTATTTGGCACAGGATAATGATGATTGGGCTCTATTTTTATGCACTACTCAAAGTATGATGGATAACAATTATCCTGCAAATAAATTGGCACAATTTTTTAAAAGACATCCTGGAATTTTCCCATGAGTTTTTACACCTATTCCTATTCCACAAGCCCAAACAGTTTTTACAGACAGCTCTTCCAATGGTATGATAGCTGTTGTTTCAGGCAATGTAACTGAAAAGCAAGCTCTTCCAGCTCAATCTGCACAAATGGAAGAATTACAGGCCTTTTGCCTGGCCTTACAAATATTTATTGATATACCTATTAATGTATACACTGATAGTGTATACAAAATTTCTCCCCTTGAAACGGCTGATTATATAGCTCTGCAATACATCTCTTGTTGCTCACAGTGCAAGCCTTACTTTGGGAACATCTACATCCCCTTCATGTAGCTCATATTCATGCTCATTCCACTCTATCTGGTCTTTTGGCAGAAGGCAATCGTATAGCTGATGCCCAAACACAGTTGATGACCTTTAATGAAGAATCACCTGTAACAAAATCTGCCAATTTAAACCAAAAATATCATTTAAATGCACGATCCTTACACTTTCATTGTAAAATAACTAAGGAACAAGCCACGAATATTGTCAAGCATTGCCCCCTTTGTGCAGAATATATTAATCTTCCTTCATCTGGTATCAATCCTAGGGGCTGATGCCCTATGATCTATGGCAAAAGGATGTCACTCATTACCCCAGTTTTGGCAAATTGCAGTTTGTACATGTATCTATTGATACCTATTCGGGATTAATGTATGCCTCGGCCCATTCAGGAGAAAAGATACGAGAAGTAAGAAACCATTGTATACAAGCTTTCGCTTTTATGAATGTTCCCAAGCAATATAAAACTGATAACGGGCCTTCCTATGTCAGCAAAAAACTTCACTCAATTTTGTTCAGAATTCTCCATTCAACACAAAACAGGTATACCTTATAATCCTCAAGGTCAAGTCACAGTTGAGTGTGCACATCGCACCAAAAAAGCTTACTTATGTAAAACAAAAAAGAGGAAATATGGCTCTCCTCACACTCATTTAGCTACCACCTTATATATTTTAATTTTTTAACTGTGGACAATCATGGTCACTCTGCAGCCAATAGACACTGGCATGCTCTGAGGAGCTGATTTGGTGAAGTTAAATGGCAAGATTTAACCTCAGGAATTTGAAAGGGACCTGATCGGGTATTAATTAGGACTCCAGGGTCTGTTTGTGTTTTTCCTCAGGATGAGGAGTCCCCAATTTGTGTTCGCCCTATTGCTGAGAGGAACACCAGTGTAGCTGGAGACATTTTGGGCGCTCGTGAAGAATCCTCCATTCCTGATGCCAGTCAACTCATTGGGGGACTTTCCACCTTTTTTCACTTGACATCGTCAGGATTTTGGAATTACTGCTTCAATGATCGCTGCAGTTGCCACTGCCTCCACACTCAATGATCTCTTTGACTCAAAATGCTTTGATAATGTTATGAATAGTCTTCAATTAACAGGACGCATGTTGAAGGACTGGGCTGGCTCCTTTGCCCTTGGTATTCTTGCTTTGGGAGCTGCCATGGCCATGGACAATCCCTCCGCCAAGATTTAGTTAAATATGTATAACAAAAAAGCAGCCAAATCATGGGTAACCTCAGGGCTGTATACATTGCCTACTCTTATAAATGAGTAGCCAGAGATGGGTAAGCCCAAGGAGGTGTCTGTCAACCTAAGACAGGGAATCAACATCTGTGGCCAGAGATTGTGGCTGATTTTCCAATGACGGTAAGACAGGCACTGATTTCCTTGGCTTCCTAAGATAGATGCTCATTTATGTAAGAAAGAAGGGGGAAATGTAGGGCTCTGGCTCCCCTGCATGCCCTTCTCTCTTAGTGCTAGGCTCTTGGCCATGAGCTACCCAGATCTTGTCAATTGTGGTATTGAAGTACACAACTTGCCCTTTCAGCAGACTTCCTCTTTCTCTTCCTCCTGCCTGTTTTACATGGCTGCTTGTTTATAAAAAGCACATTATATCCCAGCTGCGACCTGTTAAGTGGTTGATCACTAGGTTCAGATTTGATACACTGAGCTAACATCCTTGTTCCTGTTTACTGAGGTTACTTTCCTGTTTCTGCTCATGGGAATGGGAACTTTTCAACCCTTGAACCTTGTTTCCTGTCTTGGTTGTGGGTACATAAGCTTCCAGCAACTGCATAATAAACAGCATTCAGCAATCTCTCTCAGAACAATTGTGTCATTCTGTTCAATCCTTAGGCCATTGCCAGTTCATGGTGCATAGTGATGGTGCAGGCACCATCAAGCAGGAGTTGCCATCCTAATATCTGACAAATGATGTCAAGTTCAAGTCAAGCAGAAGAGATAAAGACTGACCAAGGGTACAATTGACCAAGAAGACTTGACACTCATGCATCAAGATCTGGAGCACCCAGTTTCACGAAAACAATTCTATCGGACTTCAAGACACAGATTAATCACAGCTCAACAGCAGTAGATGAATTCAGTATCACACCTTTCCAAATAGGGAGTCATCTGACCAAAGAATAAAGAAAAACATCTGAATTATATAAAAATGTACATCAAATTGACCTGATAGAAATCTACAGACTATTCCATGCAGACATCCAAGAGAACACATTCTAGTGAGCAGCCCATAAAAGTTTCTCTCAAAAGATCATCCAATAGGGGAACACAGAGCAAACCTCAACAAACACATGAAATTGAAATAACGTCAGTGCATTCCATCAGACCATAATGAAAGAAACACTAAAATCAGCACCAAAAGAATCTCTAGTCACTACATGAACTCATGGAGATCAAACAGCACATTACTGAATGAAGAAAATGTTGAAATGGTCAAAGGAAAAAGTAAATCAAGAAAGAGATAATAATACTCTTGGAAATAAATAATAACAATAGCACAGCACGACAGCATGACAAAACCTCTAGGACACATTAAAGCAGTCATATGAGGAAAATGCAGAGCTCTAAACAGCCACATTTAAAAGTCTGAAACAGAATGCACTGGAGAGGTAACTCAGTAGTTAAGAGCATTAAATGCTCTTCCAAAGGACCCAGGTGTGATCACCAACAACCACATGTTAAATAACAATTGTACGTACCTCCAGGTCCGGGATATCCCTTGCCATGGCCTCCATGGGGTTCACAGGACATGGCTGCACTTACATACATGCAGGCAATACATTCATACATATTCTTTTTTAACTTGAAAGAAGCCAGCATGGTAGTAAATGCCTTGAAATCCTTATGCCCTTAGGAGAGAACCCTATGATAGCCTTCCATCTTGTAAGTGGCAGGGAGGTCTCTGGCTGTCGAATTCATAAGGAGACTAATTCCATTCATGAATATCTATCCTCATGACCTCATCACGTCCCAAAAGCCACATTTATAACACCATACATTTAAGCATTTGAGATGTAGATGACTAGATGAATTCAAATGGTAGCAGAAATCATGATCAGCAGAACAGAAGATGGATCACCAAGAAAACTTTGAAAAAAGTGTGTATGTTTTTCCTAAAACTTGTCTAAAACAAAGCCTGCATCATTCAGAAACAGATAAAAGATTTATTCACACCATAATGGATTTTGTTATTGAGATTTTGAATTTAACAAGAGGAAAAGAAAAACAGCGATTCCTGACACGCAAAAGATGGAACTGCAATTCGCTAACTGTGGGAAGTCTCCACCTACATGAGGCATCCATATTTCTGTGCAATGCCTAGTCTTGTTTAATTCACCACCCCTCCCAAGAACTTATAAGGTTATGGGGGCCTCTTTACCCCATACTCTCTCGGTGACACCAGTGAATCTTCGGCCTCTGGTAGAGCTCAAAGGAAGAGAGTTCAACATAAAAAAATGTCTTCTGAGATCACTGACAGGGAGTTACAGAGGCTGTTGCATATACAGGGATCAATGGAGTATTCATTTCTTCATCTGTAGTTGTAGAGAAAGAACTTTGGAGACACATGCTGCTTGCATTGCCAGTTGAACGAGGTGCCGGTGAAAACTCTCATTTCTACTTGAAGGTGTTTCCTTCTTATTTACACCTGTGACCACATGGAACAGATGGGGGATTGACTGGAGCCAAAGGCAATAAAGAAATTGCTTCTGAACCAAGATTAATTAAAAATGACTGTATTTAGAGTGAGCTCAGCATCTTGGTTAAGCATTTTTAGAGCCAGTCTCCAATGGGCATTGCTAATCTGACACAAAGATATGAATGTGTCTGTGTAACCTGTGTGGGGAGATGAACAGAAAGGAATAGATTCTGTACTTCAATTGAACAGAAATTTAAGGCCAAGCAAGAAATGAAGTTGAGAAACACTTACTGGAAGGCCAGATATGCCAATATATGTCTTTACAAATGTGCCATATGTTGTGCTCTTGACATGGGCACAACTCCCAGGGAATCATGGGGATTTCCACAAGTAAAGATTAAAGTTCAGCAAATGCTATCAAAACTGCTGCCTTGATTTTTTCAGCTGTTTGGTCTTCAAGTTTGCCAAACAATTTGCCTCCTATGAAATGACTGAACTTGTGTTTCTCATTTCTGTTGCCTCAGGGTTTTCCAGGAAACAGACATTCATAGCAGAATCATCAGGAGCATTGGTAAATAGAACCCATTGTCCTTGTCCTAAGCCAGAACACAACGTGTGACTGTCACATTTAAAGGCACAGAATGTAATGTATGTGCCACATATGGCACACAGAAGATGGTTTCTTCCTCATGGTCATGGAACATTCCAGCATGCCAAGAGCCACAATACAAAAAGTGATTTAAAAGGAATGGAATCTTTATGTGGTCAAGAGAAATCTTCAGGTGACCTCGAAATGAAGGATCTAAGACAAAATAGGACACTGGTGATGCCCAGTTTCCAGAGCAAAGCAGGGAGGAAGAACAGTACGAATGTCTTGTTTGATTCAAAACTTCAATGCAGTGCATTTCTCATGCCCTTTTTAATATTCTGTCACCCTATGTTTTCCCTGGGACAAAGAGATGAATGCAGTTCATGAAAGCACAGAGGACAGCGCTACAGTACTGTGCTGCTCTTGTTTGCAGAGAACATGTGGAATCCCAGTGTTATTCATGAATATAACTCATGGTGTTTCACACTGACTATCTTCCTTGTATTCGCTCTGTTTTTCATTATCATGACCATGCAGCAACTTAAAGGATGAAGAGTTTAATTTCCCTTGCAGTTTGAGGATATATGGCTCATAATAGGCAAGGGTGAGGGCTCTCATCTGTATCCATTGATTATGAGCTTGCAACTGGGTGTCTCCATCTCCTCACATCTTTCTGTAACAGGAAGTACAGTCTGCACTGGAATAAGACAGTATAAAACCTGAAGGTTCTTTCTTGTACAATGATTCATTGTCTCCAGTGAGAATCCAACCAAAAATTCCACATTCTTCCCTAACAGGACCACTAACTTGGGACCCAGTGTTCAAACACAGACATCTTTCATATTCAAACCACAACACTCTCTGGTATTAACTACAATAAATGTCTTCTTTATTTTGATGTTATGTTCTAAAATATTTAAGAAAGAAGGCATTTACTTCCTTCCTTTCTCCCTTCCTTAGTCAGCCCCTCCTTTTTCTTCCTTCCTTTCTTCTGTTTTGCTCTACTGATTAGAATATAATCAGTAAAGAACTCAATGTTCAAAGGTAGGTACAAGACATAGGCCCAAATTTGAGAAGATATATCAGTGATGAAATGTTCCTGAAGGAGCACCATAGTCTTGAAGTCCAAGAACATTTGAGACCAGCCTGACTTCTGCAATTTTCAAGGCCACCCTGGCATATATAATGAGTCTTTGTCTCAAAGCTCCAAACAAAACCAGAATAAAAATATACATGGCTACAGGACATTGGAGAGATCTGAAGCTCAGAAAGAGAGAATAAGGAACAACCAATATTGCCTCAGAGAAGATACCTGAAGAAGGAGCAATTGGAGTTCTGTCTGGAGAATTAAACCAAAGCAACAGAAGTTTGAGTAGCAGTGGTGAGAAGTTCAGAAAACCATCATCAAGTAGTGAACAGAAGACACTGAAAACCTTTGCTGAAGTAGGTAGATTGTTTTTAAATCCATACATTTGGTCAGCTCATCCACCACCTCTTCATCTGCCCATCCACATATCCATGTCCCTGTTTTCTTCTTAAAAACATCTACACATGCATTCATATATCCCATCAAGTCATTTATGAACCTATTTTCCCCTACCCACACATAAACCCATTCATCCATACATCAACCATGCATTAATTCATACATAAATCTGTCCATCCATACACCCATTCATCCTTCCATCCGTCCATCCATCAGTCCATCCTTCCATCCATCCATCCATCAATCCCTCTATCCTGTCGCTCCACCACGAGAGAGAGCGACACCCAATTTTCCATCTGTCTACACATCAACTCATTCACTCATTCACATATTACTCTATTTCTGATTCCATCTATGCAGCCTCCCATGCATCTTTCTGTAGGGCTCTGCTCCCCTCCTGCAACCTCCTTTTTATTGTTCCTGACGAGGTACCTGGTCTGAGCCGCACAGACGTTTATCTTGAAGGTACATCATGAACTTCCACCCAAACCGCAACTTCCTTGTTCCAAGACTTGTTTTTCTAACAGTCTCCGGAAAGTCCCTGGGAACCTGAACCCTTGAACTTAAAAATTTTCCAACGGAAAGACCCCAACCCCGGCCTTGGGATGTATAAAAGGCTTACTGCCTCACAATAAAATAAGTCATTTTCCTTTCCTCCTACCTAGGGTGTGTGTCAGTGTCTCTATCTTTTGTGTCTTTAATTCCTTAGCCCCTCCCCGATTCGGGTTAGATTGGGTCTTGGCACTGGTGCTGGAGCCTGACATCTATCTATGTATGTGTCCATGCATCCACCTGTACGTAGCCATCCATGCCCATATGAACACACCCATTCATTTACTCTAAATCTCTTTTTCCAGTCATCCATCCAGTTACACATCAATTTGTCATTCCATTTACCCACCATTCATTCACATATCAATTTATCTATCCATGCATGTACCCAACCACTCATTTCATCCAATGATTAGTCCACCTATCCAGACACCATTCCATTTGTCCCGTCATACATCATCCCATTGACTGATCTACCAATTTTTCCATTCTTTCACCTACATGCGCATCCGTTCCTTGTCTTTTTGCATAAGGGATTTAAAAGACAGCTGAGACCATCACCTAAAGTAAACAAGTAGAATAAATAGTGAACCAAACCTACACATCAACACTCCCATAGATCAGTCTTCCAATCTTTCCATTTAAACACATTAGAGCCTCCATCATTCTAAACATTTAACCATCCATCCACACAACTTTCCACACACTCATTCACTTATTTTGTTCCTTCTATCCATAGAGTGTGTCATGGATTCATTCCATCCAACCATCCACCCTGATCTTTTTTCTAAAATGGACTTAAAGTAGTTTAAAAAATACATAACAAAATAGTGTATAAATAATGAGTAAAATGATGAACAGACTGAACCAAATATTAGGTAAGTATCAGTAGAATCTAAGAAAAATAAAGGCATAATCCATGACAGATAATGCTTGATACAAGTATGATTCAGTACAACTCTGTAGCCCTACATTATGAAAGCCATGGTTAGTATGTTTACATCTTGGTTCAGATGTGATCCCCAAGATGGCTTTAGTTATTCCAGGATTTATGCAGCCTGAGATCTCATGGGAACCTCTTTACATTATTTACAGTATTTTTACACCAAATGTTTGATGTCCTTTGGAGTATTAACCAAATTAAGACCTCCTTACAATTTCCTCTTCACCAGGACCCAAACAGAGTTGAGCAATGGAATTATTTTTGTCTCATTAAAACCAAATCAGATTTTAAATGCTTTCTCTTGAAAACCTCTTGAAGAGAACTTTTACTCCTTCACTGTTAGCAGTACTGACTAAAACACAGAAAAAAAATGTATAGTTAACCTTTAGCCCAAAATAAAAATCTCTGCAAAGTGCCTAAATATAGATTGCTTCATTACCTTCAAATCAGACTGAAAAGAACACAGGGACAGGTGCTCAGAGCAAAGAAAGTGAGGGGCTGAGAAACTGCAGTGCGGGCAATGACAGGGAATCACAATTATGCCAGGCAAGTACTAATCCTAGAATATCAAAACACAGTTAGGGAGCTAGAACATCCTATTATAAGACATCATGATCGTTATTAAACCTTGCCACCCCCAAGAAAAATACAGACTAGGAGACATGGTGGCGTGCCTGATCTGTTTTCCATGGCAGAGTGATTATTCTTTATGGCTTCCCCTAAATATACTCATCACTTACAAATCCCAAGTTCACCTTCGAAAGACATGATGTCGTTCTTCTGTTGAAAGTTATTCCAAGTTATAAAAATGTTGTATTTTATAACTTTATTTTTCTCCAAGGGATGGGAAAATAAAAATGGTGACAAAGCGAAGGAGAATCACAAGACTTAAGAAATCATCCTTGGGGTGTCATTACTCCCCCTTTTTTACTCCATAAGCATGAACCTAAAAGACTAAACCTTGTCTGGAAGAGGGGTGGGTCATGGGATTTGTAAGAAGTGCATGCTTTATCTTTGGGAAAATTGTGTGTGTGTGTGTGTGTGTGTGTGTGTGTGTGTGTTTGTGTGTGAATTCTTCAGGTTGTTCCTGGGTTTTAACCAAAAAGTTTTTAAAGAAAATGGTGATTGATTTTGATGTGCACTTTATGCCCTGAGACTGTAATAAAAATTTCATACCAGTTGCAAAGAAGTCAGGAACGGTGGTGGAAATTTTACTGAGCTTGCTGTCTCCAGAATAAGTTCCTACTGAAATGTTGCTTTACTGTACCAGCCACATCTCTCTCTCTCTTTCTCTCTCTCTCTCTCTCACTCTCTCTCTCTCTCACTGTGTGTGTATTTGCACATGTGTGCTTGCACATGGAAATCAGAGATCAACATCACCGTCTTTCTTAATTCAGTCTACCCTGTTCTCTGAGACAAAGTTAGTAATTGAACAAGTAACTCACTAACTCAGCTCAAGTTTCTTACTTGCAAGCCCCAGTGATCCTCCATCTCTGTCTCCACAGCACAGAATGCCACAGAACCACCATGCCAAGCTTTTTAGGCAAATGCTGAAGAGCCAAACCTTGGCCCTTTTGCCTGAGCAGCACACGTTACTTACTGATCGGTCTCCCAACCCTTTCACCTTGTTCTGCAGAGTCAGAACAGCACACATTACTGAGCACACAGTTAATAGCTATAAATCTTCGTTAGATGATCAAAGGCATGTGTTTATGATCTTTATTTCCTGAATTCATTATAAGCTTCACTGGATATTGAAGTTAGAAAAGCTGCCACTCATCTCCCCGAGTCTTACATTTTAATATGGCTGTTCTGCCCAGAGAATGGCTCCCCAAGAACCACCACAGAATCCAGAGTATATGCAAGAACAAAGAACCTTTATTCCAGCTTAAGCCAGGACTTAAGCCACTGTGCACCAACACAGTGGATCCCTACTGAGAGCACAGAAAGGAGGGAGTAAGAGCTTATTATAGGTTAGGAACAAAGGGAGGTGGAGATTTACCATGTTACATTGGATTGGTTTAAGAAAGCCAGTGCGTGCCAAGCAGATTTTAAAATAATTGGGTATGAATTAGATACTATGGGTTATATACCAAAATTGGTTAAAAAGAGCTATAATGCTCATCAGTGGAGGGTTCTATCTCTGGGGCAAGAGAATGGAATGCAATATTCAAGCCTATTGAAATGTGCTGACGATTGCCCAAATCCAGCCCTGACCTCTGTTTTTCTAAGCTTATCACAAATTTCCAGTCACTCCCTGGCTATAATGGCTTAGGTTTGTTTCTTCATTCTTCTACGGTTGTGGCCAGGGGCTTATTGAAAGGACAAAATGAAGCCATCTCTTGGTTTCATGTGAGATCCCTAAGCCAAGCATTTTACAGAAGGGAAAAAGCAGTTAATCTAAGGACACTGGGAACAGAGAAGGGATTTCTAAGGGCGCTACAACAGCAACATTAAGAAGAAGCAAAGCCTCTATTAATGAACTATGTCTAAGAGAAATTTGATAAAAGGATCATTTTTTTTATTGTTTCTAGGTCAAAATCATTTGGAAATGAGTCACATTTTATTTCTTACATTCTTCTGCTGATATATGGGGTTCTTCTACATCTTGTTTTAAAAAGATCAGGAAACCTTGACTCAGTCCAGTACTGAAATTTTAAATAGCATCTCAGCTTGAGAAAGTAACTAAGTACAGACTAGGAAGAGTTCCTTGTTTTCACATGGCTAGTCACATCTCTAATGAACACATAAACCACTGTTCATTCTTAGTTGTCTCCATCAGCATTCATATGCAACATAAGCATTCATGCCAATAAAATAATGGTTTCCATGTTTGCATGATCTGTCCTACAGAGCAAATGACCTGGCTAAGCTGTGACAGTTGATTTTGGAAGTGATGGGTCCGTCAAGTAGCATGGAACAAAATACTGGCCCATGACCAGGCTTGTGTATGCTTGATTCCTTCAGATGACACTTTGAGACTTTATGTGACTTCTTCAGTGACTAATACAGTGAACAACTCCAACTCAAAATTCCAGACCCATGGAGTCAGCTGAGCATAATGTTTTTTCTCTCTCAAAAGACCATATCCCAATTCTATAACCTGTGAATGTGATGCCTCTACTTGTTTATTTTCTGTGTGATAAAATACCATAACCAAAGGAAAATTGTAGATGGAGGAGTTTATCAGGAGTTATGGTTCCAGAAAGACAGTCCATAGAGGAGGAGACCCTTGCCAACAAGAAGCCCCTTTGTCAGTATTTGGCAAAGGCTGAGAGGTCACAGCTTCACTTATAAACACAAAGCAGGGAGAGCCACACAGAAGTGGGTGAGACTCTGATCTCTCAAAGCCCACTCCCAAGTGCTTGCCATATGTCCTATAGCAAAACTGTACCTACTACATGTCCCCAAACAGTGCCACCAACTGGGAACCAAGTCTTCCAATATTTGAGCCTATGGGGCATTTCTCATTCGAACCCCGTTATACATCTGATATGATCCTGCAGACAGCATGGACATAAGGAACTGAAGATAGATCCACTATTCTGAATTCTATGGATGATTCTAAGATGATTCTCCTCATGAGGATGGGACAATATCATGGAGGGTGATAGAAAAGGTGGAGTGCAAGGTGATGAGAAGAGCCGTTGACATGACTCTGAGAAATTACAGGACATATGATGGACCAAGATGTGGAAGGAACTCCAAGAAAAAAAAAAGACTGTCTCCTTCTGCTTCTCCATTATGATTTCCACGTTGATACAAAAAGCTTCATGGTCTATTAGTCACCAAACTGGGGAATGTTAGTTACAGTCAAGTTATGAAATTAAGAGGGAGCACAGGGTTGTCATCACTCAAATATCCTTCAGAATCCAGAACTTTGTCCATGGAGACTATTTGTCTTCAGAGTTTAAAACGAAAAGGATGCCTGTTGAAGACTTAAGCTTGACCCATCACTGAGCACTGTAGTCTACTATTGACCCTCCTTTTTGCTGTGTTACTAGTTTTCCTTTTTCTTTTCCTTTGGCTGCTTTTTCAATCATCTCCTTCTCTGACTCCTTCACATCCAACTTGTCTTCCTTCTCTGTCTCTTCTTTCAACACATCCATATCCTCCTTTTCTGCCCTCACAGCATCATCCTCTTTTGAATCGTCTTCCTCTTCCTTTTCCTCCTTTCTCTTCTCTTCCCTCACATTTCCTCTCCCCTCTCCTTCTATTAATTTACTTCCTTTTTCCCTTATTGTCTAAGTTTTCTTCCTCCCTCTCATCTTCTTCCTCTTTTTTGTTCTTTTCTTTCTTGTCACTTTAAAAGTATGTTTTGCTACTCTTAGAACATTCCCAGGCTGGTCCTTGGTAAAATAATAACTGTATCTATATATAATAATATAGCCATATCACTTAACTGTATAACATCACAATCTGTTCAATGAATTATAGATAAAATTGCATAGCATTCATGCATGTATATACATTGTATGTAATGTTGATAAGTATATGGCTTAATATACTTAAATATACATATATATATTTACATATATGGAGACACAGTTTAGGAGCATTAAAACAAAAATATAGCCTTTTACTCTTTGTTTTCATTCAAGATGGCTAGGTTACATTTTCTTATTTTTGAGACAAAGATTTCCATGTCCTAAACTGGCATCAAACATGATATATAGCTGAGGTTGGCCTAGGACTTTTGTCTTAATAATTGTTATCACATTGTATGTGTGTGTATGTATGTGTATATATGGCTGTCTATGCATATGTATGTGTCTCTGTGGGTCTGTACATTTATTAGTGTACGTTTGTCTATGTTGTGTATATTTGTATCTGGGTGTATGTGTGTGAGAATGCATGTGTATGTTTATATCGGTGCCTTTGTGTGTGTATGTATATGTGTGTCTGTACATATATGAGCATATGCATGTGTATGTGTGTAGGGCTCTGGCCCCCCTGCATGTCCTTCTCCCTTAGTGCTAGGCACTTGGCCAAGATCTTGTCAGTTGCAAAGCTAAAGTAAACAACTTGACTTTTAAGCTAGCCTGACCGCAACTTCCTTTTTCCTGTCTGCAGCTGTGTGTCATCAATAGATATCTCCTGAGAACCTGAACTTTTACCCTCCTGCAAAGCCCCGCCTCAGGGTATGTAAGGCTTGCTGCCTCTCAATAAAGGCAATCAGTCATTTTCCTCCTGTGTGTCTGTATCTTCTGTCTTGTGTGTGTCACTCAATCCGCAGCCCTCTGCCGATCCAGATCCGTCAAGGAACATAGCTCAGGTGCTATAGCTGGCAGTCCCCACCAAGATTGGAAAGAGAGACATTGCTGATGGATCGCCTGGGAAGGCTGGCCTACAACCTACGTAAGTATTTTTGGATGTATTGGACAAATGGGTGCTTCAGGTTCTCATGATCTTTTCACAGATCAATTGTAACCTTACTTAAGAGACAGGATAGCTGGAGATTTCATTAAGACCTTACAAAAGATTAGTCAATGTCTAATCATTTATGTGTGGTCTTTCTGATTTTTGATGTAGACATTCAGAGCTCTAAATTTCCCTCTAAGTACTTCTTTAAAAGAGTCCCAGAAGTTTTATTGTGTTGTCCAGAAAAGATTTATTTCTTTTTTAATTTCTACTTTGACCTGTTCATCATTCGGGAGTATGTTGTTTAGTTTCTTTGAGTTTGTGAGATTAATAAGGCTTCTTTCAGTGTTGATTTTAAGTTTTATTACACTGAGGTCTGAGAGAATGCATTGGATTATTTCAGTATTTTTGGATTTGATGAGGTTTATTTTGTGCCCCAGTATGTGCTCAGTTTTGGAGAAAGTTCCAACAGGTGCTAAATAGAATGTATTCTCTTTGGTATTTGGATAGAATATTCAGTATATGTTTGTTAGGTTCATTCAATATATGGTATTCTTTAATTAAGGTGTCTTTCTGTTTGTTCTCTCTCCTGTTGAACTATCTAATGAAGAAAAATATCTAAGAAAATATCTAAGAAAAATAAAGGCATAATCCATGACAGATAATGCTTGATACAAGTATGATTCAGTACAACTCTGTAGCCCTACATTATGAAAGCCATGGTTAGTATGTTTACATCTTGGTTCAGATGTGATCCCCAAGATGGCTTTAGTTATTCCAGGATTTATGCAGCCTGAGATCTCATGGGAACCTCTTTACATTATTTACAGTATTTTTACACCAAATGTTTGATGTCCTTTGGAGTATTAACCAAATTAAGACCTCCTTACAATTTCCTCTTCACCAGGACCCAAACAGAGTTGAGCAATGGAATTATTTTTGTCTCATTAAAACCAAATCAGATTTTAAATGCTTTCTCTTGAAAACCTCTTGAAGAGAACTTTTACTCCTTCACTGTTAGCAGTACTGACTAAAACACAGAAAAAAAATGTATAGTTAACCTTTAGCCCAAAATAAAAATCTCTGCAAAGTGCCTAAATATAGATTGCTTCATTACCTTCAAATCAGACTGAAAAGAACACAGGGACAGGTGCTCAGAGCAAAGAAAGTGAGGGGCTGAGAAACTGCAGTGCGGGCAATGACAGGGAATCACAATTATGCCAGGCAAGTACTAATCCTAGAATATCAAAACACAGTTAGGGAGCTAGAACATCCTATTATAAGACATCATGATCGTTATTAAACCTTGCCACCCCCAAGAAAAATACAGACTAGGAGACATGGTGGCGTGCCTGATCTGTTTTCCATGGCAGAGTGATTATTCTTTATGGCTTCCCCTAAATATACTCATCACTTACAAATCCCAAGTTCACCTTCGAAAGACATGATGTCGTTCTTCTGTTGAAAGTTATTCCAAGTTATAAAAATGTTGTATTTTATAACTTTATTTTTCTCCAAGGGATGGGAAAATAAAAATGGTGACAAAGCGAAGGAGAATCACAAGACTTAAGAAATCATCCTTGGGGTGTCATTACTCCCCCTTTTTTACTCCATAAGCATGAACCTAAAAGACTAAACCTTGTCTGGAAGAGGGGTGGGTCATGGGATTTGTAAGAAGTGCATGCTTTATCTTTGGGAAAATTGTGTGTGTGTGTGTGTGTGTGTGTGTGTGTGTGTGTTTGTGTGTGAATTCTTCAGGTTGTTCCTGGGTTTTAACCAAAAAGTTTTTAAAGAAAATGGTGATTGATTTTGATGTGCACTTTATGCCCTGAGACTGTAATAAAAATTTCATACCAGTTGCAAAGAAGTCAGGAACGGTGGTGGAAATTTTACTGAGCTTGCTATCTCCAGAATAAGTTCCTACTGAAATGTTGCTTTACTGTACCAGCCACATCTCTCTCTCTCTTTCTCTCTCTCTCTCTCTCACTCTCTCTCTCTCTCACTGTGTGTGTATTTGCACATGTGTGCTTGCACATGGAAATCAGAGATCAACATCACCGTCTTTCTTAATTCAGTCTACCCTGTTCTCTGAGACAAAGTTAGTAATTGAACAAGTAACTCACTAACTCAGCTCAAGTTTCTTACTTGCAAGCCCCAGTGATCCTCCATCTCTGTCTCCACAGCACAGAATGCCACAGAACCACCATGCCAAGCTTTTTAGGCAAATGCTGAAGAGCCAAACCTTGGCCCTTTTGCCTGAGCAGCACACGTTACTTACTGATCGGTCTCCCAACCCTTTCACCTTGTTCTGCAGAGTCAGAACAGCACACATTACTGAGCACACAGTTAATAGCTATAAATCTTCGTTAGATGATCAAAGGCATGTGTTTATGATCTTTATTTCCTGAATTCATTATAAGCTTCACTGGATATTGAAGTTAGAAAAGCTGCCACTCATCTCCCCGAGTCTTACATTTTAATATGGCTGTTCTGCCCAGAGAATGGCTCCCCAAGAACCACCACAGAATCCAGAGTATATGCAAGAACAAAGAACCTTTATTCCAGCTTAAGCCAGGACTTAAGCCACTGTGCACCAACACAGTGGATCCCTACTGAGAGCACAGAAAGGAGGGAGTAAGAGCTTATTATAGGTTAGGAACAAAGGGAGGTGGAGATTTACCATGTTACATTGGATTGGTTTAAGAAAGCCAGTGCGTGCCAAGCAGATTTTAAAATAATTGGGTATGAATTAGATACTATGGGTTATATACCAAAATTGGTTAAAAAGAGCTATAATGCTCATCAGTGGAGGGTTCTATCTCTGGGGCAAGAGAATGGAATGCAATATTCAAGCCTATTGAAATGTGCTGACGATTGCCCAAATCCAGCCCTGACCTCTGTTTTTCTAAGCTTATCACAAATTTCCAGTCACTCCCTGGCTATAATGGCTTAGGTTTGTTTCTTCATTCTTCTACGGTTGTGGCCAGGGGCTTATTGAAAGGACAAAATGAAGCCATCTCTTGGTTTCATGTGAGATCCCTAAGCCAAGCATTTTACAGAAGGGAAAAAGCAGTTAATCTAAGGACACTGGGAACAGAGAAGGGATTTCTAAGGGCGCTACAACAGCAACATTAAGAAGAAGCAAAGCCTCTATTAATGAACTATGTCTAAGAGAAATTTGATAAAAGGATCATTTTTTTTATTGTTTCTAGGTCAAAATCATTTGGAAATGAGTCACATTTTATTTCTTACATTCTTCTGCTGATATATGGGGTTCTTCTACATCTTGTTTTAAAAAGATCAGGAAACCTTGACTCAGTCCAGTACTGAAATTTTAAATAGCATCTCAGCTTGAGAAAGTAACTAAGTACAGACTAGGAAGAGTTCCTTGTTTTCACATGGCTAGTCACATCTCTAATGAACACATAAACCACTGTTCATTCTTAGTTGTCTCCATCAGCATTCATATGCAACATAAGCATTCATGCCAATAAAATAATGGTTTCCATGTTTGCATGATCTGTCCTACAGAGCAAATGACCTGGCTAAGCTGTGACAGTTGATTTTGGAAGTGATGGGTCCGTCAAGTAGCATGGAACAAAATACTGGCCCATGACCAGGCTTGTGTATGCTTGATTCCTTCAGATGACACTTTGAGACTTTATGTGACTTCTTCAGTGACTAATACAGTGAACAACTCCAACTCAAAATTCCAGACCCATGGAGTCAGCTGAGCATAATGTTTTTTCTCTCTCAAAAGACCATATCCCAATTCTATAACCTGTGAATGTGATGCCTCTACTTGTTTATTTTCTGTGTGATAAAATACCATAACCAAAGGAAAATTGTAGATGGAGGAGTTTATCAGGAGTTATGGTTCCAGAAAGACAGTCCATAGAGGAGGAGACCCTTGCCAACAAGAAGCCCCTTTGTCAGTATTTGGCAAAGGCTGAGAGGTCACAGCTTCACTTATAAACACAAAGCAGGGAGAGCCACACAGAAGTGGGTGAGACTCTGATCTCTCAAAGCCCACTCCCAAGTGCTTGCCATATGTCCTATAGCAAAACTGTACCTACTACATGTCCCCAAACAGTGCCACCAACTGGGAACCAAGTCTTCCAATATTTGAGCCTATGGGGCATTTCTCATTCGAACCCCGTTATACATCTGATATGATCCTGCAGACAGCATGGACATAAGGAACTGAAGATAGATCCACTATTCTGAATTCTATGGATGATTCTAAGATGATTCTCCTCATGAGGATGGGACAATATCATGGAGGGTGATAGAAAAGGTGGAGTGCAAGGTGATGAGAAGAGCCGTTGACATGACTCTGAGAAATTACAGGACATATGATGGACCAAGATGTGGAAGGAACTCCAAGAAAAAAAAAAGACTGTCTCCTTCTGCTTCTCCATTATGATTTCCACGTTGATACAAAAAGCTTCATGGTCTATTAGTCACCAAACTGGGGAATGTTAGTTACAGTCAAGTTATGAAATTAAGAGGGAGCACAGGGTTGTCATCACTCAAATATCCTTCAGAATCCAGAACTTTGTCCATGGAGACTATTTGTCTTCAGAGTTTAAAACGAAAAGGATGCCTGTTGAAGACTTAAGCTTGACCCATCACTGAGCACTGTAGTCTACTATTGACCCTCCTTTTTGCTGTGTTACTAGTTTTCCTTTTTCTTTTCCTTTGGCTGCTTTTTCAATCATCTCCTTCTCTGACTCCTTCACATCCAACTTGTCTTCCTTCTCTGTCTCTTCTTTCAACACATCCATATCCTCCTTTTCTGCCCTCACAGCATCATCCTCTTTTGAATCGTCTTCCTCTTCCTTTTCCTCCTTTCTCTTCTCTTCCCTCACATTTCCTCTCCCCTCTCCTTCTATTAATTTACTTCCTTTTTCCCTTATTGTCTAAGTTTTCTTCCTCCTTCTCATGTTCTTCTTCTTTTTTGTTCTTTTCTTTCTTGTCACTTTAAAAGTATGTTTTGCTACTCTTAGAACATTCCCAGGCTGGTCCTTGGTAAAATAATAACTGTATCTATATATAATAATATAGCCATATCACTTAACTGTATAATATCACAATCTGTTCAATGAATTATAGATAAAATTGCATAGCATTCATGCATGTATATACATTGTATGTAATGTTGATAAGTATATGGCTTAATATACTTAAATATACATATATATATTTACATATATGGAGACACAGTTTAGGAGCATTAAAACAAAAATATAGCCTTTTACTCTTTGTTTTCATTCAAGATGGCTAGGTTACATTTTCTTATTTTTGAGACAAAGATTTCCATGTCCTAAACTGGCATCAAACATGATATATAGCTGAGGTTGGCCTAGGACTTTTGTCTTAATAATTGTTATCACATTGTATGTGTGTGTATGTATGTGTATATATGGCTGTCTATGCATATGTATGTGTCTCTGTGGGTCTGTACATTTATTAGTGTACGTTTGTCTATGTTGTGTATATTTGTATCTGGGTGTATGTGTGTGAGAATGCATGTGTATGTTTATATCGGTGCCTTTGTGTGTGTATGTATATGTGTGTCTGTACATATATGAGCATATGCATGTGTATGTGTGTAGGGCTCTGGCCCCCCTGCATGTCCTTCTCCCTTAGTGCTAGGCACTTGGCCAAGATCTTGTCAGTTGCAAAGCTAAAGTAAACAACTTGACTTTTAAGCTAGCCTGACCGCAACTTCCTTTTTCCTGTCTGCAGCTGTGTGTCATCAATAGATATCTCCTGAGAACCTGAACTTTTACCCTCCTGCAAAGCCCCGCCTCAGGGTATGAAAGGCTTGCTGCCTCTCAATAAAGGCAATCAGTCATTTTCCTCCTGTGTGTCTGTATCTTCTGTCTTGTGTGTGTCACTCAATCCGCAGCCCTCTGCCGATCCAGATCCGTCAAGGAACATAGCTCAGGTGCTATAGCTGGCAGTCCCCACCAAGATTGGAAAGAGAGACATTGCTGATGGATCGCCTGGGAAGGCTGGCCTACAACCTACGTAAGTATTTTTGGATGTATTGGACAAATGGGTGCTTCAGGTTCTCATGATCTTTTCACAGATCAATTGTAACCTTACTTAAGAGACAGGATAGCTGGAGATTTCATTAAGACCTTACAAAAGATTAGTCAATGTCTAATCATTTATGTGTGCTCTTTCTGATTTTTGATGTAGACATTCAGAGCTCTAAATTTCCCTCTAAGTACTTCTTTAAAAGAGTCCCAGAAGTTTTATTGTGTTGTCCAGAAAAGATTTATTTCTTTTTTAATTTCTACTTTGACCTGTTCATCATTCGGGAGTATGTTGTTTAGTTTCTTTGAGTTTGTGAGATTAATAAGGCTTCTTTCAGTGTTGATTTTAAGTTTTATTACACTGAGGTCTGAGAGAATGCATTGGATTATTTCAGTATTTTTGGATTTGATGAGGTTTATTTTGTGCCCCAGTATGTGCTCAGTTTTGGAGAAAGTTCCAACAGGTGCTAAATAGAATGTATACTCTTTGGTATTTGGATAGAATATTCAGTATATGTTTGTTAGGTTCATTCAATATATGGTATTCTTTAATTAAGGTGTCTTTCTGTTTGTTCTCTCTCCTGTTGAACTATCTAATGAAGTTTAACTGTCTGGTAGAATTTTGCTGGGAATTCATCTGGGTTTCAGTTTTTATCATTCTGGAGGTTTTTGTATTACTGTTTCAATTTCTTTATATGTTATGGGTTGTCAGGAACCATTTTTTTGGTTTATGTTTTGAGGTAAAACATTCAACCTACAGGGAAGCTCCTTAAGCTCAGGAAGTAAACAAGTCAAGAGCTTCAGGAAGTCCCTGAAATTGACCAGGTTCACTAGTTTGATATCCTGCCTGAATTCCTGTGTTCTGGAAAGGGGTAAAAATAAGTTGAGCAAAATAAAGTTGTGTCCTCAGTATTGCAGAGTCTGTTCCGATAGAAAAGGTTCAAAAAGAAAAAAAGGGGGGGCGGGGCGGGCAAATGGTATCCGGGTTTGAACCTCAAGCGGAGGAGGAAAGTAAAGCTAAAACTTCCACTCCGTCTGAGGACCCAGCTTTTGTGGAACCTAAAATCAAGCAGTTATTCAAAGAGTCTTTAGATCTCAAAGAAAAATAGGAGAGAAAGGAGGAAGTTGTTAAATATCAGAGAGAGTGTGATTTTCCACCATTTATTGCCCAGCAAAGGCCGAGGCTGAGCTGTAGGAAGACTATTTAGAAGAAATATGGCATTTACAGAGTGTGGTTGAATCTCTGTGTATGTTATGGTATATAAAAGATGAAAGAAAACTATATGTAATTTTAAAATTTCTAGTCAAGGTTTATTCAGGAATGTTTGGTCTTTGTCCAAGTTTTAGCTGCATAGGATACAGTAATTAAAAGTACCAGATTGGTAGAAGTTCGTACAGTAACTACTGTGTCTCAAATTATGATTGCCTCTCCCTTTAACCTACATGGATAGATTAGTGGCCTCTTATTGTAAACAAAATTCAGGTCACAGAGCAGTTCAAGAACAGCTAGAAAATGGTATACAGAGCCTTCTAATTCACCAATTTTTGTCATAAAAAAGTCAGAAAAATGGAGGTTATTATAAAATCTTAAAAAGTTTAATGATCAATAGAACTTTAAAAAGTGAATTACAAAACCCAGTATTAATATGGGGAAGAGGGCATGTTTGTTTTTCCACAGGACACCAAGAATGCCAGGTGGCTGCCAGAAAGGCTGGTTCGGTTCAGAGAGACTGAACAAAGGAAGAGTGATGTGGCTGTGGAATCAGTTCCTGATGACACATGGAGAGCTGTATTGGACTTACATAATTATGCTACATTTAGCCATATAGAAAGAAAAGGAGATTGCCGTGATGTTGAATGATACTCAACTGACAGGACATCATTACGTGGAAAGAATAACAGTAAATCAGGATTCTAATGCAGAGAATGCTGATGAATGAGAAAAAGGATTAAGTGCAGAAGTTTGGTGATCAGATGACAGTTTCCTGCAGACTTATGTAGGGAAACAGGCAGCAGCCATGGACAAAGTCAAGGATGAGTGAAAGCTTGCATAAGTCAACCCTATGTACATTTGGACAGTTAAATATCACTCATGATGGTACCAGGTTTGATGTTTCTAACTGTTTTTAATGTATTTCTTGTGTTTCAATATAACTTGTTAATTGCATTTCAATCATTCCAATGAGAATGAAATTATGGTATTTTAGCAATTTTCACTTCTTATGATTTCTATAAATATTACAAAACCTTCGTATGTGGATTGAGGATATAAGAGTAAGCCTTTACTACAATACTGTAATAATTACCGTGATGCCTGATTTGAAGGATGCTGGGTTGTGACTCACTAGCCTCTAGTTGATTTGCTTGACCTCCAGAATTTGCTGATTTCATAAATTAGTAGCCAAAGACAGATAAGCTCAAGGGGGTGTCTGTCAAGCTAGGACAGGGAATCAGCCTCTGTGGCCAGAGATTGTGGCTGGTTTTCCACTGACAGGTAAGAGAGACACTGACGTCCTTGGCGACCTTAGACAGATACTGATTTATGTAAGAGAAAAGGGGGAAATGTAGGGTCTCTCCCCCCTGCATTCTCTTCTCTCTTAGTGATAGGCTCTTGTCCAAGAGCTAGCCAGATATGGTCAGTTGCAAAGGTCAAGTAAACAACTTGGTCTTTAAGCTAGCCTGACTGTGACTTCCTCAGTTTACATCAGATGTGCATCATGTGGCTGGATGTCTCCTGAGAACCTGAAATTTTAACCCTCTTGCAAAGCCCCACATCAGGGTATGCAAGGCTTGCTGCCTCTCGATAAAGTCAGTCAGTCATTCTCCTTTCCTCCTACCTAGTGTGTATGTCTGTGTCTCTGTCTTGTATGTGTTTCATTCAATCTGTAGTCCTCGCCCGATCTAGACTTGGTCAATGAACGTAGCCAGGACGCTACATTGCAGGATGACTTAGGGTAGGGGCTGGGCTAAAAGGGAGTGAAGGACCAATCACTTTTTGTCACATAGGCGCAGCCACACAGAGTCCATTTTGACAGGCCGCCAGACTCTCGTGAGGCTCAGACAGCTGCATTTGAAGTGGGTTGTGACGGTTGGTAATGGTTGATTAGAAGTCTGGCCGTGGCAAACAGTGAGGAAAGTCCTGTGCTAAGGCCAAGTTGCACTCATCCTGTGCCAGCCTGCAGCTCCCAGTGGATCATGTGTGGACACCAGATTGGTGTAGCTCACTACAGCCCAGAACTCCTGGACTTAAGCGATCCTCCTGCCTCAGCCTCCTGAGTAGCTGGGACTACAGACATGCACCACTATGCCTGGCCACCAGCGGCCTGCAAGAGGCTCTTAGCAGGCTGGCCGGCATCCTGCTCTGCCTGGAACTGCCGAGACACACAGCAGACTGCATGCTGGACAGCAGCCGCCACTCTTGCTTGGTGACCGCATTGCACAGAGACACATCATGCTGTCGCTACCTGGCGCATCATCCTGTGTCACTTGCAGCTGGAGCGAGTAGTTTGGGCAGCCAGTGATGGTGGCAGCCAGGGAGGTGATCGGTGGCTGTAGCGACAAGGAGCTCAACAAGCTGCTGGGCCAGTGAGACCCAACACCCTTTCAGCTTTCTTAGATTCATTCCTCAGTGAATGTAGGAAGAGATTCAGAATCAACCCTTAGTTTGGCACACATTTAGGCAGGAATTATAGATCACTGACATTCTGATGGGATTTGATTTCTCTGGCACGAAGCACAGATGGGTTAGATAAGCTGGATGGGGATTTTCATTTGCTAATAGAAGACATAAAGTTGGGAGGGGGAATAGGTCGAAGGGTGGTAGGTGATGGTGGAGCTACTGGAGGGGATCTGAATAAATTAAAAATCGATTATAAGGCATTCTTGAATGAGTAAAATTTTTCTTAAATGTAAGTGTAGAGATGCAAACTGAAGCTCTAACACAATTTTATTAGAAAATCTGCAGGGCAAGTGAGCAATAAATCTCAGTAGCTCTTCTGAGGAGATGAATTGTGGCAGGGAATAAAAGCCATAGAGCCTTGCAGGTTTTTACCCGCATGGACATCATACACAAGAGGGACTAACAGCCTTACAGTGGCAAGGGGAAGGCAGCTTTAGAGAAAGAGTCAATAAATCCATCTTGGAGTTGGGGCAGCCCACAGCATTAGGGAAAGCTTGCTTAAAGGAGAGATAGAAGACAAGGTCATGCTTTGCTGGAAGGGAGGTGGACTTAAGGAAAGCTACTTGTCCATTAGAGGGGTCCAGAAACACTGAACAGTATTCAGGGCTGGAAAATTTCATCATCTCATTCACACAGTATTATGCATCACTCTTCAGCATGACTTAAGGTCAACTCACTTTCCTAGGTGTGGTCCTATGACCAGGGAATTGATGTAGAAAAACAGGAAACTTACCACCCCACTGAGGTCAGAGATTCTAATCCTCTTTACTTGATTGCTACTTTGTACTTGATTTGCATGATTGAATGTTTGCTCCTCCCACAATTGTTTTCAGTGTTGTGCCCACTTTTCAGTCCAGTGGATAACTACAAACTCATGATCTCCAGACAGCATCCTTGAACAAAACCCTTCACAAAAAACAAAATCAGTAACTCAATAGACATGAATGCTAGAAAGCAATGTATGGGGAAGAAATGGACCTAAACAGGAATAGTAGGGAGATGAGCAGAGGGCAAGAATGGTCAGAGTGGTGTGCATTGTGCACATGTGAGAGGATCAAGCAACAAATTTACTTCCAAAAATAATACAGAAAGAAAAGATGTGTTGAGGTCCCTGGTAGGTGAAGAGTAACTGAAAAGTATATGTGGCAAATCATTAAGCTTCAGTGGGAGCTATCCCTGCCTGGAAGACTGCTTAAAAGCCACAGATCTTTAGAAGATCCCCTAACCTATTCCACTAAGAAAAGGAGTCCACTTTGTCAGAAAGTGCATTAGTAGAAAAGTGAACCTTGGTTGGCCATATGTTGCCACCTAAAACCTAAAGGAATTGACTTCTCAGATTCTTGAGTTCTCTGCAAAGGGTGTGATAGCATATATGGGAGCTCAGTGTCTCCAAGGGCTGTGATGAGGCAAGAAAGATGCTGTGTGAGCACCAGAATTTCCAGAGATGTTTTATCTGAGTTTGTCAATGGTTAGCTGTAGATAGCTTGCACATGGGGAAATCCCTAGACATTCAATAATCGTTCTAAGATAATGTAAAATCTAGTGTGACTCTCACTACACATTTACCAGCATGCTTGCAACTTTACTTGGCTGTCCCCAGCCATTGTCTGTCCCCACAAGCATTATTCTAAGACGAGCCAGGATAATTGCAACTCCCACAAGAAGATTACCATTCCACAGTCCATACATTGTGAGTGAGGGGCTGGGAAACCAGTGTTTTCTGTGTTCTAATGCATCCCAGTGTTTGTTCAGCTTTGGAAACCAGTACATCAGCCAAGTTTTAAAAGAACCCAAAGAGCCAGCTTCCCATCTTGAAGAAATTTGGACACTGAGGAGATTTGAAAGAAAAGAGTATATACAGATCAATGTGGGAAAGAGTGTATTAGCAGAGGCTGTGTGGTGGTAGGAGGGGCTAGGAGAAGACGCTGGGCTTACTGAGAAATCACAATATTCTCAGATAGAGATAAATGCAACTGAGTTGTGTAGGGAATTTGATTGACCTAAAGACAGACCAAGGAGAAAGAGGAGGTGTTCCCATATGTGATAGCAGGGCAAGAAGGAGTTTCCATGAGAAAACGATGCACTCTCATATGTTGGGCAAAACAGCATTTTTCTTCAATGAGAGAGGGCCTACCCTTTTGACTTTAAATTTAACTTTATATTATCTGTTAGTGATCATCACATTTTTTCCTTAATCTTTGTGGGTGTTCTCTGTGTGTGGAGAGCTGCTGTTTGCACTCAATGCCAAATTTAACTTCATTTCACAACTCTGCTTTCTATCAAAGACTAGAATATCATATTTAAAGAATCTGTAGTCAATTGGCTATCAACAAAAAAACAAAAATGTTGGTGAGGGAGTGAGGGAAGGAATATTCTCAAGCTGTGCTGGTTATTGCAACCATTATGCAAACCAATACACATGTTCCTCAGAAATTAAGCATCAAGTTACCACATGATTTAGCTGAACCACCCTTCACAGTGTGTGTAAGGAATCAAAGTCAGCCTAAGATACTTGGATATCCATGTTTATTACAAGCTTATTCACAATCATGAACTTGTGGAATCAGCCTAGATGGCTAACAATGGAGGAAGGTTTACAGAAAATATGGCATAGGAACTGAAGAGATGCCTCAGTGGTTTAGAGCACTGGCTGCTCTTGCAGAGGACCTCAGTTTGATTCCCAACACCCACCTGGCAGCTAACAACTGCTGATAACTCCAGTTCCAGGGGATCTGCTTTCCTCTTCTTATCTCTGTAGGCACTGCACACCAATACGTATTTAAATACATGTAGGCAAAACATACATATAAAAAGGTCAAACAATTAAAACATGAAAATATAACTTGTACGCAGAATGGAGTTTTGTTTATTCAAAAGCAGGAATGAAATTAGAACTTTTGAAGGAGAATGTTTGGAACTAGATATCATCATGTCAAGCTAATCTTAGAAAGGAAAATCCCATGTATTCTTTTAGCTGTGGAGCCTAGATTTACACATTCATACACACAAACCTCCTGAAAGGCTGAAAGGCTACTTTGCAGGAGGAAAGAAACTAGAGGAAGGGTGTAATGGGGATGAAGGTATGGAAATACGGGGTGAATATGAGAAAGGAAGTACTATACATATGTGAAAAATCCTTGTGAAACCCATTATTTTGTATAAAAATATTTGTTAGTATCAGGAAAAAGAGAACAAAGATTAAATATTTTTCACAGTTCCTAGAACAGATGTAGAGTTTAATGCATGTTCAGACTGAGTAACCCAATTACAGTCTAAAATTTCTACTAACTTACTGCAGAAATTTTCTCCATAGTGAAACATTTCCCACTAGAGAGAGGATGGAGAGAAACTTTACAAGAAATGTGAAATTTACAAGATTCAGAAGCTCTTCTCTAAGGGACCATTAAGCACTTGCTGGGGAGAGGGGACTCTCCAGCTAGCCAAGATGCCTGTGGTGGCCCTGTCCTACTGAGCTGCTTGCAAGCTGTGCAGAGTAGAAGAATCTGAGGAATTTGGTGTCTCTGCATCATCACCCAGGCTGCCTGATGCTTTCACTGATGTGTCAGCCCCTGGGTCATCCTTGTTCCCCTCAGTGGCTTCTCACTTGTGTTTTTCAAAATCACAATACTTCAGTGGTTGGACAGGTTGGATTGTGGTGGGGTCATTACTTTGGTATTATGGTAATGATCATGTTTTATCTGGGATGAGCTGACATCTCTTGGAATTCTTCCCCAGGAAAAACCAGATAGTATAGGCACACAACACACAGGTATTCTGTAAGGCATAAAAGTGGAACTTTACTGTGATATATGTACTTTGGAAGAGATTTTTACTATAATATTATTAAATAAAAAGTAAAGAAATCAGAAAAAAAAATTGCATGGCAACACGTACCTTGAATTCCATCAGTCAATAGGTAGAGGCAGATGAATATTTATGAGAACAAGGTCATAGTGAGTTCCAGGCCATCTGGGGCTACATGGGAGCCCTGTCTCAAAATAATTTTTAAAAAGATTAAAATGATAAATAAAATATTGGGCCCAGAGAGAAGGCACATTGGTTAAGAATACCACCTGCTCCTGCTGAGGACCCAAGTTTGATTCCAAGTATGGATATGTGTTGGAGGCCATGGGTTAGAGAATAGCCAGCTTATAGCCTGACTCCATCCTAGAGAAAAACAGCCTTGAGAAAAATCCTCCCTGCAGTCATCTGCATGTATGATAAGCACATTTAGCCTTGGTAGCAGAGACTGAGTTGTGTTGCAATGCCTTGCACCCACCTCCCTATCACTAGAGATGAGCTAGGAAGTCCTGAAAGCCAATACTTTTATTACTCCTGCTTTGTTCAAGTGTCCTTGCTTCTCTTCTCTGTGCTTGTTTCCCTGGCATACAAGCAGTTATTCATGGTGGGCTCTGAAGGTCAGAGATAGTGTTTCCTAAGTAACGGTGCTGGCTCTGTTAACACATTCCTGTAAGTGCATGTAATTTTTTTATCCTCACCTCCCCAACCTTGTGTATTTAAACCCTGAAACAACAGTAAACCTTGCGGCTTGACGAGAGACTTCCCAAGCCTTTGTTCTGCATGTTTGTGTGTCTGTTCCTTATTATTCCAGGTGCCTTTTGGGGTCCTTGCTCACCGTTGTTCCCCGCGGGCCAGGGCAAATGGCGCCCAATGTGGCCTGAGACCCTTGAGGTTGCCTGGACTGCTGCTCTTCACAAAAGGAGTGGGTACCCTGCACTGGAACCACCACGCGCAAGGAGGAAAGCACTGGTTCCACACTGGAACCATGGTGCCTAAGGAGAAAAACACCGGTTCTGCGTGAGATCGCCACGAAAACTTCGTGAGACAGATCTGGATTAAAATTCAGAGTGACGAGGTAAGCTATATTGTTTTCAGTTGCCGCAGGATTCCTGAAAGTGCAACTGGTATCACTTTGTTAGAAGTTTGTTATTTTCAACAGAAGTTGCCACAGAGTTCCTAAAAGTACAACTGGTATCACTTTGTTAAAAGTTTGTTATTTTCAGTAAAAGTTGCCACAGGATTCCTGAAAGTGCAACTGGTATCACTTTCTTAGTAGTTTGTTATTTTCAGTAAAAGTCACCGCGGGATTCCCAAAAGTGTGACTGGTATCACTTTATTGTTTTCAGTAAAAGTCACCGCGAGATTCTCGAAAGTGTAACTGGTATCACTTTGTCAGTAGAGGTCGTCGTGGGATTCCCCAAAGTACGACCAGTATCACAATATAATTTACCATTGAACAGACATTCAGTAAACGTGATCCTTTAGTGTCTGACTTGAAACAAGCCATTAAAACACATGAAAACAAAAGTTAAAGAAAAGACATCAAAAATTTCTTAGAGTATGTTGGTCGCCTATGTCCTTGGTTTTCCCAGGAAGGCACAATTAATAAAAAAACCTGGTCTAAAGTTGGTGATTGTTTAAAAGATTATTATCAAACCTTTGGGCCAGAGAAGGTCCCAGTTTTCACCTTTGCTTACTGGCACCTTATTAATGATGTTCTTAAAGTCTATAATCAATCTCAGGATGTGCATGATTTGGTAAAGGAAGGGGAAAGAACTTTAAAAATGACTAACTCTCAAAATACTTCTGTGGCCTCTCATGCCTCTTCCCCCTGTCCGTCAGTGATTATAGAAATTCCCACAGATATTGAAGCTCCACTTTTAAACAAACCTTCTGCTTGTCAACCATGTCTCTCAGTTTCTGCAGCTCAGTCACTTGCTAGGCAGTCTGAACAAATGGTATCGGACCCTCCTCTAGCATTGCCTTCTTATAATCCACCACTGTGTGCTCCAGCTATTAATGTGCCTCCTTTGTCTTCCTTACCATCTGCTCCCTCTGAAAATCCTCTACCCCAGCTTCAAACTAAAACACTTATTCAGCTAAGGGAACTCCGTACTGAAATACAGAACAAAAAACTTCACTTAGAGCTTCTTAAAGAGCTCCGGTTTGTCACGGAGGAGCTTGCAGGCTTCCCCTGTTCTCCTGCTCCTCCGCCCCCTGTTAAGCCTTTAAGAAAAACAAAAGGACAGCTCCTTGCTTTCCCAGTCACTCGCTCACAGAGCCGCTGCCATCCTGCCAGTTGTGATTTAGGAGAGCCTCCGGATTCCCAAACAGTGGGAGAGGACCAGGACTCTGGGGAAGAACCTGGGGAAGAGGAAAACCACTCCATCCCTGCTAACACTGAACAGGGCAATAGCTCCTCCGACTCAGACAATGAAAGTGAATCTAATTTGGCTACCCAAAAGTGTACTATCCTTAACTTAAAATTTGTTGAGAGCCTGAGAAAGGCTGTTCATAATTATGGGCCCATTGCCCCCTTTACTGTTACTCTCTTCGAAAGTATATGAAAAGTGGCTCACGCCCAGTGACTGGCACAGACTGACCCGCGCTGTGCTTTCTAGTGGTGATTTTGTTTTATGGAGAACTGAATTTGTTGAAAATTGCGCTGAGTTTGCCCGCCGTAATGCTCAAAAGGCTGCCTCTAAATCATGGACTAAACAAAAGCTTCTGGGAGAACATCCTTATGATTCTAATGAAATCCAAGCTCATTTTCCCCCCGACTTTTAACACAGATACAAAGTGCAGGATTAAATGCCTGGAGGCGCCTGCCTACTAAAGGCCCAGCCACCACTTCTTTAGCAAATATCAGACAAGGGGCTGAAGAATCTTATAGTGATTTTATTGGCCGCCTTAATGAAGCAGCCGGAAGATTATTTGGACAAGGAGAGACTGATAGCCCTCTTGTCAAACATCTGGCTTTTGAAAATGCTAACCCTACTTGTCAAAATATTCTTAGAGCTATAAAAGAGAATCTCTTTCTGAATATATTAAATTATGTGCTAGAGTGGGACCCTCTCACTCCATAGGTGTAGCAATTGGTGCAGCTTTATGCTCTGCAGGAATAACTTCACAGTGGTCCTGTTTTAATTGCAAACAGCCAGGACACCTCTCCTGAGACTGTCTGCAACCCAAACAACTTAGAGCCAACCCCCCTCCTACAGTTCTCTGTCCACATTGCTGTAAAGGCAGACATTGGGCCTCTGATTGTTATTCTTTCACAAATGTCAATGGTCAGCCCTTAGGCCCTCCACCCTCTAGCACTCCCGGTCGGGAAACTTCTCTTGGGGCCAGCCCCTGGCCCCATACCCCAGGACAAACCAGGGGGCCATATGGTTTGTCCCCTCAACCCAAAACAGCCAACAACCATCTCAGAACTCTGGAGAGCCACAGCAGGCAGTGCAGGATTGGACTTGTGTTCCACCACCTCAACAGTACTAATCCCAGAAATGGGACCCAAGATCCCAAACACTGGAGTTTTTGGGCCCCCACCATCAAATTTGTTTGGATTAATTCTACCACAGGCTTCCTCCACTTTAAAAGGAATAACTATAGCCCCTGGAATTTTAGATACCGATTATCATGGAGAAATAAAACTCATTGCATCCGTAAATCAAGGTGTTGTAACTGTAACTCATGGAGATAGACTTACTCAACTTATTCTTTCACCTTGTCAATTTATTAATCATAATTACAAAACTACTAACACCAAATCTGGAACCCCTGGGTCCTCTGAGGCCTACTGGGCTCAACCTATTACCCAAAATAGACCCACTTTAAAATTATATTTAAATGGTAAGTCTTTTACAGGAATTATAGATACAGGAGCTGATGCTACTATTATTGCCCAGCAGCATTGGCCATCTTCATGGCCCTTTACCTTTTCCCATACAGATTTACGAGACATTGAACAATCCAATAATCCTCAAATAAGTGGCCAAGTGCTTACATGGCAAGACCAGGAAGGTAATTCTGGACAGGTCACTCCTTTTGTCCTGCCTGGTCTCCCAGTAAATTTATGGAGTTGAGACATTCTAACCCAAATGAAACTGCTTTTATGCAGCCCTAATGAGGTTGTCGCTGCACAGATGCTTAAACAAGGGCACTTACCAGGAAAAGGATTGGGTAAACTGTCACAGGGAGACCCCAACCCTGTCTCACTTACTCCAAACTCTAAAGGTTATGGACTTGGTTACTCTCTGTCACCTTTTCCCTAGTGGCCTCTGTCGTGCCTGTACCCCATGCGGATCAAATTCATTGGAAATCTAATGAGCCCGTTTGGGTAGATCAGTGGCTGCTTACTAAAGAAAAAATAGAGGCAGCCACACTGTTAGTGCAGGAACAGCTTGCCTTAAATCATATTAAACCATCCAATTCACCTTGGAATTCACCTATATTTATTATAAGAAAATAACCTGGGAAATGGTGTCTTTTACAAGATCTTAGAGCTATTAATAAAACAATGATTCCTATGGGGGTCTTACAACCTGGCCTCCCCTCACCCACTGAAATACCTATTAACTATTTTAAAGTTATTATTGATCTTAAGGATTGCTTTTTTACTATTCCTTTACACCCTGAGGATAGACACCGTTTGCCTTTAGTGTTCCTCAAACTAATTTTCAAGGCCCTATGCCTAGGTACCAATGGAAGGCATGGCAAATAGTCCCATTCTATGCCAAAAATTTGTTGCCTTTGCTGTAGATCCCATTCATAAAAAATGGCCACAAATGTATATCCTTCATTATATGGATGATATTCTCCTTGCAGCTGCCTGCCAGGACCAACTTTCCCTTTGCCTTC
Organism: Eospalax fontanierii; assembly: GCA_035773235.1. Classification (NCBI taxonomy): domain Eukaryota; kingdom Metazoa; phylum Chordata; class Mammalia; order Rodentia; family Spalacidae; genus Eospalax; species Eospalax fontanierii. The sequence goes on along the minus strand of JAJHUQ010000048.1, from coordinate 4,212,928 downwards.
ATGAGCTTTTACTTAATTTACAGAAAAGAGGATTACATATTGCACCTGATAAGGTACAAACCACAGACCCTTATACTTATTTAGGATATAATTTATCCCATAATAAAATTTATACTCCCCGTGTACAGTTAAGAATATCTCATTTAAAAACGCTTAATGATTTTCAAAAGTTACTAGGAGACATACAATGGCTTAGACCACATTTAAAACTGACTAATGATCAATTACTTCCATTATATAAAATATTACAGAGAGACACTGACCCTGCTTCCCCTAGACAATTAACTCCTCAAGCACAAAAGACACTTGCCTTGGTAGATTCAGCCATCAATAATCAAGTATCCTGGCAAATTGATTACACCTTGCCTTTATGGTTTTTAGTTTATATTACCTTACATACTCCTACTGGTTTATTTTGGCAGCAGCCAAAAAATACAAAACAAGGCCATCCTCTATTATGGGTTCATTTGCCATCCTCCCCAAATAAAGTTTTATCCTCTTACCCACTGCTGGTTGCTTTACTTGTAATTCGTGCTTGATGATTAGCTAGACAATATTATGGCAAAGATCCTGATATTTTTATTTTTCCTTATGGTCCAGATCAATTAAACTGGCTCCCTCAGACTATAGATGATTGGCCTATAGCCCTTTCTGGTTTCACTGGAAGTATTGACAATCACTACCCACCAGATCCACTAATACAGTTTGCTAAAATACATCCTCTTATTTTTCCTAAGGTTACTTTAACTCAACCTATACCTAATGCCCTGACAATATTTACCGATGGCTCCTCAAATGGACAATCTGCCTATGTAGTTAATAACCAATCTTTTGCCTTTTTAACCCCATATACCTCTGCTCAATTGATAGAATTGAATGCAGTCCTTGATGTTTTCAAAAAATATTGGGAACCTTTTAATTTGTATACAGATAGTGCTTATGTGGCTTATTCAGTTCCCCACTTAGAAACTACTCCCTTTATCAAACCTACTAGTGAAGCCTCTAATTTGTTTTCACAATTATCTGTTATTATTCGCAACAGGTCTCATCCTTTATATATAGGACACCTTCGTGCACATATCAGTCTGCCCAGTCCATTAACTAAAGGAAACTCGATGGCAGACACTGCTACTAAACTAATATTAATTTCCCAGACAGATCCCGTTGCACAAGCCATACAAGCTCATAATTTACATCACCTTAATTCACAGACTCTACATCAGGCCTTCAAGATTACCAGAGAACAGGCAAGAGAAATAGTGAGATGCTGCTCATCGTGTGTAACTGCCCTGCCAGTGCCCCACATTGGAGTCAATCCACGGGGGTTACTTCCTAATGATATTTGGCAAATGGATGTTACCCATATTAATGAATTTGGTAAATTAAAATATATTCATGTAACTATTGATATTCATGTAACTATTGAACCATTGATATCAGTGGATTTTTATATAGCTCATGTGTTACAATGTCTCAGTGTTATGGGCTCCCCTAAAACAATAAAAACTGATAATGGACCAGGATATACAGGTAAAAATTTTCAATATTTTTGTAAACAACTTAATATAAAACATATTACAGGAATTCCCTACAATCCTCAAGGGCAAGGCATTGTTGAATGTGCCCATCAAACTTTAAAAGCTTTAATTTCTAAAATAAAAGTTAAGCCCTTTTATGAAATAAAAAATACACCCAAAAATATCCTGACACATGCTTTATTCATACTTAATTTCTTAAACCTTGACTCCTCAGGAAAATCAGCAGCTGATCGCCACTGACACACAACTACTTCCTTCACGGATGCTTTGGCTAGATGGCGAGATCCTCTTACAAATCAATGGAAAGGTCCCTATCCAGTCCTCATTTAGGGACGTGGCTCTGCTTGTGTAGATGATCAACAAGTAGATGGACCCAGATGGCTACCAGAAAGATTAGTCTGTCAATGTGCCCCTTTAATTCAAAAGCCTAACCCACCACCAAATGTTTCCTCTAACAAAAGTAATAACAACAAATTAAAACGAGTGTTTTCATCCCTGCTAAGTAATTACTAAACTCAACAGCTCTTCTGTCCCGTGTAAACCACTGAGTTTAAAAAAAAAAATCTTTGTATGTAAATTTTTAATAACACGGAGAGATTGACTCTAGAGCTGGATTGGGCCCCCGGCTTCAGACTCAATTCTACTTCAAAATGTTCTTCAAATCCTGTTATGGGATAAGGCTGGCCACCTTACCCTATAACAAATAAAAGAAAAAACAATACAGCCTCAGTGCAAGGACATTGTGCTGTTAATAAGTAACTAAGGGATGGACTAATTTCAACAAAATATTATTCATCTTCCTCCTATGCTCGAGGTGCAGTGCTGGCTGCCACTTTAAAAACTAGAGCTAAACATTTTAAGTTTAGAGTCATAAAATACAATATAAAATATATAACTGGGTGCCCTTACTGGGAGAGAGAAAAACAGATGGTCTGATCTCCATATTTTAGAGTCTATGACCCCACGTTCAGTTCCTACAAAAATTCAGCCCCCTCAATCTGACCAGGATGGTGTGACGCCCTGAGCATTTTTCTTCTGTGCTTCCTTTCAGGAACAATGGCTGTCATCCTCATCCTCTTCCTGATGTTCTCCACCTCATCTGCATCTGATCAGCATCAACCTTGGAACTACACTTGGCAGGTCCTGTCACAAGCTGGCAGTGTCATCTGGTCCACCTCCAGTGTGCGACAGTCCATCTTCTGGCCGACACTATGCAGACCTTTGTAAAATGGCATTGGGTATTCGTAACAGTTGGGGACTTGGTTCATATTTCTCTCAAACAGCCTCCTCATCAGATACATCTACCAACATAAATTCTGTCGACACTATGGGATGCAGAACTGGTGTCCAGCATGCACGACTCCACTCCCAAGATCTTTATGTTGCCCCCCAACATCAGCGCCAATGGCTAAAGACTGCTTGTGGAGGGAGTTCTTGGCATTTTGTTAAAAAATGGGGATGTAAAACTACTGGGGATGCTTATTGGAAACCTACCTCCTCATGGGATTCTATTATTGTTCGTGCTAACTATACCAAAGTTACCACTCGTAATATGTATGACAGGTTTCACATCAATCAATGTCAAAATTTCTGGTGCCACCCCCTTTGTATTAAATTTACTGAGACAGAAAAAAGGGTAAATATATCACAATGGCTACAAGGATTTATTTGGTCTGTTAATACTTATAACTACTGGGAATCTATTCATTTCACCATCAGACTCCAAAAGCTCCTGCCTGTCAATTACCTTCCCCCTCCTTCTCCCACTGCGGTTGCTGGCATCTTTGCTGAAGCTGGAAGCTCCGCTATAACTAATAACACTCCCACCACACAACTTTTATCTCTCCCATCTCCACCCCTGTCCACTCTTGACCTCGTATTAGATTTAGTGGATTCCACTTTTTCTCTTCTCAACTCCACTTCCCCCAACCTCACTAAATCTTGCTGGCTTTGTTTTACTACTTCATTCCCCTTATATGATGGCTTGGCTCAAACTATTGAGTCCTCTCCTAATCTTACATCTGATTATTCCCACTGCCCTTGGCACTTACATCCTAATGTTTCCCTTCCACTCCCAGCTATTCTAGGTTCAGGTACCTGCCTTTATCCCCCTTCTATTGACACTTCTACTCTGCCTCCCTTCCTCTACAATAATTCCTTCCCTATAAATGCCTCTCTTAAGGATTATTATATGCCTCCCTACCACCAGAGTTTATGGTGGGCCTGCCAGAATTCATTAACTGCTTGAGTCTCAGAGGATCGGCTATTAGCTTTTCCTCAGGTTTGTGTGTTAGTGAAAGTTTTCCATGCATTTACTATCGCTCAGCCTCTGACTTTGACAATCCTTATCTTCCTTCTTCCCTCCCATACCTCCCTAGAAACAAATGTGAGACATTCTCTGGTACAGCTCTTTCCCATACACTCCTTTTAGGAATTGGCATTACAGGTGCAGGAACCGGCATTGCTTCTTTGGTTTCCTCTAATGATATGTATGAACAGCTATGCTCCCAAATAGACAAAGACATTGCCAATTTAAAAAAGGGTTTAACTGCCCTAGAACAGTCTTTGGTTTCCCTCTCTGAGGTTATACTTCAGAACCGTTTTGGCCTTGATGTGTTATTGATAAAAGAGGGAGGATTATGTGCAGCCTTAAGAGAACAATGCTGTTTTTACACAGACCCTACTGGAGTTACTCATGACAGTATGCAAAAGGTCCGAGAAGCTCTTGAAAATAGAAAAAACAAGGCCTTTATGGAGTCAACAGGTTTGTTCTCTCACCCTTGGCTTTCCTCACTCCTGTCCTCTGTCCTGGGCCCCTTAATTGGCTTATTACTGGTAGTTAGTTTTGGCCCATGGCTGTTTAAGAATCTTACAAATTTCATAAAATACCAGATTGACTAAGCCACGCTCATCCCATTCAAGTGCGTTATCATCGCTTGGCACTTGGAGATCAAGAATCATCAGGTGAGTGGCCTTCAAGGCCCCTCTCCTGAACGGGCCAAGCCTTGCCCACGGCTCGGACCCAGTACCTCTGACAGTCCCATGGGTGCTAGACAAAGTACTGCAAAGAGAAGAAGGCACAATTCTGCCTTAGTGGGCTCTCTTAAAGAGAAAGCTTAATTACAAGGAGGTTCATGTCATAAAAAAACCCTCCCCCTCACAAAAGACATGCACACATATATTTGAGGGATTAAGCCAATACCCTTCCCATAGTAGACAGTCAAGGTAATAGTTCTCTCTCTACCTGGTCTTTCTAAAAATAAATAAAAAGGGGGGAGATGTTGGAGGCCATGGGTTAGAGAATAGCCAGCTTATAGCCTGACTCCATCCTAGAGAAAAACAGCTTTGAGAAAAATCCTCCCTGCAGTCATCTGCATGTATGATAAGCACATTTAGCCTTGGTAGCAGAGACTGAGTTGTGTTGGAATGCCTTGCACACCTCCCTATCACTAGAGATGAGCTAGGAAGGCCTGAAAGCCAATACTTTTATTACTCCTGCTCTGTTCAAGTGTCCTTGCTTCTCTTCTCTGTGCTTGCTCCCCTGGCATACAAGCAGTTATTCATGGTGGGCTCTGAAGGTCAGAGATAGTGTTTCCTAAGTAACGGTGCTGGCTCTGTTAATTAACACATTCCTGTAAGTGCATGTAATTTTTTTATTCTCATCTCCCCAACCTTGCGTATTTAAACCCTGAAACAACAATAAACCTTGCGGCTTGACGAGAGACTTCCCAAGCCGTTGTTCTGCGTGTTTGTGTTTCTGTTCCTTATTATTCCAGGTGTCTTTTGGGGTCCTTGCTCACCGTTGTTCCCCATGGGCCAGGGCAGACACGGTGCCCAGCAACCATTATAAATCTACATCCAGGGGACCCTATATCTTCTTCTGACCTCTGGGGTATTTCAGGACATGGGTGCAACTACCTATACACAGGCAATACATTCTTCCACTTAAAGTACAAATAAAAAATAAAATAAGGACTGCTGCAGAGTACCATAGCTGGTCACACCAAGAGATTATCTGTGAATTGCCCAAGCCTAGTGGCACATCTACAATGCAGCCTCTACACCTAAGCTTGAAGCAACATGGAACAAGGGATAAAAAGGACGCTAATGAATCTCTCAACTCCCGTTAATGAAGCCTCTCATGGAACAGAGGGCCAGGAATAAAAAAAGGTCACAAATGATTACATTTGGAGATTAAGAATCTGCAGGATATGGGTCCTTGGACACTCACCTTGAATCCTACAAGTTCCAGGGACCCTTCTAACATAACCTACAGCAATGGTATTGGCATGGTCAAGATCCATGCACACTCAAGCAGACAAAAACTGTAGAAATGGGTAGTAGTTTCCAACTTCTGCTGATGGAAAATTGACAGCCGATTGATTACTGTTAGGGGAGGAAGAACTGATCTTAAAGTGAAGAACTTAGGCTAGATTCATAGGTGCTTGAACCTACACTGAGGATATTTAGGGACATGAACTTGACACATTAGGCCTCAACACAGATGAGAGAATATATGGATTCCAGCTGGGTGCCTATGGAACTGTGTCAGTGGGGAAGGGGGTATAAAGATGATTAGGACAAATTCAGATGATCTGTAGGAAATATACAAAGTTTCAATAAACAAGAAAATTAATAATAAAATAAAAACGGAATTCTGCACATAATAATGCATTAATTTTGTAGAAAGATTGAACTCTGTTTCCCTTTACATTTCAGCACTCTGTTTTTCTTTCTTTAGCTGTGTAGACTTCAGCTAGGAGTATATGCCAATTATCACCCTTGGACATAATTGGCTCTAAGCATATCAGAGATTTTTGTGAGCTTCAGGAAGCTCTTTAATCTTCGGGCTTCAAGTTCTACTTAGAATCAAGTCATTGGCATGGAAAGGTATGGTCCTTACCAGATCTCCCATTCTGGAATCTGCTTATTGATTTCCTTTTCTTGAGTCATACTTAACAACTCATCAATTCACTCAACAGTCTGGATGGATGGCTGGCAGTCAGCTCTGAACCTGAATGTTACATTAAGATTTATTTTACTGTTTTACAAAAGTACACTCTCTCCTTGTCAACCATTCTATACAAGGAGTTAATTAACTATATAGGTTCTAAATCACATTCACCACTTGCATATTTCTTTTCTTCAAAGGGAAAAGAGCAACTCTTATTCAGTAAACCACATTTTACAAGCACCGGCTAGATTTCTCATTAAAAGTATCTGCAGCTTAATTAAGACTTTAGGGTAAAGACAGAAAGAAACATGACCTTTAAACTAAATTGACATTACTTGTGTCATGGGCAAAACTGACTTACTCATCCTGCAGCTTGGCAAAGAATCTTGCAGAGATATCTAAGTACATACTAAGTGTGGAAGGCAGAAGTGGAAGACAGTTCCCATAGTAGAGCCCTCTTCATGTATGCACACTGTGGATGCTGGAGGAGAGGCGAGAACTCGGATTATGCTGCATGTTTCCTCAACAGTTACAAAATCAAGGAAGGCTAAGCAGACTTCCGTGCATGAGATTTTCCATCTATATTCGAAGTTGCTGATTGCTTGGTTTTAAAAACTATTTTTAATTGTGTGCATGCATAACTGTGTGTAGGTATGTTTACATAACTGTAGGTGTCTGATAAAGGCAGAGGTTAGATCTCATTGGAATTGAAGGTGGACACTGGTGTTAGCCACTTGACTTGGGCACTGAAAACCAAAGTCTGGTCCTTTGGAAGAGCAGTTACGTATTCCTAACTACTGAGCCCAGACGCCTCTCCAGATTCCGATCACGTCTTTTGTAGTTTAAGGAGACCAATCTTTTACCTAACAGACCCCATGAATCCAGTGAGTCTTGTAAACAAATCTAATTGAAAGAGATTAGGAGTTTTTCTTGACAATTATAAATAAGTTTAAAACATCAGCAGAAGACCCAGTTAAACCATGCCTGGTCTCATAACATCCTATAATCTGGGCTAATAACCACATGGTTATTTCAATTGTCTAGCTGAACAGGATTTCTGGAAACTTGCTGGGAAAAGAATACAGTTCCCCAAATACTACCCACTGGGAAATGACCTATTTAGAAGATCTGGAAAATTTCTAGAACATACCATTTGTGCAGTCATGAGAAAGAACAGATAATTCCACTAAAGGCCAAAACTTTTCTAGGATGAGGTGTGTTGAAACAGGGACTCACTGTGTAGACCAGGTTGTCCTTGATCTCACAGAGATCTCCCTGAATCCCAACCCTGGGTTTAAAGATGTGCATCACCATATTCTACCACTTTTTAAAAAAGTTTCATATGCTTCATCTTTGAAACTTAAAAGGATAGGCCATAGGAGGTATGAAAATTCAGTCCTTGCAAACATGAAGATATGAATTAAATCCCAAAACCCATGGAAGAAAACTGGGCCTGGTGAGAGGGGTTTGAAAACCACCATGGAGAGTTGGAGACAGCCAGACCTTTGGGGCTCCTTTTCCTGCCAGCCTAGCTGTTTCAGTGAAGTACAGGTCCTAGTGAAAGATCCTGTCTCAAACTGCTGGTGAACAGCTTCTGAGGAGCGACATTTTAGGGAAATCTTCTTCCCAGTACACATCACATACATGTAAACACTCATACAAATGAATAGGAATGTATGCAACATGCTAATAATGGTTGCCAAACACAAAGGGAACAACCTGAGATTTTGACCACTGTTTGATCTAGGAGTTCAGATGTAGTCTGAAAACACTGAATGGAAATTTCCAGAAATCAGTGTGTTTCTAGTAGTATAATAGTACCTTCTGCTTTCTCACTCCATCGGGATATCTGTTCTTCTTCCAGAGTTTTCATGGAGCATTATCAGTCCCTCTGTAGTATACGTACAAACAGCATATACAGTTTGGTACTGTCTGAAGTTCTGGTACCCGCTGGAGACCCTGAGACCTATCCCTCTCAGATAAATGGAGATGGTGTAAAGAACTATGTTGGCTAACATTTCCACTATGACTGGATTTAGAATCAATCATCCTCTCTTGGCATGTGTGTGTTTGCAGTTTTGTGGGGGGTGTCTACATTAGTTTAACTGGGGTGGAAAGAGCTGCTTTAACTATGGGTGTCAACACTGTATATGCTGAATCCAAGACTGAATAAAAGGAAGCAATCTGAGTGAGAGATTTTATCTCTCTCAGTCTGCTTACTGAGTACAGACGTAATCGCACCAGTTACTTCAATCTCCTGATGCCATGCCTTCCCCAACCTGGTGGGTTTTGCACAGAAATTGTGGGCCAAAATAATCTTTCTTAAGTCATTTTACACCAAGAAAAGTACATAACAAAAATGATATGTCCCAAAGACCTAAAAACATTCTTCTATGCCCAAATTCTTAAACATCACACTACAGTTTTGAACCACCACACTGAGCTCCAACCTTGCAATGCATGAATCCCTACAGACACTCATGAACCATACCAAAACCATAGCATGAAAACTCAAGGAGTGGAAGAAAAAGACTCAGCTATTCAAGGTTCGATTTCTTCAAATCTTATTTCAGCAAGGAAGATTTGAAAGCTAAGAAGAAACCAACATATTTTCCTGACAGGTAATATTAATTTTTAAGAAGATTTGTAACAAACTTCACCTTCAAAGTACATTTTGAGCTTGTTGTGGAAAGATACAGAAAAGGTCAGAAAAATGGAAAGCTTCTACAGAGACAAGAGGTCAACCTCATCAAACAGAATTTGGTCTTGTAATTTTTTTCCCAATTTGAAATGCTCCTTTAAGTCAGAACTTGTTATATGGAAGTTTGTTAATTTTTTTTTTCTGTGAGATGCTTTTAGATCAGACTTTTCCTAAATTTCTGTAAGACTTCTATGTGGAAAAAATGCCTTTGAAGAAATCATTTTCTGTCACTTTCTTAGAGGACTTTCTTTTTAAATGGCTTTTTGTGAATCTCATACAATATATTTTGATTGAATTTAGATCCCTTCCCACATTTGCAATACCTTAATAATGCCACCCAATTTCATGTATACAGACACACACACACATACACTCACACACACACACACACACACACACACAAATATATAGGTTGAATAAAAACTGAAAGAATGAAGTTTGTGTTGTCAAATGCCCTCCCATGTGGGTTCATTCACGAAAGCCAGGTCAACCTATCAAGGGTCATACCTTGGAACCAGAATGATTCTCCTCTCCCAATAGCCATCAGTTACTGAATTGTCAACAGTCACTCAGTTAGAACTGCAGTTTCTTACTCAAGTCTCTATGTCTCTGCTAGGATTCAGTCTAGTTTGAGTTTAGGTGGGTCATGTGCATGCTGTCACCCTTTCTGGGAGTTAATTTGAGTAACTGCATAAAACTCTGTTTCTTGTAGCCATCCACCAGGAAGCTTGATATAGGTGTGCTACTGAGGGAGAAGCACTGCACAGTTTCTTGAGTTTTGCACCTAGGCCAGTTATACTTCTCCACATTAATCACCATCTGCTGCCTAAGAAATCTTCTCTGCTGAGCACTGAGAGTTGAATTGATTACAAAAGATCTGGGAGAGCTGGTAGGACTAGAGGTGCCTAAGGGTCCTAGTGATCTCAGCAGGCCTGAGAGGTGAAATCTTAAGGGCTAATTTTTACTGCTTAGGGAAACATCACAAGTCTTAGATATAAAACAAACATATTTTAAGAGCTTTAAGCCATGTTCAGTGAATGAAATACCAGAGCTCTTACATCTCATTTAAACGAAATGCTAACAATGTTTCTAATTGTGAGTTGATCAGTTGTAGAAAGAATCACCCTAAGGGTCTGACTGCAGATGATGAACATATGTATATAGTTTGTTACCTATACACAAAGTTGTATTTCGATATAAAGAACAGAATTTTCCTATTCTCAGGAATGTGGTGCAAATGGAGACCATAAATTAATTTATGGAATAAATCAAAATAGACAAATATCAATTTTTAAAAGTCAGATGCAAAAAGATAAATATCAAATATTTTTGTCATTTATGGGTCATACAGCTCTGTACAGATACATAGTGTATAAATGTAACTGGTAGGTACTGAAGGGATTATACAAAGGGTGGTTCACTGCTTGGCTAGCTTCAGATCTATGAGGGACAGGGCCTCAAAAAGCAAGTGGTCTTCAATCGAGGAATGACCCTCAACATTCACGTCTGTCCTCCATGTGTGCATTGTGACCAACACTGTGGCCAAGGCAACTTATAAATATTGGAGTTTATTTGGCTTACCTTTCACGAGGGGAAAGAGTCCATCATGGTCAGGAGGCATGGTGGCGGAGGTGACCAGAGCAGTAAGCTGTGGAATCACATCCTCAAGAGTGTGCAGAAAGCAGGGAGAATGAAATGCCTCCCGCAGCAAGGTTACATCTCCTAAACATCTGTAAACAGCACTATGAACTGGGGGTCAAGTATTCAAAGACCTGGACTCCATGTGGTTCACTTTTCATTCAAAGCATGGCACACAGACACAGACACTTCCCCCACCCCACAACACATGCAGATCTCCCTTTGCACAGGAATTCCTAAGATGGAGAGGAAAAACTTCACTCCTGATCCTATCTAAACTATCCTTAAGTCTATTTTGAGAAAACCATTATTCATTTGGATTTCCTCTTATTCTCTGATTCCCTTACCCCAAATCCTTCTCGTCTGCTGCTACAGGAAAACAGATACAACATTAACAATAAATTGGCCACCTCTGAGGTTATTCAAAGTAATTTGTGGCGGACTTTAAGAATAATCCCATGTAAAGGTTTCACAACTGATCTTCAGCATTTCCAGGGTGAGCAAGTGCATCAAAGGATATATTCATCTGAAGGGGTTTGTAAACATTTCTGCTTATAAACCTGTATCATTCTTAAGCAAAGAGTTGGTTTAACTTTAGAATCACACAGTATTCAGGGATAAAGCAACATGGGTTTTAGCATAAATCAAACTCAACAGCAACCAGTGTCCCAGTCTACTTGTTTCCTTTGGTTCATGAGATGAGTGAAATTACTTTCCAAAGGCCAAGATTCTGAATCAAGTCTATTTTCATATTGCATTATGCATGTCATGGTTTTAACATTTGTGTGCTCTAACAGTTTGAAACACCATTATTTTCCTAGGTATGGAAAAAGACACAATGCAGATCATTATACAATTCAAAAGTAATATTTGCCAGGGGATGCATCTCGAACAGTTAGGCATACCTCACAGTATGATTCAGTTTCCCCCCCCTGGGTATCATTTCCTTCAGCAAGCACCCATTCTTATGCAATAACCAACCATCCAGAAATTATAGTATGGGTACAGAAGGTAGAAGTTTAAATAATTTTCTATCCTTTCGTTTTTCTTGAGGACATCGTTTTCTTCTTTGAAGATGACAGGAATCAATCATTCAGTAAATATTAATATGTCTGGGATAACATTTCTACATAGAGTGACTTTCAAACTGTTCTGTTCTCATGAGGCATTCAGCAGCATCAGTTAAGAGCACTGTGCTTTCTTACCATATCCCTTTCTTTTTAGCCTTCTGGTTATTCTTTGAAACTTCCACAGATGAATATAATGTATATCATCAATTATATCCATTTTTAATCCCCTTCCTTCTGCACCTACAGTAGCCTTGGACATCAGTCTACATATCCTAACTTCCTGTTAGCTACTTTTATTTTTCCGTACCCCACTGAACACAGCTACTACTTCATTTGGAATATTCTCGGCATGAACTTGCACAGATCTTTTGTAGGTAACCATAGTACCATAGGCACAGAGGAACACCACATAGTGATAGTCAGATTAGGAGTCCTTTATTGATAACCAGCAGTCAGAGAGGGGGCTCATACCCAACGAACCCTTAACCCCAAGGAAAGGCAGAGTGGAGTTTCTGAAGCTTAAAATCACAATCCTATCATGCCATGTACAAAGAAAATGACCAAAGTTACTTCAGATCAGGACTGTTACAGCAGTCAGTTAACAAGCAGTTTTCAGTTAACAAGTGTGTCAGTTAGGAGGAAGTTTCTCAGATTTGCAGAAACATTGAGCTCCACCAAGACGCAGGTAAAGACGGGAGGGAAGACGTGCTACCTGGCTGTTTGTAAGTTTCCCAGTGTTGTAGAAGCAATGTTCTCCCTGAAACATTGAGGGATGCTGGCTGCAATGGGCATGGGTGGCTACAATGAGAATGAGTGTGCAAATACTCACATAGGGTAAAGTAAAAGTCAACTAGAACAACATGGACTTAGTTTTTCCATTGTAATTCCATGAGGGCAACAGCCATGCCCCATTCAGAAGCCGGTGTTTCATAGCATCCTCTGGCTGGGTCATTATTTCTATCCACTGTGTTGTGATAATCCCTTAATCATGGGGTAGGGTGTTGTTACAGATGTCCCATTCAGGCTGAGTACTCAACATTTATTCTCAGCACTCTGACCAGTTATGAGTTTCTGTCTTAACAGTTGACAACTGAGGAAAGTTCTGACCCAGGTTGAGAACAGCATATGGAAAAGATGATTGCTTAGGAACAGCAATGATAGGAGTTTTCTCCACAGACCTATGACCATCAGAGTCATGGCTTTTGACCAGGCTAATATTCCCTGGTGAATGATGTCCTGTGCCGCTGAGAAAGTGGTTGGGTACCACCATCTTTGTGCCACTATTGTACTCTGACACTTTCTTCTTCACAGTGGTGTCAGAGTGATCAGAACTTAAAGACAGATTACTTCGATACACATTTATTCTGAAGGAATGTAGCCATAATGTCTTCTAAGCAATATTAAATCTTTCAGGTGTTGTGATCAATCACTACAAACAGGGGATGAACAGAGAATAAGTCAGATATTAAATATAGAAGAGGCCTTATATCCAATTAGACAGCTATTCCTTACCCACATGGTAAAAGTGCCATTACTGTAGCAATAGAGATAATTGTCTGGGCTAGTCATTGCTGAGCATGATGTAAACATCATGGACTTTACAGCTGGGTAGAATATTCATTGGTTTTACCAATGTGGCACTGTGTATACTCTTCTGATTTTTTGAGAAGTAATCATTAGTGAGGAGGCTTCCAGGTCAGTTAGAGCTTGATTGCTTCAAGTCCTGCATAAGGACTGTGTCAAAAGTATGCACTGTCTTCAGCAATGGTGTCTTATCTTCAGGTTCTAGGAGGCAATTGAGGGCTGTGGCAGTACCTGAGTTGTTTGGGGAGTTGCTCGGACTACCTGACAACAACTTGAAGGGAGGTGTTTTCTGCCTGGTCCTCTCATTTTTGCAATATAGGCATAGACACACAGTTATATTGATCTTGTACAGGTGTTTTTAAAAGCTGATTGATTAACACATTGACCTTCCTGCTCCCTCCTCAGGGAAGGTACTGCCATTTCCCTCTTGAAAATACCAGTCTCCTACTGTCCCTCTCTTGAGTCACTTCTCCCTGTGGTTCCTTTCCATTTTCCTGTCTTCTGCTGTCCCATCAGGATGCATACTCACACCTGAGAATTTGTTACTACCATCCACAAGTGAGAGAGAACATACGCTGCTTGTTTATCTGAGTCTGTGCTGCTTTGCCTGGTATAATAGTTTCTTGTTCCATCCAATTACCTGGAAAACTTAAAGATTTTGTTTTTCTTTGCAACTGAATAGATGAATCATATGATAGGTGGATTTCTTAGGTTTTTAAGAAAATTACTTGGGGGAATTTTCCTCTGAGATACCAGAATTGTAATATCAGAAGAGCACACTCAATTCTGACCAAATTCATGGACAAACTGAAGTCCTAGGTTGTTAGAGCTATATGAGGGGACAGAAAATATCAGAGTATAAAAATATCATATCCTTCTAAGTAATTCATTTTCTCCTTGGCATGACAATATTCCCAAAAAGAACAGCTTATGGAAGGAATGGTTCTGTATTGTCTCACCATCTGAGGACACGGTTCATCATCGCAGGGAAGGCATGGAAGCAGGAGGATCAGATTAGAAATCTGGTCACATTGCATCAACAGCCAGGGATAGTCATGTCCATTTCTGTCGTGTCTCACAATTCGGGCCAGCCCGATTGGTTGGGAGTGAGTAGATGCAGAGTCAAGCCACAGACTCCGGGAGTTGGACAGGAAGCAGCCCAAGTCCATGGCACTGCAAACTTGTTTATTGAATAGGTACACAAGCTCTTATAGGTCTGTATAGCCGATGACCTAATGGAGTGGGGTCTCAAATACAGCCAATAGTAAGTTTGTCCCCTGGTAAGCAGGTTCCCTCCAGGTGCTGGTCTCATAATCAGCCAGAGCAGAACGAAACACACAGAGAAGCCATTTCTCTATTTCTCCCAGTGGGTGGCCTTAGGCTAAGCCCACCCTATATTATGCCCAACATCCAGGGAGAGAAGAATGCCAGTGCTCAGATCGCTTTCTCCTTTTATCAGCCAAGACCTCAGCCTGTGGAATGATGCCTTCTATATTTAGGGTGAGCCTTTCCCAGTCAATTAATCTCGAAATTCTCTCACAGGAATTGCTGTGGTTTTCTTTCCAAAGAGATTCTCAATCTTGCAAAGTTGATAATCCAAATTAACCATCTCATCCTGTTTCTCCTTCTACAACTCATTCTCCTTTTTGTCTTACATTTGGGAAACTTTCCATGATTATAGTCCCAAAACCCACTCTGTGAAGACCACAACACACACACAGGCACTTATCTGTAACATACACTTGAGACTGTGTTTCACATTGAATCCTCTCCACCCAATGCAATCCATGAGTTGGAAGTTCAATACTGTTTTGCAAACTGCATCTTATTAAGAAATTAGATTAAACTCAAATCTTCAAATAAATAGAAAACTTAGGGACAATGGAACTATCCGAGTCACTAAGTACGTGCAAACCAAATTCTGTGCTCAGAACCCGCACAACAAACTGAGCATGGGGTGCATAGTTGCAGTGTCCGCTCTAGGGAAGCAGAGACAGCTGTCTTACTTGGGCTTACTGACCTGCTGGCCTGGCCTCATTGATGAATCCCAAGGCCTAGTGAAAGACACTGTCTCAGGAAACAGGGCTGATAAATTCTGAGGATCAGCACCTGCCTATGGCCTTTTGCCACCACAGGCACACATGCTCACAGATGCCCACCTAAAAAGAGAAAGAGCTGTCCCTCCTCTTTTTTTTCTCTCTCTCATTTGCTTGCTCTCATTTGGAAAAGACACCCATCACTCTGGATATATTGAACTTTGACAGAGAAATACTGGGGAAATTGCAAAGTTTGACAATTCATCCACTTTCTTCTTTTGCGAGATAAGGACAATTGTCTTGTCTATTTATCTGTATGGAACACAAGGCTCTGGTCTTGCAATTCAATATTCTCTCTATGAATGACCCTTTTCCCTTTTACATCAGCCTAAAACCAGTTCTTTCAGATAGGGAGCCATCAATTCTACTTCTGGCTGCTGATTGTTCAAAGATTCAATCTCAGTGTGGGAAATTTCATGGGTAGCAGATGTGACAATAAAGGATGTGGGAAAATTGAGTGATATGACTTTATGACAGGGTTTACTTTCCTTCTTAGTGAACAATAATACTGTATTTATGGATCATCTATTAACTATTCCCGTAGTACTTCACTATTTGTTGCTTATTGTGAGCAATTTTCCAGTAACCATGCGTGTTGGAAGAACACGTTGAGATTAGGTTTCATTACTTTTAAATGTCTGTCTCAAAGCACGATGCCTGAATCATTTATAAAAATCATGTGTGTATGTGTGTGAGAGAAATAGAGGGGGAGAGAGAGAGAAAGAGAGAGAGAGAAAGTTTGTTCAAACAAAGTTTGTTCCTTTGTGTGAGTGAGGATGTGTGTATCCCACAGAATGAGGTCAGACACATCAAGATCTGCTCCGCAATTTCTACCATATTTGAAGCAATGTCCCTTACTGTCTGTCCATATCTACATATGTCAGACTACCTGCCATATGAACTTCAACTGTTCTCCTGTTTGTAACTACCATCTAGCCATAGAAGCACCTGGATGAAGGAATCCAGTTTTTTATGTGGGTTCTGGAGATTTGAGGTCAGGTCCTCACACTCCAATGCCAAATGTTATATACCCAGCCATCTCTCCAGACATACATCTTTTCCTTTATTTCACACACATATATATTAAATTTCAAGTGTGAATACTGCCTTACATCTTTTCCCCCCTTCCCTCACCCCTCTTCAACTCCTCTCATGTCCCTCTGCACTCTCTGTCAGTTTATCTTCTTTAATTATTATTGTTACATATGTGTATTTCTGTGTGTATATGTGTGTGTGTGTGTTACATAGTCTGTTTAGGACTAGGCAATGGGGATTAGGGCTAACCATTGGGGATTACATAATTTACCTGGGAGCTCTTCCCTGAACAAAAGTGATTCCCCTTCTCATGGCAGCCATTGATTGCCCATAGCTCTTCCTTTACAGATGGGTTCTTGTGACATTTCCCTCATCCTCAACAGGATATCAAATAGTGTTGTCATTAAGCACATCTTGCTGAGGCAGCCATATTATGGAGCTTTCCTGAGTACATATTATATCATATTAAAGAGACATACTTGTGCTGTTCCTCTGGTTCCTACAAACTATACCCACCATCTTCTGAGGTGTTCCCTGAGCCTTTAGTGTAGGCATTCCTTTTTTGATGTGTCACTTTGTTGCATAAATTCACTCTCCATGCCTTAGCTGGTGGGATCTGGTTAATTCAGCTGGATAAATGGAAACCTATCTTCCATTTAGAATGATTTATTTATTTACAAAGTTATAAAGTCTCTGGGGATGCGCACCCCACTTGCCCATGAAAGTTTGCTACTGCCGGCCAGCCCAATAATATTTGCAATTGCTGTGCTCCAGGTGCAGGTCTCTCAGTTTATTTCACTCATGAGATTCTTTGGAGGGTGGTGGCTGCCTCCTGGGTTCATGGGCCCGGGACCCAGGCTTTTCTCTTCCCACATGGATCTTAGCAACCTCTCATGGTCATGGCCATGATGATTCTCCATCCTCTACCGCCTCCCTCCTCCCTTATTGGTCAGAGGGCAGGACTTGCCATAGAATGAACCAATAAGAAACAAAAACTGCAGAGAGACAGCTTCTATCACTCTACAATCCACCCCTTCTCTCTGGAAAAGAAACCAGGCATAACAATATAGCAACAACCATAAAGGAAAACAGTAACCTTCACATAGACCATCATAAACACAACTGTTTAGACAGTTATATGTCCCTAAAGAGCAGGCTTTAAAACCAATCGTGAATAGGCTGTGGTTGCACTTCTCAGACGAGTTTCCACCACCCCTGCAGGGCATCTGACAATGAAGCACACAAGATCGGTAGCTCTTTCAGAACCATCCTCCCATGGAGATCTGTGTAGCGCCCTCTAGCACTATGAAGGCCAGCCATCCATTTGTAGGGAGTCACCTACAGCCCAAAATGACCTGTTCTAAACAGCTTCTTGCATGAGTGGTGAGAAGCACATTTATCTCTGAATGTAAGGAGAAGAGCTTAGAAAATAGTAAGAAATTTCATTTGTCTGGGAAAGCACCAGCAGTAGATTCTCTTTCAGGGTCTCTGATGAGCCATGTGTACTTGGTAATGTTTACTGTATCATGCATGGACTCTTTCCTGCTGAGGAGACCTTACATCCAATTAGACAACTGTTTAATCGAGCCAAGGATAAGACTGTCACCAGCAGCAATAGCATACTGAGCCCATCAGAGTTACGTTTATTAGAATTTACAGTAAGTTTAGGTCCATTAATTGTTTTTTACACTTGGCAGCTTGCACAGCATCTTCTGATACTGTGAGAGCCAGTCTTCTGGGAGGAGGCTTCCAGATCAATTCCATCTCCCTAGCTTCAAGTTCTGTCTAAGGATGTCCTGTCTTTGACAATTGAGAAATACCTTCCAGCTCTGAGAGGTTACCACAGCTATGGCAATACCTTATATTATTTTCTCAGTAGGAATCCTCAAGTAACCTTAGGAGCAGAGAAATTAGGAAAGACCATTGGGGGCACTGGAAAAGGACACAGAGAAGAGAGTTAGTAGAATGCAGGCATTACCAGGGGAAAATGGGAAAAATCTGATAGGGGGGAGGAGAATATTGAAGATGGAGAGGAAGAACTAAGGATATCTGAAAACCCATAGGGAAAGAGACTATTTTATAAACTTCTTCAAATGTGTAATATATAAAATTCACACTTTATATATGAGTGTGCATTGTTGAAAGATATTTATCAAAAAAATTTCAGTGCCAAACAAGGAAAGCTACCTTTCCAGTTGTTGGTCTGGTTGATCCTAAATCTTTGCTTCTTTTTTATTCAAGGAAAATACATAGCATAGCTGAATTCCGCTGCAGAAGATGAGGTTTCTGGCAGTTATAAACATTTTGATAAAGCTAAGATAATG
The DNA here is from genome assembly GCA_035773235.1 of Eospalax fontanierii. NCBI lineage: Eukaryota > Metazoa > Chordata > Mammalia > Rodentia > Spalacidae > Eospalax > Eospalax fontanierii. The sequence continues at coordinate 4,193,988 of JAJHUQ010000048.1, read as the reverse complement.
ATCCAGGTAAAGATGTTGTTCTTACATTTATTAACCCAGAACTTTGTACATATAAAGGAGTTGTAGCATGAATTGCAGTACTCAGTATGCTGAGCTCTGGAAGCCATGAAAATTAAGGATTTTCAGTAGTACATGGACTTTGTCAACAAAATTTCCAGCCAGATTCCAGATGTCCACTGTTTTTGTTAATAACTTTATTATTTCTTATAAAAGATACTATGTTATATGGGATCTATGCTATTATAATAAAGTCATTTATAATAAACCCTCTGAGAAGTTGAACTGCTAACCATCATTTCAACCAGCCACTGTAATAAGTCAAGGCAGTTTGGAGAATGCACAACAAAATGATTATGTCATTTAATTAAAGTCTTTGAGTCTAGACATAATTACTCAGAACTATGAATCCTCTCTAAAGGTTGGTAATTCATTCTAATTCAAAACTAGTTGGAAAATGAAGTATGATGCTGAATATAGGTGAGCAAACAGCCATTGGTAAGAGCTACTGGAAAAAGATATGCAGTGTACCATTGTTTCCAGCTGGGAAAAATGCTCACAACAGCTGAAGAATTTCCATATTTTCAGTCTTAGACAGTCTCCTGGTATCTTGGGTTTGTTGGAACCCTAAATTTAAATATCCTTCTACAGTAAGACAGAAACTAAGCTTTCACTGCCTGGTAAAATGCCCCTTAATTCTTTATAGCCTGAGTGATATGAGTGTCTTTTATTATGCATAAAGATACTATCAAGGGTATTCTTGATTACTAACATGATTGCTTTGAGAGTCACCTGGAAGATTTATGAAGCACACGTAGGCTATGTCTGTGAGGAAGCTTGCAGAAATGGGAAGACACATTACCTTATTGAGGGGAGGATCATTCATATGCCTGTACCCAGTGTCCTCTTCTCTCTGTCTCTCTCACTCTCTGTCTCTCTCTCTCTCCTGCCACAAGGTAATGCAATGTGACCCATGAAACCATAAGCCAAGATAAATCTTTCTACCTTTAAGTTATTTTTTTCAGGTATTTAACCAAGAGATAAGTTGGTCAAAATTAAGAGCAAATTAGTGATCCGAGTGTAACTGCAATTAGTCCTTTCCCATTATCTTCCAGAGAGTCAACACAGCTGGAATTGGAGTTGTATTAATACTCTTCGGTGCCTCCTGAAGTCAGGAGAAATCAGCCAAGATGGGAGAGTGAGAAGTCTCCTAATCTTTCTTCTGTATATTTCTTCTATTCCTCAACTCTATTCTAGTTCACAAATTAGCCATAGTAACTTGTTTTTTCTTGTTTGAGATTGTTGTACGATTGTTCTAAGTTTACCCTTTAGGCAAAACCAACATAATCGCCTCAAAGATAATTAGGAAACAGTGTCTTAGGATTTGTGAGGGAAGAATTTGTTGAGATACTACTATCTAGAATGCAGAAATGTCCCAAGTTCACATCCCAGCACTGATCAAAACAAAAGAAAAAATTTAAGTGGCTGGGGAGATGGTACAGTTTGTAAGTCATTTGCATTGCATGCACAAGAACTTGAGTTCAAATTTCCAAAACTCATAGTAAAAAACATCAGGCACTGTAATGTATATCTGTAATCCTAGCTCTTCCATGAGATGGCAGGAGACAGAGAAAAGGGAATTCCCCAGACACCTTTGAACTAGTGTTGGGAGTCATTTGACTGCCTTGAATTTTGATCAAGCAGAGATCAGCCTTGCTGCTCCCAGAAGTGCTGTGGGATTAGGGTGTTTTGAAATGTGAATGATTTATTCACATGAAGGAGAGATTATCTTAGGCCCAGGGCTGAAAATCTTGTAAATCATTGTAGGGAGGTCGGATTTAATCACCCAGAGGAAAGCTTATCTTAAATCCTGGGCTTATCACCTTTTGTTAAATAGATGTAGGTGTTTTGAATAATACTACATATGTAAATGATGGTTGTATTGTTCCTATAAATACACTGAGCAAAATAAAGTCGAGGCCTCAGTATTGACTGAGAGCCCTCCCGAGTCTATCCTTGTCTTCTCTCTCTCTCTCTCTCTCTCTCTCTCTCTCTCTCTCTCTCTCTCTTTCTCTGTCTCTCTCTCTTTATTTCTCAATCCTCACTTCCCAATTCAGGTACAGTTCGATTTCTGCTGGCGGGCTCTGGCAAACTAGCTAGTTTGATGTATAAGTAACAAAAATTTATAAAGTGACTCTATCTCAAACAAGGTGGAACCCAAGGTCCTACATGGCAGGCTGGCTTCTGACTACTGTGTGCCAGCTATGTAGAAGACACACCCATACTCACACAAATGGTCATAAATACACACACACACACATACACACACACATACATATAATGACACAAGATGAAAAATGAAAATGAGGAAAAAGTAGCTTTTTTATTCAATAAGGATTTGATATTCCAGGCTCGAGGTCCCCAGTCCAGAGCACAACTTCCACAGGACATAAATGTGTAGCCTATGAAATTCGAAAAGTATTTAGCCTTAGGGGGGGTGCCCCACAGCCACTAATATATAAAACCCCATCCAATCTCAGCCTGCCACGTGGGTCATGCGGATAGGTTGTTACCATGCGGAACACATGGTAAACACATAGGCCTGGCAAACACAGCCAAATAAGGAGTTGTTTTTCCGCAAGGAGCGCTGACCGTAGGGAGGGTGGAAGGCGGAAACCAGCGCCATCTTTAGGGCGTGGCACTTCGCAGCTCCCTACAATGTTTGTCTTCTTTAATTTATTTTCCTATCAACCCCTTTTCCTATCAACATCTTGGTGGATAAATCAGATTTGATCCCTTCCCGTCTCCAGCTCCCTCCCTTCTTCCCAGATGACTAATACAATAAAGCTTTTCGGTTGAAAAAAAAAATAAAAAAAGAAAATTCTGTAGATTTGGCTTCTGTGTGTACCAAACAGTGAGACCTTGGTGTATACCAAGTATGATTTGCATCTGGCGAGGAGGACTTCATGTGGGGCTAAAACTTTAACCTAGGGATGTATACTCTCTCAAAATAGTGTCTGAACTGCATAGATCTCAAGGGCATGCAGTGTTACAGAATGGCCGAACAACTATGCAAACAGGGTTTGCACATAGCATCCAACTTGCAATCAGAAAGCCACATAAAATAACTAATGTTTTAAAAGTGTGGTCCTATTAAATTCAGTTTTATTGCCTTACATTTAAAAGGAAAAATAGAAAACAAACATCAGGAAGATTCAACTTGTTAACATGGTTATAAACCTGATAGAAAATCGGTTGATTCTTGGCAGCAGTTTGTAAAATTCAGCAAGCCCATTATCCTGAAAAGAAAAAAAAATTGAGGATTTTGTTTTTTAGTCTAAAAGGTATAGGTATCACTTGGTACCAATATCTCACACCCTCTAGCTATCTCAAGACTGTGATATAAAGATAATGTATCCATCAGAGACAAAGTATTTATAGCTGTACATGGACTTGGAGTTTTATTGAAGAATAACAATAGGACAAGAATTCTGAAACATACTCCTTACCTAAGCAGATTTTACTGGGCATTTCTCAATTAATGTTTTGATTGCCCTTTGAGTAACAGCGTGTAAAGCAATTTTGAATAGTCAGGATTGTGTAGGAGTAGAAATCAAACCTAGTGCATTGCAGACAGAAAGGAAGGTCACTAGGTCACTAGGATCCAGGCAGGGCATGGGTAAGCTCTCCCTACAAACGGAGGATCTGACCTCACAAGTAATTAGGCCCCAGATTAAGAACAACAAAGACTCATGGAAAAGTGGATGCTACAGGTTCACTGTCTCCTCCTAAAGTTCATGTGTAGGACATTCAGTCCTCAAAGCCATATGTTGATGAATTTGAGGTTGGGACCTTTAGGAAGTGATTAGTGTTACATGAGGTCAGGAGATGATAGCTTCAAGAATGGAATTATTGTCTTTAAAAGAGAAGGAAGAAAGTGTCTGGGAGATGGCTCAGTGGTAAAGTGCCTTATACACAAGCATAAGGACCTGAGTTCAGAATCCACATAAAAGTTGGGCATGGCAGTAGATATGTGTAACTAGCCTTGGGGGAACAGACAGGAGTATTCTGGGGCTCAGTGTGTGTAAATCCATTTGAAAAAGTGAGCAAAATTTCAGTGAGAGACCTTGTTTCAAAAACATAATAAGGTAGAGAAACAAGTAAGGAAAGACATCTTGAGTTTAAACTGTGGCCTCTGCATGTACATACATGGAGACGTGCAACACACACATGCACTCACACACAACACAGAATATGCACATATTAAATAACAAAGAGGAAGATCAAGTCAACTTGGCACACTTGCTCCGTCTGTTCATGTGATACTATTTACCATGCTTTGACACAGTAAGACCTTCACTGGACATCTGCAGCATGGCGTACTGCAACCACTATCTAAACAAATATATCCTACATTCAAATTGCACAGCAATAGGGTATTGTTAGAGCTACAGAAAAATTCTGCAAGGATTCTCTTCCCTTTGTTGAAGATGTTATTGTCCATCTTCATAAGTGAAAAGCTTGTTATATATGATGAATGACATTAAAAGACTAATAAATGTTTTCTATGCAATGCTATGACAGCTTGAGTTGAAAATATCAGTTGCTAGAATGAGGATTCTCAAAAAAAGGGTTTATTGTATTGCTTTATTCTGTACATGATTTAAACTTTTTTTTCACAGGAAAAGAGAAAGGTGATGGTGGTGAGGCCATTGAGGTTGAAATGGGATCTACAAACCCCTTCAAGAGAAGGCAGGGCATTTATCTAATTTTACACTGCCCCACATACTTGAAAATAAGTGAAAATTAGAGCAGAGAGAAAAAAAAAACTATACATAAGCTATTGTACTTTTTATTTTTTAAAGTTTGACCAATGGTCAGACTATCTAAGGATTAAGCTTAAAATTTCTCTTCTTTAAATATCCCTTAAAAGATGGTAGTGTCAGAATTTTAAGACAACCCTAATGTACCACAGAACTGGATTGCTTTTGAAATTACTTTTTGGAATTGCACATAACCAACTAAAGAATTTCCCCAAAATGGTTTTGATAAGCCCACTTTAGATGGTTTTTAAAATGTCTCAGAGTAGAAAAGATTTGAAGGTCTACTTAGCCCTTCATTTCCATGGCTTTACATGCAAACATCCAACTCAGTACAGACAGTAGATAGTGAATGAGAGAAAACAATTAGGAAAATAATGCAAGAGAATGAAGGGAGGGAGGGAGGGAGGGAGAGAGGGAGAGAAGGAGGGAGGGAGGGAGGGAGGGAGGAAGCAAGGATGGAAGCGAGGGAGGGAGGAAAGAAGGGAGGGAGGAAATCAATGAGGGGGAATGAAGGAGGGAGGAAGGAAGAGAGGAAGGAAGGGAGGGAGGAAGGAAGGCTGGAAGGAAGGAACAGAGGGAGGGAGGGAGGAAGGGAGGAAGAGAGGGTGGAAGGGAGGAGGGAGGAAGGGAGGAGGGGAGGAAGGAAAGAAGGAAGGGAGGAGGGAAGGAAAGGAGGAGGGAAGGAAGGGAGGAGGAAAGGTAGGGATAGAGGGAGGTGAAAGGAAGGAAGGAAAAGAAGAAAGAGACTCTGCAGTGCAGAGCTCTTCATTCATAAATTAGTTTATTTGCAAAATAAGGGGAATGGCTCATCAGGTTAAGTGTGCTATGAATGAAAACTAATATAGCATTTTGTCTCTTATATGGAATGTATAAATGGCTTGAGAATAAAAGGAGGTCATTAGGGATGTGGAAGGTAAAAAGGGAGAAGGGACAGGTAATAAGGAATGGGCTCCCTTGGTAAAATGATTGCTGGGCAAGGGTAGGAGCTAAGTCAGAAGTCAAGTCCCCATATAATTGCAGGTGTGTTGGCACATGCCTACAATTCACTGCTGTGAGAGCAGAGAGGAGCATCTGGTAGGCTTGTCATTCAGCCAGTCTAGAAGAAATCTCTAAAACAAAGCTTTAGTGAGAGATTCTGCCTCAATAAAGAAGGCAGGAAAGTGGTCAAGGACTCATGTGTCAACGTTAGGCCTTCACGTGCACCCTTGAAGGTCAGTGCACATGTCCGAGTGTGTACTGAACTCTCACATTCAGAAAGAAAATCTATAGAGCAGGAGAATATAACCAGTGTACATGCCATGATGCATGCCTGGAAATGCCATTTACTATAAATATCCCTTAATTGAGCAATTAATATTAATAATTAACATCATGCCTGTTGCATACTCTTCTACTTTTCCCTACATAATAGCTTGTAGCAAATAATTCCATAGCATTTTCATCACATTGGGTATTTTTAAAAATCCTGAGGGTGATTTAAACCCTATGGATGGTATGAAAATGTTATGCATAAATTAAGGCATTTTATACATGGGATTTGAGGATCTGTGGATTTTTTATATCTGAGGAGAATCATGGAAACATCTCAGTGGAAACTGAAGGGTGATCTTTTTTCTTCACCTTTACTTCTTAAATTTCTTTGGTTCTGTTTAGGAATTACTATCAGTAATGAAACATCAAAAGGAATGTCTACATGTCCAAACAAGGAGCTAAAATATTCATTCTAAAGAAAGTGATCAGGGGAGAGACTGGAGAGATGGCTCAGTGGTTAAGGTCACTGGCTGTTCTTCCAGAGGACCCAGGTTTGATTTCCAACACCCACATGATAGCTAACAGCCATCCATAACTCCAGTTGCAGAGAATATGATGCCTTCTTCTGACCTCCACGAGCACTCCACAGTCAGTGTGTATTCTTGCAGGCAATACACTCTCAGACATAAAAAATAAAAATAATGAATATAATATTAAAAAAAGAAAGTTATAAGGGCTGAGATGGACTAGTGGCTAAGATTGGTTGTTCTGAACAAGAGAGCCTGACTTTGTATTCCCAGGACCCATGTCAAGACCAGACGTTGCTTGCTGTGGGTATAATAATACCACAGCTGGAGGGTGCAGAATGGGTGTGTCTTGTGGCTGCCAGCCTAGCCCAGAGCTCCACATTCAGTGAGATACTCAGTCTCGGTGCAATAAAATGGAGATTGATAGATCAGGACACTGGGAACACCCTTCTGACTTCTGTAAGCCCACTTAGATGCGTACACTGTAACACACACACACACACACACACAGCAAAGAGAGTTATGGCATTATGAACAATTCTGTTGTTAGTCATATAGGAATAATGGAAAAATCTCCTTGCAGTGGACCTACATCTGTGAATATTATGTTCCTGTAAATATTCCTGGGCAGTCTGTGCATGCTGTCACCACAGTTGTAAGTTCATATGAGCAAGTTCCCAGATGGTTTAATGCCGCTGTTTCTTTATGTTGTTCACGCACCAACCTTGGCTCTTACAAGGTTTCCATCCCTCTTTCCCAATGGTCCCTGAGCCATGTGTGGGAGAGTTTTAATTCAGGATTCCTGTCCTGGGACTCTGCTGTCTCTTCTCCAGATCTTAGCAGGTTGTGGCTTCTGTGTGTGTCCCATTTTGTTGCAAGACAAAGCTTCCCTAGTGAGAGGCGAGAGATGCACTCAGTGTCTCTCCAACCTGCTCCACCATGTTCCATCAGTCTTAGGTGTAGAGGTTCCATTCTAGATGTGTGTCTTAGTGAAGGTCATCTCAGAGACATTTATTATCTGTGTGTAACCAGCTGTGAAGTTCTGTAATAATCCCCATGTGCTGTGAGAAGCAGTTTCTTTGATGAGTGGTGACTGGATACTTGTCTGTAAATAAAAGAATCTGTATTTGAAATACAAAAAGAAATTAATTAATTCTCTCTCCAGATGCTGGAAATAGCCACTGAACCCCTAGGTCAAGTCCACGCCCACGTGGGAAAGTTGCACCGGAAACCACATTCACCAAGGCAACACTAAGGCGGGCACTCTGTCTCTCACTCCTGGGTGCCAAATACTTCCTACCTAGGGTCCTAATCTCTCTTCTTGACTCTTCTTGTAGCCCTTTGTGGCCTCCCTGAGATCTCAGTCTTAGAGTTCAGTCTTTCTGGAAGTGTCCAAGAGCAGAGACAGGAAAAAGAGATTTCAAGCTCTCACTGGCAAATTCACAAAAGAAGCTGGATTTTCTCTGGGATCTGTGATCCTTCTAGCTATGAGCATTAGGTTGTGATTACAGTTCTTCCCTCGAGTTTCCTCCCACCTAGCAGTCTTTAAGCCCAGTTAGATATCTTTTGACTACCCACAACGACACCAATAGAGATAGTTTTCCATGCAGGTTGTTGTCGTGGTTATTAGGCTTTAAAGCTGGGGTTGGAATATTGATGGGAAATGGACAGGAAGGCCCAAAGCTCGAGGAGGAATTTACTGGTAGCTGGGTAGGGGAGAATTCATCTTCTTTAAGGGAGTGACGCTAGACAAGCTTACTGGGTATAAGTGCATGAACTCACACTGAGGAATGTGTGCTTACACAAACTTGACTTGATAAATCTTAACTTATAGGACAAAAGGCATGAGATCCTGTGGATGGGCTATGGGGGTTATTCCTAGGGAGGGGTCTAACTATGATGAAGATGTGCTCTAGGAAGGGCACAAAAACTCAATAAAAATATACACACTGAAAGAAAGACAAAAGGTCTCAGCCATGTGAGATGTGGTCTAGGAAGATGACTTTTGTGTGTAATCCTCACTTTCCCTTAAAAGGTCATTTCATAGAAGTAGATGGGATTGAATGTTTAAAAGGTGTCATTCATTATCACCACCCCAAGATGGTTCTTACTTTTAATGGTGTAGTACAGCTGGTGACAACTTTGCAACGTAATTGTGGATGAAATAAAAATTGCTGTATTGAGATTTAACAAAAAAGTCTGGAAAGCTGGAAAACACTGTAAATAGTGAAGGAAGAAGTTAGGAAACAAGTCTTTAAGCACAATTTGCCAAGGGAGTCTTGGGCAGTGAATTACAGTCTATATAAATACCAGCTGCATTATGTATTTGATGGTAGCTTTAAAGTCAACTTATGACTCCATAGCTAAGTTAGTGCTTATAATTACATTCTGTAATACTCAATGGTGAAATCAGTGAGAATTCACTTCTTACTTAAGAAAAGTATATTTTTCAGAGATTTTATTTCTCATTTTTATTTTAAACATATGACTATATTGTGTGTAAGTGTCTAAGTGCATATGTGTCACACAATGCCCACAGAGGTCAGAAAGTGCCATATTCTCTGGAGGTGGAGTTATGGGTGGTTGTTAGCTTTCATATGGGTGCTGAGATTCGAGTCCTCTGCAGGGGCAGTCAGTGCTCTTAGGCTCTGAGCCATTTCTCCAGGCCCCACTTAAGAAAAATATTTAATATGCATGTGTGTATAGGATGTGTGAGTATCTGTGAGGGATTGTTTGTCATCCTAGGTGTCAGTACCTGCCTTCCATGTTCCTGCTCACCTCTGCATATATCTGCCTGATTGGAGCACATGCTTCTCTGAAGCCTCCTTGCTCCGTGTTGCAGTAGGAGCACTAAGATTACAGGCATCCTGTCAGCATTCAGCTTTATTTGAGTTCTTAGGATCTGAACTCAGATCCTTACACTTACTTGCACAACAAACATGTTAAACACTAATTCATTCCCTTATCTGAAACAGACTTCTAGACAAATCCCATTGTTTAGCAATTCATGGGTGTAGATCAGTTGTACTAACTCACACAGTATTACTGTATGTCAAATCAATCAAGCCCCAGAGGACACAGATTTCTTAGCAGACAGATATTGCTGAAATTTGGTCTCAGGAACTTCTTGCATTTCTGCAGAAGCATTCAGTGGCGGGAAATAGTTCACCAGGCAATAGATTACAACACTGAGCTGAATTCAGATACCTGGTGTATAAAGCACAGTTCTCTATGTAGCTATGAATGTTGGACTCAGAGATTAGAAAGGATTTTCACACCACTTCAGTGTAGAGTGTAGAAATTAACTCATCACAGGACGTCAGACTAAAAGCTTCATTCTCTCTTTTTTTTTAAGTCATATCAGCATATCAAGTAACAGGTTTCCTTATGGTCCCAAACCTAGTTAGGGTTGGCTGATTCTCGGCCTTCCCAAATACCCAGTAGGATCCCCTTCCCCATCTCCCATGCCCCATCGCACCCCATTCCCAGTATACTGGTATACACACACACACATATATATATATATATATATATATATATATATATATATATATTTCAACTCAAGGTCATAATTGAAGGTCTATTTATAGATGGTTTGCAAAAATGAAAGTACATGATAATTCTCCATAGATTTTCAAAGTCAGAATGCATGTGAGCAATGATGGAGAAATAAACAGAGTGACTGACTGCAGGAGAAGTTCATGCCCGCCTTTTACATCTACCCAACTCTACAATCATTTTCTTTCTGATCTAGACACAGATTTTCCATCACTTGTAACTTCCAGGGTGGCTTGGGTAGTTTATTCATGACTGCTCCTTGGGGTCATTACACGGTGCTAGAGATCTATTCCTGCCTGCAGTGGAATTCCTCCGTGGGCCTGTGTAACAATACCAGACTATTAGATCAACATGTCTAGAGTTTCTAGAAAAGCCAGGATCCTTCTTGAATCCCCTCATATCTGTTCCCTAAAGTAAGTAGGAAGATTTGCATCTGTGAGGTTTACTTTTGTTAGTGTGAACCTTCTCAATTTTTGGCAAAAATTCAATGCTGGTACCTTCTCAGGGACTTGTCCTTGTCCTAAGGCAGAATATCACGGAGTTTTGTGGCAGAGCGAAGCTTCTTACTCCCGGTCATCACAAAAAGACAAGGAAGAGGCCAAGGACATGATGTAGCCTTCAGCGGCACAGGCTATACCAGCCACTCTCTCTAATCACAGAAATTTAGCCTCTAGTGATGGTTCTACAATTATTAACCCATCAATGAATGTATCTAAACACTTTCCAAAAGACCCATTTCAGAATCCTTCATGAGCAACGAACTTTCAGCGCACAAATCTTTTGTGGAGGGATACTTTCTACCTAAACCAGAACACAATTATTAAAATGACAAACTTACATATGTATGTACATTATGCTGCCAAATTCCATTAGTATGAAACACCAAGGAGAGGCAAAGCCATGATGACAGACCATAGTTTATTGATTAGCTCAGACTAACTATGGGGTGGAAAAATTGGCAGCATGATATGTTGAAAATTCATTTCAACTTCTGTGAAATGCAGATGGTTTACCTATTATTTATGTATTAAAATGCTGTGTGAAAGTTTGAAAATATCTTACCAATCTGTGAAACAAGTGAACCAGTTCACTTATAGGTTATGGAAGTTATAGTTTCACAGACAGTTAAAGCTGACCAGGCTCATGGGGTCAACTCACACAGAGGGACAACCTGGAACACAGACTTGACAGAACTTGACAGAACTCATAAAATCTTGTGTGTGGACAATGGATAGGTGTAGAGAAGGGATGGGGTCTATGAAGGATTAAGATATATTATATGATTAAGTCTATACAGGATTAAGGTGTATTTTATGGGCGTTCAGTAACATATATATTAAAAATGTACTTACAAAGCCAAATGGGAATAATGTTAGCTACTTTTGTGTCTTTGTGTCCAAAATACCTGAAATAAAAACTTAATGGAGACAAGTTTTGTTCTGACTCATGGATTCAGAGGATTTAGTCCAAATGTTCATCACCCAGTTGTAAAAATTCTTTCTGTGAAGACTGACTGGTATCCAGCCCCACCCTCTTTCTAGGTTATGACAAAGTGGGATATACTTTTCCCAAACTATAGTTTCAGAAACCAGAGTTTTGGGTGGTTTAATTACAAAACAATTAGCCAGGAAGAGGGTTCCTCTACTGAGGCCATACAGAAAATTTGAGATTCTTTAGGGACCCTGTGAGCCACTGTCAGCCACCCAAGATGGTGAAGGGGCTAGTCCCCTCGTAGGTTCCCCCACCTCACACCTCAGTCCCTCTCCCAGTACAACTCAGGACACTGGTTGTTTGGGAGGGGTAGATGATTCTCCCAACTTTTCCCTTTGTAGAGAGCACCAGCAGTTGAGTTTGTTTGTGCTGCAGCTGAATGTGTGGTCCATGTTTTCAGGTGGAGAAAAAATTCATACAACACCTGTATTCCTAGGGAGAGCATCATACTGGTGAGATGGTGTACAGAAGGTAAGAAAGAAAGGACAAGAGACCAGGTGTAACCTTAAAGCTACAGTGTTCTTCTAGATCCCCTTCACAGCCTGAAGATTCTGCCATCCCCCAGCTACTAAGCAGAGATCATGAACCTATGTGGTATAGTCTGTATTCAGTCGATGATTCTGTCTTTAGTTATCAGGCTCTATTTATTCTCAGCCTTTGTAGTCTACAATGATGGGTTAGAGAGCCATGTAAACCATGAATAAAAAGAAAAGAAAAAAAAATCAGGAGGAAGAGCTAGACCAGCGAGGAGCAGGGAAATGTCTGAGGGCTGCATTGTAAGATACATAGGTCTCTGTGCTCTTATGTTTCTCTCTACTTCACACAAACTGGAGACAAGGGAGAGGAAGGAATTTCAGTGGAGAATTTCTCCCATAAGTCTGGCCTATTGCCATGTCCATGAGGCATTTTCCTAGAGATATGACAGAGGCAGTGTTCTCTCTAGGGTGTCTTCCTCCTCCAACCCTGTGTACGTGGCTGAGTCTATGTTGCCACCCATGAGTTCACTCCCATCGAGAGGGTCTGCAGTCCAATTACAGCTGTTGATTAATCCCAGATGAGAGTGCTACTACTGCCCCAGCAGCAGTGCTGCGCTGTGCCATTTTCTTGGTAATTGAGTGGAGTGTCCAGTCCACTGTGGGTGGTGCCAGACCTTGGAAGTTGGGCCAGGGTTGAAATAAGAAAGATAGCCAAGCAAGACAGGTGAAAGCAAGGAGCCTTTGTCTCCACGGTCTCTGCTTATGCCTCTGCTTTATATTCTTATGTTCACTCTATCTGGGATGTGACATGGAAGAGACAATCAAACATTTCTTTTTCTTCTCCCTTGGTCCTGGCACGTACTGCAGAAGGACAAACCAAATCAGAACAGAGCCCTGTGTCAACATGGTGTCCCAGCATCTTTCTTACCTTTCCCTCTGGGGATATATTCCAACACCCTCAAAGCATAGGTATTAAGTAAGAAGTCTTATATGCAAGGACTGTGGATACAACAATCTGTTTGATAACTAAGACATCTCCTGTGTGACTCTTGTATGCAACTTGGACACATGGGCCTAACGGATAATTGACAATGCAGACAGGACAGATCAGGAGTATGCAAGATTTCATTATGCTACTCAGAAGGGCACACCCTTAGATCTTGATATAATTGTTTTGAGACTTTTCCATTTACCACTTCTGGGGATTACAGTTATCCAAGAACCATTGAAATAACAGAAGTAAAACTTCAAATTCTGTGTTTGGGCAGAGTCAACAAGGCATCTCAAGCAAGAACTAGTAGAAAATGAAACTGGAGAAAAATAGTCCATTCCATTTACTGTGGGTAAACCCAGCCCATTTCTAGGTTGGGTATGCTCCTTTTGAAACAGAAAGCACATCTCCACCTTCATGCAGGCCAAGTATACCAGTCATCTGTCATTTTCCCATGAGACATAGGGAAGAGGGACTAGGTAGAGTTGAGAGAGTAATGCGAGGAAGGACATGGATATTTATATAGTACAGTTTTCACAGAAAGTCTTATTTTTCCAACCACACACATCAGAACACCCAGGAGATGTCAACTTTGTCAGCTACACTGTGTGCTCGTGTAGGGCCCTAAGAAATCTTAATTGACCAGCGGGCACCTCATGGCATGGGCAAGATGGCGCTGAGAGGAGCTGAAGCAAAGGCCAGCCAGAGGAGATATGCAGGGAGCCGGTCAGCGCCATTACAAAATGGCGCCGACTTCCTGGAGCCGCCTGTCAAACTGCTCCATTGAGGAAATGTTTTGGCGCGCAAGCCATCCCGAGGCTGCGCATGCGCGTCAATTCGCGCGTCAATTTAAACTCTCCCGAGCCAATCCCGTGGCTTTGCTTGTGGCGGGCTGTCAGCATCCAATCCCGAGCTGTCATACCGCCCTGCTTACTATAAAAGGCCGCTGAACAAGCCCGCTCTTTGCCCCTCGTCATCAACGCCCATCAGTCAACCGAGAGGCTCTCCAATAAAGTGCGATCCAAGAAGAATCTTCGTTGTGGTGGTTTTCTTCCTCTGCTGGTCGGAGGGTGTTCGCCGCAAAGTGGTGCCGAAACCCGGGACGCCGGGTTGCAGTGCGGCTACCTGGCGAGGGGCCGAAGAGGATTCAGAACTTGACGCACGGAGAGGAAAGGCGCCGGTAAGTCATCCCCATGATCGTGTCTGAGCTGCAGCTCACCCTGATCTGTGCTATTGCCCTTATTTTGTGGTTCTTTGTGGTTGCTGTTTTTTGCCATTGCCTCCGATGTGACGACCCGAGCAAAGCGTGCTGCCGCGATTCCGTTTAGTCAGCGGCGAAAAGGTGAAAGTAATTCCTTGATAGTGAGCAAAGGCGTTTCCCTTGTTCCTTAAGAAGGTTTAAGCTCTGCCTTAAGGTAAAAAAGGGCACGCATTTGCTAGTTATGGGTCACGGTCCCAGCTCTGAAATTCCGGGTGGGGACTTTATTACACCTATTAAGGAGTTACTTCGGCAGAGAGACATCAAGATCTCCAATCAGACCATAAAAAAGATCGTAAGGGACCTGGATGCGGCCGCTCCATGGTTCGCGATCTCGGGAGACCTTTCTCTCCCTTCATGGGAAAAATTGGGTAAAGACCTAGAGAGGGTCAAGGAAGAGGGAGAGTTAGGGAAAGGTACCCTCCCCTTTTGGAGATTAATCCATTCGTGTCTCAGCAAAGGAAGCCATACCAATCTCATTAAGGAGGGAAGAAGGGCATTAGTAAGGCATCAGGATAGCCTCTCAGAGTCAGATGTGAGTGGGGAAATGCAAGTAAGGCCTAAAAGAAAACAAAAACAGAAGGAAAAAAGTTTAAAAGAAGAGCTCCAAGAAGCTAGTCATAGTAAAGATCCCGGTGAAAGGGATATTAAGAATGAAAAATGGCGGTCGCCGTCCCCTAAACCCTTATATCCTTCCTTGGAGGAGTTTGCACATTTGTCAATACAGGGACAAAGTTCTAGTGAGGAGGTATCTGAAGAGGAGCAGGAAGTAGAGGAAGTAATCATCCCTCATGCAACAGGGCCCTGGCACCCCCCGGAAGGAGGAGGGGCCTCCGTAAAGAAAAGGGCTACTGTTTCGGCGGGAAATTTTAAACAAGGGGCGGGGCCTATAGCACCCCCACCCTATGCATCCAACACGGGTCAGTGTTGTTTTATCCAGCCAGGAACCTGGTCTCGTTTATTTTCTATTTTCCCCGTGTTTGAGGATTTAGCCACTCATATTAGAAGGCATGAGCCAGTGCCTTACAAACAGCTTAAAGATTTAGTGCAGGCGGTCAAAGATTTTGGACCAGGAGCGGATTACTCGGTAGCTTTGTTACGGAGAATTATAGCAGTCCCTTTGACCCCCACAGATTGGATTGAACTGGCCAAGGCTTGCCTAACAAGAGGCCAGTTTCTTGAATTTAAATCGATGGTCACAGATAACGCCCAGACTCAGGCTAGAAAAAATGCTCAGGATGGTCACCCACATTGGAATATGGATATGCTTTTAGGTCTTGGACAGTTTATGATGCATCAAACTGGCTACTCGACAGAGGTGTATCAACAGATTAATGAAATTCACTATAAAGCTTGGCGAGCTATTCCTAACAAAGGAGAAACAATAGGACACTTAACTAAGATTGTTCAAGGCCCTACAGAGCCGTTTGCAGATTTTGCGGCTCGGCTCATGGATGTGGCTGAAAAAACTGTTGGCACCGCTGATCATACCATGCCCTTTGTTCTACAACTAATCTATGAACAAAGTACAAAGTTACTGCCATTAGGCCCATTACAAATGCTATTACAATTTTTACTGATGGATCCAAGACAGGACGGGGAGCCTATCTTGTACAAGGTAGGGAGCCTGTGGTCCGCATGTTTCGACCCGATGCTCCTCAGGTTGTAGAGTGTATGATTGTGCTGGAGGTTTTCCAAACGTTTTCTGAATCTTTTAATTTATATACGGATTCCCAATACGTGGCTAATGCACTGTCCGCCTTGGAGGTGGCAGCTTATGTAAAACCTGCTAGCACAGTTTTCACTATTTTAGCTCAACTCCAAGCATTAATTTTACAACGAGCTTGCCCCTTTTTCGTTTCACATTTACGTGCTCATTCTTTGCTTCCTGGTCCCCTAACACAAGGCAATGATATCGTAGATCAAGCCACCAGGATGGCTATGCTTTCCCTAAATGATAAAACATCACTTGCCTTTGACTTCCATAAATTGTACCATGTGCCTGCTGAAACTCTAAGGTGCAAATTTTCCCTTTCCCGTCAAGAGGCACGAAATATAGTTAAGGCTTGTCAAACCTGTGTCACCTTTTTACCAGCTCCCCATGTTGGGGTTAATCCTCGTGGCCTTCGCCCTGGAGACTTATGGCAAATGGATGTGACACATATTTCTGAATTTGGAAAGTTAAAGTATGTTCATGTGTCCGTGGACACTTGTTCTGGCATTGTTCACGCCACTCCCCTGACGGGAGAAAAGGTGCTTCACGTAAAGACCCATTGCTTGGAAGCTTGGGCTGCCTGGGGAAGGCCAGGTCGCCTAAAGACAGATAATGGTCCAGCGTATTCCTCTTCAGGTTTCCGTACTTTTTGTGCCTTAATGCAAGTAGCCCATGCCACTGGCCTTCCATACAATCCACAGGGCCAAGGTATAGTAGAAAGGGCTAATAAAACCTTGCAGGCCATTTTGATAAAGCAAAGAAAAGGTATTGCAGAGAATGCAACCCCCAAGGAGCGAGTTTCCCTCGCCCTTTTTACAATAAATTTCCTAATATTAGACCCTCATGGCCAGTCTGCTGCTGACAGACATAGTCAAAGGGATGTTTCTAAGTCCCGCGAAATGGTCATGTGGAAGGATGTTATATCCAATAAATGGATGGGACCGGATCTGGTTATTAACAGATCCAGGGGAGCTGTTTGTGTTTTTCCTCAGAGTGAAGAATCGCCTCATTGGGTCCCCAGTCGCTTGGTGAAGACCATCCAACCCGCGCTGGACGATGCCTCTGCACAGGGCAAGACGGAGCCTGCCAATGTTGCTGATCCTCCTCCAACTCTGGACATCGAGTGAAGGAGAACAACGCTGGGGATTTCTGTCTGTCTTCCCAATACCTGTTCCAGTTCGCCATGATTCGTCGGTCTTTCCTCGCTTCTTCACAACTGAAAAGGACTTAGGTTTGCCATTGCTTCCGGAGGATACTCTTATTGCATTCCTACAGAGCTCTCGGAGTTTTGTTGAGACTGGTGCCTTGTGCTTTACCCTTGATGCTCCCCGCAATTCTTGCATCCCATTGAGGCAGCAGAGTTTTGCATGGTTTAAGGACAAAAACAGTAAAACTTATGTTGGCATACCTCAGGTTACAGATGTAGAAGATCACACAAAGCGGGTTCATAATATGACCTTCATCGACACAGCTGTCTGGTTCAATGGAACCTTGCCAGATGTTACACACTGGCACTCTAAGGAGACACTTCACCAACCTCGTCTCGCTCCACATTGTTCAGGCACATATGAACAGGACCTTTGGCCTTGGTCTGAGTGTCAGTCCACTTCTGTCAATTGGGCAGATGCAGGCAGGTTTTTCACTTTTTCACCAGACATGCGTGGCCAAAGGCCGTTTCAAAATACATGGACAATGGGACCTTTTCTACAAGATGCCAGATATTATCCTTTTACCAAGTGGTTGTTGTGTGGGGTTAATGGAAGTTGTACTGATATGACGCCCTTTGTTCTCTTACAAGGAGGGTCCGTAGCCTATAGCAGTATCACATTTACTAGCTTGGTATGGGCAGACAGGTCAAAACCACCTACCCAAAATGAAGGAGCATCATATACAATCTTTAATACAACAGGAGGAGCGGTTGTAATCAATCGCCATTTAGACCCAACAAAAAATAAGACTTATACCATAACTCCAGTTTGTGTATATCCACCCTTTCTATTTGTGCTTAGCAATTACACCTTTAATAATTGTACTAAGAATACATGTGCTCTTGCACAATGTTGGAAGGCTAATCAATGGAAAAGTGCTCTAGTACTTAGAGTACCCCGCTGGGTTCCAGTCCCTGTGGAAGTCCCTGGTACCCTAACCCTTTTCCGTTCTAAAAGGGACTTTGGAATTACGGCTGCAGTGATTACAGCTATAGTTGCAGCTACCGCTGCCGCTACTGCGGCAGGAATAGCCCTAAGTCAGAATGTCCAAACTGCAGAGACACTTAATAACATGGCCTCAGAGACTGCACAGGCCTTAGACTCTCGACGATTCTTAGATTCTAGAGTAAAAGGAGGGATTATGATATTGAATCAAAGAATAGATTTGGTACAAGAACAACTTGACATGTTGTGGCAAGTAGCCCAATTGGGATGTGAGTGGAAATTTCAAGCGTTATGTGTTACAAGTGTTCTGTATGATAATACTTCTATAGCAGCAGATTTGTCTAAACAATTGTCAAATTATTTAGTGGGTAATTGGAGTGACGCTTTTGATAAGGATTTGGAAAAACTTCGGAGAGCTGTTATTACCATTAATTCCACCCGTGTAGACCCCAGCCTGACAAATGGGTTTGTTTCCTGGTTTTCCTCTGTATTTTCGCATTTTAAAGAATGGGTGGGAGTAGGCATGTTTGCGGTCTGCAGCATTGGAGGATGCATACTATGTCTATGGTTAATTTGTAGGATGAGAGCCCAAGCAAAAAGGGACAAAGTTATTATTTCTCAGGCATTAGTCGCCTTGGAATGTGGAGAATCCCCTCAAATATGGCTGGCAGCCCTAAAGAAATGAAAAATTGGCTCTGCCCTGGCCCTTGCACCCTCTGGGATCAGTATGACCCATTGCACGAGGATGGGCAGTGGCAGGGATATTTTTGGCCCAGACTTTGCCTTAGCACGCCCAGGGAGTATTTGCCCATTGCACGGGCTTAGGAAAGACTGTTTGGCCTTTGTTTCCCTTGATCGGTCGGCACATCATGAGGTGAAGACCAGATCGGGAACGTTGTATTTCCTAGGGCTCTGCTAGCATATAAGAAAAAAGGGGGAGCTGCAGGGAGCCGGTCAGCGCCATTACAAAATGGCGCCGACTTCCTGGAGCCGCCTGTCAAACTGCTCCATTGAGGAAATGTTTTGGCGCGCAAGCCATCCCGAGGCTGCGCATGCGCGTCAATTCGCGCGTCAATTTAAACTCTCCCGAGCCAATCCCGTGGCTTTGCTTGTGGCGGGCTGTCAGCATCCAATCCCGAGCTGTCATACCGCCCTGCTTACTATAAAAGGCCGCTGAACAAGCCCGCTCTTTGCCCCTCGTCATCAACGCCCATCAGTCAACCGAGAGGCTCTCCAATAAAGTGCGATCCAAGAAGAATCTTCGTTGTGGTGGTTTTCTTCCTCTGCTGGTCGGAGGGTGTTCGCCGCAGAGATAAGCACATACCATGATAACTAGGTGAAATAGGGACATAAATGCCATTGGAGGAGAATTACTTTCTCCCTGGTGAACAGTGCGTGGACAGTTATAACCTCTATGTAAAGTGAAGGCATGATCAAAGTGACCTGTAAAGTGATTGGTAGAGATTTTGCACCATACGCTAATACCTGTACCTCTGAGCCTTTATAACGTGCCTGTTAAGTTCTGTAAAAGGCTTCCTGCTGTACCATGAAAGAGTTGTAACACTGAAAAGGTGTATCACCAAAAGAGCTGACTCGGTGCACGCTTCTTTGGTCTGATGGGAACACCAGGTGCATCTGAATGTCTCCTGGGATGGGCCAGGAGGCTGGGAACCGCGACCTGCGCACCTGATCTCCCTTTGATCCCTTCAAGATCTCTCACCAACCGCCGGATGAGGGCCGGGGCAATCCAAGAGAAGAAGGTCACAAGCTGCGCACCTGATCTCCCTCACCGCCCTCTCCCGCTGGACAGGAAACAGGGAACTTGGGGAGGGAGCACACCAACTGGTATCTGTTTTGATCGCCATGAGAGAGAGCGACCGCTGGATAAACAGTCCTGCTATCCTCACAAAGGAGGGCCAAGTGCTTTGTTCTCAGGAGACTAGATGTCTGAGGGAATGGAGTCAGACTCCCCATTCCTCCCTGCCATGGTGCATGCAGTTAAAGATTGCCTTCCCTTCAAATTAAATGTAGAGTGTCATACATCACACAAAAGTGGGGACATTTGCATTCTGGGTAACTCTGCATTGGAATACAAGTCTCATGACCTCAGGAAGTATTCATGTGAATCTTAAGAATCATATTTTATAGTAACTACACAAACCTTTGACCTTTTCTCCACTTTTCTCAAAATTCTTGGATGACCACTATCTACATTTAAAGAAAATTAAAGTTATCTGTGTTGGGGGGGTGGCATATGTGTGTTTCAGATATATGTGCATATACAGGTGGGTGTCCCAGGTATCTGTATATATTTATATATGCCTATGAAATTATATGCAAATATATCTATGCATATAAATGACACAGATACACATCTTGTTATTAATTCACAAGTCCTCTTACATTTTATGAATAATGAAAATCACCAACTGAATGAGAGCTGTATTATTCTACATTTTAAAGGACAAATAAATTAGAGTAATGAAATTTTGTGGGAGGTTAGAAAGAGAATACAAATATCAGAGGGGATCTGAAGATGATTAATATGAGTTGAATCAAGTTCGAAAAAATTTTAAAAATGAAAAAGAAATATTTCAAAGACATTTCGCCATTATCAACAAGGACAGTCAGACCTTTTGCTGCTATGACAAATATTTTAATGAGATAATAATTTGTTTTTGCCAGAATTTCAGAGTTTGCAGTCCAGGAATAGCTGCTGGTTCCATTGATTTTATCACTGTGGTGAAGCACAAGATCATGAACATTGTGGTAGAAGGATGGGTTTAGTAGAGTAGTTCTTATCATGAAGACCGAGAACCAGGAAGAGAATAAAGACAGAAGGAAAGAGAGAGAGAGAGAAACAATGATGGGTGCCCTTCAGAGTAACACCCTCAGTAGAGTCCTTCCAGGCAAACTCCACCACCTCAATTTCCATCAGTTTCCATCAGCTTGGGACCAAGCTTTAAAGACATGAGCACCCTGGGATGTTACATTTTCCAACAGTAAAACATTCCTGTCATATAATTTCATTCTGCATATCATCTTAATAGAAGATGGATCCATGGATGTTTAGACAATTTGTAAAAAATTTTCAATTAAAGAACCCAGATGTCGTAAGAACTTGTTCCTGTTCCTTTAGATCAAGGTTCAAGGAGGCATGATAACCCAGAATGCTTAGAGCAAGTTTTTCCAACAATACACATCGTGTAGACATTTATTCTACTAGCCACACATGTGTGGTTTTTCTTGTCTCACTTGTGGGGCTCACTGACTACTGCTCCCACTTTTTCTACCTTAAGGAGGCTCAGTGTTCTGCTGAGATGGACAGTTGTCTCTTTATGGAGTTGACAGAATGACAGATAATTCTGAAGTGATATGTATGTTCTATTGTACATTTGAACCCTATCATACAGTAGTTTGAGACAAGGTCACTGAGCTGAGGATTTGGATTTATGTACAGGCACTGAAAGTTGTTTACTGCACAAACCACCCTTTTCTCTATCTCCTTGTGATTTAAAATCAGTTTGAAAAGGAGATATCAAATAAGGAGTAGAGATAAGGGCTCTCTCTCTGTCCCTCCTTCTCTCTCCATCTGTGTGTGTGTGTATGTGTGTGTGTGTGTGTGTGTGTGTGTGTGTGTGTGTTTGCAAGGAGTCCTTCTAAAGTAAATCTGCAAGGTTTCCTGTTT
Organism: Eospalax fontanierii; assembly: GCA_035773235.1. Taxonomy (NCBI): domain Eukaryota; kingdom Metazoa; phylum Chordata; class Mammalia; order Rodentia; family Spalacidae; genus Eospalax; species Eospalax fontanierii. The sequence continues at coordinate 4,172,061 of JAJHUQ010000048.1, read as the reverse complement.
ACTATAGAGCTTGACTCACTGGGCATACTAAAGTTTAGTTCCACATTCATTGGAACACATTTCTTCTTGAACAGTCTTTACTGTATCCTAGAAATAATTCTCCTGATGTGTAAGGTCAGGACTGAAAAACAGCGTGTGCCTAATCAGTTGCTACTGACATTTCAGAACGTAGGTTAGACACACCCATGATCTGTTTCACATTCTTTATTAAGTTTATTCTTTTATCATTGTTAGTCATTAGTTAGACAATTGCTTCCAATTTGAAAACGTTTACATGATTTAGACAAATGATTATATCTCCAAAACTGGCCTTGTCCTATATTCCTAATGATTTGGTGGAGGTGGGGTCGCATACTTCAATGTCTCCATCTAAAATACTTTTTTGATGCTCTGTGCCATTCTTAATTCAGAGTTGATTTTACAAGATATATTTCTGAGCACCCACAGGCAAGAAAAATATGGCATAAGAAAATTATGCCTTTTAGGTCACAATGTGCCCATTTAAAGGTTACTTTCATAATAACAGGATTCTGATTGTTAAGAGTTCTGTGTGCCTGCTGCTGACTCCCCACTTGGAACCATAATCCTGTCTGCCACATCTCAGTCATCTCCAGGGCAGCCAATTGTGGTTAAACCAATTCAGGATTAGTATGGACAATCAAGAGGGACCACACAATAACCCCAGGTGGGGCAAAGAAATTTCCCAAACAAAAACAAAACAAACAAAACAAAAGAGAAAAAGGTTTAAAGAATTGTGTGGTGCTTTTCTTCCAGAGTGCAAAGATGTCCTGTTGGAATAGCATGCACTCTATTCTGGTTTCAATTGCCCCTACAAATGTAGTTCAGATGCGGAATACAGATAAGGGCTGCCCTGGTTTACATGTGTCACTGACAAGATGGGCCATCACAGAACTGATATTTTGATTTCCTGTAAAATCTCCACTCTGTATTTGTGATTTCTTTTTGTTCTAAAATTATTTCTCTGCCAAGATTTTACAAGTGCCTAAAATTCCTACTCAAGACATCTCTGAGACAGAGTTTTCATAAATCTAAATTTACCTCATTTTTTAATTATAGGAAAGAGGATAGTTGGAAAATACCATGCCCCAGTTAGAATTTTATCCTTATTGACTTTTAGGGAACCGATGACAATTGCTAAGTGTTCAGCCAAGGAACAAGTATAGAATGGTGAATATGTGACTCTTTGATAAACACTTTTTTTGCAGATACAATTGGATTTTTTTTTTCAAGTTTTAAGGAGCTGTGCTTACTAGTGACTTTGGTTTTGGGAAATGAATTTTACTGTGTCCAAAGTGTTTTTCTTTAGATGTGTGTTGTGTTTCTCTCCCCCCGCCTCTGTGTGTGTGTGTGCGTGTGTGTGTGTTTGCAATTATGTGCACTTGTACATGTGACTCCATGTATGTGGAACACAAAGATTAATGTTGGGATACTTAATTAATGGCTCTCCACTTTATTTATTGAGCCCACTGCCTGATCTTATGGCTAATTTGCCTGAGAGCTTGCTTTGGTGCTGCCTTGTTTCTAAGTGCTGGAATTACAAGGGCAGGCTTCCATGCACATCCTTATGAATGCTCAGGACCCACATTCCAGTGCCCAAAGTTTTGAGTCCTCTTCTCATCTCTGCTTCTAGAAGTGTAAGCACACCAGGTGCAGTCAGTGATCAGGTACCATCCCTCGCATCTTACAACCTTCACATGCACCTAGCCCACTGAATAGCTCAAGAATCATCACACACCAGGATGAGTTGAATTTGGATAATCATTTATTTTTCCCTATCTCCTGTAAGAATCAGAGGAGTGACACATTTCCTAAGCCATTTAGCATGACACACTCAAAATGCCAAAAGGTACAGTTTAAAAATAGCTCAAGCAACAATTGTTATTCACTCAATTTTGTTGACCCTCAGAATCCTTTTCTAGACGTCCCAAACCCCAGAAGCTCACTATGTAAGCCGGTTTGCAGGCTGAGTCTACAAGTGGGTGATTAATGCAAAATGGGTTTCCCTGAGAGGTTCACAGTAGCACAAATGGAATCCCTATAAGAAGAGATCAAGACAGCAACAGAAACAGAGGCCATGAACTCTGCAGGGACACAAAGAGGAAAAGGCTTTTGCAATTCAGCCCTCTCCATGCCTTGGACTGCAAGGGAAGGAACATAAACAGTGGAGTTTGTTTATGGAGGCTCCAGTAGGGTAATTATTTTATGTCCTGATCAAAAACTTACAGGACAGAGAGACAACAAATGCCTGCTCATGCACATGTGTGCATGTGTGTGTGTGTGTGTGTGTGCGTGTGTGTGTGTGTGTGTAATGGGATCATGTGTCTGAGTCCCCTTGACTCTATATATACATGCAGTGACCAGTGGTGTCCAGCTCTTTGACTCTCACATGTCACTCTTTCCTTGACATAGTGTCTTTTACTATCCATGGAGCTAGAGTGTGAATCAATTCCCAGTGATTTTCCTTGCCTTGGTCCTCTACAGCATTGGAATTACAGGTTGACGCAGTCAGGCCCAACTTTTACACGGGCACCGTGGATTCAAACTCCGGCCTTCATGCTTGTGTAGCAAGTGCTTTTGCCAAGACAACTCCCCAGCCCCTAAATGCCTGTATTTGAAGTCACACAGCCTGTGTGATTTGATTAGTCTGTACTAGTAAACTAATTCTTCAATGATCAACAATTTTCTTGTGTTCAGTGTGTTCTGGGGTTAGAGGTAAATACTGTCTTCCCTGTATTTTGTTTGGTTCTGAGCAACAAACACAACCCCTCCAGCCAGCACTTTGAAGAATGAACCATCTTGCCAGGTCCCTCCCCCATTTGCCTGATTAAGAATGAACTAGGGACAGATTTGGAGAAATTCAGAAAGTCTAGACCATTGTATCCTGACTAGCCAAGGGGAAAGCCAAGGTAGAAAGCTGAATAATTGAAATTGAAGCTGAGAAAATGAATAAATTTGAAAACGTGTCCTGTCAATCCATCCATCCATCCATCCATATTTAGATTTTCACGGTGACTGCCATGTCCTAGTTGTGCATGAGAACTGCAAAGAGCTGGAAAAGACAGCCAGTGTTTCATGTTGGAGACAATACACAGGCATGTCAGACAGTTACTGCTCAGTGCTAGAGTTCTGAGACAAAACACAGTGTGAGTGGTAAGAGTTTGGAAGGTACAAGACCTTAAGCCATAAACACTGGCCTGAGCTATGGTAATAATTATAGATGACAACATGGAAAACGTTGACCATCAGGTCAGAATACAGGTCATAAGTTACAGGAGTCAGGTGAGGATATGGCTAACCCTGACTGGTCTAAGGTCTTCCTGGGCAGGCATGAGGATCTGAGCTTGGACTTTCTAGCATCCATATCAAAAGCAATGCATGGCTATGTGGGTCTTTAATCCCTGTACAGGGACACAGATAAGAGACTTCCTTTGGCTTACTGGCCAACCAACATTATTGTTTAATGAGCTTCTACTTCACTGATGGACCTTGTCTCAAAAAAACAAAGTAGAAGGAGAGAAAAGGAGCTTGACATCCATTTGTGAAAGAGAAAGAGAGAGAGAGAGAGAGAGAAGAAAAGAGAAGATATGAAAGTATTAGAAACAATTTTCTACACATCTCATGTCCCAAGTGAGAATTGTTCCTTTAATGTATAATAGCCCCCCGCCCCAAGCTTCTTTACTGAACCATTGCGGCTAATGAAAGATGTGAATCCTTTGATGTTTGACATTGTCAATGTCAAGGAGATCTAAAATCACCAAGGAGACAAAGTTTTGCCCATGTTGTGTCAGAATTTCTATATTAATTAAGAAGGGATGCCTCACTCTAACTGGGGTCCTTGCATTCTTTAAAATTAGTGTGTGGGGTGAGAAGCAGCTTCACTGTTACCCACTTCGTTTGTTAGAAGTTGTCAGGTGCCTTAAGACAATGCCATCATGAATTCTCCACCAGGATGGATGATACTCTCCAATATTCTCTTAATACACACTTTTATCCCTCAATTGCCTTTGCCAGATTTTATGTACATAATAACCATAGGAGTACCTAGTACAACTTCTAAATACATTTTGGAGTCATTACTATTATTAAAGTGACTAGCAGAGATTATGTACAAAACCTCACAATTACACAAGGCCTGTTGTCAGGTGTGACTATGCGCATATCTTAGTCATGCTATGAACTGGTTTTATTAACTTTGGGAATGGGTACTAGACAATCATCCCTCATCTAAGAGATCTGAACTGACAAAGTTAGTGACAAAAATTCCTTCCAGACCTTTAGAAATAGTGTAGAGCCTTCCATCTAGCACACTGGAAGTGTGATTCTTCAATGAGGTAGTACAAGAGATTGGAAACATGATATAGTTCCTCCAAGACCCACTGTGTTGGGAATTTATTTCATTAGTACTCCTAAGTTTAAGTAGCCCAAAGATCTGAAAACTCTATTTTGGTTTCTGACTGAATAACAGTGAAGTCTGTTAAGAGATTTCTTTCCATTGCAGTCACTGTCCCAGATAAATTGGATGGTGTAGTAGAGTCTTCCATTGGTCTCTGGAAGACATTCCCTCATCAAGTCTTCTGGGAAATTGTAGGAAAGAATTCATCTGCATTCATGCACTTTGAAGGCATTGTGGTTTGAATTTTAAATGTTTTTCATAGGCTCCTGTGTGGATTGCTTGATCTCTAGCTGATGTTGCTATCTGGGAAGGCCATTAAATGTGACAAAGGTGAATCTCAACAAGTGTGGGTGGTTGAGTCTCTTAAGGTTCTACTTCTTCTACTTCTTAATCTTCCTCTGGTCCAGTCTGAGGTGTAGAACCTCCTTCACCACTCACTCTGGATGCTGTTACCATCTGCTCTAGTTTATAGTTCAAACAACTGCAGGTGAACACTTTGAAATCAGGATTCAAAGCTTTTTGTCCAAGGAGAAACACAGCAGTTAACAGTGCTCCTTCATGGTCTCTGCTTCAGTTCCTGCCTGCAGGCTCCTGCCTTGACCTTCTGGCTTTGGTTGATGATGAACTATAACTTAGAAGGCAAATAAGCCCTTTCTTCCCTAGGCTGGTTTTGTTCACAGAAAACCAAATAAGCTTAAACAAAAGATAAAAGATGCAAAAAACAATGTTAACTTATTCAAGAGTGACATGAGTAATTATACTCTATTCTACTTTACTGGTGTGTGTGTGTGTGTGTGTGTGTATGTGTCTGTGTGTGTGTGTGTGTTATATACATGTGAGTTTGCGCATTCCAAAACTTCTGTAATCAGGGTCAAGAGCAGCACACTGGGTACCTTCTATGACTCAGCATTAACCTGAGACAAGGGCTCTTACTAAAGTGGAAGCTCACTGTTCTAGCTAGGTTGGATAGTAACTGAATCTCAAGACTCAGCTGCCTGTACATCCTAATTTGGGAGGTTATAGGAACTTACATTCATGCTGGCCTTTTCAGTGGGTACTGGAGATTCACACTCAGGTTCTCTTGGTCATAGAGCAAGTGTTTCTACCCACAGAGCCATCTCTTCAGTTCTATCAATGGACAGTAAGGGAAGCAGATGCTGAAAGCAATAGTTACAAGGGCAGAATCCTGGAGATAAAAGCGTACAGCAGGGAAAGTGGGACCAGGCAGAGTCCATGGACACAAGGGGGAAAGAATCCACCAGTAAGGAATATGCTGTGCTTGTCACCTTTAAAGCTAAAGAAAATATAAAATAAAATATATAAAAATATTAAAGAAAAATATATAAAAGAAAACATATACAAATATATACAAATTGAACTGTACCTGAATTGGGGAGTGAGAAATAAGAGAGAGATAGAGAGCGAGAGTGAGAGCCAGAGTGAGAGAGAGGACAGACTCGGGAGGGCTCTCAGTCAATACTGAGCCCTTGACTTTATTTTGCTCAGTGTATTTATAGGAACAATACAACCATCATTAACATATGTGGGGTTATTCAAAACATCTACTTCCACTTAAAAAAAGGTGCTAAGCCTAGGATTTAAGATAAGCTGTCCTCTTGATGATTAAATCAAACCTTCCTACAAGGATTTACAAGATCTTTAGCCTTGGGCCTAAGATAATCTCTCCTTCAGGTGAATAAATCATTTACGTAGCAAAACACCCTAATCCCAAAGCACTTCTGGGAACAGCAAGACTGATCCCTGTTTGATTAAAGTTCAAGGCAGTGAAATGGCTCCCGACATGTTTTCATCATCTATTTGTTCCAGCATATACTCAAATGCAAGAAAGTACAATTCATAATGATTGAATTATAAATCAAACTTAAAAAAACTTAAAAGAGGGGCTGGAGTGATGATGTGGCAGTTAAAAGTACTGGTTGTTCTTGCAGAAGACTTGGGTTTGAATCCCAGCACCCACATGGTGGCTAACAACTGTCTTTAACATTGGTTCCAGGAGATTTGCTCTCCTCCCTGGTCCTCTGTGAGCACTGTACAGTAGAGGTGTACTTACACACCTGCAGACTTAACACTCATATATGTAAAATAAAAATAAATCATAAATTTCAAAAAATAGAATTGTATATCTCATTGTTTTAATCTGTTATAAGGGACAGTTATAGGATAATAATATAAAATATGGCTTTATCAGATATATGACATTCAGTGTTTTGTAAGAAAGTGAGTAAAGTTTTGTAAGGACTGGAAACAGAGGTATTAAAACTCCTGAAAGAAGACAAAAAATACTATTTTATAATATTTATGTTTATGATGGACAATGTTGTCAAACAAACAATCTAAAACAAGAAGTAAATTGGCCTGAATGTGAAGGACACAAATGGAATTTCTAGATTGCATATTTCAATTTCATCTTGGATAACTTGATGAACATGTAGATGTGTCAAATACCTGAAATCTATAAATTTATCAAGATGTATAATTCTTTTTCCATTGACTCTTAGTGATGTATAGGATGTATTTTAGAATATTTTGCAATTTATTTACTCATTTCTCTCTTAAAAGACAGGGGGATTTTATTTTACAGATTTTTCTGTATTCTAAATGAATCTACCAAGAACAGTCCTAAACTGTTTGTGGAACTGATTTCCATTTCCGGAATATAAATATATAAAGTACAGGCAATGGTCAGTCATTACAACCAATGTTATGTGCTTGACCTTACATAAAATACTCCATGCAATCATTCAATTTAATTTTGTCTTATAGAATGTTTCACTATCTAGAATATATAAAGAAGTCGGATGTGGTGGCACATTCCTTTAATCTCAGCTCTAGAGAGAGAGAGGTAGGTGTAGGTGAACCACTGTGAGATGTAGGACAGCCTGGGCTATATAACGAGTTCAGGCCACCTAGGGCTACCCTGTCTCAAAAAGGTTTAAAAAGGAAATATCTAGTCCATACTGTGCATTGAACATGAAACACATCCCATAGACTCATGTATCTGAACCCTTGGTCGCCAGTTGGGATTATGTGTAGAAAGGTGGTGGAACCTTTAGGAGATGGAGTCCCCTGGAGGAAGTGAGTCCCTGGGCATACAACCTGAGGCTCTCTAGCCTCTTCTTCCTGTTAACTTTCTCTTTCCCAAGGGTGGGTGTGGCCAGTCAGATCACACTCCTTCAGACATACCAAATCCACCATAATGGACAGTATATCTTCCTAAAAAATATACCCAATAAACTTTTCCTTTAAGTTGCTGATATCAGGGATTTTGTTATAGCAAAGAAGAAAGGAGTCCAGGTTTAATGATTATCACAAATCTTTTCCTCACTATGTCACCTCCTTAGTCTTCCCACTCCTACCTACTCTGGATTAATCAAATCATAGTACTTATTATGCTATTTCTACTGAATTAATTTACTCATATGATATAATGGATCACTACATCATATATTAATCTAGTACCTGTCTATCCAGCTTTCCATGTATTCATCCATCTGTCTACCCATCTGTCAATTAGTCCATTGATCCATCTCTCTTTCCCTCATCTAGCTATCATTTATCTGTCACTGACCTATATATGTGTGTATATATGTGCCTATCACTTATCTATGCCTCCATCTATCCATTGATTGGTCCCACATCTAGGATATATCTTTGTAGTTATAACATGTATCTCTCCAATGATATATCCTATCCTTGATCAATTATTTATCTTTCTTATGCTGAAATTGTCACACGACGGCTAGGGAGTCTGAGTGAACTCTCTGGGAGACAATGACATGCCATGTATAGAGTCTTGAGGATGGGTTCCTCTTAAAGTGACTCCAGAGATCTCCCTTCCCCTTTCACCAGTCAAGGTCACAGCAAGCAGGTAGAGTAAATCAAGCAGCAGAACCCCTTGCTGTCTACTAGATCAAACCCATCTTCCCTTAGAATTTCCAGCCTCCAGGATTGTCACAACTTCACCTTGGGCTTTCCACCTCCAGGCGTGTCAGTAGCATGCTATTCACAGGCTCATGCTATTCTGTGGAGGTAGACTACATAGTCTAAGAAAATCCCATTACCACAGACAGTTCTGCTGATAATCTAATCTGGAATCCAATATTTACGTTCCTCTTACTCAAAATAGACTGTAGTCTACCTTTAAAAAATGCCATGTAACCTTCAAAACTCCATGGGTAACAGAACAAGTCATATGGTTCCTCTTGGCCTTTAGATCCTCGTTAATCTGTAGTTTGCTTCTCCACAAACTGTAGAAATCCAACAAAACATCCTTGTAATTTTTGTTCCCAGCCATTAACGCTTGTTAAAGGAAACTGAGAGACACTAAAGGAGATAGGTTATGCTTATCCAGAAGTTTACCTTCTCAGCTGTTGTCTTCGTCATCTTACAGAACTGTATTTTTAATTCGGCATTATTCTCCTTCATTGAGAAAACATTTCAGTAATTTATTTTATTCTTATGAAGACCTGAAGACCGGTTCAATCAGAAAAGAATTCATTGAGCTCTTGTTTACCAAAGACCGTCATTAACATTTCCTGCAGCCCTGCCTTCCTGTTCCTCTTTCTTTCCTTCCCACCTTCCTTCCTTCCTTCTTCATTTTATTTCCTTTTTTCCTTTCCTTTCTCTCACCTCTCCTCTACCCTTCCCTATCTCTTATGCTCTTGCTATTTCTGCGGTGTCAATACGATTTCACTGGGTCTTCCAAGGTTCCTGTAGTGGAAATATCATCCCCCATAACATGGATAACACGGTGGTGTTGATGGCTGGTGGGACCTTTAAGAGTTAGAGCCTTGTGATGTAATCCCTTATGACTTCACATCCTCAAGCCTTTGTGATATCATTCAGTATTAGGCCCACAGCTGAAGCTGCTAGTACCAGAGCCTTTGCTCTCCCAAAGTGTGAATCATTTCTCTTCTCTTGACAAAGTTGAGGAGCCTCAGGTATTTTGTTGTAGAAATAGACAGCTGATCGATTCATTCCTATCCTTCCCTGGCCTTCCCCACCCACTTTCTCCCTCTCCTTCCTTTCTCATGTGTATGTGTATACTCCAGTGTTCATGACAATAACTGTTTTATGATTTATAAAGACAGGGTCTTACTGTGAATACCTGACTGACCTGCAGCTCACTATGTATCCCAGGCTGGCCTCAAACTCACAAAGATCGACTTGCCTCTGCCTCCCTTCTGCTCCCTGAGATGTCCAGCAGTCCGTTTTCAGGCACCGTAGACACACATTTTATAACCAAGCCACTGTTGTACACTGGCTATACACTATATGTAGGCACGATGCTGTACACTGACTACACAGATACATGGGCACTATGCTGTACACTATAAGTAGGCACTATGCTGAACACTGGCTATACAATATACATGGACACTATGGTGTCTTCATCTCTTTCCACTGCTATCTGACCTCCACTTAGTTATTTCCTTAACTGTAGAAATTACCTCTAATCCAAAGTATTGATTCACTTTGAAAAATGTCTATTTTGTCTTCTACCTGTTGCCCGTTTCACTGTGTCCCACATGATTTTGTTCAGATTGACAGGGATGGAATCCCAAGTCTCCCACATGTTTGATAAGTGCTGTACCTCTAACCTACATCCATGATCCCTTGAAAACAGTTTTTCCTAATTTTTTTTTGTGTTTCTGTGTTGCATGCATGCATATGTGTACTGGTAGGCATGTGTGTCTGGGAGGGAGCATGCTGAACTAGTGTAAACCTGTGTTTGGAAGTCACAGGTAATTAAACATCCTAGATTGCTCTCTACTTGATTCTTGAGACCAAGTCTTTTATTAAACCTGCAGCTCATCCCTTTGACTAGACTGGCTGGTTAGTGTGTTCCAGGGGTGCTTGTGTCTCCACTTTGATCAACTCTGGGGTCATAAATGTTCATCATGGAGTCTGACTTTTATGTGAGTGCTGGAGTCCAAACTCTCACCCACATTGCTTGCGTGGCAGGCACTTCACTGAGCTGTCATGCCAGGCTCCTAGAATGAATGCATACACATTTTGCAGCCCAGGAAGATGGCTGCAGAAGTGTCAGAGTGTGGACACACCCTTGAAACCAGGGCTTCCACCATGCTGTGTGCCTGGCTGCTTTCAAAGCCTTTCCTTTTCTAAGGTGACTATCTTCGGAGGTCTTACTGTTTCACCCAGACTGACTTTGAAGTTTCTATTTCCTTCCCTCTGGCTCCCAGGAACCTATTATAGGTGTTCATCGCCATGCATGGATATTTTTTATTTTTCATTCCTATCCTTTGGTATGTGAAATGGACAACTGTTACTTTCTTTGTTTATATCCTATAGTAGATTCTGAATACCTTTCTTTTGTGTGTTTCCATTACTTACTGATTTTACAAAATTCCCACTCATAATCTCGTGGAATACCTCATTCTCTCTTGATTTGCTCAGACTCCAAGTATGAAAAATTAGTCAAAAAATGAAAGAGAAATAAGAACCAAACAGGCAACCCCGAGACCTCCAAGACAGTGCAGAACCTATTAAGCTGTGTCCCTTTAAATTTCCACTTAGACCTCATGTGCCAAAGAAATGCAAGTAAACTTGATTTGCAATGGATTCAAAGCATGAATGGAAAGTACTTAAAGGGGCTGAAGAGGTGGCTCTGAGTTTAAAGAACCTGTATCACTCTTGTGGAGGAATCGAATTCATTTTCCAGCATCCACATGTGGCTGCTCACAACACCTGTAGTTACAGCCTGCAGGAAGTCTGAGACCTTTTCTGGTTTCCAAGGGTACTGCATGTGTGCACTTGCATACACACACACACATGCACACACACACACACATACACACACCATATACACAGATACATTCACATAGTTAAAATTGAAAAGAACAATCCTGCACAATCAACTAGTGTTTTCATAAACATGTAGCAACCCCTTTTACAGTCAGTGTTCTCTATGCAATGCAGTATAAATTGTTTGCACAATATAAATACATAAGTAAATTGCCAAGTGCTGTTTGAACTCACTTGGAAGCTGGCTGTGGAAATGGAGCTGCCTCCAAATTTCAGACCTGCATATGCCTCAAAGTCTGGTCCAGCTAGCAAATATCTTAGACGTAAACTTATTTAGTACTCAACTGGAACTGTTTCTGAAACATCACTACACAGAGAAAGACAGAGAGTTCATGTATTTACACTCTGATGAAGAGAGTATCTATGTTGGGTTTTGTTTGCCTTCAACACTGACATCTACGTTCTGAAAGAGGCTGCCTTGAACTTGGGTCAGTTCCGAATGTCTGCAGAGCCCTCCCTCTCAGCTCTACTAATTTGTTCCTTTGCCTGTATGACATCATGTGAGGACATCATGTGACTCTTCAGTCCATAAACATTAATCAGGACCTGCTTGGCCTCTGAGCATAGATATGCTATCAGGACTACACTGCTCCAAACCTGAATTTGGAATGTCAGTCTTCCTGGGGACACCTGTTAGTTTCTGTGTACATTCGTCTACAGCAGTTTTGGTTTCCACCAGTTTGACAAAGATAAAAGTACGCATGCAGCATTTCTGACCTATCCAGTGTGGTCTCTTTTAGGAACTGAGCCTATAAATTGGTTCTCTCTATCTTCTGTCTCTGCAGCTGAGTATTTAGGCTCATGACTGAACACTATTTAAAATGTCTCCATTTATACTGAATACAGGCAGACATTTTTCATTGTCTCTTTTTACCTAAACAATGTCCTGTAACTATTCCAAAGTATCCACATGGTATGATTCATCTAGAAGTGATTTAATAATATGGATGTTTGTGTATATGATACATGAGAGGTTGTGTACAGGATATATGTTAATACTGTGTTATTTTAGAGCCAGAGGGATGGCTCAGGGTACAAGAGCACTGGCAGATTTTGCAAAGGACTTGGATTCAGTTCCCAAGACCCTATTCTGTCATCTACAAGGCATGCACACACCTTCTGTTCATAGAACTCACATATGCATATCACATATGCATGAAATTATAATTTCAAAGCATGCTATGCTATATTAGGTAAGAAGCTGAGCATATGTAGAGATCAATACCTGTGATAAATTCTGGGGTCAGGTCCTCAGAGATAATGGCTGAGGAATGCTGCAGATTAAAAGAAAAAAAAATATTGTTTAGAGTTGTAAAATAAGATATTAACCTATTTCTCTTTATTAGATTGAAAGTTGTGTTATTTCTTGAACTGGAAAAGGGACTCAATTCTTACATTTAATAAAGGTGTTTAATTAGATAGACAATAAATTCTAATTTTCCCCCAGTAGTTAATCAAAATGATTATGATTTCCCCCAAAACTTTCTAAAGCATTAACAACTTTTCATTTCAGTTCCTTCTTTCCAGAGTCTGCTAATCAGTAAACCCAATAGTTATTAGCTAGCAATATCACACAACTATTTAAATTAATAGTGTAATCTACATTCTTCTTGTTTTTCTTCAATTACCTGGTCTGTATAGAATTGCAGATAATCAGACAAAAATATTGTATAAAAGCTTTGATTTGACTCCCCACTATCCTAGGTTGAGGTGAAATGCTATGTAAAAGCAGGTAGTACATTTATTATGTGATTTGATGATCAGGTAGGACATATAATAGGTGATTTGATTCTCACAGCCATGTCTTCATGCATACATAAAAAATTCATGCACTAATAATTAGTAGAATTGAAAATTGTTAGCAAATGTACTTGTTATGAAAATTTAGTCTTATTGGCACACCTCCCTGTTTCTACCTTGATTCCTGAACTGAGTCAGAAATGGGCAGAGAGTTCATACAAACAAGAACATGGAATGTATGCCCATCTTGGATGGCTTGCCTGTCAGAACCATGCCTTATATGAATCTTTTCATTTGTCCTATAAATGACCCCTTCATTGAAATCCAGATATAGTCACAAGAAAGAAACAAAAACCAGAATGAAAGAGTAAAAGGAAAACACAATAAATTCCACCACAATTATCATTAACTCTATGTTCAACCTAATGGAGTTGACTTTGAAAAATCAGACATACTAAGGACACTGAATTGTGTACTCCAACAGTAGGCTACATTTGATTTACTTTTTAAAATTATTATTGTTAGTAGTAATAATATATTTTTATATCTTTCTCTTTTTATGGCAGGGAATCCCTGTAGTCACAGCTTGTCTGGAACTCACTACTTAGATCAAGCTGGCCTCATTCACAGAGAGATCTTCACAAAGTTCTGCTTCCCTTTGCCTCACAAGTGCTGGGATTAAAGGCGAGCATTTCCCACCCAGATGTATATTTCATTTATTTTTTTACTTCTCATCTTTCAGGAAAATTTGTAAATTGTCCTTTGTTAATGCAGAACAGGAAGACAGGAAGATATATATTAGGAGTCATTTTGGTAATTATCTGTTTAATTCAGTCTTGATATTAAAGGACCTTTAGAACATGTTTTCTATTGGACACTATTTTCACCCTGGAAAAATCCACTTCTATTTACATAGCATAAGTGGGATATTTTCCATATTGTAGCATGAGATAGCTAATTCCAATAACACAATTTCCAGAAATAGAAAAGTAATTTAATCTATTATATCTTGGATATTACGATTTTTAATGTGCATTTTAATAGGGCAGATTTTGATGACCTGCTAGCACACAATAGCTGACATTGTTCATGCCCAATGAAGAAAAATGAATGAAGCCTGTGACTTTGTAAAGTGGTGGAACATGTAATCCTCCTTGAATTTCATCCTAAAGGTGATTGCTATTAAGGTCTGTTGGAGTCAATGGAGAAGAATAAACTATTTTACTTCTGCATTATTGAATAGTATTACAATGCCCACAGTGCAGCTGAGAATATGGAGGAGAAATATTTACAGAGTTCTCTGAGCAAAGAGCCATGAATCAGGGTTGACAGCACACATTCAGATGTGAATATCATCCAGGAAGCTTTGTGAAAATTGCATTTACCAGTTCCTAACTAATTAAAAGTGATATTAACTCATGATAATTTGTTGCTTGCCCTGGCCAGTGAGGCAACGATGGGAGCACGAGTCTCAGGTACCTGGGAAAATAGTAGAGATGGGAGGTGGAGAAGAAAAACAGCTAGCAAGTCAAAATGTCTGATCAAACCAAGCCATCTTTATTGAGCAATAGCAATCCTTTCATACTAAAGAATTTTGGTACATGAAACTGTAGTAAAACTTTTACAGAGGAAGTTGGAGAGGGGAGTCATTGTCACAAGATGTTTTTCTTCAACCTTATTTCTTACAACATGTCCCTGTGACAGCTTTATATTGCAAGACTAGTTTTTCTGAATTTGAATGGTCAGCATGTTTCTTGTGGTTAAAGGCTAAAAATTATCCTTTCCGGGAGGTGTTTCCTCTTAGTTTACTTAAGTTGTCTCCACAGGATGCCTTGCAAATGTTTTTGCAAGTCAAAGATATTTAAAGCTGTTGCTTGGTTCCTGGCAGTTGCTCTGACCTAACATAAATACAAAAGCTCTGTTGTTCTGTGGATGCTCCAGAAATATGCATGCTGTATTCCAGGCTATTCTGGAAGAAGGGCTGCAGTCAAATGTGTTAAACTATATTTTATAATCAAATCTCTAAAGGAAATCATTCTTTAAATGGATGGACTGCACATGGATAATTAATCTATACAGTTTATGTGAATATATATCAATATTTTCAGACTGGAATATATTTATTCTTCAATCCCAAACACCAGTGAGTTGTTATTGGGGTTAGTGAAAACAAGTTACTTTTGCAAGAAAAGGTAGGCACCACACTTAATTAGTTTCGTATCACAGAGAAAAGTGCTGAAGAACTAAATTATTGTCAGGATACTGACAAAGACATTCTCTATATATTTGGGACACATGAGGGGCAATAGAAACATCCTTGAGACAGCTGTCCACACCGATGCTTTGATCAATATTTTATTGATCTCATTTAGGATGGACCTCATTCTGTTTGCCTTTGGTACAATTTCTTTCTGTCTCTCTGTCTCTGAGTCTGTCTCTGTCTCTCTGTTTCTCTCTGTATGTGTCTCTCTTTCCTGTCTTTCTCTCTATGTTCCCCTTCTGTCTTTCCCCCTTCTGTCCTGTGATCCTGGGTTTCACCAGAGGCATAGGTTACAAGTTTCTTCCCTAGGAAGAAAGAAAAGCCATCAAGCTGGCTTGAGGGAGACAAATAAAGCAATCTGTGAAAAGACACTCCTGTGCACACTGCTTCAGAAAGCCTCAGCAACATTCATGGAATTGACTAAGAACAGAAGCTCTGCCTTAATTTTCTAGGTTTAGCAGAAATAGGGGGACTGAGCTTTAGATCGCATGCTGAAGTCATCCCAGGTAGAACAACATGAAGCCAAGTATGATCACCTGCTCCTCTCATGTCTGTTCCTCTCCCGCTCTCTCTCCTTCCTCTTCCTTCTCTGCTTCCCATCTCCCCTGCTTTTGTCCCGATTGTAGTCCTCCTCTTCCATCTCCTCCTCTTCCCTTCCTCCTCCTTCAAGGCAGACAAGTTCTGAATGTACAGGAGATTCTGATGTAAGATCTCTCAACATCTAGGCTGAGGAAAATGATGCTGATGAACAGATTGTGTTGAACTCACATAGCAGTGCTTGGTGGTTACTGCCAGGAACTCAAGAGTGAAAGATTGACTACCTCAGTTTAAAGGGATCCAAACTGAACGTCATGCCCCATGAATAAATGCTGTTAAGGAGAAATGCATCATTGTGTGCCCACTGTATCTTTCTGCATTAAGGGTTGCACAGAATTGAATGAAAGCATCTCCAAATCACAGCACTTGCATGCAGCTAGTAAAGGAAGAAGTCAGATTTTGTGGATTGAATGGGAAATGTTTGCACAGGCTCCTGGGATGCAACATTGATCATCAGCTCCTAGACAGTTTTGTAAGTGTCTGGGGAACCCTTAGGGCATAGAGACTCAATGTGCTTCACTGGGATGGGCTCTGGGCCCATGCCCAATTCCTCTTCACTTTCTTTGTCCTGACAGCACATGCATCAGTACATGCTGTGCCTCTGCTTCTTCCTTCCGGAGTTTGTTTCCCATGCACTCTTTCACAAATTATCCTAAGTACTGTGCCTTCAATTAATAGAGGAGTATGATCTCATTAATTATTTGGATAAAGAGGGCGTAGGCTAAATCAAGAAGTTGGGACAGTTGAGTACATTCTGGAGATTCAAGTGTCACCATTTGCTTAAGTTAATTTGCTGTGATAAAAATATATTTATAAAACCTACTTAAGGGAGAAGCGGTTTACTTTGGCTCACAGTTCAAGTCCATCATAGAAAGGATGTTGGTAGGAGGACGCTGGAAGCAGCTGATCCCAGTGCATCCACAGTCCAGGGAAGAGAGATGGATGCTTGTACTTAGTTGCATTCTCAATTTTATATAGCTCAGGATCCCAACCCAGGAAATAGAATCAGAGTCTGAAGTTTTGAAACCATGAGTCTAAATAAATATGTACTCCTTTAAAGAGATTGCCTCAGCTATTTTGCCATAGTGACAGAAAGCAAACACAGCTCCTTGTTTCACACTCAGGACCTAATCCCATGTCTGTCTTTCCTGCATGTTTCCTTTGTTTCCTCGTTTTCTCAGGAAGTCGGACATGTTTCTTAGCTAAATTCATAGCTCCAAGGCATGAGTCCATCACTGGGTTTCCTTTTCATGTTTATGTTTTCATTTCCAGCCAGGATGTCAGCAGTTTGGTTATGCTGTGTGCTCCCACTGTGACATGGAATGAATACAGACTCCTCTCCTCTACCCAACACATGACTCTTGTGAAAAAGAAATTAAATTGAGAGCAATGAATATGGGTGTCTTGTTGTTATTTTAACTGCGAAACTCAGCTTATCCTACCTAATCTCTATCTGATGTCCTTGGTTATATTCTATGCAGGAGATCTCTTGAGAGGAAGACATTAACCTTATTCACATTATTCTTTCTCAATATACTTTCCCCTACCTTGGCCCACTGCATGAATTTAATATGCTATTATAGTTTAGGAACCAAATGTTGATGACAGGGCATGTGATAAAAGGCTTGCTCATAAAGCTGACCTTATTTGGAGGTCGTGACATCTTGCAGAGGTGGGGATAGGGGAAAGTCTTCACATCATGGGCAGTTAGCCCCATGAAGAGGACTGTGGTTCTTGTCCAGTACTTTCCACTTTCTACTTTTTGTTCCTGGCCATAATGTGAGCATTCCGGCTTTGTCATTTCCTCCCATCATGGTGAGATGTCTCAACACAGTCCCCAGACAAAGGCCAGTCATTTGATCAGAGGTAGTAACCTCTGCATCTCCTGAGGTAAAATAAATCTTCATAAAAGTAATTATTTCAGGTGCATTGCTATAGTCATTGAAAGCTTGTTAGTGAAGAGACCTCCATAAATGTAATCACAGAACAGAAAATGACAGTTCATAATGGACCACAGATATGACTGTGGTCCCATAAAGTTATAATGCATCTGAAAATTTCTCATAGAGCCATTGAGACATAATCATAAATCAATACATAAATCAATGCATCCTTCATGTGTCTGTGCCAATGTTGATCTTAATAAGGCCTCAGCCAGGGCCATTGTATAATCATCAGGCATGTACACTCACATGGAATACATAATTCTTGATAAGAGTAATAAATGACTCTGGTACTGGTTTATGAAATTGCTGTGGCTTACTTTAAATAATTATTCTCCACTGCAAGCCTTCTCCCTAGGAGAAAAAAAAAATAAAGTATAAAATATCAAGCTGAAGCTGAGGAATTGCTCAGCAAAAGGTACTTCCTATGCCAAATGGGGACCTGAAGTAGATCATCAGAAGCCACATAAAATGCTGGTATGTTGGTTTATACTTGTGGTACTCAAGTTGGGAAGTGGGAGGGTCCCTGGGGCCAAATCCGCCTGTCTTAATCAGTGGACCCCAAGCCTCAGGGAGAGATCTTGTTTCAGAAAACAAAGTACTGAGCACAGGACCCACACCAAGTCCAATTAGACAAGGGCCCAGAGTGGAGCCAAAGACATTGGTCTAGACTGAGAACTATTGGTGACTGATTAGTCCTGGGAGAGGGAGAGTGTGACTTACTCATGATCCCTAGATAGCCTAACCAGACCCAAGTGGGTGAATTTTCCCTAAAAGGCATCTGGGCACTAATGCTTCACTGGATAAGACTTAACATTTATGACAGACTACAGAAGGTCTAGTGGGAGTTGGGACGATGTCCAGGGTAAGAGAGTCCAAATTTGATTAAGTGCTGTTGTATGAAATGCATAAAACTCAATAGAAAAATAGAAACAGATTAACAGCTCTGAGGAACAATACCAGAGGTTGACCTGTGTCCTCCTCACACACATGCACATATTCCTCTCACACATACACACAGACTCACGCATGTTCCTACATAGAATATACGCCCAGAACACATTTACACAGTGAAAAAGTCACTGTATAGTGTATTTCTCAGAAGGTATACCCACCATTGAGTCTCAGATGGCTGTGTTCTATGTATTAGTAATTCAGGTTGAGAAAATACTGAAGAGAAGACTTTAGCAACTCATGAATCAATAAAGAGAGGTGGTTCTAGAACATATCTATAAGCTTGAATTTCTTTAGCAAAATAAAATTTCCAGCTATGAAAAAAATAATTCATTTATTTGTGTGTATGTGTGTATGTACAGACATGAGAGTAAGTGTCGTTATTGGTGTTTGAACGTCAGAGGAAAGCTTGTTTCAGTTGGTTTCCTACTCCCTTGTTGGTCCTGGGGATTAACTCAGGCCATCAGATGGTCAGTCATGCCTTCATGCCAAGAGTAATCTTCATAGGACAAGTTACATTTTCAACTTTAAACTCTCTGTCCAGGCTGAACACAAGCAAAGCTTTTGAGCCATGAATTTACTAGGAGGCCTAGATATGAGATATAAAGAAAATTTTCCCTCAAAAGAGGAAGGGACAAATGCCAAATTTGCAGGATATTTTTATCCTGCAAAGAAAATTATTATGTAAGTCAGACTCTCATAGAATCACTATGATTATCATATTTTCCTTGGTATCTACTTTTACAAGCTCAAAAATGTCATCAAAGAGTTATAATTTCAGCCACCTTCTTGATAGCTGTGTCTACTCAGATGTGTTTTCTGAGTTGACGGGAATCAGGACCCACTAAAGATAGAAGGGGGCTCTATTCTCAACTTCTCTGCGAATAACTTAAGCTCTGTCCCTCCTCCTCGTGCAGAACACTCAACTGTTCTCTGTTCTCAGCCACTGGAGTGTAGCTGCCAGTGCTGCTGCCCTCTCAGGCCAGCACATCATCGAAGACACTGCAAACATTTGTTTGCTTAGCACAATATCCTCTCCCCTACACCCACCCTTGTTGCGCCCGCCTTGTCCAGCAAGGAAGACGTGACCCCGGACTCTTCCAAAAGCAGTTTATTCAGGAACCTTGAACAACCTTTTGGCTTCTTAACTTTCTAACCTTTTCTTCCCTCTCCTTACTGCTTCTCCTCCTGCGGGGGAAAACCTGCCACAGAGTTAAATTCCCTCCTGCCAGCCAACCCCAAACTACCACGTGGTGAAAGCAGATAGGCGCACACATGCGGAAGCAGGGCCAGACCTCAGCCACAGCCAATTATGGAGCTGTTTGCTCCAGAGAGCGCCCGCCTTGGGATGGTGGGAGGTGGGAGCAGGCGCCATCTTTAAGACGCAGCAATCTGCGGCTCTCTACACACCCTTAAAGCAGAGATAATCTACCCTGAATGTAAGATTGGTGCTGGGAAGCCTCTTCAGATTTGGCAGGCAGCCCTCCCCAATCATCTTTAGTGCTTACATGCCTTTGACAGACAGGCGTTGTAGACTCCAGTGACGTAACTGCTAGGAATAAACACAGCAGGGAGGAGCTCAGCATTCATTCAGTTTGCAGATGCAAATGGAGAAGGGGGTTGGAAAGAACCTTGTATAAACACTACAGAGCTTATTAAGTTTCACACTGATAACAATATCCAATTAAAACAACAAAAGGCCTGGGTATTTTACAGTTAGGCCTGTGAATCAGCACAGGATCAGTCTCAATATTGGAGCTGGTGAGTCATTGTTTCTCATTTTTGTTCTGATTTTCTGTTTATTCTTTGCATTTCTGGGACTGAGATCCCAGACAATCCCACAGATTGTCTATCCTGAGCGTCCGTGGCCATGTGCTCTGTGGACAGTTTTATTGTAAAAATAACAGACTATATAGAGAATAGCAGACATTCTTACTCTTCCTAAGCTCTTCTTAGCTCCTTGGTTATCAGGTCAAGGCAGGAAGTGCAGAAAAGTGATAGGAAGAAGCAAAAAGTCATCTTGTTATGGGGCTCACAGGATCTTCTTCGAATAATTACCACCTACAACTTCAGGATGTGAACCATTTTGGAAATTAGGTCAATTGACAGGCCAATTAAAGCTTGCCATTCAAATCCATCCTGGAGTGGCTGGGAGGTGGGTTGGTCTGTAAGGAGGTTACCTTACTGTTGGAGGCCATAGTCAGAGAATACAGCCTGACTCCATCCTAGAGAAACTGGCCCTGGGAAAAATCCTCCCTGTAGCCACCAGCATGTATGATAAGCACATTCAGCCTTGGTGGCAGGGACTAGTTGCACTGAAAAGTCTTATACCCACCTCCTAATCTCACCCGAGATGAACTGAGAGGGAGATACTTTTATTACAGCACAGAGCCCTTGTTTCTCTTCTTAATCCCATCTCTCCTAACAAACACATAACTATTCATCCTCTCGTGGCAAACATATAGTTATTTATAGTGGGCTCTGAAGGTCAGAGATAATGTCTCCTAAGCAATGGTGCTGGCTCTGTTAGTTACCACATTCCTGTGTAAGTGTATGGATTTTTGCCCCCACCTACCCAAGCTTGTGTATTTAAACCCAGAAACAATAAACCTTGTGGCTTGATGAGATATCCTCTCAAGTTGTCATTTCGTGTGTTCGTCTGTCTTGTATGTTTTGTCTGTTTGTCCCTTTCATTTCAGGTGTCTTTTGGGATCCTTGCTCACCGTTGATCCCCGCGGGCCGGGGCACCTTACAACTAAGTGGACTTGGGTTTGGTGCTTGGAACCCGTGGAAAATAAACTGTGTGCATTGGTGCATGCTTGTAATCCTAGTGCTGAGGGCAAAGGCAGGAGGTTCCCTGGCCCAGCAATCAGTTTAGGCAGTGAACTCTAGGTTCAGAGAGAGACTATGTATCAACAAATAACTGGACGAACCCCAAGGAACGACAGCAGACGTCATCCTTCTAACATTCACTTTCATGTCTGCATACCTGCACCTACCAATACAGGTGCATCTGTACACACAAAAGTACTCAAACACACACACACACACACACACACACACACACACACACACACACAGCCTCGATTTAAAAGGACCCTAAATCTAATGAGCTATATTCACAAGATGAATTAAACAGATTCCACAAACGCAAAGAGACATGAGAGCATATCTATGAATTATATACTCTTGTTGGAAAGTCAAAGAACCCCAACCTTGTAGGCAGCTTGTAGAAGTGGAGGAGAGGCAGGGAAATATCCCCCCTACTGCTGTCCAAAGGAGGACACCTATCTTTCTAACTTATGGGCCTCCAGAACTGTGAATTGTTTTCCTACTTGATTTAAGCCACACAAAACTCAAAGTATCTCATCTAAGAACTCTGTGAAAAGCCAGATGCTGGTGGCAGAGTACCAGCCATATTAAGTCAGGCAAAATTTGATATTAATTTATGTCTATGAAAATTGATATCCCTTAAAACAAAAATATATATGATCCTTCCAATGGAATTCTACTGGAAATCCCTGAGCTATGAGCATAGAGGTAGAAACATATAATGAAACACAGTCTCATTTATTTTCTATGCATTGAAAAAAAAAAAAAAAAGATCACTGACATGATCTTGTGCAAGAACCCAGGGGTGAGGGGAACTCATTAACAGCCACAATCTGAAAATAACATTTTCTTTCACAGAACCTTTTTGCACCAAACCACGTTGAGACAAAAAAAACAAGTTTAATTACTTCATCCTTCACACCTCAAGGTATCCGATGACGTCTTTGCGAGATAATATCCACATGCTGCCATGTGCTGGCTTTGTATTTTCCAAAGTGTCATGGTGTTGATGGGGTCCAGAGCCACCACAGCCAATTTTATTAATATGGCCAAGCCGAGCAGGTACAGGGATGAGACAGAAGAAGAATCATGCCCAGCCTGTGTTGTGGTGCATGCTTATGTGTGTTAGAGTGAAGCTGATGCTTGAGGCAGGGCTCAGAAACTGGAAATATTAAATTTCTAATATTGACTATCTTCTAACTTCTCCAAAAATGATAAAGAAAGTTCAGCAGGAGGCTGTGGGGTTCATTCAGAATCTAACTGCTCATAAGATAACAATAAAATGGTGTTGTGTAATACTGTTCCTGGACAGATGTAAATGAACGTATTTACTCCAGATATGGAATCAACCTCAGACCAAAGTAAGGCTATTACTGAAGTCCACTTTGGCAAACCAAAATTTACTTGCTTCACCTTAGGGGAAGTCCTTACCAACAGGAGCAGCAATGATTGGCAGGCAGCTGAGTCACTGAAATGCAATCCCAGCATGGGTAATGATTCAGGAGACCTGGAACTCTGGAGACCTCTGCAGGCCTTGCTGGCAGCTGGCCAGGTTGGGACTCTGGTTTCTTAACAGTAGTCCTTATCTCTAATACAAGCTTGGAAAGGAAGGGACCTTGCACATCTGGTAAGTTTTGGGAACTTCCTGAAACTCAAGAGTGTTAGCTTCCTGAGTCTTTCTGAAGATAATGCTGTTGAGGACTCTTGTTTAATTATAATGAAGTTTCTTTCTAGGAGAAGCCAGGTTACCATCTCAGAATTGCCCTACTCATGGGTGATGTACTAGGATATTTGTCACCAAACACTCACCCCTCAATGAGTGACCGTATCCCGCAAGAGCCTAGACTTGTCCTGTCTTAAACCTCAGGGTAGTATCCATCTTCTGCTGCGAATATCTTCTGAAGTCCCAGAGTATCTTGTCTCTGTCTCTGCATGTCTGTCTTTCACACACACATACACATATACTTGTACTCTCTCTCTCTCTCTCTCACACACACACACACATACACACACACAAACTGGGCATATATGAAAATGAATCCCTGATTACTTCTGTCTCATGAATGTGTTGGAAATACAAGAGAAGACAGACGTAGATGTCCCTGAGTGGGGAAGGGAGTGAATTAGCTATATGAAAATGTTACAATTAATTTATTGAATGTCAGTTGACACAAAGAACACTTAATTTCTGGATAAAATACATAGATACGGCTGTGGGAGGTAGCCCAGTCTGTACAGTGCCTGTTATGCAAGCATAAGTACCTGAGTTACATCTTCAGAACTGACTTTCATAAAGACTACCTAGCATTTTATTATGCACATTTGATCCCAGTTCTAGGGGAGTTGAGACAAGCAGTTCCTTGGGGCTCAGTGTCCAGCTAGTCTAGCCTAATAGGAGAACTTCAAGGCAATAAGAGACCCTGTCTCTAAATAAAACAAAATACACAAAAACCAAGGTCGATAACCTTTAAGAAACGACATCGGAGGTTTACCTCTGGCCTCCATGTGCAGATACATACATGGCAAATACAGAGTCACACATTGCATACACATATATACACATACATAATTTTTAAATGAGCCAGCATGGTGGTATATACCTTTAGTCCCAGCCCTTGGGAGGCAGAAACAGGCAGATCTCTTTGACATGGAGGGCTGCTTGGTCTACACAGTGTGAAAAGTAAAAAGAAAATTTAAATGAATACATTGCTTCATATGACTGTTATTTGGAAATACACAGATATGGTTAGTGGACTTTTTTTTGTTCTTATGGGTCTGCAGTCTTCTGAACATGTAAAGATATTCAATTATTTGAACTTATCCTATAGCAGGGGGTTGGTGAATCTAACTTCATAGAGAAGGTTCCTCTTGCAATAGATGGTGATGAATCCAGAACTGCACAACTAGTCAGTGTGCAGATACTAGGAGACTTAGACTGCTCATCCCTAAATCAAACACTTCTCCCACAATCATGGATCTCATGGAAGAGGGCACGGAAATATTGTAAGAATCCAGGGCAATAGTTACCTAAGATGAAATAGTGTTTTCTGAACAGTAAGGGAACTTGCATATTGGAATCCACAGTACTTGTGACAGCATGAATAAGACCTGCACAAACTCAGGGTGGACAACATTCCAGCATGCAGGAGAGAGATGAGTATGAAGTTCCTACTAGCTGTGGAGCTATTGATAACTGATGGCTTCTCAGATAGGGAGGGTCAGTTTTCTGTAAATCTTTAAAATATGAACACTATGCTCCAGGAAATGGACCCACCCCAAAGAGTATTTATGTCACACAAACTGGATTCTATGGGCTTAAGAAAAAGAGGACACAAATTGGGTGTGTAGACAGCTATGGATGCATCTGCGAGGAGACTTGGAAGAGAATCTGAGTATGCCGAAAGCCATTATATGAAATTCACAAAGAATCATAAAAATATTATTTACAGATATGCAAATCAATTTCAATAACTTTTTTTCATTGCTATTGAGCCAGGGTCTCCGTATAACTAACTATAAGTGGCTTGAAACTCGCTATGGACACCAGGCTGAACTCTATCTCTCAGAGATCAACCGACCTCTGACTCACAAGTGTGGGGCTAAAAGGCAGGTATACAGGCCTGCCTAACATAAATTTTTTTATGGAACAGATCCAAAATATTGTCCTTCCAGCATATACTATATAATCAATCATGAATGAGACTTATATAGTTTTGTGCTTGATCTTTTGAAATATGTTATGTACTTTTGACTTAAGAGTCTCAGTTTGGGTGCTATGTTTTAATTAGAAATCATGAGCTATGTGCTGGGGATTCAGTTCAGTGGTAATTTGCATGCTTAGCAAATATAAGACCTGGATTGAAACCTCAGCATTCAATAAGAGAATGGAATAAAGGCTTATTGTCAAAAACTTTTTACATTTTAAGAATGTTCTTATTTGAACTTTAGAATTAATTCTAAGATTAGTATTCAGTTTTAAATGCATAAAGTGGGGAATTTCATATTTTACATTCATTAAAACAATAGGCAATAGCATGCGAATTTTTTTACATTTTATAATAACTGGAAGACATTCCAGGTGTTCAAAGGCTCCCAACACAAAGAAAGGATACATATCAAAACAGAAGAAAAAACAAATACCATAACATGATCATAGAAAACTGTGCTGGATAACCCTTGACAGGGCAACATGATCTTGAATCACCTAGGAGACAAGACTCTGTGCATACCTGTGAGGGAGTATATAGATTAAGCTCTTTGAAGTGGGAAGATCCACTGAAAATACGGATGGCTTCATTCCAGAAGTTCTAGATTTATTAAAATGGAGAAATGGAGATGAACACTAGCATTCATATCCCATACATGCTCCCTGCTGGAGCAGTGTGACCACTCCCCTCAAATCCTGTCTCCCTGTCATTTCCAGCATGGTGCACCAGACCCTCATAAACCCTCCACAGTGCTTTGAGAGGCACTGTTTTACAGCAACAACCAAATGACTAATAAAACATTATACTGAATTATCACACTGGACCCATAAATGTGTGCAAAAGAATTTGATAGATATATTCATCATTTGGTTAGTTTTCTGGAAAATATAATTGTTGTTTATATTGTAAGTCTGTGGTAAGCATTTTATATAAGAACCAATTCATGGTACACTGCAGGCCTGTTAGATGTCAAATATTATGTGACTTTTTGAAACTGAGTCTGATTTCTTCAAAGTCATGACAAGAGAGTCTGTTCTGATGCCAGGAGCTAAGTCTCCCACTTGCTTTCTGCTGACAATAATAAAGATAATTTTTTACCATCAATTTATACCAGAGATAAAGTAGAATCAAGAGTTCAAGATGTGACTTTTATTTTATCATGGATTGTTTAAATATAATTACCTGGCAATTTAGTGTCAAGATGACATATTCATGCCTTAGAAATAGGAATATATGAAAGGATACGTTCAGAGATATATATCTGTTCATTCATACAGACATGATTATTTGTAGATGACTCAAGGTTGTCAAGTTCACAGTTAAAACCAGTCAGGACAGTGAGGATGAAGAATCATTTTATTTAATGATATAATTCAGTATTCTTATAGAGTCTCAGTGAGGAAATACAAAAATCAGAATGGCTTGTGGGCACGTCTTCCTGATTGGTATTGAGGTATGAGGCCATAGCCCACAGTGGACCACCATACTCCCCCGCTGGGAAAGTGGTCTAAACTGTATCAATAGCTAGCTGAGCCTAAGCTTGACTGAGTCAATCAGAAACACCTGCCATTGTTCCTGGTGCATGTCTTGGGCTGTGACCTGTGGTCCTTGCTACACTGAATGGTAAACATGCAGGCCTTCAAGTTCCTGCCTTTGTGCTTCCGCCTTGGTTTCCATCTACGATATACTGTGAGCTGGAGGTGTAAATTGAAATAAATCCTTGCCTTTGGGCATGGCGTTGTTATCACAGCCACACAAAGCTGGAATACTTACCTATAGATGGGGAACAGAGTTTAAAGTCGGTAGAAATTTGTCTTGTCAATCATATGCTAGGAATGAGTGAGCAGCGTTTGGACACACATGTCTGAAAATGTCATGATGATGTCCATTACTTTGTATGGTACTAAAATAGCAAGAGGTTAAGATATCAGAACTGGAGAATTTTGCTAAAAGTCCAAACATTTGTCAGGCTGAGGTGAGTAGACATGAGTCTACTCATTGAGTTTAGCATGAGCTAAATACTGAGTCCCTATCTTTAACGGAAAAAAAGAAAAGAGAATGAAGGGAAAAGAAATCAAGACTGGAGGGTCCATTTGAATGACTGCAGTGACTGCTTATGAAATGTGAACGAGGTCTCTAACCAGCCTGAACTTGTTTCCTTTTCTGAAGAACTGCAGAGTTAGACAACACAGTGCTGCTTACCACCTATGCCTCAGTGGGTTTTTGAATCTCCTAAGAGAACTAACCAGGGAATGATGATCCCAGAACAAAGAAGGAGTTTTGGAGCCAATGAGTCTACCAATGTCAGATCAGAAGATGTCTTGATGGGACAAAGGATGTCTGTGTCTAATTTGTTCTGTACTCATATCTGTGCTAATAAAGTGGCCTGCTAAAATATTACAGTGGTTTCAGTGACTTCCAGCATGTTCTTACATGGGAGAGAGAGAGAGAGGAAGCAGGAGGAGGAAAGGAAGAAAGGATGAAGAAATGGAAAAGAAGGAAAGGCACCAATTAGGGAAAAAGGAGGAGGAGGAGGAGGAGGAGAGAGTGGAGGAGGGGAGGGGAGGAAGTAGGAGAAGAAGGAGAGGATGAAGGAGGCAGAGGGAGAGGGAGGAGCCCAGATGCCTTGACCTTTGTCCTTTTTCTTATACAGTTCATACAAATTTGGAGAGAAAAACTGAATTCATTCCTATTCAATCCATAGCAATTTGGCTATTATTTCTACTGAGAAGTTCAGCTTGATAACTCAGCTGTCCTATGCATATAAAGGATTCTGTCATCTGTGACAGGCTTTTGGTTCACAACTACATTGGGTTGTTTTTATTATTGACTGTCAGTTTGACATAGCTCTAATACCATGCTGTTAATAACGCTGTATGCAAGGAGTGCCCCAATGGGGTAATGTGAGATGGGGAGTCCCACACTAAATAGGGCTGGCATCATCCCATGGACTTAATCAAGCACGAACTTAAAAGGAGCAGGCAGCCTGAGTGTCCATTTCTTTCTGCTTCCTGACTGCATATGCCATGAGACCAGCCTCCTCTGAGAAATGCCACATTACTTTCCTCACGATGATGGATCATACCCTTAAACAAGGAGCCCAGATAAACCCTTCTTTCTTTAAGTAATTTTCACCTGTTATTTGGTAGAGCAACGAAGAAAGTAATGTCTCCACACTGTGATGTTTGATAGGCTACAGATTTCCTTTTTACTCCACATATGGCTAGCCAGCACTATCTGGGCAATGAAAATATTTATCTGTGCATCACATGAATGCAAACTATGTCTCTGTGTTTATGAATGGAAACCAAAATGGAATTTACACTCTGGAGAAAATCAATTTCTTCTTTGTTCTCTGTCTCTAGTTGTTGGGGTCTTCTTGGTCAGCTCATTTTAAATTGTGCTGGGAATTAAAAAAAAATTTTGGAAAGTTCACAGACAGCCAGAGGCCAAGTTCTAACATTGTTTGGGGGAACCTTCATTTCTTAGGCAAGTGTTCTGCCACTGAGTTACCTTGCCAACCATGAATCTATCCCTTTCTCATGTCTATGGTCATAAGCTAAATTTGCCTGAGAGGGTGTCATACCAGCCCACAGCCATTGGCTTTCAGTGACTCAGAAATACAAAATGAAACAGGAACAGTAAAGAAACTACATGCTCTTGGGGATATTTGTTCTGTTTATAGTTGCAAAATTTGTATACATGTACCAACGTAGTAATCACCTTGAGAAAAACAGAGACCACTGAGCCTTTCACTGGGACTTCAGTAATGCATAGGGGTAACTGTTGTCAGAGAAAAAGGACATTGTTCCATGGGATATGTTATGGATGTTTCATGAAGGATGTGGTTTGTACAAAGGACAGTAGCAGAAATATTTCCTTTATTTGTTTATGAGAACATGATTCTTCAGTTTGTATAGTTTCCTTGCTGTTAGTTACACAACTGAAGGAGAGGGAAAAAAGAAAGGTGAGAGGCAGGGAGGGAAAGAAGAAGGGATGGAAAGTGAGATTGACTTGTGCAAGAAAAAAAAAAAGGATTGGTTTTGACCAAAACAAATTCAGTGGTTGAAATTTTATAGACCTAGTGGACTTAGTCATGACAATTAATTTTCATAAAAAATAGGCAGGAAATAAGAAAAGTATTATATTATTTGCACTTATATTTGTTTTCTTATTTGTACCTATATTATTTGTACTTACATGCTATGTATATAAACTTTCAGAAAGGGAAAGCAATCCAATGAGCCTAATGAATGATATTTTTCAATACTTTGACATACGCTTTAGTGGGAGAAAAATCATACTTTTTGGCAATTACAAAAACTACTACTTCTAAAATTCTCCTAATTATTTCACATAAAACATGTCAGTCTGCCCTCAATTTTAAGAAGGGTGTTGTTCTATCTAGTGGCAAAATTGAGCACATAACACTGCACTTTACAGAATACAATTATGTAAATTATGTAAAATGTTGATGAATAGCATGGCTGCACACTATTCATGTCTCCCAGATGCAGAAAAAAAAAACTGTCAATAAATGTGAACAGGATTGCAAGCTCACTGATATCATTCTGTAGTTAATTTTTTCCAACCTAAACAGGTGCTTTATATGTATGATGTATTTTTTAGTTTTCCAAATTCTGTATTAGGAATTGAGCATCATATGGTGGTAAAGGAGACTAAATGACTGCCAATCTGTGTGAACATATATGTGTGTGTGTGTGTGTGTGTGTGTATAAGAGTGTGCATGTGTGTATGTGGAGGCTAGAGGTCCACATTGTCTCTCTCCTGTTTGAAATCTTGCCTTATTTTTTATAATGATTCATTCTATTACTAGACAAATTCATTATATATGTATATAAGTAATATATGCAGTATATATATATATATATATATATATATATATATATTCTGATTTTCTTCATTTTTCTCCCATCCCTGTTGACAATCCCCTCCAAGTACCTTTTCCAGGTTCGTGCCTTTGGACTTCATTTTGTGATCTATTTAGTTGAACCAGGACCATCTGTGTAGGGGAGGGGTTATTTCCTTTGTCTTTCAAGAGAGAATCCCTTGCTGAACCTGAAGCTCACAGATTTGGCAAAACTAGTTACCCAAGTGATCTCTTGAGATCTTCCTGTCTCCAGCTCCCTGGTGGTAAGAATACTTGTGTGTGTGTGTGTGTGTGTGTGTGTGCGTGCACGTGCCTGATTGGTGGTGGTTGCTGGTGATCCTAACTGAAGGCCTCACCCTTCAGCGGTGTGCTGGCACACTCATCTCCCTATCTTCAAGAATGAGTGCTAATGTTTTCTGATGACAAAATTATCTCCTTGTTAATACTTTGTGTAAATAGTTTGTCATTTGTTAGTAACCGTCCCCCCATTCTGACGTGGTATTAGTACAGTCTATCTGTGTTGTTCTGAATATTATCTCATTGGTCGATGTGGTATTCAGTTAGCAAAGTGTTGATGTTTTTATACACCCATTACATTTCAAGTAATATGTTAATTCACTCAATGTCCTTCTTCAGGAACGCAGGTGAGAGAACTGCCAGAGGTGGCACAGTTCATAATACTGCTTGCTCTTGGAAATGCGAAAAAATTTCACCTAATCCATCCAGTATATGTATCAGTTTTCACACGAGACACCTCCATCACGACAAATGAGTTTATAAATTACCACTTACATAGCCCAGTTTTAATCTGCCTGCTTTGTGACTGGAAATTAGGTCCTCAAACTTTTCTCAACAATTCAGCATTATTATATCACATGAATATGCAATGGTTCATTTTAAATATCAACTTGGCTCTCGAATCATCTAGGAAGAGATACTCAATGAGGAATTCTATACTTCAGATTGGTCTGAGGGCTTGTCTGTGGGAGACTAGCCCATAATCTAGTCTAGATGGCCTAGATTATGTTAATTAATGTGGGAAGACCAAGTCCACTATGGGTGACATCATTCCCTAAGCAGTGGAAAGATTGATAATAGGCTTTTAAGATATTTAAAAATTATTATTTATTTTTATTTCAAATGTATAAGTGCTTTTTATGCATGTATGTAAGTACATCATATGTGTGCAATGTCCATGGTGGCCACAAGAAGGTGTCAGATCACCTGGAACTGGAATTAAGGACAGTTTTTGTAGATGCTGAGAACTGAATCCAGGTCCTGTACAAGAGTAGCCAGTGCTCTTGACAACTGAACCATATCCCCAGTCCTAAAATAGGTTTTAATTAGATTATTTATTTTTTCTTTATGTGTATGAATATTTGGCCTGTATATATGTAAGTGTAGTCAATCCCCAAAGGGCCTGGGAGGGCATCAGATTCCCTGGAACTAGAATTATAGATGGTTGTTAGCTGCCTTAGAGTGCTAGGTACCAAACCCCAGTCATCTTCAAGGTCAGTGTTCTCAACCTCTGAGCCATCTCTTCAATTCCCTGATGAGCTTGTCCACAATGGGCTGGCCTATGACCAAGTCTGTGAGGATTGTCTGATCAAATTAATTGATGAAGGATGATCTAGCTGTGGGTGACATAGTTTCCCACCCTTGGGATCCTGGGCTGGATAAAAAGTAGAAGGCATAAAAGAAAAGGCAAGTTGAATCTTGGCAGGCAGGAATTCCTTCATGCTCTCTTCTGGACTATGGACTAGACTAGCTGCATTCAAGCAGTGACATCTTCCAGTGATGAACTTGGAAGATAAATAAACCCTTTCCCTCCAGCTTGTGTCATGATATTTAATCACAGTGAATGAAACCAGGAAGATATGTAACTATATCTTTACCACAACAGACAGACACGGTGTCCATGGTAAATATCATTCCTTTCATAGTTGTGAGGAGACCCATGTCTAGCATGTAATTCTTATGTCAACAATGTCTCCTCTCATATGTTAAAAGTTTTGTTATAGGAAATTTTGGAGCTTTTTAGGAGATGGATGAGAATGGAAAGAAGTTAGGCTATTGGGTGTGTAGAGACAGATACCAAGATTTGGTCTCTCTCTTCTCTTTCTCTCTCTCTCTTTCTTTCTCTCTCTCTCTTTCTCTGTATGTGTATGTGTGCATGTGTGTGTCTTCCTCTCTCTCCATTAGAGATGAGCAGGTTAACCTCATCTCTTGACCTGGTGATCTGGCCCTGATGTTCTGTTTCACCGCAGGATCCATACCAACAGAGCCCAGTAACGTTGGACTGAAACCTCTGGAACTATTAGCCATAGTGAGTCTTTTTCATCATAATTTATCTCAGATATGTTGTCACAGCAATGGAAAAGTGACCAGCACATTAATGTTCACAGGTGATTATGGAATTCTGTTGAGTGCATTCAAATTTGTGTAAAGAATTATGTATGATCTGGAGAGCACTATATGCAGTAGGTCTGTCTTTAAAGATATCCCCAAACGAAGATGGGAAAGTTTTAGTCTGTTATTTTTCAAATATCTTTTTAATGATAATATGCTCTTTATAGCATGTACTTTCTATTACTTTAGTACAAGTGATATTTTGATGATGATAGCAGATATGTTAAAATTATTTTCCACAACAACATTTCATATTTAACATGACCCCATTATCCCAAATCTGTGTGTCCTATAACTGTTTTACACCAACATTTTCTATCATATCTCTGTAAATGGTGCATAATTTCACAGACACAATGCATTCAGCTATATCCAGACACTTGAAGATAATAATAGTGTCCCACAGGTTGGCTTTATCTTTGAATTGATGAGATATTGATGTTTCAAGGATGAATTTAAATTCTTTTTCTACATGAAAGGCTAATTTTGTTGTGGAAAACCTCACCATCACTTGAATAAACTATGCAATCATTGAAACATGAGTGCTTTTCTGAAATTATAAATAATATCTTTGCTGAACAGAGCTGAAAAGTCAGACACATTTTATTCCCTGTGCTGAAATCTTATTCTCTACCTATCCCTGTGCAATGCGTCTTGCAAACTGAGATGAGAGATCACCAATGTTAGGGTTTGAATATCAAATACTTTCCACAGGCTCAGTCACTGAGTGTTTGGTGCTCACTTGGGAGATTCTGAAAACTTTAGAAGGTTGACTCTAGCTCAAGAAAGAAAGGTGTTACTGGTGGGTCCTTGACCTTTGGTAAATATATAGAGGTTGCAGTCGATAGGTGTAATTTGTCATTTTTAAAATATTTTATTTATTGATACTTGTTTTTCTTTTATGTGTATAAGTGTATTGCCTGCATGATGCAAGTGTACCTGTGTCATGCATGCCTGTGGAGGTCAGAAGAGTGTGTTGGATCCCCTGGATGGGGAAAGAATCCAATGTGAATGTTGTTAGCAGACATGTGGGTGCTGGGAACCAAACCCGGTCACTCTGCAAGAACAGAGCCAGTGCTCATAACTGCTGAGCCCTCTCTCCAGCCTTATATTATTTTTAGTACTCCTTTGGGTAAATCATTCTACAGGTATATCACCTAAGAAAAACATGACCACAGTGAGCCATTAATTACATACTGCCAAGTAGTTCCACAAGTGCTCTACTGAAAGAGACTTTAGAAGTTTAAAACACAGATTATTTATCCATCTTTTTATTTATCAAGCATGTGTCTCGTCATGCAGTTATGGTTGGAATGAACTATCATTTCGACAACCTCACCCTTCCAAAGTGGCATAACCAGAGAGTGCATTCATGCCTGCTCTGTTTGTTCACCAGTCTTCTTTGCCAGCTTGACTGGATTTGGAATCAAGTGAGGGTCCAGAATGTGAACACCTGTGTGAGGACTTTTCTTCATCAGCTGATTGGGTGATAAAGACCACCCAATCAGTACCCATTTGGGTACTCTCCAAATGAAGGACCTAGAATTAGGAGGATTTTGTACTTGGTTGCTTTCATTCTAGATGGCAGATTCATCTACTCTGTTCCAGTTGGTGCTGCATTCCTTTATTGATATTAGGATATAATTTGAGACTTCCCATGCAGACTGAAGACTGACCATCAGCACACTGGGAATCCTCCATGCCTTCTACTCCAGATTGGGAAGTGCTGGAACATCCAGATTTGTAGGAATGAGCACATACTGGATTCTCCTGTGTGAGACAAACTTTGATGGGCTACTTCTTGGGTTCCTATAGAGATCCCTGAGTAATATCTTAAACCAAGGGTGATTCTGGAGTACTTTGGGAGCCTCTTTTTTAAACATGAAACTCCCTCAGGTATTCATTAGTGAATGAAAAGCTGGCAATGAAACATCCATCCTGATTTTTAAAATCACATTTCTATAATCAGTTCTCCAAGTGTACCCATTTGTACTAACATGAGTCATTTCTATTTGATGATATATTCACAATATTAATGAGATGATACCAGCCATAGTCCACTCATTCTATTATTCTACAGAATTTAATTAAAAAGCATGAGTTATTTGAGTGATTTTAGTATTAGAGTAAAAATTATTCCCAGCTACAAGTTCCATCTAACAGAGCACAAATACATAACCTGGCATTTATGGTTTCTTTGTTTCCTAAATTGTAAAGTTAACCATTATTCACTAAACTCTCTCCGTTGAAGAATAATAAACTAAAAACTCAAACTTTTCCAAAGGCAGGCATATCTTGTTAGACCTGCCTAGGTGTAGGGAAGGCATGGGATATCTGTCTCTAATGTGTTCATTTTGTAGGGAATCCTCACTTTGAATCTGTGTCTTGATCTAATAATACTGAGTTTTCATACATTCTGCTAAGGAGTACATGGAATTACTGAGCTGTATGGGTTTCTTTTATTCCTCACATAATGTCTGGCTTTCTCCCCCACATCCACAGGTGCAGTACTGCCTTTGAATATTTACAGCTACTCAAGTTATCCCTAGTGACTAATTATGATAGAAACTGTAAGATAATAGCATATTTTATCAAAGAATGTTAAAAGGACTTAATGAGCCCATTAAGAGGAATGAGATGTTTGACTATCAGAGGATACGAGATTGTGAAACTACTGTATCAGAGCAGGAAATTTTAAGATCCTTGCCAAAAGTCTTTGGTACACCTCAGTGGCTGAATGTACCCTTATGTTATGTAACCAACAGGAATATACTTAGTTTCTTGGACTCTTTTTCCCCATTACAAATCTATAATTAAATCAAAAAACTTCAAAATAATTGAAGATGTGCACCTGTGTGATTTGGAAAATATCAGGTAAAGTGTATTTGGACCTTCACTTTGTGGTTGAGGGGTTTGGCTTCATACCACTCTCCAGAAGACAGACACAGAGAAGAGACTCCACACTCCACGTAGATTAATGTATTTTTCACTTAAACTTCTAAGGTGCCAGACCGACTTCCCGCTTCTCCCTTTGCAAGACCGAGATATGATGGGCTTCCCACACCTGTCTCCACACACATCAAGGAACTAACTAGCTGCTCAGGGGAATTTTTGACCAGCCTGTCCACAGAACCACTGCTGATATTATCTAATCACCTTCCAGAGATTTTTACCCAGTCCTCCAGAGATTATCCAATCACCCTCCAGAGACTCAACTGTCCAGTCACTTCCCAAGGGAGAAAGGTAACTCTCTATGTCCCCAAACCTATGAAGTTTGGGCCCTATCATATCTATTTAGATAGCATCTTTGACACCCCTTACTACCAAGAAGGTCTCTCTCTCTTCCGTTCTCTCTCTGATGTTTTCAATAAAAATCAGGCCTAGTGAGACTTTGGTTTTCATAACCTTTGCTTCTTTAAGTAGAGGAGAAAAATCCATTCCTGCCTCCCTAAATGACCTTATTATAATGGCATGTTTTCAATAGAAGCTGATGAATGGACCTTATGCATGGTCATCTGGGTTTACATTCTCCTAAACTCAAACTGAACTTGATTTTATACTGTGTGTTATGCCTAGAATAAAACAGAGGAGCTGGTTCAGGATTGTGCTGGAAACTACACGTTGCTGTAGAGGTCCTGATTGATTAAAAAAATAATCCATTTTGAAAAGCCACATGAATGTATCTTTTCTCTCAAGTTTTGGAGTTCATTACGCAGAGTTTCAAAAGTGCAGGAGAGGCCAAAGCAGAAACTTCACACTAAGAGAAAACACTTAAACATCAAAGAGTCACATGATTAGTAATCTAATTGTTCTCTGCTTTGTCAGAGTTTGCCTGTGATTGGTAAGAACATGCCTCAGGCCACAGCAAAATGCAGCTTATGATATTTTTGACAATTTGTATCTACTGAGTCTTACATTCTTATGGTCTTGCTTTTTTTCTTAGCGTCTCCCCACCCCCCATAAAAATGTTAGAAAGGTAGAATAAGTAAGGATCATATATATGTATATATGATCAAAATCCTTCCAGGAGGAAGCCTATTTGAAAGTAGGTGATAAAAATCCTTGTCAGTAATCTGGTGAAGGATAAAAGATCTGAAACTATAATAACATTTAGTTTATGGCTCTAAAAGACAGTTTCTGAATTCTATCCAAGGAATAAGTAACATAAAGGAATGATGCATTTCCAGCCATGTTTTGAAAAGATGATTAATTACTATTCATTTATCTTCTGGCTACAGAAGATATGTGTACACTTTATGCATAAGAAAGACAAATTAATCCCCCAAATTTTAGTCCATCCATTAAAATTTTTGTAAGAAAAGTACATTCAACTATTCTAGAAAGGAAATTGGGGACCTATGAAGGAAGACATGTCAATACCCATGGAAGTCATAAAATTGAAATGATGTGTAGATGCTAATGTTACATGGAATGGATCTGATGTGACATTTTGTTAGAGGCAGTGGAATGCACTCAGAGAGAAGCAGGTCCAGACACAACTGTGAACATTATGTGTAATACAGCAGCAGTGGTAAACTTTTGGATCGGAATGCCAAAAGGTTATTTGAATTCAGAGTCATGTAAAATGACACTGGAGTATTTTGTGCTCCTATGAACTAAAATGTCAGCAGTATGAATGGAATGATTAAACCCCCTCTGTTATTGAAAGCAACAACAATCATGAGTTCAAGAAACATGTGTATGAAGGTATCTGGCTCCACAGGCATATCTGTTCTGCTTTCATGACAGTGATTAATGTTCCAATCTGAAATGCCCCCGTAGATTTTGATGTTTGCAATCTTGATCTCCACTTGGTGGCATAGCCCCAGTGGCCATAAATCCCTAAATCCTCTGCCTTGAAAACAATAAACACTTCCTTCTTTATGGAGTGTCAGTGTGCTATTTTGTAGAGAGACGAGCAAAGTACAAATATACTACTGCATGAAAATATAGTTTAAATAAACTGAACACATCACGAGTACCTGCTTGTTAAATGAGCTTCGTTCATTAATTTCCAAAATGTGAGCCTAAAACTAGAATTTCAGAAAATAGGGGAACTTGATATAAATTGAGATACCAGGCCCTCTCTCCCTCTCTCTCTCTGTATTTATATATATATATATATATATATATATATATATATATATATATGTATGTATCTATGAATGTGAAGATATATGTATATGCAAGCTGTTAAAAGCCAGACACTGTATCTGACTGTGTTCTGCAACTGTTCTCTCTTATTTTGGGGACAGGAGTTCCCACTGATTTGTCTAGGCTCAATTAGCAGCAAGCTGCAGTTTCTGCCTCCCCAGCACTGGGATAACAGATGTGCATGGTTAAGCCTAGGCTTTGGGGAGAGTGGATGTTGAGGAGCCAAACTACCTTCTTGATAAGAACTTTAGGATCTTTGCTGTCTCCTCAGGCCTTCAGGTTCCTGTGACTGAGACAATAATCAGTACCTTACAAGAGAGCAGAAGTCTTCCAGGTTACTGCAATGTTTGCAAAATTTGGAGAACCTTGCTCTACCTATGTTTACACACAAGGATGGAATGCCAAGCCAGGTAGTCACGGACACTATGGGTCATAATCTTTGCAAAATGGTTCTTTGTAAAAATGGTTCTTCTAATATTGTTAAAAGTTGCTACTGCTCTGGCCCTTTCTGTTGGTTTTTTGTTGAGGGATCTAGGCTGAAAAGATCTGCACCTGCTGGCACTTGGTAGAATTATATGCATAATAGAATTGGGGCCTGGATAAGATCATATCCCTAATGATGCACTGAAAAGGAAATTGCTATGGAAATTGCCTTAAGGCTAAATATACATATGTAAGTAGTAAGAGAGTTAAGAAGAGTTAAAAACACCCACCTTATTGTTCTTATTGAACTTTTTCTTTTGAAAAATGAAAGTTTTAAAAACGACCCAGGAATGTGTTCAGTGATTAAACATGTTCAGCTGCAGGAGAACAGTTTCATTCAGAAGGAAAGACATCATCCTCATTAAAGCACTCTCCTCAATAATGAGTGTGAACGCTTGATGAAATCATTCTTCACTAAGATATCTATGACAGATATCTTTTTGAGTGTAATGCAAGATGATGTCACCAGGGTAAATAGGATCTTTCACATCATGATCAAATTTTGCTGCAATACTGTGCTCAATATATATCTTAGTATTTTAGTGAATTCCTCTGGATAGTTTTAGAACAGAAACTATCATGAATGTTGAAATTCACACCTAACATCAGGAAGTATTTGTATGTGTATGTGTGTGTGTGCATGCATGCGTGCATGCGTGTGTGTGTGTGTGTGTGTGTGTGTGTGTGTGTGTGTGTGTAAGACCTCGGCAGCCCAGAGGACTCGAACCCCTGGCAGCCTGAGAGTCCACCGGACAGGGAGAGCCCCAGACCCAATGAACCAGACTGCCAGATGCAAAAAGCAAGAGGATTTTTATTTCACTTGCGCAAGTGGGTGTCCTAGCATCGGGGAGCTAAGCACACTGAGCCGGCGTTCTGCCAGGCTTTTATTACAGAAAACTGCAGAATTATCATGGATTAACATACAGGGTACTTGTTACATTTGGATTGGTTCACAACTCTTGGACCAGGGTTATAGAGAGGGCAACTTTTACATAGTCCAACCTTTTCTCGCAACTGCCATAAGCATTGTTTCACATGTCACAAGATGTTGACTTAACTGAATGTTTTAACCATACTTCTAGTTTCACAATGTCGATGTGACATCTGGGGCTTTTTCTGTAGATACCACAGACATTACCTCACATACCATGAGATGTTGACATAGCCTTTGTGACCTCCGGGACTTTCCAGTTTGGGAGGAGTAGGCTAACAGAGGGGCCCAGGTGTTTTTCCACTTGAACGGGAGTCTCACATGTATGTCTGGGTGTCTGGGTGTGTCCTATTTGTGTGTAAGTCAGAGATCAACTTTGGAAGTAATGATATGTCAAGTGAAGTCTATCTTGTATTTTTCTGAGCCACAGTCTCTTACTGGGACTGGGAACTTGCCAGTTCTACTAGAGTACTGACCAGTGAGACCTGTAGAGCTGCCCACTTCCCCAGTACTGGGATTCTAAGGGCATGCACCATCACACATGGATTTTTATGTGACCATTGGAGATGGAACTCAGGTCTGTAATCTTGCTCTGTAAACACTACGGACTGCATCACTTTCCCAATGTAATAAATTGACACAGATGCATACAATGCACATCAGTATACAAAGTTTTTGTGGACAGGTGGAATAGTCTTCATCACAGTGAAATGAAAATATACTCGTATATCATATTGGTCAGTATTGATCAGTGTACTCATCCAAATGGGAAGATATTCAATGTTATGATTTTTTGAGTTATTTTCATCTCTGATAGCAAGCAAAACACTGTACATTGCACATTTTATAAAGAAAATAGTTATTGCCCACCTGTTATAGTTGAAAGTATGAGACTTGCCTGTGGGTATGGCCTAACTTTTAACAGGTCTACTTTTCCCATTTGAAACTGTTTCTCACTGTTTATCAATAAAAGTAAATAAATGTACAAAGAGATAAATACATTGTAGAATGAGCTGGCTAGTGTATGTGTCTAACTTACAAGAGTACAAATCTAATTTATAAAGCTTTTTCTCATGATCTGACCTCTT
This sequence comes from Eospalax fontanierii, assembly GCA_035773235.1. Lineage (NCBI taxonomy): Eukaryota > Metazoa > Chordata > Mammalia > Rodentia > Spalacidae > Eospalax > Eospalax fontanierii. The sequence goes on along the minus strand of JAJHUQ010000048.1, from coordinate 4,131,812 downwards.
TTCCTAGACCTTAGATTTTAATATCACCTTAATATGATTAAAGATGTGGAGAATGATGGAGAAACTTAGTTCTATGGGTCATTCTAACTTCTAACAGATCTAAGAAATAACTTCATATTAGACCCCAGAGAGAAGGGCAACTTTATTAAGCTTATATAAGACTTGAAGAAGTGGTCCTTCAAAAAGACTTGCCCAGAGACAAACAAATTCCTGAAAGAAACTCATCACAGCATGAAGAATGAGAAATGTCCTTTGTTCACACAGATCCTAGAACAAAGACACACAATTGCAAAAAGCCAAAGTTCTTTGTTCTCTCTGCATAGCTGGCTGATCTTTCCTTCTGGCAAACCATCTCTAGACTAGAAAAGACAATTCTTGGATGTGGTCTCTTCATTACTAAAAAATGGATCAAATACTATTTTTTTCAGAAATCTAGACATTAACTTAACACGAATTCTTGAAAATAAATCCATGAACAGTGAAATTGATGACAAATGTGTTATCCCTTTAAAGTGGAAATGATGCCTAAAAATTGATCCAGGGTTATAAAAACCAAGTCACCTTCCCAAAAATCATTTAACACAAAGAAGCTTTCATCATGAAAATTATATAATGAGACAAGGGTATTCAACGACCTTGGGATATTTGAATGCAGGAATATTTGTATTTATAACACAGAAGCAATGTTTTCTTCCAATCTGTGAAGGACAGAAGGGGAGAAAAAAGATTAAGACTCTTCTTTACACCCAATGACACATTATTTACATGTTTTCCTTAAGGAATTATATAGTTAAATAATTAGAGAAAAATACCCTAATGGGTTCTATTAATCCAGGCTAGAAATGGGTTTTACATCATTTGGAGTTAAAGTTACCAATGTGATTAAATTTTTTCTGAATATTAAAAAAATAGCAAAAAAAACCATTTATAATCACATCAATTTAAAATAAATAGTGAAAAAAAATTTTAGGCGTATATGGATATGTCCATTTGGGGATGGGTGCTTCAAAATCCAGTGCCTTCAGAGACCAGAAAAGGGGAGGGGTCAGACCTTCTGGAGCTCAAGTTACAGGTGGCTGTAGGCTGCCCAAGGTAGGTGATAGGAACTGGACTCAGTCTTCTGCAGGAGCAGTACACAGTCTTAACAGCTGATCCATCTCTCTACCCCATAACTGAACTTCTTAATACATCAATTATTCTACTATTTTATTGAATTGCTGTGAATTTCATGCAGTATATTTCTGTCATATTTAGGCCTCCACTCCAACTGCACTTGACATTTAAAACCTCACATCCACACTTGACTTCATATAATCTATTTTACATACATACATATATATATGTTGGGCCTCACGGGCTAAGCAGCTTGTTGAAGTTCCTTGTTGCTGCCAGAAGGATCCTGGGGGCCGCCCATGCTGAGCTGAGTCTTCGGAGTCGTGGCTGCTTCCCCTTGCCACCTGTTGCCCACTGTGATGCTGAAGGAAGCAAGCGAAGTGCTGACAAAAGTGCTGAAGGCATCGTGCCTGCTGTTCAGCTTCATCATCTTCCTGCCTGCCATCCTGCTGCTTGTGACACTGCTGCGGCCGCTGCCACCGATCACCTCCCTGGCCGCTGCTGCTGCCGCTGATCACCTCCCGGGCTGCCGCCACCGCCTGCCCTGAGCTTCAAGCTCCAGCTGCAGGTGGTGCAGGATGATGCGCCAGGTAGTGGGGCGACAGAGCGATTTGTCCGCTGTGTGGACTGGCTACCAGGCAAGAGTGGCTGCCTGTGCAGGTCACAGCATAGCTCGGCAGCTCCAGGCAGGGCAGGAGGCCAGTCGGCCTCACTACAGGCCTGTCGTAGGCATGGTGGCCCACGCCTGTAGTCCCAGCTACTGGGGAGGCAGGAGGATCTCTTGAGTCCAGGAGTTCTGGGCTATAGTGTCCTACACTGATCGGGTGACTGCACACTATCCACTGGGAGCTGCAGGCCAGCGCAGGACGCATGCAACTTGGCCTTAGCATGAGCCTTGCCTCCCTGCATGCCATGACCAGACTTCTAAACAACCATCACCAATCGTTTCGAATGTAACTGTCTGGCATCACCCGAGTCTGGCAGCCTGTCAAAATATCTTTTGCCTGGTTGCAGCCTACATGACTAAAAATGATTTGTCTTTCATTCCCTTTTAGCCCAACCCCTACCCTATATAAGTCATCCTGTAAGCTGCAATAAACGAGATCCTGCTTGGACAACCTCCTGGCTTGGTGTGGTTTTTTTCCTCCAGAGTGGAGAGGGTCGGAGTCATCAACATTCACCATCCCGCTCAGCCACTGGAGGAGGCGAGCTGGACCAGCTTCTCCACTGCCCTACATGTTGGCTATCCCGGCATATATATGTATATATATGCTCTTCAGTGTGGGTCTATTCATTGGAGCCTGCTTCACATATTCAGTATTACAGTGTTAAAGAGAATTAGGTCTCCATTTCCCATGATCTATTTATTGTCCAACATTCCTCAGGTCACCTTGGGGATTCTTACACTTTTTGAAACTTCTAGGATTTTGTCTTGTTTCAGCTTGCATGGAACTGGTGCATGCTGTCACCATCGCTGTGAGTTCATATGAGTAACTGACCAGCTGTATGGACATCTCTGTTTCTTTGTGGTCCTCCACCACTTCTGGGCCTTACAACCCCAGTCCTCCTCACAATGATGTACAAACCTTGGGAGGCAGAGGTTTTATATAAGCATCCTGCTTAGAAATACACTTGTGTCACTCTGTATCCATCATCATCTCCTGCATGAGGAAGCTTCTCTAGTGAGTACTGAGAAGTGTATTAATGAATGGGTATAAAAATAAAGCATTAGGATTCAGTTGCATACTCTGTCCATTGCACAGAATAGAAATTGTAAGCTGCTGGCTTGTGACCTGTGTAGCACAGATGGCTGGGCCTGGTATAAATGTCAGGGATGAGTTCTATCTTGAGCCCATCAGAAAGTAGTTCGTGTCTCCCGTGACATCCATTCAAATACTACAACAGTGGGAATATCTTGCCAGGCTGGTTGTTGTTGGAACTCATGGGATTCACAGCTGGACAAGCTGATGACTGCTGTCTTCTTCAGGTAACATGCATAGCCCCTTGTAGCATTGTTAAATCTAGCTGGTAGAGATTAGGCCTTTAAATTAGTACCAGCTTCTTTTCTCCATGGTTCTGGTGGGAAACCAAGGGCAGGGGAAATAGCCTGTATTGTTTGAGAGTTTAAAGAACCCCTGCTCAACAGTTTCAGAAGAAGGAGTCCATTGCTGGCACTGGGGTTTTTCTTTGCTAGCCCACAGTGTTTGCTAGGGAAAATGTCTGCATGCTATGATTTAAGTTTTTTAAATCTCTTTTTATAATGTATACGCATGTGCTCCTTTAAGCATCTATCATGGCAAGCTTCCACATAGGTTTTTCTAAAGGCCTTTAGTGCTGGTTCCCTGCTTCCTTACATCTTCTACTCTGCCCTCCCACTTCCCATGCCATTTAACCCTTCCTACTCCAAGGTTCCCCCACCCCCATGCATATCACCGCATTCTTTCTTCCCTTCCATTAAGCCTCCCCCTCCTTGACAACTTACTCGTTTTCTGATCTGTATGGATTTTCCAACTGAAACATTCCCATCTGTGGTTTGAGAACCAGCATCCACTTAAAGCCAGACCCATGAGCTGGCCCAACCTGACTGCCGAGTTCCTGATCCAAAGACTCATTCTATCTATATGGTTTTAATAAATCAATAAATAAGGATCCAAAAATGATAAAACAGCAGAAACAGTAGTAGCAAATTTTGAGCAAGGTGTAGTAATGTACTCCTATCATCCAAGTCCTTCAGAGGCTGAGGTAAGGGTCACAAGTTCCAGACCATACTAAAAGCAACCAACCAACCAAATAAAAATGTGTGGAAATATTTCCAGATGACAGAAATTGGTTGCATTGCAAACATGATGATTTGAGTTTGACCCCCAGAATCCACATTAAACAAAGTGGAAAAGAAAAATAGGTGTGCTGTTTGTGACCTAACATCTCCTCACCAAGCAGGTGGAGACAAGTATGTCTGGATTCACACTTTAGGAATAAATAAATAGAAAAGACAGATCACAGTTTGGATACCATAGATCATAAGGGATGGTGTGAGGAAGGGAGTTGTAGAGCAATCTTGCAATGAATCTTATTGAGCAAACTTTGGCTTTCCATGTGAAACCAGAAGTTAGGCTGGAAAGGTCCAAACTGATTTTCAAGTGATTATCGACTCTGTGTTTCTGATGCTACTATCTTTCTTTCATAAATCTGAGCCACTTATCCAACAGGCAAATACCTTTTTTCAATAATTAAGTAAATAAGACTTGTGGTATAGTCACAGTCACAGATGAGGGGCATCTTGGATACCACTTTGTTTAACTCTATGGTAGACAAAGGAATTTCTACTTACTGATAGAGGTGACGACATGTTTAGAGAAGTTCTTATGGGCCACACATCTGGGTTTGATATCTCTCCTCCCCGATCCCCAGCCTTCTCTATCACCACCAACAAAAATAGGATCAATAAGGGTTAGTGCATGATTCTGGAATTTTTCTGCACAAGCTAGTCTTGTGACTATTTGCTCACCCATTGGGGGTCATATTTTGCAAGCTGTGGGGCCTTTACAATGTGGGACCTGACTGGAGCAAGTATACCATTAGGGGTGGAGCTTTGGAGAGGATGCCCACCCTTATTTCTGACATGATTCCCTTCTTTCTGGTGTACCATGTTATGAAGACCAACTGCCATACACTCTGTCCACCATATATCCTTCCTGATCATAGCTGATACAGGAAATTTAACTACAGGAAATTGTCTGCAAATTGCAACTGTTTTCACAGCAGCTGAGCAACCTGAATCTGGGATTCTAGGTCATGGTCACTCATATTTGGGTACAGAATAAATTATCTCTTATTCTTGTTGAAATGAGAGCTGTGATTTTGTGTTGACAAAAGTGACCTAATATTGTCTGAGGATCCCTTTACAAATTGATGGCAAACTTCCTAGAAATCTTAAGGGTTGGCACAAATTAAATTAATTTTTACATACTGGTACTTTTCCTCCTTTTATCTAAGGTGTATTTGATGTCCTTCTATGATAAATGGAAATATTATTTACTCTTCCACTAAAATAAAGTCTGATCTGCATGATTGTAATACCAATCACTTTGCACACCATGATGCAAAGAGACTAACATAAATGAAGCAAATTTAATTAACTTTTCTACTTAGGTTTATTTTAGTGTCAGGTGATACAGATTATTTTTAGAAGGATCCTCTTATCCATGAAGTTTGAATGTAGAACAAATTAGTTTAAATTGCAGGTGGTGACTGGGTTTAGATATGGATGATTAAATTTGAACAAAATTTTGAGCCTGAGAGATGCAATTTCTGCTGTGAAAGAGTAAATGCTAGGGTTTACTTAGAACATCCCTTTGTTAGGGTTTACTTAGAACATTTTTGTTTAGTCTTTGGAGGAGCAGTGCATCTCCTGAGGGCAGACACCATTAGCTGCATTTACAGAACTGATGCTGACACACACTAGGGCGCTAAAAGGAGGGGTGCACACTGGTGTACCTTGGGGAGGGTAAATGGAAGTATTATCAGTGTGAGTCCAGTCTGGGCTGGACAGGGAGAGACTCTCTCAAAAAATTCAAATAATACAGTGATCCTTTAAAAAATGCTCAGGGTGAGGAGGCTGCTGATAGGATTCTGTGGGTAAGAGTGCTTGCTAAGAAACAGGATCCGAGCTCAGAGTCATAGTACTGTATATAGGAGTAAAGGAATACGCATGTAGTTCAATTTGTAGAGTGCTTTCAATCAGGAAGGCCTGGACATAGTCCTCAACACACTTTAAACCAGGCATTTTAGTCCAGTGGATAATCCTAGCTCTTAGAATAGGGAGTGAGCTTCGTAAATTCAAAGACATCCTTGTCTCCATAGCGAGTTTGAGACCAGCCTGTGCTATATGAGACCCTGTCTCAAAATTTAAAATGAACAATGCCTGGAGACCTTAGATGACATGACATTAGTTTATAGAAGCCTTAGTTCTCTCAGCAGGATTAAAAGAAGCACCCAGATCCAGCATCACTTTGACTGTCAATAGACATCCCCAGCCATGACAGGTAACAGTTCATGAACTCTGCTCATCTCCTGTTGAGCACTTAATGACACAGATCACTGGTTTTATGAGAATGCAATGCAGGAAACATTGGCTCCATAGAGAGGTGGGGACAGGAAGTGTAAGGCTAGGAGTAGAGGGAGTAAAGGAAAGACACATAGGGAGATGCTTGTGAAAACTCACAAAGAGAACACAATTAGAAAACAATTTGTCAGGAAAGAATGATCAGTGAAGGAAGCTATCTAGGAGAAAGAAAGAAACAGAACACAGAAACAAACACACACACACACATATCATTAATGTATATCACATTTTAACATGAATATACATATACATGCATACATTAATACATGCATATTCATATATTCATACTTACATGTACATAATCACAGCTATGAACTTAAATTGTTTGCACATTAGAAAAAACTAATCAACATCCAGACTTGGTGCTTGGTTGGAGAAACTAAGTTACTGCACAGTGTTCATGAATGAGGTACTTTCTCCCAGCCCTGCTTCCTTTCTCTCTACTTCTTGTCCACAGCAAAGTAAGCAGTTCTGATAGATCAGGTGCTAATACCATGTTGATCTGTCTCTGCACAGGCTGAGAGCAATGGGACCCAGTGAGCATGGGCTGAGAACTCTGAACCCTAGCCAGCATAAACTTCTCTTTTTAATAAGATGATTGTCTTAGCTTTTTTGTTACAAGTATAGAACACTGAATGAACCACATATTTTGTCTGCACCATTGGACAATGCCATAACATTTCAACTTCTGGCATATAGTAGTTGTAAATTAAATTCCCCAAAACAGCCACCTTGACTGGGCTTTTAAGACTTATTCAGACATTTACTAACCTTAAATATTTTTTATTTATAGTTGTAATTTTATGTGTATCTGTATATGACTTGCATGTATGATAAAGAGGGCATTATATCTCCTGGAATGGGAGTTAGGATGGTTGTTAGCCACCATGTGGGTGCTGTGAAATGAACTTGTATCTTCTGAAAAAGAAGTCAGTGCACTTATCTGCTGAGTCATCTCTCTAGCCCTACATTTAGTTATTTTATTCAGATACTTAAATATTTTTTGGAGATTCTGTATTAAGGGTATTTCATTTATAATAATCCAAATATACTTGAATGTACTTTTACTTTATTCAGGCTTCATGTCTTTGATCTTTTTGTTTATTTCACACTTTGTATTTATAAACAACTGAATAATGATTTTAAAACTAGGATTGGGGCGCTGGAGAAATGGCTGAGCAGTTAAGGGCAGTCGCTATTCTTGCAGACCAACTTCACTTCCCTACACCCACATGATTACTAACAAACATGTATAACTACAGTTCCAGGAGATATAACACCCTCTTCTGAACTCCTCAGCCATTACATGCACACATGCACACATGCACTTACATACATGTGGGCAAAACATTCATTCACCAAAAATAAAGTAAAAAAGTAAAACAGTAAACTAGATTTCAGAAGTGTATTTAGCAAAAGATACAAAAATGTATTTCCTTTGCAGATTTCCTGTCATTCAAAAGTCACATGAACCTGTAAAAATCACAGTCCTTTTGTTACTTACGTGGAATAAAATTTTAAGTAAACAGTATCAAAATGGTAGGAAATTTTGTAACCCTGAATTTTTTCTGGTAACTGCTGTGGGAAAGACCTTTAAACTTTCCCCAGTCTTATCCTTAAAATACAAAATGATACAACCTGTTTCTGGGAGAATTAAATGGGCAGAGAGTCTGTTTGTATTTTTATAGTATGACTTTTTTATTTGGATCAGAGTCACGTTAAAATTAGACATTCAGTCTCATTGTGTCATGAGTTATGGTGCACTGGACTTGTTTATGGGTTTTGTTGAAGAAGTTCTGTTTAATTCTGATATTGAAAATCATCACCAATGCATTTTAACTAGTTAGTTGACTTACATTTCATATCTTTTGAAGATTAAAGTTTCTATACATCAGATAAATAGTTTCATTAGGCCTGTGATCAAAGTGATTGGGGCTTGGAATGTAATGTAGTAGCTTGCAAGAGGCTCTGGATTCTAATTCTAGCCCTGCAGAAATCAAAACGAAAAAGCATACAAAATACTTTGACCAGCCAAACTTTAGTGGTCATGAACAGTGGACAGAAAGAGCACATAATCTCAGGGAAAGTGCAGCTGGTCTTTGGCTTGCTTGGTGTAAACAGCCCCTTGGAAAATTAGACTGAAGTATTCAGGTACATGTTGACAAGGATAATTAGATGCATCTTCTCAGCCAGAACCTTGGAGATTTAAGACTTATTTCAACAAGAGTATTGCCAATTACTAGAGTGTTGTTCCTCCTGATTTGACTTGTCTGTTAATCTAATAAAAATAAGATTGGATACATTTCAAGAGAAACAGCTAACAAAGTTTTGTACCTGGCCTGCGTTTCAAAGACAAGATGATGGAATCATATTCCCTACATTAGGAAAACCTTGTTATTTGAGAACAGATGGCTGGACTGGGCATTTCCAGGTTCTTCATTGCTTATTCAGAGAAGGAAGGAAGTGAACATAGATTACAAAGTGGCTAGTAACTTCATTAAAAAGCAAAGCAAAAGCATAGATCCTGTAAGTGAGGGAGCAGCAAGCAGCCTTGATTTTGAAAGTTAGCCTGCCTTCTCAACCATTGACAGGAACTACTGAGAAGCAGGAAACCATCTGGGAAAGACATTTCTGAGGAGTCAACGCTTTCAGGATTCATTCATAACATGTATATGTTAGGAAATTATACAGCTGTCTGAGTCAAGGAAAAATGGTTAGGGGCCTTTGTAATGTAGGATGGAGTCACCATCCCCAGGTTTGGAAAGAAAAGACAAGCGATGCTATTCTGGCAACTGAGAGCTATCTTCTTCTTCTTCTTTTTTTTTTTTCTTTTAATCTCCGTGAGGTTACTTCAGTGTCTAAGAAGGTCTTTGATGTTAATGAGAACTGCCACAGAGACTTCTGTTTCTTACAGGAAATCGTATCACATTCCAAATAAAGCTTGACTTCCAGTGAAATTCTCCCATGTTAGCAAATTGTTTTAAATGCTGGATCAAAGAAAGCCCAGTGGAGAGTTCTATAATGAAATACATGAAAGAGGAAATGAATTTCACAGAACAAATGATGAACTGGGTATGAAGGCTTGTACAACAAATGGTTAGTGAATGACCACAACCACTCTAATAGATTGGGGTAGAAATAGAAACCTGTCACATCCAAGGACAGGCCACTTGGTGAATGTACATATTTGAACCAGTCTGTCCACTGCACCAGAGTTAATTCCATTAGTGCCAAGGGGTCACAGTCCCTAACAGATGGGTGTTGGAATTGAATCTCCCACTTGTTGTCCTAGAAAAAGAAGGTGAACATGGTCAGAATCAAAATGGAACTGAATATCTTCATATTAAGCAAAATAACCTAGGCCCAGAAACACAAATACCATTTTTTTCTCCGATGCTGATTCATGTGTATAATTGTAATATGTGTAAAAAATATATAGAGAGACACACACATATGTATGTTATAGACATAAATGTTATGGAAACAGTATCAGGATGGGGTGGGAAAGGATTATAACGAGGCAGTGATGAATCTAGACAAATATATGATATAACTGAGTAAAAAAGTCCTTATGAAACACATTACTTTATATAATGAATTCATTCTAATAAAAAAGTTGGGTATAAATAAATAAATAAAATAAAATCAAATAATAAATTTAATGTGTAAAGGCAAGCCATAAAGAAATCCATATTAAAAATTTTTAATTACATTTATATGTGTGTTTCTCTCTCTCTCTCTCTCTCTCACACACACACACAGATGTGCACACACATACACACCATGCATATTAGCAGGACAAATGTTAACTTGCAGGAGTCAGGTCTCTCCTTGTACCACATGAGTTGTATAGATTGAACTCAGGTTTGGAAACTTGGTGGTAATCACCTTTAGCTACTGAGCCCTCTCACTTGCCCAAGTAAGAAGGATTTTGAATATTTCTTTTAGTGTTTTATGTTTTTAATCCATGAAAAGAATAAAGAAAGTCTGGTGCAGTGGAGTCAGCCTTGCATCTAATAAGAAAGCAGTGATTTAATCATGACACTGTTGCATAGGTGGGCACATCTATTGCGGTAGGGCCACATAACATATAGAGTCCAGGGCCAGATATGACAGCTAATGTTTTTGTTCTCCACCATTCACCATAGGACCTTCTGCACTGTGCAAACAAGAAAAAAGTTTCCAGGTCAGTTCCAGCTTGATTTCTCTATGTGCTGCAACCAAAATGTATAATGTCTTTAACAGGTCCCACGCCTAGCTAAAGAGATTTCAACACCTACTGGCAGCTGCAGAATGGGCAGCCATTTCTCTCTGAAGCTGTGGCCAGTGCTACATGTAGTTGATAACCCCATGCCCATGTGTACACATGTAGTCACTACTGAGTCCAGGTAGATATTTTAAAAGGAGGACTTAAATGTATGCTGTTTGGAGGTGGACAATTTGGGGGTGTCTGCAGCAGCAGGTGAAAACAGAGATGGGTATGATTACAAAACACTGAAAACTTATATGAAATTCTAAAAGAATAAACAAAAACACATTTTATAAATGATATGCATTTGCAATCTCGTTTTATTTCCAAATAAAGCAAACAAATAAAGGTGAGGGATTGTGATGGAAGAATTTTATAAATCAATACCACAAAGCAACTATCACAAAACACTGCTAACACCACACAGTTATGAAGTCACCACAATTATACAGAACTTATTGCTACACAGTGACAACACATTCTGGTCAAAGCTGAAATGTTGCCACTGGTATTGATCACTGAGTCTTGGAATTAGGTTTCAAAATATTTAATACGTTCTGCATAATTTGTTCTTTTTATTATTAATTATTATTATTTAATGTGTATGAGTATATTGCCTGCATGTATGTAAGTGCATCAATGTCCTTCAATGCTATCAGAGGTCAGAAGATGGTGCTGGATTCCCTCCAAAACTGGAGTTGTAGATGGGGCTAGCTGCCTTATGGGTGCTGGTAATCAAACTGGTAACCTCTGCAAGAGCAGCCAGTGATCTCAACCACTGAGCCACTATTTGTTCATAAAAAAGATCTATTCATTTTGTGTGTGTGTCTGTGTGTGAGTGCGCGTGCGCACGCCATATGAGTTCAGTTCCCAAGAATGCGAGAAAGAGTGCATTGGGTCTCCTGGACCTGTGATTGTAGGCAGTTCTGACCCTCCATGCGTGGATGCTGGGAACTGAAACTGGGTCTTCTGCAAAGGTAGTATGAACTTTTAAACACTGAGTCATCTCTACAGCCCTCATGTTACATTTCTCTCTAAAAATTTGCAGGTGGTCTCAGCCAGCAAATCTGTGCTATTCAAAAATAAACATTATGATATCTTCAGAATGCCTCTCTCTCCGTATCTTAATTTCTTTAACGCACTCATAGTATTTTCTACAAATAGACTTTTAAACGTTGGCACCATCAAATTAAGCTAATTCATTGCTTCATTTTCAATGTGATATTTCTAAAAATTATTCATCTTATTCTTTGAGTTTGGTATTGCCCCAGCTCGCTGGAATCAAGGAGAGCAAGGACCCCAAAATACCTGAAATGAGAGACAAGAAACACAGAGAGACATAAGATTGGGAGATTCTCTTCAAGCCTCCAGGTTTTATCTTTATTGTGGGGTTTATATACACAAACTTCGGGAGGTGTGGGAAATGCATACTCTTACACAGGAATGTGTTAATTAACAGAGCCAGCACCATTGCTCAGGAAACACTATCTCTGACCTTCAGAGCCCACCATGAATAACTGTTTGTAGCCAGGGGAGCAAGCACTAAGAAGAGAAACAAGGGTTTTGTACCGAACAGGAATGATAAAAGTGTTGCCTCTCAGGCCTTCTTAGTTCGTCTCAAGTGAGATAGAGATGTGGGTGTAAGACATTTCAGTGCAACTCAGTCCCTGCTACCAAGGCTGAATGTGCTTATCATACATGCAGGTGGCTGCAGGGAGGATTTTTCCCAGGGCTGTTTTTCTCTAAGATGGATTCAAGCTATAAGCTGGCTATTTTCTAACCTGTGGCCCCCAACATGGTATCAGGTAACATTCCTGCTCAAAATATCCAAAACTGAGTGAATGAAAGAAGGACAGAATTGCAGAATATTGGGTGAACCAAATCTGTATATTTAATATAGACATATTTAAGGAGGTTAAGGTTCCAGAGAGGTTATACGAAACATGACTTCCTTGTTGGATTTATATTTGTATTTCTTGTCATCTGTACTACGAAGCTAGGTCTATATTAAAATAATCACTAAAATCTCACTTTATCATTGTATGTTTGTTTCAAATGGTGGCTATCAGAGAATACCTTTGGCTTTAAATTGCAGTCTAAAGCAATTCTGAATGATATGCCCTCATAAGGTGACTGATATATATATATATATATCCCATATATATATATGGGATAGTTATCTCTCTAAAAGCTCATTGCCCTTAGTTACAGTGTGAAATTCCATGAATTGAAGGCAGGCATGGAAAAATACATCAGTTTCTCTTTTTGTCCTGATCATGATGGTACAGGATAGATATGGACCTGATAACTGAAAGAACGATACATGTCTGTAAAAGTCTCTGAGGAAATCATCATGGCAGTGACTCAAGTTATGTGTGGTAAAAACATCTATCAAAATGAATAATTCCATGTTGTTCACACACTCCTATTTATTATTAAAAGAATAAAATATATTGATCCAAGTAATATGTCAATCCACCTAGCAGAGCCATTTAGAAGCTTATATACCAATCTCCTGGAAAATAAACATTTGTGGAAAAGAGGTCATAAAACAATTGGAGAAACTCACATTTCTGATACATTCAGATGTTGCTACAAGAACAGTGTAAGCAGCTATTTTGAATAAAGCCATACGATCAGGCACATGACATCGTTTAAAATCTTGTTTTTATGGGTGTGACTGTTTGCCTAAATATATAGAAGCAAGAATGCGGCACGGCCAACTTCTTGTTTTTAATCCCATTATCACATCACAACAGAGAACATTCTGGAAGTGTAGGTGTATGCTGGAAAAGTTCCTTCCTGGTAGATAAAACAGAAAAGGGGATTAGAGAAATGAGCCAGGATGAGAAGTTGCTCCAAGGACATTGCATAGAGTCTTGGAGGTGGGGATATAGGCAGTTGTGAAAAGCTTCGTAGGTGCTGGGATCCAAATATGGTGTCTCTGCAACAGCAGCAAAGGTTCTTTAGCACTGAGAAATCAGTTGATCATCACATCCATGTGCTAAGGAAAGAAAAAAAAGTTAAAACCTGATAAAGGATGAGCCATTTATTTGTCCTAAATTATTTTAGTTTCCAAATGAACTTCTGTAATTATCTCATGGGGACATCAGATTGGGCCACATCATAACTACTTTGGGTCACAATGTAAGATGCCTAACATCTTAAAGAAATCATTTATGAAGGAAGGATTTGTAGCTTCTTGTTTCAAAGTCTTGTCTTCATGATCGCCTGTCTACTTGTTATTGATTCCATCTTGACATCATGACAGAGATCATTCTGGAAGTGTGGGTATGTGGTGGATTTTGCTTCATAGCAGATAAGAGACAAAAATGGGGATTTGAAGAAAGAGCCAGGGTGAGATGTTGCTCCAAGAACATTGCCTAGAGTCGTGATCCTCCACATGAGTTCCAGCCTCTGCTTTCCCCCATAATCAAAAATATCATCATACTCTAAGCCCATCAATGCATTAGTTCATTGACTGGGTCAAAACCCTCATAGAAACTTGCTGTCAGATGTACCCAGAAATCTGTTTCACCAGGATAATAGCGGTCCTCAGTCCTGTCAAGGTGACAATCATTGTTAACCATCATCCTTCCCAATGATTCATCCTTGTTTAAAATTTAGTTTTATTACAGATGTATGAATCTTTGCATGCATGTGCATTTATGCATGGATCTGAGTAGAGATGCTAAGGTTTTATAATTTAATTGCCAACATTGTTATCTGCTCTACTGAGGAGGAATGAGGAGGGAGACACTGAAACATAGAAATTAAGACAGTGACTGGCCTGCCTAGATTTGTGAATATTTCTTCTCTAATTTTCTTTTTGATAGAATCTCCCTATATAATCCTTACTAGCCTGAAACTCATTATGTAGAGCAGATTGCTAAGAATTCAGAGAATCTGCCTACCACAGCTTCTTAGTGCTGGCATTAAAGTGTGTGCTGTAAGTGGCTCTGTAAGGTCAGGGTTCGAGAGATACAGCAGACAGAAGGGACCAGAGACTCCACTGCTAGCTAACAGCACCAAGCTTTATTGAGAGAAGACCATTTGGGACTAGCTCCTCCACACCCACTAGTGGAGAAAAGCTAGTCCCCCGAAGCGATGGCAGAGGCTATCCTCCTCACCCCCATCTTGGGGCTGGGACTCCAGGGAATCTTGTTGGCATGCCAGGCTCAGATCAGGAGCTCCCTCAGGAAAAGTTTGAGCTCAGCCCCCTCCTGGCTTTTAGGGGATGAGGGTTGGGATTAGCATGACATCTGATTGATGTTTAAGGTAAGCTTCTGTCCAGGAAGTAGTCATTTTTACAGCTGTTTGTGAATCCTGGGTTGAGGTCCTTATATATTCAAAAGTCAGTTCTTTTCTCAGATCTCTCAGATCTCAGAGTCCCCAGAGAGTCTGGTTTCGAATGGCTGGGGAATGGGTTAGAGGTTCCAGTCACATCTAACAGCCTCTACTCTAATTTTAAGCTTTAGATTGTACTAGTGTCAACCATGTGGTCCATCTCCAAGTCACAGCTCAGGCAATGCATCTTTCCAGCACACTCTCCCTCCAGCAAACCCATGTAATGTGGTGTTACAGTTGGAATGTGAAATGGTTCCCAAAGCCTCTGTGTTTGAACATTTGGTCCCAAACCTTATGGTGGCAGCAATGATTGAGGACATTGTGGAATCTTTGCCTGGTAGAGCCCAACTGGAGGGAGTGAGTCACTGGAGATGAACCTTGAGGATTTTTAGTTATACCTACTTCCAGTTCTTCCTGACTGCAGATGAAGAGTGACCAGCTGCCTTACACTCCTGTTGCTATACCTTCCCACTGTGATGGACTGTATCGCATCTAAAAGTGTGAACCGGAACAAACCATTCTTTCTTTTAGTTCCTTCTTGTTGGATTCTTAGTCTCAGAAATAGGGAAGAAGGTAAAACAGACAGGTACCCTAAAACTCACTGGAACTTCCCAAATTGGACTTCAAATGTCTTCACAAGAAGTTGTTGAGGATCATTTTGTCTATCCTTCCTTCCTTACAATGTGTAACGCTGAAAAATGACTACCTTATAAACTTAACATTGGAAGATAGCCAGTAGCCTATGTATCTGCTTCATATGCTCAGGATCTGTAGGGGAAGCTTTGGTTGTTGAAAACACAATATTAAAACGAAATTCTATATAGAATAGTGCATTTTTGAGGACTTAAAAGATATTTTGAGAAGAGTATTGAAGATACATTAAAGGAAGGCAATCCCAAAGATTATATGAATTCCAGCTGATTGTATTTTATGCATTCTGCTTTTTTTTTGATATTGTGCTACGTTCAAGTTGTAGAATGACTGAGACGAATGTATATTTGCTGACATTTCCTAACCAATGTTCTTAGTAATTTAAATGGGAAACTCAGCCTTCTGCTTCACCTGTCCTCTAAAGCTGTGATCAAACATTGGGAACGCAGGGGAACGTGCAAATAAGATCTTTGCTTTTACCATTTCAGTTGTTTGAGCTTGATTACAAAGAGGAAGTTCCTATCTAAAGTCAAAAACCTTCCAGAAATTTTCAAATGTATTTTGGAAGGAGTTTCATGGACTTTGCTATAGACTAAGTGAGTTTAGTTTAACTTCATAAGACTTAAATAAAAAAAAATCCAAAGTATTTTAGGAAGAATAAAAAGGAGGCAAAAATACCTGCCTTTACTCACAAACAGAATGAGAAGAAAGCCAACCTCTGGGCTCCATGTGGTCTCATTAAGGGTCTGTAATGCCCTGTCTTTGTACTGCATGTCTGTCTCAGAAAAGAACAAATGATCCTCTGAATTCATGAATTTAAACTAATACCAAGGATATCATTGCAGGCCAGTAAGTTCAATAGTTTTGAACCCTATTACCAGACTCTCGCCAGCATCAATGCCCATTAATTATGAACAAATGCTTGTAGTGTGATCCAGTTTCAAAATTATCATGCTTCTCAATACTGGCTCAGGTCATGCAAAGTTCAGCATCTCAATAGCTGTCAATACTATTCGCCAGGATGATGAACGACCAAGAATGTAAGTTACACGGTCTTTGTGCACCAAAATCAATCTGATTACATTGAGCCTATGATGAAAGTAAGTAATAAAGTGCTGATCCTTTTATTATAAAAAATAAGTGTTTTCCTCCGTGTGATTGTCCCATAATTAATAGGACAGACTTACAAGAACTCTGGAGGGCATCTGTGTAAGATAAAAAGTGCTCTGATTTTTATGGTCTGATATTGCTCTGAAATCACTGGACAATTCACATGGAGAAAACAGAAACAGAGAATCATAAAAGTAAAAGGAGTAAACACACAATAATTTGTAGATATGTGTGTATATTTGCAAGATTATATGAAAACTTGTAAGGCACAAATAAATATATAGAGTATCTGTCATAATCAAGAAATATGTTCTTCATAATTAAATATTATATATACATATATATGGACAAATTAATTAATATATGTATAAAGAAACAGCTTAAGGTAAATTTATACTATACAAGTTTTATGAAAAGAATGTGAGACCGGGTTTAAAAAAATCACAAACCATGAGAGCATTAAGGAACAGATACAATACCAGGTACAGAAATCTGGTATTGTGAAATACTTAGTGTTTCCTGTAAAGGTATGATTACACAGATCAAGAGACAAGAAGTTGCAGAACCAGCCTAGAATAAATGGCAAATTTTATTTTCTGTGGCGCTGGCAATTCCATGTATTCCATACTATACATGTTTGTGTGTCAGAATATTATATCTATAAATACAGGAGAAGTTCACTATTCCATTGGTGCTATAAGGAATAGTTGGCAGCAATCAGTGTTTTATAGATAAAATACTTTAGAAAATATATTGCTCAATGCTAGAAAATGTAGCATATTTTTTTTCAGAATGTTAGCTGACTAGGGACATTTCTAAGCAAGTTCTAAACATAAACACCATAAAGAGTAAATAAAAATAGTTTTAAAAATGGTCATCCATGCCTAAACTCAAAGGAAAAGTAAAACACACAAATTATTGCAAGTCAAATATGTAAGACAAGTTTAGGATGGAAAGTTGTTGGAAAGAAGGTAATAGTGGAGGACGGTGGGGATAAAATAATGGACAGAATATGCTTAAAAATACCGTTTGTACTATATGTTTATCTATGTAGTTATCTGTTTATCCATGCATACATTTATCCTTCCAAGTATCTGTCTATCCATGAATCTGTCATCTATCTATTGATTGATGCATCATCTATCAATCTTTTATCTATATATCAATAGTATATTGATAATGTATCCTTATACTATGTATGCTCTATGTATTAATAGTGTATTGATTATCTGTTCATCAATTCTCTGTGTTCACACACTCACTAGGATACACAATCCTACATGGGACTCCAGGCTATCACATATAGATATCACCACAGAGGTATTCCACTTGACATTAAGTGTGCTCCACTGCACATTACTTGCCCTGCAATGACCGTTCCCCCTGTATGTTACTATTTCTAATTTAAAGGAAAGTTCAATATAAAATCTCAAAGGAGAGCAGAAATCTTAAAAGAAAGGTGTTCAAGCTACCTGCCTTCGCCTTTTGTTCTGTCCTACAGATTTTATTTTATGTAATATCATTCTCTTTTGTGAGCCAAACAAAGGCTGACAGTCACTGGGATTTTTTCCCAGGTAAATACAGAATAGTTACTGGGCTGCAAACTCAAATTAATTTCTCTTTTGTCCTGAGTGAATTCATAATTTAATATCCCTGTGACAACTCTGGAGATGTGTTAAGAATTGGCACTGGCACATATGCTTGTCCTTAATGACTGTTGGTTGCACATTATATATGCTGGAGAATAGGTTAAAAATTCCAAACAAAATGTATTTTGAAAACATGTTAATAAAAGTGGCAGTGACGAATGTCATTCTATAGCTTTTTATACTTGTACTGTCATTGTAAGTTTGCTTTATCTTCAAAGAACAATAATGATACCTACATCTGCACAGACAGTGTTTGACTCACAATACTTTGATTATTTTTTTGTCTTGGTACTTTAGGGTGCTGCAAATGCTGTTGTGTTTTTCATCATCTGTAGATTCAAGGAGATATTCAAGTTTATTAAACGTAATAAAGATAGTTCTTCTGTTAATTTTGTCCAAGGATTGGTTAGTGGAGTATGCTAAAACTAGCTGTTATAATTTGCATGTTCATTTTCTCTATGTCTACTGTGCAATGCTTCATCTCATCAAGAATGAAGCACAGTAGGTAGTTAAGAAGGTGGAAATAAAGCCAAGCTTAGCTACTGGTAGTAGGTGACTATGGGATGAGGGACATTGAAACGTCACCCCCTTCCCCTCTCTATCTCTGCTTCCTGTCCAACATGAAGCCTGTAGCTGTGCTCCCACAAGTGTCCACTGTTACCCTCTGCCTGACCACAGCTCCAAAGAGATGGAGGGAGATGCTGTCTCTAGTTCTCAGAAACTGAATTTCAGACTAGGACACCCCAGGCATGTGCCACTCAAGAGTGTCTTACTGCCACTAGGAAGCTCAGTGTATAAAATTCATGTAAAGCTTACACATGGTTAATGTTTAAATAGTACAAAACATGCAAGAGAATTTCATGACCACATTAAGCAGCACATGGCTAGAATTATTTGAAGGCCAAAACAGAATGATAAAGACCCTTAATTTCTGTTCAGAAGCATACTTGTACAAAATCAGAATTGTAAGGTAGTACCACTCCTGGAATTCCAGTGGGCAGTGCATCCCTGAGCCCAGTATTCCAGAGGGCAGTGCACCCCAACCTCAGCATTCTTGGAAGGGAGACAGAACTCCACTGAGTCTACAGAACTTTGTTAACATGATATGCATTTAGTGTTCCCCTTCCCCAAGGTCAGAAAAAGCAGCCACAAATGGGACCACGTGATTGCGGGCTGCCGTGAACATTGTCTTCTGTAAGTCAATCTCTCTGCTAAGGAAAAACGGATCAACTTTGTACAATAAGCTGAATGTTTGGCAGTTCAAATATATTACATTTTCTCGATTGATCATTTCAAGTTACATAGGAATTATTAGAACATAGTACTTATGTAAAGTATACTTTCGTTCCACCCAATCTGTCATGCATTATCTATTATCTATCTACATAAACTATATTTATATACCATCTATCTATTATCTATCTGCAACTATGATCTGTCTATGATCTGTCTTTATTTCTGATCTATCTATATATACCTTTCTATCTCTATCATCTATCTACATCATCTATTTATCATTTATCTATATCTATCATCTATCTATCTTTGTCATCTATTTCTATCTATCTATCTATATTATCTATCTATATCATCTATTTATCTTTATCTATCATGTTTATCTATCATCTATCTACAACTATGGTCTATTTATCTATGATCTATCTATCTTTCTGATATTTCAATCTATATCTTTCTATCTCTATCATCTAGCTACATCATCTATCATCTACCTATGATCTATATATCTTTATTATATATGTCTATCAATCTATCTATATCTATCATCTTTCTTTATCATCTATCCATACATCATCTATTTACCTTGAATCTAATTTCTGCCATATATCTATGATCTAACACATGCATCCATCAATCCTTAACCGTCATCTATCTACCCATGTATCTATAATCTGTCAGTCATTCATGCATAGAGCCATCAACCCATGCATCTTTCATTCATCTCTGTATCATTTACCTTGAATCTATCCTCTATCTCCTATCTTCTCTCATCTAGTTTTCTATTGATCTCCTTGTCTATCATATCTATCCATTATTCTATTTTTAAAGTCTATATCTATGCTCATTAACATGTCACTATATGCATTTTATACATTATCTGAGTGTGTAATGTACAGTAGGTGTTTATGTAATAATTTTAAATGCATACTCTTTATAATAATGTTTGATTCAGTATGAGAAATACTATGTGTTTACATTTCCCAGATTATTACAAGTCACAAAGGCATCACACCTGACTAGTATGAGATTCGTTCCTCAGCAATGAATGGTAGAGAGAAATATAAAACAACTATTTTAGCAGCATCCAGGTGACAATCAAATCCCTTCTCGATACTCACCATAGCGAGCCTGTCATTTGCAAACCTGTGTTTCTGCCCATTGTCTTCTCTGAGCACAGTGCTTTATAGCAACCTACTAAGCACCTCTGCATTGATACATGACTGTCCTTAGAGATACAGAAGGACTAAATTCTCTCATGTTTCCCTGATATGTTATTTATCACCTTCAATAAACATGCACTCAGTCTTTCTGATGAGTACTGCTCTGGTGGCTGTAGGCTACAGCCATTCGCAGAGCAACTCCACTTAGCAAATGACAAATAGAAAGGTTGAGAAGTCAAGAGAGTGGAGGATGGACTGCATGACAGGTACATGTGTTTTACATTTAGGTCTTTTGTCAGGTATATAAATTAGACCACTTCTTTTTTATTTGTCTGTACTATGGACAATGGTCCAGTGGCTCATCCAGCTTTGGGAGTCCTGCGGGCGGGCGGTGGAGAAAGGAAATGAATTACTATGAGTAAGGGAGGCCTGTGGGATATCCACCCATAGCTACCGAGAGAAAAGATGGAGAACTCTTCAGCAGTGACAGCAGTATGTCCAACCTTTGCCACAGGCTGCAGCTCTAGGTATCACACCGCACACATATCCCCAAAGCTAAGGAACTTGCATTATTTATTTAACCTTTAAGGCCTTTTAAGTTTTATCCCTATTTTCAAGGATTTTGAAATGATGTTTCTTGATTTAACACAGCAGTCCTGTCCAGGGATACACACTCTGCAGTCTCTTCTCTACAATCTGGCCAGTTGTGGCTTTCTGTGTTAATCACTGTCTATTGAATGAGGAAGCTTTGGCACTGAGGGTTCTGTGATACATTAGTCTTCTCTCTACTCCCCTGCTCTGCTATGGTCAATGTAGGCATAAAGTTTTCTTTGTATATGCGGCACTTAGGGTTGGTCAGCTCATAGACACACCTCCTCTGCATTTGACTAGATCTGTTATAGTCTCCACCATTTGCAAAAAAGAAGAGGTGTGCAATATCCTTGTCTGTAAAAATAAGGATCCATCTTTAGCACTGAAATAAATTTTCTTGAGGGTTATGTCAGATACGAGGTTTTCTTTAGGATCTACAACCCCTCTAGTTGTGTATTTGGCTATGTTAACAGTAGCACACATGAGTTTCCTTCCTTGAACTAAGCTTTAAATATAATTAGATAGTTTTGTTTCCCTCAGAATAAAATTTCCACATCTGCACCACTATCAATAGTTTGCGAAGCTAGTCATTGTAATAGGTATTATAGTGAAGGGATTGAACAATTGATTCATTTTATCCCTTAGTTGTTTGCATAGTGACCTCTGGTACTATGAAAGACAGTCTTTAGGGAAGTGGTTTCCAGGTCATCCAAGGCAGAGAGTCCACTGTAGGAACAGGGGAAGAAAGACTGTATGAAGCAGGGGTGCTGAAGGACCACAGAGAAACAGACTTTTGCAGGTGACTGGGAACTTGCTCACATGAACCTAAAACAATGGTGACAGCATGCAGGGGACTGAACAAAAGCAAACTAGGTAAAATGCCAGCTGGGAAATTTTTTAAAACCACAATTTTAGATGAGGAAATCTTGGCAGCTGATCACTTCTGGGTAAAAGAGAGCTGGTTTCCTTTAAGAGAGTGACACTAAATAGGCTGCCTAAACTCCAGTGAATTCACACTGAAGACATCTGGAGACACACATGTGACTCAATAGGCATTAACATATATGACATAAGGCATGAAATCTGGTGGGAGGTCATGACATGGGTCCAGATAGGGGAGGAACTTGAAATTCGATCAAAATGTATTGTATGAAAGTGCACAGACATTCAATAAAAATGTATGTTAAAGAAAAGGTGCTTCTTTGGATCAAAGATTAAGAAACATGACAGGCTTTCACTTTAGTTCTTAAGTTCTTGGTCTGACCTACACATTCAATGGTTTTAAGACAGATAGATTGAGAAAATAAAAGCATATTTTTTTTATAAGAATGCATTGAAGTGTCAGAAAATATTCAAGGAAAAGAAGTGACATCCACTAGTTCAGACCCTTCAGCTTCCCAAGCTAAGGAAAAGAAGAGAGCTCGCTGATGTTGGAAGAAGGCAGAGCCAAATTACAGAAGGCTGAGCTGATGTCTCACATGCAGATGAGCCTCAGATGCCGATGAGCCTCACAGGCAGATGAGAAACTAGCTGGATAAGAAGACTAAAATATCTCAGGTGAAATGCATTGATCTGTTGTCTTCTCCATAGAGGTACTTTAATAAATAAATATAAATTTCATTTTTTAGAGAGGAAAAATGTGCAAATCCTCTCTGGTGTCTGTGATTCCCTGTAAGAATGTGCTGGATGCACGACTAATTAGTATGTGATGAAGGAGGACACTCTGTTTTCTCTACTGAGATTCACTGGGGAAGAGGATTCAGGGATCAAACAGTATGAAAAAGATGAAGAATTGAGAGAGAGAGAGAGGGAGAAATGAGGAGGAAGAGGGGGAGGGGGAGGGGAAAAGAGGGGAGGGGAATGTGGAGAGGGAGGGGAAGAGGGGGGAGGGGAGGAGCTGGAGTTCCTGACAGAGGGTGGAAGGAAAATGGGTAGAGTGAAACAGAAATTAATGATGTAAGGTGGATAGGAAAACAGAGAGGACAGAAGAAAGAGAGGGAGGAGAAGAAAGAATGACAGAAGGCTAGGAAAGAGAATAAACACAGAGACAGGAGACAGAGACAGAAAGACAGACAGGGAGAACATTCTTCTACCTTTACTGGACTTGGCTCTGCTTTCAGGACATTTGTCTTAAGCTGATTGTAATCACAGTCAATGATCAGCAGTCGGGCACTGGGGAAATAATTGACCATTGCTTTTTACAGCGTTTTGATATGCATCCCAGTACCTTTCCAGCTTCCATATTACACGGTGTTATATTATTTTTAATCTCACTGGAAAGATTCTCATTTTTGATCTCTTGTTTGAACAACACCCATGGATGAATGGATGTAATTTATCCCCAATTTATATTCTTTTTCAAGAATAAGAATGTCAAGTATGGATGAAATCACATTCAGTTCATTGTAAATACCACCCTGAGAACAATACTGCCTGCTATTACTGGGTATATAAATTAAAGTTCTAGGATTTGGGTGAGAACAAGACAGACCCAGGAATAGATAAAAATAAGCAGGTGCTTTATTTGCTCTATTGTTCATGTGTATGTAAAAAAATGCAGGCTGGGGAGACAGGACCATTGGCAATGTGCTTAATGAAAAAGTGTGAAGTCTTTGATACTCAGAAGCTACAAGAAAAATCTAGCTGGGGTGATGACTTTTAATCCCAGTGCTGGGAACGTGGCAACAGGTACCTGGCTGACACATATGGGCCAGCCTCTCTAGCTACTCACGTGGTCCCAGGTGACTGAGAAAACAGAAATATACCAGGTTGACAAGAGATACATTTTAGGATGTCCCCTGACCTTCCCACATATGTGCACACACACACATGCACACACATACAAACTCAAAATATGCGATTTTGTGATCATTTAAAAATTGAACAGCCATGTGTTCAAGATGCCCAAATCTTTTCTCATTTTGTCTTACACACCAAGGCGGTCACCAAATTCACATTTGCCATTCGCTGGCTGTGAATCATTGTTAAGTTTCATGCCCACCTGTCTTTCCTGTCAGGTGAGTCAGAGGAACAAATGTGACCTCCCTTACTCCCTGTGGCTTGGTTTATCCTTTCTTAAATACTCTTTAAACAGAAGCAGGCAAATCATCTATGTGAGAGATGAATATGTGAGCTGAATGTAGACTTTGGCATTTATATTTTAAAAGGTAACTATGTATGAAAAAGACATTGCTTTGATTGCAACCCTGTGGTGATTGAAGAAATGATATAAATTTGTGAATATACAACTTATGTCATCACTAACAAACTCCACAGAAAACACACATGCACACGGAGACACACACATACATACACAGAGACACACACACAGAGAAATACACAGACACACATGCACACACATACATACACACTCACACACAGAGACACACATGCACACACATACATACACAGACAAACACTGAGGCACACACACATACACACAGACACATGCACAGACATACAGACAAACACAGACACACAGAGACACAAGGACACACAGTAACACACACAAATTCACACACATAGACACATATGCACACACATACATACATAGCCAAACACTGAGGCACACACACATACACACAGATACATGCAGAGACACACAAACACAGACACATAGACACAAACACAAACACAATCACACACAGAAAAACACACAGATGCACACACGTACATACACAGACACACACATACATGCATAGACACATGCACAGACACACACAGACATGGACACACAAACACAGACATACACAGAGACACACATGCATAGACCCACATGCATATACACACACAGATATACACAGACACAGACAGATACAGACACACACAGGCACATGCACACACAGAGACACACATACAGATTCACATACACAGACACACATGCATATACACACAGATATACACAGACATAGAAAGATACAAACATACATAGCACATGCACACAGTAACACACACAGATTCACACACAGGCACACACAGAGAGACATACACAGACACACTTGCACACACAAATACACAGACACACAGAGACACACATAAATACACAGACACACACAGAGACACATACATACTTAAACACAGATACACAAACACACACAGAGACATACATACAGACACGTGCATATACAGACACACACAGATACAGACACACATAGACACAGACACACACAGAGACACAGACACACACAGATTCACACACACACAGACAGACAGACACAAACAGAGACATGCACATACACTCACATGCACACAGCACTGGGTCTGTGGAACATTTCTCAGATCTAAATAAGATGTTGAGATTGAGGACAGGGGTCCTAACGGGAGCATGTTTGGCTGGAGACAGAGAAGGGAAATCAACGTGGGTGGAAGGGTCTTTTGGGATGTCTGTGCACACTCCCCCATCTTTCCAGGTCTGTTTCAGGAGCAGGGCTGGAGCTGGAGATTCAATATGGTATTTGTTCCTGGAGAGACCTTGAGAAGCCAATTAAAGGGTACAGCTGTTCCGGACTACCCAGGGCGTAGAAAACCAGTGGTGCTGAATCCAGATTTTCAACTGGGCTCTGGTCAGTAAAACACTGCACAGATTTGACCACCTCTAATTGCTCGGCTGTCCCATGGCCCTGCTGAATTTCTCATCTTCAGATGAATTCTTTCTCCTTTGTATGACTAAATTTTAATGAATAAATGCTCATTTTAGAATAAGCCCTCTCTATTTTGGGTATTGTTGATTATCGTTGAAACAGAGTCTCTCCATATAGACCAGGCTGGCCTGGTACTCCCAGAGAAGTGTCTTGCCTTACCACTTAAGTGCTGAGATTAAAGACATATGTCAACACATAGGGCATAGTTGATTTTTTAATTGATACACCATGATGTCCCATAGGAGTTGTGTAGGCCCTGACATTTCTACACATAAACACAATCAGGATGATGAGCTTAGATATATGGACCATTTTCTCATGCTGAGAACATTCAAATACCATGTACTAGTTATTTCAAAATACTCCATTAAATGTTATCAACTACACAGTATTATTTCATGGAAGATTTGATATTATTCCTCAACTCCAAGCACACTCCAAAATCCCATAATCATCTCTTCCCTTCGCCTCTCTCTTACCCTCTCCATGCTCTGGTAATCCCTATTCTAGATCTGTGTTTAGATCAATGCTTAGATTCCTCTTACACATGAGAACATGAGTGCTTTGGTGCCTGGGGCTTAGTTCAGTCTACTTAATACACTGCTCTGTAGGAATTTTATCATATTGATATGACATGTAGAATTCTCTTTCACATTCGTGTATATATATATATATATATATATATATATATATGTATATATAAAATGACATGTGTTATGTGATATAGATAGATAGATAGATAGATAGATAGATAGATAGATAGAGAAAGAGAGGGGAGATAAAATGCATTTTCTTTATCTGTTCATCTATTGATAAACCTAGTAGACATGGCTATTGAAAATAGTTCTTTAATACCTGTTCACTAGCTATTCTGAAATGTGCAGTCATCAGATGTTATAAACCTATTGTGTAACAGAACATGGGAACAAATCCTTCTCACACACATGCACTCCCAGTCATTCTAACTAACACACAGCCTCTAGCTTTGATGCTTTCTTCACTGAAAGATTTTGATTGCCTTTTTGTGTGTGCATGTGTTTATGAAGCATGTGTGTATGTCATCTCTGTGCACATTTGTGGAGACTGTGTGCATGCATGTATGTGCAGATTCATATGGAGGCATGAGGTTGACATCTGATGTCTTCTTGAATAACTGCATTTTAAGCAGTAAGGCAGGGCCCATCTCTTGAACCCAAAATTCACTGATTCCTGCTAGTCTCCCGATCCAGTTGGCAGTACAAATCTACTTTCTGTAGTTAGTTAAGCTTCAGTTGCTGTGCTGAAACTCTGTGGCCAAGGCAACTTAAAGAAGGAAGACTTTATATGGCTTAAGGTTCAGAGGGTTAGAACACATTATTACGGGGAAGCAGGGCCACAGAGATAGCCGAAGATCACAGTATCAGGCAGGCAGTCTGAGGTGGCATGGATCTTGTGTTCGGTGCTATCATTGTCTGTGAAACGTAGCACAACAGGGGGTGGAGAGAAAACCAGTACATGCCTCTACTCTTATCACCAAAACTGCCTTACACAATACACTGTGATGCGCATAGAAGGATCAATTGGACAAGTTTTAGAGAATCAGAGATGGCAATGTGCGTGTCTCAGGAGTCCTATATTGTTAACTTTTAGATATATGTAAGCTATGTAAGCACGAGACAGAGATTCAAAAGCCACTGATGATGTACGGTAAGACATAGTGTCAAGAGGAATGAAAATTAGACAGGAAATTTATGGATTGTGTTATCAAGATTGTCCGCTAAGGTTGCTGGACATGGGGGAACAGGACACTAATCCCAGCATTCAGAAAGTTTATGAGATCAAGGACAGCCTGTTATACATGGAGAGATCCAGGTCATCTGGGGATCAAGAGAGACCCTGTCTCAAAGAAAAAACAATTGGTTTAGGATTCTCGCCAGCTATATCAATCTCTAGTCTGTGTTGTTGTATTCAAAGACAACTTTATGATGTAAATATCATTGTTTAACTAAGTGCTTTAATCAGACAAAATCAGATCAGCTTTATCAAAGTAGAAATGGAGTAGTTTAGTTAGATGTTGATCATATTGCTGTATCTGTTCAAATCATGACAGTTGAAAATCTATGTAAAATTGTAGATAGTTATTACCGAAGCTTTTGGTCTGCTTTCCATTCATGGAAAGAAATATCGGTGATCAGCTAAGGATAAAGAGGAGAGATTTACATGGTTTCATGGTTTTAGATCATCTAATAATGTGATTGTGGAGATCAGAGCATCATGACAGGAGTATGTTGCAGACCAAAGTAGCTAACTTCATGGTTGTCGCAAAGGAGAGAGATTCAGAGGAAACAGAAAGAGAGACACAGACACAGAGAGGAAAAAAGATGAGGACAGAGATGGGGATCCTTATATCCACCTCAAGCTATCACATCCCCTCCAGTGACATAAATTTCTCCCAGTAGATTCCTCCTTTTAAAGGTCCCACCAGTTCCTGGTATTACTAAGCTTCTAACATGAGTGTTTAATGAATGCCCATTCAGTTCCAAGAAAAGTGAGGAACAACGCAAGCAGGACAGCTTTCTGGCGACTTCTATTGTTTCATATCCTGAGTAAAATTTCTACCAAATATGTACCTACCAAGAGATAATAACTTTGCCCATGAAACATTACCTGGATCACCAAAACGACAAAAATCCCTCCTCCTAAGAATTCTTGTCAAAACTTATGCACGTAGGACATTCCAGATTTCATCCTTTATGGATGTTCACAACCTTGAGCAAACCAGCTAGTGTTGAAATAGCCCAAGATGGGCAGATCCTCTTGAACCCTATTTAAGAAATAAAGGGGTAGATGAATGTTTTAGTTGCTAAAGTGCTTGACACAAAAGTATGAAGTTCAGAGTTCAAATTGTTATCACCCACAAAAAAAGCCAAGATCTTTAATGAAAGAGTTTATGTACCCATTTGTCCCTTGGTGCAAAGTGATTCACTGGAGTCAAGTCAGCCTTTGTAGGGTCATGCCTTTTAAGAAGATTAACTCTCCCCACCCAGCAGTGATTAGTTGGCTAAGCTGGGGTGTGCTTCCCATTTCTAGAGTTGTCTTCTGGGTTTTTGTTTGGCATTGCCCAACATGGGTGCACTAACATTGGTGCAAGGCATATATTCTTACATATAAAATAAGACAGAAAATAAATACATAAAAAGAAATTGCTCCTGGGAAAAACAGTAATCCCATTTTGAATGCATCTCCCCTTAAAGACAGTCTAGATTTTAAAATACCACACAGATGAACAGGAGATATTTCAGTGCAATAAATTAGAAACCAATCCTCAGATCCATGATGCTGTTAAGGGCTTTCAGATGAAACTGTGTTCAGAGCCAGGTAGGAAAAAAATCAGAGTCAATGAATACTGAAAACTGATGTGACCACTCAAAGACAGCTGTAGACCACTCACTGGGCTGATTCCATCTTTTATTAGGGTTGGAATCAGTCCATCTTGCCGGCTGTAGACATCCATGCAGATACTTTATATTTGCTTATGGTATTAAGGTTGGTACAATGGGTACCACTACTCCTTGCTTCAGGAAAGAGTCATAGTCCAAGAACAGGGAGAAAGACTGAAAGAGTGAAAAACAGTTTTCCAGCAAGTGCTTTTGTCCACTGAGCATCTTCCCAGTCCTGTATTCACCCTGTATTCGTATATTTTAGAGCATGCCATGTCAGGAATTCAAAAGAGAAAGGAAATTGCTGTGACATGAATGGGAATGTACTTGATAGGCTCATGTGTGCTTGGTCTCATGCTGTCTTGGGGAGGTCATGAAAGCTTTAGAGCAAAATGTCACTATGAGAGGGGATTTTCAGATTTTATAGCCTGACCCTCCTTGCTTCTCTCTCTCTCTCTCTCTCTCTCTCTCTCTCTCTCTTCTGAAATGTGATCTATCTGCTTCCTACCAGACAAGTTTCATCCTCCTGCTTCCATGCCTTCCCCACCAGAATGAACTATATACACTCTGGAATTTTGAGCCCAAATAGACTATTTCTTCCAATTTTAAATAACTTGCATTTCCAGAACATTTTACCACAACAAGAGAAAAGAAACTAATACAGATATTTCAGAGTCATGGAGTGCTAATGCTTTTTACCATTCTTTTCTACAAGTTTGAAATCGACTTATCAGTGGGGAGGGAAAAAACCTGGGGAGACTCCTGGGCAGTAAAATTGTCCAGAGTTATTGCTGCATCCAGAGTGTAAGGAAATTCAGCAATGTTCACACCTTGAGCAGCTGGGTGCAGACTAGAGCCTCAATAAGCGACACTTCAGATATCTGCCATCATCATTGCCTATATAATCTTCTTTCTCAGGGGGCCAAAACTTTACCAATAATTGTTTTTCCAGTCTTTAAAACACTTGACCTTTGAACTGTTATCTCATGGAAAGGAAATGAATGAAATGTTATAAATGAACATAGCTTTTCTTATGTCCTTCAGCAGTGTTAGAATGAGTTAGTATGGTATTTCACCAGGATAGAATACCATGACCAGGGAAGTTGTAGACCAAATGTATTTATTGTGACTTAGCATTCAGCAGGGATAAGAGTTTACTGTGCCATGGCAGGGCAGTGAGTGACTTGAGCAGAAAGCTGAGAGTTCACATCTTTAACTGCAGTTACTAAACAGACGAGAGTGAACTGGAACTGGGGCAAGCTACAGACCATCAAAACCTGCTGCCCTCCCCTAGCACATCCTCAGGCAAGGTCACACCTCCTAACCCCGGCCAAGCAGTACCACCAACTGGCCATCAAATGTTCGAAAACTTGATTTATAAAGATAACATTTCTTGCTCAAACCCCTGCAAAGAAGGAGTGAGATACTCAGGAGATAAAAAGCTTTGGATAAAGGTAATATAAGATGTCATTAAATCAAGTCAAATCATTGACTAATTTGCAGACTTCATAGTAGCAAGCTAGACCTCAAGTACGTATATAATTTTCAATTGCTAATATGCTTCCAAATTTGTTGTTCTGATGACTTTTCTTATAAAAGAAATACATCTTAAAAACAGAATTGGAAGCTTTTATAGCCATGAGACTATGCCAAAAAGGTGAAGGATGCTTCTGTGTTTAAACAGATGGCTAGACTTTCATGAAAACAAACAGTCACACTGCTTCTCCTGATCACCCAACTCTTCAGGATATGAACTTTGACTCCCACAGGTGTCAATGAAATCATAAAAGGTCACCAGTGCTTTCCATCAGGCTGTGAGTGATGGTGTTTGGGCAAGAGATAAACTCCCCATATGGTTGGGGAAGTTGGGGACCTTTACACACCTTATTGGTCTGTTTCTTGGCTGAGTCTTTTCTGCCTCATGCACATAACTAGATTCATTTTACTGGATTCATTAACAATCCGTGTTCATCTGGTTATTCACCAGGCAGCAGAATGTCAGAATTTGATTTGTGCTCTGAATAAAATCTGTTTACACTCATGAGGATGGATACAGTAAACAGAGCTAACACAGGTGTCAGTCAAGATGTAGGTGAACCACAGTAGCTATATACGACTGTTACATGAAGTAGTATAGCTCTTTGTGAAAAGATGCCCACCGTTTCTGTAATGCTTAAATTGTTGTCATCATTAACGGTGATGGTCAAGTTGACAGGATCTAGAGTCACCCCAGACATGAGTCTCAAGACATTCATGAGGGAATTTCTACATTAGGTTAATTGAGTTGGGAAGCTTCCCAACATGAACAGAAGCAGCAATATTCCATTGTCTGGAGTCCCAGGCTCATGAGAAAAGAATCTGAGTACAGGCACTCAGCTCTCTCTGCTTCCTGACTTTGGATTGCACTTCTATGATGGACTGTACCCTCAGACTATGAACCTCTCAAATTCTTTCTCTTTTAGATTGATTTTTTCAGGTATTTTTTGCATAATACTGAGATAAATGAAGAATACACCAAAGAATAAATATCTTAAGGAAGACCTTGTACTGAAATTTTAGAGCATTACTTATGATAGCCCCAAATCTGAAACTCTGAGATGAACATCAAGTGATCACAGGATATTCAAGGTAGATATCTATCTAGCTGAATTATATTCAGTCATTAAAAAATTGAGGCACTGGTACATGAAACAACCAGGAAACCTGGAAAACATAAGGCTACAACTTAACAAGTCCACAAAGATTGCATAACATAGATTGGGAAAACCCCTGGAAAAGGAAATAGATACATATTTTCTCATGAGTAGAGATCAGGGGTGAAATAATATGCAAAGCACAGGGAAATGACATTGGATTCCTTTTCCAAGTGATGAAAACTTTCGAAAATGAATTAGCAAGGTCATATACAACTTGCGAATACTCAGAAAAGCACTGAGCTTCATACTCTCAATGTGTAGTTGAACACTTGTAATATGTTGCTATTTTATGGTTGGAATAAAGACATTTGGAATGACTCGAGATGCTCTCATCATATAAATTTGCTGTAATGAAGCACTTAGATTAAACAGCTTACGAAAACCGACATTTATTATGATAGTTGAGTCTCTAAACCAAGTTGAAGATAGATAATTTCTACCTTTGTTGAGGCTCCCTTCATTTTCACGTTGCTGATTTCACATTGTGGCCTCTCAAGAGCTGAAACCTCTCTGCTTTCATGTCTATATGGGTAGCAAATTCTGAAATGGAGACTTTATTGATTGATTCTTAGCCTAATCACCTCACAGCACTCCCGCCTTCTGATAGTACCACCTTCATGGTTGCAGATTCTACATATTCCATGTGGGGACACAAGTACTCAGTTCATAGCAGGCAGATAAATGTGACTGTGTCCATTAATTTTAAATACTCCAAATGAACCCACTTCAAACTCATGCATTGGCATTGAGAGACTCTTGTTATTCATTTAGGAATGAAAAATGTCTTGCTGGTCTTATAATCCAATTGTGTGTGTTCACAGAGATACTTGGCCCTGACAGTAGAAGTTTTTCTGCTGCTTGTGCTGCTAGCTCTTTGGGGTTAGTCATCTGACTTGGTAGCAAGAGTGTAAGGGTCCTGGGAGATGGCTCAGTGGAAACTTGAGCTTGGTGTGCTAGCTTGAAGAGATGAGTTCAAATTCCCAACACCCTTATAAAAACTTGGGCAAGGCTGCACATAGCTGTTGTAGGACCTAGGACCCTTAGCTAGGACCCGTACTTTAGATTAAAACCTCCTTGTCAGCTCTTCAGCTTACAACATCTCCTGTCACAAGATGTTAAAACCTCCTTGTCAGCTCTTCAGCTTACAACATCCTCTGTCACAAGATGTGCCAACGGTTACAAAAAGTTATGTCAACAACTCGTGATATGCGAAATAATGTCTGTGGTAATTACAGAAAAAGCCCCAACATTATGAAAATAGATTTCTAGCTGGAACATTTGTCAAGTCAACATTTTGCTTGTGGTATTACTGAGAAAAAGGTTGAACTATGTAAAAGTGTGTTTTTGTAACCCTGGTCTGTGCCAATCTATACCCTGTATGTTAACATATGATAATTTTGTGATTTTCTGCTATAAAAAGCTTGGTCCGAGCTGGGCCAGGGGGGGCTTGGCATTCCGAGGCTAAATCGCCCCACTCGCGCAGGTGAAATAAAATCCTCTTGCTGTTTGCATCTGACGGTCTGGATTCTTGGGACTGACACTCAGACAGCCCTGGGAGGGGTTTGAGTCCCCTAGGCTGTGAGTGGGAGTGGGGTGAGGCTCCCGGAGGTTGGGCTCTCAGGCAGCCTAAAGGGGTTTGAGTCCCCTGGGCTGAGAGTGAGAACCAACACTGTGATCCTAAAATGGGTATGGAGACAGCAGGATCCTGAGGGATCACTGGCCTCTCAGTCTAAGTAAACAGTTAATCTTCAAGTTCAGGGAGAGATCCTGTTGTAATGCAAGGAAGTGTAGAGCAAGGTAGAAACTATTATTGTCCTCCTTAGCCTCCATATATGTGGGTATAAGTGAAAATTTTGCACATCTGCGTACCACGCCCCTTACCCCAGACACTCAGGTACTCTGTAATTCTAAGAATGCCTCTGGTAATAAGGTGTTGCATGGATAAACAGAGACCATGTTTTCCTTCATGTCTGTCTCCATTAGAGAAATGTTTCTTAGGAAACTCTTTCTTATGTGATTGGCAGAAATCAGATTAATTACAGAGTTCAGAACTAGTCACAAGCAAGGCATATAAACACAGAGATGCAAGCAAAATTACACATCTAGGTGGTCATCTAAATGCATAGATATGAAAGAGAAGGCCTGCAGGAGGTCCTTTTTGGGGGCTGATGGCTCCCACAGGACGCCACCACAGAGAATCAGGGGCCATGTCCTTTCCTCCTTTAAGAATACCCCTTCTCAGCAGGTGGCCAACCGGCAGGAGCAGAGCTGGGAGAAGTCAGGTGCTGGGTGGCACTGACCTGGAGTGTGGCCAATGGCCAGGACTCTCCTCAGGCAAAGCCGGGACCCCTGATCAACCTGAGAAGAGATAGCAGCCAGAGTTTTCAGCAGAAGTCATAAATCTTTATTGCAGCAAGTGTTACAGCTCTCTTCCCAAGTGCAGGTTCCTTAGCAGGAAGAGGCCACTGCTCCCCCCAGGGTACATTCTGAGGGGAGAGCAGGGGTGGGGGGAGTGGCCCTTAGAATTGGGGGTGAACCTGAGACATGTCCTGACCAAGCAAGTTAGATGTCAGTCCTGCAATGATCAGGGGATGCACTTCCCCTTTTGAGCCATCTGCATCTGTCCTTCCCAGCCACCCCAGAACTTCCTCAGATGGAGTATGTCCTCCCATCCCCATCCTGGCATTAAGCACAAGCTAGGAGGTATTTCCTCTTTTCTTAACAGTGTTCTGTCAGCCCCAGTGTCTATCAGGCATCTGAATCTCTTTCCTGGAATAAAGATATCCATCTTAGGTCTGAGCCCCTCTTGAAGAGGAATGGTCCATTTAACCTGAAAGGTCTTTGGGCAGTATTAATTCTCTCTCTTCTGACAGTTTGTTTCTTTCCCTCTTGGTTATATGGGGCTGAGAGCTGCCCCCCACATCTAGTTTAAAGGCTTCAAAGGCTTCCCTTCCCTATAAAACTTAGATTTGCAGCCTGCCTTCCAGTGATATCCTCTCTTGCATCTGGGACAGAGAGGCCTAGGCTTAGGCTTTACAACTTTGGGACATTCCCATTTGAAATGTCCCTCTTGGCCACATCTAAAACAGGTCTTTGCTTCTCCTTTCCCTCTTTGTGCTTCGGCCATAGTCATCACAGCCTGGGCTACAGCCTCAAGGGATTTACAGCTTTCTTGAAGGACTCGGCCTGAATAATGGACTGGGCTGCCAGAGCCTGTTACAGGAAGTGAACTTGGTCACTTGTAGTTCCCACGTCCCTTGTGGCCATAATCCATTGACTGATAGATTGGTCTTTTAGCCCTGTGCATGCTACCTTATGGTCTTTATTCATTCCTTCCCAGCAGACTCTCATATCTCCTGGGGGCAGCTTTCTTTTCATACGAATTTGAACTCTATCAACAAACTCTAATAAAGATTCCCCAGGTTTTTCGTGGTAGCCTGCTAAGGGTGCCTCAGTTGGTCCTTCTTCTAACCTGGTCCAAGCTTCCATCCCTGTCAGTAGGGGGCGGCCAGGATTGCAGGTTGCTGTACTCCTGTGGCATATTGCCCAGACCCCACCAGCTTTGCAAAGGTAATGGGTATGGGGGGCTGTTCAGCCATATTGTCTTCTGCCCTTCTCCTACATCCTTCCCTGTAATATGCTCCCCACTTAACATACAGGGACCCAGGAAGCCCTGCCATGACTAAATCCATCCAGTCCTTTGGGACACAGGGGTGATGAGCTACCTCCTGGAGCAGGGCTCTGGCCCAAGGAGAGTTGGGTCCATCTTCCTTAACTTCTTTCTTAAGATACACGAGGTCTTTGGCTTGCCAAGAATACCAGGCATCTGGGCAATTTGGGCCTGGGACCAGATTCACAGGGTAAGCTCCCACAGTCTCTTGGTGGTCATGGGGGCCAATTGTTCCTTGTTTCTCAGGTAATTTTCCCTTTCATTTTCCTGCCTGGTTTTTTCAAGCTGCCTAATCCTCTAAAGGAATGCTGTGTAAGGGGAACTAGGAGCCCCATCCCTCTCCCTGTATGGGGTCGGGGGTAATGTCTCAGTCCCTTCTGGCAAGACGTCTTTTCTCCCTTCTGATGAGACAGCGTCTTCAAAGCCAATTTCCTTTTTTCTAGCTATTAACAGTTCCCCTCCTTCAGCAAGAAGCTGAGGCTGCTCTTTAGCTTCCTTTTTCTCTATCTCCCTCTCCCCATTCTCTTTTTGCCTTAGGTCCTCATACAGGGAGGGGTTTCCTCCTCCTTCAAACATTGTCCTGAGTGCACTCATGGTGGGGTAAAATCCCAAGGGCAGTTCTCTGCCTGTATGTGTCTGTCAGGCTCTGGCTAGCTTCTCCACCCTTCCCCAGGTATCTACACTAAATAAATTGGCAGCTACTATCCATGGGGCCATAGAATTTCCATGCGGTGCTTTTGGCATGTCTCCAAGTCTTGTGTTCCTAGCATGAGGGGTGGTCTCAGGGGCGATTGTGAAAGGCAAATATATGGGCTTGTGGTTGCATGGGTGGAAAAAAGGGGTTTTATGTAACATGGTTACAAAGTATTTCACTCTCTGGGGAAGTGGTTTCCGTTTCTCCATCTCTAGGCCACTTCTCGAAATCTTTTGTTTTTTCTCCTCCAGCTCAGGAGCCTAGTAATATCTGATTGTGAATACCTGCCTTTGTTTCTATGAAATTGGAACAATAAAAGAAATGTAATAGTATCAAGGCAAAAATGTGTGGTCCAGTTCCTGCGCTATTTGGAATTTGTTTTCCTTGCTGAACACGGTGGGACAGAGAGACAACAGTGCATTTGATAGGACAAATTTCCTGTCAGACAGAAAATAAAAAATAACGAAAGTAATATATGAAGACTTTGCACCATAATAGGCACTGGAAGCTGTAATTATCTCCTGAAAGACATGTCTTCAAACAAATCCTAGCGATTGAATTTGATAAGTCCTCACACAAATCCTACTTGATACAGATCTTGCCAGAAGTGGTCCTTATGTCAGAGTTTAAGGAAACAAAAACACAATGAATTCATTGAGGAAGTGTCAGGAAATTCTTTGTTTTCCTCAGTCCAAACAATATCTCACAAAATGAACTGGGAGTTTTTAATGGTGTTTACTTCTAAAACTGGAAACAAGTCTTGTGTACACGAGCCAAAGCAAGTACACGAGTTTATGGCCCAGGTGTGAATGTTAATTATAAATCCTGCCACTGATTTTAGATCTATGACAACTTAAGAGCTTTATTCTCAAGTAATTACCAAGGCACAGCTAAATCTGATTTTCGCTCACTGTATATTTTCCTGACATTTCTTCTCTGACTTTATTGCTGAAATGCAAGGACTCTACTTGGTGTAAAACTGCTAAAACAAGCTCCAGGATTTATCAGGTGAACAGACCTTGAGCAGGAAGGCTCACAACCAGTGTGGCCTACGTAATGAAAGAAATTCTCAATTTTCTTCCTTTTTATGAAAGTGTCAACCCACAGCCCCTAAACACCTCACTGTGTGTGTCCCTCAGCTCTGGAATCAATTCTGTTGATTCCTGTGTCTTGTATTCTATCTGGCCTCAACAGTTTTAGCCTCTAATTCCCTCTGGATTTATGACAATCTCAGCAATTTAAGCAATCTATAAATGATGCATCTTATGTTGTTATCAAGGAAACCATAACAACAAAGGATTGGTTACAGCACCCTCAGTTAATACTACCAAAATCATAACTGTTTTTGGTGGCACACACATCTAAGCCTAGTACCTGGGAGATTGAGGCAGAAGGACCAAGAGTTCCAGGTCAACTTGGGATACATAAGACACCCATCCACCAAACAGAAAGAGAGAGAGATGAGAGAGAGAGAGAGAGAGAGAGAGAGAGAGAGAGAGAGAGAGAGAGAGCGCACTATTAGCAGCAAGGATGATTCAGGAACTATGAATTGAAACACAAAATAATACCATTATCCATCTCCTGAACTAAATTGAAAGACATTTAAATACTGTTTTGTAAGGGGCTAAAACAGTGTCTATAGAACTTCTTGTCATGATTCAGATATTTTACTGTGTGCTATAACTGACATGTAAAACGCTACTGAGTGTTTTAAACTTGGCTGTTGACATACAGAAATTTTTCTCCTATATATCATTGAAGTCTAGATGTTTGACACTGCTCAGATAAAACACATGAAGGAATCCTTGCTTAGTGCTGATACATCTGTACATTAATACACAGTCTTTAAATGTGTACTTCATGCAGAAGGAGAGATGGCTCAGGGATTAAGAGAAGTGGGTTTAGTAGCAGAGGACTGGCGATCCGATCCCAGCACCCATAGGGCAGCTCATGACCATCTATAACTCCAATTCCAGGGTATTGGATGTTCTCTCCTGGTTTCCACAGACATTGCATGCATGTAGGTAACACTCCCATGCATAATATAAAAATAGATAATTCTATAGAAAAATATGTCATTATCTGTCACATATACTAAGATCAGGGCTGGAGAGACGGCTCAGTGGTTAAGAGCACTAGCTGCTAACCATCCATAACTTCAAAACTCGGATGGCCTCTCTCCTCTGACCTTTGTGGGCACTGAGTGACCTGGGTGTACTACACTCATGCACATGGTATATACATTAAAAAAGAATAAAATAAATTCAAGACATATGCTAAGATCCACCAACTTGGATGTGTGCCTAAGACATATGTGTCACTTAGGCATGGGAATTTCACAGATAATGTCTGTGTGTGATCACCTGTGGTACTATGTAATATTCTCCATCTGGTGCAACAGAATCTTCTCTGCTGAGTGGTGACTGAGATACTTCACTGTATATATAAGGATACGTATTTTGCATTAAGTAAAAAGTTATGTTCTAATATGTCACAAGGGGTAAAAAGGACATTAAGGAATCTCTCAGCTCTCCTTAATAAACCTCTTACATGCAACAGAGGGCCAATAACACAAAAATGCACAATGGACAAAAAGCATGGCGATTAGGATTCTGCAGAGTGTGAGTGCCTGGCAGGACTCTTATATTAAGTTTCACTCACTGAGGGCTCAGGGACCTCCAGGAAGAGGGGAGAGAAAGATGGCGCAGACAGTGAGGAGGTGTTTGACCATATGGTAATAGAGTCCTACAAGCTCCTGGGACCCTGCTCAGATGAGCCTCCAGCAATGGTTCTGGCATGCTCAAGACCCATGCAACTCAAACAGACAAAATGTAACTGGGTAGCAGACCCCAGTATTTGCTGAAGAAATACTGACAACTGATGACTATTGGGTGATGGTGGAATAATCTTCCTAAAGCAGGGACTCTGGATAGGCTGGCTGCACTTCAGTGGCTGAACCTGCAATTAGGTGATTTGGGGACACTAATTTGACACAATATATCTTAACACAGTTGAAGGAATATATGGATTCTAGTTGTGAGGCTGTGCTGGGGGGAACAGTCAGTACCAGGGAGGAAGGGGATGGATGTAAAGATTGATTGAAATGTTCTATGTGAAATACACAACCATTCAATACAAAATAAAGGTGTGTGAAAACAGTCTGCACTTCCATTCCTTTTACCAGGCCATGACTAGCCTCAGGTGCACTATGTAACTGAGGCAGGCTTTGATCTTTTCATTCACATAATTGCGCTGATGGAGTGCTAGAAGGACAGGTAGGGGTCACCACATCAAGTGTCATTACATTTTAATACAGGCCCAAATACAACACTGACCAATGGTTGTGAGCACTGAAATATATCAATAAGTGAGGATTTTTTTTAAAATACAAGAACCTGACGCAGTGGAAAAGAACTTAGCACAATTGAACACAATGTTGATGTACATGTTCTGTCCTGTTCATTAAAATTTGGATCAAGGACAAAAGCCATTTGTGCTGTAACTAGGTATCTTAATGCTGTCTAGAAAATGGAATTGTTTCAGAAGAAACATAAGCACGGACATAAAAGGATTTCTGTAACTGCTCATGCCAGAAAAGCAAGCATCCTTCAGGTAGATTCTAGAAATATCATAATTTTCTGCACAAAAGAACTATTTTTAGTCATCAAACTAACAGTATTCATACAAAATGATAACTTACACAGGAAAAATTTGTTTCTACTCTGAAAATAATTCAGGGCTGCAGAGATGGCTTATTAATTAAGAACACTGGTTGGTCATGCAGAGGACCCAGGTTTGATTTCTGGTACACAAATGATAGCTCCCAATCTTGTAACTCCAGTTTCATGGAGTTAAGGTACCAGTTTATGACCCATGTCACCACTGAATGACATGGGTGCACTTCCACACATGCAGAATTATACTCACAGATAAAAATAATCATGGTGGCTAACCACTATCTCTAACTCAAGTTCTAGGGGATCCAATGTCCTTTTCTGTCATCCACAGGAACTGCACACTCTTGGTGTAAGTACATATACATACAGGCATGACACTTGTACACATAAAATAAAAATAAATAAAATACTTAAAATTATTTAATTTGTAGGGTTCCCAAAATTGCTCTTTACATAAAGGAATCTGTCACCAGGCCTGATCAGCTGAGTTTGACACCCAGAATTCCTGTGGTAAAAGAAGAGACCATACTACAACTGTTTGTCCTCTGATCTCTACAGGTGCACTGCAGAACACACACACACATAACTATTTCTTCTCTGTCTCTCTTACACACACACACACAATTAATTAATTAAAAATTTTAGTTATTTGAATTCTAATCCAGATTATTATGTAAACATATTCTCTATTGAAAGATAACAGTTTAAATTATTCTTTACTTTTATTTATTTTTATTTAATAGATGCCTATGAATGCAGAGATCCAGGTCCAACTTAGGGATGTAGGTTCTCTTCTCCCAAGAAATGTGTCTGGGAGAAGGTACTCAGGTTATCAGACTTGGCAGCAAGTTCCTCTACCTTCTGAACCATCTTGCCCAAATAATAGAATGTTATTAATATTATTATGTTATTAAAAAAAAGCTTTATAAATTGAAACAGACCCTACCTTACATCAAGGCGAGAAAATAGAACTGAAAAAATTATTTCCCTAAACATACATGTTTGATGCCAGAACTGATTTAAAATGGATGCCACCGCTCAGGATTGGAGCAGCCTCCTGAGAGTAGGGAATATGGGCACTTACTGGGATCAAACACTTGATTAAATGAAAGAGTCTCACAGTACGGAGGCAACAACTGCATTTTATTTCTTATACCATTTTTTGAGTGTGTTCTTAAGACATTCAGTTTTCCTGAATGCCTGTGAACCCTCATGCACCCTGTGGAATATGAACTTTATTCATTGAATGTATTGAAATCCAGAGTTGATTAAAAAGAAAGGAACCGGCTTGAATTGAAATAGGTAAAATCACTATAAATTACATCAGAGGCAATGTAGACAAAAATATTATTTATCAACAGTGACACTGCTCTGAGTCCCACACTTTCTGATTTCCCAAGGACAGCTAAGATGTCATAAACAGCTACTGCATGGACATAAAATTTAATTCATCAAATGTCAAGACCTGAAGAAAAAAACCTGACTATTGTCCCTCTCCCCATGGTTACAATGTTAAACAACCAAAACAATATTCATAAAGAATGCCTTAGAAAGATAACTTGCTTCTCACAAATCAGTGTATTTAGAAATATTTTCTTAGCATAGACCAGTACTTAATTTCACTTTCTTTATGGGGAAGTGGGTAAGAAATCCCACCCCAACTTAAGATACTTTGACAGTTGATGACTTCTAGAAGGCAGAAAGATAGTGTCTTAGAAGGTTGTGATTCTTAGTAGAGCCAGTGGGTAGACCCATGAAGGACATTAGGGACACAATTTAGACTTTATAGATCCATTATATGTATCATAGGTTATACTAAATTGGGCAAAGTGCAGTCAAGGAATTTGGATAAGGGAAGTAATCTAAATACCATTAGACTATATTGTATGAAAATCACAAAAATTCAATTAACATGTTTTTTGATTCAAGAATTCAATGTATTTTCATTATGTTCAGCCCCATTTACTATCTAGACCCACAACTTTATATCTTCTATTACATTTTTTCTACTTGTTCTTAAAGGCCTGTTGAGTGTAATCTCTATTTCTCCAGTGCTCCAGGGGTCTATCCCTTGGTGAATGATTAATCTATCAGGTGTCACTTCAGTGTGGAAAATGGATTCTCCTTCTTCCACTATCCCTCAGTTGCCAATACATACTCAGTTAAGCTGGGGTTTCCTTTCCACTCCCACTGCCCCTATCCATGTTGAACTCCTGTCTGTCTTGTGTATTCCGTCATAATTACTGTCGGTTCATATAGGCTGACTCCCTGTGGGGGCCAGACAATAGTTTCTTTGTATTCATGTACCACATCTGGCTCTTACAGTTTTTCAGTTCTGTCTTTCACAATGGTCTCTGAGCCATGTGAGGTGTCCAACTCAAGTGAAGGCTGAACACTCCACAGTATTTTATTCTCTCTACCTTGACCAGTTTTGGCATCACTGATAATTATTATCTCCTGCATGCAGACTGTTCTCACATAACAGAGATGCATTAATCTACTGTTATAACAGTGAGTCACTATGAGTGACTGAAGCAGCATGTCTATTTAGCAGAATGCTAGTGGAAGATTCTCTCCTGTGACCTTTGACA
Organism: Eospalax fontanierii; assembly: GCA_035773235.1. NCBI lineage: Eukaryota > Metazoa > Chordata > Mammalia > Rodentia > Spalacidae > Eospalax > Eospalax fontanierii. The sequence continues at coordinate 4,089,191 of JAJHUQ010000048.1, read as the reverse complement.
TTAGAGCCACAAATTGTTGAGCCTGACAATACTGTCTATTTTGTGGAGTCAAACTTAAGTCCAACAAGAAGGTAGTTGGTTATTCCCATATTTTTTATTTCATACATGATCCTATGCACCCCACTCCTGTCATCTCCCCTCAACTTGCCCAGGGTCCAACCAACCCTTTTCCTCTCTGACTCTATGTCTTATGTTTCAGCCTCATCTATATACCCTTCATTGGGAAGCACAGAAGACAGGATGCTGATGTAGGATAAAGGAAAGAAATGGAGACTGGCTTCCTACAGGTGCATTTTCCGGTTTGACAAACAAACTTTATCTACAGGGCACAGAAAATGATTTTTTATAGGTGATCTTAAGAAGGTACTTCATATAATTTCACTAATCCACATTCAGTCTCTGCCCATCTCCATCTGTCCAGTGAACAATGACTGCAATCCTTACTCAAGAACATAATCGTGCACTTTTCTCTGTCTATACAATAATTTTTGTAACTTCATATTTACTATGGAAAACACTTTCTTGGAGAAACTGATCTTTTTGCACTGATGTCTCTACCACTGTACACATTAGAACCATGTTTATTTATTTTATTTTTTAATGTCTGGGATTTGAGATGGTTTACTGTTGGTGTCTAGGAGACTAAAGATGTATGTATGTGTGTGTGTTACAGATGGCTTCAGTTAGTGATCAACTTGATACAATCCAGACTCACCTGGGAAGGGGGAATCCTAGTTGGGGAACAGCGTAGATCATGTTGGCCTCTGAGCATTGTGTGTAGTGCCATCTCTTGGCAGGAGGAGGGGGTGGCTGGGCCAGTAAGAAAGATAGATGAATAGAGCAGTGGAAGCCAGTATGCAGTATTTCTCCATGGTCTCTGTTTCCCTTCCTGACTCTAGATTTCTACCATGAGTCCCTGCCTTGGTTTCCTTTGATAACAGAAACAAATTATATGGTGAAATGTGTTCTTTCTTTCCCAAGTTGATTTTAGATATAGTGTTTATGAAATCAACAGAAAACAGATACAACCTTGATAGAGACAGAAGAGGAAGCGATCTCTGACCATGAAATAATCGATCATTTCATGGACTAATAATATATTGGCATAATTGGGAAGTACTTAAGAGTGCATATCACTGGGAACATAACTCAGTAAAGAAAATGTTTGTCATGCATGTATGAAGGCTTGAATTTTTCCTCAAGCACCTATGTAAAACCTGGGCATGGTGCCTCATGTCTCTAAACCCAACACTGGGAAGGGCAGACAGACATATCCTGTGGCTTCTAGGCCTTCCTTGGGGCTTCTTGGTCATCTAGTCTAGACTTTTTCCCAAACTGTGGGCTATAAAACACTGTCTATAAAAAAAATCAACAAAGGAAGGACCCCATGTAGGTGATTTCTCCTTCCACAGGCATAGGCACAGATCTGTATTCACACCATGAGAACACGAAGTGCAAAGTGCATAGTGAGAGAAATTTCGTGCACAGAACTCTCTCTGTCCTGGTTTATGCTGACATTTTCCCCTTTACCAAACCTTCTCACACAACTTGAGAACTATTGTCCTTAAAGAGAAGCCTTCCTCTGCAATAAATGGGAGCCAAGGGGGAACCTAAATTAATCACGTTTTCCTCCAGCATTCTATCACAACGAGGGTAAGGTAACTCATTGTGTGGCCTTGTCTCATGAAATTTATTCTCCACGCCTTAGCAGGGAAGGTCTGGTTAATCCAGCTGATAAAATGGAAAGTGATCTTCCATTTAGAGAGACTGATTTATTTAGGGCCATTTACAAAGTTACTGGTTCCCTACCGCCAGCCCGCAAAGTCTGCGATGGCTGGGCACAGGGCTCAGTCCATTCCCAGTGCACCTTGCTTCCACTCACATGATCCTTAGGACTGCAGGGACTTGGCATGCTGCCTTCTGGGTCTGGCCTTCTGCGTGGGCCTGGAGGCAGGCCATTTTTCTTCCCATGTGGGGTTCAATCTGTGCCTCCCCAGGACTCACCATCATGTTGTCCCTCCTTTCTTCCCACCTTCCTTACCCCTTATTGGTCCAAGGGCGGGACTTGCCTCAGAATGAACCAATAGGAAAAAAACCTCAGAGAGAATCCCGAATTTACCATACAGGTCTGAATACCTGACAGAGAGATTGGTCAGTTTCCTTTGTTGTAGTGTTTCATTTCAGTTCAATAATTCAGATTCAACAATGATTCAGGTTGCTAATCCAAGGCAATCTGTTTATTTCTGTATCATTTAAGCATTCTTTAGCCATAGACTCAGTTCCAGATGGAAAGATTAGACACATTGATGAAATATTTAACACTTATTCCCTTGGAAACATGGTTTTTATTGTCACCCATAATGATCAATAGTGATTTTTAATTGCTTTTTTTTTTAACAAAAAAGACACTGGTGCTCATATGACTATTAAGAAAATCAATCTTAATTATTCTTGAATAATCATGTCACTTGCTAACAATGTACATTTAACAAAGAATATTGTGATGACATTCTCCTTGTCACAAGAAGATCTTCAAAACATTACCAACAGCTGAAAGCCAGAACCAACATTAATTAACCTCTGTGTCTATGGCCAACACATTTCCAGCCAACAGACATTATAGGTATGAATCCTACACAAATATAAAAGAAGAGTCTGGTAGAATGAACTACGTAAACAATTATTTGAAGAAAACTCATATCAGATATAAAAGAATATCACATGGGGTTTCAGCCTCATTTTGCAAACATCGTAATCCTGGGGGTAATACTGGATAACGGAGTTGTGGGTAAAGATGTTCCCCAGTATATGAACTTCAAGATGTTTGCTTTAGTATTTCTTTACATATTCAGAATTTAGCAATCTCACATGTCTTATTGCCATAAAAGGACTTCCTTCCTTCATTCCTTCATTCCTTCCTTTCTCTCCCTCTATCTCTTTCTCCTTCCTTCCTTCCTTCCTTCCTTCCTCTTTCTTTTTTTCTTTCTTTCTTTTCTTTCTCTGTTTCTTTCTTCCTTGACAAAGTCTCCCAGGCCATAGCCGTAACCCCAGGCTGGGCCATAGTCTCACAGAGATCTACCTGCCTGCCTGTCTGGAGCCATTTTGTTGGGAGCCATTTTGTTGTTTACCAGCTCTCCTTCCTGCTGGGAGCCATTTTGTTGTTTATGCCCAAAATCTGAGAGGAGATATGCTTTTAGCACAAGGATGATCTGAACGTTCCACGAACTTTGGGAGAGGATGTAGGTTTTACAAGATAGCACTTGTTTTGTGCAGTTGTCAGCATTGTCCCTAATTTGACTTCCTGCCTGAATTCCTATGCTCTGGACAGTGGCATAAATAAACTGAGCAAAATAAAATCAGGGCCTCAGTATTAACTGACAGCTCTGAGCCTATCCTTTGTCTCTCTCTTTTCATTTCTTAATCCTCACTATCTCCTTCAGGTACTGTTCAATTCTGCTAGGCTTCCAGCACCTGCCTCTGCTTCTCCAGTGATGACATTAAAGACTAAAATATGATGTGTTTTTTTCATGAAGATTTGAAACCCTTTACCATGTGGAAATTCTTCTGAGATGAATATAGTTGTCTTTATCTTATCCTTGGATTCTTTGAAGGCAAACAGGGTCTGATTCTGTTCTGTATGTGAACTAGTCTTTTTCATTACTATGACTACATACCTGAGGATATAACAACTTTAAGGAGAAAAGGCTTATGTTAGATTAGAATTTCAGAAGATTTAGTCAGTCTTCAGTTGATCAGGTATTTTTTGAAATATGTTGAGGTAAAATATCATGGCATCAAGCTGGACATTGAATAAGTTTATGTACTTGTGGACATGTGTCACTCTCTCTTGTGGCAAAGTGAAAGGCACTGGTAGGTGCACCCCCTCTCCAGGTCCTCTGTCTCCCAGCGAGCAGGAGAGAATGGCAAGGAGGATCCAGCACAAGTCTATCCTACTTCTCTTGGATTGCCCCAACTCCCTCCCCGTCGTAGAAGAGGGCCTTTACAGGGAAGCAAAGGGATGTCCGGTGCTACAGCCTGCCCATTCTGAGCTTCCTGGCCCACTCCAGAAAACAATCAGACATGACTGGGTACCCCGTCTGACCAAAGAAGCATGCAGCTAGCCAGCTCTTATGATGATACAACTTTATTAATGTAACTTTTCAATGGTACCCCAGGAAGCTGTTTACTGAAATTATCAGATACATTATAAAGGTTTAGAGTTACAGGTATTAGCATACAGTGGGAAGTTTCTACCAATCTATTTACTGGTCAATCTGATCATGCTTTTTATTTTACATGGAGTCTACTATTGTCCACGTGCTGTTCAGAAGGAAGGAGGTAATTTTCCTCCAATGGCACTTAAGTCCCTAGTTCACCTAATTACCATGCTATGTGTGGTAGGTGCGTATCTCCTCTGGCTAGTCTTTGTTTTAGCTCCTATCAGCTCCATCTTGCCCAGGCCATAAGGTGCCAGCCGGTTAATTAGGATTTCTTAAGGCCCAAAAGACATGAAGATGAAAGATGAAGATGAATGTGGGGAAGGGAGAGGTAAGATGGTGAATTCAGTGAAGGATTCTGAGGACAGATTTTACCTTTCACAGGCTTGTCCTAGTTATTTCTTGTACTTTACAGGACTTTCCAATAATGCTTCTAAATAATGAATGGGTCAAAGGAACAAACTGTTGATGAAACTAGAACCTTGTGATACATAAGAATCTTTAATTCGTTTTCCCTGCATTCATCTATCTTTTTTGTGGATCTGTGGTGATGGTCAGAGGAGAGTCGGTCTCTTCTTCCACCAAGTGGATTGCAGAGATAAAACTTAGATCAGCAGTTTTGATGGCAAGGACCTTCATCAACTGAGTCATACTACAGGCCCGCCATCACCTAGTAATAGCGGCAACATTTGGTAATCATGATTTCAGAGTGTACTTTATATCTAATCCATAAAAACGAACTCTGATCCCTGATTGTTGTGTCTATGATAAACAAAAATTTTCTGGCCATTATTGTCTAGTCAGTAGAGTTTTTTAAAAATGGCATATAATTTAGATTTTAATGTCAGCTAGAGATCACTTCTCTATACAGAGAAGTCCTTCAAGTTATATGCAAACATTATTCATCTTTCCAAAACAGACTTGAGTGTCAGTGAATTTTAATATCTACAAGGAAGAGAATTGTCACGATAGTTCGTGGCCTCTGAATCTCAGAAGCAATGAAACAATGGGTAATGCAATGAAGGGATGACATAACAAGAGCTCTGAGCATGGTCAGACATGGTGGCACATGCTTTTAGTCCCAGCCCTTGGGAGGGAGAGGCAAACTGACCTCTGTGAGATCCAGGCCTGCCTGATTTAGACAGTGCGTTTCAGGCCCACTGCGGCTAGAGGGAGGATATGTCTCAAAAAAATAAAATAAAATAAAAACGAAAAGAACCACGAGCCCTCTCCTTTTGGTGAGGTCACTGTTTCATGTGGTTGTTGTAATAGCACGAAGCTAAAATATTAACCAAGAGAAACAGGATAAATGTGATAATAATTAAACAAGGATTCCAGGTTATTAATACCTCATAATCTATAGTAACACTTCAACACCTTGTTTCTCTTTCCAAATGAGGTAAAACTACTAAATGTCTTAAAAAGAAGAATCTAAAGCAACAGAGAGCAAAGATCCTTTCATAAAAATCAAGGTGGAAATGCTTAAGAGGGAAATTAAAGGGAAATTAAAAAATAGAAAGGTTAATAATGATATTCAAATGAGAATAAAATAGCATATAAAAAATGAACTGTGGGACCCCTGGAACCCCTTCTCAACCTAATATCTCCTTGCTTTTGTAAAACACTTGGCTATAGGATATCAGAAAATTGATAAATATAACTCCATCTTGTTCTTTGTTCCTTCTAAGCAGTCACAAGGACACAAGATTAAGGCTAAAACAAAAACTAGCAAAAGGTTTGAATAATAGTCAACACATTCCTTTGCCCTGAAGGCAGCACCCACCAATAAGAGACTTCCGAACCTCTATTAACCAAATATGGCATATAGTTTATTACAACCAATTAATTTAAAATATGCTTGGTGTGCAGGCTCCAAACAGAATGTAACACTGTTATTCCCCACCTTCTTTTATCTCAAATTTATAAAAGACTCCTAACCTCTCTGCTTGGGGCTCCCAGAATGGATCCACTGTGTTGGTGAGGTCTGGGGGACCAAGCTTAATCTTGATAAAAGGCTCTTTGTATATTTGCATACACTCCAGACTCCGTGGTGGTTCTTGAGGAGCTGTTCTCTGGGAATAACATGAACTATCAGAAACACAGCAGATATTAGAAGTTTAGTACATCATTAGAAAGCAAATAAATTGATAGAGATGTTTAGAATCACAAAAGTAAGGTCAATGAAAACCAAAGGTGGTACAACATAACGGACATTCTGGATTAGGAAGATAGAAGAAAAACTGAAATGTACAATAAAGAGAAAATTTTGAGATTAAAGAGAAATTTAAATTTCAGTTAACTGTAGATCATCAGAAAAAAAATTGTTACATAAGGAATCAAAATCAAATCAAGGTATATCTTAGTGATGTTGTTAAGTTTTAAAAACTTATATTAACTAAATTAGCAACTCATAGCATGAAGAACTATTATGCAGGCCTAGCTACTTCATGTCAGAATATTCTAGAACCATGAGTGTGAGTGTGAAACAACTGAGTGTTTCAAAATTAATCTTGACCTATCAAGACTTCAGGGATAGTATGGTGGTCTACCATCAAACTACTTGTATGTCAGAGGCTTCATCTTGAGAGTTTAGTGATATTTTGTTAGGTTCAGAAAAATTTGACCAGTAGGATCTCGAGGAGTATGGTGATTACTTAGGATAGCAATATCTTGAATTATTGGTCTCTACTAACTCTGGTCATGATGTCAAGGATATGTTCCTATTTCAATCATGTCAAGCACTCCTGGCTGACTCCTCTGAATGTACAGACCTCAAAAATTCTTTCTTTACTTTTAAAGTTGTTTATTGCTATTTTTGTTAGAAATACACACACTTAACATTGGCAATATCTAGAATTGATTTTTAAAAAGAGTATAACTGGGGGCTTCAAGCAATTTGTGAGAACATAATTTTGAATGTCATTAGATATGGTCAAATGAGAGGTTATGGGCTAAATGCATTCTAATAATACTCAGATGAAATTACAGAATAGATTTTGGTCACAAATGGAATTTAATTAGTAAAATAAAAATGTATCCTCAAAATTAAATAATGGATGAAATTATTATAGAAAGTTAAGGGTACAGGTGTAATGGGAAGATATTTACAGAAAATCTTTTATCTCTGATTCCATGATGCCAATTGTGAACCTTAAAACATAGTATTAATAGTGATGGCGAGATGGCGCAACTGTTAAGAGTGCTTGCTACTTTTGAAGAGGAGAGAAAGAAGTTTACTTCCCAGCACCTGTATTAGGTGGCTCACAGCCACACCTAATTCTAGCTTCAGGGAATTTCACACTTTCTTCTGACCTCTCTGGGTATTACAGTTCCAATCCCATATGCCCAAACACACATGCATTTAAAAGGAAAAGCAGAAGCTACTGAGATGATGCAGTAGTTAAGGTTGCTTGCTACTCTTGTTGAGTATCTAAGCTTGGCTTCCAACATCCATAATCAGGATGGTCACAAGCCTCTGTAACTGAATCTTCAGATGATTGAACATCCTCTTCTTGACTCAGCAGCACCTGCATTCACATAGAAAAACAGATAATTTAAAATATATCTTAAAAGCATGACATTATTAAGAAAAATGAAATGTCTGCAAATTTTTTAAAGAATTCTGTTTCATTAGAATACTTTGGTATAGAAGAAATATGTTTGTAGAAAGTATGTTTAGTTTATGTATTTTTGTGTTTGTGAAAGTCATAAATATTTAAGTGAAGCCTACAGTCTCATTTCAAAATGAAGTTTGATCATTTAATCTACATTTCCTTCGGTAAATAAGTAGTGAAGCCAGTTGTAGACTAATATTATTTTAGGAGACTTTTGGGAACATTCTTTATTCTATTCTATATTACTGAATTTAGCCCATAAAAGTGTTTTTAAGTAAAAGAGAGAAACAGAGAAGGAGAAAACCAGTAAATAATATAGACCAGATCCATACCCAGCTGCACAGTGTGAGTACCTATTTCTACATGGATCATTATGAAAATTTGAACAACTGTTTTCCATCACCTCCAAGTGTTTGAACAATAGGTCCTAGTTCATGAAATTTGGTTGGAAGTCATGGAAATTTCAGGAGGTCTGGCAAGGCTGAAGGAAGCACATCACTTTGACATACATGTCTTTGAGAGTTCAAAGCTGTGGCCAATTCTCATCTGGCTCTCTCTGCTTCCTGTGTCTCATTGAAGATATGATCACTGGGTTCTATGCTCTGGCCACCTCTTCCATCATGCATCATGGTCATGCTTTTATGGGCTGTCTCTAAGGAATCTAAAACTAAAATGTTCTCTTCCTTCTATAAGCCTCCTTGGTCTTGACATTTTATCACAGCAACAGAGATGTATCTAACAAAGCAGTTGATATTAGAGATTAGGCTGTTACTGTGAAGAAATTGATTGTGTCGGTTTTAGGAGAATAATGAAAGCCTTGGTAGGTCTGAATTAGAAATGCAAATCAATGTTAGTTGAACATCTCAGCATTCTCCTATGAGAATAGAAGAAAGTAGTGCTGAGATCAAGGTTGTTCCAGAGGGAAATAAGGCCTTAAAGAGTCACTAGGGTATGTTTTCTAAGCATCTGGCTGGTGTCCACAGGAGGTCTAAAATGTTTGCCTAAGGCTAAATTGAAAATTCATGAACCAGTCTCCTCAGTGGACAAAATTTCAAGGCCCACTAATGTAGAATAGGTAGTGCAGTTACTAATAGTGAATATTATGCAGATCTTCAGGAAACAAATAGACAATGTACTGCTTGGATTAAAAAGGGCACTAGGAAGCTTAGTAACGTTGGAGACACCACATGTCCTGGGAGAGGCTCTCACCGATAAGGGAGTTAGAGCCATTAAGCAGAGGCCTCTGGATTTTTCCGTGGACATTGGAAGGAGTACATACATCTAAACATCCCAATTATGAAAGGAAATGGCCCAGGATGGTTTCCAGTCTTAGAAATCCAGAAAGTAGGAAAGCAGCTGCAGCTACAAGTGTGAAGTCATCAAGGTCCAGTCCTAGCTGGCTGCAAACCCTGGCAGTGCCATTCATGTGTTTGTTGTCTTTAGAGGGATAGAAGATGGAAGAGTTATGGTGTCATAAATCGATTCTTCTACAGTTTCAGAGAGATGAGGTGTTTAGGGAGCATGAAGCATATGAGTCCCTGATTAAAGAAAGCCCTGACCACCAATTGTATGAAGCTGTGAATGTAAAACCTGGTTAGACTCCAAAATGTTGGGCATGCCAGAATCTTGAAACATCTGCCAAGTAGAGCTGTGTACAGAGTAGTACTGGCCCATGAGAGGGATGTATATTGATCTCAGCAAGGCTGGAGTAGCTGAGCTTTCTAAGACCTTTGGAAGTTAAGTCCCAGGCATCAGATGTTAAACTACTAGATCAGGTGTTTAACCTGCCAGTTTTTAGCATTCCAATGGTGTGGTATTTGTCCCAGGCATCAGCATTAAGTGCCGGATCTGGTGTTTGTCCTGCCAGTTTTTGGCATTCTGATGGTGTGGTATTCGTTCACTATCGCTGTGGTTCTTCTCTTTAGGAATGGAAATGTGTATCTCTATGTATTTATAGCTCTACTGTATACTGGGGATATGCAATTTGATTTTTGATTTGAGAGGGGCTTACAGTTAAGAGATTGTGTTGTATTTCAGATGAGATTTTGTACCCTAGATTTTCAGAAAGTGTTAAGACTGTTGAAGACTATGGAGACTGTTAAGTTTATTTTAAATACATTTTATGTGATGATATAGTCATGACCCTATGTGTGACAGACAGAATGTGATGGTTTGAAAGATGAGTGTACACACTCCAAGTATTTGAATACTTAATTCAAAGTTCATGACCTAATTGGGGGAAGGTCATGGAACCTTTACAAGGTATGCTCCTGCTGAAGGAGGCTGACTGAGGGTTCCTAATGTTTGCCAGATTTCCAGGTTTATTCTCTGCTTCCTGTGCCTACTTGGGATGAAGCTTGAAGCTTAACCTGCTGTTCTGGCCTCCTCTGTGGCCATACCCGCCATGAAGGACTCTTCACAATTTGAAACATATCCCAAATAAACTCTTCTTTTTCTAAGCTCTCTTGGTCATCTTTGCATCTTCAGTTCTTCAGAGAGTTTTCAAATTCAGTACAATGACTTCAAACTGTTTCATTTCTCCCCTTTCTCAATAACATAGCTATACTGCTGACTAAATCAGTGATCTCTGAATTCTCATGGTTACTAAACTACAAACACCATTCAAGTGGATTTTTTAAAAATCCCTACATTATGACATGTTTACTGTAGTGTGCTATAGCACAAATGGAATACTTGCTGTTCTACATCTGCCTGAGTGATAGATTCTACCAGTTTGACAGTGTCTGTTTTTATTAAGTAAAACCAAAGTGGATCTTATTATTTCACTTTATTTCATATGGAGAGTTAAGACCTGGATCCAGAAAACTACTGCACTAAAAGTAAGAGTGGAAACAGTAAAGACCGCAACATTTGAAGCTGTGTGGCCCATGGGTGTCCAATGTTTGCATTTCTGGCCAGTGTGCTGCAAACCTCATTAAACAGAGACAAAACATTGTAACACAAGAGATGGGATTCCTGTCATTAGTCACACAAATAACCTATCTTAGAATCAAAGTTGGATCTCCCTTCCAAGTATACTGTTGAATGCAGTGCAGTGTTGAGATCTCTGTCTGCCTATATATCTATCGATCGAATACCTCTCTATCTCTATCTCTCTCTGTCTATCTGTTTACCTTTCATCTATCTATTTATCATATATCTATCTGCCTATCTAACATCTACTAATGAATCTATTTATCTGCTATCTCTCTAACATATATCTAACATCCATCTATCAATCTAATATCTGTCATCCATCTATCTACCTACTTATCTATCATCTCTCTAACATCTATTTATCTTTCTATCTGACATCATCTATCTATATATCCATCCACCTATCTATCTTTCTACCTACCTACCTACCTACCTAACTTCTGTCTATGTATCTATCATCTACCTATTTACTATCTATCTAACATCTAACATCTACCGATCTATCTGTCTATCCAACATCCATTTATCAATCAATCTATCATCTAGAATTTATTTATCTTTCTAACATCATCTATCTATCTAACATCTATCTATGTGTATGTATTTGTGTCTATCTCTCTGTCTATCAACTTCTTATATTTAGCATAGCTCTCTTAGGCCAGGTTGTCAATATTATACCAAATGCATGAGATAAATGGTTGGGGAGATATCTCTGTGAGCACAGCCCTAGTTCTGCAATCATGAAGAGCTGAGTTCAAGTCCTTGGTATACACATAGAAAGCCAGACATGGGTTTACATCTTGGAACTCCTGTACTGGGAACAGAGACTGGCATCACTTGAGTTTGTTGGTCAGGCAACCTACCTAAAATGATGATCTTCCACTTCAGTGGGAGAAACCCTTCTCAAAACAATCAGGTGGAGAATGATAGAGAGACACACCTGAGGTCCTGCCCTGGACATTGCATTCCTGTATACTGTGAGAATACCTGCTCACTCACACATATATCACGTAAATACACTACATGCTCCTACAGAATACACACATACACACACAACCACACACAAATGGTGTGAAAAAATCTTAATAATCTGAAAGGTTTATTTTGGCTTACAGTCTTAGAGGTATGGTCCCATGGTTTCTTTCCTCAGAGCATTTAGGGAAGCCACCATCATGGTGTATGGAGTATGAAACTGAAGATATTCACTTATTGGCAACTGTAAGTTCAAAGGAGATGAAGAGAAATGTGTTTGCTGCTCCTGTCTTCCAATGATGTGATTTTGCACCCATTCCACCACACGAACCATGGAGCTTTCAGCACACAGGACTTGAAGCCCTTCCAGGTAATATCTATGGCATTTTTCTTTGTCAGAGACCAATGAATAGACACACCTATTTATTCAAGATTATTTTCCTCAAAAATTATGCAAAACTATTGAAGATGGTATGATAGTATATACATCCACAGTGTGTGATAAAAGAAATCAAGGTAACCACCCAATCCAATAAATATTCATCGATATGCAAAGAATTCATGAGACAAAATTTGCTAAAATACTTAAGATATATCCTCCATTGCTTAACATTGGCACTCGAAATTGCTTTCTTATCTTGTCTTTCTTTGTCCACAAATCTACCACAGAGTAGAAAGGAAATTTAGCTTCACTTCAGTGATGGATTTTTAAAAATTTAATTCTCCTGATTTGTTCCACAGAGAGAGAAATCCAGACCAGCAATTTATGTATATTCATCAGTCTTCAGTCTGGCTAAATGGGTGCTCATTAAAGTAAAATGAATGATGTATAAATTAATTAAATTCCAGCCAAAGTTGTATATTTTCTTTTGACATGGGCATTTTAAAGGTGCTGTGATTGATACATCATTAATAGAATTAGGCTGGAGGCTAAATTAGTTATTGAACTGCTTCCAAACCTACACTCTCTGTGGTATGAATGAGCGAGTGAATAGAGCTTTCAACCACTATGTGTAAATCAGACTGTCACACTGGTTCTGTTCATGTAGGAAACAATAGCCATGGAAACTAATTACCAAACTTTTCAGATGAAATATAGTTTAAACAAATACCATAAAATTATTCAGTTCCAATCATGCATAACCAAATATGTGGCCCAAATGATTAAAAAATCATGTCCATTTTCAAATACTGAGAAATTGACCTCATAATATAGTACTTGTGAAATGAAGATCCTTCTTCACCAGCTTTCTAAAGACTGAGATCACCACCATACGCTACAATGCCCAATTGGAAAGGATTTCCTTTCATTCCTCTTTTTATTCCGGGTACATTTATGTCTGTATGTGTGTGGGTCCAGTATGTGCATGTGAATTTAGAGGCCAGAGGACAACCAGGAGTGCCATTTTCTCAGGAGCCAGCAGGCAGTATCTTTGAGACAACATCTCCCCTTGGTCTGCAGCTCAAAATTTAAGTCGGCCTGCCTGGTCAGCAAGCCACAAGCTTCCACTTGTATGTGGAATTCCAAGGCTGTGCCTTCATGATTAACATTGTTAGGTGTGTTGTAGGGACTGAGTCACTGTCCCTTAAGCTTGCATCATAAGCACATTACTGATCAAGACATCTCCCTAGCCTTGACTTTTGTGAATGCAATATGTGGCATTTATTTTAAGACATTAACCATGCAACAGATGTTAACTCAAAGAGACGATGGTTACAAATTGGATAGAAGGAATATTAATTGTATAGAGGTATAGTTTGACCATGGTTTAGACTCAAACATGAAAATGATTGAAAGGAAAGGATTCACTTCCTTTTGAGAAAACACTGAAGAATTCATGGAGATTGTTCCATATCCTTTAGAGATCTCAGTAAATATTCAGTTGAGTTTTCTTTGCTTATGAAATTTTATTGTGGCGATTAATCTAAATTACCAACTATGTAAGAGCTAGGACCATCTGGGAGATGAAAGTCGAGTTATAACTGTGGACGGTGTTTTATTGACTATTTTAATTGAGGTAGGAAGACCCTGTTAATATAGATGGAACCATTCCTTGAACTGGGATCTGGACTGCATAAACAGGAGAACATAAGCCCAGTCCAAGCATTCTTAGTCCTATACATTCTGATTATAAACAGCACCTGACCAGCCTCAAGTTCTTTAGTCACACTTTCCCCAACACCATGGAATCTCCCCATGAACAGTGAACCCAAACAAACCCTCCTTTTCTTCAAGTTGCTTTTGTCAAGATAATTTATCGTAACATAAGAAAAAGTAACTAAGATATTGGTTTGCATACAACTGAACAAAGAAAATTAAATACAGGTCAAAGTGAAGTAGTGATGTGTGGCATGTGCCTCCTAAGCTCCAAGCAGTTGTCTAGTTAATGGGTACAGTGTTCAGGGCAGGGAGGGTTTCTATTTCCAAGGCTCTAGTACAGACATTTGTTACTTAATAACTAGTATGTATCCTGGGAACGGCTTCATTAGGCAATTACACTGCTGTGTAAACATCATAAGTCGCACAGGCAAATGGCTATGATGTCACTAGGTGGCATAATCTTCAGAGATTACTATTAAATGTGTCAAAGAAAGCATCTTTTCAAGGTCCACTGTCAGCCTGTTCTGGATATCTGCCTCTATAAGCAACAATGTCTTTAATGCTGCTGCAATGCTCCCCAATAGACTCTTGAACTTGAGCATCTGGCCTCCACCAGTTAATGTTGCTTTGGGAAGGTGTACAACCTTCAGGAGGTGGAATCTAGTTGGAGAGAGGACATCCTGGGGGAAGGCTTGAGGTAATTTTTATTGCGCCTTTTGTTTGTTATTTTTCCTCCCATTTTCTTTTGAATCCCAACGTGGTCTTGAGCTCACTAAATAGCTAAAGATGACCTTGAAGTTTTGGTCTTCCTAACTCTATCTCCAGAGCGCTCAGACTGAAGGCATGCATCACTGTGAATGGATAATGTGGCTCTACGGATGGGGATGTCATACAAGGTTTTGTCAATACTTGACAGGCACCCGACAAACTCAACTAAACTCAACTACAGTGCGTACTGAAATCCTGATGATTTAAGAGCATGCCCCACTTTCTACCCTTCTCTTCTTATTATTTTGCTAAGGTGTAGCCAAGCACCTGGAACATACCCCCATGACCATTCATCCACTGGCTCCCTTGCCTTCCACATCAAGGACTATATCCTCCCAAACAACAAGTGATGATTTCTTCCTTTACATTTCCTCTTCACAGGCAAGGGCTAATAACACCAGGACAAGTAAGCTGATACACATATGCTAAATGCATTGAATGAAAAGAACTTACGGGAATAATGTATGATGTGCATGAGCTGAGTACCCAGACAATTGTCAGTGAAACCACAGATGTAGAGATGACATTTGTTATCACAGGAAAGAGAAAACTAGTGTAACTTAATAACAGTGAACTGGTGTGGTATGATGTGGCTTAATGTAAGGTAAAAAGTTTGTCTTGTAGCCAACAAAGACCTCACTATGGAATCCTCTTTAGTTGATTAGTTAGATGATGTTTCTGCTTCGTTTGTTTATGTTACGTGCTTCAGGAAGTTCTGTTAAGCAGGGGACTAGTAACCATTTTATACAGATAACTGTGATCGCTGATTGGAAGAAAGCCTGCTGTGGGCAGCATCAGCTTCTGGCATGAAACAATGGTAGACAATGGAAGGAATGCATGTGAGGTGGTAGATCAAACAAATCCTGAGGTATTGCTGTTGAGAATCTAAACTTACCAACCATAAGGCAACTTTCTATGGTAGCTTATCCAAAAACTAACCGTAGATCTATCATATGAGTCAGTTAGACCATTCCTGGTTGACTCAAAATACTCAAAGCTGATGTCAGAGAAACCCTTACATGCTCATATTTATTACAGCAGTATTCATAATACTTAAGGTATAGGACTAACGTGGATGTACAACAGAAGAAAAAGATAGACATTACTTTTCTATTGCCCTGTTCAAATACCATGGCCAAGGCAACTCAGAGAAGGAAGAGTTAATTTGGGCTACTGTTCTAGAAGGGCAAGAGTCCTTAATGTCAGGGGGAGGGGCATGGCGGCAGACGTGCCTGGGTAGAAAGCTGAACACTTATATCTTCACACATACAGAAAGCAGAGAGAAGGACAGGTGATGGACAAAGCTCTGAACTCTCAATCACCCCCTAACCCCACCCCCACGCTTCCTCCAGTAAGGCAGAGCTTGTGAAACCTCCACAAATGGAACTATTAACTTGGTTCAAGTGTATAAGTACTTGGATCCTATGGGGGACATTTTTATCCCAATCATCACAATATATAATGCAGATTTTTTTCAGGAAGAATAACAAATTTATGTCATTTTCAGGAAAATGGGTGCACCTTGAGATAATCATATTAAGTAAACTAAGACACACAGACGTCTGTCCTTTATAATTTCCAGGTCTGAGTTTTTATATACAGATATAGAAAATCACATATTTTATATGTAAGTCTATTATATAATACATAAAATCATATTATGAGTGAAAATGTATCTATATCCACCTTAATATATATTAATATAGAATATACATACACAAATCATATATATATGATTTGATAGAAGTAAAACTCTGTAGGGAGACTATCAGAGTACAGAGATAGAAGAAGAAAGCTATTCAACATGAAACATATAACTGTATGAAAGTTTTAAAAGGATCTGAAAGCAGGTCATATGAGAAGCATAGGAACCTTGCTTGTTTGCACACTGGAGAGGATTTATAGAATTGATGCTTATACTAAAGAATGATTTTGGGGTTTCTCCCTTATTTCTTTCTACTATATGAGTGTGCTTTCCATCCACTGCAAGAGTCTGACTACTCACCTAGTTCATGGAATGAAAAACATGAGTTCTAACAGCAGTGCTAATTTTGACCTGCTGATGACCTTCAAGTGTGCTGGAAAAACAAAAACAAAAACAGATACACCATAGCTCCACCTATTGAGGAGGATGAGGGGGAGGATCATATGTGCCCAGATGTTTCAGATCAATCTGTGCAACAGAGTGAAACCCTCTGTGTATGTGTATGTATGTGTGTCTGGTGTGTGTCTGTGTGTATATATCTATGTATCTATCTATGTATCTACCTACCTATTCTTTCATTTTATCATTCATCGATCCTCTATTTATCATCAATCTATCATCTACTATCAATTTATTATTTGTCTATTATCTATCAATCTATCATCTATCATTTGTCTATTATATAACAACCTATCTATCTATTATCTATCTATTATCTATCTATCTATCTATGAATCATCTATCATCCGTCATCTATTGATTCAGGACAAAGAGAGAGAGAGACAGAGAGACAAATTAAAATTTACAGGAAAACATCTATCAGCATGGAGTAATGGAAGTCAGGGTCTCCTGTAAAGAACAATGTTACAATATTTGTCATGACTGATGCTTGATTGGATTGGTTCTAAAAATATACCCTGTAGAAATAATGAGCATTATCTACAAGGTATGCATGCTTATAACCAAAGTTTTTCTAGTATGCTGGTTTTTATAGTCTACTGATTCTTTGAGAATTACATACAATGATGTATTCTGATCATATATAGACTCTTCCCCTATCTCCACCACACCCTGACACACCTTCCAGATTTCTGGACTATTATTAATTATTATTCTTATTTATTTATTTTTCAATGTATATTTTATTAAATTTTTTTGCTTTTCATACAAAGCATCTTAATTACCTTTACACTTCCTCCCATATTCACATGACCATATAACCTCTCTATGGAATTTGATGCATTCTGTCAAATGTGTGAAGACCTATCATGTCAAATTCGTGTACTCAGATGTCCCTCACTGCAATTTCTTTTACCAGATTCCAGTCAGCCTATCTAGAGACTCTTCCTTAGAACAGATCAGCTATCCCTCACTCAGGAACATTAGTTGCCTATAGACTGTTCAGCTAGGTTTGGGACAGACCTACTGCCTGTTTCCTCAGGTCTGTGTTGGGATTCTGTCTAACTGAGTTTGCATGGGAATTGTGCAAGCTGTCACCACTATTGTAAGCTCATATGAACCCATTTCCAGAGGCATGAATGTCTCTGTTTCCTTACGTTCCTGCACTAGCCCTGTCTGTTCTATCTCTCTGCCACCTCTTTCACAATGGTCCCTGAGTCACAGGTGGGTGAAGTTAACATAGGAATCCTATCCAGAGAGATGCTCTTTGAAGATTCTTATTCTCTACATTTTGGCCAGTTGTTATTTTTTATTGAACTTTTGTAATTTTCATACAACAGTGTTTAATAATTAGATCCCTTCCACTTTCCACTCCTCCTCGTCCTCCTCATTCTCATCCTCATCCTCATCCTCCTCCTCCTCTCCTCTTTTGTTGTGATCTCTTCCTGCTCACTTTCTTCCTCCCTTCCTCTTTCCCCTTTCTTCCTCTCTCTCTCTTTATCTTATTTCTTGCAAAGAAGAAAAAGGCAAAGAAACAATCGCTTTGGAACTTAGTTACTTCTCCCTAATTATATTAACTGTAAAACATTAAATACCATATGAAGTGCCAAATAATAGAAAAACAGCAAATTCATTAACTGGTAGTTATGCGTTTAGACTGAAGGATTATGAGTTGTCTTAGATGAGGACTTCTGCTCTGATTAATGCCTCCTACTAGGGTTTAGTACGTAATTCCCACAGATTTGCAGACTATTTTACAGTGGCCTTCCCTGGCAATAAGTTAATTGTCTACCATCCTCCTTCAAGCAATGTCTTTATTGACACTAATTTGAGTGGAGAGACTCAGCTAATGAATTTTTTCATATACTAGTTACTACTGAATCAATCAGAAGTATCCAGTTTCATCAGTAGGAGCAACTTTGCATAAGGATAACAGAAAGGCTCTATAGACATTTTCAATTATTTATGTGGCCTGAGAATATCTGAGAAACTAGGAGATAATTGCTGGTTGATCCAAATTCATATTTGAGGATGAGTCAATGGAAATTATTAATTCATTAAGCAGATACTTGTCTTTATATTTCTTGCATGCAGTGCTTTTTCCCAGAAACTAACAGTAAAGAAAGGGCTACTTTAGTATAATTGAGATTGAAAAGCAAACATGAAAACAAATGTAACACAAGGTAACATAGGGAGCTAATTACTCAAAAAAAGTACATGTTTCTAATAGTAATCTAGAGGGGAACATGGTTATCCCAACATAGTAAAATGAAATGAAAGGTTTAGTTGTTTTAATCTAATTTTCTCTTTGGAAATTTTACACGAGTACTGTACTTACATTACTGCCATCTGTCTCTCCCTCCAACTCCCATTCTGTCTCCCTGACTTCCACTCAACATCCAGACTCTTTTAAAATTACTATTGTTACATATATGCATATGTCTATATGTATATACATACACACATATACAAACTGATTGTAGCAATAAATGTGTTTATGTCTGACTGTTTGGGATTGGATAACATACCAGATGCTCATCTCTGGGGAAAATTATTTTCTTGCCTTCAGCATACTTTAATTTCCTGTAGTTCTCCATTTAGAGGTGTGACCTTATGAAATTTGCCTCATCCCTATCAGCATATCCCTATCAACCAGCTGTTTTCATTATGTGGGACTATATAATCTCTGTTACTTGTTTTACAGAATCTTATGTAGTCCTGTTGGACTGAAACTCACTATGATCATGAACTTCAGATTCTCCTGACTCTTAAATCCCAAGTTGTTCATCATCATCATCATGTTATCATCATCATCATCCATGTAATTCTAGGGATGGAGGCCAGGATATCCTACATGCTAGGGAAGCACTTAAGGAACTGACCTATATTCCCAGCCCAATGAAATGATACTTGACGTGATTTAAACCTCAGGCGTGTTTCTCCAGAATGCAGTGGATCACAACTGTAGTCTTAGCATTGGCTATGTTGAGGCAGGTGGATCTTAATTTCAAAGTCAGCATCAAGACCTCCACTATAAAAAATGAAGATGTTTGACCTGAGCAGCCTTTGAGTTTTCCTGAGAGCCTTTATCAGTTCTGATGGTTCTTGCAATCATTCCCAAAAATCACATGGAAAAGAAAACAAACTGGAGAATTCTACTCATTGACAAATTAAAATTAATATCTTTTGACCAGGAACATGCAACCTCACCATATTAAGACTCACTTCCTATGGAAATGGTAGCCGTTCATTACAGAGTCTGTTCTGAATTTCAGTCTAGACTTTGTTGGAGAGCTCTAATATCTACTTTCTAATAAAAATTACTTTTAAGAATTACAAAGGACTATGGTTCCACTGACTCTTGAAATAATTTCCAGAATACTTGTTGGAGGCATTGAACACTTTTGATGTTTGAATGATGTAAGACATATCCCATTGGGACAAAAATAAATGCTGAAGATTACTTTCCAGGAATAATGGGGGGTCCTTAACATTGTCTTGTATTCCTGTAAATTTAGAATACAGATGCAATTTTTCACATATGAGCTGGGTTATTTGCTTCAAAAAGCAAACTTTAAGTTTTTACTGGCTGCAGTCATCTTCTGAGCTATGGACATATCGTAATAGTGATTGAGATGCACAGAAGAACGCCACCTGGTTATAGTGACTGTCAAATAGTAGTCCTCCACTAACAGCCAGCATTCAGAGAAGGGCCTAAGGTTCCATTCAGCTAGCATTCAGAAAACTGACTGGGGTTATAAAGCTTAAAACCATGATTTCTTCATGCTATGGGTAAAGCCAATAACCATAGTGACATCAGATCACTTCCAGTTACACCAGACCAGGGTGAGTCAATTAACAAATATGTTTTCAGTTAACACAAAGTTTTGATGAAGAAAGGAACAAATTTCTCAGAATTTTAGAAAGAATTAATCTCCATTGCGATACAGGTATAACTAAGAAAGAGGACATATTATCTGGACATGCTATCTGACTACTTATAAGTTTTCCAGTATTATAGAAACAACGTACTCCCTGAGACTACCTGCATGAGATGTTCTGCCTGGCTGGCTGCAGTGGGAATGACTGGGCAAGAAGCCAGGATAAAGCAAAAGTCAGGAAGAACAAAATGAGGTTAGCTTTGACATTCCACATGTGTTTTGTAAAGACTGAGGTGAGAGGATTTAGAAAGTTCCCGGTTCAACGAAACAAAAGGTTTATAGAGATATATGTGGTGATTATGCGGATTTCAACATTACCCACTGTCCATATGTGCTAAACTATCACACTATACTCCATAAATATATGCAAATATGTTCTGATTCATAGTGAGATAACTACATTTGAATGAAAATATCTTCAGGATTGACAATCTTAATATGAGCCAATATGACAGATAGAAATAAACCAAGTACATCGAGATGTGATTGATATATGTGATGAGCTTATAAATTAGCAGGGTTGCACATTCCCACTGCGGTGGTTCCTTATGCAGAATGAGCTCTTTATGTTCCACCATGGAGAGCTCTTTCCAGAAACATATTGAATGGCACAATATGATGCAAAATTGGCCTCACCAAAGCAGACCAAGTTGTAATGACATTGAACTCTGTTGTGAGGTACTGTTGTTTCAATAGTCCAAAAAAGGAAAAGAACTATTATAAAATCTCTAGGACCATGGCATAGTCCTCTAATATATGGGTGTATAAGCTTTTCCTTGTGAGAGGAACAAATGTCTCCAGATTGGATACAAAAAGCAACAGAAAGAAGAAATGATTCCATCCATATCTAGCAAGAGGAATACGTGATTTATTTAGGGTTCTTCAAGAGCATAGATAATGGGTCACTGACAGAAGCACAGGCAAATTATGCTTGGCTTCACCAATTTACAAAATGTGTCTCCCTTAGCTGCAAACACTATCCTGTTACATACACTCAGAAAGGCTTAGGACCTCATACACTCCCATCCATGACAGAATCCTAATGGATCCAGTCATTTGTAAGTAATTACATGTGAGTAGTTACAGCTGTGGAGAAGTCAGGAGGTCAACAGCCATGTCAGACACAGAGGGCTGTGTTCCATAACATCATAACCACCGAACAGCTTTCTTATACTATTTGGGTTAAATGGGAAGAATCTGAATTTCTTCCTGACATTCTTTGTAGGAAATGACAATATATCTAGTGTAAGGTTTTATGAGATCAAACAATAGTGTGTAGAGTAGGCCTGTTTGATCAAGTGCTTACTTAACATACATGAAGCCCAGGGATGCATCCCCAGCACTGCATTGTGTACATGCCCATCATCTTTGCACTTGGAAAAGGGAAACAAGAGGAAGAGAAATTGTAGGTAATTATTGCAAATTTGAGGTCTTTCTGGGCTATTTGAAACCACTGTCAGAATAAAATAAAATAATATGAAAGAAAATAGTAAAATAAGACAAACACAAGGCAATGTGACCAAACATCAAATTCTGTAATTCTTATCTCAGGTCAGTAAGATGGTTTAGGGCTTAATAACCCTTGCCTCTTCGATGGATGGCCTGAATTTGAGCCCTGGGATTCACATGGTGGAATGACAGAACTGAGCCAAGCAAGTGGTCTCCCTGACCTCTGCACATGTGCCATGCCTGATCATTTTTCAGACCCGTGACACACACAGTAAATAAACAAAGATAAAAATAATTAAAAACAAGACCTTCAAGTAATTTCATATACTAAGTATACTTTGTTGTGACAGTAGATAGAGCTATTTTTGTTTTTAATATCATTGTATGAATCATCTTCACTAGTCACCCTCATGATATTGTTAAATTATAACAAAGACAATTTGTACTGCAGGGGGCATATACTGAATTTTAGTGTGTATTAACCTGTGTTTCTGTCTTAATACTTGTGAATCTTAAAATGGATCAAAGGTTTTAGAAATGCACATTTGAGGCTCAGAGACGACTCAGCAGTTAAGAACACTTGCTGTTCTTCCAGACGACCTGGGTTCAAATCCCACCATGCACATGGTAGCTAACAACCATTTCTGTCTCTGGTTCCAGGCTCGCCAATGGCCTGTTCTGACCTCCACGAATGTTTCATGTCACAGATGTGCTTACAAGCATACATACAATCCACTCATGCACATGCAATAAAGAAAATGAATAAAAATACTTTAAAAAAAATATGTACATTTTTAAGGACAAGAAATGAAACAGCATGTGTACAAATGCACATTTTATCTCTAGTGCTGTTCTTTACACCTCTAGGGATTGGTCATACATGCTAAGCAGGTGGTCTCTGAGTTCCATCCTTGGCCCTGGATCATAATTTCCACTAGAGTTTATTAAATCCAGGAGATGTCCTTTATGTAAGGAACAGGCAATCTTCGGAAAGCTGTTACTTTTTGATCATTGTGTTCTCATTCAAATAAAGAAACACATATGACTTTGTAAAGGAGATGTCAACCACTTTTACATAACAGTGACCACTACTGAGCCCAACAAAGAAGACATTGTCTTCAGGATTCAGGTGGACACTACGGCATCTGTGGTCACTCCCTGGCTGGCCCGGAAACTGATGGTGACAAGGAGCCAAGCATACATTCCCCCCCAAGGATCCACCCCTAATGACCCATTTTTCCCTCCTAGTGCCCATCTTCTGCTTTTCCAGAAGGTCCCAACATAGCAGCACTATCTGAGGGTGAAGAGTTGAAATTGTGAGTCTTGGCGAACAAGACTTACTCAAATCATTACAAGACATGTTTTTACTCACAGTGTGTTTGGTTTAAGAAGGAATTTAGTGTTATTTTTTCTTAATCCCAAGAAGATTGCCACTATTGTGTTCTCTGATACCAGACATTATAACATGTTTACCTTTCATATTGTAGAAAGTGTTGCTCTAGTTTCTTATTGGGCTATTTGTAAAGTAAAATAAAATTTATACATCATGAAATCATAAAGCCCTTTCTCAATTAATTAATACCAAACAGTACAAGTGAACTATTCTGTGCCAGGCTCTTACTCACTAATCTTCTTCTTTTTTTATATTTTATTTATTGTTTTTATTTTGTGGGTATGAGGGT
Organism: Eospalax fontanierii; assembly: GCA_035773235.1. Lineage (NCBI taxonomy): Eukaryota > Metazoa > Chordata > Mammalia > Rodentia > Spalacidae > Eospalax > Eospalax fontanierii. The sequence goes on along the minus strand of JAJHUQ010000048.1, from coordinate 4,065,406 downwards.
GTCACTGGCATGTATGTAAGTGCACCTGTAGAATGCAGTGAGTCAGGAAGGTGGAGTTATAGGTAGTTGTTAGCTGCCATGTGTGTGTGTGGGAACCAAACTCAGGTCCTCTGCAAGAGCAGCCAGAGCTCTTATCCCCTGAGCCATCTCTCCAGCCCCATAATTTCTTTCTTTTTACTACTTGTTTAAGGCTGTGTATGTGATGTGGTATGCTTGTGGTATCCACTCATATGCACATACATAGCTCTAAATAAAAACAAATAATCTAAGATGTAAGTACATGACTACTGATTGTTGTGATGGTGATATAATTTTGTGGGTATATTCAAAGTTAATGACCATATCTTGAATCAGGTGGATTTTATGTTGTGTGGATTATATCTTAGTAAATAAGTTTGTTTGTTCAATGTCAAACATTTCTATAAATGGTAGAATTTTTTGTACCTCCTGAAATTAAACATCCTTATATTTTAATTCAGGCCATGTTATATGATGGGAATCAGAAGGCCTTAATAAATGTCTAATGAATTCAATTTCAAGTTTATGAGTACTGCTGAAATGTGTAATAGCCATGAGAGGCCATCTTTCGATATTGGAGTTTCTGTCTAGGAACACACAGTTTGATATGCTTTATTTGGTATAAATGCTAAGCAGAAAAATTTGGACTTTATTTCATTTCTATCATTTAATCAAGGCCAACAATTATAAACAAATCTAAGTAAATCTTAGTAAGAATTATATGATTTGAAAAGATATATTAAATACTAAAACCAATTGTTTGTTATAATTTTCATAATCTTCTTGAATTTAAACTGAGATACTGAGAAAAAAAGGTTCCCAAACAGAAATGGCAGAGGAATGTCTGGGAGAGGACTCCCTAGGTAAAAACATTTTCTACAGGATCATGAAGATCTGAGTGCAAATCTCAGTACCCATGTAACAAAAGGCAGGCATAGCTCCCAGTGCTGGGAGAAGTACAGGACAACAGGTTGTGCCACGCCTGCATGGCCCTGGGTCCGAGTCTCTGCAAGGGACGTCGAGGTTGAAGAGAAGAGTACACACACAGACACAGAGAGAGACACACAGACACACAGAGAGAGAGACACACACACTAGGTAGGGGGAAAGGAGAATGACACACTGACTTTATTCAGAGGCAGCAAGCCTTATATACCCTGAGGGCGGGCTTTGCAGGAGGTTCCTCTATGGATGATACACCGTTGTAAACAGGAAAAAGGAAGTTGTGGTTGGGCTAGCTTAAAGGTCAAGTTGTTTACTTGAGCTTTGCAATTAACAAGATCCTGGCTAGCCCTTGGCCAAGAGTCTAGCACTAAGAGAGAAGGGCAAGCAGGCTAAGCTGGCTATTCTCTGACCTGTGGCCTCCAACAGGTTGGATGGAGATGGTTGGATGTCCAGCAGGCTCCAGGTTCATGGAGTCATGCTGTGTCCAGGAAAGAGGGCAGAGAGTGACAGAGCAGGACACTCAGAATCCTCCTCTGGCCTCCACACGCACATCCTTGAAGGAGCACCACACACATAGCATACACAGACAAACCAAAATGCACATTCACATACCAGATTCACATCCATGTATTCCATGCACATAAACACAGACAGCACCCCATGAGCTACACATGCAGAAACCTCACATGCCACACTGACACACACGCACACCACTCACACTTGCACACACATGTATTACACCCACATAAACACAGAGAGCATCCCATGAGCTACACACAGATGTTGTCCATCTTCCTAGTACCTAAACATGTTTGACTTATTTTTCATATATTGTTTGCTTATTTGTAATTGACTACTAAAATGAAGTCTTGTCCATTCAACCGCACCTTTATTGACTTTCTTAGTTGGTCTTTTGTTGTTTAGTGTGCGTGTGTGTTGGGGGGGGTGTGCTTGATAAACTCTACGTATTAATCCCCCATGCAGTGACTGTCTGGTAAAGAGTTTCTCATACTGTGAAGATTTACAATCAGTCTTTCACTTAGTTTTCCTGTCCAGAAGCTTTGTAATATAACACCATTCTATGTCTCAATTCTTTACCTTACTATCTGATCCTAAAAAGAGACATTATTCCATGCTTGGCAGAATGTACATTACTGACACCTCTCTGGAACTGAGTATCAAGTTTCTCCAGGAAACTAAAAACTGAATTTCAGTAAGACACACCTATACAATTTCTGAGTGTCAACATGAAGGAAGGAATCAATATCTGAACACAATTGAGGTGGTTTCACACCAAAGTTTACTACTGCACTCGACCCAGTATTCCAAATACAGAATCAGCCAAAGTATATGTTAGCATATGAATAGATTAAGAAGATGTGGCATATATGCACAATAGAAACTTATTTAGCCATAAAGAACACAATAATGTTGTTTCTAGGATAACCAATAAGCTCTGACCACATCATCTTTTCAAAATATTTTCCCAGGCATGATGGTGAATGCCTTTACTCACAGCACCTGGAAGGCAGAACACCGATACCTAAGAGATTCACACCAGCCAGGTCTGCATAGTGAGGTCCAGGCCAGCTGGAGCTACAGAGAGACCATGTCTCTCAAACACTGTTGGGCCTCATGATCCACTGCCTGGCCACCTGCACGGCATCTGTGCTTGGACTCCTGGTGGGGAGATGGCAGAGAAGGACTTGCTGGACCCCTAGAGTCTTGTGTCCTGTCTACATAACAAAATGTATGTAGCTGTCCAGGCTGCAACCTATGTGGCAGAAAAACAACTGGTCCTTCACTCCCTATGTTTTTAGCCCCACCCCTACCCTATATAAGACATCCTGTAAGCTGCAATAAATGAGATCCTGCTTCAACAGTCTCCAGCTCAGTGTTGTGTTTCTCTGGAATGGAAAGGTCCGTGCCGTCAGCACTCACCATTCTGCTCAGCCCCCAGAGGAGGCTGGCTGGACCGCTTCTCCACTGCCCTACCTGCTGGCAAACCTGGCAAAACATCACCAATGATTTTTATTATTCTTTGACAATCCCATACAATGTATTTTCTTCATATTCAATCCAATGTCTTCCTTTAACTCCTTCCAAATTTACCTCCACCACCCAACTCCCTTCAATGTGATGTCCTTTTTAAAAATTTAATAACTGAGACATGAACTCAAAACACCCCTACAGATTCAAGCATCCTATGTTTTCTTTCACATGAATCATTTATGAGAGAAACAGCACACGAATTTAAAAGATTACCAGGGTTTCACAAAGGAGAAAGAAGAATGAGGGAAAATGGACAAGAATCAGTAGTCAGAGAGAATACACACCAAGAACATTACACATATGCCATGCTGAAGTTCATTTGGTGTGTTTGAATGTGTGAATTTTTGGGCCATAAGAAATAAGTTAGAGCTTGATAATTAAGATGGTGCCTAAGGGAGGCGAAACTGAACTTCCTTCCCCCTTTGGTCTAGTGGAGAAACAGAAACCTACTATGCTAATAAGGTGAAAGATTTTATGCTTGCTTGCCTTTTGTAACCACCCATGTAACCACCCATTTATGCTATACAAAGCTTGAAAATAACATGATGTAATAGGCTTTTAAGAAATAGGGAAGTACGCTTGATTGGACAGAGAACTGTATAAAAGAGCATGCTTGAGCACAGTAAAGTGATTTCCCCGCTGCAAAGAAGAAGAGCTGTAACACCAATAAAAAAGAGCTGTAACACCATAAGACTCCGGCTGTGAACTCTTCTTGGCTCGACAGTAGTCCTGGCTTTGCCTGAGGGGTTCTCATTGCACCCCAGATTCATGCCGCATCCCAGCCTGAGTCTTCTTAGGGGCAGTCTGTGCACTTGATATCTCAGGGCTCTCTCCCTTGCTGGCCAGGATGGGAGTAATCCCATGAGGGAGAGACACATTACAGCATGTTCATCCGCTGCACCCTTCAGAAAAGGGGGGCAACATGTATGTGCACCCTGCTTTTAACATGGGTGTTGTCATCTGTACTCCAATAATCATGAAGGTGTGGCAAGTAATTGACCTAGTCAGGTATGTCTCCCAGGCCCTGAAACCCCTAACTGTATAAAATTTTTGTATGCTCCTAAATAATGATGATTACCTCCAGAATACTCAGAAACTCTACAGGGAACAGTGTGTGTGTGCGCGTGCGCAAGTGTGTGTGTGTGTGTGTGTGTGTGTGTGTGCATTTTTTGAGAGAGAAAATGATATAGCATCCTACATCAATATTCAGTATTCTATCCTAATTATTCAAGAAATTGTTTCACAAGATGAGCTGTCTGTTTTGGGAGGGTGATGTCATTAGAAAAGCCACAAATATCATAAAAAGAAAACAAAATATCACATTTTTGCTTCAGCCCCACATCGCATTTCCCTCATTTTGCCATGCAGGCATTGTCTTTGGAGACAATTAGAAGAATAATTCAAAACATCTAGCTTAACACATAAGTGTGGCTAGATATTTGTGGTAATTAGTGAAGATAGCTCCTAAGAAATCCATGACAGTCTTTAAGCACATGGAACATTATTTTCTAACTGCATTAGCTAAGCAATCTGCTGCCTGGATTGGAGAAAGAGAGCCTAACAGATCAGCATCCCAGACAACAGCAGAACAAGGTATCTGTGCCCCTTAGGAGGTGAGACACATCTTATCAGAGAGGATAATGACCTGCTTTCAGCTGGGACGATATCTGTGGTCAACATTCCAGGGTAAAGTATAACACACCTCAAATCACATTAAGTTCTGTAGTAAACGTACCTAAATAGGCTTTGTTGTGATGTGAATTTAAGGTGCTCCCTAAAGTCTCACAATTCAAGCCCTTCTTCCCATGCTACTGGAACTGCTTTGGGGAGGCCATGGAAAGTGTAGGAGGTAGACTGCTGTTAGGGGAAGCAGGCTGTGGTAAGGAGCGAGGCCTTGGAATGCATACTCACTTTTCACTGCCTTCCTCTATCGGATCCTTGTTCACCTCAATCCAGAGAAACTCTGTCATACTCCAAGAACTCCTCCATGCCTTCAACATCCCTGATGGATGCTCTGAAAACAGGAGCCAAAATAAATGGCTTGTGCTTAAAGTTGTTTTTGTCAGTGCCTCAGATCCTAACAATGTGAAAATAACTGTACAAGGTGTTCTTTCAGGCCTGGAGATTTGGGTGTAGAGCACTGACTGCTATGAAGGAGATCTGGGTTCGATGCCCAGCACCTGAATGTTGGCTGACAACCACCTGTGACTCCAGTTCTGGGGAATCTGACCCCTCCTTTTGACCTCCACAGACATTGTTCCTTGTCACAGATGCACTTACATATATATAGCCAATACACTTATACATGGAAAATAAAAATTTTAAAAGAAAATGTTAAAAAAGAAAACAATTGCCTTCCTAGTTATCTGACAACAGCATAATATATATTTACTTTATAATGGATGAAGTTTCATCTTGCATATTTGCATATACTGTCAGTTGAAAGAAAACCTGTATTCATATTTAGAGACTGTCTTTCATCTTCCATTGTTAGCTTGGTGAGCATATAGATTAAGTGTAGGCAATACGGGTTGGAGACATAGCTCAGAGGTTAAGAGCATTGGCTCCTCTACCAGAACACCCAGGTTCCATTTCAGCACCCATATGACAGCTGGTACTCCCATGTATAAGTGCAGTTCCAGGGGATCTGTTGCTCTCTTCTCACCTCTACAGGCATTACATGACATGTGTGCACTTACATAAATGCACTCATACACATAACCTAAAAACAATAAAAATACAATCTATTTTTTAGAAATAGGCAATAATTGATTTTGAGTTGTATTTGATGATGTCATTAAACAGGTTTTCTATACCTGAAAGATGAAAAAATTTAGCTTTTATCTCTATGGGTTCAGTTTTCCATTCAGAACTCAAAAGTTCCTGGCAATGAATAAATAAACAAACCAGGTACTTATGCCTGTGAAAGCAGCTCTGTGAATAAGCACTGCCTTTCACCCATTCTGGCTTTTCCTTTAGGGCAGGTATTCCCTCTGCCTGTTCATTTTAATTTTCACTTATTTCAATTTGGAGAGAGGGTCTTGCTTGCTAGCTGTCCATCATCAGCATGTTTGATAATCCACACATCTTTTGAAATATTACTTTGAGTTTATGAAATCATCAGAGATAGAAGATAATAATAAAGATTATGTTAATGTGAGTGAAATTTCACATATTGTAAAAGTTTGTGATTTCGTCTACTTAACATAAAAGTAAAATCACGAATAGTAGCAATTTGCTTTATGACAGCAATATCTGCATGATGCAAGAGTCTTCTGTTGTATGTAAATGAAAGATTATTTCTGAGAAAACAGCACATTACAGATATCTCAATTTGGTCTTTGCACTCTGTTAGATGAGGAGGCAATGAGAGGAGATAAATCAGGACTACAGTGATAAATATTGATCATCACATGGAGAAAGTGTTGATGTAACTGACAATAATAGCTCACAAAAGAACACAATATCGAGGCAGGTGTGGTGGATCATGCCTTTTATCCCAGCACTAAGGAGACAGCATCAGTCCTCCAAGTCCCTCTTCCAGCTCTTCCCCTGTCCCCTACTCTTCAATTCCATTCCCTTTTCTTTGATCATTACTGTACACACACACACACACACACACACACACACACACACACCACGTACAAACATATAAAATAAACGGAGTTCATTTTGTCATGTGCTTAGCACTGTTAGACTGGGACTGCATAACCTCTCAGGAAGCTCATCCTTACAGAAGAAATATTCTCCCTCCTTCAGTATCCATTACCCCGTCCCCCAACACATACACATACTGACATGGCAATTAGTATTGTCATTGTACAAGGTCTGCTTGGGAAACCATATTGTGGAGCCTCCATGGAGCCAGTGTCCATGGCAGGTCTAGAAAACCCTATCTAGCAGCTTTCCTACTTTTCTGGCTCTTACAATCTTTCTGCTGCTTCCCACTTTTCTGATGTCCTCTGAGTCTTAGATGTAGGAGTTGCATTGTAATTGTATCCATTGGCATTAGGCATATCATGGTTATTTATTCTTTGTATTTTGACTAGATCTGGAAGTTTGCACTAGAAACAAAACACACAGAAAACACTAGACAGTGTCTGATGCATATCTGCCAGTGACTCTTTTTCTTTAGGACTTTATTTCTATTCTCTTTTTCCATGTGCATGATAGTGCACCCACCTGTAGATGCCAGAATGGACCATCAGAGCTCCTGAAGTACAGTTACAGGTGTTTGTGTGCTACCCCAAATGGGTTCTGAGAAGTGAATATTCTTTAACAAGACCAGTAAACCCACTTAACAGGACAGCCACCTCTCTAGACCCAAAGTGAATCTTACAGTGAAAGTTACAATATGTCACATTTCCCCATCATTATTAAAGCCTCTGAACTTAATAACACCTGTTCTTAATGACAGTAGCATTAATCTGTTTTGGACTTGTTATGTCCTTGGAGGCATTTCCTCACACAATTTCCACCTTTAATTTTGTGTTTGAAAATATCAGGAGCCTAGTGGATACACAAATTTCTATGCCTTAATTATCAAACGTCTGTCCTCATTGATAGAATGGGAGTTACAAGATTTGATGACAATATTAAGAACAATCAGCACTTATCTTAGGACAGGGACAAAAACATTGGAAAATTAGTGGCTACCTTCAGAGAAGCGGTGTTCTTAAACAGTGCAAACCTCAAAGCATCATTAGACACATCATAACTATGAACAATTCATCTAAAAAGATATCACTTATAAATCTTTAAGGGCAGAAGGGACATTAATATTTTTTAATGTTTGAGAATTTAGTGCATGAATTCACAGTGGCTAGCACTGAACACACATGACCTGTTCCAAGATCAAGGGAGTCAACATTTCAGAATGGATGCGGTTAGGTTGGGGGATGTTGGAGGCCACAGGTCAGAGAATAGCCAGCTTAGCCTGATTCCATCTGAGAGAAAAATGGCCCTGGGAAAAATCCTCCCTCTATGCCCTTCTCTCTTAGTGTAGACTCTTGCCCGAGGGCTAGCCAGTCTTATCAATTGCAAAGCTCAAGTAAACAACTTGAGCTTTAAGCTAGCCCAACCACAACTTCCTTTTTCCTGTTTACAGCTGTGTGTCATGAATAGAGAAACCTCCTGTAAAGTCCCGCCCTCAGGGTATATAAGGCTTGCTGCCTCTGAATAAAGTCAGTGTGTCATTCTCCTTTCCCTCTACCTAGTGTGTGTCTCTTTCTGTGTCTGTGTGTGTACTCTTCTCTTCAAGCTTGACGTCCCTCACGTCCCTCGCAGAGACTAGGACCCAGGGCCGTGCAGGCGCGGCAGGGGGACCAGAAGCCGTGGCCCTAACTGAGAAGTTCCTGATGAGCGGTTGCTGCTGGGAAAGTAGAATGAGTTTTCTTTATGAGTGGCCCTTTAGAGGGGGCCTGTGTTTCAACAGAGCACTCTATACCAATGCACATATAGAGATAGCTAGGTACAATCAGTCGCTTTTTAAAAGAGCTCATAAAGTTGCAAGGGAAAAGTGGTGGAATGCATAGAAGGAATTGAGGGGTGAATTTGATCAAAACGTATTGTATACATGTGCCAATTTCTCAAAAAATAGATATATTAAAATTCAACACACTAGGAGCAAGAAAGCTGTTTAAGTACCAACATTTTAAGAATTTAGCTTGAACAGATTGCAGTCAACTTGGGTCATAATTCTCATAAATTCCCATAAATAATCAACAGTCACAATTTTGTTTTCAGATAGCAGGCAAAAAACATTAGAGTGGTACACAGGATTCTATAACCTATATTATCCCAGTACTAGGAATGGGTCTTAGCTCTTTAATATTTCCTGGATGCAAAATAAGTATAGTCCACTATGATGAAGTCACTCTATCTTAGAAACTTTTACAGGTTCTATCATAGACAATCATGGTCCTGCATCAGGTTAGGTTCTTTAAAAATCAAACATTAAAACCCCATTAGACACAGCCTAGCTATGACCTATCCAGTTAAACTTAAAAAAGAATTATTCATAAGTTTTATTGGTAGAAGAGACACTTTTATTAACTGATTGATTAGTAAAATTAACAATAATGTATACACCATAACATTTCAGATATGCATATATTGATATGATTACCACAATCAAGTTCATTAAAATAAATTTCATACAGCAACCTCTTTATATATATTTTTGTGTGTGTGATGTGGAAACATAAGATGTTCTATCTTAGAGGATTACTTAGAGGTATATGATATTACAGGAAACATAATTCTATGGGCCCATCATCAATATCCATTTCATCACCCTATGAAATCTGATTAAGCAGTTATGACTTTACACCACAAAATATTTTCAGCACAAGCTACCATCATGTATGTTACATTCCTGAAATTTTGCATTCAAAGATACAGACTATTAAACTTTTATCAGCATAGTAATGACAAGATTACTATGTGTTCACTCAACAAAGAAACAAAAAATAGCTCAAAATGGGAGCCACTGAGATTGATCAGCAGTTAAGAGTGCTTGCTGCTGTATCCGAGAATAAGGCTCCTGATCCCAGAACCCACATTTGGTGACATACAAATACTTTTAAGAGCAAATCCACAGGAACCGATGCTTTCTTCTGGCCTATATGGGTACACACACACACACACACACACACACACACACACAGTTTCATATAAATAAAATATATCATTCAAATATCTTTGGAGAATATATAGGCTATAATTATTTGTTAATACATATTTTAACTGAAGTTTATGCATTTCATCCATCTTAATCATATTTAGATGCCCTCTTCTATCCTGATCCCCCACAGCCAGCCCTCTAATTTTATGCATTCTGTCATAAATGTTAAAGTCTACAGAAAAATAAATCTTTAAAAATGGTTAAAAAGCATGCTCAGAGAAGGTAGGTGGCATCCTAGTAAAACCCGAATTTTATGAATTCCTGTTTCTCTTTAATCTCGTTTAGTCTTTCTCAATCCCCGGGCCTCACTTCCTGTGTGTGAGGTATGCATGTGTGGAGGGTGGGACATGACATGTGGTGTTTTGCTTTATCTCCCTCCAGCTTGTTCCTTTGGAACATGGTATCTCCCTGAACCTGGGTCTAGGTTCTCAGCCGGCAAGCCTGAGTAATCCACTTCTCTCATCATCCCACAGCTCTGGATTTCCACGTGTCTACACTGCCAAGCCAGGCTTTAAGTGGTGATCCAAACTCACATCCTCATGCTTTCCCAGCAAGCACTCTTTTCCACTGATCCATCTTTCTCCGCACTTCCATGCTAATGTTTTGGAATTGTCAATATGATACTCCCTGCCAGTTTTTGAGAGTTTTCAATGTGACATTAGTTTTTGGACTCATCACATTCTTATTATATGTTTGCTACAGACATTTTCTTTCTAAACAGATTATCTGCTCAGGTAGATGGGGGAGTTCTCCCCTACACAGAGGGAGAGATCATCTAATTTGGATGGTATCTATAAATCAGTAGACACAAAAGCACATCCTGTGTATTTTTGCTTCATTTTAATTCCAGATAATTATCAAATCCTACTCTGCCTCGGTTACCTACCTGCATCTAAATTGGAGATAACACAAAAGTTCATTGGAAGAGTTGAGGATATACCACATATAAGCATCTTATAACAAGGTACTTGTTATAAAACAAGCTACTAAAAATTTTTTTTAGTTATTAGAAGACAATTTTATATATCTGGGGAAGGACTTTACCCCATTTCCTTTTGAATGTGATAGCATGTAAAGGACCAGGTGTATATTCCCAATCTATTTATGGTAATAACTAAGGTGCTGGGTATCAGTATTCTAAAAGAACATTTTTAAAGCTTTGCCCCCCTACGGAGAAAGTTGAATGGAATATTCTTCTGTTATTCCTCCCATAACAAAAATGTTCCATTGGTTAGAAACATTGTTTTAAATATTCATGCCACGTTACTTTTAATATAGTTACAGAGTGATATCCTCAGCAGTAAATAAAACATAAATTCCCAAAGAAAGCCACCCGAGTGTTCAAAGTGGAAATTAGGCACTATTTTTCTTCCATTGTGAACTTTTAGAAGTCTGTGTTTCTCAGAAGCATAACTTCCTGTGTGTGGCATTAAGGTGCTATTTAGGAGAGCTTTTTGATCTCTTAGTATTGTACTGAAAATTCGACCAAGTGGGTTTTGCATGCTACTTAATGGGTGCTAAGTTACAGAACTTTACGATAAAACTATTGGCATTGATTTTTCAGTAAAAAATCTGCACGGTCAAAGCTTGAGTTGCCACAATTCACTCTGCCTTAATGGGAAATAATTGACTACCTGAACTTGATTTTGAATAACTCATATTTAATAGAGAGAGCCTACACATGTCTAATTGAAAAGGAACCAAAATCCCACCACCACCTACAAATTCATACAAGATATATATGCACTGTTTTTCCAAAGCATAAAATGGATTGAAAAATACTTGATCATTTGAAAGGGAAGGCTGGTCCCAGGAAAGGAAAAACTGAAATTATTTAACTGCCCATGGTGGTAAACTCAATCTCTGTATGTCTCCTCCCAGGAAAAGGTATATACATTTTGGAATGTGATACGCAAACAGATCTTAGTGAACATACTGGTTCTAAACAAGTATGAATGATTAAAGCTGCCCTACTCTCCTCCACAATAAATTGAATTATTTGGACAAAAGCATTATCTGTTCTTTCTGAAGATGGCTAAATGGATTTGACTCATGAAAAGATCCTTTGGGCATTCACAGTTGGACACGGTATATAGTATGGTGTGTTTCCAACACAAGATTTGCTTGCTGTTAACAAGAAATTATAGACTCCATTTCCAGAGTATATTCACCTTTATTTGATTAAGAATAAATTGCTTTACCAGGTCACCCAGGGTAGACCATTGGTGTGTCTGGTGAATAAATAAATGAGTGCATTCTCCCTTAGGAAGACTTGGTGGTACCCATAGTAACATATCAATTATCTTGTGCCCAAAGATTGCTTGGAGGAATACTATATTATTAAGACAGTTATCTGTCTCCTCATCTTTTGATCTTATCATTTGAGAAACAATGTTGAGACTTGACATTTAGCTCAGATTTCTTTTTTTTTTTTTTTGCCTTTCATGCACAAAGCCCTGAGCACCATCTCCAGCAGTGCATAAACCAGTAGTCTGTGCACTCAGGATATGGAGGCAAGAGGGTCAGAAGTTTGATATATAGTAATTTCAAGGTCATCCTAGCATACATGAGACCCTGTCTCAAGATAAATAAGATCCTAACAAAAATCCGTTTTGATTTTGTTTCCTTTTGTATTCCTACAGAAAGGTAACAGTTTTGTTGCTTATAAATAACATTACGATTACATTTGTGAGAGTAATAATATTAGCAAAATACAGATTTCAGTAAGCACTTCTAATGGGGAGAATGTACTTTGGAGTTACTAGAAGCTAACATTTTTTGCCAGGCTGTATTTACAAGATAAAACCATCTACATCACAGAAGCTTCTTGATAGAATGTCCTCATCACATACAAAGAATGCCCACCCAAATTTGGCTCTAAAACATGTTGCTATGCTGGAACGAACTGTCTGCAAAGCAAGAATACAAATGTTCCGAGTCCAACTGCTCTGCTTCTAGAAGAAGCCCTCTGTGGTTTGCTTTGTTTGTTTGAATGCTCCAAAATTTACCAATGTTGCTAAAGAATTTTTCTTAGCACCCCATTGTCATTTTATAAATATCTGGTGAACATCAGCTATTTGTCAAAGTCTCAGAAACAATCTCCTGGCCCTTGGTATACCTACCAGGCCTCTACACCCTAATGGTATAAGGCTAAGCATTCTGAGACCAGGATGCAAGGGAAGTTCTGCTTTTGTCCCTTGCAACACTCTTCTCCAAGATTCACCATAGGTGCACTTAAGACCTCTTCATTGCATCCCCGTTGGCACAGCTCATTGTTCACCTAGAACAATGTTTGGCCACCTCTAAGCCTGCACAAAATAAAATAAAAGCACCAAGGACTTGGTCTGGTGGCCTTGTGTATGCATTAGTAATAAGTAATTTGCATAGTGAAACCACAGATTCTTGGGGAGGACAGGAGGCAATCCATTTAATTAACCTGTAGCTCAATATTTTCTTTTACAATTAGACCATGTACACACCTGACAGGTTTCCTTACAATCTGGTTGTAAGACTTGGTCATTCTTTGAGGAAAAGTAGATTCTCCAGAGTATATGACATCTCAGTAGGATGTGTCTAATGGTAGATAGTACAGAAAAAGAGGTTAAGTTGAAGTGCTCTTGTTAGTTTCCTTCCATTAGTACTTGGCATGCAGAGCTAGGTGTATTAGGTAAGTCTATCAGTGAACCTCAAATATCAGGCTAGACAATTGGAGGAAGCATTAGCTGTCCTCAAGTATGTGAGTTGATAAAGAGGCATGCTGCAAGGCAAAGCCCCAGCAACATCTGAAGCAACAAGGCAACCACATGGCTTTAACTCGGATGTGGTGTCCTCCCACTGAGCTTTGACTGAAGGGCCTTCACTGAAGACCTTAGTGTCTTTGCCTTGAATGGAAGGCCCTAGTGTCTTTGCCACTGCAGATATTTCGTACTCGAAATCAGGCCAAAGAACTAAACATCTATTTTCTGGAACGAAAGCATTATAATTCCCAATTTTCATTGAAATGATCAAAGAAAATTTTGTGCTAGGAATCAGATGTCTATCTTTGCTCTTTACAGAGTTTTATTTCTTTGACACCCATTTATGCATGATATCTCAAAATCTAACCTAAGTTCTCCTCTTTGGATTTTGCTATTGATAATGTTGTTTGCTTGGTATTCTCTTCCTTCTCTTCCTTCTTCCTCTCCCTCCTCCCTCTCCTTCTCCTCCACCTCCTCCTGCTCTTCTGCTCCTCCTCCTTCTCCTCTTCCATTTTCTCCTCTTCCTCCTCCTCCTTTCCTTCATCTTCTCCTTCTTCTTTGGTTATTTTGAGTTAAATTCTGGACTACATGAAATGTGGTACTGATGACAGTGGAACCTGACTATTGATAGTTGGATAGAAAACTTACATGTTTGATTTTACTTTGGAAAATCTCATCTGACCTCTTATGGGATTCCTTCTGAATCTGCAAGAAGTTGACCAAAGTTGTGCATTGTCTTCTTTCTGGGGAGGTCGTCCAAGCATAGGAGGCAACTTTCCACAGTGCAGTAACTCTCAGAGACAGAGTCTTGGGGAAGTATGTGCATCGAAATGTTCTGATTTAACCTATGGCTTCATCCACACAGGGATTCATTGCTCAAAGTGATTCTGGGTGGTGGGGAAAATTTTGGAGGCAGAAGCCAGGTGTAGGCAGTCTGGTCATGGGTCCTTCTTTCTTCTGGGTAACCCCTCTTCTCTCTTGATTTCTGCCTTTTTCAGTCACAATATACCATTTTTCCTCTAGAGGTACAAGGCTGACTAACCTTAGAACTCACATAGGGAACAAGAATTATGCCCTTCATCTTTGTCAGCCATATTAGGTCATGGTTCATTTTCCTGATACCAGCATGGTTGTTTAATAGCAGTTTCCACTGTACTGAAAGAGATAACCCTGGAGTTATTTCTTTAAGGCTCAGGAATCTCTAAAAGGAGGTTCCTTAAGACTCAGGAAGGGACAACTTACACAGTTTCAGCACATCTCTACAACTTAGGTAGGAGACTCACAAAGGAGGTTAAATCAGCAGTAAGGACTGTTGAGGAGAATCAAACATGTGCAGCTGTCGACATATCACTGAGAGCTCTAGGGTTGCACTGTTTTGAAATCTTTACTTAATGTGTAGTGGACTTTTGATGCAGCTGTCCCTCAGTCATTTGTGCACCTGGAAGTAACCCTTCACACATAGTCCTGTAGGCCACCTGAATAAACGCATACATTCACCAAACTGGACTTTGGTGGAATACTTAATTTGCTCTGCCTTTGGTTCTCTATCTGAGGTGAGTAGATATTTGTTCTCATCTTCCCAAGAATAATGTCACACAATTGTAGTTGAAATTATGCTTAGATCCTTGAACAGAATGAGGGTGCTTTTGTACAATACAACTTTATTTCTAGACACTGGCCTCTGGATGTCACATGATTTTTAACAGACTTTAAATTTGCAGCAGATTTACATTCACAGAAATAGTATGGATATTCTCTGCCCACAGAAACAAAGGTAAAAAGTATGAACACCCCAATCCATGGCGTTGCATTTGATAGAATCTATGTGGGCAGATTATAATTAACCCAGACTCCCAATATACATTATTGCACAATCATTGTGTAGTATAATCAAGGGGTTTAGATGGATGCTTAATAGCATGTAGCAACCATTGTACTGTCCCCCAAATCTTCTGTGTGTTGTATATTAATGCTTCTGTTCTGCATCCCCTCTAGCCCCTGATTTTTTAAATAAGTGATGTAATTTTCCATTTTCCAAATATCATATTTTTACAAAATATATGATAAATTATTGCACATTGACTCTCTGCATCCTTTAAAAACATACATTTAATTTCTTGTCAAGACTTTCTTCATGCCTTAATAATATAACTCACTTCAGCATTGAATGTCTATCCACTGTCTCAGCCCGTTACTATGTATTCAACAATAAAAGACATAGATGTTTTGCCAATAATAAATAAAACCACTAGAAACTTCCATGGTCATATTCTTCTCTGTATTAGTTTCCACCTTGAGGAGAAAACACTGGGTCACTAAGAAAAGTATACCTTGACATGATTTTGACAGGCCACCACAACATCATTCTTTTCAAAATTTTCTCTTACTGTTTAAGCATGTTAACAAGATTTCTTGGGGCTGGAGACATGGCTCACCAGTTACTAGCACTGGCTGCTTTTACAGAAGACCTGGGTTCAGATCCCCACACCCTCATGGTAAGTAAGGGACATCCATAATTTCACTTCCAGGGGGATGTGACACCCCTATCTGACCTTCTCAGGCATTACCCAAAGGGTCTACTTCTCTACATGTCATGCAAGGAAAACACTTCTACATATAAAATAAAAATAAATATAAATTTCTTCCTTCACAGGACACAGTAAGCAAGCCGAAAATTCAACATGATGTATGGGCCTAGTTCATGGTGGTGATGTCAATTCTTTGAAAATAATGATTCCCTATATTGAGTTTAAACTTCTTGAAAAGAAGTATTGGGCAAGAGTCATCTTAACACTCTGACTATGTATCACAGTATCAGGTCTAATTAACACTAAGATATTTTAATATGAAATTTAAAATCTGTCATTCAAATAATCAAAGTAAAAACAGAGACCCAAAATTTCTTCCCCTTCAAAGTTGAAAACACAGATTTCATTTTTCATGGTGTAACACAAGAAATGCAAAGAGATCTTCAATACTAAATTTTAATTTTTATTTGTCTGCATGCATACATACCTGTGTGTACATGGTTTTGTGTGTGTGTGTGTGTGTGTGTGTGTGTGTGTGTGTGTGTTTGTGTGCAAGTCTCTGGGACCTGAAGCATACCAACAGGGTAAGATAGCCGGCCTGTGTCCCACATGTACCCACCTCCCAAGCACTAGGAACACAAGCACAAGCAGCCACATCCAGGTTGTTGGTTTCATGTTCGGAAGACCAAGGTCATGCCCCTGTGTTTGTAAGATAAGCATTTTCACAAGTGATCTACCTCACCATCTGGTAATACTGAAGCTTTTGAAATGATAAGCAGCTTTCCAAATATGATCCAAAAGGCTTGTTAAGTATGCTGGAACCAGAATGTAGGAAGGGATTCAAATTGAAGAACAGAATACTGAGTTACTTTGATTTCTGTTCCAAAGACTTTCTTGTGAAAATTCACATTAATTTCAAAATAAGCATATTGTGTTTAGAGGCCTGATGCAAATTAATTAATTAATTCATCCTACAGCAAGAAAAAAAGTCTGCATCAAAGGATTGTCATATACTAGAGTCATCAATATTTAAAACGTGAGTTTCTATTTCATTTTATTTTTAGAACATCACTTTCAAGAATTTATTCAATGCCCTTGTAATCCATACTGTAATTCTGGTTTACATCTGATTCTTCTTACAGAATGGCCTGTACTGAATGAGGGATGGAGAAGTGGTTGAGTATCATTTCTTCTTTCAGAGGGTACTGGAAAAATCCAAAGAGTGCTTTAATATGCCTTTGCTGGTCAAATGATGTCTTGAAAAGCCACATGTGCTCTGAATCTCTCTTCCATTCCACATATACCATGCTATGAGCACCAGAGTAAGCCAGTAAGTACCATCCTTTCAAGACCTTCAGTTCCTTCCTCCACATTCCTGCTTGAGTTTCTGCCCTGATTCCAATCAGATATGGGCTACAATGGGGATGTGTCAGCCCAACAAACACTTTCTTCTCCCAAGTTGCTTTTTGTGATGGTGTTTGTCCCATTGGCAGGAAGTGAACCAGAACCCAGAACTTTAATTTCCAAAACTATAATATTAACAATATCATGTGGTACAGGTTGGTCTATACTGGCCATGAAAATTCTCAATCTGATTTTTATCCCCCTAAAAAAAAGAGTCTAGATTTGTGTGAAGATCAGAATACAAGAAAAAATATGACATTATTCATATATATATATATATATATATATATGTATATATATATACATATATATATATGTGTGTGTGTGTGTGAGAGAGAGGAATACTCTATAAGCATCTTTGTATATATTTTTAATTGCTGTAGGCATTATTTTTTTAGCAATAATAAGAGAATTGGGCATTTGTGTATATGTCTATCTTTCAGCCCTTTGGAAACTGAAGCAGGAAGACTGTATATTCAAAGCCAGTCTGAGATTCTTACATAGCCATAAACATTCTACTTCAAAAATCAGGAAATTAACAATAACCTGTATGTCAGTACCTATGTATCGATGATGTGTTCTATTACTAGAAATATAACATATTAAATTTCCATAGATCTGGAGCAACCTAAAATACTTTATGACAACCAAACAGAAGACAATATTGTAATTATTATACCACCTAACATAGTGAGTCTAGAATCCCATTTGAAATTACATGACCAGAACATTTCAAGAAGGATATAAAAAATAAGCCTGCAAGTCTCAAAAGGATGAAGTCTGGACATAATTTGTCTATAGTGTTTGCTCTGAGCTTATGGCAACCTTCAACCTACTTTAGGGACGCTTTCTCAGTCATAGAACTTGGACCATATATACCTTCATACTTTATTGACAGTATTCCAAACTGTAAGATTTGGCAGTACTAAAGCACCTGTAAATGAATGAAATCAATCGCCATTTCTAGGCTACCCTTATTCCTGAGGTTAAAGACAGCCACGCTTCATCTTTCTCTTTACTACAGAGTCTGTATAAATCATAAATACATATGTGCTTTCTCATGGACAATAAATAATACATAAATTTCAGAAGTGTTTAATTTGTTTGAAAGAAATATGGTAATTTATACACATGAGGTGATAAAATTAGAAAACATCCTGGTGGTAGGCATGATGAATTACAACACAATAACCTCTGACCTATTATTCTAATTATGGCCAGTCAGTGTTAGAAAATGTTAAATAAAAAATTTGTATAAATCTCAGCAGATGGTCAAATCTGGTTTACCACTTAATTTTTTAAATGGAGTTTTATCAAAACACAGTAATGCTCATTTGTTTACATATGGTGTAAGGATACTTTTAGAACACAAGTCAAAAAATAACAACTGTCCTCATATGGCCTTGGCATGCTAAAATATTGACTATTTTATTTATAAGGGACAGTAGGCCAATACTTAAGTTACATGTGATACTCTGAACATATACCCTGGTAAGTTTATTGATTCAAGTACTTCCAACAGCCTAACTTGATAGGGGATAGTGATTGTCCCTCACATGAGATTGTCAAAAGTAGTTAATATGGGGCCAGAGAGATGGTCCATTATTGAGGTGATGGTACTATGTAAGCTTGAGGTTCTGAGCTCAACTTCCCAGAACCCATGAAAAACCCATCATGCTGGGTGGCATGCATCTATAGTCCCAGTCCTGGGCAGCAGAGAGGAGATTCTGAGGAGCCTGCTAGCCAGCCAGCTTTCCCAAATCACAGAGTTCCAGGTTTGTGAGACAAATATGTCTCCCCCAAAACTACAGATAAGTAAAATAAGAAGCCACCACTGAGAAGGTGATTCTGTCAGTAAAATGCTTCCTTGCCAAGCATGACTCCTAGAGTTTGGATCTCTAGAACTCAAGGGGAAAGGCCAAGTATGGTGGCACACACCTGTAATTCCAGCATTGAATAATCAGAGACAGGAGAATCTCAGGTTCTTGTTCAGCCACCAATTCAAGGAAATCTGAGACTCAGGTTCAGTGGGAGACTCTGTATAAATTGATAAGATGGACATGGATTGGACAAGGCACTCCATGTCAACATCTACATGGACACTTATGTCCACAGATGCCCCCTCTGTAGTTAAATGATTCCCATTACACAGAACAAGGGAGACACCCCAATCTTTACCCTCCACTAGGTCTTATTTACAGACATCCATAGGAAATCAATATATTGTCTGTATAAATCTTTACCTAAATATATACAAAACCATCACCTATTTATAGCTTTAAACATTGCTCAAAAAATACAGTTTCGTCTACAAATTTAAATGAAATATATTTTCTGGTATCTATAAATAACTGTAACTGAAAGACTTATGAAAATTTGTACCTCTTTCTCATCTAGCAAACACACAAAAGCTCCAGGCGCTGCTAATGATCTTTGAATTATAGTTTTGTTTTGTTTTTCTGTAAAGTAATGGCTGTGCCTATGCTAAGAGATAGTTGTCACAGTTCACCAACTTTCTTTTGAAGTTTGTTTTGAAAAGAAAGAACAGGACTGAGGAAAACCTACCATAAATGCAGTAATTGGGTGTCTAGTAATGTAATTGATCTTTTGTGGATGAAAGCTGACATTACATTTCTGAGAACCTATCAGAACATTAAGGTAAGTTCATGGAGATGTCAGATAGATCTTCTGGCAATTATATTTCCTTGTTAGTTGACATCCTCTGTATAAATGGAGGTCTCTGCATTAGCTCTAAGTCTAACAGATAATTATTCCCTTCTATAGGTTAGTCATAATACACATTGCTTCAATAAAAAAATAGCAGCCAGATTCTTATACCCTTTATGAAGTCACATGATCTCAAGGGAATAAAATCATTTGAGAAAATCTGAATATTTATGGCTAAACTGATCTAGCACATGTAAACGAATTATAAATACAAGACTATTCTTTATTTATACAATAAAAAAATAAATGCCAGCACCAAGAGTTAGATTTTGAGATTTTAAAGCATGGCTGAAACAACTCAGGAGTGGGATTTTAGAATTACTTTAAATTGTATTAATGCTTAAATAGCTAGCTGAGTTTCTGGCTACTGTATTATATAACACAGGAGTCTGCACTGTTTGACTAACAATATTGAAGTACATTATAGATATTTCATTATAGCTGTACTTAGATATACTATTCACAAGGCTATTTTGCGGTTCTGAATAGATACCAAAGATAACCAGGTCAAGGGAGGAATGTTTCTGTTGGCTAAGTTCAGAGAAAGTTAATGGAAGAGTGAAATTCTAAGTATGCCATCTTTGAGTGACAATAAAAATGAGGAAAGGTAATCATATATATTTAAACCAGGGTAATACACTCCACAGACAGCAAGGATTTCTGCTGAAAGAAGTACTTGTGCTTTTCCATGAAATTGATTGGGACGAAAAAGAGATTTTTTTCCCCTCCAGTTTCCAAATAAAAATCCACTAAAATATTACATAACACTACATAGTTTAGTTTCTCATATAAATACTTGAGACCCCAGTGCTCAATTCTGCCACTCCTGGACTTATCCCTAGAGTACTCTATAGCTCATGACCTAGATATCTGCTAATCCATCTTCACTGCTGTCCATAGCCAGGCAATAGAATCACCCTTGATTCCCCTCAAGGGATGATTGAATAATGAATCTGTGGCTCATTTACACCATGGAATCTTATTCAAGTGTAAAGGCAAACAGAATTTCACAGTATGGAACTTTTCCATATTAAGTAAGTAACTCTTACTCAAAATGGCAAACACTGCATAGCCTCTCATACCTCAGTCCCAGATCCAAATTTTTATATATGTGAACTGATGTGGAAGAAAGTGTGTGCAGTGGCAGGAATCTAGATACTGTTCTATGGGAGGGAGAAAAAGGATTTAGGAGAGAGGAGTGAGGAGGGGTGGGGTCATGGACTTTTAATCAATGCTTTATTCATTACTTTTGTTTTATATGTATGAGTGTATTGCTGCATGGGTGAAGGTGCCCTGGAGGTCAGAATAGGGTGTGAATTCCCTGCAACTGTACTTATTGAGAGCTACTAGTGGTCATGTGGGTGCTGGGAATCAAACCCAGATCCTCTGATAAAGCAGCCAGTGACTTTAACTACTGAGCCATCCATGAAGCCTGGGGATGTTAGAGAGACCCCCCCAAAAAAACCAGTAATCATGACAATGCCATGGATATATCTGCAATTTTTCGTGCTAAAAATACAAGAGGAGAATTTGATCGGCCTCTGGGGAGGGATTCCATGCGGAATCTTTACCTGGGAGAAGGGCAAGTGTGTGCTTGCTCACTCCTTACTTCCCGTTCCTTTAAATGCAGTGACACCATGATGATGCCATACAATATATCTGTAATTATAACCTCAACCCCACCTAATTTGGAGGATTAAATTTCCAACACATACTGTTTTGGGAGGGCATACTTATGCCACTGCGAATACCTAGAGACATACATGAAGCTCTTCGTCACAGCACTGGTAGACAAGCATGGGATTCATGTTAAACTATCTGTCTGTTTATTTGTTACACCAACAGTTACACCAATGGTAACAGTCTTATTCCACTTAAGAACATTTAATTCAACAACATAGCAGGTGGAAGGAGACTGTTACATAATATGACAGGGAAATGGCTCAGTTGGTAAAGTACTCTGCCACATAAGCACGGATACCTGAGTTTGGGTCCCCAGTAGTCATTTAGAAATCTGGTGTGCTGGCATGTGCCTTACTCCTTTACTGTGGAATTCAAGACAGGCAGATATCTTGAGCTCATTGACCAGACGGCCTGGAAGTCAAAAAGCTGTGGGTTGAGGGATGTAGGGTTCTGGCCCCACTGCTTTCCCTTCTCTCTTAGCACTAGGCTCTCAGTCAAGAGCTACACAGGTCTTGTCATTTGCAAAGCTCAAGTAAACAACTTGACCTTTAAGCTCTCCCAAACCTTTAAGCTCGCCCAACCCTCAACTTCCTTTTTCCTGTCTGCAGCTGTGTGTCATCAATAAAGGATGTCTCCTGAGAACCTGAACTTTTGCCCTCCTGCAAAGCCCCACCTCAGGGTATATAAGGCTTGCTGCCTCTCAATAAAGTCAGTCATTTTCCTTTCCTCCTACCCAGTGTCTGTGTCTGTGTCTCTGTCTTGTGTGTCATTCAATCCACAGCCCTCCACCAATCCAGACTTGGTCAATGAACATAGCATGGGCGCTACAGCAGGAGGTCCCCACCAAGATCAGAAAGAGAGGACTTGCTGACCGATCACCGGGGAAGGCTGCCCTGCAAATCTGACATCTAACTATCTAAACAAATCTATTGATCAATTAACTATCTATCTAGTCTTTCTAACTGAATATCATCTATATTTCATCTATCATGTATGTACCTATCAAATCTGTCTATAAACCAACCTATGGAGAATATATCTGTCCAGATATACCTAGCTATTCTCTTTCAAATTGCCTATCAATATATCTATCCATCCATATACCTAAATCCCACATCCTCCTATTGATCTATTCTTTATCTACCATCTGTCTCTACAGTAAATTCTTAAGGAACTTTGCTTTCTTATTTTCCAGTTACCTTACATTGGTGTGACTTTGATCATTTATCTCAGTAGATAAGGACCTTGTTTCTAAGCAAGTTATATAATGAATTTAATTTTTGGTTTAAAGATATTTGAATTTTTTAACTTTGTGGATATATTCAGAGAAAATTGCCATTGCAATTTTTGTTCCCTAAGATATGTTTTGTTGGTAGAATATGCTTCCATTTTCCCTTTGGAATGATTTATCTTCCCACCATAGTACACCATATATTGTAAGCTGATGACCATCTAGATTTTTGATGAGCTGGACACTGTAACCTCATTGATAAAAGTTTGTATTGCTAATTGCTAGGCCAAGGGAAACACAAAATTTGATGTATGGTTGCTATTTAATGTGTGCTAACTAAGTGCTGTAAAATATATATGAAAATTATTCCAAATTCAAATGGATCCTCAAAAGGCCTTGGACAACCAAAAATAATCCTCAGCAAAAACAGCAGTGCTGGATGAATGATAAGGCCAGATATCAATGGGTTTCATAGATATAAAAATAATAACAGCAAGTTGTTTGCAGTAAACCAAACCCAGAGGTCAATGTAACAAAACAGAAGATGGACACAAGAGTGTGTGCATTACATCTACCTGATGTTTGAAAGAGATGCAGCTTACAGCATGGCCATCAAAGAGTCCCGTGCTCAGTCACACATTGCCTTGAGTGAATTGTCCAACTGAATCTGCAGAAGTGTCACTCCATACCAGACACATGCTACACTGCAGAGCAAACCACTAGGATTCCAATGTGGGAGACCAGCCAAGAGGACTGAGAGCTCCTGTGCTTAGACGATGCCTTCGGCTCAAGAGAACACTCCATTTCTCATTCAAGGAGATTGTCAGGCCTCAAGGTAGTTTCTTCCAGGTTGCCACTCATGACATAGATCCCCCGTGGTGGCCTTCCCCCTCTGCAGTTGCCTGCAGAATCCAGTTTCCAGGTTCCAAGACTGTTGCGTGCTCAATGCTTGAACTCGGCCTTGAGGTTTAGGAGTGGAGGCGGCTAATGACAAGGTGGGGACATCTAGGAGCAACAAGAAATTGATTTATAAAACTAATGTTAAAGGATGATGTTGGTCTTTACTTTTCAGATAATGTAAATTTTCTATACTGTCTCTGTCTCTCTCTGCCTGCCTATTTCTCTCATAATTTTTTTTCGAGTTTTGTGGATTCAATACAACAGATCTTAATCAAATTTAAACTACCTTCTCTACCTATCGACCCACCAAATAGCCATCCACAAGCTTGCCTGACTTCATGCATCACCCCAATCACAGAAAAGCATAGCCAATAAAAAAATACTACAAAATCATCTGTTGGTACAAGATCAACCAGTGGAATCTATTCAGCCAGGCTACTCAGGGTCCACTATCTATCTGCCAGTACAAATGTGTCCCCATGAATATGATGTCTGGGGATGTTCCTCTATCTCATGTGGTCCACCAACACTCAACAAGTGTTGATCTTACAGGAACAGACTCTCCTTGAACACAGACTTTACAGCTACTTCCCATCATTCTTCAGCCCCTAGGAGCACTGAGGTCTTCATTCCTCATTCCCTGGATGACACTGCATAATTGTACTTTTATAACAGTGAATTCTTGGACTGTAAAGGAATGTGTTAGGTCTATCCACTGGTTTGAGCTGATTTTTTCAGCAGCACTTACAGCAAGGCCATCCAGTAGCTTTGTGCTCAGTAACCCCATCCCTGAATGACGTGTACAACACAGAGTGCATGATTGTGACAACCAGTGATTTAGCACACTGCAGAACGAGCTAGTAGGACTCCAGTGTGAGAGACTAGCCCAGTAGGTTGAGCACTCCTGTGCAGAAGGGATGCCAACCACCCAGGAGAAATCTCCATGTCTGATTGTAAGAGAGCCACAGGTCTCAAAGTAGATTCTGCTATGCTGAAGTCCCATGACACGGGAGGTGGCATTTGCCCATCCGGTCACGTGCAGAATCAGCTTTCCAGGTTCCAAAGTTGGCACGTGCTCACTGCTTGCACATAGCCTTGAGGGTTATGATTGCTGAAAGAACCTGTCATGGCCGGAACCTCTAAGATCAACAAACTGAAAACTGAACTCATTATTTCATCAAGCCTTCCTGCCAGGTAATCACGAATTCTACCCATAGATAATGATTTGTAAAAATATGTCCAAGACATGATTTAAGTTAAAAATTTTTTTTGAAAACATAAGTTTTCTATCATCTTTTTTTTCTTTTAAAAAGTTTCCTGAGCTTTATAGATTTAATAAAATATTTGTCAAACAAATTTAGAACCCTGTCTTTATCCATGGACTTCTCAAATTCCCATCAACAAATGGATCTCTTGCACTCCCCATGTATGTTAAGGCTTAGCCAGTTAAGCACTTGTACCCAGTTGTCCTTCTGTGCAAGTGCATGCTGTGGAATCTAGTCAGCCCAGCTGGAGATTTGATAGAAAATCTACTCTCCCTCAACCCCCTCCCATAAGATGGCCCAATGGATTAAGGTTCTTGCTTCAAAGTCTAGCAAACTGAATACCATTCTGGAACCTAAATCTGACCTGTGGAAGCTAAATCTGACCACAATTGAATGTGTAGGAGCTGAAAAAGGTTTGTACTGCAAAGTTGTTCTTTGACATGCACACAGGTGCACACTGAATGCTACACATATGCAGCATAAACACATACACAGAACAAAGTTTTACATATTTAAAAATAGCCCAATTTTTGTTTTCCTATCAATTTTTCTAAATTCATTAAACCCTCCCAGTTGCCTAGGATATATAGGACCCTATCTATCTGACTCTGTTACTAAACTCACATAGTGCCAGGAGCATTCGGCACCTCATCCTTGAGCCCCTTTATAGGCTCTGAGCATGTGCCAGCCCTAGGGTCTGGAATCCTGGTTCCTAACCAATCCCAACAGGCAACTTCCTCCTCATGAACTAGGTACAGTTCCTGGGTTTCCTTCACAAAGTATCACAAAAGCTTGAGAACTGCTTGAATCAGATCTGGCCTCTTCACCTGGGCTGGGGTGAACTCCTAGGATAGCTAGCACCCCAAACAGCTGGGCGGGAACCTGCCAGGTCCCTCACAGCCTATGATTTTATTGAGTTGGATGTGGTATCTTGCAAGAAACGCTAACGAGATCTAGCAGGGGCAGACAGTTCAAGAGAGGGTACTTATGCCCATGTGCATGATGCCTGTGCAAAATCTGCCACGTGAGTGGAGGTATCCCCAAGGACCACAGGAAGATTCTAGGGAAGGGAAGGACAACTGCTGCACCCACAGCAGAAGCCACTGTGTAACCATGATAGGTCAGTGGTGGACGAGGTGGACGGAGGGACGTGTGCTTCTTGGAGCTTTGCCCCCGCCAGTTCCCTGGCAGTCAGCTCGTGTCTTGCATCCCGGGACAGTGACTCCTAGAACATCTCGATGTTTCCTTGTATGGACTTTGACTTGTCTTGTCCTCTTAATTCTTTTCATTATCTTGCTTTCCTGTAATCTACTACCCAGGGCCAAGGCAGAGAATGTACTGAATGTGGCTACAGTCTCCTTGGAAGAGACACAGGGCTCTCCTCCTGTGATTCAAGCAATGATGCAAGTAATTAGAGAGCAGCAAGATAACCCGGGGGAAGGAGTGGGGGCTTTCATGGATCAAGTTGAGCAGAAAGAGCTCATGATACAGGAAGTGATAATAAGCCAGAAAAAGTAAAACTAGGAATACTGATTGGAAGTCCCCATAGTTATAGCAAAAGTCCCTCAGATAAAGAATTACAGAAATTGGCAATTCCCACTAGGTACTTTCTGGGATATAAACAGCACAAGCCTGAAAGTGGTTGATGGACTCCTTCAGAATGGAATAAACAAGCAATAGGTATATTTAGATCCATTGCCATTTACAGGAGCTTATGATAAACAAGGCATAAGATGGGTAAATCCTGAAGGACAGAGAAGGAAATGGGGCACTCTCCCTTTCCTTGAATGTTTAAAGAAAATGAGAAAACCCACCATAAGCCATCTGTCTAGCAACTATCAAAAAATAGGCAGACAAAAAACTATTGCAGATCCCAGAGCTGCAGAACACATTACATCATTAGTCTCCAGAGACTCTGACTCCTTCGCACCCTATTGAGACCATTTTCCCACAACACTGTGGTGACACAGTGCCAGACTTAATTCCACGAAGTGCCTTACTGTGAACTTTAGCCCATGCACAGCTGACTGTAACCGCAAATAGATGCTAAAAAACCTCAAAAACATGATGTGATATCTATAAAATGCATAATAATTGGAACTGTAACTATCCTGTATCTGCTTAAATTGTCACTTTGCCAGTTTCTTTTCTGTAACCATATATAAGCACCTTGAACCCTCAGTAAAACACAGCAGATTCAAACCTCAACCTGAGTTGTGTCTGTCTGTCAGTCGCCGAATCCTGAGTTCTCCTAGAGCCTTCAGCCCTGTTCCCCTCGGTCTCCAGTCTCCTAGAGGGACGGTCCGCGGCAGGTGGCGCCCGAACAGGGACCCTTTGAAGGACAGGTAATTTCTTTTCTTTCTTTTCAGAACTCAGGATCGGATCTCACCAGGGAACTGCAGTCCCGCCGGTAAAGGCTGACCGGTTAAGTGTGAGTAATCTCAGTAACCATGGGGCAAAACATGACCAAGAATGATAAAATGTTCTTGTTAATGATAAAAAGAATGCTGGCAACTCGTGGGTTTAAAGTATCAGAACACCTGTTGTGGGAATTCTTAACCTTTATTAAAAAGGTCAGTCCTTGGTTCATGGAGGATGGGTCTATGACCATTGATGAATGGAAAAAGGTTGGTAAAGAAATGCGCCGCTATGTTCAGCAGAATGGGGAAAAAACCCTGCCAGCACAAGCCTACCCGCTATGGTTACAAGTCAGAGAATTACTCACTGAGTCAAGTGACTTGGAAGGCCTGGTTCATGAAACCGCTTCAGCTAGTGATAGCCATGAGTCACTGATAATTTTAGCTGAAGATCCTCAGCCTTCAAAATACGGAACAACCTCAGGGAATCCCCCTGCAGCATTCTTAGAGTCCTACTCAGATGAGGAGGATGACTTTGATCTGACAGATGAAATGGCAAAAATTAATATCGGAGATGAGGATAGAGACCACGGCCCACATCTGAGCCTCAAATCTCGACCTTTAAAGAGCAAAAAACGGCCTCCTTTGCCACCAGTAGGCTTTAAAGGAGCTTTAGCTGAAGCTCGGCGAACGAACAGGAGATTGTACTTTCACTTTCCCTGTCGCAGAGGCGCTCGATGATGACAACGCGCCACAATGGGAGCCGTTACCGCTAAAAACTCTTAAAGAACTACAATCTGCCGTTAAAACGGTGGGAGCTTCTGCTCCATACACTCTTCAGGTTGTGGACATGGTCGCCAGCCTGTGGCTGACCCCCTATGATTGGCATCAAACAGCCAAAGCAACTTTATCCCCCGGAGATTATATTCTCTGGAGAACAGAGTATGAGGATCGTAGTAAAGAGACAGTAATTAATTCCATCAAAAAACGGGGGCCAAAACCAACCATGAGCATGCTCCTTGGTACTAATGAGTATGCCACCCCTCAGTCTCAAGTCACGATCCCCAGGGAGATCTTAGAGGCCATAATGGGTAACGCTGTGCTGGCTTGGCGCAAAATACCTCCTCCCGGAGCCAAGGGCGGAGCATTGGCTAGCATTAGGCAAGGGACAGAGGAACCATATCAAGAATTTGTGTCTCGCCTAGAGGAAGCTGTACAGAGAATGCTTCCCCCTTCAGAAGGGACAGACATGCTTATTAAACAGCTTGCATGGGAAAATGCCAATGCTCTATGCCAGGATTTGATCAGGCCACTAAGAAAAACAGGAACTTTGCAAGATTTCATAAAAGCATGTATGGATGCCTCACCAGCTATAATCCAGGGAATGGCTTATGCTGCAGCCATGAAAGGGGAACGATTCAGCGCCTATGTTAAGAAAGCCTTCAGTGGAGGCAAAGGAGGCCCCCAGAGGGATGTAGTTTGTTATAACTGCAATAAACCAGGTCATGTACAGAAAGACTGCATCAATAAAAAGAGGTCTTCCGGGGAGAAAGGAACCCCGGGAATATGTCCCCGATGTAAGAAAGGAAAACATTGGAAGAATGAATGCAAATCTAAGTTCCGTAAGGATGGAACCCCTCTTGAAAAGGAGGAAGAGGATAAAGAGTCAAAAAACTAGAAGAGGGGCTTTCTCCTAGCCCCGATATAAAGGGAGAAAATGAAAATACAGAAGACCCGAAAGTCTCTAGTCTAAGGGCTGAAGCCCCTGAGTTCACTATCCATTCCCTGCCTAGAGGCACTCCGGAGAGTGCAGGCTTGGATTTGGCAAGCACTAAGGATTTGATAATTTCCCAATGGGACGGTGTAACCTTGATTCCCACTGGGACACAAGGACAACTGTTGCCTCAGACGGTTGGTCTCATAATCGGGAGAAGTTCCAATTATAAGAAGAACTTTGAAGTTCTCCCAGGCATAGTGGACTCGGATACTGAGGCTGAGATTCAAGTAATGATTAAACCATTAACAGAGACTCTGCAAATTCATAAAGGACAGAGAATAGCTCAGCTTATTTTATTACCATACATAAACTTACCTAACAAAACCTTGCTCCCCTCTAGAGGGAAAGGACAGTTTGGGGCTACAGATGTAGTAGCATGGGTACAGGACCTCCAAGAGAGGCCCTTTAAGGAAATAAAACTCAATGGAAGAAAATTTAAAGGTCTTCTAGACACAGGAGCAGACAGGACATGTATTGCTGCTCAGGACTGGCCTGTTCATTGGCCAGTCCAGAAGACAGGGTCCACATTAGTGGGTCTAGGGACATCCACTGGAGTAATGCAAAGCTCCATGCCTCTAAAATGGGAAGTAGAAGGAAAACAGGGAATGGTTAAACCTTATATTCTACCTTCCTTGCCCTTTTCCTTATGGGGAAGAGACATGATGGAAACATTGCAGCTTAAGTTAGTTACTGCTGATCACCTTGGTGAGCAGCATTTTACATAGGGGCTGCTGCAGATACCTTATTTGCAGACAAAATAAAATGGAAGACTGATGAGCCTGTATGGGTAAGTCAGTGGCCCCTAACACAGGAAAAAATACAGGCTTTGGAAAACTTAGTACAAGAACAATTGGAGAAAGGACATATAGAAGAAACTAGTAGTCCTTGGAATACACCAGTGTTTGTCATTAAAAAGAAATCAGGAAAGTGGAGATTATTACAAGACCTTAGGGCAGTTAATGCAGTCATGGAGGACATGGGTGCCTTGCAGCCAGGGCTCCCCTCCCCCGTGGCTGTTCCTGAAGGTTGGAACTTAATTATTATAGACTTACAAGATTGTTTCTTTACCATTAAATTAGATCCAGAAGATTGTATGCATTTCGCATTCAGTGTTCCCTCAGCAAATTTTCAAAGACCCTTTAGGAGATATCAATGTAAAACTTTACCTCAAGGGATGAAAAATAGCCCTACATTGTGTCAGAAATTTGTAGACAAAGCTTTATTATTAATTAGAAAGACTTTTCCTCAGGCATATGTTCTCCATTACATGGATGATATTTTATTAGCTCATCCTAATAAAGAAACGCTTGAAAAAATACTTACAGAAACAATTGTTCAACTTACAACACACGGACTAATAATAGCCCCAGAAAAAATCCAAAGAGACAAACCTTTGTCCTATCTAGGACAACTAATACATAATGATTTTATCTCCACTCAAAAGGTGGCTATTAGAAGGGATAAGTTGCAAACTTTAAATGATTTTCAGAAATTATTAGGAGATATAAATTGGATTAGACCACATTTAAAAATTACTACTGGAGAGCTAAGTCCTTTATTTTCCATTTTACAAGGGGACCCGCACCCAAAGTCACCTAGGCAGCTCACAATTCCAGCCCTTTCCGCCCTGCAAAAGGTGGAGCAGGCTCTAACAGCTGCAAAAGTAAAACAGGTTAACTATTCACAGCCTTGGTCTTTGCTCATTTTTTCCACATCCTACACGCCCACTGCATGCCTATGGCAGGCAGGTGTGTTGGAATGGCTTCACCTGCCACACACTCAAACTAAAATATTAGCGGATTTTCCCTACATGTGCTCTCTTTTGATCATTAAAGGCCGACAAAGATCCAAAGAACTATTTGGAAAAGAAGGGGAAGAAATTATTACCCCCTACAACAAACAACAAGTAGAATTCTTAATACAAAATAATGAGGATTGGATAATAGCTCTTCAAGGCTTTACAGGACAAATTAAATACCATTATCCAAAACATCCTCTTGTAGAGTTTGCAAGGAATGTGCCGTTAATATTTCCAAAATTGTGCTCCTCAACCCCATTAGAGAATGCTAAAACAATTTTTACGGACGGGTCTTCAACAGGAAGATCTGCGGTTTTTACAAGTAATGCACCTCCACTTGTTTCTCAAGGCTTGCAAACTTCTGCTCAACAAGCAGAAATAAAGGCTGTTATTTTAGCCTTTGAAAATTTTTCTGAAAAATTTAACCTTTATACAGATTCTAAGTATGTGGTCTCTCTTTTCCCGGCTTTAGAAACCGCTTTATTATCAGGTGCCTCTTTAATTTTGCCCTTGCTAAAGACTTTGCAAAGTTTAATAATGAAAAGACAAGAGCCTTTCTTCATTGGACATATCAGAGGCCATAGTAATCTGCCAGGACCTTTGGCTGCAGGAAATGCTGCGGCCGATCTATTAACAAGAAATGTGATCGCCTCTGCATTAGAATTAGCTCAGGAAAGTCACGGCTTGCATCATCAAAATGCCCTTGCATTACGACGCATGTTTAACATTTCCAGAGAACAAGCAAGACAAATAGTGAAACTTTGCCCTAATTGCCCTCAAAATTCCCCGGTGCAGAAAATGGGGGTCAACCCTAGAGGACTCAAGGCCAATGTACTTTGGCAAATGGATGTTACCCATATTCCATCCTTTGGAAAGTTGCAATATGTTCATGTAACTATCGATACCTTTTCTCATTTAATATATGCTTCTGCTCGAACAGGAGAAGCAGTAAAGGATGTGATTCAACACTTGAGTCAATGCTTTATGTACATGGGGAAGCCATTTCAAATAAAAACAGATAACGGGCCAGCTTATACTTCTAAGGCCTTTGAAAGCTTCTGTATACAGTGGCAACTGAGCCATATCACGGGTATCCCCTACAACCCACAAGGTCAAGCAATAATTGAAAGAGCTCACCAAATCTTGAAAAATCAAATTAAGAGATTGCAAGCTGCAAATTCATATTTCACCCCCCATCATTTGCTTTCGCATGCTCTTTTTGTTATAAATCATTTAAATACCAATGTACAGGGAAGAACTCCTGCATTGAGGCACTGGTTAAGGGAAGCCCAAGACGCCTCCCCAAAAGTAGTGTGGAGAGATCTCCTTTCCGGGAAATGGAAAGGACCTGATGTTCTCATAACTTCGGGACGAGGGTATGCTTGTGTCTTTCCACAGGATGCTGACTCTCCCATCTGGATCCCAGACCGGCTCATCCGGAACGCGCCAGTTGAGAAAACGCAGGCGCCGGAAGCCACGTACCAGGAGGATGAATCATCTGACACAGAAACTGAAGAAGCTGAAGCTGCAGGAAGATGCAAGTCCTCCAATAACCTGGACAAGAATCCGCTGTCTGACTAAGGCAGCTAAGACCCTCTTACTGGAACAGGGGAAACCCCTGACCCCTTGCATGTATTTTCTCGCTTTCTTGGCAATGATTTCCGCTACCCCTACTGCGGAAAGTAGGGCCTTTTGGGCTTACATTCCTCGGCCCCCTCTGTTGCAACCCGTGGGATGGTTTGACCCCGAACCAATTAAGGTCTTGGTAAATGATACAATGCGGTTAGGGGGACTCCAAGATTCTAATGAAAGGCCCCGGACCTCCTCATATATAACGTATGAGGGTAAGTCAGATTCCTTACCAATCTGTATTGTGCTGCAAGGAACTAAAACTCCCGCTGGCTGCTTAACCACCAGCCATCGCACTTTTCTTACTGACGCCCCGGATAGACAAAACGAAGGTAAACGGTGGATGTGGGAATTTAGCCTGCTTACCTTAGGCTATCCATCTTATAATGAGACTTATCAAAAGGTAACTTTTATGCCTATTCCTACTTGTGTACAATTATATAAAGATACTAATCAATTTTGGGATGCTTCTGTTACTAAATATCCCACTTGGCTCTCTTGTGGATTTCCGCATTCTGCTGTTAAACATACTCCTGTCGGTTCTAATGTAGAGATTTGGGATTTCTCTGTTTCTTCTGGAGAGAAAAAATATGAACAATACCTTAAGGACAGGAAGGCTAAATTTCATGGCTATACTCCGCAGATGTATGGAGAGCCTTTAACAAGATGGTATTCTCAAGGCCTAGTAGAACCAGTTTGGGTAGCTCGGGATCCGACAAAGTCAAGTGATCCTATGATAATACATAAAGATCTGTTCAGATTAGTAGTTGCTGCCAACCCTTTCATTGAAAAGCTACCTAATAAGACTAAAAGTGAACTTACTGCAGTAAAGGCTTGTGTTGGATATCCATATGCCATGCTATTAGGCAATGCTTCACATATCAATATTACCAAGCTTGGGAATTCCTATGAACTGACCTGTCATTTTTGTAAATTGACCAACTGTATTTCTTCTTCGGAACCTAAAGACTTAGAAGTTTTGCTTGTCGTTCGCCGCCCTCCGTTTGTTATGCTTCCTGTAGAATTGGGTGACGACCCATGGTATGATAATTCTGCACTATTAGTTTTAGGTTCCCTTAATTCCCTTATTAGACCAAAAAGATTTGTTGCAGCCTTAATACTTGGAATTACTGCTCTTATTTCAATTTTGACCACTTTTGCGGTTGCTACCACTGCCCTGGTACAAGAGATTCATACAGCACATTATGTTAACGAGCTTAACAAAAACATTACATCCGCTCTGCTACAACAAGTGGCTATTGACAACAAGCTTGAGGCAAAAATTAATGTTTTAGAAGAAGTTGTGCTAGCTTTAGGTCAGGATGTGGCTAATCTCAAGGCTCAGCAGGAAGCTCGCTGCCACAGCGGCTTTCATTCTATTTGTGTGACTCCTCTCCCTTATAATAAATCCGAACCTTGGGAGAAAGTCAAAGCTCATTTGCAGGGCATATGGAAGGATAGTGAGATTACTCATGATCTGAATACTCTTCAGAAAGATATCTCAGCAATGAGCCAGGCTCACCTACAATTCGGAGACTTGCAGTCCCTTGCAAATGATTTAAAAATAAACATGAAAGCCCTTAATCCTTTAGATTGGGAGCAATACATAATTTTCATAGCAGTCATTGGCTGCCTTGTGCTATGTGTGGTACTGTTGTTTCCTTGTATCCTACGCGTTCTTTTTCGTTCTATAGGAGCCGTCCAGCAGGAAGTGTACGAGTTTCATTTAAAAAACAAAAAACGGGGAATTGCTGCACCCACAGCAGAAGCCACTGTGTAACCATGATAGGTCAGTGGTGGACGAGGTGGACGGAGGGACGTGTGCTTCTTGGAGCTTTGCCCCCGCCAGTTCCCTGGCAGTCAGCTCGTGTCTTGCATCCCGGGACAGTGACTCCTAGAACATCTCGATGTTTCCTTGTATGGACTTTGACTTGTCTTGTCCTCTTAATTCTTTTCATTATCTTGCTTTCCTGTAATCTACTACCCAGGGCCAAGGCAGAGAATGTACTGAATGTGGCTACAGTCTCCTTGGAAGAGACACAGGGCTCTCCCCCTGTGATTCAAGCAATGATGCAAGTAATTAGAGAGCAGCAAGATAACCCGGGGGAAGGAGTGGGGGCTTTCATGGATCAAGTTGAGCAGAAAGAGCTCATGATACAGGAAGTGATAATAAGCCAGAAAAAGTAAAACTAGGAATACTGATTGGAAGTCCCCATAGTTATAGCAAAAGTCCCTCAGATAAAGAATTACAGAAATTGGCAATTCCCACTAGGTACTTTCTGGGATATAAACAGCACAAGCCTGAAAGTGGTTGATGGACTCCTTCAGAATGGAATAAACAAGCAATAGGTATATTTAGATCCATTGCCATTTACAGGAGCTTATGATAAACAAGGCATAAGATGGGTAAATCCTGAAGGACAGAGAAGGAAATGGGGCACTCTCCCTTTCCTTGAATGTTTAAAGAAAATGAGAAAACCCACCATAAGCCATCTGTCTAGCAACTATCAAAAAATAGGCAGACAAAAAACTATTGCAGATCCCAGAGCTGCAGAACACATTACATCATTAGTCTCCAGAGACCCTGACTCCTTCGCACCCTATTGAGACCATTTTCCCACAACACTGTGGTGACACAGTGCCAGACTTAATTCCACAAAGTGCCTTACTGTGAACTTTAGCCCATGCACAGCTGACTGTAACCGCAAATAGATGCTAAAAAACCTCAAAAACATGATGTGATATCTATAAAATGCATAATAATTGGAACTGTAACTATCCTGTATCTGCTTAAATTGTCACTTTGCCAGTTTCTTTTCTGTAACCATATATAAGCACCTTGAACCCTCAGTAAAACACAGCAGATTCAAACCTCAACCTGAGTTGTGTCTGTCTGTCAGTCGCGGAATCCTGAGTTCTCCTAGAGCCTTCAGCCCTGTTTCCCTCGGTCTCCAGTCTCCTAGAGGGACGGTCCACGGCAGACAACTATGAAATAACCCTGTAACTCCACTCATAGAATTGATCTTAAACTGATGTTTTACCAGTCAGGAAGGATGGCTTCAAATTTATTTCAAGAAAACTAACAAAAAATGCACACCAGGGAGAAAACTGAAGCTATAACAACAGCAAGTACAGCTGAGCCCAAAAGATATAAATTAAAATGAGCACACATTTATTAAAATATTTACATTTCTAAAACATAAGGTTACAGTAATATTTGCTCAGAAATAGCAAGAATACTCATAAAGATTGTCAAATACAGAAGAAATTATCAAGTCTTTAAAAATTGGTTGCTGATTTTCAATGCCAGGAGATGATTTAATAAAACAGGAAGAACACAAGATATTCTTTTCAATACTTAAACATCATCATCAACAACAACAACAACAATATCCATATCTTCTGTGGCATCAGATCAGGCAGGCCTGTGAACACTGTTCCAATGGCCTGAGTGGCTTGCTCTGGATGTGTCGCCTCCTCAATATTGCTTCCAGTTATTCAAGACTGGGCACAGAGGATGTGACCATGGTTTTACTGAAGACTGGTTTGATGACAGTTGACTCTTGTTACAGACTCTGCTTGCTACTCTTGGGTTCTAGGACATAACAACAGAAGAGACCAATGTTACTTTGAGGAGAAGGACTATCTCCCAGGCCCCATTGGTCACAGTCAGTAGATTTGAGGTCTCTAAGCAGAAAGCAAATGATGTATCCATGATGGGCACCATGTTATACGGAGATGGTATAATATGATGCAGGCAAATTGGGTATGTCCAAGGTAACTTGGGGGAGAGAGGGTGGACTGTGAGTCTGTTGATTCTAGGTA
Source organism: Eospalax fontanierii (assembly GCA_035773235.1). Lineage (NCBI taxonomy): Eukaryota > Metazoa > Chordata > Mammalia > Rodentia > Spalacidae > Eospalax > Eospalax fontanierii. The sequence goes on along the minus strand of JAJHUQ010000048.1, from coordinate 4,028,846 downwards.
TATGTTTGAAAAATCCCTGGTCAGAAGCTTTGATGAATCCTTCACAGAAGACTTTGAGTGTATGCAGTATAGACAGAGATGTCAGAGAGGAAAACTGTGAGGAATGCGTCTAGAGATGGGGAAGAGGTCAAGACATATGTCATGTGAAAAATGTGATGTTCCAGAAGTGAAATGTCTGAATATTTCTGTTTAATAGAGGCAAAGTACTGTACCTGGTTGTGTAGTGGAGAAAGTATCTGGACCCCACTTAGACCTAAAATCAAGGTTCCTGCCCACCTTGTAGTGTGGGATGAGTTTAGTGAAATACTTCTTCTGGCTTTAAATCTTCGTCAGAAAGGAGAATATGATTTTGTTGCAGGGAATGAGTGGCAGTCCAGGCAACAGAGTGCATGTTCTTCCAAGAGTCCACCCATCAGTTCCCAGTGAGGTCACCTTCGCAGGCCTGTGTTCAGATGCTCACGTCTGTAAGTGAATCATGAGCCACATATATGGGTTACTGCCTTGAAGAAGTTTTATTGGGTTCTTGTCTTTGCTAACTATATTGGGGATATGTTATCCTGATGCAGAGTGTTCTGAAATCCTCATAGGTAAAGGGAAATGTCTTAGGACCTCCAAATTTGGAATAAATCCACGTTAATTAGAGAAAGAACCAATGTGATGGCCATATCTGAGGAATGTTTGGGAAAAAACAAAAGCTTGAGGCCCCCTTGGAATAAAAGACACAGAAGATGTGAGGCTCTTTTTAGAAACACATAGGTCTGAACCCCCATTTCATAGGTGATATATGCATTGCCCACATAGGAACAGAACAAATGCTGAGGCCCCCTTTGATATTTGGATCCCTTTTTGAAAGCAGGAATGCCTGAGGCCTCGTTTAGCAGAGGGAATATTTATGCTGTATTTGGACAAAGGTGATAGTTTGAAATCTCCTTCAGTAAAGGAGGATACTCTGACCCTATATTCTTTAGAAAGGAAGCACCCAGTATCCTTGTGAGCAGAAAGGGAATGTCTGATGTCTCCTCGGGAGAAGGGACAACTCCAAACACCTCAAATTTAGAGATAATTCTGAGCACTCTGTTAAGAGATTAAAACATTTCAGTCTTTCATAGCCAGAGTTTTGACACAAAATTGAGCAGAAGGGAAAGGGCTCATTCCTCTTTGGCAAGAGGTGTTCAACAAATAAACTGAGATAATCATCATGGATAATTTCTCAGGCTTCCCTGGTGAATCATTTCATGGATGATTGCCCCGTGAATAGAATGGAATGCACAATGCCCTTCTTTTATAGGAGCAAGTTCAAGGGCCCCTTCAACAGCAGAGGAATGTGTAAGGCCAGAGTTTTCAGACAGAGAACTCTCCGGGATAGAGTAGGGAAGGGTCCAGTCATCTAAGGCAGAAAATGAATACCCTGGAATATCTTATACAGTGGAAGAAGGTCCCAAACTCACCCATCATTTCCAGTTCTTTGTCACAGTCAAGAATATATGTGTCTTTCATGAATTAAATGAAGACTCATGACAGGATTTGGCTCGGGGTCTTCCTCCAGCTTATGTTCACTAAAAGAGGTCTAGAAATGTAGGACAGAGCACACTATGTAAGTGGTAGGAGTATGGCTATGGACTGAGACACACATAAACCTTGCTGTTCTTTGGGGAAAAGTCAAAGTTCTCAACCTCCTTGCTTAGAACAAAAGTCTCTGGCCAATTTTTTCAAATTATATCCTTGCATTCCCTGGCCAGATGTGGATGTCCCAGAGTACATTGAATTGTAAAGATGGTTCCAGACCTGACTCAGTAGCTTCATCACTTTTTTTCCCATTTACAAATACCATACCTAGAGCTGAATATTCTGGAGGCCAGACAGCAGTCAGAATACTCTCTGACTGGATGAATGAGTGCCCCGGACTTGATGATTCTATGTATTTCTATGCAGCTGTGTAGATCTGTGAAAGGAAGACATGGATGTTCCCTTCCTGTTGATCACCAGCAAGGCAGATGGCCTGATTTTGGTTTCTGCATTCTACCATTTTCAGAATGAGCTACTATCAGGTCTGAGTTCCATAAGGGGAGGGAAAAAGACACATATTCCCAGTTGTATAATGTGAATTTCCTTTCTACCTTGTACAGTGGAGAAGGACTCGATCACCAGCTTTAAATTTTCAGAGTTTAGAAGGTCCATACTTTATGTCAAGTCAAGGCAACATACAATCTCAACAAAGCCTAAAAGCCTATCCACATCTTTAATGTAATGTTCAAGAGAGAAGCTGTCACTATTATTAATGTACACCATGAGTTGTTGTCAGACTGTGTTAAGCCAATCACACCTAAACAGGAAATACTTGCTCATAGACTTTCTAGGTAGTGGATTAAAGGCCGTGACCTGGTTTCGTGGTTGTGCTTCCTACATTTAACTGGGAGAATTCTAACCTGAATGGACCTACTTTTCCTTGGTCAGAACAGGACCAAGTTTCTGTTCATGAGCAAGGGAGCTGTGATATTGTCTGGGTCACTGGGAAGTTTATAGGGCCTTGATAATCAGAGGGAACAGTCTCAGGCAAAGTTGGACAGAGCAGAAAATTCCCAGACCATATTGGGTAAAGGGTGATTACCCTGGCTACCTTCTGTAGAGTACAAAGGTCCAGGACTTGCCTTGTCTGCTTCCACATCTTCATTGAAGTCAGGAAAATCTATATCTTTGAAAACACCATAACATACATGGCAGCAATCTCAGCATTCTTTGAGCAACTTATATGGCAGTCGGTGGATCTGTGTCCACCACTTATGATCTGCTGCACAGGTCTGGGCATGAAGAAGGGAGTCCTATAGCACCCTGGCTAAATTCATTGACCGAGTCCGGATTGGCAGAGGGCTGCGGATTGAATGACACACACACAAGACAGAGACACAGACACACACACCAGGTAGGAGGAAAGGAGAATGACTGACTGACTTTATTGAGAGGCATCAAGCCTTATATGGCGGTTCATTCCTCTATTGATGATACACAGTTGTAAACAGGAAAAGGGAAGTTGTGGTCTGGCTAGCTTAAAGGTCAAGTTGTTTACTTCAGCTTTGCAATTGACAAGATCCTGCTAGCTCTTGGCCGAGAGCCTAGCACTAAGAGAGAAGGGCTGCAGGGGGGCCAGACCCTACATTTCCCCCTTTTCTCTTATATAAATGAGCATCTGTCTTAGGTTGCCAAGGATGTCAGTGCCTGTTTTACCCGTCATTGGCAAACCAGCCATAATCTCTGGCCATAGAGGCTGATTCCCTGTCTTAGGTTGACAGACACCCCCTTGGGTTTACCCATCTCTGGCGACTCATTTATGAAAGTTAGCAAATTGTAGACTAGAGACTAGCGAGTCACAACCTAGCATCCTTAGAATCAGGCATCATGGTAATTATTCCAGTAATGTAACAAAGGCTTACTCTTATACCCTCAATCCACATACTAAGGTTTCATAACATTTACAGAAATCATAATCTAAAATACCATAACTTTCATTCTCACAGGAATGATTGAAATGCAATTAACAGGTTACATTGGAACACAAGAAATACATTGAACAAAGGAAACATCAAACCTGGTACAATTATGAGCGATATTTAACTGTCCAAACGTACATAGCGTTGACTTATGCAAGCTATCACTTGTCCTTGGCTTTGTCCATGGCTGCTGCCTGTTTCCCTATATAAGTCTGCGGGAAACTGTTATCTGATCACGAAAGTTCTGCACTTAGTCCTTTTTCTCATTCATCAGCATTCCCTGCAGTAGAATCCTGATTTACTGTTACTCTTTCCATGTAATGATGTCCTGTCAGTTGAGTATCATTCACCATCACCACAATTTCCTTTTCTTTCTATATGGCTAGATGTAGAATAGTTGAGTTTATTACATAAGTCCAATACAGCTCTCTATGTGTCATCAGGAACTGATTCCACAGCAACAGCAATGTCACTCTTCCCTTCTTCAGTCCCTGCAAACCAGACCAGCCTTTCTGGCAACCACCTGGCATTCTCAGCATCCTGTGGAAAAACACAAACATGCCCTCTTCCCCACATTAATACTGGGTTTGGGATATTATATTTTGTATTGTTTTATTAAGATTTCTAAGATAACCTCCATTTTTCTGACTTTCTTATGACAAAAATTGGTAAATTAGAAGGCTCTGGATAACCATTTTCTAGCTTGAACTGCTATCTTGAACTGCTCTGTGGCCTGAATTTTGTTTACAGTAAGAGGCCACTTTAACCTGGGAGAAGCAATCATGATTTGAGACACAGTAGTTACTGCATGAACTTCCACCAATGTGGTACTTTTAATTACTGTATCCTATGCAACTAAAACTTGGGCAAAAAACAAACATTCCTGAGTAAACCTTGATTAGAAAATTTCTTTTATCTTTTATATACCATAACATATATTCAACTACACCCTGTAATGCCACATTTCTAAATATTCTTCCTACAGCTCAGCCTCGGGCTTTGCCAAGCAATAAATGTTGGAAAATCCTCCTCTCTCTCCTTTTTCTTTGGGACCTAAAGACTCTTGAATAAGTGCATGATTTTAGGTTCCACAAAACCTGGGTCCTCCAGCAGAGTGAAAGTTTTTCTTTACTTTCCTCCTCCACTTGAGGTTCCATCCCAGATCCATTTGCACTTGCCTTTTTTTTGAACCTTTTCTATCTGAACAGACTCTGAAATACTGAGGGCCCAACTTTATTTTGCTCAACGTATTTTCCCTATCCAGAGCACAGGAATTCAGGCAGGAACTCAAGTTAGTGAACCTGGTCAATTTCAGGGACTTCCTGAAGCTCTTGACTTGTTTACTTCCTGAGCTTAATGAGCTCCCCTGCAGGTTGGAATGTTTCACCTCAAAACATAAACAAAAAAATATGGTTTCTGACCACCCATAATATATAAGGAAATTGAAACAATACAAAAAACTCCCCAAAGATAAAAACTGAGACCCAGATAAATTCACAGCAAAATTCTAGCAGACATTCAAACTCCATTAGACAGTTCAACAGGAAAAAAAATAGAGAGACACCTTAATTAAAGAATACCATACATTGAATGAACCTAACAGACATCTACTGAATATTCTATCCAAATACCAAAGAGTACACACTCTATTCAGCACTGTTGAAACTTTCTTCATAACTGACCATATACTGGGGCACAAAATAAACCTCATCAAATCCAAAAATACTGAAAGTCCTCTCCAGTTCAGGGTACCAGAAGGGAGTCCTCTCCAGTTCAGGGTACCAGATTAAAGGCAGATGGTGCGGGTTCCGGACTGAGGATTTTATTCCACTACCATGGAAATGCCATCCAGAGTGCACTTCCCTTCCTTTGGACAAAATTGTATGTCCCTGTCCACCCAGGTCAGAGAGAGAAGATGTGAGTCTCTCTTTGTTGAGGAGGTATGTCTCAGGCTAACATGAACTGAAAGGTCAGCTCTTTAGCCTCTTTCATCATCAATGAGAAGTTCAAAGCACCCTTGAGCAGAGAGTGAATGTCTGAGACTGCTTAATCACAGGGTATGGTCTGTAACCTAGTTCATCAGAGAAGTGTATCTCAGACCACCATTTCTCTAAAGGGAAGGTCTGATGTTTACTTTGTCAAAGTAGGTACTTCAAACCTGTAGCCCTTTGGAAAAGCATGCAGTCTGAAGATGTCATCGATAGAGGAATAATGTCTAAAGATCTCTGTAGTGAATGGGGAAGATCTAAGATAGAATTGTTAATGAGTTATATCTGATGACCAATTTTACAGAAAAGCTTACTTCTGTTAGCCCTTTCTCCTGGTGAAGTATGTGAGAATACTTCCTCAATCTAGTTTTCAGTAGCGGTATTACTTGGAGTGCATGAGAATTCAGTCCTCTTGAAAATAAACCTAACAAGTCATTTCCACCTATTCAAAGGAGGGATATCTAAATCTGTCTGACCATAGAATGATGTTCTCCACCCTTCATGTCTTTTCTGGGTATACATGAGGTCATGTTGTCCTAAGTTCCTTGCACAAATTTAAATGTCTCAAGCATGTCAGGTCTCATGGTCCCTTGAACAGTCATGGCCACTGTGATGCCTCTTTGGTAAATTCAAAGAGGTGAAGCTCTCCTTATGAAAGAATAGGTCTGAGAGCCTTTGGGCCATAGGAAAGGAGTTGAAGCCTCCTCTGTGTCTAGGTGGGATATTTGTGACCCCGTTCCTTCCTAGGAAAATTTTTCATGTGCCCTCATTCTGGCACCTGAAGGCCCCTTCAGTTTTTCAAGATGATATGAGTATCTTTAACTCTGGATATTAAGGTGTGAGGGTGTAGTGGGTCAGCGAGAAAGATTTCAGATTTCTGATTTTAAAGTATAGGACTGAGGCCCCCTTGACTCTTTGGGAAAGTCGTGTGTTACACTGTTGCTAGAGGAAGAGGACTGAGTCACCCTTGGATCCTTGAGAGAGTGGAGCTCCTGAGGTTGTGGAGTGTTTGGTATGTATTTTGTTTGGTAAGAAAGGCAATTGTTATGTCTCCCTGAGAGAATGGGAATGTATTAGACTTCCTTATGAAAATTGTGAAAGCCTAAGACACTATTCTTCAGAAATGGAGAGTCCCAGGCCATACTGTGGTAAATAAGGAGGTCAAAGATCCCTTGGGCAGCCATTGGAAAACCTAGGGTAATTGGGGAAGGGGACAAGGCCTAGATACTTCCTTATCAACTCTTCTTCATCCTCCCTGCCTGTCTCAGCTGTATACACTAAGTGTCTGGGAACTCACACATGTGTGTGCCCTGTTTATTTACAATAGACAGAGAATCACAGAAGCTTTTGAAGTCACAGAATGTAGACATGAGACCCAGTTCTTTAGAAAGGGAAGGCTTAGAATTTCTTGAGCAAGAGGGGTAGATTGTGTTTGCAATTCGTGAGGGAAGTAGGTCTCATATGATATAAGTCAGAGACCTTGGGGTAGATGAGGAAGCTCTGAATATCCCATGCACAGAAATCCTTCCCTGTGCCTAATTAGAGGGAGGAATTCTAATGGTCTGTTGAATAAAGGGCGCTTATGTGAAGCCTTGTCCTGCAGAAACTCTGAGATCCTGCTGAGTTGAAGCCTGAGGTATGACCCATTTGATGGGAGAAGGATGACCTAATCCACCTCTAGTTCAAGGAGGTAGAGCCTAGACCCCTTGGGTAAGAATGGGAAAGTAGGAAGCCCTCTTTGGTGGAAGAATTTCTCAAGCTTCCTTGGTAACAGTGGGCAGGTCTCATTCTGATTTCTTGAAATGGCATGTGTTGGCGGCCCCATTGGGAAGATTCAGATGATCTGAGTCCTCCATGGGAAAAAGAGAATTGCCTGAAGCTCTTCTGGGCAGAAGTTGCAATTCTCACAGTTCCTAGATCATAGGGGAAATTTCTGAAGCTCTTTTGGTCACAAGGAGTATGTCTGAGACCTGGTTGTTTTGATGTAGCATGTTTGAGGCCCCCTTGATCAGAATGAGAAGGTGTTCTTCCTCCATGGAGATAGAAGATCTGCATTTCGCTTTTTCAAGTGGGATCCTCTGCAAGCTCCACTGAACATTGTAAGTATACCTGTGGCCTTCCAGGACAGAAGGGTCCCATAGGGAACGCCCTTGTTCAGAATAGGAGGGTGTCAGGTTCCCTTGAAATAGAGGGAGGATATCAGGTCCCATGTGGAGATTGGCAATGCCATGGTGGACTTTGTATAAGAGAGGGAGGTTTGAGATCTTCTTTATGATAGAGGACAGGTACAAGCACAAATCCCCATGGAGCACAAAAGTAATCCCTGGTCCCATATTTGGCAGCAGAAGAAGGCTTGATGCCTTCCTTTGCAGAAGGGGAATTCCTGACATCACTCTGAATAGAGGAGGCATGCCTCAATCTGCTTTTGGTAGAACAGGAATGACAGTCAGTTCCCACTTCCTGAATGGGGTCAATTCAGAAAGATATGTCTTTCTCAGGGTCTTGTTGAAGTCTCATGTGACTAGATTTGAAAAATCTGTGGACTTTTTGCAGCAAAGGAGACTGACTTAAGCCCACTCATGGGAAGTAATTGGTCTTAAACACACTTCTTCATTGGGGTCATGGGTCAAACATGTCTTGGTAGAGGCTGAACGTCTATGGCTTCTTGGGGGAGAGGAAGAACATTGGAGTTTCTCCTCATGAAAGGCAGAAAGTCTCACGTCTTTTGTGCAAGACATAGGAAGTGTGAGCCTCCCTTGGGGACTAGTAATTGTACTCCAGCTCCTTACATCAGAAAGAGATGTTTTTAAGCTGCCCTGATCTGATTCTGATGGGGGAATTTTAAAGTCCCTTTAAGAAGATGGAGAATGCCTCATTCTTACTTTGCTGGAAGTGCATTGAAACCCATTTGGGGAGAAGAATGTCTGAGTCCCTCTTTGTCAGAAACCATAAGACCTGAGCTTCCTTGAGAAGATGTAGATGGGCCTTGACATTCTTGGACTGATACTGACGGCCCTACATTGCCTTGGGCAGGTGGAGATTCTTCAAGAGCTATAAAGCCAGATGGCAAACTGGGTAGAGCCTCTTGGGAAGGTGAAATTGTGAGGGTCTTGTGTGGTGTAGTGCTATCGTTTGAGCCCACTTTGTCAGAAATGAAATCTTTGAAACCCTCTTGACCCACTGAGGACAGTAGGAGGCTTCCTTGCACAGAAACAGCATGTTTCAGTTTCTTTTTGGTAGACCTGGAATGCATGGGGCCTGCATGAGCAGAAGGAGAAAGATTGAGACCCTCTTCATGAGATGCAAAGATGAAAAGCTCCATTCTATATGTGTTGACAGTTCTACAGGCCCTCAGAATGACAGGGAACATACTTTAGTAGCTTGAAAAAATGGAGAATTTCCCAGACCCATTTTCACACATAGTGAACAGTCTACAGGACTTAGAGAATATGGAGAACATTCCAGACACACCTTCTCCAGTTGCATATGACCTTGAGTGGAACCACCAGTTCCTTGGGCAGTGGAAAAATGTCCCATACAACCTGGGCTAGTTGATGAAAGTCTTCCATCCTCTTGAGCAGATGAGGAATGTTCTACACCCTCTTGGGCTTATGGAGAATGTCTCAGAGCACGTAGTCCACATAGGGAGGATGTGGAAGTTTCTAGGACCACATATACAGATTTGGTGTGTTTCACGCAATCATGGTGAGGACATTTTATGCAGAAGAGGGGGGTGGTGATTGTGCTTTCCTCTAAAGGAAGAACTTTCAAGAGCGTTTGATCAAATGCATACTTTTTCTGTCCTCTGCGTTTGAAAGAGAACGTTTCAGATTCTTGTGCATAGAAACAGTGTCTAGGGGACCCCTTCAGGAGAGGGAACAATTTGGAGACCTTGGTCATGAAAAGGAATATGTTTAAAGCACACTGGTGTGGATGTGAACTGGTCCAGACCTCCTTGGACAAATGGGGAAGGTCCCTGTGTCCCTTGAGCAGATGGAGATTGCGTTAGGTCCTGTTGTATATTTGTGCAATTTGTGTGTTCAGCTTCAGATTTTGGGTATGACCCTTTGCCTTTTGTCCACGCTGGGAATAAGTTGGTTTGGGAGGCCCTTGACCAGACTGGGACTTTCTCAGGGCCCCTTTTGTAGATGGTAATGTTCTGAGAGTCACTTGTTCAGAAAGAGAGGAAGATGAGTCTCCTTGAGAACTTTGTTCACATGAGTCACACAAACAGGTTTGGGTGGAAGGAAAAGGATTCCCATTCTCTATGCAAGAGGAAGAGTGTCCTGGACTGCCTTGGATAGATGAGTCAGGTCCTAGAGTCCTCTGGGAACACTGAGAATGAGCAAGATCCTGTCGGGTAGATGTTGAATGACTGATGGCTCCATCAGGAGATGTTAGAGTAACTACAGACCCATGGGAAGTCAGAGGTGTGTGGGTATCTGAGAGTGACTCTGAGAATCCCACATTCTCTTGAGTGGATGGCGAAGATCCTAGAGCCCTATGCACAGATGGTGGAGGTCTGAATTCCTCTTCATAAGAGAGGAAAGAAATGACGTTCCATTTTGCAACTGTAGACAGTACCACTGGGCCTTGAAAGAGTATGGAAATTCTCTCAAGCCCTTGGTCAGATGTGGAAAGTCCTAGATCTCTTTGGGCAGATGGGAAATGGTCCAGGGTCTCTGGGCAGATGAAGAAACTTTCAGAGGATTTGGAGCAGATGGAAAGTGACCTTGAGATGCCTGGGAAGTTTCTGAATGTCCAGGAAGACTTTGATCTGTTGAGAAAATTGCCAGAGCGTGGAAGGGCCTACAGTGTCTTGTGAATCCTGGGAAATATCCAGAATCTCCAGGGCAGATGTGATATATGCCAAAGTCCCTTCTGGATCTGGTAATGTTCCCAGAGTTTTCTGTGAAGAGAGAGATGGTGTCAGAATGTCTGTCATAAACTGAGAACATTCCTCAGCCACTTCAGTAGATGGTATTAGTCCTAGAGCCCCTTCACCAGATGGTGAAATTACAAGATCAACTTTGGCAGACTCGAGAGGTTCTACATATCCTTCATTAGACAACAAATGTTATCTGGATAGACTGGGACAACTTTCCATACCCTTCAGGAGGTATAGAAGGGTCAAGAGCTCTTTGGACAAATGGTGAAAGCCCTTTTAATGTCACTCCTTCAGGGGTCGAAAGTCCTAAAGATCTGTGCACAGATGGCTCATGTGCAAGAGCTTCTGTCTCAGAAAGAATAGTCTCTGGAGACAGAGGGAGATTCAGCATGACCTAGAGTGCCCTGAATAGGGGCAGAATTGTCTCAATGACCTGAGGATGATGGAAAACATTCAAGAGCTGTTTCATCACCTGGCAAATGTCCCAGTGCATTTTGGGCATGGATAGAGTGTTTCAACACCTCTTAGAAGGTGGAGAAAGTATGGATATGTCTTGAGGAGTACTGATAGGTTTGAGGGAATGGTTTGAGTCTTTTTTGTCCATTAAGGAAGTTCCAAAGCCCTCTTGTCTAGAGCAATCAATTTTTTTCCCCATTTTAATGGAACTAGAATTCATGGGTCCTGTGTGAGATGAGAGGAAATGACTTAAACTCTCCTCTTGTGATAAGAAGGGATTAACAGACCATCGTGCACCTGTAGACAGTACCAATGGGCCATGGAATAATATGGACATTGCCTCAGTCCCTTGGTGTGATGAGGACTGATCCAGATCATTTTGGGCAGATGCACAAGTACCTGGAGGCACTGGACCAGAGGAGACGTGTCTCAATTTGGATTTGTCAGAACTGCCATAAACAGGGCCTGCTTCAAAATAGGTTGAATGTCTGAGTGCCTCTCCATGAGAGAGGAAAGAAATGCATCTCCATTGGACAGCTGTCGACAGTACCACTGGTCCTTGAAATGATATTGAAATTCCCTCACCCCCATGGGTAGATGGGAAATTTCCTAGATCCCCTTTCATATCTGAGGAAGTTGCAACAGCTTTTTAGACGAATGGAATGTGATCTTGAAGCCCTTGGGTGGTCTTTGCCTGTTCACAAACCACTTGGAAAGATTTTGAGTTTTCTGGAGCATCTTGACTCGATATTGGGGATCCTAGCATCTTTTGAGTATATTTGGAACCATCAGGAGATCCTTGGGCAGATGGTGTACTGTCTGTAGGCCCTTGGCTTGAGACTGGAGCCTCTAGAGTCTGTTGGGATGATGTTGGTACAATGCTTGCTTGTGGAGTAGTGGAAGGCTTCTGGCTCTTTTTGAGAGGAGGAGAAGTTGTGAGTTCCCATTCATCTTCAGGGAGATTTTGGATTCCTTCTTCAACTGTACAGTAAGATTTGAAATCTCCTTGGTCAGAGGAAGCTTGTCATGATCTCTTTGTAGTATCAGTGCAAAGTCTCAGGAGCCCTTTGGTGGATAGTGAAACATTGATGCCCCCTTCTGAAGATGGAACTTGTCTAAAGGGCTTTTCTGTAGATGTGGACAATCTATGAACTGCTTGAGAAGATTTGGCATGAGTCAGAGGCACCTGGGTCGATATGGGAAATCCTAGATCCTCATCGGGAGTTGGAGAATATGATGGCAAACCTTGTGTATGTGGAGAAGATCCTTCAGCCCCTTGTGGAGAAGGGGAAGGTTCTGGTGTATACTTGGAAGATCCTTGAGCCCCTTCTGGTGAATGGGGAAAATCTATTATACATTGTGTGGATACAGAAGGTCCTTGAAACACTTCTGGAGAAAGAGATGATTCTATAGCACCTGATATAAATGTTGAAAGTGGTAGAGTCCTTTCTGCAACTACAGTTTTTTCTATAGATTCTTCCGCAGATGTGGCTACTTGAACAGTCTAAGAAGAGGTCCAAGATTCAGGTATAGATACAAGTAGTCCCTGCAAGTCTTCGGCAATAGGAGAATCTGTCAGTGCCCCCTGGGTATCTGACAAGATATCACATGCCCCTTGTGGAGATCTGAATTGTTCCTGATCCCCTTGGAGATGGATTTGGATGGAGAGGATTGGATGGGCTCTTTTTTTTTTTTTTTTTTTTTTTGTCAGAAAAAGAGTGTTTCCATCCGCCTGGTATCTTAGAGAAATTCGTATCCCCCGTTGTTCACATGAGACATGTATCAATCTTGTTTGTGTGCAACTGGAACTCATGGGGCCCCCAAGAGGAGAGGAAGACACTGTGAAATCATCATCATGTGAGGGGAAAGACTGAAAGTCCATTGTGAGGAGACAGGAAGTACCACAGGCCCTTGGAATGCTAGTGAGAATCCCTCAGCCCCCTGGGGAGATGTGGTAGGTGCCAGATCCCCTTGGGTAGATGACAATGGATATTCAGTCTCTGATTCATTAGAGGAAGTTTCTGAATCCCCTTGAACAAATAGTAACTGCTGGAACAACCCCAGTGTAGATGTGGAAGCTTCAAGATTCCGTAGTTCAGATGTGGGAAATGTGAGGCTTCCTTGGGGTGAAGTGGTTGCCCTTGGATCCCTTTTGGCAGAAGGGAGGTGTTTCAAGCCTTCCTGTTTTACCTTGGAATTGCTAAAGTCCTCTTTTGCAGAGGCTTCAATAGACTGACAATAGACTTTTGGTAGGCTTGGGAGACCTGTGGACTCTTTGGGGAGTGTCAGATGGTCCCAGTTTCTCTTTGAGAGAGGGGCTTGATCTAAAGGCCTCTTTCTCAGAAGCAGCATGTGTCAGGTTTTTGCCAGTGGTTATGGAGTGTGTGGGGGTCATTTGAAAGAGGGTTACTCTCTAAGGCCTCCTTCACGGGAATGGTCAGGTGTGATCCCTCCTTTGGCATAGGTGGAAGGGCTCAGGGCCTCTTGGGCAGATTTGGATGGTCTCATTGCCCCTTGGCCTGCTGTGGACTTTCCCAGGGCTCTTTGGGTCACTGGGAAAGGTCCCATTTGTCTGTGGACAGCAGGGTAATATACCAGGAGGACGGGAAGAAAGAAAGAAAAGTAAAAATGAAGACAAAGGACTCCCAAAGGAAGAGGGAAGGAGGATATAAGGGAGGATGCAAATTGTGTCTATAAAAATCATTAAAATTTGTTTTCAAATGTATGGAGGCTGGAATATTCATAAAAACATATAATAAAGGATTTAGGATAGAAAAAATATTATTTATTTTCATTTTAAAGTGTTAGTTACTTTTTACTAAGGACAAGAAAAACAATTTCTATTTTTTTAGAAATGAGAAATATTTTTCTTTTTACATTTTACCTGAAATAATTTGCAGATAGTCATGTAAATGAAAGCCCAAGCACATTATTAAGAGAGCTAAGGACAGATATTCAATTAATTCATAAAGTGATTATAAATGTCCATCCAAATTTAGACAGAATAGCATATGAGAGTTGCTACTTGTGCCATACCCCTGAACTGGTTTCTCTGTTGGAATCAGAGAACTGAGCTTGTCAAAATGATGCATATCTGAAATATTAGCTCTTAAGAGCCTGAGGCAGGAGGATAACAATGATTTAAAGACCAGGCTGCACCACACACAAAGTAGAAAGTCAGCCAGCCTTATAGGAATAGACCATGTTTTAAAATAAAAATTTTAAAAAAGGAAGGAGGAAGGGAAAGATGGAGGCATGGAGGGACAGACTGATGGACTAGATCAAGAGAATGGAAGCCATGAAGGAAAGAAATAAGGACTTGAAAGAAGAAGGTAAAAGAAAAGAAAAAAGACAGAAAGAGCGAGGGGACAGACGGAGGGAAGTTGGAAGGAAGGAGAAGAAATGAAGGAGAATCTAACCTTGAAGCAATTACTAAGTGACACTTGGAAGATGGTAGAGCTGAGAAGGGCTCAACTGAATTGTTGTTGGACATTTTTTATTTTTCATAGAACAGAAAAAAACAAGAGACTGAAGAAGGCAGAATGTGAAGACAAAGAGTAACTTCAACTTAAAACCCAAGCAACTCTAGTGAGTACTCTTCATACCTAAAGTTGTGAGAACATAAAACAATGAAGACAAACCTGAGCCATCAGCTAGGAAGAATCTTTAGGGAAAAGGAAACCTACATATTTGAGATCAATTTTCTCCCAGGAGACAACAGATGTGAGATACAGGGGGAGAATTTATTTCTGAGCTAACAGAATTGAATATACTTTGAGTTGAAAAAATACTTTCAGAATGAAAGCAAGACACTCACAAATAAAATCAAAGGCAATTTATCTACAGCATTTCTAAACAAAATAACTGGTGAAGGACAATGCTCATGGATGGGATTATAGCTCAGTTTTTACAGTGCTCACTTATGATATATGAAACTTTGGTTTCAGTCCCTAGCACTACATAAGACACAAAAGGTTGATGGTAAAATACTAAATTTCTAGCATTCTGGAAGGACATCAGAAGATTCATAACTGAATCTCAACCTTGTCTAATTATTGTTCATAAGTACAGCCTGGGACACATGAAAACCTGTCTCAATAAATAAGTAAATAGTATTTATAAAGAATAAAATAAAAGTAAAACTGCAAAAATTAAGCTGATGACTAGATGGATTAGGGGGTTAAAACACAATCCACTAAATGTGAAAAAGTCAATATTTCCCAGAGGACCTACATGCATATAGAAAGGAATTAACTCACACAAGTTGTCCTCTGACATTCAAATATTCAGTCATGCTTGTACCCCTCAGTCTCTGTCTCTCTGTCTCTCCGAAACAGACATACACACATCTACATACACATATAGGGCAACACATAACCCAAAAAGAAATAAATGTAAAATAACTGAGATTAATAACCAAGAGGGAACTGGAGAAGGAGGAGGAGGAGGAGGAAGAGGAGGAGGAGGATGAGGAGGAGGGGAACTGGACTCCACAAATGTGCTCTAACCTGAACACATTAGCATATGAGCACATGCAGCTCTGCAAACATCCACATATACAGGGCAATAATATATTCTTATACATTTTAAATATCTTTTTGTCTTTACTTTTACAAAATACTTACACTTATAGAATTATTTCCTCCCTCATGCAAAGGAAATATACCAGCTCAGTTTATAATTTGCTGTATTCAAGCCTCACAAAGGGCCAGGTGCATCCAGAATTCTTCACGGGAATCTCTTCCCAGACAACAAGCACATTATAACTTTCTGACATAGAATCCTCCTGCAGCACCAGACAAGCTAGATCAATGCACTCATGGGCAGAAGTGGAATGTCTAAGGCCATATTTGTGAGAGAGGGAAGTCTCAGGCAGGGCTGCATGGAGTAGGGAAGGTTCACCTACACCCAGCACACATTCATCAGCTTCCAGTTTTGCAGAGTACATAGTCTGTAGTAGGCCCATCAACAATCTTAGAACCTTCTATGAGGCTCAATAGCAGACTATGGCTGGGTGTCCTCCTCCAGTTTAGGTTCATCTAAACATGTCTGGGCATGTAGAAATACATGTTTCAGGTCAGCACACACCATGGAGCAATAGGGTAGAAACAGAGAACTGAGTCACACAAATGCAAAATGTAATCTGAAATCATCAAGCCTGTCTACAAGTCAAACCTGTCTACAAATGTTTATGTTAGCTCTGCTCATTGAACTCAATCCCAGAAAATAAACAAATTTCCTCCAGCAGGTGGTTATTTATAGTAAACTCTGTTATCCTTTCTTTGGACCTAAGATTTGAAATAAATGGGAACAATCTATAGATCAATCTTTTACAATTGTGCTGAAAGGAGCAAGTGAACAACAAAGGCTGAATACTGTCTTGATATTGTATACATAAGATCAAATTGACAGCTTCCAAAAGTTAGAGGGAAGTAAATTTATATCCATATTTCTTATATTGTACAATATTTGTGCAAAATACTATCATGCCAATCACCTTTCCAAGTTGTCCCCTGTGACCAAATATCTGAAAGAATCAGATTAAATATTGAGATTCTGTCAGCTCATGGGCTTTCTTTCATGGTCACAAGGCCTCTGTGCTGCTCTGGATTGGGCTGAGGCAGTGCATCACTGTGGGAGCACAGGGTAGGGCAAAAGAGGTACATTTCATGGTGGTCAAGAAGGAGAGACAAAGAAGCAGTTGCGGTGAGGTATGGGAGGAGGCTGTACAATGCTACCTTGTGACCAAGACAGCACTGCTGGACGCATGAACGCACATCAGGTGAGTTACAAGATTTTCTACCAATGCTTAGTCTCTCCTTTGGTAGATTTTAGTATCTATACATTTGTATTATAGATGTGTTTCTGAGGATTTTGGATTTTTTTTTTTATTATTGGTACATTCAGGGGCAAGCCCACCCTCCGACCAATAATGGGGCAGGAAGGAAGGAGAAAGAGGAGGAAAACATGGCCAGGGGCACAGAGAATACTCAAAGCTGTGGGAGGAAAATTGCCCGACCGACCCATGTGGAAGGCCAAGATTCAGGAGGCATCAAAGATTCAGAAAGCAGTGTGAATCGTGAGAATGGAAGTGAAATTCAGACCCTGTGCTCCCTGGTTGCTCCAGACCATCCAGCAGCAGGTAAACAATAACTTTGTGAGTCATGCTAAATAAATCAGTCTCTCTAAATGGAAGATCAGTTTCCGTTTTATGCAGCCAGATTAACCAGAAGCTGCCTGCTAAGGCGTGGAAAATAAATTTCATGAGACATTTTAAATTATATATATCATTTATTTGATATTCATAATTTATGTACACAAAAAATTATAGATAGTTGTATAATTATGAAACTAGAACCAGCCAACTTACCTGGTAAACACTATTAAGAAAAATAAATAAGTATATTTCCTTTAGACTGAGAGATCAGGGCCAAAGAAATGGCTTATGTAAATGCTCTTTTTCAGAATCTATCTGAACTGAACTCTTCCTTTGACCCAAATCTAGAACAGAGTTCTAGGAATATGTTGAAAGAAAAATGGTATCCACTGCTGTCCTCTGTAATGTGAGCATGTGCATCTTATAGAGATCCAATATACACACATATGTTGGATAATAAATTTTTAAACTTTAAAATAATCCCCTAGACCTTACTTTTACAAACCTTTTCCAGAGAATCCAGTATTACCCCAAGACTTCAAAAGAAATACGTGAACCCCGTTCTCAGTTTGTCTCCGTGAGAAGCTAAGAAAAGGTCAGGAGCCTCCAGGTTTCCAAACCCAGGATGCCCTGTGAAGTGGATGACCTTGCGCCAGATTTCAGCCTCAGCACATGTCCCACTTGGCCCCTGGCACTGAGAGAAACATCCACAGTTGCTGTAAACCAGTCACAGCTTACCATGCTCCCTTTCACCCTGCTGGAATCAAAATGGGCTTTTTGTGAACTAGCCTAATTCACAACCTCCTGAGAGCACCAACCAGCATGCAGCATTGCAGCACGGGAATCTAGCAGGTATGTCCTAGAGCCCTGCAGGTCACTGTGGAAGCCATGCCTTCATCTAGACCAAGTTGGGCATGATTTGATGTGGAGGACGTGGCTCATGAGCATGCACTCTCCAAACAGATCCATTATTACTCACCTTCCTTTGGTGAGACAGGGCATGTCTGACACTGTGTTTAATAAATGGAAATGACAGACAGCTACTGGTCAGAGAAGCCAGATCAACCGTCCTTTGAGTACCAAGGGGAATGTATAAGGTCTTCTTTATTAGAGAAGAAAAGTTCAGGCAGTGTTGTATAGAGTAGAGACGGGTTTCCTGTCCCTTCAGTCATATGGTGAATGCCTACCCCTCATGGAAAGTAGAGGAAGTTCCCAGCAGTCACTCATCTGCTTCCAAGTCCCTGTCTAGAATGCATGAGGCTTCTATGAGTCTATGACAGCCTTGGAAGTAGTCTTATTATTCTTAGAAAGAAAGAAATGGAAGGAAGAGGAGGAGGGAGGAAAAGAGGGAGGTCAGGAGGGAGAGAGGAAGGAAGGAAGGAGAAGAGGAAGAGGAAGAAAGAAGGAAGGGCAAAGTGTGTGAAACAAGTAATAGGAGAGGGAAGGAAGAAGGAAAATAAAAGGAGAGAGAGAGACAGTGGAAAATGGGACAGAAAGGAGAACAGAAAGAAGGAAGGACAAAGACAAAGAATAAGGATGAATCACAGGAGTAACTGGTAAAGAAAAGGTAGAAGAGGATAGACCTGAGCAGTGGTTCAAGAAATGGTGGGTGAAGCCTTTCCAATTTGACCAAAGACATAAACCCGTTGACTGAAGAACAATGTGAAGAAAAGGAACAATCTCACCTTAGAAAGCCAAGAACTGGACACAAAGTAAAAAACCTTAGGATATATGAGAAACTGCCTCCAATGTAAGTAAATAAATAGCTCATGTAACAAAAAGGAGAAACTAAAATTAAACTGCTCTTTGACAGGGTTTTGAGGGCATGATCCCTTTAAAAGTTCATAAATTAAGCTGGTGAATAGATCTCAAGCAGGGTAAAGGCTCTTTTGCTTAAGTCTGAAAACTTGAGTTCTATCTACAGGCATTGCATAATTCAAGAAGAGAACTGAAAACCACAAGCTGTACTTTACTTCCACGTGAACAAGCACGCTTGCCCCCACCAAGCATACATCCCACTGCACACAAAATAAACAATAATTAAATCAACACATTGGAGAAAAATGTATGATGTTATCACCCTCAGGGAACTGACAATTAGAATTCCCATAATTTAGAACTGCAAACAAATTAAAACGGTTAAGATAAAAAATCAAAACAGTACATTTTGATAATAATGAAAAAAATGTATTGACTCCTGTAATTTTGGTGAGAGTGTAAAACAGGTCAGTTCAGAACAATTTTAACATTATAAGGTTTCTTCAGTAACTGAACATTGGAAGTTATACCCAAAGCGATATATATATGTGTGTGTGTGTGTGTGTGTGTGTGTGTGTGTGTGTGTCTGTGTGTCTGTGTGTGTCTGTGTTTGTATATATATAATGGGCCTCCAAAAAAATTATTGTAGAGAAAGGAAGTCTTCTTTGTATACAAATATATCTATTGCAGTTCCGCTCACTGTAGTCAGTTCCTGAAATTTTCTCCAGTATTTAAATAATTATAATGTTCTGTGGTATCTCTGTGCCCCATGATTCAACTACACAAAGATCTTCTTTAAAATAAAAAGAAATGGATCATTGAGGTAAATCTTACTGAAAGGAGAGAAAAAAATGGAAAAATGAGACTACTAAGGGACAGGGGAATTTCCAAGTTAAAGGTTTATGTAGGACTTTCCATCCAGGATACTTCCCAGATCCTACATGAACTTGTAAGACCACTGCCTTTCTGTGGGCCTCAGTCTGCCCCTCCCTTGTCCCTCTTAGAGCTCTTGGTTTCAAAGGCATGATTCTCATAGTGTATTGACCTTCCTATTTACTTGCTGTCTTCTCTATCACAAACACAACAAGTTGACTTCACAAACATATCTCCTGACTCTCTGATGGTAAATCCCATGAAATTCATGTTTCAAACATGATCAGAGAGGATCAATAGTGACAAAATCACCACAGGATGTGGAATCTGGTTTCTCACTCCCCACATTCCAGAAAAGCTAATTTGCATTTTCTTTTATTTGATCTCTTGTTAAATAATATTAATTGTTAAATTAATAGATTAACATTAAACATAATTGTTGATGTTTACATTGACCCTTGGGAGGTTATTTTTTGTTGTATTTTTGCAGAGTCTCCCTAGTCACAGCCCACCTGGAACTCAGGTAAACCAGCATGACCTTGATCCCACAGAGATCCACCTGCCTCTGCCTCTGCCTCTGTAGGACTGGAATTAAAGGCAAGTGTCACCATGCCCAGCATTACATTGAGAGTCTTAACATATCTTCTAAATCTTTAAATTTTTGTATTTCACTTTATAAATAAATGATATTTCCTGGATATTCATATAGTAGGTAAATGTAGAACTATATATTATAGCAATAATTAAATACTATGCATATATTAAAATTTATTATGCAATAAATTACATAGATATTCAGAGACAGAAATGGGAGAGAGAAAGAAAGAGAGAGAGAGATATTACCTGGTACCAGTCCCCCTGGGAAGTAGCCACAATCAGGTCAGCACACTTTATGTGGAGGACTAATTGTGCAGATTGTGAAATTGGCACCTTATCTTGACCACTTAGAGAAAATTTCAGGCCTACTTACTGATATGGAATATGACTGCTTCCTCCACGGAAAGATGATTGAATTCTGAGGCTCAGTTAGGGAATGGAGAATGCACTAAGCCCTTTAGTTAGAGGGACACTATGGAGGTCGAGTTAGAAGAAGGTAAAGAATTACAGTCAGCTGAAAAGAGGGGAATGTTTGTGCCCCCCCTGCGAGGGAGAGATGGGGGATGTCTGTGACTCACCGAGGGAGAGACGGGCTGGGGATGTCTGAGACTCCCTGAGGTAGATAAGGCATGTTTCTGACTCCACTGGGAACATTTCAGGCCCATTTGCTCAAACGGTTAAAACAAGAACCAATGCTGGATAGATGGAGGGGAATCTACCCACAATTTTCAGGAAGAGCACATTTCAGGTCCACATTGTCAGAAGATCTGCTGAGAAGTTGATCAGAAAAGGTAAGGTCTGAGACTTGTGTGAATATAGAGTCATATTTAAGGCCCTATAATGTAGAATGAAAAATTCTGGTTCTGCATGCCTGATCAGTGGTTATAAACCTTAGGCTCCCTTAGTCAGGGGATGAAAGTCAAGGCCTGGCTATTAACATAGACTTATTATTTAGTCTTCATAAGGCACAAGGGGGTGAGGATTTAAGGCAGTAAGGCAGTAGATGAGGGTGTTGAACCTCCTAAATGAGATGATGAACATTTGGGGATTCACTATGCAGAGGAGAAATGTCCAGGTTTCCTTGGCAGAAGGGAAAGTCTTTCAATGCAAGAGAGCAAAGTCCCAAGTGAGCTCTGCAGAATAAGCAGAGCCTGAGAACTTCCCCTTCTATCATGAGAACTTCCCCTTCTATCAGGAAGATCCCAATCCTTCTACTGAGTAAAAAGGAAAGCTGACCAGTCCCCACTCTTCCTCCTCCTCATTTTCATTCTCGTCCCTAAGGGTCCTTTTAACATCTTCATAGAACCAAGAGATACTCAGAACTATCCACCATAAATAAGGGAGCACCAAACTTTTATGCTTTTATGGGAGGTGGTAGGATTGATATTTTGTTAAACAATAGGTTAATGTGTGAAGGTCCCTGGCCATCAGAGTAGCGTCTGAGTACTCCTAGCATACAGGGACACAGTAAATAGTGAATTCACAGGCAAAGAATTTACGACGGAGCAATTTCTCAGTCTATGACTTGTACAATTTTAAATGATAAAATAAATAAATCAATGAACAATAAAAAATATTTCATGGCATCTGAAAACTATTCAGAATTCAAACTTGGATCCCTAAATACCTGTTTTGTGGAAAACACACATTGGTTTTTCTATTAACTGTGGGCACTTATTGTAATAGGAACACATAAACTCACATAAAGTATTCACAATCTGGATCCTAAAGGAAAGAGCTATAAGGTCCAGATCTAATCCAATACTTTTTCTCATGTTAAAATTTGGGGTAGTGCACTCTAATTCCAGAGCTATGTGGCTTTTATTTTTCCAATGCATGTGGATGAGATTTCCCTGAATAATCTTGACCTGCATTGCAGTTGACTTACCTGAATAATTTCCTGGGTCCTAGATTCTGATTGCCTCCCAGAAAAGCTTCACTATGCTCCTCTTCCTGTGCACTTGTGAGTGTGTGTATTTGTATGTATCTCTGGGTCTGTGTGTCTGTGAGCCTGAGGGTCTGATTGTGGATGTACAGAAATGTATGTAAACCAAAGGTCTACAGAAGTGTCATCCTCTGGAATCCTGGGCACCTGCTCTGAATCAGAGACTCTCTTTGACCAAGAACATTTCAATTATGATAGACTTACTCTCCAGTGAACCCAGTATCTCATCTCCAACACCTGGAACAGAGATTACAAATGACTACTCTCATATCACATTATTTTTTTTTAAAAAAAGAAGGGTTTGGGGCTTGAACTTAAGCCATTGTTCTTATAAAGAACGTGCTTTACTGGCTAAGAAGCCCCGCCACTTGATCAACAATATATTTTACTTCTTTTATATCTTTTCAGAGATTATCTTCCAAGGGATATCATCAGCATGGCTGCAATGGTACCATTGTCAATATGCTATATAGGAAATATATTATTCAATGTACAATTAACATATTACTTGATTGAACAATCCCTCTAGAGTTCTGTGATAGCTAAATTTGGTTGTTACCTTAAGACACGTGGAAAGACTAAACTTCACTTTAAAAACCATATCTATCAGGCTGGGATTGCGCATGTCTGAGGGACATTTATGTTTTACTGATGCTACTCGGGCCCAGGTTATTGTGGGGTTTAACATAGCGAGGCAGAAAGGCACTGACTGTCTGAAAAACCAAGCTGAACAAGGCATAAACAGCAAGTCAGAAAATTGAATTTGACAGTGGAATCGTCTTCAGTTCCTGCCTACACATTGCTCACTTGTGCTCCTGGATAACTTCTCTCAGTGATGTACTATAACTCAGAAGACCAAAACAAACTTTCCTCCTCTAATGGGCTTTGGGTCATGATATTTGTCACATCAGAAACCAAATTAATGCACCTCATTCCCACCTCCCTATAGTACTGACATCTAGAAAAGAACCGTTAAATCACCAGTCTCCCACCCAGAGAAACTGCATACTACATGGTAACCTCTAGAAGGTATTTTAACCAGTGGTATAACATCACTAACAGTTCAGTCCTCATAAAGGATGGAAACCAGTCGACATGAGGATCTAGGCTGAAAAGGTCAGAGAGGTCAGTGCTGGGTTGAGAGGCCTGAGAGATTTATGGCACTAATTTAATGCAAAGCAATGGGTACCCCAGCCTAGCTTGGATAGCCAGCAAAGTAAGCAGTTTATTGCTGAGTTCTCACCGGCAGGTAGGGCAGTTGAGGAGCCGTTCCAGCCGGTCTCATCCAGGGGGCTGAGTGAGAAGATAAGTGTCCATGACTCAAACCCCTTCCCTGGAGAAAACTCTGGAGAAAATCACCATACCGAGTTGGAAGAACTGTCAAAGCAAGATCTCGTTTTATTGCATCAGGCACAGTCTTATATAGGGTAGGGGTGGGGCCAAAAACATAGGAAGTAAAGGACCAATCATTTTTCACCACGTAGGCTGTAGCCAGGTAGAGGCCATTTTGTTATACCTTGCTGAGTCACTCCTATACGGAAGTGGAGTGTTAGAAACAGGCTGAAAAACTGGAGTGAGGCTCAGAAAGCTGCACCAGGCCATATGTCTGGACCGATGAGGCCCAACATCTCCCCCTTTTGTTTTAAAATAAGCAGCAGAGGCGCATGACACCAGTCTTAGGTGATCCCCTACTTGGAGACCTTACCCATCACTGGGTGTCACACAGCATGCTTATTATAGCAGATGCACATGACCCCTGTCTTGGGTTGTCTCCCACATGGAGATCTTACTTGTCGTTGGATGTCATGCATCATGCTTATGATAGATCCACTCCATGACCTGTATTAGATCGTCTCAGCTCATCTGAGATCTTACCCATCATTGGCCAAATGGAGGGCAGGGGAGGGCCTTTCATTAGAGGATAGCCAATCACTCTGAGTAGCAAGCCTTTGGTACTGGACCTTGACCTGGTTTAATTTCCTGGAGACGTTGGTGAATGAATTGTATTAATTTTTTAAAAAAATATAAGGTCCTTTAGTCAGAGGAAAAGGAGAACAAGGAAGGGGTCAAGCAAAGGGCATTAAAGATAGCCCACAGAAAATTATCTTGAAGTTCTCGCAGCCTTTTTCTCAAGATCATCCCAGATCACTCAAATAGCACTTTTCCTGTGAAAACAAACAGATGCCTCCCTTTTTGGCAGTTAGTAAATCAAGACCTAGTCCTCAGTTGTGAGACACTCCCTGGAAGAGTGATTATCATTATCCTCTAGTGGAGGCAGGTGTTTTATCATGTGGGGGTAGAGATTCCCCCTTTTGTTTTTGTAATTGAAATTTAAGTGTTTGGTTATATCTTTCAACAATTGCCTGACCTCGAGGATTATATGGGATGCTGTGGCATATGAAATTTTTCAATTTTGGAGAAAATTGGTGACTAATGGCATGCTTTGCCTTAGCTTCCTGGGGGGTTAGGCATTTTGTCCCCCCCATATCTGTCCAGCCATTAATGTCCCAGTTCCCTCTGGCCAAGTAGGTCAGGCCATCAAATGTCTGGTGTTGAAGGCGGTAGTTAGGTTGGCTCTATGTGAAGTGGTGCCGGACTTGACTCTCTGTTGGACCGTAGCCTCTTGGTGGGTGTTGGAGGTTTGTCCTGTCCAATTCCAAGTTGAACTCCATTATTATCCATAGTAGGTTTTTGGCAGTCATGGCAACCTGTGAAAGGAGACATAGGCCTCAGGGGCTTCTACCTTTTGGACTAAGGGGTTAAATTTCTTTCTTTTTTTTCCTAGTTCTATTTGGTCTCTGGTCTTGTAATATTTTAAATTTTTTGTCAGGATCCAAAAATGACTATGGCTTATCCATAGGAAACATAGAACCATGTACTTCTGGTAGCTGTTCTTGTTTACTCCAATATCTGACAAATTTAGGTTCCATTTTGAATTTTTGAAAATTTTAAACAATGCTAGTTGAAGCTGAATGTGGGGTCACAGATTTTCTATTCCCCCTTTTTGTTTTTATAATTGTGCTCCATGATAGCTTGTCCCTCTGGATTGTGAGGTTTTTTTTTTTTTTTTTTTGGAGGCAAGCCTAATGTGGCAAAGTATTGGAAATAGTAGAGTTGCCATCAATCAATACTTTTAATATAAAAACCAAACATATTTTTGTTTTTATTTAGACAATTTAGGGTACTTTTTTTTCTGGATTAGAAAAGAGATTGAAATTAGTTTATCCCTTAGTATCCTTGACAGCATAATGTCCTTGCACTTAGGACTCGGTGAATAAGTACTCGATGAAAGGTGAATGAGTACTCAGGGTCTAGGGAAATGTGACTAAGTACTGAGATTCCAGGGAAATGTGTTGAGTACATGAGTCCAGGGAAATGTGATTATGTATTGGATATCCAGGTAAACATGTCTGAGTGTGTGTGGTGGGGGCTAGGGAAACTTGACTGCGTATTTGGTATCTATGGAATCACTGAGCACTGGGGGTCTAAAGAAATGTGACTTAGTAGTAGGGGTCTAAGGAAACGTAACTGAGTACTGAGGGTCTACGGAAATGTGACTGAGTACTGGGAGTCCACAGAAAAGTGTCTGAGTGATGGGTGGTCAAGGGAATAATGACTCAGTATTGGAGGTCTAGGGAAATGTGAAACAGTAATGGGAGTCCAGGAAAACGTGAATTAGTACTGTGCATCTAGTGAAACCTGAATGATTAGTAGGGTTCTCAGAAACATCAGTGAGTATTAGGTGTCTAGGGATACATGACTAAATAATTGGGGTCTAGGGAAACATGAATGAGTACTGGGGGTCTCGGGAAATGTTATTGTGTACTGAGGGTCTAGGGAAACGTGACTAAGTACCAGGAGTGGGGAAATGTGACTAAGTACAGGGGGTCTAGGGAAACGTGAATGTTACTGGAAATCTAAGGAAACATGACTGAGTACTGAGATTCCAGGGAAACATGATGAGTACTATGAGTCCAGGAAAATGTGATGAAGTACTAGGGGTCTAGGGAAAGTGATTGAATACAGGGTATCTAGGGAAACATGAATATGTACTGGGGGTGTGGAAAACATGACTGAGTATTTGGATTCTAGGGAAAGGAGATTGAGAACTGGGAGTATGAGTGAGTACTGGGGGTCCAGGGAAACAAAACTGAGTACTGGGATCTATGGAAATATAAATGAGTACTGAGAGTCTACAGAAACATGACTGATTACGGGGAGTCTAGGGAAATGTGTTCAAGTATAGGGGGTCTAGAGAAATGTGACAGAGTACTGAGGGTCCAGAGAAATGTGACTGAGCACTGGGAGTCCAGGGAAATGTATTTGAGTGCTTGGGAGTCTAGAGAAACTTGACTGAATATTTGGGGTGTAGAGAAATGTGACACAATAATGGGAGTCTGTGGAAATGTCAATTAGTACTGGGGGTCCAGGGAAAACTGAATGAGTACTAGGGGTCTAAGGAAACATGAATGAGTACTAGTGTGTTGGGAAATGTGAATGAGTATTAGGTGTCAAGGGAAACATGGCTTGTAGTTTAGGAAAACGTGAATGAGTACTGGGGATCTAGGGAAATGTGATTGAGTCCTAGGGAAAAAGGTAAAAGTGACTGAGTAGTGGGAATCAATGGAAATGTGACTGAGTACTGGGGAACTAGGTAAACATGAATGAGTACTGGGAGTCCAGGTAAACATGTCTTAGTACTGGGAGTCTATGGGAACATGAATGAGTACTGGGGTCAAGGGAAACGTGAATGAATACGAGGGGTCTAAGGGAAACATGACTGAGAACTGGGCATCTAGCAAAACATAACTGAGCATAGGTTGTCTAGGGAAATGTGAATGAGTACTGAGGGAATTACGGAAACGTGACTGAGTACTGAGGGTCTACAGAAATGTGACTGAATACTGGGAGTCCAGGGATACATGCCTGAGTGATTGGTGGTCTAGGGACTAGTGACTGAGTATTGGGGGATCTAGTGAAATGTGAAATAATAATGAGAGTCCATGGAAACGTGAATTAATACTAGGGGCCTAGGGAATACTTAGTGAATACTAGGGGGTCTAAGGAAACATGAATGGGTACTAGGGTCTCAGAAAATGTGAATGAGTATTAGGTGTCTAGGGAACATGGCTGAGTATATGGGATATAGAGAAATATGACTGAATACTAGGGGTAGGGAAATGTGTCTGAGTACTGGGGGTTTTGGGAAACATGAATAAGTACTGGGCGTCTAAGGATATATGAATGAGTATGGGGTTTTAGGGAACAGTGACTCAATACTGGGAGTCCAGGGAAATGTGACTGAGTAGTGTTTGTCCAGGGGAATATGACTGATCCTGGGGTCCAGGGAAACATGACTGATTACTGGGATTCAGAAAAAAAGCGACTGAATACTGCAATCAATGATGAGTACTGGGGGTTTTAGAGAAAAGTGACTGAGTAATGGTAGTTCAGGGAAACATGAATGAGTACTAGTGATCTAGGGAAATGTGAATGAGTACTGGGAGTCTAGGGAAATGTGACTGAGTGCTGGGGGGTCTAGGGAACTGTGACTGAGAACTGGGTGTCCATGGAAACCTAAGTGAGTACTGGGTTATGTAGTGAAATGTGACTGAGTACTGTGGGTCCATTGAAATGTGATGGAGTACTTGGGGTCCATGGAAACGTGACTGAGTACTGGGTGTCCAGGGAAACGTGCATGAATACTGAGAGTCTAGGGAAACGTGACTCCGTACTGGGGATCTAAGGAAACTTGACTGAGTACTGGTATTTAGGGAAACATGACTAAGTCTGGGGGCCCAGGGTAACGTGACTGTGTATTGGGGGTCTAGGGAAATGTGAATGAATACCGGGTGTATAGCGAAACCTGACTGTGTGTGTGTATATATATATATATATATATATATATATATATATATATATATATTATATATATTTCTGCATGATATCTATGCAGTGTATCTATGCAGTATCTATGCAGAGCATATATATATATATATATATATATATACGTATATATATATATACATATATATATATATATATATGTGTGTGTGTGTGTGTGTGTGTGTGTGTGTGCGTGTGTGTGTGTATCCAAGCCTGTTTGGCAAGGAACAGAGGGCCAGACAGAAGGCATCTCCCTGAAACTGGTCCATGAAACTTCCAAAGTATTACAGGCTGTTGCCACAGCATTGGTTATCCCTCAAAGCCACTACTCTACTGTTGAAGACAACACATATTTCGGATCTAAGACTTGGAACAATGGAGCAGAAACGAAAGTGCATGCCTTCCTGAAGTTTGGCTATCATCATGCTGGATAACAATATGCCAACTGCTAAGGGAGAAGACCAGTCAGTGATCCAATGCCTCCCAAAACCCTAATAGTGATGAGGGGGTACACAGCACACTACCTCTTTGTGTATTGTAGTGGCACTGTCAGTGGGCATAAGGAGGGATCAATAGTTGTCTAATTGGAGTTAAAACTCTCTTAATGGGAATAAATCCAGGGGTGGGACTGTAAATTCAGCCAAATACACATGTTTAGAGAGAACACAGATCCTAGAGAAAACACTGTCTGTCATATCTCTAGGCAAATGAAATTTCCTACATGTTAAATATGTATTTTTACAAACACGCACACAGTCAACACCTCATCAAAGAAGCTTCTTTTTGCAATAGATGGAGGCTACAACAGAACTCCATCATTGGTCAGACACAGAGAATATACCATTGAGAGATGCCAAGTCCTAGATGACACATGTACAGTTGGACCTCTAACCGAAGGCTCATGGAACACAGTATAATGAGAGATAGAGAGACCACTAAAACATCCTGCAACTCTCACCAGTTAAGCTTCCTTATGCAACAATGTGCAAGGCACCCAGAGGGCCACAACTGGCCAAGTTTTAAAGACTAACTGACATGAGACCATGTATCTCTAGATAGGATCTATATTAAACTTCACCCATCCACAGGTCAAGAACTTAAGGAAACAGAGGCTTTCAGTCCACTGGAACTTGCACATGAGAACTTCTGGAAGTGGTGGTATCCAGCACTGGACCCATACCAACTAATTAGACAAGGGCCAGAATGGAGCTAGAGAAATTGGTGGGGGCCAGCCTTAGATTGAGAACTACTGAAACTGATTACTATTGTGAAAGGGACAGTGTGCCTTACTTATGATTTCTAGATGGACTGACCAATCAATCTCCAATGAATGACTTGGCGTTGATGGTCATCTGTGTATAAATGCTTGACTGGATAACACTTAATATGTATGTTGGAATACATGACGTTTGGGGCATGATTGGGGAAGGGGGTCTAAATTTGGATAAGAACTGTTGTATGAAATGTCTAAAACAAATGATCCATTAAGTTGCAAGCCATAAAACCTTTCTCAAATTCCCTGCCCTCGTATAGAAAGCTGGGCATGGCTGTAAGTACAGCACTTGTGTGGGGCAGAGATGGGAAGATGGCTGGGGCTTCCTGACTCTTAGTGTAGATCCAGGTTCTTAAGTGCGGTTCTCCCATAGGCTCAAGTACATACACAGGTGCAATACTGTGGTAAGTTCATGGGAATCTTGGGGGAAAGAAATAGACGTTCTAGGGGCTGTGACCTGGCTAGATGAAACATGTCACCGGGGCTGCACTTTGAGATTCTAGAGCCTTGACAGGTGGTCACTTTGGTGTCTGTTTCTGGTGATTGCATGAAGCTGTGAGCTCCCTGCTTTCTGCCCAGTTTGGCTGCCTTCTGTGATGCCTCCTTCACCATGATGGACATTTATCTATCCACCTGGAACTGTGAGCCCAAAAGAATGGTTCGCTCTATGTTGCCTTGGTCCTGGTGCTTCATATAGCAACAGAAAAATAACTAATACATTAAGAGATCCTGTCCTAAAGGAGAAAGGCAGAGAAGGAAAGAAACACAAGACATCCTCTTCTGACTTAAACTTATGCATCTGCACATACACATATATGCATACACTATACATTACACTCATCCATGTTCATATAACACACATATGTACATATACCACATTGTGTACATACAGACACACTCCTAAAGTCTTCAATACACTGAGTACATATAACTAATTGCATACAATAGCTTAGCAATATCATATGATATCCAATTTCCCCTCTTTACACTCATGAATGCAGACATGACATGGAGACAATAATAGGTTACCCTTTAATGGTTTGTTTTGAGGCAGGTCCTTGCTTTTTGGCCCTTATTGGCCTGGCACATTCCAGGTAGATGAAGCTGGCCTGGAAGGCACAGAGATCAGTCTGCTTATGGCTTCTGTCTACTGCATTAAAGGGTGAGATTCACCATGTCCAGTCAATCCACTGCTTTTATGCAGTACTGAATGCATAAATAAGGTACTCCAAAGGATATACAGAGTTTAAATATCAGCATAGAGGATGGTCAGATACAATGATTACTGAGAAGATGAGGCCCTCCAAGACTAAATAGCCAGCATGGGCCACTTAACATTATATGATGTGTGACTTTCCAGGGGACATATAAACAAATATTTATTCACTCCAAATAGGGTACCAACATAGACCATATGAACGAGGGCCACCCAGATCTAGCTTACAGAATCTGTGAGTTATCAGTGTTACGTTCTTGGGCTAATGTGGATACGTACAGACCCATGTGTGAATTAGAGACAGCTACATCTCTGAAAAGCACACGACATCATGGTTGATGACTCAATAGAGCTATAATTCTAAAGCTCTAGGTACAACTTGGAGGAACTCCTGCTGAAGAGTGTCCTCTCCCCAAGCACTTGTTACTGTAATGTATAAACTTGGGGAGGTGGTTTGTGAAGCTTTTCAGGAGCTCCTGAGACTTGTAAGACTTGTAAGTATGACTTATGTCTTGAGTCTTAATGAGATTCTCTCCAGGAGGAATATATCAGTTTGGAAGCAATACTTATAGAACACTCACTGACACCTTGTCTCATAAACAGAGAGAGAGAGAGAGAAAGAGAGGAAAACAGAGAGAGAGAAAGGAAGGGCTAAGTTTGAATTATCAATGATCTTACATTTTTCTGATTCCTCTAGAAGTTATGGAAATTTAACTGTCAGTAACCAGGTCTCTTAACTAGTAACAAGCTTCTAGGAGTATCTTTACTAGTAGAAGGTTCTAAGGCCACCACATACTGGATTTGAGATCATTCTTCACCTATCTATTCTTCAAAACTTCCAGACATTTTATAAGATAACAACAATATTTCCATTTCATAAATGAGAAACAGTAAGTATCCCTGAAATGAAGCTCTCTTGAAACAGACAACTTCTTTTGGCAGCTCCTGTGGATGGCATGCATGACCCTCCATGGACAACAAAAGTAATAGACTGCAAAGTTCCTTACATAAAATACTATAATACATATAATAATATTAATATTACATATTAATATATATTGTATATATTAAACCTTGTCTAAATTACTTTTAATATCTAAAGGACATAAACCTACCTAAATTGTTATTATATTTTATTATTTACATGATAAAGTATATAGTTTCATTACTGACATTTTCCCTCAAGCGTTTTCAATTCAAGTTTGTATTAATTCTGGAAGTGGAATCCTTCAGATCTCAGTATTTAGTAGTTCTGTTGTAGGAACGGAAACATAAAGAACATTAAATAATGACATCTCTGTGCCAATAAAGATTTATGTATAAAAACCAGCAGTTAGGGTTGGAAAGATGAATCGGTGTTTTAGAGCACTGACTGCTCTTGAAGAAGGCCTGGGTTTGATTTCCAGCACGCATATGCCAGCTAACCACTGTCTGTAGCTCCAGTTCCAGGAAATCTGTTGCCCTGTGGTGATGGTCATATGTACTTCATAATATGAGTCCACTTACAAACATGCAGACAATTTACTCATACACCTGAAATAAAACTAACAGGATGTTAAACGTTAAAAGCACAAAATGACCCAGATTCCAAGATGGTCTTTAAAGGACCTTAATAAATTGATCAAAGTAATAATTAACTGGATTTGTCTCCTCAGTTTGGGTTTATATTCACTGTGGTGTTTGGAATGAAAATGCCCCTCATGGGGTCCTTGTATTTCCACCCTTGGTCCTCGGTTGGTGCTATTGTTTGGAAAAGGTCATGGACCCTGTAGGAGGTGAGGCCGATCTTGAGGAGGCATGTCCAGGCCAGGCTTTGAGAGTACACAGCCTCGTCTATTTTCAATCCATCTCTCCTGCTTCCTCAGCCTCTTTGAAGTTATGAATTCTCAGCTCTCTGATTCAGCCACCTATTCTGCCTTGTGTCCCTGTAATGATGGACTCTTGACCATCCAGAATTAGATACCCAATAAACTCTTCTTGGTGGAAGCTGAAACACTCATGGTTTTTTGCTACATCAAAGTAACAGGACTGCGTTCACTCAATTGTATGCATTAATATTATAGAAATATAATAAATAATATTGCACAGTGGTATCTAACTTGGAGAGATCCTGTGACTCCTAGAAATAGCTGTTCATAATAATTTTTTGTCTCTGTTTCTCTTTCTAGTTTTCATTCGGCTCATTGAGGTGCAGGAAGGAGAATGCAATGTTGAGGGCATCCACAAAATGTTCAGTTGAATTAACCTGTATAACAGTCATTTGCTTTGCCATCACTGGTGTCTCAGACTTCAGCTCAAATAGAAATATTGCAAGGCCTGCATTGATTTCCTGTACTTCTAACTGTATTCTGCCACCTTGTCTTCAAACCTCCAAATACACACATTTCCAGAAACAAAGATTGTGAACACATACACACACACACACACATATGCCACATACACATGCACTCACACACATAAACATGCACACAGGTAAAATACATACAAATATGTGATGTTATGACATCAGAGTTACTTCATTTCAGTGAGTTCATTGTATCAAGTTAGTCAAGGACAAAATCATTGGGTGACTTGTTCAACAAGTCATTCCTGATATGACGTACTACCAACTATTAAATATATGTATATAGATGTATAAATACATGTACAAAGGCATATATGTATCCCCACACAGGCATTCCTACTTATGTACATAAATATATATATATATATGCACATATATGTACTATAATTGCAGACATCTTTATATACTTATACATATAAATATACACACACCCATATGCAAACTCTAATTGAAGACTCAATAATTTTTGTGTATACACATTCATATGTATTTTTAATGTATTCAGAGCTTCGTTTTAAAACAATGATTTTAATGTATTAAGCTAAATTTTTTATACTTAATTTCCATCATTTCTCAGAATTTGAAACTAAGAGCAAAAATATATTCCTGTGTTTCTCATGAAATCTTATGTGTTGACATAAAAGTCTATTGACTTAAGGTCCAATTTTTTATAGGGAAAATACAATTTCTATGTAAGAGAATAGCTTTACTCAGAGGAATTCAATATCATCTAATTTTCTATTGGTAATTGGAAGGCTCTATAGTTGAAAAAAAAATAAAGAATTAAAACCAATGCAAAAGACAGACATCAACTTAGTATAAGCATACCCTATAGGAGACATAAAAGTATAATGTTTACATACTGATCTCCAATAAAAGGAATACACAAGTAGGAGGGAACGAAATGTCTTTCCAATTTAAAAAAACACTTTATAGGACTGAAGAAATCAACAAGTGGATAAGAATATTGGTTACACTTTCAGAGAACCAGAGCTAATTTCCCAGCAACCACATAGTAGTTAACAACCATCCCTACTTAACTGTAGATCTAGGGGATCAGTCATCTTCTTCTGGCCTCTGTGGGTGTGTCCCACATGAGTTCATTTACATCCAGCAGGCAAAATATTCATGCACATACAATAAAAATAAATTTTAAAAAGGTAAAATGTAAAACTACAGTTTTGAAGTCACAGTGTACTTAACTGTCCCAGTCTACCATCGTCATTTCCAATGATTAACCTTTTCAAATCACTGTCATTACTGTGGATTATGTATCCACTTCCTACAAATGGTAATGTTTGTTCTTGGACGAAGGGGTGAGGCTCAAACAATTCAGGAAGCAAACAAAGCTCACAAGATTCACAATGTTGTGCCACAACAGTTAAACAATTGCTGAGAGCACAGTACCTGACCCCATGAGCAGGCTAAAGATTAGCAATGCTCCATGGATAGAGTGTTCTGTTGGGCCATAAGAAAAGGAAACCTGTATACTAATAAGGCATCCTTTTTCCTCTGTAGTGATTGGTAGGTTTGCTTACCCATGTAACCACCCATGTAACTGACTATTTATGCTAATACAAGGCTTGAAAATAACGCAATGTGATAGGCTGTTAAGAAATGAGGAAGTGCGCCTGATTGGAGAGAGATCTTATATAAGAGCATGCTTGAGCACTGTAAAGTGATTTTCCTGCTCCTCTGAAGAAGAGCTGTAACACAATAAAGAGCTGTATCACCAGAAGAATCCAGCTGTAGACTCTTCTTGGCCCAATGTGGGTCCTGTTTTCCCCTTTAGTATCTCCGCCACATCGCACTGGGAATTTGGGTTAGGGCAAGCCTCACACCCTATCTCTCCTGAGCTCTCCTCCCCTCAGGCCGGGGACAGGGGTAATCACAAGTGTAGCATCTGTGCTACATTTCTTGTCTGATCAGTTGAGGGATGCAGATTGAATGAAGCACAAGACAGAGACACACACACACACACACTAGGTAGGAGGAAAGGAGAATAACTGGCTGACTTTATTGAGAGGCAACAAGCCTTATATACTGTGACATGGGGCTTTGCAGGAGGGTAAAAGTTCAGGTTCTCAGGAGACATCTTCTATTGATGACACATAGTTGCAGACAGGAAAAAGGAAGTTGTGGTTGGGCCAGCTTAAAGGTCAAATTGTTTACTTCAGCTTTGCAACTGAAAAGATCCTGCTAGCTCTTGGCTGAGAGCCTATCATGAAGAGAGAAGGGCACGCAGGGTGGCCAGAGCCCTACACACAGGAGGAAGAGGAGCACTGACCCCTGTCTGCCACACCCATTGTTTTGGCCATGAAGAGACGCAACAGTTTTGGTGACCCCAATGTGATACTCCTTAGAACCCTCTCCACCGGGAGCAACTTGGAAGGAGGCAGGCACCCCAAGACCTTCTGATTGGGTGAGGCCCTATCATGGGTAACTCAACTTCCTCAAAGGAGGAACCTGTCCTCAAAGCTCTAAGGCTAATGCTAAAGAGCAGAGGCCTCACAATTTCAGATACAGCCACAATGGAAGTCTGGGGGATGTTAATGCCTTGGCCCCCTGGATAATTTCAGCAAATATGTTTAGTGCAGACATCTGGGAGTGGGTGGAGAGACTAGTACAAGTCCAATAAACACTTACAGGCTGGGAACCCCTTCTTAGATATTACCCCACCATGAGTGCTCTAAGGACCATGTTTTCCCCCGACATAATATCCTCCCATCTCCCAGCCAAAAGAAAAGTGGAGTAAGGTCAGGTGACTGAGGGAGACACTCAGGCTATGGCCAAGGTCTATGTAAAAACCTAGACAGCACTCAGCCATGTCAAGGGAAAGATAATTAAGAGACAGGAGGTAGACCTTGTCACTGAGATAGGGCTCACTAAGGGCCCCCACACCTATGGGGGTGCAAATGACCCCCGGTTCCTTATATACACCACTCCTCAAGAGCCTTGAGAGGAACGCAGGAGGTGAGACAGAGGATCTCCACCACTCAGAGCCTAATTGAGTTTCCTGAAAGCCCTCTGTTCCTCCTAATGGCTCTATGAGTGACATAGACGCCTACGCTGTGAATTTGTTTCTGACACCAAACCCCCAGCCACTTGGTATCCATGGCATGCTAATGAACTGGTGGACCTTTAAAAGGCCATCAAGATGGGCCCAATTTCCCTTGGGCCCTGGCCCTCATCCAGAAGGTGGCCCACCATCCCAGAGTCCCCAAAGACTGGCTGGACTTAGCCAGAGCAGTTCTCCCAAGGCCCACCTATGTAAAATGGGGAACTTACTATTGGGAGGAATGCAGGATTAGGCCAATCCACCCATACCCATTGCCTTCGCTATGTTGGTAAGGTCTGGAGACTATGCCACCGGGATCCAGCAGGCCATGTTCCCATCAGCAACCTATAGGGATCAGGTCAGGCAAGCTGAATGGGATGCCTGGCTCAAGTTGGATGAGGGGCCCACTGAGGCACTCCTGACAGGCTTCCATCAGAAGCCAGGAAAAATGCCTGCCTGAGTTCAATGATTGGGTCCAGCCCAGCATGCAAAGGAAGTTACCTCCAGGAAAAATGAGATCAGAGTTCATAAGATTATTAGTATGGGAAGGTATGAACAAGGATTCTAAAATGGCTTACACTGGACTATGAGACAAGTGTATGAGCCAGTCAATAGTGGCCACCCGGGATGTTGGAACTTTAAGTGAACAGGCCACTATTATGTCACTAGCTGTGGTCACCTAATCTGTCACACAAACAGCCTCCATTACAGAAGCCATAACCCAAGAAATGGTGGCTGTGGCCCAAATGGGGAGAGGAGACAGGGGAATAAAAACCTGCTTTAAATGTGGCCAAGTGGGACATTTTAAAAGAAATTACCCTCAAACGGAAGGGCACCAAGCTATCATAAAACCTAAAACGCTATACCCCAGATGCAGATCCAAGTTTGACAATGAAGGGAAGCCTTTAAACTAGATGGGGGGGAGGGGCAGCCCTAAGCCCCATAAAAAAGAGAGTAATTATAAAACTGTTCGGGACACTCAGGCTAATAGCTCCAAGACCAATCTAAAAAACACCCCAGGTCAAATGGACAGTCCTTCTGCACGAGTGACTTAGATTGAATGAAAGAGGTTCCAGTGCCTTTTAGACACCAGGGCCGACTGATCAGTGTTAAGAAAAGAGGAAGTACCCCCTAGTTGGTGCCTGGTGCCAGGGCTGGGGGTATTTGGAGTTGAGGGGAAAACCCCGTCAGAGGAAGTTCTGTTTTGGCTGGAATGGAAAGATGTAGATGAAGACCGAAGAAGGGAGGTTCACTCCCTTATAGTTCCTGGGCTGGCTTCCAACTTGTTTGGTCAGGACATATTAGGGCAGTTGCAAGCTCTGTTAACCACAGACAATAAGGCTTTTTGTGATGACATTCTAGATGAGGAGGAGTCCAGCCAACTCCCCAAGCTCCAAGGAGGGGCAAAGGAAAATCAGTTCTTTAACCTCCACACTTATTGGGAGGAACCCCAGAGACCACTCCGGGTACACCTGCAATCCTAAAGGCCACTGCCCTCCAAGTCCCCATTATCAAATGGGCGCCTGGCCCACCATTACGGATGGAGCAGTGGCCACTCCCTCTGGAAAAACTCCAGGTCTTGTGACACCTTGTGGATTAAAGCTTAAGCCAGGGGCATATTCCACCCTCCAACAGTCCTTGGAACACTCCCGTGTTTGTAGTAAAAAAGGCATCAGGAAATTGGAGACTGATACAAGATTTAAGAAAAGTTAATGAGAGGATGATTTTACTAGGCAACCATGCCTTGGATACCTGCCATTTCTTCTAATTTACATCTCGCAACTATTGATTTAAAAGATTGTCTTTCCTTAATATCATTACAAGAAGCAAACTGTGAGAAATTTGCCTTTTATGTACCTTACAACTTTCAGGGTCGAGATGATATTAATGGATGGTGTTGCCCCAAGGAATGGCATATAGTTCAGCTATTTGTCAAACCTATTTAACGGCCCTGCTACAGCCTGTTGTTGCCAAATTTGATTCCATGGTATATGTTTATATGGATGATATTATTATGGGGATGCCCACGTCCACTGAATTAGAAAAAAATGCTAAAATATACTACAACCTTGAGAAACAAGAGATTTAAAATAGCCCCAAACAAGATTGAGCTGGTGCCCACCATAAAGATGTTGGGCACCCTGTTAACTTTGGATGGTGTGAGCCCATTAAAGCCTCAGTTAAACTTTCATAATCCTCTAAAGCTTGTAGGTCTCCAGAAATTATTGGGAGAAATAGATTGGGTAGGAGGCTGGATATCAATTTCCACAGAAAACTCGATCCCTTGTTCCAGTTACTGATAGGGAGACAGCTAACAGACTTAATTAAGCTTGACTC
Organism: Eospalax fontanierii; assembly: GCA_035773235.1. NCBI lineage: Eukaryota > Metazoa > Chordata > Mammalia > Rodentia > Spalacidae > Eospalax > Eospalax fontanierii. The sequence continues at coordinate 3,990,585 of JAJHUQ010000048.1, read as the reverse complement.
CCAGCACCTCCAAGTGCTTCAACAGGTTTAGGAGGCATTAAACCATACCAAATTAACATGGTTTATATTTCAATTTTGGTAAATTGAAATATATTTTTGTGTTCGTTGACACATTTTCTAATGCCTGTTGGGCTACTGCCCACTCAGGAGAAAAGGACAAACATGCTCAAGCCCACTTTCTTCAATGTTTCGCCACCTTAGGCCTTCCCCAAAAGGTAAAACCTGATAATGGACATATTTTATTAGTAAAAGCCTACAAGAATTCTTTTCCCTCTGGGGAATTCAACATACCACTGGTATCCCTCATAGCCCACAGGGACAACCTATTGTGGAGCACAATCTCCAAAACATCAAAACACAATTACAAAAACAAAGGGGGGGGGGATATAGAGCCTGGGACCCCATGTTCAGCTCCTACTAGAATTGTTTTAAACTTTCAAAAATCTGAAATGGAGCCTAAATTTGTGAGACATTGGAGCAAACAAGGGCAGTGACTGGAGATACAGGTACACTGGAAAGATCCTCTAATAGGGCAATGGAGGGTTCCATACCCCTTACTTACCACTATGGGAGGAGGATTTGGCTGTGTGTTCTCTATGGATAAGCCACAGCCTTTTTGGATCCCGGCTAGAAATTTTAAATATTGTGAGACAAGAGACATAAAAGGATTAGGAAAAGGAAAGAGAAAAGTGTAACCCCTTAGCCCAGGAGGTGAAACACCCTGAAGCCTATATCTTCTTTCACAGGTTGCCATGACTGTGCAAAAACAGTCCTAACACCATGTATTAATGCAAACTTTTTCAGGGAGAGAATGATTCCTGTGTGTTAGTAATAGTCCTGCCAAAGTTAAATTATGTTTCAGAACAGGAAATGCAAACAGCAACTGGGTCTAGAACTAAAAGAAATGTAGGGGCTACAATCATGGGAGCAATGCTAATATTAAGATTAGCAGGTACTGGACTGGGAGCTGGCCCTTTGGCAATCTCAGAAATTGGATTACAAGCCCTCCAAGCTACAATGGACTCACAGGCTGACAAATTAGAGGCCCCCATAAGGCTAATGTAGCAATCCCTATTATCCTTAGCCAAAGTCACATTGCAAAATAGAAAAGGCCTAGATTTACTAGTTTTGAAGGAGGGAGGACTATGTAAAGCCTTGAGGGAAGAATGTTGCTTTTATGTATATCATTCTGGAAAGGTGCTACAAAATTTAGATATTGTGAGTAAAGATTTAAATCAGAGAGAAAAAAAATTGGAATATGGGATCCTGGTTTCAACAATGGTTTGAAAGTTCCCCATGGCTGACCACTTTGATGTTCACCATATTAGGACCAGTATTATTAATTTTAATAGCTCTAACTATAGGACCATGCATTTTTGGCACCTCATGTGCCGATGCTGGCCCTGAGGTTAAAATGTGACCCCATATTTGAGCCTTATGTCAAAGATCCAGGAGCTGAGGACGAAGAATTATGTAGTCTGAGGGAGAGCACCTACTTCCAAACTGGAGGTTTAGTTCCCTAAAGGGTTAATGTCATCCAGGCCTCAAAGTAATATGGCAAGTATGATCAATGATGAGCAACTTCAGAAATTACTGTAACTGATATAAGACAGGGTATTCAGCAATAAAGGTTGAATATTCTGGTAATGGGCAAGGTAGAATAAGTTCCTAATGACTTAAGACAGACATTCTTGCTCTCCATTTAAAATAAATAAAAAAGGGGACATGTTGGGCCATAAGGAAAGGAAACCTGTATCCTAATAAGTCCTCCTTTTTCTGCTGTCGTGATTGGCAGGTTTACTTGCCCATGTAACTGCCCATGTATCCTCCCATTTATGCTAATACAAGGCTTGAAAATAACGCAATGCGATAGGCTGTTAAGTAATGAGGCAGTGTGCCTGATTGGAGAGAGAACTTTAGATAAGAGAATGCTTGAGCACTGTAAAGTGATTTCCCTGCTGCTTCAAAGAGGAGCTGTACCACAGTAGAAAGCTGTAACAACAGAAGAAGCTGGCTGTAGACTCTTCTTGGACTAACAGCGGTCCTGGTTTTGCCTTTAGGATCTCTGTCCCATGGCACCAGGAATCTGGGTTGGGGCATGCAGCGTACCTGATCTCTCCTGAGCTCCCCTCCCCATGGGCTGGGGACAGGAGTAATCACAAGGATGAAGCAGAGCACAGACCTTGTCTGTCCTGCCCATTGCGACGGCCATGAGGGGATGCAACAGTGTTCCTGTGTCTCAGTCTTTCTGGGGTAGACTTTCAGTGACACAGCTGCCTTTCTGTCATCCATCCTCCTATAAGTAACTCTTCCCTCACACTCCTGTTAATAATCAACACACTGGTTTAATACGCTAGGCATTGGTTGTCATAAGTGCCCCCCTTGATATCAACAGACAGCTGTTCAGAAATGCCCCAGAAAGACACATAAAGCTAAGACTAAACAAGTATTCTTTTAATGTCTCCAAGAAGAATCAATAGACATATGTATGTGCTCTGTAGTTTTAAAAATGAAGTAGTATTTAAGCTTGTTGACATTTTGTTTATGGTCCTGAAACCATCCAGTTCATTAGAGGTCATTGCCACGTGCTTCACCCTCACTTTCTTACTGAGAGATCAAATGCCTACATTCTGTCTCTGTCTCTCTCTCTCTCCCTCTTTATCTGTGTGTGAAGAATTTGTGGTCAGAGAGCCTTAAGATGCAGTACTAAAAAGAAGATTCCTTACAGAAGAGATGGTGACTAACAGAGAGAACTATCTCTGCCCAAAATATAGAGAATAATAGGGTACAGACTTTTATTACTGGAGGACACCATATCAAACTTCTGCCTCCTAAGTCTCAGGGACTGTTATGAAAGAGAAGGCAGAAGGATTGTAACAGCCAGAGGGGATACAAAACCACAAGGTAACAGCGGGTCAAGAGCAGGTCAGTGAGTCATGTGAACTCAGAGGTGTGTCAACAGCATGTCCACATCAGCTCATTCCAAACATAGAGATGGGGAACTCAGAAAGAATCGCTAATTATAGGGGGAATCTACTGGTAATGGACTAGTCCTAGGAAGGGGATATCAGTCTCATTTAAGGGTAGCAGTGTTAGTAGGTTGACCAGGCTCTTCTCGAGGAACCCACAGTGAATGTCGTTTGGGGACGCTATCCTGACTCTCACTTTACATAGATGATAGAGATAGATAGATAGATAGATAGATAGATAGATAGATAGATACATAGATACATAGATGATAGATAGATAGACAGACAGACAGATGCATACATACAGACCATGGAGTTAAGAAGGGGGTGTAGATACAGGAGGCAATCTAAATATTATCGAAATAATGAAATTGACCAATTCATTTTTTAAATGTAAGGTTAAATCTCTTGGTTAGGGTCTGGGGACATGGCTCAGTAGATAAAAATCTTTTTGCAAAAGACTTGAGAACTTGAATTCAGGTCTCCAGCACCCTGACAAAAGCTAGGGGTGTACATATGTCACCTTCACCTTTGAGAGGCCTAGTTAGGCAGATTCTTGGAATTCACTGGCTGGTCAGCAGTTGTTCCACATTCAGTAAGTCTCTGTCTCAAACAATAGGGAGGAAATGAGGAAGACATATGATGTGAACTTCTGGACATCATATGTACATACACAGACATGCATGCCCACACATGAATACTCACAAAGCACATACCTATCACATACACGAAGGGTACTATTTAGGCATGTTGTCCAGTGTTCTAAAATAAAGAATAGAGTTCTTTCTCATATTAAGAATCCAGCACAATTAAGTATTCCTGATGCTGAGGAAGTTTGCCTGCATTAGCATGGTATTTTGTAGGTAGCTTCACCCCATCCCATCTCATCCAGTCATAGAGTGGTATGAAAAGCCAAATTTGCACTCTCAAAAAGCGATCATAGAGAATTTGAGGAACAATAGTAAGGGCTCTGAATACTAAGAACTAGCAAGGCAATTTAATTCCCTTAGAAGGATTTAGGGAAAGAAACCATGCTTAGAGATCCTAGAACATTTGTAGTGGTCACATTCAAAGGAGCCTCTTTGGATACCCTCAAATGGGAAGTCATTCTTCCAAGAGGAGGGAAGAACAAATCTCCCTGAGTGGAATGATCAAATATTCCATAATGCACATTTCTCTTCTAGGTCATTAAGTCAGTTATTCTGTATAGGTACACACCAGAATGCCATTCTAGTCTAACTTGTTAAATCAATCATTTTATTGGTGTTACTTAAGGAGCATGTGTGTCTCAAAGGCAGCTACAGAATTGAAAGTCCCACCCTACAGTGAGTGATGACAAAAACTGTGTCAATCCAGCTCCCTACACAAATTTCAGGCAGTTTAACTTGTCCAAGTTTCTTCTCCTCAGGGATTGTGACTGCTTGGGAAGTGACCTTTGTGAATCTCGTAAGTTTTATGATCTTAATGTTTTACTTACCTTCCTTGCAGGTGGAAATGTTTTAATTTGGGGGAAAAAAGCTATACAACTAATGTTAAATTTTCATTAATTAAAAAAATTATTATCCACCAAAATTTATTGTGCACAGCATGTTTTGAAATTTGTATGCATCGGGAAATGGTTAAATCTAATTAAATGATTCATTATTTCATACAATGTGGTAAGAGCACATATCATACACATTTTTCATCTTCCTGGAAGTGAATGTATCATTATTATCATCATCCTTCTGTTTTTTTTAAATAATGTATCTGTTTTGAATGTAATCATGTTAATATAGAACTGATACTTTAGATTAAAACTTTCATTATGTTAATCAAAGTTTCCATGCAAATCAGGTAGTAAAAAGTTACACCTAAGCAGCCATTTGAGTTTGTATCTTGAATGCTCTTCCAAGATCTATGTTTTAAGTGTTTAGTCTTCACTGTATGACATTTGGAAGGCAGCAGATGCTTTAAAATGTGAGATTGTTTTCAATCTTTAAGACATAATAATTAGGAAACTAAGGAACTATGCACATAGTATACTTTGTTCTGTGTGGTCTATCAGTAAGTAGTTACAAATGTATTTGACAAGAATCAAGGCAGACAAAAAAAAAAAAACATAGTATCAGCACTTTGGAAAATGTTGCCTCTGGTAGCCTTTGAGGAAACTCTAGCAACCATGTGTCTTATTTTCTAAAATATCAAAGATTATACTGACATCAGTGTATTACTGGAAATTTATTCCACACTTGCCCAAATTCAGCTTGTTTGTAAAACACTGAATGTTTAAATTTCATATAATAACCTAAGGGGTTATACATCTGTACTGGGAGCCTGAAACCTACCAAAATGATGACTGCCAAGGGATGTGAAAAAAAATAGTATAAAAAAACTATATGTACTTTTGGTCAGGGCTTCAATTTCTCTGAAAGAGTTTTTGCCTGGTCTGAAGCTGTACATAATAAAGAATAGCACTGACTGCTCCTGCCTATGGTTTGAGTCTTCAAGAAGGGACAAGTCAGTCTAAATTATCATGACAATGCCGAAAGCAGATTGGGGAACCCTGGACTCTTCCTCTTCTTACCTTTTTAACTCTTAGCTTTCGGGTAAGTTGCTTTCCTATATGATCTGTATTTCAAAACCATCAAGGTCACTCAATCATGAAATGAAGCCCCCCCAAATATTTCTCTTTATATGTTGATTATAAAGTTTTAAGTTGTCAGATATTTGTTACAGTGGCAGAGATCTGACCTGACTGACATACTACCTGTAGTGTTTCTTTATATTACCTATTAAATAGCTATTTCACAGAATGACTGACATGAAGCTCAGCCCAAATTCCAGTATCAGACAGATGTTCCCATAGGTGTGAGCAGGGGTTTTCAAGTTAACTTAAAATGGAGGAACTGAAGTCTTAGCTAATTTATCAGTTAATTACCTAATCAACCCACCTATATTTAACGGCCCTTCTGGGCCTTTAGTAATGTTTTCTGATTCACAAATTTGTTATGTTGGTTTGCACTCTCAGCCCAGGGGACTTGAACCTCTTTAGACTGCCTGAGAGCCCAACCTCGGGGAACCTTGACCTCACTGACCTCACCCTCAGCCCAGGGGACTCGAATCCCTTTAGGCTGCCTGAGAGTCAGTCCCAAGAATCCAGACCGTTAGATGCAAATAGCAAGGGGATTTTATTTCACTTGCACAAGTGGGTGACTTAGCCTCAGGAAGCCAAGCCCCCCTGCCCTGCTCGGACCAAGCTTTTATAGCAAAAAAACATAAAATATATATATTGACATACAGGGTATAGATTGGTACAGAACAGGGTTGCAAAAACACAACTTTTACATAGTCCAACCTTATGCCACAAGCATTGTGACATATTATAAAATGTTGACTTGACAAACGTTTTAACCAGAAGTCTATTTTTACAAGAAAGGGGCTTTTTTTGTTATTACCACAGACATTATTTTACATACCATGAGTTGTTGACACAGCCCTTGTGACAGGAGATGCTGACATAACCCTTATGACTTTTGGGACTTTCCAGTTAGGGAGGGGTGAGCTGACAAGGAGGTCTTAATGGCTTTTTATTTGAGTGAGGGTTTTACATTCCTCCCTTTTTCTTTGTACCTGGTTATATTTTTATAACCCTGGTTAAAACCCTGTGTCTTTTTGTTGCTTTACAGTATGATATTGCTGAGTAAGTATTAAAGCATGAACTACTGCCAAGTGATATTTTACAAATTGAATTAAACTATTAATAATACAGGGGCCAAACGTAAGCAAAAGGAGGATTATAATGAGTGGACCTAGCAGGGTAGAGACTAGAGTTGTTAGCCAGGGAGACTTATTAAACCATTCTGCAAAACAACCTTGATGTGCCTTATAGTCTCTTTGTCTGTTTCACAACCTTTTTCTAAGTTTGGCCATGGAATTTCTGATAACTCCTGAGTGATTGATGTAGAAACAGCATTTTTCCCCCAGGGCAGCACACAGCCCTTCATTTTTCAGATAAAGCAAGTCTAGCCCCCATCTATTCTGGATCACTACTTCAGGCAGAGAAGTGAGCGATTGTTTTAAGAGTGTGATGGAGTTTTCTAAAGTTTGCAAATATTGGGTTATGGCAGCCTATAGCTGTGCTATATTTTGCCCCTGAATATAAGTAGTAGTGCCAATTCCTATTCCAGTAGATATTTCTATCCTCCCAATTTTTATGAGTATTTCCAGAGATATGGCAGAGAAGGGCTCACGCTGGACCCTGGGATTTGGATTAAACCTTTTTAGTACAGCCTCATCAGAATGGTAAATGATGTGAGGCATCATCTGGGTTAGAATACAATAGTCTCTTGTTTGGTCTAGCACTGCAACAGAGACACAAGGGGTGAGGCTAGTGTTGAGTTTTCAACTGTCCCCTTTTCCTTTAATCCATTTAATGGGTTTTACAGGTGATAGTGTAGTCACAGTGCAGTTCATAGTGGCTATGGTCCCAGTAAGGACAGACACCGACTAATTAGGCTGAATTAGTTTCAAAGCTACTGTTGGAACTGCGGGCACAGTGGAAGTTGGGGGAAGTTTAAGGATTTTTCTAACCTTTGGAGTTGGGGCCCTAGGGTTTGCTTTTGGGGCTGGGGGAACTTGACCTTTGATCACTGGGTTGGGTTTTTCTGGCTTGGCATTTGTATTTAAGTTAAATTTTAAAGAGTATTCCAGTGTTAGGGCCATTTTTATATAATTTTAGGCCCCATGAGTATCCAGTGAGCCACCCAGTGGTCCTTTTTCCTGGTCCAGTAAACTGGATCTTAAGTGGGTGGCACCATTTTCCTGTGTAGCTTTTTACATTTTGCCTTTCATGTTCTGCACCTATATATCCCCCATTATTTTGGTCCAAATGTGCATAGTTGGCTTTAACCATGATGTAATCCCAGTTTGAGGATGGTTTCCAGTACCTGTCCCCAGTAGTTTCACAGCACCAGCTCTTACAATAAAAGTGTTCCCCTCCTCTACACTTTGAACTGAGTGCTTTACTTCGATGGTAGCCAGGACACACATATATTTTAAGGGGTATTAGGGCCGCCCGCAATGAAGGAGTGCTCCATCCTATGTGGGCAGCAGCTCCAGGATCATTTTCTGAGGCTGCCTCCCCCCCCACTGTGGATAGTCTTTTAAATCCATTCACTGGCTCCTGTGGTTAATTGACAGAAGTCTGGATATAAATCAGGCCACCAAGTGTTTGGAGCGTGGCTCCCATTAACCTGCCATACTACGTCTCCAGCCAGGGAGATGACCTGCCAGGTCTATAGCTTGACCTGGCGGGGGTTACTCCCCTAAAGCTTCTCAAAAGCATAAAGGAAATCAAAAGCACAAATAGAATTCTGCTCAGGATTTTACGAGTCTTATCTTTAGAGGATTTTGAGTGCGTTGAAGTTTCCATCCTGCTGCAGGTCCTGAGGTCTCTTGGCTGCTGGGTGGCTTTACGTGAGAGATGTGGATCCAAGCTGCTATTTCGTCCACTTTCACTGTTGTGGGGGTGGTCAGGAGAATTGTATAGGGTCCTTTCCAGCGGGGCTCTAAGTTCCCGACTTGATGCCTCCAAACCCACACAGTCACCAATGGTGTAGGAGTGAGGCACCCTGGCTTGTCCAAGGTCTGGTACGGCCACAGCTAGTGGTTTCCACACTTCCTGTTGTATCAGCTGCAGAGCCTGCAAGTGAGCTTTTAGAGAGGGGACGGTGTTTAGTAAAAACCCTGGTGCTAATGGAGACGCAGCAGAAGGAGGGCTGCCGTACAGGATTTCAAAAGGAGTAAGTCCATGGGGACCAGGAGTGTTCCTGGCCTGGTAAAGGGCTAGGGGAAGGATTTGGACCCAGTCTTTAGTGCCAGTCTCCAGCTTTAATTTGGTTAAGGTTTCTTTAATTGTTTTATTTATTTTCTCTCCCTGTCCTGAACTCTGGGGTATTTTACCCTGAACTGCCTAACCAAATTTTACCTTTTATTTTTATCGTATCACTCTCTGAAGAGGTTACCCCAACTGCCAATAGGGAATTGGGGTGCAGACCACTCTGGCTTCTTCAAGGCTGAATAGGGTCGTAGATTGTGGCAATAGGGGTACCCCTTCAGTGAGTCTATTTGCAAGACCCCTGAATTGCATAACTGCTAGTTGTAGGGAAAAAGAAAGTTCTTAACTGGTCCCTGGAAGATGAAATTAAAATAATCATAACCGGAAAGAGCTCAAATGTCCAATTTAAAGTCTATTAGACTTTCAAAGGCTTTCATCTTTTGGATTCCTCTGTGTTTTTCTTTCTGACTGCCAAGGCTGAACTTGAGAGTCTTGAAGTCAGGATTTGTTTCCAGGCCCCTTGATAGTTGGAGTAGCTAGAATCAGGATGAATTCCCTCCCAAATGGCTTAGCTGGCTGGGAGAGAAAAGAAATTATTTAATTTTGGGGTTAGAACAATGGTGGGCTTGTCTGTCTTGGCCACAGGTATGCACTGTAGTATTGAGATAGGCCAAGATTTGAAGTCTTGCATCTAAGTGGCACTTTTTATTAAAAACAAAACCATCAGTGAGAAATTGTAAACCTAATGCCTGAAAAGTGCAGTTTTTTATAGTTTTAAAGAACCATATTAATTATTTTAATTTTTTTGGTTATACATTTTTTGGGTGTTTAAAATTATATAATTTGGCCCAAATAAACCAATTTAATTTGATATTTAAGGTCAGTTGAGTATCTGTTCCTCAGGGGGATCACATGGGCTTGAGAGGAGCCCCTGGCTCCATAAGCCTTGTTTTACCAGTTCCATCTATGTGAAGATAAGTCAGAAGGTCTTGCTAGACCATAGCTTCACTTTGAAGCAAATCAAGGAAACGTTTTCCTGTGCTGACTCTCCTCTTTGAAGACTGGACACTGGTTCAAGTCCTTCTAGTGGAACCTCCATGAACTCCCTGAACAGGAGGACAGGTGACTCATCACATTTACAGGACATTATGAGAGATGCCCCATAGTCCCCTGGAACTTAGTTGACCTTGGAGGGCAAGAGACCAATAATTGTCCCTTTTAGTCCCTCTGACCAGATTAGAGGCCTTTTAGACACCCAAGAAGGTTAGTTCCATTAATACTGAATTATTAATTACTGTATGTTATGTAGCTAAAGCGTGGACAAAGGTCAAACATATATTTGTTTTTCAGACCATCCGAACCATTATTCCAGGAATTTTAAGACATATATATATATATATATATATATATATATATGAAGTTTTTTTAATTTTTTATATATTATAATACATTGTTTTAGACCTTTAATTACTTGTATGGCATCTGGGTGTACTAAGCAATGTTTATTTCCTTTTTAAGGCTTTAGCATTAAACTAATGTTTGATTATATTAAAGTTTACCCTGTGGAATGAATGACTTTACACATCCAGATGGGTGAGGTGTTACTAACAGGTATATAGGTAACCTGAGAACAGATGCACCATAGTTTTTAACATGGATGTTGATTTTTTTATAACCTCATGCATTAAGGTTTTTTTTAGCCTATTTAAAAAATTTTTTTCAAATGCAGGAAACCATTTGTGATTAGGGCAAAGTTACATACAGTTGGCTGGGAAGAGTAGCTGGATACTCAGGTGGGGGGTCCAGCTTGCTTCTTCTTCAGTTGAAAAATACAACCATTAGCAAACCCAACTGTGATGAACTTCTGTAAGTAGGCACAGTTGAAATCACGAGCATGGCAGTTACTCAGGAGTGCCGTGCAGTATCATCTTAATAAAGAATATGGGATGTAAATTACACACATAAGATAATGTACATTTTACTTTATAAGTTTTTGGAAAAACCTTATAGAGTGAGTTGGTCTACCAAAACCTTGCTTTAGGTCTTGAGAATATAGATGCTAGATAGAGAGAAGCAATTGGTACATAGTAATACCTTATTAACTTGAGCTTAGAATTTTCAGCATAAATTATTAACTGAGGAGGAGAGTCCTAACTCAGCAGAAGTATGAATGCCTAAATTCTAGAGCTGATTTACCTAGTTTAAAAAGCAGTGTCACAATCTCTTAATTATATGCAAACTGTTCAAGGGCTGTGAAAGCTAATGTTACTGAGAAAGTCTTAAACTTTAGATTTTCTTTTTCCTTTTAGAAAGCACCTGATTAAAGTAGTACACTCAGATATATAGACCCCAGATTAGAGAGCAAAGCACAAGAATTCATGGTCTCAAACCAAGGATGGCAGTCCATGTACCTTACCACAATGTAAAGGTGAATGTGAAGCAGTGTCCTCTGGATCTTTTCACTTTTAGATACTATTTATTGCTGGGGAAATAACTAAAAAGAAGGAATTAGAAGTTATATCCAGTACAAAGGTACTTGGGCTGTTGCTCTGAGAGCACATTTCAAAGTAGTGATATTTTGACATTTACGGACACACTCTGGCCCACGAGGAAGTAATCACAACACTTAAGACAAAACCAAAACAGACACAGACAGTAAAACAAGCCGGATTATTGCCAAGTCTCAGAAGAAAACCTGCCACTTCCCTTTTCGGATATCCAAGGATAGATTTCCAGCCCGGTGCTGGACTTCTTTTTTCCAGTGATCTAGAGTCAAACTTAAGGGAGTTGTTAAATTCTGTCCCATAGTAGGGTGGGAGTGTGATTCCAACCAGGCAAACCAGAGAACGTATAACACACAAAACAGGAGGACAAACAATTTCACTGTGCGGCTTTTGAAAAGGAAAAATACAGACTCAGACGGGCTCGGTGATATATATCCCCATGTCCCTGGAATGAGGGTGACTGAGTCTTCCTCACTCCTCCAGACTGCCCGTGGAGTGTCCTCCAGGGTCCACATTACCTGTGAGGCATCCCCCAGGGTCAGGAGATCGTGGGCACTGGGATCATCAGCCCCCTTCCACGCATTCTCCCATATGGCCAATCAGATACTCTCCCGTACTGTATAGGCAAAAGGCTGGTCCAGACTTACCTCCTGGCGGATCTGGATTAGGGTGAGGTTGTTTCCCGGCCAATGCACCAAAATGTTGGTTCTCACTCTCAGCCCACGGGACTCGAACCCCTTTAGGCTGCCTGAGAACCCAACCTCAGGGAGCCTCGACCTCACTGACCTCACTCTCAGCCCAGGGGACTCGAACCCCTTTAGGCCACCTGAGAGTCAGCCCAAGAATCCAGACCATCAGATGCAAACAGCAAGAGGATTTTATTTAACTTGTGCAAGTGGGTGAATTAGCCTTGGGAAGCCAAGCACCCCCGGCCCTGCTCGGACCAAGCTTTTATAGCAAAAAAAACCCATAAAATTATCATATATTGACATACAGGGTATAGATTGGTACAGACCAGGGTTACAAAAACACAACTTTTGCATAGTCCAACCTTATGCCACAAGCATTGTGACATATTATAAAATGTTGACTTGACAAATGTTTTAACCAGAAGTCTATTTTTACAAGGAAGGGGCTTTTTCTGTTATTACCACAGACATTATCTCACAAAACCTGAGTTGTTGACACAGCCCTTGTGACAGGAGATGCTGACATAGCCCTTATGACTTTTGGAACTTTCCAGTTAGGGAGGGGTGAGCTGACAAGGAGGTTTTAATGGCTTTTTATTTGAGTGAGAGTCCTACAGTTAGTGTGGTGTCCTGGCTATGTTCATTGACCCAGTCCCAATCGGTGGAGCGCTGAGGATTGAATGAAACATATAAGACAGAGACAGAGACATTAGGTAGGAGGAAAGGAGAATGACTGATTTTATTGAGAGGCATCAAGCCTTATATACCCTGAGGCAGGGCTTTGCAGGAGGTTAAAAGTTCAGGTTCTCAGGAGACATCCTCTATTGATGACACACAGCTGTACACAGGAAAAAGGAAGTTGCTGTGGGACTAGCTTAAAGTTCAAGTTGTTTACTTGATAAGATCCTGCTAGCTCTTGGCCGAGAGCCTAGCACTAAGAGAGAAGGGAATGCAGGGGGGCCAGACCATACAGTTAGATTTTGTTTCTTCCCATCATCTTTCTTTACAAGTCTCCTGTGCTCTGCTGAATGGCATGGCCTGGAAGGCTACCAAGGGCCCTCTTTGTCTTGATTCTCCACAGTTGAACCGTACACAGACACTTTGTTTCCTTTTATGGTTTAAATGCAAAATATAGCTCCTAGGCTCATGTATTTCGAAAATTGGTGCCCAGATCATGGCGCTATTTAAGGAGACTGTAGAAATTTTCCGACATGTGCCTCGCTGACAGACGTAGAACCATAGAGTCCTGTCTCATGGGGTATAGCACAGAACCCTTATTCCTAACTGCCTGTGTGGTGAAATAAACCACCCACTGCCTGTTAGAATGGCCATGAATCTCTCTTACTATGCTGTTTTCTTCTGCCCTGATAGACTGGATTCCTATCACATCATGAACCCAAATAAATTTCTCTGCCATTAAGTAGATTTAGCAAAACTCTTTACCTCAGTGGTATGAAAGCAACTAATGTACCTCCTTGATTGATCTTTCTCCTAAGTAGAAAAACTAAGTCCTTTAACTTACATTGAGTATCTCTGACTGTTTTATCCACTGCCACACTTTGATTCCTGAGACTATTTGATGAATCTCTCTGGTTTATCAAGCATGCATCCCTTCATGCATTTCATCTATAAATGAAGAATCATCACTGTATAGATTTCTGCCTACATATCTCGATTGTCCACGTGCTTAAAGCAAATACATCTATCTGAAAGATGGGTGTAAATATAGAGATGGTTCCTTGCTGCTCAAGGTGATACAGTGTTTAAATTGGCATACATCTCTTGCAGGAGATCTAGGTTAAGGGACCAATGCTTTGAGGGTCACAGTTGTGGATTTATGGTAGAGTTCAGTAGTTGAACACTCAATTAGCATGTAAATGTATCAAAGTTCAATTCCCAGCACACACAAAACAAAACAAACAGAAACAGCAGAAAAGTTCCAGGTTGAGGCTAGGAGTGAAGAGCACTGGCTGTTCTTGCATGGAATTCAAATTTTGTTTCTGGAACCCCCAAGTGGCAGATGATGTATTTAGAAACTTCAGTCCCATGGTTTCTGATGCCTTCTCTGGCATTTAAGAAAAATAGAAAAATATTTTATAAAATTATTATAAACCATTTCTTCCAGACTTAGCTACAAAAAGATAACACAATCACAATTATGCATAGTCCATGAACTGGAACCTGTTTAGTCATCAGAGAACTTTGGTAGCCAAAGTGGCACAACTTGAAATACTAGCATTTGGGAGGCTGAGGCAGATTTATGGTGAATTCAAGGTCAGGTTGGGCTACATACTGAGCACAAGACTATTCAGATTTCCAAAAGAAGTCCTTGTTGTGAAAGAAGAGAAATGAGGAAGGAAGGAAGGAAGAAAGGAAGAAAGGAAGGAAGGAAGGAAGGAAGGAAGGAAGGAAGGAAGGAAGGAAGGAAGGAAGGAAGGGAAAACTACAGAAAAAGACAGACAGAGCAAACGGGGACAAAAAATTGAAGGAAGGAAAAGAAAGAACAAGAAAAAGAATAAAACATGGACCACTTGTTAATAGAAGGCAGAAGAGAATAGACCTGGGACTCACTCCATGAAATGGTGGTTGGAAAATTAACATATTTGACAGAAGATATAAACCAACTTACTGGAAAAGGAAGAATCCAAGAGCCTCACTCAAGTAAGGTCGCCTCATGGATAAGCCTGTAAGAACTCAACACTAAGAAGAAAAAAACAAACTTTCAAAGCAGTCCCAGAATCAATCTTTGGGAGAAAAAGAAATATATGCATCTGACAGCAAGTTTCTCAGAGATGACCTTTTTGTGCCCCAGTATATTGTGGATTTGGGAGAAAATTCCATGGGGTGCTGAATAGAATATATATTCTTTGGTGCTTGGGTGGAATATTCAGTAGCTGTCAGTTAGGCCCACTGATGGATGCTACTCTTTAATTCAGATGTTTCTCTGTTTATTCCCTTTCTGGTTCACCTCTCTAATGGAGACAGTGGGGTGTTGATGACCTCTACTTTAGTGAGTTTGGATCAATGTGTGTCTTAAAGTCCTGTGGTACTGTTTTTATGAAGTTGGGTGCAACAGAGGTTTGTGCATATTTGTTCTTGACTGTAATGCCTTCTTGGTTGTCAGTTCCTTTGATCAAAATGAAGTGACCCTCTTTGTCTCTTCTGATTAGTTTAAAGTCTGTTTTGTCAGATATTAGAATGGCAGCTCCTGCTTGTCTCTTAGTGCCATTTGCTTGGAATACTTTTCCATCTTTCCACCTTAATGCAGTGTATGTCCTTTAAGGTGAAATGGGTTTCTTGCAGACAACAACAAAATGAATTTTGTTTTTGATCCATCAACTATCCTGTTCTTTTGATGGAGTTCAGTCCATTGATATTTAAAGTTATGATTGATTGATGTGTTTTGACTCCATCATTTTGAACTCTTTGGCATTCTTGGTCTGACTCTGTGGTTCCAAGTTACCCATTCAGTGAATTTCTTTCTGTGTCCCTTCAACTAGTGCCTTTCAATTCTTTGGCTCTTTGTATTGATCCAAGTATTCTCCAAATGGTTGAATTTCTGAACATGAATTCTGTCAGCCTATTCGTGCTGTGAAAGATTTTTCCTTCCCCTTCAACTACAGTAGACTGTAGGGTTTTGCCCCCTCTGAAACCTCCTTTTTATTGTTCCTGACAAGGAACATAATCTGAGCCACACAGGTGTTTATCTTGAAGGTACATCATGAACTTCCACCCAAACCGCAACTTCCTTGTTCTGAGACTTGTTTTTCTAACAGTCTCTGGAAAATCCCTGGAAAACCTTGAACTTAAAAAATTTTCCACTGGAAAGCTTCCCCAACCTCCGGGCTGCAGGATGTGTATAAGGCTTGCTGCCTCTCAACAAAGTCAGTCATTTTTCCTTTCTTCCTACCTAGTATGTATGTTTGTGTCTGTGTGTGTGTGAGTGTGTGTGTGTGTGAGTGTGTGTGTGTGTGTGTGTGTATATGTGTCATTAAATCCTCAGCCCTTTGCTGGATAGACCTGGGTGCAGTTGTAGCGTGAGCGCCACAAGTGGAGGTCCCACCGAGATCTGAAAAGCAGGTACATTCTGAAGGATCACCCAGGAAGGCTGGCCAGCACTTCCTTTTCAGGTAAGATTTAGAGGGCGAATTGAAAAATGGGAGTGGCAGTTTCCCATGATCTGCTTACAGATCAATTGATTGCACTCTTAAAGGAGCAGGGCACTGGTATTGAACATAAATCTGCTAGGGATTTTATAAAAATTTTATGAAGTACTAGTCCCTGGTTCTTGTCTCAGGGGATTTAAATATTCCTGATTGGGATCAAGTCAAAAAGGACTTGCAAAGGGCTTTACAAAATGAAGAACCTGACAGTATCTGTTGGAGGCCATAGTCAGAGAATACAGCCTGACTCCATCCTAGAGAAACTGGCCCTGGGAAAAATCCTCCCTGCAGCCACACCTGCATGTATGATAAGTACATTTAGCCTTGGTAGCAGGGACTGAGTTGTACTGGAATGCCTTGCACCCACTTCCTTATCACTAGAGATGAGCTAGGAAGGCCTGAAAGCCGATACTTTTATTACTCCTGCTTAGTTTCTCTTCTCTGTGCTTGCTCCCCTGGCATACAAGCAGTTATTTATGGTAGGTTCTGAAGGTCAGAGATAGTTTTTCCTAAGCAATGGTGCTGGCTCTGTTAATTAACACATTCCTGTAAGTGCATGTATTTTTTTTTTTTATCCTCACCTCCCCAATCTTGTGTATTTAAACCCAGAAACAACAATAAACCTTGTGGCTTGATGAGAAGCTTCCCAAGCCATGTGTTTTGTGTGTTTTGTGTGTTTGTTCCTTTCATTCCAGTTATATTTGGGGTCCTTGCTCACCTTTGATCCCCACAGGCGGGGCAAGTATCCCCATTGCAACTTTCTCGCTTTGGAGATTAGTGAGAGATTCTCTTCTAAGTGATAATAATAAAATTAAGGATCAACTTACAGAAGCTGCAAATGTATTTTCCGAGGCCCAACAGCGAGAATCTGTAAAATCCCTACAACAGTCATATTCGGGGTTAAGAGGTTCGACTGCTGACTTCTCTAGTGAGGAGGAGGATGAAGAGGCCATGCTTACTACTGAAATTAAAGTCCTTAAACAAAAATTGAAAAAAAACGGTTCTTAGAACCACAACCCCCTTTGCGAAACCCTGACTTTCAAAGTCTCAATCCGTTGCCTGCTCCTTCTGCACCCCATGATAACCTAGAAAATTTGAAGGGAGGAGTTCTCTTTCCATTCTTGGAAACTGAATCCGCAAAATGCACAAGTTTTGTGCCATCATGAACTCCTTAGTTTTAAGGACATAAAACAGTATAAGAAGCTGTGATGGGCCTCATTTCCCTTTTACTATGACCCTTTTTAAGTCCTTCTCTGCCATGCACTGTACACTGAGTGATTGGTTTCAGTTGTGTAGGGCAGTGCTTTCGGGCAGTTATTTTCTCCTTTGGAGGGGAGAATTTCAAGAGCAGTGCAGAGTTACTGCAGCCCGTAATGCAGCCATGGGGTTTCCAAATCGTAATATAGATTTGAGCATCACTAACTGCACAAATAGTTTAAGATCCAGAGGTTTATGCCCAAATAGTGGTTGCAGCTACTAGAGCCTAGAAAACCTTGCCCAATAAGACCACCGGAGACCAGCTATCTTAAGGTCTTACTGGGTACTTCTGAGACTTTCTCTGAATTTGTAGATAGCCTGCTTCAATTATCTAGTAAAATGTTTGGAGATACTGATCAAACTATGCCTATAGTCAAACAACTGGCTTTTGAAAATGCTAATAAATATTGTAAGGAGGCCATTCGACCACATAAAAATAAAAGCCTCAATGAATATGTTAGGTTGTGCAGAGACATTGATCGACACCATATCATGGACAGATTACAGTGTCTGCCATGAGAAATCCACAAATACCTGCAGGAGCTAGGCCCAAAACTTGCTTTGGATGTGGGGATTTGGGTCATTTTAAGAAGAACTGCCCGAGGTCTAACCTAATGTCAACCAAGAGGGTTCCTGGCCTCTGTCCCTGATGTAAAAGGGGCATCACTGGGCCAATGAATGTCAGTCCAAGTCCGATGCCCAAGGAAATTCCCTTTCCCCTTTGGGAAATAAGAAGAGGGGTTCACCCCAGACCCCTTTAAACCAAGTGTATGGGGCTCTGAATATGCTTGGCCACCCTTGTCAGTTCATTCCCCAAAGGAATCTCTTTCTATCCAAGAACTGGCCAGAGGCACCCTAGGAAGATCAGGATTGCAACTCTGTGCTGCCACCAGAGCAGTATCAACTCCTAAAATGGGACCACAGGCCATAAGCAGCAGGATAAAGGGGCCTCTCCCTAAGGGAACTGTAGGCTTCTTGCTGGAGAGAAGCAGCTCTTTACTAAAAGGAGTCTGAGTTATCCCTGGTATCATAGATGAAGACTCTCAGGGGACATTAAGATTATGGTTGAAGCAACAAAAGGAGTCACAGTAATACCCCAGGGGGCTAGAATTGCTCAACAGTCTCCTCCGCTTCCTAAAGTTTCTGCCATTTCCATCTCATTGAAGTCCAACAAACCCATATGGGTAGAGCAATGACCCCTTTCTAAAAATAAGTTGGTGGCAGTTCAAGTCCTGATCCAAGAACAACTTGGTGCAGGGCACACTGTACCTTCAACATCATCATGGAATACCCCTATATTTGTTATAAAAAAGAAATTGGGCAAATGGAGACTTTTATAAGATCTAAGACAGGTTAGTAAAATAATGGTCCTAATGGGGGCTACCCAATCAGGGCAACCTATACCTATAACTATACCAAAAAATTGGCATATAGTCATTATAGATTTGAAGGACTGCTTTTTCATTATTGCTTTACACCCCGCTGACTCTCTGTGTTTTGCCTTCAGCATCTCTTCTTTAAATTTAACACAACCTTTTAAGCGATATCAATGAACTGTTCTGCCTCAAGGCATGACAAACAGTCCCACTATATGCCAGATATACATTTCTTTAGAACCCATTAGGATAAAATACCCCCTGCCATACATAATATATTACATGGATGACATATTGTTGGCAGCTGAACATGAGTCTCCCATACTTTCTGCCTTGGGAGACTTGCAAGATGCTCTAAAACAGGGAAATTTACAATTAGCCTTTGACAAAATCCAAAAGGTGTTCCCTTATCAATATCTAGGTCAACAACTGCTCTGTAATGGAGTACGTTCTCAAAAAATCACACTTAGATTAGATACCCTACATACCTTAAATGATTTTTTAAAAATTATTAGGAGATATTAACTGGATTAGACATAGCTTGGGTTTAAACACAGGGCAAATTTGGTCTCTCTTTTATATTCTTCAGGGGGATTCACACCCAACCTCCCCTCGAGTTCTGACCCAAGCATTGTGCAATTGTATTCAAATTATTCAAAAGGCTCTTGAGGAGGCACATTTGGCATATATAGACAATTCTAAACCTTTAAAATTTCTTGTTTTCTGCTCTGAACATGTGCCCACAGGGATATTCTGGCAGGAGGCCCCCATTCTCTGGGTTCATTCCCAAGCTTTCCTGTCTAAGATGGTAGTCTCCTGCCTTCAAGCTGTCACGAATCTACTGTTCAAGGCTTTTAAAATCTCTCTCCAAACCTTTGGAAAAGAACCAGATCACATCATTACTCCCCTTTCTCATATTCAATTTGACTGCCACTACCCTCCTAACAAATATGTAGATTTCTTTAAAAGACATCCCTTAGTAGTTCCTAAAATCAGGTATTCTCAGTCCATTCAGAGGGCTCAAATTGTTTTTACTTGATGGTTCCTCAAATGGAATGGCAGAAGTTGCATTTCCCCCAATAAAGCAAAAAATCAGACTGAACGTTACCTTGACTCAAGAAGCAGAGATAAAAGCCCTAATTTTAGCCCTACAATTATTCCAAGAAGATACTTTAAATATATATCACATAGTCAGTACATTGCTCAAATTATTTTTCCCTTGGAAACAGCAGCCTATAATTGCACCATGGTCAAAAATTCAGAAAAACCTTCTACAGTTACAAGGTTTGCTATGGCTCTGAGACCACCCCATTTTTGTGGTAAATGTACGAGCACATGCTCCTTTCCCATGACCCATTAGTGAGGGAAATAGATTAGTAGATTCACTCACTAATTGAGTGAATTAGTTGAACCTACTATATTATTTTCTCAGCCACTCTCTGGCTTAGGCACAGCATGAGCCATTCCATCTCAATGCGGGATCTCTCCACTTTCATGCCAAAGTTTCTAAAGAACAGGCTATTCAGATAGTTAAGAATTGTCCCACCTGTGTGGATTTTCTGCTCACACTATCTATGGAAGTAATGGATGTTACTCATATTCCAATATTTGACAAGCTTCAATTTGTCCATGTCTCAGCGGATACTTACTTGCAAATGCTTGTTGCATCTGCCCACTCTGGAGAAAAAGTTAAATATGTTAAAAGTCATGGTTTACAGGCTTTTGCTTATATGGGAGTTCCTAAACAGTTTAAGACAGACAATGGTCCTGCTTTTATTACCTCTGGTTTTGCAAAATTCTGTGCTGAATTTGATATTACTTTAAAAACAGGAATCCCTTATAACCCACAAGGACAGGCCATGATGGAATGCAGTCATCAGACAATAAAGTCCTATGTCTCTAAACTTAAAAGTAGTAGTTCCAGAGAACATTTGACCTCCCCACAGACTACTCTCTCCTTGGTGCTCTATACTTTGATTTTCCTAACTGTTGATAATCAAGATCAATCCTCTTATTATCAAGAGGATAAACAAGATCGCCATTGGTGACCCTCACCATCCAAATATACTTTGGGAAAATGGAAAGATGTCTCCCTCGGAAAATGGAGGGGCCCGGACCCAGGCCTCGTCTGGGCTCGAGGACAGGTTTGTGTTTATCCATAGGATGGCGAGACACCAGTCTGGGTACCTGAGGGGCTTGTTCATCCTCTGTCTGTACGGCCAGGCCATCATCACCACCAAGACTGACAATATATATTGGGCTTTTGTGAAGAATCTAATCAATCAGCATTGATGCCCGTGGGGATTAACACTGTGCAACCAGACATTGTGTCTACTAATTTAACACTAGTTAAGCTAGCTATTCCAGGAGACAACACCCATGTCAACTTTTCAGGGGTATACTCTAAAGAATACACTTTGCTTTAGACTTATCTTTAACAATTCCCACCTTAATCGTACCTCATCCTTTCGCAAAAAACAATATAGTCCTTTTTCCTTGGTAGCTGTCAGACATTTTATCCAATTTAACTATTGCCTCTACCTTAGGTATTCAAAATGTTTGGGGGCCTATAAATTTCAACAGAAACACAAGTGATACAACTAAATGGCCTCCACAGCCTGCTCATAGGTATTGGCCTCAAAGAGCAACTTTCAGCCTTGAATTCCCTCTCCTTTGAGGTGACTGTGTAACTTCTACAGCCTGGCTACTTAAAGGATCTAATCATCTGTGGTAGTATGGACATAGGCCACCATTTGCCAATAATTTTGTCACCTCTCCTGCTTTCCATTACCGAAATGCTAATATGGAGTAAGTTATGCCCACCTTCTCAGGAATATCTTTGTAGGCCATACATCTGTGTGGATGTGGTCCCCTTGTGTTAAGAGAGGTATCTGCTTTTAATTCTATGGCCTCCTGGAATTCTTCCACCATATTTGAGACATCATTAAAATTCCAAAACATGTCCAAAAGCAAAAATGTCTCTGTTCACTCAGATGCCTGCCTACTTCCTCCTTTCTTCTGGATTATTTCTAATATTTCAGAAGAGGGTACTCTTAACTGTTCTTCACAGGTCTGTCACCTGAAAAGCTGCTGGCACCAGGAGAGCCTTGCCTTGGTGATTAGAGTACTAGGAATCATTCCTTTCCCCGTCAAATACTCAGGGGAATGGCTACCTGCCTTGACCCATCAGAAAAGAGACTTTGGAGTAACTGCCAATTGTTGCATGCATGCAGTCTCACAATCACTTTGCCAAAAGGCAGGTTCTGATGGCCTTAGCTCAAGAAAATCAAACAGCTCAAATATGCCTAAATATGACCTAATGAATGAGTAACCAGTGATGGGTAAGATCAAGGGAGTGCATGACAACCTAGGACAGAGGGTCTTCCCTGCAGGACCAAGCTTGATCTAGCAGATTTTTCTATGATGGGTAAGGCATGCACTGACTTTCTTAGCAACCTAAGACAGGGACTCATTCAGATATTTAAGAAGGGGGAAATGTAGGACTTTGGCACCCCCTGCAACCTCCTTTTTATTATTCCTGATGAGGAACCTGTTCTGAACCACACAACTGTTTATCTTAAAGGTACATCATCAACTTCTGCCCAAACCACAACTTCCTTGTTCTGAGACTTGTTTATCTCAAGTCCCTGGGAAACCTTGAACTTAAAATATTTTCCACCGGAAAGCCCTGTACCCCGGCCTCGGGATGTATATAAGGCTTGCTGCCTCTCAATAAAGTCAGTCATTTTTCCTTTCCTCCTACCTATTGTGTGTGTGTCATTAAATCCTCAGCCCATCACCAGAGAGACTCAGGTATAGTTGTAGCACGGGCGCTACAGTAGACAGTTTTGATGGGTAAAGTATTCTAGCATCTATGGTAGTTTAGGACTGGAAAAACCTTGGTTCAGACTATTCTGGCTTTGATAGTTTGCTTTGAAAAGTCAGCTGTAATTCTGATGGGTTTTGCTTTACATGTGAATTTTTTTTTTCTTTTGTAGCTTTCAGAATTCATTGTTCTGCAAACTTAGGGATTTTGTTATGATATCCAATGGGTAATTTATTTTCTCAACCTGTGTACTTGGTGTTCTATGTGCTTCTTGTATTTGTATGAGAATGCCTTTCCTTCTTCTACCATGAGGTTGAAGATCTGGTCAATACCATTATCCTCAGATTCTTCTCCTGCCTCTCTATGCCTATGATTAGTAGATTTGATCTTTTCATGGGCATATTCCAGAGGGGATTTTTCATAATCTTTGATTTAGTGCTTCAGTTCTTCATCTTTCTCCTCCAGTATTGACATTCTGTTTTCCATTTCATTCATTCTGTTGGTGAGGCTTTCTCCTGTCATTTCAAATTGACATACTGAGTTCTCCACTTCCTTCTTCATTTCAGCCTGAGTTCGGTACTGATTGTTAGCTTTTTTGCTTTCTGGCCTAGAGCTATATACTTCCTGCTTAGGACTGCTTTTAAAGTGTCCCAGAGATTTTGTTGGGTTGTATTGTACTTTTTGCTTAATTCCAGGAATACGTTTATTTCTTTTTTCATTTCTGCTTTGACCTATTTATATTTATTAACTAATATTTATTTCTCTTTCATGAATTCAGCAAGAAGTTTGTCTATCTCTTCTTTTCGTTCTTTGATTTGTTTCTGTATTCTTTAAATTCCTAGTATTCTTCAATCATTTTATATCTGTTCTTTCAAATTCTTCTTCCTGGGTTGTCTCTATGGGGTTCTCATTGTAGAGCTCTTCTTTAGGACTGGTGATATTTGGTGGGGACACATTATTTCAGTTTCTTATTTTATCAATTATTTATTATGTTCTTGGCATGTGGATTTCTTTTGTTTTTTGTGATGTTGATGTGAGTCTGGAGCCTTCCTTTGTTGAGATGAGGTCTAATTCTCTTGGTTGACTTGATGTCACTTGGTTCTTTTCTTATTGGGTATGAAAAGCTGGTTGTTCAAGGTTTCAGGTTCTCTCTTTTGGTTTTATATTGGAGGACTGGACAAACTTTGGTTTTCTAGTTCAGGTGCTCCATAGGCACAGGTCAGGGGAGATCACATGCTTTCAGGCCTTCAGGTGCAGCACAATTTGGACAATTGGTAGGCAGAGGCTGAATTCAGGTACTCTCAGGCAGTGTGAAAAGGTCTGTGCCCCTACAAAAGGCCACAGAAGCCTACCCCTGAAGCAGTGGGACTGATTTCAGATGATACCAATGTAGAAGGATGGGCACCATGCCATTTGCAGAGCTCACAGCCTGCCATAGGTAAGAGGGTAGTTCAGAGATCTGTGGGACTAACAGTAAGAATGTACCTATTCCCAAGTCTAAATGGAGAACAGGAAGTTTGAACTTGCCATAGGCAGAATCTGATTTAGCAGGGAAGATGGCTGGTCTTTGGAATCCAAGGTAAATTGGGGGTGAATACTGCCAGGGTTGAAGGCTGGAGCGCAATAGCAAGTAGGGGGTAGGGATCATGTGTAAAAACTATAAGAAACCACACTTTTAAAATGAGCATGTATGAGTACGGTATTCAGTGCAGGACATAGTGGGTGGGTCTGGACTAAGAGAGTAGACTAGAAATCTGATGTGCTACAAGCAGTAGTGAGCCCAAGGCTAGAAGTCCATGTGCTCTTGAAGAGTTTTAAATATATATATGTATATGTATATATATATATATATGTGTGTGTGTGTGTGTGTGTGTGTATAATCTTTTGTATTGATATGTTTTTCAATCTAAAAAAATATTAAAATTTTATTTAAGAACATCAACTGAAAAACCATAAATGAATACATTTTAAGAACTCAAACTCTAAATACTGTACTAATGTGCATTTCTGAAGTGCCTCCTACATTTTTATAATGACAGGAAAATTATTTATTTTTCCTTAAGAAAATATGTGCCATTTTTTTATAATTCATGTGAAACAATATTGGAAAAATCATGTAAATAATAGCATAAAAAATAAGAAAGTTAAGGTGGACTGGAGAGCTGGTACCATCATTAAAGGCTCATGCTCCCAACCTAAAAGACCACAGACCTAGGGAAGATAGCAAAATATTTTATAAAGAATTATTATAAAAATTACTCCACATGACCCAGAAAAAGCTAATAGATTAGTTATATGTGCATATGCCAAGAATCAGTTCCGTTTTGAATGGATAAGGGAACCTAAGGCCAGGTGGTATGTGGCTGCGATCTTATCACATGGGAGGTTGGGTCAGGAAGATGAGGACAAATCTCATGCCAGCCTGGACACACACCTGGAGATCTGCAAGTTTCCATAAAACAATTATCTGTCTTTAAAGAAAGAAAGGGACTGAGAAAGGACAGATTGGGAGGGAAGGAAAAAAGAAGTAGAACAATGAAGAGTAAAAGGTAAAGTAAGGAAAGTAGAAGGGAGAAGAAAGAGGGATGATTAAAGGAAGAACCAGAGAAAAATCAAGTTCTAGATCGTATGTACATGTCAAAGGAGAAACGAACGCCTGACTCTTAACATAGGAGCACATGCATTTCTATAGACATCAATCATATATACACACATACACACACACACACACACACACACACACACACTTATGTAGGAAAGCAACACATTTTTAAACATTTAAAACTTATCTTGTATTTTACTTTATACACCACAGTCCATTGCTGGATTTATCATTTCCTCCCAGTTCCAAGAGGAACAAGTCAGCCTTCTTGACTGTTTGTCCCTGTTAGAAGCTCATAGAGACCAAGAAGCATTCAAAATTCCTAATCTAGGAGCCTCTGCACAGCAAATGAGCACACAACAGTCTTCAGACTCGAATCATAACTCAGCACTGGTCCCAACTGGCATGTGTCACCACAAGGGACATACACAGTTACAAACAACCTGGCACAACATACACATGCCCTCCTGCCCTTCTGGAATCAGAACGGGCTTCTCAAATTTTAATGGCATCACTTGGGTTCAAGAGGGCATTGCTCCAATGCACGAGACTTAGCACCTTGTCCTACAGCCCTGCAAGTCACTGTGTATCAATACAGTCATTTAGAACAAGCTAGCAGGTCTCGAAGCTGCTTAGAGCTCATGGAAAGCCAGTCTTGAAGCCTCTACCAGAGGATGCGGAGAACCAGGTTTCCTGCACACACAGGGTGGCTTGCGATGGCACATCTAGCAGTGGTTGATGGAGAGAGGTCCTCGTGAGGCAGGACAATATCTTCAGACGAGGGAAGGATGTGGGCTGTACTCTGGTAATGAAACATCCTCCGCTGGACCTCGTTGATATATGTAGGTGAGGTGCTGGCCTGTGAGAGGTGATAAATTGAGCCTTGGACCTCTCCCCATCACTCAGGCTTACATTACACTAATATAAAGGGGGCTTATTGTAGGCAATGAGACCTCTAAATTCATAGCCCCACTGATGGTGGGTCCACATTAATATTAGAGAAAAGGTGGGAATTCAAGGAAATCAGGCATAGGCAATTTCTCCATCCACCAAAACTTCCCAGTAGTTTCCATCCCAAGAATCTACAATCTCCACTCTGCCATCTTCTCTTAAATATCTAGGACTGGCAAATTAGTCAAGCTCTTTTTGGGGCTGTGACATTCTCACTGCTGTGCTTGGTAGACAACAAATATTTTCATTGGCTGAGATGATCTCCACACAATGCATCTCTCATAAGATGTGACTGTATCTCTGTCTCTCATGGAGACAATCACACCAAGACATCCTTTTTAAAATTACAGAGATAAGTACTGAAATCAATCTTACTGAAGGGGAAAAGTAAAAGATGTTGGTTACTAAGGGGCATGGGATTTCCAAGTTAATCGTTCATACATGTGTTTCTTCCAGGACCCTTCCCAGGCCCTCCTTGTCTTTCATTTTATTAATCAATAATTCATATTTTAAGTGATATTTAGAGACCATTTAAGTGTTCAGGTATAAAGTGAATATATAGGGGCTGGAGATATGACTTCCTGGTTAAGTGCAGTGGCTGTACTTGTAGAAGACTCAGATTCAAATCCCAACACCCACATGGCCACTAGTAACAGTCCTTAACTCCAGTTCCATGATATGTGATACCCTCTTCTGTTCTCTGCAGGCACTGTAAAATATGTGCTCACTTACAAACATGCAGGAATAACACTCATACACATACAGTAAAAATAAGTAAATCAAAAATGTTAAGGTGAAGCCATAATGAAATATATTTATCTATCTATATCATCTATATGTATATCTATATGACTGAGTATAGGGCTAAGTCCTAGGGTCTCTTGTGTAAATGCCCAAGTTCCCATGTTACCTTGCACAGAAAGGGAAGATTTCAGATCTTCTTAGTGGGATGGATTATGGTTGATGCCTCCTTGGGCAGATGGGAAAAGCTTGAGACTCATTTAGGTGCAGGGAATATGTCAAAGCCTTTTTGTTAGAGGGGCACATTTAAGGCCATGTAGGCATTGGGGAACACCGGATGAAACCTGATCAGATGTGATAATTCTATGGCTCCCTAAGTTATATGGAACATGTTTATGACTCTATCGGGACAGTCTGTTTATAGTATTTAGGCTCCAGACAACATTGGATTAAAAGAGGGAGGTATAAGTCCCCACAATCAGCAGAGGTTCTGCACTGTTAGAGGAAGAATCTCTGCAGATATGTTGATCTGAATGTTAGATCTAAGACTTGGTCAGAAGGGGCAAGTTTAAGACTTCACTGTGTAGAAGGAAACATTATGTTGTTCCTCTGCCTGGACAGAGTGTGAGACCTTAGACTAATTTACAGGATGAAGAAGGTCCTGGAATGACTATTTTCTTAGAGTATGACTGAAGCTTCCTAGTACAACAGGAAGCCTTCAAGCCCACTTAGGCAGTGGGGGTTGTTCTCAAGTCTCTTAAGTCATATGATGCATCTTTGGTGCCTCATTAAGCAGAAGAGGAATGTTTGATGTCATTTAGGCAAATAGAATATATATAATATAATTCATCAGGCAAGAGCAAAGTGGCAAGTGTGATTTGTTGAGTAAGAGGGACCTGAGTGCCACCCCTTCTCTCCCTGCATTGAGGTTCCCTGACTTTCTAGTGGCTCAAACGGGAATCTGGCAGCTAAGGAGCCTTTACTCCTTCCTCATAGAACCAAGTGACACTCAAAAATATTTATGAATAACTGAGGGGCAAACATTCTATACTATGGTCCAAGGTGGGAAGGGTCATGATGTGCTATTGGGCAGAGCATTAATGTATGAGCACCCCTGGCCAGATGTGAACTATCTGTGTACCCCTGTGTAGAGGGTGTTGATCTGAGGCTCCAGTTGATAGTCTGACAATCTGAAGCCTTTTCATCAAAGGAGGAACTTGTCATGTCCCTTGGAAAGTGTTGGAAGCTCTGAGAAGTTTGTGTCAGAGTGTGAAATTCTGAGGTTCTCTTGGGTGGACAGTTGGTCTGAATCCCCTTAACATCAGGAGAAATTCCTGGCTACAGGGGACAAAATCCCATACATACTTTGGAGGAGGATAAAGTCCTCCTACCATCTTTGCAGGGATGGAATTTCCAGATACTCGTTTATCTGCTTCAGACTCTTCTTGGCCATAGAGATTGTCCATACCATCACCTTGCTTGGTGTCCAACTAGAGTTTTTTATCAACTGTCCAGGACTGGGATCAACTTCATTTCTGAGGGACAGGTGAGAGATGACTGTAGTTCCAGATTCTCCAGACCAATCTTAGTTTCTGGGAGTTTAAAACCAGAGAAGGCCAAAGTTATCTTGGGGAGAAGAGGAATCTCGCAGTGTCAATTTACTCATAGGGAGTTGGTGTAAGGCCTCCATAGGCAGGGATTTCTGAATCCGTTTTAGTAGATTAAGTCATCTTGGATACAGAATTTAGGATGAGATACTGTCAAATTGGGTAAGTCTGAGGTAATGTCACATGGGGGTGTCTAAACTCCCCCAATCACAAGGCTTATTTCTGAGAACTATGTCAGAGGGGTACGTTTGAAGCCCACATATGCAGAGTTTCAATGACTGTATCCACCATAGAGAAATCATGATGGACTCCACAGGTTAGCAGGAATGGTCCGAGAAAATCCTCTACAGATGGGTATTTTATGAAGGTCTCCTATTTCATAGGAGGAACCAGAGTCTTCATGCTTAGAGGGCAAAATTCTAGGGTCTTCTGATTCATAGACGGAAACTACATTTCTGTTTGTACAGAATAGAAAAGTTTTCAAACCCCCCTTTCTTAGACAAAGAATGAAGGTTCTAGGACGCATTGTGCAGCGGAGTGTGTTCCAGGCCACCTTGTGCAGTGTCGTATGTTCTAGGCACTGCCTCACCAGCTTCCAAAACTCTGTCAGAAACCAAAGCATCCACAGTTGACAGGAAATGTTAGATGTCCTGACAACAATGTGAGTCCTCTTCCACTGGTCTTGACATCAGTTTCCAGTGATATCCCCTCCTCATACTTATATTTACCAGATCAAGTCTGTAAGAGAATGATGGGGATAAAGGGGGAAAGATTCAATAGCTCTAGATCAGATGGGAGATGTGTGAAGCCCCTTAATAAGAGAAGAACAGTAGAGGTTCCCTGGGTCTTAATCAGTGAAGAGCAGGAGAGGTTCGATGGGTCAGAAGCACCCATTTGAGGACCACTTGGGCAAAACAGAAATCTCTGTAAAGTAAAAAGTAAAACAACTGGAGCTTCTGAAAGATGACTGTAGATAAATCCTCTTGTTCATAACCTTGCTGAACTGAAGGAAATCCTCAAGCTCAAATCCGACCCTGAATTCTTTGTATATGTTGAGGGAGAAATGGATTTTATAGCTGTTTGCAGACTGCTCACATAATCACTTGACCTCTATAGATGGCTACCATACATATACATACAGAGGATCATAGTAAGTTTTTCAACATTTAAAACTTGGACTTTAATTGTATGAACTGCATTCAATGAAGAATTAAGTGTTCCCTTCCATTTGTAAGGGAAATAAATGATTCCCTTTATGTTTGTCCCTCTTAGAATTTCATAAACGGCCAAACTTATGAAGGATCCTGAGCCCAG
Source organism: Eospalax fontanierii (assembly GCA_035773235.1). Lineage (NCBI taxonomy): Eukaryota > Metazoa > Chordata > Mammalia > Rodentia > Spalacidae > Eospalax > Eospalax fontanierii. Next base: position 3,960,768 of record JAJHUQ010000048.1, on the reverse strand, counting down.
GATACTCTCCAGAGACAGTGAGCTTGTGCCAACCTTGGAATCTGGAACCCTGGATTAGCCTGGATCACAATTCATAGGTGCTACTGCGAGGGACAAACAGAGTTACTGGGAACCATCTTACCAGGCTCCCTCGGGCCCAGCTGGAATCAGAATGGGCTTCTCATGATATAGTGCCATTGCCCAGGTACACCAGATCTCCAGCCAGTTGGCACTGTTCCAACACATGAGACTTTATGGCTCTGTCCTACAGTCCTTTGGCCAGTGTGGCAGCAATACTGTCATGCAGGCCAAGGTGGTTGGGCTTTATAGGGACACATGGCTCATTGGCACCCTCTGTCCAAGCAGAATCATTATTTCAATCATTTTGGTCAGAGGGGGCATGTCTGATGCCCTCTTTGATAAGAGGGAGTAACAAAATGCTCTGTGGTCAAAGGATCCAGATCACATCTCCCTTGGGGAAAAGGAGAATGTCTATAAGGCCATATTTTCAGAGATGGAAGTTTCTGTCAGAGCTGGATAGAGTAGTAATATTTCCAACCCCTTTAGGCATACAGTGAAGAAAAGACCCAGGTCTCCCTCCCCAGCTTCTTAATCTGTATCCCAGTCTAGAATACATGGATCTTCCAAGGACAGCACAGGTTCATCTAAAGATGTCTGGGTAGGTAGGGTAGGACATAAATATTTAAGGTACAAAGTGTAAGGCAGAGCCATGAGATGCACACTGAACCTGTTTTTCTTTTCTTTTTTTTTTTTTTGTTCTAGGATTTTAGTCCAGGGTGGTTTGAGATATATTCAGTACCAGGAAGCTTTAGTCCATGAATCTGTTTCTCCGTTGTCATAAGCTGGAATCCATTTTATATTTATATCAATGATAGGATTTGAACCCAGGGCTTTGACCATGGTAGCTGAGTTGGTTTGGATGGGAAATGTTCCACATAGGCTCCTACATTTAATATTTGTTCCCTGGGTGGAGTTGCTGTTTGGGGAGGTTATGGAGCCTTTAGGACGTGTAACCTTGCTGGTTGAAGTTTTTTAGTAGGCTATGACTTTGAAGGTTTATAGCCTGACCTCACTCCTGGGTCTCTGACTCTGATTCTTCTGTGTGAATCAAAGAATATTTCTCAGTTTCCTGTTTCTGATGCCAGGACTTCCACGTTATGAACTCTGGTTTTTGGGAAATGAGGCAAAACAAATTCCTTTTCTTCCTAAGTTGTTTTTCTCTGGCATTTAAAATCACAGTAACAGTAAAGTAACGTTGACATCAGGAAAAGACTTTATCACTATGTTAGGCTCCCATTCTTTGGTTTTTACATTTTAAAGTCACAAATCAATAAATAACAATATCTCATGTCATCTGGAAAGTGTTCAGAATTCAAATTTATATCCCTAAAGGACATGTTTCTTCACAACACCAGTTGATTTATGTGTTTAAACAAAGGAAGATTGTGGCTATGCTAATAAGAACACATTAGCTCACATAAACTCTTTGCTAGCTACCTCTTTTAAAAAAGATCTCTCAGGTCCTGAGCTACAGAATATAATAGCTTGGGTTATTCCAAAATTTGGGACAGTTCTCTCCTATTCTAGAACAGGGTGGCATGTTTCTTATTATGGATGATATTTTCCAGAATCTTGGCTTATATTGAGATTGATATATCTGCACATTTTCCTAGGTCATTGGTTATGATGGCCTTCCAGAAAAGACCCACCTCTGTGTCTCTGTTTGGGTGTGTTTCTGAGTCTCTGTCTGTGTGTTTCTGTGTTGGCATGTGTGTATGTATGTGTCCTTGTGTCTGTAGGAGTGATGGTGAGTATACAAGTATATAAACCAGAGGTCTCCTCAGGTTTCATTCTCCAGAAGCAAACCTGTTCACCTGCTTCAAGCCAGGGTCTCTCATTGACCTGTGAGTCTTCAATTAGGCAACCCCAGGAATACTTATAACTTGCAAAGACCCAGGGGTTTCAAATTAGCATTCTGACAGCACACATTCTTAAAGAAAGTGTTCTGTGGATTCAACTCAAATATTGTGCTTACAAAGAAACTACTTTCCAGCTGCATCTCTTGGTCAGGGATACTTTTTATTTCTGGTATATGTGTCTCTTTAGACTTCTGGGATAGCAAATGTTGGTTGTCAACACACTTGGGCAGACTGAAGCTATTTTGAAGAACTGCATTCTTCAGCTTGGCATGAAAGCGTGTGTGGGAGACATGTTCATAATTGCTGATTGATGCTCCTAGGGCCCAGCTCACAGTGGGGGGTACCATGCCTAGAAGGAAGCTACCAGTTTCTCTAAGAAAAATAGATGGACATGCCAGAGGTAGCAGGCCAGTAAGCAGAACTCCTCAGGTGTCTCTGTTTCCAGTTCTGCCTCTAGGTTCCTACCTTTAGTCCCTGCTTTGGATTCCTCCCATGATGGATTGTATCCCATTAGCCCAAAAAAACCTCTCCTCTCATAAATTGCTTTTAGGCATGGTGTTTATCACAGCAGTAGAAACGAAACTAATGCCCAACACACAAATTCTTTCTTATGGGGTTGATATCTAGAAAATGATCTCTATTCACCTGCCTCTGCCAAGTAGATGGAATCCTTACTTTCTTGTCAATATCTGGCATGGATTTTAACCACTGGGGTCTTCAGAAACCACTAAAACCAGGTGCGCATGAGAAAATAGGATTGGAAGGACAGAGAGTGCTGTGCTAGATCGACAGATATAAGACATGTTTGGTACAAAGTGCTTGCAAAGAAAAATCAAGTTTCACAGTACACAGAACAACAGCCTGGTCTGGATAGCCAACACTATAAGATTCTATAAAGGAGTTGGATGTGGGTGCAAGGAGTGCCCACGAACATCACAATTTGTGGATGCCATGATTAAATGAGTGGTTATGGAAAAAGTGTAGTGACAGTATTAGGCGCTTCTCTGTTTCTGGTATAAGTCACCATGGCCAAGGGAAGTTAAAAAAGGAAGAGTTTATCCGAGCTTGTGGTTCTGGACCCATCAGAGTATGTCATGAAAGGGAGCATGGTGTTTGGGGCATGGCTAGAAAAGCAAGAAGAGCCCTCAGATCTTCAAGCAGTTAGAGAAAATAAGTGGGATTCTGGCAAGATTTAAGAATGCTCATAGTGTACCCCAGTGACACACTTCCTCCAGCAAGGCCTATAAGTTTCCCAAAACATGCCTTAGTAAGGCCCAGCAATCAGCCCGCAATGAGCACAGTCCAGACGGTATGCAAACAACAAGACCAGTTTTATTCTTGAGAATCAACCAGAATGCTGGTGTCTACCATTCAGAGAAATGGTGACCCCGAGGCAGTAGCTCAGTTAGGGGATTTCCAAAAAGGTATTGGGAAACTCAGGCTAGGATTGGATAATGGTTAGAACAGATGTATGTGACAATTAGAGACAGGCCCCTAGTCTATCTGACTCAACAGGTCCTTAGCCCATCTGACTCAACAGGTTTGACCCTAAGAGGTGATGTTTGACTAAGATATGTTTCCTGTGGTTAAACTGTAATTGCTGACTAGTCAAGGCCAGAAGTGTGCTGTACTCTGAGAAAAGGAAACTTTCCATAAGAAACGAAAATTTAAAAAGAAACAAAACCTAAGGCTAAGTAAGTTAATATGACGAATATCACAAAATGGCATTTGTTAGATTCATACACCTTCAGGTGCAGAAGATATGTCAGAAATTTGGAGCCCATGAGGAACATTTCATTCAAACACTCATTTCACTCCCTGGATGATCACGATGGTCCCTAAATGGTCATGATACAATTCAAAATGCATTCAGGACATCTTCAGAAGTCCCCATAGTCTTTAGCAGTCTCAATACTATTCAAATTCAGAGTCCTCAGTCTCTTCTGAGACTCATGGCAATCTTTTAACTGTACAACTTGAAGAAATACTGTACCAAAGTAAGAGAAAACACCAGAAAAATCCTGCATTTTCCACTAAACTTCCTGCAAGTCCAGTCAAATGATTAACAAACACTTCAGTGATTGGAGAGTTTGGAATGTTGCTGATCCACAGATTATTTACAATTATTTTGGGCTATGTTTACCCCCCTATGCCCATCTTGGTTTCTGATGTTAACATATTGGGAATAATAAAATATATTAGCTTAAAAACCAGCACTTTGACCAATCAAAGGCTTAAAATGTCACCAGATAGCATGTTTGACCTACAGAAGAATTCCACCATTGCTTTGCTATGGCCTGGATTCATGAATGTATTTTAAAAGCATCTTGATTTATGACTTTTCTATGTTCCATTAAGCATCCTGTGCCAGAAAAGCCTGAAGCTGTTTTTGAAGCCAACTGCCACCAGGAGGACAGCTATTATTTCTAAGCCAATCATTCCAGGCCACTGCTTGGCAAAAGAAATCCTTGCATGATCCATTTGGCCCATTGGTCAATAAAGGTTATATGACCAGGATCCATTAGGACCTAGCATATAACTAATTTGTTGGGACAAATTTAATGCCTTAAAGGCATTATCAACAAATGAAGGAGTAACACAAAGCCCAGGAAGGTTTAACACACAAGAGGTGCCCATGAACTGGAATTAGGTATTAACTAACAGCAGTCCTGTCTTCGAATGAAGATTCATGGCCTGTTGAACCGCCATAGTGCTGTTCCAGGCAACTTAATCGTCCATTCTATAAGATTCTTCTTTACCCATTGGTGGTGAAGATGGGTGGCAGTAGGGAGGAACTGTTGGTAACAGGTAGTGGGATCGGCCACGCCTTGGCTACAGCCCACAACTCCAGTTCCTCTGCAAAACTACGTTGTGCCATCACGAAGATTCCTGCCATTCTCAGACAGGTCATCTGGGTTGTTGTTTTCTGATAATAAATTTAGAGGGCTTGGTACTAGTTTCAAAACTAAAGCCACTGCAGCAAGCTCCGTGGCTTGTGGGGATAGGGAGGAAATTGCTAATGGGTAAATTTTATCCTTCAAAACTACAGCACCGGTGCCCCCTTTAGCTCCATCCATGAAAACTAAACTTGCTTTGGCTAGTGGACGGTTGTGCACCACCTTAGGAAGGCATAGCAGTACCTGATTGCAAAATTGAATCCAGGGGTGAGAAGGATAGTGGGTATCAAAACATAAATTAAAACATGCAGCCAATATAACCCAAACATCTGTATTCTGACACAAGGTACATATAAGGGATTTGGAGTACGGAGTAATGCAAATAGCAGGATGGACACCGAAGACCTCCCGTGCCTTTCCAGTTGCTTTCAGGATTACTTGGCCCATCAGTTCTGGAAAGGTAGTAAAACCTCTGAAGAATGCATAGCTAAATAAACCCAAATTATAGGTCCGCCCTGCCATAGCAAGGCGGCAGGAATTGACTCTGGGATAACTAAAATAGATAATGGCTGAGTGGGATCCATGTGCTCAACCTGCATATCTTGCAGGTGGTGCTGCACCAGCTCTAGTGCCTGGCATCCTGCAGGTCTTAACTTTCGGGGGGAGTCCAAGGAGATGTCTCCTTGTAAAATGGAAAATAACAGCTCTAATTCTTTTGTCATTAACTACAAATAGGGGCGTATCCAATTTATGTGGCCTAATAATTGCTGAAAATCATTTAAAGTATGTAACTTATCTAGACGCAGTCGAACTGTTAATGGTCCCACTTGTTTAGGAGTAACCTTCAATCCTAGATATTTAACCTCTGTCCCTTCCTGAACCTTCTCGGGGGTGATGTGAAGGCCCCATTCAAACAAGTTGGTTTTAATCTGTATTAATGCCTCATGTACTTGCTCAGGCTGTTCCCCTGCAATAAGGATATCGTCCATATAATGATAAAATTTTAAGGAAGGAAATGTCAATCGAATTGAAGATATGGCCTGTGAAACATATATGTGGCACATGGTAGGGCTATTTGCCATGCCTTGAGGGAGGATCCTCTATTGATACCATTGGTCAGGCCCTTCATGATTAATGGAAGGTAGGGTAAATGCAAAACGACAAGAATCCACTGGGTGCAATGGGATGGAAAAAAAACAGTCTTTTATATCTATAACAAACAAATGCCAATTCCGAGGAATGGCGGTGACCAATGTGATTCCTAGTTGTACCGCTCCCATGGGCTGCATGGTGGCATTTATGGCCCACAGATCATGAAGCAAACGCCAGTTACCAGATTTCTTTTTGATGACAAAAATCGGGGTATTCCAGGGTGAGGTAGAGGGAAATTTTTGCTGAAGGGCAAGTTGTTCTTGGACCAGGGATTGTGCAGCCACCAACTTATACTTAGTTAGGGGCCACTGCGGCACCCATACAGGTGCATCAGAGATCCATATGACTTTTAGTGGCTGTTTTTTCCTTGCAGTGGCCCCAAATGAAAACCCAGCCCTCCTTTTCCTTGATGTAAATTCACTGCTACTGGTTCTCTTTGACCCTGCTCCTGTTTACCCAATCCCCCACCCTGGAATCCCATGTTAGCCATAATGTTCCATGCTTGTTGGCTAACTCGGTTGTCATATTGGTTGCTCAACTGCAATCCCATACATCGTAATACATCTCTTCTCCATAGTGTGACTGGAATTAGACACACATATGGTTGAAATGACCCTGCGTGCCCTTCTTTATGTTGCCAGGAGAGTACTGTAGCTCTCTGAACAGGTTGATCGGCAACTCCCAATCCCCATAATGTCTGAGTGGATCACTGCAAAGGCCATTGTTTGGGCCAGTTGCATTGACGGATGATGCTTACATTGGCCCCCGTATCTATCAGCCCTTCAAATGGGACACCTTGAATTTTTAGAATCGCCATAGGGTGGTCCTGCAAGGAGAGTGAAAGGTTGACAAAAGCATCTCCAGATGAACCCAAACCCCGTGTACCTCTTGGTTGTGAGCGACTACTCCACCTGGCATGACAACTAGGCAGCACTAATAATTGTGCCACCTTCTCTCCTGGAACTATTATAGCAATGCCCTTTGGGGAAGATACAATACCCTTGACATTGCCAGTAAAATCAGCATCAATCACCCCGGGGTGAACCATGAGACCTTTAAGAGTTTTAGAACTGAGCCCAATCTCTCGGTGGGAGAGGGCCAGAGAAGGCGGTTTCACAAATCTGAGGGCCCATATCCAGGGTCAATACCATGTGGGAGGAGGAATAGAGGTCCAGTCCTGCACTTCTGGGGGAGGCTCGCAGGATTGGGGATTGTTGGTCTGCTCCCCGAATACTCTGTTCCTTGGGGGGCGCCTGAGGTGCTTGGGCCCGTTTCCCATTTTTTGGCTGGGCATCTTGACTAACTGGCTGCCCAGTGATATCCCGATGGGATCTATATTCATTGGCCCAGTGATTTCCTTTCCCGCTTTTTTGGCACAGCCCAGGTTTGACCGGAGGGCGGTTCCCTTGAGGCTGCCTGCAATCTCTTTTCATATGGCCAGGTTTCCTGCACCAGAAACAGTTGCCATCTCTCCGGGGATTAGTGATGATAGCTCCTAGCATCTTAGCTTGTTCTCGGGCCTGTATAACTCCATCTGAAATCTGATCATGGACATCTCGGCAAATTTTTATCCATTCGTCCAAATTTTTCATTTTCCATGGACGAATGGCCTCCCTACACCATTTATTGGCATTCTCGTATGCCAACTGTTTTACCAGTGGCATTGCCAGCTCCACGTCCCCAAAAACTTTTCCTGCTACTTCCAAAAGTCTGCTGACAAAATCTGCATGAGGTTCATTCGAACCTTTGACTACCTTTGAAATTGAAAATTTTAGGTCCCCTTTAGATGAGAGGGCACCCCAGGCTCTTCTGGCTACAACTGTAACTTGCTGGTATAGAGCAGGGGGATAATTAAGCTGATGTTCTAGTAGACTTCTTTTCCCTTCCCCTAACAAACAATCCACGTTCCAGGCAGGGTTTCTGCCTTGGGCATTACGCTTGGCTATATCTTCAGCAACCTCCAGGCAAGCTGACCACCATAGGAGATACTGGCCTGGGCCCAACACTGCCCTGCAAATGTCCTTCCAATCTTGGAGACACAAGAAATCTTGGCCAATAGCCTCTACTATGGCTCTGGTATAACAGGCAGTAACCCCATAGGCCTCTATGGCCTGTTTCAATTCTTTCACAGATTTCCAGTCCACCCTCTCATAGGAGTGCTCATGGGTGTTAGGATCCTCCCAAACTGGAAATATGTGGTTAATTCCTGCTATATTTCTCCATGGGGTACTGGAAGCCTGTTTTCCACCCATTTCTGCATTCCTTTACCTATGGGCCATGGAGGGGCTCTTGGGGGCTCTGACGGATCATGTGAAGGGGGTCGAGGCTGCCACACAGTCATAGAGTCCTCAAGAGTAGCGTCTCACCTGCGTTTGGCTAACCTGTCTAGTTCATCACCTTTCTGTATCTCCTTCTGATGCCAAGTCTGATGATTCCTCTCCCACTATAGTGGATGCTTCCTCCTGCATCTCATGCAGGGCCTGAATGCCCTCTGACAGCAAATCTTTAAACCTAAGGAGATGCTGCACTAAAATCTGCATACGAGCTGCAGAAGATAAATTCCCCATGACTTCCTGGGCTAGTCGATTTCCCAGCAAACTTCACGTATGTGTCCCGCTTTCTGAGGCTCCCTGAGATTATCTCAGCTAATGATTACGGGCCCTTCCCTGTCATAACAGGCTTATTAAGTGCTCTTAGCTTACTCACCGATCCGAGTCACCAATCTGAGTTGCCGATCCAAGTTGCCGATCCAAGTCGCAGTACCATCAGTTGGGTCTCTCGACCAGCAAGGAAAACCCGCTCTCCAGAAGTACTGGTTGCAATCAGTTTTATTCAGTCCTTCTTCCAAGACAGCAACTCTTCCCCCCGACAGCAACTCGAACTCCCTCCTTCCTGGGCTTCTTCTCTTTTTATATTCCCTAGTTTAGCCAATCACCTAAAAGGTCAAGTTGTGGGTGCCGAGCCTCCAATCACGGTAAACATCACATGCAGGTCACAAGGCCCGCATGCTTTTAGCAACCAGTCATACTTCCTTCCTGTAACCTTGGCAACCTCCCGGCTCTATGAGGAAGCAGCAGAAGGATGCCATCTTTATTTCTCCCCACACAGCTTGACCACAGGCAACACCTGTCTCTCTCAGGCTGGTGCCCCTCTCTTTGGCTGGTGCCTCTCCCTGTAGCTGGTGCCCCTCGCTGTAGCTGGTGCCCCTCACTGTGCACAGCTCTCCTTCACTGAAGTCTGGAAGTTCCAGGTCTTCTCAGGATCTCCACTTCCAATGGGGCTTCACCTCCGCAGCTTCACATAGTAGCCTATAGGACATTCTTTATTCTTGGAGAACTCTGTTCCCCTCTGCACAATGAAACAAGGGAAAAAGAGCTATGCCTCCTTCACTGTTATATCTTTCTTTCTCTAAAGCCTTCACCAAATGAATGACACTTCCAACTTTGCCAGCCTGGGACCCTGGCCTGCCACATCTACATAAACAGTTTTCTAGGCTGTGATTTTCCTAGGAGCCCAAAGTAACTCTACCCTGTTCTTTAGCAGGGTGTTCTTTTGCCTTAATGGTATTCTTTCCATTGTTTAAATGCAAATATCTACATCTCTCCTTAGTCACTCTAATCTCCTTACCAAAGCCCGTGACTACCTCAGCACATCCCTTGGCTCTGCTCTGACTTTAATCTTCTTCTTTCTCATGTCCTTTCTCAATCCAAACTGTACATTTAATATTTTTTGGGGGCCCACTTTTTCTTTCTTACTGTAGATCTGCAGAAGGTTCATCATTAATACCCATGCCTAAATTTCTGCATTAACCTATCTTGAAGTTTCCTCTCTCAAAGAAATTAGTCCATTACTGATACTGGGGTTCCAGGGTGTCTTTGAGAGCTATGGAGTCTTTCCCGGTTCTGCTGTGCTTAGCTTGAGAGGCTAGGGTCCCGGAAACTCACCAAAGCCACCTCAAGCCAGAGGCTTTTGTGTTCTTGTCTCGTAAATTTGAAGAATGAGATTCACAGACCACAGAGAGTGAGTTTTAGAAAGGAGAGTTTTATTGGAGGAGAAAAAGCAAAAGCTCCTGTACAGCAGAACCTTGCTTGCTTAACTGCTGTTTCAGTTTTATTTCCTCTCCTTTGCAATCAGTTCACACCCAGATGGTCCTACAATGATTTAATTCTATCTACATGGGCCCTCTTGACCATCCTTCAAGATCTGAAACTCTACAAGCATGGTAATTATAAAACCTCTGATTTAAGTCTCATTCCCTGGAGTTAATAAGGATTTAGAGAAGGGAGGAGGGGAGAGGAAGATGGGTTGGTCTGCCCTATTGGCATTCCAGGTATTTAGGACTCTCAAGGCCCTAATCAACTGGTACTGGTCAGATGATCCTAGTCAGGAGGTTTCATCACCAGGTCCTAGTCAGGTCGTCCTAGTCAGGAGGTTCTGGTCACTTCCAAGGACAGTGTATTACTTTAGAGAAAAAAAGAGAAAAGGAAAAACCAAACCCTCTAACTGACCTCCCCAGCCTGTGGCTATGACAGAGTTAGAGACATCTTTAGATTAGATAGTTCTGGTATATCTAGCCTCAAATTTACTGGCATATTCAAAGAATTTCCAGTTCTCAGCTCGAGAAGAAAGTGGCAATTTCCTTTGGGGTCTTTGCCCTAAATTGCCTAGCCATTTTCTACCTCCTGCTCTTATCATTATCCCTCTATAGAGGTAACCCTAATTGCCATTAGGGGACTTGGACAAAGACCACTCTAAATTCTTCCATGCTGAATGGGGGCATTGCGCATGGCAGTCAGGGTACCCCTCCAGGGGATCTAACTAAAAAGTGTATCAGCAGCTTTATTATATAACTGTCGTGTATAGTGAGGGAAGGAATTCTGTAGTTCTTAGTGATTTGGGGAATAAAAAATGAAGGCTAGGGGAGTTAGGGGAACAAATCAGAGGTTTTATAGTTACCATTCTTGTAGAGTTTCAGATCTTGAAGGATGGTCAAGAGGGCCCATGTAGATAGAATTAAATCATTGTAGGACCATCTGGGTGTGAACTGATTGCATAAAGGAGCCATCTGACTTAAATGTTGGGTCATCCACATATTTGTATCCCAAACTTGAAAATAACCATCTTGATATCTTGATAGTTTTCTCTTATTGTGGAACTAGGTCTACCTGAGAGATCCAGTTTAACATATCCTTGTAGAACCCTACCAGGTTCCCTCCTTGAAAAGTTCTTTCCATGTCCTTTTTTATCCCTAGTTGATTCCAATCATCCCCTTGAAGGGGGGGGACACCCACCATGGAAGTCCAGAAGTGCTGGAAGTAGGGAGGAGTCCACAGACCCAGCAATCACATTTACTATGTCGCACACACTCTTGGGCCCACATAAGAAATGAATTTTCATCCTGGGTATAGGAAGGCAGAAACGAAAAGGCTAGCCAGCATTAAGAACAGAAAGCAAGGAGTTTTATTAGGAGAGAGGAGAAAATAGGCTTATTCATCTTTCATTTTGAAGAGATATTTTAATCTCTGATGGGCTCACAGGTGTATTTCTCTGTTACTAGCTCCCTTAGTTCATCTTCTGGAGTTTCTCCCTCTGACCTCCAAGGTTTGACTCGAGAGTGATAGATCCACGATTCAATTCCAGGCACTTTGATGGCTGTTGGGGTGGCTAGAATCGCAGTGTAAGGTCCCTCCCAAATTGGTTCTAGTGAAGGAGAAAGAGAAGGGAGAGATTTGACCAGCACCTGATCTCCAGCGTGGAACAAGTGTAGGCCTGTCTCTCTGGTGTAGGTCTCAGACAGGCTATGATGTAACATTTGTTGGAACTGAACCAGGAACGTAATGTCTTGTATTTGAGCAGCAGTTTCCTTAACAAGAAGAAAGTCATTAGTGAGAAATGGTAGACCATATAGCATCTCATATGAGCTTAAGCCTAATGCCTCAGAGGTGTTTCTGATACACAGCAGATCTATGGGCAACAAAGTTATCCATGGCAGGTGGGTTTCTTGGGACAGTTTTCTCAGGTGTCTCTTAAGGATCTCATTAACTTTTATACCTTTCCAGAGGATTGTGGCCTCCATACATAGTGTAGATGGTACTTTATCCCCAGGGCCTTAGAAACTCCCTGAGTGACTATTGCCTTAAAGGGCAGGCTATTGTCACTCTGAAGACTTTTGGGGAGTCCAAACCTGTGAATAATTTCACTTAATAGTGCCTTTACTACCTCTGAGGCCTTTTCTGTCCTGCAGGGGAAAACCTCTACTCAGTTGGTAAAGGTGTCTACTCATACCAGAAAATACTGCATGCCTCTAGACCTTGGCATATGGGTGAAATATATTTGCCAGTCTTCCCCAGGCTACCATCCAGTACATTGCAGGGCTGTAAGGGCTACTCTTTTATTTGGAGGATTGTTTCTCTGGTATATTTCATAGGTTCAGGTAACTTGCTTGATGGTCTTTAAAATATTTTTTACTGTAAATAGCACCTGTGCCATCTGATAGGTAGAGTTTATTCCTAGATGGAAGGTTTGGTGGAGAGTTTTAAGAATTTTCCATTGATTAGCCTCAGGTAAGAGTAATTTTCCTTGCTCTGTCTGAAGCCATCCTGTGAGTTGCAAAACATACCCCCGAGAAAGGGCCCATTCTTTTTCTTCCTGGGAATATTGTGTATGTATTTCCTCTAGACTTTAGAGAGCTGCGGACTGCCACGCCTTAAAGATGGCGCCCGCTTCCGCCTTCCACCATCCCGAGGGTGAGTGCTCTTTAGGAGTAAACAACTCCTTATTGGTTATGGCTGGGGTCTAAGCTGCTTCCGTATGTATGTGCCTATCTACTGTTGCCACGTGGCAGTTCGGGATTGGCTAACAGGAGAGAACTTAAGTTGTGGGCAGGCTTTCCCCGGGATGAGAAGTAGTCAGAAGTCAGAAGATTGTTAAAGGTTCCTGAATAAACTGCACAAAGAAGAGTCTGGTGTTGCATCGTCCTTGCTGGACGAAGTGGTCGTGACAAGTGGTGGCCGTATGGGGAGCTCGTCCAGGGACTCAGAACTTTTGCAGTCAGGGCAGTGCACTGGAAAGTCCTCAGGTAAGGTGGGGATCCGCGACAAAAGCGGGTATTTTGCTAAGTCCCCAGGTAAAGTGGGGATCCGTGACAAAAGCGGATACTTTGCTCCCTCTGTAGGTAAAGACAGGGCGGGGAGAGTTCACCGGATAGCGAACTGAAAGTAAAGTAACAGGCGGAATGCATGGACTTTTACATGATCCTTGCTATACGGGTGGTTCTTAGTTTTTTATTCTGGTACCTTATTTTTGCCTGCTTTTGTAGAAGATGTACAAGAGGTACTCAGAAAAACATTATGGGAAATACTAGCTCTCATCCAATTTTTTTTGGCTCCAAATGAGCTACTTTGTTCTAAGAATTTAGAGCTTACTCAGAGAATTTAGATGTCTGTTAGGTAGGTTCATTTTAAGTAAGATGTATCTCTGTTTATACTCTTTCCTGTTAAACTGGCTAATGGAGCTTAAATGTCTGATAGAATTTTGCTGTGAATTCATCTGGGTCTCAGCTTTTATCACTCCAGAGATTTTTATTTTATTCTTTCAATATCCTTATATGTTATGGGTTGTCAGGAACCATTTTTGTTGTTTATGTTTTGAGGTGAAACATTCCAACCAGCAGGGGAGCTTGTTAAGCTCAGGAAGTAAACAAGTCAAGAGCCTCAGGAAGGCCCTGAAATTGACCAGGTTCACTAATTTGGCTTCCTGCCTAAATTTCTGTGCTCTGATTAGAGGTAAAAATAGGTTGAGCAAAACAAAGTTGGGGCCTCAGTATTAAAGAGTCTGTTCAGGTAAAAAAGGTTCAAAAAAAAAAGAAGGCAAATGTAAACGGATCTGGGATCGAACCTCAAGAGGAGGAGGAAAGTAAAACTAAATCTTCCACTCTGTCAGAGGACCCAGCTTTTGTGGAAACTAAAATAAAACAGTTAGTCAAGAGTTTAAATCCCAAAGAAAAATAGGAGAGAGAGGAGGAAGCTGTTAGATATCTGAGAGAGGAGGATTTCCCACCATTTATTGCCCAGCAAAGCCTGAGGCTGAGCTGACGGAAGAATATTTAGGAGAAATGTGGCATTATAGGGCGTGGTTGAATCTCTGTATATATCATGGTACATAAAAGATAAAAGAAAACTATATGTAATCTTACAAATTCTAGTCAAGGTTTATTCAGGAATGTTTGGTGTTTGCCCAAGTTTTAGCTACATAGGATACAGTAATTAAAAGTACCAAGTTGATGGAAGTTTGTGCAGTAACTACTGTGTCTCAAATTATCATTGCTTATCCCTTTAAAACCTGTCTGGATAGATTAGTGGCCTCTTACTGTAAACCAAATTCAGGCCACCGAGTTCAAGAACAGCTAGAAAATGGTTATACAGAGCCTTCTAATTCACCAATTTTTGTCATAAAGTCAGAAAAATGGAGGTAATAAGATCTTAGAAAGGTTTAATGAAACAATACAAAAAATATTAGCCCAAATCCAGTATTAATGTGGGGAAGATGGCATGTTTGTGTTTTTCCACAGGTTGCTGAGAATGCCAGGAGACTGCCAGAAAGGCTGGTTTGGTTTGGAGGCACTGAACAATTGAAGAGTGACGTTGCTGTTGCTGTGGAATCAGTTCCTGATGACACACGGAGAGCTGTACTGGACTTAAAGTAAATAACTCAACTATGCTACATCTAGCCATGTAGGAAAAAAAAGGAGATTGCAGTGATGGTGAATGATATTCAACTGACGGGACATGAATAACAGTAAATCAGGATTCTGCAGGAAATACTGATATGAAGTACAGAACTTTGGTGATCAGAGGACAGTTTCCCGCAGACTTATATAGGGAAACAGGCAGCAGCCATGGACAAAGTCAAGGACAAGTGATAGATTGCATAAGTCAACGCTACGTTTGGACAGTCAAATATTGCTCATAATGGTACCAGGTTTGATGTTTCCTTTGTTCAATATATTTCTTGTGTTTCAATGTAACTTGTTAATTGCATTTTAATCATTCCTGTGAGAATGAAGGTTATGGTATTTTAGATTATGATTTCTGTAAATGTTACGAAGCATTAGTGTGTAGATTGAGGATATAAGAGTAAGCCTTTCCCTGTTCTGCCTGTGGTGTATATGTAAGATTAGAGCCACACAAAAGCGGAATGCAGTTATGATTGTTCAGGCCTTTACAGCCATTGAAGCTGGACAGTCCCCTCAAGCATGGCTAATCACCATAAAATGTTAAGATCTACCGCGGACGGGATGCGAGGCTAAGCACTGCATGAGCTTTTGTCTACTAGCATCTTAGCATTTCCTCGGAAGATATGTCTGATTGCATGAAGGTGGTACCCTTAGCTCCTTCCCCTGGGAAAATTGGTACGGGATGGGTATGGGTCACCGTAGGTGATGAGTCTGTGGGTGTCTCCATTACGTAATCCCATTTGTGCACACTGGGGATCAGACCTCTATCTTCGCCCGTTTCCGCTATGCTACATAAAATAAAAAAGTGGGAACTGTAGAGAGCTGCGGACTGCCCCGCCTTAAAGATGGCGCCCGCTTCCGCCTTCCACCATTCCGAGGGTGATTGCTCTTTAGGAGTAAACAACTCTTTATTGGCTATGGCTGAGGTCTAAGCTGCTTCCTTATGTGTGTGCCTATCTACTGTTGCCACGTGGCAGTTCAGGATTGGCTAGCAGGAGAGTACTTAATTTGTGGGCGGGCTTTCCCCAGGAGGAGAAGTAGTCAGAAGTCAGAAGATTGTTAAAGGTTCCTGAATAAACTGCACAAAGAAGAGTCTGGTGTTGCGTCTTCCTTGCTGGACGAGGTGGTCGTGACACTAGACTGCCTTCCCAAACTAGGGGTTCCTCTATTGTCTGAGGGGAGGACCTTCTTAGCAGCCACCTTGGCTGCCTGGTCAGCCAGTTTGTTCCCCTCTGAAGTCTTGTCTGATCCTTTCTGATGTCCTTTGCAGTGCATTACTGCAACTTCTGAAGGAAGGAAGACCACAACCAAAAGCCTATGTATCTTCTGTTGATATTTAATAGGAAATCCAGAAGCTGTAAGATAATGTCTTTCTTTCCAAATAATGGCATGAGTATGAAGGACCAAGAATATGTACTTCATGTCTGTATAGACAGTGACCATCGGGTCTTTGCTTAGTTCCAGTGCCCTCGTAAGGGTCACTAGTTCTGCCAGCTGGGCACTGGTGCCTGGAGGGAGAGGTGCATTTTTAGTGATCTCATTGAAGGTGACTACTACATAGCCAGACTGGCAGATTCCTTGTTCCCTGAAGGAACTTCCATCGGTACAGAGTCCAATTTGCATTTTCTAAGGGAGTCTCTTTAAGATCTTCTCGAGCTGCATAATTCTGAGAGATTATTTCCTCATGGCTATCGTCAGCATCCCCAGTCTCTTCTAGGAGGAAGGTAGCTAGATTCAGTGAGGAATAAGTTCTTAACTGAATCGCAGGACCCTCTAGGAGAACTGCCTGATATCTTAGGAGATGGTTATCAGTAACTTAAGATTTTCCTTCTGAGGCTAATACTCATTAGGATTATACACTGTAAGGTCACTCCCTAAAGTTAACTTAGTAACTTAGGGCTATTGCTGCCACTACCCTAAGGCAAGCTGGCCATCCTTTGGTCATTAGGTCTAATTCTTTACTTAAATATCAATAGGTTGTTGAGCAGGCCCACGAGCCTGGGTCAGCACACCCAAGGCCAATCCTTTTCTTTCAGACACATAAAGATTAAATATTTTTCCAGTTGGAAGCCTCAAGGAAAGAGCATTCAGTACAGCCTACTTTAGCTGGTTAAAAGCATGTTGGACCTCTGGTTCCCAGTTCAAGAGGACCATTCCTGATGACTTGGTATCCCTTATTATTTGAAAATGAGATGTGCTATCTCTCCATATCCAGAGATCCAAAACCTGTAGAATCCTGTGATTCCCAAGAATCCCCTGAGTTGCTTAAGGATGTTAGGGAGTGGTTATGAAATAATGGGCTTTATTCTTTCTTCACTTAATGCCCTAGTTCCCTCTGACAATATTAGGCCCAAATATTTTACATATTTTTGGCATAGTTGAGCCTTAGACTTTGAGATTTTATAGCCTCTGTCTACCAGGAAGTTGAGGAGGCATTTATTCTCCTCCTGTGAAGCCTTTTTCTGGGGGGGGGGGGGCACAGAGAAGGATGTCATCTACATATTGAAGGACTCAAACTCCATGGTGAGAAAATTCAGACAGGTCCTTTGGTAACACCTGCCCAAATAGATAGGGACTATCACAAAACTCCTAGGGCAGTATTGTCCAAGTTAACTGGGTAATTGAATCTGAGGGGTCCTCAAAAGCAAAAAGATACTGAGAATCAGGGTTCAGCAGGATGCAAAAGAAGGCATCTTTTAAGTCTAAAACTGAATCGTTTTGTTCCATAGGGAATTTGAGTTAGCAAAGTATAGGGATTGGCAGCTACAGGATAGATGGGGGCCACAGCATCGTTAATAAGGGGAAGGGCTTGTACAAGTCTCCATTCCCCATTGGGTTTCTGAACTCCCAGTATGGGGGTTTTGCAAGGAGTATTGCAGGGTTTTAAGAGTCCCTGCAATTTAAGATTATTTACTATAGCTGTTAATCCCCATTGGGTCTCTGCCCTGAGGGAGTATTGTCTCTGATGAGGAAAGAGGTAGGGTTTTTAAGATGAATTCAGATTGGCATTGCTGTAATGGCTCTGCCAGTCTTTTCTTGAGTTGCCCAGACCTCTGGGTTTAGGTCTGTCTCTACCAGGGGTAAACAAAGATTCTGTCTCGGAGTTGTAAGAATAACAGTATGCAAACGAGTTAGGATATCTCTGCCTACTAAAAGAGCTGGGCTCTCAGGTATAATTAAGAAGGAGTGGGTGAAGAAACATCCTCCCCATTCACAACCTAGAGGTTGGGAGAAGTTTCTGGTCAGGGGTTTTCCTCAAACTCCTTTTATTATAGTCTGAAAGTAGAGGGGGGACCAGGATTTAATAGGAGAACTGATAGAGTAGCTCCAGTGTCTAGAAGGAGGCTAAGAGATTTTCCTTATATAGCCATAGTCACCTGAGTTTCCCATTCAGAGATGACTCTCCTGGATGTGGGAGCGACAGAGGGATATCCTGGGCCCCTTCAGTCTGCTTGCTCAGTTTGCTGAACCATTAGTGGGGCCCCAGCACCCAGATGCCTTTGCCCCTTGGGGCATAGACCCTTATAAAAGGAAGAGTTTATTATTTTGATTATGGTTCCAGAAGAATCAGAGCCCATCATGGCAGCTAGCCGTGCTGCAGGAGTTGGCTGGTCTAGATAGGTCAGGCAGGCATAGGAATGAGATAAGGATTTTATCTCTGGCAAGGCTCTCAAAGGCTGCTGGCCATGGTCTACTTCCTCCAGCAACACCAAAGTTCCTTAAGCCTCCCTAACAGGGCCACCAACTGGGGACGAAATGTCCAAATACTTGGAGCTGACAGTGGGGGGGGGCACTTTCATTCAAAACATCACAGAGACCATGTGAACTCTTTCATTTATTTTCTATTGTAATGCTAGCGAATTCACCCTCTTGTATTGCCTTTTAACATCTCTCTAAGGAGATAAAGTCTCCCTCTACATCTTCATATAATGGGCGATTTCCAGGTACTTTCTATAGGATTTGATCTTGCTGAGTTACCAAGTGGGAAGGAACATACAGCTTCTGGCAAAGGTATTAATCCACTTTATTTAGAAGATAGTTTTCAAAATGTGTTTGAATCTGTTGTTCACCTAAAATACGATAATCTCTGAAGACGGGTGTATTGGTATAGGCTTGTAATCTAGTACTCAGGACATTGAGAAAGAAAGATGGACAATTGGAGGCCAGTCTGTGCTACATATTGATAGGTTGCTTCAAAATAACAATGAAAATTTCGTCATCCCTGATAAGAAGTAAAGGAAACATAAGAGCAATATATTCAAATGCTACTTTATTTTATTTAATTTTTCAGTTTCAGGGAAGAAACTCTGGCCCCGGTGTATGCAAGGCAAGTGTTTTCCCACAAAACTGTGTGCCACCCCTTCAATAGTTAATAGTCACTTCTGAAAGATAGCAAGTTTTAAGAAGACAGTTTAATAAAATGATTTGATAATATGTAAATATATTAAATGTACAACATTATGACATAAATATGTCCATGTAAAAAGCACAGAATACCTCAAAATAACTTCATTGACAATGTACACATACAACATATATATGAATCTTATATTTGTCATCTCAATTCAAAATTTAGCTGGCTGAGGAACAGGGATTTGCAGAAATTAGAAGGTTGGAGCTATTCTGGGCTATGTACTGCATTCCAAGCGAGTCTAGGCTACATGACAAGATATCCCCCCAAATCATAAAAAGGATGAGAGAAATAGTGAGGAATGAATATAGACGGTAGAGATATGGACAGGAAGAAGAGATGGAGGAAAATATTTTATCTATAAATATCATAATACATAACTAAAATATGAATGGCAGCCAGGATGAGGATAAAAGAATACATTTTTAAGGATTCAAAAATACCACATTATTTATGTTCTTTCTTCAAGTATCATGTACATTTTTTAAATGACAGGATAAAATTTCTACTATCTTAGGAAATGGTAAACATATTTTATTATTAATATCAAATAATTAGCAAGCAATCATTTAAAGGAAAACCTAAAGGTAAGGGAGGATAGTAAAATATTTTATAAAGAAGGATTATAATTATTCCACTTAGACTTAGTCAGAAAAGGACAGCAGAGTCACTACATGTGTTTGCTTTATGTTCTTTTCTTAGGAATAAAAAAAACATAGTCCACATTGTACTTGTCTGTCATTTTACCATTTGGGAGGCTGGGGCAGGGGGATTAGGATGAATTCAAGGTTGGCCTCTGCTGCTCACAGTAAGAGATCTGACAGCTATTCCATAAAAATAACTTGTCTAGGAAGGAAAGAAGGGAGAGAAGAGGAAGGAAGGAAGGAAATATGGAAGGATGGAGGGAGGAAGGAAGAGGGAGGAGAGGTCCTAAGAGGAAACAGCCATGAAAGAAAGAACAAAGAAAAGTATGGAAAGAAAGAGACAGAAACAGAGGAGGGAGGGAAGGAAGTGGAATGGGGAATGATGGAAGAAAAGGAACAGGAAAAAGAATAAAACATTGGATATATTGCTAAGAGCTAACTAGTGGTTAGAAAGTTCGTATTTGAAAAAAAATGTAAAACAACTGCTAGAGGAAGGCAGAATGTGAAGGGAAGGCACAAATTCATCTTAAAATACACGAAATGACAGGAAGGACACGTCGTACTTCAACTTGGGATAAGCAAAACAAACAAGAAAATCTTCAATATCATCTTCAGGAGAAACGAGAATATACACCATCTTCAAGAGACAGGAGAGTGTATGTGACTACTGCAAGTTTCTCACAAGACATCATTGAGGTCATGTCCCAGCCAGCAGGTTAGTAATGGGAGCACGAGTCCTCAGAAACCTGGAATGAAAGGGACAAGAGGCACACGGAGGGCCAGCAAGACAGGGTTTTCTGATCAAGCCAACAAATTTTTATTTTTATAAAGCTCTTATTTACTACTGCTGCAAAGGACTAGGCGGGGCTTAGTAGCCTAATGGTTGTTTACATTCTTCAGGATGTTCTGGGAGCCAAGGGCATGTGTAGGGCAGAAACAGGTGGGGGAACTTCTTTGTAAAGACATTAAGAAACTCTAAAAGGCATTTAAGTAACTCCAAGGTGAAATAATTTGTGTCATCAAGTCTCAGCAAGTTACAATTGCAGGAAGGCAAGACAGAGATCACTTGGCTCCCAGTATCTCCACCCTTTCACTAAGCATGAGAGGAGGGGGGGATTTTGGCAAGTAAAAGGCTGCTAAGAGAGAGAAAGGTAGAGACCTAACCCCCACAGCCTGTTGTAGGCAATCATGTCTTTTGCTGGGGAGAGGTTTTGTGTTGTTTTTTGACATGAACCTCTATGCAGTTAGGCATGCCTTTAAGAGACCCCGACATATCCAGTTTGTTTTAGGATATTTTCTTTGCAGTAATTTGTCTGACACTCTGGAGTATTGGCAGACTTTAAGCTCATGAGTTATGGGGCGGCTCGTGTGCTAGTTAGTCATAGGGCTCCCCAAGACCCCGATCCTCTAAATCCACTCTATGATAATGTACCTGAATGGATTTTGATGGCATGGAGTCAAGCTGCTGTTGTACAAAGGTCATGACTCTGTTAAATGCCCAGGCCTCAACTAACAAGCAATAAGTATCCAGTAAAAGGGCCTTGATAAACCCCATAAGTTTGTTAAACATAATTGATTGCCATTTCTTGTTCTGACTAAGAGATAGGAATTATTTTCTCCCTGATAAAGGTTTCCATTAATACACAGTGTTAGGTTTGTTTTTGCACATTGCTTTAGCCTCTCTGGGGTTTAGGCATTCTGTCCCCCCACATCTGTCCAGTCACCAATGCCCCAGTTGCCTCTGGCCAATTAGGTCAGGCCACCAAGTGTCCGGCGCCATGAAAGCAGTCGTCTGTTTGGCTATCTGTGAGGTGGTGCCAGACTTGATTCTCCATTGGACCACAGCCTGTTGGTGGGATTGTTCCTGTACAATTCCAAGTTGAACTCCATATCATTATCCATAGCAGATCTTTGGCAGTCATGGCAACCTGTGAAAGAAGACATAGCTCTCAGGGGGGTTTTACCTACTGGGCTAAGGGATTAAATTTCTCTCTTTCCCTTTCCTAGTCCTATTTGGTCTCTGGCC
Organism: Eospalax fontanierii; assembly: GCA_035773235.1. Classification (NCBI taxonomy): domain Eukaryota; kingdom Metazoa; phylum Chordata; class Mammalia; order Rodentia; family Spalacidae; genus Eospalax; species Eospalax fontanierii. Next base: position 3,938,985 of record JAJHUQ010000048.1, on the reverse strand, counting down.
TTGGAATATTTTAAATTTTTGCCAGGATCCAAAAAGGCCTGTGGCTCATCCATAGGGAACACAGAGCCCTGTACCTCTGCTAGCTGTTCTTGTTTACTCCAATGTCTGACAAGTTTAGGTTCCATTTTGGATTTTTGCAAAATTTAAACAATGCTAATTGGAGTTGAACGTGGGGTCATAGGCTCTCTATTGCCCCTTTTTGTTTTTGTAATTGTGTTTTAATGTTTTGGCCATTCTGTTCCATGATAGTTTTTCCCTGTGGGTTGTGAGGTTTTTACTGTTGGGGGCAAGCCTCATGTGGCAAGGCATTGGAGAAAGTGGGATTGCCACCAATTAATAATTTTAATATAAAAAAGAAACATATATTTGTTATTTGGACCATTTAAACCATCCTATTAGAAATTTTAAGATTCACATGTATTTTTTTTCACCTTTTATATAACAATATATTGACTCAAACCTTTAATCACTTGTATAGAGTTTATTATTTTTATATTAAAGTTTATAGGTATGTAGGTGACCTGTAGTTCATTTTTTTCTAAATGTGAGAGATTATTTGTAATTAGGGCAAAATTATATATAGCTGATGATCTTTTGTAAATAGACACAGCTGAAGTCATTAGGATGGCAGTTACTTGACTCAGGAATGCTGTGTAATATCATCTTAATAACATTTTTCTTTATAAAATCACTTTTATCTATTTTAGTAGAATGGCTTTACTTTGAGGCTGTTTTGCTTTTTTCCTTGTTAAACAGCATATGATGATTTACCAATAGTTTTTACTCAAAGAGGCATTTGTTTCTTTTCAGGATTTAACTCAGTGATTTTTGTATTGCACAGGAGAGTTGTTAAGTTTGATCATTACTAGCATAAATGAAAACACCTGTTTTTGTTATAATTTGTATACATTTATCAAGGCAGGCGAGTCTTTTCTTATTCTGCTGGGTTACTTAATCCAGAATAGGGGTTGATTAATTAAAACAGAACATTAAATATTAAGATATTGGTTTACTTAGTATTTTTTTATCTTATTAGTCCATGGGTGCTTGGTAAGTACCCAAGATCAAGCATAACCAGGCTGACAGAAGTTTTTACCTTTACCGTTGTCAGACCTGAGATCCTCTCTGGCTATTTGATGTATTCCATAGGCATGGAAACTTATACTCATAATTAATTAGTTTGTTTATTTATGTTAGTCACAACCTGAGAGATTTAATAAGTTACAAACTTTTTTCTTAACTAAACAGGAGGCAAGACTACTAGCTCATAGGGTACTTTCTTTGTCTGGATCAGGAAGACCACATTATAATTTACCATGAAAAATTTGAGCTAGACACCCATAATAAGGAACATAGAAAACAATGGTACCTAAAGGAACCTGAAAAGAGTTGATTAAAAAAAATGTTTTTCTCTTTTAGTTTGTTTAGGACGTTGTTAGAAAGTGAAAAGCAATGATGCCCAAGGACATGGAAGTTTCCTTTAGAAACTGACAAATATAAAACAATGTAAAACTTTAAATAATTACATTTTCAAAATCAGGAAATATATTATAAAGATGTCAAAATCCAAAATAATTTAAATAAATATCAGAATTTAAAATAGTTTTTTGTAAAAACCAGTAAACGTATACAGAAAGTCGTGTGAGAAGCTCTTGCTTTTCTATGATCCTATCAAGAATCTAAAATGAAAGCCAAAACAAAACATAGATTAGGATAACATAAAATAGGATTAGGATATGTGATTAAATGCTTGTGGTCCAAGAGATTCTCAGATTATCATGATCTCCTGGAGTTTTATAGAACCAGTAAATTTTTGGGTGTGGCCATTTTGAATTAGGTAAGGGCACTGGCCATGATCATGGGCAAGCACATGGTATATAATAGAAACATCATTTTTACTTTTAGAAGGCATCCAGTTAAATGATCTATACTGCATGGTAATTGACTTTCCTGTTTACAAAAACTTAAAATGCTTAGCTCTAGTTAGAAGAACAGCAGTCTTGGGACCATGAGATGTAATAACATTTAAAGCAGCAGCCAGTGCTACACCTTGAGTATACCAGGAAGATGAATAATAACCTGTTGAAATTAGTTTATCCCTTAGTTATCCTCAACAGTACAATATCCTTACACTGAGGCTGAATTGTTCTCCTTATTACTTGTTTCAGGGTCAGGTGGCCAGCCTCAGCCTGTAAACGTCTTGACGAACATCCTGAAGCAGGATTGAGTTTGAAGCGAGATGTCCAATCTAGCTCCAGAGTCAACCTCTCAGTGTTATCAATGATTTACATACAAAGATTTATTTCTTTTTAACTCAGTGGATTACATGGGACAGAAGAGCTGTTGAGTTTAGCAGCTACTAGTAGGGATGAAAACGTCCATCCTAATTTTGTTGCCATCACTTTTGTTGTGTAAAAAAGAACCATAGTACAGGAAATACCAGGTGCACAACATTCTGACTGGGAAAAGATCAGTTGTGCTTGTATTGTTTAAATGTAAGCACAGAAAATGTAGGCAAGAATTGAACTTACAACCTTGTGTATGTCAAGCAAGCATGCTATCATTGAGCTATTTCCTCAGTTTTGGTAAACTACAAACTGCAAAAGGGCCAAAACTCTATTTAGTAATTGTGGAAAGCAGAGCACCCTAGGGCAAGGTGTGAAGCTGGTGGAATTTTCATGATTTTTCTGGTAATTAAGTAACAAAACCCAGAGTAATTAACAACAGAAAAAAGCTTGCTCGACCATGAGCTGTTGTAGGAGAATGTGTTTGTAAGGACAGAGATTAAAACACACTCTGTAAATGCCACATTTTTCTAAATATTCTTTCTTTAGCTTAGCCTCGAGCTTTGCCGGTCAATGAATGATGGAAAATCTTCCCTTTCAGATATCTAACAGCTTCCTTCTCTCTTCTTCTTTGGGATCTAAGGACTCTTGAATAACTGCTTGAATTTACATTTAAAGTAACAACATTTTGACATTTTTGGATTGACTCTGGCCACAATGAAGCCATCACAACACTTAAGACAAAAGAGACACAGACAAGTAACACAACCTGGATTGTGTCAAGTCACAAGAGATGGGAATGAAAGATAGACACGAAAACTCCAGGCTAGCCATTTTTACATATTGGGGAACCATGGTGGTGAGAAACCAAAGGAATGAAATGTCTTTTAAAACTTTTTTTTTTCTTAACTCTAGAGACAACTTCAACCTGCCCTGAGACAACAAGTTCTGACTAATGGAGCTCACTCCCTCACCTGCAGCTTGAAGGAGCTTCCCAGCAGATTGGAATGTTTTACTTCAAAACATAAAAAAAGAAAGAAGAAGAAGAAAAAAGGTTCCTGACAACCCATAACATAAGGAAATTGAAACAATAATACAAAAACCTCCCAAATGATAAAAACTGAGACGCAGATGAATTCCCAGAAAAATTCTACCAGACATTAAAACTCCATTGGGCAGTTCAACAGGAAAGGAAATAAACAGAGAGTCATGTTAATTAAAGAATACCATATATTGAATGAACCTAACAGACATCTACTGAATATTCTATCCAAATATCAAAGGGTATACATTCTATTTAGCATCTGTTGGAACATTCTCCAAAATTACCATATACTGGAGCAGAAAATAAACCTCATCAAATCCAAAAATATTGACCTAATTCCATGCATTCTCTCAGACCTCAACACAGTAAAACTTAAAATCAACACTGAAAGAAGCCTTATTAATTTTAGGAACTCATGGAGACTAGACAACACACTCCTGAATGATGAATGGGTCAAAGGAAAAATTAGGAAAGAAATAAAAGATTTCTGGACATCACAACAAAACTTCTAGGACACTTTGAAAGAAGTCCTAACAGGGAAAATTTAAAACTCTGAATTTCTACATTAAAAATCAGAAAGAGCACACATAAATGACTAGACATTTACTAGTCTTTTGTAAGATTTTAATGAAATTTCTAGCTATCCTGTCTCTTTTTATTAATGGTCCCTTCTTGAGGAAACCATGGGCAAACCTAGCCCAGACACTCAAAAAAATGCAATAAATCCTTTTTTTTTCTAATTTTTACTCCTTGTACCTTGAGGGTCTCTTTGAGGCTTGTAACAAGTAAGTAAAGTTTCCTTGTTTCTTGTCCCATGGCAAAACTCACCAGTCACCATCCACAATAAAGTGAAGCTGGGCAGCCCATGATGACCTCTTCTGACAAGCTGATGTGTTACCTCCTTGGCCACTGTGGCTTAGTGAATGAAGGTACCTTCTTATAGTGTTGGACAGTGTTCGCAGAAATCAAAGGATTGTTGGGCCTCACATTGTGGTGCCAGTTGCCCCAGCCAGCAGGGCCGCAAAAGGACCATGAGTCCTCAGAAACCTTGAATGAAAGGGACAAGAGGCACATGGAGGGCCGGCAAGACAGTGTTTTCTGATGAAGCCAGCAAATTTTTATTTTTACAAAGCTTTTATATACTACTGCTGCATGGGGCTAGGCAGGGCGTAGTGGCCTAGGGTTGTTTATATTCCACAGGTTGTTTTGGTAGCCAAGGGCATGTGTAGGGTGGATACAGGTGGGGGAACTTTTTTGTAAAGACGTTAAGAAACTCTAAAAGGCACTTAAGAAACCCCAAGGTGAAACAATTGGCATCAAGTCTCAAGGTGAAACATTTGCAGGAAGGCAAGACAGAGTTTCTTAATGTTCTCAATAAAGATATTTCTAGATGTGCTATTTCTAGATGTGTTTTACTTTATCACTTGTGCCAGCTGATTTTTTTCAATATCACGTGGTATATGTATGTCATAACACAGTAGATTGAATATATTGATATTATATAATATTTAAATTCTTTATTAAATTGTCCTCTTAAAAGAAGCTATCTTTCAGTAGTGTCCAATACTTTGGAAGAGTTGGGATAAAGTTCAGGGGGAAGATAATTGTGTAGCATACACACATTGGAATATGTCATATGTTTGTTAGTTTCTGCCAGAGGGGGCCACTTTTTTATTTATTGTTGATCATGTGAAACATTGTCTTACTATGCAGCACAGACCAGTCTCCAAGTAGTCTTTTTTCTCTATGTCCTCAGTACTGGGATTGCAGGCAGATACCAACATACTCATACCCACATTCACAAATGTCTAAATGTGATTTCAAACACAGATTGAAGCACGTTTTGAAAAATTCTTCTTGAATAAAGCTGTATAGTTATTTTGGCAGATGCTGAATGTTCCTTTCCCACCTGCTGGCTCTCAGTCCATCATATGATGTTAGCATCTTCCAGATTTCCTGCACCTAGGAGGCACACATTGTCCTGCTTGATCCAATACTAACTATTTGTAACTCACATCAAAAGCCTTTGAAACACACATAGATGGTGCACATAATGCCCAAATGGAGAGATAGAAATTATTTGTAAATTTGTAACACCTTACAAAGCAGTACAAATAAATTGAACTCTCCAGTTGTATACTTTACAATGAACTATAAAGTTTATTTGACCTTATACCTGATAATCCTTAAACCATGCAGACCATCCGGACAAGCACAATTGTTTGGGATGTTCATTCACCATCCTTGCACCCCATATAATTGTACATAGATAGATATGACAGCCAAGTAACTTTCTAGTTGTGAATTGACTGATGGTATATTCTTGATAGAGCATATTAAAAAAATCGGCCATTTTGTAGGTGCCATTTCATAAGTCCCTTGGAAGAGGTAAAGTTCTGCATGGTGTGTTAGTTTACTGTTGTGCTAAAAAAACCTGAGCAAAACAGCTTAAAGAAGAAAAGGATTTTTTGTGCCTTCCGTTTCCAGAAGAATAGAGTCCATAAAGACTTGGAAGTCATGGCATCAGGGACAGGAAGCTGAGAGGTCACTTTTAATCCTGCAGCAAGAAGCGGAGTCTGAGTCCAGGAAGTGATGTCAGGTCATTAACAGTCAAAATTAGCACACTGTGACATGCTTCTGCCAGCAGACCTACCCATTCCCAAAATAGTGCCTCCAATAGGGGGAAAATTACTAAATACAGGAGCCTTAGCAGGACATTTCTTCTTCAAACTACTCAACTAAGAGGGCCTAAGGGTTGGGTTCTAGCCCCATCATTGATAAAAATTAAACTATATCCTAGCTTATGGGTGTAACCTAAAGAGACACATGGACTTTGGTTTCCTGAATAAGTACATAACTCAGATTACTGTTAACTGAAATCCCAGGAAAGAATAGGAAGGTGAATGTGTAACTCAGGAGACAGCTGAGTGAAATATGTGTTCTTTCATCCTACACGACCAGACCAGATTAGATGAACAGAAGCTGGATGAAGACACCCAGCCAAAGGCTTTCATGGAGCCTCTTAGAAGAATTCTAAGACTGTGGCTGTGCCTATCATACACTATGTACTCTAGACTTGGATACAGTATTGGAAGTTGATGAGTGACTGCTGGGGCCTTCCTCCACTGTACAAGATAATTACAATCACTATATGACTGAGGGGGATATGAATCTTCTCTAGTCCATCCAACTCAGCATATGAGTTACCTCCATGATAAATATGGGCCCACAAATTATCCTTGTGCCCCAGGGTGCCTTGATCTAGTGTCTCTGAACATAGAGTCCTATGTCATTCCTATTTACCAAAAAGGAATGCCTATCAAAAAGGTATGCCTTGTCACACCAAATGGAGCTGAGAAATAATTCATCAGCCTGAACAGTAGACACCAAAGAGCCATGTGCCCTGCTTAACTTGACCTGTAGGACTCATGGTCCAGACACTGCCTTGTGGTTGGGGCTCTCCTCAACACAGGAAATTACTATAGTCTGTGAGAAGCTCCTTATGACTCCTGCATAACATGAGGGCATGAGAGGTATCTCCTCATCCCCAGGAATTGTGTCATGTCCCTCTTAATGACTCCCACCAGTTGAGACCTGTGCTGAGCAAGGCTTTCAGATCCAAGCATGGTGGAGCTCATCCTAGCCCAGAGTCTCCTGGGTTAGGGTGGATGCTCCTGGCCCTGTGTGAGCTTCTAACAGAGACAAACTGAGAATCAGTTTATGTCCCTTGCAAGTGGGAAGGAATAATAAATTCTCTATATGTGTTTTGTCTAACTAAAGTCCAAGGTATTTGAGATGTTTAAACATTTATTATTGAGGAAAGTTTGTTGAGGTGCATGTGAACACATACCAATGTGTATGCATCAGTGGACAAGTGTGTCATTCATTTCTCCTTCCTATCTCATTGAAGTTTTATTTTTCAAATCACTCTTGGCTCATAATTTCAGATATCATATTATGTGCTATACTGTGTGTGTGTTTGGTTGGGTGAGAGAGAGAGATAGAGAGGTGACTGTGCATGTGAGTGTCAGAGGACAACTTGTGGGGGATGGTTCTCTTTTTCAATCATCTGGGTCCTGTGGATAAAATTCATGTTGTCAGACTTAAAGCCAAATGCATTTAACCCATAAGTCAGATCATCACCAGCTTAATTTTTTTTACAGCTTTACTTATTTTATTTGTCCATGCATGCTATTTATGATTAATTTATTCATTATTAATTATTTGTTTATTTATTGTTTTTGAGACAGGTTCTCATATGTCCTAGAATAGAGTTGTACTCAATCATTAGACGAAAGATTCAGTTCTGAATCCTGCTGTTTCCACTCACAGAGTCTTTTACCACCAGTCTCCCCTGGTTGGTGTAGGGCTAGAGAACATAGGCCTTCCCGTATGCTAAGAAAGCATGGTAATGACTGAGCTATATTCCCCTCCATGAGAACTGTCTTTGCATCAATTATTTGTCCAGATGTGCTGTGGAGAAGTTCTCTTTGATTTTCTTCTCTTGCTCTCAAGCCTGAAGGATATTCTCAACTCACAAAATATTCATTTCTTTTAGCTCTGAAAAATATTGTCCCACTTCTATGTGATCTCCATCACTTCCTAAGGGAAATTGCTGTCAGTTGCATCTTTTCCCTTTTTCCTAAAGATACTTTCCTCCTTTGCCTTCAGGGCATCCTTCTTTATTTCCTTTCTTCTTCCCTTGCCTTTAATTCATCGTAATCCTCCTGCCTCATCCTTGCAAATGCTAAGACTATGGGCACTTAACACTTTCCCTAGTAAGTTCTATTTTTACTCCAGAAGCTCCAGTTCATGAAGTATGCACAATTCACAACTCTCTTATCCTTTTGTGACTACACCTGCAGACCCTGTCATAATCACTTTATATAACAATTTTCTGTCTCACCTTAGCTTTCTTAATGATTTGATAGGTTTTACTTTACAGAATTGCTTGCTAATTTGTCCATATGAATGGTTAAAAACATTTACCATTACTAATAAAGTGGAAATTGCTTTTCCTGTTAATGTAAAAATGAAAAGAAATAAATTATTAATATTTTGAGTCCTTGAAAATGTGCTTTTCTGTTATTCCAGCCTCCATACCTTTTTAAACAAACTTTAAGGATTTTTCTAGATAGAAATCTTTTCCATTTTTCCTCCCTGCCTGCCCCCTCCTTCCTTCTCCTCTCTCTCTCTTTCATTCTTTTTTTGATTCTTTTTGAAACAGCGTCACACTATGTGTACTAGATTTGCTAGGAAGAAATTACATAAATCCAATGCTGAGTTCTGCGAATCCTTCTGACTCATTATGCAGCATGCTGCAATTACAGGTATGAACCCCCGTATAGATAAACTTCTTTCTAAATGTACTGAGATTTAGCTATTGAATCAACTGTTCTTTTCAAGATAATAATCATTTTTGCATATCAACATTTTGTGATAGATTTAATGTATCCATATTATTAAATTAATTAAATTTTTCTCTTTAAACTAGCTATTCTTCTGTGATATCAAACACTTTTTGAAGGGCTAGGATTCAGTTTCTTGGTATATTACTGCCAAGCATATACCAAGGCCAGTGATTGTTCCCTGAAAATTCAATAATAAAATAAAATAAGTATCATTTGAAAATCTTCCTCATATGCTTTTTTATATGGACACCTAGAGATGATCAACTTTTGATCTTGTTTTGAAGCACTGTCCTACTATGCAGAACACATGAGGATTCCAGTGTCAGTCTTTTTTGGCCTCTTCAGTGCTGTCATTAGAGACAAACATGAAGACACTCAGCTTCAAAGATGAAAACATTTATCTCATTTCCAGACTGAAGTATATTTGCGGCTTAACACATTAAAGCTCAATAACTTCAGCAGATGCCATGTGGGTATTTCCCATTCATTACATACAATCTATCCTATCATCAGAGACTCTCTGAGACATCCTGCACTCTTGAAATGAGTTCAGTCTGCTTAATCCAGTGTTTCTTGTTTGTAACTCACACATATCAAACATCCACAAAGTACAAGAAGTCCCATATAAGTTGCTCATAGTAAGAATTTATCTTCGTGAATATAAAAAGACCTTGTACAGGGCAGTACAAGTGAATGAATTCCCTAATAGTATAAGAGAAAATGAACTGAAGTAGTCCAAATGCCTCTACATCATTCCCTCAACCAGCCACACCATCTTGTCCTCCACAACTGCTTCTGAGGCTCAGAGGCCTTCCTCAAAACGATCTACAGGTGCTTTTTATCTGCTCATAATGTTGGATGTCCTGGCCAGGATGGGATTCAGTTTGCCTTGATTTTTGTCCCTTCCTTCCTTCCTTCCTTCCTTCCTTCCTTCCTTCCTTCCTTCCTTCCTTCCTTTCTTCCTTTCCTTTCCTTTTTTCTTTCCTCTCTGTTTCTTTCTTCCATTCTTTTTTTCTTTTATGTTATTTTTTTGGTTTTGTTTTGATAGATGGTCTCCCCATATCTCCAGCTGTCCTAGAACTCACCATGTAGAACAGGCTGGCTTTGGTCTCACAGATCCCACAGAGACCTGCATGCATTCTATGTTCTGAGTGCTGGGATTATAGGCCTGTGCTACCGGGTCCAGCTCACTTTTCGATTTTCAAGAACTTAGTGCCAAAAAATTCTCCGCTTTGATGACCTCGCATGGGCCTTTCCTTCCTTTCCATCTGTCTCTTCATGTCTGCCTGGGAGAGCAATATTTATGGAGAAAACAATAAAAAATGTTGCCATTCCACTGGTTAACATACTTTGTAAATGTTAAGATGAAAATGTAGGTTGTTTCTAGTTCACAGAGACAGGTGAACTGGAGTTAATTCCACAAGAGTATAAGTTTAGTTCATGCTCCTGAGACAAACTCCATAACTATAAACAACTCGTGGGAAATAACAGTTTCTTTGATCACAAGATACTGTACATCACTGAGGGAAGTTGAGGCAGGAATTCTGTATGCAAGGGAGGAATTCAGCTTGGTGGTTTACAATGTCCGGCTTGCTAGCTACCTTTCTTAAACAGTCCATGTCCTATGCATGTGCATGGTATTCATTCCTTGTCACACTTGACCCAATCTTCCCTTATGTCTCAATCGAAATCAAACCTGAGACTAAAACCAATGGATATTTTAAAAAAATGTCAATTCAGTATATCAATCAGAAATATGTATGCTTTTCAGATATCAAGAGATACTATTCTTATTCATTTCTTTATGATTTGTGCTATAGGCAAGTGGAAAGGTCTTTACCTGGTGTATTACTTACTTACTGCTGCTGGGTTGAAACAATCAGATGAAGCCAGCTAAGGAAGAAGGGAATTCCTTTCTCTTCCATTTCCAGAGGAAAAGAGTCCATATTGGCATAGAAGGCATGGACTCAGAGTGCTGACAGATCACACTTCGTCCACACAGGAGCGTTAAGAGACACACACCAGAAAGTGGGGTGTGGATACTAACCCTCAAAGTCAGTGCCCTGTGACATACTTCTTCCAGAAAGGCTCCACCTCCTAAAACTTTCTTAATGACTGGAAGCACCACCTCCAAGTGAGGAACAAATGTTAAATCCAGGATTAAGTTCCTGACATTTCTTATTCAAACCATCATGATCATTATGTCCAAAGCCCTGGCATATAGACCCATCATTGCTAAAAATAAAAACTGTACCCTGTTTTAAAAACACGTCAGAAACAGATGCTTGGAATCAGGCTTCCTAAACAATGCTATATCCCAGGTGACTGTGGGCTGAAGTCCCCGAAGGGGGATTAGCAAGAAATTATATAACAAAGGCCACTGCCTTAACTCTGGTCACTGGAATATTCATGTTCTCCCTTAGTCCCTAGACCTGTTAGATGAGGAAGCTCCATGAAGATCCCCAGTCATAGGCTGCCTTGGACCAGCTTAGAAGAATCATAAAACCAATGTCAAGCCTACCACAGACTTATGGTTGTTTCATGTATTCTAGACTTGGATGAAGAATTGGAACGTCATGAGTGAGTGCTGAGAACTCCACAGTACAAGGTAGTCCAGGACATTCTCCATCTGCCTAAGAAGAACTGAACCCTTCTCACCTCCATCCATCTCTGCCTGAGACTTTCCTCTCTGATAAATATGCCTTACACATACCCTTCTGCAAGAAGGCCTTGTTCTTTTGCCCCTACTGTAGCCTACTATGGAGCTCTCTGTCAGTTTTCTCTATCAATGAGGACACTAGACATAATCACCAAAAAAAGCTGGGACATAATCGGTCTGCATGAGTCATGGGCCCCCTGTAAAGCCTGGACAGCTTGGCCTAAATGATTGTGTGGCTATGCAGTGACTTGTAAGAAAGAGCTGTGATGTCTCCAGTGTTGGAGTGCCGGCTGATTGATTTGACTTTCATGAAGGCAGGCAATGTCACTACTCTGTGGAAAGCCTGGTCTGATTCCAGCAGGGTGCGAAGAGGCATGGTGAGTTGTTACTGGTTCCCAGTAACTGTGCATATCCCTCGAGGTGGCTGCTACTCCTACAGCCAGAACTGCACCAGGAATCCAGGTCAGAAGGGTGGCACATGCTCATTCTTTGTGCAGAGACTGCTGGGTTTGGAATCCTGCATCTTCTTGGCGATTTGTGAGCTTCTATCAGGGACAAACAGAACAGGTCTCATGTGTTTCCCTTGGAAGTGGGATGGAATAATGAATTCTGCAAATGAACATGATTTGTAAAAAGTATTTTTTATGTAAATTTTAAATTTATGATTATCCCGTATGTGTGCATGTACAATGGATGTCTGGTTTGTGTGTTTACATGTGCAGATCAGAGGACAACATTGGTGGTCATTACTCCTTCAACTGCTGAATAGTATCCAGGATCAGATTGAGTGTCAAGGACAGAATTCAGTGCCACAGGATTCAGAAAAAGAGTTTTTACACATGGAGACATCTTGCAGGCCCTGGCCTGCCAGTCTAAGGGTGCAATACCCATATGTTTTTATAAAATATTATTATTAATATTTCCTGGCTTCTATTTTTATGCTTATGTATCTATCATTGTGTCCATGTATATAGTGTATGAATATAACACACACACACACACAAACACACACACTGAAATCTGCAAGAGTGCAGTCTTCTTCTGAAGTCTTTTCTGAAGAGACTAAGCATGGTCAGGATGGAGATGCTAGATCTTACATGTCTAGAGCTTCTGGCTGGTTGTGAATAGAGGAAATAGCTCTAGGCCATAAGACCCCCTTTCTAATTACGGCAGAGCTTGAGGGCACATGGCAAGTTCAAACTGGCTTCCAGTAACTGTATGTGTTTATCACAGTGGCACCCACCAGTTGAGAGTGGTGCTGAGTTAGGTTCCAGGTTAGAAATCTGGTGCATCTCACTCCCTGTGCAGAGGATGCTGGGTTAGAAGTCCAGGAAGCTCCTGATCCTTTGAGACAGACGAGAGCTGAGTACTTTATTTTTCCCTTGAATCAGGAGGGAAAAATGAATTCTGTAATGAAAGTGTTTCATAAAATTACAGTCCAAGGAAATACTTAAATGCTTAAAAATGTATTATCTTACATATGTTTGTGTACGATCGATGTCTTTAGAGTGTGCTCAGGTCACAGGGTAACCATGGAGTCCATTTTTCCTTTAACCTCTCCTAAGGATCCTGGTTTACATTTAGGTGCTAGGATTGCATTCAGGTTGGCAGATGCAGAACTAGAGCCCTCATCTGCTCAGACATCTTGCAGGCTCTGGCTTTTCAGACTAAGAGTCATAATTACATTTCTTACTAGTGTTTACCATTTATTGTAGTATCTTCCATTTTCATAAAAATCTGTGATTGTTATATGAATATAAAATAGAAACCCTATATGTAAAAGAAATTCTACACATTGAGTTTGCAAGAGGAGGTGAACAGATTCTAAAGAAGTCGACAGACTGAGCATGGATAGAAAGGCTTTTACCTCAGCTTCTGTGAACTCATAAGCACAACAGTCCTGTCATGTTATGCAAAAGGCAGCCTTGTATATCGTAAGTCCTAACCGTTCCCTTCTATCTGTCTCTCTTTCTTTCCTTCGTGGGCACCATGAGATGGGCAGCTTTGTTCCACCATGATGCTCTGTCTAAGCACAGGTCCAGAGCAGTGGAGCTTTGTGACCATAGGCAGAAACCTTTGAAACCTTGAGGCAGCTTGTGCCCCTGTAGTCTGATTCTCTCAGGTTTTTTGACCCAGTGGTAAAGAGCTGATGGATGTCATGCAATTTTGCACAATTGTCATACAACATAAGAAACAGATATAATTAGTTTTCCACTTTCCCTCTAACATCTGGAAACTAAATGTGGCCTTATATTTACAATTTCATGACAATATGCAATGTCGGTGGTTGCCTTACTCCTTTCAGCACAATTGTAAAAAGTTTCATCAGATACTGTTCAGGTTATTTCTAATACTTCAATATTAGGTCCTTGTATAGGATACCGGAGGTTATTATAGTTATCTACTTATTGGAGGATATTTGGTTATTTTCTAGGATTTACTGAAATGAGTAGAGCTGACACAGACATTTTTATACCTATGTATGTCTTCAATTCCCTGAGATTAACTTTCAGAAGCCATTTAATGGTTTGCATGTAAATTTCACATTTTTATTATTGAAGAAGGTGCCATATTGTTTCCAAATGGCATGATATTTTACATACCCAACAACATATGAAGAAATCCACTTTTTATATTCTTGCCAAAATTTGGTATTTGGGGGTCAGTGTTGGTGATTGTGTTAGTAGTTTGATATGTTTATGGTTATGTTGTATTTAGTTTTATTTTCAATTCCTTCCTTTCAGATGATGGCAGATACAATTTTGCATTTTATATATTTTGTTTGCTGCATGCTGAAAAGAGACAGGGGAGAGAGAGACAGAAAAAGAGAAAGAGAGAGATAGGAGTGTGAGAATCCATATGTGGAGGTTAGAGGAGAACTTGTGATGTTAGTTCTCTTCTTCAACCATATTGGTTCTATGGATGAAACACAACTTGTCAGGCTTAGTGGAATGTGCCTTTATCCTCTAAGTGATCTAGTCAACAGATGAATTGATCATTTTTTTAAAATTCCATTAATATCATGTTTAAGGGAGGTTTCAGTTTTATTTCACCTGTTATGACGTGTATACTCTTCTTATATTTATTTATTTGAGGCAGATTCTCATGTATCCAAGGTTAGCCTTATGTTCAATGATAGGAAAGGATAACCCTTCACTCCTGATTCTCCTGTCTCCACTTCCTGAATGCTAGAATTGGACTCGTACCTCCATGCCTGTTGGATGGAGTGCTATGGATTAAACACAAATCTTCTTGTGTACCAGGGAAGCACTGTGAGAACATAACTATAGTTCAATCAATACAAATTTTTTGAATGAGTTATTTTAGAGTCTGTGTTCTGTGCAGAGTGTCTCCCTGAATTCCCTCACTTGTGATCTGATCCTTGTTCTTTCATTCCTGAAGGATATTTTCAACTCACAGAATACCGTTTCCTTTCAGGATCTGAAAATTGTTGTCCAACTTCCATTTGCTTTCCAAAAGTTCCTGGGAGAAACTTGCTGCCAATTGAATAATGTTCTTTTTTCCTAACTGCCTTTTCTAGGTCTGTTTTCAATGCCTTCCTCCTTGTGTTAATAGTCCACACATTTAATTATGATGCGTCCTTCATTCAGTTTCTTGGTTTTAAGGTGAGGTTACTCACTACTGTCTGCACCTTTTGCCTCATTCAGTCCGCTGCTCTAGGTCATCTGTCACATAGGAACAGTTTCCACCCACCATTTCCCTGAGCACTGCTTGGCTCTCCTCTTTCCTACCTTTTCTGTAGAGGTTGACCCTGTATTGTACTTTTTCTTTTGTTTTCACACTCTAGGTCTTTCCAGCATCCTGTCCTATGTCCCTTCCCTCTCTCCTCTCTTCCTTCCTTCCCTTTTCTTATTTCACCCGTTTATTTCTTTCCTTAATGCCTCCCTTCTTTTCTTCCTATTTCTCTCCCCTACTTCCTTCCATCATTTCCTGCCTTCCTTCATTCCTTACCTCTCTCTCTTTTCTCACTCTGTCTCTCTCTGTGTCTATCTGTCTGTCTGTCTCTCTCTCTCTTTCCAGCCAAGGCCTTTTTATGGCAAAGGGGCTCAGCCTCTGAAGTGATAAAATTTGAGGCATGTGTCATCTTGCTTGGTGCTTTTATTCCTAATAAACTATCAGCTCAAGGAGTATGCACAGAGTCTGTTATTCTTTTAAATTTTTATTTACTTAATTTTAATTTATAAAATGTATAAAATTTAATGTAAAATTTAATATAATTTATTAAATATTTTCCTCTACCTCTTTAGATTGCTTAGTAATTTGCTTAGGCTGCAATTATATGCATGCTGCTAATTGTTTCACATGACTTATAAATGTTTGTCATTTTCTAAGAGAATATACATCATTTTCCTTTCATTGGAAAAATGTACAAGACACTTCAGTAATGAATATAAACAATACATTTATATTTTCACCCCTTAAAATGTATTATTTTATGGTTATTCCAACTTCCATATATTTTTAAATGAAATTCTACATAGGGTGTTTTATTTCCTTGTTGTGAAACAGTGTCTCACTACAGAATGCCTGGCCTCCATTGGGCCCTCTTTTTCTCTCTACCTCTTCAGCTCTAGGATTGCAGGCATATACCAATACACCCACCTCCACAAATGCCCAAATTGGAGTTGAAAACCAGACTGAAGCACACTTTGAAAAATACTTATTAAATACAGTTGTTCAGTAACCTTGGCAGACATTGTATGTTCATGTCCCACCCGCTGGTACTAGTCCATCACATCTCTGAAAATCCCCTAGACATCTTGCACTGAACAGGCACACAGCTTAATCCAGTGTTTCCTCTTGACAACTCACACACATCAGAAGCCCATGGAATCTTCATCAAAATCACACTCATGTCCAGATATGGAGAAATAAAGTATCTTCTTTAAAAACAAAGATATATATATATATATCTTACAAGACAGTACAAGTGGATGGACTCTCTAGTAATCCAATGTACTAAGAACTAAATTTCAGATGTGCTTCCCTGTTTCTTTGCCAACAAAACCCTCAGAGCATGCATAAGTGTTTATGACATTCATTGACCTTCTTTGTGACCCCGTCTCATGGCTTTGTATTTCTTATAAATCTGGAAGTCCAAAACAGGCTGAGTAACACTTTTTTAGCACCTAGTACCATAAATCTCTCAGATTTTTTGGCTAATCACTGGCTTCTCTATCCTTTCTCTTCTATTTCCTCATGCTAGATGTGTTTCTGAAGATTGAACAATATGAAAGTGTGGGTTAATTCTAGGTGGCAGAGACTGGTGTGAACAAGAATTATTTTATAGATACCAATGTCATGAGGATGAGTGAAAGTCAAGTATGTTGGTGTGGTCTGTACTGTTGTGACAAATATCATAACTAAAAGCAAACTATGGAGGAAACGTTACTGGGGCTTATGAATTGTAGTGCATCATGTAGGGAAGCCAAGGCAGGAATTCATGGAAGGCATCTCTAAGACGTATAGTCCACTGTGAAGTTTAGCTTTCTGCATAAGTTATTTCAGGCAGCCCATGCCCACCTTCCTGGGCATGGTACTGCCCACAGTGGGCTGAGCCCTAGTATCATATGTCAGTATTTATACAAACGCTCTTCAGATGTGTCTACTCCCTAGTGTGATGGATGCAGTTCTTTGACTGTGTTTCTATCTGCCCAGGAGTGTCAAGCTGACAACCAAGTTTAGGCATCACAGGACCCATGAGAGACTGATATTCCAACCAATCAATTTCTTAGTTATAAACTGAATAAGGATGTATTCCTTATATTTCAGAGGAAGCCCTGAGAAATATAAAAGAGGTAAAAATATCCCTGACCAAGGGGGACTGTTTCAGCCCATAAAGCACTTTTTTTCAAGAACAAGGAGACGGAAACTACAAAAGAAGGCCACTGACACAGTGGGAACATTGTAACATTCCTCATTTAAAGGATGCATCTTTAAGACTTCAGTAAACAGAAGCATTAAGCACTGAAGTCCCTACAGCCAGTGAGGTCTCTGATCTTGCAGAGTTCTAAGGTAGGCTGGAATTAGAGATTTATTTCAAAATCCTGAGTGGATGTCACAGTTTTGTGATTTCTTCAAATTTGTATTATGCTTTCCAAGTCTGTGTCTAAAGGACAGGAATGCTTTAGTTCAGCAGATGGGATCATTGGCAGATGACTCAGGCATGCCAGATTGTCCAGTCTACTTTTGGGTCCTTTGAGTTGAAATCCACAGTGGACCAATGGTATCTTGAGGAGAATGGGCATCTCCAAGGCCCTTTAGTAGAAGTGGGTAAGTGTGAGATCTCCTTAGGCAAAGGGATAATTCCTTAGGTGTAGCACTCATGCTACATTCATTGCCTGAGTCTGGATTGGCAGAGGGCTCCAGATTGAATGACAAACAAGACAGAGACACAGACACACACATACTAGGTAGGAGGAAAGGAGAATGACTGACTTTATTGAGAGGCAGCAAGCCTTATATAACCTGAGGTGGGGCTTTGTAGGAGGGTAAAATTTCAGGTTCCCAGGAGACATCTTCTACTGATGACACACAGCTGCAGACAGGAAAAAGGAAGTTGCAGTTGGGCTAGCTTACAAGGTCAAGTTGTTTACTTGAGCTTTGCAATTGACAAGATCCAGGTAGCTCTTGGTTGAGAGCCTAGTACTAACAGAGAAGGGTATGCAGGAGGACCAGAGCCCTACATTTCCCCCTTTTCTCTTACATAAATGAGTGTCTGTCTTAGGTTTTGAAGGACATCAGTGCCTGTCTTACCCATCATTGGAAAACCAGCCACAATCTCTGGCCACAGAGGCTGATTCCCTGTCTTAGGTTGACAGATGCCCCCTTGGTCTTACCCATTTCTGGCTACTCATTTATGAAAGTCTGTGATGCAAGCTATCACTTGTCCTTGACTTTGTCCATGGCTGCTGCCTATTTCCCTATATAAGTCTGTGGGAAACTGTCATCTGATCAAAGTCCTACACTTAGTCTTTTTCTCATTTATCAGTATTCCCTATAGTAGAATCCTGACTTACTGTTATTCTTTCCATGTAATGATGTTCCGTCAGTTGAGTATCATTTGCCATCACAGCAATCTCCTTTTCTTTCTATATGGCTAGATGTAGCATAATTAAGTTTATTATGTAAGTCTAATATAGCTCTCTGTGTGTCATCAGGAACTGATTCCATGGCAACAGCAATGTCACTTTTCTCTTCTTCAGTCACTGCGAACCAACCAGCCTTTCTGGCAGCCACCTGGCATTCTCAGCATTATGTGGAAAAACAAACATGCCCTCTTCCCCATATTAATACTGGGTATGGGCCATTACTTTTTGTAATTGATTTTTAAAAGTTCTTTTGTTTCAATAACGTTTCCAAGATCTTATAATAACCTCCATTTTTTTGAGTTTTTTTACGGCAAAAATTGGTAAATTAGAAGGCTCTGTATAACCACCCTCTAGCTGTTCTTGAACTGCTCCGTGGCCTGAATTTTGTTTAGAGCAAGAAGGCACTAATCTATCCATACAGGTTAAAGGGAGAAGCAATCATATTTTGAGACACAGTAGTTACTGCATGAACTTCCACCAATCTGGTACTTTTAACTACTGTGTCCTATGCAGCTAAAACTTGGGCACAGACCAAACATTCCTGAATAAACCTTAACTATCCCTTGTTTTCAACAGCACAATGTCCTTATTCTGAGACTGTTTTGTTTTCCCTTTGTTTTCCCCCGTTGTCACGGGGTCAGGTGGCCAGCCTCAGCCTGTACAGGTCTTGAAGAACATCCTGAAACAGGAATGAGTCTGAAGCGAGATGGCCAATCCAACTCCAGAGTCAACCTCTCAATGTTATCAATATGATTTACACACAGACCCACAAATGTCTGTTTTGTTTTAACTCAGAGTTTACATGAAAGAGAAGAGCTGCTGAGTTCAGTAACTACCAGAAGGAATGAAAACAACTATTTCAGTTGCCATCACCTCTGCTGAGTAGCAAAAACAATAGTACAGCTAATACTAGGCATTGTTAGGATAGGAACCAGGTGTCTGATTGGGACAAGATTAATTGTGCTTGCATTGTCCAAATAAGATACTGGTGAGAATTTAGCTCACAGCCTTATGTATGCTAGGTAAGCATGCTAACAATAAGCTATTTCCTCAGTTCAGTAAACTACAAACTGCAAAAAGGTTGGAATCCTATTTAGTAATTGCTGTGGAAACAAAGCACCCTAGGGCAAAGTGAAAAGTTGATGTCATTTACATGATTCACCTGGTAATTAAGCAACCAAAAACCCAGAGTAATTAACCAAAAAAACCCTGCGATCATGATCCTTTGATGTTGGAGATTTTACCTGTGTGACCATGAGCTGCTGTAGGAGGATGCATTTGGAAAGACAAAGATTCAACCACACCCTGTAAATGCCACATTTCTTCTAAATATTCTTCCTTCAGCCTCTGGCTTTGCTGGGCAATAAATGGTGGGAAATCCTCCTTTCTCAGATATCAAAAAGCTTCCTACACTCTCAGATATCTAACAGCTTCCTCCTTTCTCCTCTTTTTCTTTGCGATCCAAAGATTCTTGAATAACTGCTTGATTTTAGGTTCCACAAAAGCTGGGTCCTTTGGTGGAGTGGAAGGTTAGGTTTACATTCCTCCTCCTCTTGAGGTTCAATCCCAGATCCCATTTGCATTTCCCTTCTTTATTTTTTTTAATCTTTTCTATCTGAACAGACTCTGAAATACTGAGGCCCCAACTTTATTTTGCCCAAATTTATTTTTCTATCCAGAGCACAGAAATTGAGGCAGGAAGTCAAATTAGTGAACCTGGTCAATTTCAGGGACTTCTTGAAGCTCTTGACCTGTTTTCTTCCCGAGCTTAACGAAGGTTCGAATGTTTCACCTCAAAACAAAACAAAACAAAACAAAAATAGTTCCTGACCACCCATAACATAAGGAAATGGAAACAATAATACAAAAACCTCCCAAATGATAAAAACTGAGACCCAGAAGAATTTCCATCAAAATTCTACCAGACATTCAAACTCCATTTGGCAGTTCAACAGGAAAGAAAATAAACAGAGAGACACCTTAATTAAAGAATACCATATATTGAATGAACCTAACAGACATCTACTGAATATTCTATCCAAATACCAAAGAGTACACATTCTATTCAGCACCTGTTGGATCTCCCTCCAAAATTGACTACATACTGGGGCACAAAATAAAACTCATCAAATCCAAAAATATTGAAATAATTCCATACATTCTCTCAGACTTCAATGCAATAAAACTTAAAATCAACATTGAAAATGTTGGTTCTCACTCTCAGCCCAGGGGACTCGAACCCCTTCAGGCTGCCTGAGTGTCAGTCCCAAGAATCCAGACCGTCAGATGCAAGCAGCATGAGGAGTTTATTACACTTGTACAAGTGGGTGACTTGGCCTCGGGATGCCAAGCCTCCCCTGGCCCTGCTCGAACCAAGCACTTATAGCAAAAAACCACAAGATTATCATATATTGACATACAGGGTATAGATTGGCACAAACCAGGATTACAAAAAGACAACTTTTACATAGTCCAACCTTTTTCTCAGTAATGCCACAAGCATTGTGACACATTACAAATTGTTGACTTGACAAATGTCTTGACCAGGAGTCTATTTTTACAAGAAAGGGGCTTTTTCTGTTATTATCCCAGACATTATTTCACCTACCACAAGTTGTTGACATGGCTTTTGTGACAGGAGATGCTGACATAGCCCTTATGACTTCTGGGACTTTTCATTTAGGGAGGGGTGAGCTGACAAGGTGGTTTTAATGGCTGAAGTGAGGGTCCTGTCTTTTAAGAAAAATGAAGGTCCTACAAAAGAAGTCTTATTAATTTCATGAACTCACGGAGACTAATGTTGAACAGCTCAAAGGAGAAATTAAGAAAGATATAAAAGTTTTTTGGACAACACAGAACATTTCTGAGACACTTTAAAAGAAGTCCTAAGAGGAAATTTAGAACTCTGAATGTCTACATCAAAAATCAGAAAGAGCAGACGTAAAGGATTAGACATTGATTAATCTTTTGTAGGGTCTTAATGAAATCTCTAGCTATCCTGTCTTTTAAGAAAGGTTAATAATAGATCTGTGAAAAGATCATGAGAGCCTGAAGCACCCATTTTTCCAATACACCCAAAAATACATACATTTGCAGGCTGGACTTCCTGGGTGATCCCTCAGCATCGTCCTCTCTTTCCGATGTCAGGGAAACCTCCATCTGTAGCACCCACGCTACGTTCATTGTTTGTTGCCCCAGTCTGGATTGGTGGAAGGCTGCAGATTGAATGACAAACAAGACAGAGACACAGACACACACACTAAGTAGGAGGATAGGAGAATGACTGACTTTATTGAGAGGCAGCAAGCCTTATATAACCTGAGGCGGGGCTTTGCAGGAGGGTAAAAGTTCAGGTTCCCAGGAGACATCTTCTACTGATGACACACCACTGCAGACAGGAAAAAGGAAGTTGCAGTTGGGCTAGCTTAAAAGGTCAAGTTGTTTACTTGAGCTTTGCAATTGACAAGATCTGGCTAGCTTTTGGTCGAGAGCCTAGCACTAAGAGAAAAGGGCATGTAGAAGTGCCAGAGCTTTACACTTACGCTCCTTCAGTCAGGTAAGGTCACCTTAGCTGGATATGCATGGATTTAGTCTTCTCAAGTGTGGGACATCTGAGTTAACTTTGGGCAGCTGAGGAGGTCAGTCTCCAGTCATCGTGGTATAATATATCTGAGAAACTCTAGCAGAGTGTCATGTTTGAATCCCACCAGTGAAGAAGTTTCAATGTCTGTATGCACCACAGAGTATTTAATAATGGATTCCATAATTTAGAAGTGGAACCATTTGAGGCACACCTCCAGAGATGGAGATTTTATGAAGACATTATGTCTGAGTGGGAAAAGAAGAGGCTTGAGGTATAGATAGGAAAACCCGGGGCTTCTACTTCATAGAGAGAAACTAACACTTCTGTTTGGAAGAGTAGGAAAGTTTGGGGGTAATTAACAGCTACCTAAAGTTAAAGTCTGCTGAAAGGGAAAGAACTTGTGTGGCACTGTAAACACAGTCACATACACATAGATGGAGAGGTTGGAGACCCAAATAAAACCTATGTCTGCGACATACCTCAACAAGTATAATTTCTCACACTCTGATAAATATGCTTCCTTATGTTTACAGACAAGAATAGTAGTCACCACGCATCATGGAAGTTCCCTTTACAGCAGATGCATTCTCGCACAGAGCTCCACAACTGGTCACACAGAGAAAATAAGTGTGTCTATGATGCACAATCCTAAGTGACTCACCAACAATGGCACCTCTACAACTAAGGCTCATGAAACCTAGAAGAAGGGATAGAGAGAACAGTAATGCATCTTTCAACACTAATCAGCAAAGCTTCCTCATGTAGCCTCAGGCATCATGAGCGGAGAAGGCCATAACAGACCAAAGTGTAGAGAAAAAGAAACTGTAGAGTGCATTTCCATGAATAGAATGCCCACATTGAACCTCACCCATCCACGGCCCAGGGCCCATTTCAGAAGAGGGCACACAAAGACTGAAAGATGAAGGGCTGATGTATTAGCATAAGAAAGCAGAGTCTTAAAGGCTCCTGGGAACTTCGTCATGTGAAAGTACAGCAGTGGTGAGAGCACACACAAGACCAATGCAAACTCAATTAGATAAAACCCAGATCATTACTTGGGAAATGGGTAGGAGGCCCCAAACTTAGCTGAAGAACTATTAGCAGCTGATCACTGCAAGACCAGGGCAAGTCCATCTTCCTTAGGACAATGATGCTAGATAGGCTGCACAGGCTTCTGTGAATGAACTCACAGGAGAAGACAGGTGGGTACACAAACCTGACTGGGTAGAATTTAACTTACAAGATAGGATGCAAGGTATCCTTTGGGAGGTTTATGGGAGGTTGAAGATCAAAGAGGCCTAAATGATTTAATATATATTGTATGAAATAGACAAACATTCATTAAAAATATACAGTAAAATAACAAAAAAGGACAGCCAAACATCAAAAGTCAATGTCAAGTATCAAGTATTCATCTTAATATTTTAATTTAGTAATTCATTAATAATTTATTTAATAATATGAATACACAATACACATTTCATAAAAGGAAACAAAAAATTGTCTTTCTGGCATTTGGAAGGAGATGAGAAACCATGTTCCACACTCTGGGGTTAATTTGCCAGCACTGCTCTTTCTACCTGAAGCCTCTCTGCTTATTATTCAAACATGAATCTTCTGGGATTCTCCAACAGAAAGTCAGAGAATATAGATGTGAACCAAGCTTTATAGCTTATTTTGCTGAGCCTGATGTGTAAGGGGAGAGGCAGAAGATAAGCTGGGAGGGGCCAGTACATCTAGAGAATTATGGATTGGTACCAAGAGCTCTGAGACAGCTCCACTCAGGTGGAGTGTAGCCCAGCAATGGGTACTGTAGCAGCTGTGTGATTTCCAGAGAAATGGGAACATTTAATTGGAAGTTTGCCTGCCCCTGTAAACTCCATTTTTCCATAAGCACTGATTTCAGGCAGGGATGCATTCTTTAATTTTAAAGGAAGTTATTTGTGTGGTTGAATCCATAGAAAATGGGGACACAGGCTCTATTAGGGGACACGCATTTGGAGGAGTGAGTATCAATGTTTGAGTGCCCTTGTTGCCTCCCAGGTATTCAACTGAGGATAATACAGTCTCCCCTTAAGAGATTGTTTCATGGGAAAGCTTGCCAAGGGAGATGTTTAAGAGCATGTGGCAGGTTATACTGCAGGTTCTAAGCATGTCTCAATAGAGGGACAAATTCTGTTCCCTACATTCCTTAGTTCTCTTCTTCTTCCCTCCTCCTTTCAGGGATATGCAATCAGCACAGTGAGCAGACAAATTTCTAGAGGTACACTGCCGTCACTGAGCCTCTTGGGTGTTTCTGCAACAAAAGGGTATGTGGTGGGGAGTGGTCCAGAATGCAAGATGCCAGATCAGCTCCTCAATCATAAATAGCAGCAAGATCCTGCTGCCAAAGTCTCACTGCCTGCACACCAAGTCTCACTCTTAGAGCAAGTCTTTGTCTTTCCCATGCCTGGGAACGTTCTGCTGTCTCACGAGGGCCTCCTGCATTCAGGTGGTTCCAAGAATGAGGGTTTGAAATCTGATCCTGGCACATGCTCATCCACTGCACAGAGGATCCTGGGTTAGGGATACTGGCTGATGGAAGCCGTCTGGTAGCTTCTAACAGGGTCAAACTGAGAAGTGGGTTCATTTATTTTCCTTGCAACTGGGAGGGAATGATGAATTCTGCAAATATCATATAGTTTGTAAAATTAAATTTTAAGGAATTTTTTTAAGTTAAAAATATCATTCTCCTCTGTGTGTGGGAGAGAAAGAGATGTCTTTAGAGCTATGTGTGCTCACTTCTTCACTTCAGAGGACATTTAAATGTTCAGTACATTTCTCCTTCAATGTCTACCTAAGATCTGTGATAGTATTTAAATTGAAGCATTGAGTTTGGCACTTTTTTGAACAAGATCCTATATTCTTTTCTTGTCTGGCCTGTCAGTTGACAGGATGGTTGTCTGAAGCCATTTTGATCTTTACAACTCTCATTCCTGCTGGGAGCTATTTTGTTGTTTATGCCCCAAATCAAAAAGGAGACATGCTTGTAGCACAAGGATGAGGCCTGAACTTCCATGATCTTTGGGAAAGGATGTACGTTAAAGATACACATTTTACTTATTGTTTTGCGCAAATGTCAGCATTGTCTCTAATTTGGATTCCTGCCTGAATTCCTATGCTCTGGATTGTGATATAAATACTTCGAGCAAAATAAAGTTGGGGCCTCAGTAGTGACTGACAGCCCTCCCTAGTTTATCCTCCCCCCCCTCATTTCTCAATCCTCACTTCCTGTTTCAGGTGTGGTTCGATTCTGCCAATGGGCTCTGGTAGATGGTTATTTAAGTTTTCTGGCTTCTAATTTCATAACGATTTTTTCATGTGTGATTGTTTGCATGTATATAGCATTTTAATATAAAATAAAATGCATACATACAGAAATCTGCAAGGGTAGATGGAATTATTCTTTTCTGAAGACATTAAACTTGCGTAAAAACCTTCATTACTCTTCTGTTGTGAGTTACTGAGCACTGCTGTCTGTCATGCCTGGCAGGCAGCTTTTAACAGCTCCCCTCCCTCTCTTTCTGTCCTTCTTGGCCACCATGAAATGAGCCTCTTCACCCCTCCATGTGCCCCACCATGGTGCTCTTCCTCAGTGCATGTCCACGTGTCCAGAGCAATGAAGCCTTGTGAGTATGGGCAGAAAACTTTGAAACCATGAGCAAAGAGAGACCTTCTGTTTTCAAGCTGATTGTCACAGGAATTTTTCCACAGTGAAAGAAAAGTGACTGATGTCACACTACCTTACCCATTTATAGACCAATAAGAGAAAGATGCACATACCCATAGTTTTACTTTACTCTAACTTTTGAAAATGGTAAACTTGTCCTATATTTACAATTTGATAATAATGTACAAACTTTGTGGTTCATTCCTTCTTTCAACACAGATGTTTAAAAATTCATTAGTGGATTGTGGTTTTTATATATTTTAGGTTCATATAGATCATACCACAGGGTGTTATAATTGTTCACCCACTGGAGGACATTTCTAAGATTAATTAAAATGAACAGAGGTGTCATGGAGCTTTTTGTATATAAATAAGTATTCCTTACTCTGCAATAATTTCTAAAGAGAGCATATATTGTGGGACCCTTGAAACCCCTTCTCAACCCAATTACTGAAGAAACATCAAAATTGTTCTGAACAGAAATAGATTACATCCTTACCAACATTATACGAATCAATCCATTTTTTTGTCATTCTTGGCAAAATGTAGCATTCTGATTGTGTCCTAGGTATTTTAATGTTTTTCCAGTTACATATTATTGCAGTTATAATTTTAAGTTCTTTGAGGGATGATAATGGTGGAAGCTTTTCATTTATTATTTATTTATTTATTATTTACATAGTGTGTCATTCACTGTGTTGTGTGTGTATGTGCAAAAGACAGAGAGATTTAAAGAGCATGTATGACCATGCCTATGGAGGTCAAAGGACAACTCCTAGGAGCCACTTCACTTCTTCAACTGTGTGAGGCAAGTTGTCAGGATTAGAAGACAGAGCTTTACCCTCTTAGTGATTCAGCCGCCAGCTTAATTTTTCAACCTTTAAAGGACAATGCCCTTAATTTCTGGTCAAAGAACAGTCCTAGGTGCGTTTTATGTTTTTCTTATGCAACCTATTTATTTACTTATTTTTGAGGCACTTTTTCATGTATCTAAATGTTTAGTTCTTGGTGTTTAATTCTCATAAGTTGAGTTATTTGAATTTCTTGAGTGTTAAGGTGATGGCTAGTCACTCATTGTGGGACCCTTGAAACCCCTTCTCAACCCAATAACTGCTCTCCTTGCTTCTGTAAAACACCTGGTGATAGGATGTCAGAAGATGGATAGATATAACGCTATCTTGTTCTTTGTTCCTTCTAAGCAGTCACAAGACCTCAAGATTAAATAAGCTAAAATAAAAACTATCAAAAGGTTTATATAATTTCAACACGTTTCTTTGCCCTGAAGGCAGCACCCACCAATAAGAGACCTCTGAACCTCTATTAACCAATTTTGGCATATAATTTATTACAACCAATTAATTTAAAATATTCTTGGTGCATGGGCTCCTATAACCAAACAGAATGTATCACTGTTATTCCTCTCCTTCCTTTATCTCAAACTTATAAAAGGCTCCTAACCTCTTTGCTTGGGGCTCCCAGAATGGATCCACTGTGTTGGTGAGGTCTATTGAACCAAGCTTAAGCTTGAATAAAGGCTCTTTGTTTTTTTTCATACATTGCAGACTCTGTGGTGTTTCTTGAGGAGCCATTCTCTGGGCATAACACTCACATCGTGTGCTTCTTCAGTCAGCTTGTGTACATCTTTGGTAAAAATGAAAGGATTCAACCACCACTTGATGGAGAGCTTCTCAGGTCTACTCCTTGCATGCTTTCTTTACCAATCGCTCCTGTGTTTTATTGTCAGTCTTTTTCCTCTCTCTGCCTCTATCTTTTCCTTCCTTTCTCCTTCATCCTTCTCTCCCCTATTTCTTTTCTCCCACACTTTGCCTTTCCATTCTTTTTTCCTTCCACATTTCCCTCTCCTTTCCTTTCTTCCTTATTTCCTTCAGAAATGAACATAAATAAAAATATTTATATTTGTCATCATTGAAATGTATTGTGCTATGCTTTATCAAAGCCACACCCTTTAGATGACAGCTTTAAGAATTCTGTGTATAGGTGTTCATCCTTCCTGCCTGCATCCTTGCTCCCTCCTGTCTGTCTTCACTCTTTCTCTGTTGTTCTTTTTTGATATATTATAATAGCATTTTTATATATTCAACTTATTACCAGAGAGAACAAAACAGTTATTATACTTGTTTTGAAACAGTGACAATATGTAGCACATATGCTTCAATTGTCCAATTTTCTTTCTCAGCCTTATGGTACTAGGATTAGAGTCATATTCCAACACACTAAGCTTTAAAGATGATCATATAATTGCATAAAGCAAAACTGATGCTGATTTTGAAAATTACACATTAAATAAAATTGTTTGATAATTTTGAGAGCGACTATATGTTCATTTCACAGCTGCTGGCTCTTAATCCATCTGTCCTTTAATAATCTCTGAGGAATTTCACATAGAGTAGTAACACATTGACCTACCTAATCCACCTATTCCTATTTTTAATGCAAACATGTAAAAGTTCACGGAGAGGTCATAGAAGTCACCCATGATGTCATATGTAGAGAAATAATTATCTTTGCAAACTACAAAGACAGCTTGCAAGGGTAAACTGTGTAGTAGTATAATGCACAATGAATGAAAGCTGTGCAGAGGGTCCCTACACCACTTCCTTAACCAAACACTCCATCATGGCATCCACTATTATCTGTCATGTTCACGTACCTTCTTTGCACCCATATCCAGGAGCTCTGTAACTGCTCATACTGATGGTTGTTCAGTCCAGGCTGGGGCCAACCTTGCCTTTGCTTTTGCTTTTCAAACACTTTGTGCTATTAATCTTTCAGCACTGTCTACCTACCACAGACCTCTCTGTTCTTTCAGTCCTGTTTAATCCTGTCCACTTGTTT
Source organism: Eospalax fontanierii (assembly GCA_035773235.1). Lineage (NCBI taxonomy): Eukaryota > Metazoa > Chordata > Mammalia > Rodentia > Spalacidae > Eospalax > Eospalax fontanierii. Next base: position 3,910,325 of record JAJHUQ010000048.1, on the reverse strand, counting down.
TCCTTGCTGATTGAAAAATGTCTTATCACTGTTTAAAATACCTAGAATATGTTATGATGAAAGTGTAGGTTCTTTCTAGGTGGGAGAGGATGGCTGAATAGAGATTACTTTCTAGATATCAGTACTACAAGAAAGAATGGCAATAAGCTGTATTACTTTGACTTCATTTGCTGTGATAATCATCAGCACCAAAATCAGCTTCTGAGCAAAAGGTTTTCTTGCTTAGGATTTAAAGTCTTTCATCAAGGGAAGCCAAAATGGGAACTCAAGGAAGGTGAAAGGAGGAAGGTCATTCCATCCCTTATCAACCTTGACAAACAAACACAGCACTTTAAGCCATGACCTTTCCTATTCTGAAAACTCTTGTTAATATTACATTATAAAAGCACAGAAGATGGTTAAAACTCCCATCGTCTCTTGAATGTGAGTCCATCTGCTGGAACATGGTCAGTTTACTTTCAGTCCCAGTATAAGTTTAACCTCATTTAGAGGTTAGTTAACTGCATTTAGAGGTTAATGCTGGAGGTTCAATGTAATGATTTTTGAGGGCTGTAGGGAAGCAAAGATGAGCAGAGGGGTGTTAATTCGATTCGACCAATTATAGGAAATGTACAGAATCTCAATAAAGCATCACTAAATGAAAAAAATAATTATTGATCTAAAAAATTTGGGGGCTTTTTTGAGGTCCAATTTGATTTTAAGCACAAATTGTACACACACAAAGACACACACACACACACACACACACACATGAGGGAAAAAAGTGGAACATTTCTTCAAGGCAAACACAGTTCATGACCCAGGAAATATCCAGATATTTCAATCTCAGTAAAGGTCAGGAAGATTGCTGGAAATCTTATATACAACAGGGAGAAAATTTCCCACATTTCTCAAGAACACAAAAACACTGACCCAAACGTTGACATAACCAAAGCTTTGTACTATGTATCTCCAAACCTGAAAGCTTCTTTTTAGGGATGCAAATTATATTTCTTGTGAGTTTATGCATTCTTTACCATACTAGTCCCAAACATAGTTGGTGTCAAAAGCAGACATAGGAAAAACAGAAATCAGTGTATAATTTTCAGGTATAAATATCATTTAGGCATACCAATTCTAACTCTAATGTCCACAGAGCATAAGATATCATTCTTATTCACTTATTTAGGACTGGTGACAATATTTCAGTGGTAAAGGATTTGCCAGATGTGTTGCTAACTTTATTGTTGCTCTTATAATAGCAAACAACCAGACAAAAGCCATTTATGGAAGAAAAGGAACTATTTTGTCTTTATTTCTAGAGAAATAAAGTCCATGATGGGAAGGAATCTGACATATCACATTTCATCAACACAAAAGAAGAACAGATGGAACACAAGAACTGGGTGGGGCACTGAGCCACAGAGTCAAGTCCCATGACGTGCTTCTTTCTGCAAGGCTACCCCTCTTAAATGCTCCACAACCTCCCTAAACAACTCCCCAAGCTAAAGAAAAAATTTTAATACAGGAACATTTACTGGATGTTTCTCATTCAGACCACCACTATGGTCAAAGCCTTGGCATTCAGTTCCATCATTGATACAAGCATAACATATGGGCATGAAAGAAAGAGATGCATGGACTTAGGGTTCTTGAGCCAGGATATAACCCATAACACTGTGTGTGTTTTGAATTCCCAGAACAGAAACAGAAGGAGGATATGGAAATTAGGCCAGTGCCTTAACTTTGGTCACCTCATCTTACTACGTCCTTGCTGCATACCTGGAACTATTGGTTTGAGCAAATCTGGTTGAGGATACCAATCTCAAGATTACATGGAGCAGCATAGGAAAACTATAAATACTTTTCCATGATGACAATGGACTAATGGGAAACCATTAGTGTATTCTAGACTTAGATGCAGACTAGAAAGCTGATGAATGAGTGCTAGGACTTACCTCGATTTTATATGAAGTATAGAACTGACGAATGAGTGCTAGGACTTACCTCGATTTTATATGAAGTCCTAGAACTTTGAGTATCAGTCTAGGGAATTGGGAGCTTCTCACAGTATCTAATTCTCCCTGATACTCCTCTGTCTGATAAACATGGCCTTACACAATCTATTTTTCACCAAAGGGCTTTGATCTAGTTTCTTTGACCATCAGCCCTCAGTCATTGACTGTATTTAAGAGCCCACCAGATATGCCTTGTCTCCCCCGCAGGAGCAGAGAAATAATCTGTTTGGACAGTGGACTCCCATGAGCCCCTGCAGAGTCTGGCTAGCTTGGCCTAAAGGTCTTTGCTGTTGACACAGGAACTTGCAGGGCTTTGGACACAGCTCCTGGGTCTCCTATGTTGAAACGCTGCATGCTGCTTGGCGCCCTAGTCAATCAGGCGATGTCCTGGGCCCAGGAGAAGACCATTTTCAATCCCAGTGGTCACACAGGAGCAGCTAAGCTTGTGACTGCTTCCCTGTGACTGTGATGTCCCTCACGGAGTCACCCGCTGGCTGTGTCCCATACAGAGACATGGATACAATCCGAAGGCTGACCCAGGCTCCCGGTCTGGGAATAATATCCTGGTTTTGAAAACCTGGATGTATTGGCCGATGTAGAACTTCTAACAAGGACAAACTGAGAGGAGATCTTTTAATTCCCTTCAAAATATGAGCTAATTCTGAATTCTCCAGTGAACGTGGTTTGTAAAAATAAGTCCAACCACATTTGGTTGGATTAACTAGTATGTTTGGAAGTCTGGGCAAGCTAACTTGACTCCACAGGCCTTGACATTAATGGCAAAATGTATGAAATCCGGTACGGTTGATACAGCAGATTCAGACATAAGAGGGATATAAGGATAATGAAGATTTGTACCCTTATTTCTTTCCTTCATCCATTCCATTGTCCTGATTACAATCCTTTCCATCCTAGCTTGTTCCTTCTTTCTTCCTTCAGTAATTCCTTCCTTCCTTCCTTCCTTCCTTCCTTCCTTCCTTCCTTCCTTCCTTCCTTCCTTCCTTCCTTCTTTCAACATCAGTGTAGGGGGATTGGAAATGTTGCTGTCCAGCCTACTATCCTTGAGGTTCCCCTTATAATAAATAAGGCCTCACACAATCCTTTGTCCCCTAGGGGTTCTTGATCTAGTTCCTGTGACCATCAGTCCTCTTTGATTCGCTCAATCAAGAAGCCAATCAGATTTGCCCTGTCTCCTCAAACAGAGTAGAGAAATAATCTGTTTGGACAATGGACCCCCATGAACCCCTGCAGAACCAGGCTAGCTTGGGCTAAAGGTCTTTCCTGTTGCCACAGGGACTTTCAGGGCTCTTGGACTCAACTGCTGGTTCTCGTATGTTAAACAGTCCACTTGTTGGAGCTCTAGTGAACCATGTGATGTTCCAGGCCCAGTAAAAGACAATTCTGATGCCTGCTGGGGACGCGGGTGCATCCTAGCTTGTGACTGGTTCCCAGAGACTGTAATGTCCATTGCAGTGTCATGCGCTGGCAGTCTTCGGTGAGAAGCCAAGGTTCCAACCTGAGGCTACTTCAAAATTGAGGTCTGTGTAGAGTACCCTGGGACAGAAATCCTCCATGATCTGTTGCTTGGCAGGGTCCATGAAAAGAGCATTCTGATGCCTGCTGTTACACCCTCACTGGACTTCCTGTCAGCAACCTCATGCCTACCTGCCAGAAGCTAAGGAGAATAGTAGGACAGCCTTTCTCAGGCCCATTGAAGGGCTTAAGTGGATATTTCTGCATACTGGTAAACCTCTGACACCTGACTCTGGACTACTGGCTGTGGAGTATGACAGCACATGATCTCAGGTCCCTGGGACTTTCACAGTCGTGCCCCTGTCATGTCGTGGTCTCAAGACAATCGGTGTCAAGCTGACAAGAATGCTGACGGTGAGCGTGGCGTGGCTGGAAGTGATGGAGAAAGATGGAATGATGCTGGCGGACAGCTCGGCCTGGCCCGTGCTGGACTGAGGACAGCTCTCCCTTGAGTTCTCTCGAGGTTTGTGTGGTTCCAGAAGCCAACTGCCTCTCGATTTCTGTGCGCTTCCCATGCGGACTCCTCCACAGAGCTCAGGAAGGAGAGCTGATCTCCGGGACACTGCTTTAATCACGGGCAACTGCCTTAGCCACCCCTTGCAAGGGGTCACTACTTTGTACTTTTTTTCTTTGGTGGATTACTTTACCCCCATGGTCGGATGATGCGGGCAATGCCTGCCTCTCAGGGACTGGGGTTTGCCCTTTGTCCACAGACCAAAGGCTCTGAGGCCTAGGGCCCCTCTCAGCAGACAGGATGCTGAACAGAATGACCGAAGTCGGGACCTGCCTGCTCAGCACTCAAGACCTAGAGGATAACCAAACTCAGCAGCAGCTGCCTCTGACTCTGCCCAGGTTCCTGAGGCCAAAGACATCTGTGGACCGGTAACCACACGAGCACACACGCCAATCAAAACCTGAGACTCTCATGCTGATAAAACCCTTACAACCTCCCAATCCTTAAGGAGACATTAGCGTTGGAGGGCCCTAGGTACAAGAGCAGCGGCCCATGGACCTGGAAAGCCAAGCCTGTCATCAGAATTGACGTAGCCACACCCTTTGTGCCCAGGCCAGGGAAACTAGAAAGAGGGAAACCTCCTGAGGTGGAAGAATGCTTGGAATCTTGCCTGATTTGCACCAGAGTGCATGGACAATCCATGTACACTACTCCAAACTCGGATTTAAAGCAGAAAGAAGAGGAAGCAGTTCTGAGACCATCCTCCTCTGTTAGACGTGTACTGGTATATTCCCCTGCTGTCTGCAGGAAACTGGGACCTTCCACCGTGATGCAAAGAGCCCTGGGAAAGTCAGAAACTGTCCAACTGGAGGTAAACCATCCATATCTGCCCAAGGGGCCCTGAGTCCTTCCACCTATGGCAAAGAGGGTATCAGACCTGACCATTCCCATGAAGGGGGCCTCAGAGAGTCCCCGTCTTTGCAAACAGACCCCACAACACAGTCCACCACTATTGAAGAAACTGAGACACATGCTGCTTCTGAGAAAGATGCCTTTAGATCAAGCTCCTCTCTCAAACAGAGAATGGGACAATCTGCCTCTCCCCAAAGAGTCCACAGGTTTCCCAAACTACCAAAAGTCTATTCTCAGGTGAAGCCTTTGCAAAAGAGGACTTTGGAACTTCCAAGGTAAAACAGGAAGGCTTGAAACACCTCCCTTCTGCCAAAAGGGACCCAAGGGCAACCATTCCACCCCAAGGAGTCCTCACACTTCCCACATCTGAACTAGGGGATCTGGGTCCTTCCACAACTGCACTGGGGTTGCTCCAGCAGTTACCATTTGCTCAAGAGGATTCAGAAACTTCTTTTAATGAGTCAGAGACTGAAGGTCCATTGTCATCCTCCCAATGGGATCTGAGATCTTCCACAACTCCCCAGGGGGCTGAGAGATTCTCAGTAGCATTGCAAGGATGTGCAATTCCCTCACAATGGAGTTTCAGTCCTTTCCTTTCTCATCATGATGATGATGTCACCAGATCTTCCTCTCCTCTTGGGAGCCCCATGCATTCTTCCCAAGGGAGATTGAAACATACCCACTCTGGGCAGCAGGGATTCAGAAATTGCCCAGGAGACCAACAGGGATGGAAAGACTCTCATTCTGCCAAAAGTGACCCAGGCATAAACACTTCACACCAAGGAAGCCTCAATTTCCACATCTGAAATAGGAGATCTGGATCCTTCCACATCTATACTGGGGTTGTTCCAGAAATGACCATCTAATCAAGGGGATGTAGAAACTTTTGCTGAATCACTGTCTGACGATTCAATGTCATCTACCCAAGGGGATCTGGGACCTACCACATCTCCCCAGAGGGCCGAGGGATTCTCAGTAGCATTCCAAGGGCCTGTGGTACTTCCTGTCTCCTCACAATGGACTTTCAGTCCTTTCCCATGTGGTGATGAGGATGTCACTGGGTCTTCCTCTCCTCTTAGGTGCCCCATGAGTTCTATGCAAACAAGACTGAGATATGTCCCATGAGAATAACAGGGATTAAGAATTTCCTCCAGAGGCCAGGAGGGTTGGAAAGACTCTCCGTCTGCCAAAAGAAGCCCATCCGAGCCTCTCTTCCCCAAGGGGATCAGGAACCATTCATGTATCCTTTGTGGCATCTGACATCTTGCCAGATACCCAGGAGGCCCTGACATCCTCTATTATTGCCCAGGACTCCCAGGGACCTCTTGTATCTAAACCGGGGTTTCTGACCCTTTCTCATTCTACTAACCTAGCAATATCTTCTGAAGGATGTCTAGAAAGATCCCTAGTTGCAGAAAGAGCTCTAGGACATTCCACATCTACATCAAGTGCTGTAGAATCTTCTCTTCCTCAAGAAGAGTTTCTAGGAACTTGCATATCTAAACAATGTATAATAGCCTCTGCCCATTCACCAGAGGGGCTCAAGGATCTTCCAAGTCTACACCAGGTTCTATAGAACCTTCCCCTTCTCCGCAAGGGGCTGAAGGATCTTCTACACCTACCCAAGTTTTGCCATCATAGTCTCCAGCTCCAGATGGGGATCTAGTATCTTCCATATTAACCAAAGTGCCTCTGATTCATGCCAAATCTTTTCAAGAAATTCATAGATTGATCACATCTCCAAAAATGCCCTTTAGACAAGTTCCATCTTCAGAAGGGGACCTCAGTGTCTCACTGTCCACCAGTGGGTCCCAAACTTTGCACTGATACTACAAAGAGATCATGACAATCTTCCTCTGACCCAGGATATTCCAAATCTTCCTCAAGTTGAAGAGGGTATCCAAAGTCCTCCTGGTGACAAATGGAAACTTACAACTTGTCCTCCTCTCCAAAAGAGCCGGAAGCCTTCCATCACTTCACAAGGAAGCATGGTACCAACACCATCCCAACAGATTCTAGAGGTTCCAGTCTCAACCCAAGGGCATACAGACAGTATGCCATCTACCCACGTGTCTCTTATTAGTTCCAAATGTACTCAAAACATGCTAGGATTTGACCTATTGGGTCAAGAGGCTCCAGAAAACTCAAAATCTTCCAAGTCAATTTGTCAACAGGCAAAGATCACCTAAGGGCTTCAAGATCATATTCCGTTGGTCCAAAAAGCTGTTTCAACTTCTCCAAATACTAAAGGAGACTTAGGAAATTCCCCATCTGTCGGTGAGGGTCAGGGAATTTCAATATCATTTCAACAGTCAGTGGTACAGTCGACAGCTGTCAAATGGAAATGCATTCCTTTCCTCTCTCATGGAGAGGCACTCAGACATTCAACCTATTTTGAAGAAGGCCCTGTTGATGGCAGTTCTGACAAATCCAAATTGAGACATGTTTCCTCTGCTCCAGTGCCTCCAGATAATTTGCTATCTGCCCGAAGGTATCTGGATCAGTCTCATAACCCTAAAGGAAATTTCCATATTATTCCAAGGCCCATTGGTACTGTCTACAGGTGCACGATGGTCTGTTAATCCCTTCCTATCACAAGAGGAGGGATTAAGTCATTTCCTCTCATTTCACCCATGAATTCCAATTCCACTAAAATGGGTGCAAAACTTGATCGCTCAGGTCAAGAGACCTCTGAAACTTCCTTAATGGAAAGAAAAGGCACCAACCATTTCCTCAAACCTATCAGTACTAGTCAAGACATATCCATACATCCTTCCCGAGAGGTTTTGAAACACCCCATCTATGCCCGAAATGCACTGGGGCATTTGCCAGCTGCTGAAACAGCTCTTGAATGTTCTCCATCATTCCCAGGTCATCTAGACACTTCTGCCCCTATTCAGGACACTCTAGGTCATGCTGAATTTTGCTCTGTGTCTCCAGAGTCTGTTCTTTCTGACACAGAGCCTCTTACACATGAGCCAGCTGTGCACAGATCTTTAGGAATTTCTAAGCCTGAAAAAGTGACATTAAAAGGATTTTTAACATATGTCAAAGTGCTCTTGACACTTCTATATCTCCTGAAGTGTTTTGAGAGTTGTCCCAGTCTACCCAGGGAACACTTAAACCTGGGACTTCCCAAATGACCCTCGGTTTTCCAAGGACTGTCCAAGGGATCTTTGACCTCCTTATTTACTACAGTAAGGCCTGGGACTCTCCACTTCTGAAGAATAGTGTCTTAGGCTTTCACGATTTTCATAAGGAAGTCTCATACATTCCCATTCTCGCAGGGAGACCTAGTAATTCTCTTTCTGACCAAACAAAACTCATACCAAATACTCCACAACCTCAAGGGCTCCACTCTCTCAAGGATCCAAGTGTGACTCACTCCTGTTTCTCTAGTGCGGCGAACACCCTCTGACCAGCAGAGGAAGAAAACCACCACAACGGGGAATTTTTTCAAATCACACTTTATTGGAGAGCCTCTCGGTTAACAGATGGGCGATGATGGCGGGGGGCGAGGGGCAGGCTTGTTCAACAGCTTATATAGCATGGAGGGCAATGTGTCTACTCAGGATTGGATGCGGGCAGCCCGCCACAGACAGTGCCGCGGGATAGGCTAGGGACATTATGAGTTAACGTATGTGCAGCCTCCGGGGTGGCTGGCGCGCCAAGGCATTGTATATATGGAGTTAATTTATGACAGGCAGCTCAGGAAGTCATCTTGTAATGGCGTTGACCGGCTTCCTGCAACTCCCCCTTTTCTCTTAGCTACTAGCAAAGCCCCAGGAAAAAATACAGCGTTCCTGATCTGGTCTTCACCTCATGATGTGTCGACTGATCAAGTGAATAACAGGCCAAACAGTCTTTTCTAAGCCCGTGCAATGGGCAAACAATCCCCGGGCATGCAAAGGCAAAGCCTGGGCCAAAATATCCCTGCCACTGTCCATCCTCGTGCAATGGGTCATACTGATCCCGGAGAGTGCAAGGGCCAGGGCAGAGCCAAATTTTTTTATTCCTTTAGATCTGTTAGCCATACCTGAGGGGATACTTCATGCTCTAGAGCGGCCAATGTCTGGGAAATGATGACTTTGTCCCTTTTTGTCTGTGTTTTCATCCTGTAAATTAACCATAGACACAGTATGCATCCTCCAATGCAGCAAACTGCGAACATGCCTACTCCCACCCATTCCTTAAAATATGAAAACATGGAGGAGAACCATGAAACCAACCCATTCGCCAGGCTGGGATCTACACGGGTGGAATTAATGGTAATAACAGTTCTCCGAAGTTTTTCCAAATTAGCATCAAAAGCATCACTTCAATTTCCCACTAAATAGCGAGACAATTGTCTAGACAAATTTGTTGCTATAGAAGCATTATCATACAAAACACTTGTAACACATAAAGTTTGAAATTTTTATTCACATCCTAATTGGGCAACTTGCCATAATATGTCAAGTTGTTCTTGCACCAAATCTATTCTTTGGTTTAAAATTATAATTTCTCCTTTTACTCTAGAATCTAAGGATCTTTGGGAATCCAAGGCCTGAGTAGTACTGGAGGCCATGTCATTAAGAGTATCTGCAGTCTGAACAGTTTGACTCAGGGCAATTCCTGCTGCAGTAGCGGCGGCAGTAGTTGCAACCATGGCTGTAATCACTGTTGCAGTAATTCCAAAATCTCTTTTTTGACAAAAAAGAGTCAGAGTGCCTGGAACCTTTACAGGAACCGGAACCCAACGAGGCACTCTAAGCACCATAGCATTTTTTCATTTACTAGCCTCCCAGCATTGTGCATAAGCACATGTTACATTAGTGCAATTATTAAAAGTATAATTGGTAAGCACAAACATAAAGGGTGGATATACACAAACTGGAGTCATTCCATATATATTATCAGGGGTAGACCCATGCAACTTATGCGCCCCTGTGGAAGAATTATAATTTCTATAACAAGCCACATTTGTTATTCCACCCCCTTTCTTGCAGATGTGTGCCATCCCCTCCTGATTAGAGTCAAATATTAAAAAATTAGTTTGATTTATAGACAAATTGCCATGGGTAACGGAGCCTCCTTGTAACAAAACAAAAGGGGCAAGGTCTGTACAGCTGCCATTAACCCCACATAACAACCATTTTGAGAATGGATTTTCTCTATGATTTTGAAAAAGCAATCCTTCTTTCCAACAATTCGTCCCGGGGTTGGGACCACACATATCAGGTGAGAAGGTGAAAAATTTATTTGCATCTGCCCAATTAACGGAGGCGGACTGACAGTCAGACCAGGGCCAACGCTCTCGTTCATAATTGCCCAGGCAATGTGGAGTAAGACGGGGTTGAGAAATTAATTTTTTTCGTTTCTTTTCGTTAAATACAGGGAAGGTTCCATTGAACTAAACTGCTGTTTGAATCCAAGTATAACTTGAGCGAGAAACAAAGGGGAGACTCAAGAGGTCATGATTTTTTCCTTTAGAGGGGGTAAAGTGGGCAAAAAAAGGGGGCCTCTTGTGAGGTAGAACCTCAGAGGGGGCACCATAAGGCCAGCCAAAACTTTGTTTGCTAGATGAAATACAAGAATTGCGAGGCACATCAATTGTGAAACATAAGGCACCCGTTTCAACATAGCTACGAGGTTCCTGCAAATATTCAACAATAGAGTTCTCTGGAAGTAATGGCAAGCCCAGGTCCCTTTCAGTTGTAAAGAAGCAGGGAAAGACCGGTGAATCATGGCGAACTGGGACGGGGATCGGGAAGACAGACAGGAACCCCCAGCGTTGCTCCCCTCGGCTGAGCTCCCAACGCTGAAGCAGAAGAATCATCACCAGTGGTTTCCATATCATTCTGTGTAGGGACATCTTTCAGAGAGGGCTGGACAGTTCTCACCAACCGGCTGGGCACCCAGTGAGGTGATTCTTCACTCTGAGGAAAAACATAAACAGCTCCCCTGGATCTGTTAATAACCAGATCCGGTCCCATCCATTTATTGGATATAACATCCTTTCACATGACCATTTCATGGGCTGTAGAAACATCCCTCTGACTATGTCTGTCAGCAGCAGACTGGCCATGGGAGTCCAATATGAGAAAATTTATTGTAAAAAGGGCGAGGGAAACTCGCTCCTTGGGAGTTGCATTTTCTGTAACACCTTTTTTTTTTTTTGTTTAACCAAGATGGCTTGCAAAGTTTTATTGGCCCTTTTTACTATACTTTGGCCTTGTGGATTATATGGAAGGCCAGTGGCATGGGCTACTTGCATTAAGGCACAAAAGGCTCTAAAACCTGAGGAAGAATATGCTGGGCCATTATCTGTTTTTAGACGACTTGGTTTACCCCAAGCAGCCCAGGCTTCCAAGCAATGGGTCTTTACATGAAGTACCTTTTCCCCCGCCAGGGGAGTAGCATGAATAATGCCTGAGTAAGTGTCCACAGACACATGAACATATTTTAACTTTCCAAATTCAGGAATGTGTGTCACATCCATTTGCCATAAGACTCCAGGACGGAGGCTGCGAGGATTAACCCCAACATGGGGAGCTGGTAAAAAGGTGACACAGGTTTGACAGGCCTTAACCATATTTCTTGCCTCTTGTCGGGAAAGTGAAAATCTATGTCTCAGGGTTTCAGCAGGCACATGGTACAACTTATGGAAATCAATGGCAAGTGATGTTTTATCATTTAGGGAAAACATAGCCATCTTTGTGGCCTTGTCCACAATATCATTGCCTTGTGTTAAGGGGCCTGGAAGCAAAGAATGAGCACGTAAATGTGAAACAAAAAAGGGATGAGCCCGTTGTAATATTAATGATTGGAGTTGAACCAAAACGGTAGAGACTGTGCTGGCAGGTTTTACATAAGCTGCCACCTCCAGGGCAGATAGTGCATTAGCCACGTATTGAGAATCGGTAAATAAATTGAAAGGTTCAGAGAAGGTTTTGAAAACCTTTAGCACAATTAAGCACTCTACAACCTGAGGAGTATCAGGGTGAAACATGTGAACCACAGGTTCTTTACCTTGTACAACATAGGCTCCTTGGCCAGATTTGGACCCATCAGTAAATATAGTAATGGCATTAACAATGGGCTCACTAGAAGTGACTTTAGGAAAATATACTAAATTTTGTTCCACAAAATTTAGAATGGGACTCTTTGGAAAATGATTATCAATAGCATAGGGAAAAGCACACATTAAAATACTCCAATCATCTACTGTGGCGGATAAGACCTCCACCTGTTGCTTGGTATAGGGAATAACTAATTTATCAGGTAATTTAACAAAATAGTACAAATAGTACTTAAGGCCCAGAAGGGCCTGAGTGGCAACCAACTGTGGGAAATACTGCAAAGTACGGGAGCCAGGGCTATGTCCATGGAGCCACAGCAGGGGCCCCCTCTGCCATATTACCCCCAAAGGAACATCTTTAGTTTTTAAAATGCACAACAAAAGTGGCTCAGTAGGCTCATACCTATCAAGTTGTGCTGCAGTTAATGTATTTTCTACCTTAATTAAGGCCTCACGTGCAGCTGGGGTGAGTGCACAGGGGGAAGAGACCTCTGGATTCCCCTCAAGAATAGAAAAAAGGAGCAACAATTTTGAACTTGGAATATGTAAAAACCCTCGAAGCCAATTAATATCTCCTAATAATTTTTGGAAGTCATTTAAGGTGTGTAAATGAGAAGTACGGATGCACAGTTTCTGTGGTCGGATGGTGGTCAGGGAAACAATGGACCCCAAAAAAGATACCACATCTGTTCTTTGTACTTTGTCCGGGGCAATAACAAGCCCCTTTGCCTCTAAGGCTTTTGTTGTTTCTATAAAGGAATTATCTAAAATAGCCAATGTAGGTGCTGACAACAAAATATCGTCCATATAATGGACAATGCGTAACGAAGGAAAAGACTGTCGCACCGGAAGGAGGGCAGAATCCACAAACAACTGGCACATGGTGGGACTATTAGCCATGCCTTGTGGCAAAACCTTCCATTGAAAACGAGCATCCGGCTGTTCATGATTAATAGAGGGTAAAGTAAATGCAAAGCGCTTCCTGTCTTCAGGGAAAAGGGGAATAGAAAAGAAACAATCCTTAATATCTAATGCAATTACTGGCCAGTCCTTAGGTAAGGCCGAAAGGGCAGGCAAGCCTCTTTGAACCGGCCCCAGTACTTGCATTTGGGCATTTACTGCTCTCAAGTCATGAAGCAATCTCCATTTTCCTGTGCGTTTTTTAATAACAAAAACAGGAGTATTCCAGGGGGAAACAGAAGGTTCCAAATGGCCCAGTAACTTTTCCTGTAGGACCAACTGGTGAGCAGCCTCCAATTTTTCCATAGATAGGGGCCACTGAGGGACCCACACCGGCTTGTCAGAAAGCCATGGAATAGGCAGAGGGTCCTCAGTGGAGGCTAGACTTTCAGTAGCCCCTAGGTAAAACCCAGTCCTTTGCGATCTTGTTTGGGTGTGGGGATAATGGGCTCAACTCGTCCCTGTAAATTTTTTCCTAAGCCCTTTTCTGGCACAAATCCTGGAATTTTTAACATGGTTTGGCTAGCTTTTGAATAATCATTAGTAAGGCGCAGTTGCATTTGGACTTGAATGTCCCGCCCCCAAAGATTAACGGGAACTTCCAGGACATATGGTTGGAACTTGCCCTTTTGTCCCTCCTCTGTACTCCAGGACAACTCTTTTGTACTAATTTTTGGAGAGTTTGTGTACCCCAGGCCCTGTAATGTTTGCAAGGAGTCCTGAAGAGGCCAGGCTCGGGGCCAAGAACTCATTTGGACAATGCTGCCATCTGCGCCAGTGTCTACAAGGCCTAAAAAGGTTTTTTCCTTCTACTTTAAGTTCCAGCATAGGTCTGGAATCCAGTTGCATAGAAAGACAGGCTATATCAACACCTGAGGACCCAAGGCATCCATTCTGGCGATTCTTATCTTGTGCTGGGAAATGGGAATGTAAAGAAGGCAAAAGCAATAGCTGAGCTATGCGGTCACCAGGGGCAATTGAAACAGTCCCATAAGGGGAATGACATAGGACCTTAAGGGTCCCCTGATAATCTGAGTCAATAACTCCAGGGAGAATAATCAAACCTTTTAAGGTGGAGGAGGAGCGCCCCAGCAGGAGACCAACCATGTTGTCATCTAGTGGCCCGCAAACGTCTGTGTCTATGACCTGAACTCCCATTTCCGGGGTCAATACTCCTCCAATGGTGGCACAGATGTCCAGCCCTGCGGAACCTGACGTTGCCCTTCTGATCGTGGGGGTGGTGGAACAGGTCCCAGGATGGGCGCTTGGAGTGCCCCATATATTTGTGGGCCCTGGGGATGGGGGCCCTTTATCCCATTTTTTTGTTCCTGGGTGGAGGCTGCTGGTGGAATAGGCATTCCATTGATATCTTTGGTGGATCTGCACTCCTTGGCCCAATGTTTCCCCCTTTTACATCGTGGGCAAGTGCCAGGAGGCCGCGACAGGCGCGCTCCCTGCGCCGGGGGTCCTCCGGGGGGCCTATCCAGGTTAGGGCATTGGCGCTTAAAGTGCCCCTGCTGTCCACATTTAAAACATCCTTTAATTGGTGTACTATGTCTCCCTCTAGTGGAGGCGATGACAGCCGCTGCTAGTCCTGCATTAGACAATGGCCCACCTACTTCTCTGCAGGCCTTAATCCACTCATTAATTCCCTTTTTTTTCCCACTGGCTGGATGGCTTTTTGACATTCCTTAGTACTCTGTTCATAAATTAGCTGTAAAATAAAAGGCATAGTATGGTCCATTGTTCCAATTGTCTTCTCTGCCACATCCATTAGACGGGTGACAAAGTCTGAGAATGGCTCAGTGGGGCCCTGGATAACTTTAGTTAGATGTCTCGTTAACTCTTCTTTATCAGGAATGGCCCGCCAGGCTTTATAATTAATATCATTTATTTGTTGATACACTTCTTGAGGGTAGTCAGTCTGGTTAAGGACGAATGTCCCTAGACCCAAAAGCATATCTAAATTCCACTGTGGGCAGCCTTCCAAGGCATTTATTCTAGCCTGGGTTTGAGCATTGTCTGAAACTATGGACTTGAATTCAAGGTACTGTCCTCTGGTTAAGCAAGCCTTACCCAGCTCATTCCAATCTGTGGGTGTAAGGGGCTCTGCTGCAATTTGACGCAGTAACGCAACAGAATAATCAGCCCCTGGCCCGAAGTCCTTGACCGCCTGTACTAAGTCCGTAAGCTGTTTATAAGAAACAGGCTCGTGCCTCCTAATACGGGTGGCTGGATCCTCAAGCACAGGAAAAATGGAAAATAAACGCGACCAGGTTCCCGGTTGAATAAAACAGCACTGGCCCGTGTTGAATGCATAGGGTGGGGGTGCTGTAGGCCCTGCCCCTTGTCTCCCTTTTCCCGCCAAAGCGGAGGCCCCTCCTCTCTTACGGGGGTGCCAGGGCTTTGTTGCACAAGGGATGACTACGTCCTCCTCTTCCTTTTCCTCTTCAGCTACCTCCTCCTTTTGATTTATATATTCCTTTTCTATTTCCTCTTCACTGGAACTTTGCTCTTGTATTGACAAGTGTGTAAATTCCTCCAAGGAAGGATACAAAGGCTTAGGGGGTGGTGGCCACAGCCCCCCATCCTTACCCTCCCTCTTAACGGGATCTTGATTATGACTGGCTTCTTGGAGCTCCTCTTTTAAACTTTTTTTCTTTTGTTTTTGTTTTCTTTCAGGCCTAACTTGTATTTCCCCATCTATATCTGATTCTGAAAGACTATCCTGATGCCTTACTAATGCCCTCTCTCCGTCCTTGATAAGGTTGGGATGGCTTCCCTTGCTGAGACATGAGTGGATTAATCTCCAAAAGGGGAGGGTACCTTTTCCTAATTCTCCCTCCTCTTGGGCCCTTTCCAAGTCTTTACCCAATTTCTCCCATGAAGGAAGGGAAAGGTCTCCCAAGACCGCGAACCACGGAGCAGCCGCATCCAGGTCCCTTACGATCTTTTTAACGGTCTGATTGGAAACTTTAATGTCTCTCTGCTTAAGTAACTCCTTAATAGGGGTGATGAAATCCCCTCCAGGGAGCTCTGAACTGTGACTGTGCTCCATGGCTAACAAACAGTTACTTTTAGTTCGCAGCACGAATCAAACCCAGTCACAGGACAAGCGAAAACGCCTTGTTGTTTACACAAGGGATTAACCGAAAACGCCTTGTTGTTTACACAAGGGATTACTTTTGCTTTCGCTGCGGGCTAGGCAGGGTCGCTGCAGCATGCTCTGGGCGTGTCGTCACAGTGTAAACAGTGGCAGCAAACGAAAACCACAACAAACCACACAATAAGGACAGCAGCACCAATCAGGACAGACTGCAGATCAAACATAAACAGGGAAATGACTTACCGGTGCCTTCCTCTCCATGTGTCAAGTTCTGAATCCCCTTCTGGCCCCCCGCCAGGCAGCCGTCGTAAACCCAGCGTCCCGGGTTTCGGCACCACTTTGCGGCGAACACCCTCTGACCAGCAGAGGAAGAAAACCACCACAACGGGGAATTTTTTCAAATCACACTTTATTGGAGAGCCTCTCGGTTAACAGATGGGCGATGATGGCGGGGGGCGAGGGGCGAGGGGCAGGCTTGTTCAACAGCTTATATAACATGGAGGGCAATGTATCTACTCAGGATTGGATGCGGGCAGCCCGCCACAGACAGTGCCGCGGGATAGGCTAGGGACATTTTGAGTTAACATATGTGCAGCCTCCGGGGTGGCTGGCGCGCCAAGGCATTGTATATATGGAGTTAATTTATGACAGGCAGCTCAGGAAGTCGGCGCCATCTTGTAATGGCGTTGACCGGCTCCCTGCACTCTAGCAACAGTGTAACACACAACTTTCCCCAAGAGGCAAGGGGACCTCAGTCCTATACTTTTAAAATCAGGGAATCTGAAATCTTTCTCGCTGACCCACTACACCCTCACACCTTAATATCCAGAGTGAAAGATACTCATATCATCTTGAAAAACTGAAGGGGCCTTCAGGTGCCAGAATGAGGGCACCTGAAAAATTTTCCTAGGAAGGAAGGGCATCACAAACATCCCATCTAGACACAGAGGAGGCATCAGCTCCTTCCCAGTGGCCCAAAGGCTGTTAGACCTATTCTTTCAAAAGCAGAGCTTCACCGCTTTGAATTTACCAAGGAGGCATCTTATTGGCCATTATTGCTCAACTGACCTAAGCTCACCATGACCTCATGTATACCCAGAAAAGCCAAGTACGATGGAGAACATCAATCTATGCTCAGACATACTTAGATATCACTCCTTTTTATGGCAAGAAATGACTTGTTAGGTTTATTTTCAAGAGGACCAAAACTTCATCCACTCCAAGTAATAACCACTACAGGAAAGCAGAATGAGGAAGTATTCCCACATACTTAGGCGCCTTGAAACCTGCACCACTAGAGAAAGGGCTATCAGAGGTAGGCTTTTCTGTATAATTTGTTATCAGACATTAACTATTCTGTCTTAGATTTTTCCCATTCACTAAGGAGGTCTTTACACATCATTCCTCTAATGAAGACATCTTCAGACCGGCCTCCTTTCTCAAAGGTCTAAGGTTGACAAAATAAACTTCAGAATTTCCCTTTAGAGCAATGGTGGTCTGAGGTACACTTCTCTGATGAACTAGGTTACAGACCATACCCTATGAGTAAGCAGTCTCAGCCATTTACTCTCTGCTCAAGAGTGCTTTGAACTTAGCATCGATGATGAAGGGGGCTTAAGAGCTGACCTTTCAGTTCATGTTAGCCTGAGACATACCTCTTCAACAAAGAGAGACTCACATCTTCTATCTCTGACAGGTAGATACAATTTTGTCCAAAGGAAGCCCAGAGCACTCTGGATGGCAGTTCCATGGTAGTAAAATAAAATCCTCATCCTGGAACCCACACTATCTGCCTTTAAGCTGGTATCCTGAGGTGGAGAGGACTCCCTTCTTCAGCCCATACCTGTGCAGCAGATCATAAGTAGTGGACACAGATCCAGTGACTGCCATCTAAGTTGCTCAAAGAATGCTGAAATTGCTCCTATAGGTGCTATGGTGTTTTCGAAGATACATATTTTCCTGACTTCAATGAAGATTTGAAGCCCGCAAGGCAAGTATTTCCTGTTTACATGTGATTGGCTTAACACAGCCCTGAGGAGGCCCTCTAGTCTGTGACAACTATTCATGGTGTACATTACTAATTGTGATGCCTGCTCTCTTGGACATTACATTAAAGATGTGGATAGGCTTTTAGGCTTTGTTGAGGTTGTGTGTTGCCTTTTCTCACATAGACTCAAAACAAAGTATGTACCTTCTAAACTCTGAAAATTTAAAGCTGTTGAGTAGTGCTGGAGTCCTTCTCCACTGCACAAGGTATGAGGGGAATTCACATTATACAACCAGAAATATGTGTCTTTGTACCTGCCCTTACAGAGCTTAGACCTGATTGTAGCTCATGCTGAAAATGATAGAGTGCAGAAATCTAAAATCAAGCCATCTGCCTTGTTGGTGATCAACAGGAAGGGAATGTCCCTCTCTTCCTTTCACAGATCTACACACCTGCATATAAATACATAGAATCATCAAGTTCGGGGCACTCATTCTTCCAGTTGGAGGGTATTCTGACTGCTGTCTGGCCTCCAGAATATTCAGCTTGAGGTATTTTATTTGTAAATGGGGAGAAAGTGATGAAGCTACTGAGTCAGGTCTGGAACCATCTTTACAATTCAAGGTAAGCTGGGACATTCATATCTGGCCAGGGAATGCGAGCACTTAATTTGTCAAATTGGCCAGGCACTTTTGTTCTAAGCAAGGAGGTCCAGAACTTTGCCTTTCCCCGAAAGAACAGCAAGTTGTATGTGCGCCTCAGTCCACAGCCATACTCCTGACACTCACATATTATGCTCTGTCCTACATTTCTAGACCTCTTTAGGTGAACATATGCTGGACGAGGACCTCGAGCCAAATCCTGGACCTCATGAACAATCTTCAGAAAAACTTGCATCTAAAGAGAGTTCAGTACTATTACTGACTGGTTATCCTTTAAATGAATGGGGGAAGGCAGGCGCGAGGGTGGGAATTTGATGGGTCCCTAGATAGAGATTGCATTTAATTCACCAAAGTTTTGCAAAAATTTAAAATTGAGACTGGTTATAGGTCCCATAAATTTCAGAAAAAAATATTTGAAACATTCCATTGACTTTAGATTTATACAAATATTTTATTGTTAGAATTCATGATTATCTGAGAAGAGTCAACAAAATAACCTAGCCCCATGCTGTATTTGTTCCTCTTAAATATTTGCAAATGGTCAAGAACCCCAGAGTTCCTAACACTAAAGCAAACGTCCAAGGAGAGGCTGTACCTACCAGAGCACTACTCTTGGGGTGGATAGAGTACTTGGGAGGAGGCAGAATATGGCCAGTCATCCCGTGACTGTTAGAAACTCATTCCTGCTGGTTGAGGGAGAGTAGACTGTCTCCAAATCTCCCACTGGGCTGACTAGACTCCAGTGGATGCTCTTGCAAAGAACGACAACTGTATACAAGTGCTTAACTGGCTAACCCTTAACATGTGAGGAAGAGTACAAGAGGTCTGCTAGATGCTGGGGATTTGAGAGGTCTATAGATAAAGAATGGGGTCTAAATCTGATTAAGAAAAATTATACTAAATGTACAAAGCTCTTAAAAATGTGAATGGAAGAATTGGAGACGACAGAAAATTTAGATCTTCAGAATATTTCAAAATTTAAATCATTTCCTTGACGTATTTTTACAATCAATTTTCATGGGCAGGATTTGTGTTTCTCTATTCGGTAGGGATCAGGGAAATAAATGAGCCCAGTTTTCAGTGTGTTTCTCTTAGAGGTTACCAAGGTGTCACGAGCCTCCACCACTCCTAACCCTCGAGGCTGTGTCCACACACTGAGCATGCGCCAGCTTTGGAACAAGGAGAGCCGATTCTGTTTGGGACTGCAGAGGCGGGTGCCACCGCGAGAGACTTGCTTCGTTACCAGGTACCTGGGGCAAACAACGAAGAGTCCCGCAGCTCTCCTAGAATCCGAATTGGAGATGTCTCCTGGGATATGGAGGGTCGCATCCCCCTGGCACTGGCACAGGAGTGCTGAGTTCCCTGGGCAACTCTCTAATGCATCTTCAGGAATGGGATGTCTGGGGATGTTCCTCTATCTCTTGCAGTCCACCATAATTCAACAAGTGCGGATCTTACAGAAACAGACTCTTCCTTGAACACAGACTTTACAGGTACGGCTCATCATTCTGCATCCGCCTAGGAGTGCTGAATCCTTTCCTCCTCTGATGCTGCATGACAAGGTCTGCATAGTTGTAATTTTCTAATCGTGAATTCTTGGACTGTAAAGCAATGTGTTAGGTCTAGATCATGGGAGACTGTCCACAGTTTGGAGCCAATTTTTCTGCAGCACTTACAGCATGGCCATCCAGTAGCGTTGTATCAGTAACCCTGCCCCTGAATGATGTGTCCAAGAGGGACTGCATGATTGTGACCCCATACCAGTGACTTAGCACATTGTGGAGCAACCTGCTAGGACTCCAGTGTGGGAGACTAGCCCAGTAGATGCCCCTCTCCCAGGAGAAATCTCCATGATTCTAGGAGAGGTAGGGCTCAACATAGGTTCTGTCAGGTTGCCAGCCCCATGACGCAGGTCCCTCGAGGTGGCACTTGCCTGTGCATTGGCGTGCAGAATCAGCTTTTCAGGGTCCAAGGCCGTCGCATGCGCAGTGTGTGGACACAGTCTTGAGGGTTAGGAGTGGTGGGGGAACCTGACACAGTGGTTACCTCTAAGACCAACAAACTGAATACTGGTCTCATTTATTTCATCATGCCTCCCATGCCAGGGAATCTTGAATTCTTCCTATAAAAAACGGTTTGTAAAGATATGTCAAAGACATGATTTGCTTTAAATTTTTTTGAAAACATAAAATTTCTGTTATCTTTTTTTCTCTGAATGTTTTCCTGAGCTTTGCATATTTAAGACAATATCTGTTAAGCAAATTTGAACCCCATCTTTATCCATGGACCTCTCAAATTCCGTACAAGGGACAGACCTCCTGCCCTCCCCATGTATTTAATACTTAGCCAGTTAAGCACTTGTACTCAGTTGTCTGCTGTGCAAGTGCATTCTGTGGAATCTAGTCAGCCCAGCTGAAGATTTGACTCACCAGCTGTGGTGAGTCCCCAACAGTCAAGTGACAGCTGCATATTTTGAATCCTCCCCAGTACACTATCCACTGCAGAAGGAGTGACTGGGTAGATACAGTCTCTCCTTGAACATTCCATTTCCCGCACAGCCTCTCTTTCTGCAGAAGCCTAATGCAGGTCCTCCTGGAATTGTTGATCCTTTAATCCTGTACCCAAGAATTTCATTTCCAGTAGGACCTCCATAACTATGATTCCATAAAGTGACTTTCAGGTGCTTAGAGGAACTTGAAATGCTTGTGGGCTAGGGGGCCCACACCAGTATTTGAAGATTTCTACATCAGAGTATATAACACATGCTTTGAGACAATGCCAGTTCTGATTCTAGCAAATCTTCAGGGCTCGTGGTGTATTGAGCCTGGTATCTAGAAATGGGTATGATCATACAGTGGTCTACAACTCCTGGGAGCCCTGAAAATCCAGCTTTCAATTTCTAAGAAAGTCACATACCACATGGAGGATCCTACTCCTGTTTAGGAGCACTGGGGTTTCTTGACCCTTGTAAACATTTAAAAGGAACAAATAGACTATGAGGCTCATTTATTTTGCTGTTTGTTGTCAGAGAATCATGAATTTTCTCAGTTAAATTTGTTTGTATATTTAAATCAATGGAATAATTTTAGTTTGTTACTTTTTTGATCTTGTAATTATCTATAATCTCTCACAATTTTAAATTTTGTCACCTTTGTGGATTCAGTGCAGTAGGTGTTAATGGAAATGAG
Source organism: Eospalax fontanierii (assembly GCA_035773235.1). Taxonomy (NCBI): domain Eukaryota; kingdom Metazoa; phylum Chordata; class Mammalia; order Rodentia; family Spalacidae; genus Eospalax; species Eospalax fontanierii. The sequence continues at coordinate 3,888,466 of JAJHUQ010000048.1, read as the reverse complement.
ACCCCCTTCTCTATGTAGGGACTCATCAAATGCCCACTCTCACACCTGTCAGACCGCATGCATTCCCCCATTCGCTTTAAGGCATAGCCAGTCATGTAACAGTACTGAATTGTCATTAGACGCAAGTTCATCCCCTGGAATCTAGGCACCCTTGAGCAGATTGCACATGAGGTCCACTCTCCATCTGCCAGCACCACAGTGTCTCACGAATATGAGGGCTATGGATTTTCCTCTACCTTAGGCAGTCTGCCACCCAGGAACAAGATCTGATATTGTAGCTCCAGAGTGTCCTCGAACAGTGGCTTCACAGGTGATGCTCATCATTCTCCAGCCACCTTGGAACCTTCTGCCCTTTAATCCTGAGCATCTGGATGACCTGTATTACATGCTTTCCTAATTATGATGTCATCACAATAAATTCTTGGACTGTAAAGGAACGTGTTTTTTCTAGATTGTGGGATACTGTCCACTGGTTGCAGCTCTCATGAGTCAAGGTGATGATATCCAAATGATAATTAGGTACTGTTGCTTGACTGCCTATGCCTTACCATGTTGGTTAGTGCATGAGATCTGGAATTCCAGAGAGTGAGTATTTGAGGGATCCATTGATACAGAACTGGTGTCTAAATTTGTTTAAGAACCAATATGTTTAATCCACCACTGCATGGTGAAAAATTAAAAAAGAAATAAGAGAGTGTAGACAAATTCCATGTTAAGAAAAATAAGAAAGACCATTCCTTTAACTTCAGTTTTGTAAATAAATTTTATTAGCAGAATTCATGATTCTCTGGCAGGGGTTCCCAAAATAAAAGAGCCCCATTCTCTGTTTGTTCCTCTCAATTTTTCCTCGTCGTCATGTAGTCACAGTGCTCATAGCAAAGGAGCCTGTGTCCAGGCATTATGCATGAGCTAGAATCAGAACCTGAAAGCTGGGTATCCAGGGCTCACAGAAGACTGGGAACACAGTAATGAGGGGAACCATTTCTTGAAACCTATCCACCATGCACCCTAGACCTTTGCTAGAATCATTTTCTCAAGGCCTGCTGTCCTCTGGTGAAGAGATCTCCAAAACTGGGGTGAGTCTCCCTATAGGTCTCCCCGTAGTCTAGCAAGTCACTGGATGTGGCCATAGTTAGGGTGGCATACTGGATCCCTCATTCAGGGGTACAAAACTGAATGATCCTGGTAGACCAGCAACAGGTCTCTGCGGAAAGAGGGCCTGTACAGGAAAGTAAATGTCAAAGGAGACACTCTACCTACCCAATCACTACTCGTGGAACAGATTACTTCCATTGGAGGACACAGAATATCCGGCCATCCCTTGACTGTTGGACACTCATTACACGTGGGTGAGGAAGAGTATACTTCCTGTCAAATCTCCACCTTAGCTGAGGAGTTTCCGGAGGATTCGCGTTCACATGACAACTGGGTAAAAGTGCTTAATTGTGTAACCCTGAACGTTTATGGGAGAATGCAAGAGAACCAGTGATTGTTAGGGCTTTCAAGGGTGCAAGTTGTGATAAAGAAGCAAGTCTAAATCTGATTAAGAAGTATTATATTAGATCTACAAAACTCAAGAAAAAAATTAAGGACAAAATGAAAGACTATAGAAAATTAGGTCTTCAGAAAAACATTTTTAAATTTAAAAAATTTATTAATTTCTTTGACTTTATTTTACAAACCATTTTTATGTGCAGAATTCAGGATTCTCTGGCAGGTGTAAGCGAATTTAATGAACCCAGTTTGCAGTTTGTTCCTATTAGAAATTCCCAGGGTGTCACCAGACCCCACTGCTTCTAAACCCCAAGACTGTATCATGCACTGAGCATGTGCCAGCCTTGGACCATGAAAAGCCTATTTTAGTCTGGACTGTAGAGGTGGATGCCACCTTAAGAGACTTGCATCATTACTGGATAGTTGGCATAAACTATGGAGAGTCTAAAAGCCCTCCTAGAATCAGAATTGAAGTTGTCTGTTGCAGGTCGCATCCCCTCAGTACAGGCATAGGAGTGTTCAGACCACTGGGCCAGTCTCCCACCCTGGGATATGAGTTGGAGGCTCTACAGTGTGGCAAGTCACTGTTATGGAGTGATAATCATGGAATCTACATTGGACACATCACTTAGTGACAGCATGATTGTCACATGGCTCCAGGGTGGACATGCTGTCAGCATGAAAAATCTGCAGTGTAGTGGCTGGTACGCCTCTGTCCAAGGACAGTCTGAACTGTGAGTCAGACCAGCCATAGTTAGTTGAATCTCTACATGTGAGATAGTAGAATGTCCCCAGTCAAAGCCTGGGTCGAGAAGCACTCTCAGTTGAGACCTTGCTTGTATATGAGGGTTAGGTGTTGGGTAAAGAGGTTGACACCCTGTTCTCTTGTGTTCATTTCAGCACAATCTCTTGAGCCACAAATAACTCACCAGTCTTGCTGGTACAGTGTGACCTCTTTCAAGACTTAGACTCTCTCAGCAGTCCCCAGCACTCCTAAGACTCAAAGCTGTACCCACACACTCATGTTGAGCCAACTTCAACTCTGAAAACCTGGTTCTGCACAGATCCCAAAAAATGGATACCACTGGAATGGCCATACCCCTTATTGGAAGTCCTCAACGCTCTAGCCATGCCCCTGGATCTTTGAAAGTAGTTTTTCCATTTGTGGTATTATCTCTAAAGTTCATGGGAACTGCAACCAGTGAATAGTCTCCCACAATCTAAACTTGACACATTCCTCTAGGATTCATGATTTCACTGTTATAAAAATACAATTATGCAGTGTCATCCAGGCACAGAGGAATAAAAGACTCAGTGCTCTTAGGTGGCTGCAGAATAATGGACAGAACCTGCAAAGTCTGTGTTCAAAGAGTGTACATGTAAAATCCACACTTGTTTAGTGGTGGTTGACTACATGAGATAGAGGAACATCACCAGTCCTCACATTCATGGGGACACATTAGTGCTGGCAGAAGAATAGTGGACTCTGTGTACAATTTGCAGAATGGCTGACTAAATTCCAATGGACGAACTTTCATCAGTTGACAATTTGGTGTAATTCCTTGATTGGCTATGTCATAACACAAATGGTATAATAATGTGATCAGGCAGGCTTGTGGGTGGATATTTGTTAGGTCAATAGGTAGAAAATGTATTTTAAATTTGACTAAGATCTGTTGTATTAAATATACCAAACTCACTAAATTTTTTTAAACCATGAGAGGCAGTATATATCAGAAAAGGAAAGACTAAAATCATTCCTTTGACTTTAGTTTTAGAAACAAATTTTATTGGCAGAATTCATGATTCTCTGAAAATAGTCAGCAAAATAAATGAGCCTCATGCTGTATTTGTTCCTCTTAAATAATTACAAGTGTTCAACCATCCCCAGCGCTCCTAACACTAAAGTGAATGTCGAAGGAGTGACTGCACTAATCCTGATCACTACTCGTGGTGTGGATAGGGTCCTTGGGAGGAGGTAGAATATGGCCAGTCATCCATTGACTGTTGGATATTCATTCCATCTGGGTGAGGGAGAGTAGACTGTCTATCAAATCTCCCACTGGGCTGACTAGATTCCAGTAGATGCTCTTGCACAGAAGGACCATTGGGTACAAGTGCTTAACTGACCAATCCTTCACATGTGAGAGACAGTGGAAGAGATCCGCCAGATGTTACAGATTTGAGAGGTCCATGGGCAAAGAAGGGGGGGTCTAATTCGGATTAAGAAAACTTATATTAAATGTACAAATCTCTTTAAAAATTGAGAGAAAGAATGAAAGATGATAGAAAACTTAGATCTTCAGAAAATATTTCAAAAATTAAATCATTTCCTTGATGAATATTTACAAACAATTTTCATGGGCAGGATTCCTGTTTCCCTGTTCCATAGCAGTCAACAAAATAAATGAGCCCAGTTTTCAATGTGTTTCTCTTAGAGTTTCACCTGGTGTCATGAGCCCCCAACACCCCATCCCTCGTAGCTGTGTCCATCCACTGAGCATGTGCCAAAGTTGGATCATGGAGAGGCGGTTCTACTCTGGATTGCAGAGGCTGGTGCCACCAATAGAGAACTGCATCATGACTGACTGCAGCTCTCCTAAAATCAGAATAGGAGATGCCTCCTCGGGGGTGGAGGCTCACATCCCCTTGACACAGGCACAAGATTGCTGAGTCCACTGGGCCAGTCTCATGTAGTGCCTTTTGCTACAACTGCACCCAAGTCTTATCCGGCGAGGGCCTGGGGAATGAAAGACATACAAGACACACACAAGACAAACACATCACAGACATCAAAAATGGTGGAGAAGCTTCCCATTTACTCAAGCAGGGTGTTCAATATATATTCATCCAGCAGGTAAGAGTGAAAAATGGCAGGGAAGTTTCACTGGGAGTCTGATAGGGAGCAACAGTTCAGCCTTCCAAAAAACATCTGAGTACATGACGTGCACCTGGTTCCGATCAGTTGCGGTTAGGCCTCTAAAGGTCAAGTTGTTCTCGACCAAGTTGTTTACATACAAACTGAAGCTGACAAGCTGAAGCTAGTTCTTGGCTGAGCAACTTAGTGGAGAAAAAGGTATGTAGGGAGACCAGGCCCTACAGTCTTCCACCTTGGGATACAAGTTGGACACTCTATAGTGAGGCAATTCACTATTATGGATTGCAAATCATGCAGTCTACATTGGATAGATCACTCAGGGGCAGCATGACTGTCACAGGGCTCCTGGCCATGCTGTCAGCTGCTGAAGAATATATCTCCAGCACCTAGTATGCTGCTGTACAGGGAGAGTCGGATCTCTGAGTAAGATCAGCCATACTGTTGGTTCTCACTCAGCCCAGGGGACTCAAAACCCTTCTAAGGCCGCCTGAGAGCCCAAAGCCGGGGAGCCTCGCCCCCCTTCCACTCTCAGCCTAGGGGACTCGAACCCCTTTAGGCTGTCTGAGTGTCAGTCCCAAGAATCCAGACCGTCAGATGCAAACAGCATGAGGAGTTTATTTCACTTGTGCAAGTGGGCGACTTAGCCTCGGGAAGCCAAGACCCCTGGGCCCTGCTCGGACCAAGCTCTTATCGCAAAAAACCATAAGATTATCATATATTGACATACAGGGAATAGATTGGCACAAACGAGGGTTACAAAAAGACAACTTTTACATAGTCCAACCTTTTCTCATTGTGACACATTACAAAATGTTGACTTGACAAATGTTTTAACCAGAAGTCTATTTTTACTAGAAAAGGGTTTTTTTCTGTTATTATCCCAGACATTATCTCACATACCACGAGTTGTTGACATGGTTCTTGAGACAGGAGATGCTGACATTAGCCCTTATGACTTTTGGGACTTTCCAGTTAGGGAGGGGTGAGTTGACAAGGAGGTTTTAAGGCTTTTTATTTAAGTGAGTGTCCTACAATACTTAGCTAAAGCTGTACTCGAGAGATAGTAGAATGTTCCCTAGGGAAGGAAGGATAAAGGATAGACTCTCAAATAGAAACACTACTTGTACTAGAGGGTGAGGTGGTAGGCAAAGTGGTTGGCATCTCGTTCACTAGTGCTCTTTGCAGTAGAGTGCCTTGAGCCACAGATAACTCACCAGGATTGCTGATAAACTGTGTTCTCTTTCAGGACTGATACTCTTATCAGCTGTCCCGGACATTCCTAAGAATCAAACCTGAATCCACACTCCTGTTGCACCAGCTTGAAACCTGAAAACCTGGTTCTTCACAGGTCCCAATAAATGAATGCCACAGGAAGGGCCATACACATTATTGGGAGCCCGCATATGTCTATAATTTCCCTAGATCCTTGCAAGAATCAGAGCAGGAATCTGTTTTCATTTGGGTATCATCTCCTTGGCTCATAAAAACTGCAAAACGTGGACACACTCCCATAATGCAGACCTAACACGTTTCTCTACAGTCCAAGAATATAATGCTATGCCACCATAATTATGCAAGCCATGTCGGACAGGCCATCCAGCTGCTAAGGATTAAAGGACACAAAGCTCGAAGGTGGCTGCAGAGTGATGTGCAGCACCCATGAATCTAATGTTCAAGGACAGTCTGGAGATACAAGATCAGCTCTTGTTGCGTGATGGTGGACTGCGTGAGAGGAATATCTCCAGCCATCATATTCAAGGGACACAGTAGTGCTGGCAGATGGAGAGTGGACCTCATGTACAATCTGCATATGGGTTGCTTAGAATCCAGGGGATAAACGTGCATCCAATGACAATTCAGTACTATTACTTGACTGTCTATGCCTTAAAGTGAATGGGGGAGTACATGTAGTCTGGCAGGTGTGAGTGTGGGTATTTGATGGGTCACTAGATAGAGAAGGGGATGTCAAATTCATCAGCACCTACTGCATAGTATCCACCAAAGTTTGGTAAAAATTTAAAATTTAGAGTTTATAGCTCGATTAAAAATTCAGAAAAAATAAAAACTAAAATCATTCTACTGACCTTGGATTTCTAAACAAATTTTATTTGCAAAATTCATGATTTTCTGACAAGAGTCTGTAAAATAAATAAGCCCCATACTCTATTTGTTCCTCTTAAAAGTTCACAAGTGGTCAAGAAACCCCAGAGTTCCTAACACTAAAGCGAATGTCCAAAGAGACATAGTATATACGAGAACACTACTCATTCAGTGGATAGAGTCCTTAGGAGGATGTAGAGTATAGCCAGTCATCCCTTGACGGTTGGAGACTCGTTGCAGTTGGGTGAGGGAGAGCAGACTTTCTATCAAGCCTGCTCCTGAAATGACTATATTACAGGGGATGCTTTTGCACAGAAAGACAACTGGGTACAAGTGCTTAACTGGCTAAACCTTAAGATGTGAGAGAGAGTGCAAGAGGTCCGCTGAATGTTGCAGATTGAGAGCTCTGTTGGTAAAGAAGAGGGTGTCAATTAGATGAAGAATAACTATAGTAAATATAAAACCCCATAAAATATGAGAAAAAATGAAAGACAATAAAACATTAGGTCTTCAGAAAATAATTGAAAAATTACCTCATTTCATTGACGTATTTTTATGAACAATGTTCATGGGTAGGATTCTTGATTCTCAGGCAGGCAGGTATCACCGAAATAAATGAGCCCAGTTTTCTCTATGTTTCTCCTAAATGTTCCCACGGAGTCACGAGCCTCCACCACGCCTAACCCTTGGTAAGCGTGCGCCAGCCTTAGAACTGGAAAACTGATTTATCACGTGACCACTTAGGCAAGTGTCACCGTGAGGTACCTGCATCATGACTGGCAGCTTGACAGAACCTACAGCGAGCCCTGGCACTGTTCTGGAATAAGATATGGAGATTTCTAGTGGGTAGGAGGCATCTCCCCCGCACAGGAGTGCTCAGTCCTCTGGGCATGTCTCCCAGACTGGAATCCTAGCAGGTCATTCTGCAGTGTAGCATGTTTCTGGTATGGGGCACACTTCTGCAGGTTCTATTGGTCATGTCAGTCACGGCAATATGTGACTGAACTTAGGACTCCTGGAGGGCCATGCTATAAGCTGCATCTTTTTCAAATACCAGGTAGGTGTAATGCATACACTCCCGTGGCCATTTTGTTTTGTTTCCTTGACCATTGAGTTTGGTTTCCTGCAAATAAGTGTGTGTTATTATTTCTGTATATATATATAAACCCTTTGACAACTGACCTAGTCATTCCTCCAGCACTGCTCTTTCTCCTGAAGATTAATATGTTTGTCCAAGGTCATTTGTGGTTCTATTTGAACTTAAAATAATTTCCATATATATTTCACAGCACTCTTAGTGAGCACAATTTGAATAGCAAGAAAGGTTTGTTTAACGGTAAAACTTCCCTGACATGGAAATTCCTCACACCCCCTACCTTCTACCCTAACTCTGCATTACCAGCACACCCCATGGTCCTGATCCTTTTCTGACTTCTATTGCTGATCCTCCCTAAACACACTTATCGAAATGTTTCAGTCCCATTGTATGAGAGGGAACCTGTGACATTTGGTACTTGTGGGTTGGGTTTCCTCACTCAGAATGACTGTTTCCTGTTCCATCCACTCATTTGAAAATTTTCGGGCCTCAGTTTTCTTTACAGCCAAATAAGTTTCTGTCTGGTTAATGACTGTCTCATCATTAGGTGTGTGTCTATCTGATGGGCATCTAGTTGTTCCCATGTCCCGGCTATTGAACACAGATGAACAAGCACTTCTCTAGTAGAATGTAGGTGCTTTGAGTTTATTCCCAAGAGTGATGTGGCTGGGTCACTTGGGAGGTCTAAATCTACCTCTGCAGGAAACTTCCCCACTGATTTCCACAGAGACTGGATCAGTTTGAACTCCCACTGGGAATCAGTCAAGATATACATCATCCCTTAGACTTCAGTCATGCCTTAGGGCCAACTCTCCTTCCACTGAGGTCATTGTACCCTCTTAGTCCAGGTCTGGCTACTCTTTCCATTTTCTAGTTCCCTGAAACTTCCCCTCCTTCCTATGCAGAGGTCAGGGAGAACATTTCCTGGGGTATCTGTAAACTCTCTGTTAAAATTTGGCTGTTTCAAATCTCCAGCACTTACCTGGAAAATTCCTTATGTTAAAGTATCTGTAAATAAGACTACCTTGACAATATAGCACCTCATTCTGATTAGTGTTTTTCTGAGTGTCTTCTGGTTCTGAGAGAGAATTTTGAAACTACTGTAGTAAGGTAGGTAAGTCTGAGGTTCTTTGGGGCCCACTCCCCAGTTGGAATCCATGCTTGACCAGATTCCATGCTCTAAGGCTTTGAATGCTGAGGTCCATTATGTGATCTGGTGGGATTAGATTGTAGAGTATTCCTGGTCCTTTGTGGGCTTCTGTTGGGTCCCTCGACCAGCAAGGAAAAACTGCACTCCAGACATACCGGTTGCAAGCAGTTTTATTCAGTCCTTCTTCCAAGACAGCAACTCTTCCCCCAGACAGCAACTCGAACTAACAGACAGCAACTCAAACTCTCCCCCTTCCTGGGCTTCTTCTCCTTTCTATATCCCCTAGCTTAGCCAATCACCTAAAAGGTCAAGTTGTGGGCAGCGATCCTCCAATCATGGTAAACATCACACACAGGTCACAAGGCCTGCATACTTTTAGGAACCAGTCACACTTCCTTCCTGTATCCTTGGCAACCTCCTGGCTCTAGGAGGAAGCAGCAGCAGGATGCCATCTTTATTTCTCCCCACAATTCCCCCTTTTTGTTTTTCTAAGGGACCGTGCCTGTCTTAGTCACCCCAGGTTTTGCATCTCCTTACCCGTCATTGGCTACCCCTCTGGCTAAGGGGCCTGTCTTAGGTTGGTAGAGCCAGCTTTTATGGAATCTCAAATCAAACAGCTACTCAAGAGTCTTTAGATCCCAAAGAAAAAGAGGAGAGAGAAAAGGAAGCTGTTAGATATCTGAGAGAGGAGGATTTTAACAGTTGTTTTCATCCCTACTAAGTAATTGACGAACTCAACAGCTCTTCTGTCCCATGTAAAGCACTGAGTTTAAAAGAAATAAATCTTTGTGTGTAAATTTTTAATAGCACTAAGAGATTGACTCTGCAGATGGATTGTTGGCCATCTAGCTTCAGACTCAATCCCACTTCAAAATGTTATTCAAATCCTGTTATGGGATAAGGCTGGCCACCTTACCCTATAACAAATAAAAGAAAAAACAATACAGCCTCAGTGCAAGGACATTGTACTGTTGAAAATAACTAAGGGATAAACTAATTTCAACAAAATACTATTCATTTTCCTCCTATACTCAAGGTAGTACATGCTGCCACTTTAAATGTTATTCTAACTAGAGCTAAGCATTTCAAGTTTTTGTGAACAGGAGAGTCATATACCATGCAGTATAAAATATGTACCCAGCAAACCTCATGTATGTGTCCCACCTTCTGCGGCTCCCTGAGTCTATCTCAGCTAATGATTAAGGGCCCTTCCCTGTTGTAACAGGCTTATCAAATACTCTTAGCTTAACTCAGGATACTCACGGATCCGAGTCGCCAATCCGAGTTGCCGATCCGAGTCACAGCCCTTTCTGTTGGGTCCCTCAACCAGCAAGGAAAAACTGCACTCCAGACATACAGGTTGCAAGCAGTTTTATTCAGTCCTTCTTCCACGAGAGCAACTCTTCCCCCAGACAGCAACTCGAACTAACAGACAGCAACTCTAACTCTCTGACACAACTCAAACTCTCCCCCTTCCTGGGCTTCTTCTTCTTTTTATATCCCCTAGCTTAGCCAATCACCTAAAAGATCAGGTTGTCGGCAGTGAGCCTCCAATCATGGTAAACATCACAAGCAGGTCACAAGGCCTGCATGCTTTTAGCAAGCAATCATACTTCCTTCCTGTAACCTTGGCAACCTCCTGGTTCTAGGAGAAGCAGCAACAGGATGCCATCTTTATTTCTCCCCACAGGCTTCTAACTGAGAGAGAAACTGAGAACCAGGCTCATGTACATCTTTAGAATCTGGTAGGGAGGAGTGTATTTGGAAAATTAAATTGGTTTGTGAAATTTTGAACATTCAAAATTTCTGATCCTGTGTATGTGAGTATATGTTGATAGTGTGTACTTACATGTGTGCATCTGTATGCTTGTCATATGAAAATCGTCCAGTATATTTCTCCTTTAGATGAGACTATATACTGTGTTTTCCACGATTCAACTCAGTTTGCCAGTCTTGGAAGACAGAACAATTTCCATTGAGCCATCTTGCAGGGGGGTCTCCTTGTGGGTCAGTGAATCTGTAAGCTTGTAGAAACCACTTTAAATGATGTGAGCACATACTCATTCTATACTGCCAACAGAGTTGAATGCTGATGAGGCAGTGTCTGTTCATTTTGCCCTGGCCAGAGACTATCTTTTGACCAAGAAAGTATGTGCCTCTGTCCTCCATAGACAGGAACTTCCCATATTAGAAAAAGAATTTGAAAATTTACCTTTCTCCATGAGGAACTCAGAACTTCACAATCTGCCTGAGAGACCTCAAAGCTTCCCCTGTTTTCCAAGGAACTCACATATTCCTCCTTGATAAACAGTACACCAGACCTCCTGCATCCAAGGGGGGACTCAGAACCACAGCTTCAAAGCAATGGATGCTCAGATTTTTCCATGTAAGAAGAGATCCTCATCACACAATCTCCCTCTGGACAAGAGCACATCAGAAAGTTCTGGATTGAGCATGAGGATTTTCTGCTAACTTGACAGAAAGAACATTTGTGAATACTCCTTGATTCTGTTGAAGGTCTGACCTACCTTAAGGAAGAATATTAATGTGAGACTCTCCACTGACTTCATATTTTCTCAGATAACAAAGGGAAACCTGGACCTACTGTTTTCAAAGGAGCTGGAGAATTTCCCACTCTTCTCTAAGCGTCCTAAGCTTTGTCTCTTTTACAAAGTTGGCCTCAGCCCTCCCCTTCTGCCCAAGAACACTGTCCATCTGCTTCTTTGAATCTCCGTGTCTAAACTAGCCCTGCTATCCAATTGTTCCCCAGATAATCCCTTTATTACTACAGGGCTCTAAGGGAACCTTCTTTAATGAGTAGGTCTAAAAACCAATACCCTTTAACTTGTGGCCCTGAGCTCCTGTCCCTCTTAGTGAGGGGATCTCAGAATTATACTCTGTGTCCACAGGAAACCCACACTTCTTCTTTTCATGAGGCCTCATCAAACTGTACAGAATGGTTGCTCCAGAAATTCCATCTTTGGTCTTAGGGTCTTCAATCATTTTCCATCAGACTGTAGAGCTCAAAGGAAATTCCTAAGTCATGGGATCCTCTGTACTTCTCTTTCTGCTCAAGGGGCTCATTTATATTCTGCCTTCCTTGCCAAATGGAGCCTCAGAACTAACTCCTGGTAAGTAAGGAGTTAGTACACTGCCATGTACTGCACTTCCCTAGGAGAACAGAGCCTCAAATGGGTCCTCATAAATAAGTGTCTGACAGCTTCAACATCAGCATTAGTGGGCATCAGACCTTCCCCATCTCTACAGGAGTCCTCACACACATTCCTTACCATATGATGCCTCTCAGCTTCCATATGTTTAGAACAGGAATTGGGAATTTCACCATCTATATAAGAGGGTCGGGAACATTCACCCGATATCCAAATATCCATGTAAACTTTATCTTTTGCTTAGGGGGATGGGTTCTTTATACAATATATAGCTCAGATATTACATAATCAAATGTGAAAACATGCATAATAATTCATTATACCTATTGTTTGTAGCTTTACAAATACATTGTATATGAATGTCCCTTAAATATAAATTCTTTAAAATAAAATGAGGAGAGTAATTTCAATGTGCAATAGAAATGTTAAGAAGCATATTGTAGGTGCTGGAGGGATGGACTGACTATTAGAAGACATAGCTATTCTTAGAGAGGATGCAGGTTCATTGTCCCCACACAGGCAACGCAGTGCTAAGTTCAATAAGCCAGTCTCCCACACTGGAAACCCTACTACGTCACTCAACAGTGTAGCAAGTCACTGGTATGTAGTGACAATTACACAGTCGCATTTAGATATGTCATTCAGGTGCACAGGGTTATTGCTCACAGAGCTCCTGAAAGGCCATGCTGTGAGCTGGTGCAGAAAAATTGGCAGCACAAGAATTCCACTGTCTGAGGAGAGTCTGAACTCGAGTAAGAACAGCTACAGTTGTGTAGAAGCTGCACTTATGAGATAGCAGACTATCTCCAGCCTGAGATAGGATAAAAGCTGGACTCTGGGATTGAAACTCTGCTTCTCCTTGATGATGATGTCATGGCTCAGAGGGTGGCATCTTGTTCAGGAGTGGTCATTTCAGCACAATTCCTTGAGCAACAGGAAAATTACCAGTTTTGCTGGATACAGTTTGATCTCTTTCAGGCCTCAGATTTAGATCACTACTCCCCAGCACTCCAAAGGCACTAACGTGTGTCCATGCACTGACCATGTGCCAGCTTCGAACATGGAAATCTGGTTCTGCACAAGTCCCAAGAGCTGGATACCACCAGATTGGCCAAACCCATTACTAGAGGCCCAGATAAGTCTACCAAGAGCCCTGGAGCCTTGCTAGGATTAGAACAGGAGCTGTTTTCATTTGGTGCATCAACTTCTTGTGTCACAAGGCCTCCAACTGTGGACAGTCCCCCTCAATGTAAACCTAACAGATTCCTCTATAGTCCAAGAAATCACTGTTACGCCATCACTATCAGGCTGGCCATGTCAGACAGGTCATCCAGGGGCTCAGGATGAAAGGGCACAGGGCTCCTCAGTGGCTGTGGAATTATGGGCAGCTCCTGTAAAGCCAGTGCTCAAGGAGAGTCTGTCCATACAAGCTCAGTGATGGTGGTGTTCAGTGGTAGTGGACTGCATAATGTAGAGGAATATCCCCAGCCATCACTTTACTATTGACACATTCGCACTGACAGAAAGATAGTGAACCCTGTACAAATTATGCACATGGCTGACTAGATTTCAGGAGATAAACAGGCATCAAATGACTTTTTCGTGCTAAGCTTGAATGCCTGGATCTTACTGTGATTGGGGAAATGAGTGAGGTTTGGCAGGCTTAAAGGTGGGTATCTGATGGATCCTTAGATATGGAAAGGAGTCTACATTTGATTAAGAACACTGTGTGTAATCCACCAAAACACAGTAAAAAAATTTAAAAAGAGAGAGAGAGAGTATAGGCAATTTACATGTTCCGAAAAATAAACAAAATCATTCATTTCACTTTACTTTTATAAACCAACTTTATTGGCAGAATTCATGATTCTCTGAGAGTGGTCCACAAAATAAATGAGCCTTGTTCTCTGTATTTTGCTCTGAATTGGTCACAAGGGGTCAACACAGTGCTTCCAAGTCAGGAGACTGTCTCCCCACACTGAGCTACTGAACTCATGTGGGCCTCAGAACTTGAAAGCTGGTTTTGCAGCACTCCTGAGGAAGCAGGGACCACCACACAGGTCATATCCATCCCTGGATATCTGGCACAATTCACCATGCGCCCTGGAGCTTTGGTAGAATCAGAACTGGAGTTTTCTCAAGGCTGTGTGTGGTGTCCTGTGATCAAGAGATCTCTAAACCTTGGGGCGTGTCACTGACTCTAGAAATCTTAAAACTCAATCTGTGGACTCATAACAATGGAGGCCATACTGGAGACATCATTCAGGGGTACAGGATTAGGGCGACCCAGGGCTTCTGGGAAGATCTGTAATAGGCCTCTGCAGATAGAGGGGCTGCATAGGAAACCGTACATCCAGAGAGAGACTGCACCTGGCCAATCACTACTCCTCAGTCGATGGCATCTTCAGGAGGACACAGAATACACCCAGCCATCCCTTGATGGTGGGAGACTCATTACACATGGGTGAGGGAGACGAAATTTTCTATCAAATCTCCAGCTGGTCTGAGTAGATTCCAGTGGATTCATTACACAGAAGGACAATTGAGAACAAGGGGTTAACAGGATAAGTCTAAAAGTGTATGGGAGACTGCACAAGGTCTGCTGCTTGATGCGAATTTCAGAGGTCACCGTTAAGATAAAGAAGGGGATCTAAATCTGATAAAGAAATATTGCATTAAATCTATAAAACTCAAGAAAAAATGTTAGAGAAAAAACAAGACAATAGAAAATATTTGTCCTCTGAAATCCTTAAAAATTAATTCATTTCTTTGACATGATTTTACAAGCCATTTTCATGGACAGAATTCGTGATTCTCTGGCAGGGAGAGGTATGCAAAATAAATGAGCCTAAACTGGTTTCAGTTTGTTTCTCTTGGAGGTTCTCACAGTGTCACAATCCCTCAGCTATCCTAACCCTCAAGGCTGCGTCCAAGCACTGAGCTTGTGTCACTCTTGGAATCCGGAAAGCTGATTCTACAAGGGGGAAGGCCACCGCGAGGGACCTACGTCATGACTGGCAACCCGGAAGAACTTACCTCCAGTCCTGCCCTCTCCTAGAGTAAGACATGGGACTTTCTCCTGGCGGGAGTCATCCCTTAGGCACAGAAGTGCTCAGTCCGCAGGGCAGATCTCCCATACTGGAATCCTAGCAGGTCACTCTGCAGTGTAGCACGTCACTGACAGGGAGTTTGGCATCCACAGGGCCTGTTGGACCCGTCACTCACAGGCAGTGTCTGATTGAGCACATGGCTACTTGGATGGCAATGCTGTAATCTGGTCCAAAATAACTGGCAGCCACAAATTGTATCCAGACATTGAGCATGTACCATCCTCAAACCTGGAAACCTATCTCTGTACAGGCCCCAAGAGGCAGATATGACTGGAATTCAGTTCCCATTGCTGACATCCCAGATTACTTTACCAAGTAGGCTCTATCCTCCCTAGAATGAGAACAGGAGTGATTTCATATGGGGCTATCATTTCCTTTACTCATGAGGGTTCCACACATTGCCCAGTTTGCCACAAGCTAGAGCGCAGATTAATTTACAAACCCGCAATTCACTGTAATTCTTTCACAATTGTTTTGTTGTTTTTCTTGTTGTTGACTTTAGTTTTGTAACTCATTTTATTAGCAGAATTCATGACTTTTATTGTCCAACATGTCACTATGTGCAGTGCTCCTAATGGAAGCCATATTGGAAATATCATTTGGGGAAGCAGGATTAAAGGACTCTGGGGTCCTGTCTAGACCTCTGAACAATAACAGGCTGCAAAGGAAATTGAATGTCCAAGGAGAAATTGTAAATAAACATGTTTCTCTGCATATCTTTGAAGAAGTTCCAACCTGATCTTGAGCACTGAGCCTTCCTAACCCACGTGCCTATGATATCATTCTGAGCATGCGTCAGCATGGAACCCGGAAAGATGGTTCTGCAAGGTTTCCATGAGGACAGTCGTACCTCGAGGGCCTGCAGGGTTACTGGGAATTATAACAGGCTGCTTATTATGGACATGTGCAATGTTCTCCATCAACCCTGAGGCTCTCCCTCCCAGAGAGGAGTCCTAGCAAGTCTCTTTACAGCTCTGCATTTCACTCTGAAAATTCAGAAATAATGTGGGCAGGTCTGGTCTGGTCTGAACTATCAGGAAGCAGGGCTTATGGATAGTCACTCTTGATTAAGCCAAAGAAGGATGTCCAACATGGGAACTGCCTATGAATTGTCCATCTCAGAATTTTATTAAATTCGTTATTTTAAATATTAATTATTCAAAATGAGTAGTTTATCATTTATATTGAGATTCTTTAAACATCTATGTACACAAAAATTCTTTTTCTTCATCTTATCACTAAATCCATTGCTTAATGTATATTCATAAAGGCACTGTTGTATATATTTATCAGTAATGAAATATATTATAAATAAAAATGTAAATATATAATTAAAAGGGACTAATCTTCCCTATTGAAAGCCATATGAACTAACATCCCAGCACATTTTGGCAGATTGTGGCATCTTTCCCACATCTCCTTGGACAAAGAGGATTTCTGTCCTCTCCGGGGAGAACCCAGCCAGACCTGCTCATCTCAGGTCCCACCTTAGTGTTTCACATTTTTCTACTTCAGGATCTTCCCACTGCTCACTATGCAAACTGAACTCATCTAGGCCCCACTAAGAACTCAGCCCACTGTGGGTCACAGAAAACTGCCTTCTTTATATCTGTGCTTTACCCACAGAGGGACACTGTTCCTATCCTTAATCATAGAAACTTGTCCTTACAAAGACCAAGAGTGAGTCTACTCACGGCTCCCCAAGATGCAGAGAAAAAGCAAGGCTTGGGTCCAGGACTAAAAATACATCTATGCAATCCAATACTATCTTCCCTGAAAATCTCAGAAAGTGCTTTAGAAGACGAGACAGGAATTATGCCCTGGTTCCACATCCACCAGCCCTATGCTTAAGTTAAGGAGGTAGTAGTTGTGAACTATCAGAGAGCTCTGGGTGAAACCACTGCCTTCATCTATGTACCCACTACTGAGTCCCCAGGTTCCAAGTGACAGCAACAAACCCAAGGTCACACAGGATGACCTGGGTCAGCAAAACAAGGGAACAGTCTTCAGCATGAAAAATAAATTTGGGGAGACAGGGCTTGACTGACTATGCCATAACATGTATGGGAGAAGGCAGGAGGTCCAAGGGGGTTGGAGATTTGAGAGGTACACAGAGAAAGAGAGGAGAGAAGCTAATGACTACATATACAAAAATAAATTATATCCTTAACTTATTTCACACACCATTTTCATGGGCAGGATGAGAATTCTTTGGTAGGTGTCAGGCCAAGAAATGGACCCAGTTTTCAGACTATTCTGCCTCTAGGTTCCCTCGGTGTCACGAGCCCCCGCTACTCCTCACCTTCAAAGCCCCGGACACACACTGAGCATGCGCCAACCTTGGAACATGGAAAGCTGATTCTGCACGTGACAGCAGAGGAGGCGCCTCCACGAGGGTCCTGCGTCAGTACTGGCAACCTTGCAGAACCTACATTGCACCCTGCAGCTGAGCCACAATCAGGCTGGCTCTCCTCAGGAAAGATGCGTAAGAACCGCTGGTCAATTTTCCTGCAGAGGAATTCAAGCCAGTAACTTTAGCGAATCACTGGTTTGCAGTCATAATTATGTAGGACCTTTGGACCGTCACTCAGGGGCACTGGGATTGTGAGCACAGGACTCATGGAGTGCATTGGTCCAGGTGGGAAATTTTATAAAAACAAATATAATCTCTCAAAGAATTTTTTTTAAAAAAATCAGAAACCACCATTCTGGAAAATGCTCGTGGCTGAAATCAGATGAGCAAGGCAGTGAGACAGGGAGACCCAATCCCAAGGAACACAGACCAGGAAAACGGTACCATCCATTCCTGAGAGTGTGTGTTCTCAGAAATAACCTCCCAGGAGACCCCACACAGAACACCGCGTTGTCATCACATACCTATTGTAGTATGTATCTTAAATGTAACTATTCTGTTATTTCTCGGTAATGTCAGGGGGTTTAAATCAGGGATTATTCCCTGTTCCTTTCTTGTTTCACTTATTAATGCCAAATGTTGAGACTCCCAAGTCACTAGATAGCAATGCTGCTACATACATTGATGGAATCACCATGAACCCCCAATCTGAGACACAAACCTTCCCTCTACTCTACAGTCAAGATGGAACTTTATGTGAACAGAAATTGTGACCTCTGGAGGAAATTTAAGACTTGAAACCAAATGGATACATTTAAAATATGTTTATTAATCTGAACAGAAATTTAGTTAAAATATTTGCATTTATAAACCTGAATCACAACGTGACATTGCTGTGAAACAGACAGTAACAGTATGCATATAAAGTGGAATGTCAAATACAGTAGAAAATGTCAAATCTTTAAGAACTGGTTGCTGATTTGAAATGCCAGGGGATGATTAACAAAACAAGAAACACAGAATATTCTTCTCTACACTGAAACATCAATAACAACAACAACAATTAAAAAGCTAACAAAAGAATACTCATATCATCTGTAGCATCTTCACATCAAGCAGGAATCTGAACACTGTTCCAACAGGCTGGATGACTGTCCCTGGCTTGGTGCCTCCCCACGGCTGTATACTGCTGTCAATGTTAGGTCACAGAGGATGGAAACACTCCATGTCTGAAGACTGGATTGGAGCCACACTCTACTTGCTACTCTTTGTTTCTAGAGATTCAAAACAAGAGAGGACCAAAGTTACCTTGGTGAGAAGGAGACACTCCCAGGTCCCTCTCATCAGAGCATGTAGGTTGGAGAACTCTTGGGCACAGGGAAATTTTCTGATTCCTCCTTCATCATATATGGTCATTTTTGGATGGTAGACGAGGGTTGCAATGCCCAAAATGGGGTAGGTTATTTGGGGGCAGAGTGGCAATTTCAAAGCCACAGTAGTCAGGGTATATATATATATATATATATATATATATATATATATATCCATATATATATACACATATTTATATATGTAAATATATATAAATAAAGTAACTCTTGGTCAGAGAGGCATGTTTGAAACCCCCACATAAAAAGTGTGAATACCTGTACTTACCACAGAGAGGTCAATATGGGCTCTGTAGATAAGAGTGGAAGGTCAGACATGTCCCTCAAAAGATGGTAAAGTTATGACAACCACATGACCTATGGGAAATATCTGAGGATCTATGTTTTGATGGGAAATGTCTGAGGAATGTAACATAAAAGGAAAATCCCTAAGTGTTTTGGCAGATAGAAAATGTTAAGAACCTCCCCCTTAGACCTAAAATGAAGATACCCATCCACCTTGTGCAGTGGAGTGTGTTCCAGGCACTATGTCATCAGCTTCAACTCTTCACCAGCCACTACCATGTGCATAGGTTGCAGCACATGTGTATCAGGCTAGACAGCAGTGTGAGTATTCTTCCAGGAGCGGCGACATCAGTCGCAAGCCAGGTCACCTAAGCAGGCTTGTGTTGAGCCACTCACATGTGGTAAATAATGATGGCGCCACACTTCGTGTCTGCCTCGAGGCTGTTATATTGGGTCCTGGTCTCTAAAAGCTTGGGCTTTGGTATTTTCTCATATAATGGTCCTAAGTCCTTATGAGATGAAGGGAAATATTCTAGGAAGTCCAGAGCTGAACTGAGGCCCCTGTTCAGAGAAGGAAAATGTGAATGCTCTTTTTTAGGAGAGTGCATCTGCAGAACATTTGGTCAAAGCAGAAGCTTTGAACCCTGTTAGTAACAGATAATGAGTCGGAGGTCCCTTTGTCAAAAATGGAAGCAATGAAGCCTCTGTAATATACAGAAACTATGTCATCTTAGGGCTGAAGTGTAGGTCCATTTGATGTAGATCCTATGACACTGGATCTGAGACTTTCTATTAGGATGTTTTGCCCTTCAGTTCCCTTTGGGGATACAGAGCATGACTCATGCTGTCTTTAATAAATTGGAGTGGTAGCTAGAACCATGTTCAGAGAATCTAGATCAAGGCTGTTTTGGGAGAAAAGGGAATTTGGAAGTACATTTTTATAAGAAAGGGGAGTTTCAGCTATTGTGGATCAATTCACGAAGTTTCTAGTTTCCCTGAGACAGGAAATCCATACTCTGGGCTCTCTTATACAGTGGAGGATGGTCCCAAACTCACTCATCAGCTTTCAATTCTGCATCTCAGTCTTGAATAAGTCTCGAATAAATATGTCTTCCATGTCTCTAGGGTAGGAATGGAAACAGTCTTAGAATTCTTCTCAGAGGCTCCATGCCAGTATTGCTCAGGGTCATCATCTAGTTCATGTTCATCTAAATATGTCCTGGCCTGTAGGACAGAATGTACATATTTCAACTAATCAGAGTAAGGCAGGGGCTTACATTGTTCACATGACTTGTAGTTCTTCTTTCCAAAGCTAAAGTTCTGAAGCTATATGCTCAGAATGAAATTGCCTGGCTATTTTTATCAAATGAAATCATGCACTTTTCCCTGGCCAGTTGTGAAGTCCCCAGGTTATCTTCAATAGTGCAGAAGGTTGCAGAACAGCACCAATAGCTTCCTCCCTTTCTTACCATTTACAGATAACATACATTGAGTGGAATCTTGTCGAGTCCAGGCCCTTTTTGAAGAAACATCGGGGGTTTCCTGAGCCTTGGTAAGTCTGAAATTTGGTGTTCAGCTGAATAGGACTGTGAATGAAAGACAGAGACATTCCGTTTCTGTTGACCAGCTTGAAAACAGCTGGGCTGATTTCAGGTTTCAACTTGCTATCATTTATACCAGAAGCTAAGTGTCCTGAGGGTTCTAAGTGTAGAGTGTACTGAGGATCCACTGGTTGGGAAAGTATTTGCCTGCCACCTTGGTCAGAGGAGGAAGTGATAAGATCATCTTAGGAAGACCAGTATGGAGTGTATATGGAGAAAAGAGGAAATCGTTTGATTCCCATGGCAATGGGGAATGCTTGAAGCAGTTCAATGACCGCTGAAGATCTGGAATCCTGCCCGATCTGGCATCCATTGTCTAATTCTGTGGCCAGCTACATAGAAGTGCCATGTTTCAGATATTATAAACAAAAATAGAGTATTTGTGTTTGCTTTGATCAAAGGCAGTAGATCATACACATCTCTTGGCCCCAGTGGCAGTGGTTTATGCTCTCTTGTAAGCCTCCTTTGTCTGTGGCTCCTTTAATGTGAAGAGGAACATCTCAGATTCATTTATTAAGGATGTGAGGGCCTTTTCACATACGTGAAGTAGTGTGAGATAAAGGTGATAATGCCTTCATCATTCTTGGGGAACCTGGGAATGTCTGAGGAGCTGTGGTCTTTGGTGATACCTAAAGTTTCCTTCAATAAAGTGTGACTGAGATAACACAGAGTAGAATTTCAGGCACTCTTGTGAGAAAGAGAAATGCTACAGGGCAAAAGTGAAGGTCTCAACCCCTGGAACACATGGGGGAAATTTCCATAACCACGTGTTTAGAAGGTGAATGTCCCCAGTACCTTGTGCAGTGCAGAAATATACCAGCACTGCGCATCAGCTTCAATAACTTCACACTTTGAAATGTCCGTATCATGGGTTCAATCTGGGGGAGACCAGGCATCATCCTCAGCATTCTGAAAAGAGCTTGGATAGCTGTCTATGTCCTGGTCACCTCCTCCAGTTTGTCTTTTATCTTTCCAGACCTGTGTAGAGATGGTGGTGTCAGTCCATTTAGAGTGACTGGACTGAGGACTGATGGCTTAGGTCCAGGGTGTGCTTGCTCCTATTTCACTCCTGGACCTGAAACTAAAACGGAGTACTGCCTCTTTGATCAGAAAATTACACCAAGCCTAACTGATCAGAAGGTGATGATCTGGGGCCACATTCTTAGAAGGAAGAATGTGTTAGGAAACGCAGATATAGGAGGACTATTCCAGAATTCCTTGGACTAATGACTGTCCATCTTATCTGAAGATCAATGGATGAATATCCCTGAACAGAATCTTCTTTCCAGTCTTTTTCACAGTGGATCTCATCCTTGTTTTCATAGTGTCAGTGTCAGGTAATCAGATACCATCTCAGCCTTCATCTAACAGACTGGATGACTGTCCTAGGTTTGCCATCTCTGGAAGTTTGTGTTAAAATATCCAGATCTAGAAAAGAATAGTAGGATCATTCTTTTTCTGGTGACTGGATTGAATGTAGATGACTTGGGTCCTACACATTGCTTGTTACATTTAGGCTCACGGAGATCTGGCTACAGTGAAAATCTTTACCCTTGTTAAAGGGCATGTCTCTCATTCTCCCTTGGTGGGTGGGCTTAGTGAGGGGGAAAATCAGATACCCTCTGGCACAATTGCTTATTTCTATATTGCCTTGACCAGGGTGAGAGCGCTAGAAATCCCATACCTTGGTAATGAGAAGCTCAGTTGTCTCCCACACATGCTGGCAAGCTGCCTCTCTCTCAGTGACCTCTTCAAGCTGATTATTAACAACGAAGAAGTTGGTAGGAAGTGTGGGTCCTTGCTATTTCCTGTGACAAACTTGAAGGCAGATTATGTGAGTCACCTGCCCTAGGACTTCAGACCATTGTGGTCCAAGGTTCTTTTAACTTTAAAAGTGTTTGCCTAGCCTTCCCTTTTACCATCCCAGATACTGATGAGTAAGACAATGTTTAAGGCTGTGTCAGATAGTTCAAGTACTCCGGTTCCAGGGACAAAGAGGGATGCTCTGAAGGTCACACCTGAATGGTAAAAATAATGATGCATTAATCCTAAAAGTGGAAAGTGTAGTATCATCTTGGACACGTAGGAAATACCTGAGGTTCCTTGGTCAAAGACTCTCCATTTTATGTCTCTTTGGGTAGAAGATAATTCCTGACACCACACTGTTAAGGGAGGAAGGACTGACTCCCATTTTGACATCAAACTAGTTCTGATGTCTCCCTTTTAACAAAAGCAATGTGTTTCAAAGAGGAGAGTTCTGGGACTCCTTTGGTAAAATGAGATATACTGAACTTCTTTATTCAGGGAGGAAAAGTCCCTGGGCATGATTGGCAGGGGAAATTCCTTTTACCTTTGGAAAGAACGCAAAGATCCAAGATTACCTTGGGGAGTGGATAAAAGCTCCAGATTTACCTCAGAATTTCCAACTATTCTTCTGAGTTATAAACACCCATACCTTGAGTAGAATTTTCAGGAGTCCAGGCAGCAGTTCTGGCATCTTGATGATCTGTCAAGGTTGTGTTAGACTGTGCAGGTCTGCCAATGTTTGATAGGAATAGTCCTATTCTGGTGAGCCTCTTCAGTGCAAAAGGCCTCAGTTAAGATTTTATTGTAGTATCTTCTTCTCTATGGGCTAAAAGCAGTGTGGTCTGAGGCCACCCTGCTTATAAAAATATTTCTCTGGCACTTTTATCAGAGATGGAAGCTTTACTGTCATCTTAGTAAGAAGGGCATTGTTGAGGTCAAGATAGTCAGAAGGGGAGGGTATATGGTCCTAGGGGTTGAAAGGCTTTGCCTGAAGGCCTTTTGAGAGAATGTTAAAGGTTCGGAGCCCTCTTAACAACATGGTGCATTTCTGAGAACAATTCCTGAGAGAAGCTTCCCCCAGAATACCTTAAGCAAAAATGGAATGAAGTCCCTTTGGTCAAAGGAAGTCAGTCCTAGACAACTCCTTGTGTTGTGTCCAAGGGTCTTATGCTTTCTTAAGTAGATGGTGTGAATCAGTCTTCTGTTCATTTATTGACAGGGAAAAATGACTGAGGTCTGCTGCATCCACAGCAACGCCTGTGTGATGATATGTCTCCCAGATGGTGGGTGCTGAAGGATGGGGGGACGTGTGCTTTTCGGAGCTTTGCCCCCAGCGGTTCCCTGGCAATCAGCCCGACTCCTGATACCTGAATGAACACTCTATAAACACCCATGGTGTTCCTGATCACAACTCGCAGCACTGGCTTTCTTATCTAGATTTCTCATAAAACTTACTTTCATGCCCACACACGCTTTCTTTCTCTAAAAGAACTGGCATAGATGTTTCCTCCCCTGATTCAGGCTTTTAATTTAGCAGTTTATGACCTACATAATGATTTAAAAAATAGTTTTGGGATCTTTATGAACTCACTTGAGCAAAAAGAGTTAATGATACAAAAAATAAATAGTGACCCTGAGAAAGTGCAACTAGAAAGATTAATATGAAATAGTCACAATAAATCTAGCTCTTCAAACAAAGAATTGCAGAGTCTGGCAATTCCCACTAGGTACTTCAAAAAATATAAACAATATTTCATATGAAGTGTATCTTAAAGGTTGTTTTGACCCAGGGCCATGAGAAACTTTAAAAATGTGTTTAATAGTGCCAGTCCAGTTTCTAAAAAACCAGTACTGTTGTGCCCATTTGGCTATGACAACAAGATATACTGAGAAACCGCAAGATGTACTGAAAAAGACAAAACAAGTATAATGATTAAATGTGTATCTCTTCTTTGTCAAAACTTGTAAAACTTGCCAATTTTCTCCTGTAACTGTATAAAATCTTAGTGAAAACTTCAGTAAATTGCAGCAGATTCAAACCTCCTCATAAGTCATGTCTGTCTGTCATTCGCTGAATCCTAATTCTCCTAAGCCTTCACCCCTGCTCTCCCTTGGTGTCCAGTCTCCAGGAGGGATGGTCCGTGGGAGAGGTCCATTTGGTAAGGATGAGTGAAGGCCTTTGCAAAATGATAAGATCTAAGACAACCTTAGGGTAAGCAGGTAGGCCCAAGGGAGGCTTTTATCCCACAACAGGAGTCAGATGTCCACTTCAGTGCAGTGCAAAGGAGTGGGTTGATATGGGAGAGGTCTTTCTGACATGCTGTAATTGTCGGAATCTGGGAGTCCCTCCTGAGGGAAGTTAGGGATCTGAACTCCTCTTGGAAGAGAGCCAAAGTCACATACTCCCTGGGTTAGATGGTCCCTGGTACCTTACACAGTGAAGAGAGGACACGGCACTGCTCACCATCGTCACAGAGTTTCTTGGAGTTTGAATGTCCATATCCATATTTTGTGTTGAATCTGGGGAGATGAGGAAACAAACCACCTCTACATTGTTCCTACAACCTATGTGACTGGCGATGTCATCATGAAATTTTCAGGAGACCAGACACTCATTCCAGCTTTGATAAACACCTTGGGGGGCTGTCCCAATCTAGGATGTGTCCTCACATTATTATTCAGCATATAGTACCTAAGCAGGAAAACTCTGAGCTCAGCATTTCTGGTGACTGGGTTAGAGTTCATGACCTGCTTCCAGGTTATGCGGCCTACATTTAGCCTCTTGTCAAGGTTCCCTTGGTCAGAATGGAAAATTTCCCAACTTAAGTTTGTAAGAAGGGGAGGTATAAGGTTCCATTGGTGAGAGGGAAAGTTATCAGACTACAATGATCAGAGGGAGAAATTCTCAGGCAAAGATGGACAAAGAAGAAAATTCCCAGACCACATTGGGCAGAGGGTGATTGTATCTACCTACCTTATGTAGATTATGAAGTTCCAAAAATTCCATGTCCTCTTCCATGTTTTCACTGAATTTGGGGAAACACATATCTTTGAGAATGCCATTGCAGATCTGGCAGCAATGTGAACATTCTTCTTGCAGGTTTGATGTCAGTCTGTTACGCTGAGTCAGTGGTTAATATCAGCTGTACAGGTGTGGGAATGAAGTATAGAGTCCTGTCCAATTCTAGTGACCAGCTTGAAGGTAGATGGCCTCAGTTCCAGGCTGAGGATTTTATTCCTCTGCCACATAATTGCAATGCAGACCACTGTGAGGTTTTTTTCCCCTGACCACCCAGTCCAAAGAGAGATATGAATCAATTTTATTTGAGGGTGTAAGCCTGAGGTTATCATGAAGAGGAATGTAAGCTTCTAAACCTCCTTCATCATAGAATGCAAGTCTGAGGCACCCTTAAGCAGAGAGTGAATATCTGAGACCTCTTGGTTATGGAGTAGGGTCTGAAACCTACTTCATCAGAGAAGTCTGTCTCAGGCCACCATTGTTCAAAAGGAGAATGTCCAAAGTCAAAGAAGGTACTTCTTACTTGCTTTGTCACAGAGGTCTGAGGTTGTCTTGATTAGAAAAATGAACCAAGGTTTTAAGAGGCTAGCTCTGAATCCTCTTTGAGCCCTTAGGGAAAGGTGTGAGATAGTGACAGATAAATTGGACTGTGGCACCCTTGTTCTTTGAGAAATGTTGGCGTCTCTGTTTCTAAAGTGGTAGGTTTGAAATTTGCTTTGTCAGAAAAGCAATTTTGATGCCCCGTGATTAGAACAGAAAAGCATGAGACCAGCTCAGGCCTAAGGCACTGTAATTCAGAGGTGAAACTCTCCAGGTCCTATTGTGAATGTAAGGTGGTCAAAGATTCCATTGGGCAGAAGTTGGAATATTGAAGCACATTTTGGGAAGTCAACAATCCCTGCACACTTATTTCCACAAATCTTCTCCTCTCTCTGTGACCACCTCTGCTGAGTACTCTAAGACCCTGGGATTTTGGCAAGCACAAGCCTTGATTTCTTTCAACAGACAGGAAATAATCCAGCCCCTTAAACATAGAATCTAAAGTGTGAGACCCAATAGGCTAGAAGAAGAAGTATTTAGACCTTCTTGGGCAGAAAGGGTAGGTCTGTTACTAAATTAGTGAGATGAAGTAGGTCAACATAAGTAGGTCTACATAACTCAGAGGGAGTATATATTGATATTCTTGGGGCAGATGGGCGTCTCTGATGTCTCCTTAGGCAGAATTTCTTCTGTCTTACTGTTAATCAGAGGAGAGAATTCTAGCTTTCCTTTGATCACAGGAGGCTTTTCTGAAGCCTTCTCCTATAGAAGACCTGTTGGCACCCTCAGTGGTATTCTTGAAAGCAAAGGGACATTCCAAAAATCCCTTTTGTCTGATGGGGTGTATCGGGGTCCCCTATGGTAACAGTGGGAAAGTGGGAGACCCTCAATTTTGGAAGAATTTGTGCAGCCCCTTTAGTATGAGTGAGTAGGTCTCAAAGCTCTTTAGTGAAATTGTGTCCATTGGAGTCCCCATTGGACAAATTCAGATGACTTGAGTCCTCTTTCCAGGGAAGAGAATTGTCTGAGTGCCCTATGGACACAGATCTTCCCCAGGGTCAAAAGGGAAATTCTGAACCACTCTTGATTACAAGTTTAGGAATGAGACTCTGTTACTTAGAAGAGGTTTGTCTGAGGTACCCTTGATCAGTGTAAGAAAAACTAAGTCCCCTTTGATCAAACTGAGATGTTATGAAGCCTCCTTGATGAGAAAGGGAAGATCTGCAAGATTTTTTCAAGTGGAATCCTTTGCAAGTTACACTGGTCATTGTTAGTATATCTGTGGCCACTCAAAGAAGAAACCTGGGGAGAAAAATGAGTGAGTAAGGCACTTATACTGAGAGGGTGTGTTACTGAAGCCCCCTTCTGTCTAGTCTGAAGATTGGAGATTCTCTTATGAAGTAGTGATGAATCATGGGTTGATTTTTCCTGAAGGTGAAGAACAGAGATCCCCCTTCACAGATGAAGAAAGCCTGAGGACCTCTTAATCTGATGGACAACATGACAAGCTCTCATAAGTAGGGGTCCCCTGTCCCAATGTCATTTTGTTAGAAGTGGAATGTCTGGCCACTTTTTGTGATGAGGGGGCATTTTCTGAGTCCATCTTCCTGAGGGCCATGTCCAGGGGGTTCCGGTTGAAATCTCATATTCCTAGACCCGGGCTATCAGTGGCTATTTAGCCAGGACCTGGAGAGCTTTCGACAGTCTTCATGGACAGGTAATTTTGAAATACACTTCCGTACTTCCAGGTGTCAAAGATATGTGGTAGAGGATGAACCTCTATGGTCCTGTTGGGGAGAGGAAGAAGTTGGGAGGTTCTCCTCATGACACGGCAAACTTCTCAAGTTCTCTGTGAGAGATGTGGAAAGTACAAAGGTCCCTTGGGCTCTACTGGTAGCTCTTGAGACTATTCTGGGAGAAGAGGATATTTGGAAGTTCTGTTGTTCTGATGGGGGCATTTCTAAATTCCCTTTGATCAGACTGAGAATGTCTCTATCTGACTTTGTTAGAACTGGAATATCTGAACCCCATTAGGGATATGAAGAATGTCTGAGTCCCCTTCACCAGAAATGACAGGACCTAAGATTCCTTTAGCTTATGTAAAGAGATCTAGACCTTCTTCGGGTGATAGTGTCACAGTCCCACGTACAGAGGCAGATGCTTCCATAGAAATTGGAGTAGATGGAAAATTAAAAGCCCCTTGAGAAGGAGAATGTAGGCGGCTTCTGTGTGGTGTAGTGGTGGGGCTTGCACCACTTTTGTCAGAAAGCAAATGTTTGAAACCCTCGTGGCCTAAAGGGGAAGATACAAGGCCTCTTTGAGGAGAAGGGACAAATTTTGGTATCAGCTTAGTAGAACTAGAATGGATGGGGCCTGCATTATGAGACGAAGAAAGACCAAGAAACTTTACATGAGCGGGGAAAGGATAGAAGATCCATTGTACATTGTAGACATTTCCCAACGTCCTTGGAATGACAAGGGAAATCCTTCATCACCTAGGGTACATGCTGAAGTTCTTTTATCAGATTTTGTTGAAGGCAAAAGTCCTAAAACTTTGGGAGGGTGGAGAAGATGTCAGTCACACTTTTTCCAATTCTAAATGTCCATGATTTCAAATATATGGTCCTTGGGCTGTAGAAAAAGTCTTGTAAAACCTGACTTAGATATTGAATGTCCTCCATGCCTTGAGTAGTTGAAGAAGTTTCTACAAACTATAGGGTAGATGTGGAAAGTCTCAGAGCACCTTGGCCAGCTAGAGAAGATTTCTTTCCTATGTGGGCACATATGGAAAATTTTTGTGACCCTTCAACTCTTTTGGGTTGCTTGAGGCTACCTTAGTGAGTATTAGGATATTTTCTGTTCTTTTTGGTAAGAACGGGGAATGTGACAACCCTCAATAGGGGAAAATTTGAAACGCTTTTTATGCAATAGAGAATTTTGAATGTTTTCAGGGTCTAAAAGATATTTTTCAATCTCTTACGTTTAATGGTGGAGGGTTTGGGGTGCCCTTCAGGAAAAGCTGAAAGCCAAAGCCCTCCTTCATTAGTAGGAAGACATTTGAAATGCTTTTTTCTGGACTCTCTCAAAACTCCGTGGTCCAGTAGGGAAAGTCATAGAGTGCCTTGGGCATATTGGGATTGTGGGATGACCTCTTGTGTGTTTTTGGATAGTGTGTATTCTCCTATAGAAGATGGGCATTGCTCTACTGCTTTCTGGGCATATTTAGACTTATCTTGCACTGTCTGGGAGGAAGATGTTTCCAGAGTTCCTTGGCCAGACTGGGAACGTTCCAGGCCCCCACTTGTAGATGGGGATGTTCTGACAGTCCCTTCTTCAGAATGGGAGGAGAACAAGATAACTTGAATAGATTTGGAAGTTCCTGGAGCCTCCTTATTAGAGGAGCACACTTGAATATCCCTATTGGTAAGAGTGTCTGACCTCAGAGACTCCTGTGAATGTAGGGTCTTTTCTTGAGGTCCTTGGACTAATGAAGTTGTTCCTAGGACCCCTTCTTTATATGTGGAAATTCTGAGAAGACTGTTTGAAGACTGAGAATGTGCTGAAGCCACTTGGGTGTATGTAGAAGTTATAACAGCATGTTCAGTAGATTATGAAGATTTGGTAGACCCTTGAGTATTTGTACCCATTCCCAAAGGGCCTGGCACAGCATGAGTAGAATCCAAAGTCCCTTGGGCAGCCAAGGAATGTTCTACAAACTCTTGGGCAGATGGGATGTCTCAGAGCACCTTGGGCTGATAGAAAAGATTTCATTCCTATATTGGAAGATGTGGAAGTTTGTACTGACACTTTGACAGATTTGGAAAGCCTGAGGCTACCTGGTTGAGTATTGGGATATCTTTGGTACTTTTTAACAAGAAGATTGGATGTGGAGTCCCTCTCCTCAAAAGGGAAAAGTTCAATGTGCTTTTGATCAGATACAGCATTTCTAAGGTTCTCAGAGTCAGAAAGACTATGTTTCAAACTTTTATGTGTAGAAGTAGAATTTCTGTGCTCCCCTTCAGGAGAAGCTGAAACTTGGAGTCCTCTTTTCCTAGATGGAAGAAGTATGAAGGCCTTTTATCTAGATGTGGACTCTCTCAAATTTCTTTGGTCCAACACAGAAAGTCTTAGGGTGCCTTGTTTACCTGGGGATACTGGTGTGCCTCTTATGTATTTCTGGAAGGTGTGCATTCTCCTTTAGAAGATGGGCATTGTCCTAGTGCTTTCTGGGATTATTTAGACAGAGCTTGCAATGTCAGGGAAGAAGATTCTTCCAGAGTCCCTTCCCTGACTGGGAATGTTCCAGACCCCCTCTTGTAGATGGGGGTGTTCTGACAGTCCCTTCTTTAGAATGGGAGGAGAATAAGACAACTTGGATAGATTTGGTAGTTCCTGGAGACTCTTTAGTAGATGAGAAAGCTTGAATACTCCCATTGGTGTGAGTGCCTGACCTCAGAGACTCCCGTGTATATAGGGTCTTTTCTTGAGCTCCTTGGGCCCCTTCTTTATATGTGAAAATTCTGAGAAGACTGTTTCAAGATTGAGAATGTGCTGAAGCCACTTGGGTATATGTTGAATTTATAATATCATGTTCAGTAGATGATGGTGGCCCCTTGAGTATGTGTACCCATTCCCAAAGGGCATGGCACAGCATGTGTGGAATCCAAAGTCCCTTGGGCAGCCGAGGAATGTTCTACAAACTCTCGGGCAGATGTGGGATGTTTCAGAGTACCTTGGCATGATAGAGAAGATTTCACTCCTCTGTGCGCAGATGTGGATGTTTCTACTGACACTTTGACAAATTTGGAAAGTTTGAGGCTATCTTGGTGAGTATTAAGGTTTCTATTGATCCTTTTAGTTTGAAGAGGGCATGTGGCAGCCTTTTGCTCAGAAGGGGACATTTTGAAGTGTTTTTGATCAAGTGCTGGATTTTTAACATTCTCGGGGTCAGAAAGAATCTGTTTTCCTTCCTTACGGTTGCCAGTGGGATATCTTGGATCCACTTCAGGAGATGCTGAAAGTTGGAGCCCTCCTTCACTATAAGGTATAGATTTGAAGCCTTTTTTCCAAAATTTTGGCTGTCTAAGAGCTCCTTGGTCTGGTAGGGAAAACCTTAATGTGCCTTGTGTAGATGGGAATTGTGGTATGTCCCCTTGTGTATTTCTGGATGTTCTTGATTCTCTTCTAGACAATTGCCACCATTCTAGTGCTTTTTTGGGTGTGTTTAGACTTAGCTTTCAAAATCAGAGAGGAAGATGCTTCCAGATTCCCTTGTACAGACTGAGAATGTTCCAGTCCCCTTTCAGTAGAGGCTGATGTTCTGACAGTACCTTTTTCAGAAAGGGAAGATCCTAATGCACCTTGGAAATATATGGAAGATCCTGTCACATCTACAGTAGATGGTGTTGATTGGTTAGGCCTTTCTGAGCGTGTGACTGATGTTAGAGCCACCTGTTCAGACGAGTGTGTTCCAGAGTGTCTTGGCAAAATGAAATAGTTCCTGGAATGGCTTCTGCTGAGACCAGTCTCTGATGATTGGTAAGGTGCTAAAGCCACCTGTGTATATGTGGAAGTTATAGGAGCACCTGCAGAAGATGGTGAAGATTCAGTAGCCCCTTGAGTATCTACAATGATTCCCAGAGTCCCTTGAACAGAAAGCGAGGAATCCACAGTCCCTTGGGTAGAACAGGAATGTCCTCCACTCCTGTTGTAAATGTGTGAGATTCATAAGCCCTTTGTGAAGAAGTCTCCAGATTCAAAGTACTTTGTTCACATGTGGAATTTCCCTGACCAGTTTGAGTAGATGGTAAAGGATGTCTGATTTCTACAGAAGAATGTGAAGTTCTGGGGGCCCTTGGGAAGATGCCACTGGTCCTAGAGTTCCCTGGGATGATCATGAAATACCCACATTCACTCATGTATATGTGAAGTGTCTCGGAGAACGTACTGATGATGGTGGAGTAATTAGAGTGTTCTGTGAAGACAAATGTGTCAGAGTATTTCAGTCAGACTGTGAGGGTCCCCCAGACCCTTTAGTAGAAGTCAGAGGTCCTATAACCCCTGGAGTTGATGGGAAAGTTACCCTCCCACGTTGTCGGGCAAGGAAGTCTCTAGATCCTCTAGAGTAGATGGTAAAGGATCTGACATCTCCTGTAAAGGTGGAAAAACTTCTAAAATCACTTGGGAAGACAGGGAATGTCCCACTGTGCTGTGTACTGATGATGAATGTCCTAGAGTCCCTTGTGGAGTTTCAGAATGTCCCAAATTTCCTTGCACAGATGGTACATGTACCAAAGCCTCTGGGTCTTAAGACAAATATAGTGGAGACTCATGAGCGGATGGAGTAGGACCTAGATCTCCTCGAGCAGAACAGAGATTTCTAGACCAAATTGTGCAGACATAGAAGGTTTTCAGAGCCATTTCAGTACATGGTAAAGGTCCTTTGGACACTTTGACAGATGCTGAAGGTTTCAACGCCCCTTGGTGATCATGTAGAGAAAGTGTGAGTCTGTCTAGAGTAGACTAGTGCTACTGCTTAGTTCTCCACTGCCATCAAGTGAATGTTTTAAGATATTTTGGTCCTCTACAACAGAAGTTCTGAAGGGCGCAATGGCAGAAAGGCCATGACTCGAACCCATCTTGATAGATCTGGGATCCTGGGAATCCCCATTGGTAGAGTCTGAAGGTCTGAGTGCTTTTCCTTGTTATACAACAGGAATGAAGCTCCATTTTGAAAATGTATAGTATCACTGGCACTTGAAAGCATATTGGTATCTTCTCAGGCCCTTGGGCAGATGTGCAAAGTGCTAGATCCCTTTGGGTGGATATCAAATGACCCAAAGTCACTGGAGCAGTTGAAGAACTTACCCGAGATCCATGGATAGATATAAAGTGTCTTTCGGCCCCTTGGCAAGATCCTGAATATCTCATGCAATGGATTCCCTCTTTGAGGGAGATGAAGGATTAAAACCCCATGGTGCAACAGTAGACAGTACCACCAGCCCTTGGAATAATATGGAAATTCCCTCAGCCCCTTCGGGGCCTGGGGAATGGCCCTGTTCCCTTTGGGGTGATGGCAAAGGATCTGAAAATGTTGGAGAAAGTCTCAAGGACCCAGGGACAGATGCCAAAGGTGCTAGTGTCCCCTGGGGAGATTCAAAATATTGCAAGCCACCTTGCTCAATTGAAGATGATCCTAGATCATCCTTAGCAGATGATGAAGGTTCCAGATATTCTTGAGAAGATTTCCCTTGTTCAATATTGCCTTGATCATGTGAAGATTTTTTGAGGTGCCCATGAACAGACCATGAGGATCCCAGAGCATGTGCAGCAGAGAATGAAAGTACTAGAATCTCCTAGGAAGATATGAAATGATCCACCCTCCATTTGGCAGATGACATTGGTCCTAGATGCTCTTGGTGAAATGAAGAAGGTCAAAGAGCCCCATTGGCATATTTAGAGTATCCCACAGCCCCATGGGAAAATGGTGAATGCCCTACAGTTCCATTGCCAGAGGGAGAAGATTCCAAGCCACCTTGGGCAATTAGAGAATGTTACAGAACAGTTTTGGTACTTACTAAAGTCCCATCATTTCTTTGGGTAGTTTCCATCAAAATTTGTACAGGTGGACAAAGTGAAACTCTTTCTTGGGAATTAGGACTAACGATTGAATCCCTTTTTTTCCAGAATGGGAAAGTTTTAAGTACTCTTCTGGTATGGGGGATGTTGTTAAGCACTCCTGAACAGAAGTGACATCACTCAATCTGCTTTTGTCAGAACTGGCATCCATGGGGTCTGCTTGGACAGATGGTGAATTCCTCAGTGCCTCTTTATGTGAAAGTAAAGGAATAATGGTCCATTGGGCAGATGTAAACAGTACCACTCGTCCTTGGAATGATATTGAAGTTCCCTCACTCGTATGAGCAGATGTGGAATGCCCCAGAAAACTGTGAGTTGATGGGAAGGGATCTATAGTCCCATGAGCAGATGTTGCATTTCCCAAGCCACCTTGGGAGGATGAAGCTTCTGAGAGTTAGTCTTGGTTAGTTGTGGAAGTTTGCAAAGATACTTGGGTTGAATTGAAATATCCTAGAGTCCCTGGGACTGATATGGAAGATTCCAGGCCACCATGAATGTATGGAGAATTTTGTCGAGTCCTTTCAGCAGACAAAGTGGATTCTACATCACCTTTTTCATAAGATGAAGTTATGAGAGTCTCTTCTGCAAAAGGGGCAAGTGGTTGAGCACCTTGAGATGATATGGAAGATCTGAGAGCTAATTCTGCCGATTGGGAAGAGGCTAGTGCAACTTCTGAAGATCCTGTCTCCTCATCTAGAGATAAGGACAAGGCTGAACAACCTTGGGCTGAAAGGGAAAAATCCTACAGCCCCAACAGGAGATGAGGGAGAAGTTACTCAACCTTCTGTAATGGTAGACAGTCCCAGCCACACATTCGGGGATGGAGGAGAGTCTAGTGGAAGTTTTGAAGAAGTAGAAGGTCACAGAGAACTTTCTGCATATGGGGAACATGATAGAGACACTCCTGCAGATGTGGAAGATTCAAGAAAACTTTCTACAGCTGCGGAACTTTCTAGGGACCCTTCGGCAGAGGAGGGTACAAGAGCTCCTGGGATCAATTGGGAAGAGGCCAATTGCTTCTGCTGTAGAAGCAACAGTTCCCTGAATATTTTAGCAAGCATGGGAGATTTTAGAGCTCCATGGGGGACATGGCAAAATTTCAATGGTTCCTTTTGTAGACCTAGATGGTTCCTGGTCCCCTTGTTTCTGGATATGATGTGTGAGGTGTTCATGAAGAGTAGCAGCATGGCTTGTGTCCCTTTTGGCAGAAAGAGACTGTATTAAACCCTCTTGGCCACTTAGGGAACTTTGAAGAAGGGGTGTGTTGCAATCTCCTTTTGGTGGATCTGGAATACATGGGGCCAGCACAGGGAGCTGTAGACATGACATTACCAAGATGTGTGGGAAAGGGAGGGAACCTCCTCTGTGAGCCAAAACCAGTACCACAGGCCCTTGATAAGTTATAGAAAAGTATCCAGTTCCCTGGAAAGATGTACAATGTCCTGGATCCCTCTGGTTAGAGGGCAAAGGATCTAGAATCTCTGATAAAGTGAGGAAGTTTCTTCAGTCCCGAAGGTAGATGGCAAATGCTGTAAATGCCCATGTGCCGATGGGGAAGCTTTCAGTTGGCCTTGGACTGATGTGGGACATGTGATGTTACCATAGGGAGTTGTGGAATGGCCCTGGTCCCATTTTATGTAGTGAATGTGTGTCAATTCCTATCTTGACAAATGTCTGAAGTGAAGTTGTGTAGATGGGGCATATCTCAAAGTCGTTTTGGTGGATCTAGAACTCATGGGCCTGCATGCAGAGTACAAGTCACTGTGAGGATATCGTCACGAGAGGGGAAAGGAGTGAAAGCCACAGGCCATACCAAAAGCCCTTCACCTGATAAAGAAAATCCCACAGTCTCCTGGGGAGATGTGGGAAGTGCCAGACCCTTCTGGTTTCATAGCAAATCATCTAGAGATCCTGATATAACTGAATAATTTTGCACAGCCCTTTGAGCAGATGGTAGATTTTGTAAATGGTTAGTTGTAGATATGCAATCTTCCAGATCCCCTGGGGCAGATGTGGGAAATGTGATGCTTCCTTCAGGAATAGTGAAAGAGCTTGTGTTCCATTTGATGTAACCCATGTTTTTCAATTCCTCTCTTTAGGAATATCTGAAGCACTGTTGTGTGGAGTGGCCTTGTCTCAAGGTCATTTGAGTGGAGGTTGAACTTGTAGGACCTGTATGGGTAGAGGGAGAACATGTGCAGACATCTTCATGAGAGGTGAACGTATTGAAAGTCCATCGTGAGGCCACAGGTAAATATCACGGGCTCTTCAAATGACACAGAAAATCCCTCAGTGCCCTAGGTAGATGGAGAAATTACTAGATTGCTTTGGTTAGATGAGAGTTGATCTGAACTCCTTTGAGAAGACTTGGAAACTCGCAAGTCACCTTTAGGTGATGAAAAATGTCCTCGAGAAACTTGGGAAGATGGGGATGTTTCCAGAGCACCATGAGGATGTAGAGGCTTTTCCCAAGCTCTTTCAGGAGAATGAAAATATTCTGATGATGAGCATATGAATAAAGTCCCAGAATCCCTGTGCCTGACAATGGAAGTCCCAGAGTATCCCGGGGAGGGGTAGCATGTCCTACAGCTCCTGCAGAAGATGGCAATGTTTGAAGACAATCTTTGAAATATGAAGCAGATCGGTCCCTTTGTGGGAATGAAGCCAATCCCAGAGCCTAGTGTGCAATTAGTGACTTACCCATTCCAGCTGGACCAGATGGAGAAGGGACTGTCTCCACTTCTGCGCATGTGGAGCATATAACTTCCTCTTGTGAAGACAGAGAATTGGCTTGTGTCCCTTGTGTAGAAGCAACTTGACCCTGAGTCCTGTGATCATATGAAGAATGTCTTCCTTCTGTGTTAATAGAAATTCCAAGAGCTCTTTGGGTAGATTTCAAGGGATTTCCCACTTGCCATTAGAAGAAATATCATACCTCCTTAGTTGCAGAGGAAGTCCTAGATTTGCCTTGGTGAGAGGCAAAGTTTCTTGTTCTCTTTGTGGGAATGGTGCAATGTCTGAGGACAGTTTTGGGAGATGGCAAATATCTTAGGATCCTTTCAGGAGATGAAACAAATCTCCAGCACGGTTTTTTAGATGTGGACAATCGCTGAGCATCAAGGCAGGATTTTGAATGAGTCTGAGAACTTTGTGTAGATGGGAAGTCCCAACAACCACTTTGGAGAAGGAGGAAGAGCCTATAAAGCACTTTATAGAAGTGTAGAAGAAGCCTCTTCAGCTGATAATAGAGTTTCCAGAGTACTTTGGCATGATGTCAAAAGTTCTGGAAATTCATGTGCACATGTGCAATGTTCCAGAGGAGATCCTAGAGCTACTTGTGTAGCTGATGAAAGTCCTACATCTCCTTCTGCATATTGGCAAGACTGTAGATTACTCTGTGTGAGATTTGAAATGCCATGAGCCCCTGCTAGACGTCAGGTTGATGTCAGAAACACTTGTGCAGATGAGGAATGATCTAGACTCCCTTCTGGATATGAAGGAGGTCCTAGTTCCACTTCTCTGTGTGTGGAAATGTCTCAAGACCCTTCTAGGTATGGAATTGCAGCCTGAAACCCTTTAAGTGTCAATTGGCCAAGAGCCTGTTCTGCAGATGAGAAAGATGCTAGATCACCTTGAGTAGATGTGAAAAGTCCTAGAGTAGCCTCTCCAAATGTAGAAGTTTCCAAAGCACCTTTGTTAGGTTCGGTTGTTCTGAGACTCCCTTGGGTAAATGTGGAACCTCCAACAATTCCTTGGGCAGATGGTATACTTTCTGAAGCTACTTGGTTAAGTTTACAAGGGTGAAGAGAGTTTTGGGAAGATGAAGGTGTGATTTTCCTTGAGGAGTAGGATTAGTTGTCTGGCATGTTTTTAGAGGAAGGGAAGATATGAACCCTCATTTGCCACTAGAGACACATTTGAATTCCTCCTCGGAGGAATTCGGCTTGTGGGGAAGTACTGGATTCCCCTTGATCAAAGTCAGCAACACTTGATCTATTTTGAGCAACATTACAGTGTCTGGAGGCCCCCTGAAGTAGTTGGGAAATATCTGAGACCCCCTTGATGAAATGAAATATATTTAAAGTATTTCTTCCTAGATGTCGAAAATCCATGAGTCACACAGAAAGATTTGAAATGTCCATGAGAACCTTGGGACAATTAAGAGTTTGTAAGCGACTTGCCTGCAGATATGACAGGTCCTTGAACATATGGGGAACATACAAAAGCTGATGGATCCTGACATTCACTTGACAAAATTTCAGGGGGCCATGTCGTATCACATAGTTTTTCATTACTGCTTGTGACAAAATGGGAAGTCTGAGGCTTTCATCAAAAACACTGTTAAGTTCTGTATTCCTCACTGTAGAATAGGTGTGTTCCAATACCCCTTGGCCTCTTGAGGGAAGTCTGAGACCCTGTTGTGCACAGGGGCAATGTCTCAAACTTGTTTGGGTTGAGCTGAAGCACGAGGGCCCTGAACACATAGAGGGGGAAACTGTGACATCATCATGAGAGGGGAAAGGACTGAAGATCCACCGTGAGACCACAGACAGTGCCACAGCCATTTGGAATGTTAATGAAAGTACCTCAAACCCTTGAGCAGATGTGGAAAGTCCCAGACCCCTTTGAGTAGATGGCAGAGAAAGATACCATGATACTGTTGAAGTTTCCACAACCCACTGAACAGACAACAAATGCTGTAAAATTTCTGCATGAGGTGATTGGGAACCTGTATCCACATCATCATAAGAGAGGACATCACTAAAGTACCACTGAGAGATAACATACTCTGACAGCATACACTCTGCAACTACAGGCAGGACAACAAGCTCTTGAAATGATTCCCCAAAGTCCTCAGCCCTTAGGACATATATGGGAAGTCTCAGATCTCTTTGGGTGGATGGAAGAAGATCTTGACACTCCAATATTGGTGAAGAAGCTTCCACAGCCCCTTGAGCAGAACGAGAATACTGTGAAAACCCCTGTGCTGATGTGGATGGTTCCAGACACCCTGGGGCCAATATGAGAAGGGAGAAGTTTCTTTGAAGAGTAACACTACGGCTTAGGCCCCTTGTCATAAAATGGGAATATTCCAATCCCTCTTGATTTCTTGAGGGATGTCTGAGGTCCTGTTGTGTACAGGGGGTATGTCTTAATCTCATTTCTGTTGAACTGACACAAAAGGGGCCTGAATAGAGGGATTATCTGGGACATCATCATGAGAGGGGAAAGGACTGAAGATCCATTATGAGACCACAGACAATACCATAGCTCTTTGGAATGTTAATGAAAGTACCTCAACCCTGTGGGCAGATGTGGACAGCCCCAGGCCACTTTGGGTCATTTGCCCATAATGATTCCATGATAAAACTGAAGTTTCCAGAACCAATTGAACAGATAGCAAATGCTGTAAAATACCTGCATGAGGAGCAGGATGACCTGTATCCTCATCATCAGGAGACTGTAAATCACTAAAGTACCACTGGGATACAATGTACTCCGAGACCACATAATGTGAGGCCACACAATGTGAGACCACAGACAGTATAAGAATCCCTTGATTTGATTCCTCCAATCCCTCGGCCCCTTGAAAAGATACATATTTTTCCAGATCCCTTTGAGTGGATGGAAGAAGGTCTTGACATTGCAACGTAGTCGAATAAGTATCCACTGCCCCTTGAGTAGATCAGGAATGCAGTAAAAACCCCTGTGCTGACATGGGTAATTTCAGATACCCTAGGGGAAATATGGGAAGTTAAGGTGCTCCTTGCAGAGTACTGTTCCAGCTCAGGTGTCTCATAGTATAATGGAAGTGTTTGAATCCCTCTTAGTTACTTGAGGGAGGTCTGAAGTCCTGTTATACACAGAGGGCAAGGCTCAAACTCATTTGGGTTGAACTGAAGTGCAAGGGGCCTGGACATATAAATGGGGA
Organism: Eospalax fontanierii; assembly: GCA_035773235.1. Lineage (NCBI taxonomy): Eukaryota > Metazoa > Chordata > Mammalia > Rodentia > Spalacidae > Eospalax > Eospalax fontanierii. Next base: position 3,848,906 of record JAJHUQ010000048.1, on the reverse strand, counting down.
TCCTATGACATCATCATGAGAGGGAAAAGTACAAAAGACCCACTGTGAGACCACAGACAGTGCCACAGCCATTTGGAATGATAATGAAAGTACCTCAACCCCTTGGGAAGATGTGAAAAGTCCCAGACCCCTTTGGGTAGATGACAGAGAAAGATGCCATGATACTGTTGAATTTTCCACAACCCACTGAACAGAAAATAAATGGTCTAAAATCCCTGATCGAGGAGAGGGGAAACCTCGATCCACATAATCAGAGAAGTGTAAATCATTAATGTACCACTGAGAGACAAGATAGTCTGACACCACAAAATGTAAAACTGCAGACGGTACAACAAGCTCTTGAAAAAATGCATCAAATCCCTCAGCGCCATGGACAGGTATAGAAAGTCCCAGATCCCATTGCATGGTTGGAAGAAGATCTTGACAGTTCAACATAGTTGAAGACGTTTCTACTGCCCCATAAGCAGATCAAAAATTCTGTAAAAAACCCTATGCTGATGTGGAGGGTTTCACATATTCCTGGACCAAAAGGGGAGTTGACAGGCTCCTTGGGATAGTTACTGTAAGGCCTTGGGTCCCTTTTGGTAGAATGTGTGTTTTCCAATCCCTCTTGATTAGTTGTGCACAGGGGACATGTTTCACACTTGTTTGTGTTGAAATGAAACACATGGAGTCTGAACAAGGGACCTGGGCATGTGTGACACCATCATGAGAGGGCAAAGGACTAAAGCTCCACTGTGAGGCCACGGAGAGTACCCCAAACTGTGAAAAAAAACAAAGACATATGTGTAAAGTTCCTGATATCTTTGGATAAATGGCAATAATCCTAGACTCCCTGGGACAGTGGAAGAATTGTCCAGATCCCCTTGAGCAGAAGCCCTTGGGTAGGTGAGGGAGATTCGAGATCCCTTTTAGCAGAGGTGGGTGGTGTGAGGATTCCTTGGGTTGTACTGCTAGAGCTTGGGATCATTGTGGAAGAAAGAGAGGGTTTCAATACCTCCTCTTCTATTGGGGAAGTCTAAACACACTTTAGCAGAAGGGGCAGGAGGCAATCTCATTAGTCTAGGATAAGAACATCTTTGCCCTTTTTGTTTGATAGGGATAGTATGACTCCCTTTTGGAGAGATGTGCTAGGTCTCAAAACCTCTTGCTCCGAGGGGCCATATCTAGGTCTTATTTGGGTGGAAGTGGAAAGCTTGGGGTACATTTGTGGTGAGGAGGACTGACTGAGACCCCTTTGCTGAGAATGGACAAGTGGACATCCATTCTGACATATGTGGCATGACCCAAGACATGGTGGGGTAAGGGAGAAAGTGCCACCACCCCTTTGACACATATGGGATTTCCCAGAACTCTTTGGGTCACTGAGGATGGTCGCAGTGTCCCTTGGACAGCAGGGGAATATACCAGTCCACGTCTCCAGAGGAGGAAGGTTCAGGCACTGCATCATCTTCTTTCAGGTGTAAATCCAGCTCGGGAGTTGTGTATATGGAAACTCCATGCAATCTAGTGTAGACCCTACATAATCCCAAACATGCTTGCACCACAGGATGGTTCCTTTTATTCAGAGGCCCAGACCTGCGCACAAACGGAGTGACCACTCCTTTACTGATGACAATTCTGAAGGCAGATGCCCTGGGATACCAGTTCCATGTGGTACACTTGTACTCTGGAAACTCGAGAGAGACTGTTTCTCTTTCTTTCTTGTTCTCCCTCTACTGTGTCCCCATCATTCTGTTTCTGCTGGGCTCTGGGGTCTCTTTCAGGCCTGGGCTCCCCTTACTCTCTGGAGTATCCTCAGGACTGGAAAGGTTGTCAGGGTTGTATGCAGACCTGGAGCTCCAGGTTTTGATTTACCTCAGTGTCTCCTCTGGTTCCTGGTCCACGGAAGGTTGAGGGCTCAGGAACCTGGGCAGGGTCAGAGGCAGCTGTTGAGGAGGTGGTACATCCTCCATGTCTTGGGTGCTGATCAGGCAGGTCTGCAATTGGGATGCCTATCATCCTCGGGTTCAGGGTCCTAGCTGCAGACCTGAGTCCTGGGCCTCAGAGAGCATGGTCAGTGTATAAAGGGTGACTGCCAGGCCCTGAGTGGCAGGTGTTGCTCCAAACATCTGGCCAGGTGGTAGCTTAAACAATCGACCAATAAGGAGGCAAATCAGTCACCCCATATAAAGGTACACTAAGGCAGTTGCCCATGTCAAGGGGCAGCAAGAAAGATAAATTGGTATCCTAGGAGACTGGCTATTCTTCTGAGCTCTGTGGACATGTCTGCAGTGGAGGCTCACAGAAACCAAGTGGCACCTGGCTTCTGGACCCAAACTTACCTCAAGAGAACTCCAAAGAGAACTGTCCTCCGTCCAGCACGGGTGGGTCCCGAGCTGTCCGCCAGCATCATTCCATCCTTCTCCATCACTGCCAGCCGTGGCACACTCAGAGTGGGCTTGCGTTCTAAATAGGTGCGCACTAACTGGAGATCATGACAGACCTGGAGCATGAGTGTGAAAGTCTGCGGGATTTAGATCCCATCCTTTTAGCTAGCAAAGGCTTCTTGATGTCCACACCACATATCAGAGGGTGGTGAGAGGAGGGAGAAACATCAACTCGTCCCCCATCAGTGTGAATGAGAAAGGGCGACCCAGATGGTCTCTCCCTTGACTGTGGCAGGCAGGCATGCTTCCTGACAGGCGGCCATCAGAAGGATCTGCTACCCCTTGGGAGACTCACAACTGTAAATGTCTTGGGGACTCCCAAAAGCATTAGGCTATTCCCTTAAAGGGCAGGACCTGGGCCATCAGAAGATGCAGCAGAAGATCACATCCCAGACCTTCTTCATGGAGATTGTAAAAGTGCAATTCAGACTTTTAGAGCACTCCCTCCTTCCTGCTCCATTACAAATATAATATCTAACTAGCAGGACTATTTGTACTAATGCTTTTAATTCTTGATATATAGGAAAGATAATATAAAAAATAAATTGTATTATCCCCTGGTTTATACTATGCTGTGACTTTCTAGTTATTTAGGAAGTAAAATCTTGTACAGTACTTCAAAAATAAAACAATTTAAAATATCATCCATGCATTAGATTCATAATAATGTAGATATTTATGTCTAATCTTTCGAAAAATTAGACTTAGCCATTCTTCTTGTATAAATAAAACTGGGCCTCAAATTGTAATTTCAAAGTTAAAATATTACTTTACTGAACATGCAGAGTTAAGAGCTGAAGAACTTTGTTGTTTGTGATGTAATCCCAGGTTAGCTGACAAGGAACCAGTGGATGGACCCACACCCTATACACTATGGAAGTTTGAAATATACAGTGGGTTATTCAGGGTCTTTTCTTCACTTAAAGCATTTCATTTGTGTTTAGCACTCATTACCAAAAACGAATTTTGCATCTGTAGCATTTTATCTTTTTCTTAGTTTTTGATTTCTATTTAATTTTTTCTTCACAAATTTAAGAAAATAATTTTTCTTAATAAAATAACTGTATTTTTAAATGAAAATGCAACCCTCTTGTTTTTTTTTAACAATTTCTAATTAACTGCTAAATACTGAATTCTTTGTAATACACATTCATTAATTTTTGGTCTTATAAAAATCTTTTCATTTGTTTCTGCAAAGGCAAATGAAGGTAGGGTGATACTCAGCCTTTCTCTAAATACAGTAGGTTTTTCTTCTTGCGGGTCACTGATTTGAATGAGCAATAAGAATGTTCATGTTTAGAAATTATTGACTTAAATTACTTTTTCCTTTTTTAAACATAGAAGTGCAAATGTAATTTATATGTCACAACACAAAGGTGACATAGATATACATTATAATGATCAGGTTAGGAACTAGTGTTTGCTCTTTCTTGCTGTGATAAAAGCACTAACCAACAACAACATGGGTAGGAAAGGATTTATTTCGTCAGTGAGTGCATGGTGGTGGAAAGTCCCCTGACCTCACCAACTCAAGGCAGGAATCTGGAGGCAGAAGCTCAAGTAGGAACCACAGAGGAAATTGTAACTGGTGTGATCCTCCTGACTAGCTCAGATACTTTTTATAAGGCCAAGTCCCACCTGCACAGGCATGAGATTGCCCATAGTGGGTGAGGCCTTCCTACATTAATTAGCAGTCAAGAACTGTTGGATCCCTCGACCAGCAAGGAAAAACCGCACTCCAGATGTATCGGTTGCAAGTAGTTTTATTCAGTCCTTCTTCCAAGACAGCAACTCTTCCCCCAGACAGCAACTCCAACTAACAGACATCCACTTGAACTCTCCAACAGTAACTCGAACTCTCAGCAACTCCAACTCTCTCTGACAGTAACTCTAACTCTCTCCCTTCCTGGGCTGCTTCTCCTTTTATATCCCCTAGCTTAGCCAATCACCTAAAAGGTCAAGTCCTGGGCATCGAGCCTCTAATCATGGTAAACATCACATGCAGGTCACAAGGCCTGCATGCTTTTAGCAACCAGTCATACTTCCTTCCTGTAACCTTAGCAACCTCCCAGCTCTAGGAGGAAGCAGCAGCAGGATGCCATCTTTATTTCTCCCCACAAAGAACCAGTGCCACTGACATGCAGGCAGGCAACTTTGATGAAGGGAATTCCTCCAATTGAGGCTCCTCTTTCCTGTAGTCTCTGATTTGTGTCAAGCTGTGTCTGTGCTCTACCACTGATACACACTGATCACTCAGTGACCCTGAAACTTGTCATTGAGTTAGCATGCCTGGACAGCAATCTCCTGGGATCCATGTGGTATCCCGGTTCTACCCAAGGCTTTGGTTGAATGCTTATAGCTGACTATTCTCATGGATTCTAGGGGATGCAAACTCAGTTCCTCAAGCTTACTTAGCAAGCACCTTACCTACTGAGCCATCCCCCGGAATTCCTCCCCAGTTCTTTGTTAAACAGCAAATTGAGACTCTAAACAACTATGTAAAAACAACTGCCATGAACATATGTAGCTCAGTTGAAGTCTACTCCTCAGTAAAAAAAGAACACAAAGTTCACATGTTTAAAATATTAAGATGTAAGCTACAGAAAGGAGAAAACAATCAAAGATGAAACTTGTTTTGTCCAATGGAATTGCTACTATTTCTACTTACGTGTTAATCACCAGTGTGGGCAAAATGCCCAATCAATAGCAGGAAACTCATGCTTGGCACAGTGAATCTTTCTACAAACCTGCGGCCGGGGAGCTTATAGGCCCTAGGGGTGAACCATCAACTATTATTTTGCTCAGTGTCCAAAGTGTCAAACTTCCCTTCTAAATCCATAGGTCTGTACCTATAGGCTGGTGCAGTACTTAGTCCTCATCAGAGACACTATTTGTTTTAATACAGAGACTCATGAATGGTCAAAATGCAGAGAGTTTCAGTCAAGTGTTCAGCCATAAGTGGGACATCTATATTATAGTTCCTTCCATCAAAGCTCAGAGAATACTCTGGAAGAGGGGTTACAAAGATTTTTAGAGCTAGATGGGCTAGAGATAAGGCTTAGGAAATAAGAGTAGAATTACTGCTTTTCCAGAGTAGCAAAATCTTCCCAGGATCTACACACTGCAGGTCATGATTGACTATATCCCCATTTCTTGTGACCTCTGAGAGTACCTGCCCTCATGCATACACACTCCTACACAACCACACACAAGTGCATGCCGGTGCACATACACAAACACACACAGAGACTTATACAGATTCCAGCAGTGCACTCTGGTGCATGGTGTGCTGTGCCTGGTTCCCAGGAACAGTGCATATCCCTTGTGATGCCCCCTGCCATTTAAGACAGATGCTGAGCCAGGATTCTATCTCAGAAGGTTGTCACATGCTCGCTCTCTAGGAAGAGGTTCCTGGTGAGGATTTCTGGATATTCCTGCTGTTTGTGAACTTAGAACACAGACAAATCATGAAATGAGATGGTATATTTCCTTTGCAAGCAGGAAGAAATAATTATGTAAAAGCAAATATTTTATAAAACTAAGTCCAAGTTATATTTAAAATGCTTAAGAATTCATTATTGTCCTGTGTATGCAAAACTTTGTAGAGGTATATGTGCTCATGTACTAATGTGGGCAGGTGAGAGCACATCTATGGGGTCCTCTTTTTTCCTTCTCCTCCTCCTCCTCCTCTTCTATTTCCTCTACCTCTTCTTCTTCTTTCTCCTCCTTCTATTCCTCCTTTTCCTCTTCTTCCTCCTCCTCCTCCTCTGCTTCCAGTTCCATCTTGATCAATAATCTCAGTTAATTTACATTTATTTTTTTCAGTTTGTGTTGTCCTATGATTATATGTATTTTTGTGTTTGAGGAGGATGATGGAAGGTGTGGGGTGTGTACATGTCTGAGAAACAAAGAGAGAGAAAGCAATAGAGAGAGAGGCACAAACAAGTCTGAGTATGGTAATGTCAAAGGACAACTTGTGTGAGTTACCTCCTATCTATAACCATGTATATCCTCTGGAAAATACTCAGTTTATCAGTCTCAGTGGAAAGTACTTTTACCCTCTAATCCATCCAGTCATCAGCTTAATTTTTGCAGTTTTATTTGTATTTTACTTTCTAAGCATCCTGTTTACTTATTTCTTAAGACAGGTCCTCATGTATCCCAGTCTGGTCTTGTGCTCAAAAATCAGAAAAAGTAGGGTTAGTTCTGAATCTCCTGTGTCCGTCCAGAAGGCTAGAATTCTAGTCTTTTCCCACCAATCTTCAGTGTTTTGTGTAGTCAAGAGAATGAAACCAGAGCTTTGCATATTAAAAGTGAGCACTATTAAGAGAAAGCTATACTGCCAACCATGAACATTGTCCTTCATCAGTTATTTTGTTTAGATATCCTGTGGATAAATGCTCTTTGGTTTTATTTGTGTCTTGCTTTTATTCTGAAAGTGGATTTTTAACACAAAGTATATTCAATTCTTTTATCTCAGAAATGAATTGTCCCCCTCTGTCTCACATCTGTGATTTCCTGGGAAATTATTGATGTCTAAGACATATATTTTTATTTGCTAAATTTTCTTTCTAGGTGATACTTCACGCTTGCCTTCATTGTGTTACATTCTCACAGTTTTAGTTATGATGAGTCCTTACCAGAATTTCTTGGGTTTAAGGTGAACTTACTCCTTCTCTTCACATTCTGCCATCCTCCGTCTATTGTTTTTTTGTCTTCTATGAACTATAAACTTTCCCAACAACCAGTTAATTGATCACTTCTTGACTCTACCCTCTTCTAAATGTTCAGTAGCAATTGCATCACGGTTCTATTCCTCTTCGTTTGATTCTTCTTCCTTCCAACTTCCCTCCTTCTGTCCCCTCGCTCTTTCTCTCTTTTTTCTTTACTTTTACCTTCTTCCTTCAAGTAATTATGTCTTTCTTTCATCCCTTCCATTATTTCCCTTCCCTGATTCCCTTCCCTCCCTCCCTCCCTTCCTTCCTTCCTTTCTTCCTTCCTTGTAATTCAAAATCGGTTTAGGAGGATTGAAATCGTAACGTTCGCTCCTTCCTTCTATCCTTGAGGTTCCCCTTCTATAAAATAATGCCTCACACAATCCCTAATCTCCAAGGGGTTCTTGATCTAGTTCCTCAGACTATCATCAGCCCTCTGTCATTCACTCTATCAACCAGCTCATCACCCCTCAGACTTTCCCTGTCTCCAAAAACAAAGCAGAGAAATAATCTATTTGGAAAGTGGACTCCAATGAGTACCTGCAGAACCTGGGTACTTGGCCTAAAGATCTTTTCTGTTGCCACAGGGACTTGCAGGGCTCTTGGATGCAGCAGCTGGGTCTCCTATGTTGAAACGCATCCCGCTTATTCAAACTCTAGTGAACCAGGCAACTTTCCGGGGCCACGAGAAGACCATTCTGATGCCCGCTGGGCACACGGGAGCATGCCAGCTTGTGACTCGTTCCCAGTGCCTGTGACGTCACTCGCAGTGTCACCCGCTGGCCCTCTCCTTTGCGGAGCCAGGGTTCCAATCCGAGGCTGGCACGAGCTAGTGGTCTGGTCAGAGTATCTTGCGATAGAAATCCTGGATCCTTCGGGCACTTGACAGCTTGTCATAGGGACAAACTGAGAGGAGAACATTTATTCCCTTACAAGTGCAAACAAAAACTGAACTTTCTCATGAAATTGATATTAAATTGATATTTCTTCTTCATGAAACCCTGTGGAATTGACTTCTATGGTTGGAAGTCCGAGCAAACTAACTTGACTCCAAGGCCTAACATTAATGACAGAATGCTTGAATCTGGTAGGATCTGGGGGGTGCAGATACGAGATGGGCTATAAGCATGATTAAGATGATGCGTAGGAAGTGTTCAAAACTTTAATAAAATTATACAGAAAATGAGGACCACAGACATACCTTGACTAACCAAAGCGAGCTGAGACATAATGAGTTTGCTTGTATCTTTGACACCCTTGAGACCTGTGACACTGGGAAAACTGGGAAGCTTGGCCTGAATTTCTGTGCAACCACAGTGACTTGGCGGACTGTATGACCAAGAGACTAGGTCTCCACTGGCTGGGGCTGTATGAACCCAGGCAATGCTAGGACCCTGTTTGATGCCCTTTCACATTACTGCAGTGGATGAGGGTGCATGGTATGTTGACCCTGGTTCCCAGGAACAATGCATCTTTCTTGTCGTACCACCTGCCAATTAGGACATTAACAGAAAGGATTCTAAGTCAGAAGGATGTCATGTGCTCACTCTTTTATAAGAGGTTTCTGATGAATTCTGGTTGCTCCTGGCATTTTGTGAGCCTTGACAACAGCAAATCATGAACTGGGTTGGTATATTTCCCTTGCAAGTGTTATGATATAGTTTTGTAAATGAAACTATTATAAAAATGAAGCCCAAGAGATATTTAAAATGTTAAAGTATTTATTATTGTCTTATATTTGCAGATGTATGTAAAGGTGCGTGTGCTCATGTGCTACTGTGAACAGGTGAGAGCACATCTGTGGGGTCTTCTATTCCTTCTCCTCCTCTTCCTCCTCCTCCTCTTCCTTCTCCTCCTTCTTCTCCTTCTCCTTCTCCTACTTCTTTCTTCTTCTTCTTCTTTCTTCTTCCCCTTCCTGCTACTCCTCCTCCCCTTCCAATTCCCTCTTATTAATAATCTGTTATTTTACATTTATTTCTCCTTTGGATTACGTGCTGCTTTATGGATATATGTATTTCGGTGATTATGTGTTTTTGTTTCTGTGTGTATGTGTGTGTGAGTGCATGCGTAGGTCTGTGTGTGTATGTGGGAGAGAGACAGAGAAAGTAATAGAGAGAGGTACAAGAATGACTGAGTATGTGAATGTCAGAGGACAACTTGTTTATGTTAGTCCTTTCTAGAAGCATGTAGGTCCTCTGGACAATATGACTTTGTCAGGCTTAGTGGAATGTGATTTTACTCCTAATCCATCTAGTCATCAACTTAGTTTCTGCAGGTTTAGGTTTATTTTATTTTCTATACATACTATTTACTTATTTATTGAGACAGATTCTCATGTATGGCAAGGTGGTCTAATACTCAATCATTAGACAAAGTACGGTCAATTTTGAATATTCCTATGCCCTTCCAGAATGCGAAGATTAGAGTCTTGTATCACCAAGCTTCTGAGACTTTTTCATTGCTACAGACCTAAACTAGAACTGCACACATCGTAAGTGAGAAGTGTAAAAATTAACTATACTCCCATCCACGGACATTGTCCTTAATCAGTTATTTTGTTTAGATATGCTGTGGATAAATTCTTTTTAATTTTATTTGTGTCTTGCTTTCATTCTTAAAGTGTATTTTCAATACAAAGTGTATTCAATTTTTTTAGCTCTGAAATAAATTGCCCCCCTCTGTCTCACATCCTTGTTTTCATGGAAAAAAATGATGTTAAATACATATATTTTCTTTTTCTAAAGATTTGTTTTCTAGCTGATCCTTCAGGTTTGTCTTCTTTGTGTTAAGTTCTCACAATTTTAGGTATGAAGAGTGCTCACTAGAGTTTCTTGGTTTTAAGGTGAAGTTACTCTTTGTCTTCACATTCTGCCTTTTTCCATCTCTTGTTTTTTCTCTTCTATGAAAGGTAAAAAAATTCCAACAACCATTCAACTGAGCACTTCTCATCTCTACCCTCTTCCAATTGCCCCTTAGTAATTGCTTCAGGGTTTGATTCTCTTTCATTTTTCTCCTTCCTTCCAACTTCCCTCCCTCCATCCCCTCGCTCTTTCTCTCTTTTTTCTTTAATTTTACCTTCTTCCTTCAAGTCCTTATTTCTTTCCTTCCTTTGTCCCGATTCCTGTCCTTTCCATCCTAGTTTGTTCATTCTTTCTTTCCTCCCTCCCTCCTTCCTTCCCTCTCTCCTTTCTTTCTTCTTTCTTTTCCATCCTCCCTCCTTCCTTCCTTTCTGCTTACTTCCTCCCTTTCCATCGATCTTTCCATTCTTTCTTCTTCCTTCCGTCTCTTGGTTTTCCTCTGTTTACTTCCTTCCTTTGTCCTTCGAGGCCTCACTCTCTTGTTCTCCATCACATTCCTTCCTTCTTCTCTCCCTCTAACCCTCTCTTCTCCAATCCTTCCTTCCCTCCATCCTTTCTTCTTATCCATTCCTCGCCCTGACACAGACTCAGCTAAAATTTCACTTACTGAGTGTCTAGATGTATCACAGAACCCCGGGATTGTAAGAAAGACTGGAGACACGGCAACACACAAAGAATCCTACTCCTCTGCAGAACACTATTACAGAGCATGTGAAGGAGTGGAGTACCAGTGAGGGAAAAGGCCCAGTGCAGACAAAGGAGGAGCAGGGACAAACCCTTTGGAAGGCCAAGAACAGATCATTTCTTTATCTGGCTGTCATGCCACGTTCTCATGAGTTAAACTAATCCAGCTGGGTAAGGAAAATGTGTGCACTCTGCAACATGAAACGAGAAATTCAAAAATTAACAAATGAGTTACATTTCCTACTGATGCATGCCTCCTTCTGCCTAGCACTGTCTTTGTTGCTTGCTGACGTGCATGCGTGGGTGAGGCCCCATTAGGGGGCATGGCTTAGACATGGATCTGCAGCCATTTGCCCCTCTGATAATAAATGGAAAACTCTCACATGGCATTCATTAAACACTTATGTATCATAGTTCATAAAGCAAAGACTCCATCACAGATCATTTAATCATTCTCCTATGTAAAGACATGGAGATGGTTTTCTGTCCCTAACTTTTATGAGTAAGGCTGCTGAACTCAGTTGAAGCTAATTTATTTTATACTCAGTTTATACCATTTTTCTATATACTTAAAAATCGTCTTGTAAATCTCTTATCTTGAAACTGCCTCCTTTAAGAAACTTCTGATGACTGACCCCACACTGTTGAAATGAAAATTATGTTTTTATATTGGAAAACTAGCACTTTGGAAAATAAAGAGTGAAGAAAATAGAGAACCTCCACTCTTCTCTTTTCTGCTCTTACCTATCCCAATGTATCTTTTTAATGGAGTTTCCATTTTTTAAATTAATTTTAACCATCTGGGAGTTTTTAAAATGATTTGAGAGGTTACAGTGGAGATGAGATTTTTATCATAAATAACCCAAACCTATTCCACAAGAATAAAAAGCCTTTCTTATTTTTCAACAGAGCCATATCATTAAACCAATTTTTCCCCAATGTATGCTGCAGTGTTTCTGTTTATCCCATCGTTTATGAATTAAGGAGGGCACACTCTGCTTCCAAGGAAACCAAGACTCTTCTGAAGGAAAATGTAGAACTGCAATTGTATTGGAGTGAGATATTTTGTTGGATGGCAAGGAAAATAACAAAAATAGAAATCAAGATGAGACATGTCAAACCCCAGGTGCGTAGAAACCATGGGAAGATAAAAGAAAAAGCACATGCAAGACATTAATGCACAGAGTAACAAATATTCATAGTCAGTGTTCAGAGGCCAGATGAACGTTGGTAATATCAAGGTTTCTTTTAAGTCTGAGCACATGAATTCTTTCTTACCAGAAGAAAACCCTGTGATGTCTGAAGAGATGGCTCAGTGGGTAAAGTGTTTGCAGAGTGGGTGCGAGGATCTAAGTTTGAGTCCCCAGAACACATGCAAAATATAGACGTGGTGGCACATACTTCTGTCATCCCCACACTAAACATGTAAGATTTCAGAAAAGTAAGCACCTTTATGTCATCAGAATGGAAGCCTTCAATTAACAGGGAGAATCTAACTGGGATGGGATTGACCGAGACAGGCTAAGAGGAACCATTCCCTCTCAAGAAACCTTACAACTGAGAATCATTAAGGAACTCCTCTTTGGTTTTTTGTTGTTGTTGATTTTTTTTCCTTTTCGTGTGTATGCTTGTGTATGCACATCTGTATCACAGCAGGTGCTGGGAGTTTACAGGACCATGTAGAGAAGTGTGTGGCCTACACTACTTGACTGTATCCTACAGCAGGGTAGTTGCCTTAACAGCCTTGGGGATTCTTCTGTCTCTACATGTTCTCCTGTGAGTCTGAGGATGACAGAAGTATGTGTCAGCATGTCTGTATTTCACACGGGTTCTGGGGATTCAAACTCAGATCGTTGTACCTGCTCTTCAAACACTACCCACTGAGCCATCTCCTCGGCTCATTACATTTCTTTTCTATCATGATACCTTCAGAGCATATATTTCTATTTCCATCTGGGTCTAAACTATACAATCTAAGAAAAAGGTTTTACAAAGTGAATTCTTTCTAGAGAAATAAGAAATACTCTGTTTGAAAATCATATATGTGAAAGAATAGAAGGGGGAAAGATATCATGGAAAAAAGCAATTTTCTTTTATGTAAGCATTAAGCCTGCTTGTGTCTAGCTGCCTTCTTATTATGAAGTGTCCGCAGAGCACAGAAGAAGGTGTTGGGGATGGTTGTTAGCTACCATTTGGTGGATCATCTTCAAGAACAGCCAGTGCCTTTAAACATTGAGCCATCTCTTCAGCCCCCAACAAAGGTCAGCTGTGAGAACCTTAGTGGGTGAGAAAATTTAAAACTCTTTAAAGGATACACCATTACACCTAGCATGTATTGTTGACTGTGTTTTATTGTTTTGGGCAAGGGTTTGGGGGATCCTCATTACCCATGAGCCATCTTCCCAGCCCCGGCTGGAAGGCATCACTAAACTATCACATGTCCAAGTTAGAAAACAGGAGGATCCAAGGCAAAATGAGATAAAAAAACAGTGGGAGTTCCATGATTGATACCAATGTTCTATTGCTGCTCTGGAAGGAGTCTCTGCCTTGTGTATCATTTCTGAATTTTAATGTTATCATTTGCCATGGGCTCCTGGGAATCAATGTTGCTCTAACTGACTTGAATGCATGTTTTGTCTAAATTCCCACATCTTTATTATAACACAGCTTTGATGGAGACATCACCAAGGACCCACTGAATCTACATTTTCTACAGGGTGCTTTGCAAATTCTGATGCAACAGGAGGTAAAAGAAGAGGGGTGACCATGACCAGGCCAGGAAATGTGGGGAGTGAGCACGCAGGCTGGAACTTCTTTTATGTGTTGGCTGTATTCTAGAGAAATCTCAGTACAGAATTAATGCTACAAGAAAGCTTCAGGAATAAATTTGTTCTATTAATTATCCTTCTGGCTGAGGGTCTTATTAGAGAAAATCAATTTAATTTTTACTTTTGTAGTTCCTTAGACCGTATGGAAAAATCTTGAGAGCATATCAATATTTTGGTAGTAGGATCACTTGATGGGAAACATGGTTGCATCTGCTGTGATCTCTAATGCCTCAGCTGAAAAAGGACTTTAGCTGTAGCAACCCAATGCCTTTGCAGGAAGTTATCAATACCAAATTATACAACTTATACAGCATTTTTAAAATTAGTCATCCATATGGTTTTAATGCTAATTTTAAAAAGTCCCCTTAAAAATGCTTTATAGGATATAAAATGGTGTGTATGGAATTATGTGATTTGAACAAAATTCCTAAAGAGTTCATATTAAATAATTTATCTCCCTAGAAGTTAATGATATTACATTTCTTATTTCATTCTTTTCCTGTAAAGGAATAAAAATAGTAGATTGGGTGTCAGGGTATAATGCTTTTTTAAAGAACCATTTACAATCTTAGACACAAAAGTTTAAGTACCCCATGTGCATTTTTCTGAGATTTGAAAATTACAGTGCTTTGAAGTGGTAATTTCTTCCACTCAATCATATTTCCGCAAACATCACGTTGAACAAATATCCCTGAGTTTTTCTAGCAAGAATGCCCAGGCTGACTTGAAAGGGGATGGAGAGACTTGTCTTTCTTTCTCCAGTAATGTTCTCACTTTCCAAAAACCAACGTTTCCAAGTGATGCCAGTTATCCTGAAGACACTTCAGATGGTCAAACAACTTAACTCTATACATTAGTACTACCAGACTCTCCTCTAGCCCTGTGGCATAAGCTTGGATGAAGCCGAAATGCAACACTGGGAATGTTTACAAAGTCAAAAATATTATTGATCTTTCCTTGTGATTGAAGTCCAAACCTTACACACAACAGGGCAGGTCAGATTTGCATCAAGGAACTGGGGCTTAAGCCTGCAATCACAGACTGGCTGCACTGACATGTAAACATTGTGCACCCTTCCTCCTGCTCATAGGGTTGTTTCCCTAAGTGCAAAAAGAGACATATTTTAATTTAAAAATGGCAACATAAGAAATTATGCCTAAGATCAAGTGTACCTCCAGGATTCCTGGAGGACATGGGATAGAATTTGGTTTGTGTCTTTCAATAGAAGATTTCAGTTTAAGAAAAGAAACCAGGAATGTTGGTACCAATATCTAAGTTCAGCATTTCATAGGTGGAGGCAGGAAGGATCATGAATTTGAGGGCTGCTTGTACTATGTCGGAGACACACATGAAAAGGTAAAAAACATAGAGAAAAGGAAAGAGGTTAGGAAAAACAGAAGGGAGAAGAGAGAGAGGGAGGAGGGAAAGGAAAAGAAAGGAAGACAGAAGGATCATACAGAGGAAACAGAATGTACAGACAATAGTAGAAAATTATGTTCAAATGGAATACCTCCATCTTGAGTATCAAGGAAAACTTACCTTGTGTTTATTAATTTGTTCATTGGATTCAGTGAAGCATGTGAGTGTTGACAACCCATAACCTGGGAATGGTACTCAGTACTGAAAAATGAAACCACTGTACTAAATTCCAACATGACTGGCTGTCACATCAGATGGCACATATCCCAGAGTTCCACATCCACCCTCAGCCACCATGGATCAAAAATGCAGAGTTTCATTATGCATGTGTATGTGCCTCTCTTTTCTTGTACATTCATGCCTGTGTGTGTGCGTGAGTGTGGAGGCCCAAGGACAACCTCAGATGTCTGCCTCCTGAACTCAATCTACCTCTTTGAAAAATGGGCTTGAATGTCCCCCGATAAGGAACTTAGGATGCTGCATAAGTGTACCCCATTTCCCCAAGTCTGTCTTCACACTCTAGTCTTAGTCTCTTGTCTGTCCAGTAGGCAATGGAAGTCATTCTGTTCTAGCTTGACTTTTAGTTCCTGTAATATACATTATGGCCCAGAGCAACTGAAGGAGGAACCGAAAAGAACTCTCTCCAGTCACAAATCATTTCTGAGGGAAGGCAGGGAAGAAAGTCAAAGCAGATATCTGGAAGCAGGAACTGGAACAGACAACGGTGGAACCCTGCTTCCTTGCCTCCCTTCCCAGGCTGGCTCAGCTACTTTTCTTTCTCAGGCCCACTTCCCTAGGGATGGCACTGCCCACAGTGGACTGGCACAGCAATCGGTAATTAAGAAAATGCCTGGTTCACAAGCCCACAGACAAACCTGATGGAGGAATCTCCTCAACTGATGTTCCTGCTTCCAGGTGTCTCAAGTTGACAAACCAAGATAAACCTCGACACTCAACATTTTTCCAGACCTGGTTCCACTGTCTAGTTCAGAGCCACTGTGTAAACATTCAGCCTACATCCTTGCAAAGTTAATCACTGTCTGCCTGTGTTTGAACACATTAGGTCTACACATTCATTTGGACCCTTGACCCCACAGTACTACGAACAGTGGCCCTTCTACTGAAAAACCTTCAAGCAGAGGAACTACCCAACAAACTCCACGTCCTGCAATTACTAGACCCTCCACTGGTTCTCGAGGCAAACAAGGAAACTTTTCCACGGCATTGGTGTTCCCAGAGAAAGTCCAAATTCATGTTACAAGAAGAGACTATGAGAGTTGCAGGAAATTAATCTAGAGAACAATGATCAAAGCCTTTTCAGTATTGTAGCTAATAATCAATATCTTTTTTATAATTTTTTCTGTGGGTTGATGTTTCAGTTTTGGTGGAGGGATAGCTGTCTAGGAGCACATTAAATTACATCCCTTCTGTCTACCTGTAATATTGCCCATTCCCTCCTGCTCTTTTCTAAGTAGTAACAAATAAAACACTCTTTACACACATACATATATATAAGCAAACACACACACACACACACACACACACACACACACACTCACACAGGGAGCATTGTCCTTCCCAGTCTGCTATCTAAATTTAATGACAAAAGAAAATACTCCTTCTTAATATAACACCCTGAAAATAGAGATAAAATAGTTTATCTATTGTTTCTGACTCATTATCAAATTGTTGGGATATTCCCCTCCAAGACAACTGTTCTTTTATACTAGCGATAATTGAGTCTGGGAGTCAGTTGGCTTCTCGGGCCCTGTTGGAAGTACAATAGGCAAGGTTCCCTTTGCTTTGCACCCTTTATCTTTTGACAATTCATTTCTGATGAAGAGGAAGCTAATTGGCTCTAGGTCTCCCCATCTGCTTACCTCTCATGCACACAATTTCCTTCTGGGAATATTTTCTCTCCAGTAAATGTCTAATTGCATTTTTATGACACCTTTTTGAAAAAGAAAGTTTAGGCTCACTAAAAGGTCAGAAGACATTCTTAGTGGAACAGCGGTTAATGCAATTTTTTTTCCAAGCACAGTGCTACATTTCCTGTTGGGGGATAAAATTACATATATGTTTCATGTGCAGAAGTCCTTTGTAGACAGAGACTGCTGATGTATGCAATATGACACACCAGTATCTTTCAGTTGTTAACAAATATCCCCTGTCATACCTTTGACTTAGGATGGGTAACACATTTTTGTGGGTCCTGGCCTGAAACTGATGATCTTGTGGAGTAAACTTATTTGGGTAGATATGCACACAGTATCCAGGGGAAACCATCCATTATTTTCTGTTTGTATTGCTTTGGGAGGGCAAGAGGAATGAAATTTTTGTTGGCCATCAAGTCTTTTTCCTCCTTTTTGGAGACTTCAATCACAGTTATGCAGAAAGAAATAGCACAACCCACACACCTTGCAGAGTCCACACACAAGTAACTAATTTCCTTGCTGATATGAGAGCATTTGCACACTGCTGCAAAGTCAAGTATTTGTCTTTTGAAATCACTTTTAAAAACCAGCTCCCAGTTGTCCCTCAACATGAAGGATGCCCCATGAGAAACCAATTTTATGTGAAATATTGGCAGTTGCCTGGAGAAAGCATCAATATCGCACATTGCTAATGAGAAATGTTTGGGACCAGACAATGGCTTCATTATTTCTACTTTGCAGGGTTGTCTATAGAGCCAACTTTCCTGGGGAACCTGGGGACAGTTCATGCTGGGCTTCCTGGGCCAGCCATCTCAGGACCACACAGACACATTCCTTGTTCTTATTGGGCAATGCTCACTCTAGTTTTTTTTTTTTTTTCTTTCTCTTCTCCCAAACATAGCCTTTCCACCAAGGAGGAGATCCAGATAATAGAGACATGTGTGGTCCTGAGAGCCATATGTAACCCCAATCTTGCAATTCCTGTCTAGCTCCACAACTTTCACCTACAAAATACTTCCTTCTATGTCAACCAGAAAAAAATTTAAACACATATATGCCTACATTATAAACTTGCATGAGAGTGATTTGTGGATTATACACCAAACTAAAGTACAATGTATGTGAAAATATTGTCAATATATTTATCCCATTATATAAGAAACTGATAGAAAATATCTTAAGAGAAAACCACTTAAAATACAGACACAGAAAGACAAATACTAAATATTCTCAGTACTCCAGTATATTATTCACATGTTAAAAAAAAAAAAAAACAGTTTATTTCATAGAAGTAAAGAATGAAGCAATAAAAGTTGAGGAAGAGATCATTTTTAGGTGGTTTGAAAAAGCCATATGAAAACCTAGTATTCTATAAGTTTTCTTGCTGTTGTTTGTTTCTCTTTTCTTATGTGTGTCTGTCTGTGTCTGCAGGTACCCACGTGGTCTGAAGACAGCATCAGATTCCTTGGAGCTGAAATTACAGGAAGCTGTGAGTCACCTGACGTGGGTTCTGGAGCTGAACTATGATCTCCCGGAAGAGTAGCAAATGCTCTCTATTAGTTCCTTCTCTGTCGCTATGATAAAAACACTGATCAAAGCAACTTGCCGAAGGAGGAGTGTATTCAGTTTATGTTTCCAGGGGGTTAGAAAGAGTCCATCATGGTGGGGAGGCAGGGCAGGAGAGGTGGCCAGTGCAGAAAGCCAAGTTGTCACATCTTCCGGAAGTCACAGGGAGGAGAAAGAGAGGGAGTCTGGCAAGACTTTAAAACTCTCAAAGTTCATCCCCTAGGAAAGTGCTTCCTTCAGAATAGCAACACTTACTAAAGGTGTAGTGACCTTCCCCAAACAGTGCCACCATCTAGGCATCAAGTGTCCACCTACTTGGACCAAGTGTGGAACACCCATTCAAAACTCCACAAGTGCTTAACCATTGAGTCATCTTGTTAGACTCTTAAGCTTTCTAAATTGACATACAAATACATACATCTATTCATGTAAAAGAGGCTAGAGTTATCTTACACAGGGGATAATGTTCTTCCAAGAAGCCATAGGCTACCAATTAAAAAGCTCACTTCTGAGTTTGGGATACGTCCCCTCCTGGTGTTAGTCAGAGGTGTCACAGAGACACCAAAATAATAGAGGCTGTGGCCACTGTTCTTGTATGCCCATGGAAACTTGATGTTAGACCCTCCTACTGAGGACACCACATATACTGGTCAAAGAACATGGGGAAATCAAGTTGTTAGTGACCAGTAAGCTTCCTGATGCTTGTTTTCATTGAACCCAAAGGTGGTGTGCAGGCAACTGGGGTTGGAGGAGTCATCCACAATGTCATTCCTATGGGAACCCTGTTAGCTTTCATAGTACCCGAAGGTGGTGTGCAGGCTACTGAGGGTCGCCGGAGTCATCCACAATGTTACCCCTATGGAAACCCTGTTAGCTTTCATAGTACCCAAAGGTGGTCTGCAGGCTACTGGGGGTCGGAGGGATCATCCACAATGTTACCCTATGGGAACCCTGTAGACTGTATGTGTGTGTGTGTGTGTGTGTGTGTGTGTATATATATATATATATATATATATCACCATTATGAAAACATAGTGCCATGAATGCTATGGGCAGAACCAACTAATTTCTGCTTACATTTAAAGCCTACTACACAGGTAGAAACACATACCTGGTACTGTCAATCTGGCCAAGCCAGAATTGGGCAGCTCACAGGCCCCAGATATGAACCTACTGTGTTCATTTCTTCTATATAAGCATAGGATCAAACAAAATCCATCTTGTTATGCACAAGAAACTCACCTACCTTAAAGGACAGGGACCATCTTTCAGTGAAATTCTTAAAATAAAATAAAAATAAAAACGTCCCGTCCAGCAGGACAAATAAGGACACACACGATGATGTTACTTCAGGCTGCAGCAGCCTCCTCTTTATTTTTCCCCCTTATATACCCAAACAGTTGTAAACAAGCTATGGGCCAACCAATCAGCCAAAAGGTCATCCTTCAACCAATCACATTAAAGGTCAGGTATCACACCCTAGGGATCACATGCTGCTCATGTGCTGATCATGCACCTGGGATTTTCTCTGGGCCTATTGTTCTGTACTTCCTCTTCCTGCCTTACCACCTCCTGGCTACAGGCCAGCTGCTTAGGTGCACATGTTGGAGCCGGCCTGCTCCCAACATAAAAACAATAGATATGGGAGGGAAAGCTGGTACTGGGAGACAACTAGATGTGAGGAACAGATTTTGGGGATCTACAGAGCAGTATGGTGACTATAGCCTTCAATTGATGATGTATTGCAAACAAATTAGAAGAATTGATGTGAATTTTCCTAAGAAATGATAAACGTTTGAGGAGATGAAAGGAGTAATAACTATCTTGATAATTCCATAATATATACAGGTAGGTATTGGAAGACCACATAAAGAATATAAGCACTGGGCGTGGAGGTGCATGCCTTTAATCACAGCATTAGGGAGGCAGAGCATGCAGATTTCTGTGAATTCCAGATGAGCTTGAGCTCTAAGGAGACCCTGTCTCAAAAATGCTATTTACTAAATACAAAATTTAGTATAATTTTTGTATATAATATTTAAAAAAGTATAAATAATCAACATATTCAAGTAAGTAAACTGGTGTACTGGATAGCTGTCAACTTGACACACTTGGGTAGAGGGAATTTTAATTGAGGAAGTTCCTCCATCGGACTGGACTGTAGCCATGTCTATGGGGCATTTTCTTAGTTGTTGAGTGATGTGGGAGGGCCCGGCCCATTGTGGGCAGTGCCACCCCTGGGCAGGTTGTCCTGAATTGTATAAGAAAGCAGGCTGAGTGCCAGGTCAAGGGAGAAAGCCAGTAAACAGCATTCCTTCATGGTCTGTGTTCCAGGTTCTTGCTCTGAGGTCCTAGCTTGGCGTCCCTTGATGATGGCTTGTGAGCTGTGAGTCAGTTAACCCTTTCCTCCCCAAATTTGTTGGATCACTATTTTCCTCACAGCAATAGAAAGAAAATAAACACAGTTTATAATGGAAAAAAAGGTAAAGTGTCTAACCATTGTGAAGTTTTCATTTTCGGTACACATAGTAGTGATACTTTTTAAAATTATATTTTAAATATTATTTTGTGTATAACTGTTTTGTCTGCATATATGTAAGTGTGCCGTATGTGTTCAAGGCCTGTGGACACCAGAAGAATGAATCAGATCTCCTGGACCTAGAGTTGAGGATGGCTGTTACCTGCCATGTCTGTGGTGGGAATGGAACCTGGGTCCTCCCAAAGAGCAGCCAGTACTCCTAACTGCTGAACCATCTCTCTAACACCTGATTCATTTTTTTCAATCATGTATGTATGTGTACATGCACATAATACATCTGTATATGCATATGGTATTTGTGAGTACATACATATAATATAATAAATACACATGCATGAGTTCATGTATATGAATGTGGGCATGCACATGGCCCAACAGGTGTGCAAAGGTCAGTATGTAACTTCGTGTTGATTTTGCCTCCCACCTTCTTTGAGGGTAGATCTGTTGTTAATGGATGATGGGCATGCCAAGATAGCGGTCCCATATATTTCCAAGGTTTCTCCTCTGTCCATCTCTTGTCTCGTCCAAAGAACACTGGGAGGGACATGCTACCATATTCGGCTGTGATATGGGTTCTCAGGGTCTGAACTGAGGTGCTCATATTTTCCAGTTAAGAACCTTATCAACTTAACCCTTTAACAAGCCCCACAATTGCTTATTTTTATTTTCTTTTTATGTGTTTGTGTGTATGTGTGTGTGTGTGAGAGAGAGAGAGAGAGAAAGAGAGAGAGAGAGAGAGAGAGAGAGAGAGAGAGAGAGAGAGAAAGGGAGTACTCACATGTGTGCTCCTTCCTGTGGAGGCCAGAAAGAGGCTGTCAGATCTGGGTGCCCTGCAGCTGGAGATGACAGTAATTGTGACCTGCACAACATGGGCACTACATTCCTCTATAGGAGCAGCATGACTCTCAATCATGGAACCATCTCTCCAGCCCGAGGACCGCTTCATTTTCCCCATTATGCTGTAAGAGTGGTTTCGACAAGAACAGAGTTATGGCTGTGTCATGCTTTGTATATCAATTTTGATGCATTTATAAAGTGATAGCATGTTTCATTTGTCTGTAACTACAATTTCTTAGTGAAGACCTTTTTATATTTCAAATTAATTTTACAGGTAAGAAAATCATTTCTACAGATGTTAAAGAACCTTCTAGGTTTGTGAGACGCAGCTTAGGACTTGACATGGGTTCTCTGTCTACATTTTCTCCTCTGATGACTCACTGAAGTGAAACATATGCATCAGTATGTGATTATGCCATTTTAGCTCTGGACTGCTCTAAAGATGCTCTGCCAAACAGCTGACAACAATAAAGATAATGAAAATGTGTAATTCACCAACACATCCCACACCATATAGATTTGTGGTTTTGTTATCAGCTAAGGAGTTTAGTGCATTTCTTTCAAAAAACATTTCAGCATTTCAAATGTCTTTTCATTGTGTCCTTGAATAAACTGATACCTGCACACCAGAGGCAGAAACAGGACATTCAGTAAATATAGGGAAATTAGTCAAATTCTACCTGCAAATCCCATGTCCGTAGTTCCCAAAATTCACCCACTGTTACAAGAGCAAATAAACGACGTTTAAGACACAATGTAAACTTTTAACTATGGAATATTGTTTCTTAAATGTGAGTCTGTGCATTTAGCTGTTATTTTTTCTTTGTGAATGGGGGGATTAGAGAGATCTGAATGTGTTCATTACAGTACTGGCATTATTTATGAACAACCTTTGTTCTGCTATGGCTTGAACAACGCCATCTAGTCCATCGTGGTTAGTCATACTTAATGGGCAGAAGTGGGTATGTATTCGGCTCTGGTTCTGTAGAAATTCTGAGTAGCCGGTGGGCATTTTCTCTGTTTGTTTCTATGTTTGTGTCTCTCCAAAAAAAAGAGACTGGAGTTGCTCGCTGCTTCCTCCTTTTTATTAGTCCATTCCATGGAATTGTGCCACCCACATTCAGACAGGGCCTTCCATACTCAATTAGCCCAAACTAGATAAGTGTTCACAGCCTGATACATGTCAATATTAACATCACGCCCGGTAAGATTTTTGTTACTCTTCCACAGAAAGGCCTCTACTCCCTTCTCCTCCCAGAAGGAAGGCAGCACATCCCTCCTCGGCTGCCCTTGGCCTCGGAGTTTGTTACTACAGGGCCTTTACATGGGAGGATTCCTCCATGTGAAATAATTTGTTGAAACCCTCTGCCAACTACATTTTAGGCATGCAGCAGATAGGGAGCAGGGTGGATTTTCGTTTTTTCTCATTACTGCTGTAATCTCTGCCCTTTGGTGGCATGGTACAACATTAGGATTATAGGTGGATGTATACATAAGCATGCTTACAAACACATACCACAGACAAGGAAGGGCAGAATCCTGCTACCAGAAACACACACATGTTGCAGACACACATAGGTATTCAATGCATATATATGAATGAATACATATTAGCCATAAAATTATAATTGTATTATGGGACTAAATGCTCAGTGAATGCTTCATCTCATCTGGATTTGCTTCAAATGACTGTGAACACTGAGCATTCATAATGAACATATCAACATTTCAACATCAGTATTTATTTTTCTTTTGCCTTACATTTCAGTTTTTCTCAGCATTGAATAACTACCAATCTCATCTTTTACTTAAAGTATTTTATGATTTATCCTTCAGTATTTCTTTTAAAACTCACATTCAAATATCTACCTCAATGACACAGTTAAACTTTTCATGGGAGGAAAATTTTCATTATGAGTTACCCATCTCCATTACTGTGAGACTTTTCCTAGAGACCCATGCAGTAACCACTCCACCAAAGTCCAACCTGGAGAATCAGTATGTTTGATGGGATTATTTACAGGAGTATGGGGAAGGGGTTACTGACAGGATCAGGGACCACTGAATGGCAGCAGAGCCACATGATACAAAGCCCACCCCATCTCAGAGCTCTCCACTTGATGGCCAGAAGGGCAGAGGATCAGAGGCTCACTGTTTTCATAACCGTGGAGGAGGGGGGGGGAAATCTCCTTTATCCTATCTGTTTCAGAGTTCTCAGACTTCTGAGGTTTGTTTTACTTCCTAGGCCTCCCTCCACCACCGAAAGGAGAGAGGTTCAATTCACCAGAAATTACTACACAATACCCACGAGCAGGGAATCTCCACCATATTGTCAGAAATTTTTCTGAAATATTTAGAAAGTAATTAAGTGCAATAAAAAATCTTTCAAAATGGAATAATATGGTAAATTTGAAATCTTGTGGACCCCAATAGTATGACCTTTTCTTCCCCTACCTGATCTAAAAATCTTGGAGTTTTAATCAAAGCTAACTATACTGAAAGGCAAATAACTGTTTTATAAGATATTCCTTGAACAGCTAATTAAAGTGATGTTCAGGATGACAGAATTAATGCCAGGAGTTTGTCTGAGGATGGATTTTACTCATTCAGATGGGAGAAATCTTCATTTCAGAAGAGTACACGTTTCTGAGCAGAATACACAGCATTTTCATAGCAATTTTAAGGTTTAATAACCTACAAATGGGACACAAACTGGAGTTTAAGAAAACCCTCATGGGGATGGAGATGCCTCAGCAGTTAAGGGCACTGGCTGCACTTTCAGAAGACCCAGGTTCAATTCTGCACCCACATGGTGGTTAAGAACCTTTCATAACTGCAGTTTCAGGAGATGCAATGCCCTTTTGTGACCTCCATGAGCAATGCAGGACGTGACACAGGTGCACTTACAGACATGCAGGCAATACACTCATACCAATAACATAAAAATAATAAATAAGTTTTTTTTTAAAAAAAGACAAGAAAACCTCTCATATCAAACTGGTCTTTGTGGACAAGATGAAACTTTAACATTTTCAAAGTCTGGCTGGCCATGGTTAGTGTCCCCCAAACCTTCAGTGTTTGCACAGCTTTACAGTTTGTTTGTTTTCTATATTTGTGTTAAATGAATCTGTCCACCTGTGACTGCATTCTCTAAATGTTATAATGTTTACCCTTTTTAGAGCATAATTGCCATTTATTTTCATGCCTGTGATTCTTCACTCTCCAATTAGTTTGCAAGTACCTTGTGCATTACACTTAACTGCTTTTATGACCAACTTATCCCATGTTTAAAACAAAGCAATAAAAATGGGTTTGTACCATAATATTACTATACAGTCTCTCAACATTTTCATTTCTTTTTAAATTAAGAACCTCCGGAATGCAAAACTAGGGATCACAAATTATTGCGTCCCTGTTCTTCCCTCCCAAGTCAGTGCACAAAGCATTCCCTTTGCAGCTAAAAAGAATTGGGGGGATTAGAAACAAAGTTCACTGTGTGAGACTTCCACAGATTTTTAACATAAGATAAAAGTAATTTTTTTTTATCTTGGCCAACAAAAGGAATATAAGACAACAGTTTGGTTTTCTGGGCATGTATGTCAGGATGAGAGAAATTTAGAGTCGTAGAGCATAGATGAGAAACCCCCATTCTCATGAATCATGTGTCATATTTCAGAGCTGAAACTACGGAGACTTCGCCCCCAGAAATTATATAGAAAGTCCAAGTTGTGTACTTGATCTTCATCATTTTTCTTTTCATACAACTTACTGGACGTCTTCTATGAAGTGTTCCATGCCTACTGCATCTTGCAACAATCTCCTGTTTCATAGTTTACGTGGTTTAACACATGAAAGCCAAAACCTAGGCTACATATTCTCAGCCAATCTGGAAGACAAACCAAGGGTCAAATGGAAAAGGTGGTTATTAACTTGTGTCTGAATTACAGATAGTTATTTTGGTATACCCCATAATTCAGCACAATGGCAGATATGCATATATAGAACTATATATGTCTGTATTGACCTCACCTGAATTCCTGAGTAGCTATTTTTCAGCTGTAACCCCTGGGTCATTGCTTCTCCTTAGAAAACTTTGACCCAATTGTCTGACTACAAAAGTAGTCAGAGAAGTGGTTTAAGGGAGAAAGGGTTTGTCCTGGCTCACAGTGGTGAGAGGGACATGACAGTAGGCAGGGAAGGCATGGAGACTGGCCCAGTCTTATTGCATCTACATTCAGGAAGTGGACAGTGAATAGAGAGTAAGGCCACATTTTGAATCCTGAAAGCATATCCCCAGTGACTCACAGCCATTAGAATCATCACTACTAGTCAGGCACCAAGTGTTCAAACACATAACAGTCAGTGTTTGAATCACAATACTCACTGTCAGGAACACGTATTTCTCCCTAACATATCAGGAATATTTTCACTCTGTCTTCACTTATAAAAACATATATAAGTGTTTCCTTATTGTCTTCCTTTATACATCTCTGAAATGCATATCTCCACTTCTGGGGAGAACTTCACCTACCCACTGTGTATGAACATATTTCCTTGTTCGTATCCATTTCACAATTCTTGTGGGCCAGGGATGCAATTGTCCCTGGTCCTGAATTATCTTCAGCTTGGCCCAATGACATGCTAAGCTGCCTGTCATAGTACGTTACTAATAACCCACCTATCCGCTGGCTGTCGCTGCTGTGGAAATGCACACATCTGCCTGCCTTACCCTGTGGGTAACCAATGCAACTAACCTTTTGACACTGCAACATGAGTTGCACATAAATGTGTTGGGATGCATTTATAGCTATTCTGGAATGCATGTGGACATGGGCTGCAGGTTAAACACACCTGTAAACAAATCATTTATTGATGCCATGTGTAGACCATTGGGAACAGCCTTATCCATGCTCAATCCTACGGCATTTCTTTACGTGGCAGACAGTGACCTGTTCTGTAACATCTTCCCTTTGCACTACCTGGTGAATTATTCATTTGACTCCCACCCAAGCCAATATTACACACAAAATTGCATCTCTTTCTTGTGCTTTGAACTTTGACAAAAAAAAAATGCAATTCCAGGCTGGCTCATTTGATTCAGATATTTAAAGCCCAAATTCTATCCAGTCTGCCAAGAATCCCTCAATCTTGAGTAAATATCTAGAGACCTAAACTCAGGAAGAGGGGAAAAGCAGAATTAGAGGGATTGGAAAAAATATAGAAAGACAGCTCTGCTGCCCTCTTCCACTCCTTTTCTCATGCATGCAAGGAAGCAGTCAGAGAGCTGGTAGTTGGGGCACAGTGTACACTGTAGACACCTCTGCAGACTCAAGTGAGAATACGACCTTTCTGTTAGACTTGAGGATTGCCAAGCTCGATTCCCATATGGGATTACAATAAAAATCAAGAGAAGGTTTATTCCTTTAGAACCCACGTGCAAGATTTTAATGCCATTTTTCAAAACAGGGCAGATGGACAGTTCCAGTAGGTATGAAACACCAGGTGTCTGAATGGGATATCGACAATACTTCTAATGAAGTCTAATGATTGTGAAACCGTTTCCTTCCTTCTTTACTTACTTGAAAATATATACATTTGCATTTTAATTGATTATATCAAGTGTTTGTCTTGGTAGCTTTTTTATGTCTTATTTAAGCTTGTCTTTCTTGATTTAAAATCATAATATTCCCATCTGTTTCTTCACAATGTTTATTGTTGTGCCTTCCACATTTTCTCAACTGGAGTTTATTGAGTATGCCTTGAGATGGTGTCTGTGTGTCTGTGTACAAGAGAGACTGAGGATTGGATCTTGGACCATGCTATGCAGGTGAGGTACTTACTATGAGCTACACTTTGTTTTTTGAATTTGACTTTTGTTCATACATATTCATCCTTTAGTATTTACAGGGATTGGGTTCCAATATCCTCATGGATAATAAAATCTATGGGTGCTTAAATACTTTAGGAATCTGGTGGGCCTAGAGTTTGCACACTGTTTCTTCTACTTGAAATCATCTTTATACAATTAGGATACCTTTGTAATTTAAACGCTGCCTAAGAAGCCGATATCATGCATAATTCAGAGATTCTGGTGAAGGAAAAAAGTCTGTGCACTTTCAGCTCAGGTGCAATTTTAAAAACATGTTTGATTTGCAGTTTGGTGAGTATACAGGAATGAAACCTAAGAATATAGAGCTTTATGTGTGTGTGTGTGTGTGTGTGTGTGTGAGACAAGCATAAAAATTATTTTATTGAATCTGTTTTCTGAACCCTTGACTTGACTATTCCTTGATATCAGTTGATCGAGACTGCCACATAAGATGGTTCAGATGACCAGTGTCCGGTAGTGTGTTCTAACCAGACCCCAATGTGAACAGTACCCTCAAAAATTTTTTTAGTGGAAAGGCTGTAGGTTTTTCCTTTGGTTTCTCTGTTTTGATGGTTTTATTTCTTTATTTCTGCACTTATTTTCATATTGTTTATTTTGTTATTTCATCAAAGTTTAGCTCTTCTTTCTCCCCAGATTATAAGTGCCATGATGTGTGATCTTCCTCCTAATTGAGGTTTTTACTGGGACTTACTGATGCAGACAAAGTCTGAGTTTCTTTCCTCTCATCTATTTTTCTCCCACTGAAGACTGTTTCCCATTTTGTGCTTTAATGTTTCAAATTAGAGCTTAATTCAGAAAAACAAAATAATGATCTCCAAATAAATCACTTGATTTCAGATTTAATTTCCTTCTGTTCATACACTGACACCTGAAGGATGGACATTGCTTTAGGGTTTTCATATGTCACATAGACAGCAAACACTTTCTACATATTATGAGTTGGAAATTACGCATGCCCCTCCCCGATCACTGGCTCATGGATTTATTGGTATCTATTACATAAAGTCATTAGTTGCTTTCCTACCAAGCCTCTGTCTCCCTATTGTATTACATGGCCCCAGGATTCACTACACATTAATATTGTTCGTCTGAATTCAACACTACCTTTTTGTGCTTCGGACTTAATTTTCTTTAGGAATATTATTTTTTTTGCACATGAGCTTAGAATTCTAAAATATTTTCCTAGTGGAAAAAATCATTTTATGTTCTATATAGTGCCTTTTAAATCAATTAATGTTATTTGCCTAAGAGTTCCTTTCCTCTGAAGATATTCATCTCTACCAAGTTGATTTCCTCTCATTGAGTATAGAATGTCCCAGGCTTGCAGTGTTTCTACCTGAGATTTCTGGCCTTCATAATAGTGACAAAGAAACACACGTGTGTTAAACGTAGGCTCTGAATTCTCACTTCTGTTTTTTTCCTGGACTACTATTCCGCAGTCTTTCCTCATAATGGGTAGTCACAACCAATACAGTACAATGAGGGACAGCATCCCATGTCCTGTGGTGTCCTGCCTGGCTAAGGCATATTCAATGCTGTTTCTGCAACAAATCCAGTGTTTTTCTTTTCAATACAGTGTTGCAAGTTCCCTAGGCTGGCTTTGATCTTGCTATGCACCTGAGGTTTGACACTGAATTGCTAATTCTCCTGCCTGCCCAACCCTGTCCTCTTTTTGTGGTGCTGAGGGTCAAACTCAGGACTTCACTCCTCCTCCACAAGTTCTCCACCAGCTGAGCTCAGTTCCCATCCAGTGTTCTCAAATTCTGATGAGTTTATCAGGATATAATTCTACCATAATTTGAGATCCGTCCTTATATCTAATTATATTAATTATATAACTATTTTATTTATCATATAATATTCTATATCCCTTTGATAATAATTATATCTCTAAGTACTTTAATTCCATCATGTCAACACTTACTTTTGTTCCTGTGCAGTGCAATTTACTAATAGGTGTAGTCATTCTTGAGAGTCAATAAAACCCCATTATAATGCCATGACACTTAACAAATACGAAATCTGTGTCAGAGAAGTACAAGTTGGACAATGTGGATCGAGCAGTGATCTACTTCAAAAAAACACTCTTTCTCACTCCCAACCTATTTGACACCAGCAATTGACTGTTTTACACCTTGATAAATACCTGATGGACATTTTGGGTGTGTGACTGGCTGTTGCAACAGATTTGGAGTCACACCATTAAGTAGTACTTACTGATTCATCTAGGAAGGAAATTAAACCAGGAACATATTGGGAGGACAGAAATTTGTGTACCATTTCTTGTTAATTTTTCTGTCTTTGATTATCCCCTCCCCCATAAATAATATGTCTCTGGACATATGCATAAGATGAAAATGTATGTTTATATATTTTGATAAATTATTATTAATAAAAATTAAATAATAGATTTATGAGTTGCAACAGTTTTAAGATTATAAAAATTATAAATGTTAAATTGGCATGTATATATTAATATACGAAAGGATATCAATGTAAAGAAAATAATTTCCAGAAGTCAATTCTGCCATGAACAAAATAAAAGTCAGAAAATTTGCAGCTAAATAGATGGAACAGGAAAATATTCTATGAAGCAAGAAGCGAAGGCCCAGAAAAATAGAGGCTGCATGCTTTCTCTTATTGGGGGGATTTAGCTTTGAAACTTTAGAAGCAAGTATATATTTTCTGCAGGAACCACAGAAGTCATCTAACTAGAAAGACGGTTTGGGGGAGGAGTGCTCCAGAAGGATGGGAAAGGGGAAAATAATGCATGAGTTTCAATGGGGGATGGAGGGTCAAACAGAAGACACCAGAGGAAGAAGAGATAAATAGAGCCTGGCATCTGCTTCTCAGCAGAGGCAGGCAGACATCTGTGTAATGAAGGCCAGGCTAGACTACACATGGAGTTCCAGGCCAGCTTGGTTTCAGCAGGGAGGCAGATTGGGTTGATGGGGATTCGATGCACAATGAATGGCATCTTAAGTCAGTAGGAAACCTTGATCTAAGTGTTGGGACTTGTAGGCATTTTAATATGATAAATGGAGATTCGTACAAGGAGTAAAGTAACTCCACCTAGATATACCTAAGCATGTGAAGACGTAGGCAGGCCTTCAAACATTGAGTTCTTACAACTCAGCTGGCTGGGGTCCTTCTGATCTCTCCATGTAGACACTGAGTGTATAGAAAGGCCTTGAAGTGCTGGTTCCGCCATTTTAAATCCCTGGTGCTAGGCAGCAAAAGGAGTAGTCGTGGTCAGTTAGTAGCACTACACAAAGCTGTAAGGGAGGCCCAAGCTGTTGGGATTCCATGGCCCTTACTGAGGGCGATGTTAAAGCTCATGGGTCTGCTGTGTCTGGGACCTTTGGCTCTACAGCTTCACAGTTTTTCACATTTCTTAGCCTCTACAACATGAGTATAAAAATATATTCCTATTCAGCATTATGACTTCTAAAAGCCGTGATCCGGAGAGAAGGTGTCAGCACTAGTTCATGAAAGGTTCAGGAAGACCCTATCAATCTATAATGATCAATAAAACAGCGGCCATGTCCATTAACTAATGCCAGATAACATAAGGACATAAGCGTCCATCCAGATATAGCCCTGGGGCTGCAGATGAGGAGACAGGACCAGCTAAGTTCAGTGTAGACATCACAGTTGGTGTCTGAGAGGACCCAGGGATACGAGTTAGGGAGGAATGGTCTACAGAGAGCGAGCAATCAGCTTCTGAATGAGTGTAGGCAACACAGCTGGGCACTTTAACTACTAAGTCAATCCAGAAAAACAGTAGAGTACTGAGTCACTGCAGGGAAGAGAATCACCCCAGGTAAAACAATGTTTCATCCCTTCCATCCAGTTTGCTGATGACAGCATGACAAACTGATGACCTCATCATGGAAAACAATGAGTGACTAAATCAGGCTGAGAAAATACAAGAGGTCAACCCCACAGTCAGGCCATCTCCCAGCCCAGGCCTCAGAATCTGTAACAGAATCCCTCCAGGGAAAACAGCAGATTACCAAGCTTCTCAAGAGTCAATTACCCAGTAATGCCTCAGGGAAAATAATCATGGACTGAGTCACTTCCAGGGAAACCAAATGACCACCAAGTAGCTGGAAGGAAAAAGAGTCAACAGCTAAGCCAGACCAGGGGAAGCAATAGATGCCAAGTCAACCCTGAAGGAACATGTTGATGGGATGAAAGGAATCTGCTCTCACAATGGAGCACACTGAGTGACTCTGAGGAAAGCAGGGGATGAAGAGGTGACTGGACGAGATGTCCTCTGTCCAGGGATTACTGTGGATAGCAGTCTCATCAAAGCAAAAGATCAGATAATTAAGTCCCTCCATGGAGAAGAATAACAGACCCAGACCCCTGAGCATGTAGTTCAACAAAGAATACTTTCCCATCCCCCTCCTCTTTGAAACAAATCTAGAATATGCCTCAGACTATCCTCTCAACCCATGAATGTGCTTCTTTTTTATTTTTCTCTATCAAAATTCACAAGGGGCAGAGGCAGGGGCAGTGGGTCAAGTCATTTCCTGTCAAGCCTGAGGGCCAGAGTTCCGTCCCTGGACTGCACCTGGAGAGAATCAACACCCTCAGCTGATTTTTTGCCCTCCACAGTCTTGCAGGTGTACACGTGCACACACATGTATACACTAAATAAATGTAAAATATTTTAATTAAAAACTCTGTTTGGCTTGATGTTTAATATCTGCAAAACAACTCTCTCATTGATAGCAGCACAAAGGCATTTCTTTTGGGTTTTAATCATCCTTGAGAGGAATCAAACCATCTACAATTATTTCCTCCAGAAATATAAATATTTCTCTCTCAGATGTCTATGTGCCACACAGGTCCTATAGTCTTGTACTTTCAAACAAACCTTGCCATTTTAGTATTCTGTGAGAATTGAATTCTTGAGCTTAAACTTATACCCTTGCCGAACACCCCAATAGATCCATTTAGAGACCAAGTGACTCTTTAGTCCTCTTCAATTTGATATGAATCTTAACCTATGGTCATGCACTGCATTTATGGACGTTCTGGAAACAGTTGGAACTACACATGGCTATTCATCTACCTGTCAGACATCCAGTTCTGCTTTCTTGATTCCCCATTTTTCTGCTCACATTCCCCACTCCTGCTGGTAAATCTGTTGTCTGCATGTTTTTCTGTGGGGACGCAGGCTCTGTATTCTGTAAAGTTGCAAATGCTACTTCCTGCAGCTTCCTTCTTTTCTTCTCACAAATCCTTTAATTATCATCCCCAAGCATCACTTCTCTCTTCTATATCTTTTCACAGTAAAGGTGCCAATCACATGATGCAAACTTTTCTGAGAGCACAGAGGATGGACTAGGCCTTTAGTGTAGTGTGTGTTTGTTGACTGACATCCAAGGACTCTCTGCATTTTTATCATTCACGCACATGTACATAATTATTTCTGAACAGCTAGCATTTGTAAGTTCTTAAAGTATAATGTAGAGCTTGTCACCTGCAAGATTAAGGCATGAAAGTCCTGTGTGACAGGCATCAGTATAGATTTCATTAACATGGAGAGACCCTAAATAAAGTGTCTTAAATTCCCAGAAACAGTGGCATTTTGTTTAGGAAAAAGCCAGATGATTAAGGTCACTTCCAGATGAATAATGCTACACATTTACCTTTTTTCTGATGGTATAGGTTTTCAATTGATTACCTAAATCAACTGTCATTTGATGGTAAAGGTGATGGCTAGGAAACTGTGCATTGGATTTTTAAAAATATTTTTTTATAAATATGTCTAATGGTGACAGTACCACTTATTTAAGACACCACATAGCTTTGTCACACTTAATCAAACTGCATCCTTGAGGACCTTAATGTCTAGTATGCTTACTGTTTATTTAATGAGTGTAGATATAAATATTTACTTCGATTTATGAATATGATGTGCTATTTTGTCACAAATGCTACCTGCCTTAACAAAAACTTTGTGATAATTTCTCATTTCCAGTAAGTTATAAAAACAAATGCACACATGGGAACACCAAAGAAAGCACGGTACAACCAGTGTTGTTTTCACAAACTTTTTATTTTTCCTCAGTTTTTGTACATGGTGTGACATGTTGACCCTGTTTCCTCCTCTGTTCTTCCTGCAACCCATATCTCCTTTTCTGCCCCCTTAGTTGCCTTCAATGATTTCAGTTATGTTTTCATTCAGGATTTGCCTGTCTTGCTGTTATGGGATTATATAAAATATATGGGCCACAAAGGACGTCAAGCACACAGTATTTATCTGATGCTGGCTTAACTTGCTTTACTTGGTTGTGTGCAATTGCATCTGACACTACAGATCTTTATTCTGCACTATAGCTTAATTTTTTTTCCCATTGGATGGGACTGGAGATGGCTCAGTGGTCACAAGCACTGGCTGCTCATGCAGAGGACCCAGGTTTGATTTGCAGGACTCACGTGGTGGCTAACTCCAATTCAGGGAATCTGATGTTTTCTTCTGACCTCCACATCCATAGCCATATGCAGGTGCACTTACAAACATGCAGGCAATATGCTCAAATACATAAAATAGAATAAAATAATAAAATAAAAAAACTGTCCTTTGTATATGTTTACCACAATTAAAAAAAAATCTATCTTTGTGTGGTCAGATATCTAGCTTGGTCCCATGACTTTACCATTGTGAATAATGTAATACACAGTGATGTGAGAGAATCACTAACTTTTCAAAATATCTTTAACTATTTTTTTACTAAAGTATTGTGTATTTCATACCGACCATCTCAACCAGTCTTAATCATGTTTATACTCCCTTCCCCACCGACACCTCCTTAGGGCCTCCCCCAACTGGAATTCCTACATTCTTTCATCTGTGTTCAGCTCTGTCGTATCAAGTTAGTGCCCCCCAATGACTTCAGTGCAGGTTCATCCACTGAGGTCCAGTCAGTCTACGCAGAGTACCACACTTTAGGAAGATTAGCTCATCCTCACCTAACAGTCATCAGTTGCCAGTATTTCTTTTGCAGGGTCTGCTACCCATTTCCCCAGTTCCATGCTTGGTTTTTCTCTGCTTGAATGGCATGGGTCTTGAGCATGCTGAAATCATTATTGTAGGTTCACATGAGCAGGGCCCCAGGAGCTTGAAGGACCATTTCTACATGGTCACGAACCTCCTCGCTGGCTCTTAAAATCTTTCTACCCCCTCTTCTGCAATGGTCTCTGAGCTCTGGGTGACTGATGTTTAATCTTGGGCTATTACTGAAACATTGGAGAAGGTTTAGCAACTTTTTCTCCTGCTTGTCAAGTCCCCTCTCAGCTAACATGATGGGTGCAGCAGACACAGGTTTGTGCTCCTCTTCTTCCTTGTGATTATCCCTGTTCCCAGCCTGCAGGGAGTGTGGCTTGGGAGAGATCGGTGCGCAGCTTGCCACAACCCAGATCCCCAGCACGATGCTGCGGAGATCCTAAAGGCAAAACTGGGACCTGGGCAGGCCAAGAAGAGTCTACAGCCAGCTTCTTCTGGTATTACAGATCTTTATTGTGTTACAGCACTTCTTCAGAGCAGCAGGGAAATCACTTTACAGTTCTCAAGCATGCTCTTACATACAATTCTCTCTCCAATCAGGTGCACTTCCTAATGTCTTAAAAGCCTATCACACTGTGTTATTTTCAAGCCTTGTATTAGCATAACTGGGTGGTTACATGGGTGGTAACATGGGCAAGCAAACCTACCAATCACTACAGAGGAAAAAGGATGCTTATTAGCATACAAGATTCTTTTTCTTATGGCCCAACATGTCCCCCTTTTTTATTTATTTTAAATGGAGCACAAGTATGTCTGTCTTAGTTTGTCAGGAACTTATTCTACCTTACCCATCATCAGAATATTCAACCCTTATTGCTGAATACCCTGCTTAGGTCAGTTAGGATAATTCCTGAAGTTGCCCATCATTGATCATACTTGCCATATTACTTTGAGACCCAAATGACATTAACCCTTTGGAGAACTAAACCTCCAGTTTGGAGTAGGTGCTCTCCCTTAGAGTACATCATTCTTCATCCTCAGCTCCTGAGTCTTTGACCCAAGGCTCAAATATGGGTTATATTTAACCTTAGGTCCATTATCCGCACATCTTCTAGCCTAATAAAGACCACTAATTTGTCCACCCTCTGAGTCCATTGTAGCCTGTAGAGCTTACAATACAATTTGTGTGGTTCCCAAAGAGCTAGCTCCCAGTCCTGTACCTGCTAATCCCAATATTAATATTGCTCCCACCATTGTAGCCCACCGTTGTAACGGTGAGACTTGTGAAAAGGGCTCACAAGATTTGCAAGTCTGTACAATTTTCTTTAAGTCTTTAATAGGGATCTGGGGAAATTTTTTATGAAGTCCTCTCAAATTAATATGAGTAAGATCATGTAGCCTTTGGGCATTCTCTAGTGCAGTTACTAGAACTTGGGTGGAGGCCATTTTATCAGCCTCAGCATTCCCTTGGGATAAAAATCCAGGTAGGCTTTGATGCCCCCTGAGATGCTGCAAAAAAAATGAGGTTTTTCCTTTCCAATAAGAATCCTTACCTGGATCATTAAGGGTGTAATAGGATTTGCATCCAACTGAATATGAGAGTCCAGGAGCCCTAGAAGGAGATTTACTACATACAGGCTATCAGAGAAAAGATTCATAAGTTGATTTACTTTAATTAGAACCAAAACGACAGCCATGAGCTCTTTGAATTGAGCTGAGCCCTCACAAGTATGTACAAATCTCCTCTGTTTCCTGGGTATGTACTATTACAGCAAAGTCATGATTTCCTCCATCAGTGAAGACTGTAGGTGCTGATGGCAAGGGGTCCCTGACAAATATATTTGGGATCTTTGGTGACAAGGTTTAAAAAGAGTAACCCACTTGTGGGGGCCAAAATGGCAATCCAATCCCCCATAAATCCCTCTAGTGCTAGTGCCACATGACCATTAAGTTTCTGCACCCATTCCAGGTCTTTGAGTCTGTAAGGAAATACAATCCTATCTGGGTCTTTTCCATAGTGTTTGATTGCTAGATCCCTTCCCTTTTGCATTAAGTCTGCTAGTTGGACCATAGGTGAATAAACCCTGGGAGTCCCTCCTGGAGAAGCATGGATCCATTGTACTGGATGGCCCACCTACACTAGAGTGGTTGCCATCAAAGTCTCTGCAGAGAGGGTCCATAACTCAAAGGGTACTTGGGGGGGGATACATTTAGCTAATTTGGCCTGTTTAATGCCTCCTGAACCTGTTGAAGCACTTGGAGGTGCTGGGAGTCAAGAATAATTAAGTCTGTTGGCTGTCTCCCTATCAGTAACTGGAACAAAGTCTCAAGTTTTCTGTGGAGATTGGTATCCAGGCTCTTACCCAATTTATTTCTCCCAATAATTTCTGGAGATCTACAAGTTTTAGGGGATTATGAAGTTTAATTGAGGCTTTAGTGGGCTCACACCAACCAAAGTTAACAGAGTGCCCAGTAACTTTATGGGGGGCACCGGTTGAATCTTGTTTGGACTACTTTAAATCCCTTGTTTCTCAAGTGTTGTAGTTTTTTTTTTTTTAGCAATTTTTTAATTCAGGGGGCATGGGCATACCCATAATAATATCATCCATATAAACTTATACCATGGCATCAAATTTGGTAATAATAGGCTGTAGCAGGGCCTTTAAATAGGTTTGACAAATAGCTGGACTATTTGCCATGCCTTGGGGCAACACCATCCATTCATATCTATCATATCAACCCTGAAAGTTGTTAAAAGGTACAGAAAAGGCAAATTTCTGTTTTTTTGTAATGGTATTGATAAAAGGCAATCTTTTAAATCAATAGTTGCCTGATGTTAATTAGAAGGAATGGCAGGTATCCAAGGCATTCCCCTAAGGGGCGTGCCTAGTAAAATCATCCTCTCACTAACTTTTCTCAAATCTTGTATCAGTCTCCAATTTCCTGATGCCTTTTTTACTACAAACACGGGAGTGGTCCAAGGACTGGTGGAGGGTCAAATATGCCCCTGCTTAAGCTGTTCTGCCATGAAGTGTAACAAAGCCTGAAGTTTTTCCAGAGGGAAAGGCCTCTGCTCCACCCATATCAGTGGGCCAGGTGACCATTTGATAATGGGAACTTCGGGGACAGTGGCCTTTAGGATTGGGGGTGAACCCGTGGTGTTCTCTGATGTTACTCTCAATAATTGTGGAGATTAAAGATCTGATTTTCCTTTGCCCCTCCTTGGGGATTGGGGAGTCCACTGGACTCCTCTTCATCTAGAATATCATCATAAAAAGCCTTATTTTCTGTGATTAATACAGCTTGCATCTACCCTAGTATGTCCTGACCAAGCAAGTTGGAAGCCAGTCCAGGAACTATAAGGGGGCGAACCTCCCCTCCAGCTCCATCTACATCTTTCCATTCCAGCCAGCCCAGAACTTCCTCTGACAGGGTTTTTTCCCCAACCACCAGTACCCCCGGCCATGGCATCAGGCATCAGCTAGGAGGTACTCTCTCTTTTCTTAGCACTGTTCGGTCAGCTCTGGTGTCTAAAAGGCAGTGGAACCTCTTTCCCTGATCTGGGGCACAGCATTTTAGTTTTTATGACAGCTTGGTGAATCTCCTTTTGAGGGCAATCTCTTTTAACATGTCCCTCCTGGCCACATTTGAAACAGGTTTTTGTTCCCCTGTTTTCTTTCCCCATTTGGGCCACTTTCATCATTTCTTGGGTTATGGCCTCTGTAAAGGATGCTGTTTGTGTGGCAAATTGGGCAGCCATAGCTTGTGACATGATATTGGCCTGTTCATTTAGAGTTCTAACATCCCAGCTGGCCACTATCCACTGGCTCATAGACTTGTCTCATAGCCCAGGGCAAGCCATTTATAATCCTTATTCATACCTTCCCATACTAATAATCTTAAAAACTCTCATCTCATTTTGCCCGGGGGTAACTTCTTTTGCATTCTGGACTGGACCTGATGAATTAACTCAGGCAGGGATTCTCCTGGGTTCTGATAGAAGCCTGCCAGTAGTGCCCCAGTGGGCTCCTCATCTAACTTATACCAGGCATCCAGTCAAGCTTTCTTGAAATGATTTCTATAGGGGGCTTCTAGGAGCATGGCCTATTGGACCCTGGTGGCATAGTCCCTGGACCCTCCCAACATAGCAAAGGTAATGGGTATGGGTGGATCTCCCATGCTGTTATCTTCCACACTTATCCTGCATTCCTCCTGATAGTAAGGGCCCCATTTTACATATGTGGGCCCTGGGAGAACTGCCCTGGCTAAGTACAGTCTTTGGGGACTCAGGGATGGTGGGCCACCTCCTGGATGAGGGCCAGTGTCCAAGGGGAATCGGGCCCATCCTCCTTGACGGCCATTTTCAGGTCCACCAGGTCTTTAGCCTGCCATGGATACCAAGCAGCTGGGTGGTTGGTGTCGGAACCAAATTCACAGGGTAGGCATCTACATAACTCACAGAGCCATCAGGAGGAGTGGAGGACTTTTGGAAAACTTGATTAGGCTCTTCGTGGGGGAAATCCTCCCTTCTTCTCTTGCATTCCTCTCGAGGCTCTTGAGGAGTGGTGTATATAAGGAACTGGGGGTCATTTGGACGCCATACGTGGGGGTGCCTCAGTGGGCCCTACCTTAGTGTTGAGGTCTACCTCCTGTCACTTACTTTCCTTTCCCTTGCCATGGCTGAGTGTTGTCTGGGTTTTTACATGGACCTCAGCCATAACCTGAGTGTCTTCTTCAGTCACCTGACCTTTCTCCCTTTTTATTTTGGCTGAGGGATGGAAGGATGTTATGCTGGGAGAAACATGGTCCTTCGAGTGCTCATGGTGGGGTAAAACCCAAGTGGGGGCTCCTGGCCCGTGAGTGTTTCTCGGGCTCGGGCTAGTCTTTCCACCCACTCCCAGGTTTCTGCACTAAACAGATTTGCTGCTATAATCCAGGGGGCCAAGGCATTAATGTCCCCCCAGACCTCCATTGTGGCTGTATCTGAAATTTTAAGGCCCCTGCTCTTTAGCATTAGCCTTAGGGCGTTTAGGGCCAGCTCCTCCTTTGAGGAGTTTGAGTTACCCAAGATAGGGCCTCACCTGATCAGAAGGTCTGGAGGTGCCTACCTTCTTCCCAGTTTCTCCCAGCAGAGAGGGGCTTTAGAAGTATCAAGTCGGAGTCACCAAATCTGCCGTGTCCCCTCATGGCTATCATGAAGGGAGCGGCAGACACGGTCACTGCTCCTCTTCCTCCTTGTGATTACCCATGTCCCTGGCCTGTGGAAAGGGCAGCTCAGGAGAGATCGTGTGCAGAGCTTTCCACAACCCAGATCCCCTGCATGATGCTGTGGAGATCCTAAAGCCGAAACCGGGACCCCCACCAGGCCAACAAGAGTCTACAGAGAGCTATTTCTGGTGTTACAATTCTTTATTGTGTTACAGCTCTTCTTCGGCACAGCAGGGAAATCACCTTACAGTGCTCAAATGTGCTCTTATATACATTTCTCTCTCCAATCAGGCACAGTTCTTCATTTCTTAACAGCCTATTGCATTGTGTTATTTTCAAGCCTTGTATTAGCATAAATGGGCAGTTACATGGGCAGTTATATGGGCAAGTAAACCTACCAATCACTACAAAGGAAAAAGCATGACTTACTAACATACAGGTTTCTTATGGACCGACACTGGCTCATTATGAGTTTTATCTTAACTTCAATCATGTGAAATATCTGTGATATATAAAAATTAATAATCAAATTTGGAACAATGTACATCTATATATGTGTTTAAAGTTTATATTTTGTACTTAACTTTATAGTTATAGATTTTGTAACCTTTTCTTGTAGATTTGTTTTTTAAAAATATTTTATTTACTGTTTTTAATATGTATGAGTGCAATGCCCACACATACTTTAGTACACCAGTGTTGTGCACTGCTTGCAGAGGTCAGAAGAAAGTCTTAGAAACCGTCAACTGGAGTTGTGGTTGGTTGTTAGGAGCCATGTAGGTACTGGGAACTGAGCTCCTGTCCTCTGCAAGTGTGGTCAGTGCATTCGTAGCCACTGACCCTTCTCTCTAGCCCCTAGATTTATTTTTAAGGCATAATCCCTTTCAGAAGTTTTATTTCTCAAAATTAGATTTACTTATTTATTTTGTGTGTGTGCAATATATGTGTGTGTGTATGTGTGTGTAAATACGTGCCAAGCTTTGCCTGTGGAGGTCAAAGGGAAATCTTAGGAGTTGCCTCTCTGTTTTGACCATAGAGGTCCTGGAGCTCAAATTCAAGATATTCAGTTTAGAAGCAAGTGCCTTTGCAAGTTGAGCCATCACAGTGCCCTGAGTCATGGTATCATTTAGAGTTGACCATTTTGTGTTTTGTCAAGAGAGTATTATGACTATGAAGAAAAAAGGACTATTGATCTATGTCCTTGTCTGAATTGGTGTGGTTAAATCACACTGAAAAAATCATGTAATTCTAGCTGATTTTCACTAGCCTCCATGTCATCTGCAACTTATCCTATTTTATCTTTTAATACTATTATCATTTTGTCTTGTTTTCTATATTATTTTCTAAGCAAAATAAGAGTAATCGGTCAATGAACAGTCAACTTTTGTACTTATATTTAAACTTTTTCAGACTCTCAATTTTATATTCACAATTTCTGTGGGTAAATATCATTTACGTTTCAAACAGATCTACTTTCTATTTCACCTTTACTTATAACATGTGGTTTATTTACTCAAAGTATATAAAGCATCCCTTAATAAGTTAACATTAAGTTTTATAATGAATTATTTATGCAGAAGTATTTCCTTTCATGTCTTATACTCTAACATTTCTAGTTATTATTTGAAATTTTCATACATAAAAAATATTTTTATTGATTTGAGAATCACATAGAATATATTTTGATCTTCTTCAAAGCCATCTCCCATCTTTACCTCCACTTTACTAACCTCCCCAGCCCTCTGTGACTATAACATCCTCCATTTTTATTTGTATTTTATTTTTTAAGTCCTATGGATTGTAATCTGTTTTCTTCAAATGCTCTTGTATATGGGTCTAACCCTTGAAGTCTGCTTAACCTACCAGACATATTCTCTCTCTCTCTCTCTCTTTCTCTCTTCTCTGTCTCTCCCTCACTCTTTCTCTCTGCCAAAAACAAAGCAAAACAAACATACCCTGGCTCTCCCTCTGCTTGCATCTATCACTTTGCAGTCGATCCTCAGCGAGGACTGAGGCGTCCTTCCCATCTCCACCATCTGGGTGGGCCCTGTCAGGGATGTGTTTACACAAGTCTTGAGCATGTGATCATAAATGCTGTGGGTTTCCATATGCTACTTCCCTGTGTTTCCCAGACAAAGGCTTCCTTGCATTCTGCTATCACCTGTGGCTCTTTCTGCTCTCTCTCCTCTGATAATCCCTGAGTGCTGGGAGGACAGCGTGTGATGTAGTTGTCCTATTTAGGCCTGAACACCCCACAGCTTCTTGTTCTCTGCACTTTCAACAATATACTTTGCTCATATCCACAGGTCACAATGTCCCTTCCACTTCCCCTAGGGATTGCTTCCCTGTACAATTCAAGGTCCTCTTTCATGTTGTTAATCATTTACTGAATATACTTAACTATAGTGATGGATCATATTTTGATTTTCATTGAGAATTCTGTTCATTGTAGTTCATCATACTTGCTGCTAACCTCACCCACTTACTCTTCCCAGATATAACTCCATCTCTGTACCCTCTCGACTTTATGTCTTCTTTTGATTCCAATCTGTGCTGTCTATAGTTTTGTTGATGTTGTACTCTAGTATAAAATAAACTTGATTAATTTCAATAGTCTAGACTCTTTTAATTTGGTATGCTTACAGATTTCCTGCACAGATATTTTAATTACGAACTTCTGTTTACATTTTTAAACATTTTTTATCTATTTATTCATATTTTATGTGTTAGTGTTATGCCTGCACTTAAGTTTTCCTGTGTCATCCAGTGCCTTCAGAGGACAGAAGAGAGCATCAGATCTCCTAGAACTGGAGTTACAGACAATAGTTGGACATGCTGTGGATGCTGGATATCAAGCACCGGTCCTGTGCAAGAACATCAAGTGCTCTTAACCACTGAGCAACTTCTCAAGACCCCTGCCTTCATTTTCAAAGCACAAGTTCCACTCTGCTGCATGGTAGTGAGCACTGAAGATTTTGACTGCTACACAATTGACCAGTTATTATTGGTAAACTATCACTTAATACCAAGAAAACTGTTAGAAATATCATGGTGATTATTAAGGGCATGATATGAAGATCTATGGATGAGCCATAGGCCATCTTCTGCCAAGTTAATCAGTAAATTATTAAAGCCTTCAAATCTTTGTGCATCAATTTTAGAAGTTTATATTTCCCTGGGAAATTTTCCTATTAACAAGTTTGTTGCAGGACAATATTTAAAGTTCTTTTCTAATTCTTTTCTTTTTTTAAGATTATGAGGTAAACTCACTGATTTTTCTTCCCATTGACAGAATCCCTACCTTTGGAAGAGTCTGTAGCACTGGACCACTTCCAGCAGTTGAGAATTTCTCATGGTTTGGGTCAATTAATCTTGTTGTTCTAGTTTACGTTTTCTGCCTCTGTGATCAGCATCACATCCAAAGACAACATGCAGAAGGAAAGGGGCTGTTTTACCTCAGAGGCTGAAATGCATCATCGGTGGGAACATGGACAGGAACCTGGAGGCAGGAAGTGAAGTAGAAGCCATAGAGGAATGGTGCTTCCTGGCTCACTCCCAGGCTAATCTACAGCTACCATTCTAAGACATCTCAGGTCCATCATCTAGAAACTGCACCACCCACAGTGGTGTGGGCCCTCCTACACCAATTATTAATCAAGGAAATACTCCACAGACCAACCCCATAGAAGAAACTCCTCAGTTGGGGTTCCCTCTTCCCAGGTGGGTTGAGTCAATAACTGAAGCCAGCTGCTGCCTTCCTTAATAAACTATTTCTGTAAAGATTAATCAGTTTGTTATTATAGAATACATGCCAAATCAAAAAGTTGGGAAGATATTTCTCATAGTTAGAGACAGTGCATTATTTTCACAGAAACTTGTTTTTGTTTTTCCCATGAATGACAAGGTTTATGTGACTGGAGGACTTTAGAGCAACATACCACATACTGAGGATGGATTCTATGTGCCACTGCAATCTGAATATCAGATTTAGACAATGACATCCTCTGCAGTTCTGAGCCTTCCATGTTGTCTGTCTGAGCCCTCTATGTCTTCTGTGATTACCCTTCATAGGCACAGCCTAGTACCTGAAATCCCAGAAAGAATCTAACCAAGATGGTGTCTTGGAATCATACAAGTCATAAACCTCTTGCTCTGGTTAGGAAACTGACCTGTTAGCTGGAAACAGCTGAGAAATTATCCTGCAGGGAGTGTGTTCTTGAGCTACTTTTCTTTTGAAAAAAAGCAACTTATAGAAGAAGGGTTATTTTGGCTCATTGTTTCAGGATACGGTCAACTGTGGTTAAGAACTGGTGCCAAATGGATGGTCATCAGAGAGTTGAGGCTCTGTCCTCAGTTATAGTACACCAAGAAGCAGAGAAAAGGCAGGAAACAGAACTAGGCTATGAGCTGTGACCTGTCCTTCCCCCACCCCATCTACTTTTTCTAAAGACACTCCATCACTGGTGTCCCATAAACTCTCAAAACATCAAATTTTTGCAACCCATGAGCTTATAGTGGGATATTTCACATTGTTACCATGACATTACAGAAGTTCCTTATAACTTCTATAATAAGTACCAATTATTTAAATTCTTCTGGACCAAACTGGTACAAAATGTTCATGTGAATCTTATCACGATTCCATATATCCAGTATATCCAGTTGGATTCTTCAAAAG
Source organism: Eospalax fontanierii (assembly GCA_035773235.1). Lineage (NCBI taxonomy): Eukaryota > Metazoa > Chordata > Mammalia > Rodentia > Spalacidae > Eospalax > Eospalax fontanierii. The sequence continues at coordinate 3,804,300 of JAJHUQ010000048.1, read as the reverse complement.
ACCAACCTGCTACAGGTGACTGCAGAGATGGTTTCCAAGGGGGCATCTCGATAATTTACATTGTTAGATTAGAGGTCATTATTGACAAACATATTATCACTTCAAACTGTGCCTCTCATTTGATTGGTGAAGTGTAGCTACTGTAAAGTGTGGTGTTACATTGGAAATGTTCCATTGAAGTCGTCTATTTCTGTTGTCATACAGTATTTCTTCATATTTATGCTTGGAAATCCTTTCAGATTGATCATGTTGTCTGTGATATTCTTCAACTTTGCAATTCTTTTTTGTAGATTTGAAATTCCTCAATAGATGCTTTATTTTTAAAAAACAAATCCATTTTCTTTCAGTCATGGGGTCTCATGCACAATAGACAATCTTCCTTCCCTGTGTCACCCCTCTAACTGACTTTTCAACAGACTTTTCCCCACGGTCCATGTTTGTTTCTTTAACACTTTCCTTATCAATCCTTTCCTCTATGAATACAACCTGAATCATTTGATCAATCCCCTCCCTCTTTGGGTTATGTATTTTAGGTTTTGAAGCAGTGTCCAGTTCATTTCTTGACTTCTATAGCTTCATCCAAAAAGGTCAATAAATAGGAATTTAGGGAAATGATATCTTTTGAAATATTCTCAGTGTTTCTTTTCTTGGCAATGACAGCTTTTAATGTTCTTGCTTAATCCTAAAGAGTTTGGTGAATAATGTTTGTGTTTTATCTCTGACCAAATAAACAAATTGGTGACATTCAAAAAGAGAGATTTTATAGTCTAAACATTTTATTCTGTCAACATGACTTAGTGGAATTAAGAACATTCTGCCTGAGCCCCTGTGCAGGATTGCAGTTTTGAGGAGATGAGGCTCAAGATTCTGAATGTGCAAAACCCAGTTGACCCTGGTGATGATCTTTGCAGAGAACTATTCAATTAAGCAGGATTTTCACCCTCAGGAACCATTTAGATGTGTAATGATTAGAAACAATCTACATTAGTTACTTTTCTGATTGTTGTGATCAGAGGCCTGAGGAAATGCAATATACGGAAGGAAGCCAGTATTCCTTTTGATGTAGGGTACAAGACAGTGCTGTCCATCATTGAAGGCAAGGTGGGGCAGCATGAGCACTGCGCCTCTGGAGGCGTCTGCAATCAGGAAGCAGGCAGCAATCCGGGAGTGAGGGCAACCTACAAAACCCCAAGAACTGCTCTGAAAGATCACCTCCTCCAACAACAGGTCACCTCCTGCAGAATCTGGGACACTCCCAAACAGCACCATCCTCTTGGAAACTGATGTTGAAATGCATGAGCCTAAAGCAAACAACTCACATTCCGACAAATCCAAGTCTCACAGAGCTTCAAAAGTTATCTCTCTCAAGCCAGGCATGGTGGCACACACTCCAATCCTAACATTCCTGCACAGAGGCAGGAGAATTTCTATGAGATCAAGGCCAGCCTGGTCTACTCAACAAGTTCCTGGCTGGTTGTGGTTACAGGGAGACCTTGTCTCTGTAACTCTCTCTTTGTGTCTTTCTCTCATCAAGTTATATGCAGTGCATAAAAATTCAAATATATTGAAAAAATTATATCTTTTTGTCTTTTACTAAGAAAGTAAAACTGAGGGTTGGCCATGATGGGACATCCTTTTAATCTCAGCACTTACAAGGCAAAGGTAGGTGGATCTCTGTGAGATCAAGACCAGCGAGGCCAGACTGGACTACACAGAGCACTCCAGACTGGCTGGGGCTATAGAAAAACCCTATCTCAAAAAAAACCAAAAACATACCAAAAACCCAAACCAAGAAGCAAAAATTAGAAATTTAACCAAGACATTTGGGGTTGAGTAGATAGCTCATTATGCAGACTTGCCTAGCAAGAAGGAAAAGAAAGTGAAAGCATTTATATATTATTCATTAAGGAAGGTGATACCATAAATAATTTAGAAAGTAACAATTTGCAACACCAACCTGAAATGTAGAAAGAGTCCTATAGTTTTCTGTTCTTAAAAATCTCTGTGAGCCTTGGCTTCCTGGAAGATGATTGGATTGTAATGTTAATGTAGGACCCCTGGAATCCCTTCTCTGTACCCAATATCTGTAGATTAACTGCTCTCTTGTCTTCTGTAAAATGTTTGGCTTTAAAATATCAAACTGAACAGAGATGACTTCATTTTGTCTTTTCTAAAAAGCCTCAGTCATGGGACCTGAAAAAGGGAACAAGCCCAGGCAAGTTTAGCAAGTCTCTGTTAAGGACCAGACTTAGACAATGGTCAGCACATTTCAACAGACTTAGGCAATGGTCAGCATATTCCTTTGTCCTGGAAACAGCACCCACCAATGAGAGGTTTCATAGTCACCTTTAACTAATTTTGTTATACAGCTTATAGCAACCAACCAATTTAAAGTATGTTCAAATCTATAAAAAGCTCCTTCCCACTCTCCTTGGGGCTCTCAGAACAGATCCACTGTGTTGGTAAATTCTGGGAGATGGAGCTTAAGCTTGAATAAAAGCTCTTTGTTTTTGCATACACTCCAGACTCCATGGGGATTCTTGGGATGCTGATCCCTCAGTGTAACAGTTAACATCTTTAGTCTTCATGTGCTGCCTTGTTGAGAGTCTATTAAGGAAGACTAATATGGGATAGACATGAATTTGGAAGACACAGGAGTAATGTAATATGCATTTCAGATTAGAGCAGTGCTGGAGCCTGCCGGCAGAATCAAACTGTACCTGAAGGGGGGAGTGAGGATTGAGAAATATAGAGAGAGAAAGGATAGACTCAGAAGGATAGACTGTCAGTCAATAGTGAAGCCCCAACTTTATTTTGCTCAATGTATTTATACCACTATCCAGAGCATAGGAATTCAGGCAGGAAGTCAAATTAGAGACAATGCTGACATTTGGGCAAAATAACAAGTGCTATCTTATAAAACTTACATCCTCTCCCAAAGGTCATAGAATGTTCAAATCTCGTCCTTGTTCTAAAAGTATATCTCCTCTTAGATTTTGGGAATAAAAAACAAAATGGGTTCTGGCACGAAGGGGAGCTTGTAAACAACAAAATGGCTCCAGATACAGTGGACTTTCTTTTTTGCCACTACACATGACCCTTAAAGTGGGAGGTTTCCTAAATAATATTTAAGACTGTGGAAGTGTGATCAGTGTTGTCCATCTGTTTTATGCTCCTACATTCAAATTTATGTATCTTTGGGCTGAGGGTTTATGTTAGCGGGAGAGGACTTACCTAGTATGCTGAAGTTGAGACTTCAATTCACAACAGTGCTAAAAGAGAAAAGACAATCTCTGTATCTCACTCGGTATGGTGGCATCGAACAGAAGTCTTGATATTCTGGAGGCTGAGTCATTAAGGTCATGAGTCTGAGGCAAGCCTGAGCTACAGAGCTATTGTTAAGGACAGGTTGCCCCTAACAAGGTTCTACTGAATCCAGAGTGATTTCAGGTTTAGGACCATAACAATAATAGTGAAAGACAGACATCATTTTTGACATACAGAATACTGAGGAAACTTATACCATAGTACTGAGGGTTAATAAAGTTAAAATTAATTATTGGCTTTCTGAGGACATTCTTAAGTTAAAAACCTGCTCTCTATACACAAACAAGAAACAGAATCAGGGTACAACATGAAGACAAGACAGTTTATTGTCACTGAATTGACCTCTGCTGAAGAATCAGCATCTTTATCCCACAGTGCCTCTGTATGATTCTATAAAAATCCATCTTGTTTTTATGATCAAGATCATTTAACTCACCTTTTTAAAACTCAGAGATTTCTGGGGACCCTTGACACATAATTTGAAGATCTCCAATTGAATCCCAGAGTGCTTGATTCTTACCAATTTTCAAATTATTAATATGTACATACAATGTGAGTTTTGTAACCATTATAATTAACATAAAACTGCTCTTGCATTTGTTTGATATTGAAAGATCACTGGGCTGGGTATGGAAATGCCCGTCTTTAGTCCCAGCACTCAGTAGGTAGAGGTAGATGGAGCTCAATGAAATTGAGGCCAACTTGGTAAAAATAAGGAGTCCAGGCAAGCTGGGGTTACTGTTGAGACAGAGGCAGAAAGAGAGAGACACACACACACACACACACAAAGACAGAGAGCCATCTATGAGTAATATATGGAAAGCTGTCTTGATTTATGCCCAGTATCTTACAAAGCATTTGTATTTGAAAAATGCTCTGTAATCCCTTCATGCAAGGATGAATCTTAGAAAACTACTAGGTCAGTGCAAACTCATTGCAAAGCAGACTCACGCTCCACTCTTGAAAATGAATGAAGTTCACTGTATGAATTAATACAGTGGTATAATTCACTGTATGAATTAATACAGTTCTTCTCGGAGAAGTGTTATTTTCTGGTGAAACGGGATAAGCATGGGCTCATAATCTAGAGTATGAAACAACAGAAGATGATCTTTGTGCCAGCCTTTCACTGGTTAACTTAATGGAGACAAATAGCTCCAGCAGAAACTTCTCTTCCATCCTCAGTTCTAATGAGGGACTGAAAGAAAACATACAATCCAAAAAGAAGTTCAGAAAAGAGTAAAAGTACAACTGCTGACCAATGTCTTCTATAATAACACTTCTGTGAACAGACAGACCCATCAGGAGAATGGACAACTCAGATCATCCAGCAAGTGTTACGCAGGGCAAAAAAATGCCTAAGAGATCTTTAGCCTTCGTCTCAGGACAGCAGGACCATGAAAGCCTGCTTAAACAGAGAACCCCAAAGGTGCTTGGGCATCTTGTGTGCTGTGTTGCATTGGAAAGTTCCTTAGAATGACTGAGCAGATAAGCTGGCTGCACGTGTGTGTGGAAGCCATGTGTTGATACTGGTGTCTTCCTCAATCTCTCTGCACCTGACTTTTTCAGACAGCATCTCCCATTAGTTACGATAGACTGACTGGCCAGGGATCATCTTGTCTCTGCCTCCTCATGATTGGGATTACAGGTGTGTGACAACATAGTCATCTTCTATGTGACTGCTGGGGATTGAACTTGGGTTCTCATACTTTTACTTCTCATACTTTCTAATGGAGTCATCTTCCCACTCATTCTTTGACCTTTATCATCGGCTGTCTAGACTAATATCAAATTAGATAGGTTAGTTTGAAAAATTGGTCTCTCGGACTACAAGCATTCAGAGAAAGGAATGTAGAATGAATTGACTACCAGGATTAGTTTCACTTGTCAAGTGGCTATTGTCAAGCTTGTAGTAGTACAGAAATGCAGTCAATATGATATGTGCCTGTGTGCACATGTATGTAGAGGAAAGTGCAGGAAGATGCATGAGTAAATACTATGTGGTTTTCCCCAAAGTTCATAGGTCACCGAAAGTGTACAGACAAATAAACACAAAACTTCATCACCCCCCTCCACTGGAAATATTCTAGAAAGTCAAGCACACAGATAAGCCACTCTGAACATCTGCACTCCTTCTTGACACTCTGTAAATGACAACTGAATGGGAAAAGGATGCAAATTAAGAGCCATGATGTTTCCCTGTACTTTGAAGTGTACAAATCAATAAGGAAGACAGTGTTGACAGGTGGCACAGATGCAGTGCTTAACAAATCCTCAGACAATCCCAGCTTCTAATTAACATGGGGCACCTTCCAGAATCACAGAAAAGGGGGATGTTCTTATTTACGGTTTTCTGTAACACTGAGGACAGGGGATATTCACAGAAAGAATAGCATAGACATCATGTAGACAAAATGGTTATAGAATATGGAAGGCTGTGGTGTAAGAGCTACAAAACGGAATACAGCTTATGTCTGAAACTGTTAACACACTACTTCTATTTACAAGGGAAATTTTTCCTTCACTGAGTAAGCTTGCAGGAAAATCCACCTGAAAGTGAAGGGCACAAGGACTCATATCCCCAAAGATGTTATTTTTCTTGTAGGGTAGCAGTACCCTAGTGGGTTTAATTGTACAACATCCATTCTAACAATTTTGATGGAAACCACTCAGGATTATCTACCTTGCTTAGTGAAAAATTCTATAGCATAGACTGTGGCAGATGATTTTGTAACAAGTTGGTATGTTTTACTAAGAGAATACACTAGAATTTTCTGCCAAGAATAAGACCTTAGATTGCTGAAACAGAATGTCATCAAAGAGAGAGATTATGGGGACTCAAAAACAGACATCCCTGGGAAATGAGAAATTACCAAAATTTAAAAATAATTTGTTATGAAAATTTATTTGGACAAAGTCAGTTTATTTTTTATAAGTGATTGGTCTATAGTTATTCACTGATAAAATATGTGAACCCTACTGATTGTTGGATATGAGGCCTTTTCTGCTGAGTCAGATCTTTGTTTACACAAAGCTGGTTTTCTCTCCAGCAGATACCTTACTGGGGATATTGGGATGGTCTTTTAATTTGAGTCGTCATCCCTGTAAAATTCTCAAAATTGTGACATAGGCTGATTCCTACAACACAAAATTCTCTTAGTCGAAGCTTCTCTTACCTAAATGTCTAATCTTTATGACTTCCATGCCCAGATCTATCCCTAGAGAACAGCCATTCCTGATGGTTTTAATTAATTAATTAATCTTGTGTGTTTGGAAGCATTAACAAGGAGGTCAGAGGAAAACTTATGAGAGTCAGATGTCTTCTTCCACCACATCGTGGAATCTAGGGACAGAAGTCAGGTTGAATGTTTGACTGAACCATCTCACAGACATGCCATATTTGACTTGTTTTCCACACTGCTAGGTTATACAATTCACCAAATAACTAGCTTCTCTATGAATATACTAGGTCTTTCTGCAGCCCCAAATAGATGTCTCATAGAACAGTTTGTAACACCATGACCAAAGTCTCCCATGGGCAACTTTTCTGATATTCCCCTTTGGAGCTTCTGCTTTCAGGACCAGAGGAGTAGACAGCTCCCATAAATACCCTTGACAAGTTAACTAAACATTATTGTTTAGCACCACATCTACCCATAAATTAAAAGAGGGACAAGAAAGGACTGCCCCAAATTCCTAGGTTTGTTTATCTGAAAGTCTGACCAAGAAGGTGTCCCAGGACTTTTCTCCTTTTCAATATATATTTTAATTGAATTTTTGTGCATTTCATTCATCTTGATCATATTTACACCCCTTCCCATATCTGATCCTCCCCTTATCCACCCCCTAAATTTCATGTATGCTGTCATGAACGTTAAGGCCCATCCACGGAGTGTGTCCAGATGCCCTTCAGTACAAATTCATCCACAGGGATCTAGTCAACCTATCTAGAATCAGCCCAACTCTTCCTCCCTTCTAGCAGTGATGAGCTGTCAATGGTTCTTTGGTCAAAGTTGGGACCTGATTATCTTTTCCACAGTCCTATGCTGGATTTTCATCTGGTTTGCATGGGTCCTGTGCATGCTGACACTACTAGGTTCATAGGAGCAAGGTCCCAGGTACTGATAGGACTATTTTGACATGATCATGTACCTCCTCCTCAAAGTAGTTCAGTCCTTTTTGAAATGGTCCCTGATCCCAGGGTGAGTGTAGTCTCATCTAGAAGTCCTGTCAAAAGACACACATGCTCAGGTCTCTTATTCTGTACATTTTGTCCACTTGGGGCTTTCTTCATTTAAAAATGCTAAACATTGATTAGCCTCGCTGGATGTTGGTATGACCACCTGTGTTGCTACAGATCTAAAAGTTTAATTGAACTTTAATTTTTATAAGGAAGAACGAGATAAATATATCTTAAAGGTTCTTTTTCTGTGAGAAATCTTCCAAAGGGTATCAGCAGTTTAAGATTTTGATGTCCTTAATATCAAAAATACTGGTAAAATCAGAAGGCAAGACATCCTTGTCTTTTTTTTTTTCCCTAAAGAACAGGTTGAAACAGAAATGGAAGATGGTCATCAAGTGTAGAAGATTGCTTTTGTGCGGTTTCTTTATTTTATGCTCAAAGGCTTTTACTTTCAGAAATATTGTCTGCCTCTTCTTTTCTGAAGGATCAATTCCACGGCTCGTTCATGAGTCTGCTTTAGTTTAAACTGCCTTAGAATTAAAGTGTCCAGTGCCCCACTTCTTCAAAGCATCCACTCCAGAATTCCTGTAGATATCAAGGGTTGTCTCACAGAATAGAAAGAGCTGTCACAGAGTCTAGATGGCACTTGGGTAGCCCAGGAATATTACAGGAGTCTAAGCAGAAAGCTTCATCTTCTATTGCCCTTTCTCATTAAAGTCCCCACGGAAGGAGCCACATTGCAAGGGAAACCAGTGACTAGCATCCTATGATTTACCAGAACAAAAACCTGTACAAAAGAAGCCCACACAAAAGAAGCCCTGGCCTCAGCTACCTTTGATTTCTTGTTGGTAACCCTTAGATGTAGCAATTTGAACAGAAAAGCTTTTATTCACCTGTGCATTCCTACCCTGAATCAAGACATTTTCTCTAAAACCGTCCTATAAACTGCTTCCCAATTGCTTGAATTTCTCCTGGGAAAGTCCTAGCAATCACTCCCCTTCTGGCTTGTTTCTGTATAAAATCCCATCTTCAAGTGGCTCACAATTCACTTCCTGAATCTTCTTCAATGGGTTGATTTCTGTGTCCACGTGAACTGTTGCTCATATTGCACCTTTTCAGATACATGAGAGAAAAATAAGAATGGGGTTTCTGGGGCAAAACAGTGCTCCTTCATCATTAATAAGAAAGAAACAACCAAATGCAAAGAGCTTTTCATTTACTTTCCTCTTTGAGAAGTTAATGATAAACTTTTAACCATGTACACCAAATAGAAACAAGTATAGTCCAAAAAAGAAATTGGGGTTGAGTCGGCGACAGGGTTGCTGTCTGTCTGGACTTATAGTAGTCACAGGTATTAGAAACTATCTCAAATCCAGGCATGGTGGTACCTACGCATAAGCCCAACAACATTAGGGAGGAAGAATGAATTGAGATTAAAGCTAACCTGGGCTACAACATGAGACCCTACCTCAAGACAACAATAAAAATCAATGGGAATACAGATACCACAGAGTTATCTTCAAAGTTCATAAGTAGCGTTAATTATGGTAATAGCACACACAGGTAAAATCATGTATTTATACGTGTTTGTAGTTACATGATCAGTCTAGAATTTCATACATATAATTGCATATAAATATTAAGTTGCTTATATAATTATTGTAAAATACCATTGGTCCAATTAATGTGATGGGCAATATTGTCAAAGTAACATGATCTAGAATCATCTGGAAGACAACCTTCTGGGTACACCTGTGAGGGATTATCTTTAGTACTATAATTGACATGGGAAGATCCACCTTAACTATGGGTTGTTTATGGACTGGGATCCTGGACTGAATACAAAGGCTTCACCATGGATGGCACCATTCCATAGGCTGGGGTCATTGCAGTCTATGGGAATAAAATCTTTCCCATTCTTTATCAAATAAGAACCAGAAACAGACTGTCTACTTGGAGTCTCCCACAGCTTGGAGTCACTGTCACTTCTTGCATTTGGTATGGACTCAAAGACAGCTTGGTGAGAGTACATAGGTTAGAGTGAACAACAGAAGGGCTGCTTAGGTACACTGAAATTGAAGATGATTGACTAGAGAGAACCAGGTATAGGGTAAATAAGAAAGCAGAGCATGTCACACAATTGGACTGGAAATCACATTTTCACTTTCTCTAGTGGGTCCAGAATTTATGGAGGAGGCAATATGTAAGATAAATAGCACAGACTGATGAGGTCTTGAATAGTGTGGGATCAGTGTGTTACAGAAGCTGAGCACAGGTTCCTGGCACTGGATGCTCTGTGTCAGATCATAGATCTCTGGCGGCTTATCAATTATCTGTTGATTATTTGTATACACAATTTCTCGAGTTCGTCTGCAAAACCCAGTCAATTTAAACAAATCCTCAGCACTATTAAATTATATATTTAGTTATAATAACAGAGTTTAAGAAACTATAGATAATGTCATTTGTTAACTGCATTCATTATTTCTGTGTGTGTGCATGTGTGTGTATTTGTTACTTCTGTGATAAAATACACAAAAAAAAACACCCACTGTGTGTAGTGGCACACACATCTAATGCCTGCACTTGTAAGACAGAGGCAAATATATCTCAATTATTTTGAGGCCAGCGTGGTCTACAAAGAAAATTCCTGGCCACCTACATAGTGATCTCCTGTTAAACAACAACAAAAAAAATCAACTTAAGGAAGGAGGAGTTTATTTTCTCTCACAGTTCAAGTACAATATTCCATCACTGTGAGGAAGTTACAGTGATCACACTGTCAGGAGTTTAAAGCCTCTATGACATTGGGTCCCCACATAGGAAGCAGAGAGATCAAAGTGATGCTAAGTTCACTTTCTCCTTTGTATTTAGCCCAGGACCCCAACCCATGGAATGGTGCTCCCGTAGTTAAGGTAGATCCTCCCATGTCATTTAATCTAACAGAGATAACCGCAGAGGCTTTTCTCCTAAATGATTCTAGATCAAGTCACTTTGATAATATTAAACATCACATTTATTGAAGCAATGGCATTTTAGAATAATTATATAAGCAACTTCATAATTATATGCAATTATATGTATGAAATTCTAGACTGATCATGTAAGTAGAAACACATATAAGCACATAATATTCTATATGATGCTATTACCATGATTAATGATACCTATGAACTTCGAAAATATCGCAGTGGTATTTGTGTATTTGAGGCCCATTATTTGATTCTATATGCAAAGGAGGGCACATCAGCTTCTTTCAACTCTTATCTAAAAAAAAAGGTTGGGACCACATTTTCTATGCTTACACCATATAAACTGTAATCATTATCTTATTGGTGGAGGGGCATGAGCAGTCCTGAGGATTTAACCTACCTAATGTGTTCGTGTACCCTAGGCAAGCACTCTGTTGCTGTGCTAAATCCCCATCTGATGTTACTGTGCTAAATCCGTATCTTATTGTGTGGGTCCCTTTCCTCAGCCTCCCTGTATCCTGGGCAAGCACTCTTACTGTGCTAAGTCCCCTCCTGACTGGGTGAGTCTCCTTCCTCAGCCTCCCTGGAAATCTGGAATAGCAGGTCTGCACCTAACTGTAATGTAATCTTGAAAATTATTTTCTGAGAAGACTTCCTTTCTAGTAAATTTTAAATCCACATGTGAAGTTTGGTAACCCTAGAGTCTTAGTCATACACAAATCTTTACATGGATTTTTTATTCTGTTAATACAAACAAGTGTTAATTTGACAAGTGATGTTCAGTGGTGATGCCCAATTGTGCATAAGTGTTACAACAAGTCATTCAACAAAGGAGTGGTCAGAAAATGTAAGACATGTTTGTACATGATCAGTAAGGATGTGTACTGGGTTGGAGAGATGTCTCCATGAACAAACTGCTACACAGAGTTAAGGATTTGACATCAGATACTTAGTTAGAACCCATGTAAAGCTGGACTCTGAAGGCCACATCTATGACCCCTACCCCCCTGCAGGGAGATTAGAAGTAGAGACCTGGGAATTCCTGCAGGTTACAGGGTCTGCTGATGAGGCATGTGTAGAATTATGCAACAACACACCCAGTCTCAAACACAGTGGATGGCAAGAACCAACATCTGAGTATGTCCTTTGATGTTCAGTGAGCACTGATGCAGGAAATCTCCGCACACAGACACACAGACACACACACACACACACACAGACACACACATACATGCACACACACACATGTGCACACAATTTTTAAAGAAAAGAACATGTCTTAGCGGGCACATGCAATTTAATTTAAAGTTTCATCTTCAGTATTTATTCTGAATGACAAAAAGTCAACTATTAATTCATTATATTTAATAATTGGTAAGCACCTAAGGTAAGTCCAATCTTATAATGAGAGACAGAGATAAGAGTCTTTAGATAATTACCCATGTGAGGGGACCCTGGGTAAGTGTTGAAAGCTTTCAGGAGGATGACTATAGTTCCTGAGTGCCCCCTCTTGTGATTCAGTATGCATCTTCAAAGAAGCCGTTTATTTCTGAAGAGGAATTCTTGTAAACAATGATCAAAGTGTAAATGTATGCAAATATACTTCTTCACCTTAATTATCTCGCTGGGGCCTGTCAGCAGCCTGTGCCATGGTTTTGCTGATTAGCAAGCAATCTCAATAATTATTATTCCATCTACAATTACAATGATTTGAGCTTTGGCTTTCAGCCCAGGCACCCTGCTGCCTTCAACCCCTGAATCTGATCTGGCATAATTATACGACATCCTAGAGACCAAATTAGCAACAAGCTGATTCTACTTCTGCATTAAATCTCCCTAAACTTGTTCCTTAGTGGGTGAACTAAAAGCAAGTCCATGAGACTGGTGAACCAGGTCCAATGTGGAGCACAGAAAGCTTGGCATGCTCATTTGTTACTGACTATCCAGGAAATACATCCTTTTCCATCGGCTGTAGCATGAGGTAGGTATCTTCAAAAATTCACATTCACAGACCTGGAAAGATGGCTCAGAGGTTAAGAGCACTGGCTACTCTTGCAGAGGACTCGGGTTTAGTTCCCAGGATGCCACATGGCTGACACCAACCATCTCTGACTCTAGGTCCAGGGAACTCTGATGTCCTCTCCTGATCTGAATAGGGTACACTTAAATATATGCAGACAGTATACACATACGCATAAAATATAGTTACCAAAATGTTTTTAAAAATTCACATTCACCAAATGAACTTGGAATCCCCCAAACACTTAAAGCAGTGTTCCAAAAAGGCAAGGTGGAGCCTATGCAAGGTGTGATCAAAGCATTGTTTTATTAGAAATAAAGGTTAGTATGCAAGTTAATCTAAGCATGTAATTTAAGGACTTGGAACCTGGGGGGAAGGTTCAGTTAGTAAAACATTTTGCCCCAAATCCTGGGAGAGCCAAAGATGGTAGTCCATCTCTGTAAGCCCACTGCTCTTATGGGAAGATGGGACAATGTAAGTTAGCAATCACCCTAACCTGGATGTCAACTTGATATACTTGGGTTGAGGGAGCCTTAACTGGGGAATTTCCTCCATTAGACTGGTCTGTGTTAATTTCTCTGAGGCATTTCTTGATTATTGAGTGCTGTGAGGAGGGCCCATTCCACTGTGGTCGACGCTACCCCTGGGGAGGTTGTTCTGTGTTGTATAAGAAAGCAGGCTGACCATGGACCAGGGGAGCAATACAGTAAGCAGTGTTCTTCCATGCCCTGTGCTTCAGCTCCTAGGTTCAGGTTTTGCTGTGAGTTCCTATCTTGGTCTTCCTCAGTGATGAACTGTGACCAGAGAGATGTCAGCCAAACGACTCCTTTCCTTCCTAAGTTGATACTGCTCAGAGTGTTGTGTCAGAGCAACTGAAGGCAAAGTAGCACACCTTCCACAGAGCATCAAGCAGGACCCTGTGTCCCACAAGAGAAGAGGTGAACTATAACAGCAATGCACATGCCTACACTCAAACATGCAGACAGAAATGAGAGAGAGAGAGAGATTGAGAGAGAGAGAACTCAGACAAAGGTACACTAATCAAATCTGATGAGAAACTATTCTCATAGGAGGGGATGTTTTACTGGTCATTAGCAGAACAGCTTACTTGTTAAAGAAAATCTTAGTTTCAACTCTATACTGAGAGAGGAATCAGGGAACCAGAGTCCTGGTAATTTTTTCCTATATTTGCTGAGCAAAGAAAGAATGAGTTAGAGAATGCTGTGAATGCAGGTCTAGGATGAAAACTGATGAAAAAAAAATCCTGGCAGAATGAGTTGCTTACTAGAATTCATCTAGGAGATAATGGCAGGTTATTGGTAAAATGTTTACATTGTTTACATGCCTTAAAGCTTGATATTTGTGACACATGTTCAAAACCAACATTCGCCCTGTTGGCACATGCATGTGTAAGGTGTACATTTATTCACAGGAAAGACAACAGAGCAACGTAAGTTGTCTTCTTCTATTATTCTGTATCGTATTTGGGGTTTACTCTTCCAGCTAGAATGGCAGGCCTCTGAGTCCCTACGATCGGCCTTTCTCTGCCTTCCAGCACTGGGGTTACACGTACATGACATCATAACTTGCTTTTATATGGGTGCTGAGGATCTGAACTTTGGTACTCTTCCTTGAACGTGAAGCCCTTTATGCAGTAAAACATCTTCCCAGCCTGCCACTAACATTCTTAACATCAAGTGTTTCTACGTGACAATGTTGTTCCATATAAATATCCACAGAGATGGCCATGCATGCCTTTCTCTTACTACTTTGCATTTTCTTATATGGAAAATCCATGTAATAAGATTCTCCCTGTAAAGTGTCTGAATTTCCTATCTTTGTAAACTCTTTCAAACATAGTGTATTCACTCAGTCCTCCTAGGAATAAATTGCTGCATCATTAAAAGCTACTGTGATGGTTAATCTTGGTTGGCCCACATGAGGAGATCTAAAATGACCATAAAAATAAATCATCAGGGATGTCCGGGAGAGATTTTCTAGACTGGGTTGATTGTGGTGGAAAGACTCTCCATGTGCACCATCCCACCAGCTGGGATCCCAGACCTTGTAAAATGGAGAAAGGAAACAATGCACTAGAATTCTTTTTGCTTCCTGACTACAGATGTACTGTGAACACCTCCTCATGGTCTTGCCACCATGGCCTCTCCACGATGACCAACTGCATCTTCCAGAACCATGAGCCAAAATAAACCCTCTCTTCAATTTTTTAAAATATATTTTAGGATGAAGCATATCTACTTGGGTGGGGTTTTTCCTGATATTTTTTTCCAATTTACCATTGATATGGCTTGTTTTTCTGGGAGCTTCCCTCCTACCCTTATTCTCGTTCACAGAAATGTAAGGAGAGGTGATATTTTCTCTATTGTGTCTAATCTAGGAATCTCTTACACTCTTTTCTACCTGAATAATCCAGCTGATGGGATATGTTGTACTTTCCTTTGAAATGTTTACTTTTTTTCCCTTCTCATTCAAAGGTAAAGCTACAATGTTTTTAATCTCCCTTAAGAATGTAGAAAAGCCACATTTTCAAACATGAAACCTCCTGTCCAGCTTAATGCATTCTACCTATGGATCAGTTCCATTGACAGCTGTCATGATTATTCATAGAAACATCTGGGGGAGGGTTCACTTTTTTTTCCTATGCAATGTGTTTCCTGAAAAGTTTATTTCTCTTCTGCATTCTTACATTTGTTTCCATGGAGGGACTTATTAGGCATGAAATGTCATTTGAACACTGTGTAAGATAGCCCATTTTAACAAGCAACTTGATTTATAATAGTACACTCTCAAAAAAATCTCCTTTAAATCTGAAGTCTTAAAAGCATTATTGAACAGAAAATCCCAAAGACCACACCTCCTTAATCGAGATGTGGCAATACTACAAAATTACGGATTTCAGGAACATAAGATAGGATTTTAAACTAGTTATCATGAGACCAGTTAAATCAAAAAACAAGTCCATATAGTTACTTTCAGAAAAACTGACAGGGGAGTCTTAAGATATAAAGAAAGAACCAGTGTGTGCTAGCCTTGTGGAAATGCATCACAATTTACGGGAAAGATACCTTCACATTGGAAGATAAAGCCTATCAACTTGGATCGGGATTTTTTTTCTGATATTTTTGTCCCAATTTGCAATTGATATGGGTTGTTTTCGGGCAGCTCCGCCTCCAACCCTTGTTCTTGTTGAAAACAATGTGAGAGTGTGTGAGACCCAGAGCACAGGATTCATTATCAAGAAAGGAGCCGAAATCTCAGGCTAGGCACACCTGCATCTTTGATGGTGAAAATAGGACCCTGTAAAGCACAGGGAATCTAAATTGCCTTTGAATGTGCTGCTTTCCACCCACTGAGAATCACTTCTGTATTTCCATGGGCCAGTTTTCCAAATGAGGGGATTGTGTTTGCCTGGGGTTCTAATAAGCAATGCAAACACCCAGTAGGAAGCCTTGATTCCAATTTGATCTAGCTGATTAATTGCCAATGAGCTGCAGGGAAGCAGAGAGGTGCTGTAACTAAGTTTACTCACTGTGATGAATGGGTTGAAATCTTCTCGTAGGCTGGACATTAGCTTTGGGAGACCAAGGCCAAAAAATCAGACAAACAGACATAATGACCAGTGACGGACAGTGGTGATTCCAACTCCAGCATAAACTCTTCCGGACTTCCAAAACAGGATGTCAAGAGAAAATAGAGACATAAAAAATTACAAGTTGTCCTGGTTCATTCCAGCTCAGCCAGCTCCAGCTGGCTTCAGGGACTTCCTCTGCAGGGGAGGCTGCTCAGAGTGCTGCAATTTTTTCTCAACTCCAGGGGACTTAAGCACTCATACACATTCTTCCATTTCAAACATCTGTTATAACACGCTGAATTCCAGGTAAATTGGGGCTTCTGAGAAAATAGCCACCTTTCCTAGAAGTTGTGACCCCTAACCTGAGGACAGGGAGGACTGGGGAGCAAGGAAAGATACTAAGGAAGGAAAAGTGGAAGCTCATGGACTCTGAGGTTTGTAGCTCTTGGTGTTGCTCCCATCAGCTCAGCCCTTTAGGCTGACTTCCTGGCTCAAAGCAGCGCTTAACTGCTTGATCCGTTACTGTGTCCCAGCATCTGAATTCTTCTTTTTTAGGATCACAGGAACCAAAATTGGTGCTGGGGTAAAGGTGAGAGAAAATTGGACCCTGCCTCATTGTACTTGATCAAGAATGCTCTCTGTCCGGGCGTTAGGCGGAGAGTAGTCCTGTATCATTCTGTCCTGCCTTGGCCCTTACGCCTCTACAGGCTTTGAACATCAACTTTGGTCTTTTCCAAACTACATTTAAAAGCAAGCACATTACTTACCTATCGTTTTCTGATCCACATTATGTTCGCATTTTTGTTCAAAGTTGATCAGTTCTGTTATTTGTTACGCTGCATAGACTTATTGTTTAAGGGAGTCTCCTTTTGACTGCACTGCCTTTGTTGACATAAATTAAGGAATACTAACTTTCAACATTGGGAAATAATTGCTGAGTCCTTTTTCCAAAATTGCTATCCTAAGAGAAGCAAACAGTAGATTTATTCATGATGGAATTTTTATGGTGTGTCTCTCTCATTGAAATATTTATACATCTAATAAACCATCAGAGTTTCAGTTTATCCTATTGTTCTGCCCAGAGAATGGCTCCTCAAGAACCACCATGGAGTCCGGAGTGTATGCAAAAAACAAAGAGCCTTTATTCAAGCTTAAGCTTGATCCCCCAGACCTCACCAACCCAATGGATCTGTTCTGGGAGCCTTAAGCGGAGAGATTAGGAGCCTTTTATAAGTTTGAGATAAAGGAAGGTGGGGAATAACAGTGTTACATTCTGTTTGGTTATAGGAGCCCTGGCGCCAAGCATATTTTAAATTAATTGGCTGTAATAAATTATATGCCAAAATTGGTTAATAGAGGTTTGGAGGTTTCTTATTGGTGGGTGCTGCCTTCAGGGCAAAGGAATGTGTTGATTATTATTCAAACCTTTGGCTAGCTTTTGTTTTAGCCTTATTTAATCTTGTGGTCTTGTGACTGATTAGAAGGAACAAAGAACAAGATGGAGGTAAATTTATCAATTTTCTGACGTCTATAGCCAAGCATTTTTTTACAGAAGCGAAGAAAGAAGTTATTGGGTTGAAAAGAGGTTTCAGGGGTCCCACATTATATGTTGCTATTTTTGGTGAAACAGTGGGGCTAAGGAGCCATATAATATAATAAGATGTATCATTGAAGCATTCTTACCAGCATTCATTTTCTTCAGCTCTTTCTTAGTTTCAGTTTCTCAACTCAACCTCAGGAGTCTTGCTGTACTGTGAGAAACAGCTCAGTATGACACTGTAGTCATGTTCAGGTGCAAAGGAGGGTATGAACTTGAAATAAAGAGATGCTGATGCCTCAGCTCAGGAAACACTGTAGAAAATGGGGCTGAATGTCATGGAACTCTATCTTCTGGAGATTGTATATCCACTGCATTCCCAAAGACACAGTGGCCATGACTGCACAAAACAGGCATAAGATTAGGTCTGTCAGCATTCCATCATGGACCAGAAAAGGACTTCAATGGCTCTACCCCTCCCTGAGGATCCATAGGAAGTTGATGTTTGCTGGTGGAGAAGAGGCGTTTTCTTTAGTGGTAGATACCTATGCTCTTGTAAATGACTCCTTACCCTTCCCAATAAACAACCCTAATTAAAGTCATCGGGGTCACACAAAGAACACTAAAGATGTGAAAGCAAAAAGATGATTGGTTGGGGGAAGCCAAGGATCAGAAGAAATTGGAGGGGGAAAAATCAAGGAATGAGAAAGGGAGTATGATCAATTTATATCATACAGATGGATGAAATATTTCGAGAGAAGAGACTTATGAACAGTTTGATAAAATTGATCACAGTCTAATACACACACACATGATTTTTGAGATCAGCACTTCTTTAAATAATAAAGCAAATAGAAAGATTGCCCAAACATTTTTGTTATGGGAGGATGTTAAATAAATCATAATAATCCCATTAATAGCAAATACTTTGCAGAGAAAAGTTAAGAATGCAATATATGCCATCTATCTATGTATCTCTTCTTGAAGTCTAATGATAAACTGTATTTGGAAGTTGTGGCCCAACAAGGTGGTGATTTCTGTGTACTAGACCATGACCAGCCTCTACCCTGGACAGGTGGCCCTGGGTACAGGGAAGTATGCTATTGCTATACAAACAGAGGCCACTTGGTATGGATAGCCCTTCAGTGTCTGAGGCATGTAGACACTTTCCTTAAAATCTACAGTAAACAAGGCTAAGACACACAAGAGAATGAGCATTTCTTATTGAAAGTGCAAGTCAAATGTTTCGAGAAAAGTTTGACTGCATGGAAGAATATGTTTAATTTGACTACCAAGCATGAGAGAACACATTAATTAAGCAAGACAATGTCTAACATGATGAACAGATTTGGACATGTGTAGCTCTTTCCTTCAGATTAATAAACTACCAGAAGAAGGTGCCTGAGAGTGCTCAGGAAGTTAATAAATCTTATCATGTCTAGAAAGTTGGTGAAACTACAAGACTTACAAAGCTTT
Organism: Eospalax fontanierii; assembly: GCA_035773235.1. Lineage (NCBI taxonomy): Eukaryota > Metazoa > Chordata > Mammalia > Rodentia > Spalacidae > Eospalax > Eospalax fontanierii. The sequence goes on along the minus strand of JAJHUQ010000048.1, from coordinate 3,785,193 downwards.
TCCCCATTGCAGATACCAGCAGTTACAGTTGCTGGGAACAAGAGAATGTCTTCAGTGGAACTGAATGTTGTACAGGAAGTTTTATGAATGCAGCTTTGGTGAGACAGGGAGTTGCATACATGCAGCTTTGGTGAGTTCCCAACCTAGGGCGGACATTTTGGTGGTCCAGCTGGCTTTGAGTGACCCATGCTCATACAAGCAACAAATCTAACTTGTAAAGAATAGTTTCTCAGTTCCGTCATTGATGACACATATCAGATCAAAGATAGTGGTTTATAAATTCACCTTGAAAACCTGTGCAATAGAAAGTTATTCCACTGGGTCATACTGAGGAAAACAGAGGGGTCAATTTCTCTCCTCCTTCTCCTCCTCCCTCTCCTCTTTCTCCTCCTCTTCCTCCTTTTCTTTCTCCCCTCTTCCTCCTTCTTTTCCTTCTAGATCAACTTCTTCTTCCTCCTCTTCTTCTTCTTTTCCATCCTTCTTCATTTTTGCCAGGAAGACTGGCTATCCTGACCCTCATGTTTTCAGGGGAAAATATAATCACTTCAGATCTGAAGATGTCTAGAATTACATACAATTCTTAAAATTGATACTCATACTTAATATATTGCTTGTACGATGTCATTTTGTCAATGTTACACTGATTAGTAAGACTTGGCATTCACTGTGCAAGCACTCTGTTTTACATTCAGAGTTACAATTTTATAGGTACTACTACGTTTTTAAAAAGTGATCGATTTTCTTCTTTGTAAAAAAGGGATTTATTGTTTGACACTTCCATGAATTTTATATCTGTTCATCGCCTCCCCATCTCTCATCCCTCTCTTTGCTATTGGGACCCTTCTGAACAAATCTGCTCCTACCTTTGTGTCTTCTTTCTGCATGTGACTCACAGAGTTTAATTACGGGACCTGCCTCAAGTATGGGTAGGAGACTCTTTACTGGAACAAACATGATTTATCCCCAGCTCCACCACTGAATAAAATGGTATTCCCCTTCATCATCTGTTAATTGCCAATAGTCCCTCAGAGAGGGATCTGTGCTTTATCACCTGAAGTCTTAAAATACATGAGCATTCTGGGACAGATACATGCATGAGTAAATGCTCATCTACATGAGAACTGCCTGTTCCTATGAATTCAATAGGTCTTCCAAAGTTGGTGACTTGGAATCTTCATCCACAATATCATAGACCTGGGGAGGAGGGAGAGAGCTTCTGTCACTACAAATGGAATAATGCTTTTTTGTAGAGACAACTGTATTAAAAGCAGGTTAGATCCCCTTTCCTGTCTCCTTACCCACAGCAGCCCATCTGCCTTCTGCCATGGAAGGACCTAGAAAGAAAAAGGTCCTTGCCAAGAAGCAAGCCTAGGTCCATTTGTCTATGTGGGAGCTGACTTCACACACTGGGTCATAGCACTCATGGGGTCATGTGACTGGATCTGGGGAACACAAACAAAACTGGCAACAGTATAAGGTCTCTGACATGACAATCAAACATGAATTCAAAACCAAACATGTTATGGACTTGAGGTGTTTGTTGCAATCAATGTTTGGCTGCACAACGTCACTACAATGTTCATGTTGCACAGACTTCGCATGATACATGCTGTCACCATGCACCATGAAACACTTCTGCTAATAGTCAAAATGATTTCTTCCAATCACCCTGTACTGTATTTATCATTCACGGAATGATTTCTTCTTAATTGAACAGTGGTTTCACGATAGGAAATGTGGGTTTGAGTGTTTCCGTAGCATCATCTCTCATCATCAAGTGCGTATACCTTTAGACTGCATTGTGTTGCAATGTCTAACTTTAAACTTGTTGTTTGAGGGACCAGAGAGTCGGCTCAGCAGTTAAGAGCACCGACTGCTCTTACAGATTCAGTTCCCATCATCCACCAACCGTAACTCTAGTTTCAAGGACCCTACAACTTCTTCTGGCCTCTGTGGATTCTGCACAACATGGGAGGGGTACACTCACATTACATGCATACACTTTAAATAAAAAGACAAAATGTTTTTAAAACATTGTCATTTGAAGACACTGAGGAGACAGCTCACTTAAAGTCCTCAATGGCCAAGCAAAAGTGCCAGAATTTGGAGTCCTGGTAGCCAGATAAATGCCAAATTCAGTGGCACATGCCTGTCACCTCAGTGCTGGGTAGTAGAAACATATGGATCCCAAGGGCTTGCTTGCCAAGCAGTTTAGACAAAAGAAGAAGCTCTGGGTTTTGTTGAAAGGCCTAAGTCAAGAATACAGAGTGCAGTACATACAAAGAACTTATGTCTACCTCTGGCATCCATGCACATACCTTCACACATGAGCATACACATGTTCACACCACATACACATACAGGAATTATTTTTCATTGCCATTTGAATTGCTGATTTGGGTTTAATGAAAACATTCTAGGGCTAGAGAGAGGGCTCAGCATAAAAATACTGGTTGCTCTTGTAGAAGATCCAGGTTCGAATCCCCAAAACCACTTGACCACTAACAACTGTCTATTACTCCAGTTCTAGGAAATCTAATGACCTCTTCTGATGTTCTCAAGCATTGTATGACACAGGTGCACTTACATATGTGGTGCAGGCACTACACTCACACACATAAAATAAAATAATAAAGAAAAACATTCAGTGAATTTGGGCTGAGTGATCACAACAGAATTTCTGAAATGACATTGATCTCACTCTTGCCTTTTTCTGCTGTATATTTATTTAAAATGGTGTTCTCAACCTCAACAACTAGAAAATCCTTTTTAAGCATAGTTTATGTATTTATTATTTTTATTTTATTTGTATGAGAGTATTGCCTGCCTGTTGGTAGGTGCCCCCTTGTACAATGCCCTCAGAGGTCAGAAGAGAGTATTGGATTCCCCAGAACTGTCAGAACTGTTGTTTCAAATGGTTGTTAGTCACTATGTGGGTGCTGGGAATCCAACCTAGGTCCTATGCAAGAGCAACCAGTGCTCTTAACCGCTGAGTCAACCCTCTAGTCCCAGAAGATCATAAGCACTTTAAAATATTAGTCAACACTGAAAAATGCTGAAGATTTGTCATTGTCTGAGCACCAAATATTTATCTAAAATTTAAAACACTATGTAAATAGAACATCTCATCCAGTCCATTTTCATGCAAATATTCCTCCATGTTTAATAAATGGTAAAATCATATAATTATTAAGGAATTCTATTAAAATAAATTTAATCATACCTTATTATCATCAAATATGTGATTTCTGCACTTCTATAAATCTATGTATCCAGCTGATGTAAAAATAATCTTGACCACCACTAACACAAAAGGTCACAAATGGCTAAATCATGAGGATAAGGAATCTGTAGCGTGTGGGTCTCAGGACATGGCTCTTATATTAAATTTTACTCACCGAAGGTTCAGGGACCATTGGGGAAAACAGGCAGGAAGATTGTAAGAGGCAGTGAGGATGTGCAGGACCGCATGGAAATAGAGTCCTATAAACTCCTGGGGCCTGCTCATATGAACCTGCAGCAATGATTTCAGCATGCTCAAGACCCATGCAAACTCAAGCAGCCAAAAAGATCAGTATGGACCTGGAGAAGTGGGCAGCAGACCCCAACCTTTGCTGAAGAAACATTGACAACTGACTACTATTGGGTGAGAATGAGCTAGTCTTCCCAAAGCAAGGGACTCGGGGTAGGCTGACTGTACCTGAGTGGATAAACCTGCACTGAGGTCACTTGGCAACATTATCTTGATACAACAGATCTTAACACAGATGACAGAATGTGTGGATTCCAGTTGGGCTATGGGAGGTGCCAGTAGGGACGGAAGTATAAAGATGATAAAGATTGATTGAGACATTCTGTATGAAACACATAATTATTCCATTAAAAAGTGTTTTGTTTTAAAAGTCTTGACCAAATCTTGACCAACGGAAGTGAAAAACGGGTTTCATCAGTGAATTTATATTTATATGTATGAGTGCGTATGTTCGTCTGTATGAGTGCCTCTGCTTGTCTATATGGGCACCACATGTGAACTGATGCCCTCCGAGGCTGGACACTGAGTGGCTTTTGGAAGTGGATTCCTTCTATCAGCCCCTTGGCCTTTGGCCATCTGTTTCTGAGGACCCCTTCTAAGATGAGAGAAAGGAGCCAGACATGCAATAGTTTGCAGGTTCTCATCTTCAAACTAAACATGGTCCTCCCTCCAATCGGCATGGCTAAAGTAGAATCATGAAGATCCAGTATCTTTTCAGCTTCCATTTTACAAGGATGGTCCATGAGACTTGACAGACCCCTAAAATTTTGCTGGCAGCAGTCTTCCTTCCATAGTGATGGTCAGTAAATAACAATCTCACGAGTATAGGCATGTCTGCCTCCTCCTAGCCACAAAGATGGTCCATGAACCCTGGCATGCTCTCAAGTACATGTCTGTAATTGTCTCTCTTCCACAACCATGTTCCTGTGAACTGCATCTGATTCAAGGTCACTATTGCTTTGGATCCTCTGGAGTAGGAGACTCACCTCAGCAGGATTGCTCAACGTCTTCCAGAGTGGTTTAATCTGCAGGTCTACTAGAGAGAGGATGTTCTGGGAGGATCACTAACAGAACTGTAACTGTAAGGACAGCCCTTTGACTTGCCCAGGGCCAGTTATTCAGTCACACAAAGGAAATACTCCATGAACCCATGAACGAACGGGACAATCTAGGATAACTAAGCATCCTTCAGAGCCTGTGGATCCAATATAATCAATGGGAGATCAGTCATGGTGTATGGGTGTGGTCGAAATGGATAGAGAGGAATACTAACCATCCTTCAGAATCTTGGGTCCAACTTCACTTGTTCATTCTACCACCAGGGGATTAAAATATTTCCTTTTCTAACTGCACCAGCTAGTGATATGTAAACAAAACCAGACTTTTCCAGAGCCTAAATCCCTATGCTGCAATATTCTGGCCAACATAAATAAACTGGAAGTTGATCTCTTTGATCAAAAAATAAATCTCTGTGTGTATATTTGAACTCTATTTTCTCACTTTCAGACAACAAATAAGGGTTTTAAAATCAAAATTACATTGAAGTGTACTTTGATCCCAAGGAGAGGTGAAAATTTGAGGCTAACCAAGATTGGAGTAGAATCTTTACCTAACCTAGTGAAGGTTCCAGCTTTGATCACCAGCCCTTCAGTAAGCAAGTACATAATAGCTGGGTATTGTCCACAGTGTGGTGCTACATACCTCTAATTGTAGCAATTGGGAAATGGAGGCAAGCAGATTCTAAACTCAAGGCCAACCTAGGTGTCTTAGCAAGATATCTAGCTTCAACAAGTGAAAAAAATAAAATAACAGAAAAGCATGCCCAACTTCACCCAAGAAGACAGGGCTTCACCAATGCTGGCCAGGTGCTATGCCTGAAATGAGCCACAACCCAACCTCAAGTAGCAGGAATTTATTTCTTTAACTTTAAAAGGGAAGCAGAAAAGATGAGAGATGATATTTTTCTTGTCAGCTCAAAATCAGGTGAGGAAATTATTTTCCATGATATTAGAAAGCAATGCAAAACATCAAATCAATGCTTAAGGGGAGAATAATTACATGAAAGAGGGTCTACTTCCTCCTTTCCCTAACCCTCCAGCTGTCTCCCAAAAAAACCACATTCAAGCTTGAATTACAAGATGAAATGAATATTCAAAGGACAAGTAAATGAGGTTTATGTTTGCAGTTAAAGTATGATCCTTTCTGTAAGATCACTGCATACTGAATTTCAATGGAAATTTAATGAATAGAAGTCTTTCAGGTAAGTACACTTTTGTAAGAATAATACATTTGCCTGTACTACAAAGCAAGGTTAAATGTTGTAGTGCTCTGGCCCCCATGCATGCCCTTCTCTCTTAGTGCTAGGCTCTTGGCCAAGAGCTAGCTGGATCTTGTCAGTTTCAGTATTGAAGTAAACAACTTGACCTTTCTGCAGACTTCCTCTTTCTCTTCCTGCTGCCTGCTTTACATGGCTGCTTGTTTACAAAAAGTACATTATATTCCAGCTGCGTCCTGTTAGTGGTTGATCACTAGGTGCAGATTTGATAACATTGAGTTAACATTCTTGTTCCTGTTTACCAAGGTTACTTCCTTGTTTCTGCCCATGGAAAAGTGAACTTTTCAACCCTTGAGCCTTGTTTCCTGTCTTGGTTGGGGCTATATAAGCTTCCAGCAACTGCATAATAAACAGCATTCAGCATTCTCTCAGCACGAGTGTGTCATTCTGTTCAATCCTTAGGACGTTGCCAGTCCGTGGTGCACAGTGATGGTGCAGGCGCTATCAAAATGTAAAGTCTGTTAGGGACAACTTGGGACAAAATTGATATTCCTAATAAGGAATATCTTTAAAGGAATAACAGAATTCAATTAGTTTTATATCTGTCATATCATAACAATAACTTACAACAGAAATATCTTCATTGAGACATGGTGAATGGATAGATCAATGATAGAAAGATACACATAAGAGATAAGATAGATGAAGAGATGATATTAGTAATAGAGGATGGATAGATAGAAGATAGATGAATAATGGACTGATGATAGATGTATAGATAGTAGATATGTAGATATATAGATAGATGCTGTTGTTCTTTGGTACCCTAAAATCTGTGAGTGCCTAAGACTCATATAATGCTATGTTATTTGCATAATGTGCACAGTCATCCTGCCATAGATGTTAAACTCCCTTTAGGTAACGTAAGTCCTAATACAATACCAATGTATGTAAAGAGTTGTTTTACTATGTCTTTAAAGAAACCTGGCAAAAACATGTCTGTACATGTTCAACACAAGCCGAATTTCATATGGTGAATCCAATGTTGGTTGAATGTCCAGATGTGGAGACAAAAACCATTCATGAATATTCCAAAGTGGAAGCTCAACTGTTCTCAAATACCTTTGTGGATCTTGGGGTCGGGGGGAATCCGAGAGAAAGAGGTGCAGGACAGGGTCTGTAGACCAGGCTAATTTCAAACCTGCTCTGTAGTTGAAGATGATCTTGAAATTCTTATCCTCCTGCTTAGACCTGCCCTCCACAGAGCTGAGATTATAGGCATGCAGCAGTAACACTGGTTAATGTGGGTTAATGTGGTGCCAGGGTCTTTGTGGATGGTAAGCAGACAAGCTACCACCTGGCTATTTCCTCAGATAATGTTTTTCAAGTTCTCTGCCTAATGTCTAAAGCCATCTTAGTCAAGATGCTTTAGACATTTAGACCAATGTTTTTTGTCTGGGACAAATGGGAGCCACAGGAATGAAGAGAAAAAAATTCTAATAAAATGTCTTTGTTCTTGTTCTCATTTTTCCATGGGATAGAAAACTTCAAATCTTCCCTGGAGCTGCAGAGATGTTTCCCTGTGCCCTTTGCTGAGCTCAATTGCTGACTGCTTCTGGACAAGCACAGCTGACACTCTGCAAGAAAGAAGATGATACAGAGGCAATGTGTTCACACTGCTTGTTCCAAAGACTTTCATTGAATCTCTAGACAGGTTTGAAAATTTCATATATCCTTGGGGCAGACCTTGACGTCACCAAATCAAGCAGGTATGTTGAACAGAGGAAGAGAAAATAACTCAAGTTGAAGTGATCATGTAAACAGTTGAGGCACGTCTAAAGTTGGATGCAGGTGCAATGAGTTGAGAGCTAGGGTTAAGGCATTTAATGATCTAAGAGCAATGAGTTGAGAGCTAGGGTTAAGGCATTCTAATGATCTAAGAGCACATTAGCAAGTTCTGAAGACGTTTGTCCTTGGGATTTAAGGATGTCTTTCTGACATCCTGCTTTGATGGAAAGCACACCTCAGAAAGAGACCATGTGATTGTTTCTCAGTTTCAATTCCTTCTAGGGTCAAGCTGTTGCTGCAAGAATGTCCTCTCAACAATCCAATATGAAGAAGTCATGGATCATCACTGTCTGCCCCATCAGACATGGTTTCCAAGGGAGAAAGCCAAAAAGAGTGAAGGTCATGGGCGGCGCAATTCTCCCTGTGTTATCTCCATGGAATTGGTGTGTAAACATTCATCTTTACCTGAAACAATTATGCTCCTTACCTCGGTTTCCTACCAAGAGAAACACACTTCATTTATGCCACCCAGTGAGATGGATTGTGGGTGAATAGCTCCCAAATCATGTGGGTTGAAAACTTGCTCCTTAATTGCTATGGTTGATACACGTGATAAGAGGGAACCGTAAGTGGAGAATTTTCTTTCTCAGACTGGTTTATGGACATAGGTGTGAAGTCTTTCCTCAATTATTGATTGATGAGGGCAGGACTACCCCACTGTGAGTAGTGCTGCCCCTGGTCAAGTGGTCCCGGGTTATATAAGAAAGCAGTCTATGAACACGTCAGAGGAACAAGACAGCAATCAACCATCCCCCACGGTCTCTGCTTCAGCTCCTGCCTCCACACTCCTGTCTGCATGAGTTCCTCCTGCTTTGGCTCCCTCAAAGAGGGACTGTGCCTGGGACATATAAACTAAAAAAAACCTCTTCCTCCCCCAAGGTGGTTTTGGGGAGAGTGTTTTGTCACAGCCATGGAAATGCAAACTTGGTCCCTACTATTGCACAATGGAGAAGAGCAATGCCCAGTAGGGGGTGGGGCTATCTCTCAGGACTATGCTCTCCAAGGGGATCATGGGATCCGACTGTCTTCTACTGTGTTTCCATGCTCAGGAGATGAACAGACTCCCCTACAATGCCTTCCCAGTTATGACCATGCAACTCCCTCCATGGAAAGCGCAAATCGGTCTACAATTGTCAGACCATCATTTTTCTCTTTACAACTTCAGTCCATCCTGTACATGTCTTAGTGTGCTCATGAGAAGATGAGACCAGTGAGTGATGTGTGACTACCCCTGTACTTAGGGGGACACTGTTTTATTTTATTATATTGCTGGATTTTATCATAGCCAGTTTCTTATATACACTAAGCTGGCCTGTAACTCATTATTAGGCAAAGACAATCTTGAACTACTGATCCTGCTGCCTCCAACTCTGGAATCCGGAGATCACAGACATGGGACACAAAGCCCAGTTTATGCAACACTCAACTCATGCCCCAAAGCATTTGACCAACTGAGAGACAAGCCCAGCCAGGAGCCTCTACATTGCATTCCTTGTCATTTCTGACTTTGTAATTTTAAAGGTGCCTGAATTTACCACATGTCTTTAGAAATCATGGTCATTTTCGGAGCTCTAGGCCTGTGGAAAGCATTCAGTTTGCTGTCTGTCAAGTTTTGCTAGTTTGACAACTTCACACATCTTCATAGAGTCACCATTATTTTCTTCCTTAGATAGTTGAGGACTTAAAAGATCAATCCTACAAAAAGTTGCTTAAAACCATTCTATCAAAAATGCAATTTCTGGGACTGGAGAGATAAGTCAGCAGTTAAGACCAGTATTCTGCTCTTGCAGAGAACCGGGTTTGATTCCCAGCACCCACATGACAGCTAACAACCAGTTCCAGAGGATCCGATTCCCTTTTCTGGTCTCCTCAGGCACTGCATGACACTGGTGCACTTGCATACACTCAGATACAAAAAATAAAAATAATAAATATTTTAAAAGACAGTTTTCAGGGTTAGAAATCTGTTTCTCAAGAATTATGACCCTTTTCTCTAAGAAGTTTCCATCTCTTAATCCACAGAACTATGAAGATGTTAGCTCCTTTGATAAAACAGACATTTCCAGTGATATTAACAGTACTGATCAGTCAGTATTATGGCCCAGACATCATTCTGGAAGGTCCAGACTGGTTCAGTATTACCAGATCTTACTTCAAACCACAAACAATGAGAAAAAGCTAAGAAATTCAGAATGTAAGAAGGATTTGACATGACACTTGTGTTAGTTATTTTCCTTGTGATAAAAGAACAGAAGGAAGGAAGGAAGGAAGGAAGGAAGGAAGGAAGGAAGGAAGGAAGGAAGGAAGGAAGGAAGAAGGGAAAGACGGAGGGGAGGAAGGAAGGAATGAAGAAGGGAAGGACGGAGGGAGGAAGGAAGGGTTTATTTTGGCTCGTAGTGGCAGAGGGTATAATTCATAATGACAGGGAAGTTAGGATGGCCACACCATCTCCTTTTTATTCATCTCCAGGACCCCATCACATGGGACGTTACCATCCATGTCTAGGGTGCATCTTTCTCTCATTTAACCCAGTCTAGAGACTCCCTTCAGACAAGCTCAGCATCTTATCTTCTAGGTGATTCTAGATCAGGACAGACTGACAGTCATTATCAGACTTCAAGGCACTGGATAGGCTTTGAGATGGAAGAAAGCTATGAGAAACTCTTAAAGATGAACTCAGGGTAAAAGCTATCCCAGGAATGTGAATTTTAGACTGGACTCAGTGAGGAAACATGGCCTCCTCCTGACAATGGCCCTGTTCATATCCTTGAGTTCAGATTTATAAGAATGCGCCAGCTCCTCTGTACTTTGAATTAGAGAATTGTAAGGTGATAGACTGATGGCTATTTTTGTGGGATCGCAGATGTATCTGCAGCAATAGAACTCCGTGAAGGATCTAAGCACATCGATTGGTGAATGATTATTGCTGACATGGATGCCCCTCAATATTGATTTGCACATTGAGCCTACCAGGATCTCTCTTTTCAAGCCTCCCCTCCCAATTGTCACTGCAAAAGCTCACATCCCCAGACTCTTCAGTTATCATATTATACTCACATTTTCAGAAGGCCAGAGTGTTTTGTCACATATTTGCAGAACAAGAAAAAGATGGTGGATCTTTTTAACTTCAGTGTCATCTTGAAGTCTTTCATCAAGGTCAAGACTGAACGCTAACACCCCATCATCTTGTCTTCTCAGATAACTTGTCCTCGATACCACCAAGAATAAAAAATTCCACCATGAATTTTATTCAAGCCTTCCCATAGAATCCTAATGTAGCCACTTCCTTGTCTGACCCTCAGTGCCTTCATTCGGTCTTTTCTTTTCCCTCCACCTCTTTTGCAAAGGAAAAAGAAATATTGGAAAACAAGGCTTGTGAGTTTTATTTATAGACAATATTCTTATTCAATTACGCAAATATCAAATTCATTTCTCTGCTTCCTCCAGAAAGGACTAGCTTCTCATTCAGCAGATACTCTGGCACCCAATAAATCTTTGTTGATCCTATTTTCTTACCCAGATCCACTGACTCCACTGGGAATTCCTTACTTCTCCCAGGGATGCTATGAAGTTGAGGAGGTTTTTATTTCAATGATTCAACTGAACAAGAAATGGACATATATGTGTACTAAGAGAATGTTTACATTGATCTTATGTATCATCAGGATGTTTAAAAAGGTTTTAGTGTGTGTGTGTATGTATGTGAGAGAGAGAAAGAGAGGACATAAGACATGGGATCCACTAGAACTAGAGTTAAAGGTATTGACTTGCTCCCCAGCAACAGTGTTGGGATCCCAAGTGTATCTCTCATGATAAAGTAACCAGTTCTCTTACTGCTGAGTCATCTCTCCAGACTGCAATATAGAGATTTTGGAGGAAAAAGAAAAGCATCGCAGAGGCATAATAAACCCAAGCAGTAGATTATACTCACAAACTTAAATGGTGGGGGTCTATTAAGAAATAGGGCAAATATAAATCAAAGATTATTTTTCGTACTCTTATATGGGTAATGACTCTCCTACAATTTTCAGGTACATAGTCTCCTTGTCTGAGTTGCCTGCCTTGTCCTTCAGTGTGTGTGATGATGTACATGTTTATCAGAGTGAACATAGCATGCCACATCTTCAGATTCTGAGGCTGAGACAGTATTGATCTCTACTTTGTTATGTGTGACTTTTCTTGCATCTTATAAAATGTAATATTTCCATTATAATGTTATACTCTTTCAGAAAATTAACTGTGGACTGCAGAGGCAGCTCAGTGGATAAGAGCTCTTCTTGCAGGTGCACGATGTCCTGAGTTTGAATCCATACACTGATGTATGAAGTCCATGGGGTGTGCACACCTATAAACTCAACTCTGTAGGACAGAGGTGAGAGGGTTGCTTGGGTTAGTGAGAGGTTCTGTTGTAAGGGAATACAGTGGAGAGAGACAGAGCATGACATCTGACGTCTTCTACCTAATCTATATGTGCACACATATATTTGCTCGTACACTGTACACATACCCCATACCACATGATATCCCACATATAACAACAAAAAACAAACAAAGAAAAGAATATCAGAGGTAACCTGAAAGAGATTTTCTAAGTGACTGCCTACAGCGTCTCTTGAAAAATCTACTTGATTAACATATTCCCCATCTCCACGCCTCCTCTGAGGATTCACAACAATGAAATTTTACTCTTCATCATTAGATTTCAGATTCTAATACCTTTGTGACTAATGGGACAGAATGGTTGAAATATCCAAGGCAGTATTGTCTACCAGTTCATTGGTAGACATATTACATGCAAGATGACCGTATTCGTTCCTTTTCTGCTGCTGTAATGAAACACCAGAAACAAGGCAAATTATACAAGGGAGAGTTTATTGGGCTTATGGTTCCAGAGGAATGGGGGTCCATCATGTTGGGGAGGCACAACAGGAGTCAGTGGGCAAGTAGTTCAGAGCTCATGTCTTCAAGGAGACTTAAGAAGCCGGAGACAAGCTGGAGGTAGGGTGAAGCTAGGAGCTCATCGCTTGTTCCCAAGGAAAGGCTCCACTAGCCAGGCTGCACCTCCTAGGGACAGCATAACCCTCCCCAGACAAACAACCAGGTGTTCAAATATTTGGGCCTGAAGGCAATAGTTCTTCAAAGCACCATAACTGCACAAGCACCATGTAAGGGAACATTTCAGATGCAAGAAAAACAAAACACCATATGTCATCTTGCCTTAGATTTAATAAGTACTACATGGTATATGGTTTAAGTAGGTAGAGAATGTGTACCGTATAACAGTATGGTTTGTATCAAGGTCACATGTCCTGAATTTTGAGATTCATGCCATAGTTATATGGGAATATACCTTTGTTCTTCCAAAGAAATGTGCACTGACTGTGGGGTCTGGATCTATTGTAAAAGGTATTGAGGAAGCCAAGAAACCCCAGACATCTTGAAGGGATGTTAGGAGTCTGGCCTGCTCGGCCTGATCCAATAACTTGGCCCCAGGAAGCCACTGTAGATATGAATCTTCTTTTCCCCCACAAAGATCACCCCAGACCAGAACCAGGGTTTTGACTTTCATTTCCTTGCTCCAACCTTTCCACCTTTCCCTAAAGACCTCCACTTTTAACTTTCCCACCTTCTGTAATGGCCAGAAAGGCCTCCCTATATAAATCCCTGCCTTGGCTTCAATAACTGAACTGCCCACCGACACAGTATCCCAGGCATGTCTCCCACCACACTCTGAGCCACCTGAGAATGTGTTCAATTGTCTTACTTCTCTGGGATGGCAGCAGCCGTGCTGGAGATAGAGACCCACCCACAACTGACATATTGATGGGCAGAGGGACACAGTACATTTCATGTTCTTAAATGAGAAACACAGAAGGAAGATGGGAAAAAGAAGAGAACAGAAGACTTGCTCAAAAAAAATAAAAGGTTGGTGGATTCATACAAAACATATAGAACAACTCCGTGTACTATTTTTATAACTAACTGGATCTTCAAGATACCACGAAGATTAAATTTCTCCAAATATCAGATCTTAGCACATAAAAACATTTTCAGACAGGGAAAATGCACATCCTGAGTTCTGAGCTATGAGACCTGGATAAAGCTATAAGCTGAAAATACCTAGCATTGAGTGGCTAAGGGAAGAGCCTAGCTGTACCTTAATTGATGCACACACAACCATGACAAACCACTGAAGAGGGAGAAACTAGATGGCAGTCACATCAAGTATTTCCATTGTCTTTTATTTAATCTCTAGTTTCTGGTATGACGAGATTGAGAATCCACTGTGTCTACACATAATTCTTCTGAGAATGTTCATCTGTAATGTGTTCAAATGCCATTTTCCACCCTGACAGGACTTTGTGTTTTGCTTCCCAATAAAAACACAAGACACAACCATCCTTCCCCAGTTTACAGGATTGTTGCCTTTTTCAGATTAATGTTTCCCCACAAAAATATCTTGAATTTCGAAAGCTACATATTTGGTGGCTGAGGAAGTGGTTCAGAGTTCAAGAGCATATGCTGCTTTTGCAGAAGGTCCTAGGTCATTTCCCAACACCCTTGTTCTGTAGTTTATGGTCACCTGTAACTCCAGGTCCAAGGACCATTGCCCTCTTCTGGTCTCCATTGGGTGGCGTTTTCTGAGTTATCTTTGAGTCTCATCTGCTCCAATCTGTCCTTCTTGGTCATTTTAGGCATCACTTTCTCCCCCACCACATGAGGCTGTGGATTAGAAAGATTAATTTAAATTCAAATCTTTGGTTTAGCTGGCTTATCTTTTGCTCACTCATGGGTGGTACCACATCTACCTCTGAATTACATTTGTTTTCTGAATTCTCAGTGAAGGACTGAAATTTGACTAGAAGATTTTCCTCCACCAGAATGCCTTCAGAATCTTTCACGCCATTTGGATTCAGATGTGATCTGAAGATACTTGGTATGAATATGACAATCAAATTGGCTCAAATGTGGAAACAATAAATAACAATAAATTGCTTTGTGGGGCCACGTGGTGAAGCATTAAGAGGAAAGGAGAGATACTCTTAATCATTCTAAGCAAAAACTAATCATTGCCATATAGCTGAGAATCCATGATTCTGGAAATACAACAAGTTTCATATATGTTTCTTCTAAACTGTACTTTGATCTTCTTTTTGATCTCTTAGGCATCAAGAGTTTTACACTTCCTTGGGGAAAGCACTGCATTTATATATGAAAGTTTCTTAGTTATAAACTGCATTTTCTGTTACCTCTCTTGGTATTTGTATAGCATTCCTCTTATCTTCACAAAATAAATGAGACTGTACACATAACTCACAGTCAGGTAACAGCTATCGAAGTTGAAGTCATACTACACTGTGTGGGAAATCCCTGGGAATGTTGCAGCAAATGTCTGTTTCTCCCAGACAGAGAACCTAGAATGGACCAAAGAAGCAATTCTGCCCAAGTCTAGCTTCATGAGTCAATTAAGTTCATCAGGGTTATGGACAGAAGGCAGCTACAGCACCCAGTCAGCTCCCTAGCCTCTGGGACCCCTCCTGATCCTTACATCCCCGAGGCTCTCTGCATGACTTTCAGACACCTCAAAGGCTCAATGTCTCCTCACGCAGTTCAGAAAGTCATAGAAGCTTCTCTCCTAGTAGCTGTTCACAGCTACTAAAGTTTGGAGAGATGCTTCTTAGTCCCATTGGTTTTAGGAACTTCTTGCAATTTGTGAGTTGTTGACTGTCCTGGATTTCATCAGCCTCCTTCTGGGAGAGAAGTTTCAACTGGGAGGAAATACATGTGTGTGGGAAGGAACGGAAAGCCAGGTGCCTATAGAGCAGGCATTGAATTAAAAATCACAGCAACCTTTGTTCTCCTACTGGGAGGAAGAAAAAGTACCAAACTCTACAGGCAGTTTACCTACTAATTAGGTACACATCATTAAAACTATACACCAAACAGACACCTGAGACCAAGAACTACACCACTCTGGCATGCTGGAGAAACTGAAGGCCTGTTTACTGAAATACAGCTTCTCACCAGGCAAACCCTAGCAAGCCGGGAATACCATCCTTGGATCCCAGAATATATCTTGAGCTCCACTTATCTTTTAAAAGTTTGGCCCTTCCTGCTACAAATGCTGTGAACCTTTAAGACATGTGATGATTAATTTATGATCATGCTACCTTGACTTTTCATATTTGCACCTGAGACTGAAGTGCTTTCCAAAATTCCATTTATCAAGCCTGGCTGTGAGAATTCAGAAGAATGATGCTTCAAGTCAGTTACCCTATACCCGTCTCTGAATATAAATAACCCTGAATATTACTACTTCAATGTTGACAAGAGACCATTGAGACTCTCCGAGTTTCACCCCCAAATTAATCTCTTCAAACACTGACTTATATTTTGCCTGCCATCTAGAACATTTGGAACCCTTCGACCCACCCTTCCTGAAGAACTGGCATCACCACACACATCCTAACAGGTTCCAGTCTGGTGCTTCTGAGGGATCTCACTGCATGATCTTTACACTGGAGTTCCTTTGCCACAGAAACTATTTTACCCTGCTCTGTATGGTAATTACAGATACCAATCTGTAATTTTTCTGGCATTTCTTAGTCCTTAACATGAATTAAAATATTTTCTGCACCCCATCTGATATGTGTTACAGATGTTACTAATATGTTTACATAACAGACACAGTAAAATACAATTTTGTGAAGAAAATGACTCTATTTACTGCTTTTTGAATTCCTCATTTGCTCCACAATCATCCCAGTGGGACAAGGTAGTTTTTCATAGCTTAGTTTTGAAGAAGTCAACTTCAGTTTGACCATCTGCCCTGCTCAAGAACAGTCTCCAATTACTAAGAGTTAGTGCCTATGAGAACATATACGTATATACTCCCAAGAACTTCTTCATCAACACTTGAATATGGGGGAGGAGGTTGAAACAAGACATTTCCTTTTAAAATAACTTTTACTAATTCGTTAGCAATGCTATACAAAGTGCATTGATCATATTCTCTTTCACCTGCCCTCAGGTCCTACCAGATCCACCCCCACATTCTTACCCCTCCCAGCTCCTATCAGATCGACCCCCACATCCTAAACCCCTGATTTCATTGTTTAAAAATAATCCATGGAGGCCAATTGCTGCTGCCTATGTACTCCTGGGCATGGTACAATCTACACACAGTCAGCCTACCACAAGCCATGCTCTTGATGAAAACCAACTCTCCCTCCTCAGAAGCCATCAATTGTCAATAACTCCTCAGCTAGGCGTGGGGCCTTCTGAACCTCTCCCCAGGTTTGCTGGATGTCGTCAGTTCTGAACTTCGCACACCTGGGAAGAGGGAGCCTCAGTTGGGGGGTTCCCCCTCACGTGGCCGGTAGGTTCCTCTGCGAGGCCTTTTCTTGATTGTTGAGTAATGTGGAAGGGCCCAGATCATGGGAGGTGGTACCATGCCTAGGCAGGTGTTCTTGGGATATGTAAGAAAGCCAGCTTATCACAGAACAGAGAAACAAGCCAGTAAGTAGCGATCCGCTACATTCTGTGCCTCACAGTTCTTGCCTCTAGGTTCCTGGCTGAACGCCTGTCCCGGTATCCCTTGATAAAGAATAGTACTGAAAGCCGAAACCCTTTCCTCCGTGAGTTAGTTTTGGTCAGAATGTTTATCGCATAAACAGTTCATAACTCGGAAACCCTCTATCCTGAAGTGCTTACTGGCTTGTGCAAGAACCATGCTGGCAAGCACCGCTGCTGAGAGTTCATGAGGCAGTGGTCCTGCTGTGGCCTGAAGACAGTTTCACTCTGGTCCTCCCCAAGCCCTGGCTGTTCAAGGATCATGGATGGAAAGATCGCGAGAGTATTTGAGCCTATTTTTCTTCGGACTTCCAGAAGATTCATTAGCTCAAGTATCACTATGTGCACATACCTTACCGCAGACAGCTCGGAAAGACACAAGACAGATACACCCAAGTATAACTGTCTTTACCAGGAAACACAGCAGGGGTTTCATATGATTTGGAGGCCGTGCCGTACACATTCAGCAGGGGATAAAACCCTCCGGTTCCAGTATTAATACTGAATTTATAACCATGAGACGGGAGAACAGAAAAAAGAACATTTTGCATGATTTTTGCACAGATAGGAAAATGAACACGTGATTTTTATCTTAGGGTGAATCAATGAAACAAACATACGGATACTACAACTGGCTTGAAGGGGAAAGTGGTAGAATTCACAGGAACCACAGGAATTGACTTGCAAACACAGACGAAGCCTGGATACATGTTCCGAAAATCAGCTGAATCTCCACTCAAGAAGGCAGAGTTTACAGTATGGCCACCTGCCGTGAAGAATTATCAAACAGCTCAGAGACAATGAGTGATGCCAGAATTAGACAGCCTTGGAAGGATGCAGGATCCAGAAAGCCACCTTCCATCAAATGATAGTTATTTTCTTTTTTTCTCTAGAGTCAAAAGAGCAAAAGACTATTTTATTTTGTCTCTTAAATTTTCTCTTCTGTTCTCTCCTCTCTCCCTTCCTCTCTTCCTCCCTCCCTCCCTCCATCCCTCTGTCCACTTCTATAGTACTTGGATTACAGACATGCACCATCTCACCTGGCCTAAAGAACATTTTTTAATATCTTAGCAGCACTATAATACTCCAATTGTAAGGGAATCTACTTACAGAACTTCTTCTGGAACTCTGAATCATGCTCTAATGTTCTTGTAATAAATTCTGTTTACTTTGCAGACCTTCTGTAAGAAGATTTCTATTTGTGTACTGAAGCACTTTTGATTCAAATAGACGTCTTTCTTCAGAAATAAAACCACTAATCACTTTCAATGGAATTTTTGAATACAGGCCTCTCACCTCTTAGGTGAGTCATGATGTCTGAATCCAAGCTAAAATATGGCCATCATTTGATATATTTCCTGGTATATTTGATATATTTTGATGCTGGTCCAGGGTATGGAGAAAAACACATACTGGAAACAGAGCAATGACACTATATTAAATTATTTCTTAAAAATGTATGTCTATGGGGGTGTGTGTGCATGTGTGTGTATGTGTGTGTACACCTCTCTGTGCATGTCCAAAGAGTCCAGAAGAGGGAGTTAGAAGCGATGAAGTTGCAGTCCCAGGCAGCTGTGGGAGGACTGGTGTGGGTACTGGGAACTAAACCACAGGCCTGTGGGAGGACTGGTATGGGTACTGGGAGCCAAACCATGGGCCTGATGGGCAGCCATCTCTCCAGCTGCCAACAAAGACAGGTTCTCACTAGTAGCCATGAGTAGCCTGGAACTTGCAGTGGGGACCAGGCTGGCCTTGAACTCCCAGATTGTGGGGTATCATTAATGCCTGGTAACAATAGACAGACAGCCAAGATGGTGCTAAGAGGAAGTGAAACCTGACCACTGACAAACAAGCAGTTCCAAGAAATTAAGTGAACCTTGGAGAAATCAAAACCTAACCCCTCCCATGTACGATAATTGAGCTTATGCTTGCTCTCTACTGATTGGATCATTGATGCCTTTTGTAACCACCTTTTGCAATCACCTTGTAACTGCCCCTTATGCTGGAAAAGCAAGGCTTGAAAATATGCAAATAAGATAGGATAATATTAAATGGGGAAATATGCTTGATTAGGGGAGGGAGGAATAAAAGGGCATGCTTGAGCCTTGCAGGGCAGAACCTGTGCTTGGGGAGAGAGCTGTAACATCTGCAAGACCTGCTACATAATAAAGATTTATAACTTTTGCTAAAGACTTCAGTTGCTCTCTCTTCCCAGGTTGATCGAGAACCCTGGCTTTGCCTGAGAAGTGTTCAGGCCATCAGCTACACTTTGGGTCTGTGTTGCCTGGCAGACACAGGCTTAACCATGGCAGGCTGCATATGGTTCAGTTCTTCTCCCAGTTCAGCTCCTGCGGGCTGGCCACCGGTTGGGGAGCTGTAATCTATAGGAGGCAAAGGGCATGATTTCTCAGTGGCGGTATCCTGAGAGAGCCATCATCGTCCAGAAGGGCTGCCGCACCAGATATCCTTCCTCTGCCACCCCAGTGCTGGGGTCAAGGGTGAACTACGACACCTGGCACTTCAACGTCATTATCAAAGACAGGGAGGTGTTTTTGAACTGAAAATGTCTGGTCAGCATTTCCTCTGTTTTCTTGTTAATATTTTGCTATTGATTTTTAAAAGTTGATTATTCACACATAATAAATATATATCAGTGGACTTCACCATCACATTTTCATACCTGTGAATAAACATATATTGATCTTCTCCACCTCCCAGGATCACTACCAATTGCATGGATCCTCTTCCCCTTAGTAATTAGCACCCTTCTCCTTTCATGTACCTTTGTACGCTTGTATGATCCATCCTGCTTACAGGAACATGAATGATGGGATGTTCACAGACATGTGGGCCCCATACTAGTGGATACACCATTGTAGAAAAGGTTTCTTCAAGTCAGAAATAAAACTCATCAAGTAAAGGCATTTGCAGTCAAGCCTGGTGACACCCTGAGTTCAATCCCCCAGACTTACATAGTGGAGGGAAAGAGCCAAGTCTTTCAAGGTGTCCTCTGACCTCCACATACCAGCCATGACATGCACGCATACACACACATACACACACACACATGCATACACCGTAATAATAACAAATGTAATAAAGAACTGTTTTTAAAGGAAAGAAATGAGTCTTCCTCTCCTGCCAACATTAACTACCTATAGGGTCTCAGGAAGTGTAGGACCACATAAGTTCCTCTTCATAGCAACCTTTCATAGACTATGACTCTTCAGGGAGTTGTAGAGCCTGAGGAGTCCCTCCTCCTAGCAATGGTAACTAAGAATCCCCGAGGAGGGACAGGGTTGTGAAAGCCCTTCACACTAGCAACATCAACTGCCTAGGCATCCTGAGGGAATCAAGGGGTGGGGTCCTTGAGCCCCTCTTCGCTCTGATGGCATGTTGATAAGCTCAATCCTGGGCAGGTGTTGAACTCCTAGCAACTATTGTCAATTAATGTATCTAATAGTGATTTTCACTGTGGCCTTTTAAGACATAGGTACCACAGTGACTGTCAGCATTTCTTCTTAACAACCATTACTAGAAGTTGAGCAGCTGTTCCTGTGAGACTTAGTTCAGCTGCCCCAATAATCCACTGTACCAAATCCTCTTCCAGACCTGGGTGAATCAGACTTACCTTCAATATGTAAGGTAAGTCAATATGATAAACAGAGAGACCAAGACCAAAGAGGGATGATTAGAACGATAACATTAGAAACCCGAAAAATCTGTCTAGGTAAAAGACGTGACATCTTTTATTTAAACAATGAAAAGAGTCAAAGTTGAAGTATTACTCTTGCATCTGGACTGAAGGATGTCTGTGTCAATCATTTAAAGTGTAGTGATGCCTAGTATCTCAAAAGGAAGGTGTGCAGTATAATGACACCATGTTGATGAACAAATAAGCTTATACATCTTGATTGTCCCCTAAGACTATGTCACCTGGCAAGCTCAAAACTGTCTTCATTTGTGTTAGAGAACTCTGGGATGTTCACATAACAAAATGTTCTATCAACACAATTATCAGAAAGTATCCACTTTGCTCCATGATTCAGTACATGTGACATCAACAAACGTAGAGAAGAAGACTTAGAAATAGAGATTGAAATCTCTAAATTATGCTTATCCATCAACTCACCCTTAGAAATTCATCCTTACAAGATAATCAAACATAAAATTCATGTAATACATGTTGTCTAGAACACTAAAGGTTTAGAAACACTGTAATCATTCATCAATAAGGATAACTCAATCAATTCAAGTGCAATGAAATGCTAACGTGTTGACTAAAATGCTGATAGAGGACCTGGCGAGATGGCTTGGTGGTGAAGTGTCTATGACACAAGCCTGAGGACCCAAGTTTGAGTTTCCATAACCAAATGTAAAAAAGGAAAAGCTAGACAATGGGGCCCCTGCCTGTAATCTTAGAACTAGCGAGGCAGAGACAGGAAGATCCCTGAAGATTGTTGTCCTAGCCGTGTTAGTGAGCTCCAGGTTCAGTGAAAGATTTTGTCTCAAAATATATGGTGTAGAGTTACTGAGAAAAATACCCTCAGGCCTTCATAAGTACGCACACACATATGCACATGCACACACAAGTACATGTGCGCACAAGCATACACACACACGCGCATATATGTGAGTCTGTGCATGATGTTCTGATTTATATACACATGTATATCATGCCCCTCAACAGAACACCATACACAGACTCACATATATATATATATATGTACATATATATGTATATGTGTGTGTATGTATATACATCAACACAAAATAATGATCGCTAAGAGGAAGACTATGTGTCATGGCTGACTTCAGTTACCAACTTCACATAACTGGGATGAGGGAATCTCAAATGAAAAATTTCCTCTGTCAGACTAATTGACCTGTAGCTGTGTCTATGAGACATTTTCTTGATTTCCCATTCCTTGGCAGGTGGACCTGTGTTATGTAAGAAATTAGTGTGGGGCTGGAGAGATGGTTCAGCCATTAGAAGTACTGGCTGTTCTTGCAGAGGTTCCAGGTTCAATTTTCAGCATCCACATAGAGGGTAACAACCAACTGTTACTCCAGGGGATCTGACACCCTGTTCTGACCCCTGTGGGCAATGCACAACACAAATGCACTTACACACATGCAGACAATACACCAAATAAAAATTAGAAATAAAAATATTTTTAAAAAGGAAAGCAGGCTGAGCACATGCCAGGGGCACAAGACCTTAAGCAGAGTTCCTCTGTAGTCTATGACTGAATCACTGCCTCCATGTTTATGACTAAATTTCTTCAGTGATGAGCTGTGATGGGGATATACAAGCCAAGTAAACCTCTTCCCTCTCTGAGCTGGGTTTGGTCAGAGTCTTTCATCACAGCAATAGAAAGCAAAATAGAATACTTCCTGAAGAGCAGATTATCATCATGGTGATAACTTTGTGCATTGATTACCTCTAATGATCCCTGGTTAACTGTGGTTGGTTGATTGTACTTATGCTAAGAGTTGCATGTGTATTTCTATTCTCTATACCAACAGTTACCCATCAACAAAGTAGCATTATGGTAAATTTGTAAGAAACATCAAGTATTTGGGCTAAATGCTTTTAAAAGGAATATTTGAGTTAAGATTTTGTAGATAAGGAAGACCATTCTGGGGAGATGACATAGGGAAAACTCTGAATCCTAAATCATATGGTCTGAGAAGGGATCTAATATCTATTACTATTTGAATCGGCAAAAACCTTCACTGCTCTTTACGTTCATCTGCCCGACTGCTTGTTCTCTTTAGCAAGTTGAAGGCTACAGCAGATCTCAACCCTTCTCTCACAAACCTTTGTAGTTTCCCCATGTCGACTTTGAATCTAGATCACATGATTTATAGGCCACCTAACCCAAGTCACCATCCAAGGTGGGCAACCCCAGAGAGATCATTCTCCTCTCTCATAAGAAGTAGTCCTGAATTTAAGGCTATTCCATGCCTGGGTATATGCCTGAAGGGAATCTATGCCAAGAGACCACAAAGCTAACTCCACATACCTGGTTACTGCTGCACTGTTCACAACAGTCAAGATTTCCAGGGGCCTCGATTGTCCATTAAGAGGTAACAGAAGAAAAGAAATGTGGTATATATACACAATGGAATACTGTGCAGTTGTAATGAAGGAAGAAATTAGAATTAAGCATGGTTTCAGCTGTACTCTTAGCCTTCAGGAAGAGGTTGTGTTAAGAGAATAACCACAAATTTGAGACCCCTGTGTGATATAATGAATTCTAGGTTATCCTGGGCTACAGTGAAACTCCACCTTTCTGTAGCAGCAGGGGTAGAGGCACTCTACAATTTACTCTGTTTTTATGTTGGCAAATTCAGGAAAATATTTTAAGAGGGAATATGCTTAAAAGGCAGGGAATATATTGGAAAAAAAGAGTCTCAGTTGATGAGGTAATGGGGTATAAATGACCAAATTCATTATATGCATAACAAAACCGTCAAAGAGTTTTAAAAAGTTTAATATGAAACAGAAACAGAAGAAGAATGCAGTTACTTCATTTGCAAGGAAATGTTTGGAACTGGAGGTCATCCAATTAAATGATATAACTCAAGACACAAAAGACCAACGTCACCTGTTTTGCCTCATATGCATGATACATAGAGACATAGATGTGGCTACATGCTTATGAAATGACCATAGAAGTGACACTTTTGGTGGGGAACATAACAGACAAACAGAGAAGGAAAGAACAGCAGAGAGTGGGGCGAATACCATCAAAGACTGTTAACAGACACCTGTATGAAAATTTGACAGCAAAATTCATGATGTCGAACAAGGACTATGTGCTAATTAAGTTTAAAAATAAAATTTTAAAGGTGAAGATTCACCAAATGTAAACGTTACTCATGTAAATGTAAAACTCACTCAGGTGAATTTTGCCACAAGGTGAATTTGGAACAAGTCACCGAAGAGTGTCTTTAAAGAGAAAATCCTTCCCTTTTAATTCAATGAACAGATGGACAGAATCATATCATTTTCTCTATAATGCCAAGTTGTGTTTGTTCAGCATTTATGAAACTGTCTGTCTCAAGAGCTTTATTAGACATGTTTTAGTAAAATCAGACACAGAATGACAACAGATTTAAGCAGTGATATTTTTCAAGTCAAGCTTACGAAACACTTAATATGAGGTAAATAATAACTTCCCATTGTGGTATCAAAGGACCATTATTAATGCCTCAAGATGTGTTATTCCTAGAACTCTAAGAAGGTGAGAGGATTTCTTATTTAGGGAAGACATAGATAGGATAGAAACGCTCAAGTAAAAGTGATGGGCTATGGGCTGGGGATGGGCTCCATGTGACAGAGTGCTTGCCTAGTATACACCAAGTCCTATACTGGATGCACAGCACAACACATGATCTGGCAGGTGGCACATGCCTATACTCCTGACACTTTGGAGATGGAAACAGGAAAAACAGAAATTCAATACCATTTTTTACTGCATAGTATATTCCAGGCCAGCCTGGGACACATAAGTCCCTGTTTCAAAAGAACAATAACATGGGGCTGAAGAGATGGTCAGTAATTAAGAGCACTGGCTGTTTTTGCCAAGGCCTGCACTTGGTTCCCAGCACTCACATGGTGGCTACGAATTGTCCATAAATCCAGTTCCAGGGGATCCGATGTCCACTTCTAACTTCCATGAACATTGCATGACATGGGTCTGAGCAATACATTCGTACACATTGAAAAAAAAAATAATAATATATATTAAAATCAACACAGTAACAAAAGTCCTGATTCATTGTAGCATCATAGAAAAACAATTCTCTAAGTTGACCATCATTTTATCATCTTGTCAAGTAAATTGACAGAATGTCATCCATCTTAAAACATTTTGTCTTAATTTGGAATACACTAAACTCTCTGTATGAGCACACTAAACTTTAGGGTCCCTAAACACTTCCTGCCTTCACCAAGAGAACAATTTGCCTACCATAAGCCCATTATTTTTCTCCTAAACCTGTTTATACTATTTATTGTTCTAATCATGGGATTTAATTAGCTTTTAGATAATCAAATTACATTGAGTGTAAACAAACAAAAAGAGATTCTATATTCAGGATAATATAGTTTGGGTTTTGGAAGGAAGGGATGATTAGAGTAAATATTTGTATTAAATTATGTGTCGGCAACATTAGTATCCAGAGCTTTAACCAGGGGTTATAGTTCAGTGAGAGAGTATTTCCACAGCCTGTACAAAGACCCTGGGCTTAAGATTCTGTATTGAAAAAACAGAAAAAATGTAAAAGTCAGAGGTAGGAGAGATTGGCAGGCATTGCACCACATGGGTATTTTTGTGGTAGGATATTAAGTCCTTTGGGTACATGCCAAGGAATGGTACAGCCAGATAATATGATAGACCTACTGTTAGTTTTTTAAAGAGTTTTCCACAGAGATTTTGATAAAAATTTCCCAGGTTGCAAACCCAGCAGCAGTGAACAAGGCTTCCCATTTCCCCTCATCCTCAGCAACATTTGCTACCTTAATATATATGACAGAACATATGAAATCTGGCAGGGGGATGGTTTCTAAGAAAGGTAGAGATACCAGGATTGTCTCTCTTGACATTACAGATCCATGTCCCCAAACCAAGTACATGAGGGGAACACAAGGGAACCTAAGCAAACCCACTGTCTGGGTAGAGGCAGTGTGATCGCTCAAAGGCTAAAGGTGCTCACCACCATGTGTGACAACCTGAGTTTCATAATCAGAACTGACTTAGTGGAAGAAGAAAATCAACGCACATGTGCTCCTCTGACTTCTGTATGATGTAGGCTCTCATACAAATATGCACAGGCAGCAAATAAATAAATGTTTCAATCCTTTAAAAATATGTGAAGACCTTCAAACTGTGCGAAATATAGTAACTCTGACCAATCATAAGACACATTTTCCTTGGGAAGTATCTATCCAATGATATAGACCAAGAGAAGAAATTTGAAAGGATTTAAATTTGGGGTGATGGTGAGAACTTCCCATAGTACTACTGTGAGGTTCAAATCCAGAGACCATTACAGAGAGCAAAAAGTAATAATTAATTAATTATTTTAATAAGCTAAAATATAAGTAAAAATAATTAGAAAATAAAGTAATGGGTAATTGAAAGAAATCTGACTTCTACAAATATTATAGAAATTATAAGGTTTATTTTACTTATAATTATGTATGTGCATGCCTGTGTGTGGATATTTGGTTATGTGCACCACCCATAAACACCAGAAGAGTGTGTCAGATTCTTTAGAGCTGGAGTTACAGGTAATTATTAGATATCATTTGGATGCTGGGAACCAAGTCCAGGTCCTCTGGAAGAGCTGCCAGCTCTCTCAAGTACCAAGCCATTTCTACAGCCCTGACCTTAGGACTTTTTAATAACTGTTCAACACTACACCTTCAGTCTTTTATAAATAGTACTAAGAACTGAACCCAGGGCTTTGGGCATTCAAGGCAAGTAACTTCTACTAACCTATATTCCCAGAAGAACTTTTTCTATTCTTTTTTTTATTTTATATACATCAGTGTTTAGCCTGCATGTATGTAAGTGTACCCAAACAGTGCAGTTCCTGTGAGTGTCAGAAGATGGGATTATATCACCTGGACCTGGAATTATGGACTTGCTCGCCACCACATGTGTGCTGGGAACTGAACCTGGCTCCTCTGTAATAGCAGCTGGTGCTCTTAATCTGAGTCATCTCTCCAGGCACCCACCCACCACACACCCAGCTCTATTTTTTACATTTCATTTTCTGGACAAATCCTCATTAATTGCCCTGGTTGGTCTCAGATTCATTCAGTAGCCCACACAAACCCTGAATACTAGTGACACTCCAGAAAACTTCCAGGCCTTCAGCTGAGGTATCCAGCTGCTTATATTGACCAACTACATGGTCTTGTGTCTTTCCAGAGTGCAGACAGCTACTGTTAAACTATCCAATGACCCTCAAATATATACACTGTCCTATAGCTACAATTCAATAGACTAACACCTTTTCTAAATGCATTGTGTTGATTATAACTCCTTTTATCTATTTAGTGAAAAATCAGTAAGTAGCAGATTCCAGGACTGTGTAGATACAAATGTGAAGTATAGGAAGGCAGCTATGTTCTTTTCCTGAATCTGGAATTGAGAGATAGACTCTTTAAAAAGCCTTTTCAGCACTTTCTGTTTCTGTACGTATATAGTACCCAACAAAGTTACCAAGTGTAAATGTTCTGAAATAGTTATTCAGAGTGAGTCTTTGGTTCAACCTTTATGTGTGTATGTGTGTGTGAGTGCATATCCATGTGTGGAGGGGTGCACCTGTGTGTGTTGGGGGGGTTGATCTGGGTTAATAGAATGCTCTTACTGCCACAACTGTAGGCATGGATGGCCACACAAGGCAAGGGAATGGTTGAAAAGGGCTCCAACAACATGAGTCCCTTACAGTTCTGTCACGAATTCCTATGCAAGAGTAGGTGGGCATTCTAAGTGGGGAAACCTCGATCCAAATTGTTGTCTTGAAGTGCATCTGAGCATGTGCCTTTTACCCCTTAGACATTACATTACAGAAAGGAAGGAAGGTTAGGTACATGAATGTGGAATCTACAGTTTCACCCAGCAATGGACTCATTTTCAGTAAAGAAGACTACGAAGAAAGACTTCTCAGAGAAAGAGGATATACTTTTTCATGTAAACTGAAAAGACAAAAGGTATCAGATGTATATTGACTAAAATGACACTGAGTTATGACTTCAAAGACCAAGGTTATGGAGCAGAGAGTGCTCACCTAGCATAGGCAAAGCCTAGTTTCAGTCTCCAGCACAGAACAACTAGCGATGGTGGTATATGTCAGGAAAAAGTAGGAGGTTCAAAATTTCAAGGTCATCTTTGGTTACTTAGCAAGTTCAAGGCAAAACTGTCATGAGACCCTGTCTCAGAAAAGAAAGAAAAAGGGAAGAGGAGGAGACAGAGGAAGAGGAGGAGGAGGAGGAGGAGGAGGAGGAAGAAATAAAAGAAGAGAAAGAGGGAGGGAGGAAGGGAGGGAGGGAGGGAGGCAGACAAACATGCATTATCTTAAATGCCTATCCTCTGTTGAATACCTTTGGATATCTTAAATGGGCTGTGTACACATTGGACCCTCAGTCCATGCTGTTTAGGTTCTCCATTCACACTAACCTTCTAGAATATGATAGAGATATACTGAAAATGTTTGTCACTCTGGATGGCGATTCTTGTCCTCTTTAAACAGAATAGTCATATTGGACTCCACTGCCAGACAAAATAAAATTGAAGTCCATAATTCAGTCCTCCAATGTCATTAGAAATCCGCACATCTTCAAAGCATCAAAACACAGGACCCAAATGCAGACATGGCTTTATGATTTTTTTCTATCTTTCCCACTCTGACAACTGAAAGTAACTTCAGTGTCTAACTAACCCTCCCAGAAAAGTCATGATCCTCTCCAAAATATTCACAAATAGGAATAATTTGTAAAGGCTCTGAAAAGCATTGTACAATAAAGTCAGGTCAAGTAATGTTCGAAGTATATTTAGTATCTGTTAGGGGACATGTAAAAACATCACACAAAATTAACCTTGAACAGAAGAAAATTCTAGAGATCAACTGCCCAAACAGCTTTTTATTAACCCTATTTTAAGTACATGAGTCAAAAACTGACATAATGCAGGAACTTGTGCAATTAATTGATTTTGTCTTGAAGTGTCTATTAAAATCCCTCTTGTTCTTTACATATTAATATTAATGCCTAGGTAACAGGCACATTTGTAATGGAGATTATCATTCTAAAATTATTTCAATTACTCTGTGATTCATTAATTGTTAGAGGATTCATCTGGAATCCTTTTTTTTTTCTAGTAATGTTCAATGTCCCCCAATAGCAGCCCTTTGTTGTACTGTTTTTGTACAAGTGATAGATTATTGACTTAATTGCTTATTTGTACACAATGCTTTAATGTCTTGAGTACATTTAGTACTTAGTGTTTCAACTTTTATTTATTTTGTGAGTGTAAGTGAGGACACATATGTAAGTGGAGGCCAATGAACATGTGAGAGTTCATTCTTCACCATGTGGATCCCAGGAATTAAACTCAGGACATCAAGTTCCTTTACCTGTTGAGCCACATGACCAGCCCAACCAAATTTGTCAAGGAGACTTGAAGGTACAGGTATCTGTGTTTAATTACACTTGAAAACATAAATAATTCAGGCAAAGTATTTCTAATTTTACTAGTGAAATCCTTTCTTCTATTTTAAGGGTAACTTTTTCAAGCTTTTTTATGAAAAGAATAAACATAGTTAGTTCATCCTCCCAAAGAAATAGAATGATTGATGAGAATTAAGAGACAAACATACAATAAAGCAAAATGTATTTATCATACAACAAGAAGTTGAAACCTATGTATAAAAATGGGTTTGCATGGTGAACAGCAGTTTTGCATTGAGAACCTTCATAAAATAAATATTGATTTATAAGTCCTATTATTCAAATAGTGATATTGAAACTATTTTAAGACAGAGAAATATCTCAGTGAGTAAAGTAGTTGCCAGATAGAGTAGACTGTACTTGTAATCCCAACACTCAGGAGGCAGAGACAGGTGAGTCCTTAGGGCTTGATGGTCAGCCCACCTAGCCTACCTGGTAGATTCGATGTTCAGTGGGAGACCTTATCTCAAAACAAACAGAGGTATAGTTTCTAATAAATGGTGTCCAAAATTTTCTACTGGTCTACACACACACACACACACACACACACACACACACACACACACAGGTGCACCCCTCCACACATGGATATGCACTCACACACACGTACACACATAAAGGTTGATCCAAAGACTCACTCTGAATAACTATTTCAGAACATTTACACTGGGTAACTTTGTTGGGTACTGTATATTTACAGCCAATGAGTATAGTCTTTTAGAACAGAGGGATAAATAGTAGGTTTATCCCATGGACATCCATCCCTAAAACCTGAAAAGGAATGCAGTCTTTCTAGAATCGACATGTGTCCTATGGTGGGGCAGAGGCATGAATGGCTTGGAAGACTTTAAGAAGTGGGTGTTAGAAGGGAGACATGGGTATAGTTAAGTCTTCTAGAATCAGGAAAAGCAATGTATAGGGATGGCCTTTCTAGAGTGGACCATGGGGTAATGAAGTGAGAATGATGATGAATGTCTCTGAGAAAGGCCTGCTCATCTCCTATCAATGGTTCTTTAAAAGGAAAGTTGACAGACCACAGAGGTACCCACGTATGAAACTCATTCACAACCACCCATTGTGAAACTCATTCTTATGTATGCCAATTGGCAATTGGCAGCTTGAAGGGGTGGTTCAAGACTAGTACAGGATTGAGCCTGTCAGCAAGTCATCATGGTGGGAAAAGGCTCATGAGGCTCAGCCTCTCCCTGAGGATTCATAGACAGTTAGTGGTTAGTAGAGGAGGGGCTCATGCAGTCCTGACCCTCCCTAAGGATCTATAAACATTTACCATTTTTAGGAGAGAGAGATACAATTTCTTACATTAAAAGAAAGTATTATGATCCAAGCGTAATTCAGAGGCTGGTCAATCTCTCTATTAGATTTAGGCCTGCATGGTTTACCCAGCTGAGGGTACAGAGAAACCCTCTCTCAAAAACAAAAACAAAACAGAAGGAAATATGTATAAATATATTATATTTTGTTATTTTGTATATGTTGTCTCTGGGTGGTCTGGCATGTGGGTGTCAGAGGACCATTTGCAGAAGTCACTTTTCTCCCTCCACTCTGAGGACCTTGGGGTTTAACTCACAATGTCTGGCTACAAGTGCCATTCTCTGTTGAGCCATCTCCCCAGAAAGCTGGAAAAAATTCTCCAGACTTCTGGAGGATGGACAGTGAAAATTAATCCAAACACCCATGATCACGGCTATACCCAGTCTCTTCTGCCTAAAGGTAAAGAAGTTGTGCGCCTAGCTTTTCCCACTTGTGAGTTTAATATGTTTTTACAGAAAGTTTTCTAGTTTGGATCGGGAATGTCCCTGAAAGCAGCAGGGGTTAAAGCTTGGTCCAAAATAAACATTCCTCTTTATAAATTGATCATCTCAAGTACTAGCTATAGTAAGGGACTGCTGACTATATACATACGTATATTTACATACTTCTTAAACATTCAGAAAATATATAAATGGTCAAATAATAAAAGAAAACTCACCCATGCTACTACCCAGAGACCAGCTATTGTTTAGACCTGCACATACATCTTTCTGGTCTGTATGTTTTAGAGATTTATTGAAAATATCAAACCAAACAATGTATTCCTTCCTGTTATTAGCTGCAATGTTCTCCGCTCTTACAGACTGCTGAATTTCTGTTAGTGGACATGTAATCTTGCCCCCAGAGAATGTGAATAAAGGAACACATCCTGAGAATTTTGAAATTCACCCACATTTAATGCACAGATGGCCTAATTTCCGCTGTGAATAGCCAGGCAGTGGATCTTTCCGTCCCAGTAGCCCTGTGGGTTTTGTCACAAATGCTTCATTTTTTGGCAACAGAAAAGCCACATGGACAAAACATCGATTAATGAGCAGTGTTGAGTTCTAGTAAAATTTTCTTTGCAAAAGGAATGATGGACGGGATTTATCTCTGTAAGCTGTAATTTCCACTTCCTGCTTGTCCTACTGTGGTCAAATGTCAACTGACAAAGAATGGAGTACCAAAATTGTAGAGATAGAAAAACACTTGTAGCTAATCACCAGAACAGTTATGGTGTGAAAAACAAGAGGGAAAGGGGGCGAACAGAGGAGAAGGAGGAGGAAGAGGAAGCAGAAGAAGAGGAGGAAGTGGAGGAAAAGGAGGAAGAGGAGGAGGAGGAGAAGGAGGATGGAGGTACTAAAGGAGGATGAGAAGGAAAATAGCAACTAATTAAATGTATATAATATCAAGAGTAAAAATCTAGGAAAGTATGTGTCTGAGTTATCAATGTTGCATTTGATTTAATCAAGGAAAATCTTGCCCATCAAAATTCTGTTCACATGCAAATAGTGCCATTGTACTGGGGTGGCACCGTGGACTGTCCTATTTTTCTTTCCACAGGCAACCTCTTCAAGGGAGTGTTGATCACCTTCTAATCTTTCTGAGTCAGCTTTTTTGTTTCTGGCTGCTCTCCAGTCCATAATCATTTCTGCCACTACATAAACCTCTTCAATATTTTTCCCCATATTACATGTCTGTCTATTCTGGTCAGCCAATTTCCCTTCTATGAACTCCGGATTCGATTAGCCACACATGGCTGACAGGATCTGTTTTTAAAAGGACATGTTGTGATTAGGTAATTTTCTTTGAGGATCATTGCTGAGAAAACCATTGGTGACAACAATAAATTTTCCTTGGGAGAACTGTACATGAGATAGGGTTGGGCTTGAGGTGCATTTACTTTGTATTTTACAGATTCTATTTGGTTGAAGAGCTCCAACTGACACAGATTCAGTTATTGTTATCTGTTGTTAAATGTGTTGCCAGTCAGCAAATATTGAGTGACTACTGTATGCAAGGTTGGAGGTGCTCCACCAAATTCCCAGAAAAACCCTGTCATGGGCTCTCTGTGGGAACTAGTGCCATTTCCAGACCTTTGTTTCAGCTGCCCTCACCAGGACATCTATTTTCCCTTAAAGTGTGGAAGGGAGTGTGCCCCTTTCCTGGCCTGGATCTCCATCCTGTGGCACCGGATATCCACAAAGTGTACCAGGGATTGAGTAGGAGAAGACAGGACTGCAGCGCTTTCTCTAGGAAGGGAAGGGGAGAGCATGGGAAGAGGGGTGAGTGATGGGGCGGGGTGCAAAGAGTGAAAAGGAAGGAGAAGTAGATGCGAGGGAGAAGAGAGGCGAAGATCGGGAGGAGGAGCAGAAGGAGGGAACCGAATGAAATCTACATTCACAAACAGGTATGCATACAGCAATAAAGAAGAGGAACGGGTATTAAGCGGTACTGCAGAGACACCGGAGGAGTTCGTGTAGGACCAGAAGCGATGAATACCTGGAAGAGAATTCCCATGGAATCCTCAAAACTGAAAAGTTGAATTTATAAAAAGGTTTTATACAGTGGTTTGTGGGTCTCTCTTTCTCTCTCTGTCATGTGTGTATATAAATATGTAAATATGCATATGAAGACTACAAAATGTTGCTGAGTCACTCACACCTCTGCAATCACATTGGACCTCATTTTCTTGAGACACACTCTCCCTGAACCTGGACCTCACCAATCCAGCTGGACTTTGGGGTCAGAAAGCCCCAGGGATCCTCCTGTCTCTGCTTCCCCAGAGCTGGGATGACCGACTGCACCACCACCCTCAGGTTTACACGTGGGAATTAAGCTTGAATACATGGTAGCTAGGCTTGCATAGCAAGCACTGAGACATCTCCCCAGCCCAATGTGGGTGTCCCTTCACAAGAAATCGTAACTGTGATCTGAGTCCTTGGCTAATCCAAATGTGTTTTGTGCTGACTGTGCTGGATTTCCTGTTACCCCCCACACCCAAACTGAGTGCACCTCACCTCTGATCTCAGATCAGCCTAGTCAAAAGAAACTAAAAAATACAATTCTTATCTATTTATGCAGGATTGATCTGGCTCTAGTAATTCTAAAATCATGGTGCAGAAATAATTTATAAGACAAAATACTGGTTTATGTAATGGACAGGAGATAGCACTTGACCTTGTTTTGAGGACAAGTACAGCAGCCAACTGTACATGACAGTCCCTCTCGGGCAGTGTGCTCATGGTCAAGCAAGGTGCTTACTCATTAGAGTGACAGGAAAATGATCTGAACAGGGTTCAACTGGGATTAAAGCTTCTGTGTCTGTTGACTCTTGGCTGTGCAATGTTCCCTGGTAGGCTCTCATGGGAGGGTCCTCACCTCCAGGCGCTGTTTGGAAAGATGAGATTTTGCTGGAGAAAAGGTATCACTCTGGGTTAGCCTCGAGGTTTTACAGCCCAGCCCCACTTCCTGTTTTCTGTAGGCTTCCTGAGTGCTCATGTACTCAGTCCACCTCCTGTTTCCCATTCCAAGCTTTCCTCAGCAAGAAGCAATGTACCTCTGCAAATAGGATGCCAAAACAGACCCTTCCCTAGTGGTATTTTATCACAGCAGCAGTAGATGTGTAAATAATAAAACATTCTCAGCATTAATACAGAAAGTATTGCACCAGGGATTCACCATAGCTCTGGAGGGAGGCACGAAGTTTTCCTTATCAGTAGACTCCAACAAAGTTGACCTTGCTTCACTTTGGGGAGTGCTCTTCTCTGCTTGATAAGGGTATTTTAGAATTAGAGTGATTATTTACATTTTTATTAGCAATTACCTTGAGCACATTATGCACACTTCACTTGCATACCTTTTGGAAAGTCCTTCTGGAAGATGTGAGAGGTGTCCAGCTACCCCTCCTATCTAGGTTCCTAACAACATTGCGAGGTATAATTTCATCAAACTAAAATTTGGGAAACCAGAGTTTATTTGGACTTATTTACAGAGCAATAGGTGAGGGGGTTACTTATAGCTCTGTGGGGTGGGAATGGGAGACTCCCTTAGTGAGACCATACAGTAAATTCTCCATCTTGGCAACTGCCTAAGATGACAAAGGGACCAGCCTCTCTCCAGCCTCTTTGGTCACTCATACTCCTCATCCCTACCCTCTCCTCAATGCCTCAACTAGGTCAATGGTCTTCCTGATGCATACAGTGTGTGTGTGTGCACTGAGGCCATGGATTGACCACTAGTGTCTTCCTCAATCAGTCTCCAACACATTTTTTGAAGCAGGGTTTATAATTGAACCTGGAGCCCGCCAATTTTCTGAGACTGGTTGGCCCAGCCCCTGTTATAATTGCTAATGTCAGCAAATGATTAAGAATTTCCCTTTTGATTTGTGTTATTTGTGTGTTTGTGTGTGTGTGTGTGTGTGTGTGTGTGTGTGTGTGTGTGTTATTTGTGTAGGTTCCTCCTACAGATGGTCAAGAAGTTTATAATCCTGGGCCAGGAGGCACCTGCAGGCTTGGAACAAATGCTTTCTCTGTAGTTTGCCAGTCCCACTTGCCAAGAGGAGGACAAATCTGCAAAAGTATACATCAGTGATGATATCCCCTCTTGCATCAAGCTGTCTCAATGAATAACATCAACCCTCATTCAATTGATGATTTTTAAATAATGTAATTGTGAATCACATAGAATCTGCTCTCCCTTTAATGTGGAAAATACATTTCCCAAAGGAAATATATTAAAGTGTTGCTGTTGGTTTTAAATAATGTAAGATTTCTTATTCACACACACACACACACACACACACACACACACACACACGGAGGGTTTGAGGGGACAGAGGTTCAGGCCCCCAGGGAACATCCGAGTATGTGACTTGCACCTGGTTCAGAACAATGGTTCAGAACAATTGCGGTTAGGCCTTTGAAGGCAAGTCATTCTTGGTCAAGCTGTTCTCATAGCAACTGCAGCTGACAAGCTGAGGCTAGTTCCTGGCCAGGAACCTAGCTGAGAAAAAGGCATGCAGCGAGGCCAGGGCCCCACATGTCCCCATTTTCCTTTTAGCAAATAAGCGCCTCTCTTAGGTTACCAAGGATGTTAGTGTCTGTCTTACCCATCAATGGAAAACCAGCTACAATGTCTGGCCATAGATGCTGATTTCCTGTCTTAGGTAGGTGGACACTCCCTTGTGTTTACCCATCTCTGGCTACTCATTTCACTTAGGTCAAGGAGTTCTGGAAGTTGTAATGTAGGGTGGTGGACTTGGGACTGAGAGTCCATGCAAATTAAGTAGAGGCTAGTGAGTCACAACCCAGCATCCTTAGGAACAAACTCTGAATATATAAAGGGAGAAAATACAGGGACAAGTCCAGGGAAATCAGGTATCGTGGTGATTATTCCAGTAATGTAGCAAAGGCTAATCCTTATAACCTCAATCCACATACTAAGGTTTTGTAACATACACAGAAATCATAATAAGTAAAAATTACTGAAATACCATAACTTTCATTCTCATGTGAATGATTGAAATGCAATTAATTAAGTTACGTTGAAACACAAGAAATACATTGAACACAGGAAAACATCAAACCTGGCACCATTATGAGTGATATTTAACTGTCCAATCAAATGTACATAGGGTTGACTAATGCAAGCTATCACTCATCCTTGACTTTGTCCATGGCTGCTGCCCGTTTCCCTATATAAGTTTTTGGGAAACTGTCATCTGATCTCCAAAGTCCTGCATTTAGTCCTTTTTCTCATTTATCAGCATTGCCTGTAGTAGAGTCCTGACTTACTGTTATTCATCCTATATAATGATGTCCTACTAGTTGAGTCCAATACAGCTCTCCATGTGTCATAAGGAACTGATTCCACAGTAACAGCAATGTCACTCTTCCCTTGTTCAGTCCCTGCAAACTGGACCAGCCTTTCTGGCAGCCACCTGCATTCTCACCGTCCTGTGGAAAAACACAAACAAGCCCTCTTTTCCATATTAATACCAGGTCTGGGCTATGACATTTCCCATCAATCGGCTCCTTCCATCTCACTTATACATAGGTTTCTAAAGTCTTGGAATGCAATGTTCTGTCTGCTGCAAAGTAGCCTTGCTTATCCAAATTTAGGAAATTTAAAATGAAACGAACGTGACTTAAGAAATTCTGTGGTGATCTGGGATATAAGTCCCCCTTTTTTATTTTTTGTAATTGATTTTTAAAAACTCCATGGGCAAGTTCAACAATCCCTTACACCTGGGGACTGTGTGGGATGCCTGTTCAATGCACAATGGATAAATGAGCACAGAAACATTGGAAAGTCCGACTAGCATATCCTGTGCCATTGTCAGTTTCCATGACAGATGGCAAGCCAGCCACAGCAAAACATTTAATGCAGTGTGCTATTGCATGTTTAGTAGATTTTTCAGTTTGAGCAGTGGCCATAAGAAATCCTAACTAAGTATTTATGGACTCATGAACATATTTTAGTTTTCCAAACTCTGAGATGTGAGTTACATCCATTTGCCATAATTGATTAGGCTTTAATCCCCTAGGGTTTACTCTATAATGAGGCACCAGATGATGTTTAGGACAGGAGTGGCATTGTTTAATAGTTTGTCTAGCAGCCTCCCTAGTAAGGTGAAACTGTTTCCTCAAATTTTGGTTGTTTTGGTGATGAAGAGCATGAGATCTTTGTGCTAATTGCAATTGAGATAAACCTATGAGACATGTGGCCTTATCTGCTAAGTCATTCCCTAAAGCCAAAGGACCTGAAAGCCCAGTATGGGCTCTAATATGCCCTACAAAACAGGACTGAGAATGGGCATGTAAACACTTTTGTGTCTGAAAAAATAGCTCCTGAATTTTGGTATTATTTGTCTCAATATAAGGCACAGTTTAAACCACCTGTAAGGCTCTAGCAATATAATGACTATCAATATACAGATTAAAAGGAGCAGAGGCCATAAGCTGAAATACAGTGGCTACAGCTCGAAGTTCTATTACTTGAGCTGAAGCTGGAGAATTTTGAAAAACATAGGATTGTCCCTGCATTACATAAGTAGCCCTACCATTAGAAGACCAATCTATAAATATTACTGAAGCATCCTTAATAGGTTCCTGTTTCATAATTATTGGAAAACTAAAGAAAATGATTATCAATAATGCCTGAATAATGGGTGCAAGCTATGGCCCAGGAATCCGAATTTTGAAATAACCAATCTAACTGTTGTTTTGTAAATGGAAGTCCTATTATATTAGATTCTTTTCCAAAATATTTTCGAGATTCAGCTCGAGCCATTTGAACTAAATATACCACAGCCTCATAATAAGGAGTCAAAATTTTAGTAGGTGATACAGGTAATTGCAACCATAGCAAAGGACCTTTCTGCCATTTGCAGTTGGAGTATGAATAGTATAAACATGTTGCCCATTCTTGGCTATAATCTATATACTGCATTTGTTGATTTTTAATAGCTTGTTTTATTTGAGACAATGACTCTCTGGCCTCCTTTGTCAAGTCTCTAACTAATTTAGGATCTGGATCATCTTTTAAAATACAGTCATAAAAATACATAACCTAGGAGCTAACATGTATACACAAGTCAGCCTATTCCACCAAAACCAGACTCTATTACAGAAATGATTTATTTAAAATAAAATTTTTAAAAAGACCATTCTGAAAGATGGTACTCTGGTGCCATTAGATGAACTTTTGTCTTACAGTATAAAGGAACTAACAATGCATGTACTAAGTATAACAGAAACTCTAGGAAAATGTGACTTAAGGAATTTTTTTTCAAGAATTGTTATGTTCCAGATGATTCTTAGTATTTCTGGTATGTCTGCTTATCAGACAAAAATCTTCCAACTTACTATCCAACTAAAAACAAATGAAAATACATTCACAGAAAATGCACCAACATAAGTAGCCAAACCCTGATACCAAATTGTGATCTGAGACAAAATCCTGAAAAATGTGTAAATCACAGAGGTTTACCTTAAAAAGGAGGTACTCAGGCTGGAAAGGCTCAGCAGTTAAGAGCACGGGCAATTAATGACTCCCAAGTCCAGTTTCAGAGAATCAGACCCCCTCCTCTGGCCTTCGAGGGTATTGTATGCATATGGTGCACTTGCATACGTGCAGTTAAAATGCTCATATACATAAAATAAAACCCTAAAATTTTAAAAATAAATAGTACTCAAGAAACAATAAAATTATTTTTGTAAAGTAATAGTGTAGTCAATGACTGTGAAAAGTATCCAACAACATACTTTCCAATACTGCATAAAAAGAATGACACCAATACTTCATGTGTTAGATGCTCCAAGCTTGCAGTGGTAATGCTTGAAACAGTGGGATCTTTAGCATATGCTCTGCATTCTAAAACAAGATGACTCAGTCACAAGGCACCTCTCTTAAGGAGATTAATACAGTTTCCATAGGACTTCATTTAGCTTCCAAGCAAAATATTGTTACAATGAATGAACAGGATGGTCTATTCTCATTCTATCTGGTTTTCAGTTTTGCCATGTGTTCTTGTCATGATTCCATTCATTATGATGTAGCCAACGGAGTCATCACTACAGGTAAGGAGAAAACTACATTCTTGAATCTCCAAAACAGTGAGCTGCTGTTAATCTTAAAA
The DNA here is from genome assembly GCA_035773235.1 of Eospalax fontanierii. NCBI lineage: Eukaryota > Metazoa > Chordata > Mammalia > Rodentia > Spalacidae > Eospalax > Eospalax fontanierii. The sequence continues at coordinate 3,745,763 of JAJHUQ010000048.1, read as the reverse complement.
ACCTATTTAAATATATATAAAACTGAAACACTGAAAAGATTAAACTTCTATATATGTAGACCATAGGTTAACGTCTACCCTAATCTTTAAAAAAAGTTCACAACTAAATAACCTGATGGAAATTTTGGGAGCAGAGTCCTTTTCATGCCTCTATCACCAAAGGGATATACTTTCCTTACAAAGTATCATACCACAGATTAAACACAGGGATTAAGAGAATTCTTTAAATTCTCTAACTTTACTCTCAAATATGGCTAAATAAATCTCTGGAAAAACATGAAAGGAAAGTTGTCAGTCACAGAACACAAACTGTTCACTGACTGGAATGGTATCAATCCTCAGCAGCAAAAGCAGTAGAGGTTAATGGTCAGAGGCTTCAGTTCTCCTGTAGAAATTTTTAAGTGAGATCTAAGCCAATTAATATCTCCCAACAATTTTTGGAAGTCATTCAAAGTTTTTAACCTATCTTTCCTAATCTAAATTTTTGAGGCAAAATCATTTTAGGATACAACTTATGACCCAAATGTGAATATGGAGATTTTGTTTGCACTTTTTTAGGAGCTATAATTAGCCCTTGTTCTTTCAGAGCCTGCTGTGAGCATAGGCTGCAAGTAAAATTCCCTCCTGCTTATGAGCCAAAGATATATCATCCATATAGTGAATCATATACACTTGAGAATAAGCTTGTCTAGTTTCTGCAACTGCTTGAGCCACAAATTTTTGACACAGGGTGGGGCTATATGCCATACCCTGTGGTAGTACTTTCCATTGAAATCTTTTCATAGGTTTCTTAAAATTTATTGAAGGGACACTAAGTGCAATTTTTTTACAGTCTTAAGGCACAAGATGAATAGTAAAAAACAATCTTTTAAATCTAAAATAATGAGGGCCATTGGTTAGCAGTGAGCACTGAAACATCAGCTCCAGTATCTAATAGGCCTTGAAATTTTTTCCCATTGATGGACAATGTTTAGCTCAGGTCTTTTGGCACCTATAGCCTGTATCCAATAAGCATCTGAGGACCCAAACCCACATCACCTCTTTTAGGGTATTTTTATGTATTCTTAGTAGTAATTTGAGGAAGTAATACTGAGTGAATCTTTGACCATCCTTAATTATAGATATCCCACCAAGAGAATGAGTCATGATCTTTATCTCTCCTTTAAAATCTGCATCAATAATTCCTGGGGCTACCATAATCCCTTTCATAGTAGAATTGCTCTTTCCTAAAAGACCAAACATTCTTGAATTGACCTTGACAAGACATATATTGTGTTCTTTAGACTATTTGAATTATTACCTCAGAAATCTTAATATTACATGTGGATAATTTTCTTTTATTTTTATATACTATACCATATAGACTTTGATTTTAATCACTTTTATAGATTTTTTCATTTGAAAACATTTTCATTCTCGTATCTTTTTAACATCATCTTTTACCTTTTTATTTTCTTAGTACCATGAGATGCAATAACATTAAGAAATTAATTTTTGAAAAATTACATACAGCTGAGTAGGAGAATTGCCTGTGGTGAAGGATTGGGCTCAGGTGAAGGTCCAGTGTTTTTCCCCTTTTACATCTGGGACACAAGCCTGACTCCTTTTTAGAAGCATTGGCACTTTGTTTATTAGGAAATTGCTTCACTTGATATCCTGCTTGTCCATACCCTAAACAGTTTCCTGAGAAAATATTATCAAATTGAAGCTTACAATCTTTAGTATAATCACTAACTGAGATGTTTTTAAGTAGAGGTTGCCATTTATCTTTCCAAGAACTGTAAATTGTATTAGTGACTTTTTGTTGATGTGAGAAAATACAGAATTCTGTGAGCTAGTTTTGCTATAAACATGTTACACCATAAAATGAATAGCTATCTCTGTTAAAATTAGTTTATTCAACAGCACAATGTCCTTACTCTGAGGCTGTTTTGTTTTCCTTTTTACTTGTCACAGGGTGAGGTGGCCAGCCTCAGCCTGTGTAAGTCTTAAAGAACATCCTGAAACAGGGTTGAGTCTGAAGTGGGATGGCCAATCCAGCTCCAGAATCAACCTCTCAGTGTTATCAATATGATTTACATACAGATACAAAAATGTCTGTTTTGCTTTAATTCAGAGTTTACATGGGACAGAATTGCTGCTGAGTTCAGTAACTACCAGTAGGAATGGAAACATCTGTACTATTTCTGTTGCCATCATTTTTGCTGTGTAGCAAAATACAATACTACAGCTAATATCAGGAAGCCAGCTGTCTGATTGGGAAAGGATCAATTGTGCTTACAAATAAGACGTGGGTGAAAACTGAGCTCACAGCCTTATGTATGCTAGGTAAGCACATTAACAATGAGCTATTTCCTTAGTTTAGCAAACTACAGACTGCACAAAAAAGGGTGAATTGTTTTGGAAAGCAAAGCACCCTAAGTCAAAGTGTGGAGAGTAATTAACAAAACCTGTGATCATGGTCCTTTGATATTGGAGATTTTAGCCTGAGAGACCATGAGCTCTGTAAAGACAGAGATTCAACCACGCCCTGTAAATGCCACATTTTTTAAAAATACTTTTCCTTTGGCTCAGCCTTAGGCTTTGCTTAGGCAACAAATGGTGAAAAATCGTCCTCTCTCAAATATTTAACAGTTTGATCCTTTCTCTCCTCTTCTTTTTGGGATCTAAAGACTCTTGAATAACTGCTTGAATTTAGGTTCCACAAAGGCTAGCTTCTCAAGCAAAGTGGCCTGAGGCTTGATCCCATTTCATTCGCTTCCCTTTCTTTTTTTATCTTGTGTCCAAGATCCAAACCATTTCTAATTAAAGCCCCAAAACCAAAGGTAACCACTGGGACTCCACATGGTCCATGAACATTACAATCCTGAAGTATTCTTCCTACTCTCCTCCATCCATTCTATTTTAATTTTACATTTTTACACTTTACATTTTTATTTTTATTTTTTTTTACTTCAGGGAACTTCCTGCAACCTGCTACCAGTACCAGGAAAGATCTCATCCTTCCACTAGGCCACCACATTAGGTCACAACCTACTACATTATGGGTTTACAACATCACTACTTATAAGCCAATTGCCCACCATACATACACCGTACTTATAAAACCATAGACCCATGCTATCACAACCCATAAACTAGTAAACATTCAAGACTTAATTACTTAGCACATGCTTCTCATACCCATGAATATAAACTAATTATCTATCTAACACATAAAATCATACCTATAAACTTATGGGTCTACATCATTCTTGTAAGGACCCCCCCAGAAATGGAAAATGAAAGCTACAGCAAACCTGACTCCATCTTGTTAGAAAAAGCCTCAGCCACATAAACTTGGCTTCCTGGCTTCAGAAACCCTTTCCCACCCCCCTAGCTAAACTTTTGCAAGGACCTGGCCTTCAGATATCAGGTGGTTTCGCCATGGCTTAAAGGGAAAGCATAGAGTCTGGTCAGGATGACCAAGACATGAATCAGAAATGCAAATAAGCGCGAGACCTTGAACCATACTCTGGTAAGCACATTCCATAGGCCCTGTAACCCTAATATGAGTGAGATGCTTTTTCATGCCAGTGGGCTTCCTTAACCAATCCCAACCCTTGTCCCTCCTCTCTTTATTTTAACCCTATAAAACATCACCTTACCCTCCACTCGGGGCCGCTGTCTTATCACCTGCTGCATCGGTGTGTCAGACTGTGGACTGAGCTCGAGCTTGTAAATAAAGACCCTTTGTTCTTGCATCAGATTTGACCTCCCTGGTGGTCTTTTGAGAGGATTCTATAACCTGGGCACAACATTTTGGGGGATCGTGCAGGATCCTCCCAGGGACCACATGGACACCAAATCTGGAGGGTCTCCACTGGCCGGTAAGTTCTGTCTCTGGTGTTACTTGTTCCTGTTACTTGTTCTGTCCCTTTCCACTTTCACTCTGAGAGCACTCAGGTATTTGGGTTTGTGGTTGAGAACAGTTATAGTGGATGCGCTGGACAACCATAACCACAGGGGATTGGAAGACATTCCAGGCCCCCAGAGATGAGGACATGGAATCCCTCATTCTAGTGAAGATAAGGACATGGAATCCCTCACATTGGACTTTGAAATTGAAGAGCTCCTTGAAAGTGCAAGAGGTCTCAGCATTTTTGGTGGAAGAAATTGCAGGTCGCCCCTGCAGCACAGCTGGTTGCTGTCAGCTTATCAGCTTACTTTCATTTTCTTCTTGAAACTTTCCGGGATGCATCCTAATACGAGTTTTTGTGTTTGTGTCTGCTCTGTTGATATTTCTGTCTGTATTTACGACTGAGACTGTCGATATGGGACAGACTCCTTCCACTCCCTTAGATTTGGTTCTTTCTCATTTTGGAGAAGTGAATTCTAGGGCACATGATCTTTCCGTTTTAGTTTTAAAAAGTAAATTCTTTGTTTCCTGCAGGAATGAAAGGCCCACTTTTGAGGTGGGGTGGCCAAGGGAGGGAACTTTTGATCTGGACATCATCTGGGCAGTTGAGAAAGTCATGTTTCAGCCTCGCAGTGGCCACCCTGATCAAATTCCCTATATAGTAGTCTGGAGGAATTTAGTAGAAAACCTCCCTCCATGGATTAAAGCTTTTCTTCCCAGACAGGTGGAAGTTTTGGCAGCAGCTGTGCCCAAGAAGAAAGGATCCCGAGAGGCATGGGCTAAGCCTATCTCACAGGGTGGGCATACAGAAAAGGAAGTCTTTTTCCCTCCCCCATATATTCCAGAGCCTGTTCCCTTGCCTTCTGCCCCAGAGCCAGTGGAGGAGGGCATGGCAGCCCCAGCACACTGCCATGATGGGGGGCCAGCCCAAAGAACCTGAAGTCATAGGGGCACTGAACCAGGAACCATGGTCTTTCCCCTTAGGACTGTCGGATCTGTTGATCCAGAGGGCAATCAACTTTATCAATATTGGCCCTTTGCCACTAGTGATCTTTATATTTGGAAGGCCCAGAATGCCCCATTCTCTGATAACCCTAAGGAGTTGATTAAACTTCTTGAAACTGTCCTTTTCACCCACCAACCTACATGGGATGATTTCCAGCAGCTGCTGAAGATCCTGTTTACTACTGAGGAGAGGGAAAGGGTGCTCGTGGAGTCCATGAAGCTAGTTCCTGGACCTACTGGAGACCCTGCTATTGACCCTGCTCTTATAGAGGCGTCCTTTCCCCTCACTAGACCAGAATGGGATTACAACATGGAAGCAGGTAAGAAAAGCCTCCTGGTTTATCCCCAGACTCTGCTGGCAGGTCTCAGAGCAGCTGCAAGACAGCCCACAAATTTGGCTAAAGTTCATGATGTTAAACAGGGAAAAGAGGAAAGCCCAGCAGCCTTTTAGAAAGGTTACAAGAAGCATTCCAGAGATACACACATTATGATCCAGAAGCACCTAGTAGTGCTGCAGCAGTCACTCTGGCTTTCATTAATCAGTCAGCCCCAGACAAAAAAAGGAAGTTACAAAAGTTGGAAAGATTAGGTGAGAAGAGCATCAGGGACTTAATTGAGGTGGCAGAGAAAGTGCATAATGGAAGAGAAAGTCTAGAGGAGAGACAGGAGAAAGTGGAACTGCGGAAGGTGCAGCACCTTGCCAGTGTCCTACTGGCAGCCACAGCAGAGCCAGATGAGAGGCGTAGGCAACTACAATGCCTGGCAGATGGGAAAGGAGGAGATTTTCCCAGGACCAAAGGTAGGAGAGAACAACCGAGTCTGGAGAGAAACCAGTGTGCTTACTGTAAAAAGAAGGGCACTAGGCCAGAGAATGCCCTTGAAAGTCAGCCAAGTCCAAAGTACTTGCTTTGGATAGCGATTAGGGGAGTAAAACAAAGCAAGTACATTCCTCTGCAGGAAAAGGTTTTTCCTTTAACCTAGTTTCTCATTCCTTCTGCCTTCTTTTTGAGTAATATTCCCCAGCAATAAATTACATCTAGGAATGAAGAGATCCAGAGGACACTGCTCTACATTCTCCTTTGAACTGGGGTTCTTGATGGGATCAAAGAAAAGCAAGAGATTCTCCCATGGTCTTTTGTATCAAAGTTAATATGTTTTTGTGTCAAATTAGGAAAACAGTATCAGCATTTTACCATCATTTTGGTCTGTTTATAATGACAGTTATTTTAAATTCTAACTTTTAACATGGTATTTACTAGTTTTTAGAATGACATTGTCTTATGCATTTATTGGTTTTTACAGGGAACTATTTTAAATTCTGATATTTGTTTATATAAAATCTTTATCTGTTTTTAAAGGAAATTATTTAGGATTTTAACATCTCTATAAGGTAAATTTGCTGATTTCTAAAAGTAACTATTTAAAATCTTACATTGTTTTCCATAATGCATTTGTTAGTTTCTAAAGGTACTTAAAATGTTTTTCGTGCATTTGGGGAATGCTAAAAGAAAGAATTTGACCCATAACGTTGTAGCAAAGTCAACATCCATGCTAGGTAAAGGCTTTACAGTGCATCTATTCTCAGGTCACCTGTATACCTCACCCGTCTGTATAAGTCATTCATTCCCCAGGGTGAACTTTAATATGATCACACATTGGTTTGATACTAGGGCCTTAGAAATGGAATAAACATTGCTTAGCACACCCAGGAAGAAAATTTTTAATGTTATTGCATCTCATGGTACTAAGAAAGAAAATGAAAAGATGAATGGAGGTACTAGAAAGATATGAGAATGGAAATATTTTATTAAGGATCTATGTAGGAAGATTATGATGACTGGATAGTTCCAGATTAGGAAGGGAAAAATGAGAAAGTCTATGCAAGTAATTGAATATCTGAGACAATGTGTTGTAATGTATAAAAGGTGAGAGACTTATGTATGTGAATCTTGGAATTTTTAGGGTGATGGTTCGGATGGTCTGAAGAACAAATATATGTTTGGTTTTTGCCCAAGCTTTAGCTACATAGTATATAGTTATTAAAAGTATTGATTGGTGGAACTACCCTCGGTATTTAACAACCATATTTAGAGGCCAAGGCTAATCTGGTCAGAGGCATTTAAAGGGACTCTTTTTTTGTCTCTTGCCCTCCAAGGTCAACTAAGTTCCAGGGGACTGGGGCATCTCTCAAAATGTCCTGTAACTATGATGAGTCACCTGTCCTTCTGTTCAGGGAGGTCATGGAGACCTCACTAGAAGGACTTGAACCAGTGTTCAGTCTGCAAAGAGGAGGGTCAGCACAGGAAAATGTTTCCTTGATGCTTCTAAGTGAAGCCATGGTCTACCAAGACTTTCTGACTTATCTTCGCACAGGTGGAACTGGTAAAAGAAAGGCCTAAGGAGACAGGTGCTCCTCTGAAACCCATGTGAACCTCCCTGAGGAACAGATGCTCAACTGACCTTAAGAGTAAAGCTAAATTGGTTTGTAAGGGCCAATTGTATGATCTTAAATACCCAAAAGGAAAACATAACCAAAAATTAAAATGATTAATGTACTTCTGAAGAAAAGAATTATACTTCCCAAATATTGGGTTTAAATGAAATAAGCACTAATGATTTTATTCTAAGCAAAAAATGCTACTTAGATGTAAGACTTCAAATCCTGGCCCACTCCAACATTGCAGTGCATAGTGGCCAAGAAAGGCAAGCTCACCATTGTTCTAAACCCTGAAATTAAATGACTAATTTCTTTTTTCTCCCTGTCCAGAAGCCATTTGGGAGAGAACTTATCTTACACTCCAGCAAACTGTCAAGGTGCCTGAAAACAAATCCTGACTTCAAGACTCTCAAGTTCAGCCTTGACAGCCAAAAAGAGAAACAAGGGGGAATGCAAATGTATGAAAATTCTAATGGACTTTGAATTGGACATTTGAAATTTTCCCTGTCATGACTATTTTTGCTCCATCTTCCAGGCATCAGTTATGTTATTCAGGGGTCTTTTAGATAGACTTACTGAGGGAGTACCCCAAAACTGCCACAACCTACGACCCTGTCCAGCTATGAAGCCGTCAGAGAGGTCACCGCCCCAATTCCCCATTGGCAGTTGGGGTGACATCTTCAGAGGATAAATAAAGACAGGAGATAGAAATTAACTAGGCAGTTGAGGGTAAAAAGACCCCCTAAATGCCTGGATGGTTTTACAGTCTCAATATCAGCCCATGAACATTAAAAATAATGAGTCTTATAGAGGCCCATGATTGAGCCTCAGGTACATATGAGAAGGGGGAGTGTAAGGACCCCCCAGAAATGGAAAATGAAGGCTACAGCAAATCTGACTCCATCTTGTTAGAAAAGGCCTCAGCCACATAAGCTTGGCTTCCTAGCTTCAGAAACTCTTTTCCACCCCCCTAGTTAAACATTTGTAAGGATGTCGCCTTCAGATATCAGGTGATTTCGTCATGGCTTAAAGGGAAAGCATAGAGTCTGGTCAGGATGACCAAGACATGAATCAGAAATCCAAATAAGCCCAAGACCTTGAAGCATACTCTGGAAAGCACATTCCATGGGCCCTGTAACCCTAATATGAGTGAGATGCTTTTTCGCGCCAGTGGGCTTCCTTAACCAATCCCAACCCTTGTCCCTCCTCTCTTTGTTTTAACCCTATAAAACTCACCTTACCCTCCACTCAGGGCCACTGTCTTATCACTTGCTGCATCGGTGTGTCAGACTGTGGACCAAGCTCGAGCTTGTAAATAAAGACCCTTTGTTCTTGCATCAGATTTGACCTCCCTGGTGATCTTTTGAGAGGATTCTATAACCTGGGCACAACAATTGCAACTTACACACTAATTATTTAATACATTCTCCTCCTTTTAAAGGACCCTCCTCTCCACAGGTGGCAGAGGGTGTTAAACACAGAGTTCGAAGGAGGTGGTAGCAGTTCCAGAGACCATTCTTTAAGTTTTCTCTTTAGGATACTGATTTCTTTAGTCATCTGTTCCTCCTTGTTTTCTATAAAATCCTATTTTTTTTTTTTAACAAAATCCCGGGCAGCCTTATGCTTCATGCCAGTACCCCGGTCTCCACAAAAGTGAAACCAATAGATCTGTCAGCAGACCATGAGAGCCCATTGCTCCCATTTAAATTCGCCCCTTACTTTAAATTGAAGTGCTGGCCAGCCTTCTGGGCATTCCTTCAGCATCTCCCTTCTTTTCAGAGATCTTACAAGTGGGGAACCTCCACTTGTAATGGCCTGGCCTGTGCTACAACTGTATCTGAGTCTATCTTGTGCAGGGCTGAGGAATTGAAGACATGCAAGACATACAAGACACACACAACACAGACACCAAAAATGGTGGAGAAGCTTCCAATTTATTCCAGCAAGGTACTCAATATATATACACCCAGCAGATGCCAGTGATTTCTTGTAGGAAATTCCACAGAGGGCTTGGGAGGGGACAGAGGTTCAGGCCTCCAGGGAACATCCAAGTATGTGACTCACACCTGGTTCAGAACAATGGTTCACAATAATTGTGGTTAGGCCTTTGAAGTCAAGTCATTCTTGGTGAAGCTGTTCTCATAGCAACTGCAGCTGACAAGCTGAAGCTAGTTCCTGGCCAGGAACCTAGCTGGGAAAAAGGCATGCAGGGAGGTCAGGGTCCCACAACACAATGTGTCATTGAACCTGGAATCAGGCTGGCAACCACCAAGTTCCGTAAATCCTCCTACCTCTGTTCTCTGTGGTGTCAGGGTTACAGGTACACACAGCCATATTTCTTGTACTATGTGGATACATGGCACTTATAGTTAGACCCATATGCTTACATAGCTAGCATTTCTTACCCACTGAGCTGCTATCTACTCCCTAGATAATCTCTTTTCTGGTATCTGTTCCAGGCAGCCCTTCTAATAGGTTTTCTGTATTTTTTAAAGCTACATGGATCTTTGTATAATTCATGCAACAGTCATTAATCAAATTCAGACCCTCCTCCACCATCCATGCCCCCTCCACACCTCACCCCACTGGACTTTATATATCCCACCATATATGTTAAGTCCCATCCAGTCAAGCATTTGGATGTACATGTCCTTTATACATGTACACTGGAGTCTATCCAGCCTATTTAGAGATTTTAATAAAAGTCTACTTGCCTTCACCCTACAGTAATCAGTCTCCAGACAGTTCCCAGACTATGTTCATTTCTCTAGCTCCACTCTGAGCACTTGTCTGATTGAGCTGGTATCGACTTTGAGTTTGACATCATCGGTTAAGAAGGGTTAATGTCCAGTGGCCTAAAGCCTCTCGTTCCTTATGTTCATGGACCAAAATTAGCTCTCATATTCTTTCTTCCCCTCTTCAGCAATGTTCCCTAAGCTTTGGATGGATGAGGTTTAATATAGCAGTCCTATTCAGGGAAAAACATAATCTGCAGTCTTTTATTCTCTAAAACCTGGCCAGTTGTGGCCTTCTGTGTGCATAAACTCTATTGTGTAAGGAGGCTTTGCTGAGAGTTGAGGGATGCACCAGTTTTCTACATTTTTATACTAACTGGTACGCATTTTTTACCTATGCAGTGTGAATATCTTTCTTTCCTCTGATGTACGCCACAATTATTTCCAGTAGCTCTGTAACTGGCTGTATTACCTTCAATAACAAATACTGATAAGTGAAACCTTTCTGCACTTCCCCTACGATAACTGGTTGTGGGACAAATTATATTCCCTTTCTGCCCTCTGGCACTAAAATACAACCATGATGATTACATCCTAGACTGAAAATATCCACTGTGGTTTTTCAACTCATGACTTCATATGTATGTTTCATGTATTCAAATCACCATACAAAGATGAATGCTATTAAACCAAGATAGTATCAAAGAGAGCTTGAAACATTAGTGATAGCAACTAAAGTTCACAGAACAAAAATATAACTATGTTAAAGATTCTCAAAGGTGCAGACTGATTAGAGATACAGAAAGTTGGAATATTGAAGGTTCATAGCCAAATTATCTTAAGCTGTATTTAGTCCCTTAGTAAACATTCATTGTTGTGTCTATGCTGACCTCCTTGGGACTATCACATGAAACCGTTGGGGGTTGGGTTAATACAACAGAGCACTGGTTTCCATCAACCCACATACACAGAATGTCATTGGACAACCCCAGAAACCTAGATTCCCATGGTCTAAAGGAGCCCACATAGCTGATGGTTCTACTAATGTATTTTTAAAAAGCCGAGATTTGTAACTTTACTTGTTCCCCTTGTAACACATGTTTCATAAAACTGTTAATACCTTGAAATAGTATTTGGGGTAACCTGAATCTGTGTTCCCAAGGATCCTCCTGCCTAACCCTTTCTCCCAGACGTTGGGGTTCTATGTGAGTTCTAGGGCTCACATTCTGTTGCTTATCTGTTTTTGTAGAAAACACTATGCTGACTGAGTCATCTCTCCATCCCCCAAATTGGATGTTTAGAAATGGAATAGCAAAAATGCACAGGTCTGTGAGCACTTAGTAAGCTGAGTCAGGAGGATCATGAGTTCAAGGCCAGCCTGGGTTACATGACAACTCTATCAGCAGAGCAGACAGGGAAAGGAAAAGGACAACAATTAAAAGAGGAACAGGGAGTACAGAACCTGGTGTTATGTCTTCACTGACCTCACTAACAGCATACTCTAGCACATTACAAACTCAGTGTCAGGATGGACTCTCCCTCTTCTGAAGCTGTCAGTCAGAGGTCCCATAATACTGGCCATTGACACTGTTCTTAGGTTTCCCACCAGCACTACACAGTAAGCCCTACTGCAGAAGATACTACATACGCAAGCTGTAGAATGAACAAGGAGAAACCAAGCTCAAGCTGACTTCTGAGCTTCACTGCTGCAGTCTAGCTTTCAAAGTGCTGCTACAGTCTAGCTTTCAAAGTGCTAAATGGTGCTATGCCCATTAATAGAGGAGAACATTTACCATCGTCCTTACCCAGTGCTGAATCCTGGAGCTGCCAGGGTAAGATAGGCACTTCAATGCAATACTGGCAGAAATGTTACAGGAGTAAACAACTACTTCCTAATTGGATTTATGGTCCAATTCCTATGATGGAGCCCATATCTGATATTGATATCAGGACTAGGTGTTGGGCCTTAAGAAATCCTAACTGACCAGTTGGCACCTTGTGGCCTTGGAAAGACGGCACTGAGAGGAGCTAAAACAAAGACTAGCCAGAAGAGATAGGCACATACTACACATACCATGGTAATTAGGTGAACTAGGGTCTTAAGTGCCATTGGAGGAAAATTACCTCTTCCCTCGTGAACAGCACCTGGACAGTAGTAGCCTCTATGTAAAATAAAAGCATGATCAGAGTGACCAGTAATATGATTGATAGAAACTTCCTGCTGTATGCTAATACCTGTAACTCTAAACCTTTATGATGTCTGATAAGTTCAGTAAATGGCTCCCTGCAGTATCATTGAAGAAGTTACTTTAATAAAGCTGTATCATCATAAGAGCTGACTAGCTGAACACTTCTTTGGTCAAGACGGAGTCCCCGGCCAGGCCTGAGTGTTTTCTGGAGCAGGCCAGGAGGCTGAGAATGGGCAGGCTACAGCAATCCTACGTCCCTTTGAGCCCCTGAAAGTCCCTACCGTGGGGAGGAACCTGGGGCAATCCAAGGGAAGTGGGACATGAGATTGGTACTGGATCCCCCTCACAGTTCCCTCCTGCCAGCAGGGAGACAGAGGACCTGGTGAGGGGGTGTGCTTTCTGACTGTCTGCCAGGAGAGAGAGCGACAACTAGGAACCTGAGGCTAGACAGCCCACAGGCCACGCAAATGAGCCTAATACTATTATGCTACTAAATAGATATTATTTCTAATGACATATTTTTATTCCTACAGATGTTTGTGTCTCTGAAGTCTCAGCAGAAGATGATTAACCCAGGGAAACACAATGTGCAGAGAATAAAAGGCTTCAGACTGCTTATTCCTAAATACGACCACTCTATCAAACTTCTGGACCCAAGGCTTTAGGATCATTGTGGAAATGGAGGTCAAAAGCCTGTAAGAGCCAGAGGAAGAGATTGTCACAAGGAAACAGAGTTTACCAGACAGATGGTTATTCACTGGTATGAACTCACAGCAATGCTGATAGCATGGGCAATTCCCATGGAGGTTCAAGTCAGACAAATTCTCAGAGGAGATGTAGGGAAGTAAGAAACCCCAGCCCAATTTTGGGACTTACTTCTGATCAATGTTGGCTGGGAAAGGAGATTCAGCAACTTTTATGCATGAGACTCTTTATAGGCAGACCAGGCTCCAGTGGATGAATTCAAGTTGAGGGGACCTTGGGGGAACAAACCAGATACTGTAGTACTTAATTTAACAAATTACACACATATATGTATTTGTGTGTGTGTGTGTGTGTGTGTGTGTGTGTGTGTGTGTGTGTGTGTGTATTAGAGTACAGGAAAATTTGGTGGTTAGTCAGGTGCTGCCGATATAGGAAGCGATTTAAATACGATCAAAATATATTTTATGGGATTTGACCCACAATATAAGCAAAAGCTTAGTGATTTCATCAATGTGAAGATTTAAACAGCATGAACCATCTTATTAATAAAAATGAAAACCACCAGAAGACAGTTTATAATGTTTAAAGAAACAGAATTAATTGCATAGCAGATGAATATTTTCCATGCATTGAAAACAGCTTTTGTTGAAGAGATGAATCCCAGATCTCCATGGATAAGTATCTGAATTACTTGTTAAGCTAGTGAATTTGCTTTTATTCAAATATCTATCTGGGTTTAAAGCTAGTAGAATCTAATTAAAGATACATTGTCTCTTAAACTCTAGATCAAGAGAGCATTTTTGCTTTATCATCTTACATCAAGGTGCTCAGCAAAGTGGTTGATAGCTTGACTTTCTGGTTAGAACAACAGTGAACAGAGAAGATAATGCAGAAATCTGCACTGATCTTATCTTGTGTATGTTCGAAACAAGAGTAGGGAATGTTGGAGCAGCTACAATTGAGAATTCAGGTGCAGGATTAAGGCTGTGGCACAGTTGGTAGGATGGTTTGCTAACATGCTTGAAGCTTGGGGTTTCATCTTCCAGACCTCATAAAGACAAGACACAGTGCAAGACTGAAATCAGGGAAGTAGAGGCAGGACTGCTTCAAAGCCATCCTCTTTTACTGACTTTGAGGCAACTGAAGTCTATATGAAACCCTTTCTAAAAACAGAAAAGATATGGGTGTATTATTTCCTTATCTGTTGCTACAGTGAAACACCCTAAGACTACTAATAGATGGAAGAGGTTATTTGGGCTCATGTGCCAGAGGGATGGTAGATAGGCAAGTCCACACCTCCTAAAGGTTCCATGACACTCCAGAAAGAGCACTGTCAGTTGACCAAGTATTCAAACACTTGAGCTTGGAGGACTGTGGTGGATTGAAGGAGAATGTCCCCCATAGGTTCTAAGTATTTGGACATTTTGTTCCCAGTTGGTGGTGCTGTTTTGGGAGATCTTAGAAGGTGTGGAGGAAGCATGTCACTGGGGGTGGGCTTAGAAAGTTCTTAGGCCAGATCTCCAATCTCTGCTCTGTTTCCTGTGCTTGCTTGAAGATGTGAACTATTAGCCTTTGGTCTACTCCAGCCACCTCTGCCATGATGAACTCTTGCTCCTTTGAAGCCATAAGCTAAATAAATTCTTCTTTTTATGAGTTCCCTTGGTCAGTGTTTCTATCATAGGAACAGAAAAGTGTCTAATACAGGGACACTTACTGAAACCACCACACTTCATGAAAAAAAATTCAATTTTTAAATTAGAGGGTAGGTGATTAGCATCCCTTCAAATTCCTTGGAGCCTCTGCAAATAATGGATGTGATTGCAGAGGACTTAAGGGGTTAGCAAGCTACGAAAAGATGAGAAGGATGGATTTAGAGGATAAAGGATACTAGCAGCTCCCAAGAGGCTGAGCAGGACACAGAAAGCCATAGGTGGCTTGGAGAAAAAGTTGAACTGTTGTAATTTACAGAGGTGGTCTTTGGTACTGGAATTTACCCTCCTAAACAGGACCTTCCAGCTATGTCTGGACATACACTCACAGAGAAATGGATTTGAGAGTAAACGCATGGTGATTCCACAGACAGTAAGCATGTTCCTGCAAAAAATCAAGATGACAGCAATGAGTCTGCTGGGTATATCCACGTCAATATCCCCTTAACAGCTTCTCTCTCCTTTCCTGACAAAGACATACTGAGAAAAGCAGTTTAAAGATAGAGGGATGTCTTCTGGCTCACAGTAGGAGGATACAGGCCATTATTGGGAAGACATGATGTCAGGAGCTCCAGGTGGCTGGTCACATTGCATCCACAGCCAGGAAGCAAAGATGGACCATCCCAATTTGCCAGTGAACAATTGTGTGCATTGAAAGATTTTAAATAGGTGAAGATTACCAAGCATTGCATTCAGAGTTACCCTGACATAGAGTACACAGATTTGTTGTTTAAATAATGTTGAAATGCTCTCCCCATGCCAAATGGGGAGAACAAGATTTTCCATCAGAGTTGATTTCCTGAAAGAACAGATAACTCTTAAACTCTATGCCTGCAAAGCACAGCACTCACCTAATGAAAGACCACAAGAACATTTATCCTGCAGTAATAGGAGTGTCCATGATGTGGAAAAAGAGACTCAGGTTGCTCTGAATGCTCCGTCCCAAAGTCCCAATAGGAAGTTGTTTCACAGACATTTTATAGTAGCAGAACAAACAGCACTCATAAATCAACCAAACACATTGGTAGGAGATCAGTTGTTGCCAGGATTCTCCTACAACAGACAATCCACAGTCAGGTTTCTTCTTCCCAAGGTTGGTCACATATGTTCTTCTAGGATCATCACAGCCAAGTTTACTGGTACAGTCCACCAAAACAAGTGGCAGGGAGAGTCAGCACAGCCCAACCAACCAGTCACCGTCAGTTTTACCAGTGTGAGGAGCTAAGGGGATGGAAGCCAAAGAAGCCATGGAGAGGCTGTCCTGCCATTTGGCACAGCTCTGGGGAAGTCTTATTTATGCCTGGATGAAGACTTTTCAGGGCAGCTTTAGGAGGGGAACACCCACACTGTTATAAGTAAATCCTCACCCATTGCTCTGTAAGTAAGCCCAAACTCAGACTATAGTTTGGCAAAATTGTATCTTGGCTCATTGTGGGGACCAAAGGCAGAGAGGGCCAAAAATCACTAGCACTTCTTAGAAGGAATTCTTTGTGCATCAAGTTAGAGCAATGCTTGGGAATCTCAGTTATAGGTCTCAGATGCTCTCTAATGACATAGCTTGTTATTGAGTTAGTTCAAGCAAGGGGTGTGTTAACACATTCCAAAGGCCTTACCTGATATTTGAAAAGATATCAAGTAAGGCACAGAATAGGGCAATGAAAGTCTATTGCAGGAAAGCCTCTTCTGTCTGCTTAAGGCCAGCGGAGTGAGATCGTTTTACCTGAGTGATTAATGACCCCCACATCATAAAATGCAGCTGCCTTCAGGGATCTAGGTAATCAAGACTTCAGTCCAGCAATTGGGAAGACCCCATTTAACTTCTAACATGTAGACAGGAAGGATGCCAATTCCCAATCTCTTTTTTAATGACTGCTGTATATGCTTGCTGTAAGGTGTGAATGAAACCCCCAACAGTTTCAGACTCAGGAAGAAATCTGGAGCCAGAAGTTTGCAAAAGAGGAATGAAGAAAGATGGACTTTTTACAACCTCTCAGAGATCGAAACCTTGCAAATACTTCAGATAAAAAACTCCAGAACCCAAATTCCAAGGAAACTGGGCTTCCTTAACAGGTAACATTCCAGACTCCAGGAATTCGAAAAAGGGAATTCCTACCTGGCTTAATACCAAATGGATGCCAAGGGGTTACCTTTTTCCCTATAAAAAGCCCACCTGACCAGCTAAGGATGGGCTAGTTCCTTCTCCACTCCCGGGAGAAAGCTAGTCCCAGCTGATTTCCCTTTCCCGACTGGGAGTCAGTTCAATGCCCAATAAAATCAGTTCAGTACATTCCCGTCTCTCGTTGATTTCTGCTATGTCTTGCAAACCCGAACCTTACATTTGCAAAGCCCTTCAAAGCCAAATTTTCATGCTCACTAAGGAAAGCTTCTGTGGTTCAGCTGCACCCACACACTATATGTCTGTATTCTGCTCGTAAAATAAGATCCCTTCTTATAGGGGATGCAGAGAGACTCTTAAGAACAACTCACGTCAGCTATAAATAAAAACAAACCAACCCCTTAGTATTTCATAATAAGCTTGAAAAACACGGAAAATGGCTCCAATTACAGAGCAGTGCAGGGCTCCTGGGAAGCATGGCAATTTGGAAGTGAGTTATTCTCTGATGTCAGATTCTAGGTTGTACAATGCAATTAGTTTCCAAGCAAGATAAAAGCCAAACAACAAAGATACAGGCATGTGTAAAGACAGAGAAATTCACTCTCAAGCATTATTTAAAAGCAAAATCAAACAGCAAAAATCAATACAGTGCTTTTGTCATTGTTTTCTCCCTGTTTTGGTCAACAATAGATGTTTTTACATAGATACATGAATTTTAGAAGCTTACATAACCAGACTTGTTGTGTTCTGCCTTCCTTCTGATGGAGCTAGTGACTCACTATAGGAAAAGACAAAGTGGGACTGGACGGATGACTAGGAGGTTAACAGCACTGGCTGCTCTTACAGAGTTTGATTGCCTGCACCCACATGATGGTTAACAACTGTATCTCCAACTCTAGGGGAATCTGATTCTGTCTTTGGACCTCCACAAGCACTGTATGACACAGGTGCACCTACCTACATGTAAGCAATACATACAGAAAATAGTAATTTTTAAAAGTACATAACATTTAAAAGAAAAAGGCAAGGAATTAGAGTACCTTCTTACAGAGTGGACAGGTTAATCTAGGGGTATACCCACCCGGACACTTTAGTCTGTGGGTGAAAATAGTAACACTTAACTTTGCTACATTCAAAGAGAGTGCTGGCTAGCTCTCCAACCCATGCCCAACTTAGCTTTCTAAAGATTGCCAACTCACAACACTCCTGAGACACTTGGTAGGGAGATGGTAATAGAGACACCACAGTTCAGGGACACAGGATATAGTCTTCTAATGTTCAATAGCAGACAACCCCCTATAAAACTACACAAACACACACACACACACGCACACACACACACAACACACACAATACCCTGATTTTGTCTCCCCCTAATGTTTCATCCTCTTGCATTTCCTGTCATAAAACTGGAAAGTGATTCTGAAAGGCTGCATGCTAATGAGTAGTGGTAACCTGAAAAATTCATACCTAGTACGAATTCTTACTGTTACTAAAAATTTAAGCGTACCTCATTTAGGGAGCCACATGTTAAAGGAAAAATTAATGTCCCCACTCAGCAAAGACTAAGATTAGTCTTCCTAATAAAACAATTTAAGAACAGACTCAGAGGAAGCTCGAGGACACATTTTTGTTTAAAAGGAGAACCATTAGGCTGGAGAGATGGCTCAGTGGATTAAGGCCTTACCTTCTCTTGCAGAGGACCCGGGTTCAATTATCAGCACCCATATGTCAGCTAATAACCATCTGTAACTCCAGTTCTAGGGGATCTAACACCTTCTTCTGACCTCTGGGGGCATTACACAACAACGGGTGCACTTACACACATGCAGGCAATAGACTCATACACATAAAACAAAAATAATAAAATTTGCAAAAAAAGAATAAGAAATCCATAGGGCTGCCCAGAGAAAGGAGAGAGGAAAAAAAAGGAAGCAAAAAGCTGTGCCTATTTTAAATCACACATGGGGGATTCAGTAAGCAGCCATAGGATAAATGAGAGGCAGCCTCACAGAAAGAATCCAAGTTATGAGAGAAAGAATACTTAGGCTCTGTTCAGGGTCTGAAAGAAAGACAGAGAAGAAAAACGAAAGGCTATGTGTGGGCAACCTTACAGAGCCTCATGGTGACACCACAGCAACTGCACAGACACTTGGAATTCTGGGAAGGAGAAAGACATCATCTCATTAAGGGAATAATTATTGTTTCCACCTGGTTAGCATCATGTTAGATAAATCTGCCTTGCTATGGGTTGGCCTTATACCCAGGAAAATCATCTCTACATGAGTCAGAGGTAGAATCCTTTCTCTTGAGCAGAAATAGCTTTCGTTTATTAGAATCCTGCAGAGCCCTGGTCATGGGTACTCTAACATGAGGTCACTGGAGAGGGAGAATGTCACTGGAGAGGGAGAACGTCCCTGAAGGGGACCCTGGGACCCCCAGCATAATTATTTTCCTCTTTCCTCCGGACCACCATGAGTTGAGTAGATTTGTTCAAGTATCTGAGTTGATTTGCCCACTCAGCCCAGACCTGAAGCAGTGGGCCTGATCCAAGATAGACTGTCAAGGAACATAGACTGTTCCTCTTTATAATTTGACCATCTCAGATATTAGAATATCTTAGAGCAGATGTATCTTTTCTCTGTATTACTCAGAGCAGGGTCGAAGACACCAGAGACTATAGCACCACATCTACAAGGAGCTGCTGTAGCCCTGGAGGGGCCACCATGTGCTCACCGAGGCCCCTCTGAAACCCAAGGCAACCAGGAAAAGGTGACTCCAGAGACGTTCCAGACCTTCAACACCCAAACCATGTATGCTGTCATCCAGTTGGTGCTTCTCCTGTATGCCTCTGACGGTACTCCGGACATTGTGATGGACTCCAGCACTGGGGTCACCCACATTGTGCCCACCTATGCGGGCTCAGTTCTCCCCATGTCATGGACCTGGATGACCAGAACCTGACCTCATGAAGATGCTGACGGAGCGTGGCTACAGCTCCACCACCACAGTTGAGCAGGAAATGGTGTGTGACCTCAAGGGGAAGTCTTTCAGCAAGAGATGCCCACCGCTGCCTCTTCAGCCTCCCTCTAGAAGAGCCAGGAGCTGCCCAGTGGCCAGGTCATTGCTCCTGGCAACTAGCGGAGGGAACTCCTTTGCTCCAGGCGCTCTTCCAGCCTTCCCTCCTGAGCACGGAATCCTGAAGTGTCCCCACAAATACCTTCAGTTCCATCAGGAAGTGTGACATCAACATCAGCCAGGCCCTCCCTCTGGGCCAGCACTATGGCATCACAGACGGCATGCAGAGGGCCATTACTGCTCTGAATCCCAGCACAGTGACGATCAAGACCATTGTGGTCCATCCTGGCCTTGCTGTTCACTTTCCAGCAGTCGGGGTCAGATGTGGTAAGTCAGGTCCCTCCATGGTCCATGGCGAGTGCTTGTAGGCCTACTGATACTTAGTGGAGTGAGCTGTTAGACCCTTTCTTGACAAAATTGAACTTGCAGTGGGGAAAAAAAAAAGAGTAAACAACATTGGCATGGCTTTATTTGCTTTTATTTAATTAAAAAATTAATTATTTGCTTTAATTATTTTATTTTATTATTTTATTTAACCTCCACTGGTCAGTTGGAGGAAGCTTCCCCACGTTCTACAATGTGGCTAGGACTTCAATTGTAATTTTTTTAAATAGTCATTCCAAATATCCCTGCTTATCAGAAGTTGCCGGGCCACACTCCTGAAAGGACAGCCCAGTTGAAACCCTGAGTCTATGCAGGGGATGTCACAACATTGCTTTTTCATAAATTGTGAACTGTAAAAAGTTTTTAAGTTTTCCACCTGAACACTTTTTAATTTTTGAGTGGTTAGCCATATTGGTCCCCCTGTTTTTGTCCCCACAACTTGATGTGTGAAGGCTTTGTGTCACCCTTTGAATGGGATGAGGTGTGAGCAACCAAGGCTTGCCTGTACACTGATGAGATCAGTTTAATAAAAGTAAAGACCAGAGAGAGAGAGACAGAGAGAGAGAGAGAGAGAGAGAAGTTTATAAGTATAATTTTATGTATTAAATAAATAATTAGTTTAAATCCAAAAGTATAAGAAGCACATGCTAAATAATTAAGTCTAATTTGTAAACCCATAGTCTTATAAGTTTACTGATTTGTAGGTTGTAACAATGTAGACCCATGGTGTTGTGGATATAAAGTGCATAATAGGCAATATAGCATATAAGTAATAGACAATTAGCATATAAGTAGTGACATTTTAGACCCATAATATAATCTTATAAGTTAGGATTCTATAAGTTAGAAATTAGAGCCCCGTTTCATAAGTTAGAAGCCTGTAGCTAAGCAGGCCCCTCAGAGCAGTCTCCTTTTTGGAGCTAAGTTCAAAGCCTCCAGCGAGTGCTGGGCCGATAAAGCCTAGACCTGCCTCAGTTTCTTGGGAAGGCCTCTGGTCAAGCTCTAGGCCGGGAACCAGAACACATTCTTAGCAAAGCCAGGCTAGACTTAAAAATGCCCTTTTTCTTCTTGGAAAAACTGAGGCCAAAAGCCCAGTGGACAGAGTGCCCGTAGTATCAGATCTTACAGATGGACCCCTGCCTAGTAGAGCCCAGGTGCTCTCTTCCATATCAGACCCCTGGTCACACCGGCCGTAGAGATGTAATAAGAGCAGGACAATGAGGGAAGTCATCTGGAAACCGATTGGCTAGTGGGGCCACACTGCCAAATTCCCTGTAAAGCCTAAGGCCAAGGGCTAGATGGCGAAAGCTAATCCACTAGAATCCGGAGACTGCGTTCCCGGAAGTCCCGCCAGTCTAGCCTAGGACGTGTTACCGTGGAAAGGGTCACGCCTTGAGGCCCGCACTGCTCTGGCTTAAAGGCAGTTCAGGAGCTGGACCAGCATACCTGCCATTGGACCACCCGCTGGATCACCCGGGGAGCCAGGGTACCAGCCGGACCAGACCTGCCAGTTGGAGCAGTCACTGGAATCACTGGAGCTGCAGCACCACCTACTGGGTCAGCTGTAGAACCCGCCAGGAGTTCCGGACCCACTTGCACCACTGGAACCGCCTGCCATAGCCGGTGACCACGACGACCTCTATTCTGGGACAGGTATCAAAGACTGTGAGAATATGTTGAATGATTCTGTTTTTAATTCATTTGTAATCAATAAAACAGATCTGTTGGACCTTGATACCTGCTCTCCATGTTTCCTTTCCCTAACCTTACTTGGGTTAGATTAAGTCTCGTGACGAAAGAAAAGAAAGAAAGAGAGAGAGTGTGAGGGAGGGAGGGAGAGAGAGAGAGAAAGAGAGAGAAGAAAGAAGGAAGAACTTTCATCCTGATTTTATGGTCTTCAATGTTCCACAGTTACTCCTTCTAACCTAGGAAGAAGGTGTTTGTAGGATCCATCTTGGAGAGCTTTGCTGGGGCCAGAGTTCCTTCGGACAGGCTAGGGATCCCATTAAGTCATACAAGGGAAGTGTGGGAAACCACTTGTAGAAGAATCATCAATGGGTAAGGAAAAAGCAGTACATGCTATGGCTATTTTCACAAACTTTATTCCATCATTATCGTAGCAGACACCTGATCCAGAAGTGATTCAGGAATAATACAGAGCATGCATGGAAAAAGGAAGATTCCGATATGAAAACATGCCTTTGGGGATGAGGACTCTGGAATAAAGACAGTAGTTATATTAGTTACTAGTCTGTTGCTGTGATAAATACCATGACTAAGGAAAGTTATTTTTTTAAAAAAAAAGTTTATTTGAGCTTACAGTACCAGAGGAATCAGAGTCCTTGTGGCAGGGAGGCATGGTGGCTAAGGTGACAGAGGCTAAGTTCACACATCTTCAAGCAGACACAGGAAGTAGAGAGGGACCTGAGATTCCTCAAGGCTTAAGAACTCTGTAAGGCCACCCCCAGTGACATGCTTCCTGCAGCATGGCCATACCTTCTAAGACCTCCCCAAACACTACCACCAACTGGGTACCAGATGCCCAAATACTTGTATCCTGTCGGGACTTTCTCCTTCAAATCTCCAGGGTTTGATAAAGGCAATGATAAAGGAAGTGCCTACGAAGCCCACATCCTCCTTCTGGTGCCACATTAAGGTATCATAAACTCTGTCTCCCTCCAAGATTATAGAATGGCTTAATATACTTAAGCAAAATATATTAAATTGCCCAAAAAAGTTCCCCAGATAATGTAAATGGCTCCAGCAATCCTGAGCTCTACTGAAAGAGGCTAATTACGTTTTTTATCTGAAATCAGATTTGTTGGTTTGGTTTTTTTTTTTTGGACAAAGAAAGTCAGGTTTCTTTTCTAAACTAAATGATTCTAATTTGTGCCATATTTTTTTCTTTATTCCTTCTTTAATTGATATTTTCATTTAAAATTAGATTGGGACAACACAAGGCTACAAAACAAGAACTGTGTATTGGGTTTATCATCCAAAAACAGAAACTGGAGCAAACACAGACTGTGAAAGCCACTGCTTATGGGAAAAGAATCATCCAGAATAGTAGTGAGACACACATTGTTTGTGTCTGGATGTTTTGTGGAAAGGAATTTTATCAGCCAGAGGCAAATGACCCAGCTTGAATTGCTTTCTTTTGTGTTTGCTGTCAGAGTCTGTCAACTAGGTTTTTTGGTTTTTAGAACTGAAAACAGAATTAGACTGCATTTATAGCTGTACCTATAAATACAATGATGGAAAATTATTTTTATCTCCTATCTTGGAGATTTAAAAAATCCCTCTTGAAATGTATTCTCTTCATATATTCATTTTTTTTTTCCTATATTCCATAGAGACTCAGTCTTCTCTCTTTCTTTGAAGCCTGTTTTTTAAATTCTTCTCAGTCCTAATTTTATCTAACTAAGCCAGCTCCATATACTGTAATACAGTGACAGATGTTTAATATGATTGGAATTTAACATGTCAAAATTGCTCCACTAGAAAGCTATGACATTTCTCAATAATGAGCTTGGGCTATCACTTCTGAGTGCTATTTATTATTAATTTCTGGTGATATTAAGTATGTTTTTGGGTCAACAGAGATGGCTGTAAGAGCACTGACTGTTCTTGCAGAGGACCTAAGTTGTGTTCCCAGCACCGGCATGGTGCCTAACAACTGTTCATTACTCTAGTTTCAGGGGATCCAATACTCTCTTTTGACCTCCATGGGTGTTGCATGACTTGAGTGCACTTATATACATACAGGCAATACACTCATACATATAAATAAATTTTTTTTTAAAAAAAATGCTTGTGACCACTGAAGATGTTGTTATAGTAAGTACCCCTATGCCGCAAAAAAAAAAAAAAAAAAAAAAAAAAGGAAAAATGTGTGTCCTTTCAAAGATGTGGACCCCATTCTTTCAATGTTAGGTGATGGTTCCATTAGCTCTGTCTGTCTTTGTGACTAAATATCTCTGATTAACAACTTAGAGGAGGAAATGGTGATGTCAGCTTGTTGTTTCCAACATTTCTTTCTCCAGTCACTGGGCTCCAGTGGCTTGCCTTAGGTTGAGCACCATGGTAGGAAGACAGGGTGCAGAAAGCTGTTTAGCTCATATGGGCCACAATGTAGAGAAAGGTTGGCATGAGAAGGAAGGTCCTGGAATCCCAGCAACCTCCACAGGACATGCACCCAATGAACTAATTTCCTTCCTGTAGTCCCCACTGCCATTGCTGTGACAAGGCATCAGAGCTACACAATTTATAAAGAAGAGAGGTTTATGCTGATCCACAATTTCATAGGTGTCAGGCCATGATCATTTGGCCCCATCACTTCAGGCCTGTGTGCAGGCAATGCATCATGAGTAATGCAGTATCCCTGCTTATCTTGTGACAGTCAGGAAGTATGTGTGGTGGTCTTGGGGGAGGATAATCAGTCTTTGATGGATCATACCAGTGTACCTCTGTTAGGTACAGAAATTTAATTTGATTCGTTTAACTTTTAAATTTAAAACACATTTAGGCTATGTATAATCATCAAAGCAGAGTTGGTAACTCACACATATCCCCAAACATGGATCATTTTTGTGTTGTGAACCTTTAGAACCTTGTAGCTATTTTGATACAACGACCATAGTGTCTGAACTGTGCCACAGAACACATCTCTCTCTTTCTCTCTGTCTCTCTCTGTCGCTCTCCTCTCTCTGTATCTCTCTGTCTGTCTCTGTCTCTGTATCTCTCTTCTCTCTCTGTCTCTCTCTCTCTGTCTTCTGTCTCTCTCTCTGACTCTCTCTCTATGTGTCTCTCTGTCTCTCTCTCTGTTTCTCCTGTGTGTTTGAACATGTGAGGGCTTAGCCTTCGGCCATGCCTCCCCCACCTTGATGATCTTGACCCCCGCCCCTAGAAACTTAACCCAAATAGACTTTTTCTTCTAAAAGTTTCCTTGGTCACTTTTTTCCACAGAGCAACACACCTCCTGCCTTGCTCCCCAGACTTGCCTGGAGCTCTTCAAGGAGTCTGACTGTGAGCTTCAAGGCAGCCAACTATCTCTGCCACCCCAACACTAAGATTACAAATGTATGCCACTTAGCTGGGCTTTCTTTAAAATAGTGACTCTGGGGATTAAACTAATTTCCTTGTATTCTTCCCACTAAATACTTACCAATAGACTCATCTTCCTACCTTGATGTAACAACTTGAATGCTGTCTGTGGTTGTGCACACCTTTAATCCCAGACCCTGGGAGGCAGAGGCCGGAGGATCTCTGTGAGATCAAGGGCAGCCTAGCCTCCATAATGAGCTCCAGGCCAACTGGGACATAGCGATGAGAGGCGTTTGTTTTTTCTTTTAATCTAATTACAGCATTTTTAGTGAAATAAAAGATGATAGATTAGAAGAGAGGGAGGGAGAGAGGAGGGAGAAAGAGGAGAGAAGAGGAAGGGGAGATTGTAAACATCTGGTAAAGGCTGAAATTTGTGCAGCAAAATTTGATTTCACTCCAGTGTAAATGTGAACATGTTGAAATAAAGGTGTTCTCATTCAGAGGGTGTCCATCTACACAGACTACACTACTGTGAATTTCATCCAAGAATGTGAATTCCATCTTCTGGCTAATCCTGCAGATATTCATCAGTTCTGCAGTCCAGAAGCCCAGCAGCTACCATTGTGGTTTTTGATGGGGAAAGTCCAAGGTGTTGTTCTCAAGTGATGCATTGCAAGCTTACAGGCTGCAGCAGAAATCCACAAAGAATCACAAATACGTAGCCAAATCACAAATATATAGCTCCATGTATATATATTTTGGCAAAATAAAACATGTTCTTATTTTGTGCTACCCCTGCCCGTTCTAGTTAGCTTCAGCAGTCAATCTAACACAGCGCAGAGCTATCTGAGGGAATCTCACTTGGGGGATTGTCCTCAATCAGATTTGCCATGTGGGCATGTTGGTGAAGAATTTTCTTGATTGCTAGTTGATGTGGGAGGACCTAGACTGTGTGTGCAGTTCCACTCCTAGACAGGTGGGTTTGCACAGTCTAAGGAATGTGGTGAGGGACTGGAGACAGGGCTGAGTGGTTGAGAGCTTTCCCTCCTCTTGCTGAGGATGTGGCTCTCATTCCCAGCACCCACATTGAATGGCAACTCAAAACCACTTGTAATTCAAGTTCTAGGGAATCCAGTGCCCTCTCCTGGCCTCTGTGAACATTGCACACATGTGGTACACATACATATATGTAGTCAAAAGTCATATACATAAAAATAAAATTAAACATAGCTTCTTTAACATTTTTATATTTTATTGCATGTTTCCAGTTTTCATACAATGTAGCCTAATGGTATTTAGATTTTCTCCTCTCTCCAAACATTTACCTGGCCCCTGCCCAAATTAATAGATTCTGGTTTGTATGTATGAATCTATCTATCTATTTGTCTGTCTGTCTATCTATCTATCTATTTGTCTGTCTATCTATCTATCTATCATCTATCTATCTATCTACATAGATAGATATATCATGACTATAGACTCCGATTTCTGTCCTACATATTCTCCAGTGTAGGTCCATTCCCTGGCCCTACCATTAGTCTTACCCCTGTAACACACCATCAGCTTCCCAACAGTCATCAATTGCCAAAAGTCCTTAGGTTGTATTGGGATTTCTTACCCACCTCCTAGTGTCTCGGCTGGGATTTGGTCTGGTTTACACTTGCATAGAATTTGTGAGTGCTGTTACCATTGCTGTAAGTTTTTAGGAGTGACTGACCAGTTGAAGAAGTCTGGGGAGGGAGGTTGACCAGAAAGCCTCATTCTTCCATGATCTATGTTTCATTTCCTCCTTCCAGATTCCTGCCTTGGGTTCCCAACTTGACTTTCCTTGGTGATGGAGGGTAACATGCAAGCTGAATCAAACCCTTATTCCCAAGTCCGTTCTTATCAGAGGGTTTCATCAGAGCAACAGAAAGGAAGAGACTAGGCCTTTGAAACAAAGATGAGTCAACTTCTCAGAAGTTTTTCCCTCCCAGTTCTCTTTTCAGTCAATGTGTTTCTGTCTTTCCACCGTGACTTGATTTTTTATTCTTAATTGCATGTGATTCTTACTATATATAATCAATGATTGATGTTACAGTAACATTTTTCTTTAGGAGATTACAAATGATCTTGATGTTTGAATATGCAAATCTAAAGTGATGAAATTCACTGTCTTTCTTTACTTGGAACAAATTTTGTTGCCCCAGCAACTTAAGGAGTTCATCTTTTCCTGTTTGAGTTTTTCCATAGCTGTGATAGAGGGATATTCTTGCCTTTATCTCAATATGGAAGCTTTTGAGAAGAAAATCTATTTCCTGCTGTGATTCTAAATAGTCATGGGGGATAACAAAGTGGGTTGTTTTAAGTTACCTCGTCTGTGTTCAACAGAAACAAATCTATACATGTTATTTATTCTCCTAAATCTTTATGTATGTGTTCTTGTGTGTGAGTGCAAGTGCCCATACATCCAGAGATTAGAGGGCACAGCCTCAGGTGTTAGTTCTTCCACTTTATTTGAGACAGGGCCTTTTGTTGTTCAACACCATGTACCCCAGGGTAGACAGTCCTGGCTTTGTGTAATCCTCCTTTCTCCATCTGAATTTAGGTGTTGCATACAGTACCATGCCTGCCTTTCTATGGCTTCTGGAGCTCCAAACTCAGATCCTAATCTTTCACAGCAATCACTTGACTCATTGGGCCATTTTGCCAACCTCATCTAATAATTTTAATGTCCCTAAATGACTGTACAAATAATACATAACATAATCTGTACATATTATATCCGATAATTATTGTTCAAAGGAGATGAGTTACTATGGGTTTAGTTTGGAAAGTAATGATGAAGTCAGTAAAAGTTATTTAATGATTCCCATTGATGGCTCAACTCAGTTTCACTGTTAGAGAAAATATGATGAGACTGAAGAAGCATATCACTTAGTCTGTTCTGACACCCAAAATACAAAAAGGAATATGCAAATTTCTGTTCAGATGGCGGCAGATTGGTTGGATTATGTATAATAGTTATAGATAGCTGACAATCCTGGAGGCTAAATGTTCAAGAAAAAAACATGGTGGATTCAGTGTCTGGTGAGGGCTGCTTTCTGGTCATAGATGGTGTAAGATTTGGTTCCACATGAGATCCAGAAGAAATGGAGAGACTCTGCAGAGGATTTAACAGGACATTTATTATTAAAGACACAGGGCTAGCTCCTCAGGTCACGAGTGATGAAGCTGGCCCACTCATCTTGGGGGCACGGGGCTAGGTCTCAGGAGATGAGGAAACTAGCAAAGCCTAGCTGCCCAGTAGGCCTTTTTATGGGGAGGGGATCCCATAACATTTGATTGATGTTCAGAGAAGACAGTTAACACCTGGTATCAGGAAACTTATCTTGTCAGGAAGCTGCAAGTCAGTCCCTTTTCACAAATGCTTGTGAATTCTGGAAGTTTGGCTGGAGTCGCCAAGGTGCCTGTGAGTCCTGGAACTGCTGGGGGGTTCTTTTCAGTCACGCCTTACAGAGGGCAGGGTGGATGGACGGGGCAAGGAGTTGTCTGTGAACTCTTTGATAAAGACACACATCCCATTCACGAGGCTCCACCCTCATGACCTCATGACCTGCTAGAAGCCCTGTCCTCTAATCCCATCACCTTGTGCATTATCGATTTGGCAGAAGACACAACCAATAGGCTGCAGCAAGCTGACAGTAGACTGCTACTTGTATGTTACTTTCCTCCAACATTCATGATGCTGCCGGGACTGTGAGTTGGATACAGGAATAAATATCAGCGAGCACATTACAAATATTTAAGGGGTTTACAATGGTGCTATGTACCATTTTACATTTTGGGAACAGAAAGGAACTTCTAAATTTATATTTTATCTTGTAGTTAAGGAAGTTGTTATTATATGCTCTGCACCTTGTTTGTATGATTTTGGGGAATCCAACCCAGAATTTCATGTATGTTAAACAAGCACTCTACCAATGGATTTAAATATCCCATGGAAATTTTAATTACTATGAATGACTCATGTTCCTAAAACTACCAATTGAATATCAAATTTAAGAAGTGTGTACTCTAATTGTAAGGTTTTTTTATGGTTCGGGAGCTGGAGCAGAAATCAATCAGAGACGGGAATTGACCAAGCCTGTTCCTTGGGGCATGGAGCTAACTCCCAGTTGGGAAGGGAGACCACGCAAGACTAGCTTTTTTTTCTCCCAGGAGTGGAGAAAGCACTACCTGTCCTTAGCTGGTCAGTAGGGCCTTTGATAGGGAAAAGGTACACCTTGGCATATGTTTGCTTAAGATAAACTTTTAGCCAGGCAGGAATCCCCCTTTTCACAGCTGCTTGTGAAATTTCAAGTCCAGAATCTTATCTGTTAAGGAAGCCTGGTGTCCCTTTTGCAACTGTGAATTTGGGGTATAGAATCTTATCTGAGCTATTTGTAGAGCCTGGATTTCTGGGAAGAAGTTTCAAAAGTCAGTCTTTTGTCATGCATGTTTGTAAATTCCAGCTCCAGATTTCTTTCCTCTTCCTGAGTTTGAATACTGTTGGGGGTTTCAGTCACATCTTACACTAATCCCATGGTTAAACTATATAATCACCAATATTATTCTTATATACATAAACAACTGTAAAAGACAAAGGTCAATCAAACAATTAATATGCAACTTCAAGCAATCCTTTCTGGGACTGTACAGCACCACAATTCAATCAATAATGTGTCATTAATTGGAAAAATATGAGAAAAAAGGAAAGAGCAGAGAGAAGAGGTAGAACCCAGCTGAAAACCTTGCAGTGTAATACCAATGCACTTGGAAAATAGATGCCTGAAAGATTACAAAAATTTAAGTTATGAGTATGAGACTTCAGGGTAGAAAAAAGTGAGTAATGGAAAAAAGCCTAGGTCTTAACATGTAACCAGAGTTTAAATAACTAAATATAGGACAGTAATCGGAGATGAATGTCAGTAACAGGCATGTGTATGCATCTGCAGAGAAAAGTCAGATAGATCCAAATTCTAATCATCTGAGCCACACCAGAAGGTCTGATTTTAATAGCGGAGAATAAAGCTCGGAGAGGAAGGCATGGAGGGCCAATAAGGCCTGCAAATCCATGTGGCTTCACAACAGCCACTGAGCTCGAACATTAAACTAGAACACGCTTATAAGGCAACTTGGGAAAAATGACTGTGTATGCTATGTAATGCTCTGACTTGGAAGTAAAGTATTTTAATGACATAATGAAAAGATACTCATTAATTGCTATAGAATACATTGCTACACTCATTATGTAGTACTTTGAAATTCTGGGGAGTACTTAGAGAATTGATGTTCTGAGTACTCAAGAAAGAGCAGAAATTTAGGAATATACTCAGTTGAACAGGGCCTGCATCTACCCTCAGCAAAGGAGGGTATGGGAGAAACACCCAACCCACACACATGCAGGACAGGATGGTATGGGAGAGACATACCACATACACACAAGGCAGGACAGGATGGAATAGGATGTTCATTTTGAATTTGTAAGATTTAACACAAGAGGATGACCTGCTGTTTTGTCCCTGAAGAGTCTCTGATCATACATAATGACTGAGAGCTTTCATACACTAATGCTAATGGACCATTTACATACACACAAGGGCCAGAATACTCTATGCCTCAAACAAAGGCTTGTTAAACTTTTATCCCTTGTGACCACTTTTTCTTCTGGGAAGTTTTATGCCCACCTTGGGATAAATATATGAAAAGTAGGTAGAGAAACCAAACATTTACTGATACTAAATCATTAAAAAAAAACACACCTAATATTGGTAGGATGAGCATTTTCACAATATTAATTCTTCCAACCCATGAACATGGGAGTTCTTTTTATCTTCTAGTATCTTCCTAAATTTCTTTCCTCAGTGTCTTAAAAGCTTCTTTGTAGAGGTCTTTTGTTTCCTTGGCTAGGTTATTCCCAAGTATTTAATTTTATTCTAATTTTTGAGCCTATTGTGAATGGAATTTTTCCCTGAATTTTTTTCTAGGCTGTTTATCATTGCTGTTTAGAAAGGCTACTGATATATTTTGTGTATTAAATTTGGAACCTTCCACTCTGCTGAAAATGTTAATCAGTTTGTGGATGAAGTCTTTGGGTCAATCTGCAAATGAGGATCCTTCAGTTTCTTTTTTTACTCTCTGTAACCCGTTTATGTCCTTTCTCTTGTCTGAGTGCTCTAGCCTAGACTTCAAGTTCTAAATTGATTAAGAGTGGGGAGAATGGGAGAGGGAGGGTTGAAATGGAATGCAGATGCCATATTCCAGTGTATAGATTTAAGCCATTCTCAAAAAATAAAGTTAAAATTTTTTTAAAGAAACTTATTTAAAACAATTATTTGAGGTACCAATTTAACATTTACCAAAGATGAAAGGGAACTTGCTTAACAATTAGATGTCTCCTTCTATTCTTATGAGAACAATTCAATTTTAAATGAATATTTTGAACTGTAGAACATAGAATATCTTCAATATTTTTAAGAGTTGAACAGTATTTTGATTTTGAAATCCTCAGAACTGAGAACATGGCTTTATATAAATACATAGCAAAAAATACATAGTGTATCTAGGGCCATTTTAGAATTTGTTGGAAATCCTGTCCTAACCTAAAGTAAAGATTCTTGAACAATTTCTTTGTATGAAAGTCAAGTAGCAACAGAAAGAGCAACTTCTAAAGCCAACACTGTGGCAATATAATTCAAAGATGGACTCATTGGACATTGCCATTCTGAGGAGTGACAGCAGGAAAATATTAAACATCTTGGTTTCCTGAAATTGGAGCACTATGTGCCTGGAACGATAGGAAACACTCCCCTTCATGGGAAACATTCAGCTTCAAGTCTGAGCTGAATGGTCATAGGCATCTTCTGTGGACCTTGCATGGCATAAGAGCATGCCCAGTCCAACTCATGTCGTGTGTATTCACCACTGAAGTGTGATATGTACCATGAACAATACAGGTGATTTCATTGCTACATGTTCAGGGACCTTCTTATTACTAAACTTTCTATACTTCTACATGCTTCGAAGTCCCCAGTTATAAGCTGGGGTTTGAACCACTCCATGAAGTGTGGTTATAGTAACTAGGGACAGGCTCATTTTCCACTGGGTTCAAAGATTACTTTATGAAATTTTGAGTGTTTTGAGTGATATCATCATTATCACCATCATCTCTATCATCCATCATCATCACCACCACCACCAACATCATCATCACCATCTACATCATCATCACCATCATCACCATCATCCATCATCATCATCATCTACCACCATCATCTTATCATAATTATCTTCATCTTCATCATCATCACCATCATCATCTTCATTACCATCATTACCATAATCATCATTATTATCCACCACCACCACAACTACCATCATCATCATCATCATCATCACCATCATCATCAAGAAAGGATCTAACTGTGTAGATTAATCTGGCTTCAAACACACACAGAGATTCACTTGCCTCTGCCTCTTGAGTGCTAGGATTAAAGGTGTCTGCCACCATACTCAGCCAAACTGATATTATATTTAATTTCCAAAAACGTTGACTTCTTTGTCTTGGACTTCTTTGTATGGCTTCTTTCAAGACTCACTTAACACAAGTGGAGTTCTGAATCGTTGTATGTATTTCCTCCCTTTAGTACATCGTCAATCTCTTGCACTCTAATTCTGTGTAAATCTACTCAGACAAAACTTCTTATAACATATTCCACTCAATAGGGATGTATGGCTTCACAAGACACCTGCCCAGATCTACAGCAGAAAGAGGAAGGTGACTGCTAAAAACAAAAATGTTTAAACTACGGAGAGAGGAAAGAAACAGAATGAAGAGACCCTGAGGAACAGGCAAGACTTTCCACTATCTCCCACAAACTTAGATCCACACCCTCACTCTGCCAGGAAGGAAATGTGCCTGAGAGTTCTGAAGGCAGAAAATTGCACATTCTTTCCAAGGCCATAGACAGTTCTGGCTTCCAAAAGTGATCTCCATGTGTAACATGAAAGCCACAGTCAAGTAATATTTTCTGAAACACTCAATTTATCATCATTGCTATTTATTTATCAATGTTTGCCTCCCAGTGGCTCTCAGAAAAGTGGCATTCTAGAGCTGAGCATGGTAGTGCACGCCTTTGATCCCAGTACTCAGGAGACAGAGTCAGGAGGATCTCTGTGAGTTCAAGGTCAGCCTTTTCTATATATCGATTTCCAGGACAGCTGGGACTATAAAGAAGCCCTGTCTCTAAAAAGAGGCCCCCCTCAAAAAGAAATAGGTGACCAAACTCAGAAAGAGGAAAAAAAAGTGTGATCTTTGTTACAAGGGCTTGTAGCCCCTAAGGCATATATGCATGTATGCCTAAGAGTGTAAATTTTCCTAAAGCCTACAAAACTCAAAAAAGAGATTAAGATGTGGTAAAATTTATCAATATGGGAGGGGGCTAATGACTCATTGGACAAGAGAGGAAAAGTGGGGGGAGGGGCAGGTTGGTGAAAGTGATTGAGAGTTACAAGGTGTGAGAGAGATGGGGGAGAAACAATCGTCAAAGACAAGCATGGTTCAGAGTGCCATAATGGTATTTAATTAAATACTTTGAATGCCAATTCTGCTTTATTTTATTTTGCTGTCTTTTGAGACAGAGCTTCCTGAAGCCTCAGGTGGCCTGGAACTTGCCTTGTAGACCAGGCTGGCCTCCATCTCACAGAGATGCAACTGCCTGAGCCTCCTGAGTGCTCAGATTAAAGGCTCGCACCACCACACCCAGCTTGTATACCACTTTTTAAACTAACTTGTTGAAATGTAGACAATCATGAAAGTCAGCCCCAGTAAAACTTGCTTTCATACCATTAATTAATATCAATAATCAATTAAATCTGTGTTTCAAAATAATTTAAATGAGGGTACTATTTGCAGATCTATCCAGGCTCTTATTGTACATGTGAAATATTGGCACGCAGATTGAAAAATTAGCATGCGAATGTGTGTTACAGAGAATTGTCAGAACGCATGAAGACATTTTGTTTTCCTGTGGCACTGACGTCATCACCATTGGAAGCATCTGGCAAAGTTCTTACATCACAATTGGAACAAATGTACATGTACCTGGCTGTAAGCAATACTGTTCATTCCTTAGATTCTGAAAATAAAATGTTTCCAATCAAAAGAAAAAAACATGTGTCTGTGAGCCTTCAATAAAGCATTCAGTGATAAATTTCACTCATGGTTTTAGGTGCAAAATGTGAACAAACACATATTTTGAGTATTGGAAATGCTTCAAAGGGAATTAAATAATTAATACAAATCAAAAGATGTTTCTGGGATCAGCAGGGAAAGGTGCTTGCTGACAACCTTGATGATCTGAAGACTTGAGTTTGATGTCTAAAGCACACAGAGTGCAAGAAGCAAATGATTTCCTTTGTTTTGTTTGGTTTTGAAATAGGATCTCGTACACACCAGGCTGGCCTCAAGCTTTCTAGGTTCCCAAGGAAGACCTTAAACTTCTCCTCCTGGGGCCACTTAGCTAGTGCTGCGATTATTGCAACTGGTTTATGCCCGGCTTTATGCTAAGTATGCACTCTGCCAACTGAGTCCCTTTTCCAGCCCCCAGAGACACAGGCTGAATGTGCCACACAGCTTTCTTTACCTATTAGCAGTGGTTTCTCTCTGTGGTACGGCTGTTCCCTTGAACTGTAACAAGTTTTACAACTGTGAAATTGTACGCATTTCCTCACATTATGGATATGAAGCTTACATTTGCTGAGTGCAAATATCAAATTCTTCCACACGATTTATGAGAAAATTGTCCTAATGTGCATTTAGTTTCATAGTCTGCTAGTTTTGGAGAAAGCATTTATGTGTTGGCAGGAACATTGGGGCTACGAGTAAGATTTTATTGAAAAACAATAATTTTATCACACTGGTTAGCTGGGCTTCTTTTCTCTGTTCTTAAGCTAACACATATCCTGCTTTGTTATAATTTACTTAAAGGCAACAACTACATGATCCCAATGTATTCCTCACGAGGTTTTTACTCACAGTTGAAGATGAGTAGGGTGGTACTTTGACTAGCAAGCCTGAGGTTGGGGGTTAATCCCTATGACCACAACATAAGTAATAAATAAATGTAGTGAATTAAAATTAAGAAGAATCATCATCATGGGCTTAGAGCATCTACTTTTGAAAGCTGTTTTATAGGCCACCCATATTTTTTTAGACTGAAAGAGTAATTGATTTTTAAAATTTATTATTTTTCTTTTCCATGGATGAATGTACTGACTCTATATACGTAAGCACACCCATGTCAGGCAACGTTGTAGAGGTCCTAAGAGGGTATGGGATCCCCAAACCGGAGTTACTGAAAGTTGTTAGCTACCATGTGGGTGCTGGGAACTGAACCTGGGTCCTTTTCGAGAACAACCAGTGCTCCTAACCACTGAGCCGTCTCTCCAACTCTCAATTTGTTTTCAGGTATCAATACATAGTTAGGAAATTCTATCTACTGGGACTCAGGACAACATATGTTTAAAAAGGATTTTCTGTTATCAGACCATATGTGTGACACTATTTTGGACATGTGGACTTTTCTGATGCTTCTGTGTCAAAGTCACATACCTTTGGCTCCCAAAAAATGATATGGCAAACAGGTTCTGCCATTTTTTTGGACTTCACAATCAAACAGGTGCCTAACGATTATAGAAAGATGGCCAAGGCTTACTGTGACTGCCCAGTTTTGTGCCTGAATTGTGATACAGGGGATGTAGAGGGGAATGGGAAATGCAGATGTTTTGCTTTGTTGGTTGAATGTTGAGGAAAGCCCTCTCCCCTCCCCTGGCCTAAGATACTCTTCCTAGGGCTCTGTTGCAAAATTATCAATGTTTTCTGACCTTTCTGGAACTGGTCTCTCTTGCCATTTAGTCTCTGAAGTTGAGAATAATTAAAAAGTCATTACAGTTGTCTCTTTGCAGTGACAATGCATAAATTAGATCGAGGTAATGATAGAAAGTTTTGATGCAGCCTACAGTTTCCAAACTGTCCCTGAATTTACAATTCAAATTGCTTGCAGGTGTGAACAGGTCTGCTTCAGAGGGTATCCATGTAAAATCTATCTGTTTGCTTGCAAATAATTAAAATATATTATGTGCTTATAGTGTAAGGACCCCCCAGAAATGAAAAGTGAAGGCTGCAGCAAACCTGACTCCATTTTGTTAGAGAAAAACCTCTGCTATGTAAGCTTGATTTCCCAGCTCCAGGAAAGACCACAAACAGTCTTTCCCACACTCATAGGAAAACACCTGCAAGGACATAGCCTTCAAATACTAGATGGTTTTGCAAAAACACCCTACTTAGGACTACATGAAATCTGGTCAGGTTGACCAAGGCTAAAATCAGAGACATAAACAAGACCTTGTAACATCCTTTGGTCAGCACATTCCACAGGCCCTGTAACCTTAACATGAGTAACATGCTTTTCAGGCCAGCGGGCTTCCTTAACCAATCCCAACCCTTGTTCCTCCTCTCTTTGTTTTAACCCTATAAAAGATCACCTTACTCTCCACTCAGGGCCACTGTCTTATCACTCGCTGCATCAGTGTGTCAGACTGTGGACCTAGCTTGAGCCTGTAAATAAAGACCCTTTGTGCTTGCATCAGATTTGACCTCCCTGATGTTCTTTTGAGAGGATTCTATAACCTGGGCACAAAAATAGCAATGTGACAAGTTATAAACAGTTCTTATTATGAGAAATTCAAGGAATAGAGAATAGTCATCTCTATCGGAACTAATAGGGCAATCTGTACTGGCAATTAGAAGCCAGTGGATTGGTTTTATTGCTTCATTTGATAGAATAATTGTTCCTAATCCTTGATATTATTGATGTTGTGAATTGAAATGAAAAATTTTTGGTGGAATTTAGGTAGAAAGGAATAAGCGTAGAAAGGAATTAATTGAGACAGATTATAGTCATATCTACCAAGACACAAAAGGGATCTGTGATAGGTAGTGTTGCTTGTGAATTTTACATGATCTATATTCACCTAGGAGACAAACTTCCACATGTCTTAAAAAATTGACTTACTTTTATTTCATGAGATTTGCCTGCATGTATGTTAAGTGCACCCATGTGTGCAATGCCTGTTAAAGCCAGGAGAGGCCATTGGGTCCTCTAGATTTGGGCTTATGGTTGGTTGTAAGTTGCCATGTGGGCTTTGGAATTGAAAATTGGGTTTTTGCAAGAGCAGCCAGTGCTCTTAATGGCTGAGCCAATTCCCCAGTCCCCTCTGTGTGTATCATTAAGACAGATTCTACACTGAATTAAGTGATCTGAAAAGACCAACCCTAACTATAGGCATCACCCCTCCATGGGCTGGTGGCCTAGATTGAAGACAAAGCCAAAAGGAAGATGATCATCACCATTCATCTCTTTGCTTCCTTACTGTGGACACATGTGGCCCAGTGCCTCACACTCCTGCTACCTACCATGCCCTCAACATGGTGGATTGCACTCTCAGACTGTGATACAAGTAAGGTAAGTCCATCATCTCTCCAAGAGTGCATTGTTACACACATGCATTCATTTTCCCAATTTCTCCATCTAACTAACAATCATGGACCAATCTCAATCCTGCTCAGCAACTGCCACCAAAGATTAGTTTATGGGGTCTGAATCATAGGGTTAAGAAAAGACGGCAAGGATCATGGAGAACACCACAATTGAAGGTCAAGTTGCATGGGACACAAAGTGTAACATGGGTTTATGGACCTATGAGAAGAGAGGTCATTTCTTGTGGAAGGAATGGAAGAGAGTAATAGAACAGGTCCCAAACAACAGACTCAGTCTGGGAGGATGAACTGTGGTGAGAAAAAAGTGAATAACAACCAAACAGGCAGAAGTATATCAAGAAGCTGTCAAAAGAATGTAACGGGAGTTGGATAACTGAATGTGGATAGAAATTGCTTAGTCTAATGTGGAGGAGGGAGGTAAGGGAGACCCCTGGGACAAGAAAAGATATGTGCTTCATGGCGACAACACTGTGTGAAAGCATTTGGATCTTTATTTCAGAAGGATTTACCAAGAACTCCTCTTGAAGTCTGAACAGATGCAAGACAACATAATGGTTCTCCTGACTGGGCCAGAACACATCATTTGGAGGTGAAAGGAGAGATACAAATGTTGCTTCATAAGAAGCTTCTACTATGGACGTGCTAACGAAGACAGAGAAGGGAGGAAGAGTCAAGAGATGACACAGGCGATTTCACCGGCAGTGGTGGGTGGTGTAAGTTGTAGAACGGAGGAACGAGATGAGTCCTGGAGACTCTAGGTTCTGGCTTCAACAACTGGAAGATGTGGGTGAAACAGGATAGATAGTTTCATCAAATGGGCAAGAGACTGTTAATTGTATACAAAGTTCTCTAAATACGTAATGAACATAAAGATCCCACAGGAAAAGGACTAAAGAAAGAGTAGACTGATTTATAGGATGGCGGTGTCAGATAAAACTGTCTGTCTGTCTGCCTATGCCTGTCTATCCATCTCCCCATCTATATCCTTATCTCCCTGTCTGTCTCTCTGTCAGTTTCTTAGTCTGTCGGTCCTTTTACCCATCCATCTCCCTATCTCTGTCCATTGCCCTTATCTCTCTGTCTGTCCATCTGTCTGTCAGTGCATTAATCCATCCATCTACCTGTCCATCCATGCATCTGTCTATCTGTTTATCTCTCTGTATCCCTCCCTATCTGTCTGTTGGTCCATCCCTCCTTCAATCCATCTATTTATCTATCTATAATCTATCTATCTATCATCTATCTGTCTTTTATTACAAATAAGGTTATTATAGATTATTCAAGTAAATATCTTTTAAAATATTTATATTTTAATTTAGCCACAGTTAATTGAATTATCTGTAAGTTGTACAGTTTCAATGGTTAACATCTCGGGGGAGTATGATTATTTCATGACAGAATGCACAGAGGATTTAGAGAAAGTTTGAAGATGATTTTTTTTCTCTTTTGGATGATAGTCTTTCCTGTCCAACTATTAGTTCTACATAGTCTCATGTCTGGTCTTGTCTTTTATGGTTCTTTTATTATATGGAACTTCAAAATAGGACACTGTGGGTTAACCCTATGCATACTCCACAGAAATATACAAGAATATATGTAAACTACAAAGTTGTAGTTTGAACATCAAATGTCCCCAAAATTCATGTATTTGGACACTTGGTCTCCAATGGGCTGGTGCTGTTGGAGAAGGTTGTAGAACCTTTAGGGAGTGGAGCCTCACTGGAGGAACCGGGTCACTGGGGATGGGTGGGCCTTAAGGCTTTATATCTTACCTAAGGTCTCTGT
The DNA here is from genome assembly GCA_035773235.1 of Eospalax fontanierii. Classification (NCBI taxonomy): domain Eukaryota; kingdom Metazoa; phylum Chordata; class Mammalia; order Rodentia; family Spalacidae; genus Eospalax; species Eospalax fontanierii. The sequence goes on along the minus strand of JAJHUQ010000048.1, from coordinate 3,706,099 downwards.
TGTCTTTGTGCTTTCTAAGACTTGATACAGTGGGACCAGCCAGCATCCAGCTCCTGCAACCATGCGATCTGTACCTGAAGCTTTTCCTTCTACCTGGTGATACAAGGATCCACTCAAACTGCAACAGCAAATAAACACTTTCTCCTATAAGATGCATTTAGCAATGGATGTAATTCTCCCACAATAGTAGGGAAAGTAACTAAGACACAAAGTATAGATTTTTACTAGCGATCATGTTTCATGAATTCATTTGATTGTAGCAAATGTAGACAGACATTCAAGATGTTGATAAAGGGGGATCAGAAGTGTACAGAAGATCTTCATGCTCTGGACTCATTTCTGTAAATGTAAAAGCCTTCTAAAATCATGTATCTACTAATTGAAAACTACAGTTATATTCAATTGCATCTCAGCTTATTTAATCTCCATTGAATACTTAATTGTAAAGATTCCCAACATGTAAAAGGACTCAGATCACAGAACAAAAGTAAATAATAATCCCAGAATGTGTATGTCTTTTTCCATATACATCCCCACAAATCGTAAAGAAAGATCTGAATATTCTTCCTTCTGTAAAACTGTGTACCAATGGGATTGGACAAGCCATTGGGGGCTGATTCATGGAGAAAACTGATTTTCCCTCTCTCCTCTGTCCTTTGAGAGCTTCTAACTCTTCATCTAAAAGTGCAGCCTTGTGAGATTTCCACATCCATGTTGGCTTTGTGAGCTAATGTTGTCATTATGTAGATCTTACTTTGGCCACCACATTGTCCAGATTTCATGAATGCAGCTTTCCTATCCTGCCTAAAATGTACTATCTAGCAGCAGACATCCTCTGTCCCTTCTTCTATGATATTCCCTTGGCTTTATGTGTAGAAGTTACATTGTGACTTTATCAGTCTTAGACATATTTACATAGGAGCACTATTTAGGGTGTGTGTGCGTGTGTGTGTGTGTGAGTGTGTATGTGTGTGTGGGCAGAGGGGGAGACACAGCTTGGTGGGTAGAGGAAGACCTGAATCCAGTACCTAGAACCCATATAAAAGGCTGGATGTGCAGCATTCATCTGTAGTCCCAGGAAACCGCAAGCAAAGAAAGGGTGACACTGGGCCTTACCAAGCACTGAGGTCCAAGTTCAGTGAAAACCACCTCTTTCTGAAAACAGTAAAATGGAGAGGACACTGAGGATGACACCCAATCACCTTCATGTACACACAGGTGCATGTATATGCAAACATACACACATATACAATGTAGACATTACCTTTACAGTGTGGACATGGTAGACTAATGACTTATAAAATCACTGTCTGTGGTCCTGCTTTATAGCAGTAGAAGCAAGATGAAGGAATCCCTTGACAGTGAAGGTGAATAAATGATTACTACATAGATCAATCCCCTGTTTTCTATGCTGAATAAAAGGAGAACAGAGAACAGTATGTCCTGGGCCAACCCATCCATGCTAAAGAAGAAAGGTTAAGTAAGCACGTAGTCCTTGACAGTAGACGAGTGATTGGCTACATAGAAGCAAGAGAAAAGTCTAATTCAGTGAGTACCCTGTTGGAGGTCAACAATTCATGGATGTGTAGAGCTCTTTGCACAGTTTCAGTAGCTGAAGCATTTTCCATGATTTAAGGATATTTTTATGCATCTTAGTTGGGAAAGTGTTGGAGTAGCACAAGAGGTCCTGGGACCCATTTCCCTGCACTGCATAAAGCAGGCCTAGTGGCTCATGCTTCTAATCCCAACACTCAAGTGGAGACAGGATGATCACAGGTGGCTCAAGGTCATTATCAGATACATACAGAGTTCAAGGCCAACCTGGGACACGTGAGACCCTGTCTCGGAAAAATTAAATTAAAAAGTATATTTCGTAGTTAGAAAGAGATATATCACTGAAAAGAGTAGAAGTTAGAATAATTTCTGACATTTCAGTGTTAAATATGATATGATATTTAAGAGAAAGTAAATAGTATGTAATATTTAACAAAAGACAAATCCTCAAAGAAAACATAGAAACTCAAGAACAACCACAAAATAAATCTTATAAATACCAGAGAATGAAAGCCAGTACAGCTGAGTGAGTACACAAAATTTATCTTGTGAATGAATCATTGTTAGATAAGACAGTCAATAGTGAGAGAAATGTAGTTTGGCCTTGAGGCATAAAAGCAGAAACAGGAATGAAGAGATTTGTGGACAAAGTTGCAATTACCACTGGAGGGTTTAACTTGTTCTTCCCACCAATTCACAGAGATAAAACTCACAAGTGTTACTGAGATTAATTCACTCACCACACTTGAGTTAACTAATGTGTACAAATAATTTTTTACTGGGGACTGGAGAGATGGCTCAGTGGTTAAATGTACTGCCTTCTCCTTTAGTGGACCCAGGTTCCATTCCTAACACCTACATGGGAGCTAACAACTGTCCATAACTCCAGTTCCAGAGGGCCTGATGCCTTCTTCTGACCTCCTCTGGCATTGCCCGGCAGGGGTGCACCTACTACATGCAATCAATACACTCATGCACACAAAATAAAATTTAAAATATATATGAAAAACTATTATACCAAAATCTGAAAAGCAGAAATTTTCTTCAAGAACAAATAAACCCTTCCACTTCTATTTTATATATATATAATATGTATTTCTATATAAATAATATATATTATCTATCTATATATGCGGAGAGAGAGAGTTACGTGTAGAAAGCACAATAGAATTTAGAAATTAATAAGTTTCTTCATAGTCTGTATTCATTGTCCATAATAATATGTTTCATTTTGACATTTTCACACATGTAAATAATTCGGGTTGTTTACATTCATCCCCTCAGTGGCCACAGGCCACTGACAAAAATGTCTCTTCCTCCTTAACTCCTGATCCCCAGGCATGGGTGGAGACTACTGACCCCCTCCCCACTAAAATTTCACAAATTGTTTCTTTCTTCTGGATAGTTCTCAAGCCAGTCATGATATCAGCAAAGTGGAAAGGCCAATGGCCACCCTAGCAACGCTTTTTTAAGTCTATAAAACAAGAAGAATATATACGGAAAGAAATCCCCAAAACAGGAGTAGAATTTACTTAAACAGGACAGACTGATGAGACAAAAAATGTCAGTCTTTCCAAAAGTCTATTTACAATAACAAACTGCCAAGATTGAGTCTAAGGTGGGAAGACAGAGGAGACAGAAAGAATCAATAATCTCTGTAATCTTACAACATTATAAAGCCAATATCAAAAATAACTAATAAACCCGTAGAAAGAGGAAAGTTAAAACCCAAAGAATAAAGTGAAAGCCTCAAGCAATATATTCACTTTGAAAAATTAAATTTCCAATTCAAATGGCTTCAGACTGAAAATATTGGGCTCTCATGGCCTCATCACTGAGTTCCATAAATCACAAAAAGGTGAAATAACTCCAGTTTTATTCAAACTGTTATGGAGAAATGAGAAGGGAATACTTCGTATATCATTCCTTGATCATAGAGTAACTTTCATTCTAGTGACTGAGGCAGCAAAAGGACACATGCTCAGGAGCCAATCTCTCTCAACAGCTGCAGGGGCAGCCTGATGAAAACTTTAGCAAGTGGCTCTGGCAGTATATGAAGAACGATATTTTATCAAAACCCAAAGGCTTTTTTGCCAGGACTTGGCACAGTCATTTCTTCCTGCAAGACTTTCTTGATCGGCAAAGGGCTGCATTTCAAGTTCAGTGTCAAATTATTTAATGGTTGGTTAGCAAGGAGCTTTTGACAAACTGATGGTTGCCGGGAGGAGGAGAGACAATCTCTTTCAAGGATGGGACTTTTGGTAGGTTAATCAAGCTCCCATGAATGGATCTACATTAGAGGACATTTGGGGACACAAATTAGGTTCTGTTAAGTCTTATTAGGTATATATTAGAGGACATTAAATCAGGGAGTGGCAGCAATGAGAGCTGAGGACAGGAAGCGGGGCTAAATACCATCAAATTATATGATATGAAAATGGCAAAAAATTCAAAAGCATTTAAAGTAAGAAAAAAAAGGTGATGGTTTATATCTTATGCAAATTCCATTGCTTAAAAACTGAGGGCACGTTCAAGACCCATGCAATCTCAAGCAGACAAAAACCCAGCCTAGCACTGGGGAGATGGGCAGCAGATCCCAATCTTTTGAAGAAACATTGGCAACTGATGACTGTTGGGTGGCGATGAGCTAGTTTTCCTAAAATGAGGGGCTCTGGATAGGCCAACTAGACCTCAATGGATGAACTCCCACTGAGGAACACTAACTTGACACAATAGACCTTAACATAGATGAAAGAATGCATGGATTCCAGTTGGGGGGTGCGGGGTGGGTGCTGGTGGGGAAGCAGGAATAAAGGTGATTGAGATCAATTGGGATGTTCTGTATGAAATATACAGTGAACCAATAAAACATTAATTACCCCCAGGAAGGAAAGAAAAATATGAGGGTCCACTATGTAGTATGTGAATTTATTGGAACTGATTGCTACACCATCATTCCATTATCTTTTGCAATATTTTGTAAAATGTATACAAATTCTTCTTGTTAATTTTTCTATCATAATGAATAATTAATGTGATTGTATTTCTCCAAATACTCCTGATCCGGTGGCTTTGCTTTAAGTGTCCTGGGATTGACTGAGAAGCATGGTGAGGGGAAGGAGGGATATATTTCAGTTTCCCTTCTGCTTAGCACCAAAATACTCTTGAGTTTCAGAGCGTATAGGATCCCCTATTAGCCAAAATTCGTCTTGGTTCTCAACTTGATGAGATCTGTGATCAGTTGGGACACATGAGACTTGAGTTAAGATTAAATAAGGGGCAGGAGACTCTTTTCTCCACTTTACAGCTGTGACCAAGAATTGAACAGGCCTGAGGGCAAATCAGGACGGCCCTTTTCTTCCCCATCTTTGCTCTTTGCTGCTGAATGTGTCTAGTCTGTTTCTGCCATTACTGGCGCCCGTAACTCCCTGAATTCAGACAATATAAGGTATTTCAATTTGAACCTAAGGCCAGTACAGTTCAGGATACCCACAGACTTTCAACACCATATTGTAACTGCCAAGGCATCCAGATAATACATGGGCTTACCATGATGTTCAAGTTACCAGATGTTCAAGCTCTACAGATGCAGAGAGCCACTGTGGAAGACCCAGCACATATCATGTAAGTCAATCTAATAAGTGCCCAACATCTTTGGGGCAAGTCCCTAGTAAGCCTGAGACTTATCTCCTCCCTGAAACTTGTGTCATCAAAGCTCAGCTACCTAGCATGTAACCATCAGGTCAGTGGAAGTCTGTTCACTCTTCGCTTGAATTTCCTTCAGAAACTCCTACTGTTTTGCCACTCCTGTAATCCTCCCGAAAAAGCTTCACGGTGAATACATCACCTATTGTCACACTGAAACTAGTGTGTCCAAAAAAGATAATACCTTCCCAGAATCCTCTCTCTTCCTTCATCATGCTAATTTTCTCCTGCGTTAATCTCCAAACCAGCCTGGGTGGAACCTCTCTATTGTTACTTTTCTGATATGTTTTGGTCAAAGCCATTTCAGGGATGGAGGGTTTATTCTGGCTCATGGTTTGAGGGTGCAGATGTAGCCCATCATGTCAGGGAGGGCATGGAGGCAGGAGAGTGAGGCATTTGCTTCCGCAGTCTGGGAGCAGGGAGCGATAGATACTAGGGCTCGGCTCACTGTTTCTTTTTCATTCCATTCGGGACCCCGGTCCGTGGGATGCCCTCATTCTGGATGGGTCTTCCCATCTCAATTAACCCAGTCCTGAAACTGTCTCACACATACAGCCGGAAGCATGTCTCAGGTGATTCTAGGTCAACTTGACAGTTAAGATGAAGAGGCCAGATATGCTGGAGCTGGAGGTGCAGATGGTTGTTAGCTGCCATGTGCGTGCTCAGAACCAAACTTGGGTCCTCTGCAAGAGCAGTGTGCACTCCTAACAGCTGAGCCATCCCTCTCGCTGTAACTTCCGACTTCCGTATCACACTCTGTTTGCTTTAAAATGTCTTTGAGGGAGATAGCAGATATAATTTGGCCTTGTGCTCCCAGATTTCAGCCATTCAACTACGTCAATAATAGTTACCCAAATCCTAAGGCAGTATGTTTACCATACATATGAGTTGTTTGTTTCTAAGCACAGTTTCCTTTGAAGTAGAAGTGGCTCCAGACACTAAATGATAACCAAGTAAGAAACAGAGAACAGGGTAGTTTGCTCTAAAGCAATCATAACAGAGATTTCTGCCATTGAGGGGAAAAAATAAAAGCATTGTAATTTCAGACCATTAACAAACCATGCGGACTTGAGGTCTGTGTCTCAGTCTTCAAGGTTAAGGACTGAGGCAATGTCAGTGTGTGTTTTGTCAAACTGACACAGAAGCCTGTTTGTAATGAAACTCTCCTATCTCAGCTGTCATTGGGTGTTGAAAGTCATGGATAGAGCTGGGGTCTGTGTGTCAAAAGCATCAAGAACTTTCGAGCTTAATTGTGAAAATTCTACACGACTTCTTTGATACGTTGTGACTCTAAAGACGAAATTTAGACAGAGGCCAATGCAAGGTGGTCTCTTTCCTCAGGAGGTGATATTATGACCTGCTTTATCTACATGGGGAACTGGAACAGATGATGAGATGTAAGTGTTTCATTTCTGGTGCTCTGATTATCCTGAAGAAAACAATGTTCATCAAGATATTTCCACTGCTGTTTCCAATTTCATAAACTGAATTCGTGAGCGAATACAGCCCTTGGAGGAAGGCAAAGGTCTACAAGGTGTCTTAGCAACCACTCCTTGAATCCCCACCTCTGTGTGATTCCGGTCACTCAGAAATGGGGCAGAAACCAGGGACTAACTTCACCAAGAATTGCAGAAATCCTGTGTGGGGTCTCATGAGTAGCTTGATAAAAGGCCAGAAGACTCTTCGTAGCCTGCTTTTAACCCAGACATTTCAGCTGTAAGAGCAGAGAATCAGACCGGCTATATCAGCAGAAAATGACTAAAGTTACCAGGTCATTACCTCCTCCTCCTCCTCCCCCTTCACCTCCTTCTCTTCCTCCTCCTGTGAGTCATCCTTCTCCTCCTTTTTCTCCTCTTTCTCTTCCTTTTTCCTCTTCTTTCCTTTCTGCTGCTTTAGCTTGCTCTTGTTCTTTCCTGCCTTCCTTCCTTCCATTGATCTATCCCTCCCTTCCTTCCTCCCTTCTTCCCTTCTCCCTTCCTTCCCTCTTTCCCTCCTTCCTCCCTTTGTCCCTTCCCTCTCTTCCTCCCTCCCTTCCTCCCTTTCTCCCTTCCCTCTCTCCGTCCCTTCCTTCCTTCCTTCCTTCCCTCCTTCCTTCCTTTCCTCTTTCTATTCTTCCTCCTTTCCTTCTTACCCCTCCACTTCCTCCTCCTCCACTTCCTCCTTCTCCACTTCCTCCTCCTCTACTTCCTCCTCCTCCTCCACTTCCTGAGAAATGAAGGTAGAGATAACATCCTTGTTTCAAAAACCAGCTTTATTTATGGAAGTCAAGATCATATTACCTCTGATATAACACAGTGGATGGAACACCCTATTTTTCAGAATTTATTACAGGTCATGCAGGAGCTCCAATATTATTTTGATAGAAGTTTTTTTTTCCCAAACTTACAGCGCTGCTTTTGATATGAGCCTGAATAGCATGTTTTCTCATTCATTGCCTTCTAACAAAATGGTTTTTAAGTCCCAACATCTATAATGGAAGAAACCCAGCAAATATCATCCAGAGTGACAGTCTGCAGTTGACTTCATAGCATGAGGACTCATTCCTGAATGTTATGTGGAAATAAAGAATTTCAGTCTCGCAGCTCACACATGTAAGCCATCTACTCTAGCACATTGTCATAGTAGTTATTATTCATGTACTATGGCATCTGTTTTATAAAATTAAACTTTACCAAGGCATATGTAGTGAAACAAATATGGTGTATTAACAGTTTGTTACTATCCATAATGTGGAGCCTCTTCTCGTGGGATCTTGAAATATATCTATCATATAAAATGAGAAATAATTAGAGAGACACAGAACCAGAGGAGATGGACACATAGAGAGAAAGGAGTGAGTGACAGAGAACCAGAGAGAGAGAGACATAGACAAAAGGAGAGAAAATGAATTTTGATCAACATATTATATTGGTGAATCCAATTAAAATGTTTACATGTATATGTATGTATATTGGATAAAAGTGTTTAACATCTCAATCCAAACCCGGAATTGGAATCCAGACATTCTTTCATATGTGTTAAGGTCTGTTGTGTCAATTGAGTGATACAAGTGACCACAGTACAGGTTTATCCACCTAGGTCTAGTCAGCCTATCCAGAGTCCCTCGCTCTAGGAAGACTAGCTCATCCTCACCCAACCATCATCAGTTTCCAATATTTCTCAAGCAAGGGTTGGGGTCTGCTATCCATTTCCCCAGTTTCATGCTGGGTTTTTGTCTGCTTGAGTTTGCATGGATTTTGAGCATGCAAAAACTCACAACAATTCAATGAAAAAAAAATATTAAAAGACAAACTATTTGCTATTTTTACATCTTCTCTGTTCATTAAATCTTATACTAAAATTAGAAATGTCTTGAAAAAAGAAATGTCTAGCTCGAAAGAGGGTAACGGTAACATCAGTACAAGTTCCATAGAGAAGTATGGAATGTTTGGTCTCTCTGCAAAAGTTGCAAAACACATAGGGAAGCCCTCTGCTCCGTGTCCGGTTCTGCTCACGCACCTGTGGACAGGGAGGGGTTGGATCACATGGGGGAGAGTCTGCTTTTGCAAACCTCTGAATCCACAATTATTTCTTTCTTTGATTGGTAGCATGGTACTCTCGAACTGCACAACCAGGTTCCTGTTCTGTTGCCTCTGCAATTGTAGTATGCTTTCTAATACAAAGACAGAAGTACTTGGAGCCATTAGAAATACATTTCAGTCTTTCAGGATGTTAAATCGCTTTAAAAATAAATTTTTATTTATTATTTTTATTTTATGTATATGAGTGTACTGCCTGTATGTATGTGAGTGCACCCATGTCATGAAATGTTGGTGGCGATAAGAAGAAGGCGTCAGATCCCCTCAAACTGAAGTTATGGATTGTGGTTAGCCACCAGGAATCAAATCAACAACATAAAATTTTCCATTTTTAAAACAGTATTTGCCGTATATGTTTGAGGCTGGAGAGATTGCTCAGTGGTAAAGTGCTTGCCCTGTGAGCATGAAGAACATAGTTCAGATTCCAACCACCCACGTAAAAAGGGTTGCGAGGGTCTGTGCTAGGGGCATGGGTTCCAGGGGCTTTCTGGCAGCCACCCAAGCCTACATGCCTAGTTCTGGGTTAGTGAGAGACCCTGTCTCAAAAACATAAATGCAGGGCAACAGAAGAAGACAACTGACACTGCTTCTCCATCGTCCGTGTATGCATGGTCAAGTGCTTTGGTACGCACATATGCACACACATATCACATCACACACATAAATGAATAATCTAGAAAGCAATACAGTGCAGCACCTGACGTCCATCTTTGGTCTCTACGCCTGCATGTGCAGAGGACTCCATTCACACAAAGGCACACACTGACCCAGAAAAATGCAGTTGTCGTTCTCCAGGTAGGACCAGAAATCCCTCCGCTGACGATCTGCATCATTTTAATGAATGGCGTGTTACCCCTCCCAGGATGGCCCATTCATTCTGAGCACGGAATGTAACTGCGCTGCGTGGTGCCTGGTGATTTTTGAGACATGTTAAAAGCCTACTATAATCCTGAGCACTTGGAGTGTGCGCATTTCTATCCAAGGTCTGACGGATTCATATGAACTGATCATTCACGTGCCTTCAGGGGCTCAAACCCCTCATCAAGCTCCACACGCCTCCCATCGACTGCATTAGCAATGACGTTTTATTAATCTTCTGCCTTCTCCTAATTAACAGAATAAACTGGAAAATGAAGACAAATTGAAAGTACGAAAGAACAAAACACATTCAGGCACTTGCTGCATGCTTACCCTGGAGAAGATCATCTCTGTCCACTCCACTCCAGAAGCAAACGGGCCCGTGTTTATTAATAGCTAAAGTTTGAAGAGGCATGTGAAGTCCTTTGCCATTTTTTTTTCCTCTGCGTCTCCTGGACGGTGATACCCCAGAAATCGATGGGGTAAGCACCGTAAACATAGTCATTATGCTTATTTATTATGTACCCCACCCCTTCAAAGTCTGCCCGAGCTGCAGGATAAAAAGCAGAGTGCGGCGGGAGGGGCCGGAGGGGGGAGAGAAATAACAAATAACAATAAACGTATCTGTAACCAGAAAATATTTACCCACAGGGGAAAATGCCCTAAATAATTCTTGAAAAGAAGTAGGATGGATGGATCATAAAAATTAGGAGAATTAACTGTGATAACTGTCATTGATAAATGTCTTTATCTGCATGATAATGCCAGGCTACAGAAGGTTTGTTTGTTTGGTTTTTTTTTTTTTCTCCTTAAAGCAATGCTGGGCGGGAAGGATGTAGTTCCGATGGTAGAATGCTTGTCTCATCGGCCTGAGGCACTGGGTTAGATCTCCACCACTTGGCCACTCGAGGCAGGAGAAACGGAAGTTCAAGATTACCTTGAGTTGCAAGAGAATTTCAGTTGTATGAGACTTTGTGCCCTAAGTGATAAGAGAAATCTGTGAAAGTATTTGGTATAGTTACTGGTGGTGCCCAGATGATGGTACATAATGTGTGCATATAATACATGAAAAGTTCCCAGAACTTTAATGAACTTACCACAGATAAATGAAACTTTGAGATGACAGTGATTCTTATGTCCCTGAGTTGATCACTAATCAATGTACACAGGACTCCAAAAGTCACATTGCACTTCAGACATATTCACAAATACTATGTGTCAATCAACAAGCTTTAACTAAAACAACAAAGTGACTGGGGAGGTGGATCAGTTGGTAAAGTGTTTGCCTTATAAGCCTTAGAATATGAATTTGGATCTCTGGCCCCCATATAAAAGGTAGACTGAGGTGACATACTCTTTTATACCTCTGCTGCAGAGGCAGAGACTGGACTCCTGAGCCTGGCTGGCCAGGCAGTAGAGAATGATAATGTTCAGGGAGACACTATCTCCAAAAATAGGGTGAACAGTGGTTGAGGAAGACCTCTGACATACACTTCTGGCTTCTCCATGATGGTGTACACATATTCATACACACCCCCATTCACACATGTACACAAACATGAACATCTACACTCAAAGTAAAACAGTACCTATGAACGATGCCCAAACAACTCTGTGGGGCTTAAATAAGATGGTACCACTGAAAGTCCCTAACCCACTAGGCAGACTCTGTATAGATGTCCGTGATAGCCATGGGCTTCACTAAAGGCCTTATCTGTAGCTAAAGTCACATCTGACCAAATGAAAAGAGTAGAAGAAGCTGACTTCAGTTTGACAGCTGTCAATTTTAGCCAAAAGAATAAGAAAAAGAAAGTCCTGCCGGCAGATCTGCCATACAAGTCTTGGATTGGAAAGCCACACACTATCATCTCTCTGTCACAAACCTATTATCCATCATCTATCTGTCTTTCAGTCTACCTATCATCTAACTCCATCATCTATAGATCTATTTTATATTATCTACTATGTTTCTATATATCTATCATCTATTTTTATCTGTATCATCTATATTTACTATGTGTCTGTCATCTATTATGAATCATCTATCTATCCAACATCTATAGATTTATTTTCTATTATCTTCTATGTTTCTATATGTCTATCCCCTATTTTATCTCAACCATCAATATTTACTATATATCTATCATCTGTTATCTATCATGTGTCTATATATCTATCATCTATCTTTTATTCTACCATCTAAATCCATCATCTATAGATCTATTTTCTATTATCTGCTGTGTTTCTATATGTCTATCATCTATTTTTATCTCTATCATCTATATTTACTATGTATCTATCATGTATTATGAATCATCTATCTACCCATCATTTATAGATTTATTTTCTATTATCTTATCTTCTATGTTTCTATGTCTATCACCTATTTTATCTCAATCATCAAAATTTACCATATATCTATCATATATTATCTATCATGTGTCTACCACCTATTTATCTATTTATCTATCCATCCATCATCATCTTCATCTAATTCTATTGTCCATAGATCTCTTTTCTACCAAGTATCTCCCATCTTTCTATGAACTTTCTATATGTCTATCATGTACTTTCTCTCAATTAGCTATCATCTACAGCTCTTTTGTATATCTATTACCTATCATTTATCTCTATGTCACCTATGTCTACCACCTCTTTTTCATCTCTCTATATCTGTCTTCTATTATCTTTCTATCATTGATCTCTATGTATGATCTACCTAGTGGATCTATGATCCATCTAGCTATCCTTTATATCTCTCACCTATTCTCTATATTGATATCTGTATTTATCACTTCCTCTTCTGTATGTTAATATAGTTAATATGGTTAATATAGCTCCTTCAACCAAGAATGAAGCATAGGCTTCCATTTATGAGCATCTTCATTACTAAGGCCTTTCACAAAGCATCTCCTAGTAGAAAGGGAAAAAGTTGCCAGGCCATGCATTTGGGTGGAGAATTTTTTAAATGTTTTTATTGATTCTTTTGTGTGTTTCATACAATACTTAGTAATAAAAATTTAAATGCCCTCCCCCATCCAAATGCCTATACCTGCCACTGGATTTCAGGCATTGTCATATCTGTTGATTCCTATCCGTTCAAGCATTTGTAACCAGATATCGTTTGGTGCAAATTCATCCACTGGAGTCTAGTCAGCTTAAAGGAGGTCTGCTCTCCCTCACCCAGCAGTAATCAGGTACCAACAGTGCCTATAGGTGGCTCTTTCTCTTGCTGCATGCTGGGCCCTTGTCTAATAGAGTCAGCATAGGTTTTGTGCATGATACCACCATAGCAACAGTTGACCTCAGCAAGCTTCTGGCTCCCTGAAAGCTTGTTTCTTTATGTTCATAGACCAATCCTGGCTTTCACAATCTTTCTGCCCCTTTGTCCACAATGGTTCCTGAAATATGGGTGTGTGAGTTTTAATAAAGGAGTCCTATCAAGGGACACACAACTTGCAGTCTCATATTTCTCTAAAAGTAAACCAGCTGTGGCCTTCGTGTTCATCACATTCTGTTGTGTAAGAAAGTTTCACCAGTGAGAGTTGAGGAATACACTAGTATTCGCTAGGGTGGGGAATACAAGGAACTAATGTCTTGTTCCCAGTACATTAGCTACATGTAGCATGTGGTATCTTTATACAATATGTTCTGCATGTAACACTTTCTGATAAAGTCTCCTATCAAACTTCTAAACAAATTTATTTCAGACAGGGTCACTGGTAGCTGCAAATTCTATAGATAAAGATGAGCTTGAGCATCTGAGCCTCCTGCCTGTTTTACCAGTGTGTTCAGAATACAGGTGTCTGCTACCATATCCAGTATATGCAGTGCTGGAGATGGAACTCAGAGCCTCATGCATGTTTGGAAAACTCTGTATCAACTCAGCTAAAGTCACAAGCCAAGGTGAATTTTAAATATGTTATCTGTACATTAATTTCCACCGGCTTGAGTAACATCAAGGCCTTGTTCCTTTAAGCACTTATTACCACTGTGTAATCTCAATAAATATTGAAAAATCATAGACAAATGATGACCCGGTCTGTCAGATGCACCAACTGACTATTCCCAGCTTAAAAGGGGAGGGGGCTATCTTGCCAGAAATAGTTAGAAAGTATCAGGCTAATGTTGTAGTTTCTTTTGTGTTGCTCTGATGAAATAGCACTCCAAAAAAAGAACCTCACAGGAGAAGGCAAAGGGATTTATGTAAGAACACAGTTCCAGTAACCATCCATCATTGTGGGGAAATCAAGACAGAAACTTCAAACAGCTGGTCCCAGCACATCCACAGCCCAGAGCACAGAGAAATGATGGAATGTGTCTGTTCACTTCTTACTAGACCCCAGCTTGTTTTCCCCACTCTTACCGTGTTCCAAACCTCTTCTCAAAGGGAATGGTATCACCCACACGGGAGCTGGTCTTCCCATATCAACTTAACTAAGACATGTTCACAGGTCAACCTGATCTAACAGTGGCTCATCGAGACATTTCCCTGCTGATTCTACCTTGTGCCAAGCTGACAACTCAACCTTACTAGGATATCACCCCCTGCTGAGAAAATAGTGCCACCCACCGTGGGCAGGGTGTCCACATCAGATACTTTGGTGAAACTCTCTTCCCTGCCATTCAAGGTTATGTCAAGTACATGATTAAACCTACTTTCACACCTAGGTAGGGGAAAATTGAGTGGGAATTATGATCTGCAAGTACCCAAGGAGGCCTCCTACATTGAGTCACGTACCATCCCATGTCTGTACACTAGAGCTATGTATTTGACATCCTTGAAAAGAAGAGTGCCATGTTTCTCCATGTTACTGGGGGTCTCCATCATGACAGGATATTTCCAGGTGTCTTCTTCAGAGCACTGAAGACGTTTACAGAAGGACCCCTGCAGCAAAGGGTTTTATTTAAGCACAAGTACAGAATGGGTAAACTGAAAGGGAGCGGTGATGTGATGGTCTGAATGTTAATAGTCCACATAGGCTCCGAGTCATTGGACACTTGGTCCCAGCTCATGGCACTGTTTGGGGAGGATCCTGGAACCTTTAGGAGGTGTGGTCATGCTGGAGCAAGCAGGCCACTGGGAGCAGGCTTTGGGAGTTCTTAAGCCTTGCTAGATCTCTATTCATACTTTGCTTGCTATGTCTGCTTGAAGATGTGACTGCTTGCCTTTCTGCTCTGGCCACCTCTTTCTGCCATGCCTTCCCAGCATTATGGGCCCTTAACCCTGCAACCATGAGCTGAAATATACTCTTCCTTCTGTAAGTTGCCTTGCTTACAGTATCTTATCATAGCAACAGGAAAGACACTAATACAGAAGCTGGTACCAGAGTGGGCTGGTGCTATGATGAACTAGACATGAGGGTTTTCCAGGAATGAGGAAGACTTTGGAACTTTTGACTGGAAAGGTGGTTGAATGCTGTAAGCAGAGCTTAATGGGCTGTTCTAGAAGGACCCTGAAGGAAAGTACTGC
The DNA here is from genome assembly GCA_035773235.1 of Eospalax fontanierii. Taxonomy (NCBI): domain Eukaryota; kingdom Metazoa; phylum Chordata; class Mammalia; order Rodentia; family Spalacidae; genus Eospalax; species Eospalax fontanierii. The sequence continues at coordinate 3,690,931 of JAJHUQ010000048.1, read as the reverse complement.
AGAGAGTAAAGTAGTTCCAGAGGGAAATAAGAAGTCATGTGGCAACTGGGATATTTGGGCAAAGCATCTCCCCATCTGCCAAAGCCTTAGAAAGTACCAGAACAGTAAGTGGCTACTTTCTTTTGGCAGAGTAAATTTCAAGACAGATTCATGTTGAAATGGGAGCGTGGCTTTTAAAGGTGAATATTAGTCAGATCTACAGTGAAAATGAGCAAATGGGAAGAAATGCAGAGCATACAGTTTGTATTGAAGAAGAGCAGGGAGAAGCTTAATGTTGGAGCCAAGGCATATGTTGATGGAGAGGCTCTCTTTGATAAGGACAGAGACCTCTTGATTTGCACTGGATCAGTGGTATCTTCAGGACAAGCTGCACCCAGCTAAGTGACCAAGTTGTGAAAAGCCTGATCAGTGTCCTCTCCTAGAAAACTGCCGTTGTCAAAAGTTGCTCTTGTGGAGGAAGCAGGCGAGGGTCTATCTCAGGCTGACAGCTCCTCTTGTCAGTGTCTTTCACATGGCCCTGGCGTTGGATACGGTCGTGAAGGGGTCATTGGTTCTTCCTCCGTGGCTTTAGAGAGTCTCCAAGAACAAATAGTGTAACCGGGGCTCACTATTTTGGGGCACAGTTGGGATTCTTTCACTTCTAGAAATCTAAGAATTCTGTGATGTTTTGCACAGTCAACCAACAAATCTGTGTATATATGAATCTATGTATATATGATTAAAAAAAAACCCACAAAAGCCACTGTAAGTAAACTGTGTAGCCTGGTGAATCCTTAAAGTTTATGTATTTGACAATGGGTTTTAAATGTAACTCAGAAAATCCCATAATTACAGATGGTGACCTAACCAACCCACTGCTCCCTATAGACCTGGAAAAAGGAAAAACAAACACCACCCATCATGCACGTGTTTCACACTTCAGTGGGAAACACTCTCCATCTATCTGGGACAAGAGGCAAGTCAAACGTAAACAGAACCAAAGGAAGGAGCCGTGACCTTCAGATCACTTCAAACTCTTTACAAAAGACTCATTGAGAGTCTCTTGTAACATATATGCTTCTGCAGAAGAGATAATGGGCACAGCAGTATTCCCAGAATGAAGGTGACAGCTGAAGCATCTTTCTGGGAATGCAGGGCCTGGTGGTTTTTGCCCTTAGGGAAAGAAATGAAAATCATTTGAACCATTTTATCTGGGTGCCATAACAATGGGAGGCACAATGTGGGTTGAATACAAAGGTCTGATCTGTCTTAAACACCATAAACATCTTTAACATCACCTTGCTATGACTGTTCACGTAAGTCTCTATCAACTAGCAGCCCTTAATGCTTTCAAGTCACCGGAACAAAGCAAGGACACTCCAGTCCAAGGAAGGATTTAAGAAGAAACTGTGTTCGTTTCTAGGAGATTGGTTCATGGATAAACTTTTCTTTAGAAAGTTCTCATGATCTTAGTGGGTATATAAGATCATGTGGGTATATAAGTGTGTATGTGTGTGTGTGTGTGTGACAGAGAGGGAGGGAGGGGGAGAGAGAGAGAGAGAGAGAGAGAGAGAGAGAGAGAGAGAGAGAATAGATACAGAGAGTTTTAAAGAACTAATAACAAAATGTTGATACCAGGGCACTTGAACAGGTGGGAATTGAATTATGAGTCTTCTTTAGCTTGCAACGACCACCCAGGTCTCTGAACTCAGGTCTGATCTCTGCTTCCTTTTTCCTCTACTTCCAGTAATTTACTTTTCTACTGTCCTGTTTAACTTATAAGAACCCTTGTGATTCTGTGATGGCTAATACTGACTGCCAATTTGAGAGTATCCAGATCTCTTAGGACAGAAAAATCTGTCTAAATCACGTTTGCAAGGGACTTTCCTAGATTAGGTTACTTGCAGTGAGGAGACCCACTCTAAATGCAGGCAGCACCATTCCTTGGGGCAGGGTCCTGGATTCAGTATAAAAGCAGAGAGCAAAGCGAGCACAGCATTCAGCACTTTTCGCTCCCACACTGAAGATACAGTGTGACCAGATGCCTCGGGCTCCTGATGCAATGTCTTCCCTGTTTGGATTGTACCCCCAAATTGTAAGCCACAATAAATCCTGCCTTCAGTTGCTTTTATGGGATATTATGTCAAGGCAGAAAGAAAACGAATACAGATTCCACTGAGCCTGAATAAATAGCATATGCATTGGTAATTTTCAACCCTTCACAGGGGACGGGCCTGATAGTCCACCACACTCATTTTATTTTATATTATGAATATTTTATTTTTTATTTTCATTACATGTGTATGGATGTTTTGCCTGCATGTATATAAGTACACCTATGTCATGCAGTCAGTGCCTGTGGAGATCAGAAGAGGGCATCAGATTGCAGGGAACTGGAGTTACAGTAGCTGTTAGCTGCCAGGTGGGTGGTGGGAATCAAAACCCAAATCCTCTGCAAGTACTTGTAACTTCCAAGCTATCTCTCCACCACTTTCATTCCCTTGGGAATATTCAAAGACTTCTGCAGATAGACTGTCTGGGCACCTTCTGCCCTGGGGTCATGCAATGACTTCTCCATCCTCATGGCCATCCCTCCCACACACAGCTTGTCTCTGTAAATGTCCACTTACAGTGAGACACATTGTTTTGTTTTCACAATACTTGGCTTCTTGATCTTCATGATGGCTAAGTTCCAATCATTCTCTTCCACTAGCCTTGTCGGGCCATGCTCACTGAGCATGGTTTCCTACACTCAGAAGCCGCACTCTGTGGCTGCCTTCCTTTCTTCTTCTTTTCCCTTTTCTCTTTTCTGCCTTCCTTCTCTCATTATTTCTCTCCTTCCTTCTTTCTCCTCCCCTCCTTCTTTCTTCTCTCTTTTCTTCTCTCCTTCCCCCATTCATTACCTTTCTTCTTTCCTTCCTTCACTGAACAAATATTTATTGAGCACATGTACCCAAGGTGATGAAAAAGACAGACAGACATACCAGGAAACAGACAGTACACATTAATTACTAATATTTTCATAGAAATTATCAACACAAGTTCTTCTTGGCTCAGTTTGTAGTTGTCTTTGTGTGTATGTGTGTGTGTGTGTGTGTGTTTGCATACATTTGTATATGTATTTGTGTGTATGAATATGTATGCATGCATGTATATGTTGGAAATCAATGCCAGGTGGTATTTCTGAAGCACATTCCATCTAATTTTTTGGTCAGGGTCTCTCACTGTCCTGAAACTGATTCAATAGGCTAGAGAAGGTCAGTGAGCCCCAGGGATACACCTGTCTCTGTGGACTGGGCTATCTCTTGGGCATCAGTAGACCTCTGTTGATAGCAGTTCACTATGCCAAAATTATTAGTCCTAACCAGAAACATGAAGAACAAATTCTAGCCCTGAACAATAAAATGTAACCTACAAAAATAGCTACATACGTAGCTCATAAGGCATCTTCAATGATCCAATGTTATTGTTATAAGGAGATGTGTTTAAGGGAGAGATTTGTAAGAAGACTTGTGACCTTGTTTCACCAGAAGTCTGTAAGCTACAGACCTTTTTATAATGCATTCCTTTTTATAAGACTCTAGAATAATGGCAAAGTAACATCTATATCCCACTTCCATAAAAATCATGCATGAGGGCGTGGAGGGATGGTATCCCTCAGCTGTTAATCATACATACTATTCTTCCTGAGGACCTGGGTTTGAGTCTCAAAACCCATATGCTGGTTAAACGTGGTTCATAACTCCAATTCCATGGAATTTGATGCCCTCTTTTGATGTCTGCATTGTATTGCATGCATGAATGTGGTACACTTACATTACATGCAAGCAAAATACTCATATATATGAAAATAATTTTTAAAATCATAGATAAAGTAGATGGATGTGTGTATACATTGCATATGTATGCAGATAGAAAAATAACATTATCTTTAATAAGAAATATTTTTCTCCTAGAGGCAGCTGAATTATTTAATTTGTCAAGCTCTTACCGAATAGAAGTTTACCTGGGAATTAAACCTATTTTTGAATTGCCTGCCCCAGACCTTTGGGTAATTGTGATCCAGTAAAACCCAAAATGCCTTGTAGAAAGTGTGCTTGCTTTAGATTCTTAGAAGAGGGCCTAGGAATGATGGCTTCTCTCCTTCAATCTGAAAAAAATGTGTGTAGGTTACCACTGAAGCTCCTCTAGTGATTGTCCCTGACAATGTACACACAGAAGGTAGAAGAATGACTAAATTAATAGAAAATACAGAAAAGTACACTGCTGAGATCGCTCAGTGCCCTCGCTGCTCTTGTGGAGAATCTGAGTTCTATTCCCAGCACCAGTGTTAGATGCATCGAAGCATATGGAACTCCAGCTCCCAGGCAACTGGTGCCCTCTGCTGGCCTCTGTGGGTACTTCACACACACACACAGACACACACACACACACACAGACACACACACACACAAACAAACATACAAACACATGATTAAAAATAAAACTAAGGGCTAAAGAGATGACTCAGGTAACAGCACTAACTACTCTTGCAGAGGACCTGGCTTCAGACCCCAACAACCACATCTCACAACCACCTGGAACTCCACTTCCAGGGGATCCAACTCCATCTTCCAGTCTCCATAGGTTCCTTCACACATATACACATAAATAAGACAATTTTTTAAAAACATGTTTTATTTATTTTCATTTTATATGCCTGTATGTATGTATGTGAGTTCATCTGTGCTGTGCAATGCCCAGAGGTCAGAAGAGGGCATCAGATCTCCCTGGAATTGGACTTACAGGTGGTCATTAGAGGTCATGTAGGTACAAGGAATTGAAACCAGGTCCTCTATAAGAACACACAGTACTCTTAACCACTGAGCTATCTCTCCAGCTCCAATAAAATAAATCTTTATGAAAGAAAAAAAAATCCCTCAATCTCTTCTTCCAACCTGTTCTCTTTCTGTCTTTTCTTATCACCCTCTTATTTGTTATTGGAAAAACTAGAACCCCAGCTCCTTACATGTATTTCCTTTCTCCATAGACCTCGTAAGCACATTTCCATTTTCAAGTTACTTTTCTTAATAAACTGCTCATTCAGTTCATTTTGAAGGAGTTTTGGGAATCTCAACACAGGGAAAGCAAAAACAAGAAAACTGAAAGGAAGCCTGAAATTGACACAGGCTGTGCTGTGGTGTTGTGAGTGAGAAATGTCCCAGTAGGCTCACATATACTTACTTGGCCCCTTGTTCCAGGTGCTCTTTGGGAAGCTTATGGCACCTTTAGGAGGTGAATCCTTGCTAGAGGAAGTACATGACTGGGGAGGGAGGAGATGAGGGTTGGTAGCCTCGTCCCACTTCATGTTCTTCGTGCCTTCTTGTATGTAGATGAAAACGTGGTTAGCAAGCTTCCTGTCCCTGCCACCATGTCTTATCTACCTGTTGTTATGGTTTCCTCTCGATGCCTGACTCTAACTCTTTTAAACTATTAACCAAAATAAACCCTTTCTTCTCCAACCAAAGCTTAGATGTATGTAAAATAAGCACATATCCCATATATGTTTCCACAGGCAAGAATCTGAAAACCACCTGTGTCACTATGTAATTTAACAGCTTCACACAGTAAGAGGAAAGAGGACTAATGTGCATATATCATCAAATTCTCTCACCTCCCATGGCTGACCTTTATAATTATGTGGTAACCAGAGGGTTCATGAAGTCTACCAAATACCATATTTGTCATGAGCTATGGCTCACATTGCAACAGAGAATCTGTGAAACACACTATCTCCCAACGTTTCTGGCAGGCTCAGAATGTCAAATGAGAGGAATTGCATCAGTGGGGTACCTTTGTAGCAAAAATGCCCAGCTATAACTGCATTTCGGGGTCTGTGTTTGAAACTGGGACACCTCAGTCTACTGAAAATAATGAAGAAGAGAAATATAAAACACATTTGTCAGGCTGACTACTGATTCTGCCTCAGGGTATTGGGTAGAAAGAGCAGTAGAGGGCTGGGCATACTGTTGTTGAATCTCTCTCAGGTCCTCCCTCTCTCTCTCTTTCTGCTTCCTTTCTGTTCTCTCCCCAGTTCCAAAGAGCACTTCTTTCTCCATATCCACCCACTGGGCTACACTTTTTAAAATTCTGCGATCACCCTACAACACACATTTTTTTCCTCCAAGCGGAAAACCAATTGTACTGTCAAAAATTGCATCTCATTAATGGATATGAGTAAAACAGTTATGCATTAAAGGGCAGGCAGACAATGACTGTTTTCCACATGTGTAAAGCTCTTCCGTCATGCACCCCTGATCACCATTCCTTTGGCAAGTTCACAGCCTTTTGCACTTCATTAATTCTCTAGCCATGAAGCAGTTCCGAGTGATGAAGTAAAAAACGCTTCACTCTAATCAGCCGGGGCCCTATGAATCAACATGTGCACTGAGCTGTAAAACCATGCATATTAAGGAGATTCACCTTGAAATAAATGTCAAAAATAAAAAGGCCGTCCAGTCTACTGCACATGTCAATGTCTGGCTGTTTGGATGTGTACTCTATGGAAATGTGCTGAGCCTAAACTAAGAGCTAAGATGGCAAGCCAACATGTAGTTGATGGTGTAGAGCAACCTGGAAGTCAAAGAAAATCAGCACTTTTTAAGAAGGAACTCTGCCCTAAGCCTTTTTGTCTCTTGCAGTGTTTGTTTATAAGACCTGCCTTATGGGGGGTATGGAAATGATTTATGTTTTTAATCTGAGAAAGTTGAGGTACAGTGACCTGAGTAGCATTCCATGTGCAGTGCATGTATGATAAGCCAGGGAATTCAAAGAAGAACTGGATACCTATGTCTTTTCTCATGTAGGGAAGGAGGAGCCCTTTCATGCTAAACATGGGCTAGTCAAAAGACAGCATTTGGAGGACACAAGAGAATTCCCAAGAGGAAGAGAGGATATCAGTGTGTGTTATAACCCCATCTAACTTCCCTCTGACAACAATACATATCATGTTTTTCTAGTTCCTGTCTTGTCAGGAGAGAAAAGCGAAGGGAATATTCCAGCTTAGCAGAAAGTCAAGTGGCAGACTGAATGACAACCTGTTTTCCAGGAGAAGCAACTGAGTCAGGTACACAGAGCCCGAAATACTGAAGGAAAGCCCCTGCACACTACAAGCTGGAAAGAGACCCCATGCATTGTCTTTGAGGAATGTACCAACACCTTCTGACACTGAGAGCTTGCTCTCAAATCTCTGTACTCCTCAGAGCATTACAGTTTAAAATGACCGCTTAGCCTACCAAAAGGATTTTGAATACTCCCAACAGTAATAAATGATCTGTGGTTGAGGCAATACAGATGTCCAATAACATGGTCTGATCATGTAAACAGATATGCACAGAAGTATCATAATATATCCTGTGACTATAAAGTGTGTGTCAGTTAAAAAACTGTAAAAGCATTTGAATAAAAATCAATAAAAATGTTGCTTACTTAATTACAGTTAATGATACATTCTGAGAGATGTGTCCTTATGTATCTTGTTATTTCAGGAACCTCCTTTGTAGATAGACATTTAGCAAATAAGATGAGAACTTCATCACTAGGCAAGTTAATCTTACTATCATTCATGAAACTTATCATTGAAATGTCATCATATGATCTATAACTATATCCATGTACAACTGGATTGTTTGGTCAATAAATATGGAATCAAGGATTCAATATCAAGTATAGTTATACTAGTATATAAACCTGATATTCTAATTGAGGAGCAAAGCAATGTAATTCTTATTCCTCACAGTTCACAAAATTGTCAGCACAAAACCCATCAAGCCAATAACATGGATTTTAGAAGGAACAAATGTTGTAGAATGAAGAACTCACCACAATCAGAATTTGAAAAATTAATCTCAATCTTCACAGACTTTACAGTTTTGCACAGTAGGCAGTGCTAACAGGATCTATGTATAAAATTTTCAGAGAATAAATAAAAATCTTAAAAGAAACTGACTGAGTCCACAGAGTTGTTTTTAAGAAGAGCAAAACTTGTTAACATGACCTGCAAATTTTGCTAGAAGCGATACAATAGAGAGATCAAATGGTAAGATGTCTGCCCTAGACATAGAGCAAAGTCAGATGCTTTAGCCTGGGTAAGCACACAGGGTAAGAATAACAAAAGGTAGAAGAAGAGGAGGGAGGGAAAGAGGAGGAGGAAGAGGAAGAGAAAGGAGAAGGGAGAAGACGAGGCATAGGAAGAGAGACAGACAGAGACAGAGAGGCAGACACAGGTAAGCTGTGGAGGGGTGGAGCTCTGTCTGTCCATGATGTCCTGCCTTTTTCTGCTGCCAGTTCTAGCCAGTCATTCCCAATGAGAAGATGGCCGTCGATCACAGCAAGCAAGCTTCTCCTTTGCACAGAAGGACTGCAACGTGGAGGCAGCAAAGAAAAGGTGGAGGCAATGGGCAGAATCCAGTGAGCAACAGGTCCAGCCACAGGCAAGGTAGGGCCCTGTAATCTACTAGCGGGAGCAGGTAGGAGCAGGATGTTCTCCTACAAAATCAGCTCAGAGCTGCACATTCTGTGGGTACTTGAGCAAAGTAGAAAGGAAAAGAAAACAGAGAAAGGACACCTCATTACTCAAGCCACATCCATGACATTCTGGGTCTCCCTTCAAGTTCAACAGGTGCTGGAAATAAGGATACAAACCATCCTGTGTGGGAGTGGAGGAGAATGAAGTCTAAGTTGACCATTTACATAAAATATTAGCCTGGAGAAAGTTCTTACCTTGTTAGGCAGGTGGAACTGTAAGGTGTATTTCTTCATTCACCATTCACCGAAGAAAATGAACATTTTAAAAAATAACACAAGACTCTATAAACTATAATAAAAATGATGGGGATGGGGTGATGTGGGGTGGCCTGTAGTGATGGTTCAGAGGTTACGTACTGGCTGCATTTGCAGAGGGTCCTGGTTCAGTACCCAGCACCCACAAAGGAGCTGACAACCATCTATAACTCCAGTTCCAGAGGATCTGATGATCTCTTCTGATCGCCATAGACATTACATGCATGGATGTGCTTACATACATGCAGGAAAAACAGTAATAGACATAAAATAAAAATGAATCTTTTTTTAATGTATGGAATTTTGGGGATTTTCATATTATAGATAGATAAATCATAGACAGATGATAGATAGATGATAGATAGATCTATCTATCTATCATGTCTCCAAATTTACTCAGTGTGGGTCCACCCATTGGGCCCATTGGGGCCTCACCTTAAACACTTTTGTATAGCTTTGATACCTTTGTCTTTGTGACCTTTATGTATACATCTTTTGCAACAAGCTCTCCTTCTCTTTGAGGTAGATTTTTTTTATTATTGTTTTTCCAAATATACTCAAAGTTTGAATGTATGTTAAAAATGGATTATTGGACTCAGACTGTACAAAATGTTTCTTGGTTTTCTATTTACACTTTCTTTGTATTTGTGAATTCCTCATTTTACTGTAGATTAAATTCATCTGCCAACCAATGTTTAGCACTAATTTCTGTAAGTTTAGGCCTATGTGTGTTTGGTGGTTCACAACTCCAAAATAAAAATTGAATATGCTGACAAGTAGGTGTAAAAAAACTTGAGGTTTACAATTGCATTCCAATTTTCCCAAAATATCAGGCTGTGCTTTCAGGGCTGAACTTGGTGACAATGTATGCTGTATGAATCTATTCACAAAATTTGTTTGTGAAAACTGTTGTCTTTCACTGAAACAACAACACACCATAGCTAGCCATGTGATACACTGGAATGGCAATGATATGCATAATCATAGTTAAAGATAAACAACTAAGATTATAAACAGAGAGTCTACATTTTAATTGATAGGACTGCTTCATGAGCAAGGAATATATTTGTTTCTTCCACCTCTAACTAACTAAAGAAGACTCCCATCTGATTCTATGTGATAAATTTCCAGTTCTGCAGAGAAAACTTTTGGATGACAATTTTAAGTTATCTCAAGTGACAATTATGATATGTAGCACCCGGAATATCCTAGACACAGTTCTAAGTGTCACATATATGATACTTGTATGCATCAATTTTAGATTTTGTAATGATGGACTCATACAATCTTGTGTACAAATGAGGTATTTGCTACATGAAGTATCTCCCTCAAATAGCCAGGATTTGTGCATCTGTTGTGTCTGACTATGTTTATAGAGGGCTGAATGCCAAAGTCAGAAAAGTATCATCTTACTTCTGTGTATTTCAGACACGTTAACCCACCATCTACAAATAATAACCACTTGGAATAGCTATGTTCTGACTATTAATTTGAAGGGCTGTTTTTTCTTTGCATTTAGCTACTGTTGTAACATGATTGACCTAAGCAACTGCTGTTCCCCGGGCAGCTGATCTCAATTACCACCTTGCTGCACATCAGACTATCCCAGAGCCCAGACTATGAAAAGTGTTGTCATGAGTCTCAATCAAGGATAAATATATAAGCAGAGGAACCAGCCAGGCTCATTAGTATGAGAAAGAACTCAATCATTTCATTAAAATTAGGTTCCCAAGATTAACTGTTTACACATATTTATTCAATTAATTTAAATTATGGAAAACAAGTGTAAATGGTAATGTAGACATTAAGTTAGCAGGCAGCTTGTCTGGGCCTATTAGACACGATATTCATGTCTATTAGTCCAAGTAGCAGACAATGACGCATCCCTTTTTGATTCTGCTAGATAGAATTCTTAGTATGGCAGTCCTGAAATTAAATATGCCATTAAGAATTCTAATTAATTTTGAAATGCACATGTGGTTTTTTTGTTAAAAAAATTAAAAATGCATGGAAACTAGAAAAATCAACTAAATTATGCAGCAATCTCCTTTTCATTCACTCTCACAGGGCTTTGCACAGGGAAAGGTGGTTTTGATGTCCATGTGGGTTATGCTTATGCAAAGGGGATTCTCAGAAGAACTTTAGTCATAGCACATGGACCATGGGACCTGTGATCTATCCTTCATTGTGCAGATGGAAGAAGGTGATAGGACTGTTATCAGGTGCCTTTTTTCTGAGCATTCCGTGTATGCAGACCTTGGGAAATCAACAGGCAAATGAAACAAGTAGGGGTTCTTCCATGGAATGATTCATTTAAAAGGATGTCCACCCCAAGTCCACAATGTATAAAGCTTATGATAAGAACAAAAAACTACCTTTACACAGAACAATGAAAATTTTCAGAGAAATCACAGAGCTTGGCACAGGGTTCAGAGGGGCTAATACTCATAATCGTGAGAACCTGGGTTCAGATGCCCAGCATCCACATATAAAGCTCAACATGGTGGCACATGTTGTGACTCCAGAAGTCTGGATGAAATTAAGAGGATTCCACAGGCTTGCTGGCCATTGAGTTCAGGCAAATTGGAGAGCTCCATGTTTAGAGAGAAGACCCTGTGGAGGGCAAATGAGTCATTTTTCTTCAGGGTGTATACAATGATAAGTTGTATATGGTCCATTAAAAAAAAAGCTTACACTTAGGCACAAGCAAGTCATACTAATTTTTAAACTCAGTGAGTTATACAAAAGATATGAAAATAAAAGATGTCCTAGGAAGAAGGGTCCCAGAGCAACTAAGTGTCGGATAACTAAAAAGAAAGAAAAATAGAGGGTGAATATGACCAAATCCATTATATACATGTGTGAAATCATCCAAGAATAAATAAAAAATGGTGTAAAAACATAAGGTAGAAATCAGTAGAGGAAGATAAACTGTTATGCCCAGAGAATGGCTCCTCAAGAACCACCATGGAGTCCAGAGTGTATGGAAAAAAAAGAGCCTTTATTCAAGCTTAAGCTTGGTCCCCATACCTCACCAACAAAGTGGATCTGTTCTGAGAGCCCCAAGCAGAGAGGTTAGGAGCCTTTATAAATTTGAGATAAAGGAAGGTGGAGAATAACTGTGTTACATTCTGTTTGGCTATAGGAGCCTGCTCGCCAAGCATATGTTAAATTAATTGGTTGTAGTGAACTATATGCCAAAATTGGTTAATAGAGGTTTGGAGGTTTCTTATTGGTGGAGGCTGCCTTCAGGGCAAAGGAATGTGTTGACTATTAGTCAAACCTTTGGCTAGTTTTTGTTTTAGCCTTATTTAATCTTGTGGCCTTGTGACTGCTTAGAAGGAAGAAAGAATAAGATGGAGTTATACTTATCCATTTTCTGACATCCTATAGCCAAGCATTTTACAGAAGCAAGGAGAGCAGGTATTGGGTTGAAAAGGGTTTCCAGGGGTCCTACAAAACAACTTTGACCGTTGACCTCCACAGACAGGTGTGTGTACACCTACATTCACACCTACAGCTATAACCAAATGTGCACACACATACACACACACACACAAACACACACACACACACACAAAGGAAAAATTGAGTTATAAAGGCAATTGAAAGTTTTATCATTTTATTTTTTTATTTGAAATTTTGACAATTTCACGCAATATATTCTGGCCATATTTAGACCCCATTCTCCTGTGTGTGCCCTGCTCATAGCCACCCCAGCCCTCTCATAGCCACCCCTAGCCCTCTCATAGACACCCCCAGACCTCTCATAGCCACGCCCAGCCCTCTCATAGCCACCTCCAGCCCTCTCATAGACACCCCCAGCCCTCTCATAGCCAGCCCTAGCCCCTGCAAATTTCATGCATTCTGTTGTATATTAAGGCCTATCACTTCAAATTTGCAGCCTCAAATATCCTTCAGTATGGGTCCTCTGCATTGGAGCCTGGTTAACCTGTTATTTTAAGAAAAGTGGTTTCTAAGACATCACAAAACAGGACAGCATTTATAGAATAATACAGGATTGCCCCAGTTCCTAAAAGTTATGTATTCAACCAGTGTTCCTGGTTATCCCTAGTTACTTCTCACCAGTACTGTTTCTGATTTGTAATTGCTAGTTCTGCCTATGGTGTAGATCAGTGTGCTTTTTAAAATGTGAATTTTTATAGAACAGAGTTTGCCCCTACCAGCAGGGCAGCAACAGGAGCATGAGTCCTCAGAAACCTGGAATGAAAGGGACGAGAGGCACAAGGAGGGACAGCAAGACAGTAATTCTGATCAAGCTGACAATTTTTTATTTTTAAAAGGCTCTTTTATACTATTGCAGCAAGGGACGAGGCAGGGTGTAGAGGCCTAGAGTTGTTTACATTCTGCAGGGTGTTCTGGCAGCCAAGGGCATGTGTAAGGTGGATACAGGTGGGGGAACTTGTCTGTCAAGACATTAAGAAACTCTAAAAGGCACTTAAGAAACTCTAAAGTAATTTGCATCAATAAGTCTCAGGATGTTATATTTGCAGGAAGGCAAGACAGGGGTCTCAGATTGGCTCCCGGCAAGAATTAAAACACCTATTTGCAATTTTGCTGTTAGGAAGGAACAACAGCCACACACTCTATGGGGCTTTTATGTGTATTGGAACCTTTAGTTTTTATTAATTCACAGTTCCAACAGGTGGTGTGCATTTCTCTATTTAACAAAGATTTTTTAAAGAATTTAGTATTTCAAAGTACAATGTATTATTTGAGGGAATTCATGGAATCTTCAAGGGTGTTTTGGTAGTGGCATAGGAGAGGAACTGGAAAATTTGTAAGCAAATAAAGTACACATTTAAAAATGAATACATAAAAATGGTGGTACATGGCTTTAGTCCTAGCACTCTGGTGGCAGAAGCAGGTAGAACTCTGTGAGACTGAGGCCAGCCTGGTCTACACTTTATCAATTAAGCTATATCCACAAATCCTGGAATGTAAGTTTGAAAAATTACTGTTTGATACTTGGGAGGTGAAGCAGGAAGACTGTCAGTTCACAGCTTGCCTGGGCTACACACTTGTTTCAAGGTCAGTCAGAACAACTCAGCATGACTGATAAAATATTTAGGACTGTAAGCTGAAAAGTTTTTTGGTAGGTGTTTTGAATATATATTAACTAACATTTTGAAAGTCACTAGTGGTGTGTTTAGGTTGAATAGTAACCCATTAATTAGGTTAATTCTATAATTAAACTATTTAATTAATATTTATTAAACACAATTATATTAAATATATTAATCTAAATACAGAATTTGTTTATTATAGAATCTGTTATAGAATTATAGAATTAACTGTTTGTTGAACTCTAACTGTGACTCTAGGGGTGTTCATTGTTTATTCCTATACATAAACTGGAAGAATCTACTATGAGAGATTGAGTGTTAAAACAATACAGTTGTCCATTATACAAACCAGATATTATGAATATCTGACAATCGACTGAAGACATAGCTATGTCAGTCAAGTGCTTGCATTGAAAGCACAAACACTTGAGGTCAATTCCAGAGCCCACAAAAAAATGGAGGCCATGGTGGTTTCACTATATAATCCTACTACTGAAGAAATGGAGTCAGGCCTCAGATCACTGGCCAATCCCACAGAGACACCCTATCTCAGAAAACAGGGTGTCTTCTAAGCAACAGCAGTTAGGCCTGTCTTCTAGTGTTCACATGCTCACATATGAACACACACACTACAAAACCATAAAGCAAGCCACATGTGGTGATGCACTCAAATCGATGTACAAGTGTTTCTGCAACAGGATGAGTCCTTTGGGTATGCACCGAGGAGTAGAATAATCAGGCCAAATGGTAGCATGGGAAACATGAGGTGTGTGCTTTATTCTTTGTTTATTTACTTTGCTTTGAATCCCAGTTCCACACTTGCTAGAGAGTGTCTCCACCATTGGACTCTATCTCCAGCTTTCCCTTTCCTTTTTTTTCCAGTCCCCAGCTTCAAAGCCTAGACACTCATGAATCTCTCAGTTCTTACTAATGAAGCTCCTTCGTGCAACAGAGGGTCAGAAACACAAAAGGTCGCAAATAGCAAATAGTGGAGGGTAAGAGTTGCCGAGTGTGGATCCTTGGACAGGACTCCTATATTAAGCTCAGGACTTGGGAAGAGGGGACAGAAAGATCGTAAGTCCCAGGGAGAAGGTGCATGACCATATTCAGATAGAGTTCTACAAGCTCCTGGAACCCTGCTCATACGAACCTACAGCAATGGTGTTGGCATGCTCTTAATGCCAACTCCAGCAGACACAACCCCAGCACACAACTGTGGAAATGGGCAAGAAGCCCCAATCTTAGGTGAAGAGCTATTTCAGCTGGGGGAAGAATTGCTGATCTTCCTAACGGAAAGGACTTTAGATAGGCTGACTACTCCACAATGGATGAATTTGCACCGAGGAATATCTAGGGACACTAGCTTGACACAAGTGGCAGAATGAATGACTTCCACTTGGGAAGTAAGGGAATGGGAGAGCTGTAGTGTGGAAGGGGGTGTAAAGATGATGAAGGTCGATTAAGGTAGTCTACGTATGATGCACAAAAATTCAATATTTTTATCTTTTAGGAAATATAGTTCTTTGCATAAAGGATATTTTATGTTAATTTGAAATAAGGTTATTATTGTTAATTTGAAATGAATTTTCAGATGTCTCTTTAAAATTTTTATTTATTTATTTTATTTGATGTGCATGACTGTTTTGCTTGCATATATGTAAGTATATCCATGTCATGCAATGCCCTCTGAGGTCAGAATCCCATGGAACAGAATTACTGATAGTTGTTAGCAGTCAAGGGCATGCAGGAGATCAAACCTCCGACCGCCCAGAAAGCACCCAATGCTCCTACCTGCTGAGCCATCTTTCCAGAACCTATAGAGATGTCTTTTAAAACTTTTCAATTTCTTTTCTGATGTCATAACCATCAGTCGATAGAAACTACATAAGTGAAATCTCCATGGTGATTTCTCAAAATATCTAAGACAGAAGACGTGTCCTGAGACCAAGACATGTGAGACTGGATATTCTGGAAGCATCCTGATGTTTCTACACAAAAGTGTGCTCTGCTTTGCTTGCATGAGGTCAGAACTGGACAGGCACGGTTGTGAATGTAAGATATGACATGTTCTCATATTACAGGACTACTGACCTCCATTTATGCCTCCTACCACATGTCTTTGTCCATATACTCAGTGAAGCAGTCTACCCAAGTATCTGTGTGTCTCCTTACTTCCAAGGATATTCCCATGCCCTGACAATCCCCGTCTTTCCTTGTTTGGGAGATGATGATACAGATAGCTTAAGGTGTCAACTTGACACAGTTTGGAAAAGAGAATCCCCACCGAGGGATTTTCTCTATTGGACTGGCCTGTTGATGTGTCTAGGAGGTGTTTTCTTATTTGGTGCATGATGTGGGCTAGCCCTGCCCAGTGGGGTGTTGTCACCCTGGGAAGATGGTCCTGGGTTGTATAGAAAAGCAGACTGAGCTTGGGCCAGAGGAGCAAGGCAGTAAGCAGTGTTTCTCCTGGTCTGGTCTTTAGCTCCTGCCTCCAGGCTCCTTTGTTGCTTAAGTCCGTGGCATAGCTCCCCTCAGTGATGAACTGTGATTGTGACCCATAAGCCAAATAAATCCTTTCCTCTCCAAGTTGATTTGGGTCAGAGTGTTTCAAGTTGATTTGGGTCAGAGCGTTTCATCCCGGCAATAGACAAGCACAGTAGAACACTGCACAGGGCATGATCCCAGGGATGCAATGTCACATCCATGATCCCATTACAAAGTCGTATCATTTCACCCCTGTTTGCATGTAAATACTCTGAGTTTCTCAACTTGCATCTTACTTACAGGAGGCAAGTTTACATGCTGTTACTGTACAGCTGGAAGAAACCTTGGACAGAAGTAAGTCTATCAGCATCCACATGGACAATCATCTCCTTACCTGGACTTTCAGATGACACCCCAACCCTGAATGACCAATATTGCTGCATCTTTCATGGCTCACTAAGGCCGAAGATATGACCAGATAGCACGTAACATCTAGCAACCATACAAACTTCTGTGTTTATATTTTTAAAATATTTTATTATTTTCTTTTTATGGGTAGGAGTGCATTGTCTGCATGTACGTAAGTACACTTGTGTTATGCGAGGCCCATGTAGGACAGAAGAGGGTGTCAGATTCCCTGGAACTTCAGATACAAATGGGTGTTAGCTGCCAAATAAGTGAAGAAATTCTAACCTTGGTCCTCTGCAAGAGCAGTCAGTACTCCTAACCACTGAGCCATTTTCCTACCCTTTGGTTTTCATCATAAACCCCCATAGTCATTTCAGAGAAGTACACTTTGAATTTGGGGAATTTTATAATGATCTGGACGTCTTCGCCAGTTATGCTGATAGATCCATTACAGTCCTACAAAATTAAGGAAATAAACATCTTGCTCTGGCTTGAGGGGAAAGAGAAATAGAAGAAGAAGATTGTGCTGATACTCAAACCAGGAGTAGAACTTTGCATTAGTAACAATACACTGGATTGAAGACAGAGTGTGCACCATGCCAGGGTCTGCAGGCATTCCATCTGTGCATGATGGTCATCAGCAAGGACTTACAAACTTTAGTCCTACTAAATCCTGTCAACCTCTTGAATGTTTCAGAAAATACATCCTTCATTAAAGACTCCAGATGAAACTCTAGATCCACCACCACCTTGATTTCATCACTGTGAGACAAGGAGCTAGTGTGATTATTGATAGACCTACTTCCTCCATGGATATTTGAAAGAGGGTCCCTCCGTCCCTCACCATAAGATATTCATAGGACAATGATACGGATTTCATCAAAGAGAAAACCCATTCCAGACTGCAGAATCTGTTAGCCTGGAGCAAGATATATGGTCATACCATGGAGATAAAATGGCATGCTATCTAGATCAGAGCAGACAAGACCCTGAATCAAGAGACTGGCATTTGTAATCAATAAAAGATGACAAGTTGAGAAACGTTCTAAAGTAGAAGCCACAGCACTCGATAAAGATTTAATGAGAACTTGAGAAGACAGTAAGTGATTTCAGTATTTTGAGGTTAAGTGAATTAGAGGATGTAATTTGATTAATGAAGAAGCAGGGGCTGTGTCTGTTTCTCCCATCCCCAGGAGCAGGGGAGGTCAATGCATTCTGTTTGGGGTATATTAAGTTTCATGTCTAACAAGGGATTTATAACAGCAAGAGTGATTCCCAGGAAGGCAGAAATCCCCGTGGGGGTGGAATATGACTGCTTCTCTCCAATATGTACTATGGAGTCTAATCCTCATTGTGATGTGTTCAAGTAGAAAGTGTATTCACCCATGGAATTTAGAGATTGGGCCTTTGGGAGGAGGTTAAGTTTAAATAAGTTCATTAGTGGTGAGTTCCCATGAACTCAACATGGAAATTAAATCATGATCAAGATTGCAAATTGGGAGAAGGCATGAGCCCCCAATCCCCCTCCCCACAATCTATACCAAGCAATCCCTTGACCCACTTAAGATTCTACCCACAACAAGGTCACCTCCTGAGGCAATCCACGACCTTGATCTTCCAGGTCATGAGTCAACATGAACCCCTCTCCTCTAAAATTTACCCAGGCTATGATATTGATGTGTTTCTAGGATTCATCCATTGTCCTTTGTTCTTAGAGGAAAGAATTCAGTCAAGTCACATACTTTAAGCAGATGGTTATTTAGCAAACAAAGTAAAGCAAGCACTTCAGAGTGTTTAGCTGACCCAAGGATGGGCATAGCCAGTGGGCTCTACAGTGTTGATTTTAAAGACATTTTAAAGAATATTTAAAACACCCCTCTGCCTTAGTTTCTCATACAGTGGAAACAATCTAAGGAAGGAAGTAGGTCTATCAATCAACAGCTACCTTCTGTTCCTGTGATAAAATTTCACAATGCAAAATAACTTACAGATATTTATTGTGTGTACCTTTCTAGAAGAAGAGTCCTTATGGTTGATGTGACACACAGAAGGCGGACAGAAAGCTGAAAGGTCACATTGCAAGTACACACAGGGAGGCCAAAGCTATAGATCATCCAAGCCCACCCCCAGAGATAGACTTTCTCCAGCAATGCTGTACTTTCTAAAGGCTTCATAAATTCTCCAAACAGAACCACTAGCCGGGACCCAAGTGTTATGATATATGTCCTCCTGTGGTGGACATTCCATACTCAAACCACATGGGGCTTCAAGCATATTCAACTACTAAGGAATTTTCTGATTTTCAGGAGACATAGCTATGAAGACACCACTACAGTTTTCCTTAATTACTACATCTCTGGGCCACAGTCTACCTGCTGTCAGGTACACATAGGAGAGAAAATGCTAAGACAACCAGGAATAGAAGATGTTTGGAAGTCATTTCTGAGAAGTGTAAAGAGAAAATTCAATTTGGGGAACATCCTTTAATTTCTTGGAACAACAGAAAATGATAAAAGAGAAAAATTTGGGAAATAGTGTTGCAAAGGAAAATAAATGATTCCTGGAATGGGGGGGTGCCCCTAATCCAGAAATGGGTAGGGAAGTGTGCAAAGGGAAGGGTTAATCGTGAGTGCTGAGGGATGGCATGGGGATTATGTCTAAGTGATTAACCATGAGAACTATTCAGGAAAGCAGCTGGAAGGCTGAGGGGTTGTTGCTAAAATTCCTTCCGGGAAGCATAAATACCGGAAGCATAAAGGCCCCTCCTCCCTTAGTCCCAACAACAAAACAAACTACAGTCTGGGAAACCTGTGAGTTTTGGGCTAACCTATGAGTTTACTGGGCTTAGTTACAGAGCCCTGGGTAAGGGTTTGCTTACAGAAGTGTATGGATGTTTTCCCCACAAGGCCACACTGGAGAGTCTTTAACCAAGTGTAGATGTTGGATCTTATACAGTCACACAGTCATCCAAAATGGAGAGAGAGAGAGGAGAGAGAGAGAGAGAGAGAGAGAGAGAGAGAGAGAGAGAGAGATCTAAGCTTCTTCAGCCTATATATATACTCTTAGTCCCTTCATGTCATACAGCGAGGGCCAACTCAGCTAGGGCCAACTGATTGGTTGGGAAGTTACTCTAAGGCTCCCTGACCCTCCTCCTTTGTGGAACGTGACACTGCATTTTGGCTGTTATGATCTCTAGGAGGAGGGGGAAACTAAGCTTGGAAAGATAGCATCCATCCAAGGTCTACCTGTGAGCAGACAGTCTTAAGCAACAGGGCCTTTGATACCTGAGAGGTCGAGATCCGCAGACCAGGCAAGTCTTCCAGAGGCATCCATGGAGATAGTCATGAAGAAAAACAGCTGGGCACACAGAGATAGTCATGAAGAAAAACAGCTGGGCACACAGAGTTTTTGAGATGGAATGAGGAAATTCTGTTAACTACATGTCGATCGTCTCAACTCAATAAGAGGTGCTGAGAAGGGAAGCGGGAGATGGCTACAGACCCCTAAGTAGGGAGCACACTGCCCACAGCGATTGTGTGCGATGAGCGGGAAATATCTATTAGTGGATGGCTCAGGGTTGCTCTTAGATACGGACCATGAAAGAAGGTTGGGTTCTGAGTTTTTGAAACATGTTTGCTTCCAAGTGAAACAACAAGGGTAGGGGGACTCTTGATGGAGAAGCACCAGCCTGAGCCTAGAGAGATGCCACAGCTGTGGAAAGCTGAGGCTACCAACCACAATGTCCAGGAGAATTAGTGAGGGGATGTCCCTGGTAAGCCCAAGTGTGAATGAGCTCTGTTTTGAGCTCACCTTCCATCCATCTGATTTCAAACAACTCTTTATTCCAGGTAGATTGCACAGAACTGTCTTATGACTGAGTCACTTATTTCCAGGACTTATATTGTAGACATCATTGTTCTGTTTTACACATAGATTTGATCTATAACTGTGTACTCTGGCAACATTTCCAACAACAATTATCCAAATGTTTGACTAAAATGAGTGGCTTGTCATCCAATTATCAGGACCATGGCTGGCTGAGGACATCTGAGAACCATACATAGGTTAACAGTTGAAATGGCTGAAAAGACTTGTTCTAGCTGACTTTTACTTTACCATTCCCACCGAAGCCAGCCAACCATGAAGGCCACACCAGGAGCTCCAGGGAGTACATTTCATGTTTCTACAACACTAGGAAACTTGCATGTAGGCAGGGAGCATGTCCTCCCCAGAGCTGTGCCTGCATCTCCATGGACCCCACTGTCTCTGCAATTCTGAGAAATGTTTTTATTTTTTTCCTAACCAAAAATTTTTGTTAACTGAAAACCTCTTTGCTAACTGACGTGCTGTTGGGGTCCCTCAGCTCTATGCTCAAAAGCAAAGGATGACTTGCCTTTCTATACACCACAGGAATTAAACCATGTTCCATGGACTATGCAGAAGTCATACAGGAAATATTCTCTACTATACCCACAAGGGTGGACACTTCATAGTGGGATGCCTATACACAATCCACTCTTCTTTCATAATAATAGTGCTTTTTAAAAAGTGGACATGAAGCTATCCTCCAACGACTCTATTTTCCAAACTTTTTGTTGCTTCTTTCATGAATGGGGCTTATTCCAGCCACAAATTCAGAAAGACAAACACTGTTCAACTACCAAAATGAGCTGACAGAAAAACATAGATAGGTGATTATCCCCAGTTCCTACTTCTTCTCCTAGGAAAAGGCGTTGGTAAGCTATCTTGCGACTCAACATTATAAAGACACAAAAAACATGAGCGGAGCTAAAATATTCCTGAAAATCCATAGCAGAAAGCTACACAAATACTTGACCACTTTGAACCAGCCTGGCCAGCCAATCACCTTCATTCAATTATGATTAGTGTTGTTAATAGCAAAGGCTCAGTTTGCTTGTCAAGAAGTCAAGATTGCCTCTGAGCATTAGTCTCCCTTCTCAGTGCCCACCTCTCTCCTCTTGACTCCTCCTCACCCCTTGTGTCAGTGTCTCAGGCCACATTCTTCCTGTGCTGAAGATCAAAGTATGTCAACTTCCAGGTCCGAATTTCTCTAGGGGAAGTCTAAGCACCTATGGTACATTTTTTACCCTTTGAAAAGTCATTCAACCTAAGACTTGTCTCATTTTACTCTGGGAAATGTGAACTTCATTTTCAGTTTGGACTTCTGGGGAGGGAACACAGATGCCTCATTGTTTGGGGTAAGAATGACTTCTGGGGAGAACATGTCCGTTATTCAGAGTAGAGCAGGGAAGGGCTGAGGTAGAGCTTCATTTGGAAGGTATTTATTTTGGATCCCAGAGTAGGCCGAAGCCTGCTTTTCATGACATTTATTTCCTGTTACTAATTGTATTCATATATTAGGACATTCTACGTAAGACACAGATGTACAATGATATAAATCCATCCCTGGGGCTGGCATGCAGAGAAGAAGCACACACATACAGGCCTTACCATGCTGGAGTGTGATGGAGGAACACAGAAGATCTTTAAAAATAATTTATTGATGTTACCACCTTATGCATCACAGTTATTGAGTACCTACTAGGTAAAAGCCACTACTAATCAATTACTTGTGGGGACAACAGTCACTGTCAGTCCTGGAACTCCCTTTCTAGCTAGAAGAAGTGATGTGAACCTTCAGAAGCAGGTAGATAGGCACAACCACTAGAAAGATGAAGACCTCATGTGGAACAAAATGAGGCAAATTGGGACAGTTTTCAGATTAGGTCACCACTGAACAGAGTTCCCACAGAGAAGTGAAGGAGGAAGCCAGATGAACATCTCTAAGCAAGGCCCTCTTGGGCCTGAAGTTCTAAGTACAAAGTCCCTTCAGGCAGGTCTTTCTGGGAATAAATGAGATATCCATAGTTTCTCTTGAACTGCCTAACTATTTTTTAAAAATTAAGAATTATGTGGGGTCTCAATTGAGAGCAGCCCAATTCCTAGAACTCAGTGCTGCAGAAGATATGAGTTTAGATTTGTGTCCCCCAAATTCCCATGAGTTAAAAATACTGTCCATGGGCCTTCGTGTTATTTAGAGGCAGTGGAGTTGGTTTTTAAACCTAAGTTACACAGAATCTCTAGGGACATCAAAGAAATCCTTATTCATATGCTGTTGCTTGGCAGATAATATATGGGAACTCTAATTTTGAATGCATCCAGAGAAGAAGAAGAGGATGCTTTAATTCATCTATTTTAAAGTTTTAAAAAATATTTCTTTTTCTTTTATGTGTATGTATGTGTATCAGTGTGTAGGTATGCCATGTAGATGTGACTGCCTGTGGAGACCAGGGGAGGATACCAAATGCTCTGGGACTGTAGGTAAAGGTGGCTGTGAGACTCCTACCGTGGGTACTGGGAACTGACCTCCAGTCCTCTGGAAAAGCAATAATTGGTCTCCCTTGGAAAACTATCTCTCCAGCCCTCATAATTTTAATGGAGCCACTGAAAATTTGTTCAAACATTTCTCACCTAAACATCATTGTCATTGATTATATAAGCCAGTTTTCCCAAAGATTGAAACATAAGATGAATTTTTAAAAATCTGCATAGACAGGTTTCTTTACTCTGTAAAATTGGGCAAAATTATTTATTGCAAAGTCAATAAATCTTTATTTAAGGGGGAAAAGAGAGGTGATGGGACCTATATTAGACAAAGCCTAGAAAGAGGGACATTAGGAAAATGGTGGTATGACTTGGGGGGGGATGATGGGAATGTGACTGTTTCTCTTCCTGTCTCTCTTTTTGTGCCAGAAGGTAAGATTTGTCCTGTGCCAAATCTTCCTTCCATGAGCCAATAGTCTCATACAGACTGTGTTTTTTTTTTTTGCCATGATTCTTCTATCATAGGTCTCAAAGCACAGAGGCCAACCAAAAATTACTAAAACTTCCCAAACTGTGAGTCAGCATAAACCTTTCTTTTCAATATGTTGATTATCTTGATCATTTTGTTATGGTAGTGGAAGATGGTATGAAAACAAGCTTTGGGAATGGCTGCCTCCCAGAATTCAGTATATTGTACATCAAGGGCCTTAAATTAAAATCTACCCATTTTATAAAGTAAGGAAAATATCAACACAGTTCCTCTAGCAATGCAGGGAGAGTCAGAAACTTGTACAGAAGTATACATCCAAACAGAAAAATGCTATGATGTAGTAATACAGTGTTCAGTCCCCCCACCCTGTTGTTTCTGAGTGAAAAATCAATATGACCTTGAATGTAAAACTTCAGCCTGTCTTCTTTCCACTCCTGCTTTCCAGCATGCATGGGAAATGGCTGCCTCTCCATCCCAGTGCCGTATCCCACACCCATTCTCAGGATGGCTTCAGTGACACCTAATGGCTCCATCAGACCAGACCTTTGTCCATAGACCTTTCTAGAACCCGTGTTTCGTCTCCTCCCAATATTCTGAAACTCCATCTATACATTTGCACTGGAGAAAGTAAAAAGACCTCACTCGTTTTACATTCAGAACACCATGGCCTTTCTCCGTTTGGATTGTAAGATGTGCTTATAGATGACTCACTCATTTTTCAGTGTGGACTTCTGTAGAGGAAGCAGCCTTGATCACTGGGGCAAGGAAGGACTGGGCAGTAAAGGTTGTACTTTAAGGCGCAGCAGGCATGCCCAGAAGTGGAGCTTTTATTTCAGATCTTGGGGGCAGCAGAAGCTTATACTTCATGATAATTATTTTTTTCCAGCTGATGTTGCTTTATTAGAAGAGTCTATGGGAAGGACAGATAAGAAATAACACCAATCCAATATTACTTCTTAAATTGTATCTATTACCATTCTTATTCTATGTAATGTATATATAGCCTGGATGTATGTAAGCACACCTGTGTCATGCAATTCCCCCAGAGGTCAGAAGAGAAGGTCAGTTCTCCAGGAACTGGAACTACAGATGGTTGTTAGCTGCCATGTGGGTCGTGGAAATCAAAACTAGGTCCTCTGCAATAGCAGCCAGTGCTCTTAACTGCTGAGCCCCATGAGTGCAACAGTGCAATATGACAGAATAGTTTGTTGCCATAAACATTCTCTGTGTGAGAATGTGGCACTGTGTCTGGTGTCAATGGATGACAGTAGCAGGGCAGTAAAGTTATGGGAACTAAGACTGACTGAAAGTTGATCATGGCTGAGGAGAGAGGAAGTGTCCTGCTTGCTTTTTCCTGTCAACCCAGCAGGATCTCCAGTCAGCTACCTGGGAAGTAGCAATGTCACTGAAACCATTTCCCCTGTGGACTGCTGGTATGTCTATGAGGCATTGTCCTGACTGCTAATGGATACGGGATGGTGAGTGGTTGCTGATATGTCTATGGGGCATTGTCCTGAATGTTAACGGATACGGGATGGTGAGTGGTTGCTGGTATGTCTATGGGCCATTGTCCTGACTGCTAACAGATATGGGATGGTGAGTGGTTGCTGGTATGTCTATGGGGCATTGTCTTGACTGTTAACGGATACGGGATGGTGAGTGGTGGCATCCCTGGGTAGGTGGTCCTGGCATGTCTCGGAAAGCTAGCTGAGCACAGACTGGGGAGCTGAACCAGCAAGCAGGATCCCTTCTTGGTTTCCACTTCAGTTCTTTCCTGAGTTTCTCGCATGATGCTCCTCAGTGCTGAACTGTGACCTGGAAGTGTAAACCAAATGAACCCTTTTGTACACAACTTGGTTTTGAGCAAAGTGTTTTTACCACAATGACAGAATAGCAAACTAGAGAAAAGGTAAGTTCAAATTGGTTGAATATCAAAGTAATTTAGTGTATCAAGAATCTTTGTTGGTAGGGTTGGAGGTACGGTTCAACATGGAACAGCATGCGCTGCTCTTACTGAGGGCCTGAGTTTGCTTCTGGAAACCCATGGTTGATAAGCACATGTAACTACAATGCACAGGGGATCCAATACATCTGACCTATGCAAGCTCCTATACACAATGCATGTATCCACATAGAGACGTATGGACATACATGCCATTTTTAAAATAAATGTTTTTAAAAAATCTTTATGGTGGGCCTCAGTACAATAATGTAGTGCTGAAATTGGTGACAGTTGAATGCTCAGTCCTAAATGGGACATATGTGTCACCTCCAAAGCTCAGGGGATATTGTGCAAGTGGGACAGAAGAAATGGAAGAGCCAGCAGAAAATGTGGAGGGATCTAGAATGTGTCCTATGGGCATGATGCTGGAGCCAGAAGAGATATTTTCTTCAATGGCATAAATACTAGTAGTGTCTCATGCTGCAGCAGTAAATAATCCCTCCTGTAATGAATCTCAGTGGAGTGTATGTACATGCACAGAGAGAGAGAGAGAGAGAGAGAGAGAGAGAGAGAGAGAGGTAGAAGAAAGACTAAGTTCGAAGAGGAAGCAGATCAGTGGGAATGGTAGGCCTTTCATTTCAGCATAAACACAAGGCAACTCCATGCAATTGCAAATAAACAGCCTTCCCTTCTATCTGATTTAAGGTAGAAATGAATGCAAGAAGTCTCCGAAAAGAGTCGGTGTCATATGTCTTAGAAGTATATGCCTTACAATATTGAAAAAATTGTCAACTAAAACAACCCACAAGCAATCAAAGAAGTATGTTCTTTGACAAGATTTAAAAAAAAATCTAGGACAACATGATTTACTCTCTACATTGGCAAATCCATATTTTAAGTTTCATGGAAATATTCACTGACTAAGTGGGAGACAGTTCAGCGTCACTCAATCTGCACCTGAACTTACAAGTTGCATTTATAACAGTAACAAGAATAGGTAAAAGCAAATTGTAAGATGGGTGTACAGACAACATTCTCTCAGTGCGCAGCCCTCTCTTATTTAAGATGTGGTGTTGGACAATGATACCGTGGTGGGTCGGGGCTGGTCAGTGAAGTACAAGAGATGTAGAAGGGAGGGAAGGTGTTTCTGGGGACAGACTTGCAGAGCATGGAAAGATGACCAGGATGAAGTGGATGGGAATTGCATCTGAAATGAATGTGTACATTTTCCTTGACATTATGTCCTAAATGCTGTGCTTGCGAAGCATTTACCTTGTATTAGATATACAAAAATTAAGGAACTAGAGATATATCTCAGTGGTTAACAGCACTGACTCCTCTCTCAGAGGACCCAGGTTCAGTTCCCAGCACCAACTTGGTGGCTAACAACTGTCCATGACGCCATTTCTTGGGGACCTGATGCCCACTTTTGACCTCTGCAAGCATTGCATGACATGGGTGCCCTTACATACATGCGAACAATGCACTCATACACATAAAATAAAATAATATAAATAAAAATTTAAAAATAATGGACTTAAAATTCCACTCCAATGTCTTCACCCTGATCAACTTTCAAACATCAGAGTAACATGTGATTAGAGAGGAGGCATTATTCTTTTGTATTGAGAGTAACAATCTCAACAAGGGCCAGGTGTCATGGGCCCTGCCTATAATATCAGAACCTGGAAGGCTGAGGCAAGTGGATCATGAATACAAAACTATCTTGGGTTACATAGTGAGACCTTGAGTCAGACTGCCAAACACAGACTAGGAATACTGGGTCAGTAGCAAACTACCTGTCTAGCATGACCCCCCCGCCCCCGCCACTGCCATCATTACAACTATAGCAAAAATTCTCACAACTATTACTTTAGGGGCCGGAGAGACATCTCAGTGGTTAAAAGCACATTTTTTTCTTGCATAAAATCTGAGTTCAGATCCCCTCACTCCCATGGCAGCTAACAATCTTCCATACCCCAGTTTCAGGATTCCCAATGCCCTCTTCTGGCCTCTGTCAGCACTGCATGCACTTGCTGCATCTATGTACACTCCAGCAAACACTCATACACACAATACTAAGAATACATACATTTTAACTATCGATTTGGGGTGATGTTAACCTACCCACAAAGTCAAGTTATTTCCTGTAATACTTGGCAAAACAACAACAACAACAAAAACAAACATTGTAGACCCAGGATAAGCCACACAAAGAAAAGGAACTGGCAGTGACCTGTTATTATATATTTCCATATCGATGGGTAGCACTGACTCTGACGTTCATAGAGCAAAGTCCACCATAGTTGCCTGGGTTTTGACCATAACAGCTTTATCAATGCTATTGATACCTAGAAAGGACCATATGACACCTATCTGTGGACTCTATGGTTGCTCTGATGATTTCACTGGAAGATAATCCAAGAACAATGTCACCATTTAGAATAAATCCCCACAACTCCAGAAAGAATTTCTTTTATTTGCAGAAAACTTTGGCATTACCGAGAACCATCTTTTGCAGAGAAATATGTATCTTTAATTGTGGTAAGGGATAAGCTACTGCCAGATTTCAGAACATTCCAGAGAAATGGGACAGTGAGGGGTGAAGGTCTTCCATGGTGGTTCATTCCTGCCACAGAGCTGAAATAGATATTTGGACAGAAGCATCCATCAGGTGCATCCTTATACATCCTCTAAGATGGCTGAGGATTGACTATTGCAGTGTAATTGCCACAGTGTGACTGGCGGTACATCGACTCCCTCTTGTTGCAGTTCATCTTTGAAGACAAATGGCCCATAAACAGTAGTGGGGTTCGCTGAGGTCTGCGTCCATATTACATAAGGATTTGTCTTGCCCTCTAGCCTATCTCCCATTTCAGTACAGAAGCCCTGGTCATATTTCTACAGAACAGTTTGTTTAAATTACTCACCTCCACTGGATGTAAATACCACAGCACAAAAAAGAACCAGTCACCGTGATGTTGCTCCTTTTGGATGGAAACCGTACAATACAGTTTAAATATCTTCCCCAAATACATTGAAGCATCCTGATGGGAAACGATAGCACTACAGAGCGGTTTAAATATCAGAATGCACTAGATATACTTGTGGATCAAAAAAATCAAGGTCTTAATGCAAAAGATGGAGCAGTCAAAAGGGCTCATAGGCAGGGAGAAACAGACTCTAAAATTCCTAGTGCATAGCCTTTATGAGTGTGTGTGTATGTGTCTAATACATGCACAGGTGTTGTGTGATGTATGTTCATGTATATGGAGGCCAGAGGATGACACTGGTGTCATGCTCTCCCACTCTCTGCCTTGTTCCCTAAGACAAGGTCCCTCACTCAGTCAGCAGTGAGACCAACTTCCAGCAAACCCCAACAATCCTCTTGTCTGCAGGCTCAGTCCCCATACAAACATACATGCAACTGCATTGTAGCCTTTTACATGGTTGCTGAGGATCTGCACTCAGAACTTCCTGTTTATGCAGCAAACCCTCATGTCCACTGAATCATCTCTACAGCCCCCTACCTTGTAGTCTTTATACTTTAGTAAGATTGTCAAAAAAATTAACATGAAATTAAGTAGCTTTATACATTCAAAATGTCTGGAAGATACAGATTTAGAAAAAAAAACATGTAAAGAAAACTTTGTGGTTTAGACAACTGGTTTTCGAAGCAAGGGGATTTCAGCTTATATAGTATTTGGAAAATTTCTCCCTGACAGGAGAGGCTGAACCATGAAGTGATGTTTCCCCACACTTCCTCAGTGACAGTTACTATTTCTAAAGGTATGACCAACAAAACAGTTTTTCTATTCTTTTCCTTTCTTTACTCTAGCCAAATATTATTTTCATCCCCCTCAACTATATAAATTTGGAAAATTCCAGCATCTAAAATATGCCAGCATTTCTTAGCTGAAAGATCCCTAGAGGACAGTTTGCTGATGCTTACCCTGTATGCATCAACAGTCATTTCTGCTCTGATGTCCTCAGAAACCAGCCCACAGAAGACACATAGATTGGGGACAATGAGAAAGGAATTTTGCAGTGAGCATGGATCCCAGACTCCTGTGATAACATGTGATATTTCCTCTCCATGTCTCTAGGGGTCACAGGCCAGTGCCTCCGTATGATGACTGCAAAATCATTTTTTTAAAAAAGCTGCAAAACATGTACCATTGCTTGCAAAGCAGTTCTAAGCACTGCCACTTGGGTGCTATTTGATTAAGCAGTGTACTTGAATTCCTTCTTCCGCTCTGCGAAGGTCCCATGTTGATGTGCAGGTTAATGTCCTTAACCCATGGGTTTAACTTAATTCTCTACAGGTTACTTCGTAGATGAACCAAGGTCACATCTCAGCGTGCATACATTTGCATATATATGTTCCATCACTCTACTCAGTACTGCCACCTACATTTGAACATATTGTGTATTGTGCAAATCAAAGACACTTTCCACTCATGAACATTGCCCCTATAATTGTGAATCCTGACATATGTATGGTGTTTTTAGAAGATCATGTATTGGGGGGCTGGAGAGAAGATTTAGCACTTAAAAGCACTGGCTGCTCTTGCAGAGGACCCATATGATGTGACCAACCATCCTAACTTCAGTTTCAGGTAATCTGACATCCTCTTTTGACTTCCATGGGCATTGCATGACATAGGTGTACTTACATATATGCAGGCAATCCACTCATACACATAACATAAAAATAATAACTAAAATATTTGAATCATGAATGGCTTCATTTACTGTATTGTTTTGTTTTTGTATTTATCTATTGCGAGTACTTGCCTGTGTGTGCATGTTTATGTATCTTTACAGAGACCAGAAGATAGCCTTAGCTGTCCTAATTGAAGTTCTTCCTACCTTTTATTTTTAAAATATTCTTTTTTAAATTTTGTGTTTATGAGTATTTTGCCTGCATGTATGTAAGTGTACCACATGCATGATATGCTCATGGATTCCAGAAGCGGGCATCTGATTCCCTGGAAGTGTAGTTACAGATGTTTATATGTCACCATGGGCCCACTAGGAACCAAATCCAGGCTCTCTGCAGGAGCAGCCAGTGCTCTTAACTGCCAACTCATCTTTCCAACTCCCCATCTTGTTTTTCAACACAGGGTCTCTCATGGACTTGGAACTCAGCAAGCAAGCTATGCTGGCAACCCCCATGACCTAGTGACCCATATATCGCTGCCTCTCCAGGACTGGGTTACAGGCTGGGTTACATCTGACCTGTGTGGCTTAGTTTACATGGATTCTGAGCATCTAACTCAGGTCCTTGTGTGTGCAAGGAAAGCATTTTAACTGACTGTGTCATAGTCCCAACTCCTGTTTTTTCCTTTCTTTCTTTTCTTCTTTCTTCCCCTGTGTGGATAGTTAGATGTAATGGAACGGTATCAGTTGCCTTGTTATGTGCAGATCAGATTAAAGTAGATTAATCAACCACAGCATTCCTGAGATCCTCAAACCTTGAAAATCATCACATATGCATATTACTGTAGCATGTAGCATGAACCCTAGCCTTCAGACTTTTCCTCACCACCCTTTCAGGGTGCTGGTATGCAGACACCTCTGTCCCTGTTCCCACTGACCTCCTCAGAGCAGCTCTGTCAGATGTAAGGTCCCTGTGTAATGGACAGCCCACCTGATTCCACTTTCTCTTAGCCATTACTGACCCCATGCTTTTATCTTGTCTGATATAATGCCACTGATGGCCTTTCTTGAAATATTGAAATCTCTGCATGCTCTTCCTTCAGCCTGCTTGCATTTACACCTCTCGGTCTAAGAGGCATTAAACAAGGATACCTTCAAGCCAGACTGCATAATGTCCCTGGGATTCTAATGCAAGATTTGTGGCCTGCCTTCACTGAATAGGTTAAAACATCATGGGAGGGGAAAAAAAAAACAAACAAGAAAATAGAAATCCTGAATAGTCACTCCGACAATGAAACACAAGATACATTATGTTACTTCCAATACTGTAAAAAAAAAAAAAAAGAAGTCAATTTTAAAATATGACATCATCTTTTTGATCCTTTCCTGAGACTGAATTCTAATCAGCAGAACTGAAATATCACATTCATCTGAATGCTTTATATGGACATATGCATTATTAAAAAAGAAATTCAAGACTGATAAAGTTTGTAAGGAATTCAAAGATTCAACTATAAAAATACAGGCAGAGCAAAAATTTAACATTAAAAATACCCCTATGCTTCAAATTATGGCTGGGGAACCAGGGTTCCTTTTCTGGGTTAACAGTCTTGCTAACAGAAGAATTTGAAAGCAAACTCCCTGAGAACTCCAAGGACCATTTTTACTAGAGTTGAAAAATGATGGTGAAGCCATCAAGCTGACAGTTCCTGCGGCTGCCGAGGGGAAGGGGATGCAGAGAAAAGGGAGATGTTTTCGGTTAGGCATGCAAAAGAGGAAGTCTGAACTTGTCTAAGTTAGGCATGGACCTCGAAGTCAGCCAGCAGGTGAAGAAGGAGGAGTGGAAGCATCTTGTAGAATCAGTTGAACGCACCCAGAGTGTTAGGAAAAGCCTGCTTAGGCGCTTGGTCAGGTGCTGAAAAAAATCATTTAAAAAGACGAAAAAAGGAAAATGCGTGTGTTTTGTTAGAACTCAGAAGAGTGGGCAGGTGAAGTGGAGACGGTCTGTTGGCAGTTTCATGGGGACAAGATGACTACTGCAGATGGAGACCGCTACAGTGGTCCAGAACTGGTAAAATACAGAGAATGAGTGTCTGTGAGATGCTTAAACCTATGTGACACATCTTCAGTGCAACCGCGACGCATAGGGTGAGGATGTGTCAATTCTCACCAGAGAGGTTTCCTTATTCAGTAGATGGTGATTAACACAGAGACCCACAGTTAGCCAATGTGCAGAGACCAAGAGGCCAAAGAGTGTTTCAACTGAGGATCACTGAGGAAAAGGAGGCGGAAAGATAATAAGAAGCAGAGGGAATGGAAGACCCAGGGAAATAGAGTCTTCCAGACAGATGGTCACATATTCAAATGAACTCACAGCAATGGTAACAGTATGCCATATGCAAGCTCAAACCAGACAAAATCCCATCATAGACATGGGGAAGTAGGTAAGAAATCCCAGTGTAACCTAATGAACTTTTGGCAATTGACAGCATATGGGAAGGGGCAAGACACTGTCTCACTGAAGGACATTTGGGGACAGAAATCAAAGTCTATAGACTGTGTTAGTACATTAAATTAGTGGTGGGAGAGGGGTTGGGTGCTTAGAGGATAGGGGATCTAAATATTATCAAACTATCTTGTATGAAAATAACAAAAATTTAATTCGAAATAAATTAAAAAGAAGACAAATAGGAATCAATTTGTAGTAAAGAGGTTTCATAGAAAATATTTTGAAGGCACATTCTTATAAGAGGTTGCCTCTGAAGCAACCTGCCTCCATCACCTGCTAACTGTATGAACAGCCTCTAAACCGTGGAGACAAAAACAAAGCATCATACCTCTTTCTCCAGCGCATGCTTCCTGGTGATCAGACATCTCTCTTAAGTTGTGTCAGGTAATGATGCAGGCACCAGGTTCTCCTCTACTTGCCTGTGGAATTGCTCTTGGAAATAATAATTTACACTGTCTATATTTGTATCAACAGTCAGGATTAGAGAGGTCTTGGCATTGAATTTTGGCCAGGGCTCCTTTAGAAATTTAGGGAGTAGGGTGGGGGTCTTGCACAATGACAAGTGAAATACAGTAGTGCCTACAAGATATAATGCCATTCCTCTTCAAATATAATTACAAAGGCATAGAAGATACCCTGAGCACATTTGCACTCAGTCTTGCATTCTTTGCTAAGTTTAGACGGAATACATTTTGATGAGCAATTCAAAGTATGTATTCATAAAAATATATTCATCAGAAAGTTTGCTTTTGGAAAAAGCCTCCACCCTCTCTAGATATATATAATCCAGTTTGAAACCTGAGATCCTTCTATAACATGCCCAGCTAACTTCACACTTAAGATCCTTGTGTGAACATGTACACATTCACTTATTGAATGAAGTCAACTTGGAGATGGGCAAGTCTCTGATGATGTGATATAGTCACTGGATGTGATTAACTTAATATAATCCCCAAAAGTCATCTAGACACACCACCTTTCTCGGTCCTTCCCTTCCTCATTGCATCCCTCTCTCCTTCCCTCCGCTCTTCCTTCTCTACTACCCTCCCTCCCCTTGCTTGTCCTCCCTCCTGTCTGCCCTTCTCTTCCGTCCCCTTTTCTTTCCTTCTTCCTTCCTGCTCTTCTTCCATCCTCCTGTCTCCCTCTCTGTCCCCCTCTGTCACTTCCTTTCTTCCTCTTGCATTTGAGAGCAAGCAGTAGAAATCTCGAGCTTTTGGGCCAGTCTGGGCTACTTAGTAAGATCTTGTCTCTTAAAAACAAAGTGAGAAAGAAGGTAAGAAAGAGGTAGGAATGGATGGAGGGAGGGATGGAGTGAGGGAGAGTTGGAAAAGGAGGAAGGGAGGAAGGAAGGCAGGAAGGAAGGCAGGAAGGAAGGAAGGAAGGAAGGAAGGAAGGAAGGAAGGAAGGAAGGAAGGAAAGAAGAGGGAAGGAAGGAGTAATTGATATTATCCAGGGAATTTGAACTAAAAAATGGCACCATTTCTAGGCAAGAAATCTGATGATCTGTTATATGGAAAGGCCCCTGCCATTCCTCTTAGAAAAGTAACAAATTATTATATGGTAATGTTTTCTCTTTAGGAATACTGGTTTGTAAGTTCACAGCATTCTAATTAAGAAACCTGACATCTCCTCAATTGGAAAAGCTCTACTT
The DNA here is from genome assembly GCA_035773235.1 of Eospalax fontanierii. Classification (NCBI taxonomy): domain Eukaryota; kingdom Metazoa; phylum Chordata; class Mammalia; order Rodentia; family Spalacidae; genus Eospalax; species Eospalax fontanierii. The sequence goes on along the minus strand of JAJHUQ010000048.1, from coordinate 3,656,554 downwards.
AACAGAGTGGTTGACACTGTTAAATATTGGTAACTGCTGTCACTTTATTCAAAGCCTCTGAGACAGACACAAAGATACAGACAGAACGTGGGCTAGAGGTAGGTCTCCCAACACTGAAGGACTAATGCTCAGCAGCTCAGGAACTTGGGAAGCTGGGCACATCATCTCCAGGCTCATACTCTCTGCTTCTGTTATTTTTCTCGTTGTGGCGGAATGCCTGACGAATGTAACTTATTGTATCCTAGCACACAGTTGGAAGGTTCCATCCTGCATGAGAGGAAAGTCATAGCAGCAAGAGTCACAGAAACGGCTCACAGGACACCTGCAGTCAGGAAGCCAAGAGAAATGCATGCCAGGGCTCAGCCAGCCCTCTCCTTCTGATTCATTCCATGACCCCAGCCCATGGGATAGTGTCACCCACATTTAGGGTCAGGCCTCACTCTTCGCTTCCTGGAAATTCCCTCATTGACGTATCAGAGGTGTGTTTCCATGGTAATTCTAAACTCAGTCAAATTGACTATCACACTGTCCAAGATGGCTTTCCAGTGTCATGGATGGGGATAAAGGAAACAATTATCCAATAAGAGTTGCTAATGCATGGTAAAGAAGACTTTACTCAGGATGACTGCCACATTGGTAGGGTCTCAAAGATGGGGTTCGATTCACCAAGAGGAAATGCTTTTTTGCATGAATGCTGAAGATCTAGGAAAGGAATCTAAGGAGATTATACTTGGGCGGGACATTGCCTGGATCCCCGAGTCACCACAAGAAGGGACTTTACAGAGTTGCCTGATCAACCCAAATAAGAAATAGTTTTGTGTGAATCTTTGGAACCATTGAGACTTACAGGTTCTTGAATCATAAACAAGTAGGTCATTTTTCACAGATGGGAAACTTCTGGGAGGTGACATTTGGAATAAGGGGTATTCTTGCTAAATGGACCTAACATTCTCCTTGCTAGAGAGAGTCCAGGATGTTATTTCTGAGGTGGAGGATGTGACAGAATAAAGAAGTGATTCGATGATACTCAGGGAAGACAGAGGTGAATAATCCTGTTAGATGTCATGGAAGGTGGAGAGTTGGTATTAAACTCACTCATCAAGGTTTGTTGCTATAATGGAATTCTATGAGGAACTCTTGGATGGGCCTTGCAGAAAGTTCTAGAGTCTGGCCATAGTCTGGCCAAACAAAGAATCTTGTTAAGGAAACCTGGGATGAATGTGATCTACATAGGCATTAGACATCTATGATGTAACAAGCAAAAGATATTTGCCATGTACTCCTTAGACATTGGGACTAAAGGAAAGGTTCTCTAGTTCAGATTTTCTGCCACCTGAACAGTAGAAGGTTCTATATAACCAGTACCTCCTGTCCTGAGGATATTTTCTGACTGCTGAATTCTCTATGCACTACTTGCATTTAAAGCATTTTTTTATGTGAATACGTGTATTACCTACATGTGTGTAAGTGAACCCATATCATGCAGTGCCTGTGGAGGTCAGAAGAGAGTGTTGGATCCTCTGGAAGTAGAGTTCTAGATGGTTGCTAGGCTTCATGTGGGTGCTGAGAATCAAACCCAGGTCCTATGCAAGAGCAGTCAGTAGTGCTCCTAACATCTGAGCCATCTAAAGCACAATTTTTGAGCCAATGAGAGCCCTGGTTCCTATACTGTTTCCAGTTCTTCCAGTAAAAGCCAGAAAAAGGAAAGGTTTTCTTATCAACTTTCCTCTCCAGATATTACAGTTAGGGAATTGCTCACCAGAGTAGGGTCTCTGCCCCCCACCGGGGGGGTATTCAGAATTTTATGGGCAATGAAGGAATAACATACTTTATTTTAACATAATAATGTAAAAATACATGTAAATACATAAAAGATAAGAACAGTATTAAAACTGTATCATGACTTGGTGGCATAAATGTCAATAAGATCTTTAGCACTGAAAGTTCATCTTTTGTAGTGCCTGGGGTTGAGCCTGGGCCTTGTTGCATGCCATGAACCGACACCCATAGGCCATTGTCTGAATTTAAAATAAACTACAATATTCAATACTACTGGCACGGAGTGTGTGGTGGTTTAACTGAGAATGTCCCCCATAAGCTCCAAGTATTTGGACATTTTGTACACAGTTAGTAACACTATTTTGGGTGTGGCTTTAGAAGGTGTGGCTGTGCTGGAGGAAGCACATCACTGAAGATGGGCTTAGAGAGTTCTTAAGCCTTGCTGGATCTCCAGTCACTCTGCTTCCTGTGCCTGCTTGAAGATGTGAGTGCATAGCTTCTGCATCTGTTCTAGCCACCTCTGCTGCCATGTCATCCCAACATGACGGTCTCTGGAACTGTAAGCTAAATAGTAGACTCTTCCTTTTATAAGCTCCCTTGGACAGTATTTCTATCCAAGCAGCAGAAAAGAAACAAACACAGGGTCCCTAAGGATAGTAATCTGGTCTTACCTCACCCTCTCGTCATGAGGTTATGGAGTATTTTATTTTTATCCATCGGTAATATATCTTTATTTCATTCTTGAGGACACAAAGGACTCCATAATGCCAAACACTGTGGACCAAGCAGGGTCAGCGTCCCATGTGTTGCCCAACTGAATCCCCTTGGAAAACATGGATTCTAACACAGTGATTTCATTGCCAAAGAATATTTTATTTTACATTTTCATTTCCATGATCTGTGGAATATTTTCATTTGACACACTCATTTGAAGAAGAAAGCATTGTCTACAAATGAGATTAATACTTTCCTTGTGTTTTTTAAACTTTCTTTTTAATTTATTTTCTAGTCTCTATATTTTAGCATATGTTGAATGCCTGTCAGGGACAACGGACACATTCTTTCTTTGAATTCTTCATTCCACAGATTATAAAGGTTACAATGGTATCTTTCCTGCACAGCTACTGACCTTGTAAAAGAATACTTGTATATACATTACTAGACTGTTGGCTTAATTTTGGACATCTTTGTAATACAAGGAATACAAATCTCTTTTTAAGAATATGTTCAAAGTTTTAAAACCCACTAGGGTTTGTTTGAATATAGTAACTATGGAGGTAACATCAACAGAATGTTCAGAAAACAAGTAGCCAGCCCTTATAGCTATATAAAAGAATAACAGCAAAAATAATAACTGTCCCTTCAATCACATTAGGTCTCTCCTGGGCAGAAAGAAAATGCAAAGTTCCTGTTCCATATTCAAAGCAAAAGTTTACTGTGGGAAATGGACTGAAATTGGTGATTACTGTGGATTTTCCTAATAAGCATGATGGTGAAATGTCTTCAGATGTGCTACAGTGACCTCAATACAGGTTAGTTATCCTCCGACAGACAGTCCCACAAACTCAAGTATTTTCTAGAAATTCACATACACTGAACGTTTAAAACATACCTTAAAATCCTGAACTTTATATGTTACTTGACAGCATCCTTTAGAATCCAAAAATATCAGCAGGACAAACTTGCATGTTCTTAAATAAGAATGTTACAGTGGGAATCATTCCTTTTGCTTTCATTTAGTAAAGTTTAGATGTGAAAGGTCCCTCACAGGTTCATGCATTTGATTATGTGGCCCATAGCTGGTGCTGGTGCTTTGCAAATTTGGTAGGGTGGAGAACCTTCAGGAAGCTGAGCCTCAATGGATGGAGGAAGGGTCAAGAGAGGTGAAGACCTCTTTATTCAAGACAAACTTTGAAACTACTCTATCAGACCATCTCTTATACAAACCCATAAAGCATGTTGCAAGAATGATTGAGGTTTGGGGGACGTGGAGTTACAACAGAATTGTGCATCTTACAGCATGTAACAAACACATATTTCTCTGCCACAGAACAGAACCACACACAGTACTCTTGTACCTGTTCAGTAACATATTTAGCCCTAAAAATCACTCAGGTGCCTAGAAAGAATGGATTCCTGAGGTCCCCACCACTGCCCTGAAAATTGTATATACTTTTCACACTGAGAACTGCAAACACTGTTGGCAGAGATTCCCTGAGGTGCAGTAGAACCCAAAGTGTCCTGTCTTGTGACATATCAGATGAGGGATTGGACAAACCACTCAATGCTCAGAAAGACATATTTATCAGTCTTTATTGATTTTGTTTAAATAGTGATAAACCCCTATGCCCCTAGAGATCTTAAACTTCTTGAGGAAGAAGTATACATCTAAGTAAATATAGGTATGTAAGTGTCTATCTAACTGTGCACATGGTGAGTAGCGATTGATGTTTGTGAAATACCAGTAATACTGATTCATCTTTCCATAACCAAGTCAGAATGTGCTTTGTCCATCACAGATAAACAGTCCTTCATTCATTGTAAAGGTGTATATGTGGGATGGACTGAAGTCTTTACCAGTTTCACTGTCTTCTTTGCAGCTGCAAAGGGGAGTGCTAAGAATCTCTGAGTCATTTCAAACTGCAAAGTCAATGACCCTTTGCACTACTGATTCTTAGCGAGTTTCTTTCTTAGGATGGGTGGACTGACCTCTGAACCTTCTCCCCTTGCTCTACACTAGTGTTATGTGGAACTGAGCTAGGTGAGTCCAGAGATGAAGTTCTTGGAAGGAATGGCATCCCTATGTCCCACTAGAGCCCCAGCTGGGTTCCATGTGCACGTGCTGTTCATACAGAATCGGTAATAAGTGCAAAACAAGGGCTGGTCTCCCTTCAACCACAGACACCCCACACTGGCCTTTTAAATGAAGACTGCAGACTGAGCCATTTATGTCTTTCTGTTCTTCAGAGACAGCGTCTAGCTACTCAGGGCTTCAGTTGGCTGTGCTTTTCTTGGTCATACTGACAAGTCAGGGTGGAGGACGAGGCACAGTAGAGCTGAAGCCAAGGCTTCCATACAATGTTGTCTATGGAGAGCTGGCTGGGGACCTCCTGGAGGGTCGTGGTGTGTTTGTTGGCCACTTCTTGCATGACCTCAAGGATTTCATGGAACCGGGGTTCTGATGTTGGCATCAGTGGGTTTCTCTCTCTTGGATCTTTGGCAATATCAAACAGCAAAGGTGGGTCGTGGTGAGTGATGTAATTCCCAAAACAGTAGCACACATGCGTGGAAAAGCATCCATTGGCACCCTTGGCCTTCCAGATGGAGGTGCCTGGAGAGGAAGAGGAATCAACTTTGTTAGCTGAAGAACAGTGTGATGCACATTGTACATTAGATACGATGCTACGATGTGCATAAAGAAGGCAAAGGCTTATCACTCAGTGAGAGAGGAAATATACACACAGTTCACCAGTCCTGCAGGCTGGAAAACATCACACCCAGGGATGAGGATATCCATGACGCTGAGTATCTCAACTTGTAAATGGAAAATATGCCATGTTTTGAACATTCTGACTTCTCAAGTGAAGAATCCACACTTGGCTCTGTGACACGTAAAACCATGACTGCACTAAGAATATAGTAATAGATGCTTGGAGAGATGGTTCAGTGGTTAAGAGCACTAGCTGCTCTTCCAGAGCACCCAGGTTCGGTTCCCAGTGCCCACATGGCAGCTAACAACCATCGTCCTTAACACTGTTCCAGGGGATCTGACACCCTCTTCTGGCCTCCATAGGTACTGGAATACATGAGGTGTACTTACAGACATGCAGGCAAAGCACATATACACACAAAAATAAGAAACAACGAACAAAAATTACCATCCCAACATATGTGTTTATGTGTATGCATATATAGGATAGGTATGTGTATTTGTATAGGTATATATATGTTGACATATATATATATATATATGATATATATGATACAGATTAGTTTAGGTTTAGAACTGGATCCTTTTGCCATGATGAAAATTACATTCATGTAAATACAGTATTCACTCATTTAAAACTACGAAACCAATCCATTTCTGATGCTGAATGTATATGACTTGATTTTATTTATTCCCTAACAGAATCATAACTAAGAAAATGGACTAAATTTATGAGTCACATTGGAAAAAGAAAGGGATGGGGAGAGACAAAGATATGAGAGGGAGGAAGAGAGAGAGAGAGAGAGATATTCTATGATGGATGCACAAAGTTAGACACATTAATCAATGGCATTCTTTTATGGTTTTCTATTAAGTGGGAAAATCTTTCCTTTCCTACCTGTCTCCCTGCCAGTTGCTCTATCATGCTATCAATTTCTGTATCTCTTTTTCTTCTCTTCCACACCCCTCTTCTGTCTCCCTCTTCCTTTTACTCCCAGTAGCGATTAGGGGGTGCTTTATTTACAAATACAAGAAGTCCCTGAAGTCTGTATCCAGAGAAATCACCTAAGACCTTCCCTTTAAGAAACCTTGTTGACAGAAACAGAGATCAAGGATTCAATGTCTAGCAGTTGACCAGAATATGAAAAGCTCCTGTGTGGACCACCACTCACACCCCAACATCTCAAACTTGTACCCTATATATATGTCCAGCACAGAAAGCAGATGCAATAGTGTACTCAGTCATAGAACACACACACACACACACACACACACACACACACACAACCAGGAGGAGCAATCATCCTTGAGGTAAGACTTCAGTTGATACTGTGTTCTGTACATTTTTTCAACATGCAAGAATGTTGACTCCAATACTAAAGGAGGCTAAGGGGAGAGGGTCTTCAAGGATAGTGTGGTGTTAATCTTGGCTGTCAGACTGACTGGATTTGGAATCATCTCAGAAGCAAGCCTCTTAGCATGGCTGTGAGAAAGCTTCTAGTCTGGGTTAATGGCGGACCAAGATCACCTTAAATGTGAGTGGTAACATTCCTAGACTGGAAAAGAGAGAGCAGGCTTTCCCTCTGCCTTCTATGTGCCAATGCAAAGGGACGAACTGTCCCAAGATCCTGCCGCCTTGACCTCCCCACCGTAATGCATGGTACCCTGAATCTATGAGTCCAAAATGTCCCTTTCCTAAGTAGTCTCTAGTGAGACGTTTTCAGCCAGCAATGAGAAAATCCATACAGACAGTGAATGAGTAACAGAGAGGATGAAGAAACTGTTGTAAAGTTACACCATGGTTAGGGTTACATATCGTATCAATACAGTAAAATGAAGTTCCCTTGTGAAATTTTTAGCATTCAGGTTATATCCTCAGCAATCTTTTATAACATTTAAATCCAACTCATGCCTTCGTAGGAAGGACAGTTCCTGTGTAACAACAAGTTCTGTATTCATTAAAAAATTCAGATACTGAAGTTTTTCACAAGTGAAATTATGTGTAAGCAAGCACATCTGTCTCAGGCCATTCAGGCATTTCTTTTGCTGTATGATGATACAGGCTTTTGAGAAGACACCCACTCTCCAGCAGCCTACCACAGGTGAAAATTATGGCAGATAAAGACTCACTTAAAGGCTCAGTGCTGGCTCACATCACATGTTCGGTTACTTGGAAGACTGGAGTAGGATTAAGATCGTGATGTGTAACCCAGTGTGGACAACACAGGAAGACTTTGTCTTAAAATTAGCAACAAAAATGAAATCCATTTAAGAAAAAAGACATAAATTAAAAGCCTTGAATTAACATGCTTGGCACAACTAGAATGAACTGCAGTATGTGAATATCCCTTTTGTTGTTAGGCTTCCTGTATTTGTTTTACATGAGACCAAACAGACCTTCCCAGAGGAAAGATACTACACCTCTATTGCAGTTACCTTGATAATTTTCATGTAGAAAGACAGGGTTTGGGCTTGGGAAAATGCTTAGTTCATAAATTCAGGCCCAAAGGGAAGGACCAATGTTCAAGCTCTAGAACCCAGGAAAAAATGCCAGGCAAGTACGAGTGTGCCAGTAAATCCTAGAGCTGGGGTGGCCAAGACAGGAGGGTCCCTGGGGCTTATGGCCAAGTACTCAGCCAATGGGAGACCAGGTTTCAATACAGTAAACGTTGAACAATGCCAAAAGAATGACTGTCTGACCTCCATATGCACACACACACACACACACACACACACACACACACACGCATGCATACACATACAATAAAGGAACACAGGTCAACATTGTAACTGTGGTATTTTGTGATCAATGGATCAAAACACAAATGAATCAGAATTAGGATGATAACCCTTAAAGTCATTGTCATTGGGGTGTGCACCAGCCATAGTAAAAATCCTTTAACTTCACACTGGCTATGCACAGGATTCCTTGTCCTAGAGGGTCAGTGTGAAACAGCTGGTACAGACAGAAGCAATCTGGAAAACCTCCTCTTCCTTGCTCCCACAGTTGCTCATCTGGAGGAGGGTGTCTTGAACTTGGCATGTCTTTGGTTTTATTTTTATTTTGGGAGGGGGAGGAGGATGGGAATCTGGAGAATGAAGGTGAGTTTTGCACAGACGAATATATTAGAGAGGCTTCATAATGAGGCACCTGCAGTCTGTGGAGAAGCCGTACATAATAGCTAAGTTGCTTACATGTGTTACGTGTGCGTTCCTTCTATAGATAAGGTCGGGTCAACATGGAGACTCACAGGGCTGCAGGAAGTTTTATGGGACTTGTTCACCATGTCCAGCAGTGTTGAAAATGGCATCTTGTACCTTCTCAGTATTTACAAGGAATTGCCATGTGCCACTTTCTTCTCATTTACCAGAGATTCAGTTCAGAAGTCAGTTCAGTGTCATGGTGACAGCGTGTACTGCATACAGACATATCAATTCTTGGGGTCAACTCAGAGAAAGCTGTGACACTGGCAATGCAGGAGAAGCCCCCTTTCTTCTTCCTCCAAGAGGTGTGAATACTGAGGGCAGTTTGAACCTGACATTCCGGTCAAATCTCAGCATACTGCAAACCCCAGGAGAGCTTAGGCTGCGGGAAGAAATTCATTCTAAGGACCACTAGCTTTTGAAAGCTGTGACTGTAGGATGTTACCGCCACCTCAGAGCAGTCCTGCAGAGATGTACACGTGGGACGTAGATGCAAGACACCACCTGTGTTCTATAAGCAGCAGCATCACCTCCAGCAGAATCACAGGTGCAGCCAAGGGGCACAGAGTGCGGAATGAGAATTCATTTTTCTGAAGCATTCTTCTTGGGAGATAGATTAACGTGTGCCTTCCTAGACTGTTGCTGTGTGTGAGCATCAGGCGGACAGGTAGAAGGGAGGGAAGGAAACAGGGGGAGGGGAAACAGGGGCAAAAGGAAAGGAGTACGAGGAAGGGGGGCAGTGTCGTAGTTTCATTCCTGACGCCTTGATACAACACCGTGACAAAGGAGAGAGGGCTTTATTTCACCTGACAGTTCCAGATTACAGCCCCTCATTGTGAAGGACTCAGGGCAAGAACTTGAGACAGTCACATCACATCCACAGTCAGAGACCAGTGAGTAAGGAACACACACACACACTCACTTGCTTTCTTATGCTAAGCTCAATTTCTCTGTCTCACTCAGTTCAGAACCCCCTTCCTAGGGAATAGTGCTGCCCACAGGCGACTGAGTCTTCCTACATAATTAAGGTAATCAAGACTACCCCACCCCTAGACATACTCAAAGGCCAACCTGGCTTGGATCACCCCTCACTGACTCTAGGTTTTTTCACATTGACAATTAAAGCTAAGCATCAATGAGGGACAGGGAGAGGAAGATGGAGGGAGAAGTCAAGAGGGAAGGAGAGGAAAGAAAAGGGGAAGAGATAGAGGGGGCAAGGAGGGAGAGAGAAGTGGACAGAGAGAGAAGGACAGACAAAGGGAGAGAGAGAGTGAGGAACGAACAAGGAGGAGACTATGCAAAGACAGAGACGGAAAGGCAACCCATGAAACACAATCTGCTTCAGAGAAAGCTGGTCTCAGGCACAACAGTCTGCACAATGCTGGGCTGGTTATGGAAATTCAACCTGGGACAGAGAAATGCCCATGGTGAGGCTCCAAACTGTCACAGAGACCTGGCCACACTCATGCTACAACGGTACTGTCCAGGAGGGCATGGGGACATCTTCCACATGTGAAACACGAAGAAGACACTGGGTTGTGCATGTGAGTCTCCAAAGTAAGAGCTCCCTGGACATTATGTTCCCATTCTTCCATTTCCACAGCAGCCAGAGACCCCCATACAGCTTCTCTTAGGCTCTGAAGGATGTCATGATTGGATGGCAGTCCCACTGATCTCCAGAATCCATGATTTGGGTCCAGCTCCATATCTTGCCATGGGATGCTATAGTCTGTGCTTCTTTCTGCTTCTCTCATTACTGAGGACCTTCTTCTTACCTGCCTACAGACTTTATTTTCAGGATTAAATCATTCACCTTCTATGCAAAGGTCTCACAGATGTGCTAGGCGTATGTATAATAGAGATGACTCCAGAGTTACTTAGGAACACCCAGCTATCACCAATCCAAGAAAGAAAGAAAAAAAAAAAAAAGAAACTGCACACTGGGTGCCATCTGCTTTTAAAGCTGTTGTTCCCATAAGATGTATCTTAAGATGTATTTGTTCCCTACTAAGGATATAGAAACTAAATTTAAATGACTCTAACACATTGGCTCTTAGCATAACACTCAGATTTAGACTTCTCTTGAATGCTATTCGAATGCTACACTTGGCAAGACTGATTTTACATGCCTGATGTGTGCCGTGTTAGGCATAAGCCAGACTCCATTATTCTAAGAGTCTGGTCTTGCAGAGTTTGCCCTCTGGCTCCATGCTGGACTTCAATAACCATTTCAAATACTGCCTTCTCTTTTTTCCATTGAGAAAAACCCTATGGTGGTTTGAATGAGAATGTTCCCCATAGGCTCTAAGCATTTGGACATTTTGTCCCCAGTTGGTGGCTCTGTTTTGGGATGTCTTAGAAGGTTTGGCCATGCTGGAGGAAGCATGTCACTGCGGGTGGGCTTAGAAAGTTCTTAAGGCTTGCTGGATCACTAGTCACTCCTGTGCCTGGTTGAAGATATGAGCACTTAGCTTCTGTGCCTACTCTAGCCACCTCTGCCACCATGCCTCCTCATCATGATAGACTCTTGCCCCTTTGGAACCATAACCTAAATAAACTGTCCCCTTTATAAGTTTCCTTGGTCAGCATTTTTATCACAGCACCAGAAAAGTGACTAATACAAACCCACACCTAAAAGGACCTTCTGCTTGCTTCCAATCTTACTCCAGGCCAACTGTAACCTGCTTACTCCTGAAACACTCCCTCCCAAAACCTGTTAAGTCCATCCCAGTATCCTCAGAGAGTTATCAATGTCAATGTCACAAGTACCCACGCCATTCAAGGTCATCAGGATCTTGCAACTCAGCTCTGAAAGGTCTATGTGCCTAAGTTCTCCAAAGATCCTGTGAAGCATACTCTGAGTCTTTCATGACAACTTCTTTCCCGAAGCACTCAGCACTAGGTCAGTGTATCTAGATCATGTTCTGCTTCCCTCTGTGGCTGGCTGCATTTGAACTCATGATAGAGACCTCTGACCCAAATGTAGGATGCTCAGTGCTATGACTACTAGCACCTGCTTCAGAGCCTGACAGGGTGAGAGCAATCCTTGCTTCTGCTTCTGATGTGGGATACTAAGTACAAAATGCCCTCTTCCACTAAGACCTATTGTATAGTATCGAAAGACAGCACTAAGTCCTATCACCTCCATTTCCTGCCTTCTAGATACTAACAAGACCTGGCCCCAAGTCCTCCTTTAGAAACAGGGCTTGGTTTCCAACAAGTAGTCAAAAGTTGTCATCTGTCTCAATTTAGACCCTTCATCTCATCCACAGTCTACAAGGTTTACAGTGTCCATTTCTGAGGCTGTAAAAAATGGGTGGTAAAAAATGCAGTGCTTCAGACAGCCTCCTGTCCTGGAGACCTTGAAACCAGTAGAGAACCCCCACTTGTTTGCCTGGGGTAAGGGCATTCATACAACAGCAGTCAGCAGAGATTCCAGAACTGGGCACAAGAGGTTTCATTTTCAGAAAGTAATTGCTGGAATGAAATGGAAATGGAGCTAGCAGATCACCTATGCAGGGCTGGGAGGAACAAGGGCGCTGGACTTGACAATGGACAAAGAGGGTTAGGGACACCCACTTGAAGGACAGATGGATAAAAAAGCTTTGTGACTGGGTACAGAGGGGTGTGTATGGCTTCGGTTAAAGACACTTAAGGGACATGGCCTCAAGAAGCCTGCACTGATTTGGGTGATTATCTTATTCATTTCTAGAGCACTTGTCTGTTAATGATGCAAGGAGAAAAAGGGTGAATGAGAGAGAGTGAGAGAAAGTAAACTAATGGTGCTTTTTGCCTGTAAAACCCAATTTTGCCATCAGTCCTGTGACTACATACCAACTCCCTACTTCCTGTATCACACCATCTCTTGGTCTATATAAGAAACTGAAATGGCCTGTTAGCACAGTTACAAGCCATTAGTTGTGAACATGGATACCCTGGACACAGACCATTGTTCTCAGCATCTCTAGAATCCAGGAGCAGATCGGTGATGAACCTCTGTCCTGCAGTCCTGAGTTCAAGGCATCTATAATAACGCCTTTGGCAGACAGCTGAGAGGCCTTTTATATCTTGTCATTTTTTCCATTCAACAAACTGGCTTCATTCATTTGGCCACTGCAGATCTTTGCTCTTTGTGTAGATCCAAACATCAGGTTCTTCAAAGAGGAAGCTTCAGCACTCAGAAGTTTTAGAGGGAAAATGAGGGATTGGAGAAGAAGGAAGAGGAGGAGGAGGAGGAGGGGGGGGGGGGAGGAATCGAAGGAGAAAAGGAAGAGGAGGAGGAGGACGAGAGGAAGAGAAAGAGAAGGAGGAGGAAGAGGAGAAAGAGGACAAGGAAGAACAGAAGGAGGTGGAAGAGGAAGAGGAGGAGAAGTAAGAAGAAGAAGAGGAGGAAGAGGAAGAGGAGGAGGAGGAGGAGGATGAAGGGAATTCTGCATCTCCTAGTCTTGGAAAACTGCCTGCTTCTAGACCTCACTCATTATTGTTTGTTTTCTGTTAGGGTCCCATTGGACACTAGTATACTTGTAATCTCTTTCAATTAAGGGGATTAAATGAGATATACATTGCAAAGTGCTCATCAGAGTGCTGGTAGACAATAAATAGACAATGAACCCAAGGGTTTATGATTGTAGAGTATGCTTCCAAAGATATTGCAAGGTTACATGAGAAGATGGGAAAGTCAGAATCAAGAGAATTGTAAACAGAATGCTCTATCACTGCCTCCATTATATTTTGCACAGATAGAAGGAAAGGAAGACACTGATGGTTGTTAAATATTTTATATTCTGGCCATAACTGAAATAGCTCTATAGAAAATATCAGAACTGAGAATCAATGGAAACCAATGAGAAAGCAATGCAGTTAACCGACATATGTGGGAAACACAAGTCAGAATTAGGCTATGGTAAATTTAAAATAAGCTGTGTGCTGTGCAATGGGGGAAGACTGTGTTTATGTACTGAGAAACTTGGGAATGGGGATATTTAATAGAAGTCATTTTGGATATATGTGTGTGACTAGCCTTCCCTCCTCGAGGGAACACAGAGGCTCATTAAATTCAGGAATGAAACATAAAACATTTACACAGTAAATAAAACTTAACAGGTGGGACTGGAGCGATGGCTCAAAAGACCCCAGTCTGGTTCCCAGCACTACATTCTAGCTAACAACCACTGTCCATAACGCCAGTTCCAGGGGATCCCAAGCACTCTTCTGACCTCCATGGGCATTTCATACACAGGTGCACTTCCACACATGCAGGCAAAACATTCACACACATATAAATTTAGAAAGAAATTTCAACTTAAAGCTTCTTGAAATTTACAAGACTCAGGTCTTTTCACTCCTGAGGTCACATTTGTAGTAACAGTTTCTTGGACAGGAGGTTCTAGGTGAGCTCTCTGCAAGCACTGCCGACAGCTCCATTGACATAACCTTCTTGTGGTCTCCCCAGGGCTGGGATGACAGTCACCCACATTCCTGAAAGGAACCACCCAGCTCTACTCCTGTGGAAAACCCCAGTAATCCCAGTGGTTCATGAAGCTGGACCTGGATACAATTGTCACTATGGTCTGTTGCAGTTGTCCTATTCGGGATAACATATTTGGTCATGTCTCTCCCAGGAAGGTCTCAAAACAATGATAGATGATCAAAAATAATTGTTGGCATGTTTTTTGGTCAACCACGGAGTTAATTTTGCAGTAAAGCTTTCATTGAAAAGGGAATGTTTCTGGACATGGTGGTGCAAGCTTTTAATCTCAGGGCTTAGAGGCAGAGACAGGTGAATCTCTGTGAGATTGAGGCCATCTGGTCCACATTGTGAGTTCCAGGGTAGCTGGGGCCACACGGAGATGCTGTCTCTAAAAAAAGACCAAAAAAATAAAAGTGAATGTCTTATAAACATGATTTAATTGTGTCAATATGGTAAAATGAAATTCAATGTGAAAAAATATGTTTAAACACAATGATGGAAGAAAGAAAATCACATTCATGAAGACTTTTTTTTTCCATCAAAAGCAAAGAGTTGTTGGGGAAGTTTATGATGTGTGTGAATCATAAATTTTATTGCACACACACACACACATACACACACACACACCACAACAAGTGGTTGTCCATCTGAGGGCTACTATACCTTGCATGGCTACTATCCTATTTTATCTCACCCCTAAGCTCAGCAAGTACATAAAAGATTTCATAGATAAATGCCTGAGTAAGCAAAATCATTTCATTGTAGAAAGGGAGGGAAGGAGGGAAGAATAAAGAAAAGGAAAGAAGGAAGGAAGGAAGGAAGGAAGGAAGGAAGGAAGGAAGGAAGGAAGGAAGGAAAAAAGGAAGGAAGGGAAGAAGACAAGAAGGAAGGACAGAAAAAGGGAACAAATGAATAGACAGAATGAGATGACAGGGAGGCAGGAAAGAAAATGGAAAGAGAGGAAAGGAAGAAAAGGAATACAGACAGAGAGACAAAGAAAGAGAGAGATGGGGAATTGGTCCTTAACACTGCGAGTCCATGTACATTCCTTAATAGATACCAAAGCTGATTTAGAATAACTGATTGACTATGGGCAATTCTTGGTGGGAATTGTGTGGACATGCCCCCACATAACTTTAGCCTCAGTCTTCTACTCACTTTTGATTATCAGATAAGGAAAGACATTCAACAAAGAACCGTCCAAACTATTAATAAAGATGAGAGTCAGATGGGGCTTTGTACACAGGCTAATGCATGAGGCTATGGAGGTGCAGGTAGAATCCCGTGATGTTGACTGGGTGTGCTTTGGAGGAAAAGTGAATTTTTTAATTGAGTGAGAATTCTGACCACTGCACAAAGCAAATTTTTTTTGCATGTACTGGGGAAATGGTGTTAAACGATTACATATATCTTAATTTGAGAAAGAGGAATATGAATGTATTCCTTCAGAATGAAGTCCTTTTTTTGATAGACAGATGATAGATAGATAGATAGATAGATAGATAGATAGATAGATAGACTGACTGACTGATTGCTTGATTGACTTGCATAGATAAGGTATTTCTAAGCAGCTAGGGTGATCTCAACTCATGAACTTGCCTCTGCCACTCAAGTCCTGGGATCACAGCTCTGAACCACTACAGATGTCTCCTATTGCTTTTTTCAATATTAACTTTAAGAATGAAGTTTATTTTTGTTATTCATAAGAAAAAAACAAGGTTCCTAACATACTTAAATTGAAATTGCAGCAGTAGTTGTGGAAGTCAGCTGGTTCTATATGAAATTGTCTCACTTCTGGGAGAGGGGTGATCTTGGAGTCCTGTACATGTTAACTGAGTTTTAAAAACATTTTACTTATTATATTTTATGTGTCTGAGAGTATGGCCTGCATTTAGGTAGGTGCACGCACATCGATGCCCACAGAGGTCAGAAGAGAGCATTGAATCCCCTGGAGCTGGAGCTGTGGACGGTTGTTGGCCTTTATGTGGGTGCTGGAACTTGAACCTGGGGCCTCTGCAAGAGCAGCTACTGCTCTTAGCTGCTGAGTCACCTCTCCAGCCCCATGAACTGATTTTTTTAATCCCATTTCCTCACATAATACCCCATTTCCTCACACAAACATACAGCTTCAAATAAGTGTGAGTTTTTTCTACAAACTAAGACTCTATACATGTCCATTGAAAAAAAAAAAACAACTCTTTAAACTCCTACCTGCTTCTTGGTTGAGGACACATGTTCCAAAAAATGTATCCTCTGTGAACTTTTTTCGAAAATATCAAGTGTCATTGTTAAAAATTGAGATATCAATGATGTCATTGTAGAGGACTGTTGTGACATATTTGTATCATCATTGGCCAGAATGGCCTTATGTGTCCTACGAATGTATTATTTACGTACTGCACTACACTAAATTGGAAAACATTCTCAGAAGCATTCCTGGGACTGTGCTGGGTCCAGTCAGCTTGGCAGCTCTCATGTCCATGTCATAGTCAGTTCATATTCTATGGGAATGTCTTATAAAAACAAACATCTGGATTAATGACTCTCGACTCTCTGAACCACATGCCCTTGAGACCTGGGCATTCAATCTTGTTTCCTGGGAACTCTACTCTGCTACCCTGTCTGGAAAGATAAAGAATACATGTAGGTGTGCTTGAAAATTCACATATCCCACTGAAAGGCAGCACATGCATCTTGACTGAAAGCATGAAAACTGAGAAAGGATGTTTGACATTGCATGAGAGATTCTAGCAAAGGCAAGATAAAACTTTTTTAGAAAGTTTCCCTAACTGAAAGTGAAGAATGAAAGTGAAGAAATGATTTGAATAAAATTATGGCCAGGGCTTGAGTGGAGGCCACAGTTTGAGAGTGGAGTCTATGAAACAGCTCTGAGAGACATCTGGGGACGAGTGTCCTCTGAGCTCAGGCCCATGGTTAGAATCTAAATTAAGAGCAGGCTGTCTTACTCAGGTTGTTGTAATATGGACAGGTAACACTCTGATATTTTGAAAGCTACGCAGCATAATCAACAGACCTAAGGATCCTTTTCCCGTGTACCATACATGCCATCCTTAAAATCATGTTGACATGGAGTTGAATCTGTAACAGCACTGACTTGTAGCTTAAAGCCTAAGGTGACAACAGTGATAGCCATTGAATTTAGTAAAAGTTTCCATCACAAGTCTCATGTTAATGCAAGAGCTCTTATCTGTAGTATAATTACGGTTTTGTGAATCTGTTTGAAAAGTGAATGGACTGCTGATACTCACCTGGCACAGGTACCTATGCTGTCTATGTCCCTTCCCTGTTAAAGATAGCTTTATCAGGGAAAGGAAAGTATTGATTATAATAGTTACAAAGGATTCATGATTTAAATTTCTTAATTTACATTTATTTACTTATGTAGGGGGCGTGTGTGTGCATGTGTGTGTATGTATGTGTTACTATGTGTGTGCATGCATGTGTACGTAGAGGCTGGAGGACAACTTGCCAGAGTTTATTCTTTCCTTCATCATGGGCATCCAATCCAGGTCATTAGACTGGGCGGTAAGGGTCATTTCCTGCACAGCTATCTCAGCAGCCCAAGATTTATGGCTTTAACAGATGCAATGGGGTGTTAGTTCTGACAGGTTTGTCAGAAAAAGTATTTAATGAAGTCTCATGCTCAGACATCCAACTAATCTGGATACCTAGTAATTTGATTTAAAAATGTCTACTCCTGGAGTGGAAGACATGGCTGGGAAGTTAAGAGCAGTGGTGGCTGCACTTGCAGAGACCTAGGTTCAGTTTCCGGTACCTACATTGCAGTTAACAACTATCATAAGTCCACTTACAGGGGAGCCAATGCTGTCTTCTGGCATCTGTGAGGCACAGCCCTCATATACATGTAGGCAAAGCACTTGTGTACATGAAAACACAAATAAATAAAATCTAAAAACCATACACATGCAGGTTCACTTTCCTGACATTAGTGAACTACTGGTGATTTATCTCAGCAAAGGAGGAACAAATTGAAATTGTTTGCCTACAAGAATGGGTCTGATGTCAACACTATCAATGTGGATAAATGTGCTGGTCTCAGTATACAGTCCCTGAAACTAAACCCTGATCCTAATGTTCTCTTTTGAGTCATAACAAAGTCTTTTGCATTTAGGTGGTAGCCCTCTTTTCTCTACACTTGCTGAAAACAGTCTACCCCTTCCAGTGATTTATGCCAATCCCCAACCAACATAGACCTGAGATAATCTAAAGAGCTCTAGTTGCATGTTTTTCCTGTTGACAAAATGCTCCATACAGAACATTCATCTCTTTCTCCTTAGGCACCATCAGCTCTCAGCACTGTGCAGAGAATATTCCAGAATGCATGCAAGCCCTGTGCAGAGAATTTTCTGTTCTATTTGCTGACAGAGACCCATATGAGATGAGGAATTTTTAAATAGCAGTTGCTTAATGAATATTGTTAGAAAATAATGACTAGACAGAACACTGAATAACTCAACACTAGACCATGTGTGAAATTCAAGTCTGCAAAGATGTGTACTCAACTTCAGATATCATCTGCAGATCATAACAAGAAAGATCCATAAAATCCAGGGTGGATTAACATTTGTTCATGAGGTGAGTGATTCCACCCTTGAGATCCAGTGCTTCCTTCATGTTTTTCTTTCTGGTTAAAAGCGGAAGACTTAATGGGGCTGTTTTTATCCAAGGCCAGTTGCCTAACCAGAAACCAGAACCAGAAACTCAGTTCTCTGTCATTCGTATTTTCTCTCCTCCCATCTTTCTTTGCCTTGACTTCTCCACAGAATGTGTCTTTCCCGCCTCTGGTGCAATATGTCCCTCCTGGTTCTCTAACTGGGGCTTTGCCTGAGAAAAATGCAGTTCTCCAAAGCCTAGGACATGATGCCATAGTTCTTTAAACACCAGGACTCACGGAAACTTTGTTTACTGCTATCTTTACAGGTGTCTGGGAAAAGGTAGAGTTGAGAGTCCATTAATTGGAACTTTTGTCCCAAAATGAGGAGGAATGATCCAGAATTGTGGGTTAGGATTTGTGGACACATGAATGTATGGGTGGAATCACTCACCTCATGAATCCAACTCGATTGTTGCCTTTCTTAGACTGCTGGAGATGAGGCCTGTAGCCTTGTGCCTGTTAAGCGAGGATTCTGACCCCGGAGCCACTCCCGTTCCGACAATTAAATCTTGTTACCCATTATGTGCACAATGTAAAGAACACTTTGTCTAGGAATGCATGAATGATCATGCATTTTGAATTGGCTTAAATTATCTAAATATTGCAAACTGATGGATGGCAAAATTCTGATTTAATGACATGTGAGTCACCATTTTTGAGGCTGAGGAAAAGTCTGTGCGTCAATGCCATTTGCTCTCATGCTCCCATTTAGTTGAAAATAGAGGTAGAGAAAATGTGGAGAATAGGCGGACGAAATAATATGTTTGGACTATGCATGAGGAACTCCTGGACAGAGCAGGAGTGGAATTCTTTCTCTTTGAAGGCAAGGCAGACCAGGCACAGAGTTTGTGGTCTCCTGTATTGAAACCTGGACAGGGAATGAATCACTAGACAAGACAGAAATGAGACAGCCTGGCTTCCCTGTCCTGCTGAAGATCCCAAGCTTGCTGTCTGGGGAAACAGCTGTGCAGGTGAAAGGAGGTCATGGTCCTGAGATACCTTACCATATGGCCAAAAGACTAGAAGGAAGAAAGAAGTAGAAATGTGCACCCAGAAACACGCCTGTGGCCCTCTGGAACACGAGGCTTATCTCACTTCGTGGATGTGTGTAGAATACATGGTAAAAATGATACAAAGCCTGGGGAGGTCTACTTACTGTTTGGTGGATACCAGCGCACAGTATTTGAGTAAGCATTGCAATAATGGAATAGGAACTCGTGCTCAGAACATGGGCTCTTGCCTTGGAGCAGGGGCATCAGATCCCTTCCATCGATGACCCTGAGTGGCACAGCAGACCGCATATTTGGTGTTTATTCACCCAATTAGATTTTTTTTTTTGCCTGAAAACACCCAGACTTCTTATATGTGTTTCTGAACAAAGATCAACCAGACAGAGCCTCATAGTGCTAACTAAGTAACCAACACAAAGACCAAATAACCCTGAATAATAACTTCATGCTCAGTAACTCCATGAGCCATACACCTTGATGGTGTATGGTGACTAGAGAGATGGCTGCAAGGATTGCTTCTTTTCCAGAAGATCCCAATTCAGTTCTCAGCACTCAGGTCTGCAGCTCACAACCATATTTAACTTCAACTGCATGGAATCTGAGGCCCTCTTCTGGCCTCGACAGCCACTGCACTGATGTGCCATGCATTCACACAGACAGATACACATCTAAACAAATCTTTCAGGCTGGACAAATGGTTCAGTGGCTGAGGATGCATCATTCATTTCCAGAGGACTCACATTCAGTTGTAAGGCAGCTTACAACTCCTGGACCTGGGGCTGGAGCGATGGTTCAGCAGTTAAACACTGATTGCTTTTGTAAGGACTAGCACCTACATGGTGGCTAGCAACCATCTGTAACTCCAGTCCCAGGGGAGCCTAAGCCTTCCTCTAACTGCCTCGGGTGCACTTACTAACTGCATGACATGGGTGCACTTACACACAGGCAGGCAATACACTCATACACAGAAAATAAAAAAAATAGCTAAAATATTTAAATAATAATAATAGCAATAATAGAACTCCTGGAACAGAAGCTCCAGCAGATCTCATGCCCCCTTGTATCCTCCAGAGGTATGCCCATACACAGGATAGTTTCCCACAGACACACATACACATAAATTAAAATAATAAAAATATACTTTGTATTTACTTAGTTTATGTAGCACAGATTTGGATTGGATATTCTTCACAGACAATTTATCAAGCAGAATGATTTCATTTGTGGGAAGCAATAATGTTCTTAAATTCCCTAAGATGGATTATTTGTAAATAAAACAATATATTCCATGTACCACTATCTTGGCCAAAAAGTGGAACTCTCTACGTTACAAAGAGATATATGAAAGGGACGGAGAATAAAATAAGATTTCTAGGGTTACAAGCAAGGGAAAGATGTAAAATTTTGTTTTCAGTTAATGTAAACCAATAGTAACCCAAGACATGGAGACCATTGATACTGACTTAATGGTTAGATTGATCCAAGGGGCACAGAACTGTTCTGAAGGATTCACAGCATTTGACCTGAGGGTTTTCTCTCTCTGATTAGGAATACCAGCTGCCTGCCTCCTCTTATTATGAGGAATTTAGAAGGAGAAAGTTTAACATGTCCCTGTAATTTGAGGAAGCATGTGAAGGGGTCCTGCACCCCTTGAATTTATTTTCTGTGGTTTATTTTGATGTAATCAAAATCTCATAAAGTAATTATAGCCCCATTGCTTATCTGGCCTCAGCCTTTGTTATTAATCATGCATGCCACAGAAGTCTAGGGGCTGAAAATATTCTATTATCATAAGTTAAAAATAAGAACAAAAGACAGGTTGGCTGTGTTCCCGAGCTGGCATGACCTGTTCACCGCCACTGGAAAAGGAGGAATCATGGAAAAACAGTTTGTTCTATGCAGACACAGAGTGTTTTCTCAAATACCATTTCCACTCTGCAATGACAGTTCTTCCTTCCTTCTTTCCCCTTTACAAATCCTTCTCAAGGGGAGCTAAAGCCTAACCAGGATTGAAGTGAAGAAAAAAGGTGTGTGTGTGTGTGCACGGATGGACAACAGATCAGGAAGAGCCCCCAGTGGGTCAAAAGTGATGTGAAGCTGAGAGCCAGAAATAGAAGGTTTCCAGCCCTGGCTATGGTCTCTGCCTCTGGGTCACAAGAAGCTCTTTCATGATTTCCAAAAGCAATACAGAATCTCCATGTTCTCATTTTGCCAAAATCTGGAATCATTGCTTCTGGAGCTTATTTCAAAAGGAATGCTGCACATTTCAAACAAACAGATTCAGTTGTTTAACAGGACAGAAAGATGCTTTAGTATTTTGGTGCTAGGAAGACATCTTGGGGAGTAAGGCCCTGTCTCCTAACCATGAGGTAAGCTGTCTATGAAAGAAGTCTCCCCAAACTGCATACCATTAAGTCAGCCAAAGTTACTAGGAAGCGTAAACAATTTCTTTTGCTGTCTACTAAGAAAGAAGCCATATACAGCAGAACAGCAAGATGGTTCAGGAGGTAAAGGTACTTGAGGTCAAGTGAGAGTATCTGAGTTTGATTCCTGGTACTGACATGGTAAAGGAGATTTGACTCCTGCAAGTGGCTGCCTGACGTGACTAGCACACATGATTCACACACACACACACACACACACACACACACACACACACACACGCACACACACACACACACAATGAATGCTTAAAAAAAAGCCAATCAAATACCAAAGAACTAATTGCTTCTCCGACCTAAAAGAATGAAATAGTACTTTAGTTAGAAAACAAGAAATCTGAACCTCATCTGCTCTAAAGTTTGGTTCTTAAGAATGTCAGCATTTAGCTTCCATCCCTTCATCTGATGTCTTAGAGAGGATTTAGGGGATTTTATGAAAGTTTTAACCAACTTCATCTCAGTTCTCCCTTAGCAGCACTAGGAAAGGGTCACAAGCATTGTCTAGCAACGCGTACATGTTTGCAAAGATGAGACCCAGGGCACGGTCTTTCATTATTACCATTCGATGCATTTAGCTTCAAAGTCTTCATTATTTGTTTCACAACATGCAGAGAGACATGTGCTTTCCAGTGATTTTCATGGATTTTCCGCTTATTAGAGGAGTTCTGGAGTTGGGGGGTTGTATATAGTGCTTCTGCATATGGCTGAGTGAGCACCAAAGACAGTTCCTTAGTTAAGCTTTGACACAGAATGAAAGGGAATCTTTCTGAAAGAAACAGTCACAGATGGAGAGCAAGCTCCTGGAGACACCCTGCTGAGGTCAAATGACAAGCTATTGTTTCTGAAGCTTTGAGATTCTGCACCAAGGTAGTCTATCCTGCACAGGCTCCTCTCCTTAGAGACTGAACCCTGAATTAACTATTAATTAAGCTAAGGAGAAATCCTCAATGAAAGAGCTCCCCCATCCCGCCACCCCCACCCCCACAATTCCCAACTAGGACCCAAAGTGAAGAAGGAGTTTTGCAGAAAAGAATTAAATCTACTTTCTAAAGGGTCGTTATCTCTGTATGGAATTTATAGGTACACACAGACATAAAGATATTATCTAGGAGTTCTTACTGAAAAGTTTTGATGGGATTTTCCATTATAACTATCCTTTCCACAAAAGAGCAATAATAAATTTCAAAGCAGGAGTTTGACAACCTCAGCACTCCTGACATATTATGTGTGATAATTCATTGCTGTAGGTGGCTGTCCTGTACACTCAAAGATGCTTAACAGCATCTCAGTCTCCCATCCATGGGATGCCAAAGGTATTCTGAGATGAGACAATTCCACATGTCTCCCAGGCACTGAGAAATAGCCTCTGATGAACATGCACACACACACACACACACACACACACACACACACACGCACACAATCATGAAAGGACAAGGGAGACTGGGTAGTAAGAAAAAGATGACCCAGAGGAGTATGAACAGAATGGGAGCTTCCTCATCTTTGTGTTTGGTTTCAGCTTTTCTTTTTCCTGTCAGTTGAATTGAAACAAGATTTGCAGCTGCCTGCATGGCAATCACCTGGCGTGCCCCCAAACTAATGAAATCAATTAATCAGTGTGCTTCACTTAAATCTCGTCAGACTGGTAATAACACTTAAGAAGGAATCCATTGGCAATGTCATAGGAAGTTGTGTTTAAAGTTAAAGGAAAGACATTTCATTTAGAACTTGCTAATGGAGGACCTGCTGAGAACCAGGGCCTGTGCTGAGGAAACCACCTGTCTTTTCTCCCAGGGCCACAGCGCCGCTGAGACAGGCAAAGGGAAAGGCAGGGATGCCAGCAAAGAGGCCAGAAAAGCAGCTCCCAGGGTGCTCAAGAACGAGTTAATGATGCAAGGAGACATGGAAAGAAAAGATCTATGGAATGCTAGGAGCCAGTGAGATAGCTCAGCAGGTAAAAGTGCTGGCCTCATGAGCCTAGTGACATGAGTTCAATCCCAGGAACTGAAAGGAGCATGGAATATAGCGTTGTCCTCTGACCTCACAAAGGCACCTTGGCAGCGTCCCCACATATACTAATAAAAACAAAAAGTCTTTTTTAAACAATGCTGAATCAAGGTAGTCAGATTAAAGGCCTTTTTCCATATTTCACACTATTTTTAAACATGTTGACTGGAGTCTGGAGAGATGGTTCAGCAGTTAAGAGCACCACCTGCTCTTGGAGAGGATCCAGGTTTGATTCCAGCACGCACATGACAACTAACAACCATATGTAACTCCAGTTCCAGGGAATCCAACGCCTTTTTCTGACTCTGTGAGCACTGCATGACATGGGAGCCCTTACACACATGCAGGCAATACATCCATACACATAGAGATGATAAAATATATTTTTTAATGCTGTGATTAATTGGGTTGGGGGAACTTAAATTCACACAAACACCGGGAAAATACTACGGAAGCTCCTCATAAATTTAAAAGAAGCTGCACCTTAGACCCAGCTATCTCAATGCTGGATCTGTGCCCAAAGGAAAGGAAATGTTCTATCAGGAAAACCAGCAGGTCCTTCTTTATTGCATCTGTGTTTGCCATATCCCAGACACAGAATCAACCTGAATCAATGTGTATATGCAAATAAGATACTACTGAACTAAAATGTATGATGAAATCTTCAGATTTCCAGCAACATAGATGACACTGGAGGACAGACACAATGTGAAAGAAGATAAGTCAGGTATTTGAAAATGCCGCATGATACAATGGTAAGATAGAAAAGATACTACATAGAAACAGAAAGGGTAATGGTTATTATGAAAGGCCAGAGGATAAAGGAATGAAGCGGGAAGGGGGAAGTCATTTAGAGTAGTTCAATTGTTTTTTATTTTTATTTTGTGTGTGTGTGTGTGTGTGTGTATACTTAGGAATAAACATTCATTTCATATATTCATTGCATAAAATAAAATAAATTTTCCAAGTTGATAAAGTGTTTCTTTACCATTCAAGTCAAAGGAAGAATAACAAGATGAATCACTTCGGAATGTTGAATAATGGTTGCTTACTGTGAATAATCATGTTAAAAGCATGTATTAGTTACTTCTCTGCTGCTGTGATCAAACACTGTGACCAAGGAAGCTTACAAAAGGGTGTCTACTGGCATTTCCAATTCCAGAGGAATCAGAGTCCACCATAGTGGGGAGGTGTGGTTGCAGGAGGTGCCAGATCAGAAATAGGAACGCCCACACCTTCAAGCGGGCAAAGGAAGCAGAGAGTAGCTGGAGACCCCCGCAAGACTTGAGAACTCTCAAAGCCTTCCCCCTGTGATGCTCGTCCTTTTGCAAGGCCACTTCTCCTACAATCTTCCAAAACAGTGCCAACAACTGGAGACAAAATGTCCCAATACTTGGGGTCTACAGGACATTTTTATTTAAACCACCACAATGCAATCGCTTACTGAGACATGCTTTCTACAATGGAGCTCATGTCACAGAATCCTTGCATCTACCTCTTGTGGGGAGCTACACTTCCCTTCACTTTGTACATACATGCCCAATATGAAGCTGACACAAATGAAGGAATGCCCAGAAAGTCACTGTCTAAGCGCTAGAATGACAGGTACAAATTCGGGCTCATCCAACTCCACAGTCTGTGAAGGGATACAATTCCTCAATATCACTTTGTTTTGGTATCCAAAGGAACAGTGCCCAGCCATTTGCATATGACCATAAGAAGATGTTCTCCCATTTTAGAAATTCACAGTGTGGCATTTGGGCTGCGGTTCTGAGAAAACATTCATCCTTCCAGAACGAATAAGCGTGTTAATGTCAGGACACATGAAGCATCCTAAGATATACTGGAGTTCTCCAGGTGACTGCAAAGGTTAGCCCAGCTACACAGTCAGATGAGGAAATGGCTGAGAAGCAATGCATTTTAAAACTCATTGTGACAGACTGGGGAGATGGCTCAGTGGACAAACTGCTTGCTATATAAACCAGAGGATCTGAGCTTAGATCCCCAGAACTCACATAAAAAGCCACGGCACAGCAGTGCATATCTGTAATCCCAGTGCTGGGGAGGAAGAGACATGTAGAGCCCTGGAGCTCAGGGGCACCCTGCCTGAACTGGTGAGCTCTGGGTTCATACAAAGATGCTAACTCAAAAAATCAGGTGCAAAGAATGACTTAGAAAGACACTTGATATTGACATCTGGCCTGCACATGCACACTCAAACACACACATGTGTGCCCTCCCGCACATGAATATGTAAATGAAATTACTATACACAGGCCAGATAGTTATTTCAAGGCCCGTATATATTTTGACTCAAATATAAGGCATCTGTCCTCCACTGAAGACATCGTTAGTACCCAAGACATCCTCATCATGGGACACAGGTCAAGTGACAACATGGCATATCATTTAACTACATTGGAATCAAAAGAAAATTCCTGGAGAAAATCTTGAAATGTCACATCCTGCCAGAAATTCTAGATTCCAAAAGAAATTCTGAGACCTAAACAGACCTTTAGGGAAGAAAACTTCTACCTGGACACAAAGAGGAGAATTCTGTCACTCCAATTACAGGCAGTTGTACCAGCAGTCCACAGGTCCAGCCACCAAGAAACGGCCTGCATCAATGCCAAGCTGGCACCTGTCATGGTTTCATACCCAAGCAGTGAGGCTCTAAAGTCATATGGTATGATGGGGAAGATCTGAATCCACTACAGGAAGAGACTCTCATCTTGAACCTCAGAACCACATTTAAGAGGAAACAAGTGTAACATTACCCAGATGTGAATCCTGCAAGCTACAACCACTGGGCTGGCCTGGCAAGATTTGCCCACAGAGGCACTAGTGGTATGAATATTAGGGAACTAACCAACCACTTTCTACAAGGATTTCAGATCCACTTCCCTGTATTGATATTGCTATCAGGCCTAGCAACCTGAGGCTAGACAGGTCACAGGGAAGAGGGAAGGGCCCAATATTATTATTCTGCTAAATAGATATAGGATTAAACTGACTCTTAATGATTTATTGTTATGTCCATAGATGACTACATTTCTCAGGAAGCTACCTCATCCAGCAGATGGCAGTTAACACAGAAACTCACAGCTGGCCACCATGCAGAGAACAACAGGTTTCCAAGTGCTTCTTCTACTTGAAAGGGACACCTAAATCAAACCTCTGCTTTCCAAGACTGTGGGATCTTTGTTGAAAAGGGGGCCAAAAAGTCTGTAAGAGCTGGAGGTGGTGGATGACCACAAGGCATCAGCATTCTCTAGACAGCTGGTCAGTTACTTGTATGAACTCACAGCAATGGCGATACCATGCACAGGTCCCATGCAAGCTCAAACCAGACAAAATCTGGCATAGACATACGAAAGTGGGTAAGAAACCCCAACCCTACCCAAGGAAATATTGACAACCAATGTGGAAATTAGAAACTTTCAAGGATGTGACTTGTAGGAGGTAAACTGGGCTCCAGGGAATAGACCCATACTGAAGGATATTTGGGGACACAAATAATATTCTCTAACCCATACACACACACACATTAAAATTGACAGTGAGTCTTAAGGGGAGGTAGAGATAGGATAGCGGAGGGAATCTATATAAAACTACAATATATGGAACACATATAATTTAATTATCTGTGCATCATCAGATAATGTGGCTTAGCTCGCCTTCTTCCTGCAGTGTTTTATGGAGTGGCACAGAAGACGTGTCCATCAGGTTCAAAAAACCCAAATTGCCATTCTCATCCCCACTATCGTTATCTTAGCCTAATGTAGTGCATTGCCCACCAGAAGAGGGTGTCAGATCCCCTGGAACTAGAGATACAGACAGTTAGCTGTCATGTGGGTGCTGGAAATCAAACCTAGGCCCTCTGCCAGAGCAGCTGTGATCTTAACCACTGAGCCATCTCACCTGCCCCCAGGAGAAACGATTTAAAGTAAAGTCTCTTTGGCCTTATGGTTTCAGAGTTTCTGTCTAAAGCTGGCTGGCTTTATTGCTTTCACACCTGTGGCAGGGACAGAAACATCATGGCCAAAGGATGGGGTAGAGGGAAGGTGCCCACCTCACAGCAAGTAGGAAGTTGAGAAAGAAAGAGACAGGAAGAAGACGCCTCTTCCAGAGACATGCCCATCCCTTTCATCAGGTGCTTCTTGCAGCCAAGCTCAGTCTTCTAACAATCCACTCAGTAACTGACTCCTCAATGGAAGGATGTACTGGTGAGCTGGTGCTTTCCTCTTCTAGTCACCTTTGAACAGACAGACAGCTCCTTGTCTTCAGCACTCCAGCCTTTGGGGTCACACTTTGTATTCAAATAGCAAAGTTAAATAGGGAGTATCTAGACAGACAGAGTTCCAAGAATCTGCCCTCCTATGCCAAGGAGATTCTTGCCCTATAGGAGAAGCCAACCTCAAAACATAACTAAAGCAATCAAGCAAAAACACTTATTAGGCACCAAAGAGAAAAGACGGATCTATTGGTCCATTGTCTGTGCTTCAAATCCGAGTCTCAGAGGATGATTCAGACATCATCATTCGTATAAATCTCTATAATTCAAGCCCAAAAACATATCCTGGTAAACACAGGATATGTATTCCTGAGACCATGAGTCTGGGATTATAGGTCAGTTGGCAGTTTGCCTGTCTGGCATGCATCAAACCCTGTGTTCCATCCCCAGCACCATGTAAACCAGGTTGAATGCACCACAACTGTCAACCTAGCAGTGTGAATGTGAAGGCAGGAGCAAAAGGGGTTTAAAGTCATGCTCACATATGCAGACTTGGAGAATAGAGAGGGATTAAAACGATGATGTCTGGACAAAGAGGGAGAAGGTAAGAAGAGAGAGAAAGAAGAGAAGAGCAGAGAGGAGAGCAGGTAGAACAGGAAGGAGAAGACAAGAGAGAGGAGAGAGAAGAAAGGAGACCAGAGAGAGGAGAGAGGAGGAAGAAGACCAGAGAGAGGCGAGAGGAGGAAGAAGAAGACCCGAGAGAGGGTAGAGGAGGAAATAGATCAGAGAGAGGGGAGAGGATGAACGAGATCAGAGAAAGGAGAAAGGAGGAAGGAAAGGAATAGAGAGAGAAGAGAAGGGGTAGGAAAAAACCAGAGAGGTGAGAGCAGGAAGGGGAAGACCAGAGAGAGGAGAGAGAAGAAAGGAGAGGAGAAGAGAGAGGAGGAAGGAGATCAGAGAGAGGAGAGAGGAAGAAAGAGAGGAGAGAGAAGGAAGGAGAAGACCAGAGAGGGGAGAGAGGATGAAGCAGAAGACCAGAGATGGGAGAGAAAAGAAGACCGGAGAGAGGAGAGAGGAGGAAAGAGACCAGAGAGAGGAGTGAAGGAAGGAGACCAGAGAGGAGAGAGAAAAGAGGAGAAGACCTGAGAAAGGAGAGAGAAGGAAGGAGAAGACCAGAGACAGGAGAGAGAAGGAAGAAGACGTAAGAGAGAAGTGAGAAAGAAGGAGGAGACCAGAGAAAGGAGAGAGAAGTTAGGGGAAAACCAGAGAGAGGATATAGGAAGAAGGAGAAGACCAGAGAGGAGAGAGAAGGAAGTAAAAGACCAGAAGGAGGAGAGAGGAGGAAGGAGAAGACAGGAGAGAGAAGAAAGGAGACCAGAGAGATGAGAGAAAAGGAAGGGGAAGACCAGAGAGAGGAGAGAGGTGGAAGGAGACCAGAAATAGGAGAGAGGAGGAAGGAGACCAGAGAGAGGAAAGAGGTCACGCCTCTGTAGAACTCAAGTGTCAAAAGAGTTCGCACACCCAACAGGTATCTGAGAACACAGTAAGGGCCAGGATGAGCTTTATCTAGGAAATTGTTTCCCCAGTCTTTGGGCTAAGTTGCCAAGGAAAACAAACAAGGTTAGAAAAGCAGAAGAGTCGGTTGTCGTGGGAAGTCCCAAGAACCAAGTTAAGAAACAGAATATCCATTTTTTTTCTGAAAATTTGTGAGCTGTGAGAATGGCAAATTCTAAATTTACGATTCGGTTGAATAATCATCCTAGTCACAGTCTTGGCATATGGATGGCAGTTTTCAGTGGTGTTCACATCACCAACAGATGATGTCTGGGTTTGGTGATGTCTCCAGGCAAGCAGGAGAAAGATTCTTCCAGCCTGACTCCTAGATCCTCATTTAACAACAGCTGTTTTCAAATCCTGCTTCTATTTTAGTTCTCTGGAACAATGTCACACAACAGGCCATGTCACTCTTCATGGCAGGCCCATATGCCTGTCATTCTTACACTTCATCTGGTCGTAGAGTTTTAGACAATATTGACATTTTTCATTTTCATCTCTGTGGGTGCCTACTGACTAGGAGAACACAGATTCTCAGGCTGGAACAGGAGCCCATGGAAAACTGCGATGAATATAGTTCACATGGAATATTCTTGGCTCCAAGAAGCCACATTCTGCTCCCCTACCGGCATATGGTACAAGTCCGCTAAACCTAGTATGCACCCATTATCAGTGAAAAGATGACTTTTACAAGACCCACAGATGTCTATTCTCGAATGAAGAGTATAAATCGAAGAAAATGTATGAAATGACTTCACTCTCCTTGAACAAGGAAAAAAAAATCACTAGTCTACGAATGTATTCTACTCCTAATCAGGAGCTGGGGGAAATGGCAAGATGGCACAGTGAAGTTAACACTGGTCATGAGCATGAGGAGCTAAATTTGAGCCTCAAGGCCAGTTGTGGCACCAGGCTTCCAAGAACTTAGCCCCAGGGAGGCAGAGACAGGAGAATCCCTGGGTCCCAACAGACAGCCAATCTAACAGAGTTGGTGGGCTCCAGGCTTAGTGAAAGATGCTGTCTCACAAAGGAAGATGGCTGAGATGCAGACATGGCTCAGCAGATAAGAGCACGGCTGCTCTTGCAGAGGACCTGGGTCCACTTCCCAGGACCCACATGGCAGCTAACAACCATTTGTAACTCCCGTTCCAGGGGATCTGATGCTCTCTTCTGGACTCACTGGGCATTGCATAACACAAGTTCACTTACACAAACACAGGAAAACTCTCATACATGTAAAATAAATTTTTTAAAATAAGGTGCGATATGACTAAAGAAATCACCCACTTTTCAATGCATGTGCTCATGTGCATATAAACATTATACACAAAACATAAAACCTGTAACTCAAGGCTTGCAAACCTTTCCCCCACATAGCCAGATAATAAATATTTTAGGCTTTCTGGTATCTTTTTCAAACTCCTCAATCCTGTTGATATAACTGGGAGGCATCAAGGGACAAGGTATTAATAAATAAAAATAGGTGTTTTTCAATAAATCTTTATTTGCAAAATCAAGTATGGGGTCACATTTCTCGACCCTTATTGTAACTTGGTTTTCATTTAGGTATTGGGGTGAGGGCATTAAGCCTGTTAGTATCCCATAATCCTTACAGCTTTTATATATTTGGAGAAGAGGCAGAAATGTAATAGCTGGTTCTATTTCTTTCTTTTCTTTATTTAATTAATTTTTTTTGTTTTGTTTTTCTTTGCGACAGGGTCTCCCTGTCGCCCCAGCTGGCATGGAATTTACTATGGCCTTGAACTCAAAGAGATTTGCCTGCTTCTGCCTCCTGAGTGCTGGGACTAAAGTTGTGTACTAACATGCCCAGTCCATTGGTTCTGTTATTTTATAATGATCTGAAATATTTCACATCTTATGCAAGAATGAACTAGTTATGGTCAAATTTACAGGAAGTATGACAATTCTATGCCTGACTTTTCATCCCAGCTGGACAAGTTGTATTTGAGAGCAGATTCTAATTCATGCCTGAATCAATGGTCATTCACAAGCTAATTCCTTCAGCATTTCCTGTAGGATGTTGCTCTAAAATTAAATGTTGAGCTATCTGACTGTAGTGTTCCACCCCAAGTACCCCTTTTGCCTACCTTATAAATTGGTTAGGATGCTTAATTATTCATCGGTACTGATTACCAACAAAGACACAGTAAAGATTGCATCAGCCTTGTGCAAACTTACACAAGGTACTTACACAATCCTAGACAATACAGCCTGTCATAGACCTAGGCTGTGTCAACGTGGCATATATATTAGTGTGATGGTCAATGTTAACACTCCACTTCACAGAATCTAGAAACCTCTAGCTCTCTGGGCAGGCCTGTGAGGAATTAGGTTGAATATAGGAACTGATGTGGGAAGAGCCATCTTCATTGTGCACAGCACGGTTCTCCCATCAGGGGATCCTGTACTGTATCAGATGGGGCATTCAAGTGAGCACTAGTACGCATGCATTCCTCCCTGTTTCCTGGTTGTGGATGCAATGCGAGCAAGCTCCATCAAGTTTCTGCACTGTGACTTACCCACCATAATGGATATAATCTGAACTCTGACCCAGAATAAACCTTCTCTCTTTTATGTTGCCTTAGTCAGGGTATTTTATGACAGCAACAGGAAAAGAAATGAAGACAATTTGTATAAATGTGTGGCATATACAACACACACACACATATACACACACACATATATATGTACACACACACACACACACACACACACTCACACACAAATAGTCAAAGCTAGTGCTGGTATTCCAGGGGCTTTTCATTTTGTATGGATAAATAGTACTTCTGAAACCATGACTACAGTGTAGAACATAAGCATGGTCATCTATCACTATCAAGTATTCTGCTGTGTGCATGTGTGTATGTGTGTGTGATGCTTGTGCCACTGAAAGGGGCAGGAGGTCTCTCTGCACCACATCCCCACAAACACTTGGGTCACATACTGAGCTATGACATCACAATGGCTGTATTATCACTAGGCAACAGGAATTTTCTCCCTTATAAACTTAGAAAGTCAGAGGAAAAAAATGATGGAGGAATGGAGAACAGCCGCAACCTCTCATTTTGGAGTTTAAGCCTTTTGTCCACTAAGAAGCAAGATGCCAAGGCATGTGATGGAGGACAGATATGATCATAGTTTGCTGGATGCATGTAGGAGATGGTCAAGAATAGAGAGAAAACTTTTTAAAAGACAGGTTTTAAAAGAGAAAATAAGGATTTTAGAAAACATTTGCTGTGAGGGTGGCTGTGGTACAGACTAGAATCACCCAGGAAGAGAATCTTGATGAGTGACTGTCCACATGGGCTTAGTCTGTGGGTGTGGGGTAGCGGGCAGTGTCTGAATTAAGTTTATTAATGTGGGAAGACTCAGAACACTGTAGACAGCACCATTCCCTAGACCAGGATGAGACATACTGGCTATCTTTAACAGTCAGCTTCACACAGCCTACAGTCATAGGGACAGAAAGTCTTAATCAGAGACTGTCATGATCAGCTTGGCCTGTAGGCATGTCTACGGGAGGTTGTCTTAATTAAGTTCACTGCTGTGGGAGGAATCAGTTCAGTGTCAGTGCCTTCATTTCCTTGGCAGGGGATCCCGAACTATTTAAGAGCCAAGAAGGGCTAGAGCAGTAGCTCACTGGTTAAGAATACTGCCTCTTCTTGCAGGGTTCCAATCCCCTCATCCACATGGTGGCTAACTGTCCATAACTGCCACAACTCCAGTTCCAAGGGAATGTGATACCATCTTTTGTCCTCTGCTGGCACTGAATGACATGGGTACACTTACATACAGGGAGGCAGAACACTCATATACATAAAATAAAAATAAATTTAAAAAAAGAGCCAAGAACTCAAGGCCCACACAAGCCAATGCACATTCATTTCTCTCTGCTCTTGACTATGGATATGTCTCTGGTTCCTGCCACTGAGATTCCCCACCGTGATGGACGATAACCTGGAATTGGGAGCTGATATTAAACCTCTCTCTTTTCAAAGTTGCTTTGTGCCAAGGAATTTTATCACAGCAACAGAAATAACACTAGGAACATGTGCCAAGGACAGGTGATATTCCTTTTATATACAGACATTTTCTATTTAAACAGCAATGAGTCAGGATAAGGCCTGAGTGTACGTGACCTTGGGAAGACCTCATTCCTTTCCCTGACATTTCCTGGGACTCTCAAACAAGACTGTTAACTTTTATAATATAGGAAAGACATGGCCTAACTTCCTGCATCCTTGTAATCTATACACTGACTTTATGAAATAGAATCCGGTCAGTGGGTTCCCCAGAAACCACCCTGCAAGCTCATGTACTTTCCTTAGCAATGCTTTGAAGTTAACTTATAAAAAGAAATTACTCCAGTCCTATAGGATTATGGTAAAGAAAATGAATGGTGATTCTTAATGGTGATACCTGCTTTCGGGTATGCCTTATTTTCTTTCTGAGGGACTCCCTTGATCTTAACCGCAGCGCTCAAAATCAATTGAAAATATCTTTACCAAAACTCAGCTGTGCTTCAACCATGTTACCATGAAATTCCTTGCTCTGAGGAAGCAAAGGATCCCATTTTTACCCACGTTGAGGTCGCTGAAAGATCAAGGAAGTCCTCCCGGCTATTTGTAACAGAGTGGACCACCATGATATGAGTTCCTTTGTTGAATCAGACATAACTACATAGACCGTGAATTCATTGAAAGCTTGCCATCTATGTCAGCCCTCAGAATTAGAATGTGTTACAGGGATGAACAGGTTTGAATGGATCCCCTCTCTGTTGACTTGGCACTCCACATTCTGTTCCCTGGGAAACACTACAAAGGGATACATGAGCTTCCAGCCCCCTGGGATTTAAATAACAGTATAAGAACATCTAAGGGTTTGGGATTTGGAGGCTTATCAAGGCAAAGTTATGTCTTTCTGGTAATACAACTTAAATGTTACCTCTGACCCTGGAGTGAAATGTGATATTCTAAGCTACCCAAAGCTTTAAATAATACTGTCTCCTCCTTTTAAGAGTGAATCCAGCCAGGCCTGTCAATCACCTGGCCAGGAGTTCAACTTTCCAGGGTCTCTGGACTTGAAAACATGCATAATAGAAGGGTTTATGAATTATCTTTTTAATAAAATAGCATCTTCTCCTTCTCGGAAGCCCACCCTCCTGGTGCAGACAATTGTAGAGCTTCTGTCATGCAGCCTGGAAAAGCCTCCTCTCATCTCTCTTTTTGGGGTTATTTAGAAAAATTTATGTCCTCCTACTTC
The DNA here is from genome assembly GCA_035773235.1 of Eospalax fontanierii. Lineage (NCBI taxonomy): Eukaryota > Metazoa > Chordata > Mammalia > Rodentia > Spalacidae > Eospalax > Eospalax fontanierii. The sequence continues at coordinate 3,621,446 of JAJHUQ010000048.1, read as the reverse complement.
TTCTATCTCTTTCAGAAACCATCCAAAGCCAGGGTATGCTTTCCAAGACGGACTGGCCTCTCGCACTCCTTCTCTGCAGTGCCCTATGCAAACCCCTTCTACCTTGTTTGATTGCTGACCTCCATTCCACAGGCAAAGGCAAGGCTTTCATTCTTGCTCTTGTCCCTCTCCATCCTATGGACAAATGCTCCCACTTTCACTTTCCCTGCCTTGATACTTTTCTCTTAAACTCTAAAAAACTGTCCTTGAGCTTCAAGTCTGTTTTTGATTTCTTTTATTAGACTAAGAACATGAGAGTGGTGTTAGAGAGACAGTTCAGAGTAAGAACAGTGTAATGGTCTTGCCAAGTTCAGGTCTCAGCACCTATATTGGCTCCTGGGGTATGACACTCACACGTGCACACACCTACACACAAACACACATCTATACCTTAATTAAAAATAAAACCTTAAAGGAAAAGAATGTAACATAAAGGAAACCCCAGGTTCACTGGTAACAGTGAGGGATTAGAGAGCAGAGACCCCATAGAGCTTGCTGTGACCATTTGGAAGGAAAGCAAGTTTCGTGTGTACTTCTGCAGTGTGGGTGAGTCAGTGTGAACCAGTCTAGCTGAAACATAAGGGGGAGTAATAGGATCCTATTCCCACAGTGAACATTGGTGAGGTATCTCCTACAACACCAAGGAATGATGCTGGCCCCAAAATGGCAACTCTGATCACTCTCGGGTATCCGCCTTATATATGTGCCAACATGTGAAAACTGAATCTAAATTTAACTCCTTTCTAATAACCCCTCAGACCTGCTATTTCTTTCCCAAGTAAAGGCATCAAATGCTCTTTTAAATCTGTGTGATTTTATGAGGCGAAGAGATGCCAGAGTCGGTGATTCTAAGAAGGAGCTCATAGGTGATGTGGATTGCAGCCAAGCAGTTGCTTTTTGAATCTGCAGGCAGGGTAAAACTGAGATGTCTACACTCGAGCATCGAGAAATTTAAAGGCATCTCTCTGTATGCACAGAAATTACGTGTTTCTGATCACCAGAGAAAATATAATTTTTGTCTCATAATTCTGAAGCTGCTGCCTCCAGAGTTAATTGTCCACTCCTTGACAATCATTATGGGGCTAGAGGCAAACAAAAGCAGACGGAGAGGACAGTTCCTTCAAGGTGACCTTGATTTCAGAGAGATGAAAATGTGGACAGAGTCTGAATTTGAACTGTTCTGAGATTGTAGGAAATCCTGCATCTCTGAAGAACAGACAACTTAAGCTCTCCAACCCAACGCTTGCATATGTGTCACCCATAGTGCCCTGACCAAAAGAGTCTCCAGCTTTCACATTTGTCTCTGCATTTCACATTCTTGGGAATATTTACATGCACATAAGAAATAGCTTCAAGTCACAACCAAAGTCTAAACAGAAATTTCCTGTGTTTCACATACAAAGCCTAAAGATCATTTTTTTCCTTGAAAATATTTTGTCAATTTGGGTATTTCATACACAACACCTTAATCATCTTTACAACCCCCATCCCCACTAGCTCCCTCCCATAACCCCCTGCCCCACAATTCATGCATTCTGTCATTTGTCTTAAGGCCGAATGAGTCAAGGTAGCGTCCCCAGATGTCTCCCAGTGCAAGTTCATCCCCTGAGGTGAAGTCGGCCTAGCTAGTGTCCCTCCCTTTAAGATCAGCTCTTCCTCACTCAGCAGTAATCAGCTACCCAGTAGTTCTTTAGCTAAGTTGGGGTCTGCTTCTCATTTCCACAGTTCTGTGCTGGGGTTTAGTCTGCTTGAGTCTGCATGGGTTTTGGGCTTGCTGACACCTTTGGTGTCAGGCAAACTTTTAAAGTTTGTGCATGAGGCAAAAGTCGTATTTGGTGTTGGGTCAGTGAAAAAAACAATTAAAATGTTTGGTTTGGAGATGCTGCACCTTCTAAAGACACTGTCAGGGAAGATGCGTTTGCTCCCATCTCTCAAGGGAGAACACTGTAGAGACAATGGGGTGGGGAGCGGCATTCAAAGACAGTACCAGGAGGTAGGATGAGACAGAAATGGTCCTAAGCACCTCATCCTTCCATCAGAGTCTGGTATCACTCTCTGAGCTTGTCTCTTTGAATCTGACTATGTTATATTCCACATGTGAGTGAAGATATATAGCATTTCTTCCTTTCTCTAACATTTTTCCTTGAGCATAGTGTCCTATAACAGTGATTCATGTTACTAAGAAAAGCAGGCATTTCTTCATTTTTGGTGGCTGAATACTATTTCATTTGCATGCAGACCAGACTGTTTTTAGGTCTTCAGGATTAGAGACAACCAATTTTTATACATTCACCCATCTCTGCAGAATGTATCTTTCAATATTTTATCAGCCCTCCTAAGAGATTTCCACTGAAGTGTCACAGGCTAACATAAAATGGTTGGGTTTTTGTTTTCTCTTATCTGACAACTGGTTATGGGAAAGAGGTTAAATTAACATCTGGTTCTAAGGGAGACAACGGCCATTTGTATCCTAAATGGGAAAGTCGGCTCTCTCTCAGCAACTGTTGTGTCATTTTTTTAAAGTTTGATATAATCATTCCAAACACATGGACAGTAAAAAGAAATCTATAGTTCAAGGAACTCTCCATAATATTTCAAGCTATAAGAAGGATTTATTACCAGGATTTCAAAAATTTGAAAGAAATTTATTGTAGAAGATTTTCCAGAGTAAGTATTTCAGGAGCCCTGATATGAAGGGCAGTCCTGTTGAGCTTTCAGGCCTCTAGTCAGGATCACAGCCACACATGCATTTGGTCTCCTCCTACTAATTTCCAGTGATGATGGAGGTGTTTAACACAGGCAAAACTTGCACAAGTTTAAATCTGAAAGAGAATCAGCATACTGTAAATACATTCCTTTCAGAAAAGGAGAGATTTACTGTTTTTGGTACTCACCTCCAAAAGAACTGCAAATTTCTTATTCTTATCCTACTTTGGCATGCACATGTGTGGAGTGCATTGTGTGGTGGGTATATCTGTGCCTCTTTGTACCTGGATGCATGGACCTGTGGAGGCCAGAGCTTGACAGCAGACGTCAGCCTCCATCACTCTCTGACCTGTTTACTGAGGCAGTCTCCCACTGAACCTTGCCGATTCCTCCAGTCCAGTTAGCCAGATTGCTGCAGCGACCCTCCTGTCTTTGTGTCTCACGTGCAGGCTGCCACACCCACCCAGCACTTAGGGTCCTAGGATCCAAACTCTGCTCTTCATGCTTGTACAGTCAGCATTGTATCCACTGAGCCATCCTCTCCCTAGCCCCAAGTGTGACCTTTTCAGAAGACTGTGAGGACAAGCAATGCTGGCTAGGAATGGAACGACTCGTGGAGTTCTGGAGACTAGGAACTCGTGGAGTCCTGTAGGCTGACTTCGAGCTAGCTAACCACCCTCTTCAATGAGCTGTAGATGTCATCTGCAAAACCGATCTTAATGGGGAGTAGAGGCAAGCCAGTGAGTGCAGGTTCCACAAACCTTGTTTGCAGGGCACTGACAGAAAGTAGAAGTCAGCGCTGCTGGGGAAAGGTTGTTCATTGGTCACCATGTTAAACAGGGCACTTCCTGCGTGTCTCCCTCAACAGTGAGCATGTGGCTCAGTTTTCAGCTTGAGCAAACCTGATGTCTTGACATTGTAAAGGCTTGGGTCACCTCCCAGAGCTAAGAGGAAATCACACCTCCGAAGACAATAAATTTAAACACAGTTTCACTGTGAGCCTGATTTACATTGAACTTGACACAGACATAATAATGGTTTGTGACAGAGAGAAAGCAAGACACATACAATGTCTAACTACTCTGACTGTATGCAAGCTGTTCCAAATATAATAATGAATCCTAAAACATTTTCATATATTTGTTTTATGGGTACAAGTGTTTTTTTTCTGTAAGTGTGTAAGAGCATTGCATGTGTTCAGTGTTCGTGGAGGTCAGAAGGGGGCTACATATCTCCCAGAACTGGACTTATACATGGTGGTTATCTGCAATATGGATGCTGGGAATTGCACCTGGGTCCTCTGAAGAGCAGCCAATGTTCTGAACCCATAAGTCATCATTCTAGACCAGACCTGTTTACTTTTATGTGTGTGTGTACCATACGGTGTAGTACTCAAAAAGGCCAGAAGAGAGCACTGGATCCCCTGTAACTGGAGTTATGGATGGTTGTGAGTTCCCATGGGGATGTGGGGAACAGAACCTGAGTCCCACAAGGAGCACTCAATGCTCTTAACCAGAGAGCTATGTCTCTAGTCCCTAGTAATCATAATCTAATGGAAGGAGGAATGGCTATAACCATCCCTTTAAGGACCATGGGGCTGGGGAAATAGCATAGTGGGTAAGAGCTCTGGCTGCTCTTGCAGAGGACCTGGGTTTGTGACAAAGCAGGCAGTGTTAGGAACTCGAAATGGGGAGGGGAGAGGGAAGGGGGTTATCAAAGAAGGGAGGGGTTGTGATCAGTGTATACTATACATGTGTGGAAATGTTTTTCCTTTGCATGGAAGAAAATAGGATTGATAAATTCATAGAATTAACACCTCCTAACTCAAGTAACAAACACAAACAGAGACGTAAGCAGAATGAAAGAGGTCATAGAAACAGACACCATGGGAGAGGCCATGGGGACATGAGAGTCTTGCCCTGGTGGCCCCAGCACTGTCTCTGCTCTGCCAAGCCTGCCTCCTTTGGGTGCGCTCTTTGGATTCCATTGGGATGCATTCACTGGACTAAGCGAGGCACTGGAAGCATACTTTTCTCACACCTCAAGTCAATGCCACAGTTACAGTAGACTTTTGCCCAAACACTGCCACACACCCATCCATCGCTCTATCTGGTATGGACTGTACGCTCCTTAAGGAGAGACAATCTATTGTCCAGCTGCTGTCCTTCCTGAGTTGATATCACATTGGCCATGCTTGGTCAAACTGATGGATGAAAACTTTATATATTATTATCTTTTCATATCTTTTGGGATTAACTTATTCCCTGAGTACCCAGGAGTCTGGGAAACATCAGTGTAACAGAGGGAAAAAAGCGATGGTGGTGCTTTCATGCTTGACACTAACCAATAGTCATGGGTTTGAATGTTTCTTACACATCTCTTTGGAATATGAAAGCAGTCCCAACAGTCTGGAATTCTAGGCTTCAGCCTTCTGAAAACCTATACCTATCCCCCTCCCTCACTGGCTGAGGGGCTTGCTATTCTGTCCTCAGGAACACCTATATTTTGCATAAATCAAGCCCTTTTCAGAAAATGAACTAAGACTCTGAAGTGGGCACCTAAACATATATATTGTATTGACAGAGTAAGCATTGTAAAAGTAAATAGCTGTGTCACTGAACACTGTCGGGGACCAGTATGACCTGATGCACCTCAGAAGTGGTTGTAGGGAGGGTGCGGGGCATGTGTGCTGTGGAAAGAAAGATGCATCAGTTACAGATGCTATTGTGGATTCAGGTAGGCAGTATAATGATCTCCCCAAAATGTCCTCCTTTGTAATCCCTAGATCCCGACTGCATGTTACAAACAAGGAAGACAATTTTGTAGAAGCCATTGTCTTGAGATGGGGAGGTGTTTCTGGCTTATTTCACTGCACCAAATATTGTAATGGCCCATAGAAGACAGGCGTGCAGTGGGGCAGAATAAATACAGAGATAAGGTAGCAGCCAAGAAGAGAGGGAGAGATGGGGGAGAGGACAGGGATGAGAAAGAGAAGGATGGAGGGGACAAGAGAGGAAGACAGGACAAGAGAGGGGAAGGGATGCTTGAGCAAGCAGAAGCAGAAACCGGGACAGGGACGAAGACTGTTCCTTAGCCTGCTTCTGGCTTTCTCAGCCAGCTCTCTGAGATAGCCCAGGGATGTTGACAAGGACAGCAGGCATCGGTCATCCACCAAAACTATTCCTTACAGACATGCCTCAGTGAAATCTGAGCAGTCCCATGGTTGATGAGACTCCCTCCCTGCTGTGTTAAGTGGACAGCTGAAGCTTTCCAGGAGTCACACAGAGGGAAATGTAGAGAAATGAATTGTCTCCTTGATCTTTGAAGAAGGAAGGAGTCAGGCTGTCTCCTTATTTCACACAGGGAGTATGTCTGTATCTGTATGTGCATTTTAGACATGCAGAGAATCTAACCTAACACTTTTGTGTGTGTGTCTGCATACATGTTCGTGGGCATGGGGATCTGCCACATTTTGCTCTCTACCCCGGACAAATCAATATTTCTCACCTTTGTAGATTCCATTACTTCTGCCCTGATGTTCTCCTCTGGGACTTTGTTCTTCTTCGTGGGCCCCCTGGTCTGACGTGAAGTAGATGAGGGTATCATTGGCCAGTCCCAGCTCATCTAGAGCGTCCAACACTTGCCCTACAGGAAAGAAAAGACATCATTTTAAAACAGCTCAGACACCCACCAGAAAGGAAAGACAGGGATGACTTCCTCAGTGCTTTGGCTTCTCTCCCAAGGAGGGAAGGTGTGCTTGAGTTTCACCACTGAGACAGACCAATTGAGAAAAATCAACTTTAAGAGCGATTTGTTTGGCTCTCGGGTTCAGGGATCTTAGTGAAGGGTTCTTTGGTCTCCTTTCTGTGGGTCTGCAATGAGAGAGAAAAGATCATGCTGCAAAGAAAGCTGCTAACCCCACCTCTTGGTAGTCAAGGGAGGGAGGGAGTAAATGAAAGGAAGAAGGATAAAGAAGGACGTGAGGAAGAGATAGGGAGAAGGAATGAAAGAAGAAAGGATGACTGGAAAGAATGGAGAAAGAAGGAAGAATGGAAGGACAGAGGGTAGAGAAGAGGAGAGAGTAGAAGACAAAGGAGGAGGACGGGGAGAAGGGGGATAGAGACCACAGGAGGATGGGGGGTATGGAGACCCCAAGGAAGAGGAGCAGAGAGAACTCACACCAGGGTACCAAAGACATCTTTGAAAGGTCCAAGGCCAGACAGCCCTGCTAACTTGGCCCAAGGTTTGAACACACCAGGTTCCAAGGAACATTCTAGAATACACACTGTTCTGAGGAACATTCTAGATCGTAGCTATGAAAGAAGCTAAAGGTTTTGCACCCTTCGATAAGGAGAGGAGTGTCTGGGAGAGTGTTCTTAGAAAGGACACCATGTTGCTGGTCTCACTGGTTTGGGGATCATTTGGAAATATCTTCAGTTCTACAGGGAAACCGGGTTAAGTGTCATGGCCGATGGCCTCAGGGATCGTGGGAGCTTGGAAGAACGTTTGGACAGAAATGACATGAATGCTGTCATTTGCTCATGGACCTCAGGTTGTGCAAAGTAATCCCTTAACATTCCTCTGTGAACAACAACTGGTCGTAAAACGTGGTGCAGGGATGCCATGTGCGCCCCTCTCACTGGGATAACAGTGGGTTGTCTCTCCCCCCTGAGATTTACATGGGTGCTAAGCATTCTAAATCCTTATGCTTGCACGACCAGTGCCTTTAAGCAGGAGCCCCCGCACCCCCCTGTGGTAGCCTTCCCTCCCCCTCCCCACCCCATGTCGGTTCTTACTCTGTGAGGTGAAGAAACCCGTGTAGCCCATGGCTTTCCTGTACTTCAGTTCCAGAAGAACTGTGAACAGGGCAAGGCTGTGATGGGCCCGTCACCGTGACATAATCTAACACCACGCAGGAGAAGAGCCTCCGGACCTGCCAATGCGGCTCTTCTTGATCCCACTGTGTTGTGGAACACCCATCTTAACTGTGGGTGGGAATGGTCTCTTGGCAGGAAATGCCAGAGTTGTATAAAATGGGCTGGCTCCCACTGCTTTGGGTCTGCTGCTACAATGTGGCTAGCTCTGGGAAAATCGTGGTGACTTCCATCCCGCAACTGCATGCATGGGCTGGAACAAGCTTTTGTCCCTCCTGCTGTTCGTATGTGGTGTTTCATCACAGCAACAGGGCAAGGACAGATAACAGTCAGAGCTGCAGCCCATGCCTGTACTTGGTATAGCCTCGCATCAGCTACAACCCCTAACAGCATAAAAGCAGAATCAGTCTCTCCACCCTCTCAATCTTATTGCCATTTGGCTTAGTCCAGAAAGGCCCATTTTGTGAACAGCAACACTTTTCAACTCTCCTGGATGCAAATATGTAGCATCACCAGTCTCAACACAGAAACCAATTTTTAAGTAAATTTATTTAGTCCAGATAACAGGACCACCACAATTAAGATCCTGAGGGTCACCATGTCTCCTGTGTAGCAGAAATGATGAAATGTGTGCTTGTGAGTATACCTGGTCCAGCACATAATTCATGTCCAGGGGAGAAAATCTGTCCAATGTGGAATGCACCCTCACCTTTCTGGTTCTGGCACATTGAATAAAGTACAATTCCCACACTCTGCATTGGAAGCAGTGATGGTTTCTGTTGCACAAAATACCATCCAAGTTGTCTTCAGCTACACTTAGCTATTCATTCAAAATCACATGCAGCCTACAGTACATTCAGTGTTTCTGCATTTGTAAGTCAGACATTCTCTAGACCTTGATGAGAGGTAGAGAGATATTTAGATATTTTGATATTCAGATAGATAGGTTGATCAATATAGATAGATGATAGAGATAGACAGACAGATGTCACACTCAGAACCACAGAAGAACACACTTGAGAACTATTTCCATAATTTCTCTCTCATGGTAAATCGTTGACACCCAGGCATGCATTACAGCTGGTTTTATCTGATGCTAAGAAAACCATCTGTATGCTCACGTTTATGAGGCTGTTAAGTTTTGGAGTGGGTCCCTCATTCTGTCTTATTTCTATGAAAATAATAACTACTTTAATGATTGGAATAAGGCAATAAATCTTCTACTTTTAAAAGAAAAAAAATACCCTTTAGTTCATATAACAATGTCTGTATAAACTAATACAAGCTTAGGACTGAGGATTTTCTGTCTTTTGAGTTGTATGGATCAAAGGAATAGCCACACGTGTACCTGTGTTTATAATAATAATAATAATATTCACCTTTTCTATATTTACATGTATCTGAGCACAAATAAAAATGCTTTACAAAAATGTACCTTCAATGATGACCTCTGTTCCCACCAAAATCCCCCTCAAATATTGATTTCAGGCTTATTTACAACTGCCAACACTATGGATATAACTGTGGTCATCTTTAGTGGGTAGATACATTGTGGTATATCTAGAAAATGGAATAGTATTCAGCAGGGAAAAGAAATAAAAGTTAATCCAGGAAAAACAAACAGAGGAATCTTAAATGTCTATTTTTCAGCATTGTATTCCTTCAGAAGTGGGACCAGAATGTACAAACCTAGTCACATGACATTCTGAGAGATGCAAAACCATGGAGCCTCTGAAAACATCAGTTACAAAGCAGGGAGGCATGGGCACTCAGAGCCTCAAATTCTACGACCATGAGAGTATTTGTCAAGATACTCGATTGTTGGTCAAGGTGTGGTTGAGAAGGTTCCTGTGCTGAAGGCTTTGTCTGTCACTGGATTGATGCAAAATGGGTTTAGAATTCAGTTTTAGGAAGTAAGCTTAGCTGAAGAAGAACATGGTAGAGACTGATCCTCCTCCTTTTCCTCCTCCTCTTCTTCCTCCTCGTCTTCCTTCTCCTCCTCCTCCTCTTCCTCTTCCCCCTCCACCCCCCTCTCTCCTTCATTACCTCACCACACCTGCAACCAGGACATTCTTTTTGTTCCTTCTGACAAAACACAATAGAGCTAGATAACCAGGTACTTACAGGGAAATGGTATGCAACAATAAAAAGAAATGCGTGATCCTCATTTTACTTGCAGGGAACTAGCAAGTTTGGGTGTATCACGTACTATGGGGATATGCACGCTAGTGATCCTTAGTAAACCATGGAGACCAGTGAATAACATTCTACCTGGACTAGTTCATACATTGTAACAAATGACCATGGTAATACCAGACATACATAAGCATGACAATTTTGGATAAGGCAGGGTATATAAAAATACTTGATGTCTGTGCTTCAGTTTTACTGTTGATCTAAACTGACTCAAGGGTAGTCGACTAAGTTTTTCTTAATGAATTAATTTCTGTTACTCTGTATGAGTGTTTTGCCTGCATGCATGTAGGTTTGCCCCTCTTGTGCAAGGCCTGAAGAGGCAAGAAGAGGATGTTGGATTCTCTGGAACTGTAGATATGCGCAATAGTTGTTAGCTGCCAGGTTGGTGCTGGGAACCAAACCCAGTTCCTCTGCAGGATTAGCCAGTACTTTTATACTCTGAATTGTCTCTATAGCTCCCGATTAAACTTTCAGAGACGCCAATCAAATGCCATTGTAAATCTTACAGGCCCTATGCATTTATTTATTACTCATGAGGTGCCAAGTACACACAGCCCTCATGCTCAAGCCCTGGTAAACATGTATATTCTAGAACATTTCTCCCCAAAGCTGTCTCTCCTCAACCATTCCCTCTGAAGGCATGATACACATAGGCCCCAAGAAAATTATCCTACCTTCTCCTCCATCTAATGTTCCCCCTAGGATACTTCCTTGAAATTCTAGTATTTGATATACCACCATAATGTATTTAATGCATCCCATGCTTAATCACCACCCAGAGTGACAACTTTGCTCACCATTTTCAACAGCAATTAATACAGGCCCTACCAGCCAAGGCTATCTCCTAGGTATGAATGATGGTACATTCTGCTGAGAAACTGTCAGGTTTTTTATTTCCGTTTAGTCCACACTCCCCCAGAAGACATACTCGGGATGCTGTACTATTCAGGATTTCTGCCAGAGTCTCACTTGTAAAGCCTGGAGTCCCATTAACCTCTTAATTTTTCATAAGATTGATCCTACAAAATGTCTAACCTATTTGTCTCCTTAAAATTCTGAGCAGAGCTATTCCATGGGAACAAATGTGGCCACATTGTTCTTCCTTTCTGAAATGAATTGCAAGTCAGAGGTTTGCAAATATTAGTTTTCAGGAAGATTCTGGAGATATAATCATACCAATTTATATAGGGAAATGGTTTTGAACAGCCTGTTGTAGGCCACAGGATAGCTTATAAATGAAATGCTTTATTTCCAGAGCTTTCTCTCATTGTTCCCCCGAATGAAACAAATACAGAGAATAAGCCATTTGAGGAGTACTTTGTTATTTAACTGCAGACAGCCAGACCCAGGTAATCATAGAGGTTGCACTTCCTGACCACAAATGGGTATATCTGGGTCCTGCCTCCTTCGGCAGATTTGGGGGAGACTGAACTCTAGACAGCTCATTCACCCCAGTTATTCATTTTCCCAACAAGTAGTATTCAATCAGCATGGGCTGATGTACTGCACAGGACAGAGAATGTTTTCAGGTGCCAAGTCTCCTGCATGAAGAAGCGCTCACGTTCTTTTGACTAAAAGTCCAGACTGAAGCACACATGGCTGGAAAAGGAGTTTCCAGAATGCATCTCCCGATTTCCCACTGCGAAGTCCACGCACTGAAAGAGGGGCAAGTCCCCGCAGGAATGGAAGAGGCTTCTCGTGCAAAGCCAGACGAGAAAAGAAATCGAGCAACAACAGTGACCCTGGTTAAGTCAGTCATCTAAGAACCTGGAAGAACCCGAAGCCTGCTATTAAAAAGGACAGGGCACTGGGGAGATGGCATGGTGTAAAAGCACCTCCTGAGGGAGATGGAGCAGTGGGCAAAGCATGTCCTGAGCCAATATGAAGTCCTGACTTCAGAGCCCCAGAACCCATGTACAGCTTCAGGAAGTAAAGAGCATCTGTGATCTCGGTGCTACTGTGGGGAGAGGGAGGTCAAAGTCCCAGGAAGCTTACAAGGCAGGCGAGCTGGCACTCAGAGCAGCCATCAAGACAGTCTCAGGTTCCGTAGAAGGTGAGGACAGACACCAGAGATGGTCCTCTAACCTACAAGTGAGCACCATGCTGTGCATGCACAAAACATACACACACACACACATACACACACACACACACACAGCCTGTACACACCAGAGATGGTCCTCTAACCTCCATGTGAGCAGCATGCTATGCACACACACACACACACACACACACATGTCCTATAAATATACATGTCCTGCAAACATACATACTCTACAGACATTCAGAACGTGCACAGGACCAGTCTATATATGTTCTGCATACATACACACATGTACATAATCCTACACACATGCATTCATCTTACACACAGAAACAAATATCCTCTGCACACATACATATGCAAACCTTGTACATACACACATACACACTCATACATACATAAACACCCTGCAAACACATACACATTCAAAAAATGATATGTACATGTATGTACAGTAACATATTTTTCTTATAAAATATAAAGTAATAGTAGATACAAACTTATGTTTATGTGTCTATGGAGAAAAGTTTCTGTATTATGCAACGAGCACCCAAAAAATATTTTGTTGAATGAAAAAAAAAATCACATGGTTAACATTACCTCACCCTCCACCTCAAAAAAATAAATCCAGCCTGGAACTAGCCCCAGAGTTTATTCTGAATGCAATTTAGTTTTTATTTTGCAACCGAAACACCAAGTTGCCCAACTGCAGCCTTACCATTCCATAAATTGTTCCACCTATAATGGAAGTAGATTCAGTCTGTGTTTGCAGCCAAGTGTTTTCATGTAAATATTTTCACATTTTGAAGTAGTAGGCTTATTACAGTTTTTAAAAAAAGCACTTCCAGAAGCAGCCATCCTCCATGAGAAATTTAGGGGAAAAATTTCTCACTCATTAGCGAAACTCTATACAGCATGAGCAAACCATAAACAGTACCTCCTGAAGCTATCTAAGACATCAAGCTAGAGGTCTATCTACCTACGTATCTAAGAATCTATGTACCTGTGTATGTATATATCTATGTATATATCTATTTATGTATTTATGTATCTATGTATCTATGTGTCTATGTATGTATGTATGTATGTATGTATGTATCTATGTATCTATGTGTCTAGGTGTCATATCTGTGTGTCTATATGTCTATGTATATATTTATCTATATATGTATGTGTTGTATCTATGTGTATATGTGTCTTTGTGTCTATATGTCTAGGTATCCATGTGTCTTTCTATCTATCTAGCTAGCTATCTATTATCTATCTAATATATCACATATACATATCACCTCAATACATATATCATATATTCTTGCTATGGTTCTTTCTTTATCTGTCTTTTCCAGACAGATAGAGGAAGCAATATTCCAACACTTGGCATTGCCAATGAAAGTTTGGGGAGGTTGTTTCTTGTGCAGTGAAACCTTTTCCTGAAGAGGAGAGAGTCTCAGATGGGGATGGCCAATACCACCCCTGGAAAAGGAAGGTGGTTTCTGATAAAACAGATTATCAGTGAAACATATAAGAAGAAGGAATGCCTGGCACTTTTCAGATTTCATGTCGCTTCTACAGCTTGGAGAGGGTGTCACGTGATTTAACCTCTAAACTTTCTCTGATGATCTTTTAAACATTTTAAAGTTTACTTATAATTATTGGTGGCTAACACCCATCTGCCACTCCAGCATCAGGGTATCCAACACTCTCCTCTGACCTCTGTGGGAATTGCATGACATGGGAACACTTACGTAATTTTGAATTGATTCTACCCTTTCAAGTAGGTTGAAGACATACCCTGAGAGGGATCATCGGCACAGATCCTTTAACTACACAACCACTAATAATAAACAGATATTTAAATTTACTCCTCAAGGCCTCATTTTTGAAATGCTTGAATTAGGATTGGATGTATTTAAAATATAGCTTTATCCTCACTGCTGGGTCCTATTTATGGTGTTCTCTGAAATGGTTAGATAGCAAATAGTGTGTTAATGGGGAATATTGATATTCAGGGAAAAAGTATTATTCAGAATGTGCCTAAGGCCCCATGTGAATGTTCTACTGTCTCTTCATCCTTAACGAATTTAAAACAGGCATCCTTTTTCTAGGTTAACCCTCTATTCTATCGTATAGCCTCAAGAACTGAGCCTTGATAGGATTTCACAGTGTAGGAGCTGTGGACTGGCCACTTGCCGGCAGAAGCTTATCTTCTAAACTACACAGCAGATAAGGGGAGAACATTAGCTACTTTTTCCATTGCTGTGACAAAATACAATTTATCAAAGCAATTTAAGAGAGGAAGGATTTGTTTGGGCTCCCAGACACTGGGTATAGTCCATCATTGCAGAGAAGGAATGGTGTCATAGTATTAACTGGTCTTGCATCCTGGGTCAGGAAGCAGAGACAGATGGATGGTGGTGCTCAGCTTGAGTGCTCCTGGTGACTTAGTCTCAGACCACAGTCTTGTGGAATGGTGCTTCCCACATTTAAGGTGGATCTTCCCTTGCAAGTTAACCTAATCAAGACAGTCCCTCAAAGACATTTGACTCTGAGGTGATTCTAGACTCTGCCATCAACAGACCATCAACAGTAACCACTGGGAAAGTGATCACTGTCATTCAGGTGAGTTACATTAATTAATTTGGTTAAGAAAGAATACTTATAACATCCTTTCATGTTCCTGAGAACCAGGGGGGTCCAGAGGACCTCGGGTTATATCCAACAGTCTTCGCGTACCTCAAATTTGTGTTCTAGTCCATAACCTTGTGATAATCACCAAGTTATTTCATAATGTAATTGTAGAGATCTAGTTATAAGCCCCACATGAATTAGGGATATATATATATTTTTTTCACATGACAAGTTCAAATACATGGCTATGATCAGTACTTATTGGTTTTACATTTAAGCTCTTGTTGATTGATCATGAATTAATATGGTGTCATTTTGATGGACATTATTATAAAATGCTGTGAATTACTAATTCCTTTTAATTTGAGGTGATGTAAATTCAAAGTAAGAAAATATTGTTCCCAGGCTCGAGCACACAAAATGAAGATTCCAGCTATTTAAAAATGAGAATCAAAATGGAAACATTGTTAGAGTTGGAGGGAAACAGAGGTTAATGACTGATGAGCTAAATTAACTGAGAGAACTAGAATCCATCCTCCACACAATGAGTTTCTTAGTCTTACAGCCCCAACACAGCCTGGCTCATCCCTCCCTGCCTTCTGTGTATTGCTTCTCTGTGTATTCTCACCATTATTTTCAAATCCTCACTTCATATTTCTTAAATTTCACAGATTGCTAGAGATGCCCATAAAATCTGCAAAGAAATTCAAAAACATACTAAATTTTAAAATGTTTTTCCTTCTCAATATTCATTCCTGAAACCCAGACAAAATTTAAGTTCTCTGCCAGCATAATGAAACACAGTTCTTGTCCCTCCTATGACGTGGAACTGTGGACCCCTCCTGTGAACTGGTGCCATGGTCTCCTCCCATGTACTGGTACTACAGACCCCTCCTGTGAACTGGTGCCAGGGACCCTTCCTGTGTACTGGTACCATGGACCCCTCCTGTGAACTGGTGCTATGGACTCCTCCTGTGAATATGGATCTATGAACCCCTCCTATGAATCTGAGGCTGCCGCTCCCTCCCACAGGCTGCAGCTTTTCTCACCTCCCATGAGCCCAGCTGTGATCCCTTCCTGTGAATTGGAGCTACCGTCGCACCCTGTGAGCTGGAGTCACCATATCCTCCCATGGACCTGGTGCTGTGGTATCCTACATTTGTCCCTCTTCCCGGTGAGCTGACATTTTAGTCCTCTCCTTGAGCCTGTAGCTGTGGTGTCCTCAATGTCCCCTCTCCCTTCTTGGTGACCTCAAGTTGGACCCTGTCTGTGAGTTGCTATTGTCCCCTCCTGTGAGGCTGGGACTGTGGTCTCCAACCATGAGCCATGGTTCCACACTCTTCTAATAGTGGGCTGATGGTGGAGCAAAGTGGAGGATGGAGGTAGCACTTAGAGCTTCCTCTCAAGTGTATTCCTTCCTGAATTCTGTACAACCCTCTCCTAGGAGGTCCCATGGTGTCCATGGCAGTGTTAGACTTATGAGGGGGAAAGGGAACATTTCTGTCATTTTTAGTTTCTAGCCTTGGGAGGGCTGATTCTTGAGAATGGGATTCCTAACTCCCCTGAAGGTCAGTGAAGTTCTTGATTCCATTATGTACTGCTTGGCACCCAGACCCTGACGTTGGACCTTTCCCAGTCCCAGACACCATGCATTTCTTTACTCTTCTCCAGCCCCAGCATACCTACTCCTGTGCTGTACAGAAAATGGAAAGCACCTAATTGAATTTCTAGAAATAAAAAAGAGCATTAGACAAGGAGTCAGTGAAGCTACAAGGTAAAGTTTGACTATAAGAGATAAATTGTATCCGAGTATGAAATTAATAGAGAATAAACATATTAGATTCAGAACAAAGACACAATCAGAAGTAACAAGAAATCAACATAGAAAAGTGGGTTTTTGAAAGACATGGATTAATCTGTGAGACCTAAGCATTCAAAAGGAAGGCCTGCAAGCACAGCCTGCGGGAGACCTGCGGTATGGGAAGGTGGTAAGTAAATGTGACATCTACGGTCATGGAAGGATAGAGTGGAACATAACTTCTAAGTGTCCTCCCATGCAAGACAGGCTAAGGGGCCAATTCCGTGGCCCTCATCTTTGTGTACCTGGCGGTCACAGCCTGTCTTTATCTTTAACTTTATGCACATGTTCATATTGGCTCTATGTCAGAATTCTATTCTCCTACTCCTTCAAATCAAACAGAATAGGAAAGTCTGAGAAACACGTAAGATGCATTTTCAGTAGAGTGAGCCATGTGGCTCATGCCAAGAGTCCACCCAAATGGGTTAGAGGTCTCTAATCTTAGCCAAGTGTGGTGGGTCATGCCTGGAATCACAGCACCTGGGAGGCTGAAACAGAAGGGCCAAAATACCATCCAGCATGGCAGAGAAGGCATGGTGACAGGACTTTGCAGAAGCTTGTCAACTGCTCCCATGCTCAGAAAGCAGATGAGTGCTGGTGCCCTGTGAGCTTTTCCCTTCTATTCAGGCCAGGACCTCAGTCCATAGAATGGTAGTTCCCACATTTAAGCTGCTTTGTTCACCATCCACTAACCTATTCTAGAAACTCCCTCATAAACACACTCAAAGATCTGCTTCCACAGAAATTCTAAATTCTACTGAGTTGACAAGATTCACCACCACACAAAACAATATAATTCATTCCATGTCAGTCTTGGCTCTAGAGTTAAACCTCGCCTCGAGACACCAAACAGCCACCACAATAAAAGAAATCTCGAAACTCAGAATGGAGATCCTGTCCTGTGTAGAGTTGAAGTCCTCTACTTGGATATTATCTGCCAATTAAGTCATTATTTTCCTTCCTAAAACAAGGATAAGTCCTACAAGTGCTTCTATGGGGTCTCAGACAGCAGAAGAATTTGAGGGCTGCAGGGATGTCTTCGTGATTAAGAGCACACACTGCTCTTGCAGAGGACCTGAGTTCGGTTCTCAGCTTCCATAACTGTCTGTAACTCCAGCCCCACAAGGTCTGATCTCTGCAGGCACCTGAACTCACATGCATACACCCACACAGAGATACACACACATACAATAATGAAAATAACATTCTTGAAAACGTGCTTTAAAAAGTAGGAGAGAATGATGTAAAACAATGGGCAAGTGTTTCCATCATTTTCCCTGGAAGAAAAGCCAATCCCACATCTCCCAATTTCTAATCCCACCTTCTCCTGTTCCGCAGGGGAGGAAGAACAAACCTTCCATTGAGAAATACCTCAATAACTCTAAACAGAATAGGAAACACAGTTAGAATGAAAGTCTTTCCCCAGGAAATGGCCAACCTGCACATGGCACTTTTTGGTACAAGTTAGGATAGACAAGATGATTGACAAAGGCAGAGAGGTATTCCACAAAGGCAAAAACATCTTGTTGTTGTTTTCATGTACAACAAAGAGTTGAATAAATATTCAATATACGATTTCTTTCTTGATGATTGCATCTGATTCAACTCCTGAAAGAAAACTTTCTCACCGCATGGATTCAGGCCACATTAACACTTGCGATGGGAATAAGTCCATTTATTCTGTCCTTGGCAGAGATTCCCCTTTCTCTCTTTCAGACTCAATGAATGGCGTCTGACATTGGAGGATGCCTAAGCCAGACCTCCCAGGGTCAGTGTCCTGCACAGGAGTGATATGAAAACCTCCCACAAACTTCTTTGAGGCTAATGTGGCTACTACCAGTACCAGGAAAATACCTACCCTACTGGTGAATGTGGTAATTCACAGAGTCATATCCATAGTAATAGGAGAATGAGAACATGTGGTCCTATACTGCTACACACAGAATGAGGACATGTAGTCTCCCCACACACAGAGCATCCGTTACATATTAGACATCAAACTCTACAATATGAAGCTACACGTATCTAAGAAGGCAGGAGGACAGGTGAATGCGGGGGAGGAAGTAAACAGACCGTCCTCCTCCTCCTCTCCTTTCGCTTCTTCCTTCTCCTCTTCTCCTCCTCTTCCTCCTCCTCTTCCTGTCCCCTCTCCACCTCCTATCCTAGTGTTCCTCTTCTTCTTCTTCCTCCTCCTCCTCCTCTTCCTCCTCCTCCTCCTCCTCCTCCCCCTCCTCCTGCTCTTCCTTCTTACAGCTCCCTCTCCCTCTTTGTCAGCATACATGCCAGAGACCACAATGGAACAGCCAGGTTGATCCCAGGATCCTTCATCACAAAACTCACAAAGTGAACAGATACAGGAGACAGGAACAATACTTTCAACAGAACAGGGAAGTAATAATGCCCATAAGAAAATAAATACACCATGCAGTGAAATATTAAGAATATAACCACAGAGTTCTTGGAAGATATATTATGGTGTAAGATACACAGATATATATATATATATATATATATATATATATATATATATATATCATCTTAGTACCACATACAACAGAAACAAATTTTTAACTAATGAGATTTAAATAATGTTTTAATATTTAAATAATTTCATATTGATTTTAAAGTACATTGATCATATGCAGGGATGGTAATGTTATGAGGAATGAGCATCCTAAATAGCTCAGCACTGAGGAAGCAATTATAACGGTTGGAGAGAAGACAGGCATGTCATCTTAGGCAATGTTAAATGAAACTGACATTTTTAAACTTTTCTTCATATGGCATTTTAATTTTACTGAACTTTTAACTTCCAAATTGTACATGCAAGTTCACAAACCTTAATCAAAGAGAATATTCACTATCGAACAGCTAAAAATTGGAAGTCTGATTTCCTCACAAGAGCCAACAGTGAAGCTTCCTCACACAACAGAGTGTGATGCACACAGAAGCCACGACTGGCTAAGTTTTATTGAATAAGAGACTGCAGAGTGTGTGTTCCTGGATAGGACTCTATATTAAACCTCACCTACCCACAGCTCAGGGGACATTGCTGAAGAGGGCAGAGAAAGATCATAACAGCCAGGGTTAGAGCACGAACACAAGGAAACAGAGGCTTTCAGGGCTCTGGGAAATTGCTCATATGAACTTGCAACAATGGTGACAGCTTGCACAAGACCACACAGACTCAATCAGACAAAAACACAGCACAGATCCAGGGAACTGGACAGTGGTCCCAAGTCTTGGAGGAGGAGGAGGGGGGTCTAAATTTGATTATGATCTATTACATGTAATGCACAAAAGTTAATAAAAATTGGAGAAGAGAAAATAGCATTTAAATTATTTTGCTGTAAGATGAATGAAACCAGAAATGCTGAATTTGAAAAGTGTACAAATAAAACTATAAAAATATCACATAGAGTTTGTGCAAAATATTCTTTAAAAAATACCATAGTTTGGTGATCTATACCCTTTGTCAACTAGATACAACCTAGAGTCACTTGGGAGAGAAAACTCTAGGCATATTTATGAGAGCTCTTTATGGACTACCTTAATTGAGATGGGAAGACCTTAACTACAAGTAGCACCAGTCCAGGGTCTGAGGCCAGGATGGAATAAAAAGAAGAAATCAAACTGAGCCCCAGAATTCATCTCTCTTCAGTTTCTTGGTATTGAATGCAAGGTGACCAGCTGACTGAGGCTCTTGTCATGGTAGACTATATAACCTTGAATTATGAGCCCAAATAAGCCTTTTCATCCTGTAACTAGCTTTTGTACCATAGCAAGCTTTATCATAGCAACAAGAAAAGAAATTAAGGCACATTCCATATCCTAATATGGAGTATTTGTGCTGACTTTAGCAGCGCAGGTAATAAAATTGGAACCAATATGGAATATGGGCAACATATAACAAGTCCCAGTCGCCGAGGGAGCTGACAACACAGGTGCCTGTTGGACATGACACTATAGGAGCTCTTGGCTCTCTGGATGGTGTATAACTACATTCTTTCATTTCAAATAATGTAGGTGTTTTTAGTAATCAGAAGGAGATTTGTGCAAAGAAAAAATCTTAAGAATTATGGAGAGGAGGGGTCAGTTGTAAAGTGCTTGCCATACAGACACGAGGAACTAAAGTCAATCTTCTAGAAACGTGAAAAAAAGATGAACATTTGGGGCACATGCTTATCGTTCCAGAGCTGGAGAGGCAGAGACAGGCAGATTCCTGGGGATCGATGGCTAGCCAACACACACTACCTAGTGAGTTCCAGGCCAGCAAGAGACCTCAAAACATACAAGACTGTCCTTTGGCCTCCTTAGGCACTTTACACATGGACACGTGTGGGAATACATGCACACACAGACACAAATCACGGAGAGGAGTAGAGTATGAATTAGTTTCATGTTTCTTCTCTTGCCAAGGGAAATGTGCTGTTGCTGCAGCCCATTGCCCAGCTCCCTTCCTAAGAAGTCTGCTCTTGATCTATGCAGAACAACAGAAGTCAGCCCACAGCCACTGTCCTATCGTAGGAAGAATCTCTTCACCAATTGCAAGCTGTTTCCCTACGGGATTGCAAGAGATAGGCAGTGAGCACTGTCTGACATCCAGGCTCTTTCTAACCCATGTCTAGTCCTTACCAAGACTCAGACACACAGTTTAGGAAGTAAGAACAGAAAAGCTCAAGCTTTGTGATTCCATTTCCATCGATCCCACCCTGTACCTCCCTTCAAGAAGGGAAGGAATAGGAACTCAGATAAAATCGTATTCCAATAAATACAGTACAAAGGCTATCTGAGGAAGCCCACATTTTGAGACTATGCATGAGCCTGAAGTAAAATGTAAAATGTAACTGTAGATTCTGCGAGTGACTATGAAACTGGTGACATTTATACTGTCTTTTCAGAAAGCACATGTGATGATGATGGGCAGAGAAATGTGCACTTGCTGGGTGTGTATTAATCATCATTTTACAACATAAGGATGTCATATGTGCCTTCTGGAACACTCAAATCCTTCTTAGAACAGCTGCATTCCAAAGTGGAAACTATTCTATGTTTCTCCTGTCTAGTTCAGCCTGCATGAAGAATCTATTCAAGGTGCAGTAATTTTTCCAGAGTAGTCATGGTCAAAAGCATCTGGGAAGGACACTGCCTGACCGCATGGCTGATTTGATCAGAAATAGAGCTTTATGATGACAGAATTGGAGAAAGCCATATTTTATATCCTTAAGAGCTAAGCTATTATTCCCAACATATACCAATATTTTATTGACTTCATAAAGTAAAGGGCTTGTTTTCTGGTGTGAGTATATACAATGTATGTGTGTGTGTGTGTGTGTGTGTGTGTGTGTGTGTCCATGCACATATACTTGCATTAGTGTGGGTCCATGTGTAGAGGTCCAGCGAGAGCTTTAGCTGTTATCCTTGCCTTCCACCTTGTTGAGACAGGGTGGCTTTCTTGTACTTCTGCTGCATATACCCATTACCTGGCCCAAACGCTTCTGGAGAGTCTCCCGTCTCCACATCCATCCTCTGGTCAGAACACTAGATAACAATCATGTGTCCTGCTTTTACAGAGATTCGGGGGATCTGAGTTCAGGTCCTGAGTGCTTGCATCGTTACCTTTTTCTGTTCATCCACAGAATCATCTCTCCAGCCCTTTTAGTTTTTTTAGTTTTAGTTTTTTTAGAAAGGCACTTCCACTTTGATGAATTAGGATTATACTCAAGTTATTAAGCAGTATTCTATAAACAAAATTTTAAGACATGGCCTTGCTGTGTAGCCCCAACTGCTCTGGAATTCAGTATGTAGACAAGGCTGACCTCAAACTTGTAACAGTTCTCCTCCTCTCCTTCCTCTTCTTTAATATATTGTGTCCCTATAACCCTAGCTGGCCTGGAACTTGCTGTGTAGCCTTGAATGAACTAGAATTCACTAGGTACAATGGGTGGATCTTGAACTTGTAACAGTTCTTCCCTACACATACACTTTTTTGGGGGGGCAATCTTGCTGTAACCCCTTTCCTGTAACTATGTAGACTATCCTGGCCTTAATCTTACAGAGATCTGCTTGCCTCTGCCTCTCCAATGGTGGCATTAATGATTGTAAAAGCCACCATATCCTGCCAACAATTCCTGTTCTTTTGTTTCCCGAGAGGTAAGATTACAGGCATAAGGAGTGCCCGCCTCTACATTACTATTACATACATGAGCATGTTGGTGTAGGGGTGCTGATGGTGTATGTGTGTGTAAGGTGTGTGTGTGTGTGTGTTTGTGTGGTCACCTGTATATGTGTGTATGGAGGCCAGAGGTTGAATAGAGGAAGACTAAGTGTTCACCCCCATATTTATAGGGACAGGATCTCTTTTTATCTGAACCTCTTTATCTTTTCAGCTTGACTAGGCAGTCAGTAAGCCTCAGGGATTCTAATGCCTGTGCTCCCAACATAGGGACTCCAGGGGCAGTGCATTTCCTCCAATTTTTACATGGTTTCCAGAAATTCAAATCAGATCCTCACTTGCCCTATGGAGCTACCCCAGTAGCCTGTAAAGTTGGGTTTTCAGTATGTGATTGATGATGTAGCAGAGGGAAAGTTAATATGAAAACACCACATCAAACATAAACACAGAAGGCCTTAAACCCACTTGACAGTTCTAAAAAGGGAATTTCAAACGAAGTCAATCACGACTGTGAAAGTAAAGTCCAATTTGTTGTTTGAGTTCTAGTAATGGTGTCAAAGATGTTTCAGCATTCAGAAATGAAAAATGTTTGCTGGATATTCATAAAACACATTAGATATTAAAATAATAGTGTGGAAATTAGTAGAATCTCAGGAAATACTTGGAGGCTTTAGATTTTTAACGTATTTTCTTAGGAGAAGTGAAGCTGGCTAAATGGCCACAGGTTTTTCTGACAGAGTTTAATTACTTTTTAACAATACAGGAAAGTACTTATTCCTTTTAAAAATCATAGGTATTTCTATTTTGGGTAAATTTTTGTCTTGTGTTGGGTTTGGGTGTCCAGGGTATGCTTATGGTAGTCAGACGGTAACGTAAGGCGCGTCGGTTCTACTGTGCTGCTACCCTGGGACTGAACTCAGGTCATCAGGCTTGGTAGCAGGGGCCTTTATCTAGTGAGATATCTTTCTGTGGCCACTATATGCAGTGCTTAAGGAGATGGTCCTCTTCCATTGACTTTAGAAAATTTTCTCTCTGAAATAATAGCCAGTGCTAGAAAATGTGTTGTGAATTAAGACATAAATGGCACAATGTCTTCCCAAAATCTCTGTCTCTCTCTCTCTTTTTATGTGTATGTTTTAAAACTTATGTGCATGCAGGTGTGTGTGTGTGTGCCTGTGCTGTGTCTACAGAGGCCAGGGCAGATATCTCAGATATCTCTTCTGTCACTTTTGACCTTAATTTTTTGACACAGGTCTTTCACTGAGCCTACAGCTTACTGATTCGGCCAAGTTACCTGGAGAGTTTAGCAGAAAACCCCCTAAGTTCTTCTCTCTCTGCTTCTCATGTTCCAGGCTACCTCAGATTTTTATGGGGGTCTTGGAAATCTGAACTCAGATCCATATCCTGTAGGCTTGCTCATCGTATATCCAAAGAAAATTTTCATACAGAGTGAGTTTGAAAAATTAGAGTATCATATAATGGAAGAAAGCATATTGGGATATATATGTATATATATGTATGATATGTATATATATGTATATATATATGTATGTATGATATGTATATATAATATATAGACCGTATCTAATATATCATTGCCCTACAGAGAAGAAAACTCATGGTATTCATGGTATTGATTACATGAATTGTAAAACTTGGAAATGTCAGAGAAAAAATTCTGGTTACTAATATAAACTAAAGTAAAAGACCAATGACAAATCAGGTATACCACATTTGATATATACACAGCAAAACAAACAAACAAACAAACAGCCATCAAGGAATAGAGAGAATTCACAGAAAGCAAATGATAAAAGATAAATATCTTAGGGATGCGGAGATTGCAAGATAGTCAAAGCCAGATGGAAATCCTAGTATAAAGTCATATGCTTGCATTATGATGTATGAAAATTATTTATTCTTTCCTACTTAATACCCTGTAAAAATGGATTATTTATCTTGAACATGACTACCTTTTCCTCAATCTCTCATCATCATCAACATTATCATCAGTCACCATCACCACCATCACTAACATTATCACAGTTATCACCACTATGATGACTGGCATCAGTATCATCATGACCATCATTATCCCTGACACTATCCTCATCACCACTACCATCATCACCATTGCTATGACTGTGTTTGCCATTTCCATCATTGCCATCATCACTGTCTTCACCAATGTTACCATTATTACCATCATCACCACCACCGTCAGCAGCATTATTATCATCACTATCATCCTAATCATCATCACCATTGGCATCAACACCACTTCCACAATCATCATTGTCATCATCACTATCCCAGTTTCACCCTCATCACCATAACCATAATCATTATCATAAGTTTCAGCAACATTACCACTGCCATCATCACCATCACTGCCATAACTATCATCATCAATATCAGCAGCACCATTATCAAAATCATTGTCATCAGCACCACCATTATCATCATCACCATTATCACCATTGTGACAGTCTTCCACATTATCAGCAGCATCACCACCAATATCACCACATCCATCACCACCATCACCATAATCAGCAGCAGCATCACCATCCCTATCATCAGTACAATCAGCACCATCATCACTATCATAATCATCATCATCACTGTGTTTATCACCACCATCACTATAACCATTGCCATCATTATAACCAATGCTATCTTTAGAACCATCAGCAGCAGCATAATCACCATCACTATTACCATTATCACTGACTGTAGTCAACACCATTATCATCACCATCATCATTTCCTTTTTCATCATTAGCATCATCATCACCACTACCAGCATTGTCATCATCACCATCATCATCACTGTCTTATTACCACCACCAACATCACCACCATTGTTAGCACCAACATCATCATCACCATCAGTATCATCATCATAATCATCACTATTGCTGTCATCATCACCATAATCATTTACTTTCTCATCACTAGCATCAGGAGCACGATCGCCAACATCATCACAATCATCATCAGCATTATCATCTCCATCACCAGCATCAGCATCATTGCCATCCTCAAAATCATCACCAACATCATCACAGCACAGTGCCAGACACAAATGAGTTAATTATAATGTCTCCCCCTCCAGAAGTTTAATCATTCTATTGCAATTAATGTATATTCTATTTTGAGCTGTCTGCCTTCAAATGTCACCTTTATATTTACATGAAATTATCTTGCTCAGCTTCCTTTTCTGCCCCATCATTCCGTCTATTCTGGAGCTGGTAGCACATGGCTTTATTTATCTATTTTTATTAGAACTCTATAGAGCCCACATTTAGGCCATCTGGAATTAAAAGCACAATTAAAAATTCACAGTACATCCTACCTTCACTGCCATAGTGACAAGTCACTGGAGTTACACTTGCTTTTCTTTGCAAGGTTAAAGGCTAAAGACTAGGTTCTTCTGCATTCTGTCTCTTGTCCCTCTGAGTGCCTCATCTTACTGTGACATTGAGTCATGTGTGCCCAGTACTGAGCTCTGAATACTGCCTTCATGACATGGTATTAGCAGATGGGTCTGTTCTTCTCAGAGCTGGAAGCCAGCTTGCTTTACTGTGCAAGGACCATCTATCTCCCTTCCTCCCAGACACCTGTTAAAAACCTAGAACATTGGCTGATGATCAAGCACTGAAATCATTTTCAAGCCTTGAGTGTCTCTTTGATAATATTGGAAGCTCAGCTAATGAACATGTTGCCCATCATCTATCTGCATCTCTGGAGTATTTTACTGTGCATTCCCTGCCCTTGCCCAGACATCCTCTTTCACTGTGAAAGTGAACCAATTTAGCCAGACAATACATTGATAGAATGTTGGGTTTAGGATCTCTGTGCACCTGCTGTCACAGGGTGTCACCATCTAAACACACTTCCTTTCCAAGTCTTTAATCTCCTCAAGTCCAGCAACCTGTCACCCATCACCTTACAGGCACATCAGGTCCCCAACACTATCAGGGAAGTTTCTGCCTCTGAAAGTTGAGACTTTCTCTCTGTCCCAGGCTCTGACACTTTTTTATGTGGATTACTAATCTATCTCTTCCCAAGTCCCTAGCTCCTAACATTCTTTCCCCCATCCCAGCCAAAACGCACACTGAAATGTAATTCGTAGTGGGGATGGCTCAGTTGGCAAATGCTTGTGACCCAAGCATAAAGACATGAGTTTGCGTCCCTAGACACCACATTAAAGAGCTAGGAACAGCTGAGCATGGTGGCACATACCTTTACTCTCAGCACTTGGGAGTTGAAGGCCAGCCTGGTCTACATAGCTAATTCCAGGACAGCTGGAGCTACCCAGATACCCTGTCAAAAAAAAATCTGGGAATTGTACCACATGCCTATAATAATGGTGCTGGGGAGATAGACAAGATGATCCTTAAGGCTTACTAGACAGTCATTCTGGAAGAATTGAAAAGTTCCAGGTTTTCTGTAAGACCCTGTCTCAGAAAATTAGTGAAGAGTTATTGAAGAAGACATCCAGTGTTGACCTCTGACCTCTATCCACATGCACACATGTATATACCCACACAAATATGTAACACATATGTACATCCATATACACATACATACATGAAAATGGACTCTCTCCTGAGGGAGTTCCTGAGAGGAACTTTCCTGACAGTCTCTGAGGTGAGACCTTAAGATGATAATGCAGGTAAGAGAGAGCCATAAGTATGGGGTTCTGACTTGGTGGCTTGATAGGTAGACAAGATTGCAGAACAAAGGCATTCTGTCTCATCATGAAATGCTACTACCTAGAGTACACTCTATCAGCAAGACAAACCTCACCAAGGAGATTTACCCAGTCTCTGAGCTTCCAGTCTTTAAAACCATGACCAGAAGAAAGTTTGATTCTAGACAAATTAGTTTGTGGCATTCAGTGACAGCAATGGACAGTGGATGAAACTACCTCACTGAAAAGGACACATCCCATTCCTGGTCCCCAAGCAAAGTCCATCTGCGTGTGTGTGTGTGTGTGTGTGTGTGTGTGTGTGTGTGTGTAGGTGCATGTGCATGCTGAGGCCACATATCAATCCCAGATGACATTTTTCAGGAAGTACTCTCCATTTGGGGGCACAGGGTCTGTTACTGGCCCAGAATCTGCTAAGCATCTAGTCTGACTGACAGATTAAGTCTAGGCATCAATCTGTCTTTACCTCACCAGCACAAAGATGACAAGCGCAAGTCATGAAGCCAACTTTTATAATGTGGGTTCTGAGAAGTCAATGCCAGTCCCCATGCATGCAAGGCAATGACGTTACTTACTGAGGCACATCCCCAACATGCATTTCCTTTTACTAAAAGCTCTTCTACTTGGAAACAAGGAGACAAATGAAGGGCGATGCCTAAATTTTTATCTTTGATATGGATAGAGGCAAACCAAGTTACTAGAGACTCCTACCAAGCGGTATTATCCACTCTCAATATTGGGTGGCTACCTATATATAAAAGAGAAAGTCACATGGGTCTCCTATGTTCCTCTTGATCCCTGATACACTAGATGCGGCCATGCAAATGTGGAAAACAAGGGCTCATTCCCAGTAACTATACTTTAAAAGTTACCTAGTGAGTCAAAACTATCCACCCATTCCATAGGATTCTAAAGGAAATGTTTCCTGCATAAACTACACCAGAACTGTTTCCAGTGGAGCAGGTGACCTTGGCTTTCTGCTGCTGTGATCAAGCACAGACTGAAAGCAAGTTCAGGAGTAAGGGGTTTATTTGGCTTACAAATTGCAGCCCACCATAGGGAACTCAAGGCAGGAGCATGAAGCATAGACCGTGAGGAAGACTGCTTAATGGCTTGCTTCCTTGGTGGGCATAGTTTCTCTTTTATGTGGCCTAGGCCAACCTGTCTAGGATAATAATGCCCGAAGTGGGGGCACATCAATTAGCAATCATGAGAGTAGCTCACAGACATGCCCACAGACCAAGTCCCCGTGGACCTCCAGCAGATACAAAGTGGGGTGGGGGACATTCATGCATCTCCAGTACAGAGCAAGGTATACGGCAAGATGCCCAAAGGCAGTAACTATAACTGATAAACAAGCCGATCACTCTTCCATTTTTAAATGTGTGTCTGTGTGCCTGTCTCTATGAGCATGTGGGTAGTGGCATAACACAGTGTGCACATGGAGGTCAGAAGACACACACCTGCTGGTCATCACCAGCCACCTTTTCAGACACAGGGGATGTGGCAGTTCCCTGCTCGGCATGCCAAGGTAGCTGGCATATGAGCTCCTGGGGATTTTCCTGAATCTAGTTCCCACATTCCCACAGGAACAGATATACATGATGGTATCTGGCTGTATGTTGTGTTCCAGAGATTTAACCTCGCGTCATCCTAGAGAGGCCAATATCTAGTCCATCAACCCCTCAAATTGGTATCACAGTATAGTGCCTAAATGTATAAAAACTCTCTTAATACATCTTTATTGAGACAGCCATTTGTAAATGTTCTCCAGCCATCTATGGGGCTAGACTTTCTGGATTTATCATGTAGTACATGATAGGGCAACCTCACAGCACAGAACAAAAGAATAAACCACCACTACCACAACATGGGAAGGATTGTACATCACACGCAATTATATAATAATAGTTCCGTGCCATGAATTTCCCGTAGTACAAAAGGTTATAATTCCACTTCCTCAAGAAAGAAATTTATTATATAATGTGGTGGTGCAAGCTTTTAGTTCCAGCATCCTGGAGGCAGACACAGGCAAATCTCTATGAGATCAAGGCCAGACTGACCTACATAGTGAGTTCCATGCCAGTCAGAACTACAGGAAGGCTCTGACTCAAAATACAAACAAAAAAAATTTCAAGAAAATGGTATAAATTAGATGCACCTTATTTGCCATAAGGGTGCTGAAAATCAAACCCGAGTCCTAATTGCAGGAGTAATTAGTGCTGTTAACCGCAGCGCCACCTATTGAGCCCCAGTAGTCTCTTTGTTATAAAAATACTTATTTTATTATTTTTACAATGTGTATGTGAATGTGGC
The DNA here is from genome assembly GCA_035773235.1 of Eospalax fontanierii. NCBI lineage: Eukaryota > Metazoa > Chordata > Mammalia > Rodentia > Spalacidae > Eospalax > Eospalax fontanierii. Next base: position 3,591,893 of record JAJHUQ010000048.1, on the reverse strand, counting down.
TATATATTTCTAGTCTGTGCATGTGAAGTACCCTTGGAGGCCAGAAGAGGGCAGTGCATGTCTTGGAGCTGAATGTATAGGCCTCTGTGCACTGACCAGTGTGGGTACTGGGACCCCAACTCTGCTCCTCTGAAGGAGTGGCCAGTGCTTTTAGCAACTGAGCCATCTCTGCAGCCCTGAAACTATCATTTATTTATTTATTTACTTATTTATTTATTTGTTTATTTTTAGTTTATCACACAGTTATTTAGAATGCATCAACCTTTCTCAGAGTAATAAACAAGAATCCTTTTCAGAGAAGAAAAAGATAAAAACTAAAAGAAATGTTCCTTAAAACCTCAGATGAATGAGAGTTCAGAATGACTGAAACTTCTTACAAATTTCATATAATGCCTCTGAGTCTGGATTTTATATTTGGGCAGTAAAGAAAAAAAATGAATATCATATTTCATAAATATTATATCAAGGAGTAATAGAGACTTCAGAGGGGGAAGAATACTCCTCAAGTTTTGCAGAGGAAATTCTAGCATACAAACAATATGGTAAGCTCCGGTTTTTAATGAGTGGCATAGACAGATGTGCGATTATAATTAAATAAAAATTACTAAGTATGATAATATCGGTGTGTTCCTGCTTGCCAAGCAGCCCAATTTCTAGTCAGATAATCCTAACACTCATTAAAGGGATGAAATCTTCTACTGAATCACACTATAAAATATTCTTTTTACTTATAATAACAAGTTGTGGAAAATGTAAATTGAGTTACATGCAACATTGTTAGGGAGGAAAATAGGAAAGGCAGAAGGCATATATCAGGAAATGTACAAACCCTAAACCAAAGGCATCCATCTATAAAGCTTGAAGATTCTGGGTCACTTTCCTACAGTTACCATTTGTTAATGGTATTTGCTATTTGTTCTTAGAGAAGGAAGGGAGGGGCTGGGGAAAAGACTCCATGATAGAGTTGAGATCCCTGCTCCCTGAGAAACCATGTAAATGCCAAGTATGTATGAGAACCACCTGTAAATTCAGTGTTCAAGAGGTGAGGACTGGAGAATTCCAGCACAAGATTAGTCAGACTGGGGGAAACACTCCAGACAGAAGAGAGACCTTCACTCAGCAAATAAAACAAAGAGCCATCAAGAAAGGCCTCCACGTCAACCTCAGTCTTCAACATCCTATACACAACGTACATGTACACTTGTGCTCACACTTGCGTCCACATATATGCAAACCTACATATCTACCACAGGTATACATATGCAGGACAAATGAGAGAAAAGGGGGTGAGGACTTGCGTACTCTGGATTCTTCATATTGAAAAAAAAGCCCCAGGCTATGGAGAGAAAATGAGTCAGGATGAGCAGTGAGCTGAATGACTAGGTGGTCCAATACAGCCCAGCTACTCTGGAACCTGAGGCAATGAATCGGGGCCCTCAGTAAACCCTGGGTCAACACAAAGAGGGGGTGGGGAGGACTCTCACTGGTGCCACATTTGCAAAGCACTTTCATACCATGTGTTCAATCCGCATTACTATAGGAAAAGAGAAATTCAAATAAGGGCCTGCTTTCTTAAGACATGGTAGCAAATTTATTCTTAAAGCCAACTTCATTCCTAAAATCACCATTGGTCAGGGCATGGTGGGACACAACTTTAAACCCAGCACTCAGGGGGCTGAAGCAGGCAGATGTCTGTGAGTTTGAGGCCAACCTGCTCTACACAGGAAGTTCCAGGTCAGCCAGGGCAACATACTGAGATGCTGACTCAAAGAAAATAAAACGAAAAGTTATGACAGTGTGTACAAGATCTGTGTAAACCCAAGACACACCAAAACACAGCATTGATGGGGGAGGTGGGAGAGAACTTCCAGCCCTAGCTGATCTATGGGCAGCTGATAGCTACTGATAGTCACTTCATGTCACTGGTGAGACCCTGGGAAGGTTAACCACATTCCAAAGGATGGAGCTACACCAAAAGCAGTGGGGAGGATAAATCACAGGCCACAAGCTTTAAAAAAATGATGGAATCAGGGGACAATGGGAGGAGGTAGAAATGGGGAATGATGTCAGGGGACAGTAAACGGAAGTAGAGATGGGGGATGACATCAGGGGACAGTAGACAGAGGTAGAAATGGGGGATGATGTCATGGGACAGTAGACTGAGGTAGAGATGGATGATGTCAGGGGACAGTAGAAGGAGGTAGAAATGTAGGAGGAGTCTGTATGTGATCAAAATGGTTGTATAAAATTACCAAAGAATCAATGAAAATACCAACATAAATAAATTACAATTATTAATTTATTAACTGTTATGAATTAATTATTATTAATTAATTAATTCTTTGCAATAGATGGAAACTATTACAGAGTTCCACAAATGGTCAGTGATTATCTGTGAACTGTACAATCCTAAGTGACATATCTACAGTTGAATCTCCACATTTAAGGCTCACAGAACACACTGGGGTAGAGAGAACACAAAGGAATCTCTCACCTCTCATCAATGAAGCTCCCTCATGTAGCAGAGGTTCAAGAACATTAAAGGCAAGAGCCAAGGAGGAGGGGTGTGGCCATAAAGAAAAGAATCCTACAGGCTCCTGAGACCCTGCTCATATGAACCTATAGTAATGGTGTCACCATTCACAAGACCCATGCAAACCAAAGCAGACAAAATCTCAGCACAGAATTGTGAAAATGGACAGCAGACCCCAATATTAGATGAAGAACTATTGACAGATGGTTACTGCTGGTGGAGGAGGAGATGATCTTCATAAAGGGAGGGACTTTAGGTAGGCTGACTAGCTATCAGTGGACGAACATCCACTGAGTTACATCTGAGAACACTAAGTTGAATAGACAGGCCTTAACATCAAAGACAGAATGCATGAAATCCAGTGCAAAGGGCTTTGAGAGGGCACGAATCAGGATGCGGTATAACGATGATTAAAGTGTTCTGTATGAAATACACATAAATTCAATAAAAAATTTTAAAAACATTCTTACAGTAAGCAATCACCATCACATTCAACAATATCATTTTAAAAACCAACAAGAACTCTGGCAATGCTCCTACGTATGTCAAACACATAAAGTTTAAACTTATCCAGCCAGTGTACATATGGAAAATGAGTTACACGTTGGAGAAGAAAACAAGGGCAGATGAATCCAAACAAAGGTTTTACACAATCTGATTGGCTGCTGTCAATGAAACACTGCATGTTTACACAGATGCAGTGCTCTAAAGTGGAGATGGTTCATCATAAAAGACCAGTACTTGAGACATGTCAACACTGCAAAGATTTTCCGTTCCTTCGTGAATGCCACATATAAGTTTTCCTTATGCTCTGCCCCACATGATTGCTCAGGGGCACCAAAGAGAGGAGAACACATCAGTGATCTTCTATAGCCAGGCTGGCCTCAGCCTCTGAACAGTCCTCCTGCCTCAGGTCCCCTTTCTCCCTGAGGGCTAGTATTACAGGAACAGCCAATGTTGAAAGACATGGGGTTTTAAACAGAGTCTGCATGAGGACCTCTTCACAGAGTGACTGATGAAAACCCCTGGTAAGAAACCAGGGTTTTTACTCAAGAAGGAAATGACTGTTTATAAAACCTCAAATGTAGCAATAAGCAACGGAGAAATAGGGCACAGAAACAGTCCTGACTGACGTTATGATGATGGAAAGCTCCACAGGGGACTATGGACTCTGCTGAAAGACAGTTGTCAAGACACAGTCTGTGAGCATTCTGCTCCCAAATTCTACCAGCTACCCACCTTCCTTCCTAACCACACATCATTCCTGATTAACTGCTAGAAAGAGCAAGAATGAGGAAGACTTGCTGCCATCCTACATGTCATCCTCACATCCTCCATCTGTCATCTTCCCATCTGCCATCTCCATCCTCACATCCGCTGTCATCTTCCCATTCTGCATCTCATCCTCCACTAGGCCATCTGTTATCTTCCAATCCTCCATCTCCATTCTCACCTCCTCCATCTGTTATCTACCCAACATCCATCTCCATCCTCACCTCATCCATCTGTAATCATCACATCCTCCATCTCCATCCTCAACTCCTCCATCTGTCATCTTCCCATCCTCCATCTCCATCTTCACCTCCTTTAACTGTCATCTTCATCTCCTCCAACTCATCCTCACCTAACCCATCTGTCATCTTGCCATCCTCCATCTCCATACTCACCTCTGTCATTTATCATCTTCCCATCCTCCTTTGCATCCTCACGTCCTCCACCTTTCATCGTCTCTTCCTCCATCTCCATTCTCACCTCCTTCATCTGTCATCTTCCCATGATCCATCTCATCCTCACCTCCACCTTCTGTCATATTCCCATCCTCCATCTCATTCTCACCTTCAGCATCAGTCATCTTCCCATCCTCCATCTCTATCCTCACCTCCTCGATCTGACACTTCCCATCCTCCATCTGATCCTCACCTCCTCCATCTGTCATCTTCCCATCCCCCATCCTCATTTCCTCCATTTGTCACCTTCCCATCCTCCATCTCCATCCTCATCTCCGACATCCATCATCTTCCCATCCTCCATCTCATCCTCACCTCATCCATCTGTCATCTTCGAATCCTCCATCTCCATCCTCACTTCCTCTGTCTGTCATCTTTCCATCCTCCATCTCATCCTACCCCCTCCATCTATCATCTTCGGATCCGCCATCTGAATCCTCACCTCCTCCATCAGTCAGCTTTCCTTCTCCATCCTCGCTTCTTCCATCAGTCATCTTTCCTTCTCCATCCTCACCTCTTCCATCAGTAATCTTCCCATCCCCCGTCCTCAACTCGTCCATCTGTCATCTTCCCATCCTCCATCTCATCCTCAACTCTTCCATCTATCATTTTCCCATCCCACATCATCACATCCTCCATCTGTCATCTTCGCATCTTTCATCTCCATCCTCACCTCCTGCATCTGTCATCTTCCCAAACCCCATTCTCAACTCCTACATCTGTCATCTTCCCATACTCCATCTCATCCTCACCTCCTCCTTCTGTCATCTTCCCATCTTCCATCTCCATCCTCCCTCCTTCATCTGTTATCTTCCTGTCCTCAATTCCATCTTCACCTACTCCATCTCACATTTTCCCATCTTCCATCTCATCCTCACCTGCTGCATCTGTCATCTACTCATCCTCCATCTCCATCCTCACCTCCTCCATTGTCATCTTCCAACCTACATCTCATCTCACCTCCTCCATCTGTCACCTTCCCTTCCTCCATCTCCCTCCTTACCTCCTCCATCTGTCATCTTCCCATCCCCCATCTCCATCCTCACATCCTCCATCTGTTATCTTTCCATCCTAAATCTCATCCTCACTTCCTCCATCTGTCATCTTCCCATCCTCTATCTCTATCCTCACCTCCTCCATGTGTCATCTGCCCATCCTCCATGTCATGCTTAAGACCAGGAAATAAATAGCTCACAATTCTTAGGACATCCCTGAAACTTGCAGGATCTGACCTACTGAGGAATGTGCAACTTACGCCAGGGTGCTCCAGGGACTCAGCTTTCATAAGCTATCACCCATGAAGAGGTGGGCTTCTTGAAGATGCTGCTGTTCTGAGTCAGGTAACCCTCACCAGTACTCATATAAGTAACTCCAATAAACTCATGGTGGAATCATTACTATGGTCCATCACTGATACCTTATATCAGGTGAGTAGATGTTTCTTCATGTTTACCCAGAAAAGGTCACACAAGAAGGAAAGTCCATGCATATATGTACATATACATGTGTGCCCATGGACACACTCATTACAACCTAGTACCTTGAATTGTCAACTACTTCTGTCCATATTTTTCAAGGGTCACTTGACTTCATAGTGATTCATTTGCCTTATGTGGAGAATAACTCAATATTGTCTCGATACTGTGTTTTCTGGAAACCACACGGAAGATTTCTCTTATGAGTCTAAACTTCTTGCTCTATCTAGAGGCATGAATGGCAATTGTCTGAAATGATGCAACATTCTACAGTGACCACGAGCAAGATCATGTTGGAAATGCATCAAGTTTCACAGATGACTGGACTGAAAGGTATTGAGAGGTTCCCTTACTTCTTCCTGATACCTAGTCAGTCCTTTGGACACTACATTGCCTTCTGAGAATGGCATTTCCTATTCTACTTCAGCATAGCACCAAAAGCTCGACCTTTACCTCCATCTGAGAAATGACTGGTACTTTCTTTCTGGTTGTTATGCATAATCTTGATTGCCAACTTGTTTGGATTGAAATACGTGGATGAGAGCCATAATGCACACTTGTGTGTGCCCCTCTGAGGCTGACTGGCACAAGGGACAGAAATTAGGCGGGGAAGAACCAATCTGAATCTGGATAGCACCATCCAACAGTCTTGGTGCCCAGATGGAAAGAATTCTACAAATATGAATACGTTAAAAACAAACATGTGAATCCCTCCCTTTCCTCCCTTGGTTCCTCAAACTTGAGGAAGCAAAGTAAGCTGACCTCTGAGAGTTTTGTGACCCCAAACAGCCTGCATAAGAGCAGTTGTAAGGGGAGACTTATTGCACAAACTGGTTTTCTTTCCCCAAAAGCAGATTATAGTCCTAAAATCCAGCCAAGATTTCTCAAGATGAACACAAATAGATGGTCAGTGTGCTTGCTATGTTAGACTTGGTTACCATTTCATTGCAATCTCATTGTCATCTGTCCTATGATTTATTTTTGACTTTAAACTTAAAGAAAGCTTTAAAAAAATAAATCTTTTGAGTACAGCCCATGGCCCTTAATAGTTGATCCAGAATACAACCAACTGAATTTTCAAAAAAGGTAAGAGAGACAGAACTTCATGTTCTGGCTCAATATTAACTTCCATACTCCAGTGTCAGAAAGTCACTGACTGGGCAAAAGATTATTGAAAAGAAAATGATAGAAGAAGAAAGATGGCTGTCATTCAAAATGATTGAAGGGACCAGAAGATAGAAGCGTATTAAAATGTCAGGTGAGAGTAAAATAGGATGAAGATGATACAATTGTCAAAAAAAGGAGACTGGGGCCAAGGAGATGGTAAAGTGCTTGATGAGGACCTGAGTTTAGATCCCTACCGCTAATGTACAAAACGGTACAGGAGTATGTACTTGGAATCCGAGTTTCAGGATACCTCTTGAGATACCTGGAGCCTTCACGCCAGCCATCATAGCTAATGAACTGCAGATTTAGTAAGAGACCCTGTCTTTATACATAAGTTGGAAAATGCATGAGGGAACAAGGTCCCACCATACAGAATGCATCCATGAACTCTAATACCTTGCTGATTGTTTTGGAGAAGCGTAAGAGATGCCAGAGGCCAAATAAAGAATCCAGGGCACCATGGGCAATATGTAATACTCTACCATTGTGCTACATGTGTGATCAACGGTCCTATATTGAACTTGATAGGAAAGTATTAACATGTATTTAAATTATGACAATGTCTATGTGTGGTCATGTCTTCATGTGCATGTGTATATGTGGATGTATGCAGCTGTGTACGTATTTGTAGGACAGAGGTCCACACTGGGTGTCATTCTCAACTGCTATCTACCTTATTTTTTAATACGGTGTCTCTCACCAAAAATGGAGCTCACCCATTTGGCTAGACCAGCTGGCTAGGAAGCCCTAGGAATCCTTCTGTGTTTACCTAGCAGCCTCTGGGATTATGGGCATGAGCGGTCACCGGTCACCACAGGTTTTACAGGAGAGTGCTGGAATCAAACTCAAGTCCTCCTGCTTGTATGGCAAGCACTTTATCAATTGAGTTGCCTATCCAGCCCTATTTCTAACAATGGTGTCTCTATAGACATATAAGTTATATGTCTTACATATACTAGCACCTGAAGAAAAGGGTGTTATGCAAACTTTCCTATGAATTTGTTAACTAGAAAACAAAAGCTCTCTGTTGTGTTTTAAATATAAAATATCCCCCAGGGATCACATGCTTGAACACATGATTCCCAAGCTGTTTGCTGCTGTTTGGGAAAGTAGTGGAACCTTCAGGAGTTGCACCTTCCTGGAGGAAGTATATCACTGGGGGTAAGCTTTGAGGGTTTGTATCCAAGTGTCAGTTCCTATTCTGTCTCTCTGCTTCTGGTGTCATCAACCAGCTTCCTGTTGGGGCCACCATTCCTTCTGTGTTTGCTGCCTTTTCCCCTGCCATGATGGACTCTATCCCTCTGGAACTGTAAGCCAAAAATAGAGACTTTCTCAAAGTTGCTTTTGTCAGGGTACCTTCTCAGAGCCACAAAAGGGGGGCTAAATTGTCTACAAATTATTTGGGTGGGCACAGTGTTGAATTCTTAAAGATCGCCCCTGAAAGTGAGGATGGATACATTTCCAGACCAAACACTATCTCTCAAAATGCATTTTTGGTTACCAAGAAAGCTCTGTTTTCAACAAATTTAGAAAATAATGATACAATCTATCTGGCTTTTCCACAGAGCAGGATAATCAAGTTTTGTTTCTCTCCAGGGAAAAGGATATAAAATATGAATCTCACTTTACCCAATGATAGCGCATCTTCTTAAAGTTCAGCCTGATTTGGACTAAGGAAGACCTGTTTGTGAATAAAATTATCTTGCTAAATTCACTCATCATCCCATACGATTTTATTTTCCTTTCTGAAAATCTAGAAACGTCCCCATCACCATGGAAATATAACATTATTATCATCTTTTTTTCCAAGTTAAGTACGCCTTATCCAAAGTACTTACTGAGAAAAAAGGTGAAAGCCACACAAACGCCATTTTAAACTTGCACCCTTCACTTTATGCAGGGCCCTAAGTTTCCCTTTCTCCAACCTCTGAGTTTTGAGTTACCAGAAGTCAGATGGCTTGGTGCCTCAACCGATGTAGACACATTTGGAAATCCCCAAGTGGGGAAAGAACGACTTATGGCTTACTGAATAAAATGGAACCAATGAAAGAGCCCCAGCAAGTCTTACAGATGCCCCGGCCAATCATAATGAAAGTCATGCAGTCTGTGGTTTTGTCCTCTAAAAATAGCTATGCCATCTGCTCGGGGCTGTTGCTCTCCATATTGGATACAGAGCTGTGGCCCCAGTTAGCTGGAATAATTACTCTTAAATAAATTTGGCTTTTCAAAAATTTATATTTGTAGTCTTTTTCTATCATTCTCAAATCATGGACCTAAAACTTACCACAAATGTTCTAGATTTCCTTTATAGAAAAGATTTTTGGAATATTTGTATATATACAATAAGGCAACTTGAGGCTGGGACCCAAATCAAAACACAAAATTCATTAATGTTAATGTCACTCTTACTCAAGATATCAAAATGCTGTTTTATTCAATACTTTTAGTGATTTTTTCCAGGAAACAGTTTTACGGTATGGAATTTTCCACCTGTGGAATCATATGGGTGTTCAAAGTTTTTTGGATTTTTGGAACATCTCAGATTTCCATATTTTGGATTTGTGAGGCACAGCATATATAGGAATTGAAATGATAGGCCTGGGGAGATGGCACGATGGTTAAGAGGACTGGACGCTCTTGCAAATAACCTGGGTTCAGTTCTCAACACCCAGATGGTGGTGCACAACCTCCTGAAACTCCAGATCTAGGGGACCTGACGGCCTTTCCTGAACTCCACAGGTATTGCATTGTTGGGCCTCCAGAGCCACTGCAGCTCCAGCCTGTCCTTTAAGGGCGGGTTTGCAGTTCCCCGTGGGGCCAACTGCATTGACTGTGGCTGTCAGTTTGGGAGATGGAGGCATGGCAGGCACCGCCAATGATTGCCTCCTCCCAGGCGGCTGCCCTGGCCCACCCCTCTCCCGGGGCCCTGTCCCTGGTGATCCCCACCCTGCCCCCTCCTGAACCCTTGAGGATCAACCCCTCCTGGGCCGCTGACCTCCATGCCAGGCCAGCCTCCCACCCCGTGAGCCGCCCCGGCCTTCCCCCACTGAGCCCCCGGAGGAACACCCACTCCTGTGCCAGTGCACCGAGTCTGTGGTGCGGCCCCCAGGCAAAAATGGCAGCCGCTTTCCAGCATCCAGGCTGCAGCGTGGCTCAGCAGCTCCAGGCAGGGCAGGACGCCTGCCAGCCCCCGCTCCAGGCCTTTTGCAGGCGATGGTGGCGCACACTGGTAGAATAAGCTGATGGAGGCAGAGGCAGGAGGATCTGTGAGTTCGAGGCCACACTGCGGGACACTGATCAGGTGTCCTCACACGATGCACTGGGAACTGCAGATTGATGTGGGATGGTGGTGACTTAGCCTTAGGGCAGGCTTGCCACAGCCAGACTTCTAGCAGTTTCCAACTGTCACAACCAACAGTCACCAACCATTTAGAATGCAGCTGTCAGAGCCTCACCCAAGTCTGACAGCCTATCAGAAAGGACTTTGCCTGGCTGCAAATTATGTGACAGAGATCAATTGGTCCTTCACTCCCTTTTAGCCCCGCCCCTACCCTATATAAGTTACTTTGTAACGGTTAATAAAGGAGATCCTGTTAGACAGACTCCCGACTCAGCGTGTCTTTTTTCTCTGGGGTGGAGAGGGTCCGGTTCGAGACACTCACCATCCTGCTCAGGCCCTGGAGGAGGCCAGCTGGACCAGCTTCACCACCGCCCTACCTGCCGGCGATCCAGGCATTGCATGACAAGGGTGCATCTACATACATGCAGTCAATACACGCATACACATAGAATAAAAAATGTTAAATAAAATATTTTAAAAATCGAAATGGTAAGTTGAGTTGTGGTGACACTCTTGAAATCCCTGCAGTTAAGATGCTGATGCAGAAGAATCACAAGTTTGAGCCATCTCCCCAGCCCAGGAGTTACTTTCTTCTAATTGACTTGAAAGGTCACTGATTTTTTACAATGTGAATTGATGCAGTTCACTGCTAGAGACCATCACTCTTCTATCTACTGATAACATTTCTGGCAAGGTGGTCAAGATGGTACCTGAGTTTTGTTCCAGAGACTTGGAAACTAGCTGATTGAAATTATTTGAAAACACTACATCTATTTGGTAAGTGCTTGGACATCCAAACATTTTGTCTTCACGTCATGCTAGTATCATTTTTTGAGCATATATCAAAATATATCCATGAAATTTGATCACAAGTACACAGCCTGTAAACATTGCATCTCCTCAACTTCAGTCACCTGTCTGCATGCTTTAAGTCACCTTGCTTAATGTTCCTGTAAGTAGCTCTAACCCTTATCCCTGGGATGACAGACCTGAGACCAGCTTTCATCTCCACAGCTTGGAAATGCATGAATAAACCTCCTTTGCTTTGCAATATTCAGTATTCCTGAAATTTGCACACTGTGTGCGTATGTGTGTGACAGGGAAGCCAGGCCTGATTTGGGATACAAAGATACACTGCCCTGACACTGTGAGGCAAAAACAGTGTGTAAGCGTGCCATGCTAAAGTGGGTGAAGAGCAAAGAAATTAACAAACAAAAATAATGCAACTCCATGGTCACCCTCTGCCCCCAGTACAGAGTTGCTTGGGGTGTCTCTGGTTGGGTTTCTGGTTTGTGTGTGCCTATATACATATAAGTGTATGTGTCCACATGCTGAGAACAGAAGTTGATGTCTACCTTATTTTTTAAAATATAGTTTTTACTTACTCTTTGGGGATTTAATACATGGACATAATGCAGTTTGATCATCCCCCACCTCCCTTTGAACACCACCTAGACCTTTTCTACCAGGTTCTGCTCTTAACTTGTGTCTTCATTTTATAAAATAATGGTCAAATTAGTGCAGTCTGTATGTGCCAGATGTAGGCCTATCTATTGGAGCCTACCAGTGGCCAAACCCCTAAAGAAAATGGACTCTCCCTCCCACAGCCACCATCAACTGTGAATACATCCTGAGCTGGAGGCAGGACTCCATGATTCTTTCCTCAATCCATACTGGAATGCTGACTGGCTTTCTTTTATAACTGTCTGTACAGGTAACCACATAAAATTTATTTTTTTGTGACAAGGACTCTCACAGATCTGGAACTTTCCATGTAGGCTAGACTGGCTGGCCAGTGAGCTCTAGAAATCCTCCCATGTCCATCTCCTCAGTGCTAGGATTGCAGGTGCATGCCACTGAACCCAGCTCTTCATATGAGCCCTCATGGCTGTAGAGCAATCACGTTATTGACTGAGCCCTCATCTCCTCAGCCTCATCACCGTCTTTTAGACTCAGTCTAGGCTATGACCCTGGGCTTGAATTAAATATTCACTGAAGGTTTTGAGCCTTGATGTTTCTCTACTGTAGGATATCTGCTGACCCTCTTCCTAAGGTCATTACACAAATGACAGGTGTCAACATACATACCCATGATGCCTTATGTATAATGGGCAAACACCTCTCCCAGCAGTATCAGCTCAATGGACACATACACCACATATGGGCAATACGCTGGGATACAAGGAAGACCGTCATTTAGTGCACATCCAGAGAGCAGTGTGTATCTAAGAAATTTGCACTATATTCCATGCAAGAGTAACACACGCTTTTTGCTAATTAAACACCATAAAGGATGACCCATCTCCTGAATAACTACTCAGAGGATAACATATGGTGAGCTAATTACACAACTCTAATAATAGAAGCATCTCCCCAACATAAATTTATCCCTGAAGGAGTAATTTAGGGTGAGCAATTGTGGAGCGCATGGCTACATATGCTAACCCATCTTTTTCCTGGATTTAGAAATATGAACACAGGTTCCAGGGCCACGTGACAAATTTGACTAAATGGACCTTGTTTGTGGGAAACAAAAACGTAGGAAGTCTCTTTGCTCTGTGCACATCATTAATATCTCAAATTAGCATCTCAGCCACAAGCCATTGAGCGTAAATCACATCAGCACAGTGTGGAGAAATACTGTGCATTTTATAAAATCTTAAATTGTTTCCCATGCTGCCTTTGGTATAGAAATGGACAGGCAATCTTCTCTTCTGTTTCACACCTGTTTTCATTGGGCGCTTTTGAACTCTCTATCGTTTGTGCTCATGTAACTTAACCCTGTCACGTCTTTCACTAGATTTGCCCTTTTTGAGTCCGTGAGTGTTTATCTATTTTGTCTGTTGGGAAATATGTGTGAGTGCACAAGTGTGCATGTGTATATGAGAGGGGCAGCCTAACGTGTCATTCCTCAGGAGCTATCTACTTTGCTTCTTCAGATGCAATCTCTCCATGGGGCAGGGAACTCACTGATGATGTTAGGCTACGTAGTCACTGAGCTGCAGGGATCTGTACATCCCAACTTCAGCAGAACCCTGACTGCAAGCATATGCAGACCAGCCATCATGCCTAGATTTTTTTACTCAGAGGGTGAGGATGGAACTCAGCAGGTGTGTGGTGGCTAATCTTGCAGGTCAACTTGACTGGATGTGGACTTAAATGAAATGAGAGAGACTTTCTTGAAACCAGAATACTTAGCCTAAACATAGGTGTTACTTCTGATGGCAGCCCATATAAAGGGCCACAGCAGAAAGGAGCATTCACTTTGGGCCCGCTTGCCGGCCTTCTCACTGGCAAGCTCATCTGGTTACTGTGGCATTCTTAGGCTGGTAGCAGAACCAGTTCTTACAGATTCCAATGTTAACCAAAGACTTGCTGATTTCAGGAATCCTCTAGGCCTTCAGCACCTGACTGGGACTGTCTAGACACCTAGCTTCATGAACTGAGGAACTAACAGTTTCTTAGCCCTCCGGTGCAGTGCGGCCATTGTTGGATGAGTTGGATGCTATCTGAAGCCCAGGATACTCTGACCAGTGAGACAGGACAGATACATGCATCATCTGATCTTTGAAATTATGTCTCATGAACAAGGTAGGGTCATCATTGTTATGACTCTTGGGTGATTCTTGGGAAAGTCTCTCAGGACACTTGGATTTGAGATTTAATGATTCTTCATATTATAATGCAGGAGGACAATTTTGTCTGAGGATGATTTTTTACCAATGTGCTTCAAATTTTTCTGTGTTCACACAATGCACACCAGAAGCCTTTTTGCAAAAAGCAGCATTGGTTAATATTGGTTGTCAACTTGACAGAATCTCTTACAATCATCTAGAAGGCAAGCCTCTAGGCATACCTGTGAGGAATTATCTGCCTAAGGTGAGTGTCTGGGCAATTGCGAAGGATTTTCTGCACTAGGTTGAATGAGGTGCAAAGACCTATCCTCGGGATAGGTACAACCATTTCATGGGTTGGGATTCTGCACTGCATGGCCATTCCCAGTACTCTGTTGCTTGATTATGGATGTATCAGGACCAAGTGGCTCGAGCCCCTGCCACCATGCCTTTCCACTCAAGATAGGATGAACTCCTAAAGCATCAGCCCAAACAAACCCTTCCTTCTGCAATTGCTTTTGTCACATATTATGTTGATACGACGTGGAAAGGAAATACAACCACAATACACAAACAAGCAAAGACACCATAGACTATGGTCTCTGTCTTGTCTCTCATCACTGTCATTTTCCACATCACCTGAATGGGATGCTGGATACAGAGCATTACCTATTATGGACCATAAACTGTGGTTGGAATCAACCCCTTGGGTCTCCCACATCTATTGTAAGTCATTAAAAATTCAGAAAGGAGAGGGGGAATCTCATTATTTACATCAAAGTGATTAAATAAATGCGAAGTCTGCCAGGACAAATTCCAGAACAACTTCCTACAGCTTGAAATGGCCACAGAGGCCCATGTGATACAGGCATTGTCCTCTGTTTGGGGCTATGAGGTGCAATGGAGTTTTTATGAAGTGGGGCCAAACAGGAAGGAAGGACAGTCACTGGACTTTGGTTCTTAAAGGACATGGCAGGGCCAAAACTCCTTTTTCCTGCTCTTTTCCACTTTCCCATAATGACTTACAGAACCATTATTTCATTGTATACATGCATGAAGTTCTCAAAGTAAACAGTTATTGTAAACACCAAAACTGTACTCCTAAAACATGAAACAGCTATACTCAGTAACTCCACAATGATTCCAAACACCTCCAGAAGCTTTTTATAAGCTTTTAATCATGCTACTAAATGAATCAGTGCCCCACCAAGGAGGAGGGTGATTTGTTGACCTCTGGTCATGATGTACCAACATGTGTCCAATGCGATGGGCTCAATGGGGTCAATAGACCATTGATGGAAACTTCCAGAGGTATGAGACACAAGTGAAAGTTCTCTGTAGCCACGTTGATTATCCCACCTCTTCTTGACCGTGTTGGAAAGGTACCTAACATGTAATTTTAGTACTGAAAGGTAAAATCGAAATCTTTAGCAATAGCATGGTGCATAGTTACAGTTTTGTAAACTCTCTCTGTGTATAGCTAGCTGTTGTCTATCATCTGAAATCTACATTGCCTTTGACCTAGCTTATTCATCCAACCTGCCTATGAATTCTTTATCTCTCTCATTTGCCTATCTACATGTCTGTGTATCTTAGGTACCTCCCAACTGTCTGCCCATCAGTGATCCTTTTCTGCATTTATGCAATCATCCTCTTCTTCTGTCTGCATACTACGATCTAGTAATCTCTCATCCATCTATCTAGCACCATCTCTCCATCCATCTACTTATCATCTGTCTTCTATACTATGATCTAGTCCTATCAGCTATGCATTTATATTATCTCTCATGTACCTGTGTCTCTTATTTCTATAGTTATCTCTCATCTATCTTTCCAACATTTCATCCATTTCTCCATTCACTTTCCATTTGTCTAGTTATCATTACCCATCATATATCACCCATCTGTCTGTCATCTACATATCATCGGTCTATCTACCATTCATCATCTATTTATCTATCTATCCACCATCCATCCATCTACCATGTAGTCGATCTTTTATCTATTCTATGATCTATCTCATCCATCCAATCATATACCTCTGCATTTATGCTATCATCTATCTATTAATTAATTACCTATCTTACATCTATGTTCTCATGTATCTATATTTATTTCTGATCTATCCATCATCGATCATTTCATCCATTTATTCATTTATCTTTCATCTTCTATGTACCATTGTTTATCTCTCTATGAATCAATGCATCTATCATTCTTTTATCCATGATCCTGTCAACTATCTTTCAATCAGCTATCAATCTATTAATCTATAATGTCTCTCATCTATGCTTCTATATTTATCTGTCCATCTTTCCACAGTCTGCCTGTCTATTCATCTGGGTATCAATCTATCATTACCTTTTAGCTATCCTTTATCTACCTTTAAGTCATCGATCACCAGACACTATTATTTATGTACCTATAACAGACACACAGACACACCCATATAAGAACACACACACATACATACATATATTCAGACCACCCATATAACATATATATGTTATATGTTATATATTCTAAAATCAGAAACATTTCATTCCTATGTCAACATTTGAAAACAGCCAAACAAATCACCCTGAGTTTCTCACTGCATACCACCCCATGTTCTTTCTCCCTAATGGTGCCCAACACCCCCTATTCTCTATTCTGACTCCAGCCCCACCTGCACCCCACATCCCATTCTCTTCTTTGCAGACCTATCAATCCTGTTGAGTAGCCTTGATCTTTCAGAAGCCTGGCAAATGTGATTTCACTGGGAGGAAGTCCTCCAGAGAAAGCTGAGAAGATGAAGACCCGGATCATATGTCTCGATGCCATTCCTGCAGTGGAGAGAAAAAACATTACAGCGTAAACAGAAAATCCTTGGTTCTGGAGTCTGCAGCCGGATGGAGACCACCACTGGTAATGGACATGGGCAGTTACCTGATCTCATGGTGTACCGGCTGGTCATAAAGTTTGCCCTGCTGTGTGTACATAGGGGTGATGCTGCCAGGTGCTGAGTGAGTTTCATACCTCCACTAGGCGGTCAATGTTGGAATTCTTATAGCAAGAGGGCCGGATTGCTTTTGCTGCCTTCAGCTTCTGTACCTATCCCTCAGTAACCAATCGACATTATATACATCAAAAGAGGAAGGAGAAGCAGAGGCAGTTAGTAAGCAGACACTGGGTTCCAAGATCTGTGGGGCTCCCTGGCCCTGGCTTACCAGACAGGAACCACAACTTAAGAATGGGCTCCTAGGGCTGGAGAGATGACTCAGCAGTTAAGAGCACTGGACGCTCTTGTAGAAAACCCAGGTTCAATAACTCCAGTTCCAGGGGACCCAACACCCTCTTTTCACCTTTGTGGTCACTGCATGAAAGGAGCAGACTTACACACATGAAGGCAATACATTCATACATGTAAAATAAAGAGTGCGTTCCTGTGCTATCTACAAATAGGATCTTATGCAGTAAGGACACTGTATGTTCTAGACACCCTATAGTGGCTTATGCTCATTTGTATTATTTGTGCATTTGCAAATGTATGTGGGTATCTGTGTGGAGCTCAAAGTTGATATTCAGTTTCTTTTTCAGATTCATTCTGACTTATTTTTGGAGATAGGTCAAATACAAATTTTGGAGATGAGTCAATCCAGAGTTCAATGATTTATACAGAGTGCTTAGCCAGCATGGTGCAGGGATCTTTGTGTCTCCAATGCAGAGATCACAGGTGCATACTCTCCCTCCCAGCTTTTTACAGGGATCCTGGGAGTCAATCTCAGGTCTTTCTACTTCTGTAGGAAGCACTCTGTCAACTGAGCCATCTCACTGGACCTCGCTATGTTTTGTTTTTGTTTTTGTTTTTGTTTTTTGCCCAGACAGGGTCTCATGTACTACAGGCTGGTCTCACACTTGCTATATTGTGAAGAATGATCTTGAACTCCAGATCCTGTTTTTATCATCCTGACAGTGTTGGAATTACAGATGTGCACCATGTACTACCATAATGCTTAATACACACTTCCTTAAGAGTTCACTGCTGGAAATAGGCATTTGGCATGGTAAGCAATGTGGGCACATTTTCTCCATGAAGACTTTGGGTGTAAGCCTTGGGAACTCATGCTCGTCTTCAGACATTCACATCTTTATGTTTTCGGAGCACACTGAGCAGTATCACCCATCAGATAGAAGTAGCCCAGGTAATTTTCTCTACCTGGAGTGGTGATATCCTGAACCCAGAGAAAATTCTCTTGGGACTCTGGTGCAGTCCCTTAGCCACAAGATGTGTGTAGGAGTGTAATTCACATTGTCCTGATAAGGCAGCTTATCCAGGTAATGTAATAAAGGGATCATAGTACTGCTGCACAGCAGGGTTCCCAAAGGAGTAGACTATGCATGTTCTCCATGGGTATCTCTACATCACAGCTCTCACAGACCGCTCCGTAGCAATCCCTGGCTTTGGGTGGAAGTTCACCCCTTTGTGTGTGTCACTTGTGGCATGACTGACTTGGTGTATGTACATGTATGTCCATAGTTCTATCTTGTTTATCTTCAATGAATGGATGTCTCTGGATTTGACTTAACCTATGACTGGCCCAGGAAAGTGTTTGACTATTTGGGGACTGTATGATTAAAATACACAATGGGAAAGGTCTTTCCAAAACCCTTGAAATCATATAAAGATGGCAGAAAAGACAGACCTAGGGTCAATGATACTGAGATACATTCCTGAAGTTTTTCTTTTTTCTTTGTTATTATTTTTATTTGATGTGTATGAGTATAATGCTCTGCAGTGCCTGCAGGGGTCAGAAGAGAAATCAGATCCCCTCGAACAGGAGTTAAGGGTGGTTGTTAGCTGCCATGTGGATGCTGGGAATCAAATCTGGATCCCTTGCAAGAGCAGCCAGTGCTCTTAACCACTGAGCCATCCCTTCAACCCCAGTTTTTCTTTTTTTCACTGACTTGTGGGTGCTGAATATTGATGTTAATGTGTTTCTTACATAATTTCCTAGCAAGCTATTATTTTATGAAACCTGTTATGTCGGGAAACTTCAGAAATATACATAACATTTTTAAATGCTATATGCAATGGAAGAAAAAATGTAACAATAGTTATGATCCCCCAAATGCATTATGAATGAAAGTTATGTCATAGGGTGTCAAAAAGAGATCCATGCATTTAAAATGTCTATTTATGTATTTCCTTTTAGAAAATGCAGCCCAAATTAAGGCAGAATACATACGAGAACCTCTAAAATCAAAAGGGAAGGTTGAAAGTGATGCTCATTTTATGTAAACTTTTGAACATCAAACAAATATCATAGGTCAGCATATATTTAACAAATAAAGAGCAACCTCTAGTGCACAGATTCAGATGTAGGCTGAGATATCCTTTGCTACTCATTGTAAGTAAGATTATCTTTAAAAGTATAAATGGGAGTCAGGTGTGGCTCATATTTTAGGGTATTTGCCTACAGTTTAATCCTCAGCATCTAGTAAACTAGGAATGGGAACACATCAATCCAATCTCAGCATTTGGAAGGTGGGGAAAGAGGGAGTCGAAGTCTAAGGTCTTACTCAGCCACACGGTCAATTCAAGGTCAGATGAGGCCATATGATACCTTCTCTCAAAGAAAGAACAAAGGTTGATTTTCTTTTTAAGCTGGAATTTACATATAGCGTGGTAAGAGTACCCGCTTATGCATGAGTCCCGAAGTTTAATCGTAGCCCTGCAAAATCAATTAATCAGTTTTTGTTTGATCTGATACAGAACAGAGAAATACACCTCTTAAGACACTCGTTATTTGGAAAAGAAAGTGGTGTCCGAGGGAAGAAGATGAAAATTAAACACTGTCCAAGATGCCTTGCTCTGCTCCCAATCCTTTCGCATAAATGTTGTTCATCAATCCTCAGAGAATATTCTGGCAAAAGTACATGATTCTTCCCCACACACCCCCTGTTCATTCAGTTTATATTGATCTTCTGAGTGACCTGATTACTTGCCATCATTTTCCCATTAAGATGAAAACAAAGGGGCTGGAAAGATGGCTCTGATGATAAGTACACTGCTCCTGCAGATTTAGTTCCCAGAATACACATGACAGTTGATACACATATGTAACTGCAATTTCCAGGTACCAGATGCCGTTGCTGGCCTCCTAGGGCACTGCATCATGTGCTGCACACATACATGCAGGAAAAATACTCATACACATAAAAGAAGAATAAACTGAAAATGTTTCTTTCAAGGAATGAGACAAAACAAATCGTGAATGCCTGTATTCTCCTACATTTGGATTTAATTTCTTCTTTAGTAAGAAGGAGTCCTTCGACTAGGACTTAGGTTAAGTCAGCATGAGGTAGAAAGAAGGCTTACAAACAACACATTGTTGTTTAGGACAATGTTGAAATACTAGTGTCAGATACCCTCAATCTGGTTCACATTGTACTTCTGCCCCTTGTATTGACATGATTTCTGATCCTTTGAAAGTTACATAGTCAGAAAGTATGACATCTCCATCATGATGGTTTCTAGAACTATCATATGAGGAATAGTCTCATCTCCAAGTTTATAACTAAAGATGAGGTTGTTGTTGTTGGTGGTGGTGGTAGTAGATGAGATCATCAGGGTCTCAGCTCAAGGACTGGTTAGGTGTCCTTATAAAAGACACTCTCAGGGTTCCTGAGAAGGAACCTTTGATTTGATGAAGAAGGAGGCAGCCATCACCACACACCATTTCTGCCAGCCCTGATCTTATCCTTGGAGCCTCTAGACCTGACATCAGTCAGGGCCTGATGTTTAGAAGCAATCCAGTATCACAGCATGAAAGCACAGAGACAGTCTCCATGGGTGACCATTTAGAGGGGCAAGGAAGAAAACTGAGGTCTATGTAGGGGTGCAGTGAACAGTGAGTAAGCCAGGGTGTGTTGGGGCAGGTGCTGATACTAAAGAGAAGACAGACAGCCTAGAAAGAAGGGGAGAGCCACAATACTCCCAAGCGGTTTTGAGTAAGAAAGCAATGGGATGATGAGCTTTGTAGCAGAGGCTTTGACTTCCTCAAATGCACTGCATAGATTTAAAGGCTGTTCCATAAACACCAGCCTGCAGCACACTACCTCCCACTGTATTCACAGACAAACAGGCAGGGCAGATTGTCTGTGGCTGTGAACAGATCTCTGTATATCCATCTATAACATCAACATTTCCAAACCTGTGCATCTTGTTCTCATGACACCCAGGATCCCCGATGCCGAGGTCATCCGCCATGATCAGGAGGATGTTCAGCCTTGATGTTGCTTGGCAGTGAGCTTCACACAGAAAAAGCAGCAGAAGAGAGAGGCCCCTCATCTTTCTGCAGAAGGCAAGGAGACAATCGATCACTAAAGGTGCTCACACCAGGACAGCTTGTCCTTCTCCTTTGTCCCAGTCTGGTCTGCCGCCCTCTTTGTCCATGCTTCACCACAGCACTAAGAGAAGTCACCAAGCAACAAGCCCAGGAAACAGAGCTTGGGCTGGGGTCTGGGGAGGAGACTAGGTGGGAAGAAGAAAAGGATCAAGGGAATGGGAAGGAGATAAAACACGGGAAAGATGATCCCACTGCATTATATACATGAATGAAAATCAACAAACCATGTTTTATGTATAATTAATTTATAGGAATAAAGTCGTTTGTTTTTAAGTGAAACCTGGGAAGTCGTTTCAAAGCCCTTCCACAGCTAGAATGCTTTCTGAATGTCTGTTTACCCTTCCTGACCATTAAGTATTTATAACCTCACAATATTGAAGCGATGGGTAATTTTCTCTTGCAGTTTTCTCCCTGTGGCCTGTGAGTAAATAAATATTCACTAAATTACTTAATTGGGCCTTGGTAAAGAATGCACACATGCAAATGAGGCAGCTAGCCTAGAGTTATAGCATGGGCCAGGGACCACATTAGAGAATCCTTTCTCAGAACCTTCACTGCTAGCTGTCCAAGCACCTTGGCATATCAGGCCTCATTGCTGGCCTCCACACAACAAGAGGATACTCTTCTTTTAGAAGCACTATCCACAAAATGAGGGTGGATATACCACTATACCAGCCTTATCTTTCAGAGGGGAAAGAGGCAAAAGCAGCTGGATTTGATAGCTGTTCTGTTCCATCAACAGAAGGAGCTAGTCAGGAAGATACTCAAGGCACTTTTCTCAGTACCATAAGAATCATCTTTTCTTAGTAGAGTTATGTAAATGTGGATTATACAATTATCCAATCCATTTTCCTGGGTATAGATTTTCTGAAATATTTTGAAGAACACAAATACTTTCTCTTTTTTAATTGATTGATCTTTATTTTATATGTATGAGTATATTGCCTGCATGTATGTAAGAGCACCTAGGTCGTACAATGATCCTGGAGGAGAGGAGGGCAACAGATCCCCTGGAACTGGAAATGGCTATTAGCTGCCATGTGGGTGCTGGG
This sequence comes from Eospalax fontanierii, assembly GCA_035773235.1. Classification (NCBI taxonomy): domain Eukaryota; kingdom Metazoa; phylum Chordata; class Mammalia; order Rodentia; family Spalacidae; genus Eospalax; species Eospalax fontanierii. The sequence goes on along the minus strand of JAJHUQ010000048.1, from coordinate 3,569,594 downwards.
ATTCAAACCCAGGTATTCTGCAATAATGGTCATCACTCTAGCCCCATATTTTCCCTTTTAACTGTGCCATGAGAAAACAGTAAAATGTTCGAATAGATATACTTAAAGAAATGTTCTGAAATATATACATAAAGTGTTTGTTCTTTAAGAACAACAGTACAGTAGAAATGTTAGAAGCTATACCTGGGACCTCGGGGACCATTCCCTCATGGACAACTTTAAGAACCAAAAGAAAGGACCAGCCTTTATCTTGTCTAATGCATGCCTCATATCTACTCATCTGGCACTTTAATTTCTAACTTTGATTCCTAAGCTTCATAGGGAAATGGATGGGGCCTGACTGACTGACTGACTCATTCATTCATTCATTCACTGAATTTTGAGACCAGGTTTCACATAGGCCCTGCTGTCCTTAAACTTACCATGTAGCCATGGCTGGCCTTGAAATCCTCAACCTTCTGACTCACCTCCGCCATTATAGCTGTGACCTCACCATACCCAGAAATCATGTCATATTTAATATTGCAAGAGAGAGAAGACTTCTGCTTGGTTGTTGTTGTTAGGACTATATCTTTTAAGAAAAATGATACTTAAGAAACTAGTCTGGAATAGAAAGTTTTCTGGTCACATTCATTTTCCAGGACAGAGGGAACTGTTCACATTCATAACAAACTGGTATTTCCACAACACCCGGCTTCGCAGTATAATTTACCACTCCCATAGCAACTCCATGTGACATGTTCGTGTTTTATTTATATTTCAGGGCATTTCTTTGACATAAATGATATTCAAAGTCTGGAATTAAATAATTTAAAAACAGGCATACTCTTGTCATCTTTTCACACTTAAACTACAAATAAAAATTTTCAATGATGATTTTGTAATTAAAGATCAGCAACAGCTTCATGCTGGCCCCATGGTGCTGAGTGAGGCTTATTGAGTCACTGGTTTCCAGGGTGAGAAGTGGCACATTCTAAAACTCCTCTACCATCTTCCATTTTAAACATTTAATATTTTTCCCCTATGGAGGATGGGGAAAAAGCTTCATTCATGCTAAGAAAAGTTTCTACCACTGAACACCTCCAAGGAAAATGTCCCAGTAACCTACAGACATATCATTAGATCTCAGCTCCTACACGTTCTTCATTACTTCCAGCAGCAAAACCTAAGGACCAACCTTCCAGTATAAGAACCCATGGGGGGCAAGGCAACATTCACACCCTACCAAAAAGTACCAAATACAGATGTGTTGACTCAAGAATTTGTTTCAGGGGCTGGGAGCTCAGTCAATAAAGTAGTTGCTGTGCAAGCACCAGGGACCTCAGTATGATGAGGTCATTTCGGTGGTGGATATAGTGGTACATGCTTTCAATCTTAGTGCTAAGAATGCACAGACACAAAGATCCCTAGGGCTCGGTGACCTGTCAGCCTGGTCCAATCAGTGAACTACACATAAAAGTGAGAGCTCTCCAGTCTCAAAAGAGACTGCAGATGGACGATGAAGAGTGACACCTGAGGCTACCTTCCAGCCTCCATACACTAAGTCAATGAAGAAACAAACCAATAAACAAATAAATAAGTGCTTAAACTAATTGCCAGTATTTTAATTGCTCCCCCAATGGAAGAAGAATTTGTAAGCACTTTTTCAATATGTGGAAGGTTTTATGGTTAACAGAAAGAATTGAAAAAAATTATCCACACATAACTGAGTCACAAGAGAGATTACTAACATTATATACACACAAAAACAATCAAAAGTAATTTCTTCTAAAAGGTTAGGGTTTTACTCAGGCATGGCAGGACAAGTCTGTGGTGCTGGTACTTAGGAAACCAGGCACAGAGAATCAAGAGTTAGAGGCCAGTCTGGACAACAAAGAGAGATAATGTTTGTAAAGAAATGACAGCAGGACTTGATAAGAGATGGGAAAGATAGAGTTCTAGTTAGCTTCAGTTGTCCCCTTCATATAGCCTAGAGTGGTCTGATGAAGTCTCAATTCAGAGATAGTCTTGATTGATATGGAGGACCCAGACCAATGAAGGCAAAACCATCTCTAGAGAGGCAGACCTGAACTACAAAAGAAAGGTCGCTGGGCATCAGCTAATGAGCAAGCCAAGGGTTCCTTAGTGGACTTAAAGACCTCAAAATCCATAATGAAAAGTGTTTACCTCTCAATGTGCTTAGTAACCATCTTCCCTCCTGAAGAGGCACCGTACAGGTAGCACTCAGCACAGAGCATGTCAACCAGATGCTGTACTATGGCTTTTCCCCTCTCTTAACAATGGGTTTACCCTTTTTCACCCTGAAACAGAGAGTACCTTGGCCTTAATACCATAGCAACTAGCTGAGCAGAACAATGCAGAGGTAACTAGGACTATGGTAATGGATCTCCCAACAACTCCATGGAGAAGGATGGAGAAGAGGCTCACAGGACCCTTACCTTGGATGCCAGCCATTGCTCACCTCCTGTACTCTCACCCCTCTAGGTACAAGGGATCATGGGAGATGCTAGCGTATACAGGAAATGGAAGATTAACTGTAAGAACACACTGTTCTTGAGCTGCTGATGACTGCCATGACTCAGTGGGACTGTGCAGTGACTGAGTTGTCTGGACGTACCCTGTACAGGTTCACCAATTTGGACTTTGATGAAATCATACTCTTGTCTGTCATCAGTGCCTTATCTGATGTCAAGAAATACTTGATTCTTGTCTCCCCATGAAAATACTACCACAATATTGAAAGAAAATAGTCCACAGAATATCACTACATTACCATGAGTATGTTCTGTTCTGTGAAAAACATATTTTTGTTTGAAATGACATTTTGGATGTTTATTGTGAAACATTTCTGTTTATTTTGTAAATTAGCTTTACAGTTAGATTTTTGTTTCACATTGTTTTTCTGGAGGGGGAGCTGTGTGCCCCAGGGCCTGTGTGGAGGACATAGGACAACTCTGGGTAGTCAGCTACGTGCTATTACAGGTGGCTCCAGAGACTGAAGTCAGGTCATCAGATTTGGCATTTACTGTGGGGAACGGGCTAGAGGAACTCCATCTTAAGGCTAGAGGCTAACTTCCCCATTTTGCCTACTTCAAGCTGTTGCAAGACTCTGGCTACAAGCCCAGGCATGTTAGGAAAAACAGGACCCTGCAGTGAGCTTGACTGACAGTCAGGACAGGACCCATCAATGAGAAACCCTGGGCCTTGGCCTTTGCAACCAATCAATTTAAAGACATGTTTGGTGTGCACGAGCTTTTGTGACCAACCTGGGGGGAGCATGGCAAATTTCCTCCTCCCTTTGTCTAAAACCTATAAGAAGCCCCTCCTGCCTCTCCTGGTGGCCATTATCCCTCCACCCGCTGTGTGTTGGGATGTGGACCAAGCTCGAGCTTGCAAATAAAGACCCTGTGCAATTGCATTGGATTTGGCCTCCCTGATGGTCTTTTGAGCGGATTCTGTGACTTGGGCATTACATTTTCAACTGAGTCATCTGAATGGCCCTTAAAAAAATTGACACATCATAGTGACATATGTTTGAAGAAAAGTCTGATATTGCCATACACATATATAAGATGTCATGATCAAAACAGAGGGGCTGGAGTTCCCAAAAGTGATCATTTCTTTGTAAGACTATTCAAAATCCTCTTCCACGACTATTTTAAAATATATTATAAATGAAGTTTATATGCTGGGATGATTTTCTTGTCAACCTAATAAGATTTTGGCTCACCCAGGAGGCCACTGTCTGGGCTTATCTGTGAGGGATTCTCCAGATTGGGTTAACTGAAGTGGGAAGACCAATTCTGGATGTGTGTCGCCCCAGTCCACGCAACAGGGCAGGGTCTGAATACAATGGAGAGAGAGAATCAAGCACCAGTGTTCATGGCTTTCTTAATTGTAGTCAGAGATGCCATGTGATCAGAAGCCTCACATTCCTGCCATTGTGATGGACTGCATCCTCAAACTGGGAGCCAAAGTAATCCCTTTCAAAGTAGCTTTTGTTGATGTATGTTTGTCTAATGAAAGGGGCAAGTAACTGATACACATGTCTGGAAATATGACAGTTTTCTTTTGACATAATACGCCTTGCCAAGTCTTGGAATCACAGGGATTCCTGTGCACAGACAACAGTCTTCAAAATGTTGTTCAGAGGGAAACACAACCCTCTGACAGTAGTGATTTGGAATCCATTGGTTCTCAGTCTATCAACCTATCTCTATTCCCTTTTTCTCCTTCCTCTCCCCCAGCCCCACTGCTGGTTGAACTTAGGGCTTTATGCATGCTTAGTACATATTCTGTCACTGAACTACTTCCCCAGTCCCTCTTCCCTATTCTTTAAGGTATTCAGTTTTCATCAAATTAAACCCAGAATCCACCACCCTCTGGAGATGATCAAGCAAGGCAATGTACCATGTTGTTTCCTAAGATTCAATTTTATTTTTAATTTATGTGTATGTGTGTGGGAGGATACATGTGCGTATGTACAGTACCTGCAGAAGACAAAAGAGGGCATCAGATGCTCTGGAGCTGGAGTTACAGATTATGATGCACTACCTGATGGGGGTGTTGGAATAGTATGCAGGTTTGTCGCAAGATCAGTAAGTGCTTTTAACTGCACTTATTGCCATCTCTCTAGCCACTGACTTCATTTCTTTTTCATGGTTATTTATTTCATATTCTATTGGGCAATGACCAACACTCAAGTAAATTAGCATATTCATTACCTTGAATGTTAATCTTCTTTTGTGTTATGTTGTCTTTGTTTTTCAGTCAGGGTCTCACTAAGTACTGCAAGTTGGACTTGAATTTACAATCCTTACGCCTCAGCCTCAAGTCATGGGACTCTGAGCTTGCACTGCAACACTTGGCTTATCTATGATTTCATAGTGATGATTACATTCCAAAATCCTCTCTTGTAACTACTCTGAGGCATATGATGCATTATTGTAAGTCATCTGCGTAGTAATTATGCAAGAGGAAGTCAAATTCCTTGTTCCCAGGCTGCTTCATCTTCTATACTGAAAACCCTCAGGAATCCACTCCAGACTGCTGGAACTAATGAACAAATGCACGAAAGTCATGGGATGTAAAACTGAACACCCAAAAATCAGTTGCTTTTATATTCGGTCATTGAGAGAAAGAGATCAAAGAGAAACTTCTGTTCATTTTTGTACAACTGCACACAGGCCTCTTTCTCTTTCATTCTTTGGAAATTTACATATTCAAGGGTAATCAAATCACAATAGAAATAAGGACCCAACCTGGCCTCATCTGTGGTTTTGGCCATGAACTATGATTTCCTGTACACATCACAATAAACTTGACCCTACAGGACACAAGTGCGAAGGAAGAAAAGGGAAAGGGAAAAGGAAAGGGAGAAGGAGAGGGAGGGGGAGAAAGGAAAGGGAGAAAGAAAAAAGATAGATAGATATAGATAGATAGATAAATGATAGATAGATAGATAGATAGATAGATAGATAGATAGATAGATGTTGCTCAGACCCATAATAAGCTTCTGCCTGGTTGATCCCTGCTCTGGGCCTGGAGGTGAAACCTGGTGTGCACACTGGTGGGCTGTGGAATTCCCCGCTAGAGAGAGTCTCACATTTTTCAAAGGCATCCTGAAACTTCAATATGCCAAGCTAATAGGAAAGAAGTTCAAAGAGCTTTTTCTTAGGAAAGAGCATGTTATGAATGTGAAGGGCTGTTCCTTCTCGATAGGAACACAAGAATGTGCAGCCACAAAGAAACAGACACAGACCAATATTCTCTATGAAACCACTGGGTCTGAATTCCTTTTAACTCTGGGGTAGATGCCTGCAGGGTCTCTGAAAAAAAAGCCTCAGAAAAAAATGAGAAGTTCGAGAGAAGTTCATATCTCTTCCTTCATTGCCTTGAACTAGGCATGTAAATGAAAGTGTTGTCAAGAGGTGGTGAATTCTTGCTTAGTAAACATTACACTTCCATTGTAAATGGATGCAAATAGCAACACAGAATTGTAAGAAACTTCAATGTGACCTCTAGCACAAGAACTGTAGTTTCTGCAGATGAGGGTTCAGTGTGCCTCCCATTGTAGCTAGTGAAGAAATGACAGGTGTGTTCTTTAGTCTGTTGGTTTTCTTTTCTGCTCAGTGAAAATAATAATAATGTTATGTCATCAGGGGAGTTCAGTGAAAGAAGCTGACATGCCATTCTGCAGAAAGCTTTACTAGGAGAGAGGCAGTCATGGGGCCTTGATGTGACAGAGCATTAGAAGGGGCGGAGGGCATTGATGCCTCTAGTCAGGGACATAGAGAGTAGGTAGGACATGACCTCATCTGTGGATGAAAGGGATGGGTCTACCCAGACAAATCACAGCTTCTTATCAACTCTGTGCCCTAGAGAGAGCTGCAGCAGGGTGTGGCCTGTCTACAAAAGGGAGAATGATAGTTCTGCCTTCTAACAAGTAACAGTTCATCTAGGTGGTGGTGGTGCTGGTGATGATAATGATATTCAATATTGATAACAGAATACCCAAAGTTAAGTTATACGCATGAAACGTGATTCAACCAAACTATTGTTGGAAGGGAATAGCTGCCTGTTCAAATCATTATTAATATTAATGTTTTATATAGACTATTTTAAAAATCCACCAATGTAGTATGTTATATTGCTTTGTTTCACATTAATTTTTAAATTATTATTCTATGTGTATGAGTGTTTTACCTACATGTGCATATGTGCACCATGTGTGTGGAATATATATGGAAGGCCAGAAGTAGATGTCATCTCCCCTCCACTGGAGTTAAGGACAGTTGTTGGCCACTGTGTGGGTGCTGGGAACTGAACCTGTGTCCTCTGCAAGAACTTCCAGTGCTTGTAACTGCTAAACCCTCTCTCTTGCCCCCATTTGGGTTTTTAAGACAATGTCTCATGACATAGCTCAGAGTGGCCTGGAACTTGTGTTTGTAGGCCAGGTGGTGTCTGTATTTGTTTATAGAGGTGCATAGGTTCCTGTGTGCATATGGTTGAAGGCCAGATTTTGATACTGAGTATTTTTCTCAACCAAGTTCCAACTAACTGAAAAATTTCAAACTTCATACAATATATTCCGATCTCCCCCCTCATTGAGATGTCTTCTTGTGCCCACCCAACCTCATGTAATTCCAGTTTACATTGACATATATTATACAGTAAGGTCGACAGTGCCAAACTTTGATCCCAGATCCCCTTCAGTGCCAGTCCATCTACTGGAGCCTGGCCGACTGCTGAAGGGTCTTAACTGTAAAAGAGGCATATCTCCCCCACATGCATTTCCAATGGTTACTCAAGTAGGGCTTGGGGTTTCTTACCTATCTCTCAACTTACTGTTTTGAAACAGGGTCTCTTAGCAAAGCCAGATCTGGCAGATCCAGCTAGCCTGGGTGGCCTGTCAGCTCCAGGGTTCTTCCTGCTTCTGTCTTTTTCATTGTGGAATTACAGGAGCATATTACCATGCCTGGCATTTACGTGGGTGCTACGGATCCCAGCTCATGTACTAATGTGGCAGCTATTTTTTTGATGGAGCCATCACCCAGCCTAGTGTGTGTTGTTTTGGTTTGGTTTTGATTTTTGAGGCAGTATACCCCTGTAGATCCGAGGCTGTCCTTGAATTCTTGATCCTTCTACCTAAACTTCTGGGTCGCTGAGATTACAGATGTATACCGGCACACCCATTTTATATGCAACAGTGTTTCAAACAGAAGAAGGTTACTTAACTAAAAGCATATTGGGATAACGTCCCTTTGGCTTGCCTCATCTTGAAGAATCCCCTTCTTATAACTGTTCTGAACCCCATGACTCATTTATAGTGAATACTTTATGGAAACCATAATTGGCAGCAGCTTGGGGGTTAATATGCTTGATTCTAGCCTTAGAGAGACCTAGCCCCGGCAGAGCCAGCAAACCTGGGCCCACGTTCTTGATACAAAAGTTATTAGGGTGAGAGGCTGAGCCTACAGCTTTAACAATTCAGGCTCTGCCACCCATCCTCAGTAAGCCAACTAAATGTACCAGTAATTATGAAAGGCAGGAAAAGAAGATGTATTCAATGTGTCGCTTTAGGAAGAAGAACAAGATCCAGAGACCTTGAAACCTGTACTGGTCTTAACAAGAGGGTTTGGATTAAACAGACAGTAACAGGTACACATCACTCAAAAATCCCAGTCAAGGTGGCATCCAGCCCATCAACACTGTCTTTGGCTCCAGTCTCTCCTGCAAGGTGGTGATATAAGTTGTCAGAACTGTGTCAAATCTCTTTCTGGAAGACAAGTTGCCTAACTAGAACCAGGATTCCAGCCATTTCTTTCTTGTAGCATGCAATTTCTCCTGAAATTCCAATTTCTTGGGGCCCATGATTTCAACAGTTTGATAGGGAAAAACCCCAGAAATCCTCCTGTCTCTGCTCCACACAGCACTGATGTTACAGGAACACATCATCATGGCAGCCTTTTACCTGGTGCTGGAAATTTGAACTCGGGTCTTCATAGTGTGCAGACATTACTCTTACACACTGAGATCCACACTGAGTTTATTTTAAGAACATGTCTTGTTACATACCAGGAGTGAGAAACTATATAAGGAACACAATGATATATTGTTCAGCTCAGTGACCATATTAAAAAAAAAGAATTTTGTTTTGCAATTGAAAGCTGAAAACACCAGGAAGAAAAAAGTACTGAAGACACCACAAGCAGAAATAGCTGAACAAGACATTTAATGTAACAAAATCCAGGCTCTTCATGGTTCTTTTTAAAAATATTTCAATTATTGTTTTAATTTTATGGGTGAGTGTTTGGCACGCATGTGTGTAGGTGCATATATGTCATGCAGTGCCAGAGGAGGTCAGGAAAGAGTGTCAGATCTCCTGGAATGAGGGTTACAGATGGTTGTTAGCTGCCATGTTGGTGCAGGGAACTAAACTTGGGTCCTCTGCAAGGCAGTCATTGCTCCTAACAGCCATCCCTCCTGGCCCTCTCCAAAATTCTCAATAATTTCCTCTAAAATGCAGGTATGCAGAGACCCAGGCTATACTAAAGTGCTTTGATTCCTCACCCACAAAGAAAATGTATGCATGTCTGTTTTCAGATGAATTGAATTTTGCTAAATTTTTAATGATTTAAATTTTAACTGAAATTTTTGCATTTTCATACAATATAGCTTTATAGTGTTTAGGTCCCCTTGCCCATCCTCTTCTCCCCCAGCTGTCCCTCCACACAATTTAATGTATTCTCATACATACACACACACACACACACATACACACACATACATCTTATAGAGTCTGATTTGTATCCCTTGAAGAAGTGAGTCATATTATATCCACCTTCTAGAGGGACAGAGCAAGGACTGTCATGCAGGAATAATTCTTACCATCTCTATCAACATAATCAAATAATCCCCCACTGGTATGCCCAGAGGTCTGTGTATTAGATGATGGGAGATCCTGTTACCCCAACAATAATTCAAGTTTACAGAAGGCTTTGTGTAGGTTTTAGGCATGTACATCTTATAAGATGGCTTATCCTTCAATCTTAGAGGGTGGGCTCAGATGTAGGATACTCCATATCATTTGAATATCTGGTGTCCGAAGAAACATTAAAAAAAGGTACAAGTAGAAAAATAATTGCTCAGGCTGCCTTTAGCATTGCTGTGAAACCAGTGATGACCTTGAACTTATGATCCTCTCACTTCTACCTTCAAAGATTACAAGCATGTCCTGTCATGCCAGGTTTTATGTCTGCTGAGGATAGAACCTTTGGTTTCATGCCTGCTAAGCAGGTGTTGTACAAAATAAGCTGCATCCCCAGTCCTTGTTTTTATACATTCATTTGGAAATCCAAATCAGACTCTATTGGATGTGTGTGTGTGTGTGTGTGTGTGTGTGTATGTGTGTGTGTGTGATCATAATTACATGGGTGGAGGTGGGAAACCCATCCATGGTAGGTGGCACCATTCCCTAAGCAGTGGATACTGTACTGTTTGATCATGAAGAAAATTTGCTAAGTACTGTTAAGTTAATGTATGCAATAACCACAGAGGCTAGAAGAGGGTGTCAGACCCCCTTGAGATACAGTGATGACCTGTTGTTAGCTAACCAAAGCCATTTCCTCTTTTAAGATTAAGATTAACAGCCAGTCCTCTTAATCTCTGAGCCATGTCTCTAGCTCCCGCTGTCCATTTTTTAATTATGGACAGGATGTGACCAGTTCCCTCGAGTTCCAGTTCATGTAATTTCTCTGCTGTGGATGAAAATCAGTTGGAACTCTGAGCTGCAATAAACCCTTTCTCCATTCAGTTGCTTTTGTTGGGATATTTGATCGCAGTAATTGCAAAGGAACTAAGATAAGTGTGTAAGAGAGAACCAATCATCAATAATGACAAGTTTGCATCCCTCATATTATTGTCACTAACCAAGCAAGGAACAATGAACCCAGGCATGATGAACGCTTATGGTCAGAGATCTGCCGTGTGTCATCAAGGTACCATAGGAAGGACCCATTATCACATATGGGTGTCCCTGGTACACATCCATCTCAATCTTCAGTGCTTCGGAGGAAAGAATTAGTTAAGTGAGGACCCGTTCTCTCTTTAACTGAAATCAAAACCAAAATGATAATGGCTCATTCATTATTTTAATGTCTATATTCATCTTTGGATCACACAAAGGCTTTGGTCGGTGTGGCAGTCTCTCATCAATTATACCTCTAAAATGTGCCGGGGGTGGTTATTACTAGGGCTAGAATGAGAACTATCATCTACCCCAATAAAGAACGTGTGAAAATTTAAGTCTGTAGAAAGTCACTAGAATCCCAGTGAGGATAAATCGTTAACATCAGAAGGAACCAGACTTTAACAGTTTTTTCTGCATAAGCATGATCGAAAAGAAAGTGTTTGTAAAGATGTTTCAAACTATTAGAACACAGTAATAGCACTTGAAAATTAAATGAAAGTGTAGCAATCCAAAATATTAAGAGCAAGGCATATTAACTTTGGAAAAACTGCATAATTTACCCTTTAAAATTAACTTATTTTTCTGAGCACTCAATTTGGCCAGGCAACATAGAAAAAAAAAATCTATTTTTTGAGAGAGTAGCTATTCTTGAAACAGAATTATCATGAAGAAGAGAAACAAAAGAGCATTTTCATCACTAGAGATGTAATTATATTAAATTTGTTCATTAAAAGAAAATTAACATTATGATTACATAATGGAAAGTTTTCCACAGCAAAGAAATTGTTCTCAGTCTACTTTTTCGCAGGGGAAACTGGCTTATGGAAAGCGGTGGAAAATCCCATGTGTAAAACCATATTCTAAAAAGTATTAATACACTGATTTGCATACTAACACAAGCCCATGCACATTTCTGTAGGTCAGAGGAAAACTTACAGGAGCTGGTGGTCTGTACATCCCCAGGAGAACAAAGACAATTCCTCAGGCTTAGCAGGCAAGTGCTTTGACCCAGTAACTCATCTCGATGGCCCGACCGTACATTTCTAGTACTCTGCTCTTAGAATCTTTCTGCCCCTCTCCCTTCTGCTATGTTTCTTGAGCCTTGGAATGGGATGCTGTATTAGTCACTTTAATGTTGCCATCATAGAAACACTGATCGAAAGAACTTATAAAAGTAAGAGTTTATTTAATTTATGGCTTCAAAGTAACAAGAGTCCATTGTGGTGTGGAGGCTTGGTGGCAGAGGTGGCTGGAGTAGACACAGAAGCTAAGCGTTCACATCTTCAAGCAGGCACAGGAAGCAGAGACTGAAGATCCAGCAAGGCTTAAGAACTCTCTAAGCCCATCCCCAGTGACGTGCTTTCTTTAGCATGGCCACACCTTCCAAGACCTCCCAAAACAGCGCCACCAACTGGGACAAAATGTCCAAATACTTGGAGCCTATAGAGGACACTCTCATTCAAACCACCTCAGTGGCCTTGTTGATATTTCAGTTGTGGCAAGGCACCCAACAGTTGCTTTTTCTATGCATTGTTTTAAATCAATAAAGAAAATCATCTGGCATGAGCGCCTAAAATACGCATTCTGAGGTGTCTCACCAGAAACTCTGGGGTTGGGCTGAGGCTGGAGAGATGGCCCAGCAATGGAATTCACTGATTGTTCTTGCTGAGCACCCAGGTCCAGTTCCCAGAACCCACATGGCAGGTATCAACAACCCCTAACTCCAGTTACAGGGAATCCAACACCCTCTTCTGGCCTCAACAGGCATTTCATGGATGGGTATCCTTGCCACACAAGTCAGCAAGTCATTCATACACATAAAATGAAAAGAAAAGAAAGAAATGGCTATGGCTTTAGGAGATGTTAACTCAGTCATGTGCCCCATAAGCACAAGTGTCTGAGAGCCTCAGTTCCCATTTCCAAGCCCAGCATGGTGGTACACATGCTAACTCAGAAGTGGGTATGTGTGGACTGGGGCAGGGAAGGCTGAAAGAAGCTCTGGATCATGAAAGACAGATAGTCAAGACTGAACTGTGAGCTCCAGATTATGAGCAACAATTTGGTAAACAAAAATAAAACTCACAGTGTCTATGGATTTAAGTATGTAATCAAATCACTTGTAATTTTTCTTGAATAAATGCTGGTCAGCTCTAAATTTGTTTTTAATGGCTCTGCAATTCCAAGTGCCTTTGTCTTCATAGCTTCATGGGAATCAAGTTCTGCGTATTGGAAGAGCCTTCTCTTATGTTTGTGAGTTTCACAGTTTAAAACCAAGGTGTCCCCAAATGTGCACATGTGGAAGGCTTGGTACCCAGTGCAGCAGTATTCAGATGTAAGGCCTGTGAGACTGGATCATGAGGCCTGATCTCATGAATGCATTTCTCCTAGCTCTTTAGTTTTCAGGATAGATCAATGTTCACCCTCAGGTGCTCTGGTTGGGGTTGGGGTTAGTAGAAGTCAGTCATAGCCAAACTTACCAAGACCAGGAGCCTTAGAGCCCAGCTCAGGTGCTGAGAATGTATTAACTATTCTGGAATCTACGAACTGGTCTCCTAAGGATGGATCCAGACATAGCCACTTAAATATTGTGCTTCCCTCTCAGTTATCAGAGCAGCAATACAAGTTTGAACTCAGCATTAGTAGTGAAGGTAATGCTGAAATCCAGACATGGTGGTGCATCACTCCCAATCCCAGCACTCAGGAGGCTGAGGCTAGAGGAATAGCTGCAAGTTCCAGGACAGCCTGGGTTACACAGCACCTGTGAAACCAGACTGAGATGGAAACTAGACTCTAGACACACACACACACACACACACACATACACACACATGCATACACACACACTAAAAAGGGCAACATTAGTGAAAAAAGCCTCTTCAGAGTTGGAAAGGACACAAAGGACAAGAGAAAAAGTTGCAACAATAGAAATCCACAGCATTTATTTGGAATCTAATCGTCAGTCAAGAAAAAACTAATTTAGATTCAACTTCTCATAACCAATAGACACTGCAACTATACCTACTTAACAGATGAAGGAACTGATGTCACACAATAATTACACACCCTTCTGGAAATACAGACAGGAGCTGACAGACTCAGGTGGGATTGGGGGATGTTGTTGTTCTCTACAATTTAAAACTCATTCATAGGAAAAGTTGAGAAGGGATATTTATCTGGCCGTGACCCGAGGAGCCTCCTTGGGAAGAAGTGTGGAAATGACTATAGAGATATTTTTATTGTACTGTGAACAGGGATAGATCATTTTAAAGGCCAACACACACACAAATCATTATGCCTGTAATGAGAACTGTGGATGGTCTAACTGAGTGTATGTGTAGGCAAACACCAAGCTGTACACATACGTATAAGGCCAGAGGAGAATGTTAGGAGTCCTGTTATATCAATTTCCACATAATTTCTTTTATACAGGATCTCTCCCTGAATTTGGTGTCAGGTTGGCAGGAAATAAGGCTCAGTGTCCTACTGGCACTGCACCCCCCTCAGGGTTGGGATTACAGGAGTACAAGGTCACATTCAGTTTTTCACTTGGAACATTGGCTGCAAAATCGGGTTTTTCTATAGTGAGCACTTTATCCTAGGAACCATCTCCCCAGCCTCTAGAAAGAGTAGTGTTTTAAAGTTCAAATGTAGGAAGATGGCAAATATTTAGTGGCTTTAACTTGTGTCTTGGATGCCTTTCACATGTACAGATTATTCTTTTCTTGGAGATTTGCATGATTAATATTTGTAGATATCAATCTATTCTGAAATCAACTATATAATACATATGCCAATTACATTGTTAACATTAACCTGAATTTCCCTTCATTTGCTTCTAAATATAAGACATATTTATATATAACAGATGAAAACTTTTTATTCAACATACAATTTGTCACGGAATTTTTAAATAACTGCTCAAGAGGATTCTTGGCATGATATATATATATATAACATATTTTTGGGCATAATTCAGGGTGGGCCTAGCTAGGCCACCTTCCAGGAGGAATGGAGGAAAGGCTCTTGTGGGTGTGGTGCCCCACACTGGTTGGTTGTGAAGCCAGTTTCTGTCCAGCACCTGGAAAGAACCTGATCCACCTGGGAACAAACTGTAATTGACTGTAGTCAGGATACCACCCCATAAGGCTATAGGCTAACAAGACCTATAAGGCACTCTGCTCTTTCTTGAATAAATGAGTTTGGAGCAGATCACCACTGCCAGCTTTTGGCTCAATTCCTGGAGTCTGTGCCTACTTGCCCCCTCCCCCACAGCGGAGCTCCTTCAGTCCCCCTCGGGCTGGTCCTGAGTGCTGGGACCCCAAACAACATATATTATTTTTATCGGTGTACTGTATACTCTACATAGGTAGGTATATTTAACAGAATGTGGTATCTGTCTTGGTTCACAGATAGGCAGATTTATAGATAAATAGATTAATGGATAAACTAACAGATGAAAGACGGATAGACACTACACAGACATATAGATCAATAATAGATATACTGTTAGATGATAAATAGGTATATTGATTGATATACAGAGAGATGAAAGATAAACAATAGACAGGTATATATATATATATGCATAGACATAAATAAATATATAAACAAGTAAAGCCAGCTGTATGAATACAGATTATACTCATTCATCTATTAGTTTACATACTATGTGGTTATGTGGAGACAGGCCCTTGCTTCCCAGAAACATGATATATAGACCAGAGTGGCCTCAAACTGACAGGAATTCTCCTGCCTCTATCCCCCATGCCATACTTCTAAATGTCTGTGAACATCCGTGCCTTATAATAAAGTTAATGTTACAATGATCTCCCAAGTTTTGCAAGAGAAAATTCTGGACTGCTGAGAAGTCATGATTTTCCTTCTAAATAGTTGAATGTCAGGGAGGTAGGTATTTATATCTGATGGTCTCCTACTATGATAAAAGGTTGGCAAATTACCTGTTCTTCACATAATGCATAATTATAGTAAACAAATATTTAGACACACTACTAGGCTTCTGAGAAGATATTTAATGTCAGAGAGCTTTGGTCTAGTGTGAAGAGTCCTTTCTGCTCTGGGTTTAATTCTACATGATAGTTCACAACCAGCTTCAAGTCTAGTTCGGGGGGATCCTACAACTCCTGGCCTTCTTGAACATCAAGTATGCAAGGCCAAACACTCATAAAATACACACTGACCTTTAAAACCATACTTTGAACTGAGTAGATTGCCTTCCAATATGAAAGATTATGGAAACACCAAACTGCATTTTTCTTCTTGCAAGGCAAAGAAGACACATTGTAGTTTACAGTGAGTAATCAACACCCAATGAATCTAGGTTATTCACAAACGTAAATTAGTAACCTAGGGAACTAAATACTTCTCTGAGTTTGGTAGATAATGCTTACTGTGTCAGAAACTTTTTCATGCCTATGACAAAGAACCTGACAGAAACAACTTAAGGGAGATTTTGTTTTGTCTCAAAGTATAAGAAGAGTGACATTCCATTATGGTGACCATGAATCCCACTGCCTTTGCAATCAAGAAACTGGGAGAAAAGATAAAGTCCTATTGGAATATGAAACTTCAAGGCCCGCCCGCCCCTCCCCTGTGATCCACTGCATCTAGGAAGGTTCCCAAAGGTTCTGTAACCTTCCAAAATACTGCCACCATCTCGGTTTCAAATGTTCAAATGCTTGTGTCTATGGTGGACTTTACACACAACTCACAACAATTAGCATAGTCAGTGCACACTGGAATTAATTGTAATAGCCGTTACTGAAATGTACATTCCTTCTCTTACTTCATCCGAGATACATTTTCATGAGCTCATTCCTGGGATTCTCTTGTGACAAAGTGAATTTCAACTAAGTGTGCACCATGTTAAAGGTCCAGTACACAGAATCACATGCTTTAGTGGAGTCCCAGGTGTGAACGGATCTATTCACAGAGGCATCGCTTGCAGATGGTATTATAACTGGGCACAAGGGTTCTACCATACCTTCTAATGGCTATGACTAGATCTTTCATTGTCAACAAAGTTCCATGTGTTCATTTTGTTACAGTTTATTGAACCATAGAGAAAAGGAGGCTTGTCATATAACGGTCCTCAAGTACAGAATGGAAACTTCTCAGAACATTTCTACAGGAATGGACAAGTCTAGTATATTTTGAGAATTCTTGGTGTTGAAGACCAGTGGTTGAATAGCATGTAGCCTGTCCTGTGCTGGTCAGTTTTCGTCAAGTTGACACAAACTAGCTAGCAAGACCTGAGAAGCAGTATCACCAATTGAAGAATTTTGTCCATTGCACTGGCATGTGGTCATATCTCTCCGGCCATTTTTTTAAAATGGCAGTGGATAAAACAATATAAGGGCCCAGGCCACTATGTGAGGGTAATAATCGCTGGGCTGATAGACTGAGGTCATATAAGAAAGGTAGCCAAGGAAGCCAAGGGAAGCAAGCCAGTATTCCTCCAGGGCCTCTCTTTGAACTCCCATCTCCAGGATCTCTGCTTGAGCTCGCATCTCCATGGTCTAAGCTTGAGCTCCTATCTACAGGGACCCTGCTTGAGCTTCTATCTCCAGGGTTTCTGTGAGAGCTCATATCTCCAGAGTCTATGAGTGAGTTCCTATCTCCAGGGACACTCCTTGAACTACTATCTTCAGGGTCTCTGCTTGAATTCCGATCTCCAGGGATTCTCCTTGAGCTCCTATCTCCAGGCTCTCTGCGTGACCTAAAATCTCTAGGGTCTCTGATTGAGCTCCCATCTCAAGAGTCTCTCCTTGAGCTCCTATCTCCAGGGTCTCTGTCTGAGCTCCCATCACCAGGGTATCTCTTTGAACTCCCGTCTCTAGGGTATGCCCTTGAGCTCAGGTCTCCAGGGTCTCTCCTTGAGCTCAGGTCTCCAGCGTCTCTCCAAGAGCTCCCATCTCCAGGGTCTCTTTTTAAGCTCCTATCTCCGGGGTATCTTTGTGAGCTCCCATCACCAGGGTCTATTCTTGAGCTCCCATCTCCAGGGTATCTCCTTGAGCACCCATCTCCAGGGTCTCTCCTTGAGCTCCTATCTTCATGGTCTTAGTGTCAGCTCCCATTTCCAGGGTCTCTACTTGAATTTCCATCTCCAGGGTATCTGATTGAGCTCCTATCTCCATGGTCTCTGTCTGAGCTCCCATCACCAGGGTATCTCTTTGAACTCCCGTCTCTAGGGTATGCCCTTGAGCTCAGGTCTCCAGGGTCTCTCCTTGAGCTCAGGTCTCCAGCGTCTCTCCAAGAGCTCCCATCTCCAGGGTCTCTTTTTAAGCTCCTATCTCCAGGGTATCTTTGTGAGCTCCCATCACCATGGTCTATTCTTGAGCTCCCATCTCCAGGGTATCTCCTTGAGCACCCATCTCCAGGGTCTCTCCTTGAGCTCCTATCTTCATGGTCTTGGTGTCAGCTCCCATTTCCAGGGTCTCTACTTGAATTTCCATCTCCAGAGTATCTGATTGAGCTCCTATCTCCAGGGTCTCTGTGTGAGGACCCATCTAGAGGGTCTCTGCTTGAATTCCTATCTCCAGGGTCTCTGGGTGAGCATCTATCTCCAGGGTCTCTCCTTGAGCTCCTATCTCCATGGCCTCTCCTTCAGCTCCCATTTTCAGGGACTCTGCGTGAACTCCTTTCTCCAGGGTCCCTGTGTGAGCTCCCATCTCCAGGTTATCTACTTGAATTCCCATCTCCAGGGTCTCTATGTGAGCTCCTATCTCCAGAGTCTCCCTTGCACTCCTATCTCCAGGGTCTCTGTGTGGCCTCCTATCTCCAGGGTCTCCCTTGAGCTCCCATCTCCAGAGTCTCTCCTTGAGTTCCTATCTCCGGAGTCTCTGCTTGAGCTCCCATCTCCAGGGCCTCTGCTTGAGCTCATATCTCCTTGAGTTTCTGTCCTGGTTTTCATCAATGAAAGACAGTGATCTGGGAGTCATAAAAAGAAATAAATTCTTTCTTCCCCAAGTTCCTTTGTGTCAGTGTTTCATCACAGCAATAGAGAAGGTAACTAACACATATCCAGTTCTCAAATCCCAGAGGAAGTATGCAACACAGATCATTCTCCTTTTTCATTCTCTCTCTGTAATTCTCTGTCTCCCTTAAGTCATTATTCCATGTTGGTCAAGAGATGCATAGAGAGAAAATGGCATAGGAACTGAAACAAACATTATTTGCATTTGAAAAAAGTACCAAACCTGCCATTAGTCTCAAAATAGAATCATAGAGAGGGCATTTTGATATGTGAAATGAGCTAGAACATACAGATGAATGCTGCACAATTCCATGCATGAGATACATAAAACCATCTGATTCATGGGCTTAGAGAATGCAAGGATATATGGAAGCACACAGTGTTACTAACGTATAATTTTAGCTAATCAAATGAATACAATCCTGAGACCTGGTATAAAGCATTATACCACCAGTCAAAGATAACATATTGAACACAGAAATAAGTGGGAAATCTATATCAACTGTTCTTACTACACTAACATAAAACATCAAAAAAAAAACATATTGTGTGGAATGGTAACTTTGGCAATGGTTGAAGCCATAGTTCTTAATATCACATTTTAAAAGTTGTCATTATATTAAGTGTCTGTGGACTATTCTTATTCATGTAAATATTCCTAATTCTTTATTATAAATTCTTTCACTATGGCATGATATCACTAAGCATAACAGATCTTTTTTTTTAAATACAGAAATTGGAAGCTGATGAGATGGTTCAGTGGTTAAGAGACTGTTCTTGCAGAGGACCCAGGTTTGATTTCCAGAATCTACACGGTGTCTAACAACCATCTCTAATGCCAGTTCCAGAGGAATCTGATGCCTTCTTCTGACCTATGTAGGAACTGAATGACATGGGTGCACTTACACACATGCAGGCAACTCACTCACACACATAATACAAAAATAATAAATAACAGATTTTTAGTACAGAAATTATTGGGGTAAGTTTAGTATCATCCCTAGAGTACTAAAAATGGTTATGAGGTTGTCTTTTCCATTTTTGGAAATGACTAGTTTTATTTCCATATGCTCTGGATTAATGAGAAAAATGTGACATTACGAGAATAAATTTAGTATGGAAGTAATTTCTAAATGTGTCATCTCTAAACATGAATGAGATGGTTCAGCAGACAAAGACATCTGCTGCCAAGCCTGACTCCTAGTTCAACACCTGCAACCCACACAGGAGAAGGGGAGAACTGATTCCTATAAGCTGTCTTCTGACCTCCACATATGTGCATGCACACACGCACACACACACACACACATACACACACACTCTAGTGCATGTATATAAGAAAGTAATATAAATTTTTAAATCAGAAAAAATACTTATAACCAAGCGATAGGTCATAACAACATGTTATTTATACAAAATATAGAAAAAACAAATCTATAATTAAAAAAAAAACAATAACCACACTGGGGAGATGGCTCAGCTGGTAAAGAGTCTGTTGTGCTACCATGAGGGTCTGAATTCAGACCCCTAGCGCCCACGTAGAAGCTGCGTGTACTGGTGTTGGTCAGGAATATCTGTGCTACGGGATAGAGGAAGAGGATATGAAGAGCTAATTCATCAGTTGGTCTACCCAAATGGGTGAATTATAGGTTCAGTGACAGGTAAATAATTTGACAGTGACTGAGGAAGACCTGTCACCTCCATACACATGTGAACACACCCACAGAAAGATGTACATATAAATCCACCACACATATACAAATAAACTGAGGTCAGCAGAGTGTTAGCAGACTTCTCCGTCCTTGCAGGACCTTCATAGAATGAAGGTCCAGGCTTGCATCCATGTGAAACTCACTTTACCGTACCGATGAGGTGTCTCTGGCTACATAAACCCAGGGTTGTGAGGGTAAGACAGTAATGCCACATGTAAAAGCTTTCAAATACTGCTACACAACTTGGCGATAGACCGTCATAAGTGGAACCAAGCCTATAAACCAAGAGAATTACATGCAAAAGGCAAAAGATATACTCTACTCAAAGTAAACAAAGTCAGCAGTACAGGGTGGTGATAGGATGAGGTCAATTAATCACACCCAAAGTATAGCCAGTAGTAAAAATGGAGTGACTTAGCAGGCTACATGGAGAGCAAATTTAGTTCCCATGTACCAAGAGACATTTTGAAGAATCATGAATTATGTAAAAATTAGAATGTTTTTATGTTAGGCTCCTTAAAGTGACAGCTGTCGCTTCAAAGGGGGGCATGATTAGGCTGTTTAGAAGAAACAAAAACTATCTCAAGTGCTTATTTTCCCATTTTTCAGGTGAGAATACTTATGAATTTTTTTAAGTTAGAGAACAAAACTGATTACAGGAGTCTGTATACTAGGGTTATCTTCAGTGTGCTCCCAAGTCTGTCTGTAAAGGACAGAAAGAATGATGGCATTGGTTCAGACTTCAAAGCTAAGGAACTCTGAGCAACAAAGAAGAGAGCTAGCAAATGCTGAAATGTTCAGCGTGTTGTGTCTGTTCCACCCCATTCCATGTTTGCCTGGAGGGTGCCAAACTCCATCTGCCTTGGTTTGCAGACAGCATGACTTCATAAAAGAAGAAGGAATTCTTCCCTCCCCCGAAGAAGCATCCATCAGTCCATAAACAAATCCATCAGCTAGGAATGCAAAAGAATAGAAGTTTCAGGAAAGAAGGCTGCTCAAACAGAACTAGTACCTTTCCTCAAAGCAGCCATCTACTGTTGCCTTGAGCCACCAGACATCTGCACAGCCTCCTTGCCCTTCCCATAGATCGTGATTGAGATAGCCCTGTGAAGTAAAATTTATAGGAAGATGATAATTAACAAATCATTTGGCAACATAACTTAATTATGGGTCATTAAAATGTTTTGAAAAAGCTACAAAGGCAATTTGAATCTTCCTAATTAGCCCCATTTATAACCCCTCCTAAACCTTCGCTCGCCAAACACTGCAGAAAATCATTATAATCAATGGAAATTACTGAGCAGCAACAGATTTAAGAAGCAAGTACATGATAACAAGAGTCGAGAGAACACCCAACAGGAACAAGGGAGCTCTCCCGAGCAAGGTGAAGAGCAAGGTGCTTACTCCAAGGTGAAGAGCAAGAGTGCCTGCTGCCTGTCTCATGTTGCAATTATCTCGAGAGCACACTCTCCTACCGTGAAAATACCACCAGCTATCAGGCATTTGCCACAACCGTAAGGAAGCTGGCAACATGCCCTTGAATCTCCAAAACAGGGAGATGATTAGACCTGTTTTCAATAAACAGAAAGATAGATGAATGGATGGTAAGATAGATACCAAGATAGATGATAGATAGATGGATAGATGATAGATAGATAAACTGGATGGTGAGTACATAGGATAGAGCATCAGTTTATACAGAAAGATGACTAGATGGATTAGTCATGAATGGAGAGATGGATGGAAAGTTGTTTATGGATTAAAATCTCTGAAATAATAAGCCAAAATAAATCCTTCTTCCTGTAAGCTATTCTCTTCTTTGGTGACAGTGAGGCAGAATTAAGTAATGTAAACTCTAAGGAATTACTTTGCAGGACATTGTCCCACCAGTCATTAAATGGTGGTGCCCTCTTCCCATTGCACAAAGTCAATAGTGAGGTGTAGAGTCTGATGCCCTCACACTTGTATGGAGTCTGAAGAACAGAGAATATGAGAGGAAAGCCATAAATTGAATACTTGTTTAAATGACTCAACAGCAGAGATGCCCCATAACTTCCAGTGTTGTGTTCTTATAAACACATCACATGATAACCAAATGGTAAGCCCAAAATGTGCCATAAACACTGAACCTATTGATCACCCCAGCTGAGCAGCACACCACACTGGACAGTAGCTATTGTTTTCCCATGGGTACTGGTGCTGACTGCATCATGCCTCTTGTTGGTATTGTTCAGCATAGTGGCATGATATCAAGCCTCAGGGTGTTAGTCTGGGATATGTTAGAAAAATCGGGTTCAAAATACAGTGCCTCCCCAATGCATATCACAAATGGGGAAAATCATAAGTTGTATGATGTTCTCATTCTCCATATTACCTCTGGATATACAAACTGTCTTCATTCTATTCGCAAAGAGAACACATAAAAATAAATAGAAGTCCTTTTACCCCAGCACTCAGGAGACAGAGGCAGGCAGACCTCTGTGAGACTGAGGCCAACCTGGTGTACACAGCAAGTTCCAGGCCAGCGGTAACAGAGAGAACCTGTCTCAATTATCCAAATAAATAATTAAATACATAAGCAGAAAAACGATTGCACTGATTCAGATTTCCAGTGTTAGAGCTGGATCAAATGTTTATCTACTAAAAATATATATTCAGAAAATGTGATTGGTGACTCTCTGAGGCCCTACCAATGCAGTTATCTCCCAGAGGTCCTGCTTCTGCACCTTGCTGCAGTGGGAACCAATCCTTCAACATATGCACTTGTGGGGGTGGTTGGTTTAAAAGTCTCAAGTTGGAAATATCACAGTTCAAGTCATGACAGCCTGAAGTCAAAATGAAACCACACCAAAACCATGCATAAAACTGTCTGTATGAGGTGAGTGTGTAAAAGAAGTCAATTCAGGCAGAATTTCCCCGTCCTATCCAGGAAGCATCCCAATTTATAAACAGTTCATATTATCTATCTACCTATCTATCTATCCATTTAATTGAATGTATGTTTTACATGTGTTTATATGGCTTGACATGCACACACATAACTAGAAGAAAGATGTTATGAATTATTTTAATGAGTTTTGGAAAATCTAGACCATTGGTTGTATTCGTGAGCTCTATTTATACATTCTTGTGCTTTTCAAATATTCCATTTAAATTTATAATCAGAAAAAAAGCTCAAAGAACAAATTAGTCATACTATATTCCTGCTGATGGAGACAGGCAGTCAGAATGAAATTCACAAAGCTCCTCACACATGATAATTTGTACTAATGTGAATAAAAAAGAACATGAACCTGGACTTCCAGTTGCCCTGCAGAGATCCTCATTTAGAAAACTGCAATTTGATGAGCTCTGTTAACGGTACCATTGGCCGTTGTCATATAATCAGGCGGAAAACAATAAGGTTTCCTTTGCAGAGAAAGTCTTCCAGTCTTCGTTCTATTTATGCAGACATTCCTGGTAAATATGTAATAAGTGCTAATAGCTGAGAACTGAATTAGCACATTATTTTTAATCTCTGGAACTTTTCCAACACGGAAAAAGGCTCTGATTATATTAATACATACCTCACACAACACGCATCTGAGCTCCTGTATCTAGTACACTTCTGCAACCTTCATCAATAGTTCACAAGCTTCATTTCTGCCACCCGAGAAAGAGACGTAACTCCGAATGAAGTGTGTGATTGAAAGAGGGGAGTATGGACACAGACAGTCAGGCTCTAGCTTGAAGATCTAGGAGTACCGTCAAGTCTTTATCCTGAGGAATACTCAGAGTTTCCATCTCCGAAGTAATGCGTTGTTTTTTTCATGGCCCAGGTTTTCTTCCTGTGCCGCTCGACTGTGCTACTGGGGCTGGAAGCACCAGGGGCACACAGGCGAATACACTGAAGCTCCAGGGAAGTTCTCTAGATTTGAGCAGGACTCCACTGATACCATACAGGCCATGTAGTGCTCGTAACTCCCGAGTGAATCAGAGTGGAGAGATAGGAGAGGCAACATGAGAATACCATCTGCATCACATCGCCAGGGAGGAGCAAAGTCCTGACGTGAAGAGCTACCCAGATTTTCCCGCATATATGGGCACACCTTATGAAATGCCAACTCTAACATGAAAGCAGGATGGAACCTCTGTGTGAAAGACAGAATCTGAAAACAAAAGCAAAAAAGACTGCCATTTCTATGTCGAGAAATATTCTTGAATCAGAAGCTCTGTATGCTTAACTCAGAGAAGCTTGGTGGGCATAATGCAGGGTGGGCCTAGCTATGCCACCTGCAAGGAGAAATGGAGGAATGGCTCTCGTGGGTGTGGTGCTCCACACTGGTTGGTTGTGAAGCTACTTTCTGCCCAGCACCTGTAGGGAACCTGATCCACCTGGAAACAAACTACGATTGGCTGTGGTCAGAACTCCACCCCATAAGGCTATTGGCTAACAAGACCTATAAGACTCTCTGCTCTTTCTTGAATAAATGAGCTTGCAGCAGGTCACCACTGCTGGCTTTCCACTCAACTCCCGGAGTCTTGACTCTGTACCTACTTGCCCCCTCCCCCACGGTGGAGAACCTTCGGTCCCCCTTGGGCTGGCCCTGAGGGCTGGGACCCCCAACAGAAGCTGACTGCAGACAGGATCCATCAACAGTGCTCTAAATATGGAAAACACAAAAGTACAGAAAGGGAATTCATCTATCAATCATCTACCTACCTATCATCTATCTATCCATATCTCTACCATGTATCTACCTACATGTCAGTTCCAGGGTATCTGACACCATCTTTTGAGCTTTGCAGGCAGCACATGACACTTATATACATTCAGGCAATATAGCCATAAAATATAAATAAATATTTTAATTAGAAATGTCTCTACAGTTATCTATTCACACACTATCTATCATCTATATATTTATAGAGACATCAATCCATCTATCCATCCATTTATCATTACATCACTGTGTCTGTCGATCTGTCTTCCATTTATCTATTCACCCATGCCCTTACCTACCTAATTACCTATCCTATTAGCCAATATACCTATCATTTTTTATCTCTGTCTCCTGTCTACCCATCAGTCCAGAGATTAATGCATTCATTCCCCTGCCCATCTTATGTATCATTACATCAACTCCTGATTCTATTTACACATCTACTTACTCACTTATTCTATCTCTTACTCATTTCTATTCTTACTCATTTATTCTATCTACCAGTCCATCTTTTCTTGATCAATGCACCTACCTATAAAACTATCTATCATGGTATCTATCTATTCATCTGTCTTTCCATTCATCCATTCACCCACTCAGCTACCTATACATCCATCTATATAATCATTGATATATCAGCCTATGTTCCTGTCATCTATCTATCCATACATCTATATATCATTATATCAGTCTGCCCATCTGTCATTCCAATTATCCACCTGCCCATCTACCTACACATTCACCCATTCTATCCACCTATTTGCCTAGCCACAGTTGCCTGTCCTGAATCTAGCTATTACAACTCCGTGGTTATATATGGCTTCATTCAAATTGTAGGTAGTGATACAAAGTACAGGTGGAATAACAACCTGTCCAGTGGTGGTGTGGTAAGTGTGGCATTGGGAATCGTGACAGCAAAGTGGATGTACTGGCTGGGGAAAAAAAGCAAGAGCAAGAGGAGCCATTGTCTGGGTGAGTGCGTCTAAATGAGCTACAAATACATAAGTCTTGGTGGGAATTGCCAGAAGCCTGTGACTATAAGACTCCAAGGTAGGGAAATGAATTGACCAGAGCACTAGGGTGCTCTCCAAGATTCAGTTCCCATCACTCACTCTACAACAAAATTTCATCCTTTGTATCTCTATTCTCTCTCTCTCTCTCTCTCTCTCTCATGCTCTCGCTCTCGCTCTCACTCTCAGTCTCACTCTCTCTTCCACTAGTTATGTCCACACTTGGTCAAGTTTGTATTTAAAGTCAGTAGAAAGCATGTAATTGTCTTCTTTTCAGACACATACAGGTATAGCATTGTACTAGCTCTGCCTCTCAAAATCAAAAGACTCGTGTCTTAATATCATCAAGGTTGAGAAAGCCAAAGCTAGACTTTATATGATAGAATTGGAAGATATACAATATTGGAACACGGTTTGAAATTTGAATGTCAATGGTTACTCTATGCAATCACAAAATATCTGGCAAGTCTTGTGAACATTTTTCTTATCAAGTCAATTACATCATGGTTAGTAATTTATTTTCAATGCTATGAAAAAACACCAAGATGTAATATATTAGCTAAATAATATGTTTTAAAACATCAAGAAAAAAACTAGAGATGGGGAAGTAAACTCATTTTTGGTAGTCTTAAAAAAGAGGACCTAGAATAACCTTTTCAAGAAATTGTAGGACACTATCATTTTCTTTCAAGCTAAAGTTGATAAAGTTTTCCAATATATCTAATGTATGGTTTCTCAAAAAGAATTAAAATGACTTAACACACTTGTATTTTATATTTATATGGTAATGATTCCAAAGGCAAAGGATGTTATTAGGCAATTCTTTTTTTTAGGAAAGGAAAATGTCCTTTGAAGGTACATTTGTACTGGAGTTACTTTGGTTCTCAGAATAACTAGCTAGATGATTAATGTGATGGATAATGTCGGTTCTCAATGTGTCATATAGGGGAAGTTGGAGCCTCAACTGACGAAGTTCCTCTATCAGATTAGTCTGAGCAATAGTCTATAGAGCATTTTCTTGACTCTAATTAAGGAAAGCTCAACCAATTGGGGGTGGTACCAGCCCTGAGAATGTTTGCCTGGTCTGTATAAGATAAGTACCTGAGCAAGCCTTCGGTGGCAATACAGCAAGCAACTTTCCTCCGTCATCTCAGAATCATCCTTCCTGAAGTCCTGCCATGATTTCCCTCAGTAATGGACTATAGAAATGTAAGCTAACTAAGTTGTTTCCTTCCCAAGTCGCTCTGGGTCATGGAATTTACTACAGCAACCAAAAAACAATAGGGCACCTATTTATAAAGGCAAAGAAAATAAAACTAAGCAAAGAAATCATATCTGTCCAGCTACGGTATGGATGGGTAAGCTACCGATCAGCCCTCACCCAGAAAATCCGAAACACAAATCTGACTGGTGACTACATCGAACCAATTTGCCATTAACACTGCATGAAATGAAGAGGTCCAGAATTATTCATGCAGAAAATTCCTTCAGGCTCCAGAAACAAATTGAATAAGTCTGTTAACTCCAACAGTCTAAAATGATCATAAAATTTTAAGTTTGGAAAAAGAAAACTCTAACCTTTAAATCACGAAAATAAAGAGTTGTAAAAACATAATATTAAATACTTAATACCCTTTATGTCATCAAATTCAGAATTAATCTTAATAAAAAATAGACCTATAAAGTACGACAGGTTAACAGAATTATTATACCAACTATATCAACTGATTATTATTTTAAAACTAGAAGGCTGGGTTTCTAAATTATAAAATCCATCTAATTTCAGACATTTTATTACTGCTTGCCAGCATTTTATACAGAAATACAGTGAAGAATTTGAAGCTGCAGTATTGATGGATTGTTTCCTAATTGACTTCACATAATATCCTATTTTTACTTGAAAATTAATTGCAGACTTACTCTTAAATTGAAGATTTCCACAGAACATTCCAGAGTTAATTTCTAAAAATGGAAGATTTCCATAGAACTTTCAATGAAGCTCATGCCATTGATGAAATCTTGCTATAGAATTCTCCACAGACCTCCTTCCTAAAATAGAGGATTTCCACAGAATTTTCCAGAAATCTTACTCCTAAAATGGAATGTATCCATGAACTGCAGTCCTGAAACAGAGATTTTCCATGTAGTTTTCCTTTGAGTTTGCTCTGAGGAATGCAAGATGTTCAGTTTTCCCTCAAGTTGACTCCTCCAATGTAGAATTTCCAAACAGTCTCCATAAAGTTCTCTCTTACAACATGGAATTTTGACAGAAATTTCACAGACTTAACACCTAAAATACAGGATTTCCTGATAAGTTGCCACAGAGCTCAGTCCTAAAATGGGCAATTTCAAGAATACTTTCCATAGAGCTCGTTCCTAAGATAGAAGATGTTCAAGAATTCTCCATGGGGCTCACTCCTAACGTGGAGGGTCTCTGTAGAACTCTCCATGGGGCTCACCCCTTACATGGAATATTTAATATCAGCCTGTCATAAAATTAAACTATCATAAGTAGACCACCTCACATGCTATGTTAGATTGCCATCTCTGTTGCCCAAAGGCCTCAGAGAAATCAACCTTAAGGACAAAGCCTACTTGGGCTAATAGTTTCAGTTTTCACTCCCTGTAACTTTGCTGCTAACTTACTGGCTGTGGTGAAAAAATCAAAGACATGTTGATCACAAAAAGTTTCTGACTCTCCAGGAAGCAGAGAGAGAAAGGGAAGAACCTGGGATCCCAATATCCCTTCAGCTACCTATCCCATCATGCCCTGACTTCCTTCCACAAGTGTGCACCTCCTAAAGCTTCTACCACACCCCAACAGCACCACAGACTGTGGATCAAGCTTTAAATTTATGAAATTTTGAAGGACATTTAAGATCAACATTATAGTACATAAATTATAAAATAAGGAATTGTCATCTTACAAGGTTATCACTGAAACAACTAAGTCCAGAAAGCAGAATAAACCATAGGGTAGGGGGATGGGGTGGAGGGGGCAGTTTTGGCAAAGATGAAATTCATTTTCTCCCATTTACAATCTTAAACATATGCTATTTGGAGAATATCTTTAACAACTATTCAACATCAGCTTACTGGAGGACATGAAGGATGAGATGCTTGAGGCACTGTTCCATTGGCATCACTTGCCCATCGAGTGCTATCAGAGAGAAGCCCATCTTTGATTCTTTTGCATCTATGTTTCTTCTAATGTAATCCTCTTGGGCGGTTCTAATCCAAGCTAGATGGTTGAAGAACTAGTGGAGCAAAGGGGCAGGCAAAGGTATTGTGTTTTTAAGATTTTTTGTTGTTGTTGGGTTCTATTTTTGGAAACACAGTGGCATGTGTAAGAGACTTGCCATAAACTCAACATGTGCCTGACGAAGACCTGAAACTTCTGCTCTTCCTTCCTTCACCTCCCCATGCCAGGATTAGAGGCACACGCCACTAGTTTCAGTTGTATGCAGTCAGGAAGGACTTCCTCTACACTACAGAAGCACTTTACCAACTATACTCCATTGTAGCTCTCACATGTCAGTTCAAGAAAATGCCTATAGTCTATGCTGGGCAAGCACTGGCCACCGAAGCTACATGCCTAGCCCTCAAGTGTGAATTTCAAGAGTATGTCACTAGCTACAACTCATATAAGAGAAGAGTTGATGGATATAAATGGAACATTAGAAGGTGGAACAACTGGACATCTAAATCAGGAAAACAGCTCAACACAAGTGTGGGTAAGTTCAAATGGAGAGAAAGATATGATCAAGGTAGAATTAAGAATGAATGCACAAAGACTTTGAATGTTTTGTATCAAAGATAATTGCATCCCAAAATGTTGCCTTCCTCTGGAGTCCATGTCTCCTTGAGGCTGGTAATGGTAGCAAGAATGTGGCTTCTGTTTTGAATACCAGGGCTAGACTATGCAACAGACAGGGCAGAATATTCCATGCCAAACATGTCTCTTCACCATAAGGATTATTTTGTTAAAGAAAGGAAGACCTGAAGAGAGAATGCAAGTGATGGATTTGGGAAAGGAAATTGACAGCCAGGTCAGAAATCTCCATTGGTAGGAATGTCTTCCTCTCTCTACCAGCAAGAAGAAATGGATGACTATAATAACCTAAGATCTGTATCAGTAACGGAGGACTGACTGAGAATCTCACAATGAGCATAGGCCTTCTTGGACTGTGTCTGTCTTGGTCACTCAAGCATACTTGAACTTACCCATTGATCCAGTTTCATTTCTGATGCTAGGAAAAAGAAAACACTCTGACAGAAAAGATTCTTAGGGGAGGGAGGGATTTATTTGGCTCACAATTCCAAGTTATACTCCATGATTGGATGAAGTCCAAGCAGTGATGAGAGAGAATCCATGTATGGATCCTTGCCTGCTTGATGGCAGCTAGTGTTTATGGACTTGTAGTGTTTATGGACTCCTGCCTGATAAATTTGTGCCATGCATACGGGCAGGGTTTCCCACATCACTTAATGTATGACAATCCTTCACAGACAAGCCTACAGGCCGACTTAGTGTAGACTGTCCCTCATGAAGACTGTCTTCCCAGGCAATTTTCAATTAGAGCTCACATGCACATTTTGCGCTTGCCTAGGGAATGGCACTGCCTAAAGCAGACTGGGCCTTCACCGTCAGTGGGAAGTGAAGACAGTCCCCCACAGACATGTTGACAGGCCAGCTCCACAGGGATAATTCCTCATAAAAACTCTCTTCCTGATTCAGGACATGAAAATACTTCAGGCTGAAATCAAAATTCACTGAGATTTACTCATGTTTTGCTGAAAATTTCTCATGCATACTGGAAGTATACATGCTAACATTGTCTCCAAGGTAGTGGAGACATGTGAGTTCTCTTTCATTCTTTTCTCTCTCTCTCTCTCTCTCTCTCTCTCTCTCTCTCTCTCTCCAACACTATTAAAATATGGTTACACCATACCTCTCCACCACGTTTTACATTATCTCAGGCCCCAGTTGATGGGTCCAAGACACTATGATGCAGAAGCCTCTGAAACCATTAGTCAAAATGTATCCTTCCTCCTTTAAATTGATCTCTCTAAGTCATTTTGATGGGAAGCTAACATACAGGCTGGTGAATGGCCCTTTTCTTCTTCTTGTCAGTCTTTATTTCTTACAATAGTGTGCCCTACCTAAGTACTTAGAATGCATAGAGGAAAACTTATTTCTTCCTTTTCTCTCCATTCTCTTACCAACAATAGATATATTTGCATATGTACATATGTCTATTTGTATATATACTATGATTTTTCTACACCAGCATATTATAAAAAGATAAGGAATGCACTTATATGCTATGATCTGTCTCTCTCTCTCTTTCTCTCTCTCTGGGTGTGGGTGTTTAGTGCTAACAATGAAATCCAAGGCCATCAAACATCCTTATCAATCACTAAATCACTGAATAACTCTCCCAAAGTCCATGCTGTTTTATACCAACGTGCGTATGATCTAAGACTGCCCCCCACCACAACCCCTAAGTATGGGACTTCTAAAATAAGGATATTTTCTTTCCTAAACACAGTACCATGATGATCAATAGGAGATCAGCACAGTATCCCAATCAACTTTTATCCAGACAATTGTACAGCCTATCAATTTTTCCAATCTAGGATCCATTGAAGGTTCAGGAATTATTATTCTACTTCTTTTCTTTGTTTTTATGTGTATGAGTATTATGCCTACATGTAAATAAGTGCACCCATGTTGTGCACTGGCTGCTGAGGACAGAAAAGGGCATAAAATCCCCTTGAACTGGTGTTACGGGACGGTGATGTGGGCGCTGTGATGTGGGTGCTGGGTTTTGAACCCAGGTCTTCTTCAATAGCAGTCAGTGTTCTTAACCATAGAGTCATCTCTCCAGCTCCCGTTTTACTTCTTATAAGTTGTTTAAAGTATAAAACAGTTTTACTATTTGTATTTTGTGACTCTGAGAATTCGAGAAGAAACCTAGCCAGCTTTCTTCAAATCATGTACTACACAGAATTAAGCATGCAGTTCAGCAGTACAGCATGTGCCTATGACATGTGAAGTTCTGAGTTCTATTCTAAGCAAAATGATAATCGTAATAGTGCTCTAAATTATATTTGGGGCCAACATTTCCTTGTGATCAGATTAGAGTTAAATCTCTTTAGTGAGGATAGTACATATGCATTACTGTTTTGTTGTTAGAACATCACATAAAAAGGGTTCATGATACCACAATCCCTGCTACCAGCCATGACATGAATACATCAAAGACTTTCAAAAGGCTCCATCTTTTAATCTGTCCATTTTCCTTTTCTTATATTTCTGAAACATACAACACAGTAATTTTCAATCCTGTGTTTGCAATGAACATATATGACTGTAAAATGTCTCTCTGATCACGGATGTTTTTCTGTCTGAAACTAGTATAACCTTTCTATCATCATCAAATGTTTTATTTTTAATTCCTGATGACATGGTATGTTTCAAGAAGTTAAGAAACCAGGTTACTGATCCACTTCTTCCAATGAAATTTTGTCTACTAGAATGTTCTTTCTCTCTTGATTCATAATAATTATATTTTATATATTTATATTTTAATAAAAACAAATCCTTTCATTTGGAAAAGAAATAAATTTGGAAACCTTGAGAGAAAATTAAAATTACTGGAAAGTGTCACAACCAAACACTTGCTTGAAATAGCTGCTTCTTTGTACAACTCTATTTAATTTTTTTATAATAACGAAAGGCTTATGTATACTTTTGTGCTGGAAGTCTCAAATCCTCCAACATAGTTACCGCCAAGGGATGATGTGAAAAATCCAATAAAAAGCCTGTATGTATTTCGGGTTGGGGACTCTGTTTCTCTGCTGCAGATTAGGCCCATTTGGGTCCCACACATAAGAAAGAATAAGTACCTCTTATCCTGAGTATGTGCTGAGTCTTTTTAATGGGCCGGATCCAATGTGCGTTAGTTCTAGTAGCCAGAACACTTACGCTGATGTGTAGGAGGAGAATCTCAGGCAGCTGTCTTTTGCAAACTCTCAAGTTATGGTGATCACCATGTGCAGGGACAATGATGGAGCCGTCATTGCACAGGAACCAGCGGCATCTGGTTCACCCCGTGAGTTCTTTGAAGAGAAGCAAGGGAACACATTGGTAAGGGGCTGAATAAACAACTTAAATGAAAAGAGCTCTTCTTGTAGAGAAAATTCATCCTAAATCTTTCATTCTTCATGATCCAACAACCTTCCCATCTCAGCTCATGGCCACTATCTCCAAAAAAAAAAAAAACCCACCCTCCAAGATAACTCAGCATAGTGCTTGCCTCTCTTCCAGAAAACTCTGGTTCAGTTCCCAATACCAATGTCAAATCATTCACAATGGCCTTTATTATAGCTATAGTTCCCTGGAATCTGATGCCCTCTTCTGGCCTCTACATGTACTGCAGTCTCATGGTCCACATTCCCACAGACACATCCTAATACAGTTAATAAATAAATAAATAAATAAATAAGCCTGTCTCGTTCATTACCAAATGACCCCCCTTTTCTTGATAGTATTTGCATATGATTTCAAATAGCGTATTCAAATTACTGAACTTTCATTTTATACATTTCCATGTATATGATACTAATATTGTGTCTGACTGATTCTGTTTTATGTTCCCTGTGTCTGAATGCTATATATTGTTTTCTAATACTTTTTGTCAGAGCTGGGGACTGAACACATGCCCTCATAATTTTTCTGTCAGTGAAGTATATCCCCAACCTATTGCATAAATTTTAAAGAGCAACATGGCCCAAAATAAGTTCAATTATTTTGTATAGGGATCACTCAAAAACACTCCCTTGGGTGGCTGAGCATGGAATGTATCATGCTAAATACATGCTCTATACCCCCAGCCCAGTCCCAAATATTTCTGAAGAAGTCTGAGATTATACACTATGACCCAAGAACAAACTGTTCTTGCCACCTTCTTTTACAATTTGCTAACCAATGTCTAATATTCAGATGGTCAAATGAGACTACTTTATGATAACATGCAAAGTATATAGAATTCAAGTTTCAGGGTACATGAACTAGGAGCATCATTACACATGTGAATTTACACATTACTCTTGTGTGTTTTCAAGCTACTGTGCCATAGTTAGATGAGGATTTGCCACAGAGAACGAAACCTGCAGGCTGGAAATATTTATTTACCCCAGTCTTTACAGAACCTCCGATGTATAGACACCAAAACTATGAATGAAAGTATGTTCAAAAGAAAGCCTAGAAGAGAGTTTTGAACATAAGGTGGAGAATTTGACTTCATTTACTGACATGTAGGCAAAGGGGCAAAGTATCCCAGCTAATTTGTTAATCTATAAAGTTCATGTTTATGCTTTTAATAAACAAATGCTAATCCCACTTGATAGAACAAATTCATAAGAGTGCATCATGGTAAAGAAAAATGACTAGCGTATGGAGTTTTATAAATGTAGATCATACATTATATTGAAGCATCTAGCAACAATTTCTTCAGTTCACTGTCCCAGAAAGGCTATGCTTCCCTGCAATATGACATTTGAAACTAATCCATCTTCCAGCATGGCTTTTTAGGTTAGATT
Organism: Eospalax fontanierii; assembly: GCA_035773235.1. Taxonomy (NCBI): domain Eukaryota; kingdom Metazoa; phylum Chordata; class Mammalia; order Rodentia; family Spalacidae; genus Eospalax; species Eospalax fontanierii. The sequence continues at coordinate 3,535,098 of JAJHUQ010000048.1, read as the reverse complement.
CTTGTAGAAACAGAACAGCCAGCTGTCACACACTGACCCTTACCCTCTCAGTATGGGAACAACATAGCAAGCAGACAGGGTCATCACCTTCCCATTTAGTGTGACATCATTTGGCAACACCACAACTGTAGAGAGGAGTGGTTGAACAACAGGGACACTTTCCTAGTGCAGCAAGGCAATTCAACTCACCAGTTTCCTTTCTCTTCCCACAGTTTATCTACAGAAAGTAAATGTAGGATATCCACATGAAGAATGGTGTCTAAAGGGATTAAAATACAATTCCTTTCAGAGTGGGACTACCACCAAGAGCTGGTATTTGCAGAAAAGGAACAGCACAAAGTCAGATCTCAAGTTCAGAGACCGTTTTTTCAAAACAGCAACAGAAAGGCCTCATGTAGGGATGATTTTACCACATGGGGGACATTAGGCAATGTTGGCAAACACTGAGAGTGAGCACTACATGTGTCCGGTGAGGAGAGACTAGGGATATTGCTAGATATGTTGCAAGTCACAAGTCACTTGTGCTGCTGCAGAAGATGGAGGCCAGCTCCCATCCCCACAAAGAGTGCCTGGCCTCAAGTGTCCATACAGCAAGAATCTAAGTATTGTGTGTTACTGACTATTGATCTCACTCTTTTTTTTGACAGTGTCACTCTGTTATCCTGGCTGGCCTGCAAGTCATCAGGAGGGCCTCAAACTCACAGAGATTTATTCGCCTGTTTCTGCCTCCCAATGGTTGGAGTTAAAGGCATGTGCCACCATCCTTGCCAATCAAACACCAAAAGTGTGCCTGACCACAGACACAGGCAGGTAAAAGTGATTGATCCAGTTCATCAGAGCAATTGCAGAGTAACTAGTCTGAGTGGCTCATCTCAGTATGTTCTTGAGCTAGGGAGATGGGTCAGTCAAAAGGTCTTTATTTTGCAATCACCCCAGCTCTCACATTATGAAGCGAAGAGTGACCGCATGGTGCCTGTAATCCCAGGATTCTGGAGCTCACTGCCCAGTTGCTCTAACTTAACAGCTGCATTTGATGTTCAGGGAGAGACTCGATCTGAAAAATTTGCTGGAGAACAATTGAGAAAAATACCTGAACATGAACCTCTGGCCTCCACCTGTAGATGCATACACAGCTGCACACATGTGAGCACACACACACACACACAAATACACACATAAAAAAAGGTACACTTTACATCAAATCTGTAGTGCAAACTACTCTGACAGACACAGAAGTTCAGAGAATTTAAACAATTATTCATGAAAACATATTCTGGTTATTTTGTGAGATCAAAAAATAAGAAGCAGCATTCTCTACCACATGCAGGAGCTATCTACACATAAACTATTGTCTGTGAACCAGAGGACTAGAAGAGACCAAGACATTGACTTCTATATTTGTAAGCACTTGTGTTTGACTAGCTTCTAAGCTTACAATGACCACACCTACTTTAATATTCCATCCCCATTTTGGTTACCCACACTGGAGGTGGGTGCTCCTTTCTTTTTAAAAATGTGATCTGTGTCATGCATAAGTTTAATGATTTTGAAAACCACCATTTGAGAAACATTTATTATAAGACAATCCATCATTTCAGAACTGGACTCTGATAATAAAAACAATAAACTTTATCAAAGAGATTAATGTAGTTGTTTTATTTCAAAATGTTACACAAATTAATGTTAACTTACAGTGTTTCAAGTTTAAGTTTAGTTATTAAAGCATTAGGTTGATTCGTGTTGATTTTTTTAAATTGCTTAAAATTTCTGTGTCTTATTTTTCCATGAAACCCAATGTATGCTTAGTTTATTATTTACAAAATTCCTAATACAGTAATAGAGTTGAATATACTTCTTGCGGTCAGGGATTGACTCCAAAATCTAGTAAGTTAGGAGTACAGATTCAAACAAAGCACCTTACAGCTTTTAAAAAAAATTGATGTCTCAGTTTTTTCTTCCTTCGCCATTAATGAAAGAAGCCTTTGAAAATGCAGTTTTTCATATTATGATTTTGTCGCTGGAAAATCTGCCCCTGAGCACTGTATCATGGATGTGCATGACATGATGTCATTGCTGTGCGGTATGCTCTGAAGGGGAAATGTCCCCTACAGGCTCTCCTGTTGGAACCCTTGGTCCCCTGCTGGTGGCACTGTTTGGGAAGCTTGTGGAACCTTAAAAAGCAGAGCCTTTGCTGCAGGAAGGAAGTCACTAGGGACGGACCATGTTACCCACTTAATGTTCTCTCTCTGCTTCTGAACTTCCTATGCAGTATGACCTGTCTGTTCCTTCCAAAGCTACTCCTTTCCCTGCCATGATAGACATTACCCCTTTGGAAATGTAAGCTAAAATAAACAGTTCCTTCTGTGAATTGCCATAGTTGGTTATTTTTGTCTAGTAAGTGGACAATACACCTACCTTAATGTACTGTTATCTTAACTATCTTGAAGCAAACAGATGTAATCAAGGTACCACTTACAGGGCTGGAGAGATGGCTCTGTAGTTTAGAGTGTATACTGGTCTTCCAGAGGTCCTGATTTGATTTCCAGCACCCACATTAGGCTGTTCACAATTGCCTGTAACTCCAGCACTGAACTCATGTGCACAAATGCACACACATACATACACACTTAAAAATAATAATAAAATAAAAAAGACGGCATCGATTGCACATTTGCAAAAAGCTGTCTACCAGTTATTGAGCAGGCTGCTTTTGATGGTTTATTTATAAAAGGAAAATTTGCAAGGTATCTTTGTCTAACATTGTTATCATTTTATTTACTGGTGTTACTTTCATTCACTCATTTACTTTGTTTTGAAACAGGGTTTCACTATGTAGCTGTAGCTGACTAGTGTATCCCAGGCGGGCCTCAGACTCACCATCTTCCTACCTCTGGCGCCTAATCACTTTAAATTCAGTGATATGGCATTTCTTGTCCTGCTGAATCCTACTGGCAAGAACACTCATACATTCTCTTTCTGCAGAAGTATTGTGCATTGGTATGGTCTACTAAGGGTGTTCCATGCTATATAGAAAAGCATAGTATCTCTACCAAAACATATTTAGCACTTTAGCTTCCCATAGGAAACTGAACACGTATCAACAGTCAGCAGGTGGCAAAAGGTTTTCCTCAACCCATAACTGTAGAAATATAGTGCTTTTAATGAAAGCAACTGTCAACACGTCACTTCATACATTAAGAACATCTGATGGAAATTTCATAGAGGTTTCATATACAAGGGGGCAGATTTCAATTAGCAGTGTAAGATGAGAAACAAGAAATTCCTATGAGGTGGCTCAGTCAGTACAATGTTTGCTGCACAAGTATGGGGACCGAGTTCAAATCTGCAACACCCACATAAAGTTAGCAGATATGAATTGCTTCTTGCATGGGGTTTCTGCATATTCTATATATAGATGGTTCACACTGTAGGTGAAATACAAGGTGTATTATTATTTGTGGTAACATATCAGGTCTATGTTTATTCTCAGTTATTCTAGGTAAAGATGAATATTGATAATCTGTTTCTTTTAAAAAGAATATAGCCATCCTATTTTTACAGAAAAAGCGATCATTATATGCATCATTTCCTGAAATTGATAATATAGACATTCTTATTAGCAGATCTTGCATAGGTTTGAAGTATCTTTGGAAAAGTTCAGAAGTAAGATTGGGTAGGGTTTCAGGCATTAAAAGGTCAGATTTCCTACCTGATGGTGAAATATTTGTTTTATATTCATTAAATGATTGGATGTATAAGGGTTGATTGGTATTCATTATAAAGTACAAGTCATGTGGTCTAATATCTTTCTTACCATATGTTCTTTGTTAAGACCTTTTCCTTCTTAGATTCCTTTTCTGGTTTTTCGTTAAGTGTGCTTCTTCTTCCTCTGTGGAAGGCATGCTGTTATGTATCTATAGATCCTGAAAAAGATTAATGCTAGCAAAATGAATAAAGCTATCCAAAAGAATTCTTTTATCCAGTGTCACCAAGAAAATTCAGGGATACATACAAAGTCAAATCTCACCGTTCTAACTAATAAATCCCAAGAATATTTTTTCATACCTTCAAGCCATTCCTTATTAACATATGAATTAGTTCTAATTACATGTGCTAGATTATGCAACTCTTCCTGTGATTTATGTAATGTATTTCCAGCTTTGTAGTTGTTTAATATTAAAATCAGCCATATGTTGTAGTTTTTGTACTTTTTTAATAAAGTTATCCATGTGTTCCACATCAAGTAATTGTTCGGAATTAAAGCGATATTTAGTTTCAATTTTTATTATGGTAATGTTTGAAAAGTTAGCTTTTCTAGTTTTCATATGTACAATACTACAATTCATAATAACATAATAACCTTTATCTTTTATATTAAAGGAGGTTATAATATCATCTAATGAGGTAAGGTTTAAAATAGTACAACTAATACTTGCTGGTACTGTTTGTATACATGCAATGTGTGAACAGTCACCTAGATCAGTAAGAGAATCTTTGATGGAAGTGAAGTCTAAATTAGCAGATTCTAGTTAATTAGATGGTAAATGAGTATATACATATATATTGGCACCAAGTGTACAACAATCATTTTTTGGTATATTCACTGGTGTACATTACAGATGATAGATTAGTGAATAAGAATCTATCAATGGGAACAACCCATTTTGTTTCTTCTCCATAAATTTCAGTTCTTTCTTTAAGTTTTTGTGGGATGGCTTTTGTCATATATGCTGGTCTGGCATTATCTAAATTTGCATAATCCATTATCATAGTAACTATATTCTTCAGAGTTAAGGACTGTTTGATAAGCTGGTGTTCTTCTACCAAAACCCACAGGAAATAACTGAGTAAGTTCCTGTTTCATTTGACTTAACTGTATTTTATATAGATTACACATAACTAAATTATGGTTAGTATTAATTAAATTTACATTTTTATCATGCATTTGTTTGCATATATCTTTATATGCTTGATATTGAGTTCTCATAATACTAGTTATAGAATATAATGCATCGATGCTATTGGAGATGGTTGATATTGCTAGGTTTTTCTTATTTGTCAAATCTTGTATGTGTGCTATTTCTACTTTTAAAGGTGCTATCATAGCTGATGCAAAACCTCCTCCCATAAGCCCTCCCACTAATGCTCCTAGAGCAAATGCACCTAGTGCCATAAGTTGAAGGGATTTTCTTCCTATCTTATTTGGTGAGGAATAAGTTAAATCACCTAGAATAGATGCTGAGCAGTATTGCTTTGGTAGGGGTAGTGCAGTTAAGTCTAAAGAAATTTCAACTAATCTCAATCTAGGAAAAAGAATAATCTGACTTGGGTTAAAATATCTGGGATTAGTGGTGGAGCAATTTCTACAGAAGTTGGACCTTTAGGTGGTATTAGATATCCTTTTGGATAGTGTGTTGTTAAAAATGCAGTGCCTGGTTCTGTTATATTTTTTCCTATATTCCCTATATTCACAATCTTTTGAGTATGACTCACAATATACCGGCGTAGAATTGTTAGACCTAGAATAGGCTTGATATTTTAGTTCATAAGTCTATCAAGTGATGTTTCCCCTAAAGATAACTATAGGGGTAGTAGAAGTTGGATATAAAAACTATGTTTTCTTGATATAGGTAAATAATATACCTCATCCCAATATTCATTAAAGCTTGTGCTAATTGCTTTAGGTTTATGTGCAGTAAATTCTGAGACATTCCATTGTTTATTCATTGGTTTGGTAATAGAAAATAAAAATAATAAGATAAATTATGATGGGTGAATTTAATTCCTTTCTTAATTGTAAGATCTAAAGTTTTCCCATTCTTTAATGTCTGTATGTTCTGTGTTCCATAGACAGATAACATATCATCTAGATCAGTCATATTATTTATAGTTGTTCCTGCAATTTCTATTAATTTCAGAGTGATCCAAGAAAAATTGACTGCACCAACAAAGGTATATTTGAGATTATTTATATCTATATATGGGAAAGAATTATCTGGATCAATAAAATTATAATATGGTACAAAAACTGTTGTATTAAGAGAGCCATTATCATATTTTATATCCCATGGGATTGGTGATGCAAACATAGACGTATTATAATGCCAACAAATCCTTTGTATATTTCTTAATAGTGTCAATTTCATATAATATGATGGTCTGGTATGATTCTTTGTCAGTTGTAGGGTGAATGGTCTAAGATCCCAAAGCTCCCAATAATTATTATTTGAAAGAATTTTCTTGCCTATCCTTTTCAGAAGTGTTATTTTTCCTATATTTAGAGCTGATATGTCATATGTAGTATTTGTGGTATAATTTGTATTTTGATATAATATATTAGCATTTTGGTGTAATTATACCATGAATACTGTTTTGTGTTGTTGTTTGTTGGTGTTTTAAGAATTGTTGACGATCTATCCTGAAGTTTAAAAAATCCTAATGAAACATATTACATCTCTGGTCAAAAATGACCAGTATTTTCTGCGTTGGTATGCTGTAAATATGGTGTTATTTATATGATTCTCTTCCCAGAGTCCTAACCATATTTTGTCTCCAGGTATCGTATATTACTTATGGTTATATTACCTTCTCTGTCATCTAATGTATATACTGGTCCTGCCATTTCTGATGTATAATTTGCTGAAAATGACAATTTGCCAAGTTCTTTCCTATTTATGCAATTGTAGTATAGACTGGGCACTGTTCTTGTTAATTGTGGTTCCCAGTCTTTGACTAAGTAGTATTTATGTGTCCATGTGGAGGTTGTACAGTCAGGTTTTGTTTCATCTTCAACTCTGCCCATATTTTATGGTAGTGGTAATGGATCAGTGAATATAATTGGAAATGTCCAGTGTTCAACACCTAATTCTAAAACTTTTTTTTCCAAAATTTCCATGTCTATGCTTTACCTTGTACTCCGGGATTATCCTTGGAATAAGGAAGGATAGTTAAATTGCCATAGAATGGTAGGTTTGGAAAATCAGCTACACATAGCCAATTTGCTGACTTATTGTTAGGAATTTGTTTTCCATTTAGAGTTATACCTTTTATGTGTTCCTATAATGAATTAGGACATAAACAACCCCATGGTATTGGTAAATGTTGCATGCCCATTTTAACTAATGGTGGTCTAAGATGTTCATACTGATCATCTCTCCAGTTAAATATATATGGTGTAGATTTAGTAATAGGTGTTGTCCTTATATGTGCAGCATCCTCATTTTTCCCATCACCATATTTACTATTAATACTATTAGTACCATTACTATAATCATAATAACTATAATCATCTGCACCTTGGAATGAAGTAATATCTATCTGAGAAAATGTATGTATACTTCTATTATAAAGGAACATTAGTGCAATAAGTTCCTGTTTAATTAATGGTGCAACCATTGTCTAAAAAAACTAGAATTCATACCTAAATTGCAAGTAAAATGAGGTTCATCATTTTTACCAAGAAATGTAAAGCTGTATGTTCCATTTAAAAGATAAGTCCTAGTTTCTAAATTGGATGGTTTAGCCCAAAATGTTGCATATATTGCAGCATTACTAGTCACATTTTCCCATAATTCTCTTAAATGGCATTTATGTGGGTTCTGTTAATTTATATTGGTGTTAATAGTATCGTTCAATTGTAGCATATACTTTTTATTTGGATGGTAGATTGAGAATGCTTTATGAAATTGTATACAGCTCTGAAGATATACATTGTTCATACAATGTATACAATGTATACATTTCATATATTTAGTCCAAAAGGAATATGTCATTAAATTATAATTTGACCATAATGTTTCTAAACTCCAATAATTTGGTAGAATACCCTCTAGAGGTAATTGGCTGGTAAGTGGTTTTTCTGTTACTATGTATTTTCTTAAAAAGCATGCGAGTTGTAATAGTAGCAGTTGTAGGAATAGGAGTTGTAATAGGGATAGTAGAAATAGTAGAAGTAGTCGTAGTAGTGGTAGTAGTAGTTGTTGTAGAAGATGTAGTGGTTCTAGTATCACTAGTAGTAATTTGATTAATGTGGAGGAATAGTAAGATTAATACTGTATTTATAAATTTGCTCATTTTCATTTTTCTAATATCTTTTTAATAAGTGGAGCCAACAGATTGTAAATTTTGCTATAAAGTCACCTAGGTGTGACCCATTATTATGGTGGTGTATTTTATAGCAAAATTTAATTGCTATATCTAGTATTGGTAATCCTATAAGTATTATCACTAAAAATGACTATATTATATGGTAGGCTATTTTCAATCTTTTCTGTGTAGACACATTTATGCTATGTCTTCTAATTTAGTAACTTGAAGATCTCCTTTACCTCCAGTTGTCCACACTGTATTTCCTATCCCAGGAGCAATTATTTCTCTTTTTAGTAATTCATTATTTTTCCTTCTCCTGTAAATACAATTATAAATTCTAATTAGGGGCTTTTCTATTAAAGTTGGGTATTCTATCCCTGGGTTTTTTATTATTGCTTCATCAATAGGACTATTTCTATTTATCTAGGTCTCATATTTAATTCATATAATGACATTTGCAATGGTAAGTTTGGTTTAAAATTGGAGTATTGTTTTAATTTATTTTTAAGCAATCCATTAAACCTTTCAATTGCACCAGCGGCTGTGGGGTTATATGCAGTATGGAAGTCCCATAATATACCTAGGTTATTCATTAAATTCTGTACTAATTTGCCTGTAAAATGTGTACCCTGATCTGATTGTATGACATGTAGTGTGCCATACTTTGCTATCCATGACCAAATGGTAAAGATTGTTGTATGCTGGTTTGGTGTTGAAGAATGTACTGCATGTCCTAACCCTGTTGTAATATCTACCATTGTGCAATAATATAGTTTATTTTGCATTGGTCCTATAAAATCAATTTGTAATGTATAGTTAAATCCTAACTTCTGCCCTATTATACCTTTATAGTTATGTCTTAGCCTTTGTGTTATATTAGGGCATAAGTCCCACTTTTGTATAGTGTTCTTAATCCTATTTCATGGTACTTTTATGTTTCTGGAATCGTACCATTGTTTTAATGCATGTGTTCCTATATGTCCTAAGGCTTTTTGTAATTCTAAAATTTCTTATGCAGACACGCCTGTATCCCTAAGGAATTCTGCTAGGTACCATTTCCAATTAAGTACCTTTCCTTCCATGGGTAGACTGGCCCATGCCTCACCAGGTGCTTTTATCCAATCCATCATTGGCATTGGTGATCTTGTAAGCACTGGGTTGTTTTGCAGTGTACTATGTATATTCTTCATAGTCTCCTACGTAGTCCAAATGGATTTTTCACATAAGGAGTATTTGTTTACAGACCACGGAAATTTCTTATAATAAAATCCCACTGGATATACTTCACTATTTCTTTTAGCAAATATATTCCAATTATCATATCCTTGATAAAATAAGATATCTAGTATTATAGTAATATTTGGTTGTATATAAAATAAGTTCCTATATATAAACATATATTCTAAAATTGTTTTAACTGCTATTTCTTGTTCTGTTGTCCATATAAAATCTTGTGCCTTTTTAAAAATTTTATAAAGTTGTTGTAATAAAAGTTGTAAATAAGGAATATGCAATCTCCAATATCCAAATAATCCTATTAAATGTTGTACTTGTTGTTTATTTTCTGAAATTTCAAAGATTTTAACTCGTCTATTATTTGTTCTGATATTTGTGGGCCTTCAGTAGTCCAATGAATTCCTAGAAACTTTACTTGTTTGCTGGGGCCATGGACTTTTTCTTTATTAATTGTCTATCCCCAGGTCTGTAAGTGTAGAATTAATTTATCTAAAGTCTCCTTAACTTGTTTTTCTTCTTTACTTATTACTAAAATATCATCTACATATGTTAATATTTCTACATCCTTAGCTTCAAAATCTTTTATCATAAGAGTGCTGCATGCTATAATTGGGCTATTTAAATATCCTTGTGGCAATCTCAAAAAGTGATATTGTTTTCCTTGCCATATAAATGTGTTATTTCTCTAGAGTTTGGATGAATGCATATGCCAAAGAACGTATCTGTAAGATCAACAGTTGCTAGCCATAACAGTGCAAATGTTTTAATTCTAGTTGTTATATTATCTATATCTGGTAAATATCCTGGGAGTTTTTCCGTATTTTCATTTATTTTCCTATAATCTACAGTTATTCTCCACGTACCATTAGGTTTCTGTACAGGCAAAACTGGGCTATTATAATTAAAGGATTGTGTTTGTTCAATAATTCCTTCCTTAATCATATTTTTAATGGTTTCCGTAATTTCTTCTATGCCCCCTTACTAGGGTACTGTGGGGTAAAAGATGGTTTAGTTTTAGGTAATACTACTGGTTCTATTTTTACTTCTGCTAAATTATTATGAAATTTTGGAAGTTTTTTAAAGTTTAAGAATGTTGGAAATATCTTATGTATTTCCTTTATTCCTAAAAGATTACAAGGTGTTACCTCAATTTTACATTCCTCATAAACTTTCAGTCTTATTTTAATTACAGGAACTGTTTGTTCTGCATTTACTCCTTGGATTATTACTTTATTTTTAGATTTTTCTGCTCCTGAACTTTCTGTATAAATACTTATTTGTGATCTTGTATCTAATAGCCATTTAGTAGGTTTTAATCCTGTCTTAATTATAATTGGTATATTTACAAATGGCCTTATGTCACTCTTAAAACTATCTAATAAGAATGTCTCTGCTGTTGTTGGTCTCTGATTTGTAAAATTCCTCTTTTGGTTTTGAAAATTTTGTCGGAATATTGGTCTCTGCTTTCTAAAATTTGTATTCAGTAGCTTTCTGTGTGGTGGGCCTCGTCCTAAAAAAGGTTTCTGCCTGATGCCTGGTTGTCTATTTTGAAAATTTATCTGAGTCCTTTGAAAGGGATTATATCTGTGTCCAATTAACCTATTTACTGGATTCCAGGGTCTAAAATTTGGTGTTCTCATTAATGCTGGTCTTCCAAAGGGTCTGATATTTGATTTGTACTTCTTAGTTGTAGCTTGGAGGCTAATTATTTTGTCTGATTCTAATTCTCTAAAATTCTTAAAGAAGTCTATTGCCTCTTTTACTGTTTGGCAATTCTGCAGGGGTCCTACAATGCTCATTTTTAGGTATTGTGGTGCCCCTTTTACCAAGATTTTCCTAAACTGTGGAAGTAATGGCGATGACTGTGGGGTGGGTGTTGCATTATATATAAAGTATAGCAACCTCAATTTTCTCAGCAATTTTATAGCTCCAGAGTAATCATGTCATTTACAGCAAGATTCTAGTGCAGTGAGGTCCAGCATTGGAAATGCTAGTCTCTAAGATGCAGTGACCCAATCTAAAAGAGGATGTACCTCATTTTTACATGTATCTAATACATGTTCTAGCACTTTGAAAAGTGATGGGTTTTCTACAATATTTTAACACTCTCATCTCATATTCAGAAAGCATTATAGTATCTCCTCCTCTCTCCCATATTAAATTAATCCATTCAGCATCCTTTTGGTTATTTTTGCCAAAGTCCTTTCTTAACACTGATAATTCTGTTTGGCTATATGCATGTGCTTCTCTCACTATTTCTTTATTATTAGAAGGAGAAAAACCAAGAGGTGTTTTACTGAATAGAGTTTTCTCTGTAGTTGGGATAATGGGGAATGATGGGGTGGTACCTCCTCCAAAGCCTCGCTTAACCACATTTAAGGACTAGCCTTTTGCCCAATAATCTGTCTCTATCAATGTCCTGTATAATTTTCATTAAAACTGAGGATGAGAATTTCTTTCTTTTATCTATTAGAACCTCTTGTCCATCACCAGGAGTAGTTATCTGCTTAGGCCAGAATAATTCCTGCATTCCTATCTGCTGTTTTACAGTTTCAGCCACTGGTCTCCAATTACTTTCTACTTCATCTTCTGCTTCCTGCCCTGTCACTTGCAAGATATTAACCTTTTTAAATTTCTTCATTAAACCCTTAAATGCCATTTTGTTACTACCAAATTAAAGTAGCCAAACTGTATAAAAATTTTACCTTCTTTTTGGTGAAGTACCAATAGATTTTCGATATTGGTGCATTCTGTAGTAAGGCTTCCAATCGCAAGTCAGCCCTCCTTTCTATCTTCTTAGCAAGACACCTCCTCATTCAAAGACCTAAAACTGCATTCAATAATATCTTCTTATTTTTAATTTAGTCCTACTAAACTTTAAAATAGAGAAAGGATTTCAGAATTCAGGTGAGAGAGAAGAAAGAGTTCAATTTTATTTAAATTTGGGATTGAAATGAAACTATTTACTTCATCTGGGTTGAACTCATAGGTGGTCACTCAGTTTACCCAGCTCTTACTCCATAAAGAGTTGGCTTTGGAGAGGATCGACCTTATTGAGTTCTCTCGAGGCAGCCTTCCATTTAACCCGGCTCTTCCTAAACATGAAACTGAGTTGGACATGGGGAGTATCGACCTTTGAGATTACCTTCAGAAGTCTTTCATTCCATTTCTGGTCTTACTCCGTGGGCCTGTTAATAGTCTCTACTCGGACATGTGGCTTAATTGTCAGCTTGATCCTTATGGGATCATGGAGATCCTGCCGACTACGCCAACTGTAGTGAGCACATCCATAAAGGATGTAATGAGACTCAGACAGATACGTATGCTGTGCAAACAAGCAAGTGATTATTGCTGGGGAGTCACACAATACACAACACCTCAAGTTACAACCTGAAGATATCAGCAAACAGCACACAATACCTCAAGTTACAACCCGAAGATCTCAGGAAAACAGAGGGGGCAAGGAGGCATGTGCAAGCAAGGATGCCGATGAGGTCGACAAACCACGGGAGCATCAGCCTGTATAAATACTTATTTGTGATCTTGTATCTAATAGCCATTTAGTAGGTTTTAATCCTGTCTTAATTATAATTGGTATATTTACAAATGGCCTTATGTCACTCTTAAAACTATCTAATAAGAATGTCTCTGCTGTTGTTGGTCTCTGATTTGTAAAATTCCTCTTTTGGTGAAGTACCAATAGATTTTCGATACTGGTGCTTTCTGTAGTAAGGCTTCCAATCACAAGTCAGCCCTCCTTTCTATCTTCTTGGCAAGACACCTCCTCATTCAAAGACCTAAAACTGCATTCAATAATATCTGCTTATTTTTAATTTAGTCCTACTAAACTTTAAAATAGAGAAAGGATTTCAGAATTCAGGAGAGAGAGAAAAGAGTTCAATTTTATTTAAATTTGGGACTGAAATGAAACTATTTACTTCATCTGTGTTGAACTCATAGGTGGTCACTCAGTTTACCCAGCTCTTACTCCATAAAGAGTTGGCTTTGGAGAGGATCGACCTTACTGAGTTCTCTCGAGGCAGCCTCCCATTTAACCCGGCTCTTCCTAAATATGAAACTGAGTTGGACTTGAGGAGTATCGACCTTTGAGATTACCCAGGACTGCCTGCCAACCAGGGTGGCTGCCTCTTCCAATTAGTGGCCCCTTCTTTCCTTTATCACATGTATCCCATTTTTCTCTCTCTTATCTCTCTCTCTCTGTGTCTCTACTGTCCCTTTGCCCTCATGACGCCCTTCCTAGTTTCATTATCCACACACATATATAAAAATAAATACATATACATTTGAGTACATATCATTTAAGATCTACAGTCTGAATGTAAGAGAAAAGAATGCAATGCTAGTCTGACTGGTTATTTCACCCCCATAAAGATGTCCAGTTGCATTCATTTTCCTGCAAATGTCATCATTTCATGTTTTATTTATGGTTTCCATTGTGTATATGTACCCCATTTTCTTACTTTTTTCAATATATATTTTTATTGAATTTTTGTATATTTTCAAACATCACATTTTAATCATATTTAGAAACCATTCCCTGGCTGCACTCCCCCTATATCCCACTCCCCTGATTTTATCCATTCTGCCATATATGTTAAGGCTTATGGAAGCAACTTTGTGTTCCCAGAGGTCCCTCAGTGGACTTCATCCACTGGAGTAGAGTCAGGCTGTGTAGTGTCACTCCCTTAAGGACATCAACTCTCCCTCACCCAGCAGTGATTACCTGGCAATAGTTTTTCAGCTAAGGTTGGGGGTCCATCCCCATATTATCCCCATAATAATAAAACATATTAATGCATGTCTCAACTCTCACCAGTGAAGCTTCCATATACAACAGAGATTAACACAGACATGGCCAAAGTGTAGAGAAAAAAGAATCTGCAGAGTGTATGACCCTGGAAGGACATCTATATGAAACCTCACCCACTCAGGGCTCTGGAGGCAGTGTGGAAAAGAAAGATTGTTGATGACCACAAGGAACCGGAGTTGTCCAGGCTTCTGGGACCTTGCTCCTATCAACTTAAAGTGATGGTGGAAGCATCCGCAAGGCCCATTCAGACTCAAACCAGACAAAAATTTAGCACACCATTTTCTTTGTCACTTCATCAGTTGATGGGCATCTTGTCTGCTTTTATGTCCTTGTAATTGTGGACAGAGGGATATAACCATGGATATGCAAGTATCGCTGTGGTATGCCAATTTAGAATCCTTTGGGTATATACCCCAGAGGGAGATAGCTCAGTCACCAGGTAGTTCTATTTTTAGCTTCTGAGGAACTCCCATGCTAATATCCATAGTGGCAGTACCAGTTTACACTCCCATTAGCAGTGAATAAGTTCCTGTTCCTATTACCGACAACCTGGCCAGCATTTGTTGTCATGATTACTTGATGATAGCCATTCTGACTGGGTTTAGATGAAATCTCACAGCAATTTCAATGGGTATTTCTTTGTGGTCATTTCTATTTCTCTGTTCTACAGATCTTTTATTCATTTCACTAGCCTATTTACCGATTGGATGGTTTCAGGGTTTGCTGTTTAATTTTTGTCCTTTTTTATATATTATCTTAATCAATCCCTCTCTGATATGTGGTTATCAGGTTTTTCTGCATTCGATAGGCTGTCTCTTTACTCCAGTGAGGAGTTTCTTGGTGGTCTACCCATATGGATTTTCTTTTTATTTTCATTGTGCCCAAAGAAGTGAAAGTCAGAAGAGGGACGTCTTACTGAATCACTGAGTGGCTTATTGTTTACAATCTCTGCACAAAGAATTCAAATGCTTTCTTCTGGGGAAGTATCAAAAGCTTCGTGTTTTTCAGTTTCACACAAAAACAGTGTTAAAGTGTGTCTTACACAATTCAATCTCTTGAAAAAAATGTAAACATAAAAATCTTTGGCCTAGAATAAATGGCTTTTTGGTGCTCAGCTCTAAGTGGGACATTGATATCTCCCCCACCAAGGCTCAGGGAACATGGATGAAGACCGGACAGAAGGAACAGAAGAAGTGGCTGATGGGAAGGAAAGTTGTCTTCTGACCAGGACATGACTGTTGTGTCCATGAATTCACTACAAGTACCAGCATGCGAATGGTCCCACAACCATTCCCTCATGAACAGGGGAGGGGCTCATAAGGCCACACCCCCACCCTGGGAAGCTATGGACAATTAATCATTGCTGGAGGACTAAGGGGGGAGTCAATTTATCCAGAGATGTAACCACTAGTAAGTTGCCCATGCTCCAGTAAAGACCCCTTCACCCATGTTCATGCAGGCAACATTAATTAAGTGCAGTTAACCACACAGCACAACACAAAAGAGGCATGGATGTAGGAGGGGCCTTGTAGAGAAGAAAATGTCATCAGTGGTAGTGAACAGATAAAGAGAGGCCAGTGCAGGAGAAGATGGTGGAAGTACTCCATATATATGTGTATATATATGGGCATATATATATATATATATATATATATACACACACACACACACACATACAGACACACATATGTGCATGTGTGTATGTGCATGAAGCTGTGAAATTTCTCTCACTCTAACCTGGATCTCAACAATGCAGCTATGGGGAGCTCAAGGAATTGACTCATCTTCACCCCCTGAGTGCTGGAGTTAAAGCTGTGTCCCACTAGGGCTGGAATTTATGTGGTAGCTGGTGTGCAAGTTCAGGTCCTCATACTTCCAGGTGAGCTTTCCCTCCAGCCTTCAATGCCTCCTTCTTGTAAGGACACAAATCATAATTGCATGCAAGGTGTACCCTGTCCCAGGATAACCTCATCCTACCCTTACTAGTCACATCTGCTATTGCTTGCATGTGCGTTGCCCAAGGAAAAGCCTGTGTTGAAATTTATTTCTTATTATGAGAGGTTAAGAGCAGGAACCGGGTGGAAACCTTAAGAGGCACTAGGGATCTGCCCTTGTAAATGATTAATCCATTAATGAATTGCTTCATGAAAAGGTTAATGGGCAATGCCAAGCTAAGACCTGCTGTGAAAGCCAGTGCAGCTAGGTCTCTTTCATTCTCCCTGTGTCTCACCAAGGGATCACCTGCTGTACCTTTGCATCCAGCCAGCAACAGGGTGGCCATGCGGAATGGACTTCCAGAACCCTGAGCCTGAATGCCCTCATCTGATTAACTTACCCCATTCCTGATGCTACAACAGAAACATGATAAGCAGTGATCCATAGTGATCTGCAGTGACTTCACATCAACTAAGTCCATCAGCAGAAATCCCTTCACATATGAGGTTACATTCTAAACTTCTGAAGAGGGATTCCTTTGAGTGTGTGGAGAAGGATTATTCAGGTTAGGGAATACAACCTAATAGCAACTTTCATATGCCATAAACTTCTAAGTCAACATAACATAGACATACCTCCACTTCAAGGTTACTGCAACACTATACATAATAGCCAGGTGATACAATCAGCCTAGGTGTTCATGAGCAGATAAATGGATTAATTACAATTCATATATATATATATGTATATATATATATATATATATATAAATCAGGTCATAAAGAAGAATAATATTATGTCACTTGCTAATAAATGAATGCACTTGTAAATCACCACACTAAAGAAACCAGACTCATAAAGAAAAATATCTCTTGTTTTATCACTAGAGTGAACCCATGAATTTTAGGTTTTATAGAGATACATAAAACTAGCTGTGTGTGTGTGTGTGTGTGTGTTTGTGTGTGTGTGTGTAACACACAGATAAGTGACAACTGATTTAGAAAATCTGTTTGTTCACTTAGGAGTATGGATTTAGAAAAGGAATTTAAAGACAAATTTATAATAACTTACTTTCTGGGTAAAAATTATTCAGTGTTGGGCAGCTGAAGAAGCTCTCTGAAGTGACCACTTTTTTAAATTATGTAGTACTTGAATATCAATGCCGTCACAGTCATTAAATTAATAACCAGTCACATAGCAAGAAGTAACCTTGGGGAAGTTGATCTACATATATTGTTGCCTCGAGCTTTGAAGCAAGTGGAAGTTAAAACTCTACCTACAAGTGTACTTGCAGTATAGAGTATAAGCAACACTGTAGGAATTATACAATGACAGCCTTTTATAGGGAAGGAAATGGAACAGACCCCTGGAAAGGTTCATGACTGAGCCCTCTTACCCAGGGAATGCAGTTCATAAAAATCAGCGGAATGTTAGTGATCTCACCCAAGATCCACATTAACATGTCCTGGATGTCTGATAATAAGAGGAAGTACTATCTAGTCTTAAACTTGTTTTGAATTAATATATAATGGAAAAGGGCTAGAGAGAAAGCTGTAACAAGTGTGCTTGCCGAGCATGCAGGAAGCTTTGGGCTGAATCCCCAGCACCACAGAAAACTGGTTATGGTGGTTCATTCCATTAATTCCAGCACTTGGGAGATAGAGGCAGACAATCAAAAGTTCAAAGGTCATTCTCAAGTACATATTGAGATTGGACTACATGAAACCCTGACTCAAAATCAGACCATGTGGGGAAGGTAGTAGATAAAAAAAAATGGTTCATAGCTATGAGGTCTATGCTGTTTAAATGAAGGAATACATTTTGAATTCTGTAAATGGATGTACTTAATCTACCACTACATCTACCACTTCTCTTAAGACATTTTAATTTTTTCTTTATTATTTTTATTTTGTGCATATGAGTGCATTGCCTGCATAAGTCTAACTGCACCTGTGTCATGCAGTGCCTGCAGATGCAGAAGAGGGAATGAGATCCTCCAGACTTGGAGTTACAGACGGTTGTTAGCTGCCATTGGGTCCTGAAAATTGAACCCAGGTTCAATAGCAGCCAGTGCTCTTAACCACCAAGCCATCTCTCCAGGACCTTCATGATGACATTTATGCTGAGAGCCACATCAAAAAATGTTAAGATTACATGGGGGATGAAGATACAGTTTGCTTGGTGGACTGCTGGCTTAGCATACACAAAGATGTAGGTTTGCCCCACAGCACTATATAAAATCAGACATGATTGTGCACACCTGCAATCCCAGTATTTGGGACCTGAAGGATCAGAAGTTGATCACCCTCGGCTGGACTATGAGTTTGAGGTGTGACAAAGATAGTATATGAGACCCTTCTCTTAATAATAATAATGATAATTATAATAATAATAAAGAGTTGGTTCCATGTTTCAGAGTCCTTGCCTGGTCTCCAGAGAACCAGAGTTCAGTTCCTAACACATATGTAAAGAAATTCACAACTGCCTGTAACTTCAATCCAAGGCATCTGCTGCCTTCTTCTGGACTCTGTGAATCACATAACCACACACAGCAATAAAATACAAAAAAAATCAAATAAAATACAGAAATCACATATCTAATGCTTGAATGATAGTCATCATATGGTACCATAGATCTGCAGAATTTATTCATACCATAACCTTGAAATTTTGCACCCCAACCTCGACCCAAACTCCTGGAAACCACCACAATTCTCTCCATGCCCATGAGTTACTGCAGTAAAACCTGTGAACTTTTAAAACACAGCCAGCCATGACTAACAGTAGAATAGCTAATCCAAGAGGCCCTATGGTAGTCAAGAGGAGGCTCTAAGTGAAAACATCAATGTTCCTTTCTGTTTTCTGGACCATTTGCAAAGTAGAGACTGGATTAAAAATATCTGTGTTCTACAGAGAGATGAATGGAATCTTAACCCTGCAAGGAGTGAAGGGTGAGAAAAAGCTGGTCATGGCTGATGGAACAGGAGCTCGATCCTTGGTCAGGATCTTAGACAGCAGGGCAGGAAGACCAGAATGTCCACAGAATGCCACTGGTGCCCTAGCCTCGTACTCGGCAGTCAGTAGCTAAGAGTCCCATCATCGAATCCACATTAAAATCACCTTTTCCTCCAATGAAGTATGATTTAAAGGGATGCAACCCATAGCACCCACAATTCTGCAAAGTGTATCCTCACTATCAAATTTCAGGGAGTCCAAAGACAAAAAGAAGGAAAAGACAGACCTTATTTGTATTTTCGCACCAACTTCCAATTAAAGCGGATAGTGTGCTAGTTCAGGATGTGCTAGAGAGTTGATTTGTTTATTGCACAGTAAGTCATTCTCTCTGTCTTTCTCTCCCCTCTCCTCTCTCTCTACAGATCTATCTGTATGCACACGATTTGATTGATGCATTCTGACCACAGCACTCTGCCTACTGATGACACCACCAGGAAACATCTCCTAGGTACTTGTTGCATCTGGGCAAACATTTACTCGGACATTTACTCATGAGCACATCAGTGATGAGATGGCCACACAGGATGTTAGGCCTCCAGCGGCCTCTGTGGCTCCTGCCCGCCCTTTTAGGGCAGGGTTGCAGTTCCCTGTGGGGCTGACTGCACAGGCTGCAGCTAACAGTTTGGGGGTTGGTGGCGTGGCAGGTGCTGCCAACCATCACCTCCTCCCAGGCGGCTGCTCCTGGGCCACCACCCCCAGCAATCGCCCCCTCCCAGACAGCCGCCAATGAATCTGTGGTGTGGCGCAGCCCCCAGGCAAAAATGGCAGCTGCTGTCCAGCACGCAGGGCTGTGGCATGGCTTGGCAGCCCCATGCAGGGCAGGACACCAGCCGGCCCTGCTCCGGGCCTCTCACAGGCTACTGGGGGCTGGTGCTGGTGGCGCTCACTGGTCGGACTTGCTGAAGGAGGCAAAGGCAGGAGGATCTGGAGTTTGAGGCCAGCCTGTGCTACACTGATTGGGTGTCCACACATGATCCACCGGGAGTTGCAGGCCAACGTGCAACCATCCCCAACCATTTGGGATGCAGCTGTCAGAGCCTCACCCAAGTCTGACAGCCTATCAAAATGGACTTTGCCTGGGTGCAGTTTATGGGACAAAGATCAATTGGTCCTTCACTCCTTTTTAGCCCCGCTCCTACCCTATATAAGTTATTTTGTAACCTTTAATAAACGAGATCCTTCTTGGACAGACTCCCGACTCGGTGTGATCTTTTCTCGGGAGTGGAGAGGGTCCGGGTCATGACACTCGCCATCCCGCTCAGCCCCTGGAGGAGGCCAGCTGGACCAGGTTCTCTGCCGCCCTACCTGCCAGTAATCCCAGCAGACAGGGTACTGAGCAAACATCATAGTCATAATCGATTGGAATGCAAACAAAGAATAAAAACCCTGTCCTTGTTTGCTTTTCCTTTCTGTCATAAACACCATCACCAAAGGCAACTTGGGGACAAAGGGATTTATTTGGCTTCTAATTCACAGTTCATCATGGAAGGAAGTCAAGATAAGAACTCAAGGCAAGAGCTGAAGCCAGGAGTGTGGAGGAATGCTGCTTACTGGCTTGCTCAGCTACCTTTCTTTAAAATACTTTATTTCTATTGTATGTTTATGAGTGTATTGCCTGCTTGCATTTGAATGCACCCATGTCATGCTACCTGCTAAGGTCATCAGAAGACATTGTCAAATGCCGTGGAACTGGAGTTATGATTGGTAATGTTAGCTGCCATGTGAGTACTTGGAAATAAACCCCAGTCCTCTGGAAGAGCAGCTAGAGCTCTTCATCACTGTGCCATCACTCCAGCCCCCTCAGCTACCTTTCTTATACAGCTGAGACCCACCCCACTGAGGCTGGCATGGCCCTCAATGGGTTGGGCCCTTCTCCATCAACTAGCAATTTAGAGAATACTGGAACAAGGACAGTTTCACAGAGGAAATTCAACAGGTGAGGGTCTTTCTTCCAAGGTAAATGTAGATTTGGGTCACATTGCCAAAAACCAACCAACACCAATGCATGTCAATGTGCAGACTGCACTTCCCCAATCCTGGGGGTCAGCTTCCTTCATTAGTGAAGGTGATCTAATGTACATGATTAAATCAAGAGTGCTGGGACTGAAGAGTTTCAGAGTAGGTAAGGGGCTTCCTACTGAAGCTTGATGACCAAGTTCAGTCATCGGGTTCAAGCACAGGAATGTGAGTTTGGATCCCCAGCACCCACATAAAAAAGCTAAGCATGGTGGTATGCATGTGCACCCCAGTGCTGGGAACACTGGAGGCTCACTGGCAGGCTCATCCTCCTGAATCACTGAGCTCCAGATTCAGAGAGACCCTGTCAAAAAATAAGGTTGAGAGAAACTGAGGAAGACACCCATGTGGACTCTGGCCATCACATGTACACACAGTGTGTGTATATATGTGTGTACATACATGAAAACCTATTAAACACACACAAATTAGCTAAGAGTTCTCAATGCTTATGTTGAAAGCACTGCCAGGGTGAAAGACACAATTCTACTTACATGATTCCAGAGGTGGAAAATTGCACCCCATGAAACTTTGTTTCATGAACAAAATTATTTAAAATGTAGGATAAAATTGCCTTCAAGCTATGTGTATAAGACATGGGTACAGGGCTGGAGATATGGCCCCGCCATTAAGGACCCCAGCTACTTCGGCAGAGGACATGGGTTCAGTTTCCAACCCCTACATGGTGGCTAACCAACTGTCTGTAAGTTCAGTACCCAGAGTTCTGATACCCACTTCTGCACTCCGCAGGCATTGCCTAACATGAGTGTGCTCACACACATAAAATAATTCCTAAAAATAAATAAATAAATAAATAAATAAAAGGACCTGGCAAAAGGTCTGGGAAGACTTATTCTCAGCAACAAGATCTCCAACTATGTAAATAAACAAATTCCAAAGGCCTGTTCATTAAATCCAACGTTTGAAACATTTCTGACTACAAGCATGTCAGGTCCTCCACATATGTCATGGGTAATCATGCTCCTTAGACGTTGTCAGCCAGGGAAGGGAAAAGATCTGCTTCATACATCAGTCATAGTTAGCTTCAGTTGTCAGCTTGACACCCCGGGAAACAGTGAACCTCAGCGAAAACATTGCTTCCTGAAGATGATTAAGATGTATTTTACAAAATACACAAAAATTCAATAAAAATATACCAACTAAAGAGAGAATTACCTCCATCAAACTGGCCTGTGAGAACATCTATGGCCTGTGGGAACATCTGTGGGTCATTATCTTGACTGATCATTGATGGAGGAGGACCCAGCCCCTTCTGGGAAGACCAGCCTTGGGAAGGTAAGCCTGAGCTGTATAAATAGCCAATAAGAGGCATTCCTCTGCTTCACTTCCTGCGATCTGGCTCCTTCCTGCCTTGAGTTCCTCCCTTGGTTTTCCCTATAACTTGTAAGCTGAAGTAAACTTTTTTGTCTCTTCAAGTTAATGTTTTATAACAGTAGCAAATGGATACAATCATAATATCCTAGCCGCTAAAACAGACCTTCTTCAAAGTCACTGGTCAGGAGATCATACCTATATTTTTATCTGAAGGAAATGAAAGAAAGTCTGTTTTCCCAAACCCTGAGATACACAGTGAACAATGGTGATGATTTATTCTCCTCGCAGATTTTAAGCCATATGTGTCCTTCTTCACAGATTTTTTCAGACACATTTCACCAACCAATTCATTCCTGTTCATTGCCAGTACAATTCAGAACAAAACCTGCAGGTGAAACTTCCAGAAGAAAGGGGGCATGAGATATCAAATTCTTAGCTGGGTTAGATTTTCATCACATAGCTTGTGGCTGTGTTCCAATATTGTTATATGGAGGAGCTCATTACTTATTATTTGAACCTGCTTGGGGATCTGTCTGTGACTTTCCTCAGGCAACATGAACACACACTGAGAACAGATCAAAGAAGTTATTACACTCCAATCTCTCTTCTTGAATTACTCAGTTTATTGAGAGACTTTGTGGAGGGGTGACACAAGCCTGAATTCATGAAGGCTGAATCCCTGAGCTTTCTGCATGGTTTGGAGGCTCATCCACAGAAAAGTCTCTTCCCCACTAGCAACTGGTACTGCTTAAATAAACCTCACCGAGAGCCTCATAAATCTTGTAAAATTTTTGATTCATTCATTGCTTTTTATTTTATGTGTATGCATGTTCTGACTGCATGTGTATAAATGCACCTGTGTTATGCAGTGCCCACAGAGGTGGGAAGAAGGTGCCAGATTCCCTGGAACCAGAGATACAGATGGTTGTTGTCTACCATGTGGGAGCTGGGAATCCAACCTGGATCTTCTGCAAACACAGTTGGTGTTCTTAAGGGCTGAGCCATCTCTCCAGCCCCAAACCTTGTAAATCTTGGGACTTTCTGATTCTTGTAAATTTCCTAAGCTTTCTGAGTCTTGGAAGTGGTGCTACTTTCCTAAGTTTTCCTGGCCTCTCTCCAACCACAAAAGATGATATGTTTCAATTTGGAAAACTAGTTACACTACAAGATTTAGGATGTATTTCCAAATCACACCAATTTCACTATCTCTTTTAAAACTCTTGATCAAACAGCACCCCACTCACACATATATCTACATGTACAGCTCTGTTGTTAAGTAAAATCCCCAATTCTTCCACCTCTAAGTGGATAACTCTTTTTTCACTATTTTCTATTTTGACAATAGCAGTACACTTTTGTCTGCATTTGGCGTTTGTAATACCTCTTGAAATAATTACATATGTTTGAATGATAGCCACCTAAGACACCAAAGTAATGACAGATGTTGACTTGCTTATTATAAAATTATAAAATCATCTTAAGGGCTTAAAAATTCTTGAGGCACTTGATAGAAAATAACCATAATTATAGGTGCAATGAAAACAGAGATAGAAGTCAGAAGAAAAGGCTAAATGATGTAATGTTTGGGCAGGTCGTAGACAAACAGGGCTATAACAGAAATGCGAATACACACACTGAACCTCCACGCATCAGGAATTTACCTGTGATGAATCAAGGACAGTGTTCTACCTTAATACAACAGGATAATGTAACCTGGTGACCAATCCCACTTCTGTGAAGGAATACTACTGTATTTCCTGCGTTCCACAAAACCAAGAAGTCTTATACATATTTGACTCTTAAAACATGTTCAGACTAGATGGTGTGAATTGATATTCACAGCATCATGCATAAAGCATCTGTTTCATAAATCTTCTCATGCTGGGTCCCCGCTTTCAGCCTCATCCTGCCCTCCAAGTCTGAACTGACTGAATGTGTAGAGAATGCTCCTTTTAGAGAAAGGAGCAGCTGGCAGATCAGGTCTGCCCCTTAGTTTGCAGCGCAGAGCCCTGTTTTCACGAGGCTATGCTCTTGGACCATTTTCCGCCAGCATTTCACTTCCACTCACATGATCCTTGGGACTGGCAGGACTTAGAATGCTGCATCCTGGGTTCTGGTCTTCTTCCAGGGCAGTTTTCTTCCTGTGGATACAATCTCTGCCCTACCTGGGACCCGCTGCCATGTTCCTCCTGCTTACTTCCCGCCTACCTCCTCCTTTATTGGTTAGAGGGCGGGACTTGAAAAAAAGAGACCTCAGAGAGGATTCCGTTCCCCGCTACAGCATCTCATTGGGCCGATGTAATGAACGAAAGATTTACATGGGTGATCACACGATTGGATAATTTAATAGAAAAACACCAAATTAGGGCACTTGGTGAATTCAGGGAAATGGAAAAGAGACCCCAGAACAGTTGTAAACATGGTTTTTCATCAAAATTATTGGAAGAAAAAACAATGAAATAGAACTCTGATATAGATATTTTTTATAGCTAGTGTGAGACTGCAACAGAAAACACATTAGATCTTAGATCATTTGAACTGCTCCCTTTCATCTTTATCCTCCTTTCTGTTAAACGTATAATTTTATACCTGAACAAATTTTTTTACCAGATAATGACAGGGGTTAATATTCTTTAATTCTGCATTGCCTTAAGACAATCCTACTAAAGCTTGGACTGCTTACGCTTTCCAGTGTTGTGTACAGACCTGACAGGGACTGAGTTGAGGGAGGAAGGGTTTCAGATGGCTAACAGTAAAAGAACTCACCATGGTGGAGAGGGTGAGGCAGCAGGAGACACGCCCTATGGGCGCAGTGCACCAGCAGTCCAGAGTCAGAGAAGGGAAGGCAGGTGGGACCAGGCTTGTCAGACCTCAGTGCTGCCCCCAGGAAGATCCTGCTTCCTAAAGGTCCCACAACCTTTCCCAACAGTGAGTGCCACAGTATTAGGCACTCTGAACAGAACACGGGATCCGAAGGCCATTGATGCCAGAAGCAGCCTTTATTAAGCAGATGGCACAGGACCTCACAGATAGTTCTCTAAAACAGAGCCTGAATCAAAGGAGGACTCAGCCTTTTGGTCCTCGGTGAGTTCCCCTTTATAGCTGGGTTTCTTCGTCTCCCATGTGTGGTCACACATATATCCTGACTGGGTGCTTCCTGCTACAAGGGCATGAGAGGAAGAACTGTGTGTATGTACCCAGGCACAGACCACACTGTATCCCTTTTTCTTTGTTCTGGGGACTTTCTATGGCACCACCAGCTGGAGACCAAGGGTTCAAATACATGAGCCTCTCGGGGACACTTCACATTCAGAAAATAAATTAATATTTTATTTTTTTAAATATCTATAGTCCACCCTGAGTCTTTGGGATGTAAAAATTCACATGTCACACGAAATGATGATCAAATCAATCTGTTATACCTTTCTATTGTGAGTCTGTGCATTGTTTGAATAGTGTCAGATAGGTCCCATGATGATGGAAGAGAAATTGCCCGGTTTGAGCCCTTGATGTGTCAGTAGAAAACACTTATGGAATTTGAAGGGCTGTAAACACATCCTTCTAAGCTCTGAGGTCAAAATGCAGAACTCAGAGTGTGGATAGCAGACAATGTCTCCATATGAAAGTCACAAGCAGGGGCTGGGAAGATGCAGAGAGAGATACGTGCTTGGAAAGCAAGCATAAAGAGCGGAGCTCAGTTGTCCAGAACTCACATAAAGCTGGATGCATCTATGTGCATTTGTAATTCCAACTCTTCTAAGGAAAGATGAGAGGCAGAGACAGAGGACCTTACCATAAGTCTCACATATATTATTTGTGTACACTATCCAAGTCAGTTAAAATTCAGTTGTCTGACTGAATTATTTTGGTTGCTATCATGTATGCCCAAGAGTCTACACAGAACTCACAGTATAAATAAATAAAATTATGATGGTCTAAATTCAAAAGTTACCTGAAAAACTGTGGCATTTACTGTGTCACCTGAGTAATGGCTATACTTTAATTAAAGAACAGCCTGATATATAGCCTGCTTTTTAAAGTGAAGAACAGACCCAAACTGCTGAAAACCTGTACCTTCCAAATTCCCCTGGAGCTGTCCTCCAAGGCAAGGGTCTGCTCTGTCTTATTGAACCTATGTGTCCAGCATGAAAGGAAAAAGTAAAATTAGGACACTTAGAGAATTTTGCCCTTTCTGATTCCCTAGATGTAGAATACCATACACACAAAGACAAACAGAATTTCATCTACTGTTGGTAATAGGAACGGATAATCTTCATATCTTCACAGTTTCCAATGAATGATAGCGGCTGGCTTTTCATATTTACTAAATGCATATACCCACACACACATATTTGATGTCTAGGGCAAGGAAGGGTCATAAGGAATTGAGTTTTGTCGAGCTTACATGCTCACTGACCTTGGCAATACTACAAATGGGACAAGGTTAACTTGTCTGTTGCAAGCTTAGGTATCGGTCTTCTGTCCACAGTCTGTCCACAATGTAAAAATGAATACTACAAATAAGAATGTCTGTTATATGGGTCAAGGACTCACATACAGAACTGCTACTATGTTATTATTGAAAGGTTGCCAGCAGTGGGTAGTAACAATTTCCAATCAAATCTACTTAAGTTCCATTATAACTGTATTTCTATGTGTGTGTGTGTGTGTGTGTGTGTGTGTGTGTGTGTGTTGCATGTGGAGGCCTGAGGAAAACTACAGCTGTCATTCCTTAGGAAACACAAACCTTATTTTTGAGAGAGAATCTCTCACTGACTGGCCTGCAAGAGCCAGAGGCCCTCCTGCTCCTGCTTCCCCAGCAGTAGGGTTGCAAACACGCATCACAAAGCCTGTCCTCTTTTTCATGGGTTCTGGGGATCAGACTCATCTGTTCAGTACAATTAGCACCATATATATATATGTTTTACAATTTTTTTAACAGATCCAACAATTTGTGTTTGCTTTGGTCTCTCGTCTCTGCCTGTTAAGAAACCTTAACAGGGTTTTTGATCTGGTGATATCCCAGGAGGAAGCAGCTCTGGCCACCCTTTTTTCGTTTCTTAGGGCTGTGTGGTGTGCATGCGCATGTACATGCCTGTTCGTATGTGTCTGTGGGTGCATATGTGTTGGTGTGTGTGGAGGCTGAGGCTGACTGAAGGCACATCCCTTAGTCTCTGTCTAACTGATTCATTAAGGCAGCATCTTCTCAGTTGAACCCAAAGCTCACTCATACAGCTCACTTAGCCAATCATCTTCCTCCAGAGATCTGTCTGTGCCTTCTGAGCCCTGGCATTATAAGCAGGCCACCATGCCCACTTGTCATATAGATGGGTGGTGGGAATCTTAGCTCAGGTCCTTATACTTACCTGGCAAAGGCTCTATGCTCTGAGCCCTCTTCCTCGGCCATTTCTGAGTATATCTTTGTAAGAGAAGTGAAATGCTTCCTGAGTGAGATGAGCACTGAGATGATAATATCATGAAGTAATTATGTACCATATGCACAATTCATTGGGGTTGGTATTAATGTGTACAGTAACTCTTGCCAACCTTATAAACAAATTGATGGACAAATAATAGTTATAGTGGTTGAAAAACATAAAGAAGCCATGTGGACAATTCCTAAATGCACTGATATGTACTTATCTCTGGCCAAAATGACTTCAGTCCCTCAAAAGGCTACCAATTGAGTGTTGGAATAAAAAGGCAATTATACTCAAAACATAATTTTATGTAGAAGACTCATTGAATTTACAGTGCACAACTGCAACATGCATAGCTGGACACTAGAAACTACAGGGATGGAAAGGGCCTATCAGACCTTCAGTGCTCTGCAGTATCAAAGCTGAGAGCATGCGGGACTTCTTTAATTATTTAAGGAAGGCTGCCAAGAGTTTCTGTATTGAGCCATCCATTGGTCTAATGAAATATATAATTAAGTGCTGCATATATTCCAAATACATCATTGGACCAAAGGAGGCTTCATTTCCTACTAATGGCTGGGCTGTCTGTAGCAGCATACTTTTTGCTCAAGAAAAAAATATAATTATTCACTTAGCCTCTTCTATGATATTATGCTAATAAAACCCTAACTCTCATAATTTATCACCAGCTGGGTGGGAATGTGAGGGTTGGAAGAAAGTCTGCTCTGAGTTTTAAATTAGTTCAGTTGGCCCTCAGAACCTGCAGTTTCCAATTCTCCAGGTCCAGCCAACTATAGAACGAATAGGTTGGAAGAGTAAAATCACTTTGTGAACTGGACATAGGAAGACAACTCTTTCTTGCATTAGTCCTTAAGTAATATGGCAGAATAGCTATCTATACAGCACAGAAATGGACCAGGTACTGAATGTAATTCAGAAGTGCCTTAAGATATATGCAGAGACTATATGCAAGTGCTAATATACATAGGCTACAAGAATAAGACACAGGCTGTATGCATATGCTAATACACATAGATTGTATGTCTATGCTAATATATATAGCCTATACTGATATGCTTATGCATATACAAGCAGTCTATATGCACACACTAATATGTATATGCTGTCAGCCTATTCAAATGTACACATATGTATACATATGGCAATAAGATATATGCATATATTATGGACATTTGACAAGTGACTTAAACATCTATAAATCTATACTTTTTAGTATCTATAGATATAAACACCCTAGAACAAATGCACTGTGGATACTGAGCGATGATTTTACACTAAAGCCAAAAATAATAGTTCCTAAATTAAGCAAATTTGAATATTCATGAGGAGATTGGCCAATGTTAACATTCAGATATGTATCTAGACTGGGGTTCACATCTAATCATGTGGGATGGAGAGTTTGGGGAGGAGAGACCAACTAGGCTTCAAAAAGAAGGTAACCTCTTATGGAGAAATCAACATCTCCCATCAATCATTTTTTCTTTCAGATCAGGCTCAGGAGAAGAATGAACTGGCCAATCTGGAGGCTCTGGGAATTACTGCCATGTTCCCAGGAAGCCACCCAGCTCCAGGACACAAAACAGGCCCTTGTTTTATGTTTAGGCATTCAACCATGAGCTACCATTGAATGACACCTAAGTGGATCACCCTCCTCTGATCATAGATGTTCGTTCTGGAAGTGGAGGACTAACTGCTGGTTACAGAAGATTTTGGCTCATTGTATGATCTTACAAGCCCACAACTGTGGATATAGAGTGTGTCCCCCTCACCCAAGCGCACACACACCAGTACCCTTGGAGATCTCAAGGTTTTCTACATGCTATCAGACTTGCCCATCATGTTTCCTTCCTATTAGATCACAAGGCAGAGAGAAAGGAGTCATATACATGCTAGCTTGTGTACATAGACTCCAACAAAGGTTCTGAGAGGACATAAGGCTGTCTCCTACTCAATAGGAGTTTAAACAGAAGACACTGTCATTTCAGTCAACTGGGCTGCTCAGCCAAAATTCCCAATGATGATGATTTTAAAAACTTAAAGATAGTAGAACTTTAGTGGCAAAAGCCTAAAATAAAACACAATGACAACTTCTACAAGTAGGGAAGCAAATTCCTCAAATTATTGAAAATGGGGTTGGCTAGGGTTTGAAATTTTTTGAAATGATTTATCTATTTTTATTTTATGTGTTTAAGTGTTTTGCCTGCCTGTATGCAAGTACACCAGATGCATGCAGTTCCCACAGAGGCCATCAGAAGTGACCAGATCCCCTGGAACTTGAGTTCCAGATGGCTGGGATCTGTCATATGTGTGCTGAGAACAGAATATATGTCCTTTCCATGAGTAGTAAATGCTCTTGATGGCTGAGCCTTCTCTGCAGGCCCCTAGTTTTGTGATTTGTATCTGATCTGCCCACCAAAGGTGCTAAAGATGGGGTCTGTAGGGGCAAGTATTGAGAGATGGCATCTATAGGAGGTGACTGGATAGTAAGAGCTCGATCTCATCAGTCTTTTCATTCATGGATGGATTCAACCCACTGGAAACTTCTAAAACCATGATCCCAAATACATCTATCTACTCTTAATGTTTTTTTTAAATTTTTTAGTAATTTCATACATGACCATATCTACCCCATTTCTGTACTCCAAATACTCCAAGACCCTCTACTACCTCCTCCTCCTACCTTCTTTTTCTGAGTCCTAGGATATGCTCCTGGGTACAGGACCATCCACTGGAACATGAGTAACTTATTCTGCTGAACGAGACTGACTCTCCCTCCCCTATATGCCATGAACTACCTACATTTACTCCTCGGTTAGGGGTTGAGGCTTGAGACTGTCACCTGCTCTGTCCTAGAATGTTGACTGGCTTGATCCTGTGCAGGTTTTGTGTGGACAACCACAGCTACTTCGAGTTCATGTGCTGAATGGCTCTCTCATTTTCAGAAGATGTGGCTTCACAGACATCCTCCCTGAACTCAGCACACGGGTGTCCTCCCTGAACTCAGCATCTAACAATACTTGTACACCCTCTTCCTTCATTACCTTGACTTCCTGAACTACTGGGTTCTATGGTAGGTAACAGAATGGTGAGTTCCACACACAGACCAGAACTTTTCTTTGCAGACCATATTCCCACCCATTCTGTTGACGATAGCTACTGAAGTGCTCACACACAGACAAATGGGTAAGCCACTACGTTTCCTCCACATAGATTATTACACTGTGACGTAAAAGAATGACACACAGACAAATGGCACAATTGGGGGCAGTCTCAAAAATACCACGGTCCATGAAAGAAGACGGCATCGTGCATAATTCCCATTACAGGAAGTGAATAGAATACGGATTCCTAGAGACAGACAGTAGGTAAGAGCTTACCTTCAGATGGGAAAAGGAAAAGAATATGAGCAGAAGGGTATGGCACTCTTTTCTGATAGGGATGAAGAAATTCGGTGAGCTGTGAGGGATAGCTTTAGAGCTGTGAGGGATAGTTTTGATTGTTATCTTGACATTTCTGGGAAGAGAGTGTGCATAAGGTCCTGTCTGCATTGGGTTGGCCTGACAGAATGCCTGTGAGGAACTATCTTACATAACTGATGGCAGGAAAGACCCATGACCTTGGAAGGGTATCTGGAGATGTGTAAGATTGGAGAAATCCTGCCAAGTATGCCCACATTTGTTTTTCTCTGCTCTTGGCATGAGATATAATCAGTTGTTCAAAGTTCTCACTTGACTTTTCCACAATGATGGACTGCAACCTGGAATTGTAGGCCAAAATAAAGTGCTTTTTCCCCTATGTTGTTTTGGTCAGGATATTTTATCACAGAAACAGAAATGTACCTAGAACACTAGACCATGGTGAATGCAGTTAAGGGAAAGAGGATGGTACTCTTGAAAATAGACCTTTTTCATTAAGTCAATTTTACCTCCAAAGAATACAGGCAGAGGGAACAGAGCTCAAGTTATTTTCAAAGTGCCAGTCTCATGGTTTCAACCCCAGAAGGCTCACAGGCTAAGGGATGGTTGCCCAGCTGATGCTCCTTTGAAAGGAATCCTACAAACAAAAGCATAAGTGTTGAGAAGTTAGATTTAAAATGGCGAGAGTAGGACCATGAAGCATAACACAGAGCAGGCTTACAGTGTGGTCTGTGGTTGCTAAGCTGACTAGAAGCCAGTCAGCTCATGGCTAGTAATAATATCTAAAGTTTCCCTGGCCCCACTGCAGACATGGTAGCAACAATTCCCAAAGTGATCTCTGCTTAGGATCTGGATGCTTTAAACCCCAGATCATCGATATCCATAAAACTAATGTTTAAAACTAATAAAGCAGAATTGGCTAGATGCATGGCTGCCTCATGGTAGCATACTGCAGGCTCTTCCTGGGTGCCCTGTTTAGTTGTAGGAACTGCTGATTAACTGGAGTTCTACCTTGCAAGGGAAGCTTTTGTTCAAACTGTTGGGTTCTCTTGACAACTTGTCAACAAAACACCTGTCGAGTTTGTTCCTTGAAGAAGACAAGAACCCAGGTTCCACCACACTAATTTCCATTGTTAAGTTTGCTAGGAAGTGGAGGCCTCCATGGAGGAGGCAGGAAGTCAGGGGCATGGCCGTCACAAGCATACACACTGCCCACAGAAGACAGTCTCCTTGTCTTGATCCTCCTGGCCCTCCTCTTCTTCTTCTCCCCACTAACCAGCTCGCTCTCTCCTCTCCCATCTCATGTTTTGTAAGGGCCTGTATCCGAGTCTATCTGGCATGGAGCTGAGGAATTGAATACACACAAGACATACAAGACACACACAACACAGACACCAAAATTGGTGGAGAAGCTTCCGATTTATTCCAGCAAGGTGCTCAATATATATACACCCAGCAGATGCCAGTGATTTATTGCAGGAAACTCCATGCAATGGAGTTTAGGAGGGTTTGGGAGTGGACAAAAGTTCAGACCCCCCAGGGAACATCCTAGTATGTGACTCGCACCTGGTTGAAAACAATGGTTCAGAACAATTGCGGTTAGGCCTTTGAAGTCAAGTCGTTCTTGGTCTAGCTGTTCTCAAGCAACTGCAGCTGACAAGCTAAAGCTAGTTCCTGGCTGGGAACTTTGCTGGGAAAAAGGAACACAGGGAGACCAGGACCCCACTGTAGAGTCCTGGCTACTTTCATCAACCGAGTCAGGATCAGCAGAGGGCTGCGGATTGAACGACACACATACAAGACAGAGAGAGAGACACACACTAGGTAGGAGGAAAGGAGAATGACTTTATTCAGAGGCAGCAAGCCTTATATACCCTGAGGGCGGGGCTTTGCAGGAGGTTAAAAGTTCAGGTTCTCAGGAGACATCTAGCCACATGACACACACCTGATGTAAACTGAGGAAGTCTGTAAAGGTCAAGTTGTTCACTTCAGAACTGCAACTGACAACATCCTGCTAGCTCTTGGCCCAGAGCCTAGCACTAAGAGAGAAGGGCTGCAGGGGGGCCAGACCCTACACCCACAGTTTTTCCCTTCCTTTTCCTCCACTCACTCTTCTCCCTTTCCATCCCCTCCCTGCTGTTCTTTTCTCACTTCCTCCATCCCCATCCCATCTCTTCTCTCCTTTCTAGTTTCCCTGAGGGGCACAGCTTCATCCTCCACCACACTCTTCTTCCATGATGTTCCAGCTCACCATAGAGCTGAAAGCCATGCAGCCATGCAGACAGCCAACAGCCATGGTCTGAAACCTTGAACCAAAAGAAATATGATCTGCTTGTAACCTGTTTCCCTTGGGTATTTGTCACAGTAAAGTCTGTTTAACATAGTGATACAACCTACAGATAGCAGTATCATAATATATGCCCCCAAAGAAAATACTACTACTGTGAGTATATTCATCCCATGCTCCAATACTTGGTAAATATTTTCAACAAGACAGCTGGCCTCAGGCCCAGGGAACTCGAGAGGCTTTTA
Organism: Eospalax fontanierii; assembly: GCA_035773235.1. Lineage (NCBI taxonomy): Eukaryota > Metazoa > Chordata > Mammalia > Rodentia > Spalacidae > Eospalax > Eospalax fontanierii. Next base: position 3,501,253 of record JAJHUQ010000048.1, on the reverse strand, counting down.
TAACAGAACTCTGAGAAAATGTTAAGGAAGGGGAGAGACGGAGGAGCCTGGGGTGTTAACTTCCAACCTCTGCACATCCCATCCTGTCACAAGATCTGTCTGAAAATGAGGTTCAGAACTGAACCAGATATCAGGGGGTCCCATGAAAGGACTTATTGAATCCATGGAGTCTGTGGGGGCACTGAGAGATGCCTGCCTGCCTGTCTGCTATGAGAGATTCCACATCATCTTCACCTGGGTTCATGGTGTCCAGCCCTCAGCCATGTTCCTATGCAAGATGAGAATATAGTTGTGTGAGTCACAGGGAACCCCAGCATGGTAGTAAGGGAATATTCCATGACTTACGGTACAGTCCATTATTTTCTTTTCCTCCAATATGAAAAATAACAGCCAGATTTACCCAGTCTGGGGGATCAGGACTACCTACCTGAGTGTAGATATTAATTCCCCCTCCTGACTACCCATTTGTAATGTTATTTGGTTCTTTAAAATCACTCCCTCCCAGAGTCCCAAGTCCTCGACCTTTACCCTGTGTGTGGCACTCAATATTCCTGAGAGTCGTGCTTTTCTCTTACATGTGGGATTGTTGTCCTTCATTGGTTAAGTGTGTGCATATCCAAAAGATAAATGATCCTTAGTAGTGCTTACCTAATCTGGAGAGTGCTCGAATATCTGACTTTAAGAGCTAGTGACTCTTCCCTGCTGACCTTGGTAAAACAAAACGTGGAGGTCAGCCATGCATGGGGTCTTAATCCATGGTCACTTTAAAATCATGCACCTACACTGCAACCTCTACATCTAAGGCTTGGGGAACTTGGTGGGACAGGGGGCAAAAAGAATACTTAACGCAGTTGTCACTGTCAGAGGCTGGCACCTTGCTGGCCTCATTCTGGCTTCTGCTATTTCCGTATGTTCTCTTCAGCTTTGTTTTTGATACAAGCTAAACCATTAATCTTACTGTTCTTACTGAAGGTAAAGGGGTGTTTTCCTGAGTCTTGATGTCTGTGTTCTTCATGTTAAATTTAACAAAGGGCATTTTAATCAGTTGACTGCAGAGGCTGGTCAGAGCTGGCTGACTGTGACCTGTGAGACTGATGAGTCCCCGAAGCTAGCTGACGGGACTTTTGAGAGATAAGTTAATGCTAAATTGCGAACAACATATTTCTGCTTTTGTCCCAAGATTGCTTGCTTGCTTGCAGGGAGTCATGAAAAATTTATAAAATCACTCTGGCACTTCAGCTCAGGGCACATTCCTCTCCTACTCCTGTGGAGAGTGAGTAGGCCCGCGTGCAATTGTAATAAGTTACTTGCTTTGCTACAGGTCCGTCTCTGAGCCTGAGTGGATCCCGACTCTGAGACCAAACACTCACCAGCAAAGTTTCCTCATGCAACAGATGGGGATGGACCCAAAAGGTCACAACTGGCCATTATGCAGAGAGGAAGAGAATGCAGAGAACTTATCCCTGGTGAGTACACCTGTATCACAGGCCTACCACCTGGAGCACAGAGACCGCTGAGGAAGAGGAGGTGGGAAGACTGTAAGAGCCAGAGGTGGGGGATGACCACAGGGAAACAGTAGTTCCCAGCCTGCTGGGAAGTTACTCAGATGGACTTACAGCCATGGTGACAGGATGCACAGGACCCATACAAGGTCAAGCAGGCAGCATCTCACACTAGAACTAAGCCAGTGGGGAAGAAGCCCAAACCGTAGCTGAAGAACTATTGGCAACTGATAGCTTCCAGAAGAGGGAGAGTGGGTTTTCTTTAATAGTCTGACACAAGATGGGTTAAGCAGGGTCCAGTGCATTGACACACACTGGGACATTTGGGGACAGAGAACTGACTTGATAGGTCTTAATATATATGGAATACATGGAAACTGCTGGGTGTAGAGAGGTGCACAGACTGCGGAAGAGGTCTAAACATGTTCAAAATATATTGTAGGAAACTCGCATGAAATTAAAAACTTTTTTCAATGAAAGGGGGGAGTTGCTTTAAGTTTCTACATTAGTGTGAATTGGTCCTTCAGTGATGGATACTCATTACGGAATCCACCATGAAACAGACAAGATTAAAGGCTGCATGTAATTCGGTGCATGCATGTGTATGCAAATGTGTATGTTCTACCTGTTCAGGTGCATGTGCATGGGCAGGTGCCAACCTGTGTGCATCTGTCAGGAGGCTAGAGGACAACCTCAGGTGTCAGCCTAAGAAACCCTTCTGCAGAAGTTAAGCAAAAGTGTTTTCAAACAGTGATGGCTTTCCGAGCAGCCAAAGGTCAGGAGTCTTACTCTCTGCCAATGAGACTTTACAAAAGATATTCAGCTTGTGTCCATAGCAACCCTTTCTGGCTCATGGCTTTTCCTTTGAGTCTCTGAGCTTCCAACTTTTGTTGTTCATACAATCTAAATCCCCTTCTAGCACTGAGCAAGGTGGCACTGGCTCTCTGTCCCTTCTAAGTAAACACCTAGAATACTTTTAACCTGCAAGTTCTAGAACTGATATGAGTACAGTGTCTTAAATTGATCTGTCACCTGAGTTCACCTACACTCAGAACTTTCTGGAACCTATTTCCTATTGTTAACTGTTGTGATGCTACCTAGTAATATGTAAATCACTGGCAATGGCTCAACCTGCTGAGGAAGGCCAATGGTTCCACATATCATGTGATTCAGACATCCATGAGACATATGTCGACACAGGAGTGAGGAAACAAAACAAAACTCTGATGCTACTTACAGATGCTTGGATTTAATTTTCCCACCTATAAAATGTGAGCCAATAGTATCCACCTTGGGTTGGGGATGTGACTCAATTGCTAAGAGTGTTTGTCCTCAGTAAACACTCTTAAACCAGGCATGCCTGTAATGCCAGCACTCAGGAGGATCAGGAGTTCAAGATCACCCTTGTCTACACAGTGAGTCCAGGCTCTACAAGACCCCGTCCAAAAAAGGCACAAAAACAGAATCCCACTTATCGGACTGAAAGAAAAGAGCCAAGAACTGAATCTTCCCGGACAGTCCGTGCCTGTCCTGACTGCCACGCCTTCTGGTAAGGCTGTCTATTTCCAACCCAGTGATTCTAAATCAGGTATTGTTTTCTTCACTCAAGAAATGTGTAACAGGGGCTGGAAAAATGCCTCAGTGCTTAACAGCACTGACTCCTCTTCAAATCCCAGCACCCACGTGGCAGCTAACAACCGTATGTAAGTGAGGTAATGTAAACTTCTGCAAAGCATACATTCCAGGATGCCATGGAGACATGACTCTGTATCATAGTACTGGTTTTCAGCAGCAGAAGTATTCTCAGCAGTCCCCCAGTCCCTTCTCTTACCCAAGGCTAAAGAACCATTTGCTTCTCCTCAATGATGAATGGCAAAAGTGAGCGTTTGTTCAAAGTTTCTTTTGAGAACTTGCTGCTGTAACAGAGGTTGGTTCCCACAGCAGAGTGTCCACCAGTGTACTGACACCTGGGCTACCTCCATCCTGTAGGTGAAGTTCCTGTTATTGCTCCTGATCAATTCCTTTTTCCAGATCACCCAGGATTAGCTTTGCCTTCCGAGTGGCCTTGGACCTCTAGAGCTGTTTTGGGGTGCTGTGATTGGCAGGCAACAGATGGGTCACATGTTCAAATGTGGAAGGAGGCTACTCTGGTTATGTCTCCAGGATAGAGAGTTCAATTTTGACATGTATTAACCTCTAACAGATTTATTCAAATGTGTCAAAACAATTTTCCCTTTAAGGGCTGGAGATGGAACTCAAGGCCTCAGCAGGGCATAGGGAAGAAGCATACCATTAAATTGCATCCCTAGTCCGTAATTGCGGGAATGTCACACTGGATGTTAGATGCATGCGTGTACTGAGAAAGGGGGACTGGCAAATGTTCATGGGTTAGACACAGAGCAAAAAGGACTGAAGCCACAACCAAGTAAGTTCACAAAATACTCTGTTTTCGGTGGAAGTTTTTAAAAAAATATTTTCCTCTTATTTTGTGATTATGGAGATAGGATTTAAACAGTTCTTGGTCTGGGCCAAGAAAGTCTAGCACTGGAAAATCTCCTGGTGCTGAGAAATAACTTCGCCAGGACACTTTATTGGTGCTGTCTGTCTGCAAAGTTCCCTGATAGGCAGAAGTGGCTGGAATGCATCTGAAGGTTCTCGAACCATGACTTAGCCCAGAACTAAAAAGACTACAGCAAGAGCAGACAGACAAAGTTGGCAAAAGAGCCAAGAACTGAATCTCCCCGGACAGTCCGTGCCTGTCCTGACTGCCACGCCTTCTGGTAAGGCTGTCAGTTTCCAACTCAGTGATTCTAAATCAGGTATTGTTTTCTTCACTCAAGAAATGTGTAATGGGCTGGAAAAATGCCTCAGTGCTTAAGAGCACTGACTCCTCTTTGAATCCCAGTACCCACATGGCAGCTAACAACCGTATGTAACTCCAGTGTCCTCCACAGAAACTGCAGGACACAGGTACACTTGAATACATGTAAGTATAACACTCATACACATAAAATAAAAATACATAAATTTAAATTTTTTTAAAGTGTGACAAAATATGGAGACAATTTTGGAAGGCAGGACCAAGGAAGAGACGGAAAGAGTTAATGGAGGTTGATAGCAGATCCAAGTCGATGTCTGTGAGCACCTCATGGCCCTCAGAAAAACTCAACACAAATAACGACTGTTGTAAATATACCCAAGTTCCCAAGTGGAGAAAACCTTTTTAGGTCAGTCTGATCTCTACCTTAAACATTTTAAATGCTTTTGTTCTTTTGGCAAAGAAAAAGATGGCTGTACCTTCCAAGGCACATTTGATAACATGTAGACTTATTTCTGTTTGTCTTCTTTGGGAAGAAAAATGTGATTCTATCATGCACGAGATATGTCTTTTAAGTTATTAGGATCATAGCCTGCACCATGATAGCCCTGACAAGCTAGACGTATTGTCAATAAGTCAATTAAAGTAGCCTAAAAGGGCGCTGGAGAGATGGCAGTTAAGAGCACCAAGTGCTCTTGCAGAATACCCAGGTTTGAATCCAAACACCCATATGGCAGCTAACAACTGTCCGTAACCCCATGCCCTGTTCTGACCTCCTCAGGCACTGTATGATGTGGGTGTGTGAGAGTGTGTGTGTGTGTGTGTGTGTATATATATATATATATATATATATATATATATATATATATATGAGAGAGAGAAAGAGAGAGACAGAGAGACAGAGAGAAAGAGACAGAGAGAGGCAATACATTCATACACATACAATTAAAATAATAAAATATGTCTTAAAAAGAGCCAACAATAATTTATAAGGAAGAGAGACCAAGCCATCTAATGCTTCCCCAAGTCCATCTCATCTTCCAGGTCCTGACCTAAGGGTAAGGTTTAAATAAAAAGACAAGAGATGCTCCATACTAAACAGTCTTGTAGAACTTCCCATGATTAGGAACCAGCCAAGAGACCCCAGAACCCAAGTCTTGTCTTTATCTAGCATGAGATTCCTAGAGGGAATTTCAATTTCTTGGGGTTCACTGTTTCACAAGTCTGATAGTTACAGGCAAAGTTCAGCATCTCTTTAGAATATCTTCACTCAGGCAGGGCCAGTTGTAGGAGATTGCTAAAATCATTCTAATGTGCATAAGAGGAACTGGCCCAGAAATACAGCACCCAAATCTGAAATTTGAATATAGGTTCAGAGGTTGAGGAACCTCAATACATAACTTCCCAGTCAAAGAGGACTTTTCCGGATCACAGTCTGTATTTGGAACTGAAATCACAACATCTTGTCATCAGGGGTAGGGTCCAGCAACACCGGTCACCTGAACTCCATGCCCAGGATCCTCAGCAGATTCTATCTAAGGTCCAGCTCATCATTGGCCTCTGGCGAGCCCTGCCTTGCACCAGGGTTCACTCCAGACAAGGCTGGAATTTTAATGAGAGGAGACAACCACCATGCAGAAGTTCTCCCACTGACCTGTACCCCACTATATTACTTTTATTGTTAGTTATGTGTATGCATGTGTATGTGAAGGTGCTGTGGAGGTCAAAAGACACCATGAGATCCAGAAAGCTGGGGGTACACATGCCCAAAATGTGTGACGGGAACCAAACTCAGATCAGGTCCTCTGCGAGAGCAGTATATCCATTTGACACTGAGCCATGTGTCAATTTCCCACAAACTTTAGTGCTTGTTTTGGCCAACCTTTTAAGGGATGTCTAACATCTGTTTTGGGAATTTTAATGACAACAGGAGTCATTATTCTATACATATATTTAAGTTGAATGCACTGAAAACTCTCAGATTTCTATATCCTGGCATCATTAGCTCATAAAGCCTCCAGAGATAGAATACAAGTTAACTCCATGGTTGCCAAAGATTCCTGTCAGTACAGACATCCATTCTGTATTTATTAAAAAATAATGCATTTTATTAAATATATGTTTATTAAGATGGAGAGAAATTTGGAATGTGACTATAAAACAGAGTAGTCCTTCTGTAAAGCAGTGTTAGTCTTTTTTACTGATATCATTATCAATTAGTTCTTCTGAGACTATACATGTACATAGCTTAGATTGCCATCAAACTTGAAATCTACCTATCTCTGCCTCCTGAGTACTGGGATTGTAGACGTGTCAAAATGCTTGCCATGAGAAAATTGTTGTTAACAATAATTTAGTCTTTAAGGGTTAGCAGAGAGGATTAAATTGATGAAACCTGTTGATACTTAGCAAAGAACTAAGATATTCAGGACCTGGGTGTTTTGAGCTCACACAAAATCTTCTTATGGAGTTTTGTCATTCTCTCTCTCTCTCTCTCTCTCTCTCTCTCTCTCTCTATCCTTGGACTCACATCCTGCATTTGGTTGGTTCATAATTGACATCTAACATACATTACAAAGGTTGTACATGATACATGCTTACTTCTGAAATTAATACAAAATTTTGGAAAGCAGTACCTTATTTGTGAATTGCATACATTTTTTTCTCTCAGTGACTCTAGGCTTTATACAGATGATTTACACAACAAAATACAATTTTACACAACTGTGTTGTAAAGAATAATGTACATGTTAAAACAAACCAGTCCATCAAAGAACATTTCACTCTACTATACTGAGCATTACTATGGCAATTTATATCAAAGCCTCTTCAATAAATAGGAATTCTTACTATTCATTTTTAGGGTACAAATTTAATGTGCTCATTATAGATCGAGAATCTGAATGTTCAAACTTTATTTTATCATTTTGATAAAAAAAAGCAAAAAGAAATATAATTTCTTCTTTAACTAATTCTATGTATTCCTTCTTGAATTACTTTTCAGAAAACCAAAGAGACATCACAGTAATCTTTCTTGACATACAATGGTTGGGAAACATATTTACTGTTTTCAGTTCAGAGGCACTACCTGGGGGGATGTGGTTTAGGCTGGTGTCAGCTGGCTTGGCATTCTGAATGTTCTGTGGAGGACAGACGTAATTTCTGTTTGCTAAGCAAGTGATACGCACAGCCAGTCCAAACAGCCTGGAGGAATTCATTCCTTTGTTAACAGGCAGGATGAGGCAAGGCCCACGATGCCAGAAAGATCTGAAGATTCGAAGCTGGGAGGTGTCCTGTCAATGCCTAGGAAATCAGCAGGGAGCTTTCTGACCTCACATCTCCAGGAAAACCTCAGGCCCAGGAACAGAGCCAGGGTGCATCCCTTCCATTAATGAATGTCTTTTGGCCTGACATTTTCATCCCCTTTGTGGGTACAAACACACAGAAAACAATACACAAATTTTTTTAAATCATCACTTGGGGGATAGAGGAGGCCTTATCAAAGCACTCTGTCTCCCCATTAGTCCCCCAGATGTGGGTGGGGTCATCAGGTCATATTATGTTGGCTAGAGAGATTCTGAGAATGCAGCCTTCCCTGAGCTTGTGACCCTTCACTGGAGCTGAACCAGGCAGGGGTCAGCCCTAAGGTCTTTTGAGCAGCGAGATTCCTATGGAAATTGATCTGAGGAGCTTTGCTGACACATCTATACTGGTCAGAGGTCAAGACTGATGCCTGCCACACAGGACTGAAAGGGCAGGGCCCCTCTGCTATAGAAACCTCCTCACCAGTGCCTCCTCTCTTCTTTAATAACACTACTCCTGTGTTTGTGTATGCATGTGTAAGCACTTGAGTGTGTGAAGTGCATAGACATGTGGGTGGGTGTGCACGTGGATTTCAGAAAATATCTCCAAGTGTCACCATTTAGAAAAGATGTTTTTTGAGACAGGGTCTGTCTCTGTCCTAGAGCCACCCAATTTGGCTAGACTGGCTGTCTGGCTGGCCACGGAGAGCCAGAGATCTGTCCCTGCACCCTTGCCTAGAACTGGCAACTGTGAGAAAACAGCTACTTTCTTTTGTTTGTTTGTTTGATTGATTCTTTCTACAAGACTTCAGAGGATTGAACTCTGATATTCAGGCTTTGCAAGGAAATCACATTACTGACTGAGCCACCTGCCCAGCACAGAATAACTTATCTCAATGATTATAAGGAGGATCAGGATTCAGATGAATCTGAATCCAGTTCTAATTCTGATTTTTCTCTACTGCGTGGCCTCAGGAATGGACTTTCACGGCTTGGGGTATGAACTTCCCATCTGCGACAGACAAAAAATGGCTTGCAGGTAGGGAAACTCGTGGTCCATAACGGTTGTGGCGTGAAAGCAAAAAAGAGTCTCCTCTCTGATATGAGGGATGGACCTTGGCCTGACTGACAATGGAGTAGCCTAAAGCTTAAGGGAAACGGAGGGGAGGCTGGGAGAAGGCGGAACCAATATGGCAGCTGTTCCAAGGAATGGACAGAGATCGTGGCCATGCAGGAAGGAAAAATGCCCCGTCCCAGGCCTACGCAGACAACCAGGAACCCAGAAAGCAGCATTCTAAGTCCCGGCAGGCCTGAGAATCACGTGAGTGGGAGCACAATTATGGGGGATGAGCTAGGACCTGTGCATGGTGATCACAGGCTATTTGAGCCAGCCACCAACACCCAGGGAGAGGGCTGAGCCCAGCATCTGGCTGATGCAGGCTTCGCAGGCTGTGCATAACTAGAGACTTTGTAGCACCCATGGCCAGCTAATTCCCGGGCTGGCCATGGGTGCCTGGCAGCTTTGCAAATGCTGTTAAATGAATAAACCTTTCTAAATAGAAAATCAGCTTCTGTTTCACCCAGTTGGATGAACCAGATCACACCCGATAAAGTGTGGAGAATAAATTTATGCAACAATGGTTCAGGTCTTGGGACAAATGGGTGCTGCTTTGTGACAGAGCTGGACTATAGGAGGCAATGTTTACTTTGCTAGATGCTTTGAAGTTTTGAAAAGTAGAATCATTGTTGCACACAAATGTGGAGATGCCTTCATCCTCAGAGCTGAGCCTCCCTGATGGATGACGGATGTTTCTATCACCACACTGCCCACATCCGGGACCTGAACTGATCCCTGTGAAAGCCTTCTCACTTTGGACTTTCCTCACAGAGTCTACAGGTAGGGCATTGCTGAGGTTCACAAAAGAAGGGCAACTTGCCACCACTCGGGGCTTAGAAAGCAGACTCGTTCTATGACACTCAGCACCCAGTCAATGCATGAGCAAAGATGGAGCCTTGCTAACTAGTCTCTGAATCGAGGACCAAACGGCTCCACACAAAGCAGGCAACTGTAATGCAAGCAGCATGGATCTCATGGTGGGGTTCTTCTATATGTAATTATAGCAGGCTGAATTCTGGGGAAACTGGGCTTCCAAAACAAGCATATCTTCCTGAAAGAGCCTACTGTGACAGCAGGACAGAGGAAGGAAGGAAGGAAGGAAGGAAGGAAGGAAGGAAGGAAGGAAGGAAGGAAGGAAGGAAGAAGGAGAGGAGAGAAATAACCTGTGTCTGCCAGGAATGGAGCTGGCACTGTCTCTGCCTCCCCTTTAGCTAAAGAGTATTTTTGCTTCCTCTCTTGCTCTGATTAAACTCTCCTCATTTAGTATGGTATCACATTTGAATTCCTGTCATTGGGGAGCACAGGAAGGGAGGCCAGGATACAGGAATCTGTAGACCTTCCCCTAACACAAGGAGCTGGTACAGCTTCAGGTAATTTCCTCCAAACCATTTTCTACCTCCTTGTGATCCATAATATCAAGATATCTTTAGATCTTGATTATACAACAAAGGCAATGCATTCTAGAGTTGGTCCATATGGGTAGAGCTCTTGTGTGCTGGAACCTTTCAGATGACATCCTGCTGGGGCACTGAGAGCAGATCTTTGAAGACCATTCGAATACCCTTCCTCTCTTTAGTTTCTGACACTGAGTGGCCACTATTGCTTCTCCAAGCATACCTGCCCACATGTGCCTTTTATCCAGGACTGAAATCTTCAAAGCCATGAGCCAAAATCAAGCCTCGTCTCTTTAGAAGCTGAAAAGTTAAGCCAGGTATTCATTCTGGTGCTTGAACCCAAACCTAGTAGCTCAAGCACTTTGAGAAATCAGTTAATGGATGTGTAACTATGCAGGCACTTATTCCTCTGTGTGCAGGTGGAGGTAAGAATGCATGCATATATGTGTGTACATGTGGTGGCAACCAGAGAACAAATCTCATGTCAATTTTCAGGAGCTATTTGAATGTATTTATTATTTACTCATTGATTCATTATGTAGACAGAGTCTCTCTCCGGCCAGGAACTTGTCATGTAGGCTAAACTGGCTTGATAGGGAGCCCCAGGGCACCAGCTAAGTCGCCCTCCCAGCACTGCAATGGCATGGGTATGGGGGACTAAACTCAGGTCATCATGATTGCAAAGGAGAATAAGTCATCTCCCCAGAACTTCAAGCACTTCTTCAAGTGCTACATGTAGTATGGTTAGGGCCAGGTCAAAGAAGGAAGGAAAATTCTTAGTAGTTTCTAAAGAGGTATTGGTGGTTCTTTGCAATTTTTTTTTTTTTAGTTTAAATAGCCCTAGGAAACTGAATTGAAACATCTGCTCTTTAAATATTATTTGTTGTGCATTAGTATAATGGTAGCTAATAAATATATTCAATTGAAATGTATCCATAAAAGAACAAAAATACATTCATTGTACCTGCTTCATCCATCTGATTAATTTAATGTATTACATAATCCTTAAACCAATACTTACATATAAATATATATACCCATATTTATTATATATAAAGACCTGTCATTTTAAGTTCCTTGTGATCAAACACACACAGCTATGCCCAGATGGTTCCCAACTTGTGATGGTATATGATTGGGGGGTGGTCTCTAAGGGAACAGAGCTGGGAGAATTTATAGATATGTGTGTGTGTGTGTGTGTGTGTGTGTGTGTGTTAGATTGGCTTGCACGATGTGGGGGCAACAATGATCTCACAAGGGACAGACCAAGAATACATCAGTTGTTCAGTCCACAAGGCTGGAGGTCTTAGGTGTACACACCTGGTGTTGAAGCTGCTGGATGATTCCTATATTACTGCTGATCTTCAGTCTCAGTTGAAATCCCAAAGATTCTGTTTCTAACATCAACAAAGAAATACCACAGCTACCGAATAGATGGATTTGCCAGTGACCTTGAAAGCCCAGGTTTCCTCCTCCCCTGTCCCTCTATCTGGGATGCTGGCAGATGATGACACCTATAATGAGGGTAGGTCTTCCCCAGTCAAATGCTGTAATAAGGAAACTCTCTCACAGTAATGCCTAGAGGCCTGTGTTTTAGTGGATTCTAGATCCAGTCAAGTTGACAACCATTAGCTATCACAGACAGTTTGGCTTACAGTTTTTCTACTTTATAATGATGGGAGAATTCTTTGGCATTCAGTAGGAATTAGAGGCTAAATGTCTACTTTAGGCTCTTCCTGGGCCCATGGTAACAGGCCTACGCTCCTCTTGCAAGGTCTATTCTGTGCCAACTCAGCAATCAATCACAAAGATCAAACACATGCTCTCTACACTGAATGGCATCATCAGTGTATTTTGGAACATGCTTTCTGTTCATATATCCAATCATGTCTACCAATGTGCCTACAGAAGACAATCAATACTTTCCTATGAAACAGGTTTTTATGTTTGTGAACTCCATTTCCTAGAGAAAACAACACACCTATGTTAAGCATTCTACAGGGCTGATTACTGATTACAACTTCAGTAACTGTGGAGAGTTGGAATGTTGCAGATCCAGATACAAATTATCTTAGACTATCTTTAGCCCCCTTCATAGATCTCACTGCCCACCTCTGTGTGTGACCAGCAGTGCTTGTGACCACGAGGTAAATCCCTATGGAATGTAAGATCAGAGGCCCTAGCTTTGATCAGGCCAAAGGCCTGGATGTCACTAGAGAGTATCTAGGACCTACATAGACACTTTCCCAATATGCTGTAACCTGTCCAACTGACATCCTCATCTTTAAAGCATGTCTTGATTTATGACTTGTTTGTTCTGTTATTAGAAAACTTCAACATTCCTACATTGGAACACAATATTAGAGTAACATGAATCTGTGCCCTTGGGCCATGGCCTCTTAAATTTACCTCCAGAAAAAAAACTAAACTATCTCTTATTCTGTATGAGGGGTGACCTATGTTTCTGTGGTCATATATGACATGATTTGGCCCAGAAGCTAATGTAGTGTAGTGAGCATTGAAGGTGTGTGTGTGGTGGGGTATGTGAGTTTGGGTGCCTAAGGAGGCACTGGATCCTCTTGGAGCTGGAGTTATGGGTGGTTATGAGCCACCTGATATGGGTGGTGGGTTTTCAAACTCAGGTCCTCTGCAAGACAGGACCACTGAGCCATCTCTCCAGTCGCTGGACTTTAGCTTCTTCCTTCAGAAGTTACATGACTATTGTACCCTCTCCCCTTCTTGGAATAGAAAGTATTTTGGCCGTGTAAGCATGGCAACAAAATAAGCAAAAGAACAGTTGACACCCTCTTCCTGGATGAAGACATCACAAGACCATGACTTGGGACTACAGACAGTACCAATCCCCCAGGTCCAAGTGATGTTGGAAGTAGAATATATAGGGACAAGAGAATACATAGAAAGTAGAAAGGCTCATGGAAAGTGGAATTCTGTGCAGTAACTTCTGAGTCACACCCCAATGATGGGGGTGTAATGGGGCTTTGCAGTATCACAGCTACTTTGGGAATCACCCACAATCCCCCATTGTTCTATAAGTAACTTCAGTAAACTTATTGGTTCATCAAGATGGCCTTCAGTACAATCTTTGATTTATCACTGGAGCCCTACATAAGGTGAGCAGACATTTCTTCACATATCCATAGTAAAAGTGAATGCAGCAGTTTTTCTTAAAGTATACACAGTAATTTTATATGTTAAAGGTCATATACATTATATATAATGCATGACACAGCTGGCATGTACAAATAGACTATACTTAAATAGTATATGGCATTTTTTCTTTAATTTTATAAGGTTATCCTCACAAATAAATTATATATTCTATTATATGTGAATACACACAGACACACACACACACATATTTCCCAATGAGTTTCTGAAAATTTCAACTGTTCGAGGTAGTTAAGAAGGTGATGACTGATTTTTACTATGTGCATTGACTCTGCTACTGGAATGTTTTAGTCTCTTTGACAACTTGCTCAGATATCAAATTCTCACTAATTGATTAACTTGATGAGGCAGAATTTGAAAATCAGAGTTGGACTCTCAGCCTAAGATTCACTGGATATTTCTGAAGGGTATCTGTGGGTAGAAAGCAGTTTGGTAAGAAAATCATAGGCTTTATTTTCTTTTTTAAAAGGGCATATATAATCATCACTCCTGGTCTTTGGCATACCTAAAGCACATCTGTTGATTTACTTTGTGTATATATGTGTGTGGTACATGTTTTCATGTGGGTGTGTGCACATGTGTTATGAATACAGATGCCTACATGGAATGTTTCCATCAGTCATTCTCCACCTAATGGTTCAGAATCAAACAATGGAACTTGAGTGTTGTATCCCTCGACCAGCAAGGAAAAACCGCACTCCAGACATATCGGTTGCAAGCAGTTTTATTCAGTCCTTCTTCCAAGATAGCAACTCTTCCCCGAGACAGCAACTCCAACTAACAGCCACTTGAACTCTCCAACAGTAACTCGAACTCTCTGACTGCAACTCTAACTCTAACTCTCACTTTCCCTTTCTGGGCTTCTTCTCCTTTTATATCCCCTAGCTTAGTCAATCACCTAAAAGGTCAAGTCATGGGCTGCTAGCCTCTAGTCGGTAAACATCACATGCAGGTCACAAGGCCTGCATGCTTTTAGCAACCAGTCATACTTCCTTCCTGTAACCTTGGCAACCTCCTGGCTCTAGGAGGAAGCAGCAGCAGGATGCCATCTTTATTTCTCCCCACACTTGAGCTTATCCATCAACCTAGGCAAATTATGCATGAACACTAGGAATCCCTCATTCTCCAGCCTCCACTCCCAACATAGTGATTACAGGTATGCATCACAAGGTCTGGCTTTCACCTGGGTATGCAGCATCCAGACTCAGATCTTTCTGCTTATACATCATGTGAACTCCTGGTAAACTTGTCTGACTCGGACCTTGACTCATTGTCTTTGCCCAGCACTCTAAGAGAGTTTCCTACCACAAACCACTCCCTGATGAACCTGAAATTCCAGGAGCGCATACAAACATAACTGACAGCAGCAAGTAGCTTTCTAAAGAAAACAGATAAAGTATACACAAAGGCACCAGCACCAAGATTACAAAGTGAGTTAGCAAGCAGGTGTAAGCTAGGACTCTGTGAAGAATGGAACATATACATAAAAAGAAATATCCTAGCATAAATGGCTTGTTTAAGCTTATACACAGTATGAGAAAAGCACATTGATGATATTGTAGGACAGTTTTCTGTAGTGTCTCCTTTGTCTTAAAGTTGTCCAGAAGAGTAAGCTACTGGTCCACAGTGACAACAGAACTGTGCAAAATGAGACTGTAATTTATAATGGGGACTGATTCCTATGTCTAGATAGAAGAGACCTCTTTTTAGGCATCAGGGAAATTATGGAAGGGTGACTTGGTACTTGCACACAAACCATATCAGTAATTATTTTGCAGTTGGGTTTGTGATAAAAAAAATTTATATGTTTGGGATTACTTAGTTTTGTTCTTTTTTGTTGAGATATGGTCTTTCTATGTAGCTGAGGCTGGCCTAGAACTCACTATAACAGCACAGACTAGCTTCAGATTTTTTTATCTTCTTGCCTTAGCCTTCTGAATACTAGAGATTACAGCCACTGGACATGATGCCTGGATTCCATCTTGTACCAGCAAGCGGTGCACAATTGTACCAGGACAGTCAGAGAGATGGCTCGGTGGGTAAAGTGCCTGTTTTGCAAGCATGAGGCTCTGGGTTTGATCCCCTGAAGCAAAGCGAGGCCGGTACTGGCGCCTACTTTTAACCCTAGTGCTGGAGAGATGGAGGCAATTCTGTGGCGCCTTAGTCAGCCGGTCTCCCTTTGACAAAACAAAATGGATGGCTCCTGAAGAATTCACACACATTTACACACACGCACGCACACACACACACCACTTTTAACCCTAGTGCTGGGGACATGGAGGCAATTCCTATGGCTCCCTAGTCAGCCAACGTCGCTTTGACAAAACAAAATGGATCGCTCCTGAAGAATCTCACACACACACACACACACACACACACACACACACACACACACTTCTCCTACGCCTGAATTCCCCAGGTTGCCTGAATTTCACTTCTACAGCTAGGCAGTGGCTTTCCTAGTTCCGCTCTGTTCATGAGTGTTCTCTGTCAAAGTTTTCATTTGTTTCTAAAAGACAATAAACTACCTTCTCTTCCAAGTGTTTCCCTGAGCTACAGTGGATGGAATACTACACTTGTGACCCTGTTATGTATCATGTGTCCCACAAAGAGTGGCACCTTCATCTCTTACATCATTTCCCTTTGGTTTCTGTGCTGCAAATCTCTATGAGGTTTGGAAACTGAGGCAACATCTCAGGTACTCCTGAAACACAGATCAATGAGAACACGGAAACTCTCACTGTGGCTTTTAAATCTAAGTCTTGGCACTTGAGACTTTTTCCCTTTTAAAAAAATGTGTTTTTGTGCTTGCTTAAGCGTGCACAAAGTCCTGAGTCCAATTTGCTCCATGCTGCAACCACAACTCTACGGTGGAGGTGAAGTAGATGCAGGATAATCACTGCAAGGTTAACCTCGACTACAGGGCAAGTGTCAGGACAGGCTGGGTTACATGAGCCAATGTCAAAAAGAAAAGAAAAGTCAAGAAAGTCCAAGGAATTCATAACGGCGGGGCATGTTCTTAAGAAAATTGTCATTAGTTCAACATCTTCCGTGGATACATTTCTCGTAAAGCGTCTGTCATGGGTTCCTTGGGATCCTTTTAACACAATGTACCATCAGGGATGCTCAGAAATGCAGGAGCATCACTGCGTGCATGTGGTCATGTGTCATCAGGCTCTGGTCCAGGACTGCAGGAAGCAAGGGCTAAACTGGCAAGGAGGGCATCTTAGTGTCCTCAGGCTGGTGATTAGGGATTGGACGATCTCACTTAGTGGCCCCTTGACCTAAGCAGGTCACCCTGCATCCTGATGATTGACAAGGATACTATCCCAGGCGCCTTCGTTTCCAATGCACTGATACCGCTTTATCTTGTCCCTCCTTTAGCAAGGCCCTTTCCAAGTTGCAGCCCTGACTCTGCCCGGGGAACACATGGACTGCGCACAGACTTGGTCCAGCTCAGCGCGGCTTGGAGCTCCAGGAAGATGCGTCGTCCACAGGCTCGGTCCACAGCAGAGCAGGCCGGCAACGCGCCTGCGCAGAGCGGCTCCAGAGCGCGCGGCTCCGAGCAGGCGCGGGTCCGCGAGAGGCGCGCGGCTTGGCTCGCGCGCGCTCTCGGCGCCGGCGGGCAGACTCCTGCCCAGAGCCGCCCGGGGCGCGGCGTGCGCCGCTCCCCTCTGCCCCAACCCGGCGGGGTCTCCCGCTCTCCGTCCAGGGCCAAAAGTGGGGCGGCGGCCGGCGACTGCAGCCTCATGTCTGGCTTGACCCTGCGAGCGTGGCTGGCGCACCTATGCGGCCTGGCATTCGCTTCTAGTGGGGCCGCAGCACGTGGGACTCCCTCTCCTAGGACCATTTGGCACCACAGTTCTGCGCATACCACCTTATAACGTGCCCAGCCTCAGTTTCCCTCTCTGGGAAATAACCTCGAGGGGACCTGCCCGCCAGGTCCAGGACAGCTGCTTGATGGGAGCATCCCATAGAGCGCTGGTTCTCAGCGACTTTGGAGATTTCTGGCTCTGTTTGGGAGCAGTTCTGTTTCCTAACTGGCACAGGGGGATGGGGCCTCTGCTATCTGCTAGAGGCCAAGTACTTGCACAACATAGTTCTGGGGCATGTCCTAGGAAGGACTTTTCCAGCCTCCGGCTATCACTAAGGCCAAAGTGAGGAAACCTTGCCAAGAGCAAGCTGGGCCTTTACCCTGGACTCTGGAGAAAAGGCAGAGGCTGGTGCTCCACCACACACAAAAAATGTATTTAAACCCATTTGCTCGAAAGTTTGACCGTCAGGAATCAGGAGCATGAACACAGAGAATGTACTGAGTACTCAGTCTTGGTGGGACAGCTAGTTCACCAGAAAGAAGTCACTTAAAAAAAAAAAAAAAACACTCAAATTGAAACTCTACACTATGGTGCTAAAGTCAACCCAAAGCCTCAGTACAATTGTGAATGAAACATGCTAGACTCATATGCCCCACAAGGCGCTGTATGTCTGTAACCAGGTCTACTTGCGTTCTTTACGTGGCTAGCCTGTTGAACTGATTGCCACATGTGGTAAAACACCACCAAGGGAAATATTTGCTTTTACCCAATTAAACACAAGGAAGGGGTGACAGTTTTGAGAGGTAATGCTACTAATCCAAGATCTCTTAGCTAGTGAGGAAGATAGCCCAGAAATTGCTGGACTAGTTTCTAAATATAGATGTTAGATGCCATTACTTGTCAGTTTGACCTTTGTCCCCAATCACTGTGGGATTGTGAGGAGACTCATTTTGTTGGGAAAAACACAAGAGTAGTGTTCATTTTAAGGACACAGATAGAAAATCTTGAATTCCAAAGGCAGGGGAAACAAGGAATGTCCCTGGACACATAGTACTGATTGGAATGACGCCATCTGTGTTCTGCGATCACTACAATTGAAATTAAATGAGTTCATTTCAGAAACCTGGGATTCTTCAGTCTGCTTCGTAGAGGTCAAGAGATGTCATTGTTCCACAAATTACTGCTGCTTTAATGAAGGGTCCAGGTAGCCTTTTCTAAATGTAAAGCAAGCTGTCTCAGCTGACCCTGTTTTTAAAGTCTCGCTGAGGTTGATGCTAGAGCAGTTTGTAGGCCTGTCCTCATAGGCCAGACTTGAATTAAGGAATTTAGCTTATGTTGCCAACCAGAATCTGTTTTCTTGAGCAAATCATCCTTTCTCCCAGCAGTTTTTGAACACTTTGCTTCTGGTATGTGTGCTCTCACCTAGAATATCTCACCCATGTGTAAGGGGCCCTTTCTCAGGTTTGTTTGTAAGTCTGTGCCTTGGAATCTGCCCCAGGACTACAGTACACAGGAAAGTGAAACTGAAACCATTTTGTGAGGAATAGTTGAGTATTATACAGGAAGTTTCTTTACTTAGAGGAGACTGAGGAAGTAAGTGCAACTTTTAAGGGAAATCTTGACTATAGTTCTCCAAATGACTGTGCTGTACTGTTTGGAATGTGATTCTGTTACTGAAGGGAAGACTCTTTCAGAGGCTTTCTTTGTGAATCAAATGAGCGGCTGATCACCTGTGTGTTAGGGAATCATCTTGTGTCCCCAGTTCACAGGGAGAAAAGGTAACAAGTTACTGATCAAGGGGGATAAGAAGGAAGATGAAGGTGATGGTAACTGGGGCAGCCTGGTCCCAGACACCCAGCCTGGGTTCTGAGAGTGCTGGTATCAAAGGCATGCACAATTCCCTGATCAGTATAGAAAAATCATTGCACTGTTATTTTTTTAATTCATTTGCAATATTGGATTCTCTAAAAATATATTTTGTACAGACAGCCCATCTCAGTTTGAAATAGCTTTCTTCTAAGTGGGCCAGAGTCACATTCTGTGAGCAGGTTCCGGTTGAGACTGCACTGGTCTGATTTGGGGGTGACAGTAAATGATACCTAGTATGGGTATTGACTCTGTTACAAGAGCCAGGCAGGCAGAGATCAGTTGTTGAGGATATTCAGAGTTGGCAATTTGAGTATAAGTCAAATGTGGTACGCATAACATGGGTTTCTGGGTGTCTGATAGAATAGTTACTTAAACTTCTTTTAAAAGTCATAGTAGAAATATAAGGTTATTTCCAAACTCTTCAGTTAGAAAATAGTAAAGCCAGGCTTGGTGGTGTCCCCTTGTAATTCCTACTCCTCAGGAGACCTCAGAAGGATCACAAATCCAAGACCTGTCTGAACTACAGAGCAAATTTAAGGTCTGCTTCAACAGCTTAGCAAGACCTTGTCCTAGAATACAAAGAGCTGTGGATATGCATCAATGATCAAGAACTTGCCTAACTTTTGCAAGGCTCCAGGTTGAGTCTAGTGCATCCAGAACAGATACAACTCGGGGAGGGGAGATGAGCATACTTCCAGCTGTCATGTAGGACATCTCTGTGAGTGTTTGCAGACTGCACGATTTCAAAGAGCACCTCTATCCATTCATCCACTCATTCCTGCCTGTTTCCCTGGGCTGCTCCTAATGTTCCCCAGCCAGGGTCTCTGGGGTCTAACAAGAACACAGGACCCAGGGGAATGCCAACCTGATGTCAAAATGTCAGTTGTGTGTGTTACTTGGGGCTTTCAGTCTAAAGAGATGGAGAGGAACAGCGTTGCTTTGCAGCAAGTCCCCAGAGCCCGGGTCACTTGTGTGCTTGCCACCTTTTGACTCCCCTCTGATGGGACCCAAGGTTTCAAAGCACAACAGTACATCAGGTGGTGTCTAGCCTCGTTCTGAGTGCTGAGTCATTCACTTTAGGTTGATGTTTGTAGAGTCTTGGCTCACTCTCAGTCAGGGAAAGCAAAATAAGACTTGGTCATACCCCACCCCTCCGTGCCTGCATCTTAGACTTCCCATTCCTGGGTAAGGAAAGGATTGTTTCCGGAAATAAGCATGAACTTGGGAAAGTGGGGTCAGGCCAAGGGCCCAGTAGAGGAGGACATTCCATTGTATGTTTCTGGGAAAGTATGCTGTTTTGAACCTGACACCTTTTGAACTATGTCACCCTGAAGTGTGCTCCTATAGTTGGGTGTCCACTGTCTACCTCCACTGTTCTTGTTTCTAGAGGAATTAAGGAGGTGTGAGACTTAAATCTCCACATGCCGTGGGTTCATGGGAATTGTGTCCAGCTGGCACTGGGGTCCTGGTATCAGCAGGTTTTGATGAGGGCAGATGTCCTTCCAAACAGACTTTCTCCTGCCTGCCCTGTGATTTTATTTGGAAACTGAACTGAATCATGGGACAGCCATCATTTTTGTTTGTTGTTTTTAGAACAAAGCTCTTTGTTTTTTGTTTTATTTTTCTCTTTGAAAAAGCTGTTGAGTATGACAACAGGTCCCTTTCATGTTTCAATATGTTTGATAATGTGGTCTTTTTGTTTTTAGAATACTGTAAATACCGGTCTTTTCTGTCATTTGAATGTGTTTGATGGAGACTGAATACAATGGAAATAAGCAAAGTGACCAGTGTGCATGCAAACACTCTCAGATTCCAGGGGACTGTGAGACCTGCTTGAAAATTAGCTAACTGATCCACAGCTGCTGAGCCCAAATGATTGGGTCCCTCTCAAACTCCACACACCCAAACTTCATTCTCAGTGCCCTAGTGTTTTCAGGTGGGGATTGGGGCATGACCACCCTTCCTCAGGAGTCGGATCAAGTCCTTATGAGAGAGGCTCCAAGGAACTTGTCTGCCCCTCTCCAGCCTGAACAAACTGAACAAACTGTGAGGCCCCACCCATGAAGCAGAAAGGAAACTCCCGCAGACACAAACTCACTGAACTTAGACTTCCCGGAACAGCATGCTAGACCCCACTGATGCTTGAAAATGGCTGCTGGTACCTGGTATCCTTTGTTTGAGCACTTTAGCCTGAACTGAGCCACAGCCTGCCCGTCACTGGGAAGTGCAAGCAGAGATTACAGTGGAAGGAAAAGTTGCTAGCATCAGATACAAGCCTGTATGTGCTCATGGTCCTTTCTGTTTCGAAAACTATTGTGTTTTGATGGGGAGGAGCTCTGTTTCATGGTGAGATTGCTGTGTTCTTTTTACTGTTCTGTGTGTGTGGAAGGGGAGTGGGAATATGTATGCTCTGGCATGTGTGTTAGACAAATTGCTGGAGTCATTCTCTCCTTTTACCCTAGCGGGTGGAATTTATCTTGCCAGCAAGTGTATTTACACTCCTGCCCATCCCATCGTATTTGAGACTTAAAAGGGTCTCAAAGAGGAGTTCCCTTATAAAGTAGAAATCTAACATGTCATTTCTGCTGTGTAGGTGCCCTGGAAGAAAATAGTTTCTCCTTGGGCTTTGCAAAGGTAGACTCGTATCACAAGAGCCCACCTTGAATCTATTTCAATACGTGTATGTGTTAGTTTTCTGTCATTGTGATGAGATGCCCACTACAGACCATGAACAGGCAGGAAAAGCCTGGGCTGGGCCTTCATCTGGGCTCAGTCATCCTGTTGCTTTGAGCCTGTGGCCAGGCAGAACATCAGAGCAGGCAGCCTGCGGCATAGCACACTTGCACACCTCAGTGTCTCCAGGAAACTGAGAGCCTGTCCCATTATATTTGCCAGGGCATAGTGTAAGTGACCTCCTTCCTCGCACTGGACCCATCCTACAATTCCCACTGCTTCGCAGCACCACCATCAATAGGGAACCATGTTTAACACATGAGATTTGGGTTAGATGTTTAAGATCCAAACTGAGAGATGTTCACCTTCCTGCTTTGTCCTCCACCTCCCCCTTGGCCATGGCTAGGTTGCCTGCAGTGGCCTTGCTTATGGCCTTGGGTAGGCCTGTGGCACCCTGAATCCGTCTAGTCCCAGGTGCTAGACCAAGAGACATGGTATGTGTGTGTATGTCTGACAGAGACAGAGACAGAGAGTCTGGCATTGTAGTTTAGAGCTAGTGTGCAGGACTCATTGAGGCTATAGGTGGAGGAGCAAACCAGAGTTGGTGGGATGTCCATTAGATATCAATCATATTGGACATCTTGGACATAGGCAAGAACAGGCATCTGTTGGGAAGCCTGTACACCTTGCTTCACTTTAACCCCACTGTCCTACCCCTAGCACCTTCTGCCAAGGTATGACTGTTCCAGGTTTACAGTGCTGGGAACAGAGCTTCAGCCACCACCATGAAATGTGGCCAGTACAAGGGAAGAGTTTGGTGACAAGTGTGGAGTCTAGGAGACATGTTTCAGGAGGCCCCTGCCTTGCCTCAGGTGCTCTGAGCTTTCTGGAGGTAAGGTACCACCTCCTGCTGAGCTCTGCTTTGTTCGGTCACTGTCTGGACAAGGTGCACACAGAAACAGGATCCTCCAGAAGGTTCCATCCACTGCACAGCAGGACACAAGAAAAATCAGCTATGCAGGTCTACTGTTGGTTCTGCCTACATCAGTGTGATTAGCATGATCTGTCCTCTCTACAAGGGAAACTGGGGAGACTTGAATTTTAACCATGAAGCCACAAATACCAAGAAGATAATTAAGAGGACATTGGTGACTTCTGTTTAAAGAGAGGAATGGAGAGCGTCCCCTCCGAAGGCTCTCTTTCAAGGTGTCGAGGCTGGTGGAGGTACCCTGGCTCCCAGAGGGAGCTGTGTCTCACAAAACCAGAGACACTTCACCTTCCCCTTCCTTCCTGTCCTTGTCTGACTTTGCAGCTTCTAGGGTTTGTCAAGACAGATGTCGCCAGCTTTTCTTGACCGGCAGCCACTGTTATCCTTCAAAGAAGGCTGAAAACTTCCCTGTATTCTTGGAAGCGTCCTCTGTGCTTTCTTGGCTGCAAACAAGACCCAGTGGATGTGGGCCATAAGGCCTCCCCGGTAGTCTCCAGGGCCTATTGTGAGGGCAGCTCCCTCTGTTTCTGTCTGCAGACATCTGCCTTGGTCTTAGTCACACCTCTCTTCCCAGAGGCCACCAAGATCTTGGGAAACTGGGAGGTGGAACTTGTGCTGAAGTGACGTGCTGTTTTTTTGAAGAGATGCGCAGGTCTTGTTTCTGTACTCTGCTCTGGGACCCAGCTTGGTCTGTGGCCTTAAAGCCCTGGAGGCAACATATTTACATACAACACACAGGTCACATCATCACATTTATTGTGGTTTCAATAGATTAAAAACTTTTTTAACTCTTGCTTCAGAAAAAAAAAAATCACTTGTTTATTGTTGAAATGTGATTGCTTACCAACATTACTGTAGTTAGGGTTTTGAAGGTCCTGGGCTTGGAGCCCAGTTGGGACTTGGTCAGGTCTCTAAGATGCATAGTCTAGCCCAGGTAGAACGTTAAGTCACTGAGATGTGATCTTGAAACAGGTATTGGGGGCTTGCCCCTTACCTCTCTCTTTCGCTTCTGGATCTTGAAGTGAGCGATTTTCCTGAGCTGAATAAAATTATCATGAAGTAAACTTCCAACTAAGTCCTTGCCTTCTGGAAGCCTGTTTTCTGGAGATGTGTTAAAGCCTAGCCAGCGGTTCTCATGTGCTCTGTTCCCCTGGTGAGCTCCTTAGATTCTGTAGTGACAGGACTTCTACTCTCTACCAGAAACCTAGGCAGTCTCCAAGGTGTGCCTAGTCAAAGAGGACAGCATAAATCCAGTGGTTGTAAGCCCTGTTCGAGCCATGGCATCAACCTATCTAGGTGCATGTGTTTAGACTTTGGATTTGACTGCCATTCTCCACAGTCCTCTCTGCCTAAAGAGGGAAGTATTGGTCCTGCATAGATCATCCACCTGACAACTGCTAGTTTAATTTTCTGTCATGAATGTGTCATAAGAGGAGGGACCTAGAGCTCACGAGCACTTGGCTAGCTGACAGCTTAGCAGTATTCTTTAGGAGCCTGTTCTGCGGAGCTCAGTGGCTGCAGTGGTGGAGCACCCAGCGTTCCCACTGTCCCTGAGGCTAAATCCCACGGTCCCCGTGCTAAATCCACCTCCTCTGGTTTATAGCGTGTGACAGACAGTGTGTGACATCTTCCAGGATGCAGGTGTGCATAACCAAACCATAACCAGCAAGACCCTATTGACTGTCAGACCGAAGACACCTCCTTCACTGTTGAACGTGATCTTATAAGAGAGATTGGTATATCATGCAACCGTTCTTTATGCTATTAGTGTTCGCTACTGGAGCTAATAAAACCACATTCTTGATTCTACCATGGCACCTAAAGGACGTCACGTCTCCTAAGGATCCTATCTGTAACACCACATGCAAAATGCAGGTACCTCGATGTTTGCCATCCAGTTGTGTCTGTTGACCTAGGTAGCGGGCATCTTTGACGGTGCCTTATCTCTCCTTCCACTGGCTCTCAGCCAGGCCTCTGGGAAAGACTGCCCATGTGAACCATCCCTAGCTTCACTTTGCCCGTGGCCATCCTGTAACTCTGGTCTTTCAGCCTTATTGCTTCCAAATGCTTCTAGGAAGGGTGCAGTGACGTCATGTTTAAGGATGCAGAGTTCAGCTTTGTGTGTCCAGTGCTCTTCCCTTCCCTTGAGACATCTCCCCATGTCCTTGGCAATTGTTCCCTTCACTTCAAGAATGGTCCATCCCCAAGTTCCTCTGCCCCATCTTGCTTCTCATGACACCTCATTGAAGTGTCTTCTCCCCTTTTGCACGGCTGCTCACCTGCTCACCTGGCAGCCTCAGCCAGTGCTCATGCTGGGAGTCCTGGGTCTTTGTCTGTCTCTGAGCCCTATTGTTTCCCCATGACCCCTGCGCTTCCTGAGGACTATGTGTGTCCTCTGAGAAATCGTGTCAGATCTTTACACAAGGTATGACTCAGTTTCCCCCATGCCTGGAAAAGGAAGTTGGTCAGATGGATGTGCCTGGCACACTGTCTGAACTACGGGAACATATGTAGGAGTTAATTATATGAAAAAAGAGGAATTGTCCTAAGTAGTCCAGGCTAGGAAGACCCTGCCCAGAGCTGAGACAGCTAGAGGTTTGGGGAGAGATGACAGGGACCTGGACTGGAGGTACGCAGCATGCACCATACCAGAGCTGAGAAGGGAAGGAGGGAAGCTCTAATTTCATGCTGAGGAGTTTAACTGTGATATGGCTTGGTGCCTTATAAGGGATACTATAGAATGTGTTTCTGCTGATGGGAGGAGCATTAGCACATAGAACCTGGGAGGCAGGCTACAGGGACACCACACAGTGCTGGTGAGTGATGGAAGCCTGTGAGTTTCTCTTAGGTTCTGGGACACACAGGGCTAGGTGCTGGATGTCAGCAGGCAGCAAGATACTGGGTACCACTTACGTCTTCTCGAGTGGATGCTAAAATGGTCTTTGATTGCAAACAAATCCCACTTGGTTTGTGCTGCTTTGCTCGTAAAGCTAGGCTCATCTTTGGACAGCTAGATATTGTGTATACACACACATTCATATATACCTCTACCCAGTTAGAAGGATCTGGAAGTTTACCTATGTCAACTTAAGTATCACCTCTTCACTGTCTCTAACTTGTCCATATTCATTCCTTCCTTCATCTTCCTCTTCCTCTTCTGAACCCTTCTCGTCCTCCTCTTCCTCTTCTGAACACTTCTTGTCCTCCTCTTCCTCTTCTGGACCCTTCTCATCCTGCTATTCCTCTTCCCTTCTCATCTTCCTCTCCTTCACCCTTTCACATCCCCCTCCTTGCCCCGCTTTTCCTCCTCCTTTCCTTGCCTCCTTGTCTTCTTTTTTTGCTTCTGAACCATTTTCCTCCTTGTCTTCATCCCATATTTCTTCCCTCTCGGTACTTCTGACTCCAGGGTCTTTCTCTGGTCAGCCTGCAGTTCCTCCTGTCCCCCAAAGCTGTCGTATAAGGCTCCATCTTTGTTGTTGAGCTCAGGGAGTTCACAGCCTTGGCACCTTTGGCTCTTGTTCCCTCTTGTTCCCACTTGCTTGCTCCTGTGTGTTCAGGAAAGGGGAGGAGTAGATGGCACACTGCTGGAGGAGGATGTTTATTTAGCAGTGATATGCCCCATGGTTTCCAAACAGGATCTTATTTTCCAAGGAAGAAAGAGAAAAAAAGGAACTTGAGTCCATGAGCACATGGACTGTCCATGATGGAATTGAGCTGGGATGTGCCCTTTCCCTGTATTTGACACCCAAAATGACTGTTCTTCCCCTTGACTTGTGTCAGATCTCAGCAGCATGGGGATTTGCTCCAGACTGAGTATGACGGTCCTCAGAGCAGTCACCTCACCCAGCCACACAGTGCACCCTTCAGTGTCAGTGTGGCTGAGCGAGGAGCCAACTCCCCAGACAATCGAAGTTCAGCCCGTCATGCGAGAACTATGTAGGAATTCCCAGGAAGGTGGCAGCGCTGGACACAGTCCAGGCTGTTCTGAAAGGCACACACAGCTCGTGAGGGTAGGATTATGCACCATTCTCTGAAAGTACAGAACTGAACTACTGTCTCCTGGAGCCTGGCAAGGACTTCAGATCTCAGGCACACACTGAGGTCTTGTGGCCTCAGAACTTAGGCCATGGAGAAAGAAACTCTAATCCACAAATGCCTGTGTGTCTCAGCGCATGAGTGCATGTGCCAGGATAGGCCAGGGTCTGTGGGGTCAGGGTTTTAGACCTTTCTTCTGTGCGTACTTCACTGCCAGTCTAGGGCAGGCCGTGTGGGATATCAAATAGGAAGGAAGAAGCACTACTGCTCGGTGTGTGGCCTGGGATCCGTGTTACTAAACTTTGGCCATGAGAGATGCCAGGGTGGCAGCAATTACATCTTATCATCTGTTTCCCATGTCTGTGCCTTCTCTAATTATGTCCCAGGCCACACTGTCAGAAAGACCCAACGCTAATGAAGCGGCCTGTCCTTTCTTTCCTTGAAAAGACTTTGAACTTATTTCATCCACAGGGACACTGGCCAGCTGCAGTTAAATGCAATTAGACTTAACCAACAGTTACTGGTAACTTGGGGGTGATGAGGGCTGGGATTTATAACAGTGGTAAGCATATTCACACATATAATCATGTTTACATTGATATCCATATGTGTCAACTCTGGATTATTCATGGAGCAATCATCAGGCCTGGCTGCCTCATCTGATGGCTGTCTGAACGATGTCTGTGTCCTCACTCATAGCAGAGTATAAACAAAGGGCCCCAAAGAGTGGTCATGTGAACTACCCAGATAATGAGCGCACATTTCCCCTATGCACATGTTAGAATTAGAAGTCACACAGCCAAACCCATGTTCAGAAAACCTTTCCTTGTCCTGCAAAGCTGCCTTATTTCTGGACATGCCCATCCTCCATCCCGTTTGTGATGGAAAATTTCATTTCTGCACCAACTTGGAATAGGAGCACTGATTTTCATGCCAGGACACTTCCGTTCCTTTCTCTCTGTCTTTCCTGTGTGTGTGTGTGTGTGTGTGTGTGTGTGTTTGTGTGTGTATACATATTTAGCAGCCAGAGGGGGCTATCAGGTGACCTTCTTCATGCCTTGCCTTCTTTGAGACTGGATCTTACATTCAGTCTGGAGCTAGCCAGTATCCAGGCAACCACAGGGACCCTCTCTGGGCCTCTCACAGCACTGGGGTTCTAGGCAGGGGCACTGCCACTTTGGGCCTTTTTTTCGGTGGGTGCTATGTATTTGATCTTGGGTGTTGATGCTTTAGCTGTACAGGCTGCTCCCACTGTACTGTCTCCATGGCCCCTGCAGTAGATTTTCATCTTTGGCTCTTCTCCTCACACAGGCGAAGCAGAGTGCACAATGTGTTTAATGTTTAACATGACTGTGGAGACATCTCGTTTTGCTTTCAAAAATGTTAGCGATTCAAAAACTTTTGTGTTCTTTAAACCTCTGATATCTGCCTATGCTTTTCACGTGGCTAGGTGATTTTAAGAAACCATAGCAGTACTTGAATTTATTTGCAATTTTTAATATAGACTATTATTGTTCTTTTAAGGCCTCTTGTGAATATAATATATTTTATTTGTTTGTTGAGGAATGTATGTTAGCTTTCTACCACATAACAATCTGAGAGGAATCAACTTGTAAAGAGTGCAAGGTTGAATTTGGCTCAGAGCTTTGGAGATTTCAGTCAGTGATTGCTTGGACCCGTGTTAAAGCAGCAAACATGTTTGCTAGGAACTTGGGGTAGAGCAAGGTTACTCTCTCTATTAAAAAGCAGAGAAGGGAGAGTTCTTTAAAAAGAGTGAAGATGTTAAGCTAGGGTAAGATTTTCAACATTCTCTTCAGAGACACACTGACCGGGAAAACCTCTCCAAGCACACCTCTTAAAGACTGGTTCAACTACCTCTTGGTATGCTGTGGTAAGACCAAACCTTTACCCAGAAACAGTGAGCCTCCGTTCTTTGAGTGGCATTGGAACTCTGATTCTGTTGTCTTCAAGCGCAAGTGCAGGTAATGTTTGTTAGCCTTTCCATTCTTCACTGTTGGCTCCTTTCTCCTCTCGGCCCAAGTGCAGTTACAGTAATCCCATAAATCACACATAAATTCTAGCCATGAAGAAGTTGCTTCTTCCCAAACATTCTCTAAGTGATCGAGTGGTTCAGATACGATGGCACACTAAGGAAACGTTCATCTCACAGCGTCTACGGTTCCCACACAGGTGACTAGCCTCTCTTTCCTTATCATAGGCACTAAGTGCAGTAATTTCTGAACTTTAGGAAAGTTCTACATTCTTTTCATTCTGCTCTCCAAATCACAGAAGTCCTAGAACATCTATTACAGGGCTGTCATCCAGTTCTGGGTCTTATAGCTTGGCATATATCCAATAGCATCTTACAAAGCCATCCCACTGACATTGAGAACTTAAAGCTGGTTCTAAATACACATCTGCCTAGCCCTGTTTAGACAGAAGTGGTCCTCTTCTGAGCTGTTAAGGCAAATTGCCCACTAAGCAGTTGAATGGACATTCGAGTGTCTCTGTGTACAGACCGTTTGTCCAGAAGAAAACAGCTGCACCTTCTGCCAGTCCAAGGCCTATTACATGAGGGTTGAGTCAGGGGATGTGCTCTGGTGGGAGACATCTTCATAGCTCATGGTTCTTCTGAGACATCCTCTGAGGAGTTTGAAGTACAGGAATTCTTGTGCATGATGCTAAATAGATACAGTATTTTCAATTTTCACTTATCAGTGTATGTGGAGGGTGTGTGTATGTGTACGTATGCAGGCACATTTATCCCATGGTACATGTATACAGGTCACAGTACAGCTTTCATGAATCAGTTCTGTCTATCCACGTTGGATTCCAGGGATTGGACTCAGGTCGCCAGGCTCACTTTTGCCTGCTGAGCTATCTTGCTGGCCTCAAGTATACATACATACATACGTATTATTTATTTATTTCTTCTCTCTGTGCATCTGTATGTCTTTTGGTTGACCTGGAACTTACCAGGGAGACCAGACATGCTTCTGTCTCACAAATCCCACCTTTGTCTCCCAAGTGCTGGGATTAAAGGCATGCACCATCATCCCCAGCCTTGTATACTCTTTTAAAAGGGTCCTAGTGCTTATTGCTTAAGACTTTCTTTCCTCCTTCCTCATGCTCAAGTCGCTCTCTGTTCCCCAACAAGAAGACCTGGATCTTATTACTGTTTTACTTTTTGACAATGGCAGTAGTGAAGAATATTTGGGTTGGACCCCATCACTTCAAATTGCTATGCTAAAAACCAGCTCCTCAGGACTTCAGAATGTGACTAGGTGTTCAGAGATGGGGCCCTTAACAATGTAGATGGTGAAAAACAGGGTCACAGAGGTAGCCCTAATCTAATAGGAATGGTGTCCTTACAACACAAATAGATGAGGACATGACAGACAGATAAAACAGACACACATAGACAGACACACACACAGGAATGGCTTTGTGAAGACGCAAGGAGGATATGACTTATCTCATCCTCCCAAGGCTTCCCAAGGAGGAACCGACAATTTTCCTGCCTTGACTTCAGATTTCCAACATTCAGTACTGTGAAAGAATGAGTAACAGCTTGTTGAAGAAGCCACCCAATCTCTGGTGTCATAGTAAGTGTCCAACAGTAAGCCCAGCTGCTGAGCATTTAGAGTCTCTACAAGGAGAGAGACATCTAGAGCAAGTTTGTGTGTTTTCTGTGTGGCGGTAACCTTGTGACAGCCAGCAAATAGGGAAGGCTCTACATGGATGTCCCAGCCAGCCACACAGGAGTCTCAGAAGTGATCAGATAGAGCATGCTGAGACAGTGGAGGACCATGCCTGTGCCTGATGCTTGTCTTCCCAGGATCATATCTTGCTCATCTCCTCCACTTGTTCTTGTGTCCTATAGCACAGTTTCCTAATGATTTCCATGGCACACGGGTTTTAATAATGTACTTTCATCATCCTCCCTTCCACCCAAGTGCACATGTGTTTCCAGTAACTGCTCCCACATACTCACCCTAGCCAGCGTATTCTCCACATTGTAAGGACCTATCAGGAGAATAATAAGAGAGATTTTTAATGAAGAAATCTTGGGTTAGACCTGAGACGTCACCAGTCAAGCTTTTGTGTGTTTTGTGAAGGACAGCCAGTGGTTTGCATCCTTTCAGGAACCTCTGGAGCTGCAGAATTGGCTCTACATTTGAGAATACAGACCACTCTTGCAGAGTACCTGAGTATGGTGTCCAGTACCCACTCAGGCAGTTGACAGACCACCCACATGTAACTCCAGGGGCATTCTCTCTGGCTTTAAAGGACATGAATTCACATGCACCGAGACATACACACACACACACACACACACACACACATACACACACACATAATTAAATGTCATAGAAATAAAGTTTGAAAAAAGTCCTGGATGTGTGGATTCAGAATAAATCTGTAAACTGAGGCTTTGGGAAGCCAGCCATGAGGGTCTAGGCAAAGAACTATCCATACACAGGTAAAAGGTTATGTGTGCATCTCCTGAAATTTACAAATTTCAGTGATCCACGTTAGCTTGAAGAGTCTTAAACTGTGACAATGTAAAAATTGGGGGGAGACAAAGTGCATAATATTGAGGTTGGTCCGAGTGACTCATCTGTGTAGTAATACTGGACACCTAGTACGCCCTTCAGTGAACTGGGGTACTGCTTCTGCAGACTTGGTGCACACCGCTCCCTGAACAGCTGCAGGTGCTTGTCATCCTCCTTGTTTGGGGGTCAAACATTTAAAAAGCATATTCATACATGTGCATGCATTTTGCTGTTGCTATATTTTTGTTTCAGACAGGACCCTGGTATGTAGCCCATATGGGCTTCAAAATCCTGATCCATTGGTGCCTGCCTCCTGAGGGATGCTTTCACACAGCACCACCATGCTTGGGATGCTTATGTTTTGGATGTGTTTGAGCGCTGCAGTATGAAGGCCCAGTTGGGGGAGGGGTAGTTTAAGAAACTTTCTTTTTGCATTTTAATGGATTTGTTTTCTGTGGGTGCTGGAATGTATTACCAAAGGAGAGCTTAAGACAACGGATCTGTGATGGCTCTGGATGTCTGCACTGTGAACTCTGTGCAAGGTTACCATTGGGACAATCTTTGCCGGCCCATCCCCTGTACTAGAGGTCTCCCCTCTTTCTTAGCTCATTGCTCCGCATATTAACTTCCTTTAGCATTCTTTTCAATTCATGCATTCCAAATTCCCCTCCAGAAATTGCCTCTCCTGGAATGAATATGATTTCTCACAGTCCTTTCTAATTTCTCCTATGGTTTCTCTCCCCCATGAATATATTAAGAATCTGCTACTCATATATTTTTTCTTTTTGAGACACTGTCTCCTGTAGCCCAGGCTGATGTCTAGATGTCTGAGTAACCATGGTTGGCCTACAGTTTCTGATCCTCTGGCATCTGCCTTCCCTAGCACCGGGATGAAAGTTTAGGTTCATGCAGTCAGTGCTGGGGATGAAATTCGCGGCCATGTGCGTGCTGAGCAAGACACTTGACCAGCTGAACTACATCCCCAGCCTGTTGGCTGGAGGTGTCTGGATTCCTTGAGTATTCTGCTATTTCTGGTTTCTCATTCTGTTTCATTGTTTGTTGTCTTAATTGCTTTTTTGTTCACGAGACTGCAGTAAGTATACCTACAGAATTTCGAATATACAACTGAGGGTACTGCAGTTCTGCTATTGCCTCATACTGGTATGTAAGAGTGACTTTCTCAGTGGTCTTTCTGCTCACTTCAGTAACAGTGTATATAGGAGCCTAGGTTCTCTTAAAACCAACTCATTTAAAGTAGTGCAGGAACCCTTTACCCTGGTATAATTTCAGTCTCAAAATTCTCTTTTAGGATGTGGACATACAAACGTCTCCAAATGGCTATCCAATCAACAGAGACACCCTGAAACTTCATGGGGACTCCGTTGTGGCTTTGTAACTGTGCCCCTGGAAGTCAGGACTGGGGACAAATATTCTTAGTATATGAATCCTCTTCTCCAGCCTTGGAATCCTCAGCAGAGAGTCCCCTTCCCAGATTCATTTCATTCATTTCCACTTGCTGAGTAGTGATACAGTCAGGATGTAGCTTTGGTCCCCAAAGTTCCTTGTGTCAGAGATTGCAGGAGCCCCCACACCACAATATTCAAGTGGCCTTTAGAAGGTGCTGCAAATTAAGTAATTGGAGCTGTGCCCTCAGGGAGGGATTAATACTCTCTGGAGTGGCTTAAGTAGTTGGGCTCAGGATTCAATCCCATGGAAGTCATTTGTTGTAAGTGAGCCTGCCACCCTTCCACAATCCCTCTGTAGACATCCATCATGCTGATAGTTGTTATCCTGTTCATTGCTAGATATAATCCAAAGTCTCAGTTTGTCCATTCACATGTACGGTATACTTTAGCTAATAGTTTTAACTATTCTACATAACTGTAGCTTACCACTCTCTGTACCTGTGTTTTGTTCTATGTTGTTTTACAGTGTGGAAAACCACAATCAGCCTTGCGTGCACTAAGCAAGGACTCCCCATCGAACTGCTTCTCCAGACCTTGGTCTTTCTGAGACTAGGTCTTGCTATTACTCAGGCTCACTGGGCATTTACTCTGTCTACCACGCTGATGTCAGACTAACAGGCCTCCAGCCTCAACTTCCTAAAAGCATGTACTCACAAGTGCACTATGTTTTCATGTGGATGAACACTGCTGTTTCTCCTGACTAAATACCTATACTGCGGCTTAGCTGTTGGATATCCCATAGAGATGTGTGTGTTGAAGGCTGGGGCCCCAGCTTTGCACTGCAGGGTCCTGGAAGACTCTTTGATAGGTGAGGACATGTCCTCGAAGGGCAGGCTTTAGCATACCAGGAGAGTTCTTCAAACTCAGTTATAGCACAGTGAACCCATTGTGGCGTGCTGGCTCTCCATTCCCACACTCTCCCTCCACCTTTCCTCTTTTCAAATCGACTGATCAGCCTTCTTTCTGTGACATTTGTCACAGCGATGGAAAGCTGACAAAGGCAACCTAGAAGTGATTGTTCTGCTGCAGAGCAGTTTTTATATTGGATGAGCTTCTTCCTGCTGCTGTAAACAGTGAACAGAGTCCAGAGGCTCTAAACCTCTCAGAGGGCTTGTTGTCTCACAGTGCTGCCGGGGAAGCCCACTACTGGTCTCAGCAGGTCAGGTCAGAGTGTGGGCTGTGCTACACGTCTTCCTGAGGCGACAAGGGAACAGCACTCTGGCCTCTGATGTCCTTTTCACAGCTTGCTTTCTGAATTCTCTGTTCCTTTTCTAAAGTGAATATATTGTGCCTCCCCAGTCAAAGATCTTCAGTGGAAACCACCTCCAGGGCCCTGTTACCAAAAAAATCAAAATGATCTCTCTGCTACGTTGTAAAGTTCAGTTCTGTATGTAGTCAGCATGCAAGTCCATTGTATGTGTGTCTGTTTGTGTATGTCTGTGTCTGTGTATATGTGAGAAAGAGAGAAAGATGGGATGGGAAGAGTGTTGTATATGTGTATATGTGTATGCTCTCTAAAGCTAGTCTGTTTCCTTTGTATTTTCTGAGAAAACCTGTTCTCCACATATTCATGCTTTCTATTCTAGACAAGAAACCTCTGTACTTTTATTTGAATCTAACTTACCCCCTCCCAATAGACTGATTAATGTGTGGAATTATTATCTTCTGGAGTTTAGTATCTTCTGGTGGTGTTTGGGAGGCTGTGCATGGAGACTTTTGGTGGTAGGGACTGGCTGATGGAAGAAGGTCAGTGAAGTCACCTTTGAAGGCTGGATTCCTGGTTTCCCTACCTTGCATGCCACTCCACCTTGAATTCTGACAGTTGTTCCCACCATAATGGAATTTATTCAATTTCCACTGAAGCGCTGAGCCAGACTAAATCTTTTCCAACTTTAATTGTCCCTTTAAGTATTTAGTCATTGTGACATGGAAGGAACTAATATTCCTCGTGTGGCCTAAGGAAGAGCTAAGGAGTTTGTCTTGTGTTTTCTGGTCGAAGTTTCATTGTTTGAGTTTCACATGTTTCTGAGTATGGTGTCCTAAGGGTAAATGTTCAACACCCTTCCCCACAGTACAAATCTGTTTAGATAGAGGCATTGGTTATACCAATTCATTCAGAAACGGTCTTTGAGGACGGGATGTTTGCTTAGTATGTAAAGCACTTGCTATGGCATCATGAGTACTAACTCAGACTTAACACCCATGTAAATGCAAAGTGATTGCAGTGGCTCACCTGTAATCTGAGCACTCAAAAGCCAGGGAATTTCTGGTGCAGACTAGGTTGCTAGACTGTCTAACGAGTATGCTCTGGGATCATGCGAGAGACCTTGCCTCGATGTAGAGGACACAAAACAGTCAAGGAAGACCTGCTGTCAATTTCTGGCTTCAGCATACCCACTCACATGCAAACACATAGACATATAAAAGAAAGGAACT
Organism: Eospalax fontanierii; assembly: GCA_035773235.1. Taxonomy (NCBI): domain Eukaryota; kingdom Metazoa; phylum Chordata; class Mammalia; order Rodentia; family Spalacidae; genus Eospalax; species Eospalax fontanierii. The sequence continues at coordinate 3,466,093 of JAJHUQ010000048.1, read as the reverse complement.
TTGATTTCAATGAGGATGACTCAGGGAATAAGAAACTCAGGCCAACACCTATTAAATCAAGTAATTGCTAATGTCAGTGGATTATGCCGAAAGCTCATCAACTTTTATTTCACACATAATCGCTTGGGTAAATTACCACCACACATCATATTTATTGGTTTCCTTTGCCCTTGGAAGCATTAGAGCTTTAGAGCCACAGAAAGTGACATATCAAATCCTTAACAACTTTTCCCTGAGCCCACTAGAGCAAGCTTTTAATTTGAATCCCAGATTGCGTCTCAATTTCATGCTCCTTACTCATTTCTGGTTAAATTCCTGAGCATAAGGACTTACTATAGTTTCCCTGAAACTTGTAATGGTTAAGCAGCTGTAGCAAGGAGGCAAGGTCATAAGCTCTCAATACATGTGGGACAGGGCTCCCAGCATGTTAAGAACACAGCATCAGCGCTGTTTCAGAGTGGACCCCTGGACTTGTCTGAATCTCACGTTCCCATGGTTTTGTACTCTTTTCCACCTGTAGGCTGACTAGTGTCCAGTTCTCAGCAACAACTCATTGACTAAGAGGTCATTGTGCTTAGAGACAGCAACTTAACTGTAGGTCCTCAGATGAGGCAAGGTTTCTGATGTTATGATGCCGTTTCACCAGTTTCTGTTCCAGTAAGGCTCCTCATGGTCCTGAACGTGTTTTTGGCTCCTTTCCACTCATGGTTAAGGAGCATGTCTGCTCACTGGTGTATTTCCCATTGTAAAACGTTTTGTTCTAAATATCCTGCTTTTGTCAGTGGTTATTACCCAGGTGGCCCAGAGATACCACAATTCAGCTTGTCTGAACAAAGACACCCTGAGTCTTCGAGTCCTGAGTCTGTTCTGTTCTGTCATGAAATGTCCCAATTATCTCATAACTGTGCCCCAAACTGCTCTGTTTAACAGTATGCCCAGCATGGTATGGGAAAGGAAATGAAGAACTTAGTCTTATCAAGGAAGAATTTTCCCTCTCTGATCATGGCTGTCCCAGAACAACATACACAACCACAAATAGACACTAGCGATCTAAAATAGTTTATGTGTTTGCAACATAACTGGTGATAATTCCACTCCTTTGCTGATTCCTGTTATAAATATTTCACCACACAAATGTGTACACACACACATTATTCTGGGTCAGGGATAAAGAAGTGTCATAAGGGATTCAACCTATATGTTTTCAAAAGGAGGCCAAAACCTAGTAACATTGTTTCTGTTGGAAACAACCTGAGATAGTGTTAAATAATCTTAAAACCTAAGATTAAGTTTGGTTAAAAGGTTAGGAAAAATTTCCATGTATAACAGCTGGCCTTCCTGGAATAGTCATTGCCACACCCAGATAACTTTTTCACAATGTGTCTGTGCTTCTGATCTGTAGCATTTGGCTGTATTTACGGTTTTGACTGAGGGTGTTCCCAGTTTGTCCCACAAGAACCTCTGCTCGGTGATTAGAAGTCAACCGAGTGAATTTTAAGTCAGAGGAAACATAAATTTTTGTGGGTTTATCTTGTGGTATGCAGGTTTCTTTCTACCTAGCGAGGAGTAGGACTTGCTTTTTTTTTTAATTATTTTTTTTTCGCATTTATTCATTGATCTATCCAGTGGGGAGAGTGCCTATGTACCTGGGTGTGTGCGTGGCACTGCAAGCCTCTGGAGGTCAGACAACTCTCAGGAGCCAATTATCTCCTTCCACAATGTTGGTGCCAGGAACCTAACTCATGTCATCTGACTTAGTGGCAAGGACCTGTAGCCCCTGAGCTGACTCAGCCACCCTGCCTATTTTACTATTTAGCATTTGTCCAGGCAGACACTCCAAATGCCACATATTGATAATGATAAACATGTTTTGCCTTGTTTTGTGATAAGGTCAGGGATGGAACATAGCACCTTGTGCAGGACCCAGGCAAACCCTCTGCTACTGAGCTGTCACAGCCAGCTCCAAAGCTATGTTATTACTTTAGCTGCTATTTATAGTGCTGAGAATGGATCCCGGGGATCTGGACTCTGGAGCTAGGCTTCCAGCCCAGGAGGTTATGTTTTTTTGTAGCTTTTATTTATCTGTGGAAGGTGGTTTGGATGGAGACTTGCAAAGAAGGTTTAGAAGACATGAGTGTGTTTTTATGTTCCTGAACTTATATGAGTCTTCCAGTGTACACGTGTCTTGACTTCCGTTTCCCATGATACCGTTCTATGTGTGCCAGCCTCTCTGAAGCTTTTAGAGTGATTATCATGCAATATCTACTCTGACAGTTGCTGTAATGCGCACTACCATTAAAGAACATCTGTGCTTTAGGATAGGTGGCATGCCCTGTTAGGGTGACACTCCACTACCTCTGTAGGGAGCCCACCTGAGGATGACCATTAAGTGGTTTTCAAGAGGTACTTCCACCTTGCCTCTGTTTCCCTTTTCTGTGTCTTTGTGCAGAGGACTTCAGGTGGGGCTTTCCTGAGGGCCTGTTGCCAAGCCAGTAAGGATTCTGCTCTTCATGGGGAATTTGGAAACGGCTTACTTGTGGGAGCACAGAGTGAGGCTAGGAGGAGGTGGAGCTGGGTATGGGTGCACAGTGTCCAGCCTGCCGCCCAGCTTAGTGTGTAGACCAGGAGGGCTCTGCGTGTAGATCACTAGGTGGCCAGTAGAGATGCCAGGGCGCTGCTGGCAAGGCACACGTGGGCAAGAAGATCCAGTGTGTGTTCAACTCAGTGCTACCTAGTGACCATTTTCCTTAATAGAACACTTGAATGTGCTGGGCAGACACCCCTCTGCCATACAGCTTGAGTGACAGCTTTCCCTTGGAGGGCATTGTGTATCATGGAGGGCAAGGCTGCTGTCTTCAACCTGGACAACCCTCACCTTTCATGTGGAACCTTCAGACACCCTGCCTGTAGCCACCCAGAGCTTGAGGAGCTCGGCTCCCAGAACTCTAAAGCAGGAAAGACATGGGATCCTGGAGAGATGGATCAGCGGTTGTTAAGAGCATAGGCTGCTCTTGCAAAAGGCCCAGGCTTGGTTCCCTATACCCTCATGGCAGCTCACAACTGTCCTTAATTCCAGTTTCGGGGGACCTACACCTTCTGCAGGCATTACACGACTTGGGTACACATACATACATGCAAGCAAAACACTCATACACATAATTTTTTTTTAAAAGAGACTGCATCTGTAAACACTGGCCTGAAACATGCAGCCATGAAACCCCTCCCCACAGCACGTGCAGCCCACAGCCATGAAATCCCTCCCTACCTCACCTGTGCCCACAGCCAGGAGAGCAGACCACAGCCTTGCTCAGAACTTGGCCAATCGGCACACGTCCACCGTGTGCTGTCAGGACCACAGCAGAGAAATCTGTTTTTCTTAGGGGACATGCCACCCACAGCCTGCTGCTTGCCGCTCTCGGGCCACATGCCTCCCTCAGGACTCAGCAGAACTCTGCTTCCTACACCCTTGGGATCCCTATTCCAGTCCCCTGCTGTCCTCTGCCTGCACTCTTGCACTGCAGGCGTGCACTTAGTGCCGGAGCCTGCCTGCTCCTGTTGGAGACGGTCTTCATTGGCTTCCTTCTGAGTCAGCCATATGCAGCCCTGACTTCACCTAGTTTTCTTTTCCTCCTGGCCCTCCGTCCCCACAGATCTGGTTTTCCCCTTCTCCACCCAGCTTGATGAGTCTTTGTCTCATCACCTGGGAGTACACGTCATCACTCTGGCAGTGCTGCTGTGACAGCTGTGTTCCTCCAGGCTGCAGGAAGTGGTGCTTAGTCTGGGAGCTTCCTCCTCAGGGGCCACCTGTGTGCAGCCACTCACCCTTCAGACAGCTCTCTTCCTGCATCTTGCTGTGGGCCAGAGGCCTCAGGCCAGGTCTTCCTGCTCCCCCACGTCCCAGGAGCCTTCCCAAACCACTGTGTCCAGGAGGGTTGAAGGAACCATTAATGGCCTGAGTATATAGAAAGGCAGATAATAGCCTGAGGCTGTTCCAGGTACCAGGATCTTGCCTTGTCCAGAGGCAAGAGCTTTCTCCTCACAGTCTGTGGGTGAAGCTCAACTGTATGGTGACCGGGCTAGTGACCAAATTGTCTGGTTTTGAAAATGCTCAAATAATGTTGATCATAAAAGCAGACATGCTTTCTCTAGGGGGAAAATAGGTCACCAAACTGAATTAAAAATATATACCAAGTACTGGAAGGATCGAGCACTTTCTCTCAAAAGAGCATACATGATACTTCTCTCTTATTCATTGGAAGACTAGAAATCATGTCCCCCCTACCCCTTGATTTCCATTTGAGAGATGAAACTATGGTATGTTCCATTGACATAGCCATGTTTTTACTCCAAGATGCATGTTGTTTGGGGTTTTCTCTTTCTTTGTTTCTCTTTTTGTTTGGGCTCTTGGGAACCCAGGGCAGCTCTGGAAATTGCTACATAGGGAAGGCTGAATTTTCATTCCTCCTCCTCTTGCCTCAGCCTCTGAGTCCTGACAGTCCAGGTAGATCTAAGCTACCTCACTCAGCTGGGTAGATCCTGGTTGACTTAGTGGAGTGTCAGAAGAGGTACTCTCAGCCTGTGAGTTCGAATTGTTGGTTCTCACTCTCAGCCCAGGGAACTCGAACCCCTCCCAGGGCTGCCTGAGAGCCCAACCTCGGGGAGCCTCGCCCCACTCCCACTCTCAGCCTAGGGGACTCGAACCCCTTCAGGCTGTCTGAGTGTCAGTCCCAAGAATCCAGACCATCAGATGCAAACAGCATGAGGATTTTATTGCACTTGTACAAGTGGGTGACTTAGCCTTGGGAAGCTAAGCCCCCCCAACCCTGCTCAGACCAAGCTTTTATAGCAAAAAACCATAAGATTATCATATATTGACATACAGGGTATAGATTGGCACAGACCAGGGTTACAAAAACACAACTCTTACATAGTCCAACCTTATGCCACAAGCATTGTGATACATTATAAAATGTTGACTGGACAAATGTTTTAATCAGAAGTCTATTTTTACAAGAAAGGGGCTTTTTCTGTTATTATCCCAGACAATATCTATATGAGTTTTTGACATGGCTCTTGTGACAGGAGATGCTGACATAGTCCTTATGACTTTTGGTTCTTTTCAGTTAGGGAGGGGTGAGCTCATAAGGAGGTTTAAATGACTGAAGTGAGGGTCCTGTCTTTTAAGAAAAATGAAGGTCCTACAGAATGGGCCTGCTGTTGTTTGGAGTGCATGGTTCTCATTCTGCAGCATTATTGACCTCCATTAACTGACAATGCCAGTTAACTGGGATCATTGTTGCAATTCACTTTTGTGGGTGCGTCTCCATCTCCACATGGCTGTTGTGCTCCAGCCATGCCAGAGAATGGAGGACGATGGAACGGGACCTCAGGTGGCTCAGAGTGCGGCAGGAGGAGTTCCCTCCCGGGAGACTACGTCGGTGGGTAGTTCGGTTATTAGAGCCAATGCAGGGGCTTATATAGGGAAGCCTCTCTGACCATTACAGAAGGCGGGAAAGGTGGGGTGTTGGGGTAAAGGCAGGAAGGTTGTGGAAGTTCAGGAATGAGAAAACGAAACCCAAAAACCTGGTTCTGGTCTGGGGTGGGGGAAAGGAAGATTCATATCACATCAGGCAGAGCAGGTCAGACACCTGCCATCCATTTAGGGTATCTGCAGTTGCTTGGCTTGCTCAGTAACCAGATCCCCACACACTTTAGAAACATTGGGGCTTATTTAAGATTTGTTTTGTAAGAAATTACTGCAACTAGGATTTTGTTTATGCTGTCATTTTAAAAATCCAGTGAGCAAAGATGGGCACTGAATCTTAAAACTGTGATTTGAAGGACTGGAGAGATGGCTCAGTGATAATTGTGCTTTCTGATCTTACAGAGTGCTGGTTCCCAGCACTCACATTGGGTGGCCCACTGCTGTCTGTAATTCCAGCTCTAGGTGATCTGAACCCTCTTCTTCAGTGCGTCCTGCGCACATGCACAGACCAGGGGTTTCGGGGGCCATTTGTGCACACCACAGACAATTAAAAACTAATGTAACTTTTCTTTAAAAATTTTCTATGGGCTGGAGAAGGTGTTCAGTACCTCAGTGCATGAAGTGTTTGCCATGTAATCATGAGGGCTAGTATCTAGACTCCTGGAACCCACATAAACGCTGGGTGGGATTGAGGTCCCACTGTAACCTCAGTTCTTCAAACGTGGCAATTCACAGAGTAAACTGGCTGGCAGGGTTATCTTAAAGCATGACCTGCAGGCTCAGTGATGGAGCCTGACTCCTCAGTATGTACAGTGGAGAGTGGTCTGGGAAGACAACTAGCTTCAACTTGTGATCGCTAAACACAGGTGCACACACATGCAAGCACACAGGGACACGCAGGCACAATCACACATGCACTCCACCTATGCACACAGAAAATAAACTCTTCACTGTTCACAGAGCCAGCTATCCGAGACAACTGTGGATTCCCATACTGGAGTGCGTTCTGCACCATTCTTTAGTGATGTGATTACACAGGGACCAGAAATGAAGGCATCCAATCATTCCAAAGTTCAGTCCTCCCCTGGTCATAACCCATCTTTTCTCTGAGTATGTGGCTTCTATCCTGTCTCTGTGTAGGGGGTATTAAATACACCTAGGCCATTGGGTCTGGCCCTTTAAAGGAAATCTGAAAGTTAACTGACAGCAAACAAACCCTTACCAGTATGTGCAGACTGGGTTACTTCCAGCCTTTGGATACAGATTTCTTCATAGAAAACCTCCTGCTGTATGGAAAGTAAGTGCCTCCCTGTGTCCACTGCCGCTCCTATAAACCTGACTTGGGGGTAAGGAAAAGAAAAATGGAAAGAAAGGCCATTGGGTTGTAATGGGTTGTGGAGTTAAGACAATATGAACAAAAGTCTTTCTCCTCAAATCCTCCTAATGTGTGCATAGACTGATCCATTTTAAAGCTTGCCTACCCTAGAGAGGATCGACATGTGGTAGAGAGGTCCTGAGGGACTGGCTTCATAGCATATATGCATGCACTCACACACGTGCACACAGATATATTCTGTTCTACCACAGTCAGATTCTGTCAGTGGTGAGTGGATAGGGTTCAAGTATTTGCAGCATTCACTTTTTCCCAGGATGCTCATGGCCGATTCTGGGACTCCACTGAGAAAGGCGGAGTTTAGAGAGTAGTGCAACATCTGACTGAGCAAATGGTGGTTTTACATTCAAAAGCCACTCAGCTCTGACTGATTACCAACTGTATGCTCATTAAAAACCTGGAGAAAAATGAGGCTGCCAGTTTCATGCAACGCTCTGTGTGTGGGGTTTTATTATTAGTGCAAGTTCAGCAAGCACTCTGCCTGCTTCCATGATCAGCACTCCCTCAGTGTAGGAAGGGGAGGTATGGGACCCCTAATGAGACCAAAGCCAAAGACACTCAGTCTCTTAATAACATGCAGTACATCTGCATGGGGACCTAGTCACTTACACTGATTGAAAAAATTGCCTGTGTTCCTGTGCATCTGGAGGCCAGAGGTCAACCTCAGATATCCTTCCTGAGGTGCCAACCTCCTTGTGTTTTAAGACAGAGTCTCTCACTGACCTGAAACTTGCCTGTCAGGCCTGAGAAATCCAGTGATCACCAGCCTCTGTCTCACCAGCATGGGATTACAGATTCCTGGCACCACCGGTGACTTTTTTACATGGGTTCTGGGTATTGAACTCAGGTCTCATGCTTGTAAGATAGGCACTTTTACAAGGATCTGTGTCTCCAGCTTGATGTGCTCGTGCTTTAAACCAGCTTTAGATGACTTCTAATACCTCACAGAATCTTGGTTTTATGTCGCTAAGCTGTCACAATGCTGCACATAACTGATAATGACAGGAAAGGTATCCAAATGTGTACAGGACAGGTTTCCTTTTGTTTTGTTCCAGTTGGTGGTTGGATCTACAGCTATGAAACCTTAGGATAGAATCCTTGGTATGTATAAAGTATATTTTTAGAAATCCCCTGCAGACACATGCACTTAGAAACCTAGGAGCCACTAGGCACCTCCCACCTTCCCCTAGGGGCAGGGAGGTGTTCCTTTTAACACAGGGCCATTAATTTGAGTCTGAACACCCTGTATTCCTCCCCATCCCCCCCAAGGGGAGGCATGTCCTTCACCACCTCTGTGGCCCCCTGGCCTAGGTGTCTGGTCTGCCCTGTCTTTGCCCTACCTTGCAGTCTCTGCTTTAGTACACAGTGGGTGACTCACATGTACACACTGTCCCTGCCACTACCACATAGACACCCCTAGCTCCCTCCTAATGATGTCCAGTTTCACTGGGGATGTGTTTCTAGGTCTCTTAAGGAAGGTAGGGGTTTACCTGGTCATAGCACATGGGAAACACAATTGGGTTTCCTAGTAAAAATAACAGGAGCAATTTTCGGAAGTTGAAGGCTCCTTAACGGGTAGGAAAGAATGTTCTTTGGTAACTCCCCAAGGTGATTTCACACTTGGGGATATTGTTTTTGCTCTTTTATTTTTTCTTTTCCTTTCAGAACTACAGTGCTTTTAAGAATGTAGTCATCACCTGCTGAATATTTCATCTGAGGATTTTAATTCCTTGTTTAGATCCTTCCTTATTCCACGGGGGACTGAGGGTGATTTTATCTAAATTGTGGAGAACAGTGACTGTCTGTGCCATCTCTGACTGCTTTATAATCCCGCAGCTCTGTGTGTTTTAAATTAAAAGCACCATGACATGTTAAGCTCTAAATAACACAGTTTAAAGCACTTTAAAAGGATGTAAGCATCTTTCTGATTTGGTGTTTGTATTTCTCGGTCCTCTCCACCACCTGCCCCTGCATTTTTGCTCATACCTCTCCCTCTGCAACCAGACAAAAAATTATAGATGAAGGAGGTCAAGTCTGGTGCCCTGGTGCCTGGGCAGAAGGAGAAAGAAGGGTGTTTGTGATGGGTTCCCCTCCTGCTTCCCAGCCTTTAAGGAACTGTTTCTGAGAAATGGCATGCATGGTGGATGCACAGACTCTCCCAACACTGGCTTCCTGTGCAGATAGTTCAGAAAGAGCCCTCTGCTGAACTTGCTGTATTCTGAACCCCAGCAAGGGATATCAATCAATTCTCTAGCCCGAGGATAGTATCTAACTTATCACTCTGCAGTAGCACAAAGGCTGAAGAGCCAGAGATTTATTTTGTGTTGGTTGTAGTTCTGGAAGAAAAAAAAGGGGATGGTAGAGAGGCAGGGACCGGATGTGGGAGAGTTCAGACCTGTCTTAACTGACCTTTCTGTAGCATTAGCAATTAGGTCTTACAGCCTCCCAAGTGCATTTACGCAACCTGAAAAGACCTCTGTGCCTATAAATGCATGGGAACCTGTAGGCCTCCCACACATGACTTTCCTACTTTTGCTCTGGCTTGACTTTCCTTCCATGTCTCCTGGGCTTCCAGATGTTGTAATAGGAGCATTCTGGTACTGCTGCTGCCTTTTAACATGTCCTTTTGGAAAGACAAGGGCGGCAGCACTGACGTTTCACAGAACTTGTCAACATTATTGAATATAGCTGTGAGCTGTGAGGTTCCTTCCTGCGCCAGAGCTACAGCAGATAGCCAGAGGTGTGGCCTTGGCAAGCCTCTGGACCAGGTCCTTCTGCCTGCACTAGGGTTAGGTAACTGTCATCTACAAGCAGTTAAGGTAACTGTTATACACATTCAGTCATTCCCACTGGCTTCTGATTTGCAGGAGGTCTTTGTGTGTGCACCTTGTTTGCACAGTGATGACTGGGAAGCATGGTACAGGTTTTATTTTCGAGCCCTACTCAGCACCCAGGTGTATTCTGAGGAGTTTCCTCTGTGTACTACATGATCTGCTGCTCATAGTATTGTACTCTGTGATTGGAGTCCCCTCAAATTCTTGGTAGATTTATATATACACTGCTCCATGTACTGTAGTGTCCAACTTTTAATTGGCTTTGTGCTAGTACTGTTGGGTGTAGTATTACCAGTGTTGGTGATCACCTGTGTCATGTAAGAAGGAAGCAGGTGAGATTACCTTGTGTAAGTTGTTCTCCTGGTAAGTGTTGCTTGATCCTGAGTGCTCAGACCAGCCCAACCCTATTCTCTGACAAGTTTCTCCACCTGTAGGTAGGAGGTAGGTATGGTATTCTCACGGGGAGGCAGTGCCTAGAGCCAAGCTTCCAAGTGGTTGGAAATCCTACTAAGGAGAATTGAAATGACTCTGAAACAGCATGTCCACCCCATCTGTGTGTAGCCCGGTAACAGTAATCCATAATAACCCCACTGGCACATTCATGTTGATTTGTGCCCATAGAACAGTGATAACTGCCATTTCTGTCGTGATGCCTGCCTGCCTGCCTGCCTAGGGGCCAACTCTAGAGGCAGGAGCAGCCCCCTGGGCGGAGGTACCCTTTAATGATGCAAACCCCTCATCTCCACCGGTGGCCTTGGGGATCCAGAAAAGTCTTTAGAATGTAGCTTTGTGGTGCATCCTGGCGGTGCTAGAAACGCAGACTTTGTGTGTGTAGTCTGCTCTAATCCTATCTGTCTCTCTTTTGTCTCTGCAGATACCAAACGGCTGTATTCAGTAGTCTTTCAAGAAATATGTGGTCGCTATGGAAAGACTTACAGCTGGGATGTCAAGTCCCTGGTGATGGGCATGAAGGCCTTGGAAGCCTCCAGATTGTAGTAGACATCCTGCAGCTGCCCATGTCCAAAGAGGAGGTGGTGGAGGAGAGCCAGGCGAAGCTGAAAGGGCTGTTCCCCACTGCTCATGCCAGGTACATGCCCACAGTCCTCATCTTCAGGGCCACGCTGGTGCGATTTTAACAATGTCCAAGTCACATTTTGTGTCTTAATACTCATGGTGGATCTCTGTGTCTTGTGATGTCACAGGGTGCTATCAAATGCTGTTAACATGCACTCTCTAGGGTTCAAAAGCAATGGAGTTTTGGTTATATCAATATTGTGCTTTTTCTTTTCTGATACTGGAGAATAGAACCTAGGGTCTTGCACAGACTTCTCAAACCCTGTACTGGCGAGCTCTACACCCATTCCTTTATAAATATTGTATAAAGATTACATTCAAAGATCTATCAGTAACTTTGCCTTTTTCTTTTCAAAATCAGATATAGGATTAATATTTCAGCAACTATTCAAACTTTAACAAGTTGATAAGCCGCTAACTCTCCCTCAAAGAAGCTAAATTGAAAGGAAAAAAAAAGTTAAATCTCTTGACTCCCTTTTACCATGTGCATCCTGGCTTCTTTCTTTTCGTCTCTCAGTGCAGTGTTTGTGGATGGCAAGCAGCCTCTCTGTCACTCACTGACACCTACCTCTTCCATGTCTTCCCCTAGTCCTGTCACCCTTTGCAGATCACAGGACTTTGTGCCCTGGGGCTTCTTGGCTGTGGTCAGTCAGAACTGGCCTGCCTGCTACATAAGTAAAGTGCCCTTGCATTCTAGATTTCAGGCTAAAAACTGCTTTGAAATGGACTTTGAATATTTTTAATATTCTGTCTCTGAAATTCTCTTCCAGAAGAGGAAAAAAAATTGTAACAGCAGCATTAATTTTATATTTACAACTGTATAAATGTTGATTGTTTAAGAATTTGTTTGATTGATATGAGTCACTGTTTTGAACCCCATGTGTTCTTTCTATATTTATTTTAGACACCTGTGGTGTGTAATTGGTTGAGATAAAAAGCCAACACCAGGTGGATGGAATAGCAAGGTATTTTATTTCCTACCAGCCTGGGTGACTGTAGCAAACCCTAATCATACTTAGAAAGAAGCTTTTTATAAGGTCTCCGCAGCAGGGACTAGTTATATTTGCAATGTCCAATAAGAATTAAGCATTTCTCATAGTTTCCTGTGTGCACATTCTTAACAAACACAGGGGTGGAGGTAAGGGGGTGAGGGTTGGTATCTACTTGCACATGCCCCTCCCAGATCAGGAAAGTGGTCCAGCCAGTTTTGGAACTCTCATGGTCACTCCTTTCTGCGCATGCCTCTAGGAGGGGTTCGGGAAACATCAAGTACCAGCAGACTTTGAAGTCTGGTCAAATGGGAAAATGAAAGTCTTTATCCAATTTTCTTAGGCCCTTAGGTGGTTTGGTTGAATGAGAATGTCCTCCCTTGGTGCCAACAATTTGGAAGTTTTGTTCCCAGCTGGTGGTACTGTTTTGGGAAGTTTTAGGAGGTGGAACCTTACTGGAGGAAACACATCCCTGGGGACGGGCTTTGAGAGTTCTTTTGCTTTTCCAGAGTTCCAATCCCTCCCTGCTTCCTGTGCATGCTTGAGCATGTGATGGCCCCACTTTCTCTTTACCTCTTTTGTCTTGCCACCCTTGACATTATGGAGACCTAACCCTGGAACCCTAAGCTCAGGTACATGCTTCCTCCTACAAATTCCTTTGGTCATGGAGTTTTATCACAGCAACAGGAAGTACCTAATACAGAGGTTAGTATGAGAGAGTGGACTGATGCTGTGAAGAACCTGACCATGTGGGAGTTTGGAGCAATGTGGAAGATTTAGGAAGTTTGAACTAGAAAGGTGATTGAAGGCTATAAACAGAAAGTAAGGGACTATTCTAGTAGGAACATGGAAGAAAGTAGTGCTGAGAACAGAGCAGTTCAAAAGGGAAATAAGGATTTGAGCAGCAACTGGGATGTTGTTGAGAAAGCATCTGGGTGCACCCTACCACTAGCCTAAGTCATTGTCTGAGTCTAAGTTGAAAAACAATGAATTACTTTCTTTGGCACTTAAACAACAGAGAGAGCATATCTTTAGGATAAGCCCACATCCATGTAAGCCGCCAGCTTGTAGGGAAAAAAATGTTGGAGGGGTTTTTCTGCTCCTAGAAAACCACAATGTAGAAAAACTGCTACTGTTGGTGGCACAGACCAGGCTGGGAGCTGAGCTTGGCAGTGTCGTTAACTTGGTGCTGGCTTTAGAGGGAGGAGAAATGCAATAGAAAAGCGGCCAAGAGTTCTTCCTCCACAGAGATCTGCTAAGGCCAGGAAGTGTGAGGCCAGGACCTCCCTGCACAAAGAAGGTCCTGATGGGCCATTACAGCCAGCTGTGATGATGAAGCCTGGTTGGCATTAAAGAGCCCGGAGAGCTGGAGCTGTGACTCCTCTGTCAAGGAGAGCTGCCTGCAGGGAGTGGTACCAGCCAAGAGAGAGATGTGTGGTGTTGAGTGGTACCAGCCAAGAGAGATATGTGTTGTACAGAGCAAAGTTTAAGGGGCTGAGCCATCTGAGTGAGCCCTTTCATACTAAAGTTCCAGAACTTGTACCTGGAATTAGTTCGATTTGGTGTTTGCCCCGCTGGTTTTTGGTCCTGTTTTGGTCCAGTATTTCCTCACTGTGTACCCACCCATTCCTCACTTTTGGAATGGAAATCTGTATTTGGTTCAATTGTAGGTTGGATGTATGTAATTTGTCTTGATTTTACAGGCACTTATAGTTAAGAGATTGCTTTTATTCCTGGAAGAGACTATGGACTCTGCATTTTGAATAATATTTTGAATAGTGTTACACCGTGGCATCTTTTGAAGAGGGCCTGTTCTACCTCGACTTTCAATCGCTGTGACAGAAGTCTTATCAGTACCAACTTGGAGAGGAAAGGGTTTACTGAGCTTACATCTCCCAGGTCACAGTTCATCACTGAGGAACCCCAGGGAGGGAACTCATGGCAGGAACCTGGAGGCACAAGCTAGAGCACAGGCCATGGAGGAACACTGCTTACTGGCTTGCTCCCTGGCCTATATTCAGCCTGCTTTCTTATACAATACAGAATAAACTAGGGAATCACAATATCCAGAGTGGGCTGGGCCCTCTCGTATTGTATCACTGAACCAACAAGAAAATACCTCACAGACATGAACACAGCCAGTCTAATGGAGCCCATTCCCCAATTGAGGCTCCCGCAGCCCAAGTGTGTCAAGTTGACAACTGAAGCTATCCAGAACATAGACTAAATTAAATGCATTTTGTACTTTCATGACCATGAGCCCAGAGGCCCAGGAAGTGCTTCCTTTTTGTTGTTGTTGTTTGTTGCTGTGACAGGGTCTCCTTAAAGCCATAGGTGGCCAGGAATTCCCTACATAGATGAGCCTGGCCTGTGTGTCACAGAGATCCCCTGTTTCTGCCTCCCAGGTGCTGGGGTTAAAGGCTTTCGAGGCCATCCAGTCATCTGGATCATTTTTATGTGTTTGTGTGTTGTATGGTGAAGGTTACAACTATATAGTTTTCCTTGTGGGTATCTTAATTTTTCCAGCACCAGATCATTTGTTAAAGAAATTTAGTTTCACTATAACAAGTGCTCTTGGCCCTCTTGTTGCAGATGGTTTGGCCATATGTGGTAGGGGTGATTTAGGGGCTGGTATACTCCATTCTTCTATGTACTACTATCAACCCATTCTGATTACTGTGAATTTGTAAAATGTTTTGAGATAAGAAAGTATGACACTTCTGAGCACATTCTTCTCTGTTAAGCTTCTTGAAAGTGTTCTGGGTCACTTAAGATGCCTAGTAAATTTTAGGATAGATTCCTTTGTTTCTGCCAAAAGTTATATTGGGATTTTGACAGGTTTGCATTAAATCTGGAGGGTTTTCTCCATATTATAAACATCCTAACACTGTTAAGATTTGCAGTCCATGAACATAAATGTTTTTCATTCATTTTTGACTCCTTAAATTTCATTCAGCAATCATTTTTATTTCTGTTTATAGTCTTTCAGTTCCAGTAAGATTATTCCTGAGTACTTTATACTTCTCAACACCATTTTGAGTAGGGATTTTTTTTTATGTGTATGAGTGTTTTCTGCACATATATAAATGCAACTCGTGCATACTGTGCCTGTGGAATCCAGAAGAGGGTGTCAGGTCCCCTGTAAGTGGAGTCACAGATGATGGTTGGTAGCTGCCATGTCAGTACTGGGATCAAATCTGGGTCCTCTGCAAGAGCAGTCAGTGCTTTTAACCACTGAGCCATCTCCCCAACTCCAAGTAGTTACTTTTTCATTATTTCCTTTATTGATCTGTTCATTGATAGACATGGAGCCCATTTTCATTGATTTTTGTGTCCTCTAGCTTTTCTGTATTGGTTTATTAAAAAGTTCAATGTGTGTGTTATATTTCCAGTTGTCTACACAGATCATATTACCTGCAAAGAGAAATCATTTTACTTCTCTTTTTCCATTGGGGTCCTTTTCATTCTCTTGCCCAACTGCTTTGACTAGGACACACACACACACACACACACACACACACACACACAACACAGTGTTGATTACTTTTTGGTTGCTGTGATAAAACACCATCACCAAGGCAACTTATAGAAGCAGAGTTTGTATGGCTTCTGGCTTCTTGGGGAGAGTTCATCACAGCAGGGAGACATGGTGACAGAGACAGCTGGAGCGGAGAGCCGAGCATGTCTGGAATCACTCTCAAAGCAGGGAGACAAAACTCCAAAACTCCATGCAGGGCCAGGCTGTGAACTCTCAAATCCCGCCTGCAGTATGTGCCTCCCAAGCAAGGCTGTACCTCCTCAAGGTTCTAGGGTGGTTTGCCAACAGCAGCACCAGCTCACCAGAGTTCAGATACTTGAGCCTGTGGGGGACATTCTCATTCACATCACCACAGATGTCTGTGACTGTATCAAAACACCCTGCCCTATTCCTAGCTATGTGAAGGGCTCTTCACCATTCTCTACTGAGTATGACTTTAACAGAGTTGTTCGAACACATGACCTCTACAATGTTGAGCTGGCTTCTCTCTCTGTTCTGGGTTGATTGAGTCCTTCTTCCTGAGAGGGAGTTGAATTTTTTCTCAGATGCCTTTTCTGCATCCATTGGGATAATCCTGTGGTTTGGGCCCTTCATTCTGTTCTCTTAATGGGGCTTCACAGATGAACTGATGGTGCACTTCAAGGGAAAGCATCACTTGTCCAGCCTGTATGATTCTCTCCACTTGATGTTCGGATTTGACTACAGCTATTTCAGTATTCATTTGAGGATATGGGTTTGTAATCGTCTTCACTATTTTAAACCATAATTATTCAGTGCTGCCATCCGGTCCTCACTTTGTCCTGGTAGAGAGTTTGTTGTTTTTATTGTTATGTTTCCTTATTACTCAAACTTTCCTTTGCTTCCTGAGTCAGTCTTGATGGGTTGTGTGTTCCCAAGAGTCTGCACGTCTTCAAGAGTCTGTGCCCTCTGTTCTCCCCACAACCGTTTTCGTTAGTGTGGTATTCCTTTCTGACTTTCATCTTCACTTCTGGTTTCATAGCCCAGGGTTGGTTTTGCACTTTGACCTAGAGTCTCTTTTGTGGCATAGCATGCAGGGGACCCTGTTGTTCTGGGGATGCAGGAGTGGTTTCCGTCTCTTGTTCATGCAACTGTTTAAGTAGTTTTCCTTCTAGCATGGTCCTATATCTTAGTTGTATTTGAGATGGGTTCTGCTGTATGCAGTGAGCCTGCTAGCTCCATGGGACTATTAACACTCCATGCCCCTCCTCCAATTTGGGTAGTACCCTCATGTGTCTTTCCCCAGAACTACATGGTGGAGGGAGATTCACTGGATGGCTGGAGGAAATCATGGAAGAGGTTCATGGAGCCTTGAGCTGTCATTCAGGCATAGTGTCTCTTGTAGAGCAAATGGGGGTGGATCTCTGTGCTTCCCCATCTGCCCCAAGACTTCTTCCAGGTGATAGGGTTAAAGTGGCTATGAATTCTGTTTTCATAGTCTTTGAATCCTGTTTTTAGCCTGAGATATGTGTATGTGTGTTTTTTTGAATGTTTACTAGCATTCCACTGGAGAAACAGTACTTAGGAATAATAACAAAAGTTGGCTGTGAAAAACAATAGACCGTAGACTCATGCCTCATATAATTACCTCTGTTTTGTCAAGACTCTGAAGAAAACGTACAGAGGACTTGCAGACCTCCACAGGAGAAACTTCTGATCAGGCTGGGATCCCAGGTTCCATGGGTAGGGGAGAAAGTGTGCATGACTTCATCAAGATGCACCAGGATAATTGGAACTGACATTAACCTAAAGAGTGCAGCACACAGTGAAAGGTATTTTGGTGAAAGTAGAGGGTGGAAAGAAAGCCTACATCCCAGTCTTGTAGGCCGGACACACGCCTTCCTTAGGGCTTTAAAATACCCTTCACAGAAATGAGAGGAATGAAATAGCCAGCTCTGTCCTGAAAAGATACACGAGGGACCTACATCCATCCTTCAGCTCTTCCATCTGAGCCCTGGCCCTCCACTGCAGAGCAACCTCCTGGTCATCCTTCTGGCGACTGTATCCAGAGCAAGGGCCTGTTCTGGCTTTCAGTCCACTTACTACCTGCTCCTGTTCTTAAACTGACAAATTGTATGCATAACCTTCTGTCAGCACAGAGGCATAACTTTCTCCTCAAAGGACATAAGGGAAGGAAATAGGAGACCATGAAACAGGAACACAGATTCAGGTTATCCCAAATTCCATGTTCCAACATGGTAAGAATTTTCATGGAGTTTTTATAGTAAGAGAACAGAAGTCATAAATCTAGACACTTTCTACATACATTTTTGGAAACAGCAGATGAGAAATCTTGGCGATAGGCTCAGATGCCATCTGATGACACTGGACCTTTGGGTTGGTGAAATTGTTTCTTTGTTAAGATAATGCATTCTGATGACTACAAGACCAAGATGTCAGAAACAGGAGGGCAAGGAAGGAGTGGCTGTTTAGGGGCTAACTATGGCCCAAGGTAAACTGTAAATAGGATCTGGATCTGCAGCATTCCAAATTCCATAGTCACTGAACTGCTAACCAGCGTTGCAGGAAGTTCAGTGGAAAATACAGAGTTTTTCTTGGAACTTTTTGCTCACTATTCCTTTTTTCTAACTTTGGTTTTATGTGTGTGAGTAATTGCCTTATGTTCTACAAAGCCTGTGGTGGTCAGAGGAGGGCATCTGATTGCCTGGAACTGGAGCTACAGGCAGCTGCTGCATGGGTGCTGGGAATCAAGCCTGGTCCTCTGAAAGAACAGCCCTGGCTCTTAACTGATGAACTACCCTTTAAACCCTCTCTTTCTTTTCTTATCTTTTCTTTTTCTTTCTTTCTTTTATTGAAACAGGGTCTCTCCTTGTAGCTGTAGCCTGCCTGGCACTTGATATGTAGACCAGACTGGCCTCAAACTCAAGTTCTGCCTGCTTCCTGGGTACTGGGATTAAAGGCTCATCTAGCTTTTATTTCTTCATGGAGTGATCTTACAGCAGGTTATTTTGACCTGTAAAAGTTACCATGAAGTCATTCGAAAAGACTGAAGAGATAATGTTATTAATTCACAGTCCTTTGTAATCTCAGCTTTCTGTAGCCAGATCTGTGTTCCAAGTAGATGTTTAGCAAGCTAAATTGGAGGAGTGGATAGTGGGGGAAACAGGTAGGTGATTATGTTGAGGGCTTGTCTTAGCCTGATTGTGATTCAGTGGGTGTGTATGCCTGAACCTGTCACCAAAGCTAACTGGCCAGGCTTCTGTTTATGGGTAGGGCACATGTCCTGGCCTGATTATTCTGTGGGGGTGGGGCTTGCCTATGATTGACTCACCCAACAAGGAGCAAGGTGCAGGAAAGAAAAAGGATTTGAAGGTCTACATAGCCCAACCAACCACACTGTCCCTTGAGCTGCTTATTTGCTAGTGGTGTGGGGAGACCGCTTCATGAAGGCAGGCAGAGGAGGTCCTCAGAGCCAAACAAATCTTATGTGTTCAGAGTTCTGACTGCATTCCCTATGTGGCTTAATTCCAGCCAGGCAGGAAGCCATTTCAGAAAATAGTCCACCTTTTCATTTAAGAAAAGCAAATGCATGTGCCTCATCTCCTTGGAGTTTTCTGGGTAATTTTTTAAGTTGGAATGTGGGGCTGGGAAGATGGCTCAGTGGATGTAGTACTTTGCAAGCATGAGGACCAAAGTTCAATTCCCAGCATGCACATAAAAGGCTGGCCATAGTGCTCTAGACATGTAGTCCCACTGCTGGGCAAGTGGGCACTGGCGGATCCGTAGAGCTCATTGGTCACCCTGCATGGGCCTCTTGTTGAACTGCAGGTCCCAGTGACAGAGCTTGTCTCAAAAATCAAGGTGGACATTACCTGACAGATGACACCCAAGATTGACTACTGGCCTCCACACACATGTGTGTGAACATACAGGCATATACACAGGTGAATAAATTAAAACAGTGCTACAACTTGAAATATATGTGACATGAAATACAGACAATCTATCTCCGGGATGTGAGAAACCCTGTGGGAAAGATAGCCCATGGAGGATGTTGGTTATCTCTTTATATTTTGTTTTTGTGGGGTTTTGTTGTTGTTGCTGTTTTTATTCATGTTTTTCTGTGACAGTGTCTTCTTGTTGCCAGAGTTGGCCTGGAACTCACTGTGTAGCCCAGGCTGGCCTTGATCTCATGGAAATCCACCTGCCTCTGCCTCCTGAGTGCTGGGATTAAAGATGTGCATTACCAAGCCTGGCTGCCTTCTTTGTTGAGCAGACCTCCTCAGTAAGGAATTCTTTGGGGTGGATGCAGTGATTCTGATAAAGTGCTCTAGGCTGCATGTACCAGGAAATGTGCATTCTGAAAATCACCAGTCTGAGGATCTTAAGAGGCTGGGCCTTTGTGAGATGGTGGAATGCTGAACAGAGATCTGAGGATGGGACAGGGTCTGGCCCAGGCCTTGAGAGAACCTTTTGATGATCCTCCACGGTGTGAGGGATCAGTTGAGAGGACACATGAACCAGATAGTATGTCCTCATTGATGACCAGCCAACACCTTAATCTCGACCCTCCTGGTTCCAGAGGTGTCAGAAATAAATATGTCTTTTAAGAAATTACCCATTCTCAGGTGTGTTCCCACAGCACCACAAACATATTAAGTCGTGGACTATGGCCTCTGGCCTGTGGTGCGAACAGCTCCCAGTACCTGGTTCCTGGCAGGCACTTGACTTCTTTCCTGACTCACAAAGACATGAGCCTCACTCTGAACCCTGCCCTGAAAATGTAGGCACGCTTCTCATTTCTGACCCACCAAAGACCTTCCTCACAAGTATCTTCATCCACTCCTTGGACCATGGGAGAATTCACACCAGTAACGGAATGGAAGCCACTCAGCCAAGTACAAGTTTTGGTCCTTGGGTACCCGAGTACAGGTGTTGGCCCCCTGGGTACCCGAGTGCAGGTGTTGGCCCCTGGATACCTGAACCCCTTTCTCCAGGCCAGCTTACCATGTATGTGTGTGTTTCCACCCTCTCCTCTTTGCTAAGCTAAAAGTTGTGTGTTGATTCATTCTCTTTTCCCCTTCATCTCCCCCAACCCCAGATATTAACACATACCCCTGCCCAGTCCTCTCCCAGGTATTAAAACATACCCCACCTGGTCCTTCTGATGTGCCTCCACCTTCCACCCAGTAGGGGTGCAAGCTTTCTTTCTCCTGGCTTGCACCCTTCCTCCTTCTGCACTCAGCTCTGTGCCTGTGGTGCTGAGTGGATGCTGGGGTGGGGGTGGGGGCACCTAAAGACAGGTGTCTCTCCTAATGTGAGACGTGATCAGTGTAGGAGAAAGGGAATGTTCATGTCTACAATGTGTCAGTAAAAAAATACACTTAGATGTCAAATGGAGGGATTCAAGGAAGAGTTACCAGAGGAGTAAAGGAAGTTCTCCACAGAGCTAGGGCAGCTGGAGAGGGTGGGAGTGAGAACCATGGGAACAGGGCAGGCGGAAAAGGAGGGACCTGTTGTGGCATGAAGAGTAACTCCCTGAAGGGCTACAGGAAGCCAAGGAACTTGGTTCTGCTCTGCTGACGGTCAGGTTTCCAGTGGTCTATGTACTTGATGGATAGGTACTGAAGCTCCATTCATCAGTCCTACCCCAGGATCTTGCCTTGGCTCCACCCCTGAGACTGGTGCTGAGCCAGTGTAGGAAGCAGGGGGAGAATCACTCATCATGGCTCAGATGTCACTCTTCTCATTTGAGTACTTTGATTTTACAAATAGCTGTTGCATCACACAGTACAAAAATGTAGAGAATAAAAACCAAGTTCTCCACCTCTTCCTGCCTGAACCTTGCTTGACTGCTGTGTGAAGTGTGTCTCCCTGAGTCCTGTTGCATTGCCTCTGTGCTGGTAGTGGGCACATGAATGCAGACGTACCCATGTTTCATGGAATGACACAGCTAACAGTTTCACAAAGACCAAAGCAGCTGCTCAGAGAGATTCATAAGGCAGAGTTTCCAGTACTGAATTAAATGACTACACTGTCTGCTGTCCCCCACTGTCAGGCAGGTTAGGATGTTTCAGTAGAATTTTCTGTTAGTGTCTTGTAACTTTCTGGAAGACACAGCATCCCATGTGACCTGCAGGATCCTTGAGCTGATTTGTGTCCACAGTAGTGGCACAGTTACAGAGGAACTATGTACACCAGCATACTGTGTGTGTGTGTCTGTGTATGTTTGTTTGTGTCTGTGTGTATGTGGAGAACAGAGGTCAAACTTGGCTGTCCACAAGGTCTTTTGAGACTCGGTCTCTTATTATTCTGGAACTCACTTGATTTGACTAGACTGGTCATACATTGAGCCTCAAGGATCCGCCTCCTTCAACGTCCCCAGTGCTGGGATTGTAAACCACCATGCCCAGGATTTTCTTTGGGTGCTCAGGATCAAAGTCTGGTCATCATGCTTGCGTAGGCTCCCACTGAAGCATCTCCCTGGCCCCCACACTAGCCTTTGTGCTATTCGCCCATGTGTTTCATTCTGCCAGGTTGCTAGTAACATCTGTCTCTTCATGTTCTTGAATCTTTGCCACAATTATCACTGTTACTATCCCCAAAATACCACTCTCCAAACCAGTAAAGCTCCTGTGAAGAATGTGAGTTCTTGGGGGAAATTTCAGTCCCTGATACCCACATCCTCCAGCAGGAGGGCCTTAGCTTGCAGCCAGAGGATGCACCTGTGAAACAGGATCTCCAAGGAGGAGAGCCCACTCGGGTCGGTTGCACCATGGTACCCTTCTTTTGCATTACTGCACCCAGACCTACCTCTAGATTTCTGTACCCTGTTGTCAGGCTGTGCCACTCAGATCCCACAGGAAGTAGGAAGGCCTTGTTCTCACAGGCCTACAAGTCCTCAGAATATATTTATATTTCAGTGTCAAGGAAACTAGTTACATGAGTACACCACAGCCCTGGAGTCCATGCCCCCCCATGGGAGCATCATGGCTACCCTGCTGCTTAATGGTCTGGAGGATGGGCTGGGGGTCCCCACGGCCTCCTGCCATGGGCAGCGATGCAGATATCCCTCGGTATTTCCCTTTGAGAAGACATGGCTTTGAGGAAGAGCATAGCTGTTACTGGCACAGGGTCATGCAGACTCAGCTTGTGTAGGGTGGCATCAAACCTGGGGAGGAGGAGAGAGTATAGAGATCTGACTCTGAGCTGGGAGTGTCAGTGCAGCTGTAAGGTGAATGGGCAGGTGGAGCAGAGAAAGAGTACGGTTAGGTCATAAGGGGAAGGGAGTCCCCGGAAGGGGTCCCTGACAGTCAAGCACAGGAAATCCATCCATGTAGAGCCCTGTGCTCTTTAACGGCATGCTGCCTTTAAAAGCCCCTGTCCTCCTGCCCTGGATCAGGCCCTTAGCAGACTGGTAATCTCCGGAGACACTGCATCTCTACCTGGACACTGGTCCTTTGTAATGTGATTTTGTGCCGGTGATGCCCCCACAAAATGAAAGGACACACAGAGAAAAGGATTCCTGTGTTAATGTGGATACATTCTGTAGGGGACCAGAGGTTGTCTCTGTTTAATTATCCAAATCAGATCCTGGTGTGGGATCCTATAAGGAAAATCACCCTGGAAACACTGCTAAGACAGGTGTAAATGATAAGCCTTTGTGATTGTTCTTCCTGTTTCTCATTAGAGTATCAGCCTACTTCATGAAGTATACAGATGTGATTCCCTTTCTCAGGCTTAAGTATTCCTTCCTTGGAAGGCTGATCCCTGACAACTTTGTTGTCTTGTGAAGACATTGTGTCAGAAACATGAAGTGTGTCTGGTAAACACATCCTACACTAAGGAAACATGTTCAGGTCTTGACTTCCAGTGATACTACATACTAAATATCTAACTGGATGAAGCAAAAGCCTCAAATTTAGGGATTAAAATTTCTGGTTTGTTTTTTTATTTTTTATTAAGTGGTGGCTCCATGGAATTTTTAGTAGTTGGAGTGTAACAGGAAGAAGTGTGTATTGTGTGTTGGAGACTACTGAAACAGTATCAACAGTAACCTAGAAATTCCTTCTTAATACTGTCAGTGAAAACATAGTGACGTCTCTTGTATCCCAGTAATGATACCTGAGGTTTACCTCCACCCTCTGGTAATCCCAGAACTCCAGAGGTGGAAGAGAGGATTCTGAATATGAGGCAGGCCCTAAACCAGGGAGACGCTGTCTCAAATGTAGAGGGAGGGATCACCACTGGAAAGTAATCCTATTTTACTGTTGTAGTTTCCACAGACAGCAAATTTACAATTGGTTTTAGACTCAGTCAGATGCATGATTATTTGTGTTTTACTGTTTACTGTTGAGTGCTTAAGGCAGAAGGAGTCTGTTTCTGAGATGGATTATTTCAAAGAAACATAACCTGTGTTTTTATAAAAATTAAAAATTATACTTTTGCATATCTTCTTGTGTGTGTGTACAATACACGTGTGGGTGGAAGAGTATTGTTTTTTGTTATTGTTTCTGGGTCTGTGTGTAGCCAATGTGTCAACCTTGGGTGTCATTCCTCGGGAGCCATCTACCTTATGTTCGGAGGAGACACGATCCGTCACTGGCTGGGAGCTCACTGATGAGGCCAGGCTTTTTGGCCTGCAAGCTCCAGGGATCTGCCTGTCTCTTGCTTCCTGGAGCTAGGATGAGAATCACAGTGCACTGCAGACAGCTTATGTGCAATCTGGGGACCATACTGAGGTCCTCATGGCTACAAGACAAGCATTCTCCCAACTGAGCTTTCTCCTCAGACCTTCCCTGTATCTTCACATCATTTGTTGACAGACGCTGGCAGGCTCTGTGAGGTACACAGTGTTGGTCTTCCTCGGGTCTAATAAGTGATGCTCAGTTGCAGTCTGCAAAGCCTGGTGGTGTAGCCAGTCTGAAGTTCTGTGGCCGGTCCGTCAGTCAGTCTGTCAGATGCCTGCTTTTCCATGTTTTTGTAATGCTCTGTTACTTCCTTAGGTATGTGAACTGCTGTTCATGGAACAGAAACACTCCTAGGAAATTCAGTGACTATCCACATTTTTGGATTTAAATGCTTCTCTCTGACTAAATAAACTGTTAAAACTGGTGCTGTGTATACGGATTTTCCAGTGATAAATCTTTAACAGCTGCAATGTGCAAAGTGACTCAAAGCAGAAAGCACTACTTAGAACAGTTCTCCAGCAAATACAGGAAGCTAGAAAGCAGTTCTTTTTCCGTGCTTGTCAAAGTGTGGTATTCATTGGTCAAATTCTTCCCCTATTAACACAATGAAAAATAGAAAAATAAAAAGTCCTGATCAAAGATGGCTTTGAGTCTGGAGGTCTTTGTGGTCCCTGGTAAAGTCTAGGAAACCTGAGTTTTACCATCCTGATTGGAGCAAATCATTGCTATCCTAATCTTTATCAATTTTTCATTCTGTTCACTCTGGACCATTGAAGAGAGATGTGGATCAGTCCCCAGGAAGAATGCAAGTCTTGTGGCTGGGTGTGCGGCTCAATTAGTAGAGTGCTTGCTTAGTATACACAAAACCATGGGTTCCATCACAGCAGGGCATAAACCAGATTTAGTGGTACATGCCTATAATCCCAACTCTTGGGAAGATGGAATCACGAGCATCAGAAGTTCAAGGCCACTACATGTTAGCAAGTTCGAGACTAGCCTTGGCTAGTGACCACATAGTCTTTGTAATATAATCAGCAAAGATAGTTTAATGCTCTTTTCTCTGCCTGTAGAATGTAGCGATCTGCCCCTCCAGTGAAGTAGACAAGAGGACTTGAGGGGCCTTGCTTGTGGAAGGAAAGAGCAGGTACTGGAACTCTCTCTGGGGATCAGTATATCTCCAGTGATTCAGGATCTGGAGCATGCTGTCCTTTACCAGGTGCATCTAGGCAGAGGACTGGGTCTGTGGAGGGGAGGCAGGGGCCATCGCATTTGGAGGAAGAGGGATGGCATGAAAGATTGTCTGCCCTACAGAACAAGGAACTACTCAAGTTGAAACTCTGGTGATTACTATTGTTCTTCAGGTTGACAGAATCTGCATGCACCAAGGAGACAGGCCTCTGAGCATGTTGCTGAGGAGTGATCTAGATTGGGTTAGTTGAGGTTGGGAAAACTTGCCTTAAGTGAGGGGGACCATATTCCATGTGCTGGGGTCCCAAGCTGTGTGGAAGCAGAGACAAAGAACTGAGCACCAGTATTCACCACCCAGTGTTTCCTGCCTGGACACAGAGTGAGCAGCACCCTCACCTCATGCCACCAGGCCTTCCCCACCGTGGTAAACGGCACTCTCAAACTGTGAGCCACAGTAAACCCATCTTGCCTTAAGTTGCTGGATCAGTTATTTGGCCACAGAAACTATACAAGTAATGACATAATCCTGTGCCAAAATTGTAAATACCTACACAAACAAACAGAAAGCCTAACTCCTGTTCATTAGGGAATGTACGAACTCAAAATTTTAGGAACTTGGGAAAGTTTTTGGTTGTGCTGATGTGATGTTTCTGCGGTTCATAAAATAGTGTGGATATGGTGAATAGTTAAGTGTCCCTGATGAAATTTAGCTGCCTTGAACTAGAATCCAGTATTAGACACTAACAAACATTAACTAGTGTGGATCCAGTGTTATTGCCGTGATGTATTGTATAATATAAGAATGTGTTTACTTTGTACACTTGACATTTTCAACATGATTTCCATAATTTACTGTCATTTTCTTTCAATAGTTTGAATAGTCATAAAGACTACTTAAATGTGTGAGCAAAAACCATTTTAGGGGACTTTAGATAAACTTTTAGAATGGTCAGTGTCTCACAAGGTTATTTCCTCACTTTTTAGCATGTGTGATTTCGCAGTCCCTCAGCTCTGCCATTTTAGGAAGAGAATAAGCATACTCTGTGGTCCCTGGTGGGCATGTCTGCCATGCTCTTACGAAAGCTGAATCATGTAACATTTCCACGTCACAGGATAATTCTGCAGTGCACAGCAGCACACACCTGTTGTCCCAGCTGGATGAGATGGAAGGACCACTTACGTCAGCCTGAGCAACCTCATCTCAAAATAGAAAGGTTGTTTTGTTTTGCTCTTTTTTTTAGACAGGGGTTCACCTTATAGCAGTCAGACTGGCAGTAATCCCTCTGCCTCAGCATCTTCCATGGTGGAATTGCAGGCTTGTCACTATGGCTGGATCAAGACAGTTTTGTGTGTTGGTGGGACTAAGGATTGAACCCAGGCCTCGTGCCAGCTAGGCAAATGCTGTAGTACTTGGCACATTTCAGCTTTCCACCTAAATGCAAATCAAAAGAGTGTGTTGTCCTCTCTAGAAGGACAGTTTGCAACAAATGCCCACACTCCCCTCCTCCCAGTGCCTAATCCTTCCCTAGATGTGCTGACTTTAGGCTCTGGTACCATAACCCCACTTGTATGTTTCCAGAATGTCCCTGTGAGCAGATAACAAGGTACTTATTGTGTTGATTAACAGAATGAAAGACTTTTCTCTCTAGTGACGAAGCTTCAGGGGACTGATGCAGATAAGTTCTAAGAAGCAGTAAGCCCCTGTGCCCAGGGTGCTGAGGCCACACTATGTCCCTCTCACCCCAGTGACTGATCATAATGCATAGGTCAGTGTGGCTCATCCACAGTCTCCATCTCCCAAGCCAGTTGTCTCTGTCTGCGTCTCCTCTGAACCTCACTCTGGTGTGAACTGGAACCTGGGTCCACAAAGCTCATTCTCACAATGTCTAGAAATTTCTTTGATGTCCTTGAAGTCTTACCACTGTTGTACACCCTAATCACACCTCCCCGCCCCATTCTTTGAGATAGAGTCTCATATATCCCAGACTGCTCTCGAAATTGGTATGTAGCCAGGAACAACCCTGAAGCTCTGATCTTCCTGGGTCCACTTGTCAAGTGCTGGGATTAGGGCTAGACAGCAGTTGCCCTCTTTCTAACTTGCTATGGATAGAAAGCAGGGGTTCACCCATGCTTAGCAGGACCCTTACTCACTGAGCTTACATGCCCAGATTCCTTGATTTTGTTTAATACCTTCTACCACTGCACTATTCACACTCAGATATGAGTTGCTCAGTTTCCCACATTCATAGGAGAAACTGTGGTTCGCAGTCTAAACTTGTGACCCATGCAAGGAACCTTGTAGATTAGTACTGAAGATTTGTGCAAGACGAAGAGCCACCTCTGTCACAAGCAGCACCTTTTTCAAAGCAGCTCACAATTCGTTTGGAATGCCTAGGTAAAGGAAAGAGCCAGAATCAGTGATGGCTGAGATAGAAGTCTATTCCCCTGAGTGGGAAATCAGCTGAAAAATCAATGGCCCGAGTCATGGCTGAGAATTCAATCTTTAAGAAAGGAACACACAGGGACTGTGGCTAAGGTTGTTCCCCTGCAAAGGAGCCAGCAGCTGAGCTATAGTGTTTTCCTATAATGCTTTCATTTCAATCAATCAATATATAAACCTTTTTTAAAAAAGCTGCGTGTCAACCACATTTACTAAATTAGATGATATTTGTTTTAGACTTATGGTCACTGTTTTAAAATGTGCCCCTATGCATTTGCAATATGACTGTTATGCATCTATGTCTTTGAGGGTTTGTGTTGAGTATGGTCTACTGTGAATGGTAAACAGAATCAAACATTGAGGTGGTCAACATAGGTCTCCATTCATAACAAACTACAGTGAGGAGAGGGGGATAAGTGTGTAGGGGAGCCCACTGTGAACTTAACCCAAGTGTGCATAGGAGTGGCTAGGCTGTTAAAGGGAAGTCAGATGAGAAGGGAACAAGCCTGGGCTCAATAGATGCAGGAAGTGAAACTCGACAGAAGCAGAAAACCCTTCTGGGTTTGCTGGCCTGGTTTGTCGCAGCTGGCTTCCCCTCTGATGCAGAGACCCATCTTTGTGTCTCTGAACCCCTGGGATTATCTTGGTAGCTCTGCTTTCTCTAGGGTGCTGCTGTCATGGAGAGATACATCCTAGAGCTGTCTGAAGCAGCTCCAGGGTTTCTGGGCTCACGGTGGAAAAACTTTCAGCGAGTCCTGGATAGAGCTAGGGAAGGAGATTGAGCTAGTCAGCCTTCAGTTGCTGTAACAAAATTCCTGAGAAAACGGGCTTAAAAATGGTTTCTTTGAGGTTACAAGGTATTTGGGTCCTGATTTTTTTGAGGTCACAGGGTATTGGGGTCCTGGTTTCTTTGGGGGTCATGGGGTATTTGGGTCCCGATTTCTTTGGGGTCACAGGGTATTGGGGTCCAGGTTTCTTTGGGGTCACAGAGTGTTTGGGTCCCAGTTCTCTTGCTTCATTGCTCTGTCCATTGAACAGAGGTGCCCGCGTCACAGTGGATGGAAGTAGAGAACTGGGTGGGATCAGGACCCTATGTCACTTTCAAGGTACACCCCCCTCACTGGACCCTACCTCCTCAACTTCCACCACCTGCCAGTAGACTACAGCTTGGGCCCAAGGCTTCAGCACACAGACTTGGCAGCAAGTAACCATAATGAGTGCCTAGTCTAACTAGTCTAACCATAAATGTGTGCCTCTTTCTTGCAATGTACACCCCTACTCTTACAGTCCTACTTGGCCTTCAGTACATGTTGAGATGTAAATTAATAATTCACCTCCTTTTATTTTAAGTTAGAACCTATCATAGTGCCATGGGCCTGATCCCAGTGCTCAGGAGGAAGAGAGCAGAGCAACCAGATCCTGAGTTTTGGGTCAACATTTTAACATTCTGTCTCAAAAACAAAACTAAACACATGTTAAATTTAAAGGAAGGAAGCTGAATTGCACATTATGGACCCTCTCTGAACAGCTGACTTACATCATTTATTGGTTTTGAATTGTTTCATTATCTTTTTACTGTGTGTATGTCTGCCTATGTATATGTGTCTGTGTGTCTGTGTATGTCTATATGCATACATGTAACCCATAGCATGGTGATATAGGTCAGATGACAGCTTGACAGTTGGTTCTCTCTTTCAACCGTTCAGGTTCTAGGGATAGAACTTGAGTCATCAGGCTTGGCAGCAAGAAACTTCACATGCCCAGCAGGAACGTCTCTATGGTCGTTCTTTTCTTAGTATTGAAAAATCAGATGGCATCTGGCCTAGTTTGTTTCTCTGTCACTATGATAAATCACTGACCAGAACCAGCTTGAAGAGGATGGTTTATTTGGGTTACACGTTCCAATCTGTATGGGGAGTCCAAAGCAAGAATTCAGAGCAGAACTCGGAGGCAGGAACTGAAGCGGCGAGCATGGGGAACAGCATTGTCACTGGCTGACCTCCTCTGACCTGTCAGCTGCTGTCCTTGCACAGCCCAGGCCCATCTGCTATGGGATGGTACCACTGCCAGCAGGCCTGGCCTTCCTAAATCTATGAACAGTCAAGAAAGTGCCACGTAGGCCTGGGCATGGCTGATGAGATAGAAGAAATTCCTCACCTGACGTTGCCTCCTCCCAGATGACTCTTGTCTGTGTCTGGCAGAAGAAAACTAACCAGCGTGCTGTCCCTCTCTCTGCCTTGCTCCCTGTTGCTCCCTCTATGAACCACCTCGGTTTTCCTCTCTGTCCTCGTAGCGTGCTGTGCCACCCCCTTCCCTTCCGCTGCACCTCCTGTCTGCCAGTGGCATCTGCCTAGCCACTCACAACCCAATTCTTCTTTGTTGTCAGCTTATCCAAGTGACATGCAGAATGGGATCAAGAGCAGTGACCAAGCAATTGCACTGCTCCCGAAAGGCCCGCATTTCAGAAACAAGACAGTCATTCAGGATGTGCCTCCTCCACAGTCACCTGTAGCCTTGTGAAGCCCAGGATACATTCCGGCTACATTTGATGGGGTGCGTTTGATTGATGGCTCAGACCTGCAAGCTGCGTAAGGAAAGTGTGCTGACAGTAAGGTGAAGCACCGCATCCCACTGCATATGCAGTGAGGAAACAGAGACTAAGAGGAATTGGGACCAGCCCACAGAAAGGTACTGGGAGGCTCTCTGATTCCTGAGCAAGCTATCATCCATTGCTCCAGAGCAGAAGGTTCTAGTAGCTCTTACCCCACAGTGAACTCGGCTGTCGCTTTTCTGTGTTCTTCCCTTTTTAAATCCACTTGAATTGCAGTATCCATCTTGGGTCCCTGGGAGGAAGTAACACATAATCAGCATGGGGACTGTCTTCACATCTCCTGTTGGTCCCCTGGAGAGAGGAGTCTGGGGAGACCTGCTGCTGGCTAGTACCATCCTTCTGGCTAGTACCATCCTAGCTGCCCTGCCCTAAACACACTTCAGCTCAGCAAGTACTGGCAGCAACCAATTGGCAGGATTTTGTTTATATACTTAATTAACCAGCTTTTCTCTAGAACCAAATTCCATTTACATTTTTACAGACTTTTACTTCTCAAGGAGAAGGGACAAGCAAAACTCTGGCACGGTAGTTTAAACTCCTGGTAAAAGTTTTTGAGGGATGGGGGACTTGCGTGTCAGGTTAGACACATCTATTAATGCGACTTTATCCAGTGGTGAAGATGCTGGTGATATTTATCCTCAACTTTCATCACTACATAACTGGATAGGAGAACATTCTTGGCTTTGTTTTCCTTTGGCCTTTCTTTTAGCTCAGTGCAAATGGTTACGGTTTGCATTGATGTGTAGCCAATCAATGTAGTTCTTCCAGATAGTAATCGTGAGGCTAGAACTTGGGTACAGCAACTGACTGCGCAGCATTAATCAGTACTTATTACAACCTGATTCAACAGTGTGCCATCCTTCTATGCTTAATAGACTTGACCTTCAGAGTCTCTTCCATGTGGAGTGCTTCCCATGTTCTCGAGAATCATGCTTCATGAAGCTATGTATTTACTTTCATGCATGAATAAGTAGTAATTTTTCCCTGTTCTTTCTTTTTTGTGCTATCAGGAAATTACTGGCATTATATACAAGAAACTGGGTGATATGTTTCTCTTCAGCTATGATTTCCTAACAAGCAGGTGTGGTGGCCCATGCCTTTAATTCCAGCACTCAGGAGGCAGAGGCTGGCATGGTCTACATAGTGAGTTACAGGCTCAGAATGAACAACAGTACCATACCACATGTATACAGTGCTGCAGATTCAACTCAGGGCCTGGTGCATGCTGGGAAGCACTCTACCAGCTGAGCTGCCTGTCCAGCCTTTTGATGGGCCTAGTCATGTGTCAGCTTCTGGCAAACCTTTATGCCAGGCCTTCCTTTTGCTTTAATTAAGCATTTAATGCTATCTCAATTTTCCTCCCATTAAATCCCAGAAATTCTAACCTGCTTTTTCTCTACAGAATATGACCTAGTTTCTCTTTGTTGTTTAATCTCTGATCCCTGTCTTATAAACAGGGATGTCATGTTCCAAATTCTTAGCCATTACTAGTGTCAGTTTTACTTTTTGTAATTGGGGAATGTATTTGGTATAATTTGAATTATTTCACATTATTAAGAATTGTATTATGGCTATGGGGTGTGTTGTGTTGTGTTGAATGCTCCAGGTGCCCTTGAAAAGATTTTGCTGTTGAGTGCAGCTTCTAAAAGTGCAAATTAGATCCAGTTGCTTAATGGATTTTTGAGGTCCACTCTCTCCTTATTTCTGTCTGCTAGTTATACCAGTTACTGAGGAAGAGTGGGAAGCCTCTGCTTCCCTTTGTCTGTGTACTTACTCTGCTGTTTGCTTCTTGTGTTTTTGAAGCTCAGCTATTTAATCCATACACATTTACAAACAATGTGTTTTTTTTTAATTTAAAATTAAGTAATTTATTTTTATTTTATGTGTGTGTGTTTTATATCCATGTATATACATGTACCCATGCATGCAATGCCCATAGAGGCTAGAAGAGATCATTGCATCCCCTGGAGCTGGAGTTACAGCTGGATGTTGCAGCCATGTGGGTGCTAAGAACTGAACCCAGGTCCTTTCCAAGAACAGCCAGTGCTCTTAACAGTTGAGCCAGCTCTCTGCAGCACCCACTGTGCCTTCTTGATGAACGCCTAGTGGATGTCCTTGTCCTCCTGTATAAGATCCTCTGTCTATGATTAATTTATCTCCTCTTTCTCTTCAGTGGGAGCTATATAATACAGAGTTTCACCTGCATTGTATAGCTTGTATTTTTATATTTAAATGAGATTTCTGTGTGTGTGTGTGTGTGTGTGTGTGTACATCATATTAGACTTGCAGTTGTGTTTAAATTCACTTCTTGTCAGTAATACATCTTTTTTGTTTTGTTCTTCCATTCTGTCAATCTCTGCCTGGGTTTGTTTGTATTATATATAGAAAATTGTTTGTCATAACGTCACCATCTACTAATTCATTCATCTCTGTCTCTTCTGTATGTATTTCTATTGACTGAGTCCCTCCTCCCATCACCAGGGATAGGGTTAAAAGTTGGCTTGTCTTTATTTCTAGGTGTAGAAATGTTGGCTTGAAGCTGGACATTATGAATGTGACAAGTAGCAGAATGCAGGTTTTTGCTGCCTTCCCTATAGTCTTTCTGACTTTGTGCTGACAGAGTTAGGATTTGGTCAGCCCTGCTTTAGCTTCTCCTAGCCCTGTGTCTGCAGAGTGCCAAGCTCTCACAAGTACCTGTGCACTTCCAGAAGGGTGTCCACAATGGCGAAATCCCATTCACGCTGACCGTCTGTAGCTGCCAACAGTGGCAATGATATGTCCTGTCATTTTGCACCTCAATGGTTGTGATTATTCAGTGTATCCTTCTCAGGAAACTATCATATTTCCTGTGGGTTTAGATACTCCCGGTGCTGTTCAGCCTGTGCTGCAGGTAGAAGGTTCTCATCCTGTGATTCATGATGCATTTCTGATGGCAAGCCCTGTGCTGGTTGGCTCTGTTATTAACCTGTGTGCTCTCCGTCATTAGTCTTTATAGCTCCTGCAGTGTGCGGATAGATGCTGTCTTCACACGGGAAGCTGTGCTGAGGGAACAACAGGGTTTGCTTCATCCTCTGGTCCCCTGTAAAGCAATGCTGCAGCGGGCTTCCCGCCCAGCCTTGCCCTCCCATTAACATTTCCTCTCCCCACCAGGCCATACTTAGTTCTTTTTTGCATAATGCAGAAATTTCTGAGAAATACCGAAGTCAAAGTTCTTAAATATTCATTGGTCCTGAATAAAAACCTGTCCCCACCAGGCTCAGCTGGGACCCTGTTCTCCCCACACAGCAGCGCAGTCTGCCCCAGGTGGAGATGGGACCCTGTTCTCCCCACCAGGCTCAGCTGGGACCCCGTTCTCCCCACACAGCAGCACAGTCTGCCCCAGGTGGAGGTGTTTCTCCTGCTAGCTGCCTAGGTCTTTATTAGGCTGGATGGGAGCCACAAACAGGCATACTTCTTTGTCAAACCGCCTGTTTCCTTGGGAAAGGCCGTAGCAAAGCTTCAAATTGCTTTTCTTTGTTTTATGTCTTTTTATGTTTTACTTTGAGTAGGGATGTTTGTGAAGCTGTAACCCCTCTCCCAGGCATTGGTGGCCTGCACCTTTAATCCCAGCCTCCAGGAGGCAGAGGCAGTAGGATCTCTCTATGAGATCAAGGCTAGCCTGGTGTACCTAGTGAGTTCCAGGCAAGCTGGAAGTAGGGAGTACCTGTCAAAAAACACCTGAGTTCTTACCCTCTCTCTTAAGAGGAAAAGATGAGTTCTCATAGAGTCCATCAGA
This sequence comes from Eospalax fontanierii, assembly GCA_035773235.1. Taxonomy (NCBI): domain Eukaryota; kingdom Metazoa; phylum Chordata; class Mammalia; order Rodentia; family Spalacidae; genus Eospalax; species Eospalax fontanierii. Next base: position 3,432,097 of record JAJHUQ010000048.1, on the reverse strand, counting down.
TAATCTAACCCACCACACTGAGGTCTTTCTCTCCTTTCTCTTCCTCAGGGCCTGAAAAACTGATCCAGCATCTTCGGAAACACAGCATCCCTTTTGCCCTGGCCACCAGCTCAGGCTCTGTGTCCTATGAAATGAAGACCAGCAGACACAAGGAGTTCTTCAGTTTGTTTAACCACATCGTGCTGGGAGATGATCCTGAGGTTAAGAGCAGCAAGCCATGTCCTGACATATTCCTCACCTGTGCCAAGAGGTTCTCTCCAGCACCTGCCCCAGAAAAGGTGAGTTGGTCCTGATAGGAAACACCAGCACCTCACCAAACTGTAGACACAGGGTGTCTGCTAAACACCATGGGCCTTGCTGGGCCTTTCAGGACCAGGAGATGTCTTTGTGCTCAGGTTCCATTGTTGTCAGGGGACCAGGGTTGTGTTGACGGGGTTTTTCATCTGGTAGATAAAAGGAAAGCTCAAGTTCCCCATTCAGAGTTGGAGGGGACAACAGTAAGACAAGCAGTCCTTCTGTCTATTCAGAGACACGTGATGGAAAAGCCAATTACTGCTTTTTCCCTCAGCGAGTTGACACTGGTGCATGAGGTGGTCATGGTCTGTAGCACCCTGGCTACGTTCGTTGATCAAGTCCGGATCTGCGGAGGGCTGCGGATTGAATGAAAGACATATAAGACAGAGACACAGACACACACACTAGGTAGGAGGAAAGGAGAATGACTGACTTTATTCAGAGGCAGCAAGCCTTATATACCCTGAGGGTGGGACTTTGCAGGAGGGTAAAAGTTCAGGTTCTCTATTGACACACAGCTGTAAACAGGAAAAAGGAAGTTGTGGTCTGGCTAGCTTAAAGGTCAAGTTGTTTACTTCAGCTTTGCAATTGACAAGATCCTGCTAGCTCTTGGCCAAGAGCCTAGCACTAAGAGAGAAGGGCTGCAGGGGGTACAGACCCTACAGTGATCATTATACAGCAAGGACACACACAGTGTCACTACCAGCATGATGATGACCGGCTGGTTATGACGTAGATGTAGAAAGGGGGAAGGAAGGAAATCTGATGCTTGTTGACTGAGATTCTGAAAAGCTGTTGGGCTGCAAGCCTGTCTAGGGAAGGACCCTGGGGCATCTGAGTCCCTTTTCTCATGAGGTGATAATTACTGCTCCTGTCATCTTCACGTGTCTTCAGATGAATCTGCTTTCCTGGGGGCTGCTCTCCTGGCCGGGTGCATCAGTTCCTCAAGGATTGCCCTGGTAATCTTTGGGCAGATTACATGTCATATCTTCTCCTCAGGATCAGAGATGTATGTAGCTTTCCTTTACAGCTTCACAAGACCCTCTGCCCCTGTCTGTCGTGTGGTATTCTGAATCTGAAGGAGGGGCCATCATAATGATCCCCCTTCCTAAAACCAGTGTTAGCAGGGATACAAGAGGTGGGGTCCAAAGCTGATGGTGAAGGACAGGTCCAGCTCAGTGGCCTTGAAGTTTTCGAATGGCTGTGTAGCCACATGACACCATGAGGGACCACATAGCTGAGACCTCAGTCTTGGAGTCACAAGGTCACAGGAAGGGATGTCAGAAATCCTGGGAGATAACCCAGTTCTGAAAGGCATGCTTTGCAGGGACATCCAAAGGTGGAGGTGGGGGCCATCCATAAAGCAGAGTTTGAGCACTGGGGCCACATGCAGCTCCGTGCCAGTCTTCAGGTGAATCTGCTTTCCTGGAGCAGTCACTTGAGGGCCTGAGTCCTCCCCAGGGGCTGGTGAAGGCTGCAGTGTTTTGCTTGTTGAGTGTGGTTCCCTCTCCGTGATGAGGTTTTGGCTTTGTGTCTGCTTTCCATGAGAAGGTGGCAGTGTGTGTTCTGTATGTGCCGGGCTCACAGTCCAGACTGGCTGGGCTGCCAAAGCACAGGATGCACTGGAGATGGGTCTGGGGCTTCCTCCTGTGCTGCCCGGGAGTCCCCAGCGCTCTGCCTGCCTGTGCCTCTGCCTCCTGAGCACTGGAAGGTGCACAACATCACACCCAGACTGCACCTGTTCTCAGAGTATCAAGGAAGAGTGTTTAGAGACAGTCACTGCGGGTCATAGTCCTTTGGCTCGATCTATGATCACTCTGACTGGTCTCATCTGTCTGCCAGCATGTCGGAGTGATAGCCAGACGTGGACGGGGCTTCGTGGGTGGTGGGAGTGAAGGAGCCACAGGACTCAGCCCATGCAGGAAACGGGTGAAGGTGTGATGGGGCCGTTCCCCAGACCCTGAGGCCCCTGTGTGTCTGTTGTCCGGCCGTCCTCCTCCTTCCTGGACGAGCAGTGCAGTGGGAAGTTTTTCACTACCAACAGCAGTTTCATTTGTTTCTTTGAGACAGGCTCTCTACCCAGTGTGTGCAGCCGTGTCAGTATTCTGCAATGCTGGGGAGCAAACCCAGGACACTGCAAGCTGAGGAAGCTCTGCACCAGCCGAGCTGCAGCCCCAGCACCATACAGTGTGTCTGTTTTTCTTCGATTTATTTTAGAAAGAGTCTCATGAATCTCAGGCTGCCTCAGACGTGTGCTGTTGCATTGGGTAGACTTGATCGTCCCGATTCTCCTGCCTCCGGCTTCTGACTGCTGGGATGGCAGATGTGCACCAGGATGCATGTGCATGCAGTAGTGGGGATGGAAGTGCCAGGACTTCGTGCGTACTTGACAAGCATTCCAGTGACCGAGTCGCATCTCCAGCCCTGTCTGCAGTATTGCTGAGTGTGCTACTGCTGCATACATACTGATGTGTCCCTGGTTTCTATGTTGAGATTTTGTCCTACTTTTTCTCTGTGGAAGCTTTGTCCCATCAATATGATAAAATCAAAGGCCTCTACTTTTTTCCACAAAGGCCAGAGAGTGGGGCTGCAAGTACCAGTTTTTATAATCCCATATTTAATGTTCTTTAGTGTTTGCCAACACCCACCCACAGCCACCTTATTAGCATGCACTAAGATGTGTTAGGACAGGGCTTCTTACTCGGGAGATGCCAAGAGTTTTTGCCAGCACTGAGAACAAAGGCCAAATATGAATCTTTTCTGCCAGCCATCGCAGCTGTAATGGAGTGTATGAAGATGGTGATACACAGCTGTAACGGAGCATGGGAAGATGGTGAAGCACTCGTAGCAAGACTCAGGTGCCTAGATTCAGATTTGGAATCTCATTATTGAATTTAGCCCAACTATATTCACACACTGCAGGCTTGAGCTCCAGCTCCGGCTCACAGTCAAGCAGAGCCTGGGAGCAGCTGGGGCTGCCTGGCTAGCACCCGCCTTCTGTGTCTGCAGCAGTCTGGGCCTACCAGCATGGTAGACATTTCTTTACAGAGGCCTAACATTGCTGAAGCTCCTGCCGCTTGCTAAGGAACAGTTTTGTAACACTGGGTTTTACAGTCTTCCTTCCACAGACACATTATCTTTGTTTGGTGAGTACCCATTTATGTGTTGAAAAATGAAGGTGCTACCCACAGTAAACCCATCAACCAGTTCCTGATGTGGATCAGGACTAGATACCTGCAAATAAGGCAGATTGACAGCTGAGAGTGACCCGCTCACATATTTGTCTTGCTTACTGCCCATGTGCCTGAAGCTGGTAGATAGATGGCAGCCTGCCGCAAATAGATGTGCACACTCCAGTATGTATGAAGATACTGGAAATGGTGGTTTTTCAAACCACATGCAATCTTGGAAGACACAGGCTGCAGCAGGAGGTCACACAGGATGGAACACTAAGGAGGGTCTCAAAGAGTGTTGAACTGCTCTTGACAATCTTGACAAATCTACTCTAGACCACCCCAAGGTGCCACAGTAGCAACTTGAAAAGCAATGTAGGTCTTGAAAACAGCTATACGTGCCTTCTAATTACCACATGCTGCTCCAGGGTGTCTTCTCTGCAGAAATCAGCCTCCCTTAGAAGGGTGCAGTGAAGGCTTTGGGGGTTTCCCTCATATGGGATGCGAGTTTAGAAGTTCAAGGATGCTTTTCACAGGCTCCCAGGGAGATTCCCCACTTTGTGTCTTCAGGGATGACTAGAGCTGTGGCTGGTCTTTACTGAATGTGGCCAATATAATAAATGCCCTCCCACTGTTTCCTCTGAAACTGGTGGATTTCAAATGGCTGGGAGCATTTTACAATGGCAAGGAAGTCACCAAGTCCTGTGTGCTCTTAAAGCTGTGCCAAGCAAAGCAAACTGTGTCACGCCACAGAAAGTCTCAGTGACCATCTTCCTGGGAGAGAGGAGCCAGTAGGAAGAACCTCGTCCAGGGCTGTTTGCCTGAGGAGTTTATGGTTATAACCCATATATTCTTTCATGCTAGTGTTTTTTTTTTTAAAGTAAAGTTTTTAAAAGTTTTAAAAGTTTTTAAAGTTTTAAAAACTGTTTTTAACAGTTCCAGGAAGATGGTTTAGTAACCCATATATTCTTTCATGCTAGTGTTTTTTTTTTTAAAGTAAAGTTTTTAAAAGTTTTAAAAGTTTTTAAAGTTTTAAAAACTGTTTTTAACAGTTCCAGGAAGATGGTTTAGTTAATTTAGGATATGAAGATGTGAATTAATCCCTAGAACTCACATAACAGAAGCCAGGCATGACCACTTGCACATGACTGCTTGCACATGTAGTCCCAGCATAAAACGTATGGAGGATGTATGAGTCCCTGAATGTCTCTAAGCAGGCAACCTAGCCTACACAGCAACTCTCAGGTCAATGAGATGGGTGAAGGGTATAGATATGGATGTTAATTGGGCCTTAAAAACAATGAGATGGGGTGTATAGATATAGATGATAACTGAGCCTCCTTCAGAAGGTTCTTCTGCCAGAACCCTCTCTCACTTAGACTAATGAATATTTTCTTGCTGTGTCAGGGCGGCCACATGTTGAGCTTCTGGGTGTGACCCAAGGGATTTTCAATGACCCTGTGAGTGGAAGGCATAGTCAGCTTAGGCTCTAGGGATCCTGTAGCTGGTGGGTATGTCTGAGTGACTCTGGGTCTGGCAGACGGGAAGGGGCTGGAGGGTTCCTCAAGGTTCTTTGGGTGTGTGGATTCCATCTTGGATGCCCCAGTACAGAAGTGTAAGTCTCTGTTGTAAAACAAAAAGGACTGCCTCTTCTCTCTAGTATGTATTTGGTTAGATTCGGTATGCACCAAGTGAAACTGGAAATGTAGCTAGAAGCCTCACCTCCCCTTGATTGACACACCTCAGTTTTCTGGTCAGTGCTGTTTGAGGAGCCAAGTTTCAGGGGTAGTTTTGTTTTTGTTTTTTCTCTATTTGTTGTCTTTTCTTTTGTATTCAAGGAAGTTCTGCACATGAAACTTCTGTGCTACTTGAGTGAGAAACTAGGAATGTAAGTGTATTTGCTAAAGGGGAGGGCTAAGGCCTGCAGTGTCCTCTTAGCATGTTCTACAGTTACCCAGGAATTCACTGGGTCATATGGTACAGCGCCCGAACACTGAGGAACACCAATGCTCCTCAGGACCCCATGCAGAATTTCACCACTGACTTCATGTCAAAGCACAGACTCCTGTGAGAGGGTTGGTAGGGAAAACAAGGTCAGGCTGTGTGAGTGGGTATGTGGAAACAGGACATAGCTGACTCTTTGGCTTGGCGTCTCCTAAGCAAGCTATCACACCATATATACCAACATTCCAAAACTCTGAACTCCTGCAGTCTCAAAGATATAAGGAGCACTGAGCATGTGCTTTAACGGGCACACACTTCTGTAGTCTCGAACATGTGAGGAACACAGCCTGTGCATTAACAGGCACAGAACTCCTGTGGTCTCAAATGCATGAGGAACACTTAACATGTGTGTAGACAAGCACTGCATAGATTTGATGTCTTGGCAAATGGGTGTTTTCCTTTTTTCTCTTTCTTTTATGGTGTATGTGTGGTGTGTGCACCTGTACATGAAGGTGTTATTTGCATTGTATAACCTGTACCTGAAGGTGTATTTGCATTGTATAACCTGTACATGTAGGTGTACTTGCATGTGTATAACCTGTACATGTAGGCGTACTTGCATGTGTATAACCTAAACATGAAGGTGTATTTGCATTGTATAACCTGTACATGTAGGTGTACTTGCATGTGTATAACCTGTACATGTAGGTGTACTTGCATGTATACACCTGGATAGGTAGAGGCCCAAGGTAGCCATTTTTGCTAGGTGTCTTTGATCACTTTTCACTTTGTTTTTAGAGACAGGCTGCCTGGCTGTGAGCTTTAGAGGTCTGCCAGTTTTCACCCTGCTGGTGATCTGTTGGTTTCTACCCTCACCACACCAGTTTGGGGTTTAGGTGTGTGCTGGCATGCCTGGCATGTTTAACGGAACACCGGGCATTTGAGCTCAGATCAGCATCTTCCACAGTGGACTGATCCCCCTCTTAGTGTTCTCATCTTCCATTCCTCCCTTTATCCCCTCCCCTCGCTCAAAGTTAGCAACATGATCACAAGCAGCTGTCCTGACACCTCCTGCTCACCCCTCTTTGTCCTTCTGCTTGGCAGGGCATTGAGTTTAGTTCTGTGGAAACTGAGTATCTGTTTTTGTAGACACCAGGGTTGGCACCATGAGGCAACCTGCACAGCAGGCAGAGAAGGAGTATGGGAGGTTCTGTGATTTTCCTGGAAGCTTGCTCCTTTATTAATGATGGCTGAGCCCATGTTGGCAGGTTGGGTGTGCTCCCTGGGCCATGTGCAGACTAGCTTCCTTCACCCTCACCCTCACCCTCACCCCAGAATGCTCTGCCCTCACCTTCAGTCATGGCGCAGTCTTACTGATCGTTGCTGGGATGTGTGTACTCTGTAAAGTTCTTAGTTCTGCGGGGCTTGGAGATGTTTTTGTGACATGGCACAGCATTGGGTGAGGGAAATCCTCAGAGGGTGTCAGGTGTTGGAAAGAGGGGAAGGAGAAAGGGACAGTGCTGAAAGGAAGAAGAGGAGGAACAAGAACAGGGAGAGAGGACACAGGAAGGAAGAAGGTACAAGAGGACCATGCTTGGAAGGGAGTCAGGAAGGGAGTGCGATACAGGGAATGAAGGGAAGGAGGGAGCGAAAAAGGAAGGAGGATGGAGGGGGCAGGACAAGGAGGGAAAGAGGAAGAATAGAATAGGGAGAGGGTAGAGAAGCGAAGGTGAATATAAAGATTTGTCGGTGGGGAAAATTCTCAATAAATGTATAACGCATTTGAAGTTTTCCTCTGCAACTTTCCATGTGAAAGAAAGAAAAGACAGTGTTGTTCAACATTGCTCTCTGATAACCTGTAATCAACTCTGAGGCTCAGCCAAACTATAGCGATATTCTGTGTGCACCTTATGAACCCCAAAATCTCAGGAACACAGCCAAACATGTGGGGCAGGGAGATGACAGCTGCTCTGTGACCTCAACTTCTATACCACCTCAGAATCATGGGGAGCAGGGAGATGTCCTCATGGCTGATAAAGGGAGCACATGCAGCCAGAGGACCTTTGCCTGACTCCTGGGAGGAAAATGGTCATGGTGGTCATGGTGGTAAGGGCCATGATGGTCATGGTAGTGGTGATAGTGATGGTGCTGCTGGTGGTGGTGGTGATGATGATCATGATGGTGGTGGTGATGGTGGTGCTGATGATAATGGCAATTATGATAATGATGGTAGTGATAGTGATGATAATGGTAATTTATGATGGTGATGGTGGTGGTGGTGATGGGATGATGATGGTGATAATGGTAACTATGATGGCGGTGGTGGTGGTATGGTGATGGTGATGATGGTGGTAATTATGATGAAGGTGGTAGTGGTAGTAGTGGTAATTATGATGATGGTGGTGGTGGGGTGGTCATGGTGATGATGATGGTGGTGGTGACGACAGTGTTGATAATGATAAAAATCTTGAAATACAGCTTGACCACTGAGCAAAATTCATATGCGTGCAGTTTCTGTGGTTCCATTTCCTGCTTTGCACAGTGAAAGTATCATAGTCACTGAGGTTTATCAGTGGCATGATTATTGTGGATGTGTTCCATGCTCATTCCCAGGGATGCTTTACCTTACATCATTATTTACAAAAATAATAGTCATTCATGACAGTATGTTTCCATTTTGTATCTTATTTATTTATTTATATATTTTTATTTGTATGAAAGCTCTGCCTCCATGTATATAAATATACTTGTGTTATGTCATCCCTACAGAGACCAGAAGAGAACTTTGGATCCCCTGGAATTAGAGTAAGAAACCATTGTTAGCCACCTTATATGTGCTTGGACCTGAGTCCAGGTCCTCTGCAAGGGTACCCAGTGCTTTTAACCACTGAGCCTTCTCTGGCCCCTACAATAAATTTCTTTAACAGAACTTGATTTAAGGATTACTGTCCTGCTACAAATCCATGCAAAGTTGCTTGGTTTTCCTGCTCTCACTGTCAGGATAGAAAAATGTTTTCTCTACTGTGTTCCATTAAGTGACTGTAGGCCTGTAAGTTAAATAGAGAAAACACAAGATTAGCAAGAGGGCCGGCAGGCCTTTTCACCTAGGATATAGGCATTCAGGGAAAGCTGTAGCTTGGGGAGGCAGTTAAGACTGCTTTTTTGTTATGTTACATGCTGTTCTTCCATATTTGGCCTCTTGCTCACCTGGTGACTTGCCACCCTTCTGTGTTACTGAATTGGGGCATTGAAAGCTCCTCCATGTGCTCCTCTGCTGCTAGCTCTGCTGTGGTCCCTGTCTGTGTGTCATCCCTTATTCCTCTGCTGTGGTCCCTATTTTTGTCTTATCTCCTTGACAACTGTCAGTCAAAAGTAATCTACCCTCTAAGAGTAACCCACCATTGACTGTGAGCTTCTTCTCAGATATTCTGTCACAGTCGAGACAAGTAGCTAGTGATGTGATCATTCTTGGTGTAGTTCAAGCCCCTTTAGATAATCCAGCAATTACAGATGCCATTAGCCTTAGCGGGACATCCGTGCTGAACCTAATTGTGGTATTTTTGTTTGCCTTTGCATGAATGGGTGGATAGTTGGATGGGTGGATGGATAAATGGGGGAAGGGAGGGAGGGAGAGAGGGAGGACAGGTGAATGGGTAGGTATGTGAATGGAGGGAGGGAAATAGGGAGGGAGGAAAAGGGGAACTAATGGAATGGAAGGACAGGACGGTAGATGACAAGTGAGATGAAGACACAGACACAGATATCACACTCAGAGCAAACTTTGACCTCATACTGCAGGACCAGGTTCTGTCCCTACAGTGGTTGCGTCTCCTAAGGGGTTTCTCTGACAGTGACTCTTACATGGACTGGTTACCCTGTGATGGTCAGTGACTCTTACAAGGATTGGTCATACTGTGATGGTATCCTTCCTGGGTACTTTGCACATGAAGATTGCATGGGAATTTTTAAATGAGATAGTCATAAATAAAATCGGACAAATGCAGTATCAAATAAATACTATATTCACAGCCTCAGCTAACTCGCCAGGTTCATATTTTAAGGGATCCAAAATTGGATATGGCCCTTCATTCTGTTTGTTTAAACTAGGGGGATAGGGTCACCCTGGTTTTTCACAGACACACATGTCACTGGGACCAGCCAGACACCCTGCCATCTCCACTTGAGGTAGAGACTTGGCAGAGTTTGGAACTCTGCAGGAGAGCCAATCTTGGAAGTGCTAGGAGGTTGGTCCAGTTTCTGTTCACCAGCACCCCTGTTCTTCATCTATAACCACATCACTTGTGTGTAGAATAAGCTAATGAACAGAATCCACTGTAGTGTTATTAAGCAGCACTCTCTCTTGACTGACCAACTGAGGGAATGGGACATGAGTTCTGTAAAGACAGAAAAAACTGACTGTGGCATCCAGAGTTTCTGGCTAAATACCTGTCCCCGGACCCATTAGGAAAAGGGTACTTGTCCTTTGTTGACACTTAACAAAAGTACATGTCTTGTGTTTTTAGCTGTAGATCCCTTAGTACCTGTTCGATTTTTTCCACAATTAGTCAGTGTCCAAAGCTAGGTATATTTACAGAGCCTTGGACATAGATTTACCTTACACTCCTTACCTGAATTCCCTACGTACTGCCGCCCCAAGAAATTGCCACAAATCTACTGTCTTTAAAAACACATTTTCACCAACGGGTTCAGTAGGCTAGTCCTGAGACCATGGTGTCTCGACGTTCTCTACACTGATTCCACAGTTGATTCGTTCTCTCTGTTACGGACTGAGTATTCCCAACACATACACCTATGTTGACACCCTTATGCACTGGTGAATTCCTGTCTTCATGTGCTTATGTGTACTTATTTGTGTCCCCTCCCTTTCCCACCTAAAGTCCAGTGTTGAGATCCTCATCCCCGCAACATGATGGTGTTGGGAGGTGATGAGGTCTGCTGTGCGCTGGAAGTTTCCTTCTTTAAAATCCTTATGTTGAAATGTGACCTTCCTGTCCAAGGTGATAATGTGAGGGGTAGGCCTTTTGAAATGTGATGAGGCCATGAGGTGGGGCCTTATGGAGAGGATTAGTGTCCCTATGAAAGAGATGGGGGTGAGGGTATCCCTGCCTTTTCTGTCATGTGAGGATGTGGCAAGGAGGCATCATCTATGAACCAGGAATCAGTCCTCTTCACATATCTAATCTGCTCTGCTTGACCTTGACCTCCAGAACCAGGAGTTACACAGACCTGTGTCTTATACGCCACAGCCCCGACATTACAGCACCACACAGACCTGGACATCCTGCCATCAGCAGATACATTCTTACGTAGAAGTTCCCACTTACAAATTAGAAGTATTAGTTATATATTTAAAATACAGCCACCTTCTTTCATCCAGGTTGGTCCTGGGAACAGCTTCCTGAAGAACGGCTAGGTGCTGTCTCTGATGCCATCATGTCGAGTAGGTATCTTCAGAAAGGCCACTGCCTCTCTGATCCCTACAGTTGAGAGAAGCCAACGTGCCTAACTCCAGCCACCCAACTACTGGGAAATGTCATTCTTTCTGACCTGAATCCTACGAGCTACAGTTTAATTATGTTGCCTCCTCCTCTGAGGTGGAAGTCAGATACATTCCAGTCTGCACATCAGTAGGGGAAAAGAACAGAGCTTGCTGCAGAATGGAATTCTTCCCCATAGTTCAGGTACCTGTGTTTCCAAGCCTCCCTGCTTTCATCTTTCCTGGGCTCAGCCCTGGCCCCCACAGAGGAAGAGGCCGCCTCCAGTTCTGTCAGTGTATTTCCACTCCAGCAGTCTGTGGCCCCTCTGTGGCTCTCAGTAAACAACACTGTTCTCAGTCTTCAGGAATGGACAGGGCATTGGACAGGAATGGACAGAAAGAATAAGGCATTGATGGGTCCTTCCAGGTCACCCACAAAGGAATAACACCCCTCGCAAAATCCTTGAAAATTCAGTATGTTCCCCCACCAGCAAGCATTTGACTTATAGGGAAAGGCTTCGTCCAGGTACCAGAATACAAAATGCCTGTACCTCCTTGATGGACATGCACTTGAGATCAAGTGTAACCAGTCAAAAGCAGCAAATGGGTTGGTCCCTAAGAGTAAAACCCAGCTGCCAGATTCAAAGGGGATGAATCTAGACGATTCCCATTGTGTGGTTGTTGCTAATAGGAACACATGTGCTTTCAGTTTTAAGGTAAAAGGCATTTCTTCTAGCTAGCACCTTCTAGTGACTGTACACCCATTTTACATTTGGTTTTTGTCCACTGTAATTGCAGCAAGGAGCAGGAACAGCCTTTGTGCATGATGGTGGAAAATTAATTTTTTTACTTCCTTGTATGGACAATAGCTGTATTAAGACATGGCCAAGCTTTTAGGTACCTGGTACCTATCTCTGCTGGTAGAGATACCCAGATAGATGCACATTTGATCTTTGCAAGACTAAGAAAATGTCTAAACCCTTCAGGACATTCCTGACAGGTGATTCAGAATACATGAATGTTATGTTTTATAATGATACCGAAGAAAATCTTGAATTCATGGGGTGTGCCATGGTTCACTTACAGGCTCTATGGAGGAAGCTGGCCAAGGAGAATAGGTCCCTAGCCAGCATGGCTCCTGCTGTTTTGGAAGATGGGGAAAGCACACTTGTATGTGACAACAGTGGCCTTCTAGGAGCACTGGGAAGCCACTCTTTGATGAGATCGCCCCTCCCCTCTGTCGCTCTTCACCTCTGAACAGCCGTCAAACCATCCAACTGTGAGGCCAACCTCATGTGGCCCTGGCTAAAGTACTGTTCACACAAGTGCACAGAGAGGAGAGGACTGATAAGTTGCATACAGACAGCCCAGTGCAGTGTGGGTGCAGCAGGCAAGGAAGAGGACTCCAGGGCCTTGAAAGAGGACTACAAGGCTTTGGAGACTGTCAGGAACCCAGAAAGGAAGCTAGGAAGCGTGGTTTCCCAGTCTTCCAAAACAGATCATGTAGACGACATCTCTGTTTTCCACACATGTGTGTTACATGTGTGTTATTATCTCCTCACACAAGCACACAGGAAGTGCCTTTGTTTGCACTCAGTGACTCCTGCCTCCCAAGGGCTGAGATTAAAAGTGTGCATCACTGCACCCAGCAAGAAGTGTGTTTCTAAGTACAACATCCAAGCCACGTGATTTTCTAACTACGGTACAGGAAGCATGAACATCACGGAAGTGCTTTTCTTTTTGAAAATAATTATTTTGTTTTGTTTTCTTTCACAATTCCATCTTACTACCTCTGAAAGTTCAGATTGTATATGTGTGTTGGTTCATGTGTGTGGCATATGCATGTGTGTGTGTGTGTGTGTGTGTATGAGAGAGAGATAGAAGGAGAGAGAGAAAGAGCTGTCAGGGCATGTTGGGTATCACTCTCCGTCACTCTGATTTCTCTCACACTGAACCCAGAGCTAGGCTGGCAGCTAGGAAAGCCTAGTGACCCTCCTGTCTCCATCACTTACAGCACTGAACTTAGAAGCACTCCCATGGCCAGGCCCTGTTTTTTACATGAATGCTGTGGGGACTGTTACAACCTGTGCTCAGAATAAAACAGTTCTGCAGTGGAAATCCTAGGTTGATACCCATGATGACACTCCATTGTGATAAGGTTCAGGTGACAGAGTCTCTTCTCAGCATGGTTTGTACACCTGAATGGGGCCCCCACTGTGTTTGTGCCTCCATCTGCAGCACTGGAAGGTCCTGGGTGAGGAGGACCACTGATGCTTCCTCCTGGACACCTGGCTCCATAAACCACCACTTCTACTGTCTTTTCTTCCCACAGTGTCTGGTCTTCAAAGATGCTCCCAATGGAATGGAGGCCGCCCTGGCAGCCGGAATGAAGGCTGTCATGGTTCCTGATGAGCACCTGAGCCAAGACTTAACAAGAAAGGCTACTGCTATGCTGAAGTCCCTGGAGAACTTCGAGCCACAGTTGTTTGGTCTACCCATGTATGTCTGACTCGCCCACGTTCCAGGTCCATGCTGCTGAGGAGAACAGGAAAGGATATTGACAACAGCACCTAGATCGTGGCTTCCTCACCCAGTGCATCCTTCTGAATGTGAATGTCCTGTGCTGTGTTGAGGTGGTGCACTGTGTGTTAACTGCCCACTTGACAGTCAGTAGAAGACATGTAGATACGCCCACAACTGAGCTATAACATCGTCTTGTCATAAAGCATTGCAGTATACAAAGGACTCTCCATGTATACATGTACACAACTATGTGACTACACGTATCACTATGTATTTGTGTATATACATACCTACATATGTAAGTGCATATTTTTCAACACAGAATGTAATTATATTTGGCTTGTTTCTCCTTAGTCTGGGTAATATCAGTTGGAAAATGTAAACTACTTAGGCATGCATCTGCTGTTATATATGTGTATGTGCATATATATGTATATATGATACACCATTCCAGCCTCTTCAGTGTGGATGTTAGCATTGCGATACCAGATAAAGAGCTTGTGGGTGGGCCTTGCTTTCTACCCTGATCGAGAAAGCCTTGGAAGGGTGAGCCTTAGTGAACCCTTCATTTTCCCTGACCTTGCCTGAGCTACAGAGATCTCTATGACCTTGCACTTGCAGTCTGGCTATGCTGTCTCCTGCATCTTCCCTTTGTTAATACATCCACATCACATGTGTTCTGTCTGTATCCTCATCCATGTTGGATATGTTTTCTACCTCAGGGAGAAAAAAAATTCTTCTCTGTCCTTCAGAACACTGATTTTGTACTTGTTTTGTAGAAATGGAGTCTGGTTTTGCCTCAGTGTGATAGATTCATGTCAGTGTTCCTGACTGTGTCATGCTGCCTGATATCGAGATTCTTCAAACCAACTGCACCATCTGTGAGCTGATAATTTGCTCAAATAAATCGTTGTCATGCATTTGTGTAATATTTTTAGGGGATTCATGATTTAATCTTTTAATAAAATGTTCTCAACCATCATAAGGCATATGTATGACTGGCCTTTTTAAAAAACTCCCTACTGAAACTCTAGACTAATCCTCATCTCTTACATACAACAGAAACAGTCTTAGTGAGTGATGTCATCAGTTAATTTGATATCTCTTTCCAATGTCTTCCTGAGTGGGGAGGTTTTCTTATATTTAAGCTGTTGGGAATTAAAGTTTCTTTGGGAAGCATAGGCGGTTGAACCATTATGTAAATGACATGGACTTACATTTTCCTATGGGGCAAATTCTATCTCAGATGGTGTTAACTGAATGGTTGTGGTTTTGTACAGAGGAGAAGTCTTGAGGCCTAGGCAGTGTACATTCTTCTGGCTTCAGTGCTCTGTAGTGATGTTATGCAGCTCTGTTTCTAGATACAGGAAAAAGAACATTTATTCCAGAGTATCTCCTGTCCAGAAAGTTTAGAGAGTGACCGTCATGCATTCTTGATTCAGCTGTGTTATTGACATGCAGAGATTGGAATTTATCTTGTTTGAAGGTAACAAGGAGCTAATAACTGTTTACATATTGCCCTGCATTGTAGATTTGTAAATCACGGAGATCATCCACTTCAGTTGCACTTAATAGAAACATTCATGACACCTTCAAGACCCTGGTTGGTAACTCAGGCATGGTGGCTCACACCTCTAATAGATGCCAGCACTTAAGAGGCTAAAGTATAGGAACCACCATGAGTTCAAGATTGTCTGAGGCTACATAAAGATTTGGGTGGGCCGGAAAAATGGTTTAGTTGGTAAGGTGCTTCCTGTCCTAGAAGGAGGACATCCATTCAGACCCACAGCAGCCATATAAAGGCTGGGCAAAGTATCCTGTGTGTGTATAATCCCAGTGCTGAAGAGGCAGAGGCAGGAGGATACTGGAACTTTGCTGGTGAGGTAACCTAGGCAAATTGGTGGGCCCACCATTCAGCCGGAGACCCTGTCTCAAAAATGAAAGTGCAGACATAATTGAAGAAGAGAATTGAAACTGAGGGTGGCCTCCTTCTGCACATGCACAAAAAGCATTATGTGTACAATACATACAGCTAAAGGCCTGGAAAACATCTATGTACACATGACACCATCAACTTATAGAACAGAAATCATGTCTGTAGGCTGATTACTACATGGTACTCACAGACAGTCTTCAGTTTAGGTTTCTTTGGACGCAGCTTGTAGTTGGGTGTTTGAGTGTTTTCAATCCTCCAAGGCAAGTTTATTCATTATGAGAAGAATGAGCTGAAGGCCCTTTTTCTTTCTGCTATAGTGCAGTCTTTAGAGCTGTTATATCTATGAAGAGAGAGAGAAGTTCAACGGAGTCCAGAAGTTTAGTCCATTCTCCTGTTCTCTGCAGTACTGCTATCCCAGTGTCAGTTTCCTCTGCTCCACCACTGTTCAAAGTTACTCAAAGATAAATTTCAGAATGGTACCCATCTTGGTGCTATTGAGACCTAGTGGGAGGAAATCAGGTCACCCCGGGAATGGCTTTGAAGGGAGTATTGGAACTCCTTTCCTTCTTGTCCACCATGAAGAGAGCAGTTGTGATCCACCATGTGCACCCACCATGATGCTCTGCCTCACCTTGGGCCCACAGCCATGGAGCAGCCAAGGTGCTATGGACCAAGACCTCAGAAACCATCAGGCTGTATCAGCCTTTCTTCATGCTAAGACCATTGTCTTCGATACGTGCCATGGCAATAGGAAGGTGTGATGGTTTGATTTAGAATGTCCCCTATAGTGTGCAACAATTTGCACAGGTTGTCTCCGGTTTGTGGTGCTTTTGGGAGACTTTAGGCTCTGTAGCCAGGCTGGAAGAAGCATGTCACTAGGGGTGGGCCTTGAGAGTTCTTAAGCCTTGCTGAATTTCCAGTCGTTCTGTGTTCCCTGTGCCTGCTTGAAGATGTGTGAAGTCCACTTTCTCCTCTGGCTACTTCTGCAGCCATGCCTGCACCCGATGAACTCCAGGCCCTCTGGAACCGTAAACTCAAAGAAACTTTATGCACATTCTGCACGTTCCCTGAGTCACAATGTTTTATCACAGCAATAGGAAAGTAACACCTAAAGAAGCTGACTTAAAAAGTTCTACAAGGCATTTGGCTATTTCTTATTGATTGAAGTTACTTGATTTACAGAGGACATTTGGATCAAAGTGCTCACATGGCATGTCTTAACGCAGATCTTCAGAACATGTCTAAACATCCTGTGACATAAAGGGTAATAAACTATGCATACAAAGATGGAACTTTATCTGCTTTGTGGATCTCTGTGACATGTCAGTGTCTTCACCAGAAATACTATTACCAACATTGAATTAGCTTACAGAATATGATTGGTCTGGAAGATAGCCTACTCAGTATAATCCTTGCTTGGCAAGCCTGACGGGCTAAGCTCAGATGCCCAGCACACAGGTAAAAGAGCTCGCCTCCTACTGTGAGCCTTTCTGAGAGGCCTGCTTCTTGTTTTAAAATAACAGTGTTTCCAGAGATGGGGCCCAGTAGGTGCTGGGTTCAGTCTTATCACTCCTTAATCCATGTGTGCTGATGCAGGCCAGTTCTCTCAGCACTTGGGAAGTGTGTGTGTGTCAGGGGGCAGATCAGTTCAAGGTCATCGTCATCTATATACATGGTGCACTCTGGGCTAAAAGAGAAGGGACCTTGTCTTAAACAGTTTTTTATATTTCCCTAGGGAATAAAACTTAACCAAAAAAGAGCATAGACTTGTAATATTCTGTAATCTCTTCTAATAAGCTTGCAGGCTTGGGAAGCATGTGGTCAGAGGCATTTTTTTTCATTTAAATACCTTGGCAAAGATGTAGCAGACTCACATATTACACAGAGTTACTTAAATCCCCTATAGGAAAGAATGGGCCTGTATTTCCACATTTGTTGCCTTAATAAATTAATAATGTGCAAATCTTGTAATGGTAAAGAACTATTTCTTTATAAATGAATAGTCAATCATGAGCTTAAGTTGTAAAGTAAGTTTTCCAGTTAAAACGTAGAGCTTGGTGTCCTAGGCCTGAAGCCTCAGCTACATGTGAGGCTGGGGAATGAGAATCACGTTTGAGGCCAAGGGGCTTCAGAAATAGCCCAGTGGTTAAGAACACTTAATTGTTCTTCCAGAGGAACACAGGTTCAAGTCCTAGAACTCACAACAGGAGGCTTTCAGTTGCTTGTAACTCCAGTTTGAGGGGATCCAAAGCCCCCTAGCCTGCATGGTACTTGTGTACATATGTGGCACAAACAGTTATTCAAGTACACGTGCACATGTGCATGTGCACACACACACACACACTGAAGCAGATATTTATTGTTCTTCAGTCTGGCAGCTAGAGGTCAGAGATCATGGCAGAAGCAGGACTGGGTCTCCCCTCACCCCCAAGGCCTCTCTCTTTGGCTTACAGATGTACCCCAGGATTGTCATTCTGTGTGTGTATATATCCTGATCTCTGCTTACAAGGACCCTGGTCCTGCTGGATTAGGGCCATATCAGGGATCTCAGTCTACTTCAGTCTCCCCTGTGAAGACCCCATCTCTACATACAATCCCATGGGCCTTTAAGTAGCTTTAATTGTCAACTTGACACAGCCCACAGTTATAACACAGCCTCAGCTGTAGAATTGCCTTCATCAGATTGATCTGTGTGCCAGACATTTCTTGTTTGCTAACTGATGTACCAGAAAGCCCCATCCCCCAACAGGTGGTCCTGGACTTTATGGAGTTCCTCCATGGTCTCAAACTCTAGCTCCTGCCCCGGCTTCCCTCAAGGAATGGCTGACACCAGGAAACTACAGGATGAAATAGACTCATTCCCGCCCACGTTCCTTTTTATTGTGGTGTTCACCACAGCAGCACAAAGCAGAAAAGTTTATCTGGGAAGAAGCCGGCTCTGGGAGGTCCTCTCAGTGAATTTCCCTTCTTATGTTTGCACATGTAAGTATGTTTGTCACAACCTCTTGTGTTCTCTGCTTGGAAACATCTTTGTTCTTTGCTGGTTTTGAGGCTATTGTCTGCACATTGAATGGCAACTTGAGAACAGTTTTCTTTCACCATTCAAAGGTCCTTACTTCCTTGTCTGACTTTGCCTTTCCATTGAAAACCAGTCTGAGTGGATGATTGCTCTTTGAAGCCTGTCTGTCTCTCCCCCCACTGTAAGAGTTTTTCCCTTGGTCTTTTTTCTGTGGAGGCATGGTTGCTTTGTTTGGGAATTTGTTTACCTTTGAGACCTTCCAGCACATGGGGTTTGGTTTATGAATGACCAAACCTATAAGCATTGTCTCTGCAAATAGTCCCAGGCTCACCTATTGAGGTCACTTTCAATAGCAATAGAGAAAAATGATTAATTGTTAGTAGTCCTTGAAATCTCTAAGAAAGACCTGTACATGAGCTGTACCACCAAATGAAACCAGTTAGGGAATGGTGGACTTCCGGCATCTGGACCAAAATAACTGTACATTAGAACACAATTCAGGCATGCTGATACCAACCAAGGGCAGACCATATCCCTTCCCCACTAGGACTCAAAGGTGACTGTATTCAGAATGGCTATCCTCAAGAACCAGTGGGTTGGCTTAAAGCTGAGGACAGAGCGATTCTGTGTGTGAGTACGCGTAGTGTATGCCTGCTTATGTGTGTACTACTGGACATACATGACTGTAAAGACCAGAAGTTGACCTCATGTCACGCCTCAGGGCTCTGTCCTCCCTGCTTTTTGAGGCAGGTTAGTTCACTGTTCCTTGGAACTTACTGGTTCAGCTAAGCTGGAATCCAGGAAGCCCCAAAGAAGCCTTCTGATACCACTTATTCAGTGCTGGGATCCCCATGACACCCAGCCTTTTTATTGTGACTTCTGGAGATCAAACATAGGTCTCATACTTGTGTGGCAAATGCTTGACTAACTGACATGTCTTCCCAGCCCCAGCATGGATTCTTCAAGGCCACTTTGCTGTCCTTGAGGGGAAGTGAATGCTCTGTAAATGAGTTATTTTCCTTTACCTCTACCAGAGTACCTAACAACAGCAATTTGCCAGATGAGAATTTGGGACTCGTGACCTCATAGGAATGCAGTTCATCATGGTGGTGGGAAAAGAGGCCCATGCTGGCAAAGCAGGAGCTCTTCGGGGTCCACCTCCTCCACTCAAGCCCACACTGCTTGAAGCTTCCCAGCCTCCCCAAAGAGCACTGCCAGGGGCTGAGACCATGGATGACTCATCCATCAAGTGCTTCCTGTGCAAGCGTGGGAACCTGAAGATTCCCCGGAACTGTAAAGAGGCAGAAGCATGATGGCATGTACTGGTAATCCCAGCACTGGGGAGGCAGAGACAGGAAGATCTGTGGGGCTTACTAGCTGGTTGGCTAGCTGACATGCTCAGTCCTGGGTAAGTGGACAACCCTGTGTCAAAAATGAAAGGATAGCTAAGGCTCTCCCCAGGCATCCACTCAAGGACACACAGGTGTATATGAGCACACACACATAACGTGCTACCCACAGAAGTTGGGAGGGAGGCAGGCAAGGAGGGAAGACATTTCCAACAGCTGGGGACCAAGTATTCAAAGTTTCAGCCTTGTATGGGACATTTTACATTCAAGCCACAGCCCTGTGTATCTTCCATAAAAGCAAATTCAAGAAGCTCCAAGCTCTGCCAGCCCATTGGAAAGTGCTTACTTCCAGAAGAAACACAAATTGACAAGAGTTTCCTCAAATATCAAAAACTGTTAGAAAATGGTTATAATTAGTATGAAGTCTTCACTTTTGCTGATCACTTAAAAAATGCAAAAGCCTTGAAACTTTCTGCAGAAGCAGGTCACCTAACATCAGTCGCGTGGGTAGTGAGCCCTGCACTTCGTTCTCAATGTTTGTACCTGTGCTTTGTCTGTCCTAGATGGGACTCACTGCCCCCATGTAGTGGCTTTGGGTAATCCCAAATGTTAAATCCTAGAGCAAACTGAGATGTGGGTAGGGTATATAATGGTGTGGCCAAGCATTAATGTTGAAAGCTATCGCCATACCACATTCCAGAAAGCTTAATCATTTCCACTACTTTATATATATAGAAAAATTTTATTAGGGGAGCAATTAATTTAGGGGAGAATGTTCCAAAGTATACATGTGACAATCAGAAGACAATTGGTTCTCTTCCTCCACCATCTGTCCCACACGTAGAACTCAGGTTCTTAAACATGGCAGCCGGTGCCTTACTCCCTGAGCTATCTAACCAGCCCCACATCCTCTATTATCTTCAATCACTGGCGAGAGAAATACGTATTTTGATCACTACAGAGTGACATTTAGCATCTTTCTATTACTGCAATACTATACTTAAACCTTTCCTCTTTATAAGATGATGATCTTATCTAGGCCTCAAGGTTTGAAGAGTTTGCTTATGGTGGAATGGCCTTGTTTCTTTGGGAAATGTACTGAAGAAAGGGATGTTCAAACAAAGCTGTTCACTGGTGTAACAGGCAAGAAGCAGAGAGAAAGGATGAGGAGAGGCCAGGGTTCCAATAGCCCCTTCAAGACCTAACTTTCTCCACTAAGCTCCACTTCTTAAGGGTTCCAATGCCCCCTAATATCAGGCTGTAGATTAAACCTGCAAATTCCTAGGGACTCTAGATAAAAATTATGCTAAGGAATCTGGAGAGATGACTCAGCAGTTACAAGTACCTGTTGCTCCTGTCAGGGACCAGAGTTCAGTTACTTACACCTACATCCATGGAGCAGCTCACAACAGCTATGACTCTGGGACCAGTCACCCTCTCTGACCTCCATGGGTACAGCCCTCACATGTACACACCCCCACATGAATTCACATGATTTTAAATTAATTAAATGGAGTACATAGCCATCAGGCTATTGTGGTTATAGCCCCGACTCAGTGGTCTGTCTTAAACACCACTTTATAAATTGGTTCCTGTTGTAATTTATCTAAAAGAAATTTTCCCTTTAACAAGTTTGAGATGCCTGCTGATCAGGAAAATACAAAGATCTTAAATGCCATGACTTGTATATGTACAAGACCCTGCCGCCCCTTGTTCAATATATTTAACCTGACTCCAAAAAACACTGGGAAATGTCACTCAGAAGTACCTCTGCTTTTCAAATACTTGTCCAGCCTGTGAGACAAGCTGTTTATTCTCCCCTGATTTGCATGGTAATATGCATTCCTGTTTTTGATGTGCTCTGTAACCAGCCTCAGGATGGGTCTGAGTGCATCATGCTTGGTTTGAGTTTTCTCCTCTTCTAAAAGTCACTGGAGGGCTCACCTTAGATGGCCTAAGGAATAACTCATGGGTATTCAGCATGCTATGTTTTCAAGGTCAAAGTCTAAGATAGGAGAGTTTTCAAGATTGCTCATTCTGCATCTCCCCACACCCCCACTGCCTCTACTGTGTGTCAGCCAATGAGATGCCTGACCACCTGAACTTCAGTAGCTGGACATTAGCCTCGAACACTTGGTTAAGGCCCCTGTCCTCCATGCTTTTGAAGATTTCAGTGTCATAAGGGTGTAGTACTCTGGATTCATGGAACCCCCAAGTGCTCCAGGCTCTCACTGCGCAATCATTTTGATCAGAGCTTCCTTGAAGGAACAGCTCAAAATGGATTCGGAGGTTCTGATGAAAAAAAAAAAATCCTGCTGCACCAGATTTCCCCTTCTGCTTTGTCTCATAATGTCTATCCAAGGTCTGTGTGACATGGGACTATTGGGGTGTCTTTGACAGCAACAGTCTCTTGTCAGCTCTGATGAACTTAGCCTGAGAGGCTAGAGTCCTAGAAATTCAAGGGCCACTAAAGCCCTCTCAAACCAGAGACTTTCAGATTCTTGTCTTACAAAGAATCCAGGGAATGAAATTCAGAGACCACAGAGGGTGAGTCTCAGAAGTATTTTATTTGAGGGAGCTTAAGCAAGAAGGCAGAGCTCCTGTAGAGCAGGAGAGGTCCCTGGCTGGACATTGGGACTTGGGTCCTCATGCCTGTTGTAGCTAGCTCTTTATTCACTCCACATTTCAGTTCATTCTCCTGGCTTTTTTATTGTTGTTCTTTTTTTCCAGTCTTTTTGAGACAGGGTCTCCCTGTAGACCCAGTTGGTCTGGAAGTTGCTATGGATTCTCAGAGATCTGCCTTCCTCTGCCTCCCTAGTGTGGAGATTAAAGGTGTGCACTACATGCTAGCCCCATCAATCCATTCTTTAATTTGAAATGTGAGGCTCTTTTCATACCTCCATTGCAATCCTGTCGTCGGTGAGAACTAACACAAGAAACAGAAAGTCCAGATAGAGACAAGTTTAGAAACTTCATGGATTTTAAGCAGCAAGCATCCCCAATCCAAAATCCAAAACTGTTCCTGAAGTCCAAACTTCCTGAGCTCTTTCACAGCACAATGGAGCATTGCACACATTTCATCTTTGTGTCATGTACATGGTTATTTGAAACACTGAATGAAATCATCTGCAGGTTGAGTATAAAAGTAAGGTTTGTAATGCCTGAAGAACAGACTCCCCAAAGACCACCAAAGAATCCAGAGTGTATACAAAAACAAAGAGCATCTATTTGGGCTTAATCTCAGCTTCTCAGACCTCACCAACAGAGTGGATCTGTCCTGAGAGCCCTGAACTCAGGAGGAACAAGCTTTTGATTGGGGTTGAAGCAAGGAGAGGGAGGCGGTTTCACATGATTGGCCATTCTTACAGTTAGGGTGTCTTGTCACATTGCAATTGTCCAGGGGAGCCTGCCACCTGCATGCCAAGCACATTTTAAATTGATTGGGGAATGACCAAGGGGGCTCTCATAGGTGGAGGCTGTCCTCAGAGCAATGGAATGTGGTATCTGCTATCTTCAGGGCCACAAGGTTCCATTTTATTCCTTAAAAGGTCTTAACATGCTCTTCCTTGCCTGACATGCCTGGGCTTCCCTAATCTATAGCCTTGTGGCTGCAACTCAAAATTTACAGCAAAAGTTGACAAAATGGAGAAGTTAGCCTCTAGCCTTAAAATGGAGTCCAATTTAAAATGGAGTCATTCTAGCCCATTCCCCACAAGTTTAAAGGTAGTATGAAACTGTTAGACCTCACTCTCAGCCCGGGGGACTCAAACCCCTACGGGCCACCTGAGTGCCTAATGTTGGGGAGCCACAGTCCCAAGAATCCAGTCTGTCAGATGCAAAAGCACTAGGGTTTTTATTTTGCTTGCACAAGTGGGTGACTTAGCCTTGGGAAGCTAAGCACACCTGATTTCTGCCAGGCCAAGTTTTTATAGTAGGAATTCACAGGATAATTATGCATTAACATATAGGGTGCTTGTTACATTTGGATTGGCTTTTGGCTTACAGACCAGGGTTACAGAGAAGACAATTTTTACATAGTCCAATCTTTTTTCCAGAAATACCACACACATTATTTTGCAGTTCACAAGATGTTGACTTAACTGAATGTTTAACCCACAATTCTATAGACGGGATATTAGGGGAATGTTTAACCTACAATCCTATAGACGGGATATTAGGGGCTCTTCCTGTGGAATGTTTAACCCACAGATGTTATCTCACATACCATGAGATGTTGACATGACCTTTGTGGTCTCTGGGATTTTCCACATGGCCTTGTGACTTCTGGTTACTTTTCTAATTACGGGGGGTGGGTGTTAGTAGAAAGGCTAAGCTTGTATCACAGAGTGTCTCACACTCCCCCCTTTTCTTTTGTGCCTGGTTATAATCTTATAATCATACATCATTGACATCTTCCTGTTTCAAAGCATGGTATTGTTGGGTAAGCACTAAAGCATGGACTACTGACGATCCTTCAAAGGCGATCCTTCACAAATTGAACTAGTCTATTTACAATGCAGGGGCCAAAGGTGAGCAAGAGAAGGATTATAATAATTGGGCCCAATAAGGTTGAAACTAATGTCGTTAGCCAGGGAGACTTAGCAAACCATCCTTCAAACCAACCTTGTTGTGCCTCATAGTCTGTTTGCCTGTTCCTCAGTCTCTCTCTTAGTTTAGCCATGGAATCTTTAATAACTCCGGAGTGGTCACTGTAAAAGCAACAATCTTCTCCCAGGGCTGCACACAGCCCCCCATCTCTCAGGAACAGCAGAGCTAGCCCTCTTCTATTCTGGAGGACCATCTCAGATAGGGAAGTCAATGACTGTTCCAAAAGTGAAATGGAATTCTCTAAGGTTTGTAGGTCTTGCATTACAGCTGCGCTGCCTGAAGCTGCGCTATTCCTTGTCCTTGAATATATGCTGTTGTACCAAGACCTATTCCAGTTCCTATTCCCGCTATCCCCAGAAGTAGCCCCAAGGTCAGGGCTGAGACAGGCTCATGCCAGGGTCGGGGACTCAGATGAAATCTTTCTAGTACAGCCCCATCTGTGTGATAGATAATGCGAGGCATTACTTGGGTTAGAATACAGTAATCTCTAGTTTGATCCAGCCCCTCAGCAGAGACACAAGTGGTGAGGCCAGTGTTGCAAACCCACCATGTTCCATTGGGGGGCACTATGTAATAGTGTCTGGGATGGACTACCTGGGTTCAGTTGCACAACTTGTGATGACTCCGAGGTACTGAGCCAATGCACAACCCTTGCTCTCCTACCTGGGGCAAGATTAGCCTATGGATAGTGGGATGCTTGCACACTTCTGGTCAGTAGAGTTATAAAAATCTCCCCTCATAGCAATCCCTCCTTAATAGGGTGGCCTTGAGGCTAGGCAAAGCCAGCAAGTTTCTGTGAAGTTTGGGTTGGTTTCATTTAGAACCTGAAAAGCCCCACAAACTAAGCTGAGCAGCCCCTCACCAGGTTCAGTCCCCGGGGTGAAGGTCGCTGGGGAAGCTGGAGTGCTGGCCCTTTTTTCAATGGGTTTAGTCATTGGGCCTGTTTTTATAGCGGGGGCCCTGGCAAGGTCTGCTTTTGGGGCTGGGGGGACCATACCATTGATCACTGGGTTAGGCCTTACAGACTGGGTGTACTTATCTATTTTAAGTTTAATTCTGAAGGTTATTCCATCATCTTTTCTTTCTCTATATAACCTGAGTCCCCAGGAGTACCCTGTTACCCAATCAGTTGCTTTTTTCCCTGTTCAGTAAACTGGATTTTTAAGGGATGACACCATCTGTTGGAGCAGTTTCCCTGGGATAATTCCTTCCATCTGCCAAATTCTGGATGGGAGTAATTAGTTATAACTGTAATATAATCCCAGGTGGAGCTTGGTTTCCAATATGCATCTCCAGTCGTTTCACAACCCCAACTACCACAATAAAAATCATCCATTCCTCCACATTTATAGGAGAGTCTCCGGGGTTGGTGGAATCCCGGACAAACATAGAAAGTCAGGGTGCTTAGCATGCCTCTTCTGTCTGATGTACTACACCCCCCCAAGGGTCCAGGCCCATTCGTCCCAGGGGTGAAGGTCGCTGGGGGGGGGGCCTGAGATATTAAAATGATTCTCGAGGTCCCAGGGCCAATGTGCATAGGTCTGGGTACAAATCAGGCCACCAGGTGTTGGGGGAGTGTGGCACGCTCGTAGACCATACCACGTCCCCCACTTGAGATATAACCTGCCAAGTGAGTAGACTCACTTGGTGTGGGCTACCTATGGTGCCTTCAAGAGAGCATACAAAGATCTATGAAAACATGCAAATACAAGCTTAAACTTTTACAAGTCTTATCTTTAGGGGATTTTGAGTGTGTTGCAGTTTCCATTCTGCTGCTGGTCCTGAAGTCTCTTCCTTGCTGCCTGGCTTCACGTGAGAGGTGCGGATCCAGGCTGCTACTCTGTCCACCTTTAGTGCTGTAGGGGTGGCTAAGAGGATCATATAGGGTCCCTTCCAGCGCGGCTCCAAATTCCCAACTTGGTGTCTCTGGACCCACACAATGTCTCCGATGGCGTACGAGTGAGGCATCCCTGTCTTATTGGAGGTCTGGTATGCAGCTGCCAGTGGCTTCCACAATTCCTGCTGTACCAGCTGCAGAGCCTGCAAGTGGGCTTTTAAAGATGGAAGGGCATTTAGAAAAGACTCTGGTGCTAATGGGGATGCAGCAGGAGGGGGGCTGCCATACAGAATTTCAAAAGGTGTAGGTCCGAGGGGTCCAGGAGTATTCCTGGCTCGATAGAGGGCTAGGGGAAGGAGTTGAACCCAGTCCTTAGTGCCAGTCTCCAGCTTTAATTTGGTTAAGGTCTCCTTAATTGTTCTATTCATATGTTCTACCTGTCCTGAACTCTGGGGTCTATATGCACAATGTAATTTCCATGTTATCCCCAGTATCCTAGCCACTGACTGAATTACCTGGGAGGCAAACGCAGGTCCATTATCTGACCCAATAACCTGGGGGAGTCCATAACTTGGGAAAATTCCTTCCAGGATCTTCTTTGCCACCACCTGAGAGGTTTCCCTTCTTGTAGGGTAGGCTTCAGTCCATCCAGAAAACATGTCCACAAACACTAGGAAGTATTTGTAGCCATACAGACCAGGCTTGACTTCAGTAAAGTCCTCTTCCCAGTGAACTCCAGGACAATGTCCCCTCATAAGGACTCCCTCCATCTTGCTGGGTTTGTTAGCATTTACTTGAGCACATGCTTTACATTGGGCAACAATCTGATGAATGAGGGTCGATTTCCTTGGGATATAATAGTCTGTTTTATAGGTTTCAAATAGAAGAGCCATCTTTTTAGCTCCCAGATGGGTTAGCTGATGCACTGTCTTTAGCAATCTTTCTGCTTCCCTGACAGGTAGCACTATTTTTCCGTGGTACTTCCAGTTTCTGTTCTGGCTATCATAGTGAGCCCTGAGAGCCTGAATGATGTCTAGGTCTGAGTCATCGTACTCATAGGGTTCAGGAGGAGGACACGTACCCTCATCTTTTTCTGAGATTACCAAAACTTGAGGCCCCACAGCAGCCTGCTTGGTGACCTCATCAGCCAGTTGGTTTCCCTTAGCTATAGGGGAGTCCCCTTTCTGATATCCAGGACAATGTATAATTCTCAGTCTTTTAGGAAGGAATAAGGCTTGCAGCAAGTCTAAAATCTCTGCTTTGTTCTTGATCTGTTTCCCTTCTGAAGTTAACAGCCCCCTTTGCCGGTAAATTTCTCCATGAATATGAGCAGTGGTGAATGCGTACCGGGTGGCAGTATAAATATTGGCCCTCTTTCCTCTGCCATCCGAAGGGCCCTAGCTAAGGCCACCAACTCTGCCTGCTGAGCAGAAGTCCCTGGAGGCAGAGCGCTTGCTCAGACAACCTCTCCCTCCATACTTACAACTGCCATGCCAGCTTTCCGTTGTCCCTCCAGAATGCAGCTACTTCCATCATTGAGCCAGGTTACCTCAGTGTCAGGGAGGGGTCTGTCAGATAGATCTGGCCGGGTTCCATGGGCTTCAGCTAATATTTGCTGGCAGTCGTAGGGGGCATCTGCTTGGGGCACAGGCAGAAATGTGGCTTGATTTAATTGATGCACGGACCCAAAAGAGATGCAGTCTGAGTCCAATAGTAAAGACTGGTAGTGTGTCACGTGGGCATTAGACAGCCAATGGTCAGGAGGTTGGCGGATGATGGTTTCAACAGCATGAGGGGCTATGATGGTTAGTGGCTGCCCCAGCGTAAGCTTACTTGAGTCCCGTACCAGAATGGCAATGGCTGCCACCATGCGGAGACAAGGGGGCCATCCAGATGCCACTGTGTCCAATTTTTTTGATAAATAGGCCACTGGTCTTTTCCAGAGGCCAATTATTTGAGTCAGGACCCCTTTGGCTATGCCCTTGTTCTCTTCCACAAACAGTTCAAAGGGTTTGGTCATGTCAGGAAGGCCCAGGGCAGGGGCTTGCAAGAGTGCTTTTTTAATCTGTGAGAAAGATCTTTCTTGCTCTGTGCCCCAATTGAAAGGGGTGTTTTGTTTCATCAAAGGATACAGTGGTGCTGCCATCTCTGCAAACCCTGGGATCCAGAGTCTACAGAACCCTGCAGTGCCCAGAAATTCCCTTACTTGCTTGGGGCTCTGGGGGCCAGGTTTCAGAGCCATGGCTTACTTCTGTGATTCTGACAGCCATCTTTTCCCTTTACATAGAATATACCCGAGATAAATTACCTGGGGTTGGCATATCTGAGCCTTCTTGGCCGAGGCGCAGTATCCCAGATGTCCCAGCATTTTCAGGAGATTTGTGGTTGCCTTCAGGCAGCTGTCTCAGGATGGCGTGGCCAATAGCAGGTCATCTGCATACCGGAGGATGCAGGATTTTACCTCCTGAAAGGGGCCAAATCTCGATGCAGGGCCTCATCAAACATGGTAGGGCTGTTCTTAAACCCTGGTGGAAGCCTTTTCCAGGTCAGTTGTCCTGAGGTTCCCTCCTCCGGATCTTTCCATTCAAAGGCAAACAAAGGCTGACTTTGGGGCGCCAGCCTCAGACTAAAGAAGGCATCCTTCAAGTCCAGGACTGTGTACCAAACATGGTTAGGTGGTAAAGTACTCAAGAGGTTATACGGATTCGGCACCGTCAGATGGCTGTCTTCTACTCTCTTATTGACCTCTCTGAGATCTTGCAATGGCCTATAGTCCCCTGTCCCTGGTTTCTTTACAGGCAGTAGTGGAGTGTTCCAAGGGGACTGGCAAGGCTTCAGGATACCCAACTGCAATAGTCTCTTGAGGTGAGGTCTAATTCTGTGATGTGCCTCCTTGGTCATAGAGTATTGTTGGATTGAAACGGGGCTTGCACCTGGTTTCAGGGCGACTATAATGGGAGGCTGATCCTGTGCTAACCCCATGCCCCCCGTCTCGGCCCATGCCTGGGGTACCACCTGGAGCCAGAAATCCATCTTGGCTGGGGCCTCCTTTTTGTTTTCATAAAGTTTATGCTCATCTTCCAGTCTCAAGGTTAATACTTTGAGAGGCCTCCCATGGGAGTCAGCCACCTCTGCCCCCTTCTTATGAAATTGTATTCTAGCCCCTACTTTGGTCAGGAGGTACCTCCCCAAGAGAGGGTATGGGCAGTCCGGGACATGAAGGAACATATGGGTTACCATTCCAGAGGCTAGGTGTAGTCTTCATTCAGAAGTCCACCTGTAAGGTTTTGCTCCCGTGGCTCCTTGTACCCATATCTTCCTTTTACTTAATGGTCCTGCTGGGTGAGTAAGTACCGAATGCTGTGCCCCTGTGTCTACCATGAAGGTTACTGGGTGCTCCCTACTTTTAGGGTTACCCGGGGCTCAGGGGGGAGCTCCTGGCCCTGACAACCCTAGTCTTCATCCTCCATAAGAAGGACTTTAGGCAGTTGCTCCCTCTTTGCCCCTTTGGGTCTCTGTGGGCAGTCTCGTACCCAATGTCCTTTTTCCTTGCAGTATGCACACTGATCACAGTCCACTCTCAATCTTCTGTTGCCTTCCAGTTGTCCCTTACTCCCTTGCTCTAGTCTGGGCTGAACTACAGTGGCTAGGATTCTAGATATTTCTCTATCTCTTTTCTTTTCCCTCCTTTTTCGTTTTTCATCTTGTTCCTTCCTGATCCTGTCTTCTCTGTCCTCCTGTAATTTTTGGACTCTCTCTTCCCTTTCTTCTGGGTTTTCTATCTTATTAAAAACTTTTTCTGCCTCTTTCATGAGGTCTTGCAGGGTGTAATCCTGCAGCACCTCAAGCCTCTGGAGCTTGTTCCTAATGTCTGGGGCCGATTGGCCTATGAACACCATTGCCACATTACCCCGGTGCTCTTGGCTCTCAGGGTTGAAAGGAGTGTACATGTGATACGCCTCCATTAATCTTTCGAGAAAAGCTGCTGGCTTCTCCCCAGGTCCCTGAGTTACCGCTCTTACCTGGGCCAAATTAATGGGTTGCCTACCCTCTGCTTTGAGACCCACAAGGAGAATCTGGAGGTAAAGACGGAGTTTCTCCCTACCAGCAGGAGTATTGTAATCACAGTTGGGGCGGGTCAGAGGGAAAGCTGCTTCAGTTAGATTCGGAAGCATCATTGGTGCTCCATTGTCTCCAGGCACATTCTTTCTTGCTTCCAATACGACTCTCTGTCGCTCCTCTGAAGTCAGCAGAGCCTGTAAAAGTTGTTGGCAATCATCCCAAGTGGGCTGGTGATTCAGCAAGATGGATTCCATTAGTCCTGTGAATGTGACGGGGTTTTCAGAAAAGGGAGGGTTATCAGATTTCCAGTTATAAAGATCTGAAGCTGAGAAGGGCCAGTATTGAAAGACTGGCTGATTGGGTCCTCCTATAACCCTTAAAGGAAAAAGTGAACTTCTTTCTTCCCCTACGGCTCGGCTTCCCCGAAGGCCATGAGCCACAGGGGAGGAGTCTGGGTCATCCCGTGGACCTGACTCTCCCAGCAAGGTCGAATCTGGGGAAAGGGGGGCCGCCTGCTGGGAGCGGTTTTGAGAGCCCAGCACCGCTGTCTGGGGGGCTACCGGCCCCAAGGGACGGTAGGGTGGTGGCTCCTCTGAAAG
Organism: Eospalax fontanierii; assembly: GCA_035773235.1. NCBI lineage: Eukaryota > Metazoa > Chordata > Mammalia > Rodentia > Spalacidae > Eospalax > Eospalax fontanierii. The sequence goes on along the minus strand of JAJHUQ010000048.1, from coordinate 3,401,256 downwards.
GAGGTTTATGAGTCCAGTGTCTTTGGGCAAGACAGGCTTGGAGTCGGGATCTTTTCTTTCTACAATAGGATAAAGGGAAGTCTGACTTGGAAAGGCAGGAGCAGACAGGATTGGGAATCGAGCAGTGAAAGGGGCTACCCACTGTGGTGGGTCCTGAGCCAAGCTCTCCCAGATTACGATGTAGGGGACTTGGTCTGGATATCCATGTGGTCTGGAGTCAAAGACCTTCACTTTCACCTTTAAGATAATATCTATGTTAAAAGTCCCATCTCGCGGCCAGCCGACATCAAAGGTTGACCACTCGGAGTGGCAGAATACCTGCCACTTTCCCTTCCGAACTTCCACAGAGAGGTTCTCAGCCCGATGCCAGACTTCCTTCCAGTGATCTAGGGTTAGACTTAAGGGAGTGGTTAGATTCAGTCCCAAAGTGGGGGGTGGTTGTGATTCCAACCAAGCGAACCAAGAGACAAACAGCACACAAAACAAAAATACAAACAGTTTTGCTGTGCAGATTCTAAAAAGAAAAAGTACGGACTCAGTTGGGCTCAGGGAAATAAATCCTCATGCCCCAGGTATAAGGGCAATGTAGTCACCCTCACCCCTCCAGGCAATCCGTGGAGCGTCCTCCAGGATTGTTGAGACGGTGGGCACTGGGCACAGCCCCCTTCCACACGTACTCTAACAGATTTCAGCAGATCAAACCAGGAACTCTCCCGTATGGTACAGACAGTGGCTAGCCAGCACTTACTTACCTCCCGGCGGATCTGGGTTGGGGTGAGGCTTTTTCCCTGCCAATGCACCAAATGTTAGACCTCACTCTCAGCCCGGGGGACTCAAACCCCTATAGGCCGCCTGAGTGCTTAACGTCGGGGAGCCACAGTCCCAAGAATCCAGTCCGTCAGATGCAAAAGCGAGGTTTTTTTATTTCGCTTGCGCAAGTGGGTGACTTAGCCTCGGGAAGCTAAGCACACCTGACTTCTGCAGGCCAGGTTTTTATAGTAGGAATTCACAGGATAATTATGCATTAACATATAGGGTGCTTGTTACATTTGGATTGGCTTTTGGCTTACAGACCAGGGTTACAGAGAAGACAATTTTTACATAGTCCAATCTTTTTTCCAGAAATACCACACACATTATTTTGCAGTTCACAAGATGTTGACTTAACTGAATGTTTAACCCACAATTCTATAGACGGGATATTAGGGGAATGTTTAACCTACAATCTTATAGACGGGATATTAGGGGCTCTTCCTGTGGAATGTTTAACCCACAGATGTTATCTCACATACCATGAGATGTTGACATGACCTTTGTGGTCTCTGGGATTTTCCACATAGCCTTGTGGCTTCTGGTTACTTTTTTAATTATGGGGGGGTGTTAGTAGGGAGGCTAATCTTGTATCACAGAGTGTCTCACAAAACATAATAAATTTCATGTAGACACGTGAGTCTCTCATATTCATATGTATGTATGTATTTATATATATTCAAAATGTTTAAAATCTTAGTCACTTCTGGTTCCAAGCATTTTAGGTAAGATTCATTCAACCTGTATGGTGTGTGAATGCATATGCTCATATGAAACTAGGATTCTCAAGAAAAACCATCGTCTGGCAACAGGTGCAGTTCACAGGCATCATAGATAACAGAGCGATTGTAGCAGGGGTCGGGCAAAATGACATTTACCACCAAGTCTGATAACTTGAGATCAATTCCCTGGGACCCACATGGTAAAAGAAAAGATCAGACTCTTTTGACTTGTACCCTGACTTTCATTCACTAGACACACACACACACACACACACACTGAATAAATGCAAAAGAAATTTTTTTAAGAAATCGTAAAATGTTGCAAGAAATACAAATAAGGACAATGAATTGCCAGGAGCCAACCAGACTCCATGTTAAGATTTATCACTATCTGAAAAAACCAGCATGGCTTGTGATCATGTTCTGGAAAGTTCCTGGACCTGATCAGCAATCACTCTTTCTTAGAAAGGTTGTTTGTGCACATTCCTTAGAAAATTACCTGTAACCTGACCCTTGCTTAGCCCTAGCTTAGAAATGCTTTTGTTATTAGGTAATTATTCCTTGATATTTTTTAGTGATTATTTCCTGCTTTTTCAATATGTATATAAAGACCTATGAAAAAAATAAATTTTCCCGATTTGATCAGAGAGACTGTCTTGTCAGTCCTCCGTGTATCTCTTGCCCCTGTCATTCCAGGTTCCTGAGGAGTCTCTGCTCTTGTTGCTGGCCTGATGGCTTGGGAAATGAATATTTTTTTAGAAAATTCTAAAAAATGCGGCCATCCATAGAACAAAAATAAAATAAACAGACAAGAACACATAAGCTCAAACATGCTTTCTTCTCCTTCCTTCTCCTCCTCCTCCTTCTCTTCCTCTTCCTCCTACTTCCCTCCCCTGTAAATCCCCCTCCTCCTCTCTTTTCTTCTTTGATTTTTCCCCAGTGTCTCACTGTGTAGTGCATCCTGGCCTTCAATTCACAATCCTGCCTCAGCACTCTCAGGTACTGAAATTCTAGGTGCATACCACCATGCCTGCCTGAACAAAGACATTTTGTCTCTCATCCTGAAAGTTTCAAAGCGAGCAGCCAGATCAGGGGATGCTTTTAAAGTCTCTCCAGAAAAAGACCTTGTAAAGCTCTCTTCACATTCTACTAAAGGTAAAGAGTTCTCATCAGAGGTAGAGAAGCAGTTCAACTTCTGTTTCAAGAAAGGGGCCTAAGGGTAGGAAGAGGAAAGGCTGAGGGGCTCAGTCAAGAAAATCCAAGGAGTTGTCTGCGTTCTTTCCCATCCAGTCTCTTCATTCCACATGTCTAAAGCAGCCAGGGAACAAAAGGGCTCTTGTCACCACCTTTTCGGGAACCACTCCAAAAAATATATATATTTCTTTGCCTAAAATCTCCCTTTCTTCCCCAAGCAGAAATCACCTCCTCTCTCAATCCAGACCCGGAGGAAAATTCCACAGTGGCCTTGTCAGGAGTGTTCATTAATCCCCTCTTGAAAATGCAAATCCCCTGTGAATGTGATTTCCCTCAGTCTATTCAATCCAACCCCATTCTCTCCCTTGGAGCTCAGAATTTCCTATGAGTCACATTTAGATGCAAACAAGAGGAAGGTTCAAAGCAACGGAGTTTGGATTAAGAATCAGACTGGTAGAAGTGGGTCTGACAGGATCCTTCTTATCATGATGGATTGTATGAGAGTAAGAAGAGGCCAGGAAGACACAGAAAGGAGACAGGGCAAGTCCAGAGGTAGAGTGGGCTTGTAGCCAGGGCAGGGCATGTGTTGTCCTCTAATACCATCCTCTGTTCGCTCAGGTAGAGATAAGGAAAGTTCAACTGGGGTGTGGAAATAGCAAACTTCACTCTGAGCTGCCACTGAGCACCGTAATATTCTTTTCAGGTTTTTATTAGTATATATTAATTATATATTCTAATTTATTTCATTATAACATTTCTTGTTTTCATAAAATGTGTTTTAATCATACTCACCCTGATTACCCTCTTGTCCCACTTCTGATGAAATCCTTTCTCTTCCAAACTACTTTTCTTTTCTGTGTCTTTCCCTCCCTCCCTTCTACCCTCCCTTCCCTCATTCCTTTCTCTGTTCTTCCTCTCTCTCTCTTTCTCTCTCTCTCTTTCCTTCTGTGATCTAACAAATTTTAATTTTATGGGAACATGAATAGCTTAATGGTGGTTTCCCAGCTAAAGAAAATATGTTTCCTTCTTCAGCAACCATTCAGACCCTATGGGGTCTCATGAAGCTCCACACCTCATCAGAACAGAACATTCACAGGCTCAGACTCATGGAAGTCATATTCAAATACTCACTGATTCTGAGAATTCGACAGTGTAGTGGCCATGCCCTGCCTGGAAGACATCATTCCACCCCACTCCCCTCCTTCCCTTGGCTCTTTCATTCTTCCCAGCCCCTCTTCTGAAGTGCTTTCTGAGCTTTCAAAACGGAGACATAGAAGTCCCATTGGCATCTCAGCAGTCTCTTATTCTCTGCCCTTTCACCAGTTTTGAGCCTCTGTATTGATTGGCTCCAAGTATGGTATTCACTATACAGATGTGCTGCCTGATCAAATCTGGTCATCTTTAAAACCTCAGTAAAGTTCCTCCTGTGAGCATCACTTGAGGAAATTAGACACTTCCCCATTTGTAGAGAAACAAAATTGTATTCTCTAGGAATGAGTGTGGGGATGCAATCCCTTAGACTATTTACATTTATGTTTGCATCCCGTCCCTGGGACTGTTTTCCCTGTTCCTGACAGCAGCTTTTCTGTACCTCGAAAGCTCTGTAGCCACAGTCCTTTGTGTGTCTCATCTCCATGGTGGGTATATTATGTTGCATCCTAAACCCCATCCAATACCTACATCCCCAGGGCTGTATCTCTAGGAATGTGGAAGACTGTAGCAGTGTGTATTAGTTCCTTGTTCCTTTCTGTAATAAAAGTCCTGAGGCTGACTAAGGTAACCGTATAGACAAGACACATTTCTCCCTTTTTTCTTGATTTACATGTTCTCACTTTATTTCTAAAGGCTGTCTCCAAGAGTTCCTTTTTGATCTGAATTTTGCATTTTTGTATGCACACTGTCGGCCAGCTGAGAAGAGTGCCTATTTGTTTGGAGTAACAGGGAAGGTTCCACTGGCTTTGGTGACATGTATTTTGGCATTGTGAGGAAGATGATTCTGGCTGCTGTGTAAATCAGTGTCAGAGGTCTCAGGAGAGGGTTTGTTCCATGTGGATTGTTCTAACTGCAAAAGATGGGACAGGTATTCAAAACTGAAGAACAAGCTGGTATTCTTCTCCAATTCATATCATGGTGATCAGCAGAGAAAGATTGTATCCTGTTGCATCTCGCATGAATAGATGTATACCACATGAGAAATATGGTGGTTTGAAGTAGCTGGAGAAGGTGTCATTTAAAGGTAGGAGAAATACCCCGAGGTTTAACTCACTAGAATAGATTCTATTTCATCATCTGACTTACATCTGCATTTTCCATGGAAGGAAATTTTGTTTCTGAGCATTTCACAACAAGACACTTGATGGAAGATGACCGTCTTTGTTGAAATAGCCATCAACAAGGTACCTTTGAAAACTCACCTAAGTATATCTTAGAACAGGACTATTAGGGATTGAAATATGCTCCCCCGACCCTGCCATCAGCTAAATACCCAACTCCTGAAACTTCAGGATATGTCTGCATTTGGAATTGGGGTCGTTAAAGTGGGTGATGATTCAAATGAAGTCATTTGGTTGTTTCTGGTCCAATAGGACCAGATTCCTTATAAAAGGAGGACATTAGGAAATAGATACACAGAGGGATTACCCTATTTGAAGACTCGGGAAGGAGAAGACCTCTTCAAGACCAGAGAGAGGCTGCTAGAGAGCAAGTAGCTATCAAGGTGGGATAGACTAAATTCTCTAGTTTATCTGTTGAAAGACCCACATTTCAAGTTTCACTGGTCAGTCAGCTGATCACAGAACCACCCTTAGGAAGGTGGGTTCAGCTTAAATTATAGTAAATAGATGGGCAGAATAGAGAGTGTGTTAGTGAGAAAGTGAACTTTCCCTACCTGGAATTCCACCTCCCAGTGCAGTTCTTCTGGAGCCGGCCACAGACACGTAGCTCTTCGTAAGTCTGCCTGCTTCAGAAAAGCGTAGTCTTTCCTTCTCTTCTTCATGTCCCTTTTCTAAACATGCTTTCTCTAAGGCTTTGGGCTGCCCTAGAATCTTGTATTTCTCTACTTTTTCTCTAAAGTTCCTTCTCCCAGCATGTGGCTGCCAGTCCACCACATGTCTGACCCCTGTGCAGGCTCTACACCTGCATGACTTTTTGGCTTCTTTTCTTCTCCCTCCATTCTCCTTGCTCTGGGCAGCTTCTGAGATTCCCAGCTTGCCTGCCTTCAGGATTTTTCTTTATATTCCAATAAAATTCTCCTAAAGCTTCTGTTTGGATCCATTCTTACAAATTCTTTTATGAGTAAGACTAAGAACCCATTAGGGGATGCTCTCTTTCACCCCATTTCAATAGTTGGAATCTCTCTGGAGGTACTGGGTCACTGGAGGTGGGCCTTGGGGCTTTGTAGCCAGCCCTCCCATCCACTTCTTTTTTGCAATGTGACCATCAGCCTCCTGTGTCTACATTTCTCTCCCATGACAAAATGTATCCCTTTGAACGTTAAGCCAAAGTAAACTTTGTTCTCTCTTACATTGCTTTTTTTCCAGGACATTTCACCAGAATAACAAGAAAGAAAGTGATACAGTCCTGTTTCCCATGATTCATGTTTATTCGCAATTAGGACATTGAAATGGAGGAGTGATGGAGGAGTGATAAAGTCCAGAGAGCTTTCTTAGAGGGGAAGGATAGCTAGAATTTGACCTCTAAGGGTTGTGGGTAGATCTCTAACATAAGTGCTTCAGTGAGCCAAGGTGTTCTAAGAGTGGTGTGCAGAACTGAGTATTCTAGAGAGTGCATCTTCAATAAATAACTAGTGTGCTCAGCATGTTGACAGAGGGCAGGGAGAAGCCAAGGGAAAGGCGGTATCACAGCAGTAGAGCTGATCTCACCAAATGGTAGCTGGTTTAGGGGCAGGAAAGGGAAAAGAGATCCTGAGGCAGACATCACAGCTACGAGCCACACAGCTCCAAGCACCAAGAGATACAAGTGGAACAGAAATCTCAGTACATAGGCCATGTCTAGAGGAGGCAAGGGGTGGCTAAGACTAACTGGATGGGAACCGAGGAAGGCATGATAGCCTAGAACCTTGAGTAGACTAAGACCTTGAAGTAGGACAGGGTGGAAGAGTGTGGTCTGCAGTGGAGAATGGGATTGAAACAAGTGCAAGCAGTAAGCCAACCCTACCCACAAAACCCCCTTTTCTTTCTTATTTGAGGAATCTGTTTCCATGTTGATTCAGCCAGTTTGAATTTGATTTGAAACAGATATCATGTTTCTGAGGTTGAGCTATTCAAAGTGATGTGAATGATGATGTTGAACCAGCCAGATGCACAAACAATCTATTGGATGTACCTCTGTGACATTTAAAAAAATATTTCTTTGTTAACATTTTATTGTTTTTATCTTTATTTTATGGAATGAGTGTCTTGCCTACATGAAGTTAGTGCTGTGCCCATGGAGGCAGAAGAGGGCACTGGATCCCATGGAACTGGAGTTATGGACAGTTCTTAGCTTCCATGTGGGTACTAGGAATCGAACCGGGTCTTTGGCAAGAACAACTAGTGCTCTTAACCCTTTAGCCATCTCTCCAGTTGTAGGTCTCTGTTAATTACCATCTGAGGCAGGAGGACCCTTCTCTTGTGAAAGTCAAGAGATGCACTAATCTATGGATATAAGACATTAGGAGTGGATTAAATGCTCTGTCCATTAAGTACAGTAATAGCAGCAGATTCCTCCCGAGGGCCTACAACCTCCTGTCCAGCCTCAGTCCTTGTTTTGAGTAACAGTGCCAATCATAAGCGCCACCTTCTGAAATGGGCCTTAAATCCAACCAGAAGGTGCTTGGTTACTCCCCAAACATTCATACTTTTATTATACTAGTGATCATATCTTCCCAGGCCAGTTATTGATGTTCACAGGTTTCACAGCTGGGTGAGATTGGTGATTACTTTACAACCCTGGTACTGTGCATACCAGCACTGTGAAACCTAGCCAGTCTAGATGAAACTTCCCTGTGAGTCCTCCTTCCAGCCAGCAAACACTTACCCAAAATATCTGAAGTGTTTGTTCTAAACTGCAAATCTAAAGCCTTTGATATGGCTTGGTATTTAATAAAAAGGAATTTTTCTCAGGTTCCAATGATGGAACTGAGGTACTAGAACTATGATTTCATGTATGTGTGTGTGTGTGTGTATGTGTGTGTGTATGTGTGTATGAATGACACATGTGGTAGCATTCTTGCCTTTAATCCCAACAGCACTCCTAACTACTGAGCCATCTTTCCAGCCCCATCTATAGGCTTAGTCTTTCATTTGTTTTCTTTCCTGCTTATCACAGTAATGGAAAATTAGAGGATAGGTAATATGTACGTACAGACATACTAGAATAAATTCATCTAGAATTTGCTAGGAGGAGTTTTAGATTAAAAATAATGTGAACCTTTCTGATAATCAAGATTCCTCAGTTTGATCTTGGTTGAAACAACATTTTGAAAACACACTCCACCAGCCAGTTTTCAGCACCCAGCATCCCTCCAGCCAGTGCTTATTGGGTAAATTGAAGGAGATGAAATTGCCAATGAAGAATGTAAATGAAAGCTATTGATTTGTTGGGTGGCAAAGAATAGGTTATCCTCACAAGGTGGCCTGTAAAATGCCTCATCAAATTTTGGGCCTCCAGGGCAGCTACAGCTCCAGCCCGCCCTTTAAGGGTGGGTTTGCAGTTCCCTGTGGGGCCAACTGCATCCTCTGTGGCTGTAAGTTTGGGAGATGGAGGCGTGGCAGGCACCAGCAATGATTGCGTTCTCCCAGGTGGCTGCCCTGGCCAACGCCCTCTCCTGGGGCACTGCCCCTGGCAATGCACCCCCCTCCTGAGCCCCTGAGGCTGGCCCCCTCCCGGAAAATTGACCCGGTCATCCCCCTCTTCCTGAGCCCCCCGAGGATCATCCCCTCCTGGGCCGCCGCTGCTGAGTCTGTGGTGCGATGCAGCCCCCAGGCAAAAATGGCGGCCACTTTCCAGCACCCAGGCCGCAGGCTGGCTTGGCAGCTCCACGCAAGGCAGGATGCTGGCCTGCCCCTGCTCCGGGCCTCTTGCAGGCTGCTGGGGGCCAGTGATGGTGGTGCACACCAGTAGGATAAGCTGATGGAGGCAGAGGCAGGAGGATCTGTGAGTTTGAGGCCAGAATATGCAACACTGATCAGGTGTCCTCACATGATGCACTGGGAACTGCAGATTGACGTGGACGGCCTTAGTGCAGGCTTGCCACGGCCAGACTTCTAACAGTTTCCAACTGTCACAACCAACTGTCAGCAACCGTTTAGAATGCAGCTGTCAGAGCCTCACCCAAGTCTGACAGCCTATCTGAATGGACTTTGCCTTGCTGCAGTTAATGTGACAGAGATTGATTGGTCCTTCACTCCCTTTTAGTCCCGTCCCTACCCTATATAAGTTACTTTGTAACGGTTAATAAACAAGATCCTGCTAGACTGACTCCCGACTCGATGTGTTTTTTTTTTTCCCCCTCCGGAGTGGAGAGGGGCCAGGTCATGACACTCACCATCCTGCTCAGCTCCTGGAGGAGGCCGGCTGGACCAGATTCGCCACCTCCCTACCTGCCGGTGATCCCAGCAGACTGGTGCCCAGTGTGATGAATAAAGGAAGATCGCTGATGGGCCAATCAGTCTGCATGTAAGTGTACCCCCATAAGTTTTGGGGCAGTCGTTTTTCAAACCCACCTCCCCAAAACCCCAAGACAAGACACTTGAGAGGGAGACTTTTTGGATTAATGAAAATCCTATGCCCCAGCCTATACCCAACCCTTCACCAGTCTCAGGAAGGAACTTTTCCCCAGAGCCTCCCTCCACCCGACAGGACATTAATTCCTTCCGGGCTCCCTCGGTCTCCCTACCTTATGGAGGGGAGGTAGTCCCCCCCCCTCTGGAACCCTGCTAACCTTTTCCCCATCACCACCCTAAATTTTATTGCTTACAGAGTTCTGTATTTTCCAAATGCTGCAGTACTGTGGCTGTGGTTCTTCAACTGCTGGGTCCAGGGGCAGCCTGGGTCCATGCAAATAGCTGTACAGAGGCTATCTTGGCCCATCAACCTGGGCCCTGGTATAGTGGCCTCTAAGGATGTAGGGTCCTTGTCCCACCAAACCCAAGCTATGATGGCTGCCATACAATTAAACAGACAGGAGGAGATGACTACCCTGGTAAATGCCCTCCATCAGGTCCCAGTAGGTAAGGGACAAACAGGTTTTGGTTGTGGCAGAGAAGGGCACTTTAAGAGGAAATGCCCCAACCTTCTAAAAACAGCCCCACCTGTGCCTGGCGATACACCTCCACCCCATGCCCTCTGTGATATTATTTTGCATTTTTGGATTTAACGAATTTTATTTTGTGCCCCAGTATATGGTCAACTTTAGAGAAAGTTCCAACAGGTATAACAAGTTGTGACCTTTTTTCTTCTCTCATTTTCTTCTTTTTCTTAATTGTTTTTTACCTAATGTGGTGATCTAATGAAAGGATAAGATCTTTCCTAGCATTGGTAATAGGTGGCAAGAAGTTAGTCCACAAATGATCTTTTTTCACAATTATGTCCTGTCCCACACCTCAAATCAAGTGGCTACCCGCAGAGCCTATCTGGATTGAGCAGTGGCCACTACCTACCCCCAAGCTAAAACACCTAGAAATATTAGTGCTACAACGACTTTCTCTTGGACATGTTAGACCATCCACTAGTCCCTGGAATTCTCCTGTTTTTGTAATAAAAAAGGCTAATGACTCCTGGAGACTTTTACATGACCTGAGGAAGATCAATGAGAGGATGATCCCATTTGGAACTCCACAGAGGGGACTCCCTTGGATCCCCGCTATTCCCAATTCCTATCATCTTGTCATTATTGACATTAGGGATTACTTCTTCTGCATACCGTTACACCCTCAGGACATGGGAAAGTTGGCTTTTCATTGCCCTCACTAAATTTCCAGGGACCAGATAAAAGCTTTGAGTGGACTGTTCTACCTTAAGGAATGGCTAATAGCCCTCCTATTTGCCAATATTTTATGTCTCACCTCTTTTCCTCCTTACAAAATATACCAAATACTATTTTTTATATTTACATAGATGACATTATCCTAGGCAGTCCCAGTCCCACTAGTTTAAAGAACCTCACAGAGAAGTGCCTGGATATCCTCCAAGCCAATAATTTTAGGGTGGCCACTGAAAAAATTCAAACAGTCCCTCTTTTTAAAATCTTGGGTTCCATCTTGTCCTTGGACTCTGCTTTCCCAGTTAAACCCCAGTTACAAATCCATGACTCCTATGCCCTACCTCAACTTCAAAAGTATTTGGGAGTAATTAATTGGATGAGGCCCTGGATCCCCATTTCCACTGAACAGTTGTCTCCATTGTTTGACCTTTTAAAAGGCCCTGATTTGTCTTCTCCTATTATTTTAACTTCCCACCACAGACAGATATTACACCAAGTCCAACAAGCCATTGATAATACATCATTAAAAAGATATGATACCAGCCTACCAATTTTTCTATATAACTTCCCTGGGGAGACCTTATACACTGCACTATTGGCTCAAGAAGGTGAGCCCCTCCATTAGATCCACCTCTCAGTGGGCGGAGCCCCCTGGGTCTATCCCATGACTAATCAAATTACTGATTGCATCATTAAAGACCGAGATACCTCTATTAGGATATTTGGCACAGAGCCTCATTTTCTTATCATCCCCCTTAAAATTTCTGATTTTATTTGGCTTCAGAGAAACAATTCTCGAGTGGCTATGGCCCTTGAAGGATTTTTTGGAAAAATTGATTGCCACTACGGCCCCCTCAAGTGGATGAGCTCCTTCCCCTGCTTAGAGTGGCATCTAAGCTTTTTTTGTCCCAACCTGATCCCAATTTCCTTACTATTTTCACAGATGGGGGACGTATGGGAGCCTCCATTGTGGTATATCCTCCCTTTAATGCAGGTCAACAACCAGTCCCCATTCAGACCATTACTCAAAAAATTGAGCGTTCGGCTCAGTTTAAAGAATTTTTTGCTGTCGTTCTTGCTTTAGACAAGATTAAAGAACCTTTTAATCTGTTCTCTGACAGCCTTTACATGGTTAACCTTCTACCTGGCTTGGTTGAATCCTATATTAAACTTGATTCTAATCACATCATCCCATTGATGATCCAAGCACAGACTCTACTTAAACGTAGAGTTAATTCCATCTTCCTTCAACATCTTAGAGGACACCAAAACCTGCCAGGACTCCTTTCTGAGGGAAATAAACTTGCAGATAACTTGGCCTCAGAATGTCAATGCAACACTGTCATTGAGGCAACAAAGTTCCACTCATTAACCCATGCTAATTGGAGAGGTCTTAAAAATAAATTTCCATATTTTGGATAAAGTCCTTAAGAAATCTTGCCAGCCCTTCCTCCAAATACCCCCACTGCAAACATCTGGAGCTAATTCCAGGGGACTCTGTCGCAACAACCTGTGGCAAATAGATGTTACCCAATATTCCCCCTTTGGGAAACTCAAATATATTTTCCTCTCAGTTGATACCTTCTCCCATGCCTGTTCGGCATCAGCACATGCTGGGGAAAAGGCAAAACATGCCATTAGTCACATGCTTCAATGCTTTGCCATCCTTGGACTGCCAGACCAGGTAAAAACAGACAACGGCCCGTGCTTTGTAAGCAAAGCCTTCACCAATTTCCTCCAAAATTCCTCCATATAATTCTTCCATATAATCCTCGAGGTCAGGCAATTGTTGAAAGATATAACCAAACACTTAAATCTCAATTACAAAAGCAACAGGAGGAATCTCTACCCCCATATGATCAGCTAAAAAAGGCATTATTTACCCTAAATATTTTAAATTTTTCTAAGGAAGACACACATTTATCCGCTTTTCAAAAACATTGGTCCTCTTCCATTACATACAGCTCCATCCGGGTCAAATGGAGAGATCCATTAATCGGAGCTTGGAGAGGACCAGACCCACTTCTCACAGCAGGAAGAGGGTTCGGATGTGTCTTCCCTCAAAATGAAAAGAGACCCATTTAGGTGCCTGCAAAAGATTTAAAACACCTGCCTCTAACAGAAGATAATGATAATTACACTTCCAGGGAGTGTCTCACAACTGAGGACTAGGTCTTGATTTAATAACTGCCGAAAAAAGAGGCATCTGTTTGTTTCCACAGAAAAGGGCTGCTTGCATGATCCGGGATGATGTGGAGGAGAAGGCGGCGAGAACTTCAAGAATGGGAAGATAGGTTAACACATATTACATACATATATACTTGGATGACAGTAGCAAGACAGGTACCCAGATTATTGATAGATAGATTAATAAATGATGGGATAGACCAGATGATAGATACATCCATGATAGATACACACATGGGTACACGGATGCACAGACAGATATATGTGGGAAACATGATAGATAGACATGTAGACAGGTGTTTAGATGCTTACATACAGGAAAAGAGACTGTTCCTGATTTGGAAATCAAGTGTGAAAAAGATTTAATGAGAATGAACTCTGAAATATAATTAAGAAATATATTAATCATTGTTCTACTTGCTCTAAAATACTAATGAAAAGTCACATGGGAAAGAAAAAATGGTTCTTCCCACAGTGAACTGGGCCCTTCTACATCAACTAGCGATCCAAAACAGTGCCCCACAGACATGACCCTAGGCCAGTTTGATGGACACAACACCTCAACACCTGAACTGATATAGGAATGACAATATGCACAAAATCTGGACTAATGACTCTTAATAGCCTTGCAAAGTCAATGAACCTGTGTCTTGTGACTGAGGTGTTTCCTGGGAGCCTCAATGTAGCTGTCTACCCAAAAAGATAATGAATGCAGGTGGGTATGCTTGAGGATCAACATATCAAAGCACTGGAAGACAGCACACCTGTGTTCATCTGTTCACCACATATAGTGGAGACTGGGAAGAACACTTGACCTTGGGTAAATGACATATTCTGGAACTAGAGATAAGTAGGATGAATGGTCTGTTAAGATGAGGGTGGATCAAAGCTTGTACTCCCCCAAGAAGCTGAAGAAACTGGTTTGAGTGAAAATGTGAGTGAGGCCTGACTCAGGAGCAGAATTCAAGGAGACAGCTGCTTCCAAGAGATCTCTGGGAAAAGGAGTGTCCTCTGAGTTCTGGTGTAGTCTTAGAAGCTAAATTAACAGCCAGACAGTTTTTTTTTTCTTTCATGGAATTGTGTTGTTGGTGCAGTAATGGCACAAGTGGAGCAGCTCTCGCTCCCACAGCCAGGATTTGCCATCACAAGCATCCTCTGAATACACTGTCTTTATCCCAGTGATGGGGCTCGGGCTTTGAGGTAGGTTCCCGAATGGGACACATTTCATGTTGCCAGCCACAGTAGTATGGTCATGAGCAAATATCAAGAGGGAGCAAGATCATCCGGGAAGATGGGAGGTGAGAACAAGACTGTGTTTGGAAGAAGCTGCTGTAAAAAGTTTTGGCAGGAGATACTGCACAGTTTAAAGCCCATGTGTCACACTCAGGCAGGTTTGGGCAATGTGGAGACCATAGGGAATGCAAAAGGGGACTTTCAGGAAGTCAAATCTAGCCACTGAGCATTGGCATGAAAATCAGTCTGCCAATCAGGAAAAGCTGGGAAATTTATGCTTACAAGTCTTCATTGTAAAATATTAGAGTTGGAGACAGAGCCCAGTTCTCCAAAGAGTGAGAGAGAATGTGTATTTTCCTGCCAGGCAGGCTAGCATTCCCCAGCTGAGGATTGTTAGAATGTGGACAGGATCAATCATTCTTTGTATTGCCCATTGTACTCATCCACATTTATGAAAAATAGAAATGTCTGCAGAGTACCAAGTGTTCTTCACATGGATGTGTAAGTTGAGGTGTGTGTAGAGCACCAAAACCTGGAGAGGAAGCCTCCACAGGAACTAGGGAGATAGGTGGATGGGATGTTCATGGTGTGGGATCGAATCACCGAGAACTCCATGAGTTAGAGTTCACTAGTGGAACAGAACGGATCACATGCGGTGATATTACAAATGGGATTTATTAAATTGTCTTAGACTATACATTCTGGGTAGTGCAACAGTGCCTGTCTGCACACCAGAGTCGATAGCTCAATAGCTGCTCACTGCATGGAGCTTGATGTTTTGCTAATCCCAACATGGTGCTGATGGTTCGGAGAATTCCTGGAGAGCTTGTGGTCTTCATTCTTATTAATTCCAGATCCAATCAAGTTAACCACCAATATTACCCATCAGGATACCAAAGAGGAATGGGTGTCTTCATAGGGTGTTCCTGTTCCCAGATCATAAAACCAGGTGTCTAGAATATGGTGGAAGAAAAGTTTGAGACCAGACAGCAGTGGGAAGGAACTGAAAGATTTGTGATCAAGCACCATTCCCTGTCTGCCGTGGGCAATGCTTTTGTGGACTTTCTCCCCACCTTTCTCCCACCAAGTCAAGAAGTCTCTGGCTGGCATAGCTATCGGGAAGGATTGATCTGTGTTAAACCTGTGGACCACAGGTTACAACTGCTTCGGGATAAACAGGAATGGCATCCAACACATTTGTGCAAACAACAGTGTGATGTCATAGCATAAAAGGGTTGGATACCCATAGTCTGATTGAAGAAAATGATACACATTTGTAGTTTGGAATCTAGGCACTTAAGACTGTCCGCTGTGGTTGGAATGGGGACTATCTCCCATGTGACTGGACGGTTGGGTCTCAGCTGGTGGTACTCTTAGGTAGCTTGTAGAACATTTAGAAAGCAGAATCTTGTTGGAGGAAGTGGGTCACTGAGGGGAGGGACTCAGGCCTTGAGATGTCATAGCCCTGTCCCACTTCCTCTTGGCTGTCTGCTGCCTTACTGCAGATGCAATATGTCCTATTTAGCTTCCTATTGCTATCATGAAGCACTATCCAAAATCAACATGGGGTGGGGGAGGACACATGTCCTGATCATAGTCCATCATTGAGGGCAGGGCAGGAACCTAAGGGCAGGGACTGAAGCACAGACCACAGAGGAATGTTACTTACTGACTTACTCCTCTGGCCTCTGCTCAACGTCCTCTCATATATGGTCCAGGACAGTCTGCATGGGGTGGTCCTACTCACAGGGGCTGGGCCCTCCCATGTCACTCAACAATCAAGAAAATGCACCCATAGACCTGATTTCAGTCCAGTCCAACAGAAACAACTCAATTGAATTTTGGTCTTCCCAGGTGGGTCAAGCTGACACCTAAAGCTTAGTGGGTCACAATATGACCTTGAAGCCTTCTTCTCCTACCAGCGTTCCTTCCTGGCTACTATGGGATGTATCCCCTGGCATGGTAAGTCAGAATAAACCTTTTGTGTCAGGTGTTTCATCATAGCAACAAGAAAATAATACAGTCCCTCAATATACAATAAAAATAAAAGTGGCCACTCTTCTTGAAGACATCACAACCATATGCAGGACCACACAAGAATGTCAACAAGCATTTCTTAACAGATGTGTTTGGAGTGTCTTCCTTTCAACATTTGAAAAGGCATGCAGCTCGGAATCAAATGCTACAAGATAATTAAGCAAAAGCCTATGCTCATGGTCTTCATAGTGAAAACTGCCAGATTAATTTCTAAAGCTAACATGACATATTTATCATTTTATACCTAATGGTCTTCGGATGATGGATTGACTTATGGACTGTATGACAGAGAATTACCATAAATTACATTTAAAATAACAAGGGCTGAGGTGACAAGCCTTCTGTGCCTTTGCCTGCCTATTAGATGCCTGTTTTAGAATCTGGCATTTTACAAGTTGGAGGAATACTTAGTACTCATGGGCCATTTCCAACATAAGTATTCCCGTTATGTAAGGACATTAGGACCTGGAGATTTGGGGTCATAAATAGGACTTTGATGTGTACAAGGTGTCCCAAGTGGGAGTTTTTACCACAACTGTGCAATGGTAAGTAATTCTCTTGTACTCCCTACAGTTTTACATATGAATCCTTTTTGTGCATGCGTGTGTGTGTGTGTGTGTGTGTGTGTGTGTGTTCTAGTTAGCTGTAGCTGGCAACTCTACAGATGAGAAGTATCTGATGGACTCTCAACTGAAGAGGGGCCTTTATCATATAAGCCTGTGGCATGACTATTGGGACATTCTCTTGAGTGCTAATAAATGTAGGCTGATCCAGTCCATTGTGCACAATACTTTCCCTGGGCAGGTGGGCCTGTGCTATATAAGAGACCCAGGGTGCATCATTTCTCTGTGGTTTCAGATCCTACCCTGAGTTCCTTCCAGGATGAACAACAACCTGGAAATTCCATGTTGCTTTTGATCACGGTGCTTGTTCCAGCAACAGAAAACAAACTAGGATACTATGTGTGAATGTTCACGTAGGTGCATGTATGTTTATATGTACATGTGTGTAGGCCAAACGTCAATCTTGGCTGTGTGTCCTCCAGTACTGTGTATATTATTATTATTATTATTATTATTATTTTGACACAGGGTCTCGTTGGCCTAGAACTCAATACACAGTGAGCCCATGCTCCTCTTTGTGTTTCTCCAGTTCTGGGATTGCAAATGCATGTCATCACTCCTGTCTTTTTATGTATGTTTTAAAGCTAAAAGGCCTACAGGCCTTTATGCTTGCGCAATAAATGCTTTTCCAACTGAGCTATCAGAAATCTGTCCCATTTTGGTCAATATTTTATAGACCTAATTGAGAATCTTTTTAACCACTGAAGCGTGTGTAAGCAGTTTCATCAGTGAGGATAGCCATGGGAACAAAGTTGCTATCCTAGGGAAGAAGAACCTACAACATACACTGGAATTACATAGTGATGTAAAGGAACCCTTTATGCCCAAACAGTTCCATCACTTTCGGTAAGTGATCTCTGAAGCCATCCTTGACTCTGCGTACCTCCAGGAATAAAGGGGTATGTTGCAGGCCTGTGTGTCATTTGAAAATGTGATTTTGTCCCCTTTGAGATGCCCATGTTAAAGAAAAGTCAAGATGAACCCCTGTGTTATCCAATTCTGAAAGACATATAATCATCTTGATACATGTAAACAAGAGTCACAGAGATCATCCTGTCTCTGCCTGTCCAGCACTGGGTTTGCAGGTACGTGTTACTACACTGGTTTTTTTCACAGGGGTGTTAGGGATCCAATCCATGTTTTCAAGGTATAGTAGTTTGAATGATAAATGTCTCCCATAGGGTCCAGTATTTGAACACCCAGTCCCCAGTTTGTGGTGCTGTTTGGGGGAGGTTATGGAACTGTTAGGAGGTATAGCCTTCTGAAGGAAGCACAGCAGTGACTGGCTTTGGGGGTTTATAGCCTTTTCCAGGACAGTGCACTGTCTGTTTCATGTGTGTGTGTGTGATATGTTATCCCTCAGCTTCTTCTGCTTACGGCATGCTTTCCCCACAATTATGAATATCTATCCCTCTGGAACTATAAGCCAAAGTACACTCTTGTATAAGTTGTTTTTGGTCATGGTATTTTACCACACTAACAGAAAAATAACTAATACACTTTACCAACTGAGCTATCTCTCTTGCCCTACAAGCAGCACATTATAAGACAATTTATTTTTTTAATGTGTATGACTGTTGGGTCTGCATATATGTAAGTGCCTCCATGTCATGCAGTGCCTGTGGAAACCAGAGTAGGGTGTCGGATTCCATGGAACTGGAGTTATGGACAGTTGTTAGCCACCATGTATGTATGTGCTGAGAACATAGGTCCTCTGCAAGAACAGCCAGTGCTCTTAATCACTGGGTATCTTTCCAGCCACCTATTATAAGAAATTTTAGCAATCATCTTTGATGTACATCCCAGCCAGGAAGGAATAGAAAAGAACTTATTCAAGTGGCCAGAAGGCATCTGTTAGAAACATAGTGATAATATTATAATTAATATTGATTCCAAATACTTCCTTTTTAAGTTCAGTTCCAAAATAGGGGCGCCCCCTCTTCCATTTCTATGAAGAGGTTAAAACAAACATAATTTAAAATTTTTAAAATAATTAAAAGACATTCAGATTAGAAAGCAACATATAAACTTGTTCTTGTGTGTAGATGATATGCCACAAACCTTAATTATGTAAATAGAAAAGAGCTATCAGTTAACATGAATACAAATTCCACTAATGTTGGGCCTCATGGGCCCAGACATGTGGCCTGGTGCTGAGCCTCACTCGAGTTTTGTGGCCTGTCTCTGACACTCCACTTCTGCATAGGAGTGACTCAGCAAGGCATAACAAAATGGCCACTACCTGCCTGCAGGTGAAAAATAATTGGTCCTTCACTTCCCATGTTTTTAGCCCAACTCCTACCCTATATAAGACTGTGCCAGATGCAATAAAGCAAGTTCCTGCCTCGACAAATCGTCCAGCTTGGTGTGGTGAGTGGAGAGGTGTTCGGGCTGTTGACATTCACCATCCCTCTTAGCCCCTGGAGGAGGCTTGCTGGACCGGCTTCTCCACCACCCTACTTGCTGGTGAAGTCGGCACACTTATGAAAAACCCAAGTATTAGTTCTACATACAAGCCATGAACAATAAAAAATTCATGTGAATTGGTTCCACTGTTAGTGTGAAATACAAAATACTCAGCAACAAATCTAAAAAAAGTGTCTTAGATGTGTTCACTTCAAACTAGAAACCATTCCTGAGAGAAATTAAAGCAATGTAAAATAAATATACATCCTCTGTGAGACTGTACAGTAAAAAGTGTCCATTTGATGTTGTTTTCCCCCAAACTGATATATGAATTTAATGCAGTTATGATCAAAATCATAGTCAGCTGATTCAATGCATTGAGAAATATAAGATTCACAGTAGCAACAACCATATTGAAGAGAAGAAAGAAAAAATGTCCACCACTTATTGACATGAAGAAAATGAAGACACAGTGGGTAAAGTTGGCACTGGGGCTGTAAGACAGCTAGTCACGTTGTATCCAAAGTTAGGAAGGCCAGAGGGATGAGTCCTGGTGCTCAGAGCATCCTGTGTCACTAGAGCACTCTCTGTGGGATGGTGGCACCCACGCTCAGGGTAGGTCTTCCTTTCTCATTTGAACCTCTCTGACACCCTCAGAGACACACCTAGAAGAATCCCCCAGGTGAATCTAAATGCATTTAAGTTGAAGGTGAGGTGGTTCACAAACTTCCAGGAAAGTCTGCTGCATCAACCTCCCATCTTGATATACGAGAACTGGAATTAGAGCTATGAACTGCTGTATCTGGCTTTTTACATAGGTTATGGAGATCAAATTCAGGTTCTCAGACTTGCTTGGCAAGTATTTTTACTCAGTGAGATGGCTCTCTAGCTCTTATGGATTAACTTTCTACTTACTTCTTGTAAGAGACTAATCCAGTCCCAGTTATTCCATTTTGATCAGCAATGGCAGTGAAACCCTTAATCCTATTTAATTCTACAGTTATAACATGATGTGAACACTCTCATTTTCAAGAGGAAATGGGCAAGCAGAACACTGGTATAATTACTTCCTTAGCTACTCCCTGTCAGTGTCAAAATCTGAATCTAGGTGGTCTGATGACACAAGACACTGACCTTAAGGATATGTCCTATGGCTCATTGCATACTGTAATAAACTTAGGTCTTAAGTGCTGTCATTGCCTTATTGAAATGGAATGTCATTTAGAATGGGACACTGCAGTTCTTGAGATTTCAAGATACATTTAACTCCTTTGCAGTGAAATTATTTCCTCTGATCTGAAACACTGTTCTTCCTCTTACCCCAAATGGAAGTTCCATAAGACTGGAGAAGTAAACACCATTTACAAAGCTCAGAATGTAAAGAAGCAATCCTCAGGCAGATTGAGACACTTAAAGAGTCACAAAGGCCCCTTAAAATGTTATTTGTAACAATTGCTAGACAGGAGAAATTTCTCCAGAGGCCAAGCTTCCACAAAGTCAGTCAGATTCAAGGATGCAACTTTTGTGAGTTTATCAGTCCTTCCAGGATGGGTTTTTCAGTGATGCTACTGTTTTGAAATCATTCATGTTCCTGTGCATACACATATATCTTTGTACTTTTAGGGATCAAAGTTCAACATTGAATATCTTAAATTACAATCTTATTTTTAGAGACATGGTCTTTCAGTGAATCTGGACTTCATCAATTCACCCAGTGTGATTGACAGGGGAGCTTCAGGAACTCGCCTCCTTCTCCTCTGCCTCTGGCACTTGAGTTACAGGCACCTCCCATTGTGCCCAGCTTTCGTTGGAGTACTGATAATCCAAATACAGATGCTCATGATTCCATAGAACTTTACTTACTGAGTCAACTCCTCAGTCCTCCTTTGAGGTGTGTTTGATGTTCTACCTTGTGTGAATAGACAGCTATTTTTCAGTTATCTCCAGAAAAAAAGGGAAATTCAATATGGAACCCAAAGTCAGATATAAAGGATGTGCTGTCTACAATACTGGAAGCACAGGCATCTTTAAAGCACAAAGGGTGTTGAGAGATGGCTCAACTGTTAAGAACAGTAGCTGCTTTTGCAGAGGACCTGAGTTTGGTTCCCAGCATCCACAGGGTATCCTAACTCCATCCATAACTCCAGTTCCTGGGGGTCCCATGCCTTCTGCTGGCAGAATCACTTCTTTTTCCAACTTCATCGTTCATCCACCTGCAGAATCATTTGATTCCTTTGGCTTACTGATGTCATTGAAGACACTGTGTCCACATCATTCGAAAGTGGGGCTGTGAGTGCTGTCTTGTCAACAACTGGAACTTGCTCTATCTTCACAAAAATGGAATCTGAGCTGACAGGAAGTGAGAGATGTCTTCCCACAGGGACACAATACAAGCTTAGTCAGTGCCTTTAAAAAATATTTATTTTTATTTTCTGTGTATAAGTGTTTTGCCTCCACGTAATGCATCAAGGAAGGCACAATTAATTACAAACCAGAAAGTCTTCCTACAAAAATCTCCACATACCTAATTTTAAGCAAGTGAAATTTCACACATTCTTTGTGTCTTGCGGAGGAGAGGAAGTGGTGGAGGAACCAGAGAAAGTGGATGAGGAAGAGAGACATCTCAGTGCATAAAGATGCATATAAGTCCATCTTTCCATTACTGTGTCAACCTCTGACATAAGGGAGAGTGATTTATGTTGGCTTATGGTTTCAGGAATATCAGTCTGTCACTCTTGGTTCTGTTGCTTGATTCTGGGCCTGTACTCGGGCCATGATCTGGCAGCAGGGCACTTTGTTGCCTGGGTTGGCCTTTGAGGAGTTTCAAGGGAGGTGAATTCTTCCAATATTAAAGAGGCTGGCAGCAATTGACGGTCCCTAATTGCTTTTGCCCTGGCAACACAGAAGATTTTATTGTGGAAAAGGCAGGAAGAATGCGTCCCTGAATCCTTTCTAAGCCAAGTACATTCACCTCAGTTTGCCACAAAAAACTAAGATATGATTTTCACCATTGCATGGCAGTGACAGCAGGGCTTTGGCTTAAGTGAGAGTGAAGGGTGGAAGTGTGGTTCTGGGCGCTGGTGTGATTTATCGACTCATAACTGCAATTCAGGAGAGAAAGACTCAAATCTATCAGTCAAGTGGAAATGCAGCATGTGTCAGTGGAGCAGCTGTGATGGTTTTGAAAAGGCTGAAGAACTGTTAGTCTCCTTGAATGGAAAGCGAAATCCTTATTACCAATCTCAGCATGGTGGTGGTCCCATCAATTGAAATGGTCTCTGATATCAGGACCTGGGGGAGGAGTTAATTTCTTTGTATTTAAGACCTTCTTTCAAATCACTTCCTCCAAACACCTCTCTGTCTCCCCCTCTGGTTCTCTCTCCTCCCTCCCTTGTCTCCCCCCCCCCCTTCTTTTTCCCCTTCCTCCTGGTAGTCTAAATAAGCCTGACTCTGCCACTGTCTTTAAAGTTAACAATTAACAAGCAACAAGCCATCCAGAGAAAGGGAATTTCTTGAATATGGCCACATTGAGAACAGGAACAAAGAGGCTTAGTGACCTCCAACATCCGGCTTTCTTCATCTTTGGGGTCCTAGGATGGCATTTAGGTTTAAATAGAAGGCCAGAAACCCAAGTGTGGCAGCACACACCTTTAATCCCAGCACTTGAGAGGCAGAGGCAGGCGGACCTCTGTGACATCTAGGCCAGCCTGGTCTATGTAGTGAATTCAAGCCTAAGTGGAGCTTTCTTTTTAAAAAGAGGCGGGGGGGGGGGTAGGAGGAGAGGCATGCCTGACTGTGAGGTGTGATCCTGTCTTCACTAACCCATCACTGCCTCTGCTCTACAGTCTTCTGCAAGGTGGTCTGAGAATCTGAGATGTCTGTGAAATTTCTTCTGAGAGACAGGTTCCTCTGCCGATTGGCCCCAGGGCCCATACTTCATCCCTTCTCAGCATGACATTCCAGGGAAATTCTTATTTTTTGGCATCCATGTCCCAATGGTTTCAATAGTCAAGAGTATCTTGAATATCTTTTCTCCAGCTAGGGAGGTTCACTCCCTCTCCTTCACTTTCTTACCCTCCTTGCACCCCGATTTCCAGTATCATTTGTATTTTATTTTCCATTAAAAATTTAAGAGCTCTTTCTCCCAAGTCTAGCCCTTCCTTGACATCTTCCCCATTTAAAGTGCCCCATTTCTCCCTTGATAATACCAGTCTCCTAAAGAACCACTTTTCTTGAGCTCCTTTCTTTCCCTTTATCTTCAAAGTTCCTTATTTAGCCATCTCTCCCAATCCCATTTAAATACCCTCATTTTTTTCCCTTCTTCTGTTAGTAACATCTGTTTCCTACAGCTCTTCTCCCTCAGGTTTGTGGCATAAAAGCAAAGAGCAGTCTTCTCTCTGATATGAGAGATGGGCCTCGGCCTGACTGACAACGGAGTAGCCAATTGCTTAAGGGAAATGCAGGGGAGGCGAGGAGGTGGCTGAACAAACATGGTGGCTATTTGGAGGAATGGACGGAGATTGTAGCCACACGGGAAGAAAAATGCCCTGTTCCAGGCCCATGCAGACAGCCAGGAGCCAGGAGCCAGCATGCCATGGCCCCACCATCTCACGGATAATATGAGTGACACTAACTAAGAGACCAATGCCTGCTGGGCCTGCGGCAGTCACAAACTTCAAGGGTGGGCCAGAAGTAACAAACTTCAGAGACTTTGGAGCTTTGTCCCGGGCAGGCCACGGGTGCCCAGCAGCTTTGTAAACACTGCTAAATGAATAAATCTTTTTAAATAGAAAATCAGCTTTAGTTCTATCCAGCTGGATGAACCAGATCCCACCCACTAAGACGTGGATAATAAATTTATGCAACAATTGGCATAACTGGCAGGATTTCCAGCTGGCAAAAAATGGAAGACAGCTCAATGGTTCGGAGCAATGTCTGGAGAAGAAATCCCAGGATGGGAGCTCTCTGGTGGCTGGCATGCAGTGGCACACTTACTAAGTCATTGGGCTGAACCTCAGGACTACGGAGCTAATCTAAAAACAACAGAGGGACTGAAGCAGACCTTGAAAATGCTGCTCGATGGCAAAGAGCCAAGGCTCCAGTAGGCGATGGCTGAGGCTGCATGGCCTCTGCTATGTGTGATAAAAGATTTATCTAAAGAGACTAAAGAGTTAAAGGAGAAATTAAAGCAAAAGACCTTTTCTGCATCAGCCACTGACCTCGCTAATAAATTGAATAAAAAGGAAGAAAAAGCCCAGAGTATACCAGCTAATCACCCACTCAAGAAAGCAGGCAGGGGCAGGATAAAGGGTTTTCAGCCCTAGAGCTGCTGGAAATAGGGAGAACATTCAAACAAGCTGCAATAGAGCCTGTCATCACCTGGCTCCTGGGGATATGGGGCAGAGGGGCAGATGACATTGTTTGCAGTGCTGCAGAAGCAAGACAGCTAAGCCACTCATCCCCCATTGAAATTTAAATTGCATGACCTGGCACAATACAAGGGAAAACAGTCTCTAATGAACTGGCTTGTGCAGGCTACAGGAGACACTTGGTCATCACCAGTGGAGATCCCCATGAATTCCAGGAGCTGGAGCACAACATAAGAAGGACAGGTGCTCTTAAGGGAACTGGGCATGATGAAAACAGTATACAGTAGAACTTTCACTGCACTGGACAGTGCCATGCTCATTAGAGCTCTTACGACAGATTTCCTTGAACATGGACCTTGGCATTGGTATAAAAGTTTATTGTCCTCACTAGAAACTCTAGTGGGACAGGGGCTTTACAAGGCCGGAGAAGCTTTGCAGGTTTAAACAATGTAGACCAGCATGTGAAGTATGTCTGTAGAAAAATAGAGAGACCCAAAAGATATGTAAGGGAAACAAAACAGAAAGGGTCTTCAGCTTGGTTTACTCGCAGACAAATGTGGAGAGACTTGTGTTTAGCCCAAGTGCCTAAAGGAAAGATTGATAAAAAGCCAAATTCTGTGCTAAAGCAGCTCTGGGAGGCTTTGAGCCCTGATATACAGTTCACAACAAGTACCCAGAGGATGAAGCTTATCCAGGGCTGGATACTAACCTCCGTAGTGTAAAAGGTGGACATTTCTCCCCTGTGACTGGCTATTTGAGGGGTGGAGACAATTTGCCTGGCCAGGGCCTCTCCAACCAGCCAGGTGTTGGCAATGGAGAGACTACAGGTGTGGCTAGGGTCAGGAATCAGATCCAGGGTGTCCCTGGCCCTAGGAATCAACAGGCACAACAGGGGCAAGGAAAACCTTATTCTTCCTGGGGCCTATGTTTGGGCCAACACCAGCAAAGTTGACAAGGACACGAAAATACATAGAGGCTCCATGGGATGACTCTGGGATACTAAATGGGTTCTTGACAATAACTAAAGACTGTAAAGAACTGGCTAATTTTCCATGTTATTTTAGACCTTGTATGTGTATGTAATGTTAACTTTTGAATGTTTTACAGATATGAAACTGGGTTGAGAGGTGTCAAGTAAAGGACAAGAATAAAATGTAACTAATATAAAGTACCAGGGTGAAGTATAACTGTGGAATCCTGTGAGTTCTATGGGCCTAAGCCTACAGATGTCCAAGAATAAAGGTATACTTTATGTGATTGTTGACTAGCAATTCCAATAGCAGACATGGGTTGACCCTCTCTATGAGCTGTTGGCCAATGGGGGCTTGAATGTCCCCTTTACCAAACAAGAGGCAGTTGCCACTTTATAATGCTGGTTGCACACTGGAAAGGGATGGTAAGGCCCCATTACTGAAAATGTGACATGGCTTGAGCATGGAGAAAGAGATCTAGCTGAGACTGAGCTAAAGACTCCCTATAAATGGATGGCTGGCCTACATAGTGCTAGAGGGTGCTACACAGACCTCCATGGGATGATGGTCCTGAAAGAGCTACAGATCTTGCGTGCTTCACTGTCAGATATCCTGCAGAGGTGGTGGAGGCTCGTCTGAGAAGTGCAACCCAGGCCTATTCACAACTGGCTTTAAAGCCCACTCTTTAGGGATGGAATACTTGTCTGATCTCGAAAGAAAAAGAATGTCAACCCCCAGTGGTAAGGGGGATAGTTACAAGCCCCCATAAAGAAACTACCAGATAAATATGATGTGCCCACTTAGGCATTGCCTAAGCACTTGTGTTTACACCCATAGGTTAGGTCATTCAGTATTTGTGTGGATGTTACTTTTGCTGTTGTTGTTATTGGGGCTGTTGCTGTTTTACTATTATCGTGTTTTTACAATGAAAATCCTTTCTCCCCAAACCCCTTATGGCTCAGGGATTATTGAAGAAGACATGGTGGGAAGTGTGTGAAAGCCAGAGAGAAGAAGGGGTGGAATGTGGCATAAAAGCAAAGAGCAGTCTTCTCTCTGATATGAGGGATGGACCTCGGCCTCACTGACAATGGAGTAGCCCAATAGCTTAAGGGAAACGCAGGGGAGGAGGGGAAGAGGCGGAACCAACATGGTGGCTATTCGGAGGAACGAACGGAGATTGTAGCCACGTGGGAAGTAAAATGACCTGTTCCAGGCCCACGCAGATATCCAGGAGCCAGGAGCCAGCGTGCCACAGCCCCACCATCTCACGGATCACGTGAGTGACACGAACTAAGAGACCCATGCCCGCTGGGCCTGCGGCAGTAACAAACTTCAAGGGTGGGCCAGTAGTAACAAACTTCAGAGACTTTGGAGCTTTGTCCCGGGCAGGCCACAGGTGCCTGGCAGCTTTATATACACTGCTAAATGAATAAACCTTTCTCAATAGAAAATCAGCTTCAGTTCTATCGAGCCGGATGAACCAGATCCCACCCTCTAAGGCGTGGAGAATAAATTTATGCAACAGGTTCCTTCATTCTCTTTGCCACCGTGGTTGGTTTCCATTATCTTGATTCCTGCAGTTACATCAAGATACATAGTCATGTACAAGGATTTGGTGCTAGGATCCACATATGAGGGGTTCAACGTTTGTGGTTTTGAATCTGTGTTATTTCACTTCTTATAACAGTTTCTAGTTTCATTCATTTACCTTCAAATTTCATCTTTGTTTTATTTCATCTTTGTTTCCCGCTGAGTAGAACTCCATTGTGTAAATGTACCAATCATTATCCACTCATCAGTTGAAGGATACTTAGGTTGCTTCCATCTCTTAGCAGTTGTGACAAGAGTAGCCACAAACATGGATGTACATGCAATAGGATGAGTCCTTTTGGTATATGCCAAGGAATGGTGTAACTGGGTCAAATGGTTGGTTCATTGCCAATTTTTAAAGAGTTCTCCACACTACTTTTTGCCTAGCTGGTATAAAAACCAGAAAGAATCATATTAGGCCAACAACCTAATGACAAATTACACATAGAACATCTCTACAGGAGTCTTGCACAGCTGAAGGCTGCATAACAAGGAACAGTGTGAGACAGAAGAAACCTTCCTTTGAGTTTTTGGACAGGATGGTCCAAGAGACTTCCAAAATTATACAGACTATTACTATAGCCCTTGATTGCCTCCCAGAACTTGAAGGTAAGACCTTATTGCTGGAGACAGAACATACTTTGAGCATAGGATTTGGAACAAGGGAGCTGGAACTGACCTGGAAGCCACTTCCCCTGAAGTCTAGCTCTCATAGTTCTGGAGAGCACTATGCAAGTAGCTAAGGGAGAGCATCAGTGGATGGCCAACACCAGCTTCAAGACCAGATAATCATATTGTTGACTGCCACAGCATTCAACACCTGTACAGTAGTGGCACTTTTATCTTGGGAGAAAATAACAGCTACCTAATTGAACTAAAAGTCCATTCAGTGGGAGGCAACGCATGTGTGGTACTGTAAACACAGCCAAATACACATGGCTGAGAGGTCACAGATATTAAAGAGATGCCCAGGGGTGTCACATCCCTAGAGTAATGTAATTTCTTACTATGTACAAAATATGTATCCTTATGTTTACAACAAATATCCCAGTCACCACTCATTAAACAAAGTTCTTTTGCACCAGAAGGAGACTACTACAGAGTATCACACCTGGTCAAATGCAGACATTGTCTGTGAGTTGCTCATGCTTTAGGAGCCCATTTGTAATGAATCCTCTACACCTAAGGCTCATGGAACTTAGAACAATGGATAAAGAGGACACTAATGAGTCGCTCTCACTAATAAAGCTCCCTCATATAACAGAGGGCCAGGAACACAAAAGGTCACAAAATGGTCAAAGCATGGAGATTAAGAGTCTGCAGAATGCAGATCTTTGGACAGTACTCCTATACTAAACTCCACCCACCCAGAGTGCAAGGACCATTGCAGAAGAGCAGGTAGAAAGACTGTAAGAGTCAAGGAGGAGGTGCATGACTACATGGAAATAGAGTCCTCCAGGCTCCTGGGACCCTGCTCATACGAACCTACAGCAATAGTGACAGCATGCACAAGACCCATGCAAACTCAAGCAAAGACCCAGCTTAGAGCTGGTTATTAAATGAAGAAATATTGACAACTGATTACTGCTGGACGAGGAATTGGTGATTTTCCTGGGGTGAGGGACTCTAGATAGGCTCACTAGACCTCAGGGGATGAACTTGTACTGGGGAACATCTGGGGACACTAACTTTATACAGTAGGCCTCGGCATGGATGACAGAGTGTATGGATTCCAGTTGGGGGCTTTTAGGTGGGTGCCAGTGGCCAGGGGGTTATAAAGATGATTAAGATTGATTGAGATACTCTGTATGAAATACACAATAATTCAATTAAAAATATCTAGAAGATTTATTTATCACTATTTTTTGTTTATAAATGTTTGCCTACATGTATTTAAGTTCATCATGTGTGTGCCTGGTGCCACTGAGAGTCAGATGGGCCATTAGGTGTCCTCTAACTGGAGTTATAGATTGTGGCTAAACATCATGTGGGTACTGGGACTCAAACCCCGGGTCATCTGCAAGTGCAGCGAGTTCTCTTAATCTCTGAGCCATCTTGCCAAACCTGGATTTTTACCATTTTAAATACCACCAATCTACCGCCAATCTCTCAGAAAATTCTCATATCACATCAGTGCTCATTATCCTGAGAACATAGCAGCCATCTTTAAAGCTACCATTGAGATTTCAGTCATTAGAAAAGGGAGAGCCAGCAAGTTAACATTTAGAAGAAGACCACACATAGTTCCTTTATGCCCTGTCACCCTGAATCACACAGTCAGCAAAACTCAAGGCAGGTGGCCTAATGCATAAAAGATGAATTGCAGCTCCTTTCCAGCAGGTGGTTTTCCCTGGAGATATCCAAAAGGCATTCATTGAGTTCTTCACATCTGGCTTTGATTGTAATTCCTGAAGAACTTTTAGCCCCAGTACACAAAATGTGGGCTGGTCTCCAAACAAGTGAAATGCTGACTAAAATAGCAAAGACACACTATTTCCCCTGTTATAACTGTGCACGTGGAGGGATGATCAAGAACTGGACTCTCTGTTGTACCCTGGCTCCTAATACTCATGGTTATCCACAGTATAAGATGCAAGATAATGAATAGATATCTCAAAGGGGATTCATTTCATTGAGTTACAGAAGCCGTGCTGGGTAGTCCCACAGTGACTGTCTTCACCCTGCCCCTATTAATTCTTCCAGGAAATATCCTGAGAGACACCCTCCTCTTTTTAAGCCCATCTTAGTTGACCATAGATTCATAGATCCTATCAAATGGACGTTTAAAATTAACTGTCGCACTTGTGCTACTTTTATTTGGAGAGAAAATCACTTGAGCCAGTTAGCAGCTGGGAGCTCCTGGGGTTTTAGTGTGTGTCATGTGTGGGACATGTGTAAAATACATCCCAGGTATCAGCCCGTGTTAGGGAGAACTCTAAGAAATCTTGCCTGCAAAGAAGAAAATAAAGACATTCTTTTTCTGCGGGCTGCACAGTGGGGGGACATGAGATATATTCTCACTTCCTGACAAGAGCGTTTAGCCAGCAGTAGGTAACCCTACCTACTGGCTGGGATGGGCAGTTTTGTATTCCTTTCTCCTTACTCAAATGTTCCTTTGTGGTGGCAAAAACTCACTAAGTTAGATGTCCTCCATGAGACCTGAGACACTTGCTGCTTCCTGTGAGTTTAACTTGAGGAAATTTGTTTTCCAGGACCCTCACATACTACCATGCTCAGAACAATGTAAAATGAACTTGTGTGGTGATCCCATGATTCCTGCTGAGTGTGTGTGGAGCTGGTTAATGACCTTTTGAGTAAGTGAACTACACTTCTGACTTCCACTCAAAGGGATGGGGGCTGGAGATATGGCTCCGCCGTGAAGAGTGAAGGACCTGAGTTCAGTTCTCCTCGAAGAGTGTCCCCACACATAAGGTGGACATTTACATAGACATTCACTTGAATAAAAAATAAATCTTAAAAATTAAAATTGTGGTATGTGTTACAGTGTGATAGTAAAACTATGCAGTACTGAAAATGAGACCAACCAGATCTGTATTATGATCTTATAACAGCTGTCACAACGCTTTGGATTCTGGCACATACATTTTTCCTCTTAAAGACATACATGGAATTGGAATCCCAGGTGGAAGAGTTGTAGTAATCAAACGCTTAGTTATCTCTTACATGATATTTATTCACAGTGCTTGCTTCAGTGACCACAAGCCCAGCAAGAAGGGTTCTTATCTTGTCCCAGTGTTGATATGGCAACTGCCCAGTGTATTAAACATGCCTTTTTTCAGTGTTCCCAGAAGAAAAATCATAAATTACCCTGTGCCCAGTCCCAGTTATAGAAAGCTCTCTCCAGAACACTTCAGTATCAACTCTGGGAAACAGACACAGAAATCATTCCTGCTTTTGACTCACAGTTTACACAGGCACACACATACACACACACACACACACACACACACACACACACACACACATCACTTCAGAAAAGAGAAATGGAATCCTAATAGGAGCAGAGGGGAGTAACAAGATATTATACTGTTTGATAGTGTTTGAATAATTTATAAAATTCCTCCCCAAGTTTTGATTCTCTGGTTTTAATTCTGAAAGATTCAAAAGTGAGCCTGTGATTTCCAAATTTTTGCCAATAATGGACATTTCTAGTCTATTTGTGTGAGTCTGCTCCTGTGTTTCTGGTTTCAGATTCCTTCTTCATGGTGGAAGGAGACATCCATGCAGTGGCTGTAGGTGGGCAGTTACACAGCTTAACTGTCCTGTGAATGAATGTAGCTAGTCATAGGTTTCAAACAGTTTAGTTCCTTGCAAACTTCGGGGAAACAGAACTATTCTCTGATGAGAAGTCCCCTGAATTCACAAATTGCCATCTTGGCTGTGGAATGAAAGGGAAGAAAATCCTCACACTCTGATATGCTTTCTATGTTACCTCCAGTTTCATTCTGGGCTGTGGGCCTCTGTCCTGGAAATACATATTCAATAAGCTGAATCCCATATTCCATGGGAGGAATTTAAAATTATGTGTGCTTATGAGTCTGTGTGTGAGTTAGTCTACTTTCCCGCAGGGCCCAGAGAGGACAGAAGAGGGTGTTGGCTCCCTTGTATTTGGAGCTATAGGAGGTTGTGAACTGCCAAGATAGTTCTGGGAACTGGATCCATGTCCTTTACAAGAGCAGCAAGCACTCTTAACCACTGAGCCATCTCTCTATTATGAATTTTTGTATTTTTTTCTTGTTTGATTTTGTCTTTGTAGCCCTAGCTGGCCTGGAACTTGATATATAGACCAGGTTGGCCTCCATCTCAAAGAGATCTGCCTGCCTCCACACCTTGAATACATGACTGAAGGCATGTCTGGCTTTCCAGCCTGAGTTTTTTAAACAAATTGCTCTGGTGAGAGTTGAGAGAAGCCTTAATCTGGCCAAGGCTGAAGGAGCTGGAATATCCAGAATGGGCTAGGATCCCCCGGTGTGTACTAAGATGGTGGCACACTGGGGAGTCTACTGCTTTAAAAACACACTTCCACAGCTGACCTGTCATTTGAGCAGGAGAATACTAAACAATGTATGTGTTTCCTTAAGTGAATTCCCATTTACTAGTCTATTTTTTTCTCTTCCCTGCCCCCAAAGACATCTTGAAATCTAGTGAGGGGCAAGTCTTCCATTTCTACTTGTGTTACAGAATATAAACTTTTCCCTGTATTTTAAAAAATATTTATTTTTATTTTATGTATATCAGTGTTTTGCCTGCCTGTGAGTAAATGCATATGTGTGTGCCTGGTGCCCACAGAACCCAGAAGAGGCCATTGGAGCCCCTGGTACTGGAGTTAAGATTGGCTGTCAGTCAGCATGTGGGTGATGGGAACTGAACCCAGATCCTCTGCAAGAACAGCCAGTGCTCTTAATGACTGAGTCATCCCTCTAGCCCCATTTTTCTTTCTTTAGAAAATAGCTTAATTTATGTGTGTGTGTGTGTGTGTGTGTGTGTGTATGTATGTGTGCATGTGTGTATTTGTTTTTATGAGTGTGTTGTATGGATGTACAGACACATTCACCTGTGTGTCTGTACACTGAGGCCAGACTCTGGTGTTTTAATCTCTCTTCACCGCTTCCTGTGAGACAGTATGTCTCCCTAGAAACTAGGGCTTGTTTTTTTCTTAACTAGGCTAAAGGTAGTAAGCCCAGCAATCTTACCATCTTTGACACCCTCAGAGCTGATGTTACAGGGAGTGTGGTGATGCCTGACTTCTTAGAGATATGAAGTCTAGTCCTCAGGATTGCATAACAAGAGCTCTTAAATGCTGAGCCAGTTATCCAACATCTGGTGCTTTTTTTTTTTTCTTTTTTGAGCAATGGAAATCAAACCTAGGGCCTTGCACATGTGAATGTTCTACCCCTGAACAATTTCCCCAACCTTCAGTCTTTAAGCATTTAATGACTTCAATCATTTAAGTTAGTTGTATGTTTCTCTTGTGCTTTTTCAGTGTTAATTTACAAAAATGAAGAGACTGAATGTAAATTATCCATCAATTGCATTTACTTCCTCTTTCTTATCTCCAATATTTATTTCTATGAGAAATTATATTTCTCCATGCTGCTGAATGGCTAGCACTTTTTTTAAGTTATTAGCATGTGTTAACTGTACAAAGTTAGAGTTTTCATGGCGTCCTTTCCATATGAATATATGACATTCTTTGCTCACATTCATTTCCTTTATTGCAATTTTTTATCCTTCCTACGTGCCACCCCCCATAATATTCCTCTTTGGATGTTGATGTCAATGGCCCTTATTATTGATTATGAACTCAGTGTACTCTGTCAGTACCTAGGAGACAAATCTGTAGGCATGTGTGTGAGGGAGTTTGTAGACTCGGTTATTGCGGTAGAAGCACCCACCTTGAGCGAGGGTGGCACTGATCTGTGGCCCTGCTCCTGGGCTAAATGGAAAAGAGAACGCCAGCAGAGTATCAGCATCCACCTCTCTTTCCTTCCTGACTATAGGTGTATTGGGAGCAGCTGCCTCATGCTCTGGTCCTCCCTTTCAAGATGATGGTACCCTTGAAATGAGAGCCAAATGAACCCCTTCATTCCTTAAGTTGTTTTTGTTGAGTATTGTGTTATAGTAAGAAGAAAAGTACTAATGGAACACCCTTTCTCCCCAAGATTGCACACATGGGAGAAAACATGATACTTGTCTTTCTGAATTTTACTGAACATAGCATTACATTGAGGTTTTTTTTTTTTAATGGCTGAATAATACACGATAGTTGTTATACATCCAATTGTCTATTGGTGGACACCCAGACTCATTCTGGAATTTGCTCATAATGAATAGTGCTGCATTTCCTCCATGAAATACTGCCTTAGATGATTTGAACTATACTCCGAAGTCATATAAGGAATCACAAAGAAGTTCTATTTTTAATTATTTTTAGAATGCTCCATGCTGACAGGCACAGTGCAAGGCTTAGTACCATTCCTGCTGAAGATGAACAAGTGCTCTTCTTCTCGTGTGCTTCCTCATCAATATTTTGTCTTTGAAATCAATATAGGAATAAATTGAGGTGAATTAGGGAAAAATTTAGGAATGACTTTCACAGTCCACCCACAGCTCTGGACAGATGACTTTTATTTAACCTTGAAACCCAAAACTAATCTCTGCACACTTATAATCTAAAGAAACTCTGTAGGTCACATGCCACTCTTCTGATCTGTCCTTAATTCCTCATGACGCTTCTTTGCCTCACCCAAGAGAGTATATATATTATATATATAATATATATATATTGTGTGTACATATACTTTACATATCAAAGCACTACAAGTCGCACTTTTCTCGCTGAAAATGATGAGATAATGATCCCAAATATATTTGAAGCCACAGTGGGATTATATTAATAACATCTCTTTGTAATAGGATGTGTGCTCTTCTCCATCAAGGCTCAGGAAGAACAAAAGTCTGATAAGACTATTCTGTTTGATGACTCCATTTCTTTAAAGGGAAGTATTTATTTAATGAGTATGAGTATTCTGCCTACTTTTGTGTAAGTAAACCTATGATGTGCAAAGCCTGAGGAGGCCAGACGAGAGCAATGGAACTAGCAATATGGACTGTTGTTAGCCAACAGTCAAACCTGGGTCCTCTGCAAGAGCAGCTGGTGCTCTTAAAGTACTGACCCATCTCTCTAGTCCCAGACCTCCCCATTTCATGCCTGAGATACTGTGTCAAAAAAGGAACAAAGGTCTTGCTCAGGTGTACAGTTCCAAGGGTGATCTAAAGGAACCAGTTCTCAGCAGTTCCTATTCAAGCTTGCCCTTAAAACAGATGTTAAGAGTCAGGCTATTATTATTACTATAATTATTATTATTATTAAGGCATAGCCATAATGTAACACCACATAGGAATCTGTCACTATAGAAAAAGAGCTCCACCTTTGAATACTATGCATCAGACACATGTCACTGGTGTGGAGGAAACATCACAACAGCACCCTTGGTACCCTCAGGGCTTGATGTGTTTCAGTCTCTCCATCCCTCTACACACTACCTCTCTGTACAGAGGACTCTCCTGCAGATTAAAATCATCTGAAGGACCATCTCTTTGCATTCATCGACCTCTTTGCATCCCGTTGCTGACAGAGTAACATGTCTACCCGTCAGCTCCATGAAGAAATAGAGAGTCTGGGAGACATGAGTCTCCATGCTCTGTTTCAAAGAGTGCTGGAGAGAGAGAGAGCAAGAGAGTGAGAGAGCTAGAGAGCACGCACGTGCGTGAGAGAGAGGGGGGCACAATTAGGAACCTGTGTCCATGAAATAAAGATAGCAGGAGATTCTAGAAGAATAGCAAGCTCTCTCAGGAACTTGCTAGTAATATTTATGGAGAAGCTCAGAGCTTTTCCCCCATACCCTCTGTAATCACAAAATGGGTTGTCATCAAAACATTTGTCTAATACAGCTCAGGGCCTTCTATTATCCTCACTTTCCCACAAAAGAAATCCAGATAAAATGTTTAAGTGGTTTTTCCCAGGGGAACCTCCTCCTTCTCCTCCTCCTCCTTCTTTTTCTCCTCCTCTATTCTAAATAAAGTCTGTTTGCCCATTGGTGTCTGCTGTGCCTGAGATTTTTCCTGCCCTTTTGGCTTGTTTGTTTGAAGCAGAGTCTATCTGTAGCACCAGTTGACCTGGCACTCTATGTAGACCAGGCTTGCCTGGATCTCACAGATATCTGCCTGCCTTTGTCTCCAGAGTGCTGGGATTATAGGCATGTGCCATCATATCTGATATTCCTGTCTCTTAATTCTTTCATTCTCAGAGAAAAGGAACCCCTTTAAGACCCTTAGACAACATACTGCACAGACACACAGGCATACTCAAAAATATGCATACACACGTACACCATACACAGAAATAAGAAAGCACAAATTGGTAGCACAGGACTGCAACAGATTCATAAAGCAGACCTCAACAATCACACCTCATCTGTCAACATTGTTCTCAGAAAGTAAACTCTTGTATATTTTCAAAATGGTATGTCGGTTTTTGAGCTTTTGAATAAGGAAAGGAATTCTGTGAGATTGGATTAGTTAGGGCATGTCGTAACCAGCTTAGCCATAAATTATTCTAAACGGGCAAGAGAGTGAAAAAAAAAACAGGTAGAACAGGTAAAGGGATACTGTGTCTGCACTCAGTCACTCCACCTGCATCCCTCCTGTATCATTTCCTTCCTGCTGATCAAAGAAGTCTTCTGATGGCTTAGTACCTCAGTGCAGAAGAGAAGTCTGCACCACTACAGGAAACAAGAGAAAGTAGCTGGGCTTTATCTTGACTATATGAAATGAAACATAGAGATACCACATATACACCCTTATCTTCTATCTTGAAAGGAAAGGCAAACCCAGATGTACTAGTTCTTAATGAAGCCTATGATTACATTGGGAGCACAGATTGCTGTTTTGCAAGCCATGAAACCTGAGCAAAATAATTATCATGTGTGTGTGTGTGTGTGTGTGTGTGTGTGTGAGTGTGTGTGTGTGTTTACAGGTAGAGGCCACAGATCAGCATAAAGTTTCATTCCTCAGTTGCTGTCCATTTTTTAAAAATTTCAAACAAAGTCTCCTGCTCAACAGCCTTCCTGCCTCTACTTCCACAGCTTACAAGTACACACGATCACACATAGATTTCTTTGGTGGGTTCTGGGACTTGAACTTAGCTCCATCTGGGCTAATTCCCCAGCCGCACTCCCTTCATTCTTATAAACAAGAAGGAGAAATAGCCTCAGTAGCTATGTAGTATGAGCTGTAACAAACATGGTCACACGTAAGCACAAAGGGTTCTTTTGACCTGATCGTTATCGAGATGTTCCTAATAAACTATACTTATAACCCAAGTGGAAAGAAAGCTAACAATTAAAGGGCTAAAGCTTGGAGCTGGTTTTTTTCAAAACATTCGATGGGGTCCAATTTTAGTTTATCTAGAATGTCAACACACTGACTTGGATTGTACTAAGCTGTGCTGATGAAGGAAGAGTGAGGGACCTGCTGTCCTCTGTTTTACTTAGGTGTCTCCTGTCTCCTTTCCTCAAAATGCATGACAAAAATAACCTGAGGAAGGGTTTATCTAGGATCCTATAAGAAGATAGCCTGTCACAATGGGGAAGGCTTGTGGGCAGATGTGTGTGGCAGCTGTCACCTGTGGCTTTTGCAGGTATGGAGGAGCGACTGCCCAACATGTCATACACAAGAGCATCCCTCGCTTAAAGAGCAGAGTGTGTCTTCATCAACTCACAAGAACCAACATCTGTGTCACAGGGGACGTGATCAGGCTCTCCCATCTGATCTCAAAGCAGTGGGTTAGATTCCAGAATTCTACTGTAATTGTCCATGACCATCAGAACTTGGAGTCAAATCTCACTCTGTGGGATTCACTGTGATAGGGCTTTGGGTTAGGAACAGTTGCCGTGGTATGGCTGAGGACCAAGAGGGTAAAGTGTATTGAAACCATGAAGGAACAGGAAATACTGGGCTTTCAGGAGGGAAGATTTGGGCAGAATGACCACTCATGACATTGAATTGAAAGGGTGCCACATAAAGCATGAATTAGCCTTCTTTGCACGTGATATGAATAACCTGAAAAGTCTTCTGGTGGCAGTGGGTCCTCCCATGTGCCCCATCAAGTACACGTTCATTCAGAACTGTGCTTGAAGAAGTCACCTAGGACTGTGTAACTGTGCTGTGACTTGGAGGGATTTTAAGACTTCCTTTAAGTCTATCATGCAGTGTCCTTATGGGGTGACTCAGTTTCCTTTCTGTTGCTATGATAAACACCATGACCCATGGCAACACGGGGAGGAAAGAATTTATTTGGCTTACAGCCCCATCATCCAGGAAAGCCAAGGCAGGGGATCAGGGCAGGCACCTGGAGGCAGGAATAGAAGCAGTGACGAGGGAAAGTGCTGCTTACTGGATGATCCTTCTGGGATACTCAGCAACATTTCTTATACAGCCCAGGCCCAGCTACTTAGGAATGGCATGGCCTACAGTGGATTTCCCCTCCACATCTTGATAAGGTCATCAAGAAAGTGCCTCACAGACATGGCCACAAGAAATGACTCAGTTGATGTTCCTCTCCCAAGGGATTCTTGATTGTGTCAAGTTTACAAATACAGCTAACTATGACAGCAGTTGAGGATGCTCTATTAGATCTGCTTTTGTTGGGAGCCATTTTGTTGTTTATGAGCTCTCTATCTTGCGGGAGCCATTTTGTTGTTTATGCTCAAAA
Organism: Eospalax fontanierii; assembly: GCA_035773235.1. Taxonomy (NCBI): domain Eukaryota; kingdom Metazoa; phylum Chordata; class Mammalia; order Rodentia; family Spalacidae; genus Eospalax; species Eospalax fontanierii. Next base: position 3,362,834 of record JAJHUQ010000048.1, on the reverse strand, counting down.
TCTATGAGGAGATATGCATTTAGCACAAGGATGAGATTTGAATGTTCCATGACCTTTAGTAGTGAATGTAGGTTTTACAAGATAGCACTTGTTGTTTTGCGCAAATGTCAGCATTTTTCCTAATTTGACTTCCTGCCTGAATTCCTATGCTCTGGATAGTGGTATAAATACTCTGAGCCTCAGTATTGACTGATAGCCCTCGTGAGTCTATCCTTTGACTCTCTCTCTTCTTTTTCTTAATCCTCACTCCCCCCTTCAGGTACTGTTCGATTCTGTCAGCAGGATCCGGCATGCTTTCAAGTCCCTTACATGCACCATTGAAAGGTTGAATTTTTATTGGCTCATGGTTATAGAGGGGTTAGTACATGGCCAGTTTCTTCACTTGGGCAGGACAAGAGTTCTAATATTGGAAAGAGTAAATTAGAACATTGTATGCCATATTGGACAGCAAGGTCAAAAGGTAATCCCCAAGAGGACACCCCCAGAGACCTACTCTCTCCAACCAGGCTCCATCTTTCACACTTCCACTCTCCAGTAGTCTCTTCAGTTATGGATTAAACCACTACTCAGGACAGAGCTCTCATGGTGTAATCCTGTCTGAAATATCAGACACACCCAGAGGTATGATTTAGTGATGCCTGAGGTGCTTCTTAATCCAGTATAGTTGGCTCTCAGGATGAACCAGCCCAAAGACCTCCTATGGGCTTTGCATTTATTCTAGGTCTCTCTTCCCCCCCCCCCTCTCTCTCTTTGTCATGTGTGTGTATGGGTTTGTCTGTATATGGAGCCTTAGGGGTTATGGTATATGCCTCAGGTACCATCAACCTTGGTTTTTAAGACAAGATCTGTCTCTGGTCTGGAACACACCAAGTAGTCCAGGCTGGCTGGCCAGTTAGCCCAAGAAATTCACATGACTTCACCTCCCCAGCACTGGGATTTCAAGCAGGACTTACCACCATACACCTCAGTTTTAAAACATGGATTCTGGTTCCTGAATTCACATACCTTTGCTTGCAAGGTAGACAAATGATCGCCTTGGCCGTCTCCCTCATCCAGCCTCTGTTGTTCCTGACTCGCTCCCTCTATGTGACATTCAAGGCTGTGTTTTTATAGGCTTGAGGAAACAAGGAAAGAAGAAGGCAAAAATGCAATGTGATTTTTCCCCTGATTATTTCACAGAATCCATACAAAGACATCGTAGGATCTGACTCTGGGGATATTAGGGGGCAGGACATTCTAGTTATCCCTTTGTACATCGACAGAGTTTTACTTCTTTAATGTGAATATTGTTCTGATTATCCAAAGCAGGTCAAGAGCTGCAGATCACTCAGGTCTCCAAGGTGGGTCCATGGTGTTTGTTTCTAGCAAAGTGAAAGTTGATGATTTATTCCCTGCAGTATGGTATTGTCTAGCCTCTTGCTGAACTGATTATGTGCCTTGGTGTCTTTCTTTGCAGTCTTCCCATATGGCACATGAGTCATGCAATTGACTGGCCTTTCCTGGGCTGTTCAAGTAATGCTCACTTCATTAGGCACCCTGTTAACTGGTACCCAATGCCCATGTTTTCTTTGATTATTTTCTATTACATAGAGTTAAAGAAATACATGTCCATGGTCTCCCCATCTTTCACTTTACATCTCCTTTTCTAAAACTGTTCATCTCACTTCTCCATATCCCGGGATGATGGGGCTCTTCCAATCCCCATTTACCTCTGGAAAACCTTCACACAAGCAATGTGCAGAAATCAGGCAAGTATTTTAAATTTTTCTTGTACTGGATATTCAAATCTGTTTCTCAGTATCACATTTCTCCCCTTACTTTTTATTTCCTATTAGGAACCCTATTTTTCTGACTTAGGTTAGCCATAACTGTACAAACATAATTTTTTCATTATTCCCAAACTTATCTATGCCTACATTGATGTCTAGCCCAACAGTTTTATGGAACCATACATTAGAAAATGTAAACAGGAGGAAAGAAATGTCTTTTTTTTTCTAACTCCTATCACAAAGTATTGTCAGCTTCCAAGAAAAAAATTCAAATTGTTTTATTCCTTCTAAGTAATTTATACGTACTGCCCCAACTGTTACTTTCAATGATTCATGGGCATAATGTGAAATTATTTGGACAGAAATCTTGGAAAACAGGACATCCCCTTAGGCAAAATTTATTATTTGATTATCATTTGAAGCCATGTAGTTATTTTATTCATTATTTGAAGCATGAGCTACTGAGAAGAGGGAACATCATCTTCATTATATTTACGTCTGTGTCTCTTTTAGTTACTCTGGGCACAGAGTTTCTAAGAAACATTCTCATACAAAAATTAAACAGTTAGGGCTGGAGAGCTGGATCAACATTGAGAGTACTGAATGCTCTTTATTGAAGACTCTAGTTTGCTTCTCAGCACTCTTCTCTGGTGGCTCAAGGTTACCTGTAACTCTAGTTCCAGGGCGCTTGACACTGACACCCTGTCCTGGCCTCTGACAGCACCTGCACACATAAACTACAGATATGTATACATAAATTCCAGTACACACACACACACACACACACACACACACAAGATTCATAAATAAATACATGGTATCTTAAGTAAAGCAGTTAAGAAGACATTTTGGGGGGGTTGAGAGCTGGCTCAATAGTTGGAGTACTGGCTGCTCTTGCAGAGGACTTGGGTTTGAGTCTCACCACTGATATGAGGTTAACAACCATCTGTAAGTCTAGTTCCAAGGGAATCCAATGCTCTGTTCTGACTGAAATAGATTTTAAAGACAATGACTGATATAAAGACAAAAATATTGTCTTACAGCAAGCAGGCTGATCATTTGGATGACAAAGCTGGATGTCCACATCTTACAGAATAATGAAAATTCCAGCTGACATGTTCAAGTGCAGTCAATATTGAAATTTCTGATGAGATTGGATACCCCTGTTTGAAAAGCCCGTCTCCATCTCCTTCTAGAACGAGTGTGAAATTGATCTCTTTATACATCTCTACTCATTTGAGACGTCATATACATTTTTGCAGTGTCTCATGTTAAGGCATCATTGTTCTGCACCTAGTAGACACTTCGATTCATATGGCTTTCTCAGGGACTGAAAAATAAGACAATCGTTAATTAATGAAAAAATCCTTGCAATCCTTTTACATCGGGTAGAGATGTGATAACCTTCATTTTATAGAAGACTAGGATTAAAACTAATCCTGGATGTGCCTGTGAAGTCAGTCGAAAACTTGGCAGGAGGAGTTGGACCTTGCTGCCTCTGTCTTTGTCACGTGGCTTGCCTGCAGAGAAAACACAAGGCATGATTTAAGCTGAGCCTCTGCACACCACACTCCTGTGGCCAAATACAGTAAAATTAGTTGGGGGCATTTGGTAATACAAGTGTTAGGGGCACTTCAACCTTAGAAATAAAACCTAGAGAACCATGGAGATTGACTTGGTATAGGTTGACCTTGACTGTTGACTCTTCTCTACACTTGTGACATAATACCTGACACTATATGTACAACAGGTATTGGACAATGTTGGTGTTTTCTATATAGTGCACCATCTGAGCCTCAGATAGTAGAGAAACTGAGTTCTGCTCTTATTTAACGTCTCTGCCTGCAGTCTTTCTCTCTGTTTACCACTCCATTGCTCTGTTGTCCAATTTTCTCCTTGCTGCTCCAAGACAGCTAGCCAATGACATGTGAATATCACTTTTATCCATGGTGGAGAGTGTCCTGGGTCAACCTGAGTTCAATTCCTATCCCCAGATTTCATATGTGACATGGCTGTTGCTGGGTTCAGGAAACCCATCTTGCTGCTGCAACCGGTAGTATTCAGATTGTTGTACTAATGTCAGTAATGACAGGAATGAAACATTGATACTCATCATTCAGAATTAAAGCAATGAAACTCTAATTAGGCAGTGCTGCAACACAGTTTGCATGGTACTGTGGCAGCATAGAAGGAGAAGGAAAATGGGAAGCTTACAAGTGTTGGGAAGGATGTGGATAGGCTTGCATTCTTACATGTTCAGTCTGTAAAATGGAGCACTACTCTGGAGGACATGCTGGATTAACTCAGAAATCTACAAATAGGCAGGACTATATTACCCACTCTCTCTGCTTTTCTGTGTGTAAGTGTTGAAGGAAAATCACATGTGTGTGCTTGTGCGCGGGCATCTTGAATTCAAAGGTGAGCATCAGATTTCTTCCTCTACGAATATTTCTCTTATTTTTGAGACAGATTTGCTAACCAAACCTGGACTTCACCGCTTTCACCAGACTGGCTGGCCAATGAGACCCAGGGGTCCACCCAGGTCTGACATCCTACCATGGCTGGGGTTATGATAGCAGACAGCAACACTCAGAATTTTACACAGTTACTGGAGATCCAATCTCAGGTCCCCATGCTTACATGAGAACCACTGTACCTGCTGACTCACTTCCTGAGCCCCAAAAGCAGAATCTTACAGGCATGTTATCATGGTCATAATTATAATGATATTACTCAAAGCTGGTGACAGGCAGAAGTCACTCAATGGCACAACAATGAATAAAAAAGTAATCTAAGCCGGGTACGGTGGCACATTCCTTTAATTCCCGCATTGGCTCTCTAAGAGTTCAAGGCCAGCCTGGTCTACATAGTGAGTTCCAGGTCACTTGGGCGTACAAGGGTGATGCTGTCTCAAAAAGACCAAAAATACTCATCTGCTGGAGCTGGAGAAATGGCTTAGCAGTTCAGAGCACTTGCTGTTCCTCCAGGGGAACAGAGTTTGGAGGCTCACAATGGCCTCTAACGTCTAGTCCAGAGGTTCTGGTGTCCTCTTCTAGGCTCTATGGGTACTGTAGGCAGATGGCACACACACACACACACACACACACACACACACATAAATGGATTTTTTTTTTAATCTTGAAAGGAATGAACACATAGGAGGCTGGAAAGATGGATCAGAGGTTAAGAGCACTGGCTGCTCTTGCAGAGAACCTAGATTCAATTCCCAGCACCCACATGGTAGCTAACAACCATCCATATCTCACAATCTAGGGGAATCCAATGCTGATTTCTAACCTCCGTGGGCTTCTCATCACACAGATGAACTCAAATACATGGAGGCAATACACTCATGTACATAAAATAAAACTAATGCCAATAAGAGAGAGCATATGGTTGTGACTGTGGTGTTGACAGTGGAGGAATCTGGAGCTTGCCTCATTAGGTATAGAGTTAACATTTTACAGATGAAAAGAATTGTTCTTTAAAGCAAGCTTGTGGGTGTGGTAGTTACACAATTGTGTCAGTTATCTTTAGACTTCTGAGCCCTAAACTTCAAAAATAAGTATGGCGGTCTGTTTTGCATCTTCTTAAAAAAAAAACTGACTCCTAAAATTAAGCACATTTATGGTTACCAGGGAATTGTAACACATATAATCATTACACACTGCTTATATCAGGTTACTTTTTGATTGTGAGAGATTTCAATCTCAGGTCACTTCTTCAAATGTTTAGTGCATTATCACTGCCTAGAGTGGCCCTACCACGAAGTGGTACACCATGGCACTTCCCTTCTACCTAAATGGAGTTCATAGCTCACCAAACAGCTTCCCTCCATCCCTGCTCACTCCTCTCCCAGCCCCTCACAGGCACAATTCAGCTCTCTCCTTCTCTAGGCTCAGTGTCTTCCTCTATAGACCCAGCATCTTCTTCTACAGGCCCAGCATCTTCTACAGGGTCAGCATTATCTTCTATATGCTCAACATCATCTTCTCTAGGCCCAGCATCTTATTCTATACTGTAGATGTCTTCTATAGGCTCAGTGTCTTCTTCTATATGGTCAGCATCTTCTTTTATAAGCTCAGCATCTTCTGCAGGCCCAGCATCTTCTATAGGCCCAGTATCATTATCTATAGGGTGAGCATTATCTTCTACAAGCTAAGAATCTTCTTCTACAGGCCCAGTGTCTTCTATAGGCCAAGCATCGTCTTGAATAGACTCAGAATCATCTTCTGTAGGCTCATCATCATCTTCTTTAGGCTCATCATCATCTTCTCTAGGCCTAGCATCTTCTTCTCTAGGCTCAGCATCTTCTATAGGGTCAGCATCATCTTCTCTAGGCCCAGCATCTTCTTCTACAGGCCCAGTGTCTTCTATAGGTCCCACATTGTCTTGTATAGGCTCAGAATCATCTTCTCTATGCCCAGCATCTTCTTCTATATAGTAAATGTCTTCTGTAGGCTCAGTGTCTTCTTCTATAGGTTCAGTTCTTCTATAGGCCCAGCATTGATTTGAATAGGCTTAGCATCATCTTCTGTAGGCTCGGCATTGTCTTCTACAGGCCCAGCATCTTCTTCTATAGGCTCAGTGTCTTCTTCTATAGGCCCAGCATCTTCTTCTATAGGGTCAGTGTCTTCTTTAGGGTCAGTGTCTTCTGTAGGCTTAGCATCTGCTATAGGCCTAGAATCTTCTATCGGCTCAGTGTCCTTCACATTCTATTTGTGGGCAAGCCTGCAGCATTTGGCTTTCTAGCTCTCCTATTTCACTTAGCACAACACCGTGTCTTAGTTTTCTGTTGCTGCAATAAAAGATCATGACCAAGCCACCTTAGAAAAGAAAGAATTTATTTGAGCCTATGTTTAAAGGGGTAAGTGTCCATAATGGTGGGGAGGAAAGGTGGCACAAGTGGATGGGGGAGAAACCTGAGTGATCACATCCTCAAGCAGGCACAGGGTAGCAGAGACTGACAAACTTGAAATGGGCACAGTGGTAAACTCTCAAAGCCTGTCCCCAGCAAGGCTATAACCACATAGACTTCCTAAAGCAGCACCTCTAGCTGGGAACAAAGCATTCGAGTGCTTGGACCCTACAGGGGACACTCTCATTCAAACCATCGCGGTCCTTTACTACACTGATGGATTTTGTGCCATGCACTGTATCACACTTAAAACAGGAGGCACATCAGCTGGGGAGATGGCTCCCCTGGGAAAGTGCTTTGCAAAGGAGAGAGTTCCTGAGTGTGAATCCTCAGAACCCTCTTAAAGAAATTCAAAAGTGATGCTACCAGTCTTTGACCCCAGCAACTCAGTGAGGCAGAGACAGGCAGATCCCAGGACCTCACTGGCCAGATAGCTGGTGAAATTCTAAGCCACTGTTGCCACGGACCATCCCTCCTGGAGACTGGACATTCAGGGCGAGCAGGGGCGAAGGCTTAGGAGAATTAGGATTCGGCGAATGACAGACAGACATGACTTATGAGGAGGTTTGAATCTGCTGCAATTTACTGAAGTATTCACTAAGAATTTATACAGTTACAGGAGAAAATTGGCAAGTTTTACAAGCTTTGACAAAGAAGAGATACACATTTAATCATTATGCTTGTTTTGTCTTTTTTCAGCACGTCTTGCGGTTTCTCAGTATATCTTGTTGTCATAACCAAATGGGTACAACAGTACTAGTTTTTTAGAAACTGGACTGGCACCAGTAAACACATTTTTAAAGTTTCTCATGGCTCTGGGTCAAAACAACCTTTAAGATATGCTTCATATGAAATATTGTTTATATTTTTTGAAGTACCTAGTGGGAATTGCCAGACTCTGCAATTCTTTGTTTGGAGAGTTAGACTTATTGTGACTATTTCCTATTAATCTCTCTAGTTGCACTTTCTCAGGGTCACTATTTATTTTTTGTATCATTAACTCTTTTTGCTCAAGTGAGTTCATAAAGATCCCCAAACTATTTTTTAAATCATTATATAGGTCATAAACAGCTAAGTTAAAAGCCTGAATCAGGGGAGGAAACATCTATGCCAGTTCTTTTGAACTCACTGATTCATTAAAAACATTTTTTGCTTTAAAGAAAGAAAGCGTATGTGAGCATGAAAGTAAGATTTATGAGAAATCCAGATAAGAAAGCCAGTGCGGCAAGCCGTGACCAGGAACACCATGGGTGTTTATAGAGTGCTCGTTCAGGTATCAGGAGTCGGGCTGACTGCCAGGGAACCGCTGGGGGCAAAGCTCCAAAAAGCACACGTCCCCCCATCCTTCAGCACCCACCATCTGGGAGACATGTCATCATATAGGCATTGCTGTGGATGCAGCACACTAGGAGACTCTGACTTACTCAGTAGGTGGAAGAATACTGATGACCAACACCCAAAATTTAAAGATTAAACATACACACCCAGTAAAAGTGTACCCTCTCCTGCTGTCACTCATGCACACTGGTATCAGTGTCCCTTCTTCAAAAGAACCCTACCAGTTCCTAAAGACACTTTTCAAACATGGCCTTCTCCATTTGATTCTTTACATAGCCACATGAGCAGTCCTTCTATGAACTGCCACTCGTGTTTATTTATTTATAATAATAAATCTTCACTAATAAGATCCTGTTCCTTGTCAAATGTATCATCAGTACATAAGCTCAAAACACAGGAGATGGTTCAGCGCCTTACAGTGCAAGCTTGAGAACTTGAGTTTGGCTGTCTAGCACACATATAAAAACTCAAGCATGGCCAGCTATGCACCTGTAACTCTAGCACTGTGTGGGGCAGAGACAGGAGGGTTTCTGGGGCTTGCTGGCTGCAAGTCGAACCCAAGATTCAATGAGCGAGTCCTTCTCGAGAGTGAGGCAGGGGTGATAGAACATAAGACCTGATATCCTTTGGTAGCCTCTGCACATGTGGGCCTTCACCACACATAAACACACACACACACACAGAGAGAGAGAGAGAGAGAGAGAAAGAGAGAGAGAGAGAGAGAAAGAGAGAGAGAGAGAGAGAGAGAGAGAGAGAGAGAGAGAGAAATGGACTGCAAATGCCATAATCATGTAGTAACCTTTTATTTCTCTTTCACCATGGTATAGAGACTTATTCACAGTACTGTTCAAGTCAGATAATTTCACACTTTTTCTGCCCTCTTCCCTCTAACTTCTGGAATGATATGAGAACTTCAATTTTTTTTCATCATGAGGCCACCCTCCACCTCCCACTTAGCAACTTAAATTATGCAGAAGAACTTCATGTTGGCAGTAAGTTCTTGAAATGAATGGAGATAAGCACCTTTCTAAAGAAAGAACTTTCTGACTTTTCAATATCTGTTCTGTGCCCTCGTTTTTAAATACCATTTCTAGCTATAATTCCATTTTCCACCTATGTAGCAGAATCTCTGGGTATCCTCTAAATATAAAGTCACTTTAAACTTTTATTCTTCTTCAGTTTAATGAGAATAATAGCCCTGCCAATTGACCAGATGGAAGCAAGGGATCTTCTGACTTCCTGGTGGTTATTTGGATTGTGTATATTGCATATACAGAGTACACACAGCATCTCTGTATATTATGTTTCGTATATCTGTTGTGGAAGCTGGGCTAAATGATACACATGGAGCAAGCATGTCCTAGCACTGATTGTCAGCTGCTGAATGATTAAGTAGTGATGCGGTCTGCTTTTGTGAATGTGTGTTTGCATGTGAGAGGTGCAAGTCTGAGGGCTGTGTGCTTGTGCATATATAAGAGCATGTGTGGAGGTCAGTCCTGTGTGTCATTTCTCATGTACTTACCACCTTTTGTTTGAGGCAGAATCTCTCACTGGCCTGGAATTTTGCCAAGTATACTAGTCTAACTGGCCAGCAGGCTCCAGGGAATCAACTGTCTCTGCCATTGCTAATATTACAGTTATGCACCTCCACATCCAATTTATTTATTATTTATTTATTTTTCTGTGTCTGAGTGTTACGCCTGCATGTATATAACTGCATCCATGTTGTGCAGCACCTCAAGAAGACAGAGGAGGGTGCCAGGTCTCTGAGAGTTATGGATGGTTCTTTGCTCCCAGGTGGGTGCTGTTCTTCTGCAAGATCAACCAGTGCTCTTAAACACTGAGCCATCTCTCCAAGACTCCTTTTCCCCCAAGTATTTAAATGGATCATGGGGATAGAACTCAGGTCCTTGTACTGCTTTCAGGATAAGAACTTTATCAACAGAGGGATCTCACGAGTCTGAAGACTAGACTTACTGACTCTGCCTGGCCCCAACTGTGTAGACATGGTTCAAACTAAATACATTTTGTCCTATTTGTTAGCACTTGAATAGTTTATTTCATAATGATAGCGTGACTCTTTTTCCATATTTAATTTTCATTCTTTTTAATATTTTAAAAGGAAAACATTCCATTCTGCATTAGACTATCCTAAATTCTCCTCACCTCCCACCCCTTTAATGCCTTCTGATATTTTTTGTTTGTTATTTTGTTATCTTATATGTATGAGTGTATTGCCTGCATGAACATAAGTGCACTGGTGTCATGCAATGCACATGGAGGTCAAAAGAGGGCATTGGATTTCTGGAACTGGAGTTACATAAGGTTCTTAGCTGCCATGTGGGTGCTGGAAATCCAACCTGCATCCCCCAAAGAGTAGCCAGTGCTCTTAACTGCTGAGCGATCTCTCCAGCACCACCTTCTGGTATTTTAAGCTGGGATAGTTATTTCCAAATTGATTCAAGAAACATCTGCTGGGAGCTGCCATATCAAGCTCATATTGGAACATTATCCTTGCATTGTGGTTCCTTCTTCTGCAGCCATTTTATAGTGAAGTTTACTTTCCTTCAAGGCAATCTTTAGCAAGCACAGGCATATGAAGGAAGAGGCACTGTGTGTCAAGCATAAAACATACATGTACATGGAAATACTGAGGTCAGAATCTGGCTTTGAAGTCTTGCAATCATTTTGGCATGTATATGGATGTACATCTTTTTGTGCACGGACTGATGTGTGCAAGTGCACCTATATGTGGGTGCATATGCTAGAGCTCATTCTCCTTGTTTTCTTGAGGCAGTGCCTGTCACTGGTCTGAAACGTATAAAGTAGGTGAGGCTGGCTGGCTAGTGAGACCCCGGGGTTCTACATGTCTGTCTCTCTGCACTGGGATTTTGTGAAAATGTCAGTTCTAGAAGTCCTCATGCTCTTAAAGCAAGGAATTTATGAAATAGAATCAGTAAGAATGTGTGTGTGTGCGTGTGTGTGCATGTGTGTATTCCAAAAATAGTGGAATATTGATTAGTCAAAATGAGCAATGTACACATATGTGAAGGTATGATTGTTTATAACACCCCATTTGTGTCCTTCCTCTTCTTGCCTTTTCCAAGTTAAATGAATGAATCTAAACATGAGAATACTGGTATGTTGTATGACTATCTTCAATTATTAAATCAAGCCCCATAGAAATTTTTCTATCATCTATGCACAATTTCAGCACATCTCATTCAGAAATTCTAAATTCAAAATTATTCTCATAGCAAAGCCAGGGCAATGGCTCAAGGGTAAAGGCTCTGGCCATGGGAGCCTGGCAACCTGAGTCCATCCCTGAAGTCCATGTAAAGGTCAAAGGCAAAAATCAACTTCACAAAATAGTCCTCTGGCGTCCATTCGTACACTGTGGTCTCTGTTTCCTCACACACATACAGTGAAACACATACACTCTCTTTCTTCATCACACACACAGAGACAGATACATAATAATCATAAAAAGTTTCGAGTATTCTGAAGCTGCATTTTCATCAGTCTATTATATCACAACTTGAAGATTCCACCCTTACCTGTGATATTTTATATTCAAATCATAGGGAGGCTAAGGATGCTGCATAAGATTATTTTTACAGTGTGTATCAGGTGGTTATGAAACATAAATAAATCTCATCTGTATGGTCATCACTGTGATAACTCATTATAAATATAGCATGCTATTTATTATATTATATATTACACATATATACAAATATTCTTCACCCATAAATGAAAATATGATATACTATGGCCCAAGCATTATTTTTAAGTTTTATTAAAGTTTTATGTTATATTTATAGATGTTTTGCCTACATGGATCTTTGACCACATGCATGCAATGCCCCTGGAAGCCAGAAGAGGGCATCAGATTTCTCTCCGAACTGGAATGACCAGTGGTTGTGAGCCACCATGTGGATGTTTTCCTTTGTCCTTTGTTCTTGGAACTTGGCTTGTCAACCGTGAGAATACTTTAGAATTTGGAATGCAAGAAAGCATAGCCCTATATAGGAGTCATGTGCGGCTGTAATTTTACACTTGTATGTAAAATTATATATGTGTGCACATATGCATAGGTGTGTGCACATACATATGGAGATCAGAAGTCAATGTTAGCTGTCTTCCATGATCACTCTCCATCTTTTTCTTTTCTTTCTTTCTTTTTTTTTTTAATTTATAGGCCAGGCTGGCCTTGATCTTACAGAGATCTGCCTACGAACCTCTGTTTCCTGATGGACAGGACTCAATGCATGTGCCTCCTTTTCTTTTTGTGAGATTATCTTTTGCTGAAGTTGAAGCTCGGGGATTGGAGTAGAACTACCCAGCTAGGGAGCCCCAGAAATCCCTGCCATCTGCCTCTTCAACTCCAGGAGTGTGGGTACATGCTGAGTCACTGGCTTTGTTTACATGGTTGTTAGGAACCCAAACTAATTCTCATGTTTGTGCAGAAAACACTTTACTGAGTAAATCAATTCCTTAACACTTGGACTTTAAAATAAGTGGAAAAACTCTTGAGGTCAAAAACTGTTTATAGGTTATCTTCAATACCTTGCACAATGATTTAAGACATGGACTATGAAGTAAGGTATCACTCTGTGGTTAATTTTTATCCACCTGAGAAGAGACTTGCAAAGAAAATTATGGTTTGCTTTAAGCAAACCAGTTGTTCATTATCATCATAAAAGCCTGCTGCTGACAGGTCTTCATACAAGCGTGTAAATCAGTCATCGTTGGACCATCTGGAGGGCATCAGTGCTGAGGTCATGGATATTTTTGAACTTTCATTGAGGTTTTCAGCCTCCCCATCAATTTTTTCTTCCTGAGCCACACTCTACTCTTCTTTAAGAATCTGAATGTACATTCTCCTTGCCAGGAGGGGTAAGGTGATGTAAAAGTGCAGTATGTTGAAAAAAAAAAAGCCTTTCTTTGCTGTTCAGAAGCTTAAGAACATTGGGGACCTGAACTGCTAATTGCATAAAATAACGAGAGGTTTAAGAACAGAAATAAACATTTAAAAGAATTTCTCAGTCTGGTAAAAAGGTATGGCAAACTTCCACTATTTCTATGGGCCCTTTTTGAAACATTGTTTTGCATTATTATATTCAATAATCACAAAAATGCATGTGATACTTGGAAAAGATGTATGAGGAAGGGAAAATGACATTAGTCACCACACCAGTCACCTTGGGTCATACAGTGTCATCAGTGCCTCTCCTTTAATGGGTTTTCCATGCCCACAGAAGAAAGGAAGATATTTGATCACAATTTCTCTCTGTTATAACAAGGCTCTCTGGAATTTCCATTTGAATTATTCTTTGAATTTTTTTAATAGTTATAACCCTATAGGTATAGGGGCAGGGCTAGAATGATACCTGAGAATGTAACTTGATTTTATTTCCCACCCATTTTTTAAATATTTGGGTGATACACCGACATTTTAAAAAATTACCCTCCCTTAATCCCGGGTCTTACAATTCCTTTATTTTAGAAATGATAATATTCACACCCTTGTGGTAATTCTTAAAATTCTGTTCCTTCAGCACTTCATTCCATGTATGCCACCACACCCAGATTATTTTTTTGTGGGTGCTGGCGATCAAACTCAAGTCCTTATGCTTACAAAGCAGGTGAGCTATCTCCCCAATTTCTGGTAGTAATTACCAACTTGAGGCCATTCACAGGATATGGAAGAGCATCTCCATTGTGACCGCCTGTACTTGCATTTACACAGATAGCCAACCACCCCCAGCATTTTCTCTAATGGGGCTCCAATTAGGGCCCTATATATATACCAAATACTCATGGCTGGAGAGCCCATAAATCTCAGAGAAAATTCTGTCTTCACATACCTAGACACTACATCTACAATGTGGATGCTATACATAGAAGGTTCATGGGACATAGCGGGACAGGTGCTAGAGAGAATACTAACTCATTTCTCAATTTTTACCAATGAAGCATCCTCAGGCAGCAGAGGATGAAGGGCCCGAAATGCCAAACTGGCCAAAGTGCAGAGAATAAGAGCTAGCAGAGCATGTGTCCCTGGACAGGACTCCTATATTAAAACTCACCTGTCCAGGGACCATTGCAGAAGAAGGGTTGGAGAGACTTTTTGGTTCTTAACTTTAGATCTGTGAGAAGTACTGTATTAGTTCCTTTTCTGTTGCTGTGATAAAATACTGTAACCTTAGGGAAACAGGCATTCATTTGGGTTGATTGCTCCAGAAGGCTAGAGGCCATCATCGTGGGGAAGGTATGTCATTCTGTGCAGGACTACATTGGTACTGTCCTTGTTTCAAGTTAAGAAACATTTGAAGTGATTTGGCAATTGTAGGGCTTATATATTTGAACACACTAGAATTTTGTTGTAAATCCTGACTTCTCTTCCTTTTTCCCCTCCCGCTTCCCTTCCTCCTCCTCCTCCTTCTCCTCTTCCTCCTCCTCCTTCATTTTCTTCTCCTCTCCTCCCCTCCTTTTCTCTTTCCCATTCTTATTTCTTTTTGTCTCTGTGGTTTCATACAACACATTGGCTCAACATCCATTTCACCTAACTCATATTTCTGACCATTGGTTGATCCTATTTGTCATCTGAGTCATCGTTAAAATGGTCATTATGAAAGAAGCACTTCCAGAGACAAGACAGAAAGGCCTCCATGTACACACCCACCATTAAACCCTGTTTTCATGTGTTTCAATTGATCTCTGTATTTCCACATGTTTGTGTGTATAGGCTTGTGTATGTGTGCAGGTGTCTTGGTGAGTGTGTGTGCACATGTGTGCAGGTGTCTTTGTGGGCCAGACAGTGATATCAGGTGTCTTCTTTAGTCACTATCCACTTTGTCTTTTGAGACAGGGTCTCTTGGTAAACTGGGGCTTACCAGTATATGGTGACTGGTGTTCACTGGCCACCTGGGAGACTGTCTCTGTTTTACCCAGTGTTTGAATTACAATTAGATGCCATTGTGTCTGGCTTTTTACATGGATGCTGGGAATATAAACTGAAGACATCCCTTCACCAAATAAAATGCTTTAAAGGAAATTTGGTCCTTGTGCACTGTATTACTCATATTTATCTGTCCGGCTCAAATGAACCTAGTTTGGTATGACTTGTTCATAATAAGCCCTTTCTGATTTTTAATGGCTTCTGCTTTCTTACTTATGTGCTCACCAACCATCCTGTATGTTGGGCCTTAAGAAATCCTAATTGACAGGCTAGCACCCTGTGACCTGGGCAAGATGGTGCTGAGAGGAGCTAAAACAAAGACTAGCCAGAGGAGATAGGCACATACCACTCATACCATGATAATTAGGTGAACTAGGGACTTAAGTGCCATTGGAGGAAAATTACCTCCTCCCTCGTGATCAGCACGTGGACAGTAGTAGCCTCTATGTAAGGTAAAAAGCATGAACAGAGTGACCAGTAAAATGATTGGTAGAAACTTCCCGCTGTATGCTAATACTTGTAACTCTAAACCTTTATAATGTGTCTGATATGTTCAGTAAATAGCTTCCTGCAGTACTATTGAAGAAGTTACATTAATAAAGCTGTATCATCATAAGAGCTGGCTAGCTGCACGCTTCTTTGGTCAGACCCCAGTCGTGCCTGATTGTTTTCTGGAGCGGGCCAGGAGACTGAGAATGGGCAGGCCGTAGCACCTGACATCACTTTGATGCCCTAAAGGCCCTCTCCTACCATGGGGAGGGGCCTGGGGCAATCCAAGGGAAGTAGAACATGAGACTGGTGCCGGATCCCCCTTTCTATTTTCTCCTGATTCTGGGAGCCAGAGGACCTAGTGAGGAGGTGTGCCTGCCGGTGACTGTCGCTCCACCATGAGAGAGAGCGACACCTGTACAGTAGCCCATTCCAGAGTCCTTGTCAGGGATGACAATGAGCTCATGTATTTACAGCTAAATTGCTTTCTCAGCTATGTTCAGGGACATCTAATGAAAAAATCCAGAGTCCTACTCTCAGCCGTCTCCACTAGACCTTGCCACAGCATCTCACTGCCCACGGCCCCATCTTCTTTCTTCCCAGACTTATACTGTTCATCTGTTGTCTGTAAAACCTGACAATATTTTATTTCCTTCACTCTTCTGGGTAGAAAGTGGTGCTGCTTGATGGATAAGTTATGTATATTATACTGACGTAGTTCATATAAAAATTTTTACTTTTTTATGTTATATGTGTGATGTAATGCCTTCATGTATGTAAGTACACCCATTTCATGTAATGCCTACAGACTCAAAAGAGGGTATTAGATTTCCCTGAACTAGAATTATGGACAGTTGTTATTTGCCATGTGGGTGCTGGAAATCAAACCCAGGTCCTCTGCAAGAGTAGTTGTTGCTCTTAACATTTGAGCCATCTCTCTGGTCCCATGACCTAGATAGTTTTAACTGTCAATTTACCACAGCCTATAGTCATCTGAAAGGAGAACGTCATTTGACGAATTTCCCATATTAGGTTGTCCTGTGGGCATATCTATGGGGAGCTTGTCTTGATTGATAACTGATGCAGGCAGGCCCAGAGCACTGTGGGAAGCACCATGCCCTTGGCAAGTGCTTCTGGGCTGTCTAAGAAAATTAGCAAATAGCCCTTATAGCTCTGGAGCACACTATGCCAGCTGCTAAGGAAGAACATCCATCAATGATACAACACCAGCTTCATGACCAAATAACCACATTAGTGACTGTTACAGCACTCAACACTGAGCAGTAGTGGCGCTTTTATCCTGGGGGCAATCAACAGCTACCTAATTAGACTTAAAGCCCACTCAAGGGGAGGAAAGTCATCTGTGGTACTGCAAACATAGCCAAAAAACATGGCCCAAGAGGTCATAAATCATATAGAAATCCCCTATGTTGTCACACTCCTAGACCAATGTAATTTCTTAATAACTGCAAAATATGTATCCTTATATTTATATTCAAGTATCCCAGTCACCACCCATCAAAGAAGCTTCTTTTACACTAGATGGACACTACTAGAGGGTACCACAACTCATCAAACACAGGCATTGTCTGTGAATTGCCCATGCCTAAGTGGCACATCTACAATGCAGCCTCTACAGACAAGACTCAGGCAGCATGGGACAAGGGGTAAAGAGGACACTAATGAATTCCTCGATGCTCATTCATGAAGCGTTCATGCAACAAAGGCTCAGGAACACAAAAGGTCACAAATGACCAAAGAGTTATTAGGAATCTGTTGAGTGTGTGTCTCTGGACAGGAGTTCAATATTAAGCTTGATTCATGCAAGACTCAGAGGCCATTGTAGAAGAGGGGGTGGAAAGACTGTAAGAGCCAGGGAGGAGATGCATGACTATATGGAAATAGAGTCCTACAAGCTTCTGGAACCCTGATCATATGAAACTGCAGCAATGGTGTCAGTATGCTCAAGAACCACTGAAACTCAGACAAAAACCCAGCATGGAACTTGGGGAATGGGAGCAGATCCCAATTTTTGCTGAAGAAATATTGGTGACTGATTACTGTTGGGTGAGGAAGAACTAATCCTCTTAATTGAGGGTCTGTGAGTAGGCTGCCTAGTGGATTAATATCCCCTGAGGAATGTCCAGGGACACTAAGTTGACAGAGTAGGACTTAACACAAATGACAGAATGTATGAATTCCAGGAGGAAGGAAGTGTGAAGGTGCCAATGAGGAAGGGAATATGAAAGTGATTAAGACAGGTTGAGATGTTCTGTACAAAACACACAAAATTTTAACAAAAATTTCAATTAAAAAGAAGAAAGCTAGCTAAACACAAGGTCTACCAGCAAACCAATGAGCAACGTTCTCTATAGTGTCTATGTCAAAATCTTGTTTGATATTACTTCTGCCATGTCTCCCCTCTGGGATGAACTGTGAGCTATAAGCCAAACCCTGTCCTCCTTGTGCTGGATAGCTTTAGTTGTCAACTTGACCTACCTGAGACTAGGGAATTCCAATTTGGGGAACTGCATCATGGACTGTGGCCATGTCTGTGGGGTATTTTCCTGATTTTTGAGTGTTCTGGAAGTGCCCAACCCCCTATGGGCAGTGCCACTGTGCACAGGTTGTTCTGTGTTATATAAGAGAGCAGGCTGAGCCTGGGCCAGGGAAGCAAGCTAGTAAGCAGTACTCCTTCAAGGAAAGCTCCAGCTCCTGCCTCCAGATTTCTGCCCTGAGTTCCTACCTTGGGCTCCCTCAGTGATGAGCTGTGTTATGGGAGATGTAAGCCAAATAAACCCTTTCCTATCCAAGCTGGAATTGGTCAGATTGTTTTGTCACAGTAATGAAACACTCTTTTAAGATGATTATGATCAGAGTGTATTATGGGTCGAGTTTGGTGGCGAATGACTAATCAAAGCAATCAGAAAGCAGAGGCTAGTAAATCTTTGTGAAATGGAGGTGAACCTGGTATACATAGTGAGTTTCAAGCAAGCTGTGGCTACATGAAGACCCTGCCTCATCTGGTGCCCCAAAAGATTTATTTTTATTATTTTTAATTATGTGTATATATGTGTGCCATTTTGTGGGCATGTACACAATGTAACAGTGCCTGCAGAAACAGAAGAAGGAGTCAGATACCATATAGCCAGAGTTACAGACAGTTGTGAGCCTCCCAACATGAGTGCTAAGCCCTCAACTTGGGTCCTTCACAAGAACAGTACCTATTTGCTTTAAATCTCTGAGCCAGTGATCCACTCATTAATTTTTAATATTTTATCTTGAGTTTCATATCCTCTACTAAGTTCCTCATGCCATAAATATTGATTGATCCAGCAGGAGTCTGTCAGCAAGGGTGACTCAATTAGAGAAATCTCTTGTTTTTTTTTTATTTTGTGCAAAGGAATAACAGTCCTTGGTGTGGGAGGAGCAGCAATAATTTAACCACACACACACTATATATGTGTGTAATGATACCAGGATGACCATCATATATAATTCTATATATATAGCTATTTCCCCTCCATTTACAAAAGGAGCTGGTATTGACTATCCATTTGGAACATACTTAATCTGGAAATCTTGCCTTTAAAATATGTGAAAGTCTGAAACTACTTGAGTGCTTATAGACACCACAAGTGGAGAACTCCACGTCATATATTTTGGTTTCATTCACAAAATAGTTCTTAACATTACATAGTTTCCTCCAGGCTCTGTAGATATGGTGCGTGGCAGGCATAAATGAATTTCATGTGTAGACTTGTCTAATTATGACCTGAATATATTCCAAAAATCTTCACAAAATATCTGAGCCACTTCTGGTCCTAAGCAATTTGGATAGGGGAAAACCAACCTATTTCTAATTGAAATCAGACAGACTGTAGCCAAAATTGACAGTGTTTATGGGACATATGAGTGCTGTGGCCTCGGCTTCTAGTAAAGACTGCGAACTTCATTTACCATCTTTTCTCTTGATTTTTTTTCGAATTTTATAGACTGTGTTTTGATCAGATTGAGATCATCTCCCTCTCTGCATATATATATGTATAATGTATGTATGCATATATACTTATGTGTTTATATATGTGTTTATATATGTGTACAATAAAGTGCATGAAGTTTGGCTGGGCAATTATCTACTTTTGCATGAGACCATTTATTTCCATTTTTCTTTTGTATACGTGTGTGTCCATGTTTGTATGTGCTTTTGTGGAAACCCAAGTTTGATTTTAGGTATCTTCTCCAATTACTCTCCAGATTATTATTACTATTTTAAATATTTTATTTATTATTATTTATTTTATGTATATTTTATTTTGTGTATTTTGCTTGCATGTATGTAAGGGCACTGTATTGTGCAGTGCCCATGCAGGTCTGAAGAGGGCATCAGAACCCTTGGAACTAGAGCTCTAAAGGTTGTTACTTGCCATATGAGTGCTGGACACCAAAGCCTAGTCCTCTGCTAGAGTAGCCAGTACTCTTAAGCACTGAGTTGCCACTGTATCCTAATATTATTATGATGATTATTATGATTATTGTTGATGGGTTTTTTAAAATAATGTCTCTATGTATCCCACATAGGTATTCCAGGCTGTCCTGGAACTGACAGAGATGCACCTACCTTTGCCCATCCTTTTTTCCAGAAAGAGGGTCTCGGACTGACCCTGAGTTCACCAACTGGCTGGACTTCCTGGGCAGCATTTCCTGCTCTGTAAATACACAAGTCCTGGGCTTTTGCACCTAGTCATCTCCCTTCACCCCCACATTCCTCCTGCATTGGTTGGCAGTTTCCCAGTTCCACATGCTCCCTGTACACGTACTTACTACCTCGGAGCAGGCTCCCAGCCCTGCCTTTTATCTTTCTTGAACAATAGACCAAACAGGAACCTCAGAGGCCAGAGGGAGGTTGTGTGCAAACTTTTATAGTAGAAGCAGCTGGCCATCTCTGTCTCTGCCTTGTGTCTCAGAGCAGAAGTCTGACTTTAGGGACATTTGGATGCAGAACAAAGTAAGACATGAACCCAATTTATTTCCTTTTGACACTTCTAAATCAAT
Organism: Eospalax fontanierii; assembly: GCA_035773235.1. Classification (NCBI taxonomy): domain Eukaryota; kingdom Metazoa; phylum Chordata; class Mammalia; order Rodentia; family Spalacidae; genus Eospalax; species Eospalax fontanierii. Next base: position 3,342,301 of record JAJHUQ010000048.1, on the reverse strand, counting down.
ATATCATACTTTATTGCCATTCCTGAGTAGTCGCCTGTGTGGATGCCTCTGGCTGAAGCCTGTCTCAGATGTTCATTTCATCAGAAGCCCCTCCTTGACAGAGACCAACTGAACCACTGAATTGGTGGAACTGGTTAAGGCCAGAGCAGAGCTCCAAACAAATCCTGAAATTTTCTACTTCTCAGTCAAGTTATGTCTTCATAAGGCTTACAAGGGCGTCCTTCAAGAACTACTTATTATATCTTTATTACAATCGAGTGCTTCCTGTTACTGTCTCTTCTGGCTGTATGTGCAATTGCAACCACTGTGGTTTTCCCAGGAGTGAGTGTGTAGGTTCTAGAGATGTAAGTTAACCACCTGTCCTGGAAAGGACTTAAGCCACTCTGCTTGGCATAGAAAACCTCAGTGAATGTACAAAGTCTCCCAAGGCAAGCTCACAGGGATGTTGTGGCTAGCTCACAAGGCCACCACTCAAGAATTGCATAATGGTGGACACTTTACAAAACTATATGAGACATGAAGTCACCTATATGATTTATCAATCTTAGATAAACTTTTGCAAAATGCTTCTGATGAGTCCCCCATTTAAAAAATATATAACTCTAAGGGAGCCCTCCCCCCTTTTAAAAAAGTATAACTCTCAGGGACACAGAGCATGGCTCAGTTGGTAAAAGTGTAAGCAGGTGAACCCAGGTTCAGCACCCAGAACTCATATAAATAATTTAGGCATTGTGGCACACATCTGAAATCACAGCTCTCCCAAGGTGGATTCAGATGAACCCCAGGGGCTCTCTGACTAGTTGGTCTAGTTCACTTGGTGACTTTAAAGTGAATGAATCTGTCATGGACAGGTTGGAACATACTGCCTATGACTGACTGATAGACCTGTGTCATTCACACACACACACACACACACATACACACACACACACCTTGGAAAACTACCAAGTACATTCATGTTTCTGAAACACAGCTCTGGAAATGGATTAGAAGTGGGGGGGACAAAGGAGATGATGATGTTCTGATATGGGAATTTGAATAAGCCATTTTCCTTCTTTGTCTCTCAGTGAATGGCAGAGCCCTCAAATGAACTAATAGTATAAAACCAATGATTGTTTAGCTAAGGGTCTGGTCTTGGGGCAGGATTGTTTTCATGAGATAATGCTCTCCTGGTCACTCCTTGAGGTTCCTAACATTGGGGAAGCCTTTAGATGCTTGGTAAACTTGCAGTGATATCATTTATTGAGTATTGCCAAAGGATCATGGGTAACTATGAGTGTGGTATTTGTTGATTTTGAGATGCAATAAATATTTTTATTGACATGTAATAATACCTGTACATATGGGTAGAGTGTGATTTTGTGAAACTGCATTGTCTAAAAATCTAAGATCACCTGTGTGTATTGTGTCAACATCACATGCATCTCCTTTTTGGAGACAGGGTCTCTCACTGAAACTGGAGCCAGGCTGGGGGCCAGCAAACAGCCCTAATTTTGCCTTGACATGGTAGTGCACACCTTTAATCTGAGCACTCAACAGGCAGAGGCAGGCAGATCTCTGTGGGACCGAGGCCATTCTAGTCTGCATAGCAAGTTGCAGGTTTAACTTTAGTCTTTGCATATGTGTGTCTTTGTGTGCGTTTGCACACGTGTGTGAGGGTGCCCAAGGAGGCCAGGCAAGGGAGGGGTGTCTCATCTCCTCACCCTAGAGTTACAGGTACCTGTGTGCCATCTAATATGGGTGCAATGAAGTGAATTCTGGTCCTCTGCAAGAGCAGCAAGTGCTCTTAGTCAATGACCTCTCTCCTATCATTTGGTGTATATTTTATTGGATTTTCATGCATTTCATATACTGTGTCTCGATCATAATCAGACTTCCTCTCCTATCTCCACCCTCCAGACTCCCAGTGGATTCCATACATTCTGTTATATATGTTAAGGCTTACCACGTCATGTTTGGGTCCCAGACACAGGCCCAAGCACCTGAGGACCAGGGGGAAGATAATGTTGTTACTATATAAGCATGAACTCTGTTGATAAAATTCCACCAGCTCTTTCCCTCTAGAGAACTGTAGTCACTTTCCTGTGTGATTTACTTATTTATGGGAATTTAGATAATGCTTGAGAGGTGTTGAGTACAATTTTCCTTCTGGGACACTTCCTCGCTTACCTTTCCTGTTTAACTTTTTCCACCTAGTAATTATGACACGTGGTATTTCCTTCTCTTGGACACAACTGACATCTCGCCCATTTCATATGTCCATTTTCGTTATACACATGTATATGGAGGCCAGAGATCAACCCTGGCTGTCTTTCCTCAGATGCTATACAATGAGTTCCAGGGAGCTGGGGCTCCAGGGAGACCCTATCTGACAAAACAAAAACAAAACCAAAATCATGGCAGTGTTAAAGTAATAGGGTTTTTCCTGTGGTCTTTTTTATTTTTTTAAATTTAAACTTATTATTTATTATTACGAATGTGTGTGCATCCATATATGCATACCATGTATATGTATGCATGTTGGGGTAAAAGGATAGCTTGATGCAGGCACTTCTTTTCTTCTCCTCAGGGATCAGAGGACTGAACTCAGGTTATCAGGCTTGTACAACAAGAGCTTTTCCACACTGGCTTGTCAGCATGTCTACCTCTTTTGTTTTATTTTATACTTATTTATTTAGATGGATTTTGGGGATTGAACTCAGGTCCTTCTGACTGTGAGGCAAGCACTCAACTGCCTGAATGCTCTTCCCAGTCTCTGTACCTCTTTTGAAGAAGAAAAAACCAAACAGAACGTATATCATTGAGAAAAATTAAGATGAAGACTACCATGTCCACACCAGTCACTGAATTTCCACAGTTCTTCCCTGAGCAACCTTGTTCCCCTTGTAACTCTGTGTGCCCATCCCCCTCTGTCAAGGGAATTAGCTACTTTGAAGCCTTTCCCTGACATCACACATTATTCCTTCATCTGACATCAAATTTGACAATTTCTTGGGCCTTAAGGTTGGCATATAATGGTGAGTGGATCATGCCTCAGTCTTTTGAGTTTTCTCTAAAAGGAAACATACAACAGGGAGATTAATGCAGTCTCTACTCCAAGAACAATCATGGCCCTAGAGTAATCCCCTTTTGTCTGAGTGCTGCATGAATATATAACTAATTTAACCAAAGCATTCACCTTTTTTACTTAAAAGAAGCACTTCCTGGATTTTCATTGTCATAACCAAATTTGCTACATTAATCACTGGTGTTTTTCATATTCTACTATGACGTCAAATAAAATCCATGTGGAGGATACCCGTGAGGTGTCAGCACAGTGTGGTATATGAGGTATGCACAATATTTCATGTCGATCTGGGACACAGGGGGGTGACCCAAAATTGTGATCATGCTGCACTGAAAGGTGTGTGATTTGAACCTGATGAATTATTTCTCACGTTTTCCTAGGAATATTTTCAGGCAATGGTTCACTACAACTAAATGAAGTCAAGAAAGCTCAACCCAAGCAAAGGAGAGGTTACCACACTGTTTCAAACAAATGAAGAAATTAATCTCATAGAAAGAGCAAAAACAACCCTGGTCTTCCTTCCTCTGTCTCTTGAGTGATTCTTTTCTCATGAGTTAAATACTTCTTTCTATAGGTCAAGCAATGTGCCCCAAAGAGTGGGAAGCTACTGAGTTTGTCACAAGAGCCCTCAGGATGCATAGCCCCATCTGCGTGTCTGGCAGCACAGTGGGGGATCCCATGCAAGAAGCATGGAAACTCAAAACTTTCTGCAACTGCTCATTCTGAACACAGTCCCCGACCTGGGGGACCACAGCACATCCAACTCCCTCTTCCTGTAAACACTACAGTCCTTTTTCGAGTCTCGATGTCCCCTGGCCTGACAGTACCTTGCTTTTGAGCTGAAAAAAGTCTCAGACTTTTGTGTGAGTCACATTCAGTGTTGTTGGTTCCTAGGTAACATCAGCCTGTCTAGTCTGCAAAAGGTCTTCATGAACCAGAAGTGACATCACCAGGTTATCCTAGTTTGGTTTGACACTTTATTTGGCATACAGGTATAACCTAGTCCATCATCCAGGATGGCACAGCCTGGAATGGAAACAGAGACCTCAAAGGAATGCTGCTTATTGGTTGGCTTCCTCTGGTTGGCTCAACTACCTTTCTTATTCAGGACAAGTCCACCTGTCCAGAGATGACGGTACTACCCATATGGTGCTTGGTCCTCCTATATGAATTAACAACCATGAAAACATCCGACAGACATGGCCACAGGCTAACAGAGGAAATGACTCAACCCAAGTTCCTTCTTCCCTGGAATCTCTCATTTTCATGATGTTTATAAAGACTAATCAATACACAAGGCTTGAAAGGCAGCTGGAGCAGTAGAGAGCTATAAGGGCATCTGTTCAGCTGTGGATGTGGCAGTCAGGATGATTCAATGGGGATATGGCAGTCAGGATTGTTTGAGCACTGTTGCTAAACAATTGTTCACCTCTCAAGATTTGACTGAAGTCTCATTCTGTTCTCTGCTTTTCTATCTAGAATAGAATTATTTTTTCTTAATTTGATGGGGCTCTTGACAAACAAAACCATTCTAGCTATGAGGACATGAGTTTTAAAACAGACAATGGGAGTTGACGTAGCAGATAAAATGCAGAAGGTACAAGCACGAAGACTGGAGTTTGGATCTCCGGCACTGGCATCAATGTTAGGTGGGCAGAGGGGCCAGTTAGTGATTAATCGTAGCCTGGGGGAAGCAAAGACACACAATCCTGAACAAGCTGGCTAGATCCACAGCCTGGGACTGTGAGCTCTGGATTCTGTTGAGAGACTTTGCCACAGTGCTTATGGTGGAGAACAGTCATGGAAGACATCCAACATCAACCTTGAATCTCAACATGCATGCATGCACACACATGTGCACATGCACCTGATCTCACACATGCAAATGTACATGCACATGTGAATGCACACCACACACAGACACATGTAAAAAACAGGTAAAAGAATTTTTTGTGTAAACAGCAGCTCAGCCACAATTTTATCTGCACATCATAATGCATTGAAAACTCAACGCAGGCAAAATATGACCCAAGGTCCAAACGGCAGCCATTCTGATATTAAGAAGGCCTCTCTCTGGAGCCAGCAGGAGGGATCAGCTGCCTTCTGGGGTTGTCAACCTTTGCAGCAAAGTCTTCCATCAGGATTGCATTTTTGGTTATTCTGCAAGGATCTAGCAACCATTTACGTCACTGACCCGCGATGCACGGATTTCATGATGCCCTGCTCTTGGAAGTGGCAGTTTCTGCTTCTAACAGAGGCTGAAATATTGGAGACTAGCAACATGGCTACCTTATCTGTTCTGTTTTAGGAAAGAAAAAATGACTGAAGTTTAGAGTTAAGAATAAGAACAGGACCTGTAACAGGCAAGGAATGTATATTTCTATGCAGTGAGGACAGAGAATCATCTCCAAGAAAGAAGCGTCTATACCCTAGTGAGGAAAGATGAACAATTTGAAGTCCAGTTGGAATGTGTGTGGCACCAAAACTTGGTGTCTTTGGATGACTGAATACCCTCTTTAAGGTCTCTTTCCCAGGGTGAGCAGGCTGCCATCTCCAAGCCCTAAAGAAGACAGGTCAACTTCACAGTCTCTGTTAGTTCAGGGAGTGACAGGTTATGACTTTGAGTGAGGCCAGACTTTCCAATGTAGTTCTAGCTGGTTACTTTAAAGAATTTAGGACCTAGTAGCCTCCTTTAGTTCTGTTCCTAGCCCTTCTGCAGTTGACACATTCTATCATTTTCCAGTCAACCTTGCTAAGAACACCGGACTATGTTACATGCATGCCTAACACCTACATGCAAACGTCATACAGTCACACAGCTGTTTCTTAAATATAAGACTGTGTCACCAGTATAGATTCAGCTGTCTCGTTTCTTATTAATACATATGTCCCTCTCTAATTCATGTATCTTACATGTGTCTTCTGTGCCTACAGAGCCACCATCCATTGCAATTTTATGCCATTGTTTTACTTCCAAAGTGGTAGCAGGGCACTTAGACATTTTATTTTAATGTGTAGTGATTTCATGGGAGAAACTCAGTGAAGTTTTGCAACTCTACTGTGTTCCATTTCACTCAATTTCCATCACCTAAGTTTCTAGCTAAGAAAGACGGATTAGTAGAGATCTTTTCTGCTGTGTGCTGCACACAGGTCTGAGAGAGGCAGACAGACAGTGAACACCCCGCCTCTTTCAAAGCAGTAGAGAAAATAAAAGGAGACATTTCCCAAAGACATTCCATGGTCCCTTTTAACAGTAGCAACTACTTCCATTACATCATAGGCAACTTTTAGCTGCTGCCTTGGGCACTTGTACTTTACTGCATTCTGTGACCTAACGAAACCAGGAGAAACAGCATCCCTAGATGGTTCTTGGTTTCATTCATAAAAGAAGTTAAGAATGGACCGAAACAGAAGCTTTCAGACAAATTTTATTAGTATTTAAATAAGTGTCAGGACAGGCCAACTGGGTATCTCAGCAGCTGCCCTGAGGAGAGTGGAGGGAAAAGGAAGAAAGCATTGAGGCCATCATGGAAGCCAGCCAGGAGCATGACAGCCACGTGGCAGGGATAAGGAAGCTGTAGAGAAAAAGGAAAGAAATACGAGAAGCTAGGGCAGCCCAGAGTGTTAGAGACAGCAGGTTTAGAAACAATTTGAAGAGGAAAAGGAGAGGTTACGCTTTTCTGAAGAATTACATGCAGGCTTACAGAGACTTTTGTGTCTGGCTGGGTCCAGACAGTCTGGGAGGTGGGATTCCAGGCAGGAAAATTATGAACTTTATCATTAATATGGTAGGTATTCCACCCATCAAGTCAGCATGACTTACGGTGAACCCACCTTCTTAGGGATGGTCCCATGATAGGTGATTGATCCATGAAACAGCAATTGTGTCTTTCAGCAGATAGAGTAGCGAGTTTATACTCCATCCCAACTATCTTTGGGGGTTATTTTCTATCTGACACTCATGCCTGCCTCCTGGGTATGGTTTGGACCTGTCTGTAAGGCTGCTTGCTTGCTTGGGCTCTGCTGCTGCTGAGTTCACAATGTTGGTGATATTATTTAGTATCACAATTGAAGCATGCAAAGATACAACTGAACGATAACATAAGGAAATGATTCCAAACCTGCAAAAGTATGTGGTCTGATGGCACAAATTTCCATCAGTGATCTGTTTAACTAGAGCACATATGGTCCAACTGTAGCATCCGAGGTACATACATTGACCAAGTCTGGATCGGCAGAGGGCTGCGGATTGAATGACACACATAAATGATTAGACATTGACTGAAATCTAGCTATCCTGTCTCTTAAGTATGGTTACCAATCGATCTGTAAAAACATCATGAGAGCCAGAAGCACTCATTTGTCCAATACGCCCCAAAATACTTATGTTTGCCAGCCGGCCTTCCTGGGTGATCCGTCTGCAACTCATCTCTTTCTGATCTCGGTGGGACCTCCAGCTGTAGCATCCAAGCTATGTTCCTTGACTGAGTCCAATCAACGGAGGGCTGAGGATTGAATGACACACATAAGACAGAGACACAGACACACACACTAGGTAGGAGGAAAGGAGAATGACTGACTGACTTTACTGAGAGGCAGCAAAACCTTATATACCCTGAGGCTGGGCTTTGCAGGAGGTTAAAAGTTCAGGTTCTCAGGAAACATCTTCTATTGATGACACACAGGTGCAGGCAGACAGGAAAAATGAAATTGCAGTAGGGCTAGCTTAAAGGTCAAGTTGTTTACTTGAGCTTTGCAATTGACAAAATCTGGCTAGCTCTTGTCCGAGAGCCTAGCACTAAGAGAAAAGGGCATGCAGGGGGGCCAGAGCCCTACATCCAACTTGTAGGTGATCTTTACTAAGGGAAACTTATTCCTGAGACATAAGTACTACTGATTGTAGGTCAAAAGGTCTTTTTCAGATTTGCGCAAAGCTTTCCCCTCTTCAGTGATGACAATCCACATCGTATCCACATTCTTAGCTCCTAGTTATGGCTATTAAGAGCTGTGGAGGCCACTGAATTTGAACCTGTTCTCACAGTGGACTTTGGACTCCATATCCTGTTTCCTTGGTACTGCTACAAAGGTAAACAATAGCTATGCTATGACTTAGAAGTTAAAATACCTTATTAAAAAGGGGAAGGTGTGTCCGGTTTTCTGAGGCCCATTAAGAGACAATTACTCACTCTAGGTCAAAGGAAGAGAATCTCAGTTCTACTTCTGTCCTTTGGTATGGAGATCTGACATTCTAAACGACCCCAAACACCATATGGTTATGTTTCTTCCGTTTTGCCCCAGCCAGCTGGGGTTCAACGCTTGCAAGGACTCTGAAATATCAAGGATGGTTAGGGATAAAACAAACACACAGAACAGATGGTTTGGGAGGCTCTCTCGTCAAGTTGCGCAACTTTATTTTTCTGCTGGGTTTATATACAGAGCTTAGGGAGGTAGGGATAAAGATGCATTTTACACAGGAATGTGGTAATTAACAGAGGCAGCACCATTGCTTAGGAAACACTATCTCTGACCTTCAGAGCCCATCCTGAATAACTGTTTGTATGTTTAGGGGAGAAGACACTAAGAAGAGAAACAGTGGCTTTGTGCTGAACAGGAGTGATAAAAGTAGCCTCTCAGGCCTTCCTAGCTCATCTTGGGTGAGATTAGGAGGTGGGTGCAGGGCATTCCAGTGCAGCTCAGTTCCTGCTACCAAGGCTGAATGTGCTTATCATACATGCAGGTGGCTACAGGGAGGATTTTTCTCAGGGCTAGTTTCTCTAAGATGGAGTCAAGCTGTAAGCTGGCTATTCTCTGTCCTGTGGCCTCCATCACGTTTTACAAATTAATCCAACTGGGCCTGTTCATACTCTGGCAGGAGTCCACCCTCCTATGAAAGCTGATTCTCCTGAAGACATGCTAAATCCAGGGGATGATGTGCAACCATTTCCTCTGAAGAAATAATACCTTTTTAGAGGAAGCAGAGGAAACAAACAGGATGTTCTAAAGGGAGGTGAGTAACAGAATGTTTGGAGGAGAGGCAAGACACACTCCTGCAAGGAAACCTCATAGGCTGAGGAACTGAACTCCAGAGCTTCCAGAAGTCCCAGAAATTAAACAGTCCTTAGACTTCTCCTTCTTCCAGCACATAGAAGCCTTAGAGACTCAGCCCATCCCAGCTTCCTTGAGAGGATACTCTGTAGTCTGATGAGATGCCTGCAGGCTGAAGAGTGCTCCAGGTTTCCTGCTTTTGTGAGCTGTCACTCATGCTGGCGTGGGCTTTGGTGATGCTGCACTCTGAATCTTTTCTGCTTCTGCAGGTAACTGCAGTACAACTCCTTGGTTCAGCACGTTGAATTTTGGTGTTTTCTTTCCTTCAGTCTGTCCTTGGTTCACTCTTTGGGGTGAGGAGACTTCTGTGTCTGTGTCTGTGGGAATGATTATCTCCCTAATGAGGTCAGATGTGTGTCCTTCTCAGAAGCCCCTCCCGTGGTGCAGTTGCTTGGAGAGAAGTCCTACAGAATCTTCTGTGAAAAGCTTCATATTTCCTTGTCCTCTGATCTCTCTCCTTGTCTTGGACTCTGGCCAAAGCCTAGGCAGGCATCTTCTGAGACTCTGGCCTTTTGTGCTCATTATCTGAAGTTCTTCTGTACCCTGTGGCTTCTTGCTGACCTCCACTGCAGAACATGCCAGCCTGACTAGAACAACATGCCCTTCTTTTTTGAGATGTACAGCTTGCCTTCCTTGTTGTTTGTCTATTAAACTCATAAAATTGTAGCTGCCTCTGCTTCTGAGGCCATTTAAAGTCTTGATTAGTCAAACTGAGAATTCAACAAAGAGAAACCTTGGTATTCCTGGTAACACCATGACATGGCATCTTTAAAGTTAAGGATCCAGTCTCTCCGATTAACTCTGATCTTTTTTCATTGATTCATGAAGCGAATTCCTAAGAGAAAATACTAACTACCCTGAGACTGGTGTTACTGGCCTGTAATTGTAGCTACTTTGGAGGCTGAGGCAGGAGGATCATGGTGAGTTTGATACTAGCCTGGACAACATTGGAAGTTCAAGGCCAGTTTGGGTGAGTTATAGAGACATTGTCTCTTACCATGAAAAGAGGACTGGGGATGTATGAGATATAGGTCCCATCCCTAATACTGGGAGAGGAAGAGAGTGAGAGAGAGAGAAAGAGAAGAGGAAGGAAGCACAGCTTACAAAGAGTCTATGCTTTCTGGATGTACTAAATTCTTCATTTAAAATTCAGCCTCAAAAATACGACAAATTTAGTAAAACATGAGATTTCTTTCATAGCAAAATTTTCTGTTGCTAAGGATCTGAATACTTGGAATCCATGTGTGCAGTGATCAGAATTTATAAAATGGAATCTTTCTTGCCCCTTTTGTGGTTTCACATTAGTTAACATTGCAAAAGTTTCTTGAGTTGTTAATCATTCTGTTTGCTTTCTATGCTCCATAAATCAGAGGGCAGGGGTTCCGCCTTGTGTGGTGGCTCCTAGATTGTTAGATCAGAAGCTTTTCTTTGTATCTATGGGGAGAAATTTCAATAACAGAAGGTGTTCAATGGCCTGTGATGCCATGTTGTGTTGCTCTTTATATGGAAGCTGTGTTGAAGATTCTTAAAGGAAATGGTTCTGAGATTGAGGCTGAGTCCTACCTTGACAGGGATCCTCACATGGCCCTGAGCCAGACTGTGTCTAGAGTTCTCTAGAATTCTCACACACACTGCTGTATAAGTGTCCCTGAGAGACAGTCCATTATAACCTGCGCAGCATGAAGTTCCAAGTGGCTCTTGTAATACGACTCAGCATATTATCAGCCTAGGTGTGCTTTCTGTTCAGAGGGGCAACACTAGGCTCAGTAGAGAAGATATTCTGAGAGTTCTTGGGATTCTCTTCCATCATAAAAGCTAATGCCTTTATTACCCTCTACTCTAATTTCATGCTTTTAAACAAATCTTACCTTGGGGGCAATTCAGCAGTTAAGAGCACCAGGTGCTCTTGGAGAGGATCCTGGTTAGATTCCCAGAACCCACATGGTGGATGACAATTTTCCATAACTCCAGTTCCAAGGGAATAGGACACCTTCTTCTGATGTCCTCAAGCACTGTGTGCCATGGGTATACTTACATACATGCAGGCAATATATTCATACACATAAAATAAAACTTATCAACAAAATATTAAAAACATCTTGTCTTGCCTGTCCGTCTATCTGTAACAGATCACAAAATTTCCTTCCTTGGTGTGGTACTGAAGACTGAACTCAAACTCTATGCATACTGGGTAAAAGATTGTAGAAAGGTGCTTTTTCCTCTGTATAACAAGATGCTGTATGGAATGTGGCTTCAGTGGTAGCTTAGGTGAATGGGAGGGAGCCCTTCACCTGTGATTCGAGATGTTACTCCCTACCCCAGCTGTAAGTGGTCTTGTGGGATGCTAAAGTATGGCACAGTTGTTGAGTTGTTAATCATTCCATTTGCTTTCTATGTTCCATAAACCAGAGGGCAAGTTAATTGAAGGCCGGAGTCAGTGACGTAGCTTCTTTGATGTTACCATCCATGATGGAGTGGGACTTTGAGGGAATGCACCTCCTTGGGCTGTCCCACACTCCTGAAAGTAACCCCTCACCCGTGCTCTGTTGGTAACTGAATAAACTCACTATGTTCAGCAAGCAGAGCTTTGGTTTGTGCCTATCGCCCTTCTTGAATGAATAGGTATTTCTATTCATCACTCTAGGAAATTTTACCATGACCATATTTCAACACCAAACAACATGCCTAAACGACTTTCTACCTTTTATTTTGAGGCGAGGTCTCACCACATTCCCCAGGTCAGCCTTTACTTCGGTCTGTAACCCCCCAAGTGTCCTTCAAATTGATGCCCTCCCACCTCAACCTCCCAAGTGCTGGTAGCAGGTACATAGCATCATGCTTGTCACAATGACTTGATAGAAAAAAGCCTTTGCATCTACTTTAGTGCATTATGCAGTGCGACATAGGACAAAGGAATTATTTTAGAACCTTTCACCCATAAATGCTGAGGCTTCCAAAAGTACATTTTCCTAAAGAGTTAGAGGCATTCCTTCAGATGCCATTATAGAAAGTTTAAAGTACTTAGTAGAAAATGATGATAATTTGTTTGCCATTCAAATTGTTGCAGAACAGACAATTCAAGACTTTGGAAAGGTTCTTGATGAAGGTTTATATTTAGGCTGCAGTTTGGTCCCCAAAGTGTGGCAGTTCTTGTAGTTTATATCTTATGTCATATGTTACAGTGTAGGCAGATGACACATAAGTCAACCAACAGCAAAGTATTATAAAAAGCAAATGGTTTTTCTAGTTCTAGTAGGGGGAAGGAGTGTTCAAATTCCATGTGTGAGACAAACAGAAATGGGGAAATTTGGCTGGATCTAGTTGCCTCAGATTGGTAACTCCAAACTTGTCAGATCAATGTTGCTAAGAGAGAGAGAGAGAGAGAGGATTAAAATCCCCATTTTCTTGATTTTTCTCTATTTCCATCAGGCTCTACAATGCCTGCTTTGAATTCACACACCTGACTCCAGTCCTTTAAAACTTAAAAAATATATATACTTATTTATCATTATTTTGATTTCTACTATGTTTGTGTGTGTGCACGCATGAGCATGCACCTGTGCACATGATATGGGAAGGCACACTCATACCATTGTGTTTCTGTGGAGGTCAGAGGACAACACTGTGCAGTCAGCTCCCCCATCTTTTTCACATGTCATAGTCACTTTTCTGGTGCTATGATTCAACACAGAAAGCTAGGTTACTTAGAGCAGGAAGAGTTTATTGGGTTAATGGTTCCAGGGGATTAACAGTCCATCATGGGGAGAGGAATACAGAGGGGAAATCTGAGAGTATATCCTAAGACACGCATGGGAAGCCAAGGGAGGTGAATTAGAAGTGGCAAAAAAACATGTATTCTCTAAGTCACCACTGCACTAATACGGCAAAGCCACACATCCCCAAACAGTATCCCCAGACCAGGAGAAGGTGCTCAAATGCTTGCCAATGGGGGATAGTCCTCATCCACCACATATGGGTTCTGGGATTGAATTCAGGTCAGTAGACTTGGGCAGTAAGCAGCACGCCTCTTTATCTACTGAGCCATGTCATCTCTCTCAAGCATATTTTTAAAAATGCTTGAGGGACTAAAGAACATCCACAGTCCATGGGAGCACTGTAGTCTCCTCTGAAGGGTGGTTAATGAAGACAGAGAATGTGTGGTCTAGGAAAGTTGTAGTGATGGGGCAGCCGTATCAACATTGTGGTATGTGAGGAATGCAGGGGACATGGTAAAGCATAGAGTCTTCTGGAATTTCAGATCATCAAGGCTGCCTGTGTTATCTTTGCATCATCGTGACAAAATTCCTGATAGAAATCACTTCAGGGAGGGATGAGTGGATGTAATCTACTGTTTCAGAGGATTCAGTTAATGCTTCTTTGGCCCCGCACTCTAGAGCTGTTCATCACAGTAACAGGAGTGTGCCTACAGGGAACATGCTATGGACCAAATATCTTTACCAATGTTGGACAGGAAACACAGTGAATCAGGAAGATGCCTGGGATAAGATAACCACCAAGATTATATGCTCCATGAATACTCTCCTCCACATAAGCCCCACCTTTCAACCTTACCAACACCTCTCAGGGTGGCAGCACCTGCTGAGAACTGAGCTTTCAAGACACCTGTGTGTGGGAGATATTTCTTATTCAAACCACAGTAGAGGGGTTAGAATCTCTGCACTATTTTTGTCAGCTCTTTACACTTAGTTTTATTAAAACCAGGGAAGTCCAGAGCTATTGTGCAAGTCCACAGCCCCTCACACTGATGACTTCTTGCTTCCTGCCTGAAAGGTGAATCCAACTGTTCAACAGAGAATTCAGCAAACGATATCCCATTGTAAAGTATCAAGTGCAGCCTCAGGGGCAGTGTCCATGGACACTCCCCCAATTTCAGTGAGAGAGAGAGAGAGAGAGAGAGAGAGAGAGAGAGAGAGAGAGAAGCTATGTACAGATACATTTTCTACAAAGCAGATTATAAAAACCAGAATCCTTAGCCTCTTGGGCTGGCTGAGACAAGTAATGAGGTGGCTTGAACTTTTCCCTGAGTCTTTGTGCAGAAAGTGGCTGCGAGGAAATTCTTTGACCTCCTTTGTCTGATACTAGGTTATTGTGCCTTTATTGTAGAGAGATCCCACCTGACACCTTGCAGGAAGGAATGCTGCAGAGAGAGATCAAGAAGGATCTGCTTGGTCAGGCTCTCGCACTGGAACAGAAAATTGAAGGCACCAGGCAGCTCTTGGGGGAACTTCAGTAAAACCAGCATCCCTCAGCCTCACTATTGTCAAGGCCTACGAGAGCAATGGAAACAATAGGAACAAAACATCACATGTGGAATTTTATGACCTGTCACTCAAGAAATATTTACAACATCAGCAGAATCATTAAGAGAAAATGCAGGATGAAGCCATCTTTTGGACCCAAGACACATAATCCTCTATGCAAGCAATAAGTTCTTTTATTCTCTACATAGTGATCAGGTCACTGGGATTCATGAAATTGTATAGCTCAGTGTTGATGACTGAATTATTTGTTCATTTGTAAAATTTTGCATTTCTCTTTTTGTGTGTTGGCACATGCATGTGCCTGTTGTGATCATAGGGCAACTTCAAGTAGTTGGTTCTCTCCTTCCATAGTGTGGGTCTCGGAATTGAACTATCATCATCAGGCTTGGTGGCAAGCACCCTTGACCCATAAGCCATGCTGCCAGCCCTAGACTGCATTCAAGTGTGAGGAAGTCCATGAGATATTAAGGAACTGTTTTCAATGTGGCCATTCCTCCATAGGTGCCTACGTTTGAGCACATGATTCCCAGCTGGATGCACTGGAACATTTTAGGGGTGGAAATTTATGGGAAGAAGTGACTCCCTGTGGTTGAGGCTGGAGGCGGTATGGGGCATGCAGCCTAGCTTCCTGTTGGCCTTCTTACTTCCTGATTGTAGTTGAAACATTACCATCTTGCCTTTGGCCCTAATTGCCATGACTTTCCAATATGATGGACTGTATGCGCTCTGTCTGTAATGTTGGGAGCCATTTGCCTGCTTTGAGCTATGCCCTAGTTTAGGGCTAAGCAGATATCAGTCACAAGTGCTGTGGGAGCAGGATGCTTTGATAAGCAAGAATCTTGTGACTCCTGAATGGAAATCTGCCTTGAGTCCAAGGCTGAGGACCTATTGTTAGTAGATTTAGGTGACTTGAATAATTTCACATATGTAAATGTGTGTTTGTTTTTGCTTGAACTCCTGACAGTGGTATTCTTCATCATACAGTTGTAAGAGTATAATTACAATGAGAAAAATACAGTCTAGGCCTCAGTATTGATTGAGCGCCCTCCCAAACTATCTTTTTCTCTCTCTCTTTATTTCTAAATCCTCATTCCCCACTTCAGGTAAGGTTCGATTTCTGCCAGCATATGGTGCCTAAACGTGGGACCTGAATACTGGGGACACAGTGAAGGATACCGCAAAGAAAAACTGAGATCAAGTTTAAGGAAAGGGGTGCACCGAGTAACTTTGGGAGTAAAAATGGGTCAGGGTAGTATTTGTTTGTCTTTTGTACGTATACTGGAAAATATGCTTCATGTTTGAGGGGCTGGGGTAGGACATCAGCAGCTCTGTAATTTCTTGGATTTCATAGATGACTGTCATTGGTTCCCTGAAGAAGGTACTGTAGATTTAAAAACATGGAAGAGAGTAGGAGAAGAACTTCAGGATTATTATGATGTTCATGGACCAAGCAAGGTCCCAGTGGATACTTTCAGTTTGTGGGCTTTAATTAGAGATAGTTTAGATCCTAGACATGAGATAGAAAATGTTCGTGCAGAAGAGGTAGTGAGTGTCACCAAGTCACAAGCAGCTCAAACAGAGGAGGAAAATAAAATTGAACCTTCTGCTCCTCCGTTAGAGGAGGCAGCTCTTATGGAGCCTGAAATTGAGCAAATATCCAGGAGTGAGCCATTAAATCCCAAAGAAGTGGAGCAGGAGGAGAGAGCTGCTAGGTCTCAGAAAGAGGACAAATTTTCAGTTTGTTGCATTGGCAAAAAAGGAAACAGATCAGAAGGAAACTAATTTAGGGGAAATCCAAAATTTACAGGAAAGGATAGAATTGTTGTCTGTACAAATGCATCAAATTAAGGAACAGCAGGCTCAGGAGAAACTACAATGCCAGGCAGGATATAATCCTCACCCAATAGCAAATCCAGGGGTAGACCTTGTCCTCTGTCCTTAGTGCAACCTTCTCTATCCCCATTGCAAGCTGCTGTAAGTAAAGCAGCGGAAAAGGTAGAAAACACTTCAAGGGTTTCAATTATTCCCTACTAAAGAGAAAAATGATGGACAAGGAAATCAGGTGAGTGAATATGTTCCCATTCCTTTTAATCAAGTGCAGCTTGCTTGTGCACACTATGGTCCAACTTCTCCTTTTACACAGGCGATACTAAAGTCCATGTCCCTTGAGGCCCTTCTGCCAGGGGATTGGAAGCAAATGGCCAGAGCATGTTTTTCAGGAGGGAATTATTTGTTATGAAAATCTGAGTATGCAGAAAAATATCAGTCCACAGCTGGAATAAATCAAGCTCAAAGGATACAGATTACCTTTCATATTTTAGCAGGAGAAGGATAATATCAAGGTACAGGGAATCAGCTGGCATTTGATATTGCTGTATATGCACAGGTCAATGCTACATCTAAGAAAACATGGTATAAACTTCCATCCGCAGGAAATAGGACTGAAGATTTATCAAAAATTAGACAACGGTCTGATGAATTGTATCAGGATTTTGTGGCTAGACTGATGCAGACAGCAAGTAGGTTACTGGGAGATTCAGAGTCAGGACTCTTGCTGGTAAAATAACTAGCTTATGAGAATGCAAACTCTGCCTGTCAAGCAGCATTGAGACCGTTTAGAAAAAAGGGGAATTTATCAGACTATATCAGACTTTGCTCCAATATTGGGCCCTCGCAAACTCAAGATGTAGCCTTGACTGCTTCTTTACTAGGAAAATCAGTTAAGAAGTACTGTTTCAACAGCAAATGCCAGTAAAAGGCAGGACTGCTGGTCCCCCAGGAAGGAACCTATGAAAAGACTTCAATGGAAAGTACTACCACAGGGTATGCCAAATAGCCCCACCCTGTGTCAAAAATTTGTGGCTCAAGCAGTTGCAAAAACTAGACAAGCTTATTCTCAAGTGTATATGGCTCACTACATGGATGATATACTTTTGACTCATAAGCAGGAGGGAATTTTACTTGCAGCCTATGCTCATTTACAGCAGGCTCTGAAAGAACAAGGGCTAATCATAGCTCCTGAAAAAAATACAAATGGAATCTCCATATACATATTTGGGCCATAAGTTATATCCTAAAACGATTTTACCTCAGAAAATTCAGATTAGGAAAGATGGGTTAAAAACTTTGAATGACTTCCAAATATTTTGGGACATATTAATTGGCTTAGACCTCACTTAAAAATTGCTACAGGAGCACTGAAGCCTCTCCTTGACATTTTAAAAGGTGATCCAGATCCTAAATCAGCCAGAGGTTTGACAGAAGAGGCCAGAAAGGCATTGTCTTGAATAGAACAAGCTATTGAAAATCAGCAAATAAAATACATAGATTATAGCCAGGATTATGGCTACTATTCATACTCCAACTGCAGTTTTATGGTAGAAAGAGCCTTTGCTATGGTTGCATTTACCTGTATCACCTGCCAAAGTGTTGACTCCTTATTATAAGGCTGTGGTGTGTTTAGTTCAAATGCCTCGAGTTGAATCTCGAAAATATTTTGGGAAAGAACATAATATAATAGGACTTCCATTTACAAAACAACAGTTAGATTGGTTATTTCAAAATGTGGATTCCTGGGCCATAGCTTTCGCTCATTTTTCTGGCATTATTTATAATCATTATCCAAAAGACAAGTTATTACAATTTGCAAATAGTCATGCTTTTATTTTTCCAAAAATTATGAAACAGGAATCTATTAAGGATGTTTCAGTGATATTTACAGATGGGTCTTCTGATGGCAGAGCTACTTATGTAATACAGGGGCAATCTTATGTTTTTCAATCTTCTCCAGCTTCAGCCCAAGTAATAGAATTTCGAGCTGTAGCTACTGTATTTCAGCTTATGGCCTCTGGTCCTTTTAATCTGTATACTGATAGTCATTATATTGCTAGAGCCTTAGAGGTGCTTGAAACTGTGCCTTATATCGAGACAAATAATACCAACGTTCAGGAATTATTTGGTTGGATACAAAAGTGTTTATATGCCCATTCTCAGCCCTACTTTGTAGGGCATATTAGAGCTCATACTGGGCTTCCAGCTCCTTTGGCTTCAGGGAATGATTTAGCATATGAGGCCACGTGTCACATAGGTTTATCTCAATTGGAATTAGCACAAAATTCTTATGCTCTTCATCACCAGAACAGCCAAAATTTGAGGAAGCAGTTTCGCCTTACTAGGGAAGCTGCTAGACAAATTATTAAACAATGTCACTCCTGTCCTAAACATCATTTGGTGCCTCATTATGGAGTAAACCTTAGGGGATTAAAGCCTAATCAGTTATAGCAAATGGATGTAACTCACATCTCTGAGTTTAGAAAGCTAAAACATGTTCCATTGATACTTATTCAGGATTTCTTATGGCCACCAATCAAACTGGAGAAGCTACTAAACATGTAATAGCACGCTGAATTAAATGTTCTGCTATAGCTGGCTTGCCATCTGTCATAAAAACAGACAGTGGTACAGGATATACTAGCCAAACTTTCCAACGTTTCTGTGCTCAGTTATCTATTGTGCATAAAACAGGAATACCATACAATCCCCAGGGTAAGGGGTTGTTGAACATGCCCAAGGAGTTTTAAAAAATCAATTTCAAAAAAAGGGGAGGGGGGGAGTTATACCCAAGATCTCCACAGAACTCTTTGAACCATGCTCTTTTTATTTTAAATTTTTAAAATGTGGATGCTCTTGGTTTTTCTGCTGCAGATAGGTTATGGCATCCCAAAACATTGGATACCTATGCACAAGTGAGATGGAAGGATCCGATTGATGGGAAATTGTCACTCTCTCTCTCGTGGCACACCCCCTCATCAGGTCCTCTGTCTCCTGGCCAGAAGGAGGGAACTGCGAGGGGGATACGGTACCAAGCTCTTGTCCCAACTCCCTTGGATTGCCCCAACCCCCTCTCCGCGGTAGCAGGGGGCCTTTCAGGGGATCAAAGGGATGTCAGGTTGCTGTGGCCTGCCCGTTTTCAGCCTCCTGGCCCACTCCAGAAAACAATCGGGCCTGGCCGGGTTCCCCATCTTGACCAAAGATGGGGATATATTGGGCCTCCAGGGCCACTGAAGCTCTGGCCCGCCATTTAAGGGCAGGTTTGCACTTCCCCGTGGGGCTGACTGCACCAGCTGCGGCTGACAGTTTGGGAGATGGAGGCGTGGCAGGCGCCGCCAATGATTGCCTCCTACTAGGCGGTTGCCCTGGCCAACGCCCTCTCCCGGGCCGCTGCCCCTGGTGATGCCCCTCCTTCTGAGCCCCCAAGGATCGCCCCCTCCTGGGCCACTGACCTCCACGCCAGGCTGGCCTCCCACCCTGTGGGGCCAACCGCCCCCGCTGCGGGCCGCCCCGGCCTTCCCCTACTGAGCCCCCTGAGGATCACCCCCTCCTGTGCTCCTGCCACCGAGTCTGTGGTGCGACGCAGCCCCCAGGCAGAAATGGCAGCCGCTTTCCAGCACCCAGGCCGCAGCTTGAATTGGCAGCTCCAGGCAGGGCAGGATGCTGGCCAGCTCCTGCTCCGGGCCTCTCGCAGGCTGCTGGGGGCCAGTGATGGTGGCGCACACCAGTAGGATAAGCTGATGGAGGCAGAGGCAGGAAGATCTGTGAGTTTGAGGCCAGACTGCATGACACTGATTGTGTGTGCTCACAGGATGCACTGGGAGCTGCAGATTGATGTGGGACAATCGTGACTTAGCCTTAGTGCAGGCTTGCCACTGCCAGACGTCTAAGGGTTTCCAACCATCACAACCAACCATCACCAACTGTTTAGAATGCAGCGGTCAGAGCCTCACCCAAGTCTGACAGCCTATCAGAATGGACTTTGCCTGGCTGCAGATTATGGGACAAAGATCGATTGGTCCTTCACTCCCTTTTAGCCCTGCCCCTACCCTATATAAGTTATTTTGTAATGGTTAATAAACGAGATCCTTCCTGGACAGACTCCCGACTCAGCGTGTCTTTTTTCTCCTGAGTGGAGAGGGGCTGGGTCGCTACACTCACCATCCCGCTCAGCCCCTGGAGGAGGCCGGCTGGACCAGCTTCGCCACCTCTACCTGCCGGTGATGCCGGCAGACTGGTGCCCCGTGTGAAGACATGGAAGATCGCTGACGGGCCAATCAGTCTGCGGGTGAGTGTACCCCCATAAGTTATGGGGCAGTCTGTTTTCAAACCCACCTCCCCAAAACCCCGAGATGAGTCATCTGAGACGGTGACTGTTTTGGTCAGAGAAAAACTTACACCCTAGCCTACACCCAACCCTTCACCGGTCTCAGGAAGGAGTTTTTCCCCAAAGCTTCCCCACACCAGACCAGATGTTAATTCCTTCCAGTCTCCCTCGGCGCCCCCATCTTATGGTAGGGAGGCAGTGCCTCACTTCGGGAACCCTACTAACCTTTCTCCTATCAATGTGGTCCCCCCCTTCAGGAACCCTACTAACCTTTTGCCCATCAACTTGGCCCCAGGTGGCAACCGGCCAGTAGCAGCTTGGTATCCCTGGGAGGCCCAGGAGCTAAAAGAGCTAAGAAAGGCAGTGGCAGAAGATGGAGCCAATTCCCCCTGGACAGAGACCATCCTTGAAGGGCTAGTCCATCGGTTCTGCACTATCCGTGACTGGAGGGAACTGCTAAGGCAGCCCTTCCTGGTCCAATGTTTCTAAAATCATCGGCCTATTATCAGGAGGAGTGTTGAGCTCAGGACGAGCGTAATCAGAGCACCCAGCCTCCCATTCCTATCACTTATGGTATGCTTACAGACTTGACAGACCAATTCTCCATGGGCTTACAGCAGGCAGCCATTCCTGCACCATATTCAGATCAGGTGCGTGCCTTAGGCCTAGATGCCTGGTGAAAGCTAGAGGAGGGACCTACTGAATCCCCTGTCTCAGTCATCACTCAAAAGGTAACTGAGGATCTTCCCTCATTTATTGACCGGGTGGAGAGGAGTCTTAAGAGAAAGTTTCATGCAGGAGATCTCCGCAACAGGCTCATTCGCTCCTTGGTTTGGGATGGTATGAATACTGACCACAAATTGGCCTGTGCTGGAATGCAAAAATCAAGAGATGGAAAGATGGATAGTGGCCTCCAGGGATGTAGAATCCTTGTCCCACCAAACCCGAGCTATGATGGCTGCTTTGCAATTGAACAGGTAGGAGGAGACTACCCTTGTAAATGCCCTTCAGCAGGTTCCAGTAGGCAAGGGACAGACATGTTTTCGCTGTGGCAGAGAAGGGCATTTCAAGAGGGAATGCCACAACCATCTAAAAGGAGCCCCACCTTTGCCTAGCAATCCACCCCGCACTCCATGCCCTTGGTGCAAGAAGGGGTTTCATTGGGCCAGAGATTGTAAGTCCAAGTTTAACATACAGGGAGGGTCTTTAAACTCCACTTGGGGTCATCCCCAGCCCCATTAAATAAGGGGAAGAGGACAATACAAACACACTGGACTGTCCCCTTAGTCCCTGGACTGAGGCCCAAAATGACTCTCACTATAGGGGACAGAAACTTCCTGCTCCTTATTGACACAGGGGCAGATCATATGGTAATCAGAAGGGAAGAGGTACCTCCTTCTTGGTACTTGATCAAAGGACCCTCCCCTTGTTAGGTGTAGGCAGCCAATCTACATCATGGGATATGGCCGACTGGTTGACTTGGACAGACCCAGATGGTAACTGCGGGGAGGTGCGCCCCCTGGTGGTGGCTGGTTTAACTGTCAACCTACTGGGCCAGGATATCTTGGGAGAAACTGAAGCCTATATAACCACTGATCATAAGGCTTTGTATCAGGACCTTCCAGACAATGGGGAGTACGAACAACATTCCAAACAAGGGCAAGAGGCACACCCCAATTATCAGGATGACTCCCATTTTGAAAGGACCCAAAGAAGCCTAGCTCAGATTCACTGCCAATCCTGAGGGCCACTGCTCGCCATATTCCCACACCTCAAATCCAGTGGCTACCTGGGGAGCCTATCTGGATTGAGCAGTGGCCACTCCCTACACCCAAGCTAAAACACCTAGAAATATTAGTGCTACAACAACTTTCTCTTGGACATGTTAGACTGTCCACAAGTCCCTGGAATTCTCTTGTTTTTGTAATAAAAAAGGCTAATGGCTCCTGGAGACTTTTACATGACCCGAGGAAGATCAATGAGAGGATGATCCCATTTGGAACTCCACAGAGGGGACTCCCTTGGATCCCCGCAATTCCCAATTCCTATCATCTTGTCATTATTGACATTAGGGTTTGCTTCTTTTCCATACCGTTACATTTTCATTGCCCTCACTGAACTTCCAGGGACCAGATAAAAGGTTTGAGTGGACTGTTCTACCTCAAGGAATGGCTAATAGCCCTACTATTTGCCAATATTTTATGTCTCACCTCTTTTCCTCCTTACAAAATATACCAAATACTATTTTTTATATTTACATAGATGACATTATCCTAGGCAGTCCCAGTCCCACTAGTATAAAGAACCTCACAAATATGTGCCTGGATATCCTCTAAGCCAATAATTTCAGGGTGGCCTCTGAAAAAATGCAAACAGTCCCTCCTTTTAAAATCTTGGGTTCCATCTTGTCCTTGGACTCTGCTTCCCCAGTTAAACCCCAGTTACACATCCAGGATTCCTACACCCTACCTCAACTTCAAAAGGTTTTGGGAGAAATTAATTGGATGAAGCCATGGATCCCCATTTCCACTGAACAGTTGTCTCCACCGTTTGATCTTTTAAAAGGCCCTGATTTGTCTTCCCCTATTATTTTATCTTCCCACCACAGACACATATTACACCAAGTCCAACAAGCCATTGATAATACATCATTAAAAAGATATGATACCAGCCTACCAATTTTTCTATATATCTTCCCCAGGGAGACCTTATAAACCGCACTATTGGCTCAAGAAGGTGAGCACATCCATTGGATCCACCTCTCAGTGGGCGGAGCCCCCTGGGTCTGTCCCATGACTAATCAAATTGCTGATTGCATCATTAAAGGCCGAGATACCTCTATTAGGATATTTGGCACAAAGCCTCATTTTCTTATCGTCCTCCTTAAAATTTCTGATTTTATTTGGCTTCAGAGAAATAATTCTTGGGTAGCCATGGCTCTTGAAGGATTTTTGGGAGAAACTGATTGCCACTACAGCCCCCACAAGTGAATGAGCTCCTTCCCCCACTTAGAGTGGTGTTCTCCTAAGCTCTTTTTGTCCCAATCTGATCCCAATTTCCTTACTATTTTCACAGATGGGGGATGCATGGGAGCCTCCATGGTAGTATATCCTCCCTTTAATGTAGGTCAACCACCAGTCCCCATTCAGACCATTACTCAAAAAATTGAGGGTTTGGCTCAGTTTAAAGAATTTTTTGCTGTCGTTCTTGCTTTAGACAAGACTAAAGAACCTTTTAATCTGTTCTCTGAAAACCTTTAGGTGGTTAACCTTCTACCTGGCTTGATTGAATCCTATATTAAACATGATTCCAATCCCATCACTCCATTGCTGATCCAAGCCCGGACTCTACTTAAACGTAGAGTTAATTCCATCTTCCTTCAACATCTTAGAAGACACCAAAACCTGCCAAGACTCCGGTCTGAGGGAAATAAACTTGCTGATAACTTGGCCTCAGAGTGTCAATGCAACACTGTCACTGAGGGCACACAGTTCCACTCATTAACCCATGTTAATTGGAGTGACTTTAAAAATAAATTTCCACATACTTCGGATAAAGACCTTAAGAAAATAGTTAGAACCTGTAAATCTTGCCAGCCCTTCCTCCAAATACCCCCACTGCAAACATCTGGAGGTAATTCCAGGGGACTCCGTCCCAACAACTTGTGACAAATAGATGTTACCTAGTATTCCCCCTTTGGGAAACTCAAATATATTTTCCTCTCAGTTGATACCTTCTCCCATGCCTGTTGGGCATCAGCACATGCTGGGGAAAAGGAAAAACATGCTGTTAGTCACATGCTTCAATGCTTTGCCATCCTTGGACTGCCAGACCAGATTAAAAACAGACAACGGCCTGTGTTTGTAAGCAAAGCCTTCACCAATTTCCTCCAAAATTGGAAAATTTCATATGCCACAGGCTTCCTGTATAATCCTTGAGGTCAGGCAATTGTTGAAAGATACAACCAAACACTTAAATCTCAATTGTGTAAGCAACAGGAGGAATCTGTACCCCCACATGATCAGCTAAAAGAGGCATTATTTACCCTAAATATTTAAAAAATTTCTAAGGAAGACACACATTTATCCACTTTTCAAAAACATTGGTCCGCATCTGTTATATACAGCTCCATCTGGGTCAAATGGAGAGATCCATTAATGGGAGCTTGGAGAGGACCAGACCCACTTCTCACAGCAGGAAGAGGGTTCAGATGTGTCTTCCCTCAAAATGAAAAGAGACCCATTTGGGTGTCTGCAAGAGATTTAAAACACCTGCCTCTATCAGAGTTTAATGATAATCACCCTTCCAGAGAGTGTCTCACAACTGAGGACTAGGTCTTGATTTACTAACTGCCGAAAAAGGAGGCATCTGTTTGTTTTCACAGGAAAAGTGCTGCTTGCCTTATCTGTGATGATGTGGAGGAGAAGGCGGCGAGAACTTCAAGATATTTTCTTGTGTACTAGTTTTTATAATGTTTCATCTTTTCTGTTCCCTTTGCTTGGCCCCTTTCTTGTTCTCCCTTTCCTCCTGACTGAAGGCACCAACATCTCGAGAAAATTAAACCAGTCCTTAGTCCAGTACTTAGAGTTATTGGCTATCCTCTAATGAAAGGTCATCCCCTACTCTCCATTTGGCCAATGACAGGTAAGAACTCAGATGAACTGAGACAACCTAAGACAGGCCATGGAGTGGATCCATCATAAGCATGATGCATGACACCCAGTGACGGGTAAGATCTCCGGTGGGAGACAACCTAAGACAGGGGTCATGTACCTCTGCTGTTTATTTTAAAATAGAAGGGGGAGATGTTGGGCCTCCAGAGCTGCTGCAGTTCCGGCCTGCCCTTTAAGGGCGTGTTTGCAGTCCCCCGTGGGGCCGACTGCACAGGCTGCAGCTGACAGTTTGGGAGATGGAGGCATGGCAGGCACCACCAATGATTGCCTCCTCCCCGGCAGCTGCCCTGGCTAATGCCCTCTCCTGGGGCGCTACCCCTGGCGATCCCTCCCCCTCCTGAGCCTCCAAAGATCTCCCCCTCTTGGGCCGGTGACTTCCGCACCAGGCCGTCCTCCCACCCCACGGGGCCAACTGACCCCTGCCAAACAGTTAGGATTTCTTCAGGTCCAACAGGAAATGGCATGGTCCAGACCCAGTATTAATATGGGAAAGAGGGCATGTTTATGTTTTTCCACAGGACACTGAGAATGCCAGGTGGCTGCCAGAAAGGCTGGTCCAGTTCGCAGGCACTGAAAGGAGGAAGAGTGATGCTGTTGTAGCTATCTGAGATGGAATCAGTTCGCCTGATGATACATGGAGATCTGTATAGGACTCATGTACCAGATTCAACTATGCTGCTTCCAGCCATATGGGAAGAAAAGGAAATTGTAGTGATGGTGAATGATACTCACCTGTCAGGACATCCTTCCATGGGAAGAATAGCAGTACAGTAAAAGCCTGACTTAAATTAATCAGATATATTGTGGATTGATCAGGAAATCAGGACATTGTACAATTAAGTATTCCTCATGATGTTACCAGGTTTAATGTTTACTTTGTTCTGTGTAACCTGACTAATTTGCATTCCCATAAGAATGCAAGTTATGGTCTTACAGCAGTTTCCATTTATTGTGGTTTCCTGTAAATGTTACAAAACTTTGCTTGGTATGTTATGCAGACTATCACTGGATTGGTGTTACTCCTAAGATATACAATCAGTCAATATGATTGAGAGAAAAGAGTGCATTTACAAGGGGTTTGGCATAATGAAAATTTATCCTTAGATTTGGTTCAGTTACTCTGAAAAATAGTGTAAGATGAAAAATACAGAGACACTTGAATTTGACACAGCAAAAACTACTGCTGAGTTGTTTGCAAAATTGAAAGCTACTTTGCTTTTAGGGTCTTCTATAACCTCAGGGATAGAAAGTATTATAGCCTTGGTCCTATGTGTTCTCTTTAGAATTTGCATCCTCCCTCCATTGGTGATATCCTCAGCACATTCCTGGGATATGTAGGCTGACATTCGAAGTTCTCAGCTCCAAACTCTACCTTAAGTAGAGTTGCCCCTTGCAGGGGCTGGTAGCCAGAAATGGAAACTTTCTCTCGAACTAAGCTAACCTAAGACAAGGAGTGAATAGTGGGCATTCATGTACCAATGATGGGTAAGGCTTATTTTTGGAGAGAATGACCTAAGACAGCCACAGTATTTCTGCCCATAGCTGGGAAGGCTATGGTTCTTTAAAAACAATAAAAACCGGGGAGATGTTGGAAGCCATTTGCCTGCTTTGAGCTATGCCCTAGTTTAGGGCTTACCAGATGTCAGTCACAAGTGCTGTGGGAGCAGGATGCTTTGATATGCAAAAATCTTGTGACTCCCGAATGGAAGTCTGCCTTGAGTCCAAGGCTGAGGACCTTTTGTTAGTAGATGTAGGTGACTTGAATAATTTCACATATGTAAATGTGTGTTTGTTTTTGCTTGAACTCCTGACAGTGGTATTCTTCCTCATACAGTTATAAGAGTATAATTATTCTGAGAAAAATAAAGTCTAGGCCTCAGTATTGACTGAGCGCCCTCCCGAAACTATCTTTTTCTCTCTTTCTTTATTTCTCAATCCTCACTCCCTACTTTAGGTATGGTTCGATTTCTGCAGGCGGGCTTTGGCACTGTAATAAAAACAATCCTTCTTCCTGGTCTTTTTATTTATTTTTTTGATGGGAGTTGGGGTCGGGAAGTGCATGAGTTAGGGTTTTTTTTTTTGTAGTCTAACTGTCCTTGAACTGTTTGTAAATCAGGCTGGCCTCTGTCTCACAGACTTCTGCCTCCTGGCCTGCTTCCTGAGTGCTGGGATTAAGCATGTGAGCCAGTATGCCCAGCCCCCCTTCATTCTTTAAGTTGGTTCTTGTCCAGTATTTTGTCACAGCACTGACAAAATGGACTACTATACACATATACATAAAATCTGATTTTATATTTGTATGCCTTACATACAATTCCAAGAAAAATGTGCTTTCATCAACAATCATAATGCCCAGCCTAGAATTGTCAAATTCTGACATATTGGTATCAAACTTGCAACTTAGTAAGTTTACAAAGAGCCAAGAATGAAGTAAAACCCCAATAATTTCCAAACACTTCTAAGCACATTCTGAGCTATTTGAAATAGTTTAGTTGACTCACTTGCTAGACTGTCAAAGAAAATAGTTTTGTGTTTTTAGAATTCAGAATTCTTAATGTATAAATGTTCTTTGAATTCCACTTTCAAGTGATTGCAACATCCAGTTTTCCTATTAACAATTTGCATACAATCTTTAGCATAGTTTATTTTTATAGCTCAATTGGTTTTGATTTTAGGAGTCTTTAACCAGCAATAAAATTTCAGGCATACAGTAGACATAGTGCTGTCAATGAAAGGGAAATGATGCTTTTACATATTGTAAACATAATTATTTTGCCAGCAGTTCCTAAGTAAACACAACGGTAGTCGTCGTCTGAGCAGTTCACTGATGCATATTACAGGCATTTCAGTGAAGTATTGTTTATAATGCCCTCTAAACTTTGGTTTTCATCTTCGTGTATATATAATGAGGTATGTGTGCACATGTATGTTTTTGTGAATTCTTGGGTGTGAATACATGTGACACAGGGTGTGTATGATAACTTAGAATTCTCCATAATAGTATGTGCTCAAAGCAGAGTGGCTGTAAGCCTCATTAAAGAAGACATAAAATCATAAATCCCTCAGAGTGGTCTACTGGCCCTTGGCAGGTTGACTTTGCTTAAGTCTTACCTGGTCCAGCTGGTCACTCCCTGGACTTTAGGAGCCTATTTATGGAGCCAACCTGTCTCCTTTAATGCCTCCAGATAGCTGTGTGTCCTTCCTGAAAGACAGCAGACCCTGGCACCCAGTGAAGTCCCACAATTGTGGTTGGTAGAAATGCTATGTAGATTCCACCCTCCTTTCATCAAGCACAGAAGCCTTCTTTGCATGGGAAGGTTTCTCCCCTTTGCCTTTGATGCCTTCAATAAAAGACACCCTCCTTGCCTGTTGCATGTCTGGCTCTGATTCTTATTCTTAAACACTAAAACACACCCTTTCTCCTCTCCTAAAATCTAACAGGCAGTCCATGTTTTGTTCCTTCTATGACATAGGATTTCACTTCTTTTCCCCCTACATATTCTAGGTTAGCTGTTTCCTGTGAATTCTGGAATTCTCCCATCCCTGCATCTCCTCACACTATAGATGAATACAATACCAAATCTGGTACTCATATCCATTCTGAGAATCTGAATTCAGGTCCACATGCACAGGAAGTCCTTTGAACACTGAACTGTTTTCCCACTGCGCTTTTGAGGCTATTAGTTTTTGGATATAAGCAGTGTCAAGGATAGATTTGAATCCAGGTCCTTCCACAGCAAGCCATAGCCCAGACACACAGGTCTGTCTTCTCTGCCTTTACATAGGGTATCACGCAGGCTATAACTGTGTATTTGGATGTATCTTTCTGTGCATCTTGAATTCTATTTTTGAGATTGTACTTACAAGTAATCTTTCTTCACTTAAGTGTACAAAAGAATTGTAAAGGTGCTTTAAGCCAGTTTTTATAACCAAGAGCCTCTTGTCCTTCCTTTAGCATGTTACTATTTTAAAAGAGTACTTGAAAAAAACCAAATCCCTGGCTCGTATAGCAGAGCATTTATGACCAGCTTTGCGGGACTGTTGTTGTTCCATTATGAGTCAGGAAGAGATTTTCCAAATGACATTTAAGTGTGTCCCCCGCCCAAAGCCTTAAGTTAAGGATGAAAGCCTTGTGACTGTTTAGAGCGAACTGCCAACTGCCATTGTACTTTGATTTTTATTTATTTATATACTTTTAGTGTCATTTAGCAAATGGTACATGGAGGATAGACTTGTATTGATGGTCATCCATTCTGTGCAGTCTGCTGTCAAGTAGATTATCAGTTTCCTTAGTACTGGAAGTTGAATTTAGAGGGTGTCTTAGTAGTAACTTACTTTGTAATTGTTTGTATGTGCATGCTGTGTGTGTGTGTGTGTGTGTGTCTGTATCTGTGTGGGTAGATACCATAGGTCTGCCTCCAGCTGTAATCCTTCAGGTGCCATCCACCTTGTTTGTTTGAGAGCAGCTCTCTCCTTAGCCCAAGACTTGACAAGTAGATCAGGTTAGCTCCCCAAAAACAAGGTTTGGAGATCCACCTGTCTTTACTTCCCCAGCACTGCGATTACAAGCACGTACAACCAGGCCCAAGTTTTAATGTGGGTACTGGGGATCAGTCTGCAATGGGCATCTCCAGATTGAGCATAGCTATTCCATGCCCTAGCTAAACCAGGTAGTTAAATCTGGACGTCCTCAACTCGAAGTGTGGAAGTGGAAACGGCTGGCCCAGCTGCCCAAAGGTGTGGGTTTGAGAACCGATCAGCATGCATCTGGTTGCTTTGACTACCCACAGATTTATGGCTTCTGAATTCCCCAAAGGCTTGAGAACTTAAACTTTACAGTCTTAGGTTCTTTTTGTTCTTCTCTTCTCCTGTATAAAAAGCTGCCACTGAGAAAGACTTGCACTGCATTTGGGACATTTTCCCAGTGTGGTTGCTCCCAGCTATAAAAGACTTTCTTGTGGTGATATCTTCTGTCTGAGTGGTCTTTTTTGGTGAAAAATTTCCCCAAAACTCAGGCTTGTAGAGGAAGCATTTAACCAACTAAGCCATCTCCACATCCCTATTACTTAGGGTTCGTAATTGAATAATTTGATTATAAGTTTCTTAAAGGAATGGAGTCTACTCTATGCTAGATTTCGTTGAACCACATCTTGCTTTGGACATGACCCATTTACATTAGTCTATCTTTCCAGTGGAGACAATGGGGTCCTTTCACAAGTGTTTTGGTCTTTCCATTTTGTGATGTAGCTCCCCGACAAACCCCATAGAATGCCCACTACTTTTTCCATAATTTCCATTGTATTTCTTGGAAATAAGGTGTATGCTAATCCCATTTCAATCAAAAGAGCTTGGGACTCACTGTATTAATGGTTATTTGTAAGTAAGAACTTGCTAATTTTTTATTCAAAAATATTTATCTAACCCTATCTAACGCATTTTGTAAATAAAACTTTCACGAGCCTATCCTACAGATAGTGACACATATTGGACTTAAGAATGCTGTCCATCTTTGAGTCAGCATGTCTTGTTAACCTGGAAATTAGCAAGTAGGCCAGGATATGTACAAGTGGGCTCCAATAGCCTTCTGAGACGTGGAATTAAAAGGTCTGAGAGGGTACCACCACACAGGGCTTTTTGAAAACATGGCTTCCAGTGGTCAAACTTTGGTGTTTGTGCTTGGAATACAAGCATTTTACCGTCTGAGCTATCTCCTCAGCCCCTGGAGTTGTTTTACATAACACTGTAAGGATGGTGGAATGTGTTGGTTTCTTCACAACAGTCTAAACAGTGTTGTGTAATGATGGGTTAATTCAGGTTCTCATGGTTTGACTGACTAAGCCATCTCTCCAGCACATTCAGATTATTTTTTTCATCAGGGATGGGCATGGGGGACAGATAGGATCTCACTCTTGCTCATGCTCACTTTGAACTTGCTTTGTGTTCCAATCTGGCCCTAAAATTGTGTCAATCCTCCTGACCTAGTCCCTTGAGTGCTAAGACTACAGGTGTGAGCTACCATACTGAGAAGGCAGAGTCAGGTCAACAGACAACCCCACAAAACAGACTTCAAGAATTCCATAACTAACATTGCACAGAACTCAATAAGTGAAAGCAAAACTTGAAACAGTCTTTTGCTGCAGATAGGGGTAGATTTAAACAAACTTTTCCCTAAATGAATTTCCTGGTACAAAAATCTTAATTTTTTAAAGGAATGATATGGTTTTGAATATGCTCAGGATGCTTTTAATGATGTAAGATCTTTCCCAAAGGGCTTGCTCATGTTACAGAAAGAATAGAATTTCATCCAAACAGGAGACATTCTGGAATTGTCTTCCGGTTTGTAAGGATGGATTGAGGGAAAACCAGACAGAAATATGAGAAATGAATTCTTACAAATGTGATCTGCCCAGGTTTGTTCTGAGAGAAAGTGCTTATAGACTCAAACGCTGGGATATAGTATTTCAATCAAATAAATTTCATGGAATTAGGCACTTAATGAAAGTGTGCTTGTTATTTTATTTGGCTTTAAGAAAGGAATCTCTCCGAGGCAGAGCTTGTCAAATTAAAGCCCTGATTCTGCGGTAGTGACTGACATTTTTATTGCTTGTTAAAATTACTCTCCCTAACACAGGAAATGAACTCTTCAATCTTGATACCATTCATAATGTTAAGGATTCTCCCAAATGTACCAAATTACCATAATTTTTCTGCTTGTTCCTTTTTGCAGAGTCATTCATTGATTTCCCTTTTTGTATTTGAACTGCAAAGAATGCTTTAAATTTTATTAATTCTTACCTTGCTTGGGGTGCCTTTAGAAATGGGTGTGCCCTCTGCAGAACTGCATTTCTTCCTTTCATATTATGGTGGGAGCCAAGTGACCTCTGTCTTGCCTTTCTGCAAATGTAACATCTTGACACTTGTTGACACCAATTGTTTTAGCCTGGAGTTTCTTGCATGCCTTTTAGAGTTTCTTATAGTCTAAACAGACAAGTCTCCCCACCTGTATCCACCCTACACATGCCCTTGGCTCCTTGAACATTCAGCAATCTGTCTCTTAGCAACCCAAGTCCACCACACCTCCACCTAGCCCTTGCAGCAGCAGTATATAAGAGCTCTGTTAAAGATAAAAAATAAAGATTTGTTGACTTGATCAGAGAAACTGCCTTGTTGGCCCTCCATGTGCCTTTGTCTCTTTCATTCCAGGTTTCTGAGGACTCATGCCCAGTTGATGCCCTGCTGGTCAGGGCAACTGGTGCCAGAACATTGGGCTGAACCACCCTTCGATTCCTGTGAACACCATCCAACACTTTGTTCAAGGTAACTTCATTCACTAAGCCACAGCGGCCAAAAGAGTTAATGCACCGGGTTGCCTCGGGCTGCCCCTGCCTGAAAGTTTGACCAACATCACTGAATTGTGGATGGCAAATGGTGAGTTTTGGCATGGGACAAGAAACAAGTAAGCATGACTTACTTGTTACAAGCCTCAAAGAGGGCCTCAAGGCACAAGGAGTAAAAATTAGAAAAAGGATTTATTACATCCTTTGTAGTTTCTGGTTGAGGTTTGCCCATGATTTCCTCAAGAAGGGACCATTCATAAAAAGAATACAGAGATAGAAATTTCATTCAATGTCTAATCATTTGCATGTGCTCTTCCCTCTTAGGACTTCTTTTAAAGTGTCTCAGAAGTATTGTGCTGTCTAGAAAACTTTTCTTTCTTTCCTAATTTCTCCTTTGACCTGTTCATCATTCAGGAGTGTGTTGTTTAGACTCTGTGAGTTCATTAAATCAATAAGAATTCTTTCAGTATTGATTTTAAGTTTTATTGCATTGAGTTATGACAGAATGCATGGAATTATTTCAGTATTTTTTGGATTTAATGACATTTATTTTGTGCCCCAGTATGTGGTCATTTTGGGAAAAGTTCCAACAGGTGCTAAATAGAATGTGTATTCTTTCGTATTTGGATAGGATATTCAGTAGATGTCTGTTAGGTTCATTCAATAGATGGTATTCTTTAATTAAGGTGTCTCTCTGCTTGTTCCCTTTCCTGTTAAACTGGCTAATGGAGTTTGAATGTCTGGGAATTTTGCTGGAAATTCATCTGGGTCTCAGTTTTTATTATTTGGAAGGTTTTTGTATTATTGTTTCATTTTCCTTATGTTATGGGTTATCAGGAACTATTTTTTTGTTTATGTTTTGAGGTAAAACATTCCAACTTGTCTGGAAGGGCTTCAAAGCTGCAGGTGAGGGAGTGAACTCCATCAGAGCTTGTTGCCTCAGGACAGGGTAAAGCTGTAAATACCTTGCCTCTAGAGTTAAGAGAAAAAAATGGTTATTCCTTTGGCTTCTTGCCACCATCATTCCCCTATTTATAAAGATGGCTACCCTAAGCGTTTCGTGTCTGTCTTTCATTCCTGTCTCTTATGATTTGGCAACAATCCAGATTGTGTTATTTGTTTGTGTCTGTTTTGTCTTAAATGTTGTGATTGCTTCATTGTGGCCAGAGTGAGTCTGAAAATGTCAAAATGTCACTACTTTAAATGTAAAGTAAAGCAGTTATTCAAAAGTTCTTAGATCACAAAGAAAAGGAGAAAAGGAAACTATTAGATATCTGTAAGAGGAGGATTTTTCACCATTTATTGCCCTGCAAAGCCCAAGGCTGAGCTAAAGAAAAAATATTTAGAAAAATGTGATATTTACAGGGTGTGGTTTAATCTCTGTCTTTGCAAACACATTCTTCTACAGCAGCTCATGGTTGAGCAAGCCTTTTCTTTTGTTAATTACTCTGGGTTACATCATGTAAATTCCACCAGCTCCACACCTTACCCTACGGTGCTTTGCTTTCCAAAACAATGCAGCTTTTTTTTTTTAACAGTTTGTAGTTTGCTAAACTAAGGAAATAGCTCATTGTTAGTGCTCTTACCTAGCATACATAAGGCTGTGAGCTCAATCTCCACCCACATCTTATTTTCTTATTTGAACACAATTGATTCTTTCCCAATCAAAAAACTGGCTTTAGCTGTATTGTATTTTGCTACACAGCAAAAATGATGGCAACAGAAACAGTACAGGTATTTCCATCCCTGCTAGTAATTGATGAACTCAACAGCTCTTCTGTCCCACATAAACCACTGAGTTTAAAAGAAATAAATCTTTGTATGTAAATGATATGTAAATCATTGATAATGCTGAGAGATTGACTCTGGAGCTGGATTGGCCATCTCATTTCAGACTCAATCCTGCTTCAAAATGTTCTTCAAAACTCTTACAGGATGAGGCTGGCCACCTAACCCTGTAACAAGTAATAAGAAGAACAATACAACCTCAGGGTAAGGACATTATTCTGTTGAGGATAACTAAGGATAACTAAGGGATAAACTAATTTCAACAGGTTAGTATTCATCTTCCTCCTATACTCAAGTTGTATTGCTGGCTGCCGCTTTCAATGTTTTTACATCTCATGGTCCCAAGACAGCCACTATTCTAAGTAGAGCTAAACATTTTAAGTTTTGTAAAAAAAAAAAAAGTTATATACCATGCAATATAAAACATTTAACTGGGTACCTTCTAAGAGTAAAAAAGAGGTTTCTATTATATACCATGTGCTTATCCGTGATTATGGCCAATACCCTTACCTAATTCAAAATGTCCACACCCAAAAATTTACTGGTTCTATAAAAACTCCAGGAGATTATGATAATCTGGGAATTTCCTGGACCAAAGGCATTTAATCACATGTCCTAATCCTAATGCAATCTATGTTTATGTTTTGGTTTTCATTTTATATTATTGATGGGATCATAGAAAAACAAGAGCTTCTCACATGGGCTTTTGTATACATCTACTGGTTTTTAACCAGGAACTATTTTAAATTCTGACATTCATTTATATAACTTCTTTATCTGTTTTTAAAGAAAATTATTTTGGATTTTGACATCTTTATGATATATTTATTGATTTCAAAATGTAATTATTTAAAATTTTACATTGTTTTATATTTGTCAGTTTCTAAAGGAAACTTCCATGTCCTTGAGCATCACTGCTTTTCAGTTTCTGACAATGTCCTGAACAAACTAAAAGAGAAAAACATTTTTTTTATCAACTCTTTGCAGGGTCCTTTAGACACCATTGCTTTCTATGTTCCTTATTATGGACATGTACTTCAAATTTTCATGATAAATTATAATATGATTTATCTGATCCAGACAAAAATGTACCGTATAAAGTAGTCTTGCCTCCTGTTTAGTTAAAAAAAACGGAGTTGTAACTTATTAAATCTCTCAGGTTATGACTAACATAAATAAACTAAATAATTATGAGTATAAGTTTTCATGCCTATGGAATACATCAAATAGCAAGAGAGGAACTCAGGTCTGACAACAGTAAAGACAAAAACTTCTGTTGGCCTGGTCATGCTCGATCTTGGGTACTCACCATCACCCATGGGCTCACAAGATCAAAATTACTAAGTGAACTAGTATCTTAATATTTAATGTTCTGCTTTAATTAATTAAACCCATGTTCTGAATTAAGTGACCCAGCAGAAGTAAAGACTCACCTGCCTAGATAAATTTAAATGAGTTAAAGGTACTTTCATTTGCACTGGTAATGATTAAACTTAACAACTCTCCTGTGGAATGCAAACCACTGAGTTAAATCCTAAAAGGAAACAAATGCCTCTTTGAGTAAATAATATTGATAGATCATCATATGCTGCTTAACAAGTAAGAGGGCAAAACAGCCTCAGAGTAAAGCCATTCTGCTAAAATAGATAAAGTAAAAAGGATTTTATGAAGAAAAATATTAAGATCATATTACACAGCATTCCTGAGTTGAATCACTGTCATCCTCATGACTTCAGCTGTATCTATTTATAAGAGTTCATCAAGTATATATAATTTTGCCCTAATCACAAATGATCTCCTTCATTTAGGAAAAAATTAGCTACAGGTCACCTATACATCTGTAAACTTTAATCTATATTAAAAAATTATAATGATTGGATAGCTCCAGATTAAAAAAGAAAAAGATCTATACAAATAATTAAAGTTTTAAATCAATATATTACTATATAAAAAGAAAAAACATGTATGTAAATCTTGAAATTTCTAAGGTTATCATTTAAATGGTCTAAAAAATGAATATATGTTTGGTTTTTATATTAAAAGTATTAATTGATGACAATCCCACTTTTTCCAATATTTTGCCACATTAGGCTTGCCCCCAAAAGTAAAAAACTCACAAACCACAGGGATAAGCTATCATGGAGCACAATTTATAAAAACAAAAAGGGGGAATAGAGAGCCTGTGACCCCACATTCAGCTCCAAGTAGCATTGTTTAAAATTTTCAACAATCCAAAATGGAACCTAAATTTGTCAGACATTGGAGTAAAAAAAACAGAGACCAGAGGTACATGGTTCTATGTTCCCTATGGATGAGTCACAGCCTTTTTTTGATACTAGCCTCCAAATGTAAAATATTACAGGACCAAAGACCAAATAGAACTAGGAAAAGAAAAGAGAAAAATTTAACCTCTTAGCCCAGGAGGTAGAATCCCCTGAGGCCTATGTCTTCTTCCACAGATTGCCATGACTACCAAAGACCTACTATAGATAATGATGGAGTTCAAGTAGGAATTGGACAGGACAAACCTCCAACACCCACCAACAGACTGCAGTCCAAGGGAGAATTATGTCCGGCACAACCTCATGGATAGCCAGCCAGACTACCCTCTTCACAACACTGTACACTTGGTGGCCTGACCTACTTGGCCAAAGGGAACCTGGACATTGATGGCTGGACAGATATGGGAGGTGGACAGACTGTCTATACCCCTGGAAGGCTAAAGCAGTGTGCAAAAACAGGCCTAACAATATGTATTAATGCAAACCTTTTTCAGGGAAAAAATGATTCCTATGTGTTTGTAATAGTACTGTACAGGAAATGGCAATCAGTTATGTTTAACAAACTTATGGGGTTTATCAATGCCCTTTTATTGGATTCTTATTGCTTGTCACCTTTGGACTCTGGACATTCATGACCTTTGTACTACAGCAGCTTGACTCCATGGCATTGAACCGCATTCAGGTACATTATCACAGATTGAATTTAGAGGATTGGAATCTTGAGGAGCCATATGAGAGATTAGCACATGAGTTGCCCCGTGAGCTTAAAGGCTGCCATTACATGAGAGTGTCAGACAAAGTACTGCAAAGAGAATATCCAAAACTAGATATGTTGGGGTGTTTTCAAGGCATGCCTAACTACATAGAGGTTCATGTTAAAAAAATAACTCAAAAACCTCTCCCCAGCAAAAGATATGATTGCCTACAACAGGCTATAGGGATTAGGTCTCTATCTTTCTCTCCATTTGCAGCCATTACCACCGCTCAGAGACCAAGCCTTGATCTTTTTAAATTTCTAATAAAAGGGAGGAGATGCCGGGAGTCAAATGACCTCTGTCTTGCCTTCCTGCAAATGTAACATCCTGACACTTGTTGACACCAATTTTTTTAACCTGCAGTTTCTTGCATGCCTTTTAGAGTTTCTTATTTTCAAAACAGACAATTCCCCCCACCTGTATCTGTGCTACACATGCCCTTGGCTCCTGGAACATCCGGAGATTTGTCTCTTAGCAACCCTAGTCCACCACACCTCCATGTAGCCCCTTGCAGCAGCAGTATATAAGAGCTCTGTACAAAAACAAAGATTTGTCGACTTGATCAGTCGGCCCTCCTTGTGTCTCTTGTCCCTTTCATTCCAGGTTTTTGAAGACTGGTGACCAGTTTATGCCCTGCTGGCCAGGGCAATATTATTTATGAAGTATCAATCTTGGAACTTTTATTTCCTCCCTCCCTCCCTCTCTTCTTCCCTCTTTCCCTTTCTCCCTCTTCCTTTCTTCCTTCCTTCCTTCCTTCCTTCCTTCCTTCCTATTTCCTTGTTTCCTTCCTCCCTCTTCCTCCCTTCCTTTCTCCCTCTCTTGCTTCCTCCCTCTCCCCTTCCCTTTCCATCTCTCCATTTCTCTTTCCTTCCTTTCCCCTCCTCCCTTTCTAATCCTTTGCTTTCTACATGGGAATTGGGGATTTGAACTCCTTAACTCACTCTTGTATAGCAAGCATTTTACAGACTCAGAAAGTCTCCCAACTGACTGATTTTATTTTGTTGAGTAGAAAAGCCTAGATGTTCTAAAATGATGAAACCTTGCTTGGTCTGCTTCCTGTTGCATGATCTGCACACAGGGGTCATACCTGACAATTGTGGAATGCAGCCTTCATGTCACAAGGTGGCTGTTATCTTCTCTGATGGATATCTCTTCCATTCTGCTTGAGTTTCAAGTTTCCATCCAGTTGCTATTGGCAACTGTTAACTAGTTTTATCAGTTTGAGGACTTCAGCAATCCAAACACATGTGTATCTGAAACCAAGTGTGGTTATTAGTGCGCCACTCTCTAAACATTGATACAATGATGAAGTCCAACATATTCAGAGGAATTTAAGCCAAGCTCTGTAAACTGCAAACCAATAAACAAGAATTCCATTGCTCTTAAGAACTCCCATAAAAAGGCAAATTGTGTATTCATTGTCATATTCATCCAGTCACTCTGTGGGCTTCTGGGAAGTAAAGCCTTGAAATGTCCATCTAACTTCTTAGCAATTAGTCTGCCATGAAACTGATCAAGTACCTGTTATGATACTGGATGCTTAGAACGGGATGTGAGGGATTGTTCACAGTTTCATGATTTATGTACCTGGTGACATGGTGATTTTCATACACAATCCACAGAGGAGCTGCACTTGAGCTGCAGCTGCCTGCAAGTGTCGGGAGATTTTACAACCAACAGTCTGTTTCCATGAGTGAAAAATGAGTGGGACAAGAGCAAAAAAATAAATCATGGAGAATTCAAGCAGGACTGGATTTGAGAAAGGACGATTACAAGGCAAATGTGAATGAGGGTGGAGAAAACTTTT
Source organism: Eospalax fontanierii (assembly GCA_035773235.1). Taxonomy (NCBI): domain Eukaryota; kingdom Metazoa; phylum Chordata; class Mammalia; order Rodentia; family Spalacidae; genus Eospalax; species Eospalax fontanierii. The sequence goes on along the minus strand of JAJHUQ010000048.1, from coordinate 3,303,048 downwards.
GTGAGTTCAGAGGGGCCACATACACAGTTCAAGGGAACCAGCTTGCAAAATGACAGTGCTGAGGGCAATAAAGTTTTATTGAAACACACTTATGACAGTTTGTTTCCATACTGACAAACTGCTCAGTTTGGCAAGATCTGAGCAGTTCTAACAGGTCACATGGTGCAAAAGTGTGCAGTAGTTACTCTCTGGTGTTTTACAAGCATGTCCTCCTGACATATCTATACTTACTGTACATGAGTGAAGTGTCTTCATTATCTAAACAATTCCTTTTTGGGGCTTCGCACCTGTGTAATGAAGGTCCACTTCTGAAATTCTTACCTTGAGCATGTGTCTCTCATCAGACCTCCATGGATAGAGTGCTCTCCAGTTCGCCCTGACCACAACTTAAACTTTCACCATGGACTCACCACACCTGTACCATCAACTGTTTCCTGAGCTGCCATGATCACTAAAGGAAGAGTCAGAATCGAAATTTCCCTTCCATTAACATATGCATACATGTTTTAGGATCCTCCCCCATTTCTGGTGAATGTGTATGCTTTTCCTACAATATATCTTAATCATATCTATATCTCCTTCCCCACAGCATGTTGCCCCTGGATTTCATTCTGTCTGTCATGTATATTAAGGTCTACCACACTAAGTTAATACTCCCATATATCCCTTGGTGGGTGCAACTTTCTCCATAGCAACCAGGTCAGCCAACCTAATGACACACTCCCTTAAAGAAGACCAACTTTGCCTCCCTTTCCCCTGCAAATAATCAGCTGCCAATAGTTCTTCAACTAAGTTTGGGGCCTGAAAACTCTGGTTCCTTGTGTATGTCTTTCACCCCTGGCTCTTACAATCCTTCTACCTCCTCTTCTGCAATGGTCCTTTCCCTCAGATGGCAGAGGTTCAAGATAGGAGTCCTAAGCAAGGACATGCCCTCTGCCCTCTCTTTTTTCTGCACTTTAGCCAGTTGTGACCTTCTGTGTTCATCGCTGTCTGTTGCATGAGCAAGATTTGCTGGGGAGAGTTAAAAGATGCATTAGTATTCTCTATAACCCCTGTTCCACTAGGTTCTGTGAGCCTTAGGTTTAGTAAAGGTTCCATGGTAGATGTGTTATGTAGGTCTGGGCATCTTTCAGGCACTTTCTCTCTGTTTGACCAATTGTGGAACTCTGGAACAGTCTCCATCTGTTGCAAAAAGAAGCTTGTTTATGAGTGGTAACACATGATTGTCTAGAGGTAGTGTGTCATGCCATAGTTGCTGTGGTTATTAGGCTTTAGATCTGGGTTGGACCACTGACTGATTTTTTTTTCTTTTACACCTTGTATAGTATCCTCTAACACTATGGGAGTCAATCATCAGAGAGGAGACTTCCAAGTCAGTTCCACCAGCAACATTGCTCTAATTCCTGTGTCCAAATTATGTCTGTCTTCAGCAATGAGATTTTACCATCATGTTCTCAGAGGTAATCAAGGGCTGTGACAATAGCCTGTATAAAATTGAGCCTTCCCTGGACCTCCTTGACCAACAGTTGAAGGCACTGTTTTTTCTTGTTATATAGCCTTCTGCTATACACATACAGTCAAATAAATATGTAGTAAGTATATGTTCTAGTAGGCTTTTAAAATAATATGTTTCACTGTGAGTTTTCCCGCCAGCTGTGCATTGTATGTCTCTCCTCTCTGTCCCCTGTGTAACCCTCCTCTCTGTCCCCTGTGTAACCCTCTTCTCTGTCCCCTGTGTAACCCTCCTCTCTGTCCCCCATGTGACCCTTCTCTCTGTCCCCTGTGTAACCCTCCTCTCTGTCCCCCGTGTAACCCTCCTCTCTGTCCCCTGTGTGACCCTCCTCTCTGTCCCCTGTGTAACCCTCCTCTCTGTCCCCTGTGTAACCCTCCTCTCTGTCCCCTGTGTTACCTTCCTTCCTTCCTTCCCAGTCACATACACCCATTTTGAAGGTGAAGGTTCTGTCAAGCCCACTTCTCCCTTGCTAAATCTGTCCCCCACCATCCCTCTCTCTGGCTCCTTCTTCTTTACTCCCATGATTCCTTTTCATTTTTCCTGACTCCTAGAGTTACAACAGGAAACATACTCACATGTAAGGACTGGGCACTAAGAGAGAGAACATACAGAGCTTGTTTTCTGAGTCTGTGTTACTTAGTATAATAGTTTCTGTAAGGTGTGAATGAAACCCCCAACAATTTCAGACTCAGGAAGAAATCTGGAGCCAGAGTTTGCAAAACTGAAACTTACAGTTTCCAGTTCCATCAATTGGCCCTCAAATGTCTTCTGTGGATCCTCTTTCTGCAACAGCTAAGAAACAGAAACAACCGAATGTCCTTCAACTGATGAAAGGATAATGAAAATGTGATACATTTACACAACCAAGTTCTACTCATCAGTTAAAAGAAAAGAACATTTACTTTTCCAACATGATTTTATTGTGATATCATGTAACAGTAGATTAGGTATGGAAATAGTAATGAGACTAAGCAAGACACTATGAATAAAACACATAAAGTTCTTTGACAGTTACCTTTGATTGGCAAGTTGTTACAACCCCGAATTATGTGGAAAGAGTCTTGATGGGAGATTTTCTACTTCAGTTTGGCCTGCATGTGTCTCTCAGGGATGGTCTTGACTGCCTATATTTCTGTGAGAAGACTCAACACACTGTGGGTGACACCATTTCTGAGGCAGGGGTCTGGAACAGTACGAATGGACAACTGGACCAGAACACAAGCAAGCAAGTCCATGAGCACATGCATTCATTTCCATTTTTGTCTGTGGATGTGGTATGAGAACCTGTGTTCCATCAGGTAAGGTCTCCATGAGCATCCAGTCTGAATTTGTACTGGAGCTCCATCCTTTTGAGTATAGTTAAGGTCTCCCAACCTGGAGGGCCAAGCTCGCAGCTTATAACGGAGAGCATTAGGTATGATATTGTTAAGATTCTCTGAGATGGCCAGCCTCTATTCTCTCTTAAATTATGAAACTGTCCTGTGACCTAAAGCCACTCCAATGAAAAGAGGACTATGTGTCCTCTTTTGGAGGACATGTTGAGAGATTAGACATAATCTCTCAGAGACTCTCTTCCTTTTTAGTAGGATTAAACTACATTTCTTTGTGTGTGTGACATAAACGTCACTATGAACTAGAACTTACTATGTTGCCTCTGCTGGCCTCCAATTGTTATGAGGTGCAAGCTTGGCCTTCCAGGTTGGGAGACCTTAACTATTCCCAAAAGGATGGAGCTCCAGTAGAAATTTAGACTGGATGCTCATGGAGACTTTACCTGATGGAACACACGTGATACATACTGTCACAGTCAGAGTTCAGAAAGCAAAATTGTTTACAACTTCACAGATGGATGATGTATGGAAACTACATGTGTACAACCTCCCTCACCTCTGTGTGTGCTCTTGGACTAGCCTAGCTTAACTATGTAACCCTTAACCCTGGTAAGGCTTAAGTGTGGGCATAATAGTTTAGGGTGAGCTGTTGTGTTATTTTACAGAATTATAGATTCTTCTTGACTTTCTATGATTTGACTCAGGGATTTTGGCTATCTGGTGGTGTAAAAGTGATGCACTTTTAGTTGAACTTACTTAGAATTTGGAATTTGAGTCTTTCCTTGGCCTGGCCATATGTAGGAAGATGTTCTCTTGAGACATGGGGCAGCAATGAGCCAGTTCCTTGAAGATACTGTGACATTAACATATGCTCCCCAGTCATTCAGTACTAACAAATAAGTCTTCCGTTCATTGTATTTTCTGCTTGTAATTAGTTTATCAAAGAGACATGGACCCATCATGAATCAAGAATCATCAGTATTAAAACTGATGGTCACTTGGGGAACTTGGGAAGATTTGGAAGACTGAGAACAGCTCTGAAATTCCCTCCCTCTAACTTTGTAATGAATTTACTCACCAACATAGCGCCAAATATTGTGAGTACATAAGATACGAGGGTAGAATCTATGATCTGGTTTGTGTTGTTAACAGGGTGAAACTATGAATCTGTAGGGCTTTTCTGGTCTTTCCTTGCATAGGAATGGGAGGAACGTGGAGCCTCTTCCAATATGGGAAATGAATGGGCACACTTGCCTGACTTAACAATGTGGACACAAGACAGTATGGACTCCAAGTACCAATAAACATTACATACACTGTGACCAGTACCAGAGGTAAAGCTTTTGTCGAATGGATCAATTGATGAGTGCTTGCTGAAGCAGGTGGCCATGAGATAGCTTGGAGGATGAGTGATATTTGTGAGTTCCACCTGGCAGTCTATTGAAGTGACTATTCAAGGTGTTATTGCTTAGAGAATATGTATACTACAAGTCATAGACTTGGTCATTTTGAGGAATCGAGTTTCAGTAGAAAAGTTCAAGAAGTTGAATTTCAAGTGTTTGTAATTATGGGCCTCTGTTTAAATATTTTGTGTTCTCTCTCACTTGTTTTGCAAGTTCTGGGCTTTTGCTATGGATTTAGGGAATTGGGTTCTTCACTGAAAAAAGTGCTCTTAATATTTAATGTAGAGGTTTTTTCATGAAGGGAAGTCAGCTTGCCAGAATCTGGAATCTGCTGGGCATGGGTGGGATGACCTTGATCATGTTAACTGAGGTTGTAAAGCCCTCCTCTGAGGGGTGGCACTCTTCCCTAGTGGGCATCTTGGACTGTATACACAGAAGAAGGCAGGCTGAGCATAAGCCTCCCTTCATCCCCATCTGTTCCTGATGTGACTCTGTCTTCAGTGTATTTTCAGTCATACTCTGGGACCAATCCCATTGCCCTCACTTGGAAGCCTGGTAGAACTGGAGAATCTCAGACCTGCAGATTCAGAATCTGTAATTCTATCAAGACCTCCAATGTGTGTGTGTGTGTGTGTGTGTGTGTCCACATGTATCTTAAAGTTTGAAAATCTGCATTGTAAGTATAAACTGTGACATCTCAGGTGACTCCTCAGCAAAGATGCAGTGGGAGTAGGAGACTGATGTGTCATTTGAAACTCTAGCTGTGGGGTTACAAGGGTACCCCTACATTCTCTGTGAGTGATTTAAGGGGTTCATAGAAAGCCAAGGTGTCAGCTGAACACAAGCGGACTTTCTCAAGCAGGCATCAAGAAAGTCAGATCCTTCATTCTCTTCTCACAACCCTATAAATAGATGTTGTCACCAGAGAGTAATTTCGGGTGACTTTCCCCAGAGTCAATATAAAAATAGCCTTTTAGTGTGCTAGAAGAATGGACCTGCCTCTACGGAAGACTGTTTCTCTGTTTATGTGCGCCTGCATATCAGGTATGCATGAAGGACAGAGAATCACGACTGTGTCTAATTTCCCTCCCTTTCTTTCTAACAGGCTAGAAGAGCAACCTGGTATCATTTGAAAGCCCAGAGGAGAATATTGTCATTAGAGAGAATTGTTATGTTTAAAACATAATCACCCGTATTTTAGAATCTCTTTGTCACTTTAACGCCTGGCAAATGAAGATGAAAATGAACCACAATTTTCTTTGCGTTTACATCCAATTCAAGGACATCATATTTTTCAAAGCATATGCTGTGCTGTTACCACTAACAGCACAATGAAAAAGTTCGGAGTGTATTTTAGTGATAAAATCGAATAGCAAGCTGTGAATACATTGTTTTCTCTTTAACATTTGTAGCCCATGATATGACCTCCCACCCCTACCACCTTGACATTCTGTGTCTTTCTTAACATACTAAGATCACATTTTCTAGAAATTTCTTAATTTAGTAAGTCAAAATAATGAATATTAGGGTTAAAACCATAAAGTACTCTTACCACAATGGAATTCATGAAGAAAAACTAAAATTCCTACCACCCAAATGATTCATACCTCTGTTTCACCATTTAAGCATCCAAATTCAGGTTGGAAAAAAGGCTCAGTACTTAAAACAATTGCCACACAAACATGAGGAACTGAGTTTGGGTCCCACATAACTGCTGGATGTGTGTCCTCTGCTGTCCGTATTTCCTCCTTAGCAGAGAAAGGCAAAAATCACTGGTGACATTGGCCATATCAGCCAGCTCTAGGATTCATTTAAGGGACCTTTCCTCAGTGAAAGAGTGATCAAGAATGAGTCTCAGCATCAGTATACAGCCTCCACAAGCACACGCACACACACCCAGGCGTGCTGAATGCACATTCATGAAAAACTGAAAAACACAGAAATTAAAGGTCCAAACTGCATTTAGTATGGAAACACACTGAGAATATTTTCCCCCCAAATGCAGTCAGGATGTGAGCACTGATTGGAACCATTTTAGGTACTCTGGGAGTCACTCACATCTTCCCATAGAGTTCACTGTGTTCCTGATGTCAGCCCAAGTGCTCTCATTATATCTGTACTGTATGTTGTTGGAGACCTTCTTTAAAACTTCTTTCAATTTTCATGGGTTGAAGGGATGCTGTTCCTCCTTTTAACATGTGTTGTTATTGGATGAGGACACAACTCATTGGTAGAGGGCTTGAATGATGTGTGCAAGATCTTTCAATCCATCCCTTCTTCCGTATTTGTAAGTCCTTGAGATGCAGCTCGGTGGGAAGTGCTTGCTTATCATTTACAAGACCTGGCATTGTATCCTTAGCACTGAAATAAAATTGAAGCATCCATCCCTTTGACCTCCCTGGGTGCCTTGCCCACTTAGACTTCCTCTATCAATTGCTTTATGGTCTTCTTTTAATTCACACTTCCAGCACAGTTTAAAAACTGACCGATACAAATATGATCTTAGCCTTTAATCCCAGCACTCTGGAGTCAGAGGCAAGTGGATCTCTGTGATTCAAGGCCAGCTGGTCTCCATAATGAGTTCCAGGCCTGCTGGGGCTACAGGGAAACCCTGTCTCAAAAACAAGACCAAAAAAAACCAACCAACAAACAAAAAAACAAATAAGCTGCATCAATGTGTTTGCTTTTACTGACCCAATGGATAAATGCAGAAGTGTAAATATAAATTAGAAATCACTTTTTCTTCATTTTCTCAGCTTGTAGCTGTGACAACATTGGGAGAAAATGCTCACAGCCCCTGTAGCCTGTAATTCAACACAGAATCAGCATAGACAAAGTATTTGTCTAGTAATCTGGAAGCATGCGGCACACAGCACTCAGATATCCAGTCTGAACACCAGCTAAGGTTGGGAGACAGCATGGCGCCCACCACACCATCCCGAGCATACACCTCCTCATTATTCATGGTGTCTACTTCATAAACGTCCCTCACAGATTGACAGGTTCTTATGCTCAGAGAAACTGTCCCACTGGATGGGCCGAAGAAGGGAGAGTTTTGATTTTTTTGTCTCTGACAACAGCAGCCCCTTACTCTGAGCAAGTCTGCAAACACTGGTATGAGCACTTTCTTTGCCCCCTTCACCTCCACATGCTTGAGAAGCCAAACAGGATGACATAACTCTCATTTCTGTTTTTATTGGAAACCCAGTGAGTGGCAAGCCCTTCTCTGAAGCTCTTCAGGTCAGGGAATTTCACATTCTTGAGAAGAACAAGATCCAGCACATTTGGATTTGCTCCATAGGAAACACTCACAGACATAGACACACACAGACACAGACACACACACACACACATACACACACACACACACACACACACATACACACAAAAGTAATACCATGAGGCATCTGGTCATACTGCCACTGTACTCAGAAGCTGAGAGAGATGAATTCTGATACACTTTGCTTTCTCCTTTTAGGTTGGGTCTTCCTTACTGAAGTAACCCAGTCAAGAAAATCCAGGAGCGAGGATTGAAGAGATGGCTCAGTGGTTGAAAGCAATGGCTATTCTTGCAGAAGAAGCAGGTACTAAAAACCAGCTGTAATTCCAGGACCAGGGGATCCTATGCCCTCTTTGTCCTCTGTGGGCACTGCTTGACACAGATACACTTACATTTATGCAGACAGACTCGTACACATAAAATAAAAATAAAGAAAGAAGGAAAGAAAGAAAAGAAAAGAGAGATGGCTCAGCAGTGAAGAGCACTGGCTTCTCTTGAGGAGGAATTCCCTTTGGATCCCAGCATCCACATGGTAGACAACAACTGTCTGTAACTCCACTTCTAGGAGATCTGAAGTCCTCCTTGGGCATTGCACACATGGATGCACTTACATACATATAGGCAAACTCTCATACTCATAAAATGAAAACAAAGTTTACCCCTTACAGGTATCACCAGAGGCTGATTTAATCTATTCCCTTACAGGTAGGGCCAAAGCTCTGGCCTCATGGATAATTCTAAATCCTGACATATTGACAATCAATTATTAATAATTACCTCATTCTCATCTCTTTTTCTTTTTTCATTTTTCCCTAGTTCATTAAAAAATTTGCAAACCACAGCCTTAGGTCAAAAATCTTTGAATGAAGGTATGTAACTGTTTTACTGACAGAGAGTAAATTATTCATGGTTGTATCCTGAGGTGATGCCTTCACTTCTCAGTACAGTGTTGAAAGCTTGGGATGATTTAAGGGATTCTCATTGTAGTTTCTGACTGTTTACACAATACCAACCCTGTAGTCTTGAGCTTTAGGTATTCTGTGCAGAGACATTCCCTACTACCCACTAAACATTTCTGCTCCTAAAAAAAAGAAACAAAACATTTTCAGGGCCGAAGAGGGGGCTGAGCAGTTAAGAGTTCTTACTGCTCTTGAAAAGGACCTGAATTTATTTCCCAGCACCCAGATGGCGTCTCACAACTGCCCACAACTCCATTTCCCTGGGATCTGTTGCTCACTTCTGGCCTTTATGAGTACTGCATACATATGGTGCACTTAAATACACACATACAAACAAATAGATACATGTATCTTGAAACAATAAAACAGAGACAAATGCACCATTTTCCTGCTGTCTACCCACACATCTGACACTGCAGGAAATGGTTGCCACTCTTTCTATGCTCTGCATTCGGTTACCTGTTTGGGCTAAAAATGTTTCATTCATTTCCACCTGTATGAAATATGCTAACAAAATCTCAAGTGATAACTAATAATCTTGGGTAAGAAATGAACTGGGTTTGCCTCTGAGAGAAAGTATATCTTGGAGTCCCAGCCCTGTGGATGAGAAGATTTTCCTCCAGGATGCTTGAAATCTTTAAACTATTTCAGGTAGTAGGAACCAGAGAGATGGTTCAATGGTTAAGACTTCTTACTGGTCTTCCAGTTCTGCGAGACTCACTACCTTCTTAACTCGACTTCCAGGTGGTCTAATGCTCTCTTCTGTCCACCACAGGCAATACAATCATGTGAACATACTGACACACAGACACCCATGTATGCACATAATGAAAAATAAAATACAAAAAAATTTCAGACATCAAAGGAGACACGGATGTGTTAATTAGCAAAGGACACTATGTTCTCTTATGCAACTAAATTATTTTAAGAGTACTTGTCATTAGGACAATCTACAAGTGTCTGGCATACCATAATTTGGAAACAAATGTAATTACAACAGCCTTGAAGTGTGAAAGGCCCCTGTGTATTCAGCACAAAGACCTCCAGAGCTCAGTAAATTGCTCACAATTCGGAAAGCATTAGGGAACTATGTTACAGCATGTTTTAATTTCTTTTTTAATGTGTATGTATATGAATGTGTGTATGTATGTGTGCATGTGTGTATGTGTGCATGTATGTATGTGTGCATGGGTGTATGTGTGCATGTGTGGTGTATGGGCCTGGTGCATGCACATGTGTGTTTGTGTGTGTGCGCACGTGCCTATGTGCACACAGAGTCCAGGGGAGGACATCAAGTATCATACTTTTGAGACTGTCTCTCATTGAACCTGGTGTTAGGTAGTAGCCTGCAAGCCCCAGTCATTTTTCTGTCTCTATCCCTACAGGAAGGGGATAACAGGGGAATTTTGACCTGTGGGGAGGAGGAACTTAAACAATGCCTTTTCAGTCTCCTTCTAAAGTTCTTAGGACAACTCAAAATCTGATTTCACTGAATGAATTCCCCTAGGAGAACCAATGCATTTGTTAGGCTTACTAACAGGGCAATTGGCAAGGACATATCGGCAGAACCACAGGTGATATTTAACTGCACTGGAAAATCTACACCTTGTGTGGATGATGTCCAGTATGTCTTATGAGGGAACATCAACAGTCAGTAAGCCCAGCTAGATGATCTTTGACAAGCAGATATAAGCTGTTCGATGAAGATAGCAGTTGTCTACACAGAAGAATAGTGTGCATCATGGGATGATGATCGTGGCCACACTGCTTCTTGACACAGGTGCTGGGGATGTGAATTCAAGTCCTCATGCTTTCTCTAACTTTATAGTCATCCTTCCAGCCTCTATGTAAATAATCTCCATGGATAGGAGATAAATGTGGCATAATGTTTAGAAGGGAGAGAATGGAGTTTTGGTCTCGCACACTCATTTCTTTTTTCACTGTTGAAACAAAGTATCAGAAAACACAGACTTAAAACAACAGTATCACAGAACACCTCACTATTCAGAAGACTAGGTCTCCAAAAATTCCCTGTCACTAGAGGTCCACGGCTCTGAAGGTGCTAAAAAAATCTTGCCTAAGTGTATTGTCACCCAGCTTTGTCTTCCTGTGTGAATCCTTGTGTCTCTTCCTGTCTCCTCTTCTGTTTCTAAGAAGGATACTGTCATTGCATGTACAACCATGCTCATACCAGGATGGTATCATGTCTAGATACTTCACCGATTCCATCTGCAGAGACTCTCTTTCCAAATGAGGTCTCATTCTTATGACTCATGGACACATTCAGTGTATCTTATAATTGGGTCCTGCTCCATCCACAGTCTCCAGGGAAGCATCCTTCCTGCCACTTAGCACTCATGGCCTGGTGGCTCATGGCCCTATCCATTTCTGTGTGACTTCTGTGTGGATCGGTGTCTTGTCTCTCAGAAGGATTCTCCATTGTTTTTAACCCACTTACATGCAAAAGACCATTCATTTGTTACATCTGCAAGGACACTATTTCCAAATCAGTCCCTTTCTGAGACTGCAACAGATATTCATTGGTTTTCAGAGAACACTGTCATCTTCGAGGGCCACAAAGAGAATCACAGTGTACCCATCTGCGATATGCTGACTTGGCATATTGAATAGAAGGCAAATAAAAAATTAAAATCACAGAAAGCAGTTGGCCCCTTTTCCTTTCTTACTCAGATGAAGGCAGGATCTAAATTGCTCTCTGTGGAGTAGGTTGTTTCCTGTTACCTTCTCCCATCCCAGGAGAATAAACATTATTGGAGTTGAAAGTTGTCAAGGCAGCTGAAGTGATGGCTCAGAGGTTAGGCGCACCGGTCTTGTCCTTTTAGGTCATGTTGAAACCAAGAAAAAGGAGGAAAAATTACTTTCTGTTTCCCCAAATTATTTTATTAAGTTTTATTTTAAATTGTGTGTGTGTGTGTGTGTGTGTGTGTGTGTCTATGTGGGGTACATGCCTACCAGTACAGTTGTCCTCAGAAGCTAAAAGAATACATTGGATCTCCTGGCTCTGGAGTTACAGGGAGTTGTAAGTGGCCTGGAATGGAACCTAAAAAAGAATGCAGGACCTCTGCCAGAGCAGTAAAATGGTCTTAACTGTTTTACTGTCTCTGTAGCCACTGCACCCCAAAATTTCAAATTCGCCCTTGGGTATTGTCCCTCTCCATTGAGAGTGGGAAGGAGAATTGTCAAGAACTTCAAGCAGAGCTCTTCAAGGCTGTTGACCCTTTTCTCCACTGATGACCACCATGTAATTCTCTGCTGAGTCTTAGTTTGTATTAAAAGAAACTATCATGGGACAGTCTCAAGAGACACTGTCTGTGTTGCCTCCCAACACCCTAGCTTTTAGTTCATAAGTGGTTTCTTGTTTCTTTCCTGAAATTGAGTTCTTACAAATGCAGCAAACTATTATTTTACAGTCACAAACTTTTCAACTATGTACATTCAACCATTAAAAATGACATATATAGGAATACATATTTGAAATTGCTGTTGAGAGTATAACATTATTATCTTCTCACAAGTAATTAAATCACAATTATGTGAAACAATGGATATGTTAGATAAAGTGATTGTTCTCATTACTTTTCAATCATTCTGTATCTTAAAGTATCACACATGCTTGAACACACACAGCTTAAATTTTTTGTTTTGCCTGCATGCATGCAATGCTCATGGAAGCCGGAAAATGGCCTCAGGTCCCCTGGAGCTGGAGTCATGGATGTTGGTTGCTATGAGTGCTCTGGGAATTGAACCTAGGTCCTCTGTGAGAGCAGCCAGTGTTCTTAAGTATCTCTCCACCTGCTCACACAGCTCTTATTTCTCAATTATACTTCAGGAAAGCTGGAATATACATTCTCGTTTTCTCTTATCTTCCACATGGCAACTCACTCAGAAGATGTTCCTGTATCGGCACTGAACTTGGAAAGTTTTCAGCAGGATTTGGTTTTCTCTTTGGTCTTCCTTCCTTCCTTCCTTTCTTTCATTCTTTGTTTCTTTCGAGGTAGAGTCAAGATAGGCTAATGTCACCTTTGCTTTTCTTACATTGGAAATGAATTTTTATATCAAACAGCTACACCAAGTCATATTAAATACATAGGATATATAACATACATGTGTTTCATTTCTGAATGAATAGCAATCTAAGTGTTGCTACTTTGCTGACCAACACTTGGAAATTTGAGATAAAAACAGAAAAGAAGGAACAGTTGTTAAAATAAGGCAATTGGGCTAGAGAGATGGCTCACTGGTTGAGAAAACTGGCTGCTCTTGCTGGGGACCAGCGTTCGATTCCAAGCACCCACATGGCAGCTAACAACCATCCATAACTCCAGTTTCAGGGGATATAATGACTTCTTTTGACCCCCACAGACATTGCATGGCATGGGTGCACTCATATAAGGACAAGCAATACACTCATATACATAAAAAATAAAAATAAATTCAAAATTAAAATAAAGAAATTTTTGTAGCCCCTAGGACCTGACTTTGATCCCCAGAACCAACTTTAAAAAGCTGGGTAGTGACATCTACTTGTAATCCCAGTGCCAGGGAGGCAGAGAGAGTTGCATTATTGGGGCTTGCTGCACAGCTGGAGAGCCCAATTGGAAAGATTCACCGCCCCCCGAGGGTGTCTTCCCTGAAACTCAAAAAGGAAGGTGTGTTAAAGCAGAGACTGGGGCCTAGACTTCACATGCACATGTTCTCATCCCTCCCTCAGTGAACACATACACTCCTACAGACAAACACATATGCAGACTGAATGACAAACAATACTTGTATGATAGTTTAACAACTACCTTGAATGTTAGAGCTTTCGTGTGGAATAACATTGCCAAGTTGTAATAACATGCACTTTTTTTTCAGTGCATTGGGGTAAAACATTAAAATAATAGATGATTATTTTATGATTTATTTATCTTTTGATTCCTGCAAGGAAATATCTCTCAGGTAGGAGCTCATATCTCTCTCTCTCTCTCCCTCCCTCCCTCTCTCTCTCTCTCTCACACACACACACACACACACACACACACACACACACACACAGGCAAGTACTTCTGCAAAACTACAAAAGTCTTGATGAAGATAAAATCCTATCCTGCCTAGATGGAAAAGAAATAAGATCATCTCTGGCTCCTGGATCCTTTAAAAGTAGAGATGGAGGGTTGGAATAAAAAGTCACCATTTGCATAAATTTAAAAAACCTGAGATGGAAACAAGTTTGTTGGAAGATCATTTTTAGCACACATTTTAATTGGTCTATGTTCATTTGCATTTTTAACTTATTACCCACTTTTTTTCTGGGACATAATGGATAATTGTGCTTTGGAATTTAAAAGTCAAATGTGACATTTGCACAAAGGTTCACCTTTATTCCTTAGTATTAGTGAGGGTGGTGCTGCAGAAAGTAAAAAACGATGGAAAATTGTCCCATGCAGCCACTTCATAAATTGTCATCATCAATTGCTTCAGATCCTTGACCAGATACATGTTGTGCACTCAGGTTTTCTTTTTGTGTATGTGTGTTTAGTGTATGTATGTGTATGCATGTTTGCATATATGTGCATTTACACTTCTGTGAGAGAGAGAGTGTGTGTGTGTGTGTGTGTGTGTGTGTGTGTGTGTGTGTATTTAGGCCACAGCCTATGTGACCATCTTACACATTGGGACAGAACATGTCAGAACCTAGAGCTCACCTGTTTGTCTACTCAGGCTATCCAGCTAGTTCTGGGTAACACCCTACCCTATCTCACCTTCTGAATACTGCTATCACTGGAGGGCCACAGAACTCACCTGGCATTTACATGGGTTTTGAGGGTTGCCAGGAGCCAACCAGACCCCATGTTGAGATATATCACTATCTTAAAACCTAGCATGGCTTGTGATCATGATCTGGAAAGTTTCCAGAGCTGATTAGCAATCACTCTTTCTTGGAAAGGTTGTTTGTGCACATTCCTCAGAAATTACCTGTGGCCTGAACTTTGCTTAGGAACGTTATTGTGACTTAAGCAATTTCTCCCTAACATTCTTAACTGATCATTATTTCCTGCCACCTTATTTATCAATGTATGTATAAAGACCTGGAGAAAAAATTAAATATGTTGGCTTGATCAGAAACCACTTTCTTCCCATCATTTCTTGTACCTCTTGCCCTGCATCATTGCAGGTTTCTGAGGAGTCTCCTGTTCTCATTGTTTCCCTGCTGGTCGGGGCAGGGGGGTCTGAACTCTGGTTTTTAAAGTTGTTTGGTAGATGGTCTATACCATGAGCTATCTCCTCAGTGCCCCATTCACTAACTTGGGGACATTTGCATATTTATTTTGCATGTGGGGTAGAGGGTGTACGTGTTAGTCATAGGAAGCCTCAAGGCAGTTGTTCTCTCTACCATGTGTGTCTCAGAGTTTGATCTCAGGTCATTACACTTGGTGGTAAGTGTGTTGCCTGCTGAGCAATCGCACCACCACTTGGTCCTTGTTTTAATCTGTTCCCTTCATCAAACGTTCTGCTCTGAAAAGACAGTGGTCACCCAGTACAACAGATGAGACAAGCATTCCTAAGGAGGCATTAGAAAAAGGAAAATCTACAGGCTTCAGCTTGAAGCATTAGGAATGCCAGACACAAAGCTGCTTTCATGTTTATTCATAGTTGGAATGGTCCTCCTGACAGGAATAATGCATAATCTGTCAGATGCATGCTAGAGATGATGGAGCTCAGGAGAGTCTGTCTCCCCACATCCTCTATTACCCTTCCGGACTGTTAGACAAAGCTAATAAGGAGATTCTGAGTCCAACCACAAACTCAGGCAGCATTTGGGAATTGTAAGCGATGCCTCACTCATGATGGACTTGAGAACACTCATGCACACTCATCTGTGAGAAACGTTTATTTAATTAAAGAACCTGTTTGCTTAAAGTGTTCACGGAGATAAGTGATGAATTAGGTTTTTAGTTATTTGCAATCATTTAGGCATGAAGTATGTATAGTTAATGATTCTTAGGTATATATTTCAAATCTGAAACAGGGATTTCTAATTAAAGAATTTTATTTATTTATTGTTATTTTATGTATACAAGTATTTTGCGTTCCTGTATGTAAGTCCAACACTTGTGTTAGATGCCAGGGAGGTCAGATCTCTTGGAGCTGGAGTTGTGGACAGTTGTCAACTGCCATATGGGTGCTGGGAACTGAACCTGAGTCCTCTGCGAGAACAGCCAGTTCTTTTAACTGCTGAGCCATCTCTCCAGCACCAAACATGAAATTTTTTTAACAGCAAGAGAGATTTTGAAGTCTTACTGAAATGTAGGCTACAGAAAGAATAGCAAAAAATAGTTAAGGGAAATGTTCTATCTTTTCTGTGTATGTTTCTCTTTCTGTCTCTGTCTCTCATTTGTATGTGTGTGTGTGTGTGTATTTATGTGTGATGTACATGTACAGAAAAGTGTGGAGATGGAAGGTCAATGCCAGGTACCATTCCTCTGGAGCTCCCTTTACATACAAAATCTGATACTTGTCTTTGGGGTACAGAAGCCCTCAAGCAGGCAGGGTCTCATCCATTCACAAGTCCACGACTCCATGAGACCCTTCTCTTCTACCTCAGCTCAGCTTCTTGAAGTTTGTAGATTTCCAGACATAGATCTCAGTCCTTTAAATTTCCTGATTTACACCACGAGGTCAGTCACAATTAGGAACAGAAAAAAAAGTAGCAAATGTAATTACTTTATGGGCTCCATATGCTTCATTCTGTGGTGTATAACAAGTCTGCCTAATTAAGCCCTCTGTTCCAGGCAGTTCTGGTTTTATATATAGCACAAGCTCAGACATTTAGCTTCTTATCTCTGTCTTTCTGCCCACAGCAAGCCTTTTAAGTTAGCGGCCCAGGCTTGCAGCCTGTATTGTGGCTGTTACCTATTTTCCTGGGGCAGGGATCTGGACCCTGGCTTTTTCACATCAGACAATTATTTTCTGTGTATCAGTGACTGCACAGGCATCTTTTTCCTGGTGCTTATGTTGGTTAGAAAAGAGAGTTGGATTCCTGGACCAGGATTTACAATTGGTTGTGAGCTGCCCAGTGTGTGTGTGTTGGGAAATGAACTCTGGTCCTCTGAAAGTGGAGCAAGTACTCTTGACTACACAGCATTCTTTCCAGTCCTGTGACACAATTCCCAGCAAGGTCACCTGTGTGTATATTATGTATTGCAACTAAACTGCTGTTTAAAAGCTTTGTTCTTACCAGATGACCACAAGCATGACCCTTGTGACACTTCTGCAGTGAATCCCTCTGATGTCAAAGCCACACACATTAATTCAGGTGTCAGTGTCTCCCCTACCCAGCCCCACTGCTTCTTTCCAGTGATCTGCAGGAGATGCACAGGTCTTTGTGCTGGGATCTAAACTTCCTTCTCAGGTTACATTGAGTCCACAGCTTCACAGAGAAAGCCTCTGCAAATGACTTCCATCAAATATGGGCAGGAACCCAAATGGATAAAGGGCTCCTCTATATACGACTCCATTTATAACTTCATAGTTTCTGCCTTAGATAGAAAGGGTCCAGCACTGATATGCTCAATCCTCACCCACAAGTGATGTTGTTGGGAGACATGGTCTCTGCCAAGTGATGAGGTTATGAAGGTGGATCTTCATGAATGATATCACTGCCCATCTAAAAGAAACCTCAGAGAGCCGCTGGCACCATGGAATAACCCAGTCAGAAGTCACCGGCCATGCATCAGGAAGCAAACTTCCACAGACACTGAATCTGCTTCACCTGGACCTCTGCCTTCCTGTCTTCAGGACTGTGAGCAGTGCAGGTTTACTAGTCCTAAGATGCACAGTCTGTTGGTCTGTGGTGACGTGGTTGCTCCAAGCCTTTTCCCAGACTGGAGGGTCCCCAGGTGCAAAGCTGCAGTTAAGGAAGATGAAGAGAATTCTGTTGCTCAGGATGGTAGCAATAGTCAATGATGTTTATTTCAAAATCGCTAGAGGAAAGCATTTTCAGTGATCCCAGCTCAAAACAATGATCAACATTTGAGGTGATGGATAGGCCAATTACCCTGGGCTCATCATAATGCAAGGTTTATGTGGATTGAAATGTCAGAGTGTATTCTTAAAGCATGCACATTTATGTGTCAATTAAGAAAAAGAATCTTCTGTCTGCTGGAGGTTGCAGCCAAGACCATTTCTTGGGGTTGAGGAGAGGACATGTTGGCATATATTCATTTTGTAGACACAGGCAAAAAGTTAAACTTCTGCAAGGTATGAACAAGCCCTCAGGGCAAGGACTCCATTGACTAGGCTGTGGAAGAAGGGAGTTCATTTTATAGCAAGCCTAGAAAAGCTGTTGGAATAATTTAAAGTTCTACAACTGGTAGCTCTCAGCATATGATATGATGATTTTGAGGAAGAACCGAAAGCGTTTGAACAATGACACATATAGCTATCTTCCACTTTCGGTAATTGTTTGTAAACGGAGGAACAGGGTGACATTAATTAAACTAAAGTATTACCAAGCTATACACCTCCCCTTTTTCCTTTCCAAAGTCTTTGTGTTGCATACAGTGTTTGAAGAATTTGAATCACTTTTGGAAACGGGAAGAAAAGAGGCTTCCAAGAAAAGATCACTATTTCTAGACCTATAATTTAAGTTTCGCCTTCCCATTTAAGTGCAATCATAATTCCTGCTTCCTTGGTGGTTGCTATTGTCTATTCACATATATTTTTAAACTCTCCAGTTTGACTGTGTGCCTCTGTCTGTTTGCAGAAGAAGGCTTGGAGGCAGACTCCAGCACAGAATTTCTTACAAAGATTTGTCTGGTAGGCTAGATGAAAGGACAATTTTCTTCCTTGGAAAATATAACATTGTCTCAGAAAACAGCTTGGTGCCCTAACAAGGGGCTCCACCCTGGGAACGTCAAGCCTGAGAACGCACAGGTCCTCCTTCTAATGTAGATCTATTGCTCATTTCTGTGCATTAGTTCTTGAATGCCCTCCAAGGGCTGTAAGGAGGCAGTGGAACCTTTAAGGGGTGGAGCCTTGTGGGAGCAAGTTAGGGTACTGAAGCATGCACTTGAAGTTGGGAGAGCAGAACCCTAACCTGAGTCTCTCTCTTCTTTCTCTCTGTTTCTCTTTTCATCTCTCCCTCCCTCCTTCCTGAAGACCTATGTTCTACTGAAACAGAGCCTTATAGAATAGTAAGGAAAACGCAAATCTGAATCATTGTTTTTTTTCATTATGAGCAAAGTTCAACTGACATGTTTGTAACCATAGCTTTCTAGAGCCACTGGCCTTGTGTCCTGATGAAACTTCTCCAGTTCTCTTTTTCTCAGAGGGAGACTTCTGCAATGATTTGCAGACAGAGAGTTATTTTGTAATATGTGATTTCTTTCTGAATGTATAATAATTTGTCTAACTTTGAGATTATACTGACAGCCATTCAATATGTAAGTTTTTTTTTTTTTTTTGCATTGTAGCCCAGTACCCATTGTGTACAAGACATGTGCTTCTACCCTTTGAGGTTCAGATTTTGATGTTTGCAACCACTGGACCTTGTTACAGTCTCAGTAAAATACTTGCTTCTTGCACACTCCCAGTGCTGCACTACTGAGCAATACCCCTTGACCTGGTGCCATAATCTTAATGAACTTTTCTCAGGCTCAAGCAAAATGGTAGTTCAACTTCACTGATACTCGGAACCATAAAAGTTGTTTGTATCCCAAGCCCCAGCACTGGCCAAATGATTATGTCATCCAGATGCTTAGGAATGAATGCAAACACATTAGAACATATGGGATAGCTATCATTAGTGTTCCAGTCTTGCATGTCACATATTTAAGCAGCTCTACAAAGCAGTGATTGCTAAGGTGAATCTCTTGACCCTCTCTTTGTAGTCTGTCTTCACAACCATCCCCACATGTCCCAGCCATTCACACTGGCACTTGACCAATGGCTTATTAGGCATCTCAGTGTCACAGGGATGCAGAATTGGAGTTAGAAGGCACAGGTCTGTGTCATCCTGGGGTTCGCTTTCTAACAGAGAATACAGGGGATCAGTAGACACCAGAATGAACACACAGCTTGAGCAAGATGATGACAGAAAGGAAAGAAAGAGGGTAGACAAGGTGTGGGAGTGACCATCACCAGTGCTAGCTAGGAAGCTGTGGGACAGGACAGAGTTGGGTTCCACAAGAATAGAACATTTATATTTAAAGTAATGTACAAAAGACCTCAACTTGAATGAGCTTCAGGATGCTGTGGATGTAAGAAGGAGGCCTTACCAGACACTGAATCTTCTAGTGCTCTGACCTTGGATAAATGTGTAAGAAGGAGCTTCTATTGTTAAGTCATTCAGACTGTGGTGTTTTGCTATATTCTAAAGATCTGATATTGGCAGGGTGAGTCTGGAGAAAAACAGGTGTTAAAGGCCAAAAGGACACAAATTATGTATGTTTTGGTTATTTGAAAAAAAAGCCAAGGTGTAAGATGGTTTGCATTGGTATTTTCCATGGTGAATTCACACAGGAAATACTCTACAAATAGCCATGGACTGAGGAGGAATTAATTACACATTCTGTTAGATGGATAAAGTTTGGGGCTCATTACAGCTACTGTAAATTGAAGGACTGCAATATTTCAAATATACTTTTTATTCTGAGGTCATTAAAACTCTCTATTTTCATATTTTTTCAGTAACATTTCCTGAGAATATACACAGATATGTCTACTTACCCCAACTTGAGAGGGCAACCTCACAAAACAATGAATCTGTTGAAGTCAATGTTTTTGAACCAAGTGAGTTTGCCAGGTTGCTTATGTAAGCTGGAACGAGTGCTTGCTTACCAAATCATGGACAAATCCCAGACAGTTGCATCACAGAGAATCCCACTCCTGCATGTGTAACTGACAAACTGGATCTCCATGCATACCTTGAGGCTGTCAAACCAGAGTCTCTTGTCCGCTAGCACTTTCTTTTTACATATATAATGCAGGGAGGGATCTCTAGACTCCTATCAATTTCTTGTGAGTTTTGTGAGCCTATTTGCTCCATCTAGGAAACAAACTTTCAATAGTAACAAAATAACTACAGAGCAGATATGCTTGTCTTGATGGGGTATGAACCCAAACAGCTGGGGGAGGAACTGTGGGAAAATCAAAACAAATCAAGAGTAACTGAAAATCTGGTATTTGGGGGCATTTCTCAGAACTAGATGTCATCTTTAGGCTTTATTTAAAAATTGAAAATGTCTCAAATGGAAATTCAAAGTTGAGGCTCGTTAGAGGTGAAGAGATTCCATTTCTTAGCTGAGGTGCCATAGGTTTGTTTCTTCAGCAGTTTGGAGTGATGATTCATTATAAATGTCTGTGAATTTATTTTGTGACATGGACAGGAACCCAGATTTTTATTCTTTTTTTTCCTCATAGGCCTTTTATTCCCTCCCTCCCTCCTTCTCTCTTTCTCTTTCTGGCTTTGTCTTCTTTTTAATACTGAAAATTAAAACCAGAACCTAATTTATGCTAGGCAAATGTTCTATCACTAATCTATATTGCTAACCCTCTTTTTTACTTTTTCTTCTGAGACTGGGTCTCCCTGATTTGCCCAGGCTAGTTTTGAACTCACTCTGCAGCCCAGGCTAGCCTCAAGCTTGCAATCTTCCTGCCTCAGCTTATCGTTGTTACACAGATGCCAGAAGAGAGAATTGGATCCCTTGGAACTGAAACAGAAGTTACAGACTGTGATGAGCTGCCGTGTTGGTGCTGGGAACTGAACCCAGGTCCTCTACAAGAGAAGCTAGTGCTATTAAATGCCGTGCCATTACTGAAGCTCCTGTTCTTGTATTCTTGAAAGAGAAATATTCCATAGGACCCAGCAGGAGAGAAGACAGTGGAGACTTTAATTTAGAGGAGGAAAGAAACAAAAAAATATACCCTTTAGAAAAAGAGTGAGGTTGACCTAAACACAAATGACAATTATCATACACTTGACATGTTTCTCTCTTCCCAGTTGTCCCCTCACCTGTTCTTCCTGTGGGGTGAGCACTTGCAGACAAGGAGTGCACTCTACTCAGTAGTTGATTTTACCTAGAATTCAGTCTGTTATACGTAGATGTATAAGACGCTAGAATGTGCGTGGGGTTTAAGAGTCCCTAAGGATGGAAATTGCAAGGGGGGCCAGGAAGTGTAACATCTGTCTGCACATGGTCCCCTGGAGAGGGTATCTTGAAGTTCCTTTACTGTGACTCCTCTAACAGGTCCCAGGATCACACATTGTCTTTTACATCTTCTTTCAAGCCTTGAGCCGGCCCATCTGGAGAAATCACCCCCATTAGCATTATTTTGTTGCAGTGTTTGAGAACCATGGGATATTCATGATTGACTTGTTGATGAACCAAGGAAATAACATGCTGGATGCTCATGGTCATCAAAGAGTGACCTGGGACAGTGGCTCCAGGTGCATTGGCCCCTATTAATGAGATTAAAGTTATAGATTCTCATGGTGGTGTGCAGAACAGATTCAGACATTGTGAAGAAGAATTACGGAAAGGTGAGACACTGAAAACCAATGACAGAATAAGAGTCGGAAGCTTTCCCAAGTCAGAGAAAAGCCATTGAGTTCCTTTGTCTAGAGATTTATCCTTATTCCTGATACAACGTCCATTCACATGGGAAGAGCATACGTCACTTGAAGAATTTCCTGTCAGACTGGCTGACTACTACGTCTTTGAGAGATTGCCTCGAGGAATCTCTGATTTGGGGGGACCCAGCCCACTGTGGGCACCACTGTACCTAGGCAGATGGGCCTACGCATGTAGAGAGGTTAGGTGAGCTTGAGCCTGTAGGGAATCTTGTAAACAGTGTTCCTCATCCTTTCTAGTTCATTTCCTGCTTGAGTTCCTGCCATGACCTCCCTCCATGTTGGTTTGTGACCTGGAAGTGTCAACGAATAAACCATTTCCTCCCCAAGTGTCTTTTGTTGAGAGTAGGGAGTCCCCCATGATTCTGGGAGTCTCTGGGCTATCATAGGTCAAGCTAATAGAAGGCCCCCACACTCTGTGCCTGTATGCCTGACCCAGCTCCAGACATGATTATGTGCTGTTTCTGGACTGCCTACCCAGTGTCAATCTGCCCATCTCTGGCTCTCCCTTTGACCTTGACTGTCTGCTGCCTAGTCGGTGGACAGTTGGTCAGCATTCTCAAGTGCTGTTAATTGTGTGAGCTCTGTCCCTGCTCTTGCAGCATTCAGTGAACTTGTGGTTTTACCGTTGCACAGACCTTCTCTACCACAGCCTCTAGGATGCAGCTTGATTTTCCTGGTCACCTCAAACTCAGCCCTTTTTCTCTGGGGTGGTCTGATATGGTCCCTTGGATGAAAGCTTATTGTTAGGAGCCATCCTTACTTAAAGTGAGCCTGTCACAATCAGCTGTATTAGAAGCAAGGATAAACCAATGAACAATAGTGCCTGGCAGCTGCTCCTCAAGAACCCTTGTTTGGGTGGAGTGGCCAGCCAGCTCTTGTCTCTTGTTTTATCTGGTCATCTTGGTTAGCCCAGGCCCACAACAAACTCTTATTTATCACCCTCTGGACATTCCCATTTTAATCCTTAACCTACTTTTAAGACCCAGGTTCTTATCTCATTGAAAGATAAATGAGCCATTTGCAAGTCTCCCTCTGTGTGCTTTTCCCTTACCTCCTACAGAATGCTTGCTACTGTGTCAGCATCTTGACCCCCATTCCACCACAGCCATTACATTTACATCTTGCTTTGGATGCCTGAGCATGGTCATCTATTGTTCTTTAAATCCTATTTTGGGGGACAGTCTGTCTATCCCAGAGCTCGTGTATCCTGGTTAACACCAAGTAGCTGGACTGACAGGCTTGTACCACTGCTGAGCCTGGGTCTCATGGGCCTTTACCAGCTTGAGAAGAATCAGCATGGCTGGAATACATGCAGGTCAGATGGGTTCTCACAACTGCAATTCTGAACCTCTGCAGAGATTCTTTAAGCAGACAGAGATTATTAATTTCTGTTTTGTAGCAATTCACAATAACTGTTCATTTATATGAAAATCACAAAGCATTACCCACTCGAGTTTGAGGGAAGGGGGGTGGGGGAGTGGCCAGTTTGAATGAATGAGAAGCCCTCATCGTAAACTGACAGACTTTTCTGTTGACACATGAGCACTGTTTTACATTTAGAGAAATTTGCAACCCTCTCTCATGTTTTCTGTGATTTGGTTTTCAACTTGTCTCTATTTTTAAAATTACTTATTTGACTACAGAGATATATGTGGTTTTATACTTAAGATTAAAGTCAAATGTAAGAAGGAAAATAATATCAATTTATTTGTTTCCTGAATACAAACTGTTAAGGAGCTTTTTTACAGGTTTTATTAAAGCAGAGAATCAAGAAGTCATAACATTTCTGGTGGACCATAAACAGCCTTATCCCTCCCCTCCTCCCTTTCTCCCTCTTTCCCTCCCTCCCTCTCTCTTCTTGCATTTTTGGTCTCAGTTTCTCTTCCTGTCCCCCTCTCTGTCTGTCTGTCTCTCTCCTTCACTTTCCTGTCTGAGCTAGTTTCAAAGCATGCTGTTTTATTTTAATGGTAATTTTTTCTCTCCCATCTTCCTTCCCTCTTCTCTTTTTCTTTTCTTCCTTCCTCCCTCCCTTCCCTCTCTCCCCTCCCCTCACTCCTCCTCTTCCTTCTTCTTCTTTTCTCTCTCCCTCTCCCTTTCCCTCTCCCTCTCCCTTTCTTTCTTTTTGATGCCATAACTAATTTTGTAGCAAGTAGATGTCCTTGAACTTCCCATCTCCCTGCCTTAGCCTCCCAAGTGCTAAAATTGGAAACGTGGAGCACCACATTTATTTTGGTTTAAGAATTCTGCAGTTGTATAGAAATCAGAATTTTCTTCATTGAAGCATTATTTTTAATACTCCTGTTTTCAATGGGTGACATCAATACTAATGCATAATGCATTAAATTTGTCTCAATACAATCTTTTATATACGAAACATGCCAAAATCACATCAAACGCCAGTTCCAGTAAGTGAAAACTGCAGGAAGTTTCAGAATAAGTT
This sequence comes from Eospalax fontanierii, assembly GCA_035773235.1. NCBI lineage: Eukaryota > Metazoa > Chordata > Mammalia > Rodentia > Spalacidae > Eospalax > Eospalax fontanierii. The sequence continues at coordinate 3,278,483 of JAJHUQ010000048.1, read as the reverse complement.
CACCTGTGCCCATGCACTTATATTTTGTAATATATTTTATGCAAACCAGTATTCTCTGCATTCATGATCATCAATTTAAATATTGATGAATTCTGAAAAACAATGAGAGCACACCCCCTCCAGTAGTATCAAATATTGAGCAGAGCTTTAATTCTTTATGTAAAAATGAGTAAGCACATCCATCAGCTTCCATCCTTAATAAGTAATAAACTTCCATGTATATCAAATAATTATTTAAAAACCATGATTTTTTTTAACCCACTGAATGTTTGATTTGCACTCCTATTTTGCATGCCCCTACACTGAAGGCAGTGTAACACGTTGTTGGGATTTTATTTCTAATTTTCATTGTATGTATCCATGTATGTCTGGGGGGGAGCAGGGCCTGTTGTACACCTGCTAGCAATGCTCACACAGACCAGAAAGGGAGTCAGCTCCTCTGCTGCTGGAGGTTGTGAGTCATTTGATGTAGGAGGTGGGGCTTGAGCTATGGTCCTAGGCAAGCGCAGAATGTGCTGTTAACACAGTCTGAGCCATCTAAACAGTTCTTAATGTCCAAAATGGAGGGAAGAAGAATTTGCAAGTAGAAGAAGCCTAAGAAGTCCTGTTTAAACACTACAGAGTAACCACTATTTACACAGCAAAGCTTGCATTTGGCAAGTGTGGGAGTGTGTAGTTGTTATTTATGTAGCTGCAATGCCATTTTGCACAGGAGAATTGAGGGTGTTTGCCACCCCCTGGCCAGTGGGATAGCAATGGGGGCACGAATCTCAGGTACCCAGAAAAGAATAGGGCCTGGGAGTGCTAGAAGAAAAAACCGGCAAGTAGCACAGTCTGATCAAGCCAAGCCATCTTTAGTAAGCAGCAGCAATCTTTTTATACAGAGGAATTTTGAGACACTAAACCACAATGGAAGTTTTACAGAGGAAATTGGGAAGGGAAATCATAGTCACAAGATGTTTTTCTTCAGCCTTATCTCTTACAACATATCTTCTTCTAACAGCTTTACATTGCATGACTGGTTTATTCCAGACTAATGGTTAGCATATTTCCTGTGGTCAATGTCCAAAAATCAACCTCTTTGGGAGCTATTTCTTCTTAGCTTACTCAAGCTGTCTCCACAGGATGTTCTGCAAGCTGCAAAGTTATTTTAAGCTATTGTTTGGTTCCCAGCAGGTGTATACATTTTACCACCCATGATTAGTCCATGCAGGACAGGAGGATAGTTTTATTTGCTCATACGTATATAAATTTCATTTATCCTCCCTTCCCCTTTCCTTTTCTCTCCAAGGACAGACAACAGTGGAAACACATATTAAATGTGGTGTGAAGAAGGCATTGTTAGTCTCTAAACTAATCCAAAAGGTCTTATTCCTGGGTAGAAATACATACCGATCACTTTAAAATACTCATTCCAAAAACATCACTGTGAAATATATCATCACTCTTTCATGTCATAACTGAAAACAAACTATGTATTTGTGTGTTGGGCACACGAAGGTGAGTTTTAGAAAGCTATGGATGGGAAAGTGAATAGCTAGTTATTCTCAGCTCTTCAAAAAGAATGGTTAGAAATGAACGTCCCAAATAGAAGGGCTAATTTGGTGTGTTATGTTGAAACCAGAGTCTCAGTGGAGTTAATGGGAGTTCATGCCAATAACATATGTCTTCACAGATACTACTGGGAACGTTGGCTGTAACTTTATCATTGTGAATATCTAATTACTCTGTGTGACAGTGAAAAAAATATTGCTCATACATAGCTAACAAATTACGGAGAGTAATTAGCTTTCTATTCCTGCAACAATGCAGCCTAGAGAACCTGGCTGGGTTCCTTTCAGATCCACAGTGGGTACAGGTGCTGGGCATCATTTCAGACAGTTTTCAACTAAGAAGTGTTCACCTTGAAATTCTTGGAGCGTAACATGCCTCCTGTTGAGTAGGGTGGAAAATTGACTCTACAGCTAAGAGCACTTGTTGTAACTCTGGCTTCCGGGAATCCAGTAGCCTCTTCTGTCCTCCATGGGCACACACACACACACATAAATAAAAACACAAATGAAAAAGCAACATCATTTCCTGAGAAACCCCAGTCTCCACTTTGTTCTTTTCCCTGGCTCCTGACAGGGGTTCAGTACTTCACTGCAATATGGAACACCAATAACAATGCACAGCCTGTGGACAGTCACATGGTCTCAAAATGAAACCAATACTCGGTACAGCCCCGAGCTGTGTTGCTAAATGAGGTTTTTCAATAGCTTTGGCATATTCAATGCATTTTTAAAACTTATGTTATTTTTAAAGAATAATGATGATGTCATAGAGTCCTCTAGAGCAATGGGACTCATAGATTATATTACACAGAGTACTTATTAGATTGGCTTACAGGATTCAGACTCTGCTACCAACAAGAGTCATCTACATATTTGAGAGGCATGCACAAGGCTAGTTGCTCAGTCAGTGAGGGTGGAGGAAGGTCTCGGGAGTCCCCATATGCTACAGAAGTCCAGGAAGACTCCTGAAGTGGTGATTGGTTTTCAGTTCACATTGGAAAGCTGAAGATGCTGAGATCTGATATTGGGAAAGGGTGGAAGCACTGGCAGCAAGAACAGGACATGCACCTGCCAGCCAGTAACGAAGGTGCTTTGGTAAAAGCCACAGTACATTTTCTTTAGACATATTGATATCTGGACTACATCAGGAAGGGCTGTCTACTCTGGGGGAGGGTTCTTCCCCTCTTCAGTGAATCCTTTCAGGTAATATTCTCCCAGCACCATGCAGGAATATGTCTCTTCATTGATTTCAGATCCCATCAAATTGAAAATGGAGACTTACCCTTGCAAACACGTTTATCTAATAATCATTCAGTAGAATTGAGTAGCATATGTAATGGGGAGCCTAAGATGCTCTGTATTCCATCTATGAAAATCAGGCTTTGCCAAAGCAACTGGAGAAGGAATGGCTGCAGTACACAGCTTAAGAAAAACTTCTGGGCTGGCAATGAAGCTCAATGGAAAGAGCACTAGTCTAGACTACATACAAACTGGATTTGAGCCTCACCTCTATGTGAACTGGAGGCACAATTATATACCCAGCATTCTGGGAAGGAGAGGAAGGATTCGAAATTTAAGATCATGTTTGACTACATAGTAAGTTTAACACTAGCTTGAGCTACATGTCTCATTAAAAGAAAGAAATACCTATGCCTCAGAGCTTGCGAAAGAAAGTTCCAGAGAGAATGCAATGGCGGCCCTTGGTCCCACAGAGGGGCACACACCTCATTTGAAGAAGTCAGAAGATGCAGCCAAACTGATTTTTGAGTATGCTAAAAATAACACTTGCAATACCCTATATGTGTCTGAAGAGACAACATGAAGAACTGTCAAAATCCAGAGTTCTTTAGGAGCACTTACCCGATGGAAGGTCTTTTATCATTGTGCAGGGTTTCTTGTTCTTGGTTCTGTGTGCAGGTTTCAGACATAGCACATACAGCTGATGCAATGGGACAGGTGTAGACACTTTCTTCTTATGGTTACAGCTTGGCTTTAATGGTGTGGAGATTTTGAGGAATATTTCAGAACACCTCACAAACACACTGAAAATCAAGCAGGACATACATATAATGACCCAGAGAGTATTTTTAAGATCTCAAGTGAGAGAAGGTTCTTCAGTGCTTGTTTTATAAAACATATTTTATTTATTATTTTTAAATTTATTTTAAATGTATGAGTATATTCTTGCATATGTGCAAGTGTACCTGTGTTGTCCAATGCCCAAGGAAATCAGAAGCAGGCATTGGATTTTCCTGGAACTGGAGTTTCAGGTGTTTGTTAGCTGCCATGTGGGTACTGGGAATCCAACTGGGGTCCTCTGCAAGTGCAGTCACTGCTCTTAACCACTGAGCATCTTTCCAGCCTACTCTCCATGGTTTCTTGAAATGTATTTTTTTCCCATAAATTCAGACTGACAAGTGGAAGATTTGAGATTTCCTTCTGTTCATCCATCTAACACTTGACACTGTATTGTGAAACCTTGGGTCCCTAGATGTCAACATTTTAAAATTTGTTTAATATTCTTAGTAATAAGAAAATGCAGATCAAAACCATTTGAAGATTTCATTTACCCAGTCACAATGGCTAAGATCAATCAAACAAATGATACCAAATGCTGGAGAGGATGTGGGGCAAGGGGAACCCTCATTCACTGCCTGTGGGAATTCCAAGTGAATCTAACGTGTGGTCCACTTATGCCACTCCTTGGCATATACCCAAAGAACTCCTCCTACCTCAGGGATACAAGTGCAGCCATGTGTGCTGCTGCTCGTTTCACAACAGCTAAAGATGGAAGCAAACTAAGTGTCCCTCAGCTGACAAGTGGATAATGAAAATGTGGTGCATTTACTTGGCAGCACAGAAAAATGAAATGAGGAAATTTACAGGTAAATCGATAGAACTAGAAATTGTTACACTAAATGAAGTAACACAGACTCAGAAAAACAAACTATGTTTTGTTTTCCGTCATTTGTGGACCTTAGAACCAATCCCTTATATGTAAGTATATATAGCTTGATGTAACAGCAGGAGCAGGAAAAATCGAAAGGAACCATGACAATAAAAGGGAGGGAAAGAACCCAAGAAAAGCGGGGAGCCTAGGAGACAGGTATTAGAAGAGGGTGGGTTACACAGGGGAAATGAGAGGAGAAGTAATGCTTCGGTACTGTGAAAAAAGCAGATGAAAATGTATGACTTAAAAGCCTATTAACACACACACATCTATATCTATCAATCGATCTGTCTATCTGTCCATCTATATATCATCTTATGAGCTCATGTGTTATATAGCTGAAGGCTATGTAACAAAAACCGGAGTACCAGGCAGGGGAAACTTCCATTTAAGTTTTGGTCAGGATAGTCCAAGAGACTCATAAAATAACACATAGCCCTTGATTGCCTTCAGAACTTGCTGAAAACAGGACATACATTGGACATAGGACTTGTGGACACAGTTTTTAAATACCTCCTCTTCTGAAAGTTTCATATATGTACACGTTTTCATCATATTCACCTCCCTTCTTGCTTCATCAGATTCTCCCCAGAGCCGCCCTCATCGGGTGCCCCTCCCAAGTTCATATGCCTTTCCTTTTTTCTTTAACCAACTGGGATCAATCAGTGCTGTGCATATATGTATGGGTGTAGGATTATCCACTGGATCATTGACAATCTGCCAGTTGCCACACCACTTAAAAAAAAAAGATTAAGTTAGGTATGGTGGTGCTCACTTTTAATTCTAGTACTTGGGAGACAGAGGCAAGTGGATCTCTGTGACATAGGGGCCAGAGTGGGCTCCATAACAAGTTCCAGGCCAACTGGGTTACAGGGAGACCTCATTTTAAAATACTCAGTAATCAATAAAGAAAGAAGGAGAGGACGGAAGGAAGGGAGGGAGGGAGGAAGGAAACTGATGAACTGCTGGAAAATAGGGTTGGCTCATGAGCCCCTCCTGCATTCTTGCTGGAAGGTTGACTGACTTGGTCTTATGTCAGTGTTGTGAAAGAACTCAGAACAAGTGCCAGGTCATGAGTGCAACGACCCTGTCATGTTCGAAAGACACAGCTTTGTAGCAATCCTCCCCAACCTCTGGCTCCTACAGTCTTTCTGCTCCCCTCCTCGATGATGTCTACAGAGCCTTTGGGAGTGTAAGGTTTCTGATATAAATGTCCCATTTAGGGTTGTCAAGAAGTTTTTAATAAAAGATGAGAGTGGGTGGAATGGGGAAGAATGCTCTTGAATGCTCTGGAGAAAATGAGAAAAAAAATCTTGGAGCTCAGTGGTTAGGAGGACTGACTACTCTTGCAGAGATCAAGGTTCGGTTCCTATGACCCACAGAGCAGCTAACAATGACCTGTATCTCCAGTTCTAAGGGACCTAATGTCCTCTTCTAGCTTCCATGAGCTTTGCATGACACAGGTGAACTTACATACGTTGAGCAATACACTAATATACATAAAATAAAAAAGATAAAAATATTTAAAAGGATATTTTATGTAAGATATTTGGAATAGAATTATGTGTCTTACCTGTGGAAATAACTGTATAAAGATGATTGTTTTCTCTCCTGGATTATGCTCAAATTTAGACAATAAAGTCCACAGCCCAGTCAAAAAAAAATTAATAGTGAAGAGTCAGGAGCCATTTGCATGGCCAACCATAGTGAAATGACAAAATTAATAGTGACATGTCCATTTAATAAATTATGGCACAGAAATTTTTTTTGACACGGAAATGTACTTATTTTAAGGGAAAAATGCAGGATTTGAAACATTCTGTGAAAGGTATTTGCAAATATAAGCAGAAAAAAATGATTTGTGATGACTTATGTAAAACTATTGAAAGAAATTTTTCTAAGTGTTAGGTTGCTGTATATTATGTATGTATATATAAATACATGTATTTCCTTCTGCTTCTTTTTATCTTGGGTACATTTCAGTAAGAACTATGCAGTTAAGAAATTTCTCCCTTCCTTTATTTCTTAGTTTGAACAACTAGGACAAATATAATGAAAAGGTAAATATAAAACAAACAGATACTTTCTCAGAGGAGGATCAGAATTTTGTGTGAGCACCATGGATATGGTTTGAATATACATGGGGTCCGCTAGAGATCCACCTATGAAGGCAAGTGAGTTCTAAAGGTAGACAGTTTGCAAGTTGCTGTGCGAGTGAGACCCAGTGGCTGGCCCGTAGATCACTGACATATACCTTTGGTAGGCACTGGGGTACCTAGGATCCCACTCTTTGCTTCCTAGCTGGTTATTTGAGCAGCTTATTTCCTCATAATGTCACCATGGTGAGTCATTCTAGTGAGATGATTCTCACCCAAGACCCTTAGTTACTGCACAGAAAGTGGCAGAGGGATTATGGCACCACAGCTGTCCCTGTGCTACAGACTTTGAAACCAGAAACACTGGACAAGCCCTTGAGGCATTCTCCCATAGGATACACTCATAAGATGCAATGCCCTTGCTGGTGAGTGCCTTTCACTGGTCCGTTAGCTGGTGTTGCTGTTGGTGAAAGTTAGGGACACTTTAGGAGGTGGAGCCTTGCAGGTTGAAGTGGGTCACTGGAAGGTTTATAGCTTAACCCCACTGTGTGTCCATCACTCTATGCCTTCTAAGTGAGAATGTTAGAATATTTTGTCACACTAACAGAAAAATAAATACAGATCTTGTGACATTTATGTACATATATACATTAAAAATGTGTGTGTGTTTGCCTGCATGTATGTAAGCACACCTATGTTTTGTAAAGCCGGCAGAGACCAGAAGAGACCTTCAGATCTCCTGAAACTGGAGTTATGGACGGTTGTTAGCCACCATGTGGGTGCTGGGAATTGAACCCAGGTCTGCAAGAACAGTGAGTACTCTTAACCGCTGGGCCATCTCTCCAGCCCTACATGTTGTTTCTAACTGTTCAACTGTGCTTTCCTACTATAAAAACTGCCAAGGAGATTCTGTAAAAGTAGGAATGTAGCCATGTGCCAATAAAGTTTTATTCACAAGTACAGGCACCCAGCTTCAACTTGTGCTTCAGGCTTTTTCAGCACCTCCTTCACATTAATAAATACAAAAGCAGGTTGACTGAGTATTTACCAAGTATTTACCTCTCCAGGACCATAAGATTCAGAAAACCAATATCATTCAGAAAACCAAAGAGCCATATGAATGATGTTTTTAATATCCTTTCTCAAAGAGAATAGATTTACAAAATCTCTATATTTACATAGACTTGAAATTAAAACTAATTAGAGGAAATAAAGAGAGTCACTTCATTCTAATCAAAGTAACAAATGACCAGGAAGATCTTACAATCATGAATTTATATGATCAATCTTTGGTGCACCCAATTCCAGAGAAACAGTTCTACAAGATTATAAATGCAGATTATTCCCAGCTATGTAATAATAGGGAACTCCAATACCTACTGACTCCAACAAATAGGTCTACAAACAATAAACAGAGAGACATCTGAAGTAAACGGCATCTTCCATCAAACAGACATCTACCAAATATTCCAAAGAAGCACCAAGAATACACTTTTTATTTACCACACCATCAAAGTTTCTCTAAAATGGGCTATATCCTGGATACTAAACAAACTCCAACAAATACAGGAAAAGTGTAACAATCCCATGTATTCTGTCAGATGACAATGAAATCAAGCTTAAAATCAAAACTGAGAAAAGTTCTAGTAACTACCAAATTTGTGGAAATTAAACAACAGACTCCTGAATGATGGGTGAGTCAAAGAAGAAAGTAGTAAAGAAATAAAAGTACTGGAACAGAATGAAAATGAAAATATAACATCAAAGTTCTGGAACACTTCAAAAGCAGTTCTGGAAGGGAAGTTTATAGCTCTAATTGCCTACATTAAAATATCAGAAGGATTACATATAAAGGTCTTAATAAAGGTTTCAAGAATCTAGAAAGTAAAGAACAAACCAAACCCAAACTTTGCAGATGAGAACAAATAACAAAAATTGGAGCAAAAATTAATGAATTCAAAACAAATGTATTAACTCAATACAAATAAACAACACTGAAAAATATACACTACCTGAGTGTCAATGCACGTTTATACCGGAAGGTCATATATTAAGAAACATAATGTGAGACAGGAGAAAACACCATTTACATTGTTAGAGTAATCTTATAGGCTCCCCAAATAGCATAGGCTACGTACATAGGGTGTGATTACCTCCAAAATGTTGAAGATAATTCTTTATTGCTGAAGACAGGATATACTTTAGACAGAGGACTTGAAGCCTTAATGGATCTGGAACTGACCTGGAAGCCATCTCCCTGGAGACTAGATGTCATAGTTCTAGAGCATACTACACAAGCTGCTAAGGGAGAAAATCAATCAGTGGTACAACCTGAGGTGTAAAGCCCGACAACCAGTAGAACTGGTACAATAAACTATCTCTATTTGCTGCAATAATGGGACTGTTATCTCAGGAGTCATCAACATCTATCTAATTGAACTCAATGCCTTCTCAGTTGGAGGGAAAAAAGATAGTTAATACAGTAATCATCACCAAATACACTTGGTTGGAGAGGCCATAGATCCTAGAGAAAACCCTACCTCTGCTATAAGTCTAGACAAATGAAAGTTCTTACTATATACTAAATATGGATCCTTATATTATAAACAAGTATACCATACACCACTCATCAAAGAAGCTTCTTTATGCAATAGATGCTGACTATGATAGAGTTCCCCAACTGGTCACATGCAGAGAATACATGCATGAGACATGCCCAGTCCTAAGTGTCGTATGTACAGTGGAACCTCTACACCCAAGGTTTATGGAACATAGTGGAACATCGAGTAGAGCAAATACTAGTACATCCCTTGACAATCACAATTGAAACTTCCTCATACAACAGAGTTCAATGCACACAGAAGGCCTCAATTGGTCTTATAGAGAATAAGAGACTGAGTGCAGAGCACATATCCCTGGATAGGATTCTTATATTAAGACTCATGCACCCATGACCTAGGAACCATTGTGGAAGAAGAAGTTGAAAAATTGTAAGAGACTGAACACAGGGAAACAGGTTTGCAGGCTTCCGGGAAGCTGGTTATATGAACTTCCAGAAATGGTTACATCATGCACAAGACACATACAGAATACATCAGACAAAGACCCGGCATAGAACTTGGCAAAGGGGGAGCAAGCCTTCACCTTATTCAAATAATTATTGGCAACTGATTACTAGGAGGTGAAGAAGAGTTGATCTTCCTTATAGACTGTCTAGACTCCAGCGGATGAACTCACATGGAGGGACATCTGGGTACAAATTCTTGACCAGAAGGATAGGACTTATCATATAAGGCAAAATTCATTAAATTCACTGGGAGGGGCCTCTGGGGAGAGAGATGAGAATGGGGGAGGGGGTCTAAATTTGATGAAGATCTATTATGCACTAATCTCATAAAAATATATACTAAAAGACTCTGGAATATCAAGTACAAATAAAACCCACATCCAGCAAATGAGAAGAAGTAACAAAAATCAGAGCAGAAATTAAGAAAATAGAAGCAAACAATTCAAAGAATCACTGAATCTGAGAAGTGATTCTTTGTTAAGATAAACAATGTCTACAGATCCTTAGTCCACCTAACAAAAAGAATGATGGACCATATCCAAGAAAATCATAAATGATGGGGGGAGAGAACGGAGAGAACCAAAAGATTCAGGACGTTAGAAGGAAATACTTTATTTAAAAACTTGGAATTTATTAAATCTGAAATCATAAAAGAAATAGATAGATTTTTTTAAATTCATGGAAACCACTAAAATGAAACCAAGAAGAGAACAACAGCTTAAACTGACCCAGTACAAAAAATAAATAAATTGAAGCATTAATAGAAAAACTCCCTACTAAAAGAAGTCATGACCCAGATGGATCCACAGCAGAATTTTATCAGATATTCAAAGATGTACAACCAATACTTCTAACATTTCTCAAGAAGATAGAAACATATGGAGAACTCCAAATCTCCCTCTATGAATCATGTGTTACTCTAAAACCCAAACCAGGTAAAGCCTCAATAAAAAAAGAAAACTTAAGGCCCATATCCATAATGAGCATAGGGGCAAAATTTGTCCTCAAAATCCTGCATGCCCGTGCAGATGAAGAAAATTATCCATGGTAATCAAATTGGCTTTATTTTGGAGATGCAGGGATGGTTTTAAAAATATAAAAAATAATATGAATGGACTTAAAGATCATAGGTAATCTCTATAGATTCAGAAAAGGTATTTGACCAAGTCTACCATGCATTTATGTCAAAAGTCTAAGAGCATATTTGACTGGATGGAACATACTTCAATAAAATTAAAGCTATGTACAACAAACTCACAGCCAACATTATTATAAATGCAGAAAAACCGGAAGCATTCTCCTTAAAATCAGGAACCAGGCAAGGCTGTCTACTATATCCACTCCTTTCAATATAGTGCTTGAAACTCTTGTGAGAGCAGTAAGACAAGGGAGGGAAATCAAAGGAGTATGAATTAGAAAATGAATTAGAAAAGAAGTGGCCAAATTGTCCCTATTTTCAGATGACATGATATCTTACAAAAGGGATCTCTAAAATTCTGCCAATATTTTCATGAGCAATGGGAGACTACAGAATAAATTTACAGAAACCAGTAGCATTTCTACATACTAATAACAAACAACCTGAGAAATAGTTCATAGAACCAGATCCAATCACAATAACCTCAAAAAATATATCCAAGAATTAACCTAAGCAAATACATTAAGATGTCCATAATCAAAGTTTTAAATCTTTGAAGAAAGAGTTTGATACAAGAGAAGATACAATGGGATAGGAAGCCATACCATAGTTATGAATTTGTAGAATTAACTTTGTGATAATGACCATTCAGTGCAATGTAAAATTCCCATGACATTCTTCACAGAATTAAAAAACTTCTAAAAATCAAATGGAATCGCCAAAGAGCAATACTGGAGGAGGAGGGGGTTGTCATACCAGAACTCAAGCTATATTTCAAGGCTATAGTCATAAAAAAAGCACAGTATTGGCACAAAAAGAACACACAGATCTACAAAACATAATCAGAGACCCCAAACATGATTACTTACAATTCAGCCAGTATATATTTTACAAAGATACCAAGAAGACATGCTGGATGAAAGACAGCACCTTCCACAAATGGTGCTGGCAAACCTGGATCTCCACCTGTAGAAGAATGAAATTAGGCCCTGTTACCCTGCATAAAAATGCACTCCAAATGAATGAAAGACTTCAGTGAAACCTGAAACTCTGAATAAAGTTTTTAAAATTTTCAATACTCTACAAGTTACAGGTGTACAGAAGGACCTTCTAAACAGGACGTCATTTGCTCAGGATATAAAGTCACAACCAGAAAATGGGGGCTCTAAGCAAAAAAAAGCAACCAAGAAGAGGAAACCCACAGAAAGGGAGAAAATATTCACCAACACGCTATATATCTGACACAGGGTTAATATCCACAATATACAAAGAAGTCAGAAATCAAGGAATCCAGAAGACCCAGTAAAAGATGGGTTAGGGAGCTGAACAGAGAGTTCTCAAAATAATTAAATATGGATAAAAATCACCCTGAAAAATGTTCAACATCCATATTAATTGGGGAAATGCAAATCAAACCACTTTAAAATTTTATCTTAATCCGATCAGACTGACTAAGATTGCGAAAAACGAATGATACCAAGTGGTGGAGAAGATGTGTGCAAAAGGGAACATTCATTTACTGCTGGTGGGACTGCAACTCTGCAAGTCCTACAGAAAGCAGCATCAGCAACTCTTAAAAACCAAAAATGTTTTTACTACAGGATCTTATTATACCACTCTTTGGCATATACCCCAGGGACTCATCCTACTGCAGAGATAATTGTACATCCACATTTGTTGTTGCTGTCTTCACAGTAACAACAACATGGAACCTACATAACTGTCCCTCAGTTAATAAAGGGATGATGAAAATGTGGTAAATTCCATTTACATAATGGAATTCTACTCCACAGTAAGAAAAGATCAAACTTGAAGGTAAATGGATGGAGCTACAAACTGTTAAGCTACATGGGATGACCCAGACTCAGAAGATTAAATGTTGTATGTCCTATCTCATTTTGGGATCTTAGCACCAAATTCTCATATGCAAGTATACTAGTCATCACTCATCAAAGAAACTTCTTTTACAATGGACTGTCTCCAGTACAGAGTTCTATAACCGGACATACAGAGAGAATAAGTGTCTGTGTTTTGCACAACCCTAGGTGACATATCAGTAATTCACCCTCTACACCTAATGCTCATGGAATATAGTGGAACAAGGGGTAGAGAGAACTAATGCCACTCCCAGCTATCATCAACAAAGCCTCCTCATGCAGCAGAGTGCCAAACACGCAGAAGGCCAAAGCTGGCCAAAGTGTAGAGAAGAGACTCAGGGCTCCTATTCCTGGATAGGAATCCTATATGTAACTTCACCAAGCCGTGTAAGAGGGGGCAGCAGGATTGTAAAGTCAGCGAAGCAAGTACACAACCATAGGAAACAGAGCCTTGCAGGGAATTTGCTTACCTGATAGTACATCAGTGTTGACAGCATACACTGATTCAATCACACAAAACTGGGGTAGAACTGGCAAAATAGACAGGAAGCCTCCATCTTAGCCAAGGAACTATTGGGAGCTGATCAATGCTGGGTGAAGATGAGTGATATTAGATAGATAGGCTCAACAGGCTCCAGTGGATGAACTCACAATAAGAGACACCTGAGTATACAAACTTGACTGGATAGGCTTAGAATGTAAGACAGAATGTGTGAAATTCTGTGGGCCAGATATGGGATGCTGCAGATGGGTGATGTTTGAATATTAATAAAATGTATTGTAGGAAATCCAGAAAGTCAATACTATATGTATATTGAAAATAAGAGATTGTTTTAAAAAAATCATGATCTTTTTACCTTTGTCAAGTATGCAATTTAAATAAAATTTTAATTAATAAAAATAATCTTAATGTAGAATACCACATTTTTGGATTTTAATAAGTATATTGAATTTAACATTTTAGTATTAATTAATTTCATAAATATTAAGAAATGATATCGTTACTTGAGAAGAAACACAAAATTGTTCTTTTGGAATTATGGAGGAGGTGAGAAACCATGTTCCGCATCCTGTGGATTTGTGATCTTTTCCCTGGAACCTGCTCATGGTTCAAACCTAAAGTTCATGGGATTCCCCATCGGGGTGTGAGAGTTAGGAGTCAGGGTAAATGCTGAGTCAAGGTACATGCCTCGTCCTCTTGAGCTTGCTGCTTGCTGTGTTTGCTGGGGAGACAGCAGATAAACAGGGAGGTCAATATACCTTGAGAAGCATGGCATTGGTACCAAGAGGTCTAAAAGGGAATAGGTGAATCTCAGGGAAAACACTGGTGTAAGAGGTGTATGGTGGCCCTGTGAAGAGTCCCAATAGGAAGTCTTCCATGAATCTTTTCCTTGAAAATTGCCTTGTCCCCTGGTAACCACCATTCTTCTCTTTTTCGCTTTCATTAAAATTGATCTAGTACCAGCTGCATACTTTAATTTTAAAGATCTTTGTGAGGTTGAATCCATGGGAAGAGTGACAGAACCTCTAGTTAGGAGAGAATTCCAGGGGATGAGTACAATTGCTGCTTCCCACACATCCTCCTGTCCCCAGATAGGGTGACTGTTCTTGGGGTGCATTTTCTCAGAGAGGAACTTAAGTACAGATGGCAGGGATTTAAGCTACAAAAGAAGGCTTGATGGACGATACAATTCCTGACACTTGCCTTCCTTGGGTCACCTCTCTTCGCTCCTATCACAGGAGATCCACCAGCAGTAGGTGAGGCTGCGAATTTGCCCAGGTCACTTTGCTGCCCCCGGGACAGCCTCGTGGTAGTGTCTGTAATGCATGGCTGTGTGCTGTGGAGTGGTCCAGGGCACATGATGTCATCACTCTTCCAGGACAGTACCTTACCCACAAACAGCAGCGAGGTCCTGTACACAAAGTTTCCCTCCCAGGGCACAGCCTGTTTACTTCCCTTGGCCAGGGAACTTCCGCTGCTGGATGATGGCCACCTCCACTCAACTGGCATTGAACTTTTCTGGGAAGGCTTTCTTTTGGCAGTGGCAACCAAGTGCAGTGCAGCCTTCTTTAAGTGTGGAACAGTGGCTACCCATGAGCCTTGAGCACCTGGCAGACCTAGGAATCTTGGCCTGCATGCCTGTGCTTCTACTACAGTGACATGTTTGAGGGACCTTGTCCCCTGGTTTGGACTTTCTTGAACCAAGGAAATGCACTTCCAAGCCCCGTCACCCTCTTCTCACCCCCAACAGACAAGGAGCCCAGTCGGATTCCAGCAGGCCAGGGGAATATGGAATCTTGTGCCTCATTACCAGTGAAAATACAAAGGTACATGTCCCTCTGTTGAGGTGCCATCCAACAGCTGAGACCAGGGCTTAACCCAGCGTCCGAGGTCTGAAAGCTGGCACATGCTCACTCCATAACAAACTAGGGTTAGGAATCCTGGATGTGCTTGGCCCTTTGTGAGTTCCTACAAGGGACAAACAGAACTGGATAAATTTATTTCCCTTGAAACTGAAAGGGAATAATGAATTCTGATAATGAACATGCTTTTGTATATTTTCCAAGGGCATTTGTCAAATGTTTAAAATTTAGCATTATTTTATTATGTGTATGCATGTGTGTGATGGATGTCTGTAGAGTAAATATGCAGAGGCCACGTTGGAATCCATTTCTCCTTCAATCTCTCTCTGGGATCCAGGTTCAGATTTATGTTTGAGGACTGAATTCAGTTCAGCAGTTTTCAAAACAAGAGTCTTTACCCATCAAACTACCACACAGACCCTGGACTGTCAGAATAAAGGAACTAAACCTGTTTGCTTTATAAAATAAATAATATATACCTTTACTGTCTTCTATTTTGGTGCTTTGCACCTATGATATCTATCTATCTATCTATCTATACACATATATAAATCATCAATATAAAACAGAAGATATATATATGTGTGTGTGTGTGTGTGTGCGTGCGTGCGTGTGTGTGTGTGTGTGTGAGATGCAATAGGGTAGAATAAAGATTCTATTCTAAGAGGAAGCATGTGTAGAAAAGCGTTTTACTCAGCCTACGTGAGTTTCTCATCACAGCAGTACGATCACGTCCAGAAAGCAACTTTGTACAGCCCTCTACCCACCTGCTTTCCTCCCTCTGTCTCTCTTTCTTTCCTTCTTGGCCAGCCGGAAAAGAGAAATTTTGTTCCTCTAGGTGTCCCCACTATGATACTCTGCCTCACACAAGACCAGAGCAGGGGAGCATGTTATCATGGGCAGAAATCTTTGAAAGCATGAGCCACCAGCAATGAAGCTAATTATCTCAGGTGTCCTCTCACAGTGCTGGAAAACTGACTGACTTCATAGTAGCTTATGCAATTATATCACAAACATAAGTAACATGGATATAATGACCACATTTCCACTGCCCCTCTAGCTTTTGGAAGCTGTGACTTTGGTCTTCTATTTACAGTTTCAGGAAAGCATGTACCTACTTCTTCCAGAACAGTTGCATATAGATTCATCAATAGACTATTCCCTTTAATTGCTCAATATTAGATTCAGGTATACAATAACAGAAAATACTGGAAAATTTCACTTGCTGTCTGAAATTGTTATCTTCTTGAAGTAACTATAATGGACAGAGTTGCCATAGATGCTTTTGTATACATTTAAGTCTTCATTTGTCTGTAATCAGTGTTCATCAGGAAATTGTTAGTTTGAATTATTATTCAATTATTCTTCAATTATTAAAGAAACTGTGTAATATTTTACCTCTCCAACAATAATATACCAATTAACACAAATTCATTCTTGTCATATTTTGGTACATTTTATATTTGCTTTAGTACTTTAAATTGTTTGCAGTCATACCTTATTTTTAATTTTCAGTTGTCTCAGGGTGATAATGTCAGATACCTTTATTTGCATTTATTTATTGTGTGACATGTCAGCTATGTGGATGAGAGCAGGGAGGGAAGAGCATGTGTGACTCTGTATGCTGAGGTGAGAGGATATCTTTTGGGAGTTAGTTCTCTTCTTTAACCTTGGAGGTCCTGTGGATAAAACTGAAGTTGTCTGTCTCATAGGAAACTTCCTTTAACTTCTACATGATCTAGTTACCAGCTTAATTTATCACTTTTCTAAATCTCATGCATTTAATCTCATGTGAAAGGATGTATGTGCTTTATTTTGTTATTTTTGATGTGAATACAATTTATTTATTTATTAGCTTTTGTGACAGTTTCTCATGTATCTGAGGTTGGCCTTATTATCAATAATCAGAAAGGAAAAATATAATATTATATTCATATCCTGACCTTCCTGTCTTGGCTTCCAGAGTGCTAGAGTTACAGTCATGCCCCACCATCTTGGTTTGTGCAGTGCTAGAGACTGAACATAGGACTTCCTCCATGCTGGATAAGCACTGTAACAACTGGCTCCATTCACATCCATGAACATTGTCCAAGAGTCAGTTATGTAGTGTAGATGTCTCTGGGGAGATTCTCTGATTTTCTTTACATGCAGATGTCTCGATTTCATTCCTGAAGTGTATCTTCCACTCACTCACACTGTATTCTTTTCTTTAACCATCTGAAAATTTTTATCCCACTCACATCTCAAATTGATGATTTTCTGTGAGAAATTTGCTGCTACTTGCAAATATCTTCTTTTTCTGAGGATTTTTTTTTCTTGGTCTGCTTTCAAGGTTCCCTTCTTTGTATTTAGTTAACACACATTTAATTATGATGCATTCCCACTTGAGTCTCTTGCATGTCAGTGTGATGGCACTCCTTCAGTTCACATTCTGCTTTTTGAGTCATTTGCTTGATGTCTTCTCTCAAATGTGAAGTTTCTAGTCACCATGTTATGGGACCCTTCTCAGTTCTACACTCTTCCTCTTTTCTTAAGGAATTGATCCTGGTTTTCTTCCTTCTCCTTCCTTCCTCCCTTCCTTCCTTCCTTCCTTCCTTCCTTCCTTCCTTCCTTCCTTCCTTCTTTCCTTCCTTCCTTCCTTTCCTGTCCTATCTCCTCTCTCAACTTTTACTTCCCCTTCCCTTCCTTCCTTCCTTTCCTCTCCTATCTCCTCTCTCAACCTTTACTTCCCCTTCCTTTCCCTCCCTTCCTTTCTTCCTTCCTTCCTTCCTTCCTTCCTTCCTTCCTTCCTTCCTTCCTTCCTTCCTTCCTTTCCACAAGGCCTATCTAAGGAAACCTGGATAATCTCACACTTTGTATGTATTAAAGTGTGGTCATGAATTCATCTTAATCCTCATGCCTCATCTTCCCAAATGCCAAGCACACAGCCAGGTACCACTCGGCCTAGCAAGTTCCTTTACTCCTAAAAAGGAACTAGCTTTGGGTGTCTGCTCAAATAGCAACTCTGTTACCCTTTCTTGGGTAACTCTCAGTGGGCATTTCATAATCATACTTTACAAAATTTTTCCCTCCCTCATTAACTTCTAGTAATTTAGTTAGACTTCCATTATGTGATTGATTTCTCATTGTTTCAGGTGACTGATAAGGAAAATGCTTACCATTTTCTAAGAAAATATGAAGTAGTATATTCCTTAAAACTCAATATTTTAATTGAGTTTTAAGTTTCTTCAAGAGATAGTTTTCTTTCTACCTCCATGCTTCCCTCACTCCCTTTCTCCCTCCCTGACCTCGACATTCCTTCCTCACTCTCTGCCATTCTAATTTGACTTTTTAGATAGTATCTAACTGTGCAGCCTAGGCTGTCTTGAAACTCACTATATAGCCCAGACCAACTTTATACTCCTGGGAATCCTTCTGACTCAGCCTGCTGTGTACTGAGAGCCTGAGAACCAATATGCCTAACCTAAATTAAATATATATATTTCTAAATAAATTTATTTTGAGATATTCAGTGCTTTAAGTGTTATATTGACTCATGTATTCAAGAAAATAATGTTTGTATGTGATAATTCTTCAGATTTATCTATAAAATAGTACACATATTGGTATAAATAATATATAAGAATTCTGTAGTATTTATATAATATTAGAAGTTTTATTTAATTTTTCTCTTAAAAGTTACCATCTTTCACCCATGTCACTAGCTACTAAAGTTCTGGTATAAGGTTAATTGGTAAAAGACTTGCTTTGCATACAGCAGGGCAAGGTTTGTTCCCTGGAGCCAGAAAAATTGAATAATACAGCATAATTTGAATAAATTCTTGATAGATTTCTTTCACCTCTACAAGAGATGACCAATTTTTTATTGTTGTTTTAAAACACTGTATCTCTACAGCCCAGACTGTCTTCCAATGGTGATCTTTTTTCCCTCAGCCTTCTCAGTGTTGGTCTTGAAGGCATACAGCAACACACCCAGCCTCCTAGATTCCCACCTTTACCTGGAAAGCAGATTAAAACACATTTTGAAAAACATCTACTA
This sequence comes from Eospalax fontanierii, assembly GCA_035773235.1. NCBI lineage: Eukaryota > Metazoa > Chordata > Mammalia > Rodentia > Spalacidae > Eospalax > Eospalax fontanierii. Next base: position 3,259,399 of record JAJHUQ010000048.1, on the reverse strand, counting down.
AACAAAGTTGTTCAATAGCTTCGGAAGATGCTATTGAAGTCTGTGTGTCCATTTCCTGCCTGCTGGCTCTCAAGCCCCCATATCATTTACAAATTTCTGAGACATCCTGCCTGGCAGAGCCACACTTGCCCCACTTAATGCACTGGTTCCTGTTTGTAACTCACGACAAATCCTGTGGAAAGTACATAGATGCTGCACATAACGGGCAGACATTGAGAAAAAAAAATCTTCTTAAGTATAAAGAGATGTCCCACGGGAGGACAAGCTGGTGAACTCCCCAGTGGTACAAAGAACAATGAACTGTAGACAGACCAGTGACCCTTTTCAAACAGGGCTCTAGTGTACAGCTGCTGGTCTATCATGCTGGAACTAAGACTATTGGTTGGTTGGAGCTTTCATAAACCCAGGCAATCATACTGGCCCTCAAGAAGCCCATTCTGATTCCAGCAGTGCATGGCACTAGGCAAGAGGGGCCAAGATAAGTAGTGACTTGCTCCCCACAATTGTGTATGTCCCTCACAGTGGCCCCCACTGCATGGGACTGGTACTGAGCCAGTGATCCATGTCAAAAGGCTGGTGCATGCTCAGAGGCTGTTAGGGTAGGAATCCTGGACATTCTTGGCTTTTAGTGAGATTCTCACAGTGACAAACTGAGATCTGAGTTCATTTATTTTCCTTGAGAGATGGATGGCATAGAGAATTCAACAAATGAAAGTGGTTTGTACAATTAAATTCCAAAGGATTTTTTTCAATGTTTAAAATTTTATTATTATCCTGTGTATGTGGTCACACGTGTAGATCAAAGGATAAATTTGGAGTCTACTCTCCTTCAACCTTAACAGAGCATCTGGGTCTGATTTAAGTTCAGGGGTTGAATTAAGTTTGGCAGGTATGGCAACAAGAGACTTTATCCATGGAGGGATCCTGTACTCCCTGGCCCTGCTGTATATATACCCGTACTTGTATGTTTTTCTTAGTAGTAGTTACCATTTAAATTTGCTGTCTTCTATCTTCATAATGAATATAAAATCAATGATATATATATATATATACATATAATTTATATATGTATATATATATATACACAATTAAATCTTCACATATATATACATATATATATGAAGATATATACACAATTAAATCTTCAAGGCAGATGAGAAAATTCTGTTTTGAAGAGACTAATCATGATTAGAAAATCTTGATACTCAACTGCTTGAGTTTATGAGTACAACAGTATTCTCTTGGCCAGAGAATACAGCCCTCCTTCCAGCTTCCCTCCCTCTGTCTCCCTTTCTCTCCATCTGGCCCACCAAGAAATGGACAGTTTTTCTCCACCATACCCCCACCATGATGGCCTCAGTAAAAGTGTAAAGCATTGGATTATGTGATCATGGATGAAACTCCCGAGCAAACAGAAACTTGCCCTGTTTTTAACCTGTCAGGTATTTATGAACAGGGATGTCTTACCATATTATACAATTAAAGTACAGCATTTGGAACATGGATACAATTACCCACATTTCTATTTTGCCTTCCCTCTAACTCTTGGAAGCTGTGAATTTGGTCTTTATAGTAACAATTTCATGATCATGGGTATCCCTTGTGATTGACTTATGTCTTCAGTCTAGTTGTGTAAGAATACATCAATAAGTTGTTCCATTTCATTTCTAAATAGTACTTCTGTAAATAGGATGCCAGAGGTTATTATAACTATTTCCCTAAAACATAAAACTGTGGATAATTTCTGGGATTGACTCCAATTAGCATAGCCAATACAGACTTCACTTTTCTGCAATAAATTTTTAAGAGCACAGTTATTGGTTTGGATATACTCTGCTGGTTCAGTAACCAAAGAAAAGGGCAAATTGTTCTGAATTGGCATAATATTTTACATAACACTAACAATTAACAAAAGGATCCATTTTCTTCATTCTTGCTAACATTTGATAATCTTTTGTGTGTGTGTGTGTGTGTTTTAATGTATTTGGACTTATACCTTATTATAGTTTTGATTTTTAGTCCCCATGGGCTAATATCAGACATATATATTTTCCTATTAATTAATTAACTAATTAATGTTTTCTGTTGTTTGTGTGTGCAAAAGAGAGAGATAGGAAAGACAGAGAGCAGCCAAGCACATACATGAATGTGTGATAGTTCATGTTCAAGTCAAAGAACAGTTTCTCTGATTTATTTCTTATCTTCAACCATTACGCACATGTCAATAAAACTCACATTGTAAGGCTTAGTAGAAAGTGCCTTTACTGCTGACAAGCAATCTAGTGACCACCTTTATTTACAAATTTTTAAATCATAATGGATGTAAAGAGAGGGGACATAGCAAAGTGTTAAATTATTTTCCTGCTGTACTGGATGCTTACTGTCCTGTGAGAACCTGACAAAACGAAATTAAGGAAGAGGATTCATTTAGTTTTACTTTCCAGAGGAGTTTAGTCCATAATGATAAGGACAGCATGGCATCAGGAACATAAGGCCGAGAGATCATCTTTCATCCACACACAGGGAGGAGAGACAGAGAACAGGAAATGCGGTTAGGCTCTAAACTCTGAATGTCAAGATTTGGTAACATATTTCCTCTAGCAAAGTTATACCTCCTTAAGATCCATAACCTCTCCAATCAGTACCTCCAACTGGAGAACAAACATTAAATACACGAGTATTTACAGGACATTGAAACCACTACAACAGATGTGTTCAAAGCCCTGGGTTCTAGTCCCATCACTGATAAAAAATATTAAAGGGATTCCAGATTATGGCAGACAAAGAAGCATGGACTTAGGCTCAGATATAACTCAGACCACTCTGCAATGAAATCCCAGAAGAAAAGAGAATCAAGTTGAATGTGTAACTCAGGGCTCTGCCTTAAATATAATTCCTTAAGTACATATGTCCTGTCCAGCAAGCCCAGACGTCTTTAGATGAAGATAAGCTAGAGGAGGATATCAAGGCCAACAGACTGCCATAGAGCCATTTAGACTAATTCTAAGAATGTTGCCATGACTACCATGGACTCATTAAAGAGCTAAGTATTCCAGACTGTGCCACAGAACTAGACGCAATGAGTCCTGGGAACTTCCTCTACCGTAGAAGAGGACCTAGGACATCCACCATCTGCCTAATGGAGTCTTGAACCTTCCCTGCTCAATCCAATTCTGCCTGAAACCTTCCTCTCTCATAAATATGGCCTGACACATTCCCGTTCTGCCTAAGTGGGCCTTTACCTAGTTCCTCTGGTCATGAAACCCTCTGTTATCTTCGTTTATCATAGGGTCCATCAGACATATGTCTTAATGAAAGGAGCAGAGAACTTATGCGATTGTGGGAGAGGGGATGTCCTTGAAACATGTGCTACTGCAAACTCTGGAGTGCTATAGGAAAAGCACTACTAGGTCCCATGTAAATGTTGGAATGATGCTGGCTGGTTAGGGTGCTTGTGAACCCAGGAAATGCCACTAGCCCTGGAGAAGCCCATTGCAATTCCAGCAGGGCATGAGGGCCCATGGCAGTTTGTGAGCGATTCTTAGTAATGGAGCATGTCCCTTGAGATGGCACCCTCCATTTAGGACCAGTGCTGAGCCAGGATTCTAGGTTTAAAAGCTGGCATGTGATCGTTCCTGCACAGAGGACACCAAGTTAGGAATTCCAGATGCTCCTTGCCCTTTGTAATCTTCAGACAGTGGCAAACTGTCATCTGTTTCTTTACAGGGAGTAGGTAATAATGAATGTGGGGATTTGCAATGAAAGTCAGATGTAAAATTAAAGTCCAAGGGATTTTAAAATGTTGAAATGTATTATTATTCTGCATACACATCTGTGTAAAATGTCTGTTGAGGTGTGTGTGGGGGTCGGAGGACGAGGGGACAGTCTTTTTCTCCTTTACCCTCCTCATAAATCTGGGGTCAGATTTAAGGTCTAGGATTGATTTCAATCCAGCAGGTTTGAGGTCAGCTATTATCCACAAAGCCACCTGGAAGAAGCTCTAATCTATAAACTCTTACTAAGGTATCACCACAGAGCTTTCCCTTTTGCACAAGTGGTTCTCCCCGTGCCCTTCTGACCAAGGGGTCCTCCCATTGTCTTCTTAATAAGGGACTTCAGACATTTCCCATCTGACCTAGAGTTCCTAGATCTTTTTCCTTCACTGACAAGGATTTCAGACCAATCACACTGTGAATACCAAAGTCCAAGAGCAGCTGCCGGAGCCAAGAACTCAAGCTTATGGACTCACAGCAGACAACAAATTGAGTGACAGCAGCATCATTAATTTACAGGCGTGAGCACTCCTTCCACCCAAAGTAATGACAGATCTACCCATTTGTGAAAACCACATCCTACCAGCTCCATCCAAGATAACCTCATCTCAGTGAAGGGTCTTAGACATTTTCCCACTGGGTACGGAGAGGAAGAGAAGGAGAAAGAAAAGGAGAAGGAAAATGAGTAGGAGGAGGATGAGGAAAAGTGGAAAGGAGGAGGTGGAGAAGAAGGAGGAGGAGAAGCAGGAGCAGAAGGAGGAGGAGTAGGTGGAGAAGAAGGAGGAGGTGGACAAGGAGGAGGGAGAAGGATGAGGGGAGGAGGAGGACAGGGAGGAGGAGGTGGAGGAGGAGTTGGAGGAGAAGCAGGAGCAGAAGGAGGAGGAGGAGGTGGAGGAGTTGGAGAAGAAGGAGGTGGACAAGGAGGAGGAAGGGAAGAGGACAAGTGGAGGAGGAGGAGAGGTTGGAGGAGGAGGAGCAGAGAGGAGGGATGAGCAGGAGGAGGAAGCGGAGAAGGGAGTCAGCTTCCATTTTCAGAATGTTTTTGGCTCTTTATGTCTAAGGGGAAGTCGCTGGGCCCCTCTCCCTCTGAAGAGCCCTCTTGGAACATTTGTTCCTCTGATGAAAGGTCTTCAGACATTCCCTTTCATCTTTGGGGGACTTCAGGCCTTCTTTCTTGGTAAATGAAGCATCAAATGTGCATCTTGTCACTGAGGAGACTTGCTACCATCCCCTTCTGCCTCAGTGACCTAAAACCTTCCCCCTTGTGCGGCTTGAATCCTCAATCATATTCCATGTAAGAGGCCTCTTCTAAGGAAGCCTGAGTTCTACACTCACTGACTAGGAAGGGAGACTCCAAAATGTCTCTCTCTACACCACTGGGTCTTAACCATGCTCCGTTTGACTACACAAGTCTCAGAACTCACCTTCTAATCAAAATCACTGCTGCCGCAGTGATTTCTGTTATGTGGGCTGGAAATGTGGTTCTTCTAATCACTGTGGGGACTTTCACTGCCCTCTCCTCTCCATTGTTGTCTCATGGCTTAACCCTCTGAACAACCAAGCCTCAAAGCTCCCATTATACACAGTGGATCTGAGACATGTTTCATCTAATTTAAGGCGATCACAGACCTTTCCGCTACCAGCCAGTTTCATCAGATTTCCATGTTCTGCAAATGTACTCCTTTCAGTAAAAGACCCTAAGATATTCTCCCCTTTCTAAATCTTAGACTGTCCATATCTTACCTTGGAGTCCTCAACCACCTTCCATTTCACTAAGAAGGCCCGGTGTCTTTCCAAATTATCCAAGTTAAGGGGGAAATCTTTCCATCTACAGGAGAGGATCTTGGATAGTAGCACTCTCCATCAAGTGCCTTGCCCTAAGGGAGACGGGTGCACTCTATGATTTCCCCCTCTCAATGTAAATTTGATTTATTACATAATAAATTTGAATCTAAGCATACTATTTCTTTATATATTATAGCTGTGTATTTACATAGTATGTGAATACCCCTTAACTATTTCTTATTAATTAAGTGAAGGATAATATTTTTGAAATGTTAAGAGTGTCAAGTAGAAGATCAACTATTAATTGTAATAATTAGTATTCAATTTGATAACATTACAAGATGATTCACATTAAGTAAGAGGAAAAACAGAATACTTTTTTCTGGAAGAATGTGAGAATACATATTTGCTGAGCCCACTGGCAGAAATCAAACCATACCTGAGGGAGGGGTAAAGAGCAAAGGGCAAAGGCCAAAGGGAAGAGGGCAGAGAGGAGAGGAGAGAGGAAGAGGAGGACAGACTCAGGAGGGCTGTCAGTCAATACTGAAGTAGCTTGCCTCTATTAAGTACCCCATATTTATACTCTGTGGAAAGAGGAACAATGGGTCAAATGTTCAACACAAAAGCAATACTAACACAGGCAAAATAACTAAAACCAATCACATCTTCCTTCAAGGGTCTTCAGGTGTCGTCAGCCTTGGACTTAAGATAGACTTCCCCTCAGGTGTAAATTATTTGCATAGCAAAACATCCTGCTCCCACAGCACTTCCATGCACAAGATTGACCTCTGGCTAACCCTTAACTAGGGCATAGTTCAAGGCAGGCAAATAGCTCCTGCCACATGTTGCCCATTCTGGGGTTATTTTGCCCATACTGATCTTTCTCCATAAAGCCTCTCTGCTCATGGTTCAAAGATGAATTTCATGAAACACGCCATCAGAGAGTCAGCGAAACCAGTTGTGAATCAAGCTAAGTGCCCTGTCTTCCTGAGCTTGCTGTGTTTGTGAGTGGGGAACACCGGGTAGAAAGGAAGGTCAGTATACACTGAAATGCACGACCCTGATACCAAGAGCTCTATGAGGAACAGGATTGGGGTGGACTGAGGCCCAGAGGAAGCGCTGGCATGTAGTAGGGCCTTTGAAACCACAGTGTCCTTCCGTACTTTTTTCTATTTGTTCTATTTGTTCCTTTTCACTAAGATTGACATCTGTGCTGTATTCTTTAAATCAGAAGGAAAGTGTGATTTTCGCTGTGGGAGGCAGGGATACAGTTGCTACTGAGGGGAGATGTGTGGTGTAGAGTCTCAGTAGATGAAGCCTGTGGCTGCCTCCAAGGCATCCTTCTGAGGATATCACACTGAGTGCTTTATGGGGCGCACTTTCCTAGGGAGACTTCTCACAGTAGATGACAGAAGGCAGCCCTGTCTGTCCCTCCTCTCATCACACCATTTCCTCTGTCTTTCTTTTCCTTTTTCTTGGTTATAGTGAAATGAGCAATGTTGTTCCCCTTGTGCTCCCATAGTGATGCTCTCTCTCAACTCAAGTCTAGAGCTGTGGCCCTAGAAGCCTCTGAAACTCTGAGGCAAATGAACCTTTCCCTGTTTTTCAGTTGATTCCCTCACGTATTTTGTCCCAGAGTGGAATGCTGACTGACATCACACCATTTTGCACAGTAGTAGGAAATATGGATGTAATTAACCACGTGTCTTCTTTCTTCTCCCTCTGACTCTTGGAAGCTGATAATTTTATCTGATATTTCAATTTCACAACAACTTCCTGTTTCACTTAATCCCCTGAGCACAGTTATGTGAAGATTCGTGAATAGAATCTTCTCTTTTGTTGCTTTTATTTGTAAATATTGGGCCCATGTATAGGATATCAGAGGTTATTAAAATTATTCACCTACTGGAGGGATTTGTGGTTATCTCCTGGTACTGACTACAATGAGCAGAGTTGACACAGACGTGTTTTTTTTTTTCATTACATGCTTAGGAAACCAATTTTTGGAATAGGTATAAGTTGCATATTCCATTATTGAAGAAACTTGCAAACCTGATCTAACCTGAAATATTCTGCACCCCACCAACCATATACGAATCAATCCATTTTTCTTCATTCTTGACAAAATCTGATATTCTGATTTTCTGAGTGTGTGTTGGCCATTTTAACGTGTTGGCAATCATACTGTTTTACTTTCAATTCCCTTTTGGTTGATTATGTCAGGGATCCCTTTTGCATTTATTTAATCATTTTTTCTGTGTGTGGTATGTTGTGCTAAGGGGTAAGAGGAGGGTTGGAGGCCCCAGTGGAAAAAGTTTCACTGAAGGGTAAAAATACTTGACCAAAAAGGACTTAACATCTATCCTGGAAAGCATGAAGTTTAGGTGGGAGTGATATAACGGGTGCAGATGACGGTGAGGTGTCTAAATTTGATTAATATCTTGTCTATGAAATGCACAAAAACTCAACAAACATTTAAAAATAAATAAAGAGAAATATAAATAGATAAAAAATATTACCACTTCTTAGAGTATGTAAATATTTATGCTTTTCTAGTTCAGTCTTGATGGACTATTTTATCATCATCCTTTATAAAATATTTTGTGACCCCTCCTAACCTTTCTTTACTTTTTGGTTGGGAGCCTGAGACTTCAATGGCTGCCCCTGCTCTCCTACCCACCTTCTATTTGTTAATATTTTTTTTAGTCTTTCATTCATTTGAATACTCTGAATTCTTCCCAATTGCTTCAGATGAATTGGAGGAAAAACAATGCTTATACCTTGTTAATAAAATAGAAATTATTTTCCTCATCAATTTGAAAATGTACAGGACACTTTCATAATGAACATAAATGCAATTTTGTATTTGAGTCCTTAAAAATGTATTCATTTGCTCTTATTTCATTGTCCATACATCTGTAACCAGTTTTAAGACTTTTCTAGATACATTTTCTTCCATCCTTCCACTCTCTTTCTTTCCCCCTACTCGTTCTGTACTTTCTTTGTAGTCATTTGTATGATTTTTGGAGATAGAAACTCACTATAGCCTTAGATAATTTGGAACTTATTATTTTGACCTGACTAGTTTTAAACTTTTGGGAATCCTTCTGGTTTACTCTGTTGAGAGCTGAGTTTACCGAAAAAAAAAAAAAAAAAATATATATATATATATATATATATATATATATTTAACTTAACTCCTATGTGGACTTGTCTCTTTCCAAGATAATAATCTTTATATATATGTATATAAATACTTATATATATAGTAAATAAATATAATCTTTATATATAATAAAATTATATATATAAAATGTTTATATTTTATTTGAACTTTTTGTTTCATTTGACCTTTTGAAACTATCTTTCAGCAGTGTCAAATAACAATTAAAAGGCTCTGGTACAGTTTATTAGTAAAATATTTGTGTTGCAAGCATCAGGGCCAGGGTTTGTTTCCTGGAACTTTAAAAATTAAATAAATTACAGCCGCTTTTGAATATAATCCTCACAGACTTTTTAAACTTCTTACCAAAGATGACCAATTTTTATTTCTTAAATGTTTGTCTCATTATGCAGCAGAGACCAGGCTTCAATTGATCATCTTTCTTTTTCAGCGCTAGGACTGTAGGCAAATATCCACACAGTGAACTTCATAGATTTTCACATTTTAGCTGAAAGTCAGCTTGAAAAATACTCATTAAATAATGCTTTTCAGTACTGTAGTAGAAGTTCTGTTTATTTCCCAGTTACTGGTTCTCAGTCCATCTTATCATTTAAAAATCTCCCAGACTTCCTGCAGGGAAGAGTCTCACTTTGACCTGCTCAATCCAGCATTTCCTGTATGTAACTCACCCACATCCAAAGCCCAAAGAGAAGTGCATAGAATTCACACATAATGTGCATCTGGAGAGAAAGAATTCAGCTTCTTAAAAGATAAGGAGATGAGCAACACATAGTACAAAGAACAAGGAATTAAAGAAGGACAGATGCCTTTACAACATTTCCTTCAATAACAGTACCAGAATAGCATCCATAGTTGTTTCTGATATTCATATGCCATCCTTAACGCCCCGTGCAAGTAATTTATAGATGATTAAAATGCTGGCTGTCTGGGTGAGGTTGGGTATCCCCAGCCTTGCTTTTTTTCTTTGCATGTATTTAGTCTTGTAAAAATTTCCCCCTTTTCACAGGTCATTCTTTCTTTTCCATATCCTGTTTTCTCAGGTCCAGTGGTTTTTACTGCTTTCTGAAGACAAAACTGACATTAGTATGAGCCCATTGATTAAATTACCTGGTAGATGTGAAGTTCAGTGTGTGGGTAACTGAGGGGTGAATAGAGATTACTTTTTAGAAGTCATAAGAATACCATGAGAAAGAATGAAAATGAAGTATATTATTTTAGTTTCTCCTATTGTGATAGACATGTCCAAAAAGTAACTTATAGGAGAAAAGGCTTTATTTGACTTGAGGGTTATAGCCCCTGTGGACAGAAGCCCAAGCAGGAGCTTAAAGCAAGAGCCTGGGGGCAGAAGCAATTCCACTTCCTGCCCTGCTATCCTTGAGCTTCTCAACTACTTTTCTTAGATGCCACAGGCACAACCACACATCTGTGGTACCACCTTCGGGGGCAAAGCCCTAGTAGCATCTTTCAACAGTTAAGAAACTACCACTGGCCAAGCTAATGGAAGTAATACTGCAAATGATGCTCTTCTATGTCCCTGTGTCTCAAGTTGACAACCAAATTTCACCTTCAGAGAAGTTTAGATGCCAGCCAAGTTCCTTCAACCTGAATTGGCTGAGGTTTATATTCCTTATGTAGCATAGGAATATGATACCTTTTCATCTATTCAGATCTGGAACCTTGAAAGAATTTTTCTCTAGAGAAAATATTTACAAAAAGTATACTGAACTCAGTGAATCTGAATGAGCAGTATAGTAGTTCCTTGAGTTAAAGTCCCAGAACGCCTGTTTGTAAAGTGTAGGCGAATGGTGCTTTCTAATTTCTAGGTATTGTGGAGACAGGAGGATCCCCTGGGAGGCTCATGAGTCAGTCTTGTCTAATTAGATTTGCAGGATGATTAGAGATACTGTTTCAGAGTATGTGTTCAAGGTCCCAGGGGATGACACAATAGGTGATTTATAGTTTACATACATCCTTGCACCACTATTTGGCACACAAACAGGGGAAAGAGAGAGAGAGAGAGAGAGAGAGAGAGAGAGAGAGAGAGAGAGTTAGAGTTTAACACAATTACAATTACCCAGGTCAGGAACTATAATGAAGTTTCTGCATGTCAGTCATAAGTCATGACCCAGGAAAATATTCAGAAATATCAACATCAATATAGTTCAAGATTGTTCTGGGAAATCTCATCCAAAATAGTAATGAAAGACTCGACATTGGTCAAGAATTGGATGTTATTGACCCAAAATTTGACATAACCCAAGTTTTGGCATATTTCTGTATTTTGTTTGATTCGTTTTGATTTTCTAATTATTATGTAGCTAAGGAACAGGAAACTCTTTCTTTAAGGATCTAAATAGAGAAGATTTTATGTGAGTTTATGACTTTCCTGTCACAATAGTCACAATCTTCCCTTGTTTATCAAGAGCAGCTACTGTTAAGACATGAACCAAATGGTGTTTATTTTTTAAATGTCATTTAGTAGTACAATCTTGAATTATGAATAATTTTCAGATGTCATGAGTCACTTGTTCTTGTCTTTATTTTGTTCTTGTTTTTTTATTTTGTCATTGAATGTCATACACATCAGACAATGAGGATGCAGCTCTGTGGGAAATCCATGTTGCTTCATCAGTTCCATTCCTGTCACTGTGACCCACAACCTGCCACTTAAGCAAGAAAAGAATGTATTTCGTTTTATGTTTCCACAGGAACAGTCTATAATGACACCGAAGGCCTGACCTCAGGGACAGGAAGCTGAGAGATCACATTTCATCCACACACAAGAAGCCAGCACAGAACTGGAAGTTGGGTTAGGCTATAAACAGCAAACAGCAAACCCAAGTGACAGACTTTCTCCAGCAAAACCACTCCTCCTAAGGCTTCAATGATGTCTGTGAATAGCCCTGCCAGCTAGGGAACAAATATTAACTACAGGAGTGTATGTGGCACCTTTCTCATTCAAACTAACACAACCTCTATGTCCAAAGTCCTGCTTGTATTCCCAACACTAACACAAATATTAAATGTATTCTTGTTTACGGGCATTGCAGAAACAGATGCTTGGATCTAAGCTTCCTGAAATGTGATATAACACAGAGGGACATGTGAAACCCCAGAACAAAAGAATACAAGAGCGTGATTTAGACTACTGCCCTTACCTCTGCTCATCTGATAGATGTATGTCCTTTCTACATACCCACACCTATTTACATGAGGAACAAGAGCCCAGGGAGGACACCCATCCAAAAACGGCCTTGGGACAGCTTGGAATAATTCTGAAACTGGTGCCTCGCTACCATAAAGTCATGGAAGACCCATGTATTACATAGTGGGATGCTATATTGGAAGCTGATAAGTGAGTACTGGGACCTTCCTCAATGTAAAAGAGAACCTAGAGCATTCACCATCTGCCTAATGGGGACTGCAGCCTTTGCTAATCTATCCAGCTGTGCCTGAGACTTCCCTCTCTGATATCAGGACTTTACCAATTCCTCTTCTGCCCAAAGGGGCCTTAGTCTAGCTCCTCGGACCCTGGAGCCTGCCATCATTTCCTGTTATCCAAGAGTGGATCGGACTTGCCCTCTGTCAACAAAGGAAACTGAGAAAAAATCCGTATGTTTGTAGAGTGCAGACGCATGAGCCATGTGCCCCTTGGAAACCTGGCCAGCTTGGCCTAAATCAATTCACTGTGGCCACACAGTGGCCCACTCAAGGCAGTGAGAATGAGTGGCCAGGTCTGGTATCTTGGCTCATAGCTGCTGGGTTGGGCTCTCGTGAACCCACGCAATGGCTCTAAGCCCTCAGGAAGTCAGTTATGATTGCAACAGAGCACAAGGGCACAGGTATGTTGTCACTAGCCCCGAGTAACGGGTATGTCCCTTGCAATGGCACCTGCAGCTTGTGATTGTTGCTGAGCTATGGTTGCAGAACCTAAGGCTGGCGAGTGATCACTCCTGTGTGGATGAGCCTAGGTTAGGAATCCAGAACTCTTAGGGTCTTTTGTGAGTTTCTCACAGGAACAAAATGAGAACTGGCCTTATTTATTTTCCTTGCAAGTGAGAAGAACCAGTGAATTCTACAAAGGAAAATGTTTTGTAAAATTGAACTCTAATGAATTTTTTAAACGTGGAAAACGTTTTATATCCTGTGTATGTGTGTGTATAATGGATATTTGTGTAAGTGTTGCTTTGCCCAGGTCACAGTGTTCTCTCAAAAGACCACCAGGGAGGCCAAATCTGCTGCAACCGCACAAGGATCTCTATTTTCAAGCTCGAGCTCTGTCCACAACCCAACCCATCAACACTGTGGGCAGAGGGTGAATGGCCACGAGGAGAGGTAGGAGGGGCTTCTTATAGGTTTTAGACAAAGAGAGAAGGGAGATTTGCCGTGTTCCCCCCAGGTTGGTCACAAAAGCCCATGCACGCCAAACATGATTTTAAATTGATTGGTTATGATCACCAGAAATGGGTTGAAGGGAGCACGAGGGTCTCTCATTGGTGAGAGTCACCTTTAGGACAGAGGAATGTGCTGGCCATTACCTAAGTACATTACAGGTTTCTGTTTATACCTTATTTGGTCTTATTGTTTTCAGGCTTCTCTGTCATGCTTGGGCCTGTCTCTCTTTGTCCACCTGTAATAGCCCAGGTGGAATGAGGGATATTTTGTGGTTTTTCTTAGGTTCACAGTGTATGTGCTCCTGTGAACAGTTCTGAGGACAACGGTAAAGTCCATTTGTCCTTCAGCCTCTACATCAGACCAGGGGTCATAGTTAAGTTCAAGGATTGAATTCTGTTCAGTATGTTTCAGAATAAGAGCTTGAACCATCTTGCAGGCCCTGTACTCTTTTTGTAAATGAAATATGCTTATTTTAAAAATTATTGTTATTTTATGTGTATGTGTATATTGCCTGCATGTAGGTAAGGGTACCTACGTTACACAGTGTCCATGCAGGTCAGAAAAGGATGTTTGTTATTCCTGGAACTGGAGATACAAACACTTGTTAGGGACCATGTGGGTCTGGAAATTGAACTTGGTTCTACTGCAAGCACAGTCAGTGCTCTTAACCACTGAGACATCTGTCCAAGCCCCTTCTTCATTCATTTAATAGTGAATATCATTTACATTTTCTGGCTTCCTTTTTCATGTTGACTTACTTGTCTATGATTCTTTGCATGTACATAATATATTTTATATTAAAATAAAAACTCTATGTGCAATCAAATACATCCACATTGAATGTGCGAGAGTCGATGGAAATATTATCTCTTGAAGAAGCTAAGCATGGGTAAGACATGCTGTTATGGAGCTTTTGTGAGTTCCTGAGTAAGCACTCCTGCCAGATCTAGAAGGTGACATCGGACCTGAGCTATATTCCCATGTCTGAGCATTGACTTTGCTTTGTTACCTTAGTGGACTTGGGTTGGGGAGAAAAATCTATTTGATTTTCCTCATTTGAAAAAGGCCTTGATTTTCCTTGCTGAAGAATATTTTCAGTTTACAGAACTTTCATTCAATAACTTAAAATTTGTATCTCCATTCTGTCTGACCTTCATGATTTCCTGAGACAAACCTGCTGTCAGTGGCATACACTTTCATTTTCATAAAGATGTTTTCTAAATCTGCTTTGTGTCCTGACTTGAATTTTTCAGATTTTAGGGTAAGGTGAAAGCTTCTTCTCTCATCTCTTTTATGACTTCCATCACATATGAAATGTTTCCAGCATAAGCTCATGGAGCACTTGTCAGTCCTTCTCTTTCTTTAGCAATTTTCTTCTTCTCCTCCCTCCGTCCCTTCCTCCCTCTTTCCTTCCCTCCCTATTTCTCTTCCTACCTTCCTTCATCTTTCCAGACAAGAACCATTTTGAGAAACCTGGCATATCTGTTACATTGCATATAGTATGGACTAGCCTTGAATTTAGATAAGCCTTGAACTTATCTAAGCATTGTTATTCATGAAAGGAATGAGGTTATGAGATGTACACAAGTACTCACTTGGTTACCCTTTTCTGCCTATATCTGTGTGGAGTTTTAAAATGATTTTAAATATCTCCTTCGATTTTTGAAAACATTTGTTTATGCTTTATTTATATGACTGACTGCTGGTTTTTTCAGATGATTGTAAAAAAAAGAAATTCTTATCATTTCCTGAAAATAGAAATTATTTTTTCTCCTCTCATTGTAAAAATATACAAGTCAAGAATGGACATCAATAAAATATTTATATTTGGAGTCATTAAAATGTACTCTTGTATGTTGTTCCAGCCCCCCCCCATTTTAAAATCAGTAAGGTTTTCTAGCTAGTTTCCACCTTCCACATTCCCTGCCTCCTCCTTTCCTTACTCACTCTCTCACTGTTCTATTTTTTTAAACTTATTTTTTCGAGATAGTATCTAATTGTGTAATCTAGGCTTACCTGGAGCTTACTACATAACCTAAACTAGCTTCAAATGTCTGGAAATTCTTCTGCTGAACATATACACACATATATAGAATACAGACTATAGAATATTATATAATATGTAGTATATAATATATACTGATTTTATTTATTTCTAGTTGTTCTGTGATTCAGATAGTATATAGATTAGCTTTGTCAATACAACACTCATTTTTCTAGGTCACATTGCTGTAGATTTAATATACTTATGTAATATTTGAAAGTTTTATTATATTTTCCTCTTAAAACAAGCTATCTTTCAGCAGGATCCAATGACTTTTGAAGGAGTGGGATACAGTTTAGTTGTAGATTACCTGCCTTGCAGGTATTATACCAGGTCCAGAGTTTTTTCTTGGAAGAGCAAAAATTAAATAAAATATGATAGCATTTGAATACAATCTTTACAGGTTATTAAATTCCAACCAGAGATGACTAAATTTCATTGTTGTTGTTGTGAAACATAGTCTCATTATTCAGGTCAGTCTGGTGTCTAATCAGCCATCCTTTCTCAGATAGTGTTGGAATGGAAGGTACAGACCAAGACACCCAGTTTAAAAAATGACCAAACTTAAGTTCAAAACTGGAATGTAAAAAGACATATTAATAAAGTTCTTTATCACCAATCAGTTAACACAGAGGCTGTGTCTTAATTTCCCACCTGTTGCCTTTCAATCCATCATAAAAACCTCTGAGATCCACCTAACAGGCCAAATTTTATACAGGATTTCCTGTGTGTAACTCACATATCAAAAGCCTGTGGGAAGTACATAGAAGTCATGCATATGTGAAGATGTAGAGAAAGAATTTGGCTTCTTGATATATAAAGAGACCTTATAACCTGGCACAAAGGGATGTGCTCATTAATAGTAAAATGTAACTAAAGAAGCTCAGATGGTGCATGCACCATTTCCTTAACTAACCAAACCAGTATGGCAACCACAATAGTCTGTGATGTTCACACACCTTCTTGGCACCCCATTTGACTGCTTTAGAACTGCTTAGACCAGTGACTTAACAAGGTGGAGGATACCCTTGGCCTTGCTTTTGGGTTGGTAAGCATTTAATACCATAAATCTCAGCACCGTCAGCTTAGTTAGTATAGTCCTTGTGTCCTTTCCATTCTGCTTCCTCATGTCCTCCAGGTTTTATTTCTTTCTGAAGACTGAACTAACAATGGTGTCATTCCGTTGCTTAAAATACCTGCTAGATACAAACTTGAAAGGGTCGCTTCTCTCTAGGTAGCAGAGAATATTGAATAAGACTTTCTCTATACATATTGTTCCCATGAGAAAGAGTAGGAATGAAGTACATTAATTTGGTTTCTATTGCTTTGACATACACTGTAACCAAATAACTGAAGGAAAGAGCATATGTGGAGTAAGGGTTCTGTTCTGCTTTCAAGGGAAGTCAAGATATAAATTCAAGGCAGGAGCTTGTAAGTAGGAACTGAAACTGAGTCCGGTGTGAAATTCAGTGGATTTCAAGTTTTCCGTCTTGTTTACTGTGGCTTGCCTAGTTTTCTCAGACAGCCGAGGCCCAACTTTCTAGGCACGGTACTGCCCACAGTTACTGGGTCCTAGTAGCATTATATATAATTTAAGAAAATACCCTCAGATATAACCATTCCCTGATTTGATGGATGCAATTCTTCAACTGAAGTTCTGTCTTTCCAAGTGTGTCTAGTTGACAGCCAAATTTAGTCAGCACAGAGCATTAGAGAGACTGATATGCTAGTCAAATAATTTCTTCATTGGGAATTGACTAATCATATAATCCCCACTAACATTGTGAAAATGGTGCCATTTCAGAGAGGTTGTACAGGACTGTTGAAACACAATGCCTCAATACATACAAAAGAGGTAAAGACAATATCCCTGAGTAAACCTCAGGTAGTATGGCAGTATCTTTGCAAACACAAAGACTTTAGTTCATCCTCAGAACCCTGGTTTTTAAAAAAAAGTCTCCTGTGACAGTGCTTATTTTGAATCTGGCTAGGTGTTGTGGAACCAGGAGGAGCTCCGGCATTGCTTTTGAGTCTGTGTAGACTAACTGAAGATGCTCAGAGCAATGAGAGACCTGGCCTCAGAGCAGATGGAGAGGTTTCTTGAGAATGATATATGTGAAGTGACTTCAGAATTGCATACGTACTTGTATGCCCACCACCAGGCCCAAAGAAACTTTCTCTCTCTCTCTATCTTTCATCTCTCTCTCAAACAGGTTAAGGGAGTCTAGTGGAGTTTTTCTGGAAAGCAGTCATATATCATGACCCACGAAAATATTCAGATATGTCAACCTCTGTGGGTGGGTCTCCATCTCCAGCAAGGCTGTTGTGCTCCAGCCATACCAGAGAATGGAGGACGATGAAACAGGACCTCAGGTGGCTCAGAGTGTGGTGGGAGGAGTTCCTTCATGGGAGACTACATTGGTGGGTAGTTCAGTTATTAGAGCCAATGCAGGGGCTTATATAGGGAGGCCTCTCTGACCAATACAGAAGGCGGGGAAGTTAAAGGTGGGGTTTTGGGGAAAAGGACAGGAAGGCTGTGGAAGTTCAGGAACAAGGAAACGAAAACAAAAACCTGGTTCTGGTCTGGGGTGAGGGAAAGGAAGATTCATATCACATCAGGCAGAGCAGGTCAGACACCTGCCATCCCTTTAGGGTATCCTGAATTGGTTACCTTGCTCAATACTCAGTTCCCCACATCTCCCCTTTTTGATATATATAATGGGGAGGTATATAAGGGCCCAGTAAAAGGAGGAGCCAGGCCATGAGGAATTGGCAAGCCAGGGGGACAATGGGTTTTAAGTTCATTCTTGAGTCTATGAAAGTTATAAATGAGAGAATTTATAGTCTCTCAGTTAGCTATTTGTTCTATAACATTCTCCTTTTGAAGAGGTAAACCTAAAATCTTTTAGGAATTAAATAACAGCCCCCAAATACCTTGGACATATTTAGCCTTTGGTATAGAGTAGGCTGTTGAAGGGCACAAGGACAGTTTTTGGTCTTTTGGGGTCTTTTTACCCTAAACTGCCTAGCCAAATTCTACCTCCTATTCTCATCACACCACCCCCTGAAGAGATCACCCTAATTGCCAATAGGGAATTGGTGTGCAGACTGCTCTGGTTTCTTCAAGGCTGAATAGGGCCGTAGATTGTGGCAATAGGTGTATCCCTTCAGTGAGTCTATCTAAAAGACCCCTGAATTGCATAACTCTTAGCTGTAGGGGAAAAGAAAGTCTTTGACTGCTGCCTGGAAGATGAAATTAAAATAGTCATAACACGGAAGATTTCAAATGTCCAGTTCAAAGTCCATTAGAATTTCTTGCTTAAGGACTTTCAAAGGCTTCCATCCTTTGTTCCTCTTTGTTTTTCTTTTTGACTGCCAACGCTGAAATTGAGAGTCTTGAAATCGGGTTTGTTTTTAGGCACCTGATAGCTGGAGTCGCTAGAATCAGGGTGAGTTCCCTCCCAAAATCTAGACAGGGAGAGAAAAGAAATAATTTAATTTTGGGATTACAACAATGGTGGACTTGCCTTTCTTGGCCACAGATATGCACTGTAGTGTTGAGATAGGCCAAGAATTGAAGTCTTACATCTGAGTGGCATTTTCTTATTAAGAATAAAATGATTAGTGAGAAATTGTGTAAATAACATCTTATATAAACTTAAACGTAATATCTGGGAAGTGTAATTCCTTACAGTCTTAAAGAAGGATAGTAATCATTTTAATTTTTTGGTTATACTTTACTTTTGGGTGTTTAAGTTCATATAATTTGGCCCAAATAAACCAACTTAATTTGATTCTTAAGGTCAGTTGAGTATCTGTTTATCAGGGGGATCACATGGGCTTGAGAGGAGCCCCTGGCTCCATAGGCCTTTGTTTTACCAGTTCCATCTATGTGAAGATAAGTCAGAAGGTCTTGCTAGACCATAGCTTCACTTTGAAGCAAATCAAGGAAACGTTGACCTGTGCTGACCTTCTTCTTTGCAGACTGGACACTGGTTCAAGTCCTTCTAGTGAGGTCTCCACGACCTCCCTGAACAGGAAGACAGGGGACACATCACAGTTATAGGACATTTCGAGATATGCCCTATAGTCCCCTGGAACCTAGTTGACATTGGAGGGCAAGAGACAAAAAATTATCCCTTTAAGTCCCTCTGACCAGATTAGAGGCCATTAAATATGGTAGTTAGACACCCAAGAATGTTAGTTCCACCAATACTGAAGAGTGAATTACTTAATATGTTATGTAGTTAAAGCTTGAACAAAAGTCAAACATTCTTGAATAAATCTTGACTAGACATATATTTTGTTCCTTAAATATTTGACTGAACTATTACTTTAGAAACTTTAAGGCTATTTATACATTATTTATCTAATGTTCCTATATTATAACATATAAATTCAGATCTTAAATCACTTGTATACTTTCTTATAAAAAAACTATATATATATATATATATTTTTTTTTATCTTCATTTTCTTTTCTTAAGATCATGAGACATAATAACATTAAGAAATTTTTCTTCCTGGGTGCATTAAGCAATGTTTATTCCCTTTCTAGGGCTCTAGTATCAAACCAATGTTCTATCATATTAAAGTTCACCCTGTGGAATGAATGACCTTACACATGAATGAATGACCTACAGTTAGTGAGGTGTTACTAACAGGTATATAGGTAACCTGAGAGCAGATGCACCATAGTCTTTAGCATGGATGTTGACTTTTTTTTATAACCTCATACATCAAGTCCTTTTTTTTAGCCTTTCCCAAATTTCCTCCCCAAATGTAGGAGACCATTTGTGATTAGGGCAAATTTACATACAGTGGTCTTGGAAGAGTAGCTGGATACTCAGGTGGGGGGTCCAGCTTACTCCTCCTTCAGTTGAAGAATACAACCATTAGCAAACCCAACTGTGATGAACTTCTGTAGTAGGCACAGCATGGCAGTTACTCAGGAGTGCTGTGCAGCATCATCTTAATAAAGAACATGGGTTGTAAATTACACATATAATATAATGTACATTTTACTTTATACGTTTCTAGTGAAACCTTATAGAAAACATAAAAACCATTCAAATCCTTTTTACTTTATCTATTTTAGTGAGTTGGTCTACCAAAACCTTGCTTTAGGTCTTGAGAATGTAGATACTAGATAGAGAGAAGCAATTGGTACGTAGTAATACATTATGAAATTGAGTTTAGAATTTCCAGCATAAATCACTAACTGAGGAATTTTTGATAGAGGGTGCTGTCTATTTATCTATACATTTGCATTAGTCTGTGTAGGGAATTGTAACTAGAAAGTGAAAAGCAGTGATGCTCAGGACATGGAAAAGCAAGCTTGAAGCAACTAAAAATCAAGAGGGAAGTACTCTATTTCAGAAAAACAGCCTTTGAATCATAATGAAAAAAGCAGGAATTAAAACAAGTGAAGGCTGAATCTCATAACCCCCATCCAATCAGGCTATTCCTCTTTACTTCCCAATTGCTTAGCTGTTTCCTGGTAGCAGCTTGTCTCCTGTCAAGTTTGGTACTGGAGTATGGCAAATTCACATGAGCTTCCTAGGTTTAGCCATCACAAAATGTCAGCTCATTATGTACCTAGCTAGTATTGGAGGACTATGTCTAGAAAAACCTTTTTAAGGTCCCTGTAGAAACTGACAAATTCATTATGCAAAACAATGTAAGATTTTAAATAGTTACATTTAGAAATCAACAAATTATACCATATAAAGATGTTACAATCCAAAATAATTTCCTTTAAAAACAGATAAAGATATTATACAAACAAATACCAGAGTTTAAAATAGTTCCTTGTAAAAACCAGTAAATGCATAAGGCAATGTAAAAAGAGTTATTTTATAAACCAGTAAATACCATAATAAAAGTTAAAATTTAAAATACTTTTCATTAGAAACAGACCAAAATGATTATTAAAATGTTGATATTGTCTCTTTTTTAATTTGAGAACCAGTAAATTCCTGGGTGTGACAATTTTGGATTATGCCATGTGGGTGGATTAAGATGGTGAGAAGGTAAAGCAGGTCAATGCCATTTTGAAAATTTTTGTCCAAGGTGGCAGTCAGACCATGTGACTGTCACGATATTGATGAAATTACACATGTAAGATATGGAGACCAGACCACATGGTTTCCTCTCTCCTATTAAGGGCATGAGCCATGATCATGAATAAGCACATGGTATATAATAGAAACCTCTTTTTTACTTTTAAAAGGCACCCAGTTAAATGTTCTGTACTGCATGGTATATGACTCTCCTGTTCACAAAATCTCAAAATGCTTAGCTCTAGTTAGAAAGCCAGCCATCTTGGGACCATGGTGATGGAGGTCAAAAGTCCAGGCCTTTAAACACCTCTTTTCCCCCATGCATGATGAGAACCATGGTCAAGAAAATATCTAAGGAAAGAAATAACTTTTAGAACTTTTTTCTCTGTAGAGAGGTAATTACATTTTCAGATAACAAGCTAGATAAAGGCATTTAGAAAAGTTTGTCAGTATACATTTAAAAGTAGTGACAATTTGACATTTTCGGACTCAATCTGGCCCACTAGGAAGCAATCACAACACTTAAGACAAAACCAAAACAGACACAGGCAATACAGCTTTAACCTGCCCTGAGGCATAACAAGCTCTAACTAATGGGTCTCAGTCCCTCACCTGTAGCTTGATAGAAAAGATGGAAGTTAGAAGAAACCATGCCTGTCCTTAGAGTGGGATGGCAGGGCCGAAGCTGATGTCCCTCGTGGGGAACACTCACCTTCTTCAGCGCATCCTGGAGTGTCCCTTGTTGAATCACATTGTTGGTCTCTGTCCACCCACGTTGGGCACCATTTGTGCATGGGTCTCCATCTCCAGCATCACTGTTGTGCTCCTGCCATGCCAGAGAATGGAGGTTGATGGAATGGGACCTCAGGTGGCTCAGTGTGTGGCGGAAGGACTTCCCTCCTGGGAGACTACGGTGGGTAGTTCGGTTATTAGAGCCAACGCAGGGGCTTATATAGGGAGGCCTCTCTGACTATTACAGAAGGTGGGAAAGTTAGAGGTGGGGTTTTGGGGTAAAGGGCAGGAAGGCTGTGGAAATTCAGGAATGAGGAAACAAAAACAAAAACCTGGTTCTGGTCTGGGGTGAGGGAAAGGAAGATTCATATCACATGAGGCAGAGCAGGTCAGACACCTGCCATCCCTTTAGGGTATCCAGAGTTGCTTGCCTTGCTCAATACCCAGATCCTCACAAACCTCAGTGTAGGTCAATCTAATTGTATGTGATCTCATCCAAAATTGTAAGGAAAAACCCCCAAATTACCTAGAAGAGAACACTAACCTAGATTTCGACATAACCAAGACTTGTATTATGTAGAGCAGAACCTGATAACAAATTCTTTAAGGGTCCAGACAGTGCAGACAATGAATGTATTATATGAATTTGCATGTTCTTTGACCCAGTCTCCCCAGTCTTCCCATGTTTCTCAGTAGCAACCATAGTTGAGACTGAAACAACGTCTGCTTTCAGATGTCATGAGATATTGTTCATATTTATTTATTTTATAATTTTAAAAAGCAAAAGTCAAAAAGTGAGGGCAAAGCTGGATTTGGTTCATTAGTTTATTTACTGTCCTGTGATAACAGTTCCTGACAAAAGGAACTTAAGGGAAGAAAGGATTTATTTTCTATTTGAGACAGGAATCTGAGAGATGACCTTTTTTCCATGCAGAAGAAGCAGGGACAGCCATAGGTTCTAGTTCCATTACTGATAAAAACACAAAATAGATTTCCGGGTATGGGCATGGCAGGAACAGCTGCATGGGCTCTGAGGTTTAAACATGATTTAACTCAGAACACTCTGGAGTCAAATACCAGAATGAAAACAGAGCAAGGTGAATGAATGTGTAACTTGTGAACCCAGTGAATGGCACAAGTCTGAGAGAAACCATTTCTGATTCCAGTAGGGCACATAGGGTTATTACAGCTTCTACTGGCTCATAGTAACTGGATCTGTCTCTGGTTGATCCACGATTTGAGGTCCAAAGGCTGACACATGCTCAATGCCTGTGCAGAAGATCCTGGGTTATGAATCCCTGATGTTTGTGACCTTCTACCAGGGACAAACTCAGAATCAGGCATACATTTATTCCTTTCCAGTCGGAGGGAAGAAAGAGATTCATTAAATTAAATTCCAAGGGATTGTGTGTGTGTGTGTGTGTGTGTGTGTGTGTGTGTGTGTGTGTGATGGATATTTTAGAGGTGTGTGTGCTCAATTGTACAGGTCGGAAGACAACTGTGCAGTCCATTTCCTTTGCAACATCTACATAAGGTCAGTGGTGGGTTTTAAGCTCTAGGATTAATATCATATCACCAGGTTTAGGAAGAAGAACCTTTATCCCCCCCCCCAGCCTTCTTGTTTATATATAAAATATAAACACTAAATCTTCAAGGGTAGATAGAAAGATTCTTTTCGGAAGAGAATAAGCCTGGGTAGAAAATGCTGTTACTCAGTGGCTGTGAGATCATAAGCACAGCGATCTCATCCTGAACCCACAGAAATTGTCCCTATTTTTAAGCTGATACTCTGAGATATTTTGTCATAGTAGTGGGATGCTGACATATACCCTACTAATTTACACATGAGAATCGTGGATAAAATTGCCCACATTTCTAATTTCCTCTCTTCTCACTCTTGAAAGCTGTGAATTTGGTCTTTATTGTTACAAATTAAAGACAACATGAAATCTTCTGTTTTTCCTATTCCATTGAGGGTAGTTGCATGAAGATTCATCAATAAATTGTTCCTGCTCTTTTCTCAATACTAGGTCCTGGTATAGGAAACCACAGACTATTACAGTGATTCACCTGCTGGAAGAAATTCCAATCACTTTGTGGGAGTGACTATAGTGAGGAGTCCTGCCACAGAGATTTTTGTATACACACAAATTTTCAGGAAGGCAAATTGATTTTGATGTAAATTCCATGTTCAATCATTGAAGAATGCAAAAAATTATTCTGAACTGGCATATTTTGCATTTCTACCAAAAAGATATGAGTTAGTCCACTTCCTTCTATATTGACAAAATTTGGCATTTTGTTTTGATGGTATGTGTGTCCTTATTGTAGTCTTAACATTCACTGACCTATTGGATGATAATGTCAGACATGTTTTGTTTTGCATTTAATTATTTATTTCATTGTGGTATGCTGTGTGTGTGTGTGTGTGAAAGAGAAAGAGAGAGAGACAGAGAGAATATGATTGAATGGGTAACCTTGCACAGTCATCGGGGAAGGGTACCATTCAACTCTCCATAACCCCATCTCCATTTCCCAGTCACTCACCACCATGCTATTAAAATACATATTTTAATTATGTATTATGATATTTATAGGTAGAATATTTTCCTCCATCTCTTCTTTCCATCCCTCTCTCTCTGCCGTCTATATTCATTCCTCATTATTTCTCTCATCCTTTTTATGATTTGGGGGGATATCTTGTCTTGTAGCCTAGACTCCCTTGGAATGCAGTACACAGACCAGAACAGCTCCAACCTTTAAATTTCTGCGAATTCCTGTGCCTCAGCCTGGTAAATGTTGAATTGAGATGACAAATATAAGATTCATATATATGTTATATGTGTGCATTGTCAATGAAGTTATTTTAAGGTGTTCTGTGCTTTTTATATGGACTTCTTTTTATGTCATAATGCTGTACATTTAATAAGTTTACATATTATCAACACATTTTATTAAACTGTCTTCTTAAAATGTACTCTCTTTCAGCAGAGCCAATTAACTATTGAAGGGGCAGCACACAGTATAGTGGGGAAACACCTGCCTTGCATACACCGGGGCCAGAGTTTCTTCCCTGAAAGTGCAAAATTAAATAAAATACAGTATCATTTGAATATATTGCTCCTATATTTTATTTACTTCTTACCAGGAATGACCAAATCATTCTGCCCTGGAGTTATAAGAATAACAGTATGCAATCGAGTTAGGATATCTCTGCCTAGTAAAGGAGCTGGGCTCTCACATATAATTAAGAAGGAGTGGGTGAAGAAAAATCCCATTCACAACCTAGAAGTTGGAAGAAGTTTCTGGTTAGGGGTTTTCCTGATACTCATTTTATTATAGTCTAACAGGTAGAGGGGGACCAGGATTTGATAGGAGAACTGATAGACTAGCTCCAGTGTCTAGCAGGAGGCTAATAGATTTTCCTTCTATAGTCATAGTCACCTGAGTCTCCCATTCAGAAATGACTGTCTTGGATGTGGAGCCACAGAGGGATGCCCTGGGTCGCTTCAGTCTGCTTGCTCAGTTTGTTGAACAATTAGGGGAGCCCCCAGGGCCCAGATACCTTCACCCCTAGGGGCATAGGCCCTTATAATAGGAAGAGTTTATTTTTGATTATGGTTCCAGAAAAATCAGAGCCCATCATGGCAGCAAGACATGTTGCAGGTGTTGGCTGGTCTAGAAAGGTCAGACAGGCATAGGAATGAGATAGGGATTGTATCTCTGGCAAAGCTTAAGAAGTCTCAAAGGCTGCTGGCCATGGTCTACTTCTTCCAGAAACACCAAAGGTCCTAAAGCAACTGAGGTCCGGGGCAACTCAAGGAAATGTTGGCAGAACCATTACAGCAATGCCAGTCCGAATTCATCTTAAAAACCCTTGCTTCTTTCCTCATCAGAGACAATACCCCCTCAGGGTAGAGGCCGAACAGGGAATAATAGCTATAGTAAATAATCTTAAATTGCAGGGACCCCTAAAAGCCTGCAACAATCTTTGCAGCACCTGCATACTGGGAGTTCAGAAACCCAATGGGGAATGGAGACTTGTACAGGCCCTTCGCCTTATTAATGATGCTGTGGTCCCCATTTATCCTGTAGTTCCCAATACTTTGCTAATTCAAATTCGCAAGGGAACCAAATGGTTCACAGTTTTAGATTTAAAAGATGTCTTCTTTTGCATCCTGCTGCACCCTGATTCTAAGTATCTTTTTGCTTTTGAGGACCCCTCAGATGCAGTTACTCAGTTAACTTGGACAGTGCTGCCACAGGGGTTTCGTAATAGCCCCCATCTGTTTGGAGAGGTGTTACAAAGGAG
This sequence comes from Eospalax fontanierii, assembly GCA_035773235.1. Taxonomy (NCBI): domain Eukaryota; kingdom Metazoa; phylum Chordata; class Mammalia; order Rodentia; family Spalacidae; genus Eospalax; species Eospalax fontanierii. The sequence continues at coordinate 3,233,112 of JAJHUQ010000048.1, read as the reverse complement.
TTAGCTGGAGTACTTCAATATGGAGATGACATCCTTCTCTCTGCCCCCACAGAGGAGGTTTCACAGGAGGAGAGTAAATGCTTCCTCAACTTCCTGGCAGACAGGGACTATAAAGTCTCAAAGTCTAAGGCTCAACTATGCCAAAAACCATGTAAAATATTTGGGCCTAATATTGTCAGAGGGAACTAGGGCATTAAGTGAAGAAAGACTGAAGCCCATTATTTCATAACCGCTCCCTAACATCCTTAAGCAAATCAGGGGATTCTTGGGAGTCACAGGATTTTGCAGGTTATGGATCTCTGGATATGGGGAAACAACACATCCCCTCTATCAAATAATAAGAGATATCCAGGCATCAGGTATGGACCTCCTGACCTGGAAACCAGAGGTCCAACATGCTTTTAATCAGCTAAATCAGGCTCTACTGAATGCCCCTGCCTTGAGCCTTCTAACTGGAAAAATATTTAATCTTTATGTGTCAGAAAGAAAAGGAATGGCCTTGGGTGTGCTGACCCAGGCTTGTGGGCCTGCCCAACAACCTACTGGATATTTAAGTAAAGAATTAGACCTAGTGGCCAAAGGATGGCCAGCTTTCCTTAGGGCAGTGGCAGCAGTAGCCCTTTTAGTTCCTGAAGGTACTATAACTTTAGAGAGTGACCTTACAGTGTATACTCCTCATGATATGTCAGGACTATTAGCCTCAAAAGGAAATTCTTGGGTAAATGATCACCATCTCCTAAGATATCAGGCACTTCTCCTGGACGGTCCTGCCATTCAGTTAAGAACTTGTTCCTCACTGAATCCAGCCACCTTCCTCCCAGAAGAGACTGGGGACCCTGAACATAACTGTGAGGAAATAATCTCTCAGAGTTATGCAGCTCAAGAATATCTTAGACTCCCTTAGAAAATGCAAATTGGACTCTTTTTACAGATGGAAGTTCCTTCATGGAACAAGGAATCTGCCAGGCTGGCTATGTAGTAGTCACCTTCAATGAGATCATTGAAAATGCACCTCTCCCTCCAGGCACCAGTGCCCAGCTGGCAGAACTGGTGGCCCTTACTAGGGGACTGGAACTAAGCAAAGACCTGAGGGTCAATGTCTATACAGACTCGAAGTATACATTCTTGGTCCTTCATGCTCATGCCAGTATTTGGAAAGAAAGACATTATCATATAGCTTCTAGATCTCCTATTAAATATCACCAGGAGATAGACAGGATTTTGGCTGCCATCATTCTTCCTTCAGAAGTTGCAGTAATGCATTGCAAAGGACATCAGAAAGGACCAGATGAGACTTCAGAGGGGAACAAACTAGCTGACCAGGCAGCCAAGGCTGCTGCTAAGAGGGCCCTCCCCTCACAGGCAATAGAGACACCCCTAGTTTCGGAGGGCAGTCTAGAGGGAATACGTCCACAATATTCCCAGGAAGAAAAAGAATGGACCCTTTTTGGGGGGCATGTCTTGCAACCCACAGGATGGCTTCTGAAAGAGAAAGGAAAGTCACTTTTACCTGAGGCTAATCAATGGAAAGTTCTTAAAACTCTCCACCAAAACTTCCATCTGGGAATAAACTCCACCCATCAGAATGCACAGGTGCTATTTATAGGAAAAAATATTTTAAAGACTGTTAAGCAAGTTACCAGAACATGTGAAATATGCCAGAAAAAACCCGGTAAATAAAAGAATAGTCCTTCCAGGCCTACATCGTACTGGAGGGTACCCTGGGGAAGACTGGCAAATAGATTTTACCCATATGCTAAAGTCTAGAGGCATGCAGTATCTTCTGGTATGGGTATAGCAACTGGGTAGAGGCTTTCCCCTGCAGGACAGAAAAAGTCTCAGAGGTAGTAAAAGCACTATTAAATGAAATTATTCCCAGGTTTGGACTTCCCAAAAGTCTGCAGAATGACAATGGCCTGTCTTTTAAGGCAACAGTCACTCAGGGAGTTTCTAAGGCCCTGGGGTTACAGTATTATCTACACTGTGCATGGAGGCCACAATCCACTGGAAAGGTAAAAAAAGTTAATGAGATCCTTAAGGGACACCTGAGAAAACTGTACCAATAAACCCATTTGCAATGGATAACTTTGTTGCCCATAGCTGCATATCAGAAATACCCCTCAGGCATTAGGCTTAAGCCCATAGGAGATGTTATATGGTCAACCATTTGTCACTAATGATTTTCTTCTTGATAAGGAAACTGCTGCTCAAACACAAGATATCACGGCCCTGGCTCAGTTCCAACAAATGTTACATAATCGTCTGCCTGAGACCTGCACCAGAGAGGCTGGCCCACCCTTGTTCCACCCTGGAGATCAGGTGCTGGTCAAATCTCTCCCTTCTCTTTTTCCTTCACCAGAACCAACTTGGGAGGGGCCTTACACCATGGTTCTAGCCACCCCAACAGCCATCATAGTGCTTGAATTGAATCCTGGATCCACCAGTCTGAGTCAAACCTTGGTCAGAGGGAAAAACACCAGAGGACAAACTAAGGGAGCCAGTCACAGAGGAATACACCTCTGAGCCCATCAAGGAATTAAAATACCTCCTCAAAACAAAAGACGAATAAGCATATTTTCTCCTCTCTCTCTTCTAAAAAATGCCTTGCTTTCTGTTCTTAATGCTAGCTAGCCTTTCATTTCTGCCTTCCTATACCCAAGATGAAAATTAATTTCTTATGTGGGCCCATTCCTTATGTAGTAAACAGAGTGATTGCTGGGTCTGTGGGCTCCTCCCTACCTCCAGCACTTTTGGACTTCCATGGTGGGTGTCTCTGCTTCAAGGAGATGATTGCAATCAATTACAACAATATATTAATCAGGCCAAAGATAACTCTTCCATTTTAAAACAAGTTACTATATGAGATGTATCTCAATGGCCTATTAACTCAACTAGGGATCAAAAAGGACATGAAAAAAGCTTTTCAAGTAGGGAACCTGGTAGAGTTCTACAAGGATATGTTAACCTTGATCCCTCAGGTAGTCCTAGTCCTACAATAAAAGAAAACAATCAGATATCAAGATAGCTATTTTCAAGTTTGGGATACAAATATGTGGATGACTCCAACAAAAGACCATTTAAGTCAGATGGCTCCTTTTTGCTGGGAACAAAATACCATGCCCATTCAAAATATCCCAGTGATGTTCCATATCTAGGATGGTTTGCTACTGACTTATGTCAGAACATTATTGCCCTTAATCCATGGGACTGGTTTGCTACTGATTGGGACCAGAGGCCACAAATACATTGGGCAGCTCCTTATGGCACCCAAAGGCTCTGTGGCACAAATATTTGGCCTTTGCTGCCACCAGGATGAATTGGCAGATGTACTTTAGGATTTACCTGGATGCAGGGAAGACAAGTAAAAACTCTTGAACACTCTGCCAACTTGTCAATATTACAACATCCCTGGGCCCGAAGTGTCTTCCACTGGTATGATCATTTAGTTTCTATTTTTAATCCATCAATAGGTCTGGAAGATTCATCTGGCATCTTGAAATACTCACTAAATATACTCAGAAGGCATTAAATGACACAGCTCAAGGAATTTCTCTTCTTAACTCTGAAGCCCAAATGATGAGAAAGGCAATCATACAAAACCAAATGGCTTTGGACATCCTGACAACAGCATAGGGTGGTACATGTGCCATCATCAAGGTTTAATGCTGTATATACATTCATGACAATTTTGCTAATGTCCCATCTGCTTTGCAAAATCTACAAAAGCAGATTCTGACAATGTCAGACAGTACCATACCTTTTGGTGAACAGCTTTGGAGATGGATTTCTAAGTCTTCATGGTGGAAGGGAGTGTTACAATTTTAAAATTAATCCTATTAATTTTTGGACCTTGCTTGCTTAACTGCTGTTTCAATTTTATTTCCTTTCCTTTGCAATCAGTTCACACCCAGGTGGTCCTATAATGATTTAATTCTATCTACATGGGCCCTCTTAACTGTCCTTGAAGACCTGAAAGTCTACAAGCATGGTAACTATAAACCCTCTGATTTGTTCCTGTAACTTCCCTAGCCTTTATTGTTTATTCCCCAAATCACTGACTAACAGCTACAGACTTTCTTCCCTCAATATACTTGACAGTTATATAATAAGCCACTGGTACTCTTTTGGGGTCTTTTTAGATAGATCCCCTTGAGGGGTACCCTGACTGCCATACCCAATGCCCCCATTGAGCATGGAAGAAGTTAGAGCAGTCTTTGTCCAAGTCCCCTAACGGAAATTAGGGTTACCTCTTCAGAGTGGGGAATGATAAGAGCAGGAGGTTGAAAATGGCTAAGCAGTTTAGGGTAAACACCCCAAAAGAAATGGTGAGTTCTCCTGCTGAGAACTAGAAATTCTTTGGATATGCCAGTAAATTTGTTCCCATCTGAGGCTAGAGATGACAGAACTAACTAATCTAAAGATATCTTTAGCTCTGTCGCAGCCAGAGGCTGGGGATGTCAGTTAGAGGATTTGGTTTTGCCCTATCTCTTTTTTTCTCTAAAGTAATACACTGTCCTTGGAAGTGACCAAAACCTTCTGACTAGGACCACCGGACTAGGACCTGGTGATGAAACCTCCTAACTAGGATCACCTGACCAGGACAGCCTGATCAGGGGCCTTGAGGGTCCTGAAAACCTGGAATGCCAATTGGACAGACCAGCCCATTTTCCTCTATCCTCCTCCCTTCACTAAATCCTTATTAACCCAAGGGAATGAGACTAAGTGGTATCCCATTCCTGGGAACCCTCCTGCTGTTCAGGAGCTTTGGCTTTTTCTCTCTAATAAAACTCTCCTTTCTAAAACTCATTCTCTGTGGTCCATGAATTTCATTCTTTGAATTTACCAAACAAGAACCGAAAAGTCTCTGGCTTGAGGTGGCTTTGGTGGCGGTTGAGTTTCCTGGACCCTAGCCTCTCAAACTAAGAACAGTGGAGCTGAGAAACACTCCATCACTCTCAAAGACACCCCAGAACCCCTGTATCAGTAGTGGTCCAATTTCTTTGAGAGACGAAACTTCAAGATAGGCTATTGCATAAATCTAGGTATGGATATTAATGATGAACCTTCCACAGGTCTACAGTGAGAAAGAAAAAGTGGGCCAGAAAGAAATATTAAATGTACAGTTTGGATTGAGAAAGAACATGAGGAAGAGGAAGATTAAAGTCAAAACAGAGTCAACCCATGTGCTGAGGTCGTCACTGGCTTTAATAAGGAGATTAGAGTGATTAAGGACAGGTGTAGATATTTGCATTTAAACAATGGAAAGAATACCATTAAAGCAAAACAACAACACCCTGCTAAGGAACAGGCTAGAGATATTTTGGGCTCCTAGAAAAATCACAGTATAGAAAAGCTGCTTATGTAGATGTGGCAGACCAGGGTCCTGGGCTGGCAAAGTTGCCAGTGTCATTCATGTGGTGCGGGCTGTAGAGGAAGGCAGGAAAGATACAACAGTGAAGGAGCCAGAGTTCTTGCTCCCTTGTTTCATTGTGCAGAAGGGAACAGAGTTCTTCAAGAATAAAGAAGGACTGACAGGCTACTGTGTGAAGGTGTGGAGGTGAAGCCCAGTTGGAAGTGGAGACCCCGAGAAGACCAGGAGCTTCCAGACTTCAGTGAAGGAGAGCAGCACACATTGATGGGCACCAGCCACAGAGAGGGGCACCAGCCACAGCGAGGGGTACCAGCCTGTGAGACATAGGTGTTCCCTGTGGTCAAGCTGGGGAGACTGAGTCATTCCCTTTTGAAAGTTAAGTCCCAAAGATCAGATTCAGAGTTACTAAATTTGGTGTCTTTCCTTGTTAACTGCTGTCCCAGCCCACTGGGACTCAACAGTGAGCAAGGACCCTAGGATACCTGAAATGAGAAGGAACAAACACACACACACACAGAATCTGGTGTCAAGGGAAATGCCTCCTCAAGCCGAGCAGTTTATTGTTGTTTCTGGGTTTAAATACACAAGCTTGGGGAGGTGGGGGCAAAAATGCACTTACACAGGATTGTGGTAACTAACAGATCCAGAACTGTTGTTTAGGAGACATTATCTCTGACCTTCAGAGCCCACTATGAATAACTATGTGTTTGTGAGGAGAGAATGAATAACTATGTGTTTGTTAGGAGAGATGGGACTAAGAAGAGAAACAAGGGCTTTGTGCTGTGTCAAAGGTGTCTCCTGTCTCAGGCCTTCCTAGCTCAAGGCTGAAAGTGCTTATCATACATGCTGGTGGCTACAGGGAGGATTTTTCCCAGGGCTATTTCTCTAAGATGGAGTCAGGCTGTATTCTCTTACTATGGCCTCCAACAAACGGCAGAAGCAAAACTATGGCCTCAAAGAGGATAAGAAAGAGGTTATTCTAGAAGTAAATATGAGTGAACAGAACCTGGGAACACAGATTCTGGTCAACAAAACTTCCATGTTCCAGTGTTGAAGTAGTTTCAGGACGTTTAACAGAACATAGGAAAGTCATAAAGCAAGACACATTTAATATACATTCGTGAGTCGAGTTCATGGAAAAACAATGGCGGAATTCTTCTGTAGGTCAAACACCCTGTCTCATGACTTTCTAAGCCTTTTGATTGGTCAAAGTGTTGTTTCTTAAGCTAATATATTTTTTTTATTTCCAAGATGTTAACATCAGAAATCAAGATGGGCAAAGAGGAGTTACTTAGGGGTAAAGATAACCCAAAATATTTGTAAATAATCTATAGATCAGCAATATTCCAAACTCTCCAATCACTGAAGTTACTCAGTTGATTGGCCTTGCAGGAAGTTCAGTTCAAAATGCAGGATTTTTCTGCTGTTTCCTCTTACTTTGGTACAGTATTTCCTCAAGTCTTACAGTTAAAAGATTGCCATGAGTCTCAGAAGACTTAGGACTCTGAACTTGAATAGTACTAAGACTGCTAAAGACTACGGGGACTTTTGAAGATGGACTGAATGCATTTTGAATTGTATCCCATTATGACCATTTAAGGACCAAGAAGTGGAATGTGAGCGTTTGAATGAAATGTCTCCCATAGCCTCCAAAATTCTGACATATCTTCTGCACCTGAAGGTGTATGTACTTAAAAACACCATTTTGTGATATCCTTCAGCGCCATACCTTTTAGATGACAGCTTTAAGAGTTTTGTGTGTAGATGTTCATCCTTCCTGCCTGGATCCCTGATCCCTCCTGTCCTTCACTCTTTCTCTGTTGTTCTTTTTAAATAAAATATAGTAGTATTTTTATATATTCAACTTATTACCAGAGAGAACCAATCTGTTATTGTGCTTGTTTTGAAACAGTGACACTATGTAGTGACAATGTTTCAATTTCCCAATTTTCTTTTTCAGCCTTATTGGTGCTAGTATTAGGGTCATATTCCAACACACTCAGCTTCAAAGATTATCATATAATTGCATAAAGCAGGACTGATGCTGATTTTGAAAATTACATATTAAATAAAATTGTTTGATAATTTTGAGAGAGACTCTATGTTCACTTCACAGCAGCTGGCTCTTAATCCATCATGTCTTTTAAAAATCTCTGAGGAATTTCACACAGAGGAGTAACACATTGACCTACCTAATCCACCTATTCCTGTTTCTAATGCAAACATGTAAAAGTTCCCGGACAGGACATCGAAGTCACCCATGATATCATATGTAGAATAATTATCTTTGCAAACTACAAAGAGAGCTTGCAAGGGTAAACTGTGTAGTAGTAGTAGTACAATGCACAATGAACTAAATTGGTACAGAGGGTCTCTACACGACTTCCTTAACCAAACATTCCATCATGGCATCCACTTTTATCTGTCTTGTTCAAGTACCTTCTTTGTACCCACATCCAAGAGCTCTGTAACCACTTATACTGATGGCTGTCCAGGTCAGGCTGGGGCCAACCTTGCCTTGGTTTTTGCTTTTCAAACACTTTATGCCATTAATCTTTGAGCTCTGTCTACCTATCACAGACCTCTCTGTCCTTTCGGTCCTGTTTAATCCTGTCCACTTGTTTACATTGCTGATTGAAAAATGTTGTCTTCTCACTCTTTAAAATACCTAGTATATGATGAAAGTGTGGGTTCTTTCTAGGTGGGAGAGGATGGCTGAATAGAGATTACTTTCTAGATATCAGTACCACAAGAAAGAATGGAAATAAGCAGTGTTACTTTGACTTCATTTGCTGTGATAATTACCAGCACCAAAATCAACTTCTGGGCAAAAGGTTTGCCTGTTTAGGGTTTAAGGTCCATCATCAAGGGAAGCTAAAATGGGAACTCAAGGCAGGTGAAAGGAGGAAGGTCATTCCAACCCTCACCAACCTTGACAAACAAACACAGCACTTTAAAACATGACCTTTCCTGTTCTGAAACCTCTTTCTAATGTTACATTGTGAAAGCACAGAAGGTGTTTAAAAATCCCATTGTCTTTTGAATGTGGTTCCATCTGCTGGAACTTGGTCAGTTCACTTTCATTCACAGCACAAGTGTTAACCTCATTTAGAGGTTAGGTAATCTCATTTACAGGTTAATGCTGGAGGTTCATTGAAAAAATTTTGAGGGGTGTAGGGAAGCAAAGATGGGCAGAGGGGTGTTAATTTGATTCGACCAATTATAGGAAATGCACATAATCTCAATAAATCATTCACTAAATGAAAAAGAATAATTATTGGTCTAAGAATTTTATGGGCTTTTTTGAGGTCCAATTTGATTTTAAGCACAAATAATACTCACCCCGCCCCACAGACATACACACACAAACACGTGAGGGAACAAAGTGGAACTTTTTTTCAAGGCAAACACAATTCACTACCCAGGAAATATCCAGATATTTTAATCTCAATGAAGGTCAGGAAGATTCCTGGAAATCTCATATGCAATAGTGAGAAAATTTCACACATTTCTCAAGAACACGAAAACATTGACCCAAATGTTGACATAAGCAAAGCTTTGTACTATGTATCTCTAGACTTGAAAGCTTCTTTTTAGGGATCCAAATTATATTTCTTGTGAGTTTATGCATTCCTTACCATACTAGTCCCAAACGTTCTTGGTGTTAAAAACAGACATAGGAAAAACAGAAACCAATGTATATTTTTCAGTTATAAATGTCATTTAGGCATACCAATTCTAACTCTGATATTCACAGAGCATGAGATATTATTTTATTCATTTATTTAGGACTTCAGTGGTAAAGGATTGCCAGATTTGTTGCTAAATTTATTGTTGATCTTATAATAGCAAACAAGCAGACAAAAGCCATTTATGGAAGAAAAGGAATTATTTTGTTTTATTTCTAGAGAAATAGACTCCATAATGGAAAGGAATCAGACATACCACATTTCATCAACACAAAAGAAGAACATACAGAACACAAGAAGTAGGGTGCAGCACTGAGCCTCAGAGTCAAATCCCCTGACATGCTTTTGTCTGCAAGGCTACTCCTCACACAGGCTCCACAACCCCCCCAAACAACTCCCCAAACTAAAGAAAAAATTTCAATACAGGAGCATTTCCTGGATGTTTCTCATCCAAGCCACCACTATGGTCAAAGCCCTGGCATTCAGTTCCATCATTGATAAAAGTATAGCACATGGGCATGGAAGAAAGAGATGCACAGACTTAGGCTTCTTGAGCCAGGATATAACCCAGAACACTGTGTGTGTTTTGAATTCCCAGAACAGAAAAGGAAGGAGGATGTGGAAATTAGGCCACTGCCTTAACTTTGGTCACCTCATCTTACTATGTCCTTCCTGCATGCTCAGAACTATTGGTTTGAGCAAATCTGGATGAGGACACCAATCCCAAGGCTACATGGAGCAGCATAGGAATACTATAAAGACTGTTCCATGACGACAATGGACTAATGGAAAACCCAGGTATTCTAGACTGAGATGCAGACTTGAAAGCTGATGAATGAGAGTTGGAACTTTCCTCCATTTTATATGAAGTCTAGAGCTTTCAGTAACAGTTTAGGGAATTGGAAGCTTCTCACTGTATCTAATTCTCCCTGATACTCCTCTATCTGATAAATACGCCCTTACACAATCTATTTGTACTCCAGAGGGCTTTGATCTAGTTTCTCTGACCAGCATCCCTCTGTCATTCACTGTATCAAAGAGCCCACCAGATATGTCCTGTCTCTGCGAGGGAGCAGAGAAATAATCTGTTTGGACAGTGGACATCCTTGAGCCCCTGTAGAGTCTGGCTAGCTTGGCCTAAAGGTCTTTGCTTTTGCCACAGGAACTTGCAGGACTTTGGAAGCAACTCCTGGGTCTCCTGTGTTGAAACGCTGCATGCTTCTTGGAGCTCTAGTGAACCAGGCAATGTCCTAGGCCCAGGAGAAGACCATTTTCAATCCTACTGGGCACACAGGAGCATCCAAGCTTGTGACTGGTTCCCTGTGACTGTGTCACCTACTAGTGTGTCCCTAGCAGTGTCACCTACTAGCTGTGTCCCGTACAGAGACATGGATCCAATCCGAAGGCTGGTCCAAGCTCCCGGTCTGGGAACAATATCCTGGTTTTGAAAACCTGGATGTTTTGGCTGATTTAGAACTTCTAACAAGGACAAACTGAGAGGAGATCTTTAATTCCCTTAAAATTACGAGCTAATACTGGATTTTCCAGTGAACATGGTTTGTAAAAATAAGTCCACCACATTTGGTTGGATTAACTTGTATGTTTGGAAGCCTTGGCAAGCTAGCTTGACTCCACAGGCCTTAATGTATTGTAGGACCCTCATTTTTCTTAAAAAGACAGGACGCTTACTTTAGCCATTAAAAACCTCCTCAGCTCATCAGCTTACAACATCTCCTTTCACAAGATGTGCTGAAGGTTACAAAAGTTATGTCAACAACTCATGGTATGTGAGATAATGTCTGTAGTAATTACAGAAAAAGCCCCAACATTGTGAAAATAGATTTCTGGCTGGAATATTTGTCAAGTCAACATTTTGTCACAACGCTTGTGGTATTACTGAGAAAAGGCTGGACTATGTAAAAGTTGTGTTTTTGTAACTCTGGTCTGTGCCAATCTATACCCTGTATGTTAACATATGATAATTCTGTGTTTTTTTGCTATAAAAGCCTGGTCCGAGCAGGACTAGGGGCGGGCTTGGCATTCCGAGGCTAAGTCACCCACTTGCACAAGTGAAATAAACTCCTCATGCTGTTAGCATCTGATGGTCTGGATTCTTGGGATTGACACTCAGCATGAATGGGTTTGAGTCCCCCAGGCTGAGAGTGGGAGTGGGGCTAATACTGAATTCTCCAGTGAACATGGTTTGTAAAAATAAGTTGAGGTTGGGCTCTCAGACTGGGAGGGGTTCGAGTCCCCTGGGCTGAGAGTGAGAACCAACAGTATGAAATCTGGTGTAGTTGATACAGCAGATGCGGATACGTGGGGGGATATAAGGATAATGAAGATAATCTGTATAAAGCGCAGAATGATTCAATAAAATTATACAGAAAATGTGGACCACAGACATGCTTTGACTCACCAAAGCAAATTATGACATAATGATTTTGCTTGCGTGTTTGACATTCATAAGGTCTGTGACCTGGGAAACCTGGGAAACCTGGCCTGAATTTCTGTGCTTCCACCACAGTGGCGGAATGTAGACTGAGAGGCTAGGTCTCCACTGGTTGTTGCTTGTATGAAGCCAGGCAATGCTAGGAGCCTGGTAGATGTCCTTTCTCATTCCAGCAGGCCATGATGGTGCATGGAACAGTGCATATACCTTGGGGTGGCAACTGTCCGTTAGGACAGGAGGTGACCTAGGATTCTAGATAAGATGGTTTTGATGTGCTCACTCTGTGATAAGAAGTTTCTGATGATGAATTCTGGATGCTCCTGGCTTTTTGTGAGCTATGAATACAGCAAATCATGAACTGGGCCATCCAAATCAAGATGTCGCTTGCAATTGTTAGGATATAGTTCTGTAAATGAAAGTATTTTCTAAACACGAAACCCAAGAGATATTTGAAATGTTAATAATTTATTTGGTCCTGTATTTGGAGGTGTTTGTAGAGGTACATGTGCTCATGTGATACTATGCACAAGGGAGAGCACATCTGTGAGGTCTTCTCCTTCTCCTTCTCCTTCTCCATCTTATTTCTTCTTCTCTATCTCCTTTCTTCTTCTTCTCCTTCTTCTTCTTCTTCTTCATCCTTCTGCTCTTCTTTTTTTTTTTTTGCTCCTCTTTCTCTTCCTCCTCCTCCCCTTCATTTTCCTCTGATTAATAATCTCAGGTATTTTACATTTAATTCTCTTTTGGTTTATGTGCTTTCCTATGGGTATATGTATTTGTGTAGCTGTGTGTGTTTGTGTATGTGTGTGTAAGAGAGAGATAGACTGAGACAGAGAAAGGCAATAATAGAGAGAGGTACAACCATGACTGAGAATGTGAATGTCAGAGGACAACTTTGTGAGTTAACTCCTTTCTAGAAGCATGCAGGTCTTCTGGACAATATTGACATCACACTTAGTGGATTGTGCTTTTACCCCTAATCCATCTAGCCATCAGTTCGATTTTTGCAGTTTTACTTTTATTTTATTTTCTATACATGCCATTTACTTACTTATAGAGACAGCTTCTCATGTATTACAGGCTGGTATAATGCTCAATCATTAGACAAAATAGGATCAATTCTGAATCTTCTTATGTCCTTCCAGAATGCTAGAAATTGAGTCTTTAAACCACCAAGTTTCTGAGACTTGTGTAGTACTACAGACCTAAGCCAGAACTTCACACATCCTAAGTGAGCACTGTAAATCAGAGCTATAATCCCATCCACGAACATTGTCCTTAATTATTTTGTTTAGATTTGCTGTGGATAAATTCTCTTTGTTTTTCTTTGTTTCTTGCCTTCATTTTGAAAGTGTATTCTCAATACAAAATATATTCAATTCTTTTAGTTTTGAAATAAATTGTCCCCCTCTGTCTCACATCTGTGATTTCATGGAAAAAATTGATGTCAAATTAATATATTTTCTTTTTCTAAAGATTCTTTTTATCTGATCCTTCAGGTTTGTTTTCTTTGTGTTAGATTCTTACAAGTTTAGGTATGAAGAGTAGTCACTAGACTTTCTTGGGTTTTAAGTTGAAGTTACACGTTCACATTCTGCTTTCTTCAGTTTCTTATTTTTTGTCTTTTATGAAAAATAAAATTTTTCCAACAACCTTAATTGAGCACTTCTCAGCTCTACCCTCTTCCAACTGTTCCTCAGTAATTGCTTCAGAGTTCTATTCTCCTTCATTTCTTCTCCTTCCTTTCAACTTACCTCCCTCAGTCCCCTCACTCTTTCTCTCTTTTTTCTTTTCTTTTACCTTCTTCCTTCAAGTCCTTATTTTTTTCCTTCATCCCCTCCATTGTCCTGATTACGGTCTTTTCAATTCTACTTGTTTTTTCTTTCCTTCCTTTCTTCCTTTCTTCCTTCTTTCCTTGTAACTCAACATCGGTGTAAGGGAACTGAAAATGTTCCCATCCATCCTGCTATCTTTGAGGTTCCCATTATAATCAATAAGGCCTAACAAATCCCTTTTCTCCTAGGGGTTCTTAATCTAGTTCCTCTGACCATCAGTCCTCTATGATTCATTCAAAGAAGAAGCCCATCAGACATGCCCTGTTTCTGCAAACAGAGGAGAAAAATAATCTGTTTGGACAATGCACCCCCAAGAACCCCTGCAGAACCTGGCTAGTTTGGGCTAAAGGTCTTTGCTGTAGCCACAGGGATTTTCAGGATTCTTGGACTCAGCTGCTGGGTCTCGTATGTTAAACACTGTTGGCTGGTTGGAGCTGTGGTGACCCATGCGAAGTTCCGGTCCCACGAAAGGACCATTCTGATGTCCGCTGGGGATGCAGACGCATCCTAGATTGAGATTGGTTCCCAGTGACTATGATGTCCCTCGCGGTGTCACCCGGTGGCAGTCTCCTGGACGGAGTCAGGGTTCCATACCCAGGCTGGCGGCAGCTAGAGGTCTGCGCAGAATATCCTGGGATAAAAATCCTGGACTTTTGGGTGCTTGACAGCTCATAACAAACCTATAGGGGAAAACCTATAGAACATTTATTCCCTTACAAGTGTGAACAAAAAATGAATTTTCTCATGAAAAGGATAAAAAATCGATATTAAAAATAAGTACACGACACCCCATTGCATTAAATTTTATGAATGGAGGCCGGGGCAGAGTAAGTTGACTCTAAGATCTTAGCATTAATGACAGAATGCATGAATCTGGTAGGCTGGAGTACGAGGGATGTGGATATGAGAAGGGCTCTGTGGATGATTAAGATGATCTGTATAAAGTACACAAAAATTCAGAAACACTATTCAGAAAATGTGGACCACAGACATGCCTTGACTAAGCAAGTCAAGATGGGACAGAATGAGATTGTTTGTGTATTTGAGGCCAGTGACACTGTGAAAAATGGGAAGCTTGTCCTGAACTTCTGTACTTCCAGCACAGTGATTTGGTGGAATGTAGGACCAAGAGGCTAGGTCTCCACTGGTTGTTGCTTGCATGAAGCCAGACAATGCTAGGGACCTTTTAGATGTCCTTTCTCATTCCAGGAGGGTATGATGGTACATGGTATGCTGTGCCTAATTCCCAGGAACAGTGCATATCCCTTGTAGTGGCACCTGTCTATTAGGACATGTGCTGACCCAGGATTTTAAGTCAGAAGGTTGTCATGTGCTATCTCTTTGATAAGAGATTTCTGATGATGAATTCTGGATGTTCTTGGCCTTTTGTGAGCTATAAATACAGCAAATCGTGAACTGGGTTTGTAGATGTTCCTTGCACATCTTAGGATATAGTTCTGTAAATGAAAGTATTTTCTAAACGTCAAGCCCAAGAGATATTTAAAATGTTAAGAATTTATTATTGTCCTGTATTTGGAGATGTTTGTAGAGGTGCATGTGCTCATGTGATACTGCACACAGGTGAGAGCACATCTGTGTGGTCTTCTTCTTGCACTTCTTCTCCTTCTCCTTCTCCTCTTCCTCGTCTTCCTCCTCCTTCTTTTTCTTCCTCCTGTTCCTCCTCTTTCTGCTCCTCCATTTCCACTTTCCTTATATGAATAATTTCAGTTATTTTATATTTATTTCTCTTTTGCTTTATGTGCTGTCCTATGGGTATGTGTATTTGTGTATCTGTGTGTGTTTGTTTGGGTGTTTGTGTATGTGTGTGAGAGAAAAAGACCATGACAGAGTAAGAGAGTAGTAGAGAGAGATACAAGCATGCCTGAGTATGTGAATGTCAGAGGACAACTTTATGAGTTTACTCCTTTCTAGAAGCATGCAGGTCACGCTTAGTGGATTGTGCTTTTACTACCTAATCTATCTAGACATCACCTTAATTTTTGCAGTTTTACTTTTATATTCTACACATGCCATTTACTTATTTATGGAGACAGCTTCTCATGTATTCCAGGTTGGTCTAATGCTCAATCATTAGACAAACTAGGGTCAATTCTGAATCATTCTATGTACTTTGAGAATGCGAGAATGAGAGTCTTTAACCATCAAGCTTCTGAGACTTGTGCAGTGCTACAGACCTAAGCCAGAACTTCACATATCCTAAGTGAACCCTGTAAAACTTGAGCTATACTTCCGTCCACGAACGTTGTCCTTAATCAGTTATTTTGTTTAGATATGCTGTGGATAAGTTCCCTTTGATCATATTTGTGTCTTGCTTTCATTTGGAAAGTATATTTTTCATTCAAAGTGTATTCAGTGCTTTTAGCACTGAAATAAATTGTTCCCCTCTGTCTCACATCTGTGATTTTGTAGAAAAAAAAATCATGTCAAACATATATATTTTTTCTAAAGATTCTTTCAGCTGATCCTTCAGGTTTGTAGCCTTTCTTATGTTCGTTCCCACAATTTTAGGTATGAAGAGTGGTCACTAGAGTTTCTTGGGTTTTAAGATGAAGTTACACGTTCTTTCACATTCTGTATTTTTTAGTCTCTTGTTTTTTCTCTTCTATGAAAAATAATAATTTTCCAACAGCCATTTAATGGAGCACTTCTCAGCTCTACCCTCTTCCAACTGTTCCTCAGTAACTGCTTCAGAGTTCTATTCTCCTATTCTCCTTGATTTCTTCTCCTACCTTCCAACTTCTCTCCTTCCACTCGTTTTTTCTCTCTTTTTCTTTTACCTTCTTCCTTCAAGTCCTTATTTTTTTCCTTCATCCCTTCCAGTGTCCTGATTACAGTCTTTTCCATCTTCCTTCCTTCCTTCCTTCCTTCCTTCCTTCCTTCCTTCCTTCCTTCCTTCCTTCCTTCCTTCCTTCCTCCTTCTTTCCTTGTAACTCAACATCAGTGTAAGGGAACTGGAAATGTTCCCATCCATCCTGCTATCCTTGAGGTTCCCATTATAATCAATAAGGCCTAACAAATCCCTTTTCTCCTAGGGGTTCTTAATCTAGTTCCTCTGACCATCAGTCCTCTATGATTCATTCAAACAAGAAGCCCATCAGACATGCCCTCTTTCCGCAAACAGAGGAGAAAAATAATCTGTTTGGACAATGGACCCCCAAGAACCCCTTAGGATCCTGGCTAGCTTGGGCTAAAGGTCTTTGCAGTAGCCACAGGTATTTTCAGGATTCTTGGAGTCAGCTGCTGGGCCTTGTATGTTAAACGTTGTTGGCTTGTTGGAGCTTTGGTGACTCTTGCAAAGTTCCGGTCCCACGAAAGGACCTTTCTGATATCTGCTGTGGATTCGGGTGCATCCTAGCTTGTGACTGGTTCCCAGTGACTGTGATGTCCCTCGCAGTGTCACCCGCTGGCAATCTCATGTAAGGTAACAGTGTTCCAACCCGAGACTAGCTCAAACAGAAGGTCTACATAGAGTATCCTGGGACAGAAATCCTGCACTTTCTGGTGCGTGACAGGGTCCATGAGGAGACCATTCTGATGCCCACTGATAAACCCTCATTGTACTCCTATCAGCAACCTCATGCCTGGCTGCCAGAAACTAAGGAGAATAGAAGGACAGCCCTTCTCATGCCCACTAAAGGGCCTTAAGTGGATATTTTTGCATATTGGCAGCCCTCTGACATCTGACTCTGGCCTGGAG
Source organism: Eospalax fontanierii (assembly GCA_035773235.1). NCBI lineage: Eukaryota > Metazoa > Chordata > Mammalia > Rodentia > Spalacidae > Eospalax > Eospalax fontanierii. The sequence continues at coordinate 3,216,050 of JAJHUQ010000048.1, read as the reverse complement.
GCTGCGGAGTATGACAACACATGATCTCAGGTCCCTGGGACTGCCACAATAGTGCCCCCATCATGAAATAGTCTCCTGATAATAGGCGCCAAGCTGACAAGAGTGCTGATGGTAAGCGTGGGGTGGGTGGCAGTGATGGAGAAGGATGGAATGATATTGGCAGACAGCTTGGGGCAGCCCATGCTGGACCTAGGACAGCTCTTTCTCGAGTTTTCTCGAGGTTTGTTTGGTTCCGGAAGCCAACTGCCACTGGATTTCTGTGCGCTTCCCATTGGGATGTGTCCACAGAACTCCGGAAGGAGAGCTGCACTCCGGGACACTGCTTTAATCTTATTGGCCACCAGTTGCCATGAGCAACTGTCTTAGCCGCCCCTTGCAAGGTGTCACTCATTTGTTGTCTTTTTCTTTGGTGGATTACTTTACCCACCTGGCAGATGATGTGAGACATGCCTGCCTGTCAGGGTCTGGGAGTCGCCCCTTGTGCACAGACTACAGGCTCTGAGGCCCAGGGCCACTGTCAGCAGCCAGATTCTTGAACCCGGTAACCCCAAGTCGGGACCTGCCTGCTCAGCACTCAGGACATAGAGGATATACAAACTCGGCAGCTGCCTCTGACTCTGCCCAGGTTCCTGAGGTGAAAGACATATGTGGACCCGGAACCTCACGAGTTACGCACGCCAATCAAAACTTGGGACTCTCATGCTGTGGTGAGCCCTGACAACCTCCGAGTACTTAAGGAGCTATCAGCCTTAGAGGGCCCTAGGTACAAGAGCAGGGGCCCATGGATCTGGGAACCCAGGCCTTCTGCCTTCAAGCCTGTCATCAGAAATGGCGTGGCCACTCCCTTTGTGCCCAGGCCTTGGAAACTACAAAGAAGAAACCTCGTGTGGTAGAAGAATGCTTGGAATATTGCCCGATCTGCACCAGAGTGCATGGACAATCCACGTACACTGCTCTAGACTCGGATTTAAAGCAGAAAGAAGAGGAAGTAGTGCCGGGACCATTCTCCTCTGGTTGATGTGGACTGGTATATTCCCCTACTGTCCACAGGAAACTGGGACATTCTGCCATGACCCAAAGAGACCTGGGTAAGTCCAAAACTGTTCAAGGGTTAGTGAGACCATCCATATCTGCCCAAGGGGCCCTGATTACTTCCACCTATGGCAAAGATGGGATCAGATCTGACCATTCCCATGAAGGGGGCCTCAGTCAGTCCTCCTCTTTGCAAAGGGACCCCACAACACACTCCACCACCATTGAAGAAAATCTGACACATGCTGCTTCTGAGAAAGAGGCCTTTAGATCAAGCATCTCTCTTAAAGAGAGACTGGGACAGTCTTCCTCTACCCAAAGAGTCCATAGGTCTCCCAAGCCTACCAAAAGTCTATTGTCAGGTGAAGCCTCTGAAAAGAGGACGTTAGCACTTCCAAGGTAATACAGGATGGCTTGAAACATATCCCTTCTTCCAAAAGAGACCCAAGAAAGCCTCACATTTTCTACAACTGAACCAGTGGATCTGGATTCTTCCACATATACCTTGGGGTTACTCCAGCAGCTACCATTTGCTCAAGGGGATGTAGAAATTTCTTCTAATGAGTGAGAGTGGGAAGATCCAATGCTATCTACCCAAGGGGATCTGGCACCTACCACATCTCCCCAGGGGGCTGAGGGATACTCAGTAGCATTCCAAGGGCCTGTGGTGCTTCCTGTCTCCTCACAATGGACTTTCAGTCCTTTCCCTTCTAATGATGATGATGTCACCAGGTCTTCCTCTCCTCTTGGGGGCCCCATGAGTTTGAAACAGACAAGATTGAGACATGTCCCATGTGAACAACAGGGTTTAAGAATTTCCCCAAGAGACCAGGAGGGTTGGAAACTCTCATTCTGCCAAAAGGGATCCCATCCCAGCCTCTACTCCCCAAGGAACAGTCACACTTCCTATCATGGCCCAAGGGGATCACGAACCATTCAGGTCTCCTCTAGTGGCATGTGAGATCTTGCCAGATACACAAGGGTTCCTTACAGCTCCACTATTGCCCAGGACTCTCAGGGACCACTTGTATCTATACCTGGGTCTTTAACTTCTTCTTAGTCTGCTAAAGTAGCCACATCTTCAGAAGGATCTCTAGAAAGATCCCTAGTTGCAGAAAGAGGTTTAAGACCTTCCACATCTACATCAGATGTGGTGGAATCTTCTCTTTCTCCAGAAGAGATTCTAGGAACTTCCATATTTACACAATGTGTAATAGCCTCTCCCCTTTCACCAAAAGGGGATCAAGGATCTTCTACATGTATTCAAGGTTTGCTATCATATTCTCCAAATCCAGATGGGGATCTAGGATTTCCCATATGGACCCCAATGCCTCTGACTCATGGCAAATCTTCTCAAGGGGTTCATAGATTGTCCACATCCACAATAAAGCCCTTTAAAGAAGTTCTATCTTCTAGATAGGGGACCTCAGTGTTTCACTGTCCAACAAAGGGATCCCTAATCTTTTCACTGATACTACAAAGAGATCGAGACAAGCTTACGCTGACCAAGGAGATTCTAAATCTTGCTGAGCAATTGAAGAGGGAATCCAAAAATCCCTGGTGACAAATGGGAACTCACAGCTTCACCTCTCAAAAAGAAATGGAAGCCTTCCACTACTGTACAAGCAAGCGTTGTATCAACACCATCCCAACAGACTTTAGAGGCTCCAGTTTCAACTGGACCGAAGGGCCTACAGACCGAAACTGCCCAAGGGTCTCTTGATACTTCCAAATGTACTCAAAAGATGCTAAGATCCCCTTTATCGAGTCAAGAGGCTCCAGAAAACTACAAATCTTTCTAAGTGGTTTGTGAACAGGCAAAGAGCATCCAACAGCTTCAAGATCATATCCATTGGTCCGAAAAGCTGCTGCAATTTCTCCAGATATGAAAGGGGATCTTGGAAATTCCCCATCTACCCATGGGGGTGAGGTAATTTCAATATCATTTCAAGGGCCAGTGGTACTATCTACAGCTGCCCAGTGGAGGTGTATTCCTTTCCTCTCTCATGGAGAGGCATTCAGACATTCAACCTATTTTCAAGATCTGATGGCAGATCTGACAAAAACCAAATTGAGACATGTTTCCTCTGCTCCAGTGCCTCCAGGTACTTTGCCATCTACCCTATAGGATCTGGATCAGTCCTCATCACCCCAAGGAACTGAGGGAATTTCTATATTGTTCCAAGGCCCAGTGGTACTGTCTACAGTTGAAACATGGAACGTCATTCCTTTTCTGTCTCATGAACAGGAATTCAGAACTCCACCATCTTCTCATGGGCTCTAGGATCTTTTCCATCCACTCAAAAAAATGTGGGACTCTTAGAGACTGTCTCAGATACCCACACACATCTGACTTCCCATGGGACTCTAACTCTAACATCTACTGATGCAGCCAGCAGTCATTCAACATCTACCCGAGAGGATCTTTCTCTTTCTCAGTGGGCCCAGAGGACTCTAGGACCTGACAAAACTACCCAACACACTCCAGAACACTCTCCATCTTGCTTAGAGACTGGGAATCCTTTCTCATCCACCCAAACCAGTCTGTGTGATTCATGTGAACAAAGTTCTCAAGGAGACTCAGCTTCTTCTCTTTCTGAACAAGTTTCTGAAACATTTTTCTTTAGAGGAAAGCACAATCAGCACCCCTCTTGGTAAAAAGAGCCCAAATCATACAAGTCCTCACCAAGATCACATGAAACACAACAAATCTGTCCAAGGGGTCCTAGAAACTTCAGCATCCTCCCTATCTGGCCAAGGCACTCTGAGACATTCTCCATCAGCTCAAGAGGTTGTAGAATATTCATTATCTGTTCAAGAGGATGGAAGACTTTCATCATCTAGCCCAGGTTCTATAGTACATTCTTCCACTACCCAAGGAACTGGTGTTTCCACTCAAGGACATATGTAATTTGAGAAAGTGTGTCTGGAACCGTCTCCAAGTTCCCCAAGTCCTGCAGGACATTCACTATGTATGAAACCTGATTTGGGAAATTCTCCATCTTCTCAAACTACTAAAGAATGTTCACTGTCATTCCAAGTCCATGTCCAAGACACTGTCCATGTCCACTGTAGGAAGGTCAACACATGCAGAATGGAGCTTCTCTCCTTTGCCATCTCATGAAGAGGGTCTCAGATATTCTCCTTATGCCCATGCAGGCCCCATGCATTCCAGGTCTACCAAAAACAAACCAAAACATGCCGTTTCTGTGCAAAGAACCTCCTATTGTCATCAGTGGGTCAAGAGGGTTTCAAAAATTTTGTTTCTGACCATGTACTGGAGCGGATTCCCTATTTCATGCCCACAAGTGCAGCAGATCATATGCAGTGGACACAGACCCAGCACCTGCATCCTAAGCTGCTCAAAAATGCTGAGATTGCTCCCATAGCTGCTATGGTGTTTTTGAAGATACAGATTTCCTGACTTCAATGAAGATTTGGAAATTGCCAAGGCAAGATCGTGGGGCTTTGTGCTCTACAGAACGTAGCCAGGGTTATCACCCTTTACCCAATATGGTCTGCTAATATTGTGTTCTGTCCAACTTTGCCTGAGACTTTCTCATCTGATTATAGAAGCCCCATAACTTTCCTGGTGACACAGAGTACCTCACAAGTCCCTTGTTTACGAAGGGAAATTGGGATAGTTCCTGTTTTGACCAAGGAAACGTAGGTCCATTCTGGTTAGAATTCTCCCCGGTTAAAATGTATGAAGCACAATCATGAACCCAGTTCATGGTCTTCAATCCACTACCTAGAAATTCTGTGAAAATGTATTTGTTGTTTGGGTGTGATTGGCTGAACAAAGACCTGAGGAGGCCTCCAGTCTGTGACAACTACTCATGGTGTACATTACTAAGAGTGACTCCTGGGCTCTTGGACATTACGCTAAAGATGTGGATAGGCATTTAGGCTTTGTTGAAGTTGTATATTGCCTTGTCTCCCATAGACTCCACTCAAAGTATGGAACTTCTACACTCTGAAAGTTTAAAGCTGGTAAGCATTGCTGGAATCCTTCTCCACTGCAAAAGCTATGAGGGGAATTCACATTACACAACCAGGAATACGTGTCTTTGTCCTTCCCCCTCAGGAGCTCAGACCTGATTTTAGCTCATGCTGAAAATTATAAGTGCTGATTCCTAACAACAGGCCATCTGCCTTGTTGGTGATCAAAAGAAAGGGAATGTCGCTGTCTTCCTTTCACAGATCTACACAGCCAAAAAGAAATACAGAGAATCATAAAGGCCGGGGCAGTCATTCATCCTGTCTGAGAGTATACTGACTGCTGTCTGGTCTCCAGAATATTCAGCTTGAGGTATGTTATTTGTAAAGGGAGAAAGTGTCAAAGGTACTGAGTTATGTCTGGAACCTTCTTTACAATGCAAGGTAACCTGGGACATTCACATCTGACCAGGGAATGTGGAGGACTTTTAAGTTGTCAAAGTTGGCCAGGCACTTTTGTTCTAAGCAAGGAGATCAAGAACCTTGCCTATCCCCCAAAGAACTGCAAGTTGTATGTGTGCCTCAGTCCACAGTCATACTCCTGTCACATAGTATGCTCTATCCTACATTTCTAGACCTCCTTAGTTGAACATAAGCTGGAGGAGGATCCTGAGCCAAATCCTGTTATGATGCTTCCTACAAGAATTCTAAGACTCCTGCCATACCTGCCATGGCCTCATGAAAGATACATATATTCTTGACTGTGACAAAGAACCGGAACTGATGGGTAAGTGGGACCTTCCTCCACTATACAAGATATTCCAGGGTACTTTTTTTTGCCTTAGGGGACTGGACCCTTCCCTGCTCTATCCCTGAGAGTTCTCTGTTTGAAAACTATGGCCTCACACATTCCTTTGCGCTTGGCTGGGGGGCCTTGAAGTAGCTCCTGTGAAAGAAGGGCATTCTGACATTCCTCTTCTATGCAAGGAGCAATCATCCATGCCAAGATTCACCAGGGAAAACTGAGAAATTATCCATGATGATCATCTCAATTTATCTGCGTAATATCTCTCGCCAAAGAGGAATGAGCCCTTTCCATTCTGCTCAACTGGGTGTCAAAAGTCTGGCTACAAGAGACTGAGATGTTTTAATGATGTAATAGAGTTCTCAGAGTTCCCTCTAAATTAGAGGTGTTTGAAACTATCATTTATTCCGAAGAGACATCAGTCATTCCCCTTCTGCTCACAAATATTTCTGGTGTTTCTGTTCTAAGGAAAGGAGCTTCAGAGTATCCTCCTTTACTGAAGGAGATTTCAAGCTATCATCTTTGCCCAAATACAGCATAAATATTCCCATTCTCCTAAAAGCGGCATCAGACATTCCTGCTTTGATAAAGGGATCCAAATGTCAATGGGGGCCCCAGCATTTGTTCTATTCCTATGTGGCAATAGACATAACTCCATTAAAAAATGAGACTCACATCTTCTGTCTCTTTTATTCCAAAGGAGCCTAAAGCTTCTAATTTTTCCCAGACATTCCTCAGATTTGCCCTTCTAGCTAACGAGGCCTCACATTTGTTCTTCCTCTAATTAAGGTGGTTTTATTCCAAATTGGCAGTTCCTAACACATTTCCCTTTTTTCCATTAGGACTTTAGACCACTCTGCATCAGGTTAACACAGCCCCATTGTAGTTAGCAAACACAAAAAGCCAAATACATTTCTTCAAGCCAGAAATTGATACATGTGTCCCGTGATTCATTTACAGATGTAAACATCTGAACACAAGCCTGAGAAGGTGACCTCACTGCGGACTGACAGGTGGACTCTTGGAAGAACAATCACTTCAGTGCCTGGACTGCCACTCATTCCCTGCAACAAAATCATACTCTCGTTTCTGATGAAGATTCCAAACCAGAAGAGGTACTTCACTAAACTCATCCCACTCCAAGGTTGCCAGGAACCTTGATTTTAGGTCTAAGTGTGGTCTGGATACTTCCTCCTCTGCACAACCAGGTATAAGTAGCTCCCCTCTATTAAAAAGAATGATTCAGACATTTCACTTCTGGAACATCATGTTTCTCCCATGAAATATGGGGTCTTGATATCTTCCCCATCTCAGGAGGCATTTCTCACACTTTTCCTCTCTGACATCTCTGCCTGTACTGCATACACTCATTCAAAGTCTTCCTGTGAAGGATTCATCTATGCTTCTGACCAGGGATTTCTCAAACATGTACCCTATAATCAACAGACTCATAGTCCTCCCTCTCTGCCGCAAGTTACCTCTGACATACCCAATTTGGGAGTATCACATTATACCATCTTCATCTAAGATGGACAGTGAGAGACTGTCCACGATTTGGAGCCGATTTTTCTGCAGCAATTACAGCATGGCCATCCAGTAGTGTTGTATCAGTAATCCTGGAGCCACTGAATGATGTGTCCAAGAGGGACTGCGTGACTCACTCTGACCCCATAATCGTGACTTAGCACACTGTGAACAGCCTGGTAGGACTCCAGTGTGGGAGACCAGCCCAGTAGAATGAACACTCCTGTGCAGAGGGGATGCCTCCCTCCCCGGAGAAATCTCCATGTCTGATTCTAGGAGACGCGCAGGGCTCGAGGTAGGTTCTCTCAGGTTGCCAGTCTCATGATGCAGGTCCCTCGAGGTGGCACTTGCCTGTGCGGTGGCGTGCAGAATTAGCTTTCCAGCGTCCAAGGCTGGCGCATGCTCAGTGCGTGGACACAGTCTTGAGGGTCAGGAGGGGTGAGGGATCCTGACACTGTGGGTACCTCTAAGACCAACAAACTGAATACTGGTCTCATTTATTTCATCACATCTCCCTGCCAGGGAATCTTGAATCTTGCCTATAAAAAATGGTTTGTGAAGGTATGTCAAAGATATGACTTGCTTAAAAATGTTTTTGAAAACGTAAGATTTCTGTCATCTTTTTTCTCTGAATATTTTCCTGAGCTTTCCAATATTTGTTAATCAAATTTAGACCCCCACCTTTATCCATGGACCTCTCAAATTCCCTACAAGGAACAGACCTCCTGCTCTCACCCTTATGTGTTAAGACTTAGCCAGTTATGCACTTGTACTCAGTTGTCTACTGTGGAAGTGCATGCTGTGGAATCTAGTCAGCCCAGCTGGAGATTTCACAGAAAGCCTACTCTCCCTCACCCAGCTGTGGTGAGTCCCCAACAGTCAAGTGACAGCTGGATATTTTGAATCCTCCCCAGGACACTATCCACTGTAGGAGGAGCAACTGGGTAGGTACAGTCTCTTCTTGAACATTCCATTTCCGACACAGCCTATCTTTCTGAAGAAGCCTAATGCAGGTCCTCCTGAAAAGGTGGACCCTTTAATCCTGTACCCAAGAATGTCATATCCAGTAGGACCTCCATAACTATGACTCCATAAAGTGACATTCAGTTCCTTAGGGGAACCTGAAATGTTTGTACATGAGGGGACCCACACTAGTGTTTGGAGATTTCTTCATCAGAGTACATAGCACATGGCTTGAGACAACACCAGTTCTGATTCTAGCAAATCTCCGGGGCTCATGGTGTACTGAGCCAAATATCTAGGAATGGGTATGATCATGCAGTGGTCTCCACATCCTGGGAGCCCTGTAAAACTAGCTTTCAATTTCTGAGGAAGTCACATGCCACATGGGAGTTTCTGCTCCTGTTCAGGAGCACGGGGGTTCCTGACCATTGAAAAAAGTTTAAAAGAACAAATAGACTACGAGGCTCATTTATTTTGCTGTTTTCAGAGAAACATGAATACTGTCAGTAAAAGTTGTTTGAAATTTAAATAAATGGAATGATTTTAGTTTTTTAATTTTTCTGAACTTCTACATTATGTATAATCTCTCACAATTTTACATTTTTGCAAAGTTTTGTGGATTCAGTGCAGTATGTGTTAATGGAATTGAGACCCCCCTTCTCTATCTAGGGAACCATCAAACACCCACTCTCACAACTGCCAGACCACATGCATTCCCCCATTCACTTTAAGGCATAGTCAGTCAAGTAACAGTACTGAATTGTCATTGTATGCAAGTTCATCCCCTGGAATGTAGGCAGCCCATCTGAAGATTGTACATGAGGTCCATTCTCCATCTGCCATCACCACAGTGTCTCACAAATATGAGGGCTGGAGTTGTTCCTCTACCTCATGGAGTCCACCACCCATCAACAAGTGCTGGTCTTGTTTGAACCTTGTGCCCTTTAATCCTGAGCAACTGGAAGAACTGTCCGACATGGCTTTACTAATTATGATGACATAACGATTAATTCTTGGACTGTAAAGGAATGTGTTAGATCTAGATTGTGGTATGCTGTCCACTGGTTGCAGCTCTCATGAGCCAAGGTGATGATATCCAAAATGACAGTTAGTTACTATTGCTTGACTGGCTATGCCTTATCGTGAAGTGTTTAGTACATGAGGTGTGGAATTCCAGAGAGTGGGTATTTCAGGGCTCCATTGACACAGAACTGAGGTCTAAGTTTGACTAAGAACTAATGTATTTAATCCACCAATCCATGGTGAAAAATTGAAAAAGAAATAAGAGAGTGTAAACAAATTACAGGTTAAGAAAAATAAGAAACATCATTTCTTTGACTTCAGTTCTATAAATAAATTTTATAAGGAGAATTCATGATTCTCTGGCAGAGGTCACCAAAATAAGAGAGCCCCATTCTCTATTTGTTCCTCTTAATTTTTCTTCGTGCTCATGAAGTCACCGTGTTCATAAAAAAGGAGCCTGTGTCTAGGCACTATGCAAGGGCTGGCACCAGAATTTGAAAGCTGGGTTTTCAGTTCTCCCAGAAGACTGGGAACATAGTAATTGTGAGACCCATTTCTTAAAACCTATCCACTATGCCCCCTGGACTTTTGCTAGAATCATTTTCTCAAGACTTGATGTCCTCTGATGAAGAGATCTCCAAAATTGGGGTGGGTCTCCTTATAGCCTAGCAAGTCACTGGATGGGGCCATAGTTAGGGCAGCCATACTGGATCCCTCATTCAGGGGTACAGGATTAAAGGACTCTGGGGTCCTGGGAAGACCAGCAATAGGCCTCTGCAGAAAGAGGGCCTGCGCAGGAAAGTAAATGTCAAAGGATACACTCTACCTACTTGATCACTACTTGTGGAATGGATTACAACCACGGAAGGATGCATAATATCCAGCCATTGCTTGACTGTTGGACAGTCATCATTACACATGGATGAGGAAGAGTATACTTTCTATCGAATCTCCAGCTGGGCTGACTAGTTTCCAGATGATTCATGTTCACATGACAACTGTCTAGGAGTGCTTAACTGTAAGATGGAACGTTTTTGGGAGAATGCAAGAGTTCCAGTGATTGTTAGGGCTTTCAAGGGTCCATGTTATGGTAAATAAGGAAGTATGTATGTGACTAAGAAGCATTATATTAAATCTACACAACTCAAGAAAAAAATTTAAGGAATAAAAGAAAGACTATAGAAAACTTAGGTCTTCAAAAAAACATTAAAAAAATTTTTTTAAGTTTTTAAAAAATTTCTTAGACTTAGTTTTATAAACCATTTTCCTGTGCAGAATTTGGGAATCTCTGGCAATTGAAAGCAAAATAAGTTAACCCAATTTGTAGTTTGTTCTTCTTAGAAACTCCCACAGTGTCACCAGACCTCCTCCTCCTAAACCTGAAGACTGTATCATGCACTGATCATGTGCCAGCCTTGGAACATGGAAATATTATTCTACTTTGGACTGCAGAGGTGGATGCCACCTTAAGAGACTTGCATCATTACTGGTACCTGGCATAAACTATGGAGAGTCCTGCTGCACTCCTAGAATCAGAATTGAATACATGTTTCAGGGAGGTGTGGAGGGCTGCATTCCCTCGGTAGAGGCAGAGGAGTGTTGAGACCACTGGGCCAGTCTCCCACTCTGGGATATGGGTTGGACGCTCTACAGTGTGGCAAGTCACCGTTATGGAGTAATAATCATGGAATCTACATTGGACACATCACTCACTGGCAGCATGACTGTCACATGGCTCCTGGGTGGCCATGCTGTCAGCTGCTACAGAAAAAATCTTTAGTGTAGGGGCTGGTATGCCTTTGTCCAAGGACAGTCCGAACTCTGAGTCAGACCAGCCATAGTTAGTTGAAGCTGTACTTGTGAGATAGTAGAATCTTCCCAGTTGAAGACTGGATCAAGATGATACCTTGCTTGTATATGAGGGTGAGGTGGTAGATAAAGAGGGTGACACCTTGCTCTCTTGTGCTCATTTCAGCACAATATCTTGAGCCACAAATAACTCACCAGCCTTGCTAGCATAGTGTGACCTCTTTCAGGACTCAGACTCTTTCAGCAGTCCCCAGCACTCTTAAGTCTCAAACATGTATCTATACACTCATGTTGAGCCAACTTCAACTCTGAAAACCTGGATCTTCACAGGTCCCAAGAAATGGATACCACTGGAAGGGCCATACCCATTATTGGGAGCCCATATATGTCCATAATTTCCCTGGATCCTTGCAAGAATCAGAACAGGAGTCTTTTTTTCTTTGGGTATCATCTTCTTGGCTCATGAGAGGTGCAGCCAGTAGACAGACTCCCACAATGTAGACCTAATATGTTTGTCTACAGTCCAAGAATTTACTGTTAAGCCATCATAATTAGTAAAATCATGTCGGACATTTCATCCAGTTGCTCAGGATTAAAGGGCACAGGACTCTAAGGTGGCTGCAGAATGATGGACAGCACCTGTGAAGCCAGTGTTCAAGGACACTCTGGAGCTACAAGATCAACTCTTGTTGCATGATGGAGGACTGCATGAGGTACAGGAACATCTCCGGCCATCATATTCAAGGGACACAGTAGTGCTGGCAGATTGAGAATGAACCTCATGTACAATCTGGACACAGGCTGCCTAGAATCCAGGGCATAAAACTGCATCCAATGACAATTCAGTACTCTTACTTAACTGTCTATACCTTAAAGTGAATGGTGGAATGCATGTGGTCTGGCAGGTGTGAGTGTGGGTATTTGATGGGTCACTAGATAGAGAAGGGGATCTCAATTTCATTAGCAACTACTGCATAGAACCACCCAAGTTTGGTAAAAATTTAAAATGTAGAGAGATTATAGATCAATTAAAAGTTCAGGAAATATAAAAACTAAAATCATTGCATTGACTTTAGATTTCTAAACAAATTTTGTTGGCAGAATTCATGATTCTCTGACAAGAGTCAGCAAAATAAATAAGCCCCATGCTCTATTTGTTCCTCTATAAGGTTCACAAGTGGTCAAGAACCCCCAGTGCTCCTAAAACTAAAGCGAATGCTAAAGGAGGCATTGTACCTACCAGATCACTATTCATGGAGTGGATAGTGTCCTTGTGAGGAGGCACAATATGGCTGGTCATCCTTTGACTGTTGGAGACTCATTCCAGCTGGGTGAGGGAGAGTAGACTTTCTATCAAACCTCCTGCTCAGATGATTTGATTACAGGGCATGCTCTTGCAGAGAAAGACAACTGGGTACAAGTGCTTAAGTGGCTAAACCTTCACATGTGGAAGAGATTGCAGAGGTCCGCTGAATGTTACAGATTTGAGAGGTCCATTGATAAAGATGGAGGTGTAAATCTGATTAAGAATAACTATATTAAGTATAGAAACCTCAAAACAATGTGAGAGAAAAACTGAAAGATGGTAGAAAACTTAGATCTTCAGAAAATAATTCAAAAATCACATCATTTCTTTGACATATTTTTATGAACAATCTTCATGGGTAGGATTCGTGATTCTCAGTCAGGCAGGTGTCACTGAAATAAATGAGCCCAGTTTTTACTACGTTTCTCTTAAATGCTCCCACGGAGTCACAAGCCTGCACCACTCCTAACCATGGAAGCTATGTCCATGCACTGAGCATGTGCCAGCCTTGGAACTTGGAAAGCTGATTCATCACGTGACAGCATAGGTAGTTGTCACCGTGAGGTACCTGCATCATGACTGGCAGCCTGGCAGAATCTACCACGAGCCCTGGCTCTCCTGTAGTCAGACATGGAGATTTCTCATGGGTGGGAGGCATCTCCCCTGCACAAGAGTACTCAATCCTTTGGGCATGTCTCCCACACTGGAATCCTAGCAGGCTGTTCTGCAGTGTAGCACGTCTCTGGTATGGAGTAACACTTCTATATGTTTTATTGGACACATCTCTCACAGCAATGTGTGACTGAGCATGGTACTCCTGGATGACCATGCTGTAAACTGCATCTTTTTCAAACACCAGGTAGGTAATATGCATAAACTCTCATGTCTGTTTTCTGCTTTGTTCCCTTGACCACTGCGTTTGGTTTGCTGTCAATAAGCATGTGTTATTATTTCACCAGAGCTCCAAACTGTGGGCAGTCCTCCCCAGTGTAAACCTAACAGCTTCCTCTAAAGTCCAAGAAATCACTGTTATGCCATCACCATCAGGCAGGCCATGTCAGCCAGGTCATTCAGGTGCTGAGGATGAAAGGGCATAGGGCTCTTCAGCAGCTGTGTAATTATGTGCAGCTCCTGTAATGCCAGTGTTCAAGGAGAGTCTGAACATAGAAACTCAGCACTTGTTGAGTGGTGGTGGACTGCATAAGGTAGAGGAATATCCCCAGGCATCACTTTAATATTGACACATTCACAATGACAGAAAGATAGTAGACCCTGTAAAAATTATGTACATGGGCTGACTAGAGTTGAAGAGATACAATGGCACCAAATGACTCTTTGGTACTAAGCTTGACTGCCTGGACCCTACTGTTATTGGGGAAATGAATTAGGTTTGTCAGGCTTGAAGATGGGTATCTGATGAGTCCTTAGATATAGAAAGGACTCTACATTTGATTAAGAACACTGCATGGGATCCACCAAAACTCAGTAAAAAATTTTAAAGAGAGAGAGAGAGAGAGTATAGACAAATGACATGTTCAGAAAAACAGAAACTAAAATCATTCATTTCACTTTAGTTTTATAAACCAATTTTATTGGCAGAATTCATGATTCTCTGACAGTGGTCCACAAAATAAATGAGCCCCGTTCTCTGTTTTTGCTTTGAAATAGTCACAAAGGGTCCACTCAGTGCTTCCAAGCCAGGAGACTGTGTCCCTACACTGAGCCTCTGAACTCATGGGTGGACATCAGAACTTGAAAGCTGGTTTTGCAGCACTCCTGAGGAAGCAGAAACTACCATATGGGTCATATCCATCCTTGGATATCTGGCATGATCCACCATGTGCCCTGGAGCTTTGGTAGAATCAGAACTAGAGTTGTCTCAAGGCTGAGTGTTTTGTCCTCTGATCAAGAGATTTCCAAAAACTGGGGAGTTTCACCGACTCTAGAAATCCTGCAGCTCACTCTGACCTCATAAAAATGGAGGCCATACTGGAGACATCATTCAGGGGTACAGGATTAGGAGATCCAGGTCTCCTGGGAAGATCTGTAATAGGCCTCTGGAGACAGAGTGGCTGTGTAGGAAACCATATCTCCAAGGATTGTACCTGGCCAATCCCTACACCTCAGTGGATAGTGTAGGACCCTCACTCAAATAAAATAAAAAGACATTAAAACCTCCTTGTCAGCTCACCCCTCCCTAATTGGAAAGTCCCAAAAGTTATAAAGGCTATGTAAGCATCTTCTGTCACAAGAACCATGTCAACAACTCGTGGTAGGTGAGATAATGTCTGGGATAATAACAGAAAAAGCCCTTTTTCTAATAAAAATAGACTCCTAGTCAAGACATTTGTCAAGTCAACAATTTGTAATGTGCTTGTGGCATTACTGAGAAAAAGGTTGGACTATGTAAAAGTTGTCTTTATGTAACCCTGGTTTTTGCCAATCTATACCATATATATCAATATATGATAATTTTGTGGTTTTTTGCTATAAGAGCTTGGTCCGAGCAGGGCGGGGGGGGGGCTTGGCATTCCGAGACCAAGTCACCCACTTGCGCAAGTGTAATAAACCTCTTGCTATTTGCATCTGACGGTCTGGATTCTTGGGACTGACACTCAGGCAGCTTGAAGGGGTTCGAGTTCCCTAGGCTGAGAGTGGGAGTGGGGTGAGGCTCCCCGAGGTTGGGCTCTCAGGCAGCCCTAGGAGGGGGTTCGAGTCCCCTGGGCTGAGAGTGAGAACCAACAGATAGCATCCTCAGGACACAGAAGGACAGCTGAGTAAAAGGGCTTAACAGGATAAGCCTGAAAGTGTATGGGAGACTGCACGAGGTCTGCTGGTTGATGCAGATTTCAGAGGTCAACATTATGATAAAGAAGGGGGTCTAAATCTGATAAAGAAATATTGTATTAAATCTATAAAACTCAAGAAAAATGTTAGAGAAAAAAACAAAAGACAATAGAAAATATTTGCCCTCCACAAAATTTTTAAAAATTAATTAATTTCTTTGACATGTTTTTACAGACCATTTTCAGACCACGATTCGTGGTTCTCTGGCAGGGAGAGATGAGCAAAATAACTGAGCCCAAACTGGTTTCAGTTTGTTTCTCTTAGAGGTTCCCACGGTGTCATGATTACCCAGTTTCCCTAACTCTCAAGGTTGCGTCAAAGCATTGAGCATGCGTCAGTCTTGGAATCCGGAAATCTGATTCTGCTCGGGACTGCAGAGAGGGAAATGCCACCGTGCGGAACCTATGTCATGACTGGCAACCTGGAAAAACTTACCTCCAGCCCTGCCCTCTCCTAGAATGAGACATGGAGCTTTCTCCTGGGTGGGAAGCATCCCCTAGGCACAGGAGTGCTCAGTCCGCAGGGCAGGTCTCCTACACTGGAATCCTAGCAGGTCACTCTACAGTGTAGCACGTCACTGATATGGAATGAAACATCCACAGGGCCTGTTGGACCCGTCACTCACAGGCAATGCCTGACTGAGAGCATGACTGCTTGGACAGCCATGCTGTAATCTGGTCCAGAATAACTAGCAGCCACAAACTCGTATCCAGACAGTGAGCAAGTGCCATCCTCTAACCTTGAAACCTATCTTTGTACAGGTCCCAAGAGGCAGATATTACCAGAATTGCAGTGTCTATTACTGACATCCGAGGTTAGTCTACAAAGTAGGCTGTGTCCTGCCTAGAATGAGAACAGGAGTGATTTCATGTGGGTCTATCATCTCCTCTGCTTGTTAGGGTTCTACACCTTGCCCAGTATCCCACAAGCTAGACCAGAGATTCCTTTACAGACGTGAAATTCACGGTGATGCTTTTACAAATTTTTATTGACTTCAGTTTTATAACCAATTTTATTAGCAGAATTCATGACTTTTATTATTGTTCAACAAGTCAGTGTGTGCAGTGCTCACAATGGAGGCCATATTGGGCATGTCATTTGGGGAGGCAGGATTTAAGGACTCTGGTGTGCTGGGAAGTCCTGGGCTAGACCTCTGAACAATAATGGGCTACACAGGAAATTGAATGTCCAAGGAGAAATTGTAAAAATTGTTTCTCTGCATATCTTTGAAGAAGTTCCAACCTGATCTTGAGCACTGAGCCTTCCTAACCTATGGAACCCGGAAAGACAGTTCTGCAAGGTTTTCACGAGGTGGGTCGTACCTCGAGGGTCTGCAGGGTTACTGGAAGTTATAACATGCTGCTTATTCTGGACATGTGCAATGTTCTCCATCAACCCTGTGGCTCTCACTCCCACACAGGAGTCCTAGCACATCTCTGTACAGCCATGCATGGCACTCTGAAAATTCAGAAATAATGTGGGCAGGTCTGGTCTGGTCTGAACTACCAGGAAGTAGGGCTTATGGATAGTCACTCTTGATTAAGTCAAAAAAGGATGCCCCACCATGGGAACTGCCTGTGAATTGTCTATCTCAGAATTATGTTATTAAATTCATTGTTATTTTAAATATTAATTATTCAAAATGAATAGCTTATCATTTATATTGAAATTCTTTAAACATCTATGTACACAAAAATATTTTTCTTTACCTTATCACTAAATCCATTGCTTAATGTATATTCATAAATGCACTGTTGTAAATTTTATCAATAATGAAATATGTTATAAATAAAAAATATAAATATATAATCTAAAAGGACTAATGTTCATTATTGAAAACCATATGAGCTAACATCCCAGGACATTTTGACAGATTGTGGCATCTTTCCCACAACTCCTTGGATAGTCAAAGAGGATTTCTGTCCTCTTTGGGGAGAACCCAGCCAGACCTGCCTCATCTCATCAGGTCCCACCTTAATGTTTCAACATGAGTGGTTTCCTCATTTTTCTACCTCAGGATCTTACCACTTTGCAAACTGAACTCTCAGAAAACTGCCTTCTATATATCTGTGCTTGATCCATAGAATTCTGTTCCCATCCTTAATCATAGAAGCTTGTCCTTACAAAGACCACCAGTGAGTCTATTCATGGCTACACAAGATGCAGAGAAAAAGCAAGGCTGTGGGTCCAGGACTAATAATACACCTACGTAACTCATCACTATCTCAGAAAGCATTTTAGAAGAGGAGGCAGGAATTATGCCCTGGTTCCAAATCCCGCAGTACTATGCTTAAGTTAAGGAGGTGGTAGTTCTGGACTGTCGAAGAGCTCTGGGTGAAACCTGCCTTCATCTGTGTACTCAGCAGGACACAGTGACAGCAACAAATGTGAGGTTACACAGGATGCCCTGGGTCAGACAAACAATGGAACAGTCATCAACATGAAAAGTATATTGGGGAGACAGGACTGGACTGACTATGCCTTAACATGTATGGGAAATGGCAAGAGGTCTCCTGAGGATTTGGAATTTGAGAGGTCCACGGAGAAAGAGAGGATAGAAAGCTAATGACTACATATACAAAAATAAATGATTTCTTTGACTTATTTTACACACCCTTTCCAGGGGCAGGATGGAAATCCTCTGTCCATGGCCAAGAAATGTACCCAGTTTTCAAACTATTTTGCATAGAAGTTTCCATGGTGTCACGAGACCCCACCACTCTTCACCTTCAAAGCTGTGGACACACACATGTACCAACCTTGGAAACGGGAAAGCTGATTCTGCATGTGACAGGAGAGGGAGGTAGGTGCCTCCACGTGAGACCTGCGTCAGTATTGGCAACCTTGCAGAACCTACATTGTACTCTGCAGCTGAGCACAATCAGGCTAGCAACTCCTCAGGAAAGAAATGTGGAGACCACTGGTCAATTCTCTGGCACGGAAAATCAAGCCAGTATCTTTACAGTGTAGCAAACCACTGGTTTGGAGTCATAGTTATGCAGGACTTTTGGACTGTCACTCAGAGGTACAGGGATTGTGAGCACAGGTCTCATGGAATGCATTGATCCAAGTGGGAAATTTTATAAAAACAAATGTAATCTCTCAAACAATTTTTTAAAAACTGAAAAACCACCATTCTGGAAAATGCCCATGGCTGAAATCAGATGAACAAGACAGTGAGACAGGCAGAGCAGGAAAATGGTACCATTCATTCCTGAGGATGTGTGTTCTCAGAAATACCCTCCTATGAGACCCCACACAGAATACCACATTGTCATCACATACCTATTGTAGTACATATCTTAAATGTAACTATTCTGTTATTTCTGGGTAATGTCAGGGGTTTAAATCAGGGACTTTTTCCTGCTCCTTTCTTGTTTCACTTATTAATGCCAAATGTTGAGACTCCTAAATCACTAGATAGCAATGCTGCTACATACATTGATGGAATCACCATGAACCTTGGATCTGAGATACAACTTTCCCTCTACTCTTTAGTCAAGATGGACCTCTATGTCAACAGAAATTGTGACTCCCGGAGGAAACTTAAGACTTGAAACCAAATGGGTACATTTAAAATATGTTTATTAGTCTGAACAGAACTTTAGTTAAAATATTTGCATTTATAAACCTGAATCACAATGTGACATTGCTAAGAAACAGACAGTAACAGTATGCATATAAAGTAGAATGTCAAATACAGTAGAAAATGTCAGATCTTTAAGAACTGGTTGCTGATTTGCAATGCCAGGAGATGATTAACTTAACAAGAAAAACAAAATATCTTCTTTACACTGAAACAGCAATAACAACAACAATAAAAAAGCTAACAAAAGAATACTCATACCATCTGTGGCATCTTCATATCAAGCAGGAATCTGAACACTGTTCCAACAGGCTGGATGGCTGTCCCTGGCTTGGTGCCTTCCCACAGCTGTATAATGCTGTCCATGTCAGGTCACAGAGCATGAGAATACTCCGTATCTGAACACTGGTTTGTAGCCATACTGTACTTGCTACTCTTGAGTTCTAGAGATTCAAACAAGAGAGGACCAGTGTTACCTTGTTGAGAAGGAGACACTCCTAGGTCCCTCTCATCATAGTATGTAGGTTGGAGAACTCTTGGGCACAGGGAAATTTTCTGATTCCCCTTTCATCATATATGGTCATTTTTGGTTGGAAGACGAGGGTTGAAATTGCCCAAAATGGGGTAGGATCGGGTTATTTGGGGGCAGAGTGACAAATTCAAAGCCACACTAGTCAGGGTATATATATCCATACACACACACACACACACACACACACACACACACACACACACACACATATGTAATTCTTGGTCAGAGAGGCATGTTTGAAACCCCCACATAAAATGTATGAATACCTGTACCTACCACAGAGAGGTCAATATGGGCTCCATAGATGAGAGTGGAAGGGCAGACACGTCCCTCAAAAGATGGTAAAGTTATGACAACCACATGACCTATGGGAAATATCTGAAGATCTATGTCCTAATAAGAAATGTCTGAGGCATGCAACATAAAGAAAATATTCCCTCAGTATTTTGGCAGGTAGAAAATGTCCAGAACCTCCCCCTTAGACCTCAAATGAAGGTACCCACCCACCTTGTGCAGTGGAGTGTGTTCCAGGCACTGCGTCATCAGCTTTCAACTCTTCACCAGCTACTAGCATGTGCATAGGTTGAAGCTAGACAGTAGTGTGAGTGTTCTTCTAGGAGCAGTGACATCAGTCACAAGCCAGGTCAGCTCCTCAGTCTTGTGTTCAGCCATTCACTTCTGAAAAAAAATGATGGGACCACACTTGTGTGTCTTGAGGCTGCTGTATTGGGTCCTGGGCTCTACAAGCTTAGGCTTTGGTATTTTCTCATATAGTGGTCCTAAGTCCTTATCAGATGAAGGGAAATATTCTAGGCACTCCAGAGCTGAATGGAGGCCCCCTGTTCAAAGGAGAAAAATGAGAATGCTCTTTGTTTAGGAGAGCACATCTGAAGAACATTTGGTCAAAGCAGAAGCTTTGAACCCTGTTGGTGAGTAACAGGTAGTAGTTCGGAGGTCTTATCAAAATATTTAGGATGGAAACTTCTATAATATACAGCTACTATGTCGTCTTAGGGCTGAGGTGTAGGTCCATTTGACATAGATCCTATAACACTGGACCTGAGACTTTCTATTAGGATGTGTTGTCTTTCAGTTCCCTTTGGGAATATAGAGCATGGCTCATGCTCTCTTTGATAAAGGGGAATGATACCTAGCCCCATGTTCAGAAAATCTAGAACAAGGCTACCTTCGGAGAAAAGGGAATTTAGAAGCACATTTTTATAAGAGAGAGGAGTGTCAGCTGATGTGGATCAATACATGAAGTTTCTAATTCCCCTGAGACAGGAAATCCATACTCTGGGCTCTCTTATACAGCAGAGGAAGGTCCCAGAACTCCTCCATCAGCTTCCAGTTCTGCATCAAGTCTAGAATAAATGTATTGTCAATGTCTCTATGGTAGTCATGGAAACAGTATTAGAGTTCTTCTAAGCGGCTCCAAGGCGGTATTGCTCAGGATCATCATCTAGCTCATGTTCATGTAAACATGTTGGGGCCCGTAGGGCAGAACGTACATATTTCAGCTTATCAGAGTAAGGCAGGGGCATACATTGCTCACATGACTTGTAGTTGTTCTTGGAAAAGCTAAATTTTTGAACCTAAATGCTCAGAACAAAACTGCCTTGCAATTTTTAGTAAATAAAGTCATGCACTTTTCCCTGACCAGTTTGAAGACCCCAGGTTACCTTGAATAGTGAAGAAGGGTCCAGAACAGCCTCATTAGCTTCCTACTTTTCTTGCCATTTACAGATACCATACCTTGAATGGAATCTTCTGGAGTCCAGGCCCTTTTAGAAGAAGCAGAGGGAGTGCCCTGAGCCTTGGTTATTTAAAATATTGTGTTCATCTGAATAGGACTGTGAATGAAAGACAGACACATTCTGTTTCTGTTGACCAGCTTCAAGACAGCTGGGTTGATTTCAGGTTTCAACTTGCTATACTTTACACCACGAGCTAAGTGTCCTGAGGGTGCTAAGGGCAGAGTGTGCTGAGGATTCACTGGTTCAAAAAGTATTTGCCTGTCACCTTGGTCAGAGGAGGAAATGTTAAGACCATCTTAGTAAGAAGACCAGTATGGAGTGTGTATGGAGAAAAGAGAAAGCCATTTGATTCCCATGGTAATGGGGGATGCTTGAAGCAGTTCAGTGGCTGGTGAAGGTCTGGAATCCTGCCCGATCTGACCCACATTGTCTTATTCTGTGGTCAGTTACATAGGAGTGCCATGTTTCAGATATTATAAACAAAAATAGAGTATTTGTGTTTGCTTTGATCAAAGGCAGTAGATCATACACAACCCTTGGGCCCAGTGGCAGGGACTTATGCTCTTTTGTAGTCTCCTTGGTCTGTGACTGCTTTAGTGTGAAGAAGAACATCTCAGATTCATTTATTAAGGATGTGAGGGCCTTTTCACATATGTGAAATAGTGTGAGATAAAGTAGATAACGTCTTCATCGTCCTTGGGAACATAAGAATGGCTAAGCAGCTGTTGTCTTTGGTGATACCTGAAGTCCCCTTAAATGAAGTGTGATTGAGGTAATGCAGAGTAGAATTTCAGGCTCTATGGTGAGAAAGAGAAAAACTCAGAAATGCTACAGGGAAAAAGTGAAGGTCTCAATTCCTTGGGCATGTGGGGACATTTCCATACCCACTTGTGAAGGTGAATGTCCCCAGTAACTTGTGCAGTGCAGAAATATCCCAGCACCGTGCATCAGCTTCAATAACTTCACAGTTTGAAACGTCCATATCATGAGTTCTATTTGGGGGAGACCATGCATTATCCTCAGTATTCTTAGAAGAGCTTGGATTGCTCTTCTATGTTCTGGTCACCTCCTCCAGTTTGTCTTTACCTTTCCAGACCTGTGTAGAGATGGTGGTGTCAGTCTATTTAGAATGACTGGGCTGAGGACTAATGGCTTAGGTCCAGGGCCTGCATCTTTGTATTTGGCTCCTGGACTTGAAACTAAAATGGAGTACTGCCTCCTTGATCAGAAAAGTACACTAAACCTAATTGATCAGAAGGTGATGGTCTAGGGCCACAATTTTAGAAGGAAGAATGTGTTAGGAAATGCAGATATAGGAGGACTATTCCAGAATTCCTTGGACTGATGACTGTCCATCTTACCTGAAGATCAGTGGACAAAGATCCGCAAACTGCATCTTCTTTCCAGTCTTTTTTCACAGTAGATCTCATCCTTATTTTGCATAGTGTCAGTGTCAGGTAACCAGATTCAATGTCAGCCTTCATCTAACAGGCTGGATGACTGTCCTAGGTTTATCATCTGTATGGTAAATTCAGGATTCTCTCTGAGTTTTTATTATCCTATTGCTTCATTCTACAGCAAATCCCGCCCTCAGACCAATAAGTTGGCAGGAATGTGGGGAGAAAGAAGGATCAACATGGTGGTGAGTCCTGGGGAGGCACAGATTGAATCTATGTGGAAAGTAAAATGCCCTGGTCCTGGGCTCACACAGAATGCCAAAACCCAGGAGGGCATGTTCTAAGTCCCTGCTGTCCTAAGGATCATGTGAGTGGAAGCAAGATGCTGGCTGGGATTGGACACAGAGCCCCGTGACAAAGGACTTTGCATCCAGAGCAAAGAGACTTTCGTGTCACCCCTACGGCAGCTTTAGGCAGGTGGGTCGCTGGTAAAAATGACTTTATGGCTCACCTGAAATAAATCAGTCTTTCTACATGGAAGATCAGTTTCCATTTTATCCAGCTGGATTAACCAGACCCGTCTGCTAAGGCGTGGAGAATAAATTCAATGAGACATCATCTCTGGAAGTTTGTGTTAAAATGTCCAGATCTAGGAAAGAATAGTAGGATCATTCTTTTTCTGGTGACTGGATTGAATGTAGATGAATTGGGTCCTACACATTGCTTGTTACATTTGGGCTCAAGGAGATCTGCCTACAGTGGAATTCTTTAACCTTGTTAAAAGGCATGTCTGCCATCCTCCCTTGGTGGGTGGGCTAAGTGACTGGGGAAAATAAGATACCCCTTGACACATTTTCTTGTTTCTATATTGCCTTGGCCAGGGTGAGAGTGCTGGAAATCCCATATCTTGGTAATGAGAAGCTCAGTTGTCTCCCACACATGCTAGCAAGCTGCCTCTATCTCAGTGACCTCTTCAAGCTGATCATCAAAAACAAGACGTTGGTAGGAAGTGTGAGTCCTCACTATTTC
Source organism: Eospalax fontanierii (assembly GCA_035773235.1). Taxonomy (NCBI): domain Eukaryota; kingdom Metazoa; phylum Chordata; class Mammalia; order Rodentia; family Spalacidae; genus Eospalax; species Eospalax fontanierii. Next base: position 3,192,501 of record JAJHUQ010000048.1, on the reverse strand, counting down.
CTGTGACAAACTTGAAGGCAGATTATGTGAGTCAACTGCTCTAGGATTCAGACCACTGTGGTCCAAAGTTCCTTTAACTTTAAGAGTGTTTGCCTAGAATCCAATTTCACCACCCCAGATACCGATGAGTAAGACAATGTTTAAGGCTGTTTCAGATAGTACAAGAACTCAGGCCCCAGGGACAAAGAGTTATGCTCTGAAGGTCATACATGAATGACAAAAATCATGATGCCTTCATCCTAAAAGTGGAAAGTCTAGTATCACCTTGGACATGTAGGAAATACCTGAGGTTCCTTGGTCAAAGACAGTCCATTTTATGTCTCTTTGGGGTAGAAAATAATTCCTGACACCACACTGTTAAGTAAAGAAGGACTGACCCCTGTTTTGATATCTAACAAATTTTAATGTGTACCTTTTAACAAAAATAATGTGTTTCAAGAAGGAGAGTTCTGGGACTCCTTGGGTAAATGGAGATATTCTGAACTTCTTTATTAGGGGAGGAAAAGTCCCTAGGCACGATTGGCAGGGGAAATAACTTTTACACCTTGGGCAGGATGTAACGGTCCAAGATTACCTTGGGGAGTGAAAAACAGCTCCAGAATTACCTCAGAACTTCCTAATATTCTTCCGACTTATAAATAGCCGAAACTTGAGTAGAATCTTCAGGAATCCTGGCAGCAGTCATGGCTTCTTGATGATCTGTCAAGGTTGTGTTAGGCTCCACAAAAGTTGATAGGAACATTCCAATTCTGGTGAGCCTCTTCAAGGCAAAGGGCCTCAGTTAAGATTTTACTTTAGTATTTTCTTCTCTATGAGCTAAAAGCTGTGTGGTCTGAGGACACCATGCTTATAAAAATATTACTCTGGCACTTTTGTCAGAGAGGAAAGCTTTAAGATCATGTAGGTAAGAATGGCATTGTTAAAGTCAAGATGGTCAGAGTAAGGTCTATGGTCAAAGGGGTTGAAAGTCTTTGACTGAAGTCCTTTTGAGAGAATGTAAAAGCATCAGAGCCCTATTAACAACATGGTGCATTTCTGAGAACCATTACTGCAAGAAGCTTCCCCCAGAATAGCTTAAGCAAAAATGGAATGAATTCCCCTTGGTCAAAGGAAGTAGGTCCTAGACAACTCCTTGTGTTGTGTCCAAGGGTCTTTTGCCTTCTTAAGTAGACTGAATCAATTATCTGGATCTGGAGTTCATTTATTGATAGAGAAAAATGACTGAGGTCCATTTGTTAAGGATGAGTGAGGGTCTTTGCAAAATTATAAGGTCTAAGTCACCCTTAGTGTAAGCAGGTAGGCCTGAGGGAGGCTTTTATCCTATGACAGGGATCAGATGTCCACTTCAGTGCAGTATGAACGAGTGGGTTGATAGGAAAGAGGTCATTCTGACACACTTGTAATTATGGGAACCTGGGAGTTCCTCCTGAGGGAAGTTAGTATCTGAACACCTCTTGACAGACATACTCCCTGGGTTAGAGCATCTCTGGTACCTTATGCAGTGAAGAGAGGACACATCACTGCTCATCAGTTTCACAGAGTTTCTTGGAGTTTGAATGTCCATATCCATATTTTGTGCTGAATCTGGAGAGATGAGTAAACAAACCACCTCTACATTGTTCCTACAACCTATGTGACTGGTGATGTCATCATGAAATTTTCAGGAGACCAGACGTTCATTCTAGCTTTGATGAACACCTTGAGGGGCTGTCCCAATCTAGGATGGCTCCTTAAATTATTATTCAGCATTTCGTACCTAAGCAGGAAAACTGTGAGCTCAGCATTTCTGGTTACTGGATTAGAGTTCATGACCTGCTCCAGGGTTGTGTGGCCTATATTTAGCCTCTTGGTAAGGTTCCCTTGGTCAGAATGGGAAATCTCTTAGCTTCAGTTTGTAAGCAGGGGAGGTATGAGGTTCCTTTGGTCAGAGGGAAAGTTATCAGGCCCCAATAACCAGAGGAGGAAATTCTCAGGTAAAGAAGGTCAGAGAAGAAAATTCCCAGACCGTATTGGGCAGAAGGTGATTTTACCTATCTACCTTATGTAGATTACCAAGTTCCAAAAATGCCATGTCCTCTTCCATGTTTTCACTGAATTTGGGGAAATCTGTATCCTTGAGAATGCCATCGCAGATCTAGCAGCAATGTGAACATTCTTTTTGCAGGTTGGATGTCAGTCTGTTACTCTGAGTCAGTGGTTAAAATCAGCTGTACAGGTGTGGGAATGAAGTATTGAATCCTGTCCAATTCTAGTGACCAGCCTGAAGGAAGATGGCCTGAATTCCAGGCTGAGGATTTGACTCCTCTCCCATATAATTGCAATGGAGACCACTGTGAGTTTTTTCCCCTGACCACCCACATCAGAGAGAGATATGAATCAGTCTTATTTGGGGGCATAAGCCTGAGGTTACCATGAAGAGAAATGTAAGCTCCTAAACCTCCTTAGAGTGTAAGTCTGAAGCACCCTTGAGCAGAGAGTGAATATCCGAGATTTCTTGGTTATGGAGTATGGTCTGAAACCTACTTCTTAGAGAATTCTGTCTCAGGCCACCATTGTTCAAAAAGAGAATGTCTGAAGTTTACTTGGTCAAAGGAGGTACTGTTTACCTGCTTTGTTAAAGAGGACTGAGGCTGTCTTAGCTAGAAGAATGAACCATGGTTTTAATAGGCTAGCTCTGAAGCCTCCTTGAGTCCTTAGGGTAAGGTGTGAGATAGTGACAGATAAATTGGACTGTGGCACCCTTTGTTCTTTGAGAAATGTTAGCCTCTCTGTGTTCCTAAAGTGGTAGGTTTGAGATTTGCTTTGTCAGAAAGGCAATTCTGATGCCTGATAGACTAGAAAAGCATGAGACTAGCTCAGGCAAGTCAGAAAGGACTAAGACACTGTAATTCAAAGGTGAAGCTTTCCAGGTCATATTGGATATGTAAGGTGGACAGAGACTACATTGGGCAGAATTTGAAATATTGAAGCACCTTTTGGGAAGGCAACAATTCCTGGACACTTATTCCTCAAATTTTCTGTTCTATCTGTGACCACCTCTGCTGGGTACTCTAAGAACCTGGAATTTGGCAAGCACAAATCCTGATTCCTTTCAGCAGACAGGGAATAGTACAGCCCCTTAAACATAGGCTGTAAAGTGTGAGACTCAATAGGTTAGAAGAAGAAGCACTTAGAGCTTCTTGGGCAGAAGTGATAGGTCTATTACTAAATTGGTGAGATGAAGTATGTCAACTACTACATAAGTCAGAGGGGTATATATTGATATTTTTGTGGCAGATTGGCACTTTTGATGTCCCCTAAGGCAGAATTTCTTCTGCCTTGCTGTTAATCAGAGGAGAGAATTCTCGCTTTCCTTTGATCACAGGAGGCTTTTCAGAAGCCTTATCCTATAGAAGATCTGGTAGCACCCTGGGTGGTGTTCTTGAAAGAAGAGGGATGTTCCAAAACCATTTTTGTCTGATTGAGTATATCAGAGTCCCCTATGTTAACAGTGGGAAAGTGGGAGGCCCACAGTTTTGGAAGAATTTGTGCAGCCCCTTTAGTAAGCCTGAGTAAGTCTCATTGCTCTTTAGTGAAATGGTGTCATTGGAGGCCCCATTGGACAAATCCAGATGACTTGAGTCCTCTTTCCAGAGAAGAGAATTGTCTGAGGGCAATTGGACTGAAGTTGAAGTTCTAACACAGATTTTCCCCAGGGTCAGAGGGGAAATTTCTGAACCACTATTACTTACAAGTTTATGGATGAGACTTTGTTATTTAGAAGAGGTTTGTCTGAGGTACCCTTGATCAGTGTAAGAAAAACTGAGTCCCCGTTGTTCAAACTGAGAGTGTATGAAGCCTTTTTCACGAGAGGAAAGATCTGCAAGCTCTATTCAAGTGGAATCCTCTGCAATTTACACTAGCTATTGTTGGTATATCTGTGGCCATCCCCATCAGAAGAGACCTGTGGAGAAGAATGAGTGAGTGAGGCACTTATGCTGAACGGATGTGTTACTGATGTCCCCTTCTGTCTAGTCTGAAGATTGGAGATTCTTTTATGAAGTAGTAATGGGTCATGAGTTACTTTTTCCTGGAGATAAAAAACTGAGATCCCCTTCAAAGATGAAGAAAGCCTGAGGACCTCTTAATCGGGTGGACAACATTGCAAGCCCTAGTAAGTAGGGGTCTCCTGTCCCAGTGTCATTTTGTTAGAAGTGGAATGTCTGGCTTCTTTTTTGGTGAGAGGGCATTGTCTGCGTCCATCTTCCTGAGGGCCATGTTCAGGGTGTTCTTGTTGAAGTCTCATATGTGTAGACCTGGGCTATCAGTGGCTATTTTGCCAGTACCTGGATAGACTGAGGCAGTCTTTATGGATGGGTGATTTTGATATACACTTTAGTACTTCCATGTGTCAAAGATATGTGGTAGTGGATGAAGCTCTATAGTCCCATTGGGGAGAGAAAGAACTTTGGAAGTTCTCCTCATGACAGGGCAAACTTCTCAAGTGAGAGATGTGGAAAGTACAAGTGTTTCTTGGGCTCTATTGGTAACTCTTGGGACTCTTCTAGGAGAACAGGATGTTTGGAAGTTATATTAGTCTGATGGGGAATTTCTAAATTCCCTTTGATCAGACTGAGAATATCTCTACATGACTTTGTTAGAACTGGAATATCTGGAGCCCATTTGGAGATATGCAGAATGTCTGAGTCCCCTTCACCAGAAATTATAGGATCTGAGATTCCTTTAGCTTATGTGAAGAGACCTAGACCTTCTTGGGTCTTATTGATAGTGCCACAGTCCCACTACAGAGGCAGACGCTTCCACAGACATTGGAGCAGATGGAAAATTAAAAGGCCCTTGAGAAGGAGAATGTAGGTGGCTTCTGTGTGCTGTAGCGGTGGGGCTTGCACCTCTTTTGTCAGACAGCAAATGTTTGAAACCCTCGTGGCCTAAAGGGGAAGAAACAAAGCCTCCTGGGCAGAAAGGACATATTTTGGTATCAGCTTATAGAACTAGAATGGATGGAGCCTGCATTGTAAGATGAAGAAAGACAAAGAAACTTTACATGAGAGGGGAAATAACAGAAGGTCCTTTGTACATTTGTAGACAATCCCCAAAGTCCTTGAAATGACAAGGGAAAACCTTCAGCACCTTGGGCACATGCTGAAGGTCTCTTATCAGAATTTGCTGAAAGCAAAAGTCTTACCAGATTTTGGGAGTATGGAGAAGATTTTAGTCACACTTTGTCTAATTCTAAAGGTCCATGATTTCAAATATCTGGTCCTTGGGCTGTAGAACCTGGCTTAGATATTGAACATCCTCCATGCCCTGAACAGTTGAAGAAGGTTCTAGAAACTATAGGGCAGATGTGGAAAGTCTCAGAGCACCTTGGCCAAGTAGAGAAGATTTCTGTCCCATGTGAGCAGATGTGGAAGTTTCTTGTGACTTTTCTTCTCTTTTGGATTGCTTGAGGCTACCTTAATGAGTATTAGGATATCTTCTGTTCTTTTTGGCAAGAACAGAGGATGTGACAGCACTTTCCTCAATAGGGAAAAGTTTGAAATGCGTTTTATCCAAAGGAGAATTTGAATGTTTTTGGGGTCTGAAAGAGAATTTTCCATTTCTTACATGTAATGGTGGAAGATTGGTGGTCCCCTTCAGGAAAAGCTGAAAGTCAGAGCCTTCCTTCATTAGAAGGAAGAGATTTGAAACATTTTTTTTCTAGATGTGGACTCTTTCAAAGTTCCTTGGTACAGTAGTGAAAGCCGTAGAGTTCCTTGGGTAGATGGGGATTGTGGGATGAGCTCTTGTGTATTTCTGGATGGTGTGTATTCTCCTTTAGAAGATGGGCATTGCTCTAGTGCTTTCCAGGCATATTTAGAATTATCTTGCAATGTCTGGAAGGAAGATGTTTCCAGAGGCCCTTGCCCAGACTGGGAATGTCCCATGTCCCCAGTTGTAATTGGTGATGTTCTGACAGTGCATTTTTTCAAAAAGGGAGGTGAATAAAGGAACCTGGATAGATTTGGAAGTTTCTGGAGCCTCCTTAGTAGATGAGCAAGCTTGAATAGCCTGATTGGTGAAAGTGTCTGACCTCAGAGACTCCCGTGTATATAGGGTCTTTTCTTGAGCTCCTTGGGGTAATGAAGTTGTTTCTAGGACCCCTTTTTTATCTGTAGAAATTCTGAGAAGACTGTTTGAAGATTGGGAATGTGTTGAAGCCACTTGGGTATATATTGAATTTATAACAGCACATTCAGTAGATGATGACTATTCTGTAGCCCCTTGAGTATGAGTACCCATTCACAAAGGGCCTGGCACAGCATGTGTGGAATCAAAAGTCCCTTGGGCAGCCGAGGTATGTTCTACAAAGTCATGGGCAGATGTTGGATGTCTCAGAGTACCTTGGCAAGATAGAGAAGATTTCATTCCTGTGTGGGCAGATGTGGAATTTTCTAGTGACACTTTGACAGATAGCTTAAGGCTATCTTGGTGAGAATTATGGTTTCTTTGGCTCTTATTAGTTTGAAGAGGGCATGTGTCAGCCTTTTGCTCAGAATGGGACATTTTTAAGTGTTTTTGATCAAGTTTGGTGTTTTTAATCTTTTTGGTGTCAGAAAGAGTCTGTTTTCCTTCCTTATTGGTGGCAGTGGGATATCTTCGGTGCCCTTCAGGTGTTGGTAAAAATTGGAGACCTCCTTCACTATAAGGAAGAGATTTGGAGCCCTTTTTTCTAGATTTGTCCTGTCTCAGTGATCCTTGGGCTTGTAGGGAAAGCTTAAATGTGCCTTGTGTAGATAGGAATTGTGGTATGTCCCCTTATAATTTCAGGATGATCTTGATTCTTTTCTAGACAATTGGCACCATTCTAGTGCCTTTTGGGCATGTTTAGACTTAGGTTCCAAAATCAGAAAAGAAGATTCTTCCAGAGCCCCTTGTACAGACAGAGAATGTTCCTGTTCCTCTTTTGTAAAGGCTCATGTTTCAATACTACATTTTTGAGAAATCGAAGATGTTAAGAGACCTTGGATATATATGGAAGATCCTGGCATGCCTGCAGTAGATGATGTTAATTGGTTAGGCCTTTCTGTGTGTGTGTCTGATGACAGAGTCACATATATAGATAGAGTATGTTCCAGTGTGTCTTGGCAAAATGAAATAGTTCCTGGAATGGCTTCTGTACATTCGGAAAGTCTGAGACCACACTCTGATGATTGGGAAGGTGTTAAGGCCACCTGTGTATATGTGCAAGTTATAGGAGCACCTGCAGAAGATGGTGAAGATTCATTAGTCCCTTGAGTATCTGCACCCATTAGCAATATCCCTTGCATAGAAAGCGAGGAATTCACAGTCCCTTGGGTAGAAGAGGAATATCCTACAGCTTCTGTTATAGATGCATGAGTTTCAAAAACCTTTTGTGAAGAAGTCTCTAGATATAGTGTACTTTGTTCACATGTGGAATTTCAATGACTGGTTTAAGAAGATGGTAAAGGATGTCCAATGTCTACAGAAGAATGTGAAATTTCTGGGGGCATTTGGGCAGATGTCACAGGTCCTAGAGTCTTCTGGGATGACTGAGAAGTACCCACATTCTCTTGTGTATATGTGGAGTGTCTCAGAGACCCTACTGATGGCAAAGTAACTAGAGTCTTCTGTGAAGACAAAGATGTCAGAGGATTTGAGTCAGACTGTGAGGGTCCCACAGACCTTTTAGTAGAGGTCAGAGGTCCCATAACCCCAGGAGATTAAGGGAAAGTTACCCTGCCCACTTTGTCTGGCAAGGAAGTCTCTAGATCCTCTTGAGTAGATGATAAATGATCTGACATCCCCTGTAAAGGTGGACAAACTTCTAAAATCACTTGGGAAGACAGGGTATGTCCCACCATGCTGTGCACTGATGATGAATGTCCTAGAGTCCCTTGCGGAGTTGCAGAATGTTCCGAATTTCCTTGCATAGATGGCACATGTGCCGAAGCCTCTGGGTCTTAAGACAAATATGGAGGAGACAAATGAGCAGATGGAGTAGGACCTAGAGTCCCTTGGGCAGAAGCAGAGATTTCTAGACCAAAGTGTGCAGATGTAGAAGGTTTCAGAGCCATTTCAGTACATGGTAAAGGTCCTTTGGACACTTTGAAAGATGCTGAAGGTTTCAACACACCTTGTTCATATGGAGAAAGTGTGAGTCTGTCTTGTGGAACACTGCTATTGCTTGGTTCTCCATTGCCATCAGGTGAATATTTTGAGATATTTTGGTCCTCTACAACAGAAGTTCTAAAGGACTCATGGGCCAAAAGACCAGGACTCAATCACATCTTCATAGATCTTGGACTCTGGGAATACCTTTGGGTAGATTCTGAAGGCCTAAGTGCTTTTCCTTGGGATACGACAGGAATTAAGCTCCATTTTGAAATTGTAGACAGTACCCCTGGCCTTTGAATATATATTGAAGTTTTCTCAGGCCCTTGGACAGATGTGGAAAGTGCTAGATCCCTTTGAGTGAAAATCAAAGGACCCAGAGTCACTGGAGCAGTTGAAGAACTTTGTAGAGTTCCATGGATAGATAGTCTCCTCCTAGAGACCCCAGGGAAGATTCAGAATATCCCAAACCACTGATTCCCTCTTTGAGAGAGCAAAGGAATAGATCCTCATGGTGAAAATGTACATAGTTCCACTGGCCTTAGAGTAATATTGAAATTCCCTCAGTTCCTTGGGGGTTTGAGGAAAGGCCTTGATACATTTGGGGTAATGGAAAATGTCCTGAAGTCTCTGAAGAAGATGAAGAAAGACCCAGGGCCTCAGGGACAGATGCCAAAAGGCATCTCCCATTGGGGAGATTCAAAAGGTACCAAGTCTCTTTGCACAGTGGATGACATTCCTAGGTCATCTTTAGCAGATGATGAAGGCTGCAGATATTCACAGGAAGATTTTCCTTGTTTCGTATTCCCTTGAAAATATGTGGATTTTCCAGTTTCCCATGAACAGATAATGAAGATCCCAGAGCATGAGGGCCAGACAGTGAAAGTCCGAGAGTCCCCTGGACAGATTTGGAATGATCCATACCCCTTTCAGAGGTGGCAGTGATCCCAGATGCTCTTGTGGGAATGAAGAAGGTTCAAGAGCCACTTCAAGATATAGAGAGTGCTCTACAGCACCAAGGGAGGTTGCTAAATGTCCTAAACTTCCCTTCCCAGAGGCAGAAGATTCCAAACCACATTGGGCAGTTGGAGATAGGTCCAGAACTATTTTTGCATTTACTGAAGGTCCATCAGCCCTTTTTGCAGATGTAGAATGATCCACAGAACATTGCAGAGGTGGTGAGTTTGAGACTCTCTCTTTGATACCAGGATTAAGTATTGAATCCCTTTTTCCAGAAGGGGAAAGTTTCAAGTCTTCTTATATGGGGGATATTGTAGAGCACCCCTGGACAGCTGTGACGTCACTCACCCTGGTTTTGTCATAATTGGCATCCATGGGGTCTGCTTGGACAGAGGGTGACTGTCTCAGAAAATCCTTATGTGAAAGGAAAGGAATAATGGTCCATTGGGCAGCTGTAGACAGAACCACTGGCCCTTGGAATGATATTGAAGTTGATATGGAATATCATAGGGAGATGTGGAATGTCACCAAACACTGTGAGAACATGGGAAATTTCCTGTAATACCCTGGGCAGATCTCGAAGTTTCCAGCCCACATTGGGAAGATGGAGCTTGTGCTAGTGGATCTTAGTTAGATGTGGAAATTTGAAGAGATACTTGGATCACAACCAAAAGTCTTACAGTTCCTGTGACAGAAGGGGAAGATTCCAGAACACCATGAACATATGTAGATTTTTGTAGAGCCCTTTCAGCACACAGAACAGATTCTACATCCCTTTGATCATAGAGTGAAGTTATGGGAATCCCCTAATGGAAAACATGATAGAGACCCATCTGCAGATATGGAAGTTTCAATAACACTTTCTGTAGCTGGGGAAGATTCTTGAACAACTTTTGTTGAGATGGAAGTTCCAAGAGCTCATTGGGTCAATTGAGAGGAGGGGGCCAGTGAACGTACTGAAGAAGTGTCAGTGCCCTGGATGCTTTTAGCAAGTATGGAAGATTTTAAAGCCCCATGGACACATGGCAAAGTTTCAAGGGTCCCTTTTGCAGAACTAGATATTTCCAGATCCCCTTGGGACTGTATAGGATGTGTGACATTTTCTTGAGGATTAGGGCTTTGGCTTGTGTCGCTTTTGGCAAAAAGAGACTGTGTTAATCTCTTAGTCACCTGGGCAATTGTTGAAGCCCTGTTTCGCAGAAGGGGCATGTTTCAATCTTCTTTGGTTGGAGCCGGGACACATGTGGCCAGCATGGAGAGAGGGAGAAGTGACGTCACCAAGATGAGAAGGAAAGGCAGTGAAACTCCACTGTGAAGCCAAAGGTAGTACTACAGGTCGTTGGAATGATATAGAAAAGTCTCCAGTCCCCTGGGGAGATGTAGAAATTCCCAGATCCCTCGGGTTAGATCGCAGAGGAACTGGAATCCCTGATAAAGTTGAAGAAGGTTCTTCAGCCCCTTGAGAAGATGGAAGATACTGTAAATGCCCCTGTGTAGATGGAGAATGTCTTCGTTGGACATGATGTGGGATATATGGTGTTCCCTTGGGGAGTAGTGGAGAGGCTTGGGTCCCATTTGATATATGACCATGTGTCAGTTCCACTCTTGAGGAATGTCTGAATCAAAACTGTGCAGAGGGGGCATGTCTCAATATCATTTTGGTGGAGTTGCAATTCACGGGGCCTGCATGTGGATTGGGAGACACTGTAACATCGTCTTCATGAGAGGTGAAAGGAGGGAAACTCCACTGTGAAGCCACAGGCAGTACAACAAGCCCTGGAAATGATACAGAATATCCCTGAGTCCCTAGGGGAGTGTTGGAAAGACTCAGATTCTGCTCCTCAGTTTGCCATGTATCTAGATCCTCTGAAGCAGTTGAAGAAGGTTTCAGAGCTCCTTGAGCAGAGAGAAAATGTTCTAAATGACCATCTGTGGGTGTCGAAGCTTCCAGAACCCTTCGGTCAGATGATGGAAGTGGGATGCTTCCTGTGGGAGTCATGGAAGGGCTTCGGTCCCATTTGGTATAGGGGATATGTGTCAATTCCTCTCTGGAGGAATGTCTGAAGTGCTGCTGTGCAGTGGGTGCATGTCTCAATGTCATTTGGGTGGAGCTGGAACTCCTGGGATCTGCATGACTAGAGGGAGAACCTGTATTAATCTCTTAGTCACTTGGGCAATTGCTGAAGCTCTGTTTCACAGAAGGGGCATGTTTCAATCTTCTTTGGATGGAGCCGGGACACATGTGGCCATCATGGAGAGAGGGAGAAGTGACGTCACCAAGATGAGAAGGAAAGGCAGTGAAACTCCACTGTGAAGGCAAAGGTAGTACTACAGGTCAATGGAATGATATAGAAAAGTCTATATCAGTGGGGAAAGGAGTGAAAGTCCACTGCGAGGCGACAGGTTGTTCCACAGGTCCTTGGAACAGAAAATCCCGCAGCACCCAAGGGAGATGGAGAAACTCCTACACTGCTTTTCAAAGATGGAAATAGACTTGAAGTCCACTGGGAAGACTTGGAAATTCCCAAGCCATCCTTAGCTGATGAAGAATGTCCTAGAGAAATCTGGGCAGACGCGGATGTGTCCAGAGCACCATGATTATGTAGTGAATTTTCCAGAGCCCTCTCCACAGAATGATTATATTCTAGTGGAAAAAGGACAGATGAAGAATGTCCCAGAGTCTCTGCCCCTGAAAATGAAAGCCAAGAGCATCCTGGGCAATGTTAGGACGTCCCACAGCTTCTGCAGAAGATGGCAGTGGTTGCAGTGGTTGTGGAATTTCTTTGGAATATGAAGCAGATGGCAGAGACCATTTGGCATATACAATGTATCTGTCAAGGCCTTGGGTAGATGGTTCACCTCCTAGAGTACGTTGTTCAGATACAGAATGTTCTGCAGCCAGTTTGGTGGAAGGGAAATGTCCTAAGGCCCCTCTAGAAGTTCCTAGACCTTGTTGTGCCATATCCCTTTGAGTAGACAGTGTAGGATTCAGAGAACCATTGGAAGATAAGGAAGGGCCTTGTGTACATGTCAAAGTTCCCAAAGAACCTTCCTCAGACCTCAGACACTGCAGGGACCCTTGTATAGTTGTGGATGATTCCAGACACCCTATGCCAGATGGGTGAAGTCTTAGAGTCCCTTGTTTATGGGGTGTAGGCATAAGAGCCCCTTCATCAGATAAAGACTGCACAGATCCTTGTGCACATTTGGCTGTTCCCAAATTGCCTTGAATAGGTGTGGTAGAATCTAGATCCTCTTGAGTACATGGATATAGTTCAAGGGTCCTCAAAGTACATGTGAAATTCCCAAAAGACCCTTAGGCAGATAAAAAATGTGCTCGATTCCTTTGTGGTAACAAGGCCAATCTCAGACCCTCATCTGCAATCACGGACATACCTACCCCAGCTGAATCAGATGTAGAAGGGACTGTCTCCACTTCTGAGCATGTGAGTCAAAAACTTCCTCTTGGGAAATGGCTCCTGTCCGTTGTGTGGATATAACCAGACCCAGGGACCTGTGGTCAGTTGAAGAATGTCCTTCTTGTGTATTAATAGAAATTCCAAGAGCTCCTTGTGTAGATGTCCAAGGTTGAAGAGAATGCTGGGAAGATGTGGGTGTGGTATTTTTTGTGCCGTAGTGGTAGTTCTCTCGAACTTTTTGAGAAAAGGGGGAGATGGGATGTCCCATTTCTCATTAGGAGAACGATTGTATCCCTCTTTATCTGCTGGCAAAGTTCTGGATTCGCCCTGGAGAAAGGCAATGTGTCTTGATCTCTTTGTGGGAACAACGCGAACTTTGGGCAGCCCATGGGCAGATGGTAAATGTCTGAGGAACTCTTCACAAGAAGAACTACATCTCAATCATGGTTTCCTGGATGTGGACAATCCCTGAGCCTCAAGGCAAGATTTGAATTGTTCTGAGGCACTTGTGTAGATCTCAAAGCCCCCAAAGCCACTTTGGAATATGAGGAAGGTCTTATAGTGCACTTTGTGGAAGTACTCAGCCCCATAAACTCCTCAGCTCATAGTGTAGTTTGTATAGTTCTTTGACATGATGGCAACAGTTGGAAGTTGGTGTGTATATGTGGAATGTGCCAGCAGAGTTACTAGAGCTACTTGTGTAGTTGATGAAAGTCCTCCAGCACCCTCTATGTATTGGCAAGATTATCGAGTACTTGGAGTGAGATTGGAAGGTTCTTGAGCGCCTTCTGGACATGGTGTTGATGCCAGAAACACTAGAGCTGATATGGAATGACATAGACCCCCTTCTGGAGATGCGGGAGGTGATAGGTCCACTTCTTTATGTGTCGAAACATCTAGAGATCCTTCTAGATATGGAATTGCTGCCTGAACTCCTTTAGGTGCCAATTGGCCAAGAGCCCATTCTGGAGATGAGGAAGATGCTAGATCACCTTGAATGGATGTGAAAAGTCCTAGAGAAGCTGCTGTAGGTGCAGAATTTTCCAAAGCCCCTCTGGTAGATGAGGAGGTTTCAAGACTCCTTTGGGTACATGGGGAACTTCCAACAACCCCTTGGGAAAGTGGTATACTTTCTGAAACTCCGTGATTAGGTTTGAAAGGGTGAAGGGTTTTGGGGGAAGATGGGAGTGTGATGAAGCTTCCTTGTTGAGCAGGGTAAGTTGCCCCACTCCTTTTTCGAGGAGGGGAAGAAATGACACCCCAGTTGGAACTAGGGTAGCTTTTGAATCCCTTCTCAGGTGCTGGGGAATTTCTGGATCCCCCTTGGTCAGCAGCAGCATGGCTTGATCTCATTGTGGAAACATGATAGGGTCTGGAGGGCCCGTGGGTAGTTTGAAAATATCTGAGACCCCCTTTATGAAATGAAATAAGTTTAAAGTACTTTTTTGTAGATGTGCACAATTGCAAAGACACGTGGAAAGATTTGAATATCCATGAGAACCTTGGGTCGATTGAGAGGAAATAGACTTGCCAGTAGATAGAACAGGTCTCTCAACATTCAAGGCTAATATAGAAGCTGATTGAGCCCCACATTCAAGTGGCAAACTTTCAGGAGTCCCTCTTGAGGAACTTTGATGTTTCAAAACTGGTTGTGTCTGAAGGGGAATTGTGAGGATGCCTTCAGGAGTACTGATTGGCACCTTATTGGACCAATTGTTGTGTGCCAATTCCAGTATGTTTCTTGAGGAAGATCTGAGTCACTGCTGTGCCCTGGAAGCATGTCTCAATCTCATATGGGATGAACTTGAACACAAGAGCACTGAACATATAGAGGCAGAACCTGTCATGTAATCATGAAAGGGGAAAGGACTGAAGATCCACTGAGAGACCACAGAAAACACTGCAACCCTTTGGAATGTAAATGACAGTAACTCAACCCCTTGGGCAGATGTGGAAAATCCCAGATGCCTTTTGGCAGGTGGCAGAAAACGATACCATGACACTGTTGAAGTTTCCACAACCCATTGAACAGACAGCAAATGCTCTAAAATCCCTGCATGAGGGGAGGGGGAACATGTAACCACATCATCAGGAGACTAGAAATCACTAATGTACCACTCAAAGACAATGTCCTCTGAGACGACATACTGTACAAGGACAGAGAACACAACAAGCTCCTGAAATGATTCACCACATCCATCAGCACTTAGAACATATATGGGAAGAACCAGATTTCTTAGGATAAATGGAAGAAGCTCTTCATACACAAAAATTTGTGAAGAAGATACCATAGCCACATGGCCAGATCCAGAATGCTATAAAAATGTCTGTGGTTGATGAGAATAGTTCCAGATAACTTTGGGGCGATATAAGAACTGTGAGACTGTCTTGGAGAGTACTGTTAGGCCTTGAACACATAGAGGGGGATCTTGTCATGTCATGACATGAGGGAGGAAAGGACTGAAGATCCACGTGATACAGTACAGCAGCCCTTTGGGGTGTCAATGAAAGTACCTCAACCCCTTGGGCAGTTGTGGATCTTACCAGAACTCTTTGGGTAAATGCGAGAGAACGATACCATGACACTGTTGAAGTTTCCACATCCCATTGAACAGACATCAAATATTGTAAAATACCTGCATGATGGGAGGGGGAACCTATAACCACATCATCCAGAGAGTAGAAATCCCTAACGTACCACTCAGAGACAATGTACTCTGAGATAACATAGTGTACAATCACAGAGAGCACAAGAAGCTCCTGAAATGATTCACACATCCATCAGCACTTAAAACATATATGGGACGAACCAGATTCCTTTGGATAGATGAATGAAACTCTTCACACACACAAATTTGTGAAGAAGATACCATGGCCCCATGAGCAGTTCAAGAATGCTGTGAAAATGACTGTACTGATGAGAATGGTTCCAGATACCCTTGGGAGGATATGAGAAGTGAGAGACTCTCTTGGAGAGTACTGTGACCCCTTGGATCCCTCATGTTTAAATGGAAGTGTTCCAATACATCTTGATCTCCTGAGGGAGGTACCAAGCCCTCCTGAGCACAGGGGACATGCTTCAGTCTCATTTCAGATGAACTGAAACAGAAGAGCCCTGAACATGTAGCGTGGCATCCTGGGATGTCATCATGAGAGCAAAAAGGACTGAAGATCCACTGTGAGACAACAGAAAACACTGCAGCCCTTTGGAATGTTAATGACAGGAGCTCAACCCCTTGGGCAGATGTGGAAAATCCCAGATGCCTATGGGCAGGTGGCAGAAAACGATACCATGACACTGTTGAAGTTTCCACAACCCATTGAACAGACAGCAAATGCTGTAAAATCCCTGCTTCAGGGCAGGTGGATCTTGTATCCACAGTATCAGGAGAGTGGAAATATCTAAAGTTCCCCTGAGAGACCACACACTCCGAGATTATATACTGTGAGACCACAGACAGTACAACAAAATCTTGAAATGATTCCCCAAATTCCGCAGCTGCATGGAAACACATTGAAAGTACCAGATCACATTGGGTTGATGGAAGAAGGTCTCGACACTCCAACATAGTGGAAGAAGTTTCCACTGTCCTATAAGTAGATAGGGAATGCTGCAAGTAACCCTCTGCTGCTGTGTATGATTTCAGATATTCCTGTGCCCACAGGGGAACTGACCGGCTCCTTGGGATACTACTGTCAGGGCTTATGTCCCTCATGGTAGAATGGGTGTGTTTAAGTACCTCTTGTTTAGCTGAGGGAGGTGTGAAGCCCTATTGTTCACAGGAGACCTGTCTCAAACATGTTTGTGTTGAAATGGAACACATGGGGTCTGAACAGGGGACATGGGGATGTGTGACACCATCATGCGAGGGCAAAGGACTAAAGTGCCACTGTGAGGCCATTGAGAGTACCCCAAACTGTGGAAAAGGAACCAAAGATCCCTCCGCTCCTTGGACATATGTAGAAATTTCCTCATATCTTTGGATAAATGGCAACAATCCTAGACTTCCTGGGACAGACGAAGAATTGTCCGGATCCCCTTGAGCAAATCGAAAAGAAACTAAAACCACTTGCATAGATGTGCGAGGTTCCAGATCCTCTTTAGCAGACGTGGGTCGTGTGGGGCTTCATTGGGGTGTACTGGTAGAGCTTGGGTCCCTTGTGGAAGAAAGAGAGTGTTTCAATACCTCCTCTTCTATTGGGGAAATTTGAACGCACACTTTAGCAGAAGGGGCAGGAGGCAATCTCATTAGTCTAGGCTGAGAACATCTGTTGCCCTTTTTGGGAGATAGGGATAGTCTGACCCCTCCTGAAGAAATGGGCTGGGTCTTAACACCTCTTGCTCAGAAGGGCCATGCCTAGGTCTTTTTTGGGTGGAAGTGGAGTATTTAGATAGGTTTCATTTCCCTTTGAGGGTTTTGTTATTTTGGGAGGTGTAAGACAGGAGCCTGTATGCACCTGAATTATAGTAGGTAGTAGGCACCCCTAGAAAGAAAGTTCTTCAGTGGAATATACAGACCACAAGGTATATGACCATGTACCCACAAATCTTGTAGAAAGTGCTGAGGTTAATACAGCCTACTGGATAGTATCCTGAGCTATAAAGGGTGTGGTATAAAAGCCATGGTTAGGACTGTGCCCAAAACAATCACTTATTCTGAAACATGGAAACCATTAGTCTCTCCATTCCGAATGGTCATTACAAGGAGACCTGTTCTCCGATTAAGACTGGGAGTAACATATGAGCAAGGGTATGAACATAAACACTGAAAAGAAAGTTACGTGCAATGTCGATTTAGCTAAGCAACTAAACAAGATCCCCCTGAGGGGTATCAGCTTCCTAGCATGGACTTGATTTTAATGAGTTGATAAAATCAGACATGGATTTCCTAATGTGAACTGGGACACAAATACACAGAGAGCTGTTGGCTATCTACTTAACAGTCATGTCATTCTTATATGGAAGGGCACATGCTTCCCTGGCAGGCTGGCATGGAAGCCTCTATGGTTCACATGAGATTAAGACTTACTTTGTCTTTTCTCCCCAGTAGCCTGCATAGTGTCTGAAGAAATTATGAAACCTTGGCGTCAGAAAGACTGTTTAGAGCTCAGATATGACATCCTTTTATGCATTTACAACACAGCTTATGTGCTCTCATCAGCACTAGGGTCATAAGACCTATAACATAAGCATTTTGCTTAGTTACCAAAAAGAATGTCCCTTGATGGCTTCAGGGGTAGCTCTGCCTCACAACCATGGTAATATCTCACAGCTGACACTGTCATTTTTGTGTTGCGTCTCCAGTGCTGCTGCGGGCCGGTCCACCCTTTTAGGGCAGGATTGCAGTTCCCCGTGGGGCCGACTGCACAGGCTGCAGCTCCTCCTCCCAGGCGGCTGTTCTGGCCAATGCCCCCTCCCAGGCCATTGCCCCTGGCGATCGCCCCCTCCCAGGCCACTGACCCTGGGGAATCGCCCCCTCCCGAGATGCTACCCCTGACAATCACCCCCTCCTGGCCTGCGGCAGACAAGCCTGTGGTGCAGCAACGCCCCCAGGCAAAATGGTGGCCGCTGTCCAGCACGCAGGCTGTGGCATGGCTCAGCAACCCCAGGCAGGGCAGGACGCAAGCCGGCCCCATGCAGCTGTCAGAGCCTCACCCGAGTCTGACAGCCTATCAAAATGGACTTTGCCTGGCTGCAGTTTATGGGACAAAGACCAATTGGTCCTTCACTCACTTTTAGCCCTGCCCTTACCCTATATAAGTTACTGTGTAACTGTTAATAAACGAGATCCTGCTTGGACAAACTCCTGACTTGGTGGGATTTTTTTCTCCGAAGTGGAGAGGGTTCAGTTTGTGATACTCACCATCCCGCACAGCCCCTGGAGGAGGCCGGCTGGATAAGCTTCTCCACCGCCCTACCTGCCAGTGATCCCAGAATTTTTGGAAAGAGCCTCATTACTACTAGGACTGGCCTTATCTAGGCATCGAGGCCAACTGCCTTCAAACTCTCTTTTAACATTTCTGTTGAGTTGTGTGAAAGTAGAATTTCTTTTTCCTTTTCCATGAATATTGTCTTTGGTTAACCATCTTCTCCAGAACATTCATGTCCACAATCTCCCTACATTTAACAGTATCATTCCATGCATAACCTTGAGAAAATATTTTTTCTTGGTAAATTGACTATATTTGAAATGAAAGTCCAACCTTCTTTCTTTTCTTCACAAATTGTATTATTGTAACTGCTAAAGATTTAAACATTCATAGCAGGCATTTAGAAATTGTCAATCATAAAATCTTTTCGTTTGGGTTTGCAAAAGCTTATGAAAGTAGGAAAAAAGGTGGACATTTCTGTAAACACACTATGTGTGTTTTCTTTTTTTGGGACTCACCACTATACATTTGCCTAGACTGCAAAGAGCATCTGGGTCCACAGTTTTCCCATGCCCAAGGCTTCTCTGAGGCTTCCACACTCATTCTGTAGTCTCCTCGTAAATATCTCCCTTGTAAAATGAATCCTATGCATCGGATTCTCTTTGGGACCTCAGGGTCAGAAACGTGATTGAAAACAGGTGCTTTGACACTCATTCCTTTGCATCTGCAAAATGATTTTAATGCTAGAATCTACCTATAATCCACAGTGTTACATAGGATTTGAAGGAGCAATGGACACCAGATGGGTCTTCTCAAATAAAAAACCTGAGCACAAGCAAATTTGTATACATCTATCACACAAACATCCACAGGATACAAATAAATGTTTACTTTAAAATCATCCATTTGAAGCTAATTTTACAAAGTATTTTCCTTCACGTGTAACTGTTAATGTGCAATGGCTTAACTACTATTTAATTTTTCTCCTGATATTTGTTTCTCTTCCTTCCTTTGAAGAAAGGACTCTGTGTGAGTGTCTCCATGGGAGACACAGAGCCTGTCTCTACTTAGGAGACATGTATTCAGATGGATGAATCTCCGTGGAGAGACATCTCTGTTGCCTCCCAGACATCAAAATTAGGATGTCCCCGTCCCAGACAGAAACATTTTGCTAGTGGATATTTCAGAGTAGACTCTGGGTGGGGATCTATGCTTGCTAGAGAAGGAAGCTCTAGGATAGGTTTGTTCGAAGTGGGATTGCTAACCACTGCCTTTCTTTGCACCACTCTTTCAAAAGCTCTTCCTCCAGAAGGTCAACTATCAGCCTTGTGAGTATGGAACTTTGCAAATATTGCATTTTAT
Source organism: Eospalax fontanierii (assembly GCA_035773235.1). Classification (NCBI taxonomy): domain Eukaryota; kingdom Metazoa; phylum Chordata; class Mammalia; order Rodentia; family Spalacidae; genus Eospalax; species Eospalax fontanierii. The sequence goes on along the minus strand of JAJHUQ010000048.1, from coordinate 3,172,774 downwards.
CCATGGAGCTTAATGCCGATTGCACAGCTCAAGCTCTTGTGGTCTATAGCACATAATGCCTCCACTATCCCAGACCAGCAATTCACCAAAAAGTAGCCGCAAGGTGCTGCACACCCAGACCCATTCCAATCTCCTTCCTTTGCCTGGAAGCCTTCTGCTAGCTCAGGAGGACCACCTGTGCTCAGCTGGTCCTCAGTGTGCAGGTGCAGCCTAGCCCTGTGCAGCTTCTGTTCAGTGTCCCCACATCCTTCTACAGCTTCTTAGATGGCAGGTGCTCAGTAGCCCTCTGACCCCGCAAGATCTGGTCAGCTTGACCCTTGATGACTTTTGAGGCTGTAGAGGGACCTGCAAGGGCTCGTGGATGGGAGCGAGCTCCACAGCTTCAAGTTCTTGTGAACCCGAGAGCTGTCACCTGCCCATGAGAATTATCCCAGTATGATTCCAGCAAAACTCGAAGGCCTATGGTTCCCAGTAAGGTGCATTTCCCTTAAGGTAGCGTGCAGCTACTGAGACTGGTGGTTATCCAGTGCATGCTCAGTGCTTCTGCAGAGGCTCCTGGGTTAGGAATGCTGGGTACCTGAGACCACGTGGGAACTTCTAATGGGAACAAACTGAGTACTAGGCTCATTTATCCCTCTGCATCTGAGAGGGAATAATGAATTCTCCATGGGAAAGAGGTTTGTAGAATTAAAGCCCAAAGGATATTTTAAGTGTTTCAACTTTATTTTTATCCTGTGTATGTTTGTCTAGGATAGATTTTTTTGGGGTCCCATATTCAGCTCAGAGGACAACTGTGGACTCCCGTTCTCCTTCAGGTCCTTCATAGGATCCAGGGTTAGTTTTTACCTCTGGGATTAAATTCAGTTCAGGAAATTTAGGAACAAGAGCTTGTATCCCTGAGACTTCTTGCCAAGTGGGCTTCCTCCAGTGGTTAGGGGACTCAGGATGTTAGGAGGGTAGGGGGACCACTTGGAGGAAGACTGGTGATATGCATGTTCTGTACTATGAAGAAGAGATAGAAAGTGACCACAGAGTATCTTGCTTCTTCATCTTTGCAGATTTGGCCTAAGACTTTCATCTTGAGTCCACAGTCTATGTACCCTTATGGACCTCAGCCAGAAAGCCCCCTCTGATGAAGGAATTCTGACCTTCACCTTCCCCCAAGAGGGCAACAGAATTCTGCCCTCTGTCAAGGAGATCTGAAAGTTGCCCTTCCTTTCCAAGACAATTCAAGCATTCAACACTTTGAAGAAAGAGGTCTCAAACTTTTCCTCCTCTGTCAACTGAAGGCTTAAACCTACACCCACCATACAGTGGGTACTCAGAGTGTTACTTCCCTGAAGGGGCACTCACATATTCTCCATCCAACCAACAAAACATCAGTCCTCCCACTTAGGAGAGGAGGTCTGCTGGTCTGAAGGCCTGCTGCTTATTTGTACAGCACAGATAGATAGGAGTCTACCTTGGATCTATGGGAAGGTTCTGAGGCCTTTTAGGGACGAAGAGGACATCACCAGGCTCCTTTGGGCTCAGACCGTCATGAGCTGACCAAAGAGGATTTAGCCGTTCTCCGTCCAAAGGAGCATCAGAACTTCCTATCCCCTTCTGTCAAAGAAGCCGTCCAGTCAACACTTCAGAATTCATGGGCCTCAGTCATAGCAGTGGTTTCTAAGTATTTCTCCGATCTTCCCTTTCTACCCGTGGGACTTGACATATGCCTTTTCTGATGAATGGGTCTATATATCTAATTCTCCTTAGGAGCCCCGAAGATCTTTCCTTTCTGATGAAGGAGCCATCAGAACTATACTCTCTTCTCAAAGACCCCTGGCACGTTTTCTTCTGCTCAAGGGGCACCAAAACAGATTTAAAAATTTGCTGAGGAATTTGCATCTGTTCAAAAGGCTTTCCAACACTCATTCCCTGGCTCTGGGTATCAGGGCTTCACTTGAGTCTGCTGGCTTCCCTACCACTCCTTACACCTCATTGTCAACAGAGCCTCAGACCTAACTGCAACGACCAAGAGAGCCTAACTTTTCCTTCATTTAAGCATAGAAGACAGCAATCTTTTCTGAAAAACAGGAACATGGAAATCTCTGGTGCTGTGCCAGGCATAAAGCTTAACAATAAATGCCCAGAGACATGGTCCTTGCCTTCAGCCACCCTCCTGAATGGGAGAGGCTTCTTTCCCCTTGTCACCATTGAGGAAGTTGAACATAAGCATGAGGAGGAGATCTAGGTGAGGAATGCCATGCAGACTGTTGGAATAAAGCACAGGCCACAGCTCAGCTCCCTGTAAACTCTCCACAGACACTGATACTCCAGATTCAACCACATACTGGAAACCAAGGACGCAGTGTTCAGACATCCCTCCAGTGGTTTAGGTGGCCAGAGAACTTAAAGTTTGACCAAGAGAGCGTGGTCTTGCAAATATGGTAAGTCCTGAGGCATTCTAATTCAGACTTAAAATAATCAGAACTATTGTGAGAGAAGCTTGGAGGCTACATTGCTCAGATGGTGTAAGCCTGGGACCACTTGAGGGAGTGGAAGAAGGCTGAAGTAAGGATGAGCTCACAGAATGCTGTAGAACGTGAGCCTGAGTCTGAGAAGGGCACACAATAGGTGGTTGTGGCTTTCAAGTAAGCATCCATGGTCCGCCTGTTGACACACACATATTAGGACTCCTGCAGAACCAGCTTTCCAGGTTCTAAGGCTGAAGCACGCTCAGTTCATGGACATAGGCTAGTGGGTTAGGAGAGCCCGGGGCTGGTCACCTGTTGGAATATCTAACAAGGCAAACTGAGAACTAGGCTCATTTATTTCCCTGGCAAATGAAACTAGTTTCATAAACTAAAATCGAATCAATGTTTAAAATCCTTAAAAATTTATTTTTTTTTCTGTGTATTTTTGCAATGTATGTGTGCAGAATTTTGTGGGGAAATGTGTTCAAGTCAGAAGACACAGTGGAGTTCCATTTTCCTTCAGCCTTATGATCCTGGATGAAACTTTGGTTCAAGGATGGAGTTCCCTGATCCAGACAGGGAAGCAAGAACTTTTATCCACTGAGCCCTTATTCAGGATGGGCTCTTGAAGGGGGTAGGGAACTCATGAGGTTGCAGGGAACACTCAGAAGGAGGCTGATGATATTCTCATTCTGGACTGAATTTATAAACATTTCACTGTCTCCCCAAAGGGTGATGCCACTGGGTGTGACGGAACAGGGTCACACCCAGTGGCATTCAGGAGAGTGGCTGAAGGGAAGGACCATGTCTCTGGGCATTTATTGTTAAGCAGTTAGCTTCCTACAGAAGGGCCTTCTGACCCAGTGCTGGGAGTCAACAGGACCTATTTATTAAATTCCCCTGGAACTAGTCTCCCCAAGGAGAGGGATCTGGCTGGCTTGGGGATCGAGAACCTCGCTCGGGGAGGGAGAGAGAGCGAGGGTGAGCCTAATTCCTCTACAGAGAGATATCAGCCCCCAAAGAGTGAGAGATAAGCCCCACCCAGCTGGTCAAAAGGCCCTTTCATGGGGAGATGGGGGTCCCCATGACAGCTGATTGATGCCTAAGGGGAGCCTGCAAGCCCTTGGCCAGGAAGCAATACCCTTTCAGGAATGTTACCTGACCAAGAAGCTGTAAAAGTCACTCCCTTTTGCAGGAATGTTGCAGACCCTGGATTTAGAAGCCTTATCTGAAAGTCAGTCACTTCTGCAGGAATCTACAGATTCCGCGCAGGAGAAGTTGTAAAAGTCAACCTCCTCTCACAGATGTTTGAGAATTCTGGTCCCAGGTTTCTGCCAGTGTTCCTGAGTCCTGAAATCCTGGGGGCTCCTCTTTCAGTCACATCTTACATAAACCAGGTCTCATTCCTAAAGCACAAGCTATGTCCTTCCCTTGCCTGGAGACTTTCTGCTCCCTGGTGAGGATAGTCATGTCCAGTCAAAGAGTGCCCATCCTGTCGGGACATTCTGCCCTTGGGCAGTGGTAATCCAATGGTGAGTCATCCTTCAGGAGCTTCTGACCTTCCAGAGCCCATGAGCCCTGTGATGCTGAAAGGCATGGCCAAGTTGACCTACATGGTGACTTGTGGGGCTGTAGAGGTTCCTGCTAGGTCTCATGAATGAAAGCATGGAAGAGGGCCCTGACCCCGGGGTTTAGATCTTGCTCAAATGCACAGAGGTACAGAGGCCACAGAGGCACAGAGGCCACAGAGGCATACGGGCTAGGACTGCTGGGATCTCATGTTCCAATGGGAACTCCTTAGAGGGGCAAACTTGAGTACTTGGGTCATTCATTTCCCTGGCACTGAGAAGGAAATCATGAATTTTGCAAGGAAAAAGAGTTTGTAAAATTACAGTCCAGTGTATGCTTTTAAGTTAAAAATTTATTAGGATCCTGTCTGTGCTTGTGTATGATGATATATGTAGAGCTGCCAGTGCTCGCATGTGTAGGCCTGAAGACACGTAAGTTCTTTTCTCCCTCAACCTCTACATATATTGGAAGATCGGGTCTAGGTCCTAGGGTTGAATTCCCTTGCCAGACTTAGGAGCAAGAGCTTTTATCCACTGAACCATCTTGATGGGCTCACTTTTAAAGAGGGGAGGGGACTGAGGGCATTGCAGGGTCCACTAGGAACAAGGTTAATAATAGTAACATTCTGTACTGACAAGAAGACATGGAAACTGAAGGGATAGTGTCTGCACCTTCATACATTCCAGAGGTGGCGAGAGATGTTCATCTTCTGACTAAGGGATTAAAGGCCTTTGTCAGCAACAGACAGAAATGTCCCTTATTATGAAGCAGATTCAGTCCTAAACCTTTCCCCCAGAATTTTGCCATCTGACAAGGAGAGCTCAGTTTCCCACCCTGTCCAAAGATATTGATATACATTCTCTCCTTGATGAAAGGGACCTCAGACCTACACCCTTTACTCAAGGGTCCTCAAGTGAAGGGGCCTCACAGTGCGTGTTCAAGTACCCTTGAGTGCGTGGAAATAGTCTGAGCACCATTGAGTGCATGGGGTTATTCTGAAGCACTGTGCCTCAGTGGAGCTATTTCCAGGGACCTCTTCTTGGGCAGAGGGAGAAGGTATCCTAGTTCTTTTCTTAGATGATGTAGGATGAAGTCCCCTTCTTGGAAGATCTGAAGCTTCTGATGAGAAGAATAAATGTGTGAGTCCCTTTTATAACAAGTAGAAGATCAGAATTCAGAGCAGAGGGAAAGATTTCAGGCCCCCCTGACTCTCCTGTGCTCCATAGTCCCTTTTCCTCCTTGGACAAGGAGGTTTCAGACTTTCTCCTTTGCCTGAAAGTGGTTCTGCTTAGAGGAGATTGAGACATGTGTCATGAACCTAAGCAAATGAGACTGTCCCCTTCTACCTAATTGTCCATGACCTTTCCCTGTGCCCAAGGAGGTAGCAAACATGCTTTATCTATGCCCCAGCCAGCTGGGGTTCAACACGAGCAAGGACTCTGAAATACCTAGAATGGGTAGGGACAAATAAACACACAGAACAGACGGCTTGGGAGGCTCTCTCGTCAAGCTGCACTACTTTATTTTTCTGTTCGGTTTATATACAGAGCTTGGGGAGGTAGGGATAAAGATGCATTTACACAGGAATGTGGTAATTAACAGAGCCAGCATCTTTGCTTAGGAAACACTATCTCTGACCTTCAGAGCCCATCATGAATAACTGTTTGTATATCAGGGGAAAAGACACTAAGAAGAGAAACAGGGGCTTTGTGCTGAACAGGAGTGATAAAAGTCGCACCTCTCAGTCCTTCCTAGCTCATCTCAGGTGAGATTAGGAGGTCGGTACAGGACATTCCAGTGCAGCTCAGTTCCTGTTACTAAGGCTGAATGTGCTTATCATACATGCAAGTGGCTACAGGGAGGATGTTTCCCAGGGCTAGTTTCTCTAAGATGGAGTCAGGCTGTGAGCTGGCTATCCTCTGTCCTGTGGCTTCCAACATATGTACATATGTCAGTCTTGGATCTTCCTCCTCTGATAAAGGGAACCTGGTAGCTACACACTTTAAGGAGAAGTACCCCAGAATTTTCACCTCCACACCGTGGAGCTTTAAAATTGCCAGCTCTGATCCAAGAGGTCTCATGCCTCACCATCTGTTCAGGATCTTGCAGATCTTCCCCTTTGAGAATGCAAGCCAGATATATATTCCTTCTGAGCAACGTGGGGGCTTATACATACTGTTTCAATCCCTTGTAACCCGAAATACTCTCCATCTAACTTGAGACACCCCAGATTTTCGTGCTTTGATCAGGTTTCATCAGAACATCCCCTTCTGCCAAACATTCCACAAATTATCACCTTGACTGAAAGGGTTTGTGACATTTCCCTCCACCCAAATGAGTCCAAGAGTTTTCCACTCTGCCCACAGAGGCTTCAGCCACAGTACATTCACTAAAAAGGCCTGACAACCTCCCTGTCTGTCAAAGTTGAGGTAAGGACTTCTTCACCTGCCCAAGAGGGCCTGAGACACTAGACTTCTCCCCAAAGAGCCTTGTTCCCAAAGGAGTTAGATGTCATCTATACAAAGTGTATTATTTATTACCTAATAAGTTAATAAGTTTACAACATATGCATATTATTTCATTATAGTACAGATAAGATTTGTAAGTTTTTATGTGAATGTAACTTATATATCAATTGTTTATCAATAAATTGAAGGAGAATAATTTTGCTGTGATAATATATCCATTAACACTCTCAATGTAAAACATCAAATATTGATATTAAATCGCTGTTTAATTTAATAATGACCATTATTTAATATTAATACCATCCCATGAGAGACATTATGCAAAAGGGAAAAGGTGTATTTTTTCTTCCATTATGGTGCTGAGAAAGCGTGTTCCACATCTGTGGTTATTTTTTCCATACTGTTCTTTCCTCCTGAAGGCTCTCTGCTTATTGTTCAGACATGAATTTCATGAGATTCCCTATCAGATTCTGAGGATACAGTTGTGAACCAGGCAAAGTGCCATGTCCTGCCCAGCTTTCTGTACAAATCAATGGAGACTGAAGGTAAACCGGAAGTCAGTATATCAAGGGATCTGTGGAACTGATATTAATAGTGAGCTCTAAGAGAGACAAGGCTAGGGTACAATGAAGCTTATAGAAAAACATTGGTCTAAGAGTTGTAGACAGAGCCAGAGAGGTGTCCTGGAGAGAAAGTCTAAAACATGAACATTTAACTTGCAAATTACATTGCCCAGTGGTACCTACCAGTTTTCTATCTTCCCCCGTTCATCGAGATTGATTGTAGGGATGCATTCTTGAATCTGAAAGGAGCATCTATGTGTGCATGTTTCCATGGGAGACAGGGATACAGACTCTACTGAGGATATGTACGTTGTGAGGGCAGTGAACAGGTAAACACATGGTTTGGTTCTGGGCATCAAACTGAGGATGACACAGTCCCACACAGAAACTGCTTCATGGGATGCATTTTTCCAGGGTGGCAGTGAGAAATGGATGGCAGGTTGGGGAGTGTGGTTTTCTGGGGTTGGAAGCTACAGAAAATACTTGGTGCTTTGGGAAATTACTGATTCCTGCCATCCATGGCTACTACTCCATCTCCATCAGACTGTCCCTCTGATAACCTAACATCCTTCCTCTAAACCCCACACTGTCTCCACTAAGCCTTGTGAGGTGTCAGTTTCTCAAGGGCATGAGGTCAGAAGTGGTATAAAACTTACGATGCCACCCCTCTTTTCAGACCACCCCCACCCAAAAGTAGCAGCATGGTCATACACACACCATGTCTCATTCCTAGATCAGAGCTTATGTTCTTCTTTTGTCTGGGAATATTTTTCTGCCTCATGAGGGCCACCTCCACTCAGTTAGTGTTGATTTTAGGGATTCCATATCTCCTTGGACAGTAGCCTCCAGGTGGTACACATCATTCTGCAGCTGATTAGAGCAAGACTGACAATTGTAGTGGCCTAGTAAAACGGGATAAAGACTTTCATCTTGTGGTTTGCCCAGACTGCCCACCAAAGTCTGCTGGTGCTTGATCATTGCCCAACCCCTCCTAGAGGCACACCCAGAAAGGAGTGACCTTGAGAATTCCAAACCTGGCCAAACCACACCTCACATGATGTACTGATCTGGGAGGGGCATGTGCAAATAGATAACACCTTGTCTGTTTTTGTTAAGAATGTGCACACAGGGAACTTTGTGAAATGCTTAATTCTTATTGCATGTTGCAAATTGTGACCAGTCCGGGCTGTAGAGACCTTATAAAAGCTTCTTCCTAAGTACAATTAGGGTTCACTATAAGTGGCCCTGGCCAGTCAGAAATAAAATGCCTTGCTATTCCATTCACATGATGTTGGCTTTTTAGCTCAGGCCAATTACATCCACAAGCCTTGCACTGTGCCTCTGAAAGTTGTGGCCAGTATGGCGTGCATAACTCTGACTCCATAGTAGTAAGGTATGGGGCCGGTAGAGGGGCCTGCTAGGTCTCCAGTGTGGGAGCCTGCCCCAGGCTTTGCAGCTCTTGTGAGTCAAGGAAATGCCCCTGTCCTGTTGACAAAACATCCTCTCCGATTCTAGCAAAGCTCCAAGATGCAGGCTAGTTCCTTTCAGATTCACAGTAATGGAGCATGGCCCATGTAATGGCACCCATCTTTTGAGACCCATGCCAACTGAGCTTTCCAGGTTCGAAGGCTAGCACATGCTTAATACTTGTATATAGGAGGTTCGTGGATCACAGAAAAGTCATAAATCAAGACACTTTTCAAATACATTGCTGGAAGCATTAAGTAGGCAGATACAGCTATAAAGGAATCTCAGCTGCAGGTTCAGATGCCATCTGGTGACACTCAACCATTTGGTTGCTGGAAGCTGGTGGTCTGCTAAGTGATACCATTACAAAAGGTTTTGTTAGTCACAGAATGTTAGGTTACAAACAAAGGTGGACAAGGAGATAGCTATTTGGGGACTATAGATATCCAGAGAGAGTAATTAATTAGGCTAATTGGAGTCTGGACCTGCAATACTCCAGGTTCTCCACAGTTACTGAAATGTTAATTGCTTAATCAGCCTTGCAGGAAATTCAGTTGAAGATGCAGGGTTTTTCTGTGTGCTTCCCATCACAGTTTCCTACTATCTTACCTTCTATGAAATTGAGCAATATGGGGCTGAAAGATACAGTTATTTTAATGGATTCATTCATTTGCTAACAACTATAAATAGGATGCAGTATTCTACAGGTGGTTGCTAAAATTGATGATTGCTCTTTCTGTCTGTTCTGGACCCTTTTGATTCAAGATCTCCTACATCCTAGGATGGGCCATGCCTGCTCTCCTTTAGCCCTGTGCCTCAGCTTCCAGCACAGAGTGAGGCACAGTTGAATACTCTGGAGGTGACTGAACCCATTGACATTATATTTTAGGAGAGGGAAAAGGAATGAAGTTAAGAAAGAAGAACCAGAGACAGACCTGTGATAGGCAGGGAATATAAAATTTAGTAGAAGCATACAGCATGTAGACACTTCCCCATGTGGAAAGCCTCTAGAGCTGCGAGAAGGACTCGGGTTTCTATATGGAAGTGGCTATGTACAGCTGACTAAGAGTATTTTCCCAGGCTAGGCAGGCAAATACGGCAAGGCCCTAAAGGAGACAAGATGGCTCCATAAACAGTTTCTGTCCAGTTATCTATGGCCCTAAAAGAGACAAGCCACAAGCAATCTCCTTTAGTTCTGCAAGTGACCAATTAATAAGGCTTGCCTGTGAGCACTTGAAGGAATTTATGACTTTTTAACTTCCTTCTCTAATAGATCTTATAGCTCTTCTGCACTTTACACATTCTACCAGTTGACACGGGGCTTTCCTATGGCCACAAAGTTTTAATAGGTAGCAAATGGCTATCTAACTGGGATGGACTATAAAATCTCTAGTTTATCTGTTGAAAGACCCACATTTCCAGTTTCTGTGGTCAATCACCTGATCATAAGACTACCCCAGGAAGGTGGGTTCACTTTAAGTTATACTAAATAGATGGGCAGAATGCCGACTGTGTTAATAAGACATTAAATTTTCCTGCCTGAAATCCCACCTCATGTGACAGTGCTTCCGGACCTGGCAATAGACATGTAGCTCTCCATAAGTCTGCCTGCTTCAATGAATTCTGCAGAACAATGTCATCCCTCCTTTTCTTCTTCCTAGCCCTTTTCTAAACATGCGCTCTCATGCTTTCAGCTGCCCTAGCATCTTGTATTTCTTCATATTTCTCTAAAGCTTCCTTCTCTCCAACATTTGGTAGCCAGTCTGCCATGTGTCTCACATCTGTACAGGCTCCATGCATGGCTTCATGACTTTCTTTTCCTTCTCCCTCCGTTCTCCTCCTCCAGGCAACTGCTGAGACTCCTGGCTCACCAGTGTCAAGGATTTTATTTTACATTCCGATAAAATTTTCCTAAAGCTCCCATTTGGGTCCATTCTTTAATTCTTTTATGAATGACACTAAGAACTCATTAGGAGACACTCTCTTTCTACCCATTGAATTTTGGAATGGTGGCTCAGTACTATCATGTTTCCTTAGTAAAAACTCTATAGAGTTTTAAAAAAAATTTATGCAGCACCTTAAATCCCAATAATGACAGGGGAGAAACAGTATCCTCTAATCTCATTCATAACAGATTTGAAGAATTGACTCAAGGGGAAACTTTAGGACAGTTTTATTAGAATATAGAGAATAAACTGTCAGGATGGGCAAGTTGTGAATCTCAGAAGCTACGCTAAGGAAGAGCAGGATCTGTGGGATGCCACGTGTTTGGGAAAGTGCCACAAGAAATGCACTGGGAAGTGAGGATTCAGAACAAGAAAAGTTCAGCATCTCATTATCAGATTAAAGTATTCTGCCTATCTTCTTAGAACAACTTAGGATGAAGCTGTCCTCCTCAATGTGGCCCTAAGACCCGGTGATTGATCAGCGAAACTGGAAAGTTGCATGGTTAGCCAAACCAAAATTTTATTCTCTCTTACCTTCTTCCAGGAGGCTTTCTACTACTTTAACAGTGGTACTGAGCATTCTGGCTTTCTTTAATTTCTTTGTCTTCATTCCTTCCTTTGCACAATTTGCTTATGAATCATTTGCTTTATGTAACCGGTAAGCATGTTGAAGTCATTTTAACTGAACTCAGACATAGGGGCTTGGCCTGGCAATTCTTTTCTATATACTGAAATGGATTTTCTTTCTTTTTTAAAATGATTATTCAATTAATTAATTTTTTCTGTGTGTGCACCAGTCACATGTGCATACATGTATGGGCCACAGGTTGATGTCAGTTGTCTTTTTCAATTCATACCTGTCTTAGTTTTGTGACTCTCCCTTTCTATGAACACAGAGCTCAACAGTTTACCAAGCTGACGAGTAAGCATGCCCCTGGATCCTCTGTCACCTCTTCCCGCATTTTGAGTTAATAGTGTGCACTGTGACCACCAGTTTTTTTACGTGGGTGCTGGGGAAGTGAACTGAAGTTGTCAGGCTTACTTAATGGAGGAAGTCATCTCCTCAACAATTTCATGGTTATTTTTATCAATTCATAAGCCTCCAGTCAGTTTTAGAGCTGAGGCCACTGTGGTTGAAGTGGTGACAAATACACTCATCGCTGCCTATCTAATTTGTTATCAGTTACCTCACTCATTGGCCCCTGCTGTCCACCTCCCATGCAACCAGCCAAATACATCACAGCAAGAGAGAGAGAGAGAGAGAGAGAGAGAGAGAGAGAGAGAGAGAGAGAATACTACCAGTTGAACAATTGGAGTGTTTTTAATCAGAATTTCAAAGTGCAAAGACAAGATTTGAGCCGTCTATTGATCTAACAGGGAGAGAAGCTGGTGGTCTCTCCGAAGCTCTGGGTAGTTTTATTTTGTATAGAAATTGGGCTGTCTTTGGATAGTTTTGAAACATTGACACTGAAGTCTTTCCTAGGCTGACTACACTGCTCAGTGTAGAATGCTTGTATAGAGGAGGAGAAAGAGAGAAAGAGAGAGAGAGAGAAAGAGAGAGGGAGAGAGAGAACCAATCTGCCATTGGTTCCTGGCAGATTCCCAAAATGAAAACACAGCTCCCAATATTCTAAAATGGCAAGTCCAAGCTAAAACCAGGCAAGTCCCTCTGTTTATCAGATGATCAACCAATTCCTGGCTAAACCACCCAACCTAGGTCACAGATAGTCACCCAAGTCCATAACTGCCTATAAAATTTGCCCAATTTCTACTGGGGGCTACTGTCTCTCTGATCCCTGGAGGTAGTCCAGTGGTTTGATCTCTCAATAAACAGCTGTTCTCTATGGAGTTATCTTAGTTGGTGATCTTCCCTGTCCCCGCTTCAGGAAGCAGGGAAGGGGGGAAGGAAGGAGGGAGGGAGGGAGGAAGTGAGGGAGGGAGGGAGGGAGGGAGGGGGGAGGGATATCAGATTAAGGAGAAATTTAAGAGGTGATGTTTAGAGGAAGTATTTTAGATTATTGGAGAGACAGTCTGAAGGGGAATGTTGAATCCCAATCGTTTTATATCTCTGTCACTTTCACTTCCTTCCTGCCACATGGGAGTAGCATTTCCCCAAATGTACTACTGTTGCAGAAGGATTTGACTGGATTGTCATCTCTGAAGCCTTGAGACACAATAAGAGTTCCCTAGAGGTAAACTGATAATGTTAGGTATTTTGTTAGGCATAGTCACAGAATTTACCACACCTTGATTTTGGACTTTCAATGGCCATCAATAAACTGCTGATATTAATAATCTACGGAGCCTCTATTGAAGCCTGATGTATAGTAACTTGATATTTAACAGAGAATGCATGGAACTTTGTTTCAAAGTTGATGTTCACATTACATTATTATTGGCAACTATTTTTAGTTTTCTCTTGGGCTGGATGTGGGAGTGTAACCTTAATCCCAGCACTCTGAAGGGAGAGATAGGAGGATATCTGTGAGTTGGAAGCCAACCTGATCTAGATAGGAAGTTCCAGGTGAGCTGGAGCTACAGTGGAGCCCTGTCTCAAAAAAAATAAAAGTTTCTAGTACTATTGCCAACCAATGAAGACATCTATTTTTAAACCAGAAAGGACACCCTTGTAAAAACTGAACAGTATATATTTATAAATTCAGTGTGACTCCTGACCCAGTAACATTTGCAACATCTGTGACTTTGTGAGAGAAATAAATTCTTGCTCTCCACTGGAGAACTACCAGATGAGAAACCTCGACACTTCCTCCTGCCATTCAACAATAATGACAGAAAAAAATCTCAGGTTCTCTAAAAGAGCAGTGTGAAGGAAAGCTCCCAGGAAAAGCGTATCTTAAAACTGAGCATTCTGCAAAGGCTAATCAACTGTTGAGAGCCTCGGTGACTCTGGAGACTTGGAATATTGTTGTTTTAAAGCTTAATTGCACTGTATCTTGGGCGATCTTACACCTTTAACTACCCACTCCTTATCCACCGCTATCTCCAGTTCAAGATTTGTGCCTAACAGATAAAAATCTTCAGGAATGTATTAACCAACCACTAGTTCTCACCAAACAAAAGGCTGAGCATCCTCAGATGGCATCTGAGGCCTATCACTCAGATTTCTCCTTTGCTGTAACTCAATACTTAATGTTTCCATCAGTGTATTGGAGAAGTGCCTTGATGTATTAATTTTCTCTGTTATGCTCTGTTAACACTTCATGAAATTGCTTCCACATTGGGATATGGAGGTTGGAATGACATGAATCTCTGTCCTTGAGCCATGGTCCTTCATATTTAGCTATAGAATAAACTACATCTTATCCCCTTTGAGGTGAAAGTTGTGCTTTATCATTGACAGTTATGACACCACAGCCAATGTGGAACCCCAAGGGTGATTGAATTTTCATCAGAGGAGTCACCTGGATGGAAGCAGGTACCAGAATGGACCCAATAAGTCCAGCCACTTGGTGGTGTCTCCTTGGGTGGATTGTAGTGAATTCTTACCAGGTCTCTTACATCCCTTGGTCTGAACAGTCGATTTGTTCCTTTTGAGTTGATTATTTAAGCCTCCTATTTGGTAGGTACTTTTGATCTGGGTTTGCTTTCAGAGTTGTTCTTTCAAGGCATCTATTTTGTTTGTTTGCTTTTGGTTTCAGCTTTCAGTTTTGTTTTTGGTCTATTTCAGGTCTCTGAAAGCATGTGTGATTCTGACCACTTGTTTGTTAAACTTGCTAGCACCTTTCTTTCTTTTTTATTTATTTATTGATTGATTCTTTCTGTCTTCTGACACTTTTACCATATCTAATCAAAGGAATGGGGAAATGTTTCAAGATAACTGTAAGGTGTGAATGAAACCCCCAACAGTTTCAAACTCAGGAAGAAATCTGGAGCCAGAAGTTTGCAAAAGAAGAATGAAGAAAGACCAACCTTTTACAACCTCTCATCGAAACCTTGCAAATACCTCAGATAAAGAACTCCAGACCCCAAATTCCAAGAAAACTGAGCTTCCTTAACAGATAACATTCCGGAGTCCAGGAATTCGAAAAAGGGAATTCCTTCCAGGCTTAACACCAAACGATGCCAAGGGGGTACCTTTTCCCTATAAAAAGCCCACCTGATCAGTTAAGGAGGGGCTAGTTTCCTCTCCACTCCCGGGAGAAAGCTAGTCCCAGCTGATTTCCCGTTCCCGACTGGGAGTCAGTTCAATGCCCAATAAACCCGGTTCAGTCAATTCCCGTCTCTGGTTGATTTCTGCTACGTCTCGCGAACCCGAAACTTACATTTTGGTGCCGTGACTCGGATTTTTCGAGACGTAGCAGCCTGCTTCTGCTCCCGACCCGCCTGGGGCTTTCAAACCAAATTTCCTGGTGCCGATATCCCGTAAACTTTCGGGCAAGCTTCCCGAGATTGCCGGGGCTCAGGCGTCCCGCCGGCCTGCTCCCTGGCCTGCCCTAAGCTCCCACACAAAATTTCACTGTTCGGGTATCCCGTAAACCGGCAGCCGAGCTCTAGGAGATTGCTCGGGCTCCACAAGCAACTCTGTTGGTAACCCAGTAGCCCGCATTCTCCTGTTTCCTGTCCTCTCAATCGTGGCGGCACTTTGGCGACCCAGTTGCACCCACTCGTATTGAATATCATAGAAGACTGCCGGATACAGGCTTCCCAAACAACACCGGACTGATTCCAGCACAGACATAAAGATACTGGGCCATTCCACTTCATCTTTTTCCTGTCTTTTCCCAGTCCCCTTCTCAAGACTCACTAAACCCCGCCTCTCCTTTCCTACCGTATTCTACCTAATACCAGTGCATTTCCCCCCAACCCTCTTCCTTCCCTCTGCAGGATCTGACTACTCACTTCTCGGGACTTCCTGAAACCTCTTCCTTCTCCCATTTCTTCCTTCACTGGGAAAATTCAGTCACTTCCGGACTGCAGCTAAGGCCTCTGGGTCCCTCTGGTATCTGTAACTGTTGAAATTCCAGGGCAGTTACTGAGTGGACCCAAGCCCAACTGAGAGAGGGACCTGTCTCTCAGACGCACTCAACTCTGACCCTCCTTCCTGTGTGTGTTTCTGGCAGTCCCCAGGGGAGCACAGGTGCCCGCCCAGCCTGCTAAAGAGTTTTCTGGCTGCCTGTAGGCGACCAGAGATCTCCGATCTTTGCAGCCTATTACTCACGTAGGGGGTTGCAGGCTCCTTGTCTTGGAGTCATATTGGTATCTGTGTGAACCCCTGAGAGCCTCTGCTGGATTCATCACACAACTCTCTCTCTTTGTCTCTCTCCCTCTCTCCTTCTCTTTCCCACTCTCTCCTTCCCCCTCCCTCTCTAAAGTGGACCTGCTTCTCCATCCACTCAACTCTGTGAGTCCCCTCCCCACTTCCCCTCCCCCTCCCTGTGTAAAACCTAACTACTCAACTCCAAAGGCTGTCTGAAAACTTCCTTCTCCCATTTCTTCCTTCACTGGAAAAATTCAGTCACTCCCACACTGCAGCTAAGGCCTCTGAGTCCCTCTGGTATTTGTGACTGTTGAAATTCCAGGACAGTTACTGAGTGGACCCAAGCCCAACTGAGGGACGGACCTGTCTCTCCGACGCACTCAACTCTGACCCTCCTTCCTGTGTGTGTTTCTGGCAGTCCCCAGGGGAGCACAGGTGCCTGCCCAGCCTGCTAAAGAGTTTTCCGGCTGCCTGTACGCGACCAGAGATCTCTGATCTTTGCAGCCTATTACTCACGTAGGGGGTTGCAGGCTCCTTGTCTCGGAGTCATATTGGTATCTGTGTGAACCCCTGGGAGCCTCTGCTGGATTCATCACACAACTCTCTCTCTCTGTCTCTCTCCCTCTCTCCTTCTCTTTTCCACTCTCTCCTTCTCCTCCCTCTCTCTTCATATCTTTCCTGTCTCTACATCTTTTCCTTCTCCTCCCCCTCTCTCCATAATCTAGTCTCTCCTTAACTCAAACAATACCCCTCCTCCATCTCTACATTTCACTATGGGTAGCACTCAATCTAAACAACCTTCTCAAACCCCACTAAAATGCCTTCTACAATCCCTAAAACTCTCTGGACTCCAAGACACTCTTAAACCTAAACGTCTCAAATTCTTATGCTCTGTGGTTTGGCCTCAGTATCCTTTAGATAACCAATCCAGGTGGCCACAAGAGGGCACCCTGGACCTCCAAATTCTCACAGACCTCAGTAATTACTGCCACCGTACCGGCAAGTCATCTCAGTTACCTTATGTGGAGGGTTTCTTTGAACTCCATTCACGCCCTGATCTCTACTCCCGCTGTCCCTTTCAAAAGGTTCTCCTTGCTCGAAAGGGAAAGCCACACCCCACCCCATCCATCCCACCCCCTTATTCCCACTCTGATTTCGACCCAGATGCAGTTGATGACCCCCCTCCAGTCCTCCCAGCCCCACCCCTTTCACCTTTTTCCAACCAGGGACAGCCTGCTCCAGGCCCTCTCTCTCCCACAACATCTGTTCCAGCTCTACTCCCTCCCTCTCCCTCCAACTTCACAATACCTGGTCCAGACCAACCTCCTCCTCCTTTCCCCAACCCTACCACAAGTTCCACCCAACCACCTACTCCTGTCTCTTCCTCTTCCCAAAACGAGTTGAGTCCAAGACCCCCCCATGTCTCCTATATCCCACCATACTCGCTCACATTCTATCATACCTCCCTCTGGACTGTTCCCTCTTCGAGAGGTGGCAGGGGTTGAAGGTTTAGTCCGGGTCCATATTCCTTTTTCTATGTCTGACTTATCCCAAATTGAAAAGAAGTTAGGTTCCTTTTCTTCTGACCCCCGCACCTATACCAAGGAGTTTAAATACCTTACACAAACCTATGATCTAACTTGGCATGATATCTTTATAATTTTATCCTCCATCCTCTCTGCTGATGAAAATGATTGGATTTGGTCAGCGGCCCAGGCACATGCAAATGAGATTCACCTTACTGAACAGGCCTGACCAGTAGGTACGGAGGCTGTCCCTAGGTAGGATCCTGGGTGGGACTATCAAGTCACTCCAGGGGTACGTGCAGAAGGAAGAGAAAGGAGAGATTACATGATCTCCTGCCTTCTGGCTGGGTTGAAAAGGGTCTCACACTTAACAGTAAACTATGACAAGCTTAACCAAGTTACACAGAGGCCCGGTGAAAACCCAGCAGAATTCATGGGTTGTCTTACAGACACCCTGGTCCAGTATACCCGTCTGGACCCAAATTCTAGGGAGGGCATGGTTGTTCTTAACACTCATTTTATAGCCCAATCTGCCCCAGATATAAAGAGGAAACTAAAAAAGTTAGAAAAGGGCCCAGAGGCCCCACAGGGGGTGCTGCTGGACACGGCCTTTAAAGTATTCAATAACCGAGAGGAACAGGAGAAGGCAGACCAGAGGACCCGGGTCGTGAAGAGGGCTCAACTGCTGGCGGCAGCACTCAGGGCTCCTCCCAGGAAGTCTTCAATCAACAGGACAACAGGACCACGACAGCCGCCAGGCCCATGCTTCAAATGTGGCAATGAGGGACACTGGGGATGTGAATGTCCTAAACCTCGGCCACCACGAGGGCCATGCCCTAAATGCAGGAAATGGGGACATTGGAGAATTGACTGCCCTTCGTTGGAAAAACAAGGTAGGTTGGTCATATCACCCAGTCCCCCACCCGCTTCTAGAGTTCCTTCGCTCACAGACCTCATTGGCCTGGCGGCCACCGAATGACAACGCCCTGGATCCTCGGCCCCCATTCCTCGTCTGAACATCACAATGGAGGAGCCCAGGGTGACTGCCACAGTGATCGGAAGGCCTGTCTCATTCGTAATAGATACGGGGGCCACATGGTCTGTCCTCACCTCCTACTCGGGTAAGACCCACCCTTCACAGCTCTCTGTTCTGGGAGTCGATGGACGCCCTCACAACCCCAGGGTCACCCCACCTCTTTCCTGTATTCTTTGGAACACTCCCCTTACCCACTCTTTCCTGATAATGCCCTCATGCCCGGCCCCACTCCTAGGTAGGGACCTCATGCAGAAGCTCTCTCTTTCCCTTTCCCCAATCTATCTCCTATCCACCATTCCTCTCTCTCCTAAGGATGAACACTGGCCTCTCCCAGCTTCAGAGGTCAACCCCATAGTCTGGGAGGTGGGATCCCCGGGCCTAGCAACCCATCACACCCCAATTCACATCCAGTTAAAGGACCCAACCCAATTCCCTCGCCGCCCCCAATACCCATTGGCACTCAAACATCGCCAGGGACTCAAACCAATAATTCAAAGCCTCCTTAAGGCAGGTCTCCTCCAGCCCATCAACTCCCGATATAACACCCCCATTCTCCCAGTACTTAAATCTGATGGGTCTTATAGACTAGTTCAGGATCTCCGCCTAATCAATACAGCTGTGATTCCTATTCACCCAGTAGTACCTAACCCCTACACCCTCCTGTCTCGTATCCCCCCTTCTACTACTCACTTCACTGTTCTGGACCTGAAAGATGCCTTCTTTTCTATCCCCCTACACCCAGACTCATACAACCTCTTTGCCTTTACATGGGAAGACACAGACACAGGCAAAGCCTCTCAACTCGCCTGGACTGTCCTTCCACAAGGCTTCCAAGACAGCCCACACCTCTTTGGCCAAGCCTTGGCCACAGACCTAGTCTCTCTGAACCTCCACCCCTCCACCCTCCTCCAATATGTAGATGACCTCCTCCTCTGCTCTCCCTCCCTTCAGTTATCTCAACTACACACTAAATATCTTCTTAATTTCCTGGAGACCAAGGGATACAGGGTCTCTCCAGCCAAGGCTCAACTTTCCCTTTCTCAGGTTAAATATCTGGGCTTTCTCCTCACCCCCACCTATCGTTACCTCACTGTAGACCGGAAACAACACCTCAGGTTCCTAAAACCTCCCACTACTAAACAGGAGATATTATCCTTTCTGGGAGTGGCTGGGTTCCTCAGAACCTGGATACCCAATTTTTCACTATTAGCTAAACCCCTACATGAGGCAGCTAAGGGAATACCCACAGAACCCATAGACCCACAGGGTCCGGTCACTTCAGCTTTTCTAAAAATACAAAAGGCTCTCCTTGAGGCCCCAGCCCTGGCACTCCCTAATCTCAGCCAACCTTTTATCCTCTATACTACAGAAAATAAGGGCATAACCTTAGGGGTCCTGGGTCAGATGAAGGGCCCCACATTTGCCCCTGTAGCCTATTTATCCAGACAATTAAACACAACAATAAAGGGATGGCAACCCTGTCTCTGAGCCCTAGCAGGAGCAGCCCTTATGGCCCAGGAGGCTTTTAAGCTGACACTAGGGCAAGCCATCACTGTCCTCTCCCCCCATCGCCTCCAGGACCTCCTGACCCACTCTTCTCTCTCCATACTTACTCCCTCTGTGATGCATTTCCAAGAGGTTTCTCATTTAAATATCTGACCATTCATTTTCTAATGATACTTCTATTCTTGATGCTTTCCATTTTCATAGACAATGACATTTCTGCTCCTAAATTCTGCTATCTCCCATGATAGAATTTCAACCTTACACTTATCTTATAGGTTTGATATTTCTCCCTGTTAAAACATAATCATCGGATAATATTACTGTCAAATAAAGTCACTTTAATTCTTTAATGTTTTAATCCGTGACTCTCACTCAGTGCTTCCTCTCATCATTATGTTAATGTGAAACTTAGCAGATACTAGCCAATACTGTGGGTCCTGGGAACCACACCTGGGTCCTCTGTAATGGTAGCCAACACTCTTGGCCACTGGGCCATGTCTGGAGCCCTGATATTTCATTTCTAATTCGCTTCTTCAACTCCCTTTTATAGATGCAGCAATGGATCTCAAGATTTAGGATCCTGTGTGAGAAAGAGCTCTCAAGCAAAGAAACACACAAGGTAGTTTATTAGTAATCAGTTTCTGTAAGAATAGCAACATCTCAGTTCAAATCATCTGTCTGATGAAGAGCACTGCTCCTCTGAGTGAAATTCCTAAAAAAAAAAAAAAACAAACAAAAATAAAAAAACCAAAAAAAAAACAGAGAAAATGAAAAGCCACATCTTGGATGAACAATCTCTGTCTCCTCACATGGAATCACTTTTCTCTAGATCAGAATGCACTCTTTAACATGGTATGATGGGAAATGATGAGAGCCAGGCATAGTGGTACAGGACTTTAATGCCAGCCCTTGGGAAGCAGAGGCAGGTGGAACTGTATGAGATCCAGGACAACATGGTCTACATAGTAAGTTCCATGCTAGTTGGGGCCACAGAAAGACCCTGTCTCAGAAAGTCAATAAACAAGAAGATAAGGAAAAAATTAGCCTAATCCCTAATGTGGAGGTAATAAATTACAATCACAGTGTAACCACAGTCTGTGATGTTAAGGAAACTTCTGTTTATAATGTGTTTGTTACAATACCTGAGAGTTTAGTAACATCAGAAATATATCCTGTTACTGGAAATGTCAAAATTTTTGCCTTCTCTTGCCCTAAAAAAATGGGCTTTTTAAAAAAGATGATTATTTCAAGTACCTATAATAGTCTAAATGGTTCATTCACAACTATGCTGAAAGTTACAAATCTACCAGTATTGTTATTATCCCAGTAAGTTACAGCAGGAGTTTTTTAAGGGATACATTCTGTCCACAATAGAAATCATGAAAGGCTGTGACAAAGGATTGTTACATACCTATTTCTTTCTCTCAATTGAAACATTCACTTCTGGAGAGAGGGAGGGAGGGAGCTTATAAGACTCTAGAAATAGATGAAACTTGGGGGTCTTAAGGAACCTTTGAAACACACAAGATTCAACTGCCCCTTTCAAAGTTTATATTTCAAAGATTGAATACTGATTGGTGGGGAAGGGTACTTTGCCAGAGGACACTGGTAAGAGTTTCTTTCAATCAACATTGATCTACAGCTTTGTGTAGGGAGTTTTGTTCTTGTACCCATTTAATCTCAACTATTCTATTTGACATCACATTTAAAATAACCATAGTCTTTGAAAGTAACTGCCTGCTGCTCAGGGGGTCATCCCTTCCCATGTCCTTACTCTTGTTTCAGAAATTTAAACAAGACTGACCTGTCACAGTCAGTCTCAAGCCAAAGTCAGAAAGCAGTTTTTCTTTATTATGTGTTGGTCTCAAACTGAAAGCTTGCTCTAGAGAAACTGAGGCCCAGACCACAAATACATACAAGTATTTATGGGATTTTTTATAGCATCCTTTAGCAGTAATTATAATGGTGGATTTAAGACTTTCAGCATAGATATGTGTGTGCCTTTAATACTCATATAGGTAACTGAAATTGTAAGCTTTTACAAAAAGAGATGCTTTGGGCAAGTGTGGGCAAGAGTTGTCACATTTTCAGTAACACGATATATTGCTAATGCCAGTATAATTTCAGCTTTGTTAACAGACAGGACACATTGTAAGCAGATGTTTTATTAAGATTATAGACTGTGGGTCTGTAGTTGTCTCTACAGTCTTCTGTCTGCCTGAGATTGATCTCAGAGTAGAAGATTCTTCTTTATACAAGTACAAGCTTCCAAAGTCCTGTTACTTCCACATACATCAAAAATCACACATGTTAGGAGGACATCACACTCTTGGAAAATACATTTCTTAGGATTTATTAATGTCCCACAGAGAACACAGTTATACTGAGGTTATATAGTTCATTAGTTCTACATTAGATTAATTTTCCCTCATCACTCCAAGCCATGATAGAAGACATTGATAGGATAGGGGAAAGAAAACTGTATCTGATACAGATAGAAGACACTTGGAATAACAGAAGAGGGCTTTCCTGGACACTAAAAGCCCCAAAATAAATTAGAATAGATTTGACTCCAGTTGGACATTAGAAACTGTATAGAATACAATGAAATTCACTGTAGCTCTAGATTTTTCCTTCTCTGTTCCTGCTCCTATGACCCTCCATGATTTCCATCCCAATGGCTCTGTCACCTCTTCCTGGTACCTTGAGATTTTCATAACACTGGTTGATGAGACCTTGAAACATTGGACACAAAGATCAGAGGAGTATGTGGCAGGAAATCTTTCTACTGCTATAGAATCTTGTTTGAAGTGTTCATTTATATTCATGTAAGTCCCATATCACAGTTTTTCTTCTTGCTCTCTCTTAACCTCAGTGAAAGGTTTGAAAATTTCCCCTCGTTCCATGCTCACAAGTCAGGGTATTGGATTTTAATGGGAGGTGGATGGGAAGGCATGAGAACCTTAGTAAAAAATGAAGGACAGACAGTTTGTATGCATAGCTATAGTGATACCCAAAGGAGACATGTTTTCATTGCCTTCCTGAATCTTGTCTTCCATTGGGAAATATGTAAGTTATATGGTAGGCTGGTTTGAGTAGAGAATGTTCCCCCATAGGCTCCAAATATTGGAACATGTCGTATCCAGTTGGTAGTACTATTTGAGGAGATTTTGGAGGTACGGTCATGCTGGAGAAAGCACATCACTAGGGTTGAGCTTTGAGAGTTCAAGACCCAGATTCATACTGAGTTTCTTTCTATATCTTCCTGTGTGTGCATGGAGATGTGACCTCTGAGCTTTCTGATCAGGCCATCTCTACGACCATATGTCCCCACCATGATGGACACTTATTCCTTTGTATAATCCAAATAAACTCTGCCTTCTATAAGTTACTGTGATCATGGTGCTTTATCACAACAGAGAAGTACTACATAATATAGATGGTGATGATCCATCTCCACAGAGGACATTGCATCACAGAAGAGGATGTGTGTACACAGGAAGTTGAATAGATATTTTGAAACTACTACTAACCTTATCCGTCATTTCCCTTATGGTATAAATTATTTTTATTACACAAGCAAAGCAAAAACTTGCTATATATAATATATATATTACATGTTGGAGAATACTTATTTTTATAAATATTTTATGACTTCCTTGAGAATTTCATATAATGTATTTTGATCATATTATGCTCAGTTCCTGGTATTTGCTTTAAAGGAAGAATCCACCTCTGTCTTCAACCAACATTATATATCTGGATAATCACTCTTGAAGAGATACAGTGAAATAAATCACAGGCTGGGCTCTGCTTGCATTACATAAAATAATGGAATAGAGTCCAGAAGAATCATCACTTCACCTCCATTTATACATGACTTCTTGAATTAAATAAAGAAAAGACTGGGGAGTATAATACAGCCTAGGGTATGTCAAAAACTGTAAGCAGATGGTGCTCAGTCCCCACAGAAAATGAGGAGAGGAAGTCCTTGTTTGCAATGAGGGATTTGGCTAGTCCCATCAGCACACTTCATTGCTGGCTGCAGCTCTGCAGTGCAATCCTCAAAGACGAGGGAACTTCAGAGAACTCAGCAGCTCTGGGTATTGAGTCATTGTGGCCATTTGAACTGTGCAGTTAATTGCTACCATGACCTCACTGATAAGAAGTGAGGAAGAGTGATTCAGCATCACTAAATACCCAGAACCCAGATCTCATTCTTGGCATCCAGTGCCAGCATTTTGGACCATGAGAAGTCTGGGAATACATGGACTGTTGCTATGGTTGTTCAAATGTAACACTTTCTGTATTATTGGAGATATTTGAAGGATGGAAACTGATCATGGTTTGTTTGAATAGTCCCAGTGTATGTGTGTGTGTGTGTGTGTGTGTGTACACATGGCTTCATTATGAGGAAGTGTGTGTGCCCTATTAAGACTCCTGATTTAGACTAAGGGTTTTTGATTAAACAGAATCAAATCATGAATAAATGAAGCAAGGTCCCAGGCCAGATTCTCTAAGATCTTTCCTCTCTCAGTTTTATTTTGATATTCATTAGCTTTCCTGAAGTCTATGACCACAACATTTCTATTAATGGAATGTAAACTTTGGTAGATAAGACTGGGATGATAGCTCCTGATAAATACTTCCTTTGTGAGTACAAGGACCTGAATCAGATCCCCAGAGGCCACATACAGAAAGGTATTCATGGTGAAGGGGTCTTGTAACCTTGGGACTGGAACTCAGATCTCTGGAGCCATACTGGTTAGCCAGTCCAGCCTACTTGGTGAGTTCTAAGCCAGAAAGAGAATTCATCCAAAAAAAAAATAGTCGACCACAACTGAGAACCCAGCTGTCCTCTGGCTTTCACACACATGTAGTCAAAAGTATGCATATACACACATGTACACCTCCAGTGGTATGTACATTCACACAGAAAATTCCCATGGAAAATTGACCTTAAAACAAATTGTCTATTTATCTGACATATGCCTGAATTATCAGAGGTATTATATACTCAAGTGTATGTGTGTTTTACTGTGCAGTATGAAAGCGAGAAAGACAGACAAAGAGAGATCTGGGACAATAAATACAGTGTGTGTAAACCTAATACATGACAAGAGGGAACATCCTAAGCAATTTCATAACATTCTGCCCCTCACCTGAGTTTTCAGGAACAATGTACAGCTCTTATAAATGGATGAGAAGTGGCCAGAGGTGGTGGGGGGATAGAAGGAAGCATTTAGTATCCTGATTCTGGACACATTCAGCATATAGCTCCTGTTCAGTCCATAACAGATGGTATACCATCTCTGGTGACTTTCCCAGACACAATATGATCTGTATTTGTCTAGGGAAATCATTATCAATCTGGGTAGAGAATTAACAATAAAATAAAAAAATGCTTTAACATTGTTAAGGTCAAGGACAGAATTTTGTTTAAAAAAGAGTAGGGTATTAGAATGCTGGTAAATGGAAAGTCCATTTTATCGAGCACATATAACTAGGATCATCAAGGGCCATCCACATGATATTTTGAAAGTGAATCAGTATACCCAATGCGTCATAGAAGGGAAGCTGGAAAAAGGGAGCTCAGTGCAATTAAAGAGAGTTCATCAAGTAATTACTCTATAAGCTACATTTCAGATGCAAAATAGATGGACTGTGATTGTGTGCCTCTCTCCTTCCAACAGAGACATTTCAGAAGTCAGACATTTCTAGAGGTCAAAAAACTTGCAAGGTTCAGGCAGCTTCTGAGACTTAGAAGACTCAAAATGCCCCCATCTTCAGGTTTTATAAACAGCAACAACTGTTGGCAAGAAGCAGTCTCTAAGCTCCTGGATTGTAGTTTCTTTGAGTCCTCGCTCCTGCTGGCCTAAGCTTGAAGTGAAGCAATGGCTGTGAATGTTACTGCAAGTAACTTGGTAACTCTCTAGTTCACTAGGTACACATTTATGGAACTTGGCTTTTGTCTCTACAGGAAAAATCATACAACACATTGATATGTACTTAACTGATAATGTCAATCTTGTTCCTCTAATAAAGGTATGATTCTGAGCTTCGTATTGATGTATGAGCATTTATTCTTTGCTATGCTTTGGGTTTCTAATTTTGTTTTAATTTAATAGTTTTATTCTATGTGAATGAGTGTATTACCCACATGTGTGTGAGTGTGCTTATGTCATGCGATTTGGGAGGAAGTCAGATGAAGGTGCTGGATTCCCGGAACTGGAGCTGGATGGTTGTTAGCTGCTGTATGGGCACTGGGAATTGAACCAGGGTTGTCTGCAAGAGCAATCAGAAAAATCATCTCTCAACCCCCTTTGGTTTCTAATCTATCCACAGAGAATCGAGAAAGTCTGAAATGGACAGAGAAGGAGGGAGGGAAGGAGGAAGAGAAAAAGGAAGTGAGAGAGTACAGCTAAAAATTTTAAATATAATCCTAAACACTCTTGGCTATAATTGACAACCACAAAGGAAATTTATAAAAATGTGTACTTTTAAGATTAGTTCCAGATATTTAAAGCATGGGCTCACAGAGCCTTTTCAATGTTTTTATTCTTGAAGATTTTACACACTGCTAAACTGAAAGATGAAGAGTATATTTGACCATCAAATCAGCTCTAGGATGGAAAGGGCAAGATTTAATTATTTTTTAAATGCCATGGGAAAAGAGAAATAGAAATTGAATATACACGTTGGTTTAAAAAAAGAAGCAGCAATGTCTTCAACCATTCCCTCAGAGTTCAACATTTTAAATCATGGAGCATTAAAACTAGGATCCAGAAACTGTTTCAAGACCATTCCGGAGATATGACAGTATCAATCCATCTTAGTCAAAATTCTTTCTTTTCTTCTTACTGGTTTCAGAGGAATGATTACATGCATTCCAATAAAGATGATGTGGGGTTTCATGGTTGATATTTCTGATCTCCCTGCTGCAAACAGGAGTTGCTTATTTAGGTCACTGAGTCAACTACAAGTTAAAATGCAATACAGAAACCTGTCTTGTTGATAAATCACAGGTGTGCACCCAGGTCTGAGAAATGAAACAGCCAGATATCAGATTAAATTTCCAACTTCAATATTCCTGTCCACAGCACGATGTTGAAATTACCTTTCCAATCCACCTCAAAAATACCAAGTCAGTAATTATTACTTTGCTAATGATACTAGGTCACCGACCATTAAGTGTGTCTTCCCTGACCTTTTTAACTAGTGGAAGAGGAGCCTTCATTCCCACTAGATGAAAAAGACAAAGGCAGGTCACAGGGCCTACAGGGAATTCTATTACCGCTGTTTGTCAAATAGACAAGCAATTAATCTACCTTCTAAATATTTATATTTATACCCATACTGATGAGTCTGGCTCTCAGCCTTGGTCAGAGACACTCTTTTTGGCAGTGAACAGTGATCAAAGTGGAGATTCTAAACTGGTTGGAGTGCTGAGAATCTGTGACTGCTGAGTTCTTTCCACCAAATCAAAGAGCTGTGCCACCCCTGTCATTGGCCCCAAATGGCACAGCTATGCCAATCCCTTCAAAGCCCAGGGATCATCATGGAAGAGGGAGTGAAAGAACTGGGAAACCAAAGGCCAGAGAGAGTGTGCTGAGTGCTATCTTGTGAATGACACATGAACACAGAGTGACTGTGACTGTTTGTGTGGCGCAGGAAGGGAGAGAGAGAACAAGGAAGTTCTATGAGTAGCAACCACAAAATGAATGTTAGCAAGAGGAGAAAATAATTCTAATGCATTATACAGAAAAATCATCAACATGTTTAATTTAAAATAAATAATAAGAATCAGCATTATTTCCTAATAAAAGTTAAAATATTCTTTTGTGTTATAAAAAATTATATAAATCCTGAGCCAGTGGATGGCTCAGGGTGAAACGAAGTTTTGGGCAAACTTGCCTACCCGACTTGTATTCATAGGGTTTACAACTTGGAAAGAGAGCACTAACTCCACAAGCCATCCTCTGGCCAGTCAGTATGCTTTGCCATGGCAACCCTCCCCGCCCCGTATAAGTGTGAATGAATGAGTTACACACATAAACACACAGTAATCAAATGTAATGAAAAAAATAGAAATAAAAACACTTTACAATCCCAAAATGAAAATGGTCACCACCATCAGTCCTTAAGATTAATGCTTTCAACATGTAGCTTCTTTCTTGAAAAACTGAATGCTGGCTGGGCCTGGTGATGTCAACTTCATCCCAGCACTCAGAGATAGAAATAGGAGACTCACTACAAGACAGAGGCTAACCTGGTCTACAATAGTGAGTTCCAGGCCAGCTGGAATTAGAGGGAGACTCTGTCTCAAAAATCAGCAACAAAACAAACAAACAGAAAACCCAAAGAAATAAAAATAAAAACTAGATACCGGTTCAGATGTAAAGCCATAGAAAAGTCAGATTTTACTTCCCAGATTCCATAGTGACAGAAGATATTTTTAAATTAAGTCTGTACTATACATATAGACATTTTTTATTATTCCATGTGTAATATAGAAAAATAACAAATATTAGATGTTTCCACATTATTAAACGTCTGCAAAGAAGGATGTGTGCAGGTTATTTATATGTGTCAGTAGTGAGTGCACAAGCCCTTCAGCAGCCTGGTGGGGGAAGGGGTCCATAGAAACTTAAGAACCCAAATCAGGGTTAATGGCCTCAATACTGCAAAGAATTAGACAACTGGCTTGTTAATGATTAAAACAAAACTGAAGGTATTTTAATACAGGTTTAAGCACAAAGTTAAGGGAAAGAGACACTCAGAAAAAAAAAACTAAAAAGTAGTCACTGTCAGGGTAGAAACAAATAAAAAGTCCCTGTGAATTAAATTTCCCAGAATAACCCTGAATTTTCAAACAGAACCTCTGGAAAGTCTGAGCAAGTAATTAGAATGTTAGTAATTGTGAGCATTTGGAATGTTTCAGGTTCAAAGCCCAGTTGGAAATTCCCCTGGTCCATCTTAAACCCTAAGGAACCTCTCCTTGCCCACCTTTGTGGGCAATAAGTCCACAATGACTAACACCAGATAAAAGCCTTTTGGAATGTATTACCTTAGCAGGCAAACTTCTCCCAACCGTCTCCTGTCAGAAGGCATCTAAGTCCTGGAGCAGAATCCTCCCCACATTCCAATAACTCCCTTTCTGCTGTCTCCACCAATGTGTCTGAAAAAGGTCTTAATGCCTGACTTTCTCTGTTTGTTACTACAAAAATGTTCCATGTTAAAACAAGGTGTGGGGAATAAGGCATCCTAGCACAACCCCTTCCTTGACAAACAGTCAAGGTACTCTAAAAACTCTTGCCCCACTAATATGGGGAAAGAGTCCCTTTGCTAATTGCCTCAAGTTAATATCCGTGTCAAGTGGAAAGTGGGGTTTGTCCTGATAGCATGTCTCCGTTTCCCATTCTGGCTGAGTCATGGGACCTGTAACTGACCAAGTTCCTGGTATAAGATGTTCCGGTAAGATAAACTTGGTATGAACCTTTGACAGAAGAGAGATGTATATATAGGAGTGCTTCACAAGTAAAGGCACGTCGCCATTTTGTACCGTGTGTGTGTGTATGTACACTTCTCTTCAACCTCGACGTCCCTGGCAGAGACTTGGATCCAGGGCCGTGCAGGCGTGGCAACAAGGAATTGGGGGTAACCTGATTCTATGTTCCTGGGTTATGGATGATCATACCAGACTCCAGAGTAAAGAATCTTTTCTTGCCTTTGAGGTGAGAGTTGTATTTTGTGTGGATACACCCCACTGTGGGTCCTTAAAGGAGAGTCAGCAAGTCTTGCTAAGCATTCTCTGCACTGCATTTCCCTGCCTCTCACCTTACATCCCTAAAGGCAGATAATCCTTTCTTTACCCCTCTCCTCTCCCTTTCAATGAGCTATGTGCAATGGCTTCAGAGATGCCTTGGATGGAATTACACTCTTATAAAATGAAATGAACATACAAGTGTTCCTTTTGTGGTCTGAAATTTTGCAGTCCTCAGCAGACCTGGGCTTCCTCCCATCCAACTTTGATTTCCCACGATTAGGTGAAGGGTTCTCAGACGACCTTGAATTAATTTCACTGGACACTAAATTTTATGTAATTCAGCAAGCCTGTCTCTGTTAATTAGGCCTCCTAGGACGAGTGATAGGGAAGATCTCTGCCAGCCTTTCTGATCAACACGATATTCACAACTCAGGCGCATCTTAGCGATCAATTACTTGGGCTTCTGGCTAAGAATGAGGCTGCCTAAAATCACAATTTGCTCCTGATGTGCTCTTACACTGCCAGCTGCACGCAAATAGCTGGCCTGCCCAACTTCCTTTCTAGTTCTGTCTCCCTTCAGAACAGCCCTGGGGAGAAATAGGCCTCCAACCACCTCCGCAAGTACCAGTGCCAGAGGTCAGAAGAAAGGTGGGAGATGCCTCAGCATTTTAAGCCTGATGAATGGGGAGAGTCAGCTCCGCTGACAGAGCTGACAAAGATTTATTCTTTGATGCCAAAGACAGAAGCCTTGTTTGATAAGGCCCCCAGAGACTGAGAACCAGAGAGGCTAATGTAATGTAATACTGATCTGCAGTGA
Source organism: Eospalax fontanierii (assembly GCA_035773235.1). NCBI lineage: Eukaryota > Metazoa > Chordata > Mammalia > Rodentia > Spalacidae > Eospalax > Eospalax fontanierii. The sequence continues at coordinate 3,142,433 of JAJHUQ010000048.1, read as the reverse complement.
CTTAAAAAGACAAAAAGAATTAAAGGAGCAGATATTAATATCCCACCAAATTTAATTTCTTCCTGCAAAGTGCCTAGTGACCAAGAACTCTGAGCTGTACCAGTGCCAAAGATTTAAAAAATTCCCCTCCCCACCCCCTGTAATGGGACACATTCAAACTTCTCCCAGGAGACCACATTAACCTTTCACAGCTGACATTTTTTCTGTGCAAACAATAAGACAAAAAGTCATCATTTACCAAACAAAACACAGTGTCTCCAGGACTCTTAGAGAGGAAATTACTACCTACTTTGCAGAGGAATTGAATTTGGAAAGGAAAACGATGCAGTTTGCTAAGCAAGATTGCGAACGTTGGGATTCGCATCTCTTCATCGTTAATTTCACTCATGCCTAGGGTTAATAACATCTTATTGTTAGGCAGTTCTCTGTGCTGCTGGGGGATCAAATTGGATTCAAATTAAGGGGAAGACCCACCACAGTGGAGGGTGTGAAATGAAAGGATTAAGATGTGTGGGGCAGGGATTGCTTTCCTCAGGTGGAGAGCGCCTAGGTGGCCCAGCAGAGGCTTGTGTGAGATGTTAGCCCTTCTACCTCACGTTCAAGGAATCCCATGTAGTCTAAATACTCTAAGTCACACTCTACCTTTGGATCCATGAATGTCAAAAATCAGAAACAATGAGTCAATCAGGGAGGAATCATAGCTTAAAGAAAGGAGCAGGTCATATCTCATTGCAGTGGAACACTTTTTCTTAAAAAGACATGAGAAAATGGAGAACAAATGTAAGCACGGAAGAAATGTGATTCTAACCATTTTTTATATTTTTATTAATTATTTTTTATTTTATGTGTATGAGTAGTTTGCCTGCATGTGTGTAAGTGTACCAGTGCCAGAGGTCAGAAGAAAATGTCAGATCCCTTGGAACTCAGTTTTGAATAGTTATTGAATACCATGTGGGTGATGAGAAAACCCTGCTCTTAACTGCTGAGTCACTGGTTTTCATTTTTTAATCAATAAATACATTCCACCCCCCATTTCCATGACTGCTTCTAGAATGTGTGCTTGGCCTGAGACCTGGATGAATCGTAAAATGAAAGCCAGTTTATTAACTACATGAAGGGAAATATGGCCATAAAAGACAGTCTTGCAGTAATTCATTCTCATTGTAAATTTGTCTCTTATGAGCTTAGTTGTTCCTAAATTTTTGATAATGATTTATATATCACAAGGTTGGACCCATTTATTCAGTAGGAAACAGAGTGTTGCAAACCTATTTTATTCTGCTAAGGAATTTGCAATGCTGAGAGATAAAAAAAATGAGGCAGGGCACCTCAAACACATGGATTAACAGTCTTCATCAATCAGCTCACCAGATAATTGCACCAACCCTTTCCCTATCCTTTGTATAGCGATAGCTTCAAGGTAGACAATATTATTGCTTTTACTTGGGTGATCTTTCAATTATTGTTGCAAGACCATTATTTGTAAACCAACACAGGATAGATGGAATTCAGGGGGAATTATTTTATTAGTTTGATGTTAAAATTCATATTTTCGCAAGGATTATTTCTACACTATATGCAGGGTGTGCAGTAAAGTAATTTAACGAAGCATGGTGTTGTTTGAACTGATGAAATGCACACTCAGGGTCTGTGCTTGACTTAAGAAATCTTTCGCTCACCAAGCCATCTCTGCAGTCTCAAAGGAGCTTCCAGTGTCTTGCTCTGTCAGTATCTGTGGAGGTCAAGCACATTGTCCTTAAACTGCCTTGCGTTGTGTGAGGCAACCAATATGATATAAAGCTGTACAATGCCTGTCAAATATGGCTTACTTAACATTCTTCATGCAGAACTCAATGTCAGTATTTGTTTATTGATATTACTTTTTGTCATACTGAAAAAATACCTGTAAGAAACATTAAAAGAAGGAAAGGCAGATTTGAGCTCATGGTTTCAAAGGTGTTAAGTCTGTGGTTTCTTTGGCAAAAAGTGAAGTTGAGATAATGACAGAAAGCCACATTGAAGGCAGAGTAAGCACATTTTGACAGACAGGAATTAGAGAGATGATGATGGGGTGGGGGGCACACAGACTAAATCTATCTTTTGAAGGATGTACCAGTTCCCTACATTCTCAAGCCAGGCATGTCCCTTTAGCTTCCATCACTTGCCAATAACACAATTAGATTTTTAATCCAACCATAGATTGATCTGAGGCAGGGGTGTTTTTTAGTAAAACACGACCCTTCAGGGCCAAGTTGTGCATAAATTACAGATCTAAGAGGCTGAAAACTCCAAGGTTTTTATCACAGATTGATCTGGGACCATGTCTCAAGTTTGTTGTTGAATGACGATGAAAATTAAAAATACAGGCACACATAAGGTATGCAGGCCTTTATTTAGACATTACAAAAAAGTGTGAAACTGAGGACAAGTGAGATAAAGTTGAAAGAGTGTAAAGGTTTTCAAGGAGAGGAAAATGTCCTTGAACAGCTTTGTCTAGGATTTTTCATAAGGCCATGACAGAAATTGGACAAAGTTTGAAGCGATCTCTCTTGAGATCAGTTAATTCTCTGCATTTATTATGGATTGATTCAATTGAAGTCCCAAACTCTCTTTGTCTATTACCCTAACCCAAGATGGGCTGGGGTGGCCCATGTTCTCTTAAGGATAAGTGAGAGAATACAACAGCAAGAGAGACCGATTAAGGGAAAGCTTATGATCAAGAAAATAAAATCTCTACTATGAGTGAAGATAACCTTTGAGTTGAATGAGGTCAATCACCTGGCCACAGGGCAACCCCTAAGACTATTCACCTTAAACTATGCTAGAGACACCATTCACAAGACTCTGATCTTCCTCACTTGAAATCCCCTCTTGGTAATGCATTAGCATGGCAGCCATAGACCTACACTTTTGGGCATCTGTATGCTTTTTCTGAATTCTTAAAAGTATAATCTTCCTTTCCTTCTGCTTTCTAAATATGTTTTGTCTAACAATTTGGGCTGTCCTAACATTTTGAAATTTTTACTCTTTCTCTAAAGTGCCATTTTCTACTCCTGCTATGTGACTGTGAGGTCACCCAGTGTCTGACAACCAAGCTTGCTTAAACTCTCATGGGGCATTTTTTTTTCCATCTCTGTTCCACTTTCTTCATGGCAGAAGCAAAGATTTGTAGCATGCCTGCAACTCTGATAAAGTTGTCCTAAAGCATTTGATTCCACTGATAAATTGTTTTATTAATGTGACTAAGAGCTCTAAAGGGGGAACTCTGTTCTCCCCTGTATCAGAAGTCTCCCTTTGTCCCCCTCTGACTGCAGATTTGACCTTAACTAGCTGTTCGTTGCTTGGCCAGGATTCATACCCTCTGACTCTGCAAGGTTTTCATGTGTTATTATTGCACTAAGATCTCCTTCTTAAAGTTAGGTGATCAAATTGTAGCTTTACCACAGCAAAGACATAACTCTGTCCCACACACCAGCTTATGATGACCTCACAGTTAACTGTGTGGATATTGAGGTCTTGCATCTATTTTTCTGAAGAGGATACAGGCTTGCTAGAAGCCATCCTCACAATTAAGTTTCTTGAACTAAGCTTCACTCTAATCAAGAATCTGTGAAACGACAGCTGTGCCTGACATCGGCTCCTTACAGGCTTTAGAGGGCCAGCTGGTCTGCCATCACTGGTCCCGAGCCTGCTTCTTCCTTCTATCTGTCTAGCTTGTTCATCAAGCTAGAAGTGCCATCTTCTCCCATTCTTCATAATTTTAGTCCTTACATTCCCTTTTTGACCTTAATACCCATTCTCCATGTAGCATACACAGGCATCTTGTCATTTTTACCATGAACTCCTTTCATGAGTCAACTCCTGTAGGAAATCCACTGATGGGATCAGAACCTTCATGATTCAATCATCTCTGTGTGACTGAATACACCAATAAACTAGAGAGCAGCCTTCAATAGAAGTGTCAGTGGTGAACACTTTACATTTATCCAAGAATAGTTGATATCTTGAGTATATATTATATTGGGTATAATTGAGTATATATTAACATAATATATTTTTATTGTTCATGCCTGTGCATTTTGGGACAGTCATTATAGTTTTTTTCCATTGGCCCCTATTTACTAAACCTGTTTAACATACACCCAGTTGCAATAACCAACTTCTTTGGGTGTAGGGGCCAAATTACATGAAAATGAATTCTTTAATTCAACTCTTTTATGTCTCTTCAAAGACTTTTGTTTTAAGCTTAGTGGACAGAGAGGAAACAGAAAAATTTGGTTGCTCTGTAAGTGAAGATAAAGACTGTCTGATCAGTGTCTTTGCTTATGGAACGTTCTCACAGCAACACAAAAGCAACCACGATCCCAAGCATTCTAAATTGCCAATGTTGTGCCTGGAAATTGGGTCTCTACATCCAATGCAGTGAATGTTATAGCTCAGACGCACATTGCAATGTGGAGAACCTGTTCCTTCCATCACTAACTATGTACCCCTTCCCGGCCCCATACATAGTCGGTGGAAGAGAACAAATTCAACGTTTGAATGGAGGAAATGCTGTTAAATTTTCGATTGGGACACTGCACAGATTCCAAACTTCTGTGGGAAAATTTGGATGTGGAAAGTCGCATGGTAAGATCATTGCTCCCACTATGACCAAACATCCTTGGGAAAGGAAAGGTTTTATTTCAACTTGCAGTTTGCAGTGCATCACAGGGGGAATTCAAGACGTAACTCAAAGCAGTAACCACAGGGGGACGCTGCTTACTAGCTTACTTTTGCCCCAGCTTGCTGGCCTCAGCAGAGCACAAGTCCTCAGAAACCTGGGATGAAAGAGACAAAAGGAACACACGGAGGGCCGACAAGACAATTTCCTGATCAAATCGGCAATTCTTTATTCTTTACAGAGCTGTATATACTGTAGCTGCAAGGGGCTAGGTAGGGTGTGGTGGACTAGGGTTGTTAGGAGACTAGTCATTGGAAGAAACAGGAGCCAAGGGCATGTGTAGCCAAGGGCAGCTACAGGTAGGGGAACTTTTTTGCTAGACAATAAGAAACTCTAAAAGGCACTTAAGAGTCTCCAGCCTAACATAATTGGTGTCAACAGGTGTCAGGGTGTTTTGCACCAAGTCAAAAGATGTTACATTTGCAGAAGGGCAAGACAGAGGTCACTTGGTCTCCAACATCTCCACCCTTTTACTAGAAAAATTAAAAGATCAAGGCTTGGTCCCTGAGTGGTGGTAACAGCTGTAGATGGAGAGAAAGACAGAGACCTAACACCCATGGCCAGTTGTAGGCAATCATGTCTTTTGTTGGGGAGAGGTTTTGAGTTATTATTTTTTTCGACATGAACCTCCTTGCAGTTAGGCATTAAGAGACCCCGACATATCCAGTTATGGATATTCTCTTTGCAGTACTTTGTCTGACACTCCCAAGTAATGGCAGCCTTTTGCTCATGAGGTACGGGGAAGCCCCTGAGCTTTTTTAATATGTTTGTATATATAGGGCATTTCAAGACCTTGGTCTATAATTACACAATTAAAGGGGTTTTGATGCCATGGAGTCAAGCTGCTGTCATACAAAGGTCATGATTCTGTTAAATACCAAGAGTCCAAAGCTGACAAGCAATAAAAATCCAATAAAAAGGGTCTTGATAAACTCCATAAGTGTGTTAGACATAATTGGTTGTCATTTTTTGTACAGTACTATTATTAACACATAGGAATCATTTTTTCCCTGAAAAAGGTCTGCAATAATACATGGAGTTAAGTCTGTTTTTGTACATTGCCTTAGCTTTTTGGGGGTTTAGGCATTTTGTCCCCCCATATTTGTCCCAGTCACCAATGTCCCAGTTCCCTCTGGCCAAGTAGGTCAGGCCATCAAGTGTCCAGTGCTGTGAACGTGGTTGTCTGGCTGGCTATTCGAGATGATGCCAGACTTGACTCTCCATTGTACTGCTGTCTGTTGGTGGAGGTTGGAGGTTTGTCCTGTTTAATTTCAAGTTGATTCATAGTAGGTTTTTGGCAGTTGTGGCAACCTGTGAAAGGAAAACATAGGCCTCAGGGGGCTCTTCTACCTCCTGGGCTAAGGGGTTAGATTTTTTTCTTTTACCATTTATAGATCTATTTGGTCTCTGGTCTTGTAATATTTTAAATTTTTTGCCAGGATCTAAAAGGCTGTGGCTCATCCCTAGGGAGCACAGAGCCATGTATTTTTGGTTGTTGTTTTTATTTACTCCAATATCTAACAAATTTAGGTTTTTGAAAATTTTAAACAATGTTAGTTGGAGATGAACATGGGGTCATAGACTCTCTATTCCCCCTTTTTGTTTTTATAATTGTGCTCTAATATTTTAGTAATTGTGTTTTATGATAGCTTGTTTTGGTGGGCCATGAGTTCCCTATTTTTGGGGACAAGCCCAATGTGGCAAAGCATTGAAGAAAGTAGGATTGCCATCAATCAATACTTTTAATATGAAAATTAAACATGTGTTTGTTTTTTAGACTATTTAAACTATTACCTTAAAAATTTTAAGATTTACATACATAAGTTTTTCTTATCTTTTTATATAACACATTGACTCAAATCTTTAATTATTTGTATAGACTTTTTTTTAATCTATTTTAGTAGAATGGCTTTACTCTGAGGCTGTTTTGATCTTTTTTTTTTGTTAAACAGTACATGATGATCTATCAATATTATTTATTTAAAGAGGTAGTTGTTTCTTTTTAATTTGACCTAGAAACATATTAACCTAGTTACAAAAGTCCTGTGTAAGAGGCGTTTGCTTTTTTATGATCTCATTAAGAATCTAAAATGAAAACCAAAACAAAAACATAGATTGTAATAGGATTAGGACATGTGATTAACTGCCTGTGGTTTAGGAGATTTTTAGATTATCATGATCTTTTGGAGTTCTACAGAATCAGTAAATTCTTGGGTGTGGCCATTTTGAATTATTCCATGTGGCTGGATTAAGATGGTTCGAAGGTCAATTAGGTCAATGTCATTTTGAGAAGTTTTGTCTAGGGTGGCAGTCAGGACTGTTGCCATATTGATGAAATTATATACTTAAAACATGGAGACCTGAGCACATGTGTTTTTTTTTTTTTTTTTTGGTAAGGGCATTGGCCATAAATATGGATAAGCACATGGTATATAATAGAAAGGTTTTTTTTTTGTTTTGGTTTGGTTTTTTACCTTTAGAAGATACCCAGTTAAATGTTTTATACTCTATGGTACATGACTTTTTTGTTTAAAAAACTTAAAATGCTTAGCTCTAGTTAGAAGAGCGGCTGTCTTGGCACCATGAGATGTAATAGCATTTAAAGCGGCAGCCAGTGTTACACCTTGAGTATACGAGGAAGAGGAAGATGAATAATAATATGTTGAAATTAATGTATCCCTTAGTATTATCAACAGCACAATGTCCTTGCACTGAGTCTGTATTGTTTTTTCTTTTACTTGTTATAGGGTAAGGTAGCCAGCCTTATCCCATAATGAGTAGAATTGAATCCAAGGCTGGGGGACAATCCAGCCTTAAAGTCAATCTCACCATGTTATTAAAAACTTACATAAAAAAAGATTTATTACTATTAAACTCAGTGGTTCGCATGGGACAGAAGAGGTGTTGAGTTTAGTAATTACTAGCAGGGATAGAAATATACATTTTAATTTTGTTGTATTTACTTTTGCTCTCTTAAGTAATTATGTTATCATAGAGCCATTTTCTTAGGGCAGAAACTCCAAGCTGTAAAGGGACTGAACTGTTTCTGAAAGCAAGGCGCCCTAGGGCAAGGTGTGGAGTTGGTGAATTTTACATGATTTAACCTAGAGTAATTAATAAAAGAAAAGGCCTGCTCAGCCTTGAGCTGTTGTAGGACAGAGATTTAACCATATCCTGTAAATGTAACATTTTTAAAAATATTTTTTCTTCTATTGGGCCTTACCGGGCAATAAATGGTGGAAAATTTCTCTAGATATCTAACAGTTTCTTTTTTTAATTTTTCTTTGGGATCTAAGAACTCTAGAATAACTGCTTGATTTTACATTTAAAGTAGTGGCATTTTGACATATTTTAACTCACTCTGGCTATAACGAAAAAAATCATAACATTTAAGACAAAACAGACACAGACAAATGACAAAATCCCAATGTTGCCAAATCACAAGAGATGAAAATGAAAGACAGATATGAAAGCTCTTAGGCTAACCATCTTTAACTAGGGGAACACTGGTGGCTAGAAGCCGAAGGAATACAATGCCTTTTGAAAGTTTTTTTTTTTTTCCTGAACTCTAGAGGCAAGGTATTTATAACTTTAACCTTCCCTTGGGCAATAATCTCTGATGGGGCTCACTCTCTCACCTGTAGCTCTGAAGGAGCTTACAGGCAGGTTGGAATGTTTTACCTCAGAACATAAACCAAAAAGTAGCTCCTAACAACCTACAACATAAGGAAATTGAAACAATAATAAAAAACCCTTCCAAATGATAAAAACTGAGACACAGATGAATTCCCAGTAAAATTCTACCAGACATTTAAGCTCCATTAGCCAGTTTAACAGGAAAGGGAATAAACAGAGAGACATCTTAATTAAAGAATACCATCTATTGAATGAACCTAACAGACATCTACTGCATATCCTATCCAAATACCAAAGAATACACATTCTATTCCGTACCTGTTGGAACTTTCCCCAAAATGACCATATACTGGGGCACAAAATAAACCTTAACAAATCCAAAAATACTGAAACAACTCTGTGCACTCTCTTAGACCTCAGTGCAGTAAAACTTAAAATCAACACTGAAAGAAGCCTTATTAATTCCACGAACTCACAAAGACTAAAGAACACACTCCTGAATGATGCCTATTTTTCTAATTTTTACTCCCTGCATCCTGAGGGCCTCTTTGAGGCCCATAACAAGTAAGTCATGTTTACTTGTCTCTTGTCCCATAGCAAAACTTACCATAAAAAAACGGGAAGGCGCCTTGAAGAGATGAATCTCTGTAGCTCGGGAAGGCGCCTTGAAGAGGAGGCCTCTGTAGCAATGCTCGGGAAGGTACCTTGATCAAAGTGTTGGACGGTGTTCACAGGAATTGAGGCGTGGTCGAGCCAGACGTTGTGGCACCAGTTGCCCTGGCCAGCTGGCCTCAGCAGAGCATGAGTCCTCAGAAACCTGGGATGAAAGAGACAAAAGGAACACATGGAGGGCCGACAAGACAATTTCCTGATCAAATTGGCAATTCTTTATTCTTTACAGAGCTGCAAGGGGTAGGTAGGGCGTGGTGGACTAGGGTTGTTGGAGACAAGACATTGGAAGAAACAGGAGCCAGGGGCATGTGTAGCCAAGGGAAGCTACAGGTAGGGGAACTTTTTTACTAGACAATAAGAAACTCTAAAAGGCACTTAAGAGTCTCCAGCCTAACATAATTGGTGTCAACAGGTGTCAGGGTGTTTTGCACCGAGTCACAAGATGTTACATTTGCAGAAGGGCAAGACAGAGGTCACTTGGTCTCCAACATACTTTCTCAATTCTTATATAGCCTAGAACCCTCTGCCTATGAGTGGCACTGGCCACAGGGGACTGTATCTTTCTACATCAATTAACAATTAAGAAAATGCCTCTCAGACATGGGCACAGGGCAGGGTGAGGGAGACAATATTATAATTGAGATTTCCTCAAATATCTGTGGGCTGACAGAATGGCAGTTAAAGCTGTCCAGGAAAGACCAGGTGGCTCATCATCAGAGTGTACAGGAAATAGGATGTTTTTTAGGTTGCAGCCTGATCTAGTAGGGTCAATCCTTAAAAACTAGCCCTGCGCCCTAAAGAAAAGGACGTAACAAGTATGTTTTATACATTAGCCATTGGGTCATTGGGTTACAACAAGAAAAAAACTTACATACAGTCTCAAAATTAGACAAATTATTATAAATTTAGAAAGAAAATAAATGTTTAAAAAAAATCCTCTGTCTGGAAATCATTGCAAAATTCTCCATGTGAGAGAAAGAATTGAGGAGGTTCTTGGTGACACACGGTAAGTGCTTCTCTCTAGTTGGTTGTGTTAGTGTTCAAACAAATTTGTTGCTTGAACTTTGGTGACACAGAGAGTGCACAAGGCTTCAAATCTATATTTTCCTTCATTTCCATCAGGTTCTACAACAATCCCACCCAGAAGACTTACTCTCCTAAAAGGGAGACAGAGAGGTAGCTTGCTGGGATGGTTACATATAAGATGTTATCTAAGATGAACCATGTGTTAAATTTTGGTTGCCCCCTCACGGGCTTTGGAGAAGGAACTGAGCATTGCTGAATAGGTCCATTTGTCCAGTGATGGTTTATGCTTTAGTGTTTGTATTGTAAGGCAGTAGAAACATTTGGGGGGTAGGGGACTGTTGGAGAAAGTAAGTGGTGGGCAGGGGATCTTTGAAGAGCTTATCTTACCCTTGGCTGTATTTTAAATCTCTCTGTTTACTGGGTGTGGCAGGATGAGTAGCCTTGTTCCATCATATGCCTCTCCTGTGATTCTTTCTGCTCATCACAGGCCCAACAGAATGGGACCAACTAACCTTGAACTGATATAAGTTTCTTCTGAAACAGTGAGCTAAGCAAGCTTTTCTTCTTTGAAGTTGAGTGTTATTTTTAACATGCTGGACACTGATGGACAAAATTTCTTTGCAGTTTGCTCTGATTTCTTTTGCTGTACATCTCCACTGGTGGATACGTTCCCACATCTGTTTGATAGTTCATGGCAGAAATCTAATATCCACCAATAGACACAGTTCCACCCCACAGTTATCTCTTTGCAATTGTGTTCTTGGCCATAAGATAATTACAGTTAAATTCACTGCATCACCAATCTTGACTCTGCTGGAAATGTTACTTTGGTGCCCTGTCTGTGGAGAGTAGACATTCCTTTAAGTGTCTCCAGGAAGTCATGCATACACAGCTTCATAAAAGTGTGACTAGATTCCTATTGTTTCGGGAATTGAATGGAGACTAGACTCAGCAATGAGTAGATTCCAACCACACTCAGAGAGCAGAAATTCTCTGTCATAGTGTACAGAATTAATCCTGAGCTCCTGCTCTAGAGAAATGGAGGCACAGAACAAAACACACATAGGTTTTTAAAGGATTTCTCCCACCATCCTTCAGCAGTGCCCATACTTTCAGAACTGAGATTTTCAGCACAGAACTGTGTGTTCTTTAGGTTACTGTGGAAATTTTAAACAGTCAGCATTTTATAAAAGCAGGTACTTGGGGCACATATGTGCGAGGGTTGTGACATTTCCAGCAACATATATTTGTAATGCTAATGCAATCTCAGCCGTTTTTAACAAATAAGATGCATTCCAAGCAGATATTGTCTTAAGACAACTGTAAGATAACATTTCTCAAGATGCTTACAGACTGGTTTCATGGGTTCTTTTTCTTTTTCTGTTCTGTCTTGTGGCAGCCTGAGACTGAACACAGACAGTAAGATTTTTCTTTTTTCCAACTTTTAAACACAGATTTAAAGTAGAGGCTTCAAAGCACCATTGCAAAGACCTGTTATTCATACATATGTATGTATGTGTATATATATATATATATATATATATAATTATTTTTAGAAGTACATAAAGTTCTTATCAAATACATTTGTTAGTGTCTACTCACCATACACCATACAGAACCGAGCTATAGAGATGTAGGGCTTTGCCCCCGCCTTCATGTCCTTCTCTCTTAGTGCTAGGCTCTTGGTTAAGAGCTAGCCAGAGCTTGTCAATTGCAAAGCTCAAGTAAACATCTTGACCTTTATGCTAGCCAGATTGCAACTTCCTTTTTCCTGTCTCCACCTGTGTGTCATTAATAGAAGATGTCTCCTGAGAACCTGAACCTTTAACCTCTGGCAAAGCCCCACCTCAGGGTACATAAGGCTTGCTGCCTCTCAATAAAGTCAGTCATTTTCCTTTCCTCCTACCTAGTGTGTGTGTCTGTGTCTCTGTCTTATATGTTTCATTCAATCCGCAGCCCTCCGCCAATCCGGACTCTGTCAATGAAGGTAGCCAGGGCGCTACAGCTTGAGGTTTCCCCGGAGGTCGGAAAAAGAGGACTTGTTGACGGATCGCTCGGGAAGGCTGGTCAGCAAATGTAAGTATTTTTGGGCATATTGGACAAATGCGTGCTTCAGGCTCTCATGATCTTTTCACAGATCAATTGGTAACTGTACTTAAGAGATAGGATAGCTAGAGATTTCAGTTGAAGTCTAATCATTTATGTGTGCTCTTTCTGATTTTTGATGTAGGCATTCAGAGATTTAAATTTCCCTCTTAGAGCTTCTTTTAAAGTGTCCCAGAAGTTTTGTTGTGCTGTCCAGAAAACTTTTATTTCTTTCTTAATTTCTTCTTTGACTCATTCATCATTCGGGAGTGTGTTGTTTAGTCTCCATGAGTTCGTGAAATTAATACAGCTTCTTTCAGTGTTGATTTTAAGTTTTATTGCATTGAAATCTGAGAGAATTTTAGTATTTTTGGATTTGATGAGGTTTATTTTGTGCCCCAGTATGTGGTCAGTTTTGGAGAGAAAGTTTCAACAGGTGCGGAATAGAATGCATACTCTTTGGTATTTGGATAGATAATTTAGTTGATGTCTGTTAGGTTCATTCAATATATATGGTATTCTTTAACTGAGGTGTCTGTCTGCTTATTCTCTTTCCTGTTGAACTGTCTAATGGAGTTTAAATGTCTGGTAGAATTTTGCTGTGAATTTATCTGGGTCTCAGCTTTTATCATTCCAGAGGTTTTTGTATTATTGTTTCAATTTCCTTATATGTTATGGGTGGTCAGGTACCGGGATCGCCAGCAGGTAGGGCAGTGGAGAAGCTAGTCCAACCGGCCTCTCCCAGGGCTGAGAGGGATGGTGAGTATTGATGATTTGGAACCTCTCCACTCCGGAGAAAAAACAACACCGAGCTGGGAGTCTGTCCAAGCAGGATCTCGTTTATTGAAGCTTACAGGATGACTTACATAGGGTAGGTGCAGGACTAAAAGGGAGTGAAGGACCAATCGTTTTTTGCATGTAAGCTGCAGCCTGGCAAAATCCATTTTGATAGGCTACCAGACTCGGGTGAGGCTCAGACAGCTGCATTCCAAACAGTTGGTGACAGTTGGTTGTAACGCTTGGAAACGGTTAGAAGTCTGGCCATGGCAAGCAGGAAGGCAAGACTCACGCTAAAGCCAAGTTGTGCTCATCATGCGCTGGCCTGCTGCTCATGGTGGATCCTGTGCAGACACCAAATTGGTGTAGTGCACTACAGCCCAGAAATCCTGGACTCAAGCAATACTTCTGCCTCAGCCTCCCAAGTAGCTGGGACTACAGGCGTGCACCATCACGCCTGGCCCCTGCGATTCTGTGAGAGGCCCGTAGTGGGGCCAGCCAGCGTCCTGCCCTGCCAGCGTCCTTCATGCTGGACAGCGGCCGCCATTTTTGCCTGCTGGCTGCTCTGAACCACAGACACAAGGCGTTGTCACCCTGCTACCTAGCACATCATCCCACACCACCTGCAACTGGAGTGCAGAATTAGAGGCAGCCAGGGGTGGTGATTCCCCAGCTGCTGCCCAGGAGGGGGCGATCGTCAGCGGTGCCTGTTCACCGCATCCTGTACATTTGGTCCCACAGGGAACTGCAACCCCACCCTAAAAGAGCAGGCCAGAACCACAGTGGTGCTGATGAGAGGCCAAACAGTCAGGAACCATTTTTTTAGTTTATGTTTTGAGGTGAAACATTCCAACCTGCAGGGAAGCTCGTTAAGCTCAGAAAGTAAACAAATCAAGAGCTTCAGGAAGTCCCTGAAATTGACCAGGTTCCCTAATTTGACTTCCTGCCTGAATTCCTGTCCTCTGGATAGGGGTATAAATACGGTGAGCAAAATAAAGTTGGGGCCTCAGTATTTCAGAGTCTGTTCAGATAGAAAAAGTTCAAAAAAAAAAAAAAAAAAAAAGAAGGCAAATGCAAATAGGATCTGAGATTGAACCTTAAACAGAGGAAGAAAGTAGAGCTAAATCTTCCACTCCACCAGAGGACCCAGCTTTTGTGGAACCTAAAATGAAGCATCTATTCAAGAGTTTTTAGATCCCAATGAAAAAGTGGAGAGAGGAGGAAGCTGTTAGATATCTGAGAGAGGAGGATTTTCCCCCATTTATTGCAGGGCAAAGCCTGAAGCTGAGCTGAAGGAAGAATATTTAGAAGAAATGTGGCATTTACAGGGCGTGGTTGAATCTCTGTATATGTTACAGTGTATAAAAGATAAAAGAATACTCTATGTAATCTTAAAATTTCTAGTCAAGGTTTATTCAGGGATGTTTGGTTTTTGCTGGAGTTTTAGCTGCATAGGATACAGTAATTAAAAGTACCAGATTGGTGGAAGTTCATGCAGTAACTACTGTGTCTCAAATTATCATTGCTTCTCCCTTTAAGCTGTATGGATTGGTTAATGGCCTCTTATTGTAAACAAAATTCACGCCATAGAGCTGTTCAAGAACAGCTGGATAGTGGTTATACAGAGCCTTGTAATTGACCAATTTTTGTCATAAAAAGGTCACAAAAAATGGAGGTTATTATAAGATCTTAGAAAGGTTAATGAAACAATAGAACTTTAAAAAATCAATTACAAAAAATAATGGCCCAAATCCGGTATTAATATGGGGAAGAGGACATGATTGTTTTTCCATAGGATGCTGCGAATGAAAGGTGGCTGCCAGAAAAGCTGGTCTGATTCACAGGGACTGAACAAGGGAAAAGTGATGCTAATGTTGCTGTGGAATCAGTTCCTGATGACACACGGAGAGCTGTATTGAACTTACATAATAAACTCAACTATGCTACATCTAGCCATATAGAAAGAAAAGGAGATTGTGATAATGGTGAATGATACTCAACTGACAGGACATCATTACATGGAAATATTATCAGCAAATCAGGATTCTACTGCAGGAAATGATGCCAAATGAGAAAAATGACTAAGTGCGGACTTTGGTGATTAGATGACTGTTTCCCACAGACTTATATAGGGAAATGGGCAGCAGCCATGGACAAAGTCAAGGGACGAGTGATAGCTTGCATAAGTCAACCCTATGTACATTTGACCGGACAGTTAAATATCGCTCATAATGGTACCATGTTTGATGTTTCCTGTATTCAATGTATTTTTTGTGTTTCAATATAATTTGCTTAATTGCACTTCAGTCATTCCCATGAGAATGAAAGTTATGGTATTTTAGGAATTTTCATTTATTATGATTTCTTAGTATGTGAATTGAGGGTATAAGAGTAAGCCGTTACTACTGGAATAATTATTGGAATAATTACCATGATGCCTGATTCTAAGGATGCTGGGATGTGGCTCACTAGCCTCTAGTTAATTTGGGTGGCCTCCAGAAATTGCTGACTTTCATAAATGAGTAGCCAGAGACAGGTAAGCCCAAGGGGGGGGGGGTGTCAACCTAAGACAGGGAATCAGCCTCTGTGGCTGGTTTTCCAATGACAGGTAAGACAGGCACTGGTGTCCTTGGTGACCTAAGATAGATGCTCATTTATGTAAGAGAAAAGGGAAATCTAGGGCTCTGGCCCCACCAGATGCCCTTCTTTCTTAGTGCTAGGCTCTGGGCCAAGAGCTAGCCGGATCTTGTCAATTGCAAAGCTCAATCAAGTAAACTTGACCTTTAAGCTAGCCCAATTGAAAGTTCCTGTTTCCTGTGTAGAGCTGTGTGCCATCAATAGAGGATGTCTTCTGAGAACCTGAACTTTTACCCTCCTGCAAACCTCCACCTCAGGGTATATAAGGCTTGTTGCCTCTCAATAAAGTCAGTCATTTTCCTTTCTTCCTACCTATTGGGTGTGTCTGTGTCTCTGTCTTATGTGTTTCATTCAATCTGCAGCCTTCTACCAATCCAGACTCAGTGAATGAACGTAGCCAGGGTGCCAGAGTTCTCTGACTACACCCGGATCATAGCATACTTGCCTGGCCTCACACAAAAGTGTGAGGGGCCTCACACAACCCCCTCACACACACACACATGAATTATTAATCTATTCATCTTCAGGCAGGACTGTCACCCTGGGTTATTGGTGTATGGTCAAGGTAGTTAGTCAAAAGTCCCCTTAGTGGCACAGGGTAACATAAGCAGGTATGTTGATAGAGAAGAGGTTAGAGAAATATGAAGCATGGGGAAGGCTGGAATGCAGAAAGGGAGACACAGACTGGAGAAATAGCGGAGAACTGGCTCGAAAATCAGCCAGCCTAGCATCAAACACTGCTTTCCAAAAAGAACTGCATTCTGACAGCTACATCAATGAATGTGAGGCAGACTCTTCCAGAGTCAACAGATAAGTCTGTGGCCCACTGGGCACCTTGATCTTGACCCTGAGCCAAGACAAAGAAACCCAAAGACAATGTGCCAGAGTTTTGATTTACAGAACTACAAAGTAATCATTTTCATTGGCTCAGGCTGCAAAGCTTGTGGAACTGTTGAGGGCAATGATAGCATTGTAGCTAAATCTAAAGTATCATTGTAATGTGCTTTCTAATCACATAATTCTAAGCAGGAATGCTCAGGGAATGTGCCAGCCAGAAAAGGCTATTTCCTCAAAAATCTGACTCTTGACCAAGAAACAGGGCAACATTTATACTCTCTGGGTACAAAGGAAAAAAAAAAAACCTTTTCTCAGACAAGTCAGTAGACTGAATTCACAAAATTAAAATCTAATGATAGCATTATAGCAATATGGATATAATTATATTATTCCAGATACACATTCCAAAAGGTTTAAAGGAACATGAATATAGCCATAGTCATATAACATGTGCATTCCAATTATATGGTTTTAAAAGTGTATTTTGCCTGTATCTTACATCTATTTACACTGACCTGTGATAAACTATAAATATTATTTTACACATTTATAATTTAGCTTCTTACATCACTTCACCTTTTCCCAACAGGCCCTTTATTAACTTTTAATGTTTTACCTATTATTTTTATTTGATGTGGATGAGTGTCTTGCCTGCTTGTGTATAAGTGTACCACATGGGTATAATGCCCACAGAGGGTAGAAGAGATTGTCAGATTCCTTGGAACTGGAGTAATGTATGATTACAAGGCATTGTGTTGATGCTGGAACTCAAACCCAGGTTTTCAAGAGGACAGCACATATTTTTAACCCTGGAGTCATTTCTCTAGCTCCAGCCTGCAATAATTTTTGTCATTGCTATAACATTCACAGACTTGATGGAATACATAAGTCAAAGATGTTGACATTATTTTCCTTCAAATTGAAATTGTGATAGCAGTGATGGTGAGCTAATATTACGATCTTAGTAGGGATGTTTTCCTTGTAGATATTGTCGAAAATACTTGACTTCCTTCCCTTTGCAGATTTCTGACGCTCTTACATTCATCCATTCATTTGTTGTGTCTGTGTATGTTTGTGCACGTAGCATACTACTTTTGCGGAGGTCAGAGGAAGATGTGCAGGGTGTGGATTCACTTCTTTACCACATGGGTCCCAGGTAGCAAACTCAGATCATCAGGTTTGGAGGCAAAGGCCTTTGTTACTTCATTACATGCATTAAATACAGAGTGACCTTGTCACAAACACTCAAGCCATACTCAGGGTGCAAGGAGAAAGTTATTTTCTATTACCTGTGCACCTCAGACTGGGAAAAACCTGCAAAGAAACCGAGGCACCAGCCAGATTCACATACAGGTTGTTATAGGGTTTTTCATGTCATTCCTTGGTAGTAATTACATTGGTGGATTTAAGTCTTATGGCACAGGAGTATACCTGTCACTTAGGTTATTGCAGGAAATTTAAACAGCCAGTGTTTTAGAAAAAGGAGATATATTTTGTACAAGTGAGTAGAAACTTCCCAATAATACACTGATTCCAGTAGAATCTTAGCTGTTGTTACAAATCAGTCACGTGGGAGCCAATGCTCATTCAAAGACCACTGCAAAAGGTACCCAAAGACTGCAGCATTTGAAGCTGTCTGCCTTGTCTTATCTCAGCCTGAGACTGAGCTCATTGTGGCCTCTTTGATTTGGGTACAAGTAGAACCGTTCAGTGTCCTAACGGTTCCTTCTACAGTTGTCAATGAGCAAACTTATTATTAAGTTTATTAGAAGTACAGAAGGTTCTTACCAAACACATTTGATAACTAGTAGGTATTCAACTACCGCTTGGGAAAAAATTCATGCTAACGTCATAGTTCATGAATTTCTCATTAAGCTAATTTTCCTGATCACCTCTGTCTACTGAGTCACATCACTGACCCTTTTGTAATTTTCTAGTGCTCTTTTGGCATGTGCCCTGCTCTTATCTTCAAAGTAAACAATACTGAACTTTTAAAATCTTCCTCTACTTTAACTGCACTTGTCTGGCATTGCAATTTTAAGACCTCCTGGGATTAATTTAAACTCATTTTCATAATCCTCACAATACTCAGGACTTCAATATCCTTCATTGAATGGCAAGTGCAAAGTCCCTTGGTTTGGGCCATGAGTTAGATGACCCACTTGATACAGAAAGGAAGCATCAAAAGCCTTTCTAATGAAGTTATCCATGATCAGTGTCTATCAGAAGAAGGCCCAAGCACCTAGTATACACCAGGACTCTGTTTTGGGTTCATGGCTGTTCACCTGTGAGTCCATTGAGAAAAGGTGAGGAGATGGGGTGAATAAGGTAATTCCAACAAGTCAGCTCAAACCCAGTCACAACCATCATATGCATGGTTAGCTTCACTGCAAATGGCACCCAAAGACTGGAAGCTTTTGAAGCTTTTGTCTTATCTCAGCCTAAGACTGAACTCAGTGTGGCCTTTTTGATTTGACTACAAGTAGAAGCATTCTGTGTCCTAATGGTTCCTTCTACAGATAGAATGTACTAAACGCAGAACCTTTGTACAAGCAAGCTTTTAAAAAATAATTGTATATCTTATTTTCATTTTATGTGTATGCATCCGATGCTTGGAACCTCCATTGGTGTGGCATTCGATGAATGCTGTTCCACTTAGGCTCTTTTGTTTGAATGCTTGGACCCTAGTTGGTGGTGCTGTTTGGGGAGAACTTTTGGGGGTGAACTCTTGCTGAAGGAAGTACATCACTGGGGGGTGGGAACTGAGGGTGTGCATCCTGGCTCCACTTCTCATTGACTTTCTCTGCTTCCTGTACGGTGGCTGAAGATATGAACTCACCAGCCTCCTGCTGCCAAACCTCACCAACCATTATGGACTCCTCCTCTGGAGCACTGAGCCAAAATAAACTTTTCCTTCTGTGAGTTTTTTTTTTTTTCAATTATGGTCTTTTGTCATAGATTAAAAAACGTAATCAATACAGGAATGTAGAATATGAATGTAAAAAATCTGAATTTTGCCCAGATACATACTATTAACATGGAAGTAATTGCTATTTTTGACACATCTTTTATCTCCAGGAAAACTCAAATACATCCTGTGGACTGAGTGAAGGAATATAAATCTTTTCTTGGTAAGGTAAAAGGATCTGTTCTCATTCAAGACTAGGTTTTATATATTCAAGGAAACTAACAGAACAGGTAACTCTCATCTAACTGCTCATATACACTGACAACACATGCAAACAGACACACAGATTTTGGAAATGTCACATTAGAATTCCACAATTAAAGCTCAGTATCTAGTTTTTGTAGGATTTTCATGGTGGTATTTCTGAACTCATAGCTCATATATTTAGCTCAAAGGTCTTTTGGGCTGGAGGGAGACCCGGCAGTTAAGAGCACTGGCTGCTCTTGATGGAGACTTGGGTTTGGTTCCCAAAAGCAACATGGTGGTAACAACTGTTGGAAACTCCAATCCAGGGATCTAACCTCTGCAGGCATTGCATTGGACAGACTCAGGTGCACTTACATGCATGCAAGCAACACACTCATACACATAAAACAAAAATAATAAAAATTTAAAAAGATCTTTGAAAGTACTCATGACATCCAGCTTTGGAACATGGAACTCTTCGAGGACACTTGAGTAACTATTCTTGGGGCAAACATGAGTAAACTATACTCACATCAGATAAGAAACAAGTGATAGATCAAATTAAAGATACCACCGTAGTCCAACTTGGTCATACAATGAGTTTTATTGGGTTATTAACAGGAGTATAGAGAAAGGGTTATGTACAGAAGCAGATATAATTCAAAGACAGCTGTATCACCAAAGCATCCATCCTTACAGGAATGACAGTTCATGG
This sequence comes from Eospalax fontanierii, assembly GCA_035773235.1. Lineage (NCBI taxonomy): Eukaryota > Metazoa > Chordata > Mammalia > Rodentia > Spalacidae > Eospalax > Eospalax fontanierii. The sequence goes on along the minus strand of JAJHUQ010000048.1, from coordinate 3,122,171 downwards.
AAACAAGAAACCTGGGGAGCATTGCACAACCTGTCGTCTGCTCATCATGTTGGGGAGTGTCCTTTCTAGGTAGGTCAGCTGGGCTTGTTGCTCTACTTATGTAAACCTCTTTATAGGCAGCTCCTGCTGTCTGAGTGTTTTTCAGCAATCCTTAGGGCTTAAGTATGCTTGGGGCAGGAAGGGCTTAGTGAACTTGTTCAGTTTCTCTGGGAGTTCCTGAAGCTATTCAGTTGTTTCCCTTTTTTTGTTTTTGAGAACATCCTGTTGTTTATCTTCCTTTCAACATCTTGATTAGCTTCTCTCCAACATGGAATGTCTCCATCCTTTTTATATAGGAGACTGATCTCACATCACACAACTCTACCTGATTCTTTGGAGATTACAAGGGTACACAAGAATATGTTCTAATGAGCGAACACAAATTCTGCTTCATGGGGCACTAAAACAGAGGATATATAAAGTAAGTAAGAATGGGGACCAGAGGGATGGCTCAGTGGTTCAGAATGCTCACTGCTACTGGAGAAGACCCAGGTTAGAATCCCAGCACCAACATGGTAGCAAGCAGCCATCTGTAACTCCAGTTCCAGGGGAACTGATGTTCCCGTCTCTTCACAAGCTCTGCATGACATGGGTACACTTATATACATGCAGGTACTAAGACACACACACACATAAAATAAAAATAGATAAATTTTTCAAAATTACACTAAAGATGACTGAAGAGATGGCTCAGCAGTTAAGAGCAGGTACTCCACTTGAAGAGGACCTGAGAAAGATTCTCAGCATCCACATGGGGCAGCCCACAACCACCTATAACTATAGCTGCAAGAGATCTGATGCTTTCTTCTGGCCTCCATGAGTACTAATGCACATAGCCTCTTCCACACAGAGACATAATTAAATTTAAAAATAATTTTAAAAATATTTTATTTTTTTTGTATTTTATGCATATGAGTGTAGTCCCTGCATGTGTGTGAGTGCACCCGTGTTGAGCAATGTCTGCAGAGACAAGCACATCAGAGCTATGGATAGTTGGAGCTATGGGTAGTTGTTAGTGATCATGTGAGTTCAGGGAATCCAACCCAAATACTCTGCAAGTGTAGTGAGTGATCTGAACCCCTGAGCCATCTCTCCAGTCCCTAAAATAAATTTTTAAATAAATGACTCAAGGGTACATTGTCTTATAATTATCCAAACACAATGGAAGTTTACATGTATAACCAAAAACAAATGGCAAATTTGGCATCTGACTAAATCATACCTTTTTTATTAAAATGAAGAAAAAATCACCCCCATCCAGGACAGTTTCTGGACCTACCCTGGAATCATGATTAGAGAAGATGGTATGATCTTCTCTCAATTATCCCTGTTCTGTCTCTTGTTGGTAAGGGATTTTTAGATACAACATGTGGCTTATTCTTTTTTCATTAAACTTCTAGTTATTTCCAAACAAAATAGCATGGAACACATTGAAAGGAAGAGTCTCCACAAAGTCTAAGCCTTAAAATTTAGAAAATGATCTTCAAGTCTGGGCAAGCTGACCATTTGTTTTTACAAACTCAAGCAAGTCAGAACAGCCAAAGTAAGGCTAAGTAGACAGAGGCATCTGGTCTGTGCCATCTGTCTCTGGGAATTAAAATAGACATGAAGACAACTTGGACTAGACATTTCTGAGAAATCTGGACTAGAATGGGCAAGCAAGTACTTTGTCTTGTCAAGAGTCCCAGTGGCCCATGGGAGATGGCTGTAGGTGTCATGCATACTTTTAAAGTTTCCTTCATATTTCCAAATCTTTCCACTTCTCCATCCAAACTTTTGGAGGTTTGGTAATACAAACATAGAGTTCAAAATACACAGATACACGGTGCATTTTATTTACCCCCATAATTCACTGATGCCATCTGGATAAATAAAACAGCTGAATCCATTGGAAGGAATGGAACATGGGCTATGAGCTGTTAGGATTAAGTTGGAATTTTGTTCCTGGAGGATAACTCTGTTATTTGGTCAGGAATGCTTTGTATCACAAATGCACATGCTCTGAACTTCACAACTTCTGTTCTAGGAGAATTAAGACATTGTAGTTGGAAGGAACAACTTTACACCAAGTTGTGTATTGCTGGAGAGAATCACATAGAATTGTAGAAGGCATAAAAACAAAATTCTTCCCTGCCCTTGTTTATATGACTGTAAATGTGTGTGTGTGTGTGTGTGTGTGTGTGTGTGTGTATGTGTTTATGCGTCTGTGTGGATATGTGTGTTTGCAGGCCCAAGCACACATATATACATGTGCATGTGGAGGACAGAAAACAACTACCTTGGGTTTCATTTTTTTGAGGCACAAACCACTTTTTTATTTATATATTTTACTATTTTATTATTTTTGTTTCTTGTGAATGAGTGTTTTGCCTGCATGTAGGAAAGTGTATCTGTGTCATGCAATGGCCACGGAGGTCAGAGTAGGGTGTTGTATTTCCCTGAAACTGAAGTTATAAAGAGTTATAAGTTGTATGTGGGTGCTGGGAATCAAACCAAGGTCCTCTGCAAGAGCAGCCATTGCTTTTACCTACTGAGTCATGTCTCCAGTCTCTATTATTTAATTTTTGAGACAGTTTCTCCCTGGGCTAGAATTCACCCAGTGGGCTATGCTATGTGGACAGTGAGCCCCACGAACCCACATTTCACATTGTTAGGATTACCAATGCACTAAAGGATATCCAGGCTTAATTTCTTTTAAGACTTATTTTCTTTAAGTCATAAACACATGGATATGTGTGTTTCTGAGTATGGGTTTTGCATGGTGAGTGCAGGAAACTGTGGAGGCCAGAAGGGGAATTGTCAAGCCCAAAGCTGGAGTTACATGCAGTTGAGAGCCATGTGGCATGGGTGCTGGGAACCAAACTTGTGTCCTGTAGAAGAACAGTGTGTGGTGTTCATTGTCGTCACATTCCTCCAGCTCCTGGGTCCAGCTTTGTCATATGGTTTCTAGGGCTTGAACTCAGGCCCTTCTGATTCTATGGCACACACTTCAGTAAGTGAGCCACCTCTCTCATCCCTACAAGGGTCCTGGAGAAAGCCAGGACATGCATGTAACACGGCAAAGTGGAGATTGCCTATCATGTTTGAGAGAGAGAATTTGGGAAGACTTCAGGTTCACTAATTCTCTCTCATAACACATGTGCACATAGGCAAACACAGAACAAAACTGAAATAATCCTACAGAGTATGCCTGAAAGGCACTGCTGAGATCTTTCCTTTAACATGGAACTTCGTGCCTTTAACATGAAGCTCCCTGAATCATTTGTATGGAGAGCTTTAGTGTCAACTTGACACACCTGGGTTGAAGGAGCCCCACCTGGAGAACTGCTGCCATTGGACTGGCCTGTGATCATGTCTGTGGGGTATTTCTGGGTTGTTGAGTGATGTGGGAGGGCCTAGTTCACTATGGGCAGTGCCACCCCTGTGTACATTATTCTGTATTGTATAAGAAAGCAGGCTGAACATAGGCCAGGGGAGCGAGCCAGTAAACAGTGTTCCTTCATGGCCTGTGTTCAAGTTCCTGCCTCCAGGTTCCTGCCGTCAATTCCTATCTTGGGTCCCCTTAGTGATGAACCCAGATGTAAGCCAAAGAAACCCTTTCCTCCCAAAACTGGTACTGGACAGAATACAAATGCTTTGTACCAGCAATTGAAAGAAAGCTAGAACAAGCCCATATCTTTTCATCTAATTTATTTTCGTGTGTTTGAAAGGAAGTTATAGGTAATACCCCACTGCTGCATAAATAAATCACTATGAATATGCATAGTTAAGTGGAGACCAATATTTGTCTGTATCTTCTTTCCTTTTGGATGTAAAACTTATCTAACAATGACATGCAAAAATTTTAAGAATATTCATGAATCAGCGAAAGCAAATTTTACTCACGTATCTATAAGCAATAGATTTTAAATGATGGCACTGAAATAATTTACCATGAAAATGATAACTGATATGATCCTGCACATCATGTGATTAGGAACAGGCAAGTTAAAGTAATAAATAAAGGAGTAATGACCCAGAGCAGAGGCATTGTATGCAGGGAAGCAGGAAGTCTCATTTCTCCCTGGTGCAAATGTAAAGTAATACAGACTCTTTGGATGAATATTTGGAAGTGGTTTAGAGAACTAATGACCCCTCAGACAGGGGGATGGTTCAGTGGTATAATATCACTTGCCATGCAGGCATGCAGACCTGAGTTCACAGCCTGAGATGACGAGTTTTAAAAAGCCAGGCCTGTGGGTGCAAACCTGTAGCCTCAGCGCTGTAATGGGAGAGTCTGGAGACTCCCTGGAGCTTAATGGTGTTAAGCCTCACTCAAGAATCAGTGAGAAATCTTGACTCAAGATATCAAGGCAGGGGTTTATGGAGCAGGACAACTGATGTGTTCCTCTGGATAGTGAATGGCAGTGCAATTATACATGCATATGCACACACGTATGCACTTATAACACACACAATAATAACCCTAAAAACTCTCTTCACATGCCATGCAGCAGTCTTTCCCCTTACATTTACCCAGGGGGGTAAAATCATAACACCAGTACATACCAATGCCCATGCACACATATGGGAGCACACATACCAGAGAGCTTGGGAAGAGTCAAGCTGTCCTTCAGTAAATGAATATATGAAATTATGATGCATCCAGAGAACAAAATAATATTCAGCTCTTAAACAATATGATCCAGCCAGCTAGGCAAAGGCACAGGGAAGCCTTGAAACATAATTCTACTTCAAGGAGGTCACTTGGGAAATAATGCATCTCAATTCACGTGTTGGTTATCTGTGTCTATTATGTACCGGTGTTTTGGATGTCTTTAACATGTCTTGTATATGTGCTGCGTCTTTGGTATGTGTTGCACATGTGGTGCTTTGTGTCTGCATGTTGCATATATGCCTGTATGTTCTGTTTGTTTAACGGTTCAGTCTACAAACTTCCCAGCTGAAGGAGCACTTCTGTGCCTGTAGCTCACCCAATCCCTCAAATGCTGCTCTCGCTAGGAACAGTTTACCTTCAGCTGATTGGTGCATTTCCTGGTCAACTTAATTTTCACTACTGCAGCAAGTACTTTCCAAATGTGCACAGTAATGTTATGAAAATATATTCATTTATATATTCAAATGTATATGTAAATATGAAATATCACATTGTCAAGTGCAGGCTCTGATTCCTATTCTATTAAAAGTTAAAGACATTTATTTCTTAATGTTAGGCAAAATTCCTCCTAGTCCTCAGTCATTTTCCCTGGACACGCAAGACTTTTTCATTTTTTCAAGAATTCCCAGTACTCAGTCTTGCTTCCCAAGAACCCCAGTACTCAGTAACGTGTCCCTGGACCCCAGGTACTCAGCAACATGTGCCTGGAATCCCATTATTTAGTCAGGTGTCCCAAGACTACCAGTACTCTGTCAGGTTTCAATAGACTCCAAGTAATCAGTCACATTTCCCTAGACTCCCAGTACTCATTCACTTATCCCTATATCCCCAGTGCTCAGTCACTTGTCCTCCATGACCAGTAATCAGTCACATATTTCTGGAACCCAAGAAGTCATTCACGTTTCCCTGGGTGTAGCGCCCTGGCTACGTTTATTGAATGTGTACAGATCGGCGGAGGGCTGCAGATTGAATGAAACACATAAGACAGAGACACAGACACACACACTACGAAAGAGGAAAGGAGAAAGACTGACTTTATTGAGAGGCAGCAAGCCTTATGTTTACCCTGAGGCAGGGCTTTGCAGGAGGTTAAAAGTTTAGGTTCTCAGGAGACATCTAGCCACATGACACACATCTAATGTAAACTGAGGGCTAGCTTAACAGTCAAGTTGTTTACTTCAGAACTGCAACTGGCAAGATCCGGCTAGCTCTTGGCTGAGAGACTAGCACTAAGAGAGAAGGGCATGCAGGGTTGCCAGACCTATATCTTCCCCTTTTCTCTCACATAAATGAGCATCTTTTTTAGGTCGCCAAGGACGTCAGTGTCTATTTTACCCATCATTTGCAAACCAGCCACAATCTCTGGCCACAGAGGCTGATTTCCTATCTTAGGTTGACAGACACCCCCTTGGGCTCACCCGTCTCTGGCTACTTATTTATGAAAGTTGGTAAATTCTGGAGGCCATACAAATTAACTAGAGGCTAGCAAGTTACAACCCAGCATTCTTAGAACCAGAGATCATGGTAATTATTCCGGTAATGTAACAAAGGCTTATTTTTATATATTCAATACATATATTAAGGTTTTGTAACATTTATAGGAATTATCATTTAAAATACCATAACTTTTATTCTCATGGAAATGATTGAGATGGAGTTATATTCAAGTTATATTGAAACATAAGAGATAAATTGAACACACAAAACATCAAACCTGGTACCATTATGGGCAATAATTAACTGTCCAAACATACATAACGTTGACTTATGTAAGCTATTACTTGTCTTTGACTTTCTCCATGGCTGCTGTCTGTTTTTCTATATAAGTCTGTGGGAAACTGTCATCTGATAAACAAAGTTCTTTCTGCACTCAGTCCTTTTTCTCATTTATCAGAATTCTTAGCAGTAGAATCCTGATTTACCGATATTTTTCCATGTAGTGATGTACCGTCAGTTGAATATCATTCTCCATCACTGCAATCTCTTTTTCTTTCTATATGGCTAGATGTAGCATAGTTGAATTTATTATATAAGTCTAAAACAGCTCTCCATGTGTCATCAGGAGATGATTTCAGAGCAACGTCACTCTTTCCTTGTTCAGTCCCTGTGAACTGAACCAGCCTTTCTCAGCATCCTGTGGAAAGACACAATCATGTCCTCTTCCCCACATTAATACTGGGTTTGGACCATTATTTTTTGTAATTGATTTTTTAAAGTTTTATTGTTTTATTAACCTTTCTGAGGTTTTATAATAACCTTCATTTTTGTGAATTTTTTATGACAAAACTTGGTGAATTAGAAGGTTCTGTATAACCATTTTTAGCTGTTCTTGAACTGCTCTGTGGCCTGAATTTTGTTTTCAGTAAGAGACCATTAATCTATCCATACAGGTTAAAGGGAAAAGTAATCATAATTTGAGACACTGTAGTTACTGTACAAACTTCCATCGATCTGGTACTTTTAATTTCTGTATCCTATTTGGCTAAACTTGGGCAAACACCAAACATTCCTGAATAAACCTTGACTAGAAATTTTAAGATTACATATAGTTTTTTTTTTACCTTTTATATACCATAACATTTATTCAACTGCGCCCTGTAAACGCTACACTTCTAAATATTTTTCCTTTAGCTCAGCCTAGGACTTTGCCAGTCAATATATGGTGGAAAATCCTCCTTTCTCTGATATCTAATAGCTTCCTCCTCACTCTCCTATTTTTCTTTGGGATTTAAAGACTTTTGACTAACTCTTTGAATTTCGGTTCCACAAAACCTGGGTCCTCCAGCGGAGTGGAAGGTTTAGCTTTACTTTCCTCCTCCGCTTCAGATTCAATCCCAGATCCTATTTGCCTTTCTTCTTTGAACCTTTTTTATTTGAACAGACTTTGAAATACTGAGGCCCTATCATTGTTTTGTTTTCTGTATTTATACCCCTATTTAGAGCATAAGAATTTAGGCAGGAAGTCAAATTAGTGAACCTGGTCAATTTTAGGGCCTTTTTGAAGCCCTTGCCTTCTTTACTTCCCGAACTTAATGAGATTCCCTGTAGGTTGGAAAGTTTTACCTCAAAACATAAACAAAAAAATAATTTCTGACCACCCATAACATATAAAGAAATTGAAAGAATAAAATAAAAACATCTGGAGTGATAAAAGCTGAGACCCAGAAAAATTTACAGTAAAATTCTTCCAGACACTCAAACTCCATTAGACAGTTCAACAGGAAAGAAAATAACCAGAGAGACATCTTAATTAAAGAATACCATATATTGAATGAACCTAACAGACATCTACTGAACATTCTACCTATATACCAAAGACTACACATTCTATTCAGCACTGTTGAAACTTTCTCCAAAACTGACCATATAATGGGGCACAAAATAAACCTCATCAAATCCAAAATAATGAAATAGCTCAATTTCATTGCATTTTCCCAGACCTTAATGCAACAAAATTTAAAATCAACACTGAAAGAAGCCTTATTAAATTCATGAACTCAGGGAGACTAAACAACACACTCCTGAATGATAAATAAGTTAAAGGAGAGATTAAAAAAGAAATGAAAGTTGTCTGGACAGCACAACAAAACTTCTGGGACACTTTAAAAGAAGTCCTAAGAGGGAAATTTAAAGCTCTGAATGCCTACATCAAAAATCAGAAAGAGCACACATAAATGATTAGACATTGACTGAAATCTGTAGCTATTCTATCTCTTAAGTACAGTTACCAATCGATCTGTAAAAAGATCATGAGAGCCTGAAGCACCCATTTGTCCAAAACGCCCAAAAATACTTATGTTTGCCGGCCGGCCTTCCCGGGCGGTCTGTCTGCAATCCTCCTTTCAGATCTCCGTGGAACCTCGAGCTGTAACACCCTGGCTATGTTTATTGACTGAGTCCGGATTGGGGGAGGGCTGTGGATTGAATGAAACACATAAGACAGAGACACAGACACACACACTAGGTAAGAGGAAAGGAGAATGACTGAATTTATTGAGAAGCAGCAAGCCTTATATATACCCTGAGGCGGGGCTTTGCTGCATGTTAAATGTTTAGGTTCTCAGGAGACATCTAGCCACATGACACACATCTGATGTAAACTGAGGGCTAGCTAAAAGATCACGTTGTTTACTTCAGAACTGCAACTGACAACATCCAGCTAGTTCTTGGCTGAGAGCCTAACACTAAGAGAGAAGAGCATGCAGGGGGTCATACCCTATACTTGGGCCCCCAGTACTTAGTCACGTTTCCCTGGACCTGCAGTACCCAGGGAAACTTAGACTTCCAGTACCCAGACATATTTCTCTAGACCCCCTGTACTCAGTCACTTATCTCTAAATCCGCAGTACTTAGTAAATACAGCAATACTTATTCACATTTCCCTAGACTACCAATACTAAGTCATGTTTCACTAGACCCCAGTACTCAGTCATGTTTCCCTACATCCCCAGTACTAAGTCTCATTTCCCTGTGCCACCTAGTACTCAATAATGTTTCACTAGACACTCAGTACTCAGTCACATTTCCCTAGACCCTCAGTGCTAAGTCATATTTACCTAGACTTCCAGGAATCAGACACATTGCCCTAGACCCCAGTTCTCAGTCACATTTCCTTGGACCCCCAAGTCTCTTTCATTTTACCCTGGACTCTCAGTAGTCAGTCCATTTCCCTCAACTCCCAGTACTCAGTCACATGTCTCTGGACACCCAGTACTGATCCCATGTTTCCCTGGAACACCAGTACTCAGTTACATTTCCCTGGACCCTGGGTACTCAGGCACGATTTCCAAGTCCCACAGTACTCAGTCACGTTCACCTAGACCCCCAGTACTGTTTCACGTTTCCCTGGACCCCAAGTAGTCATTCATGTTTTCCTGGACCCCCGTTTCCCAAGATCCCCAATACTCATCTTTCCCTTCACCGCCAGTACTGAGTCATCTTTCCCTAGACACCCAGTACGCAGTCACTTATTCCTAGATCCTCAGTACTCAGTAATGTGTCCCTGGAATCCCAGTACTCAGTAAAGTGTCCCTAGAATCTCAGTACTCAGTTACATTTTTGGACTATCTGTACTCAGTCATGTTTCCCTAGACCCCAAGTAATCAGGCACATTTCCCTAGATACCCAGTACACAGTCATGTGTCCCTATACCCTCTAGAACTCATTCATATATCTCTAGACCCCCATGCTCAGTCACATTTCCCTGGACTCCCAGTACTCACTCACATTTCCCTGGACTGTCAGTTACCATTCATATTTCCCTGGACTCCCAGTACTCATGCACATTTCCCTGGACACCCAGTACTCTTTTACTTTTCCCTAGACCCTGAGGACTCCATCACATTCCTTGGACTTCCAGTACTCACTCAATTTTCCTTAGACCCCCAGTACTCAGTCACGTTTCCCTAGACACCAGTACTCAGTCAAATATCCCTGGACCCCCAGTACTCAGTCACATTTCCCTAGACATCCAGTACTCATTCACATGTCCCCAGAAAATCAGTATTTACTTATGTTTCCCTAGATCCCCTAGTAATCAGTCATGTTTCACTAGACAACCCAGTACTCATTCACATATCCCAAGACCCCCAGTACTCAGTCACATTATGGTAGATGCCCAGTACTCACTCACGTTTCCCTGTACCCTCAGGATTCATTCGTTTTTCCCTGGACTCCCAGTACTCTGTCATGTTTCCCTAGACTCCCAGTACTCAGTCACATTTCTGGACTACCTGTACTCAATCACATTTCCTTAGAGCAACAGTACTCAGTCACGTGTCCCTGAACTCCCAGTACTCAGTCACCTATCCCTGGACTCCCAGTACTCAGTCACATTTCCCTGTACCGCCTAGAACTCTGTTGTTCCAGCCTACGGGAACACTATCAACATGGGTAGACCTGGTGGGGGAGACAATTGAGGGAGAGGAGAAACGAAGATGGAAGGCAGGTCTAGAAGCTGATCGAGCCTTCCTCTTTGTTGAACAAAGACACAGTTTATATAATGGTGGGGAAGGGGTTTGGACAGGTGGGAGTACTCATTCACATATGGACAGGAATGTGGCAATTAACAGGGCAATACCCATTGCTAGGAGACACTCTCTCTGGCATTTAGGGCCCATCATAAATAGTTGTATGTTTGTCAGGAAGATGGCACTAAGAAGAGAAACAGGGGCTTGAACCAGGCAGGAGTGATAAGGGTGGTGCTGCTCAGTCCTTCCTTTGGTAGCTCGGATCGGCCCCCAACAGCTCCTCTCTCTTTATTTACTAAGCCATAAGCCATAACAGGTGAGAAGAATTGTTTCCATTAAAAGTCAAGGGGCTTTAACCAGAAGGGGGAAATAGAGGCCTGATCCTCCCCATATTTTCAGAGCCTTTTTGGGGAGGAGAGGGACCTTGAGGTTTTTAATTCTCGGGTCAAATGCTCCAACCTCTTTGAAACCAGGCATGTTTCTCAGGGAACCCAGAGTCGGACTACATTTCCCTTCCCTTGCATTGTTTTCTCGCACCCCTAGCTGGTGCCCATCCACATCAGCAGGCATAGCTCTGAGTCCTATGTGGTTCCCAAAGGGAGTCCATTCTCTCATGGCTTGGCTACATTATGATCGGCCAGAGCGAGGTGCTGGTAGTGGGTTTGAATCAGTCTGGAGGCCAGGGAGTCTATTTGGGCTTTGATAAAACCCATAAGTTTGTTAAAGAGAAGGGGTCCTAGGAACAAAAGAACCAATAGGCCAACCAGGGGGCCCAGGAAGGGAAGGAGGTAGGCATGGGCTCATTGCCAGGCAGGATTTCTAGGTCTGGGAGAAGGGCAGCCAGGACACACAGTCCTGTCCAATTCCAAGTTGAACTCCATCATTATCCATAGTAGAACTTTGCAATAATGGAGACGTGTGAAAGGAAGACTTAGGCCTCAGGGGTTTCTACCCTGGGCTAAAGGGCTAAATTTTTCCCTTTCCTTTTTCTAATCCTCTTTGATCTCTGGTCTTGTAATATTTTAAATTTTTGCCAGGATTCAAAAAAGGTTGTGGCTCAGCCCTAGGGAACACAGAGCCATGTACCTGTGTACCATGACTGGTCACTGTTCTTCTTTACTTCAATGTCTGACAAGTTTAGGTTCATTTTGGATTTTTGAAAAATTTAAACTATGCTAGTTGGAGCTGAACATGGGATCACAGGCTCTCTATTTCCCCTTTTTGTTTTTATAATTGTGCTCCATAATAGCTTGTCTCTGTGTGTTGTGAGGATTTTACTTTTTGGGCCAAGCCTAGTGTGGCAAAGCATTGGAGAAAGTGGGATTGCCACCAATTAATACTTTTAATATTAAAACCAAACATATATTTGTTCTTCAGACCATTCAAACCATTACCTTAGAAATTCCAAGATTCACATACATAAGTTTCTCTCACCTTTTTATATAACAACACATTGACTCAAACCTTTACTTTCTTATTTTTCCTTTTCTAATCTGGAACTCCAATCATTATAATAAAATATTTCCATTCTCATATCCTTCTAATACCCTGTTTACTTTTTTTTTCCTTTCTTAGTACCATGAGATGAGATAACATTAGAATTGTCTTCCTGGGAGTACTAAGCAATGTTTATTTCCTTTGTAAGGTTTTAGTATCAAACCAGTGTTTTGATCATATTAAAGTTTACAGGTATATAGGTGACCTGTAGTTAATTTTGTCCCTAAATGTAGGAGATCATTTGTGATTAGGGCAAAATTACATACAGATGATGAACTTTTGTAAATAGACACAGCTGAAGTCATGAGGATGACAGTTATTCAACTTAGGGATGCTGTGTAACATCATTTTAATAACATTTTACTTTATAAAATCCTTTTTACTTTTTATTTTAGCAGAATGGCTTTACTCTGAGGCTGTTTTGCTCTTTTTCTTGTTAAATGGGACATGACGATCTATCAATATTACTTACTAGAGGCATTTGTTTCTTTTTAGGATTTAACTCAGTTGTTTGCATTGCAGAGGAGAGTTGTTAGGTTACATCATTACCAGTGCAAATGAAAGTACATTTAACTCGAGTATATTTATGTAGGCAGCCTAGTGTTTTCTTATTTTGTTGGGTTACTTAATCCAGAGCACGGGTTGATTAATTAAAACAAAAAATTTAAATAGTTTGTCTATTTATATTAATCACAACCTGAGAGATTTAATAAGTTACAATCATTTTTTTTAACTAAACAAGAGGCAAGACTGCTGGCTCACAGGGTACTTTCTTTTAAGGAGAGCTTTTAGTTTGTCTGGATCATAATATAATTTAGCATAAAAAATTTGAACTAAATGTCTGTAATAAGGAACAGAAAACAATGATATCTAAAGGAAACCTGGAAAGGGTTGATTAAAAAATGTTTTTCTCTTTTAGTCTATGTAAGACATTGTAACTAGAAAGTAAAAAGCAGTGATGCTAAGAACATGGAAAAGAAAGCTTGAAGCAACTAAACATCAGAGAGGTAAGCACTCTATTTTAGCAAAACAGGCTTTGGATCACAATGCAAAAAGCAGGAATTAGAACCAGTGAAGGCTGTATCTTATATCTTTCACTCAAGCCATCTATTCCTCTTTACCTCACACTGATGTAGCTATTTCCTGGTAGCACCTTGTCTCATGTAAAATTTGGTTCTGGAGTACTGTAAATTCACAAGAGCTTTCTAGGTTTAGCCATCACAAAACATTAGCTCATTTTATACCTAGTTAGTCTTAGAGGCCAATGGCTAAAAAAAAACAAAAACTTTTAAAGTTCTCTTTAGAAACTGACAAATACATTATGCAAAACAATGTAAGATTTTAAATAGGTACATTTAGAAATCAGCAAATATACCACATAAAGATGTTAAAATCCAAAATAATTTCCTTTAAAAACAGATAAAGATGTTATATAAACAAATATTAGAATTTAAAATAGTTCCTTGTAAAAACCAGTAAATGCATAAGGCAATGTAAAAAGAGTCATTTTATAAACCAGTAAATACCATAGTTAAAGTTAAAATTTAAAATACATTTAAATTAGAAACAGACCAAAATGATATTAAAATGCTGACATTGTCTCTTTTTAATTTGACATAGAAATGTATTAACCTTGTTACAAAAGCCTGTGTGAGAAGCTCTTCCTTTTCCATGATCTCATTAAGAATTTAAAATGAAAACGAAAACAAAAACATAAATTGCAATAGGATTAGGACATTTGATTAAATGCCTGTGTTCCAGGAGATTCCCAGATTATCATGATCTACTGGAATTTTATAGAACCAGTAAATTCCTGGGTTTGGCCATTTTGAAAATTTTTTTCCAAGGTAGCAGTCAGGCCATGTGGCTGTCACCATGTTTCATGAAATTACACACTTAATTTCTGGAGACCAGACCACATGGTTTCCTCTCTCCTAGTAAGGGCACCCAGTTAAATGTAATATACTGCAAGGTATGTGACTCTCCTGTTCACAAAAACTTAAAATGCTTAGCTCTAGTTAGAAAGACAGCTGTCTTGGTACGATGGTGACTGAGGTCCAAAGTTCAGGCCCTCTAACAACTACTTTTTCCCCCATCTATGAAGAGAACCAAGGTGGAGTGGAAGTTTAAGGAAAGAAATAACTTTTAAAACCCTTTTTTATTTTATTTATTTCTTTTTTACCATGAGATGTAATTTAAAGAGGCAGCCAGTGCTACCTTGAGTATATGAGGAGGATAAATAATAACCTGTTGAAATTAGTTTATCCCTTAGTTATCCTCAACAGCATGATGTCCTTTTACTGAGGCTGTATTGTTCTTCTTTTTACTTGCTACAGGGTTAGGTGGCCAGCCTTATCCCATAACAAGTCTTGAAGAATGTCCTGAAACAGGATTGAGTCTGAAGCGAGACAGCCAATTCAGCTCCAGAGTCAATCTCTCAGTGTTATTAGAGATTTACACATAAAGATTTATTTCTTTTTAACTCAGTGGTTTACATGAACCAGAAGAGCTGTTGAGTTCAGTGATTACTAGCAGGGATGGAAACACCGTGTTAATTTTGTTGTTATTACTTTTGATAAAGAGCAAAGTACCATAGCACAGAAATTACTAGGTGCACAAACAGTTTGACTGGGAAAAGATCAGTTGTGCTTGTACTGTTTAAATGCAAGCTTAGAATTTGTAGGCAAGAATCGAACTTACAACCTTGCATATGCCAGGCAAGCACGGCTATCATTGAGTACTTCAAACTACAAATTGCAGAAAGGCTGAAATCCTACTTGGTAATTGTTGTGGAAAGCAGAGCACCCTAGGGCATGTACAAAGCTAGTGGAATTTACATGATTTACCTGGTAACTATGTAACAAAACCCAGAGTAAACAAAAGAAAGAGACTGCTGACTGTGAGCTGCTGTAGGAGAATGTATTTGTCTTTCAGCTCAGCCTTAGGCTTTGTTTAGCCAACAAATGGAGAAAATGTTTTCTATTTTAGACATCTAACAGCTTTCTTTTTTCTTCTTCTTTGGGATCTAAGGACTCGAATAACTGTTTGATTTTACATTTAAAGTAGTGACATTTTGACATTTTTGGACTCACTCTGGCCATAATGAAGCAATCACAACATTTAAGACAAAACAGACATTGTTGTCAAGTCACAAGGGACAGGGTCCGAGACAGAAACAAAAGACAAACATGAAAACCTTTAGGCTAGCCATTTTTATATACATTTGGTGCTTACAGGATATCTGAGGTTCGAATTTCAGGTCAACCTAACTGTTTTTTTTTTTTTTCATACCTGTGGAGGGGAATCATGGTGGTGAGAAGCCAAAGGAAAAACATGTCTTTTAAAACCTGTTTTTTTTTTTTTTTTTTTTTGAGGCATGGTATTTACAGCTTTAACCTGGCATGAGGCGAGGCGATAACAGGCTCTGACTAATGGAGCTTAGTCCCTCTTCTGCCGCTTTGATGGAGCTAGTGCATTGTCTATGATAGGAAAGGAAAGAATCATGCTATATAGGAAGAACTTTCCCAGGTTTGTGGAAAGGTCCTGGGTGATTCAGTCCAGTATACACACGTAAGCCTTACCATAAGTTTAAGAGACTGGTGACTGCTCTGATAACTTTTAACTGGTTGTTGTGTAACCACATTTTTAATCAGAGAGAGTAAAATAGGAGGTTGTTGCCCACACCCAGTCAGACAGTTGGGGTCTGGTCAGAGGACATGCAGGCCTTCGGCTAACACCAGAGAGTTGCCCTGGTCAGAAAGCGTCAATTACCTAATGATGTAACCGGTCCCACATAAGACCCCCAGTACTTAGTCACATTTCCCTGGAATCAGTCATGTGTCCCAGGACTCCCAGTACTCAATCACATTTCCCTGTACCCCCTAGTACTCATTCACGTTACCCTAGACCCCCAATACTGAGTCACGTTTCCGTTGACCCTCAGTAAACATTCATATTTCCCGGGACCCTCAGTATTCAGCCATGTTTCCCTAGACCCCTTAGTAATCAGTCATGTTTAACTAGACACCCAGTACTCAATCACATATCCCAGGTCCTCTAGTTCTCAGTCACGTTTCCCTAGACTCCCAGTAATCAGACACGTTCCTAAGACTCCCAGTACTCAGTCACCTTTCTGGACTATCTGTACTCAATCACATTTCCCTAGTCAAAGAGTACTTAGGCACGTGTACCTGGACCTTGATAACTCATTCACATTTCTCAAGACTCCCAGTACTTACTCAGGTTTATTTATACTACCAGTACTAAGTCACATTTTACTAGACCCCCCGTACTCAATCACGTTTCTCTAGTGCCCCAGTCCTAAGTCTGGTTTCCCTGTGCCCCCCTAGATCTCAGTAATGTTTCACTAGACACCCAGTACTCAGGCACGTTTCCCTAGACCCTCAGTGCTCAGTCATATTTCCCTAGACTTCCAGGAATCAGTCACATTGCCCTAGACCCCAGTACTCAGTCACATTTCCTTGAACCCCCAAGATTCATTCATTTTTCCCTGGACTCCCAGTAGTCAGTCTCGTTTCTGGAATACCTGTACTCAATCACATTTCCCTAGACTAACAGTACTCAGTCACGTTTCCCTGGATATCCAGTACTGATTCACATTTTCCTAGAACCACAGTACTCATTGTGTCCCTGGAATTCCAATATTCAGTCAAGTGTCCCTAGAATCCCAGTACTCAGTCACATTTTTAGACTACCTGTACTCAGTCACGTTTCACTAGATGCTCAGTACTCAGTCAAGTTTCCCTGGACTCCAAAGACTTAGTCATTTTTCTCTGGACTCTCAGTACTCAGTCACGTTTCCCTAAGTCCATAGACTCAGTCACATTTGCCTGAAATCTCAGTACTCAGTCACTTTTCAGTGAACCCCAAAGACCTGTTCATTTGTCCCTGAACTCCCAGTACTCAGTCTCATTTCCCAAGACCTGCAGTACTCAGTCACATGTCCCTGGATTCCCAATACTCAGTAAAGTGTGCCTGGAATCCTGTTACCCAATTAGGTGTCCCTAGACTACCAATACTCATTCACGTTTCCCTATATTCCCATTACTCATGTCACCTTTCCCTAGACCCCAAGTACTTATATATCTTTTCTGGACCCCCAGTACTCAGTCACATTTCCATACTGCAACAGTACTTTTCAGGTTTCCCTGGACTCCAAGTACTCATTCACATTTTACTAGACCCCCACTACTCATTCACATTTCCCTGGACCATTACTATTCAGTCACGTTTCCCTAGACCCCCTAGTAATCAGTCATGATTCACTACACCCTCAGTACTCATTCACATATCCCAAGACCACTAGTACTTATTAACATATCTGAAGAAACCCAGTATTCATTCACATTCCCCTAGACGCCCAGTTCTCAGTCACGTTTCCCTGGATCCCCAAGATTCATTCATTATTCCCTGAACAACCAGTACTCAGTTTCGTTTCAATGGACTCCCAGTACTCTGTCAAGTTTCCCTAGACTCCCAGTAATCAGTCACTTTTCCAAGAGTCCCACCACTAAGTCATATTTCTTGACTACCCATACACAATCACATTTTCCTGGACAAACAGTACTCAGTCACGTGTCCCTGGACCCACAGTACTGTCATATTTCCCTTGATGCTCAGTGCTCAGTCACTTTTCCCTAGTCCCCCAGTATTCAGTCACATTTCCCAGGAACCCCAGGACTCAGTCACATTTCGCTAGACCCCCAGTAATCAATCACATTTCCCTAGACCCCCAGTATTCAGTAACGTTTCCCTAGATGCCCAGTAATTGGTCATGTATCTCTAGACTTCCAGTATTCACTCACATTTCCCTATACCCCCCAGTACTCAGTCATGTTTCCCTGGACTCCCAATACTCTGATACGTATCTCTGGGAGTAACTCACTCACATTTCCCTATACCCCCCAGTACTCAGTCATGTTTCCCTAGACTCTCAATACTCTAATACTTATCTCTGGGAGTACTGATACTCCCAGTATTCAGATACGTATCCCTGAGACCCCTCTTCTCAGTTACATTACCCTGAATTTGCAGTACTCAGACACATTACCCTGGATGTCCAGTACTCCAGTACTCCAGTAACATTTCTCTAAAATCCCAGTACTTGGTCCCGTTTCCCTAGACTCCCAATCCTCACTCACATTTCCCTGAATTCCCAGTACTCAGCCAAGATTTCCTGGATCCCCAGTTCTCATTCTTGTTTCTCTGGACTCCCAGAACTCAGTCACATTAATTTGACCCACAGTACTCCATGACATTTCCCGAGAAACCCAATCGCTTTCGCGTTTCTCTAGACCCCTGTACTCAGTCACATTTCTGTGCACCCCCAAGACTTATTCATTTGACCCTGGATTCTTAGTACTCAGTCTCATTTCCCAAGAACCACAGTACTCAGTCACGTGTCTCTAGACCGCCAGTACTCAATCACGTTGCCCTCCATGCCCCGTACTCAGTCACATATCCCTGGAACCCCCACAGTCATTCACATTTCCCTGGACCCCCAATACTCAGTCACATTTCCGAAAACCTCCATTATTCACATATCCCTTGACCCCCAGTACTCAGTAACATTTCCCTAGATGCCCAGGACTCAGTCATGTTTCCATAGACCCCCAGTACTCAGTCACTTATCCCTAGACCCCTAGTACTCAGTAACGTATCCCTGAAATCCCAGTACTCAGTCATGTGTCCCTAGAATCCCAGTACTCAGTTAAGTGTCTCTAGAATCCCAGCACTCAGTCATTTATCCTTAGTCCCCCAGTACTCAGGCACATTTCCCTAGACACCCAGTACTCATTCACATGTACCTAGCCCCCCAGTAACATTCACATTTCCCTGGACCATCAGCATTCAGTCACATTTCCCTAGACCCCCTAGTAATCAGTCATGTTTCATTAGACCTCCAGTACTCATTCACATATCCCAAGACCCCAAGTACTCAGTCACTTTTCCCTAGTCCCCCAGTACTCAGTCACATTTCCCTGGACTCACAGGACTCAGTCACATTTTCCTAGACCACCAGGACTCATTCATGTTTCCCTAGATGTCCAGTATTCAGTCACATTTCCCTAGGCTTCCAGTACTTACTCACATTTCTTTAGACCACGAATACTCAGTGACAGTTCCCTAGACTACCAGTATTCACTCACGTATCCCTGGAACCCCAGTAGTCAGTCCCGTTTCCCTGAATTCACAGTACTCAGACATATTTCCTTGGACCCCCCAGTACTAAGTCACTTTTCCCTACACTCCCAGTACTCAGTCATGTTTCACTACACCCCCAGGCCTCAGTCACATTTCCCTGGATTTGCAGTACTCATGCACATTTCCCTGGAACTCTAGTACTCAGTCACGATTACCTACACTCCCAGTACTGAGTCACGTGTCCCTGGACCCCCTGCAGTCATTCACGATTCACTGGACCCTCAGTACTCAGTCACATTTTGGAAGACCTCCAATACTCACTTATCCATTGATCCCCAGTACTCAGTAACTTTTCGCTAGACACCCAGGACTTGGTCATGTTTCCCTAGACCCCAGGACTTAGTCCCTTATCCGTAGACCCCTAGTACTTAGTAACATGTACCTGGAATCCCAGTACTCAATTAAGTGTCCCTAGAATTCCAGTATTCAGTCACGTTTTTGGACCAGCTGTACTCAGTCATGTTTTCCTAGGTTCCTAGTATTCAGTCTTGTTTCCCTAGACCCTCAGTACTCAGTCACATGTACCTAAACCCCCAGTACTCATTCATAATTCTCTGGACCGTCAGTATTCATTCACGTTTCCCTAGACTCCCTAGTAATCAGTCATGTTTCACTAGACCCCCGCCTCCAATACTCATTCACATATCCCAAGAACCCAATACTCTTTCACACTGCCCTAGACGGCCAGTATTCCATCACGTTTCCCTGGATACCCAAGATACATTCATTTTTCCCTGGACTCCTAGTACACAGTTTCGTTTCCCTACAACTTCAGTGATCAGTCACCTTTCCCAAGACTCCCAGTACACAGTCACGTTTCTGGACTACCTGTACCTAGACCAACAGTACTCAGTCACGTGCCCCTCGACACCCAGAACTCAGTCACATTTCCCTGGACTTCCAGTATTCATTCATGTATCCCTGGAACCCTAGTTCTCCGTCACGTTTCCCTGAATTTGCAGTACTCAGACACATTTCCCTGAACCGCCAGTACTAAGTCAGTATCCCCCAACCTCCAGTGCTCAGTCACATTGCCCTCCATGCCCAATACTCAGTCATGTGTCCCTGGACCGCAAGTACTCAGGCACATTTCCCTGGACCCCAAGAAGTCAGTTACATTTCTGGACTACCATTATTCCGTCACATTTCCCTAGAAATGTGTCCCTGTTTTTCCTTGCTGGTCGAGGGACCCAACAGATGGTGCCATGACTCAGATCATTAATTATCCTGAGGTAAGTTAAGAGTACTAACAGTACTCAGTCAGGTGTCCCTGGACATTCAGTACTGATTCACCTGGACTCCAAGTACTCAGTCATGTTTTCCTGGACCCACAGTACTCAGTCACTTTTCCCTGGACTCTCAGCTTTCAGTCACGTTTCCAAAGTCCCGCAGTACTCAGTCATGTTTCCCTTAACCCCCAGTAGGCAGTCACTTTTCCCTAGACCCCCAGTACTCTATCATGTTTCCCTTGACACCCAGGATTCAGTCACGCTTTCCTGGACTTCCAGTACTCAATAACTGTGGGGAGAAATAAAGATGGCACCTCGTTGCTGCTTCCTCCTAGAGCCGGGAGGTTACCAAAGTTACAGGAAGAAAGTATGATTGGTTGTTAAGAGCGTGCATGCCTCATGCTCTGTGTGTGATGTTTGTTATGACTGGAGGCCCGCTGCTTGCAGCCTTTTAGGCGATTGGCTAAAGTACGGGATAGAAAAAAGAGAAGAAGCCCAGGAATGGGATTTCCTGTTTCGGAAGAGAACTGAATAAAGGTGCTTGTAACCGGTACATCTTGAGTGCGGTTTTTCCTTGCTGGTCAAGGGACCCAACAGATGGTGTCATGACTTGGATCGGTAAGTATCCTGGGGTAAGATAAGAGTACTCAATAAGCCTGTCATGACAGGGAAGGGCCCGTAATCATTAGCTGAGAGAGTCTCAGGGAGCCGCGGAAGGCGGGACACTACGTGAGGTTCACTGGGAAAGCGACTAGCCCAGGAAGTTATGGGGAATTTATCTTCTGCAGCTCATATGCAGGTTTTGGTGCAGCATCTCCTTAAACAGAATGGAACGCCAGTAAAGACAAAAACGATAGTTTCGTTTTTGCAAATGGCACACCAGCATGCTCCTTGGTTTTTAGAGGAAATCTTGTTAACAGTCCCACAATGGGATTATGGGCAGAGATCTATCTCGAGCAGATCGTGAGAACCCTCTCCCACCAGGGACAGTAGGATTCTGAACATTGGTGAAATCCTGCTTGACGGATAAGTCGGGAAGGTTTAAAGATTTGCTGTCAGAGGGTGCTAAGGTCCTGCATGAGATGCAGGAGGAAGCATCCACTACAGCGGGAGAGGAACCATCAGAAAGTGAAAAGTCGGATGATGAACTCGACGGGTTAGCCAAACGCATGTGCAGCACTACTCTTGAGGACTCTAAGAGCCTGTGGCGGCCTCGACCCCCTCCGGGTGATCTGCCAGAGCCCCCGAGCGCCACTCTGTGGCCCGTAGTTAAAGGAACACAGGAATGGGGTGGGAAACAGGCTTCCGATACCCCATGAAGAGATATAGCAGGAATTAACCACATATTTCCAGTTCGGGGGGATCCTAACACACATGAGCGCTCCTATGAGAGGGTGGACTGGAAATCTGTGAAAAATTGAAACAGGCCATGAAGGCCTATGGGGTTACTGCCCCTTATACCAGAGCCATAGTAGAGGCTATTGGTCGAGATTTCTTATGTCCCCAAGACTGGCAGGGTAGTGTTGGCCCTGGGCCAGTATCTCCGATGGCGGTCAGCTTGCCGGGAGGTTGCTGATGATACAGCCAGGTGTAATGCCTGAGCCTGAAACCCTGCCTGGAACGTGGATTGTTTGCTAGGGGAAGGGAAAGAAGCCTGCTAGAACACCAGCTTAATTATCCCCCTGCTTTATACCAACAAGTGACAGTTGTAGCCAGAAGAGCCTGGGGTGCCCTCTCATATAAAGGGGACCTAAAATTTTCAATTTTGAAGGTAGTCCAAGGTTCAAATGAAGCTTATGCAGATTTTGTCAGCAGATTATTGGAAGTAGCAGGAAAAGTTTTTGGGGACTTGGAGCTGGCAATGCCACTGGTGAAACAGTTGGTGTACGAGAATGCCAATAAATGGTGTAGGGAGGTCATTTGCCCGTGGAAAATGAAAAATTTGGATGAATGGATAAAAATTTGCCAGAGTTGTCCATGATCAGATTTTAGCTGGAGTTATACAGGCCCAAAAACAAGCTAAGATGCTAGGAGCATTCATCACTAATCGCCAGAGAAATGGCAACTGTTTCCAGTGCGAGAAACCTGGCCATATGAAAAGAGATTGCAGGCAGCCTCGAGGGAACTGCCCTCCAGTCAAACCTGGCCTGTGCCCAAAATGCAGAAAAGGAAATCACTGGGCCAATGAATGTAGATCCCGCCAGCATATCAATGGGCAGCCAGTTAGTCAAGATGCCCAGCCAAAAAACGGGAAATGGGGCCCAGCACCTAGGGCCGCGCCCGCAGGAACAGAGTATTTGGGGTGATAGATGCTGATTTTACAGGCAATGTCAAAGTTATTGTATCTTCCCCAAAGGGCATTGCTATAATAGTTCCAGGAGAGAAGGTGGCACAATTATTAGTGCTGCCTAGTTGTCATGCCAGGTGGAGAAGTCGCTCACAACCGAGAGGTACACAGGGTTTCGGGTCATCTGGAGATGCTCTTGTCAAACTTTCACTCTCCTTGTAGGACCGCCCTATGGCGATTCTGAAAATTCAAGGTGTCCCATTTGAAGGGTTGTTACATAGGGGGGCTGATGTAAGTATCATCCACCAATGCGACTGGCCCAAACAATGGCCTTTGCAGCAATCCACTCAGACATTATGGGGGATTAGGAGTTGCGGATCAACCTGTTCAGAGTGCTACAGTACTCTCCTGGCAATATAAAGAAGGGCACGCAGGATCATTTCAACCATATGTGTGTCCAATTCCAGTCACACTATGGGGAAGAGATGTAGTACGATATATGGGACTGCAGCTGAGCAACCAGTATGGCGACCGAAGGAGCCAACAAGCATGGGCAATTATGAATAACATGGGATATCAGGGTAGGGGATTGGGTAAACATGAGCAGGGTCAAAAGGAACCAGTAATAGCTAATTCACGTCAAGGAAAAAGAGGGCTGGGTTTTCATTCGGGGTCACTGCAAGGAAATGACAGCCACTAAAAATTATATGGATCTCTGATGCACCTGCATGGGTGCCGCAGTAGCCCCTAACTAAGGATAAGTTGGTGGCTGCACACTCCCTGGTCCAAAAACAACTTGCCCTTCAGCATATAGTTCCAGTTACCTCACCCTGGAATACCTTGATTTGTGTCATTAAAAAGAAATGTGGTAACTGGTGTTTGCTTCATGATCTGTGGGCCATAAACACCACCATGCAGCCCATGGGAGTGGTACAACTAGGAATCCCATTGGCTACCACCATTCCCTGGAATTGGCATTTGGTTGTTATAGATATAAAAGATTGTGTTTTCTCCATCCCGTTGCACCCAGTGGATTCTTGTCGTTTTGCATTTACCCTACCTTGCATTAATCATGAAGGGCCTGACCAGCGGTATCAATGGAGGGTCCTCCCTCAAGGCATGGCAAATAGCCCTACCATGTGCCAGATATATGTTTCACAGGCCATATCTTCAATTCGATTGAAATTTTCTTCCTTAAAATTTTACCATTATATGGATGATATCCTTATTGCAGGGGAACGGCCTGAGCAAGTACATGAGGCATTAATACAGATTAAAACCAACTTATTTGAATGGGGCCTTCACATCACCCCCGAGAAGGTTCAGGAAGGGACAGAGGTTAAATATCTAGGATTGAAGGTTACTCCTAAACAAGTGGGACCATTAACAGTTCAACTGCGTCTAGATAAGTTACATACTTTAAATGATTTTCAGCAATTATTAGGCCACATAAATTGGATACGCCCCTATTTGTAGTTAATGACAAAAGAATTAGAGCCATTATTTTCCATTTTACAAGGAGACATCTCCTTGGACTCCCCCTGAAAGTTAAGACCTGCAGGACGCCAGGCACTAGAGCTGGTGCAGCACCACCTGTAAGATATGCAGGTTGAGCACATGGATCCCACTCAGCCATTATCTATTTTAGTTATCCTAGAGTCAATTCCTGCCACCTTGCTATGGCAGGGCGGACCTATAATTTGGGTATATTTAGCTATGCATTCTTCAAAGGTTTTACCTACCTTTCCAGAACTGATTGGCCAAGTAATCCTGAAAGCAACTGAAAAAGTACAGGAGGTCTTCGGTGTCCATCCCACCATTTGCATTACCCCATATTCCAAATCCCTTATATCTACCTTGTGTCAGAATATAGATGTTTGGGCTATATTGGCTGCATGTTTTAATTTATGTTTTGATACCCACTATCCTTCTCACCCATGGATTCAATTTTGCAATCAGGTACCGCTATGCCTTCCTAAGGTGGTGCACAACCATCCAGTAGCTGATGCTAGTTTAGTTTTCACAGATGGAGCTAAAGGGGGAACCGCTGCTGTAGTTTGAAGAATAAAGTTTATCCATTAGCAATTTCCTCCCCATCCCCACAAACCGCGGAGCTTGCTGCAGTGGCTTTAGCTTTGAAACTTGTACCAGGCCTTCTAAATTTATTATCAGACAGCCTCTATGTTGTCAACACCACTAGGCATCTTGAGTTGGTGGATTATATACCATCACGCTCAACTGTTCAGGAATTACTTATTGAAATAAAAAACCTTCTGCTACAACACCTACATCCCATTTACATAGGATTCATTCATGTTCATTCATCCATTCTTAGCCCCTTGATGCAGGGGAATGCTCTGGCAGATTTGCATTCCCGCTTTTTATTGGCATATTCAGTGGAACAAGAGACACAATGCTTTCATCAATGCTGGCATGTTAGTGCCCAAACCTTACTTAGACGCTCTTCTATTCCCAAACAAAAAGCCGTGACTATTACGAAAGAATGCCAGCATTGTGTTCCTTATATGTCTCAGCCTACGGTAGGAGTTAACCCCAGAGGCCTTTTGCCTAATCATATTTGGTAAATGGATATTACACACATCCCTCAGTTTGAACGATTTTCTTGCGTCCATGTTTCAATTGATACCTTTTCTGGTGTCGTCTATGCCTCTGCTCATACTGGAGAAACAGTAAAAGATGTTATTGCTCATTGCTTGAAGGCCTTTGTGGCATGAGGGGTGCTGCGTACCCTAAAGATGGATAATGGACCAGCCTATACCGCACTGGCATTTAAATCTTTTTGTAAAGAATTTGCTATTACCCACATTACTGGCATCCCCTATAATCCTACAGATCAAAGTGTGGTTGAGCGAGCACACGCTACAATTAAAACCCTTCTTATAAAACAAAAAGAGGGAGTAGGAGCCAAATACACCCACAGAGTCCCAAACATCAATTAGCTCTTGTATTATATATGTTTAATTTTTTAAAGCTGGATGCTTTTGGCCTATCCGTGGCTGAACATCATGCCCAAGGTCATGACTCCCCACTTGAATATGTTAGATGGAGGGACATCATGACAAAAGAATGGAAGGGCCCGCCTCCAGTATTACGACAGATGCAAGGAGTTGTTTGTGTTTTTCCGCAGGGTGCAGACGCTCCAGTGTGGATTCCTGATCGACTGGTGAGAACAGTGGAAGGATATTCAGAAAATGACAACCCAGATGACCTGGCTGAGAATAGCAGGGATCCTCATAATGGCACAACGTAGTTTTGCAGAGGAGCTGGAGTTGTGGGCTGTAGCCAAGGCGTGGCTGGTCCCACTACCAGTTACCAACAGTTCCTCCCTGCTGCTACCCATCTTCACCACCAATGGGTCCATTGGCCTTCCATTGGTCCCTAAAGACATGCTAAAGAAGAATCATACGGAGTGGACTGTTGAGTTGCCTGGAACAGTACTAAGATGGCTCAAAAGACCATGAACCTTCACCCAAAGACAGGACTGCTGTTAGTTAATAAAGGGTTGACCTAATTCCAGTTCATGGGCACCTCCTGTGTGTTAAACCTTCCTGGGCTTTGTGTTACTCCTTCATTTGTTGATAATGCCTCTAAGCATCAAATTTGTCCCGACAAAGTAGTTATATGCTAGGTCCTAACGGATCCTGGTCATATCAGTTTGACAACTTAACTGCTGAACTGCATATTCAGATGCTCGCTATAAATTCCACAAAGATTGATGTAACCTTTATTGACCAATGAACCAAATGGATCATGCAAGGATTCTCGTTTGCCAAGCAGTGGGCCAGAATGATTGGCTTAAATATAATTGTTGTCCTTCTGGTGGCAGTTGGCTTCTGAGCAATATCAAAAACAGCAGCAGGCTTTTCTGGCACAGGCCATCTTAGCTCTCCGTCACCCTGATTCCCCAGTATGGCTCACTATGCTGGACTGGTAGTCAGTGACTGATAAGCGCCCGGTAATGCTCTACCAACCTAAGACAGGCCCCTTAGCCAGAGGGGTAGCCGATGACGGGTAAGGAGAAGCAAAACCCAGGGTGCCTAAGACAGGCACGGTCCCTTAGAAAAACTAAAAGGGGGAATTGTGGGGAGAAATAAAGATGGCGCCTCACTGGTGCTTCCTCCTAGAGCCGGGAGGTTACCAAAGTTACAGGAAGAACGTATGATTAGTTGTTAAGAGTGTGCATGCCTCGTGCTCTGCACGTGATGTTTGTTATGATTGGAGGCCCGCTGCTTGCAGACTTGAACTTTTAGGCGATTGGCTAAAGTACGGGATAGAAAAAGGAGAAAAAGCCCAGGAATGGGAGTTCCTGTTTTGGAATAGAACTGAATAAAGGTGCTTGTAACCGTTGTATCTTGAATGCGGTTTTTCCTTGCTGGTTGAGGGACCCAACAAATAACATTTCCCTAAACCCCCAATATTCAGTCACGTTTCCCTGAACCCGCAGTTCTCAGCCACATTTCCCTGGACTCCCAGTACTCACTCACGTATCCCTGGACTCCCAGTACTCAGTCACATTATCCTGTATCCCATAGAACTCAGTCATGTATCTCTAGACCCCCATGCACAGTCACATTTCCCTTGACTCTCCAGTACTCATTCACTTATCCCTAGACCCCCAGTGCTCAGTCACATTGTCCTCCATGCCCAGTATTCAGTCATATTTCCCTGGACCCCCAGTAGTCATTCACGTTTCCCTGGACCCTCAATAACCAGGCTCGTTTCCCTGGACTCCCAGTACTCAAATCTCCCTGGACCCCTAGTACTCAGTCACGTTTTCCTACACTCCCAGTACTCAGTCACGTTTTTATGGACTCCCAGTACTCAGTCACATTAACTTGACCACCAGTACTCAGTGACCTTTCCTTAGAAACCCAGTCTCAGTCACTTTTCCCTAGACCCCCAGTACTCAGTCAAATATACCTAGACACTCAGTACTCAGCAACTTGTGCCTAGAATCCCATTACTCAGTCAGGTGTCCCTAGACTACCAGCAATATATCAGGTTTCCCAAGACATCCCATGATCAACTCTCCCTTGAACCCCAGTACTCAGTCACCTTTCCCTAGACACACAGTAATCAGTCACTTTTCCTAGGACCCCGTACTTAGTCACTTTTCCCTAGACCCTCAGTACACATTCACATTTCCCTGGACTGTAAGTATTCAGTAACGTTTCCCTAGTACCCCTAGTTATCAGTCATGTTTCACTACACACCCAGTACTCATTCACATATCCCAAGACCCCCAATACTCAGTCACGTTGCCCTACATGCCCAGGATTCAGTCAGGTTTCCCTGGACACCCAAGATTCATGCACTTTTCCCTGGACTCCCAGTACTGTTTCGTTTCCCAAGACTCCTAGTATTCTGTCAAGTTTCCCTAGACTCCCAGTACTCAGTAATGTTTCAGGAATACCTGTACTCAATCACTGTTCCCTAGTTTCCCAGTACTCAGTAACATTTCCCTGGACCCCTAGGACTCAGTAACATTTCATTGGATGCCCAGTACTCAGTCAATTTTCCCTAGACTTCCAGTAGTCACTCATATTTCCCTAGACCCCTAGTACTCAGTGATGTTTCACTAGACCCCCAGTCCTCAGTCACATTTCCCTGGATTCCAAGTACTCAGTCACATTTCCCTGGACTGCTGTTCTTATTCACGTTTCCCTAGACCCCCAGTACTCAGTCACATTTTCCTACACTCCCAGTACTCAGTCACGTTTTTATGGACTCCCAGTACTCAGTCACATTAACTTGACCCCCAGTTCTCTGTGACGTTACCCTAGAAACCCAGTCTCAGTCACGTTTCTCTAGATCTCCATTCCTCAGTCATTTTCCTGGATTCCCAGTACTCAGTAACTTGTGCCTGGAATCCCATTACTTAATCAGGTGTACCTAGACTACCAGTAATGTGTCAGGTTTCACTTGAACCCCCATACTCATGTCTCCCTTCACCCCCAGTACTCAGTCCCCTTTTCCTAGATACAGACAACTCAGTCACATGTCCCTAGGCCCCCAGTGCTCAGTCAAGTTTCTCTAGACACCCAGTACAGAGTCATATGTACTTAGACCCCCGGTACTTATTCACATTTCCCTGGACTGTCAGTATTCAGTCACTTTTCCCTAAAACCCCTAGGAATCAGTCATGATTCACTAGGCTCCCAGTATTCATTCAAAAATCCCAAGACCCCCAGTACTCTGTCTCATTGCCCTACATGCCCAGTAATCACTCACATTTCCCTAGACATCCAGTACTCAGTCACATATCCCTGGAACCCCTATATTTCGTCATGTTTCTCTTGACCCTCCGGACTCCGTCACTTTCCCTAGTCCCCCAGTATTCAGTCACGTTTCCCTGGACTCTCAGAACTCAGTCAGGTTTTCCTGGACTCCCAGTACTCATTCAAGTTTCCCTAGACCCCAAGGACCCAGTCACATTTGCCTGGACTCCCAGTACTCACTCAAGTTTCCCTAGATACCCAGTAATCAGTCACATTTGCCT
Organism: Eospalax fontanierii; assembly: GCA_035773235.1. Classification (NCBI taxonomy): domain Eukaryota; kingdom Metazoa; phylum Chordata; class Mammalia; order Rodentia; family Spalacidae; genus Eospalax; species Eospalax fontanierii. The sequence continues at coordinate 3,092,749 of JAJHUQ010000048.1, read as the reverse complement.
AGACCCCCAGTACTCACTCATGTTTGCCTACATGCCCAGTACTCATTTAAGTTTCCCTGGACCACCAGCTCTCACTCATGTTTCCCTGGACATGCAGTTCTCACTCATGTTTCCCTGGACTCCCAGTACTCAGTCACATTTCCCTAGAATCCAGGAGTCAGTCATGTTTCTCTAGACACCCAGTACTTAGTCAGGTTTCCCTAGACCTCCAGTATTCATTCATGTTTTCCTACATTCCCAGTACTCATTCACATTTCCCTGCACCCCCAGTACTCAGACACATTTCCCTGTAACCCCTAGTACTTAATCACGTTTCCCTGGACTCCCAGGACTCAATCACAATTCTTTGGACATCCAGTACTCAGTCACGTGTCCCTGGACCACCAGTACACAGTCATATGTCCCTGGTGTCCCTGTACTCAGTTACATATCCCTGGACTCCAAATACTAAGTCACATTAACTTAAACCCTCAATACTCAGTCACGATTCCCTGTACTCCCCATACTCAGTCATGTTTCCCTAGACCCCAAGTATTCATTCATATTTCCTTGGACCCCCAGTACTCAGTCACGTTTCCATAGTCCAACAGTACTCTTCAGGTTTCCCTGGACTCCCAGTACTGATTCACATTTCACTAGATCCCCAGTACTCATTCATATTTCCCTTGACCCTCAGTAATCAGTCACGTTGCCCTACACCCCCAGTTCTCAGTCATATATCCCTAGACTCCCAGTACTCAGTCACGTTTCCCTGGACCCCAAAGACTTAGTCATTTTTCTCTGGACTCTTAGTACTCAGTCACGTTTCCCTATGTCCACAGACTCAGTCACATTTGCCTGGAATCTCAGTACTCAGTCACTTTTCCCTGAACCCCAAAGACTTATTCATTTTTCCCTGATCACTCAGTCTCATTTCCCAAGACCCACAGTACTCAGTCACCCTTCATTCCCAATACTCAGTAAAGTGTGCCTGGAATCCTGTTACTCAGTCAGGTGTCCCTAGACTACCAATATTCAGTCACATTTCCCTATATTCCCATTACTCGGGTCACCTTTCCCTAGACCCCAAGTACTCATAGGTCTTTTCTGGACCCCCAGTACTCAGTCACATTTCCATACTACAACAGTGCTTTTCAGGTTTCCCTGGATTCCAAGTACTCATTCACGTTTCACTAGACCCTTACTACTCATTCACATTTCCCTAGACCATCAGTACTCAGTAATGTTTCCCTAGACCCTCAGTACTCATTCACATTTCCCTGGACCATTACTATTCAGTCACATTTCCCTAGACCCCCTAGTAATCAGTCATGATTCACTACACTGTCAGTACTCATTCACATATCCCAAGACCCCTAGTATTTATTCACATATCTGCAGAAACCCAGTATTCATTCATGTTGCCCTAGATGCCCAGTACTCAGTCACGTTTCCCTGGACCCACAAGACTCATTCATTATTCCCTGAACTCCCAGTACTCAGTTTCGTTTCCCTGGACTCCCAGTATTCTCTCACATTTCCCTGGACCCCCAGTACACAGTCACATTACCCTAGACCCACAGTACTTATTTACATTTTCCAAGATCCCCAGTACTCGTTCATGCTCACTGTACTCGGAGTACTCAGTCATGTTTCCCTAGACACCCTAGTTATCAGTCATGTCTCCCTAGTCCCCCAGTACTCAGTCACATATCCCTGTAAACCCAGTACCCAGTCACTTTTACCTGGATGCGCAGTACTCAGACACCTTTCCCTGGACCCCCAGTACTCATTCACATTTCGCTGCTCGCACAGTTCATTGACTTTTTCCTGGACCCCTAGTTCTCATTAATGTTTCTGTGGACTCCCAGTACACAGTTACTTTTTCCTACACTTCCAGTACTCAATGATGTTTCCCTGGATCCCAAGAACACATTCATGTTTCCCTAGACTCTGAGTACTCAGGCACATTTTCCTGCACCCCAGTAGTCAGTCAACATTTCCCTGTACTCCTGGAGTACTCAATCATTTGTCTATGGACTCCCAGTACTCATTCACATTTCCCTAGACAACGAGGACACAGGCAGGTTTGCCTGGAATCCAGAACTCAGTTAAGTTTCCCTAGACCTCCAGTATTCAGTCACATTTGCCTAGACTCCAGTCCTCATTCAAGTTTCCCTGGACCCCCAGTTCTCACTCATGTTTCCCTGGACTCCCAGTACTCAGTTTCGTTAACTTGATTACCAGTACTCAGCAGTGTTTCCCTATAAACCCAGTCTCAGTCACGTTTCCCTAGATCCCCAGTACTCGGTCACGTTTCCTGGACCCCCGAGACTTATTCATTTTACCCTGGACTCCCAGTGATAAGTCTCGTTTCCCAAGACACCCAGTACTCAGTTATGTTTCCCTGGACCCCCGATACTTGTTCATTTTACTCTGGACTTCCAGGAATCAGTCACATTTCCCTAGACCCCAGTACTCATTCACGTATCCCTAGACACCCAGTGCTCAGTCATGTTGCCCTACATGCCCAGTACTCAGTCAAGTTTCCCTGGACCCCAGGTACTCAGTCACATTTCCCAAGACATCCAATATTCAACTTTCCCTTGACCCCCATTTACTCAATCACACTTCCGTACACACCAAGTACTCAGTCATATTTCCCTATGCCCCCAGTACATAGTGACTTATCCCCAGACCCCCAGTATTCAGTAACGTGTCCCTGGAATCCCAGTAATTAGTCAAGTGTCCCTAGAATCCCAGTACTCAGTAACATTTTTGGACAACCTGTACTCAGTCATGTTTCCCTAGGCTTCCAGTACTCAGTCACGTTTACCTAGACACTCAGTACTCAGTCACTTGTACCTAGTCCCCCAGTCCTCATTCACATTTCCCTGGACCGTCAGTGTTCAGTCACGTTTCCCTAGATACCCTAGTAATCAGACATGTTTCACTAGACCCCCATTACTAATTCACATATCCCAAGACCCCCAAGATTCATTCATATTTCCGTGAACTCCCAGCACTCAGTTTCATTCCCTATACTCCCGGTGTTCTGTCACGTTTCCCTAGAGTGTCAGTAATCACTGAAGTTTCCCAAGACTCCCAGTACTCAGTCATGTTTCTGGACTGCCTGTACTCAATCACATTTTCCTAGACCAACAGTACTCAGTCACGTGTCCCTGGACACCCAGTACTATGTCACGTTTCCTTTGACCCCCAGTACTCAATCACTTTTCCCCTAGTCACCCAAAAATCAGTCACATTTCCCTAGACCCCCCAGGACTCAGTCACGTTTTCCTAGACTTGCAGTACGTATTCATGTTTTCCTAGATCCTGAGTATTTGTTCACATTCCCTGTACTCGGAGTACTCAGTCAAATTTCCCTAGACCCCCAGTAGTCAGTCACTTTTCCCTAGACCCCCAGTACTCAGTCATGTTTCCCTAGATTCCCAGTACTCAGTAATGTATCCCTGTAACCCCAGTAATCAGTCACTTTTCCCTGGATTCTCAGTACTCAGAAATCTTTCCCTGGACCCCCACTACTCAGTCACATTTCGCTGCATGCCCAGTTCATTCACTTTTCCTTGGACAACAGTTGTCATTAATGTTTCTGTGGATGCCCAGTACTCAGTTCCTTTTTCCTACACTTCCTGTACTCAGTCACGTTCACCTGGACCCCAAGAACACATTCACATTTCCCCAGAGCCCAAGTATTCAGGCATGTTTCCATGTACCCCAGTACTCAGTCACATTTCACTCAGTCCCATTTCTCTGTGTTCCCAGAGTATTCAATCACGTGTATAGAGACTTCCAGTACTCATTCAATTACCCTAGACCCCATGCACACAGTCATGTTTCCCTGTACTCAAGTACTCAGTCACATTTCCCTAGATCCCCAATCCTCACTGAAGTTTCCTTGGACCCCCAGTTTGCATTCATGTTTTCCTGGATGCCCAGTACTCAGTCAGGTTTCCCTAGACCCCCAGTAAACAGTCACGTTTCCCTAGACACCCTGTACTCAGTCATGTTTCCCTAGATCCTTAGTACTCATATTTACTTGGACCCCCAGTGCTCAGTCACGTTTCCATAGATGTACAGTACTCGTCACATTTCCCTGTACTTCCAGTATTCCTTCACATTTCCCTAGACCCCCAGAACTCATTCACATTTCCCTGGACCCTCAGAACTCAGTCACGTTTCTCTGGACTCCCAGTACTCAGTCAAATTTCCCTGAACTTCCGGTACTCAATCATGTTTCCCTGTAGTCCCAGAGTACTCAATCACGTGTCCCTGGACTCCCAGTACTCAGTCACGTGTACCTGGATCCCCCGAAACACATTCATTTTTCCCTGGACTCCCAATACTCAGTTTCAAATCTCTAGACTCCCAGTAATCAGTCACATTTCCCAAGCCTACCAGTACAGAGTCAGGATTCAGGAATACCTGTACTCAATCACTTTTCCCTAATCCCCCATTTCAGTCATGTTTCCCTGGAACCCAGGACTCATTTATGTTTCTCTAGACCCCCAGTAATCAATCAGTCATGTTTCCGTAGACCCCCAGTACTCAGTAATGTTTCACTGGATGCCCAGTACTCAGTCAAGTTTCCCTAGACTTCCAGTACTCACTCATATTTCCCTAGACCCCCAGTCCTCAGTCACGTTTACCTAGACTCCCAGTACTCAGTCACATTTCTATGTACCACCAGTACTCAGTTACGTTAACTTGACACCCAGTACTCTGTGACGTTTCCCTAGAAACCCAGTCTCATTTATGTTTCTCTAGACCCCCCATTCCTCAGTCACATTTCCCTGGATTCCCAGTAGTAAGTAATGTGTGCCTGGAATCACGTTACACAGTCAGGTGGCCCTAGACTACCAGTAATGTGTCAGGTTTCCCTAGACACCCCATACACAAGTCTCCCTTCACCCCCAGTACTCCGTCACCTTTCCCTAGACACACAGAACTCAATCACATACCCCTAGACCCCCAGTACACATTCACATTTACCTGGACCGTAAGTATTCAGTAACCTTTCCCTAGACCCCCTAGTTATCCGTCATAATTCACTAGACCCAGTACTCATTCACATATCCCAAGATCCCTAGTACTCTGTCACGTTGCCCTACACACCCAGTACTCAGTCACGGATCTCTGTAACCCCAGTAAATCTGTCACTTTTCCTTGGATTCACAGTACTTAGGCACTTTTCCCTGGACCCTCAGTACTCAGTCACATTTCCCTAGACCCACAGTACTTATTCACATTTTCCAAGTACCCCAGTACTCATTCACGTTCGCTGTACTTAGAGATTTCATTTACGTTTCCCTAGACACCCAGTACTCTGTCACTTTTCCCTAGACCCCCAGTACTCAGTCACGTTTTCCTATACTTCTGTACTCAGTCACGTTTCTATGGACCCCCAGTACTCAGTCATGTTAACTGACCCTCAGTACTCAGTGAAGTTTTGCTAGAAACCCAGTCTCAGTCACGTTTCCCTAGACCCCCAGTACTCAGTCAATATACCTAGACACCCAGTACTCAGTCAAGTTTCCCTAGACCCACAGTACTTATTCAGGTTTCCCTCAACCCCCAGTACTCAATCATGTTTCCCTAGGCCTCCAGTATTCAGTCACGTTTCTGTATAACCCCCAGTACTCATTCACATTTCTGTGCACCCCCAGTACTCAGACATATTTCACTGTAACCCCTAGTACTCACTCACATTTCCCTAGACTCCTAGGACTCATTCACAGTTCCCTAGACATCCAGTACTCAGTGACATGTCTCTATACCCCCAGTACAGTCACATGTCCCTGGTGTCCCTGTACTCAGTCATATATCCTTGGATTCCAAATACTCAGTCACGTTAACCTAAACCCCGAATACTCAGTCACGATTCCCTCTACTCTCAATAGTCAGTCACGTTTCCCTAGACCCCAAGTATTCATTCATGTTTCCTTTGACCCCAAGTACTCAGGCACGTTTCCCTAAACCTCCAGTACTCCTTCACATTTCCCTGGACCATCAGTATTCAGTCACATTTCCCTAGATCCACTAGTTATCAGTCATAATTCACTAGACCCAGTATTCTTTCACATATCGCAAGACCCTCAGTACTTTGTCACATTATCCTACATGCCCAGTACTCAGGCATGTTTCCCTGGACCACCAAGACTTATTCATTTTTCCCTGGACTTCCAGTACTCAGTTACATTTCCCTAGTCTCAAAGTACTCTGTCATGTTTCCCTGGACTCCCAGTACTCATTCACGTGTCCCTGGACCCCCAGTTCTCAGTAATGTCTTCCTGGAATCCCATTACTCATTCAGGTGTCCATAGACTACCAGTACTCTGTCAGGTTTACCTAGAATCCCAGTAATCAGTGACATTTCCCCAGACCCCCAGTACTCATTCACGTATCCCTAGATCCCCAGTGCTCAGTCACATTACCTTCAATGTCAAGAACTCAGTCACTTGTCTCTGGACACCCAGTAGTCATTCACGTTTCCCTGGACTCCAGGTTCTCAGTAATGTCTGCCTGGAATCCCATTACTCATTCAGGTTTTCATAGTCTCCCAGTACTCTGTCACATTTCACTATACCCCTACTCCTCAGTCACATTTCCCTGAATTCCCAGCACTCAGTCACGTTTCCATGGACCCCCCAATTCTCTTTCACGTTTCCCTAGACCCCCAGTACTTAGTCATGTTTTCCTACACTCGCAGTACTCAGTCACGTTTCTGTGTAGCCCCATTACTCAGTCTGATTAATTTTAACCCCAGTACTTAGTGACGTTTCCCTGTAAACTGCATCTAGGTCACCTTTTTCTAGACCCCCAGTACTCACACCTTTCCCTACGTAACCAGTACTCAGTCACATTTCCCTAGACCTCCAGTACTCAGTCACTTATTCCTAGACACTAAATATTCAGGAACATGTCCCTGGAACGCCAATACTCAGTCAAGTGTCTCTAGAACCCAAGTGTTCAGTCAAGTATCCGTAGAATCCCAGTACTCAGTTGCGTTTTTGGACTACCTGTACACTATCACATTTCCCTAGGCCCCCAGTACTCAGTCACATTTCCCTAGAAACCCAGTACTCAGTCACGTGTCCCTGGACCCCCAGTACTCAGTAATGTTTGCCTGGAACCCCATGACTCATTCAGTTGTCCCTGGACTACCAGTACTCTGTCAGATCTACCTAGATTTGCAGTAATCAGTCACCTTTCCCCAGACTCCCAGTACTCATTCACATATCCCTAGACCCCCAGTGCTCAGTCACATGTCCCTGGACCTCCAGTAGTCATTCATATTTTCCTGGAACCCCAATAAGTGCCTCTCCTTTGACCCCCAGTACTCAGTCAATTTTCCCTAGACACCCAGGACTCAGTCAAATTTCCCTAGACACCCAGAACTCAGTCACTTATCCCTAGACCCCAAGTACTCAGTAATGTGTCCCTTGAATCCCAGTACTCAGTCAGGTGTCCCTACTCAGTCAGGTGTCCCTAGACTACCAGTTCTCTGTCAGAATTACCTAGATTCCCAGTAATCAGTTACATTTCCCTAGACCCCCAATACTCATTCACGTATCCCTATACCCACAGTACTCAGTCACGTTTTTGAATTACCTGTACACAGTCATGTTTCCCGAGACTCTCGAGTAATCAGTCCTGTTTCACTAGACCCCTAGTACTCATTCACATATCCCAAGACCCCCAGTACTCTGTCACATTGTTCTAGACATCCATTTCTCAGTCACGTTTCCCTGGACTCCCAAGATTGATCCATTTTTCCCTGGACTCCCAGTACTCAGTTTTGTTTCTCTTGACCCCCGTAGTCTGTCACGTGTCCCTGAATTTGCAGTACTCTGACACATTAACCTGGAACTCCATTACTAAGTCACGTTTCTGTAGACTCCCAGTATTCTGTCACGTTTCACAACACACCCACTCCTCAGTCACATTTTCCCGAATTCTCAGTATTCAGTCACATTTCCCTGGACCCCCAATTCTTATTCATATTTCCCTGAATTTGCAGTTCTCAGACACATTACCCTGGAACGCCTTTACTAATTCATGTTTCCCTAGACTCCTAGTATTCTGTCTTGTTTTATTAGACCTCCATTCCTCAGTCACATTTCTTTGAGTTCTCAGTACTCAGTCACATTTCCCTGAACCCCCAATTCTCATTCACGTTTCCCTAGACCCCCAGTACTCGGTCACATTTCTATGGACCCCCAGTACTCAGTCTGGTTAATTTTACCCCAGAATTCAGTGATGTTTCCCTGGAAACTGAGTCTAGGTCACGTTTCCCAAGACCCCCAGTACTCAGTCACTTATTCCTAGACACACAGTACTCAGGAACGTATTCCTGGAACACCAATACTCAGTCAAATGTCTCTAGAATGCAAGTACTCAGTCAAGTATCCATAGAATCCCAGTACTCAGTCACGTTTTAGGACTACCTGTACACTGTCACGTTTCTCTAGGCCCCAGTACTCAGCCACATTGCCCTAGAACCCCAGTCCGTAGTCAGGTGTCCCTGGACCCCCAGTACTCAGTAATGTTTGCCTCGAATCCCATTACTCATTAAGGTGTCCCTAGATTACCAGTTCTCTGTCAGATTTACCTAGATTCCCAGTAATCAGTTCCTTTTCCCTAGAACCCCAGTACTCATTCATGTATCCCTAGACACCCAGTTCTCAGTCATGTGGCGCTCCATGCCCAGTACTTAGTCACGTGTCCCTGGACCCCCAGTAGTCATTCATGTTTCCCTGGACCCCCAGTATTCACCTCTCCTTTGACCCCCAGTACTCAGTCAAATTTCCCTAGACACCCTGTACTCAGTCACATTTCCCTAGACCCCCAGGACTCAGTCTCTTATCTCTAGATCCCAGGTACTCAGTAACATGTCCCTGGAATCCCAGTACTCAGTCAAGTTTCCCTAGAATCCCAGTACTCAGTCATGTTTTTGAACTACCTATACACAGTCACGTTTCCCTAGACCCTCGAGTAATCAGTCTTGTTTCACTAGACCCCTAGTACTCATTCACATATCCCAAGACCTGCAGTACTCTGTCACATTGTTCTAGATGTTCAGTTCTCAGTCAAGTTTCCCTGGACCCCCAAGATTGATCCATTTTTCCCTGGACTTCCAGTACTCAGTTTTGTTTCACTTGTCCCCCAGTACTCTGTCACATTTCCCTGAATTTGCAGTACTCAGACACATTAGCCTGGAACCCCTTTACTAATTCACGTTTCCCTAGACTCCCAGTACTCTGTCACATTTCACTAGACCTCCACTCCTCAGTCACATTTCCTTGAATTCTCAATACTCAGTCACGTTTCCCTGGACCCCCAATTCTCATTCATGTTTCCCTAGACCCCCAGTACTAAGTCATGTTTACCTACACTCCCAGTACTCAGTCACATTTCCCTGGACCCCCAATTCTTATTAACTCTTCCCTAGACCCCCAATACTCAGTCACATTTTCCTACACTCCCCGTACTCATTCATGTTTCTATGGATCCCCAGTACTCAGTCTGGTTAATTTTACCCCCAGTACTCAGTGATGTTTCCCTGGAAACTAAGTCTAGGTCATGTTTCTCAAGGCCCTCAGAACTCAGTCACATATGCCTAGACCCCCAGTACCCAGGAATGTGTCCCTGGAATCCCAATACTTAGAAACGTTTTTGGAGTACCTGTACTCAGTCACGTTTCACTGGACTCCCAGTACTCAGTCAGGTTGCCCTAGACCCCCAGTGCTCAGTTACTTTTCCATAGACCCCCAGTAATCAGTCACATTTCCTTGGGCCCCCAATACTCAGTCATGTTTCCCTGGTCTCCTAGTACCCAGTCACATTTCCCTGGACTCCCAGTACTCAGTCACATTTCTCTAGATCCCCAGTACTCAGTGAGGTTTCCCTGGACTCCCTGTACCTAGTCATGTTTTCCTAAACCCCCAGTACACAGTCACATTTCCCTATACCCCTAGTACACAGTCATGTTACCCTAGACCTCCAGGACTCAGTCACGTTTCCTTGTATCCCCTATTATTCAGTCATATTTCCCAATACTCCCAGTACTGAGTCACATTTCCCTGGACACCCAGTACTCAGTCAATGTTCCCTGGACTCCCAGTAGTCACTCATGTTTCCCTGTACCAACAGTACTCAATCATGTTCCCTAGACACTGAGGTCTCAATCACGTTTCCCTGGACTCACAGTACTTACTTAAGGTTCCCTAGAACTCAGTACTTAGACACTTTTCTCTAGACTGCCAGTAGTCACTCAGGTTTCCCTGTACCCCAAGTTCTCATTCATATTTCCCGGGACACCCATTACTCAATCACGTTTCCCTAGGCCACCAGGACTCAATCAGCTTTCCCTAGACCCCCAGTGCTCAGTCATATTTCCCTAGATCCCCAGTACTCAGTCTCATTTCTTTAGACCTCCAATACTCAGTCACGTGTCCCTAGACTCCCAGGACCCAGTCACATTTCCCTGGACTCCCAGTACTCATTGAGGTTTCCCTGGACTCCCAGTACACAGTCACATTTCCCTAAACACCCAGTACTCAGTAGCATTTCCCTAGACACCCCGTACTCAGTCACATTACCATTGACTTCCAGAACTCAGTCACATTTCCCAAGACACCTAGTACTCAGTCACATTGCCCTAGACCCACAGTGCTCAGTCACATTTTCCTGGAACCCCCATCCTCAGTCACTTTTCCCTAGATACCAGTGCTCAGTCACGTTTCCCTGGACCCCCAGGACTCATTCAGGTTTCCCTGGACTTCCAGTATTCAGTCACATTTCCCAAGACCCCCAGTACTCAGTCACGTGTGCCTGGACTCCCAGTACTCAGTAACGTGTGCCTGGAATGCCATTACTTAGTCAAGTATCCCTAGACTACCCGTACTCTGTCAGTTTTCCCTAGACTCCCAGTAATCATTCACTTTTCCCTAGACCCCCAGTATTCATTCATGTATCCCTAGTCCCCCAGTGCTCAGTCATGTTACCCTCCATGCCCAGTACTCAGTCACGTGTCCCTGGACCCCCAGTACTCATTCACGTTTCACTGGATCCACAGTACTCAGTCAACTTTTCCTAGATACCCAGTACTCAGTCACTTATCCCTAGAATCCCAGTACTCAATAACATATCCCTAGAACTCCAGTACTCAGTCATGTTTCTGTAGACACCCAGTACTCAGTCACGTGTATCTAGACCCCAAATACTCATTCACATTTCCCTGGACCGTCAGAATTCATTCACGTTTCCCTAGACCCCCTAGTAATCAGTCATGTTTCACTAGACCCCCAGAATTCATTCACATATTCCAAGACCCCCAGTACTCATTCACGTTTTTCTGAACACCCAACATTCATCCATTTTTACCTGTACTACCAATACTCAGTATCACTTTCCGAGACTCCCAGTATTCTGTCACATTTCCCTAGGCTTCCAGTAACCAGTCACGTTTCTCAAGACTACCAGTACTTAGTCACGTTTCTGGGCTATCTGTACTAAATCACACTGCCCTAGGCCAACAGTACTTGGTCAGGTGTCCCTGAACACTCAGTCCTCAGTTGCTATTCCCTAGTCCCCAAATACTCAGTCACATATCCATAGACCGCCAGTGCTCAGTCACGTTGCCCTCAATGCCCAGTATTCAGTCACGTGACTCTGTACCCCCTTTACTCATTCATGTTTCCCTCCACCCACAATAATCAGTCACGTTTCCCTGGAACACCAGTACCTAGTCACATTTCCCAAGACCCCCAATACTCACCTTTCCCTTTACCCCCCAGTACTCAGTCACGTTTTCCTAGACACCCAGTACTCAGTCACTTATCCCTAGACACCTAGTATTCAGTCACTTATCCATAGACCCCAAGTACTCAGTAACGTATTCCTGGATCCCCAGCACTCAGTCAAGTGTCCCTAGAATCCCCGTACTCAGTCAAGTTTCCCTAGATTTCTAGTACTTAGTCACATTTCCCTAGGCCCCCAGTACTCAATCACTTTTCCCTAGACACCCAGTACTCTGTCACATTTCCCTGGACTTCCAGTACTAAATCTAGTTTCCCTGAATTCGCAGTACTGAAACACATTTCCCTGGACCCCCAGTACTAAGTCATGCTTCCCTAGACTTGAAGTACTAAGTCAGGTTTCCCTAGAACCCCAGTATTCAGTCACATTTCCCTGGACCCTCAGTTCTCATTTATGTTTCTCTTGACTCCCAGTACTCAGTCATGTTTTCCTATACTCCCAGTACACAGTCACACTTCCCTGGATCCCCAAAACTTATTCATTTTTTCCTGGACTGCCAGTACTCAGTTTCGTTTCCCAAGACCTCCAGTACCCACCTTTCCCTTGACCCCCAGTACTCAGTTACCTTTCCCATAACCCTCAGTATTCAGTCACATTTTCCTAGTCCCCCAATACTGAGTCAGTTTTCTCTGGACCCTCAGGACTCAACACGTTTCCCGAGACCCCCAGTAATCAGTCACGTTTCCCTAGATGCCCAGTACTAAGTCACGTTTCCTTGGAATCCCAGTACTCAGTCACATTTCCCTAGACCTCCAGTCCTCAGTCACATTTCCCTGGATTCCCAGTACTCAGTCATTTTTCATTGACCCCAGTTCTCATTCATATTACTCTGGACTCCCTGTACTCAGTCACATGTCTATGGATCCCCAGTACTCAGTTACATTAACTTGATCCCCAGTATTCAGTGACATTTCCCTAGGAATCCAATCTCAGTCACGTTTCCCTAGACCTCCAGTACTCAGCCACATATCCCCATACCCCAGTAACTCAGTAACGTTTCCCTGGACCCCAAAGACTTATTCATTTTAACCTTGACTCTCAGTACTCAGTCTTATTTCCTAAGATCCCCCATTACTCAGTCACTTGTGCCTGGACCCCCAGTATTCAGTAACATGTGCCTGGAATGTCATTACTCAGTCAAATGTCCCTAGACTACCTGTACTCTGTCAGTTTTCCCTAGACTCCCAGTAATCATTCACTTTTGCTAGACCTCCAGTACTCATTCATGTATCGCTAGTCCCCCAGTGCTCTGTTTTGTTGTCCTCCATGCCCAGTACTCAGTCATGTGTCCCTGGACCCCCAGTATTCATTCACATTTCCCTGAACCCCCAATTCTCAGTCACATTTTAATGTACCCTCAGCACTCAGTCACATTTCCCAGGACCCCCAATACTCACCTATCCCTTGATCCCCAGTACTCAGTCACCTTTCCTTTGACACCTAGTACTCTGTCACATTTCACTAGACCCTCAGCACCCAGTCACTTATCACTAGACACCCAATAATCAGTAACCTGAAATTCCAGTACTCAGTCAAGTGTCCCTAGAATCCCAGTACTCAGTCAGTGTCCCCGGAATCCCAGTACTCAGTCACGTTTTGGACTATCTTTACTCAGTCATGATTCCCTAGGTTCCAAGTACTCATTCATGTATCCCTGACCCTAGTGCTCAGTCAGGTTGCTTTCCATGCCCAGTATTCAGTCACCTGTACCTAGACCCCCAGTACTCATTCACATGTCCTAAGGCCCTCAGTACTTAGTCACGTTGCCCTATATGCCCTGTACTCAGTCACATATCCCTGGGCCCCCAGTACTCAATCACATTTCCATAGACAACTGGTACTCAGTCACGTGTACCTAGACCCCCAGTACTCATTCCTATTTCTCTGGACCATCAGAATTCAGTCACATTTCCATAGACCCTTAGTAATCAGTCATGCTTCACTAGACCCCCAGTACTCATTCACATATCCCAAGACCCCCAATACTCACTCACATTTCCCTGAACCATTTTTCCTGAAACATTCATCCATTTTTCCCTGGACTAACAGTACTCTGCATCACTTTCCAAGACTCCCAGTATTCCGTCACGTTTCCCTAGACTTCCCCTAATCAGTCATGTTTCCCAAGACTCCCAGTACTCAGTCACGTTTCTGGACTATATGTACTCAATCACATTTCAATGGACCAACAGTATTCAGTCAGTTGTCCCTGGTCACCCAGTACTCAGTCACATTTCCTTTGACTCTTAGTCCTCAGTCCTTTTCTCTAGTCCCCCAATACTCACTCACGTTTCCCTAGACCCCCAGTACTCAGTCACGTTTCCCTAGACTCACAGTACACAGACACATTTCCATGGACCCCCAGTACTCAGTCAGGTTAATTTTACCCCCAGTAATCAGTGACGTTTCCCATGAAAATGAGTCACAATCACGTTTCCCTAGACCCCCAGTTCTCAGTCATGTATCCCTAGACCTCCAAGACTTCTTTATTTTTCCCTGGACTCCCAGTACACATTCTCGTTTCCCAAGACCCCCAGTACTCAGGCATGTGTTCCTGGACACCCGGTACTCAGTAATTTGTGCCTGGAATCCCATTACTCATTCAGGTGTCCCGAGACTTCCAGTACACTGTCAGGTTTCCCTAGACTCCCAGTAACCAATCACATTTCCCTAGACCCTCAGTACTCATTCACGTATCATGCACCTCCAGTACTCAGTCACATTTCCCAAGACCCCCAATATCCACTTTACCCTTGACCCCCAGTACTCAGTCACCTTTCCCTAGACACCCAGTACTTAGTCATGTTTCCCTGGATCCCCAATACGCAGTCACTTATCCTTAGACACCCAGTACTCAGGATTGTGTCCCTGGAACCCCTATACTCAGTCAATTGTCCCTAGAATTCCAATACTCAATCAAGTATCTGTAGAATCCCAGTACTCAGTCACGTTTCCCTAAACACCCAGTAATCAGTCACTTTTCCATAGATCCCCAGGACTTAGTCACGTTTCCCTAGATTCCCAGTACTCTGTCATGTTTCCCTGGACTTCCAGTACTATATCAGGTTTCCCTGAATTCGCAGTACTGAGACACATTTCCCTGGACTCCCAGTACTAAGTCATGCTTCTCTAAACTCCCAGTACTAAGACAGGTTTCCTGAGAACCCCAGTACTCAGTAACATTTCCCTGGACCATCCGTTCTCATTCATGTTTCTCTGGGCTCCCAGTACTCAGTCATGATTTCCTATACTCCCAGTACTCAGTCATATTTCCCTGGCCCCCAGTACTAATTCATGTTTCCCCAGATGCCCAATACTAAGTCATGTTTCCCTGGAACCCCAGTTCCACTCATATTTCTCTGGAATCCCAGTACACTTTCATGGTACCCTGGACCCCCAGTACTCAGTCAAGTTCCCTAGACTCCCAGGACTCAGTCACATTTTTCTGGAATCCCAGTACTCGGTCACGTTTCTCTGGATCCCCATTACTGAGTCACATGTCAGTGAACTCCCAGTACTTAGTCAACTTTCTCTAGATTTCCAGTACTCAGTCACGTTTCTCTGTGTGCCTGTACACAGTCACCTTTCCCTAGATGCCCAGTACTCAATCACATTTCCCTGGATCCCCAGTACTCAGTCACATTTTTGGGGATTCCCAGGACTCAGTCAAGATTCCCTAGACTCCTAGAACTCAGTTACATGTCCCTGGAGTCCCAGTACTCAGTCACATTTCCAAGTACCCCCAGTATTCATTCACGTTTCCATACTCAGTCACATTTCCTGGATTTCCAGCACTCAGTCACGTTTCCCAGAACCCATAGTTCTCATTCATGTTTCTTTGGACTCTCAGTACTCAGACACATTTTCCTACACTCCCAGTACTCAGTCATATTTCCCTGGACACCAAGTACTCAGTCCCATTTCCTTAGACGCCCCCCAGTATTCATTCACATTAACCTGGAACCCTAGTTCTCATTCATGTTTCCCTGGACTTCAATACTCAGTCACGTTTTACTAGACCTCCAGTATGCCGTCACATGTCCCTAGACCCCCAGTACTCAGTAAAGTGTCCCTGGACCCCCAGTACTCAGTCATGTTTTCCAAGACCAACAGTACTCAGTCACATTTCCCTAGCCCCCAGTACACAGTCATGTTTCCCTAGATTCCCAATACTCAGTCTCATTTCCCTTGAAACCCAGTATTCTGCCATGTTTACCTCGATTCTCAGTACTCAGTAAAGTGTCCCTGGACTCCCAGGACTCAGTACTTGTCCCTGGACCCCCAGTACTTAGTCAAGTTTCCCTAGACTCCTGGTACTCAGTCAAGTGTCTCTGGTGTCCCAGTACTCAGTCACGTTTCCCTGTACCCAGTACAGCGTCTCTTTTCTGTAGATGCCCAGTACTCAATCACGTTTTCCTCAACCCGCAGTATTCAGTCACATTTCCCTGGATTCCCAGTACTCACTCAAATTTCCCTAGACTCCTAGTACTCCGTCATGTGTCCCTGGATTCCCAGTATTCAGTCATGTTTCCCCATACTCCCAGTACTCAGTCACGTTTCCCTGAACCCATGGTTCTCACTTATGTTTCTCTGGTTCCCAGTACTCAGACATGTTTTCCTACACTCTCAGTACTCACTCATGTTTCCCAGGACTCCCAGTACTCATTCGTGTTTCCCTGGACTTCCAGTACTCCGTCACGTTTCACTAGACCCCCAGTATGCAGTCACATGTCCTTAAACCCCCAGTACTCAGTAAAGTATCACTGGAATCCCAGTACTCACACAAGTTTCCCTAGGCCCCAAATACTCAGTAAAGTGTCCATGGAATCCAAGTACTCACTCAGGGGTCCCAAGATACCCAGTCCTCAGTGTCGTGTCCCTGGAGTCCCAGTACTCAGTCACATTTCCCTGTACCCCCAGTAGTCAGTCGCTTTTCCCAAGAGCCCCAGGCTCAGTCACATTTAACTGGAATCCCAGTCCTCAGTCATGTTTCCCTGGATCCCCAGTTCTCACTCATATTCTCTGGACTCTGAGTATTCAGTAAAGTGTCACTGGAATCCCAGTACTCAGAAGTGTTTCCCTAGACCCCCAGTACTCAGTAAAGAGTCCCTGGACCCCAGTACTCAGTCATGTGTCCCTTGAATCCCAGTACTCAGTCAGGAGTTCTTGGAATCCCAGTACTCAGACAGGTGCCCCTAGACTCCCAGTACTCAGTCACGTTTCCCTAGAACCCCAGGCTCAGTCACATTTTTGCCTGAAATCCCAATACTCAGTCACGTTCCCTACACCGCCATTACTCAGTCATGTTTTCCTGGACCCCCAGGACTCAGTCATGTTTAACAAGACCACCAGTACTCAGTTACATTTCCCTGTGCCTCCAGTAGTCAGTCACGTTTCCCTAGACCCCCAGCCTCAGTCACATTTAACTGGAATCCCAGTCCTCAGTCATGTTTCCCTGGACCCCCAGTTCTCACTCATATTTCTCTGGAAATGCAATACTCTGTCACGTTACTATGGACCATCAGTACTCAATCATGTTCCCTAGACTCCAAGGATTCAGTTACATTTCTTTAGAATCCCAGTACTCAGCCACGTTTCTCTGGACCCGCCCAGTTCTCACTCATCTTTCTCTGGATGCCGGTACTCAGTCACATTTCTCTAGAACCCCAGGCTCAGTCACATTTGCCTGGAAGCCCAGTACTCAGTCACGTTTCCTAGACCCCCATTACTCAGTCACATTTCACTGGACTCCCAGTACTTAATCAAGTTTCCCTAGACTCCCAGTACTCAATCATGTGTCCCTGGTGTCCCAGTACTCAGTCATGTTCCCTGTATCCCAGTACACAGTCACTTTTCCATAGACAGCCAGTACTCAATCACATTTCCCTGCACCCCCCAGTACTCAGACACATTTTCCGGCATTCCCAGGACTCAGTCAATTTTTCCTACACTCCTAGTACTCAGTCATGTGTACCTAGAGTCCCAGTACTCAGTCACATTTCCCTCTACCCACAATACTCAGTCACTTTTCCCTAGACCTGCAGCCTCATTCACATTTCCCTGGATTTCCAGCACTCAGTCACATTTCCCTGAATCCAGAGTTCCCACTCATGTTTCCCTGGACTCCCAGTACTCAGCCCCATTCCCCTAGACCCCACAGTACTCACTCATGTTTACCTGGACCCCAGTTCTCATTCATGATTCCCTTGACTTCCAGTACTCAGTCACGTTTCACTAGACCCCCAGTACATGCTCACATGTCCCTAGATCCCCAGTACTCAGCAAAGTGTCCCTGGACCAGCAGTACTCAGTAAAGTGTTCCTGGAATCCCAGTTCACAGTCAAGTTTCCCTAGGCCCCCAGTACTCAGTAAAGTGGTCTAGAATCCCAGTACTTAGTCAGGTGTCCCTAGACTCCCAGTACTCAGTCACATTTCCCTGGACCCCCAGTACTCAGTCATGTTTTCCAAGACCACCAGTATCCATTAACTTTTCCCTAGATCCCCAGAACACAGTCACATTTCCCTAGATCCCAGTACTATGTCTCATTTCCCTTGAAACTGAGTATTCCGTCACATTTCCCTTGAAACCCAGTACTTAGTAAAGTGTCCCTAGAACCCCAGGACTCAGTATTTGTCCCTGACACTCAGTATTGTTTCTCTGTAGCCCTGTACACAGTCACTTTTCTGTAGATGCCCAGTACTCAGTCATGTTTCCCTGAACCTCCAGTATTCAGTCATATTTTCCAAGACCACTAGTACTCAGTCACATTTCTCTAGATCCCCAGTACACAGTCACGTTTCCCTAGATGCCAACTACTATGTCTCATTTCCCTTGAAACCCCGTATTCTATTACGTTTCCCCCAAAACCCAGTATTCAGTATTTGTCCCTGGACTCCCAGTACTCAGTCATGTTTCCCTAGACCCCCAGTACTCAATCATATTTGCCAAGACTCCCAGTACTCAGTCAGGTTTCCCTAGACCCCCAGTATTAATTTATGTATCCCTAGACCCCCAATACTCATTCAAGTGTCTATGGATCCCAGTACTGATTCACGTTTCCCTGGACCTGCAGTACTCAGTCACTTTTTCATGCATCCCTAGTACTCAGTCACATTTCCCTAGATCCCCACTACTTTGTCATGTTTTTCTAGACTTCCAGGACTCAGTCACTTTTCCCTGGAACCCCAGTATTCAGACATGTTTCCGTAGACTCCCAGTAATAGGTAAATATCCATGGATGCCCAGTACTCATTAAAGTGTACTTGGAATCCCAGTACTCAGTCAGGTGTCCCTAGACTTCCAGTACTCAGTCAGGTGTCCCTAGACTCCCAGTACTCAGTCAGGTGTCCCTAGACTCCCAGTACTCAGTTTTGTTTCCCTAGACTCCCAGTACTCTGTTACCTTTGCAGTACTCAGTCAGGTGTCCCTAGACTCCCAGTACTCAGTCAGGTGTCCCTAGACTCCCAGTACTCAGTTTTGTTTCCCTAGACTCCCAGTACTCTGTTACCTTTGCGAAGACTCCCTGTAATCAGTCACGTTTCCCAAGACTCCAATAATCAGTCACATTTCCCAGGACCTCCAGTACTCAGTTATGTTTCGCTAGACCCCAAGTTCTCAGTCACATGTCCCTGGAGTCCCAGTACTCCGTCACATTTCCCTTTACCCCCAGTCTCAGTCACATTTCCCTGGACTGCCAGTAGTCAGTCAAGTTTCCCTAGACTCCCAGTACTCAGTCACGTTTCTTGGACCACCAGTACTGAGTTACTTTTCCCTAGACCCAGTACTCATTCACGTGTCCCTGGACCCCAGTACTGATTCACATTTCCCTGGACCTGCAGTACTGAGTCACGTTTCCCTGCACCCCCAGTACTCAGTCACATTTCCGTAGACCCACAGTACTCAGTCATATTTCCCAAGATTCCCAGTACTCAGTCACTTTTCCCTGGACCCCCAGTACTCATTCATGTTTCCCTAGACCCCCAGTTCTCAGTCACTTTAACTTAGACCCACAGTACTCAGTCACGTTTCCCTAGAATCCCAGTACTCAGTCAGTATTCCCTAGACCCACACTCCTCAGTTACGTTTTCCTGGAATTCAAACCCAGTAATGATTTCCTGGACTCCCAGTACTCAGTTACATTTCCCTAGACCCCCAGTAATCGTTCATATTTCCCTCGACTGCCAGTACCCAGTCACGTTTCCCTAGACTCCCAGTTCTTAGTCACTTATCACTCGATCCCCAGAACTCAGTCACATTTCCCTGGACACCAAGTAGTCAGTCACATGGCCTTTGACCCCCAGTACTCAGTAAAGTGTCCCTAAAATCCCAGTACTCAGTCAGGTGTCCCTGGACTCAAAGTACGTAGTCATGTTTCCCTGAATCCACAGTACTCAATGACATTTCCCTAGACCCTCAGATCTCAGTCACATTTCTGTGAACTCCCAGTACTCATTCACGTTTCCCTAGACTCCTAGTACTCAGTCATATTTTTCTGGACCCGCAAGTACTCAGTCACATTTCCTTGGACCCCCAGTTCTGAGTAAAATTTCCCTGGACCCCCAGTACTCGTTTCTGTTTCCCTAGATTCCCTGTTCTCAGTCACATTAACCTAGAACCCCAGTACTCATTCATGTTTTCCTAAAAGCCCCATACTCAGTCACGTTACCCTAGCCCCAGTACTCAGTCATGTTTCCCTAGAATCCCAGTACTCAGACATTTTTCCATAGACTCACAGTACTCAGTCACTTTTCCCTGGAATCCCAGCTCAGTAATGATTACCTGGACTCCCAATACTCAATCACGTTTCCCTAGACTGCTAGTACTTAGTCATGTCTGCCTGGATTCCCAATACTCAGTTACCAATCCATAACCCCCATACTCATTGAACTAAGTCATGTTTCCCTAGACTACTAGTACTCAATTTCATCTCCCTGGACTCCCAATACTCAGTAATCATTCCCTAACTGCCCTTACTCATTCATGTTACCCTAGACCCCTAATACACATTCATGTTTTCTTACACTCCAAGTGCTTATTCATGTTTCCCTAGACCTCCAGTACACAGTCACTTTTCCCTGGACCACAGTACTGAGTTAAGTTTGTCTGGACCCCCAGTACTAGTTCATGTTTCCCTAGATCCACTGTTCTCAGTCACGTTTCTCTAGAATCCAGTACTCAGTCACGTTTCCCTGAACCCCCAGTACTGAGTCACTTTTCCCTGGACTCCCAGTACTCAGTCACAATTCTCTGGCCCCCATTACTAATTCAGGTTTCCCTAGACGCCCAGTGTCATATGTCCCTGAAATCCTAGTACTCTGTCACGATTCCCTGGACTCCATTTACTCAGTCACCTTTCGCTGGATCACCAGTACTCAGTCACATTAATCTAGACGCCCAGTATTCAGTCACATTTCCCTAGAATACCAGTTCTCATTCAATTTTCTCTAGACTCCCAGTACTCAGTCACATTTTCCTCGACTCTCACTACTCAGTCACCATTCCCTAAACCCCCTTACTCATTCACGTTAACCTAGAGGCCCAGTACTCATTCAGGTTTCCCTAGACCCCCAGTACACATTCACATTTCCCTACACTCCCAGGACTAAGTCATATTTCCCTGGACCACCAGTACTGAGTTACATTTCCTTGGACCCCCAGTACTGGTTTATATTTTCCTAGATTCCCAGTTCTCAGCCATGTTTCTCTAGATGCCAGTACTCAGTCACGTTTCCCTAGACCCAGTGTAGCCAGTCTTTTTTCCCTAGACCCCCAGTTATCAGTCAGGTTTCCATAGACTCACAATACTCAGGTACTTTTCCCTGGATCCCCAGTACTCACTCAAGTTTCCCTGAATTCCCAGAACTCAGACACATTTCCCTAGACCTGCAGCACTCAGTCACATTTCCCTAGATACCAGAACTCATCCATGTTTCCCTAGAACATTGTAACCAGTCACACTTTCCTAGCACCCCAGTACTCAGTTATGTTTCCCTGGATCGCCAGTTCTCAGTCACTACTGTGAACTCCTGTTTTCAGTCACGTTTCCGTATACCCCCAGTACTCATTCACGTTCCCTGGACCCCAAGTACTGTGTTACATTTCCCTGGACCCCCAGTACTCATTCACGTTTTCTTAGATCCCCGGTTCTCAGACAAGTTTCTCTAGAACCCAGTATTAAGTCACATTTCCCTGGACCCCTACTATTCAGTTACTTTTTCCTGGATCCCCAGTACTCAGTCAACTTTCCATAGACTCCCAGTACTCATTTACTTTTGCCTTGATCCCCAGTACTCAGTCAAGTTCCTGAATTCCCAGAACTCAGACACATTTCCCTCGATCCACAGTACTCACTCACATTTCCCTAGACACCAGAACTCATCAGAGTTTCCCTAGACCCCCTGTAACCAGTCACATTTCCCTAAAACCCCAGTACTCAGTTACGTTTCTCTAGACTCCCAGTACTCAGTCACCATTCCCTAAACCCCCTTACTCATTCACGTTAACCTAGAAGCCCAGTAAACATTCATGTTTCTCTAGACCCCTAGTTCATATACACATTTCCGTACACGCCCAGGATTCAGTCATGTTTCCCTGGACTGCCAGTATTGAGTTACATTTCTCTAGACCTGAGTACTCAGTCACTTATCGCTAGATCCCCAGGATTTAGTCACGTTTCCCTGGACCGCAGTACTCAGTTACATTTCCCAAGAGCCCCAGGACTCACTGATGTTTCCCTAGAACCCCAGTACTTAGTCACATTTTTCTGTACATCCAGGACCCATTCCTTTTTCCCTGGATTCCCAATATTCAGTTTCATTTGTAAAGAGCCCCAGTACTCAGTCAGTGTCCCTAGACTTCCAGTACTCAGTCACATTTCCCTGGACACTCATGTATTCATTCATGTTTCTGTAGACCCCCAGTACACATTCATGTTTCCCTAGACTCCCAGTATTCATTCACGTTCCCTGGACCCCAAGTACTAAGTTACATTAACCTGGACCCTAGTACTCGTTCACATTTTCCTAGATCCCTAGTTCTCAGTCACATTTCCCTAGACCCCAGTACACAGTCACGTTTCCCTGGATGCCTATTACTCAGTTACTTTTCCCTGGATCCCCAGTACTCAGTCAAGTTTCCCTGAATTTCCAGAACTAAGAAAAATTTACCTGGACTTGCAGTACTCAGTCATATTTCCCTAGATGCCAGAATCTCACCCAAATTTCCCTAGCCCCCCCCTGTCACCAGTCACATTTCCCTAGAACCCCAGTACTCAGTTACATTTCCCTAGATCGGCACTTCTCAGTCACTTCTGTGAACTCCCAGTTTTCAGTCACATATGCCTAGAACCCCAGTACTCAGTCATGTTTCCCTGGACTCCCAGTACTCATCCAGGTTTCCCTAGACTTCCAGTACTCAGTC
Source organism: Eospalax fontanierii (assembly GCA_035773235.1). Lineage (NCBI taxonomy): Eukaryota > Metazoa > Chordata > Mammalia > Rodentia > Spalacidae > Eospalax > Eospalax fontanierii. Next base: position 3,069,510 of record JAJHUQ010000048.1, on the reverse strand, counting down.
ACATTTCCCTGGACCCCCAGGTAATCAGTCACATTTCCCTAGACCCCAAATACTGAGTTAAATTTCCCTGGACACCCAGTACTCATTCACTTTTCCCTAGATAATCAGTTCTCAGTCACGTTAACCTAGACCCCCAGTACTCAGTTACATTTCCCTTCAATCCCAGTACTTAGACAGTATTCCCTAGAGCCACACTATTCAGTCACAATTCCCAGGAATCCCAGCTAAGTAACAATTCCCTGGACTCCCAGAACTCAGTCACGGTTCTCTAGACTCCTAGTATTCAGTTTTGTGTTCCTGCACTCCCAATGCTCAGTCACCATTCCCTAATTGCCCTTACTGATTCAAGTTACCCTAGACCCCCAGAACTCATTCACGTCTCCCAAAACCTCCAGTACTCAGTGATGTTTGCCTGGACCCCCAGAACTCACACACATGTTCCTAGATTCCCAGTGCTCAGTCACTTTTTCCTGATCCCCTGTATTAATTCACATTTCCCTAGACCACCAGTACTCAGTCACATTTCCATGGAACCCCAGTACTCATTCATGAGTCCTTGGACTTCAAGTACTCAGTCATGTTTTGTTGGTCCTGCAGTACTCAGTCACGTATCCCTGGAATCCCAGACCTCAGTTACATGTCCCTAGACCCCCAGTATTCAGTTATATTTCCCTGGACTCCCAGTACTCATTCATGTTTCACTGGACCCCCAGTACTCAGTGACATTTCCCTAGAATCCCAGTTCTCAATCAGTTTTCCCTAGACATGCAGTACTCAGTCACATTTCCCTTGACTCTCAGTACTCAGTCACATTTCCCTCGACTCCCAACACTCTGTCACCACTCCCTAAACTTACCCTTACTCATTCATGTTATTCTAGACCCCTAGTACACATTCACGTTTCCGTAAAGTCCCAGGAATCAGTCATATTTCCCTGGACCCCTAGTACTGAATTACATTTCCCTTAACGCCCAGTACTCAGTCACTTATCACTAGACCCCCAGTATTTAGTCACATTTCCCTGGACCCCAGTACTCCGTTACGTTTCCCAAGACTCCCAGTACTCACTGATGTTTCCCTAGAACCCCAGTACTCAGTCAGTTTTCCCTAGTCACGAAGTACTCAGTCACGTTTCCCCAGACTCCCAGTACTCAGTCACGTTTCCCTTGAGTACCATTACTCAGTCACCTTTCACTCGACTCCCAACACTCAGTCACCACTCTCTAAACTCCCTTACTCATTCATGTTACTCTAGACACCCAGTTCCTATTCAGTTTCCGTAAGGTCCCAGGAATCAGTCATGTTTCCCTGGACCCCTAGTACTGAGTTACATTTCCCTGGACCCCAGTACTCAGTCACGTTTTTCTGGACTCCCAGGACACATTCATTTTTCCCTGGACTCCCTGTACTCAGTTTCTTTTGCCAAGACCCTCAGTATTCATTCATCAGTCCCTGGACTCCCAGTATTCAGTCATATTTCCATGGACTCCCAGTACTCATTCAAGTTTCACTGGATCCCCAGTGCTCAGTGACGTTTCTGTGGAATCCCAGTACTCAGTCATGTGTCCCTGGACTCCCAGTACTCAGTCATGTTTCCCTAGAATCCCAGTTCTCAGTCAGTTTTCCCTAGACCTGCAGTACTCAGTCACTTTTCCTTGGACCTGCAGTACTCAGTCATGTTTCCCTAGACCTCCAGTACACATTCACATTTCCCTATACTCGCTGGACTCAGTCACATTTCCCAAGACCCCCAGAATTCATCCACATTTCCCTATACCCCTTGTAACCAGTCACGTTTCCCTAGAACCCCAGTACTCAGTTACGTTTCCCTGGATCCCCACTACTCAGTCACGTGTGTATGGACTCCCAGTACTGAATTAAATTTCCCTGGACCCCCAGTACCCTTTCATGTTTCCCTGGATCCCCAGTTCTCAGTCACATTTCCCTAGACCCCAGTACTCAGTCACTTTTCACTGGACCCCAGTACTAAGTCACGTTTGCCTGGATTTGCAGTACTCAGACATATTTCCCTTGACCCCAGTATTAAGTCACGTTTCATAGACGCCAGTATTCAGTCACATTTCCTTTGATTCCCAGTACTCGGTCATGTTTCCATGGAGTCCCCGTACTCAGTCACGTTTCCCTTGACTCCCAGTATTCAGTCACCACTCCCTAAATCCCCTTACTCATTCAGGTGACCCTAGACCCCATGTACACATTCACGTTTCCGTACACTCTCAGGAATCAGTCATGTTTCCCTGGACCCCCAGTACTGAGTTACATTTCCCTGGACCCCCAGTACTCAGTCACTTATCCCTAGACCCCCCAGTATTTAGTCATGTTTCCCTGGACTGCAGTACTCAGTCACGTTTTTCTGGACACTGTGGACTCATTCGTTTTTCCCTGGACTCCTGGTACTCAGTTTTGTTTGCCAAGATGCCCAGTACTCGGTCATATTTCCCAGGACTCCCAGTACTCATTCATGTTTCGCTGGATCCCCAGTACTCAGTGACATTTCCCTTTAATCCCAGTACTTAGTCACTTGTCTCTGGACTCCCAATACTCAGCCATGTTTCCCTAGACTCCCAGTACTTAGTCACATTTCCCTCGATTATCAATACTCAGTCACAATTCCCTAAAACCCCTTACTCATTCATGATACCCTAGACCAGCAGTACTCATTCACGTTTCCCTACACTCCCTGGACTCAGTCATGTTTCCCTGGACCCCCAGTACTGAGTTACATTTCCCTGGACCCCCAGTACTCAGACACTTATCCTTAGATCCAGGAATTTAGTCACATTTTCCTGGACCCCCAATACTCAGTTACATTTCCCCCAGTACTCACTGACATTTCCCTAGAACCCTAGTACTCAGTCACATTTGCCTAGACACCCAATACTCAAGCACGGTGGCCTGGAAACTCAGTACTCAGTCATCAGTCTCTGGACTCCCAGTATTCAGTCACGTGTCCCTGGACTCCCAGTTTTAAGTCATATTTCCCTCGATTCCCAATACTCAGTCACCATTCCCTAAACCCCCTTACTCATTCAGGTTACCCTAGACCCCCAGTGCTCAGTCATGTTTCCCTGGACCCCCAGTACTGAGTTAAATTTTCCTGGACCCCCAATACTCAGTCACTTATCCCTAGACCTCCAGTATTCAGTCATGTTTTCCACGACCCCCTCCTGAGGGTCTAGGGAAACATGAATGAGTACTGGAGGTCCAGGAAATGTGAATGAAAATTGGGTCTAGGGAAATGTAAGGAGTACTGGGACTACAGGGAATTGTGACTGAGTACTGGGAGTCCAGGTACTGGTGACTAAGTACTGAGGTTCCAGAGAAACGTGACTGAGTCCTGGGGTCCAGGGAAAAACGAATGAGTCCTGGTTGTCCAGAAAAACAGATTTTCTCCATTTAAAACGTTTCTAGTTATGGATTCATTGTACATAGCTTTAATTATATTGAGGTACTTTTTCTTTCTTTTTTAATGAATGTATGTTGGATTTTGTGACATTTTTTGTCCAGTTGACTTCTCTATTGGAGACAATGACATAGTAAAGTCACCTACTATTACTGAGATGGGGATAATCTGTGTTTTATAGTCTTCAAACACTGTTTTTATGAAACATGTTCCAGAGTTTGGTGCATATATGTACATGATCATATTATGGTCTTGATCAATTTTCCCTTTTATCAATGATGTGATCTTTTTTATCTCTTCTGAATAGTTTTAATTTCAAATGTGTTCTCTCAGATACTTCAATTGCAGTACCTGCACGCTTCTCAGTGCCATGTGTTTGGAATATTTTTTCCCATGCATTTACCCTAATTCATTTACCCATTCATCTATCCATGAAGCTGAGATGTGTTTCTGGAAGAGAACAAAAAGATAGATTTTTTTTCTTGATCCATTCCACTAACCAGTTTCTTTTGACAGTGGAGCTGATGCTATTGGTATTTAGTGTTATTAATGAATGATGTGTATTAGGTACTGTCATTTTAAAATTCTTTGAATTAGTTGTCCTACTTTGTGTTTCTGTTGTTATTATACTTTTCTTTATTCATTTCATTATGTGCACCTTGAATATTAATGAAGCATAATTTAATGGGTGAATGCTTTCTAACTTTTTAGAATCAATTGATGAAATCATACATGATGACTGAGTCTTTTTATATACTGTAATGGACCACAAAAATGTTTTTCTTTAAGTGGAATGAAAGGAACCACAACTGTGTATTAGCCTTTCTACCTAAAATTGATATATACAGAAAACAATCTTATGAGTTGGGCCTCATTATGCAATTTTCAGTGCTTCAAACCCATAAGAGGAAGAGGCCATGGAACCTTATGTCTCTTCATTAAATTGACTCCTGAATCACAAATTTTCTTTCCTCCATCTTAACTACATTACATGCCTTCATGAGGACATAAAGCACAGTCAGTACGTGTGCGTGTGCCTGTTTGTCTGTTTGCCTAGGTGCATGTGTTCATTATACACACATATATTTAGATGGTCACAAGTATTAGATTGTATAGAATTCCTACCTGATGCCTTATTTCGGTTATATCATGGTTAATCGTGGTTGTCACGTTGATTGGCTCAAAATGGCTTCTCCAGCTTTAATTATGGATAGTACACAAATGACTCAACCCTAATCTTTACAGACCATCTGGTCTTTTCACCCCTAGTTTTAGAATGTGTCATTTATCTAGGGTAACAATCTCCACTCTGTCCAACAGAGATGGGCACTGCCTCATAGCACCTTGATAAGTTAATTCTCAAACACACTCACGTTCATTCATTAATTCATTATCTTTTAGGGGGAGTACCAAGTTGATGTTGCCTAGAAAACAAGATCCTTGTCTAAAGTCACAAGACACAAGAACACATGGTTTTGCTGTGGTTCATAACTCATGAGTACAGATTCTATTACCATAGTTCTCCTTTGTTTTATGAATGAAGAAGGATGGCCATTGGGATAGTTATAGGTGGTGAACTAATCCCAGGTAGTGGGCTAGTCTTGGGTGGTGTACAGGAAGATCAGTATAGGTCAGCATGATGTCATGGTAGGTCTCTGCAGTACACAGAACAGGCAGAGTACTACCAGAGAAAGAACAGAGAATATGAAAGCTATTCATGCATGGTTGAATTTCATGTAAAAAGACCAAGGTCTTGTTTTCTGATATGGCTTTACCACTAGAATCCAAGGATTAGATGGTTCTTAACTTAGTTTACATAAATCCGTGGGTTTTATGAAGAAGCTTACATTTTAGGATGATTTTCCAGCAGATGATAGGATGGAGAATTGAGAGAAGCAATTGAAAAGTTAAACTGTAATTTGAACTGACCTTATAATTTGTCCTGGACAGTTCATCCTTAATTTTCCTTTTGCATATTTATTAATAAAATTTCAATAATAAATGAACATAATTGTGGCTTGTACTTGTGGTAGATAATGTAGGAAATGCCATGAGAGATATGAACTTCCCAAAACTGACAGTTTAGAACTTTTGTTCTGACTTGCATTTTAAACAATGTAAGATGATTTTTGCGTTGAAGCAGTAGTGAAAATAATCTTTAAAGTTATTAACATATCTATGAGCCAATTTTAGTTCATTAGGATAAACATCTGGGGATTGACTTCTCTCAAGATGACAATGTCCTGACAAACAGGACAAGACTATAGAGGCTGTAGAGTTTTTACCTGTGATAACTGAAAGAACAAATATTCAGTTAGTAGGATGATTTTATTCTGTGGATGCCAGGCATTTCTATATGGGATCAAATGCCTTGAAATAAGAACAGGGTGAGTTCTTAATTGAAGGAGGTTTTAAGTAGAAGTCAATATTGATAGCCATATAGTTAGAGTAGGTTAGCAAATTGAAGTTAATTGGGAAATGGTTTGCAAGTATAAATGACAGCTGAAATGTTGCCTGCTGGATGAGGTTGGCTGATTATGCAGGATGATGCAATGGTTCCTTACTTGACAAGCATCTGAAGAATTTTTTGTTTGTGTATGACAGATGGGATATATATTTGTATAGAAATATTTGTATAGAAAGAAGTGAAGAAATACCACATGAAAGTGAAAGGCAGTCTCTTTTAAAAATTTCTTCCATTTGTAAGAGAAAGTTAAAATTATTTGGAGGGATGAAAGAAAACAGAAGAGTCCAATAAGTTGAATGGACTTCGAAAAAGTCTTTTAAATAAGAATTATTAATTCTTTTTTGGTTTGGCTCAGAAATACTTTGTGTTTGAGTGTTTGGTGTAGAAATAATTATTCTTAAAATGTTTTAAGTGAGAGTCTAATGCTGCAGGGGATAAAGGAGTTTTAAAAACAGATAGTTATATTTTATATGAGAATGTTATTTTGATTTAAAATTCAGATTCTAGCTGTAATACAAGATTTAGACAGCCTTGCTGGGAGAATTTAAATCAGCATGTCCTTTAAGAGAAATAAGAATGTGAGAATCAGGTGAACTGGGAATCTGAGGGCAGGTTGAAGTCATTTGGAATTCTAAAAGTTATTGAAAATAATTCAATGTTAACTTATGGGGAACAGACCATTATAATTTTTAAGGCTTAGAAAAAAGTTTTCTGAAAGTATATCCAGAATAGTTAAATAGACATTGAACAAAATTTCATCTGGTTCCTGCTGTGAGTAAGCATTTTTGATGAAGCCTGCAAAATTTTCAAAACAACTAGATTTATGTCATGAGTCATATAATGAAATATATGAGTGTTAGGAAAAAGTTTTAAATGAGGTAAATGCATTATTTACCCAATACTGACAAAAATTGTGGCTATCGATCTAACGTTGAGCAAATAATTTTCATTTAAGCTCCCTCCTAAATGCCTCATTATTGAAAATAGGCCAAGAGATGGGCAAATATTTCATTATTTTTACTTTATGTGTATGAGCATATTGTCTGCATATCTGTGAGTGCACCACTGTCCTACACTGGCCACGGAGATCAGAAGAGTACTTGGGATCAACTGAAACTAGTGTTATAGATGGTTGTCAGCCACCATGTGGTACTTACTGGGAATAGAACTTGGGTCCTCTGAAAGAGCAGCCAGACCTCAGAACTTCTGACCCATGTCTGCAGCCCCAACATCCACCCATCTTAACTTCATACTGAAATCCTTTACCAAAGACATTCCCATTTTAACATCCTCGTAACATTCCCTTACTTAATAATTATCTTCATACTCTGAGACAGAAATAACAATGATAAACAAATTTGCCATCTACCATGAGACTTTTTTCCATATTTATCCTCTCATAAGGCTCTTAGGGCAAACTAATATTTGACTTCACAAAAGTGAACAATATGGCCAGTTGTGCAAAATTAGTTAAAGCTGAAATTTCTTGGAGAAGCCGAAACTAAACCATAGTAAAAATCTGATCAGCATAATTTTATTCAGTAATATTGAAGCAAACAAAATGATTTTTAATCATTCAATTTGAATTTACAATTGTACATTATATTTTTTAATGGATCCCCAAATATTTTGGGGATTTTTGATGTTTTTATTACATTTAAAAGGATATACAGAATTACTCTTATATTAGGGGTAGGAAGGAAGCTAGATTGCCACTGACCACTTTTTCCATTTCAATTTTTAATTGAAATTTTGTGTATTTAATATAAAACATCATGATCATTTTTATACCCGAACTCACCAACACCACTGGAATATGTGCATTCTGTCATTTGTGTTAAGGCTTATCTAAGCATATTAGTGTCCCAAATGCCCCTCAGAGCAAATTCATCCAACTGAGGTTCAGTCAGTCCCTCCCTTTAAAAGATCAGCCCTTCCTCAGCCAGCAGTAATCATCTGCCAGTATTTTTTCATGTAAGATGTGGAAATGCTGCCCATCTCCACAGTTCTGTGCTGGGCTTTTTTTGTTTGCTTGAGTTTGCATGAGTCTTGTATATGCTGATCTCAGTGCTGTAGGTTCATTTGAGCAAGGTCCCAGAAGCCTGTAGGATTCAATTTCCATATGGTCTTGCAGCTCCTCCCTTGGCTATGCAATCTTTTCACTCCCTGTTCATCAATGATCCTTGATTCTTTGGTAGGTGAGGCTTAATACAGAAGTCCTTTCCAAGGACCCACACTCCGCTATTCTCTGGGCTTTTGCCCTCTGTTTCCATTGTGTTCATGACGTCTGCTGTATGAGGGAACTTCCTTGATGATAGTTGGGAGAGGTATTCGGATTTGCTCTACTCCTAGTTTCATTGTGTTCTCTGAGCCTTAAGTATAGATGTCCCATTGTAGATATGTCGCTAGAGTTGAATAATATACAGACAATCTCTGTGTGGCCAGTTGTGAAGCTTTGAAATAATCTCTGACTGTTGGAAAATAGCTTCTTTGATGAGCTGTAAATATAAAAACACATATTTGCACCTAGTAAAATATTAAATTTGTCTGGGGATGAGACAGCTTGGGGTTTTCTCTAAGATCTATAACCTTTCCAAACGTGTATTCTCTATGTTTACAGTCCCACACATGAGTTTCCCCCTATTGAGTGGGCTTTATTTTCAATTATGCAGCTGTTGATTATCCTCAAGATGAAAATGTCATTACTGCCCCAATATTATTTGCTGTGCCAATCATTCTTGTGGCTATTAGACCTTAAAGCTAGTGTGCTGACCATCCAGTGATTTTCTCTCTTAGCACCTTGCATAGTGCTCGCCAGAGCTTTGAGAACAAGCATTCAGGGGAGGAGGATTCTAGGTCAGTTCCAGCTCCTTTGCTCAAATTTTGGGTTCAAAGTACATCTTGTCTTCAGGAATCGAGTCTTACTTGCCAAGTTCTGGGAGTCAATCAAGGGCTGCTGTAATAGCCTGTGTAATTTTGGAAGGATTTTGAGCTACCCTGATCAAAGAAAGGTTTCTCCTATTTGGCATTGTTTCTTGCTAAATAGCCTTCAGCTATGCATACGGACTGAAGCAGAGGTATTGTATGCGTAATTCTTCAGTAGCTTTTGAATTAGTACATTGCATTCCTATTTTTCACCCTAGTTAAAGCATTTCTTATCTCTCCTCTCTGTCTCCCTTTCTAACCCTCTGTCCTCCTTCTGTAGTTAAGGTACTCCCGTTTTCCCCATTTCTGTCTTGATAATATCTGTCTCCTATCGTCCCTACACTCTTGAGTTCCCTCTTTCCTTTTACTCCCATAGCAGCTTGGTTAAACGTCCAACTTCTGCTCTTTAGATACCCACACTTGACCAACTCCCCGCCTCCAACTCTGAAACACCTGCCTTCTACTGTTCATCTCTCAGAATCTTTCTGCCCCTTTACCTCCATGATTCCCATCCACTTTCCTGGGTCCTGCAGTTACATTATGATATATACTCCCATATTAGGATGTGGTGCTAGGAACTGTGTCCTTTGTTTTTCTGTGTGTGTGTTACTTTACTTGGTGTAATTCTTTCCAGTCCCATGCATTTACCTGCTCATTTCCTGATTGTATCATTTTCTCTGCAGAATTCACATCCATTGTGTAAATGTTCCACATTTTCATTATCTGCTTGCCAGCTGAGGGACACATAGGCTGCTTCCAATTCTTAGCTGGTGTGAAAAGAGCAGGGATAAACATAGATCTTCAAACATCTCTACAGTAGAATCAGTTGTTTTGCTATATGCCAAGGAGTGGTAAAACTGGGTCAAACGAAAGTTTCATTTTTAATTTTCTAAAGATCTCCACATGCCTTTCCACAATGGTAGGTCGAGTTTGCAATCCCACCATCAGTGAATGAATGCTCTCCTTTCCCAATGTCCTCTCCAGGATGCAGTGTCATTTGTTCTCTTGACTTAGGCAGTATGACTGACATAACATAACATCTTAAAACAGTGTTAATTTGCATTTCCCTAATTAATAAATGTGTTGAACACTTTTACAGGTGTTTCTTAACTATCTTCACTTGTTCTTTTTGTTCACTTAGTCTTTGTTCAGATATATAACCCTTCTTTTAATTGTGTCATTTGGTCATTTGTTTTCTTGACTCTTTGTTTTTGGAGTTCTTTATATATTCTGGATGCTAAACCTCTGTCAGAGGTATCATTGGTAAAGATGTTCTCCTATCCTATAGTATTTCTCTTCACTTCCTTCTTCTGTTTCTTTTGGTGTACAGAAGCTTTTTAGTTTCCTGAGGTCCCCCTTGTTTATTGTTGGTGTTAATGCCTGAGCAGCTGATACCAGATTTAGGAAATCTTTCCATTCATATATATCTTGTTTCATTCAACTCTATCTTATAGGTTACTGCCAATATTTTCTTCTAATAGATTCAGAGTTTCAGGTTTCACATTAAGGTTCTTTCATGAATTTGGAGTCGACTTTTTTTGCCCCATGAAATATACAGTTCTTGATTTGTTTGTCTCCTGATTGTGATCCAGATTTACCAGCACCACTTGTTCATGATGCTGTCTTTCCTCCAGTGAGTGTTCTTGGCACCTTTGGCAAATATCAGGTGGCTGAAATTGCATGTACTCATGTTTTGGTCTTCAAGTAAGGTCTGTTCACCCAGTGTGTCTATTTGTGTGCCACTGCCATGATATTTTAATGACTATAACTCAGTAATATCAGTGGAGATATGCTCTAGTAATCTCTCATATTCTGCTGTTTGTGCATATGATTGCTTTGGTTATCTGTTGTCTTTTGATATTCCACATAAAAATTAGCATGAGTTTTCTAATTTTGTGAAGAAAGCCATGGGGATATTAATTGGGATTGCATTGAATCTATATATTGCTTTTGGCTGGATGGCCATTTTTACAATATTTGTTTTTTCCAATCTGGAAGCATGGGAGAGTGTATAGTGGATATATATATTTCTCTCTGAATTTTTACTTTTGGTTCATTCAGTGGCAAGTCCTGCCCTCAGACCAATAAGAGGGCAGGAAGATGGGGAGACAGAGGAAACAAAAACATGGCAGCTAATCATAGAGAGGGGCACTTAATGGTGGGTGGCGATTACTCAAAGCCACATGTGAGGAAAGTGCAATGGCTCCAGGCCCATGGAGGGCCAGGACTCCAACGGTACCACAGTCCCAGAATAATGTGAATGGAAACAGAATTCAGGCCAGGAATGAGACAGGAGCCATGCTGGACTTTGCTAAAGCAATGGCAGCCAGCCACAGAAAGTACATTCGAACCATAACTTTGTGAGTTTCCTTAAATAAATTAATTTCACTAAATGGAAGACCAGTTTCCATTTTATTCTACCAGATTGACAAGACCTGCCTGCTAAGGCATGGAAAATAAATTTCATTAGACAGAGGTCCTTCCATTTCTTGGTGTCTTCCTCAATCTCTTCATTCAGAGTTTGAAATTTTAATTGTAGAGATATTTAATGTCATCAATCAAGTTTATTCACAGATTCCTGCCCCCAGCTATTTGCAATTGAAGTATTTCCATGTACCTTTTCTCCAATTCCTTGTTATTGGTATATAGAAAGGCCACTGATTTTTGTAGATTTTTTTATCCTGTCGCTGTGCTGAAATTGTTAATCATTTCTAGAAGTTTTCTCTCTTACAGCCTGACCACTTTTTAACCAACTAGTATGCCTTTAATTTCCTTTCCTTTTTTTATTGTCTTATTTCAAGGAATCTATTCAAAAGCAGTGGCGATAACAGACAGACTTGCCTGGTTCTTGATTTCAATGGAAATGCTTCCAGTTTTTCTCCTTTTAGAATGAGGTTGGCCATGGCATTGTTGTGTATCTTTTTATCTTTTTAATTATGTTGAAGTCTGTTGCCCCTAGGCCAATATCCTCTAGGACTTCTAACATTCATGCATATTGAATGTTATCAAAGGACTTTTCTGTACAGAGTATCATGTAATTTTTGTCCTTAAATCCATTTATATGAATTGCAACATTCTTTCTGAATATTGAACCATTCCTGCATTGTTGGAATAAAGATGACTTTATCAAAGTGGATGATCTTTTTAATGTGTATCTATATGCAGTCTCCAGTATTTTGCTGAGTAATTGTTTGCATCTCAGTCAATTAAGGATATGCGTCTTTGGTTGTCTTTTTTGTGTGTTTATCTGATTTTGGTATTAGAGTGAGGCTTGTTTCCTAGAAGAAGTTTGGGAATCCTCCCTTTGTTTCTATCAGTTTGAATAATTTAAGAAATATTGACTTGCAATCTTCATTAAGTGTCTGGGAGAATTCTACTGCGAATCCATCTGGGCCTGGGTGTGTGCTGGTTGTGATGTTTTCTGTGACTGTTTCCTTTCCTTTATATGTTATGGGTTTGTTTAAGCTATTGATCTTTTCTTGGTTTAGCTTTGGTGATTCCCACAATTTTACAAATACATCCATTTCTTTAAGGTTTCCAAATTTAACAGCATATACTTTTTTAAAGAATTCCCTTATAATGCCCGGGGATCTTTTTGGAGTCTGTTGTGATGTTTCCAATTCTGTCTCTGATTTTGTTGATTTGCCTTTGCTATTTCTTTCTTCTGGCTGTCTGACTTTTATTATGTTTTCAAAAAACCAGGTCTTGGATTCATTGGTTCTTGTGTTGTTTTCTTTGTTTCTATTTCATTCATTTCTGCTCTTTTTAAAAAGATTTCTTCTCATCTTCTGGGTTTTGGTTGTTTGGTTCTTGCCTTTTCAGAGTCTTGATTTGCAAGGTCAAATTACTGATATTCACTCTCTGTGATTTTTAATGTAGGCACTTACAGCTATAAACTTCCCTCTTAGTATTCCTGTTAAAGAGTCTCAGAGGTTATGTTGTAGTATCCTTTTAATTTAGTTCCAGGAACACTTTAATTTCTTTTGTAATTTCTTCTTTAACATATCCATCATTCAGGAATATTTTGTTTACTATTCTTTGTATAGTTACTAGAGCTCCTTTTGGTGTTCGTTTTAAGCTTTACTGCGATGTCATCTGAAAGAATATCTGGAATAATTCCAATTGTTTTGTACTTTTTGCGGTTTGTTTTGTGCCCCAATATGTGGTCAGTTTTAGAGAAGGATCCAAAGGGTGACGAAGAGAAGTGTGTTCTTTGGTGCTTGGGTGGAATATTTAGTAGATGTCTGTTAGGTCCATTTGATGTGTGGTATCATTTAATTCAGATGTTTCTCTATTCATGGTCCCACTGGCCTGTCTGTTAGAGATAGTGGGGTGACTGAATTCCCATACTATTACTGAAGTGTGCTTAGTCTGTGTCTTAAAGTCCTCTAGTACTGCTGTTATGACTTGGGTGCAGCAGAACTTGGTGCATATATATTCATGACTGTAATATCTTTTTGATAATTTGTTCTTTTGATCACAATGAAGTGACCCTCTTTATCTCTCCTGGTTAGTTTTAGTTTGAAGTCCATTTCTTCATATATTAGAATTGCAAAGCCCACTTGTTAGAGCCATGAGCTTAGAGTATTTTTTCCATCTTTTCAATTTAAAGTAGTGCCTAACCTCGAAGGTGAGATGGGTTTCTTTCATACAACTAAAAGGTGGGTTTTATTTCTTCATTTGTTCATCTAGCCTGTGTCTTTTGATTGAGGAATTCAGGAGTCAGTCCATTGTTATTTAAAGTCATTATTAACAGACATGTATACATGGTGCTAGAGAGATGCAGAGCAGTTAAGAACAGTGGCAGTTCTTACAGAAGACGGGTTCAAATACCTACATGATAGCTAACACATGTCTATAACTCCATTTCTGTCCTCCATGGACATTTGTCATGGGAGGTGCTTTTCATTTATTCATGACGTACACACCTATACATACAAAATAATAATGATAAAGAAAAATCTTATGTACCATCTTAATTTCTGTTGGCATTCTCTGTGCTATGTTGTGTTTCCACAACGATGCCTCTATTTAGTTCTTCTCTTTGACTCTTGAATACTGTCATTCCTTTCTTCAGTCTGTTGCATTGTTTCTGATATTTTTTGAAGGGATGGTTTAATGGATATCATTTTTTTTCAGTCTATTCATGTCATAGAAGATTTTTGTCTCCCCTTCTGCTATAATAAAAAGGTTTTGTGGGTAAAGTGTTCTGGTTTCCCATCTGTGGTCATTTAAAACTGGGAATATTTTATTCCAGGCTCTTTTGGCTTTCGTATTTTGCATTAAAAATTCAGCTGTAATTTTGATGTGTTACTCTTTATATTCAACTTGCTTTTCTTTTCCAGCATTTAGTATTTCTTCTTTGTTTGGTACATTTAATGTTTTTTACTCTGATATGCTGTGGGGAATTTCTTTTCTGGACTTTTGGTGTTCTGTATGCTTCTTGGATTTGTATGGACATGTCTTTCCTTAATTGTGGCAAATTTACTTCTACTGTCCCATTGACATGATGAACATGAGACTCTTCTCCTTCCTCTATGCCCGTGATGCATAAATTTAGTGTTCTATTGGTGTCTCATGTTATCTGCATATTCCATTTCTGTGTTTTTTCATTTTTCATAATTTGTGCTTGAGTGCTCCAATTCAACTTATCACTCAGTCTTGAAATTTTGCTTTCCAATTCATTCATTCTAATGGTGAGGCTTTCTCCTGTTATTTGAAATGGACTTTTTGTGTTTTTCACTTCTTTCTTCATTTCCACCTGAGTTTTCTTTTGTAGTTCTAACTTTTGTGCCTCCGGTCAGAAATTGATCTCTATCTTCTTTTGGTTCTTTAAGATTTTGTCTGTGTTCCTTAAATTCACTGACTTCCTTGATCATGTTTATGATTCTTTGTTTAAATTCTATGTCCCGGCTTATTTCTAGAGGATTATTGTTAAAGAACTGTTCTATAAGACTGGTGCTATTTGGTAAAACATTATTTTGATTTTCCATGTTATATTTTTATTGTGGTTTTGGTTTGTGGATTTCTTCTGTTGTTTATGATCCTGCTATGAAGTCAAACCTTCTTTTGAGTTGAAGTTTGACTCTGTTTGTATTACTAATGTTCCTTGGTTCCTTTCTGAAGGGATATGCAGAACTCATTGTTCTAGGTATCAGGTTCTTTCTTTTGACATTATGTTCTCTATATTAGGAGGACCAGATGACTACAGTTCGCCTCCTCAGGAGCTCTCTCAGAGCAAGAAGTTGTACTGCTTAGTTAAGAGAGATTTAGAAGCTTCAGGTGGATAGTGCCCAGGTCCAGAGAGAGGATGTTGGAGGGGAGATTGTTGGTTCTCATTATACATTATAAAAGGGAAAGGCTGGAGGTGGCTCCAGTATAGGCGGATGGCATGGCACAACTGGGAAGTTTGTCATGCAGAGGTTCCAGTAGGGATTTCTCAGGCATTCTCCAGGGTTTTCGTTATTTAACATTTAAAAGCATTGCAAGCTTATGAGTGGCTCTAAAAGATTTGCTGTGATTTTTAAATTTTACCACTTGTAAAGTGATAGTAAATTCTCTATTATGCTAGGGCTAATGAGAGAGATGGCTTGCCTGTTAATGCCTTTAGGGAAAGGTAAACTTATGGATCTTTCCCATCTTCTGTTGCTTAAAGGGGAAGCATCTATCTATCTATATATCTTTCTCTATATATATTTAGAATAATAACTTCTTTTGATAATAATATATTCCTTAGCTATTCTTAAGAGCATCATTGCATTATAATTTTTTTTCCTTCCTCTTGGTCACTGATTTAGAGGGACAGCTTGCCTTGTGGGCTCTGCAAAGACACTAAGATTTTTTTACATGCTTATATCTTTATTAGGAGGGTTATATCTGACATCGAAAGCCAGCTTTTCCATTGAATTAGAAACAGCACAGGACAATTTATCAATGTTCACATACATTTTCTTCTTTTGATATCAAATTTCTAAGTCTTGCATTGGGAGTGAGGAAAAACAGAAGCCAAAACACTAGACTATGCAGTCACTCTAATGTCTGTAGTGTTTGTAAGTTTACAAGTATATGCCAGTTAGTATTTATCATTGAGCATCAAGCCAGCAGAAGACTACCAGTCTTTATGATCACTGATATTCTGAGTGAAGCAATCAGGTGGGCTCGTATCTAGTGTGTGTCTGTAAGTGGAGGCTCCTAAGTAGTATGTGTCTGCAGGTGGAGGTTCATAGCTAGTGTGTGTCTCTAGGTGGAGGCTCATAGCTAGTGTGTGTCTATAGGTGGAGGATGGTAACTAGTGTGTGTCTACAGATGGAGGCTAACTAAACAAGCCTCAGTCCCATGATGATATGTTTCATTAGATATCATTTTTTAGACTACAGTTAAACTTCAGTCTGGGCTTGAATGCAGAACATAAGAGATGTAGGTCAGGCAGATAAAATTTAGGGGTGTTTTCCTGCTCTTGGTACACTAAGACTCATTACTAATACTAATAACAATTACTAATACTAATTACTAATTATCCTTGTCTTGATCTCTCCAGTTTATATTCCTCCTGCCATGCACCACCAAGAGGAGATTAGTTTTGCCTGATATGGCCACCAAATCTCCCTGACAAGATCTGAGTATTCCTGTATCTGATCCCTTTTTATGAGGGACTCTAAAGAAAGAAGACCATACTTGAAGTAGCTGTACTTACCGACGTGGCAAGTAATACACAAGGAACATAATTTATACCTGATTAAATTGATCCTGTCAGGGCAGGACCTAAATCTCCTCCAGTAAACACTTGCCTTACCCATATTACAGAAGTCAACCACCTTGAAATAATTGCAAGTTAAGAACAACTTTGATTTCATGTGGGCTAATTTATTAAAATACCTTTCAGTGTTCCCTGTGGCTGTTTTTAAAAATGTATAATATGTAAGTAAACCTGTTGGGCACAGGATGGAATTTCTCCTCTATGGAGGCAGCATTATGGCATAATCCAGGCAGACAGTGAAAGAGTTTTGTATCTCAGAGAGAGACAGACTTGGAGATGTAGGGAAGAAACAGTTGGTTTTTGTCAACACAGCCAAGGCCAAACAAGATACATAGCTTCAGGTTTTGTTTCTTCCATTGCCTTTGTCCCAGGGAAGGAATCTCCTTTAGAAGAATTAGGCTGAAGAGGTCCCAGAAGTTTTTTAAGATATAAATCTTTGGAAAGCACATATTTAAACAAAATTTTCTCGTGGTAAGTCTCCATGTTTAATTTGCTTTATAGAGATGAAATGCATCAGTCGAACTGTTTGTAAGTAGTAGCATCGTTGGACAGCAATTTTTGCAAAATATTCTGAATTATGTGTCCCAGTTGGGATACCAGGGGACATATCTCTGAATGACATTCAAAGGTTCACAGATCTGCTTTGATGATACGTTAGCTCCAAATCCTTTAAGTAGATTCAGTAATCAGCATGCATGTATACAAGACTCAGGGGTTAAAGAGATGATCATAGAGAAAGTGTGAAGAAGAAAAATAAAGTGAAAGTTGACAGTGGTATTGTGCCATTAAGGACTGGTAAAGATGTAGAAAATCAAAAGCAGAAAGTGGATACAGAATTACTAATGCACAAGAGTGCAAAGTGTAGAGAAAGACTGTGCTTGCTTGCTAATTACTTACATGGTGTATGACCATAAACATCCACAAGTTCTTTTTTCCATTACAGTTTGGGTGCCTAGCCATGAGCACTGTGGTGCACGCTGTCCAGGAAAACACAATCATACAAGTAACTGTAGCCATTATATATTCCCCTTTTTCCTTGGGACATTCTCAGCCACTGACCGGAGTTCAGCACAGAAAGTCTGTTCCTCACAGGTGGCACCACAGTGCAGCATTAGTATAGCAACATTACAATTTCCTGAACAAACAAAAGCCTAACTCTTATATTTTGTTTTTAGGAGTTATCATGAACTTGGGGAAGACTTGTTCCCCTACAGATAGCCTAGAATCAGATGTCTCCTGGATCTGCTGTGGTGGAACTGTCTCTTTCTGGAACTCTGTCTCTGGGATGGTGTCCGGAGTTCAGCTCCACCCACTATCTTAGTCAAAAAGTCTTTTCCAGAATCATTGGAGAAGTGCAAGCTGGGCTGCACCGAATCTTTACAGCCCATCCAGTCTTTTCTCCTCTTGTTTTCGAATACTTCATTCTTTCAAGGTCACACTTCCTTTCCAGTTTCCACTGTGTCCAGTGGACATGGGGTACCACCATTTAACATTTTGTTATTTCAATTCTCAAGTATACCTTAAATATGTCATTCACTCATTTGTTCATTCATAATCCTTTGGGTGCTGTGCCAAATGAAGTTCCCTAGGAAATGGAATCAGGTGTTAACATCACAAGATCACAAGTTTAGGGTTTAATTAAAAGTTGTTATTCCAGATTATTTCCACTTATTAAAATGTTGGATGCACTGCAGATCTCGTTAGATGACCATACTGTCAGGATTCCACTGGTGCAGAGTCCCTACCATGTCTAGAATTCATTAACCAGCAGCAGGTGACTTGTTCCTCTGGATCTGCCGTCCCACCTCTGTGTCACTGAGCCTTCAGTGCAGTTGTGTCATTGTAGATGCACCACTTATGGATGAGCACCTCAAAGACACTTGCACTTTATGTTTTACCAATAATAGAACTTTGTAGCAGTCTGTCTCAATCTTTTGCAAAAAGATGCATTCTTGATGAGTGGTGAGCAGTATTCTTGTCTGTAAATATAAGCATACATATTTAGAATATAGTGAGAAATTACATTGATCTATACACATATGTAGATTTTTCTCCAGGGTCTAATACCTCTTTGGTCTTGTGTATTTGACTATGTATTCAGTACTCTGCATGATTTCCCACCCACTGTGTTGACCTTAAGTCTAATTAGAGAGTTGTTGGTCAAAGTACCATGACTGCACTAACAGAGATGGTTTGCTGACCTTTCATTGTATGGTTCATAGGCTCGGTGCTTGGGAAGAATAACTGACTGACTTTCTCTCTTGGCACGGTCATGTGTATGTGGGTCCTTGTGCAATCCAGAGGACTGTGTTGGATGCCCTGAATTTGGAGTTATCTCAGTTGTGGGTGTTGGCAATGGAACAAGGTTCTTATGCAAGAGCAAGTGGTTTTAGCCACTGAGCTGTCTCTCCAGCTCATTACATAGTTGGGAGTGTAGATTTCTATTAGTCTACTGTCAAAGGTCACCCATCATAAACCTATGCAGATCCACCTGGAGAGCTTATCTCTTCAATCAGTCTATGACCTTCAAGTTCCTCAAAACAAGTTCAACAACTGTTATTATTATTTTGAATATGTCTGAGGTCTTATTTATTAGAAAATACAGCTTTTGTTACTTTTGACCTTTAATATTAATGAGGAAATAGAACTAAAATTTTGCATGCTAATAATATTCAGTTCTAGTTAAAGATACTATTTGGTGTGGTTGTTAAGTGTGTATTCCAGGGATGGATATGGTGATTCATGGATTTAATCCCAACTCTGGAGGGCATCAAGAGACACTGTACCTGAAAACCAGCAAAAAGGACTGCACACACATACACACACACACGCAGACACACACATGCACACACATGCAAATGATCTACAACTAGAAGCTTAAGTGATCTACAACTACCATAATAATTTCCTAAAAATTTTAAAGATATGTTCTTTAATCAATCTAATGATTGATTGATTAACTGATTGAATGAATATTTTTCAAAGCAGGATCTTATGTAGCTCTGGATGGTTTTGAACTCATTACCTGCTGATGACTGTGAACTTCTCCACATCTCAATTGTTTGAATAACAGGGATGAGTAACCATGACAGGTGTTGACAGTGTTGGAGATCAATCCCAGAGGCACTGCATCCTGAGCTATGGCCCCAGCTTCATATTTAATTTCTGTTAAATTAAATAGAAAACCATTTCCCAAGATTTTAAACATTCAGAGAAGCATAAAATAACCATACTGTAAAATATAGTCCTTAGACTGCTAAAAGGAACACTTGATTTTAGAAAACTCAGAAGAGTACTAGATGAAATCATTTATATTACACATACTCATTCAGTGTAAATATTTAGAGCTATTTCCAAAGTGGAAAATAACTTACATATGGGGAAGGGGTTTGCTTTAGGAAATTATTTCATCCTGCAAAGCCAACATGATGGTGGACCCTACCAATAATATAAGACACGTAGACCTATGGCCTGGATTTCTCAAGCTTCCACTGTAAATTTGTTCTCCTGGAAAACATTAAACTTTTTCTGGTATTCAGTTCTAAAGTGAAGATGACCTCCAACAAGGAATGAAATATACCAGTCATAGTGAACATTGCAAAGTAACCCAGAAAATCTAATAGAGGATACTACATATTAGGACAGACGTGTAAAAGGCATGTAGCACCTAAACCATCTAAATTTTTACTGGATGGAAACACAAGTGAAGTCTTGCAATTTCACAGGCCAAGGTCTGTGGCTATACAACAGTATTTGTTGTAGAAAGATGATTATTTTTTGGCCCAATAATGTCACCCAAAGGGTTGTTATAAAGTTCAGGCCTCCGGAAAGGACTACTCAGACTCCAGATGTTCTCAATCAGCCACATTTAGATAACTAGACCAGTGACTGCACTTTCTGATCCGAGAATTAAAGAATACAATGCCAGAAGAAGAGATTTCGGGGTGGGGCGAGATAAAAACTCACCCCTCATTCACCTACTAAGAGTTTCAGTCATCTGTTTAGCATAACGTAAGGTGAACCTGTCTTTCTATGGGTGGTCCGAGGGGCAGATGATTCACTAGAGAGGTGGGTTTTCTCAACAGATAAACGGGACATGGTGAAGTCTATCTGTGTTTTCTTGTGTTATTTGCCACTGTAACACTGTCTTCAGATTTACTGGATGACTTACAGAAATCCTCCATTGCTTCCCAGAAATCAGAAGAGGGTTGTGAAAGATAACACATATGATGAGTACTTAGGATAAGTAATCACCTCACCTCACATGAGTTTTCTAAGTTCAAATGTTGATGAAAGTTTGTCACTTTCAGTCTGTCTCCAGAGATAAGTTTGGACAAAATCTCATGCCATAGCACTTATACATTTTTTACACCAAATAAAATCAGAGAGGTTCAGAAGCCTTCCCGCCTGTGACTTAAATGTGACACATTTACTTGGGTAAAAATGCTTCAGTATAATTTGTCAGAGTAATAGGACTCTATTTAGCAGCCTCACAGTTTAGTTTTGTGATGATATTCTTCTTCTCATGCATGTTGCAAGCATTCCTTTTCTTGTACAACATGTTAGGTGTCAAGAAATTTGTAGAAAAATTATCAAATGTTTTAACACCATACAAGAATGACAATAAGAGTCTTGGAACATCCACTCCTTAATGGAAACCAAACAAATTCCCTTGCTTTTTGATTTTTGGTAGTTGATCTCCTTCAGTGTACCATGCAGACCATGGAGAAATACAAAGGCAAGAGTCTACAGGTTCCTGGCATAAATGTTGAAGAGTAAAGAATGAACATGTGTGTATATGTATGTGTGTGTGTGTGTGTGTCCATATTTTCAGCCATGCACTGTAGTAGGCACCTTATGCATATTTAATTTAAATTTAACCCTCACAGCTACTCTACAAAATGAATCAATAATTTTCTAAAACAGAACTATAAATATAACAGAAACTTTCCTATCTTTCAGTTTCACGTACAACAGATTCTTCAGCTGATGTGATTTCTGTGTGTGTGTGGGTGTGTGGTTCATGGACACATCTTGGCGGGTGGGTGCATATGGGTGTGGAGGTATGTAGGGTATGTGGGAACCAGAGATCAAGGTCAGGTGTATAAGTCAGTCACTGTTTATTTTATTTTTTAGACTAGGTCTCTCGCTGAACCTGAAGCTCATCCTTTTCCTCTAGGCCAGCTGGTCAAGGAACTCATGGATCCACCATTCCCTCTGTCCCTTCCTCTCAGTGCCTGTGGGTCCAAACCCACTTCCTGATGCTGTCTGTAGGAAGAAATTTACACCCTGAGACATCTCCCCAACGTTTTGTGGAGTGGATTGCTTCTCCGAGGGAAAAGGTGGACAAACATCCCTCCCAGAGTGGTATCACCCAAGACCACCTTGAGCAGAAAGATGAGGAGCTGGGAAATTCCTATGTCCCACCCACCCGGCCTATTAGCCTTGGATGTGAGAACGGTGGAGGCTAAAGGTATTTAAATTGGGGCACCAGGAGGCCGGCCCTTTTCTCCCCTTCCCCATGGGCCATTTGGATCTGATCAGTGGGAAGTCGCAAGATCCCAGCCACGTGGATTTACTAATGGGACTTGCAGAGGGGAGGGTGGGCGCCTGTGTTCTGTAAGTAACCCCTTACCGTTGCTCTGTTAGTAAGCCCAAGTAAACTAGCTAGAATCTGTTTAACTGTGAGTGGAGAAATTTGTGTGTTTGTTGCAAGGCCTGAGCGGAGGGACCCATTGGGTTGCAAGCAGGGAGACAGAGGCAGGTTAAGATATGAAACATAGATATAGAATATGTTATGGATATCCTGCATTGTCTGTATAATTTAATATAATTACTACTGTTTTCTGAAATACTAAGTATTTTCTCTATTTAGCAAGGGATTTTTATATAAAATCTATGACAGTGGTTCTCAATCTGAGAAAGAATCCAATGTATTTGAAACCAATTTATGGGCTGAGGAGTTGGCTTTCTCAGATCAGGGCTTGTATACCAACTATGAAAGAAGACACAGTTCATTCTTTAATACAACCTAAGGTTGAAAGTGACAACATGCTCTTGTCATCACAGCACACAGAGGGAGATGTGGAAGGATCTTAGGATTGCTGCCCAGTTAATCTAGGCAAACTGGAGAGCAGCAGCTTCAGTAGGAGGAGACCCTGTCTCAAAAATAAGGTGGACAGTGATCAAGACAGACACTGGATAGCAACATTTGTCCTCCACACAGACACATATTAACATGTATAAACATATTTACCACATGCACAAACACACACACACACACACACACACACACACAAACATTCTTCCTGACTAACTCCGTCCTATCAGGATGATCAGTAGAGTGCCAGCATCAATCAGGAGAGAAGATGAAGAGGTGTTGGAAACTTGTTAAAAAGTCTGTAAATTCTGATAATGCACAGAGACTTAGCTTTCTGTGGTTTTGAGAAAATAATTAAGTTACTCTGTCTCATTATCATTTTTTACCTCGTAGGATATGTACAAAGTCTGTGCAAAAGTAACTTTGTAAAATTCATCATAAATAAGGGGAAAAAAAGCAAAGTATCAATTTTATGTGTAAATAATATCTAGGCATTATGACATAGGAGCTGGTAGTTTTTTGACATGACCATATGTCATCTTTTAATGTCTGTTTATACTAAAGGAATTTAGGCAGTACCAGGTTAATACCTCCATCAGTAACACTTGGGTGATGGGTGGGCTGTACTGCTACAATTGTGCGGTGCTGGTAATGCAATAAAAATTTTTGTCATTTGCGTACACTGTGAACACACACATCTAAATGTCAAACAATGTCTTAGAACTTGTTAGAATGTGTGATGATTGTGAAGTGGCCTGAAATAGCAAATACTCATATACATTATGTAGATTAATAACAAGCTTCTGTGAGGATAGATTGGGGCAGATGAGGAGAATTTTCAATATAACACTGGCACAGGAAAATGATTACAGGAACTGAATGGAGGAATATCTCAGAACCCTGCAAAATCACCCTGAGGGTAATAATACAATTTTCATTTTCTTTAATGAGTTGCTTTTATGAGGATTATAATTTTTCCATCACATCATTCATATCTCTAACCAAATGTCACAAGGACTCTGTGAATCCACTTTAATTTGTCTAAAACTTGCAAAAGAATGGAGAACTTTAACCATAGCCTTTCTGATGTTCATACTATTGTCTTCAAAACCATCCTTACCAGTAGTGCCTTTGCCTATCTATACCTAAGAATCAGAATATTTGCATATCTCCTTTATCTTTTTGACAGCACATAAATATGAATATGCATACAATTTTATTCATTTGTGTGTCAAAACACTCTTTGGAAAGAATGCTAATTTCCAGGCATATGCAAACACCTAATGCAAATCACTGATAGTGGATGCACTGGGCTCTGGATGTGGGTCCCTTGGTAGGCCTCTTTCCACCCGTGAATGAAACCCTGGTTTAGATCTCCATCAGTGCACTTTCCTAAAATGAAGCAGGGTACCACATATCTGTAATTACAGCATCGGGAGGTAGGGGCATGACGAATCGATGTTCAAAGTAATCCTGCGGTACATAGAAAAGTGTTTTAGATACTTTGAGCACTTCCTACATGTTCAGAATGAAATATGATCATATATATTCCATTTCTCCTCTCCAACTTCCCGTCAATCCCCTCATCACTTCCTGATTTCATGTCTATTTTTTTGATAAGCACCTAAATTCAGTTCGTTCTAGCCATATGTGCATTGATGTTGTGCTACCCACTACCAACCAGTGGCCACATACTCACATAAGAATGATCTTCTTTCTCCAATGGCCACCCCATTCCAACATCTCCTCAGTAACATATGGGGCCTGAAGACTGTCCACTCTATACAGGAACTGTGCTTGGCTTGGTCTTCTACAGGCCTTGTGTAGGTAATCACAGCAACTATGGTGCCATTTATTATACATCTTTGCATTGACTGTAGCCCACTGCAGAAAGAAGTTTCTCTCGTCAAGATTGAAAGATGTCTGGCCTATAGGCATAAACAAATATTCAGAAGGCAAATCAGTATGACAATTTAGCAAAAAAAAAGTATAGCTGGGACAAATAGTGTCGAAAGCCTCCAAGCAATGTGTATTTGCACAGAATTATATACACAGTTTTATGCCTGGATTATAATAGCAGACATAGAATTCCCTTCCAATCCAATCAGAAAGTGTTTCCTTACCCTATTACTGTCAGGTTAACATTACCCCAATGGGCACATTGTTTCCTGGAAGGTTGTTATTGTTCCATGTAGGGTTCAGTGTTGGTGAGATCACTAATGTCCATTCTCACCTATCATCCTGAATAGCCCTGTCCAACACTGTGAAAGCTAGCCTGCAGGGAAGACATTTTTCTGTCACTTAGAGAAGTTGCTCCTAGGACCCATGGTTATGAAACAGAAACTGTGGTGCCATGCATAAGAGACCTTCCTATGAGTGATTCATGAGGGGAGTTCCAGAGATCTCTAAAGCAACACAGGTTTTTGCCTTCATCCTGGGTTACCCACTATGTCGGCTTGGTGACACATATTTTGGCTGCCAGACAGAAAAATTGATTTTTCTTTTGTTTTGTTCCTTTCTTCTTTCTTTTCATTACTCTCTCTCTTCTTTTTTTTAGCATTTTTCTATAATATTTCAATGTGCCCACACTCAGGATTACATGTGTAAAAATTCTCCAGATTATGCCTGTAAAAACCATTTACATGGCAATTCTTTTGTTCCCATGAGTGTAACATTCTCCTTTAACAAGAACATACCATTTATAGGAACAGCATATGAATAAAAATCTCACCTGGAAATCTCCAAGAGCACAGGCCCTCCACCCCTTCTTCAATAGCATAGAGATGGGCTGTTTTGGGAGCCACAGTGGTAACATTAAGCAAGAGAATCACTCCTGCAAGCAATCATTCTTACTGGTTCAAATTCCACTTTTTGAGGCAGAAACATCCAAAATGTACTAAAACCAAGGGATGTTCAAAATGTAGATCAGGCTAGCCTCCATCTCATAGAGATCTGCTTGACTCTGCCTCCAGAATGCTGGGACTAAAGGCATGTGTCAGCATGCATTAAGGAACTTTAGATTTGCATAGAATGAAGATCATTGATTACCTAGGAATAAAGGAGACGTGACTAAAAGGGTTAGGGGTTTATTTTGGAGGCTGGGAAAGGAGCTCTGCAGGTAAAGAGCTTGCTATGCAACTGTAAAGGTCTAAGTTATGATGTGTGGCACCTATTTTAATGTAGGGTGGGAAAATGGTCAACATGTGCTCTTTGTGCTTGAAAAGCAAAGACCAGGAATTCCTGGAGCAAGTTTGCTAGGTGGATTAGGTGAATCCACGACTTTCAGGTTCAGTGAAAAACCCCGCCTCAGTCAATAAAGTAGAGAGTGATGGACAAAGATACCTGACATCAACATTTGGCACGACATGCATGCACATATCTAGAAACCTCCCACACTTTCAATTATCTATACATATGTGAACCAAACCTTATCATTCAGAATGTGTTATTGTGGGGCTTATCTGGACATTGTTGTGCATGCTTTTAATCCCAGAACTATGTGAGTTTAAGGAAAGCCTCATCTACCAGTTGGGCTAGATGGACCCCGGAGATGCTCCTTTCTCTGCATCCCAGCACTGGATTTGGCGGCACATCATTTTGATCCATGGGTTTCTGGGATTAGAACTCAGGACACCTGTTTGCAAAGTAAGAATTTTACCAACCTGTCTATAAAACCTTGAACTTGTGATTCTCCTGCTTCCATCCACTCCCATAGTACTGGAATTATAGTTGTTATGCCCTCCTGGGGATCACACACTGGGACTCAGGTGTCTTGGGCAAGCACTGTATTAACTGATACTAGTAAATAATTTTGTAAGTTATTCTTATTGATGGATCTGGCATTCAAGTCCAAGGCTTTATATATTCTGGACAAAATCTGAGCCAAATCTTCAGACAAAAAATTATTGAATGTCACACTTTGATACAATAAAAGCAAAGAGTTGGAATGGGATTTTGTCATGTTTCTCAGTGTCCAATTTGTTTTCTAGTTGTTTCTTTGCATACTACATGCAAACTCTTGTAACATGCAAACCAGGAGGGCGTGTAATGGATTCTTGGTAGTTTCTATGAGACCTGGGGTAATCTATGCTCTAACTTCATGTCCCAAGCAGACATGAACACTGAATTCTACTGTCTTGGAATACAGAATAATATTATGGCTTATAGAAGTGCCAGGATTTCTATCTAAGTAGTACTGTGTGAAGCTTCCATGGGGTTTATACCTATGTTCATCTTTCGTGTTCCACAAGAGTAAAGCTGTATATATTCAATCTACAAATGTCAAACCATCTTTTCTCAAACAAATTTTTAGTTTAAATATATGAATGTTTCTTGGTGAAACCACTCTAATGTGAGAGTGAAAATTAGAAGCTGCAGTTTTAGCAAGGTTTATTCCTCTTTAGTATTATTTTTAACAAACAAATCCAATGCTTTCAGAACACCCAGAATACCTTCCTCAAGCACCTGTTCCCAGAGCAATATGGACAAACACTTTTAATTCGTTCCCTAGCCATCATTGAATCACTCGTTTTCATTTTCCTAGACTTTGAAATGAGTGTGCTTTGACTGGACATACATGTGCATGGCTATGATTCACATACTTAGATGGAAGAAGGAGGCAGACTAAAAGTTTGAGGGCATGTGTTTTAAGAGATTCAATGTTCAGTTAAAATATGTAATGAAAAATAAAGTGAAATACTAAAGCACTCATAATTACCATCTATGACTATCAGATCATATTTGAAAATATCTTCTGGACTGAGTAATCACTGCATTTAATATACATGTACATTTAATCAAAACAACATAATGTACAAATTAAAAATTAAAATAGATGGAAATGAGTTATTGATAAGATAGAAGGCCATTTAAAAATGTTATTCTATGTCTGGGTGGATGTTTTATTTCTAAGTGATAAAACATTCACCAATAATTAAAAAAACTTTGAGGGCATAATGAGGTCCAGGACAGCCTGGGCAACATAGTCCAAGTTTGTCTCGAAAAATAAACAGGCAACAGGTCTTGGGAGAGAATTCAGTTGATAAGAGTGCTTGCACATGGTGGCACACATTGGTCATTGTAGGACTGGAAAGGCAGAAGCAGGTGCAGCCTGGGGACTGAACGGACCTGTAAGCTGACACTACTGGTCAACATCAGGTTCAGTGACCTCCTGTATCAAGAAACACACACACACATACACACACACACACACACACACAAAAAAAAAAACAAACAAACAAGATGATTGTTCTGAAGATCATCATTTGAGGTATTTACACACACATGTGCATTTAAAGGTACATTTGTTTTCATGAATACATAAACATCTATACAAACATACATATATCCTTATGTTGACACTTAATTGTAAAAATGAAGTCATTTCATCACACAGAATTACATGTAGTGGATTTAAGTGAAAACAATCACATACTCTTAAATGTCAAAACTACCTTCAACAGTGGCTACTCTCAAAGTGAAGGATCTTTGTTTTCAGCTTTGTTTCCAAAAGCAATTAAATTTTATGAATATAGTTTTGGTAGAAGCTTTAATAAACTGTATATAAAATGAGGAATTTTTAGATTCTTGAAATTTTTGTAAGAGCTATTTTGGTGACTCCAACAGTGATACTGAGAAAAGAGAAGGTGTGAGGAGTAAAGAAGGAGGAGGACTGGGGGTATAAGAAATACAGCACTACAGAATTTTTGGGGTCTTGATATTTGGAAGTTATGGTTTCTTAAGCATTACGAGAAGCTTTTCAAATGGAGTACTACCCTCTGATCTTTCTCTTCTTTATTCTTTTCAAATTCAATAGAGAGTTTTTTTAGAGTCATGAATTATAGATGCTCCCTTACACAGATGACTTTACTCAGAGTTTAAAACCTGGTACACGAAAAATTACGGATGTGTATCAATTGTTTTCTTACTACTGTATCAAAATACCTTTCAGAAGCAATGTGAGAAAGGAATGGTAATTATTATTATTTTAGTTCACACTTTGTGGTGGGGAAGTCTTGGGGGCAGGAATTTGAGGGTTGGTCACATTGTATTAGTAGGCAGAAATCAGAAAGATGCATCCTGGGACTCAGCTTACTTTTGCCATTATATTCAGTCCCAGACTTAGTTCATGGAAAGGTGCCCCCATTTCCACTGGGTCTTCCCAGTTGTGTTCATCTAGATCACCGAGCACTGATGTACCCTAAGTATTGTTTCCACAGTGATTCTAAAGCCCATCAACTTGAAAATCAAACACCTACCACAGCAAATACTTTTTATATTTTGTTTTTGAGGATTTCATACATGAAATCTCTCTCAGTCTTTCTCCCACTCCTTATAAATTTCTCATCCCTTTCTTCATTCTTGTTACATGTATGTAGCAGTAGTACATATGTATGTACACAGACACTTGTATAATGTTGTGAGTCTATTTAGGGTTACTAATCTGGACAAGTGTTAAAGGCTACACACTCAGGATTCTAGCGACAGGTCTCTTGGTGTTAGGTGTGAATCCTTTGAGAAGACTGTTTCTCCATCTGTCACCATCTGTTCATTGCCTGTAACACTTCATTTTGAGAATGGGCCATGCAGTATTTTGCATGTGAGCTGGTTTGTCATTATTCACACCTTGTTAGACCACCTTACTATGGCAATTACCAAGGTGTGACTTCCGCAGAATGTGTACAATGTGGTATCTAGCAGCAGTTTTCCTGGACTCTTATATTCTTTCTCCTCCTTCTTGAGGTATAGATGTTACATTACAGATGAGTCATTTAGGGATGGGCACCTCACAGATCCTAATTCTGTGCCTTTTGACAATTGTAGAATTGTCTCCAACTGTTGCAAATGGAAATACATTTGATGAGTGGTGAGAGAGAAGTACACTTGTCTGTAATGCAGTTATGTATGTAGAATGTAGTAAGACATTACTGTCAACTGAGGAAGTGACAGAATTTAGTTCTTCTTTTGGGTCTATGACCTCTCCAACCATGTGTACTTGCATATGCTTACAGTATCAGGCAGGAAGTCCCTTGAGCTGAATGAGCCTTCAGCTCAGTTAGATAGTTGTTGACTTCCTCCAAGATAAAAGTACCATTAATGTACCAACAGCAAGAATTTTCCAGGTCAATTGTTATTTGTAGTTTTTACAGCTGACTAGAGTCATTGATTGTTTTCCCTGCTTGGTAGCTCCCATAGGATTTTCTGATAGTATGAGAATCCATCTTCAAAGAGAAGACTTCCAAGTCAGCACAAGCTTAATTGCTCCAAACCCATCATCTAAAATATGTTGTGCCTTCAGCAATAGGGCCTTACCTTCCAATTCTAAAAGACAATCAAGGACTGTGGCATTTGAGTGTATTCTCTCTCTCTTCTCTCTCTCTCCCCTGTGTAGACCTTCCTCCAATATCCCCAGTTAAAGTACCCTCAAATATCCTCATTTCTCTCTTGAAAACACTTATCTCATACTATGCCCCTCTCTCAAGCTCCTTTCTATGCTTTACTTCCATGGTTCCTTTCCATTTTTCTGGCTCCTGTGATTGAATCAAAACATATATGTGTGTGTGTATATATATGGACGTATTTACATCTAAGATTTTGGAACTAGGATCCCCAAATGCACTACTTGTTTTTCTGACTGTGTGTTACATCACTTCATATAACAGTTTTTAATTCCATCCATTTACCTGCAAATATGATATATTCAGTTTTCTTTACCCACTGAGTAGAACTCCATTTACATTCACCAGGTGTCTATTTTCCCCTGTTTGGTTCAAGATGACATGTATGTTGGTTCCATTTCCTACTACCATGAAAATAGAAGCAATGCCCAGGTCTGAGCACCTCTGTACAAGGCAATCACTTAGGTACCTTGAGTACACTCCAAAGACTGGGGCAGCTGAATCATTTTATATATCTAGTTTTTAGGACTTCTCCGCACTCATTTCCACGATGACTGCACCAGTATGCAATCTCACCAACAGTGAATGAGAATGTCCCTGTCTCCACTTCCTTGTCAGCACTTAGGCACTCTAACTGGAGTAAGATGAAATCTTAAAGCACTTTCGATTTGCATTTCCCCAATTACTAAGGCTCTTGCACAAGTTTGAAAAATGTTCCTTAACAATTTTATGTCTACTTTTGAGATTGTTCTGTTCTTTTAATTGGGTCATTTCTTGTCTTGATTCTTTATATACTGTGGATATAAATTCTCTTTCAGATGTGTACCTAATGAGGATTTCCGTCCACTGCTTACACTCATTTGATTTGTTGTTTCTTCGTTTGTACAGAAGATTTTTAGTGTAATGAAGCCCCACTTGTCAATTGTTGAGTTAATTCCTGAGGGCCTGAAGTCTGATTTACAAATTCCTTACCTGCACCTGTGTCCTGTAGGTTACTGTCTGTTTTCTTCTAACAGATTCAGTGAGTCAGATTTCACACCAATGTCTGGGATCTGTTTTGGAGTTGCTTTTTGTGCAGGCTAATAGGTACACTTCTAATTTCATTCTTCTAGATGTGGAGAACTTGTTTGACTAGCACTATTTATTGACCATGTTGTCCTTCCTCCAATGTCTGTTCTTAGCACCTTTGTTAAATATCAGGTGGCTGAAATTGAATGCATTCATGTTGAGATTTCTGTTGTATTATGTTGACCTACATGTCTGTTTTTGTGCCAATACCATGTTATTCTTCAGACTACAGCCCTTCAGTATTGTTTGAAATCTGGTATGGTAATCCTCAAACTTTGCTTTAGTTGCTCAAGATGAGATTCGACATCTGGGATATTTTGTGTTTTCATTTGATTTTTTTTTTCCTAGTTCTGTGAAGAATCTCATGGTGATTTTTTATTGGGGTTTCATTGAAATTGTAAATTGCTTTTGGTAAAATGATCATTTTCAAAAATCCAATTCTAATAACCCATGAGCATCGAGCCCTTCCATCTCTTTGTGCCAGCCTCAGTTTCTTTCTTCAAAAGTTTGAAATTTTCAAAGTCTCTGGTTAGGTTTATTCCTAGATTTGTTTTGAAGCCATTTTGAGTCGGAGTCTCTTAGTGATCTCTTTCTCTAACTGCTTGTTACCAGTGTTTAAAAAGGCTAGTAACTTTTGTAGATTGATTTTGTGTACCCTCTTAAAGTGTTGATTATTTCTAGTGTTCTTGTGAAAGTTGTGGAATCTCATGTATATCATCTACAAATATGGATCATGTGAGTTTTTCTTTTCTAATTAGTATTCCTGTAATTTCTTTCTCCTATCTTATTTCATGTGTTAAGTTTTCAAGATTAATATTAAAATGCACTGGGGATAGTGGCAACTTTTTTCTGGTTCCTAATTTTAATGGGAATACTTCCAGTTTTTCTCCATTTAGACTGATGTTGGCCATGAGTTTTCCGTATATAGCCTTATGCATGCTGATATAATTTCCTTTCAGATGCATTCCCTGTAGGACCCTTATATGAATGCATATATGATTATGTCAAAACTGTTTCCTAGATACAAAGAGATGATCATGAAATTTTTGTCTTTTAATCTGCTTATATGAAGTCTTACTTTTTGACATATATATATTGAACCGTACTTGCATCTTATTAGTCAAGTCAATTTGATATTTTTAGTTTTCTTACTAATTTATTTTACTCCCACATTTATATAAGTGCTTGCTAATTATTTAAGATTAATAGAGTAAAAAACTATTTCCTTTAAAAATGCAATTGATTTTTCCTGAGATTCTACAGTATACTTTATAAATGAACATATTCAGAATACTTATATTTGGAAAAATGGATTCTTCTCCAAAGATTGGTCAGTGGAGCCTCAATTGTTTTCTGCACACATGTTCCTTTTCCCCTCATTCTCCTCTTCCCCTCATTCTCCTCCTCGTCCTCTTCCCCTGATTCCTCCCTCCGCCCTTCTCTCACGTTTAATTTTATTTTAAAGTTTGTATCACATGGGTCTTTGACTCGGTCAAACAAATACCAAGTACAGAATGCCAGACATGGCAGCAAGCCACACTTCTAGCAGAGGAGACAGGGGCAACAGGCCACAGTCCTAGCAGAGGGATGTTTGACCACTCATCATTGCTGGGCGGGGAAAAGTAAATCTTAAGAGAGTGACTCTAGATAATCTAATGAGGTTCCAGAGGATGAATGTGCACCTGGAAACATCTAGGTAAAAGACTTGATGACATAGGTCTGAACATACATGACAGAATACATGAAATCTGGAGTGTGTGTGGTGGGCTGAGGGAGACTATTGGATGGCACAGATGGGAGAGGCAGCCAATATTTAATTAAGGCCTATAATATGAAATACACAAAAACATAGTAACTTTTAAAAAATAGTATCACAGTGTATAGCCCTGTCTGACCTGGAACTTGTGATATAGCCTAGGCTGAGTTTAAACACATGGCAGTCCTTCAGTCTCAGCACCCTGAATGCTGAAATTACTGACATGAACCACCACAGCTGCATCTCCAACGAGTTTCTGATTCAACTTATTTATAGACTTTCTATGCGTTCACTGTTATAAGGATCCGCCTTTGAATATAGGGCTTGCCTTGCAAATGCCATAATGCATGATACATTTATATTATGTGTAGATTTTTATTCTAACTTTGTTTTTAGTCTAGGCATTTTCAGCAGAATCAAATGCCTTTTGGAGGGTTGGGTCACAGGTTCACAGTAAAATATTTGTTCAGTATGGAGAGGCCTGGGTTTGCTCCAGGCTACAGTAAATATCAAATAAAACACAGTACCATTTGAATGTACTTTCCATCCGTTTTTTTTTCTTGCTGTTTGCCATAAATTATCAATTTTTATCATTTAATTAATTAATTTGAGTTTTATACATTTCATACAAAGAACATCAATAAAATTTAGAGACCCTAGAGGCCCCTCCCCCATCCATCTTCTCATCCCAACCAAACCGCGTGTGCCATCATATATCTTAAGTTCTATCCAGTAAAGCCTTAGTTCCCAGAATGTCCTTTAATGCAAATCCATTCACTGGAGTGTCATCCAACTTTTCAGAGATCATAAGTAAGGAACAGTCTCTCTCTCTTTCTCTCTCTCTCTCTCTCTCTCTCTCTCTCTCTCTCTCTCTCTCTCTCCAAATTGTTCTCAGTCTAGGTCTGACCCACCATGAATTTCTCTAATCTGGGCCCTTGTCTAATTTAAGTTTGGTTGGATCCTTTGCTCAACAGCACTTTCGAGTATCTGAAAGAACTTACAACCTTAAACTCATGAACCAGCCCTGGCTCTTACAATCTTTCCACCTCCTCTTCTGCAATGATCCCTGAGCCATGAGTGGTTGAAGTTCAATACAAGAGACCTATCCAGAAACATGCAATTCTCTAGTCTTTATAAAACTCAACCAGTTTCAGCCTTTGGTGTGGACAGTGCTGTGTTGATGACACCTCCCTGGTGAGAGTTGAGGGATGGTTTAGTTTCCTCTCTACCCTTCATTCCATTCTGTTCCATGAGCCTTAAATGTCGAGATTCAACTATAGATGTAACACCTAGAACTTGGAAAGTCTCAAATGTACATTTTCTTTGTCTGACCAGTTGTGGAGTTCTCTTCTACTTCATCTGTTGCAAAAGGAAGTGTCTTTGATGAGTGGTGTACTGTGTATTTGTCTGGTTCTTTAGGATCTATGCCCCCTCCAATTCTCTGTATTTGGCTCTGTTTACACTATCACCTCCCATTGAAAGGGTTTTTATTCCAATTAGACAGCTGCTGATTAGCCCCTAGATGAGAATGCTACTACTGCAGCAATGGAAGTTGGGTGCCATAGCAGCTGTTACAGTTATTAGAATTTAGTGTTAGTTT
Organism: Eospalax fontanierii; assembly: GCA_035773235.1. Classification (NCBI taxonomy): domain Eukaryota; kingdom Metazoa; phylum Chordata; class Mammalia; order Rodentia; family Spalacidae; genus Eospalax; species Eospalax fontanierii. Next base: position 3,035,017 of record JAJHUQ010000048.1, on the reverse strand, counting down.
GGACCATTGATTGATTTTCATCCTTAACAGTTTGCATGTTATCATCTAGCATTATGGGACCTAAACATCAGGTGTAATAAGGCTCCAGGTCATGTCCTGCTCCATTTCTCTGAGTTCTGTATCCCAAGTAGGTTTTTTTTTTCATCAGTAGGGTATTCTCTTTTTGTTCTGGGAGATAGCCAAGAGCTTTAGCAATTCCTGTATTATTTTGGGAGTCTCTTGGACCACACTCACCTACCACACAAAAGGAAGTATCTTCTATCTGATACTGTGTTCCTTGCCAAACAACCCTGGAGTACATAGATGGACTAATCTTTAAACACTGTTTGGGTATTCCTCTGGGGTTTCAGAGCTTCACATTTCCCTGTGGTTTCTCTAGCCCTGTAAGATTCTCTTATCTCTGCTCTGTTTCCTCCTGTCAGACCTCCTTCCTCTCTTCCCAGTCCCAGCACCTGCATCATCCTCATCCTCCCCCATTAACACCTGCTTCCCTGCATCCCTCCCGTTCCAACCCTCCCCTGCATCCCTCCAGTCCCAACCCTCCCTTGCGTCACATTTGTCCTGACCCGTCCTCACAACATGACCCTTTCCTGTCCCTCTCTCCTCTCCTCCCTGTCACACACTTTGACTTTCCCCATCTCCTGCCTGGTAACGTGTCTTCCCTATTATCCCCCTTTTGGGGGTCATTTCTTTTTATGTCCATGCATTCTTTCTGTTTTCTTGTCTCCTAGTGATTTATCAGGTCTATACTCACATATAGGGGATTGATGCCTCAATCCACAAATCCATACATATGTCACTTGCTTTTCTGCATTTGTGTTTCTCCAATTAGTATAACACTCTCTAGTTCCATCCATTTACTTGCAAATTTCATCTTCTCTTAATGCTGCATGGAACTCTGTTGTGTAAATGCATCAATTTTCATAATCCATTTGTCAGTCGAGGGATTCTAAGGTTGTTTCTATGTCTTAGCTATTATGAAAAAAGCAATGACAACCATGGATGTTCAGGTATTTCTATAGCTGGATGAGTCCTTTGGGTTTATGCCAAGGAGTAGCATAACTGGATCATATGATAGATGCATTTTTAGTTTGTTGGGGTCTCCACTGCTTTCCACAGGGGCTGCAGGAGTTTACATTCCCACCAGCAGTGAACAAGTGCTCCCTGTTTTCCACACAGCATCTAGTGTTTTCAGTTCCTTTGATCTTATCCACTTTGACTGGGGTGAGACGGAATCTTAAAATGTTTTTTATCTACATTTCTGTATTTATGAGGATGTTGAGTGCTTTTTACGTTGTTTCTTAGTCGTTTTTATTTCTTCTTTTGAGTACTCTCTGTTCAGGTCTATCACCATCAATTTATTGGTTCATTTCTTTCCTTATTTCTTAGTTTTTGAGTTTTTTGTATATTCTGAATATGAAATCTCTGTCAGATGTGTAGCTGGTATTCTCTCCTACTCAGGATCTTTCTTCTTCCTTTCCTGAGTGGGTTATTTTTTTTCTGTACAGAAGTTTTGTAGCTTAATGAAGTGCCATGTATTGATTATTGACCTTAACCCCTGAGCAATGATTTCTAATTTAGAAAATCCTTTTCTACTCCTATACCTTGAAGAGTATTGTCTATGTTTTCTTTTTTAGAGTTTCAGATTTTATATTAATGTCTTTGATCCATGTGTGGTTGACTTGTGTGCAGATTGAAAGATAAGTGTCCCAATTCATTCTTCGACAGGTAGAGATCCAGCTCAGCCAGCACCATTAGCTAAAGATACTATATCTCCTCCATTGGATTCTTGAAACCTTTGTAAAATATCAGGTGGCTGAAACTACATGAACTCATGTTTTGGTCTTCTCTTATGTTCCATTGATCTTCCTGTCTATTTTTGTGCCAGTGCCATGCTGCTTTTATGACTCCAGCTCTGTAACATAATCTGAGGTCTGGTACCGCAGTTCCCCAACCAACACTGTTTTTGCCCCAGATTGCTGTAGCTATCCAGGATATTTTGTGATTCAAAATGAGCTTTAGGGTTTTTTTTCTAGCTCTGTGAAGAATGTCATGAGTATTTTGATTAGTATTGCATTAAATGCATAGATCGGTTTTAGAAAAATGGTCATTTTCACAGTATTGATACCACCAATCCATGAGCATGATAGTACTTTCCATCTGCTCCAGTCTTTCTCTCTTTCCTTAAAGACTTGAAATTTCCATTTTAGAGATCTTAAAAGTCTTTAGTTCGATTTATTCCTGAATATTTTTTTGAGGTTATTGTGAATACGAGGGTTTCTTTCAATGCTTTTTTCTTTTTATTTGTTATTGGTACCTAGAAAGGCTACTGATTTTGTAAGTTGATTTTGTATCCTGCCACTTATTGAAAGTGATAATGATTTCTAACAGTTTCTTGGGGGGATTTTTAAAATCTTTTAAGTGTAATATCATATTTCTGAACGGAGATAAGTTGACCTCTTCTTTTCCAGTTAGTACTCCTCTGGTTGCTCTTGTGAGAAATTTAAGTACTGTATTGAAAAGAGTCAAGACAGTGGACAGCCTTGTCTGGTTCCTGACTTTAATAGGAATGCTTCCAGTTTTTCTCCATTTAAAATGGTGTTGGCTGTGGGGTAGTCATATACAGCTTTAATTATGTTGACACCAATTATGGTGGGCCAATAACTCCAGACCAATTCCCTTTAAGACTTTGAATATGAATAAGTGTTGAATTTTGTCAAATGCCTTTTCTGCATCTATTGAGATGACCATGTAGTCTTTGTCTTTAAGACCATGTGTATGTTTTATTACATTTATTGACTTACTTATATTGAACCACCCCTGCATCTTTGGAATAAAGCATACTTGATCATGGTGAATGATCTTTCTGATGTGTGTCTGTATACAGTTTGTGGGTATTTTGTTCAGTATTTTTGCATGTACATTCATTAGGGATGTGAGCTTATAGTTTTCTTTTATTGTTATATCTTTACTTGGTTTTGGTATTAGAATAATACTGGTTTCATAGAAGGAGTTTGGGAGTTCATCTGTTGCTATCTTTGAATCATTTAAACAGTATCGGTTGTACATCTTTCAATGTCTGGTATAATTCTGCTGTGAATCCATCTGGGTCTGGATACATTTTAGTTGGTATGTGTTCTAATTTCTGACAAAACGGATTTCAAATTAAAACTAACCAGAAGAGATGAAGAGTACTATCATTTTAATGAAAGTAGCCACCGTTCAATAAAATATTACAGTCATGAATACATATGCACCAATTTCATAAAAACAGTACTCCAGGCATATTAAACACAGATTAACTGCAACTCAGTAGTAGTAGATGACTTCAATACTCTACTATCTACTATAGGCAGATCATCTGCACATAGAATAAAGAGAGAAACATCTGAATTGAGTGACATTTTACACAAAATGGGCCTAATAGGTATCTGTAGAATACTCCACCGAAACACCCAAGCATACACTTCCTGTTCAGTAGCCCATACAGATTTTCTGAAACTGACCACATTCTGGGACACACACAAAAAAAGTCTCAAAAAATACAAAAACTTGAAAAAATTCCATGCATTCAGTCAGACCACAATGCAATCAAGTTTATAATCAAGTTCAAAAGGAGTTCAAGTAGCTACACAAAATCACAGAGATTAAACAACACACTCCTGAAGGATGAACGGGTTAAAGAAAAAGTTAAGAAAGAAATAAAAGTATTCCTGGAACTAACCAAGAGTGAACATGCAACACGTTAAAAGTAATCATAACAGGGAAGTTTATAGCTATTAATGCCTATGTTAAAAAATAAGGAAGAGACCAAAAAAGTGACTTAATTGTAATGAAGTGTCATGACTCTCAAAATGCTAGAGCAAATCAACCCCAAACCTAGTAAATGAGAAGAAATTAATGAAATTGAAATTAATGAAATTAAAACAAACTAAGTAGTACAAAAATCAATATGTCTAGGATCTGGGTCTTTGAAAGGTTAAACAAGTACAATAGACTCCTAGACCAGTTAACCAAAAGAATGAAAGAGAAAATTCAAATCAACAGAGACAAAGATGGGGTGAGAAATATCACAACAGACACCAAAAATTCGGAACACTGTAAGGGAATGCTTAAAAACCTATACTCCACTGAATCTGAAAATTTAAAAGCTGTGGATAAATCTCTAAAATCATGGACAACACCAAAGTTCATCCTAGAATAGATCTGGAGCTTAAACACACCCACAATATCAAATGACCTTTTTTAATAGTTCTTTTGAAACAGTGTCTTGCAAGGCAGCACAGACCAAGATCCAATTGACCATTTTCCCTTTTCAGCCTCATCAACATATGCAACTTCACAGATGCCCACATTGGCATACAGAATAAACTGAAGTGCATTTTGAAAAATACTATCATTTCCCACCTCTGGTACTCAGTTTATCACAGCATTTAAGAATGTTTGAGACATCCTGCTCTAGACTCTCCACTTTCCCTGCATAATCCGGTCTGTCCTGTTTGTAATTCAAGCAATTCAAAAGCTCTGGGAAAGAACATAGAAGTCACACATATGGCACAGACATGAGAAAGCATTTATCTTATTTAAGTATAAAGAAACTAAGAAAGCAGGACAGGGGGATGGACACCCTATTAGTGAAATGGACAATGAACTAAAGAAGTACCTCTGTCCCTACCCAATTCCCTTGGCCAACCAATGTATCATGGCATACACCACCCTCTGTGGTGTTCATAGACTTCCTTCTTTCCACATCCAGCAGCTTTATTGGTGCTTGTAGTCCTGGCTGTCCAAGCCAGACTGGGGTACCCCTTGTCTTGAGTTTTGCTTTTCTGCCATAAATCTTTCAGCTTTGTCGACCTACCACAGACCTGTCTTTTCCAACTATGTTCTCATGTTTCCCTAGGTTCATTGCATTCAGAAGAATGAAATTACAATAGTGGCGTGTATGCTAGATGTTAACATGAAAGTTCATGCTTTCTAGCATACATGTAATTTAGGTCAATGTTTTCCTGTTCTTGAACAACTCAAGAACTCAAGACAAGGGGTACCCCAGTCTGGCTTGGACAGCCAAGACTACAAGCACCAATAAAGAACAATGTGTGGGAGGGAAGACTTCGGACATGGCATGTGTATGTCCTTCCAACGTGTCCAGACTTGCTTAGATGAACAAAAGCTGGAGGAACATATCCAACCAAAGACTGTCATGGTAATTCTTAGAAGAGTACTAAGACTGCTGCCACGCCTCCCACAGATTGGTGGAAGATCCGTGTATTTTAGACTGTGACTTGGAACTTGACCCAGCCAGGGGCGCAGGAACAGGAGTAAGAACTCAGGTACCTGGAAAAAAATAGGGATAGGAGGCACGAGAGAGAAGGGATAGCAAGTCAAACAGTCCAAGCAAGCTGAACCATCTTTATTGACCAGTAGCAGTCCTTTTATACAGAGGCAGTTTGATACATTGTGCCACAGTGGAATTTTTACAGAGGAATTTTGGGGAGGGGAAATCACAATCAGAAGATGTTTTGCACATTTGCTCACAAGATGTTTTGTGCATTTGCAAGAGATACAAATCTCAGTCACAAGATGTTTTTCTCCAACCTTATTTTTTACAACATATCTTTTTAATAGTTTTACATTGAAAGGTTGTTTTTACTCAGAATTAATGGCCAGTATATTTCCTGTGGTCAATACCAAAAGGTTAGCCTCTCTGGGAGGTATTTTCTCTTACCTTTCTCAAGCTATCTCCAAAGAATATTCTGCTAATTACAGAAACACCTTAAGCTGTTGTTTGGTTCCTGGCATCTCTCCCTTTTATTTTACATTTTTTCAAAAAGATTTTTGTACATCAGTGGAAGATGGGCCTCAGTCAAGAGAGGTAGTAGAGGCTGATCCCCAAAGCATTGGTAGTTGCTTCTCTTTTTCTGGGGGGAAGGAAGCTTTAACCTCCATGCAATTCGATATGCCTCCAATGGAGTCCTCATCCCTTTGCTATACTTTGTTAGTCACTCTCTGTTGCGTGAAGACTGAGAAGCAGGGCCAGAATCAATATCATCATAAATCCCAAGTATTTGATAGGGTTCCTGCTATTCCTGACTGCGCATAGCTAGTCGATGATAGTGGACTTGAATGGGTTTTGATGCCAGAGAATCAATTTGGTGTTTGTTTAAGTTAGCATTTTAAGAGCCAATGGGACTGATTTAAATATTAGGAGGAACCCAGCGAGAGGTCCTAACATATTAGGGAGAAGGTTGGTAAGCCAAGAGAAATTTATTCTCCAGTTTTGAGCTTGCTCACGCTTTTTTCCTTTGTTCTAGTCCTTCCTTAATTTTAGTCATACTATTATGTATGATACCAGTATGATCAGTGTAAAAACAACATTCCACCCTTAGAGCTGCACATAAACCTCCCTTTTGGAGAAATAAAAAAGATCAAGCCCTCAGCGGTTTTGAAGTACAACTTCAGACAGTGAAGAAATAGATTTTTCCAACCCTGTAATGCCTTTTTCTAGTTCCCTAATATCCTCATCGATAAGGGCTTGTAAATTATTAAATTGCTGTTCAGATTTAATAAGGGGCACAATTACAGTAATGCAGCAAAGGCTTACTCTTATACCCTCTATTCACATACAAAGGTTTTGTAACATTTACAGAAATCATAATAAGTGAAAATTGCTAAAATATCATAATTTTCATTCTCATGGGAATGACTGAAATGCAATTAACAAGTTACATTGAAGCATAAGAAATACATTGAACACAGGAAACATCAAACCTGGAACCATTATGAGCGATATTTTACTGTCCAATAAAACATACATAGGGTGAACTTATGCAAGCTATCATTCGTCCTTGACTTTGTCCATGGCTGCTGCCTGTTTCCCTGTAAGTCTGCGGGAAACTGTCATCTGATCACCAAATTCTGCATAGTCCTTTTTTTTTCATTTATTAGCATTCCTTACAGTAGAATCCTGATTTACTGTTATTCTTTCAATGTAATGATGTCCCATCAGTTGAGTATCATTCATCATCACCACAATCTTCTTCTCTTTCTATATGGCTAGATGTAGCATACTTGTAAGTCCAATACAGCTCTCCTTGTGTCATTAGGAACTGATTCCACAGCAACAACAATGTCACTTTTTCCTTGTTTAGTCACTGCGAACCAAACCAGCCTTTCTGGCAGCCACCTGGCATTCTCAGTGTCCTGTGGAAAAACAAGCATGCCCTCTTCCCCATATTAATATCGGGTTTGGGCCATTATTTTTTATAATTGACTTTTTAAAAGTTCTATTGTTTCATTAATCTTTCTAAGATTTTATAATAACCTCCATTTTTGTGACTTTTTTATGACAAAAAATGGTGAATTAGAAGGCCTTGTATAACCATTTTCTAGCTGTTCTTGAACTGCTCCGCAGCCTGAATTTTGTTTACAGTCAGAGGCCACTAATCTATCCATACAGGTTAAAAGGAGAAGCAATCATAAATTGAGACACAGTAGTTACTGCACAAACTTCCACCAATCTGGTACTTTAATTACTGTATCCTATGTAGCTAAAACTTGGGCAAAGACCAACCATTCCTGAATAAACCTTGACTAGAAATTTTAAGATTATATATAGTTTTCTTTATATATACCATGACATCTTGACTCAGATCTTCAATCAGTCCTATAGATTTTTTCATTCAAAAACATCTCCATTCCCACATCTTTTTAACATCATTTTTAATTGAACTCACAGCCTTATGTAGAGAATTGGCTCTGATGAAGGATTGGACTCAGGTGAAGGTCCAATATTTTCCCCTTTTTCATCTAGGACATAAGCCTAACTCCTTTTTATTAGCTTTGGCACTTTGTTTATTAGGACATTGCTTCACTTGATGTCCTGGTCGTCCATACCCAAAACAGCTTCCTGGGAACACATTATGAAATTGAAGTTTACAGTCTTTAGCATAATCACTAATTGGGAAGTTTTCAGGTAGAGGTTGCCATTTATCTTCTCCAAGAACTGTACATTGTATTATTCCATAAGGTCGTAACACCATAAAATGAATAATCTTTGTTGAAATTAGTTTATCCCAATTCTTAACAGCACAAGATCCTTACTCTGAGGCTGTTTTGTTGTCCTTTTTACTTGTCACAGGGTCAGGTGGCCAGCCTCAGCCTCTACAAGTCTTGAAGGACATCCTGAAACAGGATTGAGTCTGAAGCGAGATGGCCAATCCAGCCACAGTGTTATCAATATGATTTACACACAGAAACAGAAATGTCTGTTGTGCTTTAACTCAGAGTTTACATGGGACAGAAAAGCTGCTGGGTTCAGTAACGACCAGTAGGAATGAAAACACCTATTTCAATTGCCATCACCTCCGCTGAGTGGCAAAACAGAATAGTACAGATAATACCAGGAAGCCAGCTGTCTGATTGGGAAAGGATCAATTGTGCTTACAAATAAGATGTGGGTGAAAGTTGAGCTCACAGCCTTATGTATGCTAGGTAAGTACGCTAACAATAAGCTATTTCCTCAATTCAGTAAATGACAAACTGCAAAAAGGCTGAAATCCTATTTGGTAATTGTTGTGGAAAACAAAGTGCCCTATGGCAAGTGGGAAGATGGTGGAATTTACATGATTCACCTGAAAATTAAGTAACCAAAAACCCAGGTAATTAACAACAACAACAAAAAAAACTGTGACCATGGTTCTTTGATGTTCTAAACTCTAGCCTCCTTAACCACAAGCTGCTATAGGAGGATGCATTTGTAAAATAGAGATTCAATTACACCCTGTAAATGCTGCATTTCTTCTAAATTTTCTTCCTTTACACCAGCCTCAGTCTTTGCTGGGCAATAAATGAAGGAAAATCCTCCTCTCTCAGATATCTAACAGCTTACTCCTCCCTTCTCTTTTTCTTTGGGATCTAAAGACTTTTAAATAACTGCTTCATTTTAGGTTCCACAAAACCTGGGTCCTCTGGTGGAGTGGAAGGCTTAGCTTTACTTTCCTCTTCCACTTGAGGTTGGATCCCAGACCCCATTTTTTTCTTTTTTCCTTTTCTATCTCGTGTCTAAGATCTAAACTATTCCTAATTAAAGTCCAAAACTAAAAATATCCACTGGGACCTTGCTTGGTCCATGAACATCATAACAATCCTGAAGTATTTATTTATTTTTATTTTCTTTCATTTACTTTTATTTTTTAATTTCCTACTTCAGGGAACTAACTTCCTGCTACGTGTTCCAATGCTAGGAAAGATCTTATTCTTCCATTAGGTAAAAAACAATTAAGAAAGAGAAGAAAAAAGATCACAACTTATTATATTATGGGTTTACAATATCACTACTTATGAGCCAATTGCCTATTGCATATACTTCATACTTATAAAACTATGGGCTTACATTTTTACAACTTACAAACTAGTAAACTTATAAGACTTAATTACTTAGAATGTACTTCTTATACTTATGAATATAAACTATCTAATACATAAAATTATATAAACTAATTATTTATCTAATACATAAAATTATATGAACTATTTATCTAGTACATAAAATTATACAAACTATTTAACACATAAAATTATACTTATAAACTTATGGGTCTACATCATTACAATTTAAAAACTTATTACTTAATACATACTCCTCCTTTTAAAAGACCCTCCTCTCCATAGGGGGTAGAGGGTGTTAATCTAGGTTGACTCTGAAGTACTGAGGCCCCAACTTTATTTTGCTCAATGTATTTATACCCCTATCCAGAGCACAGGAATTCATGCAGGAAGTCAAATTAGTGAACCTGGTCAATTTCAGGGACTTCCTGAAGCTCTTGCCTTGTGTACTTCCTGAGTTTAAGGAGCTTCCCTCAGGTTGATATGTTTTACCTCAAAAGGTAAACAAATAAAATGGTTCCTGACAACCCATAACATATAAGGAAATTGAAACAATAATACAAAAACCTTCCAAATGATAAAAACTGGGACCCAAATGAATTCCCAGCAAAATTTTACCAATCATTCAAACTCCATCAGAGAGTTCAACAGGAAAGAGAATAAAGAAAGAGACACTTTAATTAAAGAATACTATATATTGAATGAAACTAACAGACATCTACTGAATATTCCATCCAAATGCCGAAGAGTACAGATTCTATTCAGCACTTGTTGGAACTTTCTCTAAAAGTGACCACATCCTGAGGCACAAAAAATAAACCTCATCAAATCCAAGAACACTGAATTTCTCTCAGAACTCAATGCCGTAAAACTTAAAATCAACACTGAAAGAAGCCTTATTAATCTTATGAACTCACGGAGACTAAACAACACACTCCTGAATGATGAACAGGTGAAAGGAGAAATCAAGAAAGAAATAAAAAGTTCTCTGGACCAAAAGCCTTATAGTAATCTTTCAAACAGTCGCCAAACCATCCCCAGTGCTTTTTGTCAATGGTTCCCTGTTGTGAAAACATGAGCAGATGTCAGTAAGAAACTGAAAGAAATAAGGAAGATCATTTTTCTTAAGTTTGACTCCTTGCACTTTAAGAGCTTCCTTTAAGCCTTTAATAAACAAATCATGGTTGCTTATCTCCTGTCCCATGTTCTTACCTTGGGGTTTCACTGCTCTATTTCTTCTTCCTCAAAAGTGAAACTAACCATACTTTTGGCAATCTGAGATGGGTTTTGCTGCAAGATCTGTGAGTTCCTCTTAGCAGCCATGGTGATGTCAGTGAACAGAGGCGTCTCCCTCTAAGTGGGTGAGCGGCATTCTCAGGTCTCTCTGAGGGTCTTTTTGAGCCCCACATTGTGTGTCATTCACCCCAGCCAGTGGGGCAGTAATGGGAACACAAACTCAGGTGCCTGGAAAAGAATAGGGTTAGGAGGAGTAAGAGAGAAGGGATGGCAAGTCAAACAATCTGATCAAGCCGAGCCATCTTTACTGAGGAGTCCTGTTATACCGAGGCAGTTAGATATATTGTGCTGCAGTGGAATTTTTACAAAGGAATTTTGGGGAGGGGAGTCACAATTAGAATATGTTTTGCACATTTGCTCACAAGATGTTTTGTGCATTTGCAAGAGATACAAATCTCAGTCACAAGATGTTTTTCTCCAACCTTATTTTTTACAACATATCTTTTTAACAGTTGTACATTACAAGGTTGTTTTTACTCAGTATTTATGGCCAGCATATTTCCTGTGGTCAATACCCAAAGGTTAGCCTCTCTGGGAGGTATTTTCTCTTAGCTTACTCAAGCTATCTCCACAGGATGTTCTGCTAATTACAAAAACGTCTTACGCTGTTGCTTGGTTCCTGGAAGGAACTGGAAGCTGATGACTGAGTGTTGGTACTTCCCTCCACAAGAAGAGAGTCTAGGAGATTCGTCATACGCTTAAGAGTCTGGAACATCAGCTGCTCTATCCAACTCTATCCAGCCTGAGACCTCCCTCTGTGATAAATGTGGCTTTACACATCCCCCTTCTGCCCAAGGAGGCCTTGATCCAGCTGCTCTGACCACAGAACACTCTATCACTTTCCTTCATCAAAGGGGGCATCAGACATGTCCTATCTCACCATCGGGAAAGAATAATGTGTTAGCAGAACTGAAGTCCATGAGTCATGTTTCCCTAAAATACCTATCCAGCTTGACGAAATGATTGTGCTGCTATTACAGTAATTTGCTGGGCTATAGGACAGAGCATCCCATCTCTGTCTTGGAACCCAACTGATTGGTTAGGCTCTGGTGAACCCAGGAAGTGCCATGAATCCCCAAGCAGCCCATTCTGATTCCAACAGCGTGATGGGGAGAATGATGATTTATGACCAGTTCCCAGTAACTGTGTATGTGGTCAGTTGGGAACCATGCTGAGCCAGGGTTTCAAGTACAAAGGCAGCCACCTTTTTGCTCCCTGTACAGGGGATTCTGGGTATAGAATCTTGGATGCTCCTGGCCTTCGGTTTCTAACAGGGATAAATGAGAACTGGGACTCAGGCATGTACTTTGCCACTCGGAGAGAATAATGAATTCTGTAATGAAGATGCTTTGTTAAAGTAAACTCCAAGGGATTTTTAAAAAATATTTAAAATTTTAATATTATCGTGTGTGTGTGTGTGTGTGTGTGTGTGTGTGTGTGCGCGCGTGCATTTGTATGTGTATATGATGCTTGTCTTTAGAGGTGCATGTGCTCACATATGCACAGCTTGGAGTCCATTTCTCTTTCAAACTCTTCAAGGATCCAGAGTCATATTTAAGTTTGAAAACTTAATTCACTCTGGTAGGTTTGGGAACAAGAGTCTTTTTCCACTCAGCCACATTTCAAGGCCTCAAATTTACTACTTCCTTTTTAATAAGGAAGCTTCAGAGCTTTCATTTGCCCAAGTGGTCCTCAGAGGTTCCCTTCTTACCAAGAGGGCCTCTCACTGACATCTTCTTAAGAGGCCACAGGTATTTCCTACCTGACCTAAAAGTTGTAGATCATTTCCCTCTATCCCACAAGGACTTCAGACTCAATTGACTCCAAATACTAAAGGCCAAGAGTAACCATAACCCAAGCCAATTAGTCAGCAGTATAATTACCACTTTGTAAATATAATATAATACTATAATATCTAAGGGAAGTTTCAGTTTTACTTTATCAATTATTATATACAAACTATTATTTAATTATTAAATTTTATTTATTTACTTATTTATTTTTTATGGACTCAGCTTTTCATGTATCCAAAGCTGTCCTTATATTAGATAACTAAGAAGGATAATCTTCAACACTTGACTTTCCAGTCTCCATACCCTGAAGCTTAGAATTACAGTCATACACCACCATGCCTGGCCTCTACTGGGGTCTGAACATAAGGTTTCCTGCATGTGAGGTAGGCTCAGAAACAGCTCAACTTTATTCCCATCCCCGCACACGGTCTTTGGATGAGTTATTTCTGTGTAGATATACTGTGGAGTGTTTTTCTTTGAATTTCTTCATTGGTACATGCCTTTCTTTGGTTACTTAATTTTTTTTTTAATCCACCTAATGTTTTTTTCTTTCAGCAACAGAAAACTCTTGTCCCAATTTATTGTGAATCCCTTGGTTTCCTGTGAAAAATTCCTGTCACTTACATATATGTTCTTCTTCCAGAAGATGTTTCCTAGGTCTGATTTCAACCTTCCCTTCTTTGTGCTTAGCTCTCCCAAGTTTAATTATGGGTCCTTACTTGAGTTTCTTGGATCTTAAGAAGATGTTCCCCTTCTCTTCACATTTTGGAGTCTTCAGTTCTGTCAAATACAGTTTTCTGACACCATTTCATGAAGCATGTCTCAGTTCTCCCCTCTCCCCCTGGATATTAACTCTCTATCCTGGGTTTTATCCTTATTTTTGTTCCTCCTTTATTTTCCTTCCTTCTTCCTGACCTCTATATTCTCCCTTCCCTATTTCTCTTTCCTGACTTCTCCATTCTTCCTTCTCCCTGGCGCATCTTTCCTCCAGTCCTCCCACCGACTCTCCTTTTTACCTCCCTGTCCTCCTTCCCTTCTTTCCTTCATTTCCCCTCCCTCTTCCCATCTATTGATTCCTCCTTCCCCTTCCCTTCCTTTCTCTCCTTCCTTCCTTCCTTCCTTCCTTCCTTCCTTCCTTCCTTCCTTCCTTCCTTCCTTTCTCTCTGTTCTTCCTTCCTTCTCTTCCTTCCTTCCTTCATCTTTATTGACAAGGCATTTCTATTGAAACCTGTCTCATCTTCTGCTTTTTCTGTCTCAAAAGCTGGCCTTGTATTCATCCTAATCCTTCTGCCTCATCCATGCAAATGCTAACATTACAGACATATACTACGTGATCTGGCTCTGTTCCATGGTTCCTAAATTGGTACCAGTCTTGGAGTATGCATACATAATGACTCAGTTATACTTTTGTGGTAATGTCTGTTGTGGAGTTTTACAATATTTCTTCATGTTTTTCATGTCTCTTGAGCTTTTCTAGTAATGTGTTGAACTTTTCTAGTAATGGACTCAGATGAATTGTACAAAATGGATGATCATTTTTAATAAAAAAGAAACTATATTTTCTGTCATTGTAAAAGAATGCAGGATTATTTTAATAATGAAAATAAACAAAATATTTGTATTTTGTACCCATCTGCCCAAGGATACAGTCAAACCTATCCCATTTTTGATAAATTATCGTCTCCATTCAAGATAACCTTATCTGACTAAACGGGTTTTAGAAATTTTTCTATGCCTAAGCAGTCTTCACATCCACTCACTGGGAACTCAAGAGACTAGGATGCTACCCTTCTCCCAAGGTACACGGAAAATAAGGGTTTGTGTACCTGAAGGAGGGAGTCTAAATATCATCAAATAATGTTATAATAAAATCTCAAAAACTCAATAAGAATAACAAAAAGAAATGTGGCTTGGCCAATGATTATTGTAATCTCAGTTCTGTAGATAAAAGAGGATCTTGTATGTTGGGCTTGTCTATCTGGAGAGTAGAAGCTATAACCTGAGTTAACCTGGTATTTGCACACACACACACACACACACACACACACACACACACACACACAAATACCCACATGAGGGAGAATAGTGGAACTTTTCTCAAAAGTAATCATAAATCATAATATACAACCCAGGAAAATGTTCAGTAATGTCAGCCTCACTGTAGGTCAAGATGACTGATGACAAACTTATACTCAAGAGTAAGGTAAACTCCCACACTGCTCTCAGATAAGAGAAGAGTAACTCTAATTTCCACAAAAACAGTGCCTTCATGTTATGTAGCTCAAGAACTGAATGCTCTTTCTTTAAGGATGCAGAATATGTTTTATGTGAAATTTGGGTGCATGTCACAGTAGCCCCAATTTTCCCTTATTTCTCAGTTGCTTCCATAGTTTGGCAAATGGTAATTTTAATATTATCCACTATTTTTCCACCTGGTAAGTAGTTATTGATTTAAAAAGTTTTATAACTGTCAGATGCATTACTGCATATCCAATATTTTCAAAACAGCAGCTAAAACAGTATCTACTCATTAGCTTAGAAAATTTTAGGTATGCATTTCTTAGAAGCCCAATATTTATTTAGTCATTTAATAAGTAAAAGCCAAGGAATGCGAACAAAGGTGAGAGGTAAAGTCTTTACCTGGTGTATGATTTCCGTTACTATGACTGCCATAAAACAATATGACAAAATCATCAAGGAACTGAAAGACTTGTTTTGTATTATATTTCCAGAGGAACAATGTCCACAATAACATGGAAGTCACAGCAATAGGGACCTGAAGTTAAGAGGTCATACTTCATCCACACACAAAGAGCAAAGACAGAGAAGAGGAAGTGGGGTGAGGCCTTAAACCCTCAAAATAAACAGCCTGTGGCATACTTCCTCCAGGAAGGTTGCATCTACTAAAGGATTCATAACGTTCTGAAACAGTGCCTCCAACTGGGGAACAAATGCTAAATGCAGGAGTATGTGTGGAGCATTTCTTATTCAAATCTCTGCAGTGAGAACATCCAAAGCCCTGGATTGTATTCCCATCATTGATAAAAATCTGTGTAAAATGTGTTCTAGTTTATGGGCATTGCAGAAACAGGTGCATGGACTTAGAGTCCTCGTACTCTGATATATCTCAGACTACCCTACACTGAAATTCCAGGAGAAGAGAATACAAAAATGAGTGGAACCTTGGTCACTGTCTTAAGGCTGGTCCCCTTAAATATGTTTGACATTCCTAAATGGTCAGATCTGTTTACATGAATAAAATTTCCAGGATGTTCTAAGACAAAGACAGACAGGAAGAAGTTTAGAAGAATTCTATACTGTTGCCATAGAGGATGCATGTTACTGAGGCTGTGATGCAGAACTGGAAGGTGATGAGTGAGTGCTGGGTTTTCCCTTACTATACTGGAGAGACTGGGACATACACCATCTGCCTAACAGGAACTTGAACCTTCTTTATAGTATCCATCTCTGTATGAACTTCTCTCTCTGGTAAATGTGAACTTAAACATTCCCCTTCAGTCCAAGTTTGCCTTGATCTAGCTCTTCCTTCCCCAGAAGTCCCCATCATTCCTTTTATTCAAACAAGACATCAAACATGATCTGTATCACCAAAGGGAGTTGAGAAATTGTGTTTCTTCTTGGACAATGGACATCAATGAGCCAGGTGTGTACCTGCAAACCCAGGCCAGTTTAGCCTAAATGATTGTACTGCTACTGTAGTGATTTGCAGAGCTGTAACACGGAGGTGCTAGGTCTCGGGGCTGTGACACTATCAGCTGCTTGGGACTCTGGAGAACCCAGGCAATCCACTAATCCAACAGAAGCCCATTTTGATTCCAACCTAGTGCAAGGACAACTGGTGTACTCTGACTTGTTCCCAGTAACTGTGTATGTCCCACACTGTGGCACAGTATTAAGCCCAAGTTCCAGGTTCAAAGACTGGCATGTGTTCACTCCATACACAGAAGCTCCTGGGTTTAGGAATGTAGATGCTCCTGACCTTTATGAGCATCTAAGACTCTCATCAGTGAAGCTTCCTCATGCCAGAGATGCAATGAACACAGAAGGGCAAACTGGCCAGTGTAGAGAATCAGAGACTGTGCAGTGTTTGTCCTTGGATAGGACTCCTATATTTAACCTTATCCAGCCAGGGCTCAGGGACCACTGTGGAAGAAGGAACAGAAAGATTGTGAGTGACTGTAAGGAAATAGTTTTCCTGGTGTCTGGGCACATGTTCATAGGAATTTAGGACAATGTTAACAGCATGTCCAAGGCCCATGCAAACTCAATCAAATAAAGAACAGTTCAGAACTGGAGCAGTGGGAAGAATGACCTAAACTTAGCCCATTCGCAGCTAATCACTGCTGGGTGAAGGAGAGTGTATCTTCTTTAAGGGAGTAGGTTGAAGAGGTTCCAATGGATGGGATCACACTGGGAGACAGCTGGATACACAAACCTGACTCAATACACTTTAACATGTAAGACAGAATGCATGAGATTCTGTAGATGGGCTCCTGGGGTAACGATAGGGAAGGTCTAAACGTGATTAAAATATATTGCATGAAATCCAAAAAGTTCATTAAAAATACGATTAAAAATAGAAAGTCCAATCTCAAAAGGAAACTCAATGTCAAATATTGAGCACTTATTTTAATATTTTAATAATTTGTGTTTAATTTAATAAGTACACATTTAATATTAAAATGATATTATACATTGTGTAAAATGTTACACAAAATATTCTTTTTGGCCTTAAGGATGAGGGGAGAAACTATGTTTCACAACTTTGTGGTTAACTTAGCAACACTGCTCAATGTTTAAACATTAATTTCCTGAGCCTCCCCAACAGAAAGCCAGAGGATACAGGTATGAACCAAGTTATGTGCCTTGCCCTGCTGAGCTTTTGGTGTAAGTAAGGGGAGAGGCAGCAGGTAAGCAGTGAGATCAGTACAACTAGAGAGTCATGGATTAATATCAAGAGCCTGAGACAGACATGGCTCTAGTGGAGTGGGCCCAGACAAAAGTAGTATAGCACCTGTGTGGTGGCCTGGGAAGGGGCCTTCCAGAGAAATTGGAAACCTATTATTGGAGAATTTCCTGCCCCTTGTAAAGTCCCCCATTTTCCCATATTTCCCCTTTAACTAGGATTGATCCCAATGATGCATTCCTTAGATTTAAAGGAATTTATTTGTGTGCTTCAATTCATGGGAGACAGGGACACAGGCCACATTTAGGCAACACCCTTTGGGAGGAGTGAGTATAAATCGTTAAGTTCACTATCCCCAGGCATTCCATGGAAGATGTACCGTTCCCCCAAACAGACCATTTCATGGGTAAGCTTTTCAAGCCAGATATTTAAGATCAGATGGCAGATTTGAGACTAGGTTCCAGGGACTGAAGGTCGGGGAGACTTTGAGGAAGTTTAGCTTGCTGACCCCTGCCATACTTAACAACAGATGGCAGATGCGAGACTAGGTTACAGGGACGGAAGGTGGGGAAGACTTGGAGGAAGGTTAGCTTGCTGACCTCTGCCATACTCGGCCCCCTCGTTTTTCCTCCTCCTCCAGGGCTGCACCATTAGCATTGTGAAGCTGTGAATTTACAGAGGTCACATTACTCCCACCATGCCTATTGGCCATTTCTGCAACAGAAGTGTGTGTGTTGTGGAGTGATCAAGGGCACAATGGATCACTCCTTTCTGAGCAAGGGGTGAGCTATGAGTGAGGTCTGTGACACCGCGTCTCATTCCCAGAGCAGAGCCTCCGTCCTTCCCTCGCCTGAACACCTTCTGCTTCCTCCCGAGTCTGCCTTCACTGAGGCTGCGCACGTGGGCACAGGCTTTGTTTGAGCTGCGGCAATACAGAAGCTGAGCTCCTTTCTGCAAGTGCTTTAGGAACGGATGCTCATGTGCTTTATATTCCTGAAAAATCTGATCAGTGTGGTCTGGATGGTTATGACACAAGAACAGTCACTTGCAGGTCTGTAGGATCCTTCTAGGGATCCCATTTCTGGACTTGGGGTGCTGGCTGAGCTCTCCGAAACAAAGGTAATGCAAAGTGCTTCCGAGCAGCCCATTCTGAGTCCCTCAGAGCAGGAGGTCACATACTAGATAGGGCCTGGTTCTCTCAATGGTGTGTGTGCCTACCTCGCACTATCTCCGTCACTTGGGATTAGTGCTGAGCCAGGGTTCTAAGCCTGAAGGCTTGCCTGTGCTTACTCCCTGTGCAGAGAATTGTGGAATAGGACTCCTGGATGGCCCTGGCCTTTTGAGAGCTTCTAACATGGACAAACTGAGACCTCACGTCCTCGATTTCCCTTGCTTTTGGGAGGGAACAATGAAGTCTTCCAATAAATGTAGATTGTAATAGTAAAGTTCAAGATATAATTAAGCGTTTAAAAATTTATTATTATCCTATGAATGTAGGTGCATGATGGATGTCTGGAGAGGTGCGTGTGCTCACCTGGGCATTTAAGAAGACAACACTGGAGTCCATTTCTCCTTCAATGTCTAACTAGCATCCATGGTTAGATGTAAGCTGGAGTACTTAATTCTGATGGGCAGATTTGGGAATGGGAGCATGTATCCACTGAGTTACCTTGCAGGCCATCGCTGTTCAGTGTCCTTACTTAATTTTCTTGATAGTGAGTCACATTAAGTTTTCTGCCTTCACTTTTCATAGTGATTTATCAAGGTATGACTGCATCTATAGAAGATATGAATGTAAAATAAAAGCCATATCAAATGAAATACATGCATCCTTGAATATAAGCATGGGTTGAAAAATCTTGTTGCTCAGCTGTCGGGGCCCCATGTAGCAGCACTGGCTTGAGCAAAAGGCAGCATCGTACAACCCTCCTCCCACCCATTCTGCTCCCTCTCTCTCTCCTCCTTGGCTACCATCAAAGGAACAGCTCTGCTTCACTCTGTGCTCCTAACATGACACTGCCTCAGCACACTAAACGAGCAGAGGACCATGAGACTATGGAAGGAAACCTCCCATACCGTGGAGCAACAGAAACTTTATTTCTTAACTGATTCCCTAGGGAATTCAGTTACACTAATGGAAAAGTGACTGTTCCAGACTAACTACTATACTATTTCTGAGTTATAGTACAATGTAAGAAAAATTGTATACCCATAGTCTGCATTTCTCTACATTTTTAAAGGTTGGATTTTTGTCTTATAAGTTAGGATTTCATTTCAAAATGTAGCATTTGCAGTTGGCTTATCTATTTCAATATTGTCATATAAAGAAAGAGTCATCAATAATTTTCTTTATTTTTAAATATTAGGTCTATTTATTGAATACCATTGGATGTTATAACTGTTCATGAACTGAATGAAATTGTGGTTATTTTGTGAAATTAACTACAGTGAACTGAGGTGCCAAAGAGATTTTTGTATACACATGGTATTTCTGCAGTAAATGTTCAGGAGAGTAATTAATTGCTTTCGGTATAAATTGCATCACCTATTATTGAAGAAACTGCAAAAATTGCCTGAAATAGCATACTCTACACCCGTACCAACAATATACAAATGAATTCATTTTTCTTTGTTCTTGCTGAAATTTGGTTTGATGGTTTCCTGTGTTAAGAATCTTAATGCTTTTGAAAATATATACCATTTAATTTCAATTTTCACTTCCCCGTTGGTTGATAATAAGACATCTTTTCTTGCATTTGTTTATTTGTATTGTGTGTTGCTGAGGACCAAACAATAGCTTAAAGTAACTCTGAAATTTGCAGAATATCCTGTAGAGACAGCTTGAGTAAGCTAAAAAGAAATAGTTCCTAAATAGGTTGAATTTTAGACATTGACCACCAGAAACATGCTGACTGCTAGTCTGGAGCGAATCAGTTGTGTATTGTAAAGCTATTTTAAAAAAAGATATGTTGTAAGAGATAAGGTTGAAGAAATACAAGTTGTGACTCTGATCCCCATCCCCAGCTTCCTCTGTAAAGCTTCCATTGAGGTTCAGTGTCTTAAAATTCCTTGGTATAAAAAGATTGTGGTTACTTAATAAAGTTGGCTTGGCTTGATCAGAAAATATTTCAGACTTGCTGGCCGTTTCTCTCCTCTGAGTTCAGTCTCTATTCTTTTTCAGGTACCTGAGATTCGTGCACCTAGCTGTGTCCCCTAGGCCGGGGCACCGTGGCGCCCAGCGTGGGGCACAAAAAGATCCTCAGAGAGACCTGAGAGCGCTGCTTGCCCATTCACTGAGATCACGGTGGCCGCTGACAGGAACGCACAAATCTTGCAGCAGAAACCATTGCGGAAGGCTGAAAGTACAGTTTGTTTCACTTGTGAGAGAGAGGAAATCAAGTGGCAAAACCCCAAGGTAAGAACATGGGGCAGGAGATAAGCAAACATGATTTGTTTGTTAAAGGCTTAAAGGAAGCTTTTAAAGTGCGAGGAGTCAAACTTAAGAAAAAAGATTTTCTTTACTTTTTTTAGTTTCTCACTCAACTTTGCCCATGGTTTCCACAAGAAGGAACCATTGATGAAAAGCATTGGGGGCGAGTTGGTGACTGTCTGAAAGATTATTATCAGACTTTTGGTCCAGAGAAAGTTCCTGTTTTTGCCTTTTCTTATTAGAATTTGATTAATGATATTTTGAAGACTAAATCATTACATTCTGATGTGCAGGAATTGGATGAAAGTGGGGAGGTTGCTTTAAAGAAAGCCACTTCTAAAGATTCAGCACTTAATTGTTTGCTTGAGAGCGAGAATTTCCCAAATTCAGAGACTGCTCCTTCTCGGGCCACAGTGCCTAGTCCAACTCCCTCCCTGTGTCCTTCTGTTTCTATTACCATGCCTGAACCAGTTGTAAAAACAAAGTTGTCAGAAAAAGGTAAAGCAGTTCAGCTTTATCCTGCTCTTGGAGATTTAGAAGCGGCCTCAAACACTGACTCTGGAGCCATTTGTCAATCTTCCTCTTTTCCATCTCCTTATGAGGGCACTGAAAATATACTTTTAATCACCACTACTTCGCCTGTAGATACTATTGTTCCCAAAGCGTCTCAGTCTATTAAACAACTCCAAAAAGCACTGGCTGAGAAAAAAAAAAAAAAAACAACAATTGAAACTTATGATAGAGCTGCTAGAAGTTACAAAAGCCCTTGCTTTCTTCTCTAAAGGTTCAAAAGCAAAACCAAAAAACCCTATCCAGTTTTCTAAATATCCAGGCATTAGCCCTCTGGTGGGAGCATATCCTGTCTTTACTAGAGGACAAGTTAAACAAAGAAAGGCTCAAATTCAGGAAGACATAGAGGAAGTGCCATTTGATTCACATAGCGAGAAAGTAACCTCAACACCTCAAGCAGTTATTTCTGCTGGACAGCCTCACTCCAAGCCCCTGTCATTAGAAGAAGACACAGATTCAGATATAGATGAGGAAGTTCCTAGAGCAACTAATTATACACCAATAATATGAAATAGTTGGAAAAATTTAAAGCTGCTGTAGCTGCTTATGGTCCTATTGCACCCTTTACTGTTGCCCTGCTAGAAAATTAATCTGAAAAACTTTTTACTTCCAATGATTGGAGTTTATTAGCTCGAGCTACCCTTTCCCGGGGAGACTATGTATTATAGAAAACAGATCTCACAGAAGCCTGTAAAAAAAATGGCTGCAAAGTATCCTGTTTTTGGTGCTTTTTCTGTGAAAAAGTTGATGGGAGATCTGCTTTACCATACCAATGAGATTCAGGTGCAATACTCCTTTAATTTGTTAAATAAGATTCAGGAGATATATTTAGCAGCCTGGAAGAAACTTCCTTCAAAAGAACCTGTTACTGCATCGCTAACTAAAGTGAGACAGGGGGCTGACGAGTCATACAGTGACTTCATGGGCAAGCTCACAGAGACAGCAGAGCAATTCCTTGGTCCCCAGGAAGTACATAGCCCTTTTATTTAAAAAAACTGACTTTTGAGAAAACCAATCCTGCATGTTAGGTGGCTATTTGCCCCCATAAGGATAAGGATTTGACAACTTATTTTAAGCTTTGCTCTTGGATAGGTTCAGTCCACAATATGGGAATTGCTATAAGATCAGCCCTTAAGGGTTTTTTTAATTAATACTGATCCCCAAAATAGACTCTGCTTTAATTGTAAGCAACCTGGACATTTGGCCAAAGATTGCCCTTCTTCTTAAAGCTGCTGCCAATTCATCTAGTCCTGCCCCCAGGACAGTATGTCCTCATTGTAAAAAAGGAAAACATTGGGCTTCAGATTGTTATTCTAAAACAGATGTTCAGGGGCAGCCTCTGCCACCAAAGGACCATGGAAACTTTGCACAGGGCCAGCTCCAGGCCCCCTGAACCAAACAAACCTCTGGATCGATCGGGTTTGTTCCATCCTAGGATCAAAAATGCCCATTACTATCCAACCAGGAGACTCCAAATTGGAACTCTGTGCAATCACCAATACAATATTAAAATTTCAGGAAGGGCCTAAATTGATAGATACACAGTTTGTTGGTCTATTACCTAAGGATACCATTGGTTTGATTGTGGGAATAATCAATCCTTTATTGAAAGGCATTCAAATTTTACCTACTCTTATTAATGATGATTGTGTTAAGAATGTTAAAGTTTTGATTATGAATTATTTAGATGTTGTCATAATAAATAAAGGGAATAGGATTGCTCAATTAATATTGTTCCCTTGCGTGAAATCTTTTAATAAATTACCTGTTGAGCCTGAGACCAAGATTAATGCATATTGGGTGTAAAAGGTTACCCAAAGTCGACCTACCTTGCAACTTTATTTAAATGGAAAATCTTTTCAGGGAATTATAGATACAGGAGCTAATTCCACAGTTATTTCTCAAAATTATTGGCCATCTCATTGGCCATTAAATCCCTCTGCCACATGTCTTACAGGCATTGGGCAATCCACTAATCCAATGGTTAGTGCTCAGTTAATTACATGGGAAAATTTAGAGGAAAATAAAGGCACAGTTGTTCCTTTTGTTATTCATAATTTACCTGTGAATTTATGGGGAAGAGATGTTCTGTCCCAGTTAAATCTTGTTTTAAGCAGCTCTATTGATAAAATTATGACCCAAATGACTAATCAAGTCTATATTCCTGGAAAAGGATTGGGGAAAAATAATCAAGGAATTCCGCAACCCATTGAATTTAAGCCCAATCAAAATAGATTAGGAATAGGCTATCCTTCTTTTAATAAGTCCCCTTGTGATCCAGCACAATTGGAAATTTACCCTAGCAGCCATAGACGTTCCTGTATCCCAGCAATTAATTGTAATTGAAAAAATTAATTGGTATTCTTCAGAATCTGTCTGGGTTGATCAGTGGCAACTTCCTTATGAGAAGGCTCTTGCTGTGCAGCAGCTCATACAGGAGCAATTGGCTGCCAGCCATATAGAGCCATCCAGTTCTCCTTGGAATACAACCATTTTTGTTATAAAGAAAAAAATCAGGTAAATGGCACATATTACAATATCTTAGAGCAGTTAATAAAATTATGATTCCCATTGGAGCCTTGCAGCCTGGCTTACCTCTTCCTACTGCTATTCCTAAGCAATATTTTAAATCATTAGGGATTTTAAAGATTGTTTTTTTACCGTACCTTTACATGAGCCAGATAAACCATGATTTGCCTTTAGTGTTCCCAAAATAAATTTTCAGCGACCTGTGCCATGATATCAATGGAATGGCCAATAGTCCCACCTTATGTCAAAGATGGCTCGTGCAGTAGATCCCGTGAGAAGAAAATGGCCTCATGTATATATTTTACATTATATGGATCATATACTTATAGCAGCCCCCTCAGAAGATATTGCCCTTACATGTTTTTAAGATTTAAAAAATTGTTTTACCTTTTATAATCTTTTGTTAGCTCCAGATAAAATACAAATGTCCCAACCTTATTTTTATCTTTGCTATGAGCTTCGAGACCAACAAGTTTTTACCCTTCCCTTAAGATTTAGGATTGATAATCTCTCTACTCTTAATGATTTTCAGAATTTGTTAGGGGACATTCAGTGGCTGTGTCCTTTTTTAAAGTTGTCCACTCATGATTGATTGCCTGTTTTTAGCATTTTTAATGGAGATCCTGATCCCACTTCCCCTCGAAAACTTACACCACAAGCTATTGAAGCTTTAGATAAAGTAAGTCACGCAATTCAAGCTCAAATAGCAATGCAAGTGATTATCAAACCCCATTGAATTCATAATATGCAGAACTGCACATTCCCCTACAGTTTTTTTTTTTTTTTGGCAAGAGTTACATAAAAATAAAATAAGATCCTTGTTACTTTGGGTTCATTTGCCTGTTTCTTCAGCTAAAGTTTTAAGCTCATACCCAATTTTGGTAGCTCAATTAATTATAAAAGGCAGAAAATTAGGGCGACAATATTTTGGTTGAGATCCTGACAAAATTATTGTCCCATATGGACCTGATCAATTATTATGGCTTATGCAAAATAATGATTTTTGCTCTGTGGCACTTATCTCCTTTATAGGCAAGATAGATAATCATTTTCCTGCTGATCCTTTAATACATTTTTTTGATATACATCCCTTTGTATTTCCAAAAGTTACTGTTTTTACTCCTTTAAAAAAGTCTTACATTGTTTCTACTGATGGGTCATCTGAAGGTAAAGGAGTTTTTGTAGTTAATGAAAGAGTTATTTTCTTTTATACGCTTTATACCTCTGCACAACTTGTAGAATTATATGCAGTAGTTCAAGTTTTTAAAGAATTTTCTGATTGTCCTTTTAATTTGTATACAGATAGCGCTTATGTAGCTTATTCTGTACCTTTATTACAACTGTTCCTTACATAAAAGATACATCCCATGCCTTTTCTCTTTTTAAAAAGTTACAAGATTTAACTTATGCAAGACAGAATCCTTTTTTATTGGGCACCTTAGGGCTCACACCAATCTGCCTGGTCCCTTAGCAAAAGGAAATGATTTGGCTGATAAAGCCACAAATCATTATCAAAATCTTGTTATTCAAGATAACCCTCTTATGCAGGCAACAAAGGCTCATGAATTACATCATCTTAAGTCCCAGACCCTGCGATTAAAATATAAAATTGCTAGAGAACAGGCTA
The DNA here is from genome assembly GCA_035773235.1 of Eospalax fontanierii. Taxonomy (NCBI): domain Eukaryota; kingdom Metazoa; phylum Chordata; class Mammalia; order Rodentia; family Spalacidae; genus Eospalax; species Eospalax fontanierii. Next base: position 3,009,458 of record JAJHUQ010000048.1, on the reverse strand, counting down.
GACAGATTATTAAGGATTGCCCTGGTTGTGATGTTTTATTACCTTTTCGCCATTTTGGAGTCAATCCTCGAGGCCTAATGACTAATGACATTTGGCAAATGGATGTTACCCATTATCCTGAGTTTGGAAAGTTAAAATATATACATGTGACTGTAGAGACCTGTAATGGCTATATTTTTGCATCCCTTCAATCAGGGGAAGCTTCAAAAAATGTTATTTCACATGTATTGCAATGCATGGCTAATATGGGTCACCCTAGGAAAATAAAAACAGATAATGGCCCGGATATACTGGACAAAAATTTCAGGAATTTTGCAAGACTTTAAAAATAAAACATGTTACAGGGATATCATATAATCCACAGGGACAAGGAATTGTTGAGCAGTCCCATCAGACTTTAAAAAATGCCTTTTCCAAGTTAAAATTAAAATCATTTTATGATTTTAAAGGAATGCCTTGAAATCTTTTACATCATGCCTTATTTGTAATTAATTTTCTCACATTAGATAACAGTCAGCAGTCTGCTGCTGATAGATTTTTTTTTCCAAAAAAACAAATAAAGAATATGCATTAGTTAGATGGAAGGATCCCCTTACATCTGTTTGGAAATGGCCTGATCCTGTCCTCATCTGGGGACAAGGTTCAGCTTGAATATATCCTCAAAAAGAAAACAATGCTCACTGGTTACCAGAAAGGCTGGTAAAAATGATTGATTCCTCCAAGGAAGAGTCAATAAAAAAGCAGGTTTAGAACCTTGAGAGAAGCCTCTTTCTCTTCCTTTTCAGAAAGATGGTGTTGCTGTCTGCCCTGATGCTTCTATTGTTTCTGATTGCATTAACCTCTTCAAGCCATGCTCCTCATAATTACACCTGGATGGTTCTCAATTGACAAGGAGAAGTCATCTGGAGCACCAGTCAAATTGCATCCACCACTCCATGGCCTGATTTGATGCCAGAACTCTGCCACCTTGTGATGGGCTTAGCTACTGAGTTTGGCACCTTTGAAACAAAATATGAGACTGATTTTAAGGTTGCTCCGGAAAAACCGGGTAAAAGAGATTGGGTGGCAGGTTGTTTAAATCAAAAAAAGCGCTCATATTTAAAAACATTGGATTTTTATGTATGTCCCGGCCCACATAGGGACAAACAGGATAAGACTATTAAAAATAATTGTGGGGGACAATATGAATTTTATTGTAAAATTTGGGGATGTGAAACTACTAGACATGTTTATTGGAACTCCAGTTCATCTTGGGATTATATAATTGTAAAAGCAGGTTATACAATTCATCGTCAATATCAGGGAAAACACGATTTAGTACCCATTTTTTCAAACAAAAATGCTCAAACAAGAGGTTGGTGTACTCCTCTTAAATTTTCTTTTACAGATAAAGGTAAACAAGTTGGAGAAAATGAATGGTTTAAAACTAAAACTTGGGGATTAAGAATTTATCAAGCTAACCATGGCTTAATTTTTAGCATTAAGCTTTATAAATCTCCTCTTTCCTTTTTTTTTTCCCATGGATATGACTCCAGCAAAGCCTAAATCACCTTAAACCCAGACTTAAAATATTGTCTCAGCCCACCATAGCAGGACCTTTATTGACCATGTCTGTGGTTGCTACCCCTTCAGTGCCTATCTTAAAATCTACTGATTTTGATCATAAAATTCCCCTTATAATTTTAAATCCACCCCCTCGATACTTACACCCTCCCAAACAGTTTTGTATAAAGTGCTTAATGAGTCCTTTTATTTGCTTAATATTACTAAACCTGAGTTTACTGATTCATGTTTCTTATCTTTTAAGGGGTCCCTCCCATTATATAAAGCTTGGGGATATTTTAATAATTTTAATATACGTTAAAGCCTCTCAATGCCAATGGAATGAGCAGCCACTTCATAAAGTAATGTTAACCACAGTCCGTGGTTCAGGTATATGTGCTACGGCAAATAATTCAGTTACTGGGCCTGCAGAATTGTGTCATCAAACCTTTGTACTTACTTCATTTGCTCAATATATTTTACCTGAAAATAATACTTGGTGGATTTGTCAGGATGATATAACAACTTGCATATCTGTGGAAAATTTTATTAAATAGCAAATATATTGTGTTCTTGCCTTGCTAGTACCTTGTATTCAATATTATTCTGCACATGAATTTATGAGGTTTTGGGAAATAGATTCTACTCCAATAAAAAGAGTTCACAGAGAGCCCAGGTCTACACTAACAATATCTCTATTGTTGGGAGTTGGAGCCACAGGAGCAGCTACTAGGATTTCTTCCCTTGTTAAATCTGAACAACAATTTAATAATTTGCGAGCCCTTATTGATGAAGATAATAGGGAAATAGAAAAAGGCATTACAGGGTTAGAGAAATCTATTTCCTCACTGTCTGAAGTTGTGCTTCAGAACCACAGAGGGCTTGATCTTTTGTTTCTCCATAAAGGAGGTTCATTTGCAGCTCTAGGGGAGGAATGTTGTTTTTACACCAATCATACTGGTATCACATGTAATAGTATGTCTAAAATTAGAGAAGGATTAAAACAGAGGAAATAAAAAAAAAGGTGAGCAAGCTCAAAATTGGGGAATAAATTTCTCGTGGCTTACCAACCTTCTTCCTAATATATTGGGACCTCTTGTTAGGTTCCTCTTAATAATCAGCTTTGGCCCATGGGAGTTTAAAAAGCTAACTAATTTAATCAAGCAACAAATTGATTCCTGGGCATCAAAACCCATTCAAGTTCATTATCATAGCCTAGCTATGCTAGGTCAGGAAGAGCAGGAACCCTGCCAAATACTAGGGACTGATGATGGCATAAGTCCTGGCCCTGCTTCTTGTTCTTCATGCCTCAACAGAGAATGACTAACAAAATATAGCAAAGGGATGAGGGCTCCCTTGGAGGCACACCTAATTGCATGGACGTTAAAGCTTCTCATAAATCCTCCCCACAAAAAAGAAAAGTGACCAGCATTACCAATGTGGTTTGGGGATCAGGCCTCTCTACCTCCCTCTCGACTGAGGCTCATTTCAACCAATGAGATGGATTCCTTTTTGAAAAAATATAAAGTTAAAGGGGGAGATGCTGAGGACCAAACAATAGGTTAAAATAACTCTGCAACTTTCAGAATATCCTGTGGGTACGGCTTGAGTAAGCTAAGAAGAAATATTTCCTAAAGAGGTTGATTTTTAGACACTGACCACCAGAAACATCCTCAGCACATTCCTGGGATACTTAGGCTGACTTACAAAATCCTTGGCTCCAAACTCTACCTTAAGTAGAGTTGCCCCTTGCAGAGGCTGGTAGTCAGCCACGGATAAGATTCTCTGGAACTAAGCTGACCTCAGAAAGGGTATCCAGGCGTAAAGAACTGGGTATGCCAATGACGGGTAAGGCTTATGTCTCAGAGTGAACAACCTAAGACAGGCACAGTCTTTCTGTCCATAGCTGGGAAGGCTATGGTTCTTTAAAAAATAAAAAGGGGGGAGATGTCGGGAGCCATTTGACTGCTTTGAACTTTGATCAAGCAGGGATGAGTCTTGCTGATCCCAGAAGTGCTGTGGGATTAGGGCGTTTTGCAATGTGAATGATTTATTCACTTGAAGGAGAGATTATCTTAGATGCAAGGCTGAAAATCATGTAAACCTAAGGCTGAAAATCCTGTAAACCCAAGGCTGAATATCTTGTAAATCCTTGTAGGGATCTTGTAAATCCTTGTAGGAAGGTCTGATTTAATCAACCGGACGAAAGCTTAAATCGCAGGCTTAGCACCTTTTGTTAAGTAGATGTAGGTGTTTTGAATAATCCTGCATATGTGAATGATGGTTGTATTGTTCCTATAAATACACTGAGCAAAATAAAGTCGTGGCTCTCAGTATTGACTGAGAGCCCTCCCGAATCTGTCCTTGTCTTCTCTCTCTCTCTCTCTCTCTCTCTCTCTCTGTCTCTCTCTCATCTCTCTCTCTCTCTTTATTTCTCAATCCTCACTCCCCAATTCAGGTACAGTTCGATTTCTGCCAGCAGGCTCCAGCAGACAGACTTAGTGGAAAGCACCTTTATCCCCAAGCAACTCTGTCTCCTGCTTAATTTATCAATCTTTACAGGATAATCCCTTAATATCCTGTGAAAAAACAATGTACCCTTTTGGATAAGCATGCAATGTACTTACTTGCTTTTGAGACAGCTTCTAATGTATCCCAGGCTGGTCTCATGCTCAACAATGAGACAAGGATAAATTCAACTCTCATTACTCCTGCTTCCTCTTCCTGAGTATGCTACAGTTATAGTTATACAGCCCCATGCCTCGGTTCTGCAGTGCTAGGAACTGAACAATAGAGTTCCTGTATGCGGAGTAAGCACTGTAAAATCTGAGCTCTATTCCCAACCATAAGCATTGTCTTTGCATCAGTTACTTATTGTAGATATGCCCTGGGGGAATTGTCCTTGATTTTCCACATTTGCAAATGATTTTGCCGTCATTCCTAATAAAACTCACTGGAAAGTCTACTCTTACAGCATCTGAAAAACATTTGACTGCCAGGAATTCATCTGAGAAACTTTCTGTCAATTGAACATACTTTCTTCTATTTTCTAAGTCTGCTTTTGAAGCTTCCTTCTCTGTGTTCAGTTATCCATTTTAATTATGAGATGCCCTGAATTTTTTCTTGGATTTTAGGGTGTCATCCCTCTTTCACCTCCCATTCTTCCCTCCTCAATCACGTGGTTGTTGTCTTCTGTCAGATATGAACTTTCCAACCCCCACATTATTGAGCATTTCTCCATTCTACACTCTGCCCCCCCATCATTAGCAATTAATCTACTCTTGTATTTTTTCTTCTTCTTCATTTTCCTCCTTCATTTTTCCAGCTCTCTTCTCCTCCCTCCTTTCTTGTCTTTCTGCCGACCTTGCTTTTGTCTTTCTTTCTTTAATTCCTTTCCTTCACTTTTCTTTCCTCCTTTCAGTCTTTCAAGAAAAGGCCTTTTTATGGAAGCCTGACCAGCATCATACACTGGTTTGCTGCTGGCAGCCTTGAATTCCATCCAATGATTATTCCTGAACTTCCCCAGGGCTGAAATGACAGGCTTGTGATACCTGACCAATGGATGTTCTTTAAGTCTTAGTAAGATACCAGTTCACAGAGAATGCACAAATAGTGTGTCTGTTATCCATTTCTGGCCCAGTCTGGGTGGACTTTTATAATCATTCTTTACTATTTTACAATTCCTCCTTAGTCATCTTAATAATTTGTTTAGGCTTTCATTTACATAAATACTTGCTAATTGTTTCAGGTCACTTATAAAATGTAATTTTTTCCTGCTATTGTACATATATTCAAGACAGTTCAATGGATGTAAATGAAATATTTACATTTTCAGTCCTAAGGAAATATACTGTTTTACAAATGTTCTAGACTCCAAACATTTTCATATAAAATTTTTAGATTTTTGTACATGGGATTTTCTTCTTTCCTTGCTCCCTACTTCCCATCTGTTCTCCCCTCACCAGCCCCTCCTTTCTTTACTCACCCTCATTGCTCTTTGTATTTTATTTTCAGTTTGTATCTCATGATGAAGCTTAGGCTGAATTGAAACCCGCTATATAAACTAGATGGACTTCTGCCTTCCGAGATTCCCTCTGCCTTGGCATGCTGAGTCTTGAGAAGACACATATGAGGTGCACTCTCTCTCTCTCCCTCTCTCTCTTTGCATATATCCTAATTAAAGTTTTTTCTAGATGTCCTGTGATTTAGCCTCTGTATCAACTTCCCTTTTCAAGATTATACTCATATTCTGTTTATTACAATTAAGTAGATTTAATATATTTATATTATATCCAAAATATTTATGAAACTGTCATCTTATAACTAGCCTTCTATCAGTGGTACCCAATATCTTTTCAAGGACTGGCATACAGTTTAATAGTAAAACACTTGCCTAACGTACACATGAGCTGGATATTTTTCCCTGAAACTTTGGTATCATTGAAATATATTCATCAAAGGTTTGTATTCACTTCTTCCCAGAGATGACCACTCTTTTATTGTTGTTGTGCCAAAACACTCTCTCTCTACACAGCCAGACCATGAACAACTGGCCATCTTTCTTTCTCAGGCTCCTCAGTGCTGGGGTTGTAAGCATATACCAACACATCCAGCTTCATGGAAGCCCAAATTTTAATTCAAAACCACCTCGAAGCATCTCTTGAAAACATAGCTATTAAAAATGTTGCTCGGTAACTTTGGCAGATGCTCTTTTTCCATGTCCCACCTGCTGACCCTCAATCCATCATATCATTTAAAAGCATCAGAGACCTTCTGCTCCATGGAGGCACATGTTACTCTGCTTAATCCAGCATCTCATGTTTGTTATTCACACACATCAAAAGATGATGGAATGTGCTTAGAAGGTATAAATAATGTCCACATATAGAGAAAGAAATTACTATCTTGAAAGATAAAAAGATCTTAAGAAGGAGAAGTAGATGGAGTTGCCAGGAGTGCAAAGGCTTGTCATCTAAAGAAGTCTAGATGGTCCTTCTATCATTTCCTTAATGAACCAAACACTCTGGTGTCCACCTGATGTCCAGGTGCCATTTGTGCACCACATTCAACTTCACTATAAACTGCTTCCATTGCTGGCTGTGCAGGCCAGGCTTCCGTACCCATTGTTTGCATGTAATTAATGCCATTAATCTCTCTCTCAGGCCTCTCAACCCAGCACTGACCTCTCTGACCTTTTCAGCCTGGGTCCTTATGTCAACTGGTTTCCCCGCTTTCTGAGGACTGAACAGTTACTGATGTTATACAACTGGTTCAAATACCTTCTAGAGGTTACCATGAAGTATGCGGTCTCTCTAGTTGGGGGACTGATGAATTAAGGGTTCTTTCCCAGATGTCAGTACTATAGGGAGGTGGGAATGAGGTGCATTAGTTTGGTTTCTGCTGGGACAAATATCATGACCCAAAGCCCATTAGGGGAGGGAAGTTTGTTTTTGTCTTATGAGTTACAGTCCATCACTGAGGGAAGTTATCCAGGAGCACAAGTGAGGAATGTGGAGGCAGGAACTGAAGACGAATCCACTGTCAAATTCAGTTTTCTGACTTGCTGTCTATGGCTTGTTCAGCTTGGTTCTTCAGACAGTCAGTGCCTTTCTGCCTTGCTATGTTAAACCCCACAATAACCTGGGCCCTAGTAGCATCCGTCAACATGTAAGACAATGCCCCTCAGACGTGCCCACTCCCAGCCTGATAGATGTTGTTCTTTAGCTGAGGTTGCATCTTTCCAGACGTCTCAACGTGACAACCAATTTAGTCATCACAGAACTCTAGTGGGATTGTTCGGTCAATCAAGTAATATGTTAGTTGTACATTGAATAATGATATATTTCCTATATAGCATATTGTTAACGGTACCATTTCAGACATACTGATCATATCCCTCAGAAGATAATCTCTGAAACGATATAAAAGAAGTAAAATAGATTGCTGATCAAGTGAGGGGACTTCTCAGCCAGTAAAGCAAATCCTTTGCAAGAACAATGACTTAAATTCAATCTGCCAAACCCTTCATTTTATTTTTAAATAATGTTATATGAGAGTGGTCATTTGTAATCTCTGTTCCAGGTGTCAGAGATGGGAGAGACACTGTATTTGTTGGAGAGTAAATCTATCATAATTGAAGTGTCCTTGGTCAAAGAGAGTCTCTGACTCAGAGCAGGTGTCCAGGGTTCGAGAGGATGATACTTTTGTGGACCTTTAATTTACATACCTCCCTGTACACCCACTATCAGACCCTCAGGCTCACAGACACACAGACCGAGAGATACATATAAATACACACACTCACAAGTGCACAGGAAAAGGAGCAGAGTGCAGCTTTTCTAGGAGGGAATCATATCTATGATCCAGGAAATTATTCAGATAAGTCAACCACAATACAGATTATTAGAGGAAATCTCATCAACATGAGTAGGGGGGAAAAAACTCACATAGCTCTGTAATTAGATGGTACTACCCCAAATTTTGACATGAGAAAAAGTATTGGATTACATCTGGACCTTAAAGCTATTTCCTTTAGGATCCAGATTGTGAATATTTTATGTGAGTTTATGTGTTCCTATCACAATAACTGCGACAGTTAATAGAAAAACCAATGTGTGTTTTCCAGAAAATGGGCATTCAGGGATCCCTGTTTGAATTATGAATAGTTTTCAGATGCCATGAGATATTTTTTATTGTTCATTGATTTATTTATTTTGTCATTTAAAATTGTAAAAGTCATAGACTGAGACATAGTTCTGTGGTAAACTTTTGCCTGTGAATTCATTATTTTCTGTGTCCCTGTATGCTAGGGGTACTCAGATGCTTCTCTGATCATCAGGGACCTTGACACATTAACCCATTGTTTAACAAAATATCAACCCTATCACCTCCGATAAAACAGTAAAGGTTTGGTGCTCCCTTATTTATGGTGGATAATTCTGAGTATCACTTGGTTCTATAAAGATGTTAAAAGCCTCTTAGGAACAAGAATAAGGAGGAAGAGGAAGAGGATGGGGAACTGGTCAGTTTTCCTTTTTACTCAGTAGAAGGATTGGGATCCTCATGGTAGAATGGGAAGTTCTTAGGCTCTGCTTATTCTGCCCTCCTCACTTGGGACTTTGCTCTCATCCAATAAAAGACTTTCCCTTCTGCCAAGGAACCCTAGATAATTCTCCTCTGAGTAGTGAATCTCCAAATGTGCATCATCTCATTTAGGAGGCTTGACACCCTCATCCACTGCCTTACTGCCTTAAATCCTCGTCCCCCTGTGCCTTATGAAGATTAAGTAATATTCTATGTTAACAGCCAGGCCTTGACATTCATCCCCTGACTAAGGGAGCTTAAGGTTTATAACCTCTGATCAGTCATGTAGAACCCAGAATTTTCCATTCTACATTATGGGCCCTTAAATATGACTCTATATGCACACAAGTCTCAAAACTCACATTTTTGGATCAACTTCTCATCAGATCTTCTGACAATGTATATCTGAGACATGCTCTTTCTGAAAACTGTGGGTCCTTTCCCCTCCATCTATCCAGTATTGGTTCATGTTTTAACCGTCTGAACAAATGGGCCTCAAATCTTCCCAGTGGAGTCAGAAACATGCTTTATCTACCTCAGGGAGTCACAGACATCCCACCGTCTCTCGTTAGGGAGTCACAGACATCCCCCGTCTCTCCCTTGGGGAGTCACAGACATCCCCCTCTATTCAGCTGACTGCATTTCTTCACCTTCTGCTAACCTGACCTCCACAGTGTCCCTCAAACTAAAGGCCTTGGTGCATTCTCCATTCCCTAACTGAGCCTCAGAATTCACACATCTTTCCATAAAGGAAGCAGTCACACTCCATCTCAGTAAGTAGGCCTGAAATTTTCTCTAAGTGGTCAAGGTAAGGTGCCAATTTCACAATCTGCACAATTAGCCCTCCACACAAAGTGTGCTGACCTGACCAGTGGCTAATTCCCAGGGGGACTGGTACCAGGTAATCTCTCTCTCTTTCTCTCTCTGCTTTCTGTCTCTCAATATCTATATAATTTATTACATAATAAAATTTAATATATGCATTGTATTTACTTATTGCTACAATACATAGTTCATTTTACCTGCTATATGAATATCCAGTAAATATTGTTTATTTATAAAGTGAAATATAAAAATTTAAAATGTTAGAAGATACATTAAGACTCTCAATGTAATACTGGTCATGGTGACACTTGCCTTTAATTCCAGTCCTACACAGGTAGAGGCAGAGGCAGGTGGATCTCTGTGGGATCAAGGCCATCCTGGTTAACATCCTGACTTCCAGGTGGGCTGTGACTAGGGAGACTCTGCAAAAATACAACAAACAATACCCCCCAAGTCAATTTAAACATTAACAACTATTTTTAATGTTAGTTTATTAATTTAACAATTAGTATTACTAAACAATAGACATCAAATAAAAGAAAACGCAAAATATTTTTTTCTGGAATGTTGGGAGTGAGAAACCAGATTCCAAATCCTGTGGTGATTTTGTCCACATTGATCCTCTCTGCTCATGTTTGAAACATGAATTTCATGGGATTTGCCATCAGAGACTCAGGAGATATGGCTGTGAACTAACTTGTTGTGTTTGTGATCAAGGAGACAGCAAGTAAATAGAAAGGTCAATAAACTACGAGAATCATGCCTTTGAAACCAAGAGCTCTAAGAGGGACAAGGGTGGGGTGGACTGAGGCCCACAGAAAGGCAGTGGTCTAACAAGTTCATAGTAGGATCTGGGAAGTATCCTGGATGGAAATTCCTACATGAACCTTTAACTTGGAAATTCCCGTCCCTTAGTAGGCTCATTTTTTCATTTTTTTCTCTCATTTCATTAAGATTTAACTCAGTGAACCATTTCTTTTTATTTTAAAGGAAGTTCTTTGTGTAGTTGAATCATGGGACACAGAGATACCACAGGATACTATAATTATTTACATACTGGAGGCAATTTCAGGAACTGACTACAGTGAGCGGAACTGCAATAGACATATTTGTGTACAAAGAAGACTTCCTTTCTCTACATTTTGGAGGCACATTATATATACAAACATATATATATATATATATATATATATATATATATATATATATCAGTAGGTAGGGTACAACATCCAAAGTTCAATTACTGAAGAAGCCTTATACTGTTAAAATTGTTCTGAACTGACCTGTTTTACACACTCATCAAAATTATAGGCATCAATACATTTTTTTCATTATTATCAAAATGTACTGTTTTGATTTTTTATCTTAACTATTTTAATTTATTTGCAGTTATATTATTATAGGAGTTATAACTGTCAGTTCCCTGAGGGCGATAACATCATACATTTTTCTCCAATGTGTTGATTTAATTATTGCTTATTTTGTGTGTAGTGGGCTGTATACTAGGTGGGGGCAAGCACGCTTGTTCATGTGGAAATAAAAGACAACTTGTGGTTTTCAGTTCTCTTCTTGAATTATGTGATTTCTGTAGATAAAACTCAAGCTTTCAGACTTAATCAAAAGAGCCTTTACCCTGCCAGTGATCTAGTTACCAGCTTAATTTATCAACTTTTACAATATCATGCCCTCAAAGTCCTGTCAAACAGCAATTTAATTTTAGTTCTTCTTTCCATTATGAGTGCTATTTATTTACTTACATTGGATGCAGTTTCTCATGTATCCTAAGATTTTTTTCTTTGTGTCCAGTTCTTGGCTTTTAAAGGTGAGATTGTTCCTTTTCTTAACACCATTCTTCAGTCAACAGGTTTATGTCTTCTGTCAAATCAGAAAGGCTTCACCCATTATTTCTTCAACCACTGCTCAGGTCTATCCTCTACCACCTTTTCTTTACCAGTTGCTCCTGTGTTTCATCCTTATTCTTTATCCTTGTCCTTCGTTCTTTCTGTCTTTCCTCCTGTCCCCTTATCCTCTGTCTCTCTCTGTCTCTCCTTTTCTTTTCCTTCCTTTTTCTTCTTCTTTCCCTCCCTTATTTCTTTTGTCCCACCATTTGCCATTCCTTTCTTTCTTCCTCCTCTCCTTCCTTCCTTCATTCCCCCATTTCTCCCACCCTCTCTCTCTTCCTCTCTCCTTGCCTTCCTTCCATTTCTTTCTAAGAACAAGAATAAGATTATTGCCACACCTATCATAGACTCACAGAAGCATCATGTGTTCTAGACAGGGGCTTGGAATCGGATCAGTGACTGCTGGGAACTTCCTCCACTTTCCGTGAGAGCTGGGGCATTCACCATATGACTGAAGAGACAGAAAACTCACCTCTGCTCTTTACAACACTGCCTGAACTTTTCTTCTCTGATAAAGAAGATCTTACACATTCCCCTTGGTATCCAAGGGATGCTTGATCTGGCTTCTCTGACTAGCAGCTTCTCTGTCATTTCACTTTATTAAAGACAGTGTCAGACATGCTCTGTCTCACCAAAGGAGGCTGAGAAATAATGGATCTGTTTAGAGAGTGCAGGCTCATGAGCCATGCCCCCCCACCCCACCTTGATTCCTGTCCAGCTTGGTCTAGGGGAAGGCATGGCTTCCACAGTGACCTGCCAGGTTCCGGTGCTGCAATGCTGCGTGCTGGTTGGTGCTCTCAGGAGGTTGTGAAGTAGGCTAGTCCACAACAATCGAATTTTTATTCCAGTAGGGTGCGAGGGAGCATGGTAAGCTGTGACTGGTTCACAGCAACTGTGGATGTTTCTCAAGGTGCCAGTGGCCAAGTGGGACACGTGCTAAGGCTGAAATCTGGCGCAAGCTCAGATTGATCTATAGATTGTTCCCGTTTATTTCTAAATCTTAGGTCCAAGTAAAGGATAACAGAGTTTATTATAAGTATCCACCTACTGGAGGAAATTTGCTTATTTTCTGGGATTGAGCTCAGTGAGCAGAGCTGACATAGACATTTGTAGATAGATTTGACTTCATTTCTCTTCAATAAATGTCCAGAAGTAAAATTATTGGATTCGGTATAAATTTCAAGATTCCATTCTCAACAAGCTGCAAAAATTCTTCTGATTTTACATCTCCTTGAACAAAGCATGAATGAATCCATTTTTCTTAATTCTTGTAAAAAACTGATATTGGATAGTTTGATGTGTGTGTGTGTGAGTGTGCTAACATTTTGATGTGTTTGTAGTTATATAACATTTTGGTTTTAATTTGTAATTCCCTCTTGTTTGATGATTTAAGATTACTTTCTGCATTTCTTTCTTATGTTGTCTCTTTTGTGCTGTGTTTGCCTGTGTATATGAGAGAAAGACAGAGAGAGAGAACGTGTATGCCTATACATGCAGCCATCAGAGAATGACTTGTGGGACTCAGTTCTCTGTTTCTACTCTACTGCCCCATGGTGAGTATGTAACTCAGGCTGTGTTCTCAAGTGTGCTGACCTGAAACATGTATGTTCTACATACCAAGATATGTTTAGATAAACCTAAACTGGAGGAGGACACCCAGTCAAAGTCTGCCATGAATCCTCATAAAAGGATTCTAAGGTTGTTGATGGGCCTACCATAGACTATATACTCTGCAGAACTGGAAGCTGATGAATGTGTGATGGGTGTAGGTGAACCTTCCCTACTCCATGCAACCCTGCCTAAGACTTCCCTCTCTTATAATATGGATTTAGGCATTCCACTTCTGCCTAAGAGTGCATTGATCTAGCTCATCTGGTGCTGCAGGAAGATTCTATGTCAGAAGGCTATCACATGCTTGCTCTCTGGGAAGAGATTTCCATGAAGAATTCTGGATGCTCCTGGCCATTTGTGAAGTTTGAATACAGCAAATTATGAACTGGGCTGGTATATTTCCCTTGCACATGGGAGGAAATAATTCTATAAATCTAACTATTTTGTAAAACTAAAGCCCAAGATATATTTAAAATTTATAAGAATATATTATTGTCCTGTATATGTGGATGTTTGCAAAGATGCATGTGCTCATATGCTCAGGAGTTCAGGTGAGAGCACATTTGTGGAGTCCAGTTCTCCTCCTCCTCCTCCTTTTCCTCCTCCTCCTCCTCCTCCTCCTCCTCCTCTTCCTCCTCCTTCTCCTCCTCTTCCTCTTTCACCTCCTCTTCCTCTACCTCCATCTCCTCCAATTCCCTCTTGTTTAATAATCTCAGTTATTTTACATTTCTTTCTGGGTTATGTGTTGCCCTATGTGTGTATGTAGTTGTGTGTATGTCTGTCTGAGAGAAAGAGAGAGAGAGAGAGAGAGAGAGAGAGAGAGAGAGAGAGAGAGGCATAAACATGACTGAGTATGTGAATGTCAGAGGACAATTCTGTGAGTTAACCCCTTTCTATATGCATGTAGGTCCTCTGGAAAATATTGACTTTGTCACGTTTAGTGGATTGTGCTTTAACCCCCTAATCCATCTAGTCATCAGCTTAATTTTTGCAGTTTTAATTTTATTTTATTCTGTATAAATGTAATTTACTTATTTATTGAGACAGGTTTTATGTGTCCCAGGCTGCACTTATGCACAATAATTAGACAAGGTTGAGATTCAATTCTGAATCTTCTGATGTCCTTCCAGGGTGCTAGAAATACAGTATTTTACCATCAACCTTTTGTGTCTTATGTAGTGGAAGGGACTGAAACCGGAGCTTCATATATCATAAGTGAGCACTGTAAAAACTGAGCTACAATCCCAACCATGAGCATTGTCCTTCACCAGTAATTTTGTTTAGAAATGCTTTGGATAAATTCTCTTTGATTATATTAGTGAGTGTCTTGATTTCATTCTAAAAATGTATTTTCAACTCAAAGTATATTCAATTCTTTTAGCTCAGAAATAAATTATCCCCCTTTATCTCACATCTGTGATCTCCTCGGAGAAAATTGATCTCAAATATGTATGTTTCCTTTTTCCTAAAGATTCTTCCTAGCTGATGGTTCAGGTTTGTCTTTGTTGTGTTATGTTCTCAAAATTTTAGATATGAAGATTTCTCACTATAGTTTCTTGGGTTTTAAGTGAAGTTACTCTTTGTCTTCACATTCTGCCTTCTTCAATCTCACTTTATTCTCTTCTATGAAAAATAAAAAATTTCAAACAACCATTCAATTGAGCCTTTCTCAGCTCTACTGTCTTTCAATTGTCCCTTAGTAATTGCTTCAGGGTTTGATTCTCCTTCATTTCTTCTCCTTCTTCCAACTTCCCTCCCTCAGTCCCCTCACTTCTTCTCTCTTTTATCTTTTCTTTTACCTTCTTCCTTCAAGTCCTTATTTCTTTCCTTCATGGCTTTCATTCTCCTGATCCAGTGTGTCAGTCTGTCCCTCCATTCTTCCCTCCCTCCCTTCGTCCTTCCTTCCTTTTTTTATCTTTCTTTTAGAACATGGTCTATTCCTAGAAGGCTGGTTGACCTACTTTGTGTGTGGGGCAGCCTGGTCTTTAAATCATTGTTATCCTCCTACCTCATGCTCTTAAGAGCTAAGATTTCAGATATGCACGACAAGCTCAGTTCTCTTATTCCTATAGAGAAACCAGTTCAGGGGTGTGCACAAGTAGCAACTCTCATATGCTTTTCTGGCTAAATCTGGATGGACATTTATAATCACTTTATGAATTAACTGAATATCTGTCTTTAGCTTTCTTAATAATGTGCTTGGGCTTACATTTACATTACTATCTGCAAATTATTTCAGATAAAATGTAAAAAATATTTCTCATTTCTAAAAAAAATAGAAATTACTTTTCTTGTCCTTAGTAAAAAGTAACTAACACTTTAAAAATGAAAATAAATAATATTTTCCTATCATAAATCCTTTAAAATATATTTTTATGAATATTCCAGCCTCCATACATTTGAAAAAAAAATTAAAGATTTTTATAGACACAATTTGCATCCTTCCTTATATCCTCCCTCCCCTTTCCTTTGGGAGCCCTTTATCTTGATTTTTACTTTTCTTTCTTTCTTCCCATCCTCCTGGTATATTCCCCTGCTGTCCACAGGCTACTGGGACTTTTTCCAGTGACCCAAAGAGCCCTGGGAAAGTCCATGGCAGGCCAAGAGGCAATGAGATGATCCATATATGCCCAAAAGGCCCTGAGCCCTTCCACCCATGTCAAAGGGGGCATCAGACCTGACCATTCTCGTGACGGAGGCCTTAGAGAGTACACCTCTTTCCAAATGGCCCCCACACAATCCATAACCACTGGCAAAATCTGACACATGCTGCTTCTGAGAAAGAGGCCTTTAGATCACGCCCCTCCCTCAAAGAGAAATTGGAACCATCTGCCACTCCCCAAAGAGTCCACAGGTCTCCCAAGCCTACCAAAAGTCTATTGTCAGTCTATTGAAGCCTCTGCAAAATAGGACTTTAGCAATTCCAAGGTAAAACAGGAAGGCTTGAAACACCTGCGTTCTGCCAAAAGGGACCCAAGGGCAACCACTTCATCTCAAGGAAGCCTCACAGTTCCCACATCTGAACTAGGGGATCTGGAAGCTTCCACATCTACACTGGGGTTGATCCAACAGTTACCATTTGCTCAAGGGGATTCAGAAACTTCTTCCAATGAACCAGAGACTGAAGATCCATTGTCATCTTGCACAAATACATAACAGGGCCTAACACAATCTCCATCTGCCAAAGGAACCTTCCCCATCTGTCCAAGGAGCTCTAGACACGTCCACATCTACACCAGATGGCTTTAAACCTCTTCCTTCTAGTGATGGAGACTTCCAACTTTCTCCCTCTCCTGAAATGGGCTCCCCACACACTGTGTCTACACACAAGAGACTGAAACATTCTCTTTCAAACCCAGAGGACTTGAAAAAGTCTGCATTGATCAAAAGCGCTTGAAACTTTTTCTTTACAGGAAAGCACAATCAGTACCCCTCTTCTTGCTAAAAAGAGCCAAAATTATACAAGTCCTCGCCAAGATCTCGTCAAACACACCAAATCTGTCCAAGTGGTCCTAGAAATTTTCACATCCTCCATATATGGCCAAGGTGTTCTGAGACATTCTTCATCTGCCAAAGGGAATGGAAGACTTTCATCATCTAGCCAGGTTCTATGGTCCATTCTTCCACTGCCCAAGGAGCTGGTGTTTTCACTCAAGGACATATGCAATTGAAGAAAGTGTTTTTGGAACCTTCTCCATGTTCCCCAAGTCCTGTCGGATGTTCACTATGTGAGAAAACTGATCTGGGAAATTCTCTGTCTTCTCAAACAACTAATGGATGTTTCCTGTCATTCCAAGGCCCTGTAGAACGGTCAACCCATGCAGAATGGAGCTTCTCTCCTTTGCCATCTCATGAAAAGGGTCTCAGACTTTCTCCTTTTGCCCCTGCAGGCCCCATGCGTTCCAGGTCTATCACAAACAAACTGAAACATGCTATTTCTGTGCAAGGAAGCCTCCTGTTGTTCTCAGTGGGTCAAGAGGGTTTCAAAGATTTTGTTTCTGACAAAGAGGTCTCAGATGTGAGCACTACACCACACAAGACCCTCACACTTTCTCCTTCCCAAGAGGCTCTACCCTGTTTACCATCTGGCTTTATACATCTTGAAGAATCTCCACCTGCCCAAGGCAATGTGGGAGCATCAGTATCAGTCCAAGAATGTCAAGGCCAGTCTACATCTTCTCAAGGAAGCTCAGGTCTTATGATTTCTGACAAAGAAGGACTCAGCCATTCTTCTCCTCTCCAAATGGGTTTCAGAAATTCCACTTCTACCTAAGTGAGATTGAGGCCTTCTCCATCTTCTCAAAGGGACTTTAGAATTCCCCCATCAGAATCACATCTGGGCAGCTTCAAAACATCCCTTTCTGATACAAGGGACCAAAGTACAACCACTAGGCCCCAAGGGAGCCTCACACTTTTTACATCTTGCACAGAGGACATGAGACTTTCTGCCTTTCATGAGGAGAAACTCCAAGGTTTTCCCTCTCCCTGAAGAAGCCATAGATGTTCAGCCTCTACTAAGACATGTTTGACAAATGACCCCAATCAAGAAGTGTGTTTAAGACCAATTCCTTCCCATGAAGAGGGCTTAAGTCAGTCTCCCTCCTGGCAAAAAGTCCACAGGTCTTCCAAATATAGTCAAATGAGACTTCAACAAGACACTGTGAAACAAATATCTTTCAGAATTGGCCCCATTCAGGAAGTGGGTCGGATTCTCTTTCCTGTTCTACCAAAGCACATTGAGGCATGCCTTCTTCTGCTGCCAAAGATGGGACCAGGGATTCCTTTTATGCTCCACAAGGATTTGTGCTTGTACCTGTCCTCTATCATAAAGATCTCAAATCTCCCTCTCTTATACAAAATCCACCATGACATTGCCAATCTCAACATGGGGACCTGAGATCCTCCCTCTATTACCAAGGGGAACAGACACTGTCCTATTGTGAACATCACCATGTCCTATGGGACCCTTCTGTCCTGGGAGGCCACAGGTATACACAAAAGGTTCAGTGGAGCTTGCACAGGATCCCACTTGAGAAAATGAGATACAGATCTTCTCCCTAACTCCATGGAGGAAGGACACTTTTTCAGTCTGATCAAGGGGGCCTCAAACATGGTACTTAAAGCAACAGAGTCTCAGACATATTCCCTGTGACCAAGAGGGATTCAAAACTTTCTACTGTGATCGAGGAACTGTCACAATCACAACTTCTGACCAGCGAGGCCTTAGACAATTCTCTTCTTCCCATGGAGACTCAGATTATGTGAATCTGCCCAATGAGGCCCCCAACAAATGCCATTTCAAGAAATCAGAATGAGACCTGCCCACTGTTTCCAAGGGAGCTTGAGAAATTCTTCCACCAAAGAGGACATGCTACTTTCACATTCTTAATGTAGAGGACTAGGCTCTACCTCCTTCCAACAAAGGTGGATTAGATGATTCTTCTCCCATCAAAAGTGTCATACATCAAGCATCAACCCAGCAGGATCTCAGAATTTCTGGAGGATGAGGCTTTACACAAGCCTCCTTTATTCAAGAGACCATTAGAATTCCTCCCTCTAATTAGGGGCAGGGAAGGATTTCTGTCCATGGGATCTTCAGAGTTTCCACATCTACCCCAAGATCTCTGACTAATATCATAGGAGACTTACTTCCCACACCAATTGCATGCACAACCTACCCCTTTTGACCAAGAAGTTCTAAGCCATCCCTTTGTAAGGAACTGGGTCTCATTTCTATACCCTGTGACCTCAAAGGCTTCTCTGATTCCCCTTCTGCTGCAAGGAAGCAGGTCCCACGCATGGATGAGCTCCCAGACACTTAGCCTATCCAGCTGAGACAGGAAGGGAGGGTGGAGAAGAGTTGATAAGGAAGTATCTAGGCCTTCTCCACTTCCCAAATGACCCTAGGTTTTCCAATGACTGCCCAAGGGATCTTTGACTTCATTATTTATGACAGTATGGCCTGGGACTCTCCACCTCTGAAGAATAGTGTTTTAGACTTCCACAATTTTCATAAGGAAGGGGGATGTAATAATTGTCTTTCTGACCAAACAAAACTCATACCAAACACTCCACAACTTCAGTGGCTCCACTCTCTCAAGGATTCAAGGGTGATTTAGTCCTTTTCTTCAAGCAACAGTGTAACACACAACTTTACCAAAGAGTCAAGGGAGTCTCAGTCCTATAGTTATAAAACCAGAGAATCAGAAATCTTGCTCACGGACCCACTAAGCCCTCACACCTTAATATCCAGAATGAAGGATACTCATATCATCTTGAAGAACTGAAGGGGACTTCAGATGCCAAAATGAGGGCACGAGAAAAAATTTTCTTAGGAAGGAAGGGGTCTCCAAAATCCCATCTAGACACAAAGGAGCCTTCAGCTCTTTCCCAGTGGCCCAAAGGCTCTCAGACCTATTCTTTCATAAGGAGAACTTTACCACTTTGAATTTACCAAAGAGGCATCATAATGGCCATGACTGTTCAAGTGACCATGAGACCTGATATGTTTGAGACATTTATATCTTTGCAAGGAGCTTAGTCCATCAACCCTAAGCTCGCCATGACCTCACACATACCGAGAAAAGCCATGTATGTTGGAGAACATCAATCTATGCTCAGACATATTTAGATATCCATCCTTTGAATGGGAGGAAATGACATGTTAGGTTTATTTTCAAGAGGACAGACTCTTCATGCACTCCAAGTAATAGCACTACTGAAAACCAGATTGAGAGAGTATTCCCACATACTTAGGGACCTTGAAACTTTCACCAATAGACGAAGGGCTAACAAAGGTAGGCTTTTCTGTAGAATTGGTTATCAGACATAACTGATTAAGTATTCTGTCTTAGATCTTTCCCATTCACTAAAGAAGGCTTTACACTGCATTCCTCTATCCAAGACATCTTCAGACCTGCATGCTTTTCCAAAGGGATACAGGTTTGAAGTACGTACTTTGACAAAGTAAACTTCAGACTTTCCATTTAGAGCAATGGTGGTCTGAAATACACTTTTCTGATGAACAAGGTTACAGACCATCCTCTGTGTCTAAGCAGTCTCAGACATTCACTCTCTGCTCAAGGGTGCTTTGAACTCATCATCGATGATGAAGGAGGCTTAAGAGCTGACCTTTCAGTTCATGTTAGCCTGAGACATACACTTTCAACAAAGAGAGACTCACATCTTGTATCTCTGACCTGGGTAGACATGGAGATACACTTTTGTCCAAAGGAAGCCCAGTGCACTCTGGATGGCAGTTCCATAGTAGTGGAATAAAATCCTCTGCCTGGAATCATCTGTCTTTAAGTTGGTACCCTGAACTGGAAAAGACTCCCTATTTCATGCCCACACCTGTGCAGCAGATCACAAGGAGTGGACACTGCCATCTAAACTGCTCAATGAATGCTGAGATTGCTCCAATAGCTGCTATGGTGTTTTCGATGATACAGATTTTCCTGACTTCAATGAAGAATTGGAAGATGAGAAGGCAAGTCCTGGACCTTCGTGCTCTACAGAAGGTAGCCAGGGTAATCCCCCTTTACCCAATGTGGTCTGGGAATTTCTGCTCTATCTATTCAACTTTGCCTGAGACTTTCACCTCTGATTATCCAGGCCCCATAACTTTCCTGGTGACCCAGACAACCTCACAGCTCCTGTGTTCTTGAAGGGAAACTGGGATAGTTCCTGTTCTGACCAAGGAAAAGAAGGTCCATGTGGGGAGTTCCTTCTGGGCACTCTTGGCTCCCCAGGACACCACCAGAGAATCAGAAGCTGTGGCCTTTTCCTCCTTACTGAATTACAGCCCCTCAGCAGATGGCCAGCCGGAAGGACCTGAACTGAGAGAAGTCAGGTGTGAGGCCTGCCACGGATAAGCATGCACCTGACAGGCGACACAGACCCAAAGTGTGACTGATGGCCAGGACATCTCTCAGGTGAAGCTGGGGTCCCTGATCAACCCGGGGAGTGCCAGCAGCTGGAGTCTTCAGCAGAAGTCATAAATCTTTATTATGTTGCAGTTCTAACAGATGATACATCTCTCTCCCCAAGCGTAGGTTCTGCTTTGCAAAGCTCAAGCCTGCCCTTTTATGCCCTCCTTACCCCTAGCCAATTAGTAGATAGCAAGCATAAGCTCAGTTATCATACATAGGGGGGTTAGGTTTTGATTTCTTCAAGGCTTATTCAATTTCTTGGAACTGCTTGTTTGTCTCTCCGGGCAGGGTGGACAGGTTTCACTTCCTCCAAGTGCCATCTTGGCTGTCTGTCTATTGTTATCAGGCATTTAATAAGACCCCACATGTCCCCCTTTTTAATTTTTTTATAGGCCTGTCTGTGTTAGGTCATTAGAGTGGCCCATCCAGCCTTACTTGTCATTGGCATACTCAGTTCCTTATGCCTGAGTACCCTGTCTTAGTTCGGTCTGGATGTCCTCCTACATTGCCCGTCATGGACCATGCCTACTGTGGGCTTTCAAGCTCATATGTCAGTGGCTCTGATGGTCCCCACTCACAATCAATTTGATCAAGGTCACTCAGAGGTGGGATGGGAATAGGATCATATTGAAGTCTCAAAGCCATGGTTTGAACAGTCAGGACTTGGGTCCTGATAAAATCCATCAGGAGTCAGAGGACAAATGGTCTGATCATTAGAACTAAAAGGAACACAATCAGAGGTCCCAAAATAGTGGAAACAAGTGTAGTGAGCCAAGGAGAACTCTCAAACCATTTTTGATACCAGGTCTCTTTTTTCCCCCAAGCCTTTTTTCTGTTCTCCAAATCTTTCCTTACTATGACCAAATTTTCTAAAACCTTCCCAGAGCGATCCACATAAAAACAACATTCTTCTCCAAAAGCTTTACATAATCCTCCTCTTTCTAAGAAATAATAAATCTAGGCCTCTTTTATTCTGAAAGGCTACTACTACCAATGATGTTAGGGATTGTTGAACATACCTGATTTCCATTTCCTGTTCTGAAACATAGTTTAACTCTGGCAGTACTATTACTAACACACAGGAATAATTCTTTCCCTAAAAAAAATTTGCAATAATACATGGTGTTAGTCCTGTTTTTACACATTGCTTTAGCCTTTTGGGGGTCTAGGCATTCTGGACTCACCCTCCCACATCTGTTCAGTCACTAATGTCCCAGTTCCCTGTGGACAAGTCACAAAGACCCTGATATAGGCCAGGCCACCAAATGTCCGGTGTTGTGAAGGCGGTTTTCTGCTTGGCTATCCATGAGGTGGTGCCAGACTTAATTCGCCATTGGACCGTAGCCTGTTGGTGGAGGTTTATCTTGTCCAATTCCAAGTTGAACTCCATATCATTATCCATAGTAGGTCTTTGTCAGTCATGGCAACCTGTGAAAGAAGACATAGGCCTCAGGGAATTTTACCTCCTGGGCTAAGTAATTAAGTCCTCAAAATTTTTCCTTCAATGGAGGTTGGGCCAACAACAACTTGACCTTTACAGACTTCCTCAGTTTACATCAGGTGTGTGTCATGTGGCTAGATGTCTCCTGAGAACCTGAACTTTTAACCTCCTGTAAAGTCCCGCCCTCAGGGTATATAAGGCCTGTTGCCTCTTAATAAAGTCAGTCAGTCATTCTCCTTTCCTCCTACCTAGTGTGTGTCTATCTCTCTGTCTTATATGTGTGCATCATTCAATCCACAGCCCTCCGCCGATCAGGACTTGGCCAATGAAAGTAGACAGGGCTCTACAGCTGGAGGTTCCACCGAGATCTGAAAGTTAGGGGCTCACGGGCAAGGTCACTCGAGGAGACCGACAGGGATGCCTCCCAGTAAGGAATATATTAGTAAAAATGGGCCATGAGCCGGGTAAAGTGTAGCTGCTGCATCAACTTAAAAGGCTCCTAGAGGAGCAGGGAACAGAAAAGTTAAGACCAGAACTTTTGATAAAGTTTTAGATTCTTCATTTATGTGTACTCTTTCTGATTTTTGATGTAGGCATTCAGAGCTTTTAATTTCCCTCTTAGGACTTCTTTTAAAGTGTCCCAGAAGTTTTGTTGTGTTTTCCAGGAAACTATTTCTTTCTTAAATTCTCCCTTGACTCAGGATTGTGTTGTTTAGTCTCTGTGAGTAAAATTAATAAGGATTCTTTCAGTGTTGATTTTAAGTTTTATTACATTGAGGTCTAAGAGAACGTAAGGAATTATGTCAGTATTTTTTAATGTGATGAGGTTCATTTTGTGCCCCAGTATGTGGTCAGTTTTGGAGAAAGTTTCAACAGTGCTGAATAGAATGTGTAGTCTTTGGTATATAAATAGAATGTTCAGTAGATGTCTGTTAGGTTCATTCAATATATGTATTCTTTAATTAAGGTGTTTCTCTGTTTATTTTTTCCTGTTGAACTGTCTAATGGAGTTTGAGGGTCTGAAAGAATTTTACTGTGAATTTATCTGGGTCTCAGCTTTTATCATTCCAGAGGTTTTCATATTATTGTTTCAATTTCTTTATGTGTTATGGATGGTCAAGAGCCATTTTTTTTTTTGTTTATGTTTTGAGGTGAAACATTCTAACCTGCAGGGAAGCTCGTTAAGCTCAGGAAATAAACAAGTCAATAGCTTCAGGAAGTCCCTGAAATTGACCAAGTTCACTAATTTGGCTTCTTGCCTAAATTCTTGTGCTCTGCTTAGAGGTAAAAATAGGTTGAGCAAAATAAAGTTAGGGCCTCAGTATTTCAGAGTCTATTCAGATAGAAAAGGTTCAAAAAAAAAAAGACAAATGCAAATGGATCTGGGATTAAAACTCAAATGTAGGAGGAAAGTAAAACTAAGCCTTTAGATCCACTGGAGGAGCCAACTTTTATGGAACCTCAAATCAAACAGTTACTCAAGAGTCTCTGGATCCCAAAGAAAAGCAGGAAAGAGAGAAGGAAGCTGTTATCTGAGAGAGGAGGATTTTAACAGTTGTTTTCATCCGTACTAAGTAATTGCTGAACTCAACAGCTCTTCTGTCCCATGTAAACCACTGAGTGTAAAAGAGATAAATCTTTGTGTGTAAATTTTTGATAAACTGAGAGATTGACTCTGGAGCTGGATTGGCCACCTAGCTTCAGACTCAATCCCACTTCAGAATGTTCTTCAAAACCTGTTATGGGATAAGGCTGGCCACCTTACCCTATAACAAATAAAAGAAAGAACAATACAGCCTCAGTGCAAGGACATTGTGCTGTTGATGAATAACTAAGGGATAAATTAATTTCAACAGGTAATCATCTTCCTCGTATACTCAAGGTAGCACTGGCTGCCACTTTAAATGTTATTCTAACTAGAGCTAAGCATTTTAAGTTTTTGTGAACAAGAGAGTCATATACCATACAATATAAAATATGTAACTGGAGGCCTCCAGGAGATCATGACAATTTGAGAATCTCCTGGGCCACAGGCATTTAATCACATGTCCTAATCTTATTGCAATTTGTTTTATTTGGGTTTTCATTTTAAATTCTTGATGAAATCATAAAAAAGCAAGAACTTTTCTCACAGGGCCTCTATAACTAGGTTAATACATTTCTATGTCAAATTAAAAGGAAACAATGTCAACATTTTAATATCACTTTGGTTTGTTTCTAATGAAAAGTATTTAAAATTTTAACTTTTAGTATGGTGTTTACTGGTTTAGAAAATTACTCTTTTTACATTGTCTTATGCATTTACTGGGTTTTTTACAGGAAACTATTTTAAATTCTGATATTTGTTTATATAACATCTTTATCTATTTTTAAAGGAAATTATTTCCAATACTTTGCCACGTTAGGCTTGCCCCCAAAAGTAAAAACCTCACAACCCATAGGGACAAGCTATCATGGAGCACAATTATAAAAACAAAAAGGGGGAATAGAGAGTCTGTGACCCCACATTCAGCTCCAACTAGCATTGTTTAAAATCTTCAAAAATCCAAAATGAAACCTAAATTTGTCAAACATTCGAGTAAACAAAAATAGGGACCAAAAGTACTTGGCTCTATGTTCCCTATGGATGAGCCACAGCCTTTGTTGGATCCTGGCAAAAAAAATTTTACATATTACAAGACCAGAGACCAAATACAACTAGAAAAAGAAAAAAAATTAACCCTTTAGCCCAGGAGGAAGAACTCCCTGAGGCCTATATCTCCTTTCACAGGTTACCATGACTGCCAAAGACCTACTATGGATAATGATGGAGTTCAACCTGGAATTGGACAGGACAAATTTCCAACACCCACCAACAGACTGTGGTCCAACAGAGTCAAGTCCAGCACCACCTCACAGATAGCCAGCCAGACAACCGCCTTCACAGCGCCGGACACTAGGTGGCCTGACCTGCTTCGCCAAAGGGAACTGGAACATTGATGGCTGGATAGAGACGGGGAGTGGGACAGAATGCCTAAACCCCCTGGGGACTAAAGTAATTTACAAAAACAGGCCTAACTCCATGTATTAATGTAAACATTTTTCAGGGAAAAAATAATTTGTTACTATGTGTTAAAAAATAATTGTTACTTATGTGTTACTAATAGTACTGCCAGAGTTAACCTATGCTTCAAAACAGTAAATGACAGTTAGTTATATTTAACAATCTTATGGGGTTTAACAAGGCCTTCACTGTACCAACAGGTTGGTTTTTCTCTCACCCTTGGCTTTCCTCACTTCTGCCCTCCATCCTGGGCCCTTTGATTGGCTTCTAACCTGTAATTAGTTTTGGCCCATGGATGTTTAAAAAACTTACAAGTTTCATAAAAAACCAGGTTGACAAAGGCACGGCTTGTGCCATTCAAGGACATTATCGCTGCTTGGCACTTGAGGATCAAGAATCGTCAGGTGAGCGGCCTGTGCAGCCTCCTCTCCTGAATAGGCCAAGCCTTGCCCATGGCTCAGACTCAGTGCCTCTGACAATCCCATGGGTGTTAGACAAAGTACTGCAAAGAGAAGAAGGCACAATCATGCCTTAGCAGGTTCTCTCTTGAGGGCAAGCTTAATTGCATGGAGGTTCATGTCTTAAAAACCCTCCCCCTCACAAAAGACATGCACATGTACATATGAGGGATTGAGCCAATACCCTTCCCATGGTGAATAGTCAAGGTAATAGTTATTTCTCTACCTGGTCTTTCCATAATAAAATAAAAGGGAGGAGATGTTGGAGGCCACAGGTCAGAGAATAGCCAGCTTAGCCTGCTTGCCCTTCTCTCTTAGTGCTAGACTCTTGGCCAAGAGCTAGCAGGATCTTGTCAGTTGCAGTTCCTAAGTAAACAACTTGACCTTTACAGACTTCCTCAGTTCACATCAGGTGTGCGTCATGTGGCTAGATGTCTCCTGAGAACCTGAACTTTTAACCTCCTGTAAAGTCCCGCCCTCAGGGTATATAAGGCTTGTTGCCTCTTAATAAAATCAGTCAGTCATTCTCCTTTCCTCCTACCTAGTGTGTGTCTGTCTCTCTGTCTTATATGTGTGCATCATTCAATCCGCAGCCCTCTGCCAATCAGGACTCGGTCGATGAAAGTAGACAGGGCTCTGCACATGAACTTCTCCAGTCAACATATTCATGGGACACAGAAGTGCTGGCATGTGAAGAGTTGACCTCATGAACAATCTGCAGACGGGCTGCTTGATTCCATCGGAAGAAATTGCACCAAAGACAGTTCAGTACTATTATTGTCTGGTAAACCCTTAAAGTGAATGTGGGAATGCATGTGGTCTGGCAGGTGTGAGGGTGGGTATTTGATGGGTCCCTCGATAGAGACTGCATTGAATTCACCAAAGTTTGGAAAAAATTTAAAACTGAGAATGATTATAGATCCCTTGCAATTTCAGAAAAAAACACTTAAATCATTCCATTGACTTTAGATTTATACACATATTTTATTGTTAAAATTCATGATTCTCTGACAAGCGTCAAAAAAATAAATGAGCCACATTCTCTATTTGTTCCTCTTAAACATTCACAAGTGGTCAAGAACCCCCAGCGTTCCTAACACTAAAATAAACATCCAAAGGAGACTGCACCTACCAGAGCCCTACTCTTGGGGTGGTTAGGTCCTTGGGAGGAGGAATATGGCCAGTCATCCCTTGGCTGTTGGAGACACATTCCAGCTGGTTGAGAGTGAGTACACTGTTTCCAAATCTCCTGCTGGGATGACTAGACTCCATTGGATGGTCTTGCACAGAAGGACAACTGTGTACAAGTGCTTAACTGGCTAACCCTTAACATTTGAGGGAGAGTGCAAGAGGTCCCCTGGATGCTGGGGATTTGAGAGGTCCATGGATAAAGAACGGGATATAAATCGTATTAAGAAAATTATATTAAATGTACAAAGCCCAAAAAAGTGTGAATGAAAAATCAGAGATGACAGAAAATTTAGATCTTCAGAATATTTCAAAAATTAAATCATTTCCTTGACGTATTTTTACCAATAATTTTCATGAGCAGGATTTGTGTTTCTCTGTTCTGTAGGGGTCATCGAAATAAATGAGCTCAGTTTCCCACCGGTGACATGAGCCCCCATCACTCCTAACCCTAGAGGCTGTGTCCACACACTGAGCATGCGCCAGCCTTCGAACAAGGAGAACTGATTCTGTTTGGGACTGCAGAGGCGGGTGCCACCGTGATAGATTTGCGTCATTACCAGGTACCTGGTATAAACAACCAAGAGTCCCGCAGCTCTCCCAGAATCAAAATTGGAGATGTATCCTGGGGTATGGGGAGGGTCCATCTGGCACGGGCATAGGAGTGCTGAGTTCCCTGAGCAACTCTCTAAAATGTCTTCAGGAATGGTATGTCTGGGAATGTTCCTCTACCTCATGCAGTCCACCACAATTCAACAAAATCTGATCCTACAGGAACAGAATCTTCCTTGAACACAGACTTTACAGGTACTGTTCATCATTCTGCATCCTACTAGGAGCTCTGAATCCTTTACTCCTCTGTCCCTGGATGACAAGGCCAGTGTAGTTGTAATTTTCTAACAGTGAATTCTTGGACTGTAAAGGAATGTGTAAGGTCTAGATTGTGGGAGACTGTCCACAGTTTGGAGCCGATTTTTCTGCAGCAATTACAGCATGGCCGTCCAGTAGCATAGTATCAGTAACCCTGCCCCTGAATGATGTATCCAAGAGGGACTGCATGATTGTGACCCCATACCAGTGACCTAACACACTGTGGAGCAACATGTTAGGACTCCAGTAGAATGAACATTCCTGTGAGGAGGGGATGCCGCCCACCCTGAAGAAATCTCCATGTCTGATTCTAGGAGAGCTGCAGGGCTCAAGGTAGGTTTTGTCAGGTTGCCAGTCCCATGAAGTAGGTCCATCGAAGTGGCACTTGCCTGTCCAGTGGTGTGCAGAATCAGCCTCCTCGGGGGGTGGGAGAGTTGCATCCCCTCGACACAGCACAAGAGTGCTGAGTCCACTGGACCAAGCTCCCACTTTGGGATGTGAGTTGGAAGCTATACAGTGTGACAAGTCACTGTTATGTAGTGATAATCATGCAGCCTACACTGGAAACATCACTCAGGGTTAGCATGACTGTCACAGGGATATTGGCCATGCTTTCAGCTGCTGAAGAAAAAGTCTGAAGTGCCTGGTATGCCACTGTCCAAGGAGAATCTGATCACTGAGTAAGATCAGCCGGACTTAGCTGAAGCTGTACTCAGGAGATAGTAGAATGTTCCCTAGGAAAGCAAGGATAAAGGATGGACTCTCAAATACAGACACTACTTGTACTAGAGGGTGAGGTGGTAGGCAAAGAGGTTGGCATCTTGCTCACTAGTGCTCTTTCCAGTACAGCACCTTGAGCCACAGATAACTCACCAGGCTTACTGATAAACTGTGTTCTCTTTCAAGATTAATACTCTTATCAGCAGTCCCCAGCACTCCTAAGAATCAAACCTGTATCCACACTCCAGTTGCACCAGCTTGAAACCTGAAACCCTGGTTCTGCACAGGTCCCAAGAAATGGATGCCACAGGAAGGACCATACCCATCATTGGGAGCTCACATATGTCTATAATTTCCCTGAATCCTTGCAAAAATCAGAACAAGAGTCTTTTTTCATTTTGGGTATCATCTCCTTGGCTCATGAGAGCTGAAAGCATTGGACAGAATTCCACAATGCAGACCTAACACGTTTCTCTACAGTCCAAGAATTCACTGTTTTGCCATCATAATTAGGCACGCCATGTCGGACAGGTCATCCAGTTGCTCAGGTTTAAAGGGCACAAGGCTCCAAGGAGGCTGCAGAATGATGGGACACACCCGTGAAGCCAGTGTTTAAGGACACTCTGGAGCTACAAGATCAGCTCTTGTTGCATGATGGTGGACTGCATGATTTAGAGGAACATCTCCAGCCATCATATTCAAAGGACACAGTAATGCTGGCAGATGGAGCGTGGACTTCATGTACAATCTGCAGACAGGCTGCCTAGATTCCATGGGAAAAACTTACATCTAATGACAGTTCAGTACTATTATTGATTGGTTATCCCTTAAAATTAATGGGGGAGTGCATGTGATCTGGCAGGTGTGAGTGTGGGTATTTGATGGGTCTTCTAGATAGAGAAGCGGATGTCAAATTCATTAGTATCTACTGGGTAGACTCCACCCAAGTTTAGTAAAATTTAAAATTTAGAGAAATTATAGATCAATTAAAAGTTCAGAAAAAATAAAAACTAAAATCATTCCATTGACTTTAGATTTCAAAAAAAATTTTATTGGCAGAGTTCAAGATTCTCTGACAAGAGTCAGTAAAATAAATAAGCCCCATGCTCTATTTGTTCCTCTTAAAGGTTCACAAGTGGTCAAGAACCCCCAGTGCTCTTAAAACTAAAGCGAATGTCCAAAGAGACATCATATGTACCAGACCACTACTCATGGAGTGCATAGTGTTCTTGTGAGGAGACAGAATATGGCCAGTCATCCCGTGATTGTTGGAGACTCATTCCAGCTAGGTGAAGGAGAGCAGACTTTCTATCAAACCTCCCGCTGAGATGACTAGATTACAGGGGATGCTCTTGCACAGAAAGACAACTGGGTTCAAGCACTTAACTGGCTAAACCTTAAGAGGTGAGAGAGAGTGCAGAGGTCTGCTGAATGTTGCAGATCTGAGAGGTCCATTGATGAAGATGAGGATGTCAAACTGATTAAGAATAACTGTATTAAATATAGAAACCTCATAAAAATGTGAGAGAAAAACTGAAAGACGATAGAAAATTTAGGTCTTCAAAAAATAATTTAAAAATTATGTCATTAAATTGACATATTTTTATGAACAATTTGCATGGGTAGCATTCGTGATTCTCAGACAGGCAGGTGTCACCGAAATAAATGAGCCCACTTTTCACTATGTTTCTCTTAAATGCTCCCAGGGAGACACGGGCCTCCAGCACGCCTAACCCTCGAGGCTGGGTCCATGCACTGAGCATGTGCCAGCCTTGGAACTTGGAAAGCTGATTCATCATGTGACCGCTTAAGAAGGTGTCATTGTGAGGTACTTGCATCATGACTGACAACCTGACAGAACCTATGAGGAGCCCTGATGCTCTCCTCAATCAGACATGGAGATTTCTCCTGGGCAGGAGGCACCTCAGGAGTGCTCAGTCTTCTGGGCATGTCTCCCACACTGGAATCCTAGCAGGTCTCTTTGCAGTGTAGCATGTCTCTGGTATGGGGTACACTTCTGCAGGCTCTATTGGACACATCAGTCATGGCAATGTGTGACTGAGCTTAGGACTTCTGGATGGCCATGCTGTAAACTGCATCTTTTTCAAACACCAGGTAGGTACAATGCATACACTCTCATGTCTGTTTTCCGTTTTGTTCCCTTGACCACTGCCTTTGGTTTACTTCAAATAAGCATGTGTTATTATTTCTATATCTATATAAACCCTTTGACATACGACCTAGTCATTCCTCCAGCACTGTTCTTCTTCCTGAGGATTAATGTGTTTGTCTAAGGTCATTTGTGGTTCTATTTGAATGTAAAATAATTTTCATATATATTTCACAGCGTTTTTAGTGAGAACACATTGAATAGCAAGAAAGATTCATTTAACGGTAAAACTTGCCTGACATGGGAATTCTTCATGCCCGCTGCATTCTACCTTAGCTCTTCATTCCCACCATACCCCATGGTCCTTATCATTTTCTGACTTCTATTGTTGCTCTTCCATAAATATCTAAATGTTTAAATCTCACAGGATGAGAGGGAACCAATGACATTTCTACTTGTCGATCTGGCTTTCCTCACTCAGAATGACTGTTTCCTGTTCCATCCACTCACTTGAAAATTTAATGGCCTCAGTTTACTTTACAGCCAAATAAGTTTCTGTCAGGTAAATGACTGTATCATCATTACATATGTGTTTGTCTCTCTGATGGGCATTTACTTGTTCCCTTTTCCTGATTATTGAACCTGGATGACCAAGTGCCTCTCTAGTAGAATGTAGGTGCTTTGTGTTTATTCCCAAGAGTGATGTGGCTAGGTCATGTAAGAGTCTAAATCTAGCTTTTCAAGAAACTTCCCACTGATTTCCACAGAGACTGGACTAGTTTGAACTCCCACTGGGAATCAACCAAGATATCCATCATCCCTTAGGACTACAGTCACACCTTAGGGCCAAATCTCATTCCACTGAGGTCTTCGTACCCTCTTAGTCCAGGTCTGTCTACTCTTTCTATGTTATATTTCCCTGAAACTCCCCCTCCTTCCTACGCAGTGGTCAGGGAGGGCTTTTCCTGGGAGTATCTCTAAACTCTCTGTTAGGATTTTGCTGTTTAAACTCTCCAGCACTTACCTGGAAAATTCCTCATGTTAGAGTATTATCTGTATTTAAGACTACCTTGACCTCATTCCAATTAGCGTTTTTCTGAGAAATAAAGGTAGAGCAATGTAACAAATGATGGAAGAATGAATAGAAAGGAACTTTTTTCAGAGATGGTGAGGGAGGGGCCAATATGTGCTTTAGGTTGTACAAGAAAGACCTCTCTGACTTTTAATATTGATTCCATTTCTTCAGTATCCATCCAGATTTCTCCTTCAACATTATAACATGTGACTATGAGCTCTTGCCCCTCTGCCCAATGCTCCCCAACTCCTGTTTTTTCATGAGTCTCCATCAACTTCCTGAATAAAGATGCTTAACAAATTGCACCTCTGAACCAAGAATTCTTTAGTATCTATCCTCCCTCTGATTTGTGTCTCTGAGGGATCCTCCTGACCAATAGGATCTGCCAAAGGGTGGCTCCGAAGTCTATCCAAAAGGAGCAGGGTTGCTAATGTATCCCCTCTGTGTCATTCAGTGTAAAGAGGAGGCCTTCCTGTGACCAATAATATCTTGCAGCTCTCTAGTTTCTGGTGCCAGGGACCAAGTTTATTGATCATAGAACCCTGTACATTCCATTCATTCCGCTCTTAAGAAGTACAGTGGCCCAATCCTTTATGAGCAGACATGTGTACCTGAACAGAACCATGATCAACAGTCCTGCCTGAAGACTGCCATTCAGGAGGTAGCAACAATTATCAGGCTGTTGTAAAGCCTCCACATATAAGGATGTTCTAGACTGAGCCATGCAGTGGACCCCAAGGAATCAGCATTCAGATATTCGTCCATTATACAGAGTCATCAAGTACCTGTAACTTTGAACAAGGTTGTCCAATTCTTCCCTGTTCTGGATTGAGATTAAACATGAAATGCTTCCTACTTCAGAGAGCCCATGGGAGAGGCTGTTTGGCACATATGGTTTAAATCTATGGCATTTTAAATCTGAGTGCCCAAGAATATCTCTGGTTCAGAGGCACAATTTTGGAGCCACTGTGGTAAGGAAGGTAAGTCTGAGGTCTCTGGGGGGCATTTCCCAGTTGGAGTCTGTGCTTTACCAGATTCCAGGGTTTAAGGCTTTGCATGCTGAGAGACATTATGTGATCTGGTGGGATAAGATTGAAGATTATTCCTGGTCATTTCCGGGCTTCTAACAGAGAGAGAAACTGAGAACCAGGCTCATTTACATCCTTAGAATCTAGTAGGCAGTAGTGTATTTGGCAAATAAAATTGGTTTGTGAAATTTAAATCCATATGAGTTTTTGAAAATTCAAAATTTCTGATCCTATGTATGTGAGTGTATGTTGAAAGAGTGTAGTGACATATGTGCATCTGTGTGCTTCTCATATGACAACCATCCAGTATATTTCTCCCTTATATGAGACTCTATATACATGTGTTTTCTAGGATTCAACTCAGTTTGCCAATCTTGGGAGACAGAGCATTTTCCACTGAGCCAACTTGCAGGGTGGTCTCCTGGTGGGTCAGTGAACATTCAACCACAGTGCTTGAATGATGTGAGGATATACACATTCTATATTGCCTAAAGAGTTGAATGCTGATGAAGCAGTGTCTTATCATTTTACCCAGGCCACAGATTTTCTTTTGACCAAGAGTATATGCCTTTGTCCTCCATAAACAGGAACTTCTCATATTAGAGAGAACATTTGGAAATCGACCTTTCTCCACGAGGAACTCAGAAGTTCACAATCTGCCTGGGAGTTCTCAAAGCTTTCCCTATTTTCCAAGAAAACTCACACATTCACCCTTGATAAACAGTACACCAGACCTCCTGCATCAAGGGGGACTCAGAACCACAGCTTCAAAGAAATGGATGCTCAGATTGTTCCATATAGGAAGAGATCCTCATCACACAATCTCCCGGGAGCACACCAGAAAGTTCTGGACTGTGCGTGAAGATTTTCTGCTAACTTGACAGAAAGAACATTTGTGAGTCCTCCTTGATTCTGTTAAAGGTCTAAGCTACCTTAAGAAAAGATATTAATCTGAGACTCTCCACTGACTTCATATTTTTCTCAAGTAACAAAGGGAAACCTGGACCTATTGTTTGCAAAGGAACTGGAGAATTTCCCACACTTCTCTAAGCATCCTAAGCCTCATTTATTTTACAAAGTCAGCAGTCCTCAGCACTTCTGAGACACAAACCTGTATAAACACACACCAGTTGTGGCAGCTTCAAACTTGAAACCATGGTCCACTCTCCAAGGTTATGTGGGACCTTCACTTCCTGCCTGAGGGATCTAGATCTTCCTGTTTTGCCCATTGCGGCCAGGGACCTTTCACAGACCTTCCCCAACTGTTCCCCAGTGACCATATGGTGACCTTAGAGGTTCCCCTTTTGACCATAGTGGCCTTCTTACTTTGGTTTTCCTGCAGTGTGCCAGAATCTCCCTTTTGAAATAAGGCAGACCTTAACTTGTTTTGGCCTTTACAGGAGACTTTTTAAAAGAGACTTTTAAAAGAGACTTTTAAATTTTAAAGTGCTTGATGTTTTTAAGGACTGTGTGACTTCTAAAGTTGTACTGTCTGATGTAGAACTCACATCATATCTTGGGGGCTAGAAATGGAAATGTTTAATAGCGATGTGTCTGTGTGTCAGCTTCACAAGTGGTCAATCGTGTTATATAGCTTTAGCATCAACTTGACATATCTTGAAGGGCTAATCCATCGGTCCTGCACTGCCTGTGACTGGAGGAAACTGGCTTTCATGGTCCGATGTTTCTAATATGGTCGGCCTATTATCAGGAGGAGTGTCGAGCTCAGGGTGAGCATAATCAGAGCACCCAGCCTTCAATTCCTATCACTTATGGTATACTTACAGGCTTCACAGACCAATTCTCCACGGGCTTACATCAGGCAGCCGTTCCTGCACCATATTCAGATCAGGTGCCTGCCTTAGACCTAGGTGCCTGGAGAAAGCTGGAGGAGGGACCTACAGAATCCCTTGTCTCAGGGATCACTCAAAGGGTCACTGAGGACCTTCCCTCATTTATTGACCAGGTGAAGAAGAGCATTAAGAGAAAGTTTCCTGCAGGAGATCTCTGCAATAGGCTCGTTTGCTCCTTGTTTTGGGATGGTATGACTACTGACCACAAATTGGCCTGTGCTGGAATGCCCAATGAAGGGATATAAAAATGGATAGTGGCCTCTAGGTATGTAGGGTCCTTGTCCCACCAAACCCGAGCCATAACGGCTGCTTTACAATTGAACAGACAGGAAGAAATGACTACCCTGGTAAATGCCCTTCAGCAGGTCTTGGTAGGCAAGGGACAAACATGTTTTGGCTGTGGCAGAGAAGGGCACTTTAAGAGGGAATGTCCCAACTGTTTAAAAGGAGCCCCACCTTTGCCTAGCAATACACCCAGCACCCAATGCCCTCAGTGCAAGAAGGGGTTTCATTGGGCCAGAGATTGTAAATACAAGTTTAACATACAGGGAGGGTCTTTAAACTCCACTTGGGGCAATACTCAGCCCTGTTAAATAAGGGGAAGAAGACAATATAAACACATTGGACTGTCCCCTTAGTCCCTGGACTGAGGCCCAAAATGTCCCTCACTATAGGGGACAGAAACTTCAGGCTCCTTATTGACACAGGAGTAGATCATATGGTAGTCAGAAGGGAAGAGGTGCCTCCTTCTTGGTACTTGATCACAGGGCCCCCCTTGTTAGGTGTGGGCAGGAAATCTACATCATGGAAGACGGCTGATTGGTTGATTGGACGGAGCCAGATGGTAACTGCGGGGAGGTGCGCCCCCTGGTGGTGGCTGGTTTAACTGCCAACCTACCAGGCCAGGAAATCTTGGGAGAAACTGAAGCCTATATAACCACTGATCATAAGGCTTTGTATCAGGACCTTCCAGACAATGGGGAGTACGAACAACATTCCAAACAAGGGCAAGAGGCACACCCCAATTTTCAGGATGACTCCCATTTTGAAAGGACCCAAAAAGGCCTAGCTCAGATTGACCCCCAATCCTGAGGGCCACTGCTCGCCATATTCCCACACCTCAAATCCAGTGGCTACCTGGGCAGCCTATCTGGATTGAGCAGTGGCCAATCCCTACCCCTAAGTTAAAATATCTAGAAATATTATTACACCAACTTTCTCTTAGACATGTTAGACCATCAACTAGTCCCTGGAATTCTCCTGGTTTTGTAATAAAAAAGGCTAATGGCTCATGGAGACTTTTACATGATCTGAGGAAGATCAATGAGAGGATGATCCCATTTGGAACACCACAGAGGGGATTCCCTTGGATCCCCGCTATTCCCAATTCCTATCATGTTGTCACTATTGACATTAGGGTTTGCTTCTTCTCCATACCGTTACACCCTCAGGACATGGAAAAGTTTGCCTTTTTATTCCCCTCACTTAACTTCCAAGGACCAGATAAAAGGTTTGAGTGGACTGTTCTACCTCAGGGAATGGCTAATAGCCCTCCTATTTGACAATATTTTATGTCTCACCTCTTTTCCTCCTTACAAAATATACCAAATACTACTTTTATATTTACATGGATGACATTATCCTAGGCAGTCCCAGTCCTACTACTTTAAAGAACCTCACAAAGAAGTTCCTGGATATCCTCCAAGCCAATAATTTTAGGGTGGCCTCTGAAAAATTTCAAACAGTTCCACCTTTTAAAATCTTGGGTTCGATCTTCTCCTTGGACTCTGCTTCCCCAATTAAATCCCAGTTACACATCCAGGATTCCTATACCCTACCTCAACTTCAAAACGTTTTGGGAAAAATTAATTGGATGAGGCCATGGATCCCATTTCCACTGAACAGTTGTCTCCATTGTTTGACCTTTTAAAAGACCCTTATTTGTCTTCCCATATTATTTTATCTTCCTGCCACAGAAAGATATTACACCAAGTCCAAAAAGCCATTGATAATACTTCATTAAAAAGATATGATACCATCCTATGAATTTTTCTATATATCTTCCCTGGGGAGACCTTATACATCTCAGTGTTGGCTCAAGAAGGAGAGCCCATCCATTGGATCCACCTCTCTGTGGGTGGAGCCCCCTGATCTATCCCATGACTAATCAAATTACTGATTGCATCATCAAAGGCCGAGATACCTCTATTAGGATATTTGGCACAGAACCTCATTTTCTTATCATCCCCCTTAAAATTTCTGATTTTATTTGGCTTCAGAGAAACAATTCTCAGGTGGCCATGGCCCTTGAAGGATTTTTAGGAAAAATTGATTGCCATTACGGCCCCCACAAGTGGATGAGCTCCTT
Source organism: Eospalax fontanierii (assembly GCA_035773235.1). Classification (NCBI taxonomy): domain Eukaryota; kingdom Metazoa; phylum Chordata; class Mammalia; order Rodentia; family Spalacidae; genus Eospalax; species Eospalax fontanierii. The sequence continues at coordinate 2,972,411 of JAJHUQ010000048.1, read as the reverse complement.
CCCCCACTCAGAGTGGCGTCCCCCTAAGCTCTTTTTCTCCCAACCTGATCCCAATATCCTTACTATTTTCACAGATGGGGGATGTATGGGGGCCTCCACAGTGATATATCCTCCTTTAACGCAAGTCAACAACCAGTCCCCATTCAGACCATTATTCAAAAAATTGAGAGTTCGGCTCAGTTTAAAGAATTATTTGCTGTCGTTCTTGCTTTAGACAAGATTAAAGAACCTTTTACTCTGTTCTCTGACAGCCTTTGGGTGGTTAACCTTCTACCCGGCTTGATTTAATCCTATATTAAACTGGATTCCAATCCCATCACTCCATTGATGATCCAAGCCCGGACTCTACTTAAATGTAGAGTTAATTCCATCTTCCTTCAACATCTTAGGGGACACCAAAACCTGCCAGCACTCCTGTCTGAGGGAAATAAACTGGCTGATAACTTGGCCTCAGCATGTCAGTGCAACACTGTCAGTGAGGCCACACAGTTCCACTCATTCACCCATGTTAATTGGAGAGGCCTTCAAAATAAATTTCCACATGTTTCAGATAAAGACCTTAAGAAAATAGTTAGAACCTGTAAATCTTGCCAGCCCTTCCTCCAAATACTCCCTCTGCAAACATCTGGAATGAATTCCAGGGGACTCTGTCCCAACAACCTGTGGCAAATAGATGTTACCCACTATTCCCTCTTTAGGAAACTCAAATATATTTTCCTCTTAATTGATACCTTCTCCCATGCATATTGGGCATCAGCTCATGCTGGGGACAAGGGAAAACATGCTGTTAGTCATATGCTTCAATGCTTTGCTGTCCTCAGACTGCTGGACCAGGTAAAAACAGACAATGGCCCATGATTTGTAAGCAAAGCCTTCTCCAATTTCCTCCAAAATTGTTAAATTTCATATGCCACAGGCATCCCATATAATCCTCCAGGTCAGGCAATTGTTGAAAGATATAATCAAATACTTAAATTTCAATTACAAAAACAACAGGAAGAATCTCTCCCCCTACTTGATCAGCTAAAAAAGGCATTATTTACCCTAAATATTTTAAATTTTTCTAAGGAAGACGCACATTTATCCGATTTTCAAAAACATTGGTCCTCATCCATTACATACAGCTCCATCAGGGCCAAATGGAGAGATCCATTAACCAGAGCTTGGAGATGACCAGACCAGCTTCTCACAGCAGGAAGAGGGTTCGGATGTGTCTTCCCTCAAAATGAAAAGAGACCTATTTGGGTGCCTGCAAGAAATTGAAAACACCTGCCTCTATCAGAGGATCAGAGGATAATGTTAATGACCCTTCCAGGGAATGTCTCACTGACTAGGTCTTGATTTACTAACTGCTGAAAAAGGAGGTGTCTGTTTGTTTTCACAGGAGAAGTGCTGTTTGCGTGATCTGGGATGATCTGGAGGAGAAGACAGTGAGAACTTCAAGATAATTTTTTTATGGGCTAATTTTAATGATGTTTCATCTTTTCTGTTCCCTTTGCTTGACCCTTTCCTTGTTCTCCCTTTCCTCCTGACCGAAGGCACCAACATCTTGAGACACACACTCCTTCCTGAAGAACCGTAATTTGTGGATTTACAGCTGTATATTCATAAAGCTAAGTGAAGTCAGGCTTCCAAGAACATCATTGCCCTAGGTGCAAGAAATTGAGTATTTTAGATTTTCCACTTTAAAGATCCAAGAGAAAAGCTGAAAGATTCTTTAGGGATGTAGATAACACCTTAAAAATTATCCATTATGTGACTGGATAGTTGGTTCAGTAAAGCTCTTAACAGACAAAGTGAAGACCAGTGTTCTAATCACTAGCATACACATAAAAAGTCCGGGCTTGGTGGTATATGATATATAGTCCTGTCTATAATCCCAGAAATAGGGAGGCAGAGACATGTGGATCCTTGAAGTTTGATGGTAAGTCAATCTCGAAAAATCAGAGATCTCCAGGTTTACTAAAAGACCCTGTCTCAAAAAGCAAGGTAGTCAGGCCTGGGGGGCACATGCCTTTAATTTCATCACTCTGGAGACAGAGGCAAGCGACCTCTCTGAGCACAGCGCCATTTTGGTCTGTGTAGTGAGTTTCTGGCCTTCTGTAGTTACAGGAATGTCTCAAAAAGACACCCTCCAAAAGGTCGAGATTAACTGAGGAAGACATTAGTCGATATGCACATGAATGTATTGAATATCAGCACTTAAACTGACCCATGAAAAATATATTTGGCAGTTTGAGATGATGGATCAGTTGTTCAAGTGTTTGACTTGCAAGAATGAAGAGCTAAATTCAATCTCCAGAACCCATGTCAAATACAGCCTGGCATGATAACACATGCTTGTAATTCCAAGGCATGGAGGAAAAGAGAGTTGCATTCCTGGGAATCACTGAGCAACCAAGCTGGCCCACTTTGTATGCTCCAACTGAATGGATGACCTTGTCTAAAAAGGAAAAAAAGGTGCATGGATAGTACCTGAAGAAGAGCATCCAAGGTTGTCATCCACCTTGCACAGACACACACACACACAAACACACACACACACACACACAAACACAGAGACAAAATATAATGTTGAGCCCCTATAAAGTCTATCTATGTAAGACCTCAAGAAGCTCTCAAATGATGTGATGGGATCAATATCTTTGAGTGATGACTGTTCTTGCTTTTCCTTGTTCCTGTATTCCAACAAGCTTTTATTAGTAGGAAAAAAAGAGACAGTGTGGAACATGGGTCCTTAGTTTTTAAACTTTCTGTAGAATACACAAAAATTGATCATTCTAATTACTTTCAAGTCCACAGTTCATAGGTGAATAAGTCTTGTTGTTATAAACAACTTCTAAATGGATTTTCATTTTGCTAAATTGAAATATAACTCATTAAACCACAGTTCTTTATTCTGGAACCAAACCCCAAAGACTCTTGGAAGCCACCATTTTTATTTCCTGTGTAAGTCTGACTCTACAAATGTGATACTGTAGGTGCCTCAGAGAAGCAGAACCATACAGTATGTTCCTTCTCAGAAAGGTTGACTTGCCTTAGCACTGTTTCTGTAAGGGTGGTAATGGGAGTTTCTTTTTAAAGCTCATTACACAATCCATAAAATATAAAGGGCAGTAATCGTAATCATGGAACATGTCTGACAAGCTTGGTTAGGTGTTAGCTTTCTGAAATAAAAATTGGTTTCTAGTTGTATAAAAGATAAACATTGTATTTAAAATCCATGCATTTCTGCCCTTCAAATGGTATCTAACCAACACACACACACACACACACACACACACACACACACACACGTGGAGAGATGGTGGAGAAAGTTTCCCGTTTAGTCTAGGGATTTAATTACAGATATAGCATCCAGAAGAAATGTTGGCCAATTGAAAAACTGGGACAAAGGGTAAAAACTAATAAAAAAGATTTAACTGTATTTTCATACGATGCTTTGAAATAGCATGAAATATGATAATGGAGATTTCTCTGACTATGAGGGAGTATTTCCAAGAATAGCCAGAGGTGTACTGTCCAAAACAACAATGAAACAGCAGAGGTTTTATGACTGGTTACCATCTTAAATGGCCATTCTCTTTTCATTGTGATTGGAACAATCAGAGAAAAGCATGCCGTTACTTGAGAATGGCTCAGGAAGACACTTAGCTTTGAGTCCCAGGCACACAGGCACTAACATTTTTTAATTCCCCATCAAGCATTTTTTGTTGTTGTTTATTTTAACATTTCTTGTTGGATCATTGTTTTTAAAGTGTACCAACAAGTGTTATCTTTGAACTTTCATAAAAACATTATTTACAAAAAGAAATGTAGCCTTGAGGGAAATTATTAATCAACTAATGTATTTAATTACCAGCGCTGTATTGTGGATGTATTTGTAGAAATGTGTACAGCCCAAAATGATGGCCAGGTGCCTTCTACATTCATATCCAGTGTACTTTCTTGGCCCATCTCTCGGTGACAGAGCAGCTCGCAGGTACAGCTACATTGTTTATACATCATAAATCCTGCCTTGGCCAACTCCTCAGCACTGGGATTGTAGTACTGTACTCCCTCACTCAGCATTTTGTAAGGTTCTGGGGGACTGAACCGAGTTGTTCATGATTTACGTAGGAATAACATCCACCTGCTGACCATCAGGCCACATCCCTTAAAGTATTTATTTTGTCTTTCTATAGCACCTGTGTGTACAGGGGACTTGAGGGGATGTGTCATAACGGTTGATATCAGGATTTTCAACATCAGTCCAGCAACCTCAAGGGAACTATGATTTTCTCTTTCAATATAAAATGAAAAAGTTCAGACTATCGCAAGCCTTCTAATAAAATTGTACATGAAATTACCATCTATATGTCAGAGCTGAACTAAAGTAATTCATAAAACAAGCTGGGTTTGGATTACCGTGTTCTGCCTGTCTTTGCCTCCTGAGTGCTGCTTTTAAAGATATGAACCAACAAGCCTGGTCTAAAACACTTCGGTAATTTTAAAAGGGAAATAAAGGACAGTAAAAGAAAACCTTCAAGGTTTGTTGTGAAGCTGTAGAAATTAAGAGTGTAATTGGTGATTGTGGTATAAGAATTGTTAAGCCAAGTGAGGGAGAAGGCAGGAGCAATCTAGACAGAAGTTCTCAGAACACATGGAGGTCCACTTAGAGCTTATAAACTAGTGAGGAAATAAAATTATACAAATAAATATGCTTGAAAATATTTACCTAAAGAGGGTAAAACATTAACACTCGGCCTACCTTTCAACTGAAATGTGCTCACATATAAAATACCTGATAAGGAGGCTGGAGAGATGGTTCAGTGGTTAAGAGCACTGACTGTTCTTATATAGGACCTGGGTTTGATTCCCAGTACCCACAAAGTGGCTAACAACCACTTCCAATTCCAGGGGATTCAACACACTTCTGAAAACTACTGGCATTGCATGCACATGATGTCCTGAAGTACATGCAGGCAAAAGCATCAAACAATAATTTAAAAATAATGTAATACAAACAAGATAAAATTTAATAAAAACTTGATAAAATTCAAACAGCATAGAAATATTCAGAGAATGGGTTCATTGAATAAATGCACAGACTATATTATCTTAAAATTTCTTCCCTATTTTTATTATTTAGGTATTGGTTTATGTGTGCCTGTGTGTACCATACTATTTGTGGTGGGCACAGGGAAACTTGGGGGAGTCTGTTACTGGGAACTGAACTCAGGAGGAGAGGCTTGGTGGCAGTTCTCTTTGCCAGCTGCTGGGTCATCTGGGAGGCCCAAAGATATTGTTGTAAATTAATGCAAAATGATTGCAAAAAGTGAAAGATGCCATCAAAAAAAGCCAAGAATACGTATAGACTATTGGAAATATATTTTATCCCAAACGGGTATGATCATGATCAATAATGGGACAGTGATGTTATACATGAAAATATATGATTATGTAAGAATATATTTATAGACACAATTATATCTAAACATATCTAGAGATATGAATATAGATTTAGAGCCCAGTGTATTGGTTACTACATTTAATCCCAGACCTAGAGAGTCAGAGGTAGGCAGATCTAGGAGAGACGAAGGCCTGTCTTTTATAGTGCGTTCCTGGTCAGTTGGGCCTAAAGAAAGATCCTATGAAAAGATAGATAGATAGATAGATAGATAGATTTAGGCATAACTCTCTATGGGTATGTACATGCATATATATCCTTGCTAATAAATAAAGAATGAGAAAATTTTCTACAAAGAAAATTTGATAGGAAATCAATGAATATGAATAAAAAAAGTCCGTTAATGTAAAATTTCATATAGAAAAATGTATGCTTCAGTAGTAGTGAGTGAAATTCATATTTAAAATATAGTTGTCCTTTTAACAGGAGCAAAAGAATAAAATGGACAGCATAAAAGACTCAGAAAGACATGAGGGAAATGGGCTTCCCTGTACACTGTTGGAAGGCTGTGAACTCATAGAATCTTGTGGTAAGTTTAATGGCTGGAGCCAACTTTCTAAAAAAATTATAGATAGATACTAATGAGTAATTTCTTTATTTTTTATTATATGAGTAATTTTCAAAAGGAGATGCATTCAGAAGGGAGACAATCTGGTGGTTTGTACAATGGCAGAACTGATGCCATGGGCACTCACCTTACCCTGTGTATTTGCCTGGCCATTCCCACTGTGACCAGCCAGCCATGAAGACCACAGTTTTAGTTTCAAGGAGATCATAGTTTCTACAATACTGGGAAATTTCCAACTAACCCTGTAGAAAGACCAAGTAGCAATCAAGTCCCAGTTATACCTGAATCTTCTTGGAGCTCCATCATTTCTACATTCTGAGAAAGTTGTTTCCCAAGCTGTCTTGGTCCCTGACTTGCTGTAATTATGGTCTTTACATTAATAACCCTTATTCTTCACTTGGGGTTGGGGTTCTTTAGGGAATTAAACCTCCTATCTGACTACTGGTTAACAAAGGTCTTCTAATTTGACCATCAATATGTGGCATCCCTCTGCCCGTCATTCAGTATTACATCCCAGATGGGGTGGGGGTGGGTAAGATTTTTTTGATGGTATGTATCCATGTATAAATTTAAAAGAATAAATGGCACATGGATCTGTAAAGTGGACTCAATAGTTAAGAGCACATGCAATTCTTGTAAAGGACCTGGGTTCAGCTCTCAGACCTACATGATGTGGGGTTCCCAGCTACCTTTATCTCTAGTTTTAGGGCATAGAGGATGCCCTGTTGTGGACACATGCATGCACATGATGTGCATGCATAGACTCAGGCACAGGGATGAAAAAAGAAATTTTATATATATATATATATATATATATATATATATATATATAATTTGTGTGTGTGTGTGTGTGTAAATATATCTCCAAAATGTGATACATGGACTGGAGACATGGCTCAGTTATCAAGTTAAGAGGACTGGCAGACTGGCTGCTCTTTCAAAGGACCATGTCCAATTCCCAGCACCCACATGTTGTCCATAATTCCAGTTCCAGGGGATTCAACACTTACTTCTGACCCCTGTGGGCATTGCGGAACATAGCTTTACTTACTTACATGCAGGAAAAACACTCACACAAAAAAATTTTAAATAATAAACAGGGGCTGGAGATATGGCTCAGCAGTTGAGAGGATTGTCTGCTCTTGTAGAGGATCAAGGGTTTGGTTCCCAGCACCCACATGGGAGCTAATAACTGTCACTAATTTGTGTTTCAGGGAATCCCACACCCTCTTCTGACATTCATATTATACAATGGGAGCACAATATACATACAGACAATAATACACTCAACACATAAAATAAAAGTAACAAAATAATGTTTAAAATAGTAAATAGCATATTAAAAATCACAAACAAAGATGTGATATTATTTTCTGTCAGCAAATATAGCATTCCACAACAAATCATAGAAACTTTCACACTTGTAAATCTGAAATGATTTTTTAGGGCTTGATAAGGACCCTGATATTCTTTGCCATATGCAAAGATATGGTGACATTTCATAGCACAGTCTACCTTGGCTTGCCAACTACTACTTTGGTCAATATGCAGATGTCCCTTAACTACTATACTGCAGCAATTTTGTTGCTACAGCTTCGTTCTCCTGTCTAAAACATGTCTTCTCTCTCTAGCTCATTCTTTCGCCCTCCTCATCTGCGAAATTCCCAGCATGAGTCACCAACTGCATCAATACCAGTTTTCTGTGAGTTTACTAATTCTTTACCCATACCCATGGCATCTTCCAATTATGATGTTACTCTATTTCTCTTCCAAGTCAAATGTGTCCAGCATATGCTTTTTTTTTTCAGTTCCTTTTTCCAGGGTACAACTGCTATGAAACTTGGATTTATTCAAATGCCTCGGGCTACATTCAGTGTAAGAGATTGTAGAATCTAGTATTTAAATAAGGCAGCCTGTGGAAAGAAAAGAACTCTGTTGTAATTCAAATGTGAAATATGCCCTTCAAGACATTGTTTGAACGATTGGTCTCCAGTGGGTGGCAACATGTGCGAAGTCTGTGGAGCTATGAGGAAATGGAGCCTTGTGACACCAGGCTAACTAGGAGGGAGCCTGGACCCACTTCTTGTTCTCCCTCTGCTTCCTGACTTCCAATACAATGTAACCGGCTGTCTCCTTTTCTAGTGCTATGTGTTTCCTGCCATGATGGACTGTATTCCCTCTGGCTTCTTTCCCAAGGTTACATTGTTTGGGTAGTCAATCATCACCACAGAAAATATGTCACACACTCTCCAGAGCATTCCCTCCCATGTTACTGATGGGACTGTTCTCAGAAATGCAATATTCTAGGTAATGTTCTGATTGAGTTAGCCTGATCACATACTTACACAAACTTCACACGTGTCTTTCAATCAAGAGGCCTAGGAAACAGATGATGAGTGTACTTGTGGCCCAAGACACAGTTCAGATTGCTTACAAATAAACTGTCTTTAAATGATAGGGATACACCTTAACATAATATTGAAATAGTATCGTGTGATGGTTTGGATGAAAAACCCTAAAGGTTCAAGTATTTCAACACTGAATCCTGGGTTAGTGGTGCTGTTTGGGGTAGGGAGGGGAGTTATGAAACCTTTAGGAGGTGTGGCCTTGCTGAAGGATATATGTGAATAAGGCGGGCTTTGGGAGTTTATAACCTTGCCTCACCTCCAGTTCACTCTGTTTCTGTCAGTTGTGATGTGTCAACTTCCTTGTGTCCTCCCACTGCCTGCCTGGGAACATAAGCCAAAATAAATTCTGTGTTCTATAAGTTGCTTTAGAACACGAAGTTTTACCACAGCAGCAGAAAAATCACTAATACATACTCACTAGTAAATACTGAGTCCTGTGCTCAGTGACAAGGACTGCTGGGCCTCTGTATGCTACACCTTCCACTGAAGGCCATCAGCATTAGATTGCCCACATTACCCTCGCTATAAAAACTGGCCAGCAAGGCCCTGCAGCTATGGGAGTGAAAGGCTTTGCAGCTATAAGAGTGTAAGGCCCTATAGCTATGAGAGTGCATGGACTAGCAAGCAACTTAGAAACAGGCATTTTTGAAGTACAGATGTTTTGGGGTACATGGTAATATATTCTATCAAAACAAAATGAATGAATTTCAAACAATGTGTTTATACTAAATCTAAAAACAACAGATAATTCTGACAATAAATTATCACTGTCCAATAGGAGAAAACTTTTTAAATTTATGACTATCTTGTGGTACTGCAGTACTGTAGCTGTTACTCAATGATATGATATGGAGACCTTGACTATGTTATTGAAACTGAAGAGAATTATAGTGTCATGATCAAGAAATTTATAATAAATGTACTTTTGAATGCATAATAAAAACATACAAATTCCTTTTTCTATAAATGTGCCTATATTGGTCATTGTCTCAGATAGATAGATAAAAACATGTTTGATAGATGATGTATGATAGATAGATGATAGATTTATGATGATAGATAGAGACATAGATGATAGAAGACAGATGATAGGTATGTGGATGATAGACAGATAAAAGAAAGAGAGATAAATACAAGGATAGATAGAGAAAACATGATGAAGCAAAATAGATAAGTAGATGATAAATAATATCATGGTAACTAACAGAAAACAAACATGATACTTGGTTGATGGGAAAATAGATCAATAAATACACTTGAAAATAGTTAAGTAGATACTTTAATGATAGATGGCTGGAGGGACAGCTATCCAGCTAACTGCTCATGGAAGATTCATGATTAGTAGATAAATAGATGGATAAGAGAGATAAATGATGCTTAGAGTTAGATGACCTATGACAAAGATAAGCAGATGGACTGGTAAAGAGTAGACAGATGAATAGATAAATGGATGGATGGATGGTGAGACATAGATGAGACATTGATTGATAGGTAATATATAAATTGATGATACATTATGATAGATAAATATATGATACATATACATACATAGATATATGATACATGTAAATACATGATAGATGATAGATAGATACTAGATAGATATATTCCTGGATGTATGGATGAATGAATAACTACTTAGTCAGCAGATCGGTAGATGATAGATACATACATACATACATGGATGGATAGATAGATAGATAGATAGATAGAGATAGAAGAATTTCTGGATGTATGGATGCATGAGTGGCTAGATACATAGTTAGCTAGTAGATACATAAGAGAAAGCCAGGAAAATAGCAGATAGCTAGATAGATGACAGATTAGTAGAGAGATGAAAGATTGACATGTAGATAATATATCTAGAGAACACACACACAGAGACACATCCATACAATTATTTAAGGAATTTGTAATTCCAGGGCATTTTCAAATTGTGACACTTCTCTATCCATCAACATCTCACAAGCCAGAATGTTGAAACTACCTTTGCATTTACCTTTTACAGAAAACAGCAACAACAACCAAACAGATGTCTGAGGTTCTGTAGATGGGCAACATGGTCAGAGACAATTTGAATTCAGGACTTATGTGAGAGCACTCTTGGTTAAGTTAACTAAGTATGTTAACATTTGTTCCCATTTTTTCCCAAGGGGAAGGTATCAACCAAGCCACCAAAGAAATGTAGACAAAATTCATCATTTGAATTTATGTTCACAGCTATTAGTCAGCTTTCTGTAACTATAACAAATAATAAGATGATCCATTTATCAAAAGAAAAGGTTAATTTTCCTGACTTGGTACCCCAGAGATTTCATTCTATCCCATGCTAGAGAATTCTGTGGGTGCAATAATGGGTGGCATTATTTTTGGGACATGTATTAGGTAGACCTGCTCCTGTTTTGACCAGGAGACAACAGAAAGAAAGCTGAAAGATGGGGTAAGATGACAAATAATCCCCTTCAAGCCTACACCAAAAATGATGTGAACAATTTGTATGAGTCCCTCACTCTCAAAAGTATCAGTACCTTTTCATAGAATTACTCTAGAGATCAAGAATCCAACATGTGAGCCTTTCGGGATATTTATAAACTAATCAATAGCATCCTTCCTAAATTAATCATCAGTAAATAAGCTCAACAACCATCTCTGTCATTATACATATGAACCAAATCTTCTCCATAGCAGGTTCCGTTTCACTTCCAGTCCATAAGAGGGAGATAAAGTTTTCTCTCTGGGTGGTGATAGTCTTGCTAGAGACACAGATGTTGCAAACAAAAAGTTTTACAGGCACCAAAGTGGACCGTGTGAGGTGAGGCCATGATAGCCCCAGATCTATCTACATAGCTACAGTTCAGGGAGCAGTCATTATGTCTTGAGTATTTCCAGTTCCGTATTGACTCTCATCATTTTCTATAGCTATATTCATCATCATTCACGAGTAATGGAAATGCTTCACTAACTCCCAAGGTGCTGTGTGCTCATTTGAGAATATCCTGTGGTCCTAATGCACTGATCAGTGATGGTTCCAAGTTGTGATGTGAAATGAAAATTGGGAAGTGAGACACAGCCAGCCAGTATCTACTTGCAAACGCATCTTTACCTGAGGACATTATTGTATCCCTTAAAATTAGCTTGGATATGGGAAGCTCAGATTTCTAAGACTTTACTCAATTTTATCCAAACTAAACAAAACATGAATTTATTCAATATACTGCACTTTTCAAAATGTTTCTTGAGTAGACAAAGTCACCTTTGATTTCTGGATAACCACACACAATGCAGAAAGATGAGAAGACCATGGGGGAGCTATTCAAGCCATGAGATGCAGACCAAGAGTTCAGTAATGATAATAGTTGCCATGTTGAGCAAAATTTTTCACATCTTGTACTAGAGTTGGCAGAAACAATGATATTACAGCAATATTCATATGAGGCCTTTCTCCAAATACTTAGGAAGTTGGGTTACATTTGTCCTCAACAATGAGGAAAATGCCGACAGACTTGGCCACAAGCCAGTCCAATGGAAGCAGCTCGCCAGTTGAGGGTGGCTCTTCTAAAGTAGGTCAAGTTGACGCTAAAGCTATGTAACACGACTAACCACTTGTGAACCTGACACACAGACACATCGCTATTAAACTACAACATTTCCATTTCTAGGCCCCAAGATATGATCTGAGTTCTAGATCACACAGTACAACTTTAGAAGCCACACAGTCCTTAAAAACATCAAGCAGTTTAAAATTTAAAAGTCTCTTTTACAAGTCTCTTTAAAAAAGTCTCCTGTAAAGGCCAAAACAAGTTAAGGTCTGTCTTATTTCAAAAGGGAGATTCTGGCACACTGCAGGAAAACCAAAGTCCAGCAAAGTGGTTCCAGCCTGGACCTCTAGGATTCACTCACTATCTAATCATCTCCAGAGGGTTTGGACAGCTTCACTTCTCTGGTTCTGCTCAGCACACACAGCTTTGGGCATACACTGAGGGCAGTTCCATTTTACATCTGCTACTGACCTGGCTGGTTATCCTATATTCCTGGAATCTCCAATATACTGGGGTCTCCATTGCAACTGAGGATGAACCTTCAAACATGCCCTCTCCTGGTCTCACAGGATGCTGAGTCTCAGCTGCTCTCTGTAACCCCTTCATGCCCTTAAAACAAGTACCATGTAATAGACTGTTAACACATTACCAAATCCTGCTTCCAGCCTGCAGTGGAGCCCCAGGTCCCCTTTCGAGGACAGATTCTATATGCTGATCCTGAGCAAATACTTCCCAGAAGGTTTCACTTCAGTGATGCTTGTCTCTTGTTACTCACAGATGATTTTTCAGCCCCAGCTGATCAGCATGAATTATTCCAGGAAAGCACAAAAGGTTTCATGCCCAAAAATTCTTAATTCAAAATATATCACACAAACAGCCCTAATACAGTCTTTGCTTCCCTTAAAATGTCACAAGCCAGGCCTCCATCTTGCACAATTTCTCCTGAGTATGACTGTTCCAAACTCCACCACAATAGCTCACTAAGCTCTGAGCACTCACTCCAGGTGAAAGTACCAAATGTTTCTAACATCTTCTAAGACACATATGATCTGGTCCTCTACAGCAATAGCCCACTCTCTGGTACCAATATCTGTCTTAGTTACTTTCTGTTTGCTAAGAAATAGAACAATGGCTAATGTTCATTTCCGAGCCTAGGGAGGAAATGGTTTATTTGGCTTACAGCACAATACCATCACTGAGATATGCCAAGGCAGGAACGTGGGTCTGGAACCTGGAGGGACTCGCAATGGAGTAACACTGCTTGCTGGCTTGCTCCCCTGATGAATGCTCAACCTGTTCTAGGCCCAGTTGGCTGGAGCTTCTCTCATCATTTAACAATTAAGAAAATGCCCCAGAGATAATGGCCACAGGCCAATCCAATGGAAGACATTCACCAACTGAGGTTCCCCATTTTCAGGAGTGTCGAGTTGACACCTAACTTATCCTGCAAAATAAGTTTGCAACTGACTGTGATGAAAACATATTGGGTGAAATGAATTCCTTGTTGGTAAAGCAAGTACCAAGACCTACTGGATCTTGGGATCCTTCAAGTAAAGAGGTAGCATGTAACACTCTAGGGGAGGAACCTCCTTATCAACAAAATATACTTTCTCCAGAGAACAGGAAGACGTATGAACCATTAGCATCCTCACTTCCAACCACCTAGAAGTGTGTCCCACAAAGAAGAAACTTACAGATGCAAAAACAGAATCAACCACTACTTAAAAGTCCTGCAAGAAGAAATGCCCTGACACGTACAGTTAAATAATGATTCTCTTCATGCTGTGATCTCTGATAAGCACTGTACAGAAACTGTAAAACCTCAAGCCCTGATTAGGGAAGGGGTTATTATAGGAGACATCATTGTAGAGGTTTAGGTTTATAGTTTGTAAATCCTTCACTACTTTCTGCCTCACACAGTAAAAAATTATAAATAAATGGTTTGTTTCCCCTTTACAAGATTTATTGGTGTGGTTTGTTAATCTGTGGTTGGTTTTGAACACGTATTTTTCTGCCTTATAAATCCTTACACTTAGCAAGTGCTGACACTTACAATAATGATTTCTCAATGAGATGTTGAAATGGATTTATTAGCAGGTTTTATAAATCAAGTGCAAAATATGTAGTAGACTTCTAAAAGCCCAGATTTATGCATGCTTGCAATAAATCAAGAGCATAAGTATCCAACAAGTCCTTTCTTTTGTCCCTTCTAATAATCTGGTCAATTGCTGAGTAAATACTTCATGCCTTTTAATACATTCTATAGTCACACTTAGGGCTCATTATTTTGATAAATATATGTGGATATGTGTTTTTCCTCACTGGATGCATTTGAAAGCCTGTGTAGGTGCCTATGAAAAATTATAAAGAAGAAGTAATGTTCACACTATTCAGAGAGTGAATAATCATGTTAAATCCCATTTGTGATGAATAAGGCAGAAAAAACTCAGCTCCCTTTCTCAAAAAAATAAGACATAATAAGTATAATGTTTAAGTGGTAAGAAGTCATATATTATCATAGTACTGTTGATTGATAATTGACCTTTACCAGTTTTATATATAATTTTCTATTTTATCATGGACCAAGGGAATACATAGTGGTATATATCTTTTGCCAAATGAATTGATCCAGCATTTTCAGAGTTCTCTTCTCATGCTCTGGAAGCAAGTCTCTTCACTGTAGGTCAAGGTTTTTGGCCCCATAGAGAATCCAGCCTAGCAAGCCTGAAAGTGGACCTGTCTGGTAGTTGCAAAATGGGGATTGTTCTGTGTGGCAGCTGAAGCCTCTCTCTTCGATGTCTTCATCCATGAAAAATTGTAACTAAGGATTAAACCTGTGAAATTCCATCAAAATTTTCTGCAGTCCTGAGTAATCCTGTGAACCAACATTATGTAATACTCAGGTCATCAAAACAGCTGTTCAAACTCTCTGTACCACACTCCCCATGGTGTTATTCTAAGGTATACTGGCTAGCAGAGCTGGCCCTGTCACACTGATGACTGAGAACACAGACTAAAAGTTATACATGTGGTCAATCACTTAGGTGCCTCATGCTTGAGCTGGCTCAGTAATTGTCAAAAATAGTTACAAGAAAAATATTGGCTTGGTTTTCAATAATAGATTAAAATCATGTTATTTTTGTAAAGTATTAAAAAAGCATTTAAAGATGTTTATTAGTGATGCATGCCTTTAAGAGGGAGTTCATGCAACTGTCGTGTCTCAAAGAGGGGCTTCAAGTAGTGGTGACAGTCCCAAGTAAGCTTAAACCAGACAAAATCGCTGCTTTGACAATAAGGAAGAGGGCACTAGATACCAACCCTAGCTGAGAAACTACTGGCTGCTGGAACCCAGAGACTCAATTCTCTTTAAGGCTGTGACTCTGAGTAGGTTAGCCAGTCTATCTATCTATCTATCTATCTATCTATCTATCTATCTATCTATCTAACATCTACCTACCTACTTATCTATGTATCTATCTTTCTATTCTATTTCTATGTATATTCTTTATTATGTATGTATATTTATTCCGGTGTCTTTCTTATTACTGTAATAAAAAACACCTTACCAAGCCCACTTGCAGAGAGTGTATTTTCCTTACAAACACAGTCTATCTTCAAAGGAAGTCAAGGCCAGAATTCATGGCATGAATTCCAGGAACCTGGATCACAAACCACAGAGAAGAGGGGCTTACTGGCTTGCTCCCCTGGCCCATGCTCAGCCTGCTTTCTTATGCAATAAGGAACCACATCCTCAGGGGTGGCACTTTCCCACAGTGGCCTAGGCCCACTCAACAATCCAGAAAATGCCCCACAGACAGGGCCACAGGCCAGTCCAATAGAGCCAGTTCCTCAGCTGAGGTTCCCTCTATCCAGGTATATTAAGCTAAAAAGTAAGGCTATCCAGCACACACACACACACACACACACACACACACACTCACACACACACACTCACACACACACACACACATATATATATGTATATATATATATACACATATGTATATATATATATACACACACACATATAGTGGAGTGCATGAAATCTGGTGGAAGGTGGTAAGGGGGTTGTAGAAGAAGGGTGTGAATATGATTAAAATAAACTGAATGATAGTCATAAAATTCCATTTAAAAGAGTAAACAAGAAAGAGTTCATGCTGGTTATACGGCACTCACAAGATAGAAGCAGGTGGATCTCTGTGATTTCAAAGCCACCTAGGATTATACAGTGAGATACTGTCTCAAAAAAGAAATTGGGAGTTTATGTGGCACATACATTGTGATCTCATTACTTCAGAAGATGACACAGAGTTGTGGAAATAGCTCATATAGTAAAGTGCTTGCTATACAGGCATGAGGGCCAGAACCCCAATTTAAAAACAAATGGCACATGTTGTATACTTGTAATCCTAGCCCAGGGGAGGCAGAGACAGGGGACCCTTAGATTCACTGGTCAGCCTTCTCAGACGACCTGGATAGGTCCAGGACAATGCAAGGCCTGATCTCAAAGGCAAGGCCAGCAGAGCCAGGGGAGGAAGGCTGCACCCTGAGTTCCACAGTCTCACCAAAACACATGCATGTACACCCACAGCAATACCTGCTCCTGCACGAACAGGAACCCACACAAACATCAAAACAAAAATTAGAATGTGTTTGATATGCTAAGGAAATATTAAAGTCACTACTTTAAAAGACAGAACAGCACACGCAGTTAGAGAAATGGGTCAGCAACTGAAAGCATAAAGAACAGATCAAGAAAACCAGAATTCAGTTCTTAGTGTGCACAGCAGGTGGTTCAACCAGACTTGCAACTCTGGCTCCAGGGGGATCGGACATGCCGAGACTCCAAGGTCACGTATATGCACATGCACATACCAACAATCTCAGCCACACACATGAAGCACACCTAATTTTTAAATACAAATTTACTTTTAAAGGGTTGAACAAGAAAATATATTTTAGAAGGTGATAATGAGTAGATTGGATGTGAAAGAGAACAACTAAGTAAATGTTTCTTTCCACCAGGGTCACTTCAAAGGAAGAGGGCTCTGGGTTATTTTATAATTGTGTGGGACTTTCATTATTTTAAGAAAATCACTGATTAAAGATTTGACTGAATTGATAGTTATGAAATAGCTGTATTAAAGTACATTATGTTTTAAGTTTAATTTATTTTTAATTTCTTACTTATAATTTTTATTTTATGTGTAGGAGTGTATTGCCTGCATGTACAGAAGTGAACACATATTGTGCATTGCCCTTGGAGATCAGAAGATGGAATCATATTCCCCTCGAACTGGAGTTAAAAATAGTTGTTAGCCACGTCGTGGGTGCTAGGAATGAAACCTGGGTCCTCTGCAACAGTAATCGGTATTCTCAATCACTGATCCATCCCCACAGCCCCAAAATATATTTCTTAAAGAAATATGTTTTCCCAAATGGAGCAATACTTAACATGTAAATAAATCATAAATATCTGTAAAAATATTACTGAGTGAAGAAACCAGTCTAGACAGAATACATACGTTCTTTTTTCATTTATATTACTCTTTAAGTATGATAATTAGAATCTAAAATGAAAGAATTTAGGGGGTCAGAGATTGAGATCGACAGGAAGAAGTAAAAGAAAAATTTTGAGAATTTGGAAACACACTGCTTTGATTGTGTTTGTGGTTGTATAAGTGTAAAAATTTATCAACTTCAATGCAACACTAGCCCTCAATTGTCTAGAATATATTGTACATAAATTATCTCAGTAAAGTTAACTTTAGTAGGGAAAATAAAAATAAAATCTGTATCTATAATATACACAAACACACACACCCACACAGTAATAAAATATTAGCAAGGCTTCTTACACTTGGTTCATGATAAACTGGACTGGTTGAATAAATGTCCTCTCCATACAGGAGCCTGGATGTCTGATATGAATGTGCAGGTAAAGATGGTTTCTCTTGAGTCTTCTCTCCTTTGCTTACAGATGTCATCTTTTCCATGTGTGTTCACAAGGTCATCCCTCTGAGTGTGACTGTGTCACATCTTGTTATAACCAAACTAACACTATTGAATAAGGACCACCCTCACAACCTCCTTTGAGCCCAATGAGGTCTTTAGCACCATGGTCCCTCAAATATGGCCACAATACTGGGTGACACTTAAGGTTAGCATTCAAAACCTTGAATGAGAAAGAGATACAGTACAGGTTATAAGATGGCCTAAGCATGTTATAACCTCAGAGTACCTGTGAACAAAGATTTAAAGGGAAGATAAACACATGAAGCAGATATCTGAAGGCTAGAAATTAAATATTAATGATAAATCTATGACACAAGGAACACTTCCCAAATGCTGATGAAAGAAAATGCCTGTGAGGATATGGAGCCACAGAGTCTGATTCATTGCTTACCAGCAGGAAAATTATAAGGACACTTAGTAAGAATTCGCCTTTTTCTTACAAAGTGTTTCATAGTTCCTTTTCTCTTATTGTCAAAAGATACCATATCCAAAAGCAACTTGAGGATGCGTTTAATTTTTTGTAGCTCCAGCTGTCTAGATGTGCATAATGATGGGTAAGTTATAGCAGCAGCAACAGGAAGTTGAGAGATGACATCTCAGCCTCACAGAAGACAGACAGCAGTCAGGAGGTGGTGTAAAGCGTGACTCAAGTGAAGTGATTTCTCTTCCAGGCTCCGACTTCTGCACTGACTATGATCTCCGCAAACAGTACCCCTCACCGACGGCCAAGTGGGAAATGCATGAGCCTAGAGGGGACATTCCTCATCAAAACTTCAGTGTGAACTCTTAATACATGGATGAACCATGGCATAATTAATTATTTGCACAATGGAATGAAACATTCAGAAAGCAAAAACAAACCGAATTTTCAGGTTTGGTTTGATTCTTTACCTTATTTTTTCTTTCCCATCTTTTCTTTTGTCTTTTTCTTCTTACCTGTTTTCTCTCTCTCCATCACCCTCCCTCCATCCCTTGCCCCCCCTTTACTGTCCTTCCCTCTCCAAGGTTAGAGTTAAAAGTCAGTACAAACATCAATCACAAGAGCTCCACACATTCAGCATTTTAGAAAGAGAAATGGAAACAACTAACTATTTTCAATGATGATTCACTCTCCAGTTTCTCAGTGTTCCTAAAGGGAAGCTGGATTCCACACTCATGAAATTTTAATATTACATATCAATACCCCATTGCACTGATGAAACACAATTAACATCTAGCACAGGATTACCCCATTGTTTTTGACTTTACTGACAAATTTGCTTCAGTAAATATGTGCACTTCTGAAAATTATTATTTTGTAATTGTAAAATGATTTGTTCTTTCATATTGCACCAATGTTCACAATAAAGTAAGGGATTCTAACCACAGCACGAGGTTAAAGAGAGACAAGTAGAAGTTATGCTTCTAGATCATGAAGAAACATTAACCTCATTCTTGCCTTAGTTGAAGTAATATTTTCTTTCAAATCTCAGATATTACAGATATAAAAGTAATTCAGAATTACTTTCATATACAGTGTTTAAGGGTACTGGCTGCTCTTGCAGAGAACCAGAGTTCAGTTCCCAGCACTCTCATGGTGCTTAGCAAGTGTCTATAACTCAAGTTCCAGAGGATTGAATGCCCTCTTCTGGCCTCAGTACCACTGCACGCACATAATGCATGTTCATGCGAGCACGTGTCATGATCAGACACATGAAATTATTTAAATAAAAAGTACTCTATTTACATCCATTGATGGTACAGATACAAAAGAGATGTCATTACTGTACGCATGAAGCTACAGTTCTCCTACAGATGATAACCACACCCTAAGACCCTTCAGATCACTGCCAAAACATGCACACAATAAAACAGAGATTCTCATTTGTAGAGATGGCTCAGTGGGTAAGGGCACTTCCCACGCAAGCATGAAGGCCTGAATTCGAATCCGTGAGAATCCATTTAAGAACAATCTGGGCCTGGCTATGAACCTGCCTGTAGCACTAGGACCTGGGGAACTTGAAACCGGAGAACTGTTGAGTCTTGATCGCTGTCAGTCTAGCTCCAAGTTCAGTGAGAGATTTGATCCCAAGGAAAAAGATAGAAAGCAGAGAAATGGGTTGTCTGGTCTTCTTATCTCCACTCACAGGTACCAGTACATGAGCTTGTACACACACACATGTGCGCGCACACACACACAAATTCAAAAGGAAGAGGACTGATTTCTAATAATCATTGGGCCTAAACAAATTCATGCTACTCAGAAAGACACACACATTCCCTGAATGAAGCCTCATCTCTTCACGTAGACTCCATTATCATGGGACTAATACAGAGATTCACATATTGAAATAAATCCTCCAAGCCTTCTATGGTGTGTGTGTGTGTGTGTGTGTGTGTGTGTGTGTGTGTGCATGCTATGCATTCTGATTTACACATGATCTCAGAGATCATTTCAGTATGTAATCATTTCATTCTGAAACCCATAAACAGACAAGCTTTTCAGGAAGTTAACTGTTCAGCATTCATTTCTTTATAAAGAGAAGGTTAAATGACTTCTTGGTTGCTGACTGACACAGGTTCTCAGAAGTAGCCTGCAATGACCTGAAACTCATGTAGCCAAGGCTGGCCTGGAACTTGCAGCCATTCTCCTGAATCTCTCCCTTGTATGCTGGCATTATAGGTTTGAACCATCATACCTGCCTCTTAATTCTTGTTCATTAAGGAGCCTCCAACATTTGTTTTTGAAACTCCTTGTCCAAATATCATACTGCCATATTCTTTGGGATAGACCCCACAAAAGAACTAATAACTGGAAATTAAATCGATGCTATAAATCAGCAACTCACTACAGTAACAATATTCAGAAATCTCATCACAGAATTAAAGCAGGAGTGTTCAGCCTCTGTTTCTACCACATACTTGCTACATACCTGTTTTTGTTTCAGTCCAGTTGCTATAAAAATACCCTGACAAAAACAGCACTGGGAAAGGAAAGGGTTTAAGTGGCTTATAGTTCGAGGTTACCATTTAGCATTTCCCGAAAGCAAGAATTCAAGCAGATTGTTATGTCATACCCACAATCACCAGGAGAGACAAATTATCTTTCCTTGTTCTCCTCTGGGTTTCTCCTTCCTTCTGATGTTCAGTGCCAGGTACCTAGGGAATGGTGTCACCGCTAACTAGATGGACGTTTGTACAGTGAGTAACAGGACAGTAAGACAGCCCCCCTCAGACAACTTAGACAGTCCCCCCTCAGACAACTTGACCTCCGTTTTTCTTCACTGAGACATTCTTTCCAGTAGAATTTAGGTTGTGTAAAGTTGGCTGTTGAAACTTCCCAGTGTACCTTCCCTTTGCCTAGGGAGGAGTTGCCACCAACAGTGGGCTCAGTCTGTACACATCAACAATCTCAGTCAAGACAATCCCCCACAGACACATCCAGGCCATCTTTCTCAAGAAGACATTCTTCCCTAATGATCTTCCATTGGGACAGACTGACAGTTAAAACTATTACCTCATTCATTCAAATTTCATTTGAGACATGACATCATCATGAGGTAGCACATTACAAACATAGCTGTAAATTTTTAGACAAAATTGCACAACATTCTGCTCCATAAATACTGGTTCCCTTGGTAAGAATTCAGTTCACTCAGGAACAAAAGCATGCTTACTGACTTTACACCTGGAATGGGTTAAGGTCCATATTTCAAATGTAACCATGCGTTGTCAGTGCTTCTTGCCACATCTGCCTTCAGCTCACCTAACCTGGCTCAGCATAATGCAACTATCAAAACTGACATTAGAAATGTCCTGTGCATAGCTGGAGGAATAGATGGGATAGATTAGTCAATCCTCAAAGTGTTGTCCTTGAAAGTATAAGGGCCTGAGATCAGGCTATTTTTTAAAATGCCAGATATTGGGACAGGCATGGCAGCTCAGCACTTAAGAGCACTGACTGCTCTTGCAGAGAACCCAGGTTAGGTTTTCAGCCCCCACATAGATACCTAACAACTACCTGTAACTACAGTTCCAGGGGACTCAATGCCTTCTTCTGGTCTCTACAGGTATTGTATGCTTATGTGATGCACTTAACATACATTCAAACAAAACATTCATACTCATAAAATAAAAATGAGCACATAAAATATTTAAATGCCACCTGCAATTGTAGTACTGGGTAGGAAGAGACAGGTAGATTCTTGGGGATGGTTGACCAGCCGACTTGCTGACTTCCACATCAATAAGAGATTCTTTTAAAAATGTTTTATTACTTTCATTTTGTGTGTATGAGGGTATTGCCTACATGTATGTAAGTGTACCTGTGTCCTACAATGCTCAAGAAGGTCAGAATTCAGGCTGTCAGATTCCCAGGAACTGAACTTACACATGCTTCTTACCCTCCATGTGGGTGCTGAGAATGGAAACCGGATCATCTGCAAGAGCAGCCAGTGGTCTTCATCACCAAACCATCTCTCCAGCCCCACCAAGAAGAGATTCTAAAGGAGACTAAGTTCCAGAGAAAAACAGTCAGTTCTGTTCTGTAGTCTACAAACAAAACCCACACAAACATGTACATGGACACAGAAATGCACATACCCATACACTACTGAAAAGTACATCTCCCTTCTAAATGAGCAAGTATCATTACTAAGTAGATTTGAAAAAGTTCAATAACTTTTAACCTTTAGGAGAAGGGACAGTGATTATAACTTAAGAGTTGCCCTTTAGAACACACATATACATATTTTAAGATCAATTGACAATTTCAAGAATTGTTAACAACTTTAGAAAAAAAAGGCTCATAGTGTTCAAAGTGTATTCAAATTTCTGTCAAACAAAAGTCACCCCCACACACATAAGGTCTGTAGTCTTTAGGGCACTTGGAATAGTCCCAGTTGATTGACTCTCTGTTCCTATAAAAACACTGAACCCACATGTCATGCAACTGAAGTACTTTTCAAATCATTAAATATTACTTTTCTGATTCATCCAAATTTTATTAGGGTATTTTACAGAGCTTTGGAAAATTGGATTAGTATTTATTGTATGTATAATTGATTTGTTCTTGACAGTTTCTAAATGATGACAGTTAGATGCCATCATTATGAGCTTCTTGGTACACATGTGAGGACAGGACTGTTGCTTAAGTATCTGTCACAGATTTGAATTTCTCAAAATTAAGAGCAAATGGTATAAGTTGTCCAGGTTGACAGATTTAAGGAATGTTGCCTCCAACTAAGACACATAGCTTTAATATTTAACTTTAGAAACTGGCATATTGAGCTGAGAGGATGGCTCAGTGGGCAAATGGCTTGCCTTCCAAGCTGGAGGAAACAAGTTTGATTCACAGGACCATTGTAAACTGCCAAGCATCCGAGTGCAGATCTGTAATCACAGTTTTGTAGAGGCACATATGGGTAGATCTACAGGGACAACTGGCCTCCCATATGAGTCTACCAGTCTACATTCAGAACAGTCAGAGACCGTGACTCAAAAGATGTAGATGGTTGTCCTGAAGATAACACACAAGGTTGACCTTTCACTTCCTGTAGAGTAGATCTATTCTCCCAGGGAAAAGCCTAATGAGCTGTGGACAAACACCCCTCCCAGAGTGGCATCAGCCAGGACCACCTTGATCAGAAAGATGAGGAGGACCTGGAAAGTCCTATGCCCCACCCACCCTGTCCATTGGCCTTGGATGTGAGAAGACCAGGGGCTAAATGTATTTAAACTGGGGGCACCAGGAGACCAGCTCTTTTTTCCCCTTCCCCATGGGCCACTTGGACTGGGAAGTTGCAAGATCCAAGCCTCGTGGATTTACTAATGTTCCTTATGGAGTGGAGCTTGGGCTTTGTTAGTAAGCCCAAGTAAACTAGCTAGAATTTGCCTGTGAGTGGAGAATTTTGTGTGTTTGTTGCAAGGCCTCAGAAGATTTGGGAGTTGCAAAGGGGGCAGGTTAAGTTGTTCTGCCTTTCCCAAAGAGAGATTTAAAACTATAAAAGCATACACCTCAATATAAACATGCAAACACAGTAAAATACATATAGCCATATTGTGCTAGTATTTCTTGAAATATATCATAGTTTTCTTATCCTTCTCCAAGTAGCTTACACAATGCTGAAACCTGTGATCATCCTTCCTCAGCTAATTCTAGACATACACCATGTCCAACTTTGAAATGTGCCCTATTTTTGTGATCACTGAAATGTTATTTCAATGCAGGAAATAATGTACTTCCAACTTTGGACAAATTAAACCTTCTTCATAGATCCAATTAGCACACAATTCCACTATTTCCTTTATATTTGTTAAAGGTTAATTGAAAAATGTTCCTTTGTCAGAGAAGTCTTTTTCTCAGAATAATGAAGATCATTTTTGGTTTAAATAAAGGCAGATTTCATGAAGGATTACTGCTGATAGTGGCCACACTACTTTCTCACATGCAAGTACATGTGTATGTGAGTGTTCACACATGTATTAATGTACAAGTACAGGTGTTCATCTAATGGTGTATTCCTTACTCCCCACCTTTTAAAAGAGTTTTCAGTTAGAAAACTCTCTAACTGAACCTGGAACTCTCTAATTCAGAAGGAATGGCTGCATAGGGAGCTCTGGGGACCCACTTGTCTCTATCTCTACTGTTCCTTGAGTTACACTTGTGCACCACATCACCTGACTGTTCATGTAGAACCTAGGATTTGAGCTCATATTCTCATGCCTTTGTGGGGTGAGCACTTTGCTGACTGAGCCTTTTGCCCAGCTAGATGCACACAACCAATTCTTGCTATCATGATTGGCATACTCGTTCATCTCTGATCACTGTGCTGAACAGCTATCCCCACACATACAATGGTGGGTATCATCCAAAATTTCTTCCCTGTACATGACTTTTTGATGGGCCCTAATATGTTCACTTGCTTCAAAATACTGACATTTCTGGTCTGCAAAGCTGCTATCTTGGTCTGCAAATACTGTGCTTGTAAACATTTGCAAGAGAAAGGCCAGAGAGAGTCTGAGCTATGGCACTGAATTAATAATGTAGTGGAAAGAAAGTCAAATTATATATTATGTTTTTGGCTCTGTGCTGTGAGCAAAACAAGGAATATTTCCTGTTTTGTTTACTGACTTTCCTGAAGTAGTTTACCTGCAGGTTTATTTCATAATCCCAGTTCTCATCCATTCCAAAGCAACCCGCATCTGCAATCCATGAAAGACCGTATTCTTCGGAATGAATAACGTGCAAGGCACTAACATTAATCTGTATTCTGTGATTTTTTAAAAGGATTTATATATTTACATTTTGTTTGTTAACATCAGTTATGAACTCCCTATGAAGAAACAGAAATTGCATACCATATCCTAAAGATTTCAGGATCTAAAACCTAAAGAAGTAAGTTTGCCCATATTATTTTATTATATGTCCCTCGTCTTTTACAGGTTTCCAAATATCAAGAAAATGTGTACTAAGACTGGAGAGATTGTTCAGCCTTTGAGAGCACTGGCTGCTCTGGGAAAGGACGTGGACCCTATTCCTAGTACCCAAACGGCAGCTAATAACCATCCATTACTCTTTTTCCAGGGGATCTGACACCCTCTGCTGACCTCTGTGGTCCTTGCTTAACATGGGTTCACTTACATATATCCACACAAGACACTCATACACATTAAAATAAAATATTAAAAGGAAACTGTATATACCCTGTGTTGAACAATCCCATTGGACTGCATTAAGAGCCACTGATATTTAGCTTGGATTCTCTATCATCAAAAGATATTGACAGACACTGGAAATGTAAGTCCTCAGAGAAGGCCCAATGCTTGACTGTAAGAATGCTGTTCCCAGTAATAGCTAATCCATTTTTAGATGTCTTCTTACTAAAAACTACTGTACTCTTATGTATTAGTTCAGGTGACAAAAGTGTCTGAGAATAATCATCTCAGTGAATGAAATGTTTTTCTCGCTCATTGTGTCAGAGCTTCCAATTCATGTCGCTATTCTTTTGAGGTGAGTGTGAAAAGAAATAATCGCGATAGAAGCCTGTGGTGGAGCAAAGATGGCCAAATCATTGCAGCTAAGAATGAGGAAGAGAGAGAGTCAGACAGAGAGATAGAAAAAGAAAGTAAAAAGGAGGAAGGAATGATAGATATGCAGGCACATGGATGGATAAATTAGACGATAGAAGGATGAACAGAGAGACAGACGGACAGATACATACATACATACATATATTCATACATAGGAGCATGTATGTATAGATAGATAGATAACACGTAAATATACAATACAAACAAGTGTATAGAGATGGATGAAAATATTATATATTGATGAATAATAGATATGTAATAGATGACAGACTCTGAAGGATGGATGAGTGGATAGATGATAATAGCTAAGCAGATACATGGATGGATGGATGGATGGATAAATAGATGATGATTTTGAAGGTAAATGATAGAAGAAATTACATAGATAGATAAACAGTTACTGAGGGACAGAAACAAATGCATTAACATCTCTTCTAGTTGTAGATCCCCACTGCTATATTTCTTCCTATGAGACCATATTTCCCAAGATCTCATTACTGCCTATTATCTAACCATAGAAAAATCTATTGATGAGGTTTGAGCCCTTATGATCAAATCATCTCCAAAGGCCCCAACTCCTAAACACACTTACATTAGGGACTAAGCATTTCATTTCAGATCATGAAACTAGAGGTCATATTTCAAACTCATCTTTACCCAAAGCATCATATTTGAGAACAATTTTGATACTTCTTTCCAAACAGTGGGATTGTCTTTTCTCCTGGGAAATGGATCATGGAGTCATTATTTGTGAATATCAGGGATTATGCCTGTTTTTTCTCCTCTTTTTATTTAGTCATGTTACAAATTAGTCATATATGCTATAGTGACAATAAGAACTCTCATCAAGGTTATTATCTCATCCTTCTGTGATATTTTTCTTTGAGTTTCATGTGTATCTTCTGATTCTGTGACTCCTCAGGATGTTTTAAAAAATGTCTTGCTGTACGAAGCAAATATACATATCTGAGAATCTCACTGACTTCCCAACAATTTCAGAGTAATATATGTCCTCTTTCAAAAACCAATATGACCGTTGGGATCCCTCTGAAGAAGCAAAAGTACCCTATGATACAAAGAGCAACACAAAGTGACTTTATCATGAGAAAACGGAATCAGAAAAATGCCCAGATATGTACTTGTTAAAGAAAGTCTCGGCCTAAATTCTAGGAGGCAGGAAACAGAAGCATGGTCATACCAACAGGAATCCACATTCTGAGACTCTACCTTTCATCCTTTCCCTTAGACTTGGCTTCTTCCCATTTACCTGAAATCTAGTGAGGGTGAAAAGTCCAAGGAGAGAAGTTCCAGAGACTCCTCTTCAAACACTTTTAAGTGGCATGTTCCATTGTGCAATGCAGAATTTAATACTTTATGGTTTTGCTTAAAGGTATTTTCTGTAACTGAGTACATGCACGATTAAATCAAGAGTGGATTGGGCCATTAAAGTTGGTTGAAGAGGAGAAAGGGTTCTTCCCTGAGTGAGGAGCAACACTTTGATGGTTTCTGATCACACCTCAAGAGCACTGTAGAAAAAAAGACATTTCCATGTGTGTTGCCATTTCCTGAAAATTGCTAAAGGGTACTGACAGAAAATTGCCTTTCAGGTCAGCTTCACCATGACAAATTCCATTGCAATTAAGGTTAGCTGTGATCGAGACAACAAGGGGAAAACAATACAAGAGATCCACTATCATAACAGGCCCCATAATGGGATCTCTGAAAAGAGGAAAAATCCTCAATTCCTATAAAGGAACTTCATGAGGAGATGCATCCACCATGTATTGCATGACAAAGGTCCTCAGAGCAAGCTCTTTCAATTCCCAAATATCAGGAGAAGTAGATCAATAGTAATACCAGAAAGACATAATCCTGCCTTCAGTGAGAAAACCTTCTACTCCTGGGAACATAGTGGAGTCCTGACTCACAGTTTTCTAGTGGGATATGAATGTTTCGTACCACATGACCTACCCTGCTCTGGTCAACATGTCTGGACTTACAATGCAGGAGGTAACTAGAAACACGTAAATTTATATTTCAAGGCTGTCCTTGGCTTACAGATGGGGCTTAGACCTGCTCCCATCTGCAAAGGAAAGAGAGAGAACGAAACACTTTTAAGAGCTGTAAGGTCAAAACAAATTCTCTTAACTCTGTCCATGTTGCGTGGGTGTGGACTTCTATATAGAGATAGAGGGTCTGTAATTTCACAATATGCCCAAAGAGCTTTCATCAGATTTTTAGGAGCCAGGGAAAGGGCTACCAGGGAAACAGAATAAGTGAGATATATACACACTGGGTTTATGGTCTTTGAGATAAGTAACCACAGAGCTATCCAGGAACAAGGAGACATTTACCCCTCTCTCTGCATGATAAATGGCACATCTCCCATGAACTCTGGATTGCCTAATGCTATCAGTTGAAGGGACTGTGTGATCTTCCCCAACTTTGAACAAAACCCAATGAGATTATGACACATTGCAGTTACTTTCGACAGAGTGTTCTGAAGGTTTTCCCATGCCAGTACTCAGGTAAGTACAATGATCGAAGCCTATGGACATGAATAGGTCTCCTTTAAACATCTTTCCTGAAAATAAATGCAATAGAGAAGAAAATTGAGGGCCTGTAAAATAATAACCAATAAAATTCTGAGGGTTTTCTTCTATTTCCTCAAACAATTAAAATAAAGGACCACTACTACTTTGTATTACGGTGACAACAAATTTGTTTATACCTAAAAATTCCACCACAAAGGGGAACCTTTAGATGTCAGAAGTAGGTCGTTAGCAGTGGAACTTTAAATGTAACAAAAATCTCCTGGTTCAAGACTTTGCTTCCAAATACACTGTTATATGGGGACTCACTGCCTCACACTTCCAGTTTCATTGAAGAACATATTTTATCATGCCTCATGTCCCCAAAATGATGCAGAGAAATTCACTGAAACCATGATCCTAAATCACTTTTCACTTAAGTATTTCCTGCCAGATACAGTCTCTGATCATTTGTAACTACGGATTCATATGACGTGTTCCTGTGCAGTTACTGAACTGGGACTCCAGAACCTGAAAGTGGGCTTCCCTTCTTGAATCACTCTATCACTTGCATCACTCTATTGGGGTGAAGAATTTCCTCGTATCAAGCACATATGAACATAATCATACAAACCTATATTTTAAAAAAACACAGCACAGAAAAGTCACAAGAATAAAACTTAACTGCTGTAGCAAGCAGCAGGTAAGTGCTTTATGGCTTGAAGTCTTTTAGATGGTAACATAGACTCACACAGATTTGTATAAATTGAAATATTAAACAAAGATATAGTATGAGTAAGCACAGAAGCAAAAGATGAAACCATCTCTTTGTTTATAAAAAGAAAAGATTAATATTGTAATTTAGGGTGGATTTATAGCCAGAACATTTATGGCTAGTTTTAACATTAAAACAAAAATAATTGCAATTTGGGGCTGAGGAAATAGATCAATCAGAATGTGCTATCCATACAAGCAAGAATGTGAATCTTGAGATTGTGGCCCCAAACCCATATAGAAAAACAATTCTTCAGGCTGGGAAGCACACACAGATATACACAAGTACAAATAAATAAAATAGGTATTTTAATATCCACTATGTTGCCAAATTCCAATCCAAATGGTACATCCAGGGTAACCAGAGAATACTTGATACTGATCAGTCAGGCTAGCCTAATTGGCACCTAATTGGCAAGTTCCAGGCCATTTTGGGAACTTGTCTCACCAAACAAGGTGAGCGGTTCCTGAGGCTGTACACAAGTAACCATCCTCCCTCATGTATGGGCACACATGGAGCTCATGCACCTACACAAACACCAACATGCATTCATATGCAGAAAGCTGAAGTTGTAACAGAAGAAGAAAAGAAATTCATGAGTCCATTAGAAATTATGCTTCAGAAATGACTCTGTGCACAGCCTGGAATCTGAAAGCAAAATATGTGGAAAAGAGAGCTCAGAGTTATATTATAGCAACATGGATTCTAACTCTTGGGGCTGGCAGGCAGCAAGAAAACCCAGCAAGAGTGAGGAAAGTAGAGTGTTTGGAGAGAGATCCCATTTAGGAAAAGGATGAAGCTTTGAATTCAGAGAGTTCAATAACTCTAAATCAAGATAAACTTAGAAAAAAAATCACATTTAGAGATGCAACAATGTGATCTTAAAAAATCGCAGAAGATGCAAAGATAGGATTAAAAACAGCCATGGGTGGGGAAGAGACATTACTCATAAAAATTAATAATTATGTGGACGCCTTTCTCTTTGTCAGTCATGAAGGAGGCACAAGAATAGAGTGTCTTCAGGCTCACAGGAGAAAATTGCTTGTTGCATTCGAACTGTGCTCTCACCAGCAGCAAAGATACCTAACACATCATTCTAGTAAAACCCAAAACAGAGCAGTTTTAGACAATGAATAAAGCTTTGACTTAACGAAGAAAAGCATCTCACGTGAGTATAAATTAGGAAGATTCAAGAATAGGGTGGAAGAAATGGGGAAATGATGGAGTCTAAATAAAAATGGTCATGGTGAGCCCATGCAATCATTTTTCACTGGGACCATGATGCAATGGTGTGAGAAAACCAGACAGGAGGGAAAAGAAACTCTAGAGTATGCGATTGAGATGATTGTAATTTCAGCATCGTGAGTCTTCTGTCCTGGATGGAATGAAGTATGAACATAGTGGGAATTTAAATTCTGTTTTTGACTATTAAAAAATTGTATAGCCAGCTTATACAGTGGAGTGCTAATCAATGAAGACAACATGATGTCATTTGCAAGAAAATGGGTGGAAAAGGACATAGTTATGTGAAGTGACCAAAGACAGAGTTATAAGCATCTCAAGTTTTCTGTCATCCCTTAATAAGAACAGTCTTGATGGAGTAAAATAACCCTAAGGTGGAAGGAGAGAAGTATAGTTACACAAGAACTTGGTTCCATGCGTGGCAAGCACATTAATAAATACAGTAGACGAGAACTTTGTGTATTCCTAAAAATAAGTGAGTTTGTTGATAAACGAAGTACTGGGACTCTGGAATCCTCCATTTGTTCTTAAATCATAAAGACCACTCTGACTCTGAACTCAGTCTCAGGCTGAGATAAGACAAGGCAGATCTCCAATGTGTGAGAATGTTGGAGAAGGCTGTATCTTGAGGAGTTCTTTCAAGAAGCACAAGCTACCATGTGTTGCATTCATCAAAAGAGCTAAGATTGTACTAGCATCAGCATATTACTGGGCCATTAGCCCACATGTGCCTCAAATATCCACGTTTTTGTAAAACTGATGACTCTTTAAATACCCAGTAATGACTGAAGGGTCATATATACATTTCTGCTGAAAGCCTTTCACCACCAATGTGATTATTATGAAAACCTGATAAAACCTGTATATATTGCTTGTCATTGCCCAAGTTTTTCTAGTAGAGGCTAGGACTGAGCCTTCTCAAACAAAGGAGTAACTTTCTCTACTTCTTGAGTAGGGTTTGCATCATCTGGATTGGCAAGTCTTGGGTTAATGCCCAAAAAGGTCAATGGAAGTAGAAACGCAATTGTTCAATAATAGGAAGGAGATGGTTGGAAAAGAGAAGGAAAAGATGATCAAAGTCCTTAAATGCAAAATAAAAACCTAAAAATGACCATTAGGTGAGGCGTCACGTTGGTCAGCAGAGGCAGGTGGATCTCAGTGAGCTCAAGGTCAGCCTGGTATACATAATGAATTCCAGGACAGCTGGGGCTACGGGGAGACCCTGTCTCAAAAAGTCCAATAATAATAATAATCACACTCTGACACTCTTTTAGACAATGAATATCACTAATTTAGAAATCATCACAATAACTTTATATGGGACAGAAACTGTGTTGCCTTCCAATTCAATAGAGAAAAATTAAAGAAAGCAAAATCCTCAGTCATTCAAAATGCACAAAGGGCTAGTGGGATAGCTCAGTAGGCTAGGGCTGATGACTTGAGTTTAAGCCCCAGGAAACACATGGCAAAAGGAGAGAATTAGGTTCGTCAACTTGTCCTCTCCTGACCCCAGCACACACACAGAGAAATAGATTACTTACAATTTAATAAAATGTGATAGAAAAGAGAAACAAAATGAAGGAACAGAGACATGAACACCAAATGAAAGATCAGAAATCAATCTGAAGTATAATATGAAGAACAGATCTAAATAGTTGAAATCATTAAAGAGTGATTTTCAGATTTGATTCATAAACTTTCTCATTCTCAACCCAGAAATAAAATGACTCTTTTTGGAGGGGGGTGTCTTTTTGAGACAGAATCTCCTGTTGAATCACAAGAGAGAGTCCACTGGAAACTGTTGGAAATTGTTAAGTTTGACTTAATTTTGCACACTTAAAATGGAGAGGCTGACTGCATTCTGTGTCTGAAGCCCTATTCTTACACATTTCATTCTGTATTGCTGTGACACCTCTGAGTCACCACCTTATCAAAAGACAACTCCTTCCAGGGAAACTTGTAGACAGATTGCTATGGAAATCATCTATGGTTAATTACATAATTCCAGTAATGCAGGAGAGTCTATCTGCTCTATAGAAAATCTGCAGAATTTATAATGGCATTAGAGTATTATACTATCATATAAAACCATTTGCTAATCTTATCGTTTTACATATAAACTGAATAAGAAATGTAAGTATTGATGGCTTCAGTTATTTACTGATGATCTTATTAGAGTATGTATACATAAAACCCTGTCCAACAGCCTGAAGAGAGTTGGTTTCCCAGTGAAACACCTTTAAAACACAATCCGGATCTCACAGGAAGTAGTGGGTGACCCTTACCGACCAGGAAGAGATGGACAGACAACATTCTGGACCCACTTGGAAGGTTACTTGGTTGAAGCTGTTGAAGGATCCTTAATTTTGTAGACCATGCCCCTGACATTATAAGCTTTCAAGGAAAATGTATGGGCCCAGGTCCAGGGGATGGTGTGTTTCAAATTTCAAATCAGAGATTCCCATATCTTCTTTGGAATAAGGCAGTATATACTTGTAGAAAGTTAAAAAGCATATATGCAATCGGGTACACCAAATTAGTGTTTTGTCTAATTTACTTTATTTTTGATATGTGTGCATGAGTGTTTTTCTGTAGATATGTAGGTACTCTTGTGAATGCAATGTGGGCAGAGGCCAGAAGACTGCATCAGATATGCTAGATCTGGAGTTACAAATGTTTTTTAGCTGCCATATGGGTGCTGGGAACTCAACCCAGGTCCTCTGCAAGAACAACCAGTCTTCATAACTGCTAAGGTTCCTAGGCCCCAAGGAATGCTTTTAAGTAAAGTTTCTTATGATCCTTTCTCTTTTAGCTCATTTATCTTATCTGCTGTGGTAGTTTGAGGGAGAAATGTCCTCCAAGGCTCCTGTATTTGAATACTTGGTCCACAGTTGGCTGCTCTGTGTGGGAAAGTTTGGAAACATTTTAGGTGTAGGAGATTGATAGTAGATGTATGTCATTTGGGAGTGGGTTTGAGAGTTAATAGCCATTTCCTGTTGTCTTTCTCTTTGTTTCCTGTTTGTGGCTAAACTATAATCAGAAACCATGCCTTCCACACAGTCATGAACTCATATCTCTCTGGAACCATAAAACAAAATAAATGCTTTGTTCCATAACTTTGTTTTGCCCAGAATATTTTATCACAGAAACAGAAAACAAGTACTTGGTTGTTCCACACACACACATCTGTCTCAACCATCTCCATGAATCTCTCTCATATATGTGGAGGTCCCATTACTCTCATATGTACACTGATACAGTACACTATGCCAAAGGCCGCCCAAAAGTAAAGAACGTCTTGTGACTAAAAAAAATTAAATTACCAGAAATGTCTTCATGCCATAAATTATTCTAAGTGTAAAGCTTCTAAGAGTTGGGTACCATATTTGTTTATCCTTTTATTGCCAAATGCATTTTGATATTTGCAGATCAAAATTTGAAATTTTGATCTGCAAATATCTTGAAATAGTACTTATAGGTACTAATAGGTACCTACAGGTACAAAGATTGCTAAAGTGGATTTTATTTCAGATGAAAAGATTAGAGGAGTCAGAGCTGGCGCTATGATCCTATAATCCTCCCTACTCAGGAAGCTGGGTAGGAGGACCAGCATCAAACAAGCCAGGGTGAGTGAAGTGGTTCAAATTCAGCCTGGGAAAATTAGTGAGACTTGGTCTCAAAAGACAAAGATACACAGAGGGCTGGAGAAGCACCTCAATGGTAGACCAACAGTCTTGCAAGCAGAAAGCATGGGGTCTGATCTCCAAAATCACAAAACTGACTTTTAAGTAAAAATAAACAAATGTCTTGAAATCACCTTGTATGACTTACCCTGGAGAGACATGACCATCTATCTACTCCAGACAGGGCAGCAAAAACGTACCAAAGAAATGATTCCCCTCATCCCTAGGTAGTGGACCTGTGACTTGATTGTAGATCTGGCATATAGATAACTCAACGACAGCTATTTCACCTAAACATTCACCACAATTCAAAAAAACTGCATATTGGGATCTCCTTACATGAAGCTTTAGCTCAAAGTCCTCTCAAAAGCCTTGGTACTGACTATATAATCTTGGGAGTGTCCTTCTGAATCTTCTAAATTTCTTTAACTTTTTTAGCCTTTTAAGTTTTGTTTACTTCCAAAGTTTGGCAAACCTTCTTCATCTCCCCAGAAGAAAATGTTTCACTCCAGAGGAAATATCTAAATAACACTTTCTACTGACAGTTTGCATTGTTCATGAAGGGCACAATAATATACTGGGCACTTTTTTACATATATACTTTTGGTATTCATATAACCTGACCTCATTAATTGATACCCTAATAAAATTCATATTTGGGTCCTTCACTTGACTGCCATTGACCTGAGTACACAGATTTAAGTCTATACATTTATAATCACCTAATTTTTGAAAAGGGGCTCAAAAATACATATTAAAAATGGTGCTGGTTCAACTGGATAGCTCTACGTGTGGAAAGAAAAAACGAGAATCCCATCTTACCCTCATCCCCAAATTTAAATCCTAATGTATGAAGAACCTCACCAAAACCCGATACACTGAATCTAACCAGTAAAGAATATACAACATACAATAACCTATAGGTATAGATAGTGTAGACATTAATAAGAACAATTCACAAATGAAACTACAGAAAACTTCATAGCTCTTGTGTAGCAAATGGCACTGTCATTCCTGTTAAGAGAAAACCTGAATACTGTGGGACATTTACAGCTATACATCTGACAAAGTGTTCATACCTAGAATATACAATGAATTCAAAATACCAAACATCAGACAATAAGCACCCAAATAGAAAATCAGGGTTAAGGAACTGAAGAGACAGGTCTCAAAAGACTAAAATGAAATGGCTGAGGAACATTTTGCACAATATTCGACATCTTTGGCCATCAGGGTAATGCAAATTAAAATTATTTGCCATTTCTTTTTACCCCAGGCAGAATGACTAAGATCCTGAAGCTCACTGTAGACAAATACTGCCTGACAAATTGGGGGAACACTTATTTATTGCTGGTGGGAGTGCAGACAACACTCCCTCTGTGAAAATGCAAGTGCAGTTTCCTCAAAAAGGTGGAAAGATATACCACAGGATCTGGCCATGTATCCACACACCCAAAATACTATATCACCTCTTACACAGATATGTGGTCAGACTTGATCACTACTGCTTGTTTCACAATAGTCAATAAATAGAAACAGCCTAGGTATTCATCAGCCACTAAATGGATAATAGATATTTTGTATGTTTACAAAATAGAATATTACTCAACTGTTAAACTGTAGAATATTCCTAAAATAGATAAGTATTTTAAAAGGTTTACATGGTGGTCCCCTAGTATGCGGGCATAATATCCCTACCTGATACCACATGACACAAAATATAAAGCTCTAGGAATGGGCTCCTTCATCAAATACAAAGTCCAGCTTCAGGAATGTGCTCCTTCATTTGGAGTTGGTGGCCATGGGTTCCCTTAGACCAAGCAATATAGGCTATGGCTCCAGGTTGCCATCCAGAGGTGGATGGTAACATTCTTTTGCTGAAGGTACTATATATGTGAGTTGTAGCAGACAGGAAATCAAGGAGTTACTGATCTAGAATCGTCATCTCTACTGCATAGATTTCACTATACAAGAAGGCAATGTTCATGCTACTGGAAGAGAGCAGTCATCATCAATCTTACCTAGATGTGAACCCTGCAAGCTCTAGTAATGACTGGCTTGTCAAGATTTGAAACTGAAGCAATAGTGACATGGAAGTTATGTACAAAACCAACCAACATCTGATTGGATGCAAGGCTTGAGTCACAAGGTAGAACCCATCCCTGCCACTGGTATCAGAATCAAGAACCTATGGGGTACACAAGATACAGGCATAGGGGAGAGCCTACTACTATTATCCTTATTAATGCACAGTGTTTGCTAAATTGACTCATAATGTCTTATTGTTATAGTCATGGATTATTACATCATTCAGATCTCACAAGAGAAGTTGCTTCTTGAAGAAGATGTGATTCATCAAGACACTGCATGGGTCAACATGTGGAGAATAAGAGACTGGAAAGAAACCATTCCGAATTCCAGTGATGAATCTGTATCACAACCACCCTCCAAGTCTCTTGGATCACGGAGGAAGAAAAAGAAAAAGAAATGGCAAAAGGCAGAGTGTTGGACAACATTAAGGGGATAGTGTTTTCTGGACACTATTTTCTGGCTGGTTGCACTTAAAAATCTACACCATGAACCACATCCTTTCATGGCCAAACTACAAAAAGTTCCTAGCATGGAATTGGGAGGTGGACACAAAGATATTAACTCAGCATCTTCTGGCAATCAATAACTGCTGGGACAGGTGGAATAAGCTTTCTCCAAGGCCATAATTCCCAGTAAGTTGGCCATGTTCATTAAGATGGACCTGCACACAAGAGTATTTGGAAAACACAAATTGGACTTGAGAAGCATTTAAAAATAAAGGAGGCAACATGGGGCTCTGGGGTGCTGTGGAAGATCTGGGAAGAGATGGAGGATTTAATATTAAATATTAAAATATATCTAAGGAAGTCTTAAAAGAATCAAAATGTTAAAAAATTTAAATACTGTATTTATAAAATAGTGTATTTTATTTATTTATACTGTACTGTATTTATAAAAAGTATCTTGATTCTGAGAAAAAAATCTATGTATTATTCAGACAGATCATGTGTGTGTGTGTGTGTGTGTGTGTGTGTGTGTGTGTGTGTGCAGGAATCCTCCTAAATTGCTTTCTTCTTTTCCTTATGGAGTAGTCTATCATAAAATGTGGCAAACACTGAAGTGGCTGGGCTGGTTGCCCAACATGCTGTAGGGATCTGCCTTCCTCGGGTTCATATGCCCACTAATGACTCTGCAGACACATACCTCCCATCCTGGCTTTTTATGTGAGATCTTTCAATGTGAACTTAGCTCCATAGGTGTGTGCAGCAAACACTTTCCCCAGTGAAGCATCCTCCAGCCCCAAGAGGAAAGATTACTATTCAGGAAGGACCTATCAACCACCCCGCAAGACACACATGGTTGCTTTTCTTACTCTGACAAATATACTGTTTCATCTTTTCCTGAGGGAATGCTAGAAACTGTTGATACTTGGGAAACATGGATTTGTTTCTGTTTTTTGAGCAGTGCTCTGGGTCTTGTCTATGATCACTTGGTTCACAGGGTCAATTCATATTTTGTTTCCCAATTCTTATCATAGTTAATCATAAATAATAGTTCAAAGGATCCTGTACTTTACTAAAGTCGCTTTAAACATAATGTACTGTAATTCACTCGGGTAAAAGTTG
Organism: Eospalax fontanierii; assembly: GCA_035773235.1. Lineage (NCBI taxonomy): Eukaryota > Metazoa > Chordata > Mammalia > Rodentia > Spalacidae > Eospalax > Eospalax fontanierii. Next base: position 2,934,475 of record JAJHUQ010000048.1, on the reverse strand, counting down.
TCTCAGAAGAGAATACACTGTGAAAAATCCTGAGGTTGCAAAGGGTGGTGCATATATAAATATGCATATATATAAACAACCTCTTATATACCTACCAACTTAACTTTCCTAGGATGTTTCAATACTGCCTGAAGGAAGTTGACTAGTTCAAGTTTGGGGTAAACCGTTGGAATTTGCAAGTTTTACTTCAAGAAATCTATGTATGAAAAAAAAAGGAAAGCAATTATTCAAGCTCACTTTATAAATAAATAGTTCCAGATCAAGTTTTTAAATTAATTAATTTTACTTTTGTGCATGTATGTGTTGCCTGCATGTATGTAAGTGTTCCCCTGTCGTGTAATACCTGTAGAGACCAGAACATGTTAGATCCCCTAGAACCAGTTGATAGGTGCCATGTGGGTCCTGGGAACTGAACCTGGGTCCTCTGCAAGAGTGTGACTAAGCTATTAGCTGCTGAGCCGTCTCTCCGGGACCCAAATCAGTTATGAAAAGAAAACAGTAGTAACAGAAACATCTTTCCTCTTTTCTTGGTAGTGAGCATGGATTTATTTATTTTGAAAGGAGTACTAAATAGCTGTGTGTCATATAATACATATTATGGGATTTGGTGTATTTGTCAAGGATGATTGAGTTTCTTACATAAGGATCAGAAAACAGATCTCCACCTGCTTTTTTCAATTAAGACTGCTTTATGTATATGAATATATTGCCTGCATGTATGTAAGTAGACCCATGTCTGCAGAGGTCAGAGAGAATTTGATTCCTGCTGAACTGGAGCTATGTGGGTTCCTAGCAGACATGTGGGTGCTGGGACTCTAACACAGCTCTTGTGCTCTTAACTGCTGAGCCAAACCTCCAGCCCTTGACATGCTTTTGAACTCAGCCATCACAAAATGGGATCTGAGAGATGAAGGTGTGCATAGAAGAGGTAGTTGAGAGAAACACAGGTTTCAACAAGTTGCTTACCTTAGGGGAGTCTGGGAGCAGAGAAACAGTAACCAAAAGCCACAGTTGGGGTAAGAAGGAGTTCCCAGGGACTCTCTCAATGGTGTAGATCCACAACAAACAACATCTCTGGTAGACTTATTACCACCCAATAACACCATCCCATTCCAAATCTGTTAGCAGACAAATGTATTGGTGATATAAGAGCACTTAGAATCTGTTTTTCTCTCAGTGATGCGATTCCAGCATCCAAGGATAAAGATTTCATACAGGAGCCTTGAAGGATTGCTTCATACCACACTGAGAGTCAGAACCATAGTGAGGCTGGTATGTGAGCAGATACTGCTATTTCTGTCCCTGCTCATTACAGGAACTGTGTCACACTGACTAAGTGGGGTCTGTTGCCAATGAATTGTCTCTGCAGAGCAGCTGAGATGTTACCCTTTCACATAATGTCCTGCCAAACCTAAGGCTGATGAACACTTGGCATTCTGTTCTGAAAACATTCAAACTTATTTCTAATTTGTGAAAAAAAATAAATACAAAATTTCAACACTGTATTATAATAAGGCTTATTCTGGGATCACAGGCAACTACCACATTTGGCAGTTGTCAAAATATTGGGACTCAAATGCTATTTGAGGATTTCACTTGAAAATTACTTCCACTGGTGCTTCTCCTGTATGAAGATGAACTCGAACATGCCCTTCTCCTCTCTGCAAACACAGTTCAACTGACTCTTTTATTCCCCTGGTGGTTCTTTCTTCTGGATTTTCCCAATGAGTGAATGTAAAACTGATTTTATTTCTTAATGTATGTTCAGATTCAGTGGTGTTGCCTCATGCTAGTAATTCATACCAATCGAATTCAGTGGTTTTCTCCTATCTGCTCTTCTTCCTTCTTCCTTCCTTCATTTATTCTTTCTTCCTGTCTTTCTTGTGTTTTATTTTTTGGTATATTTGAGACAAATTCTCTCTGTAGCTTCAGCCTGCCTTGAAATCATTATGTTAGAGCAGGTTGGCCTGAAACTCACAGAGATCCACCTGCCTCTGCCTCTTATGTACTAGATTAAAGGTGGGTACTACCATGCCTATACCAATCTTTTTTATTATTTTAATGTTTGGATGGTTATATGATTTGTGTGTGTACAAGTTCATGTTTGTGAGTGTGTCTGCATGCCACAATATGAATGTCACAGCTGAACGCTGGATATCAATTCACACATATACCTTGCTTGAAGTACGCTATCATTTTGTTCAGACCTTCACATACAAGGACGGCTGATTAAAAAACTTCTAGAAATTCTCTGTCTTAGCTATCAATCTTATCCTATGAATGCTGGATTATAAATGTGACCTCCAAGGCTACAGAGATAATACAGACATTAAAAGCATTTGTTGCTTTTCCAGAGGGCTCAAGTTTAGTTCCCAGCATCCATGTCTGGAGGCTCACAACTGCCTGTAACATTAACTCCAGGATATCAGGGCCTCTTGCTTCCTTGGGTACTTACATGGATTCATACATGCACACACACACACACACACACACACACCACACAATTTAAAATAAAACAAATCTTGTGGCAAGAGAGATCGCTCAGTGGATAAGAGCCCTGGATACTCTTGCAGAGAACCATATTCTGCTCTCTGCACAAGCATAGCACTTAACAGTTATTCATAACTCCAGTACCAGGGAAGCTAATGCCCTCTTCTGACATTCATGGGAATTGCATGACATGGGTGTAATTACATACATACAGACAGCACACTCATAAACACAAAATAAAAATAATAAATAGCATTTTAAAGCATAAAATAAATATCAAAAAATAAAAATAGTAAGTAAATAGAATAAATGTGCCCTTCTGTGCCTTGCTTTATGTGGGTGCTGTGGATTGAAATGAGATCTCGTACTTATCAACAAGTACTTTAACCACTGAGCCATCTGCTGAGACCAGACTTCAGTGATCTATTTTGTCTATTCTGAGTTAAAAGTGCATTCAGGCAACGGAGCTTCATCATCAACCCAAAGATATTTTACTGTGGTGATTTTGTGGTTGCTGTTGTTGAGACAAGGTCTCCCTGAAGTCCCAGCTGACCTTGAACTTTCTACATAGACCAGGCTGGCCTTGATCTCACAGGGATTAAAGATGTGGGCCACCACATGCAGATAGTGTTGGGTTCTTAAAGGTAATGCATCCTATATTGTAGATGGGGCTGGAAAGATGACTCAGTGCTTAAAAGCACTGGCTGTTTTTGCAGACTATCAGAATTTGGTTTGGCAGCTAACCTGGGTCTAAAACTCCAGTTCCAGAAGGTCGAGCTCCTTCTTCTGATTTCCATAGGCATTGCATGACATGGAATGCAAAAATGCTCATGGACATGCAGGAAAAACCCTCACAGAAATAAACAATAAAATAATTAAATCAAAATGTAAACATGGGACATTTGAAAATGTTATTCTAATGAAACTGAACCACATTTTATCATTTTCCTTGAAAACTTGCCACCGATACATATGATATTTATGTGACCAGTAAATAAATGATAAAATGTACTCTATTTGTATAGTTATTTAAATTACAAAAACATAAACATTAAACCAGAAGCAATCCTACATCTCTTAACTCATCATACAATTAAATAACTAGAGGTAAAAAATAACTGGTGATCCCAATAAAACAGGAAGCATCATGGGAAGTCTTGGAAACTCAGGAAGAGACAACACAGAGAGGGGAAGTGAAAGCAGCCCCTCCTACACAGAGGAAGCACTTCATTAAACTGGAACTCTGTACACAAGGCTCTGTGGTTCACCAAAACCGACAGAGGAAAGTGTGGTTTACTGAAACCGACAGAGGAAAGTTACTTCAAAGTATAAACAGGAGGAGCAGCTCAGAATTTCAATTGCTTTCTGGTGAAAATCAGAATATTATTCTCTGGGAGATGTGACTGTGTGAAAGAGAGAGAGAAAGAGAATGAAACAGAGAAAGAAAGAAGAGAGAGAAAGAAATAAAAAAAGAAAGAAACAAAGAAAGAACAGAAGGAAGGAAGGGTGGAAAGGAGGGAGGGATGGAGGGAGAAAAGCAAAATATCAGAATTCCATCGTGCTGAAAGAGTAATATGCCATCATTCCTCCACACCGCCTCCACCACTAGAAAACTCCACTGCAGTGCCCACACTTAACTGCAGCAACAGGAGAATTTGGCCCTGATGGAGAGGTTCTGTTTACCGAATGCCAAGGAATGGAGGGGAAATCAATGACATTCCAAGTTCAGTTACTGTAATCAGAGGACAAAGAGGAGAGGTCACCTATTCCACCTGATGGGACCTCTCACTACATGTGGAAAGATTTAAATTCAAAGGCAGGATAATCCCCAAACACAGAGACAAGATCATCAAAACAAAACCCACCCTGGCCGGTCCCATCACCTGGAACAGTACCATAAGAGCCCTGAAGTCTCCATCTGAGCATCCTCTGAGGGCAAGCACTGGCTCATAATCATAATGCCAGATCCAGCTTCATTGGCTGATCTTTGAATCCCTCCCTTTCTTTTCCTTTTGAAGTTGGCAATTCTCCAAACATAATCTGCATTCTACATGTGGGGTAAAAAATCTCTCAGATGTCATCTTCAAAATGTATCCCTTGGGGCCGGTGTGGTCTGACACCTCTTTAATTCCAGGACTCACAGAGGCAAGTGGATCTCTCTGGGATTGAGGCCAGGCTCCTGTACAGGGCAAGTTCCAGGCCAACTGGGGCTACAGAGATTCCATGTCTCAAAAAGAAAAAAATACAAAACTATAACAAAAACAAACATTTAAAAAAATGAAACATATCCCATAGTTTTCAAAGAAAAGGTCAAGTCCTCAGTGGGACAGCTATATTAAACGTCACTTCTCTCAGAGTTCAGGAATCATGGATGAAGAGGAGGCAGAAGACAGTAAGACTTAGAGGAAGTAGATATCTGTGCATCACAGGATTTCTTAGACGTGAGAGCACAGTCGCTCACATAGAAGCCTGGGAATTGTGACAAGAAGCACAAGACCCCAGAGAAGGTCAAGACAGTCAAAAGTCCAGCCTGGATAAGAGAAGGGCTCATAAGGCCTCTCCATAGCTGACCAGCTAATTGCAATTGATGACTGCTGCAGGAAAAAGAGTAAATCATGTTTAAGGTTCAGACTCTGAGTATGTTCATCAGGCTCGAGTCCACGAACTCATGTGGATGGTTATTCTGGGACACAAATCTGAGTTTATAGCCTTAAGCAGAGTGCAGACATTTAATGGGGGTTTAAAAAAGGGAATGCAGATATGGGAAGTATCTAAATATGATCAAAATACACTACATGAAATTCAATTTCAAAAAAAGTCAATTTCAAAAAGTTTTGAGAAAGTAAATAAGATTGAAGGCAATAGAAATTCTTGTTTCTGAACTCAATATCTCTCCCACAGTTCCAGAATTCTTATTGGTGGTTACTGTCTGGAACATGTGTCTCAAGGTCATGCTGTGGCCTCCAAAGACCTGAAAAAAGGAGCACTTGGAACAGAGGAACAAACTTATGGGAAAGTAAAGGAAAATTACAGGGTGGATAAAAAGCAGTATAGGCACAGTCCACCACGCTCAGTGCTGAACACCCCACAAGTGTTTGACAATAAGGGAAGTGGGGGCAGAGGCGGGGCCATTGTTAGGGGGCAGTTAGTGGCTTTGTTTGAAGACAGGAGTTATATCACTTCACCAGATGAGTTCCCAGGTTGCTAAGCCATTCCTGCAAACTGCCTGTTTCAGAATGAATACCACAGGTCTTTAAGGCCTAAAAAAGCAATGCATTTGCAAGATAACCTTCCATACAAGCATTTTCAAATGGGGACACTGATAAAATAACTGTCACACTACCATAGCCATGGGGTGCTCATTGCATAATACCCTTGACTAAAAAGTCTATGTCTCATTTGTTAAATGTGTGTGCCAATCAAAAATGCAACAAAAATTAGAAAGAAGCCACTTAGCTATTTGTAACCTTAAATAATAAACATCAAAAATCATTACTTATTCAAGAACTGTTATCAAATTTTTCAGACACAGTGCATCTCCAGGTTGACTTTGGGTGACATTTGATGACAAATATGCAAATTTCCCTAAGTGACTAATGTTGCTATCTGTCAACATGGAACCTTTATGACGTGGAGCCTTGCTGGGAGTAAGGTGTGAGAGCTTATAGACTCACCCCACTCTGGTATTTTCTCTCGATTTCTGTGGACACACACAGAAGGCTTGATCTCTCAACCTTCTGCTTCCTCACGTACAGCTACAATTCTACAACATTATGGAATCTCCCCCTGGAACCCTAAACAAAATAAAGTTGCCAATAAGTCACTTTGGACCAGGGTGTTTCAACACTGCAACAAGAAGTAACTAATACCACCCACTTTTAGTTTATAAATTTAGCAATGATCTTTTATATTATATAGAGTTTTGTGGGGGGTTTGTTTGTTGTTATGGTAATCAACTAATTCACAGTCTTCTTTTATTATGAATGCGTCCTGTATCCTAAGAGTACAGTTAATTTTGCTGCCTTCAGTTGACTGAGAAGCACCTATAGTAGTCCACGGCCCAACCCTGGATGCACCCCATCTCATCTGATCCCAGAGTCAGGCCTGCTTGGTACTTGGCTGGGAGAGGTATTTCGGACATCCCAAAAGGACCCACTGTGCCTGCGTCCGTAAAGATGTTTCCACAGAAGACTGGTGAAGGATGGAAGACCGAGGACCCTGAAAGTGAATGAAAACATTCTCTGCAATACAGGACCAGAAAGGATAAAATGTGGAGAGAAGGAAAAACAGACTAACAGTCCTCTGTCCTTTCCACCGTGACTTGTCCAGAACCTCTGAAAATCCTCAAGATCCATCAGCCAGAGTCATTCCTTCTGGCTAGATGTTTCTTCTCTGGTATTTGTTACAGTGATGAAAATTCAGATACGACAAGGACACTGCAGAAAGTTTGCCACTTTCTTGGTTGCACTGGAAATTTCTTCTTGGCTTTGCTGTGAGGGATGGAATTCATTTATTTTTCCCAAATTGCTGTGGGTATTTGCTACACTAGCACTTATTTATTTATATGTCCACAATTATTTTGCTAGGGAAACAGGTCTATCAGCAGCATGTTTCCTTACAAACAGAAGGACCTGAGCCTGATACTCAGAATGCATGGACAAAAAGCCAGACAGAGTGGAACATGCCTGTAATGACAGCCCTGGAGAGCAGAGATAGACTGTTCCCTGAAGCACAGTGCCTGGCCTACTTCGGTGCCCCAGCCTGCAGGGCAACAGCTAGGGGCACAAATCTCAGGTACCTGAAAAAAGAATATAGACAGAAGGCGGAGAAGAGAGATGGCTAGTAAGTTTTAGATATTGATCAAGCCAAGCCAAATTTATTAAAAAGCCACAATCTTTTATACCAAGGAATTTTGAGACACTGAACCACAGTAAAAGCTTTACAGAGGAAGTTGGGGAGGGGGATCAGAGTCACGTGTTGTTTTTCTTCAATCTCATCTCTTACAACATATTTTTTAACAGCTTTACATTACATAACTGATTCACTTCAGACTAGCAGTCAGCATGTTTCTGGTGGTCAATGTCTAAAAATCAACCTCTTTAGGAACTATTTCTTCTTAGCTTACTCAAGCTGTATGCACAGGATATTCTGCAAGTTGCAGAGTTATTTTAAGCTATTGTTTGGTCCTCATCACATAGTGAGTTCCTAATGAACCATGAGACAAAATCTAGGTGTTTTGTACATAAGTGGAAAGAAAGAGGAAACATTCCCTATTTGCATTGCAAAAATTGGCAAGGCCTTCTTTCTATTTCATCATTAGTCACAATTTCAAAGTCATTATTTTTCTTTCCTTTATTGTTGAAAATCATTTCACATTTTTACAGTGAGATCCTTTTGTATTCTTTTAACAGCTTAATAGACAGGTGAAAATGATTAGATTTACAGGTGACTTATATTAGGTTCAAAAAAGGGAGGTTTAATGTACAATTAATGTCAGAATAAGGGAACCATCTGTCTCATCTGACTGATGGTTACCAATTTATGTATTTTGTTCTGTCAAACAATGATCTCAAGTACCACAAAAAATTCATCTTTAATCAAACATTCTGTCCCCTGAAGCCTGGATAACCACCTTGGATGCTTCATAAGACTTTTAAATGGGTGAGCTATAGCAGAAATATGCTTCTCACTTTTAAATTTTTTTTAAATTTTGTGTATTTATGTGTGTCTCTGTGTGTGTGTGTGTGTGTACCTGAGTATACATAGCAGGAGATAACAGAAAAGAGGACCTCAAACTGGATTTAGAAGCAATTTTGAGCCACCTCAAAATTTGGGTGCTAGGAGCCAAACGTGGGTCCTGTATGACAGGATCAAGTACTCATGAGCAATATCTCCAGCCTTGTTCCTGTCATTTTAAAACACTCATTGATTTATTGTCTTGTCCATAATTGACTAATGGTCTGTCACTCACTTTGCAAATTCCCTTCGAATTTAGTTCCAATTTGTAGTTATTTCTTGGTGCTGTGGATCAAACCCAGAATCTTGTATGGACTAGACAAGCACTCCAGCATGGATTCCCTCACTTTGTCAGTTGATCCCATCCATACACCACAGAAAACATTTTGATAATCATACTGTGTTGACAAAGGTAAAATCTGAAATGCAAAATAAAAATTCTGACTAATGGAATGCCATTATTACCAAATTGTTTTTTAAGACTTATTTTTAATTATGTGTCACTATGCGGGTCATTACCCGTGTGCTGGCACCCTCAAGGTCAAACCCATAGTATATTTCCATGATCTGGAGTAACAAGTAATTGTGAGGCATCCTTTCGGTTGCTAGGAACAGATACTGAGTTTTCTGCAAGAGAACTGCATAAAAGTAGAAGAGTGTAAATTGAAAAAGCAATGTCTCAATCACTGAGCCATCATTCCAGCCCCTCACATTATTTTTACTTAGTATCTTTGAGATATTATTCCTACATGTGACCTCAAGCTTCAGATTCATCTTCAATTTCCTGGTTTTGGATGACAAAATTCTTGATAGCTGTGTGATGACAAAAACAATGGTTTCTTTCCTTTTACTTATTTAGCAAGAGTTAATGAGATTGTGGGCAAATTAGTTAGGGCTTAAAAACTTGTAGACTATCAAAATGTGGGTAGAGAAAATACTAATGCATCTTTCAACTCTCATCACCTAGACTTCCTCATGTACCATTGAACAGAAAAAGGCACAGCTGACCAAAGTATTGAGAATAAGAGACTGCAGAGGGCATGATGTATATTAATCCTGACTCACTAGGGGTTCAAGGGCCATTGTGGAAGAGGGGGGTGGAAAGACTCTAAGAATGAGGGCAGTGTCTTCCACACCTCTAGAAACTTGGTCATATGAACCTACAAGAACAGTGACAGCATGGACAAGACCCACACAAACTCAGTCAGATAAAAATACAGAACAGAACTGGGAAAAGAGGCTACAGACCCCAAAGCTTAGCCAAGGATCTATTAACAAGTGATCATTGCTGGGTGAGGGAGAATTGATCTTCTTTAAGGGAGTGATACTAGATAGGCTGACTACACCCCAGTGAATGCATGCACATCAAGGGACATCTGGTTACAGATGTATGAGACTTGATAGGACTTAACATATGACAGAATGCATGAAATTTGAATAGAGAGATGATGGGGAGTGCATATAGGGAACAGGGTCTACATACATAAGATGCATGATGTGAAATGCAAAAATATTCAGGCAACATATAAATTTTGAAAAATATCAAAATACAGATTCTACTTGCCTTTGGAATTCTCTCTGTCTCTAGATAGACTGACAAATGATAGATAGATGATAGATAGATAGATAGAAGATAGACAGTCCATTCTCTCACAGTATTGCATAGTGACAAGAAATTCAAGAATTCTAATAGACAAATGCTCTATCAGTGACACACAAGCATAGCCTGGTAAATTTAGTTTACCAATAAAACAAATGCTGAAACCATGTTGCTGATAATTCTTTAGAAATATAGATTCTTATTCAATTTTATGGGAACATACACATGGTTTGTTTTAAAAGTAAAGTGTATAATATAATAAAAATATCATTAGAAAATAGATTGGTGACATGGAGGGATGGTTACTTTTAATTGCCAACTTGATATAATCTACAGATGACTGTTAAGACCACCTCAATAACATGTTGTCTGCATTAGATGGGCCTGCACACAGGTCCATGATGGATTGTCTTGATATGGGATGATATCCATTCTTGGCAACACCATTTCCTAGGCAGGGAGAAGATGTACTCATTAGGTTTGTCACCTTCACATGACCTAGAATCACTTGGGTAGCCTGTCACTGAAGGATTGTCTACATTGAGAATCATTGTGCCATCTCTGTGGGAGGTTGTCTTATGTTAATTAATGAGGAATAACTCAGCCCTGGATGCATGGTGCCTTTTGCTAGGTGGGGAGTCCTGAACTGTATAGGAACTGAGAAGGTGGGCTAAGTATGAGTTCTTTGAATTTCTTGCCTTGACTTCACCAATGTGCATGTCAACATCCAATGACTGTAAGCTAAAACAGATAAGTTTTTTTTTTGTAAGTTTTGTTTTCCCCTAGAATATTCTATCACAGCAAAAATCGGAAACTAAAACCCAGGGTGCCTCTGTAGGAAAAATGCTATCTGAGGGGTGTCAGGACATTGAGCGTAGGGCACTGAGACTTAAAACCCAGCCCCGTTGTGTCCCATTCTCTAATTCTTGATTGGTCATCATGTAAGCAGTCAATATTTCATACTCCCTGTTATAGGAAGCTAAGCTTTCCCACACTTTACCAGAATGAACTGAAATTCTACAAAATGGTGAGCTCAAATAATCCCTCTTTCCCTTGGTCTGCCATAGTTACTTGGCCCCAACGTTGAGAAAACTCACTAAGCCAGAAAAGAATATGACAGACTATAGCACACATAACCCATCTTTTATAATACAATAGTTTTTTAAATTCTAGCTTAAGAGTGTGATTGTCAATCTGTTAGTTGTCAATCTGGCTGGATGAGGAATTAACTGAAATGAGGGAGACATTCTTGGTTATATCATTTGAAGTCAGAAGACTAACCATAAACATGGACATTACCTACTAACAGCATAAAAGACTATGGCAGAATGGAGCTTTCTTCCCACTTGCCTTCCCTCTCAGTGCCTGCAGCATTCCTCCACTGACAGTAGAAACAAATTCTTTGGATTCTCTCATAGACTGAGGACTAGCAATTCTCCAGGAATCCTTGATCACCATTGGAGCCAGATTGGGACTGCTGAGACACTTAGCCTCGTGCACTGAGCAACCTGGATTCTTTCCCTCTTCAGAATGTTGTGGCCATTGCTGGACTAACCAGAGTCTATTCTTTAATACAGAATAATATTTATCTATTTATCTATCCATCTATCTACCTATCTATCTATCTATCTATCTATCTCTCTATCTATCATCTATCTATCTTTCTTTCTATCTTATGTTTTCTGTTATTTTAGAAAATCTGGACTAATGCAAAGAGCAATGAGTGGTCAGGCAGGTCTTGCAACTAAAATTTCTAAGCTTGTGTCATGGACCCAAATATCATTCACTATATTCAACTAAACCAATTAAGTGAGCTTTTTCTGCTTCTGCTTTGACGCCAGTCATAGACGTATCAATATCACTTTCTCCTTGAGTCATTGTAGAGACTAAATGAATTAATATTTGGGAGACCTTTAGAACACAGCCTACCTTAGTGCATAATATGCAGCATATGTGGTTAAAAACAAATGGAAACTCCAAAGAGGAATTATAAATGTTGCAGTGGAATTATGGGAAAGGAGTATCTGTGATTTCAGGAACCATACATAGACAATAGCTCTCTTGTTCCAGCTGTAATGGATTTATCAATAAATTATGTTTAAATCTTTTATAGCCTTATATCACATCAGTGTTTGTAAAATGGGTCATCCTGTCAAGATCAAAATTAAAACATTCATCTTATTTTTAATTCAGACTCTAATGATTCTTCCTACTAAATACATACAGAATAATTATCATCACTCCAGCTAACTAATAAAAGAGTTTCATTCTTTCTGTGTTAAAGAAAAAAGATACTTGTACACAACAGTAGAAAATGTCAAATAGTCTAATGAAAGAAGGTTAATGTTCATACACTAGGATGTCCATAAAGTGCAGAATTATGATTCCCCCTATTACTTAAGATCGTTTCATTGAAATTGGGTGTGTACCATATATTTCTTGATGGGTAGGGTAAAATGAACAAACTTTCCCATTGGAGCATTGGAAGAATTATAAGTAGTCTCTTGATTTCTCAGTCATTCTACTCTAGAAAACATGATACATAGATAGATACATAAACAGGTAGATAGATAGATGCATAGAAGATAAATGAGAGAGAGAGATATAATACATAAATATGTCTCTTGCTTCTTTCTAATTTCAATTCATTAATTATCCCCTATATAATCCTTACAGATAGACAAATTTTGGGTTGTCATCGTTTAAATGTGAACTGCCGCCATAGTCAGATTTGTCCAAACATTTGATCTCCCATAGGCAGAACTTTTTTGGGAGGTGTCAGAAACTTAAGGGGATGGTTCCTCCTTGGAGAAAGTAAGTCACTGAGAGGGGTCCCGTGATTTTAAAACTTGGTTCTGTTCCTGTGGGCAAGCAGTCCACATGTCTGTGGCTCTGGAGGGGTTTCCAAAAGCCACTGTAGGCTTTAAACGCAGAGATCTATGGTAGAATCTCCCTACATCCTAAAGTCATTCCTTTCTCATTTGTGGACCACGTCTATACACATTGTGGTTATACTTTTGAGATAGTTTTCCAGTTAATAGAAATGAATACTAAAAACCTTACAAATGTAGCAATTGTACATCACAATGTTGAGAATAATTCATTTCCTTTGGTCCTGAGAGAATGCAAATCTTTCTTAACCTCACAAATCAAGTCAATGAGATTATTTATCTTTTCAAAACCACTTATTACTTTATAAATTATGTGTTTGGCCTGAATATATGTAGAATACCCACACGAGGCGGTGCTTACTGAAGCCAGAAGAAGGTTTCAGACCCCTGGAACTGAAGTTAAGGATGGTTATTCGCTACTATGTAGTTACTGGCAACTAAACTCAGGTCCTCTGTCAGGGTCGCCAGTGCTCTTAACCTCTGAGTCATCTTGGTATTTTTTATCTTCATAATTAATCTCAAGACTAGTGGTCTAATGAAATTATATTCATTGCAGCCTAGACCATATTCCTTTAATAAGAAAGAGTGTTAAACGTTTTCTTGCCTCTGCTATAAAAATAAAGATACAGGGCTGTGGAGATAACTCTGTTGTTAAATACTTTTTGTGTAAAAGTGACAGTCAGAGATTGGATGCCTAGAGCCTACACAAATTCCACATGTGCATGGCAGTGTAGCTGTAATTTTACCCTCAGTAGGCGGCAAAATCAGGAGATCCTCAGAGTAATCAGGTCAGTCAGATTAGCCAGGTCACTAAGTCCTTTGAAGAGCAGGGAACACAGAACATATGTCTGACATGTTGTCGAATTCTGTTGTGGCCTCCATCCTTTGCAAAAAGAAGATTCTTTGATGAGCTCATGTTGTTCTGTAGACATAAGGATTCATATTAACATATGGTAAGGAATCTCATTTCTGTAGAGATATGACAGAGGTAGGGTTCGCTCTAGAATCTATGCCCCCTCCAACCCTGGGTATTTGGCTGTGTCTAGAGTGCCAGCTATGAGTCCACTCCCATTGAGAGGGTTTTATGACCTCTTAGAATAGCTGTGGGTCATGGAGTACACATGAGGAGAAGGAGAGAGATCGTTACACAGCAGAGTGTGAGGCGCACAGAAGGCTGCTGCTACCAAAGTTCACAGAGTAAGAGACTGCAGAGTGTGTGTCCCTGGGAGGGACTCCTACATGGAACCTCATGCACCTCTGGGCTCAAGGATCATTCCAGAAGATGGGGTGGAAGGATTGTAAGAGCTAGGGGGGCTGGTTCATGAGCTTAGAGTAGCTGAGTGTTTCGGGCCACTGGAAGCTTACACATGTGAAATTGTGGCAACAATAGCTTTGAGCAGAAGTCCCATATCAACTCAAATTAGACAAGGACCCACAGTGGAGCAATAGAAATTGGTGGCAGGCCAAGCCTAGACTGAGAACTATTGCAGGCTGATTACTATTATGAGAGGTCGAGTATGCTTTACTTAATGATCTCTAGATAGCCTGACCAGACTGGATTTGCATTAAAGGATATCTGGGCACTAATGCTTGGCTGGGTGGGACTTAACATGCATGATGGAATACATGCGGTCTGGTGGAGTTCTGGGAGGAGGTGGGTGGGGGAAGGGAGTCTAAATTTTATTAAGAACTGTTGTATGAAATGTATAAAACTCAATTAAAATTTCAACTAAAAGATAAAGTAAATGAAATGTCCAAAGCTCATCTTGATAGGACTGGCAAGTAGTTTCAATATTTCAGCAAATTATGTCCCTTAAGACATTTTGATTGGAAATGTTTCCACAAAACACAACCCCTTTCAATACAAATGTATGATTGTTACAGTTTGCTTCCCAAGATTTAACATTTCCTACAAGGTCACAAATAATAAAAATACTATTGTTTCAGCATGGAAATTGTTTAACTAATTGCATGAATACGTATGGATTCATGCATTCTTGATTGGTATTTATTAGTGATTCAGTGATATAGTCTCTAAATTATATTAAAGTCATGGATACATATCCCTACCACTATAAAGTGTTATTGCCTTCATTGATATACATTTAGTTTCTGTCACCATTTTTAATACAAAGAATCTGAAACCATGAAGAACAGTTTGGATAATTTCCACTTCTTTGGCATACTGACTCAGATGTTACTTGCAAAGTTTTATTTGAAATTGCTGGAACAATGTGTACCTGTATTCTTCAATTAGAGATTAGGTTTATGTAACTCTCTTGCAGCTAGCATATTTAAAAGGAGAACAGAAAAGGTCTAGTCATAAAAATGTGTTGGGCTGTGAAACACTTTAGTTATATACCTGCACCCCGCAGTGAAATGGAAATTAAGTAATTATCCTATTAATTCAAAACCAAAGCCACATTGGTATTGCATAATATGGTAAGGTTATTTTGACATTGAACAAATTAGGAGCTGAAGTCTTACAGAAAGAAAAAAAAAATGCTGCAAATTTTCCCACACAGAAAGACATGGAAAGAAAAGTGTTTTATAAAAGAAATGAGACGGAATTTCACAAACCCTACAGATGCTTAGAAAACACAGAATAAATTAAACATAAAAACATATCATATCCAGGCTGCTTCCACAATCTAGTGTGCTTTATATGTAAAAATAAAACCCCAAAGAATTTCAACATGTCTTTGCAAAAACAGTTGTACACCCCTTTTTCCTCTAGTCTATTACTGTTTTCAATAAGCACAGAACTTACCAATCAGGGACTAAAGAGATTGCTCAATCCTTGACTGACTGCTCTTGTAGAAGACATAAGTTCAGTACTCAGCAGACACATGCAGGCTACCTACTGTCTACCAGTCTAATACCAGGGGATCCATCACCTTCTTCTGGCCTTTGAGGGTTCTGCCTTCATAACCATAGGCAAAACACTCATAAAAATCAATATATTGTCTAAAACTAAATTACCTATTAGATTTTCTTTCTCTTTTCCATCATGCAAATCCTAAACATGTATGCATTGAAAAATCATTAAATATCATATTTATTATTTTTATTTTATGTGTATGAATATATTCTCTGTATGTATGAGAGTGCACAGTGTCTTCCAATGCCTGAGGAGTTTAGAGCCATCTGTTCAGCCCCCTTGTATTTTAAATTTTAGAGGGGAAAAACTTAAGATTTTTTACTTAAGTTAAAGAAAAGCCTTCTCTTGACTTCCAAGTAGATTAATTTACAGTTCAGCCTACATAGAAGGACACATAGAAACTATTAATAGGACTTATAACCTTTTGAGAGCAAATCAGATTTGATGGTAAATAAAAGTTAATAAATGTGTTTCATTTGAAAACACAACCACTGATACCAAAACAATTTGTTTTCAATGAAGAAACCTGGTGTAGTACAAGAAAGTAGGGAGATGAGTGGCTTTGTATATCTGCTGACTTGCAGGAATTGTAAGCAGGGCTTGAGGCCACAGAAAACAATAGCCGCAAAGAACATTCCCAGTTAGGATGCCTAGGCCCAATGCCATTTATCTATATAAGCAGAAAGAGCTGTTCCTTATCAAGCCTGATTTTTCTGAAGTTTGTTCTGTTATAGAAATGGGAGACTTCTCACAGGGAGACAGATACTATTTGTCTGAGAATTAAACTCTATACGTTTTCTATTAGTCCCTTAATAAAGCACCATGGTTCTAGTGTCTTCAAACAATATGAATCTATTAGGGTCCATTCCAAAGCCCGAGATAGTGAGATGGGTCTCTCCAGGCTAAAACAAAGGAGTTAGTGGGATTCCTAGAGCAGGGTCTGAGGGAATAATTCACTTTGGAGCTGTGCACTTTCATTGATAGTCAATGGCTCCTTGCTGGGTTCTCCAGGTCTCCATCTCTTTAGCTGGCAATGGCAACTTGATCCCATCTTACATAGAACCCCTGTTTCATTAATATGCACACCTGTGATTAAACTGACTACATTTGGATAACTCAAGGCAATTTCATTTAAAAATCCTTCATTTAATCCCATTTATTAAATTATTTCTGAAATGTAAGGTAACACACACATTGCAGACATCAATGGAAGTGTTTTACCAGCTTGAAGTATAAACTATGATAACTCCCCTCTTGAGATAGTACATCTCTCTTTAAGAACAAGGTAAGCCCAGATATTAAGACTCAAGACTTTTCCAATAGATTACAGAAAGACATTGGGAGAGTTTTAAAGAATGATGTGCATAGCTTTCTTCCAAATTCTCTCATGAATGCATCTTTGGCCTCTTTTTTGCCCTTTAAATAGCTGGGATATTGCACAGCTGGTAAAGACACTCACCTCCCAGTTTGACAGGCAGAGTTTGACCCTGGGGACCCATACAACAGAAAGAGAGAAACCATAACGAAAAGCATTTGTACAACTTCCAGATACATGCTGGGGCACACATACACACACACACACACACACACATGCACACACACATAAGCAAATAAATAGGTATAGTAAAAATCTCTTATGGTATTAAAGATTTGGGGAAATGGCTCATATTTTGTATAGTATGACAGAAAACTTGAGTTTGAGCCCCAGGACCCATAAATACACCATGTGTTGTGGTAAAATCCTGTCACCTTTGGACTTAAGAGCTAGAATTATAAGGGTCAGAACTTCAAGACTGGGCCCCTCCGTAGTGAATTCAAGATCCCCTTGGAGACCTGAGACTGTGTTTCAAGAAAGAAAAAGAAACAAAGTAATACCTATTAATACTAAAGAGACTGAAATATAGCCCAGGGTTAATGTACTTGTTAAGCAAGCATTAAGCCTTTACACACACACACACATAGGAGACCATGTTCTAGCACACAGTAATGTATGACTTTAAGAAAGTAGTAGAGTGTCCCGTCCAGCGGGCAGCAGTGTACATGAGACTCTGGAAACCTGGAATGAGTGGGGGCACACACACCGAACAGACACACAAAGACATATACAGATGACTTGGGAAATGTATCTCTTCAAGCCTCAGATACACAAGACAGACACATGAGGATTGATGACCTAGGCTCTTCAGGCCGCTGACACACAGGACAGAGAAGAACAAAGACACACAAGGATGACCTGAGCTCTTCAAACAGGCCATGTGCTTTATTGTACTACTGGGTATTTATAATTTTGGGTAATCAGGAATGCAGATACATCCATACAGAAATGTGGTAATTAAGAGAGACAAAAGCCCACCATAAGGTTATGTGTATATCAGGAAGGAGATACTAAGAGGTGAGGCAGGGGCTAGGTGGGGTGTGGACTAAGGTTGCTAGGAAAAATCACGGGAAGAGCCAGGAGCCAAGGGCATGTATAGCCAAGGAAGGTTACAGGTGGGCAAACTTGTTTGCTAGACAATAAGAAACTCTAAGAGGCACTTAAGAGACTGAATTACATAATTGGTATCAACAACTGTCAGGATGTTATATTTGCAGAAGGGCAAGACAGAGGTCACATGGTCTCCAACAGTCGAGGACAGAAATTACAGATAGCTTCTGTTTTGTTATGTATTTTGACTTCTCTCTAGATTAGAAGCTGGCAAAGAGATATTGTATAAAATCTTCATTTATAAGTGGTTTTAAGTTGTTGCCATGGTTTTTGGAAGGCAACACAGAAAATACAGAAAAACACAAAGCAATTAAAATGTGAGTTATTTGGCATTCCTCAGATAAAATACGTTCTATCAGTTTCATACACAACCTGTCCTAATTGCTTTTATCCCATGTAAACATATTCTCTTGGAAATATGTTTTAATCAAAACTGGATAAATTTATACAGATATAGTACTTTGATCTTTTTTTTTCCATTGCTTATCGTCTGAAATTTCTTCATGTCAGTTTATGCCTGAATCAGAAGTAGAATGAGTTTCGGTATTCTATACCATAATCTGTGTGGTTATATAGCTAATAACTCTTTACCTTCATTTTTTTCTACACCGTGGTTATTCAAACTGTTTAAATATTTCTATGAAAAATGTCTCATGGATTTATTTCCTATAACTTAAAATTTTGATTAATTTTTTCACATTTATTAGTGTATCACCTGCATGTATGCAAATGCATCCATGTCATGCGATGTCTTCAAAGGTCAGAAGAGGGGCACCTGATTCTCCTGGACTGGAGTTACATATGGTTGTAAATTGCCATGTAGATGCTGGGAACCAAGCCTTGGTCCTCTGCAAACACGCCCAATGTTCTCTATTACTGAGCCATCTCCACAATCACTTCCATATAATTTTTATATATTATGTGTCAATATAAATGGATGCAATTTACCTATTATGTGATATATTCTATTATATGTTCTTGAAAAACATAAGCAATAATTAAATAATGTTGCCTTTCCATTCCCATTAAATAGGTTAGTGGTCCAGCTTTAGCAAGAGCATAGCTGGAAATGACATCTTTTCAAAGTAGGAAGCTTTACTCTCTTTGTTTTATTAATGATTACTAGGAGTTGGGTGTTGATATCCACCTGTCATCCAAGCACAGGATGTCAAGTTTTAAAACAACTGGGGATATAGACTGAGACTCTGTCTCAAAAACATAATAACAAGGGCTGGCTCAGTGGTTAAGAGCACTGGCTACTCTCGCAGAGAACCCAGGTTTAATTACCAGCTCCTAAATGGAGGCTAAAAACCGTCTGTAATTTCCCAGAAATCTGGTGCCCTCTTCTGACCTCCACAGGCAATGCAACACCTGGATGCATTTACCTATGTGCGGGCAATACATTCGTGCACATAAAATGAAATTTTAAAAATATATAATAATATCATATATGGATGTTGAATTTTATCTTATTCACTGATTTTATCTAATCAATAAATCTTTTACCCATACTTACTATGTTATTAATATAATTAAGTGCATATTTAAACTTTCCCATATTTACCCAGTCTTGAAATAAACCATATTTGGCACTAATAAACACTTTGATTTTTGTATTCTTAGGGTTCCTGGAAAAGGAATGCTATACTTCAACATTTACAACAATTCATGAACTTCAACGACAATTATTTGAAAGAATTTCTCTTCATCTGTTTTGGAACCAATGATGTAAAATGTTTGCCTTCACAATGTATTTTTTGACTATTTAGATAATTTCTATTTTTACCAATACAATGATGCTTCAGTTCAGTTCCACTTTCAAATTCTACATGGATAAATTTATTCATCTTGATATCTATTATAGCGTAGATTTTTTGTCTTTTCATTTGTTCTCTACAATTGTCTGTATACATATCTAATGCATTTTGTACACATGTGACTTTTCTTTAAATGTTTTTGAAATTACAATTAGAATTAATAATTATAGTTAGATAAATTATGGAACTTGCTAAATTTTATTAAAATACTCATTTTCCATGGTTGAATCTCATTGTTCCATATAATGACGCATCCTTCATTTATCATAATCTTTATTTCCACATCTTAAGGGCATGACTTTGTCTATTATGATTTTAATCCAAATTGTTTTTAAAACTGTAATTTTCCTGGGATACACCAAGTAACCATAGATCTTTTATTTATAGAAATAACTTTTATATTTTGCATTTTTCTGGATCTAATCTTTACTTTTTACCATTCCCAACTTGGACAGAAATCATAATAAAATTCTAAAAGCCATACTTGGTACATGCTAACACTTCATTTCCTACTATAAGTTGCCCAGCCTGATAAAGAGTGCTTGCTCCTTCTGGCCTTGAATCCAGTGCTTGATCTTCAAGGCCCACAGCTTTCTTTTAAGGCTGAAACTGAGAGATGAATTCTAGGTTGCTTGGATACACCACAAACCCTTTCCCCTGCTGTTCCACTTGAAAGAATGATGTGCATTTTAAGACTGTGCTCAGATTCCTCCACATATGTGAAGCCTTTCCCTTTACTGAACAAACTACTTTCCAACTTTGTCCAAAATTCCTTATTGTCTTGTCTATTCTATTCTCCTTCTGCCTTCTCTCTTTCTCTCTTCATCTCTCTCTCTATTTTGCTCTGTGTGTGTGTGTGTGTCTCGCTCTGTCTGTCTCTCTTTATCTCTCTCTCTCTTTCTGCCTTTGTTCTCTTTCTCAAGGCTTTCATAAACCGCATCACCAACTGGGGACAAAATGTCCAAATTCTTGGAGCCTATGAGGGGCATTCTCATTCAAACCACTACCACCTACCATATTTCTCCTTCCTTCCTCCAGCTCCCTTTTCTCCTTTGCTCCCTAATGTCCTATGGCTCCTCTCATTTCTCCTTTCCATTCATGTGCTAAATGATTACCACACAATCTACTACATTTCTTGCTTCATCAAAATCAAGATTCTGATCCCACACCTTCATACATATGCATATAAGATACACAGAATCATTGATGATTAAAATTCAATGGTCATGATATTACCATTGGATATTCAGTGTCTTCATTTCTCCTTGAATCACAGTCAAACCTGACTCTGGAGGTATTATAAATGTTGTGTGAGAAGGTAGCCATCTCCTATTAGAACAGGAGGCAGCTTTGAGGGAGGGCCTTGGGACTAGCCTGCCCATTGGTAGAATGAAATATTAAGGCTCAGAGTTACTTTCTTAAGTATATCATGAAGGTACAGACAGAACATGTAATAAAGCCCATGATTGTGAAACATACTGCAATAATTGTTCCTCCCATTCATTGCTCGCCACACAACTGTAACCTCCTCATTAGCTACAGGTCACTCATTCTGAGTTGGCCTGATTTTTGACCCCAGGGGGAAAAAACACCTAGGGAATAATGAGCTCAAAGACTGGCCAATCAGAAATGACCAAGATACTGTAAAAGATATTAAGATACACATAATCAGAGAAGGAATAAAAAGGGTGGAAAATAGAATAGATTATTTTTAATTCCATCATGCCTCATTTATTGGAGTAGAAACTGGGCATGGGGCAGGGCTGTTTTGTAAAATATTCCTACTTTGCACCTTCAGGAATTGTGATAAGTTCCACAGTTAAAACTCTATATACATGAAGTCCTTCATTCTCACACACGTGTACATGTAGTCACTCTACTTCAAATCCTTAACAGTGTAGTCATGGAGAGACACAGCCATGTGATGTCACAGTGAGGTAGGACACCCACAAGTTGATGATATATCATAGAGGGCTCCTATGTGTGCCAGTTAGGAGCTGTGCTCTGGTGGCCCAGTTTAGAGAATGGCTCAGGAAGACCTCTGCCTTGTTTAACCACAAAGTCATCAAGGTTTGAGAACTCCTTCCCAGCCTGCCCTCTGGCTACTGGTCAGTGTTAGAAATCAGTGGAGCAATGAGGGAATGTTACTAAAAGGAACTCATCTTTATAACTGAGATTTGGCATGGCCTCTAAATATAATTATGTTCATCCTTGGTAAGTATCTTCATTTCAAAGAAGACCAAACATTTCCTGTAGCTTTCAGGACAGTGGAGAAAGGTGGTGATGGCACCTGCACCATCACTGTGCACCAGGGACGGGCAACAGTCTGAGGATTGAACCAAATGACACTCTCATGCTGAGAGAGAATGCCGAATGCCATTTATTATGCAGAGGCTGGAAGCTTATATAGCACCAATCAAGACAGGAAACAAGGCTCAAGGGTTGAAAAGTTCACATTCCCATGGGCAGGAACAGGAAAGTAACCTCAGTAAACAGGAACAAGGATGTTAACTCAATGTATCAAATCCATACCTAGTGATGAACCACTAACAGGACGCAGCTGGGATATAATGTGCTTTTTGTAAACAAGCATCCATGTAAAGCAGGTAGCAGGAAGAGAAAGAGGAAGTCTGCAGAAAGGTCAAGTTGTTTACTTCAATACTGCAACTGATAAAATCAGGCTAGCTCTTGCCCAAGAGCCTAGCACCAAGAGAGAACAGAATGCAGCCGGGCCAGTGCACTACAGGTGGAAATGTGGAGAGGTGGAAACACAATCCCCTTGATCAGGAAACAGATTCTGACTGACAGTGGTGAATTTTCATCTACTATACAAAATTCTTCTCTATAAACAAAGGTCTGTTCTTCATCTCGACACACAAGCAGTCCATACTGACCTGGAATAAAACTAAAGCTTGAGGGTTAACAGAAGGTTATACCATTTCCCTTTTACTAGGCTATATTGCATCAAGTTTTGCTGACTAAGGATCTTCTTCACCTTTAATAGTTTTTTTGATTCTCCTTAGTTTGAAGGGCTTTTACAGATACACACATTCCTCAAATGATTTGTGATCAATACATTCTAAGATTTATTTATTGGTTTTTGCATTTTATTGATATTTGTATACCATAGTTAAAATTTAAATACATTATTTAACTAGAATGGGATTCTATCTGAAGTCTGTGTATGAGCATGCATGTGCGTCTGTGTGTGTCTGCGTATGTCTGTATCTCTGTGTTTCTATGTTGTATGTGTGTGTGTGTGTGTGTGTGCATGTGTGTGTGCATTGAGGAAAGCAGTACCTGGAACTCAAAACAACAAATATTAAATCATATAAATGGTTTGAGGAATTTATAGCTGAATATAATAAAAATTTTAAGACCAATGAGGTTTTTTTTTGCGTTGGAGTAGCTGAACCTATAATTCACTTAGAATCTGAAAAGACCCAGATGGGCCAATATTTTCTTCACATAAAAAAGAAATTATCAGACTTATACTTTAACTGTCAGTTCCTGGATCAATCATGAAACATCAGATACCAATCACTGGGCACTATAAACCTCACAGAGGAATAAAGTTTTCAAATGCTGCACTCACTGAAAGCAGGTGATCCCAGAGTGTGTGATATCAATTACAGGAAAAGAGTCGAATATCCAAATCTATGAGCATTATTGTGTCGTGACAGCTGTCAGAGCCTTGGGTACTGTTGAAACTATAGCAATAGTTTCATAGTGAAGCCCAAAGTACAAGGAATTGGTCTTGGATAAGTTAAAAGTATGGTAAATACTCTAGTGACTATCATGTTCTAATACTAAAAGCCTTTGCATGTTCCAATTCCAATTGATCAAGTGTACATTAATTATATTCCAATAAAATAAAAATATATGGAAGTGAATATCTGAAAGATAAATAATTTTGAAACTCTGAGTTATGTTACAGCTAGATATCTCAGCAGGTAAGATAGCACAGTGCTCTTACAAAGGACTCAAGTATGATTCCCTGTACCCACATCAAGAGGGTTAAACTACCTCTAACACCAGCTGCAGGGGATCTGCTTGCCTATCTATATTCTGGGCTCTGCAGGCATTGCTCACATGTACATACACAGAGCGAGACATACATATACATGTAATTTTTAAGATAAAAAACCTTAAAAATTAAATTAAAAAATTTAAATATAAAAACAATTTGTAAAGATCAGTTTGTGGCTTTAATTCATTTTTGTACTTGAGTTAGTTCTCCAGGCATATTTGATTTTTTCCCCTTCTATAATTCAGATTTATGGCTTATAAGAAACTTGAACAATGAAAATATTGGCCACTCTTAAGATAAATGCATCATGACCTCCTTTCTTGAATGTGGAGACTGTGCTCATGTTTTGTAGGACCCTCACTCAAATAAAAAGCTGTTAAAACCTCCTTGTCAGCTCACCCCTCCCTAAGTAGAAAGTCCCAAAAGTCATAAGGACTATGTCAGCATCTCCTGTCACAAGAGACATGTCAACAACTCGTGGTATGTGAGATAATGTCTGGGATAATAACAGAAAAAGCCCCATTTCTAATAAAAATGGACTTCTGGTTAAAACATTTGTCAAGTCAACATTTTGTAATGTGTCACAATGTTTGTGGCATTACTGAGAAAAAGGTTGGACTATGTAAAAGTTGTCTTTTTGTAACCCTGGTTTGTGCCAATCTATAACCTGTATGTCAATATATGATAATCTTATGGTTTTTTACTATAAGAGCTTGGTCCAAGCAGGGCCGGGGGGGGCTTGGCTTCCCTAGGCTAAGTCACCCACTTGCACAAGTGAAATAAACTCCTCATGCTGTTTGTATCTGATGGTCTGGATTCTTGGGACTGACACTCAGACAGCCTGAAGGGGTTCCAGTGCCCTAGGCTGAAAGTGAGAGTGGGGCGAGGCTCCCCAGCGTTGGGCTCTCAGGTGGCCTTAAAAGGGGTTTGAGTCCCCTGGGCTGAGAGTGAGAACCAACAGTTTGTGAAATTTTATTTGTATTTGCAAATGAGTTGCATGTCAGTGGCTTTATTTCCTATTACATGTATGGTCT
Organism: Eospalax fontanierii; assembly: GCA_035773235.1. Classification (NCBI taxonomy): domain Eukaryota; kingdom Metazoa; phylum Chordata; class Mammalia; order Rodentia; family Spalacidae; genus Eospalax; species Eospalax fontanierii. The sequence continues at coordinate 2,909,511 of JAJHUQ010000048.1, read as the reverse complement.
GACATCAGGAAACTATTAAACCTGAAGGCTAATTTCACAATCCACTGTGGTTTTTCCTGCCTGCATGGCATAGTTTCTGTTTTCTGTGTGATTCTTGTTTTGGTTAGCTTTGAGATCTATCCCATTAGAAATCCCCAACTTTAACTTTACTTCACAATAAGTCACTAATTTAAGTGTTTCTGCTGTGCTATCATTGGATATAAATTCTGCATAGCTTTGACAATCTACATCACAAGTGTGGTCAAATAAGTGGTATTTTATTTTATTCATTTTTATTCTGTGCATTTGTTCTGCCTGTGTGTATGCAAGTGCACATGTGTTCAATGCCTTCATAGGATAAAGAGGGCTTCAGGGCCCCTGGAACTGGAATTACAGATACTTGTTCACTGTTGTGTTGGTGCTGAGAACTGAACCTGGGTCCTCTGCAAGCGCAGCTATTGTTCTTAACTTGTGAGCCATCCCTCCATCCCCAGCATGTCGTATTTTTAAATGTTTCATGCAAACATCATAGAGACTGGGTTTAAACAACAGGGCTATTTGACCTTCTAAAAGAACTCAAAAGCCCATAGAAATGGAGGTTAAGAATTTGGGCTTTCTACATGACAAGAGATCTACTGACATGGGATGCCTCACTTCAAACGCTGCAGTTTCTTCTCAATGTGTGTGTTTGTGGCAGGGTGTGATGTGAGATGCTCCCAGTGGAAATCTGAAGAACTTCATACACACCCAGATAGTGATGTTCAGTCCAAAAATTTTTCTTCACTTCTTAACTGGTGAACCTGTGAATTTATCAACATGACTTACAGGTGAGGGATTACTTACAGGAGCATGGACTTTGAAAAACAGCTACATCATTGAAAAGCCCACCTGAACACCACAAAAAACCCTTGAAAGCTCCATCCTGTAGTTCTCTGCAGCACCTGGGAAGGCCCAAGAATCTCCCCAGGGAGCTTGCCAAGTTACAGAGTCTCTTTGGTTTACCAGATGTCTGCTGTTCCTATAATGTCAGGGTAGAGACTTATGATTTTTGTTATTGTCTGGAACTTCCTGAGACATGTGACTCCTTTACCTTCAAACCTTCTAATTAAGGGCGGGGGAGCCTCCATCCAGGAGTGAAGAAGCTAGCAGTCTTCCTGCTTTGGGATTTGGGTTTTTAAAGGGGGTCATTAACAAATCCCAGGAAGCTTGTCTTGTCAGGAAGCTATTCTTAGCTGCAGTCAGTCCCTTTTCACAGATGCTCGCAAATGCTGGAAGTTTGCCTGGAATCTCCAAGGTGTCTACCTATCTGCCTGAGTCCTGGAACTGCTGGGGGTTCTCTTCAGTGACGTGTTACAATGCTTCAATTCAGAAGAAATTGGACGACGAGGCTATTACTAGGTACCCTGTGCTGACTTCAAACTCCTGCTCCTTCTTCCTCAGTCTCCCAAGTGCAGAAATTACGGCTGTACTTTCAATTCTATCCTGTCCTCTATGGATCTGCAATTGCAGTGTTTACACTGACACAGGTGTGTACATTAACTTTGTAGGAATATTTCCTAGCCCCACAACAGAACTGCCTGTCACTATAATTTTCTGAAAATACTTTTCATTTCCCCCATTATGTATCCATACGAAGTTATTTGAAATTATAAAATATGTATTTATCGCTAATTTTTCTATGTACCTTGGTATTTATCATTGATTTCTCAATTCATCCTATGCATCTAATCCAAATTATCTCGAAATTATGGAGTGATTTCTCTTTCAAATTCTCTTCTGTGTCCTTAGACATAACATCATCATTCCTTGTGAAATTCTGACAAGACAATCTTCGCCTATCTTGCATTGACTGTAACTCAGCTTTGAAGGTTTTACTTTTCTAAGGAGGAACTGTAATATCTGAGAAAGTGGAATCGTATTTTCTTAGCTTTAAATGTCACCTGGCTTGCAAGTCGACTTTCTACCTATGATATATTTCCTTCTGCAAATTCTCTCTTTCTTCTCTCCTGTCACTCCTTCTTTCTCCACATTAAATCTGTCGACTTGAACAGTCAGTCGTGAGGGATTTCCTTGATTCGATTGGCTCTTGGACAAGACTCTGAGGATTTTTATAAGAAAACTGAGGTTAGAACGGGCTAGCCCAATGTGGGTAGTGTAATTTCCTGGGCAGGAGGGAAGGCATGCTTGCTACCTTTAATTGTCAAATTGATATAACTTTAAGTCCCTGGGAAGCAGGTCCCAACAGGCTATGTACATTGTGTTGACGTGGGAATGTCTGTGGGAGACTGTTGTAATTATGCTAACTGACATCAGAAATCGCAGCCCAGTGTAGGCAACACAATTCCATAGGGCAAGGGTAAGACATATCTATTAGCTGTAATTGCAATCTGGCACCACATAATTCCCCTGGGAAGAGTCTGTCTCCATTAGGTTGGACTGTGGGCATGTTTATGGGCATTATCTTCAATTAAGTGATGTAGGTGGGCTCAGCCAACTGTATGTGGCACCATTCCCTTGACTGGGAGTCCTGGTCTGTGTAAGAGTAGAGAGATCAAACTGAAAACAATCAAGCCAGCTGAACATGTGACTATTAGAATTCTTACCTAGACTTCCTCACTGTGAAAGTTTGAATGGCAACTATCTCCCTAGGCTCACATATTTGGATACTTGGTCCACACTTGTGGTACTCTTTGGTTTGGTCATGGAAATTTTAGGAGGCACAGCTTGGCTGGAGGAAGCATGTAAGTGGGGGCAGGCTTTGAGAGTTCAGAGTCTTACTTCACTTCCTGTTTACAAGTTCTGCTTCTTGGGCATGCTTCAAGATGTGAACTGCAGCTTCCTTCTTCTATTGACATACATGTCTCCCCAACCATAATGGATGCTGATCCCTCTGGAACCTTCCATCCCAACAAACCCTTCCTGCTGTAAGATGCCTTGATCATGGTGTTTTTTTACAGCGCAAATACAACTAATACCTCCCAATGATGGTAAGTAGAAATTTGTTTAATAATACTGCTTATTAACCTGGAATTTTGAACTAAAATAAACTCTCTATCTTCTCAATTTTTTTTGTCAGCACATTTGACACAGAAACAGAAATGACAATATGGCACATGTGCCAATGCTAAGATTTGAAACTTCTGTATATGCCTTTCCATTGATGACCTGCCTTTCCAGACTTACTCTTGTATAGCTATTTCTGTAAATTGAAACAGTCCCTTTGGCAGAGGAACATCAGAAGGCTGGGGAAGGTCATGAAACTGTCATGCCTCAGGAAGCTCATAGTCCCAAGATCCTTCCTCAATATTGTGTAAATACCTGGGGAGCAGAGGTAGAGGAACAGCTGACTGCAAGGGACTCTTGGAGCTACTGTTACAAAAATTTCCTGACTCAACATTCATAACTGGCAATGTGGGTTCCTTGGAATCCCCATATTCCAGTACAAGACCTTGATTAGTTCATTGCTACACAAAACTAGACTTGAGCTGAAACATTGTTAGTCTTTCATCAGTGTCCTAACTAGGGTGAGTAGGGATACATTTATGTCTACCTGGAAACACAACAACAACACGTAGTCTATATACATATTCACAGTTATAGACACATACTCCCCTCACAGACACAGGCTCACATACATTTATATCATGTTGCAGTCATTGTTTTTATCTCAACAAGACCTAGAAAATGTGGGATCATCCTGAGAAAGGGGTAAATGGTGCACATCCTCAGGGACACTTTCAGGAGAAAGGAGTCTGCATCATTTTTTTCACAAATGTCACCTGGAACTTAGAACAAGCCAACTTGGGTGAATACAAGCCATCTGAATCCAAAGTAAAGAAAGAAGACCTGGTAGGTAGTTAAGCATTTCTCCATAGTTCCAGTTACAGTCACACAAACTATGTATTCATATACATTCAATAGTCCAAGACTGTTGACAATGAATGTTCCTAATTCTGTCATACTTATTCTACCTTGCATCAAAAATGATGATATTCAAATTGAGGGTGACGTTTTTCTTCATGCTGGCCTATGATTGATAAAAATTTTCTGATAATCTCTCTTATGTCCTCTATGGATTTTGTAAATTCCTCTGTCTTATTTACATTCACTTAAACAAGAAAGAAAAGGGGGGTTTTTATATATTTGGTGCAAATATTGCTTTTTTACATAGTGTATGTTTACTGTTTACTTTTTTATCACATTGTTTATTTTTTATTTTTTTGTTTGTTTAGGGAGTCTGTCCCGTCCAGCGGGCAGCATGGACATGAGACTCTTCTAGGCACCTGGAATGAGTGGAGGCACACGGAGGGAACACGCAGGACAGTGGAGACAGACAAGACAGACACATGAGGATGGACGGACCTGGGCTCTACAGGCCGCTCAGACACACAAGACCAGACATATGAGGACAGACACACATGACGACCTATGCTCTTCAGATAGGCCAGACGCTTTACTGTTTCAGGGGATATTTATAGTTTTGAGGAATCAGGAATGCAGATAGATCCATACAGCAATGTGGTAATTAACAGAAAGACATTATGCCACCAGGAAGTTGTATGCATACCAGGAAGGTGGCACTAGGAGGGGGCAGGGGCTTTGAAACAGGAGAGTGCTAAGACCCTGGCACTGTCAGAGCTTCCTTCTTAGCTCAGCTCTGGTGAGAAGAAGGTGAGTCCTTTTGTCAGACCCCAGGACATTCCTGTGAGACTTAGCTACAAAGATTAACTACAGGTGGTCACAGGGGGGTGGAATCTTCCTAAAGCTGATTTCCTCTGAGATGAACTCAGACTACAAGCTGGCTGATTTCTCTCGCTCACGGCGTACAGCAGGAGTCAATGTATACTAATGTGTGGAGGTCAAAGGAAAATTTATAAGAATCCATTCTCTCTTTGTTACCGTATTGATCCCAGAACCTAATCTCAGGCTCAGTGTCAAGCACCGTGACCCACTTAGCCATTTCAGTGACCCGATGTTTTCATTTCTTTTTAAAAGATGATATGTATGAGCATATTGCCTGCAAGTAGGTAAGTACAATCATGTCATGCAAAACCTTTGGAGAGCAGAAGAGGTCAAAACTGACAGAAAAAAGTATAGTATTTTGCATTCTTAGACTCCTTTAATTCGGTTAATATAATCATGTCCAGTTGCATCTCTTTTCCTGTTAACAACCTTTGTTCTTCTTTCTTCCTGAAAAGGTTCCCACTGTGTAATCATACTTCAATTTTTGAATGAGTGGCTCTGTGCTGGAACACCTCCACTGCATCATCATGCTTCCTGAATAAATGGCTCTGTGCTGGGACACCTCCACTGCATCATCATACTTCAGTTTTTGAATGAGTGGCTCTGTGCTGGAACATCTCCACTGTGTCATTATATTTCATTTTCTGAATGAGTGGCTCTGTGCTGGAACACCTCCATGGCTTCCATTTGCTGCTTCCTTTTGTCAGTAAACTGCAGTCAACACTGGTGTGCAAGGATCTGTGTAGTATGTAGTTTTAGGGGCTAGGGAAGTGTCTTGGTGAAGTGTTTGCTGAGCTATCAGGAGGATATGACCTTAATCTTCAGCAGTCATACAAAAACAAAGGCATAGTAGTGTGTTCCTATGATGTCACTGCAGAAGGCAGAGACAGACAGATACCTGTAGCTTGTTGTCCAGCCATACTAACTCAGTCAGTGAGTTTGAATTTCAGTGAGACTTTGTGTCTAAAATAAAGAAGACAGAAATTAGGGAAGACACTCCACTTCCTTAGATCATGAGTCCTCACATACACACCTACATGCTTACACCCACAAACAAAAGCATGCAGTCTTTGGCAAGGGGCACATTTCTTGAATCTTCCTCCTAATTGTTTATTGAAATGAAATGAAGGCTCCAGTAGTTAAATAAGAAATACAACCCAAATGACCTTTCCTGCTTTACCCTCACAGTTTACAATAACCGTTCCCTTCAAATCTATGTTCTCTAGACCATGATCAAGGTGCATGTGTATAAAAGAGAAAAATCAAAATAGTGGCAGCTGCTCTATGTGGGGACCTATAATATTCAAAAGAGAAATAAGAATGGACCATGTTTTCAAAGACTCATTTGATAACCATTTTTTTCTGCTCTATGAGAGGATTATATGATGCTGATCCATTTTCCATGCAGACCATTTAGTTTGATTACGAAGACAGCATAGTTAATGTTTAGTTCGTGTGTGTGTATCTGTGTGTCTGTGTGTGTGTACCTGTATACATGTGTTTAGATTCTAGAGGTTTATGTCATTTGTCTTCCTCAATTATGCTCTGCTTATTTTTTGAGACAGGGTCTCTCACCGAATGTGAGGCTCACTGATTTAGATAGAATGACTGACAAGCACCTTAGGAAATCCACATGTATATTCTCCTCACCTTACTTGGTTTACAGAATATACACTACCACACCCAGTATTTATGTGTGTTCTGGGGCTGAGAATTCAAATCCTTACGCTTGCAAGCAAGAATTTTACTCACTAAACCATCCCCCTAGTACTCAAAATTTTTTATTGAATTTTGAATTCTAGGATAATCATAGTTCCTAGCCAATGACAGTGTCAAGGGTAAGTTTGTTGGGTAAAAATAAATAGGGGATAAATGTTTATGTGCCCCCAAATTTGTTTGCTGAAGTCTTGATCCCTGATGCGATGGGGTTAGTTGGTACCACCTCTGGGGATGCAAGTTGATCATGAGGTTGAATCTCTAGACAAGACATGTCATTGCATCTCAAGTTTTCTTAGCCAAATAAATTACCCATTCCTTTGCAGTGGTCACAGAAAAAAAGTGCCATCATATGAAGAACAATGCATTCTAGAAGGAATATCATCATCCCTAACATGAGTAAGAGAGCAGTTGAAGTTTCTCTGTTTTGCAAAAGGCTTGCACCATCCTGTATGCTCTGCCCTCTAAATGGGGAGTAAGCTTTCAGACCAGATCAGCATCAATGGCTATAACTAAAATGCACATGTAATCTACACTGAGATCCCATCTCATCCCATGCAGAATGGCAGGAACTGAAATCGAAGGCTACACCCTTGTTAAAAACTTGGCAAGGCTGACTGACTGATGAAAAATTTAGCGATTGTGGAGAACTGCGGTATTACACATTGAGAGCCGAATTATCTTGGCTTATCTTCTAAGCCCGTCTTTTCTTTGTCTATCTCCATATGTGACTAACATCCTTGTGATCATCAGATGAAGGATTTTGGAATGGAGGAACAGACTCTGAGCTTGGACCAACCAAAGGCGAAGAATGTCATTTCATGTCATCTGAAGCCTGTAGCAGAGGTTTCTTTGTAACCTTTATAGGTGAAGTCTCCACCAAGGTCTTTCCACTTCCTTTACAACACTTCTTCCTATGAGAACTTTTGGAACTGTTACCGTGCTGGAACATGGAATCTGGGATATTTGTTCCTCCTATGAGAACTTAAGGAACTCTTACCGTGCGGAAACATGGAATATGGGATAACTTAAATCAGTGTTTGGGGTTCAAGCTCACTCATATTTAGATCCAGAAAAAACTAGCTCTGACACCCTTTGAAATGCCTGTGTTTTTGAGTCAACAATGGATATTACTAAATAGAAAATAAAGCTAAAGGGGTTGCCCAGATAAAAGGAACCACACAAGCTATGGACTGAGTGTGTAAATTTGTTTAGACTCTGTGGAATTCAGGAGGAGGGTTTTTAAAATTCCTAACTACAGAGACTAGAGATGGCTCAGCAGTTAAGAGCACTGGCTACTCTTGCAGAAGACATGAACCCAGGTTCCATTCCCAGCACCCGTATGGTGGCTGGACATCACCTCGAACTCCATTTCCAGGGGATCTGACACCCTCTTCTGACCTCCTTGGGCATCACAGGGTACTTATATTCATGCAGCCAATACACTCATACACAACAAATAAACCAATAATACATAAATTATTGTTTAAAAAACTCCAATTGTACCACTGATTTATAGTACAATTAGTATTTTTTAAAATATATTTAATAATCAAAAAGGTAAAGGTATGGGAATACACACCTTTAATCCCAGGACTGCAGAGGCAGAGGCAGGTGGATCTCTGTGAGTTCAAGGCCAGCCTCGTCTACATAGGCAGTTCCACGCCAACTGGGGCTAGAGGGAGACCCTGTCCCCAAAAGACAAAATAACCAAAAAATATATTCATTTGGCCTGGCATGGTGACACATGACAAAGGCATGTGGATCTCTGAATTTCAGGTCAGCCTGGCTTACATAGTGCGTTCTAGGCCAGCTGGGGCTACAAGGAGAATCAGTCTCAAAAACACATACACAAAACCAGCTGATTAATGGTTCAATCCTACCTTTAAGGCCCAATAACCACAACAATGACTGGCCCAAACATGGCTAGAGAGATCATAGATCTTAGAGAAAACCCTAAAGAAACGTAATTTCTTAGCATGTGCTAAATATGCAACCTTATTTTACAAACAAGGATGGCGGTCAGCACTCATCAGATAGGCTTCTTCTACAAAAGATCAGGTCTATCTCAGAGTTCCACAACTAGTCACACATAGAGATGGTTTGTGAATTTCCCAGTCCTAAGTGATCTACAATGGATCCTGTACACCTAAGCTCATGAACACAATGGAACAAGGAGCAAAGAGATCACTAATACATCTCTCAACTCTCATCTTCCAAAGTCCCTCATGCAAGAGAGGACCATGGACACAAAATGACACAAAGGTCCAAAGCTTAGAGAATAAGAGTCTGCAACAGTGTAGGTCCTTGGACAGGACTCTTATATTGTCCTCCATGGACTTAGAGCTCAGAAGTCATGACAGAGGAAGGTGCGTGACTATATGGAAACGGTGGCTGACAGGATCCTGAAACCCTCTTCATATTAACTTACAGCAGTGGTGAGGGCATGCACAAGACTCATGCCAACTCAAGCAGACAAAAGTCCTGCACAAAACTGGTGAAATGGGCACCAGATCCCCATTTTAGCTGAAGAACTATGGGCAGCTGATTAATACTAGGTGAGGAAGAGCTGATCTTCTTAAAGGAGGGACTCTAGATATGCTAAGTAGACCTCAGTGGACAATGTTGCCCTGAAGGATGTCTGGGGACACTAACTCGATAAAATAGGCCTTAGCACAAATGAAAGAATGCATATGGAACTCAGTGGAAAGGTGGGCAAGGGGTAACAGAGTATAAAGATGATAAAGATCTTCTGTAGGAAATACACAAAAATTCAGTTAAAAAATCCATCCCTCCAAAAAAATCCAAATTATAGAAAACCCTAAGAATCCTCCTTACCACTCGCTCATGGGAGCATCAGAGATGGCTTCACAGCCATGATTATGTGCATAGCCATTCACAGTAGCCAACGTACAGAAGTACACTTCATTTCAATCAGCATTTGAGTGCATATGGAAACAGTGGTAATTCTCCTCCCAGGGCTCAGGGATCACCATGTAAGACACAACAGAAAGATTGTGAGAGCCAGAAATGTTTTACCTGTATTACCTGGACAGCGTAGGACAGTTGCACATAAGAACCCACAGCAGTTAGGACAGCAGGCACAAGACCCATGTAGGTACAATACAGACAAAAAACAGTCTGGATGAGTGAGATAAATATTCTACAGGCTCTTATTCTCTGCACATTGGCCAATTGTAGGTTTTGGTATAAGGAAGCTTCTCTGATGAGAGTTGAGAGATGCATTTAATCTCTGAGTATGGCCATAGGTCAGTCCTTATGAATCAGTTTAATATTGTATCTAATTAGCAGAATAACAGTCTAAGGTTCTGCAAGTAAGCCCTGTGATATGCTTACCCTCAGGGTCCTGGGCCTGTTATCCATGTTACCTAAGGGCTCCATCCTATAGAACAGACCATAAATCCAATTACAAAGCAGGAAATTCGTAAGTGGGGAGGGGACTGGATATAGAAAGGGATCTAAATAGGATCCAACTATGTTGTATGAAATTCACCAAAATTCAATAAAGATGGAAAAATAAAGAACAAAAAGATACTATAAAATGGAAAGAAGGCCAGAGGGTAAGTAAAGTCACAGTGCTAAGGGGGAGTCTCTGAATATGATCACAATATTTCAGATAAAATTCTAGAATTGATAAGTGACTTTAGAAGAAAGAGAACAAGGGCACATGTCCACACTGAAAATGTACTACTCCGAAATGAACCCCTAACTCATGCAAGTTTTAGGAAAATGGATGGAATTAGATGATATCTTGGTAAGCAAAACTGTACACAGAAAGGTAAACAAAATTGAAAGAAAAAACTGAACACAAAAGAAACACTTTCAGAGTAAAGTTCAGGGAGGGCCGTTTATATGTGTGTGAACTTCACAAGGAAAACATTAATTTGTACAATCAATCTGTGCTAATAATTATCATGAAAGAAGGGTCGGTCCAGGAACATAATCCCGTAGACCAGTACCTGAGCAAGTTCTAGAAGCCAAGTAGTAGAAAATGATGTGGAATCTTAGTTCTCAGAGACTGTAGTATGAAATTCAAACTTGATGAACATGTATCCTGTATACACATGCAAATATCCAGATCTGGGGGAGGGACCTCTCTCATTGTTGCATTCACCAACTTAGAAAATTAGCCTTCCTCTTTTTATGAGGCTCAAAAGTCACTTTCATATTCCAAACTGTGAGGTGCATCAGTGGCTCAGGAAGTAGCAGATGCCTTACCTTCAAGAGTACTGGAATTTGAATCTAAATGTTGCTTTTCAACTAGGCTGGGAGAACATGTTTGTAATCCCAGCATTCCAAAAGATAAAGTGGGATCATTCCTAGCAGAAGTCTATCTTGAGCCACACAATAACATCTCTTCTCAAAAACAAAATAAAATCAGAGGGCTGGAGAGATGACTCAGCATTCCAGAACACTAACTGCCCTTGCCGAAGATCAGGGTTCAATTTCTGGCACCCACATTTTGGCTATTATTCCTAACTCCAGTTCCAGGGTATATGATGCCCTCTTCTGACCTCCACAGGCATTGCACGGCATGGCTACACTTACATACTTACAGGCAATTCAGACATATGCATACAAGGCAGATTAATTAATTAACTAATTAAAAGATAAAAACAAAAAGGACTAGGGTCCTAGCTCAGGGGCAGAGTTCTTGACTAGTATGCATAAGGCCCCAGGTTTCATCTCTGAACTGCAAAAGAAAAAAAAAAGTTTTGATTTCCTTCTACTGATCTTGAAAGTGACACTGTGTAACTCTATATTACCAATTGGACTTTGGAAAGAGAACCCTGACATAACTTGATCTGTGAAAGCATCAAGCCTTTTCATGGTTTTTACCTCACTGGAGAGCTTACTTCACTCAAAGAGGTTGTTACTAAATAATTAATGGGTGCAAGAGATGTGTTGAATCACTGTTACTTAGAATGCACTTAGGTAATGTTCAAGGGAAACAGACTAGGGAATAAAGGAAATTTTTCTTTCCATTTTTACAGCTCAGAAAATTTAGAGATGGGGGCTGGAGTGATAACAGAATTGGTTAAAGTACCTGTGTTGCAAGGACAAGGACCCAAGTTTGGTCCTCCAAAATCTACTTAAATAAAACCAGGTGTCGTGTAAATTGCTCGTAATCCCTGCCCTGGGGAGGTGGAGACATGTTAATCCTTGTTCTCACTGGCTAGGCTAGACTATTATACTTAGGGAGTCTTATGTTAATGAAAGACCCTGTGTTACAAAACATCATGGAAGCCACCTGAAGAAACACAACTGCAGGGGTCCTCTGGCTTCCATAAACATATCTGTGGGGCTAAACATGTGTACCTCCACACACACACACACAGACACACAGGCACACACACACACACATGCATGCACACACACAAATGACTGGGAAGTCTGGCACTCTGGCTGACACCTGTAGTGCTAACATTTTCAAGGCTTGAGTGCCTCCATGAGCTCAACCTAGCAGCATGGACTCCAGCTCAAGCCATAAAATGTGATCCTCTCTCAAAGAAACAAAATCATAAATAATGAGGAAGCATAGAAAGTAATAACACTTCAGAAATTCTTCAGAATGTTCCCATAGGAACATAGAGAAGGCTTCTTTTCAGGGCAGTATGTAAATGGAATGTAATTGGACAGCAGAAGAAGACACAGCCAGTTGACGTCATATGCAGAAGCCTCAGTCAGAAGCAATTTCGGAAGGTTTTCCATTGTCAAAGAGTGAAAATAAACACCCAGCTCCCAGGGACAGTTAGCAGATCTTAGCTTGGGAGTAGGACAAATGCTTCACACAGAAGAACCAGAAAGGACTAGGGGAGAATTCTGCAGCTCTCAGGAATGCTATTAGTTTGTAGAAGGAGAGTAGCCTTCATTATGAATTCAATTGGATATCAAAAAGAGAAAAGTTTTGATTTATGTTTCCTTTTGTCTGGGGGCCCTGGTCACATTTCATCTGTTGTTAGGAAGCAGAGAGAGATGACTATTTGTGCTGAGGGAAGGTTTTCCTTCTTATTTGGTGCAGGACAAAAATCTAGCAATGGTGCTGTCTTTCTTTGCATACATCTTCCAATCTCAAATAGATAATCTAGAAAATCCCTCAGGCTAAACTAATGTAAATAGTTTCTTAAAGAGTTGTCTTTGAACTCATCTCCTGTAATCTGAAAATAATACTTGGGAGTTAAGGAAAAAAAATCCAATGGAGAAGTTCATAATATTAAAGAAAAAAAGAAATACGTTCTTAAACCAAAAAAATAGTGGTATTTGATGATTTAAATGGACTTGCCAACGATTATATGGGTAATAAAAGAGAATCCTATGTATGCTTCCAAGCAAGAACTGACCTAAAAATGAAAGTTAAAGAACATAGATTATTCTCAGGAGTTTTGTTACAAGAAATGCTTTGAGATACTTTCTGAGTAATGTGAAGCCTATCAGGAGAATATTTGTGACATCACTTGTGGTCACATATCAGCTTGAGTCTGAGAATAAAGCTCAGTCAATCATAAATAAAAAGTTGATAAATTAAGTATATACTGCTGGTTACAGTTTCAATGAACCAAGTGATAAAATTAAGTTCATTATTATATTAGCATAAGAAAAAGTTAGAAAATTCAATCTATTAAAATTAACCAATAATGCTAGATTTGGTCTTCAGATTGCAATGTATAAAGTGTAATTACACTATGTGTGGAGAACAAAATCACAGAGCAAGATCATTCTGTGAATGAGAAAAATGGTTTAATAATAAGCTGCTGGGCTACCTCTCAGAAACAACAGCAACAATCCAGCAATTAGCAGAAAGGGTAGAAGATGTTTTATAGATCATTAGAGACGGGTAGCTTTCCATTGCACTCTTGCCTGGCAGGTGAACTTTGGAGGATGGGAAAGCTGCACTCTCCTGATAAACAGGGAATTTTTAGAATAACTGTGTTTCTACCCAAACTTTGTTTGGGGTAGGAAAGGGGGAGGGACTGTGAAAGCAAGTTTTTAAGGAATGCTGTTTGCATTTCCTCTTTGTGGTCAAGGAACTTGTCAATATGATATTCTGGGGAGCTTATCTGCACTGTCTTCATTTGGGGTACCTAGCACTTTAAATTTTCTAGGATGAGATGTAGACACATTAACCACAGATCCCTTTGCAGTCATTTTTTGTAGGGCCTTTCTGTGATATTCCCTGTCTGAGATGGCTGCCTTTTCCTGAAAATTTTTTTAGCAATATTTATTTGAGCATTCATTTCTGCACACTGGGAATAAAGTCTAAGCCATTGTACACCCTAGGCAATTGCTCTACCACAGAGCTCCATTATCAATGCTCACTCGCGTTCATTTCAAACAAATTCTTATTATTTGATGTGTTTCCGGTTTGCTTATAGGTCAACAGGCATTTAGCCAACTAACTATGTCGATGGATGGGTGGCTTTTTACTTCCAAAGTATTCAAAGCCTAGATATGATTTTAACTAAGAAGTAACACCCATTACTGCACACATTGAAGACCAATTCCCAACTGTTATTTTTATGCTACTGGTGCCTATTTTTCTGTCTTTGAGTCTCCCTCCCTGTCCAGGTTTTAGCTTTTAGATTTTCTTCCCATCCCACACTCCATGCTCTGCCCCCAAGGCATGCTTTTGTGACTTCTGTAAAGTTGGGTGATGCTGTTCCATGCCTGGTTTGTTTAAAATGTTAAAGGTTTTTTCTATTTCCACTAGGTTTTATTTCATTATTGTTTTGGTGATACAAATACATAAACAGATGGTGTTTCCATTTTATAGACAAATACAATAGGTCATGATCAATTCAACACACCTAAATTTCCACTTCTTTAGATACTGTGCTAATTTACAATTAGCATGCAATAATTATGTTTATGAGGTCCAGAAAGATATTCCAAGATTATTGGACAACGTGTAATGATCAGATTAAGAGTAGTTAATAGTTCCATTTCCCTAACCAAATTTAGGTGATTAATATTGAGGATTTTAAATGTTTAGAATGACACGTAATAATTTTTCTTTACATACAGACTACAGTGTGATTTTTTTTTTTCTTTTTCTGGATGTTAAATTTTTTAAATAGAAATTTTTATCAATGTTATTATTCTATATGCATTTTATTAACTGGCATTTTACACATGTACATAATGCATTATGTTTGATATGTGTAAACCAGTCTCTGTCTGATCTTCCTATTCTCTTTTTGAACTTCCAGTAGTCCCTGTCCTACATCCTTACTACCCCTTATATTTACAAGAGTTCTAAATGCCTTCTAGTTGGCATTCCTGGAGACTTTATATCCAAGCCTGTAACATCGCTTGCCATAGGATATCATCTAGTTGGTAGATTCTTTCTGCCCCTTGGACATCAGTATCCATCCTTTCGTCCAATGAGTAAGATACAGTGCATAAAAGGAAGAATCTCCTAAATGATTTCTTCATGGGATCTGTAGGCAGAACAGTAAACAGGTAATCACCATGATTGAAAATCAATACCTGAGTCCATTGGTAGTTTTAATAATAGACACTGAGTTAATTGCTACTTTTCAACATGAATATGGCCTCACCCTTGAAGGCACTGCCCAGTGGATGTTGAAAATGAATACTTACTTCTCATCAACAGTTTTTGCTCTTGTCTCCCTTTCCCTGGAAACCATGATATGGTTATAAAAAGCATATGTTTATGAGACACACAGATGACCTGGAAATAACTATCATAATATTTTGATGGAGCCATAGCCATTGGGATTGTCAGTCATTTAATTACAAAAGCAATGTTAGGAGACTAGTGTGACTGGGGCTTTGTTGTGCATAATAGGAACTGAGCTCAGAGTGGTTCCATGACCCTTCTCTGTCCCAACATGTACAACTGAACATCTCATTTGTATGGCTCAAGCTTCATGGCTTCCCAACACATCTAATCCATGCCTCATCCTTGTAAATTCATTGAGGTGAAAACCATACACATCATTACGACAGAAAAGCTAAGATTAGACATTAGCTCAGTTGTGTGTGCTCTCTGTATTGGAAAAGGGATTCAGTAGTATTTGGCCTAGGATGGATTATCCTCTTGCTTCAGCGATGCCCCTTTTACTGTAAAAACACAATAATTATAAAATTGCAACAGCTCCAATAACAACAGCAAAAGTAACACCCACACAAACACTGAATGACCTAACCTATGGGCATAAACACAAGTGCTTAGGCAATGCCTAAATGGGCACATCATATTTATCTAGTGGTTTCTTGTAACTTTCCCCCTCACCATTGGGGGTCAACATTCTTTTCCTAGTATCAGATATGTGTGTGCCCTTCCTGAGGAGCAGGCTCTGAATCCAATTACGAATATGCTGAAGATGCACATGCTAGATAAGCCTCTATTACACCTGTAGAACATCTGACAGTGAAGCATGAAAGATCTGTCATTAAGCTGACCTTTTTAGGACCATTCTCCCATGGTGGTCTGCATAGCACCCTCTAGCACCATGAAGGCCAGCCATCCATTGGCATGGAGTTTTTAGTTGGGTCCCAGCTAGACCTCTTTCCATGCTCCAGCCATTCACATTTTCAGTAATAGGGTCTTTCCATCCATTTCCAGTGTGTGGCCAGAATTATAATGTGGCAATTGCCTTTTGTTTGATAGACAGGAGCTTCCAAATCCTCCTTGGCCAACAGCTCACAGGAGGAGCAACACAAGCCTGGTACTGGAATTGCTAGTTAACAGTCATACACCTTTACTCTTTGACATCTAAAGGCCCATAGAACACCCAGAATTTCATAGCTATACTTTACCCATGTACCCTGTATGAGTTACATTCCATTCTTATTCCTTCAGGTGTACTTGAAGTCTGTCAGCTGGGTTTTATATCTGTAAAACACTCAGAACTTAACATTATATACACATACAGGAAAAGCCCTTCTCATTTGCATCAGCTGCTGTTTCAACAGATCCAGGTTGGGTACAATGGCATGTAATCATTTAATGTCCTGGATTTCTTAGTCCTACAGAGGCCAAAGGAGGAATATGGCTTATCTTGCCCCTGGCACCCCTGTTGATTCCTTGGGCCAGAGAGACCCTGGATCTGATTTCTGACCGTAGCCACACCTGTAGTCTCTCCATTGACCATATCTGGCTGTTGGGAGACGACCTGGCCAGGTAAACTGTCCCCACTGCTCTAATAGCCAGTCATAGGGGAGAAATCTACCCTGTTTACTCTTGGGGGTGGTTAGCATCCTGGGATAAGCTTCCTCCTCTGTATACCTTTTGTGAACTGTTTCTCAGGGCACAAGGCCTCCCAGAGCTGCTTTAGCACAGATTTTGGCTTTTTATCAATTTTTTCTTTAGGAACTTGGGCTAAACACAAGTCTTTACACATTTGTCTACGAGTAACCCAAGCAGACCTCCTTTTCTGTTTTGCCTCCCTTACATATCTTTTAGGTTTTTCTATTTTTCTACAGACATGCTTCACAACCTGGTGACAGGTTGTTTAAACCTGTCAAAGCCTCTCCAGCCTTGTAAAGCTCCTGCCCCACCTGGGGATCCAGTAGGGACACCAAAGCTCCACACCAATGTCGAGGACCCTGTTCAATGAAATCTGTCATTAGATCTCTAGTAAACACAGTCCTATCAGACCCAGTGAAAGGGCTACTGTATATTGCTTTTCTCATGCCCAGTTCTCTTAAGAGCACCTGTCCTTATGTCATACTCCAGCTCCTGGAATTCATGGGCATTGCCACTAGTGATGACCAAGTGTCTCCTGTGGCATGCACAAGCCAGTTCATCAGTGACTGCTTTCCCTTGTATTGTGCCAGGTTATGCAGTTTAAATCTCAAGGAGGGATGAGTGGTTATGTTGCTCAGCTGTCTTGCCTCTGCAGCACTGAAAATAATCTGATCTGCTCTCATGTCCCATAGCCTTACAAGCCAAGTAGTTCCCTCCTGGTTTGTTTGAATATCTTTCCTAGATCCAACAGTTCAACTGCTGAATATCCCTGCAATTGGCACAGTGCTCGGAGTGCTCCCACGGTTCCTGTTGTGGCCATCTCTAGAGGCGGCCTTGGAGATGGAGGTGGTGGCTGCAGGGTTCTGGCTCTGCCCCTCTCTTATTCCTTTTTGAGTTAAAAAGCACAGGCTAAAAGTTCCATTTCCTTTTCTCTTTCATCCAATTTGCTAGCAAGCTTAGTGGCTAGTATCGAAGAGGTGAGGCTTATATCTTTTTCATTATTTAATTAGTCTTTTGCAGTTTGTATTTTATCTTGTGCTGAGACCTCATCCTGAGAATGCCTTCTCACCTGCACTGATCCATGGCATCTCTGGCTTGTGCTATCCCCATCCGTATCTGTCCCATCCATCTCATCTGCACTATAGACCACTCCAAGCCTGTAATGGCGGCCACACACACCAGTCCTATGGGAATAATCCACCATGTCAAGATTTCTTCTACCTGTACTCTGTCCTTTGCTGATTCCCATATTAACTGAGGCTCCATAACTCCTTTTCATGGGAGCATTCTCTTTTTGTCAGTCAGTCCTGCTTGACTACGTGATTTGTTGCATACATTTTCTGACGGCAGGACCTGGCATTCAGCCTTGTCCCACTCCCAGGTTTGAACAGACTGAACAAATAGAGGATGTTCTTTAGAGAGATGAGTTTATTCCATGTTACTCACAAAATGTTCATCTCCAGAGGGAGTGGGAGGGAGGTTTCCTATGACGGAGTTTGCATTTTGATCATGGGAACCCCGGAGTGTGCATCTAAGATGGATACCATACCTGTGCCGATGTTTTTTCTTCCCAGCCTCCCCTGCATTTCCCTTAAGCCATTGGCTACTCAGTTGTCACTCAGGCCAAAGTCCATCCCTCATAGCAGACAGAAAGAAAACTGCTCTTTCCTTTCTTTTTTCAGGCTAAACTCAGTCATGGCATTTCCTCTGTCAAATTGGCCTGTTGTGCATTTCCCCACAGCAAATTCATAGAGGACGGTCTAACCTGTAAGTTGTCACTGAAAAGACCCCGTGCCCCCAGCATTTCCAGGATACTACAGTCTGCCGAAGGGACTGATAGACTCATTGAGAACTCTAGCGAAACTTGCAAAATTCACAACCATCTGTGCAAAGGGACTGACTACAGCTGCTTAACATGTTAATTACCCCCCTTTAAAAACCCAAACCCCAAAGCATCAAGGCTGCTAGCTTCTGCACTCTCAAGCCTCAAGTGTAAGTCCTTAGTGAACTGTTCCTGTTTTTCCCGATGCCAGAGTCTTTCCTTCATTTCTGCCAGGTCTCACTCCACATTAAAACCGATCCCAAACCCTATATAACCCACCTGTCTCTGCTTACTTCCCTGCTGTCCCCAGGTTCCTGCCTTGAGTTCCTGCCTTGAGTTCCCTAAGTAATGGGTGGTGATCTTGGATTTGAGAGATGAAATAAACCCTTCTTTCCTTCCCAAGTTGCTTTCAATTCTCACTTTATTACAATAACCTTTAAGCAAATTAAAACACCATATGAATGCAGTTTCCTACTACAAGTGGAAAACAGAACCTAGCTGCTCCCAGTTCTACACAAGAACCAACACAGTCCCAGTAAGGAAACAATGATTTAATCCCAAAAACTGGGCCAAGTGGTAGACTTTCCTGTTTATTCTGGTACAGAATAGACGGGAAGCAGGGGGCTACAGGAAGCACAGTAACAAAGAGCAACCAGCAAAAACCACAGTCTGTTCTTGTGCAATTTGGAAGCTTGTTGAAGGTGGCTGGTCACATGAATCCATCCTCAGGAACCAGAGAAAGATGAGTAACAGCGTTGGACTCATTTCCTCCCTGCCATTCAGTCCAAGACTGAATTCCAGGACTGTGCCACTCAAGTTTAGTATGGATTTTCCCAGGTCAGGTTAACCCACTCTCAAAAACTCCACAGAGACATGCCTGAGGTTTTGCCTCCTTGCTGATTTTATTGACAAGTAAGACTAAGGATCCAGCCCCTAGCACATGGTTAAGAGGACTTCTAGTTTAATGGTATCCAGCCATCGGCCTGAAAGTAACGCATTTACCCCCAACAGGCTGTGGTTTTCATGTGGTATTTTGACCTGAGAAATAATCCTATACATGTGACCATCGGCATTCAAGACATTAGAGTGTAATGTTCACATTCCTTTGAGAAACCTGCCTGTTGACAGGATCTGTTCACGGAGCATTCAGGGTCAAACACTTTGTTGATAATCAGAGCCTCTCACCTGTTCATCCTCCTTCATACTCACACTCGGAATGGAAGTTTTTTTTAGGAGCCACATGACACGTCCTATTACCGAGGACTGAAAACAGAAGCAGATAAGAGAATCCAGCTGTCTTTAATTATGATCACTAAAAAGATTTGCCAAAACACAGAGCAACAGGACCCTACTCAGTCTTCAGGAAAAGTACTTATTTTGTAAAAATGTATGTACTCAGTTTTCTTTTCTTTTCTTTTTAATTTGAGAGCATATTTCATATACGCCTCAGACTGGTCTTGAATTTACCCTGTATTCCAGGGTGTGCTCAAATATACAATCCTTCTGCCTCCACTTGCTGAATGCTTGGATTATAGGAGTACTGACATACAGCCATCTTGAATTTATTTTGAAGTGATTTGGTCACTGAACTTTGTCATGTGAGGGTCAGCATTCAACCAATGACAATAGAATGTTCAGACATTTGTTTGAGAAACAACATCTACTCAAGGGGTGCTCTATTCAAGGGTTAAAACTCTTCTTTTGACAATAAGAGACCTGTTAGAAAAGGAGTCTTGAACCCCAGAAGCTGACATATGACCTCCACAGATATATAATGTCATTTGTACATCCATATGTACAGATACAACACACACACAATGAATAAATAAATGTAGTCTATCCACTTGGTACTGACATTGGCCTTCTCACACAGCACTTAGCTATTGACATACATTTATTTGGAACATTTTCTGTCTCAGATCTATTATGATGGACATTTTGCCCAAAGGACCTTTTAATTGTTTTGGTACCTGTGTACATTTTTCTGTCTGTATCTCAGATATATAAATTCTTCCCATACTTAAAATTGTTAAAAGATTTCCACAAAAAAAATACATTGAAAGCCCACATGATATCTGGGATTGTTAATTATGTTCTCTAAATTCCCTCCATCCGCTCCATGCCAGAAAAGTGCTGTTCAAAAATCTAGATTGCAAAATAAGCTAGCCCAAAAAACAAGAAAACAAAAACACTGAAATGACCACATGAAAGTATTGTTTGGATCCATGTTTACATAGCTGAATACAGTTTGCTTCTATTTTATAAAACTTAAAAAATTGAATGTTGATAATTTCTAAAGAGAACGTAAAGAGAATCATTTGCTTCTAAATTCATTCACATGAACATTTTCAATGATTCTCATCTCATTGTCCTATGTAAGTACCCAAAGATTTGATTAAAATTTTACCTACTCTACTATCTGCTATCTGCTCCTTGGGTTTTATGATTCCTCAAAGCAAAACAGCAAGGATAATACAAAGATACTGTCAAAGGATTTTACAACCTGGCAATGTTCTCTGTTATAATACCCACATTCTTGAAAAAGTCAATGTGAGAAAATCTAAGGATGTTAAATTGTACAGTTGATTCTCACAATTTGTCTTTAACTGTGCACACACTGCACACTCACAGATGCACACACACATACACACACAGATTTCTCTATTAAATGAAAGACTTTTGAGTGACTAAATATCAGAATTTGATATTTCCTGGACAGTTAATGTGGTTGTACATTGTGCATTCCAGGGCAGTGTATGTACCTTCTTGGAAAATCATGGAGGTTGGATGTATACTTGCCTTACAATGGAAAAAGAAGTTAACTTGCAATGGTAGTGTGTTGCTTTTTGTGTCCTAAGATATACAGATCAAGAAGTCTGGAAAATTATTAAAGTATTTCTATGAATAGACAATGCCAGTTTTCTTTCTTTCTCCTCTTTTCATGGTTATTCCAAATGTGTCTCAAGATTGTAATCACAGGAAGACAATACTAATGTTCACTGCTAAGATCCACATTTATTTTACTCTTGGACCCTCAAAGGGATAATTCTGGAAATATGCAGTGTTTGTAGAAATTATGTAGAAAATGAAATAACTGTATCACTGAAGAAATATAAACTGCAAGATAATAGCATATGCCATTATCCTCAGCTGTCTTAATAACACTTCAATGGGCCTGGAGAGATGACTCAGTGGTTAAGAACACTGGCTGCTCTCGAAGAGGACCCAGATGGCTAACAACCATCCTGAACTACAGTTCCAGGGTTTCTGACTCCTTCTTCTGACCTCCGTGGGCACTGCACAACAAAGGTACAACTTGCATACATGGAGGCAATACACTCACATACATGAACCTAAAAAATTAATAAATTATTTTTGAAAAATAACTCTTCTGGGGCTGTAGAGATGTCTCAGCAGTTAAGAGCAATGCCTGCTCTTGCAGAGGACCCAGATTTGACTCTGAGCACGAGCACCCACCTAGTGGCTAATTACCATCCATAATCCAGTTCCAAGGGGATCTGATGCCCTCCTCTGACTTCTGCAGGCATTGCCAGACATGGGTGCACTTACACACATGCAGGCAATACAATCATACACATAAAATAAAAATAAAAATATTTTAAAAATAATTCTTTTATTGTCATAAAATACTGTGACAAAAGCAGCTTCAGACTACATAGATTCATTTTGGCTTAGAGTTCTAGGCTACAGTTCATCATAGTGGGAAAGGTATGGACCCATCCCTATTTACTAGATTATTTTTAGACAGCATGCATGGCCTTATTGTACTGTATTCTCTAAAAATTCATTAATTTATGTATTTGGTAGATGTATTCTATGAAAGTGCCTTTAAGGAACGTACACAATCATTTCCTTCAACATTAATCACTGAAGTCAATGTTAGAAAAAAAAAACAAAATAATTTCCATACCAAAAAAATGAAATTTTGATCCATAAAGCAGAAACTAATGCTAATGTATTTCCTTAGGAAAAAAATAAAATCACTAAAGACATGATTCATCTCCTTCTATTTTCTTCCCTCTATTCAGAACATCACAGACCAATAAATCAGGAATGTGTTGTTTTCCATATCACTGAGAAATGTTGGTTTCATCCCAATCTCATTAACTTTTGAGACATATATTTCATATTTCACGGTAGCATGCATGTTCCTTTCATTTCTAACCTTTAGAAACAAAATTATAAAGGCAAAAATCTGTAAGATATTCAAATTAGTGGCACAGGATCAATGCTGGAAGAAAACAGACCTATCAGAAGTCACCATCAGTTGTCAGATACTATGGCACACAGTGGAGCTTGTAATTCTTCTGGGAACTGTAACACAGGAAACAGGGTCAGACATATCCATGCAGAAATATAGATATTATATAAGAATGTACTTCATACATATCAGCAATATTTATCACAACACTCTTGGTGGTAGCGAAAATCCAAAGCCAGGATACATGCCCATCAAACAATGAATAGACAAAACGTGCCACATACACTGAGGGGAATTTTCTTCAGCTCCCTCAAAGAAGAATAAAATGTGTCCTTTGCATGTTGGGGGCCAGCTGGCTCCAACATGTGCACCTAAGTTGCTGGCCTGTAGCCAGGAGGTGGTAAGACAGGAAGAGGAAGTACAGAACAATAAGCCCAGAGAAAGTTCCAGGTGCATGATCAGCACATGAGCAGCATGTGATCCTTAGGATGTAATACCTCACCTTTAATGTGATTGGTTGAAGGATGACCTTTTGGCTGATTGGTTGGCCCATAGTTTGTTTACTACTGTGTGGGTATGTAAGGTGGAAAAATAAAGAGGAGGCGAGCTGCAGCCTGAATTAACATCGGTCGTGTGTGTGTGGTTATTTGTCCTGCTGGTCGGGACACGTTTCTATGCAAAACGTATATTATACACATATAGTATGTGCTATATATATGTTAGTGACATAAAAGCATACACTATTTAGGGAAAGGACAGAAATCCAGTGCATGAAGAGAAACTGGGAACCTGAGAGGATATGTGGCTGAATCTGGGAACTGTAACACAGGAAACAGGGTCAGGCATATCTATGCAGAAATATAGATATTATATAAGAATGTACTTCATACATTATCATACATTATCACAGCACTCTTGGTGGTAGCGAAAATCCAAAGCAAGGATAGACACCCATCAAGCAATGAATAGACAAAACGTGATATATACACTGAGGGAAATTTTCTTCAGCCCCAAATAAGAAATGTTAGAAATGTCTGAAAATGTCAGAATAAAAGACATACAGACATGGAAAACTACTGGTTGGTTTTAACTGTCAACTTCACCCAAGTTAGTAAGAGAGTCTTGATGATGGATTGTCTAGATCAGATTAACATGTTACAAACCCTGAAAGTGGCCTGTTCCCTTGCTTGGGCTGGGCCTGGATTGTATAGGACTAGAGACAGCTAGTTGAGCAGCAAGTGAAGGTTCCTTAAGATCCAGCATGGATTTCCTTGCAATGATCTCTAAAATATAATTACATGAACAAATCTTCCTTCTCTTTTGTTGCCTTTGGTTGAGACTCTCACAGTGACATGAATGAAATGAGGAAAGGGTGTTATGTGTGAGTATTGAAACATGTACATCATAAAGTTAATAAACACATAGGAAATACCAATATAGTGGAATATATAAGTATATACATGAATATATGTGTGTACCTGTCTTCTTTAAATGTGTCTCAAACCAAACACTCAAGAGTAAAATTCTGGTGTCCACCAATAGAAAGTCATTATAAATGTTCACAGTTCTGTAAATATCTCTGTCTCACATGCATCCAGTTCTCACTGTGTATGTTTGGCTTTGTATCAAATGATATTTCCTGAACCAATCTCTGTGTTGTTTCCAGGAAGCATAACTCCAGGTCAAGTAAGATCTAGGCTATGAATCCATATAAAATCTGTATTAAGTACATGCCTACCTGAAACACTTGGACTGAATTTGAGGAAATGTAGTGGTCTCCCCAGTGCAAAGCACTGGCAGTTACCAGAGGAATTAACAAGGTAAATGGGACAAGTGACCTATATCTACAAAATAAAACCCACCAGTGATAGACAGAAGACCAAATCCCTACATGCTAGACTTGATATGCGATGATTGCTTTTTTTTTCCTATTCCATAACAATTTATTGATGGGGAAAAGATCGAGGACCTTCAACATAGAGGAGTTTTATGGATGAAGGACTAGCTATGCAAAATATAGTCATAGAGAGTGCATGTGGGAAAGCATGGGTTTGGCAATGTGGAGAGTCTAGCGTGTGCAGATGTCAGGTGAACTGAAATCTGAGCTTGGGGTAATTGCTTTGAATTGTATCAGCCCCATAAATTGCATCTCCAAAAGCTTCTTTTCTGCTGTTGAGAAACAACTGTCTCTTTCAAGGACTGAATTATGACTGACCTAGTATTGTCTTGTCCATTGATGGTCCAAGATCTCGCTGCCTTGAGTACAAGAGAAACAAACTCACATCATTTACTGGATAAGATACCTGTCTAAGTTACTTTTCTCATTGCTATGGGAAATACCTGACAAACCAAAGTCAGGGAGGTCCGGGATTATTTTGTCTCACAGTAAGAAAACAGAGGGTACCATAACAGGGAAAGTCTCATAACTGGACTTTGAGGACCTGGTGTTGTGCCATTACTCAGAAAGCAGAGAGAGATGATGTTGTTACTCAACTCCTTTTCCCTCTATGATCATATTCCCTATTCTGTACAAATAATCCCACATAAGCATCCATAAAAGTTTGTCTTCTAGGTGATTCTAGACTGTGAGGTTGTTAATCAGTGTTAACCATCATAGTATCAAGTCAAGCGCTTGTCGTCTCGAATTAATTATCCATATGGTGAACTATGCATCACTTGTGGGTGGGTCTGTTTAGAAGCAGAATATATATTTATATATAATATGTTTAAGATAGAATATGTTTGGTTTGCAATATATACTTAATATAGAACTTGAACTGAGCAAGTTTGGGAAAAACACATTTTCAATGAAAAGTGATTCTCATACATACCATTCAAATAACTGTTCTTAATAACCAATTTTCCTGGAAAATATTTAAAATGCCCTTAGAAGCCAATATTCCCAAAATAAATAGAGATAAAATTAGAGTTAATGATGTAAGCACCAAAATCCTGATAGGAAAGGAAGAAGGATAAGTTCTAGCATTTGCATTTCTATTAGTATTTTACCTTTATTTTATGCAATAAACGTAAATTTTATCTTTGTAAATTTTCTCCTGGGTGGAAATGTACCTGTGCACACAGTGCCCATTCAGGCAGCAAGACGATATCAAATACCCTGGAGCTGGACTTACCAAAGGTAAGTCACCATGTGTGTGGGAGGTAAGAGTCAGGCGTCCTCTGTAAGAATACCAGTTCCCTTAACTAAAGTGTCATCACATGAGGCTTAAATTTTCATTTTAAATACAAGAAAATGGTAAATAATAAGGGGAAAACTTCAGGGAACACCTAAATACATAAAAAATCAGAGAGCAAAACACATGTGCAAAACATGAGGTTGATTCATACATGCTACATGTATAAGCTACTATTTTCTTGCTGTGATAAAACATCATGATCAAGGAAATTTGTATTAGGAACAGTTTATCTGGATGACAGGTCCAGAGAGATAATGATGAGACCTCTCTTGCATGGCAAGAGAGGCTGTGGGACCGATAAACTGTGCATTCACATCTTCAAGCAAGCACAAGAAGCCTAGAAAGAAACTGAAAGGGGACAAGACTATGAACTTTCAACACCCCAGAGATCTCCTTCCTCCAACAACACCACACCATCTATACACTCCAGGACTTCCATCAATAGGGCCATCATCTAATGACAAGTATTCAAATTCTGGCTGACTATGGGCTGGGAGGGTACATTTCCCAATCAAATCAGAATACTAGATAGCTATACAAATTATTTTGCCTAGCTCATTAAGATAATGAAGTTATTCATAATTTTTTGGATCAGAGTTTTGTCAGAAACCAACCTAAATTTTTATAGCAAATACTTTAAAACAACATATATATCCCAGGTCTGTCTAAGATGAAAACAAAATAACATTGACATTATATCAATGATCAATGTCTTATTGTACTCATTTATATAAACACATACAATAAATTTTGAGAACATCCTTTCCCACCCAACACTGAATCTTAAATGAAGTAGAACACAGACACTATGATAGACAGAAGGAAAAACAAGTTTTATGTGATTCTGTGAAAGCATCTCAATCAATTAATTAATGACCCAGTATTTGGTAAATCTACACTCATACTGTTCTGTTGATTTACCTCTGTTGATATGCTATTAGAATGTGTGGGAGCTCTAGGCATCCTCCTTTGGTAAAATAAATTCAATCACTTTACTGAAGAAAGTATTAGATCCACAGATAAATCTCTATTTTCTCAGATAAATTGGGGCCATGTAACCAGCTAACATAGGTTGACATGTTTTGTATGCAAAAGGCTAAGTAATCAGAGATCCTTCTGGATTTCAAACTTTTTAATCTGCTTACATGGAGAAGACAAGACAAACAATTTTATGTATAGTGATTTCAGGAATAATGGTGACCGGATCCATGGAATGACTTCATCATAGATATCACTGGAATTTGAAGTCCTAGAATAAAATAATACCAGAGACATAGCCAAGTGTATTAACATCCTCTTTGTTCCTGGGATAAGACACCTTCACCAAGACAGTTTATATAAGGAAGAGTTGATTTGAGTTACAGTTCCAGAGGGTTAAGAGTTCATCATGGCAGGGGCAGTCAGAACAGAGAACTAGGTATCACATCCTTAAGCAAGTTCAGAATGCAGAGATAAAATAGAGGCTTATGAACTCTCACACCCCATCCCCAAAGACATACTTCCCTGAGGGCCACCAACGAAGGCCTTGTGTTCAAATAATCTGAGCCTACAGGGGACATTTCTCTCAACCCAACTGACATACCAGTCTTCAACTAAGGGGCCTGAAGAAGTTATTATCCCCATACCCATACCTGTCAGGTAGCAACAAAGGCTTAATTTTAAAGGTTAAACCATATATAAATGGTTGGTAATAGAACGATGCAGACTTATTATAATGATGGCTAGAACCCTGAGGATATATTTCAGAGATGAATGAAAACCCGTTAGTGATTATCAGTGGGTACAGAAATGGCAAAAAAGGTGCAATACGTAAAGTGCTTGCTTTGCACATACGAGGATGGGATCTCATTCACCAGAAGGCACTTCATAAAAGGCAGGAGCAACATGTTGGTATGTATCCTATTATCCCACCTATAGGAATTCTGCCAGCTGGGTCCCAGGAGCTTGCTGACCAACAGTGAACCCTATTCAGTGAGATCCAGGGTGGTAGGAGAGCATCTCAAAGAAAAAGATGATGGTGCCCAAATGGCCAAGATTGTCTTCTGATCTCCGCAGGACGAGAGAAGCATGGCATATCTATTCATGTTGAGACAGAAATAGGGATGGAGATAGATAGTGACAGAGATAGAGATAGAGAACAGGAAGAAGAAGAAGAAGAAGAAGAAGAAGAAGAAGAAGAAGAAGAAGAAGAAGAAGAAGAAGAAGAAGAAGAAAAGAAGAACAAGAAGAAGAAGAAGAAGAAGAAGAAGAAGAAGAAGAAGAAGAAGAAGAAAAGGAGGAGGAGGAGTGAAGGAGGAGGAGGAGGGGAAGGAGGAGGAGGAGGAGGAGGAGGAGGAGGAGAAGAAGAAGAAGAAGAAGAAAAAGAAGAAAAGGAGGAGGAGGAAGAAGAAGAGGAGGAGGAGGAGGAGGAGGAGCAGGAGAAGGAGGAGAGCCTCACACTTAGGCAGTAGGTTTATGGAAACGTTTGTAATGAGCTTTTCCTAAATTCAGAGCAGTCGGTCTGCCTAACATGACAGGACACCTGGCTATTCTTTGCATGTAAATGTACAGTATAATTTTGTGACAAGACCCAACCCTCTCTGGAGACTTTTTTCTGTTTTACGTGATGTAGGGCTTGTCTACGTTGGGCTTAGGATGACAGCATCATGACAATGAGTACTATAGCTGTGAACCACCAAGAAGGCAGTTTCTGTATTGATATTGAATCATAATATAGTTTACAGCAGCTTAGACACTTTTCACAATATAGGCTCAGTTTGACCTATGTACTACATACAGGTAAAGACATCTTGAACAAATGTCTAGAAGAAAAATTTCAATGCAGAAAGAAATGAGAAGTCATGAGTTGTCTTCTGGGAATGTCTCACTCTAATCTTATGGCATTAAATTTCTCAGTCCTGGAGCAATCACTTACACATAGACAGTGTAGACAGAGCTAATTGTGTCTCACTTACCACCTATCAGTAAAGATGTATGGGCTTTGTGTGTACACTGAGGCACTGATATTCAGTCCCATTCTGCCATTTCCGAGGTGAAAATGACAGTAAAATATTTAATCTTCTTCAATTTCAATGTCCTTCTAGTACTGCAGATGCAAGCAAATCAAAGACACTTGATTAACCAATGAGTGTAAAAAAAAGAAGAAAAAAGACATCTGAAAGCATCCAAGAAATGTCTCTACACATTCAGACTTTAATCAATGTGATGTTGACTGCCTCTGTTTCTTTCACTAGTATGATATATTATGAATCAACAAACCTTCCATTGAGATTCTGAGGAACACAAAATAAAATAGCACATTCTTTTTAGTACTTTTTTTAGTGTTTGAGAATTTCAAACAATATATTTTCATAATATTCCTCTTTTCTCCACCCTTCCTGCATCCAAAAAGAAAAAAAAAACAACTCCCTAGCCATCCACATTTCTGTTCATTTTCCCCCACTGTCTATTGCTCAAATCTTCTTGAGCTGAGAACTTTCCCCCAGCCTCCAAAGCAACATGTAGTGAAACCTGACTCTTGTGTTTCCTATGACAAGAGCTCCCTACCTAGAGGCTGAATGTCATGCCCACCTCGCCCTTCCATGCTGGGACTTTGTCTTGCTTGTGCTTGCACAGGTCTCATGCAACTGCAAGCCATCTGTGAAACTGTCTTGAAGTTACCAACAACTTCCAGCTTTTAGAATTTTCCATACCCTGTTCCTTGAAGACCTGCTTCAGAAGATGAAACCCATACCTGACAGCTTTACTATTGCTAAGAACCTGAGCTGGGGTGGGTGATGGGCCATATAGAAGAACAGGCTTCTAATGCTCTACTAAATGGACATAGTAGTCAATAAGGGCTAATGATTTATTATTCTATCTCTAACTGCGAGCATCTTTCAACCTTCCTCAGAAAATTTCTTGCACCTGGACATTAACACAGAGACTCACATCTAGTCAACCTATAGGAAATTTGAGATTGTAGAGTGCTTAGCCCTGAATGGGACATCTATATCATACTTTTCTGTCTCAGGCTCTGGCATCTTTGTGGAAGAGAGGGAGAAAAAGACTGTGAAATGATGAATTCTAATCTAGGAATTACATTCTTTTTCTATCATTTTTATTTCTTTTTGAAAGTCGGTAGATGAGGACTTCTCTGACATTCTAAGTGTTTGGTAGATGGAAGGATCTCTCTCTTTCTCTATATTTGCATATAGATTAGACTCATTCATACAATATCCATTCATAAAACATATATGGAGAGTATCATTTGGACCACATATGCTTATAGAATCTGTGGGTTAAAAAAAGTGTACTTGACTCTTGTTCCAAGAGTTTTCTGTTATTTTGTGACTGTAATTCTACCAAAATTCTGTGGTGTGACAGATTGAATCGCACTTTAATAGAGAAAAAGAAGATCTTTATTTCCATGGAAGAAGACTTCAGTAAACATGGCCATTTTCACAAGGTTTGGTCTCAATCAGGGTGGGCAACATTTTCATTGATATTCAGAAATTCTTTATTAGGCTCTCATTATTTTGCTTGATCGTTCTTTTAAGACATTATTTTTGGTCTGGCAAATGACCCTATGAATGAAGGAGCTTGCTTCCAAGACTGAAGACCTGTGTTCAATACCCAGAACACATGTAATGGAAGGAGAGAATAAACTCTCATAAGTTGTCCTCTGAAGAATCACACCCATGCACACATACACAAAAAAGTAAATAAATAATTTTTAAATGTGTAAGAAATGGAATATATTGCCTTTTATTTTATTCTTTGACAAGTATAGATTTATATTTCAGTATATATCATGCAAGTATGTAATGTATTCTGCTAATCGTCATGTCGGCCATCATTGTCTTCACTTCCATCCTTCTCACTACCTCCTATCACCCCCACCAAATACCTGGCTCTCAACAAGCTTTCTTCCCATTTTAATGTCTATTTTGTTGATTGTTTTTGTGACCAGCTGAATTTAGTGAGGGTGACTTGCTTGAGGTTGGAGGGTTAACCGCATGTACATACATGGGCAATTTATCACTCTACTGAAGAAAATGACTCTGCTAAGACAGAGATGGAGCCTCATGCACCACTCACCCTCATCCATGGTGGAATGCTGGGGACTGTACCAGAGCAGATGATGACTGCCACTGTGAGGTCATGAGTGCAAAACCATATTTCTGAGAGATGGTGCCCATATCACAGGGCCACATCTCGGCTTGCTTGAGGAACACAATGTAGCCAGATGTGGTGATGTGCATTTCATCTCCTGGGGAGGCAGAGGCAAAGAAATCAATTAGTCTGTGTGTATTCCAGGCCAGACTGGGTTATATAGTAATAACCCATCTTGGCCCAACAAGAAAAATGAAATGGAAACAGATTCTCTTTTATGAGTGAAATAAAATACAGTCTATTAATTTGCATTAAAAACATATTCAAGGCAGACATGGTGGTAACAAGTTTTTAAGGGATCCACTTGGGAGGCAGGGGCAGGTGTATCTCTATGAGATCAGGGAGCCCATCCTAGTCTAAAAGCACATTTCAAGACTGGTGGCATTGTAGGGACATTCTGTGTCAAAAAAAAAATACACCTCATAAGAACATATTCAATTATAGATGGAATTTTGCACAGATTGAGGTGTCCACAGGAACTCTGAACTCTAAACTTAGAAAACGATGCATTTTTAATGCTAGACATGGCCTTATTTAATATGCATTATTTGTTTATGGAAGTTCCCCCCCTTGTATGTGTGTGTGTATACAAAGGTTTATATGAGTCCATGTGCTCTCTGAGGTCAGAAACCATCTGCTGGCCAGCAAGCATCAGAGATCCTGTGTCTCGACTCCTGCACCAGCTTTGGGGTTACAAGTGCGTGCTCTGACACCTAGCTGTTTGCTACGTGATCCTTGAGGGTCTAAACTCAGGGGACCATGTTTGTGCAGTAAATCATTTGTCAAGTGACCTCTTGCATTGGCCCCTGTTTAAATCCATTCCTGGAGACTCTCGATGCATTGGACCCTCTTGAAGACTCTTGATACTGTAAATGCCTCTCTTATTCAGTTTCAATGATGGGTGGAATTGAGAAAGCCCAGCCCTCATGAACTGGAAGAAAACGTTCAGCAAAGACTGCCACGAGGCCTTTAAAAGAAACAATTTCATTAGCATCTCCATCACTGAAAATGAGAAAAAGCGAATTCTTTTCCTTGAAACTCTCCAAGGTCTCCTTGATGGCTCCTACAGGTTTGGTCAAATGATAACATGAATCTACTCGGCTGTGGGCTTTTTAATATACTGCAATGACTATTTCAGGGTTCCTGAGTCCAGCCAGAAGCCTCTGAACACTTTTCATTCCTTAAACAGGGAGAAATGAAAATCTTTCTGAGACCAAATAGCTTCTCAGTGATGAGAGGAGGCAAATATTCAGTCCTGACTTCTATATGCAGTGCCACAAGACACGACCCACTGAACACAGACCCCACTGTTAGCAGTGCTCACAGCCAACAGTTGCCAGCCTCACTGAGGTTCTTCTAGACAGGGACCTGGAGGATTTTCCCAGCATGTTCTGACTTTATCTTTGGACTATAGCTTCATCCATATCATCCTCCATCACATCATCAGGAATATGATCTCACTACTCCTTTCTGTCCTTCTAAAAATGGTAGGACTTAATAGATAGGACAGAGGACATAAAATATGAACGGGGTGCCATAAGACTGATGCAGATAAGTGAACATTTCTAAATACCATTCAGATTTAGTGTGTAAAATTTCAAAATTTTAATTATTTTAGTGAGTGAAATAGAGACATGCAATAAAAAATGAGCGTATATCTTCCAGAGTCCTAGACAACGAAACACACATTTTTCATCTTAACCTAGCACTTCAAAAAGCACTACAGAAACAGAAATATTAACAAACCTACCTGCAGAAGTTCCGTGCTGTGTAGAATTGAATGGCAAAGGTCTAAATATATATTATATGGCTTCAAGTGAAAACCAGTTAGGGAGGATTTATCTGGAAGTTCGTTCATTAAAAGAAGAAGAGAAAGAAAGGAAAGCAGAAAGGAAAAGAGGAGGAGAACACTCAGGGAGAGGCAGGAGGCAGAGAAAGTCACACTGCCATAGTGTGATGTGAAATAGAGTTATGTAATTCTCTGGGTTATTTTTAGAAGCATTTCCACTGCTTGAAAAATAATTAAGGAGAGAATTAAATTAATAATGTGCGTTTAGCTTCCTGGCAACAAGGTAAGATTTTGAAAGTGGGGGATGTGTTTTCTGTCTCTGTTCAAGACTACCCCAGAGTTAATATTTTATATCTAACAACACATAGGTAATGTCATGTTGAATCCATCTCTTTATGTTTAAGTTTGAGAGTTGTACAGAAAAGAGGGTTGACTGATTCAGCCTGCCCAGAAAAAAAAAGAAAGAAATTGACACAAATATTTCTTTTAAACAGACAAGTTTCCCAGAATCTGCTGGCTCTCCTATCTATGTTGAGTGAATACTCTTCTGATGTGAACAGCTTCACTGCCTAATGCGAACATTTAGCACTATTTTCAATGTGAGAACAAATCAGCAAATCTTCCAACTGTTCAAAACTCTATCATTTGCACCTCAAAAATTTACTTTCTGGGGTTCAGAGGGTGGCTTGATGGTAAAAACTCTGTCTAGCATGCATATAGTCCTGATTGCATTCTCTCGCATATACACGTGTGTGCACACACACACAAACACACAGAACTATACACACATATGTATACACATACATTGTCTTTCTATTAAATACACCAGATATCACTTTCTCCTTTCTTTGTTATGTTTTCAGGTTTTCTTTCATTTTTAATTGACACATTAAAGCACATATTTATTTATGCAGTGGGGTACAATGTCATTTTGTAGTTGGTTTTTGCAAAGTGATTTTTTTTTGGCTTTTTGAAACAGGATGTCCCTGTAACCACAGCTGGCCTTCACTTCGGTATATTGACCAGGCTGGCCTCCATCTCATAGAGATCTGCCTGGCTCTGCCTCCCAACTGCTGAGATTAAAGTTGTGCACCAGCACGTCCAGCTGCAATGCAATATCATCTATAGACTGTCTATATTAATGCTGTAACAGAAAACAATCTAACTATACATGGGCATTCCATAACATTGTCTCTGATTGCATTAGCCAAAAAATTCTGCAAATGTCCCTCTGCCCAGGCAACTTCTAAAATGTTATCAATTCATGGGGCAGAGGTGGGCGAGGGGGTGTTCAGAAACAGAATCTGTGTGGGTAGAAGGTAGAGGACTGAGGTTGAGTTTTTAACTAGTCTCTATGTTACAGCATGTAGAACCGTCTCTATTTGAACCTGGACTGGATTAGTCTAGTCTGGCTAACTTGTCTGTGAATACTGAGCATTTTTCCAGCCCCAGCTTGCAATTATGAATTCTCTCAAAATGTGCTCTGACTTCAGTAGGCATCATTGTCTCTACTTCTGTTTTAATTGTTTCATGTTCGTTAACACAATGCCTTGGTCTCACAAAATTATCAGGGACATTGAAAGACAGTGTGAGACACCCAAAAACAGCAGGAATTCTGCAAGGGGATTCCACCCATGCCTGTTTCTTAATTTCCATAGAAGTACTTAAAAGCTTAAGGGTTGCTTCATATGCAGTTTATGGTAATATCAAGATTAATAATAAATTAACTTTAGCACAAAGGAAAATGTCAACCATTGCCTTAGCATATAAAGTATCCTTCAAACCATCTCATTTTCAAATCATCTAAGTTGGGGGTGTTGTCCTCACATGCATGGGGGCCTGGGTTCATTTCCCAGTTGTGAAACAAAAAGGAAGAAACAGGATCATCTGAGATCCATCCTTCATAGAAGAAACAGGCATTATGCGGGCTGGGTTAAAAATTTGCCATATGCATGCAGATTTTCATTTGATACTTGATTTAATTAATGCACACTTAAGTCTGTATTCTGTGATTATAAAGAAAGAAGCAATCATTCATGGTCATAAAACTATGGACCATAAAATGTGTATTAAATAGCTGTGAGGAGAGAGACAACAACCTCAGATTTGTGGGTTTCTAGCCACATTTTAAAACTTTGCCAAGGATGGTGACACTCAAAATATCCTCCAAGTGCCAACAATTCTTAACAGCACTGCCTCTGAACAGACAGGCTGTAATTGTGAAGAACACATAGGAAGAACTCAAGGAAAAGAAAGAGCTTGACATTTATTTCATTGTTCCACACTTTAAAAAGTCAACAGTTGTCAAAGGTACAGCATGGATTTGTAGAGAGTGTCCACACAGAAATACTTTCTGAATTTGGAGGCAGTCAGAACAACCTGTTGAATGCACCCTGTTTTGGATAGTTCCATAGATCACAGATTAACTGAGAAGACTCATTTACAGAATGCACAAAAACTAGATATGCTCTGTTTCCATGTGATGGAGATGGGTTATTTTTATTTTAAATTATTTGTAATTGAATTTGTTGCCATTTTCATGCAACACAATTAGACGGCATTTAGATGCACTCTCTTATTCCCCCACTGCCCCTTGTCTAATTTAATATACATATATATGTACATATTACATTATATATATGTATATATATATGTGTGTATATATGTATGTGTGTATATATATATATATATATGATATATACATACATATATTATGGCTTGAGGCCCCACACAAGAGTCCCATCTCTGTAAGACACTGTCTTTCCAGCAGCCATCACTTGCCAAAAGTCCTTGAGTTAGGCTGGGATTTTTTACCCACGTTACCATGTCTCTGCTTGGATTTTTGTCCAGTTGGAGCCTGCCTAAGACTTGTCCATGCTGTCTCCATTGCTGTGAGTTCATATGAGTGACTGAACATCTGTCTAGAATGTCATCCACCTACTCTGGCTCTTGAAATCTTTCCACCTCCCTTTTGACAATGATCCCTGAGCCTTGGAAGGCAGAGGTTTAAAATAGGTGTCCTATTCAGGGATAAGTGCTCTGTGGCCTCTTGCTCTCTAAACATTGGCCAGTTATGGGTTTCTGTGTTCAGTCATCACTTTCTCATAAGGAGATTTTTCTGGTGAGAACTGAGAGATGTGTTCATCCTACGTAAAAGTTGTGTTGAACTTATAGCTCTTATGGTTAAATATCTCAGAGATGTGCTTGACTTGCTTTTGAATTTTGGATTAGTCTTCTTCCATTGGAAGAAGTTTCTTTGATGAGGAGTGAAAGGCACACTTGGTTGTAAAATATTTATTTACAATTAAGAAGTTGTGTTCTTGTGGAAGTGCAAAAAAGTAGGTTTTTCTCTAGCATCTATGACTTCTCCAATCATGTGTATCTAGCTGTGGTTATAGTACCACAGATGAGTTCCTTCCCATTGAGCAGAACTTAATTCCAATTAAGCAGCTGTTGATGATGCCCAAAATAAAAGTCCCATTACAGCACCAATACCAGTAGTTTGCTGGGCCAGTCATTGTGTTAATTAGGTTTTGCAGCTGGGTAGAATTGGGATAGGTTATTTTTTAAAGATTTATTGTTATTAGTTTTGTGTGTGTTTGTTTGAAGCTTAGGATTCCACAGAATCTAGACGTGGGTATTGGTCTGGAACTGGACTGTAGGTGGTTATGAGCCACAGGTATTGAATTTTATCAGGGAATTCAGCCAAAGTTTGGACCCTAGTAGAATCCAATCAAATTCTATTCTTGGAGCCCTGCACTCTAGTTCCACCAACTAATGCTGACACTCATATTACATCCATTTTTGTCTTGTACATAGACTGTGGGTAACCTCTCCCCTACAGCTCCTCCAAATGTAAATTAGTTATGGGATTGGTACCTTTACAAAAGTCATTGAAAAGAAGTCATTTAAGTGGATCCTAACTTAATAGTGTTACTGATGATTGCTATCTAGACCAAATGTAAGTCAAGTTCTTAGTACCTTCTTCAAAGATCTGAAGAGTGATGACTGTTTCTCAAGACTTCCTTTTATAGGTCCAGCAGTGAAGGAGTTCATTGCTAAAGACAGAGTATGAATGCTTTTTTGCTTTGATTGACAGTCTTGGGTGATGAGAACCTTTGTTCATTGGGCATGTACTTTCCCAAGATGCCGTCTGTTTTACTTATATGCACACTTCATAATACAAAGGCATAAGATGCAAGCTAGGGCATTTCTCCGAAGAGTTCCTTGAGAAGACACAGCTTGCCTTCTTATGTATGCAATCTCAAACCAGTCTATGTTGGATCAGCCCAAGGACCCCAGGTTCTATGATGTGGGTTTGAATGTGTTCTACGACAGACTATCCACAAAGAGCAATTATTGGATAGTTTCCAGGGAGTCAGTAGGACTGAGTGGTTGCTTTGTTTGGAGAATGACATTTGTGTAGCTCAGTGGTCATGGAGTCCCAGGTGAATGAGCAATCCCTTCAAACCACCTATCTTAATATGACTGCAGTCTTCATTAAAGGGAATAATTGTAGAAACAGTTATGCATATACAGATGAAGATGTAGGGTCATGTTTCTACAAGTCCAGGAACATCAAAGATTGAAAAAAAAAACATGAACATTAAGAAAAAGAGGCTGGAGGAGATGCCTCACCTGTGTAAAGCTCTCATCATCCAGATATAAGAAGCTGTGAAACTATCCAGAATCTTCTTAGCAGAAGAATCTGTAGTCTCAGCTATGCCGACACAAGAGAATTGTGGGCCCACTATTGTATCATAAACAACACCAACAAAATGATCTGGATTCAAAGGGAGAGGGGAGGTCTCATACTGGAGGCTGACCTCTGACCTCTACATGAGGCTTCCTGACACACATGAAATTATACACACACTTGAACACACATATAACACACTAAGATGAAGAGACGGAAAAGAATGTCTCTCTGGATATGTATAAGGAAGAAGATGTTCCCTTCTTTGATATTGGTTTGTCTGCACCTGATAACTATGAGAAATAGCTGTCACCTAAATGGCTTACCGAACTCTAGCCCTTGAACTGAACTTTTGTGTAGAGAAGAATTCCGTAGGTTCAGACATGATTCAGGAATGCAGATGTCAGCTGAAGGCAGGAAATCACAGAAACAGAGAGAAGCAAAAACAATGATTGTCAAAGGCAGGGAAGAGGAGGGGTGGGGGTCTTACAGATGAGTTAGTAAATGGGTACAACGTGGCCATTATATAATACGAATACATCCTGGTGATTTGTTGTTTGGTAAGTTGACCCTAATTCAGATTATTGTATTTGTATGTTTCCAGATAGCTGGAAGCCAGATTTGTTTGTTTATATATGCACTTCTTTATACACAAAATTTTTATTACTTCTATTTTTGTTGTACTAGGGTTTGAAAATTGTATAAATGAAGCATCCTCTCTAACACTGAGCTACAGTTGAAGTTTTGTACATTTCATTGAAAACATCTTAATCTTCTTTATAAATCCTTCCCCCATCTGTACCTCCCTATATTGTTACCCACTGGAGATTTGGCATTCTGTCATATATGCTAAGGTCTATGGGGTCAAATTAGTGTGCCTAGCCATTCCTCAGTGCAAGTTCATCCACTGGGGTCTAGAATCACCCTAGCTAGAGAAATTTCTTTAAAGAGGATCAACTCCCCTTTACCCAAAAGTACTCAGCTGCCAATTGTTCTTCAGCTAAGGTTGAGACCTCCTGTCCATAGTTCTATGCTGGGTGATTGTCTAAATGAGGTTTCACATTACTGTATATTCATATGAGCAAAGTCCCAGTGGCCTATGTGAGTCTGTTTCCTTATGGACATGCACCTCCTTCCCTGGCTCTTTCAATCTTTCCACTTTTCCACAATGCCCCTGGTTGGGTTTAAATGTAAGAGTCCTGTCTAGAGACACACCCTCTGTAGACTAGTATTTCTTAGACTTTACCTGTTGTTCTTTGCCCTTTGTGTCATGGGGAAGCTTTGCTGATGAGAGTTGAGAGATGCATTAATCCTCTCTTTCCTTCCTGCTCCACCATGTTCCGTGGGCATTAGGTATAGAGGTTGCAATCCAGATGTGTCACTTAGGGTTGGGAATCTCTGTGCATGAACAGTTGTGGAACTCTGTAATGGTCTCAGTTGCAAAAGAAGCTTCTTGGATGAGTGGTGAGTGGCTTATTTGTCTGTGAATACAAGGATCTGTAGTTAGCATATGGTATGAAGTTATGTTTGTAGAGGGAATGACACCCTTAACGGTTCTCTAGGATAGATGACTCTGCTGCCATGTGTATTTGGCTATGTTTACATACCACACAGGAGCTCCCTTCCACTTGAATGGGCTTTAAGTCTAATTACATGACCTCCAAAATGAAAATGTTACTGTATCAATAGCGATATTTTGATCGCTATTTTGATAGTTTGGTGTGCTGATCTTGGTTGTGGTTATTAGGGTTTAAAGCTGGAATCAGACCACTGACCGATTTTCTGCCTTAGCAGGTTCATAGTGTCCTCGTCTTCAGGGAGGAAGCTTCCAAGGGAAGATTTTTAACTTTTTCTCCAGAAAGAACTTATAAATGTAAAGGGGTAGGGGTAATACTAATTATCCTCATGTGATCATCACACGTTGTAGCCACATATTTCAATATCACTTTATACTCTATAAACACAGACAACTAAAAACCAATTAAAATTTTGAGGGTAGTGTTTTCTTATGGATGTGTTCATGTTCATGCAGGTATGTGACATATATGTGCATGTGTGTGTGGAAACCAGAGGTCAAAATTGCCTTCCTTGCCTCTTCTGTTATTTTTTTCAGATATGGTCTCTCACTGCACCTTGAGCTCACTGAATGGCTAGTTGATCATGCCAGCAAACATACCTGTGATTCTACCTTCCTAGTACTGGGAGGTAGAGAGGTGTTAACTCTTATATTTGTGTGAGTTCTGGGTGTCAGAACTCAAGTCCTCATGCTCGAGTTCCAGGAATTTTACTGCCATTTCTCCAGCTCTTCAATCAAGAAAAACCTACAATCTCGTAACCACAATTTTAAAAAAAGAAAAGAAAATTGTTTTTAAAAAGAGTTTGAATGGAAATACCTCGCATGGCTGGATGACATTGCTCCTAGAAGCCACTGGTTGCTAAACCGAAAATCAAGTCATCACCAGCTGTGAGATAGCTCCATATGAGCTGTCAGCCAGGAGACAGAGAACAGGATTGGAGAAAGACCAGAATGCACTGTACACAGGGATAAGACACTGTCAAAGAATAAACTTAATTATGTTTGGCATGTAGATGAGCCTTCTGATTTTTATTTGTTGGTCTTTTTGAGACAGGGTCTCCCTGTAACCCCAGATGGACTGAAACTTACTCTGTAGACCAGGCTAGCTTCTATCTTAAAGACATCCACCTGTCTTTGCCTCCAAGTACAAAGATTAAAGACCCACATGGATAAGCCATTTTTAACAAAAAACATATGAAATATCAAATATAAAGATACCGAGAAAATGCAAATATGTTACAGAAATATTTGTTAAGATCATTTTTTACATAAAAAACTATACAGTAATCTTAAAATTCAGACATAATTGAGTGTATAAAATAATTCATGTGATGTTTTATATTCTGTTTATATATATAAAGAACTCCACTTTAGACAGAAAAGGGAAAAATATACTGTAATATCTGTTAATCTAATGATCTTGTGATGAGAATAACTAAAATTCATGTTTGTTAGTTTTCATATTTAAATAAAGAGTTTCTCTCTTTGATCTAATTTTCAATATATTGGCAAAAACAAACCAGTGGGAGTGTAAGAAGTATATATTTAGTACATTTACATAGTGAACACATGACTTCAGATTGATTTAGCTGTAAACCTATCTGAAAAGAGAGATAAATAAATGTGAAAATTTTGCAAGATTAATTCGTTCTGTGCAATAGAAATCAAGAGACGTTCATTGAGTAAAATTCAAATTTTCTACTAACTACTTTAAAATAGGCAAAATCAAGTTAAATATCTTATGAAACCCAATATGAGAAAAATATGATCATTTCTACATGGGATTACCAAAGAAACACTAGAGAGACATCAACTATGTGTGTGTTGTGTGTACGTGTGTCTCTGCATGGGTGTTGCATATGGTGTGATGCAAGCATAAAAGTTTGCAAGTGCACATGCCTAGACATCCACTTTCAGACCAGAAGAGAAGGTTTGGGGTCCTGTCCTATCGGAATTTCCACCTTCTTCTCTTCTCTTTTTTTAAAAAGATAATTTCTGATTTTTCTCTGCTGACTCCAGGACTCCAAGATGGTGTCACTCTTACCACAGAAGGGGAAGAAACTCATGGAAATTAAACTGAGAGAGCTTCCATGAGGGATGCTGATGCAGGACTTCACCTCAAAAGGCACTGATGGAGCATTTCAGAGAGTTTATGATTGGCACTACAGAAAGCACCATAGAGGTCAGAAGAGGGCATCTGATCCCCTGGAACTGAAGTTATAGATGGTGATTAGCCAGCAGGTGATGCTGGGACCTGAACCCCAGTCGTCTGCCAGTGCTTTAACCACTGAGCCAGCTCTCCAGCCTTCACCTTATTTTCTTCAGACGGGAACTTTCACTGACCCCCACCACGTCCCCAGCCATTATCCTTTATCCACTCCCATACTGTTGGGCCTCCAGCACTGCTGCAGCTCCGGCCCACCCTTTTAGGGGTTTGCAGTTCCCCCTGCAAACAAACTGGCTGCAGCTCCTCCTTCCAGGCGGCTGCTCTGGCAATCGCACCGCTTGGGACGCTGCCCCCTGCTATCGCACCCCCCAGGACGCTGCCCCCGGTGATCAACCACCCCTGGGCTGCTGACCCCGGCGATCGACCACCCCGGGCCCAATTATCGCCCCCTCTCGGGCTGCTGCATGGCTCGGCAGCACAAGCTGGCCGCGCTCTGGATTCTTGCAGGCTGCTGGGAGCCAGTTGTGGTGGCGCACACCAGTAGGATCAGCTGAAGGAGGGAGAGGCAGGAGGATCTGGAGTTCGAGGCCAGCCTGGGCTACACTGATCGGGTGTCTGCACGCGATCCACCAGGAGCTGCAGGCCGCCGCAAGAGGAGGGCAACTGTCACCAACTGTTTGGGTTGCAGCTGTCAGATCCTCACCCTACTCTGACAGCCTATCAACATGGACTTTGCCTGGCTGCAGTTTACGGGACAAAGATCTATTGGTCCTTCACTCCCTTTTAGCCTCGCCCCGACCCTATATAAGTTAGTTTGTAACTGTTAATAAATGAGATCCTGCTTGGACAGACTCCCAACTCAGGTGTGGTTTTTTTTTTTTTTTCCCCTCCGGAGTGGAGAGGGGCCAGGTTGCCACACTCACCATCCTGCTCAGCCCCTGGAGAAGGCCGGCTGGACCAGCTTCTCCACCGCCCTATCTGCTGGTGATCCCGGCACTATAGTGCTGAAGTGGCAGGCTAATTTTTTTGTACATGGTTGCTGAGTATTTGAACCTTGACCCTGATACTTGCATAGCAGACACTTAGCCTACTGGCCCAGTCCTCCCATCATGTCATCTTAAGTTCCTGTTGCATTAATGTATATTTGTCTAATATATATATATATATATATATATATATATATATATATGTCTCTAATATATATTTTCCATTTGTACACATCAAAGGTGGGACACACTCTATTCCAAGTTCATGGTCAGTTGTGTCTCTTGTGTTATACAAGAAGGTTTAAATCAATATATATTTTTAATGATTGTTTGATAATTTCATGCAATATAGTTTAATCATATTCAGCCTTGTCCCCATCTCTTCTCATTTACCCCACCTCCCTTTGCCCCACTAACTTTAAGCCCTCTTTGGATTCTTTTTTATGCCCATCAAGTCTAATCTTCACTGTACATAAACCCTTGAGTGTTAGTCATGCATTGGATCATGGAAGAATTATCAGGGTTCACACACTTAAAGAAAATGGATGCTCTCTCTCCCAGAAAATATCAACTACCAGGATCTTCTCAGAAAGGGTTCACATTGGGTCCCCTGCTGCCTTCTGCCCTCCATGTTGGGAATTTGTCTTCCTTTAGCTTATACAGCCCTTTGTTACAACCTTGATGATTTCACAGACCCACTGCTAAATTGTGTCAGGAAAACAGTTTCAGTGCAGTCATCTACAACCATTGACTCTTAACAATATTTCATATCCATGTTCCATGCTGGGGACTGAACGTGACTCTTCTGCAAGAACAGCAAGACTCATAACTGCTGAGCCATCTCTACAGTGCCCACCTTGTTTCTTGAGACAGGCCCACTCATTGGCCTGGGGCTTACAAAGTGTGCCACATGGCTAAGGCATCTCTCAGGGATCCACTGCTCTCTGCCTCCCCAGCACTGGGATTCAAGCACGAGCTACCAAACTTCTTTTGTTTGCAAAGTAAGCACTTTACTGACATGGCTTTCCTTTCACCATAATATAATAAAGAAAGCAAGGTTTAGAGATTTGCATGGCTTTGATGATAATAATCAAATAAACTGGACCCCAATAATTCAAAGGGTCCAGTTTCAGAAAATCCTCTATAAGGAAGCACAGAGAGAAGGATGTAAGAAAAATTGTGAGGCTGTTTCATAGCAGAATAAGGCTACTGTAACCAATGATGAGAAAACACCACAGAGAGGCAACGTAACCTTTCAGGAAACAGAATAGTGAATATTGAGGCCAAACAAGAATTGCTACACTTCTTAGGAATAACGAGACATATGCATACCCGAAACCTATGTAGGGTTAACCTGTGGTATTGAAATGATATGAGTAGTGTCCAGGGAGGTGGCTAGGTCGATGACATTCTTGCCATGTACATATAAGGATGGGGTTTCTGGGCCTAGAATCCATGGGACAAACGCTGAATGTGATACACATACTTGCAGTCACAGGTCAGGGAAGTAGAGATGGGAGAATTCGTCTAACTAACCTTCTCCTTTTCAGAGCAGTGAAAGATGCTGACTTAGAAAACTTCCTGAGTGGCTCCTAAAGAATGAGACAAAGACATTATTCTCAGGCACCACACAACTACATGTACATGTATATCTTCATAAGCTCATTAACCTGCACAAAGCCAGACTTACAAACACAGAGGGAGATAGAGACAGAAATATATAGAGACAGACCTAGAGAGAGAAACTATTTGTGTGTGTGTGTGTGTTTCTGTGTGTCTGCAGTCCCTTGTCATCTCAGCACTTGGGAGGTAGAGGCAGGAGGATCAGATCTTCAAGGTCGTCCTTGCCTACATACTGAGATTGAGGCCAGTCTGAGCTATAGGAATCACTGTCTCAATAAATAATAAATTAGAAAAGT
Source organism: Eospalax fontanierii (assembly GCA_035773235.1). NCBI lineage: Eukaryota > Metazoa > Chordata > Mammalia > Rodentia > Spalacidae > Eospalax > Eospalax fontanierii. The sequence goes on along the minus strand of JAJHUQ010000048.1, from coordinate 2,865,311 downwards.
ATATCTGTGAGTGTTTCTGTAAGAATTTGTACAGGTAATGAACAGTGGATTAATACACACAGTGAGTGCACACACATGTGCACACATACATGTTGCTGAAAAGCATTGAATTTATCAGGCAAGGGCAAATTCTGAAATGCAGTCAGGGGTCTGTTTACCTGCATTACAGACTGACAATATTTTAGGAGCAAAAATGTCATGACTGGGGACATGACTCAGTTGGTAATCTGACTGTCATGCTCATGAAGATTTGAGTGCACCCCCATGTCAGTGTAAAGACCTGGGTAGCATCTTTGTTCAGCTGTAATACTAGACTCGACAAGGAACTCTCTAGAGCTTTACCATTCTAGCCAAACTGGTGAACTCCAGGTTTAGTGAGAGAGGCTGTCAAAAAATATTGGGGGCCACAGGTTAGAGAATAGCCAGCTTATAGCTTTAATCCATCTTAGAGGAAAAACAGCCCTGGGAAAAATCTTCCCTGCAGCCACCTGCATGTATGATAAGCACATTCAACCTTGGTAGCAGGGACTGAGTTGTACTGGAATGTCCTACACCACATCCCTATCTCACCAGAGACAAGCTAGGAAGGCCTGAAAGGTGATACTTTTATCATTCCTGTTAAGTACAAAACCCTTGTTTCTCTTCTTAGTGCTTGCTCCCCTGGAAGACAAGCAGTTATTCATGGTGGGCTCTGAAGGTCAGAGATAGTGTTTCCTAAGCAATGGTGCTGGCTCTGTGTAAGTGCATGCATTTCCCCCACCTCCCCAAGTTTGTGTATATAAACCCCGCAATAAAGATAAAGCCTGGCAGCTTGATGAGAATCTCCCAAGTCGCACGTCTCTCTGTGTTTCTTGTCTCTCATTTCAGGTATTTTGGGGTCCTTGCTCTCGTTGATCCCCTTGGGCCAGGGCAAAAAAACAAATAAGGGAGATTCAGGTATGGTGGTGCAAGCCTGTAACTCCAATACTCAGGAGGCAGAGACAACTGGATCTCTGTAGATCTTAAGAACTGGATACATTTTCTGGACTCCTTCCGCACCTTACCCACACACAGACAGACCTACATGTACGTTAGGAAATAATAAAATTTTAGTAAAATACAGTTTATAATATTGAAGACAATGCACAGCTCCTGGACCAGTGCTGTGTAACTTACTTAATGGACATCAACTCCCATGGTGGACTTGGTATCTGTAGACTATCCTGGAACCACGTCCCCGGAGATACTCAGAGATGACTGTATTGCTGTATTTATAGTGTCATAATGACCTCCTTGAATTGAGTAAATAAGAATCTCTGCAGTACAGAGCATGATAATCTTCTCCAAATAAAGTATATCATACAGTAATCAAGAAGCTATATGTTGTAGGAAAATGATCATATAGAAAACCAGATAGAGAACCAGATCATATCACACAGAGCTTTCTAGCCCACAAGGGGGACTTCATTGATGGCATTTACTGATTTTAAGGTATAAGTGTCAGTTAATTTTCTGTTGCTGCAATAGCATACCATGACTGAATGTCACCTGGGGAAGAAAATGTGCATTTGGGTTATGGTTCTAGAGGGAGTGAGACCATCATGGGAACATTTCTCACTCCAGCTCCCACAGATTTCAGGCCATATGATATACCAATACAAAGTTAGAGAATCTGGAAATAGGAAATATGTACAATTGATTCACTTAAATGAGACAGGTAAAATGCATTCAATTTTAAAACTTCAAGAAAATAGAAAATCACAAAATGTCATGTACCAATCAGCAATGAGTTTTAAGCATTTATTTCCTGATAAAATAATGTATTTCATGTTAAAGTTATAGCATTAAATTTTTAATGGGGGCTGTGTTTAAATACTGTTAATGGAAATTAATGAATCAGCTCCCAAGAGCTAGAGAGAGTTGAACCCCAAATCCTCAATGCAGGGTGTGGATGATAATGCAATGCTGTTCTTGGGTTACCCTGCACTTGCACTATGCAGGAAACTGTCCAGTAATTAAAAACTTAACTAAGTGATGCAGAAACTTTAAATTAATAAAACATACTGCATAGTTTCCAGTTAATTTTCCTTTGATATTGACTTGTGCAAGGTTTGTCTTGAGGGCCTTGGGGTACCCCAAATAGTGTAGCAATGATTGCTTGATTGTATTCTTAATGCAATAAGAAGAAAGATCTGTACAAATTTGCTGCTGTAACTGTAAAAAAAGTTTTAGGTGGAGTATATAAAACAGATTTATACACTTATATTAAAATAAACTTACATGTGTATATACTTATATCTGTAAAAATTTACATATCAAGTTAAGTAAGTAAGTATATATATATATATATATATATATATATATATATATATACTATCTAACTGTAGTCAAACTTTTTCATCTCTGAGTTTCATTGGGTTTTAATGACATTTCAAAAACACATTTTGTTCTAATTATTTTCAGTATTATTTTATGTAAAAACAATCAAGTTCCTCTGACTACTGGAAAGTCCTTTAGCTGGTTTTCTTCAATCTGTATTGGCATTAAAAAAATCGCTCTGCTTTCTGGGAACTGTCAGAAATTATGGATCTTTTTAAGTTTTAATATTTTTAAGCTTAATAATGATTCAAAGTAATGGGCTCGAATGCATACCATGGAATAATGCAAATTGAGATTTCTTTAGTTGAAATATTGATGACAGTGTTGATAACTTTCTGTTATGAAGGAGATGGGTGCAGTTTTAATCATCTCACAGTCAGGATCAGGTTCAGCTTTCTTTTTTGAGTTAGGCTCTCCAAAGTGAACCCAATACATAATACTGACACAAAACCGTCTTTGATATGGAGGAGTACAGCAAGGTGGGGCGCACCTTGGTGGTCACTGTGCAAGGTGGGGCACACCTCAGTGGTCACTGAGGAAGGTGGGGCAGACCTCGGTGGTCACTGAGGAAGGTGGGGCCAGGGGTGGAAAGACTGTAAGAGCCAGAGGGGTAAATGACCACAGGAAACAGACTTTTCTGGACAGCTGTTCAGTTTCCCATATGACCTCAATCAGCTGTGACATCATGGACAAGTCCATGAAAGCTCAGACCAGGCAAATATCAGCATAGACCTGGGAAAGTAGGTAAGAAACCCCAACAAAAGCTAAGAAAATTATGGCAACTAATGGCTGAAGGGAGGGGATAAGACAGGCACAAGGATAGGACTCTTGCTAGGTTAACCAGATTCCAGTGGATAAAGCCATGTGGAAGGACATTTGGGGACACAAATTACACTTTCTAGGACTTATTATATCTATAATAGAGTATATTAAATTGAGCAGGAGCCGAGATACAACATGAGATAGGATCTAAATACCATCTAATATATCATATGAAAACTGCAAAAATTCAATAAAGATAATTTTATTTTTAAAGATTAAAGCAAAATTCTGCTGTCCCAATAATTCAGTGGAAGTATAGTAATTTAAACTTTTCTCCAACTGAAGAACAACCCCAATAAGCAGATATTGCATCTCAAAGTCACCAACAGACTATTTTGCATCAATCCATCCTTATGAAGGTTTGACAAATCATGTATCAATACAGTATTAAATAATCATTAACCAACATAACATTTAAAATACTGTATTGTTTTCTGATTTGAGCATACCTGAAGTCTGTGTGGATGAGGAAGAAGAAGCTTCTTCTCTCTTCTCTGGGGAACTGGGGATAGTTCCTGCACATTTCACATGTGTGTATTGAAATATTTAAAAGGCACAGCTGGGTGTGGTGGCACATGCCTATAATCCCAGCACTTGGGGGGCTGCAGAAAAGCCCTGCTTCAAAAGGACCCAAATAATAAATAAATAAATAAATAAATAAGGAAGTAAATAAATGGATTAATTTTTATAATGTTTTTATTTTTTAAACTAAATGTTACAGACCAACCAATGTACTGATAGGTTTTAAAAAGTTGCCATGGACAAGTATTATATTTTATGAAGAAGAAGGAAAAAAAGAAAACTGATGTGAGAACACACAGGAGCCTACCTTCAGCAACATACTTAAATTGATTTCTTGAATTCAGTTATGTACTATCTAAAATGCAGGGTATTTCTTCAAGACTGTTGAGCCTCTTTACAGATTGAAAATAACTTTGCCAAGGTCACGGATACCTTCACAGCAAGACAGTTAAAGAATTTCCTTGGTTAAGTTTGATGTTTTGAAACATTTATGAAAATATTGCATAACTCTCACTTTTATGTAGTAGGGGCTATTTCTGGAAAGGTAAATAACAAGTCAGAGTTTTTATTTTCTTGATTGTACTGGTAAGTTTATGATTTCCTTAAATGTGATCATGTTGAGACTCAGGCAGCAATTTTCCGGATCATGAAAATCGAAGTCTTCAATGATGAGACTATTTTGAGGGCAAAAGAAAATTATGATTATGTTCTGATATTTTATGTTGCCTGAACCTTATAGAATCATGGTCAGTTCTGCACTTGGGCTGTAATAAAAATCAGTGCTGTTTTGTTAGCAAATTGATTTCACTGGGGTTAAGTCAGTAGGACTCTATAATTGAGCTTCCTTCCATGTCAGGGAGGGGGTATTACATAATCACACATTTGCATTAGGAAAATCACATTTACCTGCCACCAACCATTGGTGCCCAGAAAGAACTGGAAAACAAAGCCTCCTTGCACTTGCAAGGTTGTCTTTCTGCATACCAATTCTATTTGTAGAAGACTGTGATTCTAAGACCTTGGGTTCAGTGCTTGTGGCCTGGATTTAGTTATGAACAACTATATTTTCCCAATCTGCAGAACATGATTTTCTCTCATGGCAATGGCTTTATCTGTCCCCAAAGGGCCAAACCCCAAGCCTCACCTGTTCCATAGCTCAGGGAAGGCAAAAACCCAGATAGAATTGAAACAAGGAAAGTCTGCTCAAGGTCACAATCCAAGGATGTTCATTTGAAACACTGCAAATCCATCAAAAGTGTGAAGGGACATTATGTTGTACAGTTTCCATTATGACTTTTCTTTTTAGAACAGATAAATATTCCCATTTGGAAAAAGTGTCTTCCTTTGGATTTTTATTCTTCTTTTCTCTTTTGGAAACTGAAACCAAAGACATTAGTTATTTCTTATATTAACATCTGACAAGGATAGTTCTGTTTAACTTTGTTAAAACAGCCAAATGTTTATATGTACATAAGTCTTTTTATACCCAATTTTTATTTCATAAAGGATAGTGATGATTTGTCCAAGATAATATTGAGAGAATGAAAGAGAAAGAGGGAGGGAGGGAGAAAAAGAGAGAGAGAGAGAAGAGAGAGCAAAAGTATTGACAGCTTCTAAATAAATCAGAGAGCACACAAAGTTGAATTTTTTTTTTTTCAAGAAGTGGACTGCCTTTCATAATAGTTCTGGAACTATCTGAATAGAAAAGGATTTGTTTTGGTAGACCTTGAAATTGAACAACCAATTTACTTTAGCCATTAAGACAGCCTGGATTGGATCCAGGCATTTAAAGAGAAGCTTCAAGCAGCTTGAAAATCTCTCTCTCTCTCTCTCTCTCTCTCTCTCTCTCTCTCTCTGTCTCTCTCTCTTTCTGAACAACTTTCTGACTTCCTGTTTGGCATCATTTGCAGCAAAATTTTGATTTAGTGATGATAGAAATAATTTTAAAATACATTTCAGCATTTCCTTGATAAACACTAAGATGAAGGAATTGAATTCTAGTATAAATTCGCTTTTAAAGGTTCATGTTTACATTGACATCAAGTGATCTCTCTTCCAGGAAGCCATATGCTTGTTTCTTTCCATTCATTCTAAAATCTTGATAGGGCAATATTAAAAATAAATATATATCCACTTAGTTATAGTGGGTTTTAAGCAAGTAACTGAGTTCTTTAATTTGGAATGATTTCGGTGAAACACAATATCAAAGGATTGTGAGTCTTATAGTGATGTCATTTATTTACAAAACACTGGGAATGTACTATGTTCTGTAGTAAACAAAGATGTACCTTCTCTTAATCCACAGGCAAAACAGAAAGGGTACAAGGAGATATTGCAGGTATAAATAAAGTCAAGCTATGTTATGTGCACATGTGCAAATGTCCCCAAGCTACCCACTGTTTCATATTAGTAACATATGCTAAGCCACATAAATACAGTAAGTTGCATACCTATTCGGAATCAGCAAAAAAGAACACAAACACCCGGTTCACTCTATCTAGTCATCAATCATATTATACTTAACTTTTTTAACACACACTATCAGTTACTGATCATTTTGCCAGCTGTCACGAATGTCAAAGTACAGAATCCCATTACCAAGACCTCTAAGAATAAGAGACTCTGTGCTTGAAACACCTAGGAAGCCTGGGTTGTGAAAACAGTTCTTCACCTTGTCCCGTCCAGCAGGACAAATAACAACACACGATGACAATGTTATTTCTGGCTGCAGCAGCTTCCTCTTTATTTTTCCGCCTTATATACCCACACATTACATAAGCAAAATATGGCCAACCAATCAGCCAAAAGGTCATATGGGCCAACCAATCAGCCAAAAGGTTATATGTTACATCAAGGTCATTGTGATCACACACCATCCACAGTCTCTTAATGCACCCGGATCGTCAAAGATCCAATCACAATACACTTCCTTAAACTAGAGGTCCTCATCCTGGCAGTTGCCAGCCACCATCTTAGGTGACTATGTTGGAGCCCGCCGGCCCCCAACACAATAATGTAGAAAAGAAGATTAATTTTAAAATCGAAGTTCCTGCAAAAAATTAAAACAACATAAAGATAGACTGGGTATCAAAAGATGTCAAAGTCCACCGGTCTGCTATTATCCTCCTCAAAATCCTTACCTGAAAATATTTCACAAAAGGGGACAGGGGAATGATTTTGAAGCAAGAATGGAGAGCTTTGGGAGACAAATCTGGTTCTTTCAAACAGCCCTTTATTGATTGAAATCCACCTGCAAATTGAAGGGTGAGTACTCACCTGAGCACGACCACAGTGACCTTGACCATGGAGGCAATGCCATCATAGTGGCCCGTTTAATCAGGACTCATGTGTTAACAGGTCTGTTGATTACTTACAGCACGTCAGAAATAGGAGGAGTAGAGGCCTCCAGTGAGCAGTTGCATTCTGCCCGTTCTTGAAGCAATGGTGCAAGCCGCAAGATTGCTCCGGACATGTCCTTAGAACATCCTGCATGCCCGAGTAATCTTTGCCCTTCCTTTCCATGTACCTTTTATTTATCCTTTGATCTCCTCATACATGTATCTGATATGTATGGATCACACTTAGGCATCACCCTGTCTTACCCTCCCCTCTCCTCTCTGCTTCCTACCAACAGGTCCCCTTCTCACTCTCATATGATGTCGTTTTGCCTTGTGACTCACTGACATTATCCTGAATCCTTTGCATGGGTATGAATGTTCTCCACGGACCTGTGAGCTTTAACATGGGCCAGTCGCATGCATGCTGGAGAAGCTATCCATTGACATACTCAGTATAGGATGGTCATTTCGTGGGCATGTTTGTGAAGCTCCTCTTTGACTCATTAGGCTTAACAGAAGCTATTTGCCCGGGTGTGGATGTGAAACTGACTGTTGACCCCCTAGGTTTGTCATGGGCCATTACAGAGGCCTGGGCATGAAGTTCTATACTCCCCCACTAAATCTAACACAGGCCATTTGCATTGGCATGTGTGTGAAGTTATTCATGGACCCACCAGGTTTATCATGGGGGTACTAACATGGGCATGGTTGTCACGTTATGAAATGCTCGTTTTACCATGGGCCACTCCAATGTTTACGAGTGTGTCTCTAACCACTGACCCTATTGGTAATCATATCAATGAAAATATTAATAACGATATTATTTGATGACTCTGTCCATTCCAAATTTTGAATTGCACATGAAGTACAGTTGTCTAAGGATTGTGGTTCTGTGGAATGTGGTGTAGAGAAATGAGGTTCTCAGACCCATTACAATGGCTCTCATTCTGTAACCATAAAATCCGTACAATCTATGAATGGATTTTTTTCTGCAATGTGTTGAAAAACAAACAACAGTAAAATCCTGATTGAGCTATGGATAAGACAAGAAGTGGGCCTCCATAAAGTTTTGTCTATCAGATCCTTCAGTCAGTTTCTTTCACTGAGTTTGAGTATATTTTAAAAACTGTTGGAACTCAAATTAACAGAGAAAAATGGCCTTATTTTTAAATATTGTTTCTTCGTAAGCCTCATTTATGTGTACCTCTATTTTAATTTCAAAAATTCATTTACTTTTATTTTATGTGTATGAGTGTTCGCCTATGTGTATATAAGTGCACTCATATTGTTGCAATGCCCACAGAGGACAGAAGAGGGTTTCAGATCTAGGCCACCATGTGGGTGCTGGGAAGCAGGTCCTCTGCAAGAACAGTCAGTGTCCTTAAACACTGAACCATTTTTCCAGCCCTGAATTCAATCTATTTTGATATCATCAACCCCCGAGTCCCTTCTCCAAATTTTCCCAGAGCACCCCGCCCCACCACCCACAGGCACATTTCTAGTTAGCCTTTGTCAACTTGTTACAAATAAGAGTCACTTGAGAACAGGGAACCTCCCTTGAGTGTTGAATAATTTCCTTCATCGGTTGGCCTGAGGACATGTCTGTGGGCATTTCCTTGACTGATAATTGATGTAGAAGGGCCCACCTCAATATGGGCAGTGCCATCCCTATGCAGATCTGCCTGAACTGTAAGAAGTATCTTCAGTAGGAAGCAAGGCCTTCATCAGAGAACTCTGCTTCAAATCCTGCCTGCAGGTCACAGACTTCAGTGTTCGTCCTTATGTCCTTCAGTGATGGATGGTGACTTGGGTCTTGTAACCTGAAGTAAACCCTTTCCAAGTTGATTTTGGTCAGAAACAGAGTGAAACAAGAACCACCCCCACCACACTCTCCTCCCAGCTTCAGAACCTCATTTATTTTTTAATTGATTTTATTATTGTCATGTGTAGGAGCCTGCATGTATGTAAATCTGCCCATGTTGTGCAATGCCTACAGAGGTCAGGAACATCTGTGGGATCCCCTGGAACTAGAGTCACAGAAGGTTGGTCAGTTGCCATTGGGGCTGATAGCTGAGAATCCAACCTGAGCCCTCTACAAGAGCAGCCAGTGCTCCTGACTACTCAGACTTCTCTCTAGTCCCCTAATTTGTTGATTGTTAAACTAATCCACTGAGTTCAGTTTGTTGACCTCTGGGGGTGTAGGACCATCCACTCTGGTGGTAGCAACCTGTCAGCTGTCATACCCTTAAAAGAAACTGACTGACCCTCCCCTTTTGGTCATCAATAGCCAATAATTAATCAGCAAGTGATCGTGACATCTGAGCTCCTCCAGAGTCCATGCTACAGTTTTGACTCGTGGGTGCACTTACACCACACTTGTGACCCAAGATGATTTTCTTTCTTTCTTTTTTAAATTGAATTTTAGCCATGTCCCTACAATATAATTTGGTGGTATTTAGAATGCCTCCCCCCATCCACAGCTCCCTTGCCTGCACCCTGAGCTCCCTTGTCTGCACCCTGCCCAATTTCACATACTGTTATTTTATACATAAGGCCTAGAGGGTCTAATTTGCATGCTTAAATGTTCTATGTGGATGCATCTAATGGAACCTGAGTAACCCACAAGAGTCCTATGGTTAAAAGAAACTGTCTCTGCATTTAAACTGAGATGATGATCAACCTTACAAAATTTAAAGTACTCGCTGCCTGGATCCTCAGGGGAATTTGGTCTCTGACCTCCACTCTTTCAAAACATGCATAAAAAAAGCAAATACTAAAAAGCAGGAAGATTTAGAGTCACTACCTGTCTGATACTTGGGTGGTGTTATCTAAGCGTAAGGACTGCAGTTATCTCCCAACATCCTTTCAATTATTAAGTTTAATTTAATCTATTATCCTAGCTATTAAATGTTCAAAACACCATTGCCCGAATCGCTTTCCAAATGTGTATTTGGATACCAAAAAGAAAGAAAAAACAATCATGTTTTTTAAAAGTGCCAAATGGATTGTGAAGATAATCTTATTTCAGAGAAAATAATTAAATGAATGTTGTTTTCTTTTTAATTGCTTCATGCAGAACACCAAATGCACCCTGGTTAGTGCTTTTTTGGTTTCTAATCGAATTTGCATGGCTGCTTTTATTAAGAGAGTAGGTTACATGGGAAGGTGATAACTATAATGAGATTATTCCATTGTTAGACAAAATTATAGCATTACAATGTAAGCATTTTCTAGATTTTTTATTTCTTTGAATTTTTACCTACCGTAGTGACAATCTCTAATGAGACCTGGTGCAATTAAATACTCTGGGGGTCAATTTGTGTTTTTACCTTGCAAATATCTCTCACCAAGATTTACACTGTAACTCTGATTTTAAAAACGTAAAGCTAGATATTGATTTTATTTTACACATGCAATTATTAAGTCACATGTTTAAAAAGATGGACATTTATAACACATGTCTTCTATTTTTTTCTCTCTTTGAGTAAGAGTCTTCCTGTATCTCCAGCTGGCCTGGAACATACTGTGTAGGCGAGGCTGGTCTCAGTCTCACAGAGATCTGCCTACCTCTGCCTTCTGAGAGTGGGGATTAAAAGCTTGCACACCACCCTTAGCTTGCTCCCTCTTTTAGTGACTTCAAATAACTTATTTTCTACAGAAGTGAATAACAGTATTGACTCTGCTGTGTTTTCCTTTTTTTTCTCCCAGACATTTAATTGGATTTGTTATTGTAACAAGGTGCTGTGAAGTAAGTATTTCAATATACCACAGTTTGAGAAAGTCGGCTCCTAAAATTTCCACGACATAATGAAATCATAATTGGTGGTTTCATCCCGTTTTTAATTTCTCTGAGTTTTGCCATCTCCTGCATGGGTGCCTGAGGAAGACTGCAGATCAGTATGGTTTCTGGCACCATATGGTTGTAAGGATCTTAGGTAATGCTGAACGAAGAGCCAGTATTTCTAAGGTGAAGGTTTCTTTCTTCTTTGGAGAATTCCAACCATAAGTATGTGATGAGTACAGCCCTGAGTGGCATCAGTTCCTAATCACGGAAGAAGATGAGCAAATACTCCAGATAATCAAAACTATGAAATATCCTGTGCTCTATGATATAAAATCCAAGATGCAAGTGTGTTATCAAGGCTAAACATGATTTGGTACACTCAACACCTAAAATTATCCATGACACACACCTACACACAGACACATACATGCAGATAATTTAAAAACAAAAATAATTCTTCAAAATAAAAGTAAAATAACTGGCAGGTTAGATAAATAGATCATTTTCTGGATTTTATCCTTGTTTTTGTTTTATTCTTTCTTCCTTTATTACTATTTGACAGAGGTGAGGTATTGTTTCCATCAGAGGTTTGTTAAGGAGGAATGGATGAATGTCTTTTGAAAGGTCTGTTTGACAAAGGCTTGGTCACTAGACTTACACAGTAGTGGGAATTGACAGATTCTTTAAGACATTGAATCTAGTGGTACGAAATTAGGTCCTGTGTGTGTAGGTGGCGGGGGTTGAAACAACAGATTGAGAAGTTGGACCTACCTCTCTCTAATTTCGGTATTCCAAGCTGTGCCTGAGAAACCATGAGTCTTATACCCTGTCTGACTTAAACCCTGAATACCCAAGTCATCTCAAGGTATGTGTCCCAGTAATCCCAAACTGGAAAGGACAAATGGTGTTAGAGCAGCATTAGGAAATTTTGTCACTCCAAGTTTACATATGGTACATGTATATGTGGGTATGTATGTCCAGAAGCATATGGCATTCACACACACACACACATGAAGACTTTCAAAAGGCATGCTCTCTTTGTTGACATTATTTAAGTTTTCTTTTCCAGCTTCCAAGCTTCACTACTAGCTTGTGTGTATGTAAATGTGTTTTTATATGTGTGTACATGTATTATGTGCTTGTTCTCTTGAATATAATGCTTATGCCATCCTGCACATGTGGAAGTCAGTTCTCATCTTCTTTTTTGAGATAGCTTCTCTTGTTTGTTGCTATGTATGTCTGGTTAACTGACCCACAGCTGTCTGAGAAGTCTCCATGTGCTATGTCTCCATGTGAGTGCTGGGATTAGAGATAAACATGCTACTGTGTTTAGAGGTCACATGGATTCTGAGAATCTGAACTCAGCTCCTCAAGGTTATATGTTTAGTGCCTTCCACATGGAGGAGTGATCTTTGCAGCCCCAAGTATAACTACTTTTTGCCTAGGTCTGTCCTCCAACAGACAGACCATGGACAGACCCCATCTTCCCAATCTTGATTGCACCTACTTTCCTAGGACCATCACTGCTAAGCTTGTTGACTGATAGGCAGGGATAGTCAGCCTCAAATCCCAACAAGGAGGCAGATCCAGTTGCATGAGGGTGAGGGGCAAAGTGCATATACCTGATGAAGTCGAAGGGAGGTCAACCTCCATTTTGTGAGTTTGTGATAAAGTCACGGTCTGTGGCGGGATGGAGACTTTCTGTTTCTTCAGGAGGGAAGCACCCATGTTCCTGTACATAAGTCCTCACCCACATCTCTGTAAGGAAGCCCAGTAAACTTCTTGGTTTCCCAGACTGCAGTTTGGTGAAATCATACCTTGTTTGTTGCAGGGACCAAAGGAGGAGCGGAGGGAGGTGGACACTGGTTAATAATCACATTAGCACCATTGAGACAGTATTTATTTATAGACTTGCCAAGAGGAATCATCTTACACATTAGGTCCTAGTTTTACCTCTTGTCTTCATTACCCATTATGCTCAAGCATACCCTTTTTGATTCTTTCTGAAAACATGTGAGAGTCATGTCTTTCTTTTATAAATGATAGCATAAATATTTCAAATATATCTTGACACAGTATTTTTACAAGATGACACTGATAATTTCCAGGGAAGAGTTAACAAAGTTTTGCACCCTCTTCTCTTATCTGAGGTCAGACCTGAATCTTGCCTCCAGTACACATAATCTGGAAAGAATGAATAGATTTTATTGGTGCCGAGGACACAGTTCAGCGCGAAAAGGGCTTGGGTAACATGCATGAACCCCTGAGTTTCATTTTCTGTATCATATAAACTGGGCATAGGAGTATACATCTGTAATTCCAGCATTTGGAAAAGAGGCCAGAAGGACATACATTCAAGATCAGTTAACTTAGGACAATGTTCCACAATTGCCCAACAGACCAAGCCAGTGTAGACCAGATCTCATTGAAACTGTCTTCCCAGGTAGGAAGTCACCTCTTTTGCCTGGCTAGGGGATGGTACTGCCCTCAGTGGGGTTAGGTCATCTCACATCACTTAACTTAATCTAGACAGTACCCTACAGACATTCCAATAGGAAAGTCTGATCTAGCCTGTCCACCATTGAGAGTCTCTTCACAGAGAGATGATTCTAGATTGTGTCAAATTGCTAAGGAAAGGTAGCCCATCACCTTATTAATCTCTGATCCATTTTTAAGGATCCATAATTAATCCATAATTAATCCATAATTAATCCCCTCATCTTAAGGACTTTCACAAATGGCTATTTTATACATCTAGTGATTGTTAGCAGAATGGACTATTTAGAGTACATGTGTTATTAAACAAGCATTATTCTTACTCAGTGACCTTAATGTACCAAGCAATTACATTTGCTTCTGTTGTGTTCTCGCCCATTGCTAATGCAAAATGTGAAAAACCATTTAGGATCTAGTTGACAAAAGCATGAATGCATTCCAAACTTCTGACCTTTTCTTGGTTGTGTGATAGTATTTCATATTAGATATTTGTTCTCTCAAGATCTAATTATCTGCTTTCTGCCCTTACACAAAACCTTAGCAATCTATCGATTTTTGAAGTTATCACATTGATTTCTCTCTCCTCTCTCTCTCTCTCTCTCTCTCTCTCTCTCTCTCTCTCTCTGTCATATGACAATGCTAAAGGCTTTTAACAAATGAGTTGTGACCTCTGTGTGAACTCTCAGGAGTCCCCCTCATGAAATGATATTAAGACATCACACAGACTTTATTCTGCCAGAACTTGGCCTTCCAATTCTTGGTCATACAATGCTATAGATTTTCAGATGAAGACTCTAAAAAATATTGAGAAAAATTTGCTCTCAATCGATGTAATACTTTATGTCACATGTTAAATAAATAGCCTCAGGTAAAATCAGGATCTAGGAAACAGTTCAGATTTTTATACTCATTAATGTTCTTTATCAATACCCAAGTTACCAAAAGACAATATCAAGTTCCTCAATTGAAATTCTTCAAAGAGGAAAGTTGGCATGCTGAACCAAGGCTGAGTTTCACACTTAACAGGTGTTGTTGGATTATGACTCAGGGTTCTTGTTTGATCATTTCTTCATCTTCTCCGAGATGAAAAAATCCTTGAAGAAAAATAAGTGATTCACTGTTCAGTAATGATTACTGTTGGTCATGGAACACTTTATAGAGAGTTGGAAAGAGGTGCTTTTGTTACCTATTTCTGTGTTACAAATGATTGTCAAGACTCAGTTTCCAGGGGACTTATGGCTACATATTCAAAAACTGATTTAGAGTATGTTTTAGATTGGGGATGCAGCTTGGTGATAGAACACCTTTGCAATTGCTTAGTATGGTACAAGACCCAGAGTTTCATCATTGTATGTGTGTGTATGTATGTGTCCATTCTAAGCATGTATAGACAGTTCTCCTGTAAATAATACAATGAAGCGCTTATTTAATTAGTATTACAATGTTATATATTCTAAATAATCTATAATCGATTTCAAGTACATGTATAGACATTTCTCTTGTATATTATTCTGTAAACAATATAATAAAGTACATTTTAAATTAATATGACAGTGTTATGTATTTTAAGTAATCTACAAATGATTTAAAGTACAGAATTTTCTTCATGCTCCTTGTGTAAACAGCTTGCTGTTTCACATATGGGAGTGGGTTCTCTAAAATGTATCCCTCTGAGGTATTGAGGGACAGTTGTGCCTCAAGAATATAGGTTTACAATAACATACATTTATTAACTATCAGCTATCTGGGTATGAATAATCTTGCAAGTGTGCACGAATGGACTGGTCCCATGTAGACTCTTACATGTTAAAGGAAAAAAATGTGTAAATTAATTCAGACTTTTTTTTTAGAATCTACACTTCTGTCTACTTGCCTGTGAAACTCACAGCTTTGCTTCTTATGACTACCATGCCTCATCCATGTTGATCATCCAGAGTTCCTTATAGCACTCCTCATTTCCAGATCCTTGGGTTCTTCTAGAATGACCTCTTGTTTCATCAGCCTTACAAAACAAAGGGCTCAACAGCCTCAAGAAAAGCACATTCTATTTAAGAGCCTTTATGTGAATAAACTAAGCTTACCCAGAATAGTCTCCATTTTAGCTAATCATGTATACCAATGTCTTTCAAAGTCTGTTTTTTTTTATTTTATGAGTTTGACTGTTTTGCTTACATTAACGTAAGCATAACATTGTGGACAATGCCTTTGGATGCCACAAGAGGGTGGTGGATCCTGGAATTAGGGAAGGTTGTCAGTCACCATCTGCATGCTAGAAAGCAAATCGAAGTCCTCTACAAGAGCAGGAACTGCTCTTAACCAACTGCTCTAGCCTTCAGCCTAGCCTCAAGATACACCAATTTAAGACATCTTTCTATGTGGACCATTTGACCATCTTTTCACATTCTCAGCTATCAGCAGATCAGTGGCTTTACTTATGTTGAAAAGGAAGAAATAAAGGATTTTAAAAGATTATTAAAACTAAAGATAAAAGTATGCACATAACAACGTATGGTGAACTGGTCATTGGACTCACTTTTTATTCCTTCTCCCTCTCCTCTTCCTCCCTTCATTCTGTTCCTTGAGGACTGAGAACAGAACCCAGGAATTGTATGAATAAACACTGTTGCACTAAGCTATGCAAAAGCTTGAGCCCTGAATGCTACTCTTAGTTTTCCTGTATTTTGTAGGAACATACCTCATCCTGTCCAGTGCTCTAAGCCTTAGTATTATCATATGTTAAATGAATCTTTGGATAATAATAGATTTACCTTCTTACCCATTTCTCACTTATGGAGGATAATAAATACAATCTATGAATACATTGCTGAGTGAAAATAATGTTTTAAACACTTATTTTTTTAATTGTGTGTGTGGGGGGGTGTATAAGTGTAGATTTACAGGGAGGCCAATGCAGGTGGGTCTCCATCTCCAGCATGGCTGTTGTGCTCCAGCCATGCCAGAGAATGGAGGATGATTGAATGGGACCTCAGGTGGCTCAGAGTGCGGTAGTTCAGTTATTAGAGCCAATGCAGGGGTTTATATAGGGAGGCCTTCCTGACCATTACAGAAGGTGAGAAAGTTAAAGTGGGGCTTGGGAATAAAGGGTGGGAAGGCTGTGGAAGTTCAGGAACAAGGAAATGAACCCAAAAACCTGGTTCTGGTCTGGGATGGGGGAAAGGAAGATTCATATCACATCAGGCAGAGCAGGTTAGACACCTGCCATCCCTTTAGGGTATCTTCAGTTGCTTGCCTTGCTCAATACCCAGATCCCCACAGGCCAGAAGAAGACATCACATTCCCTTGATCTAGATTTATTAGCATTTGTGAGTCACAAAACTTGAGTGCTAGAGACCAAAGTTGAATCCTCTGATAAAGCAAACATACTCTTAGCCACCACTGAGCCATCTCTCCATCCCGTCAAAAATGTACTGATTAAATCCCTGCCTTCAAGGCTCAAGGATCATTCATGCCTACATGGCCAGTCACAACCATCTATAACTCCAATTCCCAGGGAACCCATGTTACCTTCTGACATCCATAGGCACCAGCCATGGACGTGGTGCATTCACATTTACACAGGCAAAATATTGGTACACTTAAAAGGAAAACAAACAAAATCCCAAAACTACAAAAGATGGGTGAAGCCTAAGAAACAGTGGGGTTTGTCCTCTAGTTCACACGGGCACACCTGCAAGTATATGTGCATGCATGTACAGAACCATGTACATGAAATTTAGAAAATCACCGAAATACATCATATGAAACTCTCAAATAATCAAGAAAACAATTTAAGACTTTTAGACAATAAATGAAAATAATGACTTTTCCTTCATGTTGAAAATATCCATCACCATACGGTGATTTTGGTGGAAACCAGAGTTTCCCTTTTAGTGAAATTTCAGTCCATAAAAACAAGCTCTCCTAGGTGTTATTGGAATAGCATTACTTTTCAGTGATTGACACATCTGGGTACTAAGACTTGAGTCTAATTACACTTTTCAAGATGTCTGTGGCTTTCTGGTCCCAAATGCTATCTACTGGGGAAAAATCAAGTGAGACTTTTTCTTTCTGGGGATGGCATGGAGAAAGGAAGTAAGGAGGATCTGAGGTGTCAGGCAAAACTGGAGCTCATAAAACAGGCCATCTCAGGCACAGAGAAGCCTATGGAAGGGATGAGACACCTGAGTCACAGACAGTGAGTTTTATTAATCATTGTACCACTAGGCTTCTAGTTTCACTTTCCCATTGAGTTGCACACACATCCTGAGCTTACAGAAGCCAAGGCTTTCCCAAAGGGCCACATTTCCACCTGACCTTCATTTTGTACAGACTGAAGTATTCTGTCTTCTTCTAAGTATTCTTGAAAGGATCTCACCAAACAAAAACATTCTTTAAATGCCTGTTTTGCAGAAGTTACAGGAAAAAAAGATATATGTAGAAAATGTCTTTCTCTGTTACAGCACCATTCCATTTCACAGTTCATTCCATTGAAATGTGAAAAATCCTCACAATACATAATCAACATTTTAAAATGTTGACTATTTGAGACAGACTCACAAAAGAAGTATACAGTCCCTCCTTCAAGACACATGCAAAGGTGAATCAAGGAGTGGCATTAAGGGCTGCTTGAAGCCTAAACCACTTGGAGAGCAGGTAAGTGGAAAGGTACGTTCTTTCCTGAGAGGTTTCCTTGACCCAATGCATGTACAAAAGATGGGTATGAGAATATTATTTGGAGAAATGTTTCAGAAACTGTAAGCCACCTAGTGAAGACAATGGCAGCATTTTGTGTGGTGTAGGCCGCCCCTTCATTCAAACATCCCATCCTAAAGGGCAGAGGCAGGCTGGTAGGTCCCAAGAAGGAAACAGCATACACAAGAGTCTGGAAGTTCCCAAGGACTGCGGGATTCACGAGGTCCCTCCCCAAGGTTATAGAAAGAGTAATCAGTGACTAGAGGAAGATTACACTTTCTGACAGGCTGATCTGGCTGGAAGTTGTGCAGGAACCTCCAGCATTGCAGCTTCCTTAGATGCCACACACATCACGCAATCCTGCTTTAAAGCTGTCCATGTGAAATTCATGTTTAGCTTCTACCAGTTTCAGAATGCATTCCCTCTCTGACTCATGACATCTTGTCAAAAATCTGGCTAATTACTATTTCCCATTTGTGTGATTATAAGAGAGATACTCTATTTCTCGATGCTGGAAAATCCTGTCCAAATACTGTTCATTAAAACAAACTGTCAGTACCTGATATGTTAATTCTGGTACTACTTATACAAGTAACAAATATTTTGTTATTTTTTATTGAAGTTTTGAAATTTTCATACAATATATTTTGATGGTATTTATATCCCCTCTCTTCTGTCGACATCCCTCCTAATGATTCCCTGCCCAACTCAATGTGTTCTATTCTATACAATTAAATATATGTAAATTATATATAATAAAATATGGATATAAATATATCTACATTTTATACATTATAAAATCTGTGTATATATTTATATGTTATACATAAATATTATAGATAGTAAAATCAGTGTATATATCTAAATATCTGTATCTATATCTTTCTATCTACCCATCTACCTATCTATAGGCCTATGGAGTGTTAATTTGTGTTCCCAATTGTCTTTCAGTGTGGATCCATCCATGGGAGCCTGGTTAACTTATGAAGAGTCACTAACTCTTGAGAGACAGTCTCTTCTCAACCTATCATTTGTCAATAGTTCAGGCAGGTTGGGGGTTTCTTACCCACTTTACCACTTCTTTACTGGGATTTTATTTTTCTTCATTTGAATATGCATGGCCATTGAGATGCTGTCACTATGCTGTGAGTTCACATGGGTAACTGACCAGCTGTCTGGAAAACTCTTATTTCCTTTTGGTCATCTGCCCATCTCGTCCTTGATGATCCCTGAGCCCTGGGAGACAGAAGATGTTATACATTTCTTTTTCAGGGATAAATATAACTTCCTTTTCTCTACACTCTGGCCAATTGTGGGCTTCTGTGCTAATTACCACCTGCTACATAGAGAAACTTCTCTGGTGCGAGCTGAGACGTGCATTCATCTATGGAGCCAGTTTAAGACTCATATATTTAGCAGAGAACTAGTATTAGGCTCTCTAGTATGCTGTGTGATTTGTGTAGCTGCAGTTTCCTAGGCCTGATATCAATGTCAGGTACAGAAGAATGCAATGATGTAAGTGGGGAAGGCATTAGAGTAGAAAGGGTTACGTTTGGCAGGGAAAGTCATATGGAAGCCTGAAATTACAGAAGCAATTTAAATTACACACACACACACACACACACACACACACACACATATCATAGAAAGAGATTAAAATGAGTTACGTTCCAACAGAGGGACATTGTCCCTACTAGGGAACGTAGGTTAACAAAATAAAACTTCCATGCAAGAAATGGGCTCCCCGTTTTGAAACTGTTGATCAGGGTTCCCACAGACCCTCAGTTGTGGCAATTGGCTCTGCTCTTGGTGACCCACCAGAACTGCATGGTAGGAGCTATTGCTGAAGATGCTCTATGCCTTTGCTATAAAATATACAAGGAGAAATCAAACTGGTACTGACTTCAAAGTCTCTCCTCCACTGGTGAGTGTTCCCAGTGCTGGAAGGTGGGGTGCAAGGCACTGGAAGGAAAGAATGCTCATCAACTTTACCTACATGGCGGCTAGACTAACAGCCATCCTTAACTCCAGCTCCAGGGCAATCTGGCACTCTCTTCTGACCTCTGAAGGCACTGCATGACATGGGTGTACTTACACACCTGCAGGCAATACACTCATATACACAAAATAAAAATAGTAAATTAATTTTTAAAAAGTAACCAATTTTTCCCCAAGATTTTTAATAACAACTTGTTTGGGCAAAATATATTATGTTAAGTCTATTACAGATGTGTTTTGTGCCTCTTAGCAGAGCTCTTCTGGGTCATTAAGAAGAAGCAGAGCTGTTTGTGTGAATTTCAATATACACAGCACATCTATTTAAGCTGTTATTCTATTGCAGTATTTCCCCGACCAGTGCTAACCCTATTTCTTTTTAAATAGAAATTACCTGAAGCAAAATGTAAAGCAAGAGGAGGTGGGAGGAGGCATCCAAACAGGCTACATGGATAAAATCTGATGAACATGAGGATACAGGGCATATGACCTCACCTCTAATATGACATCTACATGCATAGATAAAGATAGACAGATATGGACATGTACATATGAATGCAAGGTAAATGGGGATATCTATAGATAAATGACTATTCTCTACAGATCAATTCAGAGTCATCACCTGCATCTAAATCTGTATTCCTATGATCCAGAGTGTTTTATATTCCTCGTACGCTTGGCATAATGGAACCTGTAGTTATGTACAGAAAGGGAAATGTGTACCTATAAACATCTATGTATATATCTATGTATCTGTAGGTGTCTCAGTGGCTGTATGTACATTTGAATCAATCATCTATGCATCTATGTATTTGTCTAACAGCTACCTGTAATCCAATTCATCATGGGTATCTAGCTACATATTTATCTATCCATCAATCATGTTTTTAATTGTTTTCATATTTTCAATAACTGAATGATATTTAGATCCCCTCTCCTATTCATATCCCTCGTTCTGGCCCACCTAATTCAATGTACTCTAATATATGTAATATATATGTTATATGCAATACATCCACACACACACATATATATGTGTGTATGTATGCATATATGCATCAGCCTATAGACTGTGATTTGTGTCCGTAATGTCCTTCAGTGAGGGTCCATCCACTGGAGACTGGTTCACCCACCGACCAAGAGTCTCATCCCTGTCCCAGACTGTCTTTCCTCCCCCAAACAGCCATCAGTTGCAACAACACAAGGAAATCAGGGTTTTCCAGAAGGCTCCTGGGTGACTCATGAATTCACAGCAATGGTGACAACATGTGTGAAGTCCAATGCAACTTCAGTCATATTATATCTCTCTGTTATCTATTTATCAGACATTATCTATTAGTCTCCCATTCTGTCATCCCTTTTGTTATCTATGTATATATGAACCCATCTATCATCTATCTATGCCATCCAATCCATTTGTCATGAATATATCTACCTATCAATCATGTTTTATCTGTTATCAATCATCATCATCCAACTACCTGTCTATCTTTTATCAATAATCTATATGTCCTTCAATCCATCTAACATCTATATCAATCTATGTACTTGTCTTTTATCTATTTCCTATTGATAATTGATCTATATTGTTTTATCAGTTACCTATCATCATCAAGTATCTGTCATATATCATCCATCTATTTATCATCTATTTATCTATCATCATGCCATCCAAAACATCTATCAAATCAATCTGTTCACACATCTATCTTTCATATACAAATATATGTAAATATGAAACAATAATTCCAAGGTCTTGATTAACTTAGTACTTTTATGTGCGCATTTTAAACTTCTTCCCACATATTATGATTGGTCAGTACATGTATGTATGCATATATATTGAAAGATCTTCATGAAAATGGATTACATTGTACCTGCAGAGCATCCTTTCAATCTGATCTCTGTTTTCTTATTTGGGATTCAATAACCTTGGTTTTCTTATCAAAGCAATACTAATGGATTTTTTGCATCACCCACGAATGTAGCAAAATTACGGACCTTGAATACTGTTGAAAAACCAGGGCCATTTTAAAGTCATTTAGGCTAATAATGCCTAGTGGTGAAGTAAGAGCCAAGGACAGAATTTAAAATAATCAAGTGAAGACTCGATCTCTGCACACGGTGTGTGTTACATAATGGATGCCTGTTTACAGATTTAAACTAACACAAGCCAGAAGGACAAACACTTCAAGAGGGGAAGGAAAGATTTTCATCTAGAAAGACATCCTGTTTCTCAGGCACAAAAGTTCGCTGAGGTCAAGGCTTAGCCTGCTTATTGGAAAGCAAAATGATACCTCATTTTCAAATCGCCATACTCACTCTGACCACAGAACCAACATGGAAGCATGAATCTATTTCCACTCCCCCCCTGCATTTGAATTCATATACAAATACTCACATGTCATAAACACACAGACACACACACACACACACACACACACACACACACACATTGAATTTGTTGGAGAAAATTTGATTTAAATAATTGTCATTAATTTGAAATGGGTGATGATTCGCCCTCACCTGTTTTGGAGTGTACTTGGTATCACTGAAAGAAAAGGATTTAAGTAGCAACTGCAGAGTGTAAAAATAACAGAGTCTGGAATGTGTTCAACCTTATAAGAACAAATAATTCTAACCCTTCAGTATATGTCTCTTTCTCCACCTATGTTTTAATTATTCTTTAATTTAGTTGCTAAATCCAACTGCTCAAATATTTCTGAAAAATTAAGTATGATATACACTGTCATATTAGCTGTATGTAATGTACTGCATAAGTAGCTAAACAAGATGTGTAGATTGGTGTGTTAGAGATATAACTCAACAATCATTTGTGATCAAATCCTCTCTCACAGGCACTGAGATTCACTCTATGAACATGATATTTCATATGATTTCCAGTGCCCATGCATATGTCCTCAACATACTGATGAAATATTTTTATTTTCCAAGATTGTATCTAATGTGGCGAATAATATTAACAAATGCCATAATTAAAGTGACAGAAAAATCAAAATGAAATGGGATAGTTGTTCTGGTAAGAACAATCATTAAGAGAACAGATTGCAAAATTAGCTACTGAAGGCCAAACACTTTTTACTTGTCTAACCTTGGTCTTTTATAGAGTTCTTGGAATAAGCAACACTCTCAGATCCAAGCTTATTGAGTAAATAATTAAGAACACCAATTGGTAAAGGGCTTTAAGATGACCCTATTCAACCCAACTGTCTCTAAGCTCATTGACTCATTTTTCTCCTTCTCCTGTGACACAGAACTTGGGGGTTTCAAATAATTCACTGGGATCGTGCCTAAGAAGTGCTCTAAATATGCTTAGCCTTCACATTCTGTGGTGATTCTGAAAATGGAGGGTCCCGGGACTCGCTGAATATAGGAACAATCTACTGATTCAAACATGCCAAGGTCCCCTCTCACTTTCCTTGATTCTAAAGTCTCTGCAGGCATTCACAGAGGACAGGGATCCTTCTCACTCTCGTGGAGTTGAAATTCTATTCACGAAGTCTATATCATTTTAATGTATTCCTTACTTGAGTTCTTCTGCAAGTGGAAGCATAAGCCTTTTTCCTAGGAACATTCAGATCCTGCCCGGTGATATTTCTTCAAAATCTGCTGGCATATGCCTTTAAAGCAAACCATTTCTATCATGTGACACAATCACTGTAGATATCAGATTCTCAGGGTTGGATGTCAAGTTTGTAGATTGACTGGGCTTGAAGCTCATGGTGAAGCCAAATTCTATTTATCCAACCACCTTGTATCTATCTGCCATTGCCCATTGGTACTTCCATCTGAAATTCCCATTTGTCTAGTGGTACAAATCGCTTTACTTGAAGTCAGGATAGCCTTCCCATTTGCAATGATGAGACAATCTTATTTTTGGTGGTAAGCCTGCTTCCAGTTCCAATCAGTTCCTAAATTTCAATGTGCATGGTAACTGCTCAGGTGAAATCTGGAATTTCTTTCTTTCTTTTTTTTTTTTTTCAATTTTCACCATGACTGTCCTAATTTCTACGTCTCTTCAAATCACACTGCCTTCTCATTTTGAAAGGTCCTTGTTGCAAGATACTCTTTAGACTGCCTCACTGTAAATATCGTGTATTGTCTGTGCTTTACCCAGCACTGAAACCAACATCCTATCCAATTAGTACTCATTCATCTCACATAGTTCAATCCCACACAATTCTCATGATCCTTTGTGTTCTGCAATCCTACCATCAACTCACCACTGTTACCATTTCAGAGTTTGACAGATGACTATCTAAACTACTTTCTGGTCGTAAGGGAGCTCTCAAAACACAAGGTTCTGAAGCTACCCTAAGACCTTGGACGTGTGACTTACTCTTTTGAGTTTTAGGAATGTGGATTTTTTTTTTTTTACATGTTACCAGGGTCTATGTCTACAGACCAAATGTAGCTTGTGGAAGAAGCAAGTTTTTTGGGATATCTACAGGGGGAGGAGTAAAGGGTTACTTCCTGGAGAATGAGGGATGAGTCAGAGAATCTCTTCTCTCCAGCATTGTTGGGGTTGCGGGGCAGGCTGCTTACTGAGGGCTTACCTATGTCCTGAACCTTATAACGGTCATTGACATGGTGAGCCTCTCTCCCGGAAAGAATGTTTCAATTAGGGGAAACTGCTTGAGAACGTCTTTGAAGTAGGATCTTTTGTGTTCCTGTAACACAACTTCCTGTCTCCAGTTCCAGTTCCTCAGCACTGGGATCACATGTATGTACACTGCAATTTCCGAGCCTCTGCTTACTGCAGATCTATTTCTCTTTTCCAATATTTTAACTTGAAGTAACTTCCCACCTCCCCTCAACAATTCCCCATTAAATCCTTATTCATCTATAAAGGATGAATGATCCCTCCTTGAATTATATTTTAAGTCTTACTAAGATCACATACATCATGCGTGGCATGAGATTGTAATTATCAAAGGCCTTTGATCTTGTTTGATTTTAAGCATCTCCCACATTGTGCATATCTGACTTGTAATATCCAATAATAATGTATTACAGTTGCACTAATCAATTTTATTCTACTGTTCACTTACTCAATTCATGAGTAAAAGCTACAGGAAATAGTGTAGTCCGTGTGCTGTTACTGCAACTAATGCTTAACTATTAACTTAAAAAGAGGAAAGGCTTATTTTGCCTCGCATTTATGGAGGTTTCCAACTTTGTTTTTGAACCTGTAGATAGGAGGGTTAGGGTTAGGGTTATTCACCGAATGATAGCAGGGAAATGGAAGAGAAACAGAATGGAACTGGTTGCCTACACTTCCTTTTGAGGATATACCACCCAAAACATAATGACCTCCTATTGGGACCCAGTTCTTTTTAGTTTCCTTAAAATATATTTTATTTATTATTTTTATTATTTTACATGTCTGAGTGTATTGCCTGCATGTGTGTAAGTGCACCAAGTCATGCAATGCCCAAGGAGGACAGAAGAGGGCGTCAGATACCCTGGAACTGGAGTTACAGTTATCAGCAGCTATGTGGGTGCTGGCAACTGAGCCTAGGTCCTGTGGAAGAGCAGCCAGTGCTCTTCACTGCTGAGCCATCTCCTCAAGCCCTGTTCAGTTTTTCTTTCCTTGAAGCAGGATGTATCAGGTAGCTTAGGCCAGCCTTGAATTGCTGGTCTTCCGGCTTCCATCTCCCCTGTGCTGAAGATCACAGGACAGCACCACTGCATTTGACGGTAGGCCACCCTTTGAATGATTCTCCGCATTTCATCCCGCAAAGGAGAGGCCAAGCCTTTAACATATGATTGTTGTAGGGACATTGTATAGTGAGTCTATTACAACCAGTCTGTATTCCTGTTTTGATATGTGAATCCTAAAGGAAGTGGAAGAGGATTCCAGAATGTGGGTGTTGCACAGAATAAAGTCAAATCAAGACAAGGAAGAGCTAATACAGGTTCCAATACTTCCAGCAGTCCTTGTAGCTGTGCTGTATAAAACTCAGATTTTATATATGTACACACATGTTAATGAACGGGTCCTCCTATGAACCTTACTGTCTTTGTCTTGAAAGATTTATGCCTTGAGGTCTTTCTTACCACACCTAATGCTTATGTTTCAAATTGATGCATCAAAGGTGTTTCCTCCTTCACAAATTCTTAGTCGGAAGTTCTTTAGCCTCTTGTACCAGGCTATAATTGAACTTCATGATTCTTAAGTACCGGCATGCTTGGTTCTTGGTTTTCAACCCTGGGCACATATGGTAGATTTCAGATGAGAAACATTTTCCTTTTTAAATCAATTAAGTATCAAAAGGGCCATTCCCATAAAAATTAAATATGCTTGCCTGACCACTCAGAAAAAAGACATCTGCCATCCATCCAAGCAACCCACAAGCTGAACCCACCACTAAGACGCAGCCAATCAACTCTCATTTATAATTTCTCAAGACCTGTTATTTTGCTGTCTGCAAGTTCTCTAGTCTCCAACACAAGTCCCCCTTCCCTTGCTTTCTTCTCCTTACTCCCCCTTCCTATCCCTTCTCCAGTCCCCCTTCCCTTGCCTTCTCCTTACTTCACCTTCCCTTGCCTTCTCCAGTCCCCCTTTCCTTGCCTTCTCCAGTCCCCCTTCCCTTCCCTTCTCCAGTCCCCGTTCCCTTGCCTTCTCCACTCACCCTTACCTTGTCTTCTCCAGTCCCCCTTCCCTTGCTTTCTTCTCCTTACTCCCCATTCCCTTGCCTTCTCCAGTCCTGCTTCCCTTACCTTCTTCAGTCCCCCTTCCCTTGCCTTCTCCAGTCCCCCTTCCCTTGCCTTCTCCAGTCCCCATTCCTTGGCTTCTCCTGTCTTCCCTTCCTTGCCTTCTCCATTCCTCCTTCCCTTGCCTTCTCCATACTCCCCCTTCCCTTGCCTTGTCCAGTCCCCCTTCCCTTTCCTTGCCTTCTGCAGGTCCCTTTTCCTTGCCTTCTCCAGTAAATTCTGCATGGTAAACTTATGCATTCATTGTCTGGTTATTGGCCATGCAGGTCTGCTGTCCTTCCATCCAAGACTACTAAGAATACCCCTATTGCACCATCCCACGAAAGCTTGGTCAGCTTACCGCCCAAAGCACATACAATTCTGAAGTGTCCCTGCAGAGAGGGGTATATTTTTCCTCCTGTAATGAATTAATGAACCATGAAAACAACTTTATAAGACCTAATATTTATTTAGAACTTACCACATCCTACTCCAAATAACAAATCAGCATTACTTTTAATCTTGTTCATTTTACAGATGTAGCAACAGACATAGAAACATTTAAATACTCACCTAAGGGCAGAGGCACCTCAAACCTAAGCAGTCTCATTTAAGAATCTAAGTCTATGTCTGGACTGATAATAGGTCAGTAGGTAAAGTGCTTATTTTTCGTGTTTGAGGACCAGAGGTGAATCTCCCAGAAGTCCCATAGAAAAATAAAGGCAAAGAGTGTTGGCCTGTCTGTGATTCCAACACTGGGTGGATATCTGGTGTTTCCCGGCCTGGAGGCACTGTGCCCTACCTAGTGAATTCCCCACTAATGAAAGCCTGTGTCTTAAAAACCAAAGGTGATGGCTATTGGAGAAATTCAAGGCAAGGTTGTATTCTGATCTCTCTATGCAGACAGGCTCACACACATGCACCTGCATACAAAAACAGAATGCACACATGGAGAAAGAAAACTGGATTTAGTTACAGAAATTTTCAATGATGCCTCATTTATTATCTAGGACTTTTTATGTTTGACTCACTCGAAAGACAATGTCATCTCAGTAGCCTCAAATACAAATTCAGAATGTTCACCTTGAATCTGGCTGAGAAAGATGTAGTCCAAGAACAAACTGCTGGGTATTTACAACCAGTTGGTTGATTCTAGCTATTTTGCCAGAATTTTCATTAAAAACATGAGTGTTTAAGTAAAGAAACCAGTGAAAAACTGTGACCCAGTCATAAGAGGGTGATACTGTCCTTTGCAGATCTACGTGGTCTTGTCAATTCAGGCTTCAGACAATTACAACAGTGAGTTGGAATGACAGTCCCATCGCAGAGCCGGCTTGAAAGACTGACCTTAAACAGTTAAAGAGGTGGGCAAAACCCACACTGCGTTTTCGGTACAGGCTTTGTGAAGATTCCTAAGTATCACAAGGTGGTGTGTGTGTGTAGGGCGCAGGGGTGTTCGCCTGGTCCCCACCGCCAAGGTGGCACCACGTGGCCTGCGCAACTGTTCTGCCTCGTCACAACCGGTTTGCATTGGGATTAGCGGCTCTTTGCATTAGGTTGTAGCTTGAGTGTTGGGGCTCGCAGCCGCAGATCCATTGGCTGCGGGTATTGTAAATTTCATTCAGTTTGGTCCAATAGGAGACGCAGAGAGCTCCAGGAGACAGCAGGACCTCGCTCCCCCCCCCCCTCTCTTTCTCTCTCTTTTCCTCGAGGAAAAGATCTCTCTGCAAAGATCTCTTATTCAGCCTCGGCTCTGTCCTTCCTGCTCCAGTTCTGATGCTGCACGCCCCCACCCCCGCCGTTTCTTCTTCCTGACCACACATAATTGAGGACAGGAATCACGTATTTCCTCCAAAGCCTGGTGTTCCAGTCCTTGTTCTTGCATTCCTTTGGATGAGCCTATCCAGCCGGTGCTTGGACTCAGTACATTCTTTCTGAGGTGTAAAAAGAACTCTCTCACTGCGATGCTGTGTGTCTTCAGCTAAGGTAGGTACCAATTTAAGATGCGTCTGTGTTCCTTGAACCTTCTCTTGATTCTAAAAGCCGGCAGTTGCTCGGCTGCCTTTGACAGATATTTGCACCGCAAACCTTTCTGTTCCCCTCCATCTGACGTGGATGATGATGATTACGACTGCAGACTTTCATTTTGAAAATGTGGACTGCACTGTGTATCTGTTGCTCAATCTCTGAGGATTGAGTGGCTGTTGTAGACATGTATGTCAGGATTGGCGTGTGAAGTTAGACAATCACGTCTGCTCCGTCAAACGCTGGATTTTATGGGTTCTTCATCAAACCAAAAAGAATTGGGATCCCCGCGTTTGGTCCCATTTCTATGCAATCAGGTAATTGAACGGCTCTGGAGCTTGGCTGTGTGTGATATGTTTACAAAGTAGGGTTTGCCGTTTCTGTTTATGGGAATAAACAGAAGTGTACACAGATGAAGGGTGTGTGTGTGTGAGAGAAAGAGAGAGAAAGAGAGAGTGAATCTGCCGTACAGTACAGAAAGGTTAGCCTCATTTCTCTGCAAACCCGGAGTACCGAGGAACACAGAGGTCTTTTTGCAAACTGTGAGTGATGAGGGCTTTTTCAACTCCCCCCCCCCCCCGCCCTTCTTTACCAAAACTGTCAACTATCACCACCTTTGGTGCTTTTTTATTTGGGGCGGGGAGGCGGGGCTGCAGTTAACCAGACAGAAACTGGAAAAACAGGCTTGGATGGGTTTGCATTAAGCGATGACGCGCCCTCCCAACACACACACAGGGTTGTTCCCTTTTTCATCTAATGTCCCCGGATTAAAAGAAGGCTGTGTGATGTACTAAATACCGCAGGCGATTGAGTAGGTCTTGGGATGCGGTTTGGCGCGGATGCTGTTCTGGGGACCCCAGGTAAAGGCTGCATGTCGGTACCTTAGAGCTTTCTGCAAATTACAGAAGGCTTTCTGATAGCTATAACGCAATCCTTTTACTTGGGGCGGGGCGAGTTATGGACGAGGGGTACAGATCCTTAAGGGGTGTTGAGGGGGTGGGTGGGGGCTGGTGGCTTTGATTTTTTGGGAGCTTTTGAATCTGCCTTCGGCATTTCCGTGGACATACTGCTGTCGCCCATCGCTTAGATTTTTCGGAGGCAGAGAAAAGTTGCTAGCTGAGGGAACTGGAGCTGCGGGGCGCCCTGGTCCGGGTCTCCAGGGATCTTCACCTCCAACACGTTTTAGTAGGACCCAGTCCTCTCCTGGAGCCTGCAGGGTGCCGGGTGCATCTATTCCCTCTTTCCCAGGTGGAGGCGGGGATGGGCAGGAGCCGGTCAGCTTTCTCACTGCCCTGGACCACATCATAAACAACCCCCAAGCCAAGCGCTATCCGCTTGCTTCACGTTAGGAGAGAGGGTCCTCTTCTACCTCCTCCTACCCCAACCTGATACCCCCTCTCCCGCGGCGAGGTACATTTCACCCCCACAAGCCCGGGTCTCCATTCCCGCTCAGCTTGGCTCTCTTCTACTTGGGTGGGCAGAAAGGATGGCTAAGACCCGACAAGCGCCCCGCCTGGTACATGGGGAGACGGTGGGGGGCTGGGCCCACGGCTGAGAGACCACCGCGAGAGGGAGTGAACTTGAACCTCGCCCCTTCCCCCAGCCCATGCAGGGCGGTGTGGGGAGCCAGAGCCCCCGCACTCCTGGGGACTGACCTGTGAACCATAGAAGGGGCTGGGAGGAGGAGGGGGGCAGAAGGGAAGAAGGATGGGAAGGAAGAAAGGAGGGGAGGGGGAAGGTCGCCGGGGAGGGAGCTCTGTGTCTTTCAGCTGCAGATGAAGCGGGGGTGTGGGTACTGTCGTCGTAGCAGAGGCCCAGCTCCTCGCTGGCGCTCCCCCACCCCCCGCTGCTGGCAGTTGGCTTTCACCCCCTCGCCTTGCCCAGCAAGCCCTGGGGATACAAGCATCCTTCTTAAGAGTTCTGGGAGCTTTCCTATCCTTTTTCCCATCCATCCTGCTTCTTTCGCTCCTAGGAAAACTGGTAGGCTCGGGTTTATTGGAGGGGTTTCCCGTGGGCTGTGCACCCCCCACACCCCGACCGAGGCCGGGTGGCCGGTGGAGCCCTGGGCCCCGCGCGCACGATTCCCGCGCCAGCTCCTGGGCAGACACTGTGCCCTTTCTTCCCCGAGATGCGGGGCCGGGGGCTGGGTGTCAATCCAATCCCCTCAGCCTAGAGGCCTGTCCGGGGCCACCCTGGGAACGGATGTCCCTCTTGGAGGACGAGGGACTCACGGAGGACGTCTCCCTCGATTTGGTACGCCTCCCGTCCTCGCCTCCATCCGTTGCTTTTTTTTTTTTTGGCTGCGGATTCTTCTTCCTGTGAATCAACTGGCAGGTTCGGAGCCTCTTTGTAAATTATTTTCTGAGCCTGTGTGATGCAGATATGTGGTGAGCAGGGTCGGGATGCAAAAGGTTGTTTTGGGGTCGGCAGCATGGAGCCCCATGTTGATCGCAGGTTTTACATTCCCGCGAATGCTGGGTGCACGCATGATCCATTGCATCCCGTGCAGGCGAGAATCTGGAGTGAGAAGATCCCGAAGTGTCATTCGGACCCAACTTAAGACGTTTGGGTTGAGGGGTGCTGGTCGCGGGGCTTCTTGCAGAAAGCAGGTATTGTTTTTGCGAGCACACTCCACAAGGGGGTGGTATGGATTCTTCCTTTGGTATTTGCATTTTATTTCATTTTGTGTTTGGTCAGTGCAGAGACTACAGTCTTTTATGTGCATATCCTGGTTTTTGAAGCCATGAGTTTTCAGCAGAGTTTAAAGATTTGGAGTGCGTTGCATCTCAAGGTTTTCGAACATGTGAGATACTCTTGGTTGGCATCTGAAGGTGTCAGTCCTTACCATGGTGTTTATTGGAACCTAGTTAACCTGACCAGGGAGACAGGCCAGCGTGTGTGGGTGTTAATGCGAGATAGCATAGAAATCTGGACACGTACAGCGCAGCGTTGGTAGATTTTTTGGGGGGTGGGGGGTAGAAATTAAATAATCAGGATACTAAAGACATTTTTCGTGAACAAAGCCACACCCGCGTTTCAGAGGGCAGAATGGTTTCAAAAGAGATTTTTTTTTTAAAACGTTTTCTTAGAGAATGTGAGACCCAGGGAGTCTGAGGAGATGGTAAAGTTATCTGCATTTTTATGGGGGCAGATTTTCCGGAGCAATGCTCCAAACCAAATGCAGAATTATCTTTTATGCATTTAGGCGGCTGAGAGGAAGATGTGCACGGTCATCTTACGCATGTTGATCATGGTTATTCTCTTGGTTGAAGGAATTCCAAATTGTGAGAGCGTGTGTGTGTGTGTGTGTGTGTGTGTGTGTGTGTGTTTTGGGGAGGAGTGTTACGGCTACATAGACACACCATCCTGTAATTCTAAAATAAAGAGAAAATTGTATTTCCCTTGAAATTAAGCACATAAGAATTTAACTGTGTCCCAACATTACAAGTACATGTTGTCAGATGGGAAGTTAGGTACTTTATTCCCCAAGGAAATAGAGAATGAACTTAATCTATATACGTGTGAGCGTATTGTAAATCATAAAGAGTATCTTACTTGGCATGTAAAAAGATAGCGGCAGCCAATTGTAACAAGTAGAAAATTGCTTCATCAATTTCAAATCACTGGATTATAACAGAAGGTTTCCTTTGTTTGTTAATTTTAAAAGCTACAATGATTTTAAGCCAGTATTTAAACATACTGCATTTTTCATAATAGTGACCATGCTTGCATGTTATTTTAAAGCATCTTTGATAGATTCTTTTTACATGCAAAAATCGTCCCTTTTGTGTTTTTAAATGGATTTATGTGGAATGCACACTTGCCTCTAAATCCAGCAGCACAGCTAATTTCTATGCAATGTGAGTTTAGAAACAATATTTGGAAAGTAATTGGTGGCTTAATGAGGTAAAAAAAAAAACAGATATCTTGATGCTTGTAAGCACACAACCTGGGTAGACTTGAACTTGATTGCAGGTTCCTTCTTTTGACCTGGTTAGGAGCATTGTAATTAGTATGTGGGGTTTTCTTTCTTTCTGAAACTTGGCCTTTTCACATTATAGTAATTTACAGAAAGCAATGCAACTGCTTCCACAATTGGCACACTGCATCCTTTTCAGTCACTGTGGAAGGGCTCTTTTAAGCTTTATAACATTCTGCCTTTATCACCACAATGCCTAGCAAAGCAGCTCACCAGAGTAAACATTCAAGTACATGGGTGAGTGACCGCCAGTTAATTTTCCTTTTTAATTGGCATTCTGTATTTTAAACCTGTCCTGTTTGCTGGAGTGTGATCAATAATCCAACTTGTTGACCAAATTTATTATTTTCCAATGAAGTGAGCACACAAGACTATTTTAAGTCCTTCAAAATACACACCCTTTATCTGCTTAAAGTATGCAACCAATGCTTCTAGAAAATGAGGATGCTGCTTTTAGCAGATGGAAGTCAAGAGTAAAGAATTTACTTGCCACCATGAATTTTTCTTCCCAAAGTGCCTTCTCCTTTTTTAACAATATATGCTGTGATCTGAAATATGAAAAACAGGCTCAGTCTAGATGAAGTCAGATGTTTACCCTTTCCTGTCCTTTTCCTAGATATCATTTTCAGAGTGCAGAGTTCAATTTCTCTTTTATTGCACTAATAAATTCTCAGAGAGATGGTGCTTTTCATAGAGCAACAACTGATTTCTTCAATTTATAAGCTGTAAAGGTTGAAAAAGTCATTGGAAGCTCAGTTATTTGAAAAAGTGAGGCTCTAATGGGAGCTCTGTTGTGGCGTCCTGGGCCGGATATTTAGTGGAGCTCTACTTACCCCAAGCAAGTCTTCCTATTTTTTTCTCCTGTAAACCTACATTTGCCTTTTGAAAGGTGTCAGTTGTAAGCCAATAGAGATAGAGTAAACTCCTCTTTATGTATTTAGGGGTGTAGATAACACTTAGGCTAATATTTTGCTACCCCATAAAAGTTTTGATATAAAATGTATATGTATTTGTGCATACACACATGTATGCATCATTTCTCTCTACAAGAAGTTGTACAGAGCACAGACAAGAAAGTAGACAAGAGATTCTTAAAAAGGATGAACTGGTTGGGAGAAAATGGCCAAGATTCCATTACTAGACAGGATTACCAATTTCAGGAAATTAAGATTCACCTGTCTGCAGGAGTCTGACAGGAGGAGACAAATTCTATGAGTGCACATGTGTATGGAGAAACTGACCAGCCATTTCTAGACTGAACCCTGAACTCTGGCCTGTTCTCTCTTCTTCCAAGAAATGGCAATTGATGAAAAATAAATCAGAGACAAAAGGCATTATGTGTGTATGTGTTTGTATATATTTATGTCTACAACTTTGCTTATATGTATATATACAAACATAGACATATATATGTATGTGTATATACTTATGCATAAATACATATACTCCCACACACATATTTATCAGACTTTTTTTGTGATTTCTTCTAGTTTAGGTAAAAGTAAATGTGATGTGCATTAATAGGAACCTTAAATATGTGGTTGGATGGGGAATCAAATTCTGGGAGACTGTTATCCAAGGATAATGTCAAGATATACAACATGTTGGTTTCAAGCTCTTTGGAAATGTAGATAATTGATATAGAATCAGGTATATATAGTTGTATTTAAAATTCTTCTCTATAAATAGTGTCATGCCCCAGTAACAGTGATCAATTTGGGGGGGGTCACAATGAGACCCATAGGGTTGTACTTATTTATACATACCAGTTACCATTTTGGTTTGAAGGGACTGGCTGTGATTGGATGCTGAGTCTGCTTATCTTGAAACTCCAGGTGGTCTTTGAACATCTTGTGTTCTCTCTGCAGCTCTCTTTCTCTCTTTGAGAATGAGAAGAGCCCAGAAAGGCATTTTGTACAATGTGCAAACTTGAAACATTATAAAACAAGAATTGATCTTAGTTGCATTTCTTGATAACTTGCTTTTGCATAGTTCATATACTTATACTAGGAAAACAAACAATTGTGGCCACAGATTAAAAAAAAAAAGAGTCCAACTAAAGCTGGATTTCCTGGTGCAGGCCTCTAGTCCCAGCACTCCAGATGCAGAGGCATATGTGAGTTCAAGGCCAGCCTGATCAACATAGTGAGTTCCATACCAGCCGGGGCTCCACGGACACACTGCCTCAAAAAGACCAAAAGAAAAGAGTCAAACAAAACTAATGGCTTTTTTGTAAGCCCATTAAGAGTGTCTTTGTGTGATAGCTCTGATGGCATTGGCCTGAGGTGTCATTTTCCATGTTTCATGTTTTACCACCATCAATATTTGCTTCCATGGACCCAGTGATGTGCATCGAATTACTTTATAGCATTGCAGAGCTGGCAGAGGGTACAGCATCCCACTGTAGCCACAAGTCAACAAGGTGGAGGGAGCGGAGGGCTTGGTGAGGTGCACTGCCTTGACTACTTGAAATGGGAAGAGCTCCAGCAGGGAGAGTATGGCAAAGTCCCAGCCATTGACCGACCTTTACAATTTTCAGCAAATAAGTGACATTTCTCTTAATTGCTTTTGTCAGTGAGGCTGATCTGCCCAAAGGAGCCCATATCTGTGTATTGAAATCTGTAGAATGTATACTTATGTAGGTTCACATACACACTTAGTGTCTATGGAAGAGGTCTTGGAACTATTTTTTGTACAAGTTTTTTTTTTTCCAGTCAGTGCCATACATTAGATAAACACTGTGAGAATTAGCAGGTTGGTGAGACATTCGTACCATCTCAAAACCCAGGTTAGAGGCAGGTGCAAGAGTTACAGTCATTCTGTGCTACTTTCCTAATTCAAGACCAACCCCTGCTTCATGTGTCCCTGTCATGATGTGTGTGTGTGTGTGTGTGTGCTCCAGTTAGAATGAAGTATCCCACCATTCCCCATTTCTGTCTTCCTTTCCCAAATATATTTGATGTTAAGAAATTATTGACAAGTTGCCTATTTTGAAGTTGGATGGATTCCGTGTTTAGTTATAAGCATGTTCATTATTATTGAGCTAAAAATAATTATAGGCAATTTACCATCTCAATTTATGAACAAATATATTTTTCTGCATTTCATGAGGACATTCACTTTGGACCTGAGCAAGTTGCGATCACATGCATTTACCATGAAACAATCTATAAATTATATGTGATAAGGTTATACCCCTTTTGAACATTTATACTGTGCCTGCTGTTCAATGGAATGGAGCGAAAGATGAGATTTACAATGATCAATCTAGGCTGCACTTGAGAAAGCCTAAAATTGGTAATCCTTGTAGCAGAGTCATCTGGAAATGGTTTGCTGCCTAGCGAACTGCACACACATCTGTTCCTACTGTTGCCTCTCCGAGCAGGATGCAGGCAATGGTCCACCAGTAGATCTTCAAAACTCCTGTGTTCACTTTCAGTGAACACCCAGAAATTTGGAGTCACAGAGGTTGACATACAAAGATCTCTTTATGGCATCAGGTCCTTTTCTTCCTGTGGCTTCAGCTAAGTGTCTTCTTATCTAGAATTGCTTTCCTTGTACCCCAGGGGAAAGAGTGAAGTTTCCAGGTGATAGTGGAATGAAACAACTGAGGCCAGCAGGTCCCAGTCTGTCCCTTCACCCTCTGCATGCTTTCTTCATGACTACAATGATGGTTAACCAGACTGGAAGCAATCTCCTTTCCTTGAAGTATAAGTTATGGGTTATTTTGGAAAGCAGTGGAGCCAAGGCAGGGCAGCCACAGTGACAACTAAGACATATGCTACATGTGAAATATTTCTGTTTGCAAACTATTTTTATGAAAATACACACACACACACACACACACACACACACACATATATATATATGCTGTTAAATTGGGGGCTTGGATGGAGAGATGACTTGGCAGTTCAGACCACTGGCTGCTCTTGCAGAAGACTCAACTACAAATCCCAGCACCCATATGCTGGCTAACAACTGTCTGTAACTCCACTTCCAAGGAAATCTGATACTCTCTTTTGACTTCTGTGAGCACTGCATGGCACAGGTGCACTTACCTACAGGAAGTCATTCCCTCATACACCTAACAAAATAAACAAAGTATTTAAAAAGAGATTGTGCTAATCCACCTTCCTGGAAACATAAAAGGAGATGATTTATTTTGTCAGAGTCCATCATGTGGGAGAAGCCCCGATGGCAGGAGCCAGGGACACCTGGTCATATTGTGTGCACTCTCAGGAAGTAGAGAGAGAGAGAGAATTCTATTCCTCGGCTGATTTTTTCCTTTGTATCTGGTCAAGGACCCCGACAAAGGACCCCTCACCTCAGGTTATCTAGTCTAGAAAACTCCTCACAAGCTTGGCTCCTATGTGATTCCAGATCCAGGCAAGTTGATATTCAGTATTAATCCTCACAACTCTACATAAGCCTGGGAAGTACTTAACTACTTGCCTAGCACGCTCAAAACTCTTGGTTCAATTTCTGAACTACAGGGAAAAGGTAATATAGTATATATGTAAATATATATGCTATATATATATATATGAACATTTAAATATACACCATGTTCTATGGACTTACTAGATATAATTTCACCTATGCACCTGTAACTAAGTGATTTTTAATGTTTACATAACCAATGAAGAATACTTTTTTCATTTAAACCCTTTTATGTATTTCCAAATAATTTATTGACATGCTTTTATTTACATAGATTTACAATGAGATATTTCTATTCTTTTGCGATGTTTTCAGGTGGGGCTCCAGAGTCTCATGTACCCAGGCTGTCCTTGAATTTATTGTTGAGCCAAGGATAATCCCTTGAACTCCTGATCTTTGTGTATCTGCTTTTCAAGCGCAGGGATTATAGGTGTGAACTACCATCCCTGGCCTAAACTTCATATTTCCAAATACTTCTTATATCTCTTATTTTTACATTGCCAAGGAGGGAATCCAGGGCTGTACCCTTGCTGGACTTCGTTATCTAACCCAGCTTAGGTCCAAAATTGCTTGGAGAACACATACATAAATATATGATTTATTTGAATACACATCTATTCCTCTAAATAGAAGTGTTTTAAATATGCAAGAAAGAAAATTCAATAAAATATATCTGTACTTTATTTATGAAGGATATGTAATATGGAAACTAATATACATTTAGTGATATAAAAACATATGTACATAAATTGGGAAAATTCACAGGTATGTATCCAAATGTGTGTATGTAGAAAGCATGTGTGTGATGCACCACTCTAGTTTCACACATCAGCCCATTGAAGAAAGACAGGACGGAACTCAAGAGGAAAACTTCAGTGCAGCCTTCCTGCTGTTGCACACAGCATTGCCTCTGACCAAAGAATTCACATCTCAGCTCCTGAGTACAGCAGGAATCATGGAGGACACCACTTGCTAGCTGGCTTGCAGGCTGATCTGTACTCAACTAGCTACCTTGTATAGTTCAGGACCACCTATCCAGGTGCCATCCACAGTGGACCTGAGTTTCCTATCTCAGTCAACAATCAAACAATCCCTGTAGAGAAGCTCAAGGGTGGATTTGATCTGGGAAATCCCTCAAATGGTGTCTCCCTTCTGAGATGACTCTAGGCTGTGAAATTGAAAAATCCTTACCTGGAGATCAAAGAATGAGACAAACAGAGTCAAACAGAGAGACAGAGAGAATCTTATAGGTAGCAAGTGTCCTTGCAAGCCACATTACAGGAGGATACATTGATGGTGCACAGAAACTACATTCAGTTGCAGTGAAGACTGATCCATACCATCTTGGTAGTAAGGGTGCCATGGCATTGCTGAAGTTCATTGAAAATTAACCATCTTTTCTGAGTCAGTCTGTAAGTCCCATGTGGATCCGTGAGTCTTTGACACGTTTGGATGTATGAGTACATTGCATTGGAAGATTAAGAAACCATGGCTTGTGTCGACATTCCCAGAAAGGAGAGAAACAGCCCATCTGTTCAGTGCAAGGAGAAACGATCCAAGCTTGTATTCACCCTTTGCCAAATGTTGTCTGTTGGCTATGTAACTTAGGTAGCCTTGCTGGGGATGAAACTTCAGTTTGGTTGGTTCTAGCCTGTAACTTACTGGCACTGGCCAAAGGAAATGTGTGGTTTCAATATGGAAGGTGGCACCTTTATCCAGCAATGGCTTGCAGTGTGTGCATTTTCTTTAATCCATTGGTTGCATTGATTTAACATCTTCTCTATGCCAGTTATAGAGCAGTGTGGGACTGTTCATAAAGCGGTTCTTCGTAAATACCTATTTCATGTGCAGTGTTCGGGTATGCATTATATTTTTCCTGCACATGCATGTATATATATATGTGTGTGTGTGTGTGTGTATGTATGTGTGTGCGTGTGTGTGCTTATGAGTGCTGATGCATATACCTGAACACAGAGATTAGAAGAGGATGTTAAGTATCTTGTTCTATCAGGCTCTCACTTATTCTCTTGAGACTTATTTCCTTAGGGCAAGGATCCTCACTGAACCTGCAGCTAGATGGGTACCCAGGAAGCTCCCCAAAATCCTGGGGACTGCAGGCTTCTGTAGCTGTACACAGCTCTTTACATAGGTGCTGGGATTCCAACTGAGGTCCTCATTACTGAATAGCAATACTCTGACCTTCTGAGGCACCCCTGCCCTCGTTTCTGTTTTCTTTCCTTCCTTCCTCTAGCCATCCCTCATCCTGCTTCTCGTTCTTCTTTCTGCCTTGAACCTTTCATCTTTGAACTCCTTCTCTGCCTTGTCCCATCACTTTATTTTCACCCTCCATTTGCATGAGACATAGGGAGTCAGGAATTCTTAAAGATTAAGAGAAAAATGAAGATCACACAAAGGAACAGATCACACAGGAAATAGTAAGTAGAAGGAGAAAATATGAGAAATACAAAAGAAGAGAACCTAATAGCCTTGTTCACATGCCTTCTTTATCCAGGTGGGTAGACTGAAAACAGTTTAAACGATATGCTTTTCATTTAATAATTCCCATGGCTGCATAGATAAAACAGTTTGCTTTCATTCAGTAAAGGAGTGATCACCCATGAGATTTTATTTTTTACTCTACTGCTTCATTAATTAATGGTTATCCTTTCGGTCTTTTAAAACTCAACAAGTTAGGGGGCTAGAGAGATAGCTCAATAGTTACTGGCACGGACTGCTCTTAGAAAGGCCACAAGTTCCATTCTTAGCACTCACATGGCAGCTAACAACCACCAATAATTTCAGTTCCCTGGGATCTTGGCACTCTCTTCTGGTCTCTGCAGACATTGCAGGACAGGAGTAAAGTTACATGCATAAAGGCAAAACACTCATACATAGAACATAAAAACAAATGAATAAATAAAATTAATGAGTAAAACAGGCTTTGTCATGTATGCTTACACCGACAATAGGTGTACTTGGAAGACTGAGGCAGGAAGATCAGGAGACCAGAGTCAGCCTGTGTTACCTGTGACACACAAAAGTGGTACAAAACATTGAATAGTTATAGAAAGATATTACATCACTGCTAGGTCCTGAGCTATACATTAGACCCAAAAGACAGAATAATGACATCATAAGCCAACATCATGAGAGGTATAAATTGCCATATAAAAATGGTTTTTCATGATTCTTTAAATGCATGAAATCATGGCAGAAATTCATGCAAAGAACTCTTTAATCAGGGACTCCATGCACCAAATATTTTTGGAAAACCATCAATATCATATTCCTGACTTAATTTTACACTGAAAACAGACACACTCATGATTGGTGTGCATTTAAGCGTTAGGACAGAGTACAGGTTCTTTACACTGGGATTTGCTGAAATTAACCACATAGCAAGGTCAAGGATACTCCTCCATTCTGTTGACCAAGAGCAGAAAGAATCACTGGTGGGAGATGCAGTCCCCCAAAAATGTTTGGATTACCAAGGTTATTTGGAGCAATGACCTTGTTTCCTTTCCTCCATTTCATCATATAGAACTTCATATGTACACACCTGCTATGTAGGAGAACAGAGTGTTATTCCTCAGGGGCTATTTCCTTGTAGAAAATATTGTTTAATATTCATACATACAAAAGCATGGGCTGTCTCGCAGGCTGGGAGTCACTGAAGAAAACCAATGGTCCTTCCTGCTCCACCAGCCATCAATGGCTAATACTTCTACAGATAGAAGCAGGAATTTCGGAGCCCCTCCCACATCCATCCAGGGATTTTTGCCTGGTTTCATCTTAGGGGGTTCTTGTGTACACCATCACACAAGATGGTGATGTTCCTGGTGTCCATCTGTCATGTCTGTCAGTTATGGTTTCCATTATGACGTGGACTCTGTCTGACTCACGCAATCTTTACACCATCTCTTCCTCTGTGATCACTGAGTTTTGTGGGGTTGGGGGATCTGAGAGTGCTGTCTCTTTTAGAGTCAGCCCACCTACCTTTTGAAGACAGAGTCTCTCTGCACCCCAGGACTGAATGATTTGACAAAGCTGACTGGGCAGGCAGCCCCAAAGATCTACCTGTCCCCACCTCCCCAACACAAGGTTTGCAAATGTCAACCAAAAACGCATTTTAAAAGCATTGCTATGAAGGATATCATCTGTTGTTCATTTGATGAGATGGAGAATCACCAGGGAGATGAGCTGATGGGCTGCGTTCGGAGGGGTGGGAAAACCAGCATACTGTGAGGAGCACCATTCCCTGGGCTATGATGCTGGATTGTGTGAAAGGATTAGTGTAAGAGTAAACCACACACACACACACACACACACACACACTGATTACTTTCCTCTCCTGATGGTGTGCAATGCAGTGTGACCAGCTGCTCCCTTTGATGCCAGCTTCTCCTCCAATGCCCCCACAGTGAGAGGCTGAACCCTTGAATGGTTAGTGGAATTCAATCCTGACACCTTTAGGGCACTTTTGTGAGAGTATTTATTGCAGCTATTTGAAAAGTAACAGACATATGGGTTTTGGGGTAGAGCTCATGGCCTGTGCTTGTAAGGCACTTTACTGCCTGAGCTATCTCGCCAGCCCTCTTTACTCTCTTCTATTGTCTTTATATTTGCTGTGGGTTCCAGATGGGAGACTCTGAGGAAACTGAACGATGTCTTTTTTATATCAATACTTTGATGCTCTTTGGGTTTACATTGCTGTGTGGGATTTCTTAGTAGCAGAGAAAAAGGAGACTCGGGCTACACTCTTACCTTTAAGAAGAAACAAACTTGGTCAGCATTCATATCTCACTATGTTTGTGTGTCAAAAAGTTGTTTAAATTCCAATGCCCTAGGTCAAATATTTGAGAAAATAGAAATAGGTTTCCATTTAATAATCAGAGGGAAATGAGTCAAAGCTCTTTCACTCAAAAGTCGTAAGTCACATTTCTTCTTTCATTTTCAGATGGCAATAATAGGCTGATATCTTTTTACTTCTGCAGTAAAAGGAGCAACCAGAGGTCATGAATAACTATAGGAGGATGTTTATTCAATGGTCATTGAACAAGCCCTGGGACCCTGTGGAAAGAGGAGGCTCCTTGGCCTAAGCAATGCTTTTTATTGACCTATAGTTTAGTCAATAAGCAGCCTGCCTCTATTCAAAGCTAAGGAATTCTGTTCATGTATTCACAGCGTGTAAATGCACAGATGTTGAGCTATGTTTTCAGAAGTCATGGATAATTTAGATAAAACTATAAACAATTGTTTGGGAGTGGTAGAGAATCAGAACTGTGCAAAAAAACAAAGAAAATAACACAGGACAAAATATCTTCTGACTGGATGTATCTTTGCTTATTGCTACAGAGAAATCAAATTTAGCGACTGTCCTAGTTAGATTTAAAACCATCTGAAAAGAGAATCTCAAATGAGAAGTTGCCCTGATCAATCTGACTTGGGAGGATTAGGGTGGGAGTGGTGAATAGTCTTCCAGATCAACTGATGTTGGAGAGTATTGCTGACTCGGCAGTGTTGCTGTGTGGGCAGGAGGTTCTGGGCTGTAAGAGAAAGCCATCCCTGCACAGATCCACAACCAACAAAGGGGGCCATATTCTTCCACACTTTCACTTCCAAACTGCTGCTTCTGCTGCTGCCTGACTTACCACAGTGGCGGACTATGACTTGGAAGTGTAAGGTGGCGAAAACTTTTCCTCTCCCAATTGACTTTGGTCAGAGTGTTTCATAACATCAAGAGAAGGAAGCTAGAATGCCAGCTAACATGTAACCCACCAGGAGGTACAGGGAAAAAGACGTTTCTTGCTGAGTTAAAGAGCAAAGCAGACCCAGGAAGAAAATGTGACAAGCCTGTATAAAGGAAAGAAAATGGGGCATTTCAGAAAAAGAAAAAAAAAATTGGAGCAGTTTCATAGAATGGGAAGAAAATAAGCCAGTTACTCAGAAGAGGAGAAATTGGAACAGTTCCCTAGGACAGGAAGAAAGTGACACTGGTCCACGGTGATAGAATGAAACCGTTCCAAGGTCGTAGAATGACAGATGTGAAACCGTTCCACGGTTGTAGAATGACAGATGTA
Organism: Eospalax fontanierii; assembly: GCA_035773235.1. Classification (NCBI taxonomy): domain Eukaryota; kingdom Metazoa; phylum Chordata; class Mammalia; order Rodentia; family Spalacidae; genus Eospalax; species Eospalax fontanierii. The sequence goes on along the minus strand of JAJHUQ010000048.1, from coordinate 2,822,063 downwards.
TTTGCAGAGACAGGAAATAGGAAATACAGATCTTGGCATGTACACAGAAAGAGGGGAAAAAACTATCTGCAAGGAATGCACCATAAAATGAACGAATCACAGTGACAATCACTCATGCAGAAGAAATCCGATCTCTTTGAGAACCTTCTGACAAGTTGTATTAGTGTCTTTCCTGGTGCTGTGACAGAATACCCCAACAAAAAGCCATTTATGGGAGAAAAAATTTTATTCTTGTTTACAGTTCTAGAGGTGATGCAGTCTGTCAGGGTGGGGAAGCCTGCCAGCAGAAGTCTGAGACCAGACTAAGAGAGTCAGAAAGTAGTGGGATCACATTTCTTCTCTATACAGGAAGCAGAAAGACCAGGAAGCCAGGTTAGATGATGAATCCTCGAAGACCTGCGTCCAGGGGCACACTTCCTCTAGCCAGGTTCTGCTTCCTAAAGTTTCTACAACCTTCCCCAACAGGCAACCCACTGTAGAACAAGTGTATAAATACAGATGTCTGTGGGAGACCATTCTCATTCAAACCACAATAAAATTAAAATCCACGATAGGAATCATAGGATATGGTATTGTAAGAAAGAATAAGAACTCACATATTGCTCCAAATAGAACTTGTGTGGGCATCTCTGTGATGACCCCCTGTTGGGGCTATTCCACTTGTAAGCTCACCCTCTGTGAAGGGAAGAGGTAATTGGCAAGATTCCCTTTGATAAATATCAGAACAGTAAATGAGAACTACATAAGAGATGGATAGTGCCCAATTCACAGTAAAATATGTTTCGGTTAAAGTCACAGAAAGACCACAGAGTCTCATGTATATGTGGCAGCTAAGAATTTCCTCTCCTAAAAGTTTAACTTATTACAGTGGGGACCAGAAGCTGTGGAGGCTGAGGAAGATGAGCCAAAGATAGTTAGTAGTATGGGTATGTACTTGGATAGGAGAATGAGTCATAAGGCTCTCAGCATGGTGGAGGATGGTTGACCACAATTAATTACAGTTTTAAACTCTTGTGTGTATAGGCAATGTCTGTGTTTGTGTTACTGTCTGTGAATACGATGGTGCTTCTCTTAGGGTCCTCGGCTTCCACCTCGGTTGAGACAGGTGTCTTCATGTTCACTGATTGCATTACTAGTGACCAGCCTTTTTGAGCTACAAAGGATTTCTAGTGTCTCCAGCTGCCATCTTGCTAGAAGCAAGCCTGATAGTGTGTGTGGATTCCCATGGGTTCTGGGTCTTCAAACTCAAGTTGTAAGGCTCATGTAAGCCAATGGTTTACCTACTGAGCCGTTCTTCCACAGATGAAGTGTGTCTTTGAAAATAACGAATAGAATTTTCTATACTCAAAAATACAGAGTAATGATAAACATCCCAGCTGATCTAGAAATCAGTTACTCTAATCTAGTAATATGGTACATTGTACATGTACACTGAAATGTCACAGTGTGTCCAGTAGGTACACAGGAATATTACAGTACTAATTTTAAAATGTCCTTCTAGGACTGGAGAGATGGCTCTTCTGTTAAGAGTGCAGACTGCTCTTACAGAGGAAGTAAATTAGTTTCCAGCACCCAAGTCAGGAAGGTCATAATTGCCTATGATTACTGCAGCTAAGGGGATCCAAGTCTTCTTCTTTCCTCTTTGAGCACCTGTACTTACACACACACACACACACACACACACACACACACACACACACGGGCATAATTACAAAATATCAGTCTTAAAATGTGTTTGTTTATTAAGTGAATTAGAAATTAATTCTCTGAATGCTCAACACATTTCTTAATATTCTACATCTATGAAAATTGTATGTTCATATACACTTAGGTATATAGAAAAGACTCACTTTTTATATGACAAAGAACTTCCTATTTTAGGAGGGTAGTACAGCATCATCATCAGAAAACTAGAGGGTGTGGCTGGAGAGCTGGCCCAGTGGTTAAGGGCAGCCACTGGCTGTTCTGGCAGAGGACCAGGGTTTGGTTCCCAGCACCCACAATGCAGCTACCACCCATCCCCTATGACTCCAGTGTCAAGGGATCTAATAATGTTCTGGCCTCTGCAGACATTTACATTTACGTTCATGCAAGCACAAAACACAAAAACACAGAAAAATAAATTTTAAAAGTATATCATTTATCTTGCCTAATTCTACTGATCCTAGGGCACTGGTGATTCATTTCAAGGTATGAGTTCATCTGTTTTCTTGTCAATAAACAAAGTTTTTGGAGTTGAAATATTCCACTGACAGGTCAACCAGACTCACTTACTGCTCTGGGAATAAAAAGTGTTTGCAGGAGTGCATTTCCCCAGCATGCATAGAGTCCTCCTTGGCTTTTTGGGTTGTATTAGGGAAGCTCTGGCTGGGTAGTCCTAATATAGGTCACAGTTCTCATGCAGTAAGCCTTGTTCAACCTGTCTCCCTTCCTGAAATCTCCTCTTCCTGGAGGGAATGTTTCATAGTCTTGTTCCTTCACTTGCCCCTAGGGAAGTTTTGAAGAAAGGAAGTTATTTCTCTACCTTGATCCTCTTTCCTTTGACCTGAGAACCTTCCAAAGAGCCAGAAAGACAGTCAGAAAGACAAAAATCTCCCCTTCAGATTAAGAAGCATATTCATGTTTTCACTGTTTAAACAATCAGGCTGCTTGAGTTTATTAGGTGTTTGCAAGATCATGTGATTCCAGGAAAGGGTGTTATAGATAGGTCTTTGTTGTTAAAATTTGATCTTTAATTTTACTGTTGTGAGCATATCTGAGATATACCATCTTAACAACTATTCAACAGTTAATTGAAAAGTAATATTTCTTACCACTTAATAGGATACAGTAAGATAGCTTGCTGGATACATGCACACTGATCTGAGAAACAAGATTTCATTTCCTCAGATTTTTACTACTTCTCTGTGCTGGGAACCTTCAAACATCATCCTTATTTTCAAAAGTGTAGCCCAAAAAGTCTTGTAGAACATAGACAAATTACTTTCACTCTCTCTCTTCCCACCCTGTTCTCGTAATTATCAAGAAGAAATGTCAGGCATCATTCTGAGAGCTTGTGACCATATAAGCCTGTTCTTCACCAAGGAAGTTTACCAACAGTAGTTTACTAAGACCCCAAGCAATCTGAGGATATGGGTGCCACATCCCTTATGAGGGACGCATGATATCACAAAAACCATCATACAAATGAGAAGGGACAGGCAGTAAATTTGCAAAGACTTATCCAGAACTTTGTTGCTCCTTGGACCATGCCAGTGATACAGAACATCAGACCACCTTTCTATTCAAGGGCACACAGACTGATGGAAAACTCACAGTTTGCCTACATCCTAACAGATAAAACTTTTCAGATTGGATTTCCTGGGGCTGGAGAAATGGCTTAGTGGTAAAAACACTGGCTGCTCTTGAAGAGGACCTGGGTTCGATTCCCAGCACCCTCATGGTGGCTGACAATGGTCTGTGACTCCAGGGGATCCAATGCCTTCTTCTGACCTCTGCAGACACTGCATGGGCGTGTCAGATACAGGGGCGTGTATGTATGTGCAGGCAGCACAGTCAAATAAATGAAAAATAGATAAAGACAAAGCAAAATTGAATTTCCTACAGCAATTCCTGTCCTGTTCCTTAGACAAAAACCTCAGTGAAGTATGTTCTCCACTGCAAATGGATCTTGAGTCTTTCTCTTTCAAGAAAACTTTCTTTGACTTTGAACCATTTTCATGACACACTGTCATTAAAAATCAGGCAACAGGGAAATCAAGCACTTTACCCAGACAGTTGGAGAACTCACCTTTGATTTATTGTGTTTGTGGGGCAGGGGAGGTTCAGATTAACCAAAGCTCTGAGGTTCTGGGTCCCCACCCAGTTTAGTTTGCTCTGAAGATTTGGACCTGACCCAGTTTAGTCTGCAGGTTTTTAAGGGGTTTCATCTTTCACTAACCATTTGATAGGCAGGTTCATACTTTAATTTCTTATAATTTACAACTCAGTTACCTGTCTGTCCTCAGATAGTCACAAGACAATTTCAGGAATTTCTTTTTGTGGTTGAAAAGTTAAAAGCTGAGTGGAAAGGCAGATGGACTGGCAGTTAGTTAGACATTTTATCTTTTTCAGTGGAATTCAGTAAACAGGACAACTGTAAACAGAGGTCCCATCTGATCCCTGTGGTTATTTTCCTAATTTCTTTAGTTATCCACTGTTAATTGTCCTTTTTCATTACCTATGGTTAGGCATTTACAATGAAAAACATGATAGTTACTAGGTTCTGAACCACAGGGGGAAATATTACGTCAGGTAAGAGAAACTCTGCCTAGAATCATACAGTGCCCAACAGTAAATGTGCAGATAGCATTGTGAGTTATTCATCAACCACATGTCCTGGAAATATCTTTACTGTCTGAATGCACGAAGAGGAAACAGCTGTCTTCCTCGTGGGTCCGAAATCTCACAGCCTTACTGTGTGTCTCTCTGTGACTTAAAATCTCCATCAATCTGTTAACCCCTAAAGGCTGCCCCAGTGTCTCTTCTGAGCCCCAAACTCCAGGACCCTTCCACTTGTGTGAGACCACAGATTTATTCAAAGCATAAGTTCATTGTCATTTTTTAAAGTAGCATTTTTACCCATGTTTAAGACAGGAGTATAAAGTATCTTTACAGGCAGATAAAAATTTTTCATTTTCAATGTACATTTATTTGTAATTAATTTAGAAAATAACATGGAATTGCAAATTTGTAGTTTTTCCTGAATTTAACTGAACAAAGATTTCTATTTGGCCACTTATACACTGGGAAACTGAGTTACAGGAGGGATCGATGCCGCAGCTTAGTTATGAACTTAGAGAGGAAGTCAGGGTTCCTTCTTGATATTGTTAGTTATATTAATAAAAGAGTTTAAGAATGGGTTCCAAGGGAAGCCTGAGGACAATAAGCCTTTAAAAGAAAAAGAATCAGGGCTGGAAAGCTGAAAATCTGAGCAGTGACCAAGAGGAGGATGAGGAGGAAGAGGAGGGAGAGGGAGGAATAGAGCCCTGTTGTTTGAGTGTGTATGGAGGTCAGACACACAGTGAACTAGTGGCCACTTGTCAGGGAGGAGGTCTCCACAGAGAGAGGACAGAAGCCCAAGGTGTTCTGGAAAGCATTCTGTAAAAGAGAAAAATAAGAAAGGAAAAGAATTCCACTTATCTGAGTAATTTTGAATGCAGACAGATATAACACAGCTGCTGTGTTAGGGACAAGGATTCTGGGAAGGGCAATGCACATTCTGTCATCAAAGGGCTAGTTTTCGACCATCTCTTTAGCATGGATTACTATGAACCCAGTTTCCTAGGGAGAAATGTTAAGCTTCCACCCAGGCCAGACAGACTACTCGGCTGAGCAGAAGGAATGCTTTTCTAATGGTCCTTTATTGCGCCTCCAATATTTTAAATATCATCCTGAAAACAAACATTAAAACCCCAAGGAGACCCCAGATAGGCAAGTATAAAAGTATGTTCTTTCATTTTTAAAATGTGTTTTTTAATGCTGAGTCCAAATGCCAACAGATCAAGCATTTCACACTGACTTTGTATTTCCCCTATATTTGGTCCATTTATACTTTTGAGCCCTGTTTCACCCTCCTGTGGGTGGAAATACTGGTGTGAGTCTCCGCTCTCAGCTTAAAACCTACTTTGTTTTTCTCATGGTCGAACTGAGATTAAAATCCACAAATCATTCTTCTGAAGAACATAGGAATCAAAGCATAAAAAAAAAATCATGTTAGAAAGAGTCTCAAGTTTATAAATTTCTAAGAAAGCAATTTAGTTGGTTCAGAGCTTTCATTTTTTTATTGTTCTATGTTTTCACCTGTAAGCGAGAATCTAACATCTTCACACTTCTTTGAAATGCTAATTAACTTGCTCTTATTTAAGATAATTTGCTGTGACCAGAACCCTTTAAAAGAGGAAGAAAACAAAACTTTTTAGGTATCCCTTTCTCTACATTTGATTGAGATAGAGCTACCTAGATTTTTCTGTAGACTAAAGGGAACAAACCATCTGGTATTGAAGAGGAAACTATATATAATTCCTGCATTTAGTATTGCTTGTTCTGATTTCTAGGCTCAGTTTCTCTTACTTGATTTTGTATTTTTCTCTGTGTTTTAGGAAATAGTAATTATCATGTCCTATTTACTTAGTAAATACTTAGCCATAAGCTAATAGAAGAAAATATAAGTAGGGCCCTGGAGAATGCAGGAATCCAGAAATTCCCAGTTTTCTGATGGGTCCCCGATTGCAATTGTCTTGTTTACTGAATTCTGCAGCAAAAAATACATAACTAGAGACCAGTAACTCAGCTTTAGTAGTCATTTTTAAACTGCTTAACCACAAAAGGAATTTACTCAAATTATCTTGTATCTCCTGACAGAAAGCAAACCTGTAAATTACCAGAAATAGTAGTTTGAACTCATCCATGAAAAGGTTGCTAAAACAAGGCATGTAAATCTTCTCTATTAGTCCTGGAGATGAAACTGGATCAGGATCCAGAACTTCAGGGATTCACCTCTTTGAGAACCGCTAGTGGTAGAGAAAAGGGGAGCTCTCTGACTTGAGCTCTTTGCCGCCTGATGTATCTAGATTAAAGGTCAAAGCATCATTCTTAGAAAGAGAAAGAAGTTTCGTCTATGTTGGAGAACCTGAAAACTGATGTTTTCCTCTATGTAAATGGCAGAAATTACCGTAGGAGGGTCCATGTGAAATGCTTTATCTATTAGTATTTAGGCACATGGTGGGTTTATATATATATATATATATATATATATATATATATATATATATCTGTGTGTGCTTGTGATATCCCACAAGGGAACACAAATATATATAAACCCATACACATACATATACATATATATATATGTATATATATGTATGTGTGTGTATAGCAAAAGGCACACAGACATGTATATAAGCACATATATATGTGTGTGTGCATATATACATATATATATATATATCACGAAGGCACACAGATATATATATAAACCACACACACACACACACACACACACTTGCCCTTCAATGGTCAGGTGGTCTGGTGACCCCTGCATGTTGGGGATCATTAATCTGTGTCAGTAGCATGTCCATGCTGCAACCAATTCCTGGAGAAGTCACTGAAAATTTACTGTGTGTAGAAAGATATATTTCATGCCTATCTCTTTTAATTTGGGATGATTGGTTCTTATGATGGACATGTGTCCATTCTGCCCTTAGATTTGCCCCTGGATATCACTGGTGTACATTTCCTTTACCTAAGAATTAACTATGTTTTGTCCCAAAGCTTAGTTTCATTGTCAGGGTCTTTTATGGTTGAATGGCTTCTCTATGCACACACACACATGAAGATTTTGCTGTCTACACAGTGGTGTGTTTGATATCCAGCTTCCTTGTTATCTCTATAAATCATTCATATTTTCATACAATGAGTTTGAAACAAACCCTTACTTCCCGGACATACAGAGAATTTTTTTATTTGTTCTTACAGAATTTCATACAATATATTTGATCATATTTAAACCTTTCCCCCAACTTCTGTACAACCCTACATTTCCTCACACACCCCACTTTCTGTTCTTTTCCAGCTAATCCCATCACATCCAGTTTATGCTACCCAAGACTACTTCAGCTGAGATCATAAGGACTAACTTCCTCTCCCCTCCCCTCTTCTTCCCTTCCTTTTTCTTTCTGTGTGTGTCTGCCTCTATGTGTGTGTGTGTGTATTTGCATGTGCATATGTGTATGTGTATGTCCATATACACCAGCCATATTCTGTATGGTGCTCACAGGACAGCTTCATCAGATCAGATGAGTCTTTTCTTTCACCTCTGTGGGACTTGATGGTGAATCAAGTTCAGGTCATTAGGCTCAGAACCAACCTCCCTAAAAGACTGAGCCATCTCACCAGCCTGAAGACTAAATTTTAAAGATAATATAATGGTTTTATTACCTGAAATTGCCTTAGGATGCTGCTGTAATGCAATGTGAATTCTTGTCGAGGTCAACGTTAGTTCAATTAGCTTATGGTGTCCAAAAAGAGCTGCAAAATTTCTGCAGATGATTTCTGTTGACCTCTGACCACCTTCCCTTTATCAGAGTTTATCATTAACTAAAAACCGACCTGCAGTGGCAGGAGAAATTGTTCAGTGGTTAAGAGCACTGACTCTTCTTGCAAAGGACCCAGGTTCAATTCCCAGCACCCACATGGAGGCTAAACAACTGTCTGTACCTCCAGTTCCAGGGGAATCCGATGCCCTCTTCTGACCTCCACAGGCATTGCATGACATGGGTGCACTTACAAACATGCAGGCAATACATATACACACAAAATAAAAATAATAAATTAAAAAAAAACCTTCAAATGGTATTAATCAGAACTCTGAAATTTTCTGAATTTCGCAGCTTTTTAAAAATTAAATGAATAGAACAAATCACACATTAATTGTAAGATATATTCATTACTTTTTATTGCTGTGACAGAAGTACAATGACCAAAGTCAGCTTAAGGGAGACAGAGAAAGCTTTCAAAGCCCACCCCGAGTGACATTTTTCTCCCCAGCAAGCCTCTACCACCTGAAAATCCCATAATATCCCGGGACAGTACCAGGAACAGTGGAACACATATTCAAATACAATGGCCCAGGAAAGACATTCTTCCTTCAAATCACTGCTTTTGGCAATGGTTCATTGTTCTCTAACAGAGCTAATTATACATTAATTGTGTGGCAGTTCATTTACAGTCCCTATATATGCATAGAGAATGCATTTGACAGAGTCCGCCTCCTCTTTATGAAACGTAATGATTCCCAGGTCCTTATATCTTCTGACCTGTTTGGTCTCCTGTGATCTTTGACAGTTCCTTCATTGGCCTTAATAGTTTTTTAATGAGCAAGCAGCATATCCCCTAAGTGGCTATGTGGTTTGGGAAGGAAACACAGAATCATTTAATTATATCAGTTCCAAGGCGGATGATCTGAACTACTGACATTTGCTTTGGTTGCTTAGGCACAGGAATAACTGCTGTGTCCCCATACTTTGCAGCCATTCCATAAATGGGTAGAGAGCAGAGGAAGAGAAATTATTAGGAGCATGGTAAAATACTGACATGAACCGTGTTAAATTCCTCCAGGACACACTATTTTGTTTTTATTTATGTATTTAATAATCTGTTTACTATTTACTTATAATTTTAGTCATTCATAGATATCACAAAGGACACATGAATATACATGATTGATGTTGGATTTTCATTCATAATTTATGGCTGTTTTGTATTATTATGACCTCAGCTAAGCGTTCCCCATCCACTTGTTTTGGATAGATTTTTTTCATTTGAGTAGTGGATAAATGAGATGGCTTGACTGAAAACAAAACAAAACAAAATCCCCAAAATCCTTAGTGGGAAAATCCAATCCTGTGCTGGCTTAGGTATAAACACGAGGTATAGTTAGTTCAGAAGATGATATACCTACCTATGTATCTATGTAACTATCTCTCTATCTATCTATAACTATCTATGTATCCATCTATGTATCTATATATGTACGCATCTATCTATGTATTCATCTATGTATCTATCTATGTGTTTTATCTATCTATCATTTCTGTATATATTTATCTACAGTGTCCTTTCTGCTTCCTTCTTTTACATGTATGATTTATGTTCATTTCTGTATGTGTGAATTGGACCAATACATGCATGTTCATGGTGATCAAAAACGGGTGTTCCATTTCTTCCTTAGTCATTGCTCACTGAATGTACAAAAGCAGTTTCTCTCTTTACCCCAGATATTGCCAAATTTCATCTTGAGTTAGATTATTACAGGTTGCAGCCTGGATTTTGCTTGACAGCTGGGGATCCAAACTCAAGCTTATAAAGGAAGCAGTTTATTTGGGGAACCATCTGCCTAGTTTTAATTTATATGACTTAGAATATTGTCCTGTAATCTATTTTAAAGTCATTAAAACTCTTTACAAACAATTTTTTATGACCAATGAATTCTCAGAGTTTAAGCTTACCATGATAGGCCATATTTAATTTATTTAGTTATTTAACTTTTAAAACTTCTTTTTATTTTATGTGGATGAGTCTTTTGCCTGCATGGATGTAAGTTCACCTGTTTTGTGCAGTGAGCATGTCAGTCCAATGGGTCTGGTTGCCAGCAGTCATGTGGGCTCTGGGAACCTAACTTGGCCCTATGGAATAGCAGTGATGTCACCAGTCTCTGTTTATTTATGGGTTTCTTTATTTGATTATTTATTTATGCAATTTCCCTCATAACTAAATCTTAAAGACTTCTGTAATTTACATATTTCATATGTGGTAGTCTTTTCTTTTTCTCATCCAGCGCTTTTGTTATTGGAGTGGAGCTGGAATTCCACCTCTACCCCTGTCTGGCCTTGAACACATAATCATTCTCTCTCAGCCTTTTCAATGAATCACTGTACTCAGCTCTATGTGTTTGGTTTAGTCTTTCTGTGTCTGTGCACATTGAAACACTTGTATGTTCTTTAATACTACACAGCATTCCCTTTTTCAAGTCAGGTTTGTACATGAAAAAAAAAGCAGAGTACATAGCAAATAGAGTGCCATGACCCCGCACTCATTCAAGCTCCGCACTCATAAAGGCAGCCTTCCTGTTGATGCTTTTCTCACTCGTTCACTCATTTCCTTCATTTTAATGTGAGTCTGTGCATTTCATCTGTAACTCTTCTTGTCCTTTACCTGTACTTCCTGTTGATGTTTTTCTCACTCGTTCACTCATTTCCTTCATTTTAATGTGAGTCTGTGCATTTCATCTGTAACTCTTCTTGTCCTTTATCTGGTTCTCACTATGTAACCTAGACAGGACTCAGCCTCATAGTCAGCCACCAGCTTCTGCCACCTAAGTGCTGGGATTAAAGGAAGGCACCACCAGGTGCAGTTCAGAAATGCACAGTGCTTCTTAACAAGTTATTCCTTTTTTTTTTTGAAGAAAAAAACTAGGAAAATGTAGTATTAAGTGATTTTTAAAGGAACATGCATGTCTCTCGTCATGTTCACCCTTTACTCACCAGTTCCTGAAGAACTACAACTTTTCACTGTGAATGATCATCTCTTGAGAAAAGAGCTTTTAATAATATGACCCTGAATGTTCTGACCATTCTGTCTTTACTGGGAATCATTTTTATGTGGTCCATGTTAGAAAGGCAGTGCTGTCAATAGGTAAAGACAAAAGGGATTGGAAGGTAGCCTTTGACTCACCCTTAAACATAGGCACACCCAAACAAATACATTTGCACACACACACCAAGAATCAAGTCGATTATCTTGCCTTCTGCCATCTGATATGCAATAACATTTTGCAAATTCTTTCAAAGTCATGCACACAATATGTGGAAAGATAGAAGGTGGAGAGGGGCCAGCCACTCCATTCAGCAGTTAACAAGGTGGTTTTACATGGCATGCTGGCTGGGGTTTATGATGTTGGTTTTCCAGTTTTGTTTTGTTGTTTTGTTTTGTTTTACATGAGGTCTTCTTGTTATTTCAGCTGTCCTGGAACTCACTACAGAGACCAGGCTGTCCTAGATCTCATAGTGATCTGCTTGAGTCTGTCTCCCATGTGCTGGGATTAAAAGTATGTGCCACCATCCTGGCTCCTGTTTCAAGATTTTCTACATGTGAGTGTAACTAGCTGTGGGTGTGTATATGCATGTGCATCATAAATTGTATATCATAAACACGGGTTAGGGATATCAAACTATTATTAGCTAAATGTATTATGAGAGGGCACATTGGGGAATTCTGCTTCATACTAAAAATGCAATTTGGCTTGCACATATGTTTTCAGAAATTTATTTCCTTTACAAAACCGTTTGAGTAACCTTGTGCTGGTGACATTGAAGCCCAAGAATCCTTTGTGACTTGGTGATTGGTTGTCCTACCTATTTTAGTCTACTATGTGCTCTGTCCTCCACATGACAAGAGAATGCTTAACTCAATCTCCACAATCAAACTTACGACCATTGCACATTGTGCCATGTATGAGGGGTGGCTCATATCCAAGGCTTTCTATTAACAGCCCCTCTTATACCACAGGGTATCTTTGCTACCTCTCTTTTTGTCTAATTTCCTCCGAGAGGTGTGTATACCACCACCCAGTTTAATATCAGAGTCTAAGCTTGCGATTTGGCCACCTACGAGATTCCATTAGCCCTCACATATTAACTGACATGGCTACTACATTAAGCACAAAGTACAGCAGACGAGACCCAGCGCCTTACTTTAGTTTATTTTTTTTTTGAAAGTGAGAGTGGACTCCCTGAATTGCATCATTTGTGAAGAGAATTCAGTCCATATTCGGGGATCGTCAGTATAATGACTGTTATCCAAAAGGAAGATTACATTGATTTTTGTAAGTGAGAGCTTTAGGGGACAGGGACACAGAGAAAAAAGGAAAACTAAATCATTGATAAGTATCCTATAGAACCACAGAACAAATATCTTGCTTATCTAAAATTTTGTCTTATGGGAAAGCTCAGAGATATAAAGGTGATATGTGAACATTCAGTGTACACAATGTGACCCACAAGTCTACAGATAAAAGGAAATTGGCCATGGGCATCATTCATTTTGAACTTATTAACATTGGAATCAGCAGGCATGTTCCACACCCCAACTGAAATTCAAGACTCATTGAAAAACAGCCAAATATTTCCTGAACACTTCCATGGATCAATTCAAATTAGATTGTCCCACAATATAGGATGATTGAATATTCAGGGAGTGATGGCAAAATGAATTACATGGATAATGTGTTTTATGAGTCAGCTATTGTTAACCTAACAGATTCATAGTTAATAATACCATCCCCAAGAATACACGGTGACAGGTTTCAGGAGCTAAACTGTGACAGATTACTTTGCATCACTGCTTTTTAATGACCGCCTGTTACATCTTTTTCTGATGAAGGAATGTTTGGCAAACTAGTTATTTTGATTTCAATTCATGATGATAAACTAGAGATAATACACATCTAAAGTGGAAGACCAGCCTCTGTTCCTTACATAGTTTCTTGCAGGGTTTGAAAGTGCATTCAAACTAATGGGGAAACAGTGGCATTCTCAGAAATCAGATTGTAGTGGGATATACTGTTATTTTTCTTCATTGCTTTGTATGTGTGTCATTCCTCAGCAGATAATCACCATGTCTTTTTGAGAACAGATCTCCTAAAATTACTAGGAAGACTCTGGTTCTGATAGGTGGGCTTGCTAGTAAACCTGATTGGTCCTCCTGTCTTTCTGCCTCCCAAATGCTGAGTGTCTGGCAAAATACTTGGAGTGTTTCCTTAAGGGAGTTCTGGGAAATCAAACATGAGTCATTTCATTTGTATGGCAAGCACATTACTGAATGAATCACATCTCCAGCCACTTCTTTTCCTTTTAAAGATCTTTTAACTTTAACTTTAAAGTTAAAATATTTAGTAGGATATTACAAATAGAAGGTGACTGTCATATACATATGAATGAAATATATATAATGTATTTCTGGAATGAAATATATTTGAATATATATATATGTATATATATGGATGAAATGATTATCTAAAATCACCAAAGACATCTGAATGAGTAATTGTGCTTGAGGAAGAAGAGAATTTAGGCAAAAAGTCCTGAGACATGCCGCAGAGTATAATGCAAATTATTTTTCCAATTTCGACTAGATATCATTGTTTTTTCTTTTCTTTTTTTGTGGTGGATGAGTATATAAAAGTGGAATTGATATCAAATGTGTAAGGTCCCAAGGTGTGTGGTGCACACTTTAATATCAGCACTGGTGAGGCTAGAAGGCACATCTCTGTGAGATTAAGGCCAGCTTGTTCTAAATAGCAAGTTCCAGGCCTCAATCTCCCCAACCTTGGGGGTGGGGGTACAAAACCCTACATGAAACTCCAGAGCTTCAGAAGGGCCACTATGGCAGCACAGATGTTCAAGGAGCTACATGGAATTTGACACAGGACTAGGGTTTGTTTGAGTGGAAGAATACAAGAATCTATGTGATGCTTTCATTTGTGAGTTCATTACAATCATGTGCGTAAAAAAATAAATACATCGGTTACCACTCACTTGGTGCAGGTTTGTGTAAGAAGCCATTGGAATCAACAATAGCTTGACATAAATTTATATCCAGAACTGGAGGACTGGACTTTAAGCCTTCAGATGTTAAAAAGAAAAAGATGAGATGGAAATTCTAATTACTGGTATGTGCCCAGTTATGTGCACATACTCTGTGCAGTTACTGAACTAGCATACTGTATGCTATGCGAGCACACACATGCACACACATACACACATGCACACACAAAGGCACACATTATTTCTCCCACAGAACACCACCATAACATTGTACTCTCCAATAAACTGGGGAATTAGTATAATTGTTTTTACCTCTCCTCTGACTTCTTGAAACTACAAATGATAGAACTGGTTTGTTTCAGCGATTATTGGTCTTCTAACTCCTGGTGCATAAGCATCAAGACCTCTTCTGCCTTAGCCCTTTCTTCTATTGTCTTTGAGACAAATTTTAGTGATCCATGTTTTGACTTTTATTAGACTGTGTTGTAAAGTCATGGGCACTTAAAGATGCGATTATATTCGGAGACAAGCCTCTTGCTATAATTTTATCACTGTGCAAATATAGACTATGCTTGCAACAATGTAGAGTGTGAAGCCCACTACAGACATAGGCAATGTTATCTGGAACTGCTCTTGCATACATAGCCTAGTGTCAAACTTAGTCTCCTTCATAAACACTGACAAGTATAACCTCTGCTTCCTGGAAAGAATCACTGTGCCTCTTTGTCGGGGAGGGAAAGCCACCAGCCTCTTCCTAGCCTGTGAGACCTGCGGGCAGATAAAGGTATTTAGAATGTCTTAGGTGCATGTCATACCATCCCTTCAGGAAATCAAGTATGGTGAGCGTCCATAGCAGTACAGGACTGTAAGAACTCTTGGTTTCAGGATGTTATAAAATCAGTTTTAGATTTGGAATCAGTTTTGGAATTTTCCCAAAGTAATTGGGAAGTGACAGTTGGAAGGAGCTGTAAATTTCTTCAAAAACTATTGGTAGAGAGGAGGAAGTAGGTCTTGGCCTTGTAGTAGGGTGTATTGACCTTCTTTGGGAGGTGAAAGATATGGAGACATTAGAGTCAGGGCTGTGAAGCATATTCATGGTAGTTTATCTGTGGTCTCTAGTTGGGTTGAAGACTATGTCCTTAAATCTATGACTTCTGGGGTTCAACAGGCCTCCATTTTATTTCTGAACTCATTAGAAGAATTATTATGGGGACATTTTGAGTAGAGAAAATTAGTAAGCTCACAGTCTATTGCTTTCAAAGTAGTTGACCAAAAGAGTGTTTTCCAAGGGTAAGTAGGGGAATCCTAAGAGAGTTAAATGTGAATGACAATGATCTATCCTTCTCCTTCCTGGATCTCTAAATTGGACCTGGTGTTGTGTGAGGTTTATGTACTGGGGACATGTAAACAAATATGTATTAATCTGAGATGGGGCCCTAGCAACATTCTAAAGAAATGATTCCCCATGTCTACCTGAATGAACCATTTAGTTTTTGTAATTACTTACAGGAGCAAGAGAGAGAGGTTACAGACTCCAAAGCATTTGTGTTACCAAAAAGCCTTCCACAGCTTGGGAGAGGAGGAGACTTTTAGAAAAACTGCAATCCTGGAGCTCCCCGAACTGGGTGTGCCTTGCAGGCATCCTTTGCACCGAGCAATCTCCCCAATATATCTACTTCCTTTACAGGAGGAAGCCTTTTTAAAATACGGTATTAGGTATGACACCTGCCCTGCCGCATTATATTATGAATACATGTTTATTGATGAGTACCAACATGTATTTATACAGCTCTACACCAGTGATGGCCCAGCACTCCACAGTTACTGTAACTGCTTCTATACAAGTTTATATAAACTTGAGAGAGGCCCTTGTAAGTCTGGTACATGGTCTGAGCCTTGTGAAATTTGGTAGCTTCCTGAGTATCAAAGTTTCCCTTCACGATGAGATGTTTCAATCAGGATTTGTTGGTACAGAAGACTTAATATTACAAAGTCCTCTGGGGAAATTTCTGCCTAGTGTGAACTGCAGAGATCACCGATCCCATTTAGATGCTCTCAGAATGTATTTCCATGTTTGTGTGAAGTCTCCAACCTGTCCTGTCTTGGTCCACTGATTTAGGGGCCATCTTTGGCTTTATTTTTTCAGGTCCCTGATCCGTTCAAGGCAATCCATATTTACTGGGTGGCTACCATGTGCTGTGGACAGGGAGGGATCTGGAGATTAATAACAACACCCATAAAAGCTTATTTGATAGGCTAGATGTTATTTATGCCTGCGTGACCTACAAATGCTTGGCTCATATTTCAGAGCATTCCAGCCTATGGTTTGCCATGTCAGTGATCTTGGGGTTCATTCCGTGTGAATTAAGGTCTGCTTATCCTCAGATTCATGCAGGCAGTTTTTCTTGAAAGGCTAAGAAACCGAGCATAGGAAACCTCTCTCTTTCTTCCTTCTCTTCCCTAATCCCGTATTTTCCTCCTTCCTCCCCACCTCTGTTCTTACATCTGTTCTGTTTTATTTTAATGTTTTTTACAAACATGTGTTGTAGATATGCACATGTGTGGGCTTGTGTATGGAGAATGTAAGATGACCCTTCCTGGGTCTTGTTCTCAACTTTATCCAGGTAAGGACTCTAGGATCCCTCAACCTGCCAGTTTAGACTAGTCTTGGTGGCCAGCTTGCCTCAGGGAATCTCCTGTGTCTTCTTCACTAGTCCTAGGGTTGTAGGCTGTAGCTAAACTTTGCCTCAGTTTTAAAATAATTAATTAGTTTATATATTTTACATGTATGCCTATTTTGCCTGAATGTATGTAAGTGTATCATGTGTTATGCCATGTACTCAGAGGCCAGAGGGCATAAGATCCCCTGGAACTGGAGTTACAGATGGTTGTTAGTGCCATGTGGGCACTGGGAACTCAACCAAGGGCCTCTGCAAGAACAGCTAGTGCTTTTGACCCCTGAGAAGTTATGCCTGCCTTAAATGCAGGGTTTTTATACGGCCTTTGGAGAACCCACTTCCTGTCCTCATGTTTGGGTAGAGGGCACTTTGTCATCTGAGCCATCCTACCTCTCAATACCCCTTCATTCCTTTTTGTTTATTTTATTTTTTGAGACAGCATCTCCTGGTGGCTCCAAAGGGCTTGGAACTTGTTACATAGTCCAGGGTGACCTTGATCTCACAGATACCTTATGACTTCTGTCTCCAGAGTAGGGTTTGTGAGCCACCACACCCAGCCTGACATTCCTTTTCAGGAATGAGAGGTATTTGTTGTTTGAGACACTCTCTCATGTAGCCCAGTCTGGCTTCAAATTTGCTGTGTAGCTAGGGCGGGCCTTGAAATTCGGACCCTGCTCTCTTTATATGCACAGTGCTGGGATTACAGGTGTCCAACTTCATGCACAGTTCATACTACACTGAAGACTGAACACAAGAATTCCTTCATACTAAGCAAACATAACCGACTGAACTACACCCCAAACCTTGTTGGTTCTTTGATAGCATATATTCGCATCTCACTGTGAGAAAGTTACCCTGTTAGATGATTCCAGAAATATAATTATAGAGGATAGAATTTTAACCTCTGACCCCAGGGAAATCTAGTCTCCTCAAGGAACATATCCTCTTGGAGATTGTCCTGCATACATATCACATATTCTGTAGAAAGAATAAAAACATCACAAACTGAATCCTATTTTCCATTTCTGTCCTTAAGAAAGGTGTGTTATCTATCTACTGTGATGTCAAATTTTACTCTAAAGCTGAAGGCTGTGGCCAAATATCTCCGTCTTCTCTGGAAGTCAGAAATTTGAGAAGTGTGTGCAAAGTTGGTCGCTATTTTCCAGGGGAACTTGGTTCTTGGACACATGGATCATCCTTTGTCTACAAGAACACTAAAGTTACAGGCATTCCCAGCCATGCATACCTTTTTACTTGGATACTAGACATTTAAAAAAGGTCCTCATACATGAGCAGTCATCCGTCTTAGCTGCTGAGCCAGATCTCCAACCCAGGTACATGTTCTTGATCATAGACATGATACAGCAACATATTATAAATATGTTTATTTACAAATACAAATATGTATTGCTTTATCCTTGTGGCAGGTGCTATGCAGAGAGATGAGACATCAAGTGTTTCTTTTGTCCAGGAGGCAACTTATTTGTGCTAGTACCTGATCCAGTGGGTTTGAATTCAAAACACCAAGTCTCAAAACCAAGAAAGACCCAGAGGTTTGAATCCTGTTAGTTCCTCCTGAATTCCTTTTTCTTTTGTTGGTGGTGGGGGATGGGGCACAGCTGGTTCCTGTTGCAACCTGAAAACTTTACTGTTTCCCTTTGCACAGGAAGGGCATATCCTCCCACCTCCGCCCCCACGTCCCCCATCCGCAGCTCCACACCCTCTCTGAGCTTTTCTGTGTAGATTCCTGTGGTATCTGTCCTTGGAAATCATTTATCCTTCTTTGAATTCCTCATCTTGGATTCACACCCACTCACATTTATCCTAGGCCTGATGTAAATCAGTTTACAGCTTTGACTATTTCTCTCCACATCATAAATCTCCTTTCCTTGACCGGCTCCTGGCCTCTGATTTACTGTTTTAATCACATCTCTGAATATGACCTTCAGGGCCTGTGATCTATTTTTAAACCCAATTCCTATCCTGTTCTGAGGGAGTGACATTGTAATGAGCGACTGTCCCATTCCAAAATCAACTGCCCGCATCCATTTTCTCTCATCGCCTGCCCCATTCCCGTGCCATGACTGAGTTACCGTTTCATTCCCCTGGGTACTTGGTGTTCCGTACAGACGGAACTCAGCCGAGAATGGCTGCAGTGGGCCTCTCCTGCCTGGCTCATTTTCTTCCAGTGTATTCAACCAAGAGCAGTGCTGTATGCCTGTCTCACATGCCACACAAGATCCACCACTAAAATTTGACCCCGTTTTGCAAAACATGAATTTCTACCAGAAGAACAGAAAAAGAAGATAATTACTATGTGTAGATTTTAGAGGTTTATTATTATTATTATTATTTTGACATAGTATCCCTGTATCCCCAGCTGGCCTGACCCTCCCTGTGTACACCATGATGCCCTCTGTCTAATAGCCTGTGCCTGCCTCTGCCTCCCAAGTCCTGAGATTAAAGGCCTATTCCACCCTACTGGAATATATACTTTTTAATCTTTGACAGGGTCATACATCTATAAACTGAATTTTCACCTGTCCATTTCCCTTTTTCAGATCTCCCCTTTCACTCTAAAACCTCACCACCAATATTTTAAATGCCTTTTTATACTTTACTTATCTTTTTTTTTTTTTGTATGAGTGTTTTGCCTGCATGGATGTAGGTGAAACACCTGTCCTGTAATGCCCATGGTGGTCAGAAGAAGCTGCCGCATTCCTCTGGAACTGGAGTTAAGGATGGCTGTTAGCTACCATTATGGGTGCTGGGAAATGAACCCAGGTCATATACCAGAGCAGCCAGTGCTCTTAACCACTGAGCCATCTCTCCATCCCTGATGTTTTTATCCTTTTTTCTTTCCCACTGGAATTTAATTACTTTCTTTGCATGATTATGATTGGGGGCTACTTAGTGGAAGGTGGGCAAGTGATGGGGTCTGAGTCCACGTGTTCCACAGCCATGTGATGTGAGGAAGGAGGAGTTGCACAGCACTCTCCTGCCATTTCCCGATCTTACAGTCTTCCGGCCTCCTTTTGAGCACTGCTCCATGAACTTAGACAGCATGATAAGGATATTTCCTTTCAAACTTCTGCAGAACACTGATTCATTTTCTCTGTATTTACCACCTTCCACGGCAAAAAGCCATTTTTCTCTTCCCCTCTCACTCATTCTCGCTTTCTCTCTCTCTGTCTCTTGCTTTCTCTCTTATCTTTTTCACTCCGCTCTCTCTTTTATCTCTCTTTTTGACACAGGGTATCCCTGAAGCCCAGCTGCCCTGGAATGCACTATGTAAGCCAGGCTGGCCTCAATTTCACAGATATCTGCCTGCTTCTGCTTCCCAAGTTCTGGGATTAGAGGTGTGTGCCAACACACCTAGTCTTAAACTTGGTTTATTATTATCATTTTTTATGACAGGGCTTCCCTGTATCCCCAACTGTCTTGGAGCTCACCATGTAGACCAAATGGGCATCATAGTATTAAAATCTTCAAATGGAAAGGTTTTAACACACCATGCTTAGAACAAACATTACTTTTGATTTACTGATTATTGGGCATTATACTATAATAGTATTTTTTGCTCATGTCTACAGTAATTTCTTCTTGTCTTATTTTCTCAGTATGTTGAGAGCCTACTGACACGTGGGTTTCTATGTTCCAACAAAGTCTGAAACACACTGAAACTTGTGTGTGCCCCTGGCTGACATACCAGCTCTTCATTGAAAGAATCTCTAAGCCTGTGTTGAGTACAGGCTCTCTAAGTTCATCCAAACTTGAAAGCACTTTAATTTTTGTAAAGTTCTGAGGTTCAGTGTTGGAGATCTGTTTTTTTTTTTTCTTCCATACTTTACAATGTATATTTCATGAGTGTGGGCTGCATTAGTGCACACTAAATATTTCTTGAGCAAGTTAAGAGTTGGGAGTCTCTCTGTAGACACTAATTATATTAATGAGGTAACCAAATGCTGGCTTTTAATGAAAAAAATGTTCAGAATTCAACTGTGACATTTCTGGGACATGCAGCATGCCAGAGAGGCACTGGGGGAAAAGAAGTATCCTTGATTATATAACTTGTTACAGGGGAGATTCCTCAGTCAATATTTTCAGTTTTATTTCTGGTGCTGTGGTAAATTACCTTGAGAGAAGAAATTTTAAGGGAAATTCATGCCATCATTAGGGAGGAGTCAAGGTCTGAACATTGAAACAGTCACAGTCACAATCAAGGGCAAGAAGAGAATTAATGCATGCACATCTGTAATTCCACTCAGTCTCACCAGATCCAGAACCCAAACTCAGTGAATGGTCCTACCCACAGGAGGGTGAGTCTCAGTGAACCACCATACATATAAAGAACATGCCAGTCTGATCTGGACAGTGTTCCACTCTCACTCTCTTTGAAGGTAATTCAAGTACGTATCAAGTTGACACCTAAAACGACCTCTTCACATAGATGTAAATCGTGGTTCTTTCTTCTTCACTAGTTCAGTATTTTGAACTGCAGTTGGACATCTTACTGAAAAAAAAAAAAGTGTCCATTCCATTCCATTCCATTCTGTACATTGAAATGATGTATATTTAAGGATAAAGATTCCTGACTTGGGATCCTACTATTTAGAATAATTAAAAAACAGTATTTCAGTGCTTGCTAAAGTGTTAGCCCTTGTGGGAAGCCATGATTTGAACTGGGGACTTTTCGCCAGTCCATTACTTGGACTGGCAATGTAGCTCTGCGGTTGACTGTGGCCCAGCCCAAATGGCATCCTGAGTTTGATCCTCACTACTGCAGAAACCAAACCCGACCAAACCAGAAAACTAAAACATACAAACAGTAATTTGGCTTGAGGCTGGGCAATATTAAATTTATGGCAAATTAATATGATGATTGTCTTTTAATTTATAAAATTTACTTGATTTGGTTAAATATCTGAACATTATTAACATTAGTCTATTAAAATCTCCTTGTCAGTCTTCATATTTATTGACTTTAATATTTTCTCCTGTATTTTATTAAAGTCAGATTTTTTTTTCAGTTCAGTTCTGGACTACAATATTGAAATTGATAAATTTAAAAAATAATAATGATTCTGGAATTTGACCATTTCTTTTCTGACATTAGAAATCTACATCTGCTTTTTTATTTATTTTCTTAAGTACTCACTGGCTGAATGATACTACATCATTTTGATTTTCATTGTAAAGATTTCAGCCTAAACCAGGAATTTGGTCAATAAATTAATTTCTTAAGAGCTATTATGTTAGAATAGTGGAAACGTTTGAAAGATTTTACAGCCATGGAAAATCGTTCTCTATGTAAAAATAATTTATTTATTTTTTTATTTTCATCAGCGTGTGTCTGGGTGAATATCTGTGTGTAAACTGGAAGAGTTTGTTGGATTCCCTGAAGCTGAATTTTCAGGTGCCTTTGAGCTCTCTGACATGGGTGCTGGGAATGGAATTCAGATTCTCTGCAAGAGCAATGCCCGCTCTTAACTACCAAGCTCTCTCTCCAGACTACAACTGTCTCCTTGATAATTAGCTTTTTGAAAAAATCCAAAATCAAACATTTTCTCCTCTTTGCAGTTTTCATGATGTTAGAAATTAAATAAGTTCATCTTTGTCTAAGAAGATAAGGAGCAAATACAATACAGAAACTCCATGAAACATGTGACTTTCCAACATGGATATAGTTGAAAGTGTGGTCTGTGTTAGAGAGATAGACAGTTAAATTTGGATTGAGGCAGTGTATGAATTGAACTCATTTCTGTTAATTTTGGGCATTTATATAAACATTCCTAAATACCTGTAAGTGACCATGGGGTCTATGTTCAATTCCCAGTACTTCATAAAACTCCTGCAGGCCAGAGAGCCTTGCAGAGGACCCAATTCAGTACTCAGTACTGTATCAGGAGGCTCACAAGTACCTGGAACTGAAGCTTCAAGGAATCTATCCCATCTGGCATCCATGCACACACGCGCACACATGTGAACATGTCAACACAAAGACAGAAATAAATATAATTCAAAATAATAAAAGAAGGTCTGGGCATGGGAAATTTTAAGATATCTTAGATAGTTTTCATGTGTGTGTGTGTGTGTGTGTGTGTGTGTGTGTGTGTGTGAAGACCACATCAGCTGGCTTTCTATTTGTGTCTCACTGATGAGTTGAGTCTGGCTGGCTAGTGGACCTCTGGTCTCTACCTCTCCACTGCAAGGGATTATAGGGTTTTGGGGGTTCGAACTCAAACCTTCAAGCATTTGTGACAAGCATTTTACCAACTGAGCTTTCATGCAAACTTCCTCTATATTATATACAGTTCTTAAAAACATAAACTGACATGTCCTTGCATTTTTGTTTTGCATCTAGAAGACATTATGTAAGGGTGAGTTTTGCATGTATGCTATCCAAGGTCTGGAGATGGTTTGCTAAAACATTCATATTGAACTACTCAGTAGTGTAGGGATTCTGGTTTGCACCCAATCTCTTATGCAGTGGCCTCAGACTGACATATGTGATCTTCCTCCATCTGCTCCCAAGGCCATCTTCAGTCATCTCTTGAGATTTTATACAAGTTGCTCCCTTTTCGAAGCCATCCACTCTGTCTACCTACAGGAAGTTCTTAGGGAATGATCAGCCATCATTTTCATGAGCGTCTGCCCAAAAAGACCTTGAGGGGAAATTCCTTGCCACATTTATCATTTGAGTCTGTCCTCAGCCCCCAAGCCTGTCATTTGTTTAACAGAGTCTCGGAGAACTGGAATGACTGTAGACAAATTTCTTGAGAATATTATTTGATACAGAACAGTTCATTCTAATATCCAAATATCAAAGCCCTGAAAGACTCCTCGTTAGTTAAGTTGCTTATTGTTCACACACACACACACACACACACACACACGCACATGAACACACACACACACACACATTCACACACAGACAGCAAATGCAACTTAGGGGAGATTAGATTAATATGGCCTATGGTTGCAAGAGACCATCCTGACAGGCAATAAATGACATCAGCAGAAAGTAGCTAGGTGCATTGCTTCTATTCTCTGAAAGCGGAGCTTGAACAGAAAGTGGGACGGATTATAAAGTCTCAAGGCTTTCAATGAGCCACTTTCTTCAGCAAGGCTTCACCTTCTAAAGACTGCACAGCTTCCTGTCAACAGTGTCAGCCAAATACATCAGCCTATGGACCATATTCTACATTCAAATCGATGTTGCCTCCAAAATACAAAACCTTTTCATTGTTATCATTGTGTCAAGTGGAAAAATACCTTACATGAAGCAGCTTGGGGACATGCTCAGCATTATCAAAAAGAGGATATAGGGTTCATGTCAGACTTTGCATATGCAAGGCTTTTAGAGGCGGGACCTGGTCAAGGCAACTCATTACACCCAAACAAAAACACAGGAACTACATTGGTTAAAAGCTTTTTGGTAAAGAATGCTCAAGCTATGGGATAATTATTAAGACTGGATGTCATTGTACAGCAATGTCTTCCTGAATGACAGTATTTGAATCCTTATCCCTCTCATCCTAAGTATCTTCAGGAACTACCCAACGGGAGTTGGAATGGTGACACAGCCTATCTACAAACATTCGGATCTGTGGTTCTGAGAATGAAATGGTATGAAGATGTTTATTTGAAAATTATCATAGTGTCCACTGCATCCTCCTTAGCTTCTGTGTTTGATAGTCCTTGAAGGGTATGTGTGTTTTGAATAATGTGAAGCTTTTATTAAAATAAGGAAAGAACTTTATGATAACATATGTTAATATAAATGCACTTTATAAATTTAGGGTTAATTGGCCAAACCCATAGTTTGCATTGACTAGTTAAACTCTACCAATCATGGAATATCATAGAGGAAGTTTTGCTTTTATGGACAAATCAAGAACTTTTAAAGTAGATTGCAAGTCATTATAAATGACACATCCGAAGCCATAATTCTTATGTGCAGACTTAGATTGTAGGGTTCAATTACTTAGTATTTTAAGATGTTATGAGCTTATAAAGCAGGCGACCAGGGTTAAACTTGGACGGAAGATTGGAAGGAATATTAGTACAACAAATTTGTTATTTAACTTGGAAATCTTTTATGAGCCACGTGACACTGCCTTATACCTCTGCATACATGAAGAAATCCTCCCAAGTTAAGGACCCCAGGGAATCACATAGGACAGCAAAATAAGATAACTATGTAATTACTGAGACACTCATGCTTCAGACCCTCCACTGGGGTCCACAGTTAGAACCCACAGAAGACAACCTCTAAATATAACAGAGATACACAGACTTTCTCTAAAGCATCATTGTGTGAGCATTGTGAAGACAAAAGTTTTAGCATTTGGATAAATGTTGTGCTGTGAATTTTCCAAGTGCCTAAATCAGCTTAGAGAAAAGACACAGACAAGACATGACTTCGATAACTCCCTTTCCATGGGACTTCCTCAGTGTCTGCACCTCTCAATAGCAAAAGCCCTTTCAATACATGCTCCATGCTTTTGAGGGCGATTCAGTATGAAAGCAGAAATTCACTTGAAGATGTTTTTACAATAAATAAGCATAACTCATTGTACCAAATGCAACACTTACGGCGTAATCATAGATTCCTTTTTTGATTGTTTTGAATCTAATAGTGGTCAATGGTTTTGAACCCAGACATGAGTTCTAATCAGTTCAGATGGTGTTAAAACCAACTGCAATAATTATTAATCATGTGGTCACAATGGTGAACATTACCTGGATGTCTACTGTGTATATCAGGTAAGGATTATGCAGCTGTCTTTTCAGTTGCTACCAAATGTCTTTCTTTTCATTGACATCACATCCTCACTGAAATCTATTTAAAGCATATGTTCTCCAGTGTTGAGACTGAGGAATGTGGGAGAGAAATGATCCTTCTTTCAGCTAGCCAATGTCTCAGGGTTCATGCATAGATTCCAAGCAGTCTCTGCTGGCCCTGTCTAAGCCTACTTCCACAGCTCTGTGAAGTGGGGAAATAGAAGTATTTTCTTCCTCAAGTAATTTCTTCAATTTTTTGTGATCATTTGTCTTCATCGTTGAAATGCTTTCTAAGAATGTATCTGCTATATGTAAATGTATGTGTGTGGTATTTGTGTGTATGTGTAATATATATGCATGAGAAATATTATGTAAACATATATGTCTGAATATATGTTTTATATGCATATGTATATATATATACATGCTTGTGTTTATATGTATGTGTATTATGTATATGTGTGCATCTATATGTATATGGGTGTTTCTGTGTCCATATGTCTAGGTATGTTTGTGCACATATGTGTTTATATATATGGATGGATTCATGTGCATATATGTAGATACTCATGTGTGTTTGTCTGTGTGTAGATGTGTAAGCTTGTGTAAATGTGTTTGTGTGTACGTGGGTATGTTTGCAAACATGTGAGCTTGTGTGTGTTGGTTTGTGTATATATATGTATGTATCTATATATGTGTATATGTATATCTATTTTTGTGTGAGTGTTTTGGGCTATGTGTATATGAGTTTATGTGTACATATGTTTCTGGTGTGTCTGTATATTTATGTGTGAAAATGAGTGTCCATGTGTGCATATGGGTGTGTGTTTGTGTATGGGCATATATGATTGTGTATGTGGGTGTATGTATGTGTGATTTTGCATGTACATGTGTGTATTTCTTCATTTGTTGTGAATGTAGGTGTATGTATGAGTTTGTATATCTGTGTATTTCTTCATTTGTTGTGAATGTAGGTTATATCTATGTGTGTTTGTGTGTGTATGTGTATGTATGTATGTATCTCAGTCAACAAGCTGAATTTCAATACACATGCCATCTATGGCAACTATTGTTATACTTATTCAAATGAGAATGTATCTTAATTTCTTGAACTCTGTACAGATTTTGTATTGAAGAAAGAGTTCTAAGTCACTCCTTAGCATAGGAGCTTTATGCCATAACCTATTATCATCGATTTTTTTCTAAATGTGAAAATAAATATGATAATAGCTACCCTGAATGGCTTTAGGGAGGTCATTCAAGATGAATGTAATTAGTACTGTAGTTAAATATAAATTCATTTGCAGTAATACACGTTAATCATCGTATTGATGAATGAATGCATGTAGGCATATGTGCCTGCTGTTGTGAGTAATTGAAAGCATAATTAAGATTGGACCTGGCTTTCTGACATTTTAATAATGCCATACCTCATTCCTCATTACTTATGAAATCCAAAACCCTTATGCACTTGGTACTAACATTCTGCTGATGGAGAAATAATCCAAGAAGGGTATTATGGTGTGTCCACTTGTTGCTGTGCCATCCTTGGAGAAGGAGAAATGGAAAATGTAAAAGGCAGGAGCGATTCTGCTGCCTATTTACCCAGATAATAACTTGTTTTGATTCTTGCTGTATAAGTGGAAGTGGTAGTGTTGTATGACTATCACCTGTAATGAGAAGATTCCTTAGTGGCAGGGGAGGGGGGCAACAGAAGTGATCACCACCCCTGAGTAATCACTGAACAAAGATTTCCTTACTGTAGTAGAGCTATGATATACAAATCATGTTAAGTCTTATTATATTGATGGATTGTTGTTGGAAAAAGAAGTCTGTGCAGATTACAGAATAGGTGGTACAAAGGGTGAATGTTGAAATGGAGAGTGGACCCGCTCACAAATATTACAAGGATCACATGTTGTTTAGACAACATATCTATCTTAGATAACATACTAAATTAATAACCTCGAAAGCAAATGTAGTGCTGCCTACCCAGATTCATGGTGTTGAAGGGTCTTTATGGATGCTCTATTCTCAAATTGCATGTATGTATACTAAAGCAATTAGATAGAGAATCCTCAGAAAGCTTCTTGTATATCTGTGATGCCTTGATGAGTGGCCTGATTACAGAATAAGCTATGGATTAAATTATCTCAATTCCAGCTTCTCTAACTACCCAAACGAAATCTCTTAATGGGGCTGGGTGTCATAGGGCACACCTTTAATTCCAAAATTGCAAGACAGACCAGGCAGATCTCTATGAGATCCAGGCCACCCTAGTCTATGTGAGTTCCAAGAAAGCACTGGCTGCTGTAACAGAAATCATGAGTTCAAATACCAGTAACCATGTGGCAAGTAAAAACTCCTTGACTTTGGTTCCAGAGAGCCCGAGGTCTTCCTTCTCTTCACTTTAGGGATCGCAGGACATGGGTGCACTTACATACATGACAGCCATACACATATACATATACAAAATAAAAATAATACATAACATTTTTTTTAAGAAAAGAAAGCTCATACAGAGCAGAACACTGATTTGAAGTAATTGCATGAAATCTCATAGAGCACAGCAATACGATTCTCTTCTATTTTAATAGGGAGATGTGTGCAGAGGTGGGAATGATAATGAAGTAGCTTTGTTCGGAGCCATGGCTAAAGGCACCGTCTCAGACCTTCATGATGGTAAGTGTTAAGCATATGATTGACTGATCCAAAGCAGGAACAACCATGTCCAGCTAAGCTAGGGTATGCATTGGTGGTCTCTGGTGATGGTTCTGCATGGACAGAATGGTTCAGAAGACACCTATTTCATGTTTCCTTGTCCACTCAGAGCAGAATTGAGCTAAAAGTTTGAAAGGAAGATGAGCATACATGTAGAAGGTTTCTGGGCATGTAGGAATGAAATACAGGGCAGCTGCAGAGATCCCCATGGTTAGAGCTTTCTGTGACACAGTGTTCATTCTTGTGGGCCCCCAGAACTCCTGATGCACAGGACATAATCTTTCAAATCGGTGAAGGAGACTGTTCAGGAAAATTCCACAAGGTACCTTTGTGCCGAAAATGAGAACAGAGATTGTAAACCGTGACCTGTGATTTTATGCAGATCAGATTGCTAATTAATGATCTTCTGTGTTTATTTCTTTTTTTTTTCCTAGTTTCATTTGAAACAAGGTCTCATTGCATACACCTAGCTGGCCTGGCACTTCATACTGGCCTCAAATTCATATGGATTAAAGGCATGTGTCATCATGTCCAGATTATTCATGATTTCTAAGGATGTCTTATTTTTCTTGCTGTACATACTACTCAACTTCTCCTTTTGTAAGAACTAAATGATTATATGGCTTTTAATTTTTATTTATTTTTAGTTTATGTGTGAGCATATTGCCTGCATATATGTAAGTGCACCATGACCTGCATAGCCTGCTGGGGTCAGAAGAGGGGCATTGGAGCCCCTGGAACTGGAGTTATGAACAGTTGTTATCTGCTGTGTGGGTGCTGGGAATCAAACCCAGGTCCTCTGCAAGAGTAGTCGGTGCTCTAAACCGAGGAGCCATCTCTCCTGGCCCACCTTCTCTTTTTGTAAGAGAACTTCCAAACATTTGTGAACAATTAGAATCCAGGTAACATCATGGTGGTTTAAAAACAGTGACGTTCATGCCCTGTCTATATAATGCTCCAACATTCCATGGCCCCCAAACAGGCTGGAGAAAACTTACTGTTGAACTGTAAATGGAAAATTGTCACTATGCCTGAAATAGCCTCATTCCTTTTGACAGTCCTATAATAGGAACCAGACTGTATGTGGGGATGGGCCTATGTATAGAAGACATTTCTATGATATGTCACTATGAACATCTACTGATGGAGATACTTTTCACAATCCAAACTGTGGAGTCTAACCTCCAAATTAAAATATCAGGGAAGATCATTTTAGATCTGAATGTATTTTGAGTATGTAGATAGGGCTTTCTATGCTTGAATTGTCATTTAAGCTTTCTCAGAGAGGGGGTGGGAATTAAATTCATAGAATATGACTTGTTGCTAAATGTTTTCTTCTTGCTGTTACATGATTATATTTAGATTGCATTCTTTGTATCAAGTAATGGGTTTATATTGTATATTAGATATGTGTTCCCTGTTCACCTAACACTTAATCTGTCATCTATCCCTCTGCTTCTCAGGGGCTGCCTATGACTTCTTAAATAGTTCCTGATGGCCATGCAATACATACACACACACACACACACACACACACACACACACACACACACTTCTAGATTCTGCTTATAGAAGAAAACCTGTGCTATTTGTCTTTCTCACTCTTGCCATGGACCGTCCCTCCTGGAGACTGGACACCCAGGGAGAGCAGGGGTGAAGGTTTAGGAGAATGAGGATTTGGCAAATGACAGATAGACACGACTTATGAGGACGTTTGAATCTGCTGCAGAAACTGAGGGACATGTTTGACAAGTAGAAGGTTTGTTTATTTAGGGAATTTGGCTCCTGTTGAGGAGATTATTTTTTGGCTAAAAGGCTGTTGTTTTTTTTAGAGCTGTAAGGGAGGGGTAGAGATGAACTGAAAAGTTTTTTTTTTTTAGGAGTTTACATAAAATAAACCTCACCAAATCTAAAATACTGAGACAACTCTGTGCATTTTTTTAGACCTTAATGCAATAAAAACTTAAAATTAACACTGAAAGAAGCCTTATTAGTTTTACAAACTTACAGAGGCTAAACAACATACTTCTGAGTGATGTCTTTTTTTTTTTTAAGTTTTACTCCTTGTATCCTGAGGGCCTCTTTGAAGCTTGTAACAAGGAAGTCATGTTTATTTGTTACTTGTCCTATGGTAAGCAATACAATGATACCGATTGCATTTTCAGGAATCCTGCGGCAGCTTTTGTTGAAAATAACAAACTTTTAACAAAGAGTAGGGCTATTTTTCATCCCTTGCGGTAGGGTTTTCTCCTAAAAGGTCTCTGAAAATTAGGAGAAGGAACACTAAATGCAAAATGTGAACAATCTAAAGGATTAAGTTGTATGGTGAAAAAGCAATCTTGTAGATCTATGATAATTAAATTCCATCCCTCCGGTACTGCTACAGGGGAAGGCAGGCCAGGCTGTAGTGCTCCCATATCTTCCATGACGGCATTAACTGCTCTAAGATCTTGCAGCAGTCTTTATTTTCCTGATTTTTTCTTTATAATAAATACTGGAGTATTCCAAGGGCTGTTGGATTCTTCAATATGTCCCTTCTCTAGTTGTTCTTGTACTAGATGTTTTAGAGCCTGAATCTTTTCTTGTGTTAGGGGCCACTGACTAATTCAAATAGGCTCTTTTAATTTTTATATTATTTTATTTGCATATAATTTCTCAGTGGCCCCTAAGTAAAATATTGTTCATTTAAATGATCTGTAGTAACTAATTTTAAATCTAGGTTTTCCATCATATCTCTTCCCCATAGGGAGAAAGGTAAAGAGAATAAAATATAGGGCTGAATCATTTCTGTCTTATTTTTTAATTTCCACCTTAGAGGGGAAGAGCTCTTCATTACTCCCGAAGCTGTTCCTAACCCCATAAGGGTGGATTCAGTTCTCTGAATGGGCCAATGATTAGGCCATTCTGAAGCAGCAATACAAGTTTTGTCAGCCCTAGTATCTAAAAGTCCTTTAAACTTTTTGCCATTAATTTTTACTATTTTAAAGGGTCTTTCAGTGAGATCTTGCACCCAGGCCACTAAATCTGAAGATCCGAATTGGCCTTCTCCTCTATCTGGTTTTATGACCTGATTGGGAAGATTTATATAGGGTAACAATATCAATTGCGTTATTCTTTGTCCTTTATGTATCTGAATAGTTTTTGACAAAAGTTTGACCATTATTTTTATATCATTTTGAGTATCTGAGTCTACAATCCCCAGAATAACTTCAAAATTCATTTGATAATTGGAACTTCTACCAATTATAAGCCCTACTGTTTGAGGCAATAATTCTCCTTTTACATAAGTAGGGATTAAAGCAATTCCTTCCCACTTGGAGAGAATTACATCTTGAGCACTGGCCAGATCTAATCCTATGCTCCCTGGTGTTGCTGTAGAGAGCTCATGAATAGTAAATTCTGGAGCTGAAGGATTAAGTAAAGACTTAATCTCTTTGTTTGTCTTCTGTGTTTTTCCTTTTTGATTTGGGCCAAGAGAAGGCCCCTCATTTAGTTTTTTGTCTCCTCATTTTCTTCCTCTTTATTTAGAGGGGTCCCATCCTTATGGAACTTAGACTTACATTCATTTTTCCAATGTCTTTGTGGGCTGTTTTGCCCTCCAAAGGTTTTCTTAACATAGGCGCTGAATCTTCTTTCATGGCTGCAGCGTAGGCCATTCCCTGGACTACTGCTGGTGAGGCATCCATACATGCTTTAATGTAATCTTGTATGGTTCCTGTTCTACGCAGTGGCCTAATTAAGTCCTGGCAGAGGGTGTTAGCATTTTCCCATGCCAGCTGCTTTAACAGCATGTCTGTAAAACCTTTTGTGGCCAACATGCGTTTAATCATTTGTAAAAACATTTTATCATTCTTAGTCATATATTGCCCCATGGTTACTGAGATTACTCACTCTTAACCGGTCACTCTTTACCAGCGGGACTGCAGCTCCCTGGCAAGATCCGATCCTAAATTCTGAATAAAAAGAATTCTGAATTACCTGTCCTTCAAGTCCCTGTTCGGGCACCACCTGCCACGGACCGTCCCTCCTGGAGACCAGACACCGAGGGAGAGCAGCAGATTCAAACCTCCTCATAAGTCATGTCTGTCTGTCATTCGCCAAATCCTAATTCTCCTAAGCCTTCACCCCTGCTATCCCTCGGTGTCCACTCTCCAAGAGGGACGGTCCGTGGCACACTCTAACTTATATCAGTAGATATGTTCTAGCTTCGGAGCTTTCCAAGCAAATGACACAGTTGCATAGTTTAAGACTGAATAACACTCTACTCTGTGCATGTTCCTTAGGCTTTTTCTTCATATCGTGGTTGTTCTGAACAGCAATAAACAGTGAGTGGGCAGCTGTGTGTCTGTGTGCTGTATGATGATTCAGATTCCTATAACCATGTTCTCAGGATTTGTAGAGCTGGACTGTGTGATTCACTGTGTTGTCCGTATTAATGTTTCAATTTCAAACATTTGTGAACACGTAGAATCCAGGTAACATTCCTTATTCTTCATCAGAACATCTTCATATTGTTTCATGAAACAAAATATTTGCATATTTCCTAGACCCTAGAAAGAATTTCCAAGCCCTTGATTGGATACTTCTGTGCTCCTTATGTTTTAGTTGCTGTGAAAGCATTTATGAGAGGAAGACTTTGAGGCTGCAGAAATAGCTTGGAAATTATAAAAGCATACTGGTCTACCAGAGAACCGAGTTGCTTGCCCAACACCTATGTCCAGTGGCTCACATGTACCAATGACTTTTGTTCCAGGGGATCCATTGGCCTTTCTTGGCCTTCATTGGTACTGCTCATACTTGGTGTTCATGCCCAGAGACACAGACAAAATTAAAAACAGAAAGAATAAATCTTACAAACACCAAAGGGTTTCTTTTGGCTCATGGATTAGGTCTATATTCTGGGACTATGGTCTTGATGATGGCATATTATGGGATCAGCTAACATTTTGTGGTAGAATGGAAGAACAGACAAAGAGACAAGTGATAGAGACTTGAATGGACTACATATTTCCTCAAAGGTTCAATCCCAGAAGCCAACTTCTTTGAGTAAAGTCTCACCTCCTAAGCTTTCTAGTCCATTGTAAAATAAAAGCAGAAGAACAGACCCAAGATCTCACCACACAAGTCTGTAGGAGACAGTGCTTATTCCAAACACAACATTTTGTATCCTACAGAGTTATATTCTAAATCCCTCAGTGTATGATTTTTCCATCAACAGATTCTAGTATGTAGTTTTCAAAGGCAGTTTGCAATGTTATATGAAATAATGGGTTGGTAAAAAGCGGGTAAGTTTCCAAAGTGCATCCTGTGTGACCATGAGGACAGGAGTCCCATCTCTAGGACTCAAACACAGAAACAAGCTGAATAAACAAAGTAAGAGTCGGCTTGGCATGGGATTTGTTAGTCCAGTGCAGCAGAAGGAGCTACAGGCAGACACCAAGAGCTCAGTGACAATTCAGTACCTCGCCGACATGGGGCAGGGGATTCCCGAACAGTGAGTTTCCTTCTCAAAAAACAAGGTGGTATGTAACTGCAGTAACCCCAAAGTTGAATTCTCACCTCCACACGCGCACCCGCCGTTGTATGTGCACTTGCGCACACATGAACATACACAGACACAGAAGAAGGAAGAAGGAAAAACTCATAAACGAAGGCTCTCCCATATACTGTTTTTTTACAGTGAATTTGAAGAGAAAGTCACTGCAGACAAAATAGTTACAGATCTTCTCAGTCATGTTAATCATCTTTATATCCTTTACCCACTGGCACCCCCACAGGCCCTGACTGGAATCACACATTCTGTCATCTGTCTTAATGTCTGCTGTGTCAAATTTGTGTCACCAAGTAACCTCAGTGCAGGTTCATCCACTGAGGTCTAGTCAGCCCACCCAGAGTCCTTGCTTTAGGAAGACCAGCTCATCCTCACCCAACAGTCATCAGTTGTCAATATTTCTTCAGCAAAGTTTGGGCTCTGCTGCCCATTTCCCCAGTTCCATGCTGGGATTTTGTCTCCTTGAGTTTGCATGGGTCTTGAGCATGCTGACACCATAGCTGTGGGTTCATATGTGCAGGGTCCCAGGAGCTTGTAGGATTCTATTTCCATATGGTCACGCACTCCTCCCTAGCTCTTACAATCTTTCTACCCCCTTTTCCACGATGATCCCTGAGCCCTGGGTGAGTGACACTTAATGTAACTCTTGTCGAGGGACCTACACTCTGCACACTGCTAATCGTCATGACTTAGCTATTTGTAATATACCCCTACATTTTCATACCAGTACCTGTAGCCCCCAAGTAACGTGTTTTGGAAATCTCTTTATCTCCTGAGTTATCCAACCATCTTGGTTCTGTTTTAGATTCTAACTTTTTAAAGATCTGGAACCATAGTAATGAAAAGCCAAGGCAAGAAAGGATCTCAGAAATCTCAGTCTCTGGCCTTTCGTATACTTACTCTTTTCAGCCTTTGGAAAAGCAGCCCAGTGTAGCTTTGTGTTTTCAGTCATTTGTGTCTGTGCAGCGTAAGGAGCCTTCAGTTTAACATAATCATCATGTCCTCCTTTCCAGAGAAGCTCTGCCAACAAGTCTTGTGTGAGGCTCAGACCACAGCAGAGGTGTGGCTGGTCCTTTGGCAGCTCACACTATGAAAAGCAGAGGAAACATTAGATAAAGAGCACAGTTAGAGAAAGGAAATGAAAACTTGTGAATCTACAAGGATTTCATTTTATATTTTCACTGTTTAACCATTAAAGATTTGACAGAATTAGCGTTTCAAACAACTGGGTTTTAACACATGGAGTCTGCAATTTGCCTGCTCTGGAATTTGCTTCATGTTTAATTGCTTCTTCTGTTAGGAAGAATGCTTTTTGGTAGGTTGACAAACAATTAGGAGCAGCACTTGATGAACAGTGTCGTATATTAGAACTTCCTGTATTGTGTCCTGTGGATGGCTTGGCTAGATTAAAGCCAGAAGTGAAGACAAGGGGCATTTTCTTCCTTCCACATCCTTGAGAAGACCCTCCACAATGTAACGCCCTGTGGTGCTTAAGTTGGAGTAATTACAAATGAAGAAAAGGGCAGGGATTTGTAGGGATAAGGCTCTAAATGAGGGTGCATCTGTTAAAATTCAGGGCTGCTAATGTTTGGCTGCTGTTCAATTAGAACGACTCTAACATCTAAAATCATGAGAACCACCCATTCATTTCCATTCCACACAAGACAAGAATGCTTGCAATTTTATTTGAAAAAGCCACCTAGGAACTGAAAGTACTTCATTAAGTCTATGAATACCTGAGCATTTCAATGGGTGCCAGTTGAATTAATGTTTCTAACTATAACTGACGGCTTTTCTCTCATCAGCCTTTGTGATATATTTTCTTAGTAGCAGCTTGGAAGAGTGTTGGGGATTTATGTTAGATTTTATTTTGCTGCAAGGGTGACTCATTCTGATTCAAAAGGTGCTATAACCAAATTTCCTTTCATGGAATTTTTTTTTTAATTAAAATTTTCTGAATTTCACACAATATTCCTGAAACCGTGGTTTCAAGAGGAAGGGTCAGGAGCCAGTAGATTTGCAAGCTCAATATTGAGTGGTCCAGAACTTGGTCACAGGCTGAAGATTCTGATGATATGATGAGGAGTTAGTAAACTGGACTACTGAAATTCTCTATATTGTACATAGTTCTGCTTATACATGGCCAAAGCATGTCTTCTGCTTTAAGGTGTTGTACCTGGGAAGGACTCAAAGTTGTTATGTTAGAAGTCCAGCCCTAAGTGGATATTTAATACTATTGGAATCATACTAACCAATCCCCTCCTCCTCCTCCTCCTCCTCCTCCTCTATCTCCTCCTCCTCCAGTGTCTCCCTTTCTCTCTCTCTTCTCCCCTGTCCTTCCCATTTTTCCTTATGAGAGAAGGGTCTCTCTGCAGTGCACGGGGACATCAAACTCACTATGTAATGTGGCTGCAAACTCATAATACCCAAAGGGCTTTAGACTCCCAAGTACTCCTGTTATAGCTTAAGCCCGCAAGATATTTTGTAAGTCATGTGACATGCAGGAATGGAGGTAAAGTATGTTTGAAATCTCCACAAAATCCTTCTCATATGTTCCCTCAAGGGACAGAAAGGGACCAAATATCAAAAATAAGTAAGTAAACAAATGAAGAGATAGCTAACCAAAAAAAAAAAAAGAAAGAAAGAAAGAAAAGAAAAACTTAAGTTCTCTTCTCTCCAATTTCAGAACCTGCATGAAAGACTATTTTGTTTTCTTAAAAGTCCAAGAAGAACATGGTTGTGTAGACTTGAGGGAAATACAAATTAATGGAGATATTTACCTTTTTAGGAATTTTAGACAGTATAAATGGTCTGGGGTACAAAATAAAATGGGCACAATCATAAAGAATTCAATTTTTTAAAAACTCGGGGCTTAGTATTCAACACTGTATAACAATGAAAGTAAGCCCTATTACAATAATGAAAGTAAGCCCTATTATAACAATAAAAGTAAGCCCTATTATAACAATGAAACTAAGCCCTATTATAGCAATGAAACTAAGCCCTATTATAACAATAAAAGTAAGCCCTATTATAACAATGAAAGTAACCCTTATTAGTTGCTATATTGAAGACTCAGAGGAGGGACCTGGGCAGTTCTCATTTCTTTCCCAGGAGAGTTATAATAAAATGCACAATATTTATCAAATCAGTGAATGGACCTTGACTAAAGTAAGATAAACCCATGCACGTGTGGATACCGGGGAACTTAGAACGGGCCAAGTGGGTGTGTGTGCCTTTAGGAAGGAGGGGTGCCATGCATTATAGCAGACGTGGAAGTAGAAGGTGCAGGACTCAGGGCGGAAGGTCAAAGAGATATTGGAGGGAAGGAGAGGGAAAGGTGAAGCAGAATGAGCTCTGCGTTCTGTTTCCTATTCAAATAATTAGTTGCCTGTTTCATAATCTACTTATCATCCCTGAAATAAAAGCTCTTTTCTCTTATACTTGTTTTTTTCTGCTTTAAGTAAAAGAAAAATGACTTCGTACAATGGTTGCTTGAGCTGAGGTCAACAGGTCCATAAATTAAGTCCTGTGACAGTCATCCCCCAGCCATTCTGTACAAATATCTCTGAAACATCAATATGGTGTCAACAGGCACTGACCATCCAGGGGAAGGGGACTGGAGGGAAAGGATTCCTTCAGGAGCTTAAAGCCCTGGCCCTTGATTTAGAAGACTTCATGGTTAGTATAAGAAAGAAAGGAATGAAAATTTATAACGGATGCACCACCAATTCTGCGAGGAGCCGGCAGGGAAGACTTAATCTCTGTCACTTACTCCGCCCATTTATGACGCCACTTCCTGTCTGATTGTGTCCTTATATGACTTCACTTCACTTGACTACTTGACTTCACTTGAAACCGGTAGTTTCAACATCCAGAGCCAAGAGAAAGGGTGGTGGTACCTGGCGTGGTGTTACCCAGGTGTACCCTGGCGTGGAGGAGCATTTACCTGTTTCACGTTTTCATATCATGATGAGCTAAGGAGTTGACTAACATACCATTCTGAAAGATATTTCATCATTATTTCCCATGAGTAAGGCTAACATTGGTGGCTTATACAGAAATATTGGACAGGAAACGATTTAAGGTGCTTCCGCAGTGAAAAATGCTTTCTTCTGGGGCCAACTCAGTGTCCACAGCCAGACAACACAGATTTACATCACCCTGGCCACCATGATCCAATGAGGTAGACATTCCATGAAGATTTTGGGGGGAAATAGACGGTCATCGATCAAGTATATTGGGGAGAAACATTAGGTTTGTAGTACATATCAATCGGGGAACCCTGTTGGGGCCACAGTTGCTATCCAATGATTTTTCTAACTTTTGGTAGACCCAGTACTCTCTTAAGTGCCTACGTTTGAAAAAGCTTCACCTGATAGTCTCAGAGATATTAGCATAGACAAAGAGGTGAGCATGGGATGGCTATTTAGAGGGCTAAGGATAACCCAAAATAAGTTGTAATTAGGCCCTGGGCCTGTAATATTCCACAGCATCCAAAATTTTTGCAGTTCTAATGCATTAATCAACCTACTTGTAGAAAATTCAATGATGTGGTTTCTTGTACTTTTCAATATATATTTTTACTGAATTGTGCATTTCATAATACATCTTAGTCCTATTTAGATTCCTACTCTATCTGAAATCCAACCTCACCCTATAATCACTGCGACTGGATTTCATGCATTCTCTCATATATGTTAAGATCTAATTGAGTTAAGTTTGTGTCCCTAAGTGTGAGTTTATCCATGGAACCTGGTCAGCCTATCTAGAATCACTCCCTTAAAGGAAACCAACTCTCCCTCACCCAGGTTTTTTTGGGGAAACTTTCTCACAAGGTTTAGATCTGATCATTTAAATTTCTGGCATAAAGACTGGTGCATTCTTAGAAGGAGCCCAGATAGTGCCAGACGTGATCCAATTAGTTGAAATGCAATGAAGATTTTTCTAGATGACTTTAGATGCTGAATTCAAGATGACTTAAGAAAATCTTCACTGGTTTTATTAAAACTATTTTTTCTTCCTTTTGACATAGTTGGTCAATATCACTTATCAATTATGTGTGGATATTTTGCATTTTTATTACATGTTTGTATCTCTCTGAGTGTGCTGTATGTGTGTCTGTGTGTCTCTGTGGTGTGTGTGTATGTATGTCTGCGTTGTATATACAGAGGAAAGTAAAAAGAAACAGGAATATCCACTTAGATATCTTCAGTTAATTATATTTCTTAAATATCAGCTAATATTGTTCCATTTCCAGGGATCAGAACATAAGCAGGTTGATTTAAGGATATTGACACATAAATGTCGCAGTCGAAAAAAGTCGACAGCAGTTGGAAATGATCAAGTAGGTTTTGAAAACAGAATATTGCAGGGGAAGCATCCACACCCTTCCCTTTCCATTTTCATGTCTGGCTCTCCGTCACATCAGTGC
Source organism: Eospalax fontanierii (assembly GCA_035773235.1). NCBI lineage: Eukaryota > Metazoa > Chordata > Mammalia > Rodentia > Spalacidae > Eospalax > Eospalax fontanierii. Next base: position 2,782,751 of record JAJHUQ010000048.1, on the reverse strand, counting down.
TAAGGCTGTCTGGTTGCCTTACAGCGGAATGCTCTGTCAAGCTTGAAATACTAATCATCAAGCAGTTTACAGACATGTTTACCACACATTTGCACATGGTCTGATTTATTTTTGAGGGTGGTTGAAAGCTCAGGATGTTATTCAGTTCATAAGTTTGTATACTGATACATATTTTTATTAATTGTTAATGTAGTACATTAATGGTTCACTATATCCTTTCACAATAGGGATTCCAGCAATCAATCCAATATAGCTCGCTTCCCTTCTCTCTGTATGTTGTATGTATGTGCATGACTTAATACCTACGGTCTTCTTTGGTATACTGCCTTGGTATACCAGCAAGCTTCAGGTACCCACTGTCCTGTCTTCCTCATTGTGGATGTCAAAGGTGCACACCATTGTGCCTGGCTTTTTCCATGAGTTCCGAGGCTCCCTGAATGCTCCTCTTGTGTACAGAGCACTTTACAGATAGGGATTTCTCATCCCCTCAAGACCAGTTCTTAAGCATTGACCATATGTTTAAATTTTTGGCACGCTGAAGACCCATGCAAACTCAGAAAAAAACTCAGCATGGCTCTGGGGAAACTGGTAACAGATCCCAATCTTTGCTTAAGAAGCCCTGGCAGCTGATGACTGTTTGGTGAAGGTGAGTTAGTCTTCCTAAAGTGAGGGATTCTGGGTAGGCTGACTGGATATCAGTGGATGAATCTGCACTGAGGTCACTTGGCAACACTAACTTGACACAATAGACCTTAACACAGATGAAAGAATATAGAGATTCCAGCTGGGGGGCTACAGGAGGGGTGCAAGGGGAAAAAGGGATGTAAAGATGATTAAGATTGATTGAGATTCTCTATATGTAACACTCACTGCTTCAGTAAGAAATGTTAAAAATATACTTCAATAATGCAAAAATAATTGTAGATAGCATGATTTAATGGAGTCACGATGTAGAGACAGGTTCCCACCCTGCAGTTCTGCCTGCCTGAAGCTCTCCTCCCTCCTCTCCAGCCTCCTCAGAGCTGGGGTTACAGGCATGAGCCGGCATGCCTGGCTCACACCTTTGAATTTTCTGTGTAGAATTTATAGATCCCAGCCTGAGTTTCAATGACCTTCAGTGACAAGACAGATGAGCTTCTTCAGACCCAAGGGGCTGCATCATCTGCCTGGAGTTGTGCACTTGATGGCTTCTTCTTGCAGGCTCCTCCTGTCCTTGCTGGTGCCCAAGATAAGTCCCTTTATTAAGTTCAGGGCTCCTGAGAAAATATCTTGCATTTTTGCCTTGCCCCAGGAAATTTATTTCATATTCTAGATGAAAGTGATGCTTGATTAGACTATTGTGATTTTTTAATTCTGCACTGCTGAGCTATTTAATGATGTGAATACTATATAGTTAAGTCCAGAAGGTTCTTTGATTCTGTTTTGTTAGACTGGGGTGTGTGTGTGTGTGTGTGGAGACAGAGAGAGAGCTCACCATAAGTCTGACTCAGCACGTTTCCTTGATGTGGGAAATAACCATAAGGAATGAGGTTGTGTGCATGTTTAAAACATTCTATGCCACATCTGCGTGTTGTGGTTCTGTATCTATTTATTTAACTACTTTTGAGACATTAGGTCCTGTATTCCATGCTGGCCTTCAACTGACCATGATTTCTTTCTTTGACTTATGTAGGAATATGTACAGATATGTGCCCATACAACACACATGTTTACATCATACTCAAGCATATATTTGCTCAAAATCTGCATGTGGGAGTATGTATGTGTGGGTGGGTGCATGTGTGTGTTTGTGTCCAATCGTTGAGGGTAATACCCCAATAATGGGTATTATCTACAAAGTTCTTAGGACCATGCTCTAGTCTAGGGTATCTTACTTTCTGCCAACACTCTGTAAGCCATGTGCATGCTGTTGTAAATTTCTGTGTTGTATTCCACTGTTGAACAGGTGGAAGACTTTGTCTGTGTACGTGTGTGTGTGTGTGATATCACATGTCAAAATCAGTCAATGTAGTAATGTAGCACGTGTTCAAGTACATCTGTGTATACTGATCTCTGTACATGTGTGTCCATCTGTGTGTATTTGTGTTCCTTTATGTGTGTGTACATTTGTGTGTATATATGTTCAAGTATATGAACACACTCCACAGCTCCCAAAGCCTCAGACTCACAGAAACCATTATACATAAAGTCTCATTGTTGACTGACTAGCAAAAATGAACTAATGACCTTGGTCCAATTGCCCAAGCCTCTGTCCATCTCGTCAGTGAATATGTGAATGACTAAACCTTTGAATGAACCAACAAAATGGCCCAGAGCTGACCAGCTTCATTGATGTAATCTTATTATCCCTGCAAAGAGATCCTTCTGGAATCGTCTCACCTCAGATGCAGCATTGAAATAGTTGCCTCTCATGCTGGAAATTTTATACTAGCATTTTGTTTTCCCCAAGCATACTTTAGTTATTTGAATTTTGTTCATCTGAATGAAAAAAAAAATGAAAAATGTGTTGTTTCTTTCTAGAGATTATAGTAACTTGTAAGTAGCCAAGTGATAATTTTGACAGTTTTTTTTTTCCTCTTCATTATTGGTTCTGGTCTCATGGAGGCCCAGAAGAATATAAATTGTATAGCTGTGATCTCTAATTAAGTCTTCTAAATGGTCTATTTTAACCTGATACATTTTTTCCCTCAATTACATAGAAAATTTAAGGCTTCTTTGGAGAATACAAAACGTTTTGCCTGCCTAGTTAGGGGTAATTTGTTAAGTTGTTCAATTATCCCATTCTGTGAAGTAGGTTATCAAGTGCCATGCAGCAAGATAGTAAGATGGAGAGCACACTCTAGGTCCTGGAATGTATGTGCACATTAGCTTGTTCTGTGGGGAGGTGTGGGAATCTACTTTCTGTGCAGGTAGAGAGCACAGGTTATTGACAGCTGTCCATGTACCTTTGTCCATGTATCTTCCTCAGTTGGTCTCTACCTTATTTAATTACTTTTTGTATTTTTGAGACAGGGTCTCCCTGTAACCCCAGCTGGCCTGGAACTTGCTATGTAGACCAGGCTGGTCTCCATCTCACAGAGAACTGCCTGCCTCTGCCTATGGAGTTCTCACACAAAATGCTCTAGTCTCCACCTTTCCTGAGCTGAGGTTGCAGGCCCACACTGCCACGCACAGGATTTTTTGTATGTGCATGCCTGGGTTCCAGATTCAGGTTCACTGAGCCCTTTCCCAACCATTTGTTAACTTCTTTTTTATGTGGAATCATGACTTTACAGTTAATCATTGTATTCAGAGCATCTCTTCAGTGCTCAGGTACGTGACCACCACTCATCTTTCTCTGATTCTGCAGCTGTTACCAGATCTGAATTCCATCTTGAAGTGAAGCTCATAATGAATTTTCTCCTTTTCTGCATGCTCTGATGAAAATTTGTTGTGCTGTGGAGAAACTCTTTAATTGTATGTAATCCCCGTCGGTTGATACTTGGGACTAGTTCCTGTGTTCCTGATGTTCTGTTGAGAAAGTTCTTCTTGCTTACTTAATGTCCTGAAGGTTATTCCCTGTTTTGGTCTACCTCAGCATTTCATATTTAAAATTAAAACCTTTCAAATTGATTATACAAGTGGAAGTTGTGAATATAATTTCATTCTTTGGCAGATGGATATCTAGGTATGAAAGCACCTTCTATTGAATAGGCTTTTAAAAAAAATAGTGTATGTTTTTGCCTCCTTTTTCAAGGATTATGTGGACATAGCTTTGTTGGTTTATTTCCTGATCCTCTATTCTGTTCTTCTGGTCTGTCTGTCCTTGTGCTGGCACTAGGCTGTCTTTGTCACTACAAACAACACTGTACTATAATTTGCTGTCAGGTTTTATGATAGCCTCAGCAGTGATTTTACTCCTTAGGAATGATTTGGCAATCCATGGTCTTTTCTGGTTCCATATGAGTTCTTGGCCTCTGTGCTTTTGATCTCTGACATATGATGTTACAATTTTGGAAGGCCTTGCAATAAATCTGTAGATCAGTTTTGGTAGGATACCATTTCCACAGTATTGATTCTGACAATCCAGGAGCATGGAAGTTCTTTCTATCATGTAGTATTTAATTACTGATTTTCTTTTCCAAAGTCTTCACATTTTCCTGGCCATGGTCATTGTCCTCTTTGATGAGGTGTATTCATAGGTGTTTGGAGGTGGGGAGAACAATTTTGAATGGGGTATTTTTTCCATATTTCTGACAGTGTACTGTTAGTATATATTAAGACAACTTTCTGCGTATATTGATTTTGTTTCTTCTACCTTTCTGAGTTCAATAAACCTAGGACCGTTTTAGGAAATTCTCTGGGGTCTTTTAAAATTTAGAATCACACCATCTGCAAAGAGGAATAGTTTGATGTTTTCTTTCTTTCCTATTTGAATCTAGTTTATGCTTTTTTCTGTCTAATTGGTATAGCTAAGACTTGGATGAGGCAAGTGGACACCCATCTCTCATTCCTGATTCTAGACTTCATTGAATATAATGTTAGCTATTGGTTTCTTGTATACAGCCATTATTATATAATCCTAAAGGGAAAGTTTATACTTATTCCTGTCACAGGGAAAAATATCTGGTGATGTGATAAACAAGTAAATATACCTCTCAAAGTTCTTGGCCAACAATCATCAGCCAACTCCAATCCCAAATGTCATCAATACGTTATAAAAATTATGCAAGACATTCATGAAACAGAAACTCAAGAACAATGCACACAGTCTCTGCTCAAAGAAAAGCCAAGGACTTGGTGGCTTTGCTGCCAAATTTTGGGAGACTTTCAGGGAAGAACCCCTCCCTTTTGTGTTTTACTTGTTCTCCCAAACTGAAAACAAAGACCACTATTGAATTTGTTCTATGAAGGCAGTATCATTTTGACACCAAAACCACAGTAAAAGAAAATTACATGCCAATGTCTGTGTTGAACATATATGCAAAAATTCTCTAACTGCCTGGAAACCAAAATCAGAGACTCATTAAGGGTCATGCCTTATGATAAGCAAGTGGACTTCATCTCAGAACTTGAGGTTGGCTCAAGGTATGTATATCAAGAAATGTTATGCACCATATAAAACTCTAAAGGACAGAAACAGCATAATCATCCTAAAAAGGCATTTGATAATGTTCGAATGCCTTCATGGTAAAAGCTGGAGACATTAGGAATAGTCAGAGTGTACCTCAAAATAATAAAATTTTTATGTGCCAGACTTATAATTTTAAAATGTGTTAAAAGGAATAAACTAGAAGTCTCTAGAACACATCCACCCAAATCTGACTGATTGAGATAATTACATTCAAATACACACTTACCACCTTTCCAAAGCATCAGATAATAATTGAGGTTGTTTATTTATGTATTTATTATAGATACAGAGTTTCACTGTGGATCCCCATCTGGCTTGTAGCTCTCTATGTAAATCAAGCTTGGTCCTGACCTCACAGACCTTTGCCTGCTTGTGCTTACCCAGTGTTGGATTAAATGTGTGAGCTCTAGTAGCTGGCTAATTGAAATGTTATTTTAAGGAGATACTGTCTAGATTTTCTGTAGTAGAAAACAGCAACACTGAGATATCGTTTTAAGAAGAAACTAAAGTCACTTTTTCCTGGGTTTGAAGGGTTCATTGTCTTTGAAGACAGCAACAAGATTTGCTTACCTAACAGCACTTCTTACACAAATGCATACCCGTGTGTGTGTGTGTGTGTGTGTGTGTGTGTTTTAGCTTCTTTGTGAAGGCCAGAATTAAATGCCCCAGAACTTTTACAGTTGTTCTCCACCTTGTGTTTTGGGACAAGACTCTCACTGAATCTGGAGTTCAGAAATTTGGGTAGACTCCTTTCTTGACCTGCCCAACTCCTCAGTACAGATGAGCACCTGACTTTTCTATGTGTCTCTTGAGGATTGAGTTCAGACCTTCGTGCTTTTGCAGCACATACTTTATAGACTGTGCTATCTCCCAGTCCCTGTTTTACAAAATTCTTATGGGGAATTTTACAAATGCTAGTGTTTCTCACAGTGTGTGTCTAGAAAGGCAAATGCTATTCCTCATACCGTTATCCAACCTACTTTTTAATTTTTAACGTTTTATTTATTTATTCTGATATGTATGGATGTTTTGCCAGTATACATACAAGTGAATCCATGCATACAATTTTCAGTTCTCACAAATGCCAGAAGGGAGTGTTGGATCCCTTCAGCCTGGGGTTATATGCTATTGTTAACTGCCATGTACATCATGGGAACAGAACAGGGTTAAGAGCCAGTGCTCTTAACTGCTGAGCCTTCTCTCCAGCTCCTGAAAACCTATGTTTGTTTGTTTTGTTTCCTTGAGACAGGGTCTCTCTGTAGCTCCAGCGAGCCTGGAACTCACCAGGCTTGCTTGGATCTCACAAAGATCTGTCTCTCATTAGGAACTTACCAAATAAGCCAGCTGGGTGGCCTCTGAGGTTCAGGGCTCTACCAAACTTCACTTCTCCAGTCCTGGGATAAGTGCATACCACCATCTTTGGCTTTGTTTCTTTCTTTACCTGAATCCTGGGGATAGAAGTTTGAGGACCAAATATGGTCCTGTGCAGTTTATTAGCAGAGTCTCATGTTTATGCCAGTTATTTGGTTAGTGATACAGAACAGGCATATAGCATATGACAGAGTTTCCTATTATAATATGTCTGTTTTGGTCTCTCTCTTTATAAAGCTATGGAAATTCAAACATGCAGGTTTCTACCATGATGAACTTATCAAATCTCAATCACTTCCCAAAACCCCTAATTCTAAACATCATAGGTTAAGTTTCACTCTCCTAATGCCCAACACTGAGGGTCAAATTCATTATACAAAAATTTATTGGAACACTATAGCCATATCAAAGTCTGGGCTATAACCTTCCATCTTTTCTCTTGTTTATTTAGATATCTTCTTCACCAGACTTTAAAAAAAAATGCCCAGAGCTGGAGTGATGACTTGGTAGCTAAGAGAAGTAGCTGCTCTTGCAGAGGACCCAGGTTCAATTCCCAGTACCCACATGAAGCCTAACACCCATCCATAACTGCAATCACAGGGGAATGTAACACAGTCTGATCTCGCAAGTCACAGGTGCACTTAAATACATGCAGGCAATGCACTTATACACATAAAATAAAAATAATTAGTAAAATTTTAAAAATCCCTTGCTATGGGAAATAAATCTTATCTCTTGAAACCAGTAGTACATCTATCCCTGTGCTTAAAGTGAATATAGTGTTTTGGCTGGAGAGATGGCTCAGCAGTTAAGAGCACTGGCTGCTCTTGCAGAAGGCCTGGGTTTGTTCTCAGCACCCATATGGCAGCTAACAACTGTTTGTGATTCCAGTTCCAGGGTTTCTGACCCCATCTTATGATCTCTTTGTGCATTGCACAACAGGTGAGCACTTATATACATTTTGACAATGCACAAATACCCGTAAAATAAAAACAGTAAATAAAATGCTTTTAAAAATAAAGTAGTTATGAATAGTGATTCAGGCTGTGTTTCATTACTTGGTAGCTAACCGCTGTCAATGTCATTACTTGGTCACTCACCCTTGTCAATGTTGTATATGATACTGACTAGTCCTGCTCCCTTGGCCATTGGCACATTGCTAAAAAACACAGTGTATCATTGATAGTTCTTTATATCATGTGCTAAAACTCAGTAAATTTTGTCCACCGTTTTCAAGAGCTCTCAGATATTTCTAGTGAAAGTAACTATTTTTGATTCTGGTTAGATTTATGTTCATAGACTGTATAGTCATAGATGTAGTTGATGAAATGAAATTAAATACCATCTTAAGTCCAGAGAGTGATAGTCGCTGTCAGTTGCTGAGGGACAACCGCATATTGGTACTTCCTAATGTAATATTCTTTTCCACTCAAGAATGTTGTCCTGTATTTTCACTGGAAGAAAAATGCAGGGCACCGAGGCAGAAGGGAACTGATAACCTTGTGTGGATAGATAGGGCTCCGTTGCAGAGAGATACCGAAGACAAATGGTTTGAAAATAACCAACAAATGAAAGTTCACATTTAAAAAAGAAGTCAGCATTTGAGAGTCTCTCTCTGAAGGTCAAGTGTAGAAGAGCTTAAATGCAGTTCAGAACAACTCTAATTTTTATTGTGTGTGTGTTGAGGAAAAGGCATCAGGGAGTGGGGACATGGCCCATTCTATAAAGTGCCTGCCTTGAGAGCCTGCGGACCTTAGCGCTAGTCTCCAGTGAACACATAAGCAGCGGGCTGTGGTGGCATGTGTCTCTAATACCAGCACTGAGGCGAATCTTCTGGAACATGCCTAGAGCTTGCTGGCCAGACAGTGTAGCCATATTGGTGGGCTTCAGGTTCGGTGTCAAATTCTGTCTCAAGTAGAAAAAAAGGCAGCACAGGAGGAGCCATGTGCACATGTAAGAGTCTGCACATTCCCCTCACAGGATGACCCATGTACACATGTAAGAGTGTGCACATTCCCCACACAGGAGGAGCCCTGTGCACATGTGTGTGCACATTCCCCCACAGGAGGAGCCATGTGCACATGTAAGAGTGTGGACATTTCCCCACAGGATGACCCATGTACACATGTAAGAGTGTGCACATTCCCCCCACAGGAGGAGCCCTGTGCACATGTAAGAGTGTGCACATTCCCCTCAGAAGAGGACTCCTGTGCAGATGTAAGTGTGTGCACATTCCTCCCACAGGAGGAGCCTGTGCACATGTAAGAGTGTGCACATTCCCCACACAGGAGGAGCCATGTACACATGTAATAGTGTGCACATTCCCCACACAGGAGGACCCATGTGCAAATGTAAGAGTGTGCACATTCCCCCCACAGTATGCGTAATACCAAAATTGCATATGAAATCAAACCAAAGAAACCACCAAGTTCTGTTTTTTGGGCTCATCTCTGGTATATTCTACATTTACACATAGTAAAAGGATGTATTCATAGTCATCACTGTACTAGTCATGTCTTGGCCTCTGTGATAGAAACACTGACCAGGGGAACTTAGAAAAAGAAGAGTTTATTTAGCTTACAGTTCCAAAGGGGCAAGAGTCCATCATGGCAGGGAGGCATGGTGTCAGAGGTGGCTGAAGTACACGCAAAAGCTAAGCTCTCACATCTTCAAGTACATCTGTGTTTACAGATCTCTGTACATGTGTATCCATGTGTATTTGTGTTCCTTTATGTGTGTGTATGTTTGTGTGTATATGTGTTCAAGTATATGAGTGTGAAAGCCATGTGTGTTTTCCTGTATTTGAGTATATATTTGAGTGTGCACCTATCGTGTTTGTTTCAGTGTAGGCGTCTGTGTGGAGATCACTGTGTGTGTGTGTGTGTGTGTGTGTGTGTGTGTGTGTGTTTTGTTTAATTTGGTCTCTTTGGCCCACATAGCCTTGAACACACTACACAGCTCCCAAAGCCTCAGACTCACAGAAATGCCCTGGATCTGATCCTCCATCTCAGGAATACAGATGTGAGCTTCCGTGCCTGGGTAGCTTAAACTGTTAGTCCTGATTTGTGTTCTGGTGTTTTCTTTGATGAAGATGTAGCTTGGCCTGTTTTAGAAGCACAATTATGGCTTTTGTTTCTTGTTGCAAAGCTTTTCAAGATGGAACAATTTGCTAAAGCACACACTCCATTTTCCAAGGATAAACAGTAAATGGGTGAGGGGATCAAAGAAATCTTAGTGACACAGACTTTCACTGGGTACTGGGGAAAGGTATCAACAACCATTTTTCTGCTTAGCATCTTCACAGCAAGAAGTGAGGAAGAAACCAGAAAAATCACCATAGAACAATTGGTCCTGGAAGCCAGGACTTAGCCTCTCTTCTCCATCTTTGGTCTCTCAGTGATGTGAACTCCTTCTCTGTCTATGTCCCTTTGGATCTGATTTTCCTTTTTGTTTCCTGAAGCTCTTGCAACACAGACTGGGCAAAAGTAGTGCTTGCTGAGATCCCTGTTCAATGCAGTGAGTGAGAGCCCTGTCTGCTGAAACGGGGGCCCAAAGCTGGCAAACACACCTAGGGCCGTGAGATACTGGGCACTTTCCTCAGTTCCTCTGTCTCTTATATTTGGAGACAGGTCTCTCACTGATTTGGCGAGCCTGGTTGGCCACAGAACTCCGGGGATCTTCCCGTCTCCATCTCTGCAAGAGCTGTGGTTACAACTGCCCGGATGCTTATGTTGACGCTGGGGGTCTGAACTCAAACCTGCTTGATGTCAAATTCTTTACTGACAGCTCTCCAGCCATCAATGGATTCTTTTGTGTCCTGCCTGCAAAATTTTGGCCATTTGATGAAGCATTTACAGGTTTTATGGCTATATTTAAAGAAAAGGGGGACTTCCAGTCTATCATTCACATTTCAAGAGTAGAACTCTGTGTTGCAGAATGAGGACAACAGATGGGGGCTGGGTGCTTCTCCTCCTAAGCTGACATTACAGCAGACTTGGGGTATGAACATATGTAGTGGTTTGAATGAGAATGTCCCCCATAAGCTCCAAGTTTGTGGACATTTTGGCGGTGTGTGGTGGTGTTTTGGGAGATTTAGGAGGTATGCCCTTGTTGTTGGAGGAAGTATGTCACTGGGGTCACTCTTTGAGAGTTCTCTTAAGCCTCACCAGATTGCCATTTGCTGTCTGTTTCTTATGCCTGTTTAAAGATGGGATTGCTTATTTTTCCATTTGGGCTATCTCCTGCTACCAGCCTTGCCCCCACCCCTGCCTCCATTATGGACTCTTCGCCCCCTAGTACCATAAGCCAAATAATCTCTTCTTCTACATGGTGTTTCTTCTCCTAGAAACACAACATTTCTGGAGCATCGTTTGTGCTATGGTAGATTGTTAATGAAAGCACACCATTATGTTCATGGTATATTGGGGAAATGTAAACACTGGAACTCACATAACCACCTGAGAGTTATTGGTTGAATACTGGAATCAGTTAAATGGTTTTCCTTGCTTCTTTTTATTTTTTATTTTTATGAGACAGAATCTAGCTATAGGACCAGCTAGCCTGGAACTCCTATGTAGACCAGGCAGGTCTCAATCTGACAGGCATTCCCCTAGTACTGGGATTAAAGGTGTATGCCATGCCTTGCTCAGGAATAATTAAACTTTTGAGCTTCTTTGGAAAAGTTAGTCTTATATAGGAGCATTCTGGGATTGGGGGTTGGACTAGGGTTACAGAGATTTCATTGCCCAGTATTGTGAATTTTGTGACAGTAACAGGTTCCTGTGGATTTTCTGGAAGTAACTTCAGGGACCAATAGAGGAAAATCAACAATATCAAATGCATCTTTTGTCAAAGTCAAGCCAGCCTGAACACATTTAGTGTCATATGTTGCTTGGAAGTTGAAAGTTCAACTTCAAAAGAGGAATTTATAAAATGTTTTTGCTTTAGGGGGTGAAGTCTAAATTTGCTTTATTGTCAAAATGAATATACTTTGGATGGTCCTCCAACCTTAACATGTTCAGGAATTATGTTCAAGATTCAGAAGCCATTTGTTATAGGCCAGGGACTATGCTTTACAGTCATAACTGTAAATAAGCCTTAGCTGACCTTGAACATTTGACCTTTGCTCATGTACTTTAAAGCCTCCAATAAATTGTGACAGGATTGTTTTAAAATCAGCAATTTACTTTTGCATTAAGGCTGACAAATACAGTTTCCACTTAAAACATTTATGAGACTCACTAGAATATGAAAAAATCATTCACGTACCTGATGATATGTGCACCATGTGTAGAAAATGCCCACAATGACCAGAAGACAGTGCTGGATCCCCTTAAGCTGCAGTTACCAGTGAACCTTCAGAAGTGGATGCAGAGACCCACGTCCTCTGCAAAAGCAGCAAATGCTCCTATCTGTGGACCCATTTCTCCAGCCCCCTCCCCACCTCAAGAAATGTAAATCTTACTAAATTAATAATGGGGCTCACTTCCGATCCTCTATGCAGAATAACCATTTCTTCAAAAAGAGATTAATATTTTTGTTGGTTAAGAGCAATATATCTAAGGACATGGTTTAGATGGTGAAGGACCTATGATTGATTCCCAGAACCCTTGTAAAAGAAATTGAAAGCCAGTCAGGGTGGGTAGTCTTTGTAATCTCCATGACAAGAGGTATTCTGAGGTCACTGGCCAAGCTCCGAAAGCTTCTTGGTGAATCCCAGGTTAATTAAAGATCCTGTCTCAATTAAAATAAGTAAATATGATGGGGGATAGGATATGAGGATTGACATACCAGTTCACACATGCATACAAAAGCAATGGCTTTTAGGAAACATAACCAATAAACCATAAGCATCCATGTGTGCACCTATATAAACACTGACATATGCTCGTACATATGTTTGTCTCTTGCTGAGGTGTATGTATCTATTTCTAGACTGAATTGGGGCTCTGAGTCCTTGTTCACATTTTACATTTCCAGAAGCTCTGGAATGCGAATCAGTGCTGCTTTGCTGATGACTTGTAGTAAATGAAAGAGCTAAGTATTTCAAGAAGGAGCCCTGTGTAGTCTGTGTGTGCTCATTCCTCAGACCCTTGCACACCTGTTAATTAATCACATCATATACAAGGCAAAAATCTCCATTTCCTGAAATCTGAAGTACAATGTGCATTATGAGTGTGAATAAAGTTAACTATGAACTTCTAAACACAGTGGAGATGTGTTTGCCAGAGGGAATAATCATGCCTATTTTTAAAATAGCATTTCCAGTATTGAAAACCAGAAGAGGGGGAAGCAGAGGTTTGGAAGTTCCCCATTCTCTGCAGATTGGACAACTGCCATCAGTGTCCTGTTACAGAACAATATGGAGAATACCGTCAGCTTATTGATACCTATATGAATCATAGGACTGAGTAACTAATCTCTGTGTTCCTTTAAAGAAGGTAGTGCCCCCTGGGATGCCTTGTAGTGTTCAGCCATACAATATACACTAACTCAAGGATAAAGAAAACTGTATCTGTTTCCTGGGCAAAAATATATAGGATTACTTTTCTGTATGTCTTACCTGAAAATTGAAAAGTTAATCCCACACCATTGAACTATGTAGATTTTTGTTTTCAAATTTATAGAATGAAAATTATCCTATACTGCTGGTAGATCTGTGTGATAACCAAAAAGGTAGGAAAACATGTATTCTCTACAGGATGGCTCGTATATTATAATGTTGCAGAATAGCTAGTGTTTTAATGTACTTTGATTTGTGATGGTTTATCGTGATAATGGACCTGATGCAACTTAGAATCATCATGAAAACACATCTCTGGACACCTCTGTCAGAGACTTCTAGGTTAGAGTACTTAAAGGGCTGAAATCCATTGTCAATATGGGTAGCGCCATTCCAGTCTAATTTAATTCCCTTTTAGTTTTTTATTTAATTTATTTTAATTTTATGTTTGTGAGTAAGTGCCCTGAAGTGCCTGTGATGACAGAAGAGGTTGTCTCATGCCGTAGAACTGGAGTTAGGGACAGTTTTTAGCTACCACGTGATTGCTGGGATTCGAATCTGGAGACCCAGTGCTCTTAAAGTCTGAGTATCTCTCCATCCTGTTCTCTCTTCATTTATCGCATTATTTTCTACATTTTGGAATGGAAGAGCAGGAAGTAACGCTGTGTTCGAATAGGTACGGAGTTTTTCCACCCACGGTTAATTTTTATCTTACCGTATCTGATAGAGTGAATGTGGGTGGAGGAATTTTCTGTTGCTATAAGAAAATCCTCACCACAGGATAACTTTATGAAGACATCTATTGAGCTCATTATTCTGGGGGGCTAAGTGTTCACTGCTGCCATCTTCTCTGCTCTGTTGAAGACCTTGTGCTGAACTGTGGGAACAGTTGGTAAGATGAAGACAGGACTTCAGACAGAGAGCCAGTAGGCAAACTGGAGTTTCAGGGAAGAGTTCCACCTCCATGAGGAACATCTCTCTGTGTATAAGGAAAACACTGAAGCCACAACCATTTATAGCAGTACTGTAGTAGACTTTTTCTTGACCTGGCTTTTGAAGACAGTGCCACTCTGCTGTGGCACCTGCGAATATGTGGGGACACTGACAGTCTTTAGTAAGAGAAGGTGGGGAGATGTAAAACGTTCCTCTACATTTTCTGTTTGTAATCCACTTACAATTTAATAAATGTCTGATGAGAGCTTTAGAGAGATGAGTGGCTGATGAGAGAGAGCTTCTTGGTTGACTTGAATAGACTGGTGGCAATCAGAACTAGGTGAGGACTGGGCAGGTTCCTCAGCCAGTACGGTGCATACTATGAAAGCAGGGGGACCAGAGTTTGGCACTCAGAACCCACGCAGAAGAGCCAAGAGTACTGGTAAGCACTGGTGATCCTAGCATGGAGAAACTGGACACAGCAGGTGCTTGGGATACAGCAAGTCTAGTCTACTTGGCAGGATTCTGGTCACTGAGAGACCACAGTCCCCTGACAAAAGAAAAGTTGGGGCTGGAGAGATGTCTAAGCACTTAGGACCCCAGATTTGGTTCCCAGCACCCACTTGAAGCTTAGATCTATCTCTCTAACTCCAATTCCGGAAGATCAGATGCCCACTTCTGGTGTCTGCAGGCATTGCACATACATGGTGCACTTACATACGTGCAGTGAAAACACTCATAGACAAAATAAAAACAATGAAAAACAAACAGCAATGGATGGTGCCTCAGGACAGTCTCGTCCTACACATGCATGTATATATATACACATGACATTGACAAACATGCTCATGCCCAAGCAGTACCCAAATTATTGAGGAGTAAAGATTGGCTAATCTGCTTGCACAGAGACCTCATATCCTGGGTTTTTTTCAGGGTTTCCTGTGAGTTTTCTAAACTCTTTTCATTTATGTCTTATTCATTTCAGTCTTTGTTTGTTGAAAATTGTATTCAAAGGAAACCTGTTGGTCAGGTTAAATAAAAAACGTTTTATGAGAGATATGTATGAAGAAGAATGAAGTGATTCTTGTAAAACACTGGATCAAGATCCTGGTTAAAAGGCCTTGAATAATGGTTTGTTTATGAAGTCATATTTCAATGGGAAGGCCATACAGGCTTCCTTTAAGTTGGTGTACTAATAGATAATTTTATACTACTTTCACCATTTCTATGGATAGCACTATTCTTTTTATTCCAACAATTAGGTTAAGCTTTTATTATTAGAAGAGGTAGTCTTCTAAAAATAGTTTATTCATTTGATCAAATTATTTCAGATAAATGATGGAGAACTGTCTTGATTCTGGTTGGATAAATAACACATTTTATTCTTCTAGTTGTTCTTCGGCACATATTAATTGTACATAATAATGTGTTCCACTGTGATATATTCCTACATGTATGGAACGAATTTTCGTTGTTTCCCTTCCAACCCGACTCATCCTATTCCTTTCCCCATGTGATCTCTCTTGTACTTTCATATCTTTTTGTTAACCCAGGTAGCTTAATTCAAAAGCAGGAGCCCTTCCCCATTTCATGGTGGTATATTGACAGGCAGGTCATCACTTGTGCTATGAATTCCATGGTGCCAAGTAGATATGACACTCTAATCTCAAGGAATGTCTGTGTGAAAAAAAGGGTTATGCTTTACAAGAAGGGAAAAAAGTCTATCTTTTGAGGGAATTTAATTCAGGACAGAAGGCCCCAGGACCCCAAGGAGAGACGTTCAGGGCTTGAACACTTAAGGAGAACAATGGCTAAGACTTTTTGTACTGGGGGAGAACTTGCTCTATCGTTTTCCCTTCCCAGTGGACACTGCAGACTCCCTTGTTGGGGAAACTGGACTGGGGGAGAAATTGTTTCCCTCACATGTATCTGAAAGCCACTTGATTTCACTGTTTATTCATTGAACAAATTTGCCCTGTGCTCAGATGATCTGTACATGACACAAGGCCAGCTTCCATCCTGGATTATCTAGGAAACTTAAAAATCCCTGAAACAATGAAAAAAATTATCTGGATGAAGTAAGACTTTACCTAACAGGAACTATTAAAAATCATTTTGTCAGTGATTAGTAGGATCTGTGGTAAAGTATCGATCCCGATTTGAAGTGTTATGGGACCAAGAACTGT
Source organism: Eospalax fontanierii (assembly GCA_035773235.1). Classification (NCBI taxonomy): domain Eukaryota; kingdom Metazoa; phylum Chordata; class Mammalia; order Rodentia; family Spalacidae; genus Eospalax; species Eospalax fontanierii. Next base: position 2,766,646 of record JAJHUQ010000048.1, on the reverse strand, counting down.
AGGAAGAACCACACAGACTCCAGATGTTCCAGTCACCCCAATTTATTAGCCAGCCAGTGACTGCACTTGTTGGTTGGGGATCTACAGAGCACAGTGTGGACTCAGAAGAGACCAGGTCTTATAAAGCATTCAAAGGGACTAAATGTTTATACAAGATTACACAGCCATGAGATATCTGTTCCTGCAGTAGGCAGGCAAGTAGCCACAGAAGCCAGTGAAGCATTAAGCTAGATAAACATTAGGCAAGATAAGCATTAAACAACCTTTTATAAAAGCTGTTAGTCATTAACTGAGACCGTCTTGATTCCTGGAGGTACTTTTCTGTGGTTAATTCTTTCTGGAACAACCCTATGGTGAAACTTTTCCTAAAACTGCCTGCAAGAGTCAGGAACAGGTCATCCAAGTCATTGCCTTATATAAAAATGGAGGAACTCAGGTCATGACACTAGGGGCACAGACAGCTAAAGTATTGATTGATTCATAATGGGGCTATGTTTTTAGGTCACAGCATAGGGTATTACATATTTGAACTTGCAACTATGACAGCATTCATTAGCTCAACTTGGTTAAATGGAAGTTTGGAGGGGCCACATGGACATGATGTCCACAAGTTAGTGAGAAGCTATGGACACGTGATTGCTCCTGGAACATAAAGTCAGTTTTATTGAAGGGGGTAGCCCCAGGTTGGTCAAGCAAACTCCAATAATAATTACACCCACAGAAGGATTTGCAAAACACAAAATGGACTCCACAGGGAGGGGGGGGATCTTTGGGTGGGTAGAGTGGAGTTAGGGAAGGGGGATATAATTAAAATACATTGTATGAAATGCTCAAAGAATTGATTTCTAAAAAGAAGACAAGGAAAAGTAACATAATAGTTACCTTAAAGAAAAGAGGAGATATGCACAATGGAAGCTCATTCAGCTCTAAGGAGAACTGAAGTTAAGACAGTCTTATAAGATAATAATAATTATATCATTATAATTCAGTCCCATTTGGATGGGGTTGAAGATCATTATTTTAAGTTAACTAAACAAGAAACAGTATTGGCTTCCTATGGGAAAAGATCTAATATGTGATCTATGAGTAATTCATTAAAGGTTGCCAACATCAGAACACTAAACTTCCAGTCTCTGAGGCATCCTTGGAGGACTCCTAGTTATGTTCTAGTTGGGCTAATTTATAACCTCACAAAAGCCACATAAGGAAGAAAGGGCTTATTTTCCCTCACAGTGGTAAACTGCCGTCTTGCCAGGGAACAGGACTGTGAAACAGAGTGCCATGTTGCACCCAGTGTGAAGAAGTAGAGACATGAATGGTCTACTGAATTTCTCCCTGTATAGTGCCCAGGATCCCCACCCGCAGCATGCCCTGAGTAGTCAGCTTTTCCCACATCGGTTGGTAAAATTAGGATAATTCCCCACAGACATTGCACAGAGGACCTTTGCCCAGGGTCTTCCACCTCAAATGGACAACAGTTAACCAACAGAAGCGTAACTGACATATATATTAAAAGCACTTATCCTAGAGTAAATGAATACAATGATGTCTATGCTGAATATGGATTTCTTGTAGCATGGTGGCTCAACAGGATGCCACCCAGTTATTTACCCAGCTTAGGAAGTGTATGATTTGTATATATTGTGGACATTTCCTCAAAATACACTTCTCCCAAGGAATTCCCACTGTGAAAGCATGCATAGCTGCACAGACATGATCCTAAGAACTTGGGAGAAAGGAGTAATTCAGAGAATCTATAAATAAAATAAATATTCTATAAATAATGAAGAAATGGACTTCCATGGAACCCTTTGTTTCTTTCCTAAAGGTCAGAAAACCCACACTTCCATAATTTAAAAAAAATAGTACTTATTACCTAGAACTCTTGCTTGAACCAAACTGCCAGTGTGCTGAGTATACTGTCAAATTTTCAGTCCTGAAAATAGACTGAACTTTATGTCAGGAAAAAAAGATCTCACTGTCAGTCTTAAAGGAAAAAAATTAAAAAATAATATAACAGAATATAAAGATATTGAAGCCCTGTACAAACAGTACAAATAGAAAATGAATGGTTAAACCCGTAGTCTGCATAGAGTTAAGAGTGAGGAGGGTCTGTTCTGTTTAGTACTAAATAATGGACTACTGGGCCTGGCACGGGAAGGGGCCTTACTTGTCCTATTACAGTACAGTTAGTTAATAGTGTGTAGTTACATAAGCAGAATTGTTCTGTATTTCTGTTGCATAGTGACAGTTGCCATATGTAATTTTAACTTTTAATATTTTTGTGGCACATGCATGTACACAGGCCACAACTTGATATAACATATCTTCAAACACTCTTATCCTTTTCTTCTGGATGTATGTGTGCATATTGTACATATTGCACATCTCTTCTTAAGTATGCATGTGTGTGCATGTGGAGGCCCAAGGTAAACCTCAGGTGCCTACCTCTTTCATTTTCCTCTTTATTTTTAAAAACAACGTCTCTCACTGAATTGGAGTTTGCAGATTTATCTGGAAAGACTGGTCAGCAAACTCGAGAGATCTACACTCTCTGTTTCTCCAGTCCTGGGATTACAGGTGCATACTGTCTCAAATGATTTCTAAATGCTAATTAAAATATCTCAGGCTGGATACATGGCTCACTGGTTAAGAACACTGGTTGCACTTGCAGAGGTACCAGGATTGATTCCCAGTGTGTAAATGGTAGCTTTGAACCACTTGTATCTCCAGCTCTTGGGCATCTAACACCCTTTTCTGGCATCTGCAGGCATCAAACATGTATGTGGTGCATGTCACATGCAGGCAAAACATTCACAGACATAAAATGGAAATAAAGAAATAAACTATCTCAAGAAAAACCCTGATATTTTGTTTAGGATTGGCACTGTGTAATCCCTGGATCAGTGAAGCCAGGGTATGAGGTTCACCCTTGAGTTGGTGGCCAGCCTGAGCTACGTAACAAGACCCTATTTCTAAATGAAACCAAACCAAGCATAGAACCCCAAACCTACCTAACCAGAAAGACTAAGGAGCATTTTGAAAAATATGTCTAAGAGTCCTCTTGCTGGGGAAAGGGTATTCCAGAGTTGGAAGTTGTATTTAGACAGAGTTCAGGATTTCAGAAACCCACCTGAGGAGTTCCGAAGAAGATGCTGGATACCCCTGGAACTGGAATTATGGATGGTTGTTAGCCACCATGTGGGCGCTAGGACTCAAACCCTGGGCCTCTGGAAGAGCAGCCAGTGCTCTTAACTGCTGAGCAATTTCTCAAGCCCCATAGAAGTCATTTTTATTTCACCAAAAGGAAATACATATGGCCTTGTGGTTCAACAGTAGCCTTTAAGACCCTACAAAGAATCATAGAAGGATGTGAAGATGGTGTAGAGTGTATGTGGTTGCCCTCTGGAGAATAAGTTTCCATGCTGACCTGCAGTGCCATAGGGAGAGCTATTTCTGTTCTGCTGTGTATTCTAAGTAATTCTGAGTTCAGCACCATGGCTGATCTGGGAGATTTCGCCAGTTTTGCCCTACTTGCTACTGTGTTTGGGAATCACAAATGATGATAGGGTGGATTCTTACTTATGATCTGGTCCAGGGTTGGGTGACCTACCTTGGTGGTAGAGCACTTGTGTACCATGTGTGGTGTCCCGAGTTCCATCTATATCACAGTATTAACAACCAACCAGACAACACCTTTCAGAATGGTACCTTTATCCCAGGATATACTGCATTCAGGAATTATAATAACACCTGTAGTATTGCCTAATTTAGATTGAACTGACTTTTATTATTATCTGACAATGCCACTTAGAGAAAAAATTAAATTGCTGAGAAATGCTCTAATATTGTATCAGTCTTTCCATTTTCTGTTTGTTTCACTTAGTACTTAATTTTTTATTTTTTTTCCCTGAAGTCACAAAATGTTCCTTCCCTTCTGTAGGTCGCTTTCTCTGTCCTCCATAAAAGCATTTGTAAGTGGAACCCTTCTGATTAATTGCTCCAATTTCTCTTGTGTTTGAACTTACACATGACGTTGAGCAGAATATAATTTTCTCACTTTGCTTTTGCCCAGGCAGGGGTCCTAAGTGGCTCCCGTGCAGGAGCTGTGTGCATTCCACTGGGCTGATTCTCAGATGCCCTTTAACTGAAAGGCAAGTGACATAATTACTGACTCCACAAATGCATCTCATGGTGAAGGATGTTTGAGCTGAAGCCAAACTTCCTTTCATTATAGCCTGGCCTTTCACAATCTCTGGAAGTAAAGAGGATTAAGTTCTGCTAACAAGAGTTGGCGATTACCCTTAGAATATTTTCTCAGGCTCGGAGCTAGCAAAACCTCTGTGTCTTCAGTGCACCTGTTGCTTGATAAACAGACTGTTTGTTAATCCTAGCACCCATTGGCTATGTGTTATGAATCTACAGTACCATCATTTGGAAACAAGCTATTCTAGTCTGCTCTTTAAAAATAGTTTACGTATATATGTCAATGTTCCTGTGTTCTGCAGTGCCTGTGGAGGCCAGAACAGAATGTGAAATCTTCTGGAAGTGGAGTTATAGATGGTTGTTAGCAACTTTGCCTGTGCTGGGCATCAAATATGGTCCTCTGCAATTGCAGCCAGTGCCCTTGACCCACTGCTGAGCCATCTCTCTAGGATCCCAATTCGCTTTCCATTGCTTTGATACAACACTTTAACCAAACACAACCTGAAGGATACTAGTGGCAGCAACTGAAGTGGAGACCACCAAGGAATGCAGCGTACTCGCTTGCTGGTCAGGATAGTGGTCAGCATGCATTCGAATACAACAGAGGATAACTTTCCAGACTGCACCACCCACAGTCAGCTGGGCCCTCTCACATTACTCATCAAGAAAGTGCCTCACAGACATGGCTATAGGCCAGTCTGATAGAGAAAATTCCCAATTAAGTTTAACTCTTCCCAGATGTGTAATATTGACAGGTGAAGCTATCCAATACAGAGACTATGAAAGTGTATCTATCTATCTATCATCTATCTATCATCTATCTATCTATCTATCTATCTATCTATCTATCTATCATCTATCTATCATCCATCTTTCTATACATCCATCTATCAGTGTATCATCTATCTATCTTTCTATCTGTCTGTCCATCTATCTATAAATCTTTGTTATCTTCAAAAGAGCTCCTGAAACCCACAGCATGTTGGGGTCGAGATGTTTGCAGTGGATTCTGATACAGGATCTTAACTTTCCTTTTCATTCTTTATCCCTTTTTTTATACACCTAATATTGAGGAATCCTTCCCTCCTCTCTTTCTCTTGGGTACTAGATGGATCTGGAGGTACTGCTGATCACTACAAGCAATTTTCTCCTAGAAGATAAAGTCTACATTCACTTCTGTGGATTCCCTCAATATTTTCAGAGTTTTGGCTTCCTGTGTTTATACCAGTACATCAGTAAGGCGGATGACGATGAATTTTCAGCTGTGTCTTCTGAATTCTTAATTTGGAAAGCAAATACAAGAAAATTGCTACATTGGAAGATTACATCAGAAATGGAATTCTTATTTTAATTTAGTACCTAGAAAGATTTGGAAGGATACAGTCTCTCTCTCTCTCTCTCTCTCTCTCTCTCTCTCTCTTTCTCTCTCTCCCCCCAACCCCCCCTACACACTTAGTGATGGTTAATGTTGTCAACATGACAGTCTCTAGAATCACCTAGGAGATGGCATCTGGTCATACCTATGGAACATGATGTTGATTGTATTAATGTCTGTAGGAACATCTGTCCTCTTTTGGTGACTGCATTCTCTATTTGGGATCCTGAACAGTGACTGGAGAAAGAGAGCTGAACCACAGTGTACATTCATGACTGTTTGCTTCATGTTTATAGAAACAAAGTGACCAGGTACTTCCTGTTCTTGGGGCCATAATGGATTTGACCTGTAAGCCTGAACAAATGTTTTCTTCATTATGTAGTTTTGTTAGGGTAATTTAACACAGTAAAAAGGAAAGAAACGAACACACAGACACAGACATACAGGCCAGATACACACACAGAGAGAGAGAATTATAGATAGATAGATGATAGATAGATAGATAGATAGATAGATGATAAAAATAGATTTACATAGAGATAGAAATACAGATAGAGATACATCTCCAGAGATGGAGAGAGAGAGATCTCTTCATGCCATATCCACATTCAGAAGCATGTTTTCCTAATAACACAGTTAGCTAAAAGGGCATATATAGCAGAAAGAAACTGTTCTTTGTAGATTGATTTCTTCATAGTAATTGTAATTTATTAAGCCTGGCCAGTCTCCAGTATTTGAAGTATTTGCAGCAAGAACATAGTCTGAGTACAGAACCCTCCTTGTTGGTAGATTTCCATTCAGGAACATTAGCCAGAAGAAAATTTAGAGTGAATATTTTGCATAGGACCACATTTCTAAGTCTTCCAGTCAATTGTAAAGAGCATGTAGTCACAGAGCCTTGTTAAAGGGTAATTAAAGGAAATCAAGGACTCACTGCAGTGCACTTAATTGATTCTAATTGGAATAAAAGGAATGGCCCAGAGTGGAAGAATAGCCCTTAATGGGAGTTCTGAAAATAACCAGGGAAAGCGTTAATTGTAGAAAGTCTGTGGCATATGATTATGGTATTTACAAAAAATAAGATCAACTTTTTTATAACCTTATCTATACAGAATGAGGCATTGGGGAGAAAACAGCCTTTCCACTATGGTATTTAAGAAAAGGAAGAAGAAGGCTTGATTTAAAGGGACCTGGTGCAGGTTAGAAGTCAGAAGAAAGATCAATGATAGTCTTATGTTTTCTGAGTTGTGGGAGATGAAAGTAGCACAATATTACTGACTGGGTGAGTCTTTTAAGAAAAAGGTTTCTCTGTCTTCTGCCGGAAGCCAGATTTCATCCGCATGTGCTCATGACCTTCTTCCTGAGGCACTTCTGGACCCCCAAGCACAGTGGAATGAAGGGCTGGATCTACCTTTGCTGCATCTTCCTGTAGTCAGATCTCAGAAATGGGTTTCAAAAATGGTGCAATGACAACATCTCTAAATAACCTCATCCAAGTAAGATATGGAATGGGAATTAAAGGCTAGACACAAGGAATCTGGGGAGAAGTAGTCCATGTCCATACCACAGCAGAGGAATCTAATGGCTATATGAGAAATGTTCTGCATAGACTCAAGGATTTGAACACTTGATCCCCAGTGTATTGGGTTGTTCTGAATTCCATGGACTCTTTAGGAGACATATGTAGTCTTCCTGGAAGAATTGCATCACTTCATAGCCTTGTCCCACATGCAGTGAAATATATGTGCTTCATATTTCTGAATCAAGATGTGAGTACTCAGTTTCCTCATCCTGTGATGCCTGCTTCTTGCCATGCCTCTCTATAGTGATGGACTCTGACCCTCTGGAACCATCAGACAAAATCAACTCTTTCTTTGATAAGGCATTGTAGTCATGGTGGTTTATTTCAGCTGCTGAAGGGTAAATAGAGTGTATCTCTGTATTATGAAATGTCCAGTAACACAACATCATATTTCTCTTTTGTACATACAGGTCAGAGAAATGTGCTGTGTAGAGAATGGGTTTCATCAGGGATATTTTGTGGCTTTTCTTAATTTTTGCAGCTAATTTCTGTGTTTTTTCAAAAATAGAGACTGCCCACCAGTCAGTCAAGTGATTCAACTTTATCTCTGATTCTCCCCTTCCTGACTTAATTTGCATATTCTAGCATAAGCATAATTCCCCTGGATTTGCCTTGTGTTCTTGAGGTCATCACAGGGAAGTTTTAGGTTGAGCCTTGTAGGTCTTTCATTTCAAGAGAGACATATGATATTTTAAAGGAAGTGCTCTGGACTTTGAAGGCTTTATAGTTTTAGAGGGGATGCTTGTGATGGTTAAATTTGATAGGATTAAGGATTATAATGGCAAACATACTTTTAGGTCTGTCTCTTCAGTAATAAATGTGGCAAGATCTGGTCTGAAATTGGGTGACAGCATCCCATGAGCTGGCATCTGGGTGTGAATAAAGAAATAAAATCATCCAAACACATACATTCATCTCTCTGTATTTTATGAATGGGGAGGAACAGCCAAATACATACTGTGGGACATCGCTGAAGGGTGTGCTTCCTCTTTCCTATATCTGTAATTCACTTTCTCTGTCACTACCAAGCCACCTTGTAAACTCTGCTCAACCAGTTCATTCACCAGAGTTACAGATGAAGACCCTTTTAATGATCTGGCAATCAATCACATGGTGGTGCTTCTTCAGACTAGAAACTGTGTCTTTTTTTATTACCTTTTGAAATAAAAGACATCATTATTAACGTGTATTAACTGTCCAGGTTAATGGGGCTGCACGTGACTCTTTTTTCCACACATGCACACAGCATGCACTGAGGTACCCCAGTTCCCTGTTCACCCCTGCCTTCTGTCATTTCCATCACTGTTAAGTAATTCATCACTGTTTACTATTCTTCATTCAGATTTTATTAAAAGTACATACAGAGAGAAAATGTATGAAATGTGTTTTTATGAGCCAGGCCTTTTCATTCAGTCATGATTGCAACTTATATCAAATTTTCTAAAGAAATGATGGCATGATGATTTTTTTTCTGTAGGGCCAAAGAAACTCCATTACCTGTATACTTTGGGACTATCTATATATGTGTTGTTGGACATGTAGTTGGGTTCCACAACCTGTCTGTTGTACATAGGGCTACTGTACATGTGGATATGTATTTCTATAGTACAATGACTTAGAACCCTTCAGGTGCATACCCAGAGGTGATTTATATGGAGGTTCTATTTTAAGTGTGATTTCCTCTGAATCTTATCCCTATTGATTTACATAGTAATTGATAGCTCAGAAGAACCACAGTCCAGGATGCTTTTGTTTGTATGTGATAGGTACCTTTATGAGTTTGCAGGCAAGCATATACCTTCTTAGAAAGAACGATACCTATACAATACTATGTGATCAAGAAACTTAGAAGGAAATGGTTGATATTAAAATTACTGATTTTATTCAAAATGTATGCATGGATATGTGAGCAGGAATTCTGCAGAAGGTGGAGAATTCTAGGAGAAATGTGAGTCCCGCAGATGGGGTAAACAGTTTAACATTTACTTTTGTATCATAAAACAAAGTCAAGAGTGTAACAGGATTTTCCTGTAATGTTTTTTTTTTTAATTTTACAACTTTGGATATCTCACCAATAATATTACTGTATATCCTTGTGAGACAGGCTCTCACTGACTAAGCCCAGGCTGGCTTTGAACTCTCAGTCCTTCTGCCTCAGCTTCCTTATGGGCAAGAAGTACCAGCCTGACCTCAGGAGCTATTATTACTTGAGTGCTAAATTATCCCAATGAATTTTTGTACAATAATATGTCCATTCTACTCTATTTGTCCTTTTTAAGAATGTTTGTCAATCATGAGTAATATACATGCCAGGAACTATAAATCTTAAGCTATGCCCTGAGTATGTCCCTGTTTTTCATTCTTTTTTTTCTGTGTTTCATAATGTTCCTTCCTTCCCCTATCAGTGAGAGATGTGGTGTCTTAATGGAAGCCTCCTGCCTGTTTGCAGGCTACCAGAAGCCTTCTCTTTCCAAAGATAGGATGGCTTTCGGTTATGTTCTGTCCTGAATACACGAAGTCTCTCTGGAGTAGATGACTCATGATTTAATACTGTAGGCTTGAGAACACAGAGTGCGCATTTTGGGAGAGTAGATGGAGCAGATCAGCCTTAACATTCAGCCTGAATCTAGCCCTCTTTTAATTTTAAAGGTCTAGTTTTATTTTTTATCTTTTATCATGTTCAGTTGTATGTCTCATGTGGGTATGTGTCCCTGTAAGTGCGTGCCTGAGAACCAGAAGTGCTGGATTCCTGAGGAGGTGGACTTACAGTTTTTTCCTCGGCTATGGTAACCAGGGTTCTGTGCCACTGAGCCTGGGTTCTGCAGCCCATGGATTGCTGTCCTCTTACCCAGCTTTTCCGTTGTGGCAACCCTCCCTCAACTGGCCTTTTGTCATAAACATTTAGTGTTACCCAGCTTTTCCATCCTGGGAACCCTCCCTCAAGTGGCCTTTGTCATAAACATTTTCTTTAGGCTGTGAAAATGGTATTTATTCACTTGAGTACTCTCTCTCTCTCTCTCTTTTTCTCTCTCTAATGGAATGGTTCCAATCAGCAAGCTCTATCTACTAAGGAATAGTCTGAGACTTCAGGGATTTTAGGGTGGGGACATCAGTGGAGTTGGGGGTACACACTGAAGTTCATTTTAACACCCGAAAATGATGAGCTCACACTGTCTTGAAATGTAACCTTGACAGTTCTGCCTTCTACCATCCCCTTACATTTTTACTCTCCATTTAATTTAAAACCCTGTGCCTGTGACCCCGTCTTTCCCAAGTTCAAGTATACATCATTGATGTTCTTTGCCCCTGGATGTCTCATAGTCTAGCAATGAGCGTAAACATTTAGGAAATACCTATGATGTCATGCCACTTCTGGTGCAGAGACCATCTTCCCCTCTCTAAAAGTCAATAATGATGTGTGTTCATATTCTCTCAGTGCTTATGTTTCTGTCTTTGTAGGATCTCTAGCCTGCAGGACACTGTTCCTGTTACATATCACATACATGTATGGCTTTCAAACACACATCCCAATCTATGGAGCAAGGTCATCCTCCCATGGATGGACACAGAGGAAGGAAATGGACTGCAACCACTCATATTGCTATGATGAATTTATAGACAGAATTTTCCCCGTGTCGTACTTGATGATGGAAGTTGGATTGGTGTATGCTGGCATCACTCAAATGGGTTCCACAGTGGAAAGCCTTAACAACAATTCAGTGAACAGTTTAAATTAGTTTTCCTTTATGCCTTACAAACATATATATGTCAAGACTATAAAAACATATATTCATGCCGAAATCCATATGGTGGGACATGGTCTAATACTCACAGGTTCCATCCTGGTACTGGGACCATGTTAGAGATAATAAAAAGGAAGTGTTCATGTTTCAAACCCTTCAGCACGGGAGCCGGTGGGGTTGAAGTGGGAGTGAGAAAAGGCAGTGTGTGTACAAAGTCCCATGCCACTGCCACATACCGCAACCCAGATAGGTAACACCAGACTCCACAGTAGGCGCTAACTTAACTATTTTAGAACTGACTCTTCTGTAGATTGCTGTGTTTATGGCTGTCTTATTAGAATGGATAATTAGCATCATTTATAACAGTACTATTGATTATCTGCAGAGTAGAAGACATCGAACAACGAACTGGAGATTTAAAGGACTGGCAAAGTCTTCGTTCTGAACTTAAAGAGTTTAATAAATTCATATTTTTGTGGGTGTTGTGTGAGTTTTGCTGAAGATGTGAATACATGTCTGTTTCCCCTAGGCCTCTGAAGACAGACCAAACAAACAGTTCTACCAAAGTCCACCTTGGTGAACCATTATTTTATGGGGGCTCCTTCCAGGAGTATGGGAGAGAACTGACTCTTAGGAGCCTAGGAGACTATTAGATCAGTGGTCAGTCAATGCAGAAATAATCCCTCAGCTTCCACCAGCTCTAAAGAAAATGGTTCAACAGCTGGTGAAACCTATGTCAGTAACCCAGGTATCTGCTGTTTCCACCGGTAAAATTTGCCAGTAACCCAGGTATCTGCTGTTTCCACCTGTAAAATTTACAAAGTGTATTTATTGATTTATGGCTTTCTTTGTTCTGTGACTACAAAAAGTTTATGAAGCCAGCATGTGAAACAATGGGAATGTTTTCTGCAGATCGTGGTCATTCATATTTATCTCAAAAAATACACGAACTCTTAATTGACATGAAAGACATGTGTTGCACTGACAAATGTATCATGCATACATAAAGCTCTCTAAACTGACTCAAACATACTCCAAGTACTATAAAATATAAAATAAACCTAACGTGTGAACAGCAGTTTTCAGCAAAATGCATCTTGTTAAAGATTCTGCAGGGTTCCTTATCAGATCACAACTTCATGATTACCTCGAATTGGAATGATGCAGATGAAATGTTAGATTATCTTGGGCTATCTTTAACCCATTCTGTTTTCTCTGGATATATATGTACATGTACGTATTTTCCCAAACTAACATGGCAATGTTAAGGTGTAGGACTTCTGTGTACAGCAAAGATAATATATGGACATTATATAATATATAGTAATAGAATTGATTTGGACATATTTCTATGTCTTTTGGATGTTAGCTCTGATACTTATGAACAAATACAACATTAAATCATTTTAGGCATTAGTTTTATATAAACTCTGATTAAATGAATCCACATATGAGGAGATGAGGGAGGAATACTCATGCATAAGAGGTGCCCCAGTAATACTGGAACAGATTCTCTGGGTAATTTTGTGGGACTGAAGTAAAGGACATGAGTTCTGACAGTGTGGTGCTTGGATAATATTTTTAAAATATGAACTCCTAAGGGCATGTGACCTGCAGCTCCTTCCCACTACTACTCTCCCACTTCTTTAGGATAGAGTACAGCTATATGTTATGCCTTCCGCCTGCAACAGAAGAAGGTATAAGTATCCTGTATTTCATTCCCCTGTCTTCTTTAAACATAATCATTTGAGGTATCCCAGCATTGCTACGCTGAGAGCAATTTAAAACATCACTGTGGGTTCGGGAGATGTGTCAATGTGCAGATGTGCTTTCTGGGCAGCGATGAAGACCTGGGTTTGAATCCACAGTACCCATGTAAAAGGTCCATGTGGACTCTAATCTCAGTGTTGTAGGATGCAGAGACAGGAGAATCATGATCACAGAGGCTTTCTGGTGGCCAGACTAGCTCCAGTTTTAAAGAAGGACATTGTCTCAAGGTCAAAAGATGAAATGTGATAAAGCAGGCCAGGAGGTGAGATCCTCCCCTGGCATCATGTTCACACCCAGGCAGGCACACACCATACAAGTATAATTATTCTCCTCAGTGTATATTTGTATTGAATATTTGTTCATTTCATACAATGTATCTTAATCCTGTTTCCTCCTCCCCATCCCGTTCTGTATCCTCCCATTGCACCTCTCCTACCGAATTCCATGCTCGCTTTCATATGTGCTAAGGCCTATCAGGTCAAGTTGCTATACCCAGATGTCCCTCCATGACCATCCATCCACTGGAATCTAGTCACTAGACTAGACAGTCACCCATTAAATATCAGCTCTTCCTCACCCAGCAGTAATCAACTGCCAATAGTTATTTGCCTTAGATTGGGGTCTGCTGCCCATGTCTCCAGTTCCTTGCTGGGTTTTTGTCTGCTTGAGTTTGCATGGGTCTTGTTCATGCTGACACCATTGCTGTAGGTTCATAGGAGCAGGATTCCATTGGCCTGAAACCCCATTTCCTTGTGGTCATAAGCCAACCTGACTCTTACAATCTTTATGCCCTGTCTTCTACAGCGATCCTTGAATTCTGGATGGGTGGATTTTAATAGAAGAACCCTATCTAGTGACATACCCTCTACATTTCCTATTCTCTATGTTTTGGCCAGTTGTAGCGTTCTGTATGTCACATTTTGCACGTGGAAGATTCGCTGATGAGAGTTGTATTAGTATTTTCTTTATCCCTTGTTCCTCGAACCTTAGGTGTACTGGTTCCTAAGAACCTCTTGTGGAGGGATGGGCATTGCTCCAACACTTATTCTGTGGGTGACTGACAGGTTCAGGGTTCGAGAAATGCAGCAGACAGAAGGGACCAGACTCCGCTGGCAGCTAACAGGACCTGGCTTTATTGAGAAAAGACCAGATGGGACTAGCTCCTCCGCACCCACGAGTGGAGAAACGCTAGCCCCCCTTGGGGGCTAGTCATCCCGAAGAGATGGGGGGAGGCTAGCCCCCCAACCCCCATCTTGGGGCTGGGGCTCCGGGGAACTGGGCTGGCGTGATCAGCCCAAGTCTGAGTCTCAAAGCCCAGTGCAGCACCAGCAGCAGAAACACCAGCAGCAGAAGCACCAGCAGCAGAAGCAGAAGCACGTTGTCCAAGTCCCCAAAAGCCTTTCAAAAACCTTTAGCCACCTCCTGGCTTTTAGGGGATGGGGGGTTGCCATGACATCTGATTGATGCTTAAGGCAAGCTTCTGGCCAGGAAGTAGTCCTTTTCCAGAGCTGTTCCTGAATTCCTTGCTTATCTGCCAAGGAATTTGGGATCTGGAGCAGTTTGTAAGGCTTAGATAAGCTCTGGCTCCAGGTTTCCTCCAGAGTCTGAAACTGTTGGGGGGTTTCATTCACACCTTACAGTGACCAGTTGTGGAACTCTGTCATAGTCTCCATCTGGTGCAAAAACAAGTTTCTGTGATGAGTGGTGAATGCAATACTTGTCTGTAAATATGGGGATCCATATGTAGCATACACTGAGAAATTACATTTCTCTAGAGATATGGCAGAGATAGGGATTTCTCGAGCATCTGAGCATCTATGACCTCTCTAGTCATGTGCCACTCATGAATTCCCTTTGTTATAAAAGGGATTTAAGTCCAATTAGATAGCTGTGGATTACCCCTAGATAAAAGAACCACTACTGCCCCATTATCGTTTCTTGTGCCAGTCATTGTTGTGGTTATTAGGCTTTAAAAGTGGGGTTTGGTCCCTGATTGAACCTTTGCAGCTTGATTTTTAAAAAGCCAAAATAAGTCGCTAGAACAAATATCTTGTTTTGCAGAGAAAAATGTTGGTTTTAGAGTGCTAATGGACAGGGCAAACTTTATCAACTAATTAACAATCAAGATGCGAGCCCGAATAATTTGCTGGACTCTCTGTGCCAGCCAAGGATGTCAAAGCAGTCTTGATGCCTAAGGAACATGTCAGGGAAGAAAAGTGTTTTTTGTTTGTTTGTTTGGTTGGTTTCCTTCTGTTTTTAAAATCTAAGATGTCTTGATATTGGTGGAAAGTAAATCTGTTAAATAAACTTGACAGGGATGAGCTAGGAGCTTATGTTGATTTATTTTGCATTGCAGATTAATGATCTTTACCTCTTCCCCAGATGCAGGCGTGCATATTCATTTTAAATTATAAACATTAAACAAACACCAAATATCCACTGGCATTGGGGAACAGAAAACAACAGCTTTATTATTTTGTGTTCCTAAAACCTGTTCCTCCTCGTTCGGCCCCCTCAAACACACTGTTTGGAATTTGATTTCAGAAACTTTTTGATATTTTATAATCCAGAACAAATGAATTGCTTACTTTGACCCAGAGAGAAAAATAAAATCGCCACTTCTGCAGCCTTCTGTGACTGGCCTTTTTTTTTTTTTTTGACAATTATCTGTTTTGATCTCTCCATTTACATTACATTTCAGTCCATGTTTTCCTCTTTTGTGGAGGGGTTTTTCATACATCAATATTTGATCATCCAGGTCTCCTATAAAAATATCCAAATATCCCCAATATATTTCATTTTGGCTGCAGGACATGCGAGAATATTTGCATATCCCGTAGTCTAAAGCTTATGCAGTCATTTTTGTTTTCACACAATGTTTTAATTGATTCTTGCAATTTTCATACAGCATAATTTTAGGGTATCTAGGGCCCCTCCCCTCCCCCAACTTCCTCTTATCCCCCCCAATTTAATGTATTCTATTATATGTAATAAGACCCATAGATTTTAATTTGTGTCTCCAAATATCCAGTGCACACACTGGAACCTGGTTATCGTACCAAGCCTGCCATGCTTGGAAGGGACTGACCCTCCTTGCTTCCATCTGTGCCATAATTTCCCGAGGTGGAGTCAGGATTTTCTTACCGCCCACATATCTAAGTCTATGCTGGGAGTTTGTTTGTTTTTCTCTGGTTTGGGCTTGCATAGGACTTCTGCATTCTGTCAGTTTTGCTGTGTGTCACATGACTGACTGAAAAGCATTCTGGAAATCTCTCTTGTCATCCCCTCCTCCCTTAAAAATAAAATATTTAATCCAATTTTATGTGGATGAGTGTTTGCCTTCATGTATGTATGTATGCTATATGCATGCCTTTTGATCTTGGGAGGCCAAAAGAGTGAGCTGAGTCCCCCAGAACTACAGTTACAGATGGGTTTGAGCCACTGTGTGGGTTCTGGGAATGGATCCTGGATCCTCCCCAGGAGTAGTAAGTGCCTCTAACCAGTGAGTTGTCACATCTCTCCAGCCCCAGTTTAGTACCCTGCAATTTCAGTTGCCCATGGTATTGTCCAAAAACATTAAATGAAAACAAGAAATAAATAATTCCTATGATGCATTAAATTATCTACCATTTTGAATAGCCCTCCAGCCTGATGAGTATTTTTTTTTCAGTTTTCCAATATGATATGCTACCTACTTTTCAGTCTCTTTGCTGCCATTTTGGACATTGGATGGATTGCTGGAGTTTAGAGCTATTGTTCACACTGTGACCTCAATGTGCATCACAATGCTGGCTTCATCTGGGTCCCCTCAGTTCATCATTACCTGAAATCACTGTCTTACATCATCAAGAGAAGACGGGGAGGGGCTGGAGAGATGGCTCAATGGTGAAGACCTGTGCTCTGTTCCCAGCACCCAAGTGGTGGCTAACAACTGTCCCTAATTCCACTTCCAGGAATCCATCTCTTTCTGGTGTATTAGTTTGCTTTCTGTTGTTGTGATAGAAACACTGACCAGGGGAACTTATTAAAGGAAGAGTTTATTTAGTTTATGGTTCTAAATGGGCAAGAGTCCATTGTGGTGTGGAGGCATGGCGGCAGAGGTGACTGGAGTAGACACAGAAGCTAAGCACTCACATCTTCAAGCAGGCACAGGAAGCAGGAAGCCACTGGAGATCCCACAAGGCTGAAGATCTCTCTAAACCCAGCCCCCGTGACGTGCTTCCTGAAGCATGGCCACACGTTCTAGGACCTCCCAAGACATTACCACAAATTGGGGACAAACTGTCCAAATACTTAGAGCCTCTGGGGGACATTTTTCTTCAAACTAGCACCTCACAGCAGGAACCTGGAAGCAGGTGCTGAATCAGAGACAGTGGATCAACACTGCTTACTGGCTTGCTCCCCTGGCCTCTGCTCAGCCTGCTTTCTTAGACCACACAGGACCATGTGCCCAGAGGTGGCACTCCCCCAGTCCAGTGGACCGGGCCCTCCTGTATCACTGAGCAATCAAGAGAATACTCCACAGACATGGGCAGGTATGAAAGTATCCAGCACCAACTCTCAGTTTGATTTATGGCCCCAGGAATCTGAATAGGACAAAGCCCAGTGCCAGGTTGCCACCTTACTATGCCACCAACTATGCCTGATTTTTCTAATGGATTTTACGGTCTCTCACTATACCTCCACCAACTGAGGTATTCAAACACATGAGTTTATGAGGGGCATTTCACATTCTGTATAAATTATTCCCAAGCACTATGCATCTTTTTCCTCTTGTGTCATCTCATCAGAGAACAATTTCCATGAGGTACTTACATGGTCTGAGTCATGATACCTTCTAAAATTTACAAGTCCAAGTTTTAACATACAGAGATGATAAGAGATGGATACTTAAGAAGACAGATTGGACGTGGATTTGGAACTACTGTGCATGAAATCAAGTACCTTAGCCTTGGGAGCCTTGGGAGATGCTTGATACCATTTGCTATGGGAGGCTATCAGGAGACAACAGGTGTTTACATAGCATCCTTCACTGGACAATTAACCTGTCTCCTCAGTCTACAACTTCCAGCCTACAGAAGTGGGAACTAAATGTGCCTTTTGTGTGTAAGTCTGTGGGAGGTCATTAGACTACCTCAAGCTAATAGGTTGATGGGTTATGTCTCTGATCAGAGAAGTGAACCTAATGCCTGAATTCACCCTGCCCCACCATTACAATGCATATGTGCAATCTATACCCTTAAGGCATAAGGAAGTAAGGTCATAAAGTTGGGACCTTGTGGATGGTATTGGTGTCCTTAGTTACATGACCCCAGAGAGCTGCCTACCATCCCTCCCTGTAAGGACTGTGAGGAGGGGCCATCTATGAACCAGGAAGGCACCTTAGCCAGACACCCAGCCTTGCACACACGGACTGCATCACCTTCCTACAATCTGTACTCAATGGGTTTCTGTTCTTCTTGTACGCAATCAGTTTCTGTTCTGTGTGACCTAAATGGTCTATAATGTTTTCTTGGAGCAACCCAACAGAGTTAAAACAGGTTATGAGTTTTAGAGTCCCAGTTTCTGTGGTGACTGTAAATTTTTCTGCCCACAAAATGCTTTTTGAGAGATGTATGCTTTCTTTTTCACAGAATCTGCAGTCCAGTTTACTTAGCGACACAAACCATTAACTAACACCTTTCTCCTGCAAAGACATATGTTGGAATATGTTGCTTCTACCATGCTGGGTGAAGTGTGTTGCTGATACACAAAGCTTCACAATACAAACAAGTGTGTCATGCTTTGAGCCACATCCAGGTCATGCTTTGAGCCACATCAGCTATGAAATAAAACATGATGGTTTCACCATGGGACTTGGGACATTTTTAATTAGTTTTTGGATATGCAATTTAAAGCTAACCACAAGGTTCAAAATGGTGTGAATAGTGTAGGACCCTTTAGGAAACAACTGGATGAATGTATGAATAAGAGGAACTTCACCAAGATAAGATAGATATTTTCATCTTGCTGGTGTAACAGCTGAATAAGAAACAGACATCAAGGTAAATTAATAAATAGATTTTTTTGGTTGAGTGTGGATTTATGAATTAGTGGTGTGTGTGTCTGTGTGTGTGTGTGTGTGTGTGTGTGTCTGTGTCTGTGTTGGTGTCTGTGTCTGTGTATAGAGACCAGATTCTGAAGAGTTGTTGGACTTTTGTTTGGTTTTGAAATTTATTTCTTACTTTCACAATTTCATACATACCCACACACACATATGCACATACACATGTGCCCACCACCAAGTGTGCCTCCCTTAAATTGTCATTGGTTTAGTATGGGGATAAGAACATGGCTCAGGAAGACACTTGCTCATCTTTCTGTCATAGGAAAGGTCACAGGAAGATGGCTGGCTACCCACTTAATCGGAGGTTTAGTGAAAGTCACTGTGTCTAGTAAACAAGAGAACAGTTAACTTAGCAATATACCAAGTATCCTACTCAGGACTCTGCACATACATGGGGATGTGTCTAGACACACAGACATACATGCATCAGACACACACATTTTAAATAAAGTAAATTATATGTATCTAATCTAATCAACAAATGGAATTAGATCACAGATGTTGATATCCTTTCCTTGCAAAGACTGGAATACCTACCAGCTCCCTCCCAGGCTTATGCTCAACTAGCTTTCTTATACAGCTCAAGCTTACCTGCACAGGGATGGATCTTCCCACGGTGGGCTGGCCCCTCCTACATTCAATGAGCAACCAAGAAAATGCCCCACAGATGTGTCCACAGGTCAATCTGGTATACCAATCTCCCCTATTCAGGTTTCCTCTTTCCCTTTCGGATGTGGCAAGTTGATTGTAATAATTTGCCAGAACAAATATCTGTCCTTTCAGCATTCTACCATAGGTGGAAGAAAAGGTCAAAAGAACCCCAGTCTCTTAGAGGACCTACAGGCAGGTAATGATGGCTGGAGGTTGGGATGTCATATCCGTTTTAGTAGTGTAACAACTGGTCTGTTTCCCGCACTTGGCCAAATACGCCCCCATCCACATATATGCCTGCAAACTTAACTAAATGTGGTGCGTCATACTTGTATACAAGGGATTTGCATTTAAAATCAAAATATAAAACATATTCTACTTGGGCACCGTAAAATGTTGGGTTCTTAACAGGAATAAAAGGAAAACTACAGATTTCAGACTGCTTTGTAAATCATACCTGGTACAGGCTGTTTTTTAAACTCATAAACAATCTTGGAGGATAATTAGCTATGCTCTTTGATTTTGGCAAGGATAAGTTCCTGTTGCTTGGATAAATGGGAGATCAAAGCACCTCTTCCACATGGCTCTTCTTGATAGCAGGCATCCTAGAGAATTCCAGGACACCTACACAGCTGGAAAGAACACACATCTTATATCATATTTATCTGTTCATTAAATAAATGCATCCACAAAACTCCCTGTTTTCAAATGTATTCCAGCCTTTTCAAGGAAAGGATATCAACACCTGTGATCTAATTCTATTTGTTTATTAGATTAAATACATATCATTTACTTTATTTAAAATGTATGTGTCTGATGGATGTATGTCTGTGTGTCTAGACACATCCCCATGTATGTGCAGAGTCCTGAGTAGGATGCTTGGTATATTGCTAAGTTAACTGTTCTCTTGTTTACTAGACACAGTGACTTTCACTAAACCTCCGATTAAGTGGGTAGCCAGCCATCTTCCTGTGACTGCCCCCATGCCAGAAAGAGAGCAAGCATCTTCCTGAGCCATGTTCTTATCCCCATATTAAACCAATGACAATTTAAGTGAGGCACACTTGGTGGTGGGCAGCTAATAACAAACTTTGGGGACTCATTTAGATTTGAGTACTCATGAACACTTTCAGTCTTCTTGAAATTGAATTGCCCTTTCCCCCATTATTCTAATATGCCCCATCACATTTAAATCAAATTGAAATGACATTCCGATGCATTGCTGTCTGGTTCCATTTTAGTCCTGTATGTGTATGTATGTGTGTCTGTGTACATGTATGAACACACATGAATGTAGTAACTGTGGAGGCTGTAAGAGGGCAATGGATCTCCTGGTGCTAGAGTCACTCAGTATTGGTACCAGGAGCCAGAATCAGGTCTTCTACATACTGATAACCAGTGTTGCATCTCTCCAACACCAAACCATGATTTTAATCCTTCACTTTCCAGTTGTGTTTATTCAAAGCTACAGTTTCTCATATTTGAAATTCCTATATTGTTATGTAGTTCTGAAAATTGTTTCTTGGCAACTATTAAAATTTATCTGAATCTAAATTAAAAGGCATTTGAATTATCATCTAGTGTTTATTTATAATTGGTAGCATTTATCTATCTACCTATCACCTATACACCTATACACCTATATATATATATATATATATATATATCATCTATTATTCTATCATTTCTCTAATGTACCATCTATCTGCAATGTCTGTCTATGTATCTCTATCTGTCTATCTGCATACAATCTCTCTACATGTCTGCAATCTATCTATATGTCTATGTATATCATATCTGCTATCTATCTATCTATCTATCTATCTATCATCTATCTATCTATCTGCAATTTCTTTCAATCTGTCTATATAGCTATCTATGTATCTATCCATCTATCTATATCTGCAATTTCTTTCTCTATCTGCAGTTTATGTGTGTATCATCTCTCTGTAGTTTCCATCTGCATGTATGTATGTATATATCTATCTATCTATGTCTATCTATCAGAAATCTATTATCTGCAGTCTATCTATCTATCATCTATCTTCTTTATTCTATCTATCTACCTTCAATCTATCTATAATATATCTACCTATCTTTTATCTCTCCTTTTTGGTTTCATTTATCTAATCTACTGTCTATTGATCCACTCTACACTTCTTGTCTGTCTTACTACCTGACCTATCTGCCTCATCTTCTGTTGTCCTTCTATCTTTTTTCATTCCTCCTAACATATCACCTGTTAAGAAAACCTTTTTCTGTTTTTCGAAATCCTAATGAGGAACCTCTTCTTTTTCGTGACTGCAGTTACTGTGTTTAAATGGACGTAAATCTTTAGTGGTTAGGATGCATCTTCAAAAGATTTTTCTGCAAAAATTAACATTCATTGCAATGTTACAAGTCAGGTAGTTGACATGTTGACATTTATATACCTCCCCTACACAAATTCTCCAGATGTTCAAATACACCCACCAACAATTATATGCATTAACCCTGGATTCTTGTAGTTCAGTGTTAAAGTAATGAAGATCAGTTGAGGTGCTTTCAAACCACAGAGGTCATTTAATAAAATCTAGAGGTGTTTTAATGTTTCTAATTGTGTGTACATGTAGTGGGGAGGAGGGTATACAACCACATGAGATCCTAAAATACACTGGAAATTATACTGTAAAGAATACCTTCCACCAGCAGGAGTTATGTGGACCACCATAACAATGGTGCTAAGAGCGAAACTGTCTTTTTGTGTGTTATATTGTTTACATGACTAGCTGTCATGTGGGTGCTAGAAACTGAACCTGTGTCTTATTAAAAGAGAATCCAGAGATTTTCAATATTGAGCCATCACTCTAACCCTTCTGGCTCCTGCCTCTTAAACCTTCTAAAGTTGTAGATACAGAACGAGGAGAAAGTTGATCCACCATCCCCAAGCATTAAGTCTTGCTTTGACTTAATCTGGAGGTTTTTAAGATCCATGTGATTAGTAGGTACTCTGTGATAGTAGGTGCTCTCTTCTGCTTTGCATTGGTGAACTTATGAATAACCCCAGAATCCTGACTGAATTGCCTTTGAACCTCTGAGAACTCTTAAGTGTGTTGAATGCTCTGTTATGGAGACTGCATCTTGCCATAGTCTAGATGCCATCTTGCATCTAGACTACATGGTTTAATTCTGGGAAGCTATAATCAAAAATTATAGTGAAGCCCCATGACTTGAAATTACCTCGTCGAAAGCCTGTTAAGCATTGTGAACTGACCCATGAGACGGCAGACCATTTCCCTCTACTCTGGGGTATGTGATTACGTATGTCTAAGTCTCTAGTAGTTGCGCTTACTATTTTCTGTGCTGCTTAACTTCCTATGTGGCATCTCTTTCCCACACAGGTGGTTGAGGTCAATTTCCCAGAACTCCAGGGAAGTGAACATTGTTGATGCCAGATTTGCTTTCCTTATAACAAAGGGTTGGAGAAGGGAAGGGTAAGGAGTTGGTAAAGTGCTGGCTAGGCAGACATGAAAGTCTGAAGGTGTGGTACTCTGTTCTTCCAGTGCCAAGGCTCAGGATGTTGTCCCTGGGGTGGTGGGACAACCAGCCTAGCTGAATTAACTAGTTTTAGGTCAATGACAGATCTTGTCTCTCAAAACAAGATGTAAGGCTCATTAGGAATAGCACCCCAGCGTGACTTCTGGCCTCCACATGCTTATAGAATACCTGTAGTAGCATGTAGACCCAGTGAGCAGATATACACATTGACATAGTGGTGCATGCCTAAAATCTCAGAAGTTGGTAGGTAGAGGCAGGAACATTGTACGCTGAGGCCAGTCTGGGTTACAGAGTGAATCCCTGACTCACAGCAACAACAAAAACCAGTTACCTCTTTGCAAAAAGAAGGTGCCAGAAGAAAGAGCAAATGCAAGTTTAAAAGCAGGTCTTTCAGGACAACTGAATTCGCCACACATGTCATCACTTCTTTCCAGAGACTGTCTGTGTCTTAATTTTGTAGAAATTGGATCACCAAGTGGCAGACACCCAAGTGTTGTCTGCAGGAGAATTCACAGATAGAAACAGTCAAATAAAACAGACATTTACTGCAATGGTATTTTTCATTTTCAAAGATACAACACAAATTTGTTTTTTATTGTTGTTGTTGTTGTTTTTTTCAGGCAAGACTTCCCTAATCCCAGCCGACCTGGAACTGAGTATGTGATCCAGGCTGGCCTGGATCTCACAGAAAGCCACACACAGCCCCTCCCAAGGACCAGAATTAATGGCTTCTGCCTCCAGGTCTGGCACAACCCAAACTTGCAATGAATCTTTATTCAACCCTTAGTAACACTGTCTAGGTATACACTACAACTTCCCCTCCAATGGCATTACTGTATAATGTTGGAATTATGATATATTCCTGTTAAGAAACCCCAGCCCTTTGCCGTCAGCTGATACCTAGTTGCCAGGGATATTCCTCTTCTAACCCAGGACTACTCTGAATAGCTATAAATTTCTTAGCAGTGGACTTACCAATGTTTTAGTTAGCTAACATGATACTTAGAGATGCAGTCCTTGTAATGCCTACTGACATATATTTGATTCCCATACTCTGTGTCCATGCATACCATTCTTAAAGTCCTATTTCCTAAGCTGAAGGGCATGATGATTAGAACTGCTCTCAGCTCTTCATGTAGACTGTAGCATCAGTAGCAGATCCGATTTGGCATGCAATGACTTACAAATCTGCAAAAATGTGTTCACTCTTTGAATTGTGAATGATATTCTCATGTGATGAGTGCAACAGGGAGCCTCTGAAGTGCTCTTACCATGTTAGTTTACAGGTCATTGAATTTCAGGACCATGGAGCTGTGATTATTAACTTTCACCATGATTTATAATCATTTATGGTCCATCAATATAACTTGAGAGGATCCAGTATCTCCCATGAGACAAACCTCTGAACATGTCTATAAGGGCATTTCTAGACTGAGTAAATGAGGTGGAAAGACCCACTCTGAATGGGGTTAGGATCTTCCCATGGGCCCAGTCCTGACCTGATTAACAAGGAGGAGTGAAATGAACCCTTCCTTGTTTAAGTTGCCTTTGAAAGGTTTTTAGTCATGGAAGACTTCTTCATAACTACACATGCAATGCACTAAGCCAGTGAGAATTAATGTCCAAATCTTACTGTCATTCCATCACTCGCATAACACATAGAAAGTTTATGTGTTTAAGCATTTACCAATGCTTATTCATGGAGGATGATGCCAGATGTCTATGCAAGGAAAAATAAATTATACACCTGTGCATCTACATATAGGGTAAACAAGCAATTTCCTTAAACATTTAAGAAACTGTTTTTGAATATTCATTCAGAAATAACAATTGCAATGTCCGTTCAGAATGATCTTCAGAATCAACATGAGGTTTCACGGAGGACTTGTGCTGCTTGGCACTGGGGAGATGGATGAGCGATTAAGAACACTTGCTGTTCTTGCAGAGGACCCAGATGGAAATGTCAGTACCCAGATATTTTGGTACTGACATTTTGTTTCACCTGTAACCCAAGCTTCAGCAGGTCTGACTGTCTCCTCTGACCTCCATAGGTACCAGGTATCCACTCACATACATGCAAGCAAACATTCATATACATAAAAAAGGACTCGTAGCATGATTCTTACCTTTTGGACATATGTAGAAGAGAGGGAGTATATCCTACAAGTGTCACAGCCAATATCCTAGCTTGTGTCTACCCAGTGAAGATGAAGATGCATTTATTACAGAGGAAGATCTTCCTAGAAGGGTGTGGTACATGGTGTGACCAAGACAGCAAATGTTACAGTGATGTTTGCATTGCACTGATTGTGTTTGTCTTATGTCCCATTAGGCTGACGTGACATTTATGCAATGAATCACTGCCCTTGAGAGGTGCTGGATTGCCACAACATCCTTGGACAGTACTGGATCGGCTGGTGTCTGGTGTGATGGCGTCACCCTTTGGAATGGGTTTCAAGAAAATCTACGTGTTTCGTCATCACACAGGGCTCTTCCCATGAGCACACACAGCGGCAAACTAAATTATATCTTCTGCTGGATTTTTGCTGTAAAAAATCCCTCTCTCCCCTGCCCGCTCTGTTCCCTGGGCCTCCTCACCACTGCAGAACTGTGCATGTAGATGTGAACAATGTCGAGACCCAAGAGACTGCTTTGGCTCCCCTTGTTCTGTACACACGTCTGTATCATGTTAAACTCGAATGTTCTCTTGTGGATAACGGCTCTAGCCATCAAATTCACGCTCATCGACAGTCAAGCACAGTATCCCGTTGTGAACACAAATTACGGCAAAATTCGGGGTCTAAGAACACCATTGCCCAATGAGATTTTGGGTCCGGTGGAGCAATACTTGGGGGTACCTTATGCCTCCCCTCCTACTGGAGAGAGGCGCTTTCAGCCTCCGGAGCCCCCTTCGTCGTGGACCGGGGTTCGCAATGCTACCCAGTTTGCTGCTGTGTGTCCCCAACATCTGGACGAACGCTCCCTGCTACACGACATGCTGCCCATCTGGTTTACAGCCAGTCTGGATACTTTGATGACCTACGTTCAAGACCAAAATGAAGACTGCCTTTACCTAAACATCTACGTGCCCACAGAAGACGGTGAGTACTTGGTTATACAGAAGGCAACACCTGCTGGTGCGTGTTCAAGATGTTTGATGAGAAAGTTAAAATGTTCTCTGAGTAGGATTTAAGCTCTCTATATTAAATTTAATCTGATGCATCTGTATCCTGTGTCCTAATTGCATTTCCAGAGGACCTGGTGGATAACAGTAACTGTTAACTTTATTTAAATGTGTTGCCTATATTATAGAGCTGCATGGTTTAACTGCAGAATCTAAACAATGGGACCAAATTATACTAAAATGTATGCTTGAATTTGCTAAAGGAATGACTCTAAGAACCATGCAGTTATGAACATTCAGATGAAGTTTGCAGCCTGAAACACAGAAGTCGTAGTCCCTTCAAGAGGTACATATTAATATTTTTTTATTTGTCATAGGGAGAAATGATTTTGTTTTTCAAATAATATCAGATAGTCAAAGAAATCAGTAGACATCATTGTACACAATCTATGGTTACAAATTTTGAGTCTGCCTTAACAACCACTTTACCATATTTACGTATCAACAGATCATACTAGCTATGATATACAATATCCTTACTTAAAAAAAAATTCCCTTTCTTGTTTGCAAAAAGAGCAGGAAAAATCTGATTTTTTTAAAAAGCAAAACTTTACTTCACTGAAATCTGATAACATTTCAATATGTCATCTCCAGGAAGATTATAAATTCATTA
Source organism: Eospalax fontanierii (assembly GCA_035773235.1). Classification (NCBI taxonomy): domain Eukaryota; kingdom Metazoa; phylum Chordata; class Mammalia; order Rodentia; family Spalacidae; genus Eospalax; species Eospalax fontanierii. The sequence continues at coordinate 2,739,879 of JAJHUQ010000048.1, read as the reverse complement.
GGCTTTCCATACCTAACTACGTCAAATTCATATATTTGATGACTCTAAGCCGGACAAATGTTATGCTACAGTGAATGATACCAACTCTTCTATGGTTTTATTCTCCTGTCAATTCCTTTAGATGAGGAGAAAGAAATTCACAGAGTCCAAATCTTCCTCGAACTGAAAGAGATCATTCATGGCACCCACAGACACATCAACTTTGGGAACAAAACAGTTTCCTTTAGGTGTTTATAGTGAGGCACTCTTCTGTCTTGTCTTTCTGTTTTACACTTTAATACCGTCAGTAAGATTTGTTGAAAAAGGTTATTCCACAGATTCCATGTTTGCTGACATTTTAGTCATCCCTCACCCCACTCCCCACCCCTGGTAAAAGCCAAAATGATAGTTTCAATAGAATAGTGGAGTGGGGGAGCAGACCTGGGTTGACTGTCATTGATATCATGGAGAACAGCCCACAGAAAGAAATTACAGGGGTCTCATTATATCCATTGTTTTTGGCATATCACCCCTGTTGTTATGACAACAGAACACACTTTACATTATATTGTAAAGTAAGGTCTGAGTGTGGTTCCAGGAGTTAAGCTGACATTTTGGATGCTGCTGTCCCCAGTGCTGTGCTGTCAGTATGGGTAAGATTCACTAAACTGAGCCTTTGAGTGTTTGTGAGAAAACTGGGCAGAATCTCATGATCAATTAGAGTCCTTGTTGAGCTGACATCTGGACAGCCATCATTCTCCTAATGAGCTGTCAAAGCACATAGAAATAAAGAAAAAAAATGGCATGCAAAAAGGAAAGAAAAAGATATCCCACCAACAAAGACAAAAGCATAAAATGGGTTTCTGTGTTAATTACCGTCTGCTGCATAAGGAAACTTATCTGGGGAGAAGTGAGGGATGCACTCATCTTACATGCCCTGGTTGCATCGAAGGTCTGTTCCTTGGGGTTATGCATCTCAAACATCCTTATCAGAGAGACAAAAGGCTGCAGAGTGCACAGGACACTGATATCGAACCCCAGACTCTGAAGGTTCAGGCATCATTGCAGAAGAGGAGGCAAGGAAAGATTTTAAGATTCAGAATGTGTGGATGACCATAAGGAAACAGGAAACGGGCTTTGAGACAGCTTGTGAGTTTCTCCTATGAACTCACAGCAATGGCAACAGCCTGGACAAGTCCTGCACTAGCTCAGGTCAGACAAAATCCCAGCACAGGGACCAGGAAGTGGGTAGGAAACCCCAACACAACCTAAGGAACTTTTGGTGATTGTTGGCTACTGAGAGGAGAGAGACTGTGTCTTACACAGACGAGACTTTTGGGGACCCAAATCAGACTCTATAGGTTATGATTTTATATACATCTATATGATTTTATATAGATATATGATTATGCATATGCATATACATATTTAAAATTATTCAGGGTCAGTGATATGAGGTGCCTCACAGATATGTTTTAAATGTCATCGAACTATATTGACTGAAAATTGCAAATATTCCATAAAAAGGAAAGAAAAAAATGACCTCTATGATACTTGTGATATACCTTGAGTGTCTGAGAGGTTTTACTCTCTAGACCTTACCCAGGATATAAGGCGTGTACCTCAGATGGTGGCCCTTCTTAGTCATGGAAGATGCAAGACCCTGCTAGACCACCTGGGAAGGAAAATCAATAGCCTCTCTGTTTACACAGCCATCTCACTGAAATTGTGTCTATCCAAACTATTTGGTGATTTCATGGTGATTCCTTATTGAACTGGAATTGGAGAATATAGAAATTTGCAAAATGATTCCTAATGAGAAACCAATCTCACCTCAATAATAAACTCAGTGCCCCTGGTTCAGTGCTGGGGCCTTTTCGAAGCACTATGCCTGTGTGAATCAGATCTAATAAGGGCTAGATAGGTGGAATCAACCACCCCCTGAGAGGTAAATATTAGGGTATGGCTGGTGAGACTTCACAGAGCTGCTTGCCTGCATGGCACTGTGCACCCCCTATGAACACCAATAATTTTTGTGGGTATTATGTTTGTTTTCCTAATTGTATCAATTTGAGAATCAACGGGGGAGTTTTAACTGTTATTCATCAAATAAAGGAACTCTACTTTTGTAAAAGTATATGAAACAGTGAAAGTATATGAACAATGTGATTCCCCCGCCCCAATGTCTTCTGAATGTACTGTATTAATCTGAAAAAGTCTTTATAGAACACAGAGTAGCACTAGAATTCACATTCAGTTGGAATTGACATCAATATTTGGACTTAAAAGTTACACTCTGAACTTTGATATAATCTGGAGAAAGCAAGTAAAATCCTAAAATATTAAAGACAAATAGTAGATTTTGCCATAGACAAGTTTGTAATACTTGAATTTTAAAAGAACACATATGAGGATAATGTTAAAATATCTATACTTTAATATTTATGTGAAATGCAATATTTTCCTATAGAAAAGAGAATAATTTTTATCATCTAAAAGATATTGCTTTAAAAAGGGTTTGCTGCTTTTTCAGAAGACATGGGTTTTGTTCCTTACACACACATTTGGCAACTCTCAGCTGAGTCTAATCCCAGCTTCTTAGGGATCCAGTGCTCTTTTCTGGGCTTGGCAGCCACCTACCCCCATGCATCCACAGACATATGCACATAGGTAAAAATAAGAAGAAATTTCTTCTATTCAAAGAAAAAACAAACAAAGAAAAAATTGGGACCTGTTAAATGTGACTTGTATCAATTAACATTTACATGTACTTGTTTTCTTCTAAGTTATTCCTGACTTACACGTGTTGTTAAATTATTTAAATTTTCATAGATTATACATTTCACTTTGGTGTCAAAATGCAGGACTAATTAATTAGGTGTGAACTGCATATTTAAACTCTTCCTAGATGGTAAATAAGGTCACTATCAGGCATTCCAATTAGGGATTACAGTAGGACATGTAAACTACAGTAGGACATGAAACATTCTTGTGAACAAGAAGGTATGGAGAGAGAATTATGTGTGTGTGTGTGTGTGTGTGTGTGTGTGTGTGTGTGTGTGTGGAGAGAGAGAGAGGGAAAGAGAAACAGTTACTTTGAAGGGGCAATGATAAATAAGGTTCTGTAATTTGAGTAGTCCCAAATTATGAAAACTGAGTTTACAATTCTAAATGCAGTCATGAAAAACAATTCCCTATTGTTCCTGAATCAGAGAATAACAGTGGATTCTGCAGCTCTCCTCAGTCAAGGAGTGTTGGGGAAGGCAGGGTCTGGCAACATGCCTCACTTGGTAATGTGCTTGCCAGGCAGGCTTGAAGCTCTGGGTTCCATCCCCAGGACTGCATAAACCAGGAGTGCTCATTCATGCCCCTAATCCCTGCACTGGGCTGCTGGAGAGAGGCTGGTCAGAATTCAAAGTCACTCTTAGATACCCATGGAGTCTGAGGCCAGAGTGAGCCCCATTGAGAGCCTCTTTCTATCTAAATTTATACAGGAAGGAATGAAGGGAGAGAGGGAAAGAAGGAGGGACAGAGGGAGGAAGGGAGGGAGGGAGAAGAAGGGAGGGAAGGGATGAAAGAAAGGGAAGGAAGAAAAGAATGAGAGAGAGGAAGGAAAAGACACCAGTCATTGGAGCACTCAGTTTTCCTGTAGCAGAATTCAGTCAGAAGCAGAGTTAAAGATTAAAGGGAAAACATCCAAGTATTTGGGATGAAATGGATTAGTTAAGAATGATTTAGGAAGTTTCTTCTCTGTGTTTGGAAGTGTGTGTAGTCTTATTCTTAGAGGATGCAATTACACATCATAACACTAAAGCTCTATAGACCATGAAGACAAATTCCAATCAGAGTTACTCTTTTTGGCCTCTCAGTGCTGATGACATCAGGTAAGAATGTCCACTGGACCCTAAAGCAGATTGGACAGTTGTCACAAGGGCAGAAGACAAGCAACCAAGGCAAAGGTTGCTTATACATTTATTTTGATTTTAATGTGGCCCTTTAATTTCTTGATAGTACAACTTAGACAAGTATTCTGCTATTATCAGAGAACTGTTACAAGAATGTCTCAACCTCCGAAACAGAATTTATGTGAGCAATGAAACACTGACTTTTGTGTCTGTCTTTGCTGTGACTGAAACACTTGATGCCCTTGTGCCCTTACAGCAGAACACATACGAATAAATAAAAGTAAATGAAATAAACTAAATATATAAAGGAAACAATACCTGACAAAAGAGGCTTAAAGAAGAAAGAGGGTTTTAGATGACACTCAAAGGGACAACATGTGGTAAATAAGCCTAAGTTTAAGAGTTGGATCCTGTGGACTGGACAGATGGCTCAGTTAAGAGCAATGGCTGCTCTTGCAAAGTACCCGGGTTCAGTCCCCAGGACTGACATGGTGACTAACTGGAGTCTACAACTCTAGTTCCAGAGGATCCAGCACTCTCTTCTGAACTCCTTTCCATTGTACAACATGGGTGCACTTACACACACGCAGGCAATACACTCATACATATAAAAAATAAAAATCATAAATAAAATATTTTTTTCAAGAGTAAAGATACCAAAGAGTTGGCCCCCATAATTCCAGAGTCTCCAAGGTGTGGACAAAAGGACTATCTAGAGCAAACTGGCAAGTCACACTACCAGGTTCAAATTCCAGGTTCAGTGAGAGATTCAGTGGAGGAGGATACCCGAAATCAACATTATCACCTTACACACACACAGACGCATGCAGATGCACGTACCTCTATATAAATATGCACCCCACACATATTCCAAACAAAGAACAAGAAACAAAGGAAGGATTTATTTTGGCTTAAAATTCAACTGATCAGATTACATCCACAGTCAGGCGGACTGGAGCAGGAGGACATGAATTCTGGTGGAGGGCTGGATTTCACTGTAACATTCAGTCCAGGACCCCAGACCATGGAATGGCATGGCCCACATTTAGAATGAGTTTTCCAACATTATGTAATCAATGTAATTTCTACAGTCATACCTATTAGCATAACTTAATCTAGATAATCCCTCATAGGCCTGTTCAGAGGTGCATCTCCTAGGTAACTGTATATCTTGACAAGCTGATAATATGAAACCATCACAAAAGTCAAGAATTTGTTCTGTTAATAAAGATAGAAGTTGATAAACGAAAGCCTCTTAGGTAGCAGACAATAAAAACTGTGTCATTACTTGAATGTCCTGAAACACCTTATTGATTTCCCTGAAGGATCCTTGGATTAGGAAGTCAATCATTGAAAGAAGTAATGGATGGAAAATTGGAATACAAAAGTTCAGGAAAATTAAAACCAGAACACAAAATTCCAGGAAATTTGACTAGTATAGTGATGAATGTAATTTCTGGAGTTGTGTGGATTACAGAGTGGATCTGTAATACTATCATGCATAACAAAACTTCTTAAATCTGTCAGTATTTTTCTACCACATACAAACAAATGTCTCTGAATCATACATACATTGAATTTTGGCAGTGGGATTACTAGTTAAATGGATAGACCTGATTTTGTTCATGGTACCAGAACAGGGCAAATAGGTATCTCTGTATGGAGGGGAGATAGTTGATTGGACTGGGAGGTAAGAAAGCCTGGGTCTAGGGTAGGAATGTAATATATATATATATATATATATATATATATATATATGTGGTATTGCCATAGAACAAATTTGTCTTTTCATTATTATGAATTTATGAATAGCCACTTCAAGTGATAGAAGGAATTAAGTTAATACATGACGGTTTAAGAAACTAATTTGTCCAGGTTTCTCCAGAACAGCACAATGAGATCACCCAGAATAAAGAGTGCACACAAAGCAGATAACCGGAACCCACACAACTCTGCTGAAAAGCCGATCACCTCTGCTTCTCAGGTTACAGCTTCATGAGTCTCTCTAGAGATGGTTGTTAGGGAAGGAAGAGTTAGCTTTCTTCAGTGGCACGGCCTCTGAAAGACTATACATAGTGCTATGGTAGATGGTCGCACACCTCTTCCTTTACAGTCCGCACTCAGTAAACTCAGTGATTCAAGAAAAAAAGAACACGTGATGTTAAAAGGGAAAGTGTTAGAGAGATGACTAGGAGAAATTGGAGGGGAGAGAAACTGGAGTGGATCTGGATCCATGTATTTCATGACTGCAGGGAATTCTCGAAAGAAAGAAAGAAAGAAGAAAGAAAGAAAGAAAGAAAGGAAGGAAGGAAGGAAGGAAGGAAGGAAGGAAGGAAGGAAGGAAGGAAGGAAGAAGAAAAGATAAGACAAGGAATCCAAGTCCAGGAGCTTTTCCTGTGGGTTTCAGCCCACTAAACTAAGGCCTTCTGAACTTTAATCTTATCTACATTAGCTCCAACCCCTGAGTTTATATCTTAGTGGTCCTATAAAACTCTAGCATTCTATCATTCAATGCTATTTAAAAGTCAAAACAAAATAAATGCTTTGTAAGTAAATCAACTTGATGGATTTTGTTTTGAGCCACCTGACCTTACTCTACCTACTTGGAGATAGAATGCTCCTTTATTCATCAAGAATGAGTAACAAACAGAGAGCTGTTCTCCTAAGGTTTGCAACTGGACTTGTTGCTTTCCCTCCTGTCAAGGGGGCAATGTCAGATCTAATTTGGAGGCTGGCTGAAACCTGAGTAAATGCTCAACATCCTTCTCAAGCCCCCTAGGCCTAGCGTCCTGGGAAGTCATGCTAGATGGGATTTGTTCATTTAAGTAAGTCAAAGAGTACTTAAAAGTAGCAAACATCTCAATGCTAAGGGAAGAGTGTAGCATTGATTGACTTGCATTAGCAATTTGCACCAATTGTTCATCCTCCTCTATCTCCATATAATTTAACAAAGATGGTAGCTGTACCTCCAAATTCTTTCCCTAAATTAAATCCATTTCCCAGACCCCTTTGGGGTTCTTTGATGATTTCTTCTAGACTTTTAGCTGTGGGCTCTTCTGAGAATGAGAATGGGCTTTTTCTTCTGTCTTCTGCAGAGAAAATGGTGGATATATTCCCTGAATGCAGGTTTCAAGAGTGAATGATCAAAGTTTGATTCTTTGTTCTTGTGTCAGTTCAGTTCTTCCATGCAGCACCTCAAGGTCTGCCCCTCTCAGTTAGTTTGAGTGTCAAATACACTTGGGCTCTGGACTCTGACAGCTCATCCATTATATTCTGTGTAGCACACAGAAGTAAGCACTGTGAAATCTGAGTGATGATCCTGAAATTCACTTAACAGCCAACAAGGGAACTATGAATTTTCAGCTTCATGCCCTGTGCATCTTGGGTCTAATGTTTATTAATATTTTGAATAAATATTGCTAGTCTGTAAAATGAAATTTTATGGGGGAGGGGAGATGGCTCAGAGGTAAAGAACACAGGCTGCTCTTCCAGAGGACCAGGTTCAATTCCCAGCACCCAAGTGGTGGCTAACAACCAGCCATAACTTCAGTTTCAGAAGATCCAAATCCCTCTTCTGGCCTCCATAGGCATTGTACAGCCTGGTTGCACTTCCATACGTGTAGGCAGAACACTGACACACATCAAATAAAAATAAATAAAATTTTATTATAGTGGTGAGGGGTAAAATTAAGAAAGGAAATCAGTTCCAGTTTTTCTGGACATTTCTTGCTCATTTAAAGGAGGATTTCAAGGGAATGTCATTTTTATTTAATTTAGACGTATGTTATTTAGAGCATGTCTGTGTCTCTGTGTGTGGGTATGTGCACATGAGATTAGGTGCCCACTGAGGCCAGGTGAGGACTTTGGATTCCCTAGAACTGAGTTACAGGTGGTTAAGATCTGGAGAGTAGACAGTATTAGTTCATTCACTTATAGATTCATATCCATTTATTCATTTGAGTTTTTAAAGATAGAATCAGTCATGATAGAACAGGCTGCTCTGAATATGGCTATACATTTCTGGCTGCCCTCCAAGTCTGAATACTCTTGCTTTAGACCCATGAAACCTGAGATTCTAAGTCAAGATCAGTACTCCAGACTTGCCTAATTTAAGTCACATTTGAACCTAAGTTGTCACCAACCTGTTTGGCTTAGTGAAAATCATCATCAAGAAAGTCTGAGAAATTATCCCTTGAAATAGTGACTTAAGGCATTAGAATTCTCTGTGTATTCCACAACTAATAGGAAATTTATTTTAGTTCTTTGTAGCCACAATAATCCAACTTTCTGTGAATAACAATATCTGGATGACAAATAGTTTGGACAACAGGGAGACATGTTTTACCTCAGCACTGCCAAAATGAGACTGTGAAAATAATTAAAATTACTCTTTTATCTGTCAATTGAATATCTGACACCTGTAGACATAGCTTGTGTTTAAAGATGACTAGGAAAGATTATTTAATATGGATGTCCCTCATGTAGATTAATTGAAAAGTAATTATTGTTGTAAGGACAGCTTTAAAGCAAACAGGATTTCTAATAATACATCTCGCAGGTTAAAGAGCCACAGTTTATTCTCTTTGGATGATTGGAAGTTTGGGATATTTTTATTTAGTTATTTAGTTATTTAGTTATTTAGTTAGTTAGTTAGATAGTTTTTGAGACAGGATCTCCCCTATAAACTTCAACTCACCATGCAGACCATGTTGGTCTGAACCTTATAGAGATCTGGGTGAATTTGCCTATAGAGTGGCCCATGAAAGGCACAGGCCAACTCTCCTGGCTGATTTTTAGCAATTTCAGCAAAGTATGCAGATTGCATGGAAGATTTAGAAAGTACCTGCGTTTAGAATAAGGCTATGTGGCTGGGGATATGATTCAGCAAGTATGAGGACCTGAGATTGAAAGTCAGCATTCCTGTAAAAAGTCAGGACTAGTTTCAGGTGCCTGAACCACATTTGTTCTGTGTGTGCATGTGCCCGCACGCGCGCGTATGTGTGTGTGTGTGTGTGTGTGCGTGTGTAAGATAAAGAATTAATAAAACATTTTGTGTTTATGTCCATCTGTTGCTTGAAGGCAGTTTGCTGGTAAGGGGTAAAAGATGCATTCACATTTTTTTCGTCTCTCTTCCACAGTGTTTCCTGAGTCCTACCTGTAGAGATTACATCATACATGTGACACTTCTGGCTGGGCCCCGCACAGACACATAATCTCTGAATTTGACCATTGTGGAAGGGGTGACATTCTAAGACCCAGGGGTGTGGAAGATCACAAGGAAGCAGGGATTTCTGTCAGCTGGGAAGTTACTAATATGAACTCATAGCAGCATACACGAGGCCGACATAATTTAAACCAGAAAAAGTCTCAACTTCTCAGGGGAAGTGGATAAGAAGCCCCAGAGTCAGCTAGGAAGTTATTGGCAACCACAAACTAATGGCCTGGAAATGGGGAGTTGGTTTTCTTTAGGGTTTGGCACTGGATAGGTTAACTCGGCTTCAGTGGAAGGACACATGATGAAGGACATTTGGGAACACAAGCTTGACTTTATAGGCCTTAATGTACATGGCCGACTGCATGGAATCTGACCAAAGACCTGTAAGACAGGGAGGGATTCTAAATATGACCTAAACATACTGTATGAAATTTCCAAAAATTCAATACCAAAATTAAAGTGTTAATAAAACAGAAAATGGTAAGATGATTACATATATATATATTTTATATGTATTTATATATGTATATCTGGAGGTATAATTAGTGGACAGGAATTCTTGCAATCCTTTTCTTTTCCCTGTGTGTGTGTGTATGTGTGTGTGTCTGTCTGTCTGTCTATGTATGTATGCTTCTTTCACATTTCATGTGCTCATGCATGCACATGGAAACAGAGGTGCCAGATTGACATCAGGAATCTTCCTCCTTCTAACCTCTACCTTATCTATTGAGACAGTTTCTCATTCATGCCTAGACCTTGCTGACATGGCAAGCCCTTCTAACTAGCCTGCTTTGAGGATTCCATGTGTCCAGCTTCGCACGCTGGAATTACAGGCACCCGAATGCCATTTTACATGTGTCCTGAGGTTCTGAATTCTGATCATCACATTGGCACTGGAAATATTTAGCCACACTAGAAATATTTAGCCACTGAGGCATCACAAGAAACTGAGAATATTTGCTAGTTTGAACAATTAGTTCCTTATTTTCCCCAGAGTTTTGAGCATAGAACCCAACTTACTTTTAGTTCTTATTTGAAGGACCCAGTTCCTTTAAGATTTTGTGATTTGTTTTCCATATTCTATCTTAGAGTCACCAATCTTTTAAATATTTTCTGTCAGCCCTGTTAAAACTAATAGTAACATGCATTTTTGTATATAATGTGTTATATGGTGTGAATGATTTAATGCAGTGATTTAGGGAATCAGCTATCACATAAGAAACAATTGCAATAAGATTCATCATGGTACTGCGAATTTAGTATCCTCTTAAGTCATTAAAACGACTCTGTGTGAACTAATGCCTTTTTTTAATTAAATCTTCTCACATGCGCATCAGGTTTTCCTTCTGTTCAACCTACTCAGTGTTGCCATTCTATTTCCCCTCCCATAATAAATATTCTATGTCATAGATGCATGCATTTCAGTCTAGCTTCTAGCCAGGCACAGGGGCACATGCCTTTAATCTCAGCACAGGGGAGGTAGAGGCAGGCAGATTACTGTGAGATCAAGGCCTGCTGGTCTCCATAGCAAGTTCCTGGCCAACTGGGGCTACTGGGAGATAGTGTCTAGAAGACAAACAAAAATAAAGACAAAAAAAACTTAGATTCTATGTGTGAGAGAAAACATTTAAAACACATCCTGTACTTAACATGATCTCCATTTATATCCAGCAAAGGAAATAATTTCAATTATTTATAGCTGAATAGATGCCTATTGTGTATGTAAACCACATTTTTAATGTATGTGTGGTAGCTGGAATGAGAGATGTCCCCCATAGGCTCCCGTACGCTTCTTGTATGATCTCCCTGCCCCATCCACTCCCAGCCATGCCTTCCCTGCCAAGATGGACTCTATCCCTCTTGATCTGGAGGCCCAAATAAACTCATCCTTCCATTGCTATTGGTTTTGGTATTGTCCACACAAAAGCATAACTCTTACCTCAAAGGGGATAAGGGGTAGTTTATTCTGGAGCCCAATCTGAGTGGCCATGACCTGGGGACACAGATTCAGGTCTCCCCTGATTCAGTGTTGCAGCATGGATGCTGCTTTATGGAATTTTTGTAGCAACAGAATAAAGAAAATCATAAATCATGATTTTTGAATTGCTGGATAAACCCAGTAGACAGGTCATAGTAAAGAGGAGGGGGCGGGGTGGATGGTTCTAGGTGTCAGATCTACCTCAGGACATCCTTACCTTTGGATCTGTTGGCAAGAAGGTTTTTCTTGCCATTAATTACAGAATGTTAGTCAGAAACAGAAAGGGGCAAGGAAATGGCTATTTAGGGGCTAAAGGTAACCTGAGAGAAGGTGGTGACTTGGCTCTGGACCCACAACATTCCAGACGCTCCATAATCCGTCCAGCTCTCATCAGTCAATCAGCCTGGCAGAAGAAAGTCCTGTTTGGAGACATACAGTTTTTTGGGAATATCCATGCACAATATTTTACCACAGCAACAAAAAATAATGAATATGCTTCTGTTGATGGACATTTAGGCTGGTGTCCTCTCTTCTGCATTGGGAAAGGTTAAAATGAAACAGATTTTGACTCTGTCATTAATTCATTACACTACCTGCCTTTGTAAGAATGATGGCTTGTCTGATGAGGGAACTGCAGGGGAAGGTTTTGAGAAGCACTTCCAAGGTGAGGACCTGAGTTCAATCCTAAGGACTTGAAGAAGCTGAGCATGGTGTTGTGTGCTGCTTACAGTCCCAGCACTGGGAAAGCCAGTACAGGAAGATCCCTGGAGCTTTCTGGTCAGCCATCTTAGCTGGATCAGAGAGTTCCAGATCCCAGTAAGAGATCCTATCTCACAGAAACAAAAGGTAGGCATCACCTGGGGATTTACAGGCAAGGTTGTTCTCTGACCTCTGCATATGCATGTACATGCATATCTACGCATTCCTGTAAAACACAGGCATACATGTACACACGGAGACAAGTGAACATGTAACAAAAATAATCACTTTAGTATAATTTACTGAGGTTCCAAGAATCTGATCCAAGTTCCTTTTAATGGCAGACATTGAGAACTAAGCAATGAAAAGAAAAACTCCTTCTCTTTGACACATTTGGCGACTTCTCTTAGTGAAGGCGTGGGGCTTTGGTATCAGGAGGCTGGCTTAAATTTTAAATTGCCAGGATGTGTATATGCACATGTGTCTGGAGTTAGCAGAAATGATGGTAGAAATACCTACAACTCACTTGAGATAGATTGGGCTGACATATTTTAAGGGAAGTCACAAAAGTCTTGGAATCAGGTGGCAGTCCTTTCTATGCATTCCAGAGCACCCTGAGGACTCCTTCCAAATGAAGACTTAATGGTTTGGGTGAATGTGACCATGTCTGTAACATTAGGTTTGATATGTGAATAGCTGGCGAAACACAATGGGAGAAAGTAGGTGGTATTAACTGAAACCAGAGCCATTCTCCCCATGATAGAGAAAGCCTTGTAGGCTCAACATACATTTTTTCTTCTATCTTAAAGGTAAAATCCTTTCTGCCTCACATGCCTCCTTATTGATGTAATCATTCAATCAAGAAGTTGAGATCTAACTTTTGCCTAACATTCTTTTTGTGTGTTTCATATTCATAATTAGTCAATTTAATCTACAAATACTTTTTCATTCATTCTACTATATGTTTATATTTATATTTATAGTTATATATAATTTCTTACTGCATATAACGTATAGTAAAATTGATTTTTTTTTGAGACAGGGTCTCCCTATATCCCTGCTGGTTTGAAACTCACTGTGTAGACCAGGCTAGTCTCTTATCTCACAAAGATTCACTCACTTCTTCCTCAAGAGTGCTCGGATTAAAGTTGTCTACCACCACACACACAGCCTGCAAACTGCTCTCTGTTTTTTTAAACAGTTCAATATTTTGTATTGAATCTTTGCAGATTTCTATAACTTTAGCAGAATCATTTAATTTAAAGGTATTGAAGAACATATCCCCCTTTGTATTTACCATAAGCAAAGTATTATATGTATGCATGTGAGGGTATTTGGAATGCAAGCTCCTTGCTTAAGGGTCGGGGGGCAAATGAACCTTACTGAACTATACTGTAGTTTGAGTATTTACCTTAAGTTTCATTGTCTGCAATACAAAACACAAAGTCTTATGTCAATAGTATTTGGAGTTGTTGCCACTGGGACTTGGAATTGATGAGAAGCTGGAGCCATGGTGTGATTAGAGGCTAAGAGAGGGAAGCAGAGACACTTGTTCTGTTTCTCTGTGGGATGTGCTGCACCACAGTTATTACACACCAGACTGATGAATTTTCCAGCCTCAGAATGAGTGAGCCAAATACATTTCTACCCTTTAGCTAGGTTTCGGCATTTCCTTATTGCAGAAAAGCATGGTCAAAGACATCCTGTGATGCAGTCTATCAAAACCCCTTAAAGGACTCAGTAAAGCAGAAAGCACTGAGAGTTCTTCCATGATTTCTGAGGGGATAAATGAGTGTCCGAAATGTCATCTTTTCCATGGTGCATCTGTGAATATAAATACTGCTGTATAAAATAACTGCTGGATAGATGTCTTAGCCGTTAAGAGCAGTGACTATGCTTCTGGAAGACCCATGTTTGAATCCCAGCACCCACATGGTGGCTAACAGCCATCCATAACTCCAGTTCCCAGGGATCGAATGCCCTCTTCTGTCTTCTGCAGGCACTGCACACATGGGTGCACTTCAGTACATGGAGGGAAAACACTGGCTCACATAATAGATAGATGATAGATAGATAAATAGATAGATAGATAGATGATAGATTGACAGACAGATGATTGATAATAAATATGTATAGATAGATTATAGATAGCTAGATAGATGATTGATAGGTAATAGATATACATAGAAAGAGATAGATAATAGATGTTAGATAAATAGACAATAGATGATTGACAGATATATATAGCTAGATAGATGATAGATAGATAATATAGATAAATAGATAGATGATAGATACATATATAGCTAGATTGATGATAGATAGATGATTGATAGATAAGTACATGATAGATAGATAGATAGATAGATTGATTTCGGGGTGACAGAGATGATTCAGTTCTTGAAGAGGACCTAAGTTTGATTTCTAGCTCCCACGTGGGGGTTAACAACCATCCATAACTCCAGTTCCAGGAGATCTGCCACCCTTTCAGACACATTTCAAGACACAGGAGCACTTACATATGTGCAGGCAATGCATCCCTACTCACAAAATAAAAATAATAAATAAATAGTACTTTCAATGGTTCCCAAGGTGAATATAAATTGATATGTGCATGATGTTTGAGAAAGAAAGAAGGCATAGGCTTTGGTGTTTCCTGAAGTGAGCCTTGTTCAGTTTCCATGAAGTAAAATCAGCATGGGGAACATCTAAAACTCTGACAGCCAGAGAATGGGAGCTTGCATGCCTAGTGTGTTTCCTCCTGCAAAGGTCTCATTTGTGTGTTTACTCATCATTGTGTTTTGACATTGGACAATTATAAATGATATTTCATGCTATGGAATCCGGCTCCATGCTCATCTCAGCCTCTTACAATAAGGTTACATGGAGGAACGCAAAGTTCTGTTCTTTCCAAATTTCATCTCCTTTCCATTACCTGTAATTTACATGATTAATCTAAGAGTTTTCAGGTTCACCCACTTTTCATCTAAGAAAATACTCCAGAACTCTGCATTTCTAATACATTTGTCCAGATGACTAATAGGAAATCAAACATAATGTTAACATCTCATACAAAGAAAAAAATACTGACTAAATTCAGAAGTACAGAGAGATATTTCAATCACAGCATTCTAAAATCTCTCAAGTGGAAGGAAGTTTGTGGAGGCATGGCTACGGGGGGCTGCATTTCATCCAAACCTGTTCACTATACACTGTGTTCTCTGACTGTGAACAGTTGACATCTTTAAGTAGATGAAGAGTATAGAAGTTTTTTTCTCATGACTTCTCTGAGGTTCAAGTTAATCTTATATGTATTTACCTCTGTCTTACTCGATGCCTTTGAAGGGCTATAGTGTCTTGAGCTAGTGGGGAAGATCTTCTTTGTGCTTGATATCCTGAAACAAATCAATGATCCCACAATTCCCGGGGGTGCAGCTGCATCTGAATGTGGCCAGTGGATATGTTTGAAGCGTCCTAAGGACAATTCTGTACGGTATCCATTTATTGTACAACTTGGGGACCACAGCATGTGGCCCAAGTCACAATCATATAATTGACAGACCCAAAATATTGGTTCAAAGCAGAAAAAGCAGATTTATTCCTCTGGCCACAGTGGAAAGGGAGACAGAGAGATCCAGCTCTCTCTCATCTTCCTGGATCTTGAAGTGAGGACCCAAAGATATGCATATATCAGCAGGTGTGTTCCTGCCTTCCACTGACCCCTGATTGTTTGGGGCTCTAACACTGACAACTGTTAGAATCATGGTTCTAATAGAAAAGTTGCTTCTCTGGCTGGTTGGTAAATTTTCCTTCCCACAGCATGAGATTCCTGAGCAAATCCCCATGTCTTTGGGGTACATTGTTTCTATAATCTGATAGTCACATTGAGAGACCCAGGTATCATCATTTCTCCCAGCCTGGCTAGGCATTTGCATACCTGGACCACTTTGGAAGCCTTGAAAGACACAGTACTATCTTCTTTCCAGGTAATCTACTGGGAATAGCCTCAGGCCCTTGTTTCCATTTTCAAGAACCTTTCAGGCAAACCATTATGTTGGCTCTGAAAATGCTACCAATTCCTACAGAAGGTCTTCTAATAGTGAAATTCATCCTAGTAGACACAATGAGCAAAACATTTCTTGTTTTCTTCTCATTTGTGACATTATAGAGTGTTGGTGCACCCAAAATTCATATTAAAATATTTTTGCAAGTGTATTAAGCCACTCATTGGTAGCCATGTCACTAATGTATATTTATAACTCTATGCATAGAGTGGCATGCCCCAAGCCACATGGTTTTTACTTTTCAAGGTGTACTATCATAGAATAATAGCCAAAAATTCAATAAAAATTATATAACAGAAAAACATTTTGTAGCATATTTACAGCAACAACAAAAATTCCAAATCTATTTGGAATGTGATTTAGAAGGTCAAAAAAAGAGGAGAGTGTGTTTCCTTAGACAGACTGTCAAGATCCCAGCACAAGCCCTGGGCAGCTGTGCCTAGAATCCCCTACAGACAGCACAGTTTTAATGGCAGCCAAGATAGAACCTTGTTTGCACTCTGTTTTCCCCAAACACCAAGCCCTGAAGGCATCAGAAGGAAAGGACACACAGAAGTTTGATAAAACAGCCAGCAGTCTAATTGGTTTGTTGTTCTGAAACAGCAATGGATTCTCTGCTTTTAAACACAATATACAATAACTTAATTGAATGTTGGGTGGGGTGTATGTCTCCAAGAAATGAATGTACGTTTCTAGGTTGGGTAAGAACTGAGCCAGGGACAGTTTCTAGATGTAGGAGAAGTTGATCGGCAAAACAATTTCTTTCTACTGTTTTAATACAGCCTGGTTGTGGTCATTTATTGCAGTAGCCTTAGGGATAGAATCCAATCTAGGCTGTGTATTTTAGGACTAACCATGCTGGAAGCCAGTGAGGATATCTTCTGTGTTTGTAGGATTTATAATCCATTTTCAATTCTTTCTCCTCAGGAAACCTTTTATTAATCTTTGGTGTTCAGGCTCATCAAAGACAGAAATCTTTGAGACCATCCTTCTGCCTATCAGACACAATATTAAATAGAACTAGTTCACAAGGTATGGCTCTCTGCCATATTACACTCTGCCACTTCCATGAACGCAAAGATGGAACAGTTGATTCTAACCTGTATCAAAAACAAAAATGCAGGTAAAGCTGGAGACTTTTTTTTTCCTGTTTCAGGGGGAAATATATATATAGAAAACAATACCCATTGCAGTTTGCGATGCATTTTACAGTTAGGCATGCAATGGTACCTTGAAATACTATGGGAAATTATTCGTATTTAGCTCTATGGGGAAATACTCTGAGTTGAGTCAATGAAAACAACTGGTCATGTGGTACTGTCAGTCAGGAAGCAATGCAGGAGGGAACAGGAACTTCAGAGCCCACCTCCAGATACACACTTCTGCCAACAGGGCTCCATCTCCTGAAGATTCCACTATCTTACCAAACTGTGGCATCATCTGGGGATCAAGTGTTCAAACATGGGAGCCCGTGAAGGCATATCTCACTGAAACCATAACGTCACTAACCCATGGACAATTTTATATTTTCCTGAAGGATAAATGTCTGGACTTATAAGGCCACTGAGGGAACTTCCAAAGGGCCCCATAACCTTAGGGGAACTTCAGATCTGTGCTAATATCCAACGCAGGAACAGTGTAAAGCCCAAACCCAGGATACTGTGCTATCTAGAAAAACAAATAGAGGCCCCTATTGTCTCAACACCCCCAAACCCTATTACAGTCACCAGCCCTACCCACCTCCCCCTTTGCCTGTCCGCCACACTGTATAAGCAGTCTACCAAATGTACCAGAGAGTGTAGTTTCAAATCCTGTGGAAAAGCTGTTACCATCTTCATTGTTGTTAAAAAGCAGCAATCTGCTACTATGGCTGTTCTCCCTTATTTTCAAGTAACCTTGGTCAATCTCCATCTACCATTTTTTAACAGTTACTAAAGATTGGCTGACATCTGAACTACTGAGATTAGTCCAGTGGTGTAACTGGATGTTGACCATGGCAGAGGGAAGCAATCTAGGCTAGAGCCTTTGCCCACAGCAGGCTTCTGAACACATTACAACTTAGTTGTCTTTTAACCCAAATAAGACACACATTTAAATGGTATAGAACTGATAATTATGTTTAAACAGTCAAGTACTGGGAGTGTTAAACATTGAAAATGTCCTTCCTAAATCAATTAAAACGTTGTCAATACTAACAACAAATTTACAGTTTCTAAATTTTTCAAATATTATTGAACAATTGCTTAATGGTTCTTCTTAGTAATACTTATGAAGAAACCAGAAAGATAACCGGAAGTCATATAACCAAATGTTCTTTCTGCCCATGGCTGTGGATATTTCCATTGGCTGAGCCTACCATGATATGGTTCAGAGAAGTGTCCTGGACTAACAATTATATTCCCAAGGTTTTAGAACATGGTGGAACCCTGAAGAATGGATGAACCCAACAAGAGATACTGTGGTCATGAAGGGAGAGATGGCTTGTGGCATCCTGGGATATTTCTTGCATACTCTTTGTGTCACCTGTTACTCCTCTGTCATGAGGAGAGTTTGTTCTCAACACTCCTTCCATCATCAGCTTTCCCTCATACAAACACCAAGAGCTGGAAATGCCGGGACTTGGACTTGAGAACGCAGAACTCCATAATAAATCTCTCTTCTTTGTATTTCACAGTAGTGGGCAAAGCTGACTGATACCCCAGGAGAAGCTATATAGCTTAAGGGCTCATAGTACAGTACAAAAATAGATAATGGGGCCGAAGAGATGGCTCAATGGTTAAAAGCAGTGGCTGGTCTCACAGAAGACCCAGGTTTGATTCTCAGCAAATATATGGCAGGAAACCACTGCCTGTAACTCCAGTTCCTTGAGGATCTGATGCCATCTTCTGATTTTTGTGGGAATTGGTACAACATAGGTGCACTTACACACATGAAAGTAATACACTCATAAATAAAATAAAATAAAAATAATAGATAAAATATTTTTAAAAATATATAAGAACATAAGAAGAATAAAACTCAGGACCAGAAGGCTGTGTATCCCTCTAAAAAATACCCACAGAGATCTATACATATTATATATAAATTTATCTACCTGCAGAGTTAACTTTTACTCATCATTTAATTTTTGGTCTATTCCTTCAAAGTGTGAGCCAAGTAGAACAGAAGACCAGCAGTTTTAATCGTCAACGTTTTCTCTGTTTTGATAGAAACACAATCCTATACAATTTCAATCCTACTAGAAGGAACTTTTTCACAGTCACCTGCCTTTACAGAGAGTTGTGCTGAATCGAAAGATGATGGGCAAGAAGATACCTTCATCACTTATCATGATTTAATTTTATCTCTAATAAGGCTTTTCCATATAATGTCTCAATTACTATTGTCGTGTCCCTCAGGGCTGTCATGACGGGGACAGTAGACACAGGTTGGTGCTCCTCTTCCTCCTTGTGATTACCTCTGTCCCCAACCCATGCAGAGAGGAGCTCGGGAGAGATCGGGTACGTGGCTTGCCCCAACCCATGTCCCCAGTGCAATGTGGTGGAGATTCTAAAGGTGAAACTGGGACCCGTGTTGGGCCAAGAAGAGTCTACAGCCGGCTTCTTCTGGTGTTGCAGCTCTTTATTGTGTTACAGCTCTTCTTCCGCACAGCAAGGAAATTGCTTTACAGTGCTCAAGCATGCTCTTATATGCAGTTCTTTCTCCAATCAGGCGTGCCTCTTCATTTCTTAACAGCCTATCGCATTGCTGTTTTTCAAGTCTTGTATTAGCATACATGGGCAGTTACATGGGTGGTTACAAAAGGGAAGCAAACCTACCAATTACTACAGAGGGAAAAGGATGCCTTATTAGCATACAGGTTTCTTTTTCTTATGGACATGTTCCCCTTTTTTATTTCTTTTAAATGGAGAGCAAATATGTCTGTCTCAGGTTGTCAGGAACTTATTCTACCTTACCTGTCATCAGAATATTCAATCCTTATTGTTGAATACCCTGTCTTAGGTCAGTTAGGATAACTCCCGATGTTGCCCATCATCAATCATACTTGCCATAATACTTTGAGGTCCAAATGACATTAACATTTGGGGAACTAAACCTCCAGTTTGGAAATAGGTGCTCTCTCTTAGAGTACATCATTCTTCATCCTCAGCTCCTGGATCTTTGACCCAAGGCTCAAATATGGGGTCATATTATAACTTCAGAGCCATTATCTGCACATCTTGTATCTATGCCTTTACTATATTAATGAAAAACACATGGTCCTATAGATAGAGCTATTAAAATTAATAATACCGGTTCAATATGGTGGACATCAAGGTGGTCAACCATGGGGAACTTTCAAACCATTGTTGAAATCAGGATCCCTTATTCCAATTTCTTTCTCTCTGATTTAAATCTTTTCTCATAATATCTAGATTTTGTAGCACCTTTCCAGAATGATCTACATAAAAGCAACACTCTTTTTCCAAAGTTTTATATAGTCCTCCCTCCTTTAGGAATAGTAGCTCTAGGCCTCTTCTATTTTGCAGTATGACTTTGCCTAAGGATGATAACCATTGATGCATTAACCTAGGAGGCCTCTAATTTGTCCACCTGTGAGTCCATTGTAGCTTGGAGAGCTTGTAATCCAATTTGTGAGGTTGCCAAAGAGCTAGCTCCCAATCTGATACCTGCTAATCCCTATATTAACATTGCACCCACTGTTGTAGCCCCTACATTTCTTTTAGTTCTAGTCATAGTTCCTGCTTGCATTTCCTATTCTGAAACACTTTAACTTTGGCAGGACTATTACTAACACATAGGAATCATTCTTTCCCTGAAAAAGTTTTGCATTAATACATGGTGTTAGGCCTGTTTTTGCACATTGCTTTAGCCTCTTGAGGGTTTAGGCATTCTGGCCTCCCCTCCACCTGCATCTGTCCAGTCACCAATGCCCCAGTTCCCTCCCATCAATCAAGTCACAAAGATCCACATATAGGTCAGGCCACCAAGTGTTCGGGATTGTGAAGGCACTTGTCTGGTTGGCTATCCATGAGGTGGTGCCGGACTTAATTCTCCATTGGCCTGTTGGTGGGGGTTGGAGGTTTGTCCTGTCCAATTCCAAGTTGAACTCCATATCATTATCCATAGTAGGTCTTTGGCAATAATGGCAACCAGCGAAAGAAGATATAGGCCTCAGGGGGTTTTACCTCATGGGCTAAGGGGTTAAGTTTTTCTCTTTCCTTTTCCTAGTCTTTTTTGCTCTCTAGTCTTGCAGTAGTTTAAATTTCTGGCCAGGATCCAAAGAGGCTGTGGCTCATCCATAGGGAACACACAGCCAAATTCCCTTCCCAGGGTAAGAAAGAGGTCTGGACTCCTCCATTGCCCTGTTAGAGGATCCTTCCAGCATACCTGTACCTCAGGTTGCTGTTCTTGTTTATGCTAATGTCCCACATTTTGGATTTTTGAAAATTTTAAACAATTCTAGTTGGAGCTGAACATGGGGTCCCAGGCTCTCTATTCCCCCTTTTTGTTTTTGTAATTGTATTTTGATGTTTTGGTGATTGTGTTCCACACTAGCTTGTCCCTGTGGGTAGTGAGGGATACCAGTGGTATGTTGAATTCCCCAGAGGTAAAAGAAGTCTTGCAGGTTTTTACTAATAAAACATGGTCCATTATCAGTTTTTACCTTTTGGGGCAGGCCGAAGGTGACAAAACATTGAAGAAAGTGGGATTGAACATGTCTGGCCTTTTCTCTTTAGCAGGCAGTAGCCCAACAGGCATTAGAAACTGTCGGCAGACACAAAATTATATTTCAATTTACCCAAAGATGTATAATGTGTGACATATGTTAGGGTTTCAAGCTCCTGGGATTTACCCTTGGTTGTTGTAATGGTGAGACTTGTAAAAGGGCTGACAAGATTTGAAAGTGTGTACAATTTTCTTTAAGTCTTTAATAGGGATCTGGGGAAATTTTTTATAAAATCCTTTCCAATTAATATGAGTAAGATCATGTACAATTTGGGCATTCTCTAGTCCAGTTACTAGAACTTTGTGAAGGCCATTATATCAGCCTCAGCATTCTCTTTGGATAAAAATTCATGTAGGCTTTGATGCCTCTGAGATGCTGCAAAAAATGGGGTTTTTCGTTTCCAATAGAAGAGTCATCACCTGAATCATTAAGGGCATAATAGGATTTGCATCCAAGCGAATATGAGAGTCTGGGAGACCTGGAAGGAGATTTTCTACATATAGGATATCAGAGAAAAGATTCACAGGTTGATTTACTTTGGTTAGAGCCAAAACAACAGCCATGAGCTCTTTGAATTGAGCTGAGCCCTCACAGGTGTGTACAAATCTCCTCGATTCCTCTGTTTCCAGGGTCTATACTATTACAGCAGAGCCATATTTTCCTCCATCAGTGAAGACCATAGGTGAGGATGGCAAGGGGTCCCTGACAAATATTTTTGGGATCTTCCATGACAAGGTTTGAAAAAGAGTAACCTAGTTACCAGTTGGGGCCAAAATGGCAATCCAAGTCCCCCATAAATCCCTCTAGTGCTAGTGCCACATGGCTATTATGTTTCTGAACCCATTCCAGGTCTTTGAGTCTGTAAGGAATTACAATCCTATCCTGGTCTTTCCCATAGTGTCTGACTGCTAGATACCTTCCCTTTTGGATAAGTCTGTTAGTTGGTCCATAGGTGAATAAACCCTTGGAGTCCCTCCTAGAGAAGCATGGATCAAATGTACCACTGGCCCACCTGCACTAAAGCAGTTACCATCAAAGTCTTTCCAGGGATGGTCCATAACTCTAAAGGTACCTGAGTGTTATATCTAACTAATTTGGCCTGGTTTAATACCTCCTGAACCTGTTGAAGCACTTGGAGGTGCTGGGGGTCAAGCTTAATTAAGTCTGTTGGCTGTCTTTGAATCAGTAATTGGAAAAGGGGCTCAAGATTTCCTGTGGAGATTGGTATCCAGGCTTTTACCCAATTTATGTCTCCCAGTAATTTCTGGAGGTTTACAAGCTTTAGGGGGTTATGAAAGATTAATTGAGGCTCTAGCTCACACCATCCAAAGTAAATAAGGTTTCCAATATTTTTATGGGGGGACAGGCACCAGTGGCTACTTTAAATCCCTTGTTTCTCAAGTGTTGTAGTATATTTTTTAGCACTTTTTGTAATTCAGGGGGTGTGCGCGTCTTCGTAATAATATCATCCATATAAACATATACCATGGCATCAAATTTGTCAACAATAGGCTGCAGCAGAGCCTCAAAATAGGTCTGACAAAGAGCTGGACTATTTGCCATGCCTTGGGGCAATATCATCCATTCATATCTGTCTTTTGGACCCTGAAATTTGTAAGAAGGTACAAAAAAGGCAAATTTCTCACAATCTTCTTCTCGTAATGGTATTGAGAAAAAGCAATCTTTTAAATCAATAATTGCCAGATGTAAATTAGAATGGCATGTATACAAGGCATTCCCCTAAGTGGGGTACCTAGTAAAATCATCCTCTCATTAATTTCTCTCAAATCTTGTATCACTCTCCAATTTCCTGGTTCCTTTTTAACTACAAACACAGGTATATTCCAAGGACTAGTGGAGGGTCAAATATACCCCTGCTTAAACTGTTCTTCCATGAGGTGTCACAATGCCTGGAGTTTTTCCAGGAGAGGCCATTATTCCACCCTTTATCGGTAGGCCAGGTGTCCATTTGATAGCGGGAACTTGGGGGCAGAGGCCTTTGGGATTGGGGTGTACCCAGAGTGCTCTCTGGGGTTTCCCCAATAATTGTGGAAGTTAAAGAACTGATTTTCCTTTGCCACACCTTGGGGCTTGGGATGTTGGCTGGACTTCTCCTCATCTAGAATATCATCATAAAAAGCCTTATTTTCTGTGGTTAATAGAGCTTGCATCTGCGCTAGTACGTCTTGACCAAGCAAGTTGGAGGCCAGCCCAGGAACTGTAAGGGGGTGATCCTCCCCTCAATCTCCATTCCCATCTTTCTATTCCAGCCAGCCCAGAACATCCTCTGACGGAGTTTTCTCCCCAACTCCCAACACCCCAGCCCCAGAATTTCACATGGAGTGTGGAGATTGAACTGAAGTCCTCATGCTTCCAGAGCATGCAGTTTACAGATGAAGCCATCTCCTCATCCTCCTTAGATAACCATCTTTTTGGCCATTTCTCTGGATATCACATCTTCATTTCTTGTTGTGTCCTGTATTCAGTGTAATAAATCCGGATTTTATTACAGATTACATAATCTGCTTTTGAAAATGTCACTAAAGGCTTCTTTAAAATAGTTTCATTATATTTTCTGTTTATTTGTCTGTATGTCAGTGAACCTTTGTCATGCAATTCCCACAGAGTCTAGGAGAAGACATGAGATCCCCTCAAACTGTAGTTGCAGAGGATCATTAATCATTATGTGGGTGTTTGAAATTGAACCCAAATCTGCAAGAGCAACAGGTCCTCTTAAACTCTGAGCCTTCTCTCCAGCCACTCATTGGTGGACTTGTGTTTGTGTTTTGATCATTTGTGTTTTGAGGTATCCAAAAATGATTGTGATTAGTCCAGAGGCTCTGTAGTATGTTTGGAGGCAGGGGTTGTTTTGGTGTTTCTTCCTGTTAAAAGTTTTTTTCATTTCTTGCAGAATTGTATATATGTACACATACTCTTTCTCCATATACTGCTATATATCTGTGTCAAATATATTATTTAATCTATCATCTATCTGCAATCTATTGATCTATCTATTGTCTATCTGCAATCTATATATGAATCTATTTGCAATCTCTATATGTATATATGTATGTATGTATGTATCTTTCTATGTGCAATTTGTCTAGTGCTCTCTCTTTCATCTATTTGCAATCTATACATGTATCCATTTGCAATCTATGTATGTATGTATGTATGTATGTATGTATCTATCTATCTATCTATCTATCTATCTGGAATCCATCCATCTATCTATATATCTATCATCTTTTGAAGTCTTAACTCTTTATCGTGTTGCAATTCTAACAGATGATACAGCTCTCCCCAGGTGCAGGTTCCACTTTGCAAAGTTAAAGCGTGCCCTTTTATGACCCCCTCCCCCAACCAAGCCTACTTCCCCACTTCTTATTGTCCTATCATATTTGTATATTTTTCAAGCCTTGCTTTTCCAGCATAAAGGGTAGTTGCAAGGGGGTTGCAAAGGGTGGTTACAAAAGGCTTCAATAATCTAATCATCATATAGCATGTATAATTCTTCATTATCATATGTGGGGGATAGGTTT
This sequence comes from Eospalax fontanierii, assembly GCA_035773235.1. NCBI lineage: Eukaryota > Metazoa > Chordata > Mammalia > Rodentia > Spalacidae > Eospalax > Eospalax fontanierii. The sequence continues at coordinate 2,714,766 of JAJHUQ010000048.1, read as the reverse complement.
TGTTTTCTCCCTGGCTCACTCATTTCTCAGAACTGCTTGTTTATCTCTCCAGCCCGGGTGGGTAGGTTTCACTTCCCTTCAGTGCCATCTTGGCTGTCCGTTTATTGTTACCAGGCATTTAATGAGACCTCATATAGGAAAATCTGAAGTACTTGGTAGCCATATCTTGACTTGTGGATTCACAGCTCTGACCTTGAGTTCAAATAATCATGATAATCAAATGGAAAAGAGAAGAGCCAGCTGGTGGATCATACTAGCTAGTTTCTTGCTTCGAGAGGTGCCTGTGGATTTGTAACTAATGATCCTTGACAATGTCAACAAGGAACTTACCTGCTATTTTTCTCTGCAAAACATTATTCTCTTTTTTCCTGGTGACCCAAGGAACAGAGAAAAAATTGCAGTTGTATCTTTTAGATAAATTTCCAAGGCACAGAAGTTTAGAAGCATCTGTACTTCTTTGAATAGATGGGAGCCAGTGTTCAGATGTCAGTAGAGATACTGAGGAAGCAGAAATCACTTCTGGCTGCAAGAATTCTCTTACATCTCCCCATGTCTCCATCTGTTATTGATAGCATGTGGACCAACAAACCTTCTGCTGTCTGGCTCTTCCCATTTGCCAATGCTTCTCATTTCAGGAGAAGTGCCATATAATGACAGGCTGTGAATTTATCTGTCATTTGCTGTTGGTTCCTGTGTCCCTTTCCTTTCAGATGCTCAGGACAGAAGAGCACTGTTAACAGAACTGAGGGGTTCCTCCTGCACCTCTCTGGTCCACACACATGTTTTCTCTGTGGTGTCCCTGCTGTCCTTTCTCTCTTCCTCTTCCTCCCTCTGCCCCTCTCTCCCTCCCTGCCATTCCCTCCCCTTCCTTCATCTATCCTCCTCTTTCAATTCTTCCTCTTCCTCTTTTTCTCTCTCTCCCTCTCCTAGTTTGCTTCCAATCGCTGTGTCAAAACACTGACCATTACCAACTTGGGGAGGACAATCTTTATTTGACTCACATCTTCCAGGTCACAGTTGATCACTGAAGAAGACCAAGGCAGGAGCTCAGGATAGGAACCTGGAGGCAGGAGCTGTAGCACAGATTGTGGAGGAATGCTGCTTACTGGGTTGTACTTTGATACTGATTAAGAACATGCCAGGAGTTTTGTTCAAGTTCAAGGATTTACACCTTCTCTTTCTTCTGCCTCTATTAGTAATTGTACAGGAATAAATCAATCTTATCGTGATTTTTCTGTAGGTGGAATGTAGTGGGATTCCTATCGTGAGAACACAGCTTGTTTCTCTTTTCTCCATCACATTTGTTAAGTTGTGAAATGTCACTTATATGGTGTGCAAAAGGCATTATCATCATACCTACATTCACAGAACTGTCACTGGATATTTCTGAGGATAAAGAAGATAATTTTATAAATCTCATAAAGCACTCCTGAACCTATATTCAGCCTGCTTTCTTATACAATACAGAACAACCTTCCCAGGGGCTGCATCGCCCACATTGGACTGGGCCCTTCCACACCACTCAACAGTCAAGAAAATCCCCCACAGACATGGGCACAGGCCAGTCCCATGGAGGCCATTCTCCAGTTGTGGCTTCCTCAGTCCAGGTGTACAAACATGACAACTATATCTACTCAATCCATTCCCTCCTCCCCCTACACAGGAACTTAGTGAATATCAGACACCTAATTATCCAAACAAAAAGAATTTTGAATGTTCTAGTTGTTCATGTTTGCTAACCCCAGGCTTTGTCTAGCATATTTCTAACACATTATATTTGGCAAAACCGTCTAGTACTCCAACCTTTATTATAAGTACTTTGTAATTTTTTGCTTAAACTTTTAATTGCATTGCTTATACATGTTTATACCTTTAAGCATATTTTCCCTTTGTAATTGAAGATTCTTTGTGATATTCTTTGTAAATCATTTAAAGATACACTTATTTTTTTCTAACTGTGGTGACTAGAAATAAGAGCTCTTTTAGGTGGGCTATGACTTGATATTTTGGATATTATTGCCCATAGGAGATATGGGTGCACACTTGTGAAATGTAAGCTTGGGTAGGCTGAAATAGGAGGATTTTCAGTTCCATGTCAACTGATCTACATAGCAAAAGTGATTCAAAAATAGGGTGAGGAAGAAGAGGAGGAAGAGGAGGAAGAGGAGGAGGAGAAAAAGGAGGAGAGCACATCTTCAGATAGTTGATGCTGTGGTGCAGTCTTCGAACTTGAGCAGCAAAGCCATCAGTTCCTGGACAACAATCAGGCCATAAATAACGGAATTTACACTCAAACTTAAAGTAGTGCTTAATATCATGATGTGTGGATCATGGAAGTTGAAAAGCATTTCCTCTGAGATCGCTCCTTGTTTATTGATTCATCAGAGGTGCTCCTTCTGGCTTGTTTCTTTAAATTAACTTTTCTAATCTGTGACAAGTTGGAAAATCTGTTTAATTCTCAGGGAGTTCATTCTTCCAGGCTGCCTTTTTGGCTAGTTTTGTACTTTCCTAATCAGTCCTAATGAATATGATGGCATTTTCAGTGGTAAGATAAAAATAATGAACATATCTTTATGATGAACTTCAAGCTCAAAGTAACAATTTTTTACTCAAAACTAGTTAACAGACAAGAATTCTCACATTTGCAAGATAGATATTTTTTTTGCATGAAATCCAGTTTTAATAACATCTTTTGATAGTACAGATAGTTCCAGGCTTATCATGGTTCAACTTAGTGTGTTTTTGTAACTTGACAATGATGGGAAAAATAAAATGCATTCCATCGACATACCTTGTTTTGAATTTTAAATTTTGATCTTTTCTGGCATAGCAAGATGCGATATGAGAAATTTCCCCATGCCGCATAGCAGTAGCAAGTGACAAGTCCCAAGAAGATATGCAATCAGTAAGTACAGAAACCAGTGCTGTACAATGTATACCATGTAGCTAAACTTCAATGGCTACATTCTTCAGGTGAGTTCACTGAATTTTCAACTTATGGTAGTTTCACCTTTTGGTGATTTTGTTGAGCTATAAGTCTATCATAACTCAATAATACAGTGATAGGAATTTTATCACACACACAGAACCTCTTGGTGTTTTTGTCTTAGCCCAATAACTTTTGCTATTCTGAAATATCCAAGGCTAGTTGTTATAGATTTATATCGGTTTAGAAAGGTGAATATGCAAAATTGATAGTCTCTCTTTCTCTCCCTCCCTCTCTGTTGATTGTGTCTAGTCAATATGTCCTAGTAGATGAAATCATGCCACAAATATGTCTGTGTAGAATGGCACAGAATAACATTGGGTAAGAAATGGCACCCCAAGCCTGGAAATGTTGAAGTGGGTAAAATTTTATACTGGTCTTAGAGCACTTAAGACACCACATTGCTCTTGAGCACGGGAGTAGAGGTTTCCTTTTTAGATGTGTCACTTAGGGTTGGGCATCTCATAACAAGGGTACAGAGACTAGAATGCATCTGTCTGCTCTCATCAGCAAAGCTTCCTCATGCAGCACAGAGTGACCAACACAAAAGTCTATACACAGTGACAATGCAGAGAATAAGAGGGCACAGTGTGGGTCTCAGTAGGACTCATTTTTAAGTTTCACCCACTCAGGGCTCAGGCAAGAGCAGTGGAAAGTTTGAAAGAGCCAGGGAAGGAGATAAGTGACCCTGAAGAAACAGAGTATTATAATGGTATCAGCCTGCATAAGACCCATGCAAATTCAATCTCACAAAAACCACCCCAGAACTGGGGAAAGGGGCATCAGGCCTCAGCCATGGCCAAAGAACTATTGGCTGCTGATTACCACTAGTTGAAGGAGACCTGATCTTCTTTAAGGGAGAGACTGTAGGTAGACTGCCTAGACCTGAGGAGATAAACATGCACAGGGACATCTGTGTACACTAACTTGACTCAATAGACTTTAGCATGTATGACAGAGTGGATAAATTCAGTTCCCAGATCAATATCACCTCTAAGATAGCTCCTAGATACCCACTGCTATGACCTCAGACACCTGGACTCATTTACACACCCCCTTCTAGTACACATAAATACAAATAATATGAATCTTAAAATAGTGCAGGAGCTGGATAGATGAACCAGTGTCTTACTACCAGTTGGGAGTAATAGACTTGGGCTAGGATCCCAACAACCACATAGCTATATGCTATTCAGGTTCCAGGGAATCTGATACTCCCTTCGGAGTTCCATGACATTGGACTCATAGATGTATATTGCCCACTTACATACATTTAGACAAAACACTCATACACATAAAAGAAAATTAAAAAAATAAAAACATTTGCCTCCTGTGGTTCTTTGAAAGAGAAATATCTGCCATAGGCTCACATATTAACAAAACTTGGTCCATAACTGGTGGTGCCATTTGCAGGATTTAGGAAGTATGGTCTTTCTGGAGGATGATGTATGTCACTGTGGGTGGGATTTGAGAATCTATAGCCTGGCCTCACTCCCAGTGTATGTATTCTGTGTTTGTTGTTTGTGGTTGAAGATTGAACTACCAGCTTGCATGCCTCTCTGCCATGATGAACTCATCCCTCTGGGACACTTTAGTCTAGATAAAGTGATAAAGTCTTTTCCTTCTGTGTTGATCTGGTCAAGATGTTTGAACATACCAACAAAAAATTAAGTAATACACAGCTTCATAGAACTTTAATACCCTTAGAGAGAAGCAATGTCCTGAACCTCGCTATCTTCCAGGAGGCATCACATGTTATGGGTTTCTCTCTCAACATAATGGCGGAAAACAGCACAAAAGTGTAGTAGTCCCCCACTGTCAGGATTTAAGTCCATTACCGGCTCATTTCATGAACATCCTGGAATAACTCTTAGAGTTCATGAACCCTATTTTCAGGATGGTATTCTGCCTTTCTTAAGCATCCATGAAATCATACTTTTCTGTAACATGATATTTTCTTTTCTTCTATGTTTGTTTTTTGAGACAGTGTATCCATTACTCTGCAGCCTAAGCGGTCTTTGAGTTGGGGGAATCCTCCTGCATCCAGTAGCAGGGCCCATTGTTGCTATCAAGGACCATTCTTGCTGGCCAGCACATTGCCCTTGTTTTGAACTGTTGCATTGGAAATTCACAATATGTTGACTTCTAATTTCCCACTGTCTCCCATTTGTCTTAGAGAACACTTTGAATGCCACATTTCTGTTTATATTGTAAAAAGTCTTTAAAAAATCTTTTATTATTTTAATTGTATGTATATGAGAGTAGTTTATTGTATGCATGCATGTAAATGCACATTTTTGTGTGATGCTGATGGGCGTCAGAAGAGAGTATCAGATTCCCCTGTACACAGAGTTACTCAAAGTTGTTAGCTGCCATGTGGCTGATGGGATCTGAACCTGGGTTCTCTGCAAAAACATTGAGTGTTCTCAATTGTTGCATAATCTGTCCAGCCCCATTTCTCTTTAAATGTTAACACAGAACCCCATTCCTCCCACAGTAAGATTAAACTAAACAAAGAAACAAGGAGGACCTGGAAATTCTGATTCATTGGCTTCCACTTGAACAGTCCTGAGACAGTACAGTCCAAGCAGTAACATGTCTGCTGTATGTGGTGCTGAAGGTGTAACTCCTCTTGTCATTCCTAATAGGCAAGCATGCTACCAACTGAGATTCATCCCCAAATCCTTTTCCTTTCTCAGTGGCTTATACGTGGATGTTGAGTCATCACAGCCCCCACTGTACATGTTAAAGAAGATCCCTGTCTTCTTAAAAGCAAATGTCTTTGGGCTTCTTTATTCGTAAGCATAAATATTCAGTCATTCATTCAGCACACATTCCTGGGACACTTCCCATGGTACTAAAAGTTTCAGAAAACCCATATACCCCTGTGAACCATGTTGCTCCCCTTATAAAATGTAATTTATCCAAAAAAGTAAGTTTCCTATGGCTTCTTCTGTGACTAAAGCTTGTAGGAAAATTAGTATTACAAAACAAGGATCATGTAATCTCACAGTTGTTATTTTCAGTTCCTGGGTCATAAACTCTGTTTTCCTGTTTGGAAAAGTTGGAAACATTTTCTATCTGGCAAGAACAGCATCTTGCATTCCCTTTAAAGGGTAGAGAGCTTGGTGAGTTTGAGGAATCTCAACACAGCTACTGGGGTTACAGGTCAGGAACAGAAGAAACTATCCATCCGATATTTACAGACATGTATACCTCTCCACATTCATTCTAGATGTTCCTTTTTGCAGTAGGTGGAGACTATTACAGCCTTTCATAGTTGGTCAAATGCAGAGAATCAATGTCTGTGACATGCCCAAGCATAACAATCTTCTTCAAAAGAGTGATTGTTGTTAGGCTGACCTGGTTGCAGTGGGTGCTCTCACACTAAGGGACATCCTCACACACAAGCTTAACTAGATGGCCCTTAACATGTGTGATAGAAGGTAGGAAATCCTGTGGGGGTAAGGCTTTGGGGATTACAGATGAGGAGGGGTCTGGAAACCATCAAGATATATTGTAGGACGTTTGTAGCAATTTAATGATATTTTCTTTGAAAAGGAATGTAATAAACCAGTATTGAGACGACAGCCACCTGTGGGAAGGCCTAGCAGAATATGCACTGACCTTGCCTCTCAGACAGTGGAGGAGGACTGGAACAGAAAGGGAACAGCAGTACCTTGAGATAACAACTTACATTCTTATCAGTCTGCTTGGAGACTTGGTGGGAAAGTGAGATGTACAGAGGATAGATATGTGTTGGTATATTTCATATGTATGGCAGGACTCAAATGAAGGCGGGGGGCATGTATTTGTGGTGCACAGACAAGCGCATGCATACTGTTCTGATTCTGGAGACTTCTGAAGTCATGAACAGAGCCAGAAAAACACGTTTTCCATTTTTTGCCGGGTTCCCACCAGCAGGTACGGCAATGGAGGAGCCAGTCCGGCCAGTCTCCTCCAGGGGGCAGACAAGAAGGTAAGTATTGAGGAATCGGAACCCCTCTCCACTCTGGAGAAAATCGCCACACTGAGCCAGAGAACTGTCCAGCAAGATCTCGTTTTATTGCGTCAGGCACAGTCTTGTATAGGGTAGGGGTGGGGCTAAAAACATGGGAAGTATAGGACCGATCATTTTTCACCACATACGCTGTAGCCAGGTAGAGACCATTTTGTTATGCCTTGCTGAGTCACTCCTATGTGAAAGTGGAGTGTCAGAGACAGTCTGCAAAACTCAGTGAGGCTCAGAATGCTGCACCATTCCACATGTCTGGACCCATGAGGCCCAACATCATCCCATTCTGTTTTAAAATAAACAGCAGAGGCACTTGACCCCTGTCTTAGGTGATCCCCTACTTGGAGACCTTACTGGTCATTAGGAGTCACGCAGCATGCTTATTATAGCAGAGGCACATGACCCCTGCCTTGGGTTGTCTCCTGCACAGAGATCTTACCCGTCATTGGGTGTCATGCATCATGCTTATGATGGATCCGCTCCATGACTGACAGGAGTGGATCAGTTCATCTGAGATCTTACTGGTCATTGGCCAAATGGAGGGCAGGAAAGGGCCGTTCATTAGAGGATAGCCAATCACTCTAAGTAGCAAGTCTCTGGTACTGGACCTCGACATGGTTTAATTTCCTCAAGATGTTGGTGAATAAATTGTATTAATTTTTTTTAACATATAAGGTCCTTTAGTCAGGAGGAAAAGGAGAACAAGGAAGGGGTCAAGTAAAGGGCATTAAAGCTAGCCCACATAAAATTATAGAAAATTGGTGGCTAATGGCATGCTTTGCCTTAGCTTCCCCGGGGTTTAGGCATTCTGTCCCCCCACCCCATATCTGTCATATCTGTCCAGCCATTAATGTCCCAGTTCCCTCTGGCCAAGTAGGTGAGGCCAACAAGTGTCTGGTGTTGAAGGCGGTAGTCAGGTTGGCTATCCGTGAAGTGGTGCTGGATTTGACTCTCTGTTGGACCTTAGCCTGTTGGTGGGTGTTGGAGGTTTGTCTTGTCCAATTCCAAGTTGAACGTCATTATTATCCATAGTAGGTCTTGGCAGTCATGGCAACATGTGGAAGGAGACATAAGCTTCAGGGGGTCTTACCTCCTGGGCTAAAGGGTTAAGTCTTTTTCTTTTAATTTCTGGCTGGGATCCAAAAAAGGCTGTGGCTCATCCCTAGGGAGCACAGAGCCATGTACCTCTGGTCTCTGTTTTTGTTTACTCCAATATGAGACAAATTTAGATTCCATTATGGATTTTTGAACATTTTAAACAATGGTAGTTAGAGCTGAACATGGGGTCACAGGCTCTCTATTACCCCTTTTTGTTTTTGTAATTGTGCTCCATGATGGCTTGTCCCTGTGGGTTATGAGGTTTTTATTTTTGCGGGGAAGCTTAATGTGGCAAAATATTGGAAAAAGGAGGATTGTACTTTTAATATAAAAACTAAATATATTTTTGTTTTTAGACCATTTAGGGTACTTGTTTTTAAAAAATAGATTGAAATTAGTTTATCCCTTAGTTATCCTCAACAGCATAATGTCCTTACATTGAGGCTGTATTGTTCTTCTTTTTACTTGTTATAGGGTTAGGTGGCCAGCCTTAGTCCATAACAAGTCTTGAAAAACGTTTTGAAACAGGACTGACTCTGAAGTGAGATGGCCAGTCCAGCTCCAGAGTCAATCTCTCAGCGTTATTAATGATTTACATATACATTTTTTTACAATGAAACAATCACAACATTTAAGACAAAACAGACACAGACAAATGACAAAATCGGGATGTTGTCAAATCAAAAGAGATGGGATGAAAGACAGACATGAAAGTTCTTAGGCGAGCCATCTTTACAACTAGGGCAACGCTGGTGGGGAGAAGTTGAAGGAATAGAATGTCTTTTGAACTTTTTTTTTTTCCTTAACTCTAGAGGTAAGGTATTTGCAGTTTCAACCTGCCCTGGGGCAACAAGCTCTGATGGGGCTCTCTCCCTCACTCACCACTTGAAGGAGCTTCCCTGCAGGTTGGAAAGTTTTAGCTCAAAACATAAACAAAAAGAGATGGTTCCTGACAACCCATAACATAAGGAAATTGGAACAATGTGGGTGGGTCTCCATCTCCAGCACGGCTGTTGTTCTCCAACCATGCCAGAGAATGGAGGACAGTCGAAGGGGACTTCAGATGGCTCAGAGTGCAGCGGGAGGAGTTCCCTGCCGGGAGACTACGTTGGTGGGTAGTTCGGTTATTAGAGCCTGTGCAGGGGCTTATATAGGGAAGCCTCCTGACCATACAGAAGGTGGGAAAGTTAGAGGTGGGGTTTTGGGGTAAAGGGTGGGAAGGCTGTGGAAGTTCAGGAATGAGGAAACGAAACCCAAAAACCTGGTTCTGGTCTGGGGTGGGGGGAAGGAAGATTCATATCATATCAGGCAGAGCAGGTCAGACACCTGTCATCCCTTTAGGGTATCTGGAGTTGCTTGCCTTGCTCAATACCCAGATCCCCACATCTCCCCCTTTTTCATATATATATATATATAATGGGGAGGTATATAAGGGCCCAGTAAAGGGAGGAACCTTGCCATGAGGGGATTGGCAAACCAGGGGGGATAATGGGTTTTAAGTTCATTTTTGAGTTTATGAAAGATATGTGAGAGAATTTATAGTCTCTCAGTTAGTTATTTGTTCTCTAACATTCCCTTTTTGAAGACATAACCCTATAATCTTTTAGGAATTAGATAAGCGCTCCCAAATACTTTGGACATATTTGGCCTTTGGTATAGAGTAAGCTGCTGAAGGGCACAAGGACAGTTTTTGGTCTTTTGGGGGCTTTTTACCGTAAATTGCCTAGCCAAATTCTACCTCCTATTCTCATCACACCACCCTCTCAAGAGGTCACCCTAATTGCCAATAGGGAATTGGGGTGAAGACTGCTCTGGCCTCTTTAAGGCTGAATAGGGCCGTAGATTGTGGCAATAGGGGTACCCCTTCAGTGAGTCTATCTAAAAGACCCCTGAATTGCATAACTCTTAGCTGTAGGGGAAGAAGAAAGTCCTTAACTAGTCTCTGAAAGATGAAATTAAAATAGTCATAACAGGGAAGAGTTCAAATGTCCAATTCAAAGTCCATTAGAATTTCTTGCTTAAGGACTTTCAAAGGCTTCCATCTTTTGGGTTCCTCTTTGTTTTTCTTTTTGACTGCCAAGGCTGAACTTGAGAGTCTTGAAGTCAGGATTTGTTTTCAGGCACCTTGATAGCTGGAGTGGCTAGAATCAGGGTGAGTTCCCTCCCAAATGGCTTCTAGACAGGGAGAGAAAAGAAATCACTTAATTTTGGGGTTAGAACAATGGTGGGCTTGCCTTTCTTGGCCACAGGTATGCACTGCAGTGTTGAGGTAGGCCAAGAATTGAAGTCTTACATCTGAGTGGCATTTTCTTATTAAAAACAAAATCATTAGTGAGAAATTGTGTAAATAACATCTTATATAAACTTAAACCTAATGTCTGGGAAGTGTAATTCCTTATAGTCTTAAAGAAGCATAATAATCATTTTAATTTTTTGGTTATACTTTCCTTTTGGGTGTTTAAGTAAATATAATTTGGCCCAAATAAACCAACTTAATTTGATTCTTAAGGTCAGTTGAGTATCTGTTCCTCAGGGGGATCACATGGGCTTGAGAGGAGCTCCTGGCTCCATAGGGCTTTGTTTTACCAGTTCCATCTATGTGAAGATAAGGTCTTGCTAGACCACAGCTTCACTTTGAAGCAAATCAAAGAAACGTTTTCCTGTGCTGACCCTCTTCTTTGCAGACTGGTTCAAGTCCTTCTATTGGGGTCTCCATACCTCCCTGAACAGGAAGACAGGTGACACATCACAGGTATAGGACATTTTGAGAGATGCCTCATAGTTCCCTGGAACTTAGTTGACCTTGGAGGGTAAGAGACAAAAAATTGTCCATTTAAGTTCCTCTGACCAGATTAGAGGCCATTAAATATGGTGCTTAGACACCCAAGAAGGTTAGTTCCACCAACTCTGAACTATCAATTACTATATGATTTGTAGCTAAAGCTTGGACAAAAGTCAAACAATCTTGAATAAACCTTGACTGGACATATATTTTGTTCCTTAAAGTATTTGACTGAACTATTACTTTAGAAACTTTAAGACTATTTATACATTAGGTATCTAATGTTTCCTATATTATAACATATATATTGAGATCTTTAATCACTTGTATAGACTTTCTTATACAAAATCTCTTTTAATAATATATATATATATATATATATATATTACCTTTTTATATTCTTTTCTTAAGATCATGAGACATAATAACATTAAAAAAATTTTCCTCCTCTGTGCATTAAGTAATGTTTATTCCCTTTCTAGGGCTCTAGTATCAAACCAATGTTTGATCATATTAAAGTTCACCCTGTGGAATGAATGACTTTACACATACAGATGGGTGAGGTGTTACTAGCAGGTATATAGGTAACCTGAGAGCAGATGCACCATAGTCTTTAGCATGGATATTGATTTTTTATATAACCCCTTTCCCAAATTTCCTCCCCAAATGCAGGAGACCATTTGTGATTAGGGCAAAATTACTTACAGCTGGCTGGGAAGAGTAGCTGGATACTCAGGTGGGGGGCTCCAGCTTACTCCTCCTTCAGGTGAAGAATACAACCCAACCTTTAGCAAACCCAACTGTGAAGAACTTCTGTAATAGGCACAGCTGAAGTCACCAGCATGGCAGTTACTCAAGAGTGCTATGCAGCATCATCTTAATAAAGAACATGGGATGTAAATTACACACATAAGATAATGTATATTTTATTTTATAAGTTTCAGTAAAACCTTATAGAAAACATAAAAACCATTAAAATCCTTTTTACTTTATCTATTTTAGTGAGTTGGTCTACCAAAACCGTGCTTTAGGTATTCAGAATGTGATACTAGAGATACTAGATAGAGAGAAGCAATTGGTACATAGTAATACATTATCAACTTGAGTTTAGAATTTCCAGCATAAATCACTAACTGAGGAATTTTTGACAGAGGGTGCTGTGAATCTATCTATACATTTGCATTAGTCTGTGTAGGTAATTGTAACTAGAAAGTGAAAAGCAGTGATGCTCAGGACATAGAAAAGCAAGCTTGAAGCAACTAAACATCAGAGAGGGAAGTACTCTATTTCAGAAAAACAGGCTTTGAATAATAATGCAAAAAGCAGGAATTAAAACTAGTGAAGGCCAAATCTCATAACTCCCATCCAAGCAGGCTATTCCTCTTCACCTCCCAGTTGCTGTAGCTGTTTCCTGGTAGCAGCTTGTCTCATGTAAAGTTTGGTACTGGAGTATTGCAAATTCACATGAGCTTCCTAGGTTTAGCCATCACAAAACGTCAGCTCACTATTTACCTACCTAGCCTTGGAGGGCTATGGCTAGAAAAACCTTTTTAAGTTCCCTTAAGAAACTGACAAATTCATTATGCAAAACAATGTAAGATTTTAAATAGTTACATTTAGAAATCAACACATATACCATATAAAGATGTTACAGTCGAAAATAATTTCTTTTAAAAATGGATAAAGATATTATATAAACAAATGTCGGAATTTAAACTAGTTCCTTGTAAAAGCCAGTAAATGCATACGACAATGTAAAAAGTAATTTTAAAAACCAGTAAATACCATACTAAACGTTAAAATTTAAAATACTTTTAAATGTATTAACCTTGTGACAAAAAGACCATGTGAGAAATCACTTGGTTTTCTATGATCCCATCAAGAATATAAAATGAAAACCAAAACAAAAATAAATTGTGAGAGGATTTGGACATGTGATTAAATGTCTGTGGTCCAGAAATTCCCAGATTATCATGATCTATAGAACCAGTAAATTCCTGGGTGTGGCCATTTTGGATTATGCCATATGGCTGGATTAAGATGGCGACAAGGTCAAGCAGGTCAATGCCATTTTGAAAATTTTCTGTCCAAGGTGGCAGTCAGGCCATGTGACTGTGACCACATGGTTTCCTCTCTCCTAGTAAGGGCATGGGCCACGATCATGAATAAGCACATGGTATATAATACAAATCTCTTTTTTACTTTTAAAAGACGCACAGTTAAATGTTCTATACAGCATGATATATGACTCTCCTGTTCACAAAAACTTAAAATGCTTAGCTCTAGAAAGGCAGCCGTCTTGGGACCATGGTGACTGAAGTCCAAAGTTCAGGCCCTCTAACAGCTCTTTTCCCCCATCCATGAAGAGAACCATGATGGAGAAAAGGTCTAAAAAAAGAAATAACTTTTAAAACCTTTTTTTTCTCTGTAGAGAGGTAATTACATTTTCAGATAACAAGCTAAATAAAGGCATTTAGAAAAGTTTGTCAGTATACATTTTAAAGTAGCGACATTTTGACATTTTTGGACTCAGTCTGGCTCACTAGAGCAATCACAACACATAAGACAAAACCAAAACAGACACAGACAATACAGCTTTAACCTATCCTCAGGCATAACAAGCTCTAACTAATGGATCTCAGTCCCTCACCTGCAGCTTGATAAAAAGTTAGAAGAAACCATGCCTGTCCTCAGAGTGGGATGGCGGGCTGAAGCCGATGTCCCTCATGGGGGGCACTCAACTTCTTCAGTGTGTCATGGAGTGTCCCTTGTTCAATTGCCATTGTTGGTCTCTATCCACCCACGTTGGGCGCCATTTGTGGGTGGGTCTCCATCTCCAGCACAGCTGTTGTGCTCCAGCCATACCAGAGAATGGAGGATGATTGAAGGGGACCTCAGGTGGCTCAGAGTGTGGCGAGAGGAGTTCCCTCCTGGGAGACTAGATAGGTGGGTAGTTCAGTTATTAGAGCCATTGCAGGGGCTTACATAGGGAAGCCTCCTGACCATTACAGAAGGCAGGAAAATTAGAGGTGGGGTTTTGAGCTAAAGGGCGGGAAGGCTGTGGAAGTTCAGGAATGAGGAAATGAAACCCAAAAACCTGGTTCTGGTCTGGGGTGGGGGAAAGGAAGATTCATATTACAAAATGCAGAGCAGGTCAGACACCTGCTTTAGGGTATCTGGTGTTGCTTGTCTTGCTCAATACCCAGATCCCCACAGAACAATAATACAAAAATTTTCCAAATAACAAAAACTGAGACCCAGATGAATTCCCAGCAAAATTCTACCAGACATTTAAACTCCATTAGTCACTTTAACAGCAAAGGGAATAAACAGAGAGACATCTTAATTGAAGAATACCATATATTGAATGAACATAACAGACATCTACTGAAATACCAAAGAATACACATTTTATTAGTATCTGTTGGAACGTTTTTTAAAAATAACTATATACTGGGGCACAAAATAAACCTTTTCAAACCCCAAAATACCACTTATTCCCATTTAAAGCTTTCCATAGAACTGGCTGGAGGGTAACTCGTAAAATGGAGTGCCTCGGTTTCAGTTAATATGGTAGCATTTGCCCCAGTATCAACAAGACCCTAGATCTGCTGCCCATCTAAAATTACGGTCATTATATGGGAATGCTGAAATACAGGTAGAGTCCAAAAACCCTGTGATAATTTGGGATCTCCTCTTACTTTTGGGGCTGAGGAGTGTCTTGTCTCCCGTCTAAAGGAACAGTGTCTGATGAGGAATGGCAGTCTTTGGCCCAATGAATCCCTTGTTCCACTGAGGGCATGAGGGCATGGGATGGAGGTGTATCACTAGGCACAGGTGGAGCTCTTTTTAGAAGGCTGGGGCATTTTCTCTTAAAGTGCCCTTCTTTACTATAATTGAAACATGTTTGTCCCTTGCCTACTGAGACCTGTTGGAGTGCATTTACTAGAGTAGTCATCTCCTCCTGTCTGTTTAATTGTAGGGCAGCCACCATGGCTCGGGTTTGGTGGGACAAGGACTCTACATCACTAGAGGCCACTATCTCCTGGGCCTCCCAGAGATACCAGGCTGCTGGGTGGTTGCCACCAGGTGCCATGTTGATGGGAAAAAGGTTAGCAGGGTTCTCAAGAGGGGGCACTGAGGGAGCCTGGCTCACCTTCTTGAGCCAGCAGTGCGGTGCATAAGGTAATCCAAATTAGGGTAAACATTCCTACCCGAGACAAGTAAATGGTTGGGTATATGCTGTGGCGTATGACACAGGTGTCGTGGGGGCCTCATTAGGTCTCTATCAGGTGACTTGTCTCAGGGTTTTTGGGACATGGGGTTAAAGAAAGACTACCCCATAATTTATGGGGATACGCTTACCTACAGACTGATTGACTTGTCAGAGTTCTTCAGGCAAGCAGCCGTTTCTCACATGGGATTCCTCACACAGGGCACCAGTCTGCTGGGTTCTTACTGGCAGGTAGGGCGGCAGAGAAGCCGGTCCAGCAGGTCTCCTCCAGGGGGCTGAGCGAGAAGGTAAATGTCGACCTAATGGGAACCCCTCTTCACTCCAGAGAAAATCACCACACCGATCTGGGAGAACTGTCCAGCAAGATCTTGTTTTATTGTGTCAGGCACAGTCTTATATAGGGTAGGGGTGGGGCTAAAACATGGGAAGTTAAGGACCAATCATTTTTCACCACGTAGGTTGTAGCCAGGTAGAGGCCATTTTGTTATGCCTTGCTGAGTCACTCCTATGTGGAAGAGGAGTGTCAGAGATAGGCTGCAAAACTCGAGTGAGGCTCAGAAAGCTGCATCAGGCCACATGTCTGGACCCATGAGGCCCAATAATTTTTGATCCTAAGAACTGGAAGAATGGGACACGCTTTTCCCTAGGATGGCCAGGAGAACCATTTAGCAGGAGACAATCAAGGAATAGCTTTGTACAAGGTAAGGGAAAGGAAAAGGACCATGGCTGTGGAGAGAGACATCTGTGCTCTACATATGTGCACAAAAGTCTTATTTATAGTTCTGACAGTGAAGCATATGTTCAAGATAATGGAGAGTCAGAGACAGAGACAGAGATAGAGACAGAGTTAGAGACAGAGACAGAGCAAGAAGAGGAGGGGTGGAAGAGAAGGACAGGGAGGAAAAGAGGACTAGAACAGATTGTTAGAATATTGACTTCACAGACATGCTCCACATATCCAAGCTCCTGCTCATGTGCACTCACTTGCTAATAACCACATGCCTCTCACTGTCCCTATGAGCCATGAAAACACAAAATAAGTCACTGTCCTTACAGCCTAATCAGTTCCCAAATCCTCAGTTATGATTCCTGCTCCAATTGAGACCAACCAAGCAAGCAACAGGAGAAGTTTTGGGATGGAGTTAATACATGTAAATCATAGTTCAATCTGAAATGAAGACAGTTTGCTCATGCAGAAGACAAATGTTCAGAGACATCTTTTAAAACATAAATGAATTCAGTGCGGTGCATCATATATGTATTTCTGTATATATATATATATATATATATATATATATATATATATATATATATGTCTCTATCTATAAATCTTTGTATGTTTATGCAGCAATAAGAAAGAAGAGTACAGGAAATTGAAAGTGAATCTAGGGACATGGAAGGACTTGGAGGGGGACTAGGAAGAATGGAAATAATTTGATGAAAATATTAATGTATGACATTCATAAAATTAAAATAAAAAATAAGAGCATACCAAATTCTAATAAAACTTACAGGTTCTACTAGAGAAAATAATGTTTTACTGCACTTAGTAAGTGGGAAGATAATAAAATGTACTGTAATTTCCACTGTATTCAGAATAAACACTGTAATGGTTTACATTCTTTTATAAGCTTCCGATAGTTTCAATCATGTTAACATCAGTAATCATCTGGGTCCAAGAATATTTTTGAGTAAATAGAGATCTATTTACTATGATATCTATTATGAGCATTTTAATTAAATGATTTTTTTTAAAAAACTTCCCATGGAATTTCGCCAATACGGTCAAGTAAACAAGTTCAGCGTAGTAATTCTACCCATTCCTATGCTAACCTAATCAGGGGAAATTGCACAAAACCCCACTGCCTCTAGCTGAAAACGTCCAGGCCATCAGTGGTTGCTGAGAGACAAAGAACCTGTTTTCTCCTGGAATAAGCTCTCCAGTTGATTATTCAATCCCACCTGATTAACCTGCAACACACTTACATATGAGTAACATTCACTGGACTAAGTAGGCATTATATATAATTATAACAAGTATACTTAAAAAGTACTAACAAAATGATATTCTACTGCTACAATAATGAAAGAGGAAGAAGTCATCAATTTGAGAGGGAGTGTAGAGGGCACGGGGGACTGGAAGAGGGAGAGGAAGCGGTGGAAATGATGTAAATATATTACTTACATGTGCAGTTCTCAACATTTTAAATTAAATATAGAGATTGATTTCTTCAAATTAAAAGAATACTATCATAGTATTTTAATAATTCTTTTTAGAATTTCATGTAATGTGTTTCAATCCTGTTCAGACACCATTCTCCATCTTCTTTTACATCCACTGCATGTTCCCAACTGTCACTCCATGTTCCTGTTTTCATGAGGCCTGTGGACTGACTCTAATGCACTTCTAGTGCACTTCTAGTCCAGGAAACAATGACCAGCAACTTGGTATCACACCCTTAATGAAAACTGGCCCTCTGTACATTTTAAGCTTCTGCTCACATGCAATGGCCCAAACACGTTGCACTT
The DNA here is from genome assembly GCA_035773235.1 of Eospalax fontanierii. Taxonomy (NCBI): domain Eukaryota; kingdom Metazoa; phylum Chordata; class Mammalia; order Rodentia; family Spalacidae; genus Eospalax; species Eospalax fontanierii. The sequence goes on along the minus strand of JAJHUQ010000048.1, from coordinate 2,697,122 downwards.
TTTTTGATTAAGGTCTGTGTGCCACATAACACTTCATGAGGAAGAAGAGGCTATCTCTTCTCTTTGAAAAATAAGTAAGTAAATTAATACAATAACCCAATATGCTACATTCTGCAGACACTGTGATGTAATTTAGGATGTCTAGAACCTCTGAAGGTCACAATGCCCTTGGCTGGAGTTATTGGGTGAGAAGCTGTTAAGCTGGGGAACTGGGGGACCTAAGAAAAAGAAAAAGATAAGCATAGAAAGCAGTTGTTTTAGGGAATTGCATTGTCACAGATGTGAAATAATCCTCAAGTACAGGCTAATCGATGCAAAGATTTAGAGTGGATTTTTATGGTCATGACTGTGGACAGAGCATGGTGGAAGAACACGTGGTAAGACATTGTGGCCATAATATCCTGGGGAAATGTGGTCAGGTGAAAGCACTGACCAGTCCATGTCTGAGAAGCTTCAGAAGACACAATAGGTGGTCACAAGTGGGGAGAAAGCGAGGAATACAAGCATTGGACAATCATAGTGGACCACAGAGTATCTTGGAAAAAGATTGAGGAGGAGAAATTGCAGGTATTTCCCAACAGTAAAAAACTAAGCCATGTGAAATGGATGAAAATAATGCTCACCAATAACAAAAAAAAATGACTTTTTTCTGTGTGGAAAAACCAAGCCTTATTTTGGTTATTTATTACCTGACATTTAGAATTCTGGTCAAGAGACTACACTATACTAAGAGTGATTAAACACACAGATGCACATAATTAAGAGAAAATTGAAATATATTATTTGTAAAAGTCACACCTCTCAAGTGCAAAATCTAAACCATTTGAAATGTTCACTGTTTCTTGAATGAGAGTATGTGAGTTATATGTTTTATTTGCTCCTAAATATAGTTGTGGCTTCTCCTGTTTTTTTTTGAGGAAGTGCCTTGACTAAAGTAACTTAGGAAGGACTGCTTTGAGATAGAGTCCATCATGATTAGGAATTCATGATGGGAAGTTCCTTGACATCCACAGCCAAAAGCAGAGATAAGGCTGATGCCTTGGTCACCATAATTAATGTAATATAAACGACCCTCCACTGATTTACCTAGAACCATTTGTTATCATAACCCAGTTAACCTTGAGTATTAACCACCACATGAATAACTGCTCATCATGCTATTTTATTTGTAAGAATGCTCTTGCATGAAGACATTCATTCCCTGCCTTCTGTCTTCCTTCTCACACAAACCTGGAAGAGGCTGGTGATAAAAGTTAGGGTGGAGAAAAGCAATTGTGTGGGTAAGAATTCTGGTCTATGTCTTCAGAACTCATGGGTAAACACGGCCAGTTTTAAAAGATTAAGTATGTCTCTGGAATTTTACGATCAGACATGCCTCATTGGAAGGTTGATGCTGATTCTTGCCAGCAACATGGGAATTTAAAAGTCCTAGGTTACTCTATTATTTGAAAGCACTTCTCTTAATAATGGATCATCTATTCCTCTGTTCCTTACCTTTTCAATTCAGTCTTCCTGCAATTCTAAGGCAAAGTTTCTCCTTTTCCCCGAAGTTCTACCTCTGAATCTTTTACCCTTGCTGCACCAACATTTCCTTATTCTGTCCGTGGTCTCACCAGAACAACTTGGCTCCTGTCTGCCAGTGAGGGAGACTTGACCTTACCAAGACTTTTCCTTTTCAGCTACAGAGATTTGAGATCCTGAGTGGAGGAATGTATTTTTTTCTCTTCAGGAGACTGGCCCCTGGATCTGAAATTCACTGTTGCTCAAGTTCCTTTTTAAAAATTGTGTTGTATTTGCATAGAATCAAAGTCCTTCCTTGCATAAACTTGAGAACTCCTACCATACCTAGACTACTTATCATAGCTAACCTAGTACAAATAGTGGTAAAAGTATATTGTGGGAGAAGAATGCCAAGATATAAATCTGTACCTATTCAATGAAAAGAATGATCTCAACCCAAGACTGGGTCAGTTGAACCAGTGAATACTCAACTAACAGAGTCACCAGGTGAGCTTGGTATCTCATGAGCTTTAGTTTACTTACTTTTCTTGTCGCTATGGATAATACAACCTAACAAAAAGGACCAAAAGAAAGAGGATTGATTTAATATTATACTTTGATGATACATGCTCCATCAGAATGTACACACTGCCTTAGTTAGTTCTTCACTTGTTACAACAAAATATCTTTTAGAAAGAAACTGAAGAGAACTCTTGTAGTTCCAGAAGAGGTCAGTGCATCCAGCTGAGAGACGGAAACTGGCTGCTCATTGCATCTATGGTCACCAACCAAGGTAGTGGGGCTGGGCTTGAAAACCTCAACTTCTAACCCTGGTGACTCATCTGGAGACCAAGACTCCACTTCTAAAGTGCTCCAGCATCTTCCCAGACATTTACAACAGCTGGAGACCAAGAGTTTAGGCCAGAGACTTCATAGAGGACATTTCACATTCAAAACCCAATGTGCACCAGGCACAGAGTTCTTTAACTACTGTTTGTAAGAAGGATGTGTGAGGTATACAGAATTTCTAGGACACAGATTGAACCTCTTCTGTGAGCTGTTACAGTCTTGAAAAATTCACCTGCCTGGTTCTAGCATCTAATAATGAATGTATTCTAACTTTCTGTCATCACTCATTCTGGCTTTCCCAAATGATTACTGGACCATTTCCAGTCATATTTCCTCCAAGATTTTTTGATCTGCCTGGAATTACTTGATACTCATTTGCAAAATGATTCTGTCATCTTTTTGCTGAAATAAAAGGAAGACCATGCTTCTTTCAAGAGGGGCATTATTCTGACATTATTATTATTATTGTCATCATTATTAAGCAATCCCTGAGAGATGAAGATGTACTTTAGACTAATGGCTGGGATTTTTGAAACATGAGATTGTCTGCAAAATTTGGGGACTGGGTAACAGCTGTTTATTTACATTAATCACTAAATTTTATGGATTAAATAAAAATATAGATGCCTTCAGTATATAAGCTGATCAATAGGGCTTAGGTGCCTTGTGAATTAATGATTATACAGAAATCTGGGACATATGTTTACTAAACTCTCCCTGGACAAGAGAATGCATAAAACTAATCTTGCTTTGTTCCTGAAACTGTTACCTGAAAACTGTCATCTTAAGAACTTAAAGGCCAAAAACAGTGCCTTTACTGAACAGCCAGTTTCCTTGGCTTGGATTTTTAACCTAAAAAAGATATATGGATACAATAAAGAAAACCTCCGTGTTCCCAATTATCCACACTTGCAGGTGTGGATGTATTTTGCAGATGTTCATATATATATGAGATGTGTGTAAGTGTATAGTGTGTGATATATTCCAATGCAGTGTAGCTTTGATGGACCATATCTGTGTCTGTGTATGTGTGTGTATATGCATGTGTACATTTGTAGGCATTAACTTATATGGATGCATGTTTCTGTGTATATGTGCAGTGAATGTACAAGTGTATGTGAGTGTATGTATATTTATTAATTTTTTGACATTGATTTTTATTTTATGTATAGCAGTCATTTGTCTGCATGTATAAGGAAACTTATGCATACAGTGTCCTTGGCAACTGGAAGATGATTTGAGATCCCCTGAAACTGGAATTGAAGTTTTTAGGTACCATGTGGGTGCTGTGTATACTGCAGTAGTACACAGTACTCTTAACTACTGAGCTATCTCTGTAGTTCCTAGAGAATGTATTTAACATACAAAAGCATGTTCATATGCATTCTTGTATGCATGAGTGTGTATGACCAGTATATGCATCTACATGTTACTGTGTATATAACTACATTTATGATACTGTGTCTATAATGTTTGGGTGATCACACATATGCTTTTGTGATTGGAAGGGAATCACATTTCAGACATTGTTGCTCATGGACTTTCATGAAATTAGAGCATTGGATTACAAAAAGAATTTTACAAATCTGAGAAAATGCAGGAGGAGATGTATTTTACAAGGCATCTACCTCATTTGCATCACAGTGGGATATCTATCCAGGAAATATGACTTTTTTTTCTAATTTATGAGCAAGAGCCTGACATTGGGATTGTTCTGTTTAATTTCCAAAAGCAAAATATATTGAATATCTCAATGCAGGTGATTAATGCCTTACAGAAGTGACTACATCCTAATACCATTGAAGCCTCTGAAGATTTAAAACTATGTTTTTGAAAAGGATGGAAAATCCCTGAAGGCAGCAAAATGTGGACAAGTTTCAGCCCTGGTTGTCTTAACTTAAGGAACTCCTGTTCACCAGAAACCTACAACAACCCATTTGTTATTTCCTTCATACACTTAAAAAATATAAACATGGTCCCCAGTGGGTTCTGTCCCCATGCATTCAGAGCCTGGATGTTCCACTGGGTGCCCAAAACTATAAGGTCTCACTTGATTTTACAGTTTCAGACTATTTGAAAAGTTGTAATATTCTACAGTTTCTCCCCACACAAACTGTGTGTACCTTGGTAGAAGACACGAAGAGAAAAGATATTCACAGGCTTGCATTTGACTAGGAGAGACTGTGGTTTGCATTTTCTGGGTCAGAGAAGTATTTTTCTCTGGCTGACTGACAAGCCATTGGGCACTTGAACCAGCTGTGTGACTCTGGGGTTTGTTCCCACTAACCTGGATTATTTCTGAAACTCTTCCTTGTAGGGATTCTTGATATAATTAGTCATCCTTGTGGCTATGGGTTTGCATAAATATTTGCCTTCAGCAAACAAAGGAATGACTTTAGAAACATGCAGTTAATGGAGCTTTGATGGTTGCACCTCTCTGAATTTCTATGTGCTAGCTTTCATTATAATTTTTAAAATTAATGTCTTTAGAGAAGAAACCCAGAAATTGTGCTTTGTGTTTTCCCCTGTTGAATGTCTCAGTTGTTCATTTTTGGTGAAAGATCAGGAAATAGAAAAAGAAAGAAAGTGTCCAGGAACCCAGTTATTCATTTGTAGGTAACAAAGTCATGATATCTTTATAAAATTCATTGATATTTTCAGGAGAAATTAAAGGTTATCTCACATTCCTTATGTGCTTCTTGTAATGTTCTAGACTAACAGGTCTCATATTTTATGTAAATGAATGCTTTCTACTAGTTTAGTAATAATGATTCTGACATGCTTGCTACCTTTGTAGTTTAGGTGTACAAATTTGTCAACAGGCCCTGAGGAGCTGGCTCTGAGAGAGAAGCACTTGTTACTCAGATATGGCAACCTGAGTTCAGAATAACAAAATAAAAGCTTGGACAGTATTCATTGTCCTGTGATCCCAGTATAAGCTCTTCACTGGGGCTTGCTGGTCCACCAGAGTGGTGAGTAACCTAACCACTAGTCTCAGTGGGAAAATCTATCTCAGAAACGAAGATGGAGAATTATCAAAGAACATACTTGGTGTCAATATATTGACTCCACTTGTGGGGGTGCACACGTGTACACACTAAAAAGCAGATTTACACATACACACCCCACAGTCATTTTAAGGAGTCTAATTAAGCTATTATACTTGTTCTTTTCAGATAGTTAAACAAAACGAGTTTAGAGCTTAGAGCATTGTCACATGGTGTATCATAGGGAACAGAGATTTTTTAAAGAGACATGACAGTGCTATTAGCCAACAGAAAACTGTCCAGGAAGTGAAGTTCATTGAATACACAAAGATTTCATACTGAGATCCAATATTTTCTGTAGTTATTGTGAGCAAATATAAATTTTGAAAAAAAATAGGAATGTTCTGCTCTATATTATGGTCCTTATTTGTTGGAAGAAGCTGAAGAGGAAAAAGAATAACACCCAACATCATGCAAGTCTTGGAAGGTCAGTTCAGTGTGCCCACGTGAAGGCTCTGCTTCCCCTGCCTGTGGCAAGATGTGAGCTCTGTGTCTGCTCTGGGCATCTGTTGCCACACCAAGACTCTAAACTCAGATAAACTTTTCATTTTATAAGTTTCCTTGGTCACAGTATGTTATCACAGGAACAGAAACTTAACTAATGCCTATGGCAAGACTTTGCCTGCTGAACAAAGACTAAAGCTCTCAGTAATCTATTTTGTATTGATGTATACTGGACATGCATGTGTGTTCCTCAAGTATTTTCAAAACTTCGATTCTCTGATAGGATGAGAAATAATTTGTACAAGCTCAGAGCATGCAATAGGTTGGTGGAAACAATGGGTGACCAGTATCCAGAACTAGAGAGTTGAACAGTTACCGATTACAATGGAGAAATATATGAGGTCCCTCCTTGACGCAATGGGACTATGGGGTTACCACCACAGTTTTCCTACTGATAGTAAATGTGAATAACCAGACAATCATGAAGAATCACGTCTGGCACTGGTAGTATTCTACTCAAACTTCTGAGACACTGATTCTTCAGATTCTGACCCTTGCAGGCATGGAAGGAAAACAAGGACATGACTTCCATGTGAGGTGAGCCTGTATAGAATCTAGTCATCCCTGTCTGAGCACCGTAAGAGTGTGTGGAGATGCTGAATTGTCATTAAAGCAGAACCCAGCTGTGTTTAAACATGAGAACAGTAGGCTTCTCCAGTAGTGCTGTGCCTGCTGTCCTCTTGGGCCATGTCCTTAGGAGAAAGCCTGGGAGTTCCTGACTGATCCCTGACTCAGGCTTCTGCTGGATGAACCTCCCAAATTGTGCTGGGTCCATCACACTCCTCTGAGACAGTCTGCAGTCCTTTCCACTGCTTCTGGGCTCAAACTTGCCTCCTGAGTAGTAGTGACCACCATTCCCATCTCACATCTCCTTTCATTGGACCTCAGCACTACCCATCTGAGATTTCTGAAGTGCTCCCAACTAGCCCGGGTAAAACCAACCCCAATAGCTGGACTAGATCCAGCTGGTTCCTCCACTGCACATTCAAAAGAAAGAAACTGAAGCCTGTAGAAAACACCTTTTCCTACCCAATCAGAGAACAATGAAGGCACATCAATAAACAAAAGGAATCAGACTTCAACTCAACAAAGGAAGGATTGTGTTTCATTCCAGAACCACAAACAACAAAAGAAATCCACATACCAAAATAAAAAACCCAAGTAATATTTTTCCCACTAAATTCCACCAGTTCAATAGAAAACTTCTAGAATGAGAGCCCCCTAGAGACAACCCCAGACACAAAGTTTAAATGAAAAATCATAAACATGATCAAAAAATTCAATGAATTTAAAGAATATACAAACAACAAATCAAAGAACTAAAAGAAGGTAGGGATGAACTTCTGACTGAATTGAACGAAAAGGAGAGAAATATTGAAGAAAAATCAGATTGAAATGAAGAAGGAAGTGAAGAATTCAGTAAGTGAACATGAGAAAGTCTCACTAATAGGATGAACGAAATGGAGAACAAAATATCAAGACTGAATGAATAAGTTAAAGAAATGGAACACTCAATCAGAGATTGAAAAATTTTTAGGAATGGAATGTTCAGCAAAAATGGGAAACTGTGACAAAATCAAATCTATGCATTGTTGGCAGAGAGGAAGGAAAAGAGTCTCAGGTTGATGATATTGACATGGTCTTCACCTGAACTGTAGAAGAAAATTTTCCAAAATAAAGGAAAGACATGCCCATATGAATATAAGTACATAGAACACCAAATAGACAGGATGAGAAGACACTCCGAATGGAGTCAGACTTCTAAAGATAAAGAAGAAGAGAGAATACAGAATGTTGCAAGTCCCATGGAAAGGAAAACACAAAGCAGTTACCCCAGAAGTTTCTGTTTTTAAATTTTTTATTATTGAATTATTGTGTATTTTACATAAAACATGTCAATCAGTCTTAGTTATCTTTATACTCCCTCTCCCACCTGCATTTCAATAGCCCCCCAAAGGGAAACTATACTATCGGGGAAACTATACTATCGTCCACCTTTTTTAACATCTTTTGCATCACGTTAGTGTCTCCAAATGTTCCTTGTTTTTTTACTGTGGAAATGTTGGCTACAGATTACTGTTGGGTGAGGAGGAGCTAATCTTCTTGAAGTAAGAGACGGTGGATGGAGTGACTAGACTTCAGTGGATGAAGCTGCACTGAGGAAATGACTTTTTAAAGCAAACTGTAAAAGCCAGAAGAGCCTGAACCAGGATTGCCACTTCTAAATGACCATGGATACTACTAACGCAGAGTTCTTTCCCACCTAACTGCCCATTATATTTGAAAGAAAAAGAAAATTTCTGGAATATGAATAGGCTGAAAGAATTCATGTCCAGAAAAACCAGCCCTTCAGAGAACACTTGAATTAATACAAAGAGCTGAAGAAAGGAACGACTGTACCAAAGGGACAACAGAAAGAAACTAAATGAAGATATAACTGTAGAAACACAAAATTAGACCAAGAATGCAGGCCATTATGAAAATGATGGCAACCAATACACATCTTTCCATATTAACATTAAATATCAGTGGTCTCAACTCCCCACTCAAAACACACAGGTCAATCAAATGCATTAAAAAATAAAATCCTTTTCTGTATTGTCTGCAAGAAACTCATCTCACCTTCAAGGACATAAACTGCCTTAAGGTGGAAGGATGGAACAAATATTCCAAGCAAACAGCACTAAGAGACAAGCAGGAGTTGCCATCCTAATATCTGACAAAACAGACTTCAAACCAGAACTAATCTGAAGAGACAAAGAGGGTCACTTCATTCTTCATTCTGCTAAAAGGAACAGTTAACCAAGAAGATATCACAATCATGAACATACATGCACCAAACTCTGGTGAACCCAACTTCATAAAAACAGTACCACAGGACTTTAAGATACAGATTAACCCCAGCTCACTAATAGTAGGGGACTTCATTACCCCTCTGTGTGCAAAATAGATCAGTTAACCGGACAAAGAATAAACAGTGAGACACCTGAATGATGATACCATTCATCACATGTACCCAGAAGATATGTCAACAATGTGCGACACAGGGAACAGAGAATACATTTTCTATTTGGCCCTGCAAGGAACTTTCTTTTAAATTGACCCATGGGGAAGGGAGTATAAAGAAGATTAAGATATTGTATATGAAACACACAATTATTCAATAAAAAATGTACCAAAAATGACCCCAAAGATTTTGTGTTCATCCTAACGTAGGGCAAAGAATAAAACTTTACTTTCAACTGTTTTGTGAGAGTTTGAGAATTTTAAACAGGTTTGTAACAAAATGTGATCTTATCTGCACCCAAATTTCTCACCTCCAACTCTTCCCTTATCCTTTTTTATGTCTTTCATCTAACTTCCTTTACATTCTTTGTTTTGTTTTCTTCACTGTAACAAAGTGGATCCTTTTAATGGTACCAGTATGAACATGGAAGTAGAATCATCCACTGAAATATGGGCAGCTCCCCAGGGACCCCTTCTCCAAGGAAATAGGAGTCACAGTGCTTAAGTTTTAATTCTTATTTTGTCACACATGGTGGCTTTTCGTTCAGTTTTTAAAAATGTTTTGTTTTAGTTTATATTTTTTCTATAGTCTTTACATGCATGCCTGAAAAGATGTTTGCCTCTCTTTGCCCTTCCATTACATAAGGAAATGACTCCTCTGGATCTGAAAGGTGGAATACGTATGTGGATGACATGCACATTAAAGCACCATCCCAGCAAACAAGATGTTTGCCATGTGACTGGAATCAATGTTCTGTGGATAATTACACAATGGATTGGTAATCAGCAGGACAAGGAAATGAACTGTTATTCTGCAAGTGATCAATACCATTAATCCTAAAATAAAGGAAATCTGCAAGCATTATGATATATGACTACAACACTTTTAATATTTTGTGGACAGAAAATTTATGTAGACAATTAAATTCCAATGTCTTCCACAGGTTGTGTGGGAAGACAGAAGGAAGGAAGAACTCAGTGGAGAATACATGGTTTTTAGAGCTCAGAATGCAGCTATAATACAGATCTAATCTAGTGATAGATTAACATCTTTATCATTTCTTCAAAGCTACATAAGACTAAGATCGTATGCTCAATATGGACATTAGATGACAAAGGTGTATCAGTGCAGCTTCATATTTTTGTGTGAAAAAATATTGAAAATTCTGTAAGTTTTACATGCACGTCATAGGTTGCTGTCTTAAGTTTTCCAGGTATCCTAATCTCCCAGTTAATTCTATATTTTGACATGTTGACAATTATATTGAACCACTGCACTAAGGCATTATGCAAAATTTTCACAGCTTTTCAATTCTTGTGTTAACCTAAAAGCGTTCTTAAAACTCCTTTTTAAAAAGCTTCTAATACAGCTGGCTGTTGTGGTATAAAACTTTAATGCCAGCAGCCAGGAGACAGAGGCCAGTGGATCTCTATGAGATTGAGACAAGCCTGCTCTACATAATGAGTTCTAGGCTAGCCGAGGCTACAGGGAGAACTGGTCTCACAAACAAAGTTATCTATCTACCTATCTATCTATCATCTATCTATATACATATATATAATATATTACATATTATATATATATATATATATATTCTTAGAAAGAAACAAGAAGCTTTTACCCTGAAGAAACTATTAGATCACAGAAAGCATGACCACTCTCAAATCAACTCATCCCTTTCAAACTGTTCTGATTCTGACTCTTCCCTGAAGAGGCATGAGATGTCTCTCTGAAGGAAAAATGTGCCATGTATCCTCAAATAAAAGGAGCAGCATAGAGGAAATTCATAATTTTTTTTTCCATTTACCCTTGAGAAGCTTTCAGAAGGAATTGAATCATAGACACGATGCTCTCAAGGTCTTTGTAGCAAAGTGAAGGTTGTGTGCATGTGTGACCTTGGTAGAAGGGAATTCACAATTAATTTCGTATAGCATAAAATTTTGGGTAAAAGGTATATGGCCTATAAGCAAGTTTGGATTGATAAAGTGCATATATGTACCAAAACCAATTCCTTTCTATATCCAGTAGATGCCTGTTCTGAAGGACTTATACCAGGCAAATGTCAATTGGCTGTTTCTTACAGACTTGTTTCATAGAAACTGGAATTAGTCAAAGTGAGGCCAACTGTGGACCTAATTTCATCCCATCCTACAAGTTGAAAGTGAGGCATGTGGTAAGTGACTTTGGTGTTATTTATACCAGATCTGGCTTCATGAAAACAAAAAACATGGCCATCCCCCACAGTGCTTTGGACTATTTCCTCTTAAGTGTTCCCCTCAGACCCAGACACCCCCAGGATGTGAAATCATTTGTCCCAACAATGGGGTTCACTGGCCACAGGGTTCTCTCTGGAACATTGAGGTTCGGCTCCCAGCTTCCAAGTTCCAGGAAGCATTCTTCAGATAAAGTATTTCAGAGATCCTGACACTGTTGAGAGTGTTTTCTTCACACAGCCCACGGTCTGCCCCGCAGCTGGCATTGCATGCACACCTTGTTGAATTGAACCATTGATGGAGATGTGACGTATCTTTCCAAATACATATGTATTGTAGGTTTGGGCTGGACTTAGTGGGATCGGAAGCGAATATCAAATCCACTTAGCTGAGAGTGATTATCAGCAAACTGCACTGCACAAGACCATTTTATTTCTTTGCTGTACACTTCCTAGCCCAAACTTGGGACACCTGGTGGTGTGGTGCTATTTTCTCTATGTGTGTTTCTGTGACCATGCTTGTATGCACATGTGTGCCAATATATGCATGCATACCCCCATGCGAACATAAGCCAGGCGTCATCGTCTGGTATGTTCCTCAATGACTTTTTCCTGATTATTGTGAGATATAGTCTCTCCCTGTACCTGAAATTTGCCAAAGAGCCTCAAGGGTCTGCCTGTGTCTCTTTCCCCACCATTGTGAATATAAATATGTACCATCAGGCCTAACTTTAGTTTTGCTTGGATTTTTTGTTTGGTTTCCTTCTTTAGAGACAAGATCTCACTATATATTCCTAGTGAGCCTGGAACTCATTATGTAGAATAGACTAGCCTCAGATTCACAGAGATCTTCCTTACTCTGCCTCCTGAGTGCTTTGGGTTCAAGGTGTACTACACAATGCTCAGCTCACAACTACCTTCTTTAGATGAGTGTTAGCATATTGATTTCGGGTCCTCAGAGTTACAGGGCACAGGCATTTCTCCAGTGGAGCCATCTTTCCAGTATGTATGTGATTACATTCTTTTGTGTCAGAAAACATGGGGTCTGGAGGGTCACATCAAATTCAGTTTAGGCATGAGATGATGTTGGTCATTGAAAACCTGTTTTTCTGCAGGGCTACAACAGTCATGGATAATAATGACAGTATTACCATAGCAACAGCAATGACATTGATATTAGCACACCAGCAGTAATATCAACATCCACATCACACCACAAACCATTTCTTGACTCACTAATATGTTCAGTTCAGTCATAACTAGTGTCCATTCACCATGAAAGTTTTAAGAAAATAACCACTGTGTGTGGAGAATTCTGTGCTCACATGAAGTCTAAGTTCAGAATGATTGTGAGAACTATTAAAGGACTCAGACAGAAGGTCATATATATACATGTATGTGTGCATTTGTGTGTATATATATCCTAAAATAAGACTGCTTAAATAACTAAGAACATTATCAATTAGGCTGTAACAAATGCATAAAATGTCCTTTTCTTCTCATCTTCAAAACATAAAATTTTCTTCCTGTAATGCTGGAAATTGGTTTTTAATTGTAATTTCATGAATGCTTTAGACTACCTGTTAGTAAGTAGAAAACAAACACTGACCAATAGAAATGTTTATTCAGGTGAAGGAAATATAAATGGAAGAAACTAGAATGTACATCTGTCCAATACTTGCAAATATTGAACAGTTTACAAATTGGGTGGGAATGACAATGCACTGGAACATGCACGTACACAGCGCACTGGAACATGCATGTACACAGTGCATCAGGGGAACTCAGAAAAAGTGTGTGGTGCACTTGACAGTAATGTCCAGCTCCCGTGTATAACATCTCAGGCATTGCTGTCCAAGCCTATCGCCCCAGTGCTAGCTTAAGAGTGCAGAAGGACGTTGGAGACAGAGGTATCCTGTGGCCTCATTGCTGAGCCAGGCTAGCCGGTATATTTGTATGACTGTTTCAATGACAGACCCTGCCTTAGGAGGAGGCCAACCATGGTGAATGTGTTGCCTTTCCACTGCTATGTTAGGACCATGACCAAGCCAAATTATAAAGGACACATTGATTTGGCTTTCAGTTTCAAGAACATAACAGTCCATCATGGTGGGGAGGCTAGCCCAGCAGAAAACAGAGGCCTTGAACTCTCGAAGCTCGCCCCACCCAACCAGCCAGGCCATACCTCCTAAATCTCTTAGAACAGCACCATCAACTAACTAAGTGTTCAAATATTTGCATTCTGTGGGGACAAAGTTCATCCAGATCACCACACATATTAAACCTCGGGCCACACAGTGTGTATCCCTCCATGCAATGTACGGCACATGTATGCACGGAAAATGGCCTTTACATATATTTCAAACACTTACATGTCATGGATGTGAAAACACATTCATTGCATGTTTACAGTCATATATATATATATATATATATATAAAATATATAAATATATGCATATTATATTCTTTAAGAAGATTATTTTTGGTAACAAGGATCAGAGTTTAAATAGTTACCTATCAGAAAATTATGATTTAGTTAGAAACATAAATATGGGGCATATTCTAGGGTAATGATGTAGTTTCACACATACTACTGAAATGCTGTGTGTTTTGAAACTGAAGTTCACTGCACTTGGAAGTAACACTAGACATGGGAAGAGCTGATATTTTCTACTCAAATTTGCTGGGGAATAAATCTATCAGGAGGAAGATAGTGACTCTGTGTAGCCCAGAGATTGTATATTGTGTAGTTCTAAAATAGGTTAAAATGTGGTTTTCTAATTCTATTTGTAGAACATTCCAGCCATGGTTTGGATGCTCTGCATAAATAACATTTCAAGTTCACTGGGACAGGACACTGGGAGATATTTGCAAATGTGGTGGTTGGTAATGCCTGGCTCATTAACTTTGCCTTCCTTCTTTCTGCACAGTTTAGAGTGCTGTGGAATTGTATATATTTCTGCTTCGTTGGTCTTTCCCTATTTGGAAACTTTTAGTCATGGCTACTGGGTACCCTAAGCCAGATCCTTTTAGTTACTATTTAAATTCGAGCAAGAAAAGTTTGGAGTTTATTCCAGAAAGTGAATAGAAGCATCATTGGTTGGCTAGCCAGATTTGAAGGGACAGGTTTTTAGAACACACTTGGTCATGGAATTCAAGTAACTTTTGGAAAATGACAGAGTTGTTAGTGGAACCTTCCTATATTCTTATGCATACATCAATTTAAGTTCTATCATATCAATTATCTAAGTGAAAATTATATGCAAATAGTTCTTGTACTATTCTGTGTAAGGATGACTAGGATAAATAATGTTTACATGTTCATGTCTCCCACAAAGTTATTTTAAAACACTTTCTTGATTCCATTAGCTCAGTCTGTGCCTCTGAGCCCTTTGAATATAAGGAGCTTACTTTATAGAGAGGACAAATAAGTTCATCTACTACAAGAGAGAGGAGAAATGTCTTTTTCCCTTTACTTTTCTGTTATGTAGTTGATGTGTGCCTTCAGACTGGACTATTCAACCTGCTTTCCAGCAACACAAACTGTGTCCCAAGTGTGTTGCATATAGACAATTGTTGGCAGAAAACCAATGAACACCCCCTAGAATAAGGACTTCCAGTGACAGTCATATCTCTTGCACTGTAAATGGTGCAAAGTTGGAATCTGTTCCATCTCTTGTCAATTTTATCATAGCACTAAGCATAAAATGTTTAAGAGTGATTTGCTTAAAGAAGGACTGCTCAATTGGCTATCCTGGCTCAGGATTTCTGATAAGTGGTCTCTAAATAAGTGAAAAAAAATTTTAGATAGATCGATCAATCGATAGATGACAGATTCTTATAAGTAGCCTCTAAATATATGAAATGGTAGATAGATGATAGATGATAGATAAATAGATGATAGTTACATCAATACACAGAATAGATGATAGATATATGACAGATAGATAGATTCTGATAAGTAGTCTCTAAATATGTGAAATGGTAGATAGATGATTGATAGATAGATGATAGTTACATCCTTGTACAGATAGATAGATAGATAGATAGATAGATAGATAGATAGATGATAGATATTTAGAGACTATTATCAGAAGGTATCTATGTGAAATCATAGCTAGATAATAGATGATAGATAGGTTCATCCATACACAGAGTAGATGATTAATAGATAGATACAGATACGTAGATACATAGATATAGATAGATATATAGTTGATAGATTTTGATAAGTAGCCTCTTAATATGTGAATGGCAGATGGATGATAGAAGGTGGATAGACAGAAAAAATAGATGATAGTTATATCCACACACAGAATAGATGGTAGATGGATAGAAACATAATACTTACAGAAATTTAGATTCATACATAGATACATACATTGATTGCTAGATAGATACATTTATAAACGAATATATACACACATTGATAGACTGATAGATCCATGCATACATTTTTAATACATTTGATAGTATGATTAAATATGCACACACACACACACATACCTGGGTACTTTGGCAGATGGATGGCAATTAGGTGATAGGCAGATATGAGGATAAATAAATATATTCAGAGGTAGATTGGATGGCACATAGATAAGTAGGCAATTGATAGGTAAAAATATACAGATTCTAGTTAGATATGAAAATTGATATTTGTATAGATCATTTGAATGACAGGTGAATAGATACAGGATATGTAAATATATTTATCTTTAAACAGATCCATACACAGGTGCAAAGATGGATGGGTCATGCCTTGAAATATGGATAGACAGTTCGATATGTAAACAGAGACATGTGCAGACAGAGGGATTTGCATGTGTGTGTGTGTGTGTGTGTGTGTGTGTGTGTGTGTTTGATACAGGTTCTCCCTGTGGCCCCAGAAGACCTGGAACTCACTATGCAAATTCCAATACACTCAATCGCACAGAGATCTGCATCCTGAGGGCTGGGATCAAAGGTGTACACCATCACACAAGGAAGGATTAATGCCTTTACAATTTACACTAAATAAAATTCTAAGTGCTGTTTTCAGTAAAAATGATCTCTTTGAGAGTAAATACCATGTGCACACACATATACATATCAATGGAAATTTCTGATCAATGTATACTGATTTATACAATTCAGATCTTTGTTCCAAATACCTAATGATTACTATGACATCTAAGTCATTCTTGTAACCTGCCTTGGTGTTGCAAGAAATGAAAGTAGAAGACTGAGGAGGAAGCTGAGTTGTTAATGCAACTGAATTGTCGCTACTGGGATTCACTATTAATATTCTGATGGGAGAATAAATGTACTTAATAAACATATGGGCCCAAACACATGCAAAATATGGGACTATCTGCCAAGAGAGCCCCATTGCAGCATGGTCAAGAAATTCTAACTCCTCCAGTGGTAGAGGTAAAAAATAATACAAAACACATTCTTGACAAATGTAGTTACAAAGTACTTCATCTTAGAATTCCTTCTGGTCCTGCCTGATCTATTATTAGAATATAGAGTTAATGAGAATACACTGCAACCACATCGGTCTTGCTGTTAAGAGAAGCACTTTTCTGGGATCTGGTGGGATGGCTTAGTGAGTAGAAAGAACTTCCTTTACTTGAAGAGAACCTGGGTTCAGTCCCTAGCACCCAAAGTCATACTCACAGCACCCTGTGATTTTAGTTTCCAGGGATCTGACACCCTCTTCTGGCCTTCTTCAACATTGCATGGATGTCATATGTTCAAAGATAAAACACATACAGAAAATAAAAGAAAATAAATGAATAACACATTTAAAAGCCAAGGAAAAGAGCCCTACTTCTCTGGAGCTCTTGTTTTCTAATAGTCCAGGAAAGTTTAGTGACTTAAATTTCAAATGCTGCTGAGTTTCTTCCAAAAGGCCTTCTATTTCACTCAATTTTAATCATTTTCTTCCAATATCTCAGGGTAGCCATGTGTATTCATAAATGACGGAGTTTCTGTTTTTATTCCTTACCTCTAAAGGGCAGATTGCACAAAGCCAACCTTTGTTACCCGTGATTTTTAAAGTTGCAATCACAGAGGGTCACTGTGTGAGAATATCTGTTATTGTGGTTGAAGACAGGATCTGAATTGGTCTGCGTGGGTTTCAGTTGCTAAGCAATGGTGTGTGGGTGAATCCTTGAACCAATGGGTGACACACTTTCCTGCTAGCTGGGGAATAACCCATGTGGAGAAGGTGTTGGTTTAACATTCTTGAAGGTCGAGGTCCCATGTTTTGCAAGTGCTAAGAATTTTCTCCTCACCTCATCTCTACTTACTAAACACTTTCTCTCCAGATTTTTGGTTCTGGAGATTTACTGATAAGAGCAATTTCTTTAGTTTAAATTAGATACCTAGTGAGACACAATTTATCTGTATTCATGAGCTTCTGAAATGCTATAATGAGAAGTAAATTTAGAGCTTCTAACTGTGTGCCTGAGCAAGCATATAAAGAAAACAGCTGATAACCAATGTCAGTAAACAAGTGTACACAATATGGCCAATGAATTGCAAAATATATTGTTATCCTCCTGGCATAGGTTCAAAGACTGTCATAATTATCAAAATTCATGAGTCCACAATTTCTTTTATAAAATGGCACAGCCTTCACATACAACCTACATGAATTCTAATTAATGCTGAGTCTCCTGTCTCTATTATTGACTGATAATACCTAATCCCATCCAAATGCCGCATGGATGGATGATGGGTTGATGGGTGATGGGTGGATGGATGATGGGTATATAATGGGTGGATGATGGGTGGGTAGATGAATAGATCAGAAAGATAGATGATATAGATGATGGGTGCCTGATGGATACTCAGACTTATGAGTTAATTGGTGTTGACTGCCAGTGTAGTAAGATAAGGAAAGATTTGGATAGTTATTTGGGAACGAATTGTATTTATGGATTACATGACTGTTCATGTATAAACTCCTGAACAGTTTGTAAGGAAGTGTACTGATAAGTGTCTGTGGAAACACCATAGTATATGAAATACTGACAAGGTACTGACTTCTTCTTTCCCTTCCTTATGCTATTTATTTATTTATTTATTTATTTATTTATTTATGTGTGTGTGTTATGTCTGCATGTATGTAAGTTCACCTGTGTCATGCAGTGCCTCCAAAGACCAGAAGACAGCATTGGATCCCCTGGAACTGTAGTTACAGACTGTTGTTAACTGTCATGTGGGTGCTGAGTGCTGGGATTTAAATCCAGGTTTTCTGCAAGAACTGCCAATGTTCTTAATTGCTGAACCATCTCTCCAGGTGCTTTAAAAACATTATTTGTTTATGTTTATGATTCTTTTACAGGCATGTATTAATGTGTACCCTGTGCTTGTAAACTAGTGGAGGACAAAAGACAGCATCAGACCCACTGCAGCTGGAGTTATGCAGGGTAGCTAAACTCTATAAGGTGGAGTCATGCAGGGTAGTTAGACTCTGTATGGCAGAGTCATGCAGGGTGGTTTAAACTCTATAAAGCGGAGTCCTGGAGAATGGTTTAGACTCTATAAGGGGGAGTCATGGAGGGTGGTTTAGACTCTATAAGACAGAGTTATGGAGTGTGCTTAGAATGTTTAAGGGCACTGGGAACAAACTCTGGTTTTCTGTAACAGCAGCCACTGCCCTTACCCATTGAGCAATCTCCAGACATCTTTTCCAGTTTTCTGTTTAGGTTTTGGAGACAGGATTCTCGGTATAGTCAAACTGATCGTGAATCCCCGATACTATTGCCTCAGCTACATCTTGGGTTCCGGTGATGTATCAAAACAGCTGATTCCTACCGTACTATGTAATATTAGTAAAGCGTGTGTATTGCCCCAGCTTCGTGATTATTTTCGTGATTTCATTCCTGCTCCCTTTCACATCTCTCTCCTTTATGTCTCCTCAGTTTCGGTCTTCTGTGTCTGTTCTGCTCCCCTTCTCTGTATATGTGGTGTATATTTTACATTTGGGACAAGTTTCTCCCAACAAACTTATTCTTTAGACATGGGTGGAATGAGTGAGGATTTTGCTCCCTGTACGGTTCTCCTAATTTTCTTTAAAATAATCATTTTTAAAAGAAAGGGACCAGGAATAAGGAGAAGTTAATGGTACAGAGTTCATCATAGTGAAACGCATTCTTAGATTTCAGACATGAGGACATTTCCCGGCAATCCCAGAAATAAGTACTTTTAGGACAGTTTCTTTTTCGTTGCTGTGATTGCACTTTAACCAAAGCAACCGAAGTACAGGAAGGTTTCTTTGGCTGACAATGCAGGGGCAGCATGTTCTGTGGCAGTCTAGGTGGTGGACACTTCAAACAGCTAGGGCCGCACCTGCACAGTCAAGAGCAGAGAGAAAGAAATGCATACATTGTTCGAATGTCTGGGCTTCTCCATTTCTCCACTGTTCCACTGCTCAAGACAGCCCTGCTTCAGGTATGGTGAGCTGGATCTTGCAATATTAGTTAACCTACGGTGAGCTGGGTTCCCCTCACTGAGATTCTCTTCCCAAGTGATTGTAGGTTGAGTCAATGTTAACCAGCACATCTTCCTGTCGAGGGAATGTTGCTGCTCATGATGCTTCTGTCTTCAGATATTAATTAAGAAAATTCCCCACAGACATGTGCACAAGCCAACCTACTTTAAACAATCCCTCACTGCAGCATTCTTCACAGATAATTCTAGATTCTGTCTAGGTGACAATTACAACTAATCACCACACTGGGGATCAAAGCTTCATGGGGAGCCCAGTTCAGTCAGAGGTATCTTTACATATACCTGTGAAACCAGGATGAGGTCTGTTTTTGGGTTTCTTTTTATCTTCAATATTCCCTGCAGTCCCTCCACAGTATATATTCCAGCAGACAATCCTCCTTATTCTTTATAAACCCCACTAACAGCAAGGAAGACTTTACAAATGGCACAAAGATAAAACATAAGGAACTTCAGAAAGGTACTCCTTTCTATTCTGGTTGGGGTTATACGTCAGCATACATCTGTGACTGTTCTTAGCATGTTATTATTCAATTTCAACCACTCACAATCATCTTTGCAAAACTGTGTACTGAAACAGTTTCATGGATTAAGGTGATATGTGTGTTAGAAATGATGTATATATATTTCTGTGTGTCTATGTGTGACAGTATTTACATGAGTAAGGGTGCCTGCAGAGCCCAGAAGAGGGCATTGGACATCTTGGAACTGGAGCTACAGGTGAGATCTTGAGTCACATCCTATAGGTACTAGAACATGAACCTGTGGCCTCATATCCAAAGTTGTTTTTGTTTGTTGAGACAGGCAGGGCCTTCCTACAGCCCCAGCTACCTAGAACATGCTATGTAGACCAGTCTGGTGAACCCACAGATCTGTATGCCTTTACCTCCGGAATGTCATGATTAAAGTCAAGTGCCTCTGAGCCTGACCTAGTATACAATATTCTATGGGAACAGTTGGCATCATGGCTGTTGTAACATAAAGGTAAAATTTAGCCTCACTGTTGTTCACGAGTTAACTGTTCATGTGCAGACATGTCAGTGTGTCTCTACTTCGTGCTTTTGGAACTTGTATCCCAGTCCTCACACATGTCCATTTCACTCTGTATTTATTTTTATTTTGTAATGTGTATAGGTATTTTGCCTGCATGTGTATAATTGCATCCATGTTGTGCAAAGTCCTACAGAGGCCAGCATACCAAAACCTGAAATCCTGGAACATTTTTATACATTTATCAGTATTGCTAGGATTGTTCCATCTTAACTGCTTAAACATTTAAACCCACAATTTAACAGTGAACTTCTATGCTTCACACTTGGATCTAATTCAAAATAGGATTATCAAAGTTTCCCTCTTTATTATTTTTATTTTATGTGTATGTGTCTATTGCCTGCGTAGATGACATCACCCTTGTGTCCTGCAATGGCTCCAAAGCTCAGAAGAGGGCGTTGGATTCCCTTACAACTGTTGTCAACCACTTTGTCGGTGCTCAGATCAGACCCTAACCTGGTTTCTCTGCAAAAACAGCCAGTGTTCTTCACTCCCTACCTAAAAAAATAACAAAAATAAATAAATAAATAAATCTCACTATAATCATTTTCCTTCTTTCTGTAACAAATTACATGTGATTCACCTTCAAGTGTCATCAAGATTCATTTCAAAATTAATGTGGAAATTCTGCCCCTTAACTTTTTTTCTATGGAAAACCTTGATTTATTTCTTTTCTGTATGGTATATGCATTATAAAATGGTATTGTTTTTACAAGGTTGCCTGGGAAACTCTTCATTGACTCTTAAAATCTTGCTTCCATCCTTATGAGAGAGAGAGATGAAATTATACCATAAATTTTATATACTTTTACATAGTATCATGAACTTTGACATTTAATGAGGATACATTTTCCTGGTAACCTAATTCTGCAATCTCTTTTTACAGCGTGCAAAAGGAGCTTCTTATAAAACATAATGGAAAACAGCCAAAACTGAATCCTCAGATGAAGGTGATTGGGTCATTTCTACATCTTTCATACAATGTAGATCTGTTTGTGTATAAAAAGATTAATACAATGAGGTGCTGATAGGCAGAGGGGGGCATAGGCAGACAATATATAGATGAGAGAATTCACATATTAGATTGACAAGTGGCCAGCAGATCAATGGGTAATGACTCTTTACACAGAGGGGCAAGTAGGTGCGTCAGATTTATAGTACATGAAGGCATAGGTAGACAGAAAGACACTGGAGAGGCTTACATAAAAGAGATATGGGTCGGTAGGTATATGAGTGAGAAGTGTCTACAAAGATAATAGATGCATATTAAATACCTTGAAATAAATACACATCCCCCTGCTGCTGGGAACTGGGTTAATGATACACTTCTCAGTCTAGACTTGGATCATCGACACACCTAAGCAAATCTTGGCTGTAATTTCCTTGTCTCATTTTGATTGAATTCTGTAGTCAATTCATGAACAAGAAAATGCTGAGGCCTCCCCCTCAGGTTATCACTTAAAACTATTCTTTACCACAGATAATTCTCGACTATTCTATAATCCCAGGCATTCCTTTTAGTAACTCTTTATTGAACACCTTCTACGCTCTTACAAATTCATAGATGCTTTGGAGAATTAGATGGTGATAGTAATTAAGACTTCCAGGGGTATTAAAAAGCTCTTTTTATCCTGATAATTCAGTCATGCAGATCTGTACTAAAAATCAAGTGATAAATATCAAAATATACACACTAATTATATATCCAATTTGTAGCCAATTTGTACACTTTGTCAGTCACCTTCTTCTGCAGTTACTGAGCACAGTGGTTCCTGTAACTTACCTAATAAATTCAATTATACTCTTTGTGCATGTTTAGTTTGAGGCAGTCTTTATAATTTCCTTACAGTAATGGAAAAATATATTATGGTAATGATTAGAGTCCTCTAGATTTTGACTTGTTCTAAATCAGTTACATGTCATAATCCTAGGGACTGATGGAAATACTGTGTTCATTTAATTGCAATATATTTTTTCACTCATCCATTTATTTTCATTCATTTCTTTAATATGCCAACACTGAACTTTGTAGACTGCACTATCATTGACTCTGAAAAGGAAAAATATAGCCAGGATGTGTATTTATTTCAAGGTACTTAACATATAAATATTAATATATATACAAGTAAGTTGTGCCATTCAGTCAAGGATACACCGGGTTTGGACTAAGATGTCTAGATGCCAAATGGTCAGGAAGGTAAAGAATGATGGTAGGGTAGAGAGACGGTCAAGAATGATACTAGGGTAAAGAGAAGGTCAAGAACGATGTTGGAGTAGAAAGGTCATCCTGACAGGTATTGGAGGTAGATAGGGCTTTTCAGATGTAAGGGCTGGAGAGGTGGCTCAGTGGTTAAGAGCACTGTCTGCTCTTGCAGATGACTTGGTTCAATTCCCATCACACACATGATATCCATCCACTGTCCATAAGTCCATTTCCAGCTGATCTGATGTTCCCTCCTGATCTCTGAGGGTGTCACACCGAGGTGCACTTACATTTGGGCAATACACACCTACACATAAAATAATCAATGAAGTCTAAACATTATTTCTGATGCAGAAACAATAAAAAATAACTTGAGAATGGCAAATTAACCTTAAGTTACAGCAAGAATCTGTTGAGAAATATTAAGCATGGGGTGTCATAGTCTTGTGGTGATTTGGACAGTTAGGTCAAATTTAGGAGAGCACTCAGATGTCACTGGGATGTGCTGGTAGTGGGGACTCAAATGGGGGAATGGGGAAAAGATGAAAGAATCAGTGTGAGAGAGGTTTAAGTTTAAAAAAAATCAGAATGTTGTTAGGAAACTGTCTTGTCAATTTTGAAGAAAATAGCTTAGTTTATTTATTTTTTTTAAGCAAGAATAGTGCTTTTATCAAGAATATCCATCCCAACTTTTTATACAACTACAGGAGTTCATGGAGTTTCCAGATCTTTGAATTTCATGGCTAGTTTAATATAAATCCGAACCTCGGGGCTGGAGACATGTCTCAGTGTTGAAGATCTTGCAGAGGTCAGGGATTCACCCACATGGCCCCTAACAGCCCTCTGTAACTTCAGTTTCAGGAAATCTATTGCCCTTTTCTGGCCCCCTTGGGCCTTGCACAACACAATGCATTTATATAGATGCAGGTATAAAATTAAAACTAAAAAATAAAAAATACAATATATGTTTTTAAATCTCTAGGCTTTCCTTGATTGTGTGGATTGAAGAGACAATTCTAAATAAAACAAAAAGAATAGTTTGAGCAGGCTCCAGTGGATGGACCCTCACTGAAGGATGTTAGAAGACACAAATTTGACTGCATAGACCTTAATTTGTAGAGCAAAGCACACAAAATCTGGTGGAGAGTCTATTAAGGGGGTGGAGGAGCTTGGGAATGGGGTCTACATACAATAAAAATATATTGTATGACACTTGCAAGATTTCAATTAAATGACAAAAACAGAAAGATTACAAGACAAACATTTTTGATAAAATGGTCACCTAAAAGTGCTTTTAAGGAAATGTTTGAGAATGCAGTATTTTTCTTCATTTTTAAAAAAAACTTATTTTCGTTTTATGTGTATGAGTGTTATGTTTGCATGAATGTAAGTGCACCCATGTCATGCAGTGCCCACATGGGACAGAAGAGGGCTTTGGAGCTGGAGTTGCAGATGATTTCATCTGCTCTGTGGGTGCTGGGATTCAAACCTGGGTCCTCTGCAATAGCAGCTAGTGCTTTTAACAGCTGAGCCATCTATCCAGCCCATTTTTCTTTCTTTAACAGGAAAAAAAATTGTATGTAGTGATGGCATTTTACTTTTCTCAACATTTTCATAGATATACGTCAACTACTATCATTTCTATGAACTTGAAAGCAGATGTCTATCATTTATGAAAACCTGCTTCAAATAATTGAAGGACACTTAATATTGATGGACACATCTGTTTGACAATGTTTATTCTTTTGTTTTCTTTTAATAGATAACTTCTGAATTTAATAGTGTTGCCAGTATGACCATGGGTCACTAAATCACATACTGTAAGAATTTTGTGAATAGAATTATCCTGTTTAAGGATTAAAGTGCCCTCAAATTAATATCATAAGTGTTTATATTCTTGATTTTAGTCTGTATACTCTATTCCTTTAAATTTATGAATTTTTAATTCATTTTAAGTAATTATCTATATGAACATATGATCAATACAACTGTTCAAATATTAAAATTATATATCATTACCTCGATTCAAAGACTAACTAGGAAATATCATCTTCTGTGGCATAAATAATGTCGAAATTTGTCTTTCTCTCTAGGTATAATTCTGAAGGGTCATACATCATAGTTTTTCTCAAATCCTTTTTTAGTAGTTTAATAATATATGAAAATTCTCAACATTGGAATCGGAGACTTGCTGGAGCTGTCCTATTAAATACACAAGAAATACACAAGAACGATTGATTCTGTTTTTTTACATTTTTATTATTATTTTATGTGTATGAATGTGTTGTGTGTCAGAGAGGGCATCGGTTCCCCTGGAACTGGAGTTACCAACGGTTGTCAGCCACCATGTGGGTTCTGGAAATGGAACCTGGGTCCCCTGCAAGAGTATGTGGTGCTCCTACCCACTGAGCCATCTCTCCAATCCCAGTTAATTCTGTTTTCCTCATGGGCATTTTTGGTTGTCAATCTGATACACCTGGGAAGAGGGAACCTCAGGTGCAGACTTTCTTCCATCATAATGCCCTGCGGTCATGTCCTGTAGATGTTTTCTTGGGTGCTCATTCACGTAGGAGAGCCCAGTCTACCTTGGGTGGTACCATTCCTAAGCAGGCACTGTGAGCTGTGAAAGCATGAGCCTCAGAGTGAGCCAGTCAGCAGCATCCTCCATAGTTAGTGCTTTGGCTTCTGCAACTCCTGTTCTAAGTTCCCTCTATGGGGGGCTGTGACCTGACAGTGTGAGATGTAACCCACCCATTCCTACCTAGGTTGTTTTTGGTTGATGTATTTTTCCGACCAACAGAGAAATAAATTAGCAAAACCAGCTCCTATTATTCCTTTTCACTATGGAGGACGTACACAAGGAAGAATCATACCGTGCCACACATGTGTGTCATGTTTCCCTCCAGGGATAATGGCTGAGAAGCTCATGGTAGAGTCCCAGACACTGAGAACCGTGTGATAGCATCCCCCGTAGGGACCCTGAATAAATGCACGACCTTCAGAGGGAAAAGCAAGGACTTTGCATTTGGTGTTGGCATTTTCTGCTATTGTTAGAAAGGTCAGATGTGCAATTTGAAATGTTCCATGCATGGAGGACAGCAAATGCCACATAGAGAGGAGACTGAACCCCTTGGCATTTGGCGCCAGTTTCCAAAGGGAAAACCGGTGCCGGTCTCACCTGTGCTCCTCTTACAGACTTGCAGTATTTGGTTCTGTGCAAAATATTTGCCCCATTGAACATTGTAGGGAGTGAAATGTAAGATATCAGGAAAGCAAACCCGTGTGTAATAAATTGAACATAAAATAAGATATCAAAAAACAATTGTAAAGGCTTCACTTAAAATTGATTCTATGGAAGGTGGGAGGAAAACTGGGGGATAAAGGAATAAATGATCAGAACAATTGCACCATTACATGCACACATGAAGAATGTTAATTTGAATTTGTTTTCCATTTTTCCCCAACCTGAATGCTCAACAGCCTTTACTTATCTGTAGGCTCACACAAATGAGAATTTGAAATTTACTAGGAGAACCAAAAACTGACTCAGAATTATACAAGAGAGTGAATATTATATATAAAACTATAAAAAGAAACTGCTGTCTTTCCCCATGCTTTAGGCTTGCAGGAATTTACTGTAAAAACATGTGCACAGAGTCATGAGCACAGGCAGCCAATGTAATGAGAGATGAAATGAAATTCCTTCCATCGTGGGACTGAGAAAATGAATCTTTCATATATAATGTTTTTTTTTTTTTCATTTCAATAGGAAGAGTCATAGAAGAAGCTGAATGTATGTTCTAGGTGTTTCACCTCCTTCACATTTTATGTATGTATTGGTTTATGTTTCAGAGATATGAAGACATTGTATGTTTATCTCTAGGTAGACAAACATATTATACATATGAATGCATGTATGTTCTTGTTTAGAGATAGAAACCTCTGTGTCTTTGATCATGGGGAAATGAAGATGTAATTCATAAACTGTTTTTACCTCTGGTGGTAGAATGAGTGCTGTACAATGTAAACAGGCAGGGATTGGACCAGAAAACGCAAAACTTATTATTCCTAAACACATACACATGCTAAAACACACACACACACACACACACACACACACACACACACCTTATGTTAGTCTCTTTCTAGTGGATGCAAATATGATTCTGTAGGAGAACTGTGCATTGGTATGTACATATATGTTTGCATTTGCATACCCCTATGGATGTGCCTCTGTATGTGTGTACTTGTATGTGGCAAGGTATCATTCATTATGAGAAAAATAAGAGTGAATACCACCTACCAATGGGATGGAATGAATTCACATGTCAAGTAGGAGCATATACAAATCAAGAGTTTATCATGTGAATATCTTTGTTTTCCTTTGCACACACGACCCATCTGATGCAGGATAATTTATTAAAGATGGAAATTTATTCCTTCTATTTCTAGAGGCTGGGAAGACCAGTGTTGAGGTCCTGCATCTACTGAGGGCTTTCTCACTGGTAGATAGAAACTACAATATCATGTGACATATGGAGACAGAGCATGTGTGGTTGGCACAGTTCCATGTCACTCTTGTGTTGTTTCATTAATCCATTCTTAACTGTGAACCTCTCAAAAGTCTTATTTGCACAAATTCTTTATGTGACTTGGACTGCTAAGTTTTCTAACATGAATTTGGAGAGGACACATAGAATAGAATATACCATGTCATGAACAGGAATTCCCAGGAATAAAGGGGTTCCCACACTGTACATTGAATTTTTATCCTAAAGTTCAGGGATTTTAATTTGCAAAGGAGATTTGAGTGACTAAGGAAATGACTCAGTGGGTCCCAGGGCAGAATTTGTGTTATAATACTTCTGTGGCAGAAGCTCTGTTTCTTGGTTAGTCCTCTTTCTTCCCCTTGCTGGAGATATTTGCTTATCTAAGTCGGAGAATGCATTTAGCATCCAACTGGTTGGCCTATTCCAGGCACAGAGTTTAGAAAGTAGGAGAAAGATCTTCCTCTAAACCGTGTGCTTATTTTCATAAGCCTCTACTACTGTATTAATTTTCCCTTTTAGGATGCGTTGGGGGGCGGTGTTTGCATAATTAGCTAAAGGTTTTTGAAATAGGAAGAAGAGCACTAAAACAAAAGTTACAAGTGGTCATTCCAGTTCACTTGGGGGGTGGGGACAGGAAGGGTACAGGATTATTGGATACATTTTTAAAGGCCACAAAATTGGCTGTTTTCAATGACTTTGAAACTTGTGCATGTATTAATATTGATAGTCGAATGAATGACGACATAAAGAACAAGTAAGATATTCCAAGCACATGATAAAAACGTCTCCCTGTAGGAGACAGACGTTCAGCATACATGTTTCATTCCTTTGGAAATGTAGCAGGTGGTGCAGTGCTATCACTGTTAAAAATGCACATAGGAATCTCTGAAAGGAAAAGGCTAAAGATGTTAAATTTATAATGCCAAAAAAAGAACACAGACACCGTGTATATGAAGCATCATGATTTAGTACTTTGTTCTTTTGAAGTTGGGTCACAGATCGCTTTAAAACCAGCCCTTTGTCATTCATTCGTATTTACATGGAATAGACATGGAATAATCAGGAACCATGAATTTCCTGCACAAGGAACTCAGGAGGGTTAGCCATCTGAACTTGTTTTACTTTCATGTGAATAAATAATATGAAAGGTCAGCAACGTTAGTCCAGTTCACACGTGTATGATTCACACATGCCTCTTATGATCTCTCTCTGTCTTTCTCTCTCTCTATCTCTATCTTTCTCTCTCTCTCTCCCTTTCTCTTCCTCTCTCTGGCTCACTGTTAGTTTTCCTCTGTGTTCAAGTATGCAGGTATATATTGAAGCCAGACAGACCTCCACCTCAGGGGTCTTTGTAATTCACTCTTTGCATTGTTTTTTATGACACACAGTCTTTCACTGGCAAGGAGATCTCCAAGTCATCTAGGCTGATTGGTCAGCAAACCCCAGAGCCCACCTGTCTCTGTTGCCCCAGCACTGAGACCACAGACATAAGCCACACTGCTTTGGCTTGACTTTATTACGGGAGCTTGGGTTCCAAATTTGTCTCTTTATGCTTGTGTAGTAAGCATTTTATTGAGGTTCATATGTCATCTTTTACCATCATTTCATTCAGTATCATTATCATTCCTTTTAGATTTTTATATTTTAAATAACAGTATATCAATCATGCCCAGTTTGATCATCCATAATATTCTTATAGCATGTTACAGCATTGTATGGTAGTTTCAACCAGAATTTACCTGGATCATCTGAAAACATGTGGAAACATTTCCATTGTAGACCACAGACTCTAGCATTCTTGAGTAGAGGCCAAGGATGAGAAAATTAGACCAGTTTAAGTACGCAAGAGATTTACTATTATGAAACAGTAAAACAGTCTGTTTCCCAAAAATGGCCCATTTCTTCAAGTCTCTCTGCTCCAAAGGAAGGAAAAAGCAAGCTGCTTCTGCAAATCCTGAAGCTATTCCTGAAATTTCAATTGCAAATCTGATAGGGTTGACTAAAGGCCAGGAGACAGGAATTTTTATCAATGTTTGTGTATGATCCTTTTTACTTTATATTCAAAGGATTTCCCGATTCAGAACAGCAATCTCCACTGAAATATTTTTTAAAGACTCTGCAGTGTGAAATACACAGACCATTGACCCCACTGAGACAGTGTTTATGCCATAGTATCAAACTGGGCTGAGAGCTGCGCTGAGATACAATGGATGTTAAGGTCATATGTGTAAGATTGGTTTTATGACCATAGGTAAAGAGTATTTCATAAGTGAATAGTTTCTAAGAAGATTCTGTTTCATTCCTGTTCAGATTGTACTTTCTCTGCTGTGTTCTAGCTTGACTCCATTCAGGGTGATCTATCTGATTATTCTGTCTCCTTATGCTGGTACTTCACATGTTTATCTGATTTACTCAGAGTCCTGTATAACATTTGTAGATACAGTCATGGTTTCCTTTACCTAAGACACTTTCTGGACCTCCTGTTCCTGATAACACCACAACAAGCCTTTATCTGAGATGACTCAGGACAAATTCACAAAGCCCATTCCATTGATTTGAAGAATAGCTTGCATTTCTGCCTATTACAATTATGGCCATGCATATTTGAGTCTGTCCCAAAGTTTTTCTCTATTATTTGCATGGTATTTAGGAATTCTAGGAGAACCTCACCTGTACATACATGTGCTTGCTTGGGGAAATTCACTCTTTGCCATACAGCAAGCTATCGAGAACTGAATATTAGCAATAACCTTCCAATGTCCTGTGCATACTAATTTGTTACCCTCTTATTTGTGCCTCTTAATTTCTGTCCTTTTCTCCTGAATTTCTGTGAATCAATATGAATTTCATATCAACATAGATGTCTTTCTTTCATACTATTTCATTGCTTTCCTTAAAGTGTTCAAAAGCCTTTACCCGCCCCCCCACTCCCTGATTCTGTTTAAATAATTTTTTCATATAGGTAGTACATCTCCTTCTTTGCCACATTTCTGGTATGGAATGGGCTTAGTAAGCAAACCACCTGGAGGTCAAATGTTGCCTTATATGAGAATCAGTCCTGGTCAGGCTGGGTAGCTCTATTCCCACACAGCAACTGAATACTAAGAAAACCATCCACTTTCTCAGTCACATTTTTTCAATGTGTATTTTTATTGCATGTTTGTGGATTTAATACATTTTTAAAAGTTATCTATGTATTTATGTTTGCTTTTTGTGTAGGAGTTTATGCATGCATGTGTATAAGTGCACTTGTGTATGCCTCGGGGTGGGGGTACAGAAGAAGGTGTTAGATCCCCTGGAACTGGTATATGGATGGTTGTTGGCCACCATGTTGGTACTAGGAATAAACCCAGGTCTTCTGCAAGAACAGCCAGTGTTCTCCAGACCCTCATACAATATCTTTTAATCCCATTTAGACTTCCCCAATTTGCACTGCCTCCAAGTCATCCACAGGATTTCATGCATTTTATCTTATGGATTAACATGTATCTAGTCAAATTTGTCCACACATTAGTACTCTCTCAATATGAGCTCATCCACTGGAAAGTGTTCAACCTATCTAGTGTTACTGTTTTAAAGAAGACCAAATCTCTCTCACCCAGCAGTAATCAGCTGTCAGTAGTTCCTCTGCTAACGCTGGGGTGTGCTGCCCTCTCCCCCACTTCTGGCCTGGCTTTTACGTGACCGTGTTTGCATGGGTCTTGTACATACTGTCACCATTGCTGTAAGTTCCTATGATCAAGTTCTCAGGAGTCTCTAAGATGCTGCTTCCCTGTGATTTATGTACTACTCTTTACTCTTAATATCATTCTGTCCCCTTCCTCCACCAGGGGTCCCTGAGCCCTGATGGATGAGGTTTAATATAGAAGTCCTATCCAGGGCTACACACGCTGCAGTCTCTTGTTTTTTACATACAGTTTGGCCAGCAGTATCCATGTGTGTTCATTGTCCTCTGTTGCGTGAGGAGGCCCTGTTCTTACAAGATGCACTATCCTCTGTTGGAAATCAGCATCGGGTTCAGAAGAGACTAAACAGGTTTAAATGAATCCAGTTATGCAGCCACTGTAGCTTTTCCCTGAGAATAGGTTGCAAATGAATTATCATACTTCCTTTGTCCTCATATTAGAGACTCACACAACTCAGCTGTGGTGTAGTTTTGGATGATATTGTGTCATAGTGAATTTAGGGCTTCAACACTAAGAGATATCTACATTTCATGGAGGTGAATCTTCTGGGAATCTGACTTTGTGTATCCAGGGCATCCTGAAGCTAATTGTTGTTAGATGCACAATCTCTGCCGTTTGTCCTTCCTGCAGGACGTTTGATGGCTAATAGTGACAGTCAGTTTGACAGAATGGAGACCCACCTCTGACACACCTGAAAGGGAATATTTTTCTAGATTAGATTTAGTTAAAGTGTGAATACCCACTCAAAACATGGGTGGTCCCATCACAGGAGACACGTATCTGGAGCCTATTGAGGAATTTCCCATTCAGTCATTCCACCTCAGGATGCAAACCATGGCAGAGGAAACATCTGAACTGTTCCTTAATGGCATTGTATAAGTAGAGCCATTAAGTACTGTGGCCAAACTCATAATTTAGATTTTAGTAAATAAAATAAAATCATTTGGAGCATAAGTTGGCAAGAAAACTGCTTCTAATTCATTGAAGCATTATCTATTTCATGGTAATGTAGAAGATGAATAATCAGATAATACTCAGAGATGCCCAAAAAGGTGAAATGTGGCTTGCTGGTCTGCACTGTAATCTCAGCACTGAGGTTGAGAAGCTAGGTGGCTTCCAGGAGCTCAGTGACCATGTAATCTTTGCTGAATTGGTGAGGTCCAAATTTAATGAGAACCTATCTTAAAAAATAAAGTACAAAGAAATATAGAAAGACCTAACGACCTAAAGACTATCTGGCCACGACATGTATGTATACCCAGGTACACATACACACATACACACACACACACACACACACACACACACACTCACACTAATGTTATTAACTGAGGGCCACTATGGTGGTTATTGATATTCATTCTGTTTGTGTTGTGTGTTTGGACTGTTTGCATGCATGCGTGTGCATGCAGGCCACACATATATCTAGTGTCTTCCTCTATAACATCCCTTCTTGCTTTTTCACAGAAGTCCATAGCTCACAATCCAGCTACACTGCTTGGTCTCTAATCATCAGGGTTTCTGTTCTGTGTACCGTTTCTAATACCAGGGTTACAGCCACCAGGACTGCATTTTCCACGGGGAGTGGACATCCATGTTCATCCAAACACAGGGTGTCAAGCAGGCATGACAGATGGTTTCTCTAAAGATCTATTATTCCAACTGCTTGCATTTTTGTAGATGCACATTTTGTAATTCTTATGAATTATTTTTTAAGTTAATTAAAGAGAGACATATTATTGTCTTCCTTTTATCAGTGATTAATATAAACCCTAACTGTATGATGACTTTCTCTTGCTTACCTATTAGTACCATCTTCAATGTCATGCAAATATGAGGTCTTTGATCCAAAGAGGAGTGTTCTTCTGTATATGAAGATTGCAAACAAATTCAGATACCAAGTGCATGTGTGATACCGATCTGTGTTACAGTTTTTCATTCAAGGAAAATTTTCTGTCAAGTGTTATAGAACATTTATATAGAACATAAAAATAGAAATATGCATGCTATTAATATGTACTTTCTTGGAACATGGGTGTAGTTCTGTTGTAGGCCACTTGTATAACAGGGACAGGGTTCTGGCTTCCTGTTCCTACAAAAGATACAGAAAAATCTTGTGTTCCTATTTGGGAAATAGTGACGTTTTAGTACCTGTTCTTTAGCTTGATTATTTTAAGAAAGACTTTTGAATACATATCTTTTATTGACAATGTTGTGTGTGTGTGAGACAGAGAGAGAGAGAGAGAGAGAGAGAAAGAGAGAGAGAGAGAAGGCCAGAAGTCGACAGAAGTCAGTCTCAGAGTGCTCCAACTTATTTCTCTTTTTAGAGATGAGGATTCTCAGTGATCATGGAATCTGCAGATTGTCTACATGGTCTGCCCAGAGAGCTGCAGAGAAATTTTGTGTCTAGCTCCAAAGTGCTGCAGTTACAGACATGTGCAACCACACCAGGATTTTTACATGGGTGCTGGGGATCAAAACTCAAGTCCTCACACTTGTGCAGGCAGCACCTTACCCAGCCAGCCACCCCCTCATTCTGAAACATTTTTACCATATTGAAAAATAATGTTGACATAAGGTCTGGAAAGATGACTCAGTGGTTATAAGCACTGGCTGCTTTTGCAGAAGACCCAGGTTTGATTCACAAAATACCGTGACAACCATCCATGACTCAAGTTACTGGGGATCCTACATCCTCTTTTGACCTCTGTGAGCATTGTGTGACACAGGTACACTTACATACATGCAGGCAATGCAGTCATACACATAAAAATTAATAAATTTAAAAGAATATTGCTATAGTTGTATAGTTAGTGGTGATTTTTCATGTTACTATTTAAGCTGCTTTGCCTGTCTGAAACCAAATTTCAAAGTTGAAAAATTTTTGGTCAAGTGCTCCTACACAAGGTAGAAACTCAATTGGTCAAACACAGTATTCGTGTGTGTGTGTGTGTGTGTGTGTGTGTGTGTGTGTGTGTGTGTTTCTGTGAAAGAGAGCAAGAGAGAGAGATATCAAGTGTATGTTCCAGTGCCAAGATTACTGTGTGTAAACAATATGGTAGTAAGTCCAGTCCAGGAAAGGTAGAAAGAGGTGTCATTCAAAACAAGAAGATAAAGTCAATATGAAAGGGAAGATGGGCAGGAGAATGGGCTAAGTGCCCCACAGAGTCCCTTCTAGGCTATAGACACAGGGGAAGCCATCACTGCACAGAATGACTTGCCATGACATAACAGTGGCAGAAGGGGGCTCACAGTAATTATCAGTCACACAGCTTCTAACATTACACATTGTCAAAATTGTTTGCATTAATGTCTTGAGGAATGAGTTTTACTTAGAATTCAAGCAGTGAAGCAGACATTAACTATGCAAGGCAGTATGTGGAAATAAGAAAATCTCCAAGACCTGCAATACATTGCACAAGAAAATGCTAAGAACATGATGGGTTAACCCTGGCAGTGAAGTCCATGTGTGCGACCAGATGGGCAGGAAAATGGGAGAAACTAGACTACAAACGACGGGAATCATAAGTCCCTGAAGATATAGTTAGATCTAAACAGAGAAGATTAATAAGTAGAGACAATAAGGAATAAAAAGTAAATAAAGAAACACTTTGTAGCCCCAAGCCATGCAATACCTAGTATTTACATTGGATATTTATACAGTATAACAGTCTTAAAATAAATATGAATCAATACTCCTTTCAGTAAATCAGAATTCTGACTGCAAATCTTATTGCAATGTCTTTTAGGAAAGAAACCTAACAGAAGAAAACACATCGATGTCAAATTAATTGAGTCTATTTTACCCAGCATGTTTGAACAGAGGTATCGGGAAGGTGTTCATTATATGCATTTTGCAACAAATAAGATTTTCCAACATAAAGTGCTGTGTTTAGCACTGGACTCCCCAAGATCAAAGGGAAGTGATGTCACTCACCTCTAATCCTTTCACTCAGGGAGCCTCAGACTCTACCAGTATCCCAAGTTCAAGGTTAGCTGAGATGCAGAGCAAGACCCTGGCTTAAGCAAAAATACAACCAACCCCATGTGAATGACAGGTTATGATCTTACTAAACTGATTCCTAATACTTGTTGGACCTGGAGATTAATGCATTTCTCAACACTCAGCAGAGATATTTCTTCACACCAGGTGGTGATTAACACGGAAACCCACAACTGTCCAAGGTGCAGAGATTAAGACGCCACAAAGGGCTTATCCCTGGACAAGAAACGTATCAAAAATCTGCTTCCCAAGGCTCTGGGATCATTGCAGAAGAGAGGGCAGAAAAGTGTGAAAGTAAGAGGTGGGAGTGACCACAAGGAAACGGTCTTCCAGACAGCTGGGCCATTACCCATACCTAGACACCCCACCGCAGTGGTGATGGCATGCACAATTCCCGTGCAAGCTCAAAATCCCAGCCTAGACACGAGGAGAGGGTAGGAAGCTCCAACCCAGCTTTAGGAAATTGTGGCAACAGATGGTTGCTGGGAGGGGAAGAGACAGTCTCTTTCAAATTTGGGACTCTTGGTAGTTAACCAGGCTCCCGTGCATGGACCCTCACTGAAGTACATTTGGGAAAATAAATTAGACTCTATAGGCCATATGTGTGTGTATGTGTATACACACATACACACCATATATATAATGTACATTATAATATTGTATTTATATGTACATATTGCAATATTGTATTTTTATATATAGAGCAGAGTATATTAAATTGGGTAATAAGTTGACATGGGTATAGAGACAGGGAATCTAAAGTACTGTCAAATTATACTGTATGAAGTCATATGAATTCAATAAAAATATAAAAATAAGATTTATTTTTAATTATGCATGTATTATGTGTACGTGTATATGTGTGTGTGCACCTGAGTGCAAGGCCCTTTGAAGACCAGAGTGGTGTGTCAAATCTCAGGAGCAAGAGGGGCCGGCAGTAGTGAACCACTCACGCTGGATGCTGAAAACCGAACATGAGTCCCCTGTCAGAGCAGTAGTCAGTGCTCTCAAAGGCTGAGTCGCTGCTCTAATCCCTGTATAGACAATGTGAAGTCTCTATCCCTGTGTACATAATGTTAAGATGACATGATTTTACAGGAATTTCCAGGAATGTCGTGAATCCCAGAAATAATTAAAAATCTGAAAATTCCTTTTGGAAAATTCATATAAGGAACTACTAAGATTAACATGTGTTTAAAAGACTTTTTTTTTCTTTGAACGAAGAGGGCAATTTTGCAACATCTCCCTTCACATTCTCTCTCTAATCACACAGGGGAAATTCTGCAGACCCATACTTAGCTGTCAAGACTCTTTTCTATCTCTCAGCTTTTATGGAGAAAGGGGAGACATGAGTTCCACATAGAAAGAGAGGCCATACGGTCTACACAGTTCTTCCAATTGTTAGCAGTGTGTGCAGAGGAATCTTTACCCACTGATGGTGTCTAAAATAGGACAGAAATATGGGAGAAATGAAACGGAAATGGAGTGATCCTTTACCTGTAGCCAAGAAAGAAAGGGCCAAATGATAGAAATAAACAAAGCTTCTCACAGTTGTCTGATTTCTGTTTGGATGACTTCGAAAGGTCAAAGACCTCTCTGGTATGTGTAATTTCGGATGCACCACCTACACATTTTCTTGATTGGTCTTTATCTGATTATTTTTTCTGTCAACCGAGTTTCTCCTTTTCCAATCATTTATTTATATGCAAGAAAAAAAGGAAAGACTGATCTAACCAGACTGGGCATGTCTAGACTGGATTTATTGTGCAGGAGTTAGGCTGTTATACTCTTCTTACTATCTCTTATGATAAAGAAAGAAGGAAAGATAATGAGGCCCATTTCCCATCTTTGGGGATGGGGTGGAGGGGGATTTGTGCATGTCTCCTTTAAGCTGTACACACTGTTGATGTTCACATTGCCTGGGTGTGTGGGAGCTATAAATAATGTCCAGTGACAAATGGAGGTAGATTCCACAAAACTACATTCTGGGAAGCCAAGGAGTTAATTGGACTGACTTATAGAACCATGGGTGACAGTTTACTTTCAGGAATGTGAGTGCTTTTTCCTAAGGCAACAGCAGAAAGCCTTCATGGAAAGATGGACGATGGCTTCCTTCCCCTTAGCCAATAGAAAACTGAGACACTCCTTTACAGCTTCCCAGAGCATATACTTTGGCCTTTCCCCCGGGGCATATTAAAGCATGGCTAAATTGTGGGGTGGGATATGTGGCTAGAGACTTATGTGAGGGTCCTGGGATTCTCCCTGACCTCCATCCATGTGGGGCACGAAGGATCAACCATCCCAGCTGTGAGGATCTTTGGCAAGGGGGCACAAAGGACTTGAGGGACATGATATCTGTCTGACTCAGAGGACCGTCCTGTGTAAGACTTTATTGACTGTTGTATCATAAGCAGAATCCTATGCAGACTGCAAAAATGAGATGATACTTAGGGATCCTGGGAAAGAAGAGAAAAGGTGTTAAATATTTATGCACCCTTTCTTGCTGGTTGAGTGGGAGAAATTTGCTTTTGCTGGACCTCATTTCTTCAACAACACAAGGTGAGCTTCATTCAATGCCTTCACTCATCCTCTTGGGGCAAAGGGAAGGTTTTGCTCTGTTAAAAGATTCATGAGTGCAGGTAAAGATTTCTTGCAGTTAAGGTTTTTGCAGTGTTTCAAATCCAATCACTGTCCTCTGCAGAATGTATGTATATGCATCCTTTTCAGGGTCCCCATGAAGCTGATGAGGGGTTGTGGTCTGCACAAACCAGCGTCTTTCTTAGAACTGATTTGCAGAAAGGCTAGGCTGTCCTCCAAGAGGCATTCTGCAGACGTTCTACCATCACTGTCTTCCATCAGGTGTTGGTCTACCATGGTGCCAGACAGGCTGAACAAAATTCCTGAGTGTTACTTGGGTTGGAGACAGGTAGCAAATGACCAGAGGCCATGCAATTGAACCAGAGACTAGGCGAGTCACAACCCAGCACTCTTAGGAATAAACTCTGAACATATAAAGGGAGGGAATACAGGGGCAAATTTAGGGAAAACAGGCATTGTGGTGATCATTCCAGTGATGTAGCAAAGGCTTACTCTTATGTCCTCAATCCACATACTAAGGTTTTATAACATTTACAGAAATCATAATTGCTGAAATGAATTATGAATTATGAATTCAGAAGTGAAAATTGCTGAAATACCATAACTTTCATTTTCATGGGAATGATAGAAATGCAATTAATCAAGTTACATTGAAACACAAGAAATACATTAAACACAGAAAACATCAAACCTGGTACCATTATGAGTGATATTTAACTGTTCAATCAAATGTACATAGGGTCGATTTATGCAAGCTATCACTCATCCTTGACTTTATCCATGGTTGCTGCCTGTTTCCCTATATGTTTGAGGGAAACTGTCATCTGATCACCAAAGTCCTGCACTTAGTCCTTTTTTTTTTTTTTTCATTTATCAGTATTCCCTGTAGTAGAATCCTGATTTTTTCTTTCTGTGTAATGATGTCCCATCAGTTGAGTTCAATATATCTCTCCATGTGTCATCAGGAACTGATTCCACAGCAACAGCAATGTCACTCTTCCCTTGTTTAGTCCCTGCGAACTGGACCAGCCTTTCTAGCAGCCACCTGGCATTCTCAGCATCCTGCGGAAAAACACAAACAAGTCCTCTTCCCAATATTAATTCCAGGTCTGGGCCATGTCATTTCCCATTAATCGGATTCTTTTATTTTACTTGTACATAGGTATGAAAGTCTTGGAATGTAGCAATTTGTCTACTACAGAGTAGCCTTGCTTATCCAAATTTAGGAAATTTAAAATGAAAAGATCGTAACTTAAGGAATTCTGTGGTGATCTGGGATATAACTCCCCCTTTTTTTATTTTTTGTAATTGATTTTTAAAAACTCTATGGGCACGTTCAACAATCCCCTGCCCCTGGGGACTGTGTGGGATGCCTGTTCTATGAACAATGGATAACTGAGCACAGAAACACTGGAAAGTTTGACTAGTATATCTTGTGTTATTGTCTGTTTTTATTACAGATGGCAAGCCAGCCATAACAAAACATTTAATGTAATGTGCTATTACATGTTTAATAGCTTTTTTAGTTTGAGTAGTGGCCATAAGAAATGCTGAGTAAGCATCTATGAAGGATTGCCCTTGTAACATAAGTAGCCCTATCATTAAAAGACATATGTGTAAATATCATTGAAGCATCCTTAATAGGTTCCTGTTTTATAATTTTTGGAAAAATAAAAGAATAACTTGTTTTATGGATAATGATTATCAATAATGCCTGAATAATGCGTGAAAGCTATGATCCAGGAATCCACACTTTGAAATAACCAATCTCACTGTTGTTTTGTAAATGGAAATCCTATTGTATTAGGTTCTTTTCCAAAATATTTTCGAGATTTAACTTGAGCTACTTGAATTAAACATGCCACAGCCTCATAATAAGGACTTAACACTTTAGCAGGCAATATAGTAAATGCAACCATAGCAAAAGCCCTTTCTGCCATAAAACTGCAGTTGGAGTATAAATAGTAGCCAAAATATATGGTCCCCATTTTTGGCTATAATTTATATACTGTATTTGTTGATTTTTAATAGCTTGCTTTATTTGAGACAATGCCTTTTTGGCCTCCTCTTTCAAGCCTCTAGCTAATTTAGGATCTGGATCACCTTTTGAAAATACAGGCATAAAAATATATAACATGTATACATAAGTCAGCCTATTCCATCAAAGGCAGATTTTATTACAGGAATGATTTATTTAAAATAAAATTTTAAAAAAGACTATTCTGAAAGATGGTACTCTGGCACCATTAGACGAACTTTTGTTTTACAGTGCAAAGGAACTAACAATGCATGTACTAAGCATAATAGAAACTCTAGGAAAATGTGACTTAAGAATCTTTTTCAATAATTGTTATGTTTTAGATGATTCTTAGTATTTTTGGCATGTCTGGTTATCAGACAAAAATCTTCCAGCTTATTATCCAAATAAAAATAAATGAAAATACATCCACAGACAATGCACCAACATAAGTAGCTAAACACTGATGGCAAATTCTGATCAGAGGCAAAATCCTGAAGAATGTGTAAGTCACAGAGGTTTACCTTAAAAAGGAGGTACTAAGGCTGGAAAGCCGGCTCAGCAGTCAAGAGCATTGGCTGCCTTATGTGGCACCCAGACTCAGTTCCCAGCACCCAACTTGCAGTTAGCCACTCCCAAGTCCAGTTTTAGAGAATTAGACCCTCTCCTCTTGCCTCCAAGGGTACAATATACACATGGAGCATTTGCATACATGCAGTCAAAATGCTCATATACATAAAATAAAAATAAAAACCTAAAATTTAAAAAATAGAGAAAGTACTCAAGAAACAATAAAATTATTTTTGTAAAGTAATAGTGTAGTCAATGACTGTGAAAAGTATCCAACAACATACTTTCCAATACTTCACAAAAAGAATGACACCAGTACTTCATGTGTTAGATGATCTAAGCTTGCAATGGTAATGCTAGAAACAGTGGGATCACTAGCATATGCTCTGCATTCTAAAGCAAGATGAGTCAGTCACAAGGCACTGCTCTTATGGAGATTAATACAGTTCCCATAGGACCTCATTTAGCTTCCAAGCAAAATATTGTTATAATGAATGAACAGGGTGGTCTATTCCCATTCTATCTGGTTTTCAGTTTTGCCATATGTTCTTGTCATGATTCCATTCATTATGATGTAGCCAATGGAGTCATCAACACAGGTAAGGAGAAAACTACATTCTTGAGCCTCCCAAACAGTGAGCTACTTGCATAATTTTAATCTTAAAAACCTATTTATACATATATAAAACTGAAACACTGGAAAGATTAAACTTCTACATATGTAGACCATAGGTTAACTTCTACCCTAATCTTTAAGAAAAGTTCACAACTAAAATAACCTGATGGAAATTTTGGGAGCAAAGTCCTGCTCCATGATACTTTTTCTTACAAAGTATCATATCACAGATTAAACACAGGGATTAAGAGAATTCTTTAAATTCTCTAACTTTATTCTCAAATATGGCTAAATAAATCTCTGGGAAAACAGGAAAGGAAAGTTATTAGTCACAGAACACAACTGTTCACTGACTGGAATGGTATCAATCCTCAGCAGCAAAAGCAGTAGAGGTGAATGATCAAAGTGAGGCTTCAGTTCTCCTGTAGCAATTTTTAAGTGAGCTGTAAGTCAATTAATATCTCCCAAAAATTTTTGGAAGTCATACAAAGTTTTTAACCCATCTTTCCTAATCTGAATTTTTTGAAGTAAAATCTTTTTAGGATATAACTTATGACTCAAATATGAATATGGAAATTTTGTTTGTACTTTTTTTAGGAGCTATAATTAGCCCTTGTTCTTTCTGAGCCTGTTGTAAATGAGCATAGGCTGCAACTAAAATTCCCTTCTGCTTACGAGCCAAAAGAATATCATCCATATAATGAGCCATATACATTTGAGAATAAGCTTATCTAGTTTCTGTAACTGCTTGAGCCATGGCTATTTGCCATACCCTGTGGTAGTACTTTCCATTGACACTAAATGCAAATTTTTTACAATCTTGAGGCCCAAGAGGAATAGTATAGAAACAATCTTTTAAAACTAAAATAATGAAGGCCATTGGTTAGCAGTGAGCACTGAAACATCAGC
This sequence comes from Eospalax fontanierii, assembly GCA_035773235.1. Classification (NCBI taxonomy): domain Eukaryota; kingdom Metazoa; phylum Chordata; class Mammalia; order Rodentia; family Spalacidae; genus Eospalax; species Eospalax fontanierii. Next base: position 2,655,300 of record JAJHUQ010000048.1, on the reverse strand, counting down.
TCCAGTATCTAATAGGTCTTGAAATTTTTCCCATTGATGGACAATGTATATCTCAGGTCTTTTGGCACCTAGAGCCTGTATCCAATAAGCATCTGAGGACCCGAACCTGCATCACCTCTTTTAGGGTTTTTTATTGTATTTTTAGTAGTAATTTGAGGGAGAAATACTGAGTGTCTTTGACCTTCCTTAATCATACACATCCCACCAGGAGAATGAGTCATGATCTTTATCTCTCCTTTAAAATCTGCATCAATAATTCCTGGGGCTACTATAATCCCTTTCATAGTAGGACTGCTTCTTCCTAAAAGACCAAACATTCTTGAATTGACCTTGACTAGACATATATTTTGTTCTTTAGACTATTTGAACTATTATCTTAGAAATTTTAAGATTACATATGCATAATTTTCTTTTATTTTTTATACACCATAACATATAGACATAGTTTTTTATCACATACATAGATTTTTTTCATTCAAAAAATCTCCATTTTTGTATCTTTTTAACATCATCTTTTACCTTTTCATTTTCTTAGTCCCATGAGGTGTAATAACATTAAAAAATTAATTTTGGAAAAATTACATACAGCTGACTAGAAGGATTGGCTGTGGTGAAGGATTGGACTCAGGTGAAGGTCCAATGTTTTCCCCCTTTTACATCTGGGACACAAGCCTGACTCCTTTTTAGAGCATTGGCACTTTGTTTATTAGGACATTGCTTCACTTGATGTTCTGGTTGTCCATACCCAAAACAGTTTCTTAGGAACATATTATCAAATTGAAGCTTACAATTTTTAGCATAATCATGAACTGAGAAGTTTTTAACTAGAGGTTGCCATTTATCTTCTTGAAGAACTGTAAATTGTATTACTGACTTTTTGTCAATGTGAGAAAATAAAGAATTTTGTGAGCTAGTTTTGCTATAAACATGTTACACCATAAAATGAATAACCATCTCTGTTAAAATTAATTTATTCCTCAGTTACTCTCAACAGCACAATGTCCTTACTCTGAGGCTGTTTTGTTCTCCTTATTACTTGTCACAGGGTCAGGTGGCCAGCCTCAGCCCATGTAAGTCTTAAAGAACATCCTGAAACAGAATTGAGTCTGAAGCGAGATGGCCAATTCAGCTCCAGAGTCAGCCTCTCAGTGTTATCGATAGGATTTACATACAGATACAAAAATGTCTGTTTTGCTTTGCCTCAGAATTTACATGGGACAGAAGAGCTGCTGAGTCCAGTAACTACCAGTAGGAATAGAAACACCTGTATTATTTCTGTTGCCATCATTTTTGCTGTGTAGCAAAATACAATACTACAGCTAATACCAGGAAGCCAACTGTCTGATTGGGAAAGGATCAATTGTGCTTGCAAATAAGATGTGGGTGAAAATTGAGCCCACAGCCTTATGTATTCTAGGTAAGTGCACTAACGATGAGCTATTTCCTTAGTTTAGCAAACTACAGACTGAAAAAAAAAAAGCTGAGTTGTTTCGGAAAGCAAAGCACCATAGGGACAGATATGGAGAGTAATTAACAAACCCTGTGATCATGGTCCTTTGATGTTCCAGGCTCTAGCCTCCTTTACCACAAGCTATTGTAGGAGAATGTATTTGTCCTTTAGCTCAGCCTTAGGCTTTGTATAGGCAACAAATGGTGAAAAATTCTCCTCTCTCAGATATCTAGCTGTTGTCTTCTCTCTCTCTTCTTTTTCTTTGGAATATAAAGACTCTTGAATAATTGAATAACTGCTTGATTTTCCACAAAAGCTGCTTCCTCCATCAGAGAGGAAGGTTGAGCTTTACTTTCCTCCTCCACTTCAGGTTCAATCCCAGATCCCATTTGAATTTGCTCCTTTGTTTTTTTATCTTTTGTCTAAGATCTAAATTATTCCTAATTAAAGCCCCAAAAGTAAGGGTAGGCACTGGGACCCCACTTGGTACATGAACATCACAATTCCAAAGTATTCTTCCTACGTTATTTTTATTTTATTTTTAAATTTCCTACTTCAGGGAACTTTCTGCTACCTGCTAATAGTGCCAGGAAAGATCTCATTCTTCCACTAGGCCACCACATTAGGTAAAAAACCATCAAGCATTACTTGTAAGCCAATCGCCCACCACACATACTCCATAAGTATAAAACCATGGCCCCACACTATCACACCCACAAATTAGTAAACTTACGAGACTTAATCACTTAACACATGCTTCTCATGTCCATGAATATAAACTAATTATCTATCTAATATATAAAATCATTAAACTTATGAGTCTATATCATTACAACTTACAAATTAATTATTTAATACATGCTCTTCCCTTTAAAGGACCCTCCTCTCCATAGGGGGCAGAGGGTGTTAAAGTCAGGGTTCGGAGGAGGTAGTCCCTGTTCCAGAGAACATTTTTTAAGTTTTCTCTTTAGGGTACTCATTTCTTTAGTTATCTGTTCCTCCTTATTTTTTATAAAATCATTTTTTTAAATAAAATCCTGGGCAGACTTATGCTTCATGCCAGTGCCCTGTCTCCGCAAAAGTGAAACCAATAGATCTGTCACACAGACCATGAGAGCCCATTGCTCCCATTTAAATTCACCCCTTACTTTAATTTGAAGTGCTGGCCAGCCTCCCGGGTGTTCTTTGAGCATCTCCCTTCTTTCCGGATATCTCGGTGGGAACCTCCACTTGTAGCACCCTGCACTACAACTGTACCTGAGTCTATCCGGTGAGGCCTGAGGCAGAGACCAAAAATGGTGGAGAAGCTTCCAATGTATTCAGGCAGGGTGCACACATATATACACCCAGCTAATGCAAATGCGTTGCAAAAATTTCTCAGATATCTAGCTGTTGTCTTCTCTCTCTCCTCTAAGGAGAGAGGAGGAATAGATGACTAAAGAAATGAGTACCCTAAAGAGAAAACATAAAAAATGTTCTCTGGAACGGGGACCACATCCCCTGAACCCTGACTTTAACACTCTCTGCCCCTATGGAGAGGAGGGTCCTTTAAAGGGAAGATTAATAGCAAAAAATTCCAGGGGAAATTGGTAGGGGGTAAAAAGTTCAGATACCTAAGGACTGTCTTGGTATGTGGTGGAACCTGGTACAGAACAATTAAATTTGCCATCTAAAGGTCTGCGGTTAGGCCTCTACAGGTTGGGTTGTTCAGGTCAAGCTGTCCTTACAGAAACTGTAGAAGTTGTTCTCATAGAAACTGCAGAAGTTGTGCTCATAGAAACTGCAGAAGTTGTTTTCATAGAAACTGCAGCTGATGTGCTGAAGCTAGTGCCTGACAGAGAGCTAGCATGGAAAAAGGCACACGTAGGGAGGCCAGAGGCCCTACACACTATGTATACCACTTCTGTCCAGATGGACCGAAACACTGTGTGTACCACCTCTGTCCAGTTGGACCAAACACTGGGTATACCTCGTCTGTCCACGTGGACCAAACACCATGTATACCACCTCTGTCCAGTTGGAGCAAACACTGTGTATACCACTTCTGTCCACATGGACCAAACACTGTGTATACCACGTCTGTCCAGATGGACAGAAACACTGTGTATACCACTTCTGTCCAGATGGACCAAACACTATGTATATGACCTCTGTCCAGATGGACCGAAACACTGTGTATACCACCTCTGTCCAGATGGACTGAAACACTGTGTATACCACCTCTGTCCAGATGGACCAAAATACTGTGTGTACCACCTCTGTCCAGTTGTACCAAATACTGTGTATAGCATTTCTATCCACATGGACCAAACACTGTGTATACCACCTCTGTACAGATGGACCAAACATTGTGTGCCAGTTCTGTCCAGATGGACCAAAACATTGTGTATACCACTTCTGTCCAGATGGATCAAACACTGAGTATACCACCTCTGTCCATATGGATCGAGATACTTGTATACCCCATTCTGTCCAGATGGACCAAAACATTGTATATACCATCTCTGTCCAGATGGACCAAAATGAAGGCTGCTTAGTTATCAACTGAATCATAAAATATCAGAACTTTTCCTAAACACTTTCTACTAGTGAAGACTTCCCATAGTATGTTAAAAAATCTCATACTTTGATGTGCCAGTCCATGGATGTGATCATGAAACCATGCAGTGTGTAGACAGGACAAATTCGAAATGGTTTTTCTGGGTGACTAATGGACTGGTTTATGTTCTCACCGTTTTTTATCAGTATCTTATTTTAAAGTTCAAGTGGCCCTGTTTATCCCAGTAAAAGTGTCATGACATTTAATTAATTATTACCCAACAGAAACTGTTTGTTGACCCTATGTGGAGCTATGCCAGTAAGGCAAAAACTCCAGAAGAGCCAGTTCAGAGAGAACAATGTCTTGTTGTTGTTGTTTTCTTTTTAAAAGACAACAATTAGGGGTAAGATAATGTATAATTAACTGTCAGCCTGTGTAGGGTAGGCAATTAGAAAACACAGCAACATGAATTCTTAAGGTGCTGATTGTGAGGTTTACACAGCAGGGAGAAATTGGAGCAGACATCAGTGTGGGTAGAACCGTGGGGGGCTTGTGTTCACTCCCTGCCTTGTTCCTCTCTCACTAGACTGTTCATCCTTTGCTCTTGTTTCCATGAATACTTGTCTTGTTTCTGCATTTCATTAGCCAGGAAATCGCAGATCCCCATTCATGCACAGGCAGAACTGCAGATACCTATTGATCAGTCCTTTTGCTTGCATGGTCGAGGAAGCAGCTGCTTCAACTCAAATCCAGCTATATCTCTTACATTTCCACAGTTTTACAGATGTTTAGTAGGGAGGACAGCACACACTCTTGAGCAGCAAACCAATAGTCAAATAGTCCTATATAGAGATACACAGATAACTAAGAGGATAGTGGACCAGAGAGCTGATAGATATGATGAGCACATAGATGACAGGTAGATAATAGGAAGATAGGTAATAGATGATAGAAAGATAGATAGATAGATACATAAATAGACACATGATAGATAAATGATGATAGATGATGGATGATGATAGACAATAGATAAGTAGATGGATATATATGTGTATTATATATATATATATATATATATATATATGATGGATACCTTTTAGAGAAATGATTGACAGATTGATAGATGATAGATAGATGAAAATAATGGTAGATTAAATGTATGTCTATGGATGATAAATTGATAGATGATGATAGATAATGGATAGACAGGTGACAAATATATGATAGATGGTAGATAGATAATAGATCGATGATTGATGAGGTAGATAGATAAATGTTAAACAGATGATAATGATTGATGGATAGATATATGATGGATAGATGGATAACATGATAGGTAGATGATAGATGGCAGATAGATGATAAATAGATGATAGAAGATAGATGGAAAATAATTTCTAAATGCATATATATTTAAGATATATTATGACTAAGTTATTAGATGATAAAAGTAGATTGGTAGATGATGAATTTAATATATCAAAATTATCCATGTATAATTACATAAATGCATAGAATGGTGGATGGATGATAATTGATGGATTAAAAATGATAGATTGATAAATTTATGAATAAATGAATCATATCTATGAAATATACACATGAATGGCAGATTATAGATAAGAAATACATGATAAATGGATGCTTTGAGAACATAGATGGGTGGATAGGCAGCTGATAGAATAGATAAATCAGGGCTAGAGAGATGGCTTAGCAGTTAAGAGCACTGACTGATCTTGAACCAAGATCCAGGTTCAAATCCAACACCCACAAGGCTCCTAGCAAGCATCCATTCCTCCAGTTCCAGGAATCCAATGCCCACATCTGGCCTATGTGGATATGCATGATACAGGTCTGCTAACATGCTTACAAGCACAATACCCTCATGTGAATAAAGTACAAATTATCAAATCAAGAATAGCTAAATCAGGCTAGTGATAGCTAGATAGATGACAGACAGGTGAATAGATAGCTAGATGAGAGCAGGTTCAGAGTTAAACAGACATAGGTAAACACATAGATGATAAATTAAATAAATCAGAAAGATGATAGTTAGATGATACAGATGGATACATAGATGATAGATGATAGATAGATAGATAGATAGATAGATAGATAGATGATAGATGGATAGATAGTCATATGGTAGATTAGAGATACATAAATGATGATAGAGAGATAGGTAGATACATACACAGATGATAGATAGATAGATGATAGATAGATAGATAGATAAATAGATAAATGACAGAGAGTTGAGTATATAACTACATTTTAAAATAGACAATCATGAACATGTGAATGATGGGATTGGGCAGTAAATACAGAGATGAAAAACAGAATTCAGATAGTTAAAATAAAAATCAATTGATGGGTATAGAGCAGATAGATTGTTCAGACAGATTATCAATAGGATCAATTCAATAGATGAATGTTACTAAGAGGGGCCTGTGATGATAGATCTTTGTGGAACTCTATTCAATGCTTTTTATCAAAACCAGAGATGTACCCCCAAACCCCAAATGCTGATACCAGGCACACAATTTTAAGTTAACATCAATCCTCAATTGGTATTAATCATAGCCAACACATATGGCTTTGGCTTTGTTCACATTGACTCATCTCTTTGATTAATATGTGAGAAGACCAAAATTTAGGTACCAAATAATTCCATTTATAGTAAGTCAGTAATGACCTCCTCTTTCTGGAAGGTGAACAAATTCATCCTCTTCTTATCATGTCCTGAAGAATAGCCACATTTAAGTCTCTTAATGTTTTTAAGTAAGCCATGGAATTGGCAAAAACATCCAGAGTGTCCACACATACAAAATGCGTGCTATACAGTTACAAACCCATCATTTATCTGGAGTGTATGAAATAAAACTTCTTTTAAAAATTATACATGTGACTATAATTGATCAAGATACCAGTGAGTTTTTTAAGATGTCTATTAATTTGTTTTTATCTTACTAATCAAATGGTCTAATAGTCCCTTGGTGTGTGTCATTGTGAAAATAAATATTCCACATATTTTTGAACAATGTGCAGTTTAGGGGTGAGAGAATTTAAAGAAATAATGTGGTATTAATACTTTCAAATATTATATTCTTATACAGAAAATCACTAGTGTATATCAATTTTATTTTAGTGAATTGTATGTCAGTTACTTGACTTTCACTGCCTGTGCAAATCTCTATGCTTGTAAGCTACAAGTATATAAAATGGTATATTGGTTGTGTGGAATATTTATTTTCACAATGACACACACAGTACAACCAGTTTGTACATGTGAAGAGAATCATTGAAGAGCCCAGATATACCCACAGTGGAGAGGTTCTAGTCTGCTACTGTGTTTCCCTGACCCCGTGCCCTGGTTCTCCATTTCTGACTAAAGGAACCTGATGCAGTGTTTGTACCATACCCCTAGTCATCTCTTTCTAATTACATGATGTCAAATAATAGAGCATGACTCACATATTCTGTCAGTTGACATGCAACACTGATACCTTTCCTTTTCTTCCTTTGAAGATCATAGCAAAGCAATACAAAGACAATCACTTCCATAGTGTGGATCATGCAGGTAGTGATGCTCTGAGCCAGGCAGCCTGTGTAGCTCCAGCCTGCTGCAGGAACACGTGGAACATGGTCTTTCTGAATTGCACACAAGCTGCAGTGGATAATTTCTGTTCTCCTTGAATTTGTGCTGTAAATGGAAACACTTGCTCTTAACTATGTTTTTTCACTCCATGTTCATGCCACTGGATGATCTGTGTCATGGATGGAATCTCACTTAGTTCCGATTTCTGCTTGCACCAGCCTCAAAGGCATCTCCTGGCTTGACAAATGAGGCAGGCCCAGTCTCCTGGGATATTCACTTTTGCGTATCTGGGCTCTTCAACGGTTCTCTTCACATGTACAAACTGGTTGTACTGTGTTCAGCAAAGAGTTGTTGCTGAACAACTCTGTGTTGAAATGGATATAAATTGGTTGATGGGCTCTAAGCACTGTGACTTTTATTTTCTTTAAAACATGTCAACACAAAGTTTTGTTATAGGTTTCAAAGTCTTAAGGATGATCTAGCTTATAACTGAGTCCTGCATTCATTTCTGAACAGCCTGAAAATTTGTAACTACTTAGTGCATAGCTATGACATGGCTCAGAGGGTAAAATGCTTCCCATACAGTGACTGAGTTCAATCCATGGATAAAAGGCACAGTGGTACAGAGTGTGAATCCAAGTACTTGGAAACCAGAGACAAGTATGCCTTGGGCTCAATGGCCAACAACTCTATCCAAATTGGCCAGGTTCACCTGCAGTAAAAGTCCCTGTATCAAGAAATAAATATTGCTGACACCAAATCTGGCCTTCTGGCTTCCACATAAGCCTTTACTCATTTGCACACACACACACATACACACACACACACACATATATTCATACAGCATACATGCTTATATTGAACTGGGTGTGTGCCTATAATTTAAAAGCTGAGAAGGCTTAAACAGGAGGTTTGCCTCAATTTGGAGTCCAGCTTGGGATATATAGTGACTTTCAGGCCAACATGGAGGTACCCTGTGATTCCTGTAAACAAACAGGTAAGCATACTAACTAGTTAACATTGCTCACTAAGCAAACATTACTATACTGGATTCATGTGGGTATAGAATATGTATTACAGTGTTGCATAGATTTTTCTGTTCTAATTAAGAGCTTCATGGGCTGAAGAGATGGTTCCACACTTACTACTGTTCCAGAGGACCTGGGCACAATTGTCAGCAAGCAGATGGCAGCTATCAACCATCCTTAACTCTACTTCCAGGGGATCTGACTCTCTTTTCTGAACTCCACAATCTTTGTATGCTTGTGGTGTACTTATATACATGCAGGCAAAAATACTCATTTATATAAATAAGTAAATAAATAATAAATGCAGTGAGTTTCTGTTCTATATCAACAGCTAGTAAAAATATAAGCCTGTGTGCTGTAGAGAGGGGTTAGCATTTAAGATCAGTGGCTGATGTTCTATAATAACCATCCATAACTCCAGTTCCATTGGACCAGACAACCTCTTCTTACCTCTGCATCCATTGCATGTACATTATTCACTTACAGATGTGTAGACCAAATACTCATATGTACATAAAATAAAGCATAAATAAATAGACAATTTTTTTAAAGTGCAAACCTGGAGTCCCACGTTAGCTGGGAGAAATGGAATTTGTCTGCATGGTGTGTGGAAAGCAGACGGGCATGCTGTTCCTAAGACTGTCTGCACACCACAGGGCGATAGCGGACAGGCAGGCCAAAAGGTTGTGTGGATTGCTTCTCTCCACATGGCTGGCTGGTTCAACCTGGCATGATGTCAAGTGCTGCCCTCCTTGACTTTCCAAGCCTGGAATTCTTGTTACCTGCAATTGCAGAGACTCTGTGAGGTTGACCGTACTTACTCATGTAACATGAGATCCAAGGGCAAAGATTGTGTAGATGCAATCTCTGCCAACCCCAGAACAGCCTACCAACTCTGAATGCATAGTTAGGTTCCGTTACCGCATCAAAAATGGGACCTTGAAATAGCAACCTCTGATTATGGAGCTGTTTTTGTGGGTCAGGAGTCTGGGCATGTCTGAGTTGGGTTTCCTGCTTAGAGCCATGCAGAGATGCAGTCAAGGTCTCAGCTGGGGAGGGTGTTCCTCTTAGGAGCTCATTGTCCCCTTCTAGGCTCGCTCAACCATTTGCAAAATGTAGCCCTGGGAATTTCTTTCTCGAGCCCACATTTGCCTTCCAGGCTTGCTCTGACCATTTGTAATCATGAGAACATTCTGACTGTAGAATTAGTATTTTTCCTGCTCTGTTGGACTGTCTGTCCATGCGTCCACCCCTCCCTCCCTCCTTCCACCCTGCCTATCTGTTCCTTCACTTTCAGAAAAGACTTTTTACACTGATTTTTGGCTTTGAAATCTATATGATATCCCTCCTTGTGTTGTCATAGCCTGCAATCCCAGCACTGAGGAAGCTGAAGACCCAGGAATTTGTGTGACAGCATGATTTTCCTTTGACTACAGCAAGATTCTGCCCTCAAAAAGAAAAATAAAGTGGCTTAGAGATGGCTCGGCAGTTAAGAGTCCTGGCGGCTCTGGCAGCAGACCTGGGTTTCCTTCCCAACACCCACATAGCTGCCAGCAACCATCTCTGACTCCTGTTCCAGGGCATTCAGGGCCTTCTTCTGGCTTCTGTAGGTTTTACATGCATGGGCACACTTACATACATGCAGGTAAAAGACTCATAAACATCAAAATAAAGAAAGAAGAAAACAATAAAGAAAAAAATTAAATTGCCTTTAATTTGTAAAGACATGGAACATAGTAAAACAAAATAATTTAATCACAACACATAGCAAACAAATGTTGATTTGCTCACTTTATCAGTTCTAAGTGATTTTTTCCCATCGATCCTTGGTAATTATGCATATTTGTGGAGTACTATGGGATATCTGGGAAATCCCATACATTGCAACCTTCATATCAGGTAAAGCCTGCTTGTATAACATATAGCATTTATCATTTTATTGTGGAGGATATATTCAAAATCCTATTTGCAGGTTTCTGCAGTATACAATTCTAGTTAATAGTCCTTCTGGGAGGTGTAAACTATGCCACCCTCCACACTCTCCCTCATTTGAGGACATATGGGAGGGGGGTGCAAGGGTGCTTCATTTCCTCAAGCTGCAATTTGGGAAGCCAGTGAGTTTACTGGCTTTACTTAAAGAGCAATAGTTGAGAGTTTACACACTGGTCTGTGTGTAGGAGGACAGTTCTATGCACCAGCAAGTCATGTCAGATAAACAGAGTCCCACTTCTTTTCAATGTAAGACTGTAAATTATAACAATATAAACAATCTCCCCTGTCCTTCAGTTCTCTTCCTCTGCCTAGCCTCTGATCACCATGACTCAGCTCTCAACTTGCATGAGATCAACTCTGTTACATTCTACAGTTGTGGAAAACATGAGATATTTGTGTCTCAGTCTGAGTTCCAAATGGCTCATAAACACAAGGATAAAGTGCTCAAGGTTTTGTTAGAAAAACGCAAACCAAATGTATAATGAGATAAGGCCTTGCTTTAGTTAGAATCACCCTTGTCACCAAGACTAAAATTAGCAAGTGCTGGTGAGTTTGAAGGAAAGAGGAACCCACTACCCACTGCCCTGTGGAATGTAAATTAGGATAACTGCCTTGAATGCAAGCATATGAATTAGAAATACCAAGAATGGTAAAGTACCCACAAGAACGGATAAAGAAAATCCAGACAGTTGGAAGAACTTGAAATCACATAAATGAAATGCCATGTTCTTCCTATCCCTCTGCTGCGATTGTTGCCAACTCTTAGAGACACCAGCTCCTTGTCAGGAGACATTCCACATTGTCAGTGTATAGCCACAGACAGTAGGAGACTCCAGTAAGAGAACTGTCTTCCACACAAGGTTGCATTCAGAGATCTAAATGAGAGTGAATTTCTCAGGGGATCTTTTACCGAGAGTTTCCCATCAATTCTTCGCCCATAAAGTAATTCTTCCCTCTTAAAGAAAATGTGTACTTAATCATTTTCTCCGAAAAATGCTTAAGTAAAAGGACCTGTGTATATACAGATAACAGAAACAGACACAAATTGTCTATCCTTATTTTCTTTATCTATTAAGTGTTCTGCATCTATCTCCATCCATCCTCTGATCATCATCTAGAGATCTACAGGTATCAGTATATGTGTATGTACAAAGCATCTAGGTATCCATGTATCTGTTAACTACTTATCATCTATTCATCTCTACAAAGTCACCCTGCCACTTGTCTAATATTTATTCATTCATTCCGTCCATTAATTTATGTGTCTACACACTGTGTTCTATGCGTCTAATCTACCACTTATCTGCTTTCCAACATACATTTATCTGTCGTCTATTGTGTATTTAGTTTTGATTTATTTATCATCTATTTATCTACTATCTATCTAATCATCTATCTGTTTTTATCATCCATGCACCTAATCATCTATATGTAACTTTACTCTCTATGCATAGATTTATCTCTGGGTTCTATTTATTAGTTGATGCATCGAGACTATAATTGATCTATCGTCTATTTGTTCCATCAGTCTCTCTGTGTACAATGTATCTGTCTTCCATATGTCTAAATTCATTCATCTCAGTGCAGTATCTGTTCATTGATCACTTATCTGTTTATCTACCAGTCTATCCATCATCTATGTATGAGTAGCATCTATCTAGTATCTATGTATTTATATACCTATTTATTTCCATCTGTCATCTATGCATCTACTCATCTCCCCATATCTATTACCTATGTATCTAATTATCTACCTGTATCTATATCTATGTATCTAGCCATATCTCTATCTATATCTTTTTATCTATCTATAACAGCTAACTATACCTATTTATCTCTCTATTCTATTCTATTCTATTTATCTCTTCATCAGTTACCTACATCTGTACAATAATTTATAATCTACAATTGTATGTATTGTCTATCTGTAGCTATGTATCTCTCTCATCTATCTATTATATGTAAATTTCTCTGTGCATATTAACGGTATTTCCCTCCCCTCCAGGAACTGAGCTACAGGCGAAGCTCATTGGTAGAGATTATCTTAGTTTGGGTGATACCCAGGGTACTGAAATCAGTACAACAAAATAAATAAGAGCTAATTACAATTTGTTATAACTATCAAATAATCTACATATTTGAAGAGACTCCAGGTTTCAGGAGCCAAAACCCTGGTGTGGTGGCTCCAAAGCACTGCATCACCATCCCAGAGTAAAGGAGACCAGGAGCGTACAGCCTCCCCAAGTACAATTAGCACTCAGTCTCCATGAGGAGAGAGAAGTGAGGGTTCTGTTCCCCTCCACGGTCATGGATCCCGACATCTTGCTGCCTGGCTTTCAGAAACTGGGAATTGTTTAACAGATCCTTTTATAGTTTTAATTTAAACCATGTCTGTGAATACTTTCTAAGTATCTCCGAGGAAAGCCACAATTAGTATAGTGAATGAAATAGAAAATACCATGTTCCTGTCTCATCCCATTAGAGGTAATCAGAAGTGAAGAGTGCACCCAGAGTTCTGTGAGTGGCTGTTCTAAAGACTTTTTATGTTTCATTATTTACATTTTAGTCATTCTTAGTTAACAAGTTTCATGATGACATTTTCTTTTATTATGTTTATTTTTTTGGATGGGTGTATTGTTTGCATGTATGTACATGTGCACATGTCTGCAATTCTCATGGAGGTCAGAAGAAGGCATCAGATCCTCTGGAAATGGAGTTACAAATGGTTGCTACTCTCCATGTCCATGATGAGAATCCAACCAGGATCCTCTTAACTGGTGAGCCATCTCTCCAGCCTATCATTAGAATATTTTCTTCTGCAAACACATATATCAGTGTTCTCTCTTTCTATTTTATCCTGGACTGCCCTCTACCATCTGTTGTATAAGAAATCATCTTCTCCATTTATGCTAGTGTATCTGCATATCTGTGCTCTGCATATCTAAGCTATCATTAGTCCATCCACCATCTATCACCTGTTGTGTTTTGACCATATATCTTCCTATCTTTCTCTTTGTCACCAGTCTTCCCTTCCATTGTCTACATACATGTCCACCATCTGTCCACACATTGATCATCTCTCTTCCTAGCTCTATTTATCACACACCTCTCCTATGCAATCATCTATCTTTATCCTTACTATCTATGTGTCCATCTGCCGTCATTCCCCCATATCTCCTGAATCTTTTGCTTTCAGGCAAACACACTCATATATAAGGGCTGATGCTAGTTCATATTACAGTAAGTACCATCTTTCATCAAGCCTCCATTGTCTGCTGTGTCCTACTCACCTCTCACATAATGTCTTCTAATGTCATGCCAAGTATCCCCCTCCTTCTTTTTCTATCATTTATCTATCTTCTATCTATATGTCTACTATCTATCTATAGATCATCTATCATCTATCATCTGAATATGTACTTATTTACAATTTATTTGTGTCTAATACCTGTGTCTACATTAAGTCTACATTGTGTGTCTGAAACCACATATGTTTACTTTCTATGACTGGTTATTTTGTTTAAGTCCAAACTACACAAATTTTCCTCTCACTAACAGTTTTGTTTTTCTGTAAGGTTGAATATGGTTGCATTGATTATAGACAAAATTACTGTAATGCACAGTTTGACAAGAACTTTCACGAACTCCAGTATTTTTCCTTTTGAAAGGGAGTGAAAATATGTATTACTACTCTCTTTGGTATTTTGGTCTAGTTGGTTTTTGTTTGTTTTGGACCACTGTGTTTACCTGTCTTGGAACTCACTCTGTAGACCAGGCAGTCTTAGAAACACCTGCCTCTGTCTCTGGGGTGCTGGCAAGAAAAGTGTATGCACCATGCCTGACGCTGTTTGGAATCTTGTTTCTGACTAAACTTGAGAATGAAATCTGTACTGGCAGATTTATAAAGAAGAGAAGATTCATAGCAAACTGGTGTGGACACAGAGGAACCCTTAGAATCTGACTGGATAGTCAATCTTCCTGATGTAGTGAATGTCTGATTCAGTGAGACATCCTGTCAAAAAAAATAGGAAGAGAGATACAGGAAGACTAATGATGTCTTCCATCCATATGTGAGCACATGGCCAATGCACGTCTACACACACATGCACACACACAAAGACACATGCTCCACAGTCTACAGGCTGTACATAATGTAGAATATCAAGAATCAGGTTATACAAGCATAGTGCTTGTATGTCAGGACACTGAAGGAAGCTACAGGAAAGCAGTGATATTTTAAGAGCATAGTAAGAGTACTTCTACAGGTTGTGATATAGAGGTCCCATTCATGGAGAAATATATTAAAGTCATTTAGTCTCTGCAAGTCTCTTAGTTGTGAATTTCTCTGCTAACTGCCGACCACTGAAGTGTAAGAGATACACTAGTGTATGGATAAAAAAATTACAAATTTAGAGGAGAGTTTGATACAATATCCATTGCTCAAAATAACAGAAGAAGGTTCATGCCTGTACTATGAATACTGCAGCTGATCATTCTTGGCCAGATTTACAGCTTTAGGGGTCTCTTTGTTCCTGTGTAGCAGATTTGCATCCGTGCACGAAACAGTTGGATTCTTCAATAAGATTCTTGCCATTTTTTCACCTGTGGGCACATGTGACCTCACCATGTTACCACATTCTTATAACATCATTTTTTGATTATTTCCACTAATTGCTTGGTTGAATTTTACGCATGTATACATGTGTAGACATATAGATAGATGATAGATAAATGATAGATAGATAGATATTTAATTCTAAAATATATTCCACTTGTATTAAAATGTATATACATGTGTTCACAGTAAGTGTGTACACATTCTAACCTCCTTGGGCACTGCAGAACATGGGTGCAGTCACATACCTGCAGAAAATACACTCATACATACAAAATAAAAATAATATAATAAGTGTAATGCTGTATAAATATCTCTATGTCAATGTACATGTGTGATGCACAGATTGACAGAAAGGATTCACTCTGAACACTTTATTCTTATGTAATTTCATCATTGTACAAGCATTTCACAGAATACTTACACAGTCTCAGACATTGTCATGGTCAGACATTTCATGGCCTTACCTTTGTAAGATCATCATGGTAAAATCCCATGTGTACATGTATAAAATAACATTGAATGGCATATGATTGTTATTTGTTTCATTAATGATGAAGGAGGAGCATGTGGCTGTGTAGGTCTGTATGTGTGTCTGTGTCTGAGTGTGCTTCTGTGGCCATACTGAGAAAATACATTGCAAAACCTGGTGTGTAAAAATATACCAGATGATCTCTATACACAAAAATTATTACTTTTATAAATGAGTGAAATCTTTTATTACAAAATGTAGCATTTATGTCTCAGTTTCCATTCCAATATTGCATATGTTTATAGAAACAGGATCATGATTTACTGTCTTAATAATTCATCATTTTCTTTATTTCAGGGAAGGTGATGAGGAATTCTATTCTTTAAAAATTTTAGCTGATGGTACATTTGAAAAGAAAATTTTTATTCTATTAACAGTATTATTGTTATATTAAATAATTTAGTTATTGTGGAAAAAACCTGTCACTTCCTTAAAGTCTTCATATTACTCTTGTATGTTTTTAAAATTCAGAATCAATATGAGTTTCTTTAATTACCAAAATCTTGCTATGTATTTGAATGGAATATACCAATTTGAACAGAAATTAATAGCGTTATCATACTGTTACTTTCTACCAGGGAACACCAAGAGTTGTCAGATACATACCACTCTGATACATATCTTGTTAACTGTATTTTATAGTACACTTTTTCAGTTGTCACCATTGCATTTTGTATTAACAAGTGAAGACTTCTTTTAGCATATATCTAATGAAATATAATAACATATAATCCATATTAATATATACAAACTGATTTTTTGTACTAACTTTATTCTGTTACTATTAATAACATATTCATGATATTTAATTGGTTCATTCCTTAAATGATTATCCTGGTTTAGCAATAATATACAGTCATTTTATTTTATCAAATTCCTTCTAATATTTTCTTCGCTCATTACCATTTTATTTACATATTGAGTACAATTCCCAGAAAAACTTTTAAAATGTGCTGACATCATCACTTATTTGATTATAATTTAATTGAAAATTCACTTTCTTTAGCTTGTGATAAGAAATCTACTATTTGTCTTCAACCTTAATATATTTTCTATTTAATAAATAGCCCAGATGCTCTAAAACATCTCTTTCCTTCCTCATTGATGTTTTTAAGTAGAATACATTCAGGTGAGGTCTTATTTATTTATTTTTATTTATCTAAGAATGTACACACCAATTGTTGTTTTCTCATAAAATATTTTTATTGATTCAAGAATTTCTTGCTAAGTATTTTGTGTACTTTTATTGAATTTTTTTGCCAATCCAGACCATATTGTTGATAATATTTAGATCCGCTCCCCATCTGTACCTCCCCCAGTTGTTATCCCTCCCAATTTAATGTTCTCTTATACATATATATATTATATATGTTATATACAATATATATGTAATATGGCCTAGGGATTTCTATCCCCAAGTATTGTTTATTGTGGGTCTATCCACTGGGCCCATCAAGGGCCCCATCCCTGTAACACAGTCTTTTCAACTTGAAACAGTCATTACTTGCCCAAAGGAAATGACCAGATGTCTAGAGCTCTCTTTCTTTGTATTAAAACACCCCCACCAGCTCATGCCATCTTCCTGCCTCCACAACAATCCCAGAGCCTTGTAATGCAGATGTTTGAAACAGCTGTGCATTCAGAGAAAACCAATCAAAGGTCTTACTCATCTGTAAAGCCTAATAAAGAACAATGAATGGCCCCCAAAACTATCCTTATTGACGCAGTAATTGTGTTTTTATCTTGGGGGGAATCAACAGCCGTCTACCCAGAATTAAGGGCCCTAAATGGGAGGGAGCTCATGTGTGGTTATATAATTACAGGCAGTTACACATGGCTGGAGCAGTCACACATCCTCAAGAGAAACCTACTTTTGCCACATCCCTAGACCAACAAAATTTCTTAATTTATTCTAAATATGCATTCTCACCTTTACAGGGAAATAGACCTTTCAAACCTCATCAAAGAAACTTCATTTTGCAACAGACTGAGACTCTTACAGAGTTCCAGAACACAGAGAAGAAGTGACTTTGAGATGCTTAACCCTTTGTGACACATCTTCAATGAAACCTCTACATTTAGAGTGAAACCATAACTCTCACCAGAGAAGTTTCCTTATTCAGTAGTGGGTGGTTACCACAGCAGCAATCCACAATTACAATATGCAGAGATCAATCTCTGTTCTCATTCTTCTTTTAGAAATGGCTCTTTGTCCCTGTTTCTGTGTCTGCCTGTCTGTCTGTCTGTCTCTTTCTTAGTGTGTATGTGTGTGTGTGTGTGTGTGTGTGTGTGTGTGTGTGTATTGGGGGGAGTATATGTACATGTTCTGAAGGCTAGCCAAGAATATTGTGTTCCCTGGCTTATATACCTCCATCTTATCCCTTTGAAATCCAAGAAATCTTCAAATCCAACACATAATGATGAAAAAAAAACTTTTTTTTCACCTAGAAAGGTTCCATAAATACCTGAATTTGGATACACTTGTCAATGATGCATAATCATTAGGTTTGTCATTTTCCTTTTTTGTGAATCTCAAAATGATATGCTTTTATTAAAAACAGAACTCATTTAGCATAATCCTGTAAACACCCAGAAAGATGATAAGCTTACATTTTGGCCAGAAGCCAGTGTGTAGAGATTTACAATACAGTCGAATGATTGGCTTAGACACATTAAGTGTATGGGATTAAACAATTGTATTAAAATAAATCCCATTCTACAACAGCCAAATAATACTCCATCATGAAAGCAGGCAAATGGTAATAGAAGTATACAGCAGGGTGTTAAAATCCAGGCAAGTTCCAGATTATCAGAATGCTTTTCAGAAAATGCAAGATATTTTGTGATTATAAAATCACCAAAGACAGAGAATCCTGTCAAAATGATTCGAGCTTTAAAAAAAAAAAAACATTTCATTTCATTACATTGCCATTATCTCTGTAGACCATAGTATTTCTTAAGAAATATCTGCATCCAACATTTCAACAAGAAAATATGTATTAAAATGACAAATACTATCTGTCCTATTTCTTTGCAGTAAAGCCCTGACCAAAACCATCTTGAGGAGAGGGTTTATTTCTACTTTCCCTGAGGGCAGAAGACTCAAGAAGAGCAGGAACCTGCAGGCAGGGCCTCAGACAGCGACTGTGAAGGGACAATCCATCATGGCTGCCGAGTTTGCCCTTCTGGCCTGTCTTCATCCTGGTTTCTTAAACAACCGAGGACTCATGTGGCAACCATACCCGAGTTCCCTGGGGCCTCCCCCTCTAGTATCAAATTAAGAAAATGCCTTGCACACAGGCTAGTCTGATGGGGGATTCCTCAGCTGAGGTTCCATCTTTCCAGGTCCATCAAGTTGAATATTGAGTCCAATTGGCACATTGTTGAAGGGAAGCTGTAAGATGTGACTGAAACCTCCAACAGTTTCAGACTCAGGAAGATGGAAGAAAACCTGGAGCCAGAGTATACAAAAGGAAAAACCAACTTTTACAACTTCTCAGAGATCTAAGCCCCGCAAATAGCTCAGATAAGATTCCAGATCCCAAATTCACAAAGGACATGGGGCTTCCTTAACAGATAAGGTTCAGGATTCAAGGAAGGCACAAACAACTGTAAAAAACGACTACTTCCTGACCAGAAGTTTGCCTTAAACATCAATCTGATGTCATGGCAACCCCCCTCTCCTTAAAATTCAAAAGGGGGCTGAGGGTTTTTTAAGGCTTAGAGGACTGGAACTAGGATGGGCTTCCAGAGACTTAGATTTGGACTGAGACTGGAACTTGGGCTTTTGGGCTGAGCTGTCTCCCCCTGGGAGTTTACCTCTGCACTCTCACTGAGGGAGCTCCTCCATCCCGATCTGGAGCCTGGCATGCTAGCCCGGTTCCCGGGAGCCCCAACCCCAAGATGGGGATGAGAGGGCTAGCTTCCCCATCTCTTTGGGGAGGCTGGCCCCCCAGGGGATCTAGCATTTCTCCACTAGAGAGTGCAGAGGAGCTAGTCCTACCTGGCCTTCTCTCAATGAAGCCAGGTCCTGTTAGCTGCCAGGGTAGTCTCTAGTCCCTTCTCTCTCCTGTGTCTCTCAAACTCTGACCTTACAGAAGCAGTGTGATAATCCTGTGCATTTGACATGTGGATACCGTAAGATTCATGATTAAGCCAAGAGATCAGGGTTTATTTTTAATTTTTACACTGTTTTATTTGTACTTTAAATACATTTTTATTCTTCCACTTTCCCTTAGACCTTCTCCCCAAGTCACCACCACACAGTGCAACTTTTACCTAACTTCTTTTCCTTTCTTTCTTCCTTTTTTCCTTCCTTCCTTCCTTCCTTCCTTCCTTTTTATCTTTCTTTCTTCCTATACCCCATAGTGGTGTCCAGTTAGTGATGCTTCTGAACTTTGGACCATCTACTGGAGAAATAACAACCCTACAAGGAGCCAAATCTCTGAAATAAATTTATTCACTCTCCCCCAAAAGCCATCATCTACCTATCACTCCTCCGCTAGAGGTGGGAACTCGTGATTGCCTGTCCACATCCACGGGGGATTTTGAGTAACCATATCTTTAGATTATGAATTCCTGTGTGTGTTTAACAGCCCTATCATATCCAGAAGGTACAATTTCACAGCATCTTCCCCATTCTCTTGCTCTTATAATCTTTCGGGCTCTTCTCCTCCAGTGTTGTCTGTACTGGGTCAGGAGGAGATTGGTACAGATCTTCCATTTCAGGCCAAGCACCCAACTCGTTCTCTGTACTAGATAATCCGAGGCTCTGTATTAACTGCTGGCCTCTGTACCAAGAAGCTTCTTTGATCTGGATTGAGATCTGCACTGATCTATGTGTGTAGTAAGACATAAAATAAGGTTGTATGGTACTACAGCTAGTTCATAAAATCGTACCAATAAGTGCTCCCTAGCAATCTGCAAATGCTCCCAACTAAAGGTTCTTGGCCAGGTTAATAACCAGTCATGAATTTCCTCATGTACAGTTGGTCTTCCATCATTTAGAAAATGCTTGGTTACTCTCACGATATTTGTGCCACTCTTGAACCAATGGGCATATTTTGTCAGACTGTTCATTGTTGTAACTCTCAGGTTCATAGCTGCATGAGACTTATGATGAATATTTCAGCCCCCAAGCACCTGTGTAGCACCTTAAGAATCACGGAAAGCTAGTCAGATGGGGCAAAGCATCCAGATCTCTACCAGCTTGATTTTTTCATATCCTATGTCCAAGTGTGTGATGGGTTCATTAGACATAGGGTCTTCTTACGATCAAATTTTGTCTAATCAAAGGAGAGACAAACTGGAATCTCATAAAATATCAGACTGGTTATTCCAGGAAATAGTTTGTTATGTATATTCACTGCCGTCTCACTGGGCTGCCCAGTGAGAACAATCATCAGTTCTTTCTCCAGCCCCACATGCTCATATCCTAATGTTCTCAGATGAGTAGCCCTCACTACATTTATCTCTGCTTTCTGTTATAGAACAGTACATTGCAGGTTCTATGATACTGTGTAGGGTAGGCTTGGAGTTGAGAGAGGAGAGTCCTTCGGGGCATTGCCACACATTTCACTTGTGACATTGTATGCACTGTACTGATCTATCCATCATAGGACTTGTTGTGTATTAGTTCCTTTTACCTTGTTATACCAAACTCTTCCTTTGTCAGATATACCTGACAAGAAATGAAACGAATTCATCTCTGTAATGGTTTCAGGGTTCACTAATCAATGTGTGCTTTGGTAAAGTTGATGGTGCAGGACTGTGTTTTACATTGGAGAAAATACTGAACTTCAGATTGGAGCAGAAGTACAAGAGCAAGATAGGAAACTAAGACTCACCTCCTCCAAATGCTGGGATCGTACCACAGGTGCCTCTGTGTATGAACCCTTTTGTTAGGTCCCAGCCCTTTGATCCAGTCAGATCTGGAAACACCCTAATGGACACACCCAGTTGTGTGCACTCCTGTGCTTCTAGGCCTGAAATCTAAAAGGAACCACCACACACTCCAAATATCCATGGAAATATTCTTCTTTCAAAGCAGAGGGATCAAGAGTCTCTACTCCTCTGGTTGGGTACACATGAGTTCTGGACAAAGATTATACCATCAGGACAGAAAAAACAATGATGCTACTGAGGAGAATGTAGTGAGTAACTAAACCAAGGGCTCAAAGAGAATATCATTGTCTAACAGCCGCTCTCCTGGTTTATGATCTTGGAAATGATGGGTAAAGGGCACACATTCTGTCGATCCCTCCTTGGCAAAACCCCATAGCCCCAGTATAACTGGGAAATTACCATCCAAACTATCACAATGGGGCTTCCTATTGAATCCCTGACAAGAGCCCTCCAGGACTGTTTGGGTGCACAAGCACAAGCATTGTATCTGTATATTGCACATAAAGAAACACTCAGGACTTAAAGAAGCTTCATGAGCTGTGAGTTAATTAGAATGTGAAATGATTCATGGGCAGCTATGACAAAAACTGTAAAAACTACAGACATCACCAGGCAGGACAGATTTCTCAGAGAATGGGCTGTTCTTCCAGATGACCATGGTAGCTAACAACCATCCATGACTCCGGTTTCAAGGGACCCAACAACCTCTTTTAACCTCTGCAGACACTTCTTGCATGAGATGCACTTACAAACATGCATAGAGACAAAAATAAAAAAAAATCACTCTGAAAAATATGAATAAAATACTAAGGTCATGGCAGTAAATCATGGAAGTTATTTAATCATACACTCAAATATAGTAATACTGCCGACAGCATCAAGTTAAAGAAGCAGATGAATTTCTGTGATTAGGGTTGTTTCACGTCCATACAAAAGTGTCTCAACTTCTCTACAAATCTAAAGCTCTTCTAATGTGATGACTTAGTGGGTTGAACTCCTATATAGTGATCCCTCAGCATGTAGCACCTCAGAGACTGGGAGTGTTGGTATATACCTATAAATCCCAGTACTCTGAGGTAGAGGGTGGAGGCAGCTGAAAGTCATCCACAGCATTCCATGACCAGGGAACAGATCCATGAGAACTGGTCTCCGTAAACAAATAAACAAACATAAGGTTATGAAGTGCTCTCGGATTATTTGATTGAGGTGCACATATATGTACCTGGGGTACATTAGACAATCTGCAATGCTAGCCTGAAATTATTGTCTTGCGGGCCACATTTTAAACTGAATCCACAAAACATTGTGAGCATGCCAAACAGGGGACATGCTACCGTGTTTTAAGCAAAAACACATTGTACAGAAAGTATTTCCACATTCAAAAGCTTCTGTATGCTGATATAGGCTCACATCTTCAAGCAGGCACAGGAATTGTAGGGTGACAGAAGATCCTGCAGGGTTAAGAACTCTCTAAGTCCGCCCCCAGTGACATGCTTCCTCCAGCATGGTCAACCTTCTAAGACCTCCCAAGTCATTATTTTCTAGAAAATAAGAGAGGTTTTGAACCATATCTACAATGCATAAAATTCTAGCAAATGTTTGAAGATTTGAATCTGGGAGTTTATTGGCAAGATGACCTTGGTTCATCTAGAAAGACTGAAACTCAGGTGATGAATTGACTTGGTGAGATGGGCCTGTGGGCATGTCTATAGATCTTTTTCTTGTCTGCTCATTGATGTAGGAGGGTCCAGCCAACACAAACATCCCTAGTCAGGTCCTGAAGACCCTCAGTGATGGACTGTGACCTGGAATTGTGTAGAAATGTTATTTAAATCACAGTCTTAGAAAGCAAACCACAATGAAACCATGTGAATAATTATCCTGACTCCCAGCATTCATGTGGACTGCATTTCTTTAGCCTTGCTGTATGCGAAATGAGACGATGATGCTCCTAGACCTTCAAGAGGTTAGAAGGAAGTCAGTGTGTCTAGAGGTATAGAATGTGTCTAACGTCTTTTTTAGGTGCATAAATGTGTGTGCACTTCCAGGCTTTAAAATTCTGTTTTGCTATACTTTGGTACTATGACTTCCTAGACCCATCTTCAGTAGATAGTTTGCAGTCAGAGAATACCCCAAGTTAGTAGGAAAGACATGGTGGAACTAGCCTTCACTTCCAGCACTTGGGAGGCAGAGCCAGGCAGATTTCTGTGAGTTCGAGGCCAACCGGGCAGCATAGTGAGTTCCAGGCCAGCCAGTGCTGCAAAGAGAGACCCTGTCTCGAAATACCCACAGCAAGTATTATGTGTTTGTGTTTAAGTGTTTGTGCTGTGTGGCAGGTGTGTGTGTGCGTGAACACATGCCATTAAACACACAACCAGTTCCTATAGTTCACTTGGGCCATGTTGAACTTCTGTAGCAAACTTGTCCCACCATGAGAAAGTTATTGAAACATAGTATGATGATTTGAATGCCATAGGCTTCAGGCATTTGGACACTTTGTCCCCAGTTGGTGATGATGACTTGAGAGGTCTTAGAAGGTTGGCCATATTGGAGCAAGCCCATCACTGGGGGCAGGCTTAGAGAATTCTTAACCCTTGCCTCATCTCTCATGACCCTACACTTCCTGTGCCTGCTTGGAGATGTGAGCCTGTATAAGGCACCTCTTGCCATGATAGGCTCTAATTCCCCTGCAACCCTAAGCTCAAATAAACCCTTCCATTTTTGAGTTCCCCTGGACACTATGTTTTATCCCAGTCACAGAAATGTAGTGAATTCACATAGGTTAGCCAATATTGTTGTGAGCAGGTACAGACAGCAGGTGCAGTATTTTCACTGAGGACAGAGGAGGACATTATAAATGTCATCACCTACTAATCCTGAAACCTTGTATGAAAACCATCCCCCTGTAAAGAAGAGGGGCATTGGCTGCACAAGTGCAATCCTGCTGACTTTGTACAGTTGACCTTACATCAACAGAGACAGATATAGGTGTAGTCTGGCCCAGC
The DNA here is from genome assembly GCA_035773235.1 of Eospalax fontanierii. Taxonomy (NCBI): domain Eukaryota; kingdom Metazoa; phylum Chordata; class Mammalia; order Rodentia; family Spalacidae; genus Eospalax; species Eospalax fontanierii. The sequence goes on along the minus strand of JAJHUQ010000048.1, from coordinate 2,630,637 downwards.
ACCTAGATTTAATACAAGATAAAAATGGATCAACCTGTATCTCAGCTTCAGAAGCTTACAGTGTCAGGTTTGGATGCCCTGTCATACTCCATCCTTAACTGGAACTATCCCATCATGCCTTACTTCCAAATGTTTCCTCAAACACTATCTTTAATATCCTTTTGTTTGTTGAGACACAGTCTCCCTGTGACCCCAGTTGCCCTGGAATTCGCTGTGTAGACAAGACTCCCCTTGATCCCAGATGTCTGCTTGCCTCTGCCTCCAGCAGGCTGGGACTGAAGGAGTGTTCTGTGCTATCCAGCTTCCTTAATATTCTTACGGAGGACAATTAATTTCGCATCTCTTTGTTGTTAAGAGAATCCAGGAAGTTGATGTTTGGGGAGAAGGATGATCCTGTGCAAATCTAGACAAGTTTAATAAATGAGAAGGAGATAATTTAATCCTCAAGTCAGAAAATCAGTCTCGAGAACTGAGCAGAGTAAGATCTGAATTAGCCATTTTTTAATTGGCAAAAGTTACCACTTGATGAGGGGTAAAGCCTACTGGCATGAGGACTCCAAATTTCATTAAAAACTACAGTGTACAAGTTTTATCCATCAATCATTCAAGGACTTGACTATAGGAGATTGTACATTAGGAGTAGACAACATAGCTCAAAATTTCTCACAAATATACAAATATATATTAACTCATATATAAGTATTCTGATGCAGAGGTTTTCAGGTATTTAAAATACATCCCAGCAGGTATCTTATAGCAAATAAAATGAATTTTACTTTCAGCATAAATTTTCTAAACATGTATACATGAAAATATTCAGCAGACTGTGATATTAAATATGTTCCCTTTTGAAAGAAATAATGATCCAATTTGAGGCTATGAAGATTCTTAATGTATGTAATATGTCCAATTAATTCAAATTTTTTTTAAAAATGGGGGAAATGTGCAAATGTAATCCAATTTGCCTTTTATTCCTGAGAGCAGTAATGTTTCAATAATAGCATTCACAAAAATATGCTTTGTGTTACTTTATGCTCTGGAGTTCAGATGCTCTCTTGAGAAATATAGGCCTATGTCAAGGGATCAATAAAAGCCTTATATTTATTTTGATTGCTCCCTGCTGCAATATGAAATTATTTCTCCCTAGTTCCAAAGAAGAAGGAAACATTATATTTCCACTTCTTCCCCCGCCCCTCTCATTCTTGTCAAGTGAAAAACTGGACATTATTGGAACCAAAAGGTGTCAATCTTGCCTTCTGAAGTCATAAGGGAATCTTTAAGTGTAGTGAAATGGCAATCCAAGATCAATCATTACTGGATTTGCTATAATATCTCAAACTCAGTACATGCATGGGCAAGTGATCATGATTCCAATGCATCGCCTACTGGCTTGATTCATTCATGAACCTGACCGTGTGTGTGTGTGTGTGTGTGTGTGTGTGTGTGTGTGTACACGACATATGTGCTGTGCCAGTGGTGGCCAGAAGGGCACTCCAAGCCATTCGAAGTGGAGTTATGAAAGTTTCTGTCCCACCTTATGTGATCTCTGGGAAATAAAGCATCCTGGTCTCCATCAAGAGCAGCAAGTGGTTTAGTCACTGAACTGTATCACCTTGCCAGCCCAAGGGAATGCCCTTTCCTAAAAATTCATCAATGGAAAGAAAGATTCCACTTATACAGATGGAAAAGAACTCATTAGACATCCTATAGTAAAGAATCTCTGTTTCTCTGCATATGCATTTTTTTCATAGCTCAGTGATTTAAGTTCCTTTTTCACAGTTCTTGTGGGCTTAGTATATGATATAGGAATGACAGGTCTAAAAAGTCATTTTATATCCAACATATCTAAGTGCAGGCTCAGTTTTACATAGGAGAACGACAGATTTGTGCAGAGTATAGATCTGGCAATGTTCTGTTATAATTGATCATACTTTGCAATTTTTTATCTGTCCTTGTTTGCTAGAAGCAGACATAGAATGCTATGGATGGGTAGGTACGTAAGTAGGTAGATATATGGATGTGTGGATGGATAGAAGGGAGGATGGCTGGATGGAGAGGCAGACAGAGATAAAGGTATAGAGAGACAATACATAATAGAGAGATAGATAGATGATAGACAGATAGATGATAGATAAACAGATACATAAATGTTAGATAGATAGATGATAGATAGATAGATAGATAGATAGATGATAGATAGATAGATAGATAATAGATAATGTGGAAGCTTGAATCTGTGTGGCACACCTTGGCCATACCAGTGACAGTAGGTTGTCAGCATACATATGAAGTGTCAGAGATGTTCCCATTCGTTCATTGCTTTCGCTACCTCCTTTTCTTTAAGCATTATATGCTGACCCTAGCTCCTGGGCTTGCTTTCTGAAACTCACCACTACCTCACCTTGCTCACTTCTAGTCCTAAGTGTTCTTTTAGACCTAGCAGAGGACGTGAATGACACGAGTACAGGTTCCTGCCTTGGTAAATCATCCGTGTGCCTGCCCATCCCTGATATCTGGGACCTTCTCACAGTGAGTGTCCCATCACTTCCCTCAGCTACACACTTCAATGCATGCATGCAGACAGCTTGGTTTCTAAGCAAATAAACTAAGGAGTCGTAGACTGTGTGACAAGCTGTGGCTTATCTGTCTTGTCGCTGCTGGATTAGGCTAGGATGTCAGACTTGCTTCATCATCTCCACAGAATGAATCAGGAAAACTAGGCATTCTTTCCTCAGTAGTGGAGAATAGCAAGCCAATCAATCACACACATACCCTTCAGAAAGTATCAAATATTCCCCTCATCTTTTATACCTCTTCCAGTTAGTGGAAAATAGCAATAGGGGCTTTTCCATTAAGATACAAGCACTGTATTGAATGTGGACTTTATCCTCCTATAACCAAATGAAATATCACACAGTGTGAGGTAGGACATATATTTTAATATGATGACTCATATTAGTGGTAATCCTGAGGAAGATTTATCTCTGTTATTTCCGTATGCTTGCACACATTATACAATTGTCAAACTGCATCTGTTTATTTAACTTAGTGATTTTTTCAGAAAATATATTTTATTTCCTTTTTATATTATGTGTATGAGTCTACTTCCTGCATGTATAAAAGTGCACCTATGTAATGCAATGCCCATGGATGTCAGAAGAGAGCCTCTGATTCTCTGGAATGAAACTTATGGGCAGTTGTTAGCTGCCCTGTAGGTGCTGAGAATCAAACCCAGGTCCTCTGCAAGAGCAACCAGTGCTCTGAACAACTGAGCCATCTCTCCACCCCCCCCAACTTGGTGATCTTTATATGTAAATGGCAACCTCTTTATGGTATATGGAATTTTTCCTACCTCAAAATATTAACAGCATTTTTCTACAGCCTGGAGCTTTCCCTTTGATTTATTTTTTAATTTTCCTCTTTACTAGGCTCCACGTAACCAAAGTTTCCAGCAAAATCTATCACATTAATAATCAAAGATATCTTTTAAATTGACTTTTGTACATGATATACAAAATCACTGAAAGAAAATATAAAAAGAACAGATATAGAAATGTGATATTTTTCCTTCAAGACTGGGTCTCTACCCAGTGCTGTCCTCAACATACATATGTAGTGACGTGTGACCTCTCATTTCTGATAACCCTAACTCCACCTTTCATGTGGTTACAGTGTACAGTTGCACCAACAAAGTAATTCTCTGAAGGGCTGAGGATTGAACTCAAGACTTGGTATGTATTCTAAGGAATCATTACACAAACTGTGATACATCCCTGATCTGACCTGAGCATGGATGTTTGTGAGGATCAAGAGACTTTTGTTTATTCATTTATGAAACAGTTTTATCATACATATGTTGTTTTTTTGTTAAAAGTCCTATGAATATTCACTTTAATACTCTGTACCCATGTTCTGACTGGGGTTTGATGGAGAAGCTATTTGTTTCAGGTGCAGAAATATTTTGTAGACCTTTTAGGGGTGAGTGTACCTAGAGAAAAAGGAAAAAGCAACAGCCCATCTGTATTTTGTTTCATCAGTTGTAGTGGGGAAGCTATCAGCTGCGTTGTCTTGGAATAAATACCGGTGAAATGGTTTCCCCACAATTTTTAACCCCTGTACTTAACACTAGCATGGTATCTATGGTAGCTGGTGACACCCTGTTTTTATCCATTAATAATTTATATTTTTCCAGGAAAATCAGAACAGAAACATTGTGTAAAGGAGAAAAAGCCTGGGAATCTGAACATATGTAGACAATTTAAAGGACACATCCAATTTTCTGTCTGGCCAAAGCTCTGATATATAAAATTTATTTAAAATTGTGGTTTCACAAATGGCTTTTTATCAAAATCTCAAGCTGGGATTTTTGCTTCAATTGAAAAACACATTGGGAAATTTTCATGGAAAGGAACTTTTACAGAATCAACCCAAAATTTAGCAAGAGACAGAACTCAGAGGTTTTCCATTTCTCTCTTTTGAACTGTACTCAGAAAGAAAAATTCATTAAAAAGGTATTCAATTCCTGAGTGCAAGTCTTGAACAGTGGAATATAACTCCAAGTTTCGGAAATAAATCTTTACATTTACAGTTGATAGATTTCTAACAATGTTTGTATTAATAACTCAGTGAGGCAGAGATAAGCTTTTGAATAAATGATGCCAGGATGATTGATTACCTATTGGCTGAAAGTTGCATGGAAACCTTTGCCTGATTGCATGCAGAAATTAGCTCGGATGAGCAAAGTTCAAAATGTAGGAGTGGAAAACTTTTTAGGTGTAATGAGAAATGACCTGAGATGTATCACAAGAAGAATGTATTTGAAAGCATCACACACACACACACACACACACACACACACACACACACACACAAGACACATGCCGTGTGTGTCTATTTCTATAAAATACCTAGACAAGAAAAATCTTATAAAGCCACAAAATTGATTTGGAAGGCTGAGGGTGGGGACATATAGTACTGAAAATATTCAGGAATGTTATGTAAATACTCTTAATAGGCATTTACTACTCTGTGCCTTTATCTTTCTTGAGCAGACCTCCTAAAATGAATTGTGGTTACACATTATTATCATTATTTTGTGTGTGTGTGTGTGTGTGTGTATGTGTTATGTGTACAACTGTGAAGAGCCTGAATGTGTATGCAATTGTGTTTGGAGAGCAGAGATCAACATTGGGTGTTTTATGAAATTGCTTTCAAACTCTCTCTCTCTCTTTCTCTCTCTCTCTTTCTCTTTGTCTCCCTGTTCTATGCATGGTGCGCACATGTGTGGCATGATACACATATGGATGTCAAGACAGTTTGCAAGAGTTACTCTTTCCTTCCACAACATGGGGTCCCAGTGTACAATTTAGATTCTGAGACCTGGTAGCAGAGGCTACTCCCAGCTGAGGCTCCGCAGCTATACCCAACCCACTTTATTTTCCAGGCAAGATTTCTCGTGGTCCTGTAGTTCACTGAATGAGCTTTCAGGTCCAGGGATGTGCCTTTACACACCCCGACCCCACCTCTAGCTCAGGGATTGCCACATTGCATGCCGTTCTATGTGGGTGCTGTGGGTAGCTAACACTCCACACAGTGAGCCCAGAATACCAAGTACCATCGCTTTCACTTATCTGACAAGGAAACAGCTTTGATATTTGCTACATCTGAGGAACCATCTCCGTTGAGATGAAATGATTTTCTGATACACATACCACTTATGAGACCAACACTGGAAAATATAAGAACAAGGTGTAAATTTCACTACCAGGGAAAGGGAAGTTCCAGAAGTGGCCGCCAAAGTGGGAAACTTTTCCAGCCTGTGAAAGACCTTGACACAGAGAGCAGGGATAGCTGTCAGGGAGCACTGAGTGAGTCAGGATCTTTTGCTAATGACTCCCCCAAGTCTGCTCCGAACACACATAATTGATCTAATAACTGTTCTGTTCAACTGCGAGATTGATGCACACAGCACATCATCTGTCCCTATAGCGGTCCCAGACCCCAAGAAGAAATCTTATTCCAGGAGCTGACTGTGTTTACAGGAGCAAGAAGGGTTTGCTTTTGACCACAAAGTGGCTTGCAGTAGCATTCACCTGTAGCATCTTCTGCAAAAGGCAACTGGAATTTAAATTTAAATCCTCCTCATGGAACTGCTTCTCCCCAGCTTCACATCCACTAACCCTGACAAAGACAACCAAGCACACAGTCCGCTGACCTCAGCAAAGGCATGATTCCAATTTCCTCTTTCCCTGGCTCAAGTCGAGTTTCTATTGTGTGCCATCAGGTATCATACAGGAATGGTTAAGGATGCTCAGAGTACATGTTTTGGCCTTCTCTGTAAGAGCTGCTGCTGGTACCCTAACGTCTTGCTCTGGTGCGAACACTCAAACTATGAAAATCATTCGAATTCCTATGCAGATTTCATGTAAAGTAAAGGAAGTTGATGACTCCCACTTTCATTGATAAATAAAAGTAATAGTACCTTTCATACAATAGTCTCTAAATTTTCCAAACACTGACAACATACTATATAATATTTTGTGGTGATTTCATAAATACTTGTTTCTAAGAGTACTTTTAAAAAAAAATCGCAGAGAGCAAGGTAATGTAACACATGGTTTCTCCCACTTTCCCTGGAAAAGTGAATGTTTATGACCTTTTAAAAAAGAATAATAACTTTAAAAAGTTCCTGACAAGTCTGCTTTTTTAATTTAATGCATGAAAATAATGTTGACTTTACAATGTTTTGAATAAAATTCATTCTCATTACTGTTTAAAGTTTTTTTTTCCATTACACAATCTGAATAAGTTTTGTCAATGAATTTCATCAGTGCCAAGGAAGATATTTATAGATGCGATGACATGTTTAAATTATACAATTGCCGAATACTCAGTATGCATCTCTTGTAAGAGTGTGGGGAATCTATTTTCTACTAATTGAATTCTCTGTCTTTTTTTCCAATGACTCATGTTAGCTTTCTTTTTCTTGCAACAGTTTCATTGTTAACCTCCCAAACTACATTCTCACAGATTATCTAATATTTTCACAAATACTGTTTTCACTTTGTTCTTGACATCATTATGTTCCTGTACATTTGGCATTTACTGTGTTTCCTTTTAGTTGATTATCTTTTTGTTTTTGAAATCCAGATGTAACTGAATTCAATTTTTTTTGTGTTACATTTGTTTTTTCTTCTTCCTTTTTTTTTCTTTTACTGGGTAACATCTCTCTCTTCTGAATTTTTGGCAAGCCTGTTGGTTTTGAATTCTCTTTTTTCCCCTCTTATATTCCCTCTCAATATGACCCAGGAGCCAACACTAAGAAAATCGCAGATGATATAACGAGTAATGATCGTGGTGATGATGAAGGTATTTTTTGTTTTTTCAAAGCTCACCCTCAATGCATGAGTTTATATCTTTCTATATATATATACATATATATATATATGTTTTTTTTCATTTCAATCTGCTTCTCTCTATTTGAAACTAGTACACTTTAGTATGCTTTATTTCTTTTCTTCTTGTATGTATAAAAACCTCTGTCATTTTTTTTAAATTCCAATTACCATGTTGAAGACTGAAAATCACTCTCAAGAAGCATAAAATTTACAGACATGAAATTATTTTAAAAATTCATGTTATTTACAAAGAAGTCTGCTTTTTAAAGAAAAGAAAACTTTTTTTTGGCTTGTTCACAAGAAGAGAAAATGAAATTTTAAAACATGCATGCAAACCTTTTGTTTCTTCCCAACGTCCAATTTTTGATGAAAAGTTTGTTTTGGAACTTTGGTCTACATTGATTTTGTACAGTGAAACACCCCACAGGGAGTCATGCATGGACTCTGGGATGCCAGGGGATTTCATTCTTGTTATTTATTTTTCTCTTTGCATACCTATTGATTGCAAAGTAGGTTTCAAAGATACAACTCACAGTAAAGTATATTCAAAAGTGATTTGACATGATGCTGTGTTTCTTCCCTGTTTTGGACTGCTTTATCACAGGATTTAAAGCAAAAGAAATAATTGCAAATATCAAAAAAATTTACAGGGGTGTGCTAGCATTGTCAGAAAGTGAAAAAGGAAGTTACATCGATCATTATTTTTATGCCTTAGATTTTTTGAAAACATCTGTCCTCCTCCAAATGATTTGCTACAAATGAACATTGGTTCTTAGAGCCCCCAAATCCTTAGATCATTCACCCCCAGCAGTGAAATGATTGCTATTGTTTTTTAAAGTAGGAGGGTTACCTGTAGAGACAGCTAATACTCTCTTTACTGACCTTAATGTGCAACAAATATTGTAAAAGAAATAACATAATACTGAGTTGAGGAGATGGCTCAATGGCTAGAGTGTCTGCTATACACACACAAGGACCAGAGTTTGATTTCTCAGAACACATTAAAAAAGAATGTAGGGTATTGTCGTATATGCCAGTAATGGGGCATCGCAGAAACAGAGACAGAAGGATTCCTGGGGCTCAGCCTAACCACGTCAGGAAACCCCAAAGAAATAATGTGACAGGCCACTGAAGAAGACATCCAGTGTGGCTTCTTACATATGTACTCACAAACATACTCATGTGGACACAGAAACACATACACACATACTTACTTGCACACACAGACACACCCACATACACAGAAGAAATAACAAATTACAAAATGAGATTTTATTTATGAATCAAGGCCCACAACATAAGACCTGATCCTCTGAATCTGACAGAGAAGTAAGACAGGAATACACTGGAACTTAGAGGCAGAGGAAAAGACTTTCTGCATAGGACTAGAGAGTGCAGCTCTTCAGACCAACAACTGACTAGTAAGACCTCATGAAACTAAAACTTTTCAATTTAGTCAGGGACCACATCATTCAAGTGAAGATGAAGCTGTATGGATAGGAAAAAAAATCCTACTAGACACTGACAGAGAGTTATTATCTATACTCTATAAAGAATTAAAAACTAAACATTAAAAAACAGTCCAATTAAAATTGTGGAAAGAAACTAAGCAGTCAGTCCTCAAAAGATGAACCAGGATGAGAAATATATTTTTTGAAATATTCAACATCTTTAGCCATCAGGGTAATACAAATTAAAAACATGTTGTCCTTCTACAGAGATACCTGTGAAACCACGTTCATAACAGGAAGCAGCTGAAAGCCGCCTATTTGCCATAAAAAGCTCAGGTGGATAGATAAAATCCCAAATTTCTTACCTCAGGGGTCATGCACATGAAGTTACATATCTTTACCCTAAAGGGCCAGACCCTGGATGATCGTCTGAGAATCTCAGTGGGAAAGAACTTCACACTAGGAAACGAAAAATAAATCTTCTTTCTCATCCAGCTCAACTTGCCCCAAAGTATCTAGCACCAATGGCTTGTGCTCAGTTTCTTCCTTGATTTCATTCATAAACCAGGAGTTATGGAGTGGAGGAAGGATGGCCGGGTTCACATGACTCCATGATTCTGGCTACAACATCTTTGCTATTATCAACAAAATAAGACTCTTTGGATACCCAAATGTGACATCTTGAGAATACCTGTGCCTTTGAGACCCCTTGGTGACTGACTTCATTTCCAAATTTCAACTGGCTTCTCCTTGCTAAAAGGCTTGAGCAGATTTCAGACACTAAATAAATTAAAAAATGAAGCTGAATTTCCCATTCTCCAGCAGGTCGCTACTGCCCCGAGGACCATTCACTCCTTCATCTTTTTAATAAAGTTCCTTCCTGAAAGTTAGTCCTAGAACTGCTCAAAGCTCAATTACATTTCATTTGATGCCACTGAAATTGCGTTTTATTTCTTTAAAACATTAAATGAACACAGTATCTGTGTTTCACTGTTTCCAGTTCAATAGATAATTGCTTATTCTGGCTTTTATAAAAGATAAAACATGCTAATTTCCTATATATTCCCACATTTCTATCAATATATCTCTTTCCCACCATTCTTTTAATGAGTCTCCTCTGCAGAGGTTGAATACTAGAAGCTTTTGAAGATAAAATAAACAGAACCAAATGTTGGGACCAGAAAGAGGCTATGGATGATCCTACCCATACAAAAAACTGCAAAATACTATGTGTCTTACACAATAAAAAAAGGATTACTGAATCATTTCAAAATTAACATTTGACTCATGAGAAGATAGATAGATGATAGATAGATAGATAGATAGATAGATAGATAATAGACATATAAACAGATAAGTAAATAAACAAACCACCATCCTCTCTAGGGACTTGATAAACCTGGAACGCTTTTGTATACTTTATTGTGAGTGGTTTCTCCTGCCTTCTATACATACTTGAGAATTTCCCTTCCTAATTCTTCATCAATGGAGCCCCATCCAAAATTTTGATAGATCATACATTCAAAATTCCTCCCTGATATATCAAAACAATTCTTACAGTTTAGGAAAGAAAGCAAAAAAGTTCATTCATGAATAACAAATAAAGTTAATGGTGCATGGAGAGTTTTTATTCCCTCACTTAAAATACCTATATGGTTATCAATATACATACAAATTAATATTTATAAGAGACTCAGTCTTCTTAAATATTAAAGGTATATCTAATGGATGTTTAATGTCAATCTCTTTAATTAATCATAACTTTTCAGAATGCAACCTCTTCAGACGGCCTCTGTAGTTTTGCAAGCAGGCACCATGACAAAATACTGATTTTATACCTCTGTTAATTTAAACAGTGAGTTGATGATGAGGATTACCGGCCAGTTATAGATCCTATTGAGAACTTATTCTCCCTGTAAACATAACAAACCAAGGCATGGTTCAGCTTCTCTGACATGTTTCATTTTCCTCACTGAAATATGTTGGGAAATTACTTCAGTCAGTAAATAACTGCACAGCCACTTACATGGATCTGTTTTTACAGTTCTTTGTTCTTACTTTTGAAACAATTTCTTTCTTTTTCTTCCTATTACATTTATATTTCCTGTACTGAGAGTCTATATTTCCATACCTTTTACCAGTGTTATTTCTCAGTATGGTCTCGTAAGAAAATTGATTTTACTTTTAATTAGTAGAGGAATTTTTATTATTTTGGATGCTACGAGTTTCTTTAGTTGAAGACATTTAAGGACTTAGACCATAAGTTAGTAAATAGAGATTTTATTAGTGTTGATATACATATATATATATATATGAAGCAATACAGAAAAAAGAAAGTTAAGCAGAAAGATGTGATGATGAATATATTAAAGAAAGATCGAGAGATGGTTACTAGCTGCAAGGCATAGATAATAAATTAGTGCCAAATTAGTTAATGTTACTGTGTATGAGAGGGTCTTAGCTAAGACCCCTGCTCTATATGTCCAAATGTCAATCGACATACCATTGCCACACACAGAAATGTAAGTCACCTTTCTTGAGCCATTCTGATAAACGTATGTATCATTCATTAAAAGTAACGGAGATTCAATCAGGTCAAACATAGAAACGTGAATGTGTTTCTGTGGTTGCTCGTGATTATGCAGTGTGATTTTTATCATCTGCTCTTACTTGCCGTCTTTCCAGATGTTCATGACCAGAACAGTAAGAAACCCGTTATGGTCTATATCCATGGTGGATCTTACATGGAGGGTACCGGCAACATGATCGACGGAAGCATCCTGGCCAGCTATGGCAATGTGATCGTCATCACCATTAACTACCGCCTGGGGATATTAGGTAAGCCACTCCCACATGCAGACCATGCATGAAGGGGTGTCCTGCAAGGAGGACTTTCTGTTCAGGGTGCTCGTGCCATGAAGTCCTTTCGCCGTCATATCATACAACACTTTCTTGGAACAGCCCTAGATTATTTTCTTTACAGTCTGCTTTTTCCAAGCCTGTCGTTTTATTGTTTTTGAAGTGGAATTCCATTTCAGGTCCGCTCAACCATCAAAACTGTGCAGGTTGTGTAGAATTTGCCTCTAGGCACTGCCTATTGATTTGAGTTAAAGGGATACTTAGTGGATTACCTTGTGAATCCCATTGTTGATAGTTTAATTGTGGGTAATAACCATCCATGGCACCTTCCATTACTGGATGTGTAGTTGTGTTAATCAACTTGTTGTGTGTAGATAGACTTATATTGATTATTGCCCCATTATTTCTTATGGATTGGCTTTTCCTAGTGCTGGTTGTACCCTAGCATTAATTAACTTGTGTATAATTTAAAAAAAAACAGTATTTATACACATTACGATCAGAGATTGGCCCTGTAAAATTCTTCACAGTTACCTGTGGATTCAACTTAGATTAATTCTGATTTAATTTCCTTAATTTATGATTTACTTTAACCAATGCCATGTGTGGTTTTCCATGGAGTGTTAGAGATTTTGTTTTTTTTTTTTAATAATTATGTGTTGAAAAATGATTCATTTGAGGACATAGTAATTCAATATTTATTTTCCTTGTGTATTTATGTTTACTTTCCCCTAACTTCTGAATAAAAACTTCAACTGTTGTTGACTGTTTTCCCATAGGTCTATGAGAAAGACCTCATTCAAATGGTATAGAAAATAGATTTTTTTATTAACAAGATTGCCAGTCTATTAATATGTGTGATGTTACAGTATCTTTGGGACTCAATGGAAAGGTTGAAAAAAAAATGGACTGATGAGCCTCTGTCAAGCAAGAATAATGGATAAGCATGTTTGTTCCAAACAGGCAAGGAATATGAAAGTTGGCCATCTTCTACTTGACAATATTGTTTTATACTCTGTTTTCCTTTCTATGTGGCATTGGTAACCTATCAGAGTTTGGAAATGTCAGTTTTGCTATGCTGGTCATTAATGAAGCTGTACACTCTGACTCTACATAAAAGAAAGGAAACCAGAAACAGAAAAGGCATCTACTTGGGTCCTTTCCTGATTTTGCAATGGCCCCGAGAATATGACATTTGTGGCCTCTTTTCCAGGGACTTGTGCATGCATGGGTCTCTTGGGCTCATTCAGTGGCCCCTTGGCTTCTTGTTTTTGACCAGCATTTAAACAGGTAATTGTGTTTCATGGTGTTTTACAAAAGAGCCTTTCTAGGCAGGAGGTAGAAAGAAGAACCTTTCATGGGGCCGCTCTCTGCACATGGTCTTTTCAAAGAGCCCTGTGTGTGACATGGCTGAGGAAGAGCTCGCAAAACCGTGTCTTGCATGTAGACACCGGGAACCCAGCACTCTCTGGCTTCTGGGAAAGTTAAAAATAATTTTTTTTTTCTTCACGGATGATGCAGGATTGCAAGTGGGAGCTTGCATTTCCCAAGACATTGAGTTTCTCTTCTTCCTAACTTTAAACTGCGTTCAACACTGTGATTGTTTTTTTAATCACAAATGGAGTGAAGCCATCGGTATAAAGGCAACAAATAAGATGTGTCTTATTTTCCTTTCACCAAAACAGGTGAGAACCACAGAAAAGAATGACCTCACAAATTGAAACTTTACTCTTGCTATGGAAAGTTTTTTCTAAATTAGGATAATATAACAGAAAACTATCGAGGTGGAAGGCAGGTTCTGAAACAAGTGATTTAGCTTTTCTAAGCCGGTCTATTCAAGCTGCACGAATAAGCTGCTGTTATTCAGCCAAGTGTACTACAGACCCTCTTTTATCTGATGGACTCAGATGGGCCAACTATGTTGATGTCCTGGGCACGGTAATAGAGACTGTAAAATGTGACCAACTTTATCTGTACTGTAGATTTCGCACTGACAAGTTTCCTTTTGGAAAACTGTTGTTGCGTGAGGAGAATCTGTTATTTTCTAACAGGGGATGGGGGATCTACCCTGGGTATTGAAAAACACTTTTCAACTTTGGCATGCAGATATTTAATAGGATGATTAAACAGAATAACACAAGCCACACATGTACATCGATATTCACAGGAGTGTTGTAATGTGCATGTGGTAGACTCAATCCGTCTATCAAGGATTTTTGAATGAATGAATGAGTGAATGAATGAGTTCCTATTTTTAAAGAAAACAGTAAGTAAATAAAATAAATACCACAGACTAATAAGAAGACACATTTTTAAGACCAAGTCAATGCAATTCTAAGACTGCAATAAAATTAAAAAGAAAATACTCAAGGGTTGTGTCAATTTTTAATGTATAGAAAAACCTTTTCAGATGATTTTAATTTCTATTAATAACTGACAATTAGCTGTTGATTTTGATGCTTCCTAAAAGATTAAAACAGGAAGTTAACAAGGATTCAGAGCAAATACAGGAACAGAAAATATTTTTCTTTCTTTGTCCCTTTGAGTTCTTCCTTCCCCTACCTTTTTCCTTTCTCCTCTACTTTCCAGCAGCAACTAATCATACAGCAGGCTGTCATTGTACATCCCAGGCTAGCCTCCAACCCTCAGCAATCTTCCTGCCTCAGGCTCCCAAGTGCTAACATTACCAGTGTCAAGCACCACAGCAAGTGCAACCAGATGCTTGACATTGAATAAAATGTAGATATTAAAATGAGGATGATCTAGGCTAAGAAATTTTTGCTTCTGGAATTAGTCATAAAATTCAGACAGTTAGTTAACGTTTTTTCTTAATGTCTTTCTAAAATATAAAATGATTCTCTTATCGTACAAAGTAACGTCATAGTGGTGCATCAGATTTAGTCTCCTAAATAAATAACATTTAATTACAATAAAAAGAATTTTGGAGCACCGTTTATCCAGATTACTTTCCTCATTGGTGTGGCTAAATATCTACCCCAAACAACTTAAGGCAAAAAGGATGTATTCTGGATCACCATCTGAGGATAAAATGTGGAGAAAGCAGGGATGCAGGTCAGATACATATGCAGTCAGGAAGTAGAGATAAGTGATTCAGTCTAAGGCTGTAGCCCTTGGGAATCAGGTGCCTCTTCTCTCCTGGGTTAACCTAATCTGGAAACGAGGGAGTGGTTTTCATAATGACTCTATATCTTACTAGTTAACAAAATTATCTATCACATCCAAGCCAGTTCTACTTTCTCTTGTTTACTAGGTGTCATATTCATTCTCTTGTTACCCACAATGACCCTCTGCATAGTCCCCAATGTCCATCAAGCACCTACCCATGCAAAACAAAACGCTCCACTCAACTGGGATAAATAACTATTGACTTTGGAGCCAAATATGGGAGACTATGGCCCAGGAACATAGGCTATGTTTACTCCAAATGGAGTGGGAATTGTTTCATGAAGTTCTTATAGAAAAGGCACAAAAAAGGTCATAACTAAGATACTTTTCAGACACAGTGGTAGGACTATCAGAGAAGAGGGTCACAACGAAGTGTGGAGACCTCTGCTATAGACCTAAGAGGCTACCTCGTGATGTTCTTCAATTTGGAGTTCATAGTGGTATGCAAAATATCCCAGATCGTTCACCTGATCGTTACAGAGATGTTAGGTCAGAAACAAAGGTTGGCAAATGATGGTTATTAAGAAACACGTAGAATAAGTTGCAATTAGTCTCAGACCTACAACTTTACAACTCTCCACTGTCACTGAACAACCGAATCTGTAATTGGTACTTATAGACGTTTCCATCTGAGCTACATTCTTTCTTGTAACCATTGTTCAGAGCTCATTACAGAAACAGAAACACTTTTATTAGACATAACATTATGAGTACTTTCCAGACATTCAATAAATCAGCGCTTATCTTGATCAACTTGACATATGGATACTTTCTTCTTTTGGAGCCCTGCAATACCACCTTAGCTGGGGATGACACTATATACTTGTTCTGCAAGCCAGGATGCATTAGAAACGCATGACTGTGCTCTGGATTTCTTTGCATTCTTCCATGTGCTGTGTGTGATTTTATGATGGTCATGACTAGTCCCTGCATCAAGTCATTGGTGCACTGTTGTTCATTGGTATAACTGAGTCTTAGTTTAACTGACAAAGTGTAGCTTCCTGTACACATAGCTTTGCATTTCACATTTTTCTGTCCTTTTAAATATTGTAATTGGATGTGTTTATTCAGTTCTTGCCATTTTCATAAAATACAGTTTGATGGTATTTAGATCTCCTCCCCTATCTAGATTTCTCCCCACTGTGAAGACAGCCAGTCCGTTACTCATGTGTACTCACAGCGGTGCTGACACCATGCACAAGTCCTGTGCAAGCTCAAACCAGAGAAAATCCCAGTGCAGACACAGGGAAATGAGTGAGAAATCCTATATGAAATATTAGGGATATAACATTTATTTCTCCTTTAAGGTAATTCTATGTAAGTCCCTTTACTGGTAAATTATTAAGGCCAGCACAGGACTGTGATAGATATTACTTTCCTTCATCCTCCTGAATTCTATTAGGTAGGTTTATTCTTTCTTTCTTTCTTTAATTGTTTAAAGTACATATGTTAGTACATACTTGCATATATTTTGGCACAAATATGTTATTAGATATGTACACATGTGTATGTATGTGTGTAGTCCAAGACTAAAATGGGGAGTCCTCCTTGAATACCAGTCAGAGTCTCAAACTTGAATCCAGACCCCACTGATTCAACCAGTCTAGATATCCAGCTTGCCTGGCAGGCCCCCAGTTGCTGCCTCCGGAGCACTGGAATTATATTCAGATTGCTATGTCAACCTGGAATTTAAATAGGTGCTCAGAATCCCAACAGCTTTCTGTCTCTGCATCCCTAGACAGATTAGCACCATCTACACCATGAACAGTCAAAGTCTTGCCACTATGGAAGTTTCCTACTTTCAAAGACTTAGATGGAAGATGAGAATCCAGGGCTAAATGTCCCCAAGGATTCCTGTCTTATTCCTCACCTGCTCTGCAGCATTGTCTGTAGAGCCAGGCATGGAGTTATATTTCGGTCATCCCAGCAATCAACAGTAACTGCAAGTGTGATGTGCAGTCACAGCGGCCTTAACAATAATTTTGTACACATCATAGCTCAGAGATACTTCAGAACTAACCCTTTTTAGTCTCATTCCTGGTTCCTATTTTATTCTTTTCTTGTTCTCTCTGACCCATAAATGATGAACCACAGGCTACCTATTCAATTTTTAATAACTAATCAATGCCCCTGAGATTGCTGACCCAATGTCTCAATGATGGCTTTAACAATGATTGCATATAGGTTTATGTAACTGACTGGCCCTAGAAAGATTCAGAGCATGGAGGTACCCTAAAAAGATTTTGTTATTTCTCCCGAGAACATCATTTGATGTTGTTAGGAAATTAGCCTTCTTCTTAAGGTCATTAGTTACCTAATCTGAATTAGATCCTTTGCTGACACATTAGGCTATAAGACTTCTTCTCACAGTGCCTCATCCCAAGATTCACACAAGAACATTGGGAGAGATAGAGTCAGAGATAGTGGATGACAGCCATGCCACAGAGACCGTTAAATACAACAGGGCTCTGGCATTCAAGACCCCATAGCAAATGTGACAGAATGGCCAGACCTAAGCAACATCAAAGAGGTAAAAGGCCAACATGAAGGAGGCTGGGGCTTGTGGTGTTTCACCCAGATTGGAGGAACTGTTGGCAATCACTGTTTCTGGGTGGGGGGTGGGGGAGAATCTGTCTTCTTTGAGCATGTGGGCTGTAAGTCTCTCCTATGCTCCTGTAGACAGTCTCACTCCCATGCACACACAGACAGTATTAGATGGACTCAGTTGGTATGGGGGGATTATAAGGTCTGGAACATTGGAGGATAGAGGGGAAATTGGAGGGAAGAGAATGGGGCGGATTTGACCAGCACAAGTATATGAAAATCTCCAGCACTTAACATCCTGGGAATGAGCCAGGTGTGGTAGTGTGTACCCTTAATCTCAGCAGTTGGGAGGTACAGGCAGGCAGATCTCTTGTGAGTTCAAGGTCAGTCTGATCTATACAGTGAGTTCCAGACCTACTGTGGTTACTGGTCTCCCTCTCAAAAGGATCAAAAGCAAAAACAAAACAGCAATCACAACAATGCACATGCTCATGGCTGGGGATGGGGGCTGGTAACAGGAGGATGGTGGGACTCGCCGACTTCATGGCCAGCTCCAGGTTCAGAGAGAAACCCTGTCTCAAAGCAGTAAGACGAGGAATGTGAGAGCATGACTTGTTCTTCATGCCTGTCTTTGTACAGATGGATGTTTGAACTTGCACACACCTGAGCCCCCCCACCCTCTCTCTCTCATATTAACACACACACACAGAGTATCTGGAGATAATTGCATGAAAGGGTAAATAAGAGTCACAATACCATAAAATCTCGATGTCTTTCACATTAATGGTAATCTGCCTGATGAGATTCCACAGAATGATATCACCTTCCCATGTTCTGTAAATCCCTCTATTGACTCATCAACTGTGGAGCCCATTGACTGGTGTTTACACTACCATCTTCATGTTTTGTGTCTTTACATATCTGTGCATACTGATGCTGTGTGTGTGTGTCTGTGTCTGTGTGCGCCCATGTGTGTGTATGCCTTTGGAAACAGGAATTTCATACTGTCTTCCTCTTTGGCATTCCTCTTTAATTTCTGAGCCATCGTGTCAAGTGGCTGTCTGGCCAGTACACTCCAGTGTCTGCCTCCACAGATCCAGAATTACACACATGCATCCAGGTTTTTAGGTGGATTTCCTGTGTTTGAGGAACCACTTGATCTGCTTTTTCTAGTTTTACTTTACTTCGGAACCACATTTCCTTACAAAGTCACAATTATTTTTCCCTTGGAGCAATTCTCACCCATGTCTCAGAGTCTACAGTCTTCTTCGCTTTCTATGTCTTCTGGAGAGGGGACTCCCGCCATGTTCTACTTTGCTTGATCTTGCTGGGCAAATGTGATGGGAAATTACTTCTTCTCTTCTCTGGAAAACAGAATTTAGGAATGGTCTATGTTGTCAAATCAGAACTTCCCTGGAAAATTGTGACAGGTGAAAGACAGGTATAAATTAGTGATCAAGGAAACAAGCTCTGGGGTCCCATATTAAACATCCAAGTTTACGGGAAATGGTACGTTCAGAAGCGAAAAGAAGGTCTGAATAGCCCTTTGGAAACTGAGGCTGTAAAGTATATAAAATATGAGGTGAATTTCTAAACCTCCGTGGAGTTGTGCTGTCTCTTGGGGTCTTATTATGTCTTCTCCTTGGCATTGAACTTCCCCTGGAGTGATGCCTTTATTAGTAGCAGAGTGAATATTGACCCAGATCAAGGCCATTGGTTTGGGGTTGGCCGCTGATGCCTGGAGGGGTAAAGCATGTCCACGTCGCTGTGAGGACTGAGAGTGTGTACAGACACTGGAGCTGAGTCTAACGGGGGCATATTGATACCAACTGCAGAGAGATCACAATATCTATCAGTATTATTGAGGTAATGCTTGGCCAGGATCCCAGTACAAGGAGAGGACGTCCCTACCCTCAGTGACTTCCTCCTTTGTCCTTGTTCCTGAATAAAATTGTACACAGTGGTACGTGTTTATCCTGAATGCATGGAGAAATATCTGGATAGACATAATTAATAAGTACATTACATACTGACTCTTTGGAGGGTAGGGGAACATAAAATCAAACACGCCTTACTAGCCTTCAAGAGTACACGATGTTGTAGTTGATACCTAGATAGTGTGCCCTTTGATCCCCAACTTTAGAGTCCACAGTCTCCATTTAGAAGTGGGTCTCCCTTTTAGTTTATGCTTGTAGGACATCATTTTTTTCTCTCAACTTTCATGAAAAAGTTATTGTTCCTAACTTATTTCATGAAACTGGCTCCAGAATTACCTTTTTGAAACTGGCAGGATTTCATCCATCTTTAGGACTGTGTGGTATTTCTCTCTGTGATTGAGTGTGTATCTGTATCCACGCATTTCTGTTCTTTGACCATTCACACACTCTCATGTCAATGACTTGCTCTATTTATAAATGATTCTAAGCTTTCCAGAAGAAATCAGAATATTTTTATTGGTAAATCAATTTTATACAATGTATTTTTAACATATTTGTTATTTGTATTCCCTGTCCATCTCATTTTATGCTCCCCCAATGTCAAATCCTCTAGTATTTTATTTTTCCTAAGGCCTGATGAGTCTAATCTGTGTTTCCTAAGTTCCATTGACTATGTGTGTATCATGTGGAGACTGGTCCTCCTAACACATATCACACCAGCACATAAAATCTCACTGTCCCTCTCCCAGCATGTAAAATTGCCAGTAGATCCTCAGCTAGTCTGTGGGGTCCATGCTGGACCCGTCTGGTGGGGGTTGGCCCAGGTCTTCGGCATCCTGTCCCTAATGCTGTGAGGATTTAAATGGAGCAACATTTTACCTGTTAGAAATATTTCACTCATTGTTTTTATTTCATGTGCGTGAATGCATTGCCTGTATGAACATGTTCTGCTGGAATACACACAGAGGTCAGAAGCGGGCACTGGATCCCCTGGAACTGGAGTCATGGAGAGTTGTTACCTGATGGGATACTACTGGGACACAAACCCAGGTCCTCTATAAGAACTCTTAACCCCCAAGACATGTCTGCAGTGCCCAGCATTCTACATTTTATAGCACAGCTATGTAGGAAATAAAAATATGTTGAGACCAACCTCTGAGGATAATGTGTCATACCTAACCATAGGTACCAGTTTGGATTCCCTCAAAATGTCACTTAAACAAGCATTCATAACCATGTCGAATTTATCTTGAAATTTTCTTTCTGTGAAAACACTAAATGCCAGATTATCTCTTAAGAGCATTGGAGAATGAGGAGATGGGTCACTGGGTAAAGTGCTTGCTGTGCAAGCATAAGGGACTGAATTCAATGGAAGAATCCTGGTTAAAAGGACAAAGAAATTGGCTAGGTGGCCTGACCTCCACTGGCAAACACTCCTCCAACAGACACAGACTCACAGACACATTGTAAAGTATAAAATTCAGCCTTCTATCAAAGGTACTGTGCCCTGGTTCTTTCTGGGTCCACACAAAATAATGATGGTCCAGAACAAGAGGCTTCTTGAGACTTGCAAAGGGAATCAGAGACGTGGGGCTTGGCTGGGTATGCTGGAAGTGGCAGAATATTCAGGGAAATCACTTCTTCTCAGGTTGATAAGGGAATACCAGGTGACACTGAAAGGTTACCCATATGGAGTAAGTAAGAACCCAGACCATAGAAACACGAAACTCCTTGGTCTGTTCTCTCTTCTTCCCTGAACCCTGCATTTCTGTGAGAAGTGTCTGTTAGCAGGTCAGCTGAATGGTCATCTTGTAGGAAGACACAGGGTTTTGGCATCTATATAACTCTTCCTGGGAAGCTGTGAACACACCTCTGTTCACCCCATAGAGGATACCAACTAAGAGACCAAAATAAGGATTATTCCCAAGTTCAGCTTTTCAAACATAGGAGACTATGCAGGACTCAAAGGCAGATACAGGGCTGCAGAGGTGGTCCAGTGGTTAAATGCACTGGCTGCTCCAACAGAGGACCTGGGTTCCTGTATGAGCAAAGTGGCTAACAACCATCTGTAATTCCTGTTCCAAGGGATCCAGTGCCCTCTTCTGACCTCCGTGGGCATTGCACAACATGGGTACATTGGCATACATGTGGGCAGAACCTCATACACATAAAAGAAATATAAATAAAATCCTAAACCAGTGTCAACAAACACTGGGGGTGGGGGAGGCAACAACATCCTCCAAACTTCTAACTCAGCCAGAGTGCTCACTCAGGAAGCTTTGTTCTCTGTCTGCACAATTTGAAGGTAGCTAGACAGGTCAGAGCCTGCTGTTTCTATCCACTGTCACTAGATACATAACCTGGCTGGGGAGGGGCCCATATGAGTCTTTGAAATTTCTGAGACATGTCCATTTCCTTATGTCCTGAATCTCATGTGCTTCCTTCTCCTTCCAGGTTGGGGTTGTTTCAACTTGAAGGGCAACCCCAGGTACCATGATATCCCCTATTTACTCATACACAGCCCTATACCATGTAACACTGTTCCCAAAAGGAACTTGAAGGTTTGAAAGGGATACATTGTAAGCTGAGAACAGGCACGTGCATCCTGAAATAGCATACAAAGTTAATTGTTTTTCCAAAAATTTCAACTTTGTCATGTTAGTTTTTTTCCTGTCCTGGAGAAGCACATAAACATAACTAAAAAGTATCAAAACCTAATTGGAACTTTTTGAAACTTCTCAGTGGCCTTTACCTACTGTATGGAGGTTCACCAATGTGCAGAGCTAGGATCTGGCCAACTGTTTGAATGTCTACCTTATTCTAGCCAAGCGAGATTTTTATTACTGAGTACTTTACAATAATGTGAGGTGTATAAAACAATAATGGAAGAAAAATAAATAGCCTGATTACAGTATTTATTAATAGAAATGCATCTATCAAGTAAGACTGCCTTATAATATTCACACATCTGATCAGGACACTGTCACAATGAAACCCATTCTTCGGTAAAATTAATATACTCTAATAAATGAAATTCTCTCCCAGGCATGTCCAGAGGCTAAATGATCCTTCCCCAGATACCTGGAGGCTTGTCTCCTAGGTGACCTCAGGATGATCAAGTTGACAGTAATAGTAACCATTACACTGTGCCTCTGATTTCAAAAGGAGAAAATAATCACTTGATAAAAGCACTTTTGAATTTATTATATCTATATCTATCTATTTAAATATATATATATATATATATATATATAAATCAGAAATATCTTAGACTGTCCAGTGCAATGGTCTTTGATTTTTAAATATCTTTGACCAGGATAAGTGATCTTAGGAACATGTCTGCAGAATGGATTCAGTGATTCCTACTAACTACTTTCAACTTCAGTTCCCTGATCTTCCTTGGACTAAATACAATAAACTTTGTCATATACTCAGTAACAGCAGGGTGTGTCCCATGAAACAGGTGAGTACACATTATTAGAAGATACGCATTTCCTGTTCAGGTTTGAGCTTTATATAAGAAACCACGCAGTCAACTGTCCCCTCAAAACAGTCTCTCTCTCAAAATAAGCTATTAACACTCTGGGACCATCTTGATACAAACGAGACTTGTCAGAGCGCTTAAAGAAAGGTTTTCTAATAATCACATCTGAGTGTCTTTAGGAAAACAACGCTTTAAGTAGTCAGAGTTCCCATTTTCTCTCTAATGTTTTGTGACTTGATTGTGAAACTTCCCCTGAAGTTTCCAGACTTACAGGTCTGGTTGCCAGGTGATGGGCTTATGAGCTCTAATTGGTCCATGGGCCTGTGACATCATCAATGCTTTCTTCTTTTGGTTTGATAGTGTTGTTGGGCTGAGAGGGTAACTCTGAGCCTCCAGGAAGTGGGTGACTGGGGGGACACTGTGAGGGAAAGCAATTTAAAGGAGGAAGTGTTTGTTTGGGACGATAGTTCAGAGGCACAAGAAGGCACATGAGGATGAGTACCAGGCGATCAGGAAGCTGGTACTCCACCCGCCTACCCACCCTCACCCCCACACACCCTTTTTTTCAGTCTAGAAACTCAACCCATGGGATGGTGCTGAACACTTTGAGGAGTATCTGTCCACTCAGTTAATTTAATCAAGAAACTCTCCAAGGCGCGTCCAGAGACTCCATGATCTCTTCCATGAGTACCTGGATGCTGGTCTTCTGGGTGACCTTGAGATGGTCAAGTTGACTTTAGCAATAACAATTATACGGTGCCACCAGTTTCATTTTTGACGCGTGTTTCTTTGCGTCCTGGTCACCCGCTCCAGACTGCTCCTGGTTAAAACCAAGCACCCGAATACAGGCAATGGGGATACCGAAAGACGTTTCCTGCTTCGAGAAGTATTCTATTATATTCCATCAAACCAACTTCCCGCTTACCTGGGTGAGTAAACTTGCACCCTGAAAGACATATTTCCTCAAAACTGTTCTCCTGAGGACTCCCCACATACCGTGAACATTTTCTCTGGTCCTTAAAACTCTTCAGTGGCCTTGAATGCATCTGTGTGTCTCTTGATCATCTTGGACCCTTAAACTGGAAATGAACGGTTGCTTTCATCTCCTGCCTGAGTTGTCTATGGATTTTGTGTAAAGTTGCTTAGGCCTCATCTACATAGAGAATGTGTATAATTTGCAGCACACTCACAAATTTCAATCACACTGCCTTATTTTTGAACATTGTTAGCATTTTATTTTATTGTTTGTCGTTTATTTATTAGTCTTTTTCAGACAGGTTCTCCTTGGAAACTCACTAGATAAGGCTGGCCTCAATCTCACAGAGACCCAGCGGCCTCAGCTTCCTGAGTGCCCAAACAAAACTCATATGCCTGCCCACGCAGGTACCCCTCCCCTTCCTCTTTATCAACATTCTGTTTTTGAAGGTTATTTTATTCAGAGATCTGTACCTGGCGGAAGGAGTATATATTACAAAGGAAACTTATTAGATTGGCTTATGCAGGCTGCATCATCTTAACAATGTCTATCAGCACACTGGAGAAGCTATATCTCTGGGGCCTATTTGGGAGGGACTGAATATCAAAAAGAGGTTAGTGCAGGTTGAACAACCCTGCCTAACTGGGTGGGACCATGCCATATACTAGGTGCCTGGACTATGTAAAGCCATCATGGCAGGGAAGGTGAGCAGGGCCCTAGAACTGGCTGATTGTATTCAGGGAACAGAAAGTACCACCATTTCATCCACACACAGGAAGCAGAGGGAACAGGAAGTACCACCAGGCAATTAACACTTCTCAAAGGCCCCTGACATAGGTCCACCTATGAAAGGTTCCATAATGTTCACATAGCGCACCATAGATCGAAGACCTCACCTTCAAATATGTGATCCTATGTGGACCGTTCTCACTAACTCCACCATCCACCCCCCAAAGTACTTCTTGTCCAGAACTGTGTGATGTCAGGAATAAAAGTAATTTAGGTAGAAGCCCATGAAGATTGGAGGAGAACATTGTGGAGGTCCAAAACTGTTATTCTGTGTGCAAGACCGTAAAGCATGGACATCAGAATGGAGGAAGACCAGTTTATATGATGTTCTGTGAGTGTGCACCCATTGAGGACTGACTGTTCCCCATGGGATTCAACCTTAATGAAGCAACAAGTATCTTTTGTGTAAAGAATTCTCTCATGGAACACTGGCAGGTGAAGTTGGAACTGGCTTGGGGTGGCTTTCCCTTAACACATTTTGCTCTGCTTAATTCATGCAGGTATGGGTGACTTACTTCTTTTTATTTATATGAATGATGTTGCCTTCCTGTTGGGCATCCCTGAGGGACAGGTCCATAGCTCCAACTTCACAATGTCTCCTGAGCATATATCCAAGAACAGGAATTTTCTGGATGATTAACCACTGTAAGGTTCTGACTCTGAGTTGCAGAATGCTAGCTAATTAACACAGTGGAAGACATATTTGCTTGAACTTTTTTTTTTATTCCAATTTGAGTGAAATCTTCGGTTTCAAACATCAGTGAATTTCTCATTGTGTGGGACCTGTGTCCGTTTCCACATTTTACCTTCTGCAGCCATTCTCGTTCACAAATCTTGAAGGGCCCCTGTTCCTGCAAATCCCAAGTTATGCCAGTGTCATCATCCCACAATTTACCTTCTTTAAGTAGCTTGTAGCTACAATGTGAATGTTTCATTTCTGTGACCTGCAATTGATTTTGAACTGAAATATTATACTTTGAATGGATCTATGCTTCTTTCTCTGATTGTTATGTTTTGATAGTCATTTAAGCAGAACAGTAAAGTTCTCAGATGCAACTTTTCCTTAGTTCTTTCGAAGCAATTCAAGTAATCGATGGCAGAAAAACAATAAGAGATGATTTGACAAGAGCTGAGCTCAATTTTTGCAAACACCTAGAAAATTACTTCTGGCTTCATCAATAAGTTCCCTATTCCAGTCACCACACAAGTGGTATCTTCAGGTGACAGACCAAACTCGTTCTGACATGTTTGGCCCAGCATCATGGGATCACCATCACCCTTGGCCTCTGCCACACTGAAAGAAATGACCAACATTTGATTTTCCAGGTACTGCTGATTATCCTCCTCCATTCTTTCTTTTGATATCCCTCTTCTCTTCCTGCCTGTGAATTTTTTACACATTATTCTTATAAAGCTGCCCACTGCTGCTCAGATTTCAGAAACTAGCCAGCCTGAGCCAAAACTCATTATTTCTGTGAGAGCATTCTTCCAAACAGGGTGACCCTATGAGGTGCATGGAGTCCAAGAATTTGTGGAAAATACTCTTCAACCTCTAACTTTATCAGATGGAGCATGTGTTAGTGACATTTGGAGTTGCCTTGAGAAATACGTGAGAGTCAGTAACTGATGAATGCTCTATGCTGGTTTACAAGTACAGAAGATACAGTCCATCCTGGGACAGAGTGCACAATGTTAAGTGAAGAAAGCCAGCGAATCCCCTTGCATCTGCCTACAGGAAGAAGATAGTGAACAGGAAGTACAGTCAGGCTATAAATCTTTAAACCCATAGGGACTTACTTCCTCCAATAAACCTGCAACTTGACAAGGTTCCACCACCTGCCAAAACAGCATCACCAACAAGGGACTAAGTGTCTCCACACAAGAGTCTATAGGAAATTTTTCTACACAGGTAGCCCCAGCTCCTAGAACCCAGTAGGTAGCCCAGGATGTCCTCCATCACACAGAGAGCTGCCAGCCTTTGCCTCCACAGTGCTGGGATTAGAAGTGTGCAAACACCTCACCTGGGATGTTCTTTGTTTCCTGCAATGAGTTGTAGCTGTATCTAGAAAATGTCTGTTCAAATGTCTCCTTGGATTTGACAAGTGGGAAAAGTCTTACCCATAGCTTTGTTTCTACAAGCTTTGAGACTACACTCCACATTTTCCTTTTTAATGATGATGCTAATTCTAACGAAAGTGCCTTTACAGTATGATGTTCCTTCCATTTTCCCTCCAGGATGAAACCTAATGACAGATTGTCATGAATGTTGTATTCTGGAATGGGCAGACATGGGTCACTCAAAGTGGAAGTTCCTAACATTAGAAGATTCATAATTCAGGTTCCTAAGTAAGGGACTTACTTAAAGCCACAGCCTTAAAGCTGAAACATGACACCCACACCAGGCATGGTGGTGCACACCTTTAATACTAGCCCTCGGGAGGCAGAGGCAGGCAGACCTCTAGGCCAGCCTGGTCCACACAGTGACTTCCAGGTAGGCCTAGAAAGATCCTGTCAAAAAGAAAAGTGAAATGTGGTCTTCCTGGACTTGTGGGCCTCGCTGACTCTGTATCCAGCCCCTCCCATTTCTGTTGGGACAGGGTCTTCCCTAGCCCAGGCTGGGACCTGACTTTTTATGTCAGTGAGGATGGCAGAGAACTTACAATTCTCCTTCTTGACCCACCCAGTGCTGGGATTCCAGGTGTGCACCACCATGCCTGATTTTCCCTATGACCCCAAGCCTGGTGTTCAATCCCAGAGCTTTGTCTGTACTAGTCAAGGACTCTGCTTACTGAGGTACATTCTGGTCTCCTCATGCTCAGCTTTGTCAGACTGGTTCTGACATAAGAAAGATGCTACCATGCACTTTCAGTTTTTATTGGGGTCCCACAGGACAGTGAAGAGATGTGATCATTCTTTAATCACAGTAAAAAACAGTCTGCTACACATGTGAAGCCTCCATACAAGCCTTGCTGGGCTGTGTGTTGAAGACTATGCTTTTATGGGTTTTGCTACATGGTCTCTGATTGCTGCTGTTGTTGGTCATTCAATTCACTTTCTGATTGTTACATATTGTTTTCAGACTCATCCAGCTTTCAACCTTTGGGGACAGTGTCAGGGAACAAGGGTTGATTTCCTGAAGGAAACATATGCTGAAGGCGTGACTACCATCTTCGTGGAAAAACAGAAAATTTTGCTGTGCTACCCACTGGCAGAGCACCCAAGAGCTAGAATCACAAATGTGTCTCTGTGACTGGTTGGTAGTGAGGATATCTGAACAAAGGAAGACAAGATAGGCTGCTGATGCGTGGATGACAAGTTGCAGCCCTTTTCTTGGGAGCGCTGTGTTTTGCACAAGGAATATTGACCTTATGTGACTGTAACCAAATTAAATGGGTTTGCATCCCACTCCAACCCCCTCGACCCCAAAAATCACATTTGCCAGATTAGAGTAGAGAACATCTTATTCACAGGAGCTGACCTGACAGGGGCATCTGCTACATTTGTAAACAGTGTTTCCACAAGGAGAAGCACACCAGGTCTTTGTTATGGTGGAGCCCAGGTAGGCACTCCTTGTAACTTGCTCACTTTGACATGTGCGTTTCTGAATATGCTCCATTTGAGATCATATGTCACATACTGAAAGAAAGAAAGAAAAGAAAGAGGAAGAAAGAAAGAAAGAAAAAAAAAGAAAGAAGAAAGAAAGAAAGAAAGAAAGAAAGAAAGAAAGAAAGAAAGAAAGAAAGATAGATCAGGCATGTCCAGTAATGCCTTTATCCACAGATCCTTCTATGTCCCTGATTCCACACAGGAAGTTTGACTGGTTAATAAAAGAGCTTCCTTTTACTTGGTGTCTACTCTTTTTTTAAACACCAAGTCCAAAGGCCATCATCTCACATCCTGCGCAGTATTATTCCTGTATCAAATGAAATGTTTCTGTTATCATTTCCACGGAGAAACTAATATTTCCATGTGTAGGGGATGTGCTTAACACACAGGTCTGTCTACAAAGATGTTTCTGACATGAACTAAATGGATAGCTCTCTATCTGGTACAGAGCTATAGAATATATGGGTTAAACATTGCTTTTAATTAGCTGTTGAATTTATTTTTTGTAGGTTAAATATATTTTTTGTAGAAAAACATACATATACTAAGACAAACATGATCAATTTGCGCCAAGCAATGGGCTTGAACATCGAATAACCTTGAACTTCTCTCCTCTGTGTCCCAAGCTCTGTAATTCCAAACGAGGACATGCACAACTGTAATGTTTAAGATACAAGACAACTGCATACAAGTTAGAGGCTTTTACAATTAAAGCCTCAATAATAATCTAGACTATACTGGCTTCTGTGCTTGTCTGTGAGTGACTGTCTTGACTGTTCAGTGAAGCTGGAGATCATCTTCCAACGGGAGGTGGTCCTGAAATGTTATGCAGCCCTGGGAACGCACCGGCAAGCAGTATCCTCCTGGGCTCTTACCAGTCTTCTTGTACTATGAAGGGTGTTCCTTAGTCAGACATAATGCTCTAGCCAACAGGCCAGGCTTCAGTTACCCTGGTAATGAACTGTGACCTGGATTTGTAATCCAGAAAAATAAGTATTTTCTCCTCAAAGTTGATTTTTGTCTGTGTTTTACTATGGTACGAGGAATGAAAGCATAGTATCTATCTTCCTTTATTTTAAACATCACCTATGAAGAAACACACTCATTTCTCCAGTGTCATCTTTGTGAAAATAGACCACATGTATATTTTCCAATTTGTCCCAGATTTTATTTCACCATGTGTTTGTGAGAAATTTAATTATAAACTCAGAAAACCCATGAGAGATTCAAATGTTAAAGGGAAAAGAGATGATTATTTTGTGTTCAAACTAAGAAAAATGTTTCAGGCCCTGGTCACTGGAGTCCATTTCTTGGCCCTAAGTGGAACATCAGGGGGTAGAACAGACCTGGTTAAAAAGAATGAGAGATGGGGTGGGGATAGATATACAGAGGGGAAAACGAGGTGGGGAGAGGGAGGTCAGAGCCACTGTAATCTCCTGCATCATGCACATTAGTGAAATAGCATCTTCTAAGTTACATCTCTTAAACTTTTCTAAACTTCCAGGCACCACTTCCTTAGGACCTAAGGCACATGAAATTTTGATGCCATTTAAGTCTCAAACAGAAGATTGAAGGATCTTATCCAACATAGTAAAGGCCTCAACAAACAGGGCAAGAATTCTGGACTCAACTCCTATCAGTATGCTGTTGTCCTGAGAATGGGGGCCCTTGAAACACAGGAAAAGGTACATTTTGCCAGTAAAAGTCAGGTCTGAAGGCAGCTGATGTTTATTTCAGTAAATCCTTTCATTACCCAGGTGAAATTTATTCCCCTCCATGCATATGATAGAATCAGAAACTGGCTCAAAGAAAATTGGTGATTCACTTCTATTCTATTTGGGTCTGTCTTTTAGCATAAGGACTATCTCCAAACAATGTTGTCTTAACTAGGCCCAATTACTAGCCCCCTCTTTCCTGGTGCATCACATTTCTTACCACTTTTTCTCTTTTGACCTGAATTGTGTAGGTCACATGGGAATTGACCCTGGGCTGGATCCCCCAAAGCCTACTTCTGTTGCTGTATCATCAAGGGATCTTTCTGGGGATGAAACACCATGCTGGATTCAATCTCCCTGTGACTCAGGAAAGGCTTTCCGCACTTGGAAGAAGAGAGGATTCATTTTGACTTTATTTCGTAGATAAAATCACATCTTCCCTTCTGCTAGTTCAAACATCATCTCTTGTTTATTTAAATATTAGCTTAGTCAACACACCATATTTGATAAATTCCTAAAGTACACCAAATATTGAATGTTAGTTCTACAGATAGAATTTTTATAATAGATTCTGCACCATAAACTTATATGAGAACTGAGGATTGCATAAATCGCCGCTGGGGCAGCCATACAGGGTGACCAGTCCACTAATGAGAGGCCAGCTTTCTTTTCAGAACTGATCACCTAACCTACAGAAAAAATATCAGAATTTTTGCGGCTATGTTGTTCTCTTTGTGCAAACCAAACAAGTGTCTCACAGAAGCCTGGCTGCCTGGTTATAGCAAGGAGAATGTAATTTTTAAAATGTGGGGCTGGAGAGATGGCTCAGCAATTATGACTGCTAGCTGCTCTTACAGAGGATCAGAATTTGAATCCCAGCCCCCACATGGTGGCTAACAACCATGTTGCCACAGATCCAATGTTCTTCTGACCCACTCAAGTATGTCTGACACCACACTGTTATACTTACAAACACGTAGACGATATACTCATACACTTAAATAAAAGTAAATAGTGAAAATAGTAAAGCACTAAGCATTGGAGAGATGACTCAGTGATTAAGAGCACTAACTACTTTTTGCAGAGGATCCCAGTTCGATTCCCAGCACCCACATGGCAGCTAAGAACCATCCTTGAACTCCAGTTTCAGGGGAATCAGATGCCCTCTTCTGACTCCCAAGGCACTGCAGGACAGGGGTGTACTCACACACATGGAAGCAATATACTCATATACATAAACTAAAAATAATAAATAGAGTACTTATAAAATAATAATAATAATAAGTAATAACTATGTGTGATGGTGCAGTCTTTTATCCCAGTGCTCGGATAGCAGAGGCTGATGGATCTTTGTTCAACTGAGACAAGCCTGATCTACATAATGAAGAGCTAGAGTTAAAGGCAGATCTCATATAAAAAACAAAAAGAAATAATAAAATCCTAACTATATGATTTAGTAAAGACTCTAAGACAGAATCTTCAGAATAGCCCATGAGCATTTTTACTGTGTGTGAGTTTTGTGCCTACTTGAGTGTGTGTGCACTGTATATGTGCAGTGCTTGTAGAGACTGGCAGAGGACATCGGATCCCTTAGAACTGGAGCTATAGATGGCAGTTAGCCACCATGGGAATGCTGGGAACAAACCTGGGTCCTCCACAAGGGATCTGATCTGCTGAGCAAGCGAATCTCTGCAGCCCCAAAGTGTGGACATTTTCTCAGATCAGCAGAGACAGAAGTCTTCATGAGGATCTGCTACAACTCTTACAGTGCATACCAGCATCTTGCTGACACACCTTACTGAGATTCCTGAGTCACAGTATTTAAATTGTGTTCTAAATCAAGCCTGTACAACACAATAGCCAAGTTCAAAAGCAGCCTCTTTATGCTGCTTTTTTCAAAATATGGTAAAATATAGTTTTTAGGAAAGTATGTTTTTCCTTTTGAAGTGTGTCTGTATTTCTATATGGGGACATGTCTGTGAGGTTCATACGCATGGGCCAATACATACAGGTATAGGGAATAGTTTTATATTCACCTCCCACATTTGTGACAGGGCTCCCATTGAACCTGGAGTTCCAAAGTCTCAAGACATTGTCTTCTTCTCTCCTTTCATAGCTTGGATTGCAGGCAGGAGCCACGCCATCATCTGGCTTTTTTCATGGAAGCTAAATCACAACTCAGGCCCTCACGCAAGCACACCCCTTTGAAATATCACCATAGCCCATTATGTCCTTTGAAGTAAAAAATTCAAAACCTTCAGGATCTATTTCATCCCTTCACGACTCAAACCATGTGATGATATTCCTTAGAATATCATACAAGACTCAAGACCTGGTCATTGTTCATGAATGCTGCAGAGGGAAAGGAATTATCGATAAAATGGGCTCTAATCCATCTAATTATGGAAGTCTTATCTAGGGATCCAGTCACCTGAATCATCATAAAAGGGTCTATCTCTAACCTATCTATAGATCTTTATTTGTCTTTCTCTTTCTCTCTCTCTCTCTATATATACATATATATATGTGTGTGTGTATATATACATATAAAACCTTATATAGAAAGCTTAATCTCTTATCAAAACTGTGAGAGAAAGGACTGCCATAAAAGTCACCAATAGTTTCCTTGTTTCTTGTGCAAACAAGACATTTTCCATAACCGTTCTTTGGTGGGAAATAATTATAATCTGTATCCTTTGTGCTGGTCTGACACTTACTCATGGCTATGGACAGTGTTTTAGCTGGGAGATGGGGCCTTCAACTCAGTTCCTCAGGCTTGCACAGCAAACATTCTTACCAAGTGAGCCATCACCTCATCTTTATACTTACATTTATTTACAAGGCATTGTACTTACTCCAGAACAAGATTGGACACACAAAACTGGGAATGCCCTCAATATTGGGCTGGTGGATACATAGGATGAATAAAAACAATAGTCTTCCTCCTCATGCAGAACCAACTGTGCCTAATTTCTAATTTGTCAGGAAAGATCACTGCACAGATCATTGATCCTATCCTGCGGTCCATAGGGACTATGGTTTAAATCAAGGGTCCAATAACAGAAAAAATACTAGCTGATGACCATGTCCTACAGCAAGCCCCCATTCCACCTTACAAGGTGCAATGAGTTTTAGAACAGTGACAAGACAAACCTGACCTTTTCAAGGGCAGGCATTTGAAATGCAACTTTAGCAATTTAAACTCTAACTTTCAAGTATGCTATATAGAATGTATGCCAGGTTAATTAAAATGTACATGCCTTCTGTTTTTAATATGATTATTGCTATCACATCCTTTATTTATGTCATCATGTGGTATATATGTATTCACAGGTTTCTTTGTGTGTGCAAACATAAAATACTTTGACAAGCACTTTTTCCTCATGGAAAGCATCAAATACGTATTAGCAATTATTGTATGTGACAAGTGTTCTAGATAGGCTTCAGAAATTTTAAATAATGAGCCCAAAGTTATACACATGATTGGTTTCACAGATTAAATGCAAGTACTGGAGAGATGGGTCAGCAACAAAGAATAGTTGCTGCTCTTCTGGAGGACCTAGGTTCGATTCTCAACACCCACATGGTGGCTAAAAACCTTTAACAACCCCAGTTCCTGGAGAATCCAATATCCTCTTTTGACCTCCTTGGCCATTGCACAACACGGTTGTTCTTACATATCTTCAGACTAAACATTCATGCACAGAAAAAAATAAAAATGATAATTTATTTTCAAATTGAATTCAAATTCCCATATCTTCCCAGGTCTTCATCCTTTCAACACTCTGAAACTCTTTTTACAGAAAGGAAATAAATCCTTCTTGTATACTTTGAAAGATGTCACTTGTCAAATTGGAGTCAATCTAATAGATGTGTTTCTTGATAAACTTATTTGATGAGTTATTTACACTATCCCCCAGACTGATTTTTCTTGTTATTCTGTTCCTCCATGGGGCAATTGCATTAATTTATATACTTCTACACATAGATTGAGCTTTTTAAACATTCTATTTTGTGTACCTGTGTGAATGTTTTGCCTGCATGTATGTAAACACAGCTTGTCATGCAATGTCTGCAGAGGCCAGATGATGGAGTTAGATTCTGTGAAGCTGAAGTTACAGATGGCAGTTATTTATAACATAAAATTTACAGATAGTTGTTATTGATAACATAATCCATATGTTGCGTTCCCTCCGGGCTGTCATGATGGGCGCAGCAGACACGGGTCAGTGCTCCTCTTCCTTCTTGGGATTACCCCTGTCCCTGGCTCCCATGGAGATGAGCTTGAGAGAGATCAGGTGTGCACCTAGCCCCAACCAAGGTCCCCAGTGTGATGAGGCACAGATTCTAAAGGCAAAACCTGAACCCTCATCAGGCCAAGAAGAATCTACAGCCAGCTTCTTCTGGTGTTTCAGCTTTTTATTGTGTTACAGCTCTTCTTTGGTGCAGCAGGAAAATCTCTTTACAGTGCTCAAGCATGCTCTTATATACAGTTCTTTCTTCAATCAGGCACACTTCCTCATTTCTTAACAGCCTATCACATTGCGTTATTTTAAAGCCTTGTATTAGCATAATTGAGCAGTTACATCAGCGATTACATGGGCAAACAAACCTACTAATCACTACAGAGGAAAAAGGATGCCTTATTAGCAAACAGGTTTCCTTTCCTTATGGCCCAACATGTTCCCCTTTTTTATTTATTTTAAATGGAAAGCAAGTATGTCTGTCTTAGGTCATCAGGAACTTATTCTACCTTACTGGTCATCGAAATATTCAACCCTTACTGCTGAATACCCTGTCTTAGGTTGGTTAGGATAATTCCCAAAGTTGCCTGTCATTGATCATACTTGCCATATATTTTGAGGCCTAAATGACATTAACCCTTTGGAGAACTAAACCTCCAGTTGGAAGTAGGTGCTCTCTCTCAGGGTACATCATTCTTCATCCTCAGCTCTTGGGTCTTTGACCCAAGGTTCAAATATGGGGTCATATTTCAACCTCAGAGCCATTATCGGCACATCTTGTAGCCTTATGAAGGCCTCTAATTTTTTACCTGTGAGTCCATTGTATCTTGGAGAGCTTGAAACCTAATTTGTGAGGTTGCAAAAGAGCTAGCTCCCAATCCTGTACCTGCTAATCCCAATATTAACATTGCTCCCCACCCTGTGGCTCCTACATCTCTTTTAGTTCTAGTCCTAGTTGCTGTTTGCATTTCCTGTTCTGAAACAAAGTTTAACTTTGGCCAGGACATTTACCAAAACATAGGAATCATTCTTTCCCTGAAAAGAGTTTGCATTAATACATGGTGTTAAGCCAGTTTTTGCACATTTCTTTAGCCTCCTGGAGGTTTAGGTATTCTGGCCTCCCTATGCCACATCTGTCCAGTCACCAATGTACCAGTTCCCTCTGGCCAAGTCACAATGATCCACATATAGGTCAGGCCACCAAGTGTTCGGGGTTGTGAAGGTGGATGTCTAGTTGGCTATCCATGAGGTGGTGGCGGATTTGATTCTCCATTGGCCTGTTGGTAGGAGTTGGAGGTTTGTCCTGTCTAATTCCAAGTTGAACTCCATATCATTATCCATAGTAGGTCTTTGGCAGTCATGGCAACCTGCTAAAGAAGACATAGGCCTCAGGGGTTTTACCTCCTGGGCTAAGGGGTTAAGTTTTCCTCTTTCCTTTTCCTAGTCCTTTTTGGTTTCTGGTCTCGCAGTATTTTAAAATGCTGGCCAGGATCCAAAAGGCTGTGGCTCATCCATAGGGAATACACAGCCAAATCCCCTTCCCAGGGTAAGTAAGGGGTCTGGACCCCTCCCTGTTAGAGGATTCTTCCAGCAAACCTGTATCTCAGGTCACTGCTCTTGTTTGCTCCAATGTCTCACAAATTTAGGCTCCATTTTGGATTTTTGAAAGTTTAAAATATTGGTGGTAAACAATGCTAGTTGGAGCAGAACATGGGGTCCCAGGCTGTCTATTCCCCCTTTTTGTTTTTGTAATTGTGTTTTGATGTTTTGGTGATTGCGCTCCACAATAGCTTGTCCCTGTGGGTTGTGAGAAATATCAGTGATATGTTGAATTCCCCAGAGGTAAAAGAAGTCTTGTAAGCTTTTACTAATAAAACATGGTCCATTATCAGTTTTTACCCTTTGGGGCAGACCTAAGGTGGCAAAACATTGAAGAAAATGTGATTGTCTTTAATAGGGATCTGGGGAAATTTTTTATGAAGTCCTCTCCATTAATATGAATAAGATCATGTAGACTTTGGGCATTCTCTACTCCACTTACTAGAACTTGGGTGGAGGCCATTTTGTCAGCCTCAGCATTCCCTTGGCTTGGATGCCCCTGAGATCGTGCAGAAAAATGGGGTTTTTCCTTTCCAATAAAAGAGTCCTCGCCTGGATCATTAAGGGCGCAATAGGATTTGCATCAAACTGAATATGAGAGGCCAGGAGCCCTAGAAGGAGATTTACTACATACAGACTATTAGAGTAAAGATTCATAGGTTGATTTACTTTGATTTAGAGCCAAAACAACGGCCATTGGCTCACTGAATTGAGCTGAGCCCTCACAGGTATGTAAAAATCTCCTCGGTTCCTCTGTTTCCTCTGTATACTATTGCAGCAGAGCTATATTTTCCTCTATCAGCGAAGACCATAGGTGCTGATGGCAATGGGTGGCTGACAAATATTTTTGGGGTCCTCCATGATAAGGTTTACAAAAGAGTAACCCACTAGTTGGGGCCAAAATGGCAATCCAAGTCCCCCATAAATCCCTCTAGTGCTAGTGCCACATGGTCATTATGTTTCTCAACTTATTCCAGGTCTTGAGTCTGTAAGAGATTACAATCCTATCCGGGTCTTTCCCATAGTGTCTGACTGCTAGATCTCTTCCCTTTTGGATTAATTCTGCTAGTTGGTCCATAGGTGAATAAACCTTGGGAATCCCTCCTAGGTATTCATGGAGCCATTGTATCAGCTGTACCACCTGCACTAGAGCAGTTGTAATCAAAGTCTCTCCAGGGAGGGTCCATAACTCTAAGGGTACCTGGGTGTTATATGTGGCTTATTTGGTGTGGTTTAAAGCCTCCTGAACCTGTTGAAGCTCTTAGAGGTGCTACGGGTCAAGCTTAATTAAGTCTGTTGGCTGTCTCCATATCAGTAATTGGAAAAAGCGCTTGAGTTTTTCTGTGGAGATTGGTATCCAGGTTTTGACCCAATTTATTCTCCCAGTAATTTCTAGAGATCTACAAGCTTTAGGGGATTATGAAAGTTTAACTGAGGCTTTAGTGGGCTCACACCATCCAAAGTTAATAAGGTATCCAATATCTTTATGGGGGCACCAGTTGAATGTTGTTTGGGGCTACTTTAAATCCCTTGTTTCTCAAGTGTTGTAGTATATTTTTTAGCAATTTTTCTAATTCAGGGGGCATGGGTATACCTATAAAAATATCATCCATATAAACATATAACATGGCATCAAATTTGGCAACAATAGATTAGTAGAGCCTTTAAATAGCTCTGAAAAATAGCTGGACTATTTGCCATGCCTTGGGGCAACACCATCCATTCATCTGGACCCTGAAAGTTGTAAGAAGATACAGAAAAGGCAAATTTCTCACAGTCTGCTTCTTGTAATGGTATTGAGAAAAAAAAAAAGCAGTCCTTTATATCAATAGTTGCCATATGTAAATTAGAAGGAATGGCACGTATCCAAAGCATTCCCCTAAGGGGGTTGCCTAGTAAAATCATCCTCTTATTAACTTTTCTCAAGTCTTGTATCAGTCTCCAATTTCCTGATGCCTTTTTTACTACAAACATGGAAGTGTTCCAAGGACTGGTGGAGGGTCAAAGAAGCCCCTGCTTAAGCTGTTCTGTGATGAGTTGTTGCAACACCTGGAGTTTTTCCAGAGGAAGAGGGCATTGCTCCACCCATATCAGTGGGCCAGGTGCCCATTTGATAATGGGGGTTTGGGGCGCAATGCCTTTAGGATTGGGGGTGAACCTGGGGCATTCGCTGGGGTTCTCCCCGATAATTGTGGAGGTTAAAGAACTGATTTTCCTTTGCCACACCTTGGCGCTCGGGGAGTTGGCTGGACTCCTCCTCATCTAGAATATCATCATAAAAAGCCTTATTGTCTGTGGTTAATACTGCTTGCATCTGCCCTAGTACATCCTGGCCAAGCAAGTTGGAGGCCAGTCCAGGAACTATAAAGGGGCAGACTTCCCGTCCAGCTCCATCTACATCTTTCCATTCCAGCCAACGCAGAACTTCCTCTGATGGGGTTTCCCCCAAACTCCCTATACTCCCGGCTCCGGCACCAGGCACCAGCTGTGAGGTGCTTCCTCTTTTCTTAGCACTGTTTGGTTGGCCCCGGTGTCTAAAAGGCAATGGAACCTCTTTCCTTGAATGAAGATATCCATTTTGGGCCTAAATTCTTAGTGCAGAGGGACTGTCCATTTGACCTGGGGTGGTTTTAGATCCATAACTGTGCTATTAGCCTTAGTGTCAGGACCAGTTTTTATTTCCATCTTATTTATATGGGTGGAGGGCTGCTCCCCATCTACTTTAAAGGCTTCCCCTCATTGCCAAACTTGTATCTACAATCCTTTTTCCAGTGGTATCCCCTTTTGCATCTGGGGTATGGTGTTTTAAGTTTTATGACATGTTGGTGCCCCTCGTTTTGATAGCAATCTCTTTTGAAATGTCCCACCTGGCCACATTTAAAGAATGTTTCTATTTCCCTGTCTTTTTTTCCCATTTGGGTCATTATTGCTTGGGTTATAGCCTCTGTAATGGACACTATTTGTGTGGCAGATTGGGCGGCCATAGCTTCTGACATGATATTGGCCTGTTCACTTAATAGTGCAAACCATTTTATAATCCTGGAGGGGGAGGGGGCTCAGTGGGCTCTGCCTCAGTGTCGATGTCTACCTCCTGTCTCTTACTTTCCTTTCCCTCACCATGGCCAAGTGGTGCCTGGGTATTTACATGGACCTCAGCCATAGCCCGAGTGTCTCCCTTGGTCACCTGACCTTTCTCTCCTTTTCTTTCACCTGGGAGATGGGAGGACATTACACCAGGGAAAAACATGGTCCTTAGAGCACTCATGGTGTGGTAAAACCCAAGAGGGGGCTCCCAGCCCGTGAGTGTTTCTTGGGCTCAGGCTAGTCTCTCCAACCACTCGCAGGTGTCTGCACTAAACAGATTTGCTGCTTTAATCCAGGGGGCCAAGGCATTAACATCTACCCCCAGACCTCCACTGCAGCTGTATTTGAAATTTTAAGGCCCCTGCTCTTTAGCATTTGCCTTAGGGCTTTTAGGGCCGGCTCCTCATTTTAGGAATTTGAGTTGCCCATGATAAGTCCTCACCTGATCGGAAGATCTTGAGTAGCCTACATTCTTCCAAGTTGCTCCTGGCAGAGAGGGTCCTGAGGAGTGTCACTTCGATGTCACCAAATCTGTCTAATCTCCTTGTGGCTGTCACGATGGGCATGGCAGACACAGGTAGGTGCTCCTTTTCCTTCTTGTGATTACCCCTGTCCCCAGCCCATGGGGAGGGGAGCTTGAGAGAGATCGGGTGCGTGGCTTGCCCCAACCCAGTTACCCACGTGTTGTGACCCAGATCCTAAAGGTGAAACCGGGACCCCCGTCAAGCCAAGAAGGGTCTACAGTAGGCTTCGTCTGGTGTTACAGTTCTTTATTGTGTTACGGCTCTTCTTTGGTGCAGCAGGGAAATCTCTTTACAGTGCTCAAGCGTGCTCTTATATACAGTTCTCTCTCCAATCAGGCGCACTTCCTCATTTCTTAACAGTGTATCCCATTGTGTTATTTTCAAGCCTTGTATTAGCATAAATGAGCGATTACCTGAGCGGTTACATGGGCAAGCAAACCTACCAATCATTACACAGAGGAAAAAGGATGACTTATTAGCATACAGGTTTCCTTTTCTTATGGACCAACATCCACATTTTTATATTATGTATAATTATATGGTCTCTATACCTAGAGTTTGATTTGTTTTGAACATGTAAAATAAAGATCTACCAAATATATGTATCCTAAGTCTGTAAACATAAAGTGACATACATAGAATTATATAGTCATCATATATATGTATATATGTTGAATTATACATGTAATTCAACATATAGAACATTGTATATTGCATGTGTCATACATATCATATGTATGTTGAACTTTGGATGTGAATGTCCTCAGATATGTGTGGATTAGGGGCTTGGTGCTATTTTTTAAAAATATTTAGCTTATTCATGCCTTAAGCTAGAGGCATGTAATATTTGTGTCTTTGTACTGTAGGGACAAGTCTAGTCTCAACTTATATATTGTTTGAGGCTTCACTGTACTCTTCTCCCTGACCCTATCTCTACCCAACTGAGAGGGGAGGTGGGTAAACTTTTGAGATGTTTATAAAAAACAAGGATCATTGCACAGGAGGACGTGGAATGATTGTAAGAGCCAGAGGTGGTAGATGACTTTTTAAACAGATTATTGGTTGAGGAAAGACTGCCGAAGCAAAGCATATCAGAAGATATTTTATATATATGATGTATGTGTAAAAAAGTATGTATATACAAGAAAACAATCAAAATAACATCAAGGCCCTTGCCCCTTTGACTTCATAGGAATGCTGACAGCATGCACAAAGCCTGCTCTAGCTCAAGACAGATGAAATCACAGCTTGGACCTGGAAGTCAGGCACAAGGTCCCATAACTAGCTGAGGAAGTATTGTCAATTGCAGGCAGCTGGGAGAGGAGGAATCAGTTTTCTTTATGGGTGTGAAGGCTGATAAGCTGATCATGTTCCATGAGGGAGTAAAATAAGATCATTACATGAAGGTGTATAGTGAATCTGGGCAAAGTTCCCAGAGGGGACGACACAATCAGTACATTGTATGAAACTCTCAAAGAATTGATAAAAATAGCTCAGTTTGTTAAAGAACTTGTCCAGTATACTTAGTGGTCTGGGTCTACCACCATACTGCACAGAGGACATGGGTTGATACACACCTGTAACCCCAGTATTTTGAAGGTACACACAAGATGGTCAGAAGGTCAAGATCAACCTTAACCACTCACCAAATTCAAGAATATTGTGGGATACATGAGGCGCTGTCTCAAAACATACTCTGTAATTCAGTCATATAGCAAAGTTGGCTTTGACTGGTATAGTGGTTCACTTGAATTTAATCCAGTTCTAAATAGAAAACAAAAAATTAGTGGAGTTACATATCCTCTAGTTTAGAGCAGATCCCTTGCTTAAGTTAAAACAGTATTCCATGTGTTAATACTGGAGAAGGTTTATCAATAAGTTGTGCTCTGTGTCTTTGGGCCTCCATTTACTGTTGACATATTAAACACCTTGCGATTTAAATACTGGGACAGAGCTTTGCTTTGAAATGTAGTGATTAATCACCTTTACATGAGTCCCTTGCTTATTTTCTGTACAGAGACTGGCTGTGTTCCTCCTACTGACCCACTTTCATTTTTTTAAAGGGGTGTGGCTTGTATCTGAGGGCCAGACCCAAGGCTGTATTCTTTCTTCATGGCCCCATTTGATGTGAACATCTCTAATTACCTCCTCCCGACTAAAGAAATGGGTGGCTCTTGGTTAGAATGCAGCTGGCTGAGCTTGGTGGAGGTGGGTACCATAATCTCTGCTCTCTTCAGATCCCTGAGAGACCCAGGTTGGCAGGGAAGATGGAGAAAATCAGAACTCAGCAGGCAGAAACACCCCAAAGGCAGAGATGAGAAGAAAATTGATATCACATCATGGTCCTCAGTAAATCAGATCTTTATCTGGAAGGGCCAACTGAACTATGGGCTCAGCCATTGAGAACGAGGAAGCCTTCAGGGAGCAGATAAGCCTTGCTGTTCCCATTTTGATTTTCCCTTTTATATGGAATGGAGGAAGCCTCTGAAATGACTAAGCTGATGTGGCTTTTGAGGGAAATCTTTCAAAGACTGTGAACATCTGAGGTAGCCTTGGCATGGCTTTGAAGATATAAGTATTTTTCATGTGTGTTGGTTACAGTTCAATATCTGGTTGTGTTGTAAGACAAAGGCAAGCTCCAGCTTCTTACTCTCTGCCAGAGGAGCCCTAGGAGATTGCATACCGTTCTGTAGAAATACGGACATGTGTAACTGTGCCCTGTGGCCCTATGGATTTGTGTTCACAGAAACTAGGTTTGGAAGTCCTCCTGCATCATGAGCTAAGAAAATATTTCAGAAGATGAGGATTGTGATTGCTACAGAAAACAGAAAATTCAGAGGATTCGCTTCTGATGAGTATTAGGATTTTTATTTCATTCCAAAGCAAGCTAGTACAGCAATACTGTTCCTGTACACAGTTCTTTGCTCTTATTTCCTTCTTCCTTTCTTTCTCTTTACTTCTTTCATTTATGTTTAAGAAAGTATCTCCTGTGACTAACATGGGGGGAATGTTGCTTAGTGGTATATGTATAATGGGAAATTAGAGGTCAACAGAATACATCTTTCTTCAATTTCAGTTAGCCCGGCTTGTCTGCAAGCCCCGAGGATCCCCGTGGGTTCACCTTTGAAACAGAGTTTGCAGGTACTCACCAGTACTTGTGGCCTTTACGTGGATAGTATAGATTTGAACTCAGATCTTTTTGTTAGCCAAGGAGGCACTTTAATTGCTGAGCCATGGCTTCAGCTTCTGAGATGTGTTGTTTCAGATTATGCAATTGATTGAGTGTACTCATGGAAGTAACATTGTGTAGCACTCAACCAAAAAGACTAGTACCTTTCCAGAAAATTCCTCTGTCATATACAGGATTCACTGAGTTACTTTTGGGAATTGCTGTAGTTAATATTGGGGCAATAGAAAAAAAAATCTTATGGAAATGGAGACTCACTAAGAAGAGTTTTTCAAAAGTATTGACTTGTTCACTCGAAGAACATCAACAAAGATTGTAGAAAGATATTGATAAGTATTAACAAAAAAAATTCTTTATAATACTGAGGGACATTTGGAGACACAATCTTGAATCCATAAGCCTTAACATATATAACAGAACTCTGCAAAACATAAAGCATGATCTGTGGTGGTGTGTATCTGAAATCTAAGTGCTTGAGTCAGCCTCAATTGTAGCTTAGACCCAGGCCAGTGAGAGATACCATCTCAAAGAATTTGACAATTGACTTCTAAAGCACAGTACTGGAGGTTGGTATTTGTCCTCTGCATGCAAGCACCAACACACACACACAGACACAGACACACACACACACACACAGTCACACATGCACACATGCATAAATACATGTGCACTGCATAGTTCAGTGGTAAGTCAACCAGCCTCTTTACACAGAGCAGTTACAGGTACTCCTTATCTAAACTCAGCGTAGTGTATGAGAGAATCCAGTTTATTTTTCCTTGGTGTATATATTTAACTCTATGACAATGTCCAACTTTGCGCCTATGCAGAAATACCCTGTGTAAGGCACAGCAAGGCCATAGCTTTGATTGCCATTCATTGACTTGGCTTATGACTCTGATTCATTGCTGGCTTCTGCTGTGATCAGGTCCTTGACCTTTACCTGGTATCTACAAGTGAACTTCCTTCGTAACATCCCTTCATACATGCAAAGACCTATTATGACTATGGCTGATGTGAGACTCTGTCAAGAAATCTTCCATCCTGTGAAAACCTTTTTACCATCTCATGCCTGATATGGCTTCTAGAACCTGAAGGGTGAATAACAGAAACCACAATTCCATCATCTTTTAGTTGCTCCTGGCCTTGAGAGCTGAGGTCTGTGGTTTACAGCCTCTGCTGTGAGCACTAAATATTTTGCCCTGACTGGAGATATCATTATTTCAACTGGAGACTGAGGACACATCTGGTTGTCCAGTGGGTAGAGTCCACAAAATGGCTCAGTCTCCAAGACTTCCCAAAGACGGTTCACAGTAATGAAGAGTTATGAGGTTCTAGGGCCAGCAAGGTGTAAGCTGATGTGTGTGGTGCTTCCCAGCTGAAGGATCTGACTTCAATCCCCAGTAAAGCTGGAGGGAAACAGCAGGGGTTATCATAGCAATACCAACCAAAGAGTGTGCTTAGGGTAACCAGGCAGGTTTTGACCTACCCACTTTTATAATACTTATGCTATGCCATTAGTTCTCTATTAGTGTAAATAAAATGTGCCATCTCACAGCTGCCTAAAGAATATTGGCTGTCAGGTGGAGAAATCAAGAG
This sequence comes from Eospalax fontanierii, assembly GCA_035773235.1. NCBI lineage: Eukaryota > Metazoa > Chordata > Mammalia > Rodentia > Spalacidae > Eospalax > Eospalax fontanierii. Next base: position 2,586,459 of record JAJHUQ010000048.1, on the reverse strand, counting down.
CCCCTACTATCTAATGTGCATAGACCAATAGTAGTGTTTAATTTCTTATAGGTTTTTATATCATATTTTGGATGTTTTAGCATTTGGTCACATGACCCATTTGCTCTGAACAGTGCACAGGAAGTCAAGACAGATAGAGGGAAGAGGTCTAAATATCTCTTTCCAAACTACCAATAACGTAACTTCTCCAATTACATTCTGGCTGTTTTCTATTTGTTATTTTTATTTTATGTGTATGAGTGTATTGCTTGCATAGATATAAGTGTCCACACCGAACAGAAGAGAAAATTGCATTCCCCTGCAGCTATGGATTGTTGCTAGTCATCATGTGGTTGCCGGGAATTGAACCTAGGTCCCCTGCAAGAGCACCCAGTGCTCTTTGCCTCTGAGCCCTGATTCCTGCCCCAATGCTGTGCCTCATAAAGTATGTACTATGGCTGAGCCACACTTTCAATATATGGACTTTCATGGATCACTTAAGATCAGATCATGATGCTTTTATAGATAAATAAGTGCATACACACACACAGTGAAGAGAAATTTGTCTTAGAGTTATTCCCCTATTAGAATATTTTTCCACTTTGAGAATTCTGATGACAATGAAATATCAAAAAAAAGGCCATATTGTGATCCATCATATATAAATCCTTCTCCCAGAAGACAGCTCTTTAATTACATGTACTCTAACTTGTAGGACATTAGTCAATTTCTCTTTTCCTGACTGTGACTCCCCTCATTACATGAAAACAGCTTGTGACATTCTAAGGCAATTGCATTCAGGATAAAATAAATCAAGTAATAAAACACCAATCTTCCCAGTGGATATGCGAGTATTTGTGTCTTTCTTGTTGATGTCTGTTGTGTATTCCCTGTCTCCATGAAGCCATTAATCAAAGGTTTTCATCTGCCCAGTGGCTTACTGTTATTAGCCATGATGGAAATAATTTTCATTTCCTTGTCTAAACACTACAGGCTTCAGTCAGGACCTCTTTTCCTAGTGGATGCTCTGAAAATCAGTAGAACTTCACAACTTCATCCGACCTTCTTGCTTTTTATAATCCTGATAATAGACCTTGCAGAATCTGAAGACTGCACCACACTGATGTGCAGAGGCCCCCATATCCAAAAATAAGGGGACAGGAGAGGAGGAGGGCTAAGTCTCCACACCTTATGCCTTCGACAGCCCTTTGCTGGCCCCAGACCTGGACTACTTGGCTGTAATTATTGCATGAAATGACAAAGAAAAAGTTTTAGAAGAAGCAAAACCTCAATTTGACATGGTTTCCTTGCAAATAAGGAAATAGTATCCCACCTTCTGGGAAACCATTATCACTTTTATTTTCTTCAAAATTTTTTCCTTATTCTAAAATGTAGACTTTATTTTAAAATGTATTTTCAGTTCTCCAGGAATAGGTGATGGCCCATTTTAGACCCTAAAGCTTGGCATTCATAGACAAATCAAAATGAGTGGTACTACCTCCACACCTACTTGGGCAACCTCTTATTAACTTGTCTCCTAGAGAAGAATGGGGAAACCCATCACTTATTAATTTAGGCTTTTTTACAGAGAACAGTTGGTGGAGACTTAGTTAGGAAAGACGGACTTCATTACTGTCCTGTTTCAATAAAGCATGTAAGTACTATCTGTTTATCTGTTAACTGTTTAGTACAATTGAGTCAGTTTGTCTTTTCTTCAACTCTGCAATCCAAATACCTTTTGAGAAGTTAACAGGGTGTTTATTTTTCCATTCTTGAGATAAAATGGGACCAAAAGCAGTTTATTGAGGAAAGAGTTTGTGGTTGTTTTTGGTTCCTAAGGCAGAGGCTGGAAACAGGAAGCACAGAGATGATGTTTCTGAAAGAAGATGAAAGTGGGGTCTGTGAAATGTCTTGTTTTGAGGTGCCTTTAGCTATCATTATATCCATGAATCTCCTCATGTTTGCTCTGCTAATATTATGGATCATATCAGTGTTTAGTAACTGAATGTACTGACAGACACCTGTAATCTCAACATTCAGGAAGCTGAGGCAAGATGAATGTGAGTTCAAGCTTAGCTTCAGCTGCACAATAAGATCCTTTCTCAAAACTAACATGTACCAGAACTCATGGCAGACAGGTGTAAAAGCAGCAAAGGCTTTTCCATGTACATCCTGCAAGGTCCTTAATGTCTATGCCCTCCATCTGACCCTTTATCCCAAGCCTTGAACAATTCTCTCTAGCTCTCACTCTGAGATTGATAGATCAGTTATAACACCTTACAGTTTCGGAGGCATAGAGACAGTTCAAAACGATGCCTGCTGACATTGTTGTCTGAAACTTGCTGCCATTTTAGGTTTAGATATGACAAAGAGAGAGATGGAGATACACAGACAGGTGAAAGGATGGCCAGACAGAGGACAATTGAACAGAGAGATAGACAATTGATAGCTAGCTAGATGTGTTGAATACATGGATAGAGATGGGTATATCAATGATGACTACAAGATGCATTAATATATACAAATATAGTGGATAGATACACATAACAAGACACAGATTGAAATAGTGAAATATTACATAGTAAATATAGTAATGCATAGATGAACTGTAGATAGAGATAGACAGATGATAGATAGATGATAGATACATAGATGATAGACAGACATGGTATGGATAGATAGATGTAAAACAGATGGAGAGATAAAGATAATAGATTAGGTTTACAGATGGATAGGTGATTGATAGATGGAGAAATGATACATGGATTAATTACATAAATATATAGTAGACAGATGATAGATAGATCAATAGGTAGATAGATAATAGATAGATGAACACATGTATTAATGGGTTTGCAGATAATTAAAATTATTCCAGGAGAGAAAAACTTGAGAGGGGCTATTTTTTCATATAGAACCATTATGTAAATTATACTGGGACCACTTGAAGATGTTAAGATATGTAATATATTATGACTATAAGACTTTAACACATTGTTTCTGAAAATTAAAATACAGTTTACAATACCAAAACTTTGCCTCTCTTTCTTAGTATGTCTGAAAAGACAAATTATCCTGATAATTTTCCATCAAGCAAGTTCCCTTGGGAAGTATTTTGTCAGTACAGGAAGGTTGTAGCTCTAGGAGTGCCTATTGTTATATCACCAAGTGTCTTCAGTTTATTGAGTGCATCAGAAATTACATTCCACCAATGACTGTTACCAGCAAGTGTGTCTCATCAGAAACAAGACCCAAATTGCACTAAGGTAAAACTGTGTGATGCATTTCTTTGTTTTCTTTTCTGTTGTTTCAAAGCCCAGAGTATCTATATTCCTGAATATGTGTATGAATGTGTATGTCAATACATGTGTGCATGTACATATGCGCATGGTCTCTCTGAGACCAGCTAGCCTGGAACTCACTATGTAGACCAGGTTGGCTTCAGTCTCATAGCTCATGCCACAAAACCTGCCTCTTAGTTTAACTTTTAAAAAGGACTTTCTACTTCTGTGGAGTAAACTTATTGACCACATTGCATAATGGGATTGTCGTTCCCAACCAAATCCATCTGTAAATACACATGAGCTTGATTCTAGAAACCCCCAGGACACACACATCATAGGGATAAAAATCACAATAATTAGTAGAAAGCACAGGTCTCTATGCAGCTTTCAAAGCTCATTCCTCTAACCGGTGCCCTTAGCAGACAGCTAGTTAGACTTTTTGCTCTTTTTAGAAAGCAAATTGTAGCAATGTCTGTTTACCCAAATATTTCTTAACTTGGCCATGCATTTTTAAAGTCATTTTGGATAGTTTCAAAGATACCCCTGACCAGTGAAGGAACTTACTATGGTGTCTATTAAATTTGAGGTAACCGGATTTCAGTTGGGTAATGTTTCTTACCCCATCAAAACTCTAAGTAATAAGATGCTTCCTAAGAAATAACTACTAATGCACCATGTTGCTAGATAAATTTGCACTGATAGGGTAGAAATTAATTGAGATGGGTAAATTTGTGATTTAAACTTCAGACAGATGGACTGAATCAACACCTCAGAGCATGATGGAGACAAGTGGAAGATTAGCACCTTCATGGAGGCATGAATCCATCTGTATGGAGTTGGGTGTGGGTCTGAATGAACACAGATTGATGCTATTATAGGACATGGTACAGCCTCAGGCATCACAAAGCAATGATGCTGCCTTGGACCCTGTTGAGTCATTCTTTATCTTTTTGAATGTCCTGTAAGTACACTGCAAAATCACCTCTGTCCTATTCATGTTAACCACTCTTTGGCAAAGTGTTCCCATTGTTTTTAGAAATACATTTTGCTTATTATTTTTATTTCATGTATATGAGTGTATTGCCCCTGTATTGTGCAATGCCCAGGAAGATCAGAAGGAGGCATCAGATCCCCTGTAACTGGAGCTACGGGAGATTGTTAGCCCTCATGTGGGTGGGTGCTGGGAATTAAGCCCAGGTCCACTTCAAGAGCAGCCAGTGGTCTTTACTGCAGAGTTATCTCTCCAGCCTCTGTGTTCAGATTCATATGATACATCAGAGGATGTGCAACTCAAAGGCAGCCTCAAAGACTTTTGAATAATGAAGCCATATAGAAAATACAGCCATGTTGGCCTGGAAGCACACCTTTATAATCTCAGCACTCTGAAAGCTGAGAAGCTGAGGCAGTGTGTTGCTAAGAGTTCCAGGGTTAGCCTGGAGTACATTGGGACTTTTAACGAACATATGTGTGGGTCTTCTTCCTCTCCTCCTCCTCCTCCTCCTCCTCCTCCTCCTCCTCCTCCTCCTCCTCCTCTTCTTCTTCTTCTTCTTCTTCTTCTTCTTCTTCTTCTTCTTCTTCTTCCTTTCTTCTTCCTTCTTCCTTCTTTTTTCTTCTTCTTCCCTGAAAAATCCTGCACATGAACCAGAAACCTACCAATCTGGGAAAGACTGAAGGCACAGTTATGTATATCCCAAAGGTTAAAATGTACCTTGATAACTGTACATTTCAATATTCTACCATCAAATATGCACAAATGGGCTGTAGGAAGTTCAAAGTCTCTCCCAAAGGGCTGGGGAAATGGCTTAGTGAGGAAAGTTAAGAGGACCTGACCTTAGATCTCTGAGAGGCACAAAGAATCAAAATAATTTCTTACGAAGTGAATTTTGAGGACCTGTGTGCTCTGCTCACAAACTGATACAGGCCTTAGGCCATGACAAGAAAGGTATAAACACGTTAGAAACATTTGAGAGTCTCAGAAACCCCAGTGCTGCAGTGAGAACAGGAGCATCTGGGAGATATATTGGCCTGCTATTCTACCTGAACAGGTGGGCACTGGGTTTAGTAAGAGACATTGTCTCCAGGCACATACATGTGTCCACATGCATACAACACACATAGACAAAAGATAGAATTGAATTGCAATGTCATCCACACACAGATGTGGCAGTATTCACGGTGGAATGAAAGAGAAACAATTGACCAGGTGGTATTATCATTACATAAAATTACTTGTAGCACCCAGATGTGTTTTTTCTAGTTATACATGCTTTCCGATTTTTAATATAGCCTCAGTGTCCCTTGGAAAATTTGTGTGTGTGTGTGTGTGTGTGTGTGTGTGTGTGTGTGTTTGCTGTGTAATTTTCCAGTATCATATGTAGCCCTAGCTGCAGTAGGATTGATATGCCAACCAGGCTGTCCTCAGATGGGTGTCAATGGTCCTGCCTGTGTCTCCAAGTGCAGGGATTGCCAGAGTGGCAGATGCAATGCTATGTACAAGGTGGATTCAATGCACTGTGAGGTCCCTAAACTCAAACTGCAGCTCATACTTCTTCACGCTCTGACCTGGTTATTTATCTGCCTGTCCTTTCACAGCTCTCACAAGTTCCTTTCATGCTTATTGATTCTCCATTATTTCCTTATATTTATTTAAACTTCTAAGCCTTTGATCTATCAGTTTGAGAGTGCAGTGTATAATTAATTAAAATTCTCTTGATTATGAATTATATCTCTTGATTTGAGAGGAAGATAGTAGTCTTATGGCTGGTTTATTTTGTTAATCATTCAAATTTCTATTTCCTTTTTTTCTACTTCTAGGCTTTTGGGTCCAAATTGTGTTTGTTTGTTTGTTTGTTTGTTTTTCATCTTGTTTTCTAGTTTTATTCAGTGGTCTTTTAGTTGGTAATGGAGGTGTTCATATCCCATCCATCCAAATCCTTGCCAGGAACTCTGTCCTAGAGCTCACAGGGTCAGCCTCTATGAACCCTGTTCCAACTGTATCATTCAAAGTGAAGAGCTCAGATACACTTCTGTTTACTGTGAACTTTCAACTCTAAACTCGCATCCTCTAGCATAGCTTAACTCTGAATTGCACATTTAACTGTTACAGTTGCGATATTTGCTTAAAACATCTTAACTCATCAGTTGCTTTTCTGTTAAATGATTTCATACCTTAAATCAGTCATCAGAAATCTTAAATAAATAAGATTTCCTCTGCTAAGCTACATTACATATTAAAAGGCATCTCCTTTTTTAGCCGGAGGTCTAAGGGTTATAATATAGGGCATGGAAATAATCACCTTTTACATTTTAATTGACACAACACAATGGAACATTTTGTGGAGTACCTTCTGTCCTTTCAGTGTCTCTATTATCATGATCAATACAGACTAATTATCACTTACAACTCTTTAAGTTTTGATCAGTTTATTCCTGTTGAGAGTCTCCAATCTCTCCAGATTCTTTAAAGAAATGTGGATTAAATTTGAGGGAATTACACCTGCAGACTTGATCCCTGCTCTGTGCTGGTGTCTCCTACCACAGTGCCCTTCCAGTGACCTTTCACATAATTCTCCCCACTGCCTCTCTTCTACTTCTCTTTCTGTGAGCTGAACTTTATGTTCCATATGTTAGCAATAACATTTGGTATTTGTCTCCTGGAGCATGGATTCCCAACATAAGGGCCTACAGATGACAATATTTCACTTTTATTTTTCCTGAATCATATTCGTTTGGGTACATATTGTCCTAATTAATGTATCTTTCCACTTTTTTGAAATGTGTACTTACTGTAGTGTTCGCTCATGCTGATCCAGTGAACTTAAACCATGCAACCGCCATTTGACTGATTTAACGTTTCTAGTTGTCTTTAGAGAAATAGTTCATCATATCAGTTTAATTTTTATTTTTTCCTTGTTGCAAAACTTTGGTGTTTGTTGCCTGTTATTCTGTTTATCTTGACCATTCACTTTGAAAAAAAAAAGGCGGGGGTGGGAGGGAGAGTCATCTAATTTAAGAGCAGTTGAAAATCTCTATTTAATTTCTTTGAAAATGTCCTTTGAAACTCTCTTTTTAAAGAATAATGTCCCCAAATTGCATGTTCTTTGAATCCTCAAGTGAATCTTTACACCATTCTCTTGATTTTAATGCATCTATAAAGAATTTAGATTAGACCAGGTGGTACATATCTTTAATCTCAGTACTGAACTCTGGCAGATCTTGGTAGGTTTGAAGCTAGCCTGCTCAACATAGTGAGTTCCGAACTGATCAGAACTACATAATGAAACTGCATCAAAAAATATTTAAGAAAAGATTTAACTGATGAGTTTGCGATTTACTCCTTTAATAACATGGTATGTTTTCTATCAATACTGTATCAATAGACTCTAGTTGCATGTAAGATTGTCCATTCACATTGACTAACTGTTCTTATAGTAGGTATTTCATATTTTATTTGAACCCTTTGATACCAAAGGATTTAATTTCATACAAATATGTATTTATGTATTAGCAGTTTCTTTTGGTTCGTAGCTCCATCTTCCTCCAAAAATAAAGTCAATTTTGTTACAGGAATTGTTAGAGTGAGTTTACCAGGACACTAAACACATTCAGAAGAGACTGGGATTTCACATTTGCTGCCCTCCCCTCACCCTTTATGCTATGATGTTCCCCAAGCAAAAATGCTAGAAAGAACAGATGTTAGATAATTAGACATATCTTAGGACACAAGCCACTTCGTGTGTTGTGAATGGGATATCCGTATGTATAACTGTTTTCTGGGGCTACTTGGGAGGTCCCTGAGCCCCAGATCTCCCTGACTTTGCCCTCCCAGTGTCACAACCTTCCAGGGTATATGGCCACACATATCTCTTTATTTGGGAGCTGGAATTCCCAATTTATGTTTTTTTGCCTGCCGGCAAACACTGATCCACTGAGTTGTTTCTCCAGGCCCAGAACTTCAATCTTCAAATATGATTCTAGCTATGGGAAACTTTCAAAAGAAATTTTTTACAATCCCAGAAATTTTCATTTCTGCTCAGTAAAGAGGTTGGCTTGAGTTACATGGGAAATACTCCTGGCTTGTTCCCATCTCAACAGACCAGAGAGGGTAGGTAGACTATTTTCTAATTTTACATAACTATTGGAAATATTTTACTAGGGTAATACTTTTCTTAGGAGTAGCCAGAGAACTTCTGCTTGATTTTATAGACATCAGTATATATTAAATAGATCTTTTTGTCTCTAAGAATTCAAAGATTTTAGACACATCTCATACAGCAAGGCTTTAGATGCAAGAGTTTTAATTAGGATCTTGATATGGCTTGAGATCTGAATGAAAAGCTATGTCATCCAAATTGATTTCTCTGTGAAACATTAAGTCACTCTCTTGGGTATTTAATTCCCCTCCTCTCCCACAAGGTTTCTTTATCCTTCACAGCTGATATCTGAATGTTTCCTAGGAAGCAAGGAAACAAAACTTGTTTGGCAAGTTTTGTTTCTTGTGGGAATTTGTTTCTTGTGTGAAAATACATGATTAAAATTCATTTTAGAAATAAGCACATGAATGGCTTATATAGAAATTATTAAGGCTGGTGTTTCATTTAAAATTGAGATAGATTTTTATTTTCAGAATGTTTCTAATGCCAATATTCATGAGGTCATCCAAAATGACTGACCTTAAGAATCCATGAGACATTTAATGCTGACCATTAAGAACTGGGCTTAAAATCACTCTACCCTGTGACAACAATATTCTGGACTTTAAAGTTAGTGCAGGAAGTGAATGAAACACTTTGTATGCAAAACACTTAGCAAGCTTCTTTGTATATAGTAATTATGGATGAACAGTGGCCCTGTGATTACTGATCTATTGACTGGTACAATAGGTATTAATTTATGAGCAAAACCCAGGCACACTGTGAAAGAATCATGACATACTTTCTGCCAGATTTCAAAATTCATATAGTCTCCAACATTATTTACCTGTTCCGTGAGTGCAAATCTGACTGTTAGATTCATTTTAATGAGTATTTCACTGTGCTTGAAATCCTGTCCAACTTTAATGGACTTGATCATGGTGCAAATCCAATACTTGAAAACTGTACCTTCACAAGTATGCTTTCATAATAATGCACTTTGCTGTGACAGGGAGAAGACATAGAGAGAGGAGGCAACAGAAGGAGCATATCTGAGAGAGGAGTACAAAGAGAGATAGAGAAAGACCCAGAGAGAGAAAAGGAACACTTCTGAGAGAGGAGTAAAAAGAGGGACAGAGAAAGAATCAGAGAGAATAGATAGGGAGTGCTTCAGAGAGAAGTGTACAAAGAGGGATAGAGAAAGACCCTGAGAGAGAAAGGGATCACCTCTGAGAGAGGAGTACATAGAGGAATAGAGAACGACCCAGAGTGAGAAAGGGAGCATTTCCGAGAAAGGGGTACAAAGAGGGATAGACAAAGGCCAAGAGAGAGAAAGAGAGCACTTCTGAGAGAGAAGTAAAAAGAAAGATAGAGAAAGACCAGGAGAGAGTAAGGGAGAACTTCCGAGAGAGGAGTACAAAGAGGGATGGAGAAAGACCCAGAGAGAAGAGAAAGGGAGCACTTCAGAGAGAGGAGTAGAAAGAGTGATAAAGACCAAGAGGGAGAAAAGGAGCACTTCTAAGAACTGTGTACAAACAGGGATATAGAAAGACCCAAAGAGAGAAAGGGAGCACTTCTGAGAGAGGAGTATAAAGAGAGATAAAGACCCAGAGCGAGAAAGGGGGCACTTCTGAGAACGGTGCACAAACAGGTATATAGAAAGACCCAGAGAGAAAAAGGGAGCACTTCCGAGAGAGGAGTACAGAGAGAGATAGAAAAAGACCCAGAGAGCAGAGAAAAGGTGAGGAAGAACAGTATTGAGACAGTATTAGGTATTATTGATTATCATGAAAGTATGATTATTATCTAAATGGAAAATCCAAGATGCCAATAGAATTTTCATGGTACTGATTGCATGTTTGCTCCATGAGTGACAATGCGATATTCCATTTATACATCAAGAAAAACACACCTGAACCATTCCTGAGAGAGGACAAAAGCAGATGTAGCAAGTATTTTTAATTTATAGTATTTTCAGATAAAATCAAAGGATGCCATCATATCTTTGGACAAACAAATACAATATGCAAAAACAAAATCAGAAGATCTTCAGATATCCAACTTCTGGAAGTCGGGAAGGAAAAGAGGAGTGGTCAATAATAATAATACCCATGCTTAATTAGATATGACATACAGAATGAAGCCAGGGGAAGGTGAGGTCAGTTTATCTAAACAAAGAGGAATATTTTTAAACACTGTCTATGGTTGGCACTCCCAACATGGGTTTTGTGTACTCTCTGAGTTTACATTTGCCTCTTACTGCTCAAAACTTTGCAAAGACATGCTTATGACACAGCAGTTTTGATGTTCTCTCAGACGCTGAGATTGGCCTCAAGGAACCTCGTCTGGAGGTAGCTCAGCCTCCTTTGAAACCAGCTGCAGCCTTCAACTGGATGACATTTTACCCAGTTGGATGTAAAACTTTGTTAATAACTTTACATACTTAAAGAAAGAAAATGTGAACAAAACAGGAAATTATTAGAAATATGTGAAAAGACTGTGTCTTTTTAGTTTAATATCATCTAGTTTATATTTAAAATGTTTAAATTATGTTTATCTCTCAATTTACTTCTCTTTACATGGATTCAGTTGATTTTTTACATCTTATTTATCCTGCATGTCTTTGTGAGTGTGGCCTATACATACACCTGTTTGTATACTGAGAGTTCATAGGACAACATACAAGATTTGTTTTTTCTCCTTTTACCATGTGGGTCCCAAACTTAATGTCATCAGGCTTGGCACCAAGCACCTTGACCCCTTGAGCCATCTCACAGGCCCACTGCATAGCTCTTCCCAGCTAACAAAAACAGTATGTTCACACCAAGGTGTTCTGAAATATCTGTATGTTGTAAACCCTTATTCACATATGTATTACTTAACATATAGATCATTTATCTGTGGGAGAACCCACAAAGCTTAAATTTATTGTCACCAATCTAAAAGTTTCCAATATATAAAACATGATCATCAGAGTCTGCAATATTTGAACATGACATATTTTGCAATTTTCAAAATATGGCTGCATTTTTTACTAAAGGCACAGGCATGGTGGTAAACTCCTGTAATCCCAGCACTTGGGAGGCAGAGGCAGGTGGAGTTCTGTGAGTTCAAGACCAGCCTGGTCTACATATCTAGTTCCAGGCCAGATGGGGCTATAGGGAGACCATGTCTTAAAAAGACCAAAATTAAAAAGCAAAATTCAAATGGACATATTTGGGCCATTCCTGGTGACACACCATGGCCCTTTGGAGGCTTCATAAAAACGTGAAACTCTGTGGGGTTCTGCCAGCCTGGTCTATGTAATACGCTCCAGGCCAGTCAGATGTGTATAGTGAATACCTTTACTCAAAACCAAACAACAGCAAATTGATATATAATTATGTATTTTTATTGAATTTTTGCAATTTTCATACAATATAATTTGATGGTATTTAACTTCCCCTCCATACTGGAATCCATTTATTGACCCCCCCTGCCCAAATCAATGTATGTATACACATAAAATAAGGCCTGTAGAGGCTAGTTTGTGTCTCCTTTACTATAGAAACATGTACTGAATCCTGGTAAACTTACCAAGAGTCCCTTTCCTCAAAGACACTATCTCTGGCCTTATCCATCTGTAAATCCTGTGAACTCCAGTAACAACTGGCCTGACAAGATGTGTCCACCAGTCCAATAGTGGCACAAATAGAAAAGGAATAACCGACCATTCTTTAATGCGATTTTTAGGTCCACCTCCTAAAAGGGAGTCCGTATCTGACATTGATATCAGGCTTAGGAACATGAGGATAGACAGATCACAGGACATATGAGAGAATCTAATATTAGTATTCCACTAAGTAGTTATCCTATTTTTAATATTTTATCAATTATTGTTAATTTACTTTTTTTATGTGTATGTGTGTATTGCATACATGTATGTAAACACACCCGTTTCATGAAATGCCCACACAAATCAGAAGAAAGCATCAGATGGTTGTTAGCTGTGGGCACTGAACCCAGGTCCTCTGCAGGAGCAGCCAGTCCTCTTAACCACTGAGCCATCTCTCCAGCCCAGTAGTTATCCTCTTAAATGGACTCTTAATGACTTTTTGTTATACTGGTAGATGAGTGCATCTCTTATCTCTCACCAGAGAAGTTTCCTTATGCAGCAGTTGCAGATTAACACAGAAACCCACAACTGGCCCAATAGCAGAGAACAAGAGACTTCAGTGTGTTTATCCCCGAATGAGACACCTATTTCACATCTCTCCTTCAGAAGATTCGGGGTTCACTGTAGAAGAAAGGGAGAAAAGATTGTAAGAGCCAGAGGGGGTGGATTATCAGCATGAAATCGTTTTCAAGATAGTTGGTCAGTTACTTATATGAACACACTTATGTGACAACATGCACATGAACCATAGCAGCTCAAGCTAGACAAAATTCCCACAGAGACACGGCGAAGTGAGTAAGAAGCTCCAAACCAACTATAGAAATAATGGCTATAATTATGTATATTTTTCATTTCCTTTAATATTTGTCCTTTTACCTAAACAGACATGTCTTGGAAAGGACAGGTTGTAAAGTACGGGTTTTCAGTCTGTCCTCTTCTTTGCAGACTTTATACCTTAACAGGAAAGAGATTCAAAAGCAGACATCATCACTTAAAATCTTAGCCTTTTCTCTCAGATTTGTGTTCAGTGTTGTAACACAAATTGGGTTGCAGAAGCTTTTCTTCTGTTCAGCTCTATTACTCTGGAATTAGTTCTTTACATGAGACCAAGTTCTGAGGAAAAATATACATTTGGGTTGTTTTTTCAGTATTTATTACATACATGATGAACACATGATATAATCCAATTAATCACATTTTTCACATACCAGAATATTTGTAGTCCACAGCATAGACACACATCACACTCTAGCTCTGATTCCCATTTCCATGATGGTCACAGCATGTTTGTCACTGTCACCAAAGCAAGTTGAGAGAAGTGAGAGGCTCTTCATTCATACATTCACAGAGTTGTCAGAAAGTCACAGGCATGAGGCTGGTCCCCCGTTCAGCACATCAGGAAGCAGCCAGCTTGCTTACAGAAACCCCCTATAGACACAGCACTGGGGACCTAGTTCTTCCTCCAAGTCTCCACCTCTCAAACATTGCACAAGTTCTCCGAAAGGCCCACCCAGTGGACACCAAGTTTTCAAACCCCAAGGCTGAGAGTGACAGTTCACATTCAAACCACAGACAACAAAAGGCATGCTAAGACTTCACTAACTTTTTAAATATCTTTCTGAAAGGGTGATGGAGCTTCAGAATAATTCAACTTGTGCTAAGACACATGTCTAGGAAGAAATCACCAAATTCGCTGTGCAGGGGTTTGAGGTGTGATGCTCAGCTCCCAGGTGTTATAAATGAGGCATAGCTACTCTGAAAGGAATCCACTTACTTTCCTCTTTGAGAGCAGGCAGGCATAAAAAACTCATTAGCCTAAGAGTGAGAATCTTGAGAGCCTTTCCTTCCCTCTTGAAAAGAAGGCTAAGTGATTTCACAGCAGGAGTGAGGGACATTTGTGACAGGGAGAGTCATTAGTTAGTAAATGAGTTTCCTCTGTCGGGCATTTCCAGGGGATGAGTTGCTGGCAAAGCCTTGACCTTTCTGAATTGTGCTTCTGATAGCTCCTTTTTCTCAGAAGCCTTTAAGGGTCTTACCTTGTGCTTGGACTACTGCAGCCTTGGTGTAACTGGGCAAGACCTCGTCCATACCCCTTTCTTCATGCGGAATACATCTGCAATTTAAAAATGGAATGAACATTTATAAATCAGACAATTAACTTTTTAATATATAATTTCAATTATTTGTCAATTAAGATTTCTAAAACAGAAAACAGGAAGATTTCTTCCTTCTCCTCCTCCTCCTCCTCCTCCTTCTCTTCTGTAATCTACAAGTATTGTTTTCAGTTTCTTCAGTTTTTCTTATTTGTTTGACACTGATTCTCCCTTGTAGTCCCTGCTGGCCCAGAACTCTCTAAGTAGACCAAGCTGACCTCTGTCTAACAGACCTGTCTCTGTCTCCTGAGTGCTCACATTAAAGGTCTGTGCCACCATGCCCAGATCTGTTTTCTCAACTTTTAAATTTAATTTGCTAACCAATGTTTCTAATATGGACATTTTCTTTGGTGGCTGAACATCTCCATTTGGCATTGGGACTAGGTTGTAAAGAAATGAGGAATTGACTAAAGATAGAGCAGTTGATTAATGGGCCTTCCTTAAATCATTAGGAATGTGTCCTAGATAGGTAGGTTAGCTTGCAGGTAAGTAGAAGGGTAGACATATCGATGATTCATTGACTTACCAATCAAATGATATAATAGACAGTAGGTAGAAAGATAGATAAATTGATAAGTGGGATAGATATATGGATAAGACATATAGTTGATAGATAGATAGATAGATAGATAGATAGATAGATAGATACATGATTGATACAGATATATATATATGTATTAGATTCAGAGTGTATATATATATATATAACATGATAAATGGATTGATGATAAATTGACGATGGGTACTTGATAAATACAGATATGACAGGTAGGTGATAGATACAGACAGATACTTATATATAGAAAGAGAGAGTCATAGATAGAAGATGGATGGTAGATAGATGATTGATACAAATAGATAGGTAGATATTAGATTCAGAGAATATATATATATATATATATGACATGATAAATGGATTGATGATAGATTGATGATGAGTACATGATAGATACAGATATGACAGAGAGGTGATTGATGCAGACAGATAGCTATATATAGAAAGATAGATAGAAGATGAACGGTAGATAGATGACAGATAGATAGATGATAGACACAAAGACGACAGAGTGAACCGACATTCAGAAAAGAACATTCCGTAAATAATAAACTTTAATCTGTCTGACTCTTAGTCAAACTCTGTCTGACTCTTAGTCTAACTAAATAATCCCGCAATGCTCATTCTACCCAAAACTCCTTTTGAAGCACCATGACTGTGTCTGTGGATCTCTTTAAACTATGGCAAGCCACAGTTCCTAAGAGGGAATTCAGTTCCTTTATAATCTAGTTCATTCCCTTCTCCTCTTGTCAGCTTGAATTCACGTGCATTCAGCTGAGTATATGTACTTTTGAACTCTCCATCCATTCTGCTTTGCAGAATATGCTGTAATCTGGATTGTATCTTTCTGTGCAATGTGGGTGAAGGGGGGGTCTCTCATATGTATTTCTTTAATAAGTCTACTCTGCTGCCTGAATGATATATAGCAGAATCCAGAGTTGACACATTTTTCATTTGAACCAAGTTACTTATTCATATGTTTTTCAAATGTAAAAAGTCAGTTGAGCTTGAAAACAAAAATAAACCTAGCAAAAGACACAACAGAAAACTGTGTAAGTTTCCTATGTGTTCAGAGTCTTCGCCTGTCTTCAGAACCCATTTAGGTATTTTTTGTCTCTCAACTACCTATAATGTCATTGACTCTTAATGATGGAAAATAACTCTTTGTATATGTGAAACCACCTCATTTCATATATGGTAAAAATCCATATTTTACATCAACTGTCATAATAATTGTCTGTCTTAAAATTTTTGTCCATGTCCAACCAGTAAAACACACACACACACACACACACACAAACACACACCATGATATGTTTGTAATATATTATGGCATTTATTGTTAAAAATTAAAAAAGGTTCAGTATTAAAAATTTAGTGTTAAAATGTTTATATCATCTACCCCTGTGCTCTTTTAGTTTTCTAATGGTTTTTAACTCACATAAGGTTTTATATGATCTCTAAACAATTAACTGAAGTTACAATGTACTACATTATAATAGTAATAATATATATTGATCCATGGCAATTTTTACAAGTCAGTAAACTGGACTGAGGTAATCAATCCTGGTGGGAAGCACTCTTACTTGCTGAGCACCTTCCCCATCCTTCTTTAAAAGTTTTCATTGTATTTATATCCTTCCCTTTCCTTCCCTGCTGCCGCTCCTCACATGCCTCCAGCTCCCTCTCAAATTCATGACCTGTTTGTTCTTATTGATATGTATGTTCATATCTAGACACACACACACACATATATATATATATGTATATTTATATTGTATTATATATAATACTGATGCTGTTTAGTGGTGTTTTTGTGTGATGTGTTGAGGCTGACATGTTGCATTTAGATAAACTATCAGAGGTGTCAGCTCCCTCTCTCAGTAGCCACAGCTTACCTGTAGCTCTTCATCTCCAGATGCACCTTTGCAAAATTTCCAGCATTCACATTGCCCATTGGATGTTTTGTCAATATCCAGGTCTGGCCAGGCCATCGTACAGTTGAGACTCCAAGGGTACAAATTCCCTTCCCGGTGTGCCTAGTAAACATTATCTCCTGATGCTGTGCTTCTGACAGTCCTGCCACACTATCATCCACAATATTCCCTGAACCTGTACTGCATATTATTATATACTTGCAAGTGGATGTGCAGGGGCCTGTGGGAATTGAAATTCATGTGTTTGTGTACACATGTGTCTGTATGTATATGCTTAGTGTATGTGTGCAAGCCACTGAATAAGTTCAGGTGTCACCCTTTTGAACATAATCCTTTCTGGGACTGGTTCTGTCCTTGCCCTGGAGCTCCCCAGTTATACTAGAGGGTACATGGATATCCTCCTGTCCCTGTCTCCTATTTTGTCATTACAAATATGAGCTACCACACCCAGCTTTTTATGTATGTGCAAGAGATGACATTTAGTGTGTCAACTGAAATTCTGTCTCCCCTAGTGACTCTAGTCTGTAACAAGTTGACAAAAACTAATCAGTAGAGTTTACTTCCGAAAGATGTCCCATTATGTTTCAGTCTTTTAAACTACACACACACACACACACACACACACACATACACTTATGTATATTTATAATAAGTTATAGTTTAGTTCAAGGAAAAATTAATCAGCTTGATCATCAAAGTTTAGAAACTTGCTACATAGTAGTTGTAGGTCAAAAAGTTTTCAAAAATCTGTGAAGAAATATGTCAGAAAGAAGCACAGAAATTTGAGTTCACCAAGAGGAAATGCCCTTAACCATATTGAAAGAAGGTAAAGCTCTGCCAAGACTTCAATTATGATTAGCCATGAAGGAATCATAAATTTATAAATTTGTGTCTTCATTTCTTCTTCCCTAAATCACTGTAATCGTGAAGATCACTGTGGGTTGTTCATGGACAGGAATGGCCCCTATAACTCCATAAGGAGACTGTAGGAGACTGGGTCACTCTGCAACTGTTCTGTTCAATGAAGATTCATCTCTGGATACTATCATGCACTGTGAGTACACACAGACTAAGGGTGTATGTAGTGGTACATGTATTTAGTGCAGACCCTTCAGATTAGATGACATCAGGGAATGAGTCTTTGGAGAAAGCATTCTCCTGCCTCATCATCTGTGAATTGCCAATTGCTCTTCATGTAAAAGTGTGGTGTGGTGTCAAGTCCCCCATCCCACACTGGCATATTGGCTGCTGTTGTCATTATGCAGGCTTGTCAGGCTTCCTACTGCAGATATCCTGGGTGCAACTGTCCCTGTGGTGTAGAGAAGGCCTTCTCTCATAGCTGCCATACTGTTCTGTCACTTACAGTCTTTCCACTCCCTCTTCTGTGATGTTCCCCAAGGTGTAGATGTTGCATTTTGTAGAAATATCAGGGCTGAACACAACACAGCTATTTAGGCTCTGGATTTTGACCAATTGTGAAACTTTGCAACAGTCTCCATTTGTGAAAAAAAAAAAAGGTTCTGTGATGAGTGATGAAGGCTACACTTATTAGTGAATATAAGAACATGAGTTGAGACTATTCTAAAAGAAACCTTAAGTCTAGGAAAATGTCAGAAGAAGGTTCTTCTCTAGGGTGTATGAATCTCCAACCATGATACTGGCCTATGTTTATAGTACCATGTATGGATTCCCAAGGGATTGTTTATTTTTATAAATTCTGTTCTGTGAGCCAGTTAGCCTGCGGCCTCTTATGTCAATGGCTTAGTGCATACATGGTCCAACACGGGCCTGAATGAGAGGTTCTTAAGTGAGTTTTGCAAATTGCTTATAAACAGAGGATGAAAGGATCCTTCAAACAGACCCTGCTTAGAAACCCGATGGCTTCCCTTTAACTCTCAATAATGAAGAAAGTGGGGACGACTGCTACTTTAGAGGGGAAACTATGACTGTTACTCTAGAGGGGAAGTTACGACTGCTACTTTCCTACATGGTCACACTGGCCAAGTCCTTCTAAATATTCATTTCTCCCACCAATGCTGGCTGCTGTCCTCATCCATCACATAAATTTCTTTTTAATTGCTTAGCAGACAGTGGAGAGATGCATGCCCAGCCAAAGTTCTACAAATAAAAGATATCTGTATTAACTGCCCCCACTCCAAGACTCAGAGTAGCAGAGGCAGAGAGCATGCAAGAGGGCAAGCTTAGAGTGTTGAGAAGTTCTGTTTTCTGAACTCGATATAACTGTTCTCGTCATAAACTGCTGTGGTTACCTCCACAAAACCCACTCAAGATCAGCATAGCAGGATTCTCATCATAGAGAGAGAATATGATCTCTAGACCCCTCCCACCTGCCCAGTACTTACTGAGGAGCTACTAATGGTGGATTGTTTCTGGGGAAGAGAGAATCATTCTTTTTTGAAGATGTGGCTACAGGTACTTTTACCAAAGTCCCCTGGATGGAACTACACCCTTGTCCACATGAGTGGTATTAACTGGACATAGTAGGTTATAAATAGCTTTGTGAATTTTTTATTGAAGTTTTGTGTATTTCATAGAGAACATCATAGTCATCTGTACACTCCTTCCTCACCAGCACCCTCCCATAGCAACCACATTCGAATTCATGCACTCTGCCATTTGCATTGTGTTATCCGGTCAAGTTACTGTCCCCAGATATCCCTCAGTGCGAGTTTGTCCACTGGGGTCTACTCAGCCTGTCTAGAGCCATTCCCTTTAAGACCCAGCAGTAATCACCTGCCAATAATTCATTGACTAAGATTAGGACCTGTTGGCCATTTCCACAGTTGCTGGGTTTTTCTGCTTGACTTTCCATGGGTCTTGTGCATGCCGGCACCATTGCTGTGGGGTTAATATGACTAGGATCCCAGGAGCTTGTAGGACTCTATTTGCTCCTCCTGGCTCTTACAAGCTTTCTGCTGCCTCTCCCACAATGGTCCAGAACCCTGGAAGGGTAGAGTTTAATATAGGCATCCCATCCAAGGACACACACTCTGAGGACTCTTGTTCTCTGTTTTGGCTATTTCTAGTCTTAGTTATTTGTTGTCCTCTGTTGCAGGAGGAAGTGTCACTGATGAGAGGGAGTGTCACAGATGCATTAGTATTCTCTGTACCCAGTGTGCTCCTTGAGTCTTAGGTGTAGAGGTTTCAGAGTAAAAATGTCACTCAGGGTTGTACAGTTCACAAACACATAATCTATGTGTGTGATCACTTGTGGAACTCTGTAAGAATCTCCTTCTGTTGCAAAAGGAGCTTCTTGGATGAGTAGTGACTACGATACTTGTCTGTAAATTTAAGGATCAGTGTTTTGCATATAGAAAGAATTTGCATTTATCTAAGGATGTGACGGCTTTGGGGATTTCTCTAAGATCTATGACCTATCCAGCCATGTGTATTTGACCGTGTTTATAGTACCTCACATGAATTTCCTCCCATTGAGTAGACTGTAAGTGTAATTAGGTAGCTATTGATTACCCTCAAGAGAAGTGTGCCACTACTGCACCAGCGTCATTTGCTGTGCTCGTCATTGATGAGGTCATTAGGTCTTGAAGCTGGGGTTGGACCACCCACTGATGTTCTCTCTCAAGAACTTGCATAGTGCTCTCCAAAGCTATTCCCTTGGGGGAAGTGGCTTCTGGGTCAGTTCCAGCTCCACTCTCTTATCTCCACAGAGAAACTTATAGTATCAGCCTTCACCCTCCCTTTTTGCTTCTGTTTTGAACTACACTTGAAATGAAAAAGATAGCAGAATTAACACAATTAGGACCAAGATGGATTTAAACAGAAGCATGACTAATTAAGGAGTTAATTTTGTCCTTGTTCTGGGGTCTGACTTTCTCTAAAAAACCAAGAGTTGCTACATTATGTTAATTTGAAGTTATTTATAATCATGTCAACAGAGGAGAAAGAATATGAAAATTTCAGTTGGAAATGGCATTTATTTTGTGATCCATGAAATTGAACTTCCTTTTACTTTTTAATACACCATCCATTTAAGCATTTTTTAAGTTAATTTTTATTCTTCGTAATTTCATATAGGTTTACAATGTCGAAACTTCCAGTATTGTTTCTGAATTCACACCAACTAAAGATCATATTGTTTGTTTGTTTGGTTATTGCTTGTTTGGTTTTTGAGGCAAAGTCAAGATGTGTATGCCTGGCTGGCCTTTAAGTCAATATGTAGACTAGATTGGCCTTAAAGTTACCAAGACCTACATCTTCCTCTGCTTCCTGCATTGCTGCAATTAAAGGTATGAACTGCCATGCCCAATCATGTCTTTTTAATCGTATCAGTTCAGAAACCTACTAAAAACTCACATACACCGTATCTCTACATGTGTCCCTGTGCACACCTGAAGGCCAGACAGGAAAAACTTACCTTTAAGTTGCTGGTGAGGATATTCCAAGAGACTCCCCAAATTACACAGGACGTTGCTGCAATCTGTGATTGCCTACCAGAAGTTGAAGGTAAGACCCTATTCCTGAAGACAGAACATACTCCAAACACTGTATTTGGAGCAATGGAGCTGGAACTGACCTGCACTCCATTTCCCCTAAGGCTAGCTCTCATAGCTCTGGAGAGTACTGTGCAAGTAGCCAAGGGAGAGCATCAACCATCAATCAGTGATCCAACCTTAGCTTCAAGGCTTAATGACCACATCAATGTCAGTTACCTCATTTTCTATGTATACATATGTCTGCTCATGAGATATACATATGCATTTGTGTGTGTGAACATGTGTAGATACACCAGGACACACCAGAGGTTAAAGCCTGCCTAGACGTAAATGCACCACATGAATCCAGTGCCCAAAATGGACAGGTCCTGGAACAGCAGTTATGCACACTTCTCAACCACTTTGTGGGTCTCGGGACTGAAAAGGCGTACTACTAGAGCAGCCAGTGCTCTTAATTGCTGAACCGGTCCTCCAGCTTTTACTTCGTTATTTTTGAGGAAGGGTCTCTTAGCTAACCCAGACCTCATAGATTAAACTAGCTTATGTGGCCACCAGCCCCAGGACCTCCAGAGCACAGGGATGCATGTCATTCCCCTTGGCTTTTTGATACATGTTGTGGATCTGAACTCAGGCCCTCCTGCTTAAGGAGTCAGCCTTGATGCTTGGACCCTGGCCATCTGTTCACTAGTGCTCACTTGAAAATTCACATCAAGTTACATTAATCATAAGAGGAAACATAGATTAATTTCAACTTCATGTGATCAGCTTTCTAACAACATCTTTGTAGGATTTTTGGTTACAAATTAAAATATTTTTGGCTTGGCATAGTAGTGTACATCTATAATCTTGGAACCTGAAGAGACTGAGTCATGAGGATTATGAGTCAAATTGAAGCCTGAGCTGCATATTGTGCAAATGGCTATGGTTGTCCAATTGACACAGTTTGGGGAGGGAATCTCCGATGAGGAGTTTTCCCAGTTTTGTTGGGCTGTGACAGGCATGACTGTGGAGTGTTTTCTTCATTGCTGAGTGAGGTGGATGTGCCCAGTCCACTGTGAATCCTGCGTGGGCTGTACTTTAGTTCCTGCTCTGTCTTCTCTCTCCCTGATGGGCTATAAAGGGAAGGTGAAATCAACCCTTTATCCCCCGAGTCAGTTCTGGTCAGTGTTTTATCACAGCCATAGAAAGGTACCTAGAGTAACATTAAATATATAATTGCATGCCTGAGTTAGGAGCATCTATTTCCTCAATCCATTCTTACAGGTCTGGGCGACTTTTGCCCATTGGCTGCCCACTTTCCCTGGGGTGCATTTGACTGCTCCACGCATTTCCTCAGCAGGTTTCTAGCCACCGAGTTCTACCGTAGATCTTCACTGATAAGTGGCTCACAGGATGGTCTTTTTCCCAAATGACAGTAGTTGACATTCACAGAATCCAGCAGGCTCTGATGGTGCCTTGAATGACATATCCTGTTCCATCCCAATGATGGAAAACGGTCATTTCAACATTAAAATTGTATCTCAAGTTCCTGAAACTCTTTTAGGGCTTTCCAAGGTGCATTTAGGAAAGCCATAAATAAATGGCTGTGAATCCTGCGTATACCATGAAGGGTATATTTTGATGTTACACAGAAGCCTATAAGACTATAATATTTATTTGGCTTTAAGTATATTTATTTATTCATAACAGTAGATGAGGCCATGTTAAGGCAAACCAGTGCTTCTCAGTGCTGTGCATAGGACATTTATCACTGTTTGATTTGTGGCTGAGAGCAGATATCAGCATACCAAATACAAATCAGAGTCTCCCCATGAATTTTCATGATCTCTGACACTCAAGAACAGAACATTTTTGTTAGGAAGCCTCACAGTCTAACCTGGAGAGGTAAGCCATTCAAGAGGGACATCGAAGTGATTAATTTGCTAAGTGTTCATTAATATTTAAGCTAAGCCATGACATGATTCAGCACGTTCAATATTTAAACCCTGCATCTCCATTTCAAGAGCTTTCTGTTCTGGTTTTTGTCAGTCTGATCCCCTTCATCTCCCTCCCCTACAACAGCAGAAAAGGGCATGTCTTGCCTTACCTTTCCAGAGCCCCAGTGTACATGGTTTTCACGTGTTATTTTTTAGCTGTCTATAAAGAAATATTGAAAGCTGTATCTTCTTGGTTTCTGTTTTTAAGATTTATTTCCATTTTTAATACGTTGTTCTTATTATTTTTATTTAATATGTTTTAACTTATGTTTCATAATTTTTGTGCATGTCTGTATTGCCTGCATGTTTGCAAGTGCACCTTTGTTATGCAGTGCCTCTATTAGTCATACAAGGGAATTACACATGATTGATAGTTGCCATGCGGATGCTGGGATTTGAACTTGGGTCCTTGGGAAGAGCAGCCAGTGCTCAGAATTGCTAAGCCATCTGTCCAGCCTCATTTCTTGATAGTTTTTTCTGAACTTAATACAAGCTAGAGATACCTGGGAAGAGGAAACGTCGACTGGACAATTTCCTCCCTTAGTTGACCTTTGGAATATCTGTGGGACATTTCCTTGATTGCGAATTGATGAGGAAGGACCCAACATGGTTGTGGGCACCATCATTCCTAGGCAGGTGGACCTGGGGTGTACAATAAAGGCTGCCTAGCCAGGCAGAAAGAAAAAGCCAGTAAACAGGATTTCTCTGTGGTCTCTGTTTCAAGGTCCTGCCTTGAGTTTTTGCCTTGGATTGCTTTGTTGCAGGACTGAAACCTGCAAACCAAACATACCTTTCCTTTCCATGTTAGTCTTGGTCAGAGTTTTATTGGAGCCATCAAAATCAAACTAGAACATTTACTCAAGAAAGAAATTTTCACTGCCATGGTTAATCTTTTCAGGAGGAATTGCCAAATGAAATATCTGTGTGTTAAGAACTGGTTTCACTTCCAACTCTGTATACACTAGTTAAAGATATGTATTGCTTTAGAATTCTGTCCACTCCATCTTAAAATGAAAGTAGGCAGCCAAAACTTCACTTCCTGTTGATATTGGCAACTGATGTGGGTTTATGTACAAAGATTGAATATTTGGGGACTGTAGCATCCCACAGTGTGGTAATAGTTTTGATTCTTAGATTGCCTTTTCTAGGAAAACACACATTTTTCTGGCATTATGTACCAAGGCTGCCCACAGATTCTTCAATTGACAGAGTGTACCCAACCGTACATACACTATGCTTTTTATATAAATGTACATTCTGACAAAGTTTCATTGATAAATTTGACAGCCTGAGAAAGTAACATCAGGGGCTGGGACAATGGCTCAGTGAGTAAATTGAGGACCTGAGGTCAGAGCTCCAGGACCCTTATAAAAAGCCATGCACAGGGGATGGAGAGATGACTCAGTGGTTATGAGCTCTGACTGCTCAAGCAGAGGACCTGGGTTTAATTCTCAGCACCAACATGGCAGCTAATAACCATCTGTAACTCAAGTTCTAGGGAATCCTACATCGTCTTCTGATCTCTGTGGGCATGGCACAACATGCGTGCACTTACATGCAGGCAAGACTCATACACATTAAATAAAAATAATTTTTAAAATTATCAAAAATAAAATGTATCTCATATTGGTAATCCCAGCACTGGAGTGGAGTAGAGTCAGGAAGATCAAAGGGATTTGTTGGCTGCCAGCAGATTCAGAAAGAGACCTAGACTAAAAAAATAAGCTTTGATTTTGGTAAAACATCAAACCCTTTGCCAGATGTATACCTGGTCATTCTTCCACCTATTCTGTAAGTTGCCTTTTCACTTGAATGATGGTGTCTTTTGCTGTGCAAAGTATTTCTTCTCCCAAGAATCAAACATGATTTCTCATGTTGGAAGAGGGACAGAGGATTGCAAGAGCCAGAGGTGGTAGACAAATACAAGAAAAATGTGTGGTTCAGGTACCATAGAGCAGTTGAAGAGAGGAGGCCACACCACTTATGACCATATGCACAAGACCTGTGTACGCCAAAGCAGACAGGTTCAGCATGATGTGGGAGGTGGATGGAAACTGAGCCCTGGATGAGGATATATGGTGGTTGATACATGCTGGGAGAGGAAAGGCATGATGCCTGGTATGGACCAGACTCCAAATGATGGACCCACACATGAGAGCATTTGGAAAAACACAAATCAGACTCAATAGGCCATTCACAAATAAAGAAATAAAAATGAACACAGAAGACATGGCATCAGGAAGAGGAGGCAGCATGTGGAAGAATCGTAGATAGAGGATTGGGTCTGAATAAGATCAAATTCTATTGTATGAAATTCTCAAAGGATCAGTAAAAACTTTTCTTGGATGTTAACAGGTGGAAAAATTGAGGAAGACACTGACTTTTGTACAAGCCTCACGGACGTGCACACCTACACACCATCCATAGACATATGGACAAAGGAAACCTGAAAGTAACATCACAGCTACAATAATATACAGCAACTCATGATATCCTGAAATAAATGTTATCTAAATCATGACTTATCTCTTGGATTTTATATTTTCTCAGCAAGCGAGATACTACTATATTTCCTGTCCGATAGTTTGAATGGCTTTATTAGTTAATATTGATTTTTATTTTGTTGTCATTTGAGATTCCCATCAGAATGGGAATTTGGGTCAGAAGAACATTTTATATTCTCATGTCATTAATACAGTTCAATAATGAACAGAAAACTTGTGAGAGATGTTGTAGAGTTAAATAAGGCCAAAAATTTCAGCTGTCCCTTTGAAAACATGAAAAGTTTCAGTCCTCTTCCATGGGCCCCTGCAATAGAATCCAGCCCGTATACAAAGAATATGGTGCAGTTGCTCAAAAGAACACATATTTTAATTTTGCAAAACTTCTCAGGTTAAAGGTCCTCCTCAAGATACCTCTCAGTTCACAGAAATGTAATCCCATGTTTAAAGATTCAAAATGAATCATCTTTCTCAGTATCCTTGGAGAAAAACAGATCTTCCCACTTTAGTAGGATTTCAAATTGACAATGACATTTCAGTTCATCAGAATTAGCTTTTTACGTTTCAAAAGCCTGTGTCTTATGTAAATGGCTGGGCTGACTTTTATGGAATTGAATATTCTTGAAAATATCATGGAACTTCATATAAAACAACTAAACATTCTCATTTTTAAACCTTAAATTGATATGGTGTTTTAAAAAATAGATTTTTGAAATGTATTGAACTTCTGCTGTATTTTCTAAGCATAGGAACTCCCAGCTTAAAAATTTAGCATATCTGTGCAAGCAAATTACCACTCTCCAGAGAAAAGTTGAAAATCGGAAGATGTTATTACAATTAACTGAAATGAAAACTCAAATACGGTTAATCTTGGAATGACAATAGGTGTGTATAGATAGCTACAGGACTTTTTGATTTCATCAAAACAGCTGTTAGATTCTGAAAGCCAACCTCTTGCTCCAGAAAATTAATATATAGATGGAAATTAAGAGTTGAGAAAATGCTTTAGTCTTTAAGGTGCCTGAAGGACCTGAATTTAATCCCAAGAACCTATATTAAAGGAAGAGGAGGAGAAGGGAGAGGAAGAGAAAGAAGAGGTTCATAAGAAGGAAGAGCCAGGGGTGGTTGTGCACTCCACAATCCCAGTGAATCTGAGGTGGAGATAGGAAGGGCCCCAGTGCTTGATGGCCTGCTAGCCTAGGCTAAACTGCCAGCCCCAAACTCCAGTGAGAACCAGTCTTAAAAAGCAAGCTGCCTGTTTCAGGTACTTTCCAAATAGAATATTTGAGACTGTGCTCTGGCCTCTTTATCCAGGTGTTCATAAACATGTGCATACTTAAACTTGCATATATGCATACACATGTGGATGCACATAAATAAAAAATTAGTAAGGAAAGATATAAATATTAGAGTTTTTACCTGTGTTTCACTGAGAAGATGGTAGTGTTATAGTCTCTTCATTGCATGATTGTTGACAAAAGTCTCTGGAAGTAATTGAACACTCTCCAGAAAATAACATCACAAACAATAAACAGTATTTCAAAACTCATAAAATTGTTCCAAATCTGAATTATTGGACCATGTGATGTCTTAAAGATGTCCATTGTGATTAGGAAAGATGATATACTCTATTGTATACTATGTGTATCTAATTCATAGATTAATGTGATTAATCTAATTTCTCTTCTCTTCTTGTATTACATGTGCTATTGGGAATCCCTCTCAAATGTATCTTCTTTTGTATGAAATTATCCTAAAGTGGAAGCTATTAATAAATGCACTTGATATGAAAATAAATTCAGCTTGCGCAGTGGAGAAATGACTCCAGGGGTGTATTGCTTGCTGAACCATCAATAGAACATGAGTTTGATTTCCAGTACCTGTGTAAAACACTCAAGGAATGATGGTATATGTTTGAAATCCTGTTGTACAAGAGGCAGAGACAGGAGGGCTAACAGGTCACCCAGCAGAGCCTAGTCAGTGAGTTTCAGGCCAGGCAGAGAGCCTGTTTCCAAAAGCACCAAGGACAGACAGCAGTTAATAAAAGCCATTCAAGATTTTCTTCTTGCCTCTGCATTCAAGTACACGAATGTGCACCTTGGCACGTGTGCAATGCTTTCTGTCCAAGGTTGAAGACCTCACTTTGAATTCCCAGCAGACACAGAATATTTTGAGCATGTTTTTATAGCCTCAGAAATGTGTGAGGAAAGAAGGGACAGAGATTCTGAGAGCGCATGCTCACAGACACACACACACACACACACACACACACACACACAGTGAATTATTCTGTAAGCCTCTCCAGTTCTGTCTAAACTTATGCAAAGTCTTTTTGTAATTCTTCTGGACCCCCTAACCCATAATTACACATTTCCAAATGTGGGATTTTAAAAAATATTTTGTGTATTTTATTTTATGTATGAGTGTTTTTCCTGCATATACGTAAGCACACCCCCATTGTGCACAATCCAAGGAAACAAGAACAGAAAAGGGCATTTAGTGCCCTGCAACTTGAGTTTTGCACAGTTATTCACTGCCATAGGAGTGCTGGGTCCTCTCCAAGAGTAGCCAGTGTTCATTACCACTGAGCCATCTCTCCAGCCCCTTATCTTACCTGTTAAAAAGCAGATTGCCCGTGTATTTTTTCTCAACACTAACTGACTTTTCTTGAGTTTTTAGTTACCATACAAGAAATTAGTTCTAGGATGATATTTTCATAATCTACTTATATGGAACTAAACATTTGTGCAGATTCCACCTCATTGGAGGCTGAGTCATAGAGGATAAATATCCACCCGAATGGATGACACTTCACTGACTAAATCACCTTGCTGTTGGGTAACATTCATAATCAATGTTGAACTAAAACTGTAATAAGCGATACTGGTACTGGTGGCTTGGGAAGTCAAATGATTGTTGTGTAAAAATGGGGAACCCACCACCCACATAAAATATTGGGCTTGTATGCAGGTGCCTGTATCACAAGGTCTGGGACAGGTGAAGAGAGAACGGTACAAGGACCCAGATGACCCAGTAGCTCAGTTGAAACTGTGACTACCAGTTTCAGTAACAGACCCTGTCATAAAGGAATGAGACAGAAAATGACAGCGAAGGACAATGGATAATCCTGTGGACAAAGTGTGACTGCAAGACACTGGAGATTAGAACATGCCTCCACAGGTTAACCATTCTTATTATTGAAAAGATATAAAAATTAATATTTTTCATGCAGGAAAGCAAAGGAAAATTAAGCAACCCATATCAGCACCTGGAAGTAACAATCGATTTCCTTGAGGCTTTGAGGCTAATGTGGAACACAGCTGACATAGACATTGTGATAGACAAAATAAAGTCAGGTTGAGTCCACGAAATAGATGCCAGTTATTTAAGGAAGAAACACTGTTTGTAACTACCAGCCCTCACACCAGCAAGAATGGTCCTCTGTCACACAATCTTGTCTCTTCTTTTTACTCACTATTATTCTGTATGTGTGTGTAGGACGGACAGAGGAGCTGCACATTCCATACCATGGCATGTATGTGGAGGTCATAAGACAGCTTTGGAGTGGACTCTTTTTGTCTACCTTTGTGTGGATTCTGAGGATCCAACTCCAATTGCCATGCTTCCATAACAAGTGCTGTCACCTCTTGAGACACCATGAAGCTCTCAAATCTTCCTTCTTAAGATGGTCACAATTTGAGCTGGAGTGATGACTCAATGGTAAGAACACCCAGGACCACATTGAGCAGCCAGTAGGACCTCCATCTTCCCGGGGAATCGGACACCTCTGACCTCCGCAGATACTACTGTGGCACACACATACCTACAAACAGACCCATCTGCATACCTACACACAAACACATACATATGTATGTAAATAAAAATCCTCTTTTATTTTAAAGTTTGCATCTTCACTTACCCAGGATGTTATAATTAGCATACTGGAAGCTAATTAAGATTAATTTTTAATCTTAAATGGATTATGTCATCATCAATGTTATATATGAAGACTCCAATCATGAATAACTGATAATTTTGAGCTATAGGTTGGCTAAAACATTAGAGAGAATAAATTCCTCAGTTGCATGATCAAGGTGTAAAACCCCAGGTCTATTCATGCTGCAATGTGGTCTGGAAGATATAGATGGAACCTTCTGGACCCCATGGACTTTTGTTGACAAGGAAATTGTCTCTGGTCAGATTGTAGCTAAGACATTTTGAAAAGCACTTATACTCCACCTGGAAACCTGGGAATCAGAGAAGGTACCAGAAAGAAGATGTCTTATAAGTTTATGATAGCTTATATAAATTCTTTTATAATTTTCATTAGTGTTTAACAAGTAGATAATTTCATGACAAACTTGATGTCATGGTGTTTTTGAGACAGGATGTCGCTGTAACGTCAGTAGGCCTGGAAATTACCACATAGACCATGTTAGCCTGGATCTCACAGAGATACACTGTCCTCTGTATCTGGAGTCTTGGGGTTAAAGATGTGCATGACCATGTTTGGTCCTATGATTTTATTTTTATGTGTATGAATTGTTTTGTCTTCATGTGGGACTCGAGGATGTCAGACAAGAATGTCATGTGCTTTGGAAATGGGATCACAGATGGTTGTGAGCTGCCTGTGTAGGCTGGCAACCAATCTGGGTCCTTTGAAAAATCAGCAGGTACCTAACTGCTGAGCCATATCTCCAGCTCCATATGACATAGTAGAAAGCAAGAATTAGAGGTAAGCAGGAGGGTGAAGATGAGGAAGCATTTCTCTTTTGCCATTTCTACAGAGTTCCTAAAGTCTAACGAAGCAACTGCAAACTTGAACAAATTGGTTTAGGTTGCTTGAGCTTTCCAAAATGGCCCTTAGAGTAGGCTGCCGCCCCAGGGGCAAACAGTAATGAAACACAACCAAGTTATATAAAACTGCAGTGGTCTGTGTCTCTCCTCTCTTTCTGGCCCTCATTTCTGTACAGAAAAGTGCTGCCTGTGTTTGCTGCAGGTTTACCTTAAATAAATCATGATCCTGCAAGAACAAAATGACATGAGAGAACAGGACAGAAAATCAGAAGCAAGATGATGCTGAATACACATCTCCCATTAGTTAATCTGTTTGTATGTGTTTGGGGTGCCATTATTTTGGAAAGCTATTTTTAAGGGTATGCTAACAGTTTGTAGACATCTGCTGTCATCAAGAGACACACAGTTTAGCCTCTTCATGGAACTAAAGCATTCTGTCCCATGAGTTGTTGAGTCTTCCCAGCACATCAAAATCTGTCTTTGCTAACACATTTAATTCGCTATTCCATTTGCAAATTTTATGCATATGCTCTTAACATCCCTACAAAGATGTCACATGACATTATTTTAAAAAGATTTTGTGAGCATGTTGTCTTACATAGATGAGCTCAGTCCAAATAATGATGAAACACGATTCTTCAATTTCTTCCTGAACTCATCTTTAAAGATAAAAAATAAGAAAAAAAAGATAAAAGATAATTTTAAAAAAGATAAGAAATAAAGAGAAATGGGTGCAATGCCTAAATTATCTACTACACAAGCATTCAGGCCTGAGTCTGGGTCCCAAATGCTCATGTAAGAAGCTGATCGTGGTCCCTGTGTGCAGGAAGAGAAGACAGGCAGCAACCAAGGATTTCTGGCTAGACAATGACTCCTGGCTAGACAATATACCTGACACAGTCAGAGCTATCCCCTTAAACAAGGTACAGGGCAATAGCTAGACACTTGATGTCAACCAGTGGCCTCCACATGCCTGGGCCTTCAAGAGCAGGTTCAGACATATACAGCACATACACATACACATACACACACACACACACACACACATACACACACACAGGTGCACACACACATACAAAATACATGAGGGATTGACTTTAGTTTATTCTGATAAAATTTACTAATATATTTTTATTGATACAGAAGCATTCAAGTCTGTATGAATTGTTCTTTGTTTCTGTTTTTTATATAAATATTCAACAGTTTCTCTGTTTACTCCCCGTCTGTTTCAATCCAATAACCCTAAATTTTAAGGGGATTCTCAACCTCTCCAAGTGTGTTTCACATCCTCATTAGAGGTGATACAAGAAACTGGTCAATTACAGGATGTACCCTTAGGAAAGAAAGACATAAAAACTGCTCTGTACCTTAGAATGGTGCTTCATACCTATAGACCTAGGTACTTAGTAGGCTGAAGTAGAATTCCTTCAATCCTGAAGTTTAAAACCACTAGGGCAAGGGACAATGTCACCCCCATTCCCTACACCCCCAAATCCAAAAAGAAAAAACATTATACTACTATAACAGAGACGGGTTAATGTTCATTTAAATGGAGCTCACTTTGGTCTACACAGATGGTTCATTGTTTAAGACCATTGACCATCCTTACAGACTAGTTTGGTTCAGATCCCACAACATGTCAGCTTGCAATTCAGGGGTATCTAATACCCTTTTTTGGCCCTGGCAGGCATTGGATGCTTACATCACTTTTATGCTCAGGGGGAAGACACTCATGCAAATGAAAATAAATTAATAAATAAATGGAATTGCAAAAGGGACCGGCTTTGGAAGCTGAGAAGTTACCATAGCTAGGTAAGTGCTCACTCTGAAACCACAAGGACCTGAGTTTAACCCTCAGAGCTCATGTCAAGCAGCCAGCACACTTGTCGTTCCAGAAGTATGGAAGCAGAAATGCAATCATGGGCATGTGGACAAACACCCTAAGCGAGATCAGCAGGATACCTCATCTCTAATTAATTAGTTAACTAATTAATTAATTAACTGAGCCTGAGGACTGACAACTGAAGTTCCCTCTTGCCCCTATTTACATATACACACATGTACATTCATGCCTACACCCATGAACTTGTGCATGCAAGTGTATATGCACACAACATACATATACACACATAAACATACACAAACTGAACCCACATGAAAACATTAAATAAAAATAATAAATAAAATATAAAATAGAATTAGCTAGATTTATTTTAAAATTTTATAAAAAGGTTTCCTATGAAACAGAGAGACCATAGACAGCAAAGGGACTTTAGGTTTTATAATCTGTCACTGCCCTCAATGTGGTTTTGAGGAACTGTAACTGGAAACTCACTTACCTGATCTTTCAGAACTCAGCAGGCAATTTCAGTTCTCTAGAAAAATTTGCGAAATACTGCAATTTTCACAATACCTACAATTTTACGTCTATAGTGGTTTTCTCTGGCTGGTCAACTAGCAAGTTTGCAAACCAGGCAGGGCCTGGCTGATACTGGCAGGGGTGGACACAGGCGACAAAATCAGAATTTTACACAGTTAAGGGTGGGCTCATCCCAAACTTCCACAGCAAACACAGAAACAGATGTGAAGTGAGTGGTTTGCTGGTGATGATCTCAAAGTGAAGGAATTTGTTATGGGGAAAAAAAAAAAAAATATATATATATATATATATATATATATATATATACACAGTAGTGTACACAACTGTTGCACATAGGGGTTGTCTATGATCATCTTGATCAAGCTTGGCAGATTCCTTCTTTTACATATGGCATAACATTCTCTTTTTTCTCAGATACAAACTAAACATTGGAAACGCAGATTGGATGGGCTGGAAAGATGGCTCAGCAGTTAAGAGAACTGGCTTCTCTTGCAGAGTACTGGGAATTGGTTCCCAGCATCCACATGATGGCTCAGAGCAGTCCATAATTCCAGTTCCAGGGGATCAGCTGCCTTCTTCTGACCTCCATGGTCAGAATACAACATGGGTGCACTTACAAACATGCATGCAATATATTCATGCACATAAAATAATAACAAAATACTCTTTTCAAAAAGAAGCTGTGTTGCACATTTTCATTCAGACTGTGGGTAGAGCATTGTGTCTGTTTTTCTAATTGTGCTGGAGAGCTTTAATGTCAACTTGACACATGTGGGGTAAGGAGCCTCAATTGGGGTATTGCCTCCATTGGACTGGCCTGTGGCAGTGTCTGCAAGGTATTTTCTTGGTTGATGAGTGCTGTGGGTGGTGCCACCCCTGAGCAGAGTGCTGTCTATTTTATAAGAAAGCAGGCTGAGGATGGGCCAGGGGAGCAAGTAAATGAGCAGCATTCCTCCAAGGCGGGTGCTCCAGCACCTGCCTCCAGATTCCTGCCCTGAGTTCCTACCTTGAATTCCTTGATGAACTATGTGACCTGAGAGATGTAATCTGAATAAACCCTTTCCTCCCCAAGTTGGTTTTAGTCAAAGTGTCCTGTCACAACAATGGGGATGCAGATTAGGACACTCATATTCTTTTTATTAATTTGTATTTAATCTGTATGAGTATATTGCTTTCATGTTGGCAGGTGCATCTGTGCCATGCAATGCATGCAGAGGCAAGAAGAAAGAGGGTGTGGGAACCTTTGGAACTGGAGTTGAAAAACTGCCTAGATCAGATTGGCTATGGGCATGCTGTGGAGGACTCTCTTCACTGATAATTGACATAATAGGAACCAGCCCACCGAAAGCAGCACAATTCCCTGGGCAGTTAGGCCTGTAGTATCTAAGAATTTTTTAATTAAGCCTGAGCCTGCCTGCAAGCATCAAGGAATGTTCAATCATGGTTCCTTCTTCAACCTCCTGCCTGAATTCCTGTACTGACTTCCCTCAGTGATGGACTGCAACAGCTTGACCTGGAAGTGTATGCCAAATAAACCCTTTCCTTCGCAAGATGCACGTGGAATATGTTCTTGCAGAGTGTTTTTTCATAGCCATAGAAATCAAACTACAATACTATCCAACATATGATTCATATGGATGGCCCACCCAGGAAAAGCCAGCAAAACTATCTGTTTTATTTTTACATACACAGCTTGGATATGTCATAGAATATTTGGAGGCCTGCAAACTCTCAGCATATGCTCCTTACCTTTGATATAGTTACTAGCTTTAGAATTTTGAATCCCAGGGAAACTTATTTTTAAATTCTTTTTTTTCACTTCTAGAAATTTTATATTTTGATTCCCGGGAAAGATGATGTGTTGGTCATATACCTGAAAGTGAATTTTAGAAAGCCATGTTGTGACAGTGTAGAATTTTCTTGCACACTGAATGTTTACCTCATCACTCAATATTGAATATTTTTTATTTGGTTTCAGTCAGAGATCTTAAGCAAGAAACATTTCCCGAGCTCTCTACTGTCCCATGGGTGCCTCTGGCCTTGAAGAATACATTGCTTCATTATTTAAATTTTCAGCTTTATTACATGTTTTCTTAATCATTTTTAAATATTAAAGACCTTGGTATTTTTTAAGAATAGCTGTAGAGAAAAAGTGACTTTACAGTACTTTCCAAAGCACATATTACTGAAAAGGAGAGACATATTTTAAATTTTGTTAATATTCTAATGAAATGTTTTTACTGTTTTCCCATGGTGTTATGATAAGTCTTCCAGACTGCTTTAAAAAAAAATTATACCAGGCATGGTACGTCATGTCCTTACTCCCAGCATTAAGAAGGCAGGGCAGGCAGATCTCTGTGAAAGAAAGGCAACACTTGTCTGCATAGGAAGTTTCAGGTCAGCAAAGACTACTGGAAGATGCTGTCTCAAAAAAAAATCCACAATTTTATTAGTTGAGAGCAGCCTAATAAGGTGCTGGAACCTGAACCAAGCTGAGTCCTTTGAAAGGGAAATAAGCACACTTAATCATACACTGAGCCATCTCAGGCCCTCAAAACAGCTTTTAATGTTAACACTGGGTCTTGGGTTTTGTGTGGAGAAGGAGGATCATACAAGTTATAGGAAAGCCTGGGGCTGTACTGTGTTTTAGGCCAGCATCCTCTACTACAAGATTGAGACTGACTCACAAGAAAAGGGGCAGTATATTATTCCCTATGAGTAAATATGAGTGGGGTATGGCTAGTGTTGATAAAGACCTGTTAGATCCATAGTGTCATACAAACCAGGCTTGGTGGTACCCAGGGGTGGCACCTCCCACAGTGAGCTGGGCCCTCCCATATCACTTCACAATCAAGGAAACATCCCACAGATGTGGCCACAGGCCAGTCCAGTGGAGGCAGTTCTCCAGCCAAGGTTCCC
Organism: Eospalax fontanierii; assembly: GCA_035773235.1. NCBI lineage: Eukaryota > Metazoa > Chordata > Mammalia > Rodentia > Spalacidae > Eospalax > Eospalax fontanierii. The sequence goes on along the minus strand of JAJHUQ010000048.1, from coordinate 2,550,715 downwards.
TCAACCCAAGTTCATCAGGTTGAAAACCCAAGTTCATCGAGCACAGACGTTCAAGATCATCCTGGGCAGTTAACTTAGCAAGCCCTAAGGCAACCTGAAGTATATGAGTCTGTCTCTCAGAAACCAAATAAGAAATAGTTTGCCAGTAGATGTGTCTCAGAGGGACAAGGCTTTCCATTCCCATCTGTAGAAGCATGGGATGGACATTTTTGATGGTGATTGGGATACATAGTTTCTTCCCTGACACTCTGTTTGTGACTACGTAAATTGTGCCTTCTCAGCACCACCTGCCGATGAATGCATACAGGGCTTAGTTGTGGGGCTGGTTATATGGTTGTACCATTTTCCAATTCTTCCAAAACACCCATGAGAGTGAGTCCATCAGCCTTCAGTTAACACAGTCTATTGCAGCCGAGATGGTCAGATCTGTTTTACAACTTCTTGCAAAACATTTTATCTGAATATATGATTTTGTTTGATAATATTTTCCTAGATTTTTGAGAGCAACTGTTACATACCTTATGCTCCTTAACTTTGCTGAGCTCAAAAAAAATTTATCAAATTATATATGGTCAATGTTGCCAGCAATTATGGTTCCAAAGCTACTAGAATAGCATTGTATCAGGAGGTACAAGGACAATGTATTTTAATATTGCTTAGTGACATCCTATGCTTTTTAAATGTTTATTTGTTTTCATTTTATGTGTATGAGTGCATTACCTGAATATATGTGAGTTCTTGTCATTGTGCTGTGGCCACAAAGGTCAGAGGAGGGCATCGGATTCCCCTGGACCTGGAGTGAAGGACAGGTGTTTAGAACCCAGGTCCTCTATAGGAGCAGCCAGCACTCTTAACTACTGAGCATCTCTCCATCCCTGCCTTTTTGCTTTTTGTATGATTCTTTGATATTTTTTAGCTATGCAATTAATTATCACAGTCTATATTGCCCATAAAATAACTCGACTGTATATTGTGTGATGGTTAAATCTCAGTGGAAACTTGATAAGATCTAGAATTACTTTGGAAACAAACCTTTGAGCATGGCTGTGAGGGCATTTCTAGATTGGGTTAATTGAAATAAGAAGAAATAGCATCAGTGTGGGTGACACCATTCCATGTTCTGAGTAAAACAGTCTGAGTAAAAAGGAGAAAATGAGCTGTGTTCTAGCCTTATCTCTTTGCTTTCAGAAGGCAGGTACGATGTGACCAGTCACATCACAGTTCTGCCACCAGGCCTGCCTTGGCATGAAGGCCTGTGTCCTGAAACTCTCATCCAAAATAAACACTTCCTCTGTGATATTGTGTCTTGTAAATTAGCAGGTAACCACAACCTACTAACAAGCATCCAGGACACATCCTTGCTCTGCAAGTTGTAATGCGATGTTGAAATGCAGGGCTAATGTATATTACTGTCCAATGATGGGGGAAAGAGAGAGGTCTCAGGAGTTAAATGCTCTTGGTGCTCTTGCAGAGGGCCTGGGTTTGGTTCACACCCACGTGGCTGCCAACAACCATTTTAACTCCAGTTCCAGAGAATCCAGCATCCTCTCCTGACCTCTGTGAGCACTGCAAAACACAGATGCAGTAACACACATGCAGACAAAACACTCATACATGTAAAATAAAAATAATGAATGAAATATTTTAAAGGGAGGATGTCTACAAATTGTGTATAGTAAGCTGTTATTTTCAGTGGGAATGTGTGTTTGCAAAATTTATGGTATAAATGTAGACACAATGTGATTCAAATAACACCAAAGTAAGAACATATCAGGCAAGATAAAAATTAAGATCACAAGGTATAGTTTAGCAAAGCCAGCAAAATAAAAACCCACAAAATAATATCATAATTATTGCCATGACCTTTATCATCTAATGGATATTACACTGCACTCAATTTATAAGTAACTTATTTCCCTGAATTCCATGCTAAGTATTGTGTTCTTCAAAAACAGCTAATGGCAAATATATTGACTTGGAACACTGTGGTTCTATTTTAAAGGGCAAAGGAAAGTTAACATAAAGTTGTGCAATGCTGTTCTTCCTACTTTTCCTATTGAGAAAGGAAGGTCAGGGTGGCTCATGATTTGGAGGTCTCTGTCCCAATCCATTCAAAGTCATCAGTTTGTGCTGGTGTAATAAAATACCACACACCAGGCTGCTTATAAACAGCAGGTAAAGACTGCAGACTGCTGGAGGCCGGAAAGCTCTCGGTAAAGAATGTTATGATGTATTACTGGTATGGAGAGGGCTGCTCCCTAGTTCATGGATGTCAGCCTCTCCCTGAATCCCCCTAGAGCAGATGAGGCAGGGAAACCTCTGGGGCTCTGTTATAGGGACATAATCTTATTCTTGATTCTTCTCCCTCATGGTTTTATCCCTCCCTCACATGCAACCCAGCCCAGTCTCCTGGAACTATCACTTTGGGGTTCATATGGGACTTTAGGGGTCTCTACACCCTGTTTCTAACTCCAAGCTCACCATTTTCTAAGTGCTTTACAACAAGCACTTCTGCAATGTGTCAAGGAGTCTGTGGTCTCTCCTCTGCCTGAGCATCACAAACTCCTGTGAATGGTTTGTTCTGGGATGCTGTTGGCATGGTGAATTACAGGAACCAATTTGATTGTATCTATGAAGTTGTTGTTGTTGGGTGGGTAAGAAGATAGAAGAGGAAATATCTGTACAAAGGACACAGGTGCTTAAAGAACATAAACTGAGGGCCCAATGAGTCAAAGAACCTGCTTTTAAATGAAGTATTTTCAAACAGGATAAATAAGAGAATGCTGAGGGAGGTTAGGGATAGATGGTGAAAATCAAGAAATAGAAAATAGCAATGAAGTTTTCATGGCACCTAGTAGGCAGTTGGCTCCATCCAGAAGAGGCTCAGTATTTCATTCCCAACACGCAGCTGTCAGAATCTCATTGACGCGGATGATGGACACAAACTTCCCACTTTCTATGAGAAGTCCATGGCCAAAAAATTGCTGCTCTTGACCTGGAAGAGTAGAAGGGTTGTATGGTCCGAATCAGCGGTGGAAATGACAAAGGAGACCTTCCTGTGAAGCAGGATGTGCTAACCCTGGGGCACACTGCGCATATGCTGAGTAAGGGGTATTCTTGGTACAGACGGAGGCAGACTGCAGAGAAAAAGTTCAAGCCTTTCGGGGGATGCATTGTGGGTGCCACTCAAGCATTTCAACTGGGTATTGTAAAAAAAAGAGAGGAGGATATTCCTGGACTGACATGTTCTTTGGTACCACGTGGTTAGAGCCCAAAAGTCTAGCAGATTTTGGAAACTTTTTCAGTCTCTCTAAAGTAAACGAAGCCCAGAACCAAAACAGCCAAGATTCAGCAACTTTTTACATCATATCATGTGTCCTGCCGAACAAGGAACAATGAACTTTGGCCAAGAGAATGAAGGAACTCAGAAACACAGCAGTAAGAGATTGCTACAAGATGCCGGCTGTCCTTACTGAGATAAGTCTAGTCAAAACTAATCTTTAAAAGCAACAAATAAATATGGTCAAGTCTTGAAAAGAAAAGAAATAGGTAACCAAATTGAAAGTGGTTACTGGGACAATGTTCTTGTGACTGAGGGGGTCTCAGGAGGGTTTCCTGCAGAGGAAAAAGTGCTGTTGAGTCTTTGTGTATCATGCCTGGTTTTATACTGTGCAGTCAGTAAATGTGCTTATGAGGACACATGTACATTTGCAACACACACACTAAGCAATTTAGTTGTAGTAAGAGCTAGTTCAGCTTCTCTGAAAACAACAAAATATGAAAATGAATAAAGGGGCTGGAGAGATGGCTCTGTGTGTGGTTTTGCTCTTGCAAAAGACTCAGGTTTGAATCTCAGCACCCACAGGGCAGCTAAAAGGCCTCTTGGTTCCAGGTGATCTGAGTCCCTCTTTTTAATGTAAGTGCCCTTACACACACACGCAGGCATAATACATACATAAAATAGAAATAAATAATTTTTAAAAGAAATAACTAAAAATAAAATGGAAGTAATACTTACGAGTCAGTGCTTGCTCTTAGATTTTCTATTCTATTGGTCTGAATTGGAATGCAGACTCCTGGTCTTCAAACTCTGGTGGAAAGTGACATGGCAAGTCTGACCCAGGGTGTCCTCTTTTCAGCTTTTCTCTAAGTCTAAAATAAAATAACCCTACATAGCTGCAATATTCAACTTCCAGTGTGGGGACTCCGCTAGTGGATTCAGTTAGCCATGTGCTTCAAAAACTGGGACACCGAATGTACCAATCACTACCTCACTGGAGTGATGTTCATCACAATCTCTAAAGAATTTTGATCAGCTAATTTCCCAAGACCACTCACAGAGCTCCATCCAAACAAAACGAAGTCAAGGCCAGGTTTGTGGATGGAGGAATCTAGACTGAGCAGTTATTGGCTTCAGTTGTCATCTTGACATGTCTGGAAGAAAGGACCCTCACTGCATGAGCTGTCTCCATCAGATTGGCTGGTGGATTGTCTGTGAGGCATTTTATTAATTGTTAGCTATTGTAGCAGGGCCTGGGACCCTGTGGAGAGACAGTGACACCCCTGTACTGGGGCTCTGTATGAGTAAGCCAGACAAGCAAGCCTGTAAGCATTGTGTCTCTATGGTCTCTGCCTTTCCTGAGCTCCAGCCCTGACTTCCTTGTTGACAAATCATGATATGAAATTAAAGGTAAGCAAACCCTTTCCTCCCCACCAGCTGTATTGGGTTATTGAGGTATGGTAGCAATAGGAAGTTAACTATAACAGAGAGTATGGAAAGGAATGTTCTATGATGTGTTATGTTCTGTACAGGTGTAGATGTGCCTGCACTGAAGCCCAGGAATGTGTACAAGTAACATCCATTGATTTAAAAAGGATACAAGGCATCAAAAGCGGAAGAAAGAGGCCGTAGCCTGGCTCTCCTCAGCCCCTCTATTTAAGCAGTGTGTTCATGGTGTATGTGGCAGGGGTGACTGAGTGTTGCAGTGTATTCTGTGGGATTCAACCTTCGTGCAGATGTTCTGTGGACGGTCCAGGCATCCTAGAACATCCAGGGACCCCATCCTTTGTTTCCTGGAACGTGGGTCTGAATGAAATCACAAAGGTTGTCTTTGCCAACAGACATGGCCTATGGAGGGGCTCCCTGTGGCTCAAGGCCGTATGTGCTGTATCCAATAAAGTGGTAATTTATGCCTTGATGGTGACGCTCCAAAGGGGAGGAACAACTGGCCTGTGGCTAAGGGTTCCAGGCAGAGTGGACAGCTGTTCTGTACACTAAAAACCTAAGCTCTTTTTTCTCCTCAATTATTTGGTAAATTTAGAGGGGGAAAAAGGGGGAAAATCAATTTCTGGATGGTTGCAAAGTTTTCAGAGGACAGGAACAGCTGTAGGAGCAGGCCTGCTTGGGTGCACAGATCAGCAGGCTGGTTTAGATCAATGGCCCTGTGGTATTAGCCATCAACCCTGAAGCCTTGTTTCTTCCTCATCCTTCATTTTTTTTTTTCCTCTCCTCCATTGTGTGACATCATTTCTGTGGAGACAGGAACAAAGCCCAGTGGCCACAGAAGGACAAAATTAAGGACACCACTAAACTCCACCATGGTGGACCGAAGGAATGTGGAGCGACTGGCAACTGGACACCATCCTTCTCTCCTCCTTCTCTCCTCTTTGTTTCATATTCTGTCTCTCTGTCCTTTTGTCTTTCTAAAGAAATCTTCCCATGTGAATGGATGCAGTGTGCATGTGTGTATTCCGGTATGTGAGCATGTGTGTTTCATGTGTGGTCAGAGCACATCCTCTGGCTCTCTCGTATTACAGTGTGGGTTGTTGATTCAATTCTGTGTACAGCACAGTAGCTTCAGAGGACTGTCCTGTATCCACCTCCAACTCCCTAGGGGAGCAGTTTGATTACAACTACTCTGGTCACATACTCAGCTTTTTACATAAAATACAAGAATTCAATTTCAGGTCCCATTCATTGCAATTTAGTAAAGAAGAGTGACTTTCAAAGCTGCTATGACTGAATGCAGCTTTGTCAACTATTGTGGTAGGAAGTAGGAATTCTCAGCTAGAAAACTTCATTATCTCTTTCTATTTCTCTTTAAACACAGGGTCTCCTTACAGCCTCAGCTGGCCTGGAACTCCCAGTGTAGATTAGGCTGACCTTGAACTCACAGAGAGTCCCTGCTTTCCCCTCCCATGTACTGGGATTCAAAGCTTGCACCACCGCATGTGACCTTCCTCCTCTTAAGCAAGGGCTCAAGGTTAACTGCATTCCTAAGGGTATGCAGACCTTCCCAAGCCCAGTCAGTTTCAAGCTCAACTGGAATGGTCAGTCTAACCCCAAGCCAGAGATTTAATTCTCTTGACCAGAACAAAATAATTTTTCCTTAATGGGCCTGCAGTGCCTCTGTAACAGACCCCCTCACACACACACACACACCACATGTAGTGCTCTGGCTACATTCATTTACCGAGTCTGGACCAGGCAGAGGGCTGGGGATTGAATAAAACACATAAGACAGAAACACAGAAACACACACTAGGTAGGAGGAAAGGAGAATGACTGACTGACTTTATTGAGAGGCAGCAAGCCTTATATACCCTGAGGAGGGGCTTTGCAGGAGGGTAAAAGTTCAGGTTCTCAGGAGACATCTAGCCACATGATTCACATATGATGTAAACTGAGGAAGTTGCGGCTTGGCTAGCTTAAAGGTCAAGTTGTTTACTTGAGCTTTGTAACTGACAAGATCCTGCTAGCTCTTGGCGGAGACCCTAGCACTAAGACAGAAGGGACACACTCCCAATCATCTAGGCACAGTGATGAATTTTTACAAGACTGAAGGATTAATTGTCTACAGTAATATTGAAGCACACTAGATGTAACTTAGAATCTCATATTCTTTTGGTCTGTGATTAAAAATGACTGTCAGGTACAGACCAATAGGTCACTGGTACTCAGAGCCTAACTCAGTTCCACATCCTGCATTTGAAAAACTAAAGTAAGATAAAAATATTTTTAAAATTAAATAAGAATATTAAATTCTTACATAATCATTTTTGGCCCTTAAAAATGATTTTTCACTCAAGTTCATTACAAGGTTCTACTACTTTAATGAAATGTAGAATGTTATGCCCAGAGAATAGCTCCTCAAGAACCACCACGGAGTCTGGAGTGTATGCAAAAAAACAAAGAGTCTTTATTCAAGCTTAAGCTTGGTCCCCCAGACCTCACCAACACAGTGGATCTGTTCTGGGAGCCCTGAGCAGAGAGATTAGGAGTCTTTTATAAGTTTGAGATAAAGGAAGATGAGAAATAATAGTGTTACATTCTGTTTGGTTATAGGAGCCTGCGTGCCAAGCGTATTTTAAATTAATTGATTGTAATGAACTATATACCAAAATTGGTTAATAGAGGTTTGGAGGTTTCTTATTGGTGGGTGCTGCCTTCAGGGCAAAGGAATGTGTTGATTATTATTCAAACGTTTTGCTAGTTTTTGTTTTAGCCTTATTTAATCTTGTGGCCTTGTGACTGCTTAGAAGGAACAAAGAACAAGATGGAGTTATATTTATCTGTTTTCTGACGTCCTATAGTCAAGCATTTTTTTACAGAAGCGAAGAGAGCAGTTATTGGGTTGAAGAGGGGTTCCGGGGTCCCACATTCCCCCCTTTTTCTAGTACATGGGAATAACCCAATCATGGGTTATTGTAGGGGGTATGGCATTAGAGACTTTACATAGGTTTTAGTCCCAGTTGGACTGTGTGCCCTTAAACATTAATGCAAACACTAGAAGAGTTAGAAAGTAGATAATCTTAGTTTTAGGGGATTGTCCATGTCCTTGTGAATTTTTCATCCTTTTGCAGGGTGGTGCAGACGTAGGCAATGGCTCCTGGAGACCTTCTAGTTTGTCAGGTTGTGATGTATCCAAGTAGCAATTTCATCCATTTTAACTGCCATTTTAACTGCCAGGAGTTCCGTATATGGACCTTTAGTGTCTCTCTGCGATGCCTGCAAACATAGACCCAATTTCCTGGTCCATAATGGTGTGGCGTCGGGGGAGGTGCTGTTTCATAAATGGCTTTCAGTCAAGGCCATATGTCTTGGTGGGCATGAGCTATGGCCTCAAGAGAAGCAAGCGTTTGGTGATTATTAAATTTAGCAATTAAATTAGTTCTTAGATTAGGGACTATAGGAGCAGGTCTTCCAAACCTAATTTCATTAGGGGTTAATCCTAACAGGTAGGGTGAGTTTCGCCCTAGGTGAAGGGAAGGAGAGCTATGTAGTCCCTGCTAATCTCCATGGTTAACTTGGTAAGGGTTTCTTTTAGAGTTTTTTTTTTTTTTTTTGTCCTGAACTCTGGGGTCTATAAGCATAATGTAATTTTTATTTTGCCCCCCAATGTCTTAGTTAACTCCTGGGGTACCTGAGAAGCAAAAGCTGATCCATTGTTTTAGCTCCTCTCAGAGCCATCTTGCTTAGGTCATGAGGTGCCAGCCAGTCAATTAGGATTTCTTAAGGCCCAACATGTTCCCCTTTTTTATCTTATTTAAATGGAGGACAAGTACTTCTGTCTTAGGTCGTCAGGAACTTATTTTACCTTACCCATCATTGGCATATTCAACCCTTATCGCTGAATAATCAACCCTGTCTTAGGTCGGTTAGGATAATTCCTGAAGTTGCCCGTCATTGACCATACTTCCCAATCTGATTCTCATTTTGAGGTTTGAATGATCTTAACTCTTTGGGGGGAACCAAAGCTCCAGTTTTTGGAAGCAAGTGTCTTGCCTCAGAGTACATCATTCTTGGTTCTCAGTTCCTGAGTCTTTGACTCCAGGTTCAGGTACAGGGTCATATTTCAACCTCAGGGCCATTATTTGTACATCTTGTATCTGTGCCTTTACTATATTAACTAGGCACTGGAAAATATATGGTCCTACAGTTAAGGCTAACAGTAAAAGTAGAAGTGGTCCCATTATTGTGGCTATTAAAGTTGTAAATCAAGGGGATGTTTCAAATCATTGTTGAAACCAGGAGTTCCTACTCCAATTTTTTTATTTTAATCTTTTTTCTAATATTTAGATTTTGTAGCATCTTTCTAGAATTATCTATATAAAAGTAACATTTTTTTTAAAGCTTTACATAGTCCTCCCTCTTTCAGGAATAGTAGATCTAGGTCTCTTTTATTTTGCATTGTGACTTTGGCTAGGGATGATAAGGATTGCTGCATTAAGCTTATGGATGCCTCTAGTTTGTCCACCTGTGAGTCCATTGTAGCTTAGAGAGCTTGTAATACAATTTCTGAGGTTGCCAAAGAGCTAGCTCCCAATCCTGTACCTGTTAATTCCAATATTAATCCCACCGTTGTAGCACCTACATCTCTTTGAGTTCTAGTCATAGATGCTGTTTGCATTAATACACAGTGTTAAGCCTGTTTTTGCATATTGCTTTAGCCTCCCAGGGGTTTAGGCATTCTATCCCCCCCAACATCTGTCCAGTTACCTATGTCCCAGTTCCCTCTGGCCAAGTTACAAAGATCCATATATAGGTCAAGCCATCAATTTCTGACGTTGTGAAGGCGGTTGTCTGGTTAGCTATCCATGAGGTGGTGCCAGACTGGATTCTCCATTGGACTGTAGCCTGTTGGTGGGGGTTGGTCCTGTCCAATTCCAAGTTGAACTCCATATCATTATCCATAGTAGGTCTTTGGCAGTATGGCAACCTGCGAAGGAAGAAAGCAAAAACAAAACATAGGCCTCAGGGGGCTTTACCTCCTGGGCTAAGACGTTAAATTTCTTTTTCTTTTTCCTAGTCCTTTTTGGTCTTTGGTCTCGCAATATTTTGAATTTCTGGCCGGGATCCAAAAAGGCTGTGGCTCTTCCATAGGGAACACACAGCTAAATCTCCTTCCCAGGGTAAGTAAGGGAGATGGACCCCTCCATTGTCCTGTTAAAGGGTCCTTTAGGCATACCTGTACCTCAGTTTGCTGTTTCTGTTTATTCCAATGTTTTATAAATTTAGGTTCCATTTTGGATTTTTGAAAATTTCAAATAATGTTCGTTGGAGCTGAACTCCCTTTTTGTTTTTGTAATTGTATTTTAATGTTTTGGTGATTGTGCTCCACGATAGCTTGTCCTTGTGGGTTGTGAGGTTTTTACTTTTAGGGGCAAGCCTTATGTGGCAAAGCATTGGAGAAAGTGGGATTGCCATCAATTAATATTTTTAATAATAACATTAAAATTGTTTTCCTGGGTGTAGGTATGCAATGCCTTAAAAATCCTCTCTAGAAATGTTGCTGGGGATTTTGTTCTCTTTTGTTTTACATCATTGACATTAGCCAAATTAGTTGGGCATCTTGCAGTTGCTCTTAAACGCCCCCATTAGAGTCTAGTGGTAGACCCAGAGCCTCTCCTTATTTTTTGCCGTATTAAAATCCCAGTTTGGCTGGACTAAGGGGAAAGCCTTATCAATTGTGGCTTGGTTAGTAGTGAGGTTCCTGTGCACTCCAGGAACCAGTTTGCGTGCCTCAGTCAGGATTTGATCTCTTTTTTTGGTAATGAATAGGACCTGCAACAACTGCTGGATATTATCCCAAGTAGTGAGTAAACAAGACAGATTCCAACAAGTCAATGAGATCCTGAGGCTTCTCTGAAAATCTGGCTGTTTGTAATTTTTAATGATATAAATTACTAGTAGCAAATAGTCACTAATGTGACTGTTCCCCTGCCTCACTAGAGTGTCCTATGGCTCTCAATGGGAGGACAGTGGAATCCTCTACAGGCCTTGGCTGTTCTCTTTGAACTTTTTATTTATTTATTTTTATGAGCCTGAGGGGCCTTCCCCTACTCCTCTAGAGTCTGGGCTGCTTTTTTTGCTTCCCCTGGAGCAGATAAGGAGGTGGCTCAGACAGAATTTCTCCTTCTGTGCTTCCCTCCCATTGATGTAGCAATGTCCTTGTAGCAGATTTTTAGTTTGGCATTGGAGTATTGTAAATTCATATGGGCTTCCTAGGGTTAGCCAACATAAAATGTCAGCTCACTTCGTACTTAGCTAGTCTTGGAGGCCTATGGCTAGAAAAACTTTTTTTAAGTTCCCTTTAGAAACTCACAAATACATTTTGTAAAACAATGTAAGATTTTAAGTAATTATCTTAGAAATTAGTAAATATACCATATAAAGATGTTAAAATTCAAAATACCTTTTTTAAAAAAACCAGTAAATGCATGAGAGTGTAAAAATAGTCACTTTAAAAATTAATAAATACCATGTTTAAAGTAAGAATTTAAAATAATTTTCATTAGAAACAGACCAAAATGATATTAAAATGCTGATATTGTCTTCCTAATTTGATAGAAAAATGTTACCCAGAAAAAAACCTTGTTACAAAAGACTGTGTGAGAATCTCTTGTTTTTCCATGATTTCATTAAGAATCTTACCACAGTGCAAAGGTGAATGTGAAGTAGTTAGTGTCCTCTGGATCTCTTCATTCCTACATACAATTTATTGCTGGGGAAATAACTGAAAAAAAAGCAGCAGAAGGAATGAAAAGTTATGTCCAATACATAAGTCCTTGGGCTGTTGCTCTGAGAGCACATCTCCCCAGAGCAGCATGTGCGACTTTCCTTATTTACTAGTATGTAAATGCCAAGACCTATTCAAAAAGCAGCTATCTCTGGAACATATTTTCTGAGTATTCTTTGTCTGGTGTTCATTGGTAACTTAGATCGAGATCGCAGGTTCTCTAATTGTGTAGAGAACTATGATGGAGAAATAACCTGAGGAAAGAAATGGCTTTTAAACCTCTTTTCTTTTTTTTCTTTTTTTGAAAGTCAAGGTATTTACATTTTCAGATAACATGATAGATAAAGTCATTTAGAGTAAGATGCTAAGAGATATAAGGTGCAAAGACTGGACCTTAACTTAAAAATTAAAACCCCTAACTTGCATCCTGCAAGGAAGAATGTTAGCATACATTCAGTGACATTCTCAGACTCACATTAGCATATGACAGAGGTGGCCACAACATTTTGAATATTTCAAACAGAAATGAAAATAAAACAGGCATAGAGATGTAAGATAAGCTGAATTGTTGCCAAGTTTAGATCCCAGGGACAGTATCCAAGACAGGAACCAAAAACAGACTTGAAACTCTAGGCTAGCCAAACTTTAAAAGAGAAACCAAAAAGAGTTTGGCTGAGTCAGAGTCAGGAAACCTATGCCTGGCAGGAACAAACAGAAGCAACCTAAAGTGCAGAGACCCCAAAGGGCCCTTCCATAAACTACTGGGACCTCCAGAGAGGGAAGTAGAACAAAAAAAAGAAGAACATATATAGACGTAACCTACCAGAAGCCAAGTATCAATCAAAGATTTGGCCTTTGGAACCAAGGCCAAACAAGAGTAGGTAACCAGAGACCACATAGACAAGACAAGATTGACTGGCGCCTTAAACAGCAAGTAGGACCATGGCCTCATGCCTTTCCACGGGTGCGACCTGCTCTGTCCTCCCAAGTTTATCACAAGGATCCAATCTTTATCAAGTGGGCAGGGATGTCTCCCATGTCCCACACCCTGGGGCCGTCCAGTGCAGGAGAGAATGGTGAGGAGGATCAGGCACAGGGCTTGTGCCCTACTTCTCTTGAATTGCCCCGGCCCTCACCCCACATTTGGTAGGGTGCCTTGAGGGGATCAAAGGGAGATCCGGTGTGACAGCCCGCCCATTCCCTGCCTCCTGACCCATCCCAGGAGACTATGAGATGCAACTGGGGTTCCTGTCTGACCAAAGAAGCATGCAGCGAGTTAGCTCTTTTGGTGATACAGCTTTAATGTTGTAACTTCTTCAGTGATACTACAGGAAGCTGTTTATTGAACTTAACAGGCATATTATAAAGGCTCAGAGTTACAGGTATTAACATAGGGAACGAAGTTTCTACCAATCACTTTACTGGTCACTTTGATCATGCCTTTCACTTTACATAGATGCTACAACTGTCCACATGCTGTTCATGACTGAGGAAGTAATTCTTCTCCAATGGTACTTAAGTCCCTAGTTAACCTAATTATCATCGTATGCATGGTATGTGCCTGTCTCCTCTGGCTAGTCTTTGTTTTAGCACCTCTCAGTGCCATTTTGCCCAGGCCATGAGGTACCAGCTGGTCAATTAGGATTTCTTAAGGCCCAACAGTTCTGGTCTGGAGTGGGGGAAAAGAAGATTCATATCTACAGTGATTTCCTAGGGCCAGGTTATCACATCAGGCAGAGCAGTCCAGACGCCTGCCATCACTTCAGGGTATCCAGAGTTGCTTGCCTTGCTCAATAGTCAGACCTGCACATACCCTCTGTAAGGAGATACTGCTATGATTTAGATAACATACTTAACTTTAAATATTTGCTTGGTGATCTTAGAGATAGTTAAAACAAAGAGAGTTAACTGTATATATATATATATATATATATATATATATATATATATATATATAATAAAAACAAATATCTGTATATAGACATGTAGTATATAGATGCAGATTAAATATAGATAGATATCAATACAGTGTATCCCACTTTTATGTATCTGGCCCCAAAGCAACTTACACATCCTTTTATTTAAGAATATTCAACACATGTAAATGTTTTTAATATCACTCATCTTTGCTGTCTGTTAAACAGACCTTTTAATTTTTCAGAATTCTACAGTTTGCACTTACTCTCTCTTATTTTAATGTTTCTACTTAGGAACAAAGCTTCATCTTATCCTTAAAGGGATGTAAGTAATAGTTAAGTCAGCTCACTATAGATCATCACACTTAATTCCCATCTCAGTTTCTCTGTGTCATTTGATAATCAAAAGTGAAATCCCTTTCTTCATTCACCCCTAGCCATGAATCAAGGTACTGACATTTTCTTACACCAAGCATTTCGAATCCATTGGAAATCCCAAGAAAGAATACAGGCGGACTTTTCAGAGGGAATTCTGCCCTTTGGAAATCTTTTGTGAATGGTGAGAAATTTACAATGACTTTCTTTTCTCTAAATGTTACCTTAGAAAAATGATTCTCTTGTTTGTATAGAGAGTTTCAAGGTAGCTTACCTCAAGGATAGACTCAGTGTCAAATTATCTTGTAAATGTGTCAACTTTACAACAAAGTCAAGATCAGTAAGGAGACTTCATTTGTCAAGTTCAATGAAACCCAGAGTAGTTATCTAGAATTTTCAGTACTGCTAATATGTATGTCTATGCCCGGGTGCTGGAAGTGGTGGTAGGATATCAAAGCCCACCTCCAGTGACATATTTTCTTCAAGGAGGCTGTACCTCCCAAACCTTCCATGACCTCCCCAGATCCTGCCCCCAGCTGAGGAACAAGCTTTCAAATGCATGAGCCTATGGAGGGTGTATCTTGTTGAAACCAGGTCACAGGGTCCATCACTGAACCTGGAACTTACTGATTCCACTAGACCAGCAGACTAGTAAGCTCCATCTTCCCCTTGGCATGGAATTGAAGTACACTACCATGTCTGGATTTTTATGTAGATGTGGGTGATCAAAACTCAGTTCCTTGCCTTTGAAGGGTAAGCAATCTAGTCATAGAATCACTTTCCCTGGCAGGGGTTAAAGTTAATTTTAATAATGATATTAGGAAATATTGGAAATACTGCCTTGCCCACCAAATGTACCCACCTGAGCATACACACACATACACATACACACACATACACCACACACACATATACTATCTGAAGCATACATCTAACTGTCCATGGTTTCTAATTTTGTGTGATTTCTCCAGGGTGAAACCATTTCAGTCAGGTGTGTTTTATGAGAATAACAAGAAAGTTTCTATTTTCACAGTTTCATGAAAGTTATAATAAATGCATGAAAGAAAATCTTTTAGTGTCACTTCTAAATGTAAATAAAATGTCAGCCTTGGAAATTCTATTTTCTAGAAAATGAAGCAAGCTGTTCCACTGTGTTATGTTCAAACACCAGAGATTCATAGAGATATGACTCAACTGCCTTCCTTTTTTAGGGGAGCAATAACTTTTAAATGATCATATTGAAGGTAAAAGAATTGGATTCTTATAGCCCAGTAAACCTAAGCTACATGGTGAGGCAGTCCTTGACAGTGAGTCAACTCTCACCAACTCTCTCTTAATTGGAAATGCAGTTAAGTATTATACTAAGGTGGGAATTTTAATATAACCATTGTTATGAGATATGAAAGCGACTTTTAAGCCCAGGATTGTACTAAGTAGTAAAATAAGCTTTAAAAATCAAAGATATGGGTCAGCTAGATGGCTAGAACTGCTTCTGTACAAATGTGATGACTAAGTTTGATTCTTGGTTTCCACAGCAAGTGGAAAGAACCAGTTTCTGTGGGTTTTCCTCTGATGTCCACAGGTTTGCTATGGCATAACACACACACGCACACACACACACACACACACACACAAACGCACGCACACACACATCAATGTCCTAGAATGATGCACCCCTATTATTCCAGCACATAGGAGAGTAGGTGATAGTAAGATTAAAATAAAAGATAGCCTAGATGACATAGTGAGTTTTACGCAAGCCTGAGCTACCTAGTGAGACCCTTTCTTTAAAAATACATCAAAAGGTGCTGAAGAGATTTGTCCACAGTAAGGATCTTTTGCAGAAGACCCAGGTCTGGTGCCCAGCACCCACCTAGGGCTAGCTACGAGTCCAATTCCCGGGAGTCTGATGCCCTCTTATGGCCTCTGCAAGGACTACAATCATATACATGTACAGCCATACAG
Source organism: Eospalax fontanierii (assembly GCA_035773235.1). Taxonomy (NCBI): domain Eukaryota; kingdom Metazoa; phylum Chordata; class Mammalia; order Rodentia; family Spalacidae; genus Eospalax; species Eospalax fontanierii. Next base: position 2,534,940 of record JAJHUQ010000048.1, on the reverse strand, counting down.
ACACACACATTTTTGTAATTTAAAAATATAATTAAAAGAGGCTTTTCTTGGCTTCTTAGCTTGAATGAGTTTATGTTCTTAGGCATGAGGACTGAGTTCTTTTTTTGTTTCTATGAGGCACAGTCCTTAGCATAACATCTGTTTGCATGCAATGACTTTCAATATATTTAATATAATGGTAACGTGATTTGGATAGATCGCATACTGCTGAAATGTTGAAGACAATGAGATAAGCAGCTTCCAGGTAACTAAAATAGGAAGCATGTGCTACTGCCCATATGGATACTGAATGTTGCTAAGTAAACCAAATTGCTTTAGGTGTTTTGTCCTGACATCCTCTCTCCCCTTATTTGATATTAATTTTGGAATATAAAAAGGATTTAGCACACCCTGAAGCTCTTTTTTGCTTTCATCTGTATGACTGAAAACTATACTTAGATGTAGATGAGAAGCAGACATTTCATATTAACACCCTTTGCACATTTTTCTGAAATGTACACATTGAGAGGTTTGGCAGATGGACTAAGCATGGAGTATGGATAGTTAAAAAGCAGTGAATTTCAACCACATTAATAACTTGGGAAAGGTTGTTTATAATATACTAATTAATTCCATGAACTTGATTGATTATTGTGACTTTTAAGACTAAAATTAACTTTTTAGAGTCACAAATCCTCTCTGTCTCTGTCTCTCTTTCTTTCTTTCTCTCTCTCTCTCCCTCTGTCTGTGTGTGTCTGTCTGTGTATATGTGTGTTTGACTCAGTTGAGTATTTTAATCTTTTACAATATTCACCATGTACACATGTTTGTAAACTACTTTTATAATTCCAAATTTGCTATACCCCTGAAACAATAATCCAGAGCCATCATCTTAGATCAAAATCCTAATATTTGGCCAACACCATATGCCTGGGTAAAATCTCTTAGTCATTGTGCAGATCTTTTTGAGTAACCTGCCATTTAGCATACGGAATAAATCCACCTCAAACTGAACTGGAGCCTAAGCCCTACCCCGAACAAGTCCGTCCTGCCATCTGTCATAACCCTGGAACACTGAAATGTAACTGTCTTTCAGTTTGTAACTCATATCCCTGAAATTCTCACCTACCTCAGACAGAAATGCATATTCACAGAGTCTTTGTTCTTAATAATGATTAACTCTGGAACTTGAAACCATGTCCTGACCAAACCCAAGTATAAGTTTAAACATGGAACCAATCTGTAGTCTAATTTGGAGATATTAATTCACATTTCCTCAAGATGGGTGGGCATGGTGTTTACAACTAATGTTCCAAAGAACTTTAAAATAAGACTCAGCTGTCACAGAACAAGGAGCTGGTTTTTTTTCTCTGTGTATTCGTATTTTCACAGTAAAAACATCAGTAATTCACACTGTGATATTTCCACTGACATTCGATTAGGGCTGAGAAGTTAATGAGGCCTCTCTGACTGAAAACAGCATTCATTCAACCACTGTGTGTTATGGACAGCAAGGGGCATTCTAGAATCTGATGGAAGACTTGCCAAGTGTCCCAGGAGCCCTTGCTATTACAACAGGCATTTAAAACCCAACCTCAATCAATTCACAAAACTCAAATAATCCGTCCTGAAAACATTTTCATTGATTGCTTTAAAGGGATAAAGGAGGAATTCAGGTGAACCTGATTATTTCATAGAATTTTTATGCCATTTATTTTCTTTACATTCACTTAAGGATGGTTTGTGTTATACAGTTTGGGTTACCTGTATGCAAAATTCAGCTACATCTTTATTCAGAAATGCATTCATCTTCTCTTTCCCTCTTCTTCTCTCTCTCTCTCCCTCTCTATCTCCCTCTCTCTCTCTCTCCTCCTTCCTGTACATAAAGCATATCTTCCTACATCTCATCGATTCAGATCTTTTCAGCAGAAAGTGAACCAGGTGATTCCATTAACATACATTTGATACAGCTGTGCTCAATATTTACCTGGAAACTCAGGTAAAATTATCCAGCTCTAGGTCATCCTGAGGATTTCATGAAAGCAGCCAAGTCATATCACAATAATGGGAAGATAAACCGTCCAAAATGAACTTCTAATGGAATTCTCAACAGGGTGCATCACTTTACAGTACTCAGAAAGCCACAGATCTCTTAAAGAACGTTTCTGATACCCAGTGAATTTGAATTTTACCCTCTGCCACTCACGACTTAGCAGAGAACTCTCTGAGAGGCAGTTTTGTGTGTATTGTGAGTTTTTGCTCCTGTGTGTTCAAATAGTAATAAACAGAAGCCTTCTCCCACCCCCAATAGACTTGCTGCACAGGGTCATCCCACAACTTCCATTCTGGGTCTTTTCCACACTTACAGTTTGAGTCATTTCAACCAAAACCAAATTCTCAGGTGGCTGAGCACAGAAATTCTTTACAAAGCAGTCTCACATGATCATTTTTCATCTGAAAAATGAAGGGTGAAATTTGAAATAAGTAATAACTTATTTCCAGACAGAGCAGCACAGAACATTGTTTTTAAGAACCATTTTAATAAATGCCTTCGTAAACATTCATTGAGATTTGATTATTTTGATGAACGTATTTGACCTGATGAGAGATCAAACTTTGTGCAAATCTAGGAAGAACTGGAACATGGGTAGTGTTTTTTACAGCACATGAAAAGAATTATTTAATTTTACGATCTGGGAATAAATTGCAAGTATAAATCCATAGTTTCTAAGGATTAGAAAATTGAAAGTTACTAATCATGAGTATTTTTCTTTTAAGTAGACTAACTTTTATTATGTGTGTGTGTGTCTGTGTCTGTGTCTGTGTGTATGTGTGTGTGTGTGTAGCATGGGAGTCTAGTGTGCCGTCAGAGGCCAGAAGTGTTCACTGCATCCCGTGGACCTGGCATCACAGGAGGTTTTGAGCCACCGGTTGTGGGCCTTGGGAAGCAAACATTGTTCTGCAAGAACAGCATGCTCTCTTCACCCCTGAGTCATCTTTCTAGTCTTTGATTCTTGACTGTCTCTAAACTGGTGCCCTTTACCTAAAATTACAGAAAGGGTACATAGAATTTGATGTGAGTGACATTTTTAGACAATTTTAGTCAAGTTTATCTTGCCGGAGAATACAAAAATAACTAGATAAATGTTTGCATACATGACTTGAAATTGGTATACTATGGAGATTTTTAGATACTTCTGTCTCTTTTTTAACCAGTTGCTTGTCTTTGGAATTGCCCTAAATATATTAAGCATTCTTTCTATTTGTGTGTGTGTATACATGTACACATACGCACATGTACGTGTACATGTAGATGTCAAAAACCAGTCTCAAATGTTCTTATTTGAGGGCCGTATGCTCTGTTGTATATATTATGTTTTATTTATTAATTATTATTTTATATGTATGAGTGTGTTGACAGTATGTGATAAGTGCACAGACGTCCTGTAATGCCTGCAGAGGTCAGTGGAGGTCAGGCTGTGCTCTTAACCATGGAGTCATCTTTCCTGCAGGTCTTGTTCTTGAAGACAGCTCTTAGTAGCCTGGAATTTTAGGGTTGGGTAATGTGGGATGATCAAGAAGCTCCAGCAAGCAGCCTACCTCTACCTCCTCCATACATATGGTGGTTTGAGTGAGAATGTCCCTCAGAGGCTCTAAGTATCTGGACACTTTGTCCTCAGTAGGTGGTGCTGTTTAGGGGAGATCTTAGAAGGTGTAGCCATGCTGGAGGAAGCACATCACTGAGGACGGGTTTAGAAAGTTGTTAAGCCTTGTGGATCTTCAGTCACTCTCTGCTTCCTGTTCCTGCTTGAAGAGGTAAACTCTTAGCTTCTGCTTCTACTCCAGCCACCTCTGCCGCCATGCCTCCCAGCCATGATGGACTCTTGCCCCTCAGTAACCTTAAGCTAAATAAATTCTTCTTTTTATAAGTTCTCTTCACCAGTGTTTCTATCAGAAACAGAAAAGTGATAAATACAGGATTGGAATTGAAACTGCTAACCACAGTGAACTTCTGTTATCTACATTTTTTTTATACCTGAGTTCTGGCAATCAAGCTCCAATTCTTGTGCTTATAAGGCAAGCAATTGACAAACTGTGCTGCATCTCCAGCCCCTAAATAAACACTATTAAAAATTTATTTCTTTACTTTGGTAAACTTTTCCTCTTCCTCAACATCACTATCAGCCTAATCCTGCTGATAGGTGCAATTCTATCTTTGGTGCTTCTTAGTAAGATGATTATATATTGATTGGTACATGGACTATATATACACATATCCTGTGTAAGTACGGCTGTGCTTACGGCGTCATTCCTCTCTGTTTCCTTTTATAGACGGATCCATGCTTTGGTAACACTGCAAACTATGAAGGCCCTTTCAGAAAGCTAATGTTTTGAGGTCCTTCATATTGATACTCTATCAGCAATGCAGTTAGGAATGCCTTGTGCATGTCTCAAAGGAAAAGGATACACACATTTGATTTGCCATGTGGGGGTTCAGCTGTCTCTTTTGAAACACATATTAATGTGCAATATTTGTTAGTTGACTGAACATTTTTATCTTCCCAAGTACAATATGTATGTAATTTGTCCCCCTTGTTCCACAAAAAGCTTCAGTGAACTTAATACAGTGTTGAACAGAAATGAAAGCAGTGTCTTTGTGTTCTCTGCTTTTCCTTATCAATCACAGGTATGTGTTTGAGTCCCTGTGTGGGTACTTGCAGCCCAAGAGTGCATGTACCTGTGGAGGCCTAAGGAGGGTCAGATCCCCTAAAGGTATAGTTACTGATAGTTGTGGGCTGACTGATGTGTGCTGGGAAACAAATTTCTGCCTTGTCTAAGAGCAGAGTGTGCTTTGATCTGCTGAGTCATCTCTCCTGCCTTTTCCCTATTTCCTGCTGGGCATAAGACTTTGCATGCCCAAAACAGGTACTGTAGAATATATGTAGTTAGATTGGATATATAAGTAACCTTTTTGTATGAAAAGTTTGGATTCTTTTCAAGATCTAGTAACATACAATAGTAAATCATGTATAAATCCTTCATCATTGAAAAACATTGAATGCTTTGTCTTTAATTTCTTCACATACTGACTCATGTGGACTTCACAACCATCTTAGGTTGATCTGTATTGTTTAATCCATGGTGACTGTTGTTAATTATACTCTTTATGTTTTTCATCTCAGTAACCAAAGAGAGAGGCTGTAATTTCCTGTGCTCATGAGTGTCTTGCCTAGTTTCAGTATTGGCTAATATTAGATCTACATCATGACAAACATAAGATTAATTTCTGTTTTCTGAGGTTTCTGTAAAATAGCAGATAATTCATTCATTAGAGGATGAAAGCATTTGGAAATTAAACTATGTTAGTTGGGCAATTTCTCAGATAGACTTGAAAGCATAATCTATTTCTCTTTTCATATATCAATTTTACTTTTTTATTTCATATGTTGTCAAGATGATACATATGTATGAAACTCTGTGTTTGTTCAAGATGGGTCAGCCTCCCCCTCTGTCCTCTATCTGTGCTCCCTTTTATTAATATTTGGATGCTGTCAAAACAAATCATAAACAAATTTGTTATCTTAAACAGAACACCTTAAAGGTTTGTAGGTCACCAATTCTGCCACAGACTTGGTTACCCTGATTTTCTATTTAATGTCATTGGAAATAATTCAGCTATCACCAAAGCTGTGTCCTAACATGATGTCCTTAAAGCTATTTCTCCTTTAAAAAATAGAGCCATTTTATTCTGTGATAATATAAAGTATTTATTTACCTATTTCTTCAATACTAGGCGTGGCTCATACACAGGAACAAATTCCACCTTAAGCTACCACCTCTGTCATATGTTTAGAACTAAATCTTGACATTCACCCTTGATTTCACAGACCTAGTTTCAGTGAGCGAATTGATACCATGAAGAATCATTTAGATATTTAAAGAGGTGGGCTCTTTTCCTTCCTCTAAGCATGATAATGTTGTTAACAAATTTTTAACACTTTTTTTGTAAACTCTGATTTAAGATTTCGAGCCTATGATCCATATAGAACTTGGCAATTGTAGACTGGTCCGACTTAAAATCTGGATATCTCTGGCATGAGGTCAGCACTGAAGAAGCAAAAGGAGCAGGGGGTGGAGTGGAGGCACATGCTAGTAATCCCAGCACTCAGGAGGCCGTGGAGAAAGGATAGAAACCTTGAAGCCACAGTACAAAGCATGGCAATATTCTGTCTCATAAAATCAAACTATTTCCCCAACAGAAAAATGAAAGTAGTTTGCGGGGGCTGGATATGCAGCTCTGTGGTATGACAAAGCCTTCAGTGACATGCTTAGCACTGCCAAGAATGGAACATGGGACTGCATTTTATTTCCATCTCAGAAATAGTAGCTCTCAGTGTGTTCTCTGATTCTTCTTGCATTGCACACACTTGCTATTAAGCAGAAGAATGCTTGCCCAGGGAAAGAAACACCTCTGTTATCCCATCAGCAGTCAAAAATTTTAAAAGAGATTCAGTTTGCTGTTGAAAGGGATCCCACATATTCTAGGGCAATTTGCTAAAATTCTTTGGTTCCTCATGTTAGGTAGTTCATTTATCAAAATAAATCATAGCTTAATTCAGAATGCCCAAATATTTAGTGCTTCTTGTGACGAATATGTGCAATGTGTGTGCTAAAGTCCCTGGATATCATTTCAGGTACTAAACAAATTATCCTCCTTCCTGTTTTTCCTAAAAACTAATAATCATGGTCAGAGGTTCTAGGGTAAAACTCAGGATGATTGTTGCCACAACCAGGTGAGATATACCACCTGCCCATTCTACCCAATTTATAGAGACAAATCATAATCAGACAAAAGTTAATGAGTTTGGCCACAATAGGAAAATTAACAGATAAAAGAGTACAGTGAACTATGAAGGTTGCTGTTATTGGTAATGGCATCACCTTTGGGTTTACATTAGAAAGGAGCTGCAGCTGGGATAAGAGGAAAACACATTGGTCAGTCATCCTCTGGTCTAGTTGATCATGGGTTTGTGTTCCTAAAGGTTGTGCCAAGGAGCTCTTATGGCAATCAGAGAAGAAAGCTTTATATCTGTCATAACTTATGGAGATCATGGCAGCTCCCACTCCAGGACCCTTTCTGCCCTACCGTGCTGCAATGCCTTCATAAACAAGTGTCCTGGCTTGAGCAACAGTCTGCCCTGAATGGCTTTTCTCATTCTAAAAATCATGGGGTAATAGCTTAGTCCTGTGAGCTTGGTACAACTTAGAATTGGCCAGAAACAGTGTCTCAAAGAGGAAGGTTTTAGAGCAGGCTGGCTTATAGCATGACTACCAGAGACATTGTTTATTGCTTTAACTTATATGGGAAGACCCAGCCTGGATCTGTACCATGCCTACCAGAGACTGTATGAACTGCCTGACTGACATGGGAAGACCCACCCTGACTAGTGGCATCAATGCCTGATTTGGGGCTCTGGACCATTCAGGACTAGCAAAAGCTAGATGATCCTGATACTGATGTGTGGGTGCATGCATTCTCTCTCTGCTCTTGACTGTGGATGTGATGGGATTACCACCTGCTCATGTTCCTGATGACCCACAATAGTGAAGCACATCCAGGTCCTGTAAGCTGAAACAAACTCTTTTTCCCCCGGGTTGCTTTTTATGGGTATTTTATCTCAGCCACAGAAATTAAACTGCAACTCATGGTGAGAGCAGGTTTAGGACAACAACTTATCTCTGTTTTCAGACAGAAGTCAAGGAGTCAAACTCAAAAGAAAGGCAGAGATGCCAGGCTTTTGACATACTATTAGATATGCCATGGAGTTTGATAAACTCCACACAGTTTGTCAAAAGCAACTTCTTCACGCCTGTTCCACTACAAGGAACTACTGGTTTTAAAAATAATAGTCTTTTTTTTTCTAGCATATTTTGATGAAAGAGTAGAGCACACACAGTGCTGGAGCATTTCAATAACAGAAATTTGACTGCATGTGGTATAGTCATGGGAACTTGTATTGAACATTTAAAAAGACGAACAGTAGGTAATGAAACTTCAGGACTATAGGCCTTGGGTTGTTTCACGAAAAATAACACAACCAAAAGAGAGAGTAAATGAATTAGGTGGGTGATAAATATATTTGGAGCAAATCATTTTCTATCATCTATTCAAAAATCATGAGCAATCTTTGTTACTAAGGTGACTCTCTCCATCTGTATAAACTTCTCCCACAAGCCTTTGAGAGTAGGAGCAGGCCACAACCCCCAAAACAGACTATAACTTGATATCCCTACTTTCATATTTAGGGGCAAATTTTTTCAACACTTAGGAAACAGTGTCGGGTGGTCAGTTTATTTTATCCTAGACTGGCTCTTCAAATCCACCTTCTGGTGTTGTGCTTAACACCATGACCAAAATTTGCTCAACTACTATTTTTACACAGCCTGACCCATGTGTCCAGCTATAGTTGCACCATGAGAGTGAGCTGGACCCTTGCACATCCACTAACAATCCAGAAAATGCCCCACTGACATGCCACAGGCCAGACTAATTGAAGAAATTCCTCAGCTGAGATCCCTCTTCCCTGATATCTGTATTTGGGTGAGGTTGACAATTACTATCACACAGGCCTCAATCTTGCAGTGTTTTGCTGACTGGATTGTAGAATGACAATGTGAACAACTGCCCTCTGCTTAACTGGAGACCACTTTGCACAGACATTTTAAGGAGAGCTACAGCACATGGATGAACTTGTAAAATATCCCCTACAGAGATTCTTCTGAATGAATCACATTAATAAAAGTTCCTTCTCTGATTTGTGTTGTCTACGAGAATATCACTCCCTATAGGAGCAGAGAGGAGGTTCCTCCTCCTTTGTTGACATTTGCTGACATAGACTGGGGAATATCACACTGGAAATAAAAGTATGAATGCATTCCTGGCCTAAAGGACAAAGGAAAGAATTCTCAGGACTGTGTTTATGAACCAGATCAACATTATTCACAAGCCCACAATATCCTTATTTGCTGAGGGAAGAGGGACAAACAGCCAGGTAGTGATGTGTGATACAATTTTATTTTCTATGGAAACAGGACACTGAGGTCACCTCTGTCTGGGGCACATGTCAATTCTTGTGCTGGTTTGGATGAGAATGTTTCCCATGGGAAACACAGCACTGCTTCTTCTGCATAATCTGTATCCATGTGTCCCTCTGTCATTGCCATGGGGTCCTTGCAGGAAGAGGCTTCTCTCATTAACAGTAGGCTTACAAGAAGCACTGTTCATAATTTGTTTAAACATACAGGAGTATTTATGTGCTTATAAGACAAATAAACAGTAAAAAGATAGATTCACAGGAACTGTAAACAGCCTAGCTGGCTTGCCACAGTGTGAAAGTCAAACAGTGTAGCTACTGAATTGCAAATGTAAAGTGTATAACGTGCATAGCATGGTCACACACATACGCACACACACACACACAGTGTATATATTGTATTTCTTATCTTTCTCTTTCTATGAAAGCATCTTAGGGAAGAAAGTATTGGTTTCAGCTTACAATTCCAAAAGGATAGATTCCATACTGGCAGGGAAGGCACCCGGCCAGGAGCAAGAACCAGAGAGACCAAATCATATCTACAAATCTTTCTACAGGAAGTAGAAAGAGAACAGGAAATGGGGTGGGGTCATTAAAACCTCAAAGCCCACCCCAAGTGATATACTTTTTCCAGCAAGACTTTTCCCCCTAAAGATTCTATGATATGAAAGATACATATATAGATATAAACATACATACATAATACATATATACATATATAGGTAGATAGATGATAGATACATACATGATTGATAGAAACATAGATACATAGGTAGGTAGAGATAGGAAGATGATAGATAGATGACTAGATGATAGATGGATACATGATAGATAAATGATAGATATATAGATGATGGTTACATACATAGATAATAGATGCTAGATACATAGATGATAGCTAGAAAGATAATAGATGGATAGGTGATAGATGGCTAGATGATAGATACAGGATAGATACATAGATGATAGATAATAGATAGGTGGATAGATATCATTTGATAATATCATCACATTGCTGCTAAATAAAATAATTATATCTGTCGCGTCTGTCTCTCGTCCAGCAAGGAAAACGTGACCCCGGACTCTTCCAAAAGCAGTTTATTCAGGAACCTTGAACAACCTTTTTGCTTCTTAACTTTCTAACTTTTTCTTCCCTTCTTACTTCTCCTGACTTCTCCTTCTCCTTCTCCTGCCTTACTTCTCCTTCTGAGTATTTCTCCTTGCTTCTCCTTCTCCTTCTCCTCCCGGGGAAAGCCCGCCACAGAGTTAAATTCCCTCCTGCCAGCCAACCCCAAACTACCACGTGGTGAAAGCAGATAGGAGCACACAGGCGGAAGCAGGGCCAGACCTCAGCCACAGCCAATTATGGAGCTGTTTGCTCCAGAGAGCGCCCACCTCGGGATGGTGGGGGGCGGGAGCAGGCGCCATCTTTAAGACGCAGTAATCCGTGGCTCTCTACATATATCCACTCTTTCCTATTTCTGGTTCATACTGGATTTCAGAGCAAGTCTAAAACGAATGATTGTTTTAAAGACAGACAAAGGAAAACTATGAGGAAATCTCTGATTTATGGAACTTTTCGAAAGAATTGATTATAAGCTTCCAAATGGAAAAAATAGGATAATTTTTTCTAAATATATTGAGATTTGAAATCTCTATGAATTTATCCATCATATATAAGATAGCTAAATGTAAAATGAACAAATGAATAGGGTTGTGGAAATGGTTCCTTGGGTAAGAGCACTTGCTGCTTTTGCAGAGGACCTGGGTTCAGTTCCCAGCACCCATGTGGCAGATAATGTCCCTTAATACTCATCTGTAGCTCCAGTTGCAGAGACCAAACAGCCTCTTATGGCCTCCACATGGACTGCACATACTTGGTGCAGCTACATATGTGCAAGCAAAACACTTATACACGTAGATGAAAAATAAAAATATTTTTCAAGTTCTGTGTTCTCAAGATTGCACAGTTCTTCCTTTTTCTATCCCCTTGGGTGGCATGCTCAACATTTGTGAGGGATGGAATGATGGCTCAGCATTTAAGAGTGCTTCTCACTCTTGAAGCCAACAAAGAGTGAGTTTCCAGCACCCACAAATGACCATTGACCATGTATCACTTGTTAAATTTTAATGTGAATTATCCAGCCCTTTCCTAGGATTAAGATATAATTTAGGAGCATTCACTGTAAATGTAAATAGAGGTTTTTCATCCTCCCCAGTCTCTCTGTGAATAGCGGTTTGTAAGACAGGCATACTTGTGGGCGCCCCTTGTTACTGGAAATGTGGGATCCCCACCTGGGACATTCTGTGTTACCAGGGAAATTAGTGCTCCCATTCAATGTTTGTAGTGTGTATGTACTTTCCTTTTACTGTGATAAAATTCTTGGACAAGGGCAGCTTTCAGAAGAGTTTATCTGGTTGACAGTTCCAAAGGGTTAAAAGTCCATCACGGTGGAGGAGACATGTCAGAGGAGACTGCCCAAGCAGAAAGCTCAAGAGCTGTATGTTCAGTCACAGGGAGCACACTGAGAAAATTTCAAAGGAGGCCATGGTTATAAACTCTCAAAGACATGTGTCCCCCAGGATCCTGCACCACCCGAACCTCTACAGTGCCACTAACTAGGGCCAACTATTGGAATATTTGGAGGCTATAAAGGACCTTCTCTTGCAAAAGACCCCACACTGTTGTCAGTAAAGGACTGCAAAAACAGACTCCACAGAAAGCTTTGGGACTAATATTTAATACTAATACTTGCCGTAAAGAAAAACCTTACAGCAAGGAAACTGCAAATCTATGCAGTTGCCTGGACAAGAAAACAGAGAGAAAGGCCATGATGTTTGAGTTAAATCTGTAAGAAGATCAGCCACATGTCACACAGGTGGCCATGTGATGGACAAAACTTCAGAGAAACACTTTCAAAGCCCAACATAGCAGAAAAGGCAAAGGCTTACTCAAGCCAGCAGCCAGAAGAGACAGAAGGAAGAGAAAGAAAAGGTTTTCTGTTTTGAAAAACTGTCAAAAGTGAGCTAGCTTAAACCAGTCCTGTGGCTTTGGGTCCATTACCCATTGTATTCAGGGTGAGGTTTGTAGAAGGGAAAAGTTCTTTATTCCATTGAAGGAATAACTGTTCACATCATCAGTTTAGCATACATTAGTTCAATCCTCCTCTCTGAGGGTGAACACACTTGTCTCCTTGATTAAACTACGGCTCCACATAAACCTTTTAAATTCCATTTTCTTGACCATACAGAACAAGGTTTTCCTTCACGGACCCATAGTGCAACTGAACCACACCCACCAGGAGAGAGGCGTTTTCCAATGGGAAACAGAAGCTACTGGTTTCAAAGAGGTGTAGTTCTTCTAGTCTGCCTAGTGGTACTTGTTCCTGCTAAACTTGAGAATTTCTAACTGTTTCACAAAACAGCTCACTTGATTTTTTTAAAAGAAATCCATGAATTCAAGAAATAGAGGGGCTAGAGATATGGTTCAGCATCAGGTCCTCTTCCAGGGTACCTTGGTTTGGGTCCCAACATCCTCATGATAGCTAAATACTATCCATAACTCCATTTCCAGAAGTGCTGAATCTATTGGCCTCCCCTAGAAACTGCATTTCTGCAGTGCTTACATATATACACTACTTACATGCACACTATCCCCAAATATTGGGTTATGAATCTTGCCACTAGGGACAAGAAAAATAGAAGAAATCCTTTGAATCTGACTGTGAAATAAGGCCATTTGGAGCTTGCAGACAAAAATAAGAGAATTCCAGTTAATATCCGTTCTGTCTTTGCGAAACAACTTACTAATTCTTACAGTAACTACATTACTTCATTTTACATTTCTTGAGACAGAATTTTATGAGTCCCAGGCTATCTCAAACTCCCCTCACGTCTCCAAAGATGAATTTGAACTGATCTTCCAGTTTGTGCCTCCCAGTGAGCAGGACCTTCAAGGATGTGTCACTATACCATGGCAAAACAATCACTATTAAATCAAGTGTGGTTTTGATGGGGGAGGGACTAAGGCCCCACTCCTAGCTAAGGAGTTGTTGGTAGTTGAAGCATATTCAGCAATACAGAGTCACTCTCTTTGGGCACGTGACCACTGGTAGATTGGTCACCTACCCATGGACAAATAGCATGTACTGGACTCAGGGTCTAGTAGTAATAATAAGAATAATTAATATTATTATAATTTTAAAAATAAGGGTCAGGAGTGATAAGGTGGTCAGGTGGGGTATGAGATTTTAAAGGCAATAGTGGTTGTGTAAGGTGAAAATACATTGCACACATACATGAAATTTTCAAAGAATAAATAAAATGTTATTCATGCAATCATATGGGGTTGCCCACGGATATAAACGAGGTTACTAAAAATAATGACAAGGGAAAGAAATCTCACTCTCAGGGTCAGAAGTAAAACAAGAATGTAATTGATAAGGCAATATGCATCAATATGTCAGATATTCTTAGAGACTTAAACTGCAGGGGGTGGTTAGAGTATTGACTCTTTTTATTTCATGATCTTTCTGAAAGACATTAGACTATGGGACTATCAGTTTTTGCTTTGAAATCAATTATATGTTCAATACAAATGAATCTCTTCGAGACACTGATTATGCCGAGTTCTAGAATTAGTTGAAAATAAACTACAATTCTGCATCCATAAACTGCAGTATTAAGATCCACAGCTTTTTTAATTGGCAGTCTCGTGAAGATGGTTAAGTTCATTTTATAATTAGTCTTTGATACTGACACACACACACACGCACACACACACACACCCAAAGTGCTGATTTCCATGTATTGTTTTTTCTCCACATTTATGCCAATTAATAGTATTAAAGTTACTAAAATTCAGTTTGGGGCTAGAGAAATGACTCCTAGGGTAATAGAGTGCAAGACTCTTTCAGAAGACCTGACTTTAGGTAACAGCACTCAAATTTAGTACTTAACAACCTCTCAGCACTCTGGCTCCTAGGGATCTGATGCTCTCTTCTGGCCTCCAAAGGCTCTGTGCTAACGTATACATCCCCACACACAGACAAAAGTCACATTTGCTTTACATTAATGAACTCAGATGAGAAAACAATGCAGTAACAGAATAAGAATCAAAGGTTGGATGCTACTGTATGCAATTTGAAAGTAAAGATCTCTTGGTGGCTTTATTTGGATAATAACTACTAATAACACATCTACACAAACAGAATTGACTCTACACAGCAATTGAAGCAACATTAAAATATTTCATTAATACTTCTCCTGGATGAACAGCTAGTTATAATCTGGGGTGTCTCATTTGAAACCTAATGAAACATCGCAGCAAGCACCTTTGGAGCATAAGACTGATTTTGCCGAGAAAGGGGAGGATACATTTTCTTTTGAGTCAATGTTTAACTTGCTTAATCTTGCCTTTCAAATTAGGCAGCCTTGAGATGCATGGTTCTGAAATGAATCTGAGCTGTCAGATCACATGGGCACATATCCTCGGACTATATATTAATGTATGTGTATATATAAATATAATATGTAGTGATCCATATATATAAAATGTATGCAGTACTTCAATAGATCTTGTAAGTTTAATCAGTTGGCACTGTGTATTAATATTGGTTAAATTATTGATCACTCAATAGATTATGCTTATGATATGTTGAAAATCTGTATCCCTATTTTTTATTGTTTGTGGGTGTGGTATAAGGGCTTGTGAATATGTGTACGCAAGTGAATGTCAGAGGAGGATATTGGGTCTTCCTTTATTGTCTCCCCCGCTTTATTTGAGGCAAGGTCTTCTGGTAGAGACAGCCATCTTTGAGCTCGCTGTGTGTACCATACTGGTCTCAGTCTCACAGAGATCCACCTGCCCCTTCGTGCTGCATGCTGGAATTAAGAGAGCCCATGACCATGCCCAGTGCCCCTTATCTTCTGAGGAATTTCTTCTACTCAGTCTACCAAGTATACTAGGGGCTTTTCTGTATCTGTGCTAAAGCACCATAAACCACAGCAACTTACAGACAATTCTTATTGCAGTTCCAGTTCCACGGGGAGAAGAGTCTGTCATGGTGGGGGAGACATGGTAGGAGGCCATTGGAACAGGAAGTAGAGAGAGACAGATGAGACGTGGGCACTAGGCTTATGCGCTCTCAAAACCCACTCCCTCTGCCATGGTTCCTTCTGCCATGGCCGCATCTCCTGAAGGTTCCAAGACCTAAACCGGGACAGAGTATTGAAATGCTTGAACCTATGGGGAACACCTCCTTCAAACCACCACACCAAAGAAGCTAGGTTGGATGGCCAGTGACATCTTGGGATCCCTGTCCTGTCTCTACCTTCCCAGGTCCGGAGAAAGTACAGCCATGCAGACTTTTTTATATGAGTGCTGGGGATTTGAACTCAATTCACCATGCTCATACCACAAGTGCCTCTAACCACATATCCATCCCCTCTACTCTTGAAACCAATTTTTTACGAAAAGAATGCTGACCACAAAAACTAAAAGAGCCACTGTAAATCTTTCAGAAAATAGACCAAATATGTTGTGTGGTAAGTTTCTCTGAACTGAGACATAGATTGTGGAAGCAGGAAGAAATTTAGTGAAACTCACAAGAAATTTGAAAATCATCAGAAAGCTCACAAAATTTAGAAGGCAGAAGATGCCCTGACATCTTATAAACAGTCAACAATGGCTGAGATAGAGGACAACCTTCCGTGGTCTAACTGCCTGCCAGTGACCAAGATGCTGCTATGTTTCAGCCTTTGTGAATTCTCACTCAGGCAGAGATGTGACTTTAAAATACTACATTGATTTTTAAAACTGTACGTGTATCAGTGTATTGCCCACGTGTAAGTAAGTGCACCCATGCTGTAAAATCCTTGAGGAGGCCAGAAAAGGGTGATGGATCCTGTGGAAGTGGAGTTACAGATGGTTGTTAGCCACCTTGTGGGTGCTGGGAATCAAACCCAGGACTTCTGCAAGAGCAGCCTTACCACTGAGCTATGTCTCCAGTGGTGGAATAGCAACCTTTATGATGCACCCATATGTAAGGTCAATAAACTCATTAGTTCCTCTAGCTGAACGTAAGAGGGATCACTGCTGCCTTCTATGATTTTGTCGGGGTTGATAGAATAGACTTTCAACCAGTGCAAATATCTCTGAGCCAAGATCAACACAAAAACCATTATATGAGGACATATGTCAGATGCATTTACAAATATTAGACAACATTAAGAACAAGATAGGCAAGGTTTGAATTGAGAAAGAAAACACTTCTGACTAAAATCTCACACAAAACATTTGTAGCTAGTATATTTAAAAATTGATTGCATCAGGCAGGCACAGGTTTTAATCCAGGTAGAACCATGTGGATCTCTTTAAGTACTAGGGTGTTGGGCTCTCAGGGTGTTAAAATGAAGATGGAGGTATCCATCAAGGAATTTAAGTAAGCAGTTGGTACTGAATTTTTTTAAATGAGGGTAAAATTCAGAGCTGTGTGCAGGATAGGTAAGCACTCTACTATCCTAGGATATATCCCAGTACCTTGTTTGTTCTTGAGACAGGGTATCACTTTGTAACCCAGACAAGGCTCCAGTTTTTATAATCCTCCCTACTCAGGAGGTGAGATTATTAGGATGTGCCACAGAGTCCAGCTGGATGAGCTTTACAAGGATCTATTAGCTCAGGGGGAGGGGAGGAGAGAGGGTCACAAATTCTAGTCCCCTCTGAGCTACATATTGAGTCTGTGGCCAGCCTGAAACAATACAACCAGACATTGTCTCAAAGCAAAACAGAATGAGCTGTATGACCTCTCATTTTCCTTCTAAGACTTTTACAGCACCATGAATATCACACCTATGCCGAATCTGTATTCTTACATGCAGTTTCTATGTATTCTTTGATGGTGAAAAATAAGAATTCAAATTAACCTTTAAATAGTCTCATTTCAAACATGAAACCCAGAGTTGTTTTCTCTAAGTTGTCAACATGAAATACCTGGTTTAGTTAACCTTTCTTCATAGCAATTAAAAGTGATAATGTGTGTGTGTGTGTGTGTGTGTGTGTGTGTATGCACACGTGTTTCTCAGTGTGGATGGACAGAGGGCAGAGGACAACCTCAACTGTCTACCCTTTCTTTACACCCTGCTTTGGATAGGATCCTCATTGTGTTTGTGCTGTATAAGGCAGGATGCCTGGCCAGCTTCTGCAGACTCTGTCTACTCCTCCCATCTCTGTGTGGAGATGATGGGACAATTGTTCAAAGTTCCCAGGAAGGAAGAAAATAGGTGTGAGTTTCTTCCCTGATTCCAGAAATACAAGGCTGAACCGTACGCCTGCAGGTGGAGTTGTGCTCCACTAAGTAGTGGTGTTGTGTGCAAAGCAATTCAGGGTAAGAATTCCAAGGCAATTTACAGATGAATGGGGCTTTTCTGAGGTCCCAGGCTTGTGCTGAATGCTCTGTAGAAGGCAAACAGGTATGGAAGTGTAAATCCCTTTCAGGTGTACTTAAGTTGGTGATATATGTGGCCTGAAGTGTGTATAGCTCCTTGGTAGAGAGCTTACCTAAAAGAGCCCTGGGTTCCAGCTCCAACACCAGGAAATAAATCAGCTAAAATACTAGAAAGGCCTGGAGAGATGGCTCAGCAGTTAAGAGCACTGAGTGCTCTTTCAGAGTACTAGGATTCAGTTCCCAGGGCCCACATGGTGGTGCACACTCCATGAGTGTGCTAACTCCAGCTCCAGAGTATCCGGTGTCCTCTTCTGGCTCCTGTGGGCATCGCATGCAAAGGGTGCCCTTACATACATGCAACAAAGCAGTCAAACACATAAAATAAAAATACATTAATCAGTAAAGAGATGGAGAGAAAATATTGGAAAATACATAAACAATACATAAACCAGAAACAGATTATAAGAACAGTCTGGAAACACTATTTAATTCTTGCTAAATCTCAGCTTTTACAACTATTTTAATGTGTTAAAGCAGCACGGGATCCATTTTCTCAACATGCAGATGTTTCTTCCCCACATTTTCAAATGTTGGTGTAATTTCATGCATATTAATACCATTCTAGTTGAGTGGACTGGACTGGTGGAATTCATCACAGAGACCTCGTTCACTTTTGAACCTTGCCCCTAGCAATGTTTTGTCATGAAAATTAAAATCCTTGTGGATTGCAGATATTTTTATAAAATACACTCACAGGATTATGACAACAACCATGTTTACCTTGCAAGTTCTTGTGTTTCTAGTTTTGATATTAGTTATATAGAAAGGACAGAATTTTCATCAAAGAGAGATGGGGATGGAGGCTTTTTGCTGAAGACCTGGGATGGCCCTTACAGGACTGGGAAGATGGCCTATTTAAAAATTCAAGGAAGTCCAATGCAATGTAGTCAGCCATAGCCCTGTGTCAAGATGGAGCTGTGATATAAGTGATGTATGGCATTACAAAGAATGCTTCTATGGTTTCTCTTGTTGGTCTTTTTAAGACAGGCTCTCCCTGTAGTCCCAGCTGTCCTGGAACTCATTATGTACACCAGACTGGCCTTGAACTCACAGAGATCTGGCTGCCTCTGCAAGTGCTGGGATTAAAGGCCTGTGTAACTATGGCCAGTTAAAGAACATTGTTTGACTCAAACTGCTTTTTTTCCCCATGGTCTCCCAAGAGTTCATTACCATAAAACTTTTGTATCAATTACCTTCAAATTTACGCATGGATTGTACAAAAAAAAGCATATTTAACCTATCAGTTTTGCATATCTTCCCAGCATGTTTATGTTAAACCATGAATGACTCTGCTTAGAAAAAATGATTTCTGTCTCTAACAAATGCATTTATCAGTGCTTTCTATGATCATCATAACAAATCTAGATTTCTGTTTGCGATTTTCAATGCTCATGCCCTTGCCCAGATTATTATCCTGTAGTTTTGTCTGGTCTTCTTACTGTCCGAAAACTAGTCTTATCCTGATTCCATCGAGGGACATTACTATTAACAGTTGGTCTTGGGTCATTGATTAAACTATGCATATGTATGTGTATTAGTATGCCTGACTATGCTTATGGAAGTGTGTGTGAGGGGGTGTTGAGGGGGGTGAATCTCTCCATCCATGTATATATGGATGGTTACATGTGCATATTATAGTTGATACATGAGCATCTTTAGGTGCATGCATTCATTAAATCCCGTGAGTGGTACTCAGGTGACTTTGGGTGTGCTCTGGGAGCTGCAGCAGAGACCTGCCCGCCACATTCCATAGCCCTCATCCCTTGTTATCTTCAGAGGACTCCACAAAAAAATTAATTCCTACTGTGCTTATATAAGCAAATCATCTCCTACCAGAACTTGAATTATCAGCTTTCACATGGTCTTACAAAGTCGTAAAAGAACAAACATGTCTGGCTACATCAGACTCTGCTATATTGTGTGGAGGCAAAGTATCATGTAGGATAGACTGCCATCATGGAGGATGACTGTGCATTCCTGATTTCCCAGCCTCCACCTCTCCACTGGCCCTTCCACCTCTTGTTTGCAGTCCATCAAAAATGTGAGGATTTTGAGTCATTCTCTTTAACCCTATGCTATTTAGATAAATGTATTATGCAACCAAAATCTGAAACTGTTTTAACCACAGAGCTGAGCCCAATATGATGTGGTACCCTGTTCCCTCAACACACTGTGAGGAGAATGTGGTTTATGTTTCTTAGCACCAGTGTAGAATAATCACATTCAGGTCACCAAGATGGCTAAGCTGGTTAAGGCTCTAACTGTCAAGCCCCATGAGCTGAGATCCTCAGAGCCCACATAATAGAGGAACAGAACTGATCCCTTCAAATTGTCCCATGACCACCACTTGAGTGCCAGGCACATGTGTACACATACAGACATACACTCAGGCTAAATAAAATTTAAAACTAAATTTTAAAAGAGTCTCATTCAGTGTGCACTCATCCTGGCTATAGTTTTCTGTTATTCTTGTGATTTATCCTGAATAAAACTTGACATCAAGAAAGCTATTATATTAATTCTAAGAGTCTCTTTCCCATCTTTTATTTTTAATTATCAAAGTCTTGGGGGAGGGTTACTGATTTATTAGCTTAATTCCAAAGACAGCAGATCTCAGAAGTCAAGTATTTCTTCAGTAGAAATGTTAAGAGGGTTTGGAGTCCAAAGTATCAGTACACTGAAAAAACTCCATTTGTTTAAAATCTCTAGTGTTACACAATCAAGTGCCTTGCTCCATTAATTTACCAAGAACGAGCACATAAACTAAATTGATCTCGCAAGCAACTGACCATGCTGGGAGTGCACCTCTCCCAGCCATAGTCTTTGCTCTTATGCATGCTGGGTTTCAAATAAATTAGATAACACTCACCAACTTCACAATCTCAAGATTTAAGTCTGTAATTCAGTTGTGTTTTGCAAAATTTTGTCAATGCCAACCACAACTGTCAGCTCAAAACCATAAAAATACTTTACATTGATTGAGTTTGGAGGTTTGGGGGCACTTTGGTGAGGCAGTCCTGTGGAAGGTAGAAGAGAACTTATAGGAGTTGTTTCATGATGAGGGTTCCTTGGATCTAACTCAGATTGTCAGCCTTGACAGTAAGTATCTTTAACCCCTGAAATATCTCTCCAGAATGAAATAACATAGGATTTTTTTTAATTGAGTTGTTTCAATTTTCATACAATATACCTGGATGGTATTTAGAGCCCCTTAATTTAATATATATATATATATATATATATATATATATATATATATCCCTCAGTATGGGTCATTGGGCCCATCAACATTCCCATCTCTGAATCTCTGTAACACATTGTCTTTTTTTCTTTTCCCATGCCAGCAGCCATCAGTTACCAGAAATTTTTACATTGGCTTAGGTTTTCTAAACTACTTCTCCATATCTCTGCTGGGATTCTGTCTGGTTTGAGCTTGCACGGAATTTGTGCATGCTGTCACCATCACTGTGAGATCACAGGAGTAATGGTCTGAAAGTGTTTTTCCCTGTGGTCATCCACATGCTCTGGCTCTTACAGTCTTTCTACCTCTTCTTCTGCAATGATCTTTCCTGGGGGCACAAATTTGAGGTACTGCATCCAAAATGTGTTCCCTTGTGTCTCATGAAGTTTATTCTCCATGCCTTAGAGGGTGGGATCTGGTTAATCCAGCTGGATAAAATGGAAACTGATCTTCCACTTAGAGAGATTTATTTAGCAAAGTTTACAATGTTGCTGGGTACCAGTGGCCCACCCACAAAGTTTACAACAGCCATCTCTTAGTCTTTGCCCTGCCAGCATTTTACTTTCACTCACATGATCCTTAAGATGGCAGGGACATGGGACGTGGCTTCCTGGTTTGTGGCCTTCTGCGTGGGCCCAGGACCCAGCATTTTTCTTCCCACATGGATACAATCTCTGTCTGTCTCTGGGACTGGACACCATGTTTCCTTTTCTTCTTCCCCCTTTCCTTCCCCCTTATTGGTCTGAAGGTGGGACTTGCAGTGGAATGAACCAAAAAACTTCAGAGAGAATCCCTAATTCCCCATACACCTTGCAATAAGAGTTTCAGGAAAGGTTTACAGTAAATCGAACAAATGAAGGTCATGAATGAAGGTGTTTTCAGAGCCAGTGGTGAGAAGATGGACACATCAAGGACATCTCTGCTGTAATCTCAAAGTTGCTCCAGTGTGCTTCTTAGCTTTGGGATTAGTGGAAGCTAGTCATCATGTAAGAGCCCATTCCCTGATCATTGAAATGTCAGACACAGAGGTAGGCAATTAGAGGAACTGAAAATAGCCTCCAGATTTGTACATTCCAGTTCTCCACAGTCATGAAGCTTTACGTAGCATGCCACGTTCCTTAACATGGCTGTGGGGTTTTGGTTTTTAACTGAAAACCTCAGTTTACAGAAAGGTGGCTTTGCCTGGAAACTGCCTGGCCTCCTTTACACCAATTCCTTGATGTCTTGTAGCTCCTTAGCAATGTTCAGCTGATGTCACAAATACAGGGGACGGATTGTCCATGAGACTTAGTCCTCACCAGTCACTCAGAGAAAAGTCCTGTTTCTTTCAGCTCTAATGGTCTGGATTCAGAGACTCCAGGTCTCATAAGGCTGAGTGCCTCTTCAATCTGATTTTTGAACACTGTGCAGTTTCTACTTTTGATGATGAGAGGAATGAACTTTAGAGAATGAAATACTATTAGGAACAGCTGTAAACATCAACTGTCCCATAACCATAGCTTAAATTTAAAAAGAATAGAAATGGAATGGGTCATGGCCCAGTGGTGCACAGCATGCAGAGATTGTGGGTTTTGTTCTCAGCACAAAACAACAGAGAAACAGAAAAGACAAAGGAGAAGGAAATGGTCAAGGAAAAAAAGATGAAGAGGAGAGGAAAAAGGAGAAAAGAGAGAAGGAGGAAGAGGACCAATGAAGCAGAGATAGACGAATGAAGGAGGGAGGGAGGGAGGCAGGGAGAGAGTTAACAAAGAAAGGAGGAAAGAAAGGAGGGAGGGAGGAAGGAAAGAAAGAGGAAGGGAGGGCCCCTTATTTGTGACCAGGAATACAATACTTTTCCTGTAATTCTGGAAGCCTAGACTTCCACAGGGCCTCAACACACACTGACGTTTCCAGATTCAGTGATGTCTGTAGGGTCCTTCTCTGCTCTCCTCTTGGAGGGTATTTGGAAGGAATCTGGTCATGCAGAGAGCTCCCATGCCAGATCCCATAAAGTTGTTCTACAATTGCTTTGTTCATACTCAGCAGCCTGATGTTGTTAGAGGGTGGCCGCAGCCCCATCTTTTCAGGGAGGCCAGCCACAGACAGCATAGAAACTAGTGACTGTCTAGTCATTGAAAACACTCAGACTGGTGCACAAAAATAAAATTAGGAACTAGGTGAGCCAGAAGAGCCTTGAGGGCTGCAGAGAGTGTCCTGGGTTCCAGACAAAACAGTTCGCCCTGTGAATGAATCCTGTTTTCTTTTAACTGGGGAAAAGACAGGATTATCTGATGATTTGTATACATTCCATAAGTTGCATTTGCCAACCATTTTATTCCCAAGCAAACATGATTTATTTCATGATCAGTGGTGTAAAGAGTTTTTCCTAATGAATGCTACAAGTTTAAGAGCAGTTTTGGCATGAAGCGCTAATTAGTGATTGCTAATTCAAAGGAGGGTTAACGTAAAGTCTGCATTTTCCCCAGCACCATTTCTCTGTTCTATATCAGATTCCTGTGATTGCTGGAGAGGCTTGGGTGGATGGGTGGAGTTTGTTTTTGATTTTTCACCCAGAAGCCTACAGTTATACATTTGTCTCTCTGGATACAGAGCATGTTGAGTCCCCATTCAAGCTTGGAGTGTTGATTATCTTTGGGGAATACAAAGGTGTTTACTGGCACCTTTCTTTTGGAGCCAAGACATTGATTTCTGCCATCCAAGTACTAAGCAGACCTGACCCCTCATAGCTTAGGAGATGAGCCAAGTTTGTGAGCGTTTGGGGTGGTATGCTGCAATCCTTACCATTCCTTTCTGGCTTCAGCCCTCACTCCTAGGTGAGACACGAAGCCGTGAGAACGAACGGTCCCTGCATCATTGTGCTTGCTTTCTTCAAATTTCAGAAGCTGATGTCTTCTGGCTCACTCACAGCCTCCTGCCCTCCCTCATACCACTTCTCCACTTTTCCCTCTCGTCGCTTTCATCTCCCTCTCTTCCTCTGGTCCTGTGTCCCTCCCTCCCTTCTGTTCTTCCTTCCACCCATCCTCTCTGCTATTTTCTCTTTGCTTTTCTCTGCTTTCTTTCTTGAAAGCTTATGCAGGACTGATTTGGACACCATCTAATTGAATTACAGTTTGTGGAAAGCATTTAAATCAGCACAATGCTTAGAAATATGTGTAATTTTCAACATGAGTACTCTTCCAGAAAATGACCTCAAGACATTAGAGTAAAGCCAATTTTCCAGGTCAACTTCTTGTGCAGTGATGGCGCAGGGAGGGGAAATGACTGAACACTTTGCCACAGTAATGAGAAAATGGCCTTTCATAGTGTCTAAAGAGGAGGCAAAATTTGATGCCTTGCATAAAATTCACATTTTTAGCTTTTGGGGTCCGTTAAGATTTGTGATATTTGATTAAGGGTATGTGTTGTGGGGTTAAGATGAGTATGGGTGCCCATGGCGGGCAGAGGTGTGGTATCTCCTGGATCTGGCATTAAACATGCTTGTGATCTGCCTGACATGGCTGTTGAGAATCAGACTTGTGACCTCTGCAGCAGTACGATGAGGTCTTAATCATTGGGCCCTCTCTCCAACCCATTTTTAAATTTTAGTGGGCTGGAGAAAGTCCCAGTTCATGGAAACTTGTGGGTAGTTGGGGAAATCTATGTGGGTTGGCTTTGGGATAACATTAAAGGATTATAATTTCTGGTTTTAAAATTTTATATTTTTACTACAAGGAAAAATACAAGGCTTAGGTTTTTTTTGACATTCTTGGAACAGTTACCATGTATGTGTGGTGATTAATACTGAATAAAAGAAATGAATTTTCTTGAGAGGTGACTCAGAAGTTAAAAACACTTGCTGTTCTGGAGAACCTGAGTTCGGTACCCAGCACTCAAATGCAGCTAAGGAATATCTCTATCTACACCTCCAGTTCAAGGAGATCCCACGTCCTCTTCTGGTCTTCCTGGGGATTGCATATATGCAGGTGCACTTGAAAGATATGCAGGCAAAACACTCATACATGTAAAATAAAAATAACATTTTTTCAAAAAAAATGAAAATTAATATGCAAATTTAATCATTCAGAGCAAAAGTCTTTGACATTTAAGCACTAAATCGTGTTAATTTCTTAAGAATTAATCATTTCTAGGAAAAGACAACCTATGCTATTTTTGTGTGGTCACATATTATTTAGGATTTTTATTTATTTGTTTCAAATTTTTACTTTTGCTTAGGGGATGGTGGGAACTGAGCTCAAGTGCTAACGTGTACTACAGAAACACTGAACTAGTAAGCTATATTCACAGCCCATTTTCATTTTATAAAGCAGGACTTTATTAAGTTTCTCAGGCAATTATAAAATGTATGATACCTCTGAGTATATAGGATGACAGTCACAGGCCACCATAATTTAATGCTCCTGTGGTTTTAGAAACAGATATCCTCTGGACAGACATCATTTGGTGTCTGCAAATCCCAGCACTCAGAGGCTAAGGCTAGAAGATTGAGGCCTAGATGAGATTCTGCCCCTCAAAAGAGCTCTAACCAATTGACGTGTGCGTGTGTGTGTGCGTGTGTGTGTACACTTGAGATATTTATTCGTAATGCATGTTCAGGCTGACAAGGTATACCTCCCTGTATTCTTTCCTAGGATTTTTAAGTACTGGGGACCAGGCAGCAAAAGGCAACTATGGGCTGCTGGACCAGATCCAAGCCTTGCGCTGGATCGAGGAGAACGTGGGGGCCTTTGGTGGAGACCCTAAGAGAGTGACCATCTTCGGCTCTGGTGCTGGAGCATCCTGCGTCAGCCTGCTGACCCTGTCGCATTATTCCGAAGGTAAAGCAGGCATCCCCATACTGGGCGGACAGACACAGAATGCCAGAACCGGGCATCACCAGGTTGACAGCCAAGACACAGCCTGCTTGCCAGAAGTCTACACCAACAGCCAACAGGGACTGTCTGGCTCTAAGTCTCTGTTCCCCGCACACATAAGTTTCAGCAAGGAAGAAAAACTAAGAAATTCAGGCAGGACGGAGCTCAGGGGCCAGTCAATGGCATCTAAGTAGTTCAAAATACATTTTGGTCCAAACACTCCCTAGTAGCCCGAGGAAACACTTCATACAAGACATAAGCAGACAAAATAAAATTGCAGGAATTTTGTAAAGGTATCCTACAAGTGCCCTTAGATGTGTTCACTTAGGATGTGTTCACTGTGCCCTCAGCCTTGCCTCAGTGGAGGGAAAGTATCTCCCCTGAGGGCTTAGGCAAAGCAGTTCACAGCTCCCCATTGGAAACGGGGGCTGGGAACATCCCACATGAGAAATTTTAACAGATTCTCATGAAAGGAATGCCTTCAGTTCCAGAAGTTGGTGGGATCCTGTGAGCCCTGACCCCCAACGGAAGCTGGGAAGGCAAGCTGCAATGAGGAGCATTTGCTATACTTGTGGAGGACCAGCGTTCAGTACCCAGCACTCACATGACAAGTTACAACTATCTATAATGTCTATTCTGGGGCACCCAACGCCCCTTCTGGCCTCTGTGGGCATTGCAAGCATGCGGTGGACTTAACATGCAGGCAAGACATTCATACACATCAAATGAAAATAAAAGTTTAAAGAAGCCAGAAAGTCTCTAATACCAACTCAGATCAGAGTTTACTGCACATACAAATGTCAATATTGATAAATTGAATTACATCAAAATAAGTAGAGACTTTAATAGTGTATTATTGTTGTTATAGTAATCACGTTTTATAAATATATACATATATATAATTTTTTAAAGATTTCAGTGTGTGTGTGTGTGTGTGTGTGTGTGTGTGTGTGTGTCTGTATGAACACCATATGAGGACAGTACCTACAGAGGCCAGAACAAGGTGGTTACTCAGAACTACAGGTGGTTGTGAGTTACTATGTGGGTACTGGAAACTGAAATCAGTTTCTCTGCAAAAACAACAAAGGCTTTTGATTGTTGAGCTTCTATCCAGCCACTTTGTAAATTTAATTATTAAAAGGCATTTACATGTATTATGTAATAGTTTGGGATCCCTTTATCCATTTCATGAAGCCACATGCCCGAATTTTTATTTTTCTTGGATGACTTTATTAGCAAAAAAAGAGCAATAGGTGGTGAAATCCAAGTCCTCTCAAATCCAACTTTCTTGACTCTTTGCTTCCAACTAGTTCAAGAAAAGTTAAGAAGAAAGCTCATATTTTATCTATTTCGTCATTTGAAAGAAAGGGAGACAGAATGATCCCATGTTTGGGACTCTTTTCTGTATGAGTTCCCATAACATTGAAAAAGAAAAAGAGTGTAACTGGGCTTATTGGGTACAGAGCTTGAACCCCAGCTCTTGGGAGGCAGACAGAGAGAAATCTCTGAGAGATCAGGACAGCCTGGGCTACATACTGAGTTTAGTTAGCTAAGGCTACAGGGAAACTGTTTCAAAATCCAAAATAAATATGTACATACATACTGATGTTTTTCTGTTTATCTGCAATAATAAGTTTTTTGATGTAAACAGCATTTGGGACAACTTTCAGAAATGGCAAAATCCCTATAAGTGTTCCTGTTGGAAAGTTGATAAGGATTTAAACCAACAGATTGAAACAGTCTGAACAGTGCCTTTAAGTTCTTTTCTGCGAGGCTGCCTTTCAAAACCACCTTACCATATAGTCAATAGTGGTGAATTGTTTAAAACTCCAGACTCTTTGTTTTAGAAATTTCATTTCTAATTATTTAATGAAATTACATGTACTGGTAGAAGAGGCATATTTTTAGGAAAGTAGTCATAACCTTTTATTATCCTACTAAAAATGGATTGAAACCATAAAAAATGAGCAAGAATGGACCATCATAAATAATCATATGTTCTTACTAAAGGATAGTAATTTAAGAACTGTACTAAAGGAGGCCTGGAGAAATGGCTTAGGCCCTGAGTTCCATCCCCAGACCCCATCTATGAAAGCCAGAAGTGGTTGCCAGTGCTTGCAAGCCACTGCTGGGAAGCTTTGGTCAGCTACTGCAGCCTCCTTGGCAGGTTTCAGATAGAAGTGACACCTTGTCTCATGAAACAATGTGAGTGGCACTTGAGGCTTACACCCTGGCCTGCAGATACACCTATACACACACACACACACACACACACACACACACACACACAGGCACAATATAATTGTACTAAACATACAGAGAAACTTATAAAGAATTCCTGTTTAGAGAGCAAAATTACGGAATGGAGAAAAACAGCTGAGTATCTTGTACTCATTGTTAGTCTGAAAATTATTCTCAGATTACTTCTCTTTTCCACCATGAATTATAGGTGATTTTTTTCCTTTATTCAGTTTTTTGAATGAAACTGTGGTTATATGACTTTCTTATTATGCAAATGCAAGCTGTATATAAATTTTTTATTCTTGTTTTATGTGTATGAGTATCTGGTCTACATGTATTTAAGTGTACCACCTGGGTACAATGCCTGGGGCCAGAAGTAGGCTTCAGATCCCCTGGAACTGGAGTTAGAATTGTTGTTAGCTGCTGTGTGGGTGCTGGGAACCAATCCAAAGTGACCTTATGGGAACAGGCAGTGCTCTTAACCAGTTAGCAGTCTCTCTAGTTCCTGTATATAAGTTATTAATTTTTTCGGAGGAGGGAAAAGACCTTTTTTCAGCATTTTGTAATTGTGATTATTCTGTCTTCAGAATGTCTCCTCCATCAAATACCCATGTTATTTCTTTTAGATAATCTAAATATATTATATTAATGTTTAGAACCAAACCATGAAGTGAATACTCAGATAGTTATGACAAAAAAATAAAAAATAAAAGGTAGAGAACTGGCTTTGTTGAGACAGCTGGCAATGCTAGGTTGATTGAAAGTCCCATTCTTATGTGTCCTCTGGGCAATGGTCCAGTCTTTAAAATCACATTTTCCTGATTTCAAGCACATTTTCTCATACCTGACTGCTTATGTGACCAGAAGACCGACACCAGCATCTGGCTTCACTCCTGAATGCTCTGTTCTTCGTGCTGGACTGATTCTTGAAGTCCCATGGACACTGGAGAAGCGGGGCTGTTCCTTCACCACCCAACCCCTTCTGTACCTGTTCAAAATGGAAATTATATCTTTAGGGACATCATTGCCCAAGACAGACAGACATAATGAGAAACTTGAAACTTCCAGAAAAATTAACTAGTAAAATCAGCCAAGGGTTTTGACTGGTCTCAGTAAATTTTTTTTCTTTGAAAATTTCATGGATTTATACAAAGCGTCCTAACATGGTCCATTCCTCCTCCTTCCTTCAATCCACCCCCACAATATCTCCCTTCTATTTACTTTCAGGCCCTCTGTTTTTCAACCTAATAAAATAGTCTCAATTCTCACTTTGAAGTGGCTATAACTTTGAAATGCTCAACAAAAAAATAATCATTAGCTACTCTGAAGCATTTGTTAGTTGCTTCAAAGACAATTTAATGGCTTAAAATAAATAATAATTGCTTTACCATACTTATTAGTTCTTTTGGCATAACTAATTTATTCCTCATTATTAATTTAATGAGCATTCAAATAATCAGTTTATTTTCACTCATAAAAGCATAATATCTCCATTACACTGAAGAGATACAATCATAAGAATCATAGTCTCAAATTGATCCTCTGAGATTTTTTTTCTCTTAACAAAATTTCTTAACAAAATGGTACCTTCTTTTGCCTTTAAAACACACAAAACCTCTGATCTTGTGCTTTTTTGCAAATCATCATGATTTGTGGGTACAGTTTTCAGGTGTAACACAAGCAATTGTTTGGGGCCTTTTTATGCCTGTCAATGAAGGGAAATTCTTTATAACAAATCTGCATATTTAACTGCTATCTATGTAGTTAGATTTACTCTCAAATGCTGGTGTGTGCATTTGTATGCATGTGTGTGTGTATATATGTGAATATACATTCAAAATAATATGGTATATAGTATGAATATCCAGAGAAAGAGGACCTAACAGCCGAGGCTGAGTCAAACAGATTCCTGGTAAAACTGAGTGCTCTGTGCTGCAGAAATTCACGTGGCTGACCAACAATAGCAGGCTTCTTTCCTCACTGAAAAAGCTTCTCTTCTAGCCTCGGGTTTTCATTTC
Organism: Eospalax fontanierii; assembly: GCA_035773235.1. Classification (NCBI taxonomy): domain Eukaryota; kingdom Metazoa; phylum Chordata; class Mammalia; order Rodentia; family Spalacidae; genus Eospalax; species Eospalax fontanierii. Next base: position 2,505,009 of record JAJHUQ010000048.1, on the reverse strand, counting down.
CATCTTCACAATTTTGCACCTGCAGGCTTGTTCCAGAAAGCCATCATCCAAAGTGGTACCGCCCTGTCCAGCTGGGCAGTGAACTACCAGCCTGCCAAGTATACTCGGATCCTGGCCGATAAAGTGGGGTGCAACATGCTGGATACCACCGACATGGTGGAATGCCTCCTCAACAAGAACTACAAAGAGCTCATTCAGCAAGCCATCACCCCGGCCACCTACCACATTGCCTTTGGCCCTGTGATCGATGGGGACGTCATCCCTGATGACCCCCAGATTCTGATGGAACAGGGCGAGTTCCTCAATTATGACATCATGCTTGGAGTAAACCAGGGAGAAGGCCTGAAGTTCGTGGATGGCACTGTTGACAACGAGGATGGCGTGACACCCAATGACTTTGACTTCTCCGTGTCCAACTTTGTGGACAACCTCTATGGATACCCGGAAGGCAAAGACACCTTGCGGGAGACCATCAAATTCATGTACACAGACTGGGCAGACAAAGAGAACCCAGAGACTCGACGCAAAACCCTGGTGGCCCTGTTCACTGACCATCAGTGGGTTGCGCCAGCAGTGGCCACCGCAGACCTCCATGCCCAGTATGGCTCGCCGACCTACTTTTATGCTTTCTATCACCACTGCCAGAGTGAGATGAAGCCCAGCTGGGCAGACTCAGCACACGGGGATGAGGTGCCATACGTCTTTGGCATTCCCATAATTGGCCCTACAGAATTGTTCAGCTGCAACTTCTCTAAGAATGACGTCATGCTGAGTGCGGTGGTCATGACCTACTGGACCAATTTCGCCAAAACAGGGTACGTGCTCATGTGTCTCTGTTTAACATGTTACAACTCTGTGTAGTGGAATGCTCTTTGGAACATGCACAGCACACACGTGAAGAGAATTTTATCCATTTATCCTCCCTTCTGGACCCCCACCACACATTTTCTTCCTTTCTTTGCTCCTAGAGCATATATTTTTGAAAACCCATTTTCACAAGAGTCAAATCCCTTGATTCTGGGGCAGGGGAGACAGGTGGGCAGTGGATGCAGGAGGACCTGGTTCCCCCAATACAGTGCAGTGTACCTTCACCTGAAATGGAGAGTGGTACAGACAAGCAGAACCCTAAGGAGTCCCTTTACCAGACAGCATAGCTGAATTGGAGAGCTGAATGTTAAGGGAGAGACCCTGTGTCATTAAATGAGTTGACAAATAACATATGGAGACCCCAGTGTGGACTTCAGATCTCCACTCACACACATACATTTGTAGTTTCTACTAGTCAGTCCACACTCTGCTACCTTAGACATTTTATACAATGAACATCATGGTTTCACTTCTAAATCATACATTGTCTCATGCATGTAAAAAGATGGCTATTTTACCATACGTGGAAGGCTGAGGCAGGAGAGTCCCTGCAAAGTCAAGGCAACCCTGGGCTTGCAGAATGACTTTTGGGCTACGGAACAAAACCTTATCTTTAAACAAATGAATAGGAATAGAGAGAGATTGACACATGGAGCACTTTGTGGACACTACATCTGTGATGATGAAATAAGAATGACTGTAGTTATAGAAAAATATACATGAATAACTTTCTGTGCATACTAATGTATGGATTACATATATCAATATATTTAATTTATGGCTTTATACACATATGCACATACTCACATGTCTGCATCTGTAGACAACTGGATCTGAGGGCCTGTACAAACATCAACATGTGAGGAGACTCCATTTCCTGGTCCAACATTAAATGATGCTTACACATAACCTGCTCCTATTTCTCCATATGCTTTAAACCATCTCTATGTTATGTTTAGTTAATGAAATGGACATCCTTTGAAGATAGCTGTCAGACTGTGTTGTTTGGAAAAAGATGGAAAGGAAAAGAAAATTGCATATGTGGATGGCACAGATGCAGTTATAAAGGTTTGTCATCTCTTGGTGGATGTGTGGATGTGGGTCCCAGAAGGCTGAAGGAAAAGAAGGTTGAACCAATAGAGATGGGTACATAGATGTACATTTGTACATACCTAGGACTGAATGGCTTAAATGGATAGATGACTGAGGGATGGATGTGGCTGGATATAGTCATATAGATAAATGATAGATAAATAGATGGTAGATAGATATATAGATGATAGATCTGATAGATGATTGATAGATTGATTAATAGATGATAGATAGATATGTAGATGATAGATAGATCATAAATACATAGATGATAGATGATAGATGATAGATACTTTGATAGTAGATATATGACAGATAATAGATACTTTGATAGTAGATAGATACATAGATGATAGATTGATAGATACATAGACACATGGATAGTGGATGGATAGATAGATGATAGATGGATAGATACACATAGATGATAAGTAGTAGATAGGAAGATACATAGATGATAGATTATATATAATGATATATAGATACATAGATGATAGATACTTTGATAGTGTATAGATAATAGAGAAATAGATGCATAGATAATAGATACAGATGAAAGACAGATATACCTAGATGATAGATAGCTGATAGATAGATACATAGATAATAGATAGAGCTGCTTGACCTGACACATCTATAGAGAGATAATTAATAGATGCTATACATGATTGATTGATATGACTGGATGATTGGATAGATGGGTATATAGATAATTGTCAAATGATGGATTGAAAGCGATGGTAAACAGAATATGATAGATGAAGATAATAGATCTTCAATGGAAGATTGATACATATATCAATGTCAAAAGGACATTGACGGATAATAGATGATACAGAGATAAAACTGACTAATAATACATCATTCATGATAAATAACTGATAGAGGTACAGATGGATCATTGACAGACAATAGATTGAAGATAAATATATATGTGTATATAATTGATACATAGTGGTAGAAAATGGATAATGGGTAGATTATAGAGAATTGATAGATTATTTATGATAGACAAATTGTTACATAGATAATAAATGATAGATTATGGATGGTGTTTAGCAGTAGGTGCTTTGTGTCACAGACAGATCATTAATGCATAAGATATTGGTGATAGGTGATAGATATATCATTGGTAGGTAATACATGAATAGTAATAGACAGCTAAAAGTCAGAAAGAGAAATACAGTCTACATGATGAATAGATGATGGGTACATTGGTGGAGAATGGACAGAAAGATGGATGAAGAGATCAGAGATTACTAGACATTTGTTTTATCATATACAGTTTCTAATTTCCTCAAGGCAGATATAGAATACAACATATTTCATGAAATATAGATATATATGTCCTATGCTATTCTATTACCATATATGCAACTATCTATGAGTGACATTACATGTGCTATAAATATGAGAAAACTAAATATAAAAAAGAATAAGGGGGCAGAAACAGTAACTCTGTTCTACTGAGCAGCCTATTTTCTAAGAGAGAAAAGAGTCCCCCATGTATGGTGGTGTAGGATAAGTGGTCCCATAGGATGGACAGATAGATGATTGATGGATTGATGGAGGGGTTGATACATCCTCCCCCATGTGTGGTGGCATAGAATGAGTAGTCCCCGTAGGATGGATAGATAGATGATTGACGGATGGGTGGATACATCCTCCCCCATGTGTGGTGGCATAAGATGAGTAGTCCCTGTAGGATGGACAGATATGTTGATTGATGGATGGTTGGATACATACTCCACCATGTGTAGAGGCATAGGATCCCCATAGGATAGATGAATAGATGGTTGGATACATACTCCCCCATGTGTGATGACAGTGTTTCATTTTTCTTTGGTGCAATGCAGTAATTGTGAACATTCGTGAGGTAGCACTCTGTTCTACCTGCTTGCACTGGTGTCTTAACCTGAACCACTTGTACAGAATTTAAAATGACGACACTTGCAGTACAAAGGATGAATCTTGTCTTGCACTGTCCAGTGTCAGACATGGGCTGCGTGCTGGAGTAGGGAAGTGTTGTGAAGTATTGGTGTCCAGACAGTAGAGCGCCTGTTGCTTTAAGGTTTGGATGCAGCATTTTTCTACAATGATCTCAAAACATAATTCTGGACAAGAAGTAGTTTAAGGTTTAGTCATCTTAAGAAATAGGTGGCATGTTTACAGAGGGAAAAATACATCGTACATACATCACCTCTCCACAATCAGCCTTTATAAATTTGGTCTAAGGAAATTTACTACAACAGCAGTTGGAAAGGAACAAGGTAACGAGATGCTGTAGAGTGATAATTCTCTACAACCCCAATTGATTTCTCTCTAAAACAAGGCAGTGACTGAAGGCAAACCATCAAGTATTATATCGAAGCCTTCTTTACTAGTTTCTTAAAGCTGCCTTAGAGAATCGAGCCTGTGTTTGTTTAAACCACAGAAACTTATAGTTCAAGAGGAGGAAATCACAAAGAAAGCTATCACACAGGAAAACCTATCCGGTGGTGGTGGTATTGGTGGCTGGGTATTACTTCCTCTCCTTATGGTCAGCTTCTAGTTGTGGTCACATCTTTGAATCTTCAATTATATTTAAGTCAGTCTCATCTCTGCCTCTTGTCCTAAACCAACATTCTACATACTGTCTTGACCTTCGAAGGGCCGTTTTCCTGATATGTTTGAAATCAGGAGAAACTACCCAGTTCCAAGAAGGCTTCATCTTAGCTCGACTACTTATATCTATAGTCTGAGTCCTAATAAACTCAATTCTGAGGTTGGGACTTTTTGCCTTAAGTTCATGGAAGTGCAATTCAGCGTTGACGAACTCTACTGGAAGGAACGTGCTCATGTTTGCTACAAAACCAAGATAACACAGTACCTGCCTTGGCTGTGGTTTTGATGCCTTGATTCCTGAAGATTTTCCAATAGTAGTAAGCCCCAGCTCTGACATTTTGGAACATGGGCTAGATTTTCCATAACCCCAGATAGTTTATTTCTTACGTGTGCCTTGAAAACTGGCCTTGTATCACTTTCTTGAATGGAGTGTACTTCCATTGAACCTCTATAGAAACTGTAAACCAAGGAGCACTGTTAAATTCCTATCTGCTCTGCCAGCACAATGAAGTGTATGAGAATGAGGCCGGTCCATGCATGATTTAAAAGGGAAAGAGGTACTGGTGAAATGGGTCAGCGCTTAAGACACTGTCTCCGCTTGCAGAAGACCCAGGTTTGGTTCCCTGCACCCATATGACACCTAGAAACCATCTGTAAGTCCATTTCCAGATACTGTCTTTGCCTTCCATGACCAATGCAGGACACAGGTGTACTTACAAACACGCACATGACACTCATACAAATAAAACATAAACAAAAATAATAGTATTTTAATAAAGTAGAAGGAAATTCAGGAGCATATGTCCTAAGCATCTGGATTGCCAAGCATGCATACATTACACACATAGCATGTGAATACAGATACACTCCACACAAGAAGACAGATGAGAACCAAGTGTGATGGCATACCACTTTAATTCCAGCACTCAAGAGAAAGACAGATCTCTGATAGATGGGTGTCAGCCTGGTCTACATAGTTTATTTCAGACCAGCCAGAGCTGTGTAATGAGACCATGTTTCATTAGCATCAAAAAGAGAACAATTTAAACCAAAAGGAAAGACATCCCCTGTTGAAATGAATTTGGAGAGCTTTGTTAAAGCAGGGAGTCAGTCAAAGGAGTTCATCATAATTAAAATTGTTGTCCTAGGGAACTTCTGAGGAACAAAAATAGTAAATAAATTAAAAAAAAACTCTGCCTTTTATGGCCCCAAAGTTATAGTAAACTGAATGAACTCTGGACCCTTTTTATTTTGTAGGTTCAGATATAGTACACTACAGTATATTATAGTGAACTAGAGTACAATTTCCAGATGAATCATTGCTTCAGCTGTTAGAAAAAGATTTCATAGCCCAAAAAGCTGATAAGAAGCTTCTTTACTGATATTTTTTGCAGAAATTATGTTTATTTCTAACAATGAACAGTAAGATCTGAGAACTACTTCAGACTACCAGCTATTAATATTGTATGTTTAATTCATTTGAGTCATTTATTTTTATCTTGGGTGTCTGCTTTGCCTGTCATATACAAGTGCACCTGTGTCCTGCATGACATTCAGATGCCAGAACAGGGTGTCAGGATGGTTGTTAAGGGCTACGTGTCGGTGCTACAGACTGTACTCTGATCCTTTGCAAGAGTAGTTGACACTTGTAACCACTGAGCCATCTCTCCTCCATCTAATTAGATCTTAAATGGCACAGAGGACTACGGAAAGGAGAGGAAAGATTGCGCTTCTTTAGGAAGACAACCATGCTAACCTAAAACATGAAGCGACAATAATTCAAGAAACAGATTTGTAGAGTCTCACTGAATGAGAAGCCAGGTCAAGAGCCTGGGAAAGGTAGTCAAAGGCTTTGATAAAGAATTAAAATCTTTCTCCTGTGGAAACTGGGGAGAACGAGGAGGAGGAGGAGGAGGAGGACGAGTAGGAGGAGGGGATACTTATTGACCATAACCACTGCCATCTTTAATTTTATCGGAAGGAATCACAGTGCTGTGCAGTAGCAAAGGCTGCAGCATGAAGCAATGAATTCCCAATGGTAGATTTTAACCATGTTTTGGAGTATTTGACCAAGGAAGATGATTTTACTTTCATGACTGCAGAGAGTTTATCTTGTCTTAAGAATTCTGAGTAGGCATCTCCAGGAACTTTAATAGATAGATTGTATCAGGCCACAAAGGACTTAGCTGGATTCTTCAAATAATCTGCTGTGTTCCCTCAGAACAAAATAAATTCGTGTATTTACGATTGAAATATACACTGAATCCCTGTAAAAAGAAAATAGCTAATAGATAGCACAGACAGGGAACACATCCTTTCTGGTTACCCAGTGTTTAATAAAAGGTTTGTATCTGACAGAGCCACTCAGTGAAATCAGATATCTGGAGAAGAGTAGAGAGCTTCAACTACTTCTTATTTTTGTGAATAAGCAAGGGAGAAGATTTATCATTAAGATTCCAATTAAATAGAAAACAGAGATAGGTATTCAATGAGACAAAACACATATGTGGTATGGTTTTGGCTTTTCCAAAAGTATGTGACAGTACAAAAATTGATCAAATGGTTAAGAGCACTGTCTGCTCTGGCAGAGGACTTGGGTTCTATTCCCAGCACCCACATGGTGGCTAACAACCGTCCGTAACTTCAGTTCCAGAGAATGAGACTCCCTCTTCTGACTCCTAAGGCATTGCATGACACATGTGCACTTACATACTTGCAGGCTATATATACACAAAATAAAAGTAATAAAATGTTTTAAATTAAAAATCAAAGCTAGATTAATTTTCAAATATATTGATCTTTGTAACTTAGAAAGCATGTGATATGAAGACCTTGTAAAGTTCTTTGAATATATATTGTTTCTAATTTTATTTTTTGTGAATGTATATATATATGTATGTATGTGTGTTTAAATAACCTATTTATTGTGTGCATATACAAATATTAATGTCCTAAACATCATGTATCAAGGTTAGCAGACAACTTGATTGGTTCTGTCCCTTCACCATGTGGGACCCAGTCACGGAACTCACATCAGGCTTAGTAGTAAACATCTTCACTCTCTGACCAGTCTTGCTGATACACACACACACACACACACATACACACACACACACATATATATATATATATATATATATATATAGTTTACATACCTATGTATACTTTTATATATACATTTATGTACATTATATAATGTAAATACTATGTACTCATTATTCAGTAAAACTCTATGTGCAGTATACAGTCTCTAGGAGACATTATTCAATTTTTTATTGTTCATATACATAATGCCACAAAAATACCATGTGTTGAAATTTGAAATTTTCCTCCAGCTGATGCTCTGTGGTCAATAATCTGCCCTGATGGTGCACTATATCTACAATTACTCAAAATAACCTAGTGGGTTGACGAGAAACAGTATTCTATCAACAGTGTAGAAGTATTGGCCTGATCTACGACAATCTTAGGTTAGGTGTGATCATTTATCTCCTCTTTCTCCTCTCCTTCCTCCTTCTCTCCCTCCTTGTTGTCCTCTTCCTCATCCTCCTCCTTCTTTTTCTTCTCTTCCTCTCCCTCCTCCTCTTCTTCCTCCTCCTCCTCTTCCTTCTTTTGGTTCCTGGCACTGTGAACTGAACCCAGTACCTTATATATGGTAGGTAAGTATAATACCATCAAGGTATTCTCCCTATCCTACATTTTTTAACCTAAGGTATTTTCAACTCATGATGGGTTTTGTAGGGACATAACACCCAAGAAGTTGAAGATTCATGTGTATGTATTATACACAGTATACTTTGTAAGCTAGTAAGATGGTGCAAGGAGGAAAGGTGCTTGCTGTGAAGCTTTAGTAACTAAATTCAAACTCCAGGCCCCATATATTGACAAATGGTCTTTGGTAGTTCTTATTTCACCTCCAGAGGCATGTGGTGGCATGTACATGCACATAGACAAATAAATAAATGTGGAATATCTTTTGATGTACATTATTCTTCTGGGTTAATACACAGTATCATTGTGTGTCTTGCACAATGCATACAGTGCACAGAATATAGTGCCTATTTTAGTAGACATTTGTAGGATATCCCAGCCTCCTTCTGCTTCAGAAATATTTCAAATGTTCTTGAAGTGTCTGAAAATAGTGAACCACATCTCTCAGTCTATGTGTGCTCTTTACTTTCTAGTTATTTTTATATCTCTATCATTTACGGGCAAGTCTTTTTGAAAGATTTATTGTCCTTTTAATAATGTGTCTGTGTGTGGGTGTGTTCATGAGTGTACAATACCTGAAGATGCCAGAAGAAGGTGTTAGCTCACATGGAGTTAGTGCTACAGTAAAGTCTGAGTCTCCTAGCATGGGTGCTGGGAATGAATCTCCAGTGCTCTAAGAAAGAGAGGCACTTTCAACCCCTGAGCCATCTCTCTATTCCAAATTCTAAGCCTTTTATTCTTTTTTTCCTATTTTTTCAATATATATATTTGTTAATTGAAGTTTTCTGTATTTCAGACAATATATCTTGATCATATTAAGACCCATTCCCCTTGATGTTCTCTCTCAGAGCCCCCACCAACCCTGACCATAAGTCATGCTTTCTTTCACATATGTAACTCCTATTGACTAATGACTAATGTTTATCTCACTATAGCCCCAGCTAGCCTAGAACTTAGACAGTGTAGACCAATGTAGACCATAACTTAGGTTATGTAGACCAAGCAGACAGCACATTCAGACATATCAAAAGGAAAATCAATCACAAAACTTTTTAAGGGGTCTCATACCTTATCAAACATTTGTAACAATTCAGGTGTGTTGGTGAAAAGCTGCTCACAGTGATTTGAAACCCTGAACCTTGTCTTACGTGAAAAAACATGCACATAAACATACCTATTCATGTATGAATATATATACACAAAAATAGTCCTGAAAATGAATATCCTGTCACACCAACAGGATTTGTCTTTAAGGTAAGAAAAACGGTTTCTGGGGTTTTTTTTTTTTTTCTCTCTCTCTTTTTTTTTTTTTTTTTTGTAGAATGGACCAATTGGTAGGTATGTCTTGGATAAAAACCAAGTACTAGTTTGGTGTGCCACACTTGTTGAGAAGGCCGTCTAATCAATCGATTGCAACCTCTGATTCTGTCCATCATGTCCCTTGCCAATACAGTGTCCAGTATGATCTTTCTCTCTGCTCTCCTTTGGTTTGCAGAGATCCTAACCAGCCGGTACCTCAGGACACCAAGTTCATTCATACTAAACCTAATCGGTTTGAGGAAGTCGCCTGGTCCAAGTATAACCCCAAAGACCAGCTGTATCTGCACATTGGCCTGAAACCCAGGGTGAGAGATCACTACCGAGCCACCAAAGTCGCTTTCTGGTTGGAGCTGGTTCCTCACCTGCACAACTTGAACGAGATATTCCAGTACGTGTCAACCACCACGAAGGTCCCTCCTCTGGACATGACATCCTTCCCTTATGGGACTCGGAGGTCCCCTGCGAAGATATGGCCCCCCACCAAACGCCCAGCCATCACTCCCGCAAACAATCCCAAGCTCTCAAAAGAGAATCAGAAAACAGGCCCGGAGGACACCACGGTCCTCATTGAAACCAAACGGGACTATTCCACCGAACTGAGCGTCACCATCGCGGTGGGGGCATCCCTCCTGTTCCTCAACATCCTGGCTTTCGCGGCCCTCTACTACAAGAAGGACAAGAGGCGCCACGAGACCCACCGGCGTCCCAGCCCCCCGCAGCGCAACACCGCCAACGACATCGCACACGTCCAAAACGAAGAGATCATGTCCCTGCAAATGAAGCAACTGGACCACGACCACGAGTGCGAATCCCTACAGGCTCAGGACACCCTGAAGCGCACGTGCCCTTCTGACTACACCCTGACGCTGCGCAGGTCCCCTGACGACATCCCCCTCATGACCCCCAATACCATTACCATGATCCCCAACACATTGACGGGGATGCAGCCATTGCACACCTTCAACACCTTCAGCGGAGGACAGAATAGTACAAATTTGCCCCATGGACACTCAACAACCAGAGTATAGCTTTGCAGTGCCCGCCCTCCACTCCCTCCGGGCCCTGCCCTCCCACCCTCTCCTTCTGCACCGGAGAAAACATCGCCTGAAAAAGCGGACCAGTACTGGAAAGCGTCCCAGACTGGACAGGGGTGTCATTCAGCTGGCTGGACAGGGGTGCCATCCAGCAGACTTCAAATGGACTGGAGAGAGGCCCCTGTGGTCTCTGTGCAGGATCCCCTCCCCCACGACTCCTCCTCCAAGGCCGTACCGATGTCCCACCCTAAGAAATGTGAAGCCCATCCATTTCTGTCCCAGTACTACTTTAAGGTCCATGCTGCGGCAAAACTCAAACATCGTCATTCCACGGACCTGGATCATTTCAGAATAACCACAGTGAGGGACTCTTCTGGAATCCAGATAGGACATCTATTTTTAATTAAAATCGGTAGGGGGTTGGGTCAAAAAAAAAGGTCCTCATGGTCACATGATTGCATGGCCCTTAGGCAAAGCAAGTGTTGATGGAGATGTAACTCGGAGAGAAGCAAGAGTAGAATTTTATTATTTTATTCAAATAAAATCAATGACTATGCAGAAAAATAAATAAATAAATAAATAAATAAATAAATAAAACACCATACAGCTCTGTGCAAAGAGAAGGTTTTGCCAGCCTGAACCATAAGAAATTTTGTTAAAATTAATTAAAAGGTGTATATAGCTGTGAGTTTAAATACACACACACACACACACACACACACACACACACGGCGGGGGGTGGGGTAAAGCTTTTATTGATGGTTTCAGTTTGAAAGAGCTTTTAGTAAGGTTGTGCTTTTCATTGTTTTCAGAATGTGTATATATATATATGTGTGTGTGTGTGTGTGTGTATACACACACACACACACTCTCTCTCTCTCTCTCTCTCACAGTCACACCACCTGTTTCCTCCCTTCCAAAAGGAAAAAAAAGAAAGAACCTTTTTGTTCTTAATTACTTATTTATACAAAACATGGGGTATTCTAATTCATTTCACTGGTAGGAAGATGTGTTGTCTTGCAGAAGAATGTGAACTGTCTGTGTAGTCTATGTCCCTTTCACTTGTGTGTCACATTTCTTGAAGTTGCAACGAAGAAGTCGGTCCCCAAATTAAAAGATGATTTGAACTGTGTTCCCTTAGAACCACACACACACAGAAGTTACAACAAGTAGAAAAGGCTGTGTGTATACAATTGTTCTTCTGTTATCTGGGTTCTTTGAAATAGTTTGGGAGGGCTGCTTCCCACCCTGGGCCCTGCCCAAAAGGAGAAAGAGCTTTGCCTTAAGTGGAACTGTGTCCCTCAGTCATTTGTACTCAAAAGGCTTTGGCTGATCAATAACTGGTCAGCTGAGCTCATCAGACTGATGGGGGGTCCCATCTTTTATTTTTCATCTGCCTGCAATTTATTTATTAGCTTGCAGGGACTTTTGTTTCATTTTCATTTCCCCGTTTTGTCATTTGTAGGATACACATAGTGCTTGTCTGAAAATAACATTTGTGGATTTCTGTAGGGATCACTGATCAGTCAATATGATCAAAGAATGAGAAAAAAAGTAAAAACAGAACATTATAAGCACTTTGCATGGATTTTCTGGCAAATACAAACTACTTCCCCATGAGATGATCAGCAGACATGAATTCACCCCTCTGAAATTGGCACCCAGGCATCCGAGATACGTAGCCCCATTCACTGGCCATTTTTCAAAAGACTGTCTTATAATTTTGCTGGAAGGTTATGTCAGAAAGCTAAGAGTAAGGGTTCCTCTGTATTTTTATTTATTTACTTTTCTTTCAAAAATTACCACATCATCTACAAAATGTAGCCAAAGATGTTTAAATTAAAAAACAACAAAAAAATCATTTCTGGCCTCTGTTGCAGATTTTCCCCAGACTTGTCTTAGGTAAGGTGGCAATTCTGCATAAATCATCCCCATATGCCTCTCCCCAGGCATTTATCACATCATCGGATCTCTTAAAAACAGTGTTCTCAGAGACACACACATCCACACCATTAATCTGATTGCTTTGGGCATTTAAATCTGAGAGGCAGTCTCTGTCTGTCAGTATGTGAAATATATGGGTCAGGACTCAACATGAATGAAGTGACATTCTTTTCCTTTGCAGTATGCTGTCATGGAGATGCTGAAGACCTTGGTCCCTGATGGATCAATCTTCTCAATCCATTTCTTCAAGCGCTATGTTCTCCCAGCTGGGCTACAGCCAACAGGTTAATCTAAAAAAGGGAAATAATTTTTTTAAAGGGTGGGATGCTTAACATCTATGTTGGAGAGCTATATTTATAATGTGAATTTCAGTATTTATTTAGTATCCCCAGTTGCTACTGCTAACAATATACACAGTCATGGGTCTGTCAGCCTTGTCACTATTGGAGTAAGGACAGAGGTCCTGTTGAGTCGATAATTTTAGCTTTTACAGAGGAGGATGAAACACAATTTAATATGTTGTAAAAGTTACCTTATTTCTACATGAAAGGAGGATATAGAATCTTCATAGAGTTCTATCAGAAAGAAAAAATATATACTTGCCATCTATAAAAAAGAAAAAAAGGAGAAAAATTAAAAAAAATACTTTTTCAGACTTTTATTCTTAATCTTCAAAGGCACGCAGGGTGTAAAGGTTTCTTTCAGTTATTATTTTGCAGTTATGTTTTTTGATTTTGCCTTAAGTAAGGATGGAAGATATATATGGCTGGACACATATGTATAAACTTTTCAGAGGCATTTTTAATAATAAAATATCACAGTATTTTTTTAATGCTTTGTGCAAATACTTACGTGTCCTTTCCTTTTTTAAGCATTGATCATGTTGCTTTACTTTGTATGGTTTTTCCTTTTGAAGGTCAGAGGATGTGTTGACACGGGCTGTCACACAAACCTGGAAATGACTCTTTCCTTAGGGTTTAGTTTTTAAAGATTGATTTCATCTTATTAGCACTTTGGTTCTTTCTTTTTCAGACAGGGCCTCCCTGTAGCTCCAGCTGACAGGGTTTGTACTTTACAGTCCAGACCAGTCTTGAGCTCTCAGAGATCTGCCTGCCTCTCCTTCCTGGATGCTGGGATTAAAGGTTTGCACCACCATGACTGTCATGCACGTCTTCTTTTTTTAATTGATGTATGTGTCCGCGCCTCTGTGTGTGTTTGTACACCCCATGAGTGCCTACCTAACGAAGACAGCACATATTCTGGAACTGGAGTGACAAGTAGCCATGGGTGCTGGAGGCCAAATTCTAGTGTTCTACAAGAGCAGTAATCATGGAGTCCCAGGATTATGTCCCTAAATTTATGCCATTTTTGCACTAACACACTTGGGCAGCAAAGGTCTGTATGGCAAGGAGAGAAGTCAAACGCTCCTAATGGAACGTTTGGGTTGCACTTATGGGTTACACTGCTGCATTGTGTGTTGTGTTTGAGATGACAGGGCCTTAAAGCATTAAGACTGAGATGCTGCTTTGAACGAATCTTGTAAGCAGCCACAGGAAGTCACCAGAAAAAAATCGAAGAGGGGAAATCACAGACCTCAAGGATTCATTTGCCAAGACCTTGCCATGTCTCTGACAACCTCATCGTACTTGACCTTCATTCTAGTAGGCCCTGAGGTATAGACACTGCTGTATGTGGCTGGGATGGAGAGATGTTTCAGTAACAGGGTCAGCCTCACAAGCCTGAGGACATGAGTTCGAATCCCCAGCATCAGAGTAAAAACGTGAATGTGGCATGGGTGCGTCGTGGAAGTCAGAAAGACTGCCTGGGTGTGCAGATGGGCTGCCTGGCTCCACTTTCTGTAGGAAATCACGTCCTAAGAGAATAAGATAGAGCTAGCCTAGGATACCCCCATCCTCTTCTAGTCTCCACATAGAAACACCAGATACATACACATCACTATCCACCCCTCAAAAGAAAAATAAAAATCACTGAGAGGTGGAAACTTTGGACTTTCCAGCAGGACAGCTTTGATTCAAACAAGTTTGACTACTATCTTCAGAACATAATCTTTTCACCGTGAAGTTACTTGGTAAAGATTTTGGTACGGTAACAACAGTGATTTTGTGTGAAAGTGGGACTTCAGAAATGGCTCAGTGGTTAAAATCGTGGGCAGCTCTTGCAGAGAAACCAAGTTTGGAGCCAGCACCCAAGGCAGACAGCTTACACACAACCATCTGTAACTATGCTCCTCTGGCCTCAGCAGACACTGCATTCCTGTACACACTTCAACACACTCACATACACCTAAAATAATTGCAAGTGTCAGGAGGATTTACAATCTTTGAAATCCTCAGTTCTACAAATATGGGCTGTGCGTCCTTCAGTGAAAACAAGTGACAGAGAAATGTGTGTGTCTATAGACATATTTCTTACATATTTGTGCATATTCAGCCATGTATCATATGCCAAGATTATGTGTATATTGAGTATGTATATATAATAGATATATAGATATATTTACACATACATAGTTTACATAAAATCACAGATATGTAAATACTTTAAATCATCCCAAATAGCATTTTCATCAAATGGAAATTACTATACACATACACACATACATGCACAGCATGCAAATGTATTTTTAAGCATGTGTAAAACATGGAAATACACCCAGTACATACACATAGTATACATACATTCATAGATATAGGTGTATTTTAATGCATGAAAATTGTATTTTCAGGAGTGTAGATCCATTTATATGCACAATCACATATATATGGCCTTAAATATGATTTATTTATATGCCATCATAAGTAAGTAAAAGTTGAACACTCAGTCTTACCAAAGTTAAACTTAGCAAAATTTTAGCTAGAAGAACAGTTGCTCTGATATTTAAATTACATGTGTTCTTTTCCATTATCCATCATTTGAAAACATACATATACATACATGTTCACTCATGCAGCAAATATTTATAGAGTTTCTCAGTTCATGAGTTCAAATAGGCTGGCCATTCTTGTGGATGGATTCACAAGTATTAAAATATGCACATTTGATTTTGTGAGTGACTGTTCTTTGCACAGACCTTTAACACTGCAATGCCAGTCTGACAGGGATCATTTTCACAGAAAAGCAGTCTAATTAAGGCAAATGTTGGGTCATCTTTAGTAGTTATGAATTCATCCTTCTTTTTAGATCCTGCCTTGAGGTTTGAGGTTGAATTTTATCTGATGTTGGTATTACCAGAATTATTTTGTATGGAAAAAAGACACCATGAACTTAGTTCAGTTAGTTTCAGAATTCTGGTTGGAAAGAAGGAAGACAGGAAAACATTTTAGGTTGCAGTTAAGGATGTAAAAGTATTGTTTTCCAAATCCCACTCACATATGCAAAGAAAAGTTTACTGATTGAAATGTCCACTAATTCTGGCTTTGTGTATACCATCAATGTACGTACTTAAATATCAATGTTACCGTTTCTCAGTGAAAAATCGAAATAGACAAACTGCTCTTCTGGATGGGGCCAAAGAACAGCAAACTGAAAGGTCATAACAGGGAGACCTGGGCCAGTGAATGCCTCACCCCATGTCTTGAAGATATTCACTGGAAAAGTACTAGGTGAGGAGGTTTGTTTGGAAGCCCAGGGAAACCATTAATAGCTGTATCTCGAAAGTATTGGAAATAAAATTCTCCTTCCTGATTTTTCATGTTCTGAGTAAGTTCACACAGGTCTATTGTGAAAAAATAAATAAATAAGTGTAGAGATACTGTTTCTGCTACCCTACATATACCTTTAAAATTCCCATAAAAATCTGGAAACCAAGGACTGGAGAGAACAGTAGTTAAGGGCACCAGTTTACAATGAATTGGGAATTTGCCAGTTACATTTTTCGAATATAAAAATGGGTATTTGAAAAGAGTCAATTTTGAGTGACAAAAACCCCACAAAACTATTTGTCCAAAAACAAAATTCACAGATTATCAATAGAACTTCTATTGACACAGGGTGTGCACAATAGGTACCAGTGTTGATATTAACACACTAAGCTCACTGCAGCCTGATATGCTTATATGGTTGCCATAGAAATGTCTGCTCTGCTCTATTTGAAATACAGAAGGATAGAAGAGATGAGTTGGAAGTTAAGACTGTGTGCTTCTCTTGCAGAAGACCCATATTTGATTTCCAGCAGCAAAACAGGGCTTCTCTCATCCACCTCTAAGTCCAGCTGCAGGGGATCAATACGGTCTTCTGGCCTCCATGGCATCATCCCTCCACAAAGACACACATGCATACACACACTGAAAAATAAAAGGTCTGGCATGGAGATATGCAACTTTAGTCCTGTCACTCAGGAGGCTGGCCAGCATGGTCTACATAGCTAGGGAACTCTGGGACAGCCAAGGCTGCGTGGTGAGACCCTGTGTCATAATTAATTAATGAATTAATTAATCATGTTATTTTCTTAAATCATGTTATTTTCTGTGTTGGATGATTTATTTTCTACTGCCTTAAGCACCATCAGAAGACTATCCAGCACCTATTCAGAGATGTATTAGTTGTGGGCTAATGTGGTTATTTAAGAAAAACGAATTCCCACCTTAGACACCGGCCATATACTTAAAGTCTACTTGTCCCCTCATACACCTCTGAAATTTTAAATTTGTTATGTTTCAATGGTCCTAAGAGAAAATGAAAAACAATAGGATATTAGGTTGCGTTTCAGTTGACCAGCAATTTTAGAGCACACTATTAAAGAAACACATAATGTATAGTTTGGACATGCAACACTTAACCATATCTGTAGGACAGTGGATCATAGCTTCTTCTGAGTTGATTTTATTTTAATTATATGTGTGTCTGTGTATACGCATATGAAGGCACTGAGATATGGGACTGAAGTTACATGCAATTATCAACTATCCAGTGTGGGAGCTGGCAATTGAATTTAGGCCTTCTCCAAAAAAATGTATGCCTTTTAACTGCTAGGCCATCTCTCCAGGCCTGGATTACAGAGTTTTGCCCCTTTTCTGACTATAAAATGTTTGTGTGTAAATCATGACACGTGTAACTCTGACGAATATTCAGTGTGTACAACATATAGACTTCAGATAGTTTTACACAGTTCTTTCATGAACTCAGTCCTGAAAATTTCCATAAGTTGGGACTTTCTGGAAGAACTCATAAAGGTTTAAATTTTGGAAAACTTCAGAAACTGAATTTTTGTTTTAGGGTAGTCCTCAGGCATGAGAAGCTTTTATATTGATTCTTTCTTCCTACCTTGGTATTTGACTTTCAATCTTGATTGTATCCTGTGAACTGGAAGACACAAGATACAAACATCTAAGCACCCCCCATGTCAGTTTAGCAATTTTTATATTATTAAATATGGACAGGGGAAGGGTTGATATTTAAAGTAATTACCTGGTTGATAAGTGTCAACCACCCTTGACCAGCAAGGATGACGCAACCACTGAGATCTTCTCCAAGCACTTTATTCAGGAACCTTGTACAAAATGGCTTCTTCTCTCTCTCTTCCGGGGGTGCCCAGCAGCCACTAATATATAAAACCCCATCCAATCTCAGCCTGCCACGTGGGTCATGCAGATAGGTTGTTACCATGCGGAAACAGGTAGGCCTGGCAAACATAGCCAAATAAGGAGTTGTTTTTCGCAAGGAGCGCTCACTGTCGGGAGGGTGGAAGGCGGAAACCAACGCCATCTTTAGGGGGCGGCACTTTGCAGCTCCCTACAGTTCCCCCTTTTTATTTAATTATAAGCAATCATAATCTGGCAGATCTGAGCTTGGTGGCCCCCTCTGTCTTAGGTTCATCCCTCCACTAGACCCGTCACTGGATCACCTTGTCGCCCTCAAGGGTCCTGTCTTAGGCAGGAGGGAAGGTGCCCGTCACTGAGTAAGGTCACAGATGCTCAGGGACGAAACCACTGTGCCATTACTTATTGTCTTACATGATAGATAACCAAGCCTGGGGGGACTGTCCCGCCTCAATGGCTGCAAAAGCTTGTACCACCATGGCTGCCTGGTGCCTCTGGACAAACCTTATCTTACAAAGACACCATAGGCATATGGCTGAAGTTAATACTAACAATCCAGCTAAAGCTCCCATCCCGGCCCATTCCTTCAGATGATTCATGGCGGCAGAAATCCAGGATGACAATCCATCAGCTATCCCCGCATCAACTCGGGTCGAATTCACAGTCACAATCGCTACTCGTAATTGTTGCATCAGGGAATCGAATTTTCCGGTCCAATTTCCTAAAAGATAACCTGACAATTCTTTAGATAAGTTAGCTGCATAAGTAAGATTATTATACTGAATGCTGGTTACGCATAGGCCAGAATATTTCCACTGACAGCCCAGCTGTGCTATCTGCCACAGTATATCAATCTGTTCTTGTACTAAGTCAATTCTTTGATTGACTACCATCAGGCCACCCTTCAATTGAGCATTAATGCCTGATTGCACATCAAGTGCATGTGCCACACTAGAGGATAGATTATTTAAAGTATAAGCAGTATTGACTGAGTGATCCATGGCTATGGTGGTCGTTGTGGCCCCCACTGCTGCAAGGGAAATGGCAGTAACAATTGCAGCAGTAATGCCAAAATCCCGTCTCTGCCTAAACAGAGTCATAGCATTAGGGGCATCCACAGGAACTGGAAGCCAAGTAGGCATGCGAGCAACTATAGCAATAGCAAACTCTGTTGCATTCCAGCATTGTGTATAAAAACAGGTGGTATTAGAGCATGACAACAACTTCTGATTATCCTGACTAGCATTACTAACAATAAACACAAAAGGAGGGTAAATGCATACAGGAGTGGGCTTATAAGTTTGATTATACCCATTCTTCATTCCTTCACCACTGCAGCCTGCATTAGTTCTAGAGACTAAGTTTGTTGTACTAGGTGAAGTTGTCGGTGTAGGCAGGGTAAACCACCGTCCCCATTCTTTAGATGTGGACCAAGTAAATTCTGCAGTCCCCTGTGCCCCTCCGCCGCTTAAGGCCATAGGCTCTAAATTGCTACAACTACCGTTCACTCCACAAAGAAGCCAATTATCAAAAGGATTGAAGGCATACACTTGATAAGGATTCTGATCAGTAAAATTATTCCCAGCAAAAGTCCCATTATAACCTGTACTAATTCCCGGGGAAAACGTAAAAAACTTCTCACTATCTGCCCATACCACTGTCAGGGATTGACATCCAGTCCACAGCCAAGGCTCTCCTCTATTGAACCCTGAACAGAATGGCGCCCATTTTGTTGGCGAGTCGCCACTTCCTCAGAGCCTCTGGCAGGCCACCAGCCTCTAATCCAGGAGGCATTCACCTTAGGACAAGGTCCTGGGGTGTCGTCTGGGAAATCAAACCAGGCTGCAGTCTGGTTATACAACTTTATGCACCCTGAACAATCACTAATATTTTTAACCTTAAAGAAGCACAAGGTACCAGGCAGGGTAAAGTTCCTATCCCCATTAAAACTAGCAATATCACTGTCCAATGGTAAGTAAGGTACATCAAACATTCTATTGGTACTAAAAAGACGAGGAAACAACTGAGCATCATGGTGAATCGGAATGGGTTTTGGGAACACCGATAATATCCCCCATCGAAGCTCCATCTGGGCTGGCCACTTGATCATGTAAAGAAGTGTCAGGAACAGCAAGATCTTCATTTTTGTTGCACCTCCTGGTCAGTCTCTCGGGAACCCACAATGGGTCTTGCCGGTCCTGGGGAAACATACAAACAGACCCTCTCGCCCAAGCCAACACGGGATCTGGCCCATGCCACGATCCAATAATCACATCTTTCCATCTTACATAGCCTTTTAATCTAGTTTCCCAACACTGATGTCAGTCAGCGGCAGAAAGGCCATCATCATCCAGATTTAAGAAATTAAGAGTTAAAAGGCCTAAGGATATTCTCTCCTTGGGTGTTCTACCATGGCCTATTCCCCCTTTTTGTTTAATTAAACATTCTTTTAATGTACGATGTTCTCGTTCAACAATACCTTGGCCTTGAGGATTATAAGGCAGGCCATGGTTCAATTGCACATCCAGTTGCATGCAAAAGGATTGGAAAGAATGGGCAGTGTACACTGGGCCATTATCTGTTTTCAAGTGCTGGGGCTTCCCCCAGGCAGCCCAAGCTTCCAGGCAATGGGCAATAGCATTGTGGGCTTTTTCCCCACTCATCGGGGTGGCATAAATAACACCGGAACAGGTATCCACAGAAACATGAACATATTTTAAAGTTCCAAATTCAGATATATGAGTCACATCCATTTGCCAGATTTTTAGAGGCAATAGGCCTCGAGGATTGACCCCTACACTAGGGGGATGGTGAAAAACAACATATTGTGGGCAGGCCAAGACTATCTGTTGAGTGTCTGCCCAAGGGATTTGAAACTTTTGCTGAAGGGTTTTTGAAGGCACATGAAAGTGTTGATGGAACTGTCTTGCTTGGTCCAATGATGACTCAAAAAAATAAACTCCATTCTGGTACAGCAATCCACCAGACTATTTCCCTCACTTAAAGGGCCAGGCAAGCCTGTATGAGCCCTAATACGTTGAATAAAAAATTTACAATCTCTTTCCCAAATTAATGCTTGAAGATTCTCCAGCAGCTGGTTTATTGTGATGCTAACTTTGGAAGGGCCAGCCACTTCCAAAATCTTAACAACATTAACAACATATAACGAGTCAGAAAGTAGATTAAAGGCAAAGGGGCAATTCCTAAACACTTCAAGCACAATCTTAAGCTCAATTACTTGTGGGGAGCCGGGTCGATATTGGCACAAAACAGGTTCTTGACACTCAATCATATAAGTGCCACAGCCAGTCTTAGACCCATCAGTAAAAACATTTGTGGCACCCTGCAAGGGTACATTGGAAGTTACCTTTGGAAAAATTACAGAATGTTCTTTAAAAAACGATAGCAAGGGATGTTTTGGATAATGATTATCTATTTCTCCAGAGAAACCACAGCGTAATATGGCCCAGTCATCCACAGTGCCGCACAAGGTCCTTACCTGCTGATTTGTATAGGGCACTATTATTGAGATCGGGGACACACCAAAATATTGTATACACAGTTGTATTCCATTTAGGGCTAATATTGCAACTGCGGTAGGATAGTGCTCTACTGATTTAACTGGAGAAGTCTTGGGGTGAACCCAAAGCAAGGGGCCATCTTGCCATAACACTCCTGTGGGTTGTCTGTGGGTGGCTAGAATGCACAATATAATATCTGCATCCTCCTTACATCGATACAAGCTTGCCTTCTGTAATTCCTTCTCAACCCTTTTCAAAGCCCCTCTTGCCTCATCAGTTAATTGTCTAGGAGAATCCAGGGCTGAATCCCCAGCCAAAAGATCATATAATGGTTTTAATTCATAATTTGGTAACTTTAAATAACATCTAATCCAGTTAATATCTCCTAATAATTTTTGAAAATTCTTAAGAGTCTGAAGACTGTCTTTTCGCAGTTCAATTTTTTGAGGGGTAATGGTACAAGGGCTTATTTTTGCTCCCAAGTAATCCACAATGCTGTCCTTTTGTACCTTCTCAGGGGCAATAAACAAACCTTTACCCTCTAACATCTTAACCAAGTCACCATATGCTGAGTTCAAAACCTTTTCATCTTTTGCTGTTAAAAGAATATCATCCATATAATGGATGCATTTCAGCGCAGGAAACTTCTGCCTAAATGGTGCAAGGGCATCATCCACATAAAGTTGGCACATTGTAGGGCTATTGGCCATACCTTGTGGTAAAACCACCCATTCATATCTCAAATCGGGTTCCTCATGATTGCACGAAGGAACAGTAAAGGTAAATCTTTCACTATCCTTAGAACAAAGAGGGATGGAGAAAAAGCAGTTTTTGATATCAATCACTATAACAGGCCAACAGGCTGGCAAAGAAGATAAAAGGGGAAGACCCCGTTATACTAGGCCCATGACTTGCATCTGTTGATTTATAGCTCTCAAATCATGTAACAGCCTCCATTTACCTGTCTTCTTTTTAATTACAAAAATGGGGGGAGTCCATGGAGACACAGATGGTCTTATATGCCCCAACGTCAATTGTTCTGCAACTAGATATTTGGCTGCTAGCAGTTTCTCGGAGGAGAGAGGCCACTGAGGAACCCATACTGGCTCCTCTGTCTTCCAAGTAATGGGAATACCTTCCCCAGCGGCCCCTAGGAAAAACCCAGGCCTTGTTTTTTCCGTCTCTGTTGAGTGATGATTGGGGTTGCCCTTCCCTGTAGGTATTTCCCTATTCCTTTTCCTGGAAAATAACCCATATGTTGCATAATCTTTTGTGAGGTCTCAGAATATTCATTAGTTAATTTGAAACCCATGACCTTTAACAAATCTCTTCCCCAAAGGGAAATTGGTAAGTCCAGTACATAGGGCTGCATGGTTCCCAAGTGTCCTTCCTGATCTTGCCAATTCAACTGTCTTGCGCTCATCTCTGGAGCTTTTGCATAACCTAAGCCGTGCAGCGTTTGAGAAGAGGCCTGTATTGGCCATCCAGAAGGCCAATCCTTTCTAGCTATTATACTTTTGTCTGCTCCAGTATCCAACAACCCCAAAATCCTTTCTCTATCAACTTGCAATTCTAAGGTTGGACGTTGGTCAAGATCCAAGGCCAAGCAAGTTAGCGCATTACCTGTAGAGCCAAATCCCTTGTCCCCTCTTTCTGCAGTTTGTGCAGCGAATTTTTCATGCAAGCTAGGCAGCAGCAATAGCTGACCTATTCTGTCTCCAGGAGAAATAGCAGTAATCCCTTTTGGGCATTCCACCATGATCTTAACCACTCCTGTATAATCCGGGTCAATGACTCCTGAATGGACATGAAGTCCTCTTAATGCAGTAGAGGATCTCCCTATAAGCAACCCCACTGTACCCGGCCCAAGGGGTCCCTTAAAATCAGTTTCTATTAATTGGACCCCCATTAGGGGAGTCAATACGAGTCTGGTGGTGGAGCAGAGATCCAATCCTGCAGAGCCTTTAGTGGCTCTCCGCGGTCCCTCGTATGGCGAAGAGTCGGGGATCTCTCCTGATTTTGCTCTGTGTTCTGATTCTCTACTGTCCCATATATTTGCAGGCCCTGGGGTCGGGGGCCCCGCTGTCCGTTTTTTGGATGGGCTCCACCATAGCCTGGGCCAAGAGGTTGTCCATTGATGTCTTTCACTGAGCGGCACTCACTGGCCCAGTGGTTCCCCTTTTTGCACTTAGGACATAGCCCTGGTTGCTTTGGGCGTTGGCCATTCCCTGCAGGGGCAGAGCTTCCTCTTTCTGGGCACTGCCTCTTAAGGTGTCCCTGCTTGCCACATTTAAAGCATGCTCCTGAATTCCCTCCCTTCCTTTGAGTCATCTGCAGCACCGCAGCTGCAAGACCTGCATTAGGCAAGAGCCCTCCTACTTCTCGGCAGATTTTCATCCAGGCCTCAAGTCCTTTTGTCTTGTAGGGAGTTACTGCTATTCTACATTCTTTGGTACATTGTTCGTACACCAGCTGTTTAATCAGCGGCATTGCTGCTTCCGGATTCCCAAAAATTCTCCCTGCTGCTTCCACCATTCTAGCTACAAAGTCAGAAAATAGTTCTGTGGGGCCCTGAAGAATTTTCGTGAGGTTTCCACTCACTTCCCCTTTATTGGGTAAGGCCTTCCAGGCCTTGGTAGCAATATCATTAATCTGTACATAAACTTGTTCAGGATATCCTGTTTGGAAATTGGCAAACCTTCCCTGTCCTAATAACATGTCCCTATCCCAGGCTGCATTTGGAAGGCCCGCGGCCAAATTAACTGCATCTTGTTCATTAGCAAAGTCAATCAAAAAGGCCCGCCAATCTAAGTACTGTCCTGGGGTAAGACAGGCTCGTGCCAAATTTGCCCAGTCATTTGGGGTCATACAATATCTGTGAAGTGCCTCCACTTGAGCTACAGTAAGGAGGCAGTAATCTCATATGTGCTACGGACTCAGCCAGGGACTTTATCAGTTTAAAATCAAGAGGCTCATGATGTCTCTGTTGGTTGCCATCCAAATAGACAAGATAGGCCCACTGGAATTCTGTACGGATGGCTCTCCATACTTCCGGGCAAAATGTATTCCCCTGCCTGTTACTTCCTCCCCCCGCAGGGTTACACGGGGGAGGAACGGTCGGATGCCGTCCAGGAGGCTCCTGTTCCAGCTTATATCCACTTCCTTTTCTTCTGGGCTTCAAGGTCTGCCTCTGAACCAGTTCTATCAGTCCTTGCAGCTCGTCTCCTGTGTCCCCCCCTCACTCTCCTCGTCCATATCCAAATTCTCTGCCCTTATCTCCTTAGTGCTGCCCTGTTCTTCAGATCTCTCTTCTTGAAGCATTTCCAGCGCCACACGCCCCTTCTTTAACGCTTCCTGACAACACTTTTGATCTTCCAGACAACTACGCACTAAACGCCACACCGGGCAGACCCCTGGCTTTAGGGCACCTTGCCCCCATGCAAAGTCTAAGTCCCTTCCTAATTTATCCCAGCACGCAACTGAGACCACGAACCAGGGTGCAATGGTGTCGCACTCATTCAGGAATCTCTCTATAGTGCTCTTTCTCATTTTTAACCTTTTGGATTCAAGTAGCTCCTGAAGAGCCAGAAAAATTGGGTGGGAGTGTGAATTCCCCATAGTAAAATTTTACTTTTTGCAGTTCGCTGTTACGCGAACTCACTTTACTTTCGGTTCACTACTACCACGAACTTTATGCTCTTAATTTAGAGCTCTTGTAGCCACTATACCCACGGACTTTATCATCCCACCTTACCTTGAGAACTTTCCAGGGCTGCCCTGACTGCAAAAAGTTCTGACCTCGCGAGTGAGGAGAGAGAAGGATCCCCGTACGGGCCACCACTTGTCGCAACCACCCTCGACCAGCAAGGAAGACGCAACCACCGAGATCTTCTCCAAGCAGTTTATTCAGGAACCTTGTACAAAATGACTTCTTCTCTCTCTCTCCCAGGGGTGCCCAGCAGCCACTAATATATAAAACCCCATCCAATCTCAGCCTGCCACGTGGGTCATGCGGATAGGTTGTTACCATGCGGAAACAGGTAGGCCTGGCAAACATAGCCAAATAAGGAGTTGTATTTCGCAAGGAGCGCTCACCGTCGGGAAGGTGGAAGGCAGAAACCAGTGCCACCTTTAGGGCGTGGCACTTCGCAGCTCCCTACAGATAAGGTAAAATAAGAAGTTGCCAAACTATGTGACTAATTTTGAACCTTATGTAGAAGGTAGAGAATTCCTCAAAATTCCCTCATTTAAAAAATAATGATGGCCCATGGAGGTGACTCAGTGTGTAAAATCACTTCCCTTTGCAACCTCACAACCTGAGTGAGTTGCATCCCCAGAGGCCACAAAAAGATGGAAGGTGAGAATCTAGTCCACGAAGTTTTTCTGTGACCTGCATGTGTGTTCCATGTCATATCATACACCCACACAGACACAGACACAATAGTGATTAATGAAAGATTTCAAGATAACGCTAATGATACCTGGGGTATGACCGTTCAGTTGTTAAAAGTATTTGCATTCAAATACAGGGATCTGAATTTGATTCCCCAAAACCCTTTAAAAGAATCTTGGTGTGGTCATGGGGTTGTAGTAAACACTAAGAAGTCGTCTCAAGGGAATGTCTGGGGGTCACCGGCCAGCAAGTCATCCTGAGTTGGACTTCAGGCCAAAGAAGATCACTGTTAGAAAAAGAAGAAGGAAGAGGAGGAGGAGGAAGAGGAGGAAGAAGAACAAGAGGAGGAGGACTACGACGACGACGAGAAGGAGGAGTACAAGGAGGAATTGAAAAATAAAGAAATAAAATAAAATGTTGGGGCTGAAGAAATGACTCAGTACCCAAGATCCTGGTTTCAATCCCTACCATTTACCACAGTGGCCTAAGTGTGCTTGCAATTCCAGTTTCAAAGGATCTCATGCCCTCTTCTGGCCTCTGTGGGCACTGCATACATGTGGTACATTTACATACATACAGGTAAAACACTCACATGTGCAATTCATTACAAAAAATGAATAAAAATAAATAGACAAAAAATAAAGTTCAGGGCAGTTGAAGAGTGCCTGAATTTGTTTTGTAGCCTCCACATGGAGCTCATAGGTATGTACTCACATGTAAGAACACGTATACACACATGCACACATACACACAAGAAAGAGGAAACAAAATACTACATGTGCTATACTGCCTAATGCCATAAGAAACATTATTCTACGATCAGGAGAATGAGAAAAATATTTGCCTTTACTTTTCTTATTTGAAGACATGGTCGGAACCTTCCTCTATGCAAAGTTAATGTAAAATGTTGGTGGTGAGTTGGACAAATTTACAGTCCCTTGAACTATTCCATCTATGGGGAAAGAAAGTTCTTATAAAGAATTCCCACTTTGCAACCCAGATTTCTAGAACACACAAAGTCTTACTTTGGTGTCTATAACAAAGTACCAGAGGATAACACATATTTACTTCTCTTGTTTTGATAATAGCATTCTTTGCCTTTGAAATATGCTGCTGAAAATACTTCTATCAGAAAGTACGCCATGGCTGATTTTGCTGCACTCATACCACCTGCAGCTAACAATGACTTTCCACTGTACTTTTGGGACAGAGTCTCTCTCTGGCTAACCCTGAGCCTTCTAATTCCACCAGACCAGCTGTCCAGCAAGCACCAAGTTTCTTCTTCCTCAACACAGGAATTACAGGGGTGTGTGGATAACTTTTACATATGGGCTGCAGATGCAAATTCAGAGCCTTATGCTAGGCCCAGACATTCACTGACTGAGCCATGTCTTTAGCCGTGAGCTCATTTTATTTTCCTTTTAGCTGCAATCACAAAGTCAGCTCACAAATCATTTGCCTGTGACTCACCTTACCAACTTCTGTTGTCATTTCCACATTCAGGGATTGCTCATTTGCACAAATATTTGGGTCCAGTCCAGAAGGGGGAGGATAGCAAGTGCTCCCCATTCTTGGAAACCGGGACTAGTGAGGCCACCTCCTCCATCAAATAAAATCATATTGGAGAAAACTGTTAATTTACAGGAATGGACATGCATCCGATGTGATCTGAAAGTCTGATTAATGCCATTTTCAGTCTGACAATACATCCTCACTGCCCATACACAGTCTCACAGACACACATGATCACAGCCCGCCTATTGCAGACATGATAGTGTGCAATGAAGGATCAGTTGAAATTATAATTTCTAAATGAAAACTATTTCTAAAGAATACATGTTTATTACATGATAAAGATCTAAACAAACAGCCTCATGTTTTAAAAACTCGATACAGACCATAAAATGTGACAGGATACAGGGAGAAAAGAGAGAAAAAGTAATCACGTTGCTGATGACCTGATGACCTTTTTTTTAGAAAAGAGAAATTCATTAACATAACACCCAGGCCAAAGCAAGGACCATCTGCTCCCTCAGAAGATAGATACTGATTTCCAGAATCATTTCAGTGATTTATTGTCACTAAAATCAATGCCAAGGAGCTGTGTTACAGAATGGCCAAAAATGGCTGCATATTTGAGTACATATTTAAACTGTTATTTATCTTTATTCTATGCGTGTGAGTGTTTTGCTTGCAAGTACACAAGTGTGACCATGTGTGCAAGGCCTGTGGACTCCACAAACTGAAATAGGAACAGTTGTTAACTGTCATGTGGATTCTGTGAATCAAATCTTGGTCCTCTGCAAGAGCAGCCAGTGCTGTTAACTGTTGAGCCATCTCTCTAGCCCTGAGCATGTATATTTTGATGATTCATTCAGGGTCTCAAAAGATACAAATGTGACTGACCTAAGAATTGTCTTCTTTGATCAAAAATGGGGAGGAATCCTCTCTGTGCCTGGGATGAAGTTTGGTCAGTGTGATTTGTTCTGTTCATTGGTGGAGCAGATATCTGGACAGGGAGGTCCACCATGAGCTTTGGGAGCAAATTGCAGCTTTACTAATCCTCGTTATGGTTATACATGAATAAAGAAATATTCTGATTCTTAGTGTCCACTTGAAGGCCAAGAGTGACCTAAACTGTTATAACTTACACCTTCAGATTGTGCTCGTGAGTCAGGCTTCACACATTCTGTTCTCAAAGCAGAATCTCCAGCATGAACTGGGAATGTACAAGATAAAATCTTCTATCAGAGAAGGACCTTGAATGCCACACACAGAATTATAGACGTCTCAATTTTTCTCACTGTTTGGTTGAATAAAACATGCTCTTTATATGTTTATATGTTTGATATATTAATCCTGCCTACCCACATTCTTTCACTCTCTTGAGTGTGGTCCTGAGGGATTAAGCTCAGATGTCCACGTCAAAATATAGACATAATGCTCCATAAAGCTCGCTTATATTATAAGCAAGAATGTTAGGGTCCAAGGTTAGTTACATATTTTTAGTGCAGGTTATGTCCATATTATGAAAGTCATGTCTACAGAGAACTAAGGGACTTTGGATATGCTTGACTAAGGCTCAAAACACTTTTTTCTTTACTTTTCTGAAGCTTAGTCTTTTTGTCTACATGTGACCATGTCCAAAGGGTTTATTTAATCTCACCCATTTTCAACGTTCTCCCCAAATATTCTTGAAAGTCAGTGACTTTTGGGAACTATATTTACCTAGTGTTCTAGGCTCATTTCTGCTGCCATGATAAAAGTATCCAGACAGAAAGAAATGAGGAGAGGGAGAATGATTTATCACATGAATCCAGGTTACACTTCATCAAGAAGTTAAGACAGGAACATCAAACAGGCAATCACATTCCATACAGAGTGAAAAGCACAGAGAAATCAGTGTTCTCATGCATGATGGCACTTGCTTGATTTCTCCAGTTTTATGTCATTCAGAAGCCCCTTCTCTGGTCTTGTGCCATCCTCTGATGTGTGTATGACAGGCATCAAATAATGACCTCTTTGAAGTTATGGAATCCCTTAACATTTCCATCATTCGTTCATTCGTTCCATTCCAATTTTATTCTCTATCAGTGATACAGATACCCTTTCCAAAAGAGTCTATGAGAACACATTCTGTTCATATCTTTGACAACACAACGTCGTCTCTATGGGCCTGAGATGGAATATGTCTCTAAAATATTAAATGCGATTTTGCACATATCTGACTTAAGATGTTTCTGATATCTTAAATGTAATTTGGAGAATTACTTTATTATTATATTATTGTTCATTATTAATACTGTATTTTCAGATCATTTCTAGGGCAAGATGAGAATTATTTCAAAGTGGTGGTAACAGGCATGAATGTAAATATTCTCAAGGATTGCTCTTGACATTAAGTAAAATCCCCAAATCAAGGTGCAGCTATTTTCAATGCAGGAAAAACTACTCCATGAAGACTCAGATTCCAATGTCATCCACATATATTTTTTAAGTGGAAACTTAACTTGAAATTCTACTTACCATGAAATTTATTTTGCATTAATAAAATGTCAATCCATTTCACATTAGAATATATTATATATTTATGAGCCTGTCTTTCTATCTTTTTTATTTTTATTAAGTCTTTTGAGACAGGGTTTCCTTGTAGCCCCACCTGGCCTGGAATCCACTATGCAGACCAAGCTAGACTGTCTTGCAGAGATTCGACTGCCTCTGCATCCTGACTACTGGTATTAAAGGCTAACACCATTAGGCCAGGCTTGATGTTTCTAACTATTTATTTTTGTTTTGCTATATTTATATTTATTATTTATTAATCAATGTTTCTAATTCTTAAAGAATAATTTTATTTTAAAGCTGCAGAGAGCAATATCTTCAAGTGTCAAAGGATTTATCCACAAGTAGTCACTTAAAGAGAGATAGCTCTCAGCCTAATCAAGGTGTGATGGCCAGTTTTTATATTTAAATTGACAGGATGTATAATCACCATGGAAACCAGCTAGGAGCATATCTGTGGGGGATTATGAAAAATCCTTTAATTCCAGTGGGATGTTTCTGTCGGATAGAGTCATTTTTCTCTGTCTGTTTTCTTTTTTGAAGCAAGTTATGTAGTCCAGAATGGTCTTCAACTCTTTATGCAGTTGAAGTCACGCTTGCCACCTGGTCTTTCTACATCTTGGGACCATAGGGGTGTGCCTCCACTACAGGCTTAGTTATTTGGTTAGATTTCAGGTGCCTGACTGTGTGTGAACTTTTAAGGTACCCACAGCTTCCCACAGAACTCATTTATTATTTGACAAATAAAGGTAGAAAAGGGCAAGTGAGAAATAACTTTAAACCAGAAAATATATTGAAAGGCACAAAATTTGATGATCTGAGTTCTTAGTGATAAAATGGAACATGGGGCTGGAGAGATTGCTCAGTGGTTAAAAACACTCTCTGCTCTTGAATAAGACCCTGGTTCAATTCCCAGCACCCATATGGCAGCTAACAACTGTTCTTAACTCCAGTTCTCAGGAATCCGATGCCTCATCTGACCTCCACAGGCACTGTAAAACACCAGTGCCTACAGGCAGGTAGTATACTCATACACATGAAATAAAAGTAACAAGTAAAAGATATATATTTTTAAAGGGAGAATATGAAGTTTAGAGTGGTAGAAAGATACTCTAGAAGGAATTAGGAGGATTCAGAGTGAATATTTCAAAATACAATGTATACATATGTGAAATTCTGAAAGCATAAATTAATATAATTTTGGGAAAGTACAATAACTTAGAGAGTGGCAAAGGGACAGTATAACAGGGGTACATAGATGTACACAGCCCAGAATATGAACTAAAAATTCTGTAGATGGGGAGGGGAGAGAGAGAGGAGACAGAGAGCAAGAGAGATTCTTCTTTATCTAAGAAAAATCCTGAAAGATTGGAATGCAGATTGTCAGACTAGCTTAAGGTCAAAGTTATATGTTTGAACACTAAACATATTAATGTTCTCATCTCTAGTATGAGAGAGAATTCTACAATGTCTTCTAATATTTGAGCAGAAAGGACAGACAACTCAGTGTGGATGAACCTGTATGAGCAGATGAAACACATTTCAGTTCTCTCCAGTAACATCAAGGTGGGTTTTGTTCCAAGGCTGATATGTGGTCGTCATCTGTGCTCAAAGCTCGGCACTGCATGCAAAGAAAGCAAGCACTGATATTCAGTCATATGCCTCAAGGTTGCCCATAAAATATATTTCACACTTGGAAATACTAAAACTGTGAGCAGTCAGGAAGATGTTCAATTGGTTTGACTGCAAATGTGACATTCAGAAACAGTATACTTTATGCCACTGAAATTTAAGAGTTTGGATTTCATGAACGTCAAATTGGAACCATCACAAATATTCATCCTGCCTTCAATATTCAAGGGTATATCTCAAACAATTTGTTTGATAGAGACTAAAGTCACAAGGTAGTAATTATTTTATAATACTAATACTTTATGAAATTTACTAAGAAAAATATTCATAGTATGCTAGAAAGATGGCTCAGTGGATTAGAGCACTTGCTATGAAAGCAGGAGGCTCTGGGTTCAAATGTGCAATACTCAGGAAAAGTCAGACATGTTCAGACATGAAATCTGTTAGCAGGTGGGGACAGGTGGACCACAGGATCTCTATGGCCAGGCTGCTTTACTGATATGGAGACCTTCCGGTTCAATAAGATCCCCTGCGCCAGGAAACAAAGTTGACAGTGAGGGAAGAATACTCCCAACATTCTCCCATGGCCTGTACATGTGCATATAGAATAATTCAAACATATACATATGTACATATACGTGCATATCCCACACATAACATATAAATATTATAAAAAACCAGTAAAACAAAACTTTTCTCAATTGTCAAGTCAAATAGAAACACAAATGAAATACATACATGTTAAACATATTTAATATAAATTAAAATGCATGCATGTCAATAAAAATTATAAGGAAATAAAAAATAATACCTAGACACGCTTACAAGATATACTCACTTGTCTCTACAAAAGATAAATGGGAAGAAAAAAAATATTTTTTCCTCTTAGTGTAATTGTTGTGTAGTAATTGCTTCCGAGGTAAAGCCTGCCATCTAGAGGGGAAGCTGGGTCCACAACAGGTTATGATAAGAGATGTAAACAGCAGAATGCTCTTATAGGAATAACTTGCTGCATAGACAGACTCTGGAATAATGGCTTTTCTTAACTTCAGACCAAAAAGCTGCTGTTTATAATGTAAACAAGCTCATTGAGACATGGGCTCTTCTTGTGACTCTTAATCCCTCAGGACCCCAGCCTGCCTTCTTCCCAAGGTAGTAAATGAATGTCAGGGTAGTGGCTTAGCATATCAAAGCCCTGAAAGTGTTAAACTGATACCCCTGTTGGAAGCACTGAGAATAGTTACAAGTCTGATTGACATTGTATGTTTGAGGCATTTTAGGCCTAGGGATTAAAGGCCAAGATACTCTGATAAGGGTGGGATCAAAGCTTGTATTTCCCCAGTTCATCCTGGATAGATGGTTTGAACAAAAGGATGGATGAGATCTGGCCAGAACAGAGACCCAGCATCCTTCTAGAGGATCAGGAGTCTCAGAGTTCGGGCCTACAACTAATGATAAGTGTCAGCCTGATTCTATATTCAGCAATAGCTACCATGCAGCTTAGAAAGGTCAATGTCATGGTTGCTCTATCTGCGATAACCAGTACCCTTGTGTTTAGGACTATAGATCCTACTGTCACAAAATAATGTTACTCATAGAAACTGTCCCATCCATTGTATGGACTATAACCACACTTCCCGATTCTGAGATAACTGAAGAATAAACAGGCAGTGACAGCTTCTCTCTCAAATTCTTTTTCAACCATATTTTACATGACCTTTAGAAATACATTTTGTTAAAATGGATATGGACTCTTGTAATTAACATAAATCTCATGTTCATGGGAGTCAAGTGAATAATTCAATCCACATTGAACTGATGTATAATTAATATGAACCTAATTCTATCGACCAACTACCACTAGTTAGGTTTTATGTAAATGTCAAAGGTTTAAAGTGACTACTTGGAGGGTTATATATCTTTTGGGTAACATAACAACATTTCATGTCTTACAAGCTTTGGATAATGGGACAATATGTGATGTCTTATATTATTCCACAAAAAAGGAAGAAATTTTGCACTGGGTTTTGACATAGTAAATCACTGAGGTGTGATGTCAATTATAAATAGTAAACCTCCTTGTGATTGTAATATAATTTTCATCACTGTTTATACTCTGGAGGATCTTTTTAGATTAGATAATAGTCACTTTCTGCTGCCTTTTTTATGTCACATAGATAAAATAATTGACAAAAAAAATCAAATGAAAGGAGAAAAGGCTTATATTCGCTTAGTTTCAAGGTCCTTTAGCTCCATTGTATTAGATAGGTGGTAAGCATCATGGAGAGAATACACTGTAAAGACCGGGATTCCAGGAACCCTTTAAGGCCATGCAGCCAATGACCTAGCATCCAAGATTCCCTGTATATCGTAGCATCCCTTTGAGATATAAATCAGTCTATAAAGGAACCTATTCATGAGGTCAGAATCTTGAATCTAATCACCTCCCACTGCCCCTCTTGCACCCCATGAACTCTGCTACACATGGAAAACAAGTATCTTTAAGAGCCATCTCAGATACAAACTCAAGGATAGGTTCACAGTCCTTCTAAAAATGAGATGACAAATTGAGAATACTACATTCTTTTCTAACACATCCAAGCAGTTCAGCAATTACCATTGCACATTCACAGTCCTCAGAAAAATCTCTATAATTCTAAATAATAGAGTCAAAAATCCTAGATGAGAGAATTGTCCTCTAAAACCTTTAAACTCTTTCTCATAATATGATAATGCAAATATTTTACTATCAATCATATATTTCTGGGATGTCATTAGTAAATAATTATTTTACTTTATTAATAAGACTTTTCAAGAACCTGCATTTGTGTGCCTCGTCTTACCAGCACATTATTATCTTTTCTTGGTGTCATTAAGCTTCCATGCACCTGACATAGTACATATTCAGAGAAATGGTACCTGTCCAGGTATCTATGTCTGACCCGGGATCAATATTGACTGTCCCCAAATTCTTATTTGTTGCTATGATCATTTTTCCTTCCTAGCTTACAGAATGTTTTATGGTATAAAGATGATGGGTGATGTTGATGGATGTATTAGTCATTCATGATATATTGCATTAAAATGAAGTGTTAAGCTAAGTGTCAAAATTTAGAATTGTTTCAGCCTCCTGATTTGCAAAATGATCCAGCTAAGCCCTCAAAGTTTCTATGCGTGAACAGAGATGGAGATTAGGTCTAGAAATTAGGTCTGTTGACGGACTTTGATAACCTGTTCTTTATGTTAAAAAGTAATACTAAAGGATGGACAATTTGAGAAAGTCCAGAGAAACATTTGTAACATAGGAGAACCTATAGTCATAGTCAGATCCACAGTTAATAGAAAGTAGGAATATGTGACAGTTTGGCCTCAGGCTTGCACGGTATATAAAATTACATGAGGAATAAATTATCTTAAATTAGATAAGAAAACAACCATTATTGTTTTCTAGACAAATCTGTTTGTTGAACTAGACTAATCTGCTATGTGGTTTGAAGGAATCAAAAGTACTAAATAGTGTTTGGCTGAATCCATTAAATTCTACTCTAGTTTCTCCCTTCCTCTATTTCTTATGCTTGTCCATTCTGTTGACAGAAACAGATCATCATCATCATAATCATCAAGGATCATTTTCATCATCACCATCATCACCATAATCATCAATCACCACCATCACTACCACCATTGTCATCAAGACCACTGACATTAACATTATCGCCATTACATCATCACTACCACCAGAAGTATCATCAACATCACCAAAGTCACTAACACCATTAACATGATAATCATTATATCATCACTATAGCCATCAATAGCATGAACACCACATCCCCACCATCCCCCATCATGATGTTTCTTGTTGTCATCATAATCAAGACCATTATCACTATCACCATTAATATCAGCACAACTATAAGTAGCAACAAGGAATATCACAGCATCATGACTATCATTATCACCATCACCCTCACTGTCATCCTCAACATCTTCACCATTAACGTCATCATTACTATCATCATCACTACCACTAAGAACCATCCTCTTCATCATTATTAGCGTCATCCCCACCATCACTTTTATCAGCATCAGCATCCCCATTCTCTCCATCATCACGCCCACCATCATTATAATCAATATCATCCCTACTGTGCTGAATACCTTACTCTTGACTTGACACACTTAGGTTGAGGGACCGTTAATTTGAGAACTGCCTCCATTGGACTGGTCTGCGACCATGTCTGTGAGCTATTTTGTTTACTGCTGAGTGATGTGGGAGGGCTCAGCCCACTGTGGGCAGTGTTACCCTGGGCAGTTTGTTCTCTGTTGTATAAGAAAGCAGGCTGAGAGTGGGCCAGGGGAGCAAGCCAGTAAGCAGTGTTCATCTATTGCCTGGACCTCAGCTCATTGGGGAGCCCCTGGGATCTTGACTCTGACCCCGTTCCAGCCCTAGAATTACAGGAGTACATGACCATCTAGGAGCACTCAGATTATCTGAATTCTGTCTTCATGCCTTACTGACGGAGCCACTTTTCCAGCCCATTTATACTTTTATAGCCAACAGTCCTGGTATCTATTTCCTTCATAGCTTAAGCCAGGAAACCAAGATGACAGCACAAATGTTTCATGAGCGAGAGGTCAAGAATATTTTGCAAGTAATTCTCTCCACATGAAGACTTGGTTACCCCAGAGACCACAAGGAACCGCAGTTCTCAGTCAGTTCTTCTTGCAACAGATGGCGAGTAGCACAGCCAGACACTCACAACTGATCAACAGATGACTGTAGAGGGCTCAGCCATAAATGGGACACCCATACTGTTGTGGGACAGATCAGGCAGAAAACCAGGACATGCAGAAAACCAAAAAACAACTTAGTTTATGCTACTGCCTGGTTCAGGGGACTTTTGCCTCCAAGTCTGGACCCCAAAAGGAGGAAGATTTCTTCTTTTATATGTTAGTCATTAAGTTACAGTGAGAAGGAAACTTATGTACAGCCTCAAAATGAGGCAACTTACTATAAATTCAGAAAGAAAACATTAAAAAAATCCTCTGTCTGAAAATCTCCATCAGACACAAAGAGAATTGAGGAATTTCCATCCAAGAACAAGGCCAGTGGCTCCAGCTAGCTGTTTTAGCAATCTAACCACACTCTTGTCAGCTGAAATGTGCTGAGAGAGACAGGGAGAAAACAAGGTTTAAAATCCATATTTGCCATAAATATTCCATTTAGCTACATCAATATCACACCCTTTCCTCACAAGGTTTAGGGACCAGTGCAAAAGAAGAGACAGAAAACTTGTAAGACTTACACATGGTAGATGAATACCAGGAAATAGTGGTGTCTGGACACAACAGGATTGTTACACATTGGAACCCATAGTTGTTATAGCAACATATAAAAGACTTGTCAAAACTCAGGCCAAGCAGGACATGCATGGATGGGGCAGGTGGAAGAAAGCCCTGGCCCCAGCAGTGGAGTTCTGTTGGCAACTGAGAGTTACAGACAGAGGGACAGTCGATTTTCGCTAAGGGTGTCAGACTGAGCAGTTTGCCCATGTCTCGGGATGGGCTCACACCAAGGGCATTTGAGGAACACAAATTAGACTTGATAGGCCTTAAAAAATAATAAAGGGCATGAGGTCCAGGAGAGGGCGGCTTAGAACACGGTAGTGAAGAGGGCAGGTGGATCTGAATGACCTTATGAAGATTCAATCCTCATATTTCTTAAAGAACCCTTAGCAGTGGCTGCACTGTATTGTCTAACTAATGTATTTGACTTTTATCTAAAGCACCATATACATTGATCCTTCTTAAATGGAGAGCTTAGGAGCACAAATTAAAGAGAATTTCCCAGTTGTACTGGACAGACCTATAAAAGAGCATCACCTCTCCTCCAAAGGTCCCTGCCACTGAACCATCAAATCCATCATAATTTGGCTGAACTTTGGCTTCCCAAGTTTTATGGATGGCCCTATCAAAGGCAGATGGTTCCAGGATGCCACGTCTTGCTCCTCTGACTGAGAGTGGACACAGCCATGCGCAGCTTCTTTGAAATTTAGTAGAAGAGTCTACTCCTCCTGGCCACTTTATGCATGCATACTTTATGCATACCTGTGTGTTCCTTATGGTTGCCGAAACCCTGTTTTCTCACTTTTTTTCTCCTAACACACCTTCTACATGTCTACTATTTTCTTGTTGGCTTCTCCAGTGACCTGACATCACATTCTGGCTTTGAACAAGACCATTTTAAAAAAGTATCTTACAAAAATCACTTGAAAACTGTGCACGATTTGTGGGTTCTACAGTCATAATACATGCATACCTTTGGTAGGATGTGGTGACACTCTAGGAACAGAGGATGTATGTACAGGGCTTAGAATATGCAGACTCAAGATTGTATTCTGAACATTGTATTTTGCACAAAGTCATAATGTGATGCATTTCTTTCTTATTTGAGATTATAATTGATATATGTATAATTTCCTTTTGAAAAGATAATACTTATTATAGATAATTTAATAAAGTGTTTCCTTATTCAAACATAGGGAAGAGGGCAAACAGAGCCTGCCATTGTGGAAAATAAAATAAAAATATGACTATCTATGAACTAGTAGTCTCTCATGTTCAGTCTCCTTCCGAGAACTGAAATCTCTACCTTGAAGATGTCTACAGTTCCATGTTCACTGCAATGTCGATTATCTAAGATGAGGTATGGAAAGAAATGTATTTGTTGATGCAGAATCAGAATTAGACTGTAATAGATGATAGATAGATAGATGATAGATGATTGATAGATGGATAGATGATAGGTGATTGATAGATGACAGATGATAGATGATTGATAGATGATGGATGATAGGTGATTGATAGATGATTTTTAGATGATAGATGATAGATAGATAATTGATAGATGATAGATAAGTATACACATCTGCATGTAGACACACACACATACACACACACGTATATATAATGTGAAATATGACTGATCTCATG
This sequence comes from Eospalax fontanierii, assembly GCA_035773235.1. NCBI lineage: Eukaryota > Metazoa > Chordata > Mammalia > Rodentia > Spalacidae > Eospalax > Eospalax fontanierii. The sequence goes on along the minus strand of JAJHUQ010000048.1, from coordinate 2,466,275 downwards.
TAACAGAAAGTTGACATCTGCTCCTAAATGAAACAATCCAGAAATAAAAGTCTTCTGTGACACCACATATATGTAAAATATAGTGTACACAAACGTTCCCAGAAAAATCTGGCATCTTGGATTCAGCTTCCTGGAAGGCTGATAAACTAATTAGCAGTGCCGTGATTAAGAGTTGGAATGCTGCAGAATCAGTGTCTGTTTACAATTTGTCTCAAGCCATCTTTAGCCACTGAATGGCTATGACTTACTCAACTCTGTTTCTGATTTAGTAGTCTGTGACTAGCAGATTAAAAAAAAAATCTTTAGGAATGTATTAACAAAGCCCTGGTTCCCACCAACCCAAAGGCTAAGAATGACACAGGCTGGCCTCTGAGGCCTATAGCACAATTTTCCTTGCTATAGGCCTCTACCCTCCATGCTCCTGAAGGTGCCCACCAATGTATCTGAAAGTCTCTCAGTTTTATTTATGGCTTTATTTGTGCTGTTACTATAAAAGATTTCTCAGAGTGATATCTCATTAGAGTATGTTATTTAAGGAAACCTGAATCTTTATTCTTGGGACCCTTATCTTTGGCTCCAGAATGAAGTATCTTTCATTTCTTTGAGATGAGAGCTGTGGACACCAGAGAAGCAAAGAATCTTGTAGGTAAATAACGGGTATGCATGTACACAAATACACATATGTACATATACATTTAAATATATAGGTAGGAAATATATTGCATAAAAAAGAGCACTAGTTAATAATAATTCACACTGAAAATTTTCCAAGATACAATATTGTCAGCACTCTGGGTTATGAACATTTCTGCTAATAAAATCACAATATCTAAGACCATTAATTTATAACAAGAAGAGGTTTATTTTGGCTCACAGTTTTGCAGACTCCAATCTGTGACTCTGGTAGGGTGATGGGGCAGTTTATCAGACTTAGCCTATGCTAGAACAAGACCACTAACCCCATGATCACAGAAGAAAAGAAGAGAGAGAGAGAAGGGAAAGATGCTGGACTCCCTCAATCCTCTTCAAGGTCATGTATTCATGGACCTGACTGTTGCCGGATGCTTCAGCTCCCAACAGCCCCTCCTTCCTAGTAATGCTATTTTCTGGGGAATAACCTCTCAGATCATGAGACCTGGGGAAGCACTCAGTATCCAGATACTCGCCTATTCCAGCAGGATCAAGAATGCCACCGCTTGCTAGGGCTGGGGAGGACAGGGGATACTGTTGCAGCAGGTTCCTGAGGTGCTGAGGCAGGTTTCTGAGGTGCTGCAGATGAAACACAGGGCTTCGTACCTGCTTGGGTTCACTCCACCAGCAGAGCTAGATCCTGAACTCCTGACATTTCTTTAACATCAGTTTGCTTGTCTTGTTATGAAAAAGTGTTATTTTTGCCAGTTTCAAATATTTTTTGTCAATCACCCCTTTCCAGTATTTACAGCCTGTAACTTTGCTTTATTGAAATCATGACATAATTTGGTCATATGGCTGTGTTTAGTTTGTGTGAATGTCAGACTTAGTATCGAGAGTTTATCTTGATTTTGTATGGATTATCCAGCCTGGTGATCACACCTAAGTCTCGTCATGTGGGCTTTATATCTTAAACATATACATTTGATATCTTTCTCCTTTCTATCAACTCTTAAAGCTCATCTTAGTTTATACATAAAATAGTATTGTTTGCAAACATTTGGCCCCCAAGTACAGCACAATAGCCTGAATGGTTTGACCACAAATTTATTGTAGCATAATTGCTATCTCTTGTAGTGATATTGGCCTTAATCCTTATTCTGAAAGCTGAGTCTTTGAATTTATGTTTGGTTTTGTTTTTTTGTTGTTGTTGTTTTATTGAGAAAAGGTCTCCTTACAGCCAAGGCTGTCTTGGAACTCACTATGCAGATCAGGCTGGCCTGGACCTCACAGACACTCCCACCTGTCACTGCCCCCTGAATACTGAGATTAGAAGCTTGTGCCATTAGGTTGGACTGTGCTCTTAATTCTTTAGAATATTTTAATATTAATGGATAACTATGTCTCTTTTTTGAAGAGCCAACAAATGTCATATATAAATAATAAGGTATCTTATAAGCAGTTAATAAATACCTGGATCATTAAACTGAATTATGACAGAGGAAGAAAAGTCATGCTTAAGGTGAGAAATATCTCTAATACTTATCAATGAGGCAGAGTCCATTCTGTCTAAGTAAACATTTCTAACTAAAGTTCACTATAGTTCAGTCAACATCAACTCTATAAAATATAAACATTATTTTCAAATATTTTCCTTATGTGAAAGTCAAGTTTTATAAACAACACTTGCCTTTGATAACGAAATACTTTTTGTGCGCACAGAGACCGGAGTGGCCCACTGGGACTCTTCTGCTGCTTTCTACCTTAGTCTCTTGAGAGAGGATCTCCAACTGAATCTGGAACCAGGTGTTGGTTGGTTAGTCTTGCTGCCACCAACTCCTGGCAATCGTCCAGTCTCCAACTCTCAGTGCTGATATTACAGGCATAGAAGTGGGCATAGCAATGCCCGGAAATACATATGGGTGCTGTCTCTGAACTCAGGCATGACTTTACTCTCTGAGTTGCCTCCCCAGGTCTGATGGCTGATATATAAATCCACATAAATATCCCCTTCGATATTTATTAGTATTGGTGGCGTAGATAGAGGCACTGAGTTTATTCACCTTAGAGTGGCCTCTCACACTACCCAATCACAGGTCTTCATGCTTGCTGTCTCTGGGGTGCCTCTCAAGACCTGTGCTTTAAGAGACTGCTCACCATCATGGAACATTTGGGAGGCTTTACAATCTTAAAGAATTCTTCCTCTTTCATAGTTGGTGATCTTCATGCATTTACTGCAGCAACTGAAAAGTAACCATTGTTTCTGTCATCTATCAAAGAACTCAGATTAGGTGGTTGGGCACATTGCTCTGTGGTTAAGAAAACTTGCTGTTCATATGCAGAGGATTCAGGTTTGGTGCCTAGAACCAACATTACAAGTCTCATCATCAACCTGTAACTCCTGTTCCAGGGCATCTACCACCCTCTTCTGGCCTCTGCAGGCAATTGCATGCACATGGTACATGTATTTATGCATACGGTACATATATTCATGCACACACACACAGAGTAAACTCTCTCTCTCTTTCTCTCTCTCTCTCTCTCTCTCTATATATATATATATATATTTATATATATATGTATAATGTCTTTCTTGAATGAAAAAAAAATAGGAGAAACTACTGATTCAAGAGTATTATGAGTTAAATTCAGAAGCAGGCTAAATATAATCCTTCAGTCAGGAGGCTGTCAGGAGGAGGCCTTGGGACCTTCTTTGAATATATAACAATAATTGATCCAGTCTGGACTCACAACACCCTGTCTGAAAGATAAATTAATTACTTACGGATAGAGTATGACTCACTGGTTAACAGCACTTCCCGGACTGGCAAGGGAACCTGGTTCAGTTCACACACCCACATGATGGCTAACAACCATTTATGAATCCAGTTCCTGGGGATCCCATGTACTGTATTTATTAGTGATAAATGAAATTAGCATCTCATAAAATATATCTAGAAGGAGACATTCTTCTGCCTGGACTAGTGTGCCTTAGGATGCAGATGGGAAAATTTATGTAAGTGACACTCAATATGTTCCTTTTATAATAGGGTGTCTGTGTAGGCCCATCTGGCCCAGAACTCACTGTGAAGACCAGGATGTCCTTGATCACACAGAGATCCACTTAGCTCTGCCTCTCAAGTGCTACATTTAAAGGCATGCCCCACTACCCCTCTCTAAATAACACTCCATATTTCAAGGTGACATGAAATTGTGACCTGATTTTAAAATGTTTTTCTAAATTTAGGAGGACTGCCTTCAGTGAGGCATTCCACATTTTAAAGAATGTGTTATGATACAAAGTTAAAGGGACTGAAGAGATGGCTCAGCATTTTAGAGCACTGGCTTCTCTTACAGAGGACAAATCCCAGCACTCACATGGTGACTAATAATCCTCATTAACCCCAGTTCCAGGGGATCCAATGTCCTCTTCTGTGGTCTTCAGGCATTGCACAACACAGGTGCCATTACACTTGTGCAGGCAAAACACTCATATACTTAAAATAAAAATATATAAATAAATAATTTAAATAAAAATAATATAATGGTTAACGAAGTGGAGATATTAAACTTAATTCTTTGAAGCAACTTTATTCTAGAATGTAACTCTTGGCAAATGGAAATATTCAAAAGACGTTATGAGATTTCTTCATTGTATTAATCATTTACTTAATGGGTATACTTGACAGCATAGAAGCACAACAATCATCTGGCCATTTGTTATCCTAATGATGTTCAGAAACGTTTTAAGGGTACTGTATACAGGTCACAGATGAAAATTTCTCGACCATCTGATGTAAATTTGATTGCATGCTTAGGCAGTGTAACTCCATGACTAGGAAACAAAGGAAAAACCACTCAAATATCCAATGACAACTCAGTTTGATGTCTCTAGAAAAAAACAAAATTGTTTTATATTTGACCAATATCTTAAATGATACTATATTGCAAAGATATAAAGCTTTGTATTTATAGGGAACAATACAATGTTGAGACTTCGAGGAGTGTGTTTTCCGGGTAAACAACTATCTAATGATTTCTTGTTAGGCTAATTCATTTTATGAAACTGTATCAAGATGGAATCTTTCTCTCTCCATACCTTTAAATATTAATACCTATCTTTCCATGCTTCCAAATGAGAATAAAATAGTAGATTAATCTCACATGAGAAAACATCATAATACAGGAAGCTGGCATAAGTATAAGAAACCTGATTTATAATTCATGGCTTTTGAACAGGGACACACTCAGTCTCTCACTAATTCACCTTACATAATCTTTGTCTACTTGACATTATGTTTTCAATGTTTTTGCTTTCTTCCTGACACATAAAACTCCACATAGGTAGATAACACAGTATGTTTTATAAACAAGATGCAGAAATAAAATAATCCAGTGAAGACCAGACAGTCCCTGTGTACATTGTTAGGGTGAAGAATATATATGTTTAAAATTATTTTTATTGTACATGTATGAAATGTTTCACTGCATGCATGTGGGTGCACCACGTGCATATATGTACAAACATATACAATCTGGGGATGTCCATAAGAGGATATTGAACCACAGTGCAGGTACTGGTTCATCTAAGAGCAATCTCTCCAGACCCTGAAACATCTATTTTGAATTTATTTTTAATTCTATTCTTTTGCATTTGAAACCTAGCTCATACTCAAGAACTCTGAGATACAATGTAGTCATTACTTGCCCTCTACATGTATTTCTCAAATAGAAATTGCACCAGATATTAAAACTACTGGCTTCAATGTTCTTTTTATATTGTGTTCTTTTTAAGGGGAATATATTTGTAAGTTTTATAAAAGGTGTTGAATTATTGTATCAAAATATACATTTGTTGAGAGTGATATATGCCCAAAGGATAAACAGATTAGGGTACTTAATGATGTGAGCTTGAATTGTTTACTGTACACAAAGTCCCAATATTTAATATGGAACTATTTTTCCTGTATTTCAGGCTGTAGTCTTCTGTGCTTCTTGTACAAAAATTAACTATTATCAGAAGCAGCTATGTATTGGGATTGAGAAATTTTCATTCTCCTTCTGTTGCTTATTAGTAGTATATCAATAACTTAATACTGCAAACTTCCTTATCCTTAAAAACCTGAATATAAAGTTTTTAAATTCATTTTGCCATCTGCTTCTTTTCAATATATATTATGACTACTGGAGAGCAGGAAGCAGAGTTTATCCTTGATGCATAAGTCAGAGTTTTTGGTCATTTTTAATACTACAAATGGAACTTGTAGAGAAACGTCTACTAGTGCATGGTTTGTTGGATCAGCTGAGAAGATGTAAGCAATCTCTGAATTTTTTCTTTGTGTCTTGATAATTTAATTTATCTAGCTTGTATCTGTTGCCTTATATCATCTATTATCCATCATCAATCTGTATATCCATTATCTGTTATATTTTGATTTATCATTTGTCTATATATCTGTCATCTTTCTGTCCTATCTCTATCACCTGCACATTTGTCAATCTATCCATGTATCTTCTTTCTATCACACATATATATGTTTATATATATATATATATATGTATATAAAATCTATTGTTGGAAGGACTTTCAGAAAATAGACAAAATCTGGACTAATGACTCTTAATTAATCCCAGAAAATTCATGTGTTTTTGTGTCTTTTGAACTGAACATCACATCTTATTTCCTGGGAACCTCAATTTAGTATTCCACCTACAATGTTTTTGAATGAATGTGGGCATCCTTGAGAGTTAGCAGATCAAAGAGCTGAAAGGGAATGGTGCACTCTTCACTGAAAGAGTGAAGGCTGAGAAAGTATGCATGCCACAGACATTCTGAAACCAGGGGTAAAATACGACAAGACGGTCTGACAGACAAGAGTGCATTCAAACTTCTACTTCTCCATGTAAGGTTGGGGTGTAGTGCCCTGGCTATGTTCCTTGACCAAGTCTGGATTTGTGGAGGGCTGCAGATTGAACGAAACACATAAGACAGAGGCACAGACACACACACTAGGTAGGAGGAAAGGAAAATGACTGACTGACTTTATTGAGAGAAGCAAGCCTTATATACCCTGAGGCAGGACTTTGCAGGAGGTTAGAAGTTCAGGTTCTCAGGAGACATCCTTTATTGATGACACACAGCTGTAAACAAAAAAAGAAGTTATGGTCGGGTTAGCTTAAAAGTCAAGTTGTTTACTTGAGCTTTGCAATTGACAAAGATTCAGCTACTCTTGGCCAAGAGCCTAACACTAAGAGAGAAGGGCATGCAGGGGGGCCAGAGCCCTACATCAGGGAGTACATTTGGATAAAATCTGGGATAATGTCTGACACAAAGGACACAGTCCCAGATGCAGTCCATGGACATCACTCCAGAAGCTCAGTTCAGGGGACAGAGAGTTTCCAACGATATCTAGGAAATGGAGTGTCCTTCAATAACATGCCCACCTTTTAAAGAGAATTTAAGGGTCAGGCTTTGGTATTTAGGTCATTTTAATGATGACCTATTTCTATGTTTCTATCATCTAGATATGTTGATACCAATCAAGTATCATTTGTCTTTCTATGTATGCATTATCTATCTATCTATCTATCTATCATCACCTATCTATGTATATATCATATCTATCTATACATCTATCAATCTAACCATCCTCTATAAATTTCTTATCTATAAATACATCTGTTTATCTATCATTTATAAATGCATCTGTCAGTCATTCATCTATCATGACTCTATCATGTATCTATAATTTATCTATCAATAGATCATGTATTATTTATCATCAATTTAGCTATCTACTTATCGATCATCTATCTACCATCAATAACTGTATCTGTCTGTCAGTCCATCTCTGTTATCAATCCATCTATGCTTCTATAATTTAACTATGGATTTTTATTCCATTACATACCATCAACGTATCTATTTAGCTATCTATGTACCATCTATTTACTTGTCATATATAAATACATCTCTCTATCATTTATAAACACACCTGTGTATCTATCATCTATTTTCAATCAATCTATGTGTTTATACTTTATCTATCAATATGTCATCTATTATCTGTCATCAATATATGTATCTATCTATCATCTATCTATCTATCTATCTATCTATCTATCTATCTATCTATCTATCTAATGTATGTATGTGTGGTTGATCTACCCATTCATCCTATCAATTGTGATTCCTCCTGGAAGCAGAGAATTACACACCTGTTATCCTGTAATCCCAGCTATTCAAGACACTGAGACAGGATTGCATCACTTCAAGTCATGCTTGTGTAACATAATGCAGTCCCGTCTTAAAGATTGCTGCTTACTTTTCAAACAGAAGCAATTTTCTGAGTGTTTCTTGCATCTCCATTCTGTCATCCATATTTCAGCCTCTCTCTGAACCACACTATTTCTGTTTCATTCTTTCCCACACACACAAAACCACCCACGGCTTTCCCTTTGTTATATGACTTTGGGAATTTCAGAACGTGGCTGATTGTTGCAGACTCATAATTTAATATCTTTTCAGTGAGGGGATATATATGATGTGAGTCCAAGCTGTTGATGATATTTAAGATTTATTCTCAAGCGCAATGCATAATCTATTTTACTGTTCAACCCACGACTCGCGTTTGCCAGTCAATGCCTTACCTGTGGTCTCTGGCTACCCTGCTCTATAAATTTCAATTAGGTAAATGTGATGGATCACCAGGTTCAACACTCACATACATTTGAAGAATCTCTGTTTATTCTCTGAGTTACCAGGATGGGAGGATTCCCCTCTCTGGATTTGTTTTTATGTCCTGCATTTTCCAATTTCATTCAAACCTCATATCATTTTTTGTAAGAATTTAGAACCAACAGAAGATTTCTTCCAGTAACTGAGAGTTTTTCTGTTTAGTGCGTCTAGACTGCCATCCAGATTCCTTTAATTATCCAGTTCTGATGACTGCAATATGTGCTTCCTTTTCTTCAGAAGGAGTTCATGGTGTCTCTAATTTTGATTTTCTTGACATTGATGGTGATGTTGTCAAGAGGCCTTTTATTTCTACTTTCCTTGCTCAGGAACATTGCATCATCTCAGTGTGGTATTGCCCTGACGTTTTCGAAAACCGAATGAGAAAGGAATGCATGTGTGGTTTTACAGCTACGTTTTCCTTCATGGCTTTGTGAAACTTGTGACACTCAGAACACAGTGAATTCCCTGGCTCCTTGCCTTCTGCTTTTCTCTGGTTTACACTCTCTTGATTACCAAGTTTATTTATCATTTTGAATGCACACACATGTGTGCACACACAGACACACATACATACATACAGACACACACATACACACAGACACAAACAGAAACACACACACAGACACACACACACACATAGATACACACATAGACACACACAGATACACAGACCAAGACACAGACACACACATAGACACACACAGATATACAGACACAGAAAGACACACAGGGACACACTGACACACACATGCAGATGCACACAGACACACACATACAGTCACACACACACAGACTCACACACATGTTTGAGCTCTCCTCACAGGAATCTAATAAACACTGTATCTTTCTTTCTGGATTTATTTTCAGTCCTCTCGCTGCTCCCCGCCCTGTAACACACACCACTAACTTTCAAGATGACTTTATTTCATCCATTATGTTGAGTAAGGATTGAACGAATCACATCTGCTCAGCTCAGGGGTTAGATTTCCTAGATTTCTCTGTGTCATTCCCCTACTCCACTCACTCCCATTTCAGCCCTCTCTTCCTTTCTCCCTCTCTCCCTCTCTCCCTCCCCTCCTTTCCTTCTGAACTCTGTGAGACATCTCTGTGTTCTGAGATCTCACACAATACTGACCAGGAAGTAGAAGCGTCTCCTGGAGGCGGACTGTGAAAAATCCTGTTCTGACCCACCAATCCAAGTGGTACCCAGAATGAATAACAACTGTGATTTACAGACATCACTTGTGTTATCATTTCTTTTCATTTATTCTTGGTAATGACTGTTCCAGTGTGGTTCAGGGCAGCCAACAGACCTTCCTCCTATAATGTAAACCAGCTCCTTACGCCTGCCCTCCTGAGTCATGATAATGACTGGGATTCATATCATCTTGTTTGACTCCTTTACTGAGGAGAACCAAGTTTTCTCTCAGTACTTAAGGTTCTCATCATTGCAAACTTAAGGAGACAAATTGTAAAAACTAAAAGGAATGACTACTAAAAAGACAGGCAAATCATGATTGGAATTATATCTGTTACACACACACACACGTACGTACGTATATGCATCAAATTTTTTTATTTTTAGGTAGAGCCTGCTGTGAACTCTCAGTCTTCCTCCTTTAGCCTTCCATATGCTAAGGTAACAGGTAGGCACTCCATGCCTCATCACGTACATGCATTTTGATATACATTCTTGTGCATACTTTGTGGGTACACATGTGTACATGTTAACATATGTGTGTGCATATGAACATGTCTGTACATTGTGCATACAGGTCAGCTTGTCTGTAGGTGCATGTCAACTTGTGTATGCACATATGGAGGCTTCATGACACGCTAATGTGTCAACCACTCTCATGCAAAGCAGTATCTATTATTGGTCTTGGACTCACCGACTAGTTTAGATGGGCTAGACAGTGATCCCCTGGGATCCACCTGTCTATACAGATTAAAATTGTGCCACTATGCATGCAAGAGACTGAATTCAGGTGTTTGTCTCTTCATGGCAAGCACTTTGCTAATTCCAGCCCTTAACCCAAAAGAATATCAGTAAAAACCTGGGACTGAGAGATGGGGGAGTAGTTAAAAGCACATACTACTCTTGTGGAAAATCCCAGTTCGGTTTCCAGAACCCAAGTTGGGCAGGTCACAACCACTCGTAACTCAGTGTCCAGTGAGATCCAGAGCATCTAGTTCTACATAAATTTTGAACACATGTACGAAAATATTAGGCATGTTACTGTAGAGCACATATATTTTGAATTGTTCAGTGTTGTAAAGGAGATAATGAAATACACTCATGATAGTCACTTTTTTTTCAGTGTTTTTAGGTCTCTATGTATTGACCAGTGAGCTTCAAGAGATTAGATGTTCGGTTTTCTACTCACCATCTGGTGTTGATCCTCAAGATATTTCAGACTTATAAGTACTTTGGATTTCATACTTTCAGGTGAAGGATCTTCAAAGTTTAAGGATGATCATTCTACACATTGAGAGGCACTTAAAATGTTTGCATATGTTTGACTTTATGTACCATATATTATATTACAAACACATATATATATCCATGTCTATCAGCTGTCTGAAATCTTTTTTGTGAATGACATCCAGTAAACTCAAACCACTGAGAACAATTCAATAAAATTCCAGGACGTAGTATGCCAAGAGAAGAAGCCAAAGCAATTTGAGATCTGACACAATGGCACATTAATTTTACACCCTATTTTTAGACTACTTTCTAATCCCTGCCTATTCAAGAGTCTGTGAACTTATTTAAATGGATTTTTAAATTAAGTATTCCTATCATGGGACTGCACTCAATCTTTTGTGACTTCCACTATTAAAATGTTCAAATAATTATGTTTTTATAATGATGGCACATGGCACTCTATAAACTGGAGAATACACATGCAGCATTAAGATAAAAGGATGAAGGAAGTTCTGTTGAGGACAGAACCTTTGGGAATCATATTGTGTGTGTTGGTGTGTGTGTGTCTGGCTACATGCACATGTGTGCACTCTTGGGAGTATGTACACACAGATTCCTCTGTATTTAGTAGCAGGTAGAAACATTATTTCTCTCTCAGTGTCACATAAACACCTTCTTCAGATACAGAAATCAAGGTGACACCTAGTCCATACAGTGATCTTCTTCCTGATAGTTCTGAAATTCCTTTGGAGATTTTCTGATTGTATTTTCTCTCGCTGCCTAATGTCTTTCGTTTCCTTTTGCCCAGGTAACAGAGTTGACAGTCATCATCCTGTGATGTATTGACAGAGGTGTACTCATATCTTTTGTGATTGTTTTGGTTAGCCTTCCCTTGGAACACGAGCTAAACTGACATCCAGCTTCCTGATGCAGGCTGGGCTGTCTTTCGGTTTCAGTTGGTTTTGTTCTTTTCTTATGGGTGGGCTCATAGCTGACCGGGGTCTTCTTGATTTAGAATGCCGGTTTCATATGAAATGGACTGAAAAGTGACAGAGAAAGATTCTATTTCAAAAAAAGAAATTCATTCACATATTGGCGTGGTGACAGGCTGGGCTTGAACTTAATATTTTGCCAACATGGATGCCATCTCTGGCAACCTGATATTCTTTTTTTAAATGGTTTTGATTTATTTATTTTTATTTGAAGTGTATGACTGTTTTGCTAGCATGTATATAAGTGCACCCAGGCATGGAGTGCCTGCTGAGAACAGAAGAGGATGTTGGATCCCCTGGAACTGGATGACAGCCACCACCATGCGGGTGCTGGGAATAGAATATGGGTCCTCTGGACAAGCAGCCAGTGCTCTTAACCACTGAACTGTCTCTCCAGCGACATAACCTGATTTTCTTATTTGAAACGTCATTTACCTTTAGCCATCTTCCCTGGAGTCTATATTGCAGAACATCTCACATTTCCGTGTTTCTTCTAATTATATACTTCACTATAGGAAGTATATAAGCCACTCACTGTCTTAAGAAGGATCAGTCCATCCATGTTTACCTCAAGGGACAGGATACATAATACGTAATATTATAATACCTAGGGACATGGTACCCATCTGTAAGCAAACGCAGCCATGTTTACATAACAACATCATCTCTTCCTCTCTCCAAATATGCCTATGAGGTTATTGATGCAAAACTGAGCTCCTCCTAGTCTACAGATATTACTCTATATATCCAAACACAGTGGGGCCTCTTCTTTTTGAATGCAAAGCCAGAATGGGCAAACAGCAGATTCCAAAAGGCACACAGGGTTAGAATGAGATGCAGGCAGCAACAGAAGACCAGGAAGTATTAATTTCAAACCCTTGCCCACCAGGACCCAGAGAAGCAGTGGGATTCATTCAGGAGCCACTACATGTATCCAATTGAGCAAGAACACACCTCTGCTAGGCCTGGTGCTGCATGCATTTAACCCCAGTACCCCATGCCCAGAGGCATGGACAGAGCCACAGTGATCTCTGTGAGACAGAGGCTAACCTGGTCTACCAGCAAGTTCCTGGCCCCAGCTGGGGCTGCAGGGAGACCTTGCCTCCAAAAGACAAAAAAAAAAAAAAAAAAAAAAAACAACATAAAAATACAGAAAAGGTACTTTAAAGGTAGGCACATTCCTGAGTATGCTCAGGTTATGATGCTCATAAATGAATACACTCATTTTAAGATCATAAATCAGGAAAGAAGGCAGAGCTGTTCTTATCCACATTTAGCTCAAGGTCATAAATAATGCATTTGAATGGCAGACACATCTGGGCATGCAGAAGTTGTCATACAAAAACTCTGAACTGGGTCACCTCTGGGCACACTCAGATTTCTCCAAAAAGTGTTTTCAGAAAAAAAAAAAAACAGGAGTTTTTAAAGGTGCTTTAATATAGAAGTCTTCCCCTAAAGGCTTCTGTGTCATCTGGCTGCTGAAATTTATGGTTTGCATGCTTGGTTTGAAAGATCTTCTTTTAATCTTTGATTATGCTCTTGATTTGAAACCATGACTTGAAAGAGTATTATTAGCTGGATGAAGGAGAAAGTCATAAATTAAATCGTACAGGTATTTCTTGAGAAAGGAACCTTGCAGTGTTCCTGGAGTATAATGCCTTGCGCTAAGTATGTAAAATTATATTATTTCTTGAAATACACAAAGTTCATTTGTGTCCAATTTCTACGTGGAAAAATTGAAATCCTAAAATTAAAACGTTGCCTACCACATCCAATACCTGGCTTCTTACCAGGAAAGTAAAATCTATTTAAATTAAGTGAAAATGAATTTTTAACAAGAACAAGGCATTGTGATGCACACATTTATTCCCAGCACTTGGGAGGCAGAGGACGATCTCTGTGAGTTCAAGACCAACCTGATCGCCATAAACAGTACCAGACCATTTGGGGACTTTAGAGAGATCCTGTCTCAACAATTTTTTTTTCTATTTAGTTATTTGTTGGAGGTTTGGGTTGCATGGCACAGTACTTGTATGGAGATAGGAAAACACTTTCAGGAGTGGAACTCGGTCCCCAGTCTCGGTGCCAAGTATCTTTACACACCAAATATCTTGCTAGCACCAACATCAGATTATTTATTTTGGTCACAGTGCTTGTACATAGTAGACATATTCCCATTCCAGTGGAACCAATACCTTCTTCTGGCCTCTTCAAGCTTACTACACATATATTGTGCCAATATAGACATGCAGATAATCACACAAACACATTCAAAATATGTCTTTAAAAAACCCAGCATGGAACTAGAGAGTTGGTCAAGTGGATATCAGTACTGGAGTCTCTTGCGGAAGATGGGGGTTCAGTTACTAGCACCTATGTGGTGGCTAATAACCATCCATAACTCCAATTCCAGGGGAATTCAGCACCCTCTTCTTAGCTTCATGGTGGACATTGTCTGAAATGTGTGCACTTACACACAGGCAGATAGTACACTTCCATATAAAATAAAAGCAATTAATCAAACTTTTTTAAGAAGATCAAATAAATGGCAGAATTTTCTTTCTCAGAAGTGAGAAATTGGGGTAGGTTTTTCAACTTTCTGTGATGACCTTCTTGTGTATGCTCAATGACAACCAAACCCACATGTTGAAAATGCTCTAAAATATGACAGTTTATGAGCACCAACATGGGTTGATAGGTGGAAATTTTCCACACTCGACATTATGGGATTGTGCACACTGGAAAATGTTTCAAGCAATGTGTTTAGAACGGGTTTCAAGCAATGTGCATAGAGAGTCATCCTCCCTAAACTTAACTGAGAGGTCTTGTATATGAAAGGTGACCACCACAGAAGAATGGAATTAACCTGATGACTAGAGGGGTTAGAGTCTGGTCAAGGGTAGGGAGCTAAGGATCGATCACTTTGATATTGTAAGTATATACACTCTGGAGTTCATGGATTGAAACTCAAGGTGATGAGACACAGTAAGGCACAGGATATACATAAAGGAATGAAATCTGGTAATACAAAATAATGCAAACGTGGGAGTAGAAATATCTGGGTAGAGACTGGGCTTGACCTGTGAGGTGATTCTTAAAAAGAATTGAAAAGCAGAAGTTAAAAAATCCAAAGAGCATAACTGTTTTATATATATATATTTTATTGTTATATATGTATATATTGTTATATTATTTTATAATATTTGTATATAGAGACATTTGCACTAATTTTAATTGTGTATTGAAAATACAAAATAGTTACTAAGAAAATCCAAACATGCCCAATAAGCATTCATTCACATCCAGCTTAAGTATAAGTATAAAAGTATAAAAAGTAAGTATAAAAAGTTAAATAAAAGAAAAATGATTCAGGCATTCACTTGCATAATATTACAGTTAGAAATAGATCATCATGTCAAAATTAGGTTGGTTTCAATTCCATTTTCTTCCTGCTTACCATGTGATTAAAGCATTACCAATCAGGTAATCACCCTGAATGTAAACAATAAGTTTTGTTTAGAAAGACCTGGAGGTAAGACTCACAAGGAAACTCAAGTCTTGTAAAGGCAAGAGACAGAGCTAATTCTGGAGTTTCAAGACTGTTACTTTATCAAGGGGGGAAATAGTGTAACTGTTATCTATTAACAAGGTTTCCTTTAAAAAATACTGTGGCAGTCTGTATCTGCAAAGCTTTCCTTTCATTAAAACCCTCTCACTTTTTTTTCAGAAAAGAGATTGTGGGTGCTTTTAATTTGGCTACAAAATTAAAGGGTTTTTTTTTGTTGTTGTTGTTTAAGGCCATTAAGGGGCTAGAGCGATGGCTCAGTGGTTAAGAGCACCCACTGCTCTTGCAGAAGACTGGGATTTTGTTCCCGGCACCCATATGGCGACTCATTATGTAAAGCAATGTTCAATATCTCATTTTGATTTTGTATTTTATTTTCATCTTTACCAGCTAGCTAAATATATATATATATATTTTTTTGTGTATATATATATATACATATATATATATGTATGTGTATAACATATCCTGGTACTTAAACATATGTATATATTCTCTATATATTTGTTTCCGCTTGCTAAATTTCCATTTCACATTGCTTTAACTATTAGTTCTGTTTCTCAATTTAATTAACATTTTGCATTGCTTAATTTCTTTCTCCAGATTTCAGTAATTTTGTCTTATTAGCACTTCAAAGTCAGTCAGAGAACACCAAGCCTGAAAATTTAATTGCATGAGTAGTTAATTTCCTATTACAGGCAAGCTCATACATAATAAGTGATCTTTAACCTTTTAAATGTTCACAGGAAAATTATAGTGTGAATGTCTTAAAAATCACTTTTACATGTTAATTTTCTCCAAACTCACATGAAATAATGGGGATTAAAATAATATGTATGGATATGATTTTTTTAGATCCCTCTAAACTTGGTATATTTGGTCAAAGACCAGAAATTAACTCAGGACACAGACTTTCCTAAAACTGGGAGAATGGAGCTATATTATTTCCCACTTTTTTGAGATTTTTCATGTGGATTTTTGTTTACCTAGTCTATAAAGAAGGGCAAGGTAATTTTCTTTATTAGCAAACAAGTTATGTGGTATTTGAGAAATTTTCCTCAGTTCTTAGAGAGGTGACTATCATTTTTAGAAGAGAGTTTCATAATGATTGAATCTGATGATGAAATTCAATGTTTGAAAAAAATTAATGTTTAAAGTTTTCAGTAAGATATTTTTTCCACCTGATTTAGAACAGATCACATTACCTGCCCACATATTCAGTATGAGAAAACTGAACATATTATTTTAATGTAGCCATAAATTCTATTAGTATTATTATATAAACAGTATGACTTATAAAATGAAAATGTCATATTTTCAAAAAGCATATTAGTGAGTACAGAGACGACTCAGTGGGTAAGAATACTTGCTGTTCTTACAGAATATCCTGGTTTGTGTCCCAGCATCCATACTAGGTGACTGAAAATGACCTATAATTTTATTCCAAGGGAATACTGCACCCACGTCTGTCCTCTGTGACCGCTGAACACATGACACACACATACATATATATATAAATACACATTTAAAGGTAAAACAAAAAGGCACAAAAGTAAAACGGTAATTATTTCTAACATAGAAAATACCTACATATAAAGATCAGTGATCTGTAGTTCATCAAATCAGGCTATTATTACAATTTAATACTATTAAAAACACATCCTGTGACCATTGGAACAATATCTGCTCTTTCGATACTGTTTTCAAAGCAGGTATTTTATGTGTGGAGGAAGAGGAAGCCCAAAGAAACTAGAGTCCCATTTCCATTTCAGAAATAGATTTGTTGAGATTTTGTGCCTTTCATATAGTAGCTCTTAACCAAATTTGGACCCCTCCTTCATCCGTGCCCTCCTGTACCCCACCTTGGATTTCATGCATTCTGTCATATATGTTAAGTTCTTTGTGGTCAAGCATTTGATCCTTGATTATCCTTGATTACTCACAATGCAAGTTCATCCATTGGAGTCTAGTCAGCCCATCTAGAGTCAATCCCTTAAACACACTGAGCTTCCTGAACAAAAAAGAGGTCCCTCAAATATCCCAATTGAGACACATCAATGTAGAAAATGTACCTATTTACTTAGACTAGAAAAAGCTCACAATCATGAAAATCAACCTTCCCCATTCTCGTCGTCATAAATACTCTTTGGAATTCAATCTCCACATCTGTGTTTGAAATTCTCCTCACATTTTCATACAATGATACAGAGGAATTACTTGTTCTGAGAACAGTGAGAAAAACAGTATCTTAAAGATTTAGGAAAGTTGGAAGGGCATGTCATGTTTGATTGGTATGACCTGGGCACTGTGGAATACTTTCAGTGGTGTGAATATGAAGATGTAAATATATGGGGTTAGAGAGGTGGCTCCGTGGCAAAGAGGTTCTGTGTTCTATTCCCAGCAGGCACCCGATGGCTTATAACCTTATGTAACTCCACTTCCAGAGGTTCAAGAGTGCCATTCTTTTCTCTAATGTCTGGGCATGCATATGGTGCACTTATATAAATGCACACAAAACAATTATACACGTAAAAATAAAAATAAATCTTTCTTTTTTTGGTCTGTTTGAGACATGAGCTCCCCGTGGCCCTAGGTGGCCTAAACTTGCTATGTAGACCAGGCTGGCCTAGAACTCACAGAGATCCACCTGCCCCTGCATCCTGAGTGCTGGGGCTAAAAGGGTACACTACCATGCCCTGATAATAAACCTTAAAAAAAAGAAGGGAAAATAACAAGGCCTCCTAATGAGAAAGTTAGTATCATAAGGTCCCTGAGGGGAATAAAAACTGGTACGACCCCTATGGGAATCAGGCACCAGCATACCACAGAGATACCAGCACATTATGGTTTTGTGGTACCATTTTTAACAGTAAACTGTGGTACCATTCTCATCATGAAACCAGCCTAGATGGCCACTGCCAGAGTGTCCTGACCAGCAGGACAAATAACAACACAGGACCACGATGTTACTTCAGGCTGCAGCTCGCCTCCTCTTTATTTTTCTGCCTTATATACCCACACAGTAGTAAACAACCTATGAGCCAACCAATCAGCCAAAAGGTCATCCTTCAACCAATCACAGTAAAGGTCAGGTATTACACCCTAGGGATCACATGCTGCTCACATGCTGATCATGCACCTGGAACTTTCTCTGGGCCTATTGTTTTGTACTTCCTCTTCCTGCCATACCACCTCCTGGCTACAGGCCAGCCACTTAGGTGCACATGTTGGAGTCAGCTGGCCCCCAACAGCAGAGGAACAGATAAAGAAAATGTGGCATACACCTGCAGATGACTTTGTCATCTCCAAGACAGTCAATGGTCCACAGATGTCTGAAAGTCCAATAAGACTTTTTCTTTCTTATGTGGAATCTAGCTTCAGAACATGTACATAAAACTTGAAAATTAAAAGTGGATTATTGGGTGCCCCAGCCAGCAGGGCAGTAACGGGAGCATGAACTCAGGTACCTGGAAAAGAAAAGGGGCAGGAGGTGTGAGAAGAAAGAGGGCAGCAAGTCAAGAAGTCTGATCAAGCCAAACCGTTTTTATTGAGCAATAGCAGTCCTTTTATACAGAAGCATTTTGATACACTGAACTGGAATTTTTACAGAGAAAGTTGAGGGGGGGAGTCATAGTCACAATATGCTTTTCTTCAACTTTATCACTTACAACATATCCTCTTGACAGTTTTACATTGCATGACTGGTTTTACTCAATAGTAATGGTCACCATGTTTCCTGTGGTCAATATCCAAAGATTAGCCTTTCCGGGAGTTATTTCCTCTTAGCTTACTCAAGCTATCTCCACAGGATGTTCTGCAAGTCACAAAGATATCTTAAGCTGTTGCTTGGTTCCTGGCAATTGGGAGTCATGGAAATCAAAGGAGTGGATAGCAAGTGTCTGCAATGGGATCTATAAGCATGATGGTATCATAATGAATGGCATTGTATTTTATAATGTAAATGCTTACAATAAAATAAAGATCTTAACAAAAACTAAAGAATGGTGATCCACTTGGAATCAGCTTCCTCTGACTGAACAAAACAAACTCTATTCATAAAGATGATAAGCTAAGTGCATTAAATTATATTTCATGGTACTTGATGTGAAGTTAGAATTGTCTGCCCATTGGATAGGATCTAGAATCCATTACAAGACAAGTTTCCAGGAATGCCTTGAGGAAATATGATGACTTATGACAATGGAAATCTGAAGGTGATGCTGATATAATATATAATACACACACACACACACACACATATATATTCACCGTCTTTAGGAAAATAATTGGCAATCCTCATAGGACTTTTGATTTTCATAAATTAAAAGAATGTAGCACGTTTGTAACTTTTCTCATGTAATGTTTGACTCAAAGTAACCATTTGAGCTTTTAAGAGTATTTTTCAAAGAGCCTCCATGAGTTGGGTATTCTAGAAATACATGTTTTCATTTTCCTCTGTGAATCCTATGCATAGTTGATATCAACGCATTCACAACAAAATAGAAAGTGATTCCATAATCTGCAGAAACGGGTCATCATCAGCCCTGACAGTTAGACAATTATTCTGTTTTGCAGATCTAGAGGAAGATATTTTTCTCCATTTCTTTGCTGGTAACACATACTATGCCTGTTTGGATGCAACTTAAGAAGAAAGAAAGGAAATTTATTAGAGCCTATTAGCTTAGCATCATTACGTTTGTAATGGTTTAATGCCTCTAATATATGAGATGAATTAACTCCACAATATTGTTGTGAAACTATCACAAGGAAAACTAATGAAAAAGTTACAGAAATGTGAGCTTATTTCTGAGAACCACAGAGTGATTTCAGATACTGCATTTCCATTCTTCCATATCACTTGTTATGGACAAAGATAATTCCTAATTTTACTTAGAAAGAAAATGAGACACACCGAAATTGTAATGGGTGCCATCAATTAAGTGAATCTTACTTTAATACTAATGGATAATGTTTCATTACAGAGAAAAAATGCAGGAGGAGAAATTAGAAAATATCACCAGGTCACAAATGCTCTGATGGCCCATGGCCTCACAGGCTATAAATCATGGAGCAAGACATGGATAATTTCATAAAATTCCAGGCACTGTTCCCAGACTTTGTCAGGGTAACTTTTTTTTTCTACCCTCCACTAGAAATAAGGAACAGTAAAAATTTAGGTGGCAGTGGCTCAAAATATTTTCCAAGCATGTGCTAATTAATCTCATTGTTGCAGTTGTAATGGAAGGACTACACAGCTATGCATTTAAATAGACATTCATTTTTATCACACAAACATAGCCCTAATTGATAAACTCAAAAATACTGGTCAGAGTAGGAAAGTAACATTCAAACAGATGATTCTAGTAGCCCCCCAAGGGGAGTTTTTCTATTTCACAGTAGTAGGAGATGGTCATTTGAGCAGATGGGGATTATATTTAAATACATTATTTATATATCCTCTCAAAAATATGTGAACTATATAATCTCCCAGGTTAAAAAGTCAAGATAGTATCTGGTTCTAAATCCTTCACAACTGTTAATTCATGGCTGAGTTTAAAAATTCTAGTTTTTTGCAGGGGTTTGTGTCTGAATTAGAACCAATGAGATTGGCATTCAGTTAACTCTTAACTCAAAATTCAGCTCTAAACTCAAAATGAATAGGAGTTATTTCCAGAATCAAGGATGAGAGACTGTGGCCCAGGAACACACATTCAGGTGGAAATGGACAGAAAACTCCATTTGTCACATCCCTCAACAAACGTTTCTGTATTCCAAGTATGGACCCTTATATATTTACAAATAAGTATACCTGCCTCCACTCATCAAGAAAATTTCTTTTTGAAATAGGTGGAGACTACTACAGAGCTCCTCAAGTAGTCATACACAGAGACAGTCTGAGAGCTGCCCAGCCCTAAGTGATGCATCAGCTGTGGAACTTCTACACTTAAGATTCATGGTACCTAGTGGAACAGGGCATAAAGAGAACACTAATGTATCACACTCTTTCTTGCAAGGGAAAACATGGAGTGCCACCACTGGTCATATTGCAGAGAATAAGACAGCACAGGGTGCTTATCCCTGGGTAAGGCATCTATATCCAACCGCTGTTACCCAGACCTGAGGGACCACTGAAAGATAGGAAGTAGAAAGAATGTAAGAGCCAGGGGTGTTGATTGACCACAAGGGCCGCTGGGAACATTTCTTACTTACAAAATGAACTTACACCAAAATGCCCCAAATGTAACAAAGATATCTAAAAATTATATACCAAATACCTCTCAAAGCTGTGTTGCAACTGTTAAGATTTTCATGTGTTTTTTTACACTGATAGAAAACCTTAAATCAAGCCTGGTGCTCCATTTGTGTTTTCCTTTTAATTATGTAAAAGCCATATTGATGGATTGGTACTGCATACCTTTAGGACTGGTCTTCCCACCTCAAGTAACCACATCTAGAAACTCCCTCACAGGCCTCCCAAGACATTGTTATCCATAGTGATTTTGAATCCCATCAAGCTGACAATCAGGATGAATCATCAGGGTGGTGATACCTTGTTGATATGCTCAGAACTGAGGGTAAGAGAGAAGTCAATCCCAAGAGTGCCCTGGCCCTGGAGACTAACCAATCAAAGAACTCCAGGTTCCTTGAGAGACACTGTCTCAAAAACTCAAGGTGACACATCTACAATGCAAACTCCACACAAGGCTTAGAACACACTGTGGACTAGAGGCAAAAAGGATATCTACATGTCTCTTCACTGGCACCAGGGAAGCTTGCATATGCAGCCAATGGTGATGAACCCAGAAATCCACAAGGGCCCAAAGTGCAGAGGATAAGAGACTGCAGGGTGCTCCACTCTAGTGAGGACACCTATGTCTCACCTCTGACCCCCAAGCCTCAGGGACCATTTCAGAAAAAGAAGCAGCATGCTGTAAGAGTCCCAGATGACCACAGGAAAGGAGAGTTCCAGAAATACAGGAACCTACTTAGATCAGCTCACAGCAAATAGTGTCAGCACACAGAGGACCCATGCAAACTCAGCCAGAAAAATCTCCCAGCATACCAGTAGGGACCTGGGTTAGAAGCCAGAATCTTAGCTGAGGAATGGTTAGCAACCAGGTCCTGCTGGGAAAGGGATTGTCACTTTTCATTAATGTGTGACCCAAGGTAAGTCCACTAGGCTTCAATGGATGGACAATACCCAAGGGCATTTGGGGACACCAATTTGAATTTTATACTCTCTTATTCTGCATAAAATTCAGTGGGGAGGTTGTAAGAAGAGGACCAAGCAGAATAGAGGGTCTATATATAATCACAATATATTCTGTGAATGAGCAACAATTCAATGAAAAATTTTTTAAAATGAAAAATACCCATGTTGACTTCTGATCTCCACAAGTGTAAGCAAAGTGTAGCCCACCAAGTTAGATTCACCCTGTTTTTAAAATTTCTCTTTGGGAGAGGTAGACAAACTTAGACTCACTCTCTCCCCTGGCCTTGCAACCCCAAAATCTCCCCAGGCCTTGCAACAAACACACAAATTTCTCCACTCACAGTTAAGCAAATTCTAGCTAGTTTACTGGGACTTACTAACAGAGCAGTGGCTAAGGGGTTACTTACAGAATACTGGTGCCCACCATCCCTTCCACAAGTTACATTAGTAAATCCACACGGCTTGGATCTTGAGACTTCTGGGGTACAGATCCAAATGGCCCATGGGAGAGGGGAAAAAGGGCTGGCTTCCTGGCTCACCCAGTTTAAATATTTTAGCCCCTGCTCTTCTCATATCCAAGACCAATGGACAGGGTGGGTGGGACAGAGGACTTTCCCAGCTCCTCATCATCTTTCTGCTCAAGGTAATCCTTGGTAATACCACTCTCGGAGAAGTATTTGTCCACAGCTCATCAGGCTTTTTCCTCAAAGAATAGATCCTCTCTACAACTCCCATGCGTAAACACATACAGAGAGAGAGAGAGAGAGACAGATACAGAGACAGACAGAGACAAAGACAGAAAGAGAGACAGAGCAAGGAAAATAATATAAATTACCAGAAGCTGAAGGGGAGGAGAAGAATAACAGGTTATTACATTCTGTTAACAGTGATAGAATCTATATCTGTTGATCTATCATCTATCATCTATATCTATCATATACCTATTTGTCATATATCTATCATCTATCTATTCTCTATATATATTTTTCATCTATGTATCATCTATATACCTATATTTGTCATCTATCTATATCATCTGTCTATATCTATCTATATCTATCTATAATTTATCACCTACCTATATCTTTCATCTATGTATCATATATCTCTCTGTCTATTATCTATCTTTCTCTCTGTCTATCATCTATCTATCTATCTATCTATCTATTTATCTATCTATCCTGTCTCTATTAATCTACCTCTGTGTCTACCTTCTGGTCTATTACCTGTGCATGTGTATCTCTGTGTATTTGAGTGTATAATGTGTTTGTTTGTAGCTGGGTGTGTGCGTGTGTATGAAAAGCTTGGTGCTGCAGGTCATGGTCTGTGGAGGTCATAGCAAAATCTCAGGAGCCATTTCTGGCATTATGTCCTGTTTGAGACAGTTATTTTGTTCTTTTTCTAAATGAATACTAGAGCAGAGGACCTGGAAGATTTTGGGATTCTTTTGTGTGAGTTGTCACACCTTTCCATGAGAATGCTGGAATTCCAAATTCTCAGGAATTTTATTTGATCCTATATGATTGTATTTCCTATAAGTGTCATGAAATGTCTGTGGACCTCAGAATATGCTGTTGGAATCCCATAGAATTGGAATTATTGGATGTTGGAGGCCATAGTCAGAGAATACAGCCTGACTCCATGCTAGAGAATCTAGCCTTGGGGAAAATCCTCCCTGCAGCCACCAGCATGTATGATAAGCACATTCGGCCTTGAGCTAGGAAAGGCCTGAGAGAGGAGATACTTTCATTACAGCACAGAGCCCTTGTTTCTCTTCTTAGTCCCATCTCTCCTAACAAACACATAGCTATTCATTCTCTCCTGGCAAACATATAGTTATTTATGATGGGCTCTGAAGGTGTTTCCTAAGCAATTGTGCTGGCTCTGTTAATTAACACATTCCTGTGTAAGTACATGTATTTTTTTTATCCTCACCTCCCCAATCTTGTGTATTTAAACCCAGAAACAACAATAAACCTTGCAGCTAGACGAGAGGCTTCCCAAGCCGTGTGTTCTGTGTGTTTTGTGTGTTTGTACCTCTAATTCCAGGTATCTTTGGGGTCCTTGCTCACCATTGATCCCCACAGGCCGGGGCAATTGGAGGTTCTTATATCCCATATCTTCTGTAAGAGCAGACAATGCTCATAACCACAGAACCCACTCTCAAGTCCAGAAATATGTATCATTTACCACTATATCTATGATAAATGTCATATATATGTATATATATATATGATATATATATCATGTGGTGCATCTTTTAAAGTTCCTTTATGCATATATTGCTAAGACAGTTACCAACTTTACAAATGTACATTGTAAAAGAAATGCAGTGTCCTTGTTAATTGATTGTTAAAGATATGGGTTGAATATCTGAAGGCAGCCACAAGTGCTTATGTCACAGAGATGTGACACCCTTTCCTGAACCATCTTATTCCATCATGATTGAGAGTAATGGGTGAATGCACCCAATGTGTGTTGTGGTTTGCATAAGGTCTGTCCCCTGCACGACTCATGGAAGCTTAATTTCTGGATATTCTGAGATGCTGGTAACTACAGACACAAAACACTATTCTCTCATCTAAGGGAATAAGAGATAATTTACTCTCAAGACAAACCACCCAGTAAAACCAATTTAGGTTACCCTAAATTCCACATTCTTACTATAATTTGATGATTTTATATTAACAGAACAAAGACTGTGATATATCATTCCACTTTTAATATACATTGGTGCAAATGCTAATTAGGGATCTATCCCTGGTGGGAAAGCTTGCCTACAGGCCTCAATTGCTAGCTGATCTTAGTCTTTTGGTAAGGAAAAACTGCAGTTGAGTGAGTGAAGGCATTCTAGGTTTTCTCTTCTGGTCCCTGGATGTTAGGTCAAGCACAGATGTGGGGGGGGGGATGAAAATCTGGGGACAGTGCTAGGTCAAGATAACTTGTACTTATCTCTAGACCTGAAATTCCTCCATAAGCACAGATGTCCTCATCAGTCAATCAGCCTTGCAGGATGTACAATGGAAGGCATGGTCTCTTTCAGGGAACTTTCATTCCAATACTTTTAACAGGCGATGAGGTCACTAGGGGCTCTGCCGTCATGAGGAAATTCATGGCTAGTTTTAGGAAGCATGGGTACTTACAAAGACAACTTGGGTTTCTCTTCTGTCCCGAGTCCATTTTCTTTCTGTACTACCAGTGTTTCTTGGGTCAGGAAAAGCTCAACAGAAGCCGAGGAGATAGTTGTGTCTAATTGTTACCTACCCGGAGTCCAGAATTGGGATGTGAAATACTAGGCTGAGACAAAGCCATCCTTCTGGAAAGATTCTGTGGTTAGATATCAGAGCATATGGGAAGGTTAATGTTGTTAGAAAGGACTTAGGGTCACCATGGAAACAAGTCTCTGTCTGGGAGAGAGTTTCCAAATTAAGCTAACTAGGGTGAGTAGACCCATTTAATATGGATGACGCTGTTTTTATGCCGGGGTCCTGCAATGTCTAAAAAGAGAAAGCATGGTGGGCGCCAACCTTCATTCCTTTGTGCTTCTTGTAGGACGATGCAATGTGACCAGTTCCCTGCTGTTCCCATGATCATGTGACTTTGCCATTGTGATGAACCCTCAAACTTGGAGCCGAAATCATCCTTGGTTCTATAAGTTGCATTTATCAAGTGTGTTCTTCTAACAGCAAGGAAAATAATGTCTTTGTTAGGAAGAAGAGCTGTGTTGATAATGTCATTATTAATGAGTTAAATAAGAGCTTTGGCTCATTTTCCCACTTATAAGTTGGAATGTTTGGCATGATATTCATTATATTTTCCTCTCCAAGGGGGAAGGCATTGAATAATTATTTTTGTTTCTGCTCCCAAGGTAGTATGAAATAGCTCAGGAAATTTTTGCAAAACCGTATGCCTAAGGTTAGCGAAAATCCATTAAAATAAAATCTTGGGAATTGGAATCCAAGTCTCAGTAACTCTTTTTAAACATATGTAATCTCAGTGCTGTTTTCCACAATAGTGCCATATTATCAAAAGGCTGGGTGAACTACAAAATAAAATATTTTAACTGAAGAAAAATTGAAAAGCTGATGGGGCTCAGTGGAAGAGTTCCTGCCTCAGCTCCAAGGCCTTGCTCAAATGCATTTATCAACAATACCCTCACCACTCCAGCCAAATCACGAATTTCAATATAGGAAAGAATTCCAGAGTGTAAGAAAATTACTTTAATGCAGAAATTCTAAAGGATGGAAGAGAAAGGAAGGGCGGGATGGAGGAAAAATTTATTTCAGATTGATAGACTTTGATTGGGAAACTGGAAATTATTTACATTTGTGGAAATTAGGTTTCATTCACAAGTATAAAGCAAAGTTTAGCACTTACACCTGAAAGTTGTTATACCTCTTTAATCTTTGATGAAGATCTAGAGAGTTTTCCCTGCACAGAATCCTGCATGGTTTTGATTGATTATTTAACTGGTCTTCTAATTCATCACCATAGTTGTCCTAAGAGCTCTTGAATCTAGACAGCTCCCTTCCACAGAACATGTTTCACACATATTCTGTTTAATCAGTGGTCTTTCTAGATTCTCAAAAGTCAGGTTTCCTTTCAGATTATCACCTATAACCATTGATGAAAATGAGTAAGCTAATACTGTAGTTACATTGTAAGCATAATGTAGACCAAGGAATTTAAAATGTGGATAATTTGGTTGTTTATCTAATTACTCTTAGCTGCTGTTATCAGATTTTTACTTACAGAAGAAAAAAAGAACATTTTAAAACTCACCAATGGATGTGTGCAAAAATTCACATCAAGATATACAATTTGCAAGAGAAATGTTTGAAAAGCACCTTGGAGATATTTTAACTTTGCCCTATGCAGAGTTTAATAAGTCATAACGTATGTACACTAGCTAGTAGACTCAAATTGATATTTTTAACTTTCACATTCTTCTGCAGCTGGGGATGGTCCCCAGAACTTCATGCATGATTGACCTGAGGTGAATGTCTTTGTGCTGAACTACATTGCAAGTTCAGGAGAGACATATTTGTCCCACTTAGAATACTTCGCATTAACATCCTAATACTCACTGGTCCTGGGACAGAACCTAAAAGTAGCTCCCTCTTTCTACAAAGCATGAAATGGCTTGGAGAGGTCAGAGTGCTTTAGGAAGTATGAATCCATGTGCATTATCGAGTTCACATGACCTACATGGCAATCTGATAACAATGAAGGAACATAATCATTTCGGTTATTATTGCAAAGTTTCTTTGGGGTGTGTTTCTTCTGCTCAGGGCATTGACATTTCTTTGCAAAAGAGAATCAAAGAGTAGAACTTCTCAAGTACAATTTCACAGTCGTGTTTGCCTCAAGAGGAATGTGTTACATTTTATATTTGTACAGGAAGAATGAAAATATATCTCAATACCTAAATTTATAATGTCCCCACATCCTGTGCTCTTTCTAGCCTTGGGCACAGGGTGGTTTCTGCTCCTAGCACCCCAGATGTCTGGACTGTCCTCTTAGCTTAACCTGCACAATGTTCTGATCTCTTGTACTCAGAACAGATCATTTTGTCAGGCGAGTATGTTAGGGCATAAACAGGTTGTCTGTATTCCCAACTTGCCTCTGTCTTCAGGGGGCCAGCCATTGACCATGGCTTTGTCTTCAGGGGGCCAGCCATCAATCATGGCCTGCCTTGGATTCCAGGGACCAGCCTTCTTCCCTGAAAGTCTGATCCTGTCCACTGTGCCTCCACTCTCCTATCGCCCGAGTAACTCCAATCTCCCCAACCCCACATTCTCTTCTCCTGGTAGCCTTGGGCACCCCAATTTTGCTTTTGGGCCCCCAGATCTCTGGACTACCCTCTTTGCTCTGTCTGCCTGTGGGCTCCCAAAATAGCACCGTGAAGCAACCCTCTACACCCCGATACTGTCTGCACCCCTCCCACGGCTGTAGGACCCTTTAGTAGGAACCTAGACCTCTGCAGACTGCCCAAGAAGGCCTGATTTCAGTCTGCCTAGCAATATTTACAAATTATAGAATGCCTCCTGGCTAGAGGGGCCCAGACCTTAAGCTAGCCTAAGAGGGTCTGATCTCCCCTGACTTGTGCCTACAGGAACTCCTGAGCATCTGGACTGGAGCCATCTAGTCCCTCCAATAAAATAAAAAAGCACCAACCAGCTTTTCATATCTAATATAAAAACAACCAAATCACATCAAGAATCAGATCTCAACTCAACATGGAGGGCTTGAGGCTCACTTCAGAATTACAGACAACAAAAGACATCCATATTCCAAGACCACAACAACAAAAAATTACATGAAAAACCCAAATAATATGTCTCCACCAAACATCAGCAGACCTAAAGCAGAGTTCTACAATGGGAACCCCATAGAAAGAACCATGATAAATATGATGAAAGAATTCTATGAATTTAAAGAACACACACACAAAAAAACAAAGAACTAAAAGAAGATAGGGGAAAATGTCTGAGTGATTTCACAAAAGGGATAGAAATATTGAAGACAACAGGCTGAAATGAAGAAGAAAGGGAAAGCCTAGTAAGCCAATGTGAAAGAACAGGAGAAAGCCTCCAATAGAATGCATGAAATGGAGACAGACTATCAAGACTGGACGATGAAGCTGAAGAACTTGAGCAGTCAACAAAGATTATGAAAAATTTAAAAAACAGACAAATGGAACATGTAGGAGATGTGGGGCCCCATGAAAAGATGAAGTGTACACATCATAGGCACAGAGGAAGAAGAATCTCAGAATAATGATATTGACCAGATCTTCAACAGAACTATAGAAGAAAATTTCTCAAAATTAAAGAAAGATATTTCCATACACATACAAGAAGCTCATAAAACACCAAACAGACAGGACCTGAAAAGAAACTCCCCACAGCATATCATATCACAGTAAAAGCACTGAGCATATAGAACAGAGAGAGAATACTGAAAGACTCAAAAGAAAAACAAGTCACATATAAAGGAAATCCCATCAGAATTAAAGCTGATTTTCAAATACAAACTATGAAAGCCAGAAAAGCCTGAAGCAAAGTATTCCCAGTTCTCAATGACCATAGATGCCAACCTTTACCCAGAAAAAATTTCCATTATAGTTGGAGAAGAAAAATCTTCCATGAAAGGAATAGGTTGAAAGAATTCATGTCCAGGAAACCAACCCTTCAGAGAATACTTGAAGCAATACAAAGAGCTGAAGGAAGGAATGACTATACTCAATGGGCAACAGAAAGAAACTAAATGAAGATATAAATGGCAAACTACAAAGTTAGACCAAAGATGCAAACAGAATTTAATATAATGGGAATCAATACATATCTTTCAATCATAACTTTAAATATCAATGGACTGAAATCCCCAATCAAAAGAAACAGGCTAGTTGATGGATCAAAACTGCAATCAATCCCTTTGTTTTCTGCAAGAAACCCATGTCACCTTCAAGGACAAGCACTGCCTTAAGGTTGAAAGGATGGGAAAAAATATTCCAGACAAATGGCACTAAGAAATTATCAGGAGTTGTCATTCTAATATTTGACAAAATAGACTTCAAACCAAAACTAATCAGAAGAGATAAAGAGAGTTACTTCATTCTGAACAGAGGAACAATTAATCAAGAGGATATTACAATCATGAATATATACACACTAAACTCTGGTGCATACTACATTGTAAAATCAGTACTATAGGATGTTAAGACACTTATTAATCCCAACTCACTAATAGTAGGGGACTTCAACACCCCACTGTCTCCATTAGACATGTCAACCACACAGAAAATAAACAGGGACATCTGAATTAAATAATACCATTCATCAATTTGGACCTAACATACATCTACTGAATATTCCATCCAAGCACCAAAGAATAACATTCTATGCAGCACCCCATTGAACTTTCTCCACAAACTTGGGCACAAAACAAACTTCAGCAAATGGAAAATACAGTTGAAATAATTCCACACATTTCCATAAGACCATAATGCAATAATGGTTAAAATCAAAACCAAAAGCAGCCCTAATAACTTCAGGAACTCATGTAGATTAAATATCAGACTCCTGAAAGAGGAATGGGTCAAAAAAGAAACTAAGAAAGAAAAATCTTCCTAAAATTGAATTATAAGGACAATATGACCCAACAAAATCTCTGGGATACTTTAAAAGTAATTCTACAAGAGAAGTTTATAGTGCTAAGTACATCCATTAAAAATCAGAAAGGGTACAAATAAATTACTTAAAACTGCAACTCACAAATCTTGACAGCCAACAAGTGAAACCCAAACCCAGAAGACAAGAAGAAATAACAAAAGACAGAGCAGAAATTAATGAAATAGAAACAAAGAAAACAATACAAAGAATCAATGAATGAAAAAGATGGTTCTTTGAAAAGTAAAGAAGACAGACCAACCCTTGGCCTAGTTAAGAAAAATAAAGAGTAACTCCAAATCAACAAAATCAGAATAAAAAGGGAAACATCACAAGCGACAACAAAAAGATACAGAATATTATAAGGGAAAACTTTAAAAAATATATGCTATTAAATTTGAAAACCTTAAAGAAATGGAGGTATACATAAATTCATGGTAACCACCAAAGTCACACCAAGAAGGAATCAACAGTTTGAACAGACCCATAATATATAAGGAAATTAGAACAGTAATACAGAACCTCCTGCCTGACCCAGGCCCAGAAGGACTCACAGCAGAATTCTACCAGACATTAAAATAAGATCTATATCCAACAGTACTTCAATTATTCAAAAACACACAAACAGAGAGAAATCTCCCAAATTCCTTCTATGAAGCCAGCATCACTCAATCTGCAAAACGAAGTACAGATATAACCAGAAAAGCAAACTATAAACCCGTGTCCTTAGTGAACACAGATGCAAAAATTCTCATCAAAATCCTTGCAAACCGCATACAGAGGCACATCAGAAAAAGATGAGCCACCATGATCAAGCTGGCTTTATTCCAGAGATGCAGGATGGTTCAATATATCTAAGTCAATAAATGTCATAAAGCATATTAATTGACTCAAAGCCAAAAATCGCATGGTCATCTCAATAGATGCAGAAAAGGCTTTTTACAAAACTGAACATGCATTTATGTTTAAAGTCATAGAGGGAATTGGACTGGAGGGAACATACTTCACATAATTAATGCTGCATACAACAAACCCACTGTCAGTATCATTCTAAATGGAGAAAACATAGACTCATTCCCATCAAAACCAGGAACCAGACATGGCTCTGCACTGTCTCCACTCCTTTTTGATAAAGTGCTTGAAACTCTTGCTAGAGCAATATGACAGGTGAAGGTAAAGGATTACTCATTGGAGAAGAAAAATTATTCCCTTATGCAGATGACATGATATTATATGTAAAAGATACAGAAAATTCCACCAGAAAACACATAGAAATGATTAACACTTTCAGTAAAGTGGAATATTAAAAAATTAATCTAGAAAATCAGTAGCCTTTCTATATACAAACAAGAAGCAATTGAAGAAAGAGTACATGGAAACCCTCCTATTCACTATAGCCATAAATAATAGATAACTATATAAATAAATATTAAATAAATAAAAAATATATGAGGGTAAAACTGACCAAAAACATTAAAGATTGCTACAATGAAAATCATAAACTTTAAATCCATAGATTGAGGAAATCCAGAATATGAAAGGACCTCCCATGCTCATGGATTGGAAGAATTAATATTGTGAAAATGAACATCCTACCATAAATAATATATAGATTCAATACAACCCCACTCAAAATGCACATGAAATTCTTCACATAATTAGGAAAAAATTCTAAAATTCACATAGAAGCACAAAGCACCCCGAGTAACCAAAGAAACTCTGAGCACAAAGAGCAATGCAGGGGGAATTACTATTTCAGATTTCAAACTATATTACAGTGCTACAGCCATACATATAGCATGGCACTGGCCAAGAAACAGATCCATAGAGCAATAGAATATAAATGAAGTTTGAGACATGAGTTCATGTAATCCGCACAACCTGATATTTGACACAGGGGCCAAGAATACTCACTAGAGGAAAGACAGCCTCTTCAACAAATGGTGCTGGCAAAACTGGATCTTCACTTGTAGAAGAATGAAACTAGACCTTTATCTTTCACTTTGCACAAAACAAAGTAAGACCTGAAACTAGAAGAAAATGTTCACAGTACCGGAGAAGATATAGGTGCAGGGAAGGAATTTGTTAATTGGACAGCAGTTTTTCAGGATTTAAGGTCAATAATCACCATGTGGGATCTCATTAATCGAAAAAGTTCCTGTAGAGCAAAAGAAAGAACCTGAGGAAAAAAACCCACAGAATAGGAAAAGCCTCCACCCATGACACATCTGACAGAGGTTTCACATCCAGTATATATAAAGAAGTCAAAGAATAAAGAAGCATGAAAAGAAGTGACCGAAATCAAAGCTGGGCTAAAGATTTGAGCACAGTTCTGTTCTGCAGCCTTCAGCTATGCACATAGACTCACATGAAGATGCTGTATGTGGGATTTGTCATCAGGTTGTTAGACTAATATGTTTCTCATTGGTGTTTTACACTAGCTAGGCATTCTTTCTTTCTGTCTCTCTCTGTCTCTCTCCTCTCTCTCTCCTCTCTCTGTCTCTCTCTCTTTCCTCTCTATCTCCTCTCTCCTCTCTCTCTCTCCTCTCTCTTTGTCTCTGTCTGTCTTTCTCTCTTTCTCTCTCTCCTTGTATAAATACTTCCCATGCCTTCCCCATTTCTCCCTGGATAATTCCAGTCTCCAGGCCTCGACCCTCTGGAACTCTTCTTTCCCTTTATCCACACAGCTCCTTGTATAGTGTCGCTGTCCAGTGGAACAGAAGGAGCCACACACTTATTCAGTCTTCAAAAACAGGAACCTTTATTTCTCTTTTGCACCACCTTATATATTGTCCAGCTACCAATCATCGTTTGTTGCTATCCCGAAGCACCCCTCATCCCTTGTCCATTGGGCAAGTGCTCTCACGCAAGCCTCATGTAATCATGAAAGTGCCACTGCATCTGGATAACTAGGTAAGACCTTATTGGGGGAATATGGTAAGTGCACCCAAAAGAGAGAGTCTTGCCACAAAAGCCCTGTAGGCAGGTGATCTGAAGTCAAAATAATGTAGAGTAATGCGTGCGACAAATCTATGTGTTACACATGAGCCTTCTCTAAGGCTTGTCCTACAATCCATATAGCATGTCGAGCCTCTGGAGTAAGTTGTCTAGGTCTGTCAGTATTTTTAGATCAAAAAGCTCTACTGACCATAGAGACTACCTTTCATTCCCAAGAAGTAAACTGAAAAGATTTCTAGGATATTGATTTTCAATGCTGAAAAAGAATATGATCTTTCACTTTCCTGCTCTAAACTGGAGTGTTTCTCAGACCTCAGACAGTGTTGTGGCATTCCTTCCCTCAACCCAGGAATGCACCTTCCTTCCTAAGGAAAAATTATTCTGAAAACTTAATTTCTACATAAGACACATTTCTAGCCAACTACAGAAGCCATGCAAAATTAAACATAAAAGACAACAAAACTGCCACATTTGTTCTAATAAATTTATTAGAAATTAAACATATGATGTAAAGAAAAACTACTCATTAACAGCACCTGCTTGTGGTAAGTGACAAGTCACTATTATTTCAGTGTTTAGCTTTGGGAACATGAAATGCTATAGCCAAATAAAATCAAGACATTCACATTTGAGGTTGGTTGTCACATGTTACACTTTAAAGACCTTGAAAAGACTAACTCTCCAGGCCACTGTGCAGACAAGTTTAAAACTGTAACTGTAGAGACAGCACAAAAATCCCATTAACTTAAACATTAATGATTTAGTAAGCAGTTGCATTCTGGTCACGGGGCAGACCTTGTTAAGGACAAAAACTTATTTATACATGCTTAATAAAACTTCCTCCAATGTCCTTTTCCTTAAAAAATAAATTGCCAAATGACTTTTTGCTCTTCTTTCTGATCTCAGATTCTATTATCTTAGTATTTCCTTCATGTGTATTAAATTCTATTCAGATGCTGAACACAACTATGTTAATCTATTAAATATTAGTACACAGTGCAGTGGAATTCCAGTTACGTACACACAACACAGACAATACACAGATGGCTAGCCTTACCAGTCCTTCAGGCAGAACTCTTCCGCTGCATCTTTCTCTGAGGAGACCTGCTGTTAACTCTTAACAGTATCTCTTTTACTTACCAATCTTTCTTTTCTTTTCTTCTTCTTTTTTTTTAAACCATGTAGGTTTCCTTTACAGGCCACCAACTGTCACCATCCAGCGGGACAGAAGGAACTTCACAGTGGTTCAGTCTTCAAGAACAGGAACCTTTATTTCTCTTTAGCACAGCCTTATATATTGTTCAGCTACCAATCCTTGTTTGTTGCTATCCAGAAGCACCCCTCATCCCTTGCTCATTGGGCAAACGGTCTCACGCAAGCCTCATGCGATCATCACATGATCATCACAAGATCATCATGGACTCATGGTGTCCTGCCTCTTGGACAGCTGCCAGCTGCCATCTTAGGGCTGTGGTTCCCAACAAGCCTCCAGGTTTGTGCCCTGGAGCTCCTACCTCGGGCTTCCTCAGTGATGTGACCCAAGAAAAGTGAGCAAAATAAACCCTTTACTCCTCATGTTGGTACTGGTCAGTGTTTTGTCACAGTAACTGAAGGCAAACTAGAACACAACCTCTAAAAGAGAATAAAAAACAAGTCACAAAATCAGTTTTGACTCCCCTAGAATGATAAAGAGAATACATACTGGCAAGCAATGACTAATATGTTCTTTTTAAGATAAATTGCCTGTCTGAAGTGTTTGGAGAACAGACTACCAACCTCAGAAGGACCCAATCATGGTGGTATAGCACTTTACAAGACAAGGCAGAAAATATTAATAACAATTCTAAGTGAGTGTGCTTCAGTTCAAAGCAAACTCTTCTGTATAAAGCTGTGTTTTAGAATACCTGTTTCTTTAGCAGATTTTTACAATTTTTAAATTGTAAATGGCCTATGAATTACAAGAGCAGAATCAGAGAAAAAAGGGGTGGCACTAAAATAGGCCAGGCATGAGGCTGGGGAGCTGGCTTAGTCTGGTTAAGAGCACTTAATGCTTTCCCAGAGGACTTGACTTTGGGGCCAGAAATCATGGGAAGGTTTGAACCATCTTTAACTCAAGTTCCAGAGGATCCCCCTCTCTCTGCTGGTGTCCACAAATACTACACTCACACGTAGATGCAGACAGACAAACAGATGGGCAAAATGAAGTATTTTTAATCAATACTCAATTTGAGACATGGCTCAGCAGTTAAGCTCACTGGCTGCTCTTGCAAAAGACCTTGGTTGGAGTCCCAGCACCCATAAGGTGGCTGACAACCATCTGAAACTCTTCTGACCTCTGTGGGCTTGACAGGACAGGAGTGCACTTAGGTACATGCAGGCATTACACTCATACATACATAAGATAATAAAATATTTTAACAAATATTCAATATTAATATATTAAATTAATAACATCAAATAATATATAATATTAAGGTAATAAATATTTTATATAATATATTCTAATAATTAATAATATTAAAATATACATGCTTAATAAAGAAAGAGGAATAAAGATATAGACAGATATGTCATGGAGGAAAGCCTTTAAAGGATGGTTCATTTTTACTTTCAACCATGAGTTTTATTCTTATTTGCATACATGAATATGCATAGAACACATTGTCATAATAATCATCTGTTGCTATTTCTTAAATTATCTATTATGTATGTACCTACCTATCTGTCTATCTATTTATTTATCATTGTTATTTTATGTGTCTGAGTGTTATGACTGAATGTGTGCACAAGTGCCCATGGCCTGCAGTGCCCCTGGAGGTCAGAAGTTGTCAGATCCTGTAGAATTGGAAAAATACATGGCTGTCAGCCACCAGGTGGGTGCTGGGAATCAAACCCGGGTCCTCTGCAGGAGCAGCCTGAGGTCTCCAGGCCCCTGTTGCGGTTTTTGCATTGCTTCCTCATTCCCCCTGTGACATCTTTGATCGTCCCCTTTCTTCCCAGCATACGACTTCTAGATTTCACACAAGAGAAAATCTGAAGCATTGGTCCCATCCCTCTCCTTTCCCTCTTCCCCATCTGCTTCCTCTTCATTTCCTCCTGCTCTTCCTCCTCTCCTCTCTTCTCCTGCTTCCTCCATTACATCCTCCTCTTCCTCTCTCTCCTCTTGCTAATTATTATCCTTTTCTTTCGTCCCTTTCCTTCCTCACCTTTATTCCACAATCAAAGCACTTTAATACTCTGGATTTTTGAAGAAGCAAGAATCCTCTTTTCAACCTCCACAAGAGAATGGAAGAAATAAGAAGTAGAATGAGAGAAAGAAATCATCAAATTAGTTCATAATTTTGCAGATGGAAGTAAAGTTGTGATAGAGAAGGCTGAAGAGTCTTCTCTATTACTGACTTTGGTTATTGGGGGAGGGGAACGAGCCTCATTTCTGTTGTGATAACATACCTCAACAAAAAGCAAATTAGGGGAAAGGGTTACTCTTACCCAGCTCAAGACTCCCTGCCCGAGGAATGATGCAGTTTGCAGTGCGCTGGGTCTTCCCAATTGATGGGCTTACCTCAAACAGTTGTCCACAGAGATTTCCTACAAGCCAACCCATTATAGACAATGGCCCATTGAATGTTTGTTCTGTGATTCAAGCTTTTGTCAAGTTAACAATTACAGCAAACAGTCACAAGGTTACAGTATAAGTGACTCCTACGGAACTCCCACTTTTAATTTCTGGGACGCTCCTTCAGAATTCCATATTGATGACACTCAATTCTATTCCTGCTGTCCATGAATGTCTTTGTCAGATGACACAAACCAAGTTCTTTTCCCATATATAGAAGGTCACTAGGAATATAAAGAACACATCAAGGACTTTCATAAAGGCTTCTGTCTTCCAAAGAAAGCATTTATTTTGGTCCCTTTAAAACACAAGCTGAAACAGTTAATTTGGATGCAGTTAAGGTCGATATATATTATTTCACAAACTATTTTAAGCCATTACTTAAATATCTATTGTGGGGACACAAATAGAATCAAATACTCTTGAGTTCTTGGAAGACTATAAATTGTTTCTCCTGTTGGCCTTTCTGCAGGATTTGTTAGTGACTGTGGACTGATCAAAGATAAATGCTAAGATGTCCACAGAAGATACTCACCACTGTCCTTCTGTTCTAATGGTGTTTTCAAGAGGCTCAGAGATACAAATAGTTTTGAGGCCTCTTAGGAATCAAGCACCTTCACTTTATAGCAGGAAAATAATTATCCTGCCCCACAGCCTTGCAGAGATAAAGGGAAGGTTTCCAGGAGTATCAACTAGCTTTTCTGAGATATTCTTCCACACGTTCCTTCAATGTGTCTTCTGGAAACTTCACAGATTGCTTCTTATGATTGTACTTCGTTTGTTTGCTGCCATTTAAAGCTGAGAACAGGGAACTCTGAGTCAAAACTCCCTGTTCTGGAAAGCAGAAAAAAATCTCGAATGGCAGAGACTCATTGGGGTACACTGTGTCCACTGGGTGCACACCATGTCCATTGGGTGCACATTGTGTCCATTGAGTGCACACTGTGTTCATTAATACGCATTCACTAGAAAGTTCTCATCCAGGGTCTGAACTTAAATAAGTCCAGGGTATATTCTTGCATATATGTCCGTGTGGTTGTGTGTCCTGTGGCTGACCGTACGGAGGCCTGAGATCTATGTCTCTCCCCATACAGCTTTTTGAGAAAATATCTCTCACTGAACCCCAAGCTTACTGTTTCAGCTCAGATGATTCCCCACTGTTACA
Organism: Eospalax fontanierii; assembly: GCA_035773235.1. Taxonomy (NCBI): domain Eukaryota; kingdom Metazoa; phylum Chordata; class Mammalia; order Rodentia; family Spalacidae; genus Eospalax; species Eospalax fontanierii. The sequence continues at coordinate 2,427,799 of JAJHUQ010000048.1, read as the reverse complement.
AGTGTCTCCTCTTTCCAGAAGTCACAGGCCCGCACTGCCCCTCACACGTTTACAGGACAACTGGGGGATCAAAATCTGCACTCAGCCTATTTTTCCCATCCTCTGAAGGGAATTGTCATGATTGTGAACCAGACTGGAGGCATCCACACCCAACTGAGACGTGAAACAACATGTAAACTTTGATTGGCGTTTGTAGGGTCTGGCCTGCCTGCATTCCCTTCTCTCTTAGTGTGCTAGGCTCTTGGCCAAGCCTGATCTTGTCAATTGCAAAGCTCAAGTAAACAACTTGACCTTTATTGATTTGACTGCAGACTTCCTCAGTTTACATCAGATGCATGTCATGTGGCTGGATATCTCCTGAGAACCTGAACTTTTACCCTCCTGCAAAGCCCCGCCTCAGGGTATATAAGGCTTGCTGCCTCTCAATAAAGTCAATCATTCTCCTTTCCTCCTACCTAGTGTGTGTGTCTGTGTCTCTGTCTTATGTGTTTCATTCAATCCGCAGCCCTTTGCCGATCCAGACTCAGTCAACGAACATAGCCAGGGCACTACTGACATTTGAGGTCCAAAGTGTTACACCGTTGTTGCCTCATCAACTCAGTATTGTAGGAAACATTGACCAAGCAGCCCCAAAGGGCTATTTAGCAGGTTTTCTTAGCATTTGCCTTCATTTCCATAAATCTCATGAAAACATTTGCCATTCTTTTGAGTTTACCTTCAAGGCTTAGTCAATATTATCATCCGTCTGGTTAAAATTTAATGTAGTGTGCTATCTGGAGAATTTTGTGGTAACTTGAGGACAGATACATATTTACCTACACTGCCTGAGCTAGCTTAAACATTTTAGATTCAAGATAATATTGAGACTGTTTGAAAGATTTCTTATGATTCCATCATAACCCAAATGGTACATTCCATCTGCTGAACCTTTGCCACTATTAAAAATATTATATGCTGCAGAGCAGGAGAACTGACTCACTGTTCAAAGAAACTTGTGGCCAAGACTAAGGACCTGGGTTCCATTTCTGAAACCAGCATCCTAGAGAGAGAATTGACTTTCACGAGTTGTCCTCTGACACAACTTGACATGCAAGCGCCAAACCTAAAATAAATCAACTTAATTGAAAAATATTATACATGAACGCGTATGGTGCATCTACATGCATGCTTACAAACATTCATACACATAAAATGGAAATAAATAAAAGGTTGAAAAATTAAAAATATGTATGAATGTAGAAGTTTCAGGCATTGTGGTTGGGGAATGTGTGAAATATTAGGTTAATTTCACACTTAACTTTCTGTTTTGTTCCTGAGGTCTCATGTATAACCCAATAACCTATGTAATGAAAGTGTATTGTAAAGAGGCATGAAAAACGCATAAAGAAAACTCATAGCTTCTGTAATTAATAGAAATAGAAATTATTTAACTAGCAGATCATGGGAACAGTCTTCAGGCGACGGGGTAGTCAGATCTCTGTGCATTCGAGGCTAGCCTGCTGTACCTAGTGAGTGCCGGGCCAGCTGGGTTGACATAGAGAAGCTATCTCAAAAAGGCAGATGTTTTAAACAAATAAAAAGGTTTGTTTACATTTCACTTCATCACCATTTCCCATAAAGTGGGACTGGGACTGTATGAAGAACCATAGAAGGCTCTTATCCATCTCTTTAAGAAGGTTAGCTACATAAAATATAATCAGGGGCTCTGATTGCCCCCAAGTGAGGGAACATGGACACTATTAAAAAATAATGACATATTCCAGTAAAATGATTTAACTCCAATCACGCCTTCTGACATTCTCCACTTATCTTTCTGGAATCTTCTCAGAATTAAAGTGAATGTAAAAACAAAACAAAACAAGATAATCCCCCCAAAGAGTCTCTTCTCCCAAGTAAGCAGGAACCTGCTTTTTGTCTCCAAAAGAGAATAGGGTCAAGGATGAAAATAAAAATGAATTACCTCTGAGTAACTGATAAATGAAATGATGTTAAAAAATGAAAGAAATAACAAACATTTCTTTTTCACTGGGGGGTGGTTTGGTTTCCTGTGCATTGACACATGATGATTTCTGCATCGTGTTCAATGGATGAGATGTATTTATATATTTAGATGCAGCTATAATTAGATTGCAAGCTCCTAAGATCATTAGTCTTTTTATTTGAAAGTCAGTCCTCTGGTGTCCATATCTGAAAATTAAAAGAAAAAGTAATTGCAGATTTCTTAACGTTTCATATTAAACAAGTTTGAAATCCACTGCAAACTTTAATTCTTGGAATATCCATTATAAGTGTGCTTTTAAAGACGTTACATGGGCATTGTAAAGCTAATCATCAATAATAGTATCAACTTAATGATTCTACAAGATTTAAGTATAGTATCTCAATTAAAAGTCATAGTACACGTCAATGTGATTAAGAAGTAATAGGTATGTATACATGCATGCATATATACATACATATCTAATATTCACATAATACATATACACATATCAATAAATTGGTAGATAGAAAGATATAAAAAATAGATTGCTACATAAATAGACACATAGAGACATGTTCTGTAACTTTGGATGGGGTGTCTTGATAATTTTGACTTCCTGCTTCTAAAGAAACATTATGCATTCAGTAGATGGTATTCGACGAATACTGCATTTTGATCTTTTATCAGATTCATGATATATGGTACTAGTTCTACATCCATTCTCCATAGGAAACCAATGAAACCCAACTCCCTGAACCCCCATGCCGAAGGAACCTAACCCAGGTGCCCTGATAAGCTCCCATGTTCCATAGTATTTTGCACTTGAAATATTTTGCTATAATCAAAATGAGGCCTGTTAGGGACTGGCATAGGCGTGAATAGGTGTTTTGTGTATTGATTAGCTAAAGAAGATGCAGTTTCCAAAAGCCCTGCTCAAAAGGCATCTCTCACAGAAAGTGCTTTTGAGTGATGGCTTGTGATAGCCTGACTTGGAACTCTCGTGAAGAGCCGTGACAGGGACAGGCAGTCAGGTGACTTTCCACCTGAGCTGGGTGGAGAAAAATAGATAAATAAACCAGTGGGAAGACTCTGTGGGCAAGGGAGACCAGATCAGAAGCCACAAATTGCACATCTGTGCCAGGGAGGAGGCTCAGATCTCCAGCACCAGCTGCATGTCCTGCTGCCAGAGTTGAGTCCCAGGCTGCCTCCCTCATTCTATGCAGGCTGTCTTCAGGCAGCAGGCAGCCTATGATTTACTTATGAGGCTGTTGTAAATGAGTCTCCCAAGCAAGCCAGCAAGGGTTGCTACTCCATAAATAAAATTCAGGCTTTTCTGAGTGCCAGCTAATGAGGTGCTCTCCAATTTTGACCATGAGGAATTATATGTTAGATTCAGTGATTTGCATAGAGAGTACCCCTATCCATCCAGTATTGGTCTGGCTTACCATGGCTTGTTTTATAACTCTATGTCCGTGTGAAGGGGAGGGACCCTAGGAGATTATTTCTCAAAATAAAATAGAGTGCCTTCAGAAGAAATATGGTAGAGAACTGTGTTTGTTATGCCAGAGCATGAACACTGACAAACGAGGGGAGGAGACTAGGCAAGTTTAGAATTAGACATATAGAAAACAGAACTCGCTTGGGGAAGGGAGTTGTTATCCGAACCCAGATGTTTAAGGAATCACAAGATAGGAAAAAACCCTAGAAATAAGGAAAAAAATACTCAGAGGAACTGAGGGAACTTCAACCTTGATATATTTTCTTCTTCAAATAAGACAGTTTGTGCATTGGTGAATTAAATTAGGTGATCTGATCAAGAGCCTCGACTGTCAAGATAAATTGACCTCAGACCACAGAAGTGATGGCTCAGCAGCCTCTCCCAGAGGACTAGGGCGTTCAATTCCCAGCACCCACATGACACCTAACAACCCTTAGGAACTCCACTTCCAGGGGATTGGATGTCCTCTTCTGACCTTTGAGGTGCTGACATAGGTGGGTCTACATACATACAAGAAATGCACTCATACACATAAAATAAAAAATAATAAATATTTTTAAAAGACCAAAAGTTCAAATATGAACATGTAAGTAATTTTGGGGCACGGTGCATGTGGAACGATCCCTTTGACCTAAAGGATCATAGGAAAATGGACATGAGTTTAGATTGAAGGCACAGTTCTTCAGTGTCAACACTTGTCCTTGTGAACACTGCAAAATCTATTATACATACATGTTCATTGAAAATATTCAGCCTCAAATACACAATGAACATATATTAGAAATTATATTTGTATATTGAATTTTAAAATGCTGTAGATAATTAAGATGAAATAATGTATGTGGAAAATACCTGTGAATTTTATTAATTTTTTATGTTTTTTTAATTAAAAAAAATTTCTGTAGATGTTCTGACTTTCAGCTTCATTTCTTTGGTTAAAGAGTCCTGATCAATAGCCTCCCTGGTGCTGGGATAATCTTTGTATTATTTTTATGGCAAAATGAATGATTAAATGTACACTAGGTAGCTTCGGCTGTCAACTTATCACAGCCCAGAGTCATGAGACAGTCTCAAATGCAGAATTTGTCAGATCAGAGTGCCCCATGACTATGTCTTTGAGGCCCAGTCCACTGTGGGTAGAAAGTGTACCTGTTGGCCTGTAAAAAAAGCTCAGTGATAGATTATTGCCTGGAATTGTAAACTAAAATAAATCTGTCTTCTGGAAGTTGCTTTCAGTCAATTTATTTTTTAAAAAATACTTTAAAAATGTTTATGAATGAACACTTTGCCTGTATGCATGTAAGTACACCCGAGCATACAATTCCTGCAGATGCCAGAAGAAGGTTACAGGTCACTTGAAACTGCAGTTACAGATGGTTGCTAGTTGCCAGAGAAATGCTGAGAACCAAACTCAGATCATCAAAAAGAGCAGTCAGTACTATTCACTGTTGAGCTATCTCTCCAGACCAGCATTTAATCAAAGTTTTATCATAAGGATAAAAATCAAAGTAGCAAAGAAAAATGAATAGAGGCCTTTAGTCTGCAAGGCTACCATTGAAAATCGTACATCTAGAATCAGTTTTCCAGGATACGACTTTAGCACCTGTATTGGTATCCTATGATAGGCTTATTTTTATTTTTTCTTTGTACTGCTGGAGGTGAAACACAGAGCTTTGCAGATGCTAGACAAGTAGCTTAACACTGACCTGTAAACTTGTTAATGTAAGGGACACCCAATGCTCTAATATATAGCTTTAGTACGTGCATATTAATAAAAAGTGCAGTGTATAACACATGCCTCAGAGCTATGAAGATAAAAGGAGGAAGAAGAGAAAGAAGAAAAGATGGAACAGAGGAGAAGGACAGGAGAAGGCAGAGGCATGTTAAACACTGTGTTGATATGGCTATTCTGAGCTCAAGTCCCAGACAATGGCCTCAGGTACTTATTTTTTTCCTACAGGTATAGTTTTAAAATATTCTTACTGAATTTGGGGGAATTTCACACAATAGATTTTAATCTTTTTCACACTTTTCCCCCTATTTGAACACTCCTTTGTACCTCTGATCCTGATTTATGGTCCTCTATTACTCTTTAAGGCCGACTATGTCTATTTTGTGTTACTCTTCAGTTAGGGCTGGGGCTTTAATCCCACCTCTTTCACCCTACATTGGGAATTTTTCTGACTTGGCCTTACGAGGGTCCTGTGCATGCTGTTACCATTGTGGTAAATTCAAATGAGAAGCCGCCGCCCTGCCTTCTGGGCAGCGCTGTTTCCACCCGAGTCTTACAATCTTTCTGCCCCGTATTCTGGAACGATCTGTGAGTCTAGGGTTGCAGAAGTTTGATACAGGTGTCCCTTTCAGGAACCAGCACTCTTCCATCTCTAAATCTCTGAACTTTGACCAGTTGTGGCCTTTTGTTTTAATCACCACTGCCACATGAGGAAGTTTCCTTACTGAGATTTGACAGATACATTAGTATTATATCTGTTACCTGTTCTGCTACATTCCCTGAGCGGAAGGTGTGGAGGTTGTATTGTAGTTGTGTCACGTCAGACTGGGCAACCTCAAAATCACTTTCTTTTAGTGTTTGGCTTATTGTGAAACTCCATAATAGTCTCCATCTGTTGCAAAGAGAAAATTCTTGGATGACTGGTGAGAGGGACACTCATCTCTAAGTAGAAGGATATATATTTAGAGTACAGTAAGAAATCATATTGGTCTAGGAATATAACAAAAGTACCGTTTTCTCTCAGATCTAGGACTGCTTCAGTCATGTGAGTTTGATATATGCACAGTACTATGCAGGAGTTCCCTTCCTTTGAACACACTTTAAATCTAACTAGAGTGCTGTTGGTTTAAAGTACCTTCACCATAATAGGCTTGTTTGTTTCAGGTCTAAAGTGCTATCAGATTACAAACTGAGCCTCCAAAACTCTCAGCTAAAATGACCTTTTCTCTTTGTAAGCTGACTATATGTGTGTTATAGACAAAAAACTGAGTTACCATTACCGGGAATTTAGCTGGGATAGTATTTCCAATATGGGGAGCAGGTTGATTCCCATTGCAAGAACACAATTCACCACAGTAGCTGAAGGCAGCTGGTCCCATTGCACCTATAGTCAGGAAGTCAAGAAAGATGAACGGTGGTCTGTTCAGTCCAGGTACCCAGCCCACAGAGCACTAACTGAAATATTACTAACCACCTTTCAAGTTGCTTCCAACTCATTCAAGCCAACCAAGATAATCCCTTACAGATTCACCTGTATGTTCAACTCCAGGTAATCTCTATCTCATCAAGCTAACAATCAAGGTCAGACACTTCGTTACACTTTGGCCTCATTACAGTCTACAAATACTATCGTTCATGCATCTGGGTATGAAATGATGACCAAAGATAAACAGGAGGTGAAGACCCACCACAGCTCTCAGTGAAGTCTATTTTGTGCAAGACTCAGCTAGTAGATGCGATATTCATAGGGATTATGGGATTCATAAAGGTAAATGGCAGCAGAGTTTCCATGCAGGGAGATTGAATAATAGCCTCCTTCTGAGTCAGTAAGTCCAACCTTGTTTGAGTGCTTACTGCCTTCATTAACATAACTGAAGGGAATATTATTTCCAGCTGGTTGAATGGCATTAAAAGGACTAATTATAAACTGCCATCCTTGGAACATTAATTCCATCTTGGAATTTATAAGGCAGTCAGTATATACGGTAAATATCACTTACAATTTACTTTGAGGTGCTTCAGAGACAAGAGAATGGAGCCAATTTGGATTCTTAATGGATTAATTCAGATTTCTGTGCATTTCAGGAGTGAGACTCCCCTTCTCCTCCATGTGCACTGCATTGGAAACATGAATAGTTTTAAAGGGAAGACTTTTTGTGAGACAGGATAACAGCAATTTATCCCAATGGGATATGTTATTTTAATATGACATGGAAAAATCATCATATCTTTTTTTCGTTAGCTAATGGCTTTTGCATCAAATTCCTATGAAAATGTGTAATTCTCTTCTTTTATAGCTTGAAGGAAAAGCTAATAGACAAATAGTTATAAAACTGTGTGCCTATGAGTATATATGTATATATATCATAATTTGCATATGTATATTCTTGATATATAGAGTATATGTGTATATATTCTTATAGTTTTTTATCTCTTTATACATATATATAAATCTTCATAAACAAGCATACATTTCATGTTTCAGGCCTGCAAATGTGCATATATAAACCATATGTACATGCCTACCATTTGTCCTTTAAGGCCTGGCGAGATGTCTCAGTGGTTAAGAGTACTTGGCATTCAACCAAGATGACCTGTATTCAAATTCCCAGGACATACAAAAACACAGAAGCTTTTAGAAATAAAGAAAATGAACTCCTAAAATGAAGAAATTGTCTCTTTGCATCAATGACTTCTGCAACTATGGAATTAATCAAACATAGTTCATAAAATTTTCAAATACAAAGTATATCAAATTTAAGTACTATAGATTTTCCTTGTGATTACCCTACACACAATACACTTAAACTCTCTTAATTCTATTGATAAACTATAAGATATGGTGGCTTATGTGCATAGTAAAGAATATAGGAAGGACTGAAAATGAAGCCCTTGTAATAGATAGAATGCTTCCTGAGCCTGCCAGGTTTGGGTTCCTAGCCCCAGGATTTGTGAGTGGTGGTGCATGCCTATAATCCAAGCACTCTATAGACTGACAGTGGAAGATCAAAAGTTCTATGTGGTCTGCAGCTACATAGCAAGTTTGAGGTTAGCCTGTGATATGTATGACCCCACCTCAAAAACAATTAAGTGTATGTGTGTGTGGCCTATGTAGGTTAAATGCAAATACCACATTCGCTTTAAGCACCCTTAAAGATCCCTTAACCATCCGAAACAGCACCACTGAGTGGAGATGTGCCGGATTCACCAGCAGGTAGGGCGGTGGAGAAGCCGGTCCAGCCCGCCTTCTCCAGGGGCTGAGTGGGATGATGAGTGTCGACAGCCCAGACCCTTCTCCACTCTGAAGAAAACATCACATGAAGCCTGGAGAAATGTCAAAGCAGGATCTTGCTTTATTGCATCAGGCACAGTCTTATATAGAATAGGGGGTGGGGCTAAAAACATGGGAAGTGAAGGACCAATCATTTTTCACCATGTAGGCTGCAGTCAGGTAGTGGCCATTTTGTTATGCCTTGCTGAGTCACTCCTATGAGGAAGTGGAGTGTCAGAAATAGGCTGCAAAACTCCAGTGAGGCTCAGCACCAGGCCACATGTCTGGACCCATTAGGCCCAACAGAGGTGATGTGTTCAAGTTCAGGAGCCTATTTGGGGGACACTTCACATTCAATTCACAACATTTACATACACACTGATCTTAAACACATGTACATGTGTGTTTATGCACATATGCTCATATATCAGTGTTTCACATATTTGGAAATGATCCAATATGATGGGTTGTTCCCAGGTTTTTAGGAGGGTTTCCTTTGTCGTTTTGTGTTAAATCCACCTGGCTAAATCACCAAAATTGGACCAATTACTCTTGACTGTTGTTCAGCAGTGAAACATAAATAGGTCAAATCAAGTAACAACCACCAGGCAAGTTCTGATTATAAAATATCAATGCCAAGTAAGAAAAACATAAAATGGACTTTGTACTTTTATTCTTTGTGAGAAAGAAGCTGTGTGTGTCATACTGAAAGCCCTGGGCCTTCTGAGAAACCCACTGTAAAAATGGTGAATAATGGTGCCTAATTTGTGCAGGTGGGCTTCTCTTGAGATATTTCATAGCAGTGGGAAGCACAGACATAAAGTCAAGGGGTTTGAAGATTAAATCATGATTTAGAAGATCCTCAGCTCAGGAGATCAGACATGGATAAAACCAAAAGACATACAAGGCACAGTTCCAATAAGTTTGAAGATGAATCTGAAACAAAATCAGCCCAGGGATTTAATCAATAAGGTATGCAGCCAGTTTCCTTTGCAGAATTAAGTCATTGATTTTGACAAGTGAATTTTAATGACTTGGACTGTGGATTAGTCCTTGTTTTTGTCTTTAGTATTGACAACTGTGTGATTGTGTGTGTGTGTGTGTGTGTGTGTGTGTGTGTGTGTGTGTGTACAGGAGCATATATGAGCACATGTGTGCAGGCTACAGTTGTTTTTGCTCCTTCATATGGGGGTCCCACACCAATTCTTTTTATGGGAGTAGATATCCTGATGTAACTGCAGGAGCCAGGATAATGGGAAGGAGCCAGGGTGGGAAAGGGGAAAAAGGAGTTTGGGAGAGAGTAGTGGGAGACAGGAGCTACCAGGGAGAGATGGGAAAATGGGGCATGTAAACGGGAGGGGTGGGAGGACTATACTGTTGGGAGCCACAACCCTAAGATGGAGGCTGGCAGCTGTCCAAGAGGCAGGACTCCATGAGTCTAATTAAGTTCATGATGATTGTGTGATGATCACATGAGGCTTGTGTGAGACTGTTTGTCCAATGGGCAAGGGATGAGGGGTACTTCTGGATAACAACAAATGAGGATTGGTAGCTGGACAATATATAAGGCTGTGCTAAAGAGAAATAAAGGTTCCTGTTCTTGAAGACTGAACCAGTGTGCGGCTCCTTCTTTCCCGCTGGATGGTGACAAGTAGTGACCCATAAGGGACCCACATTGTTTAAAAAAAAAGAAGAAGAAGAAAGAAAAGAAAGGAAAGATTGGTAAGTAATAGGGATACTGTTAATAGTTACCTGCTGGTCTCCCCAGAAAGAGACACAATGGAAGAGTTCTGCCTGAAGGACTGGTAAGACTAGCCATTTGTGTATTGTCTGTGTTGTGTGTTGTTCTAGTTTCAATATAGAATATATTGTGGAAAATGGGATCTGAGTTGTCCCGAGTTAAGGTGGAAGGACTACTTAAATCTCTTTTAAGAGAAAACAGAATGCCGGTGAAGACCCGAAAGGCAAAAGCCTTCTTACAAACTGTGGAACAGCACTGCCCTTGGTTTATAGAGGAAGGCTCATTAGATACAGCTGCTTGGGAACATTTGGGAGAGGAGTTAAGGGCTTGGGAAATGCACTCACCCCTTGCCTTTCGGCACCATGCCCATCTGGGCATTGATTCACTCCTGCCTGGGCTCTCATAAACCCACCATGTTGAAAACTGTTCAAGCAGGAAACGAACTAGGTGCTAGAGGGAGAAAGGGAGGAGTGTTCACCCTCCTCACAACAGGCCTCTGAGAGAGGAACTGATGTGAGCTCTAGCTCGGGCACAGAGGTGGAAGGAAAACCAGATAGCTTACAGGGAAAAGTGCCACTCCTGCAAAGGACAATGTCCGTTCAGGAGTACAGGGTTAAATCAGGAGTTTATAAATATGCATTTAGAACCAAAGGCACCGAGAGTACCTCCACCTCATAATAAGGAATGTGGATGGGCTTATGGCTGTTGCTGTAGCACCAGACATTATCTGACATGGAAAGATCTGTTTAGTGACCTTAGTATGTTTCCTGTTCTAGAGGATCAAAACCAACAGAGGTACCATCAACCATTGGATATGAAGCTAATAAAACAATTAAAGGAAGCAATTATGTCTTATGGGGTGCAAGCTGCATTCACTATTACCATATTAGAGAATATTGCTATTCAAAGTCTTACGCCAGATGATTGGGCAAATTTGGCTAGGGCATGCCTTTTGTGGGGTCAGTACCTGATGTGAAAGGTAGCCAACAAGGAGTTTTGCATGAACACCACTCAGCATAATGCTGCAGCTAATAATCCTCAATGGAACCTGGATATGTTCACAGGTAATGACCAATATTCTGGACAAAATAACCAGCTGACCTATCACCCTGGGGCATATTGCCCAAATATCAGCTCGGCCATTAGGGCCTGGGAAACATTATCTGGCATGGGAGACCTTCAAGGCCAATTGTCTAAAGTAGTGCAGAGAGCAAATGAGCCTTATGCTGATTTTGTGGACAGACTTATGCAAGTGGCTGGTCGTGTCTTTGGAGATGTGGACCAAGCAATGCTCTTAATTAAACAGTTTGCATACAAACAAGCAAATAAATGGTGCAAGGAGGCAATCAGGCCCTGGATAGCTAAAGATCTGGGATCATATTTAAAAGCTTGTAGTGATATAACTGATGCTGTCATTCAGGGACAGGTATTAGCAGCTGCACTTAGGGGACCAATTACTCCAGGGGGCCCAAAATCTGGCCCACAATGTTACCACTGTCATCAATATGGGCATACTAGAAAGGATTGTCCTCAGGGGTCCACTCCTGGAATTTGCCCTTGTTGTAAGAAGGGACGACACTGGGCAAATGAGTGCAAATCAATTAAGGACAAAGAAGAAAATTTGCTACCAGAACAAAAAAACAGTAGACAAGGCCCCTGACCCTGGGGCCCACAAATATACGGGGCCATGCAGGGGGAAGTACATGTAGTCCCCTTGACTCATTATCCTCCAAACAACACCTTTGTCAAACCAGAGGAAGAGCAGGATTGGACCTCCATGCCTCCGCCAGAGCAATATTAACCCCTACGATGGGAGTTCAAGTAATTCCCACTGATACTCCCATAAACATCCCCCAAAATGCAGTGGGACTGATCTTAGGAAGAGTCTCATCAGCGCTAAAAAGTGTTACAAATCATTCCTGGTATTGTTGATCCTGATTATGATGGACCAATAAATATTCTTGCCTTCTCCCCTCATGGAATAGCAACAATTGCAGTGGGAGACTGTGTTGCTCAATTGTTAGTGCTGCCCAGCCTGCATTCCCAATATCACAATAGAGGAAGAACTCAAGGTCATCAAGGCCTGGAATCTATGTGAGAGCCATTTGCAATGCTATCCTTAGATATGAAAAATAGGCCCATGACAACAATAATTATAGAGGGAAAAGAATTTGCAGGACTATTGGATACCAGGGCTGATCAAATCATCATAAAGTTTGCAGATTGGCTGAAAGCATGGCTGACACAAAAGGCAGAGCATACCTTGAGAGGACTGGGAATGGCATCCAATCCTGTTTGTAGTGCAAAAATATTATTTTGGAAGGACAAGGAGAATCATACAGGATTCTTTTAACCCTGTGTCCTTCCCCAGCTCCCTATTAATCTATGGGGCAGAAATATTATGGAGCAAATGGGGTTTAAACTTACTTCTGATGTTCCCCATTGTAGTCCCGTAGCCAATCAAATAATGCTGGCATCAGGACATATTTGGGGCCAAGGGTTGGGAAAGGAGAGTCAAGGTGTTACTCAACCCATTTCTATTTCACAGAAATCCGATACAAGAAGATTAGGCTGTCCTTTTCCCTAAGGGCCACTGAGGCAAAAACTGAAAATTACCTGGAAGCAAACCCAGCCATATGGGTGCCTCAGTTGCCCTTGTATCATGACAAATTGATAGCAGCTCAAGAGATAGTCAAGGAACAGATGTCCGCTGGACATATAGTGCCATCCACTTCTCCAATCTTTGTTATTAAGAAAAAATAAGGGAAATGGAGGCTATTACATGATTGGAAAGCAATCAACATTATCATGGAACCTATGGGCCCAAAAGAATTAGAATTACCTGTTCTAGCAGCATTCCCAAAGATATGACCTACAATAATTACAGATATTAAGGATTGTTTCTTTTCTATTCCCCTACATCCAGAAGATACAAAATTTTTGCCTTCACAATCCCACGTAGTAACAATGCAGCTCCATATTGTAGATAAGAATGGGTGGTCCTACCACAGGGCATGGCAAATAGTCCTACAATGTGCCAAATTGTACGTCGATAGAGCACTTGAAACATTGAGAAAGAGCCATCCAATATCCTTATTGCCCATCCTGATTTTGTTACTTTAGAAGAATGTTTCACCTTAATTATTCAAAATTTAGAAAATGCTAGTTTGTATATAGACATAGAAAAGATACAAAAAACAGAGATGCAAACCTTTTTGGGAGCTCAGCTTTCTGCTGCTACAATTAAGCCTACAAAAATTACATTGTGACTTGATTCCTTAAGGTCTCTTAATGATTTTCAGCGATTATTGGGTGACATAAATTGGGTACACCAAATTTCCATATTTCCACCAGTCAACTGGGGCCTCTCTTTGATATATTGTAAGGGGATCCAGACCCTGCCTCACCTAGACAACTTACTCCAGAGGCTTGACATGCTATACGGCTTGTAGAACAGGCCTTAGAGAAGGCTCATGAGTCATGCATAGATTTGTCACAGGCAGGCATTACTCTATATTATTTTGACTTCAGATCACCTGCCTACAGGGCTTTTGTGGCAGGACTCCCCTCTCTTTTGGGTGCACTTACCATATTCCCCTAATAGGGTCTTACCTAATTACCCAGGTGCAGTGGTACTTTCAACTCTCAAGGGACTAAAAGCAGTGAGATCAGTTTTTCAATGCCAACCTACTAAAATTATTTTACCTTATACAGCTACACAGATAGAATATTTGGTTAACCATAGAGATGATTGGGGTATTCTAGCTGCCTATGCTGATGCACCCTTTGACAACCACTTTCTGGCACAACCACTACAATTTTTTAGTAGTCATCCAGCAATTTTCCCCCATGTACTCATGGTAAACCTATTCCAAAAAAACTTTAGTGGTATATACTGATGGATCCAAATCTGGCACAGCGGTGATGATAAGTAATCAGGTTGTCCAGACTTTTCTTTATCCTACTAATTCTCCTCAACAAGTAGAGTTACTAGTGGTTATAGAAGTTTTCAAGACATATTCCCAACACATTAATATAATATCAGATAGTAATTAGGTGGTACAGGTAACTCGAAATTTGGAAATTGGTACCAACATTGCTACGTGGTCCTCTATTCATAATTTGCTTCTCACGTTACAACATTTAATTTGGAATCTCAAAGAACCATTTTACATAGGCCATATATGCCCTCACTCTGCTCTACCGGGCCTGATGAGTTTGAGCAATCATCATGAGGACCTCACCACACGCAATCCACATGTTTTTAACACATGTACAGAAGCAACTGATTTTTGTTCTAAATTTCATGTGAATGTCAGCACTCTTAAGGTTAAATTCCCTATTACAAAAGATGAGGCTCAGCAGATAGTAAAAACTTGCTCCCAGTGTCTCCCACTTCTACGAACTCCATCCATCAGAGTCAATCCTAAGGGCCTTAAACCCAATCACATTTGGCAGATGGATGTGACTCATTATCTTGAGTTTGGGAAATTGCAATTCATTCATGCTACTATAGATACCTGCTCTAACTTCCTTGTGGCTTCGTTGCATTCAGGCGAGAAAGCCAAGGATGTTATTTCACATTGTCTACAGACGTTCACTGTATTGGGCATGCCTAAAATTTTGAAAATGGATAATGGCCCTGGATACACCTCTGTAGCCTTTGTGCAATTCTGCAATGCCTTTGGCATCACCCATGTTACAGGCATACTTTACAATCCTATGGACCAAGGAAGCATTGAACATGCACACCACACCCTAAAAAACACGCTCCTTAAAAAAAGGGGGGGGACTCGGGGCCACCTTCTATGACCCACAACACAAACTAGCCATCTCCCTTTTCTCCTCAATTTTTTAAAATTTAGACCCCGAGGGCTGTTCTGCTGCAGAGCGGCACCATGACTCAAGGCGTTCCAAGGACATCCCCCTGTGATTTGGAAAGATGATTTATCAGGACAATGGAAAGGCTCGGATCCAGCCTTAATGTGGACCCGAGGCTCTGTTTGTGTTTTTCCACAGGATGCCATGTTTCCATCTGGGTTCCTGAATGACTAGTAAAGCCAGCACCTGGAAAGAAAGATGGCGATTCACTGGGTGATGGTGATATTGAGCCTAATGCTAAGAATTGAAACAGGCTGGTGAGCCTCGCCAACTGTGGAGCATTGTAAGAGCCTGGCCAAGTCCAATGCCAATTGCGGTGTCCTCCAGATTATTTCCTCCCCTGTTTACTACAAATGCAATGCTTGGATTGCCCACAGTGCAATTGGATAGAGAAGAAGCTAACTTTTCTCATGGCAGCTTTAACCTCACTGGAGCACTCTGTTTTCACATTTACACTGATAATATTTCCTCCCCCTGTGTTGTATTTGCTAAGCAAGCTCTGGGAAAGTTTCAGACATTTAGTTGGTCCTTTCCTGGTAACTAATACCTCACTTGAGGTGGTAAATTGTACAGAGGGGACATGTGTTTTAACAGAATGCTGGAATAGTCCATCTATTCTACCGCAGTGATGATGAGAATACCAAGTTATTTGCCTATACCAGTGAGTATAGAGGAAGGAGAATTATCTGTGTTATTGTGACATAAGAGGGATTTTGGAATTACTGCTGCTGTTGTAGCTACCATTGCTCTCACCTCAGCTGCAGCTATCCCTACAGCACAGATAGTAAATCAACTTTTG
Organism: Eospalax fontanierii; assembly: GCA_035773235.1. Lineage (NCBI taxonomy): Eukaryota > Metazoa > Chordata > Mammalia > Rodentia > Spalacidae > Eospalax > Eospalax fontanierii. Next base: position 2,411,896 of record JAJHUQ010000048.1, on the reverse strand, counting down.
AGGAATACTCTCTTTGATTTGGAGAGCCAAACTCAAATCAATCAACATCTATGCTCGGGCATCTTGGTCATAAATCAATGGGTGGACTTGATTCAATAACAATAACAATTGGACATAATATCACAAACAATGTCTGTTGGATGTATCTGTCGCATGCACAGCACATGTGTTACTTCCATAGAATTTGTAAATCTTAGTTTTGTTGCAAATTTGTCAAAAAGCTTAGGTGCATATATTAATGGTACTAGTTCTAAGAAATCAAGACTGAATATCACCAAAACAGATAGCATATATATGATGCATATATAAGGGAAGCAGATAGTTATAGTATGTATCATTAGGTGAAGTAAATATTTGGACCATTATTATACGAATAAGTAATCCCAAATCTATTTATCCTCCTTTGTCAATTGTTTATTGAGTGAAATTCACATATACACGCTATTAAGACCACAATGTACTTTTTTTTGAGCCGAGAGGAATGTACGCTGGAATCCAAGTGAAGTCAATAGAGAATCATGTTTAAAATATTAGGCAGAGTAAATATACAATGAATAAAAAGTAGGTATGCCATTAAATCTAAATTGCAACAGGTTCTAAATAAATTTCCTTATACTGCCCTAAATTACTCTTTTTACAATGTTTTAAAAGAACCAGGCCATGATGCACCCTCTGTCAAATGTTTATGGAATTAATAACAGTGCACATAAAGTTATCACATTAGCACTATACTCTTCTGTGAGTCAGTAAAGAATGTGGACTTGACAGAATGGTCACTTGGGAGCTGGGCAGCTATGGACTTAATTGGTAGAGTGCTCACCTAACCTGTAGGGAGCCCTGGGCTCCATCCCCTGGTCCCTCATACAGGAGGCAGAATGGTTCATTCCTTTAATCCCTCCCTTTAGAGATGTAGCCTTGGAAATTAGAAAGTAAAGCCACGCTTTATAGGCAGCAGATCTGAGACCACCCTGGGACAAGGGTGAAAAAGACATGTGATGGAGAAAGTCTCTAAGACATTGAATCCACATAATCATAGTTTTTAAATTAATCATTCCGTCCTTACTGAGTTGAAGGAGAGGAAAACAAAAATGCCTCATGAATTTATCTTAGTGTAATTCACGGAATAATATGATGCCATTAGAGTAGCTTCAACACTGATTTTACTCACACACCTCCATGAATACTTGCAGCTGCGCACAACTGATTTACAACTTTATTTCTCAATAAATCATAAAGTGGAATATCCATTTTCATTCTATCATGGATAGCATGGCCAATAACATGTGGCTAAAAAAAGAGACCTGGTGAGGAAGTTTATTATCCTTGGATTGCAGTAACATGTACAAATGTCCTTTAAATGATCTAAAAATGTATTTGTAAACATAAATGATTGATGAAGTCACACACTGGTAAGATTGTGAAAGTTTCACCCGATCAAGGCATGCACAAAATTCGTTGGATTCTCTCTGTCATTAGTCCCAAGTCAGAATTGCGTACCGAAAATATTATGCATTTATCTACTGAAAATCAAAGACTGTAGTTTGCTCTGATGTGTGTGAGGACTTTTTTAATGTTGTTTCACATTTTCATACATGAGTATAAAGTGCTTTGGTCATTTTACCCATCCTGCTTTTCTAGTCTGCCTTTTGTGCTTCCTTCTTTTCTCCCTTCCTTCCCAGCCTCTCTCCCTCATTTATTCCTTCTGCCTTTTATCTAATTCGCTTCATTGATTCCATTGGTTCAAATCTCCAAACTGGTCACTTGAGCTCTATTTACAGTTTCACATTAAACTCCTTCCTCCTCCGGCTTCTCCTTGTCCTCCTCATCCTTGTCCTCATCCTCCTCCCTCTCCTTCTCCCTCTCCTTTCCTCATCCTCCATTTGTTTTGTTTACCTTTTTAACAGGGGTCTCAGTATTAGACCTGGGCTTGCCTAGAACTTGATTTATAGAGCAGGCTAGCCTCAAACACATAGAGTTCAGCCTCCTTTAGTCTCTTGAGTGCTGGCTTTAAAGGCATGAGCCACCATAGCCACACTCCATAAAACTTCTCTTCTTAACTGACATGGCATCCTCTCCATTATCAAATATTATTTTACATGAGTTCTCTCGAACCTAGACATGTTAATTGTTTGAAGTTCAGGATGTGCATCTCACATCAATAGGTTTACTTATATATTTGCATTTACAGATTTCTTTTTCTTTTACAATGTGAAGTCTGTGAATGCTTTTCAGAGGTGTAAAATAGAAAATATTACAATATCGTTTTTCTGAGGAAGAGTCTTCCTGTAGTCCCAGCTGGTCTGGAATCTGCTATATAGAGAAGGCTGCTAAGCCCACAGAGAAGCACCTGCCTCTGCCTCCTGAATGCTGGGATTAAAGTCACTTGTTCCCCACAGTATTCTTAATGAAAAAAATTAAAAATGCAAAACCAGTGATGTTTATACATGTGTTTGCTCCTACTGGCTACCTATTTTAATATCTACCAGCAAACTGTAAAAAATAAATAAATAAAAATAAATAAATAAAACCTGTCTTTTAAGACAACAATTTGTTTAATCTTGTGTCAAAGTCTGTTAAGGGAAATGGCATGTCACATTCATATGTGACCTCAGTCTTTACACAGACTGAAAAATATTTGTTTCTTATAAAGGAAGCAGAGAAATCCACAGACAGCTTGCCTGTCTTTACTGGGGGCCCACAGTTACAGGATAACTAACTGTGCATGCATCAGAAGGTACTTCCACCATCGTTATGGGAAACATCCCAAACCCAGCAAGTCAGCATTTAAGTCCCAGAAGACCCCTCTGTTAGCAGTTTACCAGAGTGCTGTGTCCTCTCTCTGTTTTCTAAAAACCACAGCCTGGGTAATTTATGAATAGTAGAGGTTTATTTAGCTCAAGGCTGTATGGGCTGGAAGTTCAGAAGTAGGACAACAGCCTCAGCTGAGGGCCTTCCTGCCATTTCCAACATGATGAGGGATGAAACATGAGGGGCAGAGCAAATTTCGGCCAGTGTTGGTCATATATTAACTTTAAAAAATGTTTTTGTGACCATATATCAATGCCATAAAATAGTGGGTTCCACTGAGACTTCCAAACACATACATGTAAACAACATTCATGCTCCCCCATCCTCTCTTCTCCCCTCCTTTCTACTGATCTTCTTCCTTCTCCTAACTAGTACCCCTTTGAATCATGTCTTCTTATGATCCAGTGACATTAATTGGATTTACTTATGGGAGCATGGAAAAGAGTTATTAGAGGAGTATGTGCAATTTGCCCCTGAAAAAAATGGACTTTCTGTCCCCTAGCAACCAAAGATCCTCAATGAGGCGTGTGCCTGGTGGGCCCCTTACTTTGAGGAGAGAAACTAGACTAGCCCAATCTTATCCAAGTCTCCTGCAGGTAATTACAACTGCTGGGCTGTCAAGCATCCAAAAGTCATCCTTTATATAACCCATTGATCTACTGCTTCATTCATGGATTCATGACGAAACCTCTAGGTCACTAGGGGTGTTAGTATATTGAGCCATTTCCAGCCTCCATCTGCTGTGAATGAAGTTTTTTTTTTTTTTAAGAATGGTGACTGGCACACTTGTGTGTAAATATAAGGACCCATATTCTGCACATTGTTTGAAATTACATTTGTCTAGTGACAGTTTGGGTTTTCCTTTAAGATCTATAACTTCTCCAGCCATGTGTTTTAGGATATGTTAACAATACCACACATGACTTCCCAACCCTTGGGTGTGCTTTAAGAGCAGTTCAGTTAGGTAGGTGTGGATTAATCCCAAGCTACAACTGTCACTACTGGAAAATTCTTGCTTCCTAAACTGGTCATTTTTGTGGTTAGGAGGCCTTAAACCTGGGATTGCATCATCTGTTAATGTTCTCCCTTAGATGTTTGCATAGTGTTCCCCCAAATTATGAGAGCTGACCATCACATACAAGGCTTCCAGGTCGGTCCCAAGTCCCTTGCTCCAAGCCCTGTGTCAGAGGTATGTCCTCATCTTCCGCAGTTGGGTCTTACCTTCATGTTCTGGACTCACCCTCAAGGTCTGTTGATAGAGGGCAGAGACAGCATTCCCTAGAGGTTTTGTCATCCCATTCATAAGAAAGAATTAAATAAAGAAGAAAAAATGAAGAATGGACTCAAACATAAGCTTTAGAATTTAAAGAAATATTCTCAGGGCCAGCAACCTGGAAGTCTCAGAACTGCCTTGAGCAGGGGTTGGGGGCAGTAAGGAAAACAACCATGAGTCCATGCAGGCTTACAGCCTTCATGGATGCCAGACACATGATGTGACTGACTACCATTCATATGGCATGGGGAAGGAAGCTTTAGAGGAAAAAGTAAGGAAAATAAGATGCTGGGGCATCCCAAAGCGTTAGACAAAGCATGCTCAGAAAAGGAACTTGGGGAAGAAAAGGAGTCAGTATGCTCTCCTGAAGAGTTCAGAATAGCGGGCAGACTTATGGAGAGCCACATGTTTGTGGCCAGTTCCGGAAGCCTGGCGCTGGGAGGCAGGACTCTAGGAAGGAAATGTATGCTGTCTAATTAAGACACTCGATATTTCTTCCTTTTATTTGGTATGACCTAATGTGAGCCCACCTTCCCATGGGGTTTCCTCTGCCCTCAGACAGCGCCTCAGTAGGTCCTGGAAATCCCTGGAGCAGTGGGCCACACCTAATCCCTCCAGGGTCCGGCCCATTTGCTGTCCTATTTGATCTTAATCGCAGGACATGGTTGCACCAAACAATCTCCTGCCTTCCATACATAATCTTCTTACCTCCATTGTGGGAAAACAACCCCATTTTGCAGGGAGTCTGGATCAATCACCTCCCTAATAGTGTTATTAATCTGTTGACTTACATCAGGGGCTCAAAGTGGGCAGAGGCAAGTCTTCCTTTCCACTTCAATGGGACATTTCTCGTGTCTCCTGACAGAAGAAATCCCCCTCCTCTGGAACCAAAACTTTTAGGCCAGCAGAGTACAGAGTTGCCAGTACAGGAAGCCAAAATTTCCTAGTGGGTCAGTAGGGGTGTTAGTATGCTGAGCCATTTCCAGGTCCATCCCGTGATTTCTGGACCCATGAATCCTGGGTATATCAGAGAATAAATCATTTACTGGACTCTAATTCAAAGTATGCACTGCCTTCTGGAGGATCCTGGCTATGGCCATGGCCACCTAATTGGCACAATTATTGTGTCTTTAAAAGAGTATTCCAGTGTTCTATACTATCCAGACAGCTGCTTCAGGATGAGGGTATGGGAGGTTAGACCAGTGAGTTCCATGATCATGAACCCATGACTGTCCTTCTTTGGCTGTGAAGTGATTGCCCAGGCCAAAACCAACCAGTCACCTCTTAATGTGTATCGTGGACCAACAAGATTTCAGCACATAAAAGTTAGGATACTTATTCAGACTGTCGGTATGCAAACACTCATGCACTTCCTGTGCACAGGCGGCCAAATCCCTTTCACCAAATCCACAGTCTCCCAAACCAACCAAAACCCTTGGAAAACTGAGTTAGGAGACTTATTCTGGAATATGTTTTCATGGTTTGTCTAAAGAACAGAAAACATTAAGGAATGTCACCCTGACAACATACAAGGTGAAAGAAAACATGTAATTGTGATAAGTGTTGCATTGTTCAGTGCTGTTTTGTGACATTTATGTGCACGAGTATTTAGCCTGCATGTATGTACATTCACCGTGTGTCAGAGCATCCGGAAAAGGATGTCAGATCCTCTGGAACTGGTGTTAATAATGGACAGATGGCTGTCAGCTGTGGTGTGAGTGCTGAAAACTGAACCCAGGTCCCTCAGTGCTCTTAACTGCTAAGCAACCTCTCCAGCCTGACTCATTCTTTTTCATCAAAGCTACCTAAATGAATGGAGATCAGAGATTCATCATTCATGCTTTGGACAACACCAAATATTTTCCAGACCCAACCACAGGAGAGTAAAGAGTTTTGCTTTGGGCGAAACTTTCTGGGTTCTAGAGAGGGACAGAGTGTGTGGGTGCAGGCACATTTATGGGAAGGCACTCTTATACTCACAACTAATAGAAGCTTTGGCTTTCAGTGTTAGAATCATATGTTATCTCATCTCCGTCCAGTCCTAAAATGTCACCTGCCTATCCACAATCCACCTGATACTAATAATTTTCTCACAGAATCCACATTTTCAATTGCACCAGCTTTAATTTTTCATATTGATATGAACACAAGTCATACAGCGTTTGCATTTACAAATCATCTATTATTCACAATGGTGTCATACAGTTTTGATTAGTAATTTCCAATCCATTCTTTTTTGTTTCCTGTCAACATATGCACACACAAAACCTGAACTCTCTCTCTCTTTCTCTCTCTCTCTCTCTCTTTTTTTAATCGCTCCAAAAACATTAGTAATTTTCTGATATTTCCCTGGAGGCTGAAAATTCATTTTACAAATCTTATTTGCTAGGATTTCATTTTTTCTTGCTTTAGCTTCCCTGCAAGCACAGAAAATGGTTTAGATTTTTAAAAACCTGATCTGCTTCTTTGAGTGCCTTAATTCTTCTTGGTTATATGCTATTCTCAAAATAACACACCTTGGCCTGAATTCAGCAAAGATGCTATTAGGTGGTTAATTAGGATATATAGTTCAGTTTAAGCAAGAATAAAAATTTGAATATACAGGAAGCTATTCATTTGGGGCAACTTACACAATCACTCAAGAGAAAGTAATAAAAAATAAGTTATTTATTTATTTATTATACCTAGTGGAACTTCTTCCAATGCGAGTAAATGAATTTGTTTGCTGAGAAGTGGGAACTTGGAGGATGTACTATGAGGCACAGGGGCCAACTCTATTCTTAATGCCTTCCAACAGGTTCTGTTGCAGTTCTGTTTAGGTTCTAAATAATGACTTGGGTGTGGCTCTTTTTAATTTCATATGCAATATAGGAGTTCTTCCATCTCTACCTTCTTGCTCCTGTCCACCCTGTTTTGGGATTGAGAAGAGTAAAAAGAGATTTTTTTAAAAGCCAGAATGTCTCATTTCTCTGTGTGGCTGGAGCCTTGCTTGGGTACCCAGGCCATGTGAGTTGGTTCTGTCAACAAAATAAACAACTTGCATATCAAATAAACAAAAAAGCAATAGTTTCCCATAGAAAACAATATGAGGGTTGGGCAATGTAGATGTAGCTAACTCTAAATTTCAAGTTCTGATGAGTTAGCAATTGCACAGACTTCTGATAGGGACAGAACAAAGAAAGCCATCCTTCCACATATTTTCCAAATACAATAGTGTATGCATTTGGGAGGTGGGACAAAGCAGGGGAAATTCTCCCACAGGCCTGCCATGCTGCCTTATGACACTCAGCCTTTTGGCTGATGGAAAATACAGCTTTGTTAATGCATTCCTAAAGGTTTCCTTCTGTTCATCATAAATAACCATGGCATACAGAGACACGGGCATAAATGGCTGTTTGGGGGACTAAGTGGCCCAAACTAAGGTGTAAATAGGCTTCAGATTCCCAGCTTTCCAAACACTCCCCCATCCATTAAGAATTCTGCAGGAGGTTCAGGTGAAGACAGAATTTATCTCATTTTCTTGGGCTCGGTTGTGTTTCTCTGGGAACATTTACTGACCCTCCCATTGTTTTCAGAAGTTTTTGGTGATACAACCAAAAATCCCGTTAGAAACTTGAACAAACCTCAGAGATTCGCCAGGTTGGGTACTGGTACCAGACAGAGCTGAAACCAAAATACATGAAATTTGTGTTCAGTTAAGAGCAAAATTGTAGCAAGAGGCTAAATTGTTTTCAGCATGACAGAACGTGGGTAGGTTACTTGGGTGCATTTTTGGAAAGTCAGATTAGCTTTTACTTTTTAGTGACCAACTAAATGTTTCCCAACAGGATACTGAGAACCCGTTACTTGAAATGGCCAGATGGCAGTTGCTTTACTGATGGCTGCTTTTTGCTATTTTCCTAATCTGGACACTCCCAGCTTATATGGACTTCTCTGTTCATATTAGTCACAGCTCGCAGAGGAGGAGAACCAGGGAGATCTGTCAATCTACATATTTATGTACTAAGAACCTCCACATCACTTTACTTATCTCTCTCTCTCCTTCTATCTTTGTATCTCTTTATGTACCTATCTACCTAAACTTATCTACTTATCTAGCTATCTACCTACCCATCTCTATCTTCTATCTCTATCATCTACCTCTATTTATCTATCTACCTATCTCTATGCTTCTATGTATCATCTATGTATCTATCTATCAATCATCTGCCTATCTCTATCTGTCATCTATCTACTCATCATGTGTCCTTTTTTATGTATCATCTGTGTGTATACTTATCATCATGAATTAGTCTATATCTATCCAATGATCATTATCATCATCAATCAATCATTTATCACCTGTCATATGTCATCTATTCATCTATCCCCATCACTCTCATCACCTATCAAATTTCTATGTATTGATCTAAGTATCTGTTTCAATATATGTATCAGTTATACATATGTAATTGATAGCATGTATCTATCTTTAGGGATCATTTCTCAATAAATCGCCCATGTTTGTGTATACGTGTCTATACTATGTATCTTTCATGTATATAGCAGACATGTATCCATCTAGATATCTCTCATACCATCATGTATCAATCACCAATCATCCATTTATTTACTACCATCTATTCCTCTATCATTGTCAATCACCCACCATCCACCTATCTATTTTCCTATTTCCATATAATTTATCTGCCATCTGCCATCTTGCTATCATCTATCTATGTAATTATTATCTATTCATCTATCATCCTTATAACAATCATCTATCTGCTAATCTATATCTTGCTTATAAACCACATATCAATGTTTCTTACTGTTCCTGTAGCTGTAACCAAGTTCCCTGACTGTCACAGGCATTGGAGGGCAAAAGGGTTTCTATGGTTTGACAATTGGAGCAGAAGGATGGTGACGTCCAAATGCAGAAGAACATTACATGTTGGACTCCCCTTCCTTTATTCAGCCTGGGACCACAGTGCCCAGAACAATGGTGTCCTGGCTCTCCTCTTTCGCTGGCTATTAACATAAGCTAGATAATCCCTTGTGTGCATGCCACAGGCTTGCCTCTTGAGTGATAGGGGATTGTATCAAATTGACAGCCAGGATGAACTATCACAGTATCTATCTGTCATGTATCTATGTGCTTATCTGTGCATTATCTGCTTAACTATCATTTATGATTGACCCATGAATGTATGCAAACATGTATCACCTATTATTTAATTATCATACCTGTTGTTTTTCTCAATCATCTACCCATCCATCTACTTATTCTCTATCTAGAAACTTTCAATCAAACTAGCTTCTATCTGTCCATCTACTTGTCTAACTCTACATGTATCCATACATGTTTTATATTCCTGTGTATATAAAGCGCAGCATAATACTATACAACATGATGTGTCCCCTATATAGCCCATATACTGTGCTTTTAAATATTCTCTCTATTAATACCCCAGCTTTATCTTACTGGTTCCACAAATATCCATATGTGTGCATAAAATCTAATTCATGTTTTTGAAATTTTGTGTAGCAAGCCATTTTAAAACCATGGTCTCTTATATTCAACCTTGGAATGTGCCTCTAGTCTTTCATTCTATAATATTAAATTTATTTTTCTCTATCCATCTGGAACAGGATGATATTTATCAAGGCAGTGTGCAAGACAAGAGCCCTGATCATATAGCTTTAGGCCAGGCTCAGACCTGCATTTGTAGAGATATGTGGGCACAGACAAATGAAAATCCTCTCTGTTCCAAGCAGAAGAGTTTTCATTTTTGGTCCCTCTTTTTCTTCTATATACCACACTACATCCTAATTCTTCCTTTCCAAAGGTGTTCCTAAATAGCACTCAGGAGTGATTCTCAGAGCTGAGGCAGTAGTAGCCTCCATGAAGTCTTGGACTGAACAGTCAGTGCCATATAAACTGAACGGGGTGGCACATGCCTGTAAACCTTCAGCACCTGGCAGGACAAAGGAAGAGAATCAAGAGTTCAAGGTCATCCTGACACCACACTGAGTTTGAGGCCAGCCTGGGATACCTGAGAACCTGCATTAAAAAAAAAAAAAAGAAATAAAAGAAAAGAAAAAAAAATCCCCCAATTAAGATGCACGCAGGTCTACTAGAGGTCTCAACTGTTACCAGTGCAAATGCTGTGTTTTTCAGAAATGATTGCCAGTTCCTAAAAGCTCCCTGTACCATCTGTCAATTGATTGTTATTATTATTATTATTATTATTATTATTATTATTATGTGTGTGATTGCTATCCCTGCATGCGTGTAAGTGCACCCATGTTATGGAGTGCTGAGGAAGCCAGAGAGGGTGTCCAAGGGAGCACTGAACTGAGTTGTCTCTCCAGCCTCTCTTTACCTTATTTTATATGCATACCTTCACCCTGGATAGACAGAAGGAGAACTGGACACAGGAAGTGAAATACTTAGAAGATGCTTAGGCCTCTCCACAGCTCAGTATTCTGTTCTGAAAATTGAAGAGTTTCTCCACACTCTAGTTTGGTTTTGGCTTGTCTGTTTGTGTTTAACTTAGACCTTGGCAGTTCTTCAACACTCAGAATATATTTGCTTTTCTTGTAAGTCATGCTAGGCCAGGATATTGATAAGCTAAAAATCCACAATCAATCACTCTACTCTTTTTGTAAATAAAGTTTTATTGGCATTTAAATTTATGTGTCTCGGTCTCTGTCCAACATTCACACACAGTATAAACTTGACTAATGCACACAGAGATAACTATATGCTTAATATTAACTGTGGATAATAAAAGCATCTGCCTACAAGCTAAAACATGTAATTTCACATTAAAATGGCTGGTTACCACTCAGGATTGATGGATAAAGAATTTTGAGGCACACAATAATGGAGATGTTTGGGAAAAATGCATTGACTTGTTGATATATGACCTGAGGGTATATTAAAAATCACAAGTAACGTATCTTTCAGTTCCCTGAATTTTTATAAAATTACACATTTATATTAAAGGAAAATCAAGGAAAATTTTCACATTCCACACCTTGCAGGACACAAATTGAGTATTGTTTTTAGACATATAAATTAAATGACAGTCATTGTTAAAAATTGGAGAAAAAAAGTCCAAAGACGAAATCCCCATTAACCCTTCACCCTATTGTCAAGATTTAACATTTTAATGTTTCTTTTTCCACTAAGGGCTTAATATTTCCAGTGACATATAACTGCTCAAGGATAAAGAAAAAGAAAAAGGAAGTATTCTAGATTCTGCAAAACTGATACCAACAGGGCCTTGAAGGTACAACCAAGTACTGTTTGCAGTTAACTTCATGACCAGAATGAATGTGTGCCTACAGACCACACATGTATGCAAAAATTAAGAATATTAACTCAATATGCTGCAATTTTCACAAGAAATTCATGAACCATCCAAGAAGAAATTAAAAAGAAACTTGGCTTCACTGTGTCACATGTGTTTGAGGTCAGTTTAAACAGAATTTACTCCCCAAAGTAAGTGCCCTCTCTTCATCAGCGTTATTTGTACTTTTCAAACTAGTATAAGACATTGAAGAGAATTGTGGGCTATTACTCACTGTAGAGATAATCATTATTTGGAGCCAGACATTGTACATAAATACAAAGAAAGATTGATATCTGACACCACAGGGTAGTATCTATGATCTAAGTACCTCCACATCACTTTACGTACCTCTATCTGTATCCATCTGTCTATGTATCTGTCTGTCTACCTATGTACCTATCTATCTATATCTATCTATGTATCTATCTACCTATCCTCTATCTGTCTACTTATCTAGCTATCTATGTAGCCATCTCATTTATCATCTATCTATGTATGTTTCTATCTACTATTTACCTATCTCTATGCATCAATGTATTTTATCATGTATCATCTGTCTATCTCTATGCATCTATGTATCTATCTGTCCATACATCTATACACCCTGCATATCTATCCACCTATCCATCCATCTATCTGCCAATCTCTGTCATCCATCTATCTACCCATCATGTATCCCTTTCTATATATAGATATGTGTGCATATCTATCATCATGAATCAGCCATATATGCATCCAATGATCATTATCATCATTAATCAATCATCTGTCAGTCATCTATCTATCATCTATTCATCTATCCCCACCACTCTCATCACGTATCATATGTGAATGCACAAGGCTTATAACAGCATGCACAAGACAGGCAAAAGACCAGGGTAGACCATTCCAGAGTGGTGGAAGAGGGAAGTGGGCAAGAAGTCCATGCCTTGATGAGGAACTTATTGAGTCTTGGTGGCTGTTGGGAGAAGGAGAGTTTTCTCTAAGGAGGAGACATCAGATAGGTTGACAGGATCCAGGGGATTGACTTGGAGAACACAAATTAGATTCAATAGGCTGTTTTGGTAAGAGGGAAAATAATGAAAGATATGAAGTTGGAAATTGATGGGGATGAGGAAGGAGACTGGGGAGGGGCTTGGTCTATGATCAAAACATATAGTATGAAATCCACAAAGAGTCCCTTTTTTGTAATTGTTGTCTCTTTGAGACAGGGTCTGCCAGCAGCTAGCACTGGCCTGGAAGTCTCTCTGTAGACCACCGGGCTAGATCTCATAGAGATCCAGATGTCTTGCCTCCTGAGTGCTGGGATTAACAACTTGTGCCAGCATGCCCAGGTAAAAGTATTTTTTTATGTGTGAGAGTTTATGTGGTGGAACATGGTTGCTTTTTATACGGGACTTACAGGCTCTCACGAACACCATTACAGACATACTCTCTTTCAGTCCAATATTAATTTTGTCTCAAAGAAAACAGAAATTACAATTAGCCACTCCAGGATGTTCCTCAAAATCACCAAAACCAAATGTGGTATATGTATATTTAAGCTCATCAAGAATGGATAAAAGTGTTCAAAATATATTATTTTGTTTCTTTACCACTCCAAGGAAAAATATCCCATTACTCTACCCTGTTTTGTTGCTGAAGATACAAAGGGCTGTCTAAACTGAGAAAATCTGCCCAGATATATGGGTGGTAAATATTCAAACAGATTTAAATTCAGAGCAAGATACTGTCTTCTGTTTGCTGTTAAATTAATATGGTTTAGTAAGGTTACAGTCATTTACAATTCCTACACAGGGGAGGGTGGTGAGAAAGAATTAGTATTAATTCAAGGCCAGCCTAGACTATGTAATAATCACTGTCATATACAGTGGACCCTGTCATACATAAAAGACCATCTAACGGCACTGAGACCCATGCAGAATGTCATGTGCTTTCCATCAGTCAGAGTCCAACAATCAACAGCTTCAAATGAAGAATATTTAGAAAACTTTATGTCCATATTGAAAACCATATTAGCTACTTTACTTAATGCTGTTACAAAATCACAGAGTCAATATAAGGAATAAAGTTTATTTTGTGTATCAGTTTCAGGATATAGGCCATCATGGTGGGGTCATCCAGACACACTTCATTTACAGCCATGATGCAGAGGGTGATCGATGGGTGGGACCTGGATCCCTCTATTTAGGTACTTTTGTAGTTGGATTTCTGTTGCTGCTGTGACCAACACCAACATACACCAGTGCAGGAACTCAAGGCTGGAACTTGTGAAAAATTAGTGAGGCACAGACCCAGGAAGTATGCCAGCTAGCTCAGTCAACTTTCTTATATAGCCCAGGCCCACCTGCCTAGGCATAGTATGACCCAAAGTGGGCTGGGCCATTTATCATCAACTAGCAATTAAGACAATATCTCACAGATATTTCTACAGGTCATTCTAATGAGACAAGTTGTGGTTCCCTCTGTTTTATATCAAGTTGACAAAAGCTAACCAGCATATACATAGATGCTTTGGGATGCAATTACCATGTTTAGGTCAGTTTCCCCTCAATACCCAATCCACAAACTCCCCCTTGGAGATACCCAGAGATTCTACATCAATATCAATATCAACCATCAGAAATATATGCAGATATATATCTTGTGATCATTTTCTAATCATCTAGCAGGTATTTATACAGTACTTACACTGCATTAAGTTTTCTGAATCATCCAGCTGCAATTTAATGTACATAGAAAGAAAGACATGTGCAGAATATATGGAAGTAGGACACCAGTTCACAATAAACCACATGAATGTCCCTGGACATTGGTATCAGCAGATGGTCTTGCAATCAATCCCCTATCAATAACCAGTGACAACTGTATTATCTTTGATGTAGATGCACTTGCACAAGGTATCCATGCCGAAGGTCAAAATAACTGCAGCATGAGCCTGAGACAAGAAACACATAAATAAAATATTCACAATGCACCTGGATATGGTTCCATTTATCATGCTAGGTCTTTACTTCTGTAAATGAATGCAATCACTGAATCCATGGCCAGAGATCTGGGGACAGTAATACAAAATATCTCCTAAAGGCCAGTTCTTATTTTCCTTTGTAGATTTCCTTCTATGAGTAAGAACAGTTCCCTATAAAATAGCTGGTCAGGCACATGTCTCTGGAGGAAACAGAATGCACAAAGGCTGATTCTGAAGCAGTGCATAAGCTTGCAGGATATCTGGTGCTGTAGATACTTTAGGATTTGCAAATGTTTCCTTACCACACTAAAACAGTTGATTTTCCCCCTGATAATGTTAAAGAAAGTGTATTATTCAAGGACTGCATTTTTAAACAAAATTGTTGACCACAAAATTAGAAAAACCCACAAATAGGTCTCTGTTTTCCCCATGTAGAATTAAGTTGTGTCAGGAAAAACAGAGTCAGGAGATGTACGACATTTGGAAGTTCCTCACTGGCTCCTTGAGTTTATTCCTATCATTACAGAAGAGGTTCCTTTTAGGAATTGGACAGAGGCCAACTTCTGGAAGTCAGAGCAAGGCATTGTCTGCAGTTTCTCCTGTGCAAATTTTAATTTCACACCAAGAAAGTCACTTCGTGGAGAGGGCTGGAATGTGACTCACATTTAGCTTATGGAGCAACAAAGTAGTTACCGTGGTAAAACAAATTAAAAGATACAATTTGCAGGAGGAGAGAAAAGATGCAAATATTTCGTAAACAAGAAACATGGCCTCCATTCCTAAATGTGGCCTCAGGAATTTATGCTAAGCAGCGGGATCAGGAAAGGTCATTAAATGTGGCAGTGTTGTGATTAGAATTCGAGGAAGTGATATGGCCACCAGTTTCTTACACCATCTACACTTACCGAAGAAATGTTAGAGAAAAAATAATCAGTTAAAAGGTTAACTCAAGGAACGTGTAATAGATTTCCATGTTTTGCTAGCACAAATGCCATTATGAAGAGAAAAGAGCTGTACTGGAAGATATGAGAAGAATCACAGATTTGCAAAAAGGTCAGAGAACATTCAGTCACTCGGGAACACTTGTGTGCAAGATGAAGATGGCCATCAGAAGGGAGAGAGAGTATCCTGATACAAACACCCCCATGCACACAGTGTCAAATACACATTCTGTTATTCAAAAATAGGAATTTTCAAAATCTTGTTTCACTCATGTTGTTATAACAAAACACCTGAGGTAGAAAAGCTTCAAAGGAAAAAAAAAAAAAAACGAACACTTACACTGGGTTCTAATTAGTTTCAATAGTTGTGACAAAACACTCTTGACCAATACCAACTTGGGGAAGAAAAGGTTTATTCAGGCTCTGGGTCACAGTTCATCAACGAGGGAGTCCAAGGCAGGAACTAAGGGCAGGAATCTGGAGGCAGGAGCTGGAGCACAGGCCATGGAGGAATGTGCTTACTGCTTTGCTACACTGGCCCAGGCTCAGCCTGCTTCTTATACAATACAGAGCAACCTGCCCAGGGGTGGGACTGTCTACAGTGAGCTGAGCCCTCCCACATCACTGAGTAACCAAGAAAATACCCTACAGACATGGCCACAGGTCAGTCCAATGGAGGGCCATTCCCCAGTTGAGGATCCCTCAACTCAGGTATATCAAGTTGACACTAATCCTCTCCAGCACACTGACATCTTATGAGCTTGACACACAAACTTTCCATTTCTTGTCCTCAAGATATGTGAACATTAATATCACAACAAAAGACATGACAATCTTAAAAGTCTCACAGTCTTGAAAAATTCGAAACAACTTAAAAGTTCACACTCCCTTTCAATTGTCTCTTAACTGTGGGCTCCTGTAAAATCCAAAATAAATAACTGTTGTATTTCAAAGGGAAAAATCGGGTACACGGAAGAAAATCTAAAATCCAGCAAATAGCCGAAGACTAGACATTGGGGACTCACTCATTCACCATCTTCTGGGCTGCAAAAGGTTTCAGCACCTCCATTTCTCGGACTCTGCTGTCCATGGCACACACAGCTCATCTCACAGGCCCAAGGTGGTTCCATGCCACACCTGTTGCTGCCCTTGGTGGTCATCCCATGGTCCTCATATCTCCAAAAAAGCTGGAGTCTCCATTTAAACAAGGCTGCACTTTCTTCAGCACATTTCCCAGCCTCTCAGGGTGCCAAGCCTCAGCTGCTGTCTGTGACCCCTTCACACATTGAACACGAGAACCTTGCAGGAGACTCTTAAACATATCAAATCCTCCTTCCAGCTTGAGATACAGGCTCAGGCCCTCTCTGGACCACAGTGTCTGTGTGCTGACCCTGAGGAAATACTTCCAAGATTTAACCACAGTGATGCTGGTCTCTTGTTACTCACAGCTGATTATTTCAGCCTTAGCTAACCAGCATCAATTGTCCCAGTGAAACAAAGACTTAACTTCAGTGGTTCTGGTCTATTTTTAATCACAGGAGATTCTTCATCCCCACTCGACCAGAAACCACAGATTCTCAATTCAAAATATCATACAGACAGCTCTGATAGTCTTTGCTTCCCTTTGAAATAGAACAAGCCAGGCCTCCATTGTCTACAACTCTTTCATCAGAACTGTTCCCAGCTCTACAGCAATAAACTCTAGGCACTCAATAGCTTTTCTAGCCCAAAGTTCCAAATACTTCCACATCCTCCCCAAAACACCAAGGTTTCAGCTGCCACAGCAATACTGCATTCCAGGTACCAATTTCTGTTCTAATTCACTTTTAGTGGCTGTGACAAATCATTCTCACTAACATCAATTTGGAGAGGAAAGGGTTGATTTGGCTGATGTCTCCCAGGTCACAAGTCATCACTGAGGAGCACAAGGTAGGAACTCAGGGCAAGAACCTGGAGGCAGGAGATAAAGCATAGATCATGGAGGAATCCCTTACTGGCTTGAGACCTGGGTCCAGGCTAAGCCTGCTTTCTTATACAACACAGAACCACCTGCCAGGTGTGGCACTGCCCACAGTGGACTTGGCTGGGTCCTCCCACTTCACTCAACAATCAAGAAAATACCCCCACAGACATACATGGTCACAGGCCAGTCCAATGGAGGCTATTGCCCAGTTGAGGCTCCCTCAACACAGCATGTCAAATTGACACTAAAGCTGTGCAGCACACACTGATCATGGGTCCAAAGCCTCAATTCAGGGTCACCACTCCACCGCATTTTGGGTTGAGGTTGAAGAGTGTGGTGGGCACAAAATTATCCATTTCATGTGGCATGTTGCATGTGACATGTCTTCCATAGGGATGCCAGCAGATAGTACTGTTTTGGGAATTGTAGAACTTGCTGAAACTTACTTCCTCTAGGAAAACTGTCTGTGTCCAGCCTCGCTTTAGTCCCCCATTGACTTCCTGATCCTCCAAAATGCAAGAAGCCTCCTTCCCACATTCCTGCAGCCTTTGACTGCCCTAATCCTCTCTCCTCCCCTGATCTACCATGATGAAATCTCCCCATACCACAAGGCAGAATAAATCCTTTTACTATAAACATGCTGATTTTGGTGTTTGGTCACAGCAATGAGAAAAGTACCTGTTTTGTATCATGGTAACTTGGAACCTGTTGTGTGACTTCTCAGTACACAAATGCTTATTCTCCTCATATGGATTATAAAAGAAAGACCAAAGAGAGAGCCCACCCACATCTAGCTTAGTGATCCAGTCAGGGCACTGGGGTTCCTTACCGAAGTATTGCTGAGGTAATACTTGCAGGAACATGAGTAACTCAAAGGCAAGTGCATTACTGAAAAGCCTAACTAAAAGCCATCATGGCCGAGGACCTGGGAAAGTTGCATCTGTGTAAGGCTGCAGGACTTCCCAGCTCTGTATTTGCCGGGATCGCCAGCAGGTAGGGCAATGGTGAAGCTGGTCAAGCCAGCCTCCTCAAGGGGCTGAGTGGGATGGTGAGTGTCACGACCCGGTCCCTCTCCACTCTGGAGGTAAAAAAAACACACCGAGTCAGGAGTCTGTCTAGCAGGATCTCGTTTATTAACCGTTACAAAGTAACTTATATAGGGTAGGGGCAGGACTAAAAGGGAGTGAAGGACCAATCAATCTCTGTCACATAATCTGCAGCTAGGGCAAAGTCCATTCTGATAGGCTATCAGACTCGGGTGAGGCTCTGACAGCTGCATTCTAAACGGTTGATGGTTGGTTTGACAGTTGGAAACCGTTAGAAGTCTGGCCGTGGCAAGCCTGCACTAAGGCTGGGTCACGATCGTCCCACGTCACTCTGCAGCTCCCAGTGCATCATGTGAGGATACCTGTCAGTGTCGTGCAGTCTGGCCTCAAACTCACAGATCCTCCTGCCTCTGCCTCCATCAGATTATCCTACCAGTGTACGCCACCATCACCAGCCCTCAGCAGCCTTCGAGAGGCCCGGAGCTGGGGCTGGCCGGTGTCCTGCCCTGCCTGGAGCTGCCGAGCCACACTGCAGCCTGGGTGCTGGAAAGCGGCAGCTATTTTTGCCTGGGGGCCGCGTGACACCATAGACTCAGCAGCAGCTGCCCAGGAGGGGATGATCTTCGCGGGGGAGGGGTCAGTGGGGGAAGGCCGGGGCGGCCAGCAGCAGGGGAGGTGGGTGGGCGCACGGGGTGGGAGGCTGGCCTGGCACGGAGGTCAGCAGCCCAGGAGGGGGTGATCTTCAAGGGCTCAGGAGTGGGGGGGGGCGGGTCGCCAGGGGCAGCACCCAGGGAGAGGGCATTGGCCAGGGCAGCCGCCTGGGAGAAGGCAATCATTGGCCGTGCCTGCCACGCCTCCATCTCCCAAACTGACAGCTGCAGTCGGCCCCACGGGGAACTGCAAACCCGCCCTTAAAGGGCGGGCCAGAGCTGCAGCGGCCCTGGAGGCCCAACATCTATTGAAGGTCCCAGAGATGGTCAGTTGCTTTTGTAACTTTGGAGAGGAGACTTGTGAATCTTGCCACTTTTATGATCTTAATAAATTTCAATCTTTCCTGAGTCTTGTAAGTTTCTGTGGCTTCCTCTAGGAAGGAATGTTGATTTCTCTGGCTTCCTGAATCTTCAGCCTCCACATCACTGTAAGCAGGAATGTTTCAATAGAAAGGAAGTACCTTCAGACAGCAAAAAATACAGGCACTAGTCAGATCCCACCATCCCCATGAAAGGATATTTCTTTATGTGTTATTTTTATTTCTGCTGATGTGATCAAATACCCCAACCAGAAGCCATTCAAAGGAGAAAGGGACGTATTTCAATATGTAATTCCAGGTTACAGTCCACTGCTGTGGGAGATTCAAGACAAGAACTTCAATGGGCTGGTCATATCACACCCACAGTCAAGAGCAGAGAGAAATATGACATACATGCTTCTTTGCTTGAGCAGAGAGAAATATGACATACATGCTTCTTTGCTTGAGATAACTTCACTTTCCCAGTCTTACACAGTCAGGATGCCTGGCCTAGGAAAGGGTACATCCCACAGTGGACCTTAGGCTAAGACCCCACAGACATGTCACCAGGCCAGCCAAAATAGATAGTCCCATGCCGAGACTCTCTTCAGAGGTAATTCTACTTTCTGCAATTAAAGATTAACAATGACAGGTAAACATCACACAACATGGTCCCTTTCTGTTGGACCAACTTCTTAAAGGTTCCATCACTTTACCCCCACATAACACTACAGGCTAATGAAGCTCTTAGCTAATGGGACTTTGATGTACATTTCAAACTTCAAGAAATTCCAAGAATGAATATGAATATATTACATATATGATATATATAATATGTCATATATATATATATATATATTCTACATGTTTCCTCTATTTTGGAAACTTGTCTAAAATGATGGTGGTCAATCCATTACATTAACAGGTTTCACTGCTCTATGAAAAAAAATAAGCTCCAGTTCAAAATCTGTGAAGGTGACTCATCTTGGAAATAACATATTTACAGCTGTTATCAACATAAAATTAGATTATATTCAGTTAGAAACTCTGCCAGTCCATGATTAATGCTGTGTTATAGAGGTTCATTCAGACATACAGAAATCAACACTATACAAAGAAACAAACCTAGAGGAGAGATAGATATATAGGGTCCATGGTATGGTGACAGATGATGGACAGATATTGATGATAGATTCATGGATGGATACATAGATAGATTGATGATAGATGCAGAGGTTAGATAGACTGAAGATGTAAAGAGTATATAAATGACAAATATCAGTGATAAATACATGATAAGTAATTGATAGATGTGTATAGATGGTAGAGAATAGGTAGTATGAGTAAGATTGATGATCAATAGACTGATATGAAGATTAGAAGGTCAAGATAGGTAACAGCTAACTATAAGTTAATGTAGAGGATAGACAGATGATATTTTAAAATGAAAATTAGATGCACAGGATATGTAAGACCCTCACTCAAGTAATAGAGACACTCAAGCCAAGCCCCTCCATCAGCTCACCCCTCCCTAACTGGAAAGTCCCAGAAGTCACAAGGGCTATGTCAACACCTAGTGTCACAAAGGCTATGTCAACATCTCATGGTATGTGAGATAATGTCTGTGGTATTTACAGAAAAAGCTCCAATATTGTGAAGCTAAACTCCAGGTTGAAACATTCTGTTAAGTCAACATCTTGTGATAATATGTCACAATGCCTGTGGTATTTCTGAGAAAAGGTTGGGCTATGTAAAATTGTCTTTTCTGTGACCCTGGTCAGTGGGCTAAGAGCCAATCCGAATGTAACAAGTACCCTGTATGTTAATGCATGATAATCTTGTGGTTTTCTACAATAAAAGCCTGGCCTGACCCTGGTCAGGTGTGCTTGGCTTCGCGATGCTAAGGCACCCACTTGCACAAGTGAAATAAAATCCCTCCTGCTGTTTGCATCTGATGGTCTGGTCCTTGAGTGCAGGGCTCCTCCTGTCTGAAAGACTCCTGAGCGGCCCATAGGGGTTCGAGTTCCCTGGGCTGGGGAAGTCGGAGTCTTACAGATAGATGACAGATAGATAGATACATAGATGATAGATATTTTAATATGAAAATTAGATACACAGGACAGATGATAGAGAGACAGACAGATAGATAGATAGATAGATAGATAGATAGATAGATAGATGATAGATAGATAGATAGACAGAAATATATGTATATAGAATATGTGATAGATGATAGGTAGTTTGATAGAGAGGAAGATATAAATGACAGATTATATATAATGATATATAGCTCTAGATGATAAATTGGATGGATAGACAGAAGACATGATATACAGAGATGTATAGACAGAAATAATAGATGCTACATGAAAGCTAGATGTGATAGATTGCTAAGAGATAGTATGATTACATGTTGACATAAATGGAATCGATGGTTGGTAGGGATATATACACAAATGATGAAGGATATATAAATGATAGATGGCAACAGATAAATTATAGGATGATTAGATGGATATGCAAATAGATGGTAGATAGCATTGATACACGATAGGTAGATGACAGCCGTAGATGGCAGATACATAGATAGATAGATAGATAGATAGATAGATAGATAGATAGATACTAGATTTGAATGACAGGTAAATAAGATAGATAGATGATAGATACATAGATAGACAGATGACAGAATGCAGACATAGAGAAATACACCCATAGACAGAACTAGCTGGGAAAACAGATGAATGGAGAGATGAAGATATGCATAGACACATTGAAAAACATATTTATTAAAATGGGACCACAAGCTCACAGAGGCTGACAGGTACAGCGCAGAATTCAAGAAACTGGAGTATGGCTCAGTTTCTGTTCAAAGGCTACAGAACCAGGTATGGCAAGAAGCATTAAGTCTGAGTCTAGGTAAAAATCCTGAGAACACTTTCTCACTGGGAAGGTATGATGCAAGTTCTGCATTTATAATATCAGAAAAATGACAGCTCTGATATATATATATATATATAATATAAAATGTGTGTATATATACACCAAGTCAAAAAACGAAGTCCCATTTGAGTGTTTTTAAATTCAACCAAGTCTACAACTAAAAAGAAATGATCACAACAGTTCTTGGTAATAAGACGAGAGACGTTTGCACCATCTGACTGAATCCAGTCCCATGGAGAGGGACTCAGAAGTGGAAGGCATCGGAACAAAAGCCAAGGGGTGCCTTTAGCTATCTCGAATCTAAAGGGATATGAAGAATCTTCTCATGGAGCTTGTGGAGGATCTGAGACTTTAACACATTTACATCTCATACTCGTGCCTTTGGCTGTCAGGAGCCAACCTGAAAATTACTATTTGCAGTGACCCTTGCCTTACCTTCCTGCAAATGTACAAAACATTCTGTGACTTGTTGCAAAACATCCAGAGACTTGTTGACCCAAACTGTTTCAACTTGGAGTTTCTTAAGTTCTGTTTAGAGTTTCTTAATGTCTTGACAAACAAGTTCCCCCACCTGTATCCACCCTGCACATGACCTTATCTGCTGGAACATCCTGCCCACTACACCCCACCTCAACCCTTGCTGCAGTAGTATAAAAGAGCTTTGTAAAAAATAAAATTTGTCAGCTTGATCAGAACACTGTCTTGCTGTCCCTCCTTGTGCCTCTTGTCTGCTTCATTCCAGGTTTCTGAGGACTCGTGCTCCTATTGCTGCCCTGCTGGCTGGGGCATTTGGCTTTCTGGAATGGAGAAAGAATAATTTGTAGCTTTTTAAAATTTTATTTTTTTCTTATTAATGTCATTGAGTTTGGTGTAGCAGTCCTGAGAAATCATACAATTTAGGTAGGATCTTGTACTTTAAAATGTGCAGAAATTTAGAAACTATTTAAAGACTACAACTTGTTCAATAAACAAAAAATTGTTCCAATATTTAATCTACATTATTCCTTTTAATTTTTGTGTTCTGTTCAGAAATGCACTAAGACTGAGTGTTGAAGCATTTCTTCATTATTCTCCTTGAGTAAGAATTCTACAATGTAACATTCATCTGAAAACATAAGGACAAAATTCTCACACATCAAGTCATTTAACTGCAAAACATAATGCAACCTATTCTGAAATGGTTGGAGATAGTGACCACTCAAAATTTCTGGTTGTTTGGCAAACAATTGGATATGGATATTGTAAGCCAGTTTCCAGGCTTACTGTGATGGCTAATCTTCATTGTCAACTTGACTGGATCTGCAATTAATTCAAATGAGAGAGACCTTCTTTAGTGGATTATGTGAAACTGGAAGACCCATCTTAAGTGGGGGTGTTTCCTTTAACCCTTTAATGGCAGTCCATATAAAAGGCCATGGACTGAGTAACTACTCAATTCTCAGTTTCTCCAGTGTCACACAGGCATTGTGGGGCTATTCTGACTCTACTCTTTTAGCTAATCTAATAAATCTACACAGATAGATGATGATAATAATGATGATAGATACATAGATATTGATTTTATGAGTTCTGTTTCTTTAGAGAACCTGACTAATACACTGAACCAATGATCTGATTTATAATGAGTATGACTTGGCTTCCTGACACTTGTTTGTGAGACTGACGGACTCACAGGTTTTGTGTGTGTGTGTGTGTGTGTGTGTGTGTGTGTGTGCGTGTGTGTGTGTGTATTCCTCAGAAGCAATCAATCTTTTTAACGCAACTTGTGGGAAGCTATGAACTGGACCTCCTATTCTATTCAGAATGCACTTACAGAGACACTGCACATTTATGTATCATCTTGCTGGAATCTTAAACAAACCTTCTGACTCTCAGCTTCCCTTTTGTACATGGATGGCATTAACCCGCATTGCCCACTTAGACTGTTACAAACACGAAATAAAGATAAGAAACTACATAGGCATACTTAGTTACATATAATTTCAAACTATATAGATGTAATAGCTTGTAACATATATTCTTAGAAATGCTGTCACATGGTTTCATGGTACTATAGGTATCATGCAAAGGTGATTACAGACAAAATCACAAGGGATAAAAATTATATATGCAGTTATATATGCAGTATGTCCTTCAGTTAAACAATGTGTATGCCATCTGATGGTGCCTACATTAGTCATCTTTCTGGGACTGAGAAAGCTTAGTTGAAGAGGAGAGGTCTATTGTGACTCAAGACGTAATGGTATATTTTGATTGTGAAACTGACCAGATCTAGAATCAGTGAGGGTCCGGCGCCTGGGTCTCCCTGTTCAGGGGCTGTGTTAGCCAAGATGGGGATACTAATTGTATTTGAACTTGGCATCATTCATGATAGCACCTCAGACTGAGTACAAAGGTCAAAGTGAGCTGAGTACCAGCACTCATCTCTCTCTCTCTCTCTCTCTCTCTCTCTCTCTCTGTATCCTGACCATGTGAACATACTGACATCTTCAATATCAATATTAGGGTTCTCCTACAATAAGACCAGCTGCCTTGCAGGCCTGCCCCATGACACCTCCTCCATGACGGGTTATCAGCATAAACTGTCGCCTGAATCCTTGTCTTAAGATGAACATGTCAAGGCAGTTCCTGACCAGGAGAAACAACAGGGCTTTTCAGTGGAACCAAGGGGCTTACCTTGTGGTGAGCAGAATGCACAAAAATAAAGAGAACAGGACAGGTGGTTATGGAGATGGGAGAGATGGCTTAGAAGCAAAGAGCACTGGTGTGTCCTACAAGGATCAGAGTTCAATTCTCAGCACCTACATGGCAGCCAACACCCATCCTTAACTCCAGTTCCAAGGGATCGGATGCCCTTTTCTGGTCTCCGTGGGCATTGTTTGACAAAGGCACACCTACCACTACATTCACACATAAAATAAAAATAATACATATAATATGCCCTTCACAGGCACAGCCTCAAAGACCTACTTTCAACCATGCTCCTCTTCGTAGAACATGTGACCCCTCCCAATAGTGTATCCAAATACTGACCCGTGAAAACATCAATTCACTGATGAGTTCCGAGCCCGCGTGTTCCAATCAACTTTCAAAAACTCAGCTCTGGATAGTAATGCAATAGGTACCAAAACTTCAAACACATGAGTCTTTGCAATTATTTGGAGTCAAATCCCAGCACTACACTATTTTTTCCTGTGTGCACTATACATATTTACATGAGAATATACTTGTTGCTTGTAAAAGTTAGCTCTATCTGTGATGTTTATGTACTACACTGTCCCTGCCTGCAGGGCAACAGCTAGGGGCACGAATCTCAGGTACCTGAAAAAGAATAGAGACAGAAGGCAGAGGAGAGAATCAATATCTAGCAAGTCTTAGATATTGATCAAGCCAAGCCAACTTTATTGAGTAACCATAATCTTTTTATACTAAGGAATTTTAAGACACTGAACCACAATGGAAACTTTACAGAGGAAGCTGGGGAGGGGGATCAGAGTCACAAGTTGTTTTTCTTCAACATTATCTCTTACAGCATATATATTTTTAACATCTTTACATTACATAACTGATTCACTCCAGACTAGCAGTCAGCATGTTTCTGGTGGTCAATGTTTAAAAATCAACCTCTTTAGGAACTATTTCTTCTTAGCTTATCTCCACAGGATATTCTGCAAATTGCAGAGTTATTTTAAGCTATTGTTTGGTCCTCAGCATTACACATTTTTTCAAACTCTTCTGAAAATAAATATCTAATTGGGCCTGAGTAGCTCCTGTTTATTTGAAACTATATATATATATATATATATATATATATATATATATATATATATGCAGCATTGTCTTCATCATACTGAATTGGGCTTAACTTACACATATTCACTTGTTTATTCATTCTGTCAATCAAGGTGACTGGATGCATATACCTTTTCATATCTATGGAAGCCAAAGGTTGATCTGGGGTATCTCCCTCTACCACTTTGCTTCTTAGGAGTTTTCTTTTGTTTGTTTTTATTTATATAAATATTTTAGATTTTTCTTCATTTTATTTTTTTAAACGATTTGTATGAGTGTTTTGCTTGCATATATGTAAGTGCAGCACATACATGCAATGACCAAGGAGGCCAGGAGAGTGTCTCAGGTCTCTTGGATTGAGAGTTACATTTAGCCACCATGTGGGCACTGGTAATTGAACCAGGGTTCTCTGTAAGAACAGCCAGGGACCTTAAGGGCTGAGCCATGTGTCCAGGCCACCTCCCCCCCCAACTCTGTGCCACAACTATGCAACTTTGTTTTTTGAAATATGGTTTGTCATTGACTCTGGGACCCACAGATGAACCAGTGTGCCTGGCCTGTCAGGCCCTGGCATTCTTCTGTCTCCTGGAATTACAGGATCATGCCACCACACCAGACATTTCATGTGCATGCTGGGGGTCCCAACTCTGGTGCCTCATGCTTTTACAATGAACATTTTATCTGCTGAGCCATATCCCCATACTCTAATTTTTATTTCCATCCCATTACTTAAAGACTTTTCAAGGAGCCGAATAATAAAATCATATTCTCTACCACCAATCTCATGCTTTCTTGCACTAAAATGGAAATAATGCATGATCTGATATTCTTCATTTTTCATGCTTTGTAGTTTTACAATTTTATTACTTATGTTTATTTTGCCATTTTAGGAAGAAAATACCTCATAATGTGGCTGGGTAGACCTTTGCTTGCATGATTTAAAACTGTGATTCATTGCTAAGCTATGCCATCGGAATGCAGTTTCTTTTCAAAGAATTGGCCTTTAAGTAAAGGGCCTATGCAATTCTTGTGAATATAACATGACTGCTTTTAAAAATGCTTCTCTCTTGAATCATATTTTGTAGTATCCTGAATCATACTTGACTTAGAAAAATCTGCCTATGTCCCTTTACTTTCTTCCCTGTACATACAAGAAATTCAATCACTCTGCAATTAAAATCTATAAATCAGAAGAAAAGTTCATAGATATTTAATAATTGTGGAGAGCCCTCCAACCAGCGAGAGACAGATACATGACTCTTGAGACAGACTGAACTTTGCTTCAAGGGAAAAGGAATACCTTGGTGCTTGAATGATGGTATCTTGCTTAACAGCACTGACCCAAACCTGCTTTGTCTTCATCAGACTCTAATGAGGGGAGAACAGGTGGCAGAGAGACTGTGCTGTCTTGAGGTGCAATAAGCTGACCAGGGAAGGAACGGAACCACCAGGCTGATTTTGCTGCTTGGGTTAAAAAGCAGGACAGAGACTCTCCATGCTGCTGTCAGTGCATGACTGGAGAGGCAAGTGAAACCCCACTCCATCTCCATAGACGGAAGGGATGGTTGGCAATAGGCTAACTGGGGAAAAACAGATCAATGTCCTTCTATGAAACCTCATCAGCTGATGGACTTTCTCCCCTGGCAACCTTTGTCTTTTATTGTAGTTTTTTTTCATCCTGTAACTCAACCCTCTATTTTCAGATACTTACTCTGTGTATTTAAAATCCTGTAGGAGGAAGGAGTTTAAGATGCGAGGAAGGGGATGTGCTGGTTTGAATGAGAATGTTCCCCTAGGTACCAGGTACTTGCACATTTGTGCTGTTTTGGAAGGTTCTAGGAGATTTGGCCTTCCTGGAGGAAGCACATCACCGGGAGCTGGATTTTCCCTGCAACCATCAGCCCAATAAATCCTTCCTTCTATAGGTGATCTTGGTCGTGGGGTGCTATTGCCCGGCCGGCGGGGATTCAACACAACCAAGGACTCCGAAATACCTAGAATTAATAGGGACAAAACAAACAAATGGACCGGACAGCAAGGGAGTATTTCTCCTCAAGTCGCCAAACTTTATTTTTTCTGCTGGATTTATATACACGAGCTTGGGGAGGTGGGGGTAAGCATGCACTTCCACAGGAATGTTGTAATTAACAGAGCCAGAACTGTTGCTTAGGAAATGCTATCTTTAACCTTCAGAGCCCACCATGAATAACTATGTGTTTGTTAAGGACGATGGCACTAAGAAGAGAGACAGGGGCAAGAGTGATAAGGGTGGCACCTCTCAGACCTTCCTAGCTTGGCTCGGGTAAGATAAGGAGTTGGGTGAAGGACATTCCAGTGTAGGTCAGTCCCTGTTACCAAGATTGAATATGCTTATCATACATGCAGGTGGATGCAGGGAGGATTTTTCCCAGAGCTGGTTTCTCTAAGATGGAGTCAAGCTGTAAGCTGACTATTCTCTGACTTATGGCTTCCAACATGCTATCACAGCAATACAAAGGTAACCTCTCCGGGGAGACAAATTGGGTACCAAACTTGGTCCCCTTTTCAACTTGACACACCTGGAATTTGCTACACTGGCCTGCCTGCATCTCTGGAAGATAGTGTCTCGACTGCTGAATGGAGTGAGAGGCCAGCCTCATCTACATAGCAATTTCTAGGTCAGCTGTGGCAACAGGGAGACTCTTGTGTCAAACCCACCCAGCAAATAAAGCCAGCAGGTTGAGCACAGACCCGGGGAGTGAGCGCTGTCATGCTTGGTCTGTGCATCAGCTCTTACCTCCATGTTCCTGCCCTGACTTGCTGCAATGACTTCCCTCAAGGATGAATGGCCACTTAGAAGTGTGAGACACAATTAACCCTTGCCACTCCAACTTGGTTTTAAGCAGAGTGTTTTATTACTGCAATGGAGAAGCAAACTAAACTAGAACAACTGGGTATGGAAAAGGATGAACCCTGTTGAAATATAATATGGGCACATTTGAAAATATAATAATGAAATCCATTATGATACATAGTAAAGATCCCTTAATACAAACATTCTTCATATGTTCTTTTTAAATATTTTAATTCATTCTTTAAAGGTTTCCTATGTGAATTCAGAATTTTTTGACGATTTATGAGACAGTGTTTCTCTATGTAGTCCTGACTGGCCTGAAATCCACTATGTAGATCAGGCTGGCCTCCCACTCACAGAGATTCATTGGCCTTTGCCTCCTGAGGCTTGACATTAAAAGCACATGCCACCACAACTTAGCATTCTCTAAATTTTGATCATGTCAATTCACCATTCATGACCTCCCCAGCTGTCTGCCCATTTTCCACCCAGTCTCAACATCCTCCTTCCTTTGGAACAATTAGATCTGCGCACACGGTTGTGCAGCCATCCATTTTGTGTATGTCAGACCTTCTAGAGCCTGGTGCCTGTGTCCTGAAGGGAGGGTGGCTAATCCTCATTCAGTAACCACCAACAGTTAATAAAGAATAGAGTGGGGAGCATCATTGGAGCTGCCCCATCTATATGGGAATTTTGACTGTGTTGACCTTAGACGGATCTTGCATGGGTAAACACCTCTGCTGTGAGTTACTGTATGCAACAGTGGTCTCATGTCCAGATGTCCACAGTTCACAGTGTTCCTCTCCATGCATCAGCTCAAATGTGAATTTGACATTTACATTCATATATGGCTTACTATTATAATCAAATCTTGCTTTATGAGTGTGTGCATTTAGATTTGAGGATGACATTTGATTTTCTCATATTATCACACAAAAAAGCAGTCACAGTTCCCAAGACATGCAGAAGCCATGACGTGTTTCTCTTTAGATCAGCTGCACATATTATTTTGCTTCAGGTGGGATAAATACAGAGTTACCTCTATCAGAGTTTGCTGTCACGGAGAATTAAAGTGACATGGAACAGATGACCTCAACATATATTCTGTGTGGTAGATAAAAGTGCAATAAATAAACACTAACAAATGTTAGTCAGAAGAATGTTATGGACATCTAGTAATAACCATGATACTTTGTGCTTTTTGATATAGGTAGAAATCATAGGACTTTGGAAGCTTCTAGCTGTACTGAAATCACAAAGGCTACTTTAAGCACAGCCTGAAGTTGAAATATGCCAGGCAGACAGCCACAGCAAACACTCTATGATTAAAGGACACATATCCTGCAATGTGTCTTGCTAAAACAGTTAGGATCGCACTGGTGTCTGCAGCGTATTATGTTCCTGGAAAATGTCACAGCCCCATATTTGCCTGAAATATCTGCTTTTATTTATTTTGTTAAGGGGTTAATAATTTATATTTTCTATAATAGCTTAAATTATTTTCTATCATAATCCCAAATCCACTCATATGGTCAGTGCCAAAGGATGATGTGGAAAAACTCCATAAAATCCTGTATTTATTTCTGATCCATAGCTCTGCACATAATAAGCTATAAACTTGGTCTGCTTCGTAAGTATGGCTTTAGTCAATTTTGTTGACTTAATTCCCCATCACACTATGAGGTGGTTCTAGGTAATATCAACTTATCTTAAAATTGCAGTTTTGGAAGTTAGATGTCTGAAATGTATTCAACTAGGGTGAACTCACAGTGTTATGGAGTTGTGCTCCTATGGGGGGACTCTTCCAGTCCTTTCCTGCTCCTATGGGGGCATCCATACCATTAACATCTCTGATTATGATACAGAATTTGGTAACTGATTCTGACCTTTCTGCTTCTTGAATTCTGATATTTCTTGGGAAAAGGGCAACAAACATCCTCTCACTAAACATAGGGCATCAAAGAGAGACCCAAGCGATGACTACCCCCAAGATGAGTTGGGATGAGGTTAGAAGCAGTAAGTTCATTTGGATTTAATTACAGAGCAACAGTGGTACAATATTTACAGGGTGCATCACTGAAAAACCCACCACAGCACTGGATGATGAGTCGTGAAGGATGTGTCTTGAAGGCCTCTGAAGAATATGGGGGAGCTTTGCTAGTCAGTGTCCTCTTCAAGCCATTTCTACTACTGACAGATCTTAGGGGGTGAGACCCTGCGAATCTTCTGTTTCAGAAGCTTCCTGAAACTTGTGAATTTTTTTTCAGTTCCTGAGACCTGCAAGATTTGTTTTCTTCTTGATGTTCATGAACTTCTCCTTTGGCTAGCTGTGAGACTAGCATCTGGAAAGAATCTTCCTACCGAGGGACAAACTTACTTACTATTGGCTTATTTGGGACTCCACCCCATAAGGTCATTGGCTATCCAGGCCTGTAAGAGTTTGTTCACCTATTCAATAAATGAGTTTTCAGTGCCACTGACTTGGCCTGCTTCCCGTCCAACTCCCAGAGTCTGCGGCTTGACTCTGTTTCTACTTGCCCCCAACCCCTTGGGCCAGCTCCACAAAGCCCACTCAGGCCGGCCCCAAGTGGTGCGACACGACAGTAAC
Organism: Eospalax fontanierii; assembly: GCA_035773235.1. Classification (NCBI taxonomy): domain Eukaryota; kingdom Metazoa; phylum Chordata; class Mammalia; order Rodentia; family Spalacidae; genus Eospalax; species Eospalax fontanierii. The sequence goes on along the minus strand of JAJHUQ010000048.1, from coordinate 2,380,372 downwards.
GGATACTTATGCCACCTTCCAGCTGAGTTCTGTGTGATGGCTTCAAGCCCATCAAGAATTTCCTCAATATGATTCCTCATCTCAACCAGTCAGAACAAATTCCATCTTTCCTGGAAACTGACATACTTTTACAAGTCCAGAAAAGATTATCATTTCACTGACCATGTCTCTGTTCCAGTTAAAGCAATAAATGTCACAAGAATTTGCACTCTACTTTCTTGGCAAACTATGACTACTGGGGAAATAGTTCTATTAAGTTATGGCTGTGTATTTTCATCTAAGTTGTGATCTACTTTTCAAAAGATAGAAAGTGAGATTTATTTGCATTTAAAATGCTACATAGATGAATTAAAAAAAAATACCCGAGTGATGGACAGAATTATCAACACCAATATTCCTAGGGTAACTGCATTTTCAAATGAAGCTTCATCTAATAGGATACCTATTGTAGGTAATAAGAGGTTTGAAATGTAATATTTTCAGAGATATTTTCATACATGCTTTGCAGAGATTTTAGAAATCGGAAACCAAGACCTATCATATTCAAAGGACTATTTAATGGTGACAACAGAAAAGACAGGGTTAGAATTGAATTTAATGGCTCACAATTGCAAGGATAAAATCACCATAACCTACAATCATTTTCTGATCATTAGTGCATTGTTCTTATGTGCTAAATTATTTTATACCCTAATGAGAAAGTAGTTGCATTTTATCTGTTACAGAAATTTAAAATGGTTATGGTAGGGAGCAAGACACATTCATTTACTCACGATGGTCTCCTAAAATCTAGTAGGGGTCCCCACATGGATGGGGAAGATGGAAATTGCAGACCTTGATTCTCACAGTGCAAAAGAAATGTTTAAAAGGTTATTAGGAACTGGCTTCCATGTATACCCACCATCCTCAAAGTTGCTCTGTGGATATTTCCAACACACTCTTGATTTCTGGGACACTAACTCAGCAGTGGCTTGTCAGACAGAATACAGCCCTGGAGGATATAGAGGAGAAAGATATCCCACCTTTTCGGTAAGAAGACAAAGGTATTTGGTACTTAACACATGATCACCCAAACATGGGTATATTTTATCTCCCTGGGTGCCCCAGCCATTGGGGCAACAGCAAGGGCATGAATCTCATGTACCCAGAAAAAAAATAGGGACAGAAGGCAGAGGAGAAAAACGGCCAACAAGTCTGAGATATTGATCAAGCCAAGCCAACTTTATTGAATAACCACAATCTTTTTATACCAAGGAATTTTGAGACACTAAACCACAATGGAAACTTTAGAGAGGAAGTTGGGGAGGGGGATCAGAGTCACAAGTTGTTTCTCTTCAATCTTATCTCTTACAACATATCTTTTTCTAACAGCTTTACATTACATAACTGATTCACTCCAGACTAGCAGTCAGCATGTTTCTGGTGGTCAATGTCTAAAAATCAACCTCTTTAGGAACTATTTCTTCTTAGCTTACTCAAGCTATCTCCACAGGATATTCTGCAAGTTGCAGAGTTATTTTAAGCTATTGTTTGGTCCTCAGCACCTGGGCTACATCAGAAAACTTATTAAAGCTGTGTGATTTGAAGCCACAAGGACTTGCCTCTCATAAGGACAGTCATTGCTCCTTAGGGCGATAATGTATAAATACTATTAATAATAGTAGAGATCACATTCTTGTTTCAAGTGATAGAAATAGGACATAATTTTTGCATGTCACTATTCAACTGCTCTCAATTATATCCAGTTTTCTGCATGAACACTACAAGAGAATCCTCCCTATCTTTTCTATCTTCTGGTGGCTTCAGGCATTCTTGAGGGTGTGTGGCCTCAGACATCCAGTCTCTAGCTTAAGTCGCCTTTTCTTTGTGTCTAGGCATAAGTCACACCCTCTTCTTAGCACTCTGGGCCTACCATGTCCATTATGGCCTCCCCTTACTTTCAATCCATAGGGAAACAGTCTATTTCCAAATCCAGTGGGTCTTTTCAGGAACTCCGTGTTAGGTTGTCATGATTCTATGTATGACATAGAGTTAGAGCATCCACCCAGTATGCAGTACAGCCCTGGGTCCACTTTATTATGTTAATATGACCTTTTCGTTCTCAGACACTCCTTTTCTGTTCTAGGATATATCTGAGACTGATGGAGCATTTCATGAATATAGTTTAGATATGTTATCAACAGGCTCTATTGTATACTGAATCTCTAAGGGTCTAGGCTATAGGAGCATGGGTAGAAAACCCACCGCAGGCCCCTTGCACCCAAACTACATTCTGTATGTTCTTATAAATGGGAGAGCTCACCTCAAACAAGCAGAATCTGTGATGAAATGTTTTCTTTCATTTATTTCAACTTACTTCCTCCATTTTAGGCCTCAAAATTCTACTGCAACCCCGAATTATCGTCTCCATAGTGACCATTCTTCCTGTCACAATTGCTACCTCAGACATACTGTCACTAATGCAGGCATCATCTAACAGGTCTCTAAGTTTGGAAGGTCAGAAAGAAATATTATGCCTAAATGTAGACCCCTGTTTCCCCAAGCATATAACAGCCATAAGGACCAGTCAGAGACTCTCTCAAAGTCCTCCCTGCTGGTTAGCTTTCATAGTACTGGAAGGTGCTGTGCAGAATGCTGGGGAGCAAAAGACTTTAGTAGTGTTACCCAGCACTGAGTTCTGCATGCTTTAATATGGACCTCCAAGGCAAAATGAGCAAGTGTTACGAGGTAGCCAACTACTTCCTGACTGGTTGTGCGGCTTGCTCCACAAAAGGGAATTTTACACTTGGCACTGAAATCCTCTTCTAAAGCTCAAGGCTGAGGAAGTCATAGGCTCCAAGGTAGAAGGTAATTACCTTCCTCAATGCCAATGCTGACAAATTGCCCATTAAATATTAAAGCTTATGGGGCTGGAGAGATGGCTCAACAGTTAAGAGCACAGGCTGCTCTTGCAGAGGACTGGAGTTCAATTTCCAGCAACCACATGGCAGCTAACAACTGTCCATAATTCCAGTTCCAGAGGATCCAAAGCACCCTTCTGATCTCTTCAGGCATTGCATGACAGAGGTGCACTTACACGCACGCAGGCATTATGTTCATACATATAGAATAAAAACAATAAATAAAATATTTTTGAAATTATAGTTTATACCTGTAGACCTGTGCTGCTCTCGTTGGTCAGGGAAACTTCTTTTTGAAGTAGACACAGTCAGTGGCGAGGTCTGTAACTGGTCATAGTGCTGAAAATAAGAAACTTGTACGCACCCATAAAGAAAATATCAACATCCCCTCTACCATGATGGCTCAGGGAATATGACTGAGGAAGAGGTGCAAAGAATAGAAGATCTGGAGGGCAGAGACACGAGCTGTGAAGTGCTGTCTTCTGGCCATGACGCAGTTCTCGAAATCCTAAGCTCACCACAGCTATGTTTACCAGCACAAAATCTATACAAGACGAAGCTAGGAAAGAATCCACCATTGGTGTAGATACTCCAGGTCCCACCCAGTACTGAGGAGTGATTGGAGGGGACAGTGGCTCTTGGAAAGAACATCTTCCTTTTCTGATGATGTAGCCACTGTCAAGTTTTCCTATCTACATCCACATATGGGCAGAACGAATTGGAGTTATTTTCAAAAAGAAGAGAGGAAGGAAGGAAGGAAGGAAGGAAGGAAGGAAGGAAGGAAGGAAGGAAGGAAGGAAAAATAGACCATGTCATGAAATCATGAGATGGGCATGTTGAAATACACAGGGAAAATTAGAATAGACAATGGTGAAATAAATTTTTAATGTAATCATGTATAAAATTGCCAAACATAATTTAAAATAAGATTAGTGTTCATATAAATGAGGCCAGTGATCTTTATCCCTTCTGCTCTATGAGGACACAGAAGGAAGCCACCATCTGTCCCAGCAGTCATCCATTCCCACACACCCCATCAGACATAAAGTGACCCTGACCTCTAGAATGCAGGATTCCTGCAACCCAGCTACTTTTCTTATAAGCCCACCGTAGTTAGTTACAGTCTGCAGAGGGCACTAAGGCAGCTATATAGTCCTGCTCTGTGCTGACTAGTAGTCTCCAGGACAACTGAATCTGCCTTAATCTGGCCAGTGAACTGCTTCAGTGTGTCTCTCAGCTATAGTGCCACAGGGCAGAGTTGAAAATCCAAGGAACTCCAGATCATTGTCATTTTCTAAGAAAGTTCTATTTGCATTTGTCCCTGGTACAGTGCTCAGCAAGGTATGAAGAAACTTGCTTATCTTCTGCAATCCTGGCATTCAGCTCTGTGGGGAGGAGCCCACCTGATTTTCAGAAAGCATTCCCTTTTGACCTTCCTGATGCTGATGGCCAAATAAAAATTGGAGACTTGCTCAGAACTTGGTAATATTGGGACCACTCACTGCAGGCTAGCAGGAGAGACCGGCATTCACGAAACACTAGGGAATGTCGGTGCCAGGACCAATATGCTCAGAGGATCTCACCCTAGCCACCTATGTTCCTGCTGGCATGATATTTCTTGGGACCAGCAATGTGAACTGAACCCTCAGAGGCAATAAATTAGAAGACACTATTTGCCCTTTAAGCAGTACAGATTGGCTGTCTTTTTTGATGTAGGCTTCAGTGGCTGCAATGAGAATCCACATGGAGATATATGTCTGGGCACATTTTTAAGGAGTTGTCTACACTGGGTAAATTGGGGTTAAATGTGGGAAGCCCCATACTCCTGTGGTGTATAAAAATAGAAACTGATCTGGCACACTAGCACTCATGTGCCCTGACTGATGTAGATACCATGTGACCAGCTGGCACACATGCCCACCTTCATGCTTTCCCCATCATGATGGACTATACCTCAAACCCTGCCAAAACAACCCCTTCCTCTGACTCTCATGGTAGCTGGGGGCAAAGCAGTGCTATAAAAAACCACGGTCCAGCCTAGACAACAAAGTAGTTCAAGGTCTTGGGAAGATCAGTTAGATGATGCTGCAAACGGAAAACATCAGAAGAAGGCTGGGGGTATCAATCAGTGGTAGAACTGAGTTCAGCTTAATTTATAATGGGTACCTAAGAATCTCTGTGTATTATCTATAACTTTTGAGAGTCCCTGGCTCAGTAGCCAGGACCAGACACAAGAAAGAAAATTACAGCCAATCTCATTAGCATACACTTCTGAGCTCAATCTTTTTAGTGTTCAGAGTATGTAAGTCATTTTAATCAGCAGTTTTGAAATACAGAGTTCTATTAACTGCAGCCAGCATGCTGTGCAGTGGATCTCCTGAATTTGTTTCCTCTGTCTGACTGAAACTGGCTTCCCCTTAACTCTTATCTTTTCTTTCTCTGCCCCTGATAAGCACCTTTCCACTATCTGCTTCCAGGAGATGAACGATTTTAGCAGGAATAAGAGCATGCAAAGTTTGTCTTTCTGGGCTTGGTTAACTTCATTCAGAAAGCCATTCTCCAGGTTAATCAGGGTTGTTAGCTTTTAAAAGAAGAAATATTACCTGTGAACCCCATTAGCAAGGATATGGAAACCACAGAGCAACCTATCAGTATAAGAAAAGATACAGAAAATGCTTCATTTATATGGGTATGTGTGCAGTGGAATGTTGACATTGTAATTATATATATATATATATATATATATATTAGATTTTCTGAAGTCAAAAATATGTCTCAGATTATATGCCACAAAAGTACAAAATAAAATAGGACTGAAAATAAAGGATCAAGGTAAATAGTGAGAAAGATAAAAGCTAATAAAGAGAGAGAAGAAAATAGGAGGGGGAATGAAGGCAAGGAAGAATGAAGTGTTTTCTTGGGGGGCACAGGAGTATCCTTTGAGGATACGGTAGTTGGACATAAGGTCGTGTGGTTCAAATTCTTGATATGGGATTATCCTGGGTTAATCAGTGCATCTGAACTATAATTAGTAGTTTATTTACACGACACAGACAAGAGAAGAGAAGGAGACAGAGTAGTGAACTTGGCAGTGGAACCTGAGATTGGTTACAATGCAGAAACAGAGGCATGCAAGCTTGCCAGCAGCCAGCTGAAAGACAAGGGTACACAGAGTCCCAAGAGATCTTTCATGAGGAACAAATACTCTACTGACTTGTCCATTTCACATCTGTGGCTTCCTCCATTGTGAGAGAAGAAACTCTATTGTTTAAGTGATGCAGTTTGTAATAAATTTGTGGTATTTGAAAATCCTACCCCTAAACAACTTCATCTATCATCCGTCTATGTATTCTTAGTTTTTGTAAAAAGGAAAAAACTCTATTTGGGGGAAGCCTATTTGCATAAAGATTTGTAAAATCTGATTGCAAATGGCTTACTGACACAGAGTACGTTCAGTCTTTGTAAATAACTGTTACCAAGCTGGCAGAGTGGTACAGGCCTTTATCCTAGTGCTTTGAGAGTCACTATTTGAAACCAAACCAAAACAAAACAAAAACGAACAAGAAATTTAAACTAGTGTAAATTAACAGCAAGAGGCGGTTGGTTAAATGTATATTAACTACAAGGCTAATCAGCCCCAAAGCCATTCGGAATTTAGAAATTCATGATGGATACACTACCTGTATTAGTTAACTTTCCATCAGTGTAACAAAAAGACTGAAAAACATTACCATCAATGTATAGTGTATGAGCACAGCAAATATCCAATAAAAAATCAACTTATGAGATGAAAAACTTACATTGGGCTCCAGTTTTGGGTTCCCAGACCATGGTCCCTTGAAGTTGCAGTTCCAGGTCAAGCTTGAGGCAGAGCATCCTGGGGGAGCACGGTTGTTGACTTCATGTTGGCTAAGCAGGAGAATTATAAAAAAAAAAAAACACATTCTCCCGAAATCTGTGGATAAACCCATTGATGAGGTCCAGGCCCTCATGGTCCATCACCTGCTAAAGGCCCTATCCTGAGCCCTGCTCTCCCAGCTGTTTTCTCATGTGCTCTTGGAGAGGCCCCTTGAGCATGGTTCAAGTTTCCACTTTTCCACAGACATAAGTTTTGTTTAACTCATGAGCCCATGACCCTCTTGGAGGGAATCTTTCCGTTCAAAGAAAGCCACTACATAACATGGTACTTTGGGCATAGATGCAAATTTGAATGAAAACCTCCCTGGTTACTCTTGGGTTATCCAAAACAGCTTATTGGTACCTGAAATTTTATTCTTGTATGTTTACATTGAAAGACATAAACAGCCCCTTATTTTTCTGGATTAATTTTCTTTCTTTAAATTACTTCATGGAACTTACATGTTTACAACCAATGTATCTTTCCATCTAGTCAGGCTCTTGTCCACACAAGCCTGAAATTTGGAGGTAAGCATGTCACCTGGAGATTCAGTGAGCATAAGGCCCAAAATATCACACATTCATATTTTTTTCTCTCTTTTCACTTTAATGTTCCCAAAGTGACCTGAAGGTAATAAGTACATGAATGGGAGGTAATGAATGCATGGATCTAAGAGATCAGAGACAAGCAATGAATTTCTCATGCGTTCCTAGTTTTCTCCTTCCTTGTGGATGTGGTGGTTTACATAACACTACTAATTTAGAACTGTGAATTCAAAGATCTGCTGCCTTGCACTGGGGGACCCTGGGAGATTCGGTCACTCAATATTTTCACATCTCACATTTTAATTTTGGACTTTGTACTGCACTTCCAATCTAACCGCAAATAGCTCCTGTAAGATCACAGAGTGCTTTTTCAACATGTTAAACGTGGAAGTGTAACCCTATTAGGTCAGGTTCTTCTAATGCTTCTGTGACTGAAAGGAAAAGAAAAAGGTCTTATAAAATCGTTCCCAACAAATACTCCTGTGCCCAAAATATAATTCATCACATTTGAGTTTCTGATACTGACATTCACACTTCCTATGAAAATTTACTTTTTCCTTAAAAGAATGTTTTATTGACATTTTGGGTATTTCATACAGAACTCATTAATCGACTTTACATTCCCTTCCCCAAGGGCACCTTCCCATATCCCCCTTCCCAACAGTGGAATTCATACATTCTGTCATTTGTGATAAGGCCTAGCAGGTCATTAATGTGCCCAGACATTCCTCAGTGCAAGTTCATGTACTAAGTTTTAGTCAATCTTTCTAGAGTTCTTTGTTTTAGGAAGATCGACTTTTCATTTGTGAGTTGCCCAAGCCCACAACACACAACTACAATGCATCCTCTACACCTAAGGCTCAGGGAACATAGAACAAGAAGTTAAAAGGACACTCATGAGTCTCTCAATTGTCACTAAGGATATTTACTTTAATAAAAAAAAAACCTTTGATTCCTGAAAATTAGTTTTTAGTTGTTTGTGACATGGTATTTTTTAAATGATAGAATGTTTTGTTCTGTTGTTCTTTTTTCAGGGTTTCACATAGCCTAAGCTAGCCTGGAAGAGATTATGTGCCCAAAATGGCCTTTAATTTCAATTTCCTTCCGCCTCAGTTTCCCCCACATTTTGGCATTACTGAGCTCCATGTACTAACTGAACTATGTTTGAGCAGCAAGCACTTTTCCTGGGAAAGCCATCTCAGACCGTAGTGATGGAAGTTTTACTTGCCCTACCATCACACACATATGGACATCAATCAATGAATTAACTGGGCCATTTAAAAATCCCATGATGGAGAAGAGGGAGAGGACAGGAAACTGGGAGATGAACGTGTGGGCTGAGAGTTGGAGGGGGAAATGGAGGGGAAGAAATGATTATATTTCATTGTGTAGAGGGATGAATTTCTCAAGTTAACAGAACTTGAGCACCTGGCAGCATGGCTTGGGTGGTAAGAACACTTGCTGGTCTTGCAGAGGACCTAGGTTCAGTTTCCTGTATTTTCATGGCAGCTCAGAACCATCTATGACCCCAGTTCCAGGGGATCTGACAAGCTCTTCTGGTCTTTCTTGGCATAAGGCATTCATGTGGTATACAGAAATACATGCAGAAAATACCCATACACGTATATTAATTATTTTTAGTTTTAAACAAAGTTTAATTTTATTTTACAGTGAGTTCACAATACTAACATGTCATGGGTTACAGAAAAGATGGAAAATTTTGATAACATTATTGAACTTATAAAACATAATACAAAAATATTTATGTTATAGACTATACAATATAATATTATTGCATGTAAATACATTGTAACATATATTGTAATCATTTAACTAATGTTATGTTAGAAATATATATTTAGATGAATATCTAACAATGACATATATGAACATATATGCATAATGTGTTGATTATAAATAAGATTAACGATGACAGTGACTCTGTATGGAGTAATAAGATATAAGTTATTTCTAGGGAGCGTGATTCCTTTACATATTCCCAAACTTTTTGACAAGGACAGGAGCCCATCACATGGATGGGCAATTGCGTATTTATTGACAATGTACAGAATCAGAACAGAATAGTCAATCTGGGTCTACTAGATGTCAGAAAATTAGGTAGTATATGGGGAGGCTTCCTGCCAGCCTGCATCTTGATTGAAATGGAGAAATTGAGGCACACCGAGGCTAAAACCAAACACGCCTATTATCAAAGGAACCCAAACTGGGGCTTGGAATCTGCTTACTAGAGTTGCATTCTTTGGATCAACAAGATGGTTTAGTAGATTCAAGCTTGATGACCTGAGTTTGAGCCCCAGGAGCTCACATAGTGGAAGGAGAGAACATACTCCCACAAGTTGTCCTATGGTCCATACACATACACCAAGACATATATGCCCATACAACTACATACATGATAAGTCTTAACACAAATGACAGAATATGTAAATTCCATATTTACATGTGTGTGTGTGTGTGAAGGGGGTTACAGGAGAGGTTCAGTGGGAAAGTGGGTATACAAATGATTAAGATATTCTGTATGAAATACACAAAAACTCAATAAAAGATTTATCACAAGAGGATGAGTTCAAAGAAGAGAAAAGGAGAAACAGTATAGTTTGTATATATGAACAAAATATGATATACAAAATTTAAGTTTTTGAATATATGTGTATTTCAAATAAATAAATAAAATAAATACATAAAAATAAATGTAATTTAGAAAAGAAAAGGCTGCACTGCTGTTGAAATGCAGTCTCTATTAATAGATCAATGAAAGATTGAAATCTGGGAAATCAGACATCAGGTATGCAGGTTATCTGTGAAGTTACACATTGACAAAAGGTTCCTTTATCTGTTTTTTATTTTTGAGACAGTCTTGCTTTACAGGCCTGGAAGTACTCTCCCTCAACCTTCCTGAGTACTGGAAATATCTACACAAACTAACATTCCAAGGTAGGGATACCCAACTTATCAAGGAAAGACAAAAATACTTTTAGGATTGATTTTAATTGTGGAAACAAATTTATGATGACATAAAGCAAAAGATCATCTTGGGAAGAGTCACATGATCGAGGTTAAGTAACATGATCCATGTTGTGTCTGAGCATATTCCTGCATGTAGGTCTGTGCACCCACATCATGCGATATCCACAGAGGTCAGAAGTGGATGTAGGATCCCCTGGAACTGGAGTTATAGATGGTTGTCAGCTGACATGTGGGTGCTGGGAATCCATCCTGGGTCCGCTGCCAGAGTAGTCTCTGATCTTAACAGCTGAGCCATCATCTCTCCAGCCCATGTTAAAGACAGTTAAAGGATATATAGTTTGTTTAGCTATTTTTCTGTTGTTGTGATAAAAAATTTTTTGCCATTTAATTGTGGCCCAGTGATTTAAGGAAGAAATGGCCGCAAGCAATTTAAGGAAGAAAGGGTTTATTTTAGGATATGGTTCTACAAGGACAGAGTTCATCAGGTCAGGTCGCAGGAGCTTAAGAAGCAGAGCTCCCATTTCTTCAGGTCACAGAAAGCGGAGAGTAAATGAGAAACATGTCAAGGTTATTTGCTCTCCAAGTCTTTAGGCATGCCAATCCAGCACTTGTCCAGCTGGGCCACATCCCCAATCCCCTGTTCACAGCTTTGAAATCTCCAATACTCTACTGCTAACTGTAGTGAGACTATATTGCAGCTAAGCTGAAAATGTCCATCTGCAATCTGAATGTAATTTAATGTCCCTTGATCAACATCTCTTGCTGTTTCTCTCAGTGCATTTTCCATCCATCTAGTAACCACGATTTCAAAATCAACAGTTTATCATTATTTTTGTATTTTTACTGTCTCATTATCTAACCAAGTCTAACATCAAACTGAGGATGTAGTCCAGGCTCACCTCAAACTCTTGGCAATTCTCTCACCTCATCCTCCAAGTGGTGAGAAAAGAGATGTGTGCTACCCTCTCTCTACTCAAACATTCATGAGACCATTTAAAAATTACATTCCGGGAGCTGGAGAGATGGCCTCGAAGTTTAGTATGCATATTTAGTGACTCACAACCACATCATGGAGGATCCAATATCCTGTTCTGGCCTCCCTAGGCACAGTATTCATATTCAAATATATACACATACACATTTCATAATTTAAAATAATATAAAATCTTTGTTTGAGTCAGAGTCTCCTTATAGGCCACCTGACCTGGAACTACATATGTAGGCCAGATGGTCCTTCTATGTAGGCCAGGCTAGCTTCAATGGCACAGTTTGCCTACCTCTGCCTCTAAGTGCTGAGATTAAAGGCATGCACCCCCAAGCCTTGCATAGATCTAATCATAAAAAAAATTCCAGGGCTGGAAATATAGTTCAGTTGCTACAGTGTTTATTTAACCTGTTGGAAGCTTTGGTTCCTTTACCCAGCACAGTGTAAAAACAGAGGGGGCTCTCCAGAGAGAATAGGCCTTACAATATCTAGACTGACTCCAGTGAATGAATTTGCACTGGAGGACATCTTGGTACAAATGCTTCTGTGGATAGGACTTAACATGTATGGTGGAATACATGCAGTGTGTTGGGGAGGAGGGTGTTGGCACACGAAATGGGGGAGGGCATCTAAATTTGCTTAAGAACTGTTGTAAGACATGTACAAAAGCTCCATTAAAAATTTTAAAAATATGATGTGATAATGCATGTGAGGAATCTCAGAACTCAGGAGATGAAGGCAAAACAATATGGAATTCAAGGTCATTCTTGTCTCAAAGTGAGTTCAAAGCCAGGCTGGCATAGAAGAGTTCTTGTTTCCAGAAAAAAGAAAAGAGAAATATAATTTTTAATCCTGCTGGTGGTGGAAGGAGAAGACACATCATGCATTGTCATGGTAGGATGGATGCCTTTTTTTCAATTTTGTTTTATTTTGACAGCCAGGCTCATGCAGCCCAATGTAGCCTTCCACCCCCTGTATAGCCTGGACTATCATTGTTATAGTTGGTTTATACATGTTCAGAGAAGAGTATTCACAGCATAGATAGACTAAAGGAAACTTCATTTTGTTTTCTAGTTTGTCCTTGTTTTATGTCACTGCCATTAAGAATATTTTGTTCTCTAGAAGATGCTCTTTCTTTGTCTTTCCTGGAGTATTAATTAATCCAGTCCTTTCTGTGTGCAGGGTAAAGACTCCTGGTGATAAATCCCAGATGGAATCTGAAGCACCTTTGTGTGCATGGTTTTGTCTAATTGACACCACCAGGCATTCTAGAAGATGATAACACATTTCTTTGAAATAATGTGGCTCCTATAATACTAAATATGTATGCATATTTGCAAAACAGAACCTGATTAGGTGCATTTTATCCACACAGTCACAATACTCTATGTTCATCTGCTTTAGCATGCTTGGAAATCTTTTATGCATATGAAGCTTCCAACTGACACCCTATGTAAATTTGCTGAAAGTGTGTAAACTTTTTTTTGTTGTTTATTTACAATGCTGTGGATTGAACCCAAGGCTTTCCACTTAGTAGAGAAGCCATTTACCAGGGAGCTATATCCCTAGCCAACATTAGATTCACTGGAATGTAATTTTTGACTCTCCATACTAGTATTCTAAGCCAAATAACAGAAAATACCAGCACACCAAAAGCTTTTATGAAACACTGATGCAGAAAACTGTCAGCTCTATAATTCTAGTAAACAGAAAAATGGCAAAAATGGACAGTGACAGAAGCTTGTGGAACTTTAATATGGTCCTATGTTTAATACACACCTGTTATCAGATGTGTAAAAATAGAGGAGACATAGGAAAATACTCCTGAATTGAATTTCAGCTATACTGGTACCAAATTGTTGGGTTTGAATGAGAAATGTCCCCTCTGGGCTCATGTATTTCAATATGTAGTCCTCACACATGTTACTATTTAAGGAGATCTTGCAGCCTCTTGGAGGAGGAGCTTGGGCTGGGGGAGGACCTCCCTGGGGGCAGAGTTTGAGAGTTTATGGCCTTTTCCTCTTCACTCTCAGCCTCCCATGTCAGAGCATAAGTGTGATCAGCCAGTTTCTTGAGTTTACTGCCATGTCTTCCTACCAGAATAGAGTCTTTCTCTTTAACACTGTAAGCCAAAGTAAACCTTTGCTTTCTTGAGTTGTCTTTGGTCATAATAAATTACCTCAGCATCAGAAAAGTATCTGACAGGGACTTTATGAACTAAAAGTTTGCAATAAACACAGTATGTTACTCCTTGATTCCAGGAAGAAAGTCTATTATCAAAAAAGGCAGTTTACAGAAAGAAATATTATGCACCTGTTAAAAGAGAAATGAAATTCATAAGGTTGGTAATAATCATCCTTAGTGAGATAACCCAGACTCAGAAAGTCAAATGTCACAAATTCTTCTTCATATGTGAATGCTTATTTTGAATCTTTAGCTATGTATCTTTCATTGGAAGAGTCAGTTTTTCTTAAGACTATGACCCATAGTTATAGGTTACCACAATCTAGGGAAAGGCACTAAGTACTAAGTGGATTTGGGCAGCACAAGGTGGACTTGATAGGTTTAAGAATCAAAAAGAGCATAGGAAATTCGGGGGAGGGGTCAAAAGCTGGGACTGGATCTTGGAGGACCTGGAGAAGGAAGGTCATGTGTCAAAATACATTGTATTAAATAATTATTTTTATGAAGATAATTTGTTAGAAATGTTGAAAAGGCAGGGAAAGTTTGCCAACTTTTAGAGACATTAAAATATCATCAGGGCAGTTCCTCAAACATTGAACATAGAACTCTCATATGATCCGGTGGGATATGTACAAAAGAAATTAAAACCATGTGTCCCAGAGATACCTGCACAGCCATGACTGCAGTAACACCTTCTAACAGAAAAGGTGAATATTCATCAATTAACAGATAAAAAATTATATATAATATATAGGTACTTTATATAACAATATCTTGTGGATTAAAATTAACTAGGAGAGAGATTATTGAATTTCCTCACTACCAAGCATCATAATTATTGGATATGTTGTTATTTGCCCTGAATTAATAATGACATTTAGAATACATGTTTCAGAACATCAGACTTCCCCAAGTATCTGTTGGTTCCTGCTAGTAATTCCCTCAACTTACACAGTTGAAGTGGGACAATTGCCTCAAGTTTGAATTCAGCCTAACCCTAATAGTGAGTTTCAGATCAGTCAGCAGCAACACAGGAGAACCCTGTGTCCAAGGAGAAGAAAACACAGCATAACCATAATAATCACACTTCCTCAATGAGCCAATACATTTATGAAGTGTCAATCAAAATGGGATCTCCTGAAAAGTTTCAAATACAAGTCTTTCGATAGCTGTCTTAATCTATCTAATTATCCACTGACCCAGTTTATCAAAGCACAAGGAAGCCAGAGATGTCTCCTGGGCTAGGTTTGTTAAGAATAAATCTTTGCTGCATAAGCCTAATATGCTACAGTGAAGGCCCACCAACACTCAGGTGAACTGGGCTCTGCTTTGGCACACAATGGCTTTCCTTAAGGCAGAATAGAAATAATTTTCACATAACTTTCAAATAACCAGAGTGGCACCCCTAAATAATGAGGATTTGGGCAGATTGATAGAATAAGGTAAAAAGGTACATGGAGAAAAACTTTCATGTAAGTGGAAAGAAGAGAGTTTTCTTTTACAACTATTTCACACAGCATTGTAGAATCTTTTAAGTTTACCTGAAGAATTTTACTCACAGTGAGGTGTGGTGTTCTGCCCCAACCCTCTGAGTCTGAATGATGGAGCAACAGAAGTATACTCTCCAATTACAAAAATTAGAGTTCATTTGGGGTTACTTACAATGGACTTATCACGGAAAAGTTCAACATTTTGTACTGAAGTCTACATTTTGATCCAGGTCAACTAGGACTCTGACACTCCTCCAAAATGGGACCGGCCACCCAAGATCAGGTCTCCTACTGAACATTCACTGCTTTCTGTCTAAACTCTCCCCTTGGTGGGGAAGTGTTTGACTCTGTTGCCTCTGTTTCTGTCAATCAATGCAGATGTTGGGTCAGCTGCATTTTGATTGAGGGGTCACCTCCATGGCATGTCCATGATGTGTCCATCAAGTCAGAGGGAGACTCCATGTTAATTTATGCCACATGCTTTCATTTCCATCCTGTGGCAATCTGTTCTCCACTCTCAAACATCTGAGAGGAGCAAATTACACAGAGGAAAAGTTTATCTTGGATCACAGTTTTTGAGGTCTCACTCTACCTTTTATCTGATTGCTATTATGGGCTTTAGTGGCAACTTGCCACAAAGAGCCTTAAGTGGAGAATACTCCTGATTGCTTTACTTGGTATGGAAATATCCACCCCAAATGTGGCAGGATCTTCTGATAGCCGAGTTAAAGTGGGGCTTGGGAGAAGGAAGATGCTCGCCTTTTGCTTGAGCCTTTTGCCTTCCCACTCTCCCCTGACTTGATTTATGTAGTTGCTACTACTGCTGACACAGGAACCTGTGTTTCCAGACTTTAATCGTAAATTGAGGGCATTGGCTTCTCAGAAACTCTCTGAGGTTTTGGCACTGGAGTGTGGCTGCTGGGTATCCATTTCCTATGGACTAGGAAATGACAAGGATCTTGGGCTTCCCAGTGTGAGACTCTGTGTGACTTCTCTGTATGGTAAGCATCCACTCAGCCTCAAGGACCAAGCCACTGAAAGATTCTAAGCCATTCTGGAGTGATTCAGCTATTGTTAAAATTTAGAAGTAAGCTGTTTAATAATTCCTTTAATCCATGTCTTCATCTGGCCAGTACTGGCTTTCCAGAGAACCCTGAATAATGTACTTACTAATTTTCATCTTCTAATTATGTAGTCTCTTTGAGTAAGCTGGACCTGTGGTCTTCTAGAGTGAGCTGGACCTTTGCTCTCCTCTTGTAAACTTGGAGGTGTTCTCCCCTTCCTTGAGCTGTGGTCACTTCTTAGGACTTGGAGCTGTGGTCCAGTCCTCAGAGACGGAGCTCTTGTCTTCTCCTGGGAGTAGAGTGGTGGACACTTCTAGAGATTCAGCATCGTGGTCCCCTCCTGGGAACTATAGCTGTGTCCACTGTTGTGAACCTGGGCTGTTGTCCTGTCTGAGGACAGGAGCTGTGGTCATGTCCTGTGAACCTTGACCTGTGACCATCTCACACACGAGGCTAGAATTGTGGAAACATAATGTGAGCAAGGATTCCACACTCCTGTGGGGCTGTGATGATGGAGTGGAGAAAGCAGGACTTCCAGATGTCAGTCAGCAGTTTCAGCCTTCTCCAAGTGGGTGTATTCCCCTTAACCTCCCCTACCACCCCCCAAACCTCCCAAGACCCAGTTTTGTGTGGCTTTACCTCTGTTTTGGGCTTGTGCTGGTCAGAGGAAAGGTCTGTCATTTGAAGATTCTGGTCCTGAGAAGACTGATTCTCTAGAAGGGAACTTCCACCTCTTTTGGGGGTCAATTCCCACTTTTATATGTCTGCTATAATGTTAGAACATTATTTTCTGAGAAAACTGGACCGCCAAACTTCAAAGGTAATGTGAAATTTGTTAGTTGTTGTAAGGAGTTTGCATTCAGTCCCTTTCTCAATTCTCCAACCAACAGGAAATTTTTCACTGTAACCATGCTATTTCTTGAATATAGCAATGGTAATAAAATATTTTATAATTAAATATAAGAAGACACTTTCCTTTGTCCTTCCATAACTCTTCTTTGTCTTTTCAGAGCTTTATACAATGTGGGTCTGAACCTTCATCTAGGGTGCTGTGTCTCATTCCAGAGAACAGGGTCCCTCACTTTGGGAGGAGAGCCTTTATCATTGGGTCCTCCTCTATCAGTGGTCCCCAAGGCTGACATTCTCCGTTTCTTTAAAAATAAATTCTGGGTTGGGAAGATTATTTAGCTGGGAAAGTGCTTACTTTGTAAACGTGAGAATCAGAATACGATCCCTAGAACCCATGAAAAAAAGCTGCATGTGTTGGTATACACTTGTAATTCACCAATAGAGAGGGAGAGAAAGGAGAGTCTCTGGGTTTCACTCAGCAGCCAACTTAGTGCACTCAGTGATGGCCAGACCAGGAGAGACCATGCCTTGAAAATCAAATGCGGGACTCCTGATGAACAACACCCAAGATGGACCAGCTATGTATGTGTCCTCTGTGTGCCTAGTGTGCACACTGACACTCACATATTTCCCTTTCCAGACCATCCAACTGTGCCTGCTATGACTAAGCATGGGCAAACAAATGATGATGTCCCTGTAGAAGCACTCTGTAACTGGGACCTAAGCAATCTTCATGTTTCAATAACACTCCGCAACTGGGAGAAGGGAGAGCTTAGAGGTGTGAACACAGAGTGAATTATTTAAATGATTCCCTTTCTTCAAATTCTGACACATCCTATATCCATGAACTGGACATCCTTGGCTCTTTGTAACAGACTCTAATGTCTAAATAATTTAAAAAGGCATCATCAAAATAGATCTTATTAAGCAATGGCCACAGAAATGCATTTACATCTTTTCCAGCCAACTGTAAACACAACTTTTTGGTTTCTTTCATTAAGGAATTAACCTTGGCTCTCTCTTTCTCCCTTCCTTCTTTGATCCTTCCTCTTTCCAATTGTCTTGGTCCTCATCTTCTCTGTGTGTGTGCATGGTCATGGGTATGTCAGGAAGGTGTCTGCCTGTACAGCCCAGACCATAACGTCTGATATCGTCCCTAGTCACTCTCCACTTTATGCAGCGATAACTTTCTGAGCTCCAGGTCATGCGAACCATTGTGTTTCTTTCTACCTCTATGAAACACATATTATAGGTATGCTATCTGAACCAAGTCATGCAAAAATTCATTCTAATATTTTAAACTTTTAAAACCAGAGGAATATATACCTCATTATGATAGATTCTCATCTTGGTTACCTATAAAATTTTTGGTAAATTTTGCATGAGTTATAATGATTACTAAAAATCTGAGCCACATTTAATTTCATCAGTAATTTTTGTTGGATGTGAATGTCAAGTTATACAAAAATTGCAGCCCTGGTTTAATTTATATCCATTTTATGAATCATCTGAAGTCAACCATCTTATGCTTCTAAGCATGTTTGTTCAATGTCTACAAATGGACTCTATGCATAGTTTTTTATTTCCCTTGTTATTAACTGATATTTTTCTCTTGATATCTTCAGATCTTTTTCCCATATAATAAAAAACTGCAAATACCAATAAAAATTTATTTCTTCCTTTCAGAATGTATGTCTGCTATTTTCTTACCTTCTTAATGTTTATCTAAAAAATGTTAATGTGGTTGAATTTTCTTACTTGACATTAAATAGGAATGATGTTTTTTCTTTACATTATATGTTCTTTCAATTGATAAAATGGATTCATTTCATGATTTATTTATATGTGGTTGAAAAGGTGTATATGTAGGCAGTGGGGCAGATGAGGAGATGGGATCTCCTTGGAGTTTGGAACAGTTCTGAGGCATCATGGGGGCACTGGGAACTGAATTTGGGTCCTCTGAAGGATCAGTAAATGTTTTAAACACTGAGCCATCTCTCCAGCCCTGTATATATATTACACTGTTGGTCTCTGTGCAGTATAGATTACATATTTTATCTACTTAATTTCTACATATGTACATATTTTCAGGAATTTTACTAAAATAATATATACTACCATCATGCTTTCATAAATATTTCAAGTAAAGAAAAAGTCCATTTATTTATATTTTACTGAATTTTTGGTTAAAACAAAGAGTGCCAATTGATCTTCACTAAATGCCATTGTCTATGTACTATGTGTACTTTAATGAGTATTCTCAGACTTAGATTTCCTTTACTTCTTTCTGCATTCATTTTTGGTTTTGTTTTTTTTTTTACATTGCAAAGGGTTAAATCCAGGTCTTCATCCATGCTAGGTAAACACTCCAGCATTTAACTACAGAACGCACAAGAATGAACTTGAATTTCATCATCAAGAAACATTTTTTCCATACAAGCTATGTGTTCTTTGTGGCCTGTCACCAACTCTTTCAGGTCCTATTGTGCTGGATTTCTTCTATTCAAATTTTTTTATTGTTTGACAGTTTCATACATTTATATATGAAGTTTAGTCATTCTGACACACACACACACACACACAGCCTCCAATTCCATCTCTTCTGGCCTCCTCTCTCCTGTCAGAACTCTCTCTCACTTTCTCTCCTACTTTCCTCTCTCTACTCTGTGTGTGGCCAAATAAGTCTAATCAGTGTTTCTTAACTAAGCATAGATGGTAGGTTATGATTGGAGCAAGAGCAGGTTATCACTGCCTTGAGCATGGAAGGGACACTTCCTTACCCAGCAAGCATCCTTGTCAACTGTCCCTCAGGGAGGAATAGGATGTCCTGGGCCCACATACATCCATGATAGAGTCTTGTGCAGGTTGTTCGTGTAAGTTCAGCAATGGTGAGTTCTGTGGAATGATTTAAATATTTAGAAATATGTCTTTTGTTTTCAAATTTAAAAGCTCCATGAACTAAGCAAGATATGGGGATGCATGCCATTCATCAGGTCTCAGGAGGCAAGATTGTGAGGATGCATCAGCTCTCACAGGAGAGAGGCCCTGGGAGGCAGAGAGCAAGGCCAACCTTAGTTAGCCTGCATAGCTAGCTCTAACCCCCTGGGGCTGCAGGTAGACCACATTCCAACAATAATGTAAAACAAATCACAGCCCCCCTGAACTTGGTGCCAACTGATGTCTTTGAGCTTCAGGGGCAGACAAGAGGTCCAATCTTCTGAGAATGATAGAACCAAGTCCAGTCTCTTGAGGATGGTTGAACCAGATTCAGTCTCTTGAAGATGATAGAACCTGGTCCAGTCCCTGGAGGATGATAGAACTAGGTCCAGTCTCTTGAGGATGATAGAACTAGTTCCAATATCTTCAGAATGACAGAACCAGGTCCAGTCTCTTCAGAATGATAGAACCAATTCCACTCTCTTCAGAATGATAGAACCAGGTCCAGTCTCTTCAGAACAATAGAATTCCTTTGCTCCAAGCTTCTATTGTTCTTGAAAAATTGTGGCAAGCAAAGCAATTTCAATTTTTAAATCCATTTATGTGTGACAGATCAAATTAGCCAGTTTTTCTCCTCTAATTTCCCTTTTTTGTTATGATTTCCTGTGATCACTTCCTATTTTATGCATATTTTACATTCTTTCCTTTCATTAGATGATTACCATATGAAAGACCATGAAAGACCATGTCGACACATGTTTCTTGCCCAAGAACCAAGGATAAAATTGGCTTTAAGTTTCATTCTCAGTAATATTTTTTCTATTTCTAATCTTAAAACATTCCTCTTAAATACCTATTGTGCATCATTCTCTATGGAGAGAAAGATAGATAGATGATATATAGATATATACATACATACACAGACAGATAGATAAATACATACATACATACATACATACATAGGCAGATGATAGATAGATACAGACACACATACACGCATATGTACATAGACAGATAGATGATAGAAAGATATATACATACACAGACATATAGATAGACATATAGATAGACAGATGATAGATGAAATTTCATTATAGTTACACTTCCAATTTTTAAATATCTTTTCTTTTTGAAAAGACCTCATTTCTTATTTTTATTTTATGTGTATGCATATATTTCTTGCATGTAAGTAGGTGTACCCATGTCCTACAAAGCCTGTGGAGGTCAGAAGACAACATGTGGTCCCCTGGAACTGGCATTACAGATGATTATTAGCCATATGTGGGCACTGGGAATCAAACCCAGGTCCTCTGCAAGAGCAACCAATGCTCTTAACTGCTGAGACATACCTTCAGTCTGGATTTATTTTATTTTCAATTATGTGTATGTGTGTGTGTGTGTGTGTGTGTGTGTGTGTGTGTGTGTGTATTTGTGCGCGCACATGAGGGCGGGTGTCTGCATAAGCCAGAGGCATTAGCTCTACAGAAGCTGGAGTGGCAGGTGGTTGTATGGGTGCTGTAATCCAACTCTAGTCCCTTGGAAGAGCTATACATGCCCTTAATCACTAAGCCATCTCTCCCAACCCAGTACTTCCATTTTCACTTGAGAAAAAAATCATCTAGGGATGAAAGGATTTATCCATGTACATTTGTGGTATAAAATTATAAATGGGGTAGCAGAGTTTATGGCACACAAAAACAAAATAAGTTATGTGAAATAACTCCTCATGTTTCCAAGATTCTAGGCAGAAGGTTCTGAAATATAACTATTTAAAACTCCATGTCAGCTTAGGTGTAAAACGCTTTGAACAGTTATCCAAAATGTAGAGGATTTTGGACAAGCAGATCTGATAGTACTAGTTCTTTCAAACATGTCCGTCCATCAATTCCTTATTACCAGAGCCCTATTTGTTGGACTTTAGGTAAAATAAATATATAAATATATATATTTATAGGGTATATATGGAATATGCATGCTTTGGTATATTCATGCACTGGTAATATATATGTATATAACACACATTTTATATATATATATATATGTGTGTGTGTGTGTGCGTGTGTGTGTGTGTGCGTGTGTAGGTGTAGATTTAGTACACAGGTGCATATATCCATATATCTTTGGAAGTAAACCCAGGATTGTTTCCTCAAATGGAAAGAAGAAAATAATAATTTTTCTGCTACTGAGGATGGAGATATGGCTCAGGGTGGAAAAATATATAATTTTGTTGTACAGAGGACTGGAATTTTCTTCCCAGCACCCATGTCAGGTAACTCTAGCTCCAGGGGATATAATACCCACTTCTGGCCTCTGTGATTATATGTTCACATGTGTATCTACACACCCATATATATAATTTAAAAACAAACAATTCTTAGTTATTCTGCTGCTAATCATATTATTCCAATGTTATTTTACTGGCAACCAGTCTCAACCCATTTTCTCTTGCAAAAAGCACAGTTTCCTAACATGGGGAAATTCTGTACAAGGAGGATGTGTTTGGAGTCCTGATTTCTGTTCTAATGCAGAGAGGTACATCTGGCAGCACTTTATTTGCTAAATTTTACTTTAGTTGGCAAATTCCAAGTGGTGCCTGTCATGATGAAATGATTTGGAATAAATAAGTGTGGTGTGTGTGTGTGTGTGTGTGTGTGTGTGTGTGTGTTCTGCTCTTCCCCCCTGTACTTGTAAAGCTGTTACTAGTGCAGGAGAGATGGTTCAGTGGTTAAGGTCCTGTGTTGTTCTTGCAGAGGACCTTAGTTCTGTTCCTAGTCTTCCTGTGGTTAGGGTTGGGCAGGGAAATAAACCATATATAACCCACAGCAGATGCCCCTTCTATAACTTTCTCACTTATGAAGTAATTACTCCAGCATTACCTTTGCCTATTGCAGATGCCTGTATAAAAGCCTTGGAATTGAAAAAGTGTGATTACTTGTATTGCAGCTAATGAAAAAAATTGTCTGAAGGCCAAACCTTTTCCAAAACATATGGATTAGGACAATTTGAACATAATCATATCTAAAGATGAACATAATGTGTTAATGAAATTATGTGCTTCTGGGAATGTTAGCCCAATTTCACTTTGTTATTTAATCCAAATCCTCATAAAACCAACTGATTGGGAAATAAAACCCTTGGTTTAACTCACCACAGCGAGACTTCTCCAAGTTTAGTTTCATCCTGCTCTTTAACTACTCTAAGTCCCGGCATTAGAACTTGAGCCAGAAATAAAGTTAAGAGAGTGCCACTAAATGCCAGCTTTATGGTGTGTAATTCAAGATAAACCATAAATGATCACATTGTAATTCCCTAATGGTTTAATTCAGTCACAAAAGAGAATGGCTTTAAAATAAACCCAACTTTTCCAAAAGGAGAAACAATTCTCCTTGTTTACTTATTCTTTCATTTAATATTTCCTCTCTTCCCACCCCCTCTACCTGGAAGTGCTTTGAATGTGAAATGCTCTGCACAGGTTCATGAGTTAGAAGACTTGTTCACCAGCTGGAGACGCTGTTTGGAAAGATTGTGGAACTTGTAGCAGGTAGAGCCTTGCTGGAGGAAGTGAGTTATTGGGGGTAGGCCAGCAGAAAATGCAGAACACAAATAGACTAGAAGAAGCCTAATTTAAAGGTGCTAGAATCTTCTATTGTAAAAGGAACAGATTTTGCATGTCAGGTGCCTTTCAACACTCCCAGGGATATATACTTGAAAGTGTTAATGGGCTTAATAAAAGACTGCCTCAAATTGACATGTTAATCGTTTTTTCTCTTTATCCTTTCAGATGGATAAACTATTAAGTACAAAAGTAGCCAGAGGACTGTCAAAGCAGAAATAAAGAGTGAACTAACAGACTGTTCAAAGTGACTGCATTTTAAAACAGAAAATGAGATCCTCTGTCACTACTGTAATATCTTCTTTGTGTTTAGGGGAACAATTCCTCAATTATCATTTCAGAAAATGTCCCCATGCCGCCTCCTGCATATTTCTGGATCATGAAAGAAACCAGTGAAATGGGACATGTGCAGAATTTTGGAAAACTAGATACACAGGCAAATGATAGACTGCTAGACAAGTTGAACCATGGATGATAAGTAGATATTAGAACAACATAATAAACTCATCGATAGGTAGATGGATTGAAAGTCTTAAAGAGATGGACATATATGCATAGACAAATGAAAGATGATAGGGATAGTTTGGTCAACTGACAGACGAAAGATGGATAGATATTGATCTATGTATCATAGAGGCTACATCACAGAGACATAGACAAATGAAATGTTAGAGATAATATATATATATATGATAAGTATATAGATGGTGGGTGAAAGATGATAGATAGGTGCATAGTTGTACAGATAAAGTTATAGATAGGCAGATGATGGATAGATAGAGATTATAAACAGAATGATACATTATTGGTAGAATAGGTAGGTGATAGATGATAGAGGAATGGATAGATGCATACATCTCATGGATGCATAGATAGTTTATAGAGAGATAGGTAGAAGATGAAAAGATTGATGACACTTGGATGACAGATGAATGAATGATTCATAGATTATATTGATATACATATATTGATAGGTGATAGGTAAGAAGATAGACTGATAGATGAATAGAAAGATAGATGATAGATGAAAGAGAGAGAGAGAGATAGATAGACAGGTAGACGCATAGATATATACACAGATACATAGATTTATAGATAGATTCATAGAAAGGTATGTAGATACATAGGTCAAAGAGAGTTAGATAGATAGATGAAAGATACATACATACATAGTTACAAAGATAAATACATAGACAAATACATATATACATAGATAGATACATAGACATATAGATAGATACATAGATACTTAGATAGATACATAGACATGTAAATACATAGACACATAGATACACAGATAGGTACATATATACATAGTCGGATACATAGATACATACTTACATAGATAGATACCTAGATTCATAGACAGATAGCTACATAGCTAGATTCATAGACAGATAGATACATAGATACATACATAGATACATGGATAGATAATTGGACAGATGATAGATACATAGATGGATACATAGAGAGATACATAGACAAATAGATACATAGACTGATACTACATAGATAGATACATAGACAGTTACATAGACAGGGAGGTAGAATAAGATAGTTCATGATTTAGAACTGCAAGCAAATGAATATCTATTTTGGGTTCAAACATCACTCATTCATTACCACTGAGTATATAATCCCAAAGGCTTCTACAAAGCACAAGAAACCTTATATCAACAGTTTAAAATAGTGTAAAGAAAAGGGAGAAACAGGCCACAAATCTGGTCTTCCTTTCAAAGTCTACACACAGCATGTGTATTCTGTTGAACGCACTCAGTGAGGACAGAACCTGTCTCCTGTTTCCCTGTCTCTGCTCCTCAGCAATTTTGGGTAGCTCCCCATGATTCCCTGCAAAGCTCCCATGTCCTTCCCCTCAGAACATATTGTCACATCTTCTCTGTCCACTCCTCTGGGTTCAAAGGCTATACCCTGGATTGTTTTCCACCATCTCCTTGAAATACTCTTGTATATTTCAATTATGACTTCTCTAGTTCAATTTCCTGATCTTAATCCTCTTCCTCTTAATCTTCTCTCTTAAACTTTTGAGACTGTCAACCATTCTTCCCAATCAATCATAGCTTCATTATTCTATATTATATTCTGGAATCCCATTTTTTCTTTCCAGCTTTAAAAAGCTCATTTGTTTATAGATTAGTATCTATTGATGACCACATTTCTTCCACCCATTCTATGCTTTTTATGTTTGTGATTTACATTTTCATTATGGAACCCTACACCTGAGGCTGGAGAGATGGTCCCATGGTTAAGGACACTTTCTCCTCTGAGGATCTGAGTTCAGGTCCCTGCCTCAGTATCAGATGATTCATGATCACATATAAGTCTTCCTCTTGGGGATGCAATGCTCTCTTCTGCGCACACACACACACACACACACACACACACACACACACCACAGATAAATGAATAAATGCAGAATAAAATCTTTGGAACCCTAAGCTTAACATTTTATTCCTAGTTTCTGCACAATATGTTTTAACTCATTCCAGGACAATCTTACTGGCATGACATACTCCCATGTGTAGGTAAGTATTTTGAAAATCTAAACCATTAAAACAATAACATTCCTGCTAATACCATTCACTTAACTGAAGGTCTTAAATCTACCTTAGCTGGGGACTTCTTGGCAGCTGATCACTGGGTGATCAGGCCGGTCAGGCTCCACTTGCAACTGCCTGTAACTCCATCTTCACAGGGTTGGGTGCCCTGTTTTGCTCTCTCGGCATACCCTACACACATGCCATATCTACACAAATGCACACATCAAGAAAAAGAGAATATCAAAAATAAATCTGCTATGCAATCCTCATACGTTTTATCTACAGTTCACAGGCAACTGAAATCCAATATGCATTTGATGTAATGTTCATTGCATTTCCTTTCTTCCTCATTCCTATGACATTTTCCTTTTAAATCTAGTTATTGTAACGTGAATTCTACATATGAATGGGGTTCAGCCTGACAGTTTCACAGATGTATGCACAGAGTATACTTATTAGATTCCACTACATGTTTACAACCTGGATATTCTTCCCAATCTAGTTATTTAACTAGTTAATTTAATTCAGTTTTTTTTAACATCCACATATGATACAGAAAATGTCATGCTTCTATTTTTGTGACTGGTTTATTTCACATACCAAAGCAGAAAATATCCTCCTCTAGTTCTATGCACTTTGTTACTGATGATAGGCTTCTCTTCTGCATAGATGAATGATGTTGGAGGCCATGGGTTAGAGAATACCCAGCTTTATAGCTTGATTCCATCTTAGAGAAAAACAGCCCTGGGAAAAATCCTCCCTGTAGCCACCAGCATGTATGATAAGCACATTCAGCCTTGGTGGCAGGGACTAGTTGCACTGAAAAGTCTTACACCCACCTCCTAATCTCACCCAAGATGAACTAGGAAGACCTGAGAAAGGAGACACCTTTGTCACAGCACAAAGCCCTTGTTTCTCTTCTTAGTCCTATCTTTCCTAACAAACACATAGCTATTCATACTCTCCTGGCAAACTTATAGTTATTCATAGTGGGCTCTGAAGGTCAGAGATAATGTCTCCTAAGCAATGGTTCTGGCTCTGTTAGTTACCACAATCCTGTGTAAGTGCACTTTTGCCCCCACCTCCCCAAGCTTGTGTATTTAAACCCAGAAACAACAATAAACTGTGAGGCTTGACGAGGCACTTCCCTTGCCACCAGGTTCTGTGTGTGTCTGTTTATTCCTTATCATTTCAGGTGTCTTTAGGGTCCTTGTTCACCGTTGATCCCTGTGGGCTGGGGCAGAATGATATTCTTTTCTGTACACCCATTATCATGGTTAGCCTTCATTATTATCCAAACACAACTAAGAATCACCAGGTTAGAGAGTCTCAAGGAGGATTGCTGGGTCAAGTTTGCCTCTGGGTCTAACTGCAGGGGATTAGTTAAGTTAGTTAACATGCAGGACTGAATCCCTGGAAGGAGGCACCGTTCCCTAGGCAGGATCCATAATGGTAGAAGACAGAAGATATCAGTGTAAGAACAAGCTCTGGAGCATATGTATGTTCACCCTTGTCTGCTCTGAACTGCAGATAGGATATGAGGAGCTCTTGGGAGCTGTTAGATGTTCCTGCCATGAATTCCCCTCAAGGGTGGACTGTGAGAAGGAATTCTGATCCAGTAAAGCTCTTTCCTAACATCTGTTTCTTCTGTCAGACTGAACTCATAAAAAATGAGACTAGAACAGAAAGCAAAGCTAATACAGTTTTTTCCAGGACAGACATTTGTCCATGAAGCTGTAGAAATCTAACAAACTCCACTTTGTGATATTTTCATTTTAGCTTAGCCTTAGGTTTGGCTTCTGGTTAAAATTTCATTTCTCATGGAAAGTTTCCTTTTCTTGGAGAGCAGCTCACCCCCAGACTTGGTCAGTGATTACAGTTTACCCACAGGAAACCTATCTTAGGCAAACATCCCCTCTTAGGGTCGAACCTGTTGAGTCAGATGGACTAAGGATCTGTTGAGTCAGATAGACTAAGGACCAATCTCTAACTGCCCCATACATCTGCTCTAACCATTATCCAATCCTAGCCTGAGTTTCCCAAAACCCATTTGGAAATCCCCTAACTGTGTTTAAAAGGCCTTGGAGCCACGGCCTCGGGGTTGCCATTTTTTTGAATGGTAGACTCTGGCATGCTGGCTGATTCTTGAAATAAAACTGGTCTTGACTTTTGCATACCATCTTGACTGTGCTCATTGCAGGCCAATTGCTGGACCTTACAGAGCCATGGCTAGGACAAC
Source organism: Eospalax fontanierii (assembly GCA_035773235.1). Classification (NCBI taxonomy): domain Eukaryota; kingdom Metazoa; phylum Chordata; class Mammalia; order Rodentia; family Spalacidae; genus Eospalax; species Eospalax fontanierii. The sequence continues at coordinate 2,352,119 of JAJHUQ010000048.1, read as the reverse complement.
ATACCTTCCAGTGAGTATTAATGAGTCTCATAGGTATTCACTCTGAATCCTATTCAGAGCATAATTACTGGAACTAATGACTCCATAGTTCATTTTTGTATGTCACCCCACACAGCCTAAGAATTCCTCAAAACTTCATCTAAAGTCTGTTGCTCAGGGGTTTAAAATAATATTTTGATATTTTTATGTGTCTGCATGTAGAGCTTGCCTGTGTCCTGTAATGGTCCCTAGAGTGCTGAATCCCCAGGAACTGGAGTTACAGGTGATTGTTGGCCACCATGTGGGTGCTGGGAATCGAACCCGGGTCCTCTACAGGAACAGCCAGTACTCTTAACCAACTGAGCTAACTTCCCAGAACCCATGCTGAGGGTTATTTAAACATAAAACATTGATGAAGTGATTGAGAAGAGATGAATTTTCCAGAGACATTATATTTTGAATGTATTCTTGGACTGAAAACCATACTATGCTTTCTGTGTCTTAATAAAGTCTATCATTATTTTAGAATCTGGATCTATTATTAAGGGACAGGTGGGTTTGAATGGAATAACAAATAAAAAATTGGCATTTTTTTCACATTTCTGTATGTCCTGTGATTAATCTGTACTGTGGGGGACTGGGAAGATGGATCAGTGGTTAAGACTGTACTTTTCTTTTTAATGCTCAATTTGGGGTGTCAGTACCTGCATGAGGCTGCTTCAAACCACCTATAACCACCACCAGGGGAATCTGCTGCCCTTTTGTGGACTTTGAGGGCACCTACACTCATATGCACAAAAACATAAATGCAAATAAAATATGCAACATCTATTTCATAGTATATACATATACATAAAAGATATCATAAAAATAAAACCTTCTAGAGGCATCCATTTTTGTGTTTCCAAAGTTATATGAGTTTTTTCATCAATTTCATAAATCAATACAAGGTCTATAAGGTCTGATGTGTATCTATGTAAAGGGAGAGAGAGAGAAAGACAGGTATGGGTGGAGTGACATTTCTCTGTTCAGTGATACTGCTGAAAGCCATAACCTTTTACCATAAGCCAAATTTGTTTCATCTTTTTCTGACTTCTAAAATCTCCAATGCAATCATCAGAGAGTTGTGTATTTGTGCTGGCAAAATTATCCCTCCAATGGGATGCACCAAGTTGCAGAAATGGAGTTTAAACCCAGATCATCTGTTTATAAATACAGTGCAAATTACAGGACTTGATTCCTTTTTTGTCTTAATAGTGAGGCCAAGAGTCCACAGGGATAAAATCAACTGTTTCGGAAACCATAAACTTCTACTTTGCTTAAAACGTTCTTGCTCTGTGTTATTGGAGCTGGTTAATCATGGTTTTGGTTTGTATGTCTTCTGCATCAACCTGGGCCAAGTCAAACTCTAAAGTTCTGTTTTTCCTTCAAAGAATCAAAAGAAAATGCATGGGGCAGCACTATGAACATGCCCCAGCATTAGTAAGATTGTAGGCTGGTGTGACTATGGACATTTTACTCTACAGAAAAAAGCTTCAAATTGCCTTCCCTCCCCCTGAGAAGTGCTGTTTACTGCCACCTCGAAAGAATTCTGCCAAAAAGCCATAGATTATGTTTCCCCCATTAATTTAGAAATGAAGGAGCTGCCTGTAGGACTTTGAACCCTGACACAAATGGAATTTTGCAAAATGCACTTTTGTAAGGAAGGAAGACATTCAGTCAGATGAAATTTGGGGATTATCCAACAGCTACAACCCCAGGATTGGTACATTACATTCTTATGCAATGCACTGTGAACTCAACCGCAACTTGATGTGTGCCTGGCTGTGGTCTGGATGTGAGCATCTGTGTTTGTAGGTGGACAGCAGAGTTCAAACACACCTGCTTTTCTTCTCTTGCTCACCTCCTCACTTTGAGGACAAGATCTTGCAGTAAATGTGGAGCTCATGGTGTGGGCTAAACTGACTGTATAATGTGTCCCTTGTCCTCAGGATCCACGTGTCTCTGTTCTATCACCAATGATGGGGTTCCAGGCACCTGCTGGTACTTGCAAGATGTATGTAGTGCTCAGGATCTGAAACTGAACCCTAATGTTTGTGTAGTAAGCACCTTGCCAGTGGAGTCATGGCACATCAGTGCCACAGTTGGCTGTCCACATTGAAATGCTTCATGTGGTGCTATATACATCCATGCGCCTTAATAGGAACTTAAACTTTCCCTAGTAATTATGCAGTCTAAAACGACTTGATATATCACGATTATCTGTAAAATATTTTTCTCTCCCTGAGTGGTTCATTACTATGATTGAGTACAAAACACATTTAATCCCTGGCCTGTGAGAATGAGAATTTATATAGGTGTTTTATCAAATGCTTGTGCTTTACGATAGACTTGCAATCTATGTATTCTTTTTCTCCCCCAAATTCCTCTATATATGTTATTCTTCTGGAACCTGACATCAATTTGCTTTTTTTATATAACTTAATCCAACAGTGAAACTATGCACAGTGGCTGGTGGTTATAAAGACTGAAAACTGTAACATATCTAACTTATATGAAAGAATTGGTTTTCCAATCAGGTCAGGCTTAACTCTTCCTCTTTCTGGAGATAGATTTACTATTCAATGACTTTAAATGGACTCACTAAATGATGGTATTTAATGCTGTGAAACAACATATACCTGTTGAAACTTTGAAGTTTTTCTTTCTGTTTCTTGATATTTTTACTTTCACTGCTATGGTTCTGTTGTGAAACATATAGAGGAGATCCACCTTTTCTTTTAACTCTTTCTGCATTGGGAGTTTTCTGCAACCCATCCATCTTTGGAAGTTGTCTCTTCTGCTACTTGAACTATTAATTCTGTAATTCAGCAGTCTCGGACTTCACTTGGCTTCAGTTACACACATACTGCTTCTATAACAATGCATTGACAGGAGCCAGGAGACATGGCTCAGCACTTAAGAACCCCAGTTATTCTTGCAGAAAACTCATGCTTGAATCCCAGCACCCAGGAGGCAGACATCATCCTTCTGTAACTCCAGTTCCAGGGGCTCTGAGGCTCTCTTCTGTCCTCCCTGAGCCCTATGTGACATGGATACCCTTGCTTATATGCAGGCATAACATGCATACACATAAAATAGGTTAATAGATGATAAATAGATAAAGAGTTTTAAAATACATCAATGTGCTTGACCACCTGAGATACTTGCCAACACATACTGTGCACACTACACATTGAACAGGGCACTGACAACCTATGCCCACCTAGTGGCCCTCTCTGCCTAGAGAACCATATGCACACCTCTCTGAATAGTGGAATAAGTTTTTTCTGCCTTTATCATCATCAAACTTTGAGTCATCCAAAAATCTGTCCTACTGGACTTGCTCTGTTTTTCAATGACTGCATGCTTATATTTGTTACCAAACAACTCCTGCTCTTGAACTTTATGAGAGGTAGACCAAAGTGATACCCAGGGCTCCTGAGCACCCTCACTCCTGAAGACCACTATCATTCTTTTTATTGTATTGTAATTCATACATTTTCATTGCTTTCCTTAAAGTGTTCCTGCTCCTCTGTAATCTATGTAAACTTTTATTTCATTCTAGAAAATCATCACAAAACTCTGGAGACACCTGGCCCAGACCTGACCAGCAGTATCAGACACACACTACACTAATTCATAACGAGCTTTCCCTTCACCACATGCTGATAAATGTAGGCCACTTTCTGACTCTATGAGTTTGATCATTCTGAGAAACACAGACTAGTCAGCACACACCAAACCATGGCCTTGGGGGTGTACATATTTCTCTCAGAATGATATATTCTGGATCCACCCATGTTCCAGCAGTTGTCAAATTTTTCATCCTCTTTAAAGCTTCTAAGTACTCCTATACACTTGGATAACAACACTGATGACATTCATTGTTACATATAGCTTTCCAAAATATATAATGACATTCTAATAATGACATTCAATGTTATATAGTGATAGTTTTCCAAAATGGATGTTTCACAATAAACTCAATCTCAACTTCTTTGAAAGTTAGAAGAGTTTACTTTGTGAGTTGATTCTCCTTATGTGCTGATTTTATTGATTAACTAACATGTCTATGCCTTACTAGACTGGTGGCCCATCAGGTCCCACCCACTTCTCTGTCTTTTGAAGGATCTTCCTCACAGCCCCTTTTTGGCAAATCCCTATTCCATGAGATCCCACTGAATGTCAATACTATCCTCTGTGGCATATTCCAATATATGACATTTTATTAGACTTCAGTCATGAAATTACAATGTTGAAGCCTTGATCCCATCCACCTACAGATGGGGCTATGTTTAGTCTTTAGTTAAGTGTGGGAGAATAAGGTTACTACAGTGGTCTTAATCCAGTAAGTGTAGGGTCCTTACAGCATTATGAATTTCTCAGAGATATTAAAATATTACACACATACATACACAGACACAAACACACACACACACACACACACACACAAGATAAAAATGCAGAGCTATAAACAAGTCAGTCATGCACTCAGAAAAATGGAAATGTTAAATACCTTCTATTTCTGTAAGCAAACTGATAAATGTGTGCTAAAGGACCTTTTGAAGGACCTCATCTCTTTCCTTGCTTTAGGCTTCAGAATAATAAGGAATGAAGAGGTAATACATTGGTATTGATTCCTCTTTGGTTCTAAATGCTTACGGCTATCAGCTCAGTCTACATATACACAGTGGAATTTCCATTGTGTGTTTTAACAATTAATCATCCTGCCTGGAACCTCTAACATCATGGATAAATGGTCTTTATACTTGAAGTTATGACATTTGCTTACTAATTATTCTCTATTACCAGATAGCAGTTGTTACCTTAAAAAAAATGCATCCATTATGCTTCCAGTATTTCAGTGACTGCTCAGTTTCAGGGACTCCTGTGCTTACAGAGCATCCCTGAAGGATGGATATCCTGCTGCTCACTGCCATTCAGACCTCCATTGCTTACCTTCATTTGGAACAGCCTGTTTTTATCCCAGTTCCCTCCTAGAGAGAAGGTTTTTGTCTTAGAGGAAATGGTGACCAATGTCCAGTAATTTCAGCACCTTTTCTATCTGTACTTGGTATGTTACCACGTGATCATGGACTTCTGATATTCTGGACATCTTTCAGATGAGGCCATATGTCCTGGTGGGCATGAGTTCTGGCCTCAAGAGACGTAAGCAATTGATGATTATTAAATTTAGCAATTAAATCAGTTTTTAGATTAGGGACTATAGGAGGGGGTCTTTCAAACACAATTTTGTAAGAGGTTAATCCTAATAGGTAGGGTGAGTTTTGCACCCTATATAAGGTGAAGGGAAGGAGAGCTATCCAGTCCCTGCCAGTCTCCATGGTTAATTTGGTAAGTGTTTTTTTTAACAGTTTTATTTATCCTTTTTACCTGTCCTGAACTCAGGGGCCTGTAGGCATAATGTAATTTTGCCCCCAATGTCGTAGTTAACTTCTGAGTTACCTGAGAAGCAAAAGCTGGTCCATTGTCAGATTTTAAAAGGCTTGGTATATCAAGCAAGATGTTCTCTAGCAATTTTTTGGCTACTGTTTGAGCTGTTTTAGGCTTGGGGGGAAAGTCTTCAGTCCATCCTGAAAAAGTGTTTACCAAAATTATTAGATAATTGTAACCAAACTTGCCTGGCAGAATAATTTTGTAGTCCCCTGTGTGCCACCAGACACTGATCTATTGAGTCATCGCAACTGGCATTCTCGATCATCAGATGACTTGGCAGATGTAGTCAGAAAAATCTTAGCATAGTCATGGGACTGTTTAGCACTGGCTCCGGTGGCAACTTGGGCCTGCTTATCTTCTGGGCTCTCCTGGTGGTTGTAAATTTTCTCTGCCATTGTCAGAAGCTCTGGTAGTCTTGTCTGCTAGCCTGTCGAATTTCTGCAACTTGTGCCTGATGTCAGGTACTGACTGATTTACAAATGCTACATCACTGCATTTTTGTTTTCAGGTGCCTCTGGATTCATGGGGGTTGTAGGTATGAAATGACTCAAAAATCCTCTCAAGAAATGCTCCTGGGGATTTTGTTCTTTCCTGTTCTACACCGTTGACCTTAGCCAAATTAGTTGGGCACCTTATAGCTGCTCTTAAACCCCTCATTAGAGTCTGCTGGTAGACCTGGAGCCTCTCCTTACTTTTTGCCATATTAAAATCCCAGTTTGGCTGGACTAAGGGGAGAGCCTCATCAGTTGTGGCTTGGTTAGTAGTGGGGTTCCCGTTCCATCCAGGAGCCAGTTTGAGTGCCTCAGTCAGGATTCAATCTCTTTCCTCAGTAGTGAATAGGACCTGCGACAACTGCTGGATATTATCCCAAGTGGTGACTAAATAAGACAGATTCCAATAAGTCAATGAGATTGAGGTTTCTCTGAAAATCTGGCTGTTTGTAATTTTTAATTATATAAATTACTAGTAGCAAATGGTCACTAATGTATCTTCTGGTCCAGAGGGCCCTATGGCTCTCAATGGCAGGATAGTGGAATCCTCTACAGGCTGCAGCTGTCCTCTTTGACCTTTTTTTTTTATGAGCCTGAGGGGCCTGCCCCTCTCCTCTGGAGTCTGGGCTGCTATTTTTGCTTCCCCTGGAGCAGATAAGGAGGTGGCTCAGACAGAAGTTCCTCTTCTGTGCTTCCCTCCCATTGCTGTAACTATATCCTTGTAGCATATTTTTAGTTTGGCACTGGACTATTCTAAATTTACATGGGCTTCTTAGGGTTAGCCATCATAAAATGTAAGCTCACTTTGTACTTAGTCTTGGAGGCCTATGGCTAGAAAAACTTTTTTTAAGTTCCCTTTAGAAACTCACAAATACATTTTGCAAAACAATGTAAGACTTTAAATAATTACTTTTAGAAATTAGCAAATATACCCTATAAAGATGTTAAAATTCAAAATAAATTATAAAAAAATTAGTAAATGCCTAAGACAGTTTAAAATAGTCACTTTAAAAAATTAACAAATACATGTTAAAAGCAAGAATTTAAAATAATTTTCATTAGAAATAGATCAAAATGACATTAAAATGCTGATATTGTCTTCTTAATTTGATACAGTGTGAGAATCTCTTGTTTTTCCAAGAATCTTAGTACAGTGCAAAGTGAATGTGAAGCAGTGTCCTCTGAATCTTTTCATTCCTAGATATAATTTATTGTTGGGGAAATAACTCAAAAAAAATCAGCAGAAGGAATGAAAAGTTATGTTCAGTACATAGATCCTTGCACTGTTGCTCTGAGAGTATATCTCCCCAGAGCAGCAGTGTGTGGCTTTCCTTATTTACTAGTATATAAATGCCTAGATCTATTCAAAAAGCAGCTATCTTTGGTCCATATTTTCTAAGTATTCTTTGTCTGGTGCTCATTGGTTATTTAGATCCAGATCCTAGGTCCCCTGATTGTATAGAGAACCATAATGGAAAAAAAAACCTGAGGAAAGAAATGGCATTTAAACATCTTTTTTTTCTCAAAAGGCAAGGTATTTACATTTTCAGATAACATGATAGATAAAGTCATTTAGAGTAAGGTGCTAAGAGATATAGGGTGCAAAGTCAGCCTTAACTTAAAAATCAAAACCCCTAGCTTGCCTCCTGAAAGCAAGAATGTTAGCATTCATTCAGTGACATTCTCAGACTCACATTAGCATATGACAGTGTGGCCACAACATTTTGAATATTTCAAACAGAAGTGAAAATAAAACAGGCACAGAGATGTAACATAAGCTGAATTGTTGCCAAGTCTAGATCCCAGAGATAGTATCCAAGACAGGAACCAAAAACAGATGTGAAATCTCTATGCTATCCAAACTTCAAAAGAGAAACCAAAAAGAGTTTGTTTTTTGTTTTTTGTTTTTGTTTTTTTGATGCGTTCTTACTTTGCCAGTGGAGTGGCTGTTTCAGACTCAGGAAACCTATCCCTAATGGAGACAAACAGAAGCAACCTAGCAAACAGGGACCCCAAAGGGCCCTTCCACAAACTGCTGGGACCTCCAGAGAGGGAAGTAGAACCAAAAAAAGAACATATACTTGAACCTACCAGAGGTGAAGTTCAATCAGAGGTATCAAACCAGGGACCAAGGCCAAACAGGAGTAAGAAACCAGAGACCACACAGACAAGACGAGATTGACTGGCACCTTAAACAGAAAGTAGGACCACTGCCTCTCGCCATTCCATGGGTGCGACCTGCTCTGTCCTCCCAAGTTTATCAAAGAATCCAATCCTTATCAAGTGGGCACTGGACATCTCCCATGTCCCGCATCCTGGAGCCATCTAGCACGTCTGCCTCGAACTCCAACAGGCATATACAAAATCAGGCCCAAATACCAGGAGCGCACAATTAACATCAACACAGACAAAGACACCTACCTTTCAGGAGAAGGCTCCATACTTTGGGGTCTGGTGGTAGTACTGAGGATCCCGCACAAGCCCCCAAAAGTTATGCCCAGAGAACAGCTCCTCAAGAATCACCACGGAGTCTAGAGTGTATGCAAAAAATCAAAAAGCTTTTATTCAAGGTTAAGCTTGGTTCCCCAGACCTCACCAACACAGTGGATCGGTTCTGGGAGCCCCAAGCAGAGAGGTTAGGAGCCATTTATAAGTTTGAGATAAAGGAAGGTGGCGAATAACAATGTTACATTCTGTTTGGTTATAGGTGTCTGCGTGCCAAGCATATCTTAAATTAATTGGTTGTAATAAACTATATGCCTAAATTGGTTAATAGAGATCAGAGGTCTCTTACTGGTGGGTGCTGCCTTCAGGGCAAAGGAATGTGTTGACTATTATTCAAACTTTTGCAGGTTTTTGTTTTAGCCTTATTTAATCTTGTGGCCTTGTGACTGCTTAGAAGGAACAAAGAACAAGATGGAGTTATATTTATCCATTTCCTGATATCCTATAGTCAAGCATTTTACAGAAGGAAGGAGAGCAGTTATTGGGTTGAAAAGGGGTTCCAGGGGACCCACAAGAAACACATCCTAGCAGAAGTGGTACCACATACCTCTAAGTCCAACATCTGAAAAGTAAAAATGGGAGGATGAGATGTTCATGGTCCTCCCCAGCTAAACAAGAGGTTTGACAATGATCTTAAGTATGTGAAACCTTGTCTCACACATACACTGACACACACACACACACACACACACACACACACAGACAAAATATAAAGTTAAACAAAAGAACATCATCCACACACTGAGGCCCAGGTCCATAAATTAGAACACTCAGAAGATGAAAGCAGGATTTTCAGTTGAAGGCCAACATGAAAAAACTAGTAAATTCTAGGCAAGAGAATTGTGAGTTCGAGGCCAACCTGAATGACACAAGTCAGTTCCATTCCAGGACATAGTACTTAGCAAAACAGTGTCTCAAAAATGCAAGCTATCACAAAAAGATTAACCACTAAGAAATATCAGATTGTAGGAAAGGAAAAGAGAGTGATGTTTAGAGTTACAAAAGGACCAGAGCCAGACATGGAAGCGCAAGGAATGCATACTTTATAAGTGTGCAGAAAAGAGAGACACTTCTCCATGAAAGCCTGTCTGCATCCTAGTGATGTCAGGTGATAGTTTTTATTCTTTGTGGCACAGCTGGAAAGTGTTTGGTGCCAAAATGTGGTGTCCGTATGAGCAGACTAGTATCTCAAAGCCCTAAAGAAGACAGGCCGGCTCTCATATCAGTCTCCTTAATTCAGGGAATTTATGGTGTTGGGAAAGTCCAGACTGCCAATTTAGGGCTGGTTGCTTTTTTTAAAGGATTTTTGACTTTTGGGGTTTTCCTAATGGACCTTATAGTTCTTCCAGAATTTACACATTCTATCAAAGAACACGTAGTGCTTATAGTATTATTTGCGATATGCATGCTATCTACATTTACAATACTTGAAATGACATTTCAATATATGTAACAATACTTTGTTTCATTTACAGTTTTTAAAATACAAAAATGGGTAAATTGTCAGGGGCCATAAAATTATTTTCTGTGACATGTAATAAGAGATTACATAGCATTACAGACTGAGAATGCTGGAACACACCTTTAAACCCAGCACTTGAAAGGCAGGCACAGGTTGATATCTGTGAACTGGAGGCCAGCCTTGTCTATATAATTTCATGTCAGCAAAAGCTATGTGGTAAGACTCTATGACAATAAATACATACATTAACTAAATAAATAAATCAAATTAAAAAGTAAATAAGGTAAGAAAGAAGGAAATAGGAGGGATGGAGGGAGAGACCTATGGAAGGACAAGTGTTAAAAGGAATTAGAAAATTTCTGAGTTCTTCTGAATACTTTCAAGAATCTATCAAACTCTGACAGGAGACTCATAAATAAAAATCTATTAACATTGCAGGTGGAATTACCGTATTTATCTATTTATTTCAATGAAACCATGCATCTTTTCATTTCCAAATGGTGTGCTGTCTGTTTCCATCAATGTCATTTCCCAACTTTGCCTTCTCGTGTCTAACACAAAGGTATATGAACAATAAAATAGATATAATAACCAAATAATCATGAACTGTAGACATTACACATAGATATGAAATTCTCTTTGTCACAATTTGTTGTTTGAGTTTGAAATGTCCCAACATAGACTCAGGTGTTTGAACCTCTGGTCTGTACCTGGGGACATTATGAAACCTTGACAGGGTGGATGGAGTCTCAGAACAGTGAATCTCTGGGCTGGACCTTCAACCCTGCCTGGCTTCAATCTCTGTTTCTTGACGTCAGATGCAACAGGACCCACTAGGTTTCTCCTCCCTGGTGAACTGATCCCCTGAATGGTAAACTAGAATAAACTGTTTCTCCCATAAACTATTTCTTCCAGTATATTTTACCATCACAACTGAAAAAAGTAATTATAACATCCCATATTTAGACACATGTGGGATTAAGCATCCACAGAAGAGCTTTTCTTCTTTAATATCTCATTCACTGTAGATTTCCATGTGAAAATTTATTTCAGGATGCTCTCACCATTTTTATTTTCTTATGGAACCTTCTGTCTTTATTCCCATAAGTTGGCACTGCAAAATATATATTGTCCTAGGAGAGTTCACAAACTCAGACTACTTCTTGGAGAACAATCTAAAGGTACAAGTATATCAAGTGCTTCTATTGTTGGAACTGGGTCACTCACCAGTGGTAGTCAGTTCTGCAGGAGATGGAGCAATTACTGAGCTGTGAATTTTGCAAAACTGAGCCTTAAAAAGTTAGTGGACTGTGCTGAGAGATAGGATTAAGTGGTCAGGAGAGATTGTGGTACAATGCTTGATTAATAACTGGTATGGAGTTGATTGATGCTCCATAAAAAGAAAATCTATACCTCAAATGTGTAGAGAAAAAAATACCTGTCTCTTAGACTTAAAGGATTAGAAAGATGTGTAAGAGAGTGTCAAAGTTTGATCACGTTTCTTCTCAAGTCGCCAGAGCTTCTGCCACAAGAAGCCTTGCACAGGTCTCACAAGGGAAACCCTGGTCTGCAATATCTTGTTCTCTTTTCATAATTTCTGCTTCTTTAAAATAAGTGCATATTGATCCAAATTGTGCCATAATCTATTGTGAATTAGATACTGCAAGTATTTCTAATTTTATCCCTTTTCAAAAATGTTTGCAGGTAAAATTAAAATTTCTGAGCACTGGCTATATGGCTCTGTGCTTAATGGTACTAGTTGCTCTTGTAGACATTCATTTCCCGCAACTGTATCAACCACACTGGGTGACTAAAAGCTTGCAGCTCCACTTCCAGAGGAAAGTATACAATGCCATCTTCTGTCTTCTGGAGACACCTACCCTGCATATATTCAGATATAGACACAAAATTTCAGAAATATGCATTCTCCTTTATAGAGCAGTTGTTTTAACTGCCTAACTGGGGTGGTCATTCTGATTCATCATTCAAGTCATCCATAAGGTGAAGATGAATCCCTATCCCTCTTTGTCAGTGGAATATTGTTTGAGTGCCCTTGATGAGCTTCTAGAACATGCAGTCTAACAGATAATGCAAATGTTGGAAATTGCACATACGTTTATATCTCTCATATATATGTATATACGTATCTACATATATGTATATATACATATATATGCTGAGTTTATATTTTCTCTGATTTGAATATATTTGTGCATGCAAAATATGATAATTTGGTTTCTCATATATACTTTTCATCTATGCTATCGCTCGCTGTGTGGGCATTCTTTGGCTCAAATTCTGCAGACCTGCTCTGGTTAGAGAGGACTTTTCTGTCCTCTCTGTTATGAATTGAAAAAGAATTTTCTAACTAAATAACATTGCTGTGCAAATTATAAGCATAATTATCCTTTGAATTGAAAGCTGGCTTCCTTTCCTTTTCATCATTGAGAGAAATCCAACCCGACTCATTCTTCTGATAGATGTTGATGACGATGTCTAACTTGGTTTAGATGTTCCAGTGTTCCAATGTGCTGAAATTTATACAGAACTATGTCCTTTCATATCATGTTGACCCTTTTACTGAGAATAGACTATTCCTTTCTCGGTCTAGATCAATAGAAAGAGTTTAGTATAAACTCTTATTTAAAGATTTGACTGCTCTTGCCGTGGACTGGACTGTATTTCATTCCTGCTTCTCTTTCAGACACATTTGTGCAAGGTTTCATTCATTCATTCAAAATGCATCAGTTTCTGGAGTTACAAAACATTTTTGTGGTTTTGTGTGATGGGATTTTGCATTTTTAATCACATTTCCTGACTTCCATGCAGTATAGGTTGATGGCATCTAGAGCTTCAAGCCTCTCCACAGCTTCCTCACTACCCCACTCAATTCGATGATGGATGTCCCCCAATGTCCTTCAGTGTAGGTCCATGCACTGGGCCTACCAAGTGTTCCATCCCTGTAAGACACAGTCTTTCTTTCTCCTTCTAGCTGTCAATGCACGGATTCTGTCTGCTTTGAGCTTGCATAGAACTTATGCTCTCTGTTACCACTGCTGTGAGTTCACAGGCATAACTGATCAGCTGCCTGAAAGACTGTTTCTTTGTGGTGGTCCGCCACTTCCGGCTCTTACACTCTTTCTATCTCCTCTTCTGCAATGGCTCCTGAGTTTTGGGAGACAGAGGTTTGAGATAAATGTCCTGGTCAAGGTTGAGCACTCTGCAACCTCTTTTGCTCGGCACATTGACCAATTGTAGGTCTCTGTTTCAGTCATTATCTGGTGCACATGGAAATATCTCTGGTAAGTGTTGAGAGATACATTCATCCTAAGTATAGAGGTGGCTTGGAAAATGTGTCACTTAGGGTTAAACATCTCACAGACATTTATTCTCCGTACTTGACCAGCTCTGAGACTCTGAAATAGTCTCTATCTGTTGCAGGAAGAAGTTTCTTTGAGGAGAAGTAAAAGGTAGGCTTGTATGCAAATAGGTCAATGGATGCATATTTAGAATAAAGTAACAAAGTATGTTGGTTTAAGGATGTAGAAAATTGATATTTCTCTAAGATCAATGACTCCTCAAGCCATGAGTGTCGTCTGTGTTTACAGTACAACACAGGAGTTGTCTCTCACTGAACTTGCCTTAATTCCAATTGAAGGGCTATTGATTATCCTAAAGATAAAAGTGGATGTCATACAGGCTTCCAGGGAAGGAAAAATAATCAGTAGTCCTACCCAGCTGTGAAATGTAACAGACTCCACACTAGTTCAGCAGACAATACAGTTCAGCAGACTATCCATGTAATTCTTAAAATTTTTGAGACAGTTTCTGTATCTTCAGTTGTCCAGGAACTCCCTATGTAAACTCACAGAGATCCACCTGCTTCTGCCTCCCAAGTGTTGGTACTAAAGGTGGACACCAGCACACTCAGATGATTGAAAATCTTATTGAAGGTATGAAAATAAAGGCTCAATTAAAAGACAAACGAGCTGCTGAGGCTGTCATGTTGGCTTACTCCTGCGATTTCAGCACTTCAGAAAGGAAGACAGGAGGATTACTCTCAGTGTCGGACCACCCTAAATTACATAGTGAATTCCAGGGTTGCCTGAGCTACATGAAGACCCTGTCTCAAAACAAAATCAAAGAAAAAAATAAAGAAAGAAAGAGAGAGAGAGAGAGAGAACTGGGCGAGACTTTGTAGGTTAAAGAACTTACTGTCCTTAATGAGGATGCAAGTTTGATTTCAAGGACCAACAAGAGGTAGCTAATACCCACATGTAACTCCAGTTTCAGGAAGCTCTTATTCCCTGGTTTCTTTTTCAGGGCTGTGAGGATACCCGTACTCATGTGCACACACCCACACATGGACACACACGTTTATGAAATTTGAAAAAAAAGTAACCCAAACCCCAAAACCAGACATACAAAAACAAAGCTAGTTTGTGGCAATCATGTAATTATAAACATAGACATATGCTTCTCCAGCAGCTCTATTCAATTTCATGTAATTTGATTTCAGTCTGCAAAGAATATTCTTGAATCTAAACCAGGATGTGCTCTTGGATGAAACTGTGAAGCCACAAAGGATCATGCTTACTTTAGGAAGTTCTGTTCTGTGTGTGATTGTATAAAGGAGCCATGCGGGAAGGCTCAGGGAAAACTGTCAGATTATGGCAAATAGCTGCCATTGAGGTAGTCCTGAAAACGTGCCCCAACTACCAGATGACTTCAGAGATGACTGTGAAGTGGCTGGTCCTTATGTCACCTCTTCTGAAAGCAGAGGTTATTTCTGAACATGGCTGTTAAACATTATCACAATTGACTTGAATACTGTAAGTAGCCCCAATCACAGCCTCTGAAACTGACAACAAAATGTCTTCTTTTGTAGAACATTTTACCATTTTATGATACTCTTTGTATTTTTATTTCAAACCAAAAGAGTTGACGTCTTTGCGGTCATAACAGTCACAATGAATTCGTGTGTGTGTGTGTGTGTGTGTGTGTGTGTGTGTGTATGTATGTGTGTTCACCTATGGAAGCCAGGGGAAGATAGAGGTGATATAGGCTGATCTGTTCTCTGTCATATATACTTGTGACAAGGCCTATCGGTTAATCTGATGCTAAGTTGCCAGACAACGACCTCCAGAGATACTATGTTTTCTGACCTGCACAGTGCTGGAGTTACAATAATGCATATGGCCACAACTGGCTTTTTATAGGGGTGCTGGGGAATTGCATGTTCATGCTTGAATAAGGGCTCTTAACATATATATATATATATATATATATATATATATATACACATATATATATAATGTATATTACATAAACATAGTACCCACCATATGCAGATCCAAAATATACTATTCTATCCAGTCCTACATTATGCCATATATTAATTCTATATTCTGTAATACATATGGCCAGAAACATAAATCTGTTGAGTTTTAATTCTTATCATTCTGGGACATCCACAAGTACCTTCCATAGCTCCTTGCTGCATATTGGTGATCAATGAATGTTTCTTACATGGAGGGATGGCACACATTCATTTGTGTGCATGGTACATATAAACATATGTATTCATATTGTACTTGTATCATATAATGTATTACATATTTCACGTATATTGCATATTACAATATATCTATCCAATATGGTATAATATGTTTTAAGACCACATTAAAGGCTAGCCTGCACTCACTTCTATATAGGCATAAACAAATCCTAATGTTATACATGTGCAATAAAGTATATTTCATGTGGTCCTGATTGCTTCTCTGCCGCTCTAGTAAACACGGAAACCCAAAGTGTCTTGAGGCAGGTTGGGGCTATTCATTATACAACTCCAAGATCACAATCCATCACGGAGGAGCTCTGGCAGGAACTCCAGCCAAGGCCAAGCGGGGGAGGGGTGTTGTTTACTGCCTTGCTCCTCTGACTTAGTCATTGACTTTGGTTATCTAACCCAACCAACCTGCCCAAGTTTGGGAGTACCCACAATGTGCTGAGACTTCCCCCTCATCAACCCAGAAAGAGCCTCATGGACATGGTCACAGGACACTTGGATGGCTGTAATTCTCCAGTACAGAGTCCTTTCTTCCTCAGATCTCTAGGTTTGCAGCTGGCTGACCAGAACTATGTCACATATCACATATGTAGTTTAGGTTATGCAAACATAGTACCCCCGCACATGCAGATCCAATATGTGCTATTCAATTCAGTCATACATTATGCCACATATTAATTCTATGTTTTGGAATACATATGTCCAGAAATATAAACCTGTCAAGTTTTAATTCTTATTGTTGTGGGACACCTACAAACGAGTGAAACTGAATTTTCAACTGCCTTTTAGTTAGTACACTATTAGGATGATATTACTATTATTATAATTTATTATAGTGTTTGCATCTATTACATATAGTATACATACTTGCTATATGAATATGTGTTTTTCCATACATACATAATACAACAGAAATAAAATTATATTCCAAATAAAATTACAAAATAACCCTTTCACCAGAAGATGAACAGTTCAAGTCATGACTCAATTTCAAGAATACTTCACACCCATTCCATAATACAGCTTATTACAGCATTCGAGTATGAACACAAATATTAGGCTAGAGTTTGGTTCCTGGTGAATTTACCTAAAATACAGGTGTGAGGTTTGGCTCTAGAGTCTATGACTTCCCTGCTATGGAATTTTGACCAGGTTTATAAGACAGAGTATGACCAACATTTAGCTGCCCATGATGACTAGTGTTTCCTTGCCAGCCAGTGCCCCTCAACATTAGGATTGATGTTTCATGTTTATCACGACAGACTCGCATGTGTATCCATTTTTCCCAATGACTTCCTTAGAGAAAATTCAAAATTGCATGAAATGGGAAGAATCAGTACTTTATGTAGATCTGTGGAAAAAATAGTGAAGGTAAATTTTCCTAGAGTAGTATTGACTGTGTATCCTTCAGTCTCTGAGAACAGTATAATGTAAGACCTCACATAAGAGAGAAAATTTTTACTGCAGTATGGCACGCCATAAGCCAACAGAAATCTTTCCTCTTTTAAATTATGTCAAGGATTTTGCCCCAACAATGGGAGTTGTCTAAAATACTTACATACGATAATCTCAAGATTTTGTTAAATGATATCCCTCTCTATTATTTTGCTTCGACACAAAGATAATACACATATTCTAATGTGCTATGTGATTTACGGTTCTGGACACATCGATCTTTGATGCCCTGTCCAGAAATATCCCTAGATACATGCAGTCAAATTTCATAAGTGAAAATTATTTTCAAATCAAGCTCCTCATTTGAAGTTCATGTTAATTGTCTAACACAGAGCCCTGTCTTGTGGTTATTAAATCAAAAAACTTCTACAGTGTCCCCACTAGTACAGAAAGCTCAATTGGAAAACATTATTCTTAATCGTGTGTGGGAAATGTTTTTTTAAAGCCACTGTGTATTCTCAACCATCCACTGCAATAAGAAACATTTCTGATAAAAGGTGCACTTATATATTATATTACATACTAACATATGGGTTTAAGAATAAGTATTTAGGGGCTGGTGAGATTGCTCAGTGGTTAGAAGCGCTGGCTGTTCTTGAAGAAGTCAGAATCCACAAGGCAGCTAAATAACTATCTGTAAGTCCAGATCTAGGGGTTTTGATGCCTTCTTCTGACCTCCATTGCCATTGCACAACACACCTGTGCACAATGCACTCATACAAATAAAATTAAAATACTAAAATTAAGTTACAAAGATTAAGTATTTATCCCTGAATTAGATGCTATGTCCACTTGGAAAAATAACAGTCCTTTCTTCCCTGGAAGCTGACACCGCACCGGCCACCAGTTCTTGGTCAGGGGAAGAATTCCAGGCTCATGTTAGCAGTGGACTGTAGCTAGTGAAGACTTAAAACTAGTCAAAAGTGAAGAAATTACTGGTTTGAGAGTGCTCATCCCTACATGGAACACCCGTATCAACCACTGTATCATGGAAAACCGGGGAAAAACTGTAAGAGCTGGAGGCGAGAGAGGACCACTCAGAAATCACATCTTCTGGACATATCCAGATGCTGTGCACAAGGTCAAGCCAGTCAACATGGCAGTGTCAAGGGCAGGGGGATGGGAGGGCTCATGAGGCTCTGTCTCTTGCTGACAGAAAAGCATGTTTTCATGTGTGAGCTGCTCTGTGTGTGTGTGTGTGTGTGTGTGTGTGTATACTGTGGGAACCCTAGAACTCCTTCTTTGTACCCAATATCTGTAGATTAATTTCTCTCTTCGCTTCTGTAAAACGCTTGGCTTTACAATATCAAACTCAACAGAGATGACTCCATTTTGTCCTTTCTAACAAGCCTTCAGTCATGGGACCTGAAAAAGGGAACAAGCCCAGGCAAGTTTAGCAAGTCTCTGCAAGTATTATAACAGGACGATACATAGACAATGGTCAGCACATTTCAACAGACTTAGGCAATGGTCAGCATATTCCTTTGCCTGGAAACAGCACCTAACAATGAGAGGCATCATAGTCACCTTTAACTAATTTTGGTATACTGCTTATAGCAAATATTATAGCAAATATGCTCAAATCTATAAAAAGTTCCTTCCTACTCTCATCAGGGCTCCCAGAACAGATCCACTTTGTTGGTGAGGTCTGGGGGACTGAGCTTAAGCTTGAATAAAGGCTCTTTGTTTTTTTGCATACGCTCTGCTCTGTGGTGGTTCTTAGGGAGCCGTTCTTTGGGCATAACAGTACATGTACTTGGAAACCATGGGTGTTGTTCCTCGAGTCTATTCACCTTATTTTTGTGACAGTCTGTCACTGGCCTGGAGCTCAGCAAATCAGCAAGGCTGACAGGAGAGTCAAGGATCCCCTGTCTCTCTCTGCCTCCCCAGGGTCTCCCCCTGCTTCTTCCTCCACAGCACCATGCCTGCCATCTTTTAATGTGAATTCTGGCATGAAACTCAGGTCCTTACTTTAATTACTGAACTATTTCTGTAGCCCCCAAATGAATTTTCCCTTCAAAAGGTACAGACCTTTCATTTCCCAGTAGTGTACATGACTCCTAAAGTAAAAATAGATGTGAAATAGTTGCTCCTCACCCATTTTCTATTGATAATTAAAGACACAACAATTTGCTGGGAGAGTGTAGCTCAGACTAACAGCATGTATTTGGCATGTACAAGGCCTTGGACCAAATATGCACGCACATACATACACACATAAACACACATATATGTGTATACACATATACACACCTAAATAAACATATATACACAAACATACACATAACCATACATACAAAAAATACACCTATATTATACATATATACACATTGATTTTCCACTCACATCATAAGTGCATATTTCACACATACAGAGAATGCACAAATACACATATACACTCACACTTAGATACACATAATATCCACGCATACAAACACACACCTCAATATAAATACACACATATATTCATTCACACAAACACAGAAATATCTACACATGTACATTCATATACATTCACAGTTCATATACAGTATATATACCCTTATATACAAGCATACATAAAATCCATATACACACATATACACATAAGCACACATACATATATATATATTTACATATATATACAAACATGCATACACATATGCATATATATGTACTTGAGTGCATATATGCACACATGAAGATATTTACATATACACATACATGCAGTTGTATCCACATGCATACATCATGTGCACACACATATATATATACATGTACATATACATACACAGAACAAATGTACATACACACATAGATGTACTCTGTTTTATATATATATATATATATATATATATATATGCATCCAGCATTTACATACAAATATTTACACTCCCATGTGCATATATATATATATATATATATACACACATTCACACCACACACCCATACCGTGTAAATTATTTTACTTTCTAAAAAGCATATGGAAAACACCTAAGCTAAAAATCAAGATTTTTTTTGTTGGAGAATTGGGACATTTTGGGTTTTTGTTACTTTTTCATGGTGGATTTTGAAATGTCTGCTATATATCTAAGGACTTTATTTGAATCCCACAAAAAGGCTCACATAGAGACTCTTTTTTCTGCAAGGTGCGTCCAATGTAGATACATTATCGTGCAGTGTGGTTTATCATTTTTGTATTCATTTTACCCTGTGGAAAAGAAATGATGGCTATCACTTTTCCATCCTAGAACTCAATAAAGTGTGACTAAGTAGAACCTGGAAGGATTTATTAAACGTTTACAGGCCAGGCTGTTCTGCCTGGCCATTGGTTTCTGGGGTCTAAAGTCGTATCTAAGAACTAAACTAATTTGTATGTTCCATGAGCTTGACGTTCATAAGAACCTATCACATCTCTCAAGAGTAAATGATGGGTGCTTTCCTCAGAAGAATTTGCAGCAAATGTTAACCTTATAAGAGTCATACTTTGCTTCAAGGTCTGTGTTAATGGTGGAGGAAGACTGTGGGAACATTCCATAGGTATTATGAGTACCACTTAGGAAAGAAAGAAAATGAGCCTGTCTTTACTGAACCCCACTTGTGTTTTCTACAATATCATCTTCTGCTCATCTAGCAGAGCCTTGAGTACAAACAGTAATCCCTCCTTCCTCCTTTGAAATAAGTGAAAACCTTCCACTCCCAGTGTAAAGAAATTGAGAGAAAATATATAGATTCCCACACATACATGCTTATACACATATACACACCTAAATAAACATACATACACATATATACACATATTATAAACATACACACAATGACTTTCCACTCACATCATAAACACATTTAAGTGTACATTCCATACAGAGAATGCACAAATACACACATACACTCACACTTACATACACATAATGCTGAACACATACATACACACACCTCAACATAAACACATATTCATTTATATAAACACAGAAATATCTACACATGCACACACACACATACATTCACAGTTCACACACTGTGTATATACATTTATACACAAACATACACAAATTCACATATACACATATACATATAACACACATATATATACATGCACACTTATACACACATATACAAACATACATACACATACACTCAAGTATATACATAAATGAAGACATGTACATATACACATACATGCAGTTGTATCCACATGCATACATCATATGCACACATGTATATACATATGCATATACACACATAGGAACAAATGTACATACACACATACATGCACTCTATTATGTATACATGTGTTATTAAAATTTCTCTTTGGGAGAGGCAGACTAACTTAACCTGCCTCTCTCTCCCTGCTTGCAACCCAAAGGGTCCCCCTCCCCCAGGCCTCACAAAAACCACACAAAGTTCTCCAGTCACAGTTCAACCGGTCCTAGCTAGTTTACTTGGGCGTACTAACAGAGCATTGGGTGAGGGGTTACTTACAGAACACAGGTGTCCACTCTCCCCTCCACAAGTTCCATTAGTAAGTCCATGTGGCTGGGATCTTGTAACTTCCCAGTGAACAGATCCTAATGGTCCATGGGGGAGGGGAGACAAGGGCCGGCCTCCTGGCGCCCCCAGTTTAAATACCTTTAGCCCCTCCCCTTCTCACATCCAATGCCAATAGACCGGGCGGGTCGGGCATAGGATTTTCCCAACTCCTCATCTTCTGCTTAAGGTGGTCTTGGGTGATACCACTGAGAAGGGTGTTTGTCCACCTTTTCCCTCGGAGAAGCAATTCATTCTACAACATGCATAGAGCATGTACAGACACACAAACATTTACCTCAGAAATATCCTTGGGTCAGAAAACTCTGTCCTCTAAGGGGATAAGAGAGAGTTTATTCTGGAGCCAAACACGAATGACCATGGTCTGGGAATACATGTTTAGGTTACCCCAAATTCCATGCCCAACATGATTAACATTTTGATGAGGTTTTTTTAAATAGTAACAGAACAAAGAAATCCATAAATAAGGCACTTTTTAAATAAAGGGGAAAATCCTTAAGTAGGTGATTATAGAAGCATGCAGAGAGACCTCAGCTATTGACCTCAGATGCTCTCTAATGGCCCCCAATGTAATTCCAAAGAGTTTTATGGGCAGTCACAGGATTTTAGGTGGGCAAGATGTGAACGTTTACAGGTTAAAGAAAACCCAAAATAAATTGTAATTAAGTTTTGGATCTTAAACTCTCCCACTCTCTACAGTCAATGAAATTTTAAGCAGTTATTCAGTCTTTCAAGTTTTCCTTAAAAATAGATGTTTCTTACAATTTCTGGTCATAGAATTGTCATTCAATAACACAAAGATAGCATTTCAACAAATGTCAGTCACACTTTTATTTCAAAGTCCTTAGGATATGGAAATATTTGTGGCTTTCTGATTTCAGTAAACCACCTTTGAATCCTATTTTTAATTTCATTTTCCATTTATTGACTTTGTTGCATGGAGTACAGATATCTTAATTGGTTTCTTCTGTCATGTGTAATATCTCTATAGTTTAGAAAAGCAATCAGCATATACTCATCACTTCCATTCCTCATAGACATAATGAATTTTTAAATTTTACTTATTATTCATTTTTATGTCTATGAGTAGGTATGTCCTACCTGCCTGTGTGTAAGTGCACCAATATCATGCAATGCACATGGAGGTCAGAAGAGGGTGTCAGATCCTCCAGAACTGGAGTTACAGACTGTTGTTAGGCATCATGTTGGTGCTGGGAATTGAACCAGGGTCCTCTGCAAGAGTAGCCAGTGTTTTAACTATGGAGCCATCTCTCGAGCCCTGGTAGGACATTTTTAAATAACAAGAGGAATTATCTGAAATTTAACTCTAGTGCAATGCTGAAAGGATAAAATACATTTGTCTTAATTTTCCCTGCCCATTCCTGTGTTGCTCTGTCTCTGGAACTCATGAGAACAGCCCTAATAATGTTGACTATGTTGTCTGTCAGTTGCTGATACTACAGGATATGTTCATAATGATGCTTCCTAAGTCACTGAAAAATTCCTCGTGAAGAACCTTACAGAGCCAGAGGAGATGGCTCAGTCCATAGAGTCTGAGTATGAGTCCATACTCATACTCAGAAGTATGAGTATCTGCATTCAAATCCTCTGAACCCAAGTAAAAAGGGAGGTATGTGTGTAATTCCAGCACAGGAGGATCTTTGGGGCATTCCAGATAGCCAATGGAGAGCGATTAGTGAACCCCAGTTTCACTGAAAGCCCCAATCTAAAAAAATACTACAGGAAAATAAACGACAACTCATTTGGATCTCAGATCTCCAAGGCTCATGTATGTGCATACACAGAGTCTTATATAAACACACCACAAACACACACACATACACATGCACACAAATCTTCCAGGCCATTAAATAAATATGCAAACTCAAAATCTTCATACAATGTGTACGGACCATGGCTAGATGCGGGTTATTGAGGGAATGAAATCTCACCCTGCTCCAGATAAAATACTTCCTCGATTTGTTTGTAATGGGGAGTTGAACCAGATCAGCTCACCCTAAGATCTTATGTCTGCAGCCACTTGCATATTAGTGCTTACTTAGAATTCACTTAACATTGATTTTAGAGACAATTCACTTGCTAGTTCTCCTTCTTTGCTCTGGTAGGGTTTCATTTTTTGTGTACCGGGGTTACAATGGGAAACTTAAAGGTAATTCAAATGACTGTTCAAATAAAACAGTTGCTATTAAAACCATAAAATTCATGTGGAAAGATAACTGTTGGTTGCATTCTAAGGGATACTTACAAATTCCTCTCTTAGACATTAAAGTTGGACAAAGGGATGTTTTTGTAGTATATCTCAAAATGTACTCCTTCTTTAAGTATGATGATATATATCTCATTTATGTCAGAAAAATTTCTTTCATTTGGGTTTATTATTTTGCAGGGGGACAGGTCTCCCTGGAGCCCCAGCACCTTTACCTGCTGAACAATCTAGCCATTTTTTCTTTTCCTTTGCTAAATTTCTAGGTGGTTGCACCTTCAAACTGAGCTATATATTGTCATCTTGAGCGTTAAGATCAAATTACCACTCTCCATGTGAAAATTAGATGTACTGTGTCCTTGCTTATTACATTAGAGGTCATAATGTAGAATAGGAATTGCCTTATAACTCCTATAGATGAGAACATATTTTTAAAAAATCAACTGAACCGTTCTAAATATTTGGAAGAGGAAAATCACGATGTTTCCCAAGACTGTCAGGTTAAAAATTATAGACTTTATAAGTGGTGGGATATTACCATTGTAGGCTCCTCTAAAGTTAAACTGTGAAAAATGAATCAACAACAGTTCACCAGACCCCTGAATTTTCATGGACCTCATGGAACAAATCTCTTATCCCATAGTGAGAGGATGAAACTTAATATTTATTCAGAACATTGAAGTTCGAAAAATAAAGCACACGCTGCACGGATGGTTCCGTTTTTAAGAGCACCGGGTGGTCTTGCAAAGGATGTGTGTTTTGTTCCCACGACCCATAGGTTGCTAGCAACTGCCTATAACTCTACCTTCAGTTTACATTCAGGTAAAATACTCATACACACAATAAAACAAACAATTTTTTTAATTAAAAAAAGAAAGATCTCATGACCCCCCAATGCCTACAACAGTCTTTGAAAGGAAATTGAAGATACTGCTTTAGTCCATTTTTTTATTACTGTAATAAGAAGATGGGTGTTGGCCCCACCCCATGCATTCAGAGACCAAGCAGGATATCCTTTATGGCTATCCATGTCATTGCCTTGAGACCTGGTGCCTCACTGAGTTGAAGTTCACCAATTTGGCTAGTGAGTCTGCCCAGAGACCTCCTCTCTCTGCCCACTACAAAAACGCTAATGTTGAAGGCACAGGTAGCAATATCCAAGATTTCCCTTTGGATGATGAGGACAGGAACTCAGGTCTTAATGAGTCCTAAACAGAAAGGAAAAACAGCCAAACTCAACATTCTCAACTGATACTTATTATTAGTCAAAGAGGGGTGGCAGCTGGCCAGCGGGGTGTCTGAGGTAGCCACCTCTGCAGATCAGCAGCGGATATTAAGTACATCCGTGTATGTAAATAAAGTCATGAACTCTAGTCCGGGACATTTGCTTAGGGCTTCGGACCTGGGTTCTTTCAGTGAGGATTTTGGAAGAGCTTGTTTATTTATAGGTCCTACTTTGTGGACCTGAGATCTCGTTATGTTTGAGGTTTATGGAGGTCCCAGATCGAGGTGTTTACAGGGCAAGAATTGCTTTATGGATCTGGAGTTTATGTTAATTTCTTCCTGGGTGGTGATGCAAAATTTGTAAGATGGTACATTAATCTTCACCTCTTAACACTCCCACCACTACGTCCTCCAAAAGTCCCACACTGAGCAGCAGTGTCTTGCTATTCACAGACAGCCCAGACTGTCAGAGAAAGAAGCACCCTGAAATTAAACTGAGGAGATGCTATTTTATTTATTTCTAGCATGGGGAAGAAAGTCTGGGGGTTTTAAAGAGACGTTACTGACTGAACGTCTTCCTGTTAATAAAAGGATAATATTTGGAGACAAATACCTCCAGTCCAGGCCTGATTATAATTCAGCCCTGCACTATCCATCATCGATCATTTACCTGCCTCATCCTCGATCTGTGCTCTGTAACAAATTAGCTGTCATCACTGAATCTATTAATCTATATTAGTTACTTTTCTGTTGCTGTGATAAAACGCCAGGGCCAAAGGAACTCACAGGAAACTCAAGGCTCCAGGTTCCAGAGGGATTGGAGTCCATGTGGTGGGGAGACTTGGTGAGGTCACTGGAACAGGAGCAGAAAGTAAGAGCTCACATCTGCAAGCAAGGATAGGAAGCAGTGAGTTACCAGAAATTACACAACCCTGTCCCCAGTGACCAACTTCCCTCAGGATGGTCACACTCCCTGAGACCTTCCCAAACAGTGCCAACAACTGGCGACACCATGTCCAAATACATAGAGCCCATTGGGGACATTCACATTCAAGCCACCAAGATATCCATCAACCATCAACCTCTTCTCTCTATCTGTAGTGCCCTGGTGAGATTCATAGACTGAGTCCAGATTGGCAGAGGGCTGGGGATTGAATGAAACACATAAGACAGACACAGACAAAGACACTAGGTAGGAGGAAAGGAGAATGACTGACTTTATTGAGAGGCAGCAAGTCTTATATATCCTGAGGCGGGGCTTTGCAGGAGGTTAAAAGTTCAGGTTCTCAAGAGACATCTAGCCACATGACACACATCTGATGTAAACTGAGGAAGTCTGCAGTCAAATCAATAAAGGTCAAGTTGCTTACTTCAGAACTGCAACTGACAACACCGGCTAGCTCTTGGCCGAGAGCATAGCATTAAGAGAGAAGGGATGCAGTGGGGGCAGACCCTACATTTCCCCTTTTTCTCGTACATAAATGAGCATCTGTTTTAGGTCTCCAAGGACATCAGTGTCTGTCTTACCCATCATTGGCAAACCAGCCACAATCTCTGGCCACAGAGGCTGATTCCCTGTCTTAGGTTGACAGACATCCCCTTGGGCTTACCCATCTCTGGCTACTCATTTATGAAAGTCAGCCAATTCTGGTCTCAATCCACATACTAAGGTTCATTTACAGAAATCATAATCAAAAATACCATAACTTTCATTCTCACAGGAATGACTGAAATGCAATTAAACAAGTTACATTGAAACACAAGAAATACATTGAACAAAGGAAACATCAAACCTGATACCATTATGAGCGATATTTAACTGTCCAATCATACATAGCATTGACTTATGCAAGCTATCACTTGTCCTTGACTTTGTCCATGGCTGTTGCCTGTTTCCTTATATAAGTCTGTGGGAAACTGTCATCTGATCACCAAAGTTCTGCACTTAGTCCTTTTGCTCATTTATCAGCATTCCCTGCAGTAGAATCCTCATTTACTGTTATTCTTCCCATGTAATGATGTCCTGTCAGTGGAGTATCATTCACCATCACTGCAATCTCCTTTTCTTTCTATATGGCTAGATTTGTGGCATAGTTGAATTTATTACATAAGTCCAACACAGCTCTCCATGTGTCATCAGGAACTGATTCCACAGCAAGAGCAACATCACTCTTCCCTTGTTCCGTCCCTGCGAACCAGACCAGCCTTTCTGGCAGCCACTTGCCATTCTCAGCGTCCTGTGGAAGAACAAATATGTCCTATTTGCTGGCCGGCCTTCCCGGGTGATCCTTTAGCAAGTTCTCTCTTTCCCATCTTGGGGGAACCTCCAGCTGTAGTGCCCTGGCTATGTTCATTGAACGAATCTGGATCAGCGGAGGGCTGCGGATTGAATGACACACATAAGACAGAGACACAGACACACACACTAGGTAGGAGGAAAGGACAATGACTGATTGACTTTATTGAGAGTCATCAAGCCTTATATATCCTGAGGCGGGGCTTTGCAGGAGATTAAAAGTTCAGGTTCTCAGGAGACATCCAGCCCCATGACACACATCTGATGTAAACTGAGGGCTAGCTTAAAGGTCAAGTTGTTTACTTCACAACTGCAACTGATAAGATCTGGCTAATTCTTGGCCTAGAGCCTAGCACTAAGAGAGAAGGGAATACACGGGGGCCAGACCCTACAATGATTATTAATCCTTGAATTAAAATAGTCATTTCTGGAAGTCTGCCAATGGACTTGTGTTCATTCTCTGTCTCTCAAATATATGCTTGCATGCTAAATTCAGAGAATAATGGTTTGTGTGCAAGCCAGAGGCAGTTAGAGCCTCCGATCACAAAATAATAAAACTATGCTTTAGATAGCGTCCAATGAATGCCTCCAGGCATTCATTTGAAGTCATATTCGTACATTTATGTGCACATTTCCACATCCTATGATTTGTGTTGTTCCTATGGCATGAGTTAGAAGAGAGAGGGATTTAATGGCAATTGGGTGGTAGGAGCAGGTGAAAATTTAGCTGTGTGGAGCTGACAAATTCAATGACAGCCCATCACGTGGACTGTGATGTGTCTTCCTTCTATTATTTCTGCATGTAGGAAAATGTGAATCAGTGCTGATCATTCTTTTTCATTGCCATCTTAGGTCATGTAGAGAGCTGCGGGCTGCTACGCCTTAAAGATGGCGCCCGCTTCCGCCTTCCACCGTCCCGAGGGTGAGTGCTCTTTAGGAGTAAACAACTACTTATTGGCTATGGCTGATGTCTAAGTCTGCTTCTGTATGTGTGTGCTTATCTACTGTTGCCAAGTGGCAGTTCGGGATTGGCTAGCAGGAGAGTACTTAAGTTGTGGGCGGGCTTTCCCCGGGGTCAGAAGTCAGAAGTCCGAAGTCAGAAGTCAGAAGATTGTTGTTCAAGGTTCCTGAATAAACTGCACAAAGAAGAGTCTGGTGTTGAGTCTTCCTTGCTGGACGAGGTAGTCGTGACAAGGTCACATGCCACACCAGCTGTTTTCAACTGGGACAGTAGAGAAAAGACTGAAGCCTGCAAAAGTCAATTAATGTATAATGTTCTTTCCCCCAAGATGAGTTACTAAATCTTGTAAGTTCAGTGTTGGTATAATCTGGTCCTTGCAAAACATAGCTTTCTTTATTATTGTGCTATTCTTGACTTTGCCTTCTGCAGATCATTCATGCAGAAGTCACCAAGCATGTGATCTTGAAAGGAATATGTACTCCAATTATTACCAACTGTAATAGGAGTATTTGTTTCTCTTAACAGCTAATTTCTTCCTGAAAACTTCCAAGCAATTAGATTAAAATACTTATTCATACAATGTGCAAATTATGTATGAATCAATTCAGTGGGAGAGGATTTTGGCAGGAGCTCCAGAATCAACTCTAGACTTTTCAAAATTGAGAAATGTGCAAGGATTTTCAAGAAAAAAAATTATATAAGGATAAAAGGCAAAGAATGAAATATTGGTTCACCAGATTTTACTGGGTAGGCACGCTCCACTGTTCTAGAAGTCATGTACACCCAAGGATACACCTAAGGTAGAGAGTTTCTTGGTTGACATAACTTAACTGGAAGTGACAGCATTCCTTGAGTTGTAGTCTGTGATTGAATTAATTAAGAAGATGAGGTGGGAAGCTGGAGAGATGATTCTTGTACAGGAACTGGGTTCAGTTCCCAGCATCCACATGGTGGTTAAAAACCATCCATGAATCCAGTACCCGGGGATTTGATGCCCACTTCTGCCTTCCACAGGAATTGCACAGGACATGAGTACACTTACATCCACACAGGCAAAACATTCATACACATAAAAATAATAAATAAATAAATAATTTTCTGCCTCACCATCTACTGCCATATCTTCCCAGCCAAGATGGACTTTTACTTCAATCTATGGGTTCAAGTAAACCATCCCTTGAATCGTTTTCTTGGTTATTTTGTCACAGGTAAGGGAAAGGTAACTTGTACAGTCAGCTATGTCACTGAAGAGGAATATCCATATCCCCATCAATCATTACCACCTCTACACATTAGGAAAGAGTAACCCCATATCCCGTGCGTGATGGCACATCAGAAAGCTCAATCTTGTGAGTCCGTTATATGTATGACCATAGTTCTGATTTTCAGCACAGTGAAAATCTAAACCACAAAGAAGCCATCATATCCCACTAGGCCCTCATGATCCCTGGGCTGTGGGTTGTTTTATAGATTTCTTTTTGCTTGAATTATAGCTCCAGTTTGTTATGAATAATATCATGGGCCTGGGTATGTAATGGGAACTGGGCAATCATGGCAGCATATGGAAATCTCCAGGATCCTAAAGCAGGACTCAGGAATGAATACAGAGAAGTTCACAATTCCATTTTCAACAAGTGAAACACCGGCCTTGTATGTAACAAAATACCATGATCGTAACCTCACAACCCAGCTTCTCGAGGGTCTGGAAGCCTACATGCACTCTCAGAGCACAGGACTCACAACTGGCACATCGCAGTCAAGCCCAACTTATCCTCAACGACTAAATGATGAAAAATTCCCTCTGTGCACGTCTATGCCTTTCTGTTGCTCCCAATACATTATCAATTCTGAATCTGTTTTGTCTACTTTCCAACGCCAGTGAGTCATTTCCACTTGGACATGCAACTTAAATACAAACTGAGATAGCCTACACAAAACATTGACGCCACGCAAGGCTGAATGAGAAGATGCTTATGTACAGCCAGCCTTCTGTGTGTGTGTCTGTGTGTCTGTGTCTGTGTCTGTGCCTGTGCCTATATGTGTGTGTCTGTGTCTGGGTGTGCACACATCTGTGGGTGTGTGCAGCCTTCTGAGTGTCTATGGAGGCCAGAGGTTGATGTGAGGATGTTGGGAAGTCCCTCATATGATGTTCTTCCCCTTGTTTTATTTTGTTGGTGATTTGGTTTTCTTGAGACCAGGTGTCTCCCTAAATAGGAGCTGACTACTTTGTCTAGACTGCCTAGCCAGCAACTCCTGAGGACCTTTCTGGTTTTGCACTTAGCACTGGGATTATAAATGCATGCAACATGAAGCTTTATGAAGGTATCTTAAGTTAGGTCCTTGTGCTTAAACAGCAAGCACTTACCCATGGAGCCAGTGCCCCGAACCGAGGAATTTTTGTGTGGATGTGTGTTTTGTGGTGAGTGTTATATATATATATATCCATATATTTATGGATATATGTGGATATATATATCCACATATATCCATATATTTATGGATATATTAACATGTGTGGATGATTACATCTGAAAATGTGTATATGTGTGTATACATATATGTTCAACATGGATGGATGGATATATTAACATGCGTGGATGATTATATTTGGAAATGTGTGTATGTGTGTGTGTGTATATATATATATATGTTCACATGTGTGGATGACTACATTTGCAGATGTGTGTATGTGCATGTAGAGGCTTGACATTGGCCCTAGGCATCTTGCTAAATCCCCCACCACCTCAGGTATGGAGGCAGGGTCTCTCCCTGAACCCAGAGATTTCCATTCTGGCTATCCTGGTTAGCCAGCCTGGCCTGAACACTACCCGTCTATACCTGTTGGGTGCTAGGATTTCAGGCAGGTCTATCTGGCCACCTGACTTTTAAGTAGGGTCTGGTCTCTCCATTGAGGGAGTAAATATGGGTCCCACAGAGGAATCCTCCCAGTGCAGACCAGCCTCAGTTTTTGACAAAGAGGTGGTCTGATGTTTACAGATCTGTGTATTCATGATATGCCAAGAGAGGACAAGGATTTAATAGGCACCAGAAAGACTGATTTAATATTGCTGGAGGCTTGCATCTCTTCATTAAACACTGTGCATCTTGCTGTGATGGATTACTAGGCACGCTCTTTGGAAAATAATTTCTTTGTGCCTTTGGGGGTGGGCATTAATTTCTTCATTCTGGAGTCAGTTCCATTTCACATTTCAAATGGCATTGTCTTTCTAACTAGAAAGCACGTTTATCTCCTGATCTGCATGTATCTGAAGGGAACAGGGGAAATTGATGAGAGAGAGGGTGGGAACACCCGGGGACATTAAATGGCATTGCTTGGGGAAGATCACCCAACATGGAAAAGTTCTTGAAATCAAAGCCTGAAGTGGCCTTTGAAGTGGCAAAGCCTTTTTTCAATGGGAAGACTGCTGTTCAGTTTCCTTTTGAATCAGGTAATGTGTCGACCTAGCACACAGCTTTCAGACACGGAAACAGTGGCTTGATGTAGCCAGTCAGTCAGCTTGTTAGTCATGAACTTCAACAGTGGCTTCTGAGGAGAAATTAGAAAACTAACCATGGGAGGTAATGCATGTGTACACTGGGGAAAGCATTTTCAAGCATGGTATGTTATTAGGAAGCATCTATTTCCCTAACCTTATGTAAAAGTTTTATAAGGGGGCTGGATAGATGGGTCCCCAGTTTCCAGTGCTTCCTGCTCTATCAGAGGACCAGAGTTGAGGTCTCAGCATGCTCAGTGGGTGGTTCAGTGAATACGAATCATCATATTCGGTTAAGTAAGCCACATTCATAAAGACAAATATTTCATATTTCCTTTCATAGGTGAAACCTATGTGTGTGAGTATGTGTGTGTGTATGTGTGTGTGTGTGTGTGTGTGTGTGTGTGTGTAGTATAACTGTATGACAAGAAAGTACAATTGGGTGAATTTGTGGGTAATGATCCAGCAGAAATGTTCTAGTTATCTTCTTTTTGTGATCATAACAGTAAGCAGAACAAACTTGGGGTATGAAGAATTTATTTTAGATGAGACTTTAAATTTTTTCATTGACTGAAACCAAGTCAGAAAGTCAAGACAAGATGAATCCAAGAAAGAAAGCTGATTTCTGGCTTTCTGGGGCTCCCAGACACCTTTCTTTTACACCTCAGGCTCACCTGCTCCACAGTGTCATTCTGCACAATAGAAGGGCTGTCCTACCTTAATTACCAGTAGCACACATGTCTCAAAGGCTGATCTAATGTTTTATATTTCTGTCATGTTGACAAAACTACCCAGCACAGCGGGGTAAAATATAGAAGAGACACATATCATGATAATGTCATTATGAAATCCATCACCTTGCACAATGAATATAAGTCAGTAAGAGACTAAATGAAAGAAATAATAACTTTTATTTAGAAACCATACAAAGACTCATTTAGCCAACACCTGTTGACTTCTAAATTCAAGTACCTAGTAAATTTGAAACCAAAAGAGAAATATCTGGTCAGTCCATACTCACCTCCCTGGAACAGACTGCCATTGAAATTGTGTATGTATCTCTTGTAAGCTTTAACATATACTGACACACAATACAGATATATATTTACGAGTAATGCAGATTACCTGCACTGTAATATGTCTTCCTTTACACAGTGCTGGGGATGAAAATAGGAGCCTTACACATGTGAAGGAAACTATCTACCACTGAATCACCCCTCAGACTGAATATGTCCTGACAAACCTTGTACAGAGCAATGGAAAACATACAGATTTCTTTAAATCTTTGAAATATGACTCTGTCTACTCATATGTTCCTCTCACATTCAAGTAGTATTCCTCCTGTGGCTTCTCTCTCATTCACATAGTGGTTCTCCTCTGGCTCCTCTCACATTCATGTAGTGGTCCTCCTCTAGCTCCTCTCTCATTCATATAGTATTCCTCCTCTGGCTTCTCTCTCATTCATGTAGTTGTCTTCCTCTGGCTTCTCTCACATTCACTTATCTCCCTCTCAACTTCATCTCTATTTAATTCTGTAATAACCCACTTAGTCCAGTCAGTACTGCCCAGATGGGCAGTAGTGTGGGGTCATCCACGGGAGAGTGGGAAACCTACAGATCACAGCTGAAGACTGGTTTTCAGGTGCTCAGAAGTCACACATGACCAGTAGCTCCTCAGGAAGATGTGGGGCTTAGAAAACATCCTCCCTATCCATGCAGGGATTTTCACTGCTTGACCTTGTGCCACTCTTAGGCAGGTAACCATACCTGCCATAACATCATGATGCTGACATCCATGCCATGTCCTGAAAACAGAGCTTCACATCACTCCTCCTACAGAATTTTTTTAAATGTGGTGAAAGTCATTTTTGAACTCTGTATTTCCTTTCCTCATTCAGTTTTGTGTGTGTGTGTGTGTGTGTGTGTGTGTTTGGGTAACTGTGCCTGTTCCTGTGTGTTTGCACATGTGTGTACAGGTGCACATGTGTGCATGCATATGGAGGTCCAACAGCTTACCAGTCATTCCTTCTTTAGGTGTCATCTACCTAACTTTCTAATTTTTAATTGAATTTTTCCATTTTTCATACAGTATAATTTTATGGTATTTAAATCCCCTCCCCCATGTATGTCACCCATGACAGTCTCCCAATTCAGTATGTGCCACTATATATATAGTGAGTGTCCCACCCTCTCCCAACCACCAGAGGTTGCCAAAGTTTCCTAAGATTGCCTTCGGATTTCTTACTTCACCATGTGTGTGCTGGGATTTTGTCTGGTTTGAGTTTGCATGGGATTTGTGCATGCTGTTACCATTGCTGTGATTCCACATGACACTGACCAGGTGTCTGGAAAACCGTATTTACTTGAGGTCATCGCCCCCCTCTGGATCTTTCAATACTTTCCCTGGTACATGGACTTTCAAATTCAGCTACACTGGCTGGCCAGTTGGCTTCAGGAATCTTCCTGTCTCTAAGTTTCTAGCACCAGGATTAGAGACACACACTGCCATGTCTGGATTTTCACATGGATATGGGAGATGAGAATTCAGATCCTTTTTCTGGTGTGAATATTTAGTGAATGAGTCATGCCTCCTCCCTCTGTCATGGCTAATCTTAATTATCAACTTAATTGACTTGAGAGATACCTACAGATCAGTAAAACTGACTTCTGGCTATTTCTGGGATGGCCAGAGAAGTGGCTTTCAGGACACATACTAAAGAAGGGAAGACCATCCAGGAACATATATACCAGGACTGCACAACCAGGCAGCCTGATGTAACAAAACTCACAAGGAGGAAACCTGTATAAAGGACACAAAATCCATCCTCTGTCTGTGTGCCTACAGCTATTGCTTTCTTCCTGAAACACCAGATCCCAACAAGACTGAACACATAGACACACACCAGTGCTGCTTCAGGAAGCTTCTAGGGCCCCAGCCTTCAGGTTGGCACACACTGCACACCCTTCCATTTCCTGTACCATCCAGTTCCTTGCAGTTACACGATTTTCCAGCTGTGTAGTGTTGGGAAAGATACTGTTGGATGACCCAAATTCTAACCATGTAGTCTACCATAATGAATCATAAACTTATAATCATATATGCAAATTCTGTTCCTTTTATAGAGCTAAAACTGTCCCCCAAAAGCCCGTGTGATGACATATCGACCCTCAGCTAGGCTCCATATACTGAGAGGTTATAGAATAT
Source organism: Eospalax fontanierii (assembly GCA_035773235.1). NCBI lineage: Eukaryota > Metazoa > Chordata > Mammalia > Rodentia > Spalacidae > Eospalax > Eospalax fontanierii. The sequence goes on along the minus strand of JAJHUQ010000048.1, from coordinate 2,317,229 downwards.
TCGGGTAACCGAGCCTCCTGTGAGGAAGTAAGGTGAGTGACGTTATGGTCCTCCTGACACTTCTTACTGTCAGGTGCTCTGTCCCACCAATGAGAAGGTAACAAACATCATTCAGATAGAATGTGTTTAGTGGCTCAGCAGGTAAGAGTGCAGGTTTCTCTTGCAAAGGACCCAGGTTAGCTTCAGCATGCACAGAGCAGCTAACAACCATCCATAACTACTTTCAGGAGATCGTACATGCTCTTCTGGATTCAGCTTCCATGGGCCGAATGTACAACCGGAACACATGGGTAGTACATACATATATGTACGTAGAGCACTCATAAACATCAAATAAAATTTCAAAAATTAAAAAGAAGAAATATGTGTAAATAGGAAGAGACAGGGATTCTGAGGACCAAACAATAGCTTAAAATAACTTTGCGACTTGCAGAATATCCTGTTGAGACAGCTTGAGTAAGCTAAGAAGAAATAATTCCCAAAGAGGTTGATTTTTAGACATTGACCACAGGAAACATGCTGACTATTAGTCTGGGGTGAATCAGTTATGTAATATAAAGCTGTTAGAAGAAGATATGTTGTAAAGCATAAGGTTGAAGAAAAACAACTTGTGACTTTGACTCCCCTCCCCAACTTCCTCTGTAAAACTTCCACTGTAGTTCACCATCTCAAAATTTCTTGGTATAAAAAGATTGTTGTTGCTTAATAAAGATGGCTTGGCTTGATCAACATATTCAGACTTGCTAGCCATGTTTCTCCTCTGCCTTCTGTCCCTATTGTTTTTCAGGTACCTGAGATTCATGCCTTCGTTGATACCCCACTGGCCGAGGCACCTGGAAAGAAACAGAAAGAAATGGGGAGAGAGAGAGAGAATGTCTCATCTCTTTCCATCATTAGAGACATGGTATAAGTTCAGGTACAGGGACATAATCTTCTTCTCTACCTCCAGAGTCAGTTGTAGTTACTCTGTCAGACCTCTAGAGTCAGTTGCAGTTACTCTGTCAGAGGCATTGTGTCACACTATGGTCATTCTGAAATTCGGTAAAATTTCAGCATGAATGGGCCAACCTAAGTGATGGGGATCTTTTTCTAACTAGTTACAAATGTTCATTTTGTGTGTTAACTGAACTGGATATTTTGGATGGAAAGCAGCCACTAGAACAGGAAAATGATTAAGGCAGACCAGACTGCCCAGTTCCATGAGGATGGGGAACACAAGTTCCTTGAAGATATGAATAACACAAAGCGTTAGACTGACCTTGCCTGACTGTGTGATAGGGGGCATCGATCTATTGTCCTTGATGATCCTGCTTTGCAGTCTTTCAGATTGTGATTAGAATTGATGCCACAGGCTGTGGGGGTTTCAGGCCTTGATGCCACTCATGAGCTCACCTGGGTCTCCAGTTCACAGAGCACAGCATATGGTCATCTCAATCTCCTTAATCAAATAAGTCATCTTGAATCCATGATGACTAAGAGTTTCCATTATACATCTCTGACAACAAATATCCTAAAATCTATCTATCAGTGACTTGTCTATATAACATCTATATATCTAGCTACATATTTTTGCCTATAATCATCTATCCACTATCTATATCTCTCTGAAAGTCTATCAGTTATCAATCACCTATGCATCTAGCTACATACATTTTATCAATCACTGTCTACATAGTATCTACCATTTATCCCCATTTACCTTTCATCTTTCATTTATGTATCTAGCTATTTATCTTTTATCTATCACCATCTATCTATCCATCTTTGCTTCTATCTACTGATTTCAATCCATCCATTCGTGCACTGATTCCTTCCTGCAACACCCTATCATTTATTATTTAATCATCTATCATCAATCTTTTATCTACCATCAATTATCTGTTTGTAATTGTATGTACCACCTGCTGCTATCATGATCTACCAGCTAAGTATATACCTGTCATGGTACCTTATGCCTTCATGAATAATCTGTTTATGGACATATATATATATATACATATATATATATATATATAATTTGTCATCTGTTATCTGTAACTTTTCCTTCTGTCAGTCAATACTTCAATCATCTATAATCTATCTTATCTCTATCATATCTAATTTTAGCTATCATCTATTACTATCTATATCTATCATCTAAATATATACATATATATATACACCATATAACCATCATCTACAATCTATACCTATCGATACTTGTTTATATCTCTAAGACTCTATGTACATATCCATCTGTCTTTCATTTGTCCATTTACAGCACTATTACAAATTCTCTGTCTTCTATTTTGTGCCCATCTATCCATCCATCACCTATCATTTACATACCTATCTATATGTCTTTCCTACCTTTGTATATAAGCAGTTATTTCCAGTTCACAGGACCGTTACACTCTGATGCTGTAAGCTATACAACATCCTATTTCTTGGTTTGTGTTTCCAGTGTTACATTCCGAGAGTCCTGTGTTTCCATCAGCAGCATTGCTTTATGTTTAACCTTGAGTAATTGGTCCATGGTTTGTTGGTCACCATGCATTGGAAATTTCTAGATATAAAGTGGTATTATTCCCTACATTCTAGTGGAAATAAAACACTGGTTCTTCACGGTCTGGACCTACAAGACCAAACGTACTTCAGAAGTGGCCCAATCTATCACTGTCAGTGTTGAATAGGGACCAGTGACTTTCAAAGCTGATCCAAATTGAAGCCTAACCATTCTCAGATAAAGTCCTTCACTGCCATGCCTCACACCATAAACCCTGTCTTTACCCCATAAAATTCCACTTTGGAAATGAGTGCAGTTGGCACAAAATATTACATAAAATCTGTGATTTCTCAAGTTTGGATTCCACAGCCTACAAATCCTATTATCATTGTTCAGAAAACAAGTGTGCTTTAATTTGTTATATTCTGTTTTCTTAGACAGAGTCTCAGTGACACCCAACTCTCCAGAGAGATATTGAGTGGTTCCATTTTTCTTTATAATAACATCATTTGTAGTAGTTTCTAGAACCTTTGAATGACAATAGGTAGCACTTGAGGTTAACCATTTCCATTTCTTCTTTCTGTCCAGGAAGTCACCTACATATTGCCTTTCAATTTTCTCAAGGTTAAAAAGTACAATTCCCATTACTGTATTAGTAACACTTCATAGGATTTATTCAAGTAATGGGATTCACTGTGATATTTTCCTTCATGCATATAACACATTTTGGTAATACTTACCACTTAATAGTGTTTATCTCTCTCTCTCATCTTTTTCCCCAACAATTTTCTTTTTACATATGAGAGAGACAATATATGTTAGCTAGCATCCTGAGTTTCATCTGTTTCTCATATGATAATATTCAGTTCCATTATTTCTGCAAAATGCATAACCACCAATTTCTTTAGGGATGAATATATTCACTTTATGGATGTCAGAGACACATGCATCTCAAAATTTACCTTTTTATCTCTGGGGGCACACAGGGCGAGACTTCATGTCTTGACTATGGGGACTACTGTGATATTAATAAGGATGTTTGAGTGTCTGTGTGTTATGTGGACTTAGAATGCTTTGGTTTCAGACCTAGTGACAGCATGGCTAGGGTGTAGGTTTCTTCTAGATTTAATATTTTGTATGGACTTGTATTCCCATGCTCTTATATGTCCTTTATTCTCTCCCCACACCCTGACCTGCTTTTGACATTTGTTTTATTTCTAAATTGCTTTTTATGTGTTTATTTTTAATTTAGGTTCATGTGTGTTTTCCCTGAATGTTATTGAAGCACGTGTGTGGGATGCCACGGACCAACAGAAGATGATCACAGATCTTACAGCACTGGAATTAAGGACAGTTATTGCCACCACATGTGTGCTTGGAACCAACGCTGGGTTCTCTGGCAGCGCATCATTAACCCCTGGGCCATCGCTCCACTCCCTGTTATTTTCTTACTTTGCTGTTTTGTTGAGAAAGGCTTTCACTATGGAGCACCGATTGGCCTGGAATTTGCTATGTAGACCAGTGTGGCCCCCAAGGCAGACATTCATCTGCCTCCTTACCCAACTCCCCAATGCAGTGCTCAGATAATAGGCTTGCACCACCGCACCCAGCCTGCTGTTAATTTTCTTAATGAGAGAAATTTCAGCTTTACTGAGACACAACCTGACATTTCATGATGTTGAAGTCCTTTAAAGCTACTGCTAACCTTTGTATATATTTGTCCTTAATGTTTGCTCAGTGTTTATTTACAAAGCCTATGTACTATCTACCTATAATTGATAATCAGGAAAATAAAGGTTGGTGTTTAATTTTGTTCATAGCACTATTCTTAATAGTCTCTACCAATTCAAGTGCCAGAGCTTTGGGTCATTTTACTAGTATTCACTAAACTGAGGGACCAGTCATTAGTGCGATGCAGGAAAAAGGGTCAAACACCCAGCACATAATTTTTTACTTCATTGTGTGGTGCCAAGCAGAAGCACTTTCTTTCAATGTGCTTTCTTCAATTTACTGAAGTCAATTGGGTTAACAAGTGTCATGACTGCTCATTTATGAATATCACCACAAATGTCACTGAAAGGTTGGTATAATGTTTATTTCAAGGGTCTTGTCTCTTCTATGTGGAAATCAAACATGAATGTAGATCAAGGCATTCAACATGGCAGCATGCATAGAGGAAGGGTTCCCAAGGCTTCTTTCCCAGCTGAGGAGCTATTCATGGATGCTGGGAGAGGAAGAGTCCCTTTTCTTGGAGAATGTGGCCCTTTATATATTGCTGAAGCTCCAGTGAGTGTTCATGGACCCATGTGCATATAGAAACCACAAATTAGACTCGGTGGGTTACTAATCCTTTTCTAAAAGAGATGAAATTAGGCCAGAGACACAGAGGAGTTAAAGGGGGCAGACTGAGAGGTAGTTGGGGCCACATACCATTGTAATACTCTCTCTGAATTAATGGAAATTTAAAAATTTAAGACAAGTGTTTGAAATATATGTGTGTCATTTGGCCTCTGGTTTTCCGGTTTTGAAATCAAGAGCATTCTTCAGAGGAGATTTCAATTGTTTTGTGTGTGAGGAGAATCAGAAGCAGCAATTTGCTCTGCTCTTTGAAGAAAACTTGTCACTACTTGTGTGTGTGACATGTATCATGGTGACAAAATATCTTACATAAACAGCACAAGGGAATAAGGATGTATTTTGATTGGTGGTTCTGGCGGAAGATTGCCTGGTTCCCTTACTTTTAGGCCTAGATCACAGAAGAGTTATCTTGGAGTAAAGGCATGGTGAAGGAAACTGTCTTATGTCAGGAGAAACACAGTCAGGAACAGCCTTCTGCAAGATGCACCCTTTTGGGACACACCCCTTCACTGGAGTCATTTCATGAGTCAGAAGTCATCATATGGGCATCTGGACAGATGGCTCAGCTGTAAGGAGGGCTTGCTTATCTTCCAGAGTACTGAGTTCTCTTCGCATGATGCAGGACAGCTCAAAACAGCCTGTAAGTCCAGGGCCAGCCATCCAACACTTTTTTCCGATCAACGTGGGCACCATGCTGACCTGCCCGCCTATTGTCATGTCTGTTACCATCATGTTCACCACTCGGGGCCAGACTGAGTGGACTTTGGGGGCCCAGCCTGACGGGCTGGAGGTGAGTAGATGCAGAGTCAAGCAGCAGAATCAAGCTTCCGGGAGTTGGATGGGAAACAGGCCAAGCGTGTGGCACTGAAAACTCGTTTATTGAATAGGTATATAAGCTCTTATAGGTCTGGATAGTTAATGACCTTATGGAGTGGAGTCCCAAATAGAGCCAATAGTAAGTTTGTCACCAGGTAGGCAGGTTCTTTCCAGATGCTGGTCTCACAACTAGCCAGAGCAGAATGTGACACCCACAGGAACCATTTCTCTATTCCTCCTAGCAGGTGGCCTGGCTAGGTCCATCTTGCATTATGCCCAACACCTGCAGAGCCACAAGATATGCACATCATGTACAGATAATTTAGAAAAGGAAATTAAATAAGAAATAAAGCAATCATATAATAACACCTTGGAAAGGGAGAGAGGGGGGGGAGAGAGAGAGAGAGAGAGAGAGAGAGAGAGAGAGAGAGACTTAGAATCCGTCTGTAGAGATACCAATTGATGAGGTCAGAGCCCTCATGACCTCATGACCCAATCCGCTCCCAAGACCTCTCTCATCTAAAAAACACCGGTACTTTGGGGACTAAGTGGCTCACCAAGGAGTCTTTGAGGAACATTCAGACCCAAACAGTAGCACTCAAAAGATAATTTGGTGTGTACCTATGTGTGTTTATGTGTGTGCACCTATGTACAGGTGTGTTTGCATCTGTGTTTGAGAAAGCCAGAGGTCGATGTTAGGACTTGTCCATACTTGCTCAACTTGCTATATTTTGAGACAGACTCTCTCACCCTACCTAGAGCTGAGCTAACCTGAATTGCCATCACGCCCCAGAGATGCCTCTGTCTTCACATCCCAATGCACCACATGGATACCGGGCATTCAAACTCAGGCCCTTAGGTATGCTAAGCAACTCTGTACATATTAGTAAGCCATGGTCTCAGACCACATTCAAAGATTTACATTATACATTTCTCTGAGAAAAAAGTTAAAAAAAATTATAAATTTCTAATCTTGCCTTCACATATTACATTTTGATATATTCCATGTATAGTATTTTCTGTTTATTATATATACATTTATACATTTGGGTTTACCTATGTAATACAGATAATTTTCAGTTGTGTCTTAGTGTACTATTTTTGTACTAGAAATATTTGAGCTTTCTTTAGGAACTGTAACTCACAATGCTGAAAATACAGGACGTTAGTCATATATGATATAACTGCCTTTTTCTTGTATGCACGTATTTATTCATGCACACATATAAAACAAGTGCTGATATATATGTATAATCAATATAGCGATTTTAATTACCTTTTTCTCTTTCTTTACAGTTTTTCTTTCACTCCTCTTTCATTTCTCTTAAATTTACTTTTATTGAATCGTAGTACATTTCATACAAAACATCTGAACTGTCTTAATCATCTTTATACTTGCTTCCCCACCAGCACTCCATTGTAGAGCCCCAACTGGAATCCATAGATTCCTTCATCTGTGTTAAGATCTGTTGTGTCAACTTAGTGTCTCCAAATGACCTCAGTGCAGGTTCATCTACTGAGGTCCAGTCAGCCTGACCAAAGTCCTCACTCTAGGAAGACTAGCTTATCCTCACCCAACAGTCATCAGTTATCAGAATTTCCTCAGCAAAGGTTGGGATCTGCTGTCCATGTCCCCAGTTCCATACTGGGCTTTTGTATGCTTGAGTTTGCATGGGTCTTGAGCATGCAAACATCACTGCTGTGGTTTCATTTGAGCAGGATCCTGAGAGTTTGCAGGATGTTATTTCTATCTGGTCATGTATCTCCTTACTCCTTTCTTTCTCTGTCATCTTTCCTCTACTGTCTCTCTTCTTCTTTCCCCCCTCATATCTGACTTCTTTTCACTCACACCCTTTCTCTTCTTCCCTAATCTGTCCTCTTCTCTTTGGCCTCTGACTCTATGTTTATATAATATATGTGCACATATAAGGATGTATATATGTGTATATTCTAAATCATATATACATTTTATGTTTACACAGTGTTTTCATTGTAAATTATACAGAGTTAAAAGAGAGAACAAAAACATGGGTTCCAGCTGCCTTGCATACAGACAGACATTACTGTTTCTGTCTTGATTTGATTTGATTATGCCTGTCAGATTTTAAGATTGTCACATTGTATTTCCTACAATGTCAGCTCCAAACTGTGACAGGAGAACACACATTAGCACAGGCCAACTTTCCTTCATACCACACATTTCTGTCTGTGGACATCCTGGACACGGTTACATATCTTCAGCAATATACCTTCAAGCATGCACAGAGGAATTTCTAACAGTAGCGGTCCAGTGGCAGTGAATGAAGACCGTTACCTCCATGATTCTTTGTGTGTGCCCATGTGCACAGGTCAGAGGCCACAATAGTGTATCAACAAGACTGATTTTTAAAAACTCAGACTCTGTGGGTCCAATTCAAATACTCAATGTTTGCAAAGCAAGTGCTTTATCAAGTGCATCTTTTCCCACCGATTTTATGGTTGTTGTTATTTGAGGTTTTTGTTTCTTTAATTTTGCTTTGAGTCAGGGCCTGACTCATGGGTTAAGCACTGACTCGCCTGGAACTCACTCTACAGATCAGTCTGGCCTTCAATCTGCACGTGCACTTTGTAGAAGATGTTAATCATACCCTTTCCCAAGGTTTCTTCCAGCCAGCCTCAAGGGGACCCACTCTAGCACAAACATGTCCTTTAGCTAAAGTTTTATGTGAGAGCATTTCCATTTGTTCTCTGTTTTCCTTCTCTGGACCTGGATATGAGGTGGGTTCTTGGTGTTTTTGTTAACAATCCTTCCAGGCACAGGGTACTCCATCTTTCATGTCTAACAGCCCATTACTGAAGCAGACACTGTATATTTTCATTTTCATCTGGATTCACGGAAAGTGGCACAGGAAAGATGGTTGCCTTTGGAGCAATGTATTAGTGGATTTTACATTGCTATGATAAAATGCCAAAACCAAGGTAACTTATAATAAGGAAGAGTTTATTATTAGTACTTTCAGTTGCAGAAGGATAAGATCCAATCATGGTGCAGGTCTGGCAGCCGGAAACTGGGAGTTCACATCTCCAGGGCTACAGAGGAATGGACAGACACAGCAAACTGGATATGCGACAAAGCTATGAACACTCAGAGCCCACCCCTCAGGGCCCCAGTGACCTGCTTCCCCTAATAAGGCCCCCACTCCTAGCCCACCGTAAAGAATGACCCCCAGTGGGGCCAATCATTCAAATACCAGAAACCTATGAGGAACATACCATTCCAAAAGACCACAGTGTCCTTGGTGGACTGGGAAAACATTCCATAAATAATGGTAAATATATAAGGTTGGGGCCTCTTCTGAAAGTAAGAAAAAAATCATAAAAAATTTGTAATTCTTAGTATATAAGTGAATCTCCCTGAGGTGACACAAAATGGAGCTGAAAATTTGTCTACAAATCTGGCATCTATAATCGCAGCTGAGGCAGAAGGATTAAATTTGGAGTCGATGTTGAAGAATAATGATTCTCAAGACATACTGAGTGATGTATTGAAACTGTCTTAGCAAAGTAAAATAAGAAAGAGACTGAAGAAATGGCTCAGCAGTTAAGAGCATTGCACGCTTTCATAAGGGACACTGGTTTGATTCCCAGCACCCACATGACAGCAAACAACCATCCATAACTCTAGTTCCTAGGGATTCCAGGGAATCCTCTGACTCTGCAGGCATTGCACAATATGGGTACACTTACACAGATGCAGGCACTACACGTGTACACATAAAATAAAAATTAAAAAAGAAAAAAGCCGTATGAGAGATTGACTCTAAGTCTTTAGGCAAATTTTTGTCTTTTCTATGAAATAGTGTAACAGAATTCACAGCTAATCTCATGTCTGTGTATGCCTGACTGATGACAAAATTACTATGTATACAGTTGTGTCAGTACTAATAAATTCATGACCACTCTGAAGAATGAATGACGAAGAGATAGGAAACTCTTCCCTTCTGAAAGGAAGGCAGTTTATACTATATGTTCATATAAACGATGTCACCTCTCAGCTATCTATCTGTCCATCATATAGTCCATCATGGATCCATCTATCCATCAACAACTATCAAGCCTTTCCATCATCTACCTAATCATCAATCATCTATGTATCTATTATTTAACTTTTTTCTCTTTATAATTTATCTATCATGTTTTTTTGGATCCATGTTCATATCAATAAATCTATGTACTATTGATCTGTTCATCAATGAATCTAATGATTTATTCTTCCTCTTTTGGGGGTGATTGTTACTGAAACATAACTTAGCATAGACATTACGTGAAACAGTTTGGAGACTCTTCTAAAACATAAATGTCCTGCTTCCATATGTTCTAACAATGATCCAAGGCTAGGTGCATATCCTAAGGCAATAAAGCCAGTATGTATAATGGATACATAAGAGCTGGTAGTGGAACTGAATGGTTAACTCTTGTCTCCCCTTAGTGGACCCAAGAGCTGTTCCTAGGATTCACCCAGGTCCAGTAGCTCTGGGCCTGTAAGCCCAGCATCAGGGAAACCTATGCCTCCTTCTGGCCTGTGTGGGGAACTGCATGCACACGTCACACATTCTTACAAATGAATCACAAAAATAAAAACCATGATAAAAACTGAAACCTTCAGAGAAAACCTACAAAGAATAAAAGGAACTTAAGTGACTACATGAACCCAGGGATAAGAAATTTTAAAGTCATTCCCAAAATTTCAACAGTATTTTTACATGAAGGACATGTTTGAAAAGCAGGAAGATACGAAGGGAAATGAATGTCCAGTGATATTTGTTTCTTCTAAATTATTTTAATGTATGATTTTTGTGTGTAAGCCTGCTATTTGTATGTGAATATACATGCCATGGGATATGAATGCAGGTCAGAGACAGCTCTGTGGAGTAACTTATCTTTCCCCATTTTAACATGGGTGCCACACATCAAAATCAGATCTCTAGGTGTGAGCCACATGTAACTTTACCAACTGAACCATTTCTCTGGCCCTATTTTGAGGTTTTTAAAAATAGCATTTAAAACATTATATTAAATAAACAGTATAAGCAAGGTATAGGGGACATGGCTCTGATCTGAGCCCCTTCCAGAGGCAGGCTGGAAGTTCATGCAATCAAGGTCACTCTGTGGTATATAACAAGTTCAAGGTAGGCACCATTTTTTCAGGAGACATATAAACACACTGCATGAGAAATATTGAGAGTCTGATGTCCATGATACTCACTAAGAAGGGAATTCATCTCCAGATATTAGAAAAGACTGAAAGATCCATATCATTCCATTAGAATGAAATGTATGAAAGTGTCTTACTATGTTGTCATGAAGGAGACATGTCCTCCCTCAGGAGCTGTTGAACTGAAACCTAAGACATCCAGGTATTTCCTTTTGAAACCATTTCATAGTCCTCCAGTCTACCCTGAAAAAAGATAACTTTGGAATTTTTAAATTTTTGGTATGATTTTCAAAGTGTGTGTGTGTGTGAATCTCTACATGAGGGGCATTAGAGCTTCCACAGCTGGAGTGACAGGCAGTTTAGGAGCCTCCAGATGTAGAGGCTGATATCTGAACTTGGGTCCTCCAGAAGAGCTGCAACACTCCTTACTGGTGAGCCCTCTAAGATGCTCCTAAACCATTGCTGAAAGTAATTTTTATGGTTTTTCCTACTTATTTTCCTGGAATTTGAGTTCCATTTAGTAATACAATCTTTCATAAAACTTCTAAAAACCAAACTGTCTTGACTTTTATAGCTGTATTCATTAAATCGCACATCTAGAATATCCTAATCCAAGAGCCATAGGAATCAAGTTCTTTACTTTTTAATGAGGCCACTTACTATCAAAATAAATGCATATTGTCCTGTTTTTACATAAAAATGCTTAAAATTTGAGTTTTTCACAAGCAATAACCACCCTGAGTAAGTTTAGTCTATTAGTTCCTGTTCGGTGTCTGAGGTAAGATGTCACAACAAAGCCAGTTTGTCATCGTGGACACATTGAAGCCCAGCACTTGGTAGTCTGAGACAGGTCGATCTCTGTGAGAACAAGGCCAGACTGGTTTCTCCAGAACGAGTTCAAGGCCAGTTGTGGCAACAGAGAGACCCTGTATCAAAAAAAAATAATCTTGACCAAAAATAACACACAGATGAATTAATTTTGACTTATAGTTCCAGTGGGAGACCCCATAATGGCAGGGAGGGCATGATAGGACAAAGATGGATAATTAATTTTAGTTGCTCACAGAAGCGGAGAGACAGTGAGCAGGACATAGAAAGGTTATAAACTCTCACAGCTCACATCCAGCAACCTGCTTCCTGCAGTAACTTGGTACCCTCCTAAATTTCCATAAACTCCACAAAGACTGCCACTGAGTGTGAACCAAGTGTTCAAATCCATCAGCTTTCAGGGACATTTCTCCCTGAAACCATAATGCCCTGGGCCAGCGGGGTTCAATGACAGCAAGGACCCCAAGGTACCTAAAATGAGAGACAAGAAACACAGAGACATACAGCTTGGGAGATCTCTCTTCAAACCGCCAAGCTTTACTTTTTCTGCTGGGTTTATGTCGGAGGCCACAGGTTAGAGAATAGCCAGCTTGTAGCTTGATTCCATCTTAGAGAAAAACAGCCCTGGGAAAAATCCTCCCTGTAGCCACCAGCATGTATGATAAGCTCAGTTAGCCTTGAGTTAGGAAGGCCTGAGAGAGGAGACACTTTTATCATAGCGCAAAGCCCTTGTTTCTCTTCTTAGTCCCATCTCTCCTAACAAACACATAGCTATTCATTCTCTCCTGGCAAACATATTGTTATTCATAGTGGGCTCTGAAGGTCAGACATAATGTTTCCTAAGCAACGGTTCTGGCTCTATTAGTCACCACAGTCCTGTGTAAGTGCATTTTTGCCCCCACCTCCCCAAGCTTGTGTATTAAACCCAGAAACAACAATAAACTGCGCAGCCTGATGAGATATTTCCCTTGCCGCCAGGTTCCATGTGTGTCTATTTGTTCCTTATCATTTCAGGTGTCCTAGGGTCCTTGCTCACTGTTGAGTCCCAGCAGGCTGGGACAAATGGCACCCAACATGGCCTGAGACCCTCGATTGCCTGGAACGTCACTCATCCCAAAGGAGAGGGGCCCCTGCACTGAAGCCACCGTGCCCACAGGGAGAAAGCAAGGGCTTCCTGTGAGATCACCACAGCCTTACCCAGCTGTGAGACAGATCCGAAAATGACTTCTGAGTGATGAAATAAAACTTTTTTTCTTCTTTTTTTCTCTTTCAAGTCTGCCTAATGAAGAGAGATAATTTTCTCTTATCCACCTAACGAAGTGAGATAATTTTCTCTGATCCGCCTAACGAAGCAAAGTTGAAATTTTTTTTTACCATGGAACAAACCTTTATCAAACACGATCCTTTCACGTCTGGCCTGTATCAGGCACTTAAACAAACAGAACCAGGGTTAAAATAAACGTTTTTCAGCAGAGGTTGTCCCGGGGAGACCGGAAAGTACAACCAGTGTCACTTTGTAATTAATGGTAAATGATAAGTTCTACCATGAAACAATAAACAAGTAAACATGACTTCCTTGTTACAAGCCTCAAAGAGGTACATGGAGTAAAACTTAGAATAAAAGGCATCATTCAGGAGTATATTGTTTAGTCTCTGTAAATTTGTGAAATTAATAAGACTTCTTTCAGTGTTGATTTTAAGTTTTTAGTGCATTAAGGTCTAAGTAAATACACAGAGTTGTTTCAGTATTTTTGGATTTGCTGAGGTTTATTTTGTGACGCAGTTAAATTCTCCTAAAGAAACTTTTCAATTTATCTGTACCCTTCCCTTACAGCCCTAGAAAAAACAACAGCCTCTGACCTAAGAGATAATCTCCTCAGCAGGAGCCCAATTCCCTAAATAAACAAACCACCGGTTAAAGGGCCATCTCTTGAAATTCCTTCCCACTCCACCACCTCTGCTTGGCCTGCCATAGCTCCATTACTCAGAGTTTATTATCACTTCAGGGGGCAGGTTGCAGCTGTTAACCTTAACTCAAAAGAGAAAGAGAGAAAAAAAAAGAACAAAAAAATCAACTAAATATCCAAGATAAAAAGATTTTTCACCATTTATTGGCTGGCAAAGCTTGAGGTTAAACTGTAGAAAAAATATTTTTTAAAATGTAACATTTACAGGGTGTGGGTTTATCTCTGTCCTTGCGAGCTCAAGGTCAGCAGGCTCTTTCTTTTACTAACTACTTTGGGTTTCTTAACCCAGTTACCTGATAAATCATTGTAAATTCCACGAGGTTCACACATTGCCCTAGGGTGCTTTGTTTTCCCACAGCAATTACCAAGTAGGATTTCAGCCTCTCTGGAGTTTGTAATTTAAAGTGGCTCAAGGATAGCAAGCTTGCCTGAGGCGTACAACATTGTAACTTCAATTCTAGCCTCCAAACTCTAAGCTTGCATTTAAACAATGCAAGTACAACTAATCTTTTCCCAGTCAAACTGTTGTGCAACTGGTAATTTCTGTGCTATGATCTTTTGCTACACAACAAAAGTAATAACAACAAAATTAAAATTACTGTTTTCATCCCTCTAATTACTAAATTCAACAGCTCTTCTGTCCCATTTAAACCACTGAGTTTAAAAGAAATAAATCTTTGTATGTAAGTTTTTAATAACACGGAGAGATTGACTCTGGACCTGGATTGGCCTCCCCACTTCAGACTGAATTCTACTTCGAAATGTTCTTCAAAACCTGTTGTCGGATAAGGCTGGCCACCTTACCCTATAACAAATCAAAAAAAAATACAGTCTCAGTGCAAGGACATTGTGCTGTTGATGAATAACTAAGGGATGGACTAATTTCAACAGAATATTATTCATCTTCCTCCTATACTCAAGGTAGAGCTGGCTGCCAATTTAAATATTATTCTAACGACAGCTAAGCATTTAAAGTTCTTGTAAACAGGAGAGTCATATACCATGCAGTATAAAATATGTAATTGGGTGCCCTTACAGGGAGAGAGAAAAACATATGGTCTGATCTCCATATTTTAAAAATGTAATTTGATCAATATGATGACAGTCACATGGCCTGACTGCTCCCTTGGACAAAAATTTTCCAAAAGACCACACCCAGGAATTTACTGGTTCTATAAAATCCAGGAGATCATAATATTATAAGAATCTCCTGGACCATAGGTATTAATTACATGTCCTAATCTTATTGCAATTTGTTTTTATTTGGGTCTTCATTTTAAATTCTTAATAAAATCATTTAAAAAAGCTTCTCTCACAGGACTTTTATAACTAAGTTAATACATTTCTATGTCAAATTAAACAAAGACAACGTCAACATTTTAATATCATTTTGGTCTGTTTCTACTGAAAAGAATTTTAAATCTTAACCTTTAGTATGGTATTTACTGGTTTATAAAATGACTCCTTTTACAATTGTCTTATGCATTTGCTGGTTTTTACAGGAAATTATTTTAAATTCTAATATTTGTTTATATAACATCTTTATCTATTTTTAAAGGAAATTATTTTGGATTTTAACATCTTTATATAATATATTTACTGATTTCTAAAAGTAATTATTTTAAATCTTACATGGTTTTACAAAAAACTTAAAAAGGTTTTTCTAGCCATAAGCCTCCAAGACTAACTAGGTACAAAGTGAACTGATGTTTTACAATGGCTAAACTTAAAAAGCTCATGTAGAGATACAGTACTCCACTACTAAATTTTACAGGAGACAAGTTACTACCAAGAGATAGTTACAGCAATGGGAGGCAAAGAGAAATAAGAGGCTTCAGTCAATATATTGTTATATAGAAAAATAAAAAGGGGCTTATGTGTCTAGATCTTGGGATTTCGAAAATAATGGTTTAAATAGTCTAAAGAACAAATATATGTTTGACTTTTATATTAAAAGTATTAATTGGTGGCAATCCCACTTTCTCCAATGCTTTGCCACATTAGACTTGCCCCAAATAGTAAAAACCTCACAACCCACAGGAACAAACTATCACGGAGCACAATTACAAAATAAGGGGGGCGAATAGAGAGCCTGTGACCCCACGTTCACTAGTTCCAACTAGCATTGTTTAAAATTTTCAAAAATCCAAAGTGAAATCTAAATTTGTTAGACATTGAAGTAAACAAAATCAGCAACCAGAAGTACATGGCTCTGTGCTCCCTAGGGATGAGCCACATGATTTTTAGATCCTGGCAAAAAATTTAAAATATTAGAAGACCAAAAACCATTTAAATCTATTTTTAAAAGAAAGAAACTTAACCCCTTAGCCCAAGAGGTAAAACCCCCTGAGGCCTCTGTCTTCTTCAGAGGTTGCCATAGCTGCCAAAACCTACTATGGATAATGACAAAGTTCAACTTGGAATTGGACAGGACAAACCTCCAACACCCACCAACAGGCTGCGGTCCAATGAAGAATCAATTCAGACACGACCTCAAATAGCCAGCCAGACAACCACCTTCCACAGCACCGGACACTTGGTGGCCTGACCTACTTGGCCAGAGGGAACTGGGAAATTAATAGCTGGACAAATATGGGGGGACAGAATGCCTAAACCCCTGGGAGACTAAAGAAATGTGCAAAAACAGGCTTAACCCCATGTATTAATGCAAAACTTTTTCAGAGAAAAAATGATTCCAATTATAGTCCTACCAAAGTTAAATTATGTTTCAAAACAAAATACAAACAGCAGCTATGAAAAGAAAAAAGAAAGACTTAAAAACAACAACAATAAAAGTAATGTTAGTATTATGGTTTACAGGTATAGGACTGGGAGATAACTCTTTGGCAACCTCATAAATTGTATTACAAGCTCTCCGAGCTACTATGGACTCACAGGTGGTCAAATTAGAGGCATCCATAAGGTTAATACAACAATCCCTATCATCCCTAGCCAAAGTCACAATACAAAATAAAAGAGGCCTAGATTTACTATTCCTGAAAGATGGAGGATTATGTGCAGCTTAAAGGGAAGAATGCTATTTTTACATTGACCATACCAGAGTCACTCGTGATAGTATACAAAAGATCAGGGAGGCTCTAAAAAAAAAAAAAAAAAAAAACCAAAGCCTTTATGGATTCAACAGGCTGTTTATTCTCTCACCCTTGGCTTTCCTCACTCCTGCCCTCCATCCTAGGCCCTTTAATTGGTTTATTACTGGTAATTGATTTTGGCCCATGGCTGTTTAAGAAACTTACAAACTTCATAAAGAACCAGGTTGACAAAGCCATGGCTCATCCCATCCAAGTGCATTATCATTGCTTGACACTTGAGGATCAGGAATCATCAGGTGAGTGGCCTGCATGGCCCCTTTCCCTGAACGGGCCAAGCCTTGCCCTAGGCTCAGACCCAGTGCCTCTGACAGTCCCATAGGTGTTAGACAAAGTACTGCAAAGAAAAGAAGGCACAATCCTGCCTTACCGGGCTCTCTTAAAGGGCAAGCTTAATTGCAAGGAGGTACATGTCGTAAAAGCTCTCCCCCTCACATAAGACATGCACATGTATAATTGAGGGATTAAGCCAATACCCATCCCATGGTAGATAGTCAAGGTAATAGCTCTCTCTCTACCTGGTCTTTCTAAATTAAATAAAAGGAAGGAGGTGTTGTAGGCCATAGTCAGAGAATACAGCCTGACTCCATCTTAGAGAAATTAGCCCTGAAAAAAATCCTCCCTGCAGCCACCTGCATGTATGATAAGCACATTTAGCCTTGGTAGCAAGGATGGAGTTGTACTGGAATGCCATTCATCCACCTCCTTATCACCAGAGATGAGTTAGGAAGGCCTGAAAGGCGATACTTTTATTACTCGTGTTCAGTTTAAAGTCTCTGTTTCTCTTCTCTGTGCTTGCTCCCCTGGCATGTAAGCAGGTATTCATGGTGGGCTCTGAAGGTCAGAGATAGTGTTTCCTTAGCAATGGTGCTGGCTCTGTTAATTAACAATTTCCTGTGTAAATGTGCATTTTTTTTATCCTCACCTCCTCAGGCTTGTGTATTTAAACCCAGAAACAACAATACTCCTTGCAGCTTGACGAGAGACTTCCCAGGCCATGTGTTCTGCGTGTTTTGTGTGTTTGTTCCTCTCATTCCAGGTATCTTTAGGGTCCTTGATCACCATTGATCCCTGCAGGCTGGGGCACAGCAAGCCTTATATACCCTGAGGTGGGGCTTTGCAGGAGGGTAAAAGTTGAGGTTGTCAGGAGACATCTTCTATTGGTGAGACACAGCTGCAGACAGGATAAAGGAAGTTGCAGCTGGGCTAGCTTAAAGGTCAAGTTATTTACTTGAGCGTTGCAACTGACAAGATCCAGCTAGCTCTTGGCCGAGAGCCTAGCACTAAGAGAGAAGGGCATGCAGGGGGGCCAGAGCCCTACAGCCATGGAGTGCTGATGGAGGAGCCAGGCACAGAGATGATTGGGATGATCTGTGTGAATACAAAACAAGTCAATTAAAAACATACTAAATTAGAAAGTCTCATGGGTTCACCAGCTTAGCTTTGGTGGTAACCTTATGTAGGTCTGTTTTTGGCGGGTAGACCTGTGATCCTGTCTCCCCAGGAATAGTACTCCACAATAGCAACACATCCATGCACTGCAAGATCTATGGCTGAAACACTTCAACAATATCTTTAAAAGTCACTAGGAGAGATGGCTGCTCTCACACAGGACCCAGGTTCATTTTTTAGCACCCACCTGGTAATTACCACCTCTCCTAGCTCCAGATGCTGGTGATCTGAAGCATTTTTCTGACATCTGTGGGTGTTTCATGACACAGGCGCATTAACATACAGGGATGAAGTACAGTCATGCACATAAAATGAAAATACTAGATAAATCATTCTTTGAAAGACACAAGATTTAAAGATGCAATCTTGAAAAGTCACATGTAGTAGCATATAACCATAATTTTAGGATCTGAGAAACAGACACAGGCTGAACCTTCAAAGAAAAGGCCAGCCTGGGCTACATACAGAGATTCACAATAGCAGAACTACTGGGTACAGTCTCAAAGTAAATAAATATTTTCCAGTAAACAAAACAAAGTCAATTCTGAACTAAGAAGCCAGTCTATGTGATTCCAAACATCAAATGAAGA
Source organism: Eospalax fontanierii (assembly GCA_035773235.1). Taxonomy (NCBI): domain Eukaryota; kingdom Metazoa; phylum Chordata; class Mammalia; order Rodentia; family Spalacidae; genus Eospalax; species Eospalax fontanierii. Next base: position 2,298,429 of record JAJHUQ010000048.1, on the reverse strand, counting down.
CAGCAGAAATGATGGAAGATTAAGTTAATAGAAGCAATTCGTGGGTGAGATTGAATACAGATCTCTCTGATAGTGGTTCAGCAATTGTTACTTTGAAGGGATTATTTACACATTCAACCTACAGCCATACATCTTTGTTAATGTGGTCATGACATGACTTACATAAAGCCTCATTCTTCTGTTTCAGTAAGCATTAAATATGACTGGTCAATTAGAAAGCTTTATTTATGTATGAGGGTCAACATAACAGTCTTATTCTAAGAGAAATCTCTTTTGTTTTGACACAGGGTCTCAAGGAGCTAAGGCTGACCTTGAATTCATGAGGAAGCCAAAGAAGAAGACACTGAATCCTGATCCTCTGGCTCTGTTTCCAAAGTTCAAGAAGGACAGGTGCACACCACCACCCCCAGTTCCATTCTAAAATAAGAGTGGCAAAATAAACTTTTTCTCTATCAGTATGTGATGTATGAGTACTATTTTCTGCAAAATGTTTATGCCAACGCTCATTAAAATATGACAAGCCCAGATTTCTAAATGTACCCTAAACAACCATGGCTTACTAAGGATAGTTATTCTTTGATATTTATTTCACACCAATGTGTTTACAATAGGAAAACATTGTGTAAATTGTTCTGTTATTTCTGGTCATTCACTATAATACCTAAGTTTCATTTACAAAGTGTTTTTGCTTTTGTTGAATGAGTAGGTACTCCACATTTTCTTAAAATCAAATTATCCCATTTTGATTCTTTGGACAGTGTTGCAGACAGCAAGGTTGAAAAAACTGAACCACCTGAGTCCCTTTGTCACCTAAACGACCTGGAATAGGAATGTGTGTTCTCTCCAATGGTATGTTGGAAGTATGTCATTTTCTTTTTGGTTTTTATAAGGGAATATACAGTTAACAGAGTATCTTGACACAGAACAGACTTCAGACATTGGACTTGTGAATAGTATTGAGTTGTTAAAGATTGTAGGGACATTTGAAGTTGGATTAAATGAATTTTTATTACAATATAACCATCAGCCTCTGGGAAGTGAAACATGGTGGTTTGAATGATCACCATGGGCTCCAGGATTTGGACATTCTATCTGCTCTTGGTTGCACAGTTTTGGAAGGTGTAAGAGGTGTGTCCTTCCAGTTTGTCTCTCCTTCCTGTGTGTGTTTCAAGACTGGAGCCCTCAGCTTTCTGCCTGGCTCTCTTCAGCCACGCCTCCCCATTGTGATGGAATCTTGATCCTCTGAAACCATAAGCCAAATAAGCTCTCTCAAATATGCTGGTTGGTGATAATGTTTTATAACAACAACTGAAAGTAATTCATATGGAAGTGATGTTCACCTCACATTGTGACAAAGAACTGGACTCTGTAGTTTTCTTTTTTAGCACAAGGAAAAAGAACCTGGGTGATCTAGATATGTTCTGGTCCACAATCACAATGGGACTTCTTATATCAATTAAAATACTCAAGAACAGCCCCACAGATTGATCAAGAAGCTTTTTGAAGGTGACACTGATGGGAGAAAATTAACCTAATGTGGAACTAATGAATTGTGACCTCCGTATACCTTTGCTCAGTAAGTATGAATAAATATATTTCACCAGAACCTCACATGACCCAAATTATAAGTATGTTTGATATTTGTAGGAGGAACAGGACTTTGGAATTTAAATCAGTTCCGTCTCAAGCTCAGGTAAGACAAGGCATAGGACCCAAAAATCTAGAATCTCTGAGTGTCCTGGAGAATGCTGCCTCTTGCAGTGGCATTTCAGGAAGGCCTTGCTTACTTGTCTGATTCTTTAATGCATCTAAGATTGTACTGGCATCAGCATATTAGTGGGAAGTTTGCCCAAAATATTTGCTTCTTTGCAAAACACTGACTACTTAAATTTCTTATAATGACTTAAGGAGCATAACTGTGTGCTGGTGGTCTCAAATGCACCAATATGATCACTGCCAAAGGATGACGTAAGATACCCTTTGGAAACCTGTGTGTGTTTCTGGACTGGAGGTCAGTTTCTCTGGTGTAGAATTTACCGAGGCTGTGGCCATACCAGGGGTAATGAAACATAATTTCCTCTGTATCCTGAGTATAGTTTGAATCTTCTTGATGGGTCAGGAGTTCTTGGGTAAAATTCCATAAGAAATAGAAACTCACTTGCAAAACTATCAGGACTTGCTATCCCAACTAACCAGCCATACGGGAAATGACTGGTGCTCAAGGATCTATTCCATAAAGTTTCAGAATCCACACAATTCATCCATCTTGTCAATGCCTCTTTCTCAACATGAGCTTCTCAGTGCTAACAGTATTCTGTGATTATGCAAGGTGCTGAGATTGTCAGTGACACAGTGAGTCTATTCTCTTAATGAAAACCACCTATGTTATGCCCAGAGAACAGCTCCCCAAGAACCATCACAGAGTCTGGAGTGTATGCAAAAAACAAAGAGGTTTTATTCAAGCTTAAGCTTGGTTCTCCACCAACACAGGTATATCTGTTCTGGGAGCCCTGATGAGAGTGGGAAGGGGCTTTTTATAGATTTGAGCATATATTAAATTGATTGATTGCTATAAGCTGTATACTAAAATTAAAGGTGACTACGAAGCCTCTTATTGGTGGGTGCTGTTTCCAGGGTAAAAGAATATAATGACCATTGCCTAAGTCTGTTGAAATGTGCTGACCATTGTCTAAGTCTGGTCCTTAATAGAGACTTGCTAAACTTGCCTGGGCTTGTTCCTTTTACAAGTCCCATGACTGAGTCTTCTTAGAAAGGGCAAAATGGAGTCATCTCTGTTCAGTTTGATATTCTAAAGCCAAGCACTTTACAGAAGCAAAGAGAGCAGTTAATCCATGGGTTTTGAGTATAGAGAAAGGATTCTAGGGTCCCACACCCCCAAATCTAAAATGATCCAAATTCATAATTTATTTATAAAAATAAGAATAAATGTCAACCAGATGGCTCAAAACTTGTCAGTAAGACCGAAAGGATGGAGAATCATGCATGTGTACAGATGTGTAAGGCTTTAATACTATCCCTGCATGTGACCTAAGGCTTGAACTGCAGAATAGATTCTCATCTTCATGGCCGTGCCCGCATCAACAGTTTGAGGGACAGTCATGGTCATGGTTCTCACGTAATGTTTGGATATGTGTCATTGCTTCTGTTCTGACTACATACAGGAAAACATATCTTGCTAGTGGGCTACACAGTGAACGTTCAGCAAAAGCTGAAAATTTGCTTTGAGACTGATGGCAGTTTGGGGAGGTGATGGAAGTCCAGGAAGGAAGACTGGATCAAGTCTGGATGGAAGAATTGAGTCACAGGATTGGGGAGGTGGTGTCTGACCCTGAAAGGGGAGTGTTACGCTGGTCCTGGCCTCAGACTCAGTGTCCATCTCTTCTCGCTCTCCTGCTCCCTCTTCCTATTCCCTTTTACACCATCTGCTCTTCCTTAGCCTCCTCCTTCTCCCCCTTCCCCCTCCTTCTTCTCCCTCCCCTTCCTCCTCCCTTTCCTTCCATCCTGTTCCTCACCCCTTCCCATCTCCTCCTCCCCCTCCTTCTCCCCCTTCCTTCCTCTCCTCCTCTCCTTCTTCCCTTCCTCACCCTCCTCCTCTCCTTCTTCCCTTCCTCCCCTTCCCTGTCCCCCTATCCTCCTCCTCTCCCTCCTCTTCCCCCATCCTCTCCTTTTTCCTCCTCTTCCTCCTCCTCTCCCCTCCTCCTCCTCTCCTCCTGTTTCCCCATTCCTCCCCTTCCTCTTTTCTCCTTCTCCCCTTTCCTCCCCTCCTATTCCCCTTCCTCCTCCTCCTTCTTCTTGTCAGTTCTTTATACCATGTGGTCCTGCCTTGCCATAGGCAGAGAGAACACAGAGTGCAGAAACAATGAATGACAATTTGTTTTAACCACCACTGGTCATGTAGGTTACTTGACAGGGTGCTGCTTGATAACTGTTCACGAATCCCTGCGTTCAGGTGTGGCACAGCATAGGCCACACACCATGGTGCCCACTGGTAGTACCAGCACTCCAGAGACAGGCAATAGAATCAGGAGGAGTAGAAGTTCAAGATCCCCCTATGCTATATAGACATGATGAGGTCAGACTAACGAAGAATCGTTCTCAAACAAGGAACCCAACAAATCTTCTCTTCCTTTAATTATCTCAGATGTTTTCTCAGAGTGAAAGAAACAGGTCACACACTCTCCATCACTCACGCCAAATAAATGATGCTTCTGTCTCCAGCCAGTTCACATTTATTAGAGCTACGTGCATCAAAAGGACAATGGAACTCAGCCACAATATGGGTCATTCTAGTCTGTTTGATCACAAACTACTGATATCACTTATATGGAATACAAATAAGAATCCAAAAGGGAATGGAGGTATGAAGCCTTAAATGTTTGACACATCTCCCAAGCATGGGACTGTCAAATTTTCATTTGCTTTGTGAAGTTTTCATTTGTGAAATTTTCATTTGCTTTGTTTCTCCCATGAGGCCGGAAGCTGAGACCTCCATAGACATTTCAGTCCTACAGGAGACAAAGACTTTGGCTTCAGTACAACAGCATACTTTATAATTTATTTTTAGAGAGCTGTGGATTGAGGTCTAAGGAGAATTTTTCTCATCATGTTACATAAGGCATTCACATAGCTATCCCCAAATGGGTATTTTCATATTTTTCAAAGTTCTCTGTCTGTCTCTCTCTCCCCAGTCTTTCTCTTTTGTAAACTGATGATGTCTCAGCTAATATGAGCAATTATTCCCCTTACAAAAGACCCAGATTTGGTTTCCAGCAGTAGCAACCACCCTGAATTCTACTTCCAGAGGATCGAACACCCTCTTCTGGCCTCTGTAGGCAGTGCAGCCATGTGGTATACTTATATACATCCTCGCAAAACACTCGTACATAGAATATAGAAACAGATAAATTTTAATTAAAAAATAATCCCTGTGCTGTAAAAGAGTTTTATAATCTCAGCGTCTAGGTGACAAAGATAGACAAATTTCTGGTGTTACTGAGAAAACCGTAGTTACCTGTTGGGGTTCTGAGTTTTATGAGTAAAAATATTTAGACATGTAATCAAAAGGAAGCTTGAGGCTGGGTGTGGTGGTGCATGCCTTTAACCCCAGTATGAGAGGCAGAGGCCAGCTGAACACTGTGAAATCTGGAACAGCCTGTTTATGTAAGGCCAGCTGTTGCTACAGGGAGACCCTGTGTCAAATACAAGGGGGACACTGTGTCAAATATAGGGAGACCCTGTGTCAAATACAAGGGGGACCCTGTGTCAAATACAAGGGGGATCCTGTGTCAAATACAGAGGACTCTGTGTCAAATATAAGGGCCACTCTGTGTCAAATACAGGGAGACCCTGCCTCAAAAAAAAAAAAAGTTAGGGAAAAATCAACTGATTACAGCTTGAGAGGAAAATGAAACATATTAGGTGTATGGGACCCCTGGAACCCCATCTCAACCAATATCTGTAGATTAACTGCTCTCTTTGCTTCTGTAAAATGCTTGGCTTTAGAATATCAAACTGAACAGAGACGACTCCATTCTGTCCTTTCTAACAAGCCTCAGTCAACATGGGACCTGAAAAAGGAAACAAACCCAGGCAAATTTAGCAAGTTTCTGCAAATATTATAACAGGACCAGACGTAGACAATGGTCAGCACATTTCAACAGACTTAAGGAATGGTCAGTATATTCCTTTGCCCTGGAAACAGCTCCCACAAATAAGACGCTTCATAGTCACCTTTAACTAATTTTAGTATAAAGCTTATAGCAACCAATCAATTTAAAATATGCTCAAATCAATAAAAAGCCCCTTCCCACTCTCCTCAGAGCTCCCAGAATGGACCAACTGTGTTGGTGAGGTCAGGGGGACCAAGCTTAAGCTTGAATAAAGGCTCTTTTTTTTTTTTGCATACACTCTGGACTCTGTGGTGGTTCTTGGGGAGCCATTCTCTGGACATAACAAGGTGAAAATTTCTGCTGTGAGCTGTGGAGAGGAGGTCCTGCCTTTCCAGCTTGGTGTGAATACCAACAATGCTGTGTGGAAATGGGAAAAATCACTCTGAAGAATCCAAGTAGACTGAGGAGCTCAATGAAGAGTCCCCAAAGCATCTGGTCCTATGGCACACAGTTTTTACCATGCCCCTGTCTGTATTTTGTAGGTGTCACACTTATTTCTTGTCTATTAGACACATGTGATAAGAGGGAGTCTCGGGTGAGGAATGTCTTCAATCAGACTAGCCTGTGGGCATGTCTATGGACCCATTTTTTAATTCCTAATTGATGTAAGAAAGCAGAGCCCACTGTGAGTGTTGTTGCCCCTTTGCATCTGGGTCTGGGCTGTAGAAGGATGGTGCCTGGGCAAGTCCGGGGAGCGAGTCCATCAGTAGCGCTCCTTCTTGCTCTCGACTTCAGCTCCTGCTGCCAGGCTCCTATGTTGGCTTCTCTGGGACTGGACCCTATAAGCCAAACAAACCTTATTCCAACCAAGCTGGTTTTGGCTAGTGTTTTCTATGGTACCAGGAAGTGAACTAGGACTGAGGCTTGGTTTCAGCAGGGCTTACACAATGTCATGTAAGGAGGGGCTTCTCCTGGTCCCACTACACTGGCTTAATGGACATGTTCATCCCGATATAGCCTTTTCTGTTGCTGTTCTGTCACACAGGCCTCGCTGACAAGTCCCTCTGTCTGCTGGTTGACTTTTGGGTTCAGTGAGAGACTTCACTCCAAAAGCAAGGTGGATGTCTCTCAGGGAATGACACTCTAGTTTGTCCTCTGATTTCTTCACAGATGTGTGTCCAGATGTACAAAGGCACTTATACACCTTGCCCCCTCCACACACACAGGAGCATAAACACAGAGTAAAACAGTACAGCCAAAAAACTTCTCATTTAAAATATTTCCCTTGATGATGATGATGATGATGATAATGATTTTATCTAAATTTTGAGTTCTAACATTCATTTGGAATTCTTTTTCTCATTCACATGTTTAAATTGTCTATCTTTTGAAAATTTCATATGCTCTTTTAAGAAAATGCTAGGTAATCACAACACCAGTGGTCATGCCACGATGGATGAGGGAAATTTCATAATATCCTGCCTCTAGAAGAAGGGCTACCGGCAATCAATAGACGCTGAGAGATGGAGGATCAGAGTAAGGAAAAATCAGTTTCTGCAAGGACACATATAAATGAGCCATTAAAGGGAATGAGCACAAAGTGCATGTACACACACACACACACACACACACACACACACATATATGTAATCAAAGAGGAGAAAAACAAATTGAAATTGAAATGAGGGGTTGCATGGGGGATTTGGAGGGGTCATGGGAGGGATGGGGATGGTTCAAGTCCAGTACTTGTGTATGAAATTCCCCCCAAAAATTTCAGAGAGTGCCCCGGGCCAGCAGGGTTCAATGAGAGCAAGGACCCTAAGATATCTGAAATGAAAGGAACAAACAAACACACGGACCGGACGGCAAGGGACGTTTTCTCTTCAAGCCGCCAAACTTTGTTTTTTCTGATGGGTTTATATACACAAGCTCGGGGTGGTGGGGGTGAAGATGCACTTACACAGGAATGTGGTAATTAACAGAGCCAGAACTAGTGCTTAGGAAACACCATCTCTGACCTTCAGAGCCCACCATGAATAACTGTTTGATTGTCAGGGGAGAAGGCACTAAGAAAAGGAACAGGGACTTTGAACTGAACAGGTGTGATAAAAGTGTCGACTCTCAGGCCTTCCTAGCTCAACTCGGATGAGATGAGGTGGGTGCAGGACATTCCAGTGCAGCTCAGTCCATGCTACCAAGGCTGAATATGCTTATCATACATGCAGGTGGATGCAAGGAGAACTTTTCCCAGGGCTGGTTTCTCTGAGATGGAATCAGGCTGTGAGCTGGCTATTCTCTGTCCTGTGGCCTCCAACAAGAGAGAAAATGCTAGAATACTATCAAGAAGACAACCATACCATACCCAATGAGTTCGAGAGACCTGCAGGTCAGTGGTGCACATGCACATGGTATCTCTGATGCTTCTTTCAGCATGCTTTCCATGTAGATTTCCTTCCTGTGAATACCAGCTCAGGTGCCCATCACACACATTTGTGATTTCCTATCTGCTCTCTGCTTGCATTTCCCAGAGCATATAATGCATAATTAGGAGTGGTGAATGATTCATGGCCTGTACTTTTCTGTCTACTCCCTGAGCAAGATCAAGGACTCAGGTGGGAGAGAGTGCACCATTTCAGCAGGATAATCTGAGTTTGGAATTCCACCACCTACCTACAAAGCTGGATGTCGTATTTTGTGACTCTGATATCAGTGTTGCAGACCAGAGACAGACACAGTATATGTGTGTGTGTGTGTGTGTGTGTGTGTATATATATATATATATATATATATATATATATGTGTGTGTGTGTATTATATATGTATATGTGTATATATTATATATATAATATATGTATATATAAATAATATATATATTAGCCTGACATTAAAGATTCATAACCTACTGTGAGTACTATGAGAGATGTTGTCTCAAAAACTAAAGTGGAGGGGCTGGAGATATTATGGCTCATTTGATTAAGAGCCCTGGCTATTCTGCCAGGGGACCCAGGTTAGACTCCCAGCACCCACATGATGGTTAACAACCATTTATAACTCCAGCTCTTGAGGATCTAGCATGCTTTTCTCCCAGCTGTAGGCACTGGAAACACAAAGTGCAATTCCATACATTCAGGCAACACCCTCATACACATAAAATAAAAACAATATATGAAAACTAAGTGCACAGTCATTGAGAAAGACACCTAACATTGGACTCTGACCTCTACATGCACATACATTTGCATGCATGCATGCCTACACAGTTGTGCACACATATATGAACACAAGCACACACAAACACACAAAACACATGCCCCCAACCCCAAAATATAGTGCAAGTAGTCAGCTACAAGTGAAGGACTTAAAATATTAAGTAACTCAGCAGTCACCAGTGAGAAGCTACATTTCTATGAGGAAATTATTTTTTCACATACATAATTTAATACATGTTTTCTTAGCTGATGTCTCCTTAATAAGACTTCAGGGTTTTGACATCTGTATAAACTGAAATTGGAAGAAGAAAGGAAAACAAAGAAACATAATTTAACAATGTCAAATCTCACACAGAACCCAAACCTAGCCATGGTTTATTGGGTTCTTTTTTTAAAACTTCCTAGTGCCTTATGGTTTTCACTTACACATATAGAATTGAATAGTGCACAGATTAATGAACAATATGACCTTATGTTCTATTAAAAGTACCTTTTCACACTGAGTAGCGAAGAAACACCAAGGATCTGCAGTGTGCTGAAGGACTCAGTACTTTTTCCAACACAATTAAACTCCATACTCCATACCCCTCCCGTTTCATGAAATTGTTAGTGTACCTGGAACCCTAACTCAGCTATCAGCAGATCTTCCTGATTCAACAACCTGTTACCAGACAGAGTCCATGGACTAAACAGGTAAAAATCACATGTCCAGATATCACGACAGCTCAGATCAAGTTACAAACACACACTGCACAGACGTCTTATATTTTGAATCCTGAGTGTCACACCAAGTTCACATGCCAAAGGCTTGGCCACCCGGCCATTATTTAACTGGAGGTTCATGGAAGGTAGATCCCAAGGGAGGAAGTTAGGTCCCTGGGGAAGGGGGTTGAGAACACCCTTGAAGGGAGTATTGGAACCCTTAGATGATTTCTCTCTCTCCACCTCTCTCTCTCTTTCTCTGTTTTCCAGCCTTCCTGGTCACCATGAAGGGAGTGGCTTTGTGTGACCCCAGGCCTCCGCCTTCATGCTGTACCTTCTCACCAACCTAGAAGTAACGTCAACCAAGTATCCAGGGACTGAAATTTACAAAAGCACGAGCCCAAGCAAACCTTTCCCGTTAAGCTGTTTATGTCTTGAATTCCTTTTATCCCAGCATTATGAGGGTTGAAGGAAGGACGCATGCCGGGCATCAAGCATTAGGACTCAGAAGAACATGGGACAGTTGAAATATTGAAATGGTTGGCTTCCAGAATGGTCCGCAGCCAACTCTAACCCTCCCTAGATTTGTCCGGTGCGGTGCAGGCCTGCTTACTTGAACAGTCTGAAGTCAGTCTGAGGGAGTGGTAAGGAAAGACTGAGGAGTCTGCTGCTTCCCAGATGAGGTCCCCAAAGGCCCCATACAGATCGGACTTTGAAGAAGCCACTGCCTTTTTGTTTTACCCTTGTTCATTTCATGCTGTCAGGAGAACGTGCACTCCCAGCTACCAGTAGGAGGCTCTGTCTTCTGCATCCTGCCTCTCTTCAGGGCCAATCACAAAATGGCTGAGGCCGACAGAGCTTTAATCAAGTGCGGTTACTGCTGTGAATATCCAGTCTTTGAGAAGGGAGAACATTTTTCTAAAGTTGAAAGTCGATGCACCAATCAATAGGAACAGTGAGGTGCGCTTAAAAATAAATAAATAAAATGAAACTAGCTGCGGGTGGAAGTTTTAAAGTGATGTTCTGCTTAGCAACTTGGAAACTAGAATATTAGAGAAAATCAATAAGCATCAAAGAATGTTCTAGATATGAAACACAGCAAGACAGGGCTAAATGAAATGAGGTACAGCTGTCTTTCCTTTATTCCTCCCAGTTGAAGTTCACAAATAGAAGGAAAACAGGAAGATCTGCTCAGGCATTAGTAATGAGACTGTCTTGGTGTAAACTATGCTATTATTCCATGAAGTTCAAGTATGATCCCCTCATATGATACAAGTGGATATTAAACACTTAAATATATATATGTGTGTGTGTGTGTGTGTGTGTGTGTGTGTGTGTGTGTGTAGAAATGGCTCCACGGTTAAGAGCCCTGGTTCAAATAACACTATTAGCTGGGTACCAAGTACTCAGTCATATCAGCCCCTCAGGAATTTTTGAAACTCCAGTCACAATCAGCACTTGAAATCTGACTTTAAAATGTTAAGTGATATGAGTCCTTTCTTTAAGCAATCATCACACACAGACCGACAGCATTTAGCCATCAACTTTTTTTTTAATCAGTGCGTTTTTCTATTGAAATAATTTTCTTTCCTGTATTTGTATCACTTTAAGTTACAGTTTCTCACACTCTGTGATGAGATACTTAATTACTAGTCCTACTTAACTACTAGGAGGGATACTAACACCCTGGATGCATTCTGATCCAGTTCTATTCCGTTAGGATGTAAGAAACAGCTCTTTCTCATCATCAGGGCATCATCTATTGTTGCGTCCCCTTGTGGCTGTCACAATGGGTGCAGCAAATACAGGTCTGTGCTCCTCTTCATCCTTGTCCCTGGCCTGCAGGGATGGGAGCTTGGAAGAGATTGTGTGCATGGCTTGCCCCAACCCAGATGTCTGGCGCTACATGGAAGAGATCCTAAAGGTGAAACCGGTACCCCAGTCAGGCCAAGAAGGGTCTATAGTCGGCTTCTTCTGGTGTTGCAGCTCTTTATGGTGTTGCAGCTCTTTATTGTATTACAGCTCTTTTTTGGCACAGCAGAGAAATTGCTTTAGGGTGCTCAAGCATGGTCTGATATACAGTTCTCTCCCCAGTCAGGTGCACTTCCTCATTTGTAAAGGCCTATCACATTGTGTTATTTTCAAGCCTTGTATAGCATAAATGGGTGGTTATATGGGCGGTACCATGGGCAGTTATATGGGCAATCAAACCTACCAATCACTACAGAGGAAAAAGAATACCTTATTAGCATACAGGAGAGGGGAAGCCTTCCCTCTGCAGAAGTAACACACTGCTCCAATGGTAAGCATTTCTACATTTCATCTCATTAACACAGTACATTTCTGTTTCTTTGCAGGTTCCTCATTTCAGGGAATTCTTGTTTATCTCTTGGCACCTTCTGGTTTAATTTCACTGCCTCTAGGCTCCATTTTAGTTGTGCCCAATAATCTATAACTCACAAATCTGATTCTTTGCTAAAACGGATTTGGAACCCCCAAACTAATACCAGTATTGCAGTCTTTTGTGTGTACATGAAAAACGAGGGGAAATAACTTATCCAGTGTCCCTTGAGCTCTCCTTGGTAAACACAGGCTTTCCTTGTGGAGTATTTTGTTGATGTTCTTCTGAATTTACTTACAATTCATGATTCTGGTTACTTCGCTCCACCCTCCACTTGTGTGATGGGTTTGTGTGTACGATATGTACAGCTTCATGTGATTGTGTTCACCTTGTTTGCAGATGCATGTGCACATGTATGCATATGTGTTATGGAAGTCATGTATGAAACGTAGTTGTCTGCTTCAGTCTGTCGCCACCTTAGTTTTTCAGTGTGGGGGATCAAATCAACATCCTAATACTTTCACAGGGCAAGCACTTTACTGAATACCAACCTTCCTAACCACGAACATGTTGTTCAACTGCTGGTTAAAGAGGCTGGAGAAATGATTCAGCAGTCAAAAGCACCAGCTGCCCTTGCAGATCACCATGTTCCATTTCCAGAGCATCCACATGGTGGCTATAACATCATAACATCAGCTCTGTCTTCTGGCATCCAAGAACAGTGTCCTTACCTCTATGCAGATAAAACATGTGTGCACATAAAATATAAATAAATGAATATATGCACCAATTATTCTTCTGTTGCTATGATAAAACACTGTGACCAAGGGAAATTGTTGAAGGAAGAGATTATTGGTGTATATAGTACCAGAGAAATCAGAGCCCATCAAGGCTAGGTTTAACTGCAGGGAGGAACATTCTTCTGACATCAAGAACATGCTTCCTAAAACCTCCCAAAACAGTGGCACAAGGGACAAAATTTCCAAATACTTGGAGCCTATGGGGAAGATTTTCATTCTAACTACTACCCTCTACTCCTAATGTAGGAATATTAAGATTCCTGAGTGCAAGAAAACTGACTTGTCTTGTAGAAAGAAACACAATATGCTCCATAAGCTTGGTCCCACAAGAGTTATACTTTTTCTAAATTACTATTTTCACATCACTGTGCACAGACAGACACATAAACTGTCAAAAATTCAAAGCAAAAGCTTCAGGGATAACTCTGAAGTTAACAGCACTGCCTATTCTTGCAAAGGACCCAAATTAAGTCCTTCGCTAATAACCATCTGTAACTCCAGTTACAGGGGATCCCATACCCTTCTCTGACCTCCATAGGCATTGCACGATACCAGTGCACTTCCATCCATGTAGGAGTAACACTCATACATGTCAAATAAGTAAAATTACAGAATTAAAAATTCATGATATTTTGTTTCATGTCGGTCTTTTTGAGTGACTCTATTATGAATGAAGACGTGTGCTTTTCACTTTCCCTATGAAAGTACTTTCTAGATGTAAGTGGCGTCAAGCACCACATGATTCCTCATCATCTCCCCAATCCAATCCATAGCCTCCAAAGTGAAGATCAGTGTGTTTTTGTCACCGCCTGGTCTCAAACCTAGAATAGCACATGTGGGACATCACACTCTCCAACACGGGAAGCATATCAGTAGGAAAGCAAGATGCTCAGAGTTATTTTGAAAATGTGCTTTTTGGCCACATGCATTCATTTATATCCACAGAAGCCAAAATGTTCTTTTTCATTAGTTAATAACATCTATGGGAAATGTTGACACTGTTGAGCAGGTAAAGGCACCTGCCACCAAGCTGCCTGATCTGAAGAAATTTTCTCTACACAGAGGAAGGAGAAAGCTGATCCCTGCAAGTTATCTTCTGACCAGCACTTTGTAAATACCTATTTACAAAGACACACGCACATAAATCTATATAATTTGTAACTACTCACAATGTGATAATTGGGATAAAATATTGTTTTCTGCTCAGCTTTGACACATTTTAGTTTCCTTTCCTAGCACACATATTTTCCAAATGCAGAGAACAAAACAGTTTAGATGATCTTACAATGGAAATTTCAATAACCAATTTTTTTATTTTTAGTTATGTTTATGACTTTTTAGCTTTATAGAATTATGGGGTACAATGTGACCATATTAAACTTTGATGCAATGTGTAGTGATGAAATTGTGTTTCCTTAAGTTGTTGTGATTGGTCATGCATGTTTGGAAGTCCCCGAGTAGTCTGTACATGTGCACTGCATGGTCATTACAAATGTAACAGAATTATCTTTTTTGTACAGGAGACAGAAAGCATATTTTATCTATTTCTTGTGATTCCATGTGCATGAATGTTTGCTCTGCCTGTGATAGGCAATGCCCATGGAGGCCAGAAGGAGGCATTGGGTCCCCAAAACTGAAGTTAAGGATAGTCATTCGCCTCCAGATACATGCTGGGAACCGAACCCAGGTCCTCTCCAGGAGCAGCCAGCACAGTTCATGGAACCACTGAGCTATCTCTCCAGTCATGAGCATGTGTCATTATTTTAATCACTGGATGCACAGTGTGACCTGTCTTGGATCCAGACTCTTGCTGTGTCATTTTCAGGGGCACAGATGAACAGTGTTATCGATGTCTGAGAGGACTCTGTGCTGTCTGGAGAGGGAGAGGCCCTGTGGAAACGTTATTGCCTCTGGTGTGCTTAAAAGTTGTCTGTGTCGACTTCAAAAGTGATCCCAGATTTTTAAAACATAAAGCATAATATTAATACTGCCAGAAAGTGCTACAAAGTGAACTGGGCTCGTCAAAATCAGACCTGCTCCTTGTCAAAACCCTGTGGGTTTTTCAAGGCTAAACATAGCACTTCACCTGAGAGGTTTGTGGACTTGGTAAACTTTGTTCCAGAACGATTTGTCTTGACACACAGTCTCTTATAGTAAGTAAATGCTTTTCTCATCCTCAGACTCAATTTTGCATGTTTGATTTTAATGACTAAGAACCATTTAACTCATTATTCTGCTTAAAATAAATAGAATGAAATCAAAGAGTACCAGAAAAAATATTTTGTATGTTCTGTTTTTAGTAACTTCATGATTATAGACTTCAGCTCCTCAGATTTTTTTCGTTAATAAAAATGCATTAACAAACTAAAAATCATCTGTAGCAAAATAAAATACTGTAGTCTTTCCTGAAATCTTTCTTTGTTGTGCTATTTTAATTTAATTTTATTTTTATTTTTAATTTTAGAAGAGAATATGAGCAGATAAAAGGAAAAGTTAACAACAGAAGACATGGGGGTCACTGTTTTTTACCAAGAGAACCCCAGGATGACTTACTTACTACAGAACTGCTTACTGAGAAATAATGGCATATGTGTGACATGAATAAAAATTTCTTTTTATGGAACATTACAACATGCTGTGCTTTATCTGGGGGTAGTTTTACAACCCATTGGCCAGAGTAGTGAGTTTATAGAATCTAAAGACTTCCCTCTAGGTAGAATTCATGTTTCAACCTCCCAGCGGTAGAAGACTTCAGATTCCAGGTAAATGGGAATCATAGAAAATTCCATCGCACAGGTTTGTGTTAGTTTTTCTAGCTTGGTTGAGACAGGGTCAACGTAGCTCAGGCCTATATCAAGATTATCATCTAGTATGTATGAAATGCAGTTCCCCAAAGAAGCCGCACCCTACACTGAATCTCCTAAACGACCAGATAAGAAACTCAGTGTGTGTGCAGAGATTGCAATGTGGCTGGGCCCATGTCCCTTTCTTTTTTTCTGCTTTGAAGATATGACTTCTACCTAGGCAGAGTGCATACGCCTAAGAAGATTAAGGCACCACCTCCAGGAACTCTGTCTCTGCCCCTCACCCACTCCTGCCTGACTTTTCTACAGTTTCCTGTCCATAATATGGTGTTTTTCTGTGTTGGTTCTTACTCCCCTCATTCTACGCACGTAAAAATGCCCAGGGCAGCCAGACACTATACTGTCATCTCAGAAATAGAAAATGATGACCTGGAAACCAGTGGAGAGAAAAGAATGACAGCAGCCAGCAAGTTTCCACCTCTCTGCAAATCTGTACATTTTCAGGACAGTTTGCTGTGTGCCGGGCTCCTCTGTCTAGGTTGTTATTTATCCTATTATTTTGTAGATCAGAGACAGATAGGAAAAAGGTATCAAACTGAAGGATGCAAGGACTTGAGGCAAACACAGAGATGTCTGTGAGCTCCTGGGGTGCTACTGAGTCCTGTCAAGCCAGGCAGTGCATAGAAAGGAGATTGCTGCATTATTCACAGCATGAGAGCCTGCTCAGGCTGATTCAGCTTCTTGATAGGTACTTGAGAATAAGAGAAGACTCAGCCTTTTTTCTTGCATCTTCCTAAAAATGGAGGCAGCCCTGTGGTTTACGCAAGCATGTCACAGTGGTCTCAACCATCAAGCCTCTGACCTGTTAGAGCTGCAGTCGGGCATCTTAAAATCTGACCCTTGGAGGAGGACTGACTTTATTTGCAAGAGACTGCTTTTGGTAGCTCCTGTTCCAGTGACATTTTGCAACTGGAAATGTTGTTATGTCCAGAAAACAGCTCCCTAAGAACCACCACAGAATCTGGTGTATATGCAAGAACAAAGAGCATTTATTCTAGCTTAAGCCAGGATTCTCAGACCTTACGAATGCAGTGGATCCATTCTGAGAGCCCTAAAAGGAGGGAGTAAGAGCTTTTTATAGGTTAAGGACAAAGGGAAGTGGAGATTTACCGTGTCACTATGCGTTATATTCCAAAATTGGTTAAAGAGAGCTATAAGTCTCCTTATTGGTGGGTTCCATCTCTGGAGCAAGAGGATGGAATGCATTACTCAAGCTATTGAAATGTGCTGACAATTGCCCAAGTCCGGCCCTGACCCTTGTTTTTTTAAGTTTATCGTAATGTGTGGCTCACTCCCTGGCTGTACTGGTTTAGGCTTGTTTTCTCTTTCTTTTAAACTGGCAACTAGAGGCTTATTAGAAGGACAAAATGGAGCCAACCTGGCTTAATGTGGTATGCGTACGCCAAGCATTTTACAGAAGCGGGAAAAAAAGCAGTTAATCTGTGGACATTAGGAACAGGGAATGAATTTCTAAGGGCCTCACAATGTTGCATGGTGGCTCATGCTATCCTCCAGAGCTATACCCAGGCTGATCAGGACCGACTGCCCTTCTATGCATGCTGGAAATTACATGCTGGAAAGTCAGCACAGAGGAAGTGATTGGGACAGTATCTTCTCAGAAAGAAACTGGTTCCACATTGCAACACTGTACTCAGGGCCTCCTGTACAGATCACAGAGAAGTGATCACACATTGCAGGTGACAAAGTCTTTCTTAGTTATATTGTAAAGGCTATTCCTATACTGATGATGATTTTTGAAATTCCTATTCTTTAATACAGTTTGATATTTGCTTTGATATCTTGGCTACCACTGCTATGCCCAGAGAATGGCTCCTCAAGAACCATCATAGAGTCTAGAGTGTATGCAAAAAAACAAAGAGCCTTTATTCAAGCTTAAGCTTGGTTCCCCAGACCTCACCAACACAGTGGATCTGTTCTGGGAGCCCCGAGCAGAGAGCTTAGGAGTCTTTTATAAGTCTGCGATAAAGGAAGGTGCGGAATAACAGTGTTACATTCTGTTTGGTTATAGGAGCCTGCACGCCAAGCATATTTTAAATTAATTGGTTGTAATGAACTATATGCCAAAATTGGTTAATAGAGGTTTGGAGGTTTCTCATTGGTGGGTGCTGCCTTCAGGGCAAAGGAATGTGTTGATAATTATTCAAACCTTTTGCTAGTTTTTGTTTTAGCCTTATTTAATCTTGTGGCCTTGTGACTGATTAGAAGGAACAAAGAACAAGATGGAGTTATATTCATCCATTTTCTAACATCCTATAGCCAAGCATTTTTTTTACAAAAGGGAAGAGAGCAGTTATTGGGTTGAAAAGGGATTCCAGGGGTCTCACAACCACCTGCCTTTGTCCTAGTCTAGTATCTCCATAATGCACCTCCTTATGTCAATCTCTATGCCCAGTAGGCAAATGGGCCACCACCATCTTTGAGAGGACAATTAATAAAGTCAAATTAATGGTAAAATGCAGGTAAAAATTTATTCAATGAGGTCACATTAGGAGGAGGTACAAGGACCATCCAGAGACCATCCATAAGTCTAACAGCTGGGTTTGGAAGGGA
Organism: Eospalax fontanierii; assembly: GCA_035773235.1. NCBI lineage: Eukaryota > Metazoa > Chordata > Mammalia > Rodentia > Spalacidae > Eospalax > Eospalax fontanierii. The sequence goes on along the minus strand of JAJHUQ010000048.1, from coordinate 2,280,312 downwards.
GGTTTAATTTTAAATAGATGGTTGGGGATATCTAAGCCATCCTGGTTAGATGGGGTTTCACATGCTAGTGGCCCATGGGTTGTCTAAACTTAAGTCTCTTCATATAAGTGATCTGACAAGTTGTAAATCCCCTTCCAGGAAGGAACCACCTCTCCTCTCATCCCTAAAGCTGAGTATATGGTAGCTGGTGACTTTCCTTCTCCCAGCATGAAATTTCTGCAGAAATTACTATATCTTTACATCATTCTTTCACACAAGTGTCTCTTTACAATATCTTCACTTTCTCCAGGCTGATTCCCTTCTCATGGCAGGGGTCAGGAGTCAGGAAGTCGAGCAACAGGACCCAGGGGGATGGGAGGGGCTTTATTTTCTAATCCATCCACAGAATTCCACAGGTGTAGAAAATTTTATGTTGTTTTAATCACTGGCCATAGCAATTTGAGTTACCAGGTATCTATTCAAAACCACAAAAATGTTTACAGTTAATCCATATGAACTAATACACTGTTACCTGAAGATAGTTTTAGAAGGAACTGTAAAAATGACTCTATGTATGCATACATATTTATTGATCTTATAAATCGCTTTTGAGACATGACTATTCCAGGCGGCACCCTGAGAGGAGCTTGATAAGAAACCGAATGGGGAACATTTCTCTGAAGGGATGTTGTGAGAGATACTGACAGCACACACGGAGTCAGTACCGTCCACACATGATACCCAGAGATTGCGGATCTACAGATTTAAAAAACCATATGTTCAATATATTCAAAAGGGTGGGGACATTACATAATTAGTATAGGTCTCACCTGGTGTAAGAAATAGAATTGAAATGGACTGTCTTTACTTTCCAAAGAAGTTTTACTTTTGCAATCTAAATTGCGAGGTTTCCAGCATGAAGTACCATCTTCATTTCCTGCAGCTCCAGGTTCCTTCTCCCAGAAGGAGGCCTGGAGTTCTCTCAGAGGCTGAACTCACAGGCTAAAATGCGTAAAGTTACAGAGTGAATTCAAACTTTCACCTTACCCTATGGCTCAGTGTTGGAAGCCACAGGACAGAGAATAGACAGCTCACAGCCTGACTCTATCTTAGAGAAACTAGGCCTGGGAAAAATCCTCCCTGTAGGCACCTGCATGTATGATAAGCACATTCCGTCTTGGTAGCAAAAACTGAGCTCACTGCACTGGAATGTCCTGCACCTACCTCCTTATCTCACCTGAGATGAACTAGGAAGGCCTGAGAGGTGACACTTCTATCACTCCTGTTCAGCACAAAGCCCCTGTTTCTCTTCTTAGTGCCTTCTCCCCTGACATACAAAAAGTTATGTCAAAACTCTGAAGGTCAGAGATAGTGTTTCCTAAACAACAGTTCTGACTCTGTTAATTACCACATTCCTGTGTAAGTGCATGCTTTCCCCCACCTCCTCGAGTTTGTGCATATAAACCCAGCAATAAAAATAAAGCTTGGCAGTTTGATGAGAGAGTCTCCCAAGCCACACGTCTCTGTGTTTCTTGTCTCTCATTTCAGGTATCTTGTGATCCTTGCTCTCGTTGAGCCCTGCTGGCCTGGGGCAGCTCAGTGGTTAAGGGCACTGGCAGCTCTTAACTGGAACCAGGTTTGATTCCCAGCACCTACAGAGCATGTAACTCTCTGTAATTCCAATTCAGGGGAGTCCAATGCCCTCTTCTGGCCTCTATGGGCATCACGTGTTCATTCATGCAGGCAAATCACTCAGACACATAATATAGAGTAAAATTAAATAAATGAAATGAAAATTACAACCTTTTCTTAATAAACTGAATCCAGCTTATTCTTTGCAACAATTATTTTCTTAATGTATAAAAATACAAATGAAAGAGATGATAAAAAAGTTTTCAAAACTATGTGTTTGGTAGGCTTTTCTTAGAGCTATCTATACCACTCTGTTTCTTTCTTAACATGTCAAATGCAACTTGCAGTACTGTAGTTTGTTTTGTAATTCTCAACCATCTTTCCTTACTTTTATGATAGGTTACCTGCCATGTATGTCACGGGCTACTTCTATGACTCTGGCTTTCTTCTGAAATTCTGCATCACTAACTTTTCAGTGTTCTTACTAAAATGTCCTCTTCCCATTTAAAGTAGTCAAATGGGTTTAGAGTGTGTGGCTAAATCACTACTAATGAGGGACAACCAAGATCTCTTCTAGGTAAAGTAGAAAAGGGAAAGGCTGTCCTCTAAGGGGACACTTGCTAGAGTCAGAGTGGGTGACACTCTTCTGCAAAGCACAAACTGCTGAAGTGGTTTGGATTCCTTAATCATTTTCTTGGGACCCCAGACCCACCCCCAACACTAATATGCAAAAGGCCCCTGGGTGGGGTAGTAAGCATCTATTAATTCCATTGCTTCTGAATTCCAGGTGTTCAGTGTCACCCTTAGCTACTGTCAACCCAAAATCTGAATGAACTCAAACTTCAAAGGTAATAAGAGATAACTTGTTTGGGAACCAGATATGGGGGACCATGGCCCCGAAGTTCCAGGTTCCAATGTGGTAGCAGTTTCAAGAAGTTTACATAGTAGCAGAACAAAGAAAAGTCATAAATACATTGATGGGGACATTCAGTACACATACAGCAAAAGAAGAAACTCAGCTACACGCCACAGATGCTTCCTAATGACATGAGGCCTTCTGGTGAAAGTTGGCTTCCGGTAAGTTAACACATTCCAAATGAATGTATTTGGGAGTCACATGATGTTACATCAGAAACAAAGATGGGTAATAAGTGGCTGGTTAGGGGGTCAAGGATAACCCAAGGTAAATGATTATCAGGCTTTGCACCTGTATGTCTCTAATCTCTCCACAATCACTGAAGTTCTCATCAGTTCATCAGCCATTTTACAATATGCAGTTTTTCTGGGAAATCTCCTTCATATTATATAGCTACTCCAAGGGAATCCTGAGCAACATGATAGGCCTGCATTTTAAAATGTCCAGAGCCTTGGGGATGGGAGGCTATGATGTAGTTCAAATGATATATGAGACCCTAAATTTGACAAGAATCAGCAAAATACACCTAAAATAAATGTGTACAGATTTCTGTGTTCTTGTCATCATTTTCAAATCAGTTTTTGGCCAGTCTTAGTGTCCTATGCCTTTAATCCCAGAACTCAGGAGACCAAGACAGGGGCATCTCTATGAGGTCAAGGCCAGCCTGGGCTATGGATCTTGGGGGCTAAACATGTCCATTTCCATTTCCAATTTAACACCCAGTGCCTCTTAGGTACAAAAATCCATTTTGCAATGTATTAACTCAACACCTAGCTCCAACCCACCCAAAGCACCTCAGATAGCACCGCAACTGATACCTGAGATTTCTCTTTGGATGAATCTGCTGACCCAGTGTGTTTGAAAACGGTTTTGATTTACAACTTTTCTTTGTTCTGTTACTATGAAATCTTCACAAAACCCCTTCTGCCTTGGAACAACGAACTTGGGGTATCCTGAATCTGTGTTTTCAGGCCACAATCAATCATACTTGGCTCCAGAATAAACTGTCACTTGTATCCCCTTTGAGGTGAGGGTTGTGCTTTCTCATAGACAATTGCATTGTAAAATCTATCTTCGGCTGTATGAGAGAGCACTTGGATGCAGGGATTCCTCAAAGCAATAGTATTTGGTTACTTTATTATGTTGACACAAAAAATACAGACAAGCGTTCTCGGGGGAAATTTAAATGTGTGCTTGTACTGTAGAGGAGCTTTTTAGTAAATGGCTTTTTACCATTTACTAAAAGTCAGCACATAAAATTTTCGCACTAAAACAGTTTGCTAATAGAATGACCATTTTTGTTCTCTGCCTGGTCTTATTTCTCTTCTTAACTCTGTTGTTTCTGGCCTACCTCATTCTGGCCTTGCATTTTCTCTTGCTGATGTTTCCTATTTATGAATGAAATCCCATTTTCATAGATGCCAAGAATTTCCCTGTATTGTAGAAATATAGGCTATAAAGAAAATGTTTGTTAAAGAAAAAAACAATAAAACTCTAAAGCAAAAACATGGTGTGAAACTTCTGGTTCATTGGTCACCAACAACAGTAATGTCAAATAATTAAAAACAACTAGCTGAACAAGATAATTCTCAAAGACTGAATAAGATTTTCCTTCTTAATAGAAGGGATATAGCCTAATTACTTTAAATCAGGCTACTTTGGTCCAAATACATCAGTATGAACAGACTAAAGGTCAAGTCATTCCTGAAAATCATGAAAAAAGCAAACAAAAGTTCTACAAATCTCCAATCTGTTCTTCTATTATAAAGGATGTTTCAGTAATAGTTATTTTTATTGATAAATATTCATAATGGAAGAAAATATGGATCTTCAGCTGTGGGTCAAAGAAGAGGATGAAGGTGCTTTTCAGTGTTAAAATCAGGGTTTGTGTGAGCTTACAAGTTCTGTAAATAATAAGGAATCATATTAAAATTAATTAGGTATGCATTGACTAGCATGTGATTATATACTAAGCTATTTAACAGGAAACCCTTATTATAATCATAGCATCCACTCTTGAATGCTGAGCCATATCTCCAGTCCCCACCAGTATTAATTTTAAATTTCAATTTTGCATTACAGAACACAAGTGCATTTACACACATTCAGGCAATATACACGTACACATAAAACAAAAATAATGAATAAAATCTTTCTTATAAAAGAAAAAATAAATAAAAGACCCTGAAAGATAAAAGAAATGGAGAAAACCACCATTTATGACTGAGGGCTTTATAACGAAACACTGCAGTATTTATTTTCTTTAAAAACAGAAGTTAAAGACTGGTTTTTAAAGAGGTTCTTTGCTGCTATACCTCTATGTCTGTCACATAAAATATTGGCTGTTTTTCCTTTTGTTTTTTTGTGACATGATCTCTCTGTAGTTCCAGCTGACGTGGAACCTACTACATAGACCAGGCTTGTTGGGCCTTAAGAAAACCTAATTGACTGGTTGGCACCTTGTAGCTTGGGCAAGATGGCACTGAGAGGAGGTAAAACAAAGACCAGTCAGAGGAGATAGGCACATACCACACATACCATGGTAATCAGGTGAACTAGGAACTTAAGTGCCATTGGAACAGAATTACTTCCTCCCTCGTGAACAGCGTGTGGAAAGTTATAGCCTCTATGTAAAGTGAAAGGCATGATCAAAGTGACCAGTAAAGTAATTGGTAGAAACTTTCCACTGTATGCTAATACCTGTAACTCTGGAGCCTTTATAATGTTCCTGTTAAGTTCAGTAAATGGCTTCCTGAAGTACTACTGAAGAAGTTACATCATTAAAGCTGTATCATCAAAAAAGCTGTCTATCTGCATGCTTCTTTGGTCAGATGGTGGCCCCAGTTAGGTCTAATTGTTTCCTGGAGTGAGCCAGGAAGCTGGGAACAGGCAGTCTGTCGCACCCAACCTCCTTTTGCTCCCCTGAAAAGCCCTCTCCTACTGTGGGGAGGGGGCTGGAGCAATCCAAGAGAAGTGGGACACAAGCTGAGCACCTCATCTCCCTCCCCATTCTCTCCCACTGGGCGGGAGACAGGGAACTTGGAGAGGGAGTAGATTGGCTGGTGTCTGTCACTCCGCCATGAGAGAGAGCAACACAGGTTGGCCTCTATCTCACAGAGAGTACCTATCTCCCTCCAGAGTGCTGAATCAGGGGCAGGCACTGGCACACTCAGCAAATATTGACATTTGTAAACAATTTCTTTAAATTTCATAAAGATTTATTTAAAATTAATTTTAACAAGTTTTTAGCTCATAAGTCCAACTAGTTTTAACCTTATAATAATTTCACCGTGCAATTTCAGTTGACACCATTGGGAAATTTTTGTGAGGCTGCCTGGTTCATTATCTACCATCTCTTATCATTGTGATTCCCAAAAGCCACTTTTGTTTAACTTTGAGAAGAATGCTAACAGATACAAAGCAGAATGATCATGTTTTTTTGAGAAGAGTCTTTTTTTAGTGATGACAATATATTTAATAAAGCTTAGTTGAAACCAAATAGTGCAAGGGTTTATTGTGTGTCATACTTTAACTCCATCAATCTAAATAAGAAAAAATGAGGATTTTCATTGTTATTGGTGTGTAATGTATCAGTTACTTAACCTGTTGCTCTGATACACATCAGAACAAAAAAACTGAAGGTGTAAAGAGCATATTTTGGCATATGGTTCTTGGGACCTGGGAGGAAGGGATAACCTGAAGCTGGCTGGTTGCATTTTCACCTATCCACAGAAAGCCTACAGAAAAAGAACAGGAATAGAGTAACTATAAACCCTCAATCAGTTAGTTCCTTCCAGAAGGGCTCTACCTCCTATGCATCCCATAATCTCTAAAAACAGAATCATGAACTGTTGAAGAGGCACTTGAATACATGAGTCTGTGGTGGATACTTCTCATTCAAACACTATATAAACACCTGATGTTCAAATACAAAGGTATTCTTTTCTTTTTATCAATCGAAAGAGTAATTTAAGATATTTATTATTTCATTAGCACTAAGGTTCTTTTGAAAAATGTCAGCTTGACCACAGATAAAATCCACTTAGAAACCTTTAAAAATAAATTGAGAAAAAGCAAACATCTATTCGTTATTACAAAGGCCACTTTTCCACAGGACACAACTTTGGTTCTAAGAACCCACAAGGTGGCCCACAACAGTGCATAACTCCTTTTCCGGGGAACTTGATGCTGTCTTTTGGCTATGGCTGGTATTGCATGCCCATGATGCACTTACATACATGCAGGCGAAACATTCATACATAAAAAAGACTTTTTAAACATGTTTATAAAAGGTTTTTGAAACATCAATAAATAAAACAACACAGAGCCATTCTGACATTTCTTTTTCAAATTATTACTGTGTGTGTTTCTGACCTGGACGTGGTCATGAGGGTGCTATTCTGCACGTTTGGAAGTGAGGACAGGTCTGCATAGTCAGTTCACGCCAATCTTTCATGGATTCTGAGCATGCAACTGACATCATCTGGTATGACTGACAGGCCCTTTCACTCCAACAAAAGAATAGCTTTCCACACTGTCCCCTATACTGAGAACACATGTTGGTGCCTGGCAAATCTTACATTAATCATATATGTCAAAGGTAGCTATTATTCACATTGCTGTGAATTTAATCAGAGAATTGCTCATGGTGAGTAAGACAGAAATACTACTGAACTTTTCATTTTGAGAAATAGGAATAATAAAACCAATATGCCTTTGCATCTTCAGCTATGAAAACTGTCACAGAGCCACACGTGCATGCTTTAAGAGTCACAGCTTAGCTGGAAGGACTATTAGGATCCTAGCTCCTTAGTCTCTTATCTCTCTCTTTCTCTCTCTCTCTCTGCTTCCTGTCTGTCATGAGATAAACAGCTCTGCTTCCACATATGATTCAGACCATGGGCTAATAACTCTGAAACCATGAGTCAATACAATTTTTTTCTGCTTTAGCATTATTAGCTACCATGTTTTGTTATAGTAATTGCAATGAAAAATAGGAACTAATTTGAAGAAATTACATCATTGAGGATGTGTCCAGATAGGAACTCTTATCCCAGCACCCCCCCACCGTCAGCTTTGCCCCAACACATACTCTCACCACAGGCTCTGAAAAGATGAACAAAAATCAACCTTCCCTCTTTTGAGTATTTCAGAGATAGAAGGTGAAGGATTTGCCTAAATTAGCTACATGAAATCATGGTTCTCACCAGGCTCTTTATCTGCAGAAGTTAGGCTAGAAAAGAAGAAAAGATTGGCGCCCATCAGCTGGTCAGCACACAAAGTTCATCCAAGTTCCATTTCTGAGTCTGAACATAGATGACGAGGTCAAAAACCCAGGAATTCAGGTCATGTTGAAAAACAGAAAAGAACCTGGAAATGGATTCTCTCCTAGAACATGCAGAAATATCCTAATTGTCTACAAGCATCTTTGGGGTGTAGTCTGCCGTTATAATATGTGCTTATTTTTAAAAGCATATTAATTCAATAAAATGATAGGTATTGGTGTGAATTTTTTAAAACAAGTTTTTAAAATTTATTTATTTTTACTTTAGGTGTATGAGTGTGTATTGCCGACATGTATGTAAGTGCACCTGTGTTATGCAATGCCCACAGAGGATGGAAGAGGGTGTTGGATTCCCTGGAAGTGGAGTTACAACAGGAGTTCACTCAGTCTATTGATAAAAACCTACACATATTTCATAACTAGACTCCTGTGACTAGCACTAAAGTCAGTGCACATATGTACATATGTATCTAGTTATTCCTATTGCATGTTGTGTGAACCCAAAGCCTTGTTAACTGATGTTTAGTCAACTGCTTTGATTTGAATATAGAGTTGAAAACTCAAAGGCCATACTTTATTTGATAGCTACATCTTTTTAAACGCCAACAAAACATTGCCTTTACATTCAGCACAAGGAGCTAATTAGAGAATTTTCAAAAGAATCCAACATCCTCACCATCAGGGAAATGCAAATTAAAATCACTCTGAGATTTCATCTTACCCAAGTCAGAATAGCTGAGATCCTAAAATCAAATGACAACACGTATAAACCTATGGTAGGAACCAGCTATATTATTCTTAGGCATATTCTTAAGGACTCTAAATTCCACCACTGACTTGTGGCCTTCTGTTGTCACCATAGTGAGGGCAGGGACATGATTTTTTGTTTTGTTTTCAGAGAACTTCTCACTATGCAATCCTAGCAGACCCAGTACTGATTATGTACATCAGAGTGGCCTTGACCTCAGAGACCCTCCGTCCTCTGCTTCCTGAGTGCTAAGACTAAAATTTGAAAGTAGAACCCAAAGGCACTCTGAGCTTCTTTCCTTTGTGCATTTGTAAAATTTCTGTAATCTGGAGTTTCAGAGTAAAACATTTTCTGGCCATACTCAAAGTCAATACCTACTCATTTTGAACTTGGATGAGCTGTAAAGTGAATTGTAAAATAGTGTCGCTTTTCTGTAAAATAACCAGCCTTCTTTGTCTTCTCATGCCTTTGAATACAGGATACAAACCTAGGTACAAATGATGTATTTCTGTCCTATCAGTTAACACCTTCAGACTGAAATACAAAGATTGATTTACACAGCCCAAATTGGGGAGACTCCACAGGAAATATTCAACATGCACTCGCTGTAAATGAGAAAACAATGTAATGTTGCAAAAGAAAAATAGACCATGTTCTCTTTTACCTTTTTATTTCAGTTCTATTTTTAATAGTATTTTTTTTTAAGACAAGGTCTTCCTGTAGCCCCAGTTGGCTGGAAACTTATTGTGTAGACTAGGCTGGCCCTCTCACACAGACTTTTGCCTACTTGAGTCCTGGAAGTGAAATCATGGGACTCCATGACACCGTGATTTCTTTCAAATAGAACATAATTTTCCAGATCCTGCCAAGCATTTTTTAATTCACCATTTATGTGCACATAAGCAATTAAATAGACAATGTGTAAAGGAGACAAAATGTCTTGTAAATTGTTTTTTTAAGTCATATATTCTTTTAATCCCTATGCAGTATGAAAAAGGGAGAACAAGGTGGATGGGCTGCCAATGCAGCTTTAGGATGTATGATTCCAATCTGAACTATCAGGGTAGGGAATGTGGGCACAGATCGGGCAAGATAAGCACCATTCCCTGCAGCTGCATTTCCAGAGTCCATAGTGGTGAGTCCATATCTTTTATTCCATCACTTGGAAGGAGGAGGATCTGAAGCTCAAGGTCATCCTTTGCACCATAGAGAGTTCAAGGTCACACTGGACTACATGAGTCCATGTCTCCAAAAGAAAGGTAAAATATGGTATGGTCAGGAAATGTACAATAAGTGTCAATGTTAGCTACACAATAAATACAAAGAGAAAGCATGTAATCACGAGCACTATATATTCATAGAATGGCTGAATGAGAAGCAATTTTTTTCCAGGTTGCTTCAGAGAAGGAACCAGAGAAAAAGTGAAAGAATTTCCCCATAGGGTCTCCAAGAAGAAGAAGTCCACAAAAAATGGAAAGAATTTCCCTTTAGGGTCTCCAAGAAGAAGTTCATGAAGCCAAAGCTGGCCTCTAACATTGGAACATTAGTTGCCATGTGAGAATTATGGCACATTACCCTCTCCCTAAAATCTCTCTCCTTGTGATCTATAATTTCTGGATCATAATGTTTAACAACACAATATGCATATCAACTCTTTGCTTATTAAGGTAAATATATTATGCGTAATGGTGGTGTATGCACCCTCGGGCATGCAAAGTGTATCTGCGTGCATCTGTGTTGTGTACTTGTTAGGATTGGAGATTATGCTTGCCAGCATATGAAGGTATGGATTCTAGTCACGTCTTTACCTTACTCTTTGGAGGCATGGTCTTTTCTCTCTACACTTGAAGCTCATCATTGGGGATAGAGTTGTTGGACAACAACCCTCCAAGATCCACCTATTTTCAGCTTCCATTGCAGTGATTAAAAGTACCCAACACCACATCTGGCTCTTTAGGTGGTTTCTGGTGATCCAATCTCAGGTACCAAAGCCATGCTAATATGCACATTTAATCCCAGCACTTCGAAGGCAGAGGTAGTGGATGGATATATATTTGAGGCCAGCCTGAACTATGTAGCAAGTTCCTGGGCACCCAGGGTACAGGTATACCCTGTTACCCCACAAAAAATGTATGACATGAGGAAACAAAGTCCATATATGAAAGTCATATATCTAGATACTAAAATCTTAATCAGAAACTACCAAAATGAATGGTTCACATGTGTTAACTCTTTATTTTGTGGCTTGTAGCCTAACCTTGTTTTTACATATTTTATTAAAATACATAGAAATCCATATCTCCATTTTTAACATAATAAGGATCTTCTGAGATGCCTATAGAAAGAATAAGTTTAGTGTGTTAATTTTATTGTTTCTTTTACAAAGCTATTCCATTTTATTATGCTGCCTATATTTTCATGTGTATTGGCTTTATGATATTTGAAGTTTGTGCATTTATTTATTCTTATTTTTGTTAAAAATGATTTTAAAAATCTATTCACATTTGCATTTTCTTCCTCAGAGGGCCCTGATTCTCGTTTAAAAAAAAAAATAACTTACTTTGATGTTTTACATTTGCATGGAGTGAGATAATCCCTTTCTTTCTGGAGAATGATTCCGTTGCCCAGAAAGCCAAGTCAAGTGGAAAGAGTTGTCACAAAGGACTCAGACTCACTTTGTGCTCCAAGATAGTAAACACAGGACAGTAAACGTTCATTGCTCTTGGAATTGACCAATTGACTGTAATTTGAGCAGCCAGTGTTGAGTGTGGGGTGGGGCAGAGTCACGGAGAACGTTTGCCTTCCTCACTCAACACTGCTATTCCCTGCTCATAACTACGTGGGTCTTTATTAAGTTAAAAAAGGTGGAGGCAAATACTTCAGCAGTAGTTAGAAAGGCATTCCAAGATGTGTTTAAGGCCCTCCTTAATTAATGTGTTGACACTGACGGGATTATATTCTCTTCATGGCAGGCGAGTCTATTGGATGCTTCAAGCACCCTACTGAGAAGTGCTGTTTAAGCACAGTCTGTCGTCCAGACTGTGAGCAGAGTTCTGATTCAGGGACCTCAGCTACAGGTGCAGTTTGACAGCATCCTTAATATCCTGCCGAAGGGTGTTAAATCCTGTCACTCTTTGAAGTGGTGGAATGACCATTGCTTCTGGAATCCTTTTAAATGGCTTCTGTTCTTTTGAATCCACTAGCTTAACTGCACTTTCTCCACTGAGATGGAGATAGGGTCAACATTATGATTGTCCAGGGGAAACTGCAACCTTCAGCAGTTCCTCTTTCATGCACTGAAATGCTATGAAAAATTTGGCAACCCAGAGTCAGAGCCGATAGTAGTTTTGAACATATGTGGTGTGGACTGGTAGCAACCTGAAACCAGACATGGGGGGTTCAGTACAAGAACCCCAAGGAAAGTAGAGGGGTGCAAGGTGCTAGACACACAGTCCTATGGTTTGGATGCTACATGTTCCCAAACCCATGTTCAAGCTCGGTCCCCACTGCAGTAGTGTTGAAAGTTGAGGCCTTTGGAAGGCAGTGGGATCACAAGTGTGTTGATGTCATCAATAGGTTAATCTATTGGTGGAATCCCAGTTTATTGAAAGCTGTGGTTTAATGGCATTTCCTGGTTAGTCAGAAATAATGGGTATTAATGCCAGATAGGGCACCTGTGATGGACCAAGAAAGAATTCCAGGCATGTGGAGCTTAGTGAACCTTCACTGGGTGTTCCTTACAGGATCATGTGTAAGGGGTTACTGACAGGATTATTAGGATCTCAAAGCAATCACCTAACAGAGAAGTACATGCAAACTGGGGGATAACACATGTAAGATTTATCCCCAAGGCTCCAAGCTCAACTTGTACACAAAAAATGAAAGTCTCTTCCCTGACAGTCCATGTCCCCAGGAATTGCCTACTGAATATGTAACTTGGGTCTACAGGGTATCTGTCAATTCTGCACTTCCTGGGGCTGGGAAGCATCAGGAGCTTTCTGGACCTTGTAAGGTACCTTTATTTCCTGAGTCTGATAAACACCCAGCCCTCATCCAGGAGCAAAAGTGTCAGTTCAGGGGAAATGTCAATACAATCAAATGGCCATTACAAAAGGAAGTAAGGAATTGTAAAGGTAAGGCTTGCCAGCCACAAGTCTAAAATATCTATCTATCATGTATCTATCTAATCTATCTATCTATCTATCTCTTTATGTATCTCTCTACCTAATCTACCTATCTAATTATCCATCTATCCATCTATTTAATCTATCTATCTGTCTGTCTATCTATCCCTGTCTGTGTGTCTATCTACCTATCTCTCTATCTGTCATCTATCTACCTAATCTATCTGTCTATCTGTCTGTCTGTGTGTCTATCTATTCATCTATCTATCATCTATCATCTATCTATCTATCCATTTATCTGTCTGTTTGTCTATCATCTATCTATCTGTCTATCATCTATTTGTATATGCACTGGTGATCTAACCCAGGTCTTGAAAGTGCTACTGCCCTACACCACAGAGCTACACCCATCCCCTTCTTTCCATCTTCTAAGTTGACATGGTCAGGTGTTTTGTGACAGCAAAGAAATAATGACTAACACAATTATTGCTTCATCCAAATTCACAGTAAATGCTAAAACAGCATCTGGCCATCGGAAAGGTTCCGCTGAATGTAGTGGTAAATATCAGGAATTCCAGCTGATGGGAGGTGGAGACAGGAGAATTATTGTTTGAATCTAGGAGCTTTTGGCTAGTGTGTGAACCATAATGAGAGTCTACTCCAGTGTAAAACAAACAAAATAACACAGAAGTCTGGTTCCAGGTGAGCCTGCACATCTCTATAATGATATATGGATCATATTTGTTCAAAGATTTCCCATGAAATTATATTTTCACTATTCTACTTAAAGGAAATTAGGATGGTGAATGTTAATTGTCTGTGGGAGAGTATCATTTGAAAATGGACTTCTGAGTGTCACTTAATTATGTATGACAGCATTTGCTAGATTTTAAGTTATATTTATTTAATATTTGTCATCTTTTTGTATATTAATGTAATGCCTCCATGGAGCTTGGTGTACCTTAGTCATGTGCAGTACCCTCAGAGGTCAAAACAGGCCAGAGGATTCCCTAGAACTGGAATTACAGACAGTTTTTAGCTGTCATGTGGGTGCTGGGACCCGAACCCAGGTCCTCTGCAGGAGCATTTAGTGTTTTGTAAAATTCTTTTATTGTAGCATGAAGAGACTAAGGTAGACATCTTGAATACAAAGTATGTTGATACATACACACACACACACACACACACACACACACACTTTTCTCTCAGCGTTGAAGATCTCTTTCCTAAGAGACTTTGTCCTTAGGCATCTGTATAAGTTACTTTTCTGTCCTGTGATTGAGCATCATAAGCAAGGCAACTTCTAGAAGGAAGAGTTTATTGGCTAATATGGATCCAGGAGAATGAGCACATTATGGGTTGCGAGGCATCAGCAGGCATCCAGAGAAAAAAAGCTTGGGGCTCATGTGTTTAGGGGAATCAGCTGCAGATGGGGCAGGGCTATGAACTCTCTTTATCAGTCCCCAGTGACGTGCATCCATCATCAAACTGCACCTGCTAAAATTTCCTGGAACCTCTCTAATGCTAACAAACCAAGTGTTCAAATGCTTCCAGCCTTTGTAGGACACTTCTCAATTCAAAGCATAGATAGCATCCATCGTCTGAACCAGAGAAATTCCCCAATTGCAAGTTATGCATAGAGTATATGTATAGAATACAGGAAGTCCAGCACGGGCTGTATCCTGATGTAAAATAGTAGACTATCCAAACATAGCCACATCTATTTGAAATATACTACAAAAATATATGGTCTATATTCAAAGCACTCATCTATTTAAAAATTAAATAACCAGGAAAAGAACATAAATCATTTCATTAATTATTAGCTAGCCCTGATCTAGTAGTGTGTGTATGTCACAAATATACTTGACACATTAGTTTCTATCATCTTTTTCATTTCAGGAGTTGAATGTGGTTATGTGAAATGTGACACTGATGGACAGCACTTACATTTCTATTGGATGTTCTGGAATGGAAATGTGTACCAATAGAATTATTGCACTTTGGGGAATTGAGGCATGGCTGAGTGGATAAAATATCTACTGTACATGCCTGAAGATAGGAGTTCAAATCTCCAACAGACACATACAGGTACTGTGCACCTTATTGCTAGAGAGAGGAGATATGTGGATCCCTGGAGTACACTGTCTGGCCAGTCAACTGAACTGTTGAGTTCTGGGCTCAGTGAGAGACCTAGTTGCAAAACAAAAAGAGGAACACAAAAGAAGACCCCTAACAGCAGCCTCAGGCCATCACAGAAATATGTACGTGTACAAGGCAAGCAACTCCAGATACCCTAAAGGGATGGCAGGTGTCTGACCTGCTCTGCCTGATGTGATAACCTGGCCCCAGGAAGCTACTGTAGATATGAATCTTCCTTTCCCCCACCCAAGACCAGAACCAGGTTTTTGGGTTTTGTTTCCTCCTTCCTGAACTTCCACAGCCTTCCCACTCTACCCTCAAACCCCACTTTAACATTCCTGCCTTCTGTAATGGTCAGGAAGGCCTCCCTATATAAACCCCTGTATTGGCTCTAATAGCCGAACTACCCAGCGATGTAGTATCCCGGGAGGGAACTCCTCCCGCAGCACTCTGAGCCACCTGAGGTCCCGTTTGATTGTCCTCCATTCTCTGGCATGGCTGGAGCACAACAGCAGTGCTGGAGATGGAGACGCACCCACATGTACACGTGGTCATGGGCATCTGCACACACACATAGAAGTATGCACACACACAGATTCATGCACACACAGAGGTGTGCACAAACACGGAAGCATGCACACACACAGAAGAAAGCACACACAGACACATGTACAGAAGCTCACAGATTCATGCACACACAGAAGAATGCACACACTCACAAAAGCATGCACACACACAGACTCATGCACATACACAGAAGCATGTGCACACACATACATGCATTCACATGTACACTACCCACACACATACAAAAAATTACAAAGGGATATAATATTTTTGCACTAATCAAGAATTTAATTTTTTATTAATGGGTACAGCTAAAATAATATAAATTGTTTACCACTGTGACAAATACTAGACCAATTATGTAACAAGATCACAGTGGATTACATGAATTGGCAAAATTATTATGTATTAATTGCCAAAAATATTAAGAATGTTTTAGGAGTTTGAAATCTAAGTATCTTGATTTCATCCTTACTCAATACATATCCCTTAGATGAATTATGAAAATTAATCTAAAAATACTGTGCTGGATGCTTTAGTGTCAACTTGACACACCTGGTTTGAGGGTGTGGGCAGTGCCAACCCTGGGCAGGTTGTTCTGTATTTTTTAAGAAAGGAGGCTGATCCTAGGCCAGGGAGCAAGCCAGTAAGCACATTCCTCCACAGAACCAAGGTCTGTGGTTCCTTCATTGGGGTTCCTCAGTGATGAACTGTGCCCCGGGAGATGTGAGCCAAATAAGCCCTCCCGGAGTTAATCTCGGTCAGAGTGTTTTGTCGCAGCGATTGACACAAACTAGAATGGATACCATGGGATTTTGCAGAGTATAAAGTCAGTGCTTCCGATTCTTGAGTTGGGGGTGTTACACTTATGCCAGTTAAAATGTGAGAATGGTGGCTAATCACAGTCCACTTCATAGATTTGCAAATGCTTATGAGACACACTTGGCTATTGCTGTGACGATGTTTCCTGAGCTGCTTAAATGTGAAGGGAAGGTTTGTCCTACTGTGAGCGGCTCCATACCATGCCCTGGGGTCCTGAACTGCATCAAAGGCAGGAAGTAAGATGAGAACCAGCGTTCTTCTCTCTTTCTCTGCTTCCTGACTCTGGGATGCAGTTGACAAACTGCCTTGACTTCCAGTGCAATGCCTTCCCCATCACGGCAGATGGCGGGCTGCACCCTGAAACTGGGAGCCACAGGAAACACTCCCTGCTCAGTAAGGACGGTCACAAAAAACAAATGATGGAAAACGATTCCAGTCCTCACTGTGCCTGACGACATCTGTGTTTTCAAATCTTTAAATACTGAAAAGAACATACTCGGATCTGTCTTAATTAGAATACACTTAATTGTGGGTATTCCCAAAATGTCCATTAAAGACACAGTCACACTAGAAACTTCCAGTCATCAGAACTACATCCTAACAATGGAAGCAGAGATGTCCCATGCGACCACAACTCCTATAAATTAGAAATGTGCCTTGTCATTCCTAGTAGACTATCCAGAAGTACATCTCTCTGTTACCTGTGTGGTGCACAGCCTTACACCACTGAGCTGGTGATGTCACTTGCTCCTTAGAGTGCCTGTCGAGCATACCCAAAGCCCTGGGTTCCACCCCCAGCTATGATAGCAGACATCTGTAATCCCATCCCTAGGAAAGTTGAGGCAGGAGAATCAGAAGTTCAGTCTATCCTTAGCTACATAGAAAGTTCAGGACCATCCTGGGCTGTATGAGAACCTACCTAAATAAATAGCATAAACCTCACAACAGTAATTTGCATTAGCAATTTACCATGAAATGGCCTTCCAGCCACCACCTGCCATCCCTCCCACATGAAATACATATATTTAGAATATATATTGAGTCCGGAAAGACTCATGTGGAGTCTGCTTTCTATATCCTTGGGGGTTGCATATTCAACCAACATTTTTAAAATCATGTATTAAACATTCAAAGACATTTTTCTTGAAACAATAAAGTAGCACAGGCACTGATACATACCAGTTACATTCAGTTCAGTATTTTAAGTGATCCTGTGACTTAATGCCCACAGGATCATGTGTGTGCATTAGATCAAGTACTATGTTATTATTCACAAATAGCTGCAACATTTGAGAGTTTTAGTAGTCATGGAAACTAACATACATATATATATATATATATATAACATAAATATAATATATATATGTTATAGTGGTTCAACTAATACTTCAGATGTGTGTATTTATATATGCTCACATGTATTAAAATATGTATGCATTATTGATGTATACCAAGGAACATGTATACACATGTATATAAAACTTGATATCAATCCAGTATTAGCATGAGTTTCTTGTATCTTTCTCACCTAATTAAAACCTTGCATACATTTGGTGTAGCTTTATTCCTCTTACATGCATGCAATATGGCACCCAGTGTCCTCCTCACAATGTAGAATTTGCAAACTTGAGTAAGTGTTAAGCAATGGCCATCCCTCCATAGACTTCTTCCCCCGTGCACTGAAAAATGCAGCCCTAAAATACAGATTTTAAAGTCCTCATTTCTAGCAACTGTATCTGGAAATCAAGCTTATGGGGGCCAAAGACAAAGTGAAGACCAACTCCTAAGTATTGGAGAATTCTCACCAGGATCTGTAGTCAAGGAATCCCGGAACATTGAACATAAGTTTCTGTGGCTTCAATCTCCACTTTCTAGTCCACAGTGACGTCATCCAGAGCCAACCCCCATCTCAAGAAGATGTCAGAACCATGTGAATGACCACATTTAGAAAGTCAGCAGTTCCTGTAAATTATGCTAGGGCCATCATGTTAAACATGAGCCCTGCTTCTTGTGATGGGTAGTCATGCAGCATCCTCAACTTGATGACAAGGGACTGCTCTGCGCATCTATAAGAGAACTGCCACACTTGCATGCCAGTGTTGTAAGCACTTTACCCACTGAGCCATGTCCCCAGCCAGTCGGTCTCCCCTCTGGCCCTTCCTCTCTTCCCTGCCCTCTGCTTGGCTGTGTCTTCAGATGGAACGCATGATCTCTCCTGTATATACATCAAACCCACTCAGCTCAGGCTGATGAGGTCCCTTATGGAAACAGAAACCGCACCTGGGGGACAACCCCTGCCACTCTGACACAGACATCATCACAACTCGCTGCCACGCTGAGGGGTTTTATGTATGTGCAGATGACAGAAGAAAGTCCTGGCACATCTCCCTGTCCTCCCAGCATCCCATGTTTCCTGTATCAAGAGATGGGAGTTTAGAAGTATAACCATCACCAAACGCGGTCTGTTCACAAGAGTGCTGCTTGCTAATTTCCCATTCTAAAGTAATGCCTCTCACTTTGACCGATGGTCATTGGCTCCCTCTGAGAAAATAGCAGTAAGTAATCATGCTTACAAAAGCAGGTGTGCTGTGGCATAACCTGTTCATGGACTGCAAGGATGCATTTGGTCTAGTACTCAGGAAAGAACAAAATTAAGAAGGATCCGGAAGACCTGGATGCAGCTGTGACTTAGAATTGCAGGAGTTTGTGAGTTTAAAGTGAACTATCCTCCACGTTCAGTGGGGTGGCACTTACAACAAGGGGGTTGCTTCCAAGTCTGATTGTGTGAAAACATTCTTAGTTTCATTTATTTAAACACTCACTGTGCCCTTCTAATTACGGGCTGTGGCAGGCGAGGGCATCAGACCTCCGGAGGCTGGAGTGAACATCTTCATGCGGATGGGAGCGACCAGAGCTTGGATCCATGGCAAGGTCAGAAGAATGTTTTAAGTGCTACCTCATCATTCCAGCCCTCTGTTTTTTATTTTTCCAATAATACTTTTTTATTTATTCTATGGCAGTTCAATACATGTTCTGATCAGATTCAGCCCTAAGGCCGTCTTCTTCCCTCTGTTCCTGGACCTACCTCAGCCCAGTGGGTCCAGTCAGTGCTGATGGTGTGCACATGGGTTTGGGTCCATCCACTGGGGCATGTTTAATCAACCAGGAGCTTATCCCAGAAGAAAAGTACCTGTCCCCAACCAGGCATCAACTGACAATAATCCCTCAATGCTGGACAGGGCCTTGTGAGCCCCTCTCCCATCAATGCCACAATAGTACATGGCTTGATCATGTGTAGATCTTCTGCAAACAAACAGCTTCTGTGAGTTCATGAATGCAGGGTCATGTGTTGTCCTAAAGACAGCACTTCACACCTCTGCTCGCCATCCTTCTGAGATGAAATAGATTAAATGTAATTATTCCATAGGCAACAGAGCATAAGTTATTTATATAAAATAACCACATTCCATTCTGTGTCACAAGCAATGTATGGATGAACTATGGCACTTGTCTTATTTCACTATCAATATCTTCATAGTCATCAGTATGGGAATTTGTTCCTTTTCATGGCTGAATAATATCCTACTCAGGACATAGGCTAAATTTGCTTTGTGTATTTATGAGGTGTTAGAGGTTACTATGTGAGGAATTTAGTCCTAGTTTTATCTAGAGAATGCAAAGGAGGGATAGACAGCTTGGGATTTTTATGTTTAAAAGATGAATTGCAGATGACTTGTACAAGCATAAAATTCTAAGAAATTTAATATCCTTTGGGTCATGAGTTTGACTTAAAGGTAATATTTAATATTCCATTTTCAGCTGAACAGGTCATTACAGAACATCACAGAGATGATGAGAAATGCAGAATTTCCACGATGCTAGCAACAAAAGGACCCTTCTTGCGACAGCAACCTCATATGTTTGCACCACTTTAAGGTCTCTTATTTCCAAATATATGAATTTCAGGGTTATGCTCCCAGAAGTACACCTTAAAAATTTCCCTGCTTTATGCTGACTGAAGAAGTTTTGTCTATTTAGTCAAGTCTGTGTGGAACCCAGCTCAGCGCTTCTTGCGGACAGCCATGTCCTGGGGCCTGCCTGGTGACTCTGTTAATGATAAGTCTAGTCTATGATGGAAGCCTCTCCCTGTTACCACCTCCACTTCAAGCCAAGGCCCCTTCAACGTGAAGGGCTTCTGGAAGTCTCACAGTGCAGAGCCCCGTGCCCCTCGCCAGTTTTTCAGTAGCATTCACATCTTGGCTCTGCCTCTCAGAGTGCGCTCTTCCTCTTAATCATTTCCCGAGGTTAACCCGCATAAAAGACAGTTTATAATTTTCTCGGGGTTGTGAGATGTAGAGGATAACCTGTCGAGGAAGATTTTAACATTTTATGGCTTAAAAGTCTCCCGTGTAGAGTTTTCAGCGTCCCCTCGGCCAATTCTACCTGTTGTGGGCGGGGAGGAAGGGGATTACTTACACTCTGTCTAAAGTCCCCAGTTTATGGGGATTTTGATGAGGAAGCAAAGCCTGAAAAAGTCACAGCTCTCCCAGTAAATTTTGATTGGGCAGAAATCGCCATGTAGTCAGGTATCCCTGGGAAGCTAAGGATCTTAAAGACCTTAAAAAGGCAGTGGGTGGAGACACTGCTCTAGGACTTGGCACACCAGCCTTGTACCACAAAGGACTGGAAACACTTTTTGCAGGCACAAACAGAAGTCCTGACTTCCTCATTGACAAAGGCTTTTGCTGGCCTGGCTGGGGAAAAATTGGGCCCAGATCTCTCACTGGTGGCGGAAAGGGGGCATGTTTTGGGCTCAGCCCAATTTAAAGAACTCATGGCTGTTGTCTTGCATCTACCTAAAGTAAATAAGCCCATGAATCTCTTCTCTGACAGTTTATATGTGGTGAATCTCCTTCCAGGGCTTCCAAATTCTCATATCTGCTTAGATTCAAATCCTATTACACCTTTAATGATCCAGGCACTGACTCTCCTCTTGGAGAGAAAAGACCCTATTTTCTTACAACATCTTAGGGGATTCTGACCCTATCTAGATGCCTGCTAGAAACCTTAAACTCTGTTGTCAGGGGAAAGATGACCCCCACCAACCAGAGTCAACCAGCCCCAAACACTAACAACAACAACAACAAAAAAAAAAAAACGAAAGTAAATGGTGGATATGTAACAGACTCAGCAGGCTTCTCACCAATCCCCGAAGAAGGGGAAAGAGAAAAAAAAAAAAGCTTTAATTATACCATGGGCATCCTCATCCTCACCCTTGAGGCAGTATTGTTTTTCTGTCCCCAAAGGATAACAAAAAAAGGAACATGAGTGGCTTGGACAATATTGGCAGCAGTGGTGGCGATCAGCATCCTCATCCTCTTCAATCTGATACCTGCGTTAATACTCGAAGATCTGCTGAAGGAGCTCCATCGACATCTATCTAAGATGGCTTGGAGTCCAGATGGTGGAGGGGGTTTTAATCTTCCAAATAATCTGCCTTATCCCTTTTGGGGGCCAGCTACCCACATAGCCCAAAAAACATTTCATGGATTTTTTCTAATGCTCTGTCAGGCAAAACTGTTAATGTTACCTTTGGATGCCACCCTCCCAAAACTTGGTTCCTCATTTGTATGTAGACCTTTGTGATTTAACGGATGGACAATGGGATGTGAATAACCAGGATCCCTGGATTGGTTTCTCTTTTGGATGTAACCAACTTTTCACAAAGTAATGGGTACTTGGTTCCTTCTGATGACACCTGGTGGGCTTGCTCCACTGGGCTCACTCCCTGTGTCCACACTACTGTGGCAAATTTCTCTAGAGATTTCTATGTCCTTCTCCAGTTTATGTCCAGGCTTCTCTATCATTCTAATTTCAATTTTTTTAATCGCTACGAGTACATTCCCCTCCACCACAAACGGGATTTCAGGGTAACAATTACCCTGTCTGCCATACTTGGTCTTGGATTAATAAGTGCAGAGACAGGCACTGCTTCTCTTGTTACCCACCAATGTGTTTACACTAACCTTAAAAATGCTATTGATTTTCATATTCCAAAAATAGAAACTGCTGTCTCTCACCTCCAGGAATCCCTGTCCTCGTTGTCTGAAGTAGTCTTACAAAATCGCAGGGGCCTAGACATAATTTTAATGCAACAGGGGCCACTTCCCACCACATTGGGTGAAGAATGCTGCTTTTACATAGACCACTCAGGCACTGTGAAAGACTCCATGGCTCAAGTCAGGGAAGGATTGGCAAAATGCAAAAAAAGAATGAGAGGCTTAATAGGGATGGTGTGAGTCCTGGTTTAACTCCTCCCCCTGGCTGACCACCCTTGTATCCACTTTGCTGGGACCCTTCTCATTTTGCTCCTTGTACTTACTATTGGACCATGTGTGGTTAACAGGCTTTTCCAATGTATAAAAGAACTCTTAAATACTATTCAACTTTCTATGGAACAACCACAGTAGCAACGACTACTACAATCTAATGCCACCACCTATAAAAAACACTACATACCAAGATGCTATTGTCCTGAGACATATGCGCCCATAATTGAGTCCCCCAACCCAGAGATTGTTCCAGCTCTCTGAAAAGGCAGACTACTCTATGGGTAGAGCCATCTCTTATGAGGTGCTCCCTTGGGGTTCACCTTCATGAAAAGCCTTTGAACCCAACTCTTAATAAAAATAAAAAGGGAAACATGTGAGGCCTCATGATAATAAAGATGATGCTTAGAAGAAGTGCAAAGGGAGCAGCTTGGGTATGACTTAACTTGTTTTGACAAAAGTTTGGGTCTTAGAACTTCCTCCCTCATGAACAGCTCATGCTATGCTCATCATATCTATAGAAGCTCATGTAATCTTAAGTGCTTGCAACCTGCATGCTGAGATGACATTTAGGATGACTGGTTCCCTGGCTCCTGCTTTGGAAATCCCCTTGTGGTTTTTGCCTTTATGAGATACTTTGTAACTTTTATTAAAGGAGTTCCTGCTTTGACTGGACTCCCTGTCAGTCTGATTGTCTCAAGGACTCGAAGCTGGGAGCAGGCAAACAGTATGCACTCACCTTTCCCGGGTCCCCTGTGGGAATTCGCCTGGGAACTTCTCTGCTGGTTGGGAGCTGAGACCCCAGGGGAGTCCTCGACACATATACATGCACATATATACATACATGTAATCATATACACATATGCATATATACAGACACATACACACATATAATACATATATAATGCACATGTACACACATACATATATATGCATATACATACATACATATATGTCAAAATGTACGTGCATACATATACATGCATATGCATACATACATACATATGTCAAGATATCTATCCCCAATGACATCCTCCATTGCACATCCATCCACTGGAATCTTGTCAGCCTGTGTCGAGAACTCCATTTTAGATCAGCTCTCTCTCACCTAGTGGTCATCAGATGTCCAATAGTTCTTCAGCTGACACTGGGGTCTGCTGCCCATTTCCACAGCTCCATGCTGGGTTTTTGTCTGCTTGAGTGTGCATGGGTCCTGTGCATGCTGACCCCAGTGCTGTGGGTTCGTATGAGCAGAGTTCCAGGAGCCTGCCAGACTTTCTTTCCCGGTGGTCATGCCTGCTGTGCCTAGAGAACAGTTCACAAGAACTGTAGGACCTTTATTTTCCTTAAAAGACAGGACCCTCACTTCAGCCATTAAAACATCCTTGTCAGCTCACCCCTCCCTAACTGAAAAGCCCCAAAAGTCATAAGGGCTATGTCAGCATCTCCTGTCACAAGAGCCATGTCAACAACTCATGGTATGTGAGATAATGTCTGGGATAATAACAGAAAAAGCCCCTTTCTTTTAAAAATAGACTTCTGGTTAAAACATTTGTCCAGTCAACATTTTGTAATGTGTCACAATGCTTGTGGCATAAGGTTGGACTATGTAAAAGTTATGTTTTTGTAACCCTGGTCTGTGCTAATCTATACCCTGTATGTCAATATATGATAATCTTGTGTTTTTTTGCTATAAAAGCTTGGTCCGAGCAGGGCCAGGGGTGCTTAGCTTCCTGAGGCTAAGTCACCCACTTGTACAAGTGCAATAAAATCCTCATGCTGTTTGCATCTGACGGTCTGGATTTTTGAGACTGACACTCAGACAGCCTGAAGGGGTTCGAGTCCCCTAGACTGAGAGTGGGAGTGGGGTGAGGCTCCTCGAGGTTGGGCTCTCAGGCAGCCCTGGGAGGGGTTCGAGTCCCCTGGGCTGAGAGTGAGAACCAACAGAACCACCGAAGAGTCCAGAGCATATGCAAGAACAAAGAGCCTTTATTCAAGCTTAAGCCCGGACTCTCAGACCACTCCATGCAGTGGATCCATACCAAGAGCCCGGAGCAGAGAGGTCAGGAGCCTTTTATAAGTTTGAGACAAAGGAAGGTGGGAAATAACAGTGTTACATTCTGTTTGGTTATAGGAGTTTGCATGCCAAGCATATTTTAAATTAATTGGTTGTAACAAACTATATGCCAAAATTGGTTAATAGAGGGTTCAGAGGTCTCTTATTGGTGGGTGCTGCCTTCAGGGCAAAGGAATGTGTTGACTATTATTGAAACCTCTTGCTGGTTTTTGTTTTAGCCTTATTTAATCTTGTAGCCTTGTGACTGCTTAGAAGAATAACAAGATGGAGTTATAATGCCCATCCCCCCTGACTCTTACAGTCTTTCTGCCCCATGTTTGGTAAGGTCCCTGAGCCCTGGGTGGATGAAGTTCTAACACAGGAGTCCTGCCCAAGGACCCCCATCCTGTAGACTCTTATTCTCTGGGTTTTGGCCATTTGTGACCTGTTGTGTCACCAGCTGTCTGCGGAATGGGTGAGCTTTGTTACCAAGAGTTGAGAGGTGCATGAGTGTCCTCTCTACCCCTTGTTACAGTATGTTCCATGAGGCTTCATTGTCAAAGCTCCATTGTAGATGTGTCAGTTAGTGTTGGGCATCTCACAGACACTTATCATCCCTGTGTGACCTTTTGTGGAACTCATGCAATTTCAACAATGTCATATTTTACAAAAGTGCCAGCACTCAATGGAGGAAAGACAGTATCCTTCAAGAAATGGCACTCTGGCAAAACTGAATCCCTACCTGTTGAAGAATGAAACTAGACCTTTATCTGTTGCCCTCTGCAAACATCAAATTCAAATAGATCAAAGACCACAATGTAAATAAAACCTGGTACTCTGAAATTTTAGAAGAATACATAGGCAGTACCCTCTAAGATGTAAATCCAAGGAAGGCCTTTTAAAGGTGAATGAACATCCATTAGTCCCTCATATATTTCAAATTCTTAGTGGCAGTGGGTGAGTAATTAAAATATGTTCTTTGGGTTTGACGGTAGAAATGGTCCTGCCTTTTGTGGATGAACATGGAACTCAAAACATGGGCATTTCAGAGCAAATCAGGAGGTAGTTGATGGCAAGTCAGAAGGTTGCTTTCTAGCTCACAGATGGGTCCCACCCAAGAGGTCACTGATATTTCAGAGAGGAGCCATATTTTATTATTTTCCCAGCCCAGAAGCCCAAGTTTATATCACCTGGCAAGAAGTTACCTCAGAGAACAGTTTGTTTATGTAAGGAGCTCTGTGGTCCAGCCTTGGATTGTAGAGTCCAGGAAGAAATTAAACTTTCACCAGTTGATGTGGTACCCATTCCAATGTACTAAGAATCTTCCCAGAATAACGTATGATGATGGTATAAATTAGTAATAACAACATCCTAGCTTTGAGAGTATCAACATCGCTCGTCTGGATACATTATAACACATGGTGAAGTTGAATTAAGTTTGCAGATGAACGCAGCCTATTGTCTTGTGGTGGCTTTGTCGAGAAAGCAACTTAGGGGAGGGCTTATTCTGGGTCAGCATGGCAGGCAAGGTGTAGGGGAGAAGTGTGAGGCAGCCATCAAATTGCATCCTCAAGGCAGCAGGGAGGCATGAAGGCTGGTCCTCAGCTCCCTTTCTCCTTTTTATTCATCCCAGAACAACAACCCATGGGTTGCTGGTGTCTCCATTTAGGGGGCTGTGACCTCAACTCAGTTAATCCAGTCTGGAAATCTGCTCACAGCTATGTCCACAGGTGTATCTCTTAGTGGGGATTCTGGATCTTGTCAGGCTGATGGCAGAGCTGTCACAGATGAAACTGAAGATGCTGGCCAGGGGACGGCCTGATTTCAACTGTGTATGGACAGCAAGCTTACTGAAATGTGGTCAAGAGAAAGTGCAAAGACTCTGCGAGAAGAACATTACCCCAGACTCCTGAGTTTGACAGTGGAGGAAAAGATCCCAGGAGTATGTAGACGTTGTCAAGAAAGGACTCCGAATCATGTACACTTAACACGTTGCCCTCAGCACACTGAGACACATTTTGAGCTTTGGAAACCCCCAGACAGTGAGATGTCCTTTTCAGTGAGATCATGTACTCAACAACTGCTAATTGATTATAATCATGGTGGACAATCATTATGAGACAAATGAGTCAAAGAGGGTTCGTCTTGGATCATTCCTGACAGCATTACTGTCATCCCACAAGGAAGACAGGTAATAGGGATAAACTCACTGTGAGGTACTCCCTTGAAGTAGAGGGACATAGCATCACCAAGAAAACAGCACACACATGTCTAGCTTGTTTCTATTTCAATTTCCATGTGAATGGTGGAAATGTCACATTCTCTTAGTGTCATGTAACTTTTGAGAAGAAAATATGAATCCCAACACACCTTCAACGGAACTTTGGGCCGTTGATGGCTACTGGAGGGGAAAAGACTGTGCCTTCCAGGATTCGGATTCTTGATGGGCCCAGTGAATGGATAGGCATGGAAAGACAATGGGGGACACGGTTGACACTCTGCACACCACGTTACATGTGTGACAGAGTTCATCGAACTGGGCAGGAGTCAGTGGGACAAGGTGTGCAGAGGTCACCTGACCTAAATACCATCAGAATATATCATATGGGAATACCAAAAATTCTATTAAAAATACAACATCAGCAACAGCAAAAAAATAATAATACGTATTAAGCTTGGCATGATAATGCATGCTTGTAAGTGCAGAACTTAAATGGCTGAGGCAGAAGGATGACTAAGTTTGAAACCAGCTCAATCTACACAAGTTCCAGGGTGGCCAAGACTCCACAGTTTGACAAAAGAGATTTGAAAATGTAAGATTTTGAGAGATTTGAATTTGATAGTTATACACATTCCAAAAATTCAAAGTGAATGTTCTCAGAGAAAGTGGTTCCGAGAACTATCATAAATTACTTTCCAAAGAAAATAAAGAATATTCTGTTACCAGAAGAATTACAGGACATGAAAATTCCCCATGAAGAAGTAAAGTGATAAACGTTCTGTTGGGGAGGTTACAGAGATGGACTTCAGCAGTTAACTGAACTTGATGCTCTGTGAAAAAGACCCAGATTTGGTTCTTAGCAATGATGTGGAGGTATCCAACCCTCTCTAACTCCAATTCTAGAGGGTTTATCACCATTTTCTGGTGCCTATCGAATCCTTACTTACATGCACCTAAAACATTCATACTTTAGAAATAAATCTTAAACTTTGCATGGAGAAATTTGGACTTTTTTTCCCCATATCATATTTTCAGGATGGTTTCAATAAACAAATAAAATCAGGATTTACCATATGGGCGGTGACAGTCCATCAACCCTGATGACTGGGACTTAATTATAATAATAACTGTGGTATTCTGCTGTAATAACCCTTGATAGTCTTATCCGCTGTGTATTTATTCTGCAGATTGTCTTGGTTCACAGTACAAACTGTAAAAGTGATTTCCTGCTAATAGTCCTGCACTGTCTCAGATACTATTTTTTTTAACATAAGATACAAATCCTACATCTAAAGGACTTTGAACGTACAGTGGATATGCATATAATTATGTCCATTTAATTTTCAGTTATTTAATGATGATATCCCAATGTAATATGTACAGGTATTCTTCAACTAATAAGAGGATTATATTCCAATACAGTACTTGAAAGTTATATGCAATATAGCTTTTCAGCAATGTGTTGTACCTTAACCAAGCCTCTACTGTGATTCAAAATCCTGTGAAAGGACACAGATGGGAGAAAAATTGTGTAGCATATAGCTTAGCTGGTAAGACAGTTAAGTACACCATGTGATCTGTACTATGCTGTAATGTGAATTAAAATGACATCCTTTCGCCTACAAAATGTCTTTGGAAGGCATTCGGTTCCTTCCATTGAAAGTTTGACACTGGCTTCCCAGAAGTTTTCCAAAACACAGGTAAATGTGGACTCCTGAACTCAAATAGATCTCTTCTTTGCCTCATAATCTCTATCTCTCTCTTTCACTCTTTAAGTCTCTTAAACTCAGGGTGACTAATTTCTGTTGTCATGTAATTACTCAATTCCTGATTATGCTGTAGCCCTTCCTTACCCTAAATTGATTAAACTGCCTTCAGTATCTGTCAATTGATGACAATAATATATCCAGGGCTCTCAGGAGCCTTCATTTTTCTTTATATCTTTGTGTTGTTATTTTTTAAATCATTTTTCATAAATTTATGGGAATCAAGTTTATACAATAATTATTTACCCTTCATATGATAAATTCTTGCTCCAAACCAGAACCCAAACTACAAAATCTGAGCTTATTTAATAATCATTCTTCACAGGGCAAACTTTGTAAAAATAAACATTTTCAAAAGTAAAATCTTTGTCCGTGAACACACACACATAAATATATATATGTGAGATATAGAACTTTATTATTGATATATTATATTATATTATATAATACAAAGTGGGACAAAACTTCAAAGCCATTTTCTATTTGAAAATAGAAGTTAGAGTGCACACAACTTAAAAGGAACCACAGTCATATGCATTCCTTTAGACATACCCACTTAAAACCTTATAAGAGTTACTCAGTGAATCTGATCCATTTCTAAAGTTTTTAGCAATTATTCACTGGCCAAGAATATTACTCCATTTATATATTTTGGGAAATTATTTCATGGCTGGAGAGCCTACAAAGAACTGAAATAGTTGGTCGGCTTGATGTTAGTTTATTAACATGAGTATTCAATTTAAACTGTCTGTGCAGGAGATTCAGGGAGAACAGCTAAAAGGTACAGTATTAAAGTCTCCTTAGGAATTCTTACAGAATTTTCATAATTTTGCAAATAATCCATAATTTTTATAGTTGTCCCATGCTTTTACTCTTCGTCTTATACTCTCTGAGCAGTTTAGGAATACAACCTGAATTTCTGCATTTCATTGGGAAATACTCATAAACATAAAATAAAACATATTTTAAGATTGCTTGGTGCGCATGAATGTGTGCAAGTGTGCCTCCATGTGCATGCAATGCCTGGGCATGCCAGATGGAGGCATATGATCTCCTGGAACTGGAGTTATTGACAGTTGTTAACTCGGGTCTTCTGCATGAGCAAAATGTGGTTTTCACTACTAAAATATCTCTGCAGCTCCGAGAAATAAATGGATGTCTATAATCTCATGGAACCATGCTCCTGAAACTCCTGAGAGAGATTTTGTAAGAATGAAGACAGTCATGGAGTCATGGTTGCAGTGTGGTGCTTTATTCCCATTAAAATCCAAAACACGGAAATCTTCATAGAGGCTGAGCATATGTAGAAATGGTGAATCTTTTAGACACATGACTTTCTTTTTAATTTACTTCCATTCAGTATCTTACTGAATATCTGGAAAGTAGCTCAGTGCCACTTAAAGGGCATTCCAGGAAAACTAGACTTGGAATTCACAGAACCCACAAAAAAGCCAGCAGTAATAGTACCAGCCTGGAATTCCTGCAGTCTCTTGGAGAGATAGGAGGAAGGAAAGTCCCCAGAAGCCTGCTGGCCGGAAAGCCTGGGGGACGTAGCAGTGGACAAGACAGCCTGCTTCAGAAAAAGGGAGAGCAAAGATCAATATGCAAGGTTGTTCTCTCATGTGCACACTATAAGCACGTACAATGTATATTTCTGTGTAGACACACATATCTACCTGAATGACAGTAGTATGAAAATCAGAATTCAAATTTCCAGAAAAGGAACTGAATGAGGATTGCTTGGATTTTAAATAGTGTGTTACATAGCCAGTCATCAGAGAAAAAAATTTCAGATACTGCACATGTGATTTTTAAATGTCTTTTAGTGTTATAAGATGTGTCAAACACACTTTGGAAAGGAAATGTTTGAGGGAAAATTTGACAGACTCTCTGATTTTATTCCAGATACATTAGTATGGTGCTTATGTGACCTCATAAGAACAATATTGCACATAAGTCAAATTTCTTCCTAAATCGAATATCTTTAAGCTATTTTGCATCTGTTTATTTGTTTGCTTGAGACAGAGTCTCCCCATAGCCCCAGATGACCTGCAACTCCCTATGTAGACCAGGCTGGCCTCAATCTCACAGAGATCCACGTGCCATTGCCTTCCGTGTAATGGAATTAAACACATTGGCCACTGTGCCTGAAAATTTTTAAATTTTTAAGTTTATGGGCATTTTGCCTGTATGCATGTGATAGCACCTGTCCTACGCAAAGCTCACAGAGGCCAGGAGAGCGTGTTAGAATACCAAGAACCAGAGTTACCAGTAGGTCATCTCTTCAGGCCTCTTAAAAGACTTTGAAAGAATATGCATAGAATTTCAAAGACAACCAACATTATGTGAAGCTGCATTATTCATGGTTCTCAAATCAATAATGTGACACAATTTAATTATAGTCACAGAATCTAAATTTACTGCTGATGTTGATGAAACTAAAACTCGCTTAAAGACAAAGAAAATGATCACAGTTCCCCACAGATAACCCAGCCAGTCTCAGAAAAGTTTCATTTTTGCAGATCATTTCAATCTCTTATGTATGGATTAGGAAACAAATTAAATTACCAACATTTTTTGCATTACACAAGAAAGATTTCACAGATAATTTAGTAGCTGACTTTTGTTAAATGTATTTTGACAGTTCATTGTATATGGTGATGAATGTATTTAGACACAAGAACATGAGTTCTTTTCAGTTTCTTAGAAGTATTTATTAATGAGTACCTCAGCATGTTAGCTTGCTATGATGATATCAAATCATCTATGTGAAAACGATTATTAAAAAAGAATATTTATCTTTGTGTCTCAGTTTAAGAGCTGTCAGTCTATGGTCACTTGCTACATGGGAGCATGTGGGAGAGAGAAAAATTGGTCACCACCTGGTGGAGGGAAGAGTGAAGGGAGACAGAGAGAGAGACAGAGAGAAAGATGCTTGGGTCCTGGCATCTCATTAAAGGCCCTGCTCCCACTAGCCCAACAGAAATTTATTTTATTAGACTCTGCATCTTAAAGGCTGTGGTGCTTGTCCTGTGCATGGTGCCCAGACATCCACACGTCACTTTATGCATGACACATATGGATCCTCTGTGAAATATCTCCTTTTACTCTGTTGTTTCCCTGTCAACACATGTGAAGACAGTCATGAAGCTTAGTCTTTATTTTCCATTTCATTCACATATATTTTTTGACTGACAAAATTTTTATGGAGTTTTTGTGCATTTCTTAGAATACATCTTAAGGAAACTTAAAACCCCTATCCCTGCTTCCCATAAACTAGATTTCATGCATTCCCTGACATATATTAAAGCCTCACCTCTCAAGAATTTATACTGGATGTCTCTCAAGTACAAGTTCATTCACAGTCATCTACTCAGACTAAAGAAGATCTGCTCTGGCTCATGGCATGGTAATCAATTACTAATAGTTCCTTGGCTAGTGCTGCTACCCATTTCCTCAGTTCTGTGGTAGGTATTTCTGTAACGGAAGAGGCCTGGGTCACTGAACGTTCATGAGCAAGTTCCCAGAAGCCTGAAAGCCTCTGTTCATGCACCAGCCCCGGCAATGACAGGTGATGACAGTCTTTCTTGCCCCCTCTTCTGCAATGGTCCCTGAGCCTCTTCCCTGAAATATAGCCAGTTATGGTCTTCTGTCTACATCACATTCTCTTTATGAGGAAGTGTCACTGGTGAGAGTTGAGAGACATATTGATGCTCTCTCTCTCCCTGTTCCTCTATGTGCCATGAGCCTTAATGTGTAGAGATGTTCCTCTGTAGACTGGTCTTGTAGGAATGGGTCTCTCTAACCCATGTATTCTCTGTGAGTGACCAGTTGTGGAACTCTCTAACAACAGCCTCCATCTGTTATTGCAAAAATAAGTTTGTTTGATGAATAAATGGTACATGCTATACTTAATTGCAAATTGAAGGATCTGTATTTAGCATATGGTGAGAAATCTCATTTTCTAGAAGTATGAGAGAGATAGGGTTTTCTCCAGGATTTATGACCTCTCCAGCCATATGTATTTGGCTATATTTGCAGTGCCACCCATGAGTTCTGTCCCATTAAGAAGATTTTAAGTCCAATTAAAAAACTCTTGATGACTCCATAGATAAAAATGCCTTGAGTTATTGATCAAGATCGTCCAAGAGACTCCCCAAAATAACATAGACTATTGCCAAAGCCTTTGATTACCTCCCATAACTTGACAGTAAGACCTTATTGCTGAAAACAGAGGATACTTTCGACATGGGAGAAGACTACCTATGATGGTTCTAGAGGATACTATGCAAGCTCCTAAGAGAGAGAATCTATCAATGGTCCAACACTTCTGCAAAGTCTAATCACCACAAGGACTGACAGAAGAAACATCTTTATTCACAGATGTATTTATTCTGTATGTATGTATTTATTCTGTATTTAATCTTCTAACATGACATTTTGTATGTACCTGCTTGTCCTGGGTTTGTTCCCGGAGGAAAGAACATTGTTCAGGTGTCATTTATCTCCCAGATCCTCAGGCTTGGCCACAGGCACCTAGACTGAATCATCTTGCCTGTCTTCACTCTGTATTTTAAACTCTCTTTATAAAACTGAATACAGTTGTCAACATTAACTCATAGAAAGAACTCATTTTCCACAAATCTTCTTTTAACAGAGTCAGTATACTTAGACACTGAAAAAAATTGTTTTTCTGTGTTTCAACCAGTAATCAGTGTTGTATTCAACTATAGTACATTCTATAAACTCCTACCAATAACTCTTTAGATCTCCAGAGCATTAAAACATGCTCAATTTTTTTAAAAAAAAGATTTACTGTATCCTCTGAAGGGATGGATGGGGAGAAATTCTAAATTTAATGAAGAACTATTGTGTCAAATTCATAAAGCCTCAATACAAATATTTTAAAAGGATTTATTTTAATTTTTAATCATGTGTATGCATGCATGTCTGTGTGGAGTGTGGTGCTCCTAACTGCAGTTGCCAGAAGAGGCCAGAATTGGATCTCATGGAACTGGAATTACAGGTGGCTGTGTACCAGCTGATGTGGCTGCTGGGAACTAAGTGCTTCTCTAAGAACACTAAGCACTCTTAATCACTGATCTATCACTCTAGCCCCAGACTTTTTTTTAAAAACCGTAAATAAACCACCATGTTTGGGGGAACACTGACTACTGTACAATATAAGGTACAGAGAAAGTTCCTAAAACTGTGCCTGTTTTGGAAAAGATACCACATCCATGCCTTATTTTGTTCTCTTGTACTTTGTTCCTGTGTTAAGGTCCCTGAAGAAATATCAGTTGTCAACCTGGAAACCCACTGACAAAGACATATGATTAGACAGGAAGAAAATATATAAAACCAGTCAGGATGTCTGACAGACTATGAAGATAAGGTGCTGTGCCAAGAGACTTTTACAGAACCGGAAAGAAAAAATGTCCATAGAGACTTACAAAACTTCCATATCAAATATAGAAATAAATGTAATCCCCAAAAGCAGGTCTGACTGCCCAGGTTTATCCAATTCATCATTTTCATTCAACACAGACATGTTAAATAGACATGCCCATTCCTCACGGTTATCCGGATCCACATCTAGTGGAGACAAAATTCTGGAACTATCCTGAGCCCTGTGCTTCTGATTCATTTTCTCTTGAGCATGCACTCATGTGATAAAGTTGAACGTTAGGTTGGTCATACTATGAAATTAACAAGGAGCGCTATGAATCTGGAATCATCGTAACTACTGGCAATAATTTATCAGAAGGGTCTATCTCTCTCCACATAATAGATGATACTGTACCTGTGACTGTTTTTATGATAAACAGAAAATAATTTGATGGTACAGGATGAGGCAAAGAATGAAATGAGTCAACTATAGGAATTATATCTTAGCAACAGAGACATTTTGAATTAAAGTAATAGTCACATTAATACAGCAGTGGGCTTCTATAACAATCCAACTGATAACCAATATACACACTGATTAATGGGGCAGAGTGTATATAGCCTACACACACCCTACAGAAAGCAGTGTAGGACACTAATATGAAATGACCCCCTAAAGGCTCGTGTGTCTAGAAGCATGGTCCCCAGGCAGTGGCACTGAGTGTGGAGGCTGTAGAACATTTAGAAAGGGGAGCATCACTTAGCTTGGGCCTGAGGTTTTATAGCCCAGCCCCACATTCTGTCAGGTTACTTGGTTGTGGTCATGGATTCAACATTGAACATCCACTGCCTTCACTAGAACAACATATCTGCCAAGTAAACACTCAGTTGTTGAAAGGAATGATTTCCTTGTTATTGACTGATATTTATAAATGGATTCTTTGAGAATGGAGGCCTAGTTAGAAAGCAGACACAAAAATCTCAATAGGTAGTCATAACCAAGTCTACCAAATGCTATAGACATAAATATACAATGTACCTAAGGACTGAAAATGTCACAAAAGGTCAGAGTACACAGCAAAGTAAATTCAACATCTTCTTTACTTAGAACATTATTCTTTCAAGTCTCTGAAAAACATTTTTATTTGTAATCTTCATATTTATGAAGTAGAATTTAGATAATTTAGATATATATTCATAGTGCTTAATGACCTAATTACCATTGTGAATAAATACCTGGAATATTTCGGTCATTTGAATATTCATAGTTATTTTGGAATATATTATAATATATCCTGTTATAAATATAAGATCCTACAGAATGTCACAGTCTCACCTGTATTTTCATACCCATTATCTAAGGTCTTTGTAACTCCTTTACTGCCATTCTCCTCATGCCCTAATCTCCAGTCTACTGATTCTGACAGGTGCAGCAGTGATGTGATTAATCTCAGTTCAATGTGATGGCTGATCTGATGCCAAAATCAACAAGAATACTGAAAGAGAAAGAGCACATTTAAGGGGATACTATGAACAGCACATCTGTCCCATCCTTAAGAACTGACCACAGGGACACTTGCTGAGCATCACCAACATTATCCTTGGTTGCATTCCTCATGAACATTCCCTGAGACAATTAGGAATGTGATGGAAAACTGAGGCATGGGAAGAAGGCACCCAGGAGACTAAAATGGAGAAATCGGGAAAAGTTTATTCAGGTGGGCAGACTTGAATAATGTATCCTCCTGAAAGAATCTTGAGCCCCACAATTCTCATTATTCTTTAATAATTACATCCTTGGTGGGTTTATCTTACAGTCTGTGGTATTGCCAGCACAGATACATGCCCTAAGACCACCAAGAAGAAATTCTGTCTTCAGATGTGTTTGCAATGGCACATCTATAGCATAGGCACTAAGATACTCTACTTCTTGATTTTTTAAAAATTTTTATTGTATGTGTCTGAGTGTTATCCCTTCATGTGTGTAAGTGCACCAGTATCCTCCTTTGTGTGTGGAGGACCAACGGGGGCATTGAATTCCCTGGAAGTGGAGTTATGGAGTTAGGGGCCATGTGGATGTGGAGATTCAAACCTGGGTCTTCTGCTTTTAACACTTGAGCCATCTCACCAGCCTGAAGATTCTCTTTAACAGCAGTTTATTGGCTGCACCTTAGCAAGCAAAGACATAGCGAATAGTTATTCCACTAGATAACTGTGCTATGCAGTCCTGTCCCATGATCACTTTCTTAATTTTAGTTTTCATGCTGTTCTTTCTGAACACCAGTTTCAAGACACATTCCTGAAAGCACTGTCAGGGGATGATGATGTTCTGCAGTATAAAAATCACTCCTAAAACTCTATTAGACATGCACAAAAGGAGCACTAAATACATGGGTATATTTCTTTTCTTCTTTCTTAGTAATTCCTTGAGGTACAAAGATTTTTTTAATCACACTCCAAAGGGAAAGGTATGGATTTTTCAGTGCCCCAAACAGCAAAGACATTCATTTTAAGGCTTTGGGAGATGGAGAACCATGGCCTTGTCCTTTGATGAAGAGAGAGGAAGGAATCTACTTAACCTGTGACTTAGAGGAGGTAGGGAAGGTTTGAAGCAGGAACACGTTTATTCATGACACACTCTTTATATGGATTGCTGGAGAATGTGTAGTGGCCAGTTCTTCAGAATCTGGCCATCTGAAGTGTACAGTTCCCTTGACCCCTGCTGTTCTCCTGGAATCTGCAAACACTGGTGGGAATTCTGTTTACAAACCCAGAGATGGACTGGAATTAGGTTGTTTCTGTACACTGTAGCAGCAGAAATTCTAGAATAAATATGTGGGCAGAGATACAGAGAACTATGGGTGCATATAACTGTGGTATGGCATTCCTTGACTGGAGTCCCTTTAGCATTGGGGCCTGGTACAGATTCACAGGATTTCAGTAGGGTGCTTGTCAAGTATCTGTGAGCCTGCAAGAAAATGGGTCCTGATTAGTTCCTACCTTAAAATCCAGTGTAGAGAAACAAAGCTACTTCATTATTTTAAGCAAAAGTCAGAGTTTTGTGAAGATCATCACATATTTTATTTTATTCTTTATATTGATTCTGTAAATGTAGTCATTGCTACATGGTCTGCCTTTATTCTGGCTCATCAAAATAGACATCAACTTGAAATACACAGTCATTAAAATGCTATGGTGCAATGTTGTAGGCACCTTTTAAAAATTCTCAAATACAGGAAGGTAAAAGTTACCTACTTTTTCTAAAAATGAAAATAGTCTAAAAATATAATTTGTTTATAACAGTTTTTAAAAAACAAATTACACAGTTATTCATAATATCTTAGATGTTCAAAAATGGATATTTAGAACTATATGTATTACTTGGCCTGACTGGAGAAAATATTCAGTTTACTTTCCATGCTGTTGAGTTCCATGATAAACAGTAGGATTGTCAATACAAACTGAGGCCAAAGCCCTTGGCTTTTCATTTATACCTCTCTCTGGTTTAGTGTTTATTTTGTTACCTGTTGACAAAGCATATACCAGCAGGTAGCTCCTGTCAGGGGAAACATGCTTTCTACATTCTTGCCGGTGTCTTTGGTATCAACATTTCATTCTTTCACAGAACTCAAATTCAGTTAGTAATGAATATATAAACTGGTTAACCAGTTGTCCCCTCCCCCCGCACCCCCACTCCAGAGTCATGTGTTTGCACTGAGTTTCAATACAGCCACTCTGTTGTGTTTCCCAGAACTGTTTTAAATCACAGAAGTTGTAATTGCAGTCCAGAAGAATCCAGTGTTTCTCAGGTATCCAAACATTCCAACAGATCAAATATTTTCTATGTTTGTTGAATGGATGTCTCATCTGGTGGGTGATATTTGAGAGGAGAGAGAATAAATCAACAGTTCATTTGTGATGAATGGCAGGTGCGAGATGAGAGGGACTTAGATCCTCTCTGTCAGCAGGAATTGAAAGGTTGATTTCTGGTATTTACCAGGAAGATTCCCAGCTTAGATGGTGCTTAGAAAGGATGACCCTTGAAGCAGATAAACTGGTATTGTTCTGGGCAAAACCCTGACTAGTGTAATTTATTTTACCTGGATATTTTTTAATGCCAACTTGATACAACCCAAAGTCAGCTGGGAGCAGGACATCTCCTCTAGGGGATTGTTCCAAATCACAGGGAGACCAGGTGTCCGGTGCCTTGCTTGATGACTGACTGAAGGGGACAGGCAGCTTACTGAGGGTGGTGCCATCCCTGGGATGTGGGCCTGGGCTATATAAGAGAATTAAATGAGGGGCTAAAGAGTCACCTGTTAGGAGCCCTGGCTGCTCTTCCAGCACTCACCTGGCAGCAAACAACTGTCCTTAACTCCAGGTCCAAGGACTCGACTACCCACTTCTGGCCTCTGTATGTTTTGGAGAACAGGACAGTGTAAGGTTTGTAGAGGCAGAGCACTCATATGCATATGAAAATAAAGTTAAAAGAATTAAAAAGAGAGATAACTGTGTCCTCAGAGAGGCAGTCAGCTGCGTTCCTCCATGGCTTCAGTATCTGCCCTGACTTTCTTCCATGATGGATGGTAACCTCAGGGTTAAGAGATGAAATTCACCCTTCCTTCCCTGGAGTCTCTCTGGCCTGAGTGATTTATCACAGCAACAGAAAAGCAAACCCGACGAGAATTCTTGTGTTCAAACATCAGAAAACCACGCAGTAGGGGACTCTGCAAGGAGGAGGCCCCTACAGAGGATTCATTTAACATATGAAAGGTTCTGGGAAATCTTTGCTTTGTAGATCCTCCATGAGGTCCCAGAGGTCCTTATAAACTGAAACCCCAGGCTCTCTTGTTTTCTCCACTCAGGCTGTGACTACATTATAAGAGCAAGCCCCATGTGTCGCAGTTTTCATAGGAACTCAATTTAAGTCTCTTTCATGCCTAGCAAAAATCTCTTGAAGGACCAGAAGGCCAGTCCTTCCATTGAAGGGTGGTCAACTGTTCATTAGCAGGATGCATTGGAGTGTCTAAAAACCCTTAAGAGTTCATAACCTCTTGGGCATTGCATTTAAATGCCTCTTTTCTTCTCTTGAAACAATACAGTGAGGAAATTATGCAGCCTGCACCTAATGATCTCAGTGCAAAGCAGACTGCCAAGCCTCTGGATGCCAGAGGGAAAAGGATGCATTGTAAGAGCCCTTCAGTTAAAATTCAACTGGGGCTTGAATTTGAGGAAAAGAGCACAAGGTTAGCTTGACAGCGTGGCCGGGGCTCCAGGCTGCAGATGGAGATCAGCGTAGAAAGGAAGGCAACTAACAGAGAAATTGGAAGCCTTACACCATGCTGGCTTCATGCAACAAATGCAGCATGTTCAAGAAAACTTCAACTTAGGCTATGTGCTATGTAAACCACTTACAAAGGGTCCTGAGACTTATGGATGGGAGTTTCCATAAGGAAAACACCACCTTCAAACTGACTGCAGGGAATCTGAGAGTTGCACTTTCAAAACCCAATGATGCTGGATCTTCTTTACTTTCCTTAACAGCCAATTACTGTTCAACCTGCAAACCCCGCACATGTCTTCCTCTGAAAGTATTAACAGATCACAGGTTTCCTTCAACCCCAAAGCAGGGCCTGTGATCAGATCAAATTGGAGGTGGGCAACAGATGTTTCTCTTCTTTGCTGTAAGCTGTCTTTCCGATGTTTTCAGGAATGTGCTTGAAAGGTTCTTATAAAACCTTCCTGAAAGTGCTTCCACATTGGAACATGGGATTTCATACCCCAAATCTGTGTTCCTGTGAACTTGGTCACCCATATGTGATCCACAATAAATAAAAATCCAAAATAAAATATAATATAAAAAATTATATATGCTTTGAGGAGAGAGTGGTGTCTTTGGGTGACAGAATCCTGGTCCAGTGAATTGGGGTCTTTGAAGACTTTTCCTTCAGCTTACAAACCTACTTTGTTGTTCAGGAGTGTTTTCCTTTCCTTTGGAAACTCTTTCCTTTCCAAAGCTTGTCTGATGGTTAGGAATATGTAATTCACAATAACATGAAGAACAATACATACTGTAGGACTCCCGCTTTCATGGAAAAATACCTGGTCCCCTTTGTTAGCTTACCTCCTCCCAACTAGAAAATCCCAGAGACCACAAAGGTCATGTCAACATCTCATGGTATGTGAAATAATGTCTGTGGGTTAAACATTCTGTGAGACACTTTGTTTTGTGAGGCACTCGGTGATACGAGCCCGGCCTCCCCCCTTAATTAAAACAGCAACTAAGAAACTATAAGACTAGGAGGAAGAGACCCAGGGAATTTAAGAGTTGTGTAAACATCCCTTGGTATGCAAGATAAAGTCTGTGGGCTTAACATTCCACAGGAAGAGTCTCCATTATCCCATCCATAAATTATGGGAAGGTTTACCTCCTGTGAACTGCAGAATAATGTATGTGGCATTTCTGAGAGAAGGTTGGACTATGTAAAATTGTCTTCTCTGTGACCCTGGTCTGTAGGCCAAAAGCCAATCCAAATGTAACAAGTGCCCTATATGATAAATGTATGATAATACTGTGAGTTCCTACTATAAAAACCTGGCCTGGCAGAAGGCAGGCGGGCTGAGTCTCATGAACGAGACTGAGTCTCCCACTTGCGCAAGTGAAATAAACTTACTTCTTGCATTTTGCATCTGACAGTCTGGATTCTTGAGACTGACTCTCAGGCAGCCTACAGGGGTTCGAGTTCCCTGGGCTGAGGGAGGTCAGTGGGCTTGAGGCTCCCTGACGTTAGTCACCCAGGCGGCCCACAGGGGTTCGAGTCCCCGGGCTGAGAGTGGGGTCTAACAATACCACATATATTTCTGAAGAAA
Organism: Eospalax fontanierii; assembly: GCA_035773235.1. Classification (NCBI taxonomy): domain Eukaryota; kingdom Metazoa; phylum Chordata; class Mammalia; order Rodentia; family Spalacidae; genus Eospalax; species Eospalax fontanierii. Next base: position 2,239,468 of record JAJHUQ010000048.1, on the reverse strand, counting down.
TGGAGATGGAAATTGCCTGGCAGTCTACCACAAAAAGAGCCCAAAAGAAAAGTGACTCAGGGCTGGAAATGTCCTTGAGACAATATCCTTGAGAAATGTCCAGAGAAAGAAGAATTGTCTTTGCCAGAGAGGCCAGAAGTGTCTAAGCCAAAAAATGTCTCTGATTCCACAGCAGCTATATGAAGAGGAAGGTTCCGGTACAGAACTAGATACTCTCAGGGTAAGGGTTGAGGGACCAGATGTTCTATTGTCAGGGGTCTGATATTCTGTCAATTTCCTTCACTCTCAGCCCAGGATCTGGAAGAGACACACCCTTGTTTACATATTCAGAGTTTCAAATTTTCTCCTTAGGGATCGGGGAGGGATTGGGGGCTGAGGCTCTGTCATTTTGAGCATTGGCAGGGTGGATTTCCCTATTATGGAAATGATTAACCATGCAGTACTCTGGTCCATAGATGGCCCGGTGACTGAGATTCAGGCATCAGAGGACTGAGTTTGGAATTGGTTGCTTCTCTCAGGGAAGGTTGCCAGAGGCTAATGAGCCTGAAAGAAGGCATTCAGGACCTACTGTTTCATGACTAAAATCACTGTGTCCTGGAGAGATGGAATTGTTAGACCTTGACTAACAGGCTATCCTCCCAACCCTTCATGGCGTCTCCCTCCTAGGTCCCCTGCCTGCGTTCCAGAAACTTGACCTTCTCTTCGATCTCTTAGGCTCTAGAATAACTACTTTTCTGATTCTGGAGTAAATCACAATATCCAAGGCCACTTCTAGAAGGAAGAGTCTATTTAATTGACAGTTCCAAAAGAGTACGAGTCTTTCAAGGTGGGGAGACATAGTGACAGTGGTGACCGGAACAGAAAGCTAAACCTAACATCTCCAAGCAGGCACCGGAAGGAGAAAGAGAAAGGAAATCCTTCAAAGTTTAAGAACTCTTAAAGCCCCTGACTGGTTTCCTCCAGCAAGGCCACACCTCCGAATACCTTCCCAAACACCTCCGCCTACTGGGGAAAAAATGTCCGAGTACTTGAAGCAAATGGGGGACATTCTCACTCAGACCAGCACTCTGACTCAGTTAGGCCAGTTCACTCAGTTAGGCCAGTTCACAAGGTCGTAAAATAGATCTTTGTAAATCGCACCCCTTAGTATTTATGAATTTCCTTCTTTGAAAGTCTCCTGGCTTCAGGTGAATTTGGCAGTCACTTATATTCTGAGACATTAGCCTTTCAGTATAAGCACCACACAGCCAAGAAAGGCTCCATTGCTCTCAAAGTCACCACAGTGTTCACAGGTTATAGTTATTTCACATTATCATATCAATACATTTGCATACAAGTCTGTCATAAAACGGAGCACAATTTTTCTCATAGATTGTCAGAGCAACAAGATATGAAAAAAAAAAAAAAAAACTTAAATCCAGCAATTGTAGTCAAGAATGTGACTCTGTGCTTCCTTGAACAGAAATTTAGAGAAAATAAGGGCCAATAAAGTTATCAGGAGATGAACAATCTTAAGGTTAGAACTGAAGAATAATGACATAAAAAGTAAATAACAATGGTCTTGAAGGTTTCCAGATAGTATAAGCTGTGCATAGGGCTTTTATCCAGATTTCATGTTAGTAAGGTTTAATAATCCTGCTGCAAAACAAGATTCAAACAGCGATATAACTTTTCGGAAATATACTCTTTAATACTTTGGCACAAACCCTTAATAAAAATTCCTCTGATAAGCTCTCAATTTTTTCGATGGTTAAAACATAATCTACACATAAACAAGCTTGGCACATATCATTATGTGATGTTTTCATATATGTATTTTAATATATCTTTTAATATAAAAACCAATTGGAGTATAAACAGCTCCAGTTTGCTTAAACTTAGAAATGTTTTCATGTTACATATAATTACGAAGGTTTCTTTTTCCTTAATTGCTAGGTAATTACTTGGAAAAACAGAATTGTACATAGCTAGAATCTTTAATGAATATTCTTTGTTTGTGTGTGTGTGTGTGTGTCTGTGTGTGTTGTATGAATGCATACCTTTGTGAGCCTTGTGAGCATATGCATTTGACATTACAATCACCTGAACAAATAGCCTAACCTTATTCTTTAATAGCATTCAGTTCTGGGAAGGTGTTGCATTGCTTTTCCTAAGACGGATTAAAATAAATGCTTATTGAGCTCCTGGATTGTGCTCCACCAATGTATATTTGGCTTCACCAGTCATAATCTTTATGACTTAAAAAGTGAATAATAGTTGGACATTATTGGACATATAATATAATAATAGTTGGACATATATAACTATATGTCTTCTCTTTCCCATTTACTCTTAATCAACTTTTTGCCTTATTTATTTTTTATTACATTTTATTTATTTTTTACATGATACAGAAATAAATCAAATAAAATAGACAGTACTGACATTCTCATTAAAAAAATAAACAACCTGAACATTTTGGACTGGAGAGATGGCTCTGTGTCTAAGGGAGCTTCCTGCTTCTGGAGAAGTTAGTTCAGCATTTGGTCCAGACATGATGGCTAATAACCACCTGTAACTCCAGTTTCAAGGGAATCCAAGACCTTCTTTGGAGTGCCATAGACATTGCATGCAAATGGCACATATGCATGTATGCAGGTAAACTCAAACACACAACATAAAAATAAACCTTTAAAGAGTGGTACATTTATAGGTGTATCATGGCAACTATTACATGTTTGTTATTTACTAGATAAAATGCGATAAGTGTTTCTGACTTGTCAAAGAGTGGTTATGCTGATGCTGTGGGAATGGTGTAGTCTGATTATCAATTATTGGAAACATATCACAGATTGTTTCTGCTAAAACTTTTCTTGCTGTGTTGAAATGAATGATTTCTCTCTGTTTACAGAACTTCTTACTGGACTTCTGTCTGTCCTCCTGAAATAGTATGGTTTTTCTTCCCTCTTTCTTTCTACACTCTGCTTCCTCTTTGACTTCCTGTCTTGACAATCGCCAATGACAGACTGAAATTAGAAGTCAGATAAATCCTCTCCTCTCCTAAGCCATTTTTGGTCAAAGTATTTCATCACAGCAATAGAAAGTGCAGTACAGTTCCCACAGGTCCTGCGACCTTCTCAGTGTTTACTGAAATTATTCTCTTTTGTTCTGCAAAATTGATTTATTGGTTCCCACACTTGTGTTGATTGTGTGATATTACTCATTATGTTCTTGGCTCTTTTCAGTTCAATTAATGATCTTACCTTCCAGCCTTTGGCTGGAAATTATAAGATCATAGTGTTGCTGATGGCTGACTAGTATTCCATTATTAAAATAAACTTTATCTTAATTGATTTTCCCACGAAAAGACATCTGTGTTGATCTAATGTCTTGGAATAGTGCTGTTGCAGAAGATTACAAGTTATCTCTTGGGGGTGTTCGTTGTCATGATCTCACTCCCGTGGGTGTGTACCTGTTAAAACTAATTAAAGATGGCAAGGTTGTTGAAAAGAAGCTGAAATGAATTGCCCTTTCAGAGGTGATTTGTTATGGGAGTTTGGATAGTCCAGCCATAGGAAGATATAATGTCGGGAGTTAGACAATGGCGGGGGCAGGGGAGGATTGTGATATACTTTCCATACAATGTAGCTTAGCATATATTTCAGGAATCACAACGCATGAAGGCTCCAGATAAACGTAAAGTTGTAATTCAAGCTTTTGTTCTGTCTGGGCTTATTTATATGGCTTATATATATGGCTGGACATATTTAGCATGGCTGGACAGCACATGCAAATTTTCACCCTCTGCTGAGATGCAAAATGTCATGGCTGTATTTATGAGAGAAAGAGCTGAAGGTGGAGGGCCTGTCACTTTCTAATACCAAGTAAGGAGAGGGTCAGAACTGAGATACAATTCCAAATAGAAGACAAGGAGGTTCGATGCAGAAAAACATACACGTTTTCTGTATTTGTGTCTTGAGGGTCAGAAAACAGATTCACAGGAAGAACGGGGATATAGCAGAGGGTAATGGGTCCTCCATGTCCTTGAATTAAAATGTCATTGTGAAATTCTTTGCTGTATACAATGAATTTATGGCAATGATTTTTTAAAAGGCATGTATACATGGGCTGAAGAGAGAAAACCATGATTAACAGTCCTTGGTGGTCTTCAGGGGACTACAGTTCAGTGTTCAGCACTCAGCACTGAGGGGGTTCATAACTGCCTTTATCAATAGCTTCTCATGAGCCAACAATCCTCTTCTGCCACTTATCTGTGTCAGGGTTGGCTTTTGTGTTCTCCTGTGTTATGTCTCTGGGGTGGTACCACTCCTAGGCAGGTGGAAGTCCTGGGTCGTATTAAAAAACAGGGTGTGGACAGGCCAATAAGCAACCTTCTTCCGTGGTCTGTGAGCAGGTGAGTTCCTGTCCTGACTGTCCTCTGTGAAGAACAAGGACTTGTTAGATGTAAGATGAGATAAACCCGCCCATCCCCAAGATGTTTTGATGGTGTTTTCTTACTGCCACAGAACATAACTTAAACAGTGAGCAATCAAACACAGTGATGCCTGCATTCCCATAGACATCCACACATGCACAAACCCCAAACCAGTAAGACAAATCTTTTCTTACCAAGGTTCCTCAACCAGCCAAAGAAAAATATTCACTCATTAATGAACAGAGAAATGTCAATTTAAAACATTCAATGTGACTTCATATGACTCGGGGGTGAACTGCAGTATTTTTGGTAGCAGAATGGTCCTTGAAATATTGGGCTATGAACAAATAGCATAAGGAAATTGTAAAAGCAAAAGAAAACAAAAAGAGACAGACTGTATGCATGACATCACGTGCTCAGTGGGCTATGTAGATAACACCCTTCTAAGATGAAACTGACCTGGTAAAACACACTTCGAAAAGCAGGTTATGGATGTTCAGTGGACATTTTCTACACCCAGAACATTTCTGAACAAATTTATTCTGACAGAATAGGAACTGTGAACATTGCTACATGGCTGTCGCATTAAAAGATGAGAAGCTACAAGATTCTCCCAGAAATCGTTGCCTATTCTACAGAATAATGATATGGTGTCTGCAAATTCAATTGTGTTATCAGTACAATTTGATTTGGTGATTGCTAAGTAACTGGCCTAAATGACAGTCCTCCAGACCTACAAATTTCCCAGGATAATAGAGAATGGCTATTTATAAAGCTTATTATTGGAGTCTACATTTTATATGAATGAGATATAAGAATTGACACAGAAAATTCAGTGTAGTCTGAGTCATTCGAATGAGCACAGTTTGAACATGTCTAAATGAAGGCTTTGGCTCTTTGCAGGGTTGGGGTGTGTGTATTTGTGTACTTAATGGGGTAGGGGGAACATTTCTGTTCACACAGTTTTATGCATGTATATGTTCATGTGGACAGTATAAGACAAGCTTGGATGTTCATTCTAAGATGCTGTCTATCTTATTTTGTAAGGTAGAATCTCATGGTAGGACATGGAGCTTATCAATTAGTCAAGGCTGGTTGAACAGTAAATTCATTGTGTTGTCATGTCCCCCTACCCCCCATCCCCCTACCTCCCACCCTCCACTCCCAATCCCCCCCACCCCATCTCTACTACAAGGATGGTAAACCTTTATTTTTGTGTCATTTTGATTTTTTCAAAAATACTTTCCTATTTTTATTTGATGTTTATGAGTGTATTGTCTGTATGCATGTAAGTGCACCCATGTCGTGCAATGTCTGCAGTGGTCAGAAGAGGGTGCTGGCTTCTCCAGAACCCAAGTTACAAGGATTGTTAGCCTCCTTGTGGAGAACTCATTCCTCTGCAGGAGCAGTCAGTGCTCCTAACCACTGAGCTCTCTGAATCTCTCTTTTGTCCTTCTTAAATGTGAGTTCTGGGAATCTATCTCTGGTCCTTTAACATTTAATTGATTAACATATCTCCACAGTCTCCTGTGAGGAATTCTGTGAGTTCTGTTTGTGGTGATGTTCGGATGGCTCAGTTTCACAAAGGGTACCACACTGAAAATTTTCCCTCTAGACCTGCAAAGCTATTGAAATGGTTGAACAACTTCTCAGGTATATCTGTATATCCGGGGTGCTACATCAAGAGAAGAAATGTCCCTCTTACCCCATAATATTAGCTTAGCAAGGAATGTACCTTAAGATCCTCATGGGTGGAAATGTAACATTCCAGTTCTGACAGGTCAATCACCTGGCCTTGGGAAGAAGTTAGGATGGCGATTCACCTTAAGTCATGGTGAAGACACAGGGAAATGGCTTAATGAGATCCTGTGTTTTTCCTGCTGGGAGTTTCTGGCCCTGGGGCCATTGCTTATGGACCCGCACAAGATGCTTGTGGGCATGCACAGCTCCTGCACAACATGCACAGCTCCCGGAGCTCTGTAACACTTTTCTACTTTCTCGTTTCTGTTTTGAAAAATATTTCATGAATGATTTTCATGTATGAGGGTATTGCCTGCATGTGTGTAAGTGCATCTGGGTCTTGCAATGCCGGCAAGGAATCAGACGAGGGCACCGAATCTTCTGCAACTGGAGTTACAGACATTTGTGACCCACGTGGGTGCTGGGAATCGAACCCGGGGTCTCTACAAGAATAACTGGTGCTGGTAACCTCTGAACCATTGTTTCAAGTCCTCGATCTCTTTTCTAAACATACATTCCCTAACATTGGGTTACCTAAATATTTTAGATTTCTCATTCTCTGTAGATCTCCTCCCTGTGATGTGGATACCAAAGACTTTTCACAGGCTTTAAATAGTCTCTCCCCCTCTTTCCTCTTCCTCCTCATCTGCCCTGAAGTTTTCATTTTTAAACTCGAATCAACTATCCTTAAGCTTCTGCTTGAATTTATTCTTAAAGAGAATACTAACCCAAAAAGGGAACTCTGTTGCTTACTGTATGATCTGATAACCACAAACAGACACCCCAAATTTTAGTAACAGTATTCAAGTACTTTAAAAAGAGTTGGCCATCTTTTCTAATTGCCTTTCTTCATGCAAAATTTGTTCTGCATGGACTGGGCTATTACGTATGGGATGCTGTACCTCTCCAATGGTTTTACAGTCCATCTTTGGAGTGGACAAACTTGTGTTATTATCATTATTTTTGAAGCTCTCCATAGAAAGCAGAATTTCACTAAGATTTTGTAAGTTCTTCAGAATAATTAGACAAGGCAGGTATGATATCACCATGTATAGTTTTCTGAAAGCTAGTTTTTTATGTAATAAAGACATAGAAATCTGATCAAGCATGCAATGGACATTCAGCTTAAATATATGGCTACATAATATTGCATTAACAATATATCTGGTAAAAATGGTTATAAAATGAATACTGTAATATGAACTGGGTTTTATTAAATGAGTCTGGGATAATTCAAATGTACAGAGAATGTTACAAGATAGAGTGCAGTAATCAATCTGTACATATATATATATGTGTGTGTGTGTGTGTGTGTGTGTGTATGTGTGTGTGTGTGTGTGTCTGTGTGTGTACATTATGATTACTATCAATAGAGCTATCAGTTAGGGCTACAGAGATGGCTCACTGGCTGGGCAAGCATGAGGACCCAAGTTTGAATCCCTAGGTCTAGTCTACACTGAAATGTGGTATCATGTATATAGCATGTCAGCATGACTATTGGGAGATAGGACGCAGAGATGGGAAAATTTCTACAAGTTCCAAGGCAATCCCATGGACAAACAACAGAGAAATACTGGCATACACCAAGTAGGATCCAAGGAACAGCACCCAACCTCTGGACACACATTGTGGCACACATGCAGACACACACACACACACACACACACACACACACATACACACAGGATCTAAGAGTACAGTTGATCACATGAGTCAGCATTGAGGAGATGAGAAAGAAACTTGGCCAAATCAAGGTACTGCATTTTCTATGTCGATACAAGGCGTATGACATTTTTCATCCCTGTGACCACTAAGAAGGACAGAAGAATGTTAAAGGAAGATGGCTTATTGCAGTTCACAGTTTGAAAAGCTCCATGGAGAAGATATAATGAGCTCATAGAGAAGGACCACTCACCTTTCAAGAATCAGAACAGAGAGGAAGTAGGGCAAGGATAGTAACCTCTAGTCCCACCCTGCAAGGATGACTCCTAAAACCTCCTAAGAATTCGCATCCTTCCAAATCTGCACCACCATTTGCACACCAAGTATTTAAACACATGGGCCTACTGAGGTCTTTTCCCATTCAGACCGTTACACAAGGAGTGGAATGGGTTCTATCCGCTACAGAGAATCAATTATCTGTAGTGGGAGATAGAAAATGGAGTCATGTGCAAAGACATGGTTGCTGTCACGAATTTGGGGAATGAACCATCACTCGTTTGGTGTATGCAAACTATGTCATACACTGAAAATTGTTGTGGCTAGAGAGATGGCTAAGTGGTTAAGGGCACTGAATGCTCTTTCAGAAGAACTGGGTTTAATTCCCAGCACCCACATGGCAGCTCACAACCATGTATAATTCCAGTTCCAGGGGATCTAAATCTGTCTTCTGACCTCTCTTGTCATTATTGCACAACATAGTGACCTTGCATGCAGGCAATGCTCTCATACACACAAAGAAATGAAAATAATAAAATATTTAAACAGAAAGCTGATGCAGAGGAGTAGGCTATATAGTCCAAAACTATGTAAATATAAAAAGTGGACTTTCTTTTCTCTGATGACTAGATGAGAGACATTTATGGAAATATTAAACTAGGCTGGGGACAGGGCTCAGCAAGTGCTTGACTGGGCTGAGCCCTGTCCCCAGGTAGTTTAAAAATCAAACACAAGCAGTGGTATGTTCTTGTAATCCCAGCCTTAGGCAGGTAGAGCCAGGCAGTTCCCTGACCGCATGAGAAAACCCAGTCCCCTAAATCAAGGTAGGGAGATCAGGGAAGATCCTGATATTGACCTCCAGTCTCTGCACATGTGCACACCCCCACGTACACAACAGTACCCCCATAAACACACACACATATGTATCCACATGCAATACTCACAGACACACAGGAATATATTAAAATGGATTTGCTTGGGAATCAGACAAAGGATTATTCTGAAAAGGGATAGGCTGGTGATTAAAAGACAAAGATAAATTCATCTATATATTGTGTCTACTTCACTGTCAATCACAGACTAGAGATTTCTTTAAATGCTTTAGACTGACTAAAATCAAACATTCTTGGCACTCCACCCCAGTCTTTTTCTTTGTACACATCTTTGTGTGTACTATTGGAGTGTTGTGGCTGCATGCATGTACATGTGTGAGGACAAATGGCACCATTGAGTGGCATTGCTCAATGCCTGTCCCCTGATTTCAAAAGATATTTTACCTACTATTCTATTTTAAGTGCATGAGTGTACTGCCTGCTTGTATATAAATAGCATGGCCATGGACAGCAAGCACAAGAGGGCGCTGGATCATTGGAACTGGAGTCACAGTCATTAGGTACTCTTCATGTGAATGCTGGGAACTGAACCCAGGTCCTCTGCAAGGGCAGCCAGTGCTTTTAAAGGCTGAGTCATGTCTGCAGTCTCCCTCATTGCTTTTTGAGTCCTGGTCTCTTTCTGACCTGCTACCCATCAACTTGACTTGACCAGCAGGGATCCACAGAACCCTAGTTCCCCTCACCCAAGGCTTCTGAACCTGCCTGTCTTCCTGGGCTCTACCCCAGAAGGGAGGAATATTTTTCTTCCTTCTCATCTCTCTCCTGGTGTGAGCCATGATTTCCCACTTGTCAGCTGTGTTGTATTTCTCTGGAACTCTAAAAAGCCTGGCTTAGCTTGTTTTCTCTGTTGGTTTGATAGAGACTGTAGACAAAATCAGCTTAGGGGAGAGAAGTTTCATTTAATGTTCAAGGGAACAGTTCTTCATGGAGGAAGGGCAGGGAAGTAGCTGAAGCAGAGACCATGGAGCAATGCTGGCTGCTTACTGCCTGTGTCCTCTGGCTCACTCAGCTGCCTTTCTTACCCTGCCAGGCCCACTGCAATCCTGAATCACACATAGCCATGTGAGTTTCTTATGCCTTCAGAACTTGTAAGGACTTGTACCAAGCACCCACTCAGACATCACTGGATGCTCGCTTTCATCAGCTAAGTTCATACACTAGAAATAGAATTCATACAATATAATGGTAGCTATTAGATTATCCAGAAATGTAGACATGCTCCCTCTCTTCCTCCCCTCTCTTCCAATGCTCAATGTATCAGAAGTACATTTCTAGTAATCCAAATATATCCTCAAGGTACATACTCTTTGGAAATCTTTTCCTTAATACCTCCAAGAAAATTGTAATTTTTCCTGATCAGATGGATTTTTTTCAGCATGTTAAACTGATTCAGAATCAAATGTTGTTCTGTGGAATAGAATCTATTCTTACAGGTCTTAGAACTACTAAAATCAGAGTCATAGCAAGGCCTCAGATGAGATGTGTTTATCCAGCATACAATAAAAGAGAAGACCATTAAAGGCGTCGATATCTATCTGGAATTAGCCTGCAGAGTGCAGAAAGTGGAAAGTTGTGCTGGTTTATGTTGGAATTGGAGCAACAATGTTCTCTTTACTTTGATGGACATTAGCTTTATATACATAGGCTTTTGCTCAAGTTTACAATACCAGTTACAAAACCACTCACAGCACTGAAAAGCAAGGTCGGACACAGGTATGGGGAGTGAGTGTGTGAGCATACATGTCTGAGTGTAGAGTTTGTGCATGTTTACACACCCATATGCATGTATCTGGAGGCCAGAAGAAGATGCCCAGTGCAGTTGCCCACCACCCTTGGCCTTTACTCCCTTGAGACAGCATCTTTCAACAAGCTGGATCTAGACTGACAACTGGCATATCTGCTGATATCACTTTCTGTGTCCACCGCCATGACAGGGTTTGAGTGTCTGGCATAGATGGCCTCACCTGGAGTGTCACTTCATGCTTCCATAACCAGTGCTCTAGAACTTAAAATATTTTTAAAATATACCCAAATAAGGGGAGACTCCTCAAGGCATGGGGAGACTATGGTCCTATCAATATTTTCCCTTAAAAATAATTTTAATTGAATTTTTGCAATTTATCAATATAGTCATTAACATAAAATAAAAATAATAGATAAAATATTTTTAAAATATACACAAATGAGGAAGACTCCTAAAGGCATGGGGAGATTATGGTCTTATACAATATTTTGCATTGAAAATAAATTTAATTGAAAATTTACAAATGTGTCAATATATTCATACATATAAAATAAAAAACAAAAATATTTTTAAAATATACACAAATGAGGGGAGACTCCTCTAGTTGTGAAGGGGATTATGGTCCTATACAATATTTTCCATTAAAAATAATTTAAATTGAATTTTTGCAAATGTTTTACAATATATACTTTAAAAATTTTTATTTATTATTTTAATTTTGTGTGTATAAGTGTATTAATATATGTATGTAAGTGCATCCATGTCATGCAAATGCCGACAGAGGTCAGAGAAGGGCTTTCTTCCCCTGGAACTGGAGTTATGTACGGTTGTTAGCTGCCATGTGGGTGCTGGAAATTGATCCCAGATCCTCTGCAAGAATAGTTAGTGTTCTCAACCCCTGAGCCATCTCTCCAGCCTTTTCACGCAATATGTTTTGATTATATTTACACCCCCTTCTGTATGTCCAATCCTCTAACAGATTTCGTGTGATCTTTCAGACATGTGGATTTGTCTCTAAATGTCATTCTGTATGGATTGTGGTTAACATATGTAGGTTACTTACAGAAAATGGACTCTCCAGGGGGAAGACCTAACATGAATGCATCTCTCACCTCTCACCAGCAAAGTCTCCTCAGGAACAGATGGTACCCACCTGCTGGCTTAAGTGCAGAGAGTAAGAGACTGCAGAGTGCTCATCCCTGAATCAGACACCCATATCCAACATCCGCCCTCCCATGTCTCAGGGACCATTCAGGAAGTGTGGTCTCTGAGGGGTGGGCTTTTAGCTTTGATCTCTCTCTCTCTTTTTCTCTCTCACTCTCTCCTTTCCTGCAGATGCAATGTGACCAGCCCCACCCCCATTGTCATCATCACTGTGGGACGTAAACCCCTTGAACTGAACTTATGCCGTGGCAAACCTTTTCTCCCACAAGGTACTGTTCTTGGGCACTTGAACATGGCATTCAGAACAGTAACTAATCTCCTGTCTCAGGGATACACAGGAAATGCTGGAAGCTAATATTTCTAAAATACTTGGCTTGGACATTATCTGGCCTGATGGCACTGGAATAGAAAAAATTATGCTGGTTTTGGTGAGGAGCCCCAGGACAGGGTGGCAGAATAATGGAGTCATATTTGGTGATTTCCTGAGTATCACCATGTATCAGGCTCTGAGCAGACATCTGCAGAAATTCATCTATATTTCTGATGGTCAGGACAGACCAAGCCTTGTGCAAAGACCACACACACACACACACACGCACTCTCTCTCTCTCTCACACACACACTTTGTACAACCCTGCACAATTTTTTTAAGTAAAACGATGAAGAAACCAAAGTTCTTTCTGGTCTCTAGAGTCCCAGGTCATTCTTCTCATTACCTGTAAGTATCACACTGATACAGCATGGCTGTAATCATCATGTGATCTTGTCACTCTCATCCATCTACATCACAAAGCCCGGAATCACAGGACAAATCCTCACTCTCTGAATATTTTGTGGATGAATTAATAAGCAAATAAATGTCAGGTTGTTCCACCAGAGTGTTTAAATTAACCTTTCAGTAGATTGCAGACTTCCAAAGACAAAAGCCTTGAATCACTCATCAATATCCAAGAGGTTTTAAGATATGCTAAAGCAGGAAGACATACAAATGAGCCTGAGTGCAAATTGGTTCCATCAGGATTTAGTTAACAGGTCAAACAGTAGGATAAAATGTTATGTGTCTCTTGTGCACAGGCAGGAAAAAAAAGACCTGTCCAGTGATGGCCAATAATAGGACTTGAAAGTTGCCTCATTACAGTGTTACAGAGGATTTTATTTATTTGTGTGCATGTGAGGGGGCGTGGATTGCATGAGTCTATGTGCATATGGGTGTGTGTACATGTGCAGACTGAGGATGATGTTGGCTGTTTTCTTCAGGTATTTTCTATCTTTTAATTTTATCCTTGCTTTCTAATTATGTGTGTGTGTGTGTGTGTGTGTGTGTGTGTGTGTGTTTCTAATCTGTTCATCATAAGTGCCAGGAATTGAACTTGTGCCTTCTGCAAGAACACTACAAGTTCTTCATCAGAAAATGGGCTCTCCATTCTCTCATCATCTTTTCTTAGAGACAGAGTCTCCCTTTGAACCTCCGCTCACCTGCTAAACGAGGCTGGCTGGCCACAGTCCCAAGGATCGTCCTGCCTCTGTTTCCTCAGTGCTGGACTTTCTGCTCTCTGCCCTAATGGCTTCATTTGCATTTACGCATTGAGAATCAAATTATATCAGCGACAACACCCACTGAGCCATCTTCCCAGTCCCTGTGAGTCTTTGGATAATATAGGTAAAATTTATGCACTGAGCTTTGAAAGGGAAAGCATCCGACTTTCTTTTAAATCTACGTGTTTGGAGGTTTGTGAATACATCATCAGTTTCTATGCCACAGACATATCACTCTTTCACTTGAGACTTTTTCCCCCATAGTCCTTTCAAAGAAATACAATAAAAACTAAAATACAAGGCCAGTGAGGTGGCTAATTGTTAAAGAAGCTTGCCACCAGCCCTGAAATCTGTGGTCAATCCTGAGGTTCCCTTGGTAGAAGGAAAGTACCAACTCTTGCAAATTACTATCTCATCTTAGGACACATACATGCCACACCCACACAAAAGCAATAAATATTCATATGTAGACAGAATGCATTGCCTGTGTGTAAACAATTATCACTATGCATATATTTCCTTTCATTTTTATGAAAGTTATTTCAGTCCTGCCCAATATTAGGTCAACGTATACTTGGTGCTCGACACTAAGATGAATGACCCTCAGGATTTTCTAGTTTCTAACTTATCACTGGATGAGTGACCTGTTGTCAACATTCACTTCTCAAAGGAAGCTTTCTGTTCCATGAGACAGTTGTACAGACATAACTTGGTATCTCTGCAAAGTGATGTCCTTTAGATTTTGATTATATCTGCATTCACTCCATGAAGAAACCACTCAGAGAAGCAGGAGTGGAGCGGAGGACCACGAGTGATTAATTAGTCAGTTTCTTTGTAGTTTGTTTGATACATGGACTTTATCTTTATTAAGATATGGCTTATTGTGTGAAACTGCAGAGATGGCTCCATGATTACAAGCTCTGACTGCCCTTTCAGAGGACCCAGAATCCACATGCTAACTAACCATTGTCCGTAATGCCAGTTGCAGGGCATCCAAGACTCTCTTCTGGCCTCATGGGCATTGTACATCCCACACATGATGCATTTATATACCTGCAGGCCAAACATACATATAAAATAGAAATAAATTTAAAATCTTTTGAAATCTCAGGCAGTGGGGAAATGGCTCCTCTGGTGTATGTGTCTTAGGTAAGTATGAAGATGTGGGCTGTAGTCCCCAGGGAACATGGGGAAATCCAGGCCTGGCATTGGCAGGTGTCTGAACACACTTGAGTTCACAGTCTATCAGCCCAGCCAAACTGGAAAGTGCAGGTTCAGCGAGAGACCTTGTCTCACAAAGCCAGGTCGAGAATCACAGAGCAAAAAGGAAACACCTGATGCTGACCTGTGGCCTGCCTAAGTGAGCATTTGTGTGCTTGTAAACATATGTACTACACAATACAACACACAAATACACACACACACACACACACACACACACTGTAGATCCAACTCTCTATCTCTCAAATACACAAATGAAAAAACCTTGAAGTCAGGAAAAACATAGCATCAGAAACTTTCATGGATAAACAGGTGACTTTCGTGAATTTGTCCTTGTATGTAATAATTCTTTGAAAAAGAAAAGACGAAAAAACTGGAATAATGTTTGTTTCGTCCTAGGGTGGCTCGCCAAACAGGTTGACATGACAAACCCTAATTTCACTGAAGGCTTGTCAGGAAAGTTAATTAAATATGATACAGAGGAAGAAATGAAACTCAAGATCTTAAGGGTCAGGATGCAAACACGTAAAGCAATTCTGTCACAACCTGAGCACTTGTGACCATTAGAGGAAGATGGTGAATGTGTGGATTTCAAAAAAATTTAATTACATTGTGTAAAACTGTAATTTTACTCAATTAGATATTTAAAATTATACATTACTGCACCAAGAAGGCTGAGGCATGTGGATCTCTGTGAGATTGAGGGCAGCCTAGTCTACATACCCAGTTCAAGGAAGCAGTTGAGACAAAAACAATAAAAAAATAAGTAAACAATTACAATGATGAATTAAATATTTTAAATACATATTGGATGCATTCTAGTTAAATTTGAAGCTTTGTATGAAGATTTTGAGACAGTTTTTAAGATAAGGCCACAAGGTGTCCATTTCAAGATTATATCTCTTTTTTTTTTTTTGGTCTATTTTCTGGTATCCCTCTTATCATAACTGGCCTGGACCTTGCCATGTAGGACAGGCTAGCCCAGAGCTCACAGAAGGAAGTTCCTTTAACCAGAATTCTGGAAACAAGATTTGATTGAAGTTCTCCTAGATAAGAAGATCACCGCAGGTGTCCCTTTCATTGACTGATTGGTGCCTTTGGAGAAAAGTTATTCACTGCCGACACATAACATCCAACAGAAAGAGAAATATGCTTATAAAATGGAAACCACAGACCTGATGATGCCAGTTCATGGATCATGGGAAGCTGTTTACATTGGTATCTGTAACTGGAGCTAATAACAGTACATTCCTGACAGAACTACAGGAAAGGAAATTGTCTTTCAGTCTCACTATTTAGGTGCTTGTTGAAATGAAATAGAACAGTTTTAATAGCTGTTTTAGACCAGCATGGTGGCACACACGTTTAGTCCCAGCACTGTGGACTTAGAGGCAGCTCTGTCTCTGTGAAGTCAATAGCAGCCTGGTCTTCATCATAAGTTCCAGAGCAGCTATGACTCTAGGGAGACCCTGTCTCAAAAAGATGAAAAGAGAGTGATTTTCATCTCTAAGGTTTACACAGAAATCATGTAAAGTAATGTGTAAACACACACACAGAGACATACATTCCTCTGGGATAGGAGAAGTTGTTCATGAAATTAAACCTGATTCTCAAAAGTGTCGAGTGCTAGATGCAATGGCACATGCTTTTAGACCTAGAAGAGGGAGAGGCAGGAGGATCTCTATGGGACTGAGGTTAGCCTGGTCTATGCAGTGAGTGAGTTCTGACTCAGCTATGGGAAGACGCTATCTCAAAAAAAAAAAAAACAAAAAACAGAGATTTCACTGCTGGAGAGGTGGCTCAATAGTTAAGGGCACTGATTGCTCTTGCAGAGGACCTGGGTTTGGGTCTCAATTCCCAGATAGAAGCTAATAGTGGTATGTACCCCCAGTTTCAAAGGGTCCAATATTTTGGGGGGCCTCTTCTGACACTGCATAGCATGAGTGCACTTACCTACATGCAAGGAGAACATATAAAATAAAAAACAATTAATAAAATAATAACATCTCAAATAAAAACAGTCAAACATCAGTTTGGATAACGAGTGTCTCTGGTTTATCAGTCTCAAGCCACATTGCTCCTTATTACGAACTATGCACACATGTGCATGTACAGATATGGAAGGTAGATACTCTTATTCCATCTCTTACAAGCTGAGGTGAAAATGTTCATTATTACTAATCTTGGAAAACGAAGGGGGTTCCGAGTGTGCTCAGATAGAGTTTGGTGCATAGAGTTCAGTGCATCTCTTCTGGAACACAGAAGAGAGGTTTCAGAGGAAGCACAGTGAGCTGTGGACCAGGGGATGCCATCTCTCAGAGACCCTGAAATCCAGTCAAGCCAGGCCAAAGGGAAAGCCCTGAGATTAGCCTGCATGCCCACCACCCTCTGGCTCCTTCCTGAATATTCCTTTACATGGCATTTAAAGACCTCAGCAAAGCTGCCTTCACAGTCCATGAGACACTGTCTAACATTTGTTTGCTCCTCCCTTGGTCCTCTCTTCCTCCTCCTCGACCTCTTTCTTCTTCCCCATCTTCATCTTTTGCTTCTTGAAATTACTCCATACATTTCCTTGGCTTATCTCAACAAATTATTTGTACAAGAACTTTGCTTCATAACAACCTCCTGGGATGATAGAAGCAAAAATATTGCTCCTTTGTGCAGCAGAAAGGGGTCATTCCTGGTACCCACGACTTCTTCATGTGTAGAGGGTTCATCCATACATGGAACATCTGTATCCCAGCCAGATACCTCGACACTCACAGACACTAGATAACCCAAGGGTAGAAAGAGTGTAAGACCTAGAGGCTGCAGAGATGTCTTCTGGACTTGACATGAACCCTTCACACAGAAACTCAAGTGAGTTGTGACTGCGTACACTGTACCTGTACAAGATCAAGCTGGTCGACAGGCAGCATGGATCTGGGAGGTGCTCATGAACTCCTGTTCCTGGTTGAGCACCTAGTCCACTGGGGGAAGCCAGGTCAGTGCTCTTTATAACTTGGGGTACTGGCTACATTGGCTGTGCTCCTTTGAAATGCCCATTCCACATATGTATGGGGGCAGCAAAGGTCAGACTCAATGAACTGCAATCAAAACAGAAGACAATGAGTATGAGGGGGAGAGCGAATGGGGGTATCTGGGCAGAAATGGACATGAAAAATAGGGAGCTAATGGGATAGAAATGCACTGTATATATGTATGAGAGTCTCCAGGGATATACAAAATATATAACATTAAAAACAATGGAATATTCTAAGAGCTCAGTTTTCAAAATACCTTCCAATGTACTTGCCCAACATTTATCATGATTTGTGATTTTAAAGAAAGACATGGGGTCTGGGGAGAGTTTATATTTTGTAGATGTCTGCCATGCCCACTGCAGACCCAAGTCCCAATCCACAGGACATGTGTTAGCAGCAGCATGTGGAGCCAGACTTCTGTTGAGCCAGGATTCCTGGGGTGAACTGGCCAACCATGATAGTCAAGTTAATGAGCATCTGGATTTCATGAGGGGCATAAGATAGAGCGATGGAAGGAGAAGGCCCCGTGTCAACCTCTGGGTGTCACACACATGCACATATGTATATATATATATCCACATCTACCTGCATGCACATGTTCACACACACACACACACACACACACACACACTCGCAAACACAGGATACACACATGCACACAATGAAAAATATGAAAGCACCTATGCATGAAGATTTCCAGCATTAAATGAGCAGCTATTTTGTTGTCCTGATTTCATAAATCCTGTTTTGAAAGAAATAAAATAAGCTCACTAAAATATCTTCAGTGTTAGGGTTTTAACCCATGAAGTTTATCTTAGTGTTGTTACATGGTAGAGTCTAGAAAACTCCATTCAGAAATTTCCCTTCCCCTTCCTCCTCCTCCTCCTCCCCCTCCTCCTCCCCCTCCTCCTCCTCCTCTTCCTCCTCCTCCTCCTCTTCCTCTTCCTTCTCCTCCTCTTTCTCCTTCTTCTTTTATTCCATGTATGACTTGGTGTGAGCTGCTATTGCAAATTTTCAAAAAGTGTGTGTTGCAGACCACATAGAGTCTTTTGTCAGAGGCATCAGGGCTGGAAATGTGAGATCAAGGACTGATTCCTTTTAAGGACCATGTGACTAACTAAGTTCAGCATGAGTCTTTCATGCTAGTATGTGAAAGACATCTTCTCTGGTCTTCAGAAATTTCCTTCTGTGATCTTGCCTCATTCTAGGGCCACCTTGCTTGGAATTACGGCTCCTTTCTATTGACCTCATTTTGAACTGATTCCCTCTCTGAACATCTGGACAGCAAATACCACCACTTTGTGAACTACAGGGGAATAAAAGGCTAGCATTGAAACTGCTGGAATGATTCAATTAAATAATTCACAGTGAACCAGAAATGCTTTAATCTATTTCACTATTTACCTGTTTAATTACTGGAGATTAAGTACAAAAATGAGAACTGAAGGGGATTAAATGGAAGGACAGAGTCTTAGGGTACAAAAATCAAATGTCCTTTACATGTTCATATGTTAAAGGCTTGGTGACCATCCTCTGGAGCTATTGGTACATAGCCACATTTTTAAAAATAGAGTTGTAGGATCCCCCAGAACTGTAATAAATAGATGTCAGTTAGCTGACATCTGGGTGCTGGGAATTGAACCTAGGTCCTCTGCTAGGGTAGCCACCTCTCTAGTCCCTAGATTGATGAAGAGCTGCGGTTTAGTGGCAGTGGGGAGAACCTTTGAGGCTCGTTCTGGATTGAGTTATCTTCTCCCACCCTTCTATCCTTAATGGTGACCATGATGTGAACAGTTTCTTTGTACCCACCATCCTTGATGCTGTGACAGTACTAATCCTAAACAAATGAAACCCCGAGCCAAAATAATCCTGCCCTCTTTCAACTCTTTATTTCCAGGTATTTGTGACAGCAACAAAGACTTCACTCAGGGGAAGGAGAAGATTGTCAGGAGTGTGTGTGCCTAGCAGAAGGTGCAGGATTCTTGGCCCAGCTTTGTCATCGTTTTCAGAATCCCTTACGTGAGTGTAGGCACACGTGATTCCGCAGGTGTGCACATATTTCTGAAAAGGCCAGAGAACAATCTCCGCTAGCTTTCCTCAGGCACTGCCTACGTTGGGTTTTCAATCCATCTCCGGTTGGCAGGGAAGTCACTGCTAAGACTAGCGTGCCTTGCCAGGAAGCCCCAGAGACTGGCCTGACTGTCCTTCCCAGCACCAGAACTGCAAGCTTTCTGCATCAAGCCAGGCTTATGTCACATGTGTCCTGGGAATTGAAGTGAGTCCTTTGTGTTTATAAGAACAGAACCATCTAATCAGCCCTCAACTCAAACTAGTATTCCCTATCAAGAGCTCCTTCAAAATAATAGCTCAGGATGGTATTTGTTTATTTTAACATGTAGAACAAGGCAAATCATCAAAATTCCATTCTAACAAGAAAAGTTTGGTCATCAACAAACATGCACAGGTTGAAAATAAACACAGGATAGTCAGGTATGCAAACTTGTTAACTTGAAGAAAGTTAGTCATGTGCAGGGCTCCAAAGACATACATTAATTTAAAACAAATTGACTGTCTCAGGCATGTACAGATGTGGCTAAGCACACTGTTACTCCCAAGACTGTACCAGTGGAAGATTGGGGACTGCCAAGTCAGTTGTTTATCCAGAATCTCAGTTTCCTTTCTGAGAACATGCCTGCAACAGTCAGGCAATGCCCACAGATGTAGGAAGATGTCACTCCTGGATCTGGAGTGACAGATGATGGTTAGCTGCCATGTGAGTGCTGGGACTCGAACCCAGGTGTACTGGAAGAGTAGCCAGTGCTCTTAACTGCTGTGTCTTCAGACCCATGCAGAATCTTCTCAGTCTCTAATGGGCTTTTTCTTTGACATCTTGTTCACTGACAGGATCTTATGGCAAATATTCACATAGGACATTCAACTTAGTATGTACACTGACTTAGTTATTGATTACCCACAGAATCCAGTGACTAGGTATTCTGGGTGTCTTCTGCAACCTGATATTGGCAGACATCATCTCCATTGTGAGCACTGAAAAATATCAAAATTATTTTGAACTTTGACAAACAGTATGAAAGAACTTAATATCCCCAAATTGAGCATTTAAAGTGATAACTTTGGCAGGAAATGTGAAGGCATATAATGGTACTAAACCATATACTTAAGAAATAGTTAAAAGGACAAATTTTATATTACGTGTTATTTTACCATATAATAAAAGACCTAAACTGAGAAACTCTAAGGAGAGATAAAGCTGATTTCGCTGTGCATGGTAAAAAGTCCGGTTAGTTTCATCATTTAATATCACTGTATTGTTTAACTTCCGACTCTGAGTACCAGAAACATGCCTCCTGCTTCAGTGAGTTATGATCTGCACTATATTTACACTTGGTAATATTATAATTAACCAGTATTAACAGAATAGTCCATAATTATACCTTTCAATTCCCTACAGTATTAAGTGTTATGGTTTATACACACCATTGAAAAATAAAAGCACTTTTCTTTCTACATTATTTTGATGGGGGAAGCAAGAAAGACCAGCCTAATCATTATTATATCATTATCCAAAGGAAAATATCATATATAATAGACTCTTTAATCTTTTCTCCAGTAACTAAGGGTGTTGTTGATATAGGACGGGAAACCAGTTTGAAAATTATAGTTGTCTAAATGTTCATACCTCGTGTTTGAAAGTATATTGATTGTGCTGTGGGTGAACTCATTAGAAAATATTGAGTCCACATTTCTGTTGTCATGACAAAAAATAAATAACTAGAGGTAGATGACTGTCATTTCAGACTTTTGTTAAAAGTTGACCTATTTGGAGCTAGAGAGATGTGTCTGGAATTAAGAACTTGCACTATTCTTGCAGAAGACCTGAGTTTGATTCTCAAGATTAATGTCAGACACATTCCTCAGAACAGCCTATGACTCCAGTTTCACAGGCTCCAGCATATCTTCCTGTCTCCATGGGTACCCAAAAACATGTACCACATAGGCACATAGACACACATAAGCACACAGATACACACACACACACACACACACACACACACACACCATAATAAATCTTCCAAAAAGACATTAGCATTAAAAAAGAATAATTCATAAAATGTTGCCTGGGTAGAGAATGGGCAACCTGATGACCTGTTCTGAATCACTGTCATAGGTAGCAGATAGACAAAACTGAAACAGGGGTTCAATGCCCTGTGAAACTCTTTTATAGTCAATAATTAGACATAATTTTACCAACATAAAAGACAGTGAGATATTTATGTTTTGTTTTCACATAGACATAACTTTCAGCTTACACTAAACTTCATTTAGAATCACATATATGATATTATAATATATATTATTATACAAATATACAAATGTATGTTCCACAACTGGGTTGTAATTCAGATAACAAAGTTCTCATTATAACCTTGACAATCCGTGAACCTAACTATACACATTAGAAGTTCCGACCATTGAAGTTGTATATCAACATTTTATGCATTAAAATATATACACTGAAAAATTTCCCCTAAATTACACTATGCTTGTCTTAGCTTGATTTCTCATGTTATCTTTCAATACTCTGACCACACACAACTTAGGTGAGACTGGGTATAGTTTCAGCTTACAATTCAAGGTGAGGTTGTAGTCCATGAGTCGGGAAAGGAGAGGCTGGAACTTCAAATGCCTGTTCACATCACATGCACTGTGAAGAATAGAGAGAAATGGACTCATGTCCGTGGTCATGGGCTGGCTCATGCCCAGCTTGATTTTTCCACTCTTACACAGTTCAGGATCCCTATCTAGGACATGTTGACACGAACTACATGGAAAAATTCCCATGGATTATGTCCCACATAGACATAATCAAGACAATGCCCTCAAAGATGTATCCAGAGTATTATGTAGATAACCTGTCATTAGGATGCTCTTCCAAGATGATTTTAGGTTCTGTGAAGTTTAACATCTAACCAACAAATCCTCCTCCTACCTAGGGAATTTGACCACTCATATTGGAGTAGGTCTTCCTATATTAATTAACAATTGACTAAGATTAAGATAATCTCCAGAGAGATAGCCACAGGTCAAGTGGGTCTGAACAATCCTTCCTTGAAGTCTGTTCTCAGGGGATCCCTGACTGTGTCAAGCTAAAGAGGAGAACTGCCCATGGAGATGCTTAACTTAGATTTCATATATTTTAGCACACAGTCCATCATAATAGGGTGCAGCTACAGATGTTTTAAGGCCTTCTGTATGCTAAATATGGGGTTCTTTCTAAGGATTTTTTTTCTATTGGTTCATTCCTCGGACAGTCCCGCCCTATGACCAATAAGAGGGCAGGGAGGTGGGGAGAAAAGAGAGAAAAACATGGAAGCAAGCCAGAGAGGGGGACAGAGATTACTCAAAGCAACTCAGTACAAAAAGTGCCCAGGTCCCAGGCCCATGCAGAAGGCCAAAACCCAGAAGGCAGGGTTTAGGTCCCTGCAGTCCTAAAGATCATGTAAGTGGAAGCAAAACACAGGCTGGGAATGGACAAAGAGCCCCACGCCATGGACTAAGAACCACACCATACCAGTGAGCCACTGGTAACCAGTAACTTTGTAAATTGCCCTAAATAAATCAATCCCTTCAATCCCTCTAAGGAACATTCTCTATTCATTCAGGCAATCAGTCAAACCTGGAGGGTTAGGTGAAGCTGAATGCCAGGTCCTGCCATGAGAAAACTTATGCAACAAATGGCGTAGTTGGCACAATCCACTGACAAAAAGAGAATGCTCCTGTGAAAAGGAGTTATGGAGCTTCAGTTAATATGGAAATCAGCAAAGGAAAGACTATGGACAGAAGAAATTTTGATATGATGGATTTTCCCCATAGGACTCGTGTGTATGGCTGCCATTACAGGCTTAGGGTGGTCTATAGTACAGATGAGATGGATGGGACAGATATGGATGGGGATAGCGCACGCCAGAGATGCCATGGACAAGCCTGTGCAGGTGAGAAGGCATTCTCAGGATGAGGTCTTAGCACAAGAGGAAATAGAGAAAAATAGAAAGACTTAAAATATGGGAAAGGGAGACAAAACAAAATGGGAGATCTGCTTGGGTTACTAATAGACAAATGTGAAAAGACTTGTGTTTAGCCCAAGTTCCTAAAGAAAAGACTGATAAAACTGTGAAAGATGAATTAAATCGAGAGAAAAGATACACGACTCGCTTCTTCAATATTAGCCATTAAGCTTGCTAGGAAATTGGATCAAAGAGAAAAGGAAATGGAACTTTTAGCCTGTTGCTTTTTAAGTCAAAAAGGAATGAGAGAGGTGTATGGCCAGGCCCCTGCAGCCACCACCTCTGTGGTCACAGCCACGGCCACAACCTGGAACCCCAGGAAAGAAGCAAGCAACCCAGAAGGAGCTGAAAGTTCCCCTAAAGGTTTCTCAGTCTTAGAACTGGAAATAGGGAGGATATTCAAACAATCTGCAAAAGAGCCTGCCATCACCTGGCTCCTGAGAATAGGATTAGAGAAGCAGATGAAATTATTTTCAATGCTGCAGAAGCAAAACAGCTGAGTAACATAACCACTCATCCCTCCTTGAGATTTAAGCTGCATAACCTGGCACAATACAAAGGAAAGCAGTCACTGATGAATTGGCTTGTGCATGCCACAAGAGACATTTGGTTATTACCAGTGGAGACCCCCATGAATTCCAGGAGCTGGAGTACAACACAAAAAGGACAGGTGCTCTTAAAAGAACTGGGCATGAGGAAAGCAATATACAGTAGCCTTTTCACTGGGCCTCATAGGACTGTGTTCTCTAGAGATCTAATAACAGAACAAGGACCTCAACATTGGTATGGAGATTTATTATCCTTACTAGAATCCCTGGTGGGGCAGGAGCTTTTCAAGGCCAGAGAGGCTTTGACAGTTTTAAACAACCTGGACCAGCATGTGAAGTAAATCTATAGAAAAATAGAAAGACCTAAAATATGGGAAAGGGAGACAAAACAAAAAGGGAGATCTGCTTGCGTTACTCATAGACAAGTGTGGAAAGACTTGTGTTTAGCGCAAGTTCCTAAAGAAAAGATTGATAAAAAGCCAAATTCTGTGCTAAAGCAGCTCTGGGAGGCTTTGAGCTATGAGAAAAAGTTCACAAAATGTACACAGAGGATGAACATTATTGCAGGGGTGGATACTAACCACCACCCCCCAGAGTAAAAAGAGTACATTTTTCCGCTGTAACTGGCTATTCGAGGGGTGGAGACAATTTTCCTGGCCAGGCTCTCCCAACAGTGGGCAATGGAGAGACCACAGGTAGGTTTAGGGTCAGGAATCAGATCCAGGATCTCCATGGCTCTAGGAATCAACAGGTGTGACAGGGGCAAGGAAAACCTTGTTCTTCCTTGGCCCTATGTAGGACCAGGCAGTTTGGGCCAACATCAACAAGGTTGGCAAGGATACGGGAATGCATGGAGGCTCCATGTGATGACTCTGGCACACTACATGGGTTCCTGACAATAACTAAAACAGTAAAGGACTGGCTAATTTTCCATTCTATGTTGGACCTTGTATGTGTATATAATATTAACTTCTGAGTGTTTTACAGATATGAAACCCAATTGAGAGATGTCAAGTATACTTGAAGGAACAAGAATGGAATGTAACTTATACAGGGTACCAGGGTGAATTATAGCTGTGGAATTCTAGGAGTTCTGTGGGCCTAGGCCTACAGATTCAAAGAGTAAAGGTATACTTTATGTAATTGTTAACTAGCAATTCCATTACCAGACATGGTTGACCCTCGCTATGAGCTGTTGGCCAATGGGGTCTTGAAAGTCCCTTCTACCAGAACAAAAGCCAGTTGACACATTATAATGCTGGTCACATACTGGAAATGGACAGTAAGTCCCTGTTACTGAAAATGTGACATTGTTCAAGCACGGAAAGAGAGATCTAGCTGGGACTGAGCTGAAGACTCCCTACAAATGGATGCCTGGCCTTCATAGTGCTAAAAGGTGCTACACAAACCTCCATGGGAGAATGATCATGAAAAGCTCTGCTTAATGACAGATCTTGCATGCTTTACTGTCAGATGTTCTGCAGGTGTAATAGAAGCTCGTCTGATATGTGCATCCTCAGCATATTCATAATTGGATTTAAGGACCACTCTTCAGGGATGGAACACATGTCTGATATTAAAAAAAAAGGGTTGACTCCCAATGGTATTAAAGGAAGTTGTAGGACCCAGTAGAGACACTACTGTGATTTTGAGGTGAATATGATACATCCACTTGAGTGTTATCTAGACAGTTGTGTTTGTAATGGTCTATGTGGATGTTACTGCTTTCTTTTATGGCTATTGTTGTATTGTTATGTTTTGCTTGTTTTCCAGAGAGAAAGGGGTAGAGTGTATGCTAAATATGGGGTTCTCTCTGCAGTTTTTTTTCTATTGGTTCATTCTGCCATAAGTCCCATCCTATGCCCAATAAGGGGCCAGAGATGCAAGGAGAGAAAGACATGGCGGCAAGCTGGAGAGTGGCATGGGGATTACTCAAAGCCACTCTCACGAAAAATGCCTGGGTCCCAGGCCTACACAGAAGGACAAAACCCAGGAGGCAGTGTTCCAATTCCCTGCAGTCCTAAAGATTACATAAGTGGAATGCAGGCTGGGAATGGACAAAGAGCCCCACGCCATGGACTAAGAACCACACCATACCAGTGGGCCGCTGGTAACCAGCAACTTTGTAAATTGTCCTAAATAAATCAATCCCTTCAATCTCTCTAAGGAACATTCTCTATTCGTTCAGTCAGTCAGTCAAACCTGGAGGGTTGGGTAAGGCTGAATGCCAGGTCCCACCATGAGAAAATTTACACAACACCTTTTCATGAGTGAAGTTATTGGGCTACTTTACAGTATGAGAATACAATCATGATGCCAGAACAGAAGAAAGTTCTGGAATGCACATTTTGTAAACTCGTGGAAATCTTTCAAAAGGAACTTTTCTGTTATTTGATTACACAGTCTTTAAAAGGATTCCCAGTTAGTTGCATGCACTTGTCTGTTGGTAACATACCTATGCATGTAAAAGAAAAATCTGTGATCATATTTATGTTTGTTTTCAGTCAACATGACTGGCAATGCTAGCGTCCAGATCTGTCTCTTTGGCTTCATACTTCCCTGTGTATCTTTGTTGTACTGAAACTTTCCAGGGTGGAAGGGTCTTGCTTTTGGAAGCCCTCTTCCAACAGAATATCTACTATGTATGCCCACCACCATGTTTGTTAAAGTGAAGAAGGTAAAAATGGAGGATGATGAAGGTGACATGTTTAGTCACCACATGGTACCAAATCTGACACACAGAAATTCACACAAGTTCCACTGCTCGGGACATGCTGGTCCTGTCAAATTAAATTAGCAGTGCCCCTAGCCATGTATATGAACAGGAAATTCAGGCTGTTCATCACAGTACAGCCTTTCAGCTGATCTGCCCTATCAGCAAACATCACTGTCACCTGAGTTCTGCGTCTGACCGTGGGAAGAACCTCGACTGTAACAGAGCTGTAAGAAGCTTTAACTCTGTGTGTCTCTCCAATTGACTGTTGCCTTTTACCGCAGAACATGGTAAGCTGTGTTTATCAGGTCTAAGATCGTGATGTGGACATAGAACATTAGTTCCCTGCCCGTTGTTATCAGAGCAGCACCCATACTGCTTATCCAGTGAGTACAGCAGAATTGGCATTCAAAATCCCGAGACTCAATTCTCCTCTCAGCCTTCTGTGTGTCTCACAATCTTTGTATCAGTCATCTATATTTTGAGGTATGTATTTACCTATCTATCATCCATCCATCTATCATCTATCAATCTATCATGTCATCTATCATTTATCTATCCATCTATCATGTATCTATCATCCATTTATCTATCTATCATCTATGTGTCTATCTATATATCCTCTATCAACTTTGTATATATCTATCATCTACCTACCTATCATCTATTTATCCACCACCTACCTACTTACCTATCATCTATATATTTATCTCTCTACTTTTCTATCATGTAACAATCATCTATCTATCTATCACTCAGCTATATACCATCTAACATCTCTCAATGTATTTATCATCTTTGTATATATCTATCATATAGCTATCATTTTCATATATACTATGTATCCATCTATCATGTATTTATCTATCATTTTATATATCTATCATCTATTATCTATGCATCTATTTATCTAATATCTTTATATATATCTATCATCTATCTATTATCTATCACCTATTATCTATCTATCTATCATCTATCATCTATTATCTACCTATCATCTGTTTATCTATCATCTTTATATATCTATCCTCTATATCTTCTTTTATATATCTATCATCTATCTATCATCTATCTTTCTATCTTTTGGTATGTATTTACCTATCTTTCGTTCATGTATCTATCATTGATCTATCCATCTATCATCCATTTATCTATCATCTATATCATCTATCATCTATGTATCTATCTATATATCATCTGTCATATATCATCTATGTGTCATCTATATATCATCTATCACCGTTGTATACTTCTGTTCTTTACCTAGGTATGTATCATCTATTTACACACCACCTACCTACTTATCTATCATCTATATATTTATCTCTCTACCTTTCAATCATCTATCAATCATCTATCTACATATCATCCAGCTCTATATCATCTAACATCTATCAATGTATCTATGATCTTTGTATATATCTATCATATACCATTTTCTATATTCTATCTACCTATCTATCTATCTATCTTCTTAATATACATCTATCATCTATCTATCAAACTAACTATGCATTTCCTACCTATCTAGGTACCTATTATCTAGGCATCTATCCTTCTGCTATCAATCTCTTCATACACTGTATCTTATCTAACCTATTATCTACCTTTCTATCATCTATTTATCTATCATCTTTATATGTCTATCCTCTCTGTCATCTTTCTATATATCTATCATCTATCTATCATCTATCTTTCTCTCCTTAATGACATGTATGTATTTACCTATCTGTCATCCATGTATCTATCATTTATCTATCATTTAACCTCAGTCTCCTAACCAGTTATCAGTCGACAGTCAACTAATCATGTATCTGACATCTGTCTATGATGTCAGAACATATCTCTGGGCTCCATCAGTTCATCATAATGTCCTACTTACAAAATTTTGGCTGTGGGATCATCCAAGATTAAACTAAATATGACTTGTTCATGAGAGCTGATGGAGAGCAGAGTGAGAAAGCCTTTTATCAGGGGTTTGGTCTGCAGCACCCCAAAAATGTCCAGAGTGTTGAGTGCCTGATTAAACTGGAGTATGAGAAGGACAAAGGGATTCAATTTTGTAGTCTCCCCCTTCATGTCAGTATCTAGATATATATTAAGATATGAATTTCTCAGGTAGACGGTGAAGCCAACTCTTGCCTGTGAATCCATAGTCAGGGTTCAGGTAGAGGAAGACTTCAAAGCCACCCCAAACCATATGGATTCTCAGAACTGTGGGATGAAGGATGAGGGCCCGCTGTGATCCATCTTCTTAATGAATCCTGTGGTGACAGGCTTTATCATTGTTATTAGCTGGTCACCCTGAGAAGCCACTTAGTTAATTAAAAAGGATACTTTCATAAAGCAACTGTGATTTTTCCATTATCATGGTGATACTATATAAATAAAGAAATGAAAAAGAAAACACAGGAAGAAGTACATGGATAAAAGGTTTGTCTGCCCTTGACTGAAATCCTGGGCCCAAATATCAGCAACTTTCAGAGATAGAGTGTACAGGGACTGGCAGGTGGCAATGCACCTCGACATCTTTCGTGATAAGGAAGACTTCTGGAATTCATGATTCACAGAGTCTTTCCACACATTTCATCTCACAGAATGCAGTCTATTCTAGGGGGTCTGTGTCACAATCCTTTATGTCTGGTAAATAAGACGTTTATTTTCATTTTTACTAATTTGCCATCAGCTCTTTATGTCCCATCAAAACAGCCATTATAGCCTGTGGATGGGTCTTGATGTAAACATTTAAAGTTGGACTCATTCCTACATCAAGCTGTAAACACCTAGTCCACACTTCAAAATGTACACTTTTAGAGCAAATAATAAGCTCACCAATAAAAGAGTGGAGAGAGAAAATGAAGGTATGTTCCTTGTTAAAAAGAAAAGATGATTTTGAGCTGTCTACACTGCTGCTACCCATGTATCCTATGTGTGTAAGAGCGTCATGCCTTATTCAGAAACATAAGAGATTCTCTCATTTTGCTTGCTGCCACCGTGATACTAACAATAACTGAATTCACAAATAATTTTCAGATTTTTTTAAAAGAATCTTCATGCTTGGTAGGGCAAGAAGTTATGAAATGGATTTGATCATGGATGTAATATGATGACCAGCAGAGATGTTGGGGTATAAGCTCAACATACTGTACCCTGTTTCATATCTTTGAGTCACAGTATCCATATCTTTAAAGATTTATTTTTCTTCATTTTACTCATGTGAATACACATGTGTCTGCATGTGGGTTTGGGCATATTGAGTGCAGTGTCCATGGGGGCCAGAGGAAGGTATCAGAGAGTTGGGGCTGCAGGTTGTTGTGAGACTCCTGATCTGGGCACTGGGAACCAGACCTGAATCCCTTGTAAAAGAGGAAGGACTCTAACCACAGACCATCTCTCCACATTCCCATCCCCAACTTTACAAAGATTCAATCACTATTCAAACTCTGAAGGCTGATTGTGTGCACCAGTCCTGATGAGGAATGAGGAATTGAAAGATTTAAAACAAATTCTCCTCTCTCCATCCCTCACTTTTTAAGTTGTTTTAAAAATATTATTATTTTTATTTGTTCATTACGTGTATTGCTTGCATGTGTGTAGGTGCACCATGTTGTGCAATGGTTGGGGAGGTCAGAAGAAGGCATCAGATTCCTAGAACTAGAGTTATGGACAGTTGTTAGCCATCATGTGGGTCCTAAGAAATGAACCCAGGTCTTCTGCAAGAGCAGCCAGTGTTCTTAACTTCGGAGCCATCGCTCCAGCTCCTCCCTCACTTTTATAAATCAACGACAATGTTGGAAAATGTAAAAGCTTGAAATATTTATAGATGAGAAGAAAGCCTCATTGCAAATAAATATAATGAGAATATTTGCAAAAAAATCTATTTTAAAATATTTAGTGTTTTCTTTTAAATGGAAATTCATTTTTACTTTAGACAGTTTTTAAATGTAGAGGACACAGAGAACTAATCTATTTTTCTCAAAAAAAAAAACTAGCTCAATCAATGCTACAAACCTGTAATGATGACTTAGGTGATTCTTCAGATGAGACTGTCTGCCAGGTAATACCCTCCATGTCTGGATGCCTGTTTTCCTCCTGAAAGGCTGCATTAGAACCTTCTGGCACTAGGAATGTGCTCAGTAGGATGGGGTCCCACTTATCACCAGCATAATTTATCTGTTTCCTGCCTATCAAATGTGTGTTATATCAGACCCTTTCTCTTAAAAGGATTGTAAGGACCCCCCAGAAATGGAAAATGAAGGCTACTGCAAATCTGACTCCATCTTGTTAGAAAAAGCCTCAGCCACATAAGCTTGGCTTCCTGGCTTCAGAAACTCTTTCCCAGCCCCCTAGTTAAACATTTGCAAGGACATAGCCTTCAAATATCAGACGGTTTTGTAAAAACACCCTACTTAGGACTACATGAGATCTGGTCAGGTTGACCAAGGCTAAAATCAGAGACATAAATAAGACCTTAAAGCATACTCTGGTAAGCACATTCCATGGGCCCTGTTACCTTAATATGAGTAAGATGCTTTTTCACGCCAAGTGGGATTCCTTAACCAATCCCAACCCTTATCCCTCCTCTCTTTGTTTTAACCCTATAAAACATCACCTCACCCTCCACTCGGGGCCACTGTCCTATCACCCGCTGCATTGGTGTGTCGGATTGTGGACCGAGCTCGAGCTTGTAAATAAAGACCCTTTGTTCTTGCATCAGATTTGACCTCCCTGGTGGTCTTTTGAGAGGATTCTATAACCTGGGCACAACAGGATAATATCTTCTTCTTTTATGTATCACTGTATAAATGATATAATTTTCTCTTTGCTTATGGTGGAATAATACACAGTTGTGAGCACATACCTTTTCTTCTTCCATTTCTTGACTGATGGGTGAATTGGAATGTACTTTGGTATTCCCTTGTTGAACACCTGCTTTTCACATATGATGGACAGTTTGTGATTCTCATTCCCACCACCTTAGATGGTCAATTTTCTTTTTGACCACAGTTGGAATTTATTGGTTTGATTTAGCTCTGAAAAATGTCTTTCTCTTCTGTTTGCTTATCTCAAAGATTCCATTATATATTTTATATTTAAATCCATGATCCATAGTTCATTAATTTTTAGACAGTTTCTGACGGTTGAGTCTGACTTTCCTTGGTCTGTTTTGTTTCCCCATGTATATCCAATTTGTCCAGCATTGTGTGTTTGTAAACTGCTGAAACATTCGGGTTATTCCCCTCTATATAAGTAGAAGATTAAAGGTCTCTGTTCATTTTGTTCTGTTTATTTATTTCCTTATTTATTTGGAGACTGGGGCTCTCTGTGTAGCTCAAAATGTTGGTCTTCTGGCCACAGTGCTCTGAGAGCTGGCGTTATATGCATGTGTGCAGAACCAAATACACCCATGTGTTCGCATGCCCCCATGTTTTTGTTAATTGAGATGGAGCAAATTGATGCTTCACTCTGGCTTATGACTCCACCAACCAGTTCTCCTGATGCGGCCAGAGATCCCTTGATCCAACCATTCTCTAGCACAGTTTGGACGTGAGAGGGTCAGGGATTCATGCATTTGAAGACCCAGTGTCCAGCTCATGGTGTGGTATTTCTGTGGAACTTTCTGCAGTGGGAGCCTTGTTGGAGGTTCCTGGGAATTGGTCCTGGGGATGAGTTCCCAGTTCCTCCTCTGACTGACACTTTCTCTGCTTGTTAACATTAAGGACCAGGCAGGTGTGACCAGCAACTAAGTCCTGCTGCCAGGGACAGAGTTCCTTCCCATGGGGAGGAACTCTAGATGCTAAACTAGGAACTTAGTCAAATTCCTCTAAGTCGTGTGGTTACATTTTGTTTTTTATTCACACTGGGGACTAAGGCTAAATAACACCTCTGCCTACTGTGCAGCAATTGTTTCCTAACCAAAATACTCTTTCTTGAAGAAAAGTTCCTTCAGACTCAGAAGGTACTGAAGGGAGACTTGGGAAGACTCAGGATGTCTCAGCAAGTTCCTGAAATTACCAGATTCAAAGGCCCCCTTTTCTAAGTATCCCGAGAAATAAAGAGAAGCAGAAAGACTTTTGCTTACTGAGCAGTTTGCCAATCATTCGGAGAGATCCAGGGTTCTATCTATTATGATTTGATATATGCCAAGGTGGCTTTTTGGTGAGACACCTGTCTTAAAGTTATCATTCTCCTGTAAGTAAACTCCCACTTGCATTCCTGCAAATAAACCCTGTAATTTTTCATCACTTTAGAGACCATCCTGGCCATTGATTGGGACAGAGCCTTGAGTTCTTATGTGTTATTCTCTGAATCCTTCATACTGGGAATCAGAGACACCATGCCATCACTTCTCAAGGGGGAACATGAACATTTTCCAGTTATCTGGAATAGACCATGTAAGTCCTCACGTTTTACATTGGATTTACATGGTACCAAGTGACATATGTTGATAGAAATCTGTCTTTTCCTTCACTTCGAGAGAAATGGCTTTTAGAGGAATAGTCGAGAAACTCAAATATGTGCTTGTTAGTATTTCAGTTCTTAATGTCTATTATCTAAAGAAAAAAGAAGGAAGGAAGGAACAAACCTATTATTTTTTGAATTGTAACTTCTTCAACATTTTTACTCTTTGCTTAATTGTCCAGATTTTGTGTATATTTAATATATTATGTTCAGCATTTTTCTTTTAAGTTACTGATACAGAAAGGAAAATCCTCATCTTCTCCATATTTGTAGAGTCCAAAAATAATCTTCCTGAATATAAATTATTAGTGAAAGAAAAATGTGTCTATTTTATAAGACTTCTCCTATAAATAAGGAGGTAATAGAATGCTAATCAATAACCTATTATGCCTTACTGAGGTTATTATTAGCAAGTGCTTTGAAATGTGAATTTAATATAATTCCACAGCTATATTAAGATGATTTGTCAGCATGAGATTTTATTAGTCCGCAGCAGGGCTGCAGGGGATCTTTTACAGTGCATTGCAGTGGGGCTGTCGTTGCATTCCATGTAAGATCAAAACCCAAAAAGGGAAGTCATGATATAAAGCTACAACTTTCCGTAGGTGGAAAGCAGATTTGTACCCAGAGCCTTGTATCTTTGAATAACAGAACCATACAATTTAGCAGATCATCCCTGGACCTTGAAAAGTGGATCCGAGTGCATCAGGGACAATTATACACAGAAAATTCAAGAATATTACAGGAGAAAGTAAAAACGGCTAATCAGAAGACTTAAAGGGAAATATTAGTCCAAAACAGGCAGAGGTTAGAATTCTAATGCTATGTTCTGTAGCACAAGAGTGTGTGTATGTGTCTGCAGGACCACAAGCATGCTTACATCTCAGGGAATCCCAAGTGTGCTCATGTTTTGATTTTCCCAGCATTGCAATTTCAAGGACCCTAATTACCTACATGGGTTCTATATATCCAAACCCAGTCCTTATGTTTGTAAGTCAAAGTCTTCTTCAAGCTGAACTGTCATCTCCATCTCAGAAATTCCTCAGTTATACAAATGGGAATTTCTCATTTCTTTTCAAAAACATTTTATGTGTATTCTGTCTGCCTGTGTGCAGGTACCTCCATGTCATCTACGATGCCTGTGGAGGTCAGAAGAGGTATTGGATACCCTGGAACTGGAATTATGCACAGTTATTCTCTGCTTTGTCAGTGCTGGGAATCGAACCCAGGTCCTCTGCAAGAGCAGCAGATCCTCTTCACTGCCGAGCTACCTCTCCATTTCCTAGATTCCGAGAATTTGTTTGTAGTGACTGTTGAGTTCCACTACCCAGGTGTGGCATAAACCAGACAAGGTTATGTATAAGACCCCTCTTTATAATCTCCCCTCTTCCTTTTTTTCCTTTTTTATTTTATTTCTTATCAGCCAATATAACTGCTCTCTTCGCTTCTGTAAAAAATGCTTAGCTATACGATGTCAAAAGAATGAATAAATATAACTCCATCTTGTTCTTTGTTCCCTCTAAGCAGTCACAAGGCCACAAGATTAAATAAGGCTAAAACAAAAACTAGCAAAACGTTTGACAACACATTCCTTTGTCCTGAAGGCAACACCCACCAATAAGAGACCTAACACTGTTATTCCCCACCTTCCTTTATCTCAAACTTATAAAAGGCTCCTAACCTCTCTGCTCGGAGCTCTTGGTACCAATTCACTGCATGGAAAGGTTTTTAGAGTCCGGGCTTAAACTTGAATAAAGGCTCTTTGTTCTTGCATACGCTCTGGACTCTGTGGTGGTCTTGGGGACCGTTCGATGGGCACAGCATTTGGAGGCTTGTCCAGGATCCCCAAAGCCCCCACTGGACCCCAGAGCGTGGAGCTTCATCCGATCAGTGAGTGTTTCTTGTCTTTGTGTCCCTAGTTGTTGCGCGCTTCTAGTTCTTGGGCCTAGTTCTGTTTTGTGACTGCCTGGTGAAAGCCTAAGCAGACGCACTGGAAGGCTCCAGGCTGTGGGATTTGGGAGACATCCTGAACTCCCTTGATACGAATTGGATCCTGTTAGCAAACTTGGGAGGACAAAGCAGGTCGTGACCATGAAACAGTGTGAGGTCGTCGTCCTATTTTTGGTTTAAGGCGCCTATTAACATTGTCATATTTCTGTGTGTGTTAGTGGTTTCTATTCTGTTTGTAACCTTCTTTGTTCTGGAAGAAATGGGACAAAGCCAGGTAACTCTGCTTAGTCTTTTTCAGGATCATTTCTCGGAATTCAAGATGCAAGGTAAACACCTGGGACTAGAAGTAAAGAAAAGAAAGCTTTTTATCTTTTGCAGAAATGTATGGCCAACTTATGAAATGGGCTGCCCAGAGGAGGGAACGTATGACCTTCCCACCATCTATAGAGTAAAAGATGTAATCTATGGGCGACCTGGTCACCCCGAACAGGTTCCCTACATCACAACTTGGCAAGCTATGGTAGAGGAGCCCCCAGCATGGCTCAAGTCGTTTCTTCCTCTTTCTCCCAGCTCCAGGCCAACTGTTCTTCCGTGCGCGAGGACGAGAAACAGAAGCATGAGAACAAACCAACTGCCTCTCTCTATCCCATTTTACAAGGAAGTGCAGAAGAGGAGTTGCTGTCTGAACCGCCCCCTTACCTGCCCCCACTGCAGGCGGAGCTACAGAATGCTCCAGGGGAGGCAGAGGCAGCCCCAGTTCAGGGAGGGGGACCGCCACTTCAGACTCGAAGGAGGGTCCAGAGAGGGCAGCCCTGGCCAGTAGCAGATTCCAGTGTCCTCCCACTGAGGGCCATAGGGCCCCTAACTGAGGCAGGGAATCAGCAGATGCAATACTGGCCATTTGCTACTAGCGATTTATATTGGAAGTTACAAACGGCCAAATTTTCAGAGAAACCCCAAGGCCTCATTTATTTGTTAGAATCTATCTTGTTTACTCACCAATTCACTTGGGATGATATCCAGCAGTTGTTGCAGGTCCTGTTCACCACTGAGCAGAGAGAGCAAATCCTGACTGAGGCACACAAGCTGGTTCCTGGAGTAGATGGGAGCCCCGCTACTAACCAAGCCACAATTGATGAGGCGTTCCCCTTAGTCCGGCCAAACTGGGATTTTAATGTGGCAGAAGGTAAGGAGAGACACTAGATTTACCGTCAGACTCTAACAGGGGTTTGCGGGCAGCTGCGAGGCGCCCAACAAATTTGTCCAAGATTAACAATGTGCAGCAAGGGAAAACTGAATCCCCAGCAGCATTCTTAGAGAGGATTTTTGAAGCATTCTGTACCTACACTCCAATGGATCTAGAGGCACCTGAAAGTAAAAATGCGGTGATACTAGCATTTGTAAACCAGTCTGCGCTTGATATTTGGTGAAAACTACAAAGGCTGGATAGATTAGCAGATAAAACCTTACCGGAGCTTCTGGCGGTGGCAGAAAAAGTTTACAACCACTGAGAAAGTCCAGAAGACAAGCAAGTGCCTGTTGCCACTGCAGTAAGTGCTACGCACACCCGTGACTTTGCTAAGATTCTCTTAGCAGCCTCAGCCAAGTCACCGGATGAATGAGAGTGCCGTTTGCAACGTCTATCAGCAGAATCAGGTAGGAGATACCCAAAAAGGTGACCAAAAATAGATAAAAATCAATGTGCATATTGCAAAAAAAGTGGGCCATTGGAAAAGAGATTGTCCAGAGGAGCAATCTAAGCAAGGGAGAACCCGAAAGGAGGTGCAGGTCCTCGAATTGGGGGAAGTAAGCAATTAGAGAGGACGGGGTTTGGATCCCCTCCCTGAGCCCAGGGTAACCCTCAAAGTGGAGGTGACACCTGTAAATTTCCATGTAGACACGGGGGCTCAACATTCAGTATTAACCAAGACCCAAGGGAAATTATCTCACAAGAAATCTTGGGTACAGGGAGCAACTGGCATAAATCAATACTCATGGACCACCCGAAGAAAAGTGGACTTTGGCATGGACCGGGTGTCCTACTCTTTCCTAGTTATGCCAGATTGCCCCTACCCACTCCTGGGGAGAGACTTACTTACCAAAATTGGGGCCCACATCCACTTCTCACCTGAGGGAGCACATTTAACTGATGCTGGAGGCCATCCTATACAAATAGTAACCTTACAACTGGAAGATGAATTCTGATTGCATCAGAAACATGGTCCATAGCCAAAGAAAGACATTTCTATCTGGCTACAGGAGTTTCCCCTAGCCTGGGCAGAGATTGGAGGAATGGGACTGGTGGCTCACCGATCCCCCATCTGGGTGGAATTAAAACCAAGAGCACTCGAAGTACGAATAAAGCAGTACCCCATGTCCCAAGAGGCTAAATTGGGAATTATTCCACACATCAGACAACTGAAAAACCAAGGTATTTTAGTGCCTTGTCAATCAGCCTGGAACACGCCCCTCCTCCCAGTGGGAAAGCCAAATTCCAGTGACTTCCACAGGTGCAGGATTTAAGAGAAGTAAATAAACGGGTCATGGATATCCACCCTATGGTGCCAAACCCCTACACTCTTCTAAGCTCCTTGCCGCCCACTAGGTACGGGCACACAGTATTAGATTTAAGGACGCTTTTTTTAGTCTGCCTTTAGCCAAAGAGAGCCAACCATTCTTTGCTTTTGAATGGCAAGACCCAGATATCGGCTTTAACAGGCAGCTGACTTGGACCTGCTTGCCACAAGGATTCAAAAACTCACCCACTCTTTTTGAC
Source organism: Eospalax fontanierii (assembly GCA_035773235.1). Lineage (NCBI taxonomy): Eukaryota > Metazoa > Chordata > Mammalia > Rodentia > Spalacidae > Eospalax > Eospalax fontanierii. The sequence continues at coordinate 2,201,257 of JAJHUQ010000048.1, read as the reverse complement.
GAAGCCCTTCATGAAGATCTAGGTAAGTACAGATTGGGGCACCCCCAACTCACATTACTACAATATGTAGATGACATCTTAATAGCTGTGCCTTGTCATGTCAGCAAGGAACTAAGGACCTATTAACTATGCTAGGCAGACTAGGATATGGAGCATTTGCTAAAAAGCCCCAAATATGCCAACAAAATATGGTCTACCTAGGATATATATTAAAAGAAGGACACCGTTGGCTCACTGATGCCAGAAAAGAGACAGTGCTGAGAATACCCACCCCTCATTCCCGGAGGGCAGTGAGGGAATTCCTAGCAAAGGATCTCCTCAACCATATCCATCGGGTACCAAGAAAACTGCTGACCTCTTAAGAAATGCTCGTCTTAAAATCTTAAACCTACAACCACAGGTTGACTCACTTGCCTCTGCATGTCTCAGTTGCCGACTGACCAATGCAGAAAATTCCTCCAAAGAACCAGGAACCCAGATGAGAGGCTCTAAACCAGGAGCCCACTGGGAAATGGATTTTACTGAAATCAAACCAGGCAAGTATGGCTACAAATATCTGTTAGTTTTAATAAACACTTTTTCAGGATGGACTGAAGCCTTTCCCACCAAACATGAGACAGCTCAAACGGTAACCAAAAAGCTGCTGGAGGACATCCTACCAAGGTATGGAATACCTGCTCTCTTAAGCTCTGACAATGGACTGGCCTCTGCCTCTCAGGTAACCCAAGAATTAACTAAAATGTTAGGGGCAAAATGGAAATTACATTGTGCTTATAGGCCCCAGAGTTCAGGACAGGTAGAAAAAATGAATAGAACTCTAAAAGAAACCCTTACCAAATTAACCATGGAGACTGGCAGGGATTGGGTGGCTCTCCTTTCCTTTGCCTTATATAGGGTGCGAAATTCACCCTATTTATTAGGATTAACCCCCTATTAAATTATGTTTGGAAGACCCCCTCCTATACTCCCTAATCTAAGAGCTGATCTGATTGCTGAATTTGATAATGATCAGTTGCTTACTTTTCTTGAGGCTGTAGCTCGAGCTTACCAGGATATTTGGCCTCGTCTGAAAGCTGTTTATTAAATTGCACCACCCCCCAAGCCACACCAATATCAGCCAGGAGACTGGGTCTATGTTCAGAGGCATCACTGGGAAACACTAGAGCTTCACCCCAAAAGGTAAAGAACCTGGGCAGTTACAGAAATAGGTAAATGGCATGACTTGGGGGCTAAGGTTATATGTCACAGGGACTGACCCAGGGGTACTCTTCACAGTCTGTTTACATATAGACCCAGCCCAAGGGACTTTTGTAGGACTAGTCCCGATGGATCTTCGGTTCAGCAGGCAACCAGATCCAGTCACATTTCAAACAGTTGTCACCTCTGCTCCTCCTACAAGAACCTCAGCACCCCAGGGCCCCCCATTTTCTGGGCTCCTACGTCTCCTAAATGCCACCTTCAACACCTTAAATGTTACTAACCAGAGTCTCACGGCCCACTGCTGGCTCTGCATGGATCTGAGACCTCCATTTTATGATGACTTAGCCCTTCATGGGACCTATGTTAACACCTATGACCCAACATCTTGTAAAACACCCGCCCCCCACAGGGAGAAGAGGATTCACCTTAACTCAGGTATATGGACAAGGACTATGTATAACTTTGATGGGAAAGGTGCTGACACCTTTGTAGCACTGCCCAAGCCATAAGTAATAAATCACATCCATATATGATGCCCTCCATTGCCACCTGGTGGGCCAGTACATCAGGAATAACAACTTGTTTACATTCCTCAGTGCTCAACCAAACTAATGATTTCTGTGTCTTAGTCCAGCTGGTCCCTCATTTGTACTACCAGACCAATCAAGAAATTGAAGCTAGACTCTCAACCTGGACTAGACCCAAACGTGAGTTTGGCGCAGCAGCTGTCGTTCTGACCACCCTCTTAGGAATAGGCACCGCGGCCAAGTGAGTACCTCGGCACTTGTCCTACAGGATCAAAACTACCGTGCTCTCCAATGGGCTATAGACCTAGATGTTCAAACCCTTGAAAAATTCATTCGACACCTAGAAGAATCCCTGTCCTCCCTAGCTGAGGTAACCCTACAGAATAGACGAGGCCTGGACCTGCTCTTCTTAGAAAAAGGGGGACTTTGCATTGCTCTAAATGAACAATGCTGTTTTTATGTTAATCACTCTGGAATCATTAGACAATCTCTAGATGAAATAAAACAAAGATTAACAGAACGATAAAATAATAGACTCAACCATCAAAACTGGTATGAGTCCTTGTTCTTGAGATCTCCCTGGTTGACCTCTCTACTCACAGCAATAGCGGGTCCACTATTCCTTCTCCTCCTGGCTCTTACCTCTGGACCCTATATTATCAACCAGTTAATGTCTTTTGTCCGGGAACGGGTTAACGCTGTACAATTAATGGTTCTAAGAACTAACTATCAGCCCTTAAAACTTCCTTCCTAACGGTCCCTACACTAACCCATGATTGGGTTATTCTCACCTACTAGAGAGAGGGGTGAATATAAGACCCCTCTTTGTAATCTCCCTCCTTCCTTATAGTCCCTTTCTTTCCTTTTTTATTTTATTTCTTATTAGCCAATATAACTGCTCTCTTCGCTTCTGTAAAAAAAAAGAATGAATAAATATAACTCCATCTTGTTTTTTGTTCCCTGTAAGCAGTCACAAGGCCACAAGATTAAATAAGGCTAAAACAAAAACTAGCAAAAGGTTTGATAACACATTCCTTTGCCCTGAAGGCAGCATCCACCAATAAGAGACCTAACACTGTGATTCCCCAATTTCCTTTATCTCAAACTTATAAAAGGCTCCTAACCTCTCTGCTTGGGGCTTTTGGTACCGTTCCACTGCGTGGAAAAGTCTGAGAGTCCGGGCTTAAGTTTGAATAAAGGCTCTTTGTTCTTGCACATGCTCCGGACTCTGTGGTGGTCTTGGGGACCGTTCGCTGAGCACAGCATTATGGACTTAGAAACCTGAGCCCAGTAATGTGCTGCCTTCAACAAGGCTGCATGGTACCTCCTAAACAAGCACTAGCAGTGCAGCCATCTGGGGTCAAGTATAGCAACACTTGGGATCTATGGGGAACACTTTTGAGGTACATTATAGGATATGAGTTTCCCTTACTCCTCGCATCCCCATTCTCTTCCTTTATGCTCAGGACCTAGTGTAAACCAGGCTAGGCACTTAGTTGCTATAGCGCTGCGGATACCCTGAGCCAACTGTCCCGCATACAAGTCTGGAATTGCATGTGTGCCCCGTGGTGGTACCTGGTTTCACTTAATTTATTTCTGAAGCATGTATCATGGTCTGTGAAGCAATCATTTTTTAAACCAAATGACAGAAAATTAAAGAACAATGTCCAATTAGAATTAAAATTACATCAATAATGTATTTTTTCAACTTTTCTTTTGATAACTTTTGCAAGCCACATAATAATGCTCGAGTTATCAAGAAGGTGATAGATACCCAAGTACTGAACTCACAGGCTTAAAGGCAGCACCATTATTAAAACTTTCTGAACAAAACTTAGAAATACGTGGCATTTTACTTTAATACAGTCTCTCAATCATCACTTACAGGACTGATGTTCACGGTATAGAGGATTTATGGGCCTGAAAGCATTTGTTAAAGACGTTTTTCTACTGGTCTATTCCTTTTAATTAGATTAACGATTAGAATGCAACATATTATCCATCTCATTATTACTTAATAAGAGTATGTCAGAAAATTGAACTCTGGGAAATTTTGAAAAAAATGAAGAATTGTTACTTGACATAAAACAGCACAATATTATCTTTGTAATAAAACGTAACACATAAAATATACTAATTAGTTTCTATTCACAGATATTTTAAAAGCTATATTTAAAAAATAATATAATAGGGCTGGAAAGGTAGTTGAGCCATTAAGAGCTTTTGCAGAGGACCAGCATTCAATTCCCAGCACCCACATGGCAGCTAACAACTATCCATCACCCTACTTCCAGGAGATCTGACATCCTCTTCCAACTTCCTCAGACATCACATGACACCGGTAAACGCACATATGTGCATGCAAGGCATACAGTCATACATGTAAAATAAAAAATACATCAAAAATTCTAATACAAATTAAAAATGCTGTATTTGAAAAAGTACATGGGGGAGGGGGAGATGGCTCAGCAATTAAGAGCGCTGTCTTCTCTTTCTGTTTCCCAGATTCAGTTCTCAGGACACACATGGTGGCTCACAACCATCTGCAACTCCAATTCGAGGGACTGCCGTGTCCTGATCTGGCCTCCACAAACATTGTATGACAAGGGTACACTTACATATATGAAGGCAAAACAATCACACACATTGAAAAAGTTAAAGTGCTGTGTTTTCTTGTTCAAAATTATTTTTTTAAATTTCAGACATAGGCTTTTTGCTGCTGCTATGCCCAGCTTCATCAGGTTCCAGAGGACACTGGAGGAAGATGAGGGGACCCCAGGATGCTGAAGGCCTTTCACACTAGATTGGGACTCTGGAGATACCCAGCCTTGTGGACTGAAAAACTACTGGGTTCTCAGCCTCTTACACTGGGAACCAGAGAGTCAGACCAAGATGTGACAGAGGTTAAAAGGATGAGAACCAACATACATCTTATGATGACATCTTTAAATATCAATGGACTGAACTCCCCAGTCAAAGGACACAGGCTAGTTGAAAGAATTAAGAAACAAAATCCATCTTTTAGTTGTCTGTTAGAAACCCACCTCATCTTCAAGGACAGAAAAGCCCACCGCCAATGTTAGTCTAAATGGAGAGAAACCGGAAGTACTCCCATCAAAACCATGAACCAGACAAGGCTGTCCACCATGTTCATTCATTTTAACACAGTGCTTGACACTGTTTTTAGAGCATTAAGACAAGAGGAGGACATTAAAGAAGTGCTCATGGGAAAAGAAGAGTTCAAATTTTCCCTTTTTGAACAAGACATGATATTAAACCTAAAAATTTACCGAAAAACCCTACAAATGATTAACACTTTCAGTAAAGTAATAGGTTTTTAAATTAATCTACAAAACTGGTAGCTTTTCTATGTATCAAATCCAAGTGATTGGAGAAAGAGTCTTTGGAAACCTTCTAATTCACAATAGCCTCAAAGAACAAAACATCTTGGAATAAAGCTGACCAAAGACATTAAAGATCTATATGAAACCTGGGGAAAGCAGTGTGGAGAACACTTAAAATATAAAAATGAACCTACCATTTGACCAGGTTATACCACTCCTTGGCTTATATCCACAGGACTCATTCTCCTACAGAGATACATGTACATCCATGTTTGTGGCTGCTCTTTTCAGAGTATTTAAGAGATGCCAGCAACCTACATATCCCTGAACTGATGAGTGGCTAATGTGCATGTGGTTCATTTACACAGTGGAGTTCGAGGCAGAAGCACCAGATGGCCCCAGGGCATGGGACATGGGGAAAACGTCCCTGTCCACTTGATAAGGATTAGATCCTTGCGATAAACTTGGGAGGACAGAGTGGGTTGCACCCATGGAATGGCGAGAGGCCGTGACCCTGCTTTCTGTTTAAGGTGACAATCTTGTCTTGTCTGTGTAGTCTCTGGTTTCCTACTCCTGTTTGGCCTTTGTTCCCAGTTTGATACCTTTGATTGAACTTGGCTTCTGGTAGGTTATGTCTATATATGTTCTTCTTTTCTTGTTCTACTTCCTTCTCTGGAGGTCCAGTACTTTGGGGTCTCTGCAGTCTAGGTTGCTTCTGTTTGTCCCTGCCAGGGAGAGGTTTCCTGACTCTGACTCAGCCAAACTCTTTTTGGTTTCTCTTTTAAAGTTTGGGTAGCCTAGAGTTTTTGTGTCTGTTTTTGGTTCCTGTTTTGGATACTGTCCCTGGAATCTAGACTTGGCAATAATTCAGCTTATGTTACATCTCTGTGCCTGTTTTATTTTCATTTCTGTTTGAAATATTCAAAATGTTGTGGCCACCTCTGTCATATGCAAATGTGAGTCTGAGAATTGCCCTGGCCAGTGAGGTAGCAACGAGGGCAGGAATCTCAGGTACCTGGAAAAGAATTGAGGCAAAAGGTGGAGGAGAGAAACAGCCAGCAAGTCTGAATATATTTCTGATCAAGCCAAGCCATCTTTATTGAATAACCACAATCTTTTTATACAAAGGAATTTTGAGACACTGTGAAAGTTTTACAGAGGAAGTTGGGGAGGGAGGTCAGAGTCACAAGTTGTTTTTCTTCAACCTTATCTCTTACAACATATCTTCTTCTAACAGCTTTACATTACATAACTGATTCACTCCAGACTAGCAGTCAGCATGTTTCCTGTGGTCAATGTCTAAAAATCAACCTCTTTGGGAACTATTTCTTCTTAGCTTACACAAGCTGTCTCCACAGGATATTCTGCAAGTTGCATAGTTATTTTAAGCTATTGTTTGTTCCTCAACATCTCCCCCTTAAATTTTATATTTTTCAAAAACGAATCTCATGCATCAGTGGAAAATGAGCCTCAGTCGAGAGGGAGGTAAGGGCTTGATCTCCAAACCACATTGGTAGTGCTGGTTGCTTCTCTTTTTTGGAGGGAAGTATTTATGAGAAGCTTTAACCTCCATGCAATCAGGTGTGCCTCCAAGGGAGCCCTCATCCTTTTGCTATACTTTGTTAGTCACTCTCTGTTGTGGCATGAAGAACGAGAAGCAGGGTCAGAGTTCAGGGTTCTCACTCCTCCTGATCTAGCATAGCTAGCCAATGATAATGAACTTGAATGGGTTTTGATGCCAAGGAATCAATTTGTTGCTTGATTAAATCAGTTAGCTTTTTAAAGGCCCATGGGCCAAAGCTGATTACTAGAGGAATCCAACAAGAGTTCCAATATATTAGGGAGAAGACTGGTAAGCCAAGAGAAATTTATTCCCCAATTTTGATCTTGCTCACGTCCTTTTTCCCTCTGTTCTCGTCCTTCTCTAATTTTAGACATACTGTTACATGTGATACCAGTATGATTGGTGTAAAAACAACATTCCTCCCCTAAAGCTGCACACAAACCCCCTTTATGAAAAAACAAAAGATCAAGCCCTCTGCAGTTCTGAAGCACAACTTCAGACAGTGAAGAAATAGATTTCTCTAACCCTGTAATGCCTTTTTCTATTTCCCTAATATCCTCATCAATAAGGGCTTGCAAATTATTAAATTGTTGTTCAGATTTAAAAAGGGAAGCAATCCCAGTAGCTGCTTCTGTGGCCCCAACTCCCAACAATATAGATATGGTTAGCACAGACATGGGCTCTCTGAGAACTCTTTTTATACGAGCAGAGTCTATTTTTCAAAACCTCATAAATTCATCTGCAGAATAATATTGAATACAAGGTACTAGCAAGGCAAGAACACAATATATTTGCTGCTTAATCAAAATTTCCACAGATATACAAGTTGTTATGCCATTCTGACAAATCCACCAAGTATTATTTTCAGGTAAAATATATTGAGCAGGGGAAGTAAATACAAAGGCTTGATTACACAATTCTGCAGGCCCAGTAACTGAATTATTTGCTGTAGCACATATACCTTAACCACGGACTGTAGTTAACATTACTTTATGAAGTGGCTGCTGATTCCATCGACATTAGGAGGCTTCTCCAAGTCATATACTAGAATTATTAAAATATCCCCAAGCTTCATATAATGGGGAGATCCCTTAAAACATAGCCAACAGGAATCAGTAAGCTCGGGTTTAGTAATATTAAGTAAATAAAAGGATTCATTAAGCACTTTATACAAAACTCCTTGGGAGGGTGTAAGTATCAAGGAGGTGGAATTTAAATTATAAGAAAGGGGAATCTTGCAATCAAAAACAGCAGATTTTAAAATAGGCACTGAAGGGGTAGCAACCATGGACATGGTCAATAAGGGTCCTCCTATGGTGGGCTGAGGGAGGGTTTTAAGTCTGCATTTAGGTAAATTAGATTTTGCTGGAGTTATGTCTGTGGAAAAAAGGAGAGGGGGGACTTATGAAGCTTAATGCTAAAAATTAAGCTATAGTTAACTCGATAAATTCTTAATACCCAAGTTTAAGTTTTAAACCATTCATTTTCTCCAACTTGTTTACCTTTATCTGTAAAAGAAATTTTAAGGGGAGTATACCAACCTCTTATTTGAGCATTTTTCTTTGAACAAATGGGTACTAAGTCATGTTTTCCCTGATATTGCTGATGAATTGTATAACCTGCTTTTACAATTATATAATCCCAAGATGAACCAGGATTCCAATAAACATCTCCAGTAGTTTCACATCCCTAATTTTTACAATAAAATTCATATTGCCCACCACAATTATTTTTAATAGTCTTATCCTATTTGCCCCTATGTGGGCCAAGACATACATAAAAATCCAGTGTTCTAAGATATGAACACTTTTTTTGATTTAAACAACCTGCCATCCAATCTCTTTTACCCAGTTTTTCTGGAGCAGTTTTAAGATCAGTTTCATATTCTGTTTCAAAGGTGCCAAATTCAGTAGCTATGTCCATCACGAGGTGGCAGAGTTCTGGTGTTAAATCAGGCCATGGAGTGGTGAATGAAATTTGACTGGTTCTCCAAATGACTTCTCCTTGTCTATTGAGAACCATCCAGGTGTAATTATGAGGAGCATGGCTTGAAGAGGTTAATGAGGTCAGGAACAATAAAAGCATCAGTGCAGACAGCAACACCATGTTTCTGAAAAGGAAGAGAAAGAGGCTTCTCTCAAGGTTCTGAGCCAGCTATTATTACTGACTCTTCCTTGGAGGAATCAATCATTTTTACCAGCCTTTCGGGTAACCAGCAAGCATTGTTTTCTTTTTGATCACATATGCAAGCTGAACCTAGTCCCCAGATGAGGACAGGCCCTTTCCAAATAGATGTAAGGGAATCTTTCCATCTGACCAAGGCATATCCTTTATTTGTTTCTTTGGAAAACAATCTTTCAGCAGTGGACTGCTGATTATTATCTAATGTAAAAAAATCAATTACAAATAAGGCATGATGTAAAAGATTATGAGGCATTTCTTTAACATCATAAAATGATTTTAATTTTAACTTGGAAAAGGCATTTTTTAAAATCTGATGGGACCACTCAACAATTCCTTGTCCCTGTGGATTATATGGTATCACTGTAACATGTTTTATTTTTAAAGTCTTGCAAAATTCCTTAAATTTTTGTCCAGTATATCCAGGGCCATTATCTGTTTTTATCTGCCTAGGGTGACCCATATTATCCAGCATTGTAATACATGTAAAATAACGTTTTTTGAAACCTTCCCTGATTGAAGGGATGCAAAAATGTAGCCACTATAGGTGTCTACAGTCACATGTGTATATTTTAACTTTCCAAACTCAGGATAATGGGTAACATCCATTTGCCAGACATCATTAGGCATTAGGCCTCGAGGATTAACTCCAAGATGGGGAACAGGTAATAAAACAACACAACCAGGGCAATTCTTAACAATCTGCCTAGCCTGTTCTCTAGAAATTTTATATTTTAATCACAGGATCTGGGAATTAAGATGCTGTAATTCATGAGCCTTTGTTGCCTACATAAGAGGGTCATCTTGAATAACAAGCTTTTGATAATGATTTGTGGCTTTATCAGCCAAATCATTTCTTTTTGCTAATGGAGCAGGCAAATTGGTGTGAGACCTAAGGTGCCCAATAAAGAAAGGATCTTGTCTTGCATAAATTAAATCTTGTAACTGTTTAAAAGGAAAAGAGGCATGGGAAGTATCTTTTATATAAGGAACAGTTTCTAATAAATGTACAGAATAAGCTACATAAACACTATCTGTATACAAATTAAAAGGGCAATCAGAGAATTCCTTAAAAACTTGAACTGCTGCATACAATTCTATAAGTTGTGCAGAGATATAAGGCATATAAAAGGAAGTAACTTTTTCCTACAAAAACTTTTTAACTACAAAAACTTCTTTACCATTGGATGACCTATCAGTAAAAATAATATAAGCCTTTTTTTTTCAAGGAGTAAAAACAGTAACTTTGGGAAATACAAGGGGATGTATATCAAGAAAATGTATTAAAGGATCAGCAGGAAAATGATTATCTATCTTGCCTATAAAGGAGACAAGTGCTACAGACCAAAAATCATTATTTTGCATAAGCCATGATAATTGATCAGGTCCATATTGGACAATAATTTTGTCAGGATCTTGACCAAAATATTGTCGCCCTAATTTTCTGGCTTTTATAATTAGAGATACAGGAGCTGATTTCAGTTATTTCTCAAAATTGAGATAACAAAATTGGATATGAGCTTAAAACTTTAGCTGGGGAAACAGGCAAATGAATCCAAAGTAACAAGGATCCTATTTTATTTTTATTTAACTCCTGCCAAAAAACACCAGTAGGGAATGTGTAGTTTTGCATATTATAAATTCAAAAGGTTTTTGATAATCCACTTACATTGCTATTTGAACTTAAATTGCATGATTTACTGTGTCTAGAGCTTCAATAGCTTGTGATGTAAATTCTCCAGGGGAAGTGGGATCAGGATCTCCATTAAGAATGCTTAAAAGGGGCAATAAATCATGAGTGGACAACTTTTAAAAAAGGACAAATCCACTAAATATCCCCTAACAACTTCTGAAAATCATTAAGGGTAGAAACATTATCAATTCTAAGTCTTAAGCAAGGGATAAAAACTTTTTGATCTTGAAGTTCATACCCAAGATAAAAATAAGGTTGGGACATTTGTATTTTATCTGGAGCTAATAAAAGATTATAAAAAGTAAGACAATTTTTTAGGTCTTGAAAACATGTAAGAGCAATATCTTCTGAGGGGGCTGCTATAAGTATATCATCCATATAATGCAAAATATATATGAGACCATTTTCTTCACAAGGGATCTGTTGCATGAGCCACATATCTTTGACATAAGGTGGGACTATTGGCCATTCCTTGAGGTAAAACTTTCCATTGATATCCTGGCATAGGTCGCTGAAAATTTATTTGCGGAACACTAAAGGCAAATCGTGGTTTATCTAACTCATATAAAAAAATCTTTAAGATCTATAATAATTTTAAAGTATTGCTTACGAATAGCAGTAGGAACAGGTAAGCCAGGCTGTAAGTCTCCCATGGAAATCATAGTTTTATTAACTGCTCTAAGATCTTGTAATAAGCGCCATTTACCTGATTTTTTCCTTTATAACAAAAATGAGTGTATTCCAAGGAGAACTGGATGGCTCTATATGGCCGGCAGCCAATTGCTCCTGTATTAGCTGCTGTGCAGCAAGAGCCTTAAGGAAGTGGCCACTAATCAACCCAGACTGGTTCTGAAGAATACGAATTAATTTTTTCAATTACAATTAATTGCTGGGATACAGGAATGTCAATGGCCACTAGGGTAAATTTGCTAATTTTTACCCTTGTGTGTTTGATCACAAGGGGACTCATTCAAAGAAGAATAGCCTATTCCTAATCTATTTTGATTGGGCTTAAGTTCAATGCGTTGAGGAATTCCCTGATTATTTTTCCCCAATCCTTTTCCAGGAATATAGCCTTGATTAATCATTTGAGTCATAATTTTATTATTAGAGCTGCTTAAAACAAGATTTAGCTGGGAAAGAACATCTCTTCCCTATAAATTCACAGGTAAATTAGGAATAACAAAAGGAACAACTGTGCCTTTATTTCCCTCTGAATCTTCCCATGTAATTAACTGAGCACTAACCATTGGATTAGTGGATTGCGCAAAGCCTGTAAGACATGTGGCAGAGGGATTCAATGGCCAAGGAGATGGCAATAATTTTGAGAAATAACTGTGAAATCAGCTCCTGTATCTCTAATTCCCTGAAAAGATTTTCCATTTAATAAAAGTTGCAAGGTAGGTCGACTTTTGGTGAACTTTTGCACCAATATGAATTAATCATAGTCTCAGGCTCAACAGGTAATTTATTAAAAGATTTCGTGCAAGGCAACAATATTAATTGAGCAATCCTATCCCCTTTATTTGTTATAGCAACATCTAAATGAGTCATAATCAAACTTTAACATTCTTAACACAATCATCATTAATAACAGTAGGTAAAATTTGAATGCTTTTCAATAAAGGATTAATTATTCCCCACAAACAAACCAATGGTATCCTTAGGTAATGGACCAATAAATTGTATATCTCTCAATTGAGGCCCTTCCTGAAATCTTAATATTGTATTGGTGGTGGCACAGAGGTCCAATGTGGATTCTCCTGGTTGGATAGTAATAGGGATTTTTGATCCTAGGATTGAACAAACCTGATTGCTCCAGAGGTTTGTTTGGTTGGGACGGCGGCCTGGAGCTGACCCCATGCAAAGTTTCCCAGATCCTTAGGGGGCAGAGGCTGGCCCTGAACATCTGTTTTAGAGTAACAATCAGAAGCCCAATGTTTTCCTTTTTTACAACGAGGACATACTTTCCTGGGTGCATGCCTAGAGGAACTGGCAGCAGTCTTTGAAGGAGAAGGGCAATCTTTGGCAAAATGTCCAGGTTGCATACAATTAAAGCAAAGTCTGTTTTGGGGGTCAGTATTAATGAAAAAACCCTTAAGGGCTGCTCCTATGGCAATCCCCATATTATGGGCTGAACCTATCCCAGAGCAAAGCTTAACATAAATTGTCAAATCCTTATCCTTATGTGGGTGAATAGCTGCCTGACATGCAGAATTGACATTCTCAAAAGCCAATTGTTTTATAAAAGGACTATCTACTTCCTGGGGACCAAGCAATTGCTCTGCTGTCTCTGTGAGCTTGCTGATAAAGTCACTGTATGACTCGTCAGCCCCCTGCCTCACTTTAGTTAGTGATGCAGTAACAGGTCCTTTTGGAGGAAGTTTCTTCCAGGTTGCTAAACATATCTCCTGAATCTTATTTAACAAATTAAAGGAGTATTGCTCCTGAATCTCAGTGGTATGGTAAGGCAGATCTCCCATCAACTTTTTCACAGAAAAGTCACCAAAAAAGGGATATTTTGCTGCCATTTTTTACAGTCTTCTGTTAGTGCTGTTTTCCATAATACATAGTCTCCCCCTGAGAGTGTCACTCGAGGTAATAAACTCCAATCATTGGAGTAAAAAGTTTTTCAGATTGCTTTTCTAGCAGGGCAACAGTAAAGGATACAGTAGGAACATAAGCAGCTAGAGTGGTTTTAAATTTTTCCAAAATTTTCATACTAATCTGTTTATAATTAGCTGCTCTAGGGACTTCCTCATCTATATTTGAATCTGGGCCCTCTTCTAATGACAGGGCCTTGGAGTGAGGCTGTCCAGTAGAAATAACTGCTCAGGGTGTTGAAGTTACTGGACAGTCCACTTCCTTGCTATGTGAATCTAATGGTGCTTCCTCTATGTCTTCTTGAATTTGATCCTTTCTCTGTTTAACTTGTCTTCTAGTAAGGACAGGATATGCTCCCACCAGGGGTCCAAAGCCTGGGTACTTAGAAAGCTGAATAGGGTTTTTTTTGTTTCACTTTTGAATCCTTAGAGAAAAAAACAAGGGCTTTTGTAACTTCTCTCAGTTTTGTCATAAGTTTTAATTGATTTTTTTCTCAGCCAGCGCATGTTGGAGTTGCTTAATAGACTGAGATGCCTTGGGAACAATAACATCTACAGGCAGAGTAGTGGTGAACAAAGGTATACTTTCAGCACCCTCATATGGAGGTGGAAAAGAGGGAAATTGACAAATGGCTTCAGAGTCAGTGTTTGAGACCGGGTCTAAATCTCCAAGAGCAGGATAAACCTGAAGTGCTTTTCTTTTTTCTAACAACTTTGTTTTTACAGCTGGTTCAGACATGGTAATAGAAACAAGGACAAAGTGAGGGGTTGGGCTAGGTGCAGCAGGCCAAGAAGGAGCATTTTCTGCCTCTGGGAAATCCTCACTCTCAAGCAAACAATTAAGTGCCAAATCTTTAGAAATGGCTTTCTTTAAAGCAACATCCCTGCTTTCAACCAGTTCCTGCACATCAGAATTCAATGATTTAGTCTTCAAAATATCATTAATCAGGTTCCAATAAGAAAAGGTAGAGACAGGAACTTTCTCCAGACCAAAAGTCTGATAGTAATCTTTCAAACAGTCACCAACTCATCCCCAACACTTTTCATCAATGGTTCCCTCTTGTGGAAACCATGGGCAAAGTTCAGTGAGAAACTGAAAAAAGTAAAGAAGATCTTTATTTTTTAGGCTTGACTCAGCACACTTTAAGAGCTTCCTTTAACCCTTTAACGAACAAATCATGTTTGCTTATCTCCTGCCCCATGTTTTTACCTTGGGGTTTCACCACTCGATTTCTTCTGTTTCACGAGTGAAACAAACCATTCTTTCGGCACCCGGAGACGGTTTCTGCTGCAAGATAGGTGCATTCCTGTCAGCGGCTATGGTGATCTCAGTGAATGGGTGAGCAGCACTCTCAGGTCTCTTTGAGGGTCTTTTTGTGCCCTGCGTTGGATGCCACAGTGCTCCACACAGTGGGGCATCAATGAGGGCATGAATCTCAGGCACCTGGAAAAGAATTGAGACAGAAGGCAGAGGACAGAAATGGCCAGCAAGTCTGAATATATTTCTGATCAAGCCAAGCCATCTTTATTGAATAACTGCAATCTTTTTATACAAAGGAATTTTGAGACACTGAACCGCAGTGGAAGTTTTACAGAAGAAGTTGGGGAGGGTGGTGAGAGTCACAAGTTGTTTTTCTTCAACCTTATCTCTTATAACATATCTTCTACTAACAGCTTTACATTACATAACTGATTAACTCCAGACTAGCAGTCAGCATGTTTCCTGTGGTTAATGTCTAAAAATCAACCTCTTTGGGAACTATTTCTTTTTAGCTTACTCAAGCTGTATGCACAGGATATTCTGCAAGCTGCAGAGTTATTTTAAGCTATTGTTTGGTCCTCAGCAGACAATGTCACTGAATGTATGCTAACATTCTTCCTAGCAGGAGGCCAGCTAGGGGTTTTAATTTTTAAGTTAAGCTCTGGACTTTGAACCATATATCTCTTAGCACCTTACACTAAATGACTTTATCTATCATGTTATCCAAAATGTAAATACCTTGCCTTTCAAAAAAAATAGGTTTAAAAGCCATTTCTTTCCTCAGGTTTTTTCTCGACCATAGTTCTCTACACAGTTAGAGAACCTGGGATCTGGATCTAAGTCACCAATGAACACCAGACAAAAAATACTTAGAAAATATGGTCCAGAGATAGCTGCTTTTTGAATAGATCTTGGCATTTATATACTAGTAAATAAAGGAAGTCACACAGGCTGCTCTGAGGAGATATGCTCTCAGAGCAGCAGTCCAAGGACTTATGTACTGGACATAACTTTTCATTCCTTCTGCTGCTTTTGTTTTTAGTTATTTCCCCAGCAATAAATTATATCTAGGAATGAAGAGACCCAGAGGACACTACTTCACATTCACCTTTGTACTGTGGTATGATTCTTGATGGAATCATGGAAAAACAAGAGATTCTCACACAGTCTTTTGTAACAAGGTTTTTTCCTAGGTAACATTTTTCTATCAAATTAGGAAGACTTTTAATGTCATTTTGGTCTGTTTCTAATGAAAATTATTTTAAATTCTTACTTTAAACATGGTATTTATTAATTTTTAAAGTGACTGTTTTTACACTCTCATGCATTTACTGTTCTTTTTTAAAAAGGTATTTTGAATTTTAACATCTTTATATGGTATATTTACTAATTTCTAAGATAATTACTTAAAATCTTACATTGTTTTACAAAATGTATTTGTGAATTTCTAAAAGAAGCTTTAAAATGTTGTTCTAGCCATAGGCCTCTAAGACTAGCTAAGTACAAAGTGAGCTGACATTTTATGATGGCTAACCCTAGAAAGTCCATATGAATTTACAATACTCCAATGCCAAACTAAAAATATGCTACAAGGACATTGCTACAGCAATGGAAGGGAAGCAGAGAAGAGGAACTTCTCTTTGAGCCACCTCCTTATCTGCTCCAGGGGAAGCAAAAATAGCAGCCCAGACTCCAGAGGAGGAGGGGCAGGCCCCTCAGGGTCATAAAAATAAATAAATAAAAAGTTCAAAAAGGACAGCCTTGGCTTGTAGAGGATTCCACTGTCCTCCCACTGAGAGCGATAGGACCCTCTACTGAGGCAGGGGATGAGAAGATACAATAGTGACCATTTGCTACTAGTAATTTATATAATTAAAAATTACAAACAGCCAGATTTTCAGAGAAGCCTCGGGATCTCAGACTCTACCTCATCATACGCCCAGGGCAATGGAGTTATATGACCATGGACCAAAACCTCTAGAACCATGAGTCACTTTCACAAAGGTGGAGAAATGGAAGGAATAAAGTTCAAGAGTATGGTATATTCCATCTATTATGATAAGTACTTTGCATAAATGTCCAATTTCATTTTTAAGTTGATACAACATAGCTCTTGCTGTACAGGACTGTGTTCTGACCAACACATGATGACATGACAGTCACCTTATTCCCAGGCTCAGTTGCTCCTGCTTGCCTGGGCCAAACTTGTTGACAGTTACAGGGGAAGGGAGGGTCTGCCAGAACTCCCAACCAATTAGTCTATCCTAGTTCCCTAAGGGTGTGGGGGAGGGGTGGCTACATATAAGCTGAAGGGGTCTTCCTCTGCATTTTTTTATGCCTGGTTGGAGACTTTCTAGCATGGCCTTTTTGAGGGGCACCCATACTTCTGAAATTAACCTCACACATGGCTCTGTAAGCAAATTCACTGGTTTCCCAGACAGTGAATGAAACTGTGGCTCATTAACACATGTCTTGCAGATGAAGAGAGAAGGGACCCGGACATCCTGTGCTCCTCCGGGAAGGAGCAACAACTGTTCATACTTACAAGCTGTGCTCTGAATGAATGAAACATATCTTAACCATGGACTGCATAGAGGATTGACTGCACGTGTGTTAACCATAGATGAAGGACTGATTGAAAGTTCAGTTAGGGATCAGTAGCATGGAACAGTAGGTATGTGACCACGCTGTCAAGCTTGGCTAAGTGAATTCAAATCTCCAAACCCCCACGTGGTGTAAGGAGGAAATAATTCCCTCAGGTTGTCTTCTGATGTGTATTTCTTGTCTCTATAGAGAAAATAAATGTAACTTTAGATAATATTGTATGTATTATTTTATGCACTACACATATGTAAGCACACCTGTGTGAGGCCAGAAGGGGGGACTGGATGTCCTGGAACTGGAGTTACAGATAATTATTAGCCCTGTATGGATGTTGGGAACCCACCCTGGGATATTAAGAAGAGCAGTCAGTGGTCATAACCACTGAGCGATCTCTCCAGCCCCAAGAATATTTGTGTGTGTGTCTTTTTGAGACAGATCTCCCTGTAACCACCTGACACAATTATGCAAGTTGTGCTGTGATGTTTTCCAGGCATGGAAAGGAAGGTGGGAAGAGATTGCCTAATGGGAACTAAATGAAGGGTCCCTAAGAACAGGAAGTTCTGCAGTGCTCTCTGTGATCCATTGAATATCCACAATCACAATGATCACATTTCAGAAAGATAAAGGGAAGGGCTGAGAGTCTTTTCATCAGCAATCATCAGTAAATGTTTCACGACATGCTTAGTCTGATTTCCACAGCACACACTCTATCGAACCATGACCTGCCATCGTAAACTATGAGAAACATTTATATTTTAGTTGTCAGCTAAAATTAATTTTATTTAAATGAAACATGATTAAAATAAATCAATGCAGTCTTATGTAAAATCAGGTGGGTATGAAAGTAAATTATATAGGGAAATAGGAAAGGAAGAAAAAAATTTTACTAAACATCACTAAAGTCTTTCTTTATTTTCATAGTATGTACCTCCTTTTATATGTCATATGGGGAGATAATATTGAAATGCTTTAAGAGAAGCTTTTAGCAACTAAGAGACATAATGCTATAATTATATGGTGTGTATATAATAATATGCATTTTCTACCATGATCTGGACTTCCAAATATTCCTCACCCTCAATCCATCAAGAGATACAGGAATAATACTTAGAAATCACAACAATATTACTTGTATAGCACAACTCATGGACTGCGCATCTTCTCTCTTCTGTCTTGTTCTTAATCGCATATGAATACAAGCTTATTTTGGCCATCAAGAATAGAAAATCAACAGACTTCAGTGTAAGTCTCATCTGCCATCTCAATACATTTCTCCTTAAAAGAGAAAGAGGCATGAACTATCCAGGTGCCGAGTGCTTTGCTACAGCCCTTTGCCAAAATTGATCGGAATAGTCCTTGGATTTCATTCCAATACTTCTTTTAAGGGCACTTGAATACCTTACCTCATGGAGGTATAGTTAATGAATTGAGGCCAAAACTGAAAGAAAAAGAAACCATGAAGGCTGTTACCAGAAGGGGTGTGTGTCCTTGAATGAGCAACATTCCAGTTATTCTTAAACAACGTGACCAAAAGCAACATATGGAAGAAAGATCTGCTTTGGTGTTCGATGGTCCCAGAGATGTCAGAGTCCATCATGGTGATGCAGGGAGGCTTGATGCAGGAGCTAGAGGCAGAGATCCCATGTTCACCTGCCAAGTGGAGCATAAACAGCAACCTGGAAACTGGGTGAGGCTGTGAACTCTCAACACCTGCACAGTAATATTCTCCCACCCGCTCCAAACAACTGTCCAACTGGCAGTCAATCATTCTGATACGGGGCCCAAGGAGACATTGCTCACTGAGGCCCCCACTGCCTTAAACTGTCCCCCTCTATCCAGAACTCACTCAATTCTCTCCTTTACAGACTTAACCTTCCAATGAGAGGCATTAGTACATTTGTAACTCCTAAATCTAACTGTGCTTCTGTCGAATTGTGATTCAAGGAATGTATGAATGTCAACTTCCATTTTCCACAAATTTAAACAATATTGTAAACTTCCAAGAAAGAATTGAGACCTGAAGTTCTGTCGCGACCATCTGGATGTAGGTGAAGAAATCCTTGTTTCTCTGTTAAAATCTTTAAGAGCAAATTTTATATCATGACCTTGAACACCTGAAGTAAATTAAATGTTTAGATGCAAGCTCAGGAATTTAATCTCAACTCCCTCTCTCAGGCCGAACATAAGGACTGTGATCAAGACAGGACTTGTTGCCTGGGTGTGGTGATGCAATCACTGAGTCCCAGTACTTGGGAGGTTGAATCAGGTGGATCTGTCAGAGTTCAAGTCTTGCCTGGTCTACATAGTGAGTTCCACACCTCTGAGGGCCACAAAGGGACACCCTGTCTAAAGAACAAACAACCATACCAAAACACCCTATTAAATCTCCCACACCCAAATACTATCAGCAACCATGACAACAAAGAAGGATTGCTTCCAAAGATTCATTAAGTGAACAGTGGCCTTTGCAACACATTGTACCTGTGTGTATGTCATTTGAAGATGAGGACACTGACTTTGGAATTGGACAGTAAGACTCAGCACTGTGTGAGCATGTTAGACATTACTGGTTAATATGACAACATGCACAAGGACCTCCTCAGACTCAAGGTTGTAAAATACCTCAGCATGATGAGGAGAGGTGCAAATGAAGTTGCCCTACCCATATGACAATGTTTGAAACTGTCACTAAAATTAAAAAAAAAAAAGAGCGGTAGTTGGAAGTTTGACAGCAGGTCCATGGTGGTCAGGGGTTGAATTGTTGTAGAAAAAATTCAGTTATTATAAATCGAATGAAGATACTCAAAAATCATTAAAAGTTGACCAAATGGAGTGAGATTTTTTGTTCTTTGTTACCAAGTAGCATGTACTGTGTACAGTCGTACGCATGCTCTATGCTTTCATGTGACGGACTACATGTTTGCACACACCCTCACAGCAGCAGATGAGTGCTCTGTGATGTGTTGTCAGCAGCCTGGCATAGGTCGCAGGGATTCACATTTCTGTTGTAATCTTTGTGCCTGTGGTCTGTTGTTGGATGAAGCAAACATGTCCTGTCATAGTGTCCTTCTATAATGTTTGATTATAAGCCATCACGGTCAGGCAGCCAATGCAGGAATTTGAAGCAGTGTTATCCTCAGTATATGGCATAGAGAATGGATGCACCTACGCTTAATTGTACACAGCCACCTGTTTGCATTGATGTCATCCATGATTGACTACCTAGTGGAGGGGGCCATGCACCGTGGGCATGGTTTCCAATGTCTGTTAATGTGATAAAGACAAGCTCCCAGAGACTGCCCCACAGGATGACCTGATTTAGACAATCCCGTACTAAGGCTCTGCCCAGGTGACTCTATGCTGGGTCAGGTTAACAGTCAGAGTCAACCAGCACATGTTCCTGATGCCTGGGGACTGGGTTGCCCACTTCTATTAACATCAAGATACCCCGCTCCTACAGACATGACCCTTGAGAGAGTCTCTCATTGAGAGACTGCCTTTCCAGGGGATTCTGGGTTGTGTCAAGTTGACAAAACTAAAAATCACACATGGTATGTACCTACTATGCACACACATAGATTTATAGCATTTACAAGTATTATTAGGGTAACAAGCACTCACCTATATTCTATAATCTCCTCTGCTCTAGCTTATAAAGTTTTGGAAGATTTCAATATTGATAACATTGTCCAACTCTGACAGAATTGACATTGGTCACTAATTATTAGTAATATATTGATAACTATGGACCCCTGGGAGATTTGCAACATTTCTATATACCAGAAAAATTCTTATCTCTGCAATAAAAAATAAATAAAAAATAAAAATTAGTTCTTGTGTTTTCTTGGGCCAGATGTTCTGTCATTTATCCAAATGAGAATAGGCAATCCACTTTCATGTTTGCAAATAATACAACAGCTTGCTTGTGGGGTGACAGCATTAAAATGCTGGAATGGCATATTACATCATTTTCACAAACACGGCCTATAACCTAGAATCCTATCTGCCTGGAGCACTCTTTGCAAAGAAATTGCAAGTAGGATGGAGGTTCATATCATGTTCTTCTAACGAGAAGCATTTTAGATAGCAGGTCTCCTTAACATCATGACTCTTTGTGAAGAAAATAGAAGACGGTGCAGTATGGGAGGAATGTAGAATGAATCACTTCCTATAACTGCTGAGGCTCCCAATGGCAGTGTGTGTGTATGTGTGTGTGTGTGTATATATATATACACACACACACACATATATATATATATATATATATATTCTCTTTATATAGTATATATTCTATGTATATTCTCTCTATATAGTATATATATTCTATACATATATTCTGTATATATTCTCTATAGATATAAAATGCAGGAGGCCTTTGTTCTTGTCTGTATGACTTTCTATCACAAGGAGTCATTTTTATATGTCTCTTTGTAACAGTGAACTAGTACACTTATTATTATGTCATTTATTACTTCTACACCAACATTAGGTAATAAGATAAGAAGAACTTTTATTTTATTTTCTGCTGTAGAGTTATAGACACTGTCTCTCCGCAGTTTTTGTTTCTTATTGGTTGATTCTATGGCAAGTCCCACCCTCTGACCAATAGGGGAGGAGGGAGGAGGAAGTAGGCGGAATCATCATGGCCGTGAGCTGGGGAGAGAAGCGTAGATTTCTAAGATCCATGTGGAAAGAGAAAATGCCCTGTTCCAGGCCCACACAGACAGACAGGAACCCAGGAAGCAGTGTGCCACGCCCCCCACCATCTAAGAATCTCATGAGTGGAATGAACTGAGAGGCCTGCGCCCCACGCAGCAATTGCAAACTGTGGGGCCGGCCGCCAGCGGGCAAGCGGGCACGCATCCCCAGAGACTTTACAAATTTGTAAATAAATAAATCATTCTAAATGGAAGATCACTTTTCCATTTATCCAGCTGGATTAACTAAATCCCACCCGCTAGAGTGTGGGGAGGGGATTTATGCAACAATTGGCATAGTCGTGGCAGGATATCTAGCTGGCACAAATGGAAAAGTAACTCAGTGCTTGAGAATGCAAACTGAGCTTACAGCAAACTGGTAGGAGGGAAGGCAGACAAACGGAGCTCTGGCATGGCTGTTACAGTGAATCCTCAAGCGGCTAATTAATTTAATATTGCCAGCAATGTCTCAGGAAGGAATCCCAGGATGGGAACCCTCTGAGGGCTGGCATGAGGTGGCGCACTTAATGAGTTTTTCGGCTGCACCTCCCAACTATGGAGCTAAGCTAAGAACAACAGAGGGACTGAAGCAGACCTTGAAAACGCTGCTTCATGGCAAAGAGCCAAGGCTCCAACAGGCAATGGCTGAGGCAGCATGGCCTCTGCTATATATGATAAAATTTTATCCAAAGAGACTAAAGAGTTAAGAGAGAAATTAAAGCAAAAGACCTTTTCTGCATCAGCCACTGACCTCACTAATAAATTAAATAAAAAGGAAGAGAAAGCCCAGAGTATACCAGCTGACCACCCACCCGTGAAAGCAGCCAGGGGGCACGATAAAGGGTTTTCAGCCCTAGAGCTACTGGAAATAGGGAGGACGTTCAAACAAGCTGCAAAAGAGCCTGTTATCACCTGACTCCTGAGGATATGGGACAAAAGGGCAGATGACATTGTTTGCAGTGCTGCAGAAGCCAGACAGCTGAGCTACATAAACACTCATACCTCCTTGAGATTTAAGCTGCATGACCTGGCACAATACAAGGGAAAACAGTCGCTGATGAACTGGCTTGCGCAGGCCTCAGGAGACACTTGGTCATCACCAGTGGAGATCCCCATGAATTCCAGGAACTGGAACACGACACAAGAAGGACGGGTGCTCTTAAGGGAACTGGCCATGAGGAAAGCAGTATACAGTAGACCTTTCACCAGGCCAGACAGAGCCGTGCTCACTAGAGATCTTATGACAGATTTCATTGAACATGGACATCAACATTGGCATAAAAGTTGATTGTCCTCACTACAATAACTAGTGGGGCACGAGCTTCACAAGGCTGGAGTGGCTTTGACAGGTTTAAACGATGTAGATCAGCATGTATAGTATGTCTGTAGAAAAATAGAGAGACCCAAAAGATATGTAAGGGAAACTAAACAAAAAGAAAGGTCTGCTTGAGTTATGCGCAGGAAGATGTGGAGAGACTTGTGTTCAGCCCAAGTTCCTAAAGAAATGATTAATAAAAAGCCAAATTCTGTGCTAAAGCAGCTCTGGGAGGTTTTGAGCCCCAATAAACAGTTCACAAAAGGTACCCAGAGGATGAGGCTTATCCCAGGGGTGGATACAAACCTCCCTAGTGTAGAAGGAGGACATTTCTCCCCTGTGACTGGCTGTTTGAGGGGTGAAGACAATTTGCCTGGCCAGGGCCTCTCCCACCAGCCAGGTGTGGACAAGAGAAAGACCACAGGTGTAGCTAGGGTCAGGAATCAGATCCAGGGGCTCCCTAGGAGTCAACAGGTATGATAGGGGCAAGGAAATCCTTATTCTTCCTGGGCCCTATGTGGGATCAGGCAGTTTAGGCCAACCTCAACGAGGCTGGCAAGGACACAAAAATACATAGAGGCTCCATGAGATGACTCTGGGATACTAAATGGGTTTCTGACAATAACTAAAGACAGTAAAGAACTGGCTAATTTTCCATGCTATGTTAGAGCTGTGTATGTGTATGTAATGTTAACTTTTGAGTGCTTTACAGATATGAAACCAGGTTAAAAGATGTCAAGTACACTCAAAAGAACAAGAATGGAATGTAATTCATACAGAGTATCAGGGTAAAGTATTAACTGTGAAATCCTGTATGTTCTATGGGCCTAAGCCTACAGATGTCAAAGAGTAAAGGTATACTTTATGATTCCAGTACCAGGCATGGGTTGACCCTCCCTATGAGCTGTTGGCCAATGGGGGCTTGAAGGTCCCCTCTACCAAACAAAAGGCAGTTTCCACAGTATAATGCTGGTTGCACACTGGAAAGGGACGGTAAGGCCCCATTACTGAAAATGTGACATGGCTTGAACATGGTGAAAGAGATCTAGCTGGAATTAAGCCAAAGACTCCCTATAAATGGATGGCTGGGATTCATAGTGCTAGAGGGCGCTATGCAGACCACCACGGGAGAATGGTCCTGAAAGAGCTACTGATTCTTGCATGCTTCATTGTCAGATTCCTGCAGGGGTGATGGAGGCTCATCTGAAAAGTGCAACCCCAGCGTATTTGTGATTGGCTTTAAAGCCCGCTCATTAGGAATGGAACACATGCCTGATATGGAACGAAAAGCAGGTTGACTCCCAATAATGTTAAAGGAAGATATAGGCCCCAGCAGAGAAACTACTGTGATTGTTTGTGAGGTGAATATAACTGTCTAAGCAGTTGTGTTTATGATGGTCTATGTGAAGGTTACTGTTTTCCTTATGGCTGTTGCTATATTGTTATGTCTGATGTGTTTTCCAGAGAGAAGGGGTGGATTGTATATTCATAGACACTGTCTCTCTGCAGTTTTTGTTTCTTATTGATTCATTCTATGGCAAGTCCCACCCTCTGACCAATAGGGGAGGAGGGAGGCAGGAGTAGGCGGAACCATCATGGCTGTGAGCTGGGCAGAGAAGCAGAGATTACTAAGATCCACGTGGGAAGAGAAAATGCCCTGTTCCATGCTCACGCAGACAGACAGGAATCCAGAAATCAGCATGCCATGGCCCCTGCCATCCAAGAATCTTGTGAGTGGAATGAACTGAGAGGCCTGCACCCCACACAGCAATTGCAAACTGTGGGGCCGGCTACCAGCGGGCAAGTGGCGCGCGTCCCCAGAGACTTTACAAATTTGTAAATAAATAAATCATTCTAAATGGAAGATCACTTTTCCATTTATCCAGCTTTATTAACTAGATCCCACCCGATAGAGTGTGGGGAGGGGATATATGCAATACTGCTTATAGTCGTAATTTTTATAACATATTTATTTGTAAAGGTTCTGATAACAAAACTCCAGAGCTTGGGTGGTGTCTAGAGCAGACATGATTCCCTACCTTGACCTGTAGGCTACAGCTCTAATTTCAAGTTCAGACAGGATTGGGACCTCTTAATTCTAATAGGCACTAATTTGTCCCTGTATTGTCACAGGACTGTTAATCCATGTGTGTTGTGCCCTTGTGAGTAGAGAGTAGACACGAAGAAAATCACATCAATTTAATGTATGAATTGCTCCTTGGCAGATTTCATAGCTCTGGATGGTGCTATGGAGCCCATACCCTACATTGACATCAGACTTAGTATTCAATGTTTATATGGGTCACAGGCCATAACGGGACAGCCTCATACAATTATTCTACTAAATTGATATTATAGTACACTGGCTCTTTATGACTTATTGTTAGACTGATGGATATGTGCATCTTCCCCATCTTAACAGAGAAGCTTTCTTCTGAAGCAGATGGTGGTCAACACAGAGACCTATTTGTAGAGAACAAAGACTGGAGATTGACTAAGGCCCATCCCTGAATGGGTGTCATCTATATCAAACTTCTGCCTTTCAAGGCTCAGGGATCATTGAAGAAGATGAGCCTAAAGGTTATGAATCAGAGGTGGTGAATGACTACAAGGAAAGAGAGTGCTCTGGAAAGCTAGTCAGTTACTAGTGTAAACTTACAGCAATGGAGACAGTGAGTTCAAGTTCTTCTCAAGCCCAAACTAGAAAACCCAGTATGGAGGGGGCTGGGGTTGGACAAGATACTTCAGCCTCAGCTGGAGAACTATTGACAATTGATTGCTGCCTGGAGACTGTGATTAGTTTTCTTTAAGAGTGTGAAGCCAAGTAGGTTTATTGTGGTCAATGGGAATTGACACACACCCAAGACCATTTCTCGACTTAAAGTAGATTCTATGGTTCTTTTTTACATCAATAAAATTCCTTGGTAAACTCCTTTTACCTCAGTCCTATTTTTAAGTACCCTAGGATATCTCAGTGAGATGGAAGCCAGCCTGGTCTGCATAGACAGTTCTAGGCTAGCTGATTCTTCAGGCTCATATGTATAGTCATGTACATCAATATAATGTCCAACATGCAAACTTTCTCACACTTTTGTTGACAATATTAGGTCAACACGGAATAGTAGAGTATTCAAAATTTGTCTCTGTAAAACTTCATGTATTGGAACACTGTTTTGTATCAGAATTTAAATGTTATGAAAAAGAGATCCCAGTGATGAAGGTTCAATAAGTGGCTAAAAAAAAGGGGGAATATTTTCATGAAAATGCAGGCTATAATATTGTCTAGAAGCACTGCATCATATTTATGTGGAATAATGAGGAACAAGAAATTTTTTCAAAGTATGTTGTTTTCTTTGATGTAAAGATCAGTGGAGAGTCATGAGGACACAGCTGTGTCAACGGACACAGGAAAAATCCTCACGTCAAGCTGTGACAACAGCAACCTTTTGATGGGGTGAATTCACATCACGTATAACTCCAAGGGCACTAACTATGTAAGACAGAATCCAGTATTCAAAACTGAATTCATCTTTGGTTTCAAAAATACTGGAATAGCACAAGACAGGATTCTTAAATTTAACCTGTCTCTGCATCCAGACACGCGTGGTACAATTTTTCAGGGGATGTATGAAGAACACCTGCTCACTTCCAAAACAGCTCCTGCTGCAAGTCAGTATTTGGGTCCAAATTGGAGCCACTGACCTGATATTCAGTGACAGGGTGCCCAGGAACCCTGAAGTGTGTCCTTCCAGGGACTGATAGATATAACACACATCTTAAAAGCGCAAAACACGTGCCAAATTTCTATATAATTAACTGCAATGCTTTCTTTTTTGATGCCACTAGTGCCAGTTTCCAACTATCATATTACTAAGCTCTGGAGATTTAACAGGGAATGTCTCAAGTGCTTGAAATCACCTGGGTCAAATCTGTAGACTAGTGCTAATGACTTTTTCAACACAGACATGCAGTCAAGTCACATGGATTGATTTTTG
The DNA here is from genome assembly GCA_035773235.1 of Eospalax fontanierii. Taxonomy (NCBI): domain Eukaryota; kingdom Metazoa; phylum Chordata; class Mammalia; order Rodentia; family Spalacidae; genus Eospalax; species Eospalax fontanierii. The sequence goes on along the minus strand of JAJHUQ010000048.1, from coordinate 2,174,273 downwards.
CCTACCCACGCAAACAAAAATGTTTTGAGATCATGAAATATTATCTCAGCTTGATTATAATGTGAAACAAGATTACGAAGGCTGGGCTCCCTTTCTGACCTGGACATATAGCTTTAATTCCTCAAGATTCTTCCTTGCACTTGACCCAGAGCAATATATTAGTGTGTGTGTGTGTGTGTGTGTGTGTGTGTGTCCAACAAGATCTGAAAACAGCGACTATTCATTGGAAGCCACAGATTATCAAATTTGTTTCATAAGTAACTGGTGGGATTAGATAGAGGACATCTCTTGGGTCATATGTGGGCTGTCTGAGGTCAGTGGGGGTCAGAATGAACATAATCTTTTGATATGAGAGTTCATCTCTCCTTTCCCATTTTGTGGGGGATGTACAGTTTCAGAGAAGTCATAGTACCTATATGCTGCATAGTACTGGGCTGGCTTGAAAAGCAAACCAAGATTCCCTATTATGTTCTTCCCAGAGCACACATTACACTGGTAAAGATACCAAGAAATGAAAGTCAGGGGATACAGGACAATCTCTCAGATAATTCGAGCACAAAAAAGCTAGTATAAGTATTATGAGACATGATAAAAGCATGTTTCAAATTGCAGATGATGAGAAGGCACAAGGTCACTTTGTGACCCTGTAACAAAGAAACAATCTACCAAGATGTAACACAGACAAACATGTATGCCTGAATTTGAGGCTATTGGTTTCATAAAACAAATATTACTGGGTATAAGTAGTTATAGATCATCACATACACACAAATCATGTCTTTAGTACCCCAGTTTTATGCTGCGTGGAGGAGACTGGGACAGGGGATCCCTGGTGAGAATTGTCAGCTTTGGGTTGAAGTGAAAAATATTGCTTCAATCTATCTATTTATATATCTGTGTATCCATTATCTATTTATCTAATCTATCATCTATCTACCTATCATTTACTTATCTAATATATCACCTACCTAATCTACCATCTATCTATATCTATCATCTATTTATCTTATCTATCATTTATATCTATCTTCTATCTATTATCTATGTATCTATCATCTATTTAATCTATCACATATTACTGTCTACCTATGTATCCATCATCTATCTAATCTATAACTTCTATCTATCATCTATCTATCATTTATATCTATCTATCTATCTATCTATCTGTCTGTCTTTCTGTATCATCTATCCTGAATCTGGCTTATTTTGTTTAATCTGATGATCTCTAGTTCCAAATATTTTCCTACAAAGGACATACTTTTATTATTTAAGGTCCTATAACGCTTTGCGGTGTATATGTATATCTCATTCACGTATTCACCTGCTGACAAGCCTCAGAGGCGATTCCATAACTTCCCTCTGGTAATAACTAAATCAGATTTTTTGACCTCACATTCTGATGTTTGGGAATGCATCATTCCCTGCAGTGGGGCCATGTTGTGCACTGCCCGACGCTTAACACCATCCCTGGCCTCTGCCAACTTTATGCCAAGAGTGAACTCTCTTACAGACTTGTGCCAGTTGAAAATGCTTCCAGATTTTACAATTGTCTTTGAACAGATGAAAATAAATTTAAGGTAAAAGTATGTCTCTACATGATTACACTTGAGTGAACATTTCCCTTATAAGCAATTTTATTTCACTTTCTTCAACTGATTCTTCCAAGTTGGAAGTTAACAAACTTTCAGAACAGGGGAAATTACCCATTATTTTAGGGGATTTTAGCTGTATTTATAGAAAACAGGTCAAGTACAGAATGATGTGATGACAGCTTCTAGTTTACATGGAATACCTCACTATGTTAATATTTTTAAATAAGGAAAATGATTAGAAAATCTGACCAGACAAGACATAAGAATAAGTGACACACCAGTAAATCATATACTTGTGAACATAGGAGGATCACAAAGTTATATAGCAAGACTGGGGCTAGCCTCTGTTGTATGAGACCTTGTGTCAAACAAGCAAAATAATCATTGTTTAAGTACATGCTAACTTCTGGACATAATTGATCCGATGGCCTTTCAAAGCATTTGCTTATCCATGTATGTGTGCATAGATGTGCTGACAGTGGGCTAGCTCACCCACAGCCCACTGGGGCTCCCCATGTCATGTCATAGGAGCACTGGTTACCATGGCCAGCTTTCTGTTTTTAGATGGATTCTGGGTATTCAAACTCAGGTCCCTTAGCTTTCACAGAGAGTGCTTTCCTCCCTGGCCCTGAATTCCTGGTCTTCAATATATCAGTTGGTTTGATTGAGATAGAATCTGCCACTGGATAGTTTCTGAAAGGACTATTTAATGAAAACTTATTTTGTTTGGTGACAAAAACACCCACAGCATATAAAATGCAGCCACCAGCAGGACTTGTCCTCTCTGAATCTGTGTGAAACTTTATTCCACTGAGAAGAATAGTATTCGAAAAACCACATGAATAAGGAGGTCATTTTGTGGGAGATAGTAATATGTGATGCTTGGTGTGTTCATTGTTACGGGAAAACTTGTGTTAAAATACATGAAAGAGTGGTTTTTGTTCTGAGGTCAAAGGCCATTTCTAATAAAGGCTCAGAGTTGGCAGAGGGTGGGAACTGGGATTTGGAAGGCCTCTCTTCCCATCTGAAGATTTTTCTTTCTGTAAACTGTGATGAATTTGGTGATAAGCTGTGATTTTCTATTTTACCTGATGCTGAAAGTGATCTCTGTCTATATGATCTAGCCTGCTCCAAAGGAACGGATGTCCAGACCAGATATACAGGTTCCTGTAGGATTCTTCTTGTGTAACTTTGCAGTAATATGGTGATGTCAGTACAGTTGTCACTATTTTGACAGATAAGGCACACATGAGAGATTGCTCCTTGAACAGCCCTGCAATGGGCAGCATTTTCCCTGGAGCACACAGACAGTGGGCTCTGTGACTATGAGAATGAGCTCATAGCTATCATTGTGATTTGAACACAAGCAGAAGCTTCTGGAAAGTCCTAGCTGTGACTTCTACATATATCAACAAGGGTGCTTATGGCTAGGAGTGCATAAGGTTCTTGTCAAAGATATTTGTTAGTACTTGTACTTATCTACTGCACAAAAAAGCTATACTGAGGTCACAACTCACTAATTCCACATTACATTAATTGTCCTCATGAGTATTAAAAACCCAAGGTAGTTTCCTTTCTCTTGAATTCATTTATCTAAAATACAATTCATATCATTTAAAAATAGGCCAGGTCGTGTGGGGTATAAGGCCTCCCAGCACAATCCCCTCCTTGACAAACAGTCAAGGTACGCTAAAAACTCTTGCCCCACTAATACAGGGAAAGAGTCCCTTTGCTAATTGCCTCAAGTTAATATCCATGTCAACATGTTTACCAGGCCCTTCAGACTCGGGCGGAAAGTGCAGTTTGTCCTGATAGCATGTCTCCGTTTCCTCTTCCTGGCTGAATCATGGGACCTGTAACTGACCAAGTTCCTGGTATAAGATGTTCTAGTAAGATAAACTTGGTGTGAACCTTTGATGAAAGATAGATATAGATATAGATATAGATATAGATATATGAGTGCTTCACAAGTAAAGGCGTGTCACCATTTTGTACCCTGTGTGTGTGTGTGTGTGTGTGTGTGTGTGTATGTGTGTGTACTCTTTTCTTCAACCTCGATGTCCCTCGCAGAAACTCAGATCCAGGGCCGTGCAGGCACAGCAGGTTGCAAGACTCTGTCCTTTCTCCCCCTCACTTTTCTCATTTTTCTGGATAGGCATCATACACACCCATTCGTCTCTGCCTATCTATACGTGTATACAAATATGGCATCTATAGCGTTGCCAAAATTCTTTCTGGGAGGCAGGATTGATGTCCAGACATCTCTTTCTTCAGTTCTAGGCAAAGGGACATAGGATTTTGCCAAGCTGTGGTTTGGAACAACAGTCAGTCTATTTGGCTTCACTATAGAGCAATAGGTCCAGCAGCAGGACAAAATGGCAAGAGAGAATGCCTGTATCATTACCCTAGTGGCTGACGCCTTGCAGATATATGCAAATTCAAGGCATGAAATCCTTCCCCATGTTCAGGAGCTATTGGCAACTGCTTGCTTCTGGGAGAGGAAGGGAGAGTCAAGTTTTCTTAAAGAGTGTGGTGCCTGGCCAATTGACCAAGCCATAGTGGATGGTTACACACCTGAAAGTATACATCCAGCACGAGTTGGATTTTGCACACTAAAAAACAACAAATAAGGTTTTGGGTAGCAAACTGGCAGTGTCTCCTCAAGGAGTTCAGGGAGGTGAGGGAATATTACCACAAAGCAGTATGCGACATTTTCAAGCAATGAATAGAAATATTTTTAAAAGAACTACAGATTAACAGAAAGATTAGGGTTTCACCTTGCAGCGAGTCCCACTCCAAGGGACATGTTTACTTCTCTTGGTCCAGATCCCAGGGACACTAATGCATACACTTAAGAAATGTCTAGAAAGTGGACTGGCAGCTCCAAGGCCGGACATGAGTGCTCCGGTTGCTTGTTGCTATGCCTCCACCGTCACCATGGTGGACTCTCATTCCTGTGTAATGATAAGCCAAACATCCTCCATCTATGAATTACATTAGTCATGGTGTCTTATCACAGCCACAGAAAAGTAGGCACACAGTACAAGGTTGGTACAGTGGTCATAGTCCAGGGATCACACCTATGACTAAACCCACAAAAAATAATGCTGCAGAAGAAACCACATGGAATACAATATTCTTTGTGTTTTCTGATTAGGATGGTCTGAGTGAAATCATCTCAGAACCTATCTTGTAAATTATGAATAAATGATACATTTTCCTGTCTTTTACTGGTACTTTTCTTTCTACCCCAGTACCATGTTATGTAAAGGATGCTTGAAGATAATGTTTGAGAAATCCCAAGGGTTAGCTCTTGATGTCAAGATGATTACAGCTCAAACGAAATGTGTCAATTTAACAGAAAAAACTATAAAACTGACACTCTTTCTGAATAATTCTGATATAGAGTTTAAACTTACTTTCTATGTTGTGTCAAAGAAACTCAAAACAGCATACACGCACACACACACACACACACATACAGTTGTTTTTTTTTTTTGCACCAAAAGCTCCCACTAATCTTAGTATTGAACAATAAAAATGTTGTGCTATTAAAAGCAAAAGGTGCTTAATTATTTTATGGCACTAAAGCTAAAATCCGTAACCCATAAGCTCTAGATTTACCTCAAAGGTACAAGCCCACCTTTAACACGTATATGTTATTTTTATTAGTGTGACTGTAAAAGGTCTCAACCTCCCACAATCATTTATTCCAGTAAAAGAATTTCTTTTTTCACAAATGGACATAGTTCACTTCAATTATTTTTAGGGAAAAGTTTATTGTTTATTTTTTATCTTCTCTGCTACAGAGAAAAATTGGATCAAAGTACAAGGCAGTGCATGAAATGATTGGGCAGGAAATCAGTGCAGTTAAACATACAGCTTCCAGGACAGAAGTAGCTCAAATATATTTTTGCCAGTTTAATTGGCAGTCAATTATCAGCCTTTTCATTTAATTGTTTTTAATGGCTTTCCTCTTTTTTATTTTTATTGTTTTACAATAATGAATAATTTTTTTACCAATTAATGAAGCCAGGTGACCTATATTCCTTCCTAGAAAAGAAAGCCATTAAAAATAGAATTTGCTGACTGGATATTCATCACAGCTCTGCTAATATTTTTTGATTTAACATTGATACAGTTCATGGCAAAGAGGTCAGTAGCACCCCATTCTCTGTCACTCTTTTATACTGGGGGATAATAACAGCTGACTAATTGGACTTAAAGCATGGATTCATGTGTGGTATTCTAAACATGGCCAAGCATGCATGACTGGAAAGGACATAGATCTTAGAGAAAAATTTGTTTTTCTCAAATCCTAAGACCAACATAATTTCGTACTCTAGTCTATGCATCCTGGTATTTCCAGGCAAGTGTCTCTCTCTCACTGCTCACCAAATAAGCTTCCTTTTGCAATAGGTGGAGATTATCACAAATTTCCACAACAGGTCAAATGTAGAGAATCATTTATTGTGAAGGGTCTAGCCTTATGTGCAAATTCTACAAGGGATCCTGTTCTCGTAAAGATCAGAAAGCATTCTGGAAGAGGAGGAAGAAGGAATGTAAGAGCATGGTATACATATAAATGGGTATTTAGAATGTATGATTACATTCTAAGTACCCGTTATATCTCCCTGGTCTGGTCATCTCAGGAGATGTGAATAATGAGAAATATCAGGCCAAGAAGGGTGAAAGAACCATCAAGAGGCCCCACCTCAAGATGAAGAGCTACAAGTAATCAGTGGAGGCTGATGGAGGGACATTCAGGTCTCTCCAAGGACTGCCTGGAGGTTATTTAATCCCAAGTAGGCAGCCTTAAACATAGGTACATAGGAGAGCTTAAGGGTCTGGGTATATAGATAAATAGATGTCAGATAGATAGATACATAGATAGATCAATAGATTGATAGATAGACTGGGTGCATAGATGCATGGATGGAGAGATAGATAGATGATAGATAGATAGATAGATAGATAGATAGATAGATAGATAGAAAGAGTGCATAGATAGGTAGACTGGGTGGAGAGATATATAGACAGACAGACAGATATATAGACAGACAGATACATAGATGATAGATATAGGTATCGTTATAGATATAGATTCGATATAGATTTAGATATAGACATATATAGATATAGATATAGCATAATCATTTTTGTAGAGAAACGAAATAAAAATACAGATTAATTTATTTTACATGATGGATGATAAACCTGAAGAAGTCATCTCTTTTCATATTTTACCATTGTTGGGATGTTGGTTTTATATCATATTCTGTTGATGCAAAATAAGTTTCCCTTTAAGTCAACCTCAACCTCTGTTCAGGCTCCTTTCTGAAATGATTATTTTGATAGTTTGATGTAACTGTTTGGTTGTAGCAGTGACTCTACAGGTGGCTGGAAATGAACTTTTAATTCAGTCACTGTGACAGAAAATGTCCTGTCAATTGGGATACATGATTCAAACAAGTTAAAAAGCATATGAACCCAAGCCACCATTTCTCTGTCCCTCTCTCTAGTTTGAATAAGATTATTCATGCTTTGGATTTTAATTCCCAATCAACTACATAATGTAAAGGGAAGTCAGAGCTTAGAGCAATGCAAACATTTTGTTTTTGAAGCAGGGTCTCTTCCTGAACCTGCCTGGCTCAAGACCTCCTGGGAGTGCCCTTCCTTGGCCATTAAATACTAGATATACAACAACCATATGCTGTTATATCTGGAATTTATTTTCAAGCCAAGGCCCCATTATGTAGACCAGGCTTACCTTAAAATCTCTGTGTAGACTAGGCAGCCTTGAACTCACAGAGATCTGCCTGCCTCTGCCTACTGAGTGTAGTGCCCTGGCTTCATTTGTTGACTGAGTCTGGATCTGCAGAGGGCTGCAGATTGAATGACACACACAAGACAGAGACACAGAGACACACGCACACACTAGGTAGGAGGAAAGGAAAATGACTGACCGACTTTATTGACAGCAAGCCTTATATACCCTGAGGTGGGGCTTTGCAGGAGGTTAAAAGTTCAGGTTCTCAGGAGACATCCTCTATTGATGACACACAGCTGTAAACAAAAAAAAAAGTTATGATTGGGCTAGCTTAAAGGTCAAGTTGTTTACTTGAGCTTTGCAATTGACAAGATTCAGCTAGCTCTTGGCCAAGAACCTAACACTAAGAGAGAAGGGCATACAAGGGTCCAAAGCCCTGCACCAAGTGCTGGGATTTAAGGCATGTATCACCATGCACAGCTGATTTTTTTAAAGGTGAGAGCTGGGGAAATGAAGTTCAATGAACTTCTTGTGTGCATAGCAAACCCATGATTGCCTGATCCATCTCTCAGGCGTCTATTTGGAAATTTTCATTTTCTTCTAGAAGGCTTACCAGTGTAGATCAACAATTGTGTGTACATTATTATATAGTGGAATGTGAACACAGTTGTGTCCTGATTTTCTTTTCTGATAAGAGGGGACATAAGCAAAAGTAATTTGGGTCTGCTGGGATGTGAGTAGATGGTAAACAGAGGAGAGTATGCAGTTTTAGAGATGGTCATTGGGTTCTTCTCTCAGGGCCAGGAAGGTGGAACCCATCAAAGCAGAAACGGAAGCTCGTCAATCACACAAAAATTTACAAGTGTACGAAAAACCAAAGAACAAAATCCCGGGTACTAGTCCTTTAATCAGAAACAGTAATAACAATGATGCGATCAAATTAATTTCTTAATGAGAACACTTAATGAGTACTGTGCTTGAGATTCAACTCTATTTTATTCCCTTAATTAAGGAATTGAACAATGCTTGTTTGTCTATAGACCTTTGCATGATTTAAAAAAATTATTATTTTTTATGTGAACGACTATATTGCCTACATATATGTAGGTCGACCTGTGTCATGCAATGTTTGTGAAGGCCAGAAGATGGTGTGGGATTCTCTGAAACTGGATTTAGGATGGTTGTTAGCTGACTCGTGGGTACTGGGAACTGAATCCTGGTCCTCTATACAGTAACCAGGGTTCTTAACTACTGTGACCTTTATACCCCCACACTCCATGCAAAATTTTAAGATGATTGTCAAACATGCATTGATGGACTGTTAAATATTGGATATTCATATATAGTACACCTTTTCAACACAGGAATTATCTGTTGCTCTTTTAATTAAAAAATAAATAAGCATTAGTGGACTGGCAAGACAGCTCAGCGGTTTAAGAGACTTGCCATGAAGCATGGTGATCTGGTTTAATCACCAGAACTATGTGGTGGAAGAGAACAGATTCCAGCAAGTTGTGCTCTGAACCTCAGTCAGGCACAACACCCCTTTGACACACACAGAGGCACACAGCATACATAATAGACACAATTTAAAAGTCAACCACTGAGAATGATACATATCCACTCAGGGATCCTCCTGCCTCAGGGAATTAATGTTAAATTAACAGAAGATGGTGTAGAAATATATGGTTCAATGAACAACCAATATGTCAAATTTATAATTTTAAAAATTCTGTTAGGATCAGGCATGGTGGTACACACCTTTAATCTCAGTACTATGGAAGTAAAAGACAGGGCAGATTACTGTGAGAACAAGGCCAGCCTGGTCTATACAGTGAGGCCAGCATGGTCTACATAGTGAGGCTACAATGAGACCATATCTCAAAAAAAATTAAAGTAAACAAAGAAAATATTTTACTGAAATTTTATTTTTATCATAATATAATATCTTATCATAATAAGACATAGCTTAAAATTAATTTTATAACCAGTTGCTTTACTGAAAGCATCAGTCATTTCTAAGAGGTTAATGATGGCATTTCTGGCTTTTCTTAGGTATAATATCATGTCATCTGCAAAATAATCACTTGACTTCTTCTTCTCTGATGAGCCCTCCTTTAATGTCCTTCTCCTGTCTTATTACCCTAACTAGAGTTTCAAGTACTGTATTAGAAAGGAGTGGAGACAGTGGACAGCTGTATCTGGTTCCTGATTTTAACAGGAATTCTTCCAGTTTTTCTCCATTCAAAATGATACTGCCAGTGGGGTTTGTTGTATGTAACTTTATTATGTTGAGGTGTGTTCCCTCCAGTAAAATTTCCACTAGGACTTTTAACATAGATGCAGGTTGAGTTTGTCAAAGACCTTTTGTTCATTTGGAGTTGCTCTTTATTTCTTTTGGTTAACTGGGTCAAGTGTCTTTCTATCTTGTTTATTCTTTCAAAAAACCAGCTGTAGGATTTATTAATTCTTTGTATTGTTTTCTTTGTTTCTATTTCCTTTATTTCTCCTCTTATTTCTGTTATTTCTTCCTGTCTGCTTGGTTTGGGTTTCTTTTGCGGCTTCCATTTTTAACCTTTGCGTGTGTGTGTGTGTGTGTGTGCACATGTGTTATGTGTGTGTGTGCACAGACGAGTTCATGAGCACATGTGAGCTGTGTGTGCACATATTAATGTCAGAGGTTGAATTTCAGTGTCTTCCTCGAATGCCCTCCCTTATTTTCAGACTAGCTCTTTTACTGGCCCATGGCCAAAACCTAAGTACCAACCAAAGTCATGAATCTATTTACCATGAAACTATTACAGACCTTCCGCAAACTGCACTAACACAAATCCTTTTTACAGATGTTAAAATAAGAATAATTTCATGAACTGCAGGGCAATCATCTGTCTTAAGTGAGAAAACTTAATAGGTATATTTTTGCAACCATTACATATACTTCTAAATATTAATAAATTATCTTTGGTAATCCCAAGAAATCTGTGTGTGCACTTGCGCTGGGACTTCAGGCATGGGGACCCACACGGATTCTTCCTTAGTGGTGACTCTAGAGAGGCTCACTGGACTCCAGTGGATGAATTAAGACCCAGGATACACATCCATGATTGCATAGATTCTCACATACATGACAGAAATTATGAAATCCAGTGGAATAACTAAGGGAGTGGGGCACAGATAGAGAAAGGTGTATAAATATGATTAAGAGACATTGTATGCAATGCACAAAGATTTAATAAAAATGTACATTGAAAAATTGAAATTAAAAATACCTGTCAAATTCATTCTGAGTTTTATCTCAATAAAGTGGTTACTGAAATTAAAATAAAGCAAATTTACAGTATAAAATATATTTAATTCAAGGGACTGGAAAGATGAAAACCACGACTACAAACTTATAAATTGGGTTTGGTTCCCAGCACCCACAAATGAGGGCTGGCACTTCAACTACCCCTGAAGCCAAGCGTGATGCTACAGGACTTTAATCTCAGCACTTAGGAGGCAGAGGGGGTGCATCTCTGTAAGATGGAAGAAAGCCTGGGCTTCACAACCAGTTTCAGGTCAGCTGGGCCTGCAAGGAGACCATATGGAGACAAAAATTAATGTTTGTCCAGTTTTTAAAATTTAGGCATTTAGTTGAAAAGCCCTAATTACCGTGTGAATTAATGAAGAAAACCATTTTAAATATAAGCCAACAAATTCACCACTGCTGTTCTATATGTATGACCTGAAGTTTTTAATTAAAACTTGAACTGGTAATTACTGTAGCATTACTTGGAATTAGAACAAGTTATCTCACGGGGACCTGTTATCACAGTAGTTAGATCTAAGAGAGTGAACTGGAGCTCAGGTTCCGAAGACTTCTAATATTATTTGCAATTTCCCAGTGTAATTAAGCCAGTGGCTGGAGTTAGAGCAATCTGGATATAGGAATTGAAATACACAGTTAAATGAGCACTCCTGTGTTAATTAAAATTCTAACCTGAAACATTCACCTAGGCCTGGGCTCTGATTTCCTGACACTTTGGAATTGAAATGGGATTTCAGTGAAGAGTTGCATCTGAATTTGGAATCAAAACAACTTGCATATTGGTGTATCTGGTAATAGGGACCTTGTGGCAAATTTAAAAGTAAAAAATCACTCAAAGTATCTTATCAGCTTTATTTGCATTGAGGAATTCTATTACTGTTGGAATTCACATGTAAATCAAACTCATTCACAATTTAAATTTATTTTAAAAGAACCCTCCTGATTTGAGTTTCCACATGTAGGCATGGATTACTTGAAATATGAATGAGTAAAGATACACATGAATGGGGAGATATTTAAATATTGGAATTGGAAAAAATCCCTTAAGAATGATACTGGTCCTATTTGGAATTAGTCAAATGCTGATATCTATCACAACTTTGAATTTTGTGATGTTCTTAAACTTACCATTCTCACAGTCTTATGTGGAAGTTATCCAAACCAATCCACAAGTTCAGGCTCGAAGACCTATTGGGATTTGGGTTTGGATCTTCAGTTCCTAAGAACACAACACCTTACTTGGGTTTTCATGAAATATCTTCAGAAGCAATTTCTCGAGAAGTCCTTAGACACTGGATATAGATATAGTAGGTTAGTGTCGACGATAGTTTGAACCTGAAGTAATGGATGGAATGGGGTGTTGTGAATACAACATCACAGTTGAAAAGAGACCACTAGTTACTGGTAATGACTGGTGGGAATGGGAGTGGGACAGGAAAGGCTAGCCAGGGCCGAAATACCATCAAAATGCCATTTATGAAATATCCATGTATGAAAGCAATACAATGAAACCCATCCTTGTGTATCATTAATACACGTGGTTTGAATCCTGTAGAGAATCATCTACCAGAGCTGAGCTTTTAGTGCTGAAATGAGTGACTTCATGAAGCAAAGACTCAGAGAATAGGAGAGCAGACAGACAGAAGAAGCAGACAGCCCAGGAGGATGGATTCAGGACCACACAACACCAGCCAGAGACAGTGGGAATGCACTGACGTCAAAATACCAGCCAGAGAAAGCTGGAATGAACTGACTGCAGCAGCCAAGAGAAGATGCACTGACTTGCAGCAGTCAAGAGAAAGAACAGCTGGGGAAGATGAGACAACCAGCTGCAGGTGGAGACCAGTGGTTTTCTCTACCTGGAGGAGATTTTCAAGGCCAGACTTCCAGGTTCCTGCGTCCTCTCTGGGAATTGGTTTTCCTTTGTTTGGTTCTCAAGGGTACAATGTTTATCACATGTTTAGGGGGTGTATTGTGCTCCTCTCTGCACACTGAGGAGGCAGGCCAGGGAGGAGGCATGGAAGACGTTTTTTTCCCAACAGCCAGAATATGTTGAAACCAACTTGTGTACAGAGCCAGGCTCTTGGTAAATTTTATATTGTGATATATTCATTTACAATGAATGTTACACATCATAGTTTGATGGTATTTAGGTCCCTCCTCTGCCTGCGTGTTCCCTAGCCCCCCTCAATTTAATATTTCTTCTCTCTTTCATTCTCTTTCTATACATATACGTATGTATATACACATACACATAGATACATAGATATATATGTGTATACATGTATGTATATGAATGTAAGGCATATATGTATGTATGCATGCATATATATGTATATACATCTACACACATACGCACATGTATATTCATACATATATGTGTATGCATATATGTATATATGTAAACATGTATATGTGCATATAGGTATATACACATGCACATATACATATGTGTGTCAATATGTATATATGTATATATACATATATGTAAATACACAGATTTAGATGTCTATACACATGCACACATACATAGACATATACATATATATGCTTATACACATACACACATACATTTATACACATACATATATAGTATTTAGTTTATATAGTCTGATTGACACAGGCACATCCACTAGGTCCAACAAGATCCCCATGTCTGAAAGAATTGTCCCTTCCCCACCAGCAGCCATCAATTGACAACAGTATATTAGGCTGGGTTGGGATTTCTAGGCAGTTCCCTATGTCTATCCTGGGATTGTGTCTGGTTTAAGCTTGCATAGGACATGTGTACACTGTCACCATTGGAGTGAGCTCCTATGAGGAACTGTGAAGCTGTCTGGAGCTCACTTTCCTAGTCCTCATACACAGCTTCAGGCAGAGCAAGATTCCTCATGAGTTCAAATAGTGCAGGACAATTCAGGAATATACTGCATACTATAGCATGACAACACATGTATTTTCTTCTTCCCATCTGCAAGTTAAATTAATATGTACATAGACATTGGTTAGAGATATATTTAGATAGAAACTACAATTAGCAAAAGAATATAAAACAGTAAAGTGAGATTGTTATTTTGGACTAAAACCAAGAATCAATGTTTTGAATTTGAAAACTGAATTTAGTGCAGAGGAAATTAGACATGCATGAACACTGAAAGCTTGTTTCACATGTGGCCTATTGGAAAAAATGTTTTTTTTCTTTCTAGTCCTTCCTCCCTTCCTTCCTTCTTTTCTTTCTTCTTTCCTTCTTTATTATTTATTTTAAGCCAGAGTCTCCCTGTAGCCCCAGCTGGCCTGCAAATCGCTTCGTAGACCAGGATGTCCTAGATCTCTGAGAATCACCTGACTCTGCCTCCCAGATGCTGGGATTAATGATCTGCATCTCATGTCCAGTGAAGAGTCATTTTTCTGTTTTTGTTATTAAAGTTTGCTGTACCTCTCTGTCCTGTCCTGGGCTTGGATCCTCTTTATAACCATTGTCACTGTTGGAAATGTTTCCATAAAATTGACTTAATTTAAAAAATCTTCTTAAAAAATGGAATTCAAAGATAATAAATGAACTAGTGTGAATTGGAATATTATATTAACTTTATTTTCAGAACCAAAAAAAATACACTGGTGTTAGAGCAGTTAAACATTCTGGTGCTCTGATGGGTTGTTGTGTGAAGTAACAAATAAAATGTCAAATAATTAGCCCAATTTTTGCTTGGAATTTGAGATGCTGAGTCCACCAACATTAGATTTCAGACACATTTGTCATTTGGACATTGATCTGCAAATATAATTATATGACTGCTGTCAGGAACTTGAATCAGAAACTCACATTTCATATGTAATGAGAAATTATCCTTTCCAGCGTAACTCCCGATGCACTGGGCTACAGATGAACGCAGGTCCTACTGAAATCCAGAGTGCTTGTTTTAAATGATCACTGCTCCTTAGATCATCCACTGTGTCTCCTATCTGCCCTACATGAGGGCAATCAAAGTCTCAGCAGAACCTAGGTTAATTCAGTGTAAACCATGCCAAAGAAACACAGTATTATAATTATGAACAGGATGTAGTTGATTCTGTCCCATGCACAGGTCTTAGCACACAGTAAATGTGGTCGTATGACCAGTTAATAATCCAAACATGAGAACATGACCTGAGGTGCTCTTCAAATGGAGAGAACTGTTATTGCAGAGGATTATGTGTCTTTTGGAAGAACACCGACCATTGGATTTCCTTCTGTGTCCGTAACCAAGCCAAAGCATTTGGCTTTATTAATTCAGGTACAGAGTGATTGCCAATATATTGCCATCTTTCTCAATTTTGTACCAACATTTCATCCACAGAACCTTGTCATATAAGCATGATGTATAGTTAGCATGATTTCACTTATGAGAGGACACAATTTTCTTTTCATCCATATTTTAGCACTTTGTGTGTTGGGTGTTTTGTTTTTAGGTTTTGGTTGCTTTTTCTATTTGTTTAGTTCTTTTTTTTTGGTCTTTTTGAGACAGCATCTCCCTGGAGCCCCAGCTGTCCTGAAACTTGCTATATAGACAGATTAGCCCCCATCTCACAGAGATCTGCCTGCATCTGCCTCCCAAGTACTGGGATTAGAGGCCTGTGGTGTTCCAGCTGGCTCCTGCTGTTGTGTTTTATCTTTAAGATTTCATCTGGGAATGCAATTACTTCCTTCATATGTAGCATATTCTACATGGCCAGCCCATCAGAAACAGATTTTTATATGAAATCATGATCTATTGTATTTTCAGTATTCATTATCTACTTAATATTTTAGAAAACACTTGTCTGCAGTGTGTGATGTATATTTATTTTCATTTAATTTCTGAGAATTTTATACAATATCTTTCAGTGTATTTAGGTTCATGCCCTATCTGCAACTTTCTGACTACACCCTGACAAATTTCATACACTCTGTTATGTACACACTAAGGCCCACAGAGTCCAATGTTTGACCCCAAACGTCCTTCAGTGTAGATCTGTGCACTGGAATCTGAAATCGTATGAAGACGCAGATCCTTGAAAGAGAATGAATCTCCCTCGCCCAGCAATGATTGGTTGTCAATCATTCCTTGGTTGAGATGCGTTTCTGGGCCTGATCTCTGGGACCTGGGGGTAGGGGTGGTAACACTGGAGTCCTAGTCAGTGCACTGTGTACACTCTTGTTCTCAGGATATTGGTGAGCTGATCTTTTCTGTGTTAATCTGTTGCTTGAGGAGACTCTCTGACAAGAGTTGACAGATACAATCATCTATGGGTGTATCAATAAATCATCAGGAGTTCGTTTAATCCTGCATGTATTTGGTGGCATAAGAGTGTTAGGCTCTTCCCTGCAGCTGGTGGCCTGTCTAAACATAGGCTCCTCGGCCTGTTATCAATGTCACATACATGCTCCTTCTTCTGAAGTGAACCTTAAATCCCATTAGAGACTAGCTGATTGCTCCCATGACATTGCTCTCCATTGCACTATAGCCACATGGTCTTGGGGCAGTTGTATCTGGACTCACTGCCGGGTAAAGCAGACAACTACTTCTCTCTTCTGGATACTGGCACCTGTCTCCACCTGTCGAGATGACACCTTGAAATCAGCACCAACTTGATGTCCGCATGTGCTTCTATGGCATATATATGCAGAGTCTGCAATAGCAGCACCTTACCATCAAGTTATGAGGGGTAACTGGAAGCAGGGAAAGTACCCAGAATTGTTGGAGGGTATAAGGGACCCCTGTTGAGTGGGTTCAAAGAGGGTTCTGGGACTGTTTTGGTAGCCTGTGGTGTGTGGTAGGGACATTGTCTCCCTGTTATAACATAGCTCCTTTAAGTCTTTGATGATGTATATGTATGTACTTAAAAAAGCTTCTGTAGCAACAGGTTCCGTCTTTCCCCCTTAGCCAGGAATACATGTCCAGCACTTGATGGATATATGACTAAAGTTCTCCATGCACACAATGGAATGTTACTCAGTTGTTATAAAAGAACCAAAACTATGTAATTCATGTGTAAATGGGACTAGAAGCAATCATCCTGAGAGAGCTCACTCAGACCCAGAAAGACAAATGTCACAAGTTCCTTCTCATAGATAGATGCTGGCTCCATATTCTTAGATGTGTGTTTCTCAATTGGAAAATCCATAGAGGTCTGGAAACAAGTGGCCACAGGAGTGAGGGCTTCATGGAGGGGAGGTCGAGCCTGTAACTCAACATGGAAATCAGGCTGGCATGGTCCTGATTTACAGTTGTCTCTTAAGGCCTGCATACTTTTTCTTCTTTCAGGACTTTCTGGAGCAATTATCATTACAAAATAATCATGGCTTGTCGATGATGATAGAAAAATATTCCCTGAAGCTTCATTTATAAGGCTGGATTTTGACAAGGCACATTAGTATTATGACACTTTGTCTTCAAAATTATTTAAATGCTCTCCTGGTAATGTGGACCATACAACTGTTGATTACACAATCCAGTATATAAAATGAAAACTAACAATAAGGTACCATTGAAGATCTTTCCCTCTGTCTCAGTAAATGATGTCCATAAACACACTTAAGAACAAATCGGGTTGAATACGAACCCTAAAATCTTTCAAGCATATGACACATCGTGTTATACACACTAAAAGTCTTCCCTGCAGAAATCATCCCAAATCCAGCTTTGGAGAGAATGATCCAAAATATTTCTTGATATAAATAAATATATATGTATATATATTTATATATATACAATTCAATTAAAAATATTTATTTTCATTGATGTGTCTGTGCTTGCCTGCATGAGGTTACATGCACAACATGCATGCAATAGGCATGGGGATCAGAAGTGTGTATGGGAGCTCTGGAACTGGAATGACAGGTCATTGTACACTGTCATGTGGGTGCTAGGAACAACAAATCTGCAAGGGAAGCATGTGCCCTTAATCGCTGAGTGATCTCTCCAGCCAAGACATATTTGTATATATCTGTATATTTATATATGTATATGTGTTTATATGTATATATGTATATACATATATATGTATATGTATGTATATAAGTACATATGTATATATTTCTATATATGTGTATATAAGTATATATATATGTATATGTGTGTGCGTGTGTGTGCGCACCACGTGGGTGGGATATCCACAGAAGCTTGAAGAGGTCATTGGTTCCCTTAGAGCTGGAGTTACAGTGCTTTGAGCCATCGTATGGGTGCTTGGAACCAAGGCCATGTCCTCTGCAAATTCAGCAAGTGCTCTTGCCACCCAAGCTATCACTGAACGCTTATTTGCAGGGAATTTTAGTAAAAAATAAAAGTTTTCTCTGGTTAAAAGACAGAAAACAAGTGTCTGTAAGTCTTCCAGCCCTAAGTGACACATCTACAAGGCAGATCCTATATCTAAGGCAGAGGAAATGGCAGAAAGACTGCAAGAGCCACGGGGCCTGCACCCCTGCTCTAGTTAGTGCACTCCAGACTGGATATGAAATTTACATGAATGCAATCTCCACAGTGGGGTATTGCAATGAGATCTGTAAAATTCCAAAAGCAGTTGGCATGCATAGTGCATGGGGGAATATTCCAGGGACTCCATTTAACATGGCAATCAGTGGGTGCTGGGAAAGGGTGAATCAGTTTTCTCCTGGGACTATCCCAAGGGGGCAGCCTAAAGGAAAGGTTCTTGTGACCAACAGGAAATGGACTCAGTGCATTGTATAAACATATAAATATATATCACATGTGTGTACATGTGCATATTTAAGTATGTATATAACAATATTAATCACAGAGGAAGAGAAGAAATTGAGAGGGCACGGGAGGACTTGGTGGGGATCTGGGAGGCAGGACATCATGTAAAGATAATACACATGTGAAATTCTCAAAAATAAAAATAAAAATAAAAACAAAAGTTTCCAAATGCTCATGAAAAAGAATTAAGGAAATGAGATGTGACTGGGTTTTGAAAACTTTGTTCACTGCTCAAATATGTTACAAATTCTTTTACTTTTAAACATTTATTTATTTATTTTTTATGTACATGAGTGATTTCCTGCAAGGATGTAATTGCACCCGTGTATATAATGCCCTTGGAGGTCAGAAGACGGCATCAGAGACCTTAGTGCTGGAGTTCTAGATGTACTTAATACCCATGTGGAAAAGGAACCTGGTCCTCTGCAAGAAAAGCTAGTGGCTTTAGCTTTTGGACCATCACTGTAGCCCAAATATTCAACTAATTCTTGTCTCAGATACAGTTTAAACACTGGAAATAAATTCAGGTAAGTATTTAGAAATTACTGAATATCTAGCATGTAGCTGGCTTTCTCTAATGACATTAAGCTGTGTTTGTATCATAACCTACATTTTAGGAAGTCAATATTTATTACAATATTATGTTTTCCTCTCTGAAGAGGAAATTGCAAGAGGATAAATCATTTAAATGCTAAAATTATTTTTAAAACAACAAAATTGTTTTGGGTAAAATGTCAAGTTCAGCTGGAAAATCAACTTGCCTACAGCACAAATATGCTGTTAATTGAACGAGTTGTGATCTAAGAACTGCCTTATCAACTTATCAGTATTGAATTTTCTTATCAACAGAGAACATTCTCCTCCTCCTAAGAGTCTGCTGTTTCAAAGGAACAGTGTTGAAGTCCTTGGCAGTAAATAGAATATCATTCAAGTTGGAAACTATTAAATGTGTGTATTGCTATTTTCCTTGCTGCTGTGGACATTTAAATATACATAATGCATTTTGTCTTCATTCTTGGTGGTTAATTTTACCAGTATTAGTGACTTTATTTTTAGCAAACATGGACAGCTTGCCAGATTGAATTAAAACAACAGAAATCCAAGATAGGTAATTCAGGATAATTGTGCGGCAGAGGAAATTATAGGCTCCTAAGAGATTAACAAAAAAAAAACAACAAACAGACAGGCATGCTCTACTAATGGAATAATTTATCTTTTTCACTTTGTGAGTTTGTAAACAGAATCTCAGAGCCACAAAGAAGGGCCACAGGACTGTCACATGAGCACCAGGGGAGAAAATACTAAAGAAAGACATGGAGTTCTGAGCAAGTCCATTAATTACCTTCTTTGCAGGGTTACAATTTGAAAAGTGAGATTTTTCATCCTCTGCACACCTCAGCTATCAGAAGTGGGGTCTGTCTAGTGTTCAGTCACTGACAGCATCAAATGAAAGTGCTGTGTGTGTGTGAATATTCGTTTAAATTGTCTCATTTAATTTTACATGTATTCAGGGGTACGTTTAATACATATAACATCTGCCATTTAACATTATATTATCTCAAGAGATACAAACACAGATACCTTTTGGGGTCTGTGGAGGCAAAAGTTGAGAGACTAGATAGAATTAAATTTATCTTACACATTTTAAGAATTTTCTGCACAATATTTTTACTGACTTGTAAAATTAATATTTAGAAAACAGTTTTTCCCCATGAGATACAAGTAGAGTCAGGTGTCAAAAATAATTGTTAGTTTTCTTATTTTTGTCAGACTGGGGACAAGCTGATAAATGGATATACAATAACCATTTCTAGTACCTATAATTTAAAGCATTACCAATGAAACAGGAATCAGGTAATATAGCCAATTATTGAGAATTCATCAGGGACCTTTGCAGGTAGACTTGTTATTTATTCACTGTCATTTGAGAGCTTGAATAAAAAGGTAGATGAGAACAGAAAAGTAAGATGTCTGCCTGCTTTTATAATAAAGTTTTATTGACAGTGTTTCCCTTATGCGTGTCTGTGTATGGTATGTGTGTGCATATGGACTCGTGTGTACCTGTATGTGTGTTGCGTGTGCGTACAGACAGATGATGCTGAGTGCCCCCCAGTATCGCTCTGTGTCTCGAGAGTGGTGTCTCAGCGATCCTGGAACCAAGCTGGTGGCCTGCCCCGCTGAGTTTCCTATCTCCAACCTTGGCCCAGCAGCCGTACTGTGCATACAGAAATATTTGCAGTCATAACCAACCTTTTATTATGGAGTGCTGACGACCCAGGCCCGGGTGCTGTTGCGTGTGCACCAAGCCCTCTGATCTACTGAGCCGCTCTGAGCAGTGTCCTGAGCCTCTAGATCTTAGTTTTAGACACGGGACTACATCTTCCAGGATCTTACATAGTCGCACATATGAGGGAAATTCATACATCTGCGTGTCTCCAAATCAGGATTACAGGCATGCACTATCATCTTTTTTTTTTTTTAACGTTGGTTTGGAGATTAAAACTCATTTTTTCCTCCTCTCAGGGAAAGCACGGTACTGGCTGAACCATTTCTTTGATACACATTCTCATATTTTTTTACAGCTACTCTAAAGATATTTCATAATATGTTGAAGTAAACCTAGCCTCACGTCTGGAAACCGAGGCTGTAGCTTGTGATCTAGGAGCAACAGTGAAAATGATTGAAAGACCTTGTAAACTGCTTGCAAAAGTTGAGGCCTGTTACTTGTGTCTGGAGCCCTCGAATTCATTTGTGGTTCCTTCTGCTGTTTCTGCACTTGTGTTCATTGCACGTTCCACTTTTGTCTGATGAACTGGAGCCCAATTTTTGGAGACGACTGTCAATGAGGAGTAGACTATCAGTTTTTCTTAACACTCATCTGGAAGTGGGTTTCCTTATTGATCAGAAAAACATTGGCTGCTCGTATTTCAATAATTCTCTCGAGAACTGGGTTTCCTGGGACGACGATCAAGATTTCGTAGTGCTGAAATTTATTTTATAGGTAAAATAAATGTCAAAAATCATATCACTGAAATTCTTGATGAAGAAAAGAAAATGCATTCAGATAGTCTTTTCATAATTAAGCTGTTTGCCCATCTAAGCATCTCAGGCTTCCTGATATTTCCTATAGAGGAACAGAAGCAAAAAGCCAGATTTGTAGGATGGGAGAGATGGCTCAGCGGTTGAGAGCCTTAGCTGTGTTGTGTTCCCAGAACCCATGTAGCACCTCACAACCATTTCTACTTCTGGAGATCTGATGCCCTGTTTTGACCTTGGTGGGCATAGCACACATGTGGTACACATGTTTGTACAAAGCATTCGTAAAAGAAAAATGAAAAAACATATATTTTTATTTTAAAGAAACATTAAATCAGATTTTCAAGTTCTCTCAGGGTGATTTTTCTTCTACTATGATTCAAGTATGCAGTTTGCTAAAGAAAATTTAATTATAACATGAAATACTTTCCTTCTGAATGACCATGGACATGATTCATCACTTAGATATACAGCAATGGGAAGTATTAAACAGTAAAGAGAAAGGCTGGAGATAAGGCTCAGCACTGGCTGTTCTTCCAGAGGCCTCAGGTTTGAGTCTCAGCCCCCACATGACAGTTAACAGCCACCTATTATTTCAGTTCCAGGGGATCTGATGCACTCTTCTGACATGTAAGGGCACTGCATACACATGGTGTAATGGGACCTAAGGATGCAACTCTTTCTGTGAGTAAAGTGCCATGCACACAGAAGACACGAGTTTCAATGTGCAGAACCCATGTATGATCTCTGCTGTGCTGAGACTTGAAAGGCCAGTCCTGGGAGCTGGAGACAAGATGGTTCTGGGGGCTTGCTGTCCAGTTTGTCCAGACTTACTGAGAGATGCCAACTTAAAATACAAGAGGAAACATAGAAAATACGTCTTTCCATGCACACACACACACACACACACACACACAGAATAAAATGGTTGACATAATTCTCAGTGTCACACTTTTCAATGAAAAGAACTGTAAATTCCAAAAGTCACACAAAAGGTACAGAAAAAGATACCTCTCTATAGGGTCAGCTATTTCAGGAATTTTCTGGAAAATTTGGAGATTGCTCTAATACAATGTTATATTAGTTACTTTTTGGTTCCTGTCCAATAACACCACGAAGAAGACAACTTACAGAAGGATGAGTTTGTTAGATGTCCAGAGGGTAGGAGTCCATCACTGTCGGGGAGTGTTCGGATATTTGTGCCTACGGGTGACATTTCCCCTTCAAACCACCTCTTTAGGGAGAAGGTCTGTGCCAGTGACTCCAGGGCTTCACATGACCAGGAGAGGCTCGAGGATCCCCGGGGCTGGAGTAACAGGTGCAGGTTGCAAGTCCACAGTGTGTGTGCTGGACAGGCAATGCAGGACTTTTGCAGGAGCACTAAGTGCTTTTAACCCCTGAGCCACCTCTGTAGCAACCTCAGCATAAATTTCACTGAAAGAGGACAGTTCTTGAATCTCTACTTCTCTGCCTTCATTTACTTCACTATAATTCCTGTTATCTTTCTGCATTTACCTCCATTATACCCGTTTTCTGATTTGAGAACTTTAAATGCATAGTGATTCTAAAGGCAAATATTTAGCTAGTTTATCAATAAGCTTTTGGGGAGAATTTCTCTACTCTTTGCTAGCTTGGTAATAATTTGCAGAGATTCCTTGGGTTTATTATGACATAGTTGCCATCCCAGAAACCTGACTACAGACACTCAATGTTTTGCCCTGATATTTTCTCTGTAATTCTTTTATTCCTGTACTTTTCTCCCACAAAAATGATGCATATATGATTTAGAAATAAAAAAAATAACAAGTTTAAATTCCTAATCCAGAACCAGTAGGAAATTTTTACACACACACACACGAGGATAGTTGGTCAATAATCTCAAGCAGTCTTTTAAGTTATCTGTATCATTTAATCTACACTTATCTTTTATTCAATACTTTCCTTAGATTCAGTTTAATATTGCTGTGTAATATTAAATCATGGCATTTGTGCAATTCCTGATCATGGGCACATCACTGTATTTACAATATAATGATAAAGCTAATAATAAGCATCAATTATAATATAATTAATAAAGACTGATCAATTTATATTTCTAGAGGAACAAACACATTTGGAAGCCTATGTCTTCATCTTCATTCTTTCCCCAGAGGAAGCAATAATAAGCCAATTTACTGTGCAGTTGTCTCTTACTTTGGAAGTACTAATATTTTGGGAATTGACATCAAGAAAGTTTGAGATTCTGTTTCTTCTTATTAGAAGTATAAATATTCTTTGTTGTGTAGCTTGCTGTGTGTACGTGTGTGTGTGTGTGTGTGTTATATATACATGTGTTTGTGTATCCAGATGGGTGTGGAAACCATAAATCAAACTTGTTTTCTTTCTCTAACAATACCCAAGTTATTTTTTTTGAAATCACACCTACTAATGAATTTTAAGCTGACAAACCAGGCAGAATGTCTGTCTAAGATGCTCGGGGCACCAACCTACCTCCCAGCGCTGGCGTTAGAGATGCACAGACCTTCTGTTCACTCTTTATCTCTGTCTTGGAATCTGAATTCAGCTGTTTCTTTTTAAACATTTATTTATTTATTTTTGATGTGCATGTGTGTGTCTATGTGCATGTGTGTGATTGTCTGCAGAAGTCAAACAGGGCGTCAGACACCCAAAACCTATAGCGCTAGGTGGTCATGGGCCTGTTGCTGTGGGGAACTGAACTTAAATCCTCTGCAAGGGCAGCAAGTGCTTTTAAGTGCTAAGACAACTCTGCAGCCCTGAATAGATGTCTTTAAGCCTCAACCTCGAACACTTTACCATTTGAGCCAGAGCCATCTACAAGGCAACAAAGAATAGATATTAAGAAAGAGATTGTGCTACCAAGTAAACAGAATTTTGTAGACTCACTCACGGCTCCAATGCACCCAAACAGAAAGCTATATGTGTATAAATATATAAAATTTGTCAACATGTGAGTTTGTAGAAACTATTAAATAGTTATTATATAGTGTATATATATACACAAATACATGTTATTATGTACATATATATACATGTAAATATATATATAAATAAATATATATATATAATTTGTCCAAATGTGAGCTTGGAGAAACCATTTTGCAAATATAAACACACACACATATTTATATATAAAATTTGTCCACAAGTGAGTGTGTACTCTATTGTATATATATACATGTATATATTTATGTACATATATTTATATATATATATAATTTGTGCAAATATTAGTTTGTAGATACTATTTTGTCTATATTTACTCATTTAAATATGTGTATATATATATATACACAAATAAGTGCAAATAAATATATATATATATGAAATTTGTCCACATGTGAGTTTGGAAATACTGTATGCATATATATATATATATGTATATATGTTTATATATATATATATACACACACACACATATAAATTTGACAACATATGAGTTTGGAAAAACAATTTTGTACATATATACACAGGTATATATATACACACACATGCATATATATATATATATATATATACATGTAAAATTTGTCCATATATGAGTTTGAAGATACTATTTTGTATATATATGTATATATACATGGATATATATTCACATATAAAATTTGTCCACATGTCACTTTGTACAAACTATTTTGCACATGTATACACGTGTATATATATATGTATATGTTGCCCACACATGTGTGTGTGTATATATATATATATATATATATACATAAAACTTGTCCATGTATATATGTATACATAAAAATTTGTCCACATGTGATTTTAGAGATACTATTTTGCATATATATACACATGTATACATATATTTATATACACAAAATTGTTCCATATGAGATTTTTTAAAAATATGCATATATATATGCATATATATATGCACACATAAAGGTTGTCCATGTATGACTTTGAAAATACAAATTTATGTATACATATATATTTATATATACATTCATATGAAATTTGTCCAGATATGTGTTTGGAGATACTATTTTGCACATATATAGACATGTATGTATGTTTATATATACACACATATAAAATTTGTACACACACATATATATATAAAATTTCTCTAACTATTTTTAAATACTATTTTGTATGTATATACACACATATATATATGCATATATATGCATACATGTGTATATTCATGTGTATATATATATACCTCTAAAATTTGTCCACATGTGAGTTAGGTGATATTTTGCATATATATACATACAACTTGTCCAGGTGTGAGTGTCTACATACCATATTATATATATATATATATATATATATATATATATATATATATGCATGTATTATGATATATACACAAAGTTTTTCCACATTTGAGTTTAGAAACTATTTTGAAGGTATACATATTATATATATGTATATATATGTATATATACATGTATCTAAGATGTGTTCAAACACATGTGTATAGATAATATTTTGTATATATATATATGTATATATTTAAATATATGCTTATATTCATGTATATTTAAATAGAATATTTGTCCACATGTGAGTTTGTAGATATTATTTTGTCTATAAATACACATGTATATATATATGTACATACACATGGGCATATATATATATATATATATATATATATATATATACACACACACACACATATGTGTAAAATTTTCCCACATGTGAGTTTGGTGATAATATTCTATATATGTAAATATGTACAGATATATTTGTATATATACATGTATATATATATATATAAGATTTGTCCACATTTAACTTTGTAGATACTATTTTGTCTATAATTGAACGTGTATATGTGTATATATAAACAAGTGCATATATATACATGTAAATTAGTGCACATGTGAGGTTGGAGAAACGATTTTGTGTATATATATATAAATATGTATATATTTGTACATATATATACAGATGTATATGTATGCATACACACATAAAATTTAACAAATTTGGAGTATGGAGATGCTATTTTCTTTATGTATTCACACACACATATATACATATATATATGCATGTGTATATATATATATATATATATATATATATATATATACACATCTATAAAATTTATCCACATTTGCGTTTCGGGAAACTGTTCTGATATATATATATATATATATATATGTATAAAAAATTCATTCACACATGTATATATACAAAAAATTTGTCCACATGTGAGTTTCTAGATACTATTATATATATATGTGTATATATATAAATGTATATTTATGTATACATATATACATATAAAAATTATCCACATGTAATTTTGGAGAAACTATTTTGCATGTATATACACATTTATATATATATGTGTGTGTTTATATTTGTGCACACATGTATATATAAATAAACATATATATATACACACATATATAAAATTTATCCACACATATATACATATATACATATAATTTTTGCACATATTTCTAGATAATATTTTGTATATATATATACAGATGTATATATGTATAATCATGTATATTTATGTATGTATACATATAAAATTTGTCAACAGTTGAGTTTGTAGTTACTACTTTGTGTAAAAAAGCACATGATTTACATGTATATATATATATATATATATATATATATATATATATATACACTTGCATATATATAGCTACATGGAAAATTTGCCCACATATGAGGTTGGAGAAACTATTTTGTATATATATAAAAATGTATATAGTTGTATATGTATACATATTAATACATATATGTGAAATTTGTCCAAATGTTCACTTGGAGATTCAATTTTGTGTATATATATATATATATGTGTGTGTGTGTGTGTGTGTGTATACATGTGTATGAGTGCATGTATATGTAGATTATATATATATATATACACACATAAAATTTACACATTTGAGTAAATTTACACACTGAATATTGGTCCACACAAGAATGGGGGTGTGACAAGAATGGGGGTATGGGGGGCGGATATATTTATATATAAATATGTCTACACATGAATTTCTAGATACATTTTGTATACATATTTATATATGTGTATATATATATGTATATATAAATGTGTGTTTATTTATGTATTTATATACCCATAATATTTGTTGACTTGTGAGTTAGGTGATAAAATTTTCACATAGATACATAATACTTGTCCAGATGGGAGTTTCTACATACTATATTGTATATAAATACACACACATATATATATGAAATATATATACATGTATGTATTTGCATATATATATATATATATATATATACATAAAATATTTGTCCACCAGTAAGTTTGGAGAAACTATTTTGCATGGACACATACATGTACATATATATATATGCATAAAATTTATCTACATGTGAATTTCCAGATACTATTTTATTTATAAATGCACATGTAAATATGTATGTATATATATATGTAAGTGCATATATATGTAACATTTGTCCACGTGTGAGGTTGAAAATACCATTTTGTATATACACACCTACATATTATACATATATACACATGCACATGTATGTGTACATACATATAAAATTTGCACAAATGTTAATTTGGAGATATTATTTTCTATATACAAACATATAGGTGTGTGTATATATATGTACAGGTATATATATCCATAAGATATATCCACAATTGAGTTTGGAGAAACTATTTTGCACATATATACAGCTGTGTATGTATACATATATTTTTTCCACACATTTATATATGTATATAAATATATTCATAAAATTTGTGCAAATGTGAGGTTCTAGGTGCTATTTTGTATATATTTATATATGTATATATGTATATGTTTTTACATTTAGATATATACTATTTTATAATAGTGTTATACTTAATATAATATTATTTTTATAATAACATTATAATACTATATACTATAATATTTGTCCACATGTGTTTCTAGATACTATTTTGTGTGTGTGTATATATATATATATATATATATATGTATACACACATATATACACAAATAAAAGTTGTCCACATGTGATTTAGAGATGCTATTTTGCATCATACATAAAATTTGTCCACATATGAATTTCTAGGTAATGTTTTGCATATATATATACACATGTGTATGTATATATATATATATACATGAATATATTTATGAATATATATACCTATAAAATTTGTCCAAATGTGAGTTAGGTGATAATATTTTGCATATATATATAAAACTTGTAGACATGTGACTTGGTATATACTATATTGTATGTATTTACATGTGTATATATACTTATAAAATTTGTGCGCAGGTACTTTGGAGATACTATTTTGCATATATATATGTACATGTATTCATAAAATTTGTCTGAATCTGTTTGTTAATACTATTTTATATATATGTATATATATACAGGCATGTATAAAAATTTATATGCACATGTATCCAAACATAAAATTTGTCCACATATCAATTTAAAGGTACTATTTTGTGTATATATATATGCATGTATATATTTGCATATATATCCACGTGTATATATGTATTTTTTATATAAACATATATACATGCATATATACATACATATAAAATTTGTCCACAAGTGGGTTTTGAGAAAGCATATCCCAAAATATACTCACACATATATATATGTATATATATATATATATACACACATACATAAATAAATTTTGTCCACACATGTATATATACATATATTCATATATATTTAGTCTTTTCACATATTTCTAGATTCCATTTTATATATACATATATATATAATTTAGAGACATGTTAGTTTTTAAATAGTATTTTGTATATATATACACAGATGTATATGCATATATATATGAAATTAAATCCATTCATCAAATTTGTCCAGATATGTTTGAAGATACTGTTTTGTATATGCAATACACTTGTATATATATATGTACATATATAAACCTATATATACATATATATATACATACATATAAAATTCATTCATATATATGTTTGGAGAAAGCATTTAATACACACATATATATATGTATATACACACAGACATAAAGTTTATCCACACACATATATACATATATTTAATTTGTCCACATATTTCTAGATTCCATTTTGTATATATATATATATATATATATATATATATATATATATCATGGCTCGTGCCCTTACTAGGAGAGAGGAAACCATGTGGTCTGGTCTCCATATCTTACATCTGTAATTTCATCAATATGGTGACAGTCACATGGCCTGACTGCCACCTTGGACAAAACTTTTCCAAATGGCATTGACCTGCTTAACCTTGTCACAATCTTAATCCAGCCACATGGCATAATTCAAAATGACCACACTCGGGAATTTATTGGTTCTAAATCATGATAATCTGGGAATTCCCTGGACCACAGGCATTTAATCATATGTCCTAATCCTATTGCAATCTGTGTTTTCATTTTGGTTTTCATTTTAGATTCTTGATGGGATCATAGAAAAGGAAAAGCCTCTCACACAGGCTCTTGCAACAAGGTTAATACATTTCTATATCAAATTAAAAAGAAACAATCTCAACATTTTAGTATAATTTTGGTCTGTTTCTAATGAAAAGTATTTTAAATTTAACTTTTAGTATGGTATTTACTGGTTTAAAAATGACTCTTTTTACATTGTCTTATGCATTTACTGGTTTTTACAAGCAACTATTTTAAATTCTGATATTTGTTTATATAACATCTTAAAGGAAATTATTTTGGATTGTAACATCTTTATATGGTATATTTGCTGATTTCTAAATGTAACTATTTAAAATCTTACATTGTTTTGCATAATGTATCTGTCTGTTTCTAAAGGAAACTTAAAAAGGGTTTTCTAGCCATAGGCCTCCAAGACTAACTAGGTACAATGTGAGCTGATGTTTCGTGATGGCTAAACCTAGCAAGCTCATGTGAATTTGCAGTACTCCAGTACCAAACTTTACACGAGACAAGCTGGTACCAGGAAACAGCAATAGGAGGTAAAGAGAAATGGATGGCTTGGGTGGAAGGTGTAAGATGCAGCCTTCACTGGTCTTAATTCTTGCCTTTTTGCATTGTGATCCAAAGCCTGTATTTCTGAAATGGAGTACTTCCCTCTCTGATGTTTAGTTGTGTCAAGCTTGCTTTTCCATGTCCTGAGCATCACTGCTTTTCACTTTCTAGTTACTATGTCCTACACAGACTAAAAGAGAAAAACTTTTTTTTAATCAACTCTTTGCAGGTTCCTTTAGGCACCATTGTTTTCTGTGTTCCTTATTATAGGTATTTAGTTCAAATTTTGCATGGAAAATTATAATATGGTTTTTATGTTTTCTATAAGGTTTTACTAAAAATTTATAAAGTACAATGTACATTATCTTATGTGTGAATTTACATTCCATGTTCTTTATTAAGATAATGCTGCACAGAATTTCTGAGTCAAGTAACTGCCATGCTCATGACTTCAGCTGTGCCTACTTACAGAAGTTCATCACAGCTGGGTTTGCTAACAGTTGTATTCTGCCATTGAAGGAGTAAGCTGGATCACTACCTGAGTACCCAGCTACTCTTCCCAGCCAGCTGTATGTGATTTTGCCCTAATCACAATTGGTCTCCTGCATTTGGGGAGGAAATTTGGGAAAGGCTAAAAAAAAAGGACTTGATCTATGAAGTTATAAAAAAAAATTCACCATCCATGCTGAAGACTTTACAGTGCATCTGCTCTCAGGTTACCTATATACCTGTTAGTAATACCTCACCCATCTGTATGAGTAAAGTCATTTATTCCCCAAGGTGACCTTTAATATGATCAAACATTGGTTTGATACTAGAGCCTTAGAAAGGGAATAAACATTGCTTAATGCACACAGGAAGAGAATTTTCTTAATGTTATTATGTCTCATGATCTTAAGAAAAGAAAATGAAAAGGTGAAAAAAAGTATACATATATATATATATATATATATATATATATATATACTATTAAAAGGGTTTTTTGTATAAGAAAGTCTATACAAGTGATTAAAGATCTAAATTTATATGTTATAATATAAGAAGCATTAGATAAATAATGTATACATAGTCTTAAAGCTTCTAAAGTAATAGTTCAGTCAAATACTTTAAGGAACAAAATAGACATTTAGTGAAGGTTTATTCAAGAATGTTTGGCTTTTGCCCAAGCTTTAGCTACATAGCATACAGTAATTAATAGTTCAGTATTGGTGGAACTAACCTTCCTGGGTGTCTAACCACCATATTTAAAGGCCTCTAATCTGGTCAGAGGGACTTAAAGGGACAATTTTTTTGTCTCTTGTGCTCCAAGGTCAACTAAGTTCCAGGGGACTATGGGGCATCTCTCGAAATGTCCTATAACTGTGATGTGTCACCTGTCTTCCTGTTCAGGGAAGTCATGGAGACCCCACTAGAAGGACTTGAACCAGTGTCCAGTCTGCAAAGAAGAGGGTCAGCACAGGAAAATGTTTCCTTGACTTGCTTCAAAGTGAAGCTATGGTCTAGCAAGACCTTATCTTCACATAGATGGAACTGGTAAAACAAAGCCTTATGGGGCCAGGGGATCCTCTCAAGCCCATGTCATCCCCCCTGAGGAACAGATACTCAATTGACCTTAAGAGTAAAATGAAGCTGATGGATTTGGGCCAAATTATATGATCTTAAACACCCAATAATGATAATAATAACAATAATAAAGCAATTTGTATACTTCTTCAAGACTACAGGGAATCATACTTCCCAGACATTAGGTTTAAGTTTATATAAGATATTATTGACACAATTTCTCACTAATGATTTTGTTCTTAATAAGAAAATGCCACTCAGATGTAAGACTCCAATTCTTGGCCTACCTCAACACTGTAGTGCATACCTATGGCCATGAAAGGGAAGCCCACCAGTGATCTAACCCCGAAATGAAATGATTTCTTTTCTCTCCCTGTCTAAAAGCCATTTGGGAGGGAACTCACCCTGATTCTAGCCACATCAGCTATCAAGGTGCCTGAAAACAAATCCTGATTTCAAGACTCTCAAGTTCAGCCTTGGCAGTCAAAAAGAAAAACAAAGAGGAACCCAAAAGATGGAAGCCTTTGAAAGTCCTTAAGCAAGAAATTCTAATGGACATTGAATTGGACATTTGAACTCTTCCCAGTTATCACTATTTTAACTTCATCTTGCAGGGACGAGTCAAGGACTTTCTTTTCTCCCTACAACTAACAGTTATGCAATTCAGGGATCTTTTAGATAGACTCACTGAAGGGGTACCCCTATTGCCACAATCTATGACCCTATTCAGCTTTGAAGAAGCCAGAGAAGTCTGCTTCCCAATTCTCTATTGGCAATTAGGGTGACCTCTTCAGAGGGTGGTGTGAGGAGAATAGGAGGTAGAATTTGCCTAGGCAGTTTACCGTAAAAAGACCCCAAAAGACCAAAAACTGTCCTTGTGTCCTTCAGCAACCTACTCTATATCAAAGTCCAAATATGTCCAAAGTATTTAGGGGCTCTTATCTAGTTCCTAAAAGATTTTAGGGTTACCTCTTCAAAAGGGGAATGTTAGAAAACAAACAGCTAATGGAGAGACTATAAATTCTCTCACTTATATCTTTCATAAGCTCAAGAATGAACTTAAAACCCATTATCCCTCCTGGTTTGCCAATCCCCTCATGGCCTGGCTCCTCCCTTTACAGGGCCCTTATATACATCCCCATTATGTATATATATAAAAAAGGGGGAGATGTGAAAATCTGGGTATTGAGCAAGGCAAGCAACTCCAGATACCCTAAAGGGATGGCAGGTGTCTGACCTGCTGTGCCTGATGTGATAACCTGGCCCCAGGAAGCTACTGTAGATATGAATCTTCCTTTCTCCCACCCCAGACCAGAACCAGGTTTTTGGGTTTCGTTTCCTCATTCCTGAACTTCCACTGCCTTCCCACCCTTTACCCCCTAACCCCAGTTTAACTTTCCTGCCTTCTGTCAGGAAGGCCTCCCTATATAAACCCCTTCATTGGCTCTAATAACCAAACTACCCGCCAATGTATTCTGCCGGGAGGGAACTCCTCCTGCTGCACTCTGATGTCCTGTTCCATCGTCCTCCATTCTCTGGCATGGCTGGAGCACAACAGCCATGATGGAGATAAGACCCACCCATACCGGAGGATGAATACTCTACCTTCCCGAGACATTTCCCCAAGCCCACAGTGCTATCTGCTCAAGGGACAGAGAGAACACTACACTTAATGGAGAAACTCAGTGTGAAAATGCTAATCTCTTTTCCATGACTTCTTTAGCAAAGACAAAGAGAAAGGCTGCAGGGAGCTGGTCAACGCCATTACAAGATGACGCCGACTTCCAGAGCCGCCTGTAATGAATAACTCCATATAAGGAAATGCCTTGGTGCGCTAGCCACCCCGAAGGCTGCGCATGTGTCAGTTCATAATGTCCCTAGCCAATCCTGTGGCTCTGCTTGTGGCGGGCTGCCTACATCCAATCCCGTGTAGACACATTGCCCTCCATGCTATATAAGCCGCTGCACAGGCCTGCCCTCGCCCCCTTTGCCTTCATCGCCCATCTGTCAACCAAGAGGCTCTCCAATAAATTGTGATCCGGGAAGAATCCTCGTAGTGGTGGTCTTTCTTCCTCTGCTGGTCGGAGGGTGTCCGCCGCAAGTGGTGCCGAAACCCGGGACGCCAGGTACAACACGGCTGCCTGGCGAGGGGCCGAGGAAGGATTCAGAACCCGACACACGGAGAGGAAAGTACTGGTAAGTCATCCCCATGCATGTGCCTGATTTGCAGACTGTCCTGATTGCCTCTGCTGTTCTTTTTGCCTGGTTTGTCCTGGTCTCCCTGTGCTGTAGCTGTCTGCGCTGTGACAACCCTACTAAAGCGTGCTGCCGCAACTCTGTCTAGTTCGCGGCAACAAAAGCGAAAGTGATCCCTTGGTAGCAAGTTTGTTAGTTATGGGTCAGGGTCATAGCTCAGAAATTCCTGGGGGGGACTTCATCACCTCCATTAAGGAGTTACTTCGACAAAGAGACATTAAAGTCTCCAATCAAACCATCAAAAAGATCGTCAGGGACCTGGATGTGGCTGCTCCATGGTTTGCGGTCTTGGGAGACCTTTCTCTCCCTTCATGGGA
Source organism: Eospalax fontanierii (assembly GCA_035773235.1). Taxonomy (NCBI): domain Eukaryota; kingdom Metazoa; phylum Chordata; class Mammalia; order Rodentia; family Spalacidae; genus Eospalax; species Eospalax fontanierii. The sequence continues at coordinate 2,139,722 of JAJHUQ010000048.1, read as the reverse complement.
AAAATTGGCTAAAGACTTAGAGCCAAAGAGGAGGGAGAATTAGGAAAAGGTACCCTCCCCTATTGGAGACTAGTCCACTAGTGTCTCAGCAAAGGAAATCATCCCAGCCTTATCAAGGAAGGTAGAACGGCGCTAATAAAACATCAAGACAGCCTTTTAGAATCAGATGCAAGTGGGGAAATGCAAGTAAGGCCTAAGAAAAAGCAAAAACAAAATGAAAAAAGTTTAAAAGAGGAGCTCCAAGAAGCCAGTCATAATGAAAATCCCACTGAATGGGATACAAAAAAGGGGGGGCAATGGCTACCACCCCCTAAGTCCTTGTACCCTTCCTTGGAGGAGTTTGTGCACTTGTCAATACAAGAGCAAAGCTCCAATAAAGAGGAAATAGATATAAAATGTATAAAACAAAAGAAAAAAGTATCTAAAGAGAAACAGGAGGAGGAAGACATAGCCATCCCTGGGGCAACAAAGCCCTGGCACCTCGGAGGGGCCTCCGTAGCCGCTGCCGTCTTGGCGGGAAACGGAAAGCGAGGGGAGGGGCTTGCAGCACCCCCACCCTATGCACCCAATACGGGCCAGTGTTGCTTTATTCAACCAGGAACTTGGTCATGCATGATTCCTTTAAGCTTACAGTTAAGGCCTTGGAAAAAAGAGGACTTGTTATTGCACCAGACAAACTCCAACAAACAAATATAGTTTCATTTTTAGGGTCTGTTGTTTCTCCAACTGCCATTAAACCACAAAAATTACGTATTTGTACCTCACATTTACACACCCTGAATGATTTTCAAAAATTGTTGGGGAATGTTAATTCACTTCGGGGATTTTTTGCATATTCCCCGGTCAGAATTGTTGAAGCCTGGGCAGCCTGGGGTAAACCAGGTCACCTAAAAACTGATAATGGCCCAGCATATTCTTCCTCAGGTTTTAGAGCCTTTTGTGCTTTAATACAAGTAGCCCATACCACTGGCCTTCCATACAATCCACAAGGCCAAGGCATAGTGGAAAGGGCTAATAAAACTTTACAAACCATCTTGGTTAAGCAAAAGAAAGGCGTTGCAGAGAACGCAACCCCTAAGGAGCGAGTTTCCCTCGCCCTTTTTACAATAAATTATCTCATTTTGGACCCCCATGACCAGTCTGCTGCCGACAGACATAGTCAAAAAAAATATTTCAAAATCTCGCAAAATGGTCATGTGAAAAAATGTCTTAACCAAATAATGAATGGGACCGGATCTGGTTGTTCACAGATCCAGGGGAGCTGTTTATGTTTTTCCTCAGGATAATGAAGTGCCTCATTGGGTCCCCAGTCGGTTGGTGCGAACAGTTCGACCCTCCTCGGACGTGGCCAGTGAAAAAGCGGACGCCATTGACAAAAGTAATGTACAAATTACTGATGATGTACATGCTGATCCAGCGTTGGACACCTAGTGGCGCAGAGCAGTGCTTGGGGTTCTTGTCTACTTTCCCGATACCCATTCCAGTTTGATGCAGCGGTTTTTCCTCGCTTCTTTACGACTGAAAAGGACTTGGGTTTGCCATTGTTTCAGAAGACCCCATTGTTGAATTTCTTCAGGGACCTCGTAGTTTTGTTGAGACTGGTACCTTCTGTTTTACAATTGATGTACCTCGTAATTCCTGTATTTCATTAAGCAAACAAAGTTTTGCGTGGTTTAAGGAGGGTAAAATTCCGGAAGTAAGCCTAGTAACTTCAGGGTCACAGTCAAACAAACTTGAGCCAAGTAGAAAGGGGGGTAATCATATGGTGGCCACTGATCTTGCTGTTTGGTTTAATGGGACTATGCCAAATGTTACAGGCTGGTATCTGCGGCGAACACCTCCGGCCAGCAGAGGAAGAAAGCACGCGATCACGAGGAGTCTTCCAGCATCACACTTTATTGGAGAGCTCTTGATTAACAGATGGGCAATAAAGACTGGGGGGCAAGAGGCGAGACTGTGCTGTGGCTTTTATAGTTTGAAGGGCAACATAGTACCTCAGGATTGGCTGCAATTCGCGCGCCCTAAGCAAAATGCCACGGGATTGGCTAGGGACAATTCAAACCCACACGCATGCGCACTCTCGGGATAGGGTTCGCGCCAAGCATGGCCAAATATAGAGTTGTTTACCTCACGCTGCTGCGGAAGCAGGCGCCATCTTGTAATGGCGTTTGACCGCTCCCTGCAGCTCCCCCTTTTTTATTAATTATGCAGCAACACCCTACGAGTAGCAAAGAAAAGCTCCTGATCTGATCCCCACCTCATGATGTGTTGATCAATCAAGGGAGAAAGAAAATCAGGCTTCTAGCCTCCCCTTATCCCGTGCAATGGGAATAGACCCTGAGAGTGCAAAGGCGGAGACCGGCCTAGGGAACCCTGTCCCCGCCTTCCTACGTGCAATGGGGCATACTGACCCCTGAGGGTGCAAAGGCCAGGTAAGGGTGAGAGTGACTACTCCTGTTTTAGGGCCGCTAGCCATACTTGGGGGGAGGCTCCCAACTCCAGTGCGGTTAGCGCTTAAGTAAAAATGACCTTGTCCCTATGCACCTGGGTTCGCATTTTCAGCTCAACCAAAGGCACAATATGTCTCCTCCAATACTAAGGGCCAAGAAGGTACCAACTCCTGCCCATTCTTTAAAATAGGAAAATGCCGAGGAAAACCAGGAAACAAACCCAGCTGCCAAACTTGGATCAACTCGGGTGGAATTAAGAGAAATAACAGCCCTTTGAAGCTCATTCAAAGTAACATCAAAATTATCACTCCAATTTCCAATCCAATAGTTAAAAAGCTATCTGGACAAATTTGTTGTTCTAGAAGCATTATTATACAAAACACTAGTCCTTTTCAGTTGTAAAGAAGCGAAGAAAACAATTGCAGTATGGCGAACTGGGATCGGAAGTGGGAAGGTAGACAGGAACCCCCAGCACAGCTCATCCTGGCTTGATGTCCATAGCTGAGTCAGAGTCAGCATCGCTAGGAGCCTCCACGTTTTCTTGTTCCACAGCATCCTCCAAGGACGGCTGGAGTGTCCTCACCAATCTGCTGGGCACCCAGTGAGGTGATTCATCGTCCTGGGGAAAAACACAAACAGCTCCCCTGGATCTGTTAATAACCAGTTCCGGTCCCATCCATTTATTGGATATAACATCCTTCCACATGACCATTTCGCGGGACTTAGAAACATCCCTTTGACTGTGTCTGTCAGCAGTAGACTGGCCATGAGCATCCAATGTTAAGAAATTTATTGTAAAAAGGGCGAGGGAGACTCGCTCCTTGGGGGTCGCATTCTCCGCAATACCCCTCTTTTGTTTAATTAAAATGGCCTGTAAAGTTTTATTAGCCCTTTCTACTATGCTTTGTCCTTGTGGGTTATACGGGAGGCCAGTAGTATGGGCCACTTGCATTAAGGCACAAAAGGCTCTAAAGCCTGAGGAAGAATATGCTGGGCCGTTGTCTGTCTTTACACATCCTGGCTTGCCCCAAGCAGCCCAGGCTTCCAGACAATGAATTTTTACGTGGAGGACCTTTTCTCCTGCCAGGGGAGTTGCATAAATAACGCCAGAGCAGGTATCTATGGACACATGTACATATTTTGACTTTCCAAATTCAGAAATATGAGTCACATCCATTTGCCATAGATCCCCTGGATTCACCCCCACATGGGGAGCAGGCAAAAAGGTGACACAGGCTTGGCAGGTCTTGACTATATTACGTGCCTCCTGGCGAGAGAGAGAAAATCTATGCCTCAAGGTTTCTGCAGATACATGATACAATTTATGAAAATCGGTGGCAAGGGATACTTTATCATTTAAAGAGCACATAACCAACCTGGTAGCCTTATCTACAACATCATTGCCCTGTACCAAGGGGCCTGGAAGCAAGGAATGGACACGTAAATGAGAAACAATAAATGGACAAGTGCGTTGCAAAATTAAAGACTGAAGCTTAACCAAAAGGGAAGAAACAGTACTGGCGGGTTTTATATAAGCTGCCACCTCTAGGGCTGACAGTGCATTAGCCACATACTGGGAATCAGTATACAAATTAAAGGGTTCAAAAAAAGTTTGAAATACTTCCAAAACAATGAGGCATTCTACAACCTGGGGAACATCGGGCCAATACATGCGCACCACAGGTTCCTTGCCTTGTACTAAATAGGCTCCTCGTCCTGTTTTGGAGCCATCAGTAAATATGGTAATGGCATTTTTAATAGGGCCATTTGTTGTAACCTTTGGAAAATACACCAAATTACATTGCACAAAACTCAAAATGGGACTCGGGGGATAGTGATTATCTATATTGTTAGGAAAGGCAGTTACCAAAATACTCCACTCATCTACGGTGGTGGCTAAAGTCTCTACCTGTTCCTTGGTATAGGGGATAAATAATTTATCAGGCAATTTGCCAAAATGTACCAAGGAAAATTTAAATCCCATAATAGCCTGATGGGCAACCAGCTGAGGAAAATAATGCAGGGTGCGGAACCCCAAACTATTTCCATGGAGCCACAACAGGGGCCCTTGCTGCCATAAAACTCCTAGGGGAACATTCTTAGTTTTCAGAATGCACAGTAAAAGAGGGTCAGCTGGCTCATATCGATTAAGCTGAGCTGTACCTAGTGCCCTTTCCACTTTGGCCAAAGCCTCACGCGCAGCTGGTGTAAGCACACGCAAGGAAGAAACATCAGGGTTGCCCTCTAAAATGGAAAAAAGGGGCAGCAGCTCTGACCGGGGGAGATGTAAAAATCCCCGAACCCAATTAATACTTTGTTCATAAATAAGTTGCAAAACAAAAGGCATAGTGTGGTCAGTAGTGCCAATAGTCTTTTCTGCCATATCCATAAGGTGGGCTGCAAAATCTGCAAACGGCTCAGTAGAGCCCTGAATTACTTTAGTTAAGTGTCCAGTTGACTCTCCTTTGTTTGGAATGGCTCGCCAAGCCTTATAATGAATTTCATTAACTTGTTGATACACTTCTCCAGGATAATTTGTCTGATCTACTACATATTGGCCAAGGCCTAAAAGCATATTTACATCCCAATCTGGGTGCCCATCTTGGGCATTTCTCCTGGCCTGAAACTGAGCATTATCTGTAACTACAGATTTAAACTCCAAGAACTGACCTCTTGTAAGACAGGCTTTGGCCAATTCTATCCAATCAGTGGGTGTTAGTGGAACAGCTATGATCCACCGCAGCAAGGCTACAGAGTAATCTGCACCCAGGCCAAAATCTTTTACAGCTTGAACTAAATCCTTCAGTTGCTTATAGGGTACCGGCTCGTGTCTCCTGAGATGAGCAACTGGATCCTCAAACACAGGAAAAACGGATAATAAACGTGACCAAGTACCTGGCTGAATAAAGCAACATTGGCCTGTAATAGGTGCATAAGGCGGAGGCACTGTAGGTTCCGCCCCCGGTCTATGGCTTCCCGGTAAGGCATTAGCCTTCCGCGTAATGGAAGATTTCCTAGAATCGGGGGGGTGTCGTGGCCCCCTTGCATAGAAGGTGTTTACCTTTTCTTTCTCATATTCTCCCTGAAAAAATTCTTTCTCTTGGTTTGTATACATTATTTCTTCTTCCTCATCACTGGAACTTTGGTCTTGTACAGACAAACATTTAAATTCCTGCAAGGAAGAATACGAAACCTGAGGGGGGGACGGTCACAGCCCCCCATCTACGGGATCCCCTCTTTTGGGGCCTTTATCATGACTGGATTCCTTAAGCTCCTCTTTATGACTGGCTTTTATAAGCTCCTCTTTATGACTGGCTTCTATAAGCTCCTCTTTATGACTGGCTTCTATAAGCTCCTCTTTATGACTTTTTCTCTTTTGTTTTTGACTTTTCTTAGGCCTAACTTGTACATCCCCACTTGCATCTGACTCTGAAAGACTCTCCTGATGCCTTACCAGTGCCCTCCTTCCTTCTTTGATAAGATTGGGATGGCTTCCTTTGCTGAGACACGAGTAGAAACAGTGGCAGCAAACGAAGACCACGACAATCCACACAAAAAGGACGGCAGCACCAATCAGGGCAGACTGTGGATCAAAAGCATACATGGGGCTGACTTATCGGTACGTCCCTCTCTGTGTGTCTGGTTCTGGCTCCTCTTCGGCCCCCTTCCAGGCGGCCTCACAACGACCGTTTTCCCGGGTTTCGGCACCACTTGTGGCGAATGCCTCTAGCCAGCAGAGGAAAAAAGCACGTGATCACGAGGAGTCTTCCAGCATCACACTTTATTGGAGAGCTCTTGATTAACAGATGGGCGATGAAGACTGGGGGGCAAGGGGCGAGCCTGTGCTGTGGCTTTTATAGTTTGAAGGGCAACATAGTACCTCAGGATTGGCTGCAATTCGCGCCCCCTAAGCAAAATGCCACGGGATTGGCTAGGGACAATTCAAACCCACACGCATGCACACTCTTGGGATAGGGTTCGCGCCAAGCATGGCCAAATATAGAGTTGTTTACCTCACGCTGCTGTGGAAGCCAGCGCCATCTTGTAATGGCGTTTGACCGCTCCCTGCAGGTATCCAAGAGATACACTTCACCAGCCTCGCCTTGCTCCACATTGCAAGGGTGAATATGAACAGGAGCATTGGCCCTGGACCAATTGTCAGTCCACTTCGGTTAATTGGGCAGATGCAGGCAAATTTTTTACCTTTTCCCCAGATATGCATGGCCGAGTAAATAATACAGATCTATGGAAATAAGGAATGTTTCTACAGAATGCCCACTATAATTCCTTTACAAAATGACTACTATGTGGGGTTAATGGAAACTGTACGGATTTAACACCTTTTGTTCTTTTGCAAGGAAGATCTGTAGCTTATAGTAATGTTACCATTAATATGACAACATCACAGGTTAAATCACAGGATGTGTCCAAAGCTTTATTCTTCCAAACACTGGGTGGTGTAACTCAGATTAATAAGAATTTAACAACTCGAAAAGATTATTCTATGACTTCAGTTTGTTTACATCCACCCTTTATGTTTGTACTTACTAATTCTACTTTTAATAATTGTACTAATACTACCTGTGCTCTTGCACAATGTTGGAAATCTAGTCTAGGACAAAGCGCCTTGGTACTTAGAATACCCCGCTGGGTTCCAGTCCCTGTGGAGGTTCCTGGTACCTTGACTCTTTTTCGCCCTAAGAGAAATTTTGGAATCACTTCTGCAGTGATTACTGCCATAGTTGCAGCTACTGCCGCTGCTACTGCAACAGGAATTTCCCTAAGTCAGACTGTTCAGACTGCAGGTACCCTTAATGACATGGCCTCCAGTACTGCACAGGCCTTGGATTCCCAACGATCCTTAGATTCTAGAGTAAAGGGAGGGATTATGATATTAAACCAAAGAATAGATTTGGTGCAAGAACAACTTGACATATTGTGGCAGGTTGCCCAATTAGGATGTGAATGGAAATTTCAAGCCTTGTGTGTTACAAGTGTTTTGTATGATAACGTTTCTGCAGCAGCAAATTTGTCTAGACAATTGTCTAATTATTTGGTGGGTAATTGGAGTGATGCTTTTGATGCCGATTTGGAAAAACTTCGGAGAGCTGTTATTACCATTAATTCCACCCGTATAGACCCCAGCCTGGTGAATGAGTTTGTTTCTTGGTTTTCCTCTGTATTCTCACATTTTAAAGAATGGGTGGGGGTAGGCATGTTCGCGGTCTGCTGCATTGGAGGATGCATACTGTGTCTATGGTTAATTTGCAGGATGAGAACACAGGCAAAGAGGGACAAAGTTATTATTTCCCAGGCATTGGCCGCCTTGGAATGTGGAGTATCCCCTCAGGTATGGCTGGCAGCCCTAAAGGAATAAAAAACCGGTTCTGCCCTGGCCCTTGCACCCTCCGGAATCAGTATGACCCATTGCACGAGGATGGGCAGTGGCAGGGATATTTTTGGCCCAGGCTTTGCCTTTGCATGCCCGGGGAATGTTCACCCATTCACGGGCTTAGGAAAGACTGTTTGGCCTGTTATTCCCTTGATCAGTCGACACATCATGAGGTGAAGACCAGATCGGGAACGCTGTATTTCCTAGGGTTTTGCTAGTAGTTAAGAAAAAGGGGGGAGCTGCAGGGAGCCGGTCAACGCCATTACAAGATGGCGCCGACTTCCAGAGCCACCTGTAATGAATAACTCCATATAAGGCAATGCCTTGGCGCGCTAGCCACCCCGCAGGCTGCGCATGCGTCAGTTCATAATGTCCCTACCCAATCCCGTGGCTCTGCTTGTGGCGGGCTGCCTACATCCAATCCCGTGTAGACACATTGCCCTCCATGCCATATAAGCCGCTGCACAGGCCTGCCCTCGCCCCCTTTGCCTTCATCGCCCATCTGTCAACCAAGAGGCTCTCCAATAAAGTGTGATCCGGGAAGAATTCTCATAGTGGTGGTCTTTCTTCCTCTGCTGGTCGGAGGGTGTCCGCCGCAAAAGGCAGGATCCTGGATCCTGTCACAGAGCTAAGGGAAGGGGCTAGAGACATGCATCAGTTACTGGTAACCCCAGCTCCAGGGGGTCTACGGTCCTAGGGAAAGTGCTGTTATCTACATATCCATCTCCCCAGCCCCTATAAACTTTTTTTAAATTTTATTTCAAGACAGGATTTTCCTTTTGCCTCAGCAGGCCTGAAACTCACTGTGGAGACTAGGCTGGCCTCAGGCTCAGAGAGATCCACCTGCATCTGCCTTTCGAGTGCTGAGATGAAAGGTGTGCACTCCAAAACCAAATTTTGGACACTAGTTTTGGGTTTAAAACCTAGCAGCACCCGTCTCTCATCTGTTTTCTGTTTCCCGGATATTCATTACTATGATCATGACCAGCGCGCCCTGCCAAAGCGGAAATTTTGTTATGGTGGATGCATGTACATTTCTGAACTTGTGTTTTCTATTTTTTAGCTTATACCTGCATGTGAATTTATTTTTAACTAATGCTTAAAGCGGTATTCATTCTTAGTCTAAAACTCTGACATGCTGATACGTTTCAGTTTCAGAATCATGACTGGAATGATTGATCAAAACATCTGTGAATTACCATGGTGTCATGAGGAACATGTAAGGTTCTGGGTTCCAGAGGTGCAGCAGACAAGAAGGGACTAGAGACTCCCCTGGAACCTAACAGGACCTGGCTTTATTAAGGGAAGAACAGATGGGACTAGCTCCTCTACACCCACGAATAGAGAAATGCTAGCTCCCTCACCCCTATCTTGGGGCCTGAGCTCTGGGGAACCAGGCTGGCATGCCAGGTTCCAGATCCGGATGGAGGAGCTCCCTCAGGGAGAGTGAGAGGCAAACTCCCTGGGAGAGCGAGCTTAGCCCAAAAGCCCAAGTCCCAGTTCCTGTCCCAGTCCAACCCTAAGTCTCAGTCTTAGTCCCAGTCCTCAAAGCCATAAAAAACCCTCAGCACCCACCCTAGCTTTAGGGGAGGAGGGTTCCTGGGACATCTGATTGATGTTTAAGGCAAGCTTCTGGCCAGGAAGTAGTCCCTTTTTACAGCTGTTTGTGAATTTTTTGAGTCCAGAACCTTACCTGTTAAGGAAGCTTGGTGTCCTTTGTGAATTTGGGGTCTTATCTGAGCTATTTGCAGGGCTTGGATTTCTGAGGAGAAGTTGTAAAAGTCGGTCTTTCCTCATGCATGTTTGTAAACACTTCCAGGTTTCCTTTCATCTTCCTGAGTTTGAAAATGTTGGAGATTTCAGTCACATCTTACACAGAGCTCTTCCTACCTCTGCCTGCCGAGCATTGGGATTAGTGACATAAGTCACCAGGCACAGGATTCATGTACAAAGTCTTCAAAAAGAAAACTATGTTCTAGAGAAAGTGAAGCAGTAGAGGGAATATTGTAAAAAGGGGTGCAAGTTTAGAGGCTACTGGCCGGGTCATCCGAATACGTATCTAGCCGCAATTGTGGTGCTTGTGTGGGCCTTGAGGATGCTGGCCTCAACAACTGGACTTACCCGATCCACACTGGAGACACCAAGCACCCAGTACTTACTTGCTCAGTCCACAAAACTATGTGCCTCAGTCATCGAGGTTACAGAGAGCTGCCAGCTCTTTATCAAGGAGGGGAACTGGAAGGATTCATATCTGACCCCGGGAACAAGGAGAATCTACAAGGCAGCAAGCACTTTGGACACAGGCCACGGAGAGCATCATCTCGCTGTTAGGGCCTTCGGCTGCTGGTAACAGCTGACCCCATGTGTGGGGAGGGTGTCCCTGTCAAGTGATCTAGTTTGTGACAAATGGCATTAACATCTAGCATCACCCCAGGTCACGTGTTCACCAAGCGGCTACCTGATCTGGTCTGAGAGCATAACCAGATTTTCTGGGCTTCCGCGTGGATGGAGAACTCTGTTCAGCACCCGTTTCCGATCCTTCCTGTCTGGTCCCTCTGTCTTACTCCTTATTTGGTCAGCAGGACTGTGCGTGTGATGACTGAACTTTCTGCACTAGAGAAACTATCAGAAGCACTGCTTTAATGCAATTGAATACTTAACGAACCCCCCTCCTGAAGGGTGGTTGATTTGATCAAAATGTATTCTGTGTGAGTATGAAACTGTGACTTCATAATACCAACAAAGGAGTGAAGAACTTGACAAATATATGATATGATAAAAAAATAGGTAAATAGGTAAATAAATAAAAAAAAATAAAGTCAAATGAAAAATATAAATAAGCAAATAAATAATGAGATAAATAATTGAATAGATAAAGGCATAAATGAAAAATAAAATAACTGAATGAATAAATAAATAATTGAATAATTAAATAATTGAACGAATATTAATTAATTAATTAATGGAGGCATCTTATACAGCAAACATCTTATTCTGCATCATGACATCCAAGTTCTGTAGGATCCCATTTAACTCCAGGATGTTACAGCCTTGTTCTTGGGAAGAAAACTCAAACAACCAGGAAGTCATGGGTCTGGTGGGAAGTCATCTACATGGCAGATTCAGGTGAATGACTGAGAACATTTTTTAATTAAAATGATTTTTTCCACCTGTCCAGTTAATGCATTCACTTCCTTGATGCTTTTCGACTGGACGCTGGGTACTTGTGTCTGAGTCACCTGGAAAGTGCCAAGGCTTTCCGCTATCTCGCTATCTCTCAGTTCTTGCCACTGTGTCTTCAGAATAAGGGACACGGGGGACAGAGGAACCGGAAAATTGACATTTTTACAATTACCACTTGCTAAGGTGAAAATTACAAATTACAGGATGTAATTTTCTTTACATTTAAATCGTAGACAGCAAATGTCTTTATGTCCTGGGTCATTATGGCCATGAAACATCTGAATATTTTGCAAGGAGGCAGTGACCATTAGAAAACATTCCTTTATGTTGGTAAATAAAGTGCGAGCATTATGTAATATGGTCCCTGTATCCTGCATTTATTGAGCAGGTAATGAGCGGACTGTGCACCTGGCTTAGTTGTAACTAAAATAGTTACAACTGTGCAGCAAGCTGAGTCTCCTCAGGCCAATAAGCCATTAGGAAATGTCCCACTGGGCAATCTCAGTGGAGTTTCCTTTTCCCAGATGACTCCAGTTTGTGTCAAGTTGACAATAAAATAATAAAGTAAAATAAAATAAGTAAAATGGAGTAATGTAAAATAAAATAATAAAATTAAAAATACAATAAAATACAGGTGTAGTATCCACACAGGTTATGTTAGGAGTCCATCCCAGGCCACTCAGGTGAAGGCATAATTTAAAGACAAAAGATAGTACATACGCTTTTGGACATGCTTAACTCAAAGCCTGTGAGCATGCAGGTAAGAAATCAAAGTGATGAACATGTCTCATCCTGGGCATGCCCAGCTTGCCATATTAAAGTTTATCTGGAAGTCATGTGAAGGCAGGTATTTGGACCTGCCTTGCTTAGTCAGTAACAAAACTGATAAAGTCAATACAATCTTATTTTCCAGTGTCACCCTTGAAAAATCTGATACTGAACATGCATAATGAGGGTCACCTAACTTTGATTGTTACATTAAACACTGTGATTTTTGAAATTCTTTGTCATGTTAACATTACACAAATTTGGGACCACCAGTCCCAGAGGCACAGGACTTTAATCCCAGCACTTGGGAGGTGGAGGCAGAAGGATCTCTGTGAGATCCAGGCCAGCCTGGTCTACATTGTGAGGTGCTGGTCAGGTGGGCTACAGGGAGAATTTGTCTCATAAAGTCAAGATATAGATTGATAAAAAGATAGATAGATAAATAGATAAATAGAGATAAATAAATAAATTGTTCAAGAGATAGATATATAAATAGATACATAAATAGATATGTAGATAAACAGATAGTTAAATAAATAGATAAGTAGATAGATAAATATGTAGATAAATAGATATACAAACAGATAAATATATAAATAGATGATAGATAAGTAGATGATAGATAGATAGATGATGGATAGATAGATAAATGATACATGGATGATAGATAAATAGGATTCAGTGGGTAAAGATGATTACAGCCCATGTCTAAGGACCTGAGTTCAATTCCTGGAACCCACATGATGGAAGGAGAAAAATAACCAGCTACTACAGACTATCCTTCACCTCCCCAATGCCATGGTGCAAGCACAACCACATGCCATCTTTTTGTCAGTCATGCAAAGAACTGAGGTGTCTGCCAGGCATGTGCGCTAAGGCAGACTGCCACATTTTGATTTTCCTGGCAATCAGCGATCACTGCTGAACTCGGACTTTTACCTCCTGCTTTACCCACCCACATTGTCCCAACTGTTCCACAGTGAACTTGGTCGTAGTGAATCCCCTGTTAACTAAGGCATACGTGCGTGGAGTTGTTTCCAACATATGTCATCAATGACTCATCCAGGGTGAATAAGTCTTTATTGATTGCTTCCCAGGACAACTCAACCCAACCAATGTTTCCAAAAGGATGGAACTTGCCAGTGCGTAGGCCTGTATAATATTCCACAATAGTCTTCTTTTGAGCTGCCTTCTATAACCTTGACTTTGGCAACACTTCTTCCTTAACAGTGACTTGATAACTGTTAAAATTATTTTATTTTTTCCACCATGGATTGATCTGAAATGAAATCACCAATTTATGCTGTCCTTTGGATTAGAAATTATCAATGGATGGTACTCAGTGTGTTGGTTTCCATATTTGCTTGAGTTCATTTTAACTTTAAAAAAAGGCAAACGCTAGCACTTTAAGCTTACTTCTCTGGAAAACTCAGTAATTAAAGTGCACATTTTGAATACCTGAACTACTGTACTGTGATCTAATCAAAGAAAAGGGATTTTTGCACAAAATTCTTCAGCAGGCACTGTCCCCATGGATTCTTAACAACTTAATTCTTTCACTCACCTCTCTCTCTCTCTCTCTCTCTTTCTCTCTTTCTCTCTGGCTCTTACTTCCACATCTCACATAAACAAAAATACAGAAGAGCAACTTTGGATAAATCTATGGACATTCCTATAAAATTGAACAGAAAGCAGAAAAAATTTATATCTATATGATGTGATTCAATTTTTGCAAAAGATCAGAATCAGGGTTCTCGCTCCATCTCCATTATCAAGGTCTAGATGAATTTAAAAGTGTTTTCTTTATTCATTGACTGGACTTATTCTGTATTTAGAAAATCTGGAATGATTTAATTTCTTTTTTAAAGGTATACCTGTTATTATTTGGCTTAATGTCTTATTAAAGTTTTCAATTATTCAGTTTGCTACTGTTTAACTGACCTTGCCTTTACTAACTTTTTTATTTTCTATTTGGGTTTCATGGCATAAAACATGTACAATTTGAAATGTTGGATATTTAAATGTGGCTTCAATAGCTATCTATGACACATCTGTTATACAGCCCTCGATTAACACCTCATACCTCATGCTTCATTTTCCATCTGTCTTCTTTAATTTTTAAATGTTTTTAAAATTTTTAATTTCATGTGTATGTGTATATTCCTGCATGAATACAAGTCCACACATATGCTGCAATGCCCATGGAGGTCAAGTTTCCCAGGAACTGGCATTAAGGGCAAGTACTAACCGCCCCCCACATGGTAGCACAACCACCTGTAATTTTAGACCCTGGGCATCTGATGCCTCCTTCCAGCCTCCATATAGGTGCTCACATGTGTGCACATACACACATTCATAGAAAACATCCACACACATAAAATAAATAAGTAAAAAGCTCATAAAACTGAAAAATAACAATGTAGGAGTTTCTGATAGTATCGATCACAAGAAACTGCTAGGTTCAAAATATTCTATGGATGTCACCCCTTTACACATAATCTAGATCTACATGGACATCTATCTGGAAGCTGTCCATGGAACCACAGACATATTCTTTGGCATCAAGGAGTGTTGGCCTGCAAGGATATTCTTGCCTGTAAAACTTTCCTTCATCTCAGCCTCTGAGAGTGAGCTGAAACTTGATTAAAACATGCACATTCCACCAGGATAATTCTGCTTTTCCCCCTACAATGCTATTAGCAAATTAATATCCATATTCTTTAGAATTACCTTGCAGACAGAGATTAAGAGGCTGCAGTGTGCTTGGCCCTAAACATCTGGTCAAAGACTTTTCCTCTGGGCTCAGGGATCAAGGCTGAAGAGAGGATGAACAATGCAGTAAAGGGCTACCAGCATACAAACTACACTGTGGTGGCACATATGAACCCACAGCACTTGGGGCAATGCACAAGAGAGTCAACTGTGGTGAAACATCCCTTTAATGGTGAGGCAGATTAGGAATGTCTCTGTGACATTGAGGCCAGTGAGATCTACTTGGCAAGCTCCAGGCTAGCTGAGGCTACAGGGATACCATGCCTCCAAACATAAATAAATACACAAATAGATAATAGAAAGATAAATACATAAATTTGCAGGTAAATAAACAGATGAATAAATAGTTACATAAATAGATACATAAACACATAGATGGACAGATAAATAAATATGCTGGTAAATAAATACATAAGATAAATAAATATGTAGGTTAATAGATTAATAAAGAAATATATACATAAATGACCCATAGACAGATAAATAAAAAATAAATAAATAGGTAGATAAATACATTAAAATGTAGATAAATAATTAAATATGTAAATAAATGGGGAGATAAATAGATACATAATTACATAGATAAATAGATAAGTAAATATGTTGGTAAATAAATACATAAACACATATATAAATAGATAGATAAATAGGCACCAACTAGTATGGGTAGATAAGGCAGGTGGATCTGGAGGGAAGTGGTTGTGGTTGAATATGATCAAAATAAAATGTACAGCATTCTCAAGTGATTTTTTTAAACTATTTTTTAAAAAATTAAATCCTTGGATATTTAGTGTTGTTACAGTTCTTTTAGGTTGGTCATCTGACAGCAACCAATTATTTTATGGTAGCAACGAAATGAGAACACTGGGTCAAAATAGCACACAGTTTATCATGGAAACCCAGAAAACGTAATTATCAGTCATGTAAAAAGTCTGTCAGGAGAGACACAAAGTTGTCTTGGCAGTGGAGAAACTGGCTATGGCGTCTCCAAAAACGTGTTGAAGGAAGAATATTGAAATTAGGAAAGAATCCGGAAGCTGAGCTACGACACTTTGGAGCATGGACATGGAGTTCAGGAGACACCTTGAGTTAGTTTATCAGTATTCATATGGATAGCAGAATGTGCTCTATTCAGGGAAAACAGTCCTGTATGCTTTTTAGGAAGCTGAAAGGCCCTGAATGGCACACAGCTGCATCCTGCTGGAAATGTCTAAGGCTTTCAGGAGGGTGTGCTCAGAGTGTCTTTCTGATGGTCAGTCGGAGCTGGGTAAACTGTACCCTGGGGTCACCTAGGCAAATTCCCCGGACAAGAAAGAAAAAATCCCGGGACCTCAGCAGACGAAGAGTGTTCCTGGTTGTCCAGATCAATTACCAGGTCCCAGCATCAGCCTTTGGAGGGCAAGTTCCTCTTCCATCATGCTGAAGAGAAGCAGGGGCGTCCACGAGACCCAAACTTTACTGCCCACCCAGAATCCCTACTGCAGAGTGCAGTGCTTATGACCCAGCTTAGTGCTCATGACATAGACACTGGAATCTTGACAGAAGACCCTGGTCACACCTATGAAGCATCTCAGTGACCGTCTGACGTGGGAATCCCCGCTACATGTTAGTAGTACTTTGCGTTGACTGCCAGATGAAGGCAAAATGGAGGAGGGAATCTCGGCCTCTGGCCTCCAAGCCTCACCAAGGTGACCCCGACCAGGCCGAGCACACCAGCCAAACAAATCCTCCTTTTAAATTTATCTTTTAAAACTGTATGTGTATGAGGGTGCCACTTGGACGTATGTAAGTACTGTGCCCGAAGAGGTTGGCAAAAGGTGTTGCAACCCCTGAGAGTGGAGGGATGGTCTGTTGTCAGATGCTCTGTGGAGAGAACTACTGTGTGTGACCAAGCCCCCAGCTTGTGAGAGTCGTGGGGATATTGTTCATATGCAAACAATTACATGTAGTATGTCTGCAGACACGGTTTCCGTTTCTTTGCCACTGGAAAAAATAGTGTATTTATAAACTCGTATTTATGAAGTATATTTTATTATTTCACAATTGCATGTGTGTGTATAATGTATCACTAGATTTATTTCTTTATTTTAATTAATTTGGTTTCTGACACAGGGTCTCCCCTTAACTTCAGCTGGCCTGCAACGTGCTGTGTATATGAGGCTGGCCATGATCACATACACATCACCTTGACTCTGTCTCCCCAGAACTGGGATTCAAGATTTGCGCCACTGTGCCCACTTGAAACGGTACGTTTTGAATATATTTTATTTCACAGTTTCACACATGTATAACAAGTATTTTTTAAAATATTTTTATTTTTGGAGTACGAGTGTTTTACCTGTATGCTTGCATGCAATGCCAATGACTGTCAGAGGGCGGGGTCAGACCTCTGGGAACGGGAGTTAGGGACAGCTATTAGCGGCCATGACCATGTGACTGTTGGGTCCTCAGCAAGAGCAGGTGGTGCTCATCCCTGCTGACACAGGTCCTTAGACTCCAGCTCCTAACGCCCTATATTTAATGCTATTTATTTTTCTAACAATTTGTCTTTATACTTGAAAACTTCAAACATGTATATATGTGTATATATATACATATATAGATAATCAGACTCCAGCTCCTTATGCAATATATCTTAATGCTATTTATTTTTATAACAATTTATCTTTATTTTTGACAACTTCAAACAAATATGATCATATCCACCCCTTTCTCCCCATTCTAGTTCTCCTGATTCCCACCAAAGTTGCCCTTCCAAATTCATGTCTTGTTTTTGTTTCCTTAGAACCCACTACTTTATATGAGGGCTGCCAGGCCATGTGTGCATGGATATTGGATCATCAAGCTATCATATATGAAACAGCATTTTGGAGACATATGGTCACTACTAACTGGATTCCAGGGGTTAACATCACTATAACTACTACTAGTACTACTAGGGCTTGAGAGTTGATTCTGCGATTAAGATCACATCCTGCTTCACGACCACCTATAGCTCCAGCATCAGGCGTCATCCAAGTAGTTCCGGTGCCCCGACTTCATACACGTCATGCAGACATAACTCTGTAATAGAAAGAATTGCATAAGAAAAAAGTCACTTAAAAATTATAAGGCACCATGCCTGGAGGCATGCAAACACATAGATGGTGCAGGAGGGGCAGTGCTGGATTGCATCTAAACACCCTGAATACATGCACAGCAATTTCTTTTAAAATTTTTAAATTTATTTTTATTTTCTTTTATGTATATGAGTATATTACCTGCATGTATGTCAGGACCCCATGTCTCACATTTCCCACCACGATCAGAGGAAGGCGTCGTATACCCTGGAGATGCAGTTTCAGGAGGCTGCCACCAGCAGCTCAGCACCGGGAGGGTATGTGATGCTAATTCTCTGAGAAACAGTATCGAGCATCATTTTCATTACACGTCTAAGCCCTGTCCTCTTATCCTCGAAGATGAAAGGGGATGCATGAACCAGTCAAAAACAAAAGGAGATCCCACACAGGGAAATGGCGAAACATGATTTCCGCTCACAGTCTTCCTAACAGTGAGAATAAAGACCCTGGAAACTGACACTTCTTGGCTCGGCATTAGTATTTCCAACTGGAGGGGAAGGGAATGATCTCGTTATATGGGACTTTGGGTAGTAACTAATGAACTTTAGAGTTCCACTCGAAATATCATTTTTTGTCTTCGTTGACTGTGTTACGGAAATATGGGCTGAAAGTATTTCTGGGTCTTCAAAGGGGCATTGATATCCCTTTAAGGCGAGGACTCCTTAATGTTTAAATGATTCCACTGTACAGAGACATATGAACGAACCAACTGCTATTTACGTTATGGATCTTTCTCAAGTCCGTAATCACAGAAATCATAGAAGAGGAAAACTTCATGTAAAATAGGAATAAGTCTGGCCACACGCCCAGCCGCGAATCAGATATGCACTGCAGGAAGCACGGGGCAGAAATGAAAATCGAGGAAAGGAATCATTCTTCCACACACTTCAGGCCTAAGAAGGCAATGATACAAACAGACAAGCACTTGTTCCCTTACATGCCAATCTCTGTGTTGGTAACTATGTACGAGTGTAAATGGCAATGCTAAAGGACGAATAATCAAACGTCTATTTACCTCACAGTATGGGACGCTGAGATAGCAAGCAGGAGGACCGAACGGCTATTGTGGAAGGTCCCACTAAACTCCACTTCATCAAGCTCCTACTGTTACTGACATCGATAGAAGTTCCAAACACGAGCCTCTGAGAAGCAGCAAGGCCAGTGTGCAAACACACAGCATGTTTTATATCCCACTCTCAGCATTCTGCATTACACAGGTTAGACATATTTCAACCCTCCCTACGCTCCGACCTTAACCAGGCTTCTTATTTTGTTCTTTTGAAGTCATTTACTATATGCAAGGCTTCTGGTGATCTGACACAGCAGTGTGGTTCTTTCTCTGTGATTTCTCTGTGGGGAAGCCCTGTGATATGTGAGCGTGTGGCTTCTTGATACCGTTCTTACATTATTCATTTCCTGTTATCACATGTATCAGATCATGACAGACTCTATCCCTTAGGCGCAACAAGCCTAATATTCCATTTCTTTCCCAAGTTACTTTTGCTCAATGTACTTTTACGACATGAAAGGAAAATAAATACCATCAGTGAGATTTCAAATTGAATAATATTCTATAAAGACATCAAATCTGTAATTCGCTCTCAGATTCTTTATCACATGATTTCCCGTTTTCTGACTTGGTTACCCAAAGACAAACTCTTTACACCCCCAGTGTAAACCTTCAAACAATTTATTCCTTCAAATTGCAATCACAACCAGAATGTTCTGCACATACCTATGGCTTCTTTGACCCAGAGCACCATCATGTCTACTACAGTCATGGGCATGCATGTTTGACTGTGGTGTCACCTTTTCTTGTGAGACATCAACAAACGTCTATTCATTCCACAAAGGGCAGCAGCAAAAGAACAAAAATTTATTCCATCTGAATACAAATTAGGAAACCTGTGAGTGGGTCATTTATTGAGATTATTTCCATGGCAGTGGGTGAGTCCTCTGGGTAATACAATGGAAGAATTTGAACACACACGTGTATCCCAGAAGCACCATCATGTGGTTTGTGGAAAAGTCCTGGCTCTCTGACAGAAATTACTTACTGACGGAGCCTTGTCACATTCAGGAGCCAAAATGGATTCCTTGATTTTGGAGCCAGGAGAGTTCTAAATGAAGAGATTGTATGTTCAGTATGTAATGGGTGCTGTGGCCTGATTCCAACTTAGTTACCTGTTGGAAGACACTAATGATATATCTTCCAGAGAAGGAGGGAAGAATCTGAGAAAAAGTAGCCTCCAATCTTTCTGTAAATGACTTTGTTGAGACAATAACCCAGTCACCCATGTAGAGCTTTAGAGACCCACATCCTCAAACACACACATCTGAATACAGTCAAGCGGGAGATGGTTTCAACACCTTCATCACAGGTTTTGGTGGGAGGCTCAAAAGAAGGGCTGAGATAGAAGGACAGACTTTGGAGACTGATGTATGAAAGGAGGGGGACTTGGGAAACCCTGAAAACGTGGGTTCATTCATTCAGTCAGGGTGGCGTGGTTAGAATAGACCTACAGGCTCAGAACTCGGGAGAGCAGGGCACAAGGCTGGAAAGTCCATAAAATGTCAGGCTAGACCTCCCCTTCTGCTACTGCAGTTAGTCTACAGAGACCACGTCTGGCCCATCTCCAAGCAATTCAGAATTGATCCCTTAATAAATCCCTTTCCTGTGTGATTGTTAGAAATAAAAGATGAGGAACACAGATACCACATGCCAGGTTCAGAGAAGGAGGACAGAGGGAAAGTGACCTAGAGAGGCTGCTGTTATTGTGGCAAAAGGCAAAAGGCTGTGCTGTGTCACTGAGATAGAGTCAGCCCCATGGACCTGGAAGTTTGGGTGGTTTTTATCACAACGGCAGGAGGACTGGGTCTTTCTGTCTCAGGTTGGGGTCTGTCTGGCATGCTGGGTTTCCAGTTGGTCAGTTTTTGTCATTGATTTTTGGTTGATTATTATTATTATTATTTGAGACACTGTGTCAATGACTCGCTATGTAGACCAGGCTGGCTTCCACCTCACAGACATGCTCCTGCCTCCACTGGGATTAAACATGTGCCCCACCACACCAAGCTAAGGCTAGTTTGTCTTCAAAGAATCTTGTTCCAGAAAATATAGAAAAGGGAGAAAGGAATTGAGTGAAACGTGTAACCATTCAGTTACAGGATTTGAGTAAAAAGAAGTTTTACTAAGTATGCTAAGTATGTGTGTACATGAGTCTCTGTTTGTATGTGTGCATGGGTTTATGTGTGTATGTGTATTTATGTGTCTGTGTCTGTATTTGTGTGTATGTGTATGTATATATATATATATGTGTGTGTGTGTGTCTGTATGTGTATTTGTATGTATGTGTGTGTCTGAGTGTATGTGTATATATATGTGTATTTATGTGTATATATGTGTATGTGTGTATGTGTGTGTATCTGTATGTATATATGTGTCTGTGTGTGTATGTGTGCTTGTCTGTGTGAATGTGTGTGTATGTATATGAATCTGTATATGTGTATGTGTGTATGATTCTCTGTGTGTGAATGTGTGTATGAGCAATTAAAAGATTTAAATTCCTTCTCATTAGCAAGGATTTTAAAGACTCTGACAGAAAACCTGATATTTAACATATCTTTTACTGTGCATGTGTTTGTACAGTTCCTGCAAAGATGACCATGGACCTGGGACCTGTAGAGGATGCAGGCAAACTGAAATCTGTGTTCACATTCAGCTATGAAAACAACCCCCAACAGGCCTTTTCATTTCTTGGTTTGCCAAACCCAGAGCCTGGAAATCAATTCTATTTCTTCATCATTCCAGCAATTACTTCTTCATCTAATGTTGGGGGCTGGCCAGCTCCAACACGTGCACCTAAGATGGCAGCTGGCCTGTAGCCAGGAGGTGGTACGGCAGGAAGAGGAAGTACAGAACGATTGGCTCAGAGAAAATTCTGGGTGCATGATCAGCACATGAGCAGCACATGATCCCTAGGGTGTAATACCTGACCTTTAATGTGATTGGTTGAAGGATGACCTTTTGGCTGATTAGTTGGCCCATAGGTTGTTGATGTAATGTGTGTGTATATAAGGGGAAAAAAATAAAGAGGAGGCTGCTGCAGTCTGAAGCAACATCGTCGTGTGTGTCGTTATTTTATCCTGCTGGTCAGGAAAGTGGTGGCCCATATGGAGACCCACATGATTTTTAAAAAAAGAGAGAGAAGAAGAAGAAAAAGATTGAACTGTTAACTGCTGATCTTCCCAGAGAGAGACGCAACAGAAGAGTTCTTCCTGAAGGACTGGTAATGATAGACTCCTTTAGAGGGGGTACAAGAAGAAACTCTCTGAGAGTAGTGGTCAGAAAAATATTGAAGATGAGATCTGAAATATTGCGTTCATGAATGGAAAGCATGTTAAGGCACTTCTGAAGGAGAATGGAAAGTTGCTAAAGGTAAGAACCGCTCGTGCTTTCCTTTAAACAGTAGGAGAGGTTAGTCCATGGTTTTTAGAGGATGGCTTGTTAAATATTTCTCAGTAGGATCATCTGGGGATAGATCTACATAAAAGAAACCAAAATAAAGCTCTTCCATACGCATGGGCATTGATTCATTCTTGTTTAGTAGCGCCTAAGCAGAATATGATTTCACAAATTAAGGAGGGAGAGGAGGTGTTAGTAAGTGTTAAAGAGGAGTTGTCTCAAGCTTCAGAGCAAAAGAGCTATGAATCAGAAAGTGAAAGTGAGGACTACGGCTTAAGAGAAGGTGATCTGGAAGCACTGTACCAAAAGCACCAAGGAAAATCAGAGATTTAGAGAAGGAGTTGAAAAAGATGGAAAAGGCCTTCCCTAGATTGTCAGAACACCCACAGTGCCTCCTTATACATACCCCATGCCGATGTGTGGCAGGGCATGCATTCATTCCTGTGTTGAAGGAGGTGGTCCCCCCTGGTGGCGGGGTTGGTCTGAGGTTTGTGAAGGTCGGCGTTTTTTTCCTGTCTTTGAAGACCCACAAAATAACAATCAGAGATATCATAAAGTTCTTGATATGAAAATAATTAAACAATTAAAGGAATCAGTTGTGTCATATGGAGTTCAAGTGACATTTACTATGTCACTATTAGAAAATATAGCCACCGAAAATTTAACTCCTGATAACTGGACTAATTTAGCTAGGGCATGCCTCTCGGGAGGACAGTATTTAATGTGGAAAGTTGCCAACCAAGAGTACTGTGCAGACACAGCACACCGCAACACTGTGACAAACAATCCTCTATGGGATCTTAACATGTTAACAGGCAGTGGCCAAATGCTGGCCAGCAGAATCAAATTAATTATCATCCAAGAGTATATGCTTAAATTTCTGCTGCTGCCTCTAAAGCATAGAGGACTTTGTCTGGAGCAGGAGATTTGCAAGGACAACTTTCAGAAGTGATTCAAGGGTCCAATGAGCCTTATGCAGACTTTCTAGATAGGTTGATTCAAACTGCAATCAGAGTCTTTGGAGACATGGATATAGCCATGCTGTTAATTAAACAACTAGCTTATGAACAGGGAAATAAATGGTGTAAGGGAAGCTATCTGACCTTGGAGGACTCATGATTTAGTTTCCTGCTTGAAAGCCTGTTGAGATATTAATGAGGCATATATTCACAGACAGGTATTGGCCGCTGCACTCAAAGGTAATTCAGGAAATAAGACAGGAATGCAATGTTATCAGTGCAAACAGTATGGACATACTAAAAAGGATTGCCCACACGGTCCCTCTCCAAGAATATGCCCATGATGTAAGAAAGGCAAACATTGGTCCAGTGATTGTAAATCTACCAGAGATGCTGAAGGAAATCTTTTACCGCCAAAAAATGGGAAACAAGGTCCCCAGCCTCGGGGCCCTGAAATAGATGTGGCTGTGATCCAAATTCAGACAATGCCTTGTACTCACTACCCAGTCACCAGTCCTGCCACCAACCCTGTCATCAAACCCAAGGAAGCACAGAACTGGACCTCTGTGCCTCCTACCGAGCAGTACTGATGCCAGAGATGGGAGTGCAGCCCATTCCCGCCGATGGTGAGAATCTAGTGCCTAAAGGTTCGGTGGGTTTAATTTTGGCCAAGGATCCTCCATGCTGCAGGGTTTGATGATAACTCCGGGATAGGTGGACCCTGATTTCACAGGAAAAATCCATGTTTTAGCAACCTCCCCCTGTGGGATAGCGGCAATTTCCACAGAAGACAGAATAGCTCAATTATTATTGTTGCCTAGCCAGCATAATAAACTCCCTGCCAAGGCTATAGAGAGAAAGGATAGCAAATTTGGTTCTACAGGTGGAAATATTGCCATGCTAACTATGAATTTAAAAGATCAGCCACTGACTTAACTTACAATAGAAGGGAAACAGTTTACTGGACTCCTAGATACTGGACCTGATCAAAGTATAATTAAAGCAGCAGACTGGCCAAAAGCCTGGCCATTACAGAAGGCAGATTAAGTGCTGAGGGGATTAGGGATTGTGTCATGCCCTGACAAGAGTGCTAAAGTCTTAAAATGGAAAGATACTGAAGGACATGAGGGCATGATACAACCTTATGTTAGCTCCCAGATCCCTATTCATTTATGGGGAAGAGATGTTATGAACAAATGGATTTACATTTAACTTCAGATATACCTTACTGTAACCCTCAAGCAAATTTAATGATGATTAGTGAAGGTCATATATGTGGAAAGGGGTTGGGATCCAATGTACAGGGAATTGTAAAGGTTATTAATCCTCAGGGTAATAAGCAACGGCAATGTTTAGGGTATTCTTTTCCCTAGGGGCCACTGTGGAAAGGTTGAAACTTGGGTTTCGACAGATCCTATTTGGATTCCATAGTGGCCCCTGTCTCAAGAAAAATTACAAGCAGCTCAATTGTTGGTAAAGGAACAGCTGGAGGCTGGATATGTGAAACCCTCTACATCTCCCTTTAATACCCCCCATATTTGTTATTAAGACTTTTTTATTGGTCTTATGAGGTCACATACAGGGTTACTTGGTCCCTTAGCAAGGGCAAATGATATAGTGGATAGGGCTACTAGAGATCCTTATGTATTCTTTCAATTTACTGCTGCACAAGAGTTTCATTCCCACTTTCATGTTAATGAAAACACCTTGAAGTTAAAATATTCTATTTCTAAGGAAGAGGCAAGAACTATTGTTAAGAGTTGTCCACAATGTGTTATATATTTATCCTCCCCATCCTTGGGAATAAATCCAAAGGGCTTACTGCCCAACGCATTTGGCAAATGGATGTGACTCACTATGCAGCCTTTAGAAAAGTACAATACATCCATGTTACAGTGGACACCTTATCAGGATTTCTTATGGCATCTGCATTAACTGGTGAAAAAGCTAAAGGTGTTATTTCTCATTCCTTAAAACATTTTTCTATTTTGGGAATTCCAAAACAAATTAAAACCAATAATGGTCCAGCCTATGTTTCACAGCAATTTACTAATTTTGGTTTAGCTTTTAATATTCATCATGTAAATGGCATACCATGTAATCCCACTGGGCAAGGAGTTATTGAACGTGCTCATTTAACTTTGAAAAATATGTTGCAAAAACAAAAAGGGGGGTTAGGGGACTCCTTTAAGTCCCCTAAAGAGAGACTTGATGTTTCCCTCTTTATTTTAAATTTTTTAAATTTGGACATGAATGGACAATCTGCAGCTGATCGCCATGCAGAGCCAACTAAAAATAAATATTCTATGGCCTTATGGAAGGATATATTTACTGGTCAGTGGAAAGGCCCAGATCCAGTATTAATATGGGCCCGAGACTCTGTTTGTGTTTTTCCACAAAATGCTCAAATGCCAATTTGGATTCCGGAGTGGTTGGTGAAACCGGTATTGAAGAAAGCTGAGAAAGATGGTGATGATAGTGGTGAAGCTGCTGATAATGCTGGTACAGAAGGCTAATGGGGACCAACAACAACTTTGGACAGATATTTCTGCTATGTCTACCAGCTGCACAGACTGTGAATAATCTGGCAGAAAAGACAGCATCAGCGTTGGAAGTACAGTTACAAGTGAATCAACATTTGAGAGCGGCCATACTTTTACTGAATCAAAGAGTTGATTTGCTGCAAGAAGAAGTGGACATTGTACAGGAACTTCTCTCTGTGGGATGCATACATCATATGTCAGCACTTTGTAGTACTCCTGTGAAATATGCTAATTTGAATGTTACAGCAAATTTATCTAGGGAACTGTCCAATTATTTGAATGGTATATGGGATGCTCAGTTTGAAAATTTGACATGTTCTCTGCGGTTTTAGATTGTTTCTGTTAATGCTACTTGTGTGGAGGCCTCCTGTTAACAACCATCCTGTGTGTTTGGTGCCTCTGTCAGATGAGACAAGTAACTAGTCATCATTAGACAGGCCATGCTTGCTGTTCAAACTGGTGATTCCTCTCAAATATGGTTGAGTATGCTGGACCAGTAGCCAGATACAGGTAAGATCTGTGTGAGATGTACACCAACCTCAGACAGGGTTCTCAGGAGAAAGGTACTGAGATACCTCATGACTGGTAAGGGTATATCTTGATGTGGACGATCTAAGATAGGCAAGTGTCCCAGCCATTGTTGTTAGTAAAACAGGGGAAGATGTTGGGGGCCGGCCGGCTCCAATATGTGCACCTAAGATGGTGGCTGGCCTGTAGCCAGGAGGTGGTACAGCAGGAAGAGAAAGTACAGAACGATTAGCCCAGAGAAAGTTCCAGGTGCATGATCAGCACGTGAGCAGCTCATGATCCATAGGGTGTAATACCTGACCTTTAATGTAATTGGTTGAAGGATGACCTTTTGGCTGATTGGTTGGCCCATAGTTGTTTATGTAATGTGTGTGTATATAAGGGGAAAAAGAGGAATCTGCTGCAGCCTGAAGCAACATCATCGTGTGTGTTGTTATTTTGTCCTGCTGGTCGGGACAATCTAATTGTTAAGTAAAGTGATGGAGACCCCATCCAGAGACTGTGGTTACAGACTGATAGTCAAGTCTTCACCAGGAAGATCACAGGTGAGTTATGATATTTCAGTTCAGTAAGCACTAGGACCTCTCCTGGGGGGACATGTAAGAAGGCTAATAAAGACCCCTGTCAAGAAAAAAATCAGTATTTAATGACATTCAGTATCAGAAAAGATGAAAGTAGCAGAATAGACTATCAGTCACTGGGAACAAATGAATGAAATCATTCTCTTATACCACAGAAGAGAATATAACCATGAGGGCATTGCCATTAAGTCAAATGGCAGAATTGGTACATCGTTCAGTTGCCATCTGCTCCCAACCAGTCTTGAGAAAAGAGCTCCCTTCTGAGTGGAGTGATCAGGACTTACAAATCCTACTGATAATTTCAGGAAGCAAATCTCTGAACTGTAAAATCTGAAGAAGAGTGTGAACTTTGAAAAGAGACATTTATTAGCAGTGAAGAAGAGCTCCAGAAGGATTCAGTTCTGACATCTGTCATGTGGTGCTTTGCATATTGTGCCTTACTGAGCACCAAACAATAGCTTAAAATAACTCTGCAACTTGCAGAATATCCTGTAAAAACAGCTTAAGTAAGCAAAAAAAAATAGTTCCTAAACAGGTTAATTTTTAAACATTAAATCAGTTATGTAATGTAAAGCTGTTAAAAAATATATTGTAAAAAATAAGACTAAAAAAAAACTTGTGACTCTAATCCCCCTCCCCAACTTCGTCTGTAAAGCTTTCATTATGGTTCAGTATCTCAAAATTCCTTGGTATAAAAAATTGTGGCCTTCTAACAAAGTTGACTTGGCTTAATCAAAAAAATTTCAAACTTGCTAGCCCTCTCTCTCCTCAGCCTTCTGTCTCTATTCTTTTTCAGGTACCTAAAATTCGTACCCCTAGCTGTTGCCCCACAGGCCAGGGCACCTTGGCGCCCAATGTGGGGCACAAAAAGACCCTCAAAAAAACCTAAAAGCACAGCTTGCATAGCTAATTGCATAAAAATTAAAGCTTCTCAGAAATCCTCCCCCCCAAAAAAAACCAGCATTACCAATGTAATTTAAAAATCAAATCTCTACCTCTCTCTCAACTAAAGCTCATTTTTTACCAATGCATAAAATTCCTTTTTATAAAAATATTAAAAAAAAAAAGTGTCTCCCAGAAATTCAGGGACTCCAGCCCTTGGTAAGGGGCTGGAGCTGTTTGCAGGGGTTCAGCAGGTGTGGACTTATGGGAAGAAGCACTTCATGGGGCCAGCTTTGGCAGAGATATCCCCTCCCCTCATCTAATTCTGGGAGACAGGGGCCCTCAGCCATCCTTGCCAATGGCCTCCTGGGCTCTGTCCTGCCATGGTGGACTCTGATCCTCAAACTGTAAGCTTAATAAACTCTTGTATAAGCTGCCAAATACACAGTACAGTTAATATTTAAAAAGTAGAGCTATACAGATTGCTCAGTGGTTAAGAGCACTGGGCACTCCTCCATGTCCAGGGCCCAGCACCCACCTCATCTGTGACCCCAGTTCCAGGGTATCCAACACCCTCTTCTGAACTCCATGGGGATTTCATGACACACATGCACTTAGATCCATTCAGGTAGAACACTCATACACATGGAATAAAAATAGTAAAATATTATATAAAAATTGAAAGTAAAACATTAAGACAGCATAGTAGGTTATTGAAGATTTTAGGGATTATAATAGGACACAAAGGAGACAGATTATATGAGGAAAGAAATGCCTATAGGAGTGGTAATTAGTCATGTGAAGGTGATTATTTATATATATATATATATATATATATATATATATATATATATATATATGAGTGGTAATTAGTCATGTGAAGGTGATTATATATATATATATATAATGCCAAGATTTTATTACAGAGAGAGAGAGAGAGAGGAAGGAAGAGAGAATCAGACAGACAGACACACACACACAGAGAAAGAGAGAGACAGATAGGACATAGAGGTAGAGAGATAACAAGACAGAGAGAGACAGAGAGGACAAAAGGATACAGCTGAAAGGTTTAGGTAATTATGGGTTAAGTGTTCAATTTATTCCCTGTGATCCATGATAAAGAAGAATATTTGGGTTCAGCACATAGGACACTAGTAACATCATTAAGGAGAAAAATAGATCACTAAGGTGGAAAAAAAATCATTTTGTGAAAATGTCAATAAAGTATTAGGGAGACAGATGGATTAATTGGAAATTTTGGAAGGGAGAGAACATATTGAATAACTATCTCCCCACTGGAAAATATAACTGTATCAAGGGAAATAAAGTTAGATTATTAAGATGTATTGACATCTCTTCCAAGAAGTGTGAGGTCATTCTTTTAAAGTAATTTGAACCATGTAGTTGTAAACTGTCTATGCAATTGTATGATGGAGCGTCAGGTGGATTTGCTTTCTTTTTCAGTGAAGAGTAATCCTGGCCACCTGACAAGGTCTAGAAACCCCTAGGATTCAGCTGCGGCATGTGTTGTGAAGATTATGTAGATCATGTTAACTGAGGTGGGAAGACACCCTCCCCATGCTGAGAGCTCCCTTTCCTGGTCTGGGGTCCTGAACTGGATAAAAGAAGAAACCGAACATGGGCTGTGGTCTCTCTGTCCCTGTTTCCTGACTACAGAATCTATGTGACCAGGTGCTCGGTGTCCATGACCTCCCCTCTGTGATGGACTCTCTGTATGCCAGAAGTCTCAACCAAAAAAACACCTTTCTGATGGCTGTAGTACTACACACCCTGAATCCCAACACCCAAGAGGCAGAGGCAGGTGAATCTCTGTGAGGTTGGGGCTAACCTGCTCTACATACTGTACACGTTCAAACTCAACCCCAGTGACCCAGTGACGTGCCTTCTCCAGCATGGAAACAACTCATAGAGTCCATGACGCTGGGCAGACACTGCCACTAGCTGATCATGTGTTCAAATACGTGGCACCTAAGGAGGGCATTCCCACTAACCCACGAGATCCCACTTCCTGGTCCCC
This sequence comes from Eospalax fontanierii, assembly GCA_035773235.1. NCBI lineage: Eukaryota > Metazoa > Chordata > Mammalia > Rodentia > Spalacidae > Eospalax > Eospalax fontanierii. The sequence goes on along the minus strand of JAJHUQ010000048.1, from coordinate 2,110,042 downwards.
CAGGGCTCATGGGCATATTACAAATAATGCAGATGCGTTTGGTACAACTTTCAAAGTCCTTACAATCTTTCACCATCTCAACTCTGCCCAAAAATCCAAAGTCCCAAGTCTCTTCTGATACTTAATGCTGTGTCTTAAGTATAAACTCCTGTAAAATCAAAAGTCCAAATTATATGCTTCCAACATGTGATGGCACCAAATGTGCATTCCCATTTTAAAAGGTAAGAAAGGAGTCCCACCTAGGAAATACTGGACTGGAGAGAGCAGGGTAAATGGAAATTCTGCTTCTCCATATGCAATGTCTGGTTCTTTATTTCCTAGGAGATCGAACATCTCAGCCTTGGCAGCTTTGTGGTCTGAAACACACAGCGTGGTCTTGGGCTGGTTCCACTTTCTGTCTGGAGCTCTCCTTGGCAGATGTCTCTGAGCTAGGGGATCTTGAACATTTTGGGGGTCTCCATTGCTTATGAGGCTGGGTAATAAAAACTTCAAGCACACAGTGACCTGTGAACTACACTGACAGCCTCTGATGGACTTTGATCCCCTCAACTCATCACCAGCGTCTTTCAGAGGATTGAAAAGAAGGCAGCTGAGCAAACTCTGTCAGTGTCAGTCTAGAGACTCAAAACTCCTATATGTTCTTTGCACTGTAGATTTCCATAACATTTCCCATTAATAACTATGCCTCGGATTCAACGGGGAGTGTCGCTCTCTCTCGTGGCAGATGTGACAGACACCAGTCGGTGTGCTCCCTTCCCAGTTTTCCTGTACCCCATCCAGTGAGAGAGGGCTGCGCAAGGGAGATCAGGTGCACAGCTCGTGTCCTACTTCTCTTGGAAATGCTCCAGTCCTCACCCCGCAGTTGGTGGGGGATCTTGAGGAGATTAAAGGGAGATCGGGTGTGACAGCCCGCCCTTTCCCAGCTTCCTGGCCTGTCACAGGAGACATTCAGACGTGACTGGAGTTACCGTCCTAACAAAGTGTGCAGCGAGTCAGATCTTTTGGTGATACATACAGCTTTAATGTTGTACCTCCTTCAGTGGTGCTGCAGGAAGCCATTTTTTGAACTTAACAGGCATATTATAAAGGCTCAGAGCTACAGGTATTAGCATATGGCACAAAGTCTCTACCAATCACTTTACAGGTCACTTTGATCATGCCTTTCACTTTACATAGAGGCTATAACTGTCCACACACTGTTCAGGAGGGAGGAAGTAATTCTCCTCCAATGGCACTTAAGTTCCTAGTTCTTCTAATTACCATGGTATGTGTTTATCTCCTCTGGCCAGCCTTTGTTTCAGCTCCTCTTAGTGCATCTTGCCCAGACCAGGAGGTGCTACTGGTCAATTATGATTTCTTAAGGTCCTACAAGTGGGCTATCCTGAAATTCCATTTGTTAAGGAGATTATTCCATTACATTTTAGGTTAGCTTCAGGCAAGTTCTTAAGCCTGAGATAGATGGAAGTAAGATTATTTGTCAAAATAGTCCAGTTGTTGTTTCAGTCCTTATTTCCCTCTGGAATTATCTTGCTCTCAGCAATCCTGTCTTCCATGTTTCTGTTAAAAAGATGTGTTAAACTGTGCTCAAGACCTTCGGTTCATATTCTACTCCAAAGTGCTCCACATTCTTCTAAAAACCAGTATGTCCACCACCAAAACAAACTCTTGATTAACACACCTGTAGATAATTTGGTTTTCACAAATGCGTTAACTTAAATGTACCTATTTTTACTATTTAAAAGGCCTCTAGCTTTCCTGTGACCCCAAGAAAATAAAGATGGAGACAGAGATGGGTTATTAAAATTTCACTATAGTATTCCCCAGAGATGTGTATCCTGGTTATGGGTGATTCTCTACCATCCAATATTGCCTAAAATCCAGGTAGGTTTTGTTGGTCAATTAAAGGATCTCATAAGCTATCAACAGAAAAGAAGAAAAGAAGGTCATGCTTTGACCTTAACCCATCATGTATTATTCATAAACAATTGAAATACTATGCTTTGACAAATGGCTTGGTAGCTAAGAGCCCTGGCTGCTCTTCCAGTGGACTGGGTCTGGTTCCCAGCACCCACCTGGCACCTAACAACCATTCTGAATTCCAGTTCCAGGAGATTCAATGGATGTGCTGTGTCCTCCTTGGGCATGGCATGATGTGGGTGCATTCACATACATACAGGTAAAATACTCATACACATAAAAAAATAACAAAATGTATGGGCCAGTAAGGTGAGGGAAAATCCCCACAGTATTGGTCGATGGGGTTCATGACCTTTCATATGACATTCACAAAGCACCACCCCTCTCAAGTCAGGAGCCTTCTGCACAGAGCTTCTGTCTATTATATGAATCTGTCTTGGAGAAAACCCACCCCTCACTCTTGCTCAGGTGTTTCCTTCACCTGTCAGTATGGATACAGAGTCTTCAGCTTCTTCTTTCCTCCAGAACTTGTCCTCTGTCTCTCTGCATCCTGGTCACAGTGACATAAGCAAGTTGGCTCCAGCACACACTCTCACATGATGGTCTGTGCCACTGGATGCAGCTGCTGGACCATGTGCTGAAATCTTGCAAACAGTCAACTGAACCAAATTTTCCTCCTCTGCTGGATCTACTCAGTGATTTTGTAACAGTCTAGAAAGCTGAGAAGGTAAAACCAGCGAGTTTAATTAATCAGAGTGGTTACTCTAATGGAGGGCTCCAACAGCAAAGGAAACATGTTTATTTTTATGATAAAGCTTAATGATGTCTAGACATCTGTGATTAATTAAAAAGGACTCAGCTAATTAGGAAAAGGTGGAGATGGAATTCCAACAAGTCCAAACTGCTTCATTTCCTCACCATCTACATCTAGTGACCCTGTCCCTCAGTGTTAAAGTGGAATGAACCATCATGGTAATTTAATGATTTATATCCTATGCAGCCTCCCATGATGTCCTTAAACTCCATGATTTTTCATATGGAGTTCTAATAGCAGCCTCCCACTGGGTTTCCAGCAGTTTTATATTCAATGCTCAACTATAGAGACTTCAAATGCTACTGTTCTTTTTCCCAAAGAAAAGAAACAAAAGCTGTGATTAAAAACACAAGCCCCAAACCATCTTGTAAAGATGGGAATGCCCATTTTGTGGGCACTGGCATGGCCTGTATGTTTGGGGCACTGTGGCCCTGGAAATAGCCTTACATTGCCAATGGGACCATCCATTGGACCCATTGGTCTCCAAGCAATGTGGGGATTCCTCAGAAGGGACTGGGACATGTTGTGAGGCTCCTTAAATATATTTTAATTGTTATTTTTATCTTACACATATTACCGTTTTGCGTGCATGGACGTAGGCGCACCATATGTGTGCAATGCCCATGCAGAAGAGGGTGCTGCACCCCCTGCAACTGGCTTTATGACTAGTTATTACCTGCCACACCACTGGCTTTATGGATGGTTATTATGTATCCTGAGGCCCTTTCATTCCTAAACACAGGTTTCAATCCTTAACTGGAGAGCATTCAGAACTTCTGACACATTGAATGCGCCTTGGGTCCAATAGGTTCATGTACCTCAATACTCAGTTCCCAGAGGGTCTAATTACTTGAGGAAGTTATGGAACCTTCAGGAGAGGAAGGTCGTCACTGGAGGGTCTATAGACTTTCCGACTTCCTGCCCATTAACTACCTGCTTCCTTGTGTGGATTGAAATATGATCATCCCAGTTTTCCGCCGGGATGGACTCTTTCCCTGTGGAACCGCGAATCAAAATAAGTCTTTACTGCCTAAAATTCCTTTCCCAGGGAATCTTATTGCATCAACTAAAAAGTGACTAACACAGTACCTCTCGGTGCTCAATAACAGTAGTTCTTTATGCCACCAACAGCTTAGGAAAATGGTGTGGGACCAGCTCGTTCTGTGTAGAATGTCTTTGCCCATCAGCATGCCTTTGTATTATCAATACGAGGTGACCCATTTTCTGGTGTCCTCAAATTCTTTCTTTTGAGGTACAGTTCCTTGAAGGCTTATTTTCTCCAAGAGGTTTATTTATTTATATTTTTATTCATATGAGTATAGATGATCTTTTGTTGATTTCAGAATTTCCTACAATGGATCTGATCATATTCAGACATTTCTTCTTCTGCTCTAGCCATGCCCGCCCCCACAGTTCCATGTCCTATATTATGGATCACTGTACTTATTTACTCAGTGTTTCTTGTTTTAAGGTCCATTGATTCCAATTCCTGCCCTCCCAAGTCCTCCTGCAGGCAAATCTGTGTTGTGGAGTCTGGGGTCACCCTACTGAGTGTCATACCAGTACGGAAAAGTAACTCTTCATCTCTCAAAATTAATCAGTTGCCAAGAGATCAAGCCCACATCCTCCATCCTTGGGAGACCCTGGGACCCTTGCTGGCTTGCAATCTCACAGTTCTGTGCATAAAATCATAAGTTCTGTGGGTCCCTATGGACAACTACCCCCTGGTGTCCAGACAACACAGCTTGCTGGGTTCATCCACCACCTTTTTGTATCTGTGTCCACAACGATTCTTGAGCCAACACAGGATAGTATGCATTACAGATGTCTCTATAGTTCTAAGCTATGGATAGGAGTTTTGCCTGCATATATATAACAGTGAAAAGCATAAATCCAGACACTTGTCAATAGAAACTGGAGGAAGTCTCAGATGAGACTTTTATCCTTTTCAGTGGTGGAAACCAGGGTTCTGTATGCTCCAAAGCATTTACCCAGTGGTCAAAGAAATATTAAGTCACATGCACAGGGGGGTAATAAGTGGCTACTATGGGTTAGAGATGGCTAAAGAGAATTTGCCTGCTGATTTGTAACATTCAAACCTCTCTATCATGGGAGTTCTAATTATTCAATCAGACTGCCTAGTGATGGCTTCTTCACTTTTACTATAGCATTTCAAAGCCCAGTGTTTGGGCATGCAAGGCATTTTGAATAAACAGAAATTGGAAACCATCCCAGTTATTTAAAAACTAATTTATTTATTTTTCTTTTCTTTGGGGTGGTAGGAGGATAAGACACAGTCTCTCTGCAGCCCAGGCTAACCTGGAACTTGATATGTAGACTGGGCTCCTCTTGATCTCACAGAGATCCACCTGCCTCTGCCTCATGAGTGCTGGGATGGCCAAAGTTTTCTAACCACAATTCCTCAGGGATAAAATGAACATTCTTCTTCCTGCCTTCTTCTCTTGCTCCATCTGTCTCCCCTTTTCTGTCTCTGTCTCTCTATCTTATTCATCACATGAATGATGAACATTTATTCTGAAATTCCTTCTAATGGGAATGCACACACACACACACACACACACACACACACACACATGAGTGAACCAGTGTTACCAGGGTTTGATTCAGAGTCTGAGCTCTGAGACCTTGTTGCTCCCCAACAATCAGTTTTGACCACCTGTCTACCAATACCACAATTAAACACACAATTAATGGTAAAAAGCAAAAATAAATTGATTTACTGAATATAGCCAAACTGGGAAGAAAGGGAAACAGATCCAGGGACCCTCCCAAGTCTATACTCAGAGTTCTAACATGAGATTCACAGTCAGGCACAGCGCCCGAGGTGTGCATCACTCAGCAGTCTGGGTCAAGGTATGTGCCTGCCCATCATCCCTTATTTTGGATCCACCCTCTTCTTGAAGGTGTCTGACAAGGGGTTGGGACTCTGGGAACTCTCTGTTCAGGGGACAAGGATCCCTCTGACTGGCCATAGAATCTCAGCCTTTTCTTTCTCCCTGTTTGAGATTCTGTCCAATTCCCAAGTGCTCCATCTACACTCTGACGGGAAAAGGCAGACACTCAATGGGCCCCAGAGTCTTCACTGTGCCATGTTCACAGCCACAGGCTGAGCACTGCAGACACAGCACACACACTTGTCACTTTTTCTGAGACTTCCCACAGGGCCCACTACCAACATCATCTAGTAATGATGAAAATATGTGAAAATCCTGTCCAGGGCTTGATCTAATGAAGGAATTTGCTCAGTGGAATTTCTGCTTTCCTGGTGACTCTAGTTTGTATCAAGGTGATGAACACTAATCCGCACAATGTACATTAGTGATCAGCACTTTGTTCATTACAATTAATATTTAGAGTGGCCAGACATGCGGCTTAGTGTTAATAAACTTGCCTAGCATGTATGAGACCCTGAATTTAGGGACCAGCCATGAGATCACAAACAAAATAAAAATACAACAACAGAAAAACTATATATTTATTTAAACATATATTTGATGTTGATATAAATTGCATTCTTGATGCATTTTATGTAGAAGACATCTTTTACAAATTACATATTTTTCTCAGAAGTATAGGAAATAATTGCAAAAACTGACAAATAGCATTGCATTATATTAAAAAGCTTCTGTGCTGGAAGCATATCATTTCTCTTTTATACTGTAGATTCAAGTCTATATAAAAACATATAAATATATAATATAATATATATTATATAAACATATATACGTATATGTGTGTGTGTGTGTGTATATATATATATATATATATATATATATATATATATAATCCCTTAAAAAGTTACTGAGCAAATAAAAGTCAGATAATAGAGCTCTCAATTCTTGAAACAGAGAACCAGAAAAATGGGTCAGCGGTCATCATGTTGGGTTTAAGATCAACATTAGAACCACCTCAGTGGAAAGCCTCGATGGAGGAACTGTATTGGTGGCTGATTGCAAAAATTATTTTAATACCTATATATTCACAGTATTGGTTCTGTTGCTCTGGAGAACCCCGCCTAATACAGTGTGGAGAGGATTTATGCATGCACTTCTTTACATACCGGCAACACACTCATACACATAAAATAAAATAATAAAATATTTTTAAAATAGACAGTTAAAATCCTACAGCTAATAATGTTTCTCTTGGGTGTGTAGGAAATATAGGATGAAAGTTTTTTTCATCGTGTTAAGAAGAAACAACACCTGGATAGCGATCAGGTAATTGGAAAAATAAAAATGCTTGTGTAAGTTTTAAGTTGTGTAGTAATGAATGAATGCTGAACTTGGGTATAGTGTACAGAAGTTTAGCTAATTTCATAAACAAGTATACTATTTGCATCTAAATGATCTTTTCATGGAATGGTAGTGACACAATATAGTTGAAAAGTGATGGGGCTGGAGAGACAGCTCAGTCAGTAAGACCATAACCTGTACCTTCAGAGGCCCTGGGGTAAGATCCCAGCACCCACAGGTAGCTAACAACTGTCTGTAACTCCAGTTCCATGGGATCTGGTGCCCTCTTCCGGCCTTTAGGTGCATTGCATACATGTGGTATACTTACATACATGTACGCACTCATACACATAAAATTAAATACATCAAAAAATTAAAATGAAAAGAAGAAAAGATAACATACTTCCTCCAATATAACTCATGATTTTACATTCATGATTCTTAAAAATAATTTGGTCCTGAGACTTGTTTAAATTAGTCTCCTAAATATTGCCTAATTGATTGCTTTGATCTTTTATGCAGAACTGATTTAAAAAACTGTTACACAACTGACTTGGAAATGTGTAACTGGGAATTTTAAGTTATGGCTGAAAATAAGCTACAGAATTTTAATTTCATGTATATTAGCTCCAAAAAGACAGTAGCTTCCCTTGCATTTCATGTTAACAGAAATACAATAACACTTATATATCTCCTTATGATTTCTGTAGTATTTGGCTAAGAATCTGTGTACAGGTGTGGAGAGATGAGCCCTTGAGCATTTATCTGTTTATGATTTTCAACTTCATTAAACCATGTATGCAGTGCTCTCAAGGTATTTTGAAAAGGTGAATCTTTTGGAAAATTTCTCAGACTAGCAGCCTGATTAAAAGTTTCTGATTGTAAAGAACTGGAATACTGCACATCTGGGGAGAAAATTATGTAGTCTTCTAAGAGACCATTTTTATTTCTCCATGGTTGTTTTGTTTGACTGAATATCCTTTTTGTCCGCAATGAAAAACCTTGAAGTATATTAAGCTGACTGATCACTACCTTCCACTCAATCAGAAGTTAAGAATATCATTATATACCATTTGAGTTTTCCCTGATTTATTGAAATCTATCATGTGTTTGGTGAAAATGTTCATTTATAATTGTCTTTTGTTCTGTGACCCTGTGACCATTCCTCGGTGGAACATATTATTCAAGGAAAGTCGAATGTATCTGTAACTGGGCCATGGGATCACTCCTGTTTGGCTCAGAATAAAGCACCTCTTATTTCTTTTGGAGAAAGAGGAGGGTTTTGAATCAACAGTACAGTTGGTCTCTGTAATTCCTAGTTAGGTGCTTAGTTCTTTCCCCAAGAATAGTTACTGCTCGGAAAAATAAAAGTGTATTTACATCTATGTATACATTGTACAATTTCATGTCATTTTATTAACCACCTGACAGTGATTCAATTCTTTAAGTTATCTTCGCATACTGAGCTGTTGTTCAATGCTGTTTAATTGGCACTGGAAATGTCTCTCAATAGGAAAATGGCATTTTCCTTCTCATTATTCCAGTATGATGGCTTGAAATTTACATGAAGAAATATTTGTGAATAAAGACAGAGTTGATTACCCCGTTTGAATTGTAACCATGAGCGATTTGCATACCCCACTGACTGGTCCTTGTGGGAAGCTGGGCAGAGGCTGTGGAGAGACCCACTCACCAGATGCTCCCCCTGAAGGGTTCAGCTTCTCTTCCTAAGCAGCTAAGCCCTGAAGGCTGGGTTCCACACCACCCACAGTGGGCTGAGCCTCCTACATGCAGTATCTATCATGGCAATGCCCCAAAGCATGCCCACAGGTTCCAATGGAGGAAACCCCTCCAGTGGGGTTTCTTTCTCTTCCCATGTAACTCTAATCTGTGTCAACTTGCCAAAAACAAGACAAAGTAAGAAACTAACCAGCACCCCATTTCACATTAAGAATACAGCGTTTCTCTGCAAGCAAAACCAGGATACTTTTGCAATAATTTGCTCTTGCAGACAGTTGACCATAATACAAAAATTTGTTTCCTTCATTTTAAAAGATGTATTACTTTATGTGTATGAGTGCTTGCATGCGTGTACATGTGTGTACCATATGCATGAGTAATATCCGTACAGGCCAGAAGACTGCACTGAGTCCTCTGGTGTGAAAGATGAAAGATGGTTGCAAGGCAAGGTGGGGGTGCTGGGAACCAAACCATGGCTTTCTGTGAGAGAATCCAGTACTCCTGTCTGCTACACCTTATCTCTAGCCCCTGTTAACTACATTGTTTAAACCTTAAAGTTTATCCTTTTAATTTATTAATTTCTTTACTACAATATTATTTGAGATGTAACTTTTTCTCCAGGCACCAGTAAATAAGACAATTAAACATTCATTTTTAAAGGCAGTCATTTATTTTTATTTTCTATGTATGAGTGTCACACCTGCAAGTATGTAAGTGCACCTCCATGTTGTGCAGTGCCCACGGAGGTCAGAAGATGGTAGAAGATTCCCTGCACCTGGAGTTACAAATCTTTGTTATCTGCCTTCTAGGTGCTGGGAATCAAACCTAGATCCTCTGCAGAAACAACAGCCCAGTGCTCTCGCAATAAACATTCTGATTTGACAATTGGTAAACAAAAACAAAGCAGTAGAAAATCTAAGGCCATAATAGGGGAAGAAATTATTCCCCTGCTGCTGCCACTGCCAGTGATGCCCTGGATCTTCATACAGAAGCTTCACCTGGAGCCTTTTGTGTTATTGGCTAAGTAGAGAAGAAATGTGTAATGTTTCAACAGTTCATTACACTTTCTTATGCATGCTGAAGAATTCAGCCTTTTGCAAGGATGGGTGACCTTTCCACAAAGATGGTGCTTCTGCCTAGTGTGTCTTTAAGGACACAGATGAACTTTAACTGGAAGGTCTCACCACAGCCACTCAGTGCAAACGTAATGGACTCAGTCATCCTTTACTTTGAAATACACTACTAAACTGCAAAGCTGGAAATATGGGTTTTAAAACATTTCATAAAAAAAACACAGCTCTCCACTCCAAGGATGTATTCTGGAGCTAAAAGGGAGGGTCTGCAGGCCAGGAACACAGATCCAGAGTACACGCCAAATTCCATGTTCAAACATGTTAGTTCTTTGAGAAACTATTTTAGTAACAGTCAATAAAGTCACTTAAAAATGCTTTAGGGGAAACATCATAGAGCCAGTTAAAGTAATGTAAAGTGATCTCTGCTGTGAGCTACAGGTGCAGTCTGATTTCAGTTAGTGGATGCTACTGGTCTGTCAATCTCTTCCAAACCATTTCTCTCTCTTAGACCCAAGATGTTAGGCCAGACACAGGGGTGGGCAAGAAATGGCTAGTTAGGGGGTTAAAGATGGCCCAAGATAAACTGAAATTAGGATTTGAACCTGCAACATCTGTGCATCTCCAGAATCCTGTACGTCCTATTCTATTAGCATTGCAGAAAGCTTCAGTGGAAGAGAGTTCTTTTTAGGATTTTTGGTTCATACTTCAATTGTTTTTTAATTGTGTGTTTTTGACAGAAAATCTCAATAAGTCATAATCATCTTATATCCTTTTCTCACCAGCACCTGCCGCAGTCCCCCAAGTGGGATTCATACATTCCTTCATCTGTGCTAGGGTCTCTTGTGTCAAATTAGTGTCTGCAAATGTTCCTGGGTGTGCGTTCATCCACTGAGGTTGGCCTACCTAGAGTCCTGAGCTTTAAGATACCTTATCCCCACCCAACAGTCATCAATTGTCAATACTTCTTCAGAAAAGCTTGGCATTTGCTGCCCATTTCCCCAGGGCAAAGCTGGGTTTTTGTCAGCTTGGCTTCCTATGGATCAGGAGTATGTACTTTTTTGTGTGTTCTGATGTAATTCTAGGATGGTCAAGCCTTCCTCCTCCTCACCCTCCAAGTTCTCAATACTTTTAAAAACTGTTTTTATTTGATTTATATGAGTGTTTTGCCTGCAGGTACGTAAACGCACCTATGTTATGCAATGCTCCTGGAAGTCCAAGAGGGCATCCATTGGATGCCCTGAAACTGGAGTTATGGATGGTTGCCAGTCACCATGTAGATGCTGGAAACTGAACCTGAATCCTTGACAAGTTCTAAATGACTGAGCCATCTCTATAGCTCTCTAAAAATTTATAAGGCATACACTTAATATACATTGTATTGTTTTAAAGTAGCTAAATAAAAGCTAAAGTTTTATTTACAGGAAGAAATCATGATATTCTATATACAAGAATATGGTATTAATATTGACAAAGTGGCTGGAGACATGGCTCAGTGATTCTTAGCACTGTCAGTGAAGAGGACCCGAGTTTAGTTTCCAGGACCTACAAGGTGGCCAGCAACCATCCATGATGCCAGGTCCAAAGGCTCCGATGATGCTCTCTTCTGACTCCTGTGGGCACTGCACAAATGTTCCACTTATACACAGGCAGGCAAAACGTTCATACCTATAAAAATAAATGCAGTTTTAAAAGTTTAATCACAGCTAAAAATAAACTATAACCAAATGATTACAATGGAGTATGAAAATGACTACATTGTATATTTTCTTCTGAGTGTGTTGGTTTGGTTTTGTTTCTTTCTTAAGACATAAATTCCCTATATAGCCCAGGCTAGCCTCAACCTCACGGTCTTCCTGTCTCAGCCTCCCACACACTGGGATGACAGGAGGCCAGACTATCTTCTCACAATCATCATTTAGACATTGCCTTGAAAGCAGTCAAAATATTTTCCCCAACATAATTATTTTGTCCTAGAGAAAATATATATAAAAAAGGGTAGACAATATCTTTTTAGAAACATAAAGATAAAACAACTCAAGTGTGGGAGACTGAGGTTGCATTGACTTAATCTTTACATGATTATTTATAAGCCATAGTTACAAGCTTGTAGACTGTATTTCCAATGCAACCACAGCAATTATTATAATTAAAGATGGGTCTGGGTCAGCTGGATCGATGAATTAGTGAGTAAACCTGCCTGTCACAGAGCTTAGCTTCCTGAATTCCATCTCTGGAACCCACATGGTAGAGAAGAAATCCAGATTTCATGTTTTTTCTGTTGACTGCCAAATGTGCATGGTCTTCTTCTCTGGGTCACGAACAGAGTCCATGTCTTTTATGAAATACTAAACAAAAGCAAGATTTGTATTAGTTAAAAATGAATGGAATCATTCAGAAAGGATTTTTCTGTGAATGATACTGTAACAAGACTTCACAACACACTTCTTTCGTCACAATGAAACAAAGTTAATGATACGTTTTGAGAACATTTAGAATTGTGTGCATATTCTGTTTGCACACTTTGTGTTCAGCCGGTTTAGAGTTAACTGGACTTGAAGGATATGGACAACAGCAAATCTTCTGCTAGGAAGGCTGGAAATGGGCTGTGGGTCCAGGCTGAGGGTGTCTCTCTGTCCTTTTCTCCACTATTGTGAGTCAAGAGGGTCCATGGGGTGTTCTTCCTCTGTGAAACTCTTAGCCAAGGGAGCATACCACATTGACATTAAGGCAGGGAGGATGCCTTCTGTTAAATAGTGGAAGAATGCGGAAAAAATCAGAATCACTTCACAGTAGATGAGGCTGTTTTTGCCTTTCAATGACCTCAGGGGCAAACTGCGATAAATTATGCATTAAAGCGCAGTATTGTTACAACTGTTACCAACTCTGTGAGGAGGAATTGCTGATGGGTGTGTATGTCTTGATTTGTAGGAGAGAGAGAGAGAGAGAGAGAGAGAGAGAGAGAGAGGCAGATAGAACACCTTTAACCAAACAACTGCATCTGAAGACTCACCAAACATGATCCTGCACCTTGGTTATGACTGACTATTCCTGAATCCTGGCTCCATGGACATACAGCCTACAGGCACAAAAATCACTACACTGCAATATCTATTTATGTGTCTCTTTAAATTTGCTTTGAGTCTCCAAGTTTGTGAAATTTCACCTGTAAGTATGATAGTCACAAAAAATAAGGAATATTTATGTTATACAATTTGTTTCAAGGAACTGCACCTATAGGCTAGATTCCTTTTCACTGGATGTCAGGAAAACAGACTGTTTCTCAAATTCCTTCTTGGGATGCACTGTAAACAATGACTACCCTGTCCTTCCTGGATCATAATGAGAAACCAAGTTATAATTACACCACAACACTTACTGGGCTGGCTTTCAGAGCAATGGGCGAAGGTTTATTTCTGGGAATGTATGTGTTCTCCATCTAAGGCCACAACAGAAGGTCTGGACACAACATGGATGACGGCTTTTCCACAACTCCGTAAAATGGCAAGAGACCCTTTCCTGTCTTCCCCAACTGAAATACTCCAGGCCCTTCCCAAGGTGAAGTGAATTGAGGGCCTAATTTCTCAAGTCAGGGATATTCAAGTCAGGGTGGGTCTCATGACTCTTCCTGTCTCTCCCATGTGGATTTTAGCACTCAAGAAACCCAGCTGTGATGGTCTAAGGCAAGTGAGGCCCGCAGTAGCATGGCATCGTGTCTGCCGGAGAACGGTCTCCTATGGCACATACTTTTAAAGCAGTGGCTATGAGAATTTATTTAACTTTAGTCTGACAAACTATACTGATGGAGCAAAACTGCTCTATGAAATTACTTTGAAGGCTTAATGAAAATATTTACTTTTTATTTCTCTTACTCGCAGCGGTGTGGGTAGGTCTTCAATTCTTGCAGAAGACCTTACATTTTACTGAACCGAAGACAGATGGTACAGCTGTGGTATCTGTCTCTAGAACTTTCCCTAGGGAAAGGGACAGAAGAAATGAAGATTAACCAACCTTTTGAACTCTGAACCACCTTTAGATATATTTATCATTCACTCTGCATTGAAAATGTGTTCAAAGGAGTCCTCTTTTAAATGCATAAATATTAATTTTCCTTAAGGTATACAGTGAATTTTTATTGCTGTTCTTTTTATTTTGTCTTATTGACTTTGAGGAAATCCAAACTAAAATGTGATTTTTCAGATTCAAAATGTAAAATAATTGAAAATAATCTTGCAATTTTTTTGAAACTACCAACCAAAGAGAAAAACATAAAATTATTGCAAACTATTTCGGAGTTTCTTTTGAAACTGTCAATATCCATCAATAATGATTATATATCAGTTAAAAGTATTATTCAGCAATGTATCAATACTGATACTTAAAGGAGAAAATTCTATGCTATGCACAAACAGAGTGTCTAATAAAAATTACTTTCTGTCAAAAACAAATAGAGGGAAAAAATTAATTATGTGGGTATTGTTCTTAGAGCCTCTGAGTTACCCACAATAACCATATCATTTTAATAGGAAAATATTTAAATTGTTTTCACTATTCTCTACATTTTTATTGAATGTTTCTGTGTTTTATGTAGGACATCTTAATCAATCTAAATCATCTTTATACACCCTTCCTCACCTGCACCCTCCCACAACCCTCCGCACTGGAATTCAAGCAATGTGTCATTTGCATCAAGGCCTATCATACCAGGTTTTTGTCCCCAGATCTTCCTCAGTATAAGACCTCTGGGACCTAGTCCTTCCCTTTAAGAAGATCAGCACTTCTTCACCCAACTGGCAATAAATCATCACCGAAGATTGGGGCTTGTTGCCCATTTTCACAGTGGGGTTGTGAGTGCTTGAGTCTGCATGGGTCTCAAGCATGATATGGATCGCTGCAGGTTCCTGTCAGCAGGGTTCCGGGAGCCTGTAGGACTCTATTCCTGTATGGTCACACACTTCTTCCTGGCTCTTACAGCCCTTCTGCTCCTTTCATTTTAAGGAAATAGACTTTCATATGTCTGTATGTTGTCTGTCTGTGTTGTTCGAGACATTTCTTAGGGAGGATGAAGGAAAGTCAACCCTCTCCACATAAGGTGCAAACCAAAGTCCAGATTCCAGCAGAGACCAGTGGAGGAAGCTCGTGAGTTCACTGGGGTCAGTTACAAGAATATTAGTGAGGTCTACTTCCCAGAAACCACAAAGGCCACAGTATCACCAAATAGCTCAAGTGGGGGACCACTCCCAACTCTCATCCCTGGAACCCCATAGGACCTCCAAGCAGTTTGACAAATTAGCAAATCTCCTTTTCCTAGCAAGTGACAATTGTTTATATAAACCTGAGGAGGGGCTTTCTGAGACTTGTAAATTTGTAGAGGAATTGATAGTTATGAGTTTGGGTTTATTTTAAGAGCATCATGAGTCTTGGTTTCTCTTCTAGGAGATATGGTTTCAATTATGGAAAAACTGCATATATTCCTATATGTGTGTGAATGTGGTCACCTATGTATTTCTAAAATTCTGTTTCCCCCCCTAGCTTATGGGCAGTACTATCTTGATAACTTTGGACTGAAAAGGTATCCTTCCCTCTTGCCTTTAATACCTGATCTAACAGGATTCTTCTCATGACTTTTGGCCTTATTCTGAAACTCTCAATTTGATATAGTGAACACATGTCCATGTCGCTTGACATAAGGACACTCTACCCAGGTGTTTCCAGCATCTGACATGAAGCCACATCTTTGCACAGGGTCAGCAAATGCACCACCTACTCTTAAGCTATATCCAAAGCTTTTTTTGTCTCTTCATAAAGGGGATAAGAAATAATATATTCAGAAGTCAAATATGGGTGACCATGGCCCAGGAACTAAGATTTAGTTGACCCACAATTCCAAGTTCCAGGGTGGAAGTGGGTTTATGAAGCTTCTTATACTGACAGAACAAAGAGAAATCATAAATCAAGACACTCAGCAAACAAGTGAGTAGAAAGACGAGGTAGGCAGATGAAGTTAAAGAGAAATCCCAGCAATAGGATGATGTCTGATGCCATTCATCCTTTGGGTTAGTGGAAGTCCCAAGATGGGAAGCCAGAAATGCAGGTGAGCACAAAGTGGCTCTTTCAGGGCTTAGCATGGTCCAAGATCAATTGCAAATAGGCTTTCTAAGTCTGTATGCTCTTAGAAACACTAACCATCCTTTCCGAATGATCAGTCCACGATGCAGGATTTTTTTTCTGGGAACTTTTCTTCACTGTTCCCCCTGTGGTCTAAGCTGTTGGGCCTTAAGAAATCCTAATCGACCAGCTGGAACCTTATGGCCTGGGCAAGATGGAGCTGAGAGGAGCTAAAACAAAGACCAGTCAGAGGAGATAGGCAAATACCACACATACGATTATAATTAGGTGAACTAAGGACTTAAGTGCCATTGGAGGAGAATTACTTCCTCCCTTGTGAACAGCACATGAACAGTTGTAGCCTCTATGTAAAGTGAAAGGCATGATCAGAATGACCAGTAAAGTGATTGGTAGAAACGTGTATTAGGTATTAGTGTATGCTAATACCTGTAACTCTGAGCCTTTATAATGGCTCCCTGAAATACCACTGAAGAAGTTACAACATTAAAACTGTATCATCAAAAGAGCTGGCTAGCTGCATGCTTCTTTGGTCAAATGGGAACCCCAGTCACATCTGATTATTTCCTGGGGTGAGTCAGAAAGCTAGGAACAGGCAGGCTGTCACACCCAATCTTTCTTTGCTCCACTAAAAAGCCCTCTCCTACCACAGGGAGGGAGCCAGGGCAATCCAAGAGAAGTGTGACATGAGCTGTGTGCTTGATCCCCCTTGCTGTTCTCTCCCACTGGGAAGGAGACAGGGAACTTGGAGAGGGGTACACCGACTGCTGTCTGTTACTCCCCCATGAACGAGAGTGACACCAAGCATCAAATTTTGTTCATGCAACACATACATATTAATTCCCAGGTTGCAGGAACTAACTACTTAGGATCCAATGTAGATGAGCCAAGTAGCAGGCAGGCACTTGGCATTCTTCAGGACAGAGGAATAGTGACTGGTAATGCCACTAAAGAGAAACTCCTGCACCATATCAAAGCAATCAGGCATCACAATCCAAATCTGACTCTTGCTTTTTTTCCCTCTGTATCTGATATAACATTTGCACGGAAGTGACTATTGGTTATGAGTCTTAAAATTAGACTAACCAAGAACATTGCTTATCTTAATAAAGTCACTATAACACGTTAAGGAAATAAACATTTAAAACATTTTTAAAATTTGAAAATTGTGAAAATCTTTTCTTTTATTAAGAAAGTGTCTTACTGAGTTGGTCAGAGTACTTTTAACATGTGGTACTGGTGTCTACCTTCTGATAAAAAAAAATAATTGTAAATCACTGTAAAGTTCTCACACAATGAAAATATCATTCAAAAATAAATTCAAAAGAAGACTTATTATGATGAAGGTGATTACATAATACACACCAAATGGTAAATTGTCATATGCTGTTATGGTTATTGCAACTAGAATCTGGGGGCAAGGATGTCCTCCTGTGTTTCAGAATCAAACATGTTGGTATAAAGTATCCTGCCAAACTTCATGTTCTGGGTCAGGCCCTGCAGACCATAGAGAGCTAAATCATTTCCAACAGAGAATCCTACTGTTGATGGCACAGGGTCAAAAGCTGCCACCAGTAAGAATGTTATGTGATGGGAATTAATGCAAGATGGGCCTGATGTAGTGAGAAAACTCCCACCATGTGGGGAATAAGGCCTCCCAGCACAACCCTCTCCTTGACAAACAGTCAAGGTACGCTAAAAACTCTTGCCCCACTAATATGGGGAAAGAGTCCCTTTGCTAATTGCCTCAAGTTAATATCCATGTCAACATGTTTACAAGGCCCTGCAGACTCAGGCGGAAAGTGAGGTTTGTCCTAATAGCATGTCTCTGTTTCCCCTTCTGGCTGAGTCGTGGGACCTGTAACTGACCAAGTTTGTGGTATAACATGTTCCGGTAAGATAAAACTTGGTATGAACCTTTGACGGAAGAGAGATGTGTGTGTGTGTGTGTGTATACATATATATATGAGTGCTTCGCAAGTAAAGGCATGTCGCCATTTTATACCCTGTGTGTGTGTGTGTGTGTACTCTTCTCTTCAACCTCGAAGTCCCTCGCAGAGACTTGGATCCAGGGCTGTGCAGGCGCAGCAGCTCTCCTCATGCACATTTAGCTACCACCTTATATATTTTGAATTTTTTGACTGTGGACAATGATGGTCACTCTGCAGCTGATAGACACTGGCGTGCCCCAAGGGGCCGATTTGGTGAAGTTAAATGGAAAGACTTAATCTCAGGCATATGGAAGGGACCTGATCCAGTACTAATTAGAGCCTGAGCATCTGTTTGTGTTTTTCCTCAGGATGCAGAATCCCCAATTTGCGTTCCTGACCGTTGTGTTCACCCTGTTGCTGAGAGAACACCAGTGCAGCTAGAGACATCTTGGGCACTTGTGAAGAATCCTCCAATCCTGATTCCAGTCAACTCATCGGGGGACTTCCTGCCTGTTCTCACTTGACACCATCATGATTTTGGAATTACTGCTGCAGTGATTGCTGTGGTTGACACTGCCTCCACACTCTGTGAACTCTTTGACTCAAAATGCTTTGAATAATGTTATGAATGGTCTTCAATTAACAGGATGCATGTGGAAGGACTGGGCTAGCTCCTTTGCCCTTAGTATTCTTGCATTTGGAGCTGCCATGGCCATGGATAATCCCTCTGCCCAAATTTAGTTAAATCTCTATGACAAAAAAGCAGCCAAATGATGGGTAACCTCGGGGCTGCATGCATTGCTGACTCTTATAAATGAGTAGCCAGAGATGTGTAAGCCCAAGGAGGTGTCTAAGACAGGGAATCAGCTTCTGTGGCCAAGATTGTGGCTGGTTTTCCAATGACGGGTAAGTTAGGCACCGATGTCCTTGGCGACCTAAGACAGACACTCATTTATGTAAGAAAGAAGGGGGAAATGTAGGCTTCTGGCCCCCCGGCATGCCCTTCTCTCATGAGCTAGCCAGATCTTGTCAGTTGCAGTATTGAAGTAAACAACTTGACCTTCCGCAGACTTCACATGACTGCTTGTTTACATTATATCCCAGCTGCGTCCTGTTAAGTGGTTGATCACGAGGAGCGGATTTGAACATACTTGTTCCTGTTTATCAAGGTTACTTTCCTATTTTTGACCATGAGAATGTGAACTTTTCAACACTTGAGCCTTTTTTCCTGTCTTGGTTGGGGCTATATAAGCTTCCAGCAACTGTATAATAAACGTCATTCAGCATTCTCTCTCAGCACGAGTGGGTCGTTCTTTTCAATCCTCAGGCCGTTGCCAGTCCATGGTGCACAGTGACGGTGCAGGCGCCATCAAGTAATAAACTCACTGGTTTTCTGGACTGCAGTTCGGTGAAATTACACCTTGGTTTGTCAGAGGGACCACGGAGAATGATGGATATTGTTTACACCTCCCAGAAGGAAAGTTATCAACAACATTTGAAAAAAGCTTTAGGGTTTAGGTTGTGGGTCAAATGTGGAGTAGTGGCCTAGCATGACAGAAGTCTGGTGCTTGATCTCCAGCATCACCACATTGAAAAGGCAAGTGTCTCAGCACGCACCCATGATCCCAGCACTCAGAAGGTGGTGGTTGGAGGATCAGAAATTCAAGGTTACCTTGGAGTAGACAGTGACTTTGAGACACTAGGCTATTTGAGACAGTGTTTCAGTAAATCATAAACAATAAATATTAAAAATGGAAAACATGTTTCGAAAATTTATACCAGGGGCTCAAGAGATGAATGAGCATTTAAGAACTGTTGGTGCTTTTCCAGAAGTCCTCAGTTCCATTTCCAGACTGCATGTTTGGTGACTCACAACTGTCTTTAGTTAACTACTCAGGGAGCCTGATACCTTCTGCACTTGACTGAGCATACTCAGATACACAATAAGGAGATAGGACAGAGAGATGTGGGGGAAGGGATGGGAATATGAGTATTCTTGAGGGTACCCAGAGGAAGTGTTACCAGGTGAATATATTGAACATGCATTATATGAAAATCCTTAAAAAATTAATGAAAATATGTTAAAGGTCTTTAAATAATTACACCAAATGTGAATTTATCTATCTTATGTGGATGTCCATCAGCCATTTAAAACAGACCCACTTTGTATGCCCCACAATACAAAACAAGCCATGTGGAACTCACATGATGCTGTACTAAACCATTGATATCCAGTTCTTTTACGTTCCTGATGCAGGCCTCAGAAGGCTCTGAACAGACACACACCTACTGTGACAGCACTTTGGATTTAAATGATGGCTTCCCGCAGTCCAAGACCCTGGGCAAAGGCCCAGTGTGGAAGAGCTAAGAGTTGAGACACACACAATGTGTAAGGGCTAACCATCTGGACACACACAATACAGAAGGGCTAAGCATCTGGACACACAATGCGGAAGGGCTAAATGTTTGGACACACACAATCTGCCCTCTTATGCCAGCATCTCTCTCTCTCTCTTTATGGACTTCCTCCTCCAGGTCAAATAATGGCAGGTGCCCAGAGCATAATGCATTTCAAAAGATATGAATATAAAAGACATGGCATCCAAGAGTTTTTCTTAGCCTTGGAGGAAGGAGGGATCAGCAGAAATCAGTAGGTGTTTGTCTTACAATTGAGTGAAGAGAAGATCAGCTGATGTCACGTTTGGACTCTCATCACCATCCCTTCATGCAGGAATACTTCTAGAGACCACTCTATGTAGGGAAGTGCCTGACATCAAGTTTGGATGATACAGCGAAAGGAAAGGATATATACATATATATGTATATGTCTTAATCTTTGGCAACTAATGAGTTAACATGTTTTAAAATTATAGCATGAAAAAATGAACTTCCAGCAAAGAATATGTGTGTGTGTGTGTGTATATATATATATATATATATATATATATATATGTATGTATATATACATATATATATAAATATATGGAGAGATAAAAATAATAATTAATGATAATAAATATATAGAAAGATACAGAGAAACAGATTAAAAGACACTGGATATGCAAAGCCATCACACTACATAATAAGAAAAAGCACATATACATGATGGTTAGAATGAGAAATGCCACCCCCCTCATAGGCTCCTGTATTTGAGCACTGGTCCCCAATGAAGAGCAATGTGTGGTTTTATTACAGGCCAAGGAAAGCCACAGTAAGTCGATCAATGAACTCCTCAGTGAGAGTCAAAGAAGATTCGGAAGTTCCCTCTGCCATGTCCTTTTGTATGACCTGCCATCAGAATGTGCCAGTAACATTGAGGGTGATACCACTCTGGGAGGGGTGTTTGTACACCTTTTCCCTCAGAGAATCAATCCACTCTACAGTCCACACTCTTCTCTGGCCCTTACATTCTTCACACCCTCCTCTTCCGCAAAAAATTCCTGAGCCTTGGAAAAGGGTGGGGAACATTTCTTTTCTTTTTCTTTTTCCTTCATTTCTTGCAAGGCAGTCTCAAATTTCTGGGTCTTATTATCACTTGTTTGGTGATGTCCTTTCCCCTTCCTCCTACTGCAGAAAACAAAACAGAAACACTGCAACAGCTAAAAGGGAAGCAGTAACATTCATATAAACCAGACAAATACTGACTGTTAGAGTAACCTAACTTAGGCGTGTAAACCCAAATGTTTGGATAGTACTGTAGTAGGTGTATCACATCCACTCAGTAAAACAATTGCTGTGCCTTCCCCACTGGGGCCTATAACTTCCCCTGCCTCTGGGGGGTGACCTGGCTTACAGTACCAGGTGTGGGCTCCTCCCTTGGGAGAGGGCCTTAAGTCCAATTGGAAGTTTGCGGGTTGCACATACACTAGACGGGCCATTACTGCACCTGCAAGAATATCTTGCTTTGTACCACAATAGTGTAACACGTGCGGTCCATCATTGAGCGGGACTGTAGGGGACAATTCTCCCCAGGCTTTCTGCATAGCATCTTCTGGCACAATGAAAGCTATCCAGCCAGTGGCAGGGAGTTTCCAGCTTAGTCCCAGTTTGATCTCTCCTTCTCCCGCACTTACCATGTGGGGTGTCTTCAAGAGTAGGGTCTTACTGTAGGCTTCTGGGGTGCAACCCACATTTGAGGCAACAGCCTTTATGGTTTGGGGGGCTGCTAGGCCTTCCCTGACCAACAACTCATAGGGGGAAAGCCCACCCCTGGTACTGAGATTTTCACTTAATAGCCGTATGGCTTCTGGAAGGGCTCTCTTCCATCTTTGCAGGGTTCCTTCTTCACTTAAGGCTCTCAACTGTTTCTTTAACAACACATTTTTTCTTTCTATTAACCCTGCCACAGTGGGATTATAAGGAAGGTGGAAATACCATTGAACCTGGTTATTCTCTGCCCAAGTTTGTACATCTGCACTCATAAAGTGGGTTCCCCAGTCACTATCAATCCTCTCTGGGAACCTGTACATGACACTGAGCTGGATCAGGCCCTTAATAGTAGCCTTACCCATTACTCACTTGCATGGAAAGGCCTGTATAAGGCCTGTGGCAGTATTCACAAAAGTGAGAACATATTTGCATCCCTCACTGGCTGACAGGGGCCCTATATACTCAATTTGCCAATCTCTTACCAGGGAGAAAGCCTAATGCACATGCTCCATCATGGCATCCATTCTCTGGGGCCCTAGTTGAGAACATGCCTCACAGGCCTGGACTGCTTGCACAATGTCAGAATAGTTTATTGGAATGCCAGCAGCTTTGGCTATTTTCCATCCCGTGTTGACCCCCCTGTGGCCAGGTTTTATATGAATCCAATGAGCTGCTTCTAAGGGCACCTGAGGGCAGATGGCCCTCACCTTAGTATCCGCTTCCTGATTCCCTCCGGGGCTCACTAGGCAGTAGGCTGACACATGATAAACCACCAGGGGCACTAGCTCTTGTTGCACTTTACTATATATTTCCTTCCACATTTATTTTCCCCATAGCAGCCATCCCAGTCCTTGCCAGTTCTCCCTCTCCCATTGGGCCATCCATAAAGTTAAGCTGTGAACACTGCCCAAGTGTCAGAACAGATGGTTACTTGCCAGGGCTCTTGTGTCACTATTATCCATATTGCCCTCAACTCAGTCCATTGGCTACTCTCCCCTTCTCCCTTGTCCAGCCACATAGTGTCAGTGTTCATCTGTATTGCCACAGCTACCCACTCTTGCTTAGTTCCCCTGGTACCATCACTATACCAGGCATCAGCAGGGTTTGGGGGACTCCCTTCTATCACCTGGGCTGGACTTGCTGGAGGGTCGCCTATAGGAGGTAAGCGGGGAGGCTCAGTGCTTTGAAATGACACCGGCCCAAATATCGCTTGCATGGCATTGGTGATTGGGCTCACTGACACCACCCCTCACTGCTGTAAATATGCATGCCACCTTTGCAATGTTTGGTTTTGTGCCACCCCAGAGAGTGGGTTGGCTAGCAGGCCCTCCACCCATCCCTTTATAGGATACACAGTTTTCACAGTAATGGGGGAGGGGCCTGTAATAGATTCCACCTGCTGCAGTGCTCAGTATATGGCTAGCAGCTGCTGCTCTAAGGCTTTGTACCAGGACTCCATCCCTTTCCATGACTGGGACCAGAATCCGATTGAGACAGTTTGCCCTGGTTGCTGTTGCCATAAGCCCCACCCATAACCCTCAGGGGTTCAGGTGACTTCCAATAGGAAGGGACATTGGGATATGGGAGCACACAGTTGTTTCACTTGCTCAACCAGTACTTTTGCCTGTTCAAAGGCTTCTTGGGCCTTTGCATTCCAATCCCACATAGCACCCCTTTTTATTAAATTATATAGGGGATGGGTGACCTGAGCAAGATGAGGTATGAAAATCCACCAATATCCTAGAAGCCCCCAAAATACCTATAACTCTTGCATTTATTGGTATTGGTTGCTGCAGAATGTTTTCAACTGCTGTACCACGTATCATGCAAGTCCTTCCTGACTTAAAAAATTTCACCGCTGTGCCAGGCCCTTGTACCTTGTCTGTGTTGATTTCCCATCCTTGCTTCTTCAGGTGCACCTGTATGTCCCCAAACGGGCTTCCAAATCTGTAAGGCACTCAGAGGTCAACATTATATCATCTACATAGTGGAGCCTTCTTACAGAGCGAGGACAAGAGTGGCCTGAGCCACCATCTCATGGCAAACAGTGGGGCTGTGGAGATAACCTTAGGGAAGCACGCTGAAGGTCCACTGTTGTCAACTCCACATCAATGCAAATTGGTCCTGGGATTCAGCTGCTAAGGAAACACTAAAGAATGCATTAGCAAGGTCCACTGCTGCATGGAAAGACCCCATTTCCTGCACCAGCTGTTCCATTAGAAGGGCAATATTTGGTACAGCTGCATGGATAGGCCCACCTTATTTAATTCCCTATAGTTTACAGTCATTCTCCAGGAGCCATCTGACTTCTGACTTCTGGATGGGCCATACAAGGCTATTGAAAGGGCTTTGGGCAGGGCGTATAACCTCCACTCTCTCCAGCTCTTGGATGACCTCTGTAATTTCATCTCGGCCTCCAGAAAGCCTATACTGTTTGACATTCAATACTCTTCGTGGAGTGGGTAATATGACTGGTTCCCATCTTGCCCACCCCCAAGTAATTGCTTTCACTGTGTGCACCCTCAGCCAGAACTCTCCCATGGTGGTATGCAGGGTGTGTCCCAGTAGGGGGTCCACCCCCAGGATGTTCTCTCACAGCTGAGAGATGCACAGCCTGTACTCCTAGCATGGGTAATTGCCCACCCCCAGAGTAAGCCCCTTATGCTTAATCTGTATAATCTTATCTCCGTACCCATCCACTGCCACCCATGAGCCCTGGTGTTTTGGTGGACTGCCATGAATCAATGTGCATTCTGCTCGAGTGTCCACTAAAGCCCATGTGTTTTGTATATTAGAAGAGGACCAATAGATTCTTATTTCAAGATGGGGCCTCCGGTCATGCATTATGGCAGTCACCCATGGGCAACCTTGGCCATACCTTCAAGGAAGTGGCTGGGGAGGTTCCCATCTCATGAAGCTCCCTTCCTCCAGAGCACGGGGTGCAGTCAGAGTAACCCATGCCTCCTGGTCTCCAACCTCTCTTACTCTGGTGGTAAATTGCTGGTCAGGTCTTAAAACCTTCCACAGACTCACTAGGACTGCATCTGGTTGCCCATCAATTTTGTCCCTGGCAACCCCTGCCTTATGAAGATCCAGCCACATCTGTGCTTTGGAGACGTGTGTGGGCCCCTTTATGGGGCTTTTGCTCTTTTCCGTTGTGTCTACCTGCTTTAGCATCTTTCAAATCTAGCTTACATGTTGGTCTAGATCGTTTAAATCAGCTAAATCCTCTTCTACTTCATACAGTTTATGCCCCACCATGGGTCTCAACACTGACACTAAGGCTCCATATCAGTCTCTTGGGCCTTGTTGAATCAGTTTCTTTCTTAAGTTTCCAGTAAAAATAATTCTGTCTGGGCCCATGAACTGAGCATCAAACACAGCTTCCTTCATACCTAGTTCCCTCAATAGCACCTGCCCTTCCTCTATAGTTTTCCAGTCTCTGGTGCTCATGGGAATCTCATTTGAGGATGACCACATGTCCCTAATGGCTCATATGAGCCAATCCATTAGGGACTGATCTCCCTCATACTGTCTCAAATTATGCAGTCTCCATCTTAAAGAAGGATGGGTGGTTCTACTGCTCAGTTTTTCCACCTCTGCTGCACTTAGTATAACCCCATCAGCACCCATGTCTCACAGCCGTACAAGCCAGGTAGCTAAGGGTTCCTTGATGGCCTATTTGACGTCTTTCCTAGCTCCAACAGGTTCATTGCTGAATATTCCCTGATGACCATGGTTTCCTGCACTGGGCTGTTGTTAAGACCCCTGTTAGTACTGTACATTTTCCCTTCCTTCGTATTAAAGGTCGAACTCAGGGGGCCTTATCTCCAGTTTCTAGGTCACTTCCTCCTTCATCACTGCTTGATTCTTCCCAGGGGTTCCAAGTCTTAGGGTCCCAGGTTGGGCCGTGTATGATCAATCTGATCTGGGCTTTCTTTGTTTTTTGTCCTCCTAATCGTAAAAAGGGCCAAGCTAAATTCTCTACCTCCTTTTCTCTCCTATCCAACTTACTATCAAGGTCTGAGACTAGTGCCGAAGAGGCGAGCCTCATGTCCTTCTCTCAGTCTAATTTCTCTCTCACATTTTGGATCTCTCTCCAGGCTGCTGCCTCCGCCTGAGATAAATCCCTCAGGAGAAATAGTAATGCCCATGCCACCCACCTCTGCAGCTGCTTGCTGACATCTTTGCTCCTGGATTGCCACCCTCAGAGATTGCAAAGTCTGTTCTAGACCCTCTACTGTCCTCAAGGCATCGCTATATTTCTGAGGTGGCCCCCATCGATCAAGCATGCATGCCACTCCACACCACTTACACGTGGATTGCCACCTCGGCACTTGTCCCATGGATATCATCCGCTTAGGTGACTTCACATTAGCTGTGTATTTGACTATAGACCTCACTATCCCTGCAATGTCAATCACAAACCCCAGTCCTGTGGGGAGAGTCCACCATGTCAAAATTTCCTCTGCCCACATGCTTACCTCACCCAACTTTGTTTCAGTTTTTGGTCTTCCCCATACTAGGGACAGTATGGTTGCTCCTCCCCATACTAGGGACAGTATGACTGCTCCTCCCAAGTTCATCCTTTTGTTTGTTGCATTCCACCCTAGTCGCCAATTGTTTTTAAAATTTCTCTATGGGAGAGGCAGGCCAACTCAACCTGTCTCTCTCTCCCTGCCTTGCAACCCCCAAAAGTCTCTCCAGGCCTCACAACAAACACACAAATTTCACCACTCACAGTTAAACAGATTCTAGCTAGTTTACTTGGGCTTACTAACAGAGCAATGGGTAAAGGGTTACTTACAGAACACAGACACCCACCCTCCCCTTCACAAGTTATATTAGTAAATTCACGGGACTGGTATCTTGCAACTTCCCAGTGAACAGATCCAAATGGTCCATGGAGGAAGGGAGAAAAAGGGCCAGCCTCCTGGTGTCCCCAGTTTAAATACTTTTAGCCCCTCCTTTTCTCACATCCAAGGCCAATAGACAAAGTGGGTGGGGCATAGGACTTTCCCAGCTCCTCATCTTTCCACTCAAGGAGGTCATGGGTGATACCACTCTGAGAGGGGTGTTTGTACACCTTTTCCCTCAGAGAATCAATCCACTCTACAGACACGATGGTAACAGACACTACAAATAGTGGGAAGAACTGACCCCCAGGTCCTTTCCTAGAGCAAGAATCCGCTCGAATGCCCAGCCGCCTCTCCAGCCCCATCCTGTCATTCTGCCATTTTTTGTGCAGTTTTTTTAAACTTCTTTTGATTAACATGTGGAATTGTTCTCTTATCCTTTGCCACCTCCTGGGTTGTTTATTCATCACCTCAAATTGAGATGCTCCCTCCACAGTGCTCTGTTGAGAGGGCACAGGGGTCACGAGTAATTTTAATTTCGGAATGCCCATTGCTGGATGAGAAGCTGTGGGCCATTGATCACTGATGTTAGAGAGACAGAGAGTCAGTTTTCTTCAAGGATGTATTGTATTCACTGAAAGGCTACCCAGACTCCAGGAGATTGTCCTCCCCAAGTGCACTTTTGAGTAAAATAAAATTAAAATGAAATTTAAAAGACCACAGGAAGTTCGAAGGGAAAATATTGGTCAGGATAGGTGATGGGTTGTAGGAGAACCTGGTGTGATGAGTAAACACAGTATATGCTTGGTTAGATTCTCAAAGTCCTAAACCTTCTACCTTTTTTTTTCTATATATTTTATTATGTTTAATTTAATGTGCATGAGTGTGTTGCCTGCGTGTGTGTATATGCACCTATGTTGTGAAACTATATCTTGTGATGCCTACAGAACTCAAAAGGGGGTGTCAGATGCCTTGGAAATGGAGTTACAGATGGTTGCTAGTGGCCTCATGGCCTCTGGGATTTAAATTTGTATCCTCTGCATCACCAGCCTGTGCTCTTAACTGCTGAGCCCTAAAATTTTTTTAAAAACACTCTTATTTTCCCCTTTAAGAAAACAAACAAAACTGTTTGAAACATTGAATATCAACATCATAAATATACACTTTGGTGGTTTCAAGGGCATAAATGCATGAGATGTATTTCTGTTTCTTTCCTAAAATTGTCATTTTACAATTATCATTATTTTCCATCCTAGTCATCACATCATACAAAATATTTGTTATTATTATTTCCGATGTTGGGAATCAGTCAAAGGACTTTTCACAAGCCAGGCAAATGTTTCTCACTAATATACATCTTCAATTGAGTATTCACCATAATTTTAAATGATATGGTAAAACTGAGTTATATAATCGGTTCTTCTAGGTGCAGAAGAATGTTGTAGGTGTGTGGTTAACAGTATGTATGAACTACATATATTAATATCTGTGCTTTCTATGCTATGGAGTATAATGAGTTTGTCATCAATTTGTAGGGAAAGGTTTATATTCAGGTCTTTATTTTTTACCCTGTCCTCGTTCACATTTGTAATCTCAAGTATTTGTGAATAGATAATATTGATAACTCAATAGATAAAATTGATAACCCAATAACCCAATCAATAGATGTCTTTGCGTTGTCACAGGACATGAAGAAATGTTTACAAAGTAAAACAAAATTGATAACCCAATAACCCAATCAATAGATGTCTTTGCGTTGTCACAGGACATGAAGAAATGTTTACAAAGTAAAACAAAATTTCTCTGGACTAAAACAATATGATCAATTATTTTAATAAAACAATATGATCAATTATTTTAATAAAACAATCAGTATTTTTTCAGAAGTAGCTTATTTAATATACGGTTTATGTGCTGATAATCTATTAAAAGAAATATTGATCAATTACATTTAAATCAACTTAGCCTGTTTCATGTCCATGCATCGTGGAAACCCATATATTTTATGAAATTGTACAGGGCCCTTGTGTGTCTTCACATGTGTGCATGTGTGCACACATTCATGTGGAGGCGAAAACCCTCCAGGCCTGGGCAATGTCCCAGGTCACACAACAGGGGGATGACTGTCACTACGCAGGTGCTGGAAACCCAAGCCAAGTCATGCCCACGGACTCGTCTCTAAAACTCCGCGGCAGGGTTTCTGCTAGCCTGGAACTCACCAGGTAGACCAGACTGTCCCTGTATGACAGCCTTTCCCTGAGGAGTCTGGCGCTGCATCCCACAGCTCTCTACTGTCTGAGTTCAGGGTAGACCAGAGGGTGAACTAACTACCCCCGTGTTCCCTTGCTGAAATGATGGGCGTTGACAGACGTTCCTTACAGGAGGATGGGTGCGGGGTTTCTTACAGAGGCAGAAGTGACATCACCACATGCACAAGTCAGCTCACCAAAGAGTGGCGTTTTCTGTAGGATTCACAAGCAGGCCCAGAGGGCTGGGAAGTCTATCTCCACAGCTCTCCAGACCTCTCCCCTCGGCCCCCCGGCCTACCCCTAGATGTTTAGTCCTTCTACCAAGGTCATGAGCAGCCTTCTAGCCTTTCAAGTTGTCACTGGAGCCCAAGTTCACGGAGTATTTAAACTCGCCGGTTAACAGCTCTGAAAAGCTTCATGTGCGCACATGAGCCTCGCATCCTCTGGCCTCTGTCTGTCCTGCTGGCACAAGCTGACGTTCTTACGTGGGCTGCAGGGGTGAGACTCCGTCCGGGGCGAGCACTGGGCCGACCAGACGGATCCCACTGGAGTCTCTCCACAGACGGAGCTTCAGATCGAAACGTCTACATCCCTCGATGTGTCTGTGTCGTGACTTGCTCTTCTGATTTCCTTAATTCATCCCGAAGGAATTTATGATTTCCGGTGCACTGTCCTCTGATGTATATGTGCCCCTCATTTCTTCCCTGACAGTTTCGTCTGCTATTTATTCTGTTACCCCTGATTTTGAATTGAATTTGCTATACAGATATTTTTCCGTGGTAATAACATGCTTCCAAGGCCATCTTTATTTTCTCCTCCACTCAGACCTGTGTGTTTAATGTCTTCTTCTACCTTTTATTTTCAAATTTCCGGAGGCTCTTTACTACTGAGTCAGCCTATGGCTCATGATGGAGGATTGGATCTTGCTACTTTCTTTCAGTTATAAATATTTTCAATTTTCACGATGTTAGCTTTCTAAATTTTCATGTTTAAGTTTCTGAGGTATTTAGAACTGTGGGAGGACTTTTATAATCCCAGTATCTGGGGTGTTGTTCACCAACGACTTGGTAGGATTTCCTGCGACTCTCGCCTTCCTTCCTCCCTTCCTCCTTCCCTCTCTTCTTTCTTTCCCACAGTCTGAGCCCCATCCTGGTGGGGACTCATGCCTCCAGTCGGTGAGGCAGCAGGACACACAGCATCCATGGTCAGGAAGCAGGTGCTGATGATTGCTGGTCCATAGTACTCAGTACTCACCATGCCCCACCCACCGTGAGGGGCCCTTTCCAGGTCAGTTCCCCTCCTCAAGCACTTCGCTCACAGACATGCTCAGATGTCAGTTCCTTAGATGAGTCTAGATCGCGTTCAAGTTAATCAGTATAAACCATCAGGTCTCGTAATTTTCTCCTCATTGTTTTAATGTTAGAGAACAGCCCAAGGACTTATATTGACTGGAGAATCCTCTAACGCTGAGTTATGTCCACAGTCTCTTCCTTCCGCGTTCATTATTTTATCACAATCTTGACAGAAAATACATTCTTCGACGATTATTATTTCTAGGGCATCTGACATCCTCTCCTGTCCTCCACGGGCCTTGCCCGAACTTGGCAGCCTTAAATACACATGTACAAAACACTCACATACATAAAATAAAAATAAGTTGTCAAGACCACCTCGCCAGCAAGGAAGACAGAACACCAGACTCTTCTTTAAGCAGTTTATTCAGGAACCTTGAACAATCTTCTGACTTCTGACCCATTTTTACTCCCGAAGTTACTCACCGCACCCCTTTTCCTTTGCGGTGTCCTTCACTGTACCCCCAGTATTCAGGCCCCACATCGAACTGTACCTGAATTGGGGAGTGAGGATTGAGAGAGAGAGAGAGAGAGAGAGAGAGAGAGAGAGAGAGAGAGAGAAGACGAGAACAGATTCGGGAGGGCTCTCAGTCAATACTGAGGTCTCAACTTTATTCTGCTCATCATATTTATAGGAACAATACAACTGTTGGTTCTCACTCTCAGCCAAGGGGACTCAAACCCCTCCCAGGGCTGCCTGAGAGCCCAACATCGGGGAGCCTCGCCCCACTTCCACTCACAGCCTAGGGGACTCAAACCCCTTCAGGCTGTCTGAGTGTCAGTCCCAAGAATCCAGATCATCAGATGCAAGCAGCATGAGGATTTTATTTCACTTGTACAAGTGGGTGACTTAGCCTCGGGATGCCAAGCCCCTCCCCGCGGCCCTGCTCGGACCAAGCTCTTATACCAAAAAACCACAAGATTATCATATATTGACATACAGGGTATAGATTGGCACAAACCAGGGTTACAAAAAGACAACTTTTACATAGTCCAACCTTTTTCTCAGTAATGCCACAAGCATTGTGACACATTACAAATTGTTGACTTGACAAATATCTTGACCAGGAGTCTATTTTTATTAGAAAAGGGGCTTTTTCTGTTATTATCCCAGACATTATCTCACCTACCACAAGTTGTTGATGTGGCTTTTGTGACAGGAGATGCTGACATAGCCCTTATGACTTTTGGGACTTTCAGTTAGGGAGGGGTGAGCTGACAAGGAGGTTTTAATGCCTAAAGTGAGGGTCCTGTCTTTTAAGAAAAATGAAGGTCCTACACAACCATCATTTTCATATACAGGATTATTCAAAACACCTACGTCTACTTAACAAAAGGTGCTAAGCCTAGGATTTAAGATAAGCTTTCCTCTGGGTGATTAATTCAGACCTCCCTACAAGGATTTACAAGATCTTCAGCCTTGGGATTACAGGATTTTCAGCCTTGGGTTTACAGGATCTTTAGCCTTGGGCCTAAAATAATCTCTCCTTCAAGTGAATAAATCATTCACATTGCAAAATGCCCTAATCCCACAGCACTTCTGGGAGCAGCTTGATCCCAAACTAGGGCAAAGTTCAAGGCAGGCAAATGGCTCCGGACAATAAGTAAGCTTAAAAAAATTAGAAACTAAACTGCGCTTGATGGGAGACACACTTAGTCCCAGCACTGGGGAGAGAGAGACTGGTAGATCTCTGCCAGAGTGAGGCTGACTTAGTCTATGTAGTGAGTTCAGAGATAGATGAGGCTACAGGGGGACTTATTTCAAAAGTCCTAAATAAATAAATACATAAATAAATAAATAAATTCAATTTTAATTTTCGAAGTTTGATCTATAATCCTAAATAATTATCTTTCTAGTGAATGCTTTAAATTAAATATCTTTAAACTTAAAACTAATTTTGATTTTCATTCGGATCTGTACTGTTTCTGCATTGTGTGTGTGCACGCGCACAGTGTGCATGGAGAATGTCCAGGATAACTTGTGTGAGTTGATTCTCTCCACTGCCCTACATGGGTCCCAGAGGTTACACTCCAGTCATCAGGCCTGATGGTAAATACTCACCTCACTTCTGCTATTACTCTGAAACATCCAGACAAAAGGCTGTCCCTGGGTAGTGCTGTGCTGTGTTAAGTTGACAATGAAAGCTAGTCACCATGCACATATGGATCATAGTGATATGTGTTTTGGCTTTTATTCCAATTTTCTAAAAGTTTTCTTGCCCCTAAAGCAGGAAACTGTGAAAGACATTATAACATATAACATGCAGACACAAGCCTCGTGCCTAACTGCTCCATAAGGAAGCTGTGTTTTCTTTATTTAACAGGATAAGTGCTCTCTGTCCAGATGGCTTGGTACACAGTATTATAAATATGATATATGTGACTATGTCTTCACACAGTCACAAATTTAAGCTGGGTACAGAAACTTCTGGACCACAGTATTTTAGACAGCGTTCTGTGCAGTGTAATATAAACAAACCTATTAATGTGAACGTGTTATATGTTCACTTATATCTACTTATATATCAAGTATATATATATATGCACTTATATAAGAACTTATATAAGTTGCCAGTGTTTAAAAACATAGATGTAAAATCATTGCTACAGGGTCTATAAGCCAAAGATAATGTATGTTTACACATGCAAATGCTTGCTTTACTTGTATGAACTCAATTGTGAATTACCAACTTCAACATACATAATTTGCGTATATATACACACACACACACACATTCAATTGTCTCTCATAATAATTTATAATGGTGATGGAACTGCCATGAATGAAAACTTCGGGAAACTTTCCACAAATTCTTGAACAGGATATTATACTAGAAATCTTAGACGTGAAATCTTAGGAGAGTAAAAAATCATTAAGTCTGATATGTATTTACCACAACATACATATGTACATATTCCATGCAGATATATACATGTAATCTATTCCCATGTGCATACAACCTACAGAATGATGTATTCAGCATCCAGGCCATTATTTAAATTCTTGACTCATAGCACCTTGGATGACTGTGTGTGTCAGAAACAAGAGAGGTTCCAACAGGCTTTTCTGTGTCTATGTGTCTTCATGTGTGAACACAGACATCCATGGGGTGATTTGTTACATCCTCACCTTCATGTGTGAACACAGCCATCCACAGGGTGATTTGTCCCAGGTCCATATAAATGGATGGAAATTTCATCCTTGTTAGATGACAATGCTGAAGGCAATTCTGTGACATGCTGACCAGCAAGGCAGTTCCTCCATCAATGTGTCTCCTGTATATGGCTGCCATGGTGACATAGCCTTTCAAAGCCCTTCCCCAGAATGTTTTTATAAGCTTTTGTTTCTCCCTAATAATCTTATAAAAGACAATGTGTGATAGATGCTTAGTAAATGTCCTCACCAGCCATCTGCTCATGGATGCAGGATAGTGTTTCCAATATTCCCTCAAGTTCATCAGAAGGGATACATGCTCAGGTCCTGATATAAACAGCGAAGGAATTATATGCAATTTGCATACATAGCACTGAATCCATTAAATCATGTCTAGAGGACTTTCAAGGGGTTCATGGCAAATGCTTTGTAGATAGTTCATACCTTTTTTTACCTAATGTGAGAAAACAAGGAACTTTTACATGTTTGGTTCAGAAACATTTCTTTTAAGAGGTATTTTTGTGCCATGGGTGACTGTGACGCTCCATACAGAATCTGTGCACTGGGAAGAGTGACTGTGGAATGAAGGACACACATGGGTATCTTATAATTTTTGGAAGGAAAAGTATATACAAGAACTCTGATGTGTGTGCATGTGTGAGGGGGGATATGTGTGTAATGTATGTGTGAGTGTATGTGTGCATGTCTGTTTATGGTGTGTGTCTATATGAGCTTATATGTATGCACTGGCATGTGTATGTGTGTGCCTATGTGTATGTGTGTGCCTGTGGGATGTATACATGTGTATGAGTGTGCATGGACATGTATGTGCATGTGTGCATATGTGTGGGTGGGTTTTGTGACTATGTGTATGCGTGTGCATTTGTGTATGTGTATATGAATGTGTCTGTGTATACAGCGTGCCTCTGCAAGTGTTTGTGTGTGCATCTGTATTTATTGTGAGTATATAACTGTGTGTACATGCGTATGCATGTGTTCATTTATGTACAGGTGTGTGACCATTTGTGTCTACATGAGCATGTATATTTGTTGATATGCATGAGTGTGCATATGTGTGCATGTGTGTCTCAAGTGTGTGAGTATATTTGTGCATATGTATGTGTGTATATGTGTGTTTGTACATGGGTGTGTGTATACATGTGTGTGCTTCTCCTATGAATTTCAATAAATATATCTCTTAGTTATCCTCTACCAGGCTGATTAGAACAGATTTGTTCTCTCATATTTAAACATTACTATTAACATTATTAGATAATGGGACAATATATATCATTTATTGTGATAAAACATAATTACTTGCAAGTTTTACATATGAATGCAGATGCTTAAAACATCCGTGGGCATAATAATGAACACAGTCTAGGTGGGGTTTTGCCTGTGGAGAACTTCATTTGTGGCTACATGCCTAGGCTGCATCTTCACAGAATCAGACTTCCAGGAGGAGAGGGGTTTTGACTTGGAGTAGGAAGAAGGTACACAGACAAAGAGAGATAGAGAGAAAGAGCGAGATTAAAAACTAATCAAGAATATATCTAAATAACAGAGCAACTATAGACAAATTTAGAAGGACTATAAAGGTATAAAATTACAAATCTTGTTTAATGCACGAATCAAACCTCACATCCATGATCTAAACTACAATTTCTTAGGATACCGCATAAAATATTCAGCCCATGAGAACCTCCATAAGGTGCAATAGATAGCCACATAATTTCTCAAATGATGGAAATTAGTTTTCTTCCCCATTCGAACACAAAAACGGGCAAAGTACACAAAAGACTTTGAAATTAAGAAACAAAATTCCAAGCAGCAAATCTATCAAAAAGAAGAGTGCATGGAAAATATATTGCCTGAAATGGAAAGTAGAGCAACTTTGTTCTGCAGAGGAAGGTGAAAGACTGTGGTGTTGATTTAACCATTCAACAGTATCAGTTCAGTTACACTGGGAGTTAGGAGAGAAGTTTGTAAAGGAGAGAAAAATATGACTGGTTTACAGACAGCACTTCACAGCCACACGGAAAACATGAATTTTCCACGCACAGTGCCTCTAACCATAGGCAAATGACAGGGGCTCAGAGTTTAATGATTTAAGGCAGAAGTTGAATCAGGGCTGACATAGAATTTGGTATTACATTGAGGGTCTTTTGATCTTTCAAACAGAAACAGACCAAGGCAAAAAAAAAAATTAATAGATATAAGAAGAGTCTTACATAACAAAGAAAAGATCTCTTTCACTTGACGTCCTAAACCTCATCTTCTCTTTGGAAGAACTGTGAGTCTGGAAATTTTCAGAGGCTCACCAGTGACAAGGTGCTCCTGGAAGACATGGTTTCAGTAGGAGGAGCTTGGCAGGCCTTCTCGGAAGACAGTGCTCAGTGGATGGCGGCTTTAAGTCAGGTTATCTATGCCCCTAATAAGCGGGGTGCTTTCACTGAGCCTGTCCCCCATAGCTTTAGTCTTTGGACACAGGATTCCCAGGGATTGGGGATTTGAGGAGGGTGTGGATACTTTAGGAGCCATAACAGCCTCCTCCTACGGCCAGCACCAGTTCCGCTTCCTGTTCCAGGTTGGAGAAGAGATCTCTTGATGCCAGCTGCTGGCCATCACCATGACGGATTCTCCTTCGGTAGCTCTAAGGCAGAATAAACTCAGCATTGGATACCTTCCTGAGACTGGAAAAAGCCATCCACGGCTGTAGTCCCAGTTATTGAGACAGAGAGAAGAAAGGGGAGAAGGGGGAAACAAACCGAAACAAACAAAAGGAAGAGCTGCACTGGGAGGAGGAAAAACGCTATAGTTACCACAATAACCATTTCTCCTTCCAAAATGTGAATCTGTCTAACAGAATGTTCTACAATTTGGTCCTTAAAACACTTTTCTTTTTGAAGACCACGGATGAGTTGCTTGAAAAATAACTTACATATGGAGCAGAAATCTAAGACGTGTCTAATGCCAATCTACGCTTTTCCAATCCATTTATGACAGCAAGAGTAATGAAACACAGTGTGGTAAAGTCAGGAATGTGTCACTGTACGCCGACACATTTGCTGTGCTTCCCCCAATACTGCCATTCTCTAGTTGCGCGTTTTTTCTATAAAAAGCCTTTAAGCCTGTGAATCCATAACATAGTTGATGGTTAATGGGAAGTGCTTAAGTGCTGTGAGGACTGGAAATTACAGAATTATCTTCTCCTTGTATTTTGAGAACAAGTTCCTCAATAAGGTTCATGTGTTTGAACAGGAAGGGTGCCAAAGTCCAGGATGGGTGTGGAGGGTGTAGGAGGTGGAGCCTTGCTAGAAGGGATAACTACCCTATTTAATTATTAATATAGGCTGCTTTCCCTATGCCAATATTGGCTGCAGCTTTCCGCCATTCAAGAAGATGAGTCGGTTTGAGATTTTTTTATGAGTTATGCTGGCTGTCATTATAAATTTGTATGCTGTGCATTTCTGGTGATATTATACAGAGAGAAGTCACAGTGGCATTTGGCAAAACCCATTCAAGGCACATCTTACTGTTAAAAAGCAGAGAATGTAGCTGCAAAACATGTCAAGGAAGGTCTCTGCTTCTTCGCAGAAAGGACCTCATTTCCGTCCCCATCACGTCTTCTCTTGTTTTCTGCACTATTATTATATTGAAGAAACTGAAGGAACATCCAAATCCCTTAGGGCCGAGCAGCTTTCACATAAATGTATGCAGGAAATCTTTAGCTGAAAAATAGACTGTTACACGGTAACATAAGAGGGGGCAGATAACTTAGCGCCTCATCGTGTGGGCAGCGTTAACAAAGCTATTCAGGAGTCCATAAAGGACATAGACGTAACTGAAGTCTCTTTGCTCTCTTTCTCTGGGGAAATACGCTGTAAACTACACGTCTCACTGTCTGATACATCGTCCACACACTGTTGTGATATTTTTGCCCATTTCTTTATTTTATTCATTTAATTCTTAAAAAGTTTACAGGCAAAATATGTCAGTCAATTTTCTTCACAATGGCAAAACACTGAATTGTGTTAATAGGAACCATTTGTCCAACTCTTATTCCAAAATATATTCACATTCCTTTTTGCAGTGCTTACCCATAAAAACAAAGCAAGCATCATGTCACCCATTATGACTATGTGTGAAATTATCTGCCCTCTTTAAACAGTGATAGAGTGGAAATTGCTGCATTTAGAACTCTGTAAAAGTGGAGCTGGAGAGATGGCTAAGGCTTTAGGAGCACTGGCCATTTTCCTGGAAGACTGAGTTCAGGTCCCAGCACCCTCGTGGTCACACACCACCATCAAATTTCCTGTTCCGGGGGATCCCAAAACCCCTTCTGGCATCTTCAGGCATCTCATGAGTGAACCAGAGTTCCCACCACTCCTACCAATGCTGACCACCCTGGCAGCTGCAGTGACTGCAGTACACAGCACGGTAAAGCCGGCGTTCCAGTGGAGGCAGGTCCAGGAGCTATTCAGTGAGAGTTCCTGCTTCCATGTATGACATCCAGAGCCAGGACAGAAGATACCACATGTCCAGCAATGACAGCCACACACAAGAAACCACTGTGTTACATCACACACACACACACACACATACACACACACACACAAGAGCATGCATAGACAGAGTCATATACAACAGACACACTCACACACAAAGAAGAACACACATAGACAGAGACATGTGCATCATACACATACAGAACACACATACGCAGACAGATGTACATCTCATACACACATAGAAGAACACATATTGACAGAGCCATCTATGTATCATCTATGTATCATCTATCTATCTATCTATCTATCATCTTTATCATCTGTCATCTATATATCTATCATCTATTTATCTATCTCCTGTATCATCTATCATCTATATCATCTACCTATATCATCTATCATCTATCTATGTATCTATCATCTATCCATCTATCATCTATGTATTTAGCTATCTCTGTATCATCTATCTATGTATCATCTATATCATTTATCTATCATATATGTATGTATCTATCATCTATATATATATATATCATCTATGCATCATCTATATCATTTATCATCTATCATCTAACTATAATCTATATCATTTATCTACCATCCATAATCTATATCATCTATCCTCTAGATCATCTATCATCTATATAATCTGTCATCTATCTATCATCTTTGTATCACCTATATCATCTATCTTCTATCTGTCATCTACATCATCTATCTATCTATCTATGTATCATCTCTATCATCTATTTATCTATCACACCTGAGTTAAATTCTTTTTTAAAGTATTTTATTTATTATTTTTACTATTTTTGTGTATGTGTGTGCATGCAAGCATGCCCATGTTGTGCAATGTCCACAGTAGTCAGAAGAGAAGTCAGCTCTCCCGAATCTGGGGATGTGGACAGCTGCTCGCATCCCTGTGGGTGCTGGGACAAGAACCTGGGTCTTCGGCCAGAGCAGTCTGTGCTGTTATCTATAGAGCCACCTTTGCTCCCTCACCTCTGGTAAATTCTTCAGGAAGGTTTCCTTGATTTGATTTTCACATACCCTGCTGACTTTACAGTCCCAGGAGTTTATAGGCAACCTGGTCTCCTCCCACAAATAAGATGTTGTGTGATACTGTATGGTGTGTGATTTTAAATCATCTTAACAAAAGTTAAAAGAGGAAACCTTGACTGAAGATTTTCTGCCATCCGATTGGCTTGTGGGTGAGGAGGGCCAGACCACCATGGGAGGGTCTGAGCTGGATTAGAGGGGAGGGGCACGGCCTTTAGTACCCCACTCCAGAGGCAGAGGCAGAGGCAGGCAGACCTTTGTGAGATCAAGGCCAGCCTGGCTGACATCATGAATTCCAAGTTGGCTTGACTCCAGGGAGACCAGTCTCAAAAGATCAGATGAAAGGGGAAGTAATGGCCAAGAAGCTGGACAGCCACATTTCCTGATGGCTGATGCTTATGAGATAATCCCTGGGCCTCTGTCAATTGTAGACTTCAGCCTGGAGGGTGAGATGGGCCCAGAGGTTGAGATGGACCCTTCTCCCCTACAATTCTCCCCAATCAGTGGCTAGGACCCAGAGCCTTGTAAATGCGGGGCCAAAAACATTCATTCTCATTTTTCTTCTAAATTTAAGGCATAATAGCAACTATGGACTTTCCCAGGTTTACTTCTGTGACAACGAAATATTCTCTTTCATCTCTCATAGTCCAGCTCTGCTGATCACTGTCACGAGTGCCTGTCTTACAGGAAGATGACATAAACATTTTCCACATCAAAAATTCAAGCAGTCATCTTCTAAGTATTACCAGAAAAGATTTAAAAATTTTATGCTTCCGAGGAACATGACCCTCTGAGCCAGGTTCTGTGTCGAGGGCCAGTTTCTTGAACTAAATTCAACTCTAGCTATAGCATGTTTGCATGTCTGCAAGGTCCAAAGACAGCACTGTCAGTGGCACAGTTGCTCAAGGCCACCCTCTGCAATGGAAAATGACGTTCTTCTGTCCTTCCAAATTCTCTGAGTGGGTTGCACACTAACCTGAGAGAAAACAGATTTATACAGAAGAAAAGTCTAAATATCAATGGCAGGCTTGGGGTCATTCTGTAGAAAAGGAGGTACACACAGAAGGCAATGTGATCTGAAAGGATTCATCCTTTTTCATGCCCATCTAATCTCCCTATCCTATTGCATAATGTATTTTTCTCCATCGATGAGATTCATGGTGAACCCCTACCCTCAAGACTTAAGGACCATCATTAAATAGGGGCCAGAAGAACCATGAAAGCCTGCAGCCAGAGAGAACCAGAGTCAAACAGTATCATATGCACATGACAGGAACTGCGCACTCACAGCACCTGTCTGTACAAGACCTGAACTATAACAAGCTGATTAAGATTCCAAAATGAACATGGGCCGCTTCTTGCCGCCCCACCCCCAAACTGAGAATCCATGGAGAGCTGATGATTCCCGGGGTGTGAGAGTCAGTTTTCTTTAAGGTATGCCCTCCTACAGCTGGTCTGACCCCCAGGAATCAATGACAAACATAAAGTAGACTCTCAAGGCTATTCCATGACTTTTCTGCAGCAGTGACAAGACACCATGACTTTGGTAACTGAGAGAAGTAGAACGTGTAGGTTCATGATTCTGGAGGGGCCAGTCAGAACAAAAAGTTGACAGCTCGCATATCTCATCAACCTCAGGAAGCAGAGAGACACTGGAAGTGGGATGAACTTTGCACTCTCAACGCCTGGTCATCATGAGGCACATCATCCAGCAGTAAGACTGTGACAAGACACCGTGACTTTGAGATTCTGATGCCCACTTCTGACCTCCATGCCCAATGAACAGTTAGGGTGCACTTGCACACGTGCATTCCAAATATGTACATAAAATACAAACCAGTCAGTAAACTAAATTATAAAATAGAAAGGCCAATCTCTGTGGCAACTGGGTCAACCTGGTCTACATAGTGACATCCAGGACACAGTCTGCTATGAGGAGACTGTCTTAAAAAGACCCAAAACCCCACAAAATAAACTAAAAAAAAAAAAAAGATTTCTCAGAGAATTCATAAATAGAATTTAAATGCTTATTGATCAATAAGATTATTTTTTCCCTTCCACTCAGAAATTATTTTCAATCAATTTCTTAAGTCATCACATAGAATTTCATTATGACATTTTCATATCTATGTATCAGTACTTTGTCAATTATCACCACTGATGAAGGAATTCCTAATCAATGGACTCTTTGCAATGTTTGGTCTTCAGCAAAACACACACATTCAGTTTTCTTCCTGATGCAGGTACCTTGATTCATGTAGGTGTGTTTAATTTGTAGCTGCATATTTCCTCTAATATTTATTTATCCTCATTTTATGTGTCTGAGTGTCTTATCTTCCTGTGTTCATGTATCCTGCATGCATGCAGCACCCTCACTTTCAGAAGAGAGCACCCAATTCTCTGAACCTGAATGAATGAATAATTGTCAGCCTCCATGTGGGTCCTTGGCATGGTCAACCGATACTCCTGACCCTGGACCATCTCTCCAGCCCCATTTTTTTTTCAGAGAAGCACATGGCTTCAAGAAACAGCCCTGAATAGTCATAAAGAAATGTACTTTGTGGTACATATTCATTTTAAGGTTCTGCATGCTAAGCCCCACAAATATCTGTGACTAACTATAAAATAAGCCTGTTTATGGCTCTCATTTCTGTACTTAAGTTATGAAATCATATCTGAGACACTAGAATGAAAATGGTATCTTAATTGGGGGAGGGGGCAGTGTCTTCCTGCATCCTCTGCTGGCCTGGAACTCACTATGTAGATCAGGCTGACCTCAATCTCACAGAGAGTCACCTGCCTCTGCCTCTCCGGGGTAGGAATTAAAGACATGTGTCTATTTTTATTTCTTTTATTGTGTTTTGATTTGTCTTGTGCACATCTGCCTGAGTGGGGATATGTCCACACCCGCATGCCTGTGTGGAATGCCAGAGGGCAACTTGCTGAAACAGGTTCTGTCCTGCCTCCAGCTGGGTCCCAGAGACTGAGCTCAGGTCATCAGGCTTGACTCCTTTCCTCTCAGAAGCATGCTCTTCCTGACCTGTTGAATGAAAATCTTTAAAATACCAAATAAACACAATCATCTTGTTCTCAACTATTTTTTTCCAAAAAAGAAATGAACATTGAAGGGTCATTATTTATGTGCACAGTAGATTCAAGATGATCCAACCTGCCAGAAAAGGCAAATTATTTATTGTGTATCATTACTTCCATGCACAACCAGTTTACTTAGTTTTATGTTTTGGAACATTTGCCTAGATGGTTTTCTTTCAAAAATAATTCTCAAAATAAAATTTTAAAGGAGTGATAGTGATTGGGAGAAAATTCTCATCAAAGCACCAAGAAACAGTTGTTTCTTTGTTTCTCTACATATTAAGTAAAATAAGTCCTGGTATTTGAGCTTGGAAGGAGATGGGTGTTGAGAACGTGAAGCTCAATCAAGCCTGAGGTTACATGAATTCTCCCAAGGGCAGTGACTGAAGCAACCAGGTGCAGATGAAAAAATGTATTCAAGGCTAGTAAGAAAAGAGAAAAGTATACGACCAAGCTAGATTGTGTGTGTGACTTTTTAAAATAATGTGCTGTGCTATTCACAGTGAGTATGTTCTGCTCCCATGAATTCCTCTATCAAGATGTTGACATAATTTTATTGATCCACATGTCAAACTACTTGAGAAAAATGAATTATTTAGGGTCTGTGTTTTGATTTTTTGTGCAGATGAAAATAGGCTTCATCTCCGTTTTTTTCCATTGTGTCTCAGAAATACCATAACTTTATCTCAAAAAGAAAAACAATCTTTATATCACTAAATAATAGTTGTAGATTACCAAGGCATATCAGAGTTTGCCTCATGCTTCCAGAAAATGAATAAAATTACTGAAAATTGCCCTGTAATATTTAGCTCAGAGTTTTGATGAAAATCAGCCTTCTCTCCCATCCATAAATTTAGGACTGCAGTTATAGCAACAAACCATGACAGCATCAAAAGAATTCATTTATATGAGTATTTTCAATATTTCAAAATTGCATACCAGAAAACATAACCCAAACCGAGAATTGTTTGGGAATAGATTTATAAAATAATATCACATGATCTAAATTAATATGCTCGGCACCCTCTGTGGACTGACCACACCAACACAGTCTTAGTTTTATTCATTTACCTGTATATTTACTGAAGAAGCTCAGTAACAACAGAAAATCCACTTTGACTCAAGTAGCCCTGACATCGAGTTATGTCTAATGTGCAGAGGGGTCAGTTCTGGAGACTGTACCTCATTCTCTCAATGTGACCCCCTTCCGTCCCCAGAAGAAGGACATTCTGTAATATTTTATGTTTCCATTGGCTTCTGGGTTGCTGTAATTAAACGTGGACCAGGAGCACCTTGGAGAGAAAAAGGATCATTTCAGCTCACAGGTAAGAGTCCATCCCGGAGCGAATCCCATAGTGGGCCCGTCTTTCCTCTATCAGTTCTATCAGGAAGATACCTCCTCACAAGCCGATTGATTAATTCAATAGCAATATGATCTGTGTTAGGTGCAAATCTGTGGCCCATGCAGAAGACATGGGTCCCAATGCTCCTCTCCTGAGTCCTGTGAATATGATTTTTTCTGCCTCCTTTTCTCTGTGGTCCCTTAGTCCCAGTTGTGGATGAGATCTCAGGCCTTTTATTCTCAGTATTGCAAGCAGTGAGGCATTAGCGCTGGCCATATGTGTCATGAAGTCACAGGAGCTGTGATTACCTTCACAAATCCTGCATCGGATCAAACCAGAAAATGTCCCCATGGGGATGGTGTGTGTATTTGAATGCCCTGGTATATGAACACTTGTTCCCCAGAGGAGCAGGTTCGCCTTGATGAAGTGGAACCTGGTACCCATATGCATTTGGGCCGCTATAATTGGACTTAGTGAAAAGACAAACAAAACCAGATATGAAGTTCAGAAGGGTCACATTTGGAGGGTATTTGGGGTGGAGGGGGAAACAACTGATAATATATTCATGTTAGTTGTGACCATGGCGTGCCAGCTGTGACTTCCCCCTGAAGGTTCTGGATTACAAACGAAGGGTCTAGCCTAGCCTGTTTGCACTCATTTCTCCATGAGAATTGTACCGTTTCTTGTATCTAGGAGTCAGGACATCCCTGTGCCGTCAGGGAAAATGAATTACAACGCTCCCAAGAACAGGAACTCCGGAATATCAGGGTGCTCAGTCCTTCCTATGAACTCTTATGAATTCACAGGCGCCACTTGAGGTAACATAGAATGCGAAACAAAATACAAATACTATGTAAATAGGGGTCTCCTCCCATTTGGGGGATTAATGGTTTGTTAGGGGCTAAGTACATATAATTTAATATTTATTATTGTTCTTTCTCTTTTTCTTTATCCATTTCCTCCTCCTCCTCCTTCGCATTATTATTATTATTACTGTTTTTTGAGCTCACAAATGTACAGTGAAATTACACATTCACTATGGACAACTGAGCTCCAGTTCCCAAACACCCACCTTTCAGCAGGGTGTTTATTCCACACATGGAATTATGCCTTTGTGTGTGGAACACTCAGAGAAAATATGCATAGCCTTGGCTAACTTAAATTAAGTTTTCCTTCTTCCAGTGATTTCTTTGATCATCACT
The DNA here is from genome assembly GCA_035773235.1 of Eospalax fontanierii. Lineage (NCBI taxonomy): Eukaryota > Metazoa > Chordata > Mammalia > Rodentia > Spalacidae > Eospalax > Eospalax fontanierii. The sequence continues at coordinate 2,065,220 of JAJHUQ010000048.1, read as the reverse complement.
TCCTTCTTCTGTTTCTTTCATCCTTCCTGTCTATGTAACTGTTTCCAGCTGTTCCTTCCTTTCTTCCTTCTTTCTCTCCCTCTCACTCCTTGTCCCTGCCCCTTCCCTCTTGCTGTGGTGATTGAACCTGGGGTCTAGCTCCTGCCAGCACACATCTTTAGCATTCATGAACAATCTCAGCCCATGCTCAGGTTTGACTGCGAAAGGGGCTGGACAGGAGCATTGTTGGAATCCACATGCTGTTGTTAGAGAACTAAACACAGGTGTTGATTTGTATGTTTATGTATATATTATGATCTACCCACTTATATATCATCTATGTGTCCACCTATTGTCTGTACATTTCCCCTGTACATCTATTATCTATCTACCATCTATCATCTATCTATATTTTATCTATCTATGAATTATTGGTCTATTTCTGTATCTATCTTCTCTGTCTATCTAGGATTTATTTATTCCTCATCTATCTATGATCTACCTGTCTCTCATCTATCTATCTGTAATCTATCTATCTCTCATCTATCTCCTATTTAGCTATCATGTCTCTGATATATCTGTGTCTCTATCATCTATCAATCATCTATCTATCACTCATCTATGTATTATCTATCATCTATCATCTATCTCCTAGCTAGCTAGTGATCTAGCTCTTGTCTATTTATCTCTCATGGATCTATGTATCTATCATTGGTCAATCATCTACAGCTCTATCTATGATCTATTTATCTATCATTTATCTCTGAACTAGCTAATGATCTAGCTATCATCTATCTCTCATGTATCTATCATCTATCAATCTATCTACCTACCTATAATCTATCATTATCTCCTAGCTAACTAATGATCTAGCTATTATCTGTCTCTCTTGTATCTATGTATCTATCATCTATCAGTCATCTATCTATCTATCATCTATGTATCTTACCATGCAATATCTTGAATAGTCAAGATTTTTGACAGTGCAATGGTTTCATCAACAATATCTACCATTAGGCTCTACACCACTGAGTACTTGTGCTAAGCACCTGGTGCTCCATAGGAGATTATCAGACTTTTAGATTATGGATCCTTGTAGGAGAAAGCATGTCTTTCTGGAGTTTGTCTTTTAGATTCTCAGCCTCACTCAGCTTCTGGTTCTCTTATTTTGTTTCAAGTTTGTCATTGTTGAAGGAGCAGTTACACTTCTGCCCTTGCTATCCTGCCTGCTAACCACAAGTCCACCTCATGATGGACTTGCACTCTGCAATCATAAGCCCAAGTAAGCTTTGTCCCTTACATGACTTCTGGGCATGTCGAATTACAGGCACAAAAAAGTGACTAATAAAGTCTAAGAAATATTCTAATTTGTGCATATTTTTGCCAATCATCTTCCTCTGTTGATACAGTGTGTGTGCGTGTTGCATGTGTGTGTGTATTAGTCTGTGCTTGTGCACATGTGCATGCATGTGTGGTGCAAACTCTTTGTTGGTATGCTCATCTTCATATATGGGTGTGGATGATGATATGGGGGGTCAGAGGACAGTCCATGGTGTTGGAGCTTCAGTCTGAGACAAGCTCTTTCACTGGCATGGAACATGGCTTGGAGCAGCTGGGCCCCAGTGAAACCCAGAGAAGCTCCTGCTTCTCCTTCCCATAGATGACAGGGCCCTGCTGGCTATCACCTCTGGCTTTGTAGTCAGTTCCAGGCATCAAACTAAAATCTGCATCCTTGTTAAGCACACACTTTACCCACTGAGCAATGTGCCCAGAATCCTCTCCCGGATGTCTACACCTGTGCAATGGGTTCAATGTGGAATCAGTGGGACCTTGTACAGATGGGATAGAAATGGCATCATATGCCCTTACATTAGAAATAACCGGTCTCCAAATCTCTCCCTCTTCTAAATAATATAACAATAGCATATAATTCACTTATATGAATTTCTTGGGATTATTCATCTAATATTTTCATTCTGTTTAGAAATATTAAGCTTACTTCTATAATATGTAGCTTACCTAATTGATGAGACTAGAGTCGATGTTGTATTGATTTATCTGCTCAAATTTCATATGTAGTAAGCACAATACACAGAATCCAAACATAGTCTACCTGCATAAATTACTCCAGAGAACTAACCTGTCTTCTTTTCCCTCTAAAAGGCATTGCTTGGTAACAGATCCAAGGAAGTTTTCTATATCAATACGTGATACAGAATAGCTTGTCCAAAATTGTTTCCTAATTCCCCTCAGCTATAATTTCCTAATAATGGATAAACCAGACATGGCAATTTTTTCCTAAAGTAATGACTGGAAAATTACATTTCTTTGTTTTTAATTTTCATGAGTTTCATTATGGGCAAATTAGAATTTAACTGCCTATTTATTGAAGTTCGTGGGTTTCTACATAATGGAAAATGTGACTACTATGTTGTATCATGTTTCTTGTAAACCCAAGGTCCTTTTATTTGCTTGTTTTTAATTGAATGAATTATGTAAAATAGATCACTCAATGAAACTTATTTGTTTTTATTTTCTAAGCAAATATTGATATTCTAAAGGTGTCTAGCTTGTTCCTTAGGGGGAAGAAAAGCACATACGTGGGCATAAACAATTGCAGGTTATTTTGTTCAATGTTGACACAAAATATATGGCATTGATTTGTAAATGTAATTTCCCTCAGAGTTATAGGTGAAACTTTTCTTGAATGCGGGAAAAGTTCCTTGCTAGACAAATACGTCATTTCTGTTTTGTTTAGTTCTCAGAGCCTGGCTCACAGTGTCTCCCCATGGCCTGGTTGGTCTAAATTGCACAAAGATCAGCCTGCGTCTGCCTCCCAAGGACTAGGATTCAAGGCATGGACCTCCATATAAAGTTCACATTTGTTATGTGTGAATGGGCAGATATGTTACAAAGCTAGGTTACTCAGCTTAGAGTTGCATAATCCTGTCACACCAGAGAAAGATTTGAAATTCCAAGGTGTGCCTTCTACTTATGTTATGTCCAACTGATGTCTATAGTGAATATTACAGAAATTTCATTTAGAATATTAGAAATAAGTCACATTATGGATCACTTCTGCATATAGGTTTAGTCAAGATGACATAGGTGAGACACATCAATAAGGTATTAGCAAATTGTGTTTGGAATGGATGTACTTATTAAGCAATTGCTGATGAATTTGATGCACTATAAACCTTTTATTCTACTTTTTATTCTACTTACTTTCAGTAAGACTTTATTTCCATTTTAGTTACACGTATACATGTGTGTCTCTGGAGTGCGGTATCAGAGGCTCACTTACTGTGGAAAGCTGCAAATTCTGGGTGCATTTTTACATCTGTTGTGACTGAGGCGATGTCAGAGTGTGTGTGTGTGTGTGTGTGTGTGTGTGTGTGTGCGCGTGTTTGTGTGTGTGTGTGGGCACACACACACATGTTTGTTTAGACAGAGACTATGCTATTAGCTGTCATTCTCCCTTCCTGTCTTACAGTTTGAGGCAGAGTCTTTCACTGAACCTGTGACTTACCATTGGGTAGATTGGTGTCTATTCCTCCACACACTACATTAAGTTTGCCCTTGACTGGCCCTGGAGGGTGTCATTTGGGTGCTAAGGATCTGACTCAGTCCTTCCTGGTGGTATGGTAAGCACTTTACCCATGGAACCATCCCCCAAGACCCTGAATCATTCTCTTTTAATCTTGCAGAATGGCAGCTATTTTATTATGCATTGAATTCTGTGCCTCGTGGAAATATAAAGCGGCTCACAGACCATGGATAATGTAAACAAACCATCCTCTTAAGTAGAAAACAGCTACAGGACATGACGAGACCCATCCTCAGAATGTGCCGTTTTTCTCTACGTATGACCTGGTCTAGATCCCAAAGGAAGTGGCCTGTATTGGAAAGTGTTCAACTCTTAATGTGACTTCACCAGAAAGAGCTGGAGGGTGTTGGATGCAGGAATTTACTGTGTACAATTCTAGGTTAAACCACTGACCACGGGGTGTTATGGTGTGGTTTTGGAAACAGTGTTTTGTGTCAGTTAAAGTAGTTTAAATCATCTTCTACCTTTTCTATTTGCCCTCAAAGTATTGTGATCAGGAAAAAGGAAATATATATGATATGAAGGTTTTATCTCTAAAATATTGAAATAATACTAATTTTTTATAACAATGTTAAAATGTTTGGCAGGGAAATTCCAGTAGAAGTGTCAGGCTTTTTGTTAATTACAGAGTTTTATCTCTATATAGATGGAACCACACTACACCACATACACATGAAAGGAACTTTTCTATTTGTCCCTTTCTCGTTATGTGGTACAACTACAGGGAGGGGAGGGGGAAGAGAGAGAGAAAGAGAGGATATGTTTGATGACATGACACTTGAAAGAACCCAATATCTTGCCTTTTTTGACTTACGGATTTGTCAAGTGCTCTGCTACTGATATGTGGCATAGCCACATTTTAAATTTTGTTTCATAATTATCTTGTGAATTCCATTTCTGGTCAGAACATGTGAAAAGCTTTCTTGATGGAGTGCTTCCTGAATACATAGCTTCTTGATGGACAGTAGCATTTTTCAGCAACATGTTCATGGTTTTGATGGCATGATTTCCTTTTTTGCATTTTAAATGGAACTTCGTGTATTTCAAGCTGAACATTTCAACCTTAATCAGCTTTAGACTCCCTTCCCCATCAACATCCCATCTCGTAGCCCCTCAGTGGGAATTTGTGCATTCTGCCATCTGTGTCCAAGCCTGTTGTGTCCTTAATGTCTGCAGATTCATGAGGAGGAGCTGATCTTCCTAAAGCAACCAACTCCAGAATGGCTGACTGGATTCTTTTGTCTTTCTTGGGGACAGACAGAATTAATTCTTGTGTGCAGGGTATATTTATATTTAAATATGGATATATTTTACATGTTTCTATCTCATATTAATGTGTATTCATGCTTAAGGTGCACTTGTAAGTATAATTTCTTTATCAAGTTTAAAACAAAAACTAGTTCTACAGCTTTGGTTCTGGGTGTGCTTTTTTGCAAAGGCAGATGCTTTACTGACTTGATGCCCCTACGTGTGTGGTTATTTTTTAAATTGCTTCTGGCTCCAATCGTATTCTTTTAAATATAAGGAAATTGGTTCTCTCAGAAAGAAGATGTAAGCCATTAGGTCTTTCAATGCAGCTAAATTGGAAGAGAATGTGCCTGGCCCAGCATGAACATGTGCATTCAAGGTTTTTCAATTCCATGGAGCAGAGAATGTTGCCAATGCAATGAGTGACCTCGTCCTTTGTACACTCAAACCTGGCCATCTGTGAACATTTCCATTCCTGGATAAGTAACCTTTTACTTAAATCCTACTTAATTTTCAAAGTCCGGTATTGATATATTATATTAGAAAGCAAGATTGGATTGTACAGTTGAAACTTAAAAATCTGGCATTCAATATAACAATAATATAGTTTTTAATTTTTAGTCATCTTTGGAAAAAAAAAATATCTTACCAGGTATGGATGACAAAGGACATCTAGATTCCTGAAATGTAAGCAGTTATCATTTACTGATTCAAATACTCAACTAATAATATTTTATTTGCATAACATAAGCAGATCAAGAAATGCTGTTGGAAGTGCTTTGGGGAGACACACCACAAAAGACAGAAGTTGTTTGGGACTCACTGTACATATGAACATATACATGCTATGTGCATAGCAACTCACTCAATATACAGAACTATACGTGTTCACTGTATGTATGAAACTATACAAGTTATGTACATAGAAACTCCCTGTACATATGAAACTATGCATGTTATATACATAAAGACTCACTGGACATATGAATCTATACATGCTATGTACACAGAGACTCACTGTATATATGAAACTATACATGCTATGTGTATAGACTCATTGTACATATGAACTTATACATGCTATGTACATAGAGACTCACTGTATATATGAAACTACATGTGCTATGTAGATAGAGACTCATTGTATATATGAAACTATACATGTTATGTACCTAGAGACTCACTATATATATATACCATGGTATAGAGTTCCATGGTTTGCAGGGAGATGTCATCTTAGAAAACAAAATAGTACATATGAATGTGATGTATTACCTGGGGAACATATCCTGTGGGGATTCCAAGTCTTGTGAAACTATACATGCTATATACATAGAGACTCACTATGTATATATACCATGGTATAGAGTTCCATGGTATCTGGGTTTGCAGGGAGATGTCGTCTTAGAAAACAAAATAGTACATATGAGTGTGATGTATTACCTGGGGAACATATCCTGTGGGGATTCCAAGTCTTGTCCATGTCTACTCCTTGAGAGTTGCCAATGTAGATCACATATTCAGGATGAAATGCATCTCTAGTCAATACCAATGTACTGATGGGTCCATTTCTCAGTGTTTCATGTGTGTCTTTCACATTGCTACAGTTCCTCTTCATCACTTGAGGTGGGGTATCTTGAACCCCCATAGGGGTTTTCAATTTACTATATCATCAGGGATGACCATCAGGGATGGATGTACTTGCCTCTGCTTCCTGAGAAATGGGATTATAGGTCTGTCCCAGATTTCTGTGCTGTTGAGGATGGAAGAAGGTTTGCTTAAGGCCAGCCAAGCACTTAACACACTGAGCTAAGTCCTGAGTCCTGTGTATGTGTTCGATATGTCTTGCTTTTTCTGGGTGTCTGATATTTTTATTGGAAATTTGACACAATCCAATAACCAATAGACATCAAATCTATGGTAATGACAGTGAGTGCTCTGATTCAAATTCTTTTTAATGCTTTACATTTTTTCTGAAAAAATACTTCTATTCTGCATATCCTTGATGTTCAGGAAGATGGAGATGTAGCTAATTATTTTCCCTGGCTTTAATTGCTGTCTTCTGTAGTTGTTGAACATTTCTGCCAGTGGCTTTTGATGAATACCCCTAAACAAAAAGTCCATTTCACGGGGTAAACCTTATGTCCCAGGACAGAGGGCTGACACTGCCCTGCTGGGACCTGGAAAATGGGGACAGCTCACAAGCATAGGGAGCAGCTTATAAAAATACCTTGGAACTTGGAAGAGTGATATAAAAGAAAGACCCTCCATGCATTACAAAAATTCAACCATGTTTATTAAAAACATGAGCCATGGACGGTTCATTATCAGAAGGCTGAGAATATGTTTTTGTTGAGTCATATCAGGTATTATTTGGGAACTAAGGAGTTCTGGAAGTCTGTATTGTGCAATGACTAATGATATCATACAGTTTTTATGGTAAGTGGCTGGCATCAAAGGGTGCCACCCAGAGCCTTGATCTGCAGACCACACTGTCCTGGAACTTATGAACCTCTTGATGAACTGCCCAACTGCTGGCATTTTTGGAGTCAGCCACCTCTTAAGAATTCTCTATTTAGGTAAAGGACAAATCCTATTTGTTGAGGATGTAATGCCACACCAAGATTCAAGGACACTATTGCACACATTATACCACAAATGTCAGGTTCAACCATGAAGGGCTACACTAACATCTGAGGGTCTCTGTTTTGGGGGCCACTGGAAGAGTCTAGGGACAACTGAGAGTTGGGGCATCATGAGAATGCTTGGTTATTAGAAGATCCTATCCAGGAGATTATGCACCCCAGTCTCTGTCTCTCTCTTTACTCTCTCTCCCTCTCCCCATATTTTTTCTTTGGTAGTTTATGTGGTTATTTGAGGTCTTCATGCAATGATTTGCCCCTTCCAGTAGGGTTTGCCTGAATCTTTCAGCAACCAGCCTGTGAGCTCAAGAATCCTCCTCTCTATGTACAGATAATCACCTGAAGTACCAGGTCTCTGCCTTGTGTGTGCAACGTGCTAACTCACTGTAGTGTGACTAATACATATACCATTGCAGAATTCTGCATAAATCCTGCAGCATGCAACAAAAGAGTGAAGAGTGGTCAGTGTTGGCCTCCTGTACCACCCATTGCAATACCATAATTATATTTAATCTTTGTGCTTTTTCCTGTGTGACCTTATCAAATAGCAAAGAATCCTGTAACAGACTGAAATGCAGAATATTCCAGATTATTCTTCAAAGGCATCTTGTGGGTGGGAAACAAGTGTGGTGGATTCTAATTTGAGTTGCAGTTTACCTGAACTCTGCAAAAAGCAAGATCCTTCCTTCTCATGCTGTGGACTGAAATTTGAAAACCAAAATACAGGATGAATTTGAATAGACATGCTCTTTGCCCCCATCTATTTATAGTGTGTCACAATTCCTCCTAATTTCCTTAATGTCAAAAGTTCAGCTCCAAACTCCCTGAGAATTGTGTAAAATCTTAATTACTGGGCCAGAAGGCAAACTCAGAAACTTACAAGCTAGTATTGCATACTTTAGTGACTCTATTTATTGAGAATCTATTCCTTGTTAATGTGTGAACTTGTCAATAAGGGGAAAATACACGTTGAGTGATATTTCATCTATAGAACCCATTTAATTTTGCAGATTCAAACATAGCCTGATGCAGCATGGAGTTTTGAGTTGAGGTTTCTATTGATAAATCACACTTGTTTCTATAGTGAAAATTATTATAATATATATTATATATTATATATTACATACATAATACTTCGTATACTTTCAGATATAAGAAAAGATTATTGGAAAAGTAAAATTAATGGCATAAGAGCTTAAAAGCATTGTGAACTTCAATTTCACTATAACAACCTCTGAAAATATTGAAGAAGCCGGAATCTTGGAAAGCAAAGGAAGGTTATATCAAGGTCAACCTGGTCTACATTGGGATGTCCATACTATCTGGGGCTACAGGGAGACACTGTCTAAAAATAGGAAAGAAAGGATAGCAAGTTGAAGAAAATGCTTCAAAGATAAGAACGTGTAGCACTCTTGCAAAGGACCAAGGTTCAGTTCCCAGCAAGCAGATGGCAACTCACAACTGTGCAGAACTCCAGTTCCAGGAGATTCAGTGACCTGTGCTTTACTCTGAAGGCATTACATGTATGTGGTAGACATCCATACATGCAGGCAAAACATACACATAAAATAAAACCAAATAAATGATTTTTAAATTATTTTAAGAAACAAGAATAAGATTTACTCATTGATAGATAGGTCCTCCCATATTACTGTTATGCCCAGAGACGGCTCCTTGAGAACCACCACTCCAGAGTGTATACAAAAAAACAAAGAGCCTTTATTCAAGCTTAAGCTTGGTCACCCAGACCTCACCAACACAGTGGATCCATTCTGGAGCCCCGAGCAGAGAGATTAGGAGTGTTTTATAAGTTTGAGATAAAGGAAGCTGCGGAATAACAGTGTTACATTCTGTTTGGTTATAGGAGCCCGTGCACCAAGCATATTTTAAATTAATTGGTTGTAATATATATGCCAAAATTGGTTAATAGAGGTTCGGAGGTCTCTTATTGATGGGTACTGCCTTCAGGGCAAAGGAATGTGTTGTCTATTATTCAAACCTTTTGCTAGTTTTTGTTTTAGCCTTATTTAATCTTGTGGCCTTGTGACTGCTTAGAAGGAGCAAAGAACAAGATGGAGTTATATTTATCCATTTTCTTACATCCTATAGCCACGCACTTCACAGAGCAAGGAGAGCAGTTAATTTACAGATACTGTGTTGAGAAGGGATTCCAGGGGTCCCACAATTACAAGTTGTTCAGACAGGATGTGTATGATCCTAATCCTGCTAACATCAATTCCATATGGATGGTATTATGGGTATGTGCCATGTCATATATATAAATACCTGCTGGCCTGGAACTCGCTGTGTGGGCCAGGCTGGCCTCAATTTCACAGAGTTCCCATGGCCTTTCTCTCCCAGGTGTGGAGATTAAAGGCATGTGCTGCTAGCTTCCAGGCTAGGCCAGTTGGCTGAGAACGGGCAGGCCACAGCACCTGACGTCCCTTTGCTTCCCCATGAAGGCCCTCTCCTACCATGTGGAGGGGGCTGGGGCAATCCAAAAGAAGTAAGATTCGAGACTTGTGCCTGATCCCCCTCACCATTCTCTCCTGCTGGCCAGGAGACAGAGGACTGGGTGAGGGGGTGCGTCTGATGGTGCCTGTCACTCTACCACGAGAGAGAGCTACAGGTCATCACACATGCTGAGCCCATGCTCTTAACCTGAGCTATACCTTAACCCCTGAATTAAACTCCATGTGAACATTTCCTATGTAGCAGTGAGCAGGTGGAGGTTAAATTTCATGAGCAAATTTGTCACCCAGTGACTGGTAGAGGAAATTTCCCTTCACAAACCAGCAAATCCAGTTATGAACTCTGACACATTGTATCTAGTCAGCTTTGGCTTTTTAATTCTTCTTGACCTAGATAATTAATCTATCATTTTTTGCAGACATACCATACCTATTGGCTATTAAAAACTGATCACTTAATAATCAAGTAAATATAGCAATCAATATAATGTCTTTCCTTGAGTTAGTAAGGATTAATTTTCACATCTGGTGCATAAATGCTTAGCATTCATAGTTATCAGCAATGTTCTTTTAATTTCAAATTGGAAAATTTCTAGAAATATGACACAGGTGATAATTTTCTCTGTCCTCTTTCTCAGCTGTGGGGCATGGGCTGCATTTCTTTGATACTGACCGGAACTGTCCATTTTGTGTTTGGCTGTGGAAAGCTCCCCTTGGGCTCCTGTGTTTGGAGACCTGGTCTCAGTGGATGATATTGCTCCAGAAGGTTGTGGATAATTTCCTTGTTAGAGGTTCTCCAATGCTGGGGTCACGCTGTTGGATTCAAGGCTCTACACTGCTCTTTGATGGGACCGTACAGTTTAGTTAAAATTTAATTAAACTATGCCCCTTGAGCGGGAAAAGTAACTAATACAATTTGGTTTTTGTCTTCTGATTTTGGAATACTTGACTTTATGAGACATCTTAGGGTTAGAACCAACAAATCAAATAAAATTCATGTGTGTTGCATGAAGTCATATGGAAACAACCCCAATGTGGTTTGGTAGGATAATTTAAATAGTGTCTAAAAGTTTGTAACTAAGTTTGGCACAGAATGTGGAATTTGCCTGTTTAGGAGTCATGCTTACCCATTAAAAAGTTTAAGTGTTTAGATGGTTGGCATGTGTGGTATAAGTGAGGGGTGTACATATGGATGCGGGGTTACCTACGTGTGCCTGGACTTCAAAGGTCAATTTTGGAAGCCTTCTTCAGTCACTTTACACCTTGTCATGCTTTTGTTGAGATTGTCTTTAAACCAAAAGCTCATTGTGCAATAAACGGGCAAAACCCAAAAATCTGGTTCGTTCTAACCCCCAACCCCCAGTGCTCAGTTCACATGCAACAGTCAAGTTTGTTGTTCCCATGGGTTCTGGGTTCAAAAGTCAGGTCCCCATGATCATATGACAAGCATACTACCAAACCAGCCATATCTTCAGCCTAGGGACTTTGGGTTTTAGATGAGGAAAACTCAAACTGAAATCCTACCAATTATGCAAACTATTATATGTTTAAAGTCCATCTTTTAATTTATACAGATTAACAGAATATTTACAACTTCATGGTCTCTTGCAAGATATTTATTTTAATTTGCTCATTGAATGTATAATCATTGAACAAACACTATGTACATTTTCTTTAAATCTCCTTATTTTTTCCCCTGAAACAATAATGGGTTTTATATAGGGAAATCTAAACTGACATCCATTTACATGTTTCAAGGTGAAAAGAATTCTCTATCGACTTTCCATGGCAGGCAAGTGACACATATAAATGGAATCCACAACACGTATAGACATCTGCTTTCAAAACCATTTATGGGCAGAATTCATAAATACCAGATAAGTGTGAGTCCATTCAAGCTTTGTTTCCACCTTTAACTGAAGTCACTTTCTACTATCATGTTGAAAGAAGATATGTCTGGGACTCTGTCAGTGACATTTAAAATTAACTAAAGACAAGAATTAACTCTCATCATGATTAGTATAGCCTGTTAGGAAAAATAGCAACAGATTGACTCTTAAAAATTACAGTAACAGACACAATGAGTGTTGTTATTATGTTTGAGAAAAGGAAAAAGCATTTTGAGGTGTCTTATGTGATTATGATATACTCAGGTAAACTTAAATCTAAAGTAACAAAGTCAAGCCTTACCATTATTCAAATAGTTGGTATTTCATAGACCTGTCACACAGACACACACACACACACACACACACACACACACACACACACACACAAACATTGTTATCATAATTCATTGCCTTTTAAGCAAAGTTATTAGGAAACAAGCTTCACAATACAGAACATAGATATATTGGTCCAGTAAGTCATCCCTGACCACCGAGATTGCATGGCTAACTAAGAGGACACTGCCATGCCATCCTAGAGGCTGGCAATGGAAGGTCAAGGCCTGGACAGGGGAATGTCTCCACCTGGTTATCTGTCCATGCAGTGCCACATTCCCACACATGATGTCTCTGTGTCTCCATCTCCTTTCCTTGCAAGGACCACAGTCCTATTACAAATTCCTGAGACCTCATTCTGCCACAGTTACCACTGTAAAGACCTCCATGTCCTTTTTGGGTTGTCACAAGCTCACCCCTCTGTATGTGTCTGTGTCAGAAGCTCCATGCTCTCTTCTTAAGAGGACCCCAGACTGGTTGGATCACATAGCAACATCAGGGGTTAGGACTTAAATGTATGGATTTATTTTTTCAAGAGTGGAGGAGACACTGTATATTCAGTAACAAAGGTCTGGTCATTGGCAATTGATGTTTTCATTGAATAAGAGTTATCACTGCTCTCATGCATTGTTGTAATGATAATATAAATGTATCATATTCAAATGGTAAAATGGTATCTGGACACACTTGTAAGAACTTTAGAGGTTCCCAGGTTGAAAACCTATCATAGAAGAAGGTATTGACTCCTCCAAAGCCCAGCTTGGTCAAGCAGGCAGTTTTTATGGGGGTTACTACTGAAAGTGGTAGGAGTAGACATAAGGGGTTACTTACAGGAGCGGGTATAATTCAGATGCACCTATGTTACTGAAAATGTCATGCCAACGCCTTCTCAAGTCAACTGCATCGTCAGAAGGTCTCAGCAGACCTTGCAGCATGTCAAGAGTGTATGACTGTATCCTCTGGGCAGGTTGGCCGACTGTTCAGAGACGCCCCCTCCAATGTGTGTTTATGGCTCCTGTAACCCAGACGAGGGACCTGATGAATTCTGCCAGTTTCAGATTTCCCAAAAATGTGGCTTACTTCCTTCTGAGTCTCATAATCCGGGACACAGCATTTAGCTTTTCAGAATGGAGGAAACTGATATACCCTGATATCTTAATTTTTTATTCTATGCATATATGTCAAATCCACGATGAGTGTGAACAAATCATATTATGATACTTAAAAAAATAAATGTTTTTATCAATTCATTGAGAATTCAGTTCACAGAATATTTTTTAATGGGTTGTCCCACCCATTTTGAGAGTAACACTGGTTGTTGAATAAGAATCACATTAGAGATAATATTAACGGAAACTTGTGTCACAGCACTGGGGGTTTAGTGAAGACTCTCATGCAGGCTTGGGCAATGTTTCCCTGCTGAACTGTGTGTGCACATTTAAGAATCATAATCATCAAAGAAGCAATGTGAAATGTCCCATAAATAAATGAAGAAAGTTAAGAAATACATTTCATTGAGATATTTTGAACAATGTTTGTGTTGAGGCTGTGTGTGTTGCAGGGGGGTTGTAGAGGGAAGTGCTGTCCACCTGAGCTCCATGATGAAAATAGAACTCAGTTCCTCTGCAAGAGCAGTAGGTAGTGTTGACTGCTGAGACCTCTCTCTATGTATTTCTCTCTTCTTGAGCAGTAGGTAGTGTTAACTACTGAGACCTCTCTCTCTCTCTCTTTTCTCTCTCTCTCTCTCTACATATATATATATACATATTTCCTCTCTCCTTTCTTCTTCGCTCCTTCTGTCTTCATTGTGTATATGTGCACACATGTGTGTATGTGTGTCTGTACATGCACACAAACCACACCCTAGCAGGCATGTAGAAATTAGGGGTCCAAATCAGACGTCCAGCTTGGCAGTGCCTTCCTGAGCCATCTCAAAGGCTCATGAAAATATTTTAAACATGACCACATGTGTGTCCAAACAGTGTCCAATAAGAGAGTGAATGTATCCTGCAAGTCCGAATTGCTGTTGGCAGATTTTAAGGAACATGACTCAGCAACTGTGTGGGGTGCTTTTTGGCCTTGTCAACCTGGTCGATTTTGTCCCTAAGGAGACAGGGAAATACTTTTTAGATGCTGATCTGGAGGACAGTTGTATTAATAATTGTGGTTTGGAGGCAAAAGATACTAACAATGTTTCTCAAGGTGTAAAGTCAGTCTCCACCACACAAGACCAGGGAATGAATGTCAATAATGCTGACTTTGACACACTTTCTCGAGAGTCTCCTGTAGCTGTGTTGCATAAATTTATTCTCCACGCCTTAGCGGGTGGGATCTGTTTAATCCAGCTGGATAAAACAGAAACTGGTCTTCCATTTAGAATGATTTATTTATCTAGCGACATTTACAAAGCTGCTGGGTACCCGAGGCCCACCCCCAAGGTCTGGGGCGTAGGTCTCTTAGCTCGTTTCACTCACACGATCCTTAAGACAGAAGGGACTTGGCATGCTAGCTCCCGGGTTCTGGCCTTCTGCATGGTCCTGGGGCCAGGGCACCGTGTGGATACAATCTCTCCCGATCCCAGGACTAGCCATTGTGTTGGTTCCACCTCCTCCCAGCATCCCCTGCGTTTCTCTTAAGCTACTGGCTACTCAGTTGTCAGTCAGGCCGAAGTCCATCCCTCATTTCACACAGAGAGAAGACTGCTCTTTGCTTTTACGCCAAAAGCTGTTATGATATGTGGCTCTTCAGATTGAGGCTTCAAGTAGGATATGAAAAATTCCTCGTTCTTTATTATATATCCCCATAATTTGACTGGAGGCTTCTGGTTTGAACAGCAATACTCCAGTGAAGGACTGAGAATGCTTCTACTGTATTGCGTAGCTCTGCAATCCTATTACTCCACCTTATAATTAATTGCCCCAATTTTCTATCTTCCTCTTCCCGTGAAGAGGGTCCTCTGCTTCCTCGAAAGTCTTTCTCCCAACAAAGTGATCACTATGACTGCACAATGGGTGATGATTCTTTTAGCATTTTAAGTAGAACCTGCAAGATTTAAAAGTCAAGTAGCATTGTGGCTATAAAAGGTGGATTGTGTCCTGAAATTACCCGCAGTAATGTATTTTAAATAATGTCACTGAAAAGGAGTTTAAATGCCTCCTCTAAAACTACACAATAGAATATTTCTATTCCTTCTTTCTCATTATTATAGTGATTTACATGGAAGGCAAAAATATAATGAATAAGGAACACTTCAACTGAAATCTCATTTCTGTTGAAATCCAGGGCACTAACCCAATAGGAAAACCAACGAGTTTGGACATTCCTTCTTAACAATGAACTGGGCTCTTTTAGAATTACTTTTCTGAGTTGTGTTCATAAACAAATTCAGCTGTTTTCTGGATTAGATGAAATAATATAAAATAATCACTTATTTTGCTGTTCTGCATTAAATTTGTGTTTTTTATCTTTTTTCTATCAATACAAGCATAAAACTAAATGAATAAGAAATGGAATTAGTGGTCTGTCAAATAGTTAGGGGTATGGATGGCTGAGTGTAGACCAGGTATCCACTTTAAGTACCCACTTGGAGGCCCACAACCATCTGTAACTTTAGATCTAGGGGACTTGAAGCACTCTTCTGGTCTCTGTGTGCATATCATGCACGTGGTACACACTGACACATGGTACACACAGAAAATAAATAAATACTGAAAAAGAAGAATATATGATTTTAGGGGATATGTATGAGGAGGATGAGATTTGGAGGAAACATGGGATGATATGATCATTTTACATTATATACATATATATATATAATATAATAATATAGTATTCTTTAAAAGTCAGTAAAAGAATAGACATATGAAATCACAGTCACCACCCACAAATAAAACATGAATCAACTAAGACCTTTATTTGGAAAACAGGTAGAAATGTGCTTACAATGTACTATATGTCAGTATTTCTCAATTTCATAAGCTACAAAACTCCATCATGCCTTCAGTGGTATTGTAGAAGTGGACATGTGTTACAGAGAGGTCAAAGATCCACTGTTCTCCCCTCTGTCTTCAGTTCCCTCCCTTCCATGCTCAACCTTGTTTTTGACTTTGGCAGTATTTTCTTGTATCCCAATATAGTCTAAGGAATTCTTAAAATTTTAAGGGAAATCAATGGTGTTTAACAGCTAATTCTGCTTTCTGAGTTCTTTCCTTAGGTAAATCATACAGTGTTATAAACTGGTATTTGTCACATTCAACGTGACAAAATTCTTTATGAATGAATATGCCACAAAATGATAGAGGCTGAGAGTGGTCTGAGCAAGTCATAAAGGAACAGGGTCATGTCCTAGGAATAGACTTTTATATCAAGAAACCCCACTAGAAACGAGGTTGTAGTACTGGGGTGTGTGGAGAAATGGTAGAAAATTTGTATAATCTACATTTTAAAAAGAAGGAATTCATATTTCTATAGGAAATGTCTTACATTTCATCTTTTCTTAAATGACTGTTCTATGATAATGATGTCTGCAAAAACGAGAAAAAAAATGCCTTCTCTAGGCATCTTGGGGCTCTGCAGTATGGCACTTGTTGATTTTATCCATAGTAGAAACACGTCAAGCTCTATTACTAAGCCAAATTTCTATTAAGGGGTGACTCGGGATGGCGTCATTCTGCAGAAGGTTAATGCATCATTATATTCCAGCAATTATGACTGATCTGAGTTACTGTTGGTGCCATTAAAGATTAACTCTTCTGGTAAGCATCAGTTTGATATTTTTTGTTTCTTCTCTTGCTACATATTATAAATCTATCATCACACAGTGTGACTGTCAACCATCTAGAGTACATATGCATTTATAACAGGCTCTGAGCAATGGCCATCTGTGACAAATGGACATTTTCAAGGGATATCCTCAGAGAAATTAAATATCCCGAGACGCAAGTCTTACTTTTCATGGTGTCAAAAGTATGTGCTGTTGATTGAGGCAAACTGTGGATGATCATGACATTGGGAAATTGGGAAAAAAAAACATTTCTTGAGATTTTCTGTGGGGCGGAAGGAATTTATTTCTTCTGATACCTCCCAGGCCATGGTCAACCCTCCTAGGAAGGAAGTGGGGCCTCAAGGTGGAGACCTGGAAGCAGGTGGGAGGCCAGTCTCCACAAGAAACCCTGCTTCTAGGAATGCTTCCCCTGAATTTTCAAATAACTTTCTTTTTTATGTGTTACTTATTTTTTATGTGTATGAGTGTATTGCCTGCTTGTACATAGGTGAGGTCAGAAGTAGACATCAGATTCCCCAGAACTAGAGTCACAGAAGGTTGTCAGCCTCCATGTAGGTGCTTGGAATTGACCCCAGGTTCTCTGCAAGAACAGTCGGTGCTATTAACAGCTGAGCCATCTCTCCAGTCCTTTTAAACAGCAGTGGATCACTCCACATGGTGGACTGGCCCTGCAACTTCAGTCAATACTCCAAGTAATCCCCTACGGATATGTCTGCAGGTCAACACCTTGTACAAAATTATTCATTTGAGTCTGCCCCTGGATGATTCCACGCTGTGTCACATTACCATGGGGGCTAAGTAGGAACCTAATTGATCTATATAGTTCCATGTATGAGCTAAGGTTGCTGCAAGGTTACAACACGGGAATGTGGAACAGTCTTCTGTGAATGACTATGTTATCCTGTCCCAAGTTCTGACATTACGGAGGGAAATCTCTCAAACCCTTATCCCTTCAGTATGTAAACCTATTTTTACACCACAACAATTCTGTCTTCCATAGAAATTTGTGAAAATAGATTAAGATTGGTAATCTACTGTCGTGTCCCCTCATGGCTGTCACGATGGGCACAGCAGATACGGATTGGTGCTCCTCTTCCTCCTTGTGATTACCCCTTTCCCCGTCCCATGGGGAGGGGCGCTTGAGAGAGATCAAGTGCGCACTTTCCCCAACCCAGATCCCCGGCATGTTGCAGTGGAGATTCTAAAGGCAAAGCCGCTACCCCATCCGGCCAAGAAGAGCTACAGCCAGCTTCTTCTGGTGTTGCAACTCTTTATTGTGTTACAGCTCTTTTCAGGATGTTACAGCTCTTCTATCGGAGTAGCAGAAAGCCATTTAGGGAACTCAGCAGCCACATTATCAAGGCTCAAAGCCACAGAAATTAGCATACAGTGCAAGGTATCCACCAATCATCACACAGCAGAAAATTCACCTAAAATTAGCATACAGGGGAGGGGTAATTCTGCATATGAGGAAGTAACATATCTGCCAATCAGCATACAGAGAAAAGGATACCTCATTAGTATACAAGGAGGGGTATTTCTCTAAATGAGGAAATACCATACTAACCAATAGTAATGTTCCTACATTTCACCTAGACTCAGGATATGTATCATTTATTTGTAGGTTCCTCATTTCTAGGAGGCCTTGTTTATCTCTTGGCACCAGAAGGTTTGGTTTCACTACCTCTAAGTGCCATTTTAGATGGGCCCAATAATCTAGATGCTTGAACATTGCCATACCCTCTGTTATGAGAATTCATGAAATATCTGAATATTTGTCAACATAAACCTGTTTTCTAAGGAAGCTCTCCACACATGAGGTTACAAAAGAATCTCAATATTGCCAATAACAGGCCTGGTAGAATTTGTTTATAGCCCTCCAAGTCAATGGTAACTTCTTGTCTTTTACAATTATGTGTGTGCAAGGCAGAGAAATATTAGAGAGAAGCACATATTCCCAGTAAAGCTTAAGCCTGAAGCATGGAGTTGTTTTTGCCATTCTGGCTAACAACAAATTCATATTTGTGGTCCAAATAATGTCGACTTTCTTTTGTCTTCTTTACTCTGTTTGATGGTGATTGCATAAATTGAAACATCCTCCTTGTGTTGCAATGGAGTGTGTTGTTAGAGAGTAGCATTGGAGGAGGTGGTGAAGGCATTCTGATCACAGTTCAGGGCTTAGCTTCACCACCTGAGTTGTGGGGTGTGTACATATCCTTTAATTGAACCAAGTGCGGATTTAAACTTAGTGGTGAGTAGGACCTGGCTCGGGGGTGAAGCGCTTGCCTTATAAGCATGAGACCTCAAAGAGTCTGGTGCTCAGGATCTTCATCAGAGGCAAGCACAATGCAGCATCTGGGCAGTTTCAGTGATCGCAAACATGAGGACAGAGATAGTTGTATCACTAGGGCTTTGTGGCCAGCTGGCCCAGGCTTCTTGGTGGTGTTGAGGCTCGTGTGTAAGTAAATGAACACTGTCTGAAGAGCAACACTGCAGCTTGTGTTCTGACATACAGAAGGTGCACAACCCTCACCACACACGCGCGCACACACACACACACCCACACACATACATATACACACGTGTACCAAACATTTATAGATTTTATTACACTTGTCATTATTCCACAAACAACACAGTGTACTATTCACAAAATAGTTATGCTTCATTGGTAAGATGGTTAGTCAAGAAACGGTTTAACATGCACGGAAGATGCTCCCTGACCGTCTTAGTGGCAAACAGAAGCGTAAGGGAGAAAGGAGCAAGACTATGGGATTCTCAGAACCCACCCCCAACACATACTTCCTCCAGCAAGACTACTCCTCCAAAATGTCCCATGACCTCCCAACCAACTAGAGAGCAAACCTTCAAATACCTGAACCTGTGCGGGGCATTTCTCAGTAGAATACCCAGGAGACCTCAAAGCTCTCCATCGTGAATGGCAGTAACATAGCTCTTTCAGTGTGTTGTGTGTCTCAGTTAAGAGGTGGAACATGTTTAGTGCAAAAGTTGCATATAAGACTTGTTTTTTTCTGCAGAGAAGGACTCAGGTAACTCAGACTTGTGTCACGGTCACAGTGTAATTGAAGATGGCCTTGAACTCAGGATGCTCTGACTTTGTATTACAAGACTACAGGAATGTACTCTTTGCCTAGTTTGGCAAGTCCTGAATTCAGGCTATTGTGCCGACTGAGGCCACCGCAGCATATGTGTCTTTTGATTCTTTTGACCTTAGTGTGGGTTTCTTGGCTGCTTACCTCTCTGTAAAATTTGGTAAGTCTTGATTAAGAAAAGGAATACAATCTTTTGGTGATTAATTTAGGGAATATTTCTCTCTTAAATTTAAACAAACTTTCCTACAGAAGGTTGCACCAACAAGTCTGAGAATGTCATGAAATGGTCAGAACAGCTAAATCTGTAGCAATGTGGAAAAGCATTCTGTCAGTGTGGATCTTGCAGTTTTCACTTAAAATTGCAACATTTATCATACAATATGGTCAGAGAATGTTGATGCCTCCAGACAGTGGCACTGTGTTTTCCTGCCATGATGGGCTGTATCTGTTGGAATTGTAACAAATATAATCCCTTCCTCCCTTAGTTCACTTTGTGTGACATATTTGAGTTGCAGCAATGAGAAAAGTGATTAATATAGAACCTGCATGAGCTGATGGGTTTTGCAGTTTTCGGTCCCCAATGGTGGAGAAGGTGGAACAGAACAAAATAACACAGCAGGATAGACCTACAAAGATACATCCTGAGACCTTGCTTATCCAGCATTTCCCCCACTTCCAGAATCTCCTCAAACAGTGCCTCCACTGAATGCTTTTTAAAAAAACTGTAGCATCACCTCGAATTCCCTCACCTGGTTCAAAAATGTCACTGATGGATCTGTGGAAATTATAGTGTAAGCGACTTATCTGTGCATGAACAGAATAGTGCATTTTTAAAACCATGTCTGAGTCTCCTAAAGCGATCAAGAGGACATTTTTAAAAATTTCCAACTCTCCTCCTTTGCTTTCTGTTACAGTGAACCATGACCAAAATCCAACGTGGGTGGAAACGGTAGATTTTATCTTACATTTGACAATGTGTGACTGACCAGAGTAAGAGCAGAAACTCCATCAGGAACCTGGAGGCAGGAATCGAACAGATACCAGAAAGAAAACCAGCTTAAGGATTTTCTTCTCCACAATCCTCCTATGTTTCTACACTGGGCAGGACCTCCTCCTCTGAGGGATGGCATCACCTGCAACGCTGTGGATACCTCCTATAGCAATCAAGAAAATGGCCCACATACATAACCCCAGGCCCACACAATGGAGAAAATTGTTCGTTGGAATTCCCACTTCCCCATGGCACCAAGTCAGCAACTAACTATTCTTTGGACCCACCTGAAACCCATCCTGGTGCAGGTGGACACCAAGCAAAACCACAGCCTAAATGGAAAACCCCCTGTTTCCAAGTAGAACTTGCTGCTCAGGAAGTAGTATTCAATAAAAAAGACAGGCTTATGCACTTTATCTGATTTTTCCCATATCTATTTAGGACAAGCTTTTGGAAAACATTCAGGGGAGAATAACATAAATTATAATCACAGAAAATGTCTTCCCAGCCTTTCTGCTTAGATTTGGGTCTGCATGCAGGACAATATTTTAGGAGTCAGCAGTAAAAATGTTGCATGTCAGCTGATCATGCTGAAACGTGTTTAATTGCAGCATTTGGGAGGCAGAGAAGGGTGGATCTCTGTGGATTTCAGGCCAGACTTGTCTACTAAATGATAGTTTCAGGCCCACCACAGCTTCATAGATAAATCCTATGTCAAAAATAAAACAAAACAAACCAACAAAATACAAAACAAAAAGGCACCCAATTTTTTAGCCTGGGTATTAAAATGTTTTTACATTTGCCATTATTTGGTGTGTTTCAGTATATCTTCTGCATGAATGCAAATGTACCACATGCACAAAAGGACTGTAGCACCCGGAAGGTCTGGATCCCCTGGAACTGGAGTCATAGATGGTTGTTGGCTGGCATGTCAGTGCTGAGAACTGAGTTGGTGTCCTGTGCATGAACAGACAGTATTTGTTTTTTTCAGTGTATATATGTATTGATTTTTCGTGGATATCATATATTTTAATCATTTTTAGACCCCCCCCATGTACATGCCCCCATAGCTCACCCACAGGGTTCACACAGGTTCTTACATGTTCAAGCACATAGAGTTAAGTCTGCCTACTCAGCTGACTGGTGTGAGTTCATGCACTGGTGCCTGGTCAACCTGTCTAGCCTCATTCCACTGAAGAAAATCAAGTCTCCTTCACCCAGTTTCCAATAGTCACTGGGCTGAGGTTGGGAGCTCTGCTCATCCCCAGTGATTTGCTGATCCAATGTGTACGGTGTTCTGCAAACTGTCACCATTGCTGTAAGTTCATGGGATCAAATCTTTTGGAGCCTGGGATACTTTGCTTTATGATGGCCATGCGTCACCTCTGGTCCCTACAAGCTTTCCACCCATCTTCTGTGATGGTCCCTGAGCCTGAGGTGTGTGAGACTTAACACAGGAGTCCTGTTTCACAGACATGTTATTTTCTGAGTAATAGTAGAGAACTGTAATAGTCTTTGCCTGATGCAAACGAAGCTTCTTCGATGAGTGGTGGTGTGTAGATTTGTCTGTAATATATGGATTCATATTTGGACTATAGTAAGAAGTTATCTTTGTCTAGGTATCTTACAACATAGGGCTTTCTCTAGGATCTGTGATTGCTCCAGTCATGCATATTTGGCAGTGTTTGCAGAACCACATGTGAGTTCCCTTCCACCGTGATGCTGCTTAACTCCAGGAAAAACTTGCTACTATCAACTAATATATATGCTGTGCCAATCGTTGTTCTGGTTTTTTGGCTTTAAAGCTGGGGTTGGAACACTGATTTTCTCCCTTAGCAGATTGCATGATGTTCTCCACAATAATCAGAGCTTGTCCTCAGGGAAGAAGTTTCTAGTTCAGTTCCAGCACCACTTTTCCAAGTCCTGTGTATGAGGCCTGCCTTGTCTTTAGCAATAGGGTCTTGCCCTGTCTTTAGCGATAGGGTCCCACCTTCAAGGTGTTGGTGGAAATCAAGGGCCATGGCCCTACTGCATGTTATTTTGGGAGTGTCTTGCACCACCTTGCACAACAACTCCAAGGGCAGTTTCTCCTATCAGGCACTGTATTTCTTTTTATATAGACTTTAGACACATATGTGCTGATATGCAGATATTTGGTGCTTAGCTGTGCAAATGAGAAAAGATATGGCACTTTCCTTCAGAAACTGAGTCACTTCAGTTGGTCAAACAGTCCCTATTTATAACTTTACTTATGTTCTTTCTGTTGTGTCTGGAGTATGCTCCTTCATTTCTTCGGTCTTTTGTAGTCTCTGCAGGCTTGATTGAATGGACATGACTTCTTTCAGCCTATTCATGTCCTGGAGGATTTTTTTCTTTCCCACTCAGCAATGATCAACACCCTTAAAGTGTTCTAGGTTGGCAGCTATGATCATTCAGAACTTGGACTACTAGGGTGCAGGCTCTTCTGAATTTCAGACTTTGCATTGATAAGTCATGTGTAATTTGGATGGATTTTCCTTTACATGTGGCTTGATGTTTTTCTCTGGTGGCTTTCAGGATTCTCTTTGTTCTGTTCACTTAGTGTTTTCACTGTGATATGCCATGGGGAGTTTGTAAGAACAGGCAATGTTCTTGATAGTGATGCCATCATGACAGACCCAGCCCTGGTATTTTCATGGCACTATAAATTAGAACATATTTGACCAATGGACCCCGAAACTCTGAAGCAATTCGGCTCCATGCATACTAAGAAATTTTGAAGAAAGGTAAAGGTATTAAAAATTAAAACATAATCTGTATTCCCTACTAACATGGAAGTTGGGGCCTTAATGTCTTTTCAGTGATGGAAAAGAAGATCCTACCACTTTGGAGGAGGAACAGGAAGTTCACAATTATCCTTGGCTATACAATGAGCTTGAGGCCAGTCTGAGATCTATCAGTTCCTATTTCAAAAGAAGACAGTGTCTGTCCATCCAATCTATCAATCTATCTATCTATCTATCATCCATCCATCTATCTGTCATCTATCCCTCCATCTATGGTTCATTCCATGTACCTAACCACTGCCTGCATGTCTATAAGTGCACACATGTAGTGCGATACCCACAGAAGTCAAAAGAGGGTGGCAGATGGGTGGAATTAGTGTTCCAGGGGATTGCTAGCCACCTTGTGGGTGGTAGTATTCCAACCCAGGTTCTCTGGAAGAGTAGGCAGTTCTCTTATCCTTTTTAAATATATAACTATAATTATATCATTTAATTTTTATAATTTCTAACCCATATTTCTTTAACTTACGTATTTCTGATTCACACATGCACTCTGTTAACTATCATTTTACAATGGTATTCTAAAGGAAATATGATTGCAAACAGAAACATTGTTTCTAAATCATTGGAGTCATTGAATCAAATCTTAATTAGGACTCACAAGAATCTGTAATTACATTTGGTTCAATTATCAGATGAAAGTGATAGATCATTAGTTCTTCTTTGACATGTATGATCTGCCTCAGCTTAGTATCTCACAGGCACACCATCAAAACTCCCACTAAATGCTCAGGTGGAGATGTCAGCAATATTAACTTCCGTATAGGTAACAAAACAGTAATTATTTTTCTCCATGAGGTCCTCTGCCTGGGCTGTGTCTGCATAGGGCAGGATTCCCCAGAAAACCTTCAGTATTTTTCCTCCATATTCTTCCTCATCAGAAATTTGGGGATCGGTTTGTAGCTTGGACCTAGAGTGCTTGTCTCACTAAGGAAGAAGGTCTCTGTGCTGGATAGATTCACTGTCAATTTGACAGATTTGGAAAAAGAAACACCACAGGTTCAGAATTGTATGTAGGAGACTGGCCTGTGGTGAAGCCTGTGAGGTATTTTCTTGATTGTTGAGTCATATGGGAGGGAGCAGTCCACTGTGGATGTTGCCAGCCCTGGACAGATGATCCTGTATTTCACAAGAAAAGGGACTGAGGACATGTCAGAGGAGCAAGGAGCATTTCTTGTGTCATCTGTGCTTCAGCCGCTGCCTCCGTGATCCTTCTCTGGGCTCCTGTCCTGGCTCCCCTCCATGATATAGACTGTAAAGTGAAGTAAACCCTGTCCTCCTCAAGCTGGTTTTGGTCATAAGAAAGCACATCAAGCTATAAGAGTCTCCAACAAACCAGAAAAAGAAAATAAAGGAGGTTAACCTCTGACATGGATGTCAGAATTGCTCATGGAGCTCAGAATTACACACAGGAAGTTGGGATCAAAGTTCTGGGCCATTTCCATTCTTTGTGTGTGAATGCTATCCCTGGGATGAGTGTGTAGATCTGTGTGTCTTCTTGCATGTTTGGGTGCACACGTCTGTGAGGGTATTCATGCACATCTGTGAATGTGGGAGTGAAGGTCTGAAGGCCGTCATGATTGATACTCCACAAGAGTTGTCATCTTTTTTCAACACGCTGTCTGTTGGGGATGAAAAGATGACTCAGCAGTGAAGGCACCGCCTGCTCTTGCAAAGGATGGGTTTTGGTCCCCAGCACCTTCATAGTAGCAACCAACCATCCTAATTCCAGTGTCACATGGTCTCATGCCCTCTTCCGACAGCTCCAGGCAATGCATGACATGGGTGTGTTTACATGCATGCAGGTAATACAATCATACACACACACAATAGAAATAATAAGATAACTTTTAAGAGTCAGTGTCTCTCACTGGGCTGTAATGCTCATTGTTTGGGTTAGGCCTAGCTGTCCAGTGAGCCCTGAAGACTCACCATTCTAGGCCTTGTGAATGCTGGGATTACACATCCAGGTCTGAGTTTTCAATTGTTTCATGGGTTCATAATTTCTGGTAATTACACTCAGACCTTTATGTTTACAGATAAGTAAGTATAATTAAGGAGCTTAATCCCCAGCCTAAGTCTTAATTCTTCTAACACACACACACACACACACACCTCATATAATGATTTAAATCCAACATATATGCAGAAAGTAAATACACTAATATTTATACATACCTGATATAAGATCAATAATTATATAAAAATAAAATGATTTAAAACAATAGTTTTAAATCTAAACCCTTGTTAGTTGATGCATATAGAAGACATCATTAAAGTATAATTCTCACTGAAGGCACATCATATATTAATTTTTCATTTTGATGATAGCTCTGCAATATTAAGTGAAGTCACTCTTGCATAAACATGTTTTAAAGATAAAATCACCATATATCTTCAGATCCTTAAGAGAAAAGAGCTATTAGCAAATTAACTGAACTCAATTGAACTAAAATTGTACTGTAGCTCTCTCCTGTGGTGGAGTGACAGACAGTGGCCAGTGTACCTCTTCTCCAAGTTCCCTGTCTCCCGCCCAGCAGGAGAGATTGGCTAGGGGGATCAGGCACACAGCTCCTGTCCCACTTCTCTTGGATTGCCCCAGGCTCCTCCTCGCAGTAGGAGAGGGCTTTTGAGGGGAGCAAAGAGAGATCGGGTGTGACACCCCCCCCCCCCCCATTCCCTGCCTCCTGGCTTGCCCCAGGAGACTATCAGACGCAACTGGGCCCCCTCGGACTAAAGAAGTGTGCAGGAGCGAGCTTATTTGATGATACAGCTTTAATGATGTAACTTCTTCAGTAGTACTCCAGGGAGCCGTTACTGAACTTAACAGGCACATTATAAAGGCTCAGAGTTACAGGTATTAGCATACAGTGGGAAGTTTCTACCAGTCACTTTACTGGTCACTCTGATCATCCCTTTCACTTTACATAGAGGCTACAACTGTACACGTGCTGTTCACGAGGGAGAAAGTAATTCTCCTCCAATGGCACTTAAGTGCCTAGTTCACCTAATTATCATGGTATGCATGGTATATGCCTATCTCCTCTGGCTGGTCTTTGTTTCAGCTCCTCTCATTGCCATCTTACCCAGGCCACAAGGTGCCAGCTGGTCAATTAGGATTTCTTAAGGCCCAACATTGTACCATTTTAAATAAGCACCTTTTTTTTAACATTTAGAAAATGTTATTTAACTATATCACAATTCTAGATGTGTCTAATTTTTTTTTGTTTGGCATTATTAAATCATTTTTTTCTTTTCAAATTTTATTGAATTTTTTCCCAATCTTTATAGAATATAATTTGATAGTACTTAGATCATTTTCCTTTCTATACTTTCTCTTAGTAGCTCCAGTCCAGTTTATATAGTCTATTATAGGTGCAGCAACCAATGTGCTTTTCAATAATTCAATCACCAGGTGCCTTACATACTGGCCTACTGTATTACTAAGTGCATAAAACTGGATATTGGATTATATTGGCATATAAACTGGTTTACCATTCTAAGCCTGTTGCTAGGGACCACGTACTAGTTAAACTTTTGGTTTTGTTAATATTGCCTCTGGCTCAGGTTGACATAGAAATCCCACAATTTTTCTATATCAGATGGGTAGACTGAGGGCCTTATGCTGTTTTCGATTGTCTTCTGTATCCTATTTTGTCTTTTTGATGATATATATCATATATATATACATATATATATATATATGTATATATATATATATATTATCTTCATTATGATAAAACTCCGGGTGAGAGATTTTCTTGGCAAATTCAAGACGAATTATTTTTTTCCTGCCCAGCTGGGACAAGGTCAGATGTGTGAATATCAGTGTTTGTCTATAAACTGAGATTTAAAAAAAATGTAGCTGGTATTTGAAGCTAACCTCTGTTTTCTCTTTAGACACAGGAGTCTTCTTCTCAAGGGGAACTTTTGTTGCTTGGACCATGAACACAGCTTCATTTCACCCAAAGGAATGCTTCATAAATAGTGATGTGGGTGGATAACTGAGTCCTTGGTTACTGTCCAGACAGCTGGGAAAGAATGGCAGCAGCAGGAGTGGCAGCAGCAGACTCCCAGCAGCAGGCATGGGCGTTTCTCCATCAGAATGGTCTAAACAATGGTCTAAGCCATGGGTTAGAGAATAGCCAGCTTATAGCCTGACTCCATCCTAGAGAAAAACAGCCCTGAGAAAAATTCTCCCTGTAGCCACCTGCATGTATGATAAGCACATTCAGTCTTGGTAGCAGAGACTGTGTTGTATTGGAATGCCTTACACTCACCTCCCTATCACTAGAGATGAGCTAGGAAGGCCTGAAAGCTGATACTTTTATTACTCTTGCTTTGTTCAGTGTCCTTGTTTCTCTTCTCTGTGCTTGCTCCCCTGGCATGCAAGCAATTATTCAGGATGGGCTCTGAAGGTCAGAGATAGTGTTTCCTAAGCAACGGTGCTGGCTCTGTTAATTAACACATTCCTGTAGGTGCATGTAATTTTTTTATCCTCACCTCCCCAACCTTGTGTATTTAAACCCTGAAACAACAATAAACCTTGCGACTTGACGAGAGACTTCCCAAGCCGTTGTTCTGCATGTTTTGTGTGTTTGTTCCTTATCATTCCAGGTGTCTTTTGGGGTCCTTGCTCACGGTTGTTCCCCGCGGGCCGGGGCAGGGGAACTCCAATCTCGAGCACACATTTATTTTGATTAATTAGGCAATTTACATTCATGTCTTTCCTATTGTTTTGGTTAACATTTTATTTCATTTGCAGACAGTGGTACATATTATTCATATACAATAGCTGTTTTCATTATGACACTGTGCTTTGTTTTCTTGATACACAATCTGCTGCAGTACAGGCTGGGTCTCAAGTCAGTATATAGAAGAATCTGTCCTTGATCTTGAACTTCTGACCTCCCTGTCTCCTTCTGCCCAGTGCCAGATCTCACCTGTCTGCTGACAATGGAACCCAGAGTTTCATAGTGTTAGCCAGACACTATGCCATCTGAGTGATGTCCCCAGTCCCTGCTCTACCCAGTGTCATGTTTGGATATCTCATATTTGGATGACATTTTCCCTAGCACTCTTTGGTCCCTTCTGCTGGTCCCTTTTCTCATTGCTAAATGTTGTGTCTTTGATTCATTCTTTTATAATGAATGGATTCCATATAGAATGAAATGGACTGCTGAATACTTTCAGTGTATATATGTGTATCTAACAGAAACTTTCCATTTCCCCACAGCAGATGTCAGAGGTCTGTTTTATTACAAGACTATGAAAGTGAAATGTACCTTTACTTTTCTTTCATTCATTATTTTATTGCACATGCAGAGAAAAATAATAAATCAAGTCTACTAACTTTAATTGCATCATGACTAGAACAGAAGAGCTAGAACACTTGTGTCCATACATCTCAGAAGGGAAAATAAATAATATAGTCCCTCATGTGTAGGGGATTTGTGCAGGTACTGAAAATGAAGCTTGAGAGACATTCTGAAAGCAGTTGAACTTTAAAACATTTTAATAAAGTTTAAAACCTCTGAATTTTTACTTTCAAAACATACTTAGAATGGAGGCCAGTTTTTTAATTGCTGAAAAAAATGGTAAATAAAATCATAATCACCAATTTTGAATGGCTTCAAATATATAAAAAGTAATTTGGCAAGTGAACATAGCTAAGGTCCTACTTTAAGAAATCTTAAAGTAATGAGTACTTTGGGATTATTGCTTTTCTCCTCATTAGTATAATTGAGCATATTTTCTCAAATGCTCGCTACGAGCAGACATTAATCAAATTTTGTCATGCACTGGAAGCTATAAATTAATCCAACATATACAGAGCATAATTTTTACAGAGCCATTCAAGTTGCATCTAATTTGCTTGAGAAAAATATTTACTAAATTCTTAATAAGTAAAGAAGTCATTAACTATCATAACATTGTTATTGACCAATTCGGCCTTAATACATTTCAGTGCTACCTGCCAAGACATCAGAGGCAAGGAGCTGCAATCTCAACCATATGAGCAGTCACAGAGAATATCAGCAGTGACCCAAAAGAACAGAGAGGGAAGTCATGTCTTTCCACTCGGGATGGGATTGTATATGAAGGAGGGCAGGTAACTGGCGAGATTGCAGGTTTATTTTCATATTTTTTGTGAGATTGCAGGTTTATTTTCATATTTTTTGTAAATCCATTACTTTCCCTCTATGGAAGACTTTTCTATTCCAACTACACAAAGCTCTGATCACTTTCCTAAACATGACTAAACATCATATGGTGTTCTAAATGCTATCGTGTACAGACATATAGATATATGTAAATGTATGTGGAGGGGGAAAGGTGGATTCAAATTGTGTACAGGACAGAGGAAGAAGTCAGTTGTTTCCAGTCTCACTCTGTCTCTTAATTTTGGTGACAAAGTCTGTCCATGAATTGGAACTTAAGGAGGGATTAGATGGTCTGACTGTCTCCATGTTAATGCTAGATGTATAAGCACATGGAACAAACCCAGCTGTATACATGGGTCCTGAGAATCTGACTTCAGGTCCCCATGTTTCCTCTGCAAGCCATTTACCCACTGGTCCATCCCCGAAGCCCCGAGCATAGTTAATTTGACCATCACTGCCCTGTGGGCTCCACATGTGTGCTCAGTCTACATCAAGTTGTCAATATTCAGAGTTCAAAGTGGCTGGTCATCCGTGGAGATCTGCGTCCCTTCTCCAAGGCCTGGGGCTGATTCTCAGGGTGAAAAAACCAGGACTAAGAATGTTCCAAAATACACTGAATCGTTCAAGCCGTTTTCTTTGACACCACTCTAAACAACATTATATACCAGGTAGTGAAGGAGGACCCTGTTGATCAGGTATTTTAAAGTTGTGTAGGGGTGATGTTAAGTGTGGCTGTGTGTACACAGGTTGTATGCAAGTGGCATGCTCATCTATGAAAGGGACTTGAGCGTGCATGGACTGTGGCATCTGCAGGGGCCTGTGGGGATGTAGAGTTCACTCCTCCTTCATTCTGTGTGGCCATTTGCATCATTTTTTTCAGATTGTAAGACCTCCATCCTATCTATAAAGGACATTGATTAGGAAACCCAAAGGCCTGATAAGGCATCGTGGTAGAGGCTTCAGACTTCATTTTTTTACTCTAATTTTTTTTACTTGAACGTTTTGTTCTATGTATTTTGATTGTCCTCAGGCACCCTTCTTCAGTCCCACCTGACTAACCCTGACATCATAACCTCTATTATTCTTTGATACTCTTAAATGATGATAGAGTCTAATCTGTGTTTGCCTAGTACTCTTGACTGTGGGTCTGTGCCATGGTCTCACACCAGCAAGGAAAACTGTCTTTTCCAGCATCGGTCAATAGTCAATTAAACTCAATGTCATATTCATAGTTTAGAGCATCTCTGACATCTCACCTTATAAGCTTCTTGCTGCAGAGCGTGATTAACACACAGACCCACAACTGACCAGGGTGGACAGAGTTAGACACTGCGGTAAGCTTATACCCGAATAGGACACTTATATCAAACCTCTGCCTCTCAAGGCTTGGAGATCATTGTGGATGGAAGGGCAGAAAGATAGCAAGACCCAAAAATGGAAGTCAAAAATAAAGCAGCTGTTATCCATATATCCCAGGGTGGTGGTACATGTGAACTCACAGCTCCAATAACAGCATACACAAGACCTGTGCAAACTCGAGCATGACAGGGTCCATAGAGGATCTGGGAGGTGGACACAAAACTCAAGACTTCATTTTTAATCACATGTTCACAAATCTCTTACATTCCAGCAAAGTTTCTCATCCAAAGGTATCATGTATTAATGTATATATTTTTCTAGGTGGGCATTAAAAGTGTTACTAAAGAACCACTGTAATCTATGATTTACATTTGATATGTTCTTGACATGGGGTGCAGGTCTCAGTGTTTAGCAGAGGCTGGTTTGGAACACATCCTTTAGTCTGACTAGACTTTAATTTATAATCCACCTGCCTAATATATAATCCTGTAATCTGAGTATATAATCCTGATATCTAATCCTACAATCCTTTCCTAGTGTTAGGGTGATACCTAGTGTCCCCTTGTCCATTCAGACATGCTTCTTATTTTAACCAAAACTATGCCAAGGCACGGCATGATTTTCCTGAATGCATGGACAATTTTTAAATTATTATGATTTATTAATTTAAAAAAAAATTACTTTCTTTTAACACTTCCAAAAATGCATATGCTGTATTATAGTATGCTTAAGTCCTTCCATCACATTCTCCTAGAAAGGTTTTGGCTGTGTGGCCTTGTTCGAAGACACATGTCACCTGCAGTGGGCTTTGAACTTTTGTAAGCCTTGATGGGTATCCAGTTGTTCTGTGATCTCTACATAGCCTGACCCGACTCTGGTGGATGAACTGGCCCTCAAGGACATCTGCGCACAAATGCTTGACTGGATGGGACATAATGTGTGTGATGGAATGCGTGAGATCCAGTGGGGGCTAATGAGGGAGATGGATAGGGAGGTGTCTAAATTTGATTAAGAACTGTTGTATGAAATGGGTGAAAATCAGTAAAAAAAATACTTTTAAATAAAAGAGCGTTTCTTGCTCTTGAAAAGGACTCGGGTCAGTTCCCAGAACTAACAATCAGGCATTCCAGAATCATCTGTAACCACGCTTCCGGTGCATCTGAAGTCCTCTTCCGGCTTCCTTGCGCACATACAGACGTGCAGGAACACTCACACATAAATGAAAATAAGCAAATCCTGTCAAAAGCCGGTTTGATGTCACAGGGCATAGCTGAGTCAAGCCTTCCCTGGAGCCGCGTCAGGCCCTCCCTGGAGCGAAAACAAGGTATGCTAGGCTTTTCTGATATTCAAACTTCTTCAGCTCTGCACAAGTTTATTGGATTCATCAAAGGGGGGCCGTAAGGAAGATAAAACCATTAAGTTCCAAAGATAATCAGTTAAACTCCCTGTCTTAAAAATAATCTAAATAGTGGAGAAGAGATCTTTAAAATATGCACGAATCTGCCTTAATTGGGGTTGGCGGATGGTATTTATAGCTTCCCTCAGTACGATCAGAACAAGGAGAGAGAAGCACATTTAGCGGACCATCTCATTACGGACCTCTGCCAGGTCTTACACTGGACGAGTTCTGGAGATTTCCTGATGGAATACAACTTGGCATGGAAAAAGATAAAGCAGACATGTTTTATTTTAAAAGAAATACCACACAATGATTCCCTGTGTACATACAGGTACTACTGTCAAAAGCATTCTCCTAGATGTTGGTCACAATTAGATGCCTCATGTTTAATTACATTTCTTTTTTCGAAAAAACATGAAAGCAAATTTGAACCTATTGATGATGGGATGGCAATGTCTTCCCGTGTTTCCTTCTCCCTCCCTTTTCTGTCCCTTTCTCTCCCCTTCCTTCCCCTAATTCTCTACCTTAGTCATTTACTGCACCGAGGGTATCGCTCAATTGCAGTATGCTTCTCTCATGGAGGGGAAGCTTGAGATTCAAGTACCAACATGTAAAGAAAATTGAAAAGAAAAGTGGCAGAAGAGATGGCTCACCAGTGGAGAGCATGGGTTGCTCTTGCAGAGGACCCGTGCTGGGTTCCCAGCACCCTCGTGTCAGGTCACTGCAGGACTTGGGTGCAGCCGCCTACATGCAGGAAATACACTCATAGACATAAAATTAAAAAATAATAAATCATTTTTGAAAATAAAAAAAGAAGAAATTCAGTTGTGTGATTGGTCTGATCTGTAGCATGTGAATGGTGAGAATACTTTCTGATGAATCTTCCCATTTAAAACAAGAGAAATGAACGGAGACTCTTAAACAAAGGCTTGTCAAAACCAATACAAAATATTAATGTTAAAGAAAGGTAAAGTTTAGCACGTTAAGACTGTGACACCGAATGTATGAACACACGTATTTCTACTATGCAATGTAAAAAAGCCCAGAAGAACATTCATTTTTCAGTGACTCAGCAACTAAGTTTGTGAATAGAGCTCTTCACTTCCCTTTTAACTTTTATTCTTCGTTTTTATTAAATGTATTGTGTAAGAGAACAAAGAAAATTGCCTAAACTCCAAACAGTTGAGTTAGCTACATATTAAAGGGATTCAATGCTTTGACTTCAAAAGGACTTTGACAATATCTGTCAATTAAGGTCGTGGAGTGACTCAAGGCCTAATCCACGGCATTAGGGAATTATGCTCAAAGGAAGAAAAATAGACTAAAAATCCATCTTATACAAAGAATGATATTAGGTCAAAGGTTATAGATTACAGTGATTCACGTAAAATCTCTGTCTCAGGTTGTCATCAGAAACCCAGGCTTGCTAACTAATTGTAGTGGATATATTCATCAGTTACAAAGCACTTGTATGGGGTGTCACCCTGAACCTGAACCTACAGATTTGGCTACACTGACAGACTAGCAACCAGTCTGGATGTGCTTCTCTCTGCACCCAGGTCACTAGGGTTATAAGCTTGTTCAGTCATTCTGGCTTTGACATGGGTGCTGGGATCTGGGCTCAGTTGCTTATATTGCCCCTCTTAGGCAACTCCCCAGCTCCATGCTTGAAATGTATTTGATTGAATTTTTGTGATTTTCATACCATGTAGTTTGATGGTATTTACATCCCTACCCTCAATGCCCCTGCCTAATTGAATGTACTTTCATATAAAATAATATAATATGTAGTATAATATATAATGCCCTACAATATGATATGCAGGGAGCAGTCAAATGCCATTACAAGATGGCGCCGGCTTCCACAGCAGCGTGAGGTAAACAACTCTATATTTGGCCATGCTTGGCGCGAACCCTATCCCGAGAGTGCGCATGCGTGTGGGTTTGAATTGTCCCTAGCCAATCCCGTGGCATTTTGCTTAGGGCGCGCGAATTGCAGCCAATCCTGAGGTACTATGTTGCCCTTCAAACTATAAAAGCCGCAGCACAGGCTCGCCCCTTGCCCCCCAGTCTTCATCGCCCATCTGTTAATCAAGAGCTCTCCAATAAAGTGTGATGCTGGAAGACTTCTCGTGATAGCGTGCTTTCTTCCTCTGCTGGCCGGAGACGTTCGCCACAATGATATACAGTACAATATATTATATACAGTTTACTATATTACATATAGTATAAATTAATATATTATATCATTAACATATAATGTAATATAGATTAATATAATAATATGTGATGTGTGTGATACTCCTGAAGTTTTTTATGTTCAATCCATTTGCAAAGTGATTGAGGAATTCTTTTCATCGAGGAATATATATGTATATCCAGGTGTATATGTGTAGATCTCACTGCAGGTTAGAGTATAGGAACTGTGACTCATTTAAAAAATATATCCCTGGGGCTGGAGAGATGGTTCAGCAGTTCAGAGCACTGACTGGTCTTGCACAGGAACCAGGTTCCTTTCTAGCACCCATGTGGTAGAGAAGAGACATCTGTAACTCCAGTTCCAGGGGATCTGATGTCCACTTCTGACCTCTGTGGACATTTTATGACAAGGGTACACTTACACACATACAGACATTATACTCATATTAATAAAATAAAAATAAATAAGTGAATAAAACTGTGTCCCATACATAACAAGTAAGCTTGTCAGGATTATTTGATAAGCTATTGATTTCAAGATTAATCTAGCAAACTCAGTAGCATTCCCTGTTGTATAATAATGATATTCTAAGTATAATTCAAATATGTTTAATTGCAATATCAAGTTTCTCAGTTATGTATAGTGAGTCATGTGTACATACATGTATGTGCCTGTATTCTGTGTGCCCACTTGTGTGCATATGCATGTGGAGGCCACACATTCATGTTGGATACCTCCCTCTCTCACTCTCCACATTATGTTATACAATCAAGTCTCACCTTGAAACTGGGGCTCACTTAGGGGTTGGAAGGGCTGCCTGTTAGCCCAGGGGATTGGCCTGTCTCTACACCATCACTGATTTCACAGGATCCACCTGTCTCTAATGCATCACTGAGTTCACAGGATCCGCCTGTCTCTACACATCACTGCTTTCACAGGATCTGTCTGTCTCTACACATCACTGTCACAGGATCTATCTGTCTTTACCCCATCACCGAGTTCACAGGATCTGCTTGTGTCTACACCATCACTGAATTCACAAGATCTACCTGTGTCTACACCCCATTACTGTTATTAGTGGTATGTCCTGCTATGCCCAGCATTTTACCTGGATATTGAAAGTCTAAATGAAAAGCCTCATGCTTGCGCAGGTCCCGAAATAGCAATGCAGAAACCTTTGCAGATTAACTCAGGAGCATCCATTCATGAGTAGGTAAAACAAATAATAAATAAATGTCTATGCCTCAGAAGTTGCAATGAACTTATTAGCTGGAAATATCCTACAGGTTTAGTTTATACTATGGAAGCAACACTGTGTGAAATAACCGCTATTAGCTCAAGATGAAATCTGAGTCACTGTGCAACCCTCTTCCCTCCCTGGGGATTGCTGGATACTCACCTGGGAGAAATAA
Source organism: Eospalax fontanierii (assembly GCA_035773235.1). Lineage (NCBI taxonomy): Eukaryota > Metazoa > Chordata > Mammalia > Rodentia > Spalacidae > Eospalax > Eospalax fontanierii. The sequence continues at coordinate 2,028,805 of JAJHUQ010000048.1, read as the reverse complement.
TGATGAGGTGCAGGATCAAGGACAGACCCTGTCTCAAGGGGAGAAGGTAGGGAGTAAAAGACCAGGACTCTCCATATGCCCACATATACACATATGAACACACATATGATTACGCATATATACACACATGCACATACACACATATACACATATATACATATACCCATACATATACAGATACACACATACACCCAAACATGTAAACACACACACATACATATATACACATACACAGACATGCATGTACACCTACACACTCATACACACATACCCATACATGTACACACACGTGTACATATACACACATACACATACATGTACACATACCCATATACACACATACACACCCATATACACATACATGCATAAACACACATATGCGTGCACACATATATACATACACATATACACACATGCACACACATGTAATTACACACAGTGCATTTGAATTTTTCCTTTTCATCATCACTAATACATATTTGCATGTATTTGCACAACTATCCATTTAAACAAGAACATAATTGTGTGTGATAAACACATACACATGATTGATGATACATGGGTACACGGAAATGGATAGATAAACAGCTATCATGTACAGAGGTGAACAGATGTAAAAATCAGATCAATAGAGTGATGGAATGCAGGTAAATAGATAATAGTGGGATGGAGTTATAAATATGTAAATATTTATATGTATTATAATATGAGAACACACAACTCCACCTGGGAAAAGGTTAACAAGTAGATGGATATGTAGATGGTTGAATACATAGATGACTGATCGATAAGAAGATATAAAGAATGGATGTAAAGGGAGAGAGAGAGAGAGAGAAAAAAGAGAGAGAAATGAATGATCCAGAGTTTGATATTTGGAAACACCAGGGTCCCATTATGTAAATCAAATTAAAATGTCATTTTTATTCTTTAATCTTAACATACCCTTCACATGTTTACTTTTACTGTACAGTGCAATGTGGGGTCTCATTAAATGCCTGGTAACAATAGACAGACAGCCAAGATGGCCCTTAGAGGAAGTAAAATCTGACCACCCTGACTGGAGAGACAAACAAACAGTTCCAAGAAACTGAGTGAACCTTGGAGAAATCAAAACCTAACCCTCCCCCCTTCCCCGTGTATGATAATTGAGCTTATACTTGCTATCTACTGATTGGATCATTGATGCCTTTTGTAACCACCCTTTGCAACCCCCTTGCAACTGCCCCTTATGCTGGAAAAGCAAGGCTTGAAAATGTACAAATATGATAGGACAATAAGAAATGGGGAAATATGTTCTGATTGGGAGAGGGGGACTTATAAGAGCATGCTTGATGAGCTTTGCAAAGCGGAACCTGCATCTGGGGAGAGCTGTATCATCTGTTAGAACTGCAACACAATAAAGAGTTAAGACTGCTGAAGACACCAGCTTCTGTCTCTCCCCGGGTTGATCAGGGGCCCTGGCTTCACCTGAGGAGTGTCCTGGACATCAGCCACACTCCTGGTCCATGTCACCTAGCAGGCACAGGCTTATCAGTGGCAGCTTGCACACCTGACTTCTCCTGGCTCAGCTCCTGCCAACTGGCCACTGGCTGAGGGGCTGTAATCCTTTAAAGATGGAAAGAGCATGGCTTCTGATTCTCTGTGGTGGTGTCCTGTGGGAGCCATCAGCTCACAGAAGGGAGCCCCCACAGTGCAAGTCCTCCAGACACACATGTTTCTGTGTCTTAGAGCACAGGCTGGTTCTCCTAAGAAACCCACTCAAGCAATATACAAAGTGGAATAGTCCTCAAACTATGATTCCATTGTCTAGTGCAGAAAGTAGAGCTGGGAGCATCACAGTCCTACACACAGGGAACAGCATGGAAAGTGTGTCATCAGGTTAAGATTGGACAGTAAGTATCAGGACGAGTAGCAGACCTGAAGACCTTTTATTACTTATGTTCTAACTATGTATCATCTATCTTCTATCTATGTAGCTGTTTGTCTATCTATCTTCTCTATCTTCTGTTTATCTGCCTATCTGTCTATCTGTCAGTCTGTCTATGTACCCACCTTTCTGTCTTTCTGTTTATCTTCTGTCTTTCTATCATCTATCTGTCTATTTCTACTTATCTGTCTCTCTGTCTATATGTTTCTATGTATCTGTCTATCTTCTAGGTATCTATTCATCTATTTATCTTCTATATATCTATCTTCTTCCTTTATATCTATCTATATAGATGTGTGTGTCTGTGTATCTATCTTTATGTGTCTGTCTATCTTATGTCTATCTGTATGTCTATCTTTCTACCTACTTATATCTATCTATCTGTCTGTCTGTCTATATATTTCTATGAATCTATGTATCTATCTTCTATCTTTATATCTATCCATCTATTTATCTATCTCTCTTTGTATCTATCTGTGTGTCTGTTTATCCATCTTCTATCTATCTATCTATCAATCATATATCTCTCTCTCTCTTTCTCTCTCTCTCTCCCTTCCTCACTCCCTCCCTCCCCGCTGAACTGGTCATTGAACTCAGGGACTACATACCAAGCACAGCTATGTTTTATGAATGTTTTGTGTGTCATAGGATCTCTTTTAATTGCTCTAACTGACTTTGCAGCCATGACGGCCTTGACCTCATACTCTCTGCTTCGACCCATTCACACTCTGAAATTACAAGCCTGCACCCTGGAACCTCCTTGGGTTTTGTTATCTTTAACTGATGATTTCCAAGTAAGTTAAATGTGAATACAAGTCCCAATCTCTATTTTTTTCTCTATCTTTAGGAGAGAAAAAATTTCATAACATGAATACTTGGCATATATAAATTTGACTTGTATGTGCATAGATGACTATTTTGGTATTTATTTTATAATATAATAGTGGAAAAGAATCTCATGTATTACAGTCACATTGGGAATGGAAGTTTGATAGTTTGCATTCTGGCCTCAGCTTTGCAAAAAAAAAAAAAACCTGGGGTTTTAGACAATTTAGTTCATCTGTTTTAACCAGGTTCTTATTTTTAAAATTACCACAAATCCAAAATTATATTCTGAGATCTAACTATGTAATTTTAGTTGGAGAATTACAACAATTTCGTCATTAGAGTACTTTCTATTCCTTTTTTATTTTGAACTTCCCAGTGTGTGATTTTTCTTTCTAGAAGTTCAATTAAACATTTTAAGACATCACAATAATTCAATAATAAATTCAAAATAAAAATGACCATATAAGTAAATTATGTACATAAATAGAATTCACCAATCATATCAATTGCAGCTCCCGGATTTGTTATAATTTGTCATAATTACATGTTTGAATATATTACAGAAAATAGAGGAACGAACACATATATTACCTGGCATTACATTCATTTGTATGAAATGGTGAGAAGGCCGAGATCCTTTAAAATAATTCAATATGTAACACGCTAATTCATGAAAATGAAAGGCAGCAGTTCAAAAAGCCCGGGCAAAAAGAAGGATGTGTGAGTTACTACCGTAGGACTTTGACATAAGGTTGAACCCAAGTGTTGGTATGTCACCCTTTCTCTCTGTTCCAGTCTGGCCAGTTCTTTCCGTGTCCTGAAGGGGCAGGTTTCGATTTGTTATTTGTTATTGTTATTGATATCCTTCCCTGGCTAGATTTGAGCTCAACACAGTGCATTTACATTTCTATGAAAGGAGAGTGGGAAAAGGAAAGAAGATGAAAGCTTGAAGAAGGGAAGAAGGAATGACCAAAGACGAGACAGGAAGGAAGCAGAAGGAAGGCTTGTGAGACCAGCAGAGGAAATCCGAATCCTGAGGGACAGAAAAGGACACAGCAAGAACACCCACTGTACTTCCTGCTATTCAGAGGGTTTAGACTAAGCCTGATACCGAGCTCTGTGTGGAAGGGTCAGCCTACCCTCTACTGGAATACTTGCAGACGGCTATCTCTGCCCCTCGAACCGCCTGCCTGGACATTTGGTTAGAGGAGGGGCGGGCATTTAATTGAACCCTGGCTCTGTTTTCTCATCCTGCACTCAGGGAAGGTCGGACCCATCTAGGAAGGACCCCATGGTCAAAGCACCGGTTTCCAGCCGGTTCTGCAGCCCTCAGAAGGCAGGAACTACCCCAGGCAGGACCACATGTAACAGGCACTGGGAAAGGCAGAGGGGTGTGCACTTTTCAGGGCATTGTATTGATCCCCATCTTTGACAGAGAGGGGTTGACTATCATTTTTGATACTAATGCAATGGATCCTTTCCAATCATTTCTTTCATGTTATCATTTCATTTCATTAACCCACAGACGAGTCCGAAGAGACGGTCCACCAGTCCCGAGCAGACCCCATCCCCCCATCCCACCCCCACTTCCTGGCACGGTGGTCACTGTGGACAGCATGGTCAGGTGTGAGCGGGAAGCTTGCAGAACACATCCCAAAGTCAGACTCCTGGGGAACTGGGTCAGTCAGAATACTCTTGCCTACTATAAACCTAGCATTGGAAAGGCGACAAAGTTTAAAAAAAAAAACTCTCCAAATTAGACTTCCGCCATGTCGTGACATCCCAGTCACCCCCATCTTAGGTTGCATCGTGTCAGTCCCCCAAACCGAGCAAACTTTGGAAGGATACCATGAGGCCATGTGTAAATTCCTGCAGCAATCAAGCTACGTCATGATTATAATTCAGCCTCCTTCCTCTCTGGAGGGTTGGGGTGTGTGTGGGGGGGTATGTGTGGGTGTGTGTGGGTGTGTGCAGAAATACATATGTGTATGCATGTGGAGCGTATAACAACCTTGATGTAATTTTTTAATTACTGTCCATCTTGTTTTTCTTCCATCCTGGTCCTCTTCTCCTACTCCTCCTCCCATCTTTCTCCTTCATCTTTTTTTCTTCTTCTGACATGGGCTTACGGTCTTTCATTGGCCTGGAACTCATCAAGCAGGTCAGGTTGGCTGGACAGCAAGACTCTGGGATCGCCTTTTAGACTAGATACCTTGTATTCCGGGAACAAAGAAATAACAAAAACCATCCTGGTGAGAGAAGGGTTTATTTCATCTTGGACTTTTAAGGAATAAACAGGTCTTTGAGCTATGTCAGCCAGGAACTGAGGACAGGAACTAAACCAAGCTGAGAATCAGTGGGGAAACATCAGTAAAGACTTTCTCCCCTGGCTTGCTCAGCGATGATGAGACTCAAAGGCACATGTCCAGGGAACTACGGCACCACATACTATGGGTCCCCTGACGGCAGTAAGCAATTATGAAAAGCCTGAAGAGAAGCTGCACAGGTCAACCCAATGGGGAAACTCCGTAACTGAAATGTGTTCTTCAGAAGTGACAAAAGTTGGTGTCACGTTCAATGAACCCTAAACAGCACAGCACGTCTGGGAATACAGGCACAGGCTACACATTTGTGCAGGAGGTCAAACTAAGTCCTTGTGGACTCAACCAACTCCCCAGACCAGACTGAAACTAGTTGTGAATTTGCTGCAATGGTAACAGGATGCCCAAGACTCAGTCAAACTCAGATCAGGCCCAAAACTCAGCACACAACTGGGCCCCAACCTTAGCTGAAGAACTAATGGCCCCAGATCACTGCGAGGTGAGAGAGACTTGGTCTTCTTTAAGACAGTGATGCTAACAGGATGATCAGCCTCTACTGATACACATCAATGACATCTGGCTACACTGTTGTCCTTCTCTAGGTCTTAATATGTATGACAGAACACATGAAACTATTCCAATCCAGTGGAAAGCACTGGGGGGTGCGGATAGGGGAGGAGGTCTAAAATATGATAAAGGTGTATTGCACGAAATGCATGAAAATTCAGTTGAAATATATCCTGAAAAATAAATAGAAGGATATAACTCCCTTGATTGAGAGCTTGGGAAGCAAACACATGGCTCTGGGTTTGATCCCTACAATGTCATAAATCAGATGTGGTCGGGGAACATCTGCAAACTCAGTCCTCAGCAGTAGAGGGAGAAGCAACAAAAATTTTGAAGTCATCCTTGGTTTCATAGCAAGATCATGTCCAGCCTGGAATACCTAAGATCTATTAAAAAAATAGAATAGAAATAAAAATGTCTTCTTCTGAGTCTAGATTTGAATATAATACTAAAATGCAAATTAATGTCCCTTAAATAAAAACACAAGGGCTGGAGAGAGGACTGAGTGATTACAACCACTTGCTGCTCTTACAGGGACCTGGGTTTGGTTCCCAGCACCCACATGGTGGATAACAACTGCGTGTAACTCCAATTTCAGGGACATTCAATATCCTCTTCTGACCTGTGCAGGCATTACATGACACAGGTACATTACACTTATATAAAGGCAGGCAATTCACTCATACACATAAAATAAAAATCGTAAATAAAAACAACTTGGTTTGAAAACTCACAAAATAATCATATACCTGGTGGGTCAATCATCTAGGAATTAAACCCACATCAGGAAGGGATTTCTAAGAGAATTTTCAGGTATTCAACCTTCTCACATTTAGCAGCCTGGAGATATAGAAGAGGTATTGGTTGTTACATCTGTAGTTAATGGAGTTATGCCACAGACGGGCATGATGTTCCACCCAGGAGTCATACACTCTGTAGAGAGAAAATCCCAGGGCTCAGCCTGATAAAGCACTCTTCTACTTGTTGACCTCAGCTAACCAAAAGAACTCAAAGCCAGTATAAGCTGCTGCCACCACCCTCCTGTAAAACAAAGGTATGGCTGAAGACACCATAGAGTTTGGATACAGGACTTGGTGAGATTGAGCTGGAATGGACCTAGAAGCTTCCTCCCTGAGACTGACTTTCATAATATCAGAAGAATCTGTGCAAGCTTCCAAGGGAGATATAAGTTAGTAGTCCTATGGGGTAATCCTGTCAATGATAGCAATGACCAGCCCTGCAAAAATATCTGGATTGGCACAGTAGTGGCATTTTTATCTTGGGAAAGACCAGAAGCTGTATAATGGGATGTAGTTCTCCCTCAATGGGAGATGCATGCCTGAAGCACTAAAACTAGCAAATACCCATGGCTGGAAAGATCACAGACCCTAGATAAGAACCCATTGCTCTCTGTTTCATTAAATTGGGTGCAGGGGGCATTGGAGGGAGGTGAGAAAGAAAGAAACCGCAAGAAATCAATAAAAATTTAATATACTCATAAAAATAAATACATAATTTAAAATGAATAGTAATACCCCGATGAATCATATTTCTTAGTATGATAATTTTTAAAATATATAACATATGAACATATGTAATGCATTCTTGGTCACATCTTTCTAGCAGCTATTTAAATTTAAGGCCAAGGAAATCAGTATTTAATTACATAGTTTAAAGATCTTCAATGTGATAATAATGTGACAATTAATTTTATTTAGTTTTTATTTTTTGCACATATTTGCAATCCCATGAAGTTTTACAAAGATAACTGGATGCAATTCCAACCATTTTAAAGTTGTCTTCAGGAGAATTAGCTAGTGTTTTTTTATGTGGAGAACATGATTCTTTGAATGCTGAGAATTAGAAACTTACAGTAGTATAATTTTGCTTTGATAAAATAGCAGGACATTTGAAGGAATTACTCTGCTAACAAAAAATCAAACTAGACAAAAATCTAACTTAGACCTGGTGAAATGTGCTGAGAAACTATTGATGATTGATCCCTGCTGGGTGAGGGAGAGTTGGTCTTCTTAGGGGCTGGACAATAGATGGCCTGATCAGGCTCCAGTGGATGGAGTTGTAGCTGGATACACAGATGACACAGTAGGTCATAACATGTATGACAGAATGCTTGAAATTCTATGGCAGGCTATGGGGGCGGGGAATGTAGACATTATTAAGGTGTATAGTATAAAATAGACAAAAAATTTAATAAAACATGCATTGTGAAAAAACAAGTTAATTTTGAGGACAAGTCTGAATTTTAAGAAGTATTTTACCCTTAAGACCCAGACTTCAGTGGAGGGACACACACAGAAGGGCCCATGGTATATAAATCTGAATATGTGTATATATATATGTATATATATATATATATATATATACATATATACACAAATTTTAATATGTATATATTAGATACATGTATACATTAGATACACCTGAATGGGTAAAATGTGGTATTTTGAAGTGTGTATATTTGGGAATGATTAAATCAAGTTAATTTCCATTATTCTGTGTGCAACTGATTTCAAACACACTGTGCGTACATTTACAATGTATGCTTTTAGGAGGTTGGAGAGGTGGCTCAGTGGTTAAAAGCACTGGTTCCTCTTACAAAGGACCCAGGCTAGCTTGCTGGTACCCACCATCTGTAACTACAGTTCCAAGACCCCTACTGGCCTCTCAGGGCACCACACATATATACACACCTATATACATGCATGAAAACCAATCACACACATTCAATGAAAAACAGCTAAAAAATTCTTAAAAATTATGATTTTAGGAGCTCCTTTTATTTAACGTGTATTGGCTGATTTTATGCATGTATCTGTGTGTGTGCTGTGTGTGCTATGTGCATGTGTTTGTGGCTGGGTCTCCAACATGTCTGCAGGTGGTGAAGAGTCTATCACCGGTCCTCTTGTTTGAAAAGCAAGTGCTCTTGCCCACTGACAATCTTGCCATCCCTTGGCTGGAGGTTTGTTTATCAACAATTCTAGATTGTTAAGGAATTTCACCTTATGACCAGCTATAGGCTAGGAGGCTGGCAAGCTAGCCTTGGGATCAGCCTTGGTCTATACACATCACTGGGATTATAGGGTCTGTGTCTACACCCATTGCTGGGATTATAGCATTTGTGTCTGCACCCATGGCTGGGATTACACAGTCTATGTCTACACCATGCCAAGTGACTTTATCGGCTGAAGATGGCAGTGGAGACTCTAGTCACTGTGCAGCTGTCTCCCCTCCCTGTGGCCTGCAGGATAGTCATCCAGCAAAAAGTACAGAGAGGTCAAGGGTCAGGTAGAGACCGCATTTCAACCCAAGAAGAAGGGGAGTGAAAGAGCAGGACACTCAACATTCACGTTCACCTACCGACATGAACAGGCATATACACATATACACACCTACACATACATGGACACACATAAGCACACACATACACATGTGTACTTTTCTCTTGAAAAATCTCACTGTATTTGCTAGTCTGGTATGACTGGGATAAAACCTTCTGATCAGCGTATCTTAGAGAATAACTGGTTTAATTGGGGTCACAGTCCTGGACTAAGAGTTCACAATGGCTGGGGAGACACGGCAGGACTGCGAGCTCTCATAGTCTTCCCCAAACAGCACAACTTACTAGAAACCAGGTGCTCAAGCCCCTAAGATTATGGATGACATGTCTCAGTCAAGTGCCCGCACTGTCTCATCTTACTGTCTCATCCCTAAGAAAGTCCTGCCAACCCCTGGCTCGGGGCACAGTTACCTTCGTTTCTCTGTCTTATCATGGTTAAGAGAGTTGTCAAGTATCAGTTCCCTCATCTTTAATCTGTAACAGTGTTTAATCACTGTGTCTATTGTTGCCACCAACAACAGTCTGGGAATGAGATGACTGTGGGCCCACCTGTCTCTTTTTCCTGCTGTATGTATTATTTTTAACTTGACAGTGATCTTTACTCTTCCTGTACAGGTTGATAGAGTTCATCATTAGATCCAAACATTTTACTTTTTCTCTCTGTCTGTGTCTGGCTCTAACACATAGAAATACACATTGATGAAATCGCTGATTCTCTATTTCTGTCTCTGAGTTGGTCACACAGCTAAACATGCTGAGGAATTCCTTTGATATGTTTTGTGCTTAACTAGACATATTCTTCCTGTTCTGCCTTCATATGTATATTTATTTGTTCACTTTTTTATCCTTTAAAAATTCCACAAATACAAGCATGATATCTTGAAAGGGTCTGCATTTCGATCCCCCAACAGGTTCTATCAGCACATTTCTCCCCTCCCCGCCCCCCCCCCCCAGAATGATTAACTTCTTTCACAGTTTCTTAAATTAACTAATTTTTGACCCCAGTGAGTAGACTCAGTGCTGTCCATGAGCGCCAGCGTGTGGGCACTTTAAAAGAGATATTCTCCGGAACCCTGCTTAAGTGAACCTGCAGCAATGGAGTCAGTGTTGGCATGCTCAAGACCCACACAAACCCTGGGGAAGGTGAAGCAGACCCCAATCTGTGCTGAGGAAATACTGGCAACTGATGACTGTTGGGGGAGGATGAGCTAGTCTTCCTAGAGTGGGGGTTTTGGGTACCCTGACTAAACCTCAGTGAATGAACCTGCACTGAGGTCATTGCAGGACACGAACTTGACACAATAGACCGTAACACTGATGAAGAATGTATGGACTTCAGTTTGGGGACTATGGGGATTGCTGGTGGTGAAGGGATATAAAGGTGATTAAGACTGACTGAGACGTTCTGTATGAAGTATACAATGATTCAATAACAATAATAACAATAATAATAATAATAATAATAATAAACCAGTGATTCTCTGTTTCTCTGAAGACTTTCCTTGTGAGGAAGTGTCATAGATCCCGCATTCAGATCCAACCACTTCACGGTGTCCTATTCTCCCCCTTATGAGCAGTAATGCCCCGTGCCTTCAGTGTTAACCACCACGACAAGAAGCTTCTCTGATTCGGAACGGGAGAATCCAGCAATATCCGAATAGGAGGAATATAAATAGAATCAGTATGAGAACCTGATTATTTAGAAAACCAGTGCACATAGCATCCCGACAGCTGTGAATTCGGCGGATGCCGACTTTCCCAGGAATAAATAACCCCTTTAGAGTAGTTCTCAAATTCAGTCAAGAGAGCACTTAATGCTCGCCACGGAGTTCGGCTGCTTTTGAACAGCAGATCACACCATAACCTGGAGCACCCAGCACTCCATAATCCGGAGCACCCAGCCCCCATAAGAAGAGATGTCTTCTAGAACGACTTCTCATTCTCCTGAAAAATCAGTGTATGGAGTCTTCAGAAGTAGTCTTCTCAAGTATTTATTATGGACAGCAAAGCGGAATGACAGTCGCTGTGCAGGTTTGCCAGCTTCCGAGGCCTCCTGAGGTGTAAAACGTGTGGCGCAAACCATGGTCCCGCACTGAGATTTCATGCCACAAACCATGTCTTTGGGGAGAGGAGTGTTCATTAATGTAACTTTTGTACATACTCTTCTGTTTGTTTTATATTTATTTGTTTTCAAATTCTATTTTTTGTTCATTTTCAATTACTTTTAATTTTACATGTATGAGTGAATTGCGTGCTTGTGGGTGAGCACACCCTCGCTTAACCATGCTGCAGGACTCCAAAGAGAGAGTAGGATCCCCTGGGTTTGCAGTGACAGAAAGTTGTTAGGCAGCATGGGCTGCTGGGAATTGAACCCGGGTCTTCTGCAAGAAAGAGCTTTTACCTTCAAACCATCTCTCCAGCCCGTTATGATTGTTATTTACCGGCATGGTTGACCTTTGGACATAGCTGGCCTAAATCTCACAGACGGTCGACTGCCTCTGTTTCCAATTTCTGTGATTAAAGGCAAACAGTATCCCGTCTGGCGATCCTTTTGTTTTCAAACAATATTTTCAACACTGTATTTATTACTTTATTTCGGGGGAACGAGTGCATTGCTTGCATGTATATAAGTGCACCCATGTCACGCAATGCCTTTGGAAGTCAGAAGATGGCACCAGATCCCCTGGAATTTGAGATAGAGATGGTGCTGGGAATTTAGCCTGGGTCCTCAGTGAGTGTAGCCAAGGATTCTCCCTACTGACCCTCCGCTCCAGTTCCCCCAAATAAAGTAGCTTACAAAACAGCGGGGCTTCACAAATCTTCTTCATAAATTCTTAAGTGTTTGGGTTAATCCGAACTCACCTCTTATTCCCCAATAGCCCTGGAAGCCACCCTATTTAAACATTTATCTTTCTATACTTTCTCTGTTCTTTCATTTTATATATGTGTGTGTGTGCGTGTGTATATATTCATTATATATATTCATTATATGTATATCCATTATATACATTTTTATATATTCATTACATATTCATATATTCATTTATATATAAATAATATATGCATTATGTATTCATACTCTAGACTACATACTATAGTATAATGTGTATCTGCTTCATAAGTATATATATTGTGCTCAAGGTTATTAATTCTTAGTGATCAGTCACTATCACTCACAATCATGATAGATATTTTCTTCTACAGATTCCTACTTTTCAACACCTTCAGTCCAATCTTTAAAACAAAAACCACTTTAATATGAGAACATGTCCAATGCTGCCTTCCCTCATGCTCCTGTTGATTTACTGTCCCCTTTCTGTGAGGGACTGGATTATCAATTTACAGGCATCTTCAACTTTGGGAAATACTGACTCCGAACTCATTAAGCAGATATACATAGAAGCATGTATTATATAGTTTGAATAAACAATAACGTATACATATATATATAATTTATATATAAATGAATAGATAATGAATATATATAAAATGAATATAGACATAAAATGAATATATATATTATATATATATATATAATATATATATTATGAAGGAACAAAGGGGCAGCATGAAAAGTTAAACGCACCAGTTCCTCCCAGGTCCACTCAATCTTCATATTTCTCTTCTTTACTGAGAACACAGCACAGCCAGACTTTACACGACATCGATGCTGCCAGACCTGCAGAATTACACTTATTTATCTTATTGTCTGGAATTCCTTCAAATTATCCATTGTCTGCTTTCCTTTGCTCACTTAAATTTAACTGTAATAAAATCCTGGGTACTGAAATCCCACTCTGGAATCAGTAAATATAATTCTTCCCATTCATGAGAAAATTAGATAGAGGTAGATTTTCATTTTATTCCTTCTCTTTATGAACTGCTGGGTAAACGTTCTACCAGCTCCCTGAAACATAAAAAGAAAAAAAATACACATGGAAAATGAATGGGAACCATTTTCTGTGCCCCGAATTTATTTCAGCTGAAAATCAGAATGTTCTGTTAATTTGTAAGAAATGGCTCTCTCTGTAAAGGGTAGAATCATAGGACATGAAGCAATTTCACCAGTAAAGCTTCCTCGTGCAGGAGAGTGATAAGTACAGAGAAGGCCACACCCAGCCACGTTGCAGAGACTAAGAGAATGCTGAGTCCGTGTCCCTGGTTAGGACTCCTATATTAAAACTCACCTACCCTTGACTCCGGGACCATCTGTTGATGGGACGGGGTCAGTGTAAGAGCCAAGGTTGGTGCACGAACCTAAGAAAATAGAGGCTTTCAGGACTCTGGGAACTCCTTCATATGAAGGTGAGAGTTTGCACAAGACCCATGTCAATTCAATCAGATACACACCCAGCACAGAACAGGGGAGTTGGACAGCAGGCCTCAACTCAGCTAATGAACTATTGGGAACTGATGACCATCGGGTGAAGGAGAGTATATCTCCTTTAAGGAGATGGCTCTAGAACCCAGTGGATGAACTCGTACTGTGGGATATCTGGGAACACACACTTGACTGGATAGCACGTACCACATATGACAGAATGCATGAAATCTTGTGGAGGTGGCATGGGGCATGAGATGGGGTAGAAGGTCTAAATTAATATTGGTCTATTGTATAAAATAGAGAAAAATTCAAAATACATATCACAAAAGGAGGAAAAATGAAATAATCTTATGAAAACTTACCATGATAGAAGGTTCTTAAAGTATATGCATATACATCAGCAAGGAGACTACAATAGGGATCGTGTAATAGGTGCACAATGGATAACTGATTACTAATGGTGGAAAGTGGATATCTGGTCAAAGATGGACAATGGATATCTGGTCACAGGTGGGCAGTGGATATCTGATCACAGATGCACAATGGATATCTGGTCACAAGTGGACAATGGGATCTTATAATAGGTGAACAACGGGTATCTGGTCACAGGTGGGCAATGGGATCTTATAATAGGTTCACAATGGATATCTGGCCACAGGTACAACAGATATCTAATCACAGGTAGACAATGGATATCTGGGCACAGGTGCACAATGGATATCTGATCACAGGTAGACAGTAGATATCTTATCACTGCTGGACAGTGGATATATGATTATAGGTGGCCAATGGCCCTAACATACATCATAGTCTATCAAAGTAAAAAACCAAAGATAGGGATGATTTTTTCCATTAATTATGTTGATTCTGGGTCTCATAGACTTTTTAACAGCACTGGCCTTTGTCCTGCACTCAGCTACCCAGAAGAACATCACAGGAGGGCCCTATTTCTGAAGACCCTGAAGACACTAGAGAAAACATGGAGAAAGGAAACTTGTGTTGGCATCAAAACCTCATCCCTACTGTCTAGCCGTTACAGTGCTGGAAGGAACTTTGCAAGGTCCTACAGAGAAAATTTATTGTGCAGTTTTCCAAGCAGAGGGTTCTGTGAATTCCAGGAGGTGGCCTGGCAATTATATGACCGACATGCACTCTAAGTCTCCTGGAAGCTCACAGCTCTGCTGGGCTAGCTGGAGGATGAGCTCCAGTCCATCCTTTCTTTATCTGACATCAAGTGTACCAATTTGTGATATTTTATTTGAACTCAAATCCCTGTGATCACATAACATGTGTTCCTATCCACTGAACCATGTCACATACCTGAAGCTAATTTACATCATATCCCATTCCTTCAGGAGGTTATCATGTGACAGGAATCATAGCTTACTCCAAGATGGACTTGAGGACACAGGACTTGGGAGGTTGATCTTGGGTTCATGTTTAGACTTTGAGTCGGTGGAGTCGCTAAGAGATATCCTCTGTGGAATGAAACCAAGTAATTGGTCTATGATACATTGCACATTTCATATCTGTAGTCCTAACACATGCAGGGGCAAATTGTTATAGAATGAAACTTCTAGAATTGTTCTGTTAACTTGGATGAATAAAATGTTTCAACTACGATTACACCTCAGGTATTTGGTGACCACAGTGAAATCTAATATATCACTTTTAATACTTAATTGTTTATAGGATGAAAGAGAAGACTGATGGTGTTCATCAAATAAAAAGAAATAGGAAAAATAATTGATGCCATTTAAGTAATTTTGATGATCCATCCATGAAAAACATCACAATAAAATACGTTTGAAAAAGTACTCAAACATCATGAACCAACATTCCAAAGCAGGAGAACCTCAGGTGACAGAAAAACAAATCCAGACAGATATCCCATGCAAATGGATGTGACCAGATTTTGCAAAGGCAGTTTGGATTTATGTTCACATTTTTTTCTATAACGTTGCCTTGTTGCCTTGAAAGAAATGAGACTGATTTCCAGATAATGCCTTGGAGAGGAAGGGATTCCTCAGCCTAATCTTCTTGACCAGAGTCCATTGGGTAGGGCAGCTGTGGCACGGAGCAGGGGCAAGAACCTCATAGCACCTAAAGCTGGCTCATTTCCCCAGGCTAGACCAGCTGTTCTTCTCGAACAGACCCATCTCATCTGTCCGGGGAAGACTCTGTCCACCACCACTGGGCTGAGTCCACCAGGACCAATTCTGTGTCAAATGAATGCCCAGGTCAGTCTGATGGAGGAAGTTCCTCACATGAGATTCTGTCTTCTAAACATGGAATCAACGAAAATGAATCAGAGCACCATGTTAGGTATAAAACATACGTTCGGTTTAAGAAACCGTTAGCTTCTGTGGGTAGTTTAAAACTAAACACTCAAGTTTGCCGTCAGAAGGAGGTGGCCAAGCCCACCATCCTGGGGGAAGCAGGAAGTCTCCTCAGCCAGTTCTGCCTGGTTGACACAGAAATAAATGATCAGGTTCAACCAGAACACAATTTTGCCTTTTCCCATCTAAAATTGTCAAGTTTATCAATTCTTATCACTGCTATATTATTATATTTAATGAGCACAGTTATCACTGCTATATTATTATATTTAATGAGTGCAGTTGGATGGTACTGAGTTTTGGGTAAAGATGTCTTCTAAGACACAAAAGCAGGTCCCTCCAGCTGAGGACAAATAATGCACTAATCTGGCATTACAGACCGCTGCAGCAGCCTCTCTAGTGTGCATTCTCTGCTCTGCCTTGTGAGTTTTGTGCTTTTTTTCTGATTTTCCATGCATATCTGTTAAATATTACCCCAACTAGTTCCTTTTCTATCCATGTTCGAGCGTGAACTCCTTATTCTTAATCACAGGAAGGGAGGAT
Organism: Eospalax fontanierii; assembly: GCA_035773235.1. NCBI lineage: Eukaryota > Metazoa > Chordata > Mammalia > Rodentia > Spalacidae > Eospalax > Eospalax fontanierii. Next base: position 2,012,598 of record JAJHUQ010000048.1, on the reverse strand, counting down.
GATGCTGGTCCTGCAGTGCTGGAAGAGCAAGAGGCAGCGTTTCCTCTTCCACGGTACAAAGGATCTATGGTCTATCTCAATATCAAAATGTGGGTCTCTCCTGTGTTCCCAGTAATGAAATTCTTCATGATATACAACTTTCTAAGGCCAAGATTTCCTTTATGTGTATATTTGTATATCTATGGGCTCGTGGGTAGAAGTGCCTTTGGACTCCAGAAGAAGAAGCTGGATTCACACACCACTGTGAGCCTGCCCACGTGGGTGCCAGGAATAATCCCGAGTTATCTACAAGGGCAGGACTTACTTTTACATTCTGTGACATGTCCCCAGCCAGATAATTTCACATATTATCTCCCATTTCTGTGTGTATTTGTACTTTTCAACGAGGGTATGCAAACTTCCCTTTGGTTGACATGTTGGTTGACTGCAATGTCATACTGTGCAAATATACTTGCTGTGAAGCCTGACCCCACCCCTCCCACAGGCCCATTTTTCTGGATTTCCATGCTCACATGTTGGAGGAGAGAACTGAGTCCCTTGCTCTGGACAGCTTGACATACTTAGATGAGGCACCCTCAACTAGGGAATTTCCTCCATTGGACTGGCTGTGGCCATGTCTGTGGGGCAATCTCTTGACTGTTGAGTGATGTGGGAGGACCCAGCCCACTGTGGGTGGTGCCACTCCTCTGCAGATTTTTCTGTGTTGTATAAGAAAGCAGGCTGAGCACAGCCCAGGGGAGCACACTGGCAAGCAGTGTTTCTCCATGGCCTGTACTTCAAATCATGCCTCCAGGTTTCTGCTCTGAGTTCCTCCTACCTTGGGCTCCCTCACTGGTGAGCTGTGGTCCCGGAGATGTAAGCGGAATAAATCCTTTCCACCCAGAGCTGGTACTGGTGAGTGTGTTTTGTCAGAGCATCTGAAGGCAGACTAGAATATCACTCAAGTTGACCTTCCATGATCTCTTCATGGTAGCCATGGTGCATTTACTCACACTCACTCACTCACACTCACTCATTCACACACTCATACCTACACACTCACACCCACAGACACTCACAGACACTCACACGGACACATACTCACACTCACTGACACACAGACACACACACTCACACTTATGGAGACTCACACTCACACATACATACTGAAAGAGAAAAGATAACTTGTATTTAACATATGCTGCCAGAGGAATTACTTTGCAAATGGCATCCATAGTCTCCTGAAGTGGAAACTGGACCTAGGGTAAAACTTGGTGACTCTAAGTCTGATGGTTCCAGTGCTTTCAACCACTAATCATATACGAACCCAGGAGTTGCATTTTTGTAGGGCTTTGGCCCCCCTGCATTCCCTTCTCTCTTAGTGCTAGGCTCTGGGCCAAGAGCTAGCCGGATCTTGTCAGTTGCAGTTCTGAAGTGAACAACTTGACCTTTACTGATTTGACCGCAGACTTCCTCAGTTTACATCAGGTATGTGTCATGTGTCTGGATGTCTCCTGATAACATGAACTTTTACCCTCCTGCAAAGCCCCGCCTCAGGGTATATAAGGCTTGCTGCCTCTCAATAAAGTCAGTCACTCTCCTTTCCTCTTACCTAATGTGTATATGTTTCATTCAATCCGCAGCCCTCGGCCAATCCGGACTCGGTCACTGAACGTAGCCAGGGTGCTACACATGTTCATGAAAATACTATTAAAACTCCTGAGATTCAAGGGATGACATCCATTGAAAACACTGGAGACAATGTTCCTATCCAGTTATCGCTAGTACATTCCTGAGAGACATTCGTCATGCGGCTATGCAGTCCTGCCTTACATCACAGAGTAGGATCTCACATGCCTCCTTCTTTGAACAGGGACGGTGACTTCACAAAACTTCCAGAAGCTGAACGAGCAACAAAATCTAAGACACAAACTCCTGAGTGACCTCGTCTTCCCTGGTTAGCCTTTTCTAAAGCGTGTCTTCACTCTGCAGAAACGTATGGTGGTTATTGTGTTCTGTAACTAGTATGTTGATCACAACGATGTTAGAACTTCTGGCATCATCTCTTTGGTTTCCCCGTTCTGTCTGTGTGTGTGTTCCTATGTGGTGTGTGTGTATCTGTTCTGTGTCCATGTATGCACTATACAGGAATTGAACACAGATGACAGTGGAAAGTCTTACTCCTTCCCCACCTTGTATTTTGAATACAGAAGGTGTATTCATTCAAGAAGACTTTCTCACAGAACCTGGAACTCATCATTTTGGGGCTAAATGATCTGAGCACTGAGCACCCAGGAGCCTCCTCCCTCGATGATGACACATACACAGTAAAATGCCCTGCTTTGCCTGTGTATGGTAGAGAGGAGCACAGGTTCCCATGTTTCCAGAGAAGACATTTGCACCACTGATTGAACTCCATGGTGCCCGTAATTGACCTATTCACTTAATTTTTGCCAATCATTACCTCGGATATTAAATGCCTAGTTTCTGGGATGGTAAAATCTAATTTTATTCATTGTTTCTGTCATAATCAAATACATACAAAATATTTGTAGGAGAATAAATACATAAGTATTCAATGATCAGTCTTCTACTGCATAAGCATTTTGTTTCCTTCTTACCATGACCACACAAATTCTTAGTAAGCAGTGAAAACTTCCAGACATCCTCTATCATCCAAGATGCACTCACATGTAAGAGGTAAGTTGAATAAGGAAGGCATTGGTCAGTCACTAATCTCAGAATAAGAAAATGCCACAGTCTACAGATAGCCACAGGCAACACGAGGGATGAAAAGCAACTCCACAGGCCTTGGAACATCCCATATTATGTCAACAAAGGAACTCCAGCCAGTTACTGCGTCCTGATGAGGTTGAAATGCAGGGAAAGAAATGAGAGAGGAAGGTTCCAGAGACTAACAGTTTAAAGCTTATAGGACAGGAGACTGAAACCCCATATTCTTTCCTGAGCTTCATTCTTCTTAGGGGATATGTTCCATAATTCTAGCAATATAAAAACCTGGGAAAACTGGGACTTTTGCAATGACTCAAAAATGTCACCATGGTCTTGCATCAGTTTTACTCCTACACTACTTGAAACAGGCCAGAGTTGGGGTCTGGCACAGCGCTGAGAATCTGGGTATCCATTCCTTCATGAACCACCTCCATTTCCCTGACCACCCACCCATCAATCTGCAATGCCTGGTGCAGAGGAAGGGGAGCTTGGGGACACCACTGCTGTCCTCCAACTCAAATCCACACATGCGACAGTGCGCTGCTGACAGCCAGGAAGAAGCTAAGAACGTGTTTGCAAGCTCTCTCTCTGGAAATCTGCAAGAAACCATGTCGTTTCCAAAGGACATGGACAGTTCAGAGTTCTGCACGTGGATTGCTGGAGCCCACTGGCAGAGTCAAACAGTACCTGTGAGGGGAGTGAAGATTGAGAAAAAGACAAGAGACCAGAGACAGACTTGGGAGGGCTGTCGATGAATACTGAAGCCCCAACTTTATTTAACTCAGCATATCTATACCCTAGTAGGGCACGAGGAAATAAGGCAGTTTTTCTGTGACATTTGCACAGAAAAACAAGTGTTATTTTAAGGAGCCCACATCCTCCTTCAAGGATCACAAGTCTTACCGCCTTTTGTAGTCTGAGAACCTCAGCAGATCTTTGACCATGTGCCTGGCAGAGTGTCCTGCTCCCACAGCACGTTTTGCAAAACAATGCTGTCCTTTGGCCTGCTTCCAGAAAGAGCTCAGTTCCATGACAGACAAATTAATGACAGAGGATTAATCAAACTTTGAGGAGAAGTCACTCCTCCTCCTCTTCTCCCTTTCTCTCCTCCCCCTCCCCTCTTCCCCCTTCCTCTCCTCCCCCTCCCCTCCTCCCCCACCCCTCCCCTTCCCCCTCCCCTCCTTCCCCTCCCCCTCCTCCTCCTCCTTCTCCTCCTCCTCTTCCTCTTCCTCCTCCTCCTCCTCCTCCTCCTCCTCCTCCTCCTCCTCCTCCTCCTCCTCTACCTTCTTCATCTTTTCACTTTATAGTTCTCCATGCTGGGGTTGAAATGCCTGCATCCTCTAATGTATTAAAAATATTCACTAAGCCAGTACCTAAGCTTGGGTAACAGCTTCTGCAGACCAGCCGCATTGAATGCATTTGAGACAAGGCTCCCATGGACATCCTGAAGGCCTTACATCATGGACCCCTATCTTCTTTATTACTTTCACATGTCCAGACCTCCCCTTGGATCCTGGAAACAGTTCACAGTCTAAAGCTTATTGTTCTCTCCTCTGTCTAAAGGCTAAAGCCTCGTCTCTGTGAAATAACGGAATCAAAGAACATTCAATCACAAATTCTCTTCCTCCTTAGACTCTGAATTCATGACGTACCATGAATTCTTAATTTGTCCTATTATATCCTCACTTCTAAATTCTCATCTGTTTATTTCTTCTAGACAACCCAAGTACCAAATATATGGAGGTAATTCTTGGAAAACTCAGGGATTTCCCTTGAGCATTCCATCTAAACTCTCTGCCTTTATGATCCAACTTTTGATTGAGTTGACTCTAAAATAAAATACTGAAGGCAGTTTGTATTTGAAGGGCCACTCATGTCTAAATATCAAGATTTCGTAGCTCAGACTTTGTGCTTTGAATGTTTTATGTTTAGTTTCTCTTTATTTTCTATTTATCTACTTTTGTAATTTGTATTTAAATCTGGAACCATGTATAGCCCATGGTTTAGAGATATCCATAGCAGGGATTTAAACTCAATATTTCAGGACTGGGTACTAAAGTACAGGGAAAGGCAGTTTGGGAACCCTGAAGAATTATCCACAAGAACATTCAGAGCAAAGACAAGAATTTGCAGTTATTCTGGGGCTGTGTCCCAAGTCCCCTCAAAGGACAGCTGGGTGCATCTGAGACAGAAAGCTGGGCTCGACAAGCCTCAGTTTCCGAGACAAACTGTGCCCTGGGGAGGAGATGCTGCTGCACAGAGACTTCCGTCCAAGTCCTGTCGTCAGTACCGTCATTGTAGAACCGTCACTGCCACTTCCTGGTCCTATGTATCATTGCACTATGAAGTCGGAGATAGCTGAGAACTTATGGAAAAGAGGGTCAGGTTTTCCTGTAATCTCTGGTCCCAATAACATCCGAGTGAGGACGAAAGACGGTCAAGGTCCTGGAGAAAGGGCTCAGTGCATAAAGCAGTGGCTGTTCCTGCAGAAGAGCTCTTTACAGTTAAAAATAGCCTGGCAGGCGGAGTGTCTCCACCTGCTCTGATCAGTTCTATGGATCACCGTCCTCTTCTGGCCTCTCTGGGAACTGCAGGACACGGGTAAAATTACACACACGGGCAGCAGACGTAGAGATGTAAAATAAAAACAAATAGCAGTACAAATAATTTATGTTGCTGGAGACAGAATTTAGCCTTTAACAGCACTGGCTTCACGTACAGAAGTCCAGGGTTCAGGTGTCATCACCCGGAGGGTGGTTCACAACCATCGGTAACTCCAGTGCCTTGGGATACGATGCTGTCTTTTAGCCTCTCTGTGTCCATTGCATTACCAGTCATTGAATGCAGAACACCTGTGGACATAACAAATAATAAATAGTTAATAAATAGATAAATAAATGATAGATATTAAATATATAAATAAATAGATAATAGATACATAAATAGACATACATAAACAGCTAAGAAATAATAAATCGATAAATAAATAGCTACATAAATAATAAATAGATAGATGATAAATAAATATATATAGATATAGATAATAAAGAAATAGAAAATAGATAATACATAGATAAATAACTAGATAAATAATAAACAGATAAAAAGATAGATAATACATAAAGAGATAGATATAAATAGATCAATAGATCAATAATGAGTAAATAAATAAATAAATAGATTATAAATAAATAGATACAGATACATGGCTAGATAAATAACAGACAAATAAATAAATAGATAATAAATAGATAAATAGACAAATAATAAATAGATAGATAATAGATAAATAACTAAATATATAGATAATAAATATATAAATAAATAGATAATGAATAAATAAATAATAGGTAAGAAGATAGATAATGCATAGATAAATAAAGAGATGATAATACATAGATCAATAGATCAATAATAAATAGGTAAATAAATAGATAATATATAAATAGATCAATAATAAATAGATAAATAAATAAAATGAATAGATAAAGGAAAACTCTTTAAATTCCTACTGTACTAATGTATTCACATCATTTCCCTCCCCCTAGTTCCTGCCACTCACAATTTCTTCTCACTTCAGCAAAGGAATCTTAATTTCTAAGGTAATTGTACAGCTATAATAATGTTACTGGAATCAAGGAATCAGTCTAAAATGTTTCATGTAACTTTATGGCTTCATTCCTCTCTACCGGGATATGAGACATGTACATACACATTATATATAACATATACACATATGTGTCTGTGATCTTACAGGTCATATTTTCCCTTGGTGTCAGAGTCTGTCTGTAAATTACTCAAATATTCTTGGTAGAAATTACTGTTTTGTTTAAGACAAGCTCTTATTTGTGTATTTTCATTGAAATATATGTTTAAGAGATTCATAAAATTGAAATCCCAGGAATTCTATGTGCAGATAGAATCCACTTATCTATTTTGTTAGGAATGTGTGAACAAGATACAGGACATAGCCTGGGCTTGTAAGGAAATTCATGTGGCAAGTATCATAACTTCCATGTAGTAAAGAAACTACAATGAGAAAATAAAATTAATCATCAAAATAATTTAATATAAAATGGATAATATGATCTTGAAAAGGAGATGTTGCTGGGTGTGTCCAAGGAGAGTTTGTGTGTGATGATGAGGATGGATCTGATCAAGATACACTATTGACATGTACGAAATTGACATAGGAAAAAATTAATGCTATTATACAAAAGAAATAAAAACACATCAGATAGCTACAAATGTCCGAAAAAGGTGATATTAATTACATATTATTATAATTTCTGAAGTCATAATTGGAAAAAAATATGTAGACAGATAGATGAATAGATAGAGATATAGATGATATAGATAGGTTGATATATTAGGCTGATAAATAAATGATAAATATAGATGGAAGGTAGATTGATTGATTGATTGATTGATGATACTTATTTAGCATCATCCTAAATTATTTATTTTCAGTTCTTTCAAAGGTACACACATTTCTGAAAATAAAAGTAAGTGTGTGCATTTCACATTAGTTCAAAAAATCTAGTCTAGTGCACATTAACTTTTACATTGGAATTTGGAAATCACATTTCGTTCTTCCAAGATGCCTGAAATTTATTCACACTGCTTACTGATGAGGAACCCAGCTATGTGTCCTTGAGTCCTTGGCTCCTCTTCCTGTGCCTCTAACAAAGCAGGCTGACCCAAGTCCCAAGACGAACAGTGTTTGTTCTGCTGTAAACGGGTGGGGAGGACACTGTCCACCACAGTGGGCCATGCGTGGTCATGTGGGTCCCATCACACTCACGGTCAGGACAAAGGGGCGGGACAGGAATTGAGGGTGGGCTGTCAACACCCAGTGAGCTATCCACTGATCTCTCTTTCCGGCCCAGCCACAGCTAGATCAGGTGGCCCACATGCAAACTCCATATAGTTTAAGCATCAGGAGACTGGCATATCGAGATTCAATTCTCTAAAGTAATCTCACTTTAAAAGCAGAATGCACAGAGTTGAAACTGAGGAACGCAAGCCACTGAGGGGCCCTGGGAGAGAAAGAGACGTGCTGCCTAATGGAAACCAATGCAATAAAGATTGCATTGGTCTATGCGATATAAAGAGTGATGAGGATTCAATGTGTCTTGGTTTCATATTCCCTCCAACAGTTCAAGTGCTTTGCATCAGAAAAAGGAGGACACGATGCAGATCTTGTGCTGGTTGCTGTAACTAGTTTGGCTTCTGCCATGCCCAGAATTTTAGAGGTGCCATATGTAGGCTTACCCAGGGACTTCTTGGAACAAGTAGGGATGGTGGTGTTGTGACCATCACTCTGTCCTGTCAATATATGTCAGCCTTTTGTATCTCCTTAACCAGTATTTTTATTCAGCTTCCTCTCTCAGTTCCTTGTGTTCTCTAAATTCCATTTTCCTTGAATGAAATGTGTTGAAAAATAGAATTTTTTGTTGTACATTTTAAAAATTATGCAACCTTCTGCATAATTATGTTTATTTTGTATTTTAAACAGAGTATTTGGTGGTAGGAAATATTTCATTGTACCAGAAAATTTCACATACAAATTTTAATACTCACATCTTGAAAAATTATATAAAATATTTTATTTTCACCAAATTATATGTGAATTTCTATAAATTATGTTTCCAGGACCAGTTTAGGAGTTAATGCATTCGCAGTGAAGAAGGTGCTTGAATATTTTTGTAACATGGAGAGTACCAGTGATTTCCTGAAAAGCAAAGAAACCCGATCATGGAAATGTGACTTCTTCCCTGACCTGTTTTAATGTACAAAAATTTGTTTGTGGCTTTGATTGATGTGTGCTTTCTGATGTCTGTTTTTTAAATTCAAATTTCTTACTTTTCCATGAGATTAGACATCTCTATTGTATTACCTATGGCATAAATCCATGAACTGTGGTAAACTGAATTTATACAGAGTATCCAGAAAATATCAGAAAGAAACAGACTAAATTTAAATGGTATCGATTGTATTCCACTCTTGTTGAGAGGATTTGAAATTGTTGTCAGTTAAGAATGACAAAATTCATCTACCGGTCCTAACCGGTCCTTCGTATTATATGACTGAAATTTGCATGGAGTTGAAACTGCATTGCTTACACTAATCTGACTTTTGCATTTCTGTTGATGAAACTTGGATGGCTTAGTTACAATAAATGCATCTGCCTGTTCTACCTGGATACTAATTTTCAGTTTTCAGAGAACTTTAACACCATTTTCTTAGCATCTAATGACAGAAAAGAATTTGGAGAAAACAGTCAAGCAAGGATACTCATGCATCAAGTTAAATTTTTTGAGAATTATGTAACAATGTCCATGAAGTTTTATGTTAGGTAAGCCAGGCCTAGCCTCCTAGAAGAGACCTACTGTGGGATTTTGATCTTTGCAATGAACCAGACCTGCACTGAGTCATTTTTTTAAAGGCAAATTGAGTTGCTGATGATAGTCCATGCAATGACTTCTTCACCCATAACATATCACCTATAATGTGGATGTAAACAGTATACAGATTTGCAAGAGGGCTTTCAGTTGGGTGGAATTAATCCAATATACTCTTCACAAGAATCAGAAGATGGTGAGCACGAACCTTCTCTTTAACACTAGAATCAGTGTTTATTTCCCATCATCCCAATGATTCCACCTGGGAATTTTTCATATATTTTCAGAGTTAAAATGATTTGCAGGGACATTCAAATCACTTTCAAGTAGGGGATACCCTCACATTCTGACCTTTCTAAAACCACCTCTCAAGGGCTGTGATTATTTACATATATATATATATATATATATATATATATATATAGACACACACACACATATATATATATATATATATATATATATATATATATATATATGTGCCACTTGTTTTGCATTATGGATATTTATATATTTATTATGCTTTATATCCACTGAAAAGAACCTTCATAAGTATAATGAAAGATAGACACTGTCACTCATGTTTATGTTGTTTCAAATTAGGTGCCAAGGCTAGAAGATCTCCCCAATATTGAGAGTAGACTTATGGATGTACTGAGTTCTATGGCACCCCGTGTTAAAATGTGGTAACCCAGGTGTCTGGAGCAATGGCTCAGATGGTAAATGCACTGGCTCCTCTTGCACTGGAATATAGTTGATTTCCCAGAAATCGTGTCAGGTGTGTCCCAAGTGACTGTAACAAGCTCCAGGAAATCTGAGAACTCTGGCCCCAGAGGGCACCTCCACTGACACATACATACATCCTCACTGACCCACAAATACTGATGTTAAAGATAAAATAGATCATTACAAAATATGTGACTATTTCTGTGAAAGAATCCCTCCAAAAATAGAAAGAAAGCCTCTTTTCATTCTGCATTTACGGGAAGGAAAATCTCTACCCTCCACAACCAAAAAAGCATATTTTACACACATGGGATCCAGAAGACTAATTAAAAAATTAAGCCTTGGCAAAAGGCTTAATCCCCTCAACTGTCTTCGTTGCAGGAGATAAAGGCACTCATTATGTGGGAGGAAGGACTATGTGGGCCTCCCCCATAGGAGAGAGAAGTGAGTTATTTAAGGTCAGGACCCTAACACTTGGCCATGATCCAGTAGATGACCCCAAATTCAGGAGAACTGCTGCTGCACACTTGGATGCAGTGGTTCTTAAAATAGAGGGGAGGGCACTGTGGGACAACTGTCCACAAAAATCTCCTAAATTAGTAACAATATTACCAAAGTAAAGGAAAAGAAAGAACTTGTTGCAAACCCTAAGGAAGGAGAGATGGTTATAGTAGCTGCATCGAGCCAGAAACACTCAAGTGCTGCATGATGTTCCTCCCGTGTTTGGGGAAGCCGCTGAACACCTTAATTTGAGCATGGAGTGCTTGTGGCCATCTGGAGAGTGAAGGAGGAGGATGAGCTGTTGAGAAGTTACTCCCTGGTGCTAAGCTGCAGGGCCAATCATTTAACATAGTCTCCTGTGCTGATGTTCATTACACAGATGCAACACCTATTTAAAGACTGCACGTTGCAAAATACTGAGAAAATACACATAAAAATATTTTTACCATAAAGACGTGATATGGTATTTGGAGAAATGTATATTTTCAAAGGCATTAAAATGTAAACAACGTAGACCTGTACCAGAGCAACATGCTCTCCCATTAAGTATTGGCATTTATGTTTTATGCACCAGACACAATCCAATTTGGTAAAAGAAGAAGGCATTTCAAAAATTACCCTTTAAAAATAAGAGATGCTGTGATTATAGGAATTTCAGTTTTTAAAAACTTAAGTTCAGGTGAGGTTTGCCCTCCGTGTCTTCCTGTTCATTGTCGAAGAGGAAGAAGTCAGAATGGAGAACCTGATAGAGAATCAAAGAACTTATTGGTTAGAAAACCATCCTTCACCCTCATTTGTACTGATCAGAAACATCAGCCCAGACACCAAAATGAATCACTCAGGAAAACACAGTAAAGGATGACACTGAAAAGCCTCACAAAACAGATGGGCCGGCACACAGGTTGTGGTCACCCAGAGATCTTGGTATCGACAAAATGCTTCGTATTTGACACATAAAATACAAGATCATGCTGCTGGGTGTGAAGCTACAGATCTATTCAAAACAGAAACACTGAATAGTGAATGGTTTTTCCTTTACATTTAGGAAAAAAATGAGAATTGTAAAGAGCATATAGTTCATTTACCTCAATTACCAGGGGGTGGCAGGGAGTCAGATACTATATAGAGCCCCCAACATCCCAGTCACATTATTCAGTTTTGTATAGTATTCAAATACATATACCATTTTTTTTTCATTCATTCAGGGAAACACAGAAAAATCAATGTGTGGTAGCAACTGTGGTAAGGAGCAGGCCACTGCCCGCTGGAACATGCAGCGCAGCGAGTGTACGAACACTTCCCACAGGTACGAAGATCCTGAACAGGAGTTGCTGTGATATTCTTTCTTTACTGTGGTCTCTGGGTGGGTCTCCATCTCCAGCATGGCTGTTGTGCTCCAGCAGTTCCAGAGAATGGAGGACGATTCAACAGGTACTCAGCTGGTTCAGAGTGTGTTGGGAGAGATTCTTAGGAGACTGAGTAGGTGGCCAGTTCAGTTATTGAAGCCAAGGCACGGGTTTATATAAAGAGGCCCTTCTGGCTTGCTCAATACCTTTTATGATAGACCCAGACCCCACAGCTCTCTCCCTTGGTCAAGGCAGTCACTGGCTCACAACAATTCAAAACAACACCCTAAGATGTGACCCAGGGATCAGCAGGAAGACGGGTTGCACTATCAACCCATACTGGCATTAACACTCTGTCACACACTGCCGTAGTCTGAGAACATTTATATGACCAAACTCTGTTGAATTTTCTAATGTCCAAACACCAGCATTTAAGTCTAACTTCACTGCTGCATGAGTGGCCACATTAGATCTGACTGGACATGAACTCTCAATCGTTCATATACATATATATGATTAAATTGGGACACACACATATTTATTTATCATATATGTCATATATATGTGTGTATATATTAAATTGGGACCACATACATATAGAAATATATTTTCATCTTATGTGTCTTCTACATGGATATATATGATTAAATTGGGACACAGACACACATATGTATATTTATAACATTACTCTTAAATTGGGAGACACACACATAAATAAATTCATGATATTGGTCCTATGTATATATACATATACATATATATTACTATATATAAAATATACATACATATAATATATGTATTAGAGAGATAGATAGATTACAATTAAATTGGGAAACACACGTATACATATATGCATCATATGTGCCATACATATTTTAATCATATGTATCTTATATATTAATATGATTAAATGGGCACACACATATATATACATACTTATTATATATGTCTTATATGTATTCATGTATATATGTATTCATCATATGCATCTTATATAGATAAGTGATTAATTTGGAAAACACTCACACAAAAATACATATGTATTCATTAGATGTGTCTTATAAATATATATGATTAAATTGGGATACACACATATATACGTTCATCATATGTGTTATATATGTATATATGTTTTATTTGGGACATACATGGATATATATATTCATCATATGTGTCATATATATAAATATGATTAAACTGGGACACACAATTATACATATATATTCATGTTTTTTATATACATGATTGAATTGGGATGCACACATACATATCTATCTATCTATCTATGTGCCTTATATATTTATATCAGTAAATTGGTACACAATCATATATATTAATTATATATGTCTTATATATATATATGATTAAATTGAGACACACACATCCATCCATATATATATATATATATATTCATCTTATGTGTCTTATATATACAGGATTAAATTGGGAACAAACACACACACATATAAATATATACATTCATCATATGTGCTATATATATATATAAAATTCTGTTTAATTTGGACACACACAGGTCTCTCTCTATATATATATGGATTCATCATATTTGTCTCAAGGTACACACACATATGAATATTCATCACATTTTTCATATATGTATATATGATTAAATTGGGAGAAGCATACGCATATACATATTCATCCTATGTGTCTTATATATATTTAATTAAATTGGGACACACATATTCATCATATGTGTCATATACATATATATGATTACCTTGGGCACACACAGAGAAACACACACATACACACACACACACACACACACACACACATATATATATATACATACATCAGTTGTGTCTTATATATAAATATTTGATTAAATTGTGACATACACATACATATATCTTCAAAATATGTCTTATATATGAATCTGATTAAACTGGAACACACACATAAATACACACATATATATTAATCATATGTGTCTTATAAATATTTAAATTGAGACACACACACATATATACACATTCCTCATAGGTGTTATATATAAGTACATATGATTAAATTGGGTCATTCACACAGTTATATATATATATATATATATATATATATATATACTCATATTTGTCTTGTATATAATATGATTAAATTAAGAATCACACATAAATAAATATATATATAGATATTTATAATATGTGTCTTATATATAAATATGATTATATTGGGACACACAAACATATATATCATATGTTTTATAAATATGTATATGATTAAATTGGAACACACACAAGTACATATATTTATATTCTTATATTTATATAAGTAATTTATGATAGACTCATACATATACTCATCATATGTGCCTTATGTATATATCATTAAATTAGGACATACACACATACATATATATATATACATATATTCATCTTATATGTCTTACATATACATAAATCAGTTGAGACCAACACACATATATGTACATTCATTTTATGTGTTATATATATGTATATATGATTAAATTGGGATACACACAAATATATATATTCTTCATATCTATCTTATATGTAAATATGATTAAATTGGGACACACACACATATATAGACATATATTCATCTTATTTTTGATCTATATTTAATTCAATTCAGACAGACACATACATATATACATTAATTATATGTGTATTATATATATATTTACATGAGTAAATTGGTACATGCTCATGTATATATGTATATATATATATTCATCATATGAGTCTTATATATAAATATGATTACATTGGGAAATTCACACACATATGTAGTTATCATATGTGTCTTATATAGAAATATTTGATTAAATTGTGGCACACACATTTACATATATATTCATCTTAGGAGTCTTATCTATAAATCTGATTTAATTGTAACACTCACACTCAGGTACACACACACACATACACACACAAACACACACACCAGTGTGTATATGTTTAAATTGGGCCACATAAACACATATATATATATACATTCAGCATATGTGTTATATATATGCATATTTGATTAAATTGGGACTCACACATGTATATATATACATCTTCATCATATGTGTTTTATTTATATATATATGAATAAATTTGGACACACATATATATTTATTCATTATTTGTGTCTTATATATATGATTAAATTGACACACACACCTAAATATATATATATATTCATATGTATCGTATGTATAAATAGGATTGAATTGTGTCACACACATACACATACAAATATATATATTCACCATATATTATATATATATATATATTTACAGCAGGAGACAGATAGACATACATTTATACTCATCACATGTGTCATATATATGATTAAATTGGGGCAAACACACACAAACATATATATAAATATATATGTTCATCATTTTGTCATATATATGATTGATTTTGGACACACACACACAGCCATACATATATAAATATTCTTCATTTGTGTCTAATATATATATTTTGAATTTGGGACTCACTCAAACACACACATATATATCCATTGTATGTATTTTGTATATATATGTATATATGATCTTATTGGGACACACATATATATTCATCATATATATCATATATATGATCAAATTGGAACACAGACCCATACATTCATATATTATTCATATGTCTTACATAAATAAATGATTAAATTTGGACCCACAACAGACACATACATACATATATATATATTCATCATATGTGTCTTATATGTCCATATTATTAAATTGGGACACACACACACTTTTACATATATTTCTCATATGTTTCTTATATGTGTTTCTTATTTTGATCATTCTGACCTTACTCTTTTCCTTCTACTTTTGTTATATTGAGAATATTTTCCTACATGTTTCATATAAAGTGAGTGGACACTGGGCAGTAAATCAGATGAAGAAAACTCATTGTGTAGGACTGGAAGGAAGTTTCTTCAGGGCTTCGTTTTGCAAATGGAAATAGAACATATTGGAACATTTGTATTGACTTCCACATGTGAAGATTTTGAGTTCTGATACAAGGGACCAAATTATGCCTCGAAAAAGCTTAGCAAATTAGGAATAAGTCAAATACAAAATAAAAATTAGAGATGATGTTGTAAGATATATAAAAAGTACAATATCAGTCAGAAATGATTGTTATTACCACAAGTGAAGAGAGCAGAAAATACATTAACTTAATTAATCCACAAATAAGGAAAGAAACAATGTGTGATAGATGGTGGTCAATTAGAAGTTTTGTCAGTTAAATGTATTTTCCTTTTTTGGAATACTCTCATGAGAAATCCACTGCTGTGTGCTACTAATTTTCATATCAACCTGGAATAAGCCAGAGTCATGTGGGAAGAGAAAATCTCAGTTGACATATTTTCTTTGTCTGAATGGCCTGGGCTGTATCTCTAAAGTATATACCTAATTATGAATTAAGGGGAGGCGGGGTTCAACCCTCTGGGGTCACTGCCATCTGTGAAAGTATAGTGCGGGGAACTATAATCAGGTCAGTGGGAAGACAACCAGTGAGCAACATTCCTCAGGGTCCCTTCAGTTCCTAACCCCAGGAGCCCCCACTGAGACACCTAAACTGGGTTCCCTAAGACAGACTGAGAACCAAATAAAGCCTTCCCTCTCTGAGTCAGAGTGCTTACTTACAGCATCAGGAAAGTAAGTGACATGGATAAGTTGGCAAGTCTAGAAAAAAAGTGTATATTTTTCTCATGCCATGTGATTGTCGAAATCAGGAAATGTATTTTATTAATTGACAGAAATTAGTATCTAGGAAAGAGATGAAGTCTGCTACACAGAGATTTCCCAAATGTAATCCTGGAATTGTAGGAAAATACAGCTGAATTTCTATAAACTTTATTTATAAAGGGCCAATTCCAATAAATTGGAACATATTTCATGAACTGTAAGAATTACAAACACTCCTGAAGTAAGATGTCTTACTGATTTTTCACATGAAATAAAATTGAACAAAGGAAAACATTATAAAGACCAAATAAATACACCTGCTTCTTGGTGATGTACAAATTCCTCAGAAAATAGTTGCAAGTAGATACACCATATATACAAAACATATATGACAATATGATTATACTTATTATAGGGACACAAACTTTACATATGTAAAATTATTAAACTTGTGATAAAATATTTTATCAATGAAGAAAATTAAATGATTAATTCCAGTAGAGGAATAGTCTGATATGTACTCAACAAATTTCAATAAAATACTCCTAAAATAAACATGACATGTAGTAAGTGAATAGTAAAAAATGCAGTACATTTACTGCACAATCAAAGATAACATTCTAACTTGGGAACAGAGGATTCTTGGGAATCTTCTAAGTTTAAGGATATTCCTGAGACATGTGGGTTGTTTATTGGTTGAGTTTCTTTTAGACAGTGTTTCAATACAACCCTGGCATAAAATGACAATCCCAATAGTGAGAGGTGGAAGCACATAGGTGAAAATTTTTTTAGTGCTTTAATACACTGATTTTTCAGGAGAATGAGAAGTCGTTCTAGAAGACATCTCTTCTTATGGGGGCTGGGTGCTCCGGATTATGGAGTGCTGGGTGCTCCAGGTTATGGTGTGATCTGCTGTTCAAAAGCAGCCGAACTCCGTGGCGAGCATTAAGTGCTCTCTTGACTGAATTTGAGAACTACTCTAAAGGGGTTATTTATTCCTGGGAAAGTCGGCATCCGCCGAATTCACAGCTGTCGGGATGCTATGTGCACTGGTTTTCTAAATAATCAGGTTCTCATACTGATTCTATTTATATTCCTCCTATTCGGATATTGCTGGATTCTCCCGTTCCGAATCAGAGAAGCTTCTTGTCGTGGTGGTTAACACTGAAGGCACGGGGCATTACTGCTCATAAGGGGGAGAATAGGACACCGTGAAGTGGTTGGATCTGAATGCGGGATCTA
Organism: Eospalax fontanierii; assembly: GCA_035773235.1. Taxonomy (NCBI): domain Eukaryota; kingdom Metazoa; phylum Chordata; class Mammalia; order Rodentia; family Spalacidae; genus Eospalax; species Eospalax fontanierii. The sequence continues at coordinate 1,994,983 of JAJHUQ010000048.1, read as the reverse complement.
TGACACTTCCTCACAAGGAAAGTCTTCAGAGAAACAGAGAATCACTGGTTTATTATTATTATTATTATTATTATTATTATTATTGTTATTATTGTTATTGAATCATTGTATACTTCATACAGAACGTCTCAGTCAGTCTTAATCACCTTTATATCCCTTCACCACCAGCAATCCCCATAGTCCCCAAACTGAAGTCCATACATTCTTCATCAGTGTTACGGTCTATTGTGTCAAGTTCGTGTCCTGCAATGACCTCAGTGCAGGTTCATTCACTGAGGTTTAGTCAGGGTACCCAAAACCCCCACTCTAGGAAGACTAGCTCATCCTCCCCCAACAGTCATCAGTTGCCAGTATTTCCTCAGCACAGATTGGGGTCTGCTTCACCTTCCCCAGGGTTTGTGTGGGTCTTGAGCATGCCGACACTGACTCCATTGCTGCAGGTTCACTTAAGCAGGGTTCCGGAGAATATCTCTTTTAAAGTGCCCACACGCTGGCGCTCATGGACAGCACTGAGTCTACTCACTGGGGTCAAAAATTAGTTAATTTAAGAAACTGTGAAAGAAGTTAATCATTCTGGGGGGGGGGGCGGGGAGGGGAGAAATGTGCTGATAGAACCTGTTGGGGGATCGAAACGCAGACCCTTTCAAGATATCATGCTTGTATTTGTGGAATTTTTAAAGGATAAAAAAGTGAACAAATAAATATACATATGAAGGCAGAACAGGAAGAATATGTCTGGTTAAGCACAAAACATATCTTTCTGTTACCTGGAAGGGTGAATAGGCTAATGATTTCCCAGTTGGTTAACAGCATTTAATAGTTTTGTTGCAGTTATATAGGGAAGGTTTCCTTTCCGCCAGTGACCGATACAAGTTCAAACTGGCTCTGTAAATTCTAGGAGGAGAAGGCAGGGATTGTGCTGAATCTTGGAGGACATTTGGGATAGTCAATATTATTGGTACTTTACATGTTACAGAAACTCTGAAGTGTGTAATGATGTAGCTCTCCTTTCAGGGATGGACACAGGCCTGACACATGGCTCACAGCCTTCATGTCTGTCCCTGTCTCCAGTTTAGGAGCACTTCCTTTAGGGATCCTGGAAATACGCGCAGACGGGGCCAAAATGTAACATTAGGTTTTTCTTGAACAAAATGGAGTTTTCTCTGTTCCCTTGCCTCACCGGAATGATGGGCTGAAATTCCTCAGATTGCACACAGACCTGCCTTTGCCCTGTGAAATGCTTGATTAGATACTTTCCTCACGGTGTGGAGAAATGTAAGGAGCTCAGTGTAATGTTACAAAAGTGTAAGAGGACAGTCTTCCACTGAACTGACCATTGTCTCTGTATCCCTGACAGTTCATGCTATTCTACTTTAACACTGGAAAAAAAATGCATCTTTAACTTATTCTGTGTTTGTGAAGTGTTGTAAAAAAACTTTCTGTTTTTAAGTGAGAATAGTTACTTGAAGAAGATGATATGCATAATGGATTTTCTATGACATAACACATCAATATGAATAATATATTTAATATTTCAAATAACCTGATTTTTAATTTTATTGCTCTTTTATTTAGAACCAACAAACAACATTTAATATATGTATTGGCTATTTTTTGTTTCTTCCTTCTGATGTGATTCCTTATCAATTTTTTATTGAACTCCTTGATCTTATTACTAAATATTTAATATTCTTTGTATTTTTCTGCTTTATTCTTTTTCAAATCCAATGCTTTATTGATTTGAAAAGTACATCCTGTCCAATCAGCCTGTGCCAGTATTTTATTTCGTACTGGAAGCACTTTTACTTTTATTTCCTAAGCAATTTAAATTTCCTTTGTTTCTTCTGAGTTTTAATTCATTAATTTTATTATTTTGATTTTATTATTTTAAAAAATATTCTATTGTTTTTACTTTATGTGTACGAGTGTAATACCTGCATGTATGCAAGTGCACCTGCGACATGCAATGCCTGTGATGTTAGATCGCCTGAAGTGGAGTTATGGACGGTTGTAAGCTGCCATGTGGGCACTGGGAATTGAACCCCAGTCCTTGACAAGGGCATTCAATCCTCTTAATGGCTAAGCCATCTCTCCAGCCTCATGTCTTTATTATTTTTATATAAGATCTATTAATGTTTTGTGTTCCTTTCTGAATTAATTTTTAACATTTTTTATTTTCAGAATTTCATATATATTTTATACAAACAAAATATATAATTCGACTTGTTTGTTTTCAAATCACATTTTCAAGGTCTATTTTAATTGAATTTTTGTGGATCACATGCAATACAGCATAATCATATTTAGACCCTCTCTCTTATCTGCACTCTCTATGCACTTTCATGCATACTGTCATATCTATTAATTCTTCTGGAGTTAGCTTAGTTTGCCCAGATGTCTCTTCGTGGAGTTAATTTACTGGATGGAGCCTGTTCAGACACGTCTATCTCAAGTTCGTCCCTTTAGTAAGATCAGTACTTGCTCATCCAGCAATGCAAGTACTGAGAGGGTGATCAATACTCAGTCCTGTGAAGAGTATTGGTCACATTTAGAGCCCTCTGACCTCCTCACTCTCCAACAGCCCTCCCACAAGACCCAGTGTGATTTCATGTCCAACCTTATTATATATCCTTTTATCTATTTTTTGAACTGAATGTTTGTGAATTTTATATGGTATATTTTTTATCAAAGTTTGATTCCCTCTTTTCAATTTTCACACCCTTTATTACCTGTACATAATTATATATATATATATATATATATGTATATGTATATGTATATATATATATATATATACACACACACATACACATACACATACACACACTCATACATACACACACACACACATACATTATGGAGTTGGATTTGTGGATAGGGTCTGTCCAGGGGAATCTGGTTAACTTGCCTAGAGTCACAACCTTAAACAATTCTGACTGTCCCCTTCCCAGGAGACAGAGTGCCAATAGCTCCCCAGGTTGGGATTTCATTTCGTTTTTTCATTTTTAATATTTGTATTGAGTTTTTTGTGCATTTCATGTGATGCTCTACAGTTTTGCTGAGATTTTATCTGACTTAAGCACACAGGGGACTTTTGCATGCAGTCACCATTGCTTTGAGTTCATAGGCGTTATGTGCTATCTGGTTTTCATTTATTTGTTTTATTTTGTTTTGAACATTTGAGTACTTGAATCAGGACTACTGCATTCATTTGGTTTTTAGAAATATATTATGGCCTATGTCCATGCTTAAAGCTCTTACTTCAACTATTTCAAAATATCAGGTCAAATATTGTACTGCTAGATTCATTATGAATTGAAAATGTCATTCAAAGTAAGATCTCATAATCAAATTTATTCTGCCCGCATGTATATCAAATCATTTTTCAGAAACATTTTTCAAGGAGGTGCTCTGTCTCCCCAGTGTATACTTATGATTCCTCTGTATATAATCAAGCTTGTCTAACTATATTAACTTGATATTTTGTCTTTATTCCTATTCCATCAAACCATATTATATTTCATGCCTGAAAATATTATTTTTGTTTTCATATCTCCGTATTAAAGGTTTAATCTTTAAAAAATATTTATTTATCATTTTATTTTATGTGTATGAGCACATGGCCTGCATGTGTGTAAGCACACCTGTGCTGTGTGCGGTCCACAGAGGTGAAGAGGCACCTGGAGGTAAGCTTGGTGTTTGGCACTGTGTGGGTGCTGAGACTCCAATTCTCATCTATCCGAGCAGCTTCTGCCATTAGCCACTAAGCCGTCTCTCAGGTTCCATGCTTTCAATTTCTTGTATTGCAGTTTACAGAACCTTCTTTCTGCTTCATTGTTTATGTGGGAATGTTGTATTTTGATAAGGACCTTGGATTGTATATTTTCTTATTTACTTAATGAATATCAGTATAATTTTCGAAGGACTATCCTTGACTGTATAAATAATTTAAAGTGATAAAGCTAATTTGTTATTTATTCTTACATGATTGTAAATTAGAGTTCTCTCAGATGTAATACTGTGTCATTATTTCTCCAGTAGATTACAGATATGCAAATATAGAGATTTTTTTTTATCTCTGTGGTTGGATTTATACTTTGATTTGTTGTTGTTGTTGTTTGAGACATAGTCTTCCTGTCAACCCAATTAGCCTGGAAGCCACTACATAGAGTAAGCTGTCCTAGATCTCACAGAGATCCCCCTGCCTCTGCCTCCTGAGACCTGGCATTAAAGATGTACACCACAGGATGCACACAAAGCAAAATACTCATACACATAAGATGAAAGAAATCACAAAATACCTTTGAAAAGAGGAATGAGAACATTAAACATGCAAGAAAATAAATGAAATCATGTATTCATTTATCAACTCTAGAGAGAAAACAGATACCAAAAAATATAAAGAAAATCACTGAGTCAGATATAAGGCAAAACACATTAGAACATACTAAACTTCTCAATAGAAATATTCATCAAAAGGAGAAAATGGAATTATATATCCAAACTGAAAGGCAAGAAACGTTAAACCTGATGTCTTTATCAAGAAAATCATTCATTCATAACAGATAGAGAATGAAAAAATATTCCTTGTTGAATACAATCAAGGGAAATTTATTTGCCAATAAGCAGCCCTACAGAAAACACAGAACAAATCCTCCAAACTGAAGAAACTTATCTGTACATTCAGGGATAGAACAGCTTTAGAACCATAGTTAGGAAATGAGGAATAAAAAGCATTGACATTAAAAACTTAGCAAGATGTGAGAGGCAATGCACAGTTTCAGAATTACTATAAATTATCCCCATAACTGAATCCACATTAAATAGTGGAGAAAAACAGGACTCACTATATACATATGGCCAAAGAACACTTATATCTTTCTTATTTAAACTGAAATGTAAGAATCTGTTGTTGTTGATATCACACTTGATTAAAAAAATCAAACTCTGGATAACAAATACTATTCACTGACACCCATACTATTTATTTCCTTTATAAAACAACATTATACTCCTGAAATTATTCATTTTAATAACACTTATTTGTTCTTTATTAATTTCATAACATGCATACTGTATATCTTGATTTTATCTAAACCCGAGTCCAGAAAACTCCCTCCAACATTCCTACTCTTTTCTTAAATACACTTTTTAAAAGCCTCCTGATTGCAAGAAGTCCGACCTTATGCTCACACCCCCTGGGTCACCTACCAGCGGCCTCTCCCCTGAATGAAATAAGGTTCCCTCCTCACCTGTCCTTGCCCGACAATTGCTCTTCCTTCAGGCATCGGGCCTTTGCAGCCCTTCCAAAACACTAGGTTTGGACTTGAGTGGGTGATATGGAGACAGTGACAGCTCTGTGAGTTACTGTGTACACAGACCATGTCGTGTTTGGAAGTCTGCATTTCACAATTGTCTTCTCCACCTCCAGGCTTCCCATTCTTGCCAGGGCATATATGCTCTTTCCTGTGCAGTGGTTGTGGAGGTTTGAGGCAGCTTGCCCAGCTTTAGTTGGATCAAGGTACTGTCTCTTAGGACTTTGAGAAACTACCAATCTCTGCAGTAACCACTATCAACAGCAAGAAATAGATTCTCTGACCGAGGATAAAAATTGCAAACGTTTAGGGATAACTATTGAGAAGTTATGAGTAAGTCGTGCATCATGAGCTCTTAGTAACATCACATGCAAATTTCCTTTCCCAGGGCCCATTTCATAACCATGCATGGACTTGTGACCAGGTTTACAGTACCAAACATGGGAGTGCTCATGTGGAAAAGCTCTGAAGTCCATGCATAACTCAGCTAGCTATGCCTATAAAGGCCAGGTCACTTTTGCACACATGGATACAAATTCTTTGTTTGCCACTATGGTAGCAAGATACGGCAGTGGGCATGACCACTGCTGTCACTAAGAAGCAAGTAAATCACAATTAATTAATGGATGTTATCTGGGGACAAACAGCCTAACACCCATTCTGATTGCGTTAACTCTAAGGACAGGTGAAAAATATGGATTTCTGTGATATTCTTGATCGTTTATTCTCCTACTCTCTATAAATAAGATAGATAGATAGATAGATATAGGTAGATAGATAGAGATAGATAGAAATATAGAAATATCATTTAATTTTCTCTTCTTGCAAGTGTAATTACAGAATGAAGTAATGCCAAACACAGTCAAACATGGCCAACTGAGATGTGCTGTAAAATGAGACAAAATCTTGGCATGGACAAATAGTAATATATAGCTTTTTGGAAAACACAGATTTGATAAAGTTTTTTATTCACTAATCTCTGCTCATATTTTCCAACCTCTGAGCTAATCTGAGCTTCATCTTGTGGGGGGAGGATCACTACAACAGTTGCTCCCATTGCAAAAATATGATTTGTGATTAAATGGAAAAGGCAACTGAATTTACCACATGACGGTAGCTTGGATTATTGACATAGGAGTACCATGTGCACATGTCATAGTCACGCGGTATTATTTTGTGTGTATGTGTCTGAGTGGTATCTGTGTGTGTGTGTGTGCGTGTGTGTGTGCATTTGTGTGTGCATCATTCATTGGTTTATGTACAGCAGTATAACTATGTGAGTCATTGTAGGGCCCTGGCCTCCCTGCATGCGTTTTCTCAGCTAGGTTCCCGACCAGGAACTAGCTTTAGCTTGTCAGCTGCAGTTTCTATGAGAACAACTTGACTGAGAACAACCTGACCTTTAGAGGCCTAACCGCAACTCCATTGTTCTGAACCAGATGCGTGTGGTGTACTCAGATGTTCCCTGGGAACCTGAACTGTTGTCCCCTACCAAGCTCCCCATGAAATTCCCTGCGCTTCTTTACTGGCACCTCCTGGGTGTACATATATATATGAGCACCCTGCTTGAATAAATGAGAAGAAGCTGTTTCTTCTCCACCAGTGTGTCTGTGTCTTGTGTGTCTGTGTTTGTGTATCTTTAATTCCTCAGCCCCTCCCCAGATAGACTCGAGTGCAGTTGTAGCACAGGCAGTACAAGTCATTTGCCTCAGAATTTTCATACATGTCAGTCACTACTGTCAGGATATTAGGGGATGTTCAGATCAGGAGGAATTCTTAACTACATCAAGCTATGATGCATAAAAATCATGAAAGTTCAATTAAAATAACTGTTTCTAAAACCTTGTGCAACTTTCCTTTTACATCTATAATTCTGGCATTGGCTTACATGCTTCATCTTGTGCCAGACAACAAAGTTTATACAAGAAATGTGCACCACTTACGATGTTATATGAGTGTGATTTGCAAAAGGTAAAGGGCATTGCTTCAATAGGATCACATGAAGTTTCTTTCTTTTCAGTTGACACGATTTCACTGATTGTACTTGTTGTACGGGATAAAAATGTATAGCTATTCTACTGAATTGTCTGGATAAAACTTACAAAGCTTTACAATTACTTTGATAAAAGGAACATTCTTTTGTAGTATTCAAATTGTTGCCATCAAATGGACCGAAATCATTTATGTAAAATTTAATTTTAAAATGAACAGTACAAATTGTTCTCAATAGCACATACAGATCATCTACAATATTGAAAATATGAATATCCAAATTGGAATTCTTAATGAACTGAAAAATCTCCTGAATTCTATCTGGCCACTGTGTAATAAAACTGATATAAACACCATTAAAAACTACAGGGTGAACACAACCTCACAGACAACAAGAGACATTCAACTGAATTAATGGATTATTCGGGAAATCTAGAAATCTCAGGTTAATGTTATCAACCACATGTTCAACAGGATTGTAGAAGAAAATGTGTCCAACTTAAGGACAGGCATGACTCTCCAAATACAATAATCACTTAGAATACTAAATAGAGAGGACCAAAAAGAAACTCACTACAGCCTACCACACTATGACCACTAAAGGTACAGAACAAAGAGATCATCCTGAAAGTTGCAAAAGAAAAACCACCAGTCACATATCAAGGAAAACCCATCAGAATTCACAGCAAATGATGAAATGCAGAAGAGCCTTGACCAAAGTATTTCCAGTTCTACCTGATGATAGGTGACACCTGAGAATACTTTACCCAGCAAAAATATCATTTATAGATGAAGGGGGAAGAAAAATCTACCACAACGTGAACAGGCTGAAAGAATTTACCAGAAAACCAGTTATTCAGAGAATATGAGTGAATACTAAGCAAATATAAATTAATTCAATACAAAACTAAGTAAATACAAATTTATTCAATACAATACAACACAACACAATTAAATACAAATACAATTTTTTTCAAGTAAATACTTGAATAAATACAAAGAGCAAAATAAAGGAATGACTATACTCAAGGGGCAACAGAAACTAAATGAAAATATAACCAGGGAACCACAAAGTTAGATCATAGTTACAAACAATTTTAAATGATGAGAATCAATACATATCTTCCAAAAATAACTTTAAATATTATGTGAACCAAACTCCCCATTCAAAAACACAGGGTAGTTAATGGATCAAGAAATAAAGTTCATACTTTCGTTGTTGGCAAGAAACCCATCTCACTTTCGAGGACAGGCAGTGCCTTAAGGTGAAAGGACAGAACAAATATTCCAAGCAAATGGCACTAAGAAATAATAAGGAGTTGTCATTCTAATAGCTGACAAAATAAACTTCTAACTAAAACTAATTATAGGAGATAAAGAGAGTTCCTTCATTCTTATCAATGTTTCAGTTAACCAACAAGATATTATAATCATGAACATATATGCATCAAAGTATGGTGCATCCAACTTCATTAAGACAGTACTACAGAATGTTAAGACACAGATTAATCCCAACTCAACTAATAGTAGGGGACTTCAATACCCCTCTACCTGCATTAACAGGTCAAACAGACAGAGAATAAACAGAGAAACATCTGAATTAAAAAATACCACACATCAAATGGAACTATCAGACATCTACCAAATATTCCACTTAAAGAGGAATGAATACACATTTTATTCAGCATCCCATGGAAATTACTCTAAAACTGACAATATACTGGGGCACAAAACAAACCTTAAAACATTCAAAATATTGAAATACTTCCATGCGTTTTTCAGAGCACAAAGCTTGAAATCAACACCAACAGAAGGCCTAGTAACTTCATGAAATCATAGAAGTTAAACAAACCTTCCTGAAAGATGAATAGGACAAGGAAGAAATTAATAAGGAAATGAAAGTATTCATAGCTCTAAAAGAAGGATATTAGAACACAACAAAACGTTTCATACACTTTAAAGCAGCCCTAACACGGAAGTTTACAGCTCTAAGTGCTGACATTAAAAAATCAGAAGGAGCATAAATACATGACTTAATAATAAAAATCAAGACTCTGAAAAGGCAAGAACAAACAAAACCCAAAACAGCAGACAAGAAAAAATAACAAGGCGAGCAGAGATTAATGAAATAGAAACAAACAAAACACCAAAACCAAAAACGCATCACTGAATTCAAGACCCATAATCTTTAATGAACATAGATGCAAAAATTCTCAGCAAAATATTTGCCATCCACAGTCAAAGATCAGAAAGATCAACCATCATGATAAGTTCAGCTTTATTACACAGATGCAGGATGGTTCAATATACGTAAGTCACTAAATATCATAGGGTACATAAGTGGACTAAAAGATAAAAATCACATGATCATCTCAGTAGATACAGTAATGGCCTTTGACAAAACTCAACATGCATTTATATTAAAAATCCTAGGGGAAATTGGACTGGAGGTAACAGCCCTGAACGTAACAAAGCAACATACAACAAACCCACAGACAACATCATTCTAAATGGAGAAAAGCTGGATGCATTCCCATTAAAATTAGGAACCAGACAAGGTGTCCACAGTGTCCACTCGTTTTTGATACAGTGCTTGAGACTGTTTGTAGAGCAATAAGACAAGAGAAGGAAGTTTAAAGCATGCTCATTAGAGAAGTCAAATTATCACTCTTTAGAGATAACACAGTATTATCCTTAAGACTTGCTGAAAATTTCACCAGAAAACCCCTGGAAATGATTAACAGTATCAGTAAAGTACTAGATTACAAAATTAATCTACAAAAATCAGTAACCTTTCTGCATACTAATAACGAGCCACCAGAGAGTATATACAGAAACTCAGCCATTCAAAATATCCTCAAAATAAACTGATCAAAGGTGTTAAATCTCTCTATAGTGACAACTTAAATCTTTAATATAGAGACTGAGGAAGCCACGAGTAAATTGAAGGACCTCCCAGGCTTCATGGAGTAATAGATTTAATAAGGTCAAAATGACCATCCCACCAAAAGCCAGTTATAGATTCACTGCAATCCCAATCAAAATCTCCAGCACAAAGTCCTTATATGTGAGAATGTGTCCTTATGTAGCGGCACAAATCAGGAAGGAAAAGCAAGAGAAGGAACCTGAGGGTGAACAGTAGGAGACGGGTTTTACTAAGGAAGAAGACGGTGAAATGGAGGTATTTAGATGGGGGGAGCATCATATAAAGAATTATGGGAAGAAAGGAAAAGATGGAGGTCAGGAGAGGAGGGACCATGGGTGACAGGTCTGATCAAGGGAGAGATGGTGAACATGGGGATGCTTTAATGGGAGAAGGCATAGAAGGAAGGTGAGACAGGGCGAAAGAAAGGACAGATCAATAATGCCTATCAAGTGTCAAAACCCAGAGGGAATCATAGTGGTTCAAAAAACCCACTGAAAAGTTTCACAGACTATATTTCTGTGTGAGTTCACGTGCACAGCGGCAGGTCACATAACAGGAAAGACTGCCAGGCAGAGAAAACTGCCTTTGATTCTCTGACAGGTGGTGCATGGAACACACAGTATCACAAAGGCTACTGACACAGCCCCACATCTTGAAAGTGAGATCTGATTGTGGAAGACCTGCTTGCTTTACTTCAGACACAAGATATGGAGTAATGGGGCAGAAAATGCCCAGAGAATCACTTCCCCTATATGATGGCTCTCAAAGCTCCAGAGAGTCCTACTCAGCCTGCTGAGGATGAACATCAATAGAATGCCCATATGCATCTACATATAAAATTCTCAAGGCTAACTGAATTTAAGGCTCATTCCACATGATGAGATCTACATTGGGCACCATTCACAGGACTAAGGTCACAAAGCTTGACAAGTCATAGTTCTCATGGCAGAAGCTTGTACTCTGATTTTTTTCTAAGCAAAATCTACAACACACATGTTATCTATAATGACATGTTCCTAATGACGTATCACTGCACATGTAGATGGAGTTCCTGTTTCACCACTTGTCAGAAAAGCTTCATTTAACAGTGAAGATGGTGTGTAACACAGAGACTCAATACCGGTCAACCCACAGAAATGAAGAAAACGTTCGGGACTAACTCAAACGTCTGTGTACTTCTCTGCCCTCCATGGGCTGTGGAGTCAGTATGGAACTGGGGATGGAAAGATGTTCACATGCAGAAGAAGCAGATGAGTACACAAGTGTCTTCAGACACAATATAGAGTGTACACATATAGACTTGCCAGAGTTCTAATAGCAGGTGGCCGAAACCTTGCTCAAGCTCATACCAGACACAACCCTATGAGGAAGAGGGAGATGGGTGGAAACAGCGCATACCTTGTGTGCTTATATCAAATTCTCTAGCAGATGAAAACATTAAAAAATATGAAATTCACATTTCCATGGAAAAATGTTATTTTTGAAATATGCACTAATACATCCCATTTGCATTATTTATCCTTTCTAATGAATGAATTCCTTTCAAAAGTATAGCTTTATATTCAGTTAGTTTTTTGTGGCATGGAGTGCGATTATGAGGCTGAGTCCTGCATTGTACAAGCAGTAGAAATTCTCACCATGTAATATTCCCAATATCAAAAATAAATGGACACACTGGACTGGAGAGAAATGTTTCTACCTAGTTACAGGTTTGATGACTCTGGATCATCCAAGTCTCTAGAACTAGTAGAAAGGTCATCTCTCTGGCTGCATACTAACCAGGGTTCATGGAATATACATCCATATTGACAGAAAAAATTATTGTGAAAGCAACTTTAAGAAGACATAATTCTCCGGATTACATAAGTGAACATTTCCCTTTGTTCATTACATAACTTCGCAATAAGAATAAGTCAATATTGATTTCCTTGAAATAGCTTCATAGATTGTTCCATTTCATGTTCATAATATCAACAATAAAATTCCTATTTAAACATTCCATGAAGCTCATAATATTTTTCAAATAACACTATGCTGAAGGAACCCTAGGAAATATTGAGCAAATATAAGTATTCTGGGTGAGCAATTCATTTGTACCATGTTGTGAGAAGCGAGATATGTACTAACTGCGTCTTCATCTCAGACTTTCAAGCGCTGAAGCACCCTGACCTCTCACAAAAATAGACAGTGGACAACAGGATGTATGTTTTTCTTCTATTTGCCATAAATGTTTTATTCTGTGCTGCCAGAAAACCAGCATATGACAATCCACCTCCAGATAAAGATGCATAGAGAGAGGAATCACGGGAATGTGGAACATAGGATGGGGAACTGCGGGGCTCAGAGACTCCGTATGTGTGTAGGTATCATGAAACTGTAAATCACGATGCAGAACTGTGTGGGGTTTATTATACCTGAGAGAGAGAGAGAGAGAGAGAGAGAGAGAGAGAGAGAGGATAGTTTGTTCTCCTGTTCCACAGACCTTATTTGTTATAACACATATAGAAATGAGCTTTAATAGCAAAGTACATGCACATATGTTCATGGCTTTTAGACAGGGTCTCTGAATTCTGTGTCTTGCCAAAGCATAATTTTTTTTTAGCAGACAGATGTTTAGAAACTGAAGATGGAACTGTGTTCCCAAACTCTGTCAACTTGGATAGATCCGTCTATGTTTACAGCTTATAATACCCTAGTTTATACATAGTATCTAAACATGCTTGTATCTTATGCAGTTTTATTAGGAAAATAAAATAGAGAGCACTTTAATATATATATATATATATATATATTAGATATAAAGTATAAAGAGGACTAATGTGTTTGAAATAAAGAAAATCAATAAAAACAAAAGAATCAATCTCAAAAAATTAAGTTGATAACAATGAATGCAAAGCTGTGGTCTCCACATACACACCCTCCACAAACACACACTCATACATCACACAAGCACATGTAAACATACTGTCAGAAGAAACAAAAGGATCTCTTGGCCCTTCTAACTGGATTTTCCTTTTTAAGTTTTCAGGAGATTTTCACACCATTTACGTGGCTTCTAATGATGAAAGTTTAGTGAGTGAAAATGTGTCAGTAAGACCCTATGGCCAGCACATTAAATTTTACATTAATGATGGTTATTATTTGGAAATCAATATGATCTTCTACACCAGGTAAGCAAGATTTAGTCAACCTTACTGTAATGTGTAGATCACCATGAATCAGACACTGAGACCTCTGCTGTCAGCAGAAGCAGCTGTGTGGGTCACTACATCATACATGATCGTCGCTTCTAAGCCTGTTAGATTTCAGCATTGACAAATATACATCTTAGTATCTCACGAAGTTTTCCTGAGGATTTTCTAGTCAGATACTATATTGAAATCATGTCTTCCCTTTCCCTTCTTCCTCCAAACCTTGTCATGACCTCCTCTTCTTAAATCATTGCTATACATAGATAGACATATAAAATATAGACATGTGTCAACTTCTGTAATTATGTATATAAGTAGATAAGTGTATATTATAGAATTTTTAAGTATATGTATTTATATATCTATATGTTTGTGTGTGTATAAACCTCCTAACTCTGTTTACTATTCTTTATATCTGTATATGTTAAGGCATGACCTCTTGGGATTGGCTGACCAATGAAGGACACTACTTTTAACTTTTTCTGTTCCTATTAGGAAGAGCCTGTAGCTCTTTATCTAGAGATGGGATCTGGTGACTTTTTCCCCATCATCATTAGCAAGTGCCCTGCTGTTAGGCAAGTTCCTTTAGGAACAGCATTGCTGAAATGTCATGGTGTGAATACAGGACCCTGTCTGGTAACAGAAAATCCTAGTCCTTGGCCCAGCCACTTCTCCAGGACCCCCACCCACTGTGTTCCCAGAGTCTCAGCTGTATGGGACATGTTATAGATGTACCCGTTGGGTGGTCTCCCCATGGTTGCTCTGCCTTTTGACCAGCTGTGGATCTCCCTAAGAGCGTCCACGTATGGCAAAAGTAAATTTGCGATACTTAGATGTGATACTTAGATACGTTACACAATAATGGAAACAGCTGACAGTGGTTTCAGAGAGCAGTGGTAGTGGGCTGTCCTCCCGGGTCTGGGACATGTGATTTTGCTGATTTTCAAAAAAGCAGGCATCGATTCGCCTCTGTTGACCAGATCTTCATTCCAATGACACAGTGGCTTAAGTGTTAGGTGAACATTGATAGTGCACAAGTGGAGATGCTTTCTAGGTTGATCAAGGCTGGGCTTCACAGGCTTTAAAGACGAGTAGTGCCATCGATTCCTTTTCTCCCTTGAGTACCTTCCAATACTACCAGAGCAAGTTTTCAGGAGGAGATGGCCAGGTCACATATGGATTCCACCGAATCCAATGCAGTTCACGGAGAGGATGGGCCATTGACTGGTTTTCGGCCTTCACAGGTTGGATAATGTCTTCTGATAATGTAAGAGCCAGTTTTCAGGAAGGAAACTCAAAGTCAGGTCCAGATTCCTCCAAATCCTGTGTTTGGTGCACATTGTACCATCAGCAATAGGGGCTTCCTGTCAAATCCTCTGGGACAGCAAGTTAAGTGGCTGTAGCAGGTATTCTTTTCTGAGTCTCTAGGATGACTCATGGCAACAAATTGAAATAAGGTTTTCTATGCCTGGCCCTGGTTTTTATTGGATATATGTTATGGCTATAAGAGTGTGTTTGAGTATGTGTGTGTGTTATGTCACTTTTTATATTTTATCATTTTTATGTTATGAGACATGTTTGGCATGCATGAATATAAATGGACCATGTGTATACAATGTTTTATACAGGCCAGAAGAGGGTGTTGGATCCTATGGACGTGAAGTTTAGACAGTAGATAGACACAGTGTGGGTGCTGGGAATCAAACCTGGCTCTCTGGAAGAACAAGTTTACATAAAGGCTGAGCCATCTTTCCCACACTTACATCACAATAGCATCAAAGGTTTTTTCCCTGAGGCCTTTTCAGTCATATTTACTTAAGCACACATGTTTGCCCTCTGGATATTCTGCTGGCCCTGGTTGCTTAGTCTTTTTATTTTTTCAGTGAACATTAACTCTTGAAGTAGGGCCACATGCCACCAAACTGCAAGGCAAGTTAACTCTTTGTGAAGCTTGTTGCTATGTGCAAGAGGTGACATAGGAATAGACATTCACTCTTTAACAGGAAGCTAAACATCCTGACCAGAACCAGAACCCTGTAATAAACACCCTGCCTTTCTCTATGGTGTATTTGGGGTCTGACGTCAAAAACTAGGTAGCTGTAAGTGCATGGATTAAAATCAGACCCTCCACTGTATCCCCCTTACCAATGTGAGTGTTTAAGCCAGTTCTAGACTTATTTTATACTCTTATTACCAACATTGTATTTGTACAACTTGAGAGAAGGGATGGTAACACTTCTGGTATTGTTCTCCATTTTGGGGCTCTTCTGGATTATTTTATGTTTCCATATGAATGTTGAAATTATTTTACATATCTGCGAAGCATTGTGTTGGATTTATGATGGTTACTGTGCTAAGTTTATACATTGATTTAGGTCAGATGGGCATTTTCATAGTATTAATTCTATGGATCTTGAGCATGAGAGATCATTCAGTCTTCTGTTATCTTCAGTTTCTATAGTGTCATGATTAATATTATTTATTATTATTATTATCATTATTATTATTATTTATTCTTGGGAGACATTTGGCTAACCATGTCCTGTGTAAAACAAGATGAAGCTCAGCTTTGCTTTGCACAAAGTGCTACGGGAGGAAAATATTCTGCTGAGCATGTAAACAAGTCTCAGTATGTAAAGGGAGGCTTATCTTGAGTCTAAGGCTGAGGTTTGACTGTTCTATGACCCTGATAAGAGGATGTGGTTGTGAGAGAAAGTGAATGTTCACCTGTGTAAATAGGCACATTGTTTGTGCCTTAAACTGTTGCTTTGTTCCTAATTCTGCAACAAGAATATATATAGGGTAAGCTCAATAAAGTCGAGACTGCTTTGGTATTGACTGACAGCCCTCCCTAATATATCCTTTGTCTCTTGTTTTTTTCTTAATCCTCACTCCCTGTCTTGGGTACTGTTCAATTCTACTGATTAATATAATTATTAATTATTCCAGTCCTACATTCCCTGGGTGAACTTACTACAAACCATGATATAGTTTCTGTGCCTATCTTGAATCTAATCATATTCCATGTTTCTTTGTATGTTTACTGTTACACATAAAAAGACTACTTTTAAAAACTGAATATTTGTGTCTGTCCTAGAGAATATACTAGCCATCATTATCCTCCTTCCTCACTGACACCCTCTCATAGCCCTGCCCCTATCATGGGATTTCTTGTGTTGAAGCTTATCAAGTCAAGTTAGTGTCCCCCAGTCCATGTTCATACACTGAGGTCTACTCAGCCTATCTAGAGTCCACCCCTTCAACAAGATCAGCTCT
This sequence comes from Eospalax fontanierii, assembly GCA_035773235.1. Classification (NCBI taxonomy): domain Eukaryota; kingdom Metazoa; phylum Chordata; class Mammalia; order Rodentia; family Spalacidae; genus Eospalax; species Eospalax fontanierii. The sequence goes on along the minus strand of JAJHUQ010000048.1, from coordinate 1,978,283 downwards.
TTGTCACCCAGCAGTCATCAGCTTCCAATAATTCTTTGGCTGAGGTTGGGGCCGCTGCCCATGTCTGTAGCCCTGTGCTGTGTTTGGTCTGCTTGAGTTTGGATGGCTCTCATGCGTGCTGATGCCATGGCCCTTGGCTCCTATGAGCAGGGTCCCAGGAAGTACTGCTTCACAGTTTGTGTCAATTTCATACTTATTTTAATTTGCTGAATACATCTATCAGATCTAGAAGCTTTCTTGTGAAGCTTTAGGGCCCTCTATGTGTAGAATTATATCAATGGCAAATAATGTTACCTTGGAGTCTTGTTTTCCAAACTGTATCCACTTAATCTCCATCAGTTGTATTTAAGTCTTCAAACACTTTATTGATCAGGAACAGAGAGAGGGAGTACCTTTTTCCTGGGTCTGATATTAGTGAGAAGGTGTGAAATCCTCCATTTGTTTTGTTCTTGGCTGCGGGCTTGTACTACATCACCTTTCTTATGCTGAGATGTGGCCCTGGTAGACCTAGGTAATGATGTTCATGAGGAACACACACTATATTTTTGTGAATGTCCTTTTCTGTGTCTAATGTGATGATCATGTGTATCCATTCTTTACATCTCTTTATAACTTAGATGTTACTTTCATTTAAATATGCAGTAATTATAAAGATCCCAACTTAAAACTAAGATGAGTTCAATATACTGCAGAATTCTTCCAAAATTTCAAAGGATTCATACCAATCATCAATACTCCCCAAACTATTTTACAAAGTAAAAAGGAAAGGAACAATTCTAAATTATTTTTATGAAGACATTATCACTCCAATATCAAAAGCTAAGACCCTGAAAAAGAAAATAGGCATTTTTTAATTTTTCTCTGATAAACATAGCCACAAAAAGTCCCAATAAAATACTCCAGACTGAATATAAGACATCCAAAAGATTATTCACCATCATTCATTTTGCCTCAAGATACACACACACACACACACACACACACACACACACACATATATATATATATGTATATGTATATGTATATAGTGTAAGCCAGCACCACATAAACAGAATAAACAGAATCAGGGTCAGAAACTTTGTGATCATTACAATGAATGCAAAAGGGCTTTTGATGAACTCCAATCTTTACTCATTATAAAAGTTTCCAAGTCTCCAAGTTTACAAAACCTCAATTCTAAATGCTGGAATATGATTTTAATCTCTGATGCTAAATCAAGATGGGTCTACATATCCCTGTGCATGGGGTGGCTCTTGAGGTGGTGATTCAATTGGATATCAAATTCATACATGACATCATATTCAGAGTTAGGACAGGAGGACCCTGAGCTATATATATCATACCTCAAAGAAGCCTTCTATTCAGTATTTTGAATATATTAAAATCTCCGTGTATGCATGTAATATTGTGTAACACTGTGGTCACATATAAATCTGTAAATGGCTTATTGATGATGGTCTCTAACAACCACTCGGCTGTTCCCCCTCGTCTCTGACTTCTGTTCCAAGGATTCAGTGCCCTCTGCTGACCTCCCTGGGACGTATAAGGAGCTGTGCACTGACATACATGCAGGCATGAGCGAATTACTCATGCACATAAAACAAATAGAATAGAATACTTTTTCAAAAGGATTATTCTGACCCTAGAACTCAATACCATCAAGGAACAAGCACCCTGTTGTTTGAAGGCAAAATTATTAGTGCTTCCATGTATGGTGACTAGACCCTTTATTCCCAGCATGCTGGAGGCAGAAGCAGGCAAATCTCTTTGGAGTCAAGGCCACCCTGGTCTACACAGTATGTTTCAGGTCACCTGGGGCGAGTGGGAGACTGTATCTCAGAAAAATGGCCAAACACCCCAAATTCATATTAGTCCTGTGCTTTGATTTATCCTTGAGTGTCTGAATAATAAGAAATTGTGTTTCAAGATTTCCAAGGATTGAGTTTATTTTTGAATTTTCCTTCTGTTAATGTAGTGAAAATACAAACCCAGAGAGAAAATAGATGTATATATCCTTTAATTGAGATTATGCTAAAAATAAACACTTAAAGTTTTAATGTGAGTTACAAATAGAATATTAACAAAATCCAAGTCATTTGTAGGAAGTGAGTGAAGGAGGGTGAATATGTTTCCAGGTGTGTATACTGCATACATACATATACATACATGTACATACATAGATATACATATATACAGATACACAGATAGACATAGATGGACATGTATACATATACATATATACATATACATATATAGATATGCATATATACATATATATCAGATTGTTCAACTCAGTGTCACATTGCTGTTAATAAATTTAAATGAAACATGGAGCTCTGTGACTCTTTAGAACATCATTATTTTGTAATTTCTGCAGTGAAAATATTTTCCACCCAGGGCTCAGTGACCATCATAAATGATGGGCCAGAGAGTCTGTGAGAGCCAGGGTTGGGGGATGACCTTACAGAAAAGGAGTTTTCCTTCTGTATGGAAACTTGTTCATAGGAATTTATGTCAATGGGGACAGTTTGAACAGGACCCATGTGAACTCAAACTAAATGGGGAAAAAACTCACGTGGAAGTGCAGAAATAACATAGGAAGCCATGGCTTTACCGAGGAACTCTTCTCTGCTGATCAATACTGTGAGGAAGAGTTGATTTTCTTCTTTCCGTGATGTATCTTTCTATTGAATTTTTGTGCATTTCTTACAGTACATCTTAACCATTCATATTTAGAACCCACCCATACATGAAAACCCCAAAGACTATCTACAGGATCTCATGCATTCTGTCCTATATATTGAAGTGTATACAGTCCAGCTTGAGTAACCACATGCCCCTTGGAGTGAGCTCATCCACTGGAGTCTGGTCAGCATCACTTAGAAATCTGAGGCCCATTGACCTCAACTATGTTTGGACTTCTTACACGTATGCACTCACATGAACTTATATCAGTTGGGTGTTTCCTTTAGAGTGTGATGTCAGATAGGCTGACCAGGTCCTGTGAACTTGCATGAAGGAACATGTGGATTCAAGAACTTGACTCAAGAGGCATATATATATATATATATATATATATATATATATATATATATATGAGACAGAGTGCATGAATTTCTGTGGGGTTCCATGTAGGGTGCATAGAGACAAAGAGTTCTGAATATGACTAAAAGCCTTGAATGAGAAAAGCTTTCAGTTAGCAATACTTGTGCTTCGGATAAACCTCACCGGCCCCAATACTGTCACTTTGCAGAGGTAAGATGTGTTGTGTACAATGCACAAGAGTTCAATATATATTTACAAGTGAATCAAAGAAATTGTTTAAGATAGAATGAATAACAGGTTGAAACTCTGTGTCACAGACATCGAGTTCCTACCCTCCCGTGCTGTGTCCTCACCCTTACAAATTCCACATCTGGCCCATTATGAAAATGGAAGGGACATTTTTCTTGTCTCAGCTATAAGCTACAAAAAGCTAATGGTTATGCATTAGATGCCAGTCCCTCAGCAAGATGCTGTGCAGGACACAGAAACATCACAGACATATCAAAATGAACAGTTCAAGCAAGGCACATGGGGCTCACAATTTTAAAAGTCAAGAATGTCAGAGTCATGGTCTGTGGGAGAGTGGTCAGCACAATGAAGAAACGCATCTCCTCGAGCATGTACAGTGCATGATCACTCCTATACTTCCAGAAGCCAAAGCTTACACTTCAAATAACAGACACTGAAGAGTAACAGACCCGGGCTTTGTGTATTTAGGAAATTTGGAGTATGTGAAAAGCATACCGTCATTGCAGAAAACATTGCATTTCTCTTCATTGATGAGAATCATAAGTAAGCAATCTTTTAAGAAGAATCTTTGAAAAGAAAAAAGTCTGTGGTAAATTCACTTGAGGGGACTATCAGTCACATTTCCTGTAGCTGAGAGCATGGGCTTGAAAGAGCTGACTGAGGAGGGAAGGGTTTCATTTTCTCTTGTAATTTCAGAGAACCCCACTGACACAATGAAAAGTAACTGGATGGAAGACTGGATGGTATCAATGGTTTTGGGGCTTGCCTAAAAATTTCCATGACCTCCCAAGATTCTGGGTGGATACAACTTATTTTGGAAAAAAAGTTATGTAAAAGGCATATCGGCCACCAGCGACATGTGTCTGTTTTGTAAGCTTTTGTGATCTGAGTTGGGTTTTTTAATTTTTCTTTCCTGGAGGAAGTGGTTAAAAAGCTGACCTTTCAGGATATAAAGAATTTAAGTGTTAGTGTTAGCGGTTTGTTTGCCCCTCATGTGTCATGTCTGAAAATGCAGGATATTCACTTTACAAGGAAAAATCATTTACATTTTCACACAATATCCAAGGATTCATTCATTCATCCATGGTAGGTAGTTCTGCCTCTTGGGTCCTTTCCTGTCAAGGTTATTCCTGGATGCACTGCCCAAGAAATCCCATTAAATGATTACAAAAAGCATGAGCGTGTTAGGTCAGACATTTCATCACATTAAAGGATGCATTTGTCTTAATTCAAACACTCTATATACACAAATACCACTGAATGAGCTCAGGAGAGTACAGTTGCGTGTGTGTGTGTGTATGTGTGTTTCTCTGTGTGTGCATTAGTATCTAAAGATTAGCTATAAAAGTGTAAAGCAGTGGCAGTGATGTGGTGAGATGGGAAGGGAGAAAGAGATGCATGGGGAGGATGTAAATGCTCTCAGCATACATGAAATTCCCAAAATCCACAATAAAATAAAAATTGGTCCAAGATCTTGGGTTTCTGAATTAACACTTTTAAAAGATGTCATGCACAGAAGACAAAATAAATGCATCAATATTTGGGGGTCCACTTCCTTCTCACACCACAGCAAGTGTTTTGTGAAAAATTAAAAATAGAATGATGAAGTGATTCAATAGTCATCAAATGTGGAAGATGAACTATTTTCACATATTTTCTGGTTATTTTTAAGCTTATATTTGATATAAAATCAAGGACTGTAAAATAGAATTCATAAGTAGAACACTTACCTTAATATCTAAGTAGTTTTGATTGATTGGAGCTTCAGGATAAAGGCAGAAAGTCAATAGGTATAACTTTATGAAAATGTGACAGAGTTCTCATTTAATGCTATCTTCTAGTTATGTCTTCTTAAACTGATGTGGGTAAAAAAATCCATGTGTTAATTGCACTTTGAGCATATGACACATCTATCCAGCATTCCCTAATCACAAGAAACCACATCTTGCTTCTGTTACAAAACCTGTTAAGACCCTGTTTTGGTAAGCTGTATGATCACTGGGTCACTAAATACATTACTAAAAGATATTCAGATTGATTCTTTTGAAAATGCCACAACTGGAGTTGAACACATGTTGAACATGATTCCTGGTTCAGTGCAGCCATGAACGAACCTAAGCACTTCCTATTCTTTGGGAATTTCATATCTGCAAACAATGAAACTTGCAGAAATCTTCCAGCCCCATTAGTGACATTTTATTGCCCAGATTTGTACATAGTATTCTAGTCTCCCAGATGGAAATGCCCTTTTTTACATAGTGCATCGATCATTAAGTCCTGCTCAGATGTGTGTGGGGTCTTGTTTCCACCCCAAGGAAAAGCCATTAAAAGCTGACTTGCAGTTTCTTGGAAGACAACAATAGACAAATGTCCCTCGGTGTGAAGAGGGACCACCTGATTGTCTCAAAACCCAAGAATGTGTTGACTGTGTTTGTCAGGGCAAATCTGAATGCACACTGCTGCTCTGATTTCTCATGTGCAGTGACCCTGTCATTTTAGAAAACACCGTTTCCACAGTTCTACTCTCCTACCTCTGGCTCTAGTATGCCTTGAGGCCCCTGATTATCTGAGGGTCCCTGAGCATTCAAGAAGTTTTTATGATGAGAATGCCCCACATCTGGCTCAGTAGCCTTTTTATCCATCACTATTTATTTGAATCATGTAATTCTCTGACACAGTCCTGACACATGCACTAAGCTGTGAATAATTAGAGGCCAGAATGATGTAATATGTGATTTTGGCAAAACCCATTCTCTTAACTGTGGGGATCTGGTTACTGAGCAAGGCAAGCAACTCCAGATACCCTAAAGGGATGGCAGGTGTCTGACCTGCTTTGCCTGTGTGATAACCTGGCCCCACGAAGCTACTGTAGATATGAATCTTCCTTTCCCCCACCCCAGACCAAAACCAGGTTTTTGGGTTTCGTTTCCTCATTCCTGAGCTTCCACAGCCTTCCTGCCCTTTACCCCGAAACCCTGCCTCTAACTTTCCCGCCTTCTGTAACGGTCAGGAGGCCTCCCTATATAAGCCCCTGCATTGGCTCTAATAACCAAACCTACGTAGTCTCCCACTCTAAGCCACATGAGGTCCCGTTCGATCGTCCTCCATTCTCTGGCATGGCTGGAGCACAACACCCGTGCTGGATATGGAGACCCACCCACACTTAACTATTACCTAGGTCTCTGACCTACACAGATTCACTTAAGAATTAACTGGATACTGTGCCTTTAATTCCAGTACCTGGTAGGCAGAAGAAGGTGGGCCTCTGTGAGCTTGAGGCCTACCTGGTCTACCTAGGCATTCAAAGTCCGGCTGAGGAAATGGCAGACTTTGTCTTAAATAAATTGAACTAGGTGTATTTTCTATTTTCAGAGAAAGCCCTGTTATCTAGTTACTCATTTTGTACATGCTTGAACAATTTTATGGTGCGGCATTAGTGATACAGTGATTCTTGTGCTGCAGGATAGAACCAGACTTAGATGGTTAATGATAGTGATATTGCTGAGATTTCAGAATTTTTCCTTCTTTATAGGCCAAGTATGCCCCTGTTTTTGTTGATTATTCTGTAGGAAATGACAATCCCATTCTGAGTTTACTATACCCCACAAAGTGGCGATGCTATCTGTGTGCTGGCAGCCTTATGTAAGTATCCTAACAGGGGTATGGTGCAAACACCATCGGTTTTCTGTTTGTTCTTTCAAATATTCAGGAAAGCATGGGCTTTATTTAATGAATCTCCTGGATACAGAAGGCTAGGCAACCTTGTATTTGCACATATGATGATGAATTGAGATAATGTGTAAAATCCCCTTCCCCCAGCCATCTTTATGTCATCAATGGGGACTGTAACAGTCTTCAGGTGATGTTACAAACACTTATTCTTTAGAACCAGATGGTCCAAAGTCAGGTAAAAGACTGAATGCCTGAGATGATTCACTGGGGCTTAATATCATGAACATGGTTTGAACCATCTGAATGTTTATGAGTCATAACTAGAGTTATAACTCTAGTGACCCTAACTGCACAGCACATCTCGACAAAACTTAAATCTGCTGCACAAAAAATTTATCAGTGTTAAGATTGAACCTAAGAACTATGGGGTTCTGATTTTACATGTGGAAAGTGATCTCTGGCTTTGACCCTTAGGACTGGGCATGTCACAGAAACTCTCTATATTTGACCAGTTATGGAACACTGTAATCAACTCCAGCTGGTGAAAAGGCATCTTCTTGGATGAGCTGTCTCTCGGCATCTGTATTTAGCAGTTACATTGGTCCAGGGAAGACAGGGGAAGGCTGTAAGGGTGGGGCTGACTCATGAGCCTTCCAAGCCTTAGGGATGGATTTGCTTATATGCACTTCTAGCAATGCTGTCAGCACACACACACCCCTGGAAACTCAGTCAGTTATCAACCCAGCACAGAACTGGGGAAATGGGCGGCAGGCCCTGAACTTACCTGCCAACTGTTGGCTGCTGATCACTGCTGGGTGAGAGAACAATGATCTTTAAGGAAGGAAAGCTAGATAGTCTGAATGGATGCCAATGAATGAACTCACACCCAGGAACATCTGCGGACTCAGTGTCAACTCCATAGACAGTAACTTAAATGATAGAATGCATGAAATCAGTGCACAGGCTGTGGGTGGTGCAGAAATGGGAGGGAGTGTAAATATGATTAAGATGTATGCCCCCAAATCCACCAAAATATATAAGAAGAGACAAAGGGAAATTTGATCTGTGATTATCTCCACTGGTATATCAAGAGAAAAATGTACTACTTATGGTATAGATCAACGTTAGGGAAGTAAAAGCACTGATATTTGTTCTGGCACAGAAAAAGTGAATATTTTTGGATTTTATTACACATCAACAGAGTTAAAAAGTTAGTGTGTAGGGTAAAAAAGTCCAGTCATTTTACCCTGTTAGACATTTGGTCAAAAGCACCCAGGACTTGCGTCTACAATTTAAAAATCCATAAAGTTAGACTCTATGATACAGTGGTATTGATAATTTCAGATCCAACCAATAGGAAACATTGAATGTGTCTAAATGCAAAATACCTTAATCATTTTTATATCTCTGCCTCATCAGGAGTACCCATTAAGCTCCAACTGAATTCATATATTCATCTTTTGAGCATGAGACTATGAAAAAAGGATATATCTTTAATAAACATGATTATAAAACCAGAAGAGTTAAATAACTGAATATTTGACACCAGCTAGTACTCAGCTGACTTTGAAAATATCCATTTGGGTTGATGACCGCTGGGAAGGATTTGAGTGGCAAGGTAACCATTAAGCCCTGGGTAACAATGTTTCATAAAGGCACAAAGTAAAATTCACCAAGATGTTCATTGAAATCCCTGCTAATTTTTCTTCTCTGAAACTCAGCCACATCATCCACACGATAACAATACAGAACAAATGTATTTTAGACTGGCAGATCAGCATGGGATTAACTCGAAAGTATCAAAGATTATACAAAAACAGGTAAATCCAGTGTCCTATGAACCCATGAAAATCACTGTAAAATTACCACTTAAAGCACCATGATTTTTTTATCTTCACCAACAGTTCTCAAAGAGTATTTCCTTCTCTGATTTATTTCACAGACTCCTGTAGTGACTGAAGAGGCCGATTGGGAAATAGACCATGACAATTTGAACCCTGGGCCCATTATGTTATAAGAATGTTTTTAACAATAACTATTTAAAGACAAATAGCACGTGTTAAAAATAGCTAGGCTATGACTTGGAGAAATACATGTGATTCAAAAGACCAGAAGTGTTTAATTTACAGAAATGTTCTAAATGGTAATTCAGTCACTGATAAGAATTTGAGTTACTTGGGATTCTCTGGTGAACTACTTTGCATTGATTATATATATATATATATATATATATATATATATATATATATATATTTCTCAAAACCATTTATCATTCATTTTCATATATGACTCAGACACACAAGTATTCTGTGTATATTTTTTGCATCAGTTTGCACATGGAAATCCTCAGACCAAACCTGAACACTATAATTCCTCCAATTAGTAAACTTTCAGAAACCATAGAAATATATGTCTTCATCTTTCGGTATAAACCTACCATAATGTTTATAGCTCAGACTTACCTCAAACTTTGGCCCATGAATCAGTGATTCATTTTAAGTTATATTCTTGCACATCATAAATATTTGAATCTTAACTTACATATCTCCAGGTAATAATACAATTGGGACCATTCACAGCAATGTTTCCTTAAATAATAAGCATCAAGATACATGCTGAATAGTCTTTCAGAGTTTTATTTTCCTTTTTCGTCCTGTGTAGTCCTGAACTTTGTAACATGTCTTTTAGAAGGATTTATATATTCTATGATAATATACATAAATCTTCTATATCTGTGTGCCCTGAATAAAATTATATTCCGTGCATTATACAGTGTGGTACATGGTCTCTAAATAAATGTCACCTTTAAAATACTTGAACACGATTTAGATATTTGTCCTTTCATAGTGTGTCACCAAAAACTCAATCTTATTGCTGAAGAAGGAAACATATGCACTCACTGCCCTGGTGACCGTCAACCAGCATCACATAAGCTCAGCCCTGACAAAAATCTAAGCAGAGATATGGACGTAGATGGCAAGGAACTCCAACCCAACTTGCAGAAGAATTGGAAATTGATGACTATGAGAAGCAGAGATTCAATCTCAGGTAATGGTGAGATCTGAATAGGTTGACCAGGACTCAGAGGATAAACCCAAAACCAAAGGCATGGACTTTTGTGGAGAAAAATTTGACACAACAAGATATATAGGGGTGTGTGACTGTGTATGTGTGTGTGTGTGTGTGTGTGTGTGTATGATTAAATGAAATTGCCAATGTTTATTAAGGGAGATGCAAATATGGGAGGAGATTTTAAATGTGATCAAAATATATGGTACAAAATTCACAAAAGTTCAGTAAGTCCCAACCACTTTGTCCCAGCTAAGTGATCAGAACTTAAATATTTTGATTCAACCATTATATTGTTAGACCCCACTCTCAGCCCGGGGACTCGAACCCCAGTGGGCCGCCTGGGTGACTAACGTCGGGGAGCCTCAAGCCCACTGACCTCACTCAGCCCAGGGGACTCGAACCCCTGTAGGCTGCCTGAGAGTCAGTCCCAAGAATCCAGACCGTCAGAGGCAAAATGCAAGAAGTAGGTTTATTTCACTTGCGCAAGTGGGAGACTCAGTCTCGTTCATGAGACTCAGCCCGCCTGACTCCTGCCAGGCCAGGTTTTTATAGTAAGGTTTCACAGGATGATTATGCATTGACATATAGCTCAACAAACAGTTCACATACAAGATATTTGCTTACAGATCAGGGTTACAGAAGGGACAACTTCTCCATAAAACTCACACATTACTTTGCAGTTCACAGGAGGTAAACTTTTCCACAATTTATGGATGGGATAATGGAGACTCTTCCTGTGGAATGTTAAGCCCACAGGCTTTATCTTGCACACCAAGGGATGTTTACATAACTCTTGAATTCCCTGGGTCTCTTCCTCCTGGATTTATAGTTTCTTAGTTGTTTTTCTAATTGGGGGCGGGGAGGCCGAGCTCATATCACCGAGTGCCTCATAAAACAAAATGTCTCCCAATATCATAAGTAGGGTATCTACAATCAGAAGGACTGTGATTCAGAATATATTTGTGGTCAGTCATGTGGTTTCTCAGTATACCAAGGGAAAAGCTAAATTAACAAGGCCAAATGTTTTCAGTTCAAAAATTTTAAGAGTTATGGAAATAAATTTCAGTGTACATGACCAGCTTGTGAGATTGGTAATGGCTTGCTTCATGCCACAGTTTACTTGGGATACAAAGGAGTCAGAGCCCAGACTAGAAAGAGCTTCAGAAAACATTGCAGCTCAATGAAGATGCTGTTGCTAACATGTTTTATTTTAAACAAAACATTTTAATTTTCATCACAAGAATGTGAAAGATTTGAAAACACACACAGACACACACATATAAGTAATGTCTTCCAGGAGATCTTACTTAGACTCTAGGAAATCAAGGTTGATTTCATTTCCTATTCTGGCAAAATTGTTTGCTAATTTTGTTCCTATTTAATTTAGAATCCATCTAGGTTTCCTTCCCACATATGTATCTGGAAAAGATTTAGCATGCACCAGCCATGTTTGATATATCCCAGGCTTTTTCTTGAAAGAGGAAGGTCATGTTGGTAAGATGGATCAGATTGGAAATGTACCTGGTGCATGACAATGAGTTCCTGAGTCTGAATACTCAACAATAAGATAAAGGCAGAATATGGGACTCTGTATATTTGTCCTTATTGTGATAGGGGAGGAAGAAGGCAGATAAAAGAGAATTCCAGAGCTTGATGGGCCATAGTAGAGCATACACCATGGTGAGCTCCATATATACTGAGTGTATTTGATTCACAAACTGAATCTGGAAATTAATTGAGGAAGAAACCTGACTCTGATCATCAGCATCAAACACACCCATGTTTGTGTATATACAGAAAGATGAGACTACAAACATAGTCAGACACACACACACACACACACACACACACACACAGTCACATAAACATGGATACACAGAGACACAAAGACACACAGATAGACACACACACACACACAGACATGCACATAGACACATACAGACACACACCTACACATGCAGACACACGAAGACACACACATATACACAGACACCATGCAGGCAGACAGACAGACACACAGACACAGACGCACAGACACAGACACACACAGGCACAGAGACACACACACAGACAAAGACATACACACAAATACACGGACACACATATAGACACAGACACCGAGCAAGGTGCTGTTTCCAAATGCAGGATATTACTTACTGGGCACGGGTTGTGCTGTAGATCAATGTAGATAATGTTTCCAAATAAGACACTGACACATGCCCTCCTGAATTAAATGATGTCATACTCAAGTGGGCCTAAGAGTCTTGTGAAGAATATTCCACTAATCACCAAATACAGTTTCCAGTTACCAGTCCATGGAAGTTTCTCTAAAGCAGACCCCACACTAGGGCACAAAAAAAACTCAAAAAATACAAAAATTAAAATGATTCCATGCATTATATTAGATCATGCCTTAATAAATCTTAAAATCACTTAACATGGTCATGAACACCTATAATCCCATCACTCATGAGGCCATACTGGCAGGTATTTGGGGACATAGACTGGTCTGGTCTACCCAGTGAGTCCTAATTTGTCTGTGTCCAGAAATAAAAAGAGATAACAAAGTTACAATCAAGAGCAGAAAACCCATTAGTCCCTACACAGAATACTGGACATTAAACACACTTTTTAATGGTGAGCGAGTCAAAGAAGAATTAAAAAGAAATAAATGTATTTCTGGATCTAAGTGTAAATCACAGTAACACAAAAGGAGTCATCAGGACACTTTATGATTCAAGTTAAGACAATGTACTCTGAAGAGGAAATGTGTTTCAATTACAGCCATCAAATAAGTGGATAGATAGATGAGAGATGACAGATAGAGGATAGCTGATAGATAGACAAATAGGTAGATGATAGTCATGATAGATGACAGATATGTGATAAATGATATATGATAGCTGATACATAGATAATAGACAGATGCTGATGATAGATAGATAGATTGATAGATATAGATAGATGATAAATGCCATACAAATATATAGATGATAGAGATCAATTGATAGATGATAGATGATGGAGATAGATAATAGGCAGATGATAGATGATAGATATATCACAGATGTTACACAGATAGATGATAGATTATATAGAGATAGATAGATGATAGATATATAGAAGATAGATGATAGATATGTGATAGCTGATAGATGGATTGATGATAGATAGTAGAGGATAGGTAGATGATGGATATATAGATTGATAGACAGATGGCATAATAGCTTATACATTGACAGAAAATAGATAATAGAGAAATAGATAGAAAATAGATTTTAAATATGTGGTAGATGATTGATAGATAGATGATAGACAGATATATAGATAGATAATAGATATAGATAGATGATAGACAATTAGGTGATAGATGAAAGATAGGCAGATAGATAAGTAGGTAAGTAGGTAGGTAATAATAGCCTGTATATAAGATATATAGATACCCAGTTACAGATGTAAATTGTTATGTATAAATTTTTGTAGCATATTCACCAGGAAACCATACTGTGGAGTCCATATCCAACCATGTGAAAATCTACATTACCCTGACTAGGAATATACACTTGAATTTGAAGGACTTTTGCCTTTGGAGTCACAGCCTAGCAAACTTTCACCTCAGCATCACCCTCCTGTCCAGGCTGTGGAAACTCCGTTTCTTGTCTCTTTGAGTCCTCATTTTAAATTCTGTGATCATGCTCAATATGAATTGCTACAACCCACATGCAGTTCCCTCATTTTTATTGACATAGCATTGAAACAATTTTCTTAAAGGAACATTGAATTCTGATTCTTAGAAGGTAATATTGCCATGAAAATCAATTTATTTCATCATTCAGGAAATCGGTAACAGTAAAGCCAATAGGGAGAGGAATTGCAGGAAAACTCTAACATAACAGTCACTGCTGAAGACCTGGCCGGAATAAGGGATTCCATGATCAGGAAAGTGATCATGGCAAGTTGGATTGATCTGATCCTGGTTCTGTCTAGGAAAATGAAAATAAGGGTTACCACACCTGAAAATAGAGATGAATATCAATTCTGAGAGGACATAAATGCCTTAAACGGACTGCTGCCGATATTTGAGTACAAAGTAATATAGTGTTGTCACAGAATTCCATGTTATGGCAACTTTGAAGAAGGTAGATTTACTACACTTGCAGAAGAGGAAAACTTACCTGAATTCAGTACACAGCTTGGGGCTATTTCTTAATAAGAGTACAATATTGAACATGGCTATTATTATTCTAAGGGATGTGTTGACTTGAATGTGGTTGCCATTCTCTTATCAGAAGGTTTCCATGTAGATGTACCAGGCACATCTGCCTGCATTATTCCTTTTCTGTTTGTTTGGCTTTGCCCTAATTCTGGTGTCTGCACAGCACTGGGACTAATAATACTTAAAAACAGGCCATTAATTTTCTCTTTTCTGCCTTTATTTGAGAATCAACAGTGTGAAATTGCCTTTGCAATTCTGGTAGGAATCTGAGAACATTTAACTGATATATGAAGTATTCAAACAGGGGGCAAAAACAAGGAAGAGCTACACATGAAAACCTACAATATAAATAAAATACTGTCGTCCTAAGATAAAGAAATACATGTGTGTGTATTTACCAAAGTGTTACATGATCAGCTACACTTAATTTGTATTCTTTCCCACATACTCCAGAGAGGAAATATTAAAATAAAATTTCAAGTTCACAGGATGATATATCATACTTACTAAATGCTGTATTCAAATAGACTTCTGCACTGGTATCATCCCAGTAAGATCCACATAAGATGATAGTATTTTTCTGAGGAATTCTCAGGTAAATATACTCTATTTTACCGTCTGATAACAAAAGGTTTAAATTGGTCAGTTGTTTATACACTTCCTTTCAAAATAATTTAGGTACAAATTTTTGAATGTTGTCCCACTCAGTCTCTCAGAACACATTGATAGGGGGCTCACAGCTATTGTCTTGGGTAATCAACTACAAGTACATCTTCCTGAAACCTGGGATAAACTCAGAACTCTGAAAGATACCCAAGAGGGCATCGTGAAGTATGACATTAATCCTGGCAGTTGAGATACAGAGCCTGGCTGGATTTACCTATCTAGTTTAACATCAGCTGGGACTCCAGGTAGACTCTTATCTCAGTACCCTGCTGTGAGAGAAAGTTGCCCAACATTATCAGAACCTAAGTAGATAGATGATTTTCTGTTTCTGCAGAGTCTACTGAAATATGAATGTTTAGAGGGCCAGAAGAGCAGCTGAAGAAATACAGATCTATGACATGCCCTCTGGCCATTTAATGAAAACTCTGCAATCAGTGCCCTCAAAGAAAAAAAATGAATAAGCACATGATTTATTAATTAATTTCAACTTAATATACTTACAAATTGTTAGGCAGGTCGAACACAATAAGAAGAACATCTTAATTGCATTCACCCTGTAAGTCCATGTTTGGTGACAGGCTTTTTAGCACATGATCTTTTTGGAGAGTCTTGTAGCTTACAGACATTGCGATATGACCATGAATTATCCTAAACTTTGATTATTATCTTTGGAAAATAGTCAAAGTTTTCGAATGTTAATATGGAAGCAAGAAGAGTCACTGGCATGCACACACCACTGTATCTGAAAAGAGATCAAACATTCTTTTTTCATTCCATATGAAGTTAGACATTTTGATAGGAACTGCAAGCATAAGACATTTACACACAAAGGACATATTTTCCAATCACATATTTGTCCTGTGCTATAAGGATTATTAACAGATTTATTTAATTCAGAACATTCACAGAACACAGAAGGGAATAAGCACCTTTTTGATTTTCTCCCTCTGAGTGTTTAAATGACATCATTGATTGTAACTTAACCCTGCATGAATTGACGTCTAAAATGAGAAACATTTCAAGATCTTTCCCATAGATTCTGTCTGAAAGGCAGAATCCAACACTTTGAGGAGTGGTTCTTAAATAAAATTTTTGAACCTGATGGGAAAAGTGATGAGGAACCTGGGATAATTTTTTCTCTCTGAAATGTTATATACAAGAATTCTCACAGGCCTATTTTCGAACAGTATCTTTGCATCATCCAGATTATCCAACATTTTCAGTACCCTTAAAATGGATATGGTCAGTAGCACTTTGATGGATAAATTTTGCTTTCATTATGAAACCTGTAAGAACTTAAGAATATTCTGCTTACAAAAGTCACATACATATAATCATCTAGGGTAAAGAATGTGCGATTTCAAAGAGATGAAATAATATGAATTGAATTAATGCTTAAACTCTGGAGGTCTGTGAAAGTCAACATTATCATTAATTCCTTTAGGTTCCAAAACAAATAGAAAATGTACACATATTATGAAGCTCTCAAACAGGGCATTTTTGCAAAGACAAGATATAATAATGGAAAGAATTATTATTACCATTACTTTATATACTCAAAAAAGCCGTGCATTCTAGGCTAGTGTAGAGATTAACACACAATCCCAACCACATGGTACCTCACAGAAAATGAGCTGTGTAAGTATCTCAATAGCTGAAATCAAAATGGTTACAGCAAATAGCAGATAAAGCTCCATCCTGCTAGCTTGATATTTCCTCCTGAAAATCCTCAGAGGATCTCATTTGCCAGCAGAAACACAAACCCAAACCTGTTGTCCCATTTATATCATTGTAACACTTGAACAGTGGCATTGGCATGCCTTTTGAGTATTTTCTTTGGAACTGATCTGGAAGAAATGGGACTCTGATGGTCTGAGACGACCCCAGGCCATGAACATGCACTGAGGTACATCTGAGGTCACTAGCTGGACACAGATGTATGAATTCAAGGAGGGTGGGCTGTGCAGGGGTCCTAATGGCAGAAGGGGATAAAGAGATTCTGTATGCAACACCCACACAGAATGGTGTATAAAAAGCTACCAAAAATGTGGATTGATATATTAAGGTCTGAGCCTAACTGGGACAAATACCTACAACATGATTGTGAAACATCTTCAGACCACAAAAACACTTTGTATTGTTTCAATCGTAAAAGCTACTACATTACTGCTCAAAATATGTTCCATCTGTAAGTCTCCATCATAATTAGTTTCAGCAAATACCTTTTTTATTATACAAAAAGTCTCTATAGCTTACTCTATGGTCTTGCTTCTACTAGCACCTGGGCAGAGTTGAGTGACTTTCTTGGGTTAACCCATTTACCCATCAAGATTTTTAAATTATGGAAAAAGAAGAAATCATGGGGGCACCAGTCCACGGATCTGAAATTTAAAAGCTGGAGATGAGGCCTGGAAAAGCCTCTTCAGTGGCAAAATAGGGGGAATTTTAAATTCATCGTGTGTGGAGTGCAAAATGCAAAGCAAATTAACAGATTCATCAGAAAGAAGCTCTTTGAATTGATGACTTCATTGTGTCCATTAATATGGAGACAGGATCAAAGTTTCATCCATGTAAAACATCAGAAAGTGTACATCATCCCAATCAGCAAGGACACACGTTCCGGTCTCATGTAGGCCTTCAGTCAATAACTTCCTTGTTTCTCTGTGGTCTGCCAACAGCAACATCACAAAGTAATGTAACCAAATGTCCTGGAGTATGGATGGAGCTCAGGCTGTGTTCCCGCTATTTGGTTTTGTGCCTTCTGATCCACTTTTGGACAGAAGCGCAGCTTGGGGAAACCAGTGCTTGGTTGAGTCCAGACCTGTTATGTTCCTTTTTAGAAATTTCAGTAGTGTCAGACGATATCATAGAAATTCAAGATTTAACATTTAAAATATTCTGAATGAAGAAAGTGGTGCATCCTAGACACATATCAGATGAAATGGATATTTCAAAGGTAACTTGATCTCTACCTAAATTGTGGTATTAACTTACAGAAACAGCTCAGAAAATGACACTTAAAATGGATCAACATCTTGTAATTCTTCTTTGCATAATGGAATTTTCAGGGGCAAATTATTTCACATTTTAACACAGGTAGAGCTAATCAAGGTGTCCTCAAATGCACACATAGATTTCTAGAAATACATATTCC
This sequence comes from Eospalax fontanierii, assembly GCA_035773235.1. NCBI lineage: Eukaryota > Metazoa > Chordata > Mammalia > Rodentia > Spalacidae > Eospalax > Eospalax fontanierii. The sequence goes on along the minus strand of JAJHUQ010000048.1, from coordinate 1,960,209 downwards.
ATCATTATCAGAGCTTTAATAATAAACAATAGAATTCTCCCTGTTGTGGTCTCCTGATGTTAAATAATATTTAAAATATGCAGAAATCATTAAGTAAAGTCATATGTAGAGCCATCACTCTGCTACTGATGGTTTCCCATATAATCCTTATCATTATACACTCGTTACTATTTTTATATGCACACAATTTCAAATCTTCAAAAAACCATTAAATAGTATTTTAACATTTATTTGAATTTCCAAATATTTTATCAATATATAGACTATTTCTCAGAGCAGCCTCCATTATAACAGAGACCAGCTAGTTCTTTACAAGGTATCAATTGGGGAAGGCCTTAAGTCTTTCAATGGTACAAGCTAATTGTTGTGTATGGGACACCAAAAATAAATGGTAAAATCCTAGTACTGAAGGAAATTCACACTTTGATGTCAAGATAGGGAAACAAAAAAGATCCAAGTAAGAAACATGTTAACTGATTCCTAAATGTGAAAACTCATGTCCAGTCTATCAAAATAGCAAGTGTGCCACATGATGACTCAGTTATCACTACTTTTATTCCCTTTCTCCTGAAATACCCTCCCTATGGTAATTTACTAGATTCAATTGCAAAGCACAGGATCAAATCCACACAACTGTGCCTGCATTCAAACCACAAGAACATCTTGTCTGGCTTTTAGAACAGTGGGTTCCCATTTCATGTGTGGTAAAGGTGTTCACAGAGCTTGCCAAGAATGGAAAAATTCCTGAACATAAACGCTTGTGATACTCCAGGAGAATTTGCCCAACCATAGGACATGACAAAATAAAAACACTAAGAGTGCTGAGTGAAGACAGTACTGAAAGACACAGAAGAAAAGTATCCCACCACATAGAAAGGAAAACCCATCAGAAGTACAAGTGATTGTTCATTACAAACCATAAAAGCCAGAAGATCAAAGTAAAAATATCCCAATTTCTAAACATCCATTGATTGTCAACTTGCAATTGTCTTTACCAAGCATATGTGTAGAGTATAGTCAAGATGCAAGAAGATAGAAATAAAGAAAAAAGAAAGAAAGGAAGAAGAAAGAAAGAAAGAAGCAAAGAAAGAGTCCATGGTAAAAATAACTGAAAGTCTTCCTGTCCACCCACTGACTCCCAAGGGAAGACTCAAAACAATAAAAGGAAGAAATAAATGACCAGACACAAGAGATTACAGGAAGAAATCAACTAAAGCTCTAAAGAATGAAAACACAAAATAATAAAATGACAGCAACCAATACATACCAGTCATTAATAAAGTTAAATATCAATGGCTTCTCCTACCTGTTGGGCCTTAAGAAATCCTAATTGACGGGTGGCCACCTTGTGGCCTGGGCAAGATGGAGCTGAGAGGAGCTAAAACAAAGACCAGCCAGAGGAGATAGGCACATACCATACATACCTTGGTAATTAGGTGAATAGGAACTTAAGTGCCATTGGAGGAGAATTATTTCCTCCCTCGTGAACAGTGCGTGGACAGTTGTAGAGTGTTGATATACTATATGTATAAAAAGGAACAGAGTATCGATATTCTATGGGTAAAAGTTGGAGAGTGTCGATTTTATATGTATATGATATTCTTATCTATATTATATGGGTATAAAAAGGAGGAATGTTTCAATACTCTATGGGTATTCAAAGGAGAAGAGTATCAATATTCTATGACCATAATAAGAAGAAGAATATCGATATTCTATGTGTAAAATGAGGAGAGTATGATATTCTATGGGAACAACATGGGTATCAATAAAATATGGGTATGATAAGAAGGAAAGCATCAATATTCTATGGAGTAGACCTTTGGTATTCTATGGGCAAAATATGAATATCAATATTTTATGGGTATAATATGGAGGAGAGTATCAATATGTTAATACTATAATAAGGAGGAGAGTGTCTATATTCTATGGGTATAATATGGATATCAATATTCTATGGGTATAATAAAGAGGAGGGTATCAAAACTCTATGGCTATAATAAGGAGGAGAATATCAATATTCTATGAGTATGATGATGAGGGTATTGATATGCTATAGGTATAATAAGGTAGAGAGTATTGATATGCTGTGTCTCTAATCAGGAGGAGAGTATCGATATTCTAAGGTATAACATGAGTATCAATATTCAATTGGTAAGATAAATGTAAGTATATCAATATTCTACATGTAGAGAGCAGGAGAAGATCAATATTCCATGGGTATAATAAAAAGGAGGATATCAATAATCTATGGTTATACAAAGGAGGAGGATACTGATATTCAACGAGTATAACAAAGAGAATATCAGTATTCAATATGTATAATGAGGAGAGTATCAATATTCTGTGGGTGAACTCTGAGTATTAATATTCTATCGGTAAAGTAGGAGAGTATCAATATTCAATTGGTATAATATGCTTATATATTAATAGGTATAATAAGAAAGAGGGTATCAATCTATGGCTATACAAAAGAGGAGAGTATCGATATTCTACAGGTAAAATGAGAATATCATATTCTATGAGTATAATATGGATGCTAAAATTCTATAGATTTAAAAAAGGAGGAGGGCTAGATATTCTATGGTTATAATAAGGAGGAGATTTTGATATTCTATGGATATAATATGGGTACCAATATTCCATGGGTATAATAAGGAGGACAGTATTGATATAGTAACGATATATGGAAGAGAACATCGATATTCTATGGGTAAAATATGGGTATCAATATTATGTGGGTATCATAAGGAGAAGAGTTTTGATATTCTTTGGTTTTATTGAGAAGAAAATCGATATTCTATGGCTATAAGGAGGAGAGTATTGATATACTATGAGTATGATGAGGAGATTTTTGATATTCTATGAGAATAAAAGGAGGAGAGTATTGATATTCTATAGCTATAAAATGTAGGAGAGAACTGATATTCTCTGGGTATAATATGGATATCAAGATTTTATGGGTATAATAAGGAGGAGAATGTCAATATTCTATGGATTTATTAAGGAGGAGAGTATTAATATTCTATGACTATAAAAAGGAGGCATGTATGGATATTTTATGGCTATAATAAGGAGGGGAGTATCGATATTTTATGGGTATAGAGGGGAAGAGACATAGATTTTTTATGGGTTTAAGGACGAGGAGAGTATGAATATCCTATGGCTATAAAAAGTAGAGTATCGATATTCTATGGGTATAATAAGGAGGAATTAATATTCTATGGGTATAATAAGGAGGACATTGTCATTATTCTATGGGAATAATATCATTATCAACATCATATTGGTAATAAATAGGATAGCGATACTCTATGGCTATAAAAAGGAGGAGACTATCAATATTCTGAGGGTATAATAAGGAGGAGATATTCTGCATATAAGAGAGTATTGATATATGGCTATAAGGAGAAGAGTATCAATATTCTATGGCTATAATAAGGTAGAGGGTATTGATACTGTGTACTTATAATAAAAATGAGAGTATTTGCATTCTATGGGTGTAATATATGTATCAACATTCTATTAGTATAATAAAAAGGAGGGTATCAATACTCTATTGGTATAATATGCATGAGAGTATCAATATGCTATGAATATAATGAGGAGACTATCGATATTCTAGGAGTATAATGAGGAAAGTATCAATATGCTATGGGTATAATAAGAAGCAGTGTATCGATATTATGTGGCAATAATACAGAGGAGAGTATCGACATTCTATGGGTAGATTATTGGTATCTATATTCTATGGGTATAAGGAGGAAAGTGTCAATATTCTATAGGTATAATAAGGAGGTATTGATATTTTGTGTGTATAATGTAGGCATCAATATTCTATGAGTATAATGAGGAGAGTGTCAATATTCTATGGGTATAATAAGAAGGAGACTATCCATATTCTATCAATACAATAAGGAAGAGAGTATTGATATTCTGTGGGTATAATATGGGTATCAATATACAATTGGTAAAATAAATAGGAGAGTATCAATATTCTATGTGTATAAAAAGGAGGATAGTATCAATATTCTATGAGTATAATGAAGAGAGTATCTATATTCTATGATTATAATAAAGAGAAAGTATCGATATTCTATGGGTATTATATGGAGGAGAGTGTCGTTCCCCCTCTTGGGGGTGCACCAGACACCAGTCAGTGTGTCAGTGTACCCCATCTCCAAGTTCCCACCCAGCAAGAGAGAGCAAAGAGGGGGCTCAGGTCTCCCAGTTCGTGTGCTACTTCTCTTGGATTGCCCTGGCCCTCACCCTGCAGTCTTAAGGGGATCAAAGGGAGATCGGGTGCGACACCCCGCCCATTCCCATTCTCCTGGACGGTCTCAGGAGACATTCAGACGTGACTGGGGTTCCCGTCCTACCAAAGAAGCATGCAGTGAGTTAGCTCTTTTGGTGATACAGTTTTAATATTGTAACTTCTTCAGTGGTACTGCAGGAAGCCGTTTACTGAACTTAACAGACATATTATAAAGGCTCGGATATTAGCACAAGGTGCGAAGTTTCTACCAATCACTCTACTGGTCACTTTGATCATGCCTTTCACTTTACTTAGACACTATAACTGTCCATGCACTGTTCACGAGGGAGAAGTAATTCTCCTGCAATGGCATTTACGTCCCTAGTTCACCTAATTATCATGGTATGTGCTATCTCTTCTGGCCAGCCTTTGTTTCAGCTCCTCTCAGTGTCATCTTGCCCACGCCACGAGGTGCCAGCCAGTCAGTTAGGATTTCTTAAGGCCCAACAGGAGAGTATTGATATAGTAATGCTATAATAAGGAGAAGAGTATCTATATTCTATGGGTATAATATGGGTATCAATATGGTATGGGTATAATAAAGAGGAGAGTGTTGATATTGCATAGGTATAAGGAGGGGACTGTGGTATTGTATGGGTATAATAAGGAGGAGAGTGTTGATATTCTATGGGTATAATAACGAGGGGAGTATCGATATTCTGTGAGTATGGTATCAATATTCAATTGGTATAATAAATGGGAGAGTATCAATATTTTATGTGCATAAAAAGGAGCAGATTTTTGATATTCAATGGGTATAATAAGTAGGAGATTATCGATATTCTATGGGTATAATATGGCTATCAATATTCTTTGGGTATATTGAGAGTATTGATAATCTATGAGTATAATGAGGAGATTATCAATATTCTATGAGCATAATAAGGAGGAGAGTACTGATATTATATAATATCATTAGCTGTAATAAGGAGGAGACTATTGATAGTCTATGGGTATAATATAGTTTTCAATTTTCTATAGGTATAATAAGGAGGAAAGTATTGATAGTCTATGAACATAATAAGGAGGAGAGTATTGATATTATATAGCTGTAATAAGGAGGAGACTATTGATATTCTATGGGTATAATATAGTTTTCAATATTCTATGGGTATAATGAGGAGGAGAGTATTGAGAGTCTATGAGTAAAATAAGGGTATTAATACTCTGTGGGTATACTAAAAAGGAGAATGTCAGTATTATTTGGGTTTATTAAGGAGGAGTGTATGGATAGTCTATGGCCATAATAAGGGGAGAGCATTAATATTCAATTGGTATAACAAGGAGGAGACATCGATATTCTATAGGTATAATGATGAGGAGAGTATGAATATCCTATGGGTAGAATAAAGAGTAGAGTATTGATATTCTATGGCTATAATAAGGAAGAGAGCATCAAAATCTATGGGTTTAAAAAGGAGTAGAGCACTGATACTCTTGGCTATAATAAGTAGGAGAGAATTAATAGTCTATGTGTATAATGAGAAGAGTATTGATATCCTATGGGTATAATAAGGAGGAGAGTATTGACATTCTATGGGTATATTATCGGAATCTATATTCTATGCATATAACAAGGAGGAGAATGCCGATAATGTATAGGTATAATATGGAGTGGAGTATCGATATTCTGTGTGTATAATATGGGTATCAATATTCTATGGGTATAATAAGGAGGAGAATGTCGATATTCTATGTGTATAATAAGGAGCAGAGTAGTAATATTCTACAGCTGTAATAAGGAGGAGACTATTGATAATTCTATGGGTATAATACAGTTTTAAATATTCTATGGGTAAAATGAGGAGAATATCGATATGCTATATGTATAATAAGGAGAGTATTGATATTCTGTGGCTATAATGAAGAGAGTATCAATATACTATGGGTAGATTATTGGTATCTATATTCTATGATTATAAAAAGAAGAGTGTCAATATTCTATAGGTATAATAAAGAGGGGAGTATCGATATTCTGTGTGTATATTATGGGTATCAATATTCTATCGGTTTAATAGGGAGGAGAGTGTTGATATTCTATGGGCATAATAAGGAGGATAGTTTTGATATTCTGTGGTTATATGTGTATCAATATTCTGTGTGTATAAAAAGGAAAAGAGTGTCAATATTCTATGAGTATAATGAAAAGAGTATAAATATTCTATGATTATAATAAGGAGGAGAATATCGATATTCTGTGGCTATAATAAGGAGGAGAGTATGGATATTCTATGGGTATAGTATCAGTATTAATATTTATGGGTATAATGAGGAGAGTATTGATAATACATAAGTATAATAAGGAAGAGAGTATCAATATCTGTGTAAAATATGGGTATCAAAGAGTATAGGTATAACATGCAGGAGAGGATTGATACTCTCTGAGAATAATAAAGAGGAGAGTATTGATGTTCTATGGATATAATATGGGTATCAGTATACCATTGGTATAATAAATGGGAGAATATTGATATTCTATGTGTATAAAATGAAGGAGAGTATTGATATTCTATTGGTTTAATAATGTGGAGACTATCAATATTCTATGGGTATAATATGGAGGAGTGTATCGATATTCTATTGCTATAATAAGTGGGAGTATTGATAATATTCTATGGATACATAAGGAAAAGAGTTTAGATATTCTATGGATATAATAAGCAAGAGAGTATCAATATTGTATGGATAAAATAAGGAGGAGAGTATCAATATTCTATGAATATAAGAAGAGCATCGATTATCTATGGCAATAATATGGAGGAGAGTATTGATATTCTATGGGTATAATAAAGGAGAGGGTACCGATACTCTATGGCTATACTAAGGAGGAGAGTATCTATATACTTTGAGTATAATAAGGAGAGTATCGCTATTCTATGGGTATATTAAGGAGGAGAGTATTGATATTCTATTGAAATAATATTGGTATGAATCTTCAAACTGTAGAATAAATTGGAGAGTATCAATATTCAATGAGTATAAAAAGGAACAGAGTATCGATATTCCATGGGTATAATAAGGAGGGGAGTGTTGATATTATATGAATATAATATGCTTATCAATATATGGGTATAATAATAAGGGGAGTGTCAATACTCTATGGCTATACAAAGAGGAGAGTATCAATATTCTATAGTATAATAAAGAGAATATCGATATTCTCTATTTAAAATAAGGAGGAGAGTATCAATATTCTATGTGTATAATAGTGAGATGAGCAAAGACACTATGGCTTTAATAAGAGGAGAATATCAATATTCTATGGAAATAATAAGGAGGAGAGTATCAACATTCTATGGATTGAAAAAGGAAGACATTATTGGTAGTCAGTGGGTTTAATAAGGAGAGTATCGATATTTTATGGCCATAATAAGGATAAGAGTATCAATAATCTATGAGTATAATATGGGTTTCAAGATTCTACGGGTATAATGAGGAGGAGAGAACCAATATTCTATGGGTTTAATAAGGAGGAGAGTTTCAATATTCTGTGGGTATAATAAGGAGAAGTGTATTGATATTCTATGGCAATAATAAAGAGGAGAGTATTGCTACTCTATGGTTATAATAAGAAGGAGAATATTGATACTATATGGTTATAATAAGGAGAAATGTATCAATATTGTAAGGGTATAATAAGGAAGAGTGTATCGGTATTCTGTAGCTTTAATTAAGAGGACAGTATCAATATTCTATGGGTATAATTAGTAGCAGAGTATCAATATTATATGGGTATAATATGGGTATCACAATTCTATGGTTATAATGCAAAGAGTATTGATATTTTATGGGTATAATAAGTAGAAGAGTATCGATATTCTAGGGGTTTAAAAAACAGGAGAGTAAAGATATACTAGGCATATTAAAAGTATTAGAGTATCAATATGCTATGGATATAATAAGAGTATAGATACTCTAAATATACAATAAAGAGGAGAGTATCGATATTTCTTGGTTATAATATGGGAATGAATATTCTATGGGCATAATAAGGAGGAGAGCATTGATATTCTGTAGGTATGATAAGGAAGAGAATATCGATATTCTATCAGAATAATAAGGATGAGAGTATCGATACTCTATTTCCATAATAAGGAGGAATGTATTGATATTCTATCGCTATAATAAGGAGGAGAGTATCGATTTTCTATGGTATAATAAGCAGGAGAAAATCGATATTCTATGGGTGTAATATTGATGGTTATCAATATTCTATGATTATAATAAGGACTAGAGCAACCATACTCTATGGGTATATAAAGGAGGATAGTATCAATATGCTATGGGAATAATAAGGATGAGAGTATCAATACTCTATGTGTATAATAATAAGGAGAGTATTGATATTCTATGGCTATAATAAGTAGTATACAAATTTCTGCGGCATTGATGGGTGTCTGTTTATACAGTAGAAAAGCGTGGAAATAGCTGTCAGAGGGCTATCATGTTACATATAGCCACTTAGGAGCTAAATCAGACCCCTTGCCATCATAGACTTTGTCCATTACAGCTAACCACAATTCACTGAAGTTGTATACACTTAAACAGGCTTGTAGAATGTTTACAATGAAGTTTTTCCTGCTAATTCAGTTAACAGCCTCCTCTGCTTGCAAAGCCTATCATTTTTGTTTATATTAAAAGGACAATAACTCTACCAATAGAGATGCAATTCCAGTCCTGCTGAAGCATTTTTTACCAGTGCCTCAACAGAATGCAATATCTTCAAATGCCCAAGGAACACCTGTGTTCCCTGTGCCTTCAGTGAGACAGATTACAATATTAAAATAGCTTTCAGCATGAGATCTTTGTCTAATGTAGTTTTCGTATGTTCCAAGAAGATTCCTATTGTATAGTCAGTTCAAAAAAACACTTTATTCAGTTGTGAAGCAAAGATAAGATTCTTTGACTTCTTTTATCAAATGGAAAGAGAAATAAGTAATTCTAGAAGTACTGAAGGGTGGAAATGGAACTCTATTTAAATTATTTTATTAATTTTTACTTTTTGTGTTTAAGTGTACTACTTCCACATATGTAAGTTCACCTGTTTATTGGAGTTGGAGTGTGTGGAAAACCCTGATACTGGAGTTTTTGAAAGCATTCAGCAATCTGACATCAGTGTTAGCAACTGAATCCAGATATTATGCAAGATGCATCTCTCTAGCACCCATAAGATTGTTATACATTAGCATCCATGATAATGTAAATGAGATATCCAAAATTCCAGAGGAAGAGCACTTAAGATATAGATGCCAAAAAAAAAATTAAATAAAATGCATAGGACTTTGCATTAAAAGTAGAAGTGGAGGAGTAACCAGCAGTTCTATTTCAGCTCATGGATTTTCATAGTTAGATGAAAATGAAACTTACCCAGTATATGACAATGTGACAATCCCCTGGAACTAGAGTTATGGATAGATTTTAGCTGCCATGTAGGTGCTGGGATTTGAAACTGGGTCTTCTGCAAGAACAGCTGGGTTGTTTTTCAAACACCTAATTTTCTTTTCTTAACAAGCATATTTTAAAAATATTCATATATAGAGTTAAACTGATGCCTCGGTATTGCTTGCTTTGTCAGGACAAAGATCTCAGTTCCAATTTTTCCTTTTTTAATTTATTTCCTTGTTTCTTTGAGACAGGGTATAACTACAGTTGAAACCTGCCATGTAGACCATGTTGCCTCTATTTTACAGAGATTCACCTGCCTATTCATCCAGTGTGTTAGAATTAGAGGCCTGTGCCACCACACCCAGGCTGAGTCAGAATCTTGATCACCATAATAAAAATCTACAGGAGCACTGTAGAAACAGATACCAGTATCCAAATCTCTATGACTGTGAGAGATTGAGGTCAGCCTGATTTACATACTAAGTTCTTGGTTTGGTGTGGCAACAGGGAGACCTTGTACCAAAATAAAAAGAAAAATCTACAGATAGTTGGACATATCTATACTGTAACACTGAGGTACTGTAACAAGTGGACCCTCTGATCTTTCATGTTAGCAGTCTGGCTAAATTATGAAGCATGGGAGTCAGTGAAAGGCCTTAAACCAAGGAAGATATCTTAATATAAACTTCCTGCATTCCCAATGTTTCCACAAACTAAGTTCTCCTATACCGACTTATGCACACAGGCATATAACACACACATGCACACACACACACACACACACAGACACATATTCAACATGGAGCATTTTTGAAATGCTGATATGTTTCAACCTTCCTAAGCTATCTGGACAAGATCTGTACTATTATATTATAAATTTATTTCTAATTTAAGTTTTGTCATTGGTTTCATGATGATAAAAAAGGCAGATAAAATCCAAAAGGTGTACAGGACAGATCACAAAATATGAACGAAAGAAAGCAGCATTTATTTACACATATTTTTAGTTACAATGAGAAGGTAAAAATATTCATAACTAAAACTCTAAATATTTGGAAGTTTACAATGTAACACTTTCAATGTTGTAAACTTTCAGATTTTAAGATAATTTCCTTTTTTCAAAAAAAAGGGAGCAGTGCTTTTCTATAATTCCTGGTCACAAAATGTGCCCCCTTCTGTCTTTAGGCATGCCAAGAATTATAGAATATTGTTTTGAGGTTTAGTAAAGAATGTCTGTTAATGTCAGTGCTCCTGTAGTAGTATGATCAGACACAGAGAAAATTCATTATAATTCAGCATGTGTTTTAGTCACAAGCATTTAAGTCCCTCTTTTTTATACTTCACCATGCAATCTCACATCCACAGACAGTATATTTGGTAAGCCTGTGTGTGTATCAGGTTTGCAAGGAACTTGAACATAACATGAAATCAGAGATGTGCTGGTAGTAAGTGTCAAGACTTTGACATTTCAAAGAAATAGAGCAGCAGTGTTGAAAAGAATATAAATAATGTTGATTGAAAACTGTAATCCTATAAAGCATGCAATCTCTAAAATTTAATTGACACGAAAAATGTGATTGTATGTTATCAGTAGTAGAAAAGATTTGTATTGGAATGGCTTACTTCAATACCATTTTCACCCTCTATTTAATAGTGAATTATAATATGTTGTATTTTTATTTTCCTTTCACTTCTTTTAATGTGAAATACAGAAAATGGATGTGATTATCTGAATCTGATAACACACTGAATAAGTAAGTTAATTATTCATAGGCTGAGGTTATTTATGTCCAAGAAGACCATCAAAAATGTGGCAATCGTGATGTTCTAAATTATTTATTTTATTAATAGCTATTTAAATATACTAGCCATGTTTATTTTGTCATTATATATTTTAACACCATTTATGATCTACTAAAGTGTATTTATGACTTTGTCTACATTCCTGAAATTATCTCATCCCTCTATAATTAATGAACTCTCCTCCTTTTAAAGAATATTTAATTTTTGTATCCCATACAAAACATCTTAATCATCTATATAACCCCTTCCTCATCAGGAACCTCCTCTAGCCCACCGACTGTATTTCATGAATTTTACCAATTATGTTGAGGCTTACCATGTCACTTTAGTATCCTCTGATATCCTTCAGTGCTCGTCATACACTGGGTTTTAGTCAGCCTACCTTCAGTCACTGCCTTAAAGAAGATCAACTCTTCTTCCTCCAGCAGTAATCAGCTAAGTAATCACCTATGGTTCTTCAGTTAAGACTGTGCACTAATTCCCATGCCCACAGTTCTATGCTGCATTAGTGCCAGCTTGTATTCACATGGATCTCCTGTATGCTGTCACTAGTTCTGTAAGAAAATAGGAGCAATGTCCCATGAATCTGTAAGTATTTTCCTATGATCTATGACCTCTGCACCCAGGTGTATTTGGTTATATTTCCAGTACCACACATGAGTTCCCTCCCATTTCAGTGGGCTTTAGGCAGCTGTTAATTATCCCCAAGATAAAAGTGCAAATGGTACACCAATATACTCTGTTGTGTCAGTAATTATTGTGGTTATTTTAGAGAATTTCATTTTAGCATTAATTGCATACATTCCTGTAATAACTCTTCCAATGTCTCAGAACTCCCTTTCTACTTATTACCCATTTTTATTGTTAAATATTGTTACATATATGAATATACTTATATATACACAGACACGTATCCATATATACAAAATTATGCACACACGTACTCTATCTCTCTCTCTCACGCACACACACACATACATAAACACATAATCCACTCAGTCTGTTCAGTAGTGCTCCTGTGTTTAGGACTGTCCATTAAGCGTTAGATAACCTCAGGGAGCTACATCCTGGAGAAAACTGATTCTCCCTTCTTCACCATCAAATGATTTTCCGTAGCTCTTCAACGAAACTCGGGACCCCATAATATCCATTCCCCACATTGGCATGTCAACTGGTTTTGTATTATGCAGATCTCATCAGAACAAATTTGTGTGGAGATCATAGTGTTGTAGTTTTCCTATCATGTCTAGAATGCATTTATCTACCAGAGATGTGATGTCCCAATGTACTTTCCATCATAAAATCTATTTTCTCTGTTTTCTGGGATACATAACTCACACTGTTGATGTGTATTGAAGGCTAGCCATCTCATTGTTGAATATTATCTGCATTTTACCTATTGTCCTGATGTTTGTATCATCAGGATGAAGATTTTACTGTGTGTTTTACATCAAGAAAAAACTTAGGAAATCACAACAAACACAAAGAACAAAGAATGTATTTTTTGTGAATAAAGAATGTATTTATTCAGCTTAACAAATTTTTCACTAAAGTATTTGCATTTGTAAAGCAGAGTTATAAAGTGATATTTCACTAAAACAGATAATAAGAATATATGTATACAATTCCTTGTCAAACATAGTACCAAATGTGAAATATTTAAGAACTTGCTTGCTGGTTCAAAATGCCAAGAGATGATTAACATAACAGGAAAAACAAAAGATATTCTCTTCTACACATAAACATCAATAACAAGAAACAACAGCATAACCGACTAAAGAATATCCATATCATCTGTGGCATCGTGAGGCCAGGCAGCAAGCTGAGCTCTGTTCTGACAGCTGCGTTGACTGTCTGTGAACTTGTAACATCCTCAGTGTTTTATTCTGCTGTCCAGGTTTGGGCACAAAAGATGGGAGCACCTCATTTCTGATGATTGATTTGAAGTAAGATAACTCCATTGCAGACTCTGCATCCTAGGATTTCAAAAACACAGTTGACCTATTAGCTTGGAAAAAATGGGTTCTCTCTTAGCCCCATTTATAACAGTGGGTATTTGTAAGTTCTCCTTGGCATACTAGGGAGGATCTCATCCTACCTTGGACAGATATGAACATGGTAGGTCATCTTGGAGAGAGAACTTAGGGATGGGGGGGTTGCAAATTAATAACAAATAAAGTATCATTGTGTAGAAGGGAGGTATGAGGCTCTAAATAACAGAAGGTATACATCTGAAAACTCCTTGGTCAGAGAGTGCATGTCTCAAGCCACTGCATGCAAAGTTTGTACCTCTGTATGCACCAAATTAGAGAGGTAAGTCTGGAGCTCCATCCGTCAGGGGGTAAAAGTTCATCACATAACTAAGTAGATGGAGAACTATTGAGGTCTCTGTGAACCATGGCAGAAACCCATGGCTCCAGGTTCAGATGCTAATATCATAGGACAAGTATATGAGGCCTCCTTCATAGTGGGAAAATACCATATTGGTTTTTTGAAGAGTAGGATGTTTTCAGAAATCCCTGGACATAAAATTAAGGCTGGAGTCCACCAAGCATATTCCACTTTTTTCCAGGCATTGCTTCGTCAGCTTGCAACCTTTTCAAAAACTACACTGTCCATTGGTTACAGTAAATATGCGGCAGACCAGGCAGCATTCTGAGGCTTCTTCCTAGAGTCTGGAAGGAAGTTCCCTGGTAGGTCACCTCCTCAAACTTATGTTCACCTTCTCATGTCTAGTTATGAATTATGAGGCTACATATTTTGGTTCTGCTATGAAACACCTGGCATGGCTTCTGGACTCTCTTTTTCTTGCAATCTGTTACATTGAGCTACTGTGGCCTGAGGTCCTGTTGGTTGAACAGGAATATTCAATGACCACTAGATTGTTGAGGAGGTTCTGAGGCTCCCTTAATCACAGGAGGACCATTTAAAGACCATTTGATTAGTTGAGTATTTTTAGACCAGTTAAGCAGAAGGAGAAAATGATGCCCTACTGATTATAGGCCATAGACTGTAGACTCTTTTGTGAAAATACAAAGTTCTGAGATACATTTTAGATGAAGCAGGTAAGTCTATTGTCCACATGTATATAAAGGGATCATTCAGACCTCCTCGGTATTCAGGGAAGAACTATTGCCCTCTGTTTAGAATAGGCAGGCCTGAGGCTCCTTTGGGATGAAGGGGAATTTTTTTTTGCAGGCATGGTGGGTGGTCTCCAGCTCCTTCAAATAAGACCATCAGAGTTTGTTTCTCAGAAATGCCAAACCAGATGTAGTTGGGGATAAAGAAGGGATTTTTAAAACATTCTTTGGGATATGTTAAAACATATATGTCATAAGATAAGCAGGTCTAAATAATTTCTGAGCTAATTAGAATCAACGTAGCTCCTTTTGGGCAGCTGTTTGAGGCCTTGCTGGGCAGAAGGGGAAGTCTCCTGCCTTAGGCAGATGAGTTTGTCTGAAGTCTTTGGGACATGATTTATTTTGTTATTTTTCATTTCCCCATTATGAGACCCAGGATGTGGAATGCCCACTTGGACAAAATGAGAATGTCAATAGACATCTTCATTAGTAAAATAGGGTCAAGGTCTATCTGGGAAGAAGAAGGAAGAAGAGTTAGGATATGTTTATGAAAGATGAAAGCCTCAAAAGGGTTGGAGAGAGTAAGTAATGTTCCAGGACATCTTTCATAAGAATTGAATCTCCTAGAGTATCTTATGCAGTGGAGTAACTTACAGACTTTCATTTACCAGCTTCCAGCTCAGCATATGAAGTCAGACTGTGTGTATCTTCTATGAGTCAAGGAAATCATTGTTGCAGTTATAGAATTCTTCTGTAAGTGGTTCTGTGGCAGTCTTAGGGCTAGTGTCCTTCTCAAGTTTTTAATGCATCTATATACATTTGGACAATTAAGAAAAGACACACTTATTTTAGTTAAAAAGATTTAAAGAAATTAACAGAATTGTGTATTTATCTTACAGTTCTTTTATTCTAGGATTTGAATAGTGCAGCATTGTGTGAGCTGTCTCTGGGCAGGATACATAGGTGAGAGTGGCTGGGGCTGAATGTCTCTTGACAAACCGAGTGAAGAAGGATATTTTCTTGATCTCAAGGCCAGGGTTGAGGACCTGTTTATTGGATGTCTGAGGCCCATTTTTATATGGCTAATACATGCAGTCTATTGTGCAGAGATGGGAGGTCTCTTTCCACTTAATCAAAGGGGAAAGTTGCGAGGTCCCTGTGATTAAAGGGAAACATTAAAAATTTCTTGTAGAAAGGAAACTGCTGAAGCTATCTTTGACAATGATAAAGAGCTAAACTACCTTGGCCAAACAGTTAAATTCCATAGCTATATTCATCAGAAAAGTATGACCTATTTCTCTGGGCAGCAGATGACTATTTCAAGCTATAGTGTGAAGAAGAGGAAGATACAAGCACTGTCTGAACATCTTCCAATTCTTCTTCACAGTTCAAAATACCTGCATCTTTTCTGGAATGTGTGGGAGGTCACAGATAAGTCATTTGAATCTCCCAACATTTTGTACACTTGTCCCAAATTTTATACCCTAATCAATGTTTTATTTTGTTGTCCAAATTTGAGCAGGAAGGATTAGAACATTTCATTCTTAGTGACTGACTTAAAGGGTTATGTTCTGTGCTCAAAGCTCTTCCTGAAAGTCTTGGGCTCAAGTAGCACAAACCAGAGATGAACAATGTACCACTGGACCAAAGGGAAATGTCCACTATCCCTTGGTGAGAAAGGAATAGTAAGAGGCTCTACAGGTCAGGGCAGGTGAAAGTGATGCTTATACAGAAAGGTAAATTCTGAGAACTCTGATCAGGTATTGTAAGGAGAGGCACTTTGGTAAGAGGGAGATTTTCTCAGGCTCCCTTAGCAGGAGGGAAAAGTTGGTCACAGTCTTTTACATGAGGGAATTTCTGAGAGCTCCATCGTCTATGGTGTAAGGTCTAAAGATCCTCTACTCAGACTTGTGTGTGTTTAAGACTCCACTCACAAAATAGGAATGTCAGAGGCCCACTTGGTTATTAAATATGTTGATATCTTAAACACAGAGGTATAACTAAGGACTTTGTGAGTAGAAGTTGAATTACTTTGGCATTCTTGTATAGAAAGAAATTGTTTGGTCCTCTAGTAAAAGAAGAAAATATCAGACCTCTTGGTCAAAGGGTTTATGTTTCAGGACTAGTGGGATAAAAGTTGTTCTGGTATACCTAATGAAAGAGGTTTGATGAAACACCCTGAGAGAAAGGGGGTAAGTCATGGATCTTTACAAAAAGGTATCATTCATGTCCCTTCTGATCACAGAGGAAGTTGAGCTACACTTTTTGGCAGATGGATGAATTTCTGAAACCTTGAAAGTCTGGAGCATATGGCAGAATTACTTGGGCAGAGGGGTGAGATATCTAGTCCCATATTCAGACATATTTAATGCCTACTTTGACAGAATGTGAAGGTCTGTGGCCATATCCATCAGTACAGGAAGTCAGAGGTACAGTTAGAAAAATAGTAAGTCCTGCCATTTGCCTTGAGACAGAAGTGAAGGTCTTACGTAATGTGCCGTGGAGGCAATTTCTACAATCAGCTTCCAATTCTACATTACAACCTAGAATAGTGATATCTTTGTGAGCTCTGGCAGATCTGACACATGTGATCACTGTCCATCTCCCTTAATGGCATTCTGATTCTCTATGCCCTTGTGAAATTTATCATGAGCTCAAGAGCTTTGGGAATGAAAGGGACTCCTCATCTTCCCATCTATGTGTAAAGGCCGATGACCAGAATTTCATCCTTGAATCTCACAGAAAACTAGAGTCAGTTCACTTTCATCCCACAGATGTTCTTCTAGTGTCACCGGACAGAAGGAGGAAGTACAAACTCTTCAGAATCAGAGGTGTGAGGACCACATGAATATAAAGAGACATTCCTAGGTTCATGGTTGCTATAGAGAATAGTGTGATACCCTCATGCAGCAAAGTATTTGAGGTCCCCTTGCAAATCAGGGGAGTCTCTGAAGTCCTTTCAGCCAAACTGACCAATTCTAGAGCACCTCTTGGGACGAGAGGGATGCGGTTCTCCATTGTTAAAATGGAAAAATCTAAAAATCAATTTTGTCCAAACTGAAAGTCTGATGATCCATTAATCAAAAGGAGAAATTCTTTGTTCTTTTAGAAAGAAAGGACTCAAGGAGGCCTCCTTATCAGGAAGGAATGTTCCAAATGCTTGTTGATGAAGGAAAAGGTCTGGATCTCCTTAAGTAGAGGGGCTGTGCCTGGCTTTGTTTATTAGAAGAGAAACATCCAATTCCCCCTTTGGCCAAAATTTGAAAGTCCAGGATACCTTGCATACCAGAATAAGTCTTGAACTCTGCCACACTAAAGCCCACTGTTTGTTCCAGTTGCAGATATCCATACCTTGAGTGGGATCTTTGGGAGTCCAGGCAGCAATCAGAATCAGAGCAAGCTTACAGCAGGCTGGTTGATTGTCCTTAACTTTGAAATTTGGTCAAGGCTATGTAGAGCAGTGCTGGCCTTTGAATGGAAGAAAGAAACATGTTTTTCTAGTGACCAGCTTCTATGCAGATGGTCTGAGTTTTGGTTTCAGTGTGCCATTTGATAAAGTATGAGCTAAAACTAGAGTGGTTTGAGATCCAAGAAATTGGAGAAAAATTTTTTGGCTTCTTTGGTCAAAGGAAGTAACTCTGAGATGATCATTTCTGAGGCCATCTTAGTTAGAAGGGCTATGTGTGAGAACATTATGGACAGAAAGGGAAACATTATAATCCCCATGCTCACAGGGCTATCCTTGAGCCCCCTTTGGCAAAGGATATATTTTTGAAGTTGGTTATATCAAAATGGCATGTCCTAGACCGCCTGACTCAGAAATGTAATGTAATGTTTGATGTCCTCATAGTCTACATATATATATGTATGTATATATATATATATAAATATATAAATGCTGGCCACAGGGGAAGGTTGTAATGTTCACCTATAGATAGGGAATGTTATCAGGCCAGCATGGTCTTGGACTTCTTTATGAGAAGGGGAATATCTGACACCTAGTTGGTTAGAATGGGAAGTTTGAAGGGTGCTTCCTCACAATATTAAGATCTAAGCTGCCCATGTGGCATCAAGGAAAGATTCATGCAGTCTTTCCCTTAGGAGAGAGTTCTGATGCCCTCTTCACTGAGGCTGGAAATAGGGAGGTAACTTAGAAATACAGGATACTTTGGAAAACTTATTAGAGTTGAAAAATAAGAAATACTAGGAAATGGGGAAGGTTTGTTCCCCTTTAAGCAGAGTGAGAGAGAGAGTGTGTGTGTGTGTGTTTCTCCCTTGGGTAAAAGATAAGTTTACAAATACTTTGTATACTGAAGAATAGTGGCAACACTGATCATCAGTTTCAAAGTCTTCATAATTTAAAATGCTCATAACTTTTGTTGAATCTGGGGGAGACCAGGCAGGACCTCAACATTCTTACAACACCCTGAATTGACATCCATGTCCTGATTGCCTTCTCCAGTTTGTCTTCATCTGTTTGAATCTGGGCAGCCATGATTTGGCCACACCATGTGTAGTGAATGGATTGAAGATTACTGCTTCAATTCTAGGCTGTACGTGTTACCCTTGGGCTCTGGAACATCAAACAGAGTAGACTGATACATCCTGGATTATCCCAAGCCTAACTGGTCAGAAGCGCTATCTGTGAGACCCCCTTGGGTAAGAGAAGAAGGCTAGGGTTTCATTGTTTGGGAAGGGAATGTCTTAAACAGAGGTGGTAGAGCAGGAATTCCCCAGACCTCCTTGATCAGAAGGTGAGAGTGCTTCTTACCTTGTTCATTGGAGGAAGGTGCCCATTGAGTTATCCTGATAACTCTTCTTCACAGTTTAGCACATTCACATCTTTCATGTGTTGACCAAGTGCAATCTCAGCATTCTTCCAGCAGCCTGAATGACTGGATCGGATTGGCCACTTCCAAGATTTTGAGGTTATTTTCTCGGATTTATGTCAGAATTTTGGGCCCCTTCAATTCTTGGAGATAAATTTGTGGGAAATGTCCTGGGTTCAAGACTTTGTTTGCTAATCTTTGAAGGTGACATCCCACCAGAGTGGATCCATGTTGCCTTGTTCAAAGAGCAAACCTATCATCCTCCCTTGGTGGGAGGTGTTAAGTGTGAGGTCCCCATCTTGGGTAGAAAGCAGAAGGTATAAGATCACATTCTTCATTTGGAATGTACCAAAGCAGGCCAAACAAAGGAGTTTCCCCATCACCTAAAGTATAATGTACAGAACTTGGGTTTTCTTGTGCAGTGGAACAATTATGGACAATATCTCATCAGCTCCAGATCTTTATCAGAGTCTAGACACCAGTATCTTTGAGTATACTGAGAAAGACATTGTTAGCAATTTGAAGAATTCCTATCATGCTACATGAGAGTCTGTGGCTCTGTATCCTCCTCAGTCTTATGTTTATCTGAAATAAGGGGGGGAATAAAAGATGATAGATTTCCATGTTGGTTGATCTCCTTGAGGGTAGATGGTAAGAGTTTGGGACTCAGATTGTTACTATACTCTGAAATCTTTCTTCAGTGTGATCTATGCTCTGTTGACCCCTTATTGTGATAGCATGTATCAGGCAACTTAACTAGAAGGGAGTGTCTTAGGGAATTCCCTCAGAGCTGAAATACTATGGCAATGAATGAAGTTCTGAGTGACTATTATACAGACTACTATACATATCTAACATGTATATTACAAACAGACAATGACTGTGCCATCTTTAGTAAGATGAGGAAGATCAGCAGCCTACTTAATATGAGCAGAGAGTTATGAGGTCTCTTTATAAAAACAAAAATTCTAAGCCCCTGCTTTCTATGTGTGGGAGGTCTGAGGTCTTTTCTGACATGGAAGGGTTTGTGTAATGTTCCACTTATCAAAAGGGGAAGTACTGAGGTCAGTTGGAAGATATCTCCAAGGCCCATATGAGGGTGACAAATCAAAGGCTGTTCTGGCAATAGATTAGGATGGTACTCCTTGGACAAAGGAGCTAAATTTCTCCCCTCTTCAGTAGACTGTATTGTCTCCCATATATTATGTATTGGAGTAATGTGTAAGTATTCTTTCATCAGCATGTAATTTTTTACAGTATTCAATATGCATATCTTCAGGAGAATCTTCCTGAGTCCAAGCAGACGGTGTGGATCTCTAAAGCTAGATTGATTCTTATGCCTTGTGAACAGTCAACCAGATCTGCTAAGAAATAACAAGGTAACAACATTTTTGAAAATTGGATAGCAGGCATTCCCATTGATTCCAGGTTCTACTTGCTATTCTTTGGTTCTTGACCTCTTACCATAGTGAGTTCCTGAGGTTAGAGAATTAAGCTCCCAGATGAAATTCAGTAAGGAAGGAGGTCTCTTGGGTCATGGGGAAATAGATATGAAAACATCTAGGCAGCAGGGGAAGGTACGTTGCCCTAATCATCAGAGAGAGAAAGTTTCAGGAAGAGTATGAAAATGTAGGAATGTGCCTGACCCTCTAATACATGTTAGCCTCTTATGTTACTTTCTGCAATGGTGAAACATCAAACATCAAGGTCGGTGCATTTACAAATCCCCCCTATTCCAAACTCTTCATCACAGTTTAGAAGAGCAATATATTTCAAGAATCCATGAAGGCCCAGTAGCAATGTGAACATCCCTGTTATGGTATATTTCACACTGTTATTCTCTGTAGAATGAAGTTTTCCTCTGTCAGAATAGGGAAGCACACAATTGGAACAAAGCACAAGAAGTCTTACTAACAAAGAAAAAAGCCAATAGAGTCAAATACCTCTATCAACCAACCAGTGACCTAAATTGTATGTAGGGGTTGGACTAGTTGGTGAGAAGGGCAGACAGGGCAGCAGGTCATTATATTGGAGGACATCAGAAAATTCAGTGATTCTAGTAAAAATGTACAATTCCCAGCCTAGTATCACTAGGGGGATTATGCCTTTCTTTCCAATAATGGTCTTGTAAGTAAGCCCAAATAAACTCTGGTTTCCCAAACTGTGATATGATGAAATCATGATTCATTTTCTTGGTTGTTCTGGATCTAGAGGAGCAAAGCAGAATGCTGCACCTCACTGAGTGAAATTCTTAAAGCAATTGGCACTGTGAGTAGGATCAACTAAGAAAACATAGCAAGAGTTTTGGGAAAGGAATTGTTTCCCTAATATGGTAATCAGCAGGGAGAGTTTGAATAGAGCAGCTTCTGACATGGCTTCTTCATTGGATCCTGAGATGCTTGACTAAGGTGAAGCCAACAAGGCAGATATTGTCTGTAGGAGAAATCCCAGGGTGCCAATCCACTTGTAACTTTCATGGAATGACTCACTTACTTGATTGCTGGGCTCTGCCATGTAATTACAGTGATCATTTGAGAGGAGCAAAGGGTCTAGAGCAGACAGTCTGAGCACTGTTGGTATATCAAGGGCTGAAGTTCTAGCAGATCACTTCAGAAATGGCCTGGTCACTACTATGAGTGATAAGAAATATGTTCTAAGCAGAAATAGTAGCCCAGAGAGAGACTGAAGAGTTACAAGAGAAAGAACAGTGGAAAGGGAGGTGAAGCCTCTGCAATACTAGCCTCTGAACTTGCTGACAAATTAAATAAAAGGGAAATAGAAATAGAAATTTTAACCTGCTATTTTTTTCTAAGAAGGGAAAGAGGAAAAAAAGCCCAGAGTAGATGTGTAAAAGAAGGTCTATCCTGAGACTCCGCAATCAAGCACCCCCAAGAAAAGACAGATGAAGAGAGTCACCTAGGAAAAGATAAAAGTGTCACTCAGATTTGACCTGTAATATAAAGAAAGGAGAAATCCATGTGTCAGCATCCTGATGGAGGCCTTTATGCACGTGGAAATTTGGCAACTGAAGGATACTCAGCACTGGGCCTGATGGAACTAGCGAAAACATTCAAATAAGCAGCAAAGGAAAACACATCACCTGGCTCCTGAGAATATGGGACACAAGAACATATGATGTTAATTTAAATGCTGGCAGAACAGCCAATCAATATAACCACTTATCCCTCTTTGAGGTACAGTCTGCATATCCTGAGGCAGTACTAAGGGAATCAGTCTCTAATAAACGGGTTTGTATAAGCACTTAGAGATACCTGTTTATCACCAGTGGAGATTCCCCTGAATATCATGAACTAGAAGACAAACAGGATCTTAACAAGGCAGGAAAGGCTTTGACAGATTTAAGTAACTTAGACCAGCATGTCTGTAGAAGAATAGAACAGCATAAAAATGTATAAACAGACGAAACAGAGAAAGATCTGCTTGGGTTACTGAAAGTCAAATGTGGCAAGAATTATATCTTGTCCAAGTTCCTAAAGAAAAGAACAAGAAGATTCTTTGCTAAAGCTCTCTGGAAGACTTTTAAATCTAAGGAACGGTTCATAAAAGGTGTACAAAATATAAAACTAATATCCCACCCCAGAGTAAACAGGATACATTTCTCCCTATGAATGGTTATTGAGGGATAGGGAAAGTTTGTCTGCCTCTCCCAGCATCCACAGATCATCAATGGAGAGACAACAGATGTGGCTATTGCCTGGTTCTAGAAAGAAATAGGCACAGCAGGGGCAAGAAGAGCTTTTTTCCTCCTTGGCTCTGTCTGGGGCCAAGTAATTTGGGTCAGCCCCAGTGAGTTTATTAAGGATAATGAAATGCATGGAGGCTCCCTGTAAGAATTCCAGACCACTAAATGGATGCCAGAAGATAACTAAAGATATTAAAGAACTAACTAAATTAATGCCTCTTTTACATGCCATTGTACACACCATGGATCTGTTGAGTAAACAGTTAATACAAATGAATATAACCTTTTTGTGTGTGTTAGACTTTGCTTATGTTTGGTTTAGTATATAATGTTAATTTATGGATGTGAAATAATGTGTTTTATGGATGTGAAACTCATCTGAAATGTATCACGTGCACCTGAAGAAACAATGATGGAATATAAATTCACATAGGGTATAAAGGTGAGGTAGAGCTGTAAAGTTCTTGACAACTTTATGGTCAGGTAAGGCACAAATGATATTCACCATGATAGTGGAAATACGTGGGACTATACATGCCAAATAATAAAAGATACTTTATGTGATTGTTAACTAAAATTTCTAGTACCAAAAATTTCCTTATATTGAATATAGAGCAGAGTCAGTCACTTCTGAGAGTTTATCGAATGTCAGAGGGATTGTGCAGAGGGATTGGATTTAAGGCTTACTTTGCATAAAAGAAGCAGGAAGGGCCTTTTAGTAAGAAGTAAAAATAAGCCAGAGGCCTGTTTTGTAAGACCCAAAAGTTTGGAAGTCCCCTTCATATACAGAAAATCTTTTATGTCCCTCCTGAGCAAAATGGGAAAGTCTGAGGTCCCCGTTGACCCACCAGAATGGACTGTTGGCCACTTCATCAAATTTGTAAGGAGTGTAGACTTTGGGTAAGAGGGGAACACATACAGATAGGTAAAAGAGGAAAGTCAAGAGACCCTTTTAGGCAAGTATGAATGTTGGTAGCTGTCTGTCAAGAGGAGGAAAATGACTTACCGCTTTTACAGAAGTTGATTAGTGTCCCAAACCTGGTGCAGCACAGTGAGATTCTCACATTGCCTCAAGTGCTTCTCACTGCTCTGAGTGGTTTAAGATCATCTTTTCTTTTGTGCAGTCTGCAAGAGACCAGACAATAATCAAAGCTTTCTTGCCTCGCTTGAGCTGCTTTCCCTAGCTAATAAGTGGCTATAGGTATGTGTTCAACCAGCAAATTCTGTGCAAAAATAACTTCACTGCATTTCTGGTGATTGAATTGAAGGTGGTGGCTTGAATTACAGGATCAGCATGCTACTCTAGGCCTCTGAGAACTCTCAATACGGTAGATCAATTTACCCTGGGTCATAGGCAGAACCCTCCCAGGTGAATGTCCCCAAGCGGGCAGGGGACAGTGTGGATTCTTTGAGTCAGAAGGGGAGTTCTAAATCCCCAGTCCTCAGAGGGTGATTGTCTCACTCAAACATGGGTATGGGAACAGGGTCCCACGAACTTTGGGGCAGAGATTAATGAAACTTTGCTACCTTATATAGATGAGCTCCCTTTCCAGCTTGTCACTGAAGTGATGAATTTCTATCATCAGAAACTCCTTTGAAGGTCTGACTATTCTTTTAACAGGGAGAAGAGCAGTCCCCAGGGGCTCTGTCCTCATCAAGTTTATGATTGGCTGCATAGGTGTGGATGTGGAAAAGGAGGACTTTTCCAGGTATGGTGATCAGCTTACATGAGGGTGTCCTGAGTTCTGTACTGAGGATTTGGCTTTTCTGCCATGGAACTGTAATCCAGAGTTCTCTGAGATTTCTTTAGTCAAAAATGTATTTACCTGGCATCCCAGGTCAGAGAAAGGCCACCAAGGTGAGAAGAAGTAGGTCCTCTTGAGAAGAAAGTATAGGTCTAAGATCTCTCATTCTGAGAAGGGTCTGAGTTCCATTTGAGGAGGGAGGAATGTTCTACAGTCAACTTGATTGGCAGTTGCGTATACTAGGTCATGTTGGACTTAAAAGGAAGTACTGAGACCTCTTTGCAGTGAGTTGACTATTTCAGACAGGTCAAGCTTCAGAGCCTCTTGTTCACTGGAGGCAACCTGCTGTGTTCTTGGAAAATGGAAAACACTGAAAGGCCTTGATTCTGAAAGCAAATGTTTAATTTCTCTTGAGTCTGGGAAAGATCTGAGGCACCCAAGATCTGAAGGAATATATTTGAGGTTCCTTTTCCTAATTATGTGATGAAGTGGCATATCCATGCTCTAGAAGTATGTATCTAAGGGCTTTTTGAGTCACTGGGGTATGGAGAGTCCCCAAGGATCTGGAAAATTAGTTATGAGAGTCATATAGGTCATTGTGAAAGAGATGATACTCCTAGTTCTGAATTGCAATATATCTTAGACCTCCTTGGGCCATTGGGTATGGCTGTGATTCCTTGGTTCTGGATGGGTAAATATGAAGCCCATTTGAGTAATGAGATAATTAGTATGGCCTCCTATATCAGAAAAGATAGGTCTGACACCCTTTGGTTCCTGAGAAAGCTCCAAAGCTCTGGTTCTGACAAGTTAGATCATTCTGAAGATCACTTGTGCCAAGGAAAAACTCTGAGAATCTTTGGATAGTTGTTCTGAGGCCCCTCGAGTCTTTGGAGCAAAGGGTGAAGTTCAGGGTTTCAGAAGATCTAGGGATCAATAGCACTAAAGAGATAGGTTTAAGGAATCATTCAAATGAACCTGTCCAGCACCATGGCTCTGAAGGAGTGTATTTAAGCATTCTTTGAGCCACTTTGTAGGTCTGAACACATGTTCTACATTAGGGATGGATCTTAGCAGCCTCTCAGTGATTGGAAAAGATCTGAGGTCCCTTAGTTCTAAATATGTAGGTCAGAGGTCCTGTTGAGTCATTGGTAAAGATTTTCTTGTGCACTGTTTCTAGAGGGAGAAGTTTGAGACACGTTGACCCTTTGATAATTCTGAAATTTTGGGGGATCATTGGGAAATTTGGGGAGAGACTGGAATTCTGAGGGGACATTTCTAAGATTCCTTTTGTCATAATGGGAAAACTGTGACCATGGGAAAAGACCATTCATACACAGACTGGAAATATATGAGGTTTCCTCCGGCTAAACTGGAAGCTCTAAGATACTGTTCCTTAGAGGAGAATAGTCCTGTTCCACATTGGGAAAGAAGTGAGGTGAAAGAGCCCCTTGAACACACAAAGTCACTTGGGAAGTTGAGGAGAGTATGAAGATATCCACATCAAGCTTTCTCCATTCTCCATAAGAATCTAGATTTCCATGACTCTGGCAAAGCAGACATCACTCTGGGCACATTCCAACATGCTGAGGTGGACATTTCTGGACTAGTCTCCCGATCAAGATTGTATATCATTTCACACACTTTGAGTATAAAGAACAGAGCTGCTACATTTCTGGTGTCCATGTTAAAGACATATGACATGGGTTCAGACCTCTGATGGCTATTCTTAGTTTGTGGAACCTCATATAAGAATGGACCCATTTTCCTTCCATCAGAAGGGGTTTTCATCTGAGGTGAGATCTTAGGCCCCTATGATCAGGGGAAAAGCATTCAGATGTCCTCAAGCAGAAGTGGACTACATGGCACCTAATCAAGCAAATTTAGGAAGTCTAGGTCCATATTCGTTACAGTTGGCACATAATAATCTCCCTGGGGCAGATGGACAATGGACATATATGAGGCCCCCTTGGTCAAAGTGGAAAGTCCAAGTTGCCCTTAAACAGAAAGGAAAATTGAATCTCATGGAGCCCACATTGGGAGAGGAAGAATGTCTATTGTCCTCTTGATGAGAAGGGAAAGTAATGATGCTACATTTTGCAGCAATAGACAGTGCCACAGGATGCTTGATTGACACAGAAGATCCCTCAGTACCTTCAGCAGATTTGGAAAGTACCAGATCCCTTTTGGCAGATGGTAAAGGGCCTAGACGCCTAGGGACAGATAGAGAACATTCTAAATTCTCCTTGGCAGAATGTAAATGTTCTACAGTCCCTTGAACAGATGGAGAATGTCCAAGAGTCACTGGGATAGTTGACAAATGTGCTGAAGCCTTTTGGACAGATTTTTTGGGTGTTCCTTGCTCTTTAGCTGATGAGGATGGTTCTAGGGTACCTTTGCTCATTAGTAAATGTTCAACAGACACTTGAGAATATATGAAAGCTTCTGCAGCCACATGTGAAGATATGTAAGGTATAAAACACCATTGTGGAGTGAAGGTAGTTTGAGGTTTTTTTAGAAAGAGATGTTATGAGTTCCTTCTTGACAAAAGTGTAACTTTTGAAACCCTCTTGGTCCAATGCTTCATAGTGAACTTTTTAGTAGATGTGAAATGTTTGGTATTCCTGTCAGTAGCAGAAGAATGTATACACCCTTTTTCATGAGCAGGAAAGGATCTGA
Organism: Eospalax fontanierii; assembly: GCA_035773235.1. Lineage (NCBI taxonomy): Eukaryota > Metazoa > Chordata > Mammalia > Rodentia > Spalacidae > Eospalax > Eospalax fontanierii. Next base: position 1,932,673 of record JAJHUQ010000048.1, on the reverse strand, counting down.
ATCCTTCTTGTGTAGTTAAAGACTGTCCTGGTGTATCTTGGTGAGATAGGGAAGTTCCCAGAGATGTCTTGTTAGATGGTGGAATGTCTCTAAATCTCTGTGTATCTCTGTCTGCTCCCAAAGCCCCATGTGTGGAATAGTAGATCCCAGTGATGTTCAGTCAGGTGGTGAACATTGTAAGGTAGCTTGTGTATGTGTGGAAATTCCAAGAACTACTTTGGAAGAATAAGAAGTTGCTAAAGTCACTTGTGTATCTGTGGAACTTAAAATAACACCTTTGGTAGATGACGAATATTCTTTACCCCCTTGAGTAGATGTGCCCATTCTTAGAGTACCTGGAGTAGATACAGATAGACACAGCTCAACATTGTCAGAAAGCCCAAGATTCCCTTGTCTATATGTACAAGGTCCAAGTGCCACTAAGGAAGGTGGACAAGCAGCTAAAATATCTTGTGTAGTTATGGCCTGATTGAGAGATCTTGAGCAGATTCTGAAAGACCCAGCTTTCTATCAGTAGATGGTAAAGAATTCTGAGACCTCTGTGCACTTGGAGAAATTTCTGGGGAGCCTTGGGCATAAAGCAATTGTTCTTTTAAGTCCTGTGAGTAGACTGAGAAGTCCACATAGTTTCCTTTGCAGAAGAGAAATGTCTCTGATTCTCCTGGGGAGAGGGCAGATTTCCAAGGGGCCCCTTTATAAAAGAAGATGCCAGAGTGCCTTGCACAGACTGGGAGCATTTCACACTGCCTTGGGCAGATGGAAAATGTGATAAGTCCTCCTGTGTATGTGTGGAAAGTCTGATTGCTGCTTCAGAACACTGGGGCATCACTTGAGCCGTCTGTTCATATGTAGCCCGTTTCAATGACCTATGAGCAGAAAATGTGGTACTCAGAGAGTGCTTGCCAAATTTTAGAGGTCCTAGGTCCCCTTTAGTACATGTTGGTGATCCAACAATGCCTTCTGTGGATATAGAAGCTGCTGAAGTTCTTTGTCTGTATGTGAAATTTCTGTGAGTCTCTTCAAAAGATAATGATGATACTTTAGTTCTTTGAGTATATGTGTCTGATCCCAGAGACCCTTGAGTATGTAGGCTTGATCCAAGAGTTGCTTGGAGAGATGGGAAAGGTTGTAGGGTCCCCTTTGTATACCTGGAAATTCCAATAGTACCTTCCAAAGAAAGGGGAGTTGCTAAAGCTACTTGTGTACATGTGGAAATTGAACAAGCAGCTTTGGTAAATGAGGAAGAGTCTGAAGTGCCTGGTGTGCATGTGCCCAGTTTGGAAGCTTCTGGAACATAATGACTAGAATATGAAGACCCTTGTCCAGCTAGGTAGTGTGTTGTGGCCTATTGTGTAGATGTAGCTGAACTAAGAACTTTATGGATAGACAGAGAAAATTCTCAATTTGGTGGCATAGATGGCAACTGAATTTTAGTTCTCTGAACAGATAGAGAATTTTCTGGTGATCCTTGGGAAAATAGTAAACTTCCTCCAGTCTCATGGCCAGATTGGGAAGATCCCAGTGTGTCTTCTGCAGATGGATAATGTCTCTGAAGCCCTTTGGTAGATGACAAAGATTCTAGAGCAGTTTGTGGTGGTGGAGAATGTTTCAATGCACCATGAACACACAGAGATGATTTTCCATGCACTTGGGCCAATGGGGAATGTGAAAAGGACTCCTGACTATATGTGGAAGGTTTGTGTAAAGTTTCAGAAGACTGGGAATTCACTGTGTTCTGTTGTGTAGATGGAGTTATTTCTTGAGATGTCTGGGCAGAAAAGGAAATTTTTGGAGTCCCTAGGCACTAATGGAAAATATCTAAGTCCCTTTCTGTATATATTGATGTTACAACATCTGTTACTCTAGATGAGGAAGGTACTGAAGGTGGTCTGTGTATTGGTGGCAGATTGGGCCACTTCTTCAGTAGATTAGGAAGAATGCAAAGTTCCTTTTTGTATTTGAAAATGGACCTTGAGAAGGTAAGGAAGGTCTCAGAACTCCTTGGATATGTGAGGAATGTCCTAGGACTCCTTGTTTATTTGTGGAAATTCCTGAAGCACCTTCTTAAGATGGAGAGGGTACAGAAGTCAACCATGTGTATTTGGAATTGGCAAGAGTAACTTCATCAGGTGACCAATTTTCAGCCATCCCTTGTGCATACATGGGCAATTTTGGCACCTCTTGTTTATAGAAATGTTTCAAAGTCACTTTAGCAGATGGTGATGCTTCTTGAGTCCCTAGATCAGAGGGAAAATGTCCCAAAGTCTCTTGACTAGAGAGCAAAGACCTTAGAGTCTCTAAGGAAAATAGCAAAGTTGCTAGACTTGGGGGTGGGAGGCTGATGATGATGGTCTTAAGCTTCCCCTGGGCAGATCTAAAGCTTTCCAGAGCCTCTTTTTCAGATCTCAAATGTCCCTCAGCCCCTCATGCAGATGTGGTACATTCCCGTGCCCTTTTGGCCCATGGACAAAGTGTGAAGCTCACATAGGTAGTAGCTGTTGTGATTTGTCTCTTTTTGTCAGAAAGACAATGTTTGAAATCCTCTTGATCTAAAAACCCAAGAGCCTCATCTGCATTTGGGGAAGATTCGAGAATCTAGTGTATAAATCTAGACTGTTCTAGATCTGCTGGGGAGGATGGGGTGGGACAATGATGCACTATGGTGGACTGAGAAGGTTCCAGATTAATTTGCGTATCTTTCAAAGTTCCAACCACTCCTTGGTCTAATAGGAACTTGGCTAGAGAAACTTTAGTAGATGTGGCCTGTTCCAAATGCCCTTGATCAGATAGTGTCCCATCCAGAGAAGCTATCTTAGATAGTGAAGGTTCTAGACTCACTTGTGAATACTGGGAAATACAAGCATCCCCTTGGGCAACATAGGGAGTGTCTGTAATTCTTTGTGAAGATGTGACCAAACCCAGAGAACCTTTGACAGAAACAGATGGGAGAAGAGTACCTTGTGTAATTCTGGCCAGTCTCAGTTCTGCTTGGGCACTTTGTGTAAGACCAAAAGCTCCTGGGGCAGAGGAAGAAGGTTCTAGAATCCCTTGTGACAAGATAGAACTTGAAAAAACTCATTGCCCAGATGGTAAAACAGCCCTTTGTGTGCATGTGGTTCGTCCTAGAGCACCTTGTTCAGATATGAAAGTTCCCAGACCCCTTTGGCTAGATGTAGAATGTGCTAGGGCCTCTTGTGTATATTCTGAATTTTCAACAAACCCTTGTTGAGATGAGGAAGATGCTAAAGCACCTCATGCATTTTTGCTGATTTCAAGACCCCTTTCTTCAGATGGGCAAGACTGTACATACTGCTGGGTAGATATGGACAGTCCAAGGTGCCCGGGAGTAGACAGATTGGAACACAGATCTCCATAGACAGATAGGGAAGGTCCCAGATTACCTTGCCTGTCTTTAAGGAGCCCAATATCTCCTTTGCCTGATGGGGAAGGGCTTAGAGACCTTTGGGTAGATAGGTCCTGCCTCAAAGGCTCTTGATCAGATGGAGTAGGGCTAAAACCATTTTGATTAGATGGGGGAGGTCCTAGACTCTCCTTTAAGTAAGTGGAAATTCTCTCACTTCCTTGATCAAAGCTGGAAGTATCTAGAAAACCTTGTATAGATGTGACCAGACCCAAAGACCCTTTGGAAATGACCAAAGTTACAGGTGAGCTTTGTGTATTTGTTGCCATTTCCAGTTCTCCTTGAGCACTTGGGATACAGAGACCCCCATGGGCAGCAGATGAGGAAGGTACTAGAGATCCTTGTGTAAATGTGGAAGGTCCAGAAAATTCTTGAAAAGAGGGGTCTATAACCTTCTGCATACAGGTGACATTTCCACATACAGACCCTCTTTGTCATATAGGGAAGTTGCCATATCCCTTTTACCAAATGTAGAAGGACCTTGGGCCCCTTGTGTGCATGATGTATTTTCAAGAATCTCCTCAATATGCGAGGAAAATTCTACATCTCTTTTGGCATAGGTTGCCAGCCCCAGAGCCTCTTAATTTATCAAGGAAGGATGAAAACTAGCACATGGGTGATGTCCTAGATTTCTTTGAATATGTTTTGATATTCCATTAATATCTTGGGAAAATGCAGATGCGTTTAGAACATTATGTGTAGATCTTTCCATACCCCAAGACCTAGACAGTGACATTCCCAGCGACCTTTGGTTTGATGAAAATGGTTCTAGAGTCTCTTGTGTAAATGTGGAACACTCAACCTCTTGAATATATATTATATTTTCCTAAGACCCTTGAGTAAATGTCAAAGGTTGGAGGGTCTGTTGGGCAAATGTGAAATGTGTGATGTTTGCTTGGGGCTCAGTGGTAGGTATTTGGCTCTTTTTTGTAAGAGGAAGAGCTATAAGCTCACATTTATCAATAGAGAAAGTTTTGAAATCCTTTTCAGCTGGCAAAAAAGTGCTGAATTCCCTTGGGTAACAGCATGTCTACATCTTCTGATATTGTTGCAATTTCTGGTGTCACCTAGGGTTGTGGTTGAAAGTTTGAAGTCCCATTCATGAAGAAAAATAGGCCTGAAGCCCTCTTGTGTAAATGTGAATAATTTGAGAGCCTCTTGGGCATATTTGGAATGTGTCTGAGTGCATTGTGTATATACAGATGTCCTGAGAGGCCCTTCCTGAGATGTGGAACACTGGAGATGTGGCCAGTTCCAAAGCCTCTTGATCATTTGGGTAAGGTCTAAAGCCCTGTCTTTCAAAGAGGGGAAGTCTCCCTCATATTTCTTTAGACTTGGAGCGCACAGACACAGAGTGAGAAGTGTAACTAATCAGTGCCCCTTCATCAGAATGGAAAGGAATGAAGGTCCACTGTGCAGCTCTAAACGATATGACAGGTGTTTGAAATGATAGGTGAAGTCCCAGAGCCCCTTGGACATATGTGGGAAGTCCCACATCACTTGGAGGAGATAAAAAATTACCTAGAATTACCCCATGGACAAATGGAGAAGACTCATAAGCACCTTTGACACATGGCAAAGATTCTAGATTTTCTCTTGTGGAGAGATCCAGAGTCCCTTGATCAGATGTGGGAGGTGTTGGTTTTTCTTGGGAAGTCTTGGTAGGACTTGGCTCCCTTTTGATGGAAGGAAACTTTATGAAACCCTCTAAGTCTTTTGGATAAGGTCTAACATTCTTTTTTTTCAGTGGAGGCAAGTCTCCATCTTGTTTTGTTAGAATTGGAACCCATAGAGTATGACTGGGGAGAAGTGGCCTTTTCCTCTGACCTGAATGGAGTGAAGGTCAATGGTATAGGTGTAGACAGTACCACAGGCCCATGAAATGATAGGCAAAATCCCTCAGCACCTTGGAGAGATGTGGAAAGTCCCAGATCTCTAGGAGGAAATGGCAAATGACATAGAGCCCCAGGGACAGATGGAGAAACTTCCAAACTTCCTGTGCCCGTTTGGAACATGATAATTCCTTTAGTTTCTCCCTTGTAGAGAGATCCATAGTCCCTTGGTCAGTTGTGGGAGGTATGGGTTTTTCTCGGGGAGAATTTGTAGGGTTTGGGTCACTTTTGGTAGAAGAAAGTATATGAAGCCCTCTAGGTCTTCTGGGTAAGGTCTAAAGTCTTGTTTTTCGAAGAAGGCAAGTTTCAATCTTGTTTTCCTAGATTTGGAACCCATGAAGTCTGACTGGGGAGAAGTGTGACTTCTAAGGGTCTTGTCCTCAGATGTGCAGGTATAGAGAGTACTACAGGCCCATGAAATGATAAATGTGGAAATTCTCAGATCCTTTTGGATAGATGGCAAAAGACATCTAGTCACTGGGGCAGATGGGTTTATTTCCAGAGCCTCTTGGGAGGCTGGGAAATCTGATAGAGGTTTCCCTGTTGTGAAAATGTCAAGATCTATTAGGGCACTTGTGAGAGGTTTGAGACTTCCTTGAGGAGTAATTGTAGGGCCTGGTACCCTGTCTTTAATACTTCTTGGTCTATTGGGGCAGTTATCAAGTCCTGTTGTTTAGAGGGGGCATATCTCATACTTGATTTGGTAGTCTTGATATATCTAAAGACCCTTTGGTGTAATGACATTCAGAGTCCCTCCTCAAGGGAAGGGCTAGGCCCAAAAGACTTTCTTTTAGGCTTGGCATGTCTCAGTATCATGCTAGAAGTGGAATGTCTGCTAGAATATGTAGAAAGTTTCAGGTCCCCATGGGTAGATGTGGAAGGTCTTACCACCCCCTGAACAGATCTGGATGTTCTCACCACCACTTTGGCAGATGAGGAAAGTTCCAGTGACCCTTGGGAAGAAGGGGAATTTACCAGTCCACAATGACCAGAGGAAGATGGTCTGGGAATCACAGAATGAGGTACAGCATCATATTCTTCCAGGGTTAAATCCAAGTCTGGAGGAAGGTATATGGATCTTGCAAACACTCTGCCACAGACAAAATACATATCCAAACACTCAGCAAATAGGCTAGATATCTTTTTCTGTTTAATAGGCCCGGGCCTAAAAGATATGTCCATTCCTCTTCTGGCCATAGGTTTCAAAACAGATTGCCTTGGGGTCCTTGTGCAGTGTGTGACTCTTGCACTCAGGAACCTCCAAAAGGAATGGTCCTTTTTCTTTCTTGTCCTCCCTCGGTTCCTTCTTCACTGTCCTGCTGGTGCTGGGGTCTATAGTACCCATAAGGGCTGGACTCTCTGTGGGGTGAGGGGCTTCCTTACTGTCTGGCTTCTCCTCTCGGAATCAGAGTCTGTCCTGGTTGTCTGTGGTGTATGAGACTAATTTTCACCTAGTCTCTGAGAGTACATGGTCCTTCTGTGGCCGTGGCCACATGAACTTGGGAAAAGTTCGAGGCAGCTGTCTCCACCACATGGTCTCACAGGAGAGGTCTGGGCCCTTCTCATTCTCTCATGGGGCTCCAGTGGATGTGCCTGCCCGCTCTGCAGGCTTCCTTTCATCAGCTGCCGGCCTGCAATATGCTGGACCTGAGAACACAGGGCCCCAAGAGAGTTCTTCATTCATACAGAGCAGAATCCTCATGCTTTCTCCCTCTGGCTGGGCTCCCCAATGATCCTGTTCAGAGAACTGTCAAGCAGCCAGGATTGGCAAAAGTAGGGCATCCCAGCCATCCCTGTTGCTCAAAGTCAAAGGGCTACAACCATCTGCCACCGCTCATCTTGAACTACAGGGAGGATCAAAAGAAGGCTTGAGCTCAGCAGGTCTACATCACGACAGGTCATTCACCAACTGGGTCCATTGGCTGCACTTAGCCCCACTCAAGTCCTGTCAAACAGGGGCTAGGTGACCACAGATCTCACAGGAAAGAACATCTGGAGCATCACTTCCATTTAAGTTTCCTGGGCCCATGACTGTCTCTGTTCCTTGTACTAGGATCCCCTCAACACTTGCTGTCTTGGTCTGTATGTGTGGTCTCAGTGCTCCATGGTGCCACCCCATCATGTTGCTGCAGAATGCAGCTACCCTGTCACAGCCTCCTGACAAGAAATGTCTGCTGGGCCGATAAGGGCCTGGGCTCACAATGTATCCTGGGCACATTTTAATTCACTCATGATGCTCCCAGGGCTGCAAATATACCTAACAAGGCTTGGAGTCAGCAGGCTCGGACATGGACCCAGTAAATCTAGAGAGAAACCAGGATCCTAGCAGTTATGAGGCCATGGGGTTGGTATTGCCCAGTTGATGCCTTTCCTCCACTACACACTTGTGTCATTTTGTTTCCAGAATTCTGAAATTCGGTATCAACACTTCTGGTTTCCACTTAAGAGGCTCTAGGTGGAGATACTGTGGCTCTCCCTGAAGCTTCCTCTCCTGGGTGCAGTCATGCTTCTTGGGAGATATTAAATACAAGATCGCAGTGTGAAGACATGGCTCAGCTGTTAGGAGCACTGACCACTCTTGCAGCAGACTCAGGTTTGATTGCCAGCACCTACATGCCTGCTAACAACTGTCCATAACTTCCAGTTCTAGGGTAATTGGATAGTCTCTTTGGACCAAAGTCAGCATCAAAGGACACATTGTAGGTGCACCTACAAATATTCAGGTAATGCTCTCATACACACAAATTTAACAAAACAAAAAACTGCTTATACCTGTCCCTGTTCTGATCCTCAGCTTGACCATCTGTCTGCACCAGGGCGGGAGATGTGTGTCTGGAACCCAGAGTTCTGGGAGTGCCACAGATAACGTGCAGTCAGTCGCAGGCATCCCAGCGTGGCAGCTGCTCCCCTTGATGGCCTCCAGTGAGGATGCATGCACCTGGCCTCCAGAACCTGAGAACAGAAGGCCTGGGTATTCCTTTCTCATTCACAACGTTGAGGCTCCAGGGAATGTTGCTGCCTAGGTCGACCGCCTGCTGAGAGGGGACACAGGCTTTGTGCATGTGCGGCCTGAAGGCACAGCATCTCGAGTGCTTTCTGTCATTCACAGGCATGCCACAGCCCCTGAAGGCCTCGGGTCAGAGGGAAGGGGCGCCGGGCGCCCGCCGTGGTTTCCACTTCCATTGCATGCAGAAGGATCCTGGAGAACAGGGGCGAGACTGCCGCGTGATGGACCCGACTACGTCTATTCCTGAGCGTTCGCTAGAACTTTGCTGGCTTCCAGAGGCCAACGGCCACTCGACTTCGGTGGACTTCCCTTCAGGATGTGGAGCACAGTCCTCGAGGAGAGCCACTCTCTCCGTAGTATTGCTTCACGTTTCTAACCGCCAGTGGCCATGGGTAACTACCTTTGCCTCTTCTTGTGAGGAGTAACGGCCTTGCTTCCTTTCTTGTGGCTGTTTTACATTGTTGGCTGCCTGGCTAGGTGTTTGGAGCGATGCCGGAGGTTCAGGGACTATCAGTGTACTTTTGTCCGGAGACAGCAGGCTCTGAGGCTAGGGGCCTGGGTCCGCAACCAGGACCCACACCAGGAGAAGGATATACTTCCCCAATGCAGGAAGGGTCTGATCAGCATCGAAGACTTGTGCGATATACCACACCGACGGGTGGAGAGACCTCCCGAGACCTTCTTAACCTTCTGGAGCCTCACATATCTGTTCCCAATGCATCCCTCGCACTCTTCTTTTAAATTCGTTTGTGAATTCAAAAACAGACTCCAACTGAAAGATTGGACGTCTTATGAGGGAGCATTGTCTGGGAATTATCCCCACTACCATGTTCCGATATGGTAACGCATTCACGAAATCTTTAGCACCACAACAAAGACACTGAAGGTACTTTAAAAGTACGTTACTGGGAAAATCAGGCTCCACAGTGCAAGTAGACAGCTTCGGAGAAAACTAAAAGGTTAAAGTAACTTTTAACACAGTTTTGAGAATGAAAACTCAGAGAACATTTCCATAACTTTTCATTATACTTGTTATTAAAATTCATAAAGTCAAAATCGAACACCATGTTATATAATTGGTACTGCAGAAACTTAAAAGAACCCTGACTTAAAAACCAAGGATTTTTCGTTTCTTTTTAGTAAATTATTTGTTTGTTACTTGATAATTACATTTTATCCAAATACTATTTGTGTTTCCCCATGGAATAAGTTCTTTGCTTACCAGTCTTTGACTTAAGAGCAGGAAAAATCCTATTAGACATAATTATTCAGTCTAATTGAGGTATTCTTGCTATATTACCTGAAAATCATAAAAGTAATTTTAGTGGACAAATATCAAACAACCTATTACACAACAACTTCATTGTATCTATGATCTTCCATCCTTTAGAATGATAGATAAATAAGCAAGTGGCACTATAACTAATTGTCAAGGTAACTAAAGTTTCTTTTGTTTTATTGTTTGTTTCTTAACCTAAAACATGTACCCATTCATTTTTATGTACCTAAGTTCTACACCTATTAGAGCAGATTCATATTCTCTTTACATAAATCTAGAAAATTTTGTAAAAAGATATAAAAGCTATGAAATACTTGATTATGGAGTGCCTTTTGAGAGTATAAGGGACCTTTAAACATGATAACTAAAGTTCAGAATTGGTTTCTAAATCTTTCCAAAGTGATACTCCAGGAAAAGAAAAACTGATTTCATCAACTGGAAAATAGACAATAATAAAGTTTCACCTCAGCCTGGATGATGACGGACTCTCTCCAGTTCTTTAGAGCATTTCTGGATAACAGCAGGACATGAAGTCTTAAATATATATTTCTAATATGAAACCTATACATCACAGGTAACATCCATGTGGACTTGAGAAACTGAGTGATATTCCTGATATCAAGTATGTCAACAACCAAATACCCCAAGTAACGGTGTATTTCATGTTTAATTTTTTTTAATCTGCTTTACATTTTAGTTGCTTAAAATATTTAGAATCTTCCTTTTGTAGGTAAAATAAGTGATAATGCTACCCTTGGCTGTGGTGAGGCTCTTATTGAGGTTAATATTCTAGGTGTTCGTCTGTCATGTTTTTGTTGTGCTTTTCTGCTTTGTAGACCTCTCACCCCTACTTCAAACACATCTTCGTGTTTAGAGACTTTAGTTTTTCAACTTCCTGCTTACAGCATTCTCCTATTATTCACTATAATTTACATTACAAATTCTATATTTAAGCTAATGAAAAGTTTCCTACTAAAAAGAACTGTCTATAACCAATGAGATTGCCCTGTCTCTGATGACACTGGAAATATACAATGTTACAAACTCTGAAAATCCTCATGGCATATTCAGATTACCTTCTCTCAAGGTAACTTCAACTCCATTAAACCTTCTTTAGAGATGCTCAAAGCTTTGTTTTTAACTCTTCTTGTCTAAATCAAATACGTCAGTTACTCTCCAGTGACAAAGATGTTCATGAATTTTATACTTTGGGAGTTGACAATTCTTAAATGATGTGAATTAAATGTAGATAGCTGATATTTTAAAAATTAATTGTAAAAGACTCATAGTTTGTCTATAAAAGTGTACAACTATACAAAATAAGTCCTATTGGTCCACACTTCTTTTTTAATTAAAATGTAAACAATTATATTTGATTATGTCCATTAACCTATAATTCTAATTTTTCACAATTTTTCTGAAAATTTCTTATATTTAAACAATGTATCTTTGCTTGTCCATTCCCAGCTTACACACTCCTGCACCCCCTACAAATCTAATTTTCACCAGGAATGATTGCTTGTCTTTATCCATCCCTGTAATCAATAATATTTGGTTTTATGAAGAGAATTTTATTTAAAGGAAGTTTGAAGGAATAGTATATTGTAATTTGATTTTCCTAGTGTGACTTTCCTTTTATTTCCCAAACTAAAATCTGAAATGCAAGATAATAAAACACATAAGGACATTATCCTGAAATAAGAATTAGAATAATTTAGATATTAAAATCAATCTTTCCTAAAATGACAGCTAGTCCATTTTTTTAAGGTTATTCACATAAGAACAAACTCGTCATCCCAAAAGACAACATTCAAGAATATTATTTTAAACATGGCTCAAAAAACATACTGGCTGAGCTTGCAGAAGTCCTGGTTTCTAATCCAAGCACCAACATGGCAGTTAACAACTACCCATAACTCCAATTCTAGGGGATCTGACCACCTCCTCCAATCTCTTCTGGCACTGCATGACACAGGTGCACGTACGTATATGCAGGGATAACACTCAAACACACAAAATAAAAATAAATACATACAATAACAAAATCATCCAAGCATTAGATAAATTATTTCACCCTGCGCAAAATGCAGTAGGGAGACGGGGAGCATACTGTCAAACTAGGAATTTCTTAGTGAATTTGTGGTTGAGTAAAAAGCTTGTTTCCTGCACAATGCTTTGATTGTATGTTTATTTTATACCAAATTCAGAATATTTTTTAAAGGAAAAATAATCCTGGATTGTAATGACTACAAAGCTTGATATGATCCAGGGATTTCTTCCCTAAAAGGATTAATTGTCCTTTTAATATAAAAAATGATAGGTGTGGCAAGCAGAGGGGGGCTATTAACTGAATTAGCAGGAAAAATCTTCATGTTAAACATTCTACAAGCCTGTTTAACTGAATACATCTTCAGTGAATTGTGGTCAGCTGTAATGGACCAAGTCTATGACCAAATGACAAGGGTCTAGTTTAGCTCCTAAGTGGCCCTGTGATAGCTACCTGCATCCTCTTCTACTGTATGAACAGACACCTATCAACCCCACAGAAATTTGTTTACTAAATGAGTTTTTAAAATAAATGTAACTCAGGCACAAGTTTTATCATTGTGTATAGAATTTTGAGTTTAAAATTTTTGGTAGCCTTTATTACATTTAACTTTTCAAACATTTAAAAAATGTTTATGTATGTGTGGGTATGAGCTTAATAGAAGGATCACATCCATGTGTGTGCCTATGGAGAGTATAAGAGAGTGCCAGATACACAAAACCTGGATTCACAGGGAGTTGTGAACCAGTAGGTGGGTTCTGGAACCCAAATCCTGGTCAAGTTTAAGAGCAGCAGTTGCTCCTAAATGCTGAGGCATCAATCCTGTCCCCACTTTTAATTTTTACCGGTCTTGAACTTTTTATAATACATCTTAACATTCTATTCCTCATCTCCTTCTATTTTGGAATCATCCTTTCACTAAGACAACAATCTCCATATAGTATTCATTATTACCTGAAAGCATTTCTGCTTCCCCTAACATTACTTACAAAAATGCCTTGGACATGTAATCTTTCTTTTTCTTACACAATGCCTCTTTTCTGTCTTGTTTTTCTCCACAGAACTGAGAAATTTTTTTCTTATTGAAAAGTTATATTTCAAATAAAAATCCATAGAGGTCTATCTTCCACACAAAGATGCATATTGCATGTTAACTATTTAATGGCTGTAAATACAGGTCAATTATGTTTGCACACCTGTGTATCCTTAGTAAATTTAAATTAGCTATTTGACTAAGATTTATGCTTTGTCTCTTTTGTTCTGGGTGTCTGTTTTACTTTTGCTGAAAGAATGTTCTTAGTTGAACAAAGATTTTATCTTTACTCTCTTAAAGTTCTTGAAGCCTGAAGATACAAAGATAACTTTGTATGCCACAAATGAATCATGAAGGCAGAATTCCATTTACAGCAAATTCATTAGGATCACCTGTGAACCTTAAGAAATCTTTATATCTTGAAGGAGGGTATGGAATTTTCAAATGTCTGTTTTTCTATTCAGGTCCAAATCTCTAGGGTGGCATTTTACCTAGGTGTTGCTAAGAGAAAGATCTTGAACAATGTGTTTTCCAAACAAGGAACTAACAGTCAGAAGCAATCCTTAAAATGTTCATATTCTCCTAATACATGTACACACCTACTTGTTCAGTTGCCAAGAAGGGGAAAATCAGCACAAAGTGTTTGTCAAAATGTGAGAGACAAATGGTAGATTCTTTTCTGTTCTTTTCAGTTCTTTTCTGTTGCTCTTTATTTACTTCCTTGGATGCACACGTTTGTGTTGCGGTGCACAAATGTATGCCAGAGTGCAGAGGCAGCGTTGGGTGTCCTGTTCTGTCACTCCCTATTACATTGTCCTGAGATTGTTCCTCCTCCAGCTGCCAGTTGTCACTTAGGCTAGGTTAGAAGGACAGCAATGTGTTGAAATCTACCCCTTACCCAGCCCTGTCCTTTCCACTGACTAGATGACATGCACTCATGGCTGACATCTTGTAGTGATCCTAAACTGTGGTCATCCTGTTAGACCCCACTCTCAGCCCGAGGACTCGAACCCCAATGGGCCACCTGGGCGCCTAACGTCGGGAGCCCCAGTCCCAAGAATCCAGACCGTCAGATGCAAAAAGCAAGAGGTTTATTTCACTCGCGCAAATGGGTGACTTAGCCTCAGGAAGCTAAGCCCACCTGACTTCTGCCAGGCCAGGTTTTTATACCAGGAATTCACAGGATAATTATGTATTGACATATAGTTTAACAAACAGTTCACAAACAGGATATTTGCTTACAGATCAGGGTTACAGAGAAGACAATTTTCCAGAAATAACACACACATTACTTTGCAGTTCACAGGAGGTTAACTTTAACTGAATGTTTAACCAACAATTCTATAGACAGGATATTAGGGGACTGTTTAACCTATAATCCTATAAACAGGAGATTAGGGGACTGTTTAACCTACAATTCTATAGACGGGAGGTTAGGGGACTGTTTAACCTACAATCCTATAAACGGGATGTTAGGGGACTCTTCCTGTGGAATGTTTAACCCACAGACGTTATCTTGCATACCAAGGGATGTTGACATGATCTTTGTATTCCCTGGGACTTTTCCACATAGCCTTGTAGTTTCTTGGTTACTTTTCTAATTAAGGGGGTGGTGTTAGTAGAGAGGCTGAGCTTGTATCACAAAGTGTCTCACAAAACAAAGTGTCTTACAATCCTGGGTATAGAGCGAGCACTCACCCTGATGAGCTATCTCTCATATGCTGTTCCTCAGTTCTTTCTTGGTTAAACAAGGAGACTGAGGAAAATTATGTCAAAAATATGGCCATGGGCACATATAACTCAAAGTCTACTAGTAAAAAAAGAGTACAAACTGAGTTCAGTTCCTACCCCTATGAGGGCATCTCACAGCTGACTGTAATTCCGGTTAGAAAGGAATCATATTTCTCTGGTGGCCACAGGAACCTACACTGATCTGTACATGCCCCCATGTACATTCAGTTAAAAATGAGAAAATCCTTAAGAGTCAGAGGTCAGGATGGGCTGGTGAGAAATAGTGTCTTTTGGACATGATGAGAGCCATGTTTATGCAATCATAAACTCAACAGCTGCCTGCACAGGATCTTGAGAAAACCAGTTCGATCCACATTCCAGTACAAATGGGGAGAGTCTCACAATCTGGGACTCTCTCTCTGAGATCTCTGACAGTTGCTGGTAGTCAGGAGAAGGAGAGTCAGTGTTTTTTAGGGGTGTGGGCCTCAGTGGATTAACCATTTTCCAGTGACTCTCCCCACCTACACAAATGCATAAAAACAACACTTAAATGACAGGATGGGTTACTGAAAAATAAGCCTGTAGTCAAGCATGCTGGCACACACCTTTAATCTCAGCACTCTGAAAGCAGAGGCAGGCAGATCACTGTGAGTTCAAGGCCAGCCTGGTCTACACAGTGAGATCCAGGGCAGATGGCACTATAGGAAGACCTTCTTTCAAAAGAACAAGAACAATAACAACAAAAACAAAAACAGTGTGTTAAAAAGGGGGGCGGGGACATAAAATTAGACATAAATTTAAGTTTCACACCATCCTGGATTACATAGAGAATGCTTCAACAATCAGGAGATGGAATTTTAAAAAAACACAGAAGACTGAAACATTTTCATGTTACTTTTTTTTAATTTGAAATTTAAACATTAATACTTTCCATTTCTGGAACTGCAATCCCAGGTTATACTTACTTAACTCTATCTCTCTCTTTTCCAAAATTCTTTCAGTTATCCAACAAAAAGCAACTTGATTTCCTAATCCCTACTTTTCTCCAGACATGCTCCCTTTTAGAATTTAGCTCGGAGGGATATTGAGGGAAGAAGACATTTGTTAGCAAATAAACGACCCTAATGGTGACACCATAATGTTTCATATTATCAGAAAGCAAACAAAACCAAATCAAGACAAATAACTGAAACCAATTTGAGTTGAGAGTGTAAAAACCAAATGGACAGTGTATTAGTTACTTCAGTGCCCTGATAACAGACCGTGACCAAGGTAACCTAAAGATGGAAGAGTCTGTTTGGATACGGTTCCAGAGGAAGAGGCTCTAATGTCAGTGGAAGCATGTTCTCTGACTATCTCACAGAACTTGTTTTCCACAGACTTCCTCTGAAAAGCCTTCACTGTGCTCCAAAGCTCTGAAACCACAGTATAATAGATATCACCTTCACTCCTTGCTCATTCATATCTTCAAATCAGCACCATGTGACTGACTCAGCCATGTTGGGCTGCCAGCATGGGATGGAACCTAACCTCTTTGACCATAGTGACAGCAGTTTTTGTCTGTTCTTATCTAGGAACAGAAAAATCCTCTCTCATTTTCATTTCACAGGTTGGAAGACTAGCTGGCTGGGTCTTATGGCAAGGTTTCTCTTCCATTTGCTAGGTATAAAGCAGGAGGTCTGTCCTTAATGTTTCTCATATGCTTAGCAATTACAGCCAATCTTCCAGCGCGGGTTCTGGTGCTGTATTTAAGCTTCTTGGTGAGGTTTCTCACCGCCAGTTGCTCGCTTGATACTTTGTTATATTCCAAGTACCCAGTCTTTTCCATCATAGACTTGCACAAGCATTCTCAGTACTAACCAATTCAAAGATTCCACGTTATGTTGCCTTGAAATTGCTTTCACCAAAGAAATTACTCTGTGACTTTCAGGTGTAGTTTCATAGAAGTTCTCAGTACATGAGAGAAAGCATCCAAGTTCTTTGCCCCAATATCACCCAAACTGGTCTCTTACTCACTTGACAGTATATGCCTTCTTTCTTTCTGAAACCTCGAAGGTTATGCCTTCACCATCTGTATTACAGGCACCACTGCTTTTTCTAGGCTTCTAGCAGACAGGCCCACTGTCTCTGATTATAGCAGGAAACCACTCTTCTAAAACAAAGTTATAAAGTAACTCATACTCCTCAAAAGGGCCATTTATATGATCAGTATCTTCACAGTAACACCAGCTTCGGGCAACAACTTTTGTAGCATGTACTTTTCTATTGCTATGATAAGAAACCATGACCAAGGCATCAAACAGAAGGAAGAGTTCTATAGGGTAAAGACTGTCCTCAGATTGTGAGCCAGAATTCACTCTTTGTTCCTGGTTGCTTTTATCATGATATTTTATCACAGCATTAGGAAAAGAATATAATACAGACAATGTTGAATAAAATGGTGAAAACATCCCCATGATAAATTATGCCCACTTTAAGAAGAGGACAGTCTTTAACACATCTGCTATGTAGAGAGTTGTAAGAACTTAAAGAAACGAGCATTAGGCCTTAGCATTCTAGACATTCAGTTTTAACATTCATGTTTCTAAGGTGAGTGGGTGAAAAAGAAGGATGAATTCAGAGGGGCATGGTGAGAAAGAAGAGAATGCAAGGAAACCCACTGTGTGCTCATTCTTTCTAAACCTCAGTTTCTGTCAGAGAAGAAAATTGTTCAGCTTCCTCCAGTTAGCCACAATGGAAAACTGAAATAACATGGGCCTTGGCAGATGGCTCAGTGCTTAAGAGCACTGGCTAGTCTTGCAGAACACCTGGGTTCAAATCCTAGCATCCACACGGTAGGTAACAACTGTCTGTAATTCCAGGTTCTGGAAGTTTGATGTCCTCTTTTACCCTCCATAGGCATTGCGTGATACACGTGCATTCATATACATGCAGGCAATACACACATACACATGAAATAAAAATAAAAAAGAAAATATTTTTAAAAAGAAAAGCTGAAATACGTGTTGTGCTTCCTTCTAAGCCATTATGTTCTTAGGTCATGTGTATTCACAAGAGGGAAGTATTCATTCTTATGTTTTCTTTTCACAGTCCATGATCCCTTGCTCTTATGTGTACACAGAAATTTGCTGAACTCCTTAATTATTTTTTTTTCCTAATCTCTTCACTGTTGACAACTTTTGTCTGTTTGTTTGTTTGGTTGATCAGTTCGTTGTTTTTTTTTCCTTTGTTTTTGTTTTGACACAGGATTTTCCTGTACTCCCGTCTGGTATGGGTCTCAGTATTTAGGCCAAGCTCTTCTCAGGTTCACAGAGTTCCCCCTGCCTAGGACTCCAGTGTAGCTGGATTAGGGTGTTGAACCATCACACTCGGCCACTTTGGTTTATCTAGTCTAAGGTAAACTCAAGAATGGAGAAAGGCATTTTTGGAGTTCTCTTTAATATGGTCGGTAAACCCTGTTGATTTTTGACAACACTCTCCTTGGTATAACATTTTCATTTCTGGATTCTCATATATTATGAAATCCTAAGGAACTGGAGAAACAAAAGAAGAAAAGTAGGAAAGATTCAAAGATTCCAGAAATGTTATTTAGTGCATGTCCACTTTTGTCCTACATTTTGTTAGTGTAAATTTTAAGGAACTTTACAACAAAAGAATTTTTAGAGCAGTATGCCAGGTCTCCAGTTTAGGTTAGTGCTTTTGTATATATGTACATGTAAAGAAAGCCCTTTTATGTTTATGTTTAATAGTCTACCCTGGAAGTCATAGAGTTAGTATCCAATGAAAGTATGCTAGGAACGATAAATCGATCAGATAATAGGCCTTACACAGGACAGTATTGTCAAAGTAACAATATTACAGGATAGTTTCCTTACGCTTTTCTCCATATGGCCAGCAGGTGTCGCTGTGTCCTGCTAAAAGCTGCTTTTGACACTTTGAGGAATTTCCCCAGTCTTTGGGCTTTCTGAAACCCTCTGCCAATTTCCATGGGCTTGAGAACACCAGGGGGGAAAATCTCACTTCTGAGACAGTGCAGTTTGGGTTGTTCTGAAGAACATGAATAGCTACGTTTGCGCATTTGAGAACAGAACAACGAATAAAATCGTGGTTGCTAATTGGAACTCCACTAAACATAGAGAAAGGCAGGAACAAAAGCCCAAATACAGTCTCCATGCGTCTTTCAGAAGCATGATTTTATTGAAGGCACACCGTGCTTTGCTCGTGAAGGCTACTCAGAAAGTAGCCTTGCATTCCTTGCTGAAAATTATATCAGTTCAGATTTCTTGTAAGTGTGCGTTCATTTCAATTCATGTGTGTACCATCAAGTGTTTACCTGATGGAAGCCAGTAATATTTTGTTATACTGGAACCAAACATACACCAATTAGTGTTTGGATTTCTAAGTAGGTCTCATTTGAATATCCTGTAATATTTGCATGCTCTTTTAAATTTCTGCACCTCATACAGCCACTAGAACAAGAGACTTCAGACTCTGGCTGCTGTCTTCTTGCAGGGCTGCAGTTGAATGAGTTTCCCATTAGTTAACTGGTTATCACCTGGAAGATTGTTTGGTTTTACAAGCAGCAAATACCTTCTGAAAGCAGAAGATGATGGAGTGTGTGGAAGTTTAAGTATATACTCAACAAGCTTGTAGAGATGGAGGGACATGCCTATATGAAGTGATTATATTGTCCATAAAGAAGCATGATGGGCATAGAGTACTGGAGAGCCCCACCCCATTCTGGTCGGAAACCGTTCATTGCAGGAGAAGCAGTCCTGTCATTGATCTCCGAGATTGGAATTGCAGCCTGTGCACTTCAGGCTCCCCAGATTCTTCTCTCTTGAGAGGTCTCTGGGCATTACTTGGATCCTGCAACCTAAGGTCAACAGAAGGGAATCAAGTCTGGAATGAGGAGAGAGCAGGTAAAGTCAAGAGGCATCAAGCGTCAATGAGTTCGATGAGTATGAGATTCTGAGAACATAGCCTGAGAGTGAGGATGTGGGTTTGAGGCAGAGATCTGTAAGAGCAGAACTGTGACCTTGCAGGTTAAGATTCTGATTCCATAGACTATAATGCACTTTCCCAATTTCGCATTTCCCGATGTTAACTGTAGTGCCTCAGATAAGAACTTGTCTTATCAAACACAGCAATTAGAAAGGAAAGTCACCTGATCTCCTTCCTCTCCTTCCAAGTGCACAGAAAACCAACCCTGAAGAAATGTGTTTTGTTCACAACTGTTCATAACTGCTACCAAATTCAGGTATTTCTTTCTCTTTGAATATAGAATCTCAGTTTCCTTTCTCCAGAGGATCATATCACACAGAGTTTGCACTGGATTCCTAGGTACTTTTTCTTAATCACAAATCCCTGGAATTCATTTAGACAGAAGGTGACACCTGGAGAAAACACATCCAAGACCATTTTGGCTGGTTGTATAAGGGGAAAGATGAGTAATTATTGATGAGGTGCTACACCCCATGCATACCAACATCGACATACTTCCTAACACACACAAAACACAGTCACATAAGAGTTGCTCTTCACACCTGAGCGTAGGCTCTACTTCTGAGGACATAGAAATTGTTGAAGTCAGTTCTCTTTCAAACTTGCCCCGTGTTGCTAGATTCTAGACTAACTTGAAGTGTTATTTACTTGCTGTAAGTTTTGTCTGGTAGGAAACTCTTCACTATGAAGAGGAGAGAGAGGAGGTTGCTAGGGAAGAATACTTAGAACAAGATGCTGATAATAGATCACAGAGGCAGTCTTCTGTCTTTGTTGGAGGGGTGTTTTGAGATTTTATGTCACACCATTTAATGAAAAGTCTCATTTTTCACTAGACTAACTCGGGCCTTGGGGCTCTGGATCCTTTGAAGAAAGACATATTAATTCTTGATAGTAAATGCCCTTCAAGGCTCTCAGCCCTTTTCAACAACCCATTCAGCACCACACATAACTAATGCTGTAACTGACTTGCTTTCCATGTAGTTAGGGTGTGAAGTGACTGATTATGTCACATGTTAGACATTCCTGTGCTGCCTCACAGAGTGAGATGCAACAAGAATTGGACAGAGAATGTAGAAGAAACTTCATTTCCATTGTTACTCTGACTTCATTAGGATGTTTTCCTTTTCAAAGGAAATATTAAGTACAATGAATTAAATGGTAGGGAGGTGGGCTTAAAGCTGAAGCCATCAGTAATAATGGGAGAGGAAGAAAGTAATAGATGCACAGCTACTTTGTTAACTCCTGCACAGGAAGGTGACGCTCAGTAGTCAATTCTAAATTTTCTGTTGAACTGATACCTCTAATCTTTTGTAGTGTACCACAAAATGAATTTATTCAGCATAATGAATATGCCTGGAACCCAAAAGAGTAACAAATACATTTCCTAAAAACATACAGCGAGGCCAGCCTTCGACACTAAAGACTGTGCCTTGAGCAAATCCAACAAAAATGAGTTAATGAATTGCAAAGGCTATACTTACACATTTTACTGAATTTTATTTCAAAGGAGGGAGTCTTGCAGTGTGGGCTGGTATGGATCACAATGTAGCTGAGGAACACCTTGAAGGTCAGCTCCTTCCACCTCCCCAACCAAATGCTGGCCTGACAGTCTGAGCCATCATGCTTACTTTATGTAGTACTGATGTTTGAGTGCAGAGTTATGTAAGCTCAGGAAGCACTCTACCATTACCCATATCCCCAGTGTTAAAAGCTATTCTCAGAAGCTCATGCTTGTTTTGATGCCAGTTCCACAGTACTAGTTTCATGATATGGCATGCAGATCTATAAATAAGGCTTGCCTTTAGGAAATGACTGTGTCCTGTCCTTATCTTCAGTAAAGCTAGGTATTAGATTCACTTCAAAATTCCAAACATACACTAGGAAGGATTGACTACATGCTTTGGAGAAGGTCTGGAGAAATTTGCAAAGGAAATAACCGTTTAAAAGAACAGTTCCTTTATTTCAAGGTTATCATTCCTGAGTTGACACCTTCTTTCTGAACACATGTGTGTATTTGACCTCACTTTGCTTTTTACTTTCAGACAATACCAAGTATGTCTAACCAGGTTAGAATTTTCCAGGAGTCAACATGCTCAACATTTAAATTTGGCTTTCTGGACATCCAAAACCTTTTATATTTCCCAACTCTGGTCTCTGTAAGATCCATAGATTTTATTGTGTAAATCAACTGGAAAGGCCTCCTGCAAAATGAAAACTGTCAGAAACTTTTAATTTTCTAGTTTCTTGATAATGACTGCAAAATATTCAAACAAATGCAGATTCTTGTAAGAGTCTGCCTGCCTTCACCTGCAGAGCTGACAGTCCAGAAACCAACCTCTGCCTACTTGACATTCTAGAGCAGATGACTGTGGTAGATGTTCTAATTCCTGAGAAGTAAAAGAATGCTAGTGATTCCATTGACTTGGCCAATTTATTGTGTGTGAAGGTACATGAGTAAGATGATATCCCTGAGGGGAGGGTGGCATGGGTAACAAGGATTGTATACAAAACTGGTGTCAATGGTTAACAGCCAGAATTAAAACAGTAGAATGTGGAATGTGAAACATGTTGTAATTTTGGAAAGCTGGATAGCAGAGAATTCAAGAGAATCCCTCAGAGCTAAGCTACTTAATCAGGAAATGCATTATCTTTGGAACCCTCTGGAATCTAGACACTGTGTGATAACTTTTCAGAAAGTGTAAGTGTTCATCTGTTTGTGAGCGTGGGGGTGTCATAGATCATGTATGCCAGTCACATACTTTCCACTCTCATACGAGTCTTTCTAAGACTACGCTTGCTATAGCATTTCCCTGAGGAGTACTGGGAGAGGAGAAAGCTTTGTACAGGAGGTTGGGTGCATTGTCAATGCCTGGAATCACTTCCTGGCTTGGGTCTGCTTGAGAAAAACTATGGCTTTATATGAGCTTTGAAAAATATCACAGGAGACAAGGAGCAGAGCGTTAACAGTGAAGGAACCCTAGTCAGGAAGACTGAAGCAGACTCATGGGAGGAAAAGACATTCAGAAGGGTTTCAGCTTTAAGTAACTAAGCCATGCTGGGTGTGCAGTAATGATCTGGTGAACACATATGTGAGGAAGCACGTGTGCCCCTGCAAATGCCCCTAGTTAATGCACGAGGAAGGAAGGTAGGAAGAAAAATAGAAAGGAAAAAAGGGAGAAGGGATGGAAGGAATCAAGGGAAGAAGGAAAACTGGGGAAAGACAGCTCTGGAAAGTCAGGAAGAACCAACCGGAACAGGATGCAGGAGGAGAGAAGGGACCTGGAAGAGGAGGAGGAAAATGTCTGCGGGTCATGGTCAGGCACCCCCGCATGCGGTCTGCAGGCTTATATCCAATTCCACGCTCTTCTCACCACTTGGGCATAGGGACATTTACCTATGCTGAAACAGAAACCAAACTGGAGTCGTTCAGGGTATTTGAGAAAGCAATCTAGGGGAGGCTGACATTACATAGACAAGTCTAAACCCACAGGCTCTAGATAGGCTCCACGAGCTCCCAAAACGAGCATAATTGTTCCTAGGCCACCATGGGCTCGCACCTGACCTTTACATGGACGGAGGAAGGAGGCAGGGAGGAGCAACTGCTCCAGGCACCCCGCCATCAGAACTCCTCAACACCTGAGGCCCTCAGCATCCAAGTCCTTTGCAATGCCAGCCTTCCAACCTGGGTCGACCAGCCTGGGGCCCTTGGCCCCGCCCCCTTCACTCCCAGTCCTTCCAGCCAATGGCGAAGCCGCCTGTCCCCTCGCCCCACCCCGGACCAAGAGCTGTGAGAGAAGTGGGTAGGGCCGTCCGAGTTGAATGATTGAACTTTGCAGTGGAGTTGCGGCAGCCCTGAGGTCCCGGGCAGAGCCGCCGGGGCACAGAGCCGGGAGCCTCAGCAAGCTCCGGGTGCCGCCGCCCCTGAACCACAGCCATGCTGTCCTGGATGCGCGGGTGGCGCTGACCCTCTTCGTCTGGCTGGCGACCTCCGGGGGCCGCGCGGCGCTGGGAACCCGACCGGTGGCAGCGAGGAGGCTGGATGAGTCCCTGTCTACTGGGAGCATCCAGCGCGCTCGCTGTGCCTCCAGGTGCCTCAGTCTGCAGATAACGCGCATCTCCGCCTTCTTCCAGCACTTCCAGGTACCCACAGCCTCACTCTTGGTAGTGTCCTGCCATAGATCTAAGGTTCGCCGCAGGGGATGTCCCGGGCTCGGGACCCTGAGGCTCCCCGCAAAAACTTATCCGGCTCTGCGAGCAGACTGGCTGCCTCTTAGCGCGGGTTTTATGGCCCGGGTTTAGGAACTACCTCTTCGTAGTCTTGTGGGCAAGCTAACTGCACGTTTCCCTAACGTCTTCCCAGGAGAAAATGAAAGGCGCGGTCTTTGGGAGAGCGAGGTTGTGGATTCTGAGCATGGGTGTGAGGATCTGGTAAATTTCTCAAGGGAATTTCTCGCAATTCCAGGCTGGTGGCGAGGCATGTAGACTCCCAGCTGCTCTGGAGTACTCGGGGCTGTGGTCTGCGAGAGTCTGTCCTGGAGGTGTGCTTGACAGTGCCCCATGCCCTCAGTGATGTGTCCAAGGGCCACAGGTGCCTGAGGGCCCTGCTTTTGTCTGGGTAACTTAACCGTGGCTTTAACTCAACCATCCTTGAAGTCCCTACATGTGGCTGTGGGCCAGGTTATGTGTTCTAGGAGGTGTGTGTGTGTGTGTGTGTGTGTGTGTGTGTGTGTGTGTGTTTAAATTGAAATGCATAATAGACATATGTATATGTTATAAATCTGAGCTCCCAAGATTCCAAATCTTGCTATTGAGTTCTAGAACACTAGGAAAGAGATGCAGCAGACAGGCGACTTAATGGAGGCATTTGGATGGTGTTGTGTGTTCGAGTCAGGATCCCCACCAGCCCAGACTGGATTCCCAGAGGGGGGAAAGTCTCCGTGTGTGTGTGTTTAGCATTCTTTGCTCCTGTGCGTTCCCTGGACCCTGGCACAGTAGCAAGGAACTAACTGCAGAGCATTCAGTTTTAGCTAACTGAGGAAGGTGGGTCCAGATCGCTGCTTTGGAACTCTGTGGTGCAGAGCGACCCCCACATCTGCAGTTCCCAGCCTAGTGGTTAGGGCTAGCTCAGAACCCAACTCCAGCTGTGCCTTATTTTCCCCAACTGCCTGCAATGCCTCTCTAACCCTAACCCTCCACTGCCTCACCTGTTCCAGAAGCAAACTGATCAGGGAAGAAGGTCCTGCATCTTTATCCCTGTCTGGTATCCTTTTACAGTGTAATTACTCTGAGTACCTCCATGTGCTTTGGCTGAGTGGAGATGGCATCAGAAAGAAGGTGCTCCAGGAATTAAGTGCCCCAGGGGGCCATGTTAATGTTCATTTTGGGGTATTATTTCTGTTAGCTCTAGGGCTGTCTTTCCCGTCGGGCTTTCTAGAGCACCTGATGAGCTTCAGTCTGGGATGTTCCAAGATTAAACCAACTGCTGAGGTTTTCATGCGCATGGAGGTGTAGAGAAGTTTCTCCTAGAAGCAGACAGGCTCTAGATTGCCAGTGCCTATCCAGGAGAAGGGGAAGCTGGGGCTCATTCAGTGTGTGAAGGTACATGGGCTCCGGGAACCTGCCTTGAACTGAGCCTGAACTAACCGGAAAGACGTCTCTGGAAAGATGGAAGGCTTTCCTCTCAACCAATCACAGACACACACCCATCAAAGCCGGGGAGCCCATTGAAGAAGAGTATGTTCTTCCCTCCCTTCTTATTGAATTGTCACTGGCAGTCTCTTATTTGTTTTACGCTTGCAGGGTCTATAGAAGCAGTTTGCATGTAACTTATTCCTGTGAAAGGCTTTTCTTGTGGTCTTTTGCCTTCATTCCTCTTCCCAAGACAAACAGCTCTCAGAAGACAAACCCAATTACATTTTAATTAGACAGGGTGAACTAAGCTGCAAATTGCTCAGTTAGAACTTAAGAAGTTCTGTGTCTTAAAAAAAAAAATAAACGCAAGGACATGCTTAGAAGTTTAACACCAAAACTGACACAGCTGTCTGGATCTAAACTTCAGGTATTCAGCATTCATAAGATTTGAAAGACAGCCCTGCTTATAAAACTGGAGTCTTCCCTACCTACCCGTATCCCGTCATGCATTTAATAATTGCAGGGACAGTGGAAGAAAGGTCCTGAAAGTGATACATGGGGTACTTATAGATCGGAGGCTAGATTATAACATCAGGAACAGGCAATGTCTCAGTTACTTTCTGGGTGGCATCTCCTCCTCCCCTGTGAGTGAGCTCAGGGAGAAATCTGTTTCCTCAGAAGCTGTATTATTCCACTTTCTCTGAATTGCTTCAGAGTATGTTTAAGCTTGGGACAAGGCTCACCTTCAGTGGATGCCAGCCATGAAGGTGCCTTAGTTCCCAGGTGTGAATATCAGCCTGGTTTGAGCAGGGCAGAATGGTCCTTCCCTCACCAAGTACACATTCCAGGGGTGAGCCTTTCAAGGACAGAAATCTGATGTAGAGGCTGCTGGAATCTCAGGGTCTCCACTCTCCTAGAGGGCCCTGGCTTACAGTAGTAAGGAAGGAGAACAGAATACAAAGTTAGTTTCTGGTCTGCTGATGACTCTTGCCCCTGCACACATTGGCTGTCAGATGTCCTAGGAAATTCAGAAAAGGCCAGGATTAATGCAGTCACTCAGAAATGGCAGCTGTGGGAAGTCCTCCAATTAACTGGACTTCTGAAGCCAGTAGAATGAAGTAGAGCCAGTGAAGAAGCTCACCGAAACTGGAGAGTTACTAGGATCTACACATTCTCTGCACCGTGAACAAAAACAATGTTATTTAATCAGCACAGCAACCATTTAGGGTAGACTTTATCTCCTTACAAGAGTTAAAGAGCAGAGACACTTGGCAGTCCAGCAAGTCACACTGCCAATAAGGAGCTCGTTTCAGATTGCAGCTTCCAGTTTTGCAGTTTAGTTTATTTTGCAGGATTCTCTTGTTTAGTTGGAGAGTTTATTTCACATCTAAGGAATTAATATTCAAGAGTGTTGTAAAATGGATCCATAGAGATCTCTATATGAGACAGCAAGCTTTGGTTACAGGAACCAATATCTAACTTTTGCCTTTACCTTAGGCATGTTTTAAACCATGCTATTCATCGTTGTTTTCATCATGGAAAGGTGTGCAACTGGTCTGAGGTTCCTTGGTGATTTCATATGCCGATATCAGAGCACTGAACATGGATGGAAGACCTCCTGTACTGCACACTGGTGTTTTTCCTGGTTCATAGTTGGATGCCAGCTTGCAACAGCCATATGCAAAACAAATAAGCTAGATCAGAGAAGGTAAAGGATCAACAGGAACCACACACAAAGAATTTGGAGGGAGAGTACTAACTTAGAGGCCCAGGCTGCAGCCTGGGGCCTTGGACACACACATGCTTATTGAGGCACACCAGATGCTGCCCAACATGGTGCAGCTGGACCCATGTAGACTGGCTTGAGAATGCAGCAAGGTGTCTCTTCTGCCTATGACCAGATGCTCATGTTGAATGTCCAACCTCCAAGTGGATTCTAGTAGCCTCCCTGGATTTGCAAGCTGCCTGTTCAAAAAGACAGGTAAAATCTGTTCTGCTGCTGGGTTTTAGACTGTGGTTCTTCAGTACTCCAAACAGGGACTTGAGCTACCAGTGTGGGCTAAGAGTATTCACCACTGTGTTCTGAGGCTCTGCAATGCATGCCTGCTAACCCTGTCTCTCTGGACACCTACATCCATGTAGGAGGCCCTCGAAGAGGGTGGTGTTGAACCAATCACAGGGAGGGTTATGAACACGAGGAGGTCAGCGGAGTCTGAGGTACAAGGGTGATATAAAGTGGTAGGAGTAACTTGCCCTGGAGATGGGGTGAGCAAGGAGGGAGGACCAGGCATCAGGGTTCCAGAGGACTTGTACAACATGCAAACTCCAGGGAAGATAAAAGCATTCCATGTTCCAGATGTTGGTCATGGCGGATATAACCCCGTATGTGGGTTCCCTTCTGAGCATGGAATCCTGAGTTATTCTCTGAATATTTCTCTGTGAAGCTAGCCCTCTTTACTTCCTATAAAAGACTTAGATATCTCTGAAGATTTCACCCTTCTTCACAGGACTCTCTATGTGTCATCACCTGAAGAGTTCAAAAGTGTGATATGCAGCTTCCACCAAGTGGAGAACATACTTTTCTTCTGTAATCCCCTCAACATGGGTAGAGAACTGAGAAAAAAATCAGGGTCATATTGACTGAGAAATGCCTATTGTCTCTTCTCCATGTGAAAGACCCCATCTATTGTGTAAACGCTGGACATTCTCAGTAGACACCCATGTTCCCTTGACTTTTGCCTCCAAGATCCTGTTCTTGGTGAGTACAGAGAGGTTATGTCTGGGAGGGCTAAAAATCATTCTGTGACATGAAGGCCTGGAAACTATTAATGTGGTTTTTTTTTTAAAAGACACTCAAATGTTTGCTGAGAAAAAGTACTCATTATATAGGAAAGAAAGAGAGAGTTTTCCAGAAGCCTGGGCTCAGAATCTTGCCTGAAAGGTATATAGCATGTTGCTGACAGCTTTGACACAGGGATTCTAAACTTTTATTAATGTTAAGAGATTTTTGGTTAATGGGACATTATTCACCCTTTAAAGTACCGCTGATGGTCTCTCTTTGGTAGCTGATTCTAGATCAGAGGCAGTAATTGGAAAATGTTTATTTTGGCTAAAGCCACAAGGAGCTGGTGATTAACTCATTCTACTTACAGCACCAGCCTCTCCTTCAGGAAAAATAAACAAACAATTACTGTGTCATCCACAGCACCCTCCTCCTCCTCAGGGGAGCCAAAATCATCCCTGGGCTCACAGATACAGAGCAGCATTCCATAGTCGCTGGTGGTTTAGTGTGTGTCCTGTGAGGAGTTTTATGTAGTAGCACATGCACTTGGACTGGCATTCCAAGCACCTGGAGAGAAAGGACACATCTCTTATCTTCGTAGTGTTTCTAGGTCTGTAACCTAGCTGTGTTTCTGACAGATTCCAAAATCTCCTCAAAGGAGACTGTACAACTTTTTACTACATTTCATCTTTCTAATACAGAGTTTGTTCTCACAGATAATACAACTTTCCGTTATTTTCAATGCACCATAACATTTTATAAGCACCTAAGAGAAGACACTAATTGTCTTGTTTGATTCTCGGTATACAGCATCAATTATAGGATATCTATGCATACATGGGAAGTCTTGGTGGTCGAAGTGAAAACATCAGTGATTTTGGTTCCAGGGCTACCTTGTTGAAATTTAGCAAATCATTTGTAAAGGCTGTATCTCGGAGGTAGAGGACTTGGTCTAACGTAAAGGAGGTCCTCTCTAGCTTAAAGAATTAAAGAAACAACAATTAATTTGGAGATTGCTTCCTTTTTTGATTTTGTTTGTTCTGTGTAAGTATATGTATATGTGTGATCCCCTGGGTATATATGCGTATGCAGTGTTGAGGGTGATGTCCTGTCTCTTCTTAGATCACTCCTCATCTTATAATTTTTAAAGAGAGAGACAGAGACAGAGATAGAGATCGAGACAGACAGACAGAGAAGAAGTGATGTCAGACTGTAAATTCTCAAAGCCAGTTCTGGACTTGCTCCATCAAGTTTCCACCTTCTAAAGGTTCCATTCCTTCCCTCATCCTCCCTCCAAAGACTCACCCACTGGGGATCAAGTGTTGAAACACATCAGAGTCTGAGAAATATATCTGATTTAAATCACCACACCGTCCATAGCTTGTCCTCAAGGGTGTCAGAGAAAGAGTGTTCCATGTAGAGGACTAAGGAACAAAATTAAAAATAGCTAAACAGAACTTAGTAAGTCTCATTTTATTAATCTTTTTGTTTTATGTTGCTAAAAATATGTTTTTCTACTCAAGTTACTGACATTCTACTATGGAGAGAAGGTTATATTCTTCTAGAAGGTCCCAGCAGCACTGTGTTCCAATGTATCTTCTTTCCTGGGAAGAACAGGGATTGTATATGTGGCTCAATGACAGTGTTTATATAGCAGGCACTTTGTCCCAGCTTCCATCTGCTGTCACAAACTCCAAAAACCATGCAGAGAAAAAGGCAAAGCATTATGTTCTCGCCCTGGGAAAAGAAGATAGTCACTGGATAGATGTTATTACTTTAAAGCACTCTGTTTCCCTAATTTACATGCCTCTGATCTCAGTCACTTTAAGGAGACAAGTCTACTTAGTTCCCCTCTATTTTCTATCCAACTTTTATGGGTGACATTTTAAATTTCAGAGCTAATTTCTTCTAATATCCAGGTTTGTAATAGTTTGATCAGGGCAGTAATGGAAACGTGAAGGAAACTCATTTAGTGAAGTGAGAATCACTAATTTTGCAAAGTAATTTATTACTTTCCAAACATTCCATTAGTCCTGCTAGCACTTCAGACTTGAGAAATGACTGATTCCTCTAGTTGGAGTAAATTCAGAGGTGTTTTCCCCTCAGTTTTGGTTTCAGTTCCCACTCCTGTTTTCATTTCCCTGTATGATTGTAAGTTATTAATAATTCATGTCCTTTGGGCACATCCCTTCATTTTAGGTCTCTCTCAGGCACACAGTGCAAAATAAAGTCTTATAAGCCAGACAGGTTATACTCTTATCAGGGCTGTTACTGACAGTTTGTCTCAAAAATGAAGAAAATAAAAGAAAAATGCCTGAAAGAGTTGAGGAAGTCTAACTGCAACCAAAAGAAATTTAAATTAAAAGATGATTTTTAACTATGGCATGTATCTGTGACTTAGCAGAAAGTGATTCTAAAATAATGGCCTATCAACTCTTAATTCTTTAATAATGCATAAGGCCCTTGCTTATTTTATTTTAATTATGTGTCTTTGCCGGGTGTGATTATGCACATGTGAGTATAGGTATAGAAGGTTCTTAAGAAGCAAGAGCCCCCCATGTATACATATATACATACATATATATATATAAAATGTATATATGTCTTTTGAGCACATCTCTTCATTTTAGGTATATAAATATAAAAGACATATTATAAAATATAATATTTTATAATTATATATATATAATTTTCCATTATGATATAAATTAAAAACTCTGAATTAACGGTAAAATTTGTGGTTGATGTAATCACCAGAAAAAGGGTTATTGGTTATTACTGTGATGTGTTATGATAAGCATACACTTTACCTAATAATGAATCTAGACTTTCATCAGTTTTATTGAGAGTCACCTTCTTATGAAGACAAAAGGAACACATTACTTTATGACACAGTAATCATGCTGATATCATTAGGTGACAGGAATTATTGTTTCTCAGGTATACTATAATGGGATCACAGTCCTTTAAGGTCATCCGTGACCGGCCCTCTATAATCAGTTCATAATTGACTAAAATCTCTGGTGGCTGCTGTCTGTACTTTACTTCCATTCTAAATTACCATTCCTGGCCTCTGTGATATTATGGGGTTTTTTGTTCTCAATGAATGCTATGTAGCTGTGCTTTCTCAAGACTTAAAATGAAGAAGGCACACATGTATGTTCTCTCTACATATTCTATGTATGTGTGTGTTTCAGTTCTGTGAACCATTTGTCAAGTCAGTGTACATGCAAGTACTTGTGTTTTTGGAACACTGTTCCTTCTTTCAAAGGAACCACTCTCTGCTACTATTTCAACAAGGGTTTGTTGGGTTGTGCTATGACGTTTTGCAATTGAATTGAGTCCATAGCCCTCAAGAAGAATATCTAAAACAAACAAACAAAAGGATCTTGGCATAGTGGCTCAGGGTGGCGGTCTCAAAGCTGGTCACTCAGATACTGGTCCATCATCCTAACTTCCTTGTTGAGTTCCAGTGCAATGGACACTCTGTTAAAAGACTAGAAGGTATGACAACTGAAGTTATCATCTGGCCTCCATATACATTTGTCCACACATGTGCACATGAGCTAACACAAAACCACACCCACTCTCTCTGAAAATAAAATATGAGCCAGGCCTTGATGAAAGCCTGTTCCTGAGTACACTTGGAGTAAAATAGGAGAAGGAATTGTATGCAACTCTGTGTCCTGGGAGGTTTACAGCCTTCTGAGAGAAATAAAAAACCAATTGTCATTTACAAAAGCTATCCTTTGAACTCTACTCAAGTTTTGACTGTGTGGATGTGTCGCGCCCGCCTCGTCCAGCAAGGAAGACGCGACCCTGGACTCTTCCAAAAGCAGTTTATTCAGGAACCTTGAACAACCTTTTGGCTTTTTAATTTTCTAACTTCTTCTTCCCGCCTCCTTACTGCTTCTTCTTCTCCTTCTCCTTCTCCTTCCGGGGAAAGCCCGCCACAAAGTTAAATTCCCTCCTGCCAGCCAACCCCAAACTACCACGTGGTGAAAGCAGATAGGCACACACAGGTGGAAGCAGGGCCAGACCTCAGCCACAGCCAATTATGGAGCTGTTTGCTCCAGAGAGCACCTACCTCGGGATGGTGCGGGGCGGGAGCAGGCACCATCTTTAAGACGCAGCAATCCGCGGCTCTCTACATCTCCCCCTTTTATTTTATATAACATAGTAGAAACGGGCGAAGATAGAGGTCTGATCCCTGGTGTGCATAATTGGGATTATGTCCTGGAGACACCCACAGATTCATCACCTGAGGTGACCCAGACCCATCCCGTACCAATTTTCCCAGGGGAAGGAGCTAAGGGTACCACCTTCATGCAACCAGACATGTCTTCCAAGGAAATGCTTAGACACCAGCAGGCGAAACCTTGTGCAGTGCTTAGCCTTGCATCCCGTCCTCATAACTCCTTCATGGCAATTAGCCATGCTTGGGGGGACTGTCCAATTTTAATGGCTGTAAAGGCTTGAATGATCATAGCTGCATTCTGCTTTTGTGTGGCTCTAATCTTACATATACACCACAGGCAGACCAGGGAGGCCATAATCAGGAGACCTGCTAACACTCCCATTCCCGCCCACTCTTTTAGATGGTTCATAGCAATTCTTTTAGGGTGTCTTTAAAATTAAATGTCCAGTTCAGCATTGGCTTTGGAAACACCGACAGGATTCCCCATCTCGGTTTCATTTTCCCTAGTTGGCTCATCAGGGCTGGAAGCAGGGGTATCGTCATGCTGACTTTTGAGCTGGATTCTTCTAACCAGGCGTTCAGGTACCCATACTGGATCTTGTTGGTCCTGTGGAAAAATACAAACAGATCCTCGTGCCCATGTCAGCATGGGGTCAGGCCCACGCCAGAGGCCCGTTAATACGTCTTTCCACTTAGCCATCCCTTTTGCAGGGCCATGATGGTCCTGATGTCTATCCGCTGCTGAGCGGCCTTGAGCATCCAAATTCAAAAATTTTATAGTAAACAAGGCTAGGGAAAGTCTTTCCCTTGGGATGCGGCCGTGGCCTACTCCCCCTTTTTGTTTTTGAAGACATTCTTTTAATGTGCGATGGGCACGTTCAATAATGCCCTGTCCCTGAGGATTGTATGGTAGCCCATGAACAAGCTGTACCTCCATTTGTTGGCAAAAGGAGGTAAAACTGCAAGCCGTATAGGCTGGTCCATTGTCAGTTTTTAGCTGTTGGGGCTTGCCCCATGCAGCCCAGGCCTCTAAGCAATGAGTTATAACATTGCGTGCCTTTTTTCCTGTCAAAGGTGTAGTGTGTAGAATACCTGAACAGGTATCCACAGACACATGAACATATTTTTGGTTTTTAAACTTTGAAATATGTGTCACATCCATTTGTTAAACTTTTAAAGGGAGCAAACCGTGTGGGTTAACTCCAATCCTAGGTGGATGGTGAAAAGTTACACATTGAGAACAATTTAGCACCACCTGTCGAGCATCTGCTCAAGACAGGTGAAATTTTTGTTGTAAGGCTCGGGCATTCACATGAAACCTGTTATGAAAACATTTTGCCCTTTCTATAGTGGAGCTTAAAAATATACATTCCATTCTGGTCCATAAATCTACTTTATCATTCCCTGTACTCAAAGGTCCTGGCAGGCCTGTATGAGCCCTAATATGTTGGATAAAAAAGCAAGCCTGTCTTTGCCAAATTAAAGTCTGTAATTGTTGAAAAAGCTGACAGACCGGACTAGAGTTTTTAATTGGTCCGGCCACTTCCAAAACTCTTACTGCATTAACGGCATAAGTTGAATCAGATATTAAGTTAAAGGGAAAGGTACAATCTTTAAATACTTTTATAATTATGTTTAACTTAATTAACTGTGGGGAGCCAGGCTGAAACTGTTGCATCATTGGCTCCTGTTTACAAAACTTTGTTTTTTAAATTTAAGATAATTTTATAAGTATTTTTAGGAATAGTAGAAGGAATAGGTAACCCAGGTTGTAGTTATTTAAGAACTGTAAATTGTATTAGTGACCTTTTATTGGTGTGAGAAAATACAGAATTTTGTGAGCTAGTTTTGCTATAAACATGTTACATGATAAAATGAATAACCATCTCTGTTAAAATTAGTTTATTGCTCAGTTACTCTCAACAGCATAATGTCTTTACTCTGGGGTTGTTTTGCACAGGGTCAGGTGGCCAGCCTTACCCTTTGCAAAAAGGATTGAATCTGAAGCAAAATGGCCAGTCCCGTTCCAGAGTCAACCTGGACTCTGGACATATTAATATGATTTACACATAGACACAAAAATGTCTGTATCCCTTTAACTCAGAGTTTGCATGGGACAGAAAAGCTGCTGAGTTCAGTAACCAGCAAGCAACTAAACAAATGAGATGTGGGTGGGAATTGAGCTTACAGTCTTCTTTTGTAAAGGAAAGTGCCTTAGGGCAAGGTGTGGAGAAAATTAAGAAAACCTGCTATCATGGTCCTTTAATGTTTTAAGGCTCTAGTCTTCTTGACCATGAGTATTTTTAAAGATAGAGATTTAACTACGCCTTGTAAATGCCATATTTTTTGTAAATAATTTTTTTAAATTTAGTCTTAGGCTTTGTTTAGGCAACAAATGGTGAAAAATCTTCCTTTCTCAGATATCTAGTTGTTTTTTTTTTTTTTCCTCTTCTTTTTCTTTGGGATTTAAAGACTATGGAATAACTGCTTGATTTTTAAGTTACACAAAAGCTGGCTCCTCCAGCCCAGTGGAAGGTTTAGTTTTACTTTTTAGGTTGTTTGGGGCGCTGCCCTGCGGCTTGATTAGCGGCAGGCAGCTTGTTTATTAGCATACTTAATTAAGAATGATCTCCAATCTAAGTACTGCCCTGGGCTCAGACATGCGCGAGTCAGCCCCGCCCAGTCTTAAAGATGGCGCTGGAGCCTCGGGCCCATACCCAGCCGTTGCCGGCAGTTCGGAATGGGATGGGAGCGGGAGCGGCACGCCTCCCCGTGCACGCGCCCGGACCCCGTGGACTTTACTCCACGACGAGGGCCCCTGCGGTGAGCCTTGAAGCCTAAGGCGCGGTTTTTTTTGTTTTTTTTTTTTTCCTTTTAAAGCTGTACATTTTCCCCAGATGAAACTTCTTTTGTTGCTTGGAAAAGTGAAGTACAACCGTGAGTCTTACGGACGCTGCAAAACACGGTGCAATGGTATCGTACTTCTCCAAGAATCTCTCCAAAGTGCTTTTCTTAAGCTTTAAATTTTTAGAACGAAGCAGCTCATTTAGAGCCAAAAAAATTGGGTGGGAACTAGTATTTCCAGTAACATTTTTCTGAGTACCTCTTGTACATTCTCTACAAAAATAGGCAAAAATAAGGTACCAGAACACAAAACTAATGCCCATTCCTATAGCAACAATCATATAAAAATCCATTTTTACTTTCGGTTCACTATAACCTCCCAGCTGTCCCCGCTCCATCTACAGAGGGAGCAAAGCACCCCGTTTTGTTGCGGCCCCCCCAATTTACTTGAGAACTTAGCTAAGTACCCGCTCTTGAGGCAGATCCCCAAATTTAATTGAGGACTTTTCCACTTTTGTCGTGGATCCTCATTTTACCTGAGGACTTTTCCAGTGCACTGCCCTGACTGCAAAAGGTTCTGAGTCCCTCGATG
The DNA here is from genome assembly GCA_035773235.1 of Eospalax fontanierii. Taxonomy (NCBI): domain Eukaryota; kingdom Metazoa; phylum Chordata; class Mammalia; order Rodentia; family Spalacidae; genus Eospalax; species Eospalax fontanierii. The sequence continues at coordinate 1,897,212 of JAJHUQ010000048.1, read as the reverse complement.
AGTTCTTCTCCCGGGTTTCGGCACCACTTGTCGCGCCGCCTCGTCCAGCAAGGAAGACGCGATCCTGGACTCTTCCAAAAGCAGTTTATTCAGGAACCTTGAACAACCTTTTGGCTTTTTAATTTTCTAACTTCTTCTTCCCCCCTCCTTACTGCTTCTTCTTCTCCTTCTCCTTCTCCTTCCGGGGAAAGCCTGCCACAAAGTTAAATTCCCTCCTGCCAGCCAACCCCAAACTACCACATGGTGAAAGCAGATAGGCGCACACAGGTGGAAGCAGGGCCAGACCTCAGCCACAGCCAATTATGGAGCTGTTTGCTCCAGAGAGCGCCCACCTCGGGATGGTGGGGGGCGGGAGCAGGCGCCATCTTTAAGACACAGCAATCCGCGGCTCTCTACATGGATGGAACATACAGCTCCGGTCTCCTCTTGCTGAATTCGTCACCTATAGTTTCCATCTTCCTATGATTATACATGATAATGGTTTCCCTAGCATTTTGCATTGAACTTTGATATCCTGGAGATATCCTCTGTAAGGAGGAACACCACTAGAAATCTTGGTCACCCATTCTGCTATGTAGAGATCTATATGAAGTCCCAGGTCCTGGGAACTTACCATCCTGAAGTAGTATATTTTCTTCAAGTGGATCCTTTTCTTTTTACCTTGCAAAGTCTTTTCTTGGGAAATAGTCCTCTTTAATTGTCTTGCATCAGGTCTAGCTCATTTTAACTCCTTAAGTGATCCACTCATTAAAACATGGTATCTTTTGAAGTCTTAACAGAGTAACCCAGAAATCAGCGTGCCTTGGGCTATGAGTGAGTGTATTTTAATTTAACAAATTATTCTGCATTCTCTAATGAATTACACATAAATTAGCATAATGAAAAAGCACATATCACAAATAATCTCTGTGTCGAAAATCTGACATGAAAAACAGTCAATTAGAATGGTGAACACACTTTTCTTGTTTTATTGCCTGAGACTGTCTTCTACAGAAGAACTTCATCTGGTAAATCTCATATCCCCCAACCTTTGTGTGCCTGCCAGTTTTTTTTGTATTTGCCCACCCTCTGAAATAGGTAATTCCAGGACACAATGCTTATATTTCACAATGTGTTACTAACATAACCTGTAGAAATATATATGTACAATGAGAACAATAGCTCTCATTCATGTATTTTCATTTAAAAGGGTGAAATCCATCATGGGAATGGGTTCTTGCTTTATCTGGAACTTCATTCTCTTAGTTGCTGCTAGTGTTTGTGAGTAATAAATGTGATAACTACAAATTAATCCTTAACGTCTGCTGGTCAGCACTCTAGCTGTGAGGGCCACTGCAGATGCTGTCAAGCTGTCCATCTATCAAATACTTTAAAAGCATTAGGGTGTGGGCGGGGCACCTTTCCATTTGCTTTGCTCTTTTGCCTTTCTGTCATTCACAGCAGTAAACAACATCTTCTACATAGTTTCTATGAAGACAGTCACACACCCAAGTGAGGCCATGACAAAGCAGGAGACACCTTGGACTGGACCACAGTGTTAGTTGTCACCTAGCTCACTATATTCCAGGGTCTCTGATTTTCAGAAGTAGACACTGACATGGCTTGGTTGGGAGTTGTAAGAGGTTGTACATGTGTCTAGACATCAGTTTCTTAGTTGATGAGGGGCCATTTTCTTCAGTATCTGGAATCCTATCAGCTGCTAGTGAAGAGTGGACAAAACATTCCAGAATAAGCTTGGAAAGAGAGAAAAGGGGAACATCTGGAGTGTGTTATGTAAAGTCATGGGGAGCAAAGGAAGATGAATTGTCTTCATACCTGTAGAGAGAACATGTCAGGCTTTGTCAGCTGCAGACTTGAGAAAACATGGCTCGTTATATGCTATCCCCAGAAAAGCAGACTCTGATGGTCTGCATCCTTACCCAGACCTTCAACTTTACATGTGAACCAGTCATGCGGGGGATAGTGATTGTGTGGTTCTGGAACACGTTTTGAGGACATATTTGCAGTCTGCAGCCTGCTTTATTCATATATCCTACGATTAACTACACATTGGAGTTCTAGATGCCATATAGGGAGGTCTTAATTTACCTAAGCAGCTAGTAACTTAGGGGAACACACTGACCAGTTTATTGCAAAGTTACATTTCAGGATACATAGATGAGGTACACAGAAGACAAGCTGTGGGAGGAGCAGTGTATGGTGTTCTCCCACCACAGCAACCTTTACAGTCTTCACCCCTGGGAGCCCTCCAGTCTTTTCTCTTTTGGTTTTTATGGACAATTTAGTGTCTAGGATTGAGACCTGCACAACTTTTTCGATATGCAGTTTGGAAAATAAGTATGCTATCACACTAACAGAGTGCAGGGATACCCACAAGACTCTCCTTTCTCTGTAGATTCTTCTATGTCTTTTTACGCACCATTCCTTCCTCCAATATTGGGGCCGAATCCATGCTTAAATGAGATAAACCAGAAAATTTCTTTGTGGCCTGCTCCAACATGGGAGGGTGAGAAGTCATTTGACTGTGACTTGCCCAGTGAAAGAGAAACTTTATTTTCTATGACAGATCTTGGGGAGCAATGGATGATAGAAGAACCATATATATATGAATATGGATGGAGTGTGCGGGCATGTGTCAGGGGGCATCTGTGTGTGTATGTAGTATGTATGTATGTTTATGTTAAAATCATAGTGCTGTAAGTCAAGAAAGAGCTCAAGGTGGTGAAATCATCTTGGCTTCCCTACCTGTGTCCATAGGGAATACACATTTTGATCAGTGTGGTATTTCACTACTCTGGAACTGTGAGAACACAAGTTTTCCTTGCTTCAACCACATAGTTTGCACTGTGTTTGGGGTTTTGTTATGTCAGCCCCAGGCAACACGCTGTCACTCATTTTGATTTGATGTTTAAATGAAATTTAGAAGAGCATTTTCTGGTGTTACCATTTCGTGTTCCCCTGAAGGGTGATATGAGTTATGCATTAATTCAGTGCAGCTCTGCATTACAAACATTATGGATTCTATTTATCTCATAGCTTCTGCCTTTGGAAAGACTTTTGATGAGTATGTGGAGAGATTTCCATCAATACACAGCAGGAGCGCATTTTCTCTATTATTCTATCAAAGCTTAGAGAAGGCATGAGAATTCAGAATCCTCAACTTACAATCATGAGATGGAGAGTAGGGGTCACCTACCTAACATCAGGACTCTAGGTGCCTGTGAGACCTTCAGCTACATTATTACTGGGCTCTATTGAGAAGAAAGTATCAATGTGGATGGACTTTGCATGATCGCAATTAAAGAATCACCTTCACCTTATGTGGTAGTAGGTGTTCCTCATAAACTTCACCTTGAGGATCACATGGAAATATTGTTCTTTTTATTTGAGAAAACGGAAGGCTGTTAATTTTTTTCTGAGCCCACCAACTTAGGATGGATGAGTATTTGGATATGTGAAAACAAATTTTTGTCTGCTAAGGGATGTGTGCTTTTATTCAAACATTCTTTTTGTTTGACTCTATAATTTTGCACTTTTTAAAGACTTTGTGACATGCATTCTGCTCATCTTCAAAGGGAAAACTCTAAGCTTGAATCCTTTTAAATTCTTGCCCTTCTCATGATCTGGAATCTCCTCAACATCCTTATTCACCACTACTGCTGGACTGTGTGTTGCCAAGAACAGTTAGAACATAATGGATGATGGTAGATGTTCTTTTGGTGTGTTAATTTTAAGACTTAAAACTATTATTGAACATGAAGTGTCCTCTACCAATCTCATTCCTCCCTTTCCCATAGTCACAAGTGAGCATTTAAATTTTTATTGCATTTGCTGCACATGTCTAGTATTTGATGTACTTTTATTATGTTCTGTTCTTTCAAGAATGATGACCTTTGAGAAGGGTTTGTGGAGAGGGAGAGGGAGAGAGAGAGACTGTGTGTGTCTCTGTGTCTGTGTGTGTCTGAGTGTCTCCCTGTGTGTTTTGTGTGTGTGTCTGTCTGTCTGTTGGTTTGGTTATATGTATGTGTGTGGATTTGTTCCTATGGTGCCAGTGTTGTATATTCCTCCTCTGATTTCAATGATTTTTCTTTGGAATGGAAATGTTTGGGAAATCGATGTTATTATACGATTCACCTAATTAGAGAATAAAATAAGAGCTGGCAGAAAATATACAAGTTAATCCCATATGGCTCGTAACTCCTTGGCTCCTAAATGGTGTTGAAAAGTTTCGCCAGGAATCTGGGCTTGAAATGCCAACAAAGACTGGCTGGAATGTCACTGGGATGCTGTCACCTCTTTCCACGGGAACATTCCTTCTCGGTGGGGACGATAACCTATACACAGTTGTTTTGCTTTCAACAAAAAGAGGGATTAAATGACAAGGCAAGGTCTTCTCTGATTGGTAATTATGGGATATCATCTGAGTCAGAATTCCAAAGTTTAGTTGCTTTTCCAGTAAAAGTTAAGAATCACCTTGGGTCTGCTTATCGTGCTTGTGTGGGGAGAACTGACATGGCTGACATAGATGGAGTGTATGCTTTTGCAGAGAGAGACCAATGGAAACCAATAGGCCTCAGGGAAGGAAATTTGGTCCTTGTGCTAGTGCACTTGGTAGGAACTGCAGCAAATACTTTGCTGACTGGAGATATTGTAGAACTTGCATAAAGTGATGAACACAAAACTTCTCAGTAGATGGTAAGGAAACGGAAGAGTGCAGAGTTGGGGGCGCGGGGAAGTCCCAGATTCATAACAACAACACAACAGCAGTGACCGCACTTCCTTTCATGTTCCCTTCTCCCCTGAGTGCTCCACTGCTTCCTAATCACACCAAGAGGTGGGGCCCCGACCTTTGACACCTTGGCCTTTGGGGGTCACAAGCATAGCAAAGCCACATGACATGGCCCCTGTGTAAACTGGTTTGCTTTCTGTCTGGAGGTGGTCTTCCTTTATCTTTACTCCTTTGATAATGATGTCAATGCTTCAGAGAACTTGTAAATGGGGTTGATACTTCGAACTCTTTTTAAGAACAGCTCTTTCAATATTCCATTTCAATCATGTCTTGTAGTTTTATTTGCCTACTATTTGCTTTTAATAGCACATGTGAAAAATAATTCTCAAACACAATTTAAAACAACACTGTGTTTTCCTTTGAGGGTTACCCTCAGGAGAGCATGACTCTTCTAGGGTCCAATAGAAGAAAGTCCATCTGCTGAACATGGGCAAACATTCACTCTGAAAATGCTTCACACCATGAAAAGGAATGTTTTTTTTTTTTACTCTCTGATACTCTGTATCAGAATCATTAAAACCTCTGGATCTGATAGTCAGCCATGATGGTCCCCTACCTTTATTCCCAGCACTCAGAAGGGAAAGGCAGGTGGGTTTCTGTGAGGTCAAGGCTACTCTAGTCTCTGTAGCCAGTTCTAGGCCAGCTTGGGCTACAGGGAGACTGAGACTCAGAGGATAAAAAACCAAACAAAACCAGTACTCCTGTATTTGTTGACAGTTAAAAAAGAGAGAAATGAAATGAATTATATCTTGGTTGCAAAATGGTGGAAAATATGTTGGATTAAAAGTAGTCTGTAAATTTTCATCCATTCCCTTAACAACACATTGAATGTTGGAGTGAAGCTTTAGTGACAAAAACACTTCCTACATAAGTAAGAATGCGAAGCTGAGTTATATTTTTGATATCCCACTCAAAAATAATTCCATGGCAACACCTGCCTGTAATCCCAGTCCTTGGAAGGCAGAGACCACTGGGTGCCTGGGGCTTGCTGGCCTGCATGTTCAGCCTCACTGGTGACATCCAGGTTCAGCAAGAGATCCAATGTGAAGAACTGAGGTGAAGAACAGCACAGGAAGACACCCGACCTTGACCACTGACCTCCACACACTTATGAATGCAAGTGGGTGTGTAAATACATGTACACAGGAACAGTTAAACACATACACATAAAGACAACATGAAATCTTGACATGAAATTATCAATCCAAAATCACAGTTAATTGTTCAAAGTTCTACTGTGCTGCAGCAGTTGAACAATAGTTTAGCCCTGTGTTTGCAAGACTGAGGATTGAGTAGTCACTGAGGCTCTTACACTCCACCACTTGGTCACAGGAACAAGAACACAGATCTTTTATAATTCTCTTTTGAATTATTCTATGTACATAATCAGTTTTCAATTATCATTATTCATTGTGGGTGGTTGTCTTTGCATGGATGTATTTTCTTTGTGTGAAGGCTTTGAAGAGTTATCTTCTTTAAAAAAAAGTCAAAGTCTAAAAAGAAGTCTCATGAAAGCTTTACAATGATCATGGAGGTTAGATGAGTCAAGCTGTGTAAACTTTTTCAAAGTTGGATCGGTCTCCATGCATGTTTGATCTGGTTAAAGCAATAAATACGATATGTAGTATTTATAAATCTCACAAGTCTCACTTTCTGATTTTCAGTGGTGATTCCAGAGGAAGGCCTCTTGTTGCTTAATGTACTCTTTATCTCTGCTGTTCTTCAGCCAGAACAAAAATGTATTGCAAACACTGAAATTTATTTATTTTTTGTAAGTATCTTGGTGGATGATCCCAAAAATCACTTCCCCAGGGGCAAGTTGTGGAAGTGTGCTGGATTCTGCTAACTTTCTTTTACCCTTGAAGAGCATGGCAGAAGAACAATACAGATTCTGGGTGTCAGTACAAACATGCACGCCTGGTGTGAAAACAGTGAGGCCAATAGCAGGAGCTCCAGCTTCTCACCTCCCAGAGCATGGGAGGCAGGTTCTTACACATTCCTTCCACAGATAAAATCTAATGATCGAAAGCAAAATAAAAATACAGAAAAATGTCACACCAGGACATGGAAAGTAATGTCTTAAGCAAAACAAGAAATTAATATTCAAAAGAAATTAGAGGTAATGGGGGCGGGGGAGATGCCTTTATCCACATGTGTCTGTGTGTTTGGATAAATGGTGGGTTTGAGTACTAATTTCTTCAAATGAAAGCTACCATGAACAGTGCAGTCCAAAGACAAACGAACTACAGAATTTTTGCTGTAGACATATGATCCCTGGACATCACTGGGGTTGAATAGCTCCTAAGAGGTGATGAGAAGGAATGGAACCTGTAATACAGTTATGAAAATGGAGCTTGGGAGCTAGCTCAGTGGAGAAACTGCTTGCCTCCTAGTCCAAGGTACCTGCTGGTTACCCACAAATCTGTGTTAAAAGGCCTGATGTGGTGGTGAAGGTTTATATACCCAGAACTGGGGAGGTGGACATAGGAATGTCTCTGGGGCTACCTGATCAGATAATCTCATCAAAAAGCCCTACACCACAGAGAGACATCGTCGCAAAGAGAGATAGGGACTTCCAGAGGATGACACTCCTGACCTTGATGTCTGGTTTCCCCACATACCCCCACATGTGTACACAGAAACACACACACACACACTCACACATGCATAGGAACAATTATGCAGTTCAATACATACTCATAAAAAAGAGATGTCAACATATGCAAGACGTTACCGAGCACATGGCCCATCACAAGAAATGAAAGAAAAAATTCTCTAAGCACTGCCACTCAGCATATCAGATGTTGGCAGACTATAGACCATGGGCTGTATCAAAGTGATCAGAGACCTACTTGGGGTTCAATTGTTACTGAGGACATATAGGCCCATCATGGATTTCTTAATCTCATTAATAAAACGATTTAAGAACAAATGAAAAGGAACGTAGGGGACAGTTTTATGAGGGTTAAAGGACAACACGAAGGCAACAAGCTGTCAATCTCCACGTGGAGAAGAAGAGAGAAAAATATGCCATTTATAAGAGGCCATATGGCAGGAGAAGCCTGCAGAGAATGGTTGAAAAGGCCCAGAGTACCAGAGATAGCATACTTCAGCTCTGGCCACCATCCCAGAAAATGAAACAAGAAAAAGGAGACGTTACTCTCTCTGAGTTTCAGGAAGGTAGGCAGACCTAACAAAACCTTGTATCAGCTCTGTAACACTGCACTAGGGGTAGGTTTTCTGGAAAAGAAAAGTACATTATCTCAGTATGTTAATTAATGTCCCCCCCATCTCTTTAGAATGGCTTAAAGTGAATCTGCTTTCCTGAGGCGTGGTCCCTTAGCCACATAACTGAATGGCCCAACTGGAATGTTCAGTCTTCATCCAAGCCAGAGATTCCATCCTTTTGACTAGAAGAAAATAGCTTTCAGCTAATGGCCCTTTAATACTGCTGTAGCAGGAGCCTGAGCCAGGGTAGGGTGAATCCCATGACATACACCACTTTTATTACTGATGCTGCCTTTTAAGCCTTGGAAAAATAAATGCTTCTGAACTTTACCAATACGATTGCATCAGTTCATCTAGGGTGACTTTGACCATTACGGCTGAGAGAGTTTAAGTGGAGGATCATCCTTTAACCTTAAGAACAAAAATAAGGGAAAATAGCATAATCACCCTGATCCCAACAGTGGATGTGCAATTCAGTGTCAATCACTCTGCTAAACACTTTGGAAGGATTTCCTTTTTAATCTTCCCAAGCATCCTCCAGTGTCTTCACTGGAAATAAAGCTCTAATCATTTACTCTTTTATGTCTGCTCCATGTTGCCCTACATGTATCTTTATGCTAGGAAGACTTTTCAATTTATGTAAACTTCTCTGAAAAGGAAAAAGTCTGTGTTGACATCCTAAGTATATGAAATTTCAGTAAAATGTATGCAGCGTAATAGTTGTGTTCTGGATTGACTGGACTTTGTGTCTGATAGATGTCTTAGAGACCATAACAGGTCAGGAGCATGAATTCTGTGAAAGGGTAGAGGGTATGCGTGTGCCAGGACAGAGGTTTTACTTGTAGAAAGAACTCCCTATAATGAACATAGTTATTGTTGGGTGCTGTGATGTCTAATGTTAGGTGTTAACTTGGAAAACATAGGTTGAGAGGATTCCAATTGAAGGATGGCCTCCAGGTCTGCAAGCATGTGTGGGGTGGTTTCCTATTGCTAATTGTAGGAGACCTCAGTATACCAGAGGTAATACCATCGTTAGGCAGGTGGGTCTGGGCTGTATACAAAAGGAAGGAAGGAAGGAAGGAAAGAAGGAAAGAAGGAAGGAAGGAAGGAAGAATCCATGCTGGTCTCTACTCTTGTAGTTACCATTATTTTCCCATCTTGAATTCCTGCTCTTGCTTCTCCTCTGAATGATGGTCTATGAGCAGGAAGTGTAAGATGAAATAAACAATTTCCTCACTCAGAGGTCAGATTGTCTCATCTGAGCAACAGAAAATCAAAAGCCAACTAGAACAGGGTCTTCCAGTGTTTCTGGTTGACGTTTGGTAATTGTTCTCACAATCAAAAGGAGCAGCAGAAGCTAATGAAAATGTGCCACCAAGAAAGGACTTCTTGTGGCTCTACTCCTCTAACTTTCAATGAAGCCCGAGGTATGTACCAAATAGACAGTTTTTCCAAATCCACCACAACCTGCTTTATCAGCTGGATTGTAGATCTTTGTGCTCTTGTCTAGTTCACACCATCAACTTATTCTGCTGCTTCCAGAGGCATCCACCTCAACTGGATTCTTGCCTTCTAACATGATCATCCTAGCGGTAGGTGCCTGCCTGCTTTCATTCCTGGCTGAGTTCTGTGAGTAATAGGAAAATTATATTTGCACTATTTTCCAAAGTGCTGGAAATCTCTGAACGAACAGGCCAAGTGTCTGTCACTTCAATGTCATGATCACCATTTAACAGCTAGCACAATATGTCTTGAAAGTACCAAGCAAAGAGATGCATGTCCATACATATTCTCTGCAGTTCGGGAAGCTGGGGCTGGAGGACTGCTAAGTTTCTTAATATCTCTCTGTATTATCATTTGCAGCCAGGCATGCAAATACCATCACCATTGTTCTTACAGAGAAGCACTGCTTTGGTCATATGCAGAGTGAGCTTTGAGGCTTCATTCTGTATTTTTAAATGATTTCTTTTTCATTTCTGTGAAGTCTGCTATTGGAATTTTGATGGGAGTTGCTTTCAGTCTGCAGATGGCTTTTGCTATGTGGCCATTTTTACAATATTAATTCTACCAATCCATGAACATGGGCTATCCCGACATCTTCTAATGAGTTCTTTAATAACTTTCTTCAGTTTAAAAGTTTTTATTGATGAGGTCTTTCATTTCCTTCATTTTTCAACCATAATGTCTAATTTTATTTCACTGGAGCAATTTTCAATTTTTTTCTTTTCTGATTGTTTTTTGAAGGCTTAATTTATAATTATAATTGGGTATGTGCTTGTGATTTATATGTGGATATATGCACACAAATGCAGGTTCCCTCAGAGGTCACATGTGTTAGATCTCCCTGGAGCTGGAGTTACACAAGTTACATACGATTGTGAGTCACACAATGCAGGTACTGAGAATTGACATCATATCCCCTAGAAGAGCAGTGATGCACTTATCCACGGCTGGGTCCCCCATCTGCACTTCCTGATTTCTTTCTCAATATGTTGATCATATATGTGGGTGGGTGTCAGTCTCCAGCATGGTGGTTGTACTCTAGCCATTCCAGAGAATGGAGGGCAGCCGAACAGGTCCTCAGGTGGCCCAGAGTGTAATAGAAAGAATTCCCAGGAGACTGTGTCAGTGGACAGTTTATTTATTGACATCAAGGCAGGGGTTTATGTAGGGAAGCCTTACTGAAGGCAGGAACGTTAAAGGTGGGGTCTTTAGGTAAAGGGGAGAAGGTTGTAGGGCTGAAGTGGAAATTAGGATCAAGGAAATGAAACCCAAAAACCTGGTTTTGGTCTGGAGTGATCTTTGTGGGCAGAAAAGAAAATTAAGCAACCACTGAGGAATGAGGATGTTTTATCTGCAGTGGCTTCCTGGGACCTAGGTTATAGCTTCAGGCAGAGCAGGCCAGGACACCTGCTGTCCCTCCAGGGTCTGTGGGGTAATGCTGCCCACTTAATGCCTTTATGCAATAGGCCCAGGTCCCACACATATGCCCACAGCAAAGCCACCTAAAGAGACCCTTGCACATTGATGTTTACTGCTATGCTTGTCACAGTAGCCAATGTATACAATAAGCCTATGTGCCTATCCACAGAGGATAGGATAATGAAAACCTGGTGTATATACACAGTAGAATTTTATTCAGGCACAAAGAAGAAAGAATTATGTTGTTGGCTGAAACACAGGAAGAGATCATCATACTAGGTAAAGCAAGCCATATTCAGAAAAGTAACCAGTATTATGTCTTCTCTATAAGCAATATGCTGTAGATAAAAATAATGAAGAAATAAAAGCAGAATACTAACAAGTCTGCAAAATGAGGAGGCAGATAGGAACAGGGGATAAGAGTGCTGTAGGATGTGAAGATTTTTAAAAGTAACTGATTAAAAATGATAGTTAGCTATCCATACTGAGGGCCCAGAGAAAGGTCTCATGGTTAAGAGCACTGATTGGTGTTACTGAGGCTCTGGGTTTGAATCCCCGGTTCCCACATGGGGGATAACAATACTAACTCCAGTTCTAAAGGATTTAATGCTCTTTTCTGTCTTTTACAGGCTTTTCAGGACACAGGTGTACTTACATATATGCAGGTAATACTCATACACATAATATAAAAATAACTCAAAAAATGTTTAAATCCATACTGGATCTCATCATTTTGAGCAATAAATTACATTAAAATATTGTACTACCATAGTACTAATTCTCTGTTGATACATCATGTGAGGGTAGTAACCACTTGCCATAGAAATTTTCTGGAATGTATATAAGTGTTGCTGGGTATGGAACTCAGAGATTATTATCTAACAGACAGTGTTCTGACCGTAAGCTACATCCCCAATCCATACAGACCTAGTAACTTCAGTTACATTAATGGCCTCAGATAGATGCCAGCTCAGCAGTAAAAACTGTTTCTCACTACAGTGGCTCGGGTGGGTCTTAAAGTGGAAATTTGAGCCAGGATACACAGGTAGATGTGGAGTTTAGAAGTCCCAGAGCTGCCCAGGATAAACAGGGAGGACACACAAAGAGTTTATTGTGCATATGCATCTATGCATCTATGATGATTGTATGATGAAAAGGGATTTCCTAAGTAATACTTTAATTAAATGTTCAGCCAGGAATTGAAGTGTCAGTCATTAAGAAGGATCCTAGTGAAAAGGTAGGATTTGATATGTTTTTCTCATTTCTGAAACATTCCAGATTTACATTCTGTAAAGGAAATAATAATCTCATCATAAACAAAAGCCAAGATAGAACATTTCTCAGTGACATTCTGGGTATCATCCTCATGCAGGAAGTTCTCCAAAGCTCTCTCTCTCTCTCTGCTCTCAGCTTCGGTGTGGGCATGCTTTCCAGTGTCCAGCTCTGATTTCACACCTGCCACCAGATTTATGACCATGTCTCAGTGTTCCCAGCATGTGGCTGAATTTTAGTTCACCACACTGCTGGCTTCTTTTACAAACTGCCAGCATGCACATAGTACCTTCTTTCCTTCCACATTTCTGCACACTTCATTTTACAGTAATGAAACCATTTCTACCACCGACCAGCTTGACTGTCTGCTCAAATCTAGTTAACTCTTGGATGTTACCACTAACCGAACTTAGTCAATAATACAGTATTTCCAGAGATCCTGAGATTCAATTCTCATTTGGCAGACGTGTGTTTGTGTGTTTGTTCCTATGTTTGTTATTTGTTTTGCCCCTCAGCCTCTGCCTCTGCATCTGCCTCTGCATCTGCCTCTCTCTCCCTCTCTCTCTCTCTCTGTAGAAGCTGGGGATGTAGGTCAACAAGACACCCTATCTTATAAAGATGCAGAAATGTGTATATACACGTACATCTGTAGTTAGATACATGTACACACATGTAGGTATATGAGATAGGAGGTTGTATGTGAGTAGTAGGAATCATTGGCTTTAAGGATCCAAAAGATGGCTTGTAATATAGGTGGGCTTAGTAGGTTCAGTGTTAGTTTGGGATTTAGATAGTTACAGAAATAATAGTGGATATTGAAAAGGGAGTATTTCTAGCTCTATCTGGTTGAGATTTAAAGATATTAAGACTCTGATAATTAAGATATAAAAGAATGAAATAAGATACATTTTTGAGGGAAAAAACAGAGTATGGCATACCCAGACAATGCTAAGTAGCAGTACCCAGGAATGAAGCTGTGCTGGCAGCAAATGCTGTTCCATTCATCATGCGCACATAGGAAGGAAGGCAGATCCAAAAAGACAATGTAGCATGTGATTCCGTGGACATGAAATGTCCAGAACAGTGAAATCCAAGAGATCTGACTGGGGCAGCGGAGAACTGGAGAACAGAGTTTTGTCTGGGCATTGGTAGAAGTGTTGTAACTGTAGGTAATTATTACAACATCGTGAGTAGTCAGTCCTGAGAATATGCAGGAAACCACTGAATTCTGCAGTTTCTAGGAAGAGGTTTATGGAATTGAGTTACATCTTAGTAAACTTGCTTATAAAAATATTTTTAAAAGATGTGTCATCAAGTTTCGTTTTCTCATAGCTGAAAACACATGTGGTATTATTGTAATCATATGTATGTCTTCCAATGAAAAGTTTTAGAGGTACAGATGTAGGTTGAGGACCATGTTATTTCATATTCAGTTTGAACTATAGAGATCTGAAGGCCACCATAGCTTATATAATGGGTGAAGCTTTCTGCTGCTTATAACTTTCCCAGTCTAGCATAGTGTGCTACAGTACAGGTATATACACCTATTTACAGAGACATTTTTTAAAGACAGGATCTTCCCCTAGTTACCATGGGACTAGAAGTTGCTTTGTAAAGTGTAAACAAGGCAGGCCTCAATCTCACAGAGATCACCTGTCTCAGCATCCTTAGTGCTAGGATTAAAGGTGTATGCCACCATATGTGGCTTAATTGTAGATTTTTATGTGAACGATCCTGATCTGAACTCAGGCCAGGCATGGTAGAGCAACCTTTATACTGTGAGAGAGGCAGGTAGTTCTCTGTTGGATAGGTGTTAGCTTGATTTACATAGAGTATTCCAGTCCAGCTGGGGCTGTAGAAAGAGTCTGTCTTAAACAAACAAATTAATAATAATAATAATAAAATTTATATCCTCATCTTTATATAGCAAGAGCTTCAGCCACTGAGCCATCTCTCCATACTCAAATGGAAGCATTTTTATATATGCTTAAAATTTAGGAAATGATTCATTTGGTTGATATTTCTTTTTCTTTTTCAGAACAATGGATCCTTGGTTCGGTGCTAGAATAACAAGCACTGTTCTAAGGTATGTTTCCTCTCATGGTATCTTAATATTGTAAAAATGTTTTAGAATTCTCTTATACCATAAACTTCAGAATGATGTCATAGAAATCATGAGTGTGTTTCTGCTCCTGATTAAATGATTATAGAACAGTGTCAGTAAAACATAATATGTCATCATAGAGGGTTCCTGTGAGTTCAATGACATCCTTGTCTCATAGCCAGATTTACATGGAGAGAGTCTGTCAAAGAAAATAGAAAGAAACCAGGAAAGAAAGAAAGAAACAAAGAGAAAAAGAAAAAGACTAATATCAAATGTGTACAAAGACTTAAAAAATTAATTTTTCTCACATAGATCCAAGTAGGATATGTACACTTCCTCAATTGTGAAACAGCTATTGTTGAATAGCCTTACCTTGTTTTCTCTCTATTCTGTAACTGTTTATGTCAGGCATTAAGCCCAGGATATTGTTCATGCTCAACATTCATGTTAACCCTCAAGGTTACTCCCAGATCTCTGTAATTTATTAGTAACAATCTTTTTGCAGGAATGCCTTCCAACCACTTCAGAACCTTTGTGCATTATATCTCAATGAAACTGATTTCTTATGAGATTTGAGTTGTTTTATAGGTATTAAAATTACAGGTTTAAGTCTTTCAATCACAATTTTATAATTTTAAATACTCTTTGCTACACACACATACAAACAAATAAAACACACATACACTCACAGTACAAATCACACTGCAATACAACACAGTCAAATATTTATTAGAATAAATGTTGATATTACACTCTAGAGACGTCAGTTCTTGAAATATACACTATGTAGTAGTACATATGTTCTACTAGTCTGGAGGAGGTTTCACACTGAAATTATGTAAATGAGTGTAATTTACCAAATGTGCCAAAAATAATGAAAGAAATTTGGGCATCATAATAGTTTTTAAAGGGGTTTAATATTAGACATTAAGAGTATGCCTAAAACTGAAGTGCATTTTAAATTTGTAATGAAAATGTCATCTGGGATGTGTGTATATATATATTGAACCAACATTCATACTACATATGTCTAAGTTTGGTTTCATAAATTGAACATGTGTTTGTTCCTAGCATTATTAGGTCGAGAGTTCTGTTAGGTACATTATTTTAACATAAATAATAATGGAAAAACACTCCTAAACCAAAAATTTTGTTATAATGATGCATTCCTGCAATTGTGCAAGAAATCTGTGACTGGAGGGATGGCTCAGCAGTTAAGAGAAGTCCCTGATCTTGTAGAGGACCTGGGTTCTATTTCCAGCAACCACATAGCAGCTAACAGCCATCTATAGCTTCAGTTCCAGGGGATCTATCACCCTCTTTTGGCTTCTAGGGTACTGCACAACATGTGTGTAATTACAGACATGCCAGGGTAATATTATACACATAAAATAAATAGAATAAGTATAGTGCATTTAAAAAGTAATATGTGATTTGATACCTGCAACTGCTAGTAAAACATATAACTCCTGAGAGAATGTGGGATACTTAGCTGAATTCAAGTTTTCTTTCATCTGATTGTGAAGACTGTGAGCAGAAATAAAGTTACCACTATCTGCTCTAGTCAGTATTTTATACCATGCCCTGTGCGTTCAATTTGATGTATTTTGGTATATGTAATCTTAATTCTTCTTCATCTGGAAGTTCTGATAGCTTTTTATGGCAGATGAGCTTTTAGAAGATATGCATCTGTGTAAAATACATGTTATAGGTGCTACAGCAATGCCTCAGCACCTAAGAGTGTTTCATGCTCTGGCAGAAGACCTGGATTCAGTTCCCAGCAGTCATATCAGTAGGTTGGCAGCCTTCAGTCAACTCTGGCCTGAGGGTTTTTAATGCCTTCTCTTGTCCCCTGTGGGAACCTATGTTTGTGGATGCACCCACACACATAAAATATAGTGTAAATGTAAATAAATCTCAACAAAAGAATTTTATAACGTAGTTATATATGACATATGCACACAGATACACAAATAATAATAGCATATTGAATGCTCTGTAAATACAAGTTTTCTCTTTATGACATGTAGAAATTTGGTTGTAGACTTGAAAATCTCAGTAGAAGAGACTCATTTGCACTAGTTCCAAACAGCATCATGGAAGAAAGTCCCATCATTAGGAAATTAGATCTTAAAACTGTTTGTGTGGTTGGTGGCAGACCTGAATCTTTGAATTTCACTAGCAAAGAAATCAATTTATTTTGTTTGAGTGACAGCCAACCTCATGGGACACTTAAGAATATATTATGAAAATGACATAACTTCAAGTGTTGTCCTTTATTTAGGATTTGAGTTGAATCTTTATATTAACCAAGTACCACTGAGTACTTCCAAAACTGCCAAGACATGAAGAAAATTGAAGTGGACATTTCTCTTGGGATTATTGAAGTACTATCCAGAGTCTTCCTCTGAGTCAGAAAAATGGCAAGTATGGTAAAGGAAAGTCACTATTTCACAGATGGGAAAGTTCAGGTGTATGTGTTCCTGAGAGTGATGCTGGAGTTAATGAACATGTACTGGGCATATATTGAAGTTTGTATCCTGCTCCCTACAGTGTATCCCATATGAATTAATCATTTAAAAGACATTTTTAGAGCACGTTATTGTGGCACTTGATTTTAATCTGCACTCAGATGGCTGATGCATAATGCTTGGGAGCTCCAGGCTAACCTGGGCTATACAGCAAGAGCCTGTCTCAAAACAAGCATAGGAACAAATACCAAAAGGATCAAAAGTATTTTATCCAAATATTGGGATAAAAAACTGAGAAGAGTTAGCCAAGTGTGATGGTTACCTTTAATTATCAATGACCTGACACAATCTACAGCCACCTTTGAAGAAAATCTCAGTGAGAAATTATCTAGGTCCGGTTGACCTATGGGGGTATCTATGGAGAACTGTTTTGTTTAATTGATGTGGGAGGGCTTGGTCCCCCAGGAGTGACACCATTCTCAAGGCATGTTGCTCTAATCTGTTTAATAGTGGAGAAATTATGGGCTGGAAAGAAAGCTCAGTAGTTAGGAGCACTGGCTGCTCATGCAGAGGATCCAAGTTAAGTTCTGAGCTCCAACGTAGTGGCAAAAATACATCAATAGACCACTTTATATAACTGCATAATCTATTCTAGTAGCAGCATTTCTCTATCTATCTATCATCTATCTATAATCTGTCTACCATCTGTCTCTATGTATGTATTCATCCATCATCATAATCTGTTCTGTGTATACTATAGATCTAGTATGTATCTTTCCATCTCTCAATATATCCACATACTTCATCAATGAATTCATGCCTCCCTCATACAGTATCCATCACCCTGTCACTTGTTAAATTGTATGTACCTTGATAATTGTCTGACTGTCTCATGTGTGAAGTCAACTCTTTGCCATGCATTCCTCTGTGTTGGCAAGACGTCTCTGTCTTCACCTTGTAAAGTGGTTCTGCTTTAACTTTAGGCTGGGAGTTACCTTTCACACCCTTACATCTGACAACAGTCCTATGCTGACAGCACCCTATCTGGAAAAATTCTGTATGCAGCCCCATTCTTTTCCTTCTAACTTGCCTTTTCTTTCCCATTTGGTTGTGAGTTGATGTGCTGAAAATCCATCTGTGCCTTGATATGCTGCTTTGATCCTACTGGGAGTTCAGGGCTTATAAAGGCAACAGTTCCAACTTCATCGACATCGCCAGGTTTATGCAGAGCCAAATTTTGAGGTGAGGAAGTTCAGTTCAGCATGTATGAACATTTGCATGGGCTCATCTGACATCTGAAAAATTTATTGGATGAGGCTCAAACTTCTGGAGCACACTGAATGTGACTGTTGATGGTTTTGTTTCGTACAGGATGCATTATGTGAGTTATTTGTTAAAGGCTCTGATTTCGTAGCCCAAGGAAAAATACAAACATGGGCATACGTGAGAACAGTCTCTGGCCACATTCCCAGGATGCAAAGTTGAATGTGTTTTAAAAATTGTTCAAGGCTGGAGAGATGGCTGAGTAAGCAGTCAACTACAAGACCTGAACTCGAAACCCAAGAGCCCCTTTGAAGCAAGCTGTGGTAGCATGTTTCTGTAATCCCTATGCCTCTTCAGGGAGTTGGTTAGGAGTGGAGAGAGAAGAAACCCTGGAATGGGTGGATAGCTAGTCTGGCACACACCCAGACAGATGACAGGAGATCTTCTTACACAGCATGAAGCACCATGACCAACACCTGAAATTGTCTTCAGACCTCTACACACACTGTGTGATATATACATACCTACTCTTCAACTTGAGCATGCTTGCACAAAGCTAAACACAAAACCCACATTTGACCAAAGGTGTCAAAAATGTAGGTCTGTGCCTTTCAAGGATGCCTTTTTATTTATAATTTTATTTTATGTGTTTGAATATATCACCTGCATGTATGTAAGTGCATGCATATGATGAAATACCTAAGGAGTTCTGAAGAGGGCACCAGATCCCTGGAACTGGAGTTATGGGGTTGTTACCCACCATGTGCATGCTGGGAACTGACCCTGGGTCCTCTGCAAGAGCAGCCAGTGCTCTTAACTTCTGAGCCAACTGTCCAGCCCACAAAGCTCTCTTGTTGTGATGGCTTCTCAAGTGGAGCATCAAGGATTTCCCTTGTGTTGCCTGGCAGTGTCATTTTCTAAGTACGGTGTCTTTATTCTGTTGGGTAAAGTAAATGCATTGTCATTATCATAGAAGAAAAAGAAAGAAATATATTATTTTCTTAAACCAGTGGACTTAAATTTTTTATGGAATGTATGCAAAAAAGACTTATGTGAGTGTCTTGTATGTCAAGTACATTTCTTTAGAAAATAATATCTCCATATAATATTACATAATGTTTTAGTATCATAACAGAAACATGTTGAATGCAAATCAACTGTTATCAGATCATGACGTGAATGATGGCGACTTTTAATAGTCCAGTGCTTTTCAAGCAAACCTTAGCCTTTCTAGCTTGCCAAGACATATATCTTAAAGACATTGATATATTTTTAAATGATATAAATGATATATATTTTAAATGAGAGAGATCATCAAGCCTCATATAGGACAAGACATGCAACATCACTGATAGATACCCATCTGTAGCCACTGCACAGGGTCATCAGAATGGATAAAAAATGCAAAGAAATGTATGGTAGGAGGTTCCCTATTCCACCCCAAAATGGACATGTAACTTCAAAGGACTCGATCTAAACTGATTTTCTTTTTTTAGTTTTGTTTTAACCATTTCATACAAGTATAAAATGCACTCTGACAACATTGTCTGTACTATCTCTTCCTTCATATTAAGTTCTCTCATCCCTCTCAGTTTGTCCATTTCCCAGATAGAGGTTGAGTTTTGTTCTGTGACACATTAGTTTAACCAGGGCCATCTGAGCCATACAGTGGATGGTACCAGTGTTGTCTTTAGGGCTGAAATCCCATCTGTCATCTTCACTTATTCTAAGCACTTTGAGCATCTCTGCACCTTTACATTTACCCCCATTCACCGGAAAGAGAACCTTCAACAATGAAGGCAGATAGTATCGATACTCTACATCTATAATAAGAAGGGGAGCATCAATATTCTATGGGTATAATAAAGAGGAGAATATCAATACTCTATGGCTATAATAAGAAGGAGAGTATCGATATTCTATGGCTATAAGGACGAGAGTATTGATATTCTATGGCTATAATATGGGTATTAATATTCAATGGGTATACAAATTCTATAATTCTATAGAAAACAGGTTTACATTTTGTTCATTTGTCTAAAGTGAAAGGGCTAAGTTTCCCATAAAGCCTGTGACCTCCCTTACCAAATGCCTTTAACCAGGTTATCAGCACCATGCATTGTGGTGCATGCTACATAGTGGACTGTGCCTCAGCTATGATCAGGTAGCAGTTGATTACCAAATATTCCTTTCAAAACTCATGTAATCTGTGTTAATTCTTTGGGAAATTCTTGCAATGTATTTGGCCGATATTACTCCCTATCTCCTCCCAGATCTATCTCACACCTATGCAACACCCCCATCTTCCTGTCCTCTCTTTTTTCTTTCTTGGTCTGTTTGAGAGAGGGTCTCCCTATAGCCTAGCTATGTAGACCAGGCTGGCCTGGAATTCATGGAGATTTACCTGCTTCTGTCTCCTGCAATTAAAGGCATGTGCCACCATGCCCAGCTTTGTCATCTAATTTTCAAAATAATCTTGGCCCACTTTTGTGCTGTTTAAACAAAAACTCATGAGTTTTTAAACTCATGAGTATAAGGCCTCCCACCACAGCTCAGTCACCCTGCCAAGAGCCACACTCTTAAAGAAAACTAAGTTTCCTAACTAACCATTTCTAATATACTTTTCAAAGATCTTGTTTATTTTAGTTTTGTGTGTTCTTGGTTTGCCTACATGTATGTAAGTGCACCAGCGTCTGTAGTTTCATTTCTAGATTATACCTCACCCATTTCTTAGATGATAAGGAACCTGTCCTGAGGTTTAGGGTGGCAGTGGTGAAAGGCCTCAGGAGGGGGCCTGTTCACTTTTTAAGTAAGTGGGTAGAGGAATCATTGACTTCAGTAGATGGATATTAGCTGCCCCCCATCTGTCAAAGCTCTGAACAGTTCTAAGTGAGCTTCAGGCAGAGGAGGTATCCTGGAGTACACTGTGCACAGTTGCCAATGACCCTGCCTCCCCTTCCCTTGACCACTGACATTCTTATGGTGTTTTCTGTCCACATGCTGAGAACTTTTATATAACACAATAGCCTGAGTGTGGGTGATCCTCTGGCATCAGCATCTGCTGGGATCACCGGCAGGTAGGGCGGTGGCGAAGCCGGTCCAGCCGGTCTCCTCCAGGGGCTGAGCAGGATGGTGAGTGTCGCGACCCAGCCCCTCTCCACTCCGGAGAAAAACAACAACAAAAAAACCCGCCGAGTCGGGAGTCTGTCTAGCAGGATCTCGTTTATTGAAGCTTACAGAATGACTTATATAGGGTAGGGGCGGGGCTAAAAGGGAGTGAAGGACCAATCGATCTTTGTCCTGTAATCTGTAGCCAGGAAAAGTCCATTCTGATAGGCTGTCAGACTCGGGTGAGGCTCTGACAGCTGCATTCTAAACGGTTGATGGTTGGTTTGACAGTTGGAAACCATTAGAAGTCTGGCCGTGGCCACGTCAATCTGCAGCTCCCAGTGCGTCGTGTGAGGACACCTGTCAGTGTTGCGCAGTCTGGCCTCAAGCTCACAGATCCTCCTGCCTCTGCCTCCATCAGCTTATCCTACCGGTGTGCGCCACCATCACCGGCCCCCAGCAGCCTGCGAGAGGCCCGGAGCATGGGCTGGCCGGCGTCCTGCCCTGCCTGGAGCTGCTGAGCCACACTGCAGCCTGGGTGCTGGAAAGCGGCCGCCATTTTTGCCTGGGGGCCACGTCACACCACAGACTCTGCAGCAGCGGCCCAGGAGAGGATGATCCTCGGGGGGGAGGGGTCAGTCGGGGAAGGCCAGGGCGGCCCGCAGTTGGGGGGGCTGGTCCTGCGGGGTGGGAGGCCGGCCTGGCACTGAGGTCAGCAGCCTGGGAGAGGGCGATCTTCAAGGGCTCAGTAGTAGGGGGTCAGATCGCCAGGGGCAGCACCCGGGGAGAGGGCATTGGCCAGGGCAGCCGCCTGGGAGCAATCATTGGCGGCGCCTGCCACGCCTCCATCTCCCAAACTGACAGCTGCAGTCGGCCCCACGGGGAACTGCAAACCCGCCCTTAAAGGGCCAGCTGGAGCTGCAGCGGCCCTGGAGGCCCAACAAGCAACCAGAACATTCCAGGTACATTTCTCCTGGAAATCCGACATTCTGATGAAAGAGCATGCAGAATTCCCTGCTAGGCATATATTCATGAACACATATTCATGAACACCCAAATGTGAACAGGCATACATACACATCACAATTTTTAAAAAGTTTTCAATAATCTTTTTTTCTAGGGGATTTTCACATAATTTGTTGCCACAGTATAATGCTGGTTACGCACTGGAAAGGGACGGTAAGGCCCCATTGCTGAAAATGTGACATGGCTTGCGCATGGAGAAAGAGATCTAGCTAAAATTAAGCCAAAGACTCCCTGTAAATGGATGGCTGGGATTCATAGTGCTAGAGGGCGCTATGCAGACCGCCATGGGAGAATGGCCCTGAAAGAGCGACCGATCTTCCGTGCTTCATTGTCAGATGCCCTGCAGGGGTGATGGAGGCTCCTCTGAGAAGTGCAACTCCAGCCTATTCGTGATTGGATTTAAAGCCCGCTTGTTAGGGATGGAACACATGCCTAATATGGAAGGAAAAGCAGGTTGACTCCCAATAATGTTAAAAGAAGTTATAGGCCCCAACAGAGAAACCACTGTAATTGTTTATGAGGTGAATATAACTGTCTAAACAGTTGTGTTTATGATGGTCTATGTAAAGGTTACTGTTTTCCTTATGGTTGTTGCTATATTGTTATGTCTGATGTATGTTCCAGAGAGAAGGGGTGGACTTTAGAATGGTAGACACAGTCTCTCTGGAGTTTTTGTTTCTTATTGGTTCATTCTATGGCAAGTCCCACCCTCTGACCAATAGGGGGAGGAGGGAGACGGGAGTAGGGGAAAAAACCATCATGACCGCGAGCGGAGGAGAGGAGCAGAGATCACTCAGATCCACGTGGAAAGAGAAAATGCCCCATCCCAGGCACATGCAGACAGACAGGAACCCTGGAAGCAGCGTGCAACTGCCTCTTGTTTGGTAGAGGGGACCACTAAGTCCCCATTGGCCAACAGCTCATAGGGAGGGTCAACCCATGCCTGGTACTGGAATCATAAAGTATACCTTTACTCTTTGACATCTGTAGGCTTAGGCCCATAGAACTCACAGGATTTTACAGTTATACTTTACCCTGATACTCTATAGGAGTTACATTTCATTCTTGTTCTTTTGGGTGTACTTGATATTTTTTAACCTGGTTTCATATCTGTAAAGCACTCAAAAATTAACATTACATACACATACACAAGGTCTAACATAGCATGGAAAATTAGCCAGTTCTTTACTTTCTTTAGTTATTGTCAGAAACCCATTTAGTATCTTAGAGTCATCACATGGAGCCTCTATGTATTTTTGTGTCCTTGCCAGCCTCGTTGAGGTTGGCCTAAACTGCCTGATCCTACATAGGGCCCAGGAAGAATAAGGATTTCCTCGCCCCTGTCATTCCTGTTGATTCCTAGGGCCAGGGAGCCCCTGGATCTGATTCCTGACCCTAGACACACCTGTGGTCTTTCTCTTGTCCACACCTGGCTGGTGGCAGAGGCCCTGGCCAGGCAAATTGTCTCCACCCCTCGAACAGCCAGTCACAGGGGAGAAATGTCCTCCTTTTACACTAGGGAGGTTAGTATCCACCCATGGGATAAGCCTCATCCTCTGGGTACCTTTTGTGAACCGTTTATCGGGGCTCAAAGCCTCCCAGAGCTGCTTTAGCACAGAATTTGGCTTTTTATCAATCTTTTCTTTAGGAACTTGGGCTGAACACAAGTCTCTCCACATCTGCCTGCACGTAACCCAAGCAGACTTTCCCTTTTGTTTTGTTTCCCTTACATATTTTTTGGGTCTCTCTATTTTTCTACAGACATACTTCACATGCTGGTCTACACTGTTTAAACCTGTCAAAGCCTCTCTGGCCTTGTAAAGCTCCTGCCCCACTAGGGGTTCTAGTGAGGACAATAAACTTTTATACCAACGTCGATGTCCATGTTCAATGAAATCTTTCGTAATATTTCTAGTGAGCACGGCTCTGTCTGGTCTGGTGGAAGGTCTACTGTATACTGCTTTCCTCATGCCCAGTTCCCTTAAGAGGACCCATCCTTCTTGTGTCGTGATCCAGCTCCTGGAATTCATGGGGATCACCACTGGTGATGACCAAGTGTCTCCTGTGGCCTGCACAAGCCAGTTCATCAGCGACTGCTTTCCCTTGTATTATGCCAGGTTATGCAGCTTAAATCTCAAGGAGGTATGAGTGTTTATGTAGCTCAGCTGTCTGGCTTCTGCAGCACTGCAAACAATGTCATCTGCCCTTTTGTCCCATATCCTCAGGAGCCAGGTGATGGCAGGCTCTTTTGTAGCTTGTTTGAATGTCCTCCCTATTTCCAGTAGCTCTAGGGCTGAAAACCCTTTATCCTGCCCCCTGCCTGCTTTCTCGGGTGGGTGGTCAGCAGGTATACTCTGAGATTTTTCTTCATTTTTATTCAATTTATTAGCGAGGTCAGTGGCTGATGCAGAAAAGGTCTTTTGCTTTAATTTCTCTCTTAACTCTTTAGTCTCTTTGAATAAATCTTTTATCATATATAGCAGAGGCCATGCTGCCTCAGCCATTGCCTGCCGGAGCCTTGGTTCTTTACCATCTAGCAGCTTTTTCAAAGTCTGCTTCAGTTCCTCTGTTGTTCTTAGCTTAGCTCCATAGTTGGGAGGTGCAACCGAAAGACTCAATAAGTGCGCCACCTCACGCCAGTCCTCAGAGGGTTCCCATCCTGGGATTCCTTCCCCAGACATCGTTGGCAATATTAAATTAATTAGCCACTTGATTCACTGTAACAGCCATGCCAGAGCTCCTTTGTCTGCCTTCCCTCCTGCAGGTCTGCTGTAAGCACAGTTTCCATTCTCAACCACTGAGTTACTTTTCCATTTGTGCCAGCTAGATATCCTGCCATGACTACGCCAATTGTTGCATAAATCTTCCCCTCACGCTCTAGCGGGTGGGATTTAGTTAATCCAGCTGGATAAATGGAAAAGTGATCTTTCATTTAGAATGATTCGTTTATTTATAAGGTATAAGTTCTCTGGGGACGCGCACCATGCTCTCCCGCCAGCCACCCTTAGTTTGGAACCGCTGGACGCTGAACGCAGGTTCCTCAGTTCATCCCACTCACGAGATCCTTGGATGGCGGGGGGCGTGGCACGCTGCTTCCGGGGTTCCTGTCTGTCTGCGTGGGCCTGGGATGGGGCATTTTCTCTTTCCACGTGGATCTGAGTGATCTCCGCTCCTCTCCTCCGCTCGTGGCCATGATGGTTTTTTTCCCCTACTCCCACCTCCCTCCTCCCCCTATTGGTCAGAGGGTAGGACTTGCCATAGAATGAACCAATAAGAAACAAAAACTCCAGAGAGACCATGTCTACCATTCTACAGATAGTAAGCTTTACTGGCAGTTACATGGCTGATCTGAGAGTAGTTGCACTGGATCTTTATCCAGCATGGGTGTTGACTTTTCTAAAACCTCCTGGGTTAAATCTTCACTTCCTAACCTCCCCAGATTTCTTCCCAAATCCAGATCATTTGTGATTAGGGAAAAATTACATATAACTGGCTGGGAAGAGAGGCTGGATACTCAGGTGAGGGTCCAATGACCCTACTTATCCTCCTCTAATGAAGGAACACATCCATTAATAAACCCAACTGTGATGATCTTTTGTAAGAAGGCACAGTTGAAGTCATGAGGATGACAGTTATTTGGCTCAGAAGAGTGCTGTGTAGCATCATCTTACAAAAAGAACATGGAATGCAAATTACACACACAAGATAATATAAGGAATTATAATTGCCCATTATCCACTGTACTTTATAAGTTCCCAGGTAAATGTTATAGAACACACAAAAACCATTAACATCTTTTTTACTCATGTTTAGAGTGTTTAGAGAGTGTTCTACCAAAACCTTGCTTTAGGTCTTGTGAGAGTGTAAACACTAGGTAGAGAGACACAACTGGTACACAACCACGTGTTATCTAACTGAAATTCAAAACCTCCCGCATAATCACTGATTGAGGAATTTCAGGCAGAAGGTGTGAATTGTCCTTTTCAAAAAATTTTATCCTGTTGGTTCTTTATTGTACTTTTGCATTAGTATGTTAGTGATTTTACTTGTTTTCTACATTTTATACCATGAGTTGAATAAGCATAACCTGTGTTGAATTAGTGTATCAGTTAGTTATTTTCAATACCGCAATGCCTTTACTCTGAGGCTGTTTTGTTGCTCTCCTTCTTCCTTGTCATGGGATGAGGGGGTCAGCCTGTACCTGGATACAGTCTTGGAAAGCATTTTGAGATAGCATGCTTGTGAAGTGGAAGGTCCATCTCCAGAGTCAGCTTCTTAGTGCGCTCAAAAGACATGTCACAATTTACCAATATTATTTACAGAAAAAGCATTTGTTTCTCTTTGTAATTTAAGTCAGTGGTTTACATTGGGCAGGAGCGCTATTGAGTCCAGTGACTAATAGTTGGAATAAAAACAACTGTACTTATAACCAGTATACATTTTTCTAGGCATACTAGTCTTCTCATCTACTGAGTCCTTTATCCAAAACAAGGATTGACTGACATAGGAGAGAACATTTGATATTAAGAGGTTGCCTCAGTTGATATTTCTAAACTTTATGAAACTATGGATACTTAACAGTGAGCAAACAAGATCAGGCAGGACCAGGCTGACAGAAATCTCTGCATTTACCTATGAGATCCTCCCTTGTTATGCTTGACATGACCACATGCATGAAAAATTAAACCCATAATAAGGTTGTTTGTATCTATTAATGGTGATGAAAAACCTGAAAGACTTAATAAGTGCCCTCAACATATATCTATATATGTGTGTGTGTGTGTGTGTGTGCATGTGTGTGTGTAGGTATGTATGTATTTATAAAATAAAGATTAAGGCTAATGATTATATAAGTTTAGGAAGATCTCCCAATCTGACTCTTCTGGGGATTGAAACAATGTCCCCTTAAGTGTTCCTTAATCCTTTTCCTAAAAGTGATGACTTCTCTAGCCAAACTTTATTTTCTTAACTAGGTGAGAGGCAAGCCTATTAGCTCTCAGTGTGATTTCTTTTGAAGAGGACTCTTAGTCTGTCTGAATTAGAGAAACCATATAACAATTTACCATACATAATTTTGAACCTAGTACTCATAATCTGGAGAATAAGGAACACAGAAAACAATGGTACTTAAAAGAACTTGGAAAGAGTTGATATACCGTTCTTTCCATTTAGTCTCTCCAGGACATTGTAACTAGAAAGTGAAAAGCAGAGATTCCCAGGGCATGAAGGATCAGAAACAAAAGCAAGACTGGAGCAAGTGAGTATCAGAGAGGAGAATACTCTATTTCAGAGAAAAACAGGTTTTGTAATCACAATGCATAAAGGGTAGGAATTAAGACCAATGAGAGCCACATTTCAAGCTTCCCATTCAAGTAGGCTAATCCTCTTTATGTCACACTGTTGTAGTAGTGTGTCTCTTGTAAGGTTTGACCCTGGAATACAGCAAATTTACATGAGCTTCCCAGGTCTAGCCATCACACTTCTTTTGTTTCTGGCTAGTCTTGGAGGCCCATGGCTAGAAAAACTAAGTTCCCTTTGGAAACTTTCAGATCTGTTATGTAAACCAGTGTAAGATTTTAAAATAGTCACTTTTAGAAATCAGCAAATATACAGTATAAGAGATATTAAAATCCAAAATAATTCCCTTTAAAATAGGTAAATTGTCATGCAAACAATGTCAGAACTCTAAATAAAAGCCAGTACTGTAAAAACAGTCATCTTAAAAACCAAGAAATTTGCCATACTAGAAGTTAAATTTTAAAGTCATCCCGTTTAGAAACAGACCAAAATCACGGTTAAAATTTAAGCTACCCTGGTATTGCATACCTAGTCTAACATAAAAAAACATTGACCTTGTTACAAAAGACTGTGTTAGAATCTCTTAGTTTTCTATGATCTCAATGAGGATCCAAGATGAAAACAAAAACGAGAACTTACAAAAAAATCCCTGTAGTCCAGAGAATTCTCAGGTTGTCATGATGCCCTAGAGTTCTAAAGAACCAGTAACATTCTGGGGTGTTGCCATCTACAATTGTGGTTGGATTAAGATGGTGGCAAGGACAAACCAGTCTCCACAATTTTGAAAATGTTCCAATCCAAGATGGCACTCAAACTCCTTGAGTGTCCCCACATTGATGAGATCATCATCCAAGATGAAGACCACATGGTTGCTTCCCTGTTGGCGAAGTCACCAGTTGTGATAGTCAGCAAGCCATATGGTAAAATAAGCTCCATGATAAAATTTAGCCCATCCTCCACCAGTATACAACCCCTCTAGGAATCACATATCTCAAAAATTAAATGTGCATAGAAATGCTTTTTAGTTTTAGAAAGCACCCAGTTAAATGGAAAATGCAGATATAACAGAAGAAAGCACCCTCAGATATGGAGACTCCAGATAAGAAAGCAAAGCAAAGGATGTGTGTACTGGACATAGTTTCTCATTCCTTCTGCAGCCTTTGGGAGTTATCTTCTCAATCTAGGAAAGAAGAAATCCAGAGGATACTGCTTGCATTCCCCATCACAGTGGGGGAGATACATGGATTCTGGTCCTTGGTTTGAGACCATCCATTCCTTTGCTTTGCTTTCTTATCTGGAGTCTCCATATCTGAGAGTGCTTTCTTCTATTTTGTATAAGTTAAGATAAACCCACCTTCTTAAGGGTGGTCCTATCATCAGGTGACTGACCAATGAAACTGGAAATGTGGATCTTTTAACAGATAAACTAGAGAATTTATAGTGTATCCCAGTTAGATAGCTATTTGCTCTCTAACATTGGGATCCCATTCTCCAAACTGTTTTGTTTGGTGCCTAATAGTGACTGAGGTCTCAATTCCAGGCCCCTCTGATGGTTCTGTCCCATACTTATGAAGAGAACCAGAGAAAACACCCAAGAAAAGAAATGGCTTTTAAAACTCTTCATTTTCTTTTCTCTCCAATAGGCAAGACATTTACATTCTCAAGTGCACTGAGACCCATAGCGTGCTAGGTAAAGGCATTTGAAGGCTTAGAACCTACATGGAAGTCACACATGTGGCTGACTTGCAACCACGCATTTTTACTTCCTCAGGGAATCTTTTCTGAAAATGTTTTAACATACAACCAAGTGGGGTGTTATAAGAGGGGATTCCCCTTCCATTTTTACATAAGTAAATACAGGCTCACCAAAAAGACAGTGCACAAAACTAAAAAAGACAAGACACAGAAGATTCAGACAAACATACCAAACAAACAGTGGCCACGTTGATTCACACACCTTAAACCAGTGGGACAAGAAGGTATCTCCTCTTCCCATGGAGACCAGGTCAAGGGACTGTCTCTGTCTCTGTCCAAATGTCTGGACCCCAAAACTTACCAATGCACCTCCAGAGGTTCTTTCTTTCCATGTTCAGTTGACCTCATTTTAGAATTTGTATTAGAATTTGAAATTTTGTAAAAATAGGTGATACCCTAGAGCTCCCATGGGCCTTAAAAGCCATGAATACCATCCCCCTGAATTGGGCCAGACCCCAGGCACTTGCCCTGAATGGGGTGTCTTTTCCAAGGATCTCATTGGGCCTCCAAATGTTATGGCATTCTGGCGTCTAGGAACGAACACTTAAGACTGCAGATGCTCCAGATCTGCCACATTTATTTAACTGGGACAGTAACTGTATGCTCCGAGCTAAGAATTAGAGAGTACAGTACTAGAAGATGAGATTGCAGGCAGGAAATTCACTCCCTCATTAACATACTAAGTATTCCACTCATCTATTTACAAAACTTAAGGTGAACCTGTGTTCCTGGAGTGGTCCTAGGAGCAAGTGATTGACTAGTGAAACTAGTGGAAAGGTGCGTTTTCTCAACAGACACCCTGGAGATTGCTTAGTCTACCTCAGTCTCTTTTCCTGGGCTGTTTGACACTTTATAACTAGGTGTGAAATGACAGCCACATCTCAACAGAATCTCCCCAAATATGGAACTTACAAATGGTACAGAGTTAGACTCCTCCTATCTCTGTTGTCTATAAAGCTACTGAATGGAAACAGGAATTCTGGCTTTTTCATACGTGTCTTTCTAGATGGATGTTATCTAATTTACATGATTCAGAGTTGATAGCCTTCATGTTCGTTTAAGGGGCTGTCTAATTAATAGCATTTCCTGATTTCTAAGCTGCTGTGCTTTAATGCCTGTGATATTCCTGGAAAACCTGTCACATAGTCATAGAGGGCCATGTTAGAAGGCACAAAGGAAGGAATGGAAAGTAGTGATCACCAACTAGAATACCATGCCTTTTTCTAGGCTATCATTTATTTTATGAATAGGAAATATTTGTCTCTATCTTTCCAAAGAAACTTGATTTGTAGCATTGGTTTTTATTGTGAGCCCTAACAAACTTGCTATAACATTTCCAAATGATAGATAAGGTGGATTTCTTAGTCTAAATTGTTTTTCCCTTCAAAATTTCTGTTTTAAAAGTGCAAGATAAATGCAGCGTTACACCCAGAGTAGGCTGTCCAATGCTGGGCACAGGTCTTTGGAAAAATTAGCTTTGTCTCTGAATATGTTTATTCACTCATTGACTAATTTCTTCTCCCTTGTAATTCTTACTACCTTTGTCTTCCTCCCATCCCCTCTCCTTCCCTCCCTCTCCTTTTCTGTTCCCTTCCCTTCTGTCCACTACCTTTCATTTTCCTTTTAGTTCATTTTTTTCATGTAGTTAAGATTGTTTTTTTACATTTTAAGTGGATGACTCCTTATAGATAGTAGTAGATTGTATTGAGAATGCACAGATAAACACATACAGTTATTTAATAGCTACAATGCTACTGTGCTATGGCTGAAACATTCCTGTTGGTCATTTCATTTCTTGGACCACATTACACAGAAATTTCTGGTTACAAGATGAAGTGGGAACTCACATAAATGCATACCAATGATCCTTGTCTGAACTGGGAGTAAGATTTTGTGTCATGCAATGTCCAGGATAGCAAATGGGGCGCCTTACATAAAATGGGTAATACTGGTGACTGGGCAAGAAAACGGGGAGCGAAAACGGGGAGCAACTGAAATCACGAAAACAAGGAGCTTAGGACAAACTCGCTCTGGTGGGAAATGAGGTAACTGGAACAAAGGTGAAGGCCCTTTGTTTGCTTGGCCCATTGGAGCCAAAGGGGTTTGGCCTTGTCTTCACACAGCCCAAGTTGTGAATAGCAGAGGTCAAAGAATAGTCTTGAAAAGTGCACAATAAAGAAAGGGCTCCTCTCAACTGGATCTTTTCAGAGTGTGGCTACCAATGTGAACTAGTTCATTTTCCATTTGTGTGTGGGGAAAAATGACTTAAGTGTGCAGTCTGTAAAGATTTCTCTTTTTTATTTCCTCTTTCTGTTTCTTTTTTTTTCACTTTCTCACTCTTTTTTTCCCCTCTCTCTTTTTCAGGTATCATAAATAGTAAATGTTTATGTTGATTTCCATGAAGCACTTTCTCCCAGTCTGTCTGGGGTTACAGGAGTCCAAGTTGAAAGTTTTAAGCATGTAGAAATAAATATTGATGAACTGCATTTCAGCTTCTTTAACCACTATGGAAGTGCCATTCGGGGACAGAGCCACTGGCTACATTCATGTGTGAAAACAGATTGGAGGAGAAAAATGAAAAGTTTCTTTTCGGGTCTATTATACCATGCTTTGTAAATTATCTTGAACTGTTTTTAAAGAGCTGGATGACAAGGATAAAAACATGAACCCATAGAGTTCTTTGATAACTGAAATGAAGACATTTCTTGATGTTAGAAAAGACCTGTGACCTTTACTGATGCAATCATTTATATTTAAATGCATTACGAGGGAGTGATTCTGCAGTGCCTTCTATGTAAGGTTCAGTATTTACCAGGAGAGCAGTTATGCCTGCAGCCGTGCAGCAAACATCTTTTCACTCATGTAGCAGAGCTACAGGCGCTTTGATTCTGCCTTCTGGAGACTTTCTCATTGACCTGGATGACAGTTATCCTGGGAACATGTGCATCAGCACTCACATCTACTTGGGGTACATCCTGACTAGCGTCTGCTTTCTGGGGATGGCTGAGTGGTTGCACTCAGTCCAGTGGTTGCACTTACTCAGTTATAAAGGATGGAGCAATGTTTTCCTATAGAAACTTCACACAGGTTGTGAAGATTCTTTCCTTTGCACTTGGGACTATGTGTTTACCAAGATTTTCTTGGGGACTGTGTGTGTGTGTGTGTGTGTGTGTGTGTGTGTGTGTGTGAGTGCGTATGTCTAGGGGAGATGTGTCAGTTTTGGCTTTTTACATCAAACTCTATGTACATTTTCCCTTTTTTGTTTCAAGACATAATGAGTGCACTGTGGCTAACCCTCCCCTCCTCCTAAATCCTTCCACACAAAGATACTTATTAAGGCTGGCATTCTGCTACCCTAAATGCTTCTTTAACTTTGCTTAGTCTGCTTCAGTGAGCACAGTGTACGGAGCCTGGGGAATTCACATTGCAGCCCCACAAGAACTGCCTTTGCCTATTCTCTGGGGCTCCTCATGGACAGAGAAAAATCCCTTCACAGCAGCTTTTGAGAAGGCCACTGAGCTTTGCAGCCTAATCAACTGTAAATCTTGCCATCTCATAAGTCTTACATGCGGCAAAAAGGAAAAGTGCTCAGATCCTCAGGAAACCTTATTCCTTAAGCCCCTTTAAAGACGAGGTTACAGCTCTGAGACCTAGGCCAATTCATCACTAGTACATTTATTTGATGTATTTACATGTCTGTCCATATTCCTGTGTCTGAAGTCCCATTTCCTTTCTCCATCCTTGTGAGCCAGAAAGAAGACAATCCTCAGAAAGTTTTCTCATTGGTGGCACAGATTCTTGTATGCAGGGCTGAATGCTGATGATTCACAGTATCCATCTTCCTTTGAACTCATGTTCTGCTGAGTCCTAAGAGGATATTTGACAAAGAACAGTAAAGTGCTGGGGACAGGGCTATCTTCAGGTGTCTGTGTGGATCTGTGTAGCCATCCCCATATTGCAACATGAGCTGCCATTTCCCTGGAGGCTCCCAGTTCCATCAGCACAAAGCTCTGCTAGCTAGCCTGCAGCTGCCTAGACTTGCAGGGTACTGTCAGTCACGCATTTGTGCAGCATAAACCAACGTTTCCCAAAGTGTATAGAATAGAAACGTCTCCTTTGTAGTCACCTTAGCCTACTGAGGTGGACAATGGTATGTCTCTCTCATTTTTGGAAGGCAGGAGGAGAATTCGTTTGAGCCACTGGGATCTCTCTCATTTATTTTTTTCTCAGTATTACTCCATCTCTCATGGACCTGAACCACAGGTCTCAGTACATAGTTTCTCAGTTCCATTGCTTTGGGCTTGAGGCAAGGCAGAGTATCATGGTGGGAAAATGGTGCTGGAGAAAAGAGCAGATATGGTGACTCGTGGTGTCTATAAATGAGAAAACAAGGGGGTGGGGGAAGAAAGAGAGAGAGAATAGAGACACAGAGGGAAGGGAGAGAGACTTAGTCTTTGCCCATTGTTTGACTTTAAGGACTGTAACAGACCCCTCAAGAGAACAACTTAGGAAGGTCAATTTTCATGTATCCTCACATCACAAGCAATGGCATAGCTCACCTCATACAGGTGAGCATGTAGGAAACAAAGAAGAAAACCTGACCCTAGTGAGCTTGCTCCTTCTCCACTCCTAAGTCTATGGGAGCTCCAAGCTGCCACCCACATGCAAGATGAGGCTTCCAGAGTTATAGTCAACTCTCTCTGGTAATGTCCATGTACAATGCCCGAAATGTGCTGTACTTATCTCTTCGGTGCTTTCCCACCCATTCCAGATGATTATAGAGGATGCCCATCATGTGCCCCTCTGACCTCCCTTCCTCCCATGACTCTCCACCTATGAAAGTTTCCACCACTTATAACACTCTCCATATGCGTGGGGCCAGGTTTTCAATCCATCATCCTTTGCAGGGAATGTTCCAGAATCAAAGTAAAGCACAGTTTAAGTTCCTGTGTTCTTTCATAAACCTTGTCTTGTGCTATTTGAATGAGAGTTGATGAGCAACATGAGAGAAAGGATTTGGACTGCGCTGCAGTCCTCTGTGATGTGCTCCTCTTACCTGCTCCAAGAAGGTATCCATCTTTATAAATCTATAGTCACGGTGTACTCCCCAAATTAAGGAAGAACAGGAAGACTCACTCAAACAGATGCTATAACCTGAAGCTAAAACCTTCATACTCATACTTGGCACGTTTTTTCCCGGTATGCTTATTGTATAGCCATATGCAAAGTCTTATAGATTAATCTCTTAAACTCCTTCCCCATCCTGTCGGGCATCACTCAGGTACTCACTGTTCCTAAAATGTCTTTTGCTG
Source organism: Eospalax fontanierii (assembly GCA_035773235.1). Classification (NCBI taxonomy): domain Eukaryota; kingdom Metazoa; phylum Chordata; class Mammalia; order Rodentia; family Spalacidae; genus Eospalax; species Eospalax fontanierii. Next base: position 1,862,664 of record JAJHUQ010000048.1, on the reverse strand, counting down.
CACCCTCTATTTTCCTGTGTTGGGTATCCTTTATAGCTCTTCTTTTGTTAGGGATTTCCAAATTCAAGCATACCTGAATCTACTTCTCCCATAGAAGTAAATTGCTGGGCTCCAACACCAGGGAATTCTGGAACAAAGTAAGATGACTGGGCTGGAGACCAAGAGTCTCGCCTAACTCAGAGCATCTGCACAGCTGCTGGCCCTGTTTGTCCAGGGTTTCCCCTGACTGACAGGATCCTGAGCACATCTCTAGGGTACCCTTCTACCATGAGTCACTACAGAACATTCTAGCCGGGCTTCTCTTTGTATGTTTCCATTTTTTCAAAGTTTATCTTTTCATTCTCACAGAACGATGAATTATTGATCCCATCTTCCCTTTGGTCTTTTTTCCCACGCTATTTTGAGATGCGGATGGGGCAGTCCAGCATGGGTGAAGAGGAGCTACGAAGACCGTGTTAAGTAAGTACAGACATTTCTGGACTCACGTTCGTACTACATTCTGACAAACACATGCTAAATTGGAATCCCACAGAATTGAAAAAATTCACCCAAAGTGGCCAGCCTATTCAGCTTCTTCATATGATGACTGTGTTGGCCCAATGTTGACTATGCACTGCTAGAGTTGGAAACCTGTATAAGTGAAATCATAGTCTCTAGGGATATATGTAGTTCCTAGATTAAACTGTTTTACCCAAATGGTCTTTGACAAGGGATTTTGCATTATTTTAAATGTGTACATTTGGGAATGGAGAGATGACTCAGCAATTAAGAGTACTGGCTTCTCTTGCAGAGGATCCAAGTTCAGTTCCCCACAATAACAATCATCCATAACTCCCATTCCAGAGGATGTGATGCCCTCTTTAGACCTCCTTGGGAATTACACAACACCGGTGTAACTATATACATGGAGGCAATTCATTCATACACATAAAGAATAAAAATGAATAGTCAAATGAAATTGTGCATTTGGACAATACATATGTGTATACATATACATGCATGTGTACGAGTGCATGTCTCCATGCACATGAATTCAGAAGCCAGAGAAGGATGCCAGGAACTGTTCTCTAATAACTTCTACTTTATTGAACTGAAACAAAGTGTCTTACTGAACCTGAAGTTTACTATTATGACTGAACTGGCAGTACGGTAATCTCCTAAGAGTCCCTTGTCTCTCTAGTAAATGGAATGGTAGGCCAGTAAGCTCCTGAGACTTCCCTGTCTCTCTAATAGGTGAATCACTTATCCAATTCCCCTATCTAATGCTGGGGTCCCTTCCAGACATGCTGTTTGCCCATGGCTTACTTTTACATGTGTCTTAAGAATTTCCTGACAGTGAGATACTTGGCCCCTCCCCTCTGGGTCTAGCCAGCTTGTTCTCCAATTAGATTTTACTGGCATTACTTACAAAGGATTGTTTTGCTGGGAAGTGGGACGGCAATCTTGTGGACCTCCTGTGTGCACCACCTAGATGGCAATCACCCACTACTGAGCATGAATCTCCTCCCAGCATTCACTGCTTTCTCCCTGGGCCCTCCTCCTCTAGTCACTGGTTAATTGGAAAGTGATTGAGTCTATTGGCTCCATTTCCATCCATCAAATTCTTAGGGGTGTGTCTTGCTACTGCTAGTATCCAGCATGAGTGCCTCCATGGGCATGTCCATTAAGCCAGAGTGAAGCTCCAGGTAAATTTACTCTACACTATGTGCTGGAGATTCTGACTCAGTTTCTCTTGCTTATGTAGCAAGTAGTCTTATGCACTGAGCCCATAATTTCACTTTCTGTTCCTAGGTACTTTTCATCTAAAAGAATCACAGTGTCAATTATTTCTTATGAAGAATCAACATCTGTAATGGTTAATCTTTACATTTGAAGTCTCCTAGGAGACCTACCTGTGGGTGTATCCCTGAGAATATTTCCAGAGAGGTTTATCTGAGGAGAGAATATCTATATTGAATGTGCATAGCATTATCACAGGACCAAATCAAGTGAAATAGAAACATGAAGTAAGCTGTGTACCAGAACCCCCTCTCTTTCTGTGTCCCTGTCTCTCTCTTCCTCTCACTCCTCTGTCATGCTTCTTGACTGTGGATGCAGAGTGACCGGCTGGCTACATCACACCTTTTCTGACACACCTTCTTTTCTGACATGCCATTATGGACTGTACGCTCAACTGTGAGTCAAAATAAACTCTTACAGAATAAGACACTGTATATGAAAAATGGCTCTGCTGGCAAAGTATCTTGAGGACCTAAAGTAGATTCAACAATTGTGTTTAAAAACTCTGGACTCCATGGTTCTTGATTATAATTCCAGGGCTGAGCAAATAGAATCAAGAGATCCCCATGACTCCTTAAGCAGTCAGCGTAGCCTAAGGAGGAGCTGCAGATCAATGAAGAGACTATGTTCAAAGAACCAAGGTGGGCAACATCTGTGAAAAGACACAGAGGTATCATCCTCAACATGAAAATAGACAAGCATGCACATACAGACACACACACACACACGCGTGCGCACAAGAACTTTCTTTTAAGTTATTTCTGGTCAGTCTGTCAAAGCAATCTGAAAGGTAATTAACACAGTGGCTTCTTCCATCTTATGTAACTACAATAGCACCCAATACCCAGCAAGTTTCAAATCTTGTTGCTTTGGTACTCTATTCAAATACTTGCACACACATGTAAGCATTTCTCTCCCTTCAGCATGTTTACCAAAAGCCTAATCTTTTGTTTGTTATGTACATCTGTCTCTAAGTCTTATATTGTGTTGGAGGAAGGACCAATTACTAAGCCTTCCTTAGTGCTCACAAGATGCCATGGATTTTCTCATATTCTTTTGTATCTCTTTATTTCTTTAAATAAGTTGTGTGTGTGTGTGTGTGTGTGTGTGTGTGTGTGTTGTACACACACATGCCCTTTTGTGTGCAGACATCAGAGGAAGATGTTAACTGTCCTGGTGAGATCTGTTGTCTCCCTCAACCTGTAGCATTTGGGGGCTCATGTGACTGGTCAGGAATGCCCAGAAATCTACCTTATCTTCACATCTCCTCCTCCAGCACCCCACTGCAGAAGTTGGAGATGTGTGGCCATGCCTGGTCTTTTACATGGTTGCTGCAGATTCCACCTTTGGGTAATAAACACTTATATTCACTGATTCTTGTCTCCTAGGTCCTATTAAAATATTCTTGTAGGTGGCCCCTGAATTGATAATGGCATGGCACCTTACTTACTGTCCAAACTCTTTGTACTTAACTCGTAGCTCACTGTTCATGGGAAACAGACTGACAGATATAAATTTAATCATGTAAATTATTCAGAATTCTGATGAATTCCTAAGATGTGATTTCTCAGAATTATTTTTTGATCAGCGTGTTTCTTTTATTTTCATACCTTATTCCAACATTAATTTAGTGTTTTCTTTATTTTTAGAATCCTCCCCAAATGTTTTGATAGCCATTGGTTTTTTTCTGGTATTTGGATAGGATTTACAGTTTGCAGAGTTTTCACCTACTTAATACCATTGACTTTCAGTCATCTCTTAGAGATGGAAAGAGATTGTACTAATTTTCTTTCTCTTTCATTCTGAAAGATATGGTACAGAGTTGCCTTTCATGCCTCCTGTCCAATAAGATGTAAGAATATTGTTGTAGATCTCAGCTTCCTTGGGTTCTTTGAAAGGAGCATTCTAGGGGGTCACAAAAGACAGGAACCAGACTGCATATTCATGGAGGGACATATGGAAAGAGAAACTTGAGTAGGCAGATGGCATGATCCTCTCTCCTTCACCCTCAACCTTTGTTAATTTTGTGAACACAATAAAAGAAAATGAGGAGAGAATGAAAGAATTGAGAGTTTTGAAATGGTGGGCCTCTCCCAAAGAAAACATTTATCTGTACTCTCTAGAATATGTATAAACGTGTTCACAGTTTAGTGTTTCGTACTAATTCTCATTTTCTTTGCTCTGTGCATAATTTCAAAGGGATTAGATTAATGTAGGACAGGGAAAATATTTCCTCTCCCCAGAGCATTCATTATGAAGACCTTTGATTTAAATGGTAAAACTGATCATTAAAGGAGAAAATGCATAGAAATTTTATTTCATATGAGCTTAGTATTTTTGCCTGCACAGAGATGCCACAGAAATTCTGTCTACTTAGAAGCTGATATATCATTTTAACAAAGGGCAATGAATTCTGAAGATACAACCAGAGAAAACTAAAGAAGCTTTTGGCTTCTGGGGCTGGTAGATTTCTGGAAGATGACTAGAGAGTCCATGATGGATAAAGTTTATTTAGTATGATCTGCTACACAGAAAAGTGGAATTCTTTTCTATCTTGTTTAAGGGATGGGAACTCTTTGACAAATGTCCAGTGACTCTGCATGGTTAGTCATAAGGAAACACTTCCTGCTGATTGATTAATTTACTACAAACTGACTTACTTACTTTTTTTTGTACAAAATCCTTTCACAGAATAGCTCTCTATTTCATAGATTATAAGAACAATGGTATTGTGGTTTATTTCTGTCTTTATATGTGAATGAGAGAATACACTTTTAAAGACAAACTATCTTCATCATGTCCAGGTTTGCAGGAAAGGCCAGGTCTAGTAGTTTCTGAGAGAATACACTTTTTAAATTTATATATATATAGTGTGTGTGTACGAGTATGTTGCCTGCCTGTATGTAAGTGAATCTGTGTCTTGCAATGCTCAGAGAGGTCAGAAGAGGGTATTGGATCCCCTGGAACTAGAGTTATGTATAGTTGTGATGATGCAGTTTATTTTCTTTATTTAAGTATAGTTTATTTCTTTATTTTTCTCTAGTGAACTTTTGCAAATATCAAACAATGTCTTTTCCTAAAAACTTTAGTTTTTCTATTTCTTCATTTTACAAATAATTTGTATAAAAAAGCTAAAGAAAGATATTCAGACATTTATAATTATATCATGCAAAGATGAGCACTGTTGATATTTTCATTTGATACTATTTAGATTCCCTCCCCATCCACATCTCCATTATTGATGACCCCCAACCAATTGAATGTGCTGTTTTATATATTTATGTCTCTCTATATATATTATATAATATATATAGTAATACCTATAGAGTCTAATTTGTATCCCCAAATTTTAACCTTGTCCCATCTTTGAAAGAGACAGTCTTTCCCCCTCTTAGCTGTCAAAATTTCCCCAGGTTTATGTTAAAATTTTTATCTATTTTTATTTTATGTGTATACATTTATTGCCTACATGTCTGTAAGTGCATTCACATCCTGAAACACTCACAAAGGTCAGAAGAGTGCTTTGGATCCCAGACCTGGAAGCCTACAGATGAATTTTAGCTACCATACAGGTGCTGGGATACAAGCCCAGGTCCTCTGCGAGAGCAGTCAATGCTCTTAAGGGCTAATCTGTCTCTGCAATCCTGGTTTCAAGTTTCTTCCCCACTTCCCTGCACATATGTGAGATTTTTGTCTGGTTTGAGCTTGCATGGGACTTGTGCATGCTGTCACTGTTGCTGTGTGTTCATATGAGTAATTGACCAGGGATCAGGAAAACTCTTTGTTCTGGTCATCCACCACCTCTTGTTTTTTAAACTCTTTCTGCCCCCTCTTCCACAATGATCCCTGAGCCTTGGGAAGCAGGAGCTTCCTATACTTGTCCTATTTGGGGACAAGAAGTCTTCAGGCTCTTGTTCTCTGTACATTGGCAAGTTGGGGGTTTCTGCATTATACACCATCTGCTGTATTAGGAAAACTCTCTTGTGAGAGGTGAGAGATGCATTCATCTATGAGCATAACAGTAAGTCATTAGGATTTAATTTAATATGATAACTATTTGTAGAAAACTAGTATTAGGCTTCCCTATGTCTTGTGACATGCCTATAAGTCAGTGCCCTGTCTGGACTCCATCCTAGGATGTGGACTGTAAATCCAATTAGGGAGGGGTTGTTTATGCACAAAGTATTCATGCTGCTATTGCCCTGGGCATGTCTTGCAGGCTAATTGTTGTACTTCAAAGGACTCACAGCTGAATAAGGTTTATGATTATTATTTTCTTCTGGTAGCTGCATAGCACATTGCAACAGGAGCTGAGATGAGGCTTCAAAGTCAGTGCCAGATTGATTTCTTTGTATTTGTTCTATATCAAGTATGTAAAATGTCCAGCAGTAGGGTCTTACGATCAAGCTCTGGTCAGTAACCATAAGCCCGGGTAATGGCCCATATTGTTTGAGGGCCCATGGTACCTATTGTCAATAGATTCCAATAGAGAATTTATTCTTGGCTTTGAGAGTTTTTTTTTTTTAATTTTCATTAGCCTAGTGAAGACCTGAGGGCACAGTGGTCCCCTGTTAGATGGTAACTCATTTTAATCTCTTTTTAGGATGTATATGTATATCCTTTAAGAAACTCCTATAGTGGCATCCTTCCATGTGTCCTGTTCTAAAGATCACCAGTGTTGTTTCTTCCCCCTACACTGTCTGCTCTGCCATGCACTCCCATTCCTTATCCCAAGTAACCCTTCTGTAGTGGTTTAAAGGAGAACATCCCCCACAGTCTCTAAGTATGGGATATTTTGCCCTGGGTTGATGGTGCTGTTTTGGGAGGTCTTGCAGTTGTGGCCATGCTGGAGGAAGCGTGTCACTGGGGGTGGGCTTATAGAGCTCTCAAGCCTTGCTTCATCTCCAGTTGCTCTCTGCCTCCTGTGACTACATGACAATGTGAGTGTTTATTGGCTCCAGCTACTCCAGCCACGTCTGCCACCATGCCAAAGCACCGTGACAGACTCTTTCCCCTTTGGAACCATAGCTAACTCTTCTTTTTGTAAGTCCTATTCATCTGTGTTTCTATCAGAAAGAGACTAATACACCTTCCTAGTTCAATGATTGCCCTTCATATCACTATGTTCTACACCCTTCCTGAGAAGCACCACACACCCAAGGCTGATAATTGTTTTTTTTTTTTTTTCTGAGTTTTGAAATTGAAACATACATAGAAAAGATTTCAAAGGTAGCCTCCAGATATGAGAGCAAACATGTAACATTTGTCTTTCTGGCTCTGTGGTACCTCACTCAGAACGGTTGTTTCCAGTTACTTCCATTTATCTCTAATTTTCCTACCTTTTTGTTAAAAACTGAATAATAGTCGATTGTGTGTATGTACCACATTTGATGATGCATTCATCAGATGATGGGCATATAGCTTGTTTCCAATTTCTGGTCATTATGAAAAGAATAACAATGAATATGGATAAACAGGTGTTTCTGTCATAAAATGTGTTTGGATCGTATTTAGATCACCTCCTTATAGCCTAGAGTGTAGTTTGTGTCTACACTCTGGGTTCATCCAGTGGAGTGAGGTTAACCTACAAGTTACATCCTTGAATGAGACTGACTCTCCCTTCCAGCAATTCCCAGTTCTTCAGTTAAGGTCGGGATTTCTTAAATACTTCCACACATTTCTGCTGGGATTTCATCTTGCGTGGGCTATAATGGGACTTGTGCATTCTGTCACCACTACAGTAAGGTTACATGCCTACTAGATATCTGCAAAACTCCTTGTTTCTTTTTGGTCATCCATCACAGATCTCTGTTAACACACCTTTCATTTTCTCCTTTGATAAAGTTTTCAATGATCAGAAACAAGGAGTGATTACAGTTCCAGAACAACAACAACAACAAAAAAAAAACACATATGTGTGAAAGATTGTAGAAGGCAGATTCATTGATTAAAGCTCTATTATTGAGCAGATTTGGAATGTCAGATTATCTCAAGCTGTAATGAGACCCTTCATAGCCACTCATTGCCCATCTGTGTCTCACCTCATATCCTGGTCACTGTCAGATCAATCCTTTTCAATCTATTAGTTTTGTAACCCTTTGGCTTCTATCAACCCCAAAGCTGAGGATGCCATCAGATGGCATCTGACACCTCTACAGCAGAGATTTCTGTGCTTTGCTGAAACCCACCTCCTTGAACTTCCCACTCATGTACAGTAACATAACCTCAATTCATGAATTTCTCTTGTTTTGTGAGTATAGAAACATCATGATACTGTTTCCTCTTGTAACATGGTACTTGGGGTGACCTAAATCAAGTTCCTATCCCAAGAATAAACTCTCTCTACCTCCTTGGAAGGGAAAGCTATGCTTTCTATCAACATGGGCCAATTTGCAAGTTACCAGGTACTTTACATGGAGATTTTCCATGATCCTTCGTCCTGAAAAATGGAGAAAATCGCAGATCAAATGCAATTGTCATTGTCATCTTGGTACAAAGTAGCATCATAGCTACAGTGAGAAGTCACCTCACTCCAAAGGCTGGGGAGGACACACTGCTGCTGGGAGTGCAGACTGGCGCAGCCACGATGCAAGGTACTGTGTGTTCTACAAAAGGCTAAAAGCAGAAGCACCACATTCAGGGCTGGCAAGACAGCTCAGAGGTAAATGTGCCTGTCACCAAACCTGATGATCTGAGTTTGATCCCTGGGACCCACATGATGGAAAGAGAGAACTGACTCCACGAGTTGTCCTCTGAGTTCCACACGTATACCATGTATGTGCACACCCACACACATGCTCTCACAAACTGAAATGAAAGTAAATGGAAATGCCGTATGATAGACTAATAGCACTTGAATATATAAGCAAAGGACTCTATATGCTACTTGAGTGTACGTACACCTCCATGTTTATTGTTGTATTATTGACTATACTATACCCAGAATATGGAGTCCACTGAGGTTCCTACCAGCACATAAATGGATAAGGAGAACATGGTATATCTACACTACAAGATCATATTCATCCATAAACAGCAATGAAATTATGTCATTTTTCAGGAAAGTGGACAGTGTTGAAAGTTACGTTACATGAAACCAGTGGCACAGAAAGATAAACCTGCCATATTCTATTTCTTCTGTAGAAGTTTAAAGAAATATCAACCAAATGTGGATTAGCCTTTAGTAAAGATTGAGAAAGGGATGCCAAAGGTGGATTGAGGCCAGCATTGATTAGTGAATGGTGCTAAAAATCCATCCCTATTAACAGACCCTGTTAACAGATCTCACTAAACAAAGCAATTCAGGCTTAAATAAAACCAAATACAAAGTACAAAAGAAAGATGATTCTCTATCCCTCATGGTTCATTTGTGTGACAGTTATGAATCCTCACGAATACAAAGATTTTTTTTTCCTACAGCAGAAGACAATTTAGTTTGACAGTGTCGACAGACCTAGTGAACAAAGCATAGGTCTTTGATGGACAACATTGAGACATTTACCATTTATTTGAAAAGGCCTGTTGTCAGACATACAGTTCTCTTGAGTGTGCACCTGTTTTCCTCTGCCTCCACTCTGAAAGCCAGGGATACCCCTTCACAGCTCTCCTTACACTGTGTCAGCCAGTGAGTGACAGGGCACAGGAACCCATAAAACTCTATAAAGCCACCCCTGACAGGAGGACCTCATTCTGCATTTTAGGAATTTGCCATCCCTCTCAGTGAAAGATGATTTGAATTAAACAGAGGAACAATTCAATCACAAAAATAATTTTATGCTGGGCACACTGGTGCACACCTATGATCTTACCTCTGGGGACTTCGAGATAGGAAATCACCTGGGTCTTTCTGGTCAGCCCATCTCACTGAAGCACTGAGCTCCAGATAAGTGAAGAACTCTGTCTCGAAAGAATATGGTGGAGTGTAATGGAGGAAAACATAGTGTTAACCTGTGGTCTGCAGGCACACACGCAGACACAGACACACAGACACAGACACACACACAGATACACACACAGACACACACACACACAAACACAGACACACAAACACAGACACAGACACACACAGTGTTTCATAAATTTTCTCATGGCAGGTCCCGGCTTTCAGCCTCACCCCGCCCTCTAGGTCTGAACTGACTGAACAAGTAGAGAATGCTCTTTTTAGAGAATTGATTTATTTAGGGCATTGACAAAGCTACTGGTTATCAGTGGCTCACCAGTAAGGTCTGGCTCTTAGTTCACAGCACAGAGCCCTTTGTTCATGGCACCATGCTCTTGGACCATTCCCAGCCAGCATTTCACTTCCACTCACATGATCCTTGGGACCACTGGGACTTAGAACGCTGCTTCCTGGGTTCTGGCCTTCTGTGTGGGCCTGGGGCCAGGACATTTTATTTCACGCATGGATACAATCTCTGCCCGTCCCCAGGACTCACAGCCATGTTGTTCCTCCTTACTCCCTATGTCCCTCCTCCCTTATTGGTCAGAGGGCAGGACTTAAAAAAAAAACCTCAGAGAGAATTCTCTATTCCACTATATAATCCACCCCTTTCTCTCTGGAAAACAAACAAAATATAACAATATAGCAATAGCCATCACTTAGACCGTTACAAACACAACTGTCTAGGTAGTACTCAGGTGGATATGTCATATTCACTTCACAAACAATCACAGTAGTTTCTCTACTGGGGCCTATAACTTCCTTTAATACCATTGGGAGTCAACCCCTCTTTTCTTTCCATATCAGACATGTGTTCTGTCCCTAAAGAACGGGCCTTAAATCCAATTATGAATATGCTGAGGATGTACATATCAGATGAGCCTCTATTACACCTGCAGAACATCTGACAGCGAAGCACGCAAGATCTGTCATTAAGCAGAGCTTTTCAGGACCATTCTCCCATGGTGGTCTGCGTAGAACCCTCTAGCACTATGAAGGCCAGCCATCCATTTGTAGGGAGTCTTTAGCTCAGTCCCAGCTAGATCTCTCTCTCCATGCACAAGCCATGCCACATTTTCAGTAATAGGGCCTTACCGTCCATTTCCAGTGTGTGACCAGCATTATAATGTGGCAACTGCCTTTTGTTTGGTAGAGGGGACTCTCAAGCCCATCCACCCAAGCATTCATTATTCACCTGTCCATACATTCAGCCATCAGCTCAACCATGCATTTATTCATGCACTGATCCATCTCTCAGATACACAGTGAACAACTTAACATTGGAGAAAACCAGATAAGTCAAATCTTTAAGGGGCAAAAAGTTCTATGACAAGAAAATAATCACAAAAAAGAAACTAAGCTGTGAATGATATTCTAGGCAAACTGGAGGCACATAAAGATGAGATAGATTACAAAAAGGGCAGAGGAGGTGGAGGAGTCTGAAAGCTGTCTAGGGCCAGCTTTGCTACCACAATGAAAGTGAGACAAAGAACTAGGGGTTAGCCCAGTGGGTAAAGGACTTGCTGCACAAGCATGAGAGTTTGAGTTCAGTTCCCAGAGCTCACATTAAAAAGCCAGGATGCCAGTTCTGGGAGGCTGAGACAGGTAGATTCTTGGGACTTCATAGTCAGCTTGAATAGACAAGCTCTAGGTAAAAGTAAAAGACCTTTTCTCAAAAGCCAAGGTGGAGAGAGACTGAGGAGGAAAACTAGGGTGGACATCTGTTGTACACACAAGTGCACTCATGCTTATACATATAAACACACACATGCCCACACTCTCATGCACTCACACTCTTTACACAACTGGAACAGTAAAAAGGTTCCGGGCACGTATGAGGAACTGGGAGTTTTGATCCCAGTGAGGAAGGCAGCTCAGCACAGGCCTCCTGCGGCAGGTGCTGAAACAGTGAACATGGATGTTCTTGTCTCTGACACTTTTTGCTTGTGAACATCACTGCAATGTATAAGCTTTGTTCATTAGATCAGGAGGCAGGCTGGAGGCATTGGAAATTCAGGACACTGGGAGCAGCTCCCAGGAACTAGAGCGGAGGTGTCTTAAGAATTTTTCTTGCAGTGAGGGAGAAAGTACAGCCCCACCCCTCAAGTCTGAACCAACTGAGCAAACAAAGGATGGTCCCCAGTTAAGGAAACCAGAGTTTATTCGGAATTACTTACAAAGAACCTATTGTGGGGGAGAGAGAAACAATCTCATATTGGAATAGGGCTATAGGTTTCTACATTTTGTGCAAACCACCACGTCTCTCTAGACCCAGCTTGTGAGTGCCCTGTGTCCTCCCCAGCATTCTCTGCCTCCTCCTCTAAGCCCATACCCCCTCAAGTTACTGGTTGGTTGCACTCTATTGGCTTTTTCTCCATCAATGAACTTTCCCAGGCATATTTTCCTCACTGCCATCCTACTGGCTACTGACATGGGTGTGTCCATTGAGCCTGGGGAAACTCTATGTAAATTCAGCCTACAAGAGGTTATAGGTCAACATATTGGCTTCCTCGTAGTGTCCTGAGACACCAGAGCTAGTGAGCCCCAGTGGCTCTGAACATAGCTTTCTCCTTAACAGACCTTGGTCTTGGTGTTTCCTTCTCCTTCACTCCTCCTAGAACAGAGTTAGCCCACAGTGTGCCAGAGCTAGCTCACAGTGTGCCAGCCTATGTAAGTATGAATAAGAAAGTCATTATCATGTGAGTGACATCAATCTCAAGCTATTCCCACTCTGTACTCCTGGAGACATTATTGACAGGGGCTTGGGAAGGTATCATAAGTCTTGCATGGTGCTTGACACTGTATTTAATGATTAAATGACAAAGATCTTCTTGAGAAATATACAAGGGGCTGACAACTTGGAGCTAGACTACATGAGTCCAAATCCCTTCCTGAGCAGAAAAGATTTGGCTTCCAATGGAGAACAGATTTTAAGGGTGAGTGTGACTGCTGGGAGAAAAAAAAAGGTGTTTTTCTCTAGGTAACTTTGGTAAGGATGAGGATGAATGAGGATGCCTTGGGGCAGCGCGTGGATGAGGAGGATGGATACAGAACATTGAAAAAGATGAAGATGATGTGGTACAGAACATCGAGAAGGATGAGGTTGAGATGGTACAGGACACAAATGAGGATGAGGATGAGGTGGTACAGGGCACAGATGAGAATGAGGTGGTATAGGACACCGATGAGGATGAGGATGAGTTGGTAGAGAACATGGATGAGGATAAGGATGAGGTGGTACAGGGCACGGATGAGGATGAGGTGGTACAGGCACGGATGAGGGTGAGGATGACGTGGTATTTGTATGGATTGTATAGGGTGCCAGTTACATCAAGCCATGTCCACTTTGTATATCATTTTTCATTTTCTATAAGTGCTTGTTACATATTTAAAAATGCATTAAAGTAACAACTATTTTGCTATTTTTAATATTTATTACATTATTAATGATTAATAGAAGCAGAAACCAAGAGCTACATATTCAGAAGACCCATGCTAATAACTTCTGTGTTATGTATGTGCAGTATGCACTGTGGCCCAAATGGGAGATTTCAATGCACAGGGACAGGACTCTAGATCCGTCAGTTCCTGAGTTGTGACAGGAGACAGGTAAATGAAATGTCAGGTAAGCTATGAGGTAGATGGGAGTGGGCTTCATGGAGCTAGCAAGACAGTAATTTCTCTGCTCTTTCTGTCACTATTTTCTACTCTTCTCATCTTTATACTTACATTGTGGAGGGGAGCAGACAAAACCCAATTGGGAAACTATTTCTTAGGTTTGATATAATTGTGCATGTGTTTCAGTGCTCTTGATTTGGTAGCCACAAATCACAAGATTATCTCCTCAAAAGAGGTCTTCTGCCTAAATCAGATGAAACAACAAACAAAAAAACAAAGCAGGTTAATTAGATCACACTGTCTTCTCTATTGGATGCAAACTTTGCTCTGAAACAAGATTTGTCTTTTTCTTCTAAGAATCTTTTTTTTTCCCCATCCACAAGTTTGACAGTTCGGTTCCACTGCCAATCTCCTGGCAATGTTGCTTAAGATTTTTGTTTCCTGTTCTTGAAAATCTAACTTAATATATCCTGTTAATGCTTACTGGAGGATTCAAGACTGTTGAGGCAATTTGCCTGGGTTTTAGGGAACAGGGCATGGGAAGGACAGCTTCTTTTCAGCAGGGTGAATGCTTTGTGGTTTGTGAGCTCAAAGTCAGCACATCTCAGAGCTCTGAGCAAAGGCTGGGATGGCGCCCTGCTTTCTCCAGCCTGGCCTCCCAGTGTGCAGCACACCAGGGTTCCCAGGGCATTAGGGGAACACAGTAGTTGGGAGCTCCCCTGAACCTTTGCCTCCCAGTCAGCTCTACATCCCAGAGACACTGTGGGCTTTCTTTCAGGTGTCAGTGCAGGTCAGAGCCATCAGTAGACATTTGCATGAGAATCTGTGGAATGGGGGAATGATTAATTAGTAATGGGCATTAGCAATTTTCCTTTTAAGGCTTTGAAATGTCTCCCATTGATAAACTAGTAGTGTTGAGCCCTGACTTCCTTTCAAAGTCTTTTTTACTTAGTATTCCCTCTGTGATTACAAATTGGATTTTTCTCCTCCTCTGCCTACACCTCTCCTCTTAACTCAGGGGCCCAGCTAACTCACTCAGGAGTGATGATGCATCAAACTAAGTCTGTGCATCCTTTCCTGCCTGTATTGAATAGCGTTATCTCTTCCATTCTTTCTTGCTGCCCTCTTTAATTCCTACTGGGTTTATATTTAACCCATCTTCTGGATCTCACACATTTGACAAAATCCCTTCTTCTTTACAAACCTATTAAGAAAAGACATATTCTTGCTCCCAGGTGGCTTTTTTGATTACTCAAGGAGTTTTTTTTTGTGGAGGAAGGGGAGATCTTCATAAAGAAGAAATGCAATGTAGGTAGCAGACTTGTTCACCAAGGCATTTGAAAGCACCAGGGTAGCAGAGCCTGGATGCTCCCTTGTTATCTGGAGGATTAGTGGCTTCAGGGAAATTCATCCCTCACAAAAATGGAATGCCTAGAAACCTGCTGTTGTGGCATATGTCTTTTAATCCTAGCACTTGGGGAGCAGGGACAGGCAGATATCTGTGAAATGGAGGCCAGCCTGCTCTACATAGTGAGTTCCAGACCAGCTGGGGCTACAAGGAGACACTGTCTAGTGGCCTGTTATGGACAGCAGATAAAGCAACACTGAACAAAATTTGAGCGTCACCACGAAGTATAATAAAGATGTGGTTCTTCTCTGTGTGTACACTTTTTAAAGTTGTTTTTTATAATATTCTTATTCTTTCAAGGTTCCATACATTTATACAATGCATACTGAGGATATCCACCCACACTCCAACTCCTTCCAGTGGCCCTATCCCGTCTCCCTCCCACCTTCATGTCTTTATTTTTATTTTTTGTCATTACTGACCATTTGAGTCCAATTAGTCCTGGACATGAGGGTGTGTGACCATCAACATGCACACGAGCAACTCACCAACACCCACATCTCCACCAGAGACTGCTGATATTACTTTTCCCCAGTAATGAGTCCAATGTTTGAGCTTTGAGAAATAATCATGGGAGTCCTACTTGAAGTTTCTGCACAGTATGATCAGTCCAAATGGATGGTTTAAAAAAGGGGAGGGGGCATGAAGTTCTTCACAGAAAAAAACATTGTGAACCCACATTTTCTGTATTATTCCAAGGCCTAGATGAGAGTTATCTTCCAGGCATGGCTGTTTGATAACTGCAATGATGAATGGTTTTTCTTCACTTTAGTAATCTATCAATTGATTATGATTTAAACACACTGAAACTAAAAGTGCTCCTTTCACTGTGAAGAATAACCGTGATAAGACGATGCTTGTAAGGCACCTCAATGGGACACTAGCTGTCTTTTGAATACTTTAGAGAATGTATATCTGCAGTGGATTTGCAATGTGAACAGTCTTACGCATGGAGTCACTGTGTTCTCAGTTCACTGCTCAGCCTCCGCTTTAGGCTCTGAGAGTTATTTATCTACACATCTTCGTTTGCCAAAAGATTTCATGGTTCTGGGGAGATTCAACAAAGTCTGTGCTTCTTCACAGATGCATTCGGACAATTCCTATGGCAGTTTTGAGCTGGGAGAGATCCATGAACTCTTGAAAGTAGTAGGATGCACATAATGTAAAAAAATAGTTTAGGAGATGGAAACAATAGATCTGGAGTTTACCAGCGGAAATTGCTGCCCTTAATTCAGAAAACAGAATGGTCTCTGTAAGCTTTTCTTGATACAATATTATATACTGCACAAATGCACTGGAATGAAATTTTTAAAAGAACTTTGGCATTTTTTAATACATAAAACAAAGTTTATTTCTTATACTTGGTTAGACCAGAAAAAAAGTATTCGCTGTTACTGGATTTACAATAATTATTCCACATAATATATAATTATCAATATTTTTATTTACTTAATTTTACGTGTATGAGTATTTCGTCTGCATGTGTATAAAGACATCCATGTCGTGCAGTCCTCCCATGGAGGACAGAGAAGTGTATCTGGAGATATCAATGGTTGTTAGCAGTCATGTGGGTGCTGAGAACTGAACCTGGGTCCTCTGCAAGAGCAGGCAGTGCTCTGTAACCACTGGGCCATCTCTCCAACCCCATGTCTATGTTGTTTTTAAGATAGCCTCCTATGTACTCAGGAGATTTCTTAATCGTATTTTTGTTTCTCATTCTACTTCTTGGCCACACCCTTCTCCACTATAGCTATTGGAATTTTGGCAAGAAATCTAGCACTTTGTTACTGGACACATAAATTCAAAGAAATTTTAATGGTTTTTCCAATAAAATCCCAAAATATAGGTATTGGGGAAAATTTAAAGAAATAAAATTCCCCATATGCGTCTTTTAGAAATGGAAGGAAAGTGGATTAAAGGAGCTACCTGGTATCTGTAGGTCCTGTGGAATGCTATCTTTATGGGATGGGGACATGATTCAGGAAATGGATTAAAGGAGCTATCTAGTATCTGTAGGTCCTGTAGAATGCTAGCTTTAGGGGATACGGACATGATTCAGTCACTACAGTGGTTGCCAAGAAAGCCCTGAGGGCCCAAGTTTCATCCCCAGAATGTGTGTAACAGCCCAGACACATTGGATTTTTAGGTACCTGTTGAATCCCTCTGGGCACTATAAAAGTAGGCTGCAGAGTAGGTGGATCCTGGGAGGTCAGGTCCAGTCAGTCTAGGTAAATCAGCAAGCTCTAGGTTTGGTGAAAGAACCTGTCTTAAAAACAAAAGTGAAGAGCAGTTGAAGAAGACATCCTAGATTGACCTCTGACCTGCACATTCTTGTGTACCCTTGAGCACACACACATATACATATACGTGCTGAGAACCATACCCAAACGTTATCTTTCTAAATTTTATTTCAAAATCCTATCTTGAAATAACTTCATTCCATTCTTTTATGTATAAGAAACCCAAGGTTCAGAAAGCTTAAAATAAATCTTAAAAAATAGCTAATAGTGCATGAGTCCTCTCTCAAATAAATCTGAATTTTTGTGTCTCTTGTGCTCAAGCCTCAGTGAAATCATTACTTTGTGTATCCATTACCTGTAAAGTGATCTCAGTTGTTGATCCATTCAAAACCACTCAAGGGTCTGGAGTTCAGGGAGACAGACTATGTAAAAAAATAAATAAGAGAAAGATTGAGGAAGACACTCAGCACCCCACTTCTGGCCACATACACACACACCTCCATCCACATGCACATGTTGACACACCCACAGAAATACATGCAGGCAAACACACACACATTCAAGTCTGATCTCCAGAACTGTCCCATATTTTAAGCCCACACACAATTGATTATAAGTATTTTTTTTTCCTTACAGGAAAAGCCCAACTGAACACCAGGAGCTGTTGGTATCTGTGTTGAACAGGCCTTGAACCTTGTTTCCCATGACTTATAACCTCTATCCTAAGGAATGAAAAGAATGACTTTCATAAATAGTTTTACAGGGAACCATAGACATATATATTTTTCCTAGATAATTGTTTTTATGAACATATTTTGGCTCTCAAACCTTGAGTATGTGTAGAGTTTGATTAGACAATATCCAACAGTACTTTCTTCTCTACTATGGTGTGTTTCTATGAACTTTGGAACCATGACCATTTATTCATATCTTTCTTGAATATCTTCAGCCAAACCTGTTCCTCACTCCTCTCTCTCGATCTGCCACTGAGCTGTATCGCTAGTCCCCAGTCCTCTCTTTCTGTGCACCATCATGTTTCAGTCATCTCATTTGGAAGCATAAGCACAGAGAACCAAAGAACTCATATCCCCCACAAAGAACATGCTCTCAAAATAAATCAAATTCCCCCCCACAAAAAAAAGACCTTGTCAAACCATGAAATTTCAGTATTTTGAGGATAGTTTTCACATATACCAATACCTCAAACTTTTGGTGCTTGCATTTTATTTGTGTCTATCCTTCTTTGACAAGCATCTGTAGCTTGTATTTATTATATTTGTACAAACTGTGACTGAGCATTATAAATCTATCACTGTTGAGTTGACTGTAGATTCCTTGAAGTCAAGCTTTGCAGGGTTCATATGTCACAAAGCATGATATTGTTGATATGGAACTCAGCAAACGTGTGTGAGGAATGACTTAAAGGTATGAACAAAAATTTCAGCGAAACTTGTAAATAAGCATTATGAATTTTAATCATTGCTTGAAACTTGAACTCCATACCGACTATCCATGGTTACAGTTGCTTGAGGACCTCTCAGCTTTATGTCCTTGACAACCTCCATGTCATCACGGTAATCCAGTTAGGAATTCTCCAGGTCCACATCTCTCCCCATGCTTGTGTTTTCTACATCCTCCCTTCGATGTACTGTGAGTTCTTTCCTAATCTGGAGTTGTCTTTTCTCATCCTTACTTGTGCCTTAGTCCAATATTTCAAGTAAAACCAACAGCCATGCCCACAAGGTTACCTAACACCCTCCACCCTCCTCTTTAATGGATACATTCTTTCCTTTTATTCAGCATCTTGTGCCACTGAGGTCATAGCACTCTAGAATTGGTGGAAGACAATGGGATTGACACTATGTAAACGTTTACTCTCCTTCCCTTCAGTCACTATAGTGTCTCTCCATTCCGTCACGTGTGCAACACTGAAGTCACCTTAAACACAGCTGGGAGTAAGGAGCTCCACCAGGAGACTGTCAAGGCTCCTCAGCAAGCCCCTAGGGGGTCTGTCCAGCTTTCCTCTTGACTAAATCTTCACTCCTTTCACCAAAACTGCACCATACATTGCTGTCTCCTACCTGATATATTTCACTCCCCAAGTGTGCTTTCAACTGCTGATGTCCTATTTATTGCTCTGAGAGAAGTTGTGGGGCTTTGGTACTTTGAAGTCTTCTACAATGAGCCCATTTATTAATGCCTCTCACTTGATTAGTTCCTTATGTGCAAATTCTTATTTTAAAAATAGCTTTATGATTGTATGCTGGAAACGTAGCTCATTTGACAAAGGGCTCTGAAAATCTGAATAACTGAGTTCAATCCCCAAAATCCAAGTGCAAAAACTAAGTGTGCTGGCACATGATTGTAATTCCAGTGCTGGGGACTTAGAAACAGGGAGATCCCCAGGGCCTGCCGGCTAGAGCCCTACTTAAGTACTAAGACATCCTGCCTCAAAAAAACAAGGTGTTTAGCTACTGCAGAATGACACCACAGTTTGTCCTCTGGCTGGCCACTGACACATGAACCTGAGCATACCACACACAAACACACATACACAGAAAGAACTCATTAAGATTATTATTTTGATAGAAATTTCCTTTGCTGTCTTTTTGCAAAAGACTTTAGTTAAATGTAACTTTAGTGAAGGTACTTACATGCACATTCAAGATTTTTGCTCTGAACTGGCCAGATGGTAATTCACCAACAGAGTATCAACAACTTCCATCTTTGTCAGTACTTTGGCTCATGAGAGTCAGCTGTCTTCATGGCATGATCTGCTCAGCCTTTTGGTTATAATTACTTAAAAATGTGATAATTTGCAGCTTGCCAGACTCTCTGTAATGAAATGCTCTAAGATTTCATAATAATTTAGAACCCCATAGATTACTAGAGATTATTCTATGTAGAGACATTTCCCAGGTTTCAAACTCTATGTTCATTGTCCCATTCAGCACCTGTAACAGGTAGAATAAACAAATCGTGCTTAAAATGTAATAACCTTACTTTGCTCATACAAAACACAGCTTCCAATTCCTGGGCTATCCTAGAATCATTAGCATTTTGTTCCAATCTCTCCAAACAACAGGATTCTTTTATAGTTCCCAGATTTTAAGTTAGTATGACACCCTATTGAACAAACTGTTCTAAAAGTTGGTTGGATACAGCTGTGGGACTGGGTGAGTGACACTTTGTTAAGGAAGATGTGGCAACAGTGAGGAAGAAGGAAGATGTATTGGTAAGACAGAAATGAGACCAGCTTCCCCAAAGGCAAGTCACACACACTGAAGAATTTCATCAGTTACAATGTGCTGTTTGAGCAAATGTTTTTAATGGCAAACCACATACTTTGCACTTAATTCAACAGTTTTTGGCTAGGATTTAGGTATGTTACATTATGAAAGCCAAGTTTTACAATAACTATAAGAAAAGCATGCAAAATTGATACACAATCAGAAGTCTCTCTTCACACTACTCTGTATACCTCTAACTTGGGGAAAACATTCCTGGGATGAACTGTACTGTCAGAACTGACTCTCTTGAGGCATTTTGTTCAGACTCTCAGTCTTGCTATGAAGGAAATTTGGGGTCAGATAATTTTTTATTCTAGGTGGCATTGATATCTAAGCAACACCTCTGACTCCATCTACTGCAAACAAGTCCCAACAACTTGTCTAGTGTTGTAGAAAACTAATAACAATAATAATAATAAGAAGTGGATGTTAGCATTGACAAGTGTTGCCTAGGTATCCAAACTTATCATTACTTCAGGATTGATTGGTGTATGCTGATTACAATGACTTATCTCCTGTATATATTCTGTACTAGTTTCATTTCTGTTGCTGTGATAAAATCATCTGACAAAAACACAGCTTAGGGGAGAACTTGACACAATTTCATTATCTGTAGGGATGTCAAAGCAGCAGATCACATCCATCTACAGTCAATACCCACACACATCCACAGTCAAGACCTGAAAGTAATGAGTGCATGCGTGCTTATGGCTCTCCTTGAAGTCTCTGCTCTTATACACTTTAAGCCCCAACATACAAAACAGTGCTGTCCATATTCAGGGTAGATATTTATACCTCAATTATCCCAAGATGAGAAAAAAATCCTTCTCAGACCTGTCTCCAGGCCACCCTGATTTAGATTGTCCTGTTGAGATGTGCTCTTCTCAGGTCATCCCAGGGTGTGTCAAGTTGACAATTTAAATCTAACCATCATATGGTTCCTAACACAGACACCCACAACAGGTCAGTGTGCTGAGAACAGAGGTCACAGAGTGCTTATGTATGAACAGGGCACCAAGTTCCAACCTCTGCTTCAAAATCCCAGCTATCATTATGGAACAGGAGGCAGAGAGATTGTAAGAGCCAGGGAGGGTGGATGACAACAAGGAAACATAATCTTCCAGACAGCTGGTTAGTTACACGTATGAACTCACAGCAATGCACAAGACCTCTGCAGCTCAAATCAGAGAAAAAATCCCAGTGTAGATATGGGGTAGGTGTAGGAAATCCCAACCCAACCTAAGGAACTTCTGGCGATTGACAGCTACTGGGAGGGGGAGAGACTGTGTTGTACAGGGGTGGGACTTTTGGTGGCCCCAGTGGATGGACCCCCATGGGAGGACATTTGGGGACACAAATCAGATTCTATATGCTGATGTAGATAGATAGATGTGAGGGTGCATTAAATTGGCTGAAGGGCAGTGGAGGAGGTAGGGATAAGGGAAGGGATCTAAATACCATCAAAGTATATTGTATAAAATACTGTAGCAGAATTCTAGATCAATATGTTCTATATGGCTGTACTTTTTGAAATAAGAATTTCAGAAAGAATTCACATGGAAGCAAAGGATGTTGAGAATAAATATATCAAGGTTAAGTTAAAAACAGATATTTCAGTTTTCAAGAATTTTGTCTTTCTTCTTTGGATTTAAAAGAGTGCCATTGAAAGAAGCATTTCATTTTGAGCACCAATTATGCTATGCTGAGAACACCTACATCACTCCCCTTTGGTGACAGCTGTGGATAATTGTGAACAATCTATGACTGGTACACTTACATGCCGATATGTAAACAGATTATGGGCGGAGTGTCTTCTCATGCTCTTTTGATTTCACTTTCCCTCCCTCTGGCGACAGACATGTGGGAGCACTCTCCTGATCTACATTTTGGTTTTGTTTGGAGAAATAAGACGAGTTTTCCTCTGAATGACATGTGAGGAAAAACAACTGTCACTGTTTTTTCTTCCCTTTAGCATTGGTTGAAATCTCTCTTATTTTAACTGGCTGCCACATTATAAACACACAGAAACCTTGCAGATAGGTCCAACAAAGATTTCCACAAGAAACTGGATATACGTCTCCCTCCTTTCCTCTCCCCATTCCTCCCTTCTGACTCCTTTTGCTCTTCTTCTGGTTGTTCTTATCCCTTGTCCACCCGCTGAATATGGAGGGAGAATAGGGGAACAGTCTCATGGTGCAAAGACTGGCTTCCAACTCACTTTGTAGCCAAGTATGGCCTTGAACTTCTGATCCTCCTGCCTCAAGTCCTGAGTGCTGGGATTATAAAAGTGCTCTGTTGAGCTTTTACTTTTCTTTGTCTTTTTTCCTCTTTCTCCTTCCCCTCCTTCTTCTCCTCATCCTTTTCTTCTTCATCCTCCTACTGTTCGTCATCCTCTTGCTCCTCCTCTTCTTCCTCCTCCTGTTCCTACTCTTCCTTCTTATCCTCATCTCCCCTCCTCCTCCTCCTCCTCCTCCTCCTCTTCCTCCTCCTCCTCCTCCTCCTCCTCCTCCTCCTCCTCTTCCTTCTCCTCTTTTTCTGGCTTAGAATGGAAACCAGTGTCTTGCATATGTTACACTGCACTCAGTCACCATCAATTTTACACTGTTCTTTTATTGTAGTTTGGGACACAGAGTTTCACTGTTAGTCACCTGCATAACCTAGTCACTCTCCCACCTAATTTCATGTTATAGCTATCTCTGATTGTATGCATATACATATATGTATATGCAGTTTTATATATGTAATATCTGGATTTTTTTTCAGACAGGATCTGACTATGTAGACTCAACTGCCCTCAAACACACTGAAATCCACCTGCCTTTGCCTCCTGAGTTCCGGCATTAAAGGTACCTATCCGGCATTAAAGGCCCAGCAGTATGGATATATATATATCCATGTAAGAAACTTTATGATCTTCCCCCTCCTAGTGGGGTGGAGGTAATTTCACAGAATGCAATGATATCCAGTTACATCTCTATTCGAATAAACAATATACCATTAGTCTTCTTGTTTATGGATGAATAGACTTCCATTGTGTTTATATCCCATGTCTACTTATCAATCCATCTATTGGACATGTAAGCTCTTCCAGAACTTGACTGTTGTAAATACCACAGCATTAAAGTTAGATGTGGAGAGAATCACTGTAGTGTGCTGACTTATAGTCAAAACCAGAAGTGGCATATCTGAGTCATGCCCTATTTTTAGATTTTGAAGAATCTTCATATTGACTTCTGTAACGGCTGTACTTATATTTGTATGCTCCCATCATCACTTTATAAGGTTCCCTTTTTGCCAAATCCAGACCAGAATTTGTTGTCATTGGTTCTTTGATTACTAACATTAAAATATATAGTTAAGGAAACTTAATTTATGATATGAAACTCCTGTACTGTAGTCAAACATTCACAAGCCTGCATTTGTTTTTACTGGAGTGGTTAGTTTGCATAAATGACAATGCTATTATATTGCATATATATGTATATGTAACAATGTGTTTCTTTCACCCAGTTATAGCCCTGGATTGCCAAGTGGAGATCAAGTTAACATTAAATTTAATGACAAAAAATTGTTTATAACCTACTATTGCATTCTGAACAAAAGTTTCTCAAAATATTTTTAATGAGAATCCTATTTCTTATTCATCACCTCTCTATGTGAGTTTTCTTTTCCAATTGTGTTGAAATTTACATTTTTCAAAGAGATTCCTTTTCTGCTTGGATTGACTTTGCACTCAGTATAAATACTTGACTCATAGTAGGATTGTCTAAAACAGACAGGAAAATAAGGCATTCAAAGGAGTCTGCAGGTGGAAGTACTTCTTACTCATTTCTTACTGATTGGTCTGGTTTGTCTCTTCAGTGCCTGGAGCCCTGCAAGGAGCCCAGAGACCTGAAGAACCACGACTACCAAAGTTTCTGTGAGGTAAGAGAACAGCAGTTGATTTTACTACCAAATTGTGTGAGACTAGATGTTCTTTAAAGATGGATCCCATGAATGTTCTCTCAGCTTCCACCGAGGACACTGCACGGGGTTGAGATGCTTCTGTTCTGTCATTGGCCATGCTCAGGGCTTTCCGTGAAGCTTTCTCAGTCCAGCCACAAGGTGAGCCTACTCTTGTCATGCTGGGAAGTGTCGTCTGTGGAAGTACTCCCAGGGTACTAAGAACAAGGCATTGCTCTCAGGGCCCCTCCAGAGCTTCATTCAGAGTGCAGAGGAAGGGGACAGCTGCCATGAGGCACTCTCTGCTGCAGCCTGGCTTCTGCTATCCTGTGGATGGGAAAAGGTACAGCCAGCCACTGGACTCCAAATACAGAAGTCAGAGAGTGCAGGGGAGTTCTCAAGGATCCTCGGTTGAAGTTAACAGCGATGTCAGAATGAAAGCATGTCACCGGGCCTCTTTGAAAGGAAGTTAAGGCTCAGAGAGAGTTCTATCACAGATGAATGACGGGAAACAGAGTGACTGGTCTTCATCCACTGCAGCAAGCAGTTGCCACGTTTGACTTGGAAAGAATAGAAACTGTTCTGAAAATGTTACTGCAAAGTTGAGACATTAAATACTTTCACACTCACACACACACCCACATACATATATAGTTCATATCACATCTTCATGATATGATTTGATGTTCCCCTCCACCTTGGAGTTAACTAAGTAAACAGGTGGGCCATGGCAACGTGGAGAACTGGAAAGTAAAACTAGACGAGAGAGATGGAATCTCCAACACAGTGGGAAGGATAAAAGGACTGAAGTTCAATCGTATGTCTTGGAGCACAAGTCATTTATGCGAGAAATTACTGCAGGAGATTGACTTGGTCAAACACTAGGGTCAGGGGCCTATCATGCCATTTTACAAAAATGGAATCAAAATGCTTCCGGGCTGGGTAGATGTCAGAGTCCAGTTGGTAAAGGGCTTATAATTCCACCACATGGATAAAGGCAGATCTCTGAGGCTTGATGACCAGCTAAGCTCTGTTGAGTCCCAGGTTAATCAGAGATCACATTTAAAACAACTAGGTGGATAATAGCTGAGGAACAACAGCTGAATCCTTTCTCTAGATCACACACACACACACACACACACACACACACACACACACAGGCACACATGCGCACACAGAAAGACATTTCTTAATCACAACACATCCTTAGCTCAGTCTTATAGTAGTTCCCATCTTTCTGTGACAAATTTGAACATTGTTTATCCTCATACATTTACCTAACTAATCCTGTAGTCAGAAGCACTTCTGCTCAAGGACTCTCGATGATCTCTTTAGAACTCTGTCTTGAAACTGAGCAATAGCTTGCCTTGAAGGTATTTTAAAACTCCTGACAGACACCCAGGGTTATTTAGTCAATTGCTCTGTACAATCCATTGGCCATGGCTGAGCATTGTTAAATCAAACCATATGATAACTCTTCAATGTATTTCTGTACCAATCTCTGTCTGAGAATATGGGAGTGAGAGAGAATAACATATTGGTTCTATTTACCCTTAAAAGATTTGTGTAAATAGTATGGGAATATTTATTACTTAAAGGGTGTTGTTACACCTTTGAAGTCATATGTCACTTGAGGAAGTGGAATTAATGTATCAGTCATGAATCAACCTAAGTAGATTTGCAACCTAATGAGAACTTTTCTAAAAACAAAGATCATGGTAGAGTTTTAACCCAGCTAAATTTCTCCCACTTGCCCAGCAGTGTTGTACCTCACAGGACTTCAAAGTCTTCCATGGTCAGAATCACCTCCTATTGCAGGAAGGGCAGCTGTACTTTCAAAGACCAAGGCTCAATTTATTCTAAGAGAAGCCATGTCAGTTTGTGATATGTATACATCCAAATCCGGGTGTAGCCTCAGTACCCTGAATGCAGGTACCAGGGTGTTGGCTATAAGTTGTGTAAACCTGTTGGGTTGCTGATTCTCTCCTGTGAGGTGGGACTGAAACTCTAGTGCCCACGTCTATGCTTGTTTGGTGGTGTAGCATCTGTGTAGTGTAATGACTATTTTTCTGATATTGACAAGGTAAAAACCTAATTTCTTTGACCCACATATGTGGATTTGGAGGAACTGTTTTAATAACTTCCCAGGGATGGCCATATTTGATGAAAGGGCTGATGGAAAGCATATATATTAGGAAGGTGAGTTTGTGAGTTTGGCTTACAGGAACAGAGCCAGGTTGCTGAACAATGGCCATGGATATATCCAGAATGCTCAAAAATAGCAATGGTCATGTCCAGGATGATGTGAACCTTGAAGTGCTGCTCTGTCCACAAAGCTGGATGTCTCGCTTGTCCACTCTGGATTGGCTGATGTGAGGTTTCCTATAGAGTTGCTGGTATTTAGTCCTTATTGGAAGGTTACAGAATGTGGATTCCTCTTTCAGGGAAGGATAGTGGTAGCAAGGAGAGGACAGGCATGCACACCAGCAAGAAGTGATGACAGACTGGCCAAAGGAACTCTGCTTTTCCTGGGATCTTTTTATCTGACCTGCTGCCCACACTGAGGCATGTTTCCCAAACTTAATCCTCCATAGAATTATCCTGACAGATCCACTGAAAGGACTGACTTTAATTCTGAGCAGATCCACTCCCTTCTTATTCCAGATTAACCATCAACAGAGTGATTTTTGAGAGGAGTGTACTTCTGGACAAGGAGTACCTATGTGTTACCAAAAGAAATATTTCAGTCAATGATGAACAGCAAAAGGCAGGGATCAGAGCTTCCAGAACCATCACATATGGATATATGAGCACACATACATATCCTGCTTGGTGCCTACATACACACACATACCATACACTTGATATACACCACAGACACACACATACACATACACACATACAGAGAGAGAGAGAAAGAAAAAGAGAGAGAGAGAGAAACACACACACATACACACAAAACATACCACATAAAACAGGCTGTATATGTTGATAGGTTCTATGAAGGAACATAACATGAGGAAAGGGATTTGTGAGATTTGTTCACAGTCTAGGCCTCAGGTAGCCCAACAATGGCCAGGTTCATGTCCAGGATGCTGTTAACATGGTAATTATGCTTAGTCCCCAAAGCTGCATGCCTCAGCAGTCCCACACTGGAGGTGAAGGTCCAGAGGATTCCTTGGAAGCTTCTGTTCTTTACTCCATGTTGGAAGGTCACAGAATCTGGTAGGGAAGGATGGCAGCAGCTGGTAGAGGACAGGCTTAGTCACAAGCAAGAAACTATGGCAGGCAGCCAAACCACCTCTGCTTTTCCTGGTACCTCTTTCTTTTTATATAAAAAACTATGTATTATTTATTTTTCTTTTTTGTGTATGAGGTTTATGTTGGCATGTATACACATGCATCTGTGTCATGCAGTGCCTATACAGATTTGAAGAAGGCATTGTTTCCCCTGGAAATGGAGTTAGAATAAATAAGAAGTGGCCTTCAAACCCAAGGCCTCTGAAAGAGGAGTCACTACTCTTGCCCACTGAATCTTGCCCCACCTCTTATTTATTCTTTTTATTTCTATGTATGAGTTTCTGGCCTTCATCTCTGTGTATGCAGTCGGGTCATACAATGCCAAGAAAGGTCTGTAGACAGTGTAGTATTTCCCTGGAATTGGAGTTATATATAGTTCTTCCCCATGAGGGAAGGTACTGGGATTTTATCCCTGGTCTTCTGCAATAGCCTCTGGTGTTCTTTTCCACTTACCTTTCTCTCCAATTCTCCCACCTCTGACCTTTTTCTAATAGGTGCTGCTGAGGATTATGGGGGCCAGTCTGACAAATCCACTGAGAGGCCTGTCTCTTAGTTTTCAGTAGAGTCAGTCAAGGTCCCAGTCAAGATTGACTACAGGATTTCTGCCATAAACAAGGCAAGGTCAGTTCAGTTTCAAACTATTGTTATTACAAAAAATCACTAATTTCACAAAAATCTGTCAGTATAAGTACGGAGCAAGGCATTCTGTGTACACCCATAGACACATAGCTGTGAATCATGAGGGTCTCTTGCAAATTCTAGCATGTGGTCATGGGAACTGGCACAATGTAACCTCTCTAAATATTATGGTGTGCACTGCTTTCCAGACTGCTTGCTGCCTTCAAGGGTCATAAGATTTAAGCTCAACGTGATATATTTGGTGTGTGGTATATGGTGTGCTATATGGTTTATGTATTTGTGAGTGTGTGTGTGTTACAAAATGGTATGGTGTGTTGTCTATGTGTGTGTATGAAGACACCAACAACGACATGTGTATGACCTCAGGTATCCCCGTGTGCTGTTTATGGAAGTTGCAACTACTCTCTTCTGCAGATCCTCATGGGCTTAAGACTCAAGCAAATCAAAAACTCCCAAGGACAAATGGTGGTAATTAGATTAATGGTATACCATTTCTCATGGGATGAGGTGGCAGATAGGTAATCCTGGCTCAGCATTTGTCAGTATTTCAGGTGGAGGTGAATCTTGTTGCCATAAAATTATACTCCACTCAAAAATCACTGTGTGACAGTTAATCTGGAATAAGACCTGGGGTATAACTGCTTGAAAATAAAAGTCAGGTATGTAGGTGGGTCTGTAAGGGCAATTCTAGGGAGGATTCATTAACTGATGGGAGACCTGCTCCCAGAGTGGATAGCAGTGCAGATCGAAAGAATTCCCAGGAAAAGCTGGATTGCTTTGACCAGCCTGACATGGCTTCTTGCTCTATTCCTACTACAAAATCCTTCTTGGAAATAGAAATCCACATTCTGTGACCTTTCAATAAGAATTAAATATCAGCATCTCTGAGGAAACCTCAGGATGGAAGTTCCAGAGTAGGACTGCTGAGGCAGCCAGCTCTTTGGACCTAGCAGCACTATCAGGTTCAAGGCATCCTGGACATCACCATGGTCATTGTTTGGCTATGTGGCTCCTCTCCTGTAAACCAAACTCACAAATCCCCTTTCCTCATCTATATGCATTCTATCAGTCCTGTTCATGTAGGAAATTATGTCTAATACATGTGGCCACAACCCTGTTTCCTGAGTCCAGGCCAGACCTGCCCATGGGTTGTGGACCCAAAGAGTAAATACTAAGGCACTGTTCTAGGAGACAAAGGTCCCAGGAAACAAGTCATGGGGAACAACCCATTCCTTCATTTGCTGACTCAGAAACTATGGTGGCACACCTTCCTCTTTTCTTAAAGTCACACAATTAAGGGCCTCCCTCACTCTTGTCTTTTTCTATGATGTGAGTTCGAGCAAATCTTGCCCTGCATTGCAAGTTCAGACTTGTAGATCTCACAAACATGGAGGAACTATCACTCCCCAATAACTCCCAGCTTCTTGACCCCAGTTTCTGGGAGGTTCATTTCAATCTAAACCTCTTTTATGTTGTTAGTCCCTTCCAACCTGGAACTCAATGTGACTTACCCCATATCTGGTACTTTTTGATGTTCTCCCCAGAAACTGACATCCAACTTCCTCTAGCCTATCTCTGGTCCCTCTACACTTTCCATTTCCTCTCCCAGATGTCTTGGTCATTCATGACATCATGTCTGTGGGTGAACCAGATAGACACGGAGCAAATTCTTCAAGAGGAGTCAACCATCTCCATGACACTGGTGACATCACAAAGTCTCGGAAAAGCTCTCCAGGATACAATAGAATGTCCAGGGAAGGGACTGCTAATATTAAAAGAACTTATCTCTGTTTTATCTAGCTATCCCCTAGTTCCTGCAAAGGAAAAATACACTTCTTCATTTCCCTTCTACAAAGGTGCTTCTCCCATATTAAACTTTTTGTCTGAGATGCATTCCCATCTTATGTCACAACACAGAATCATGCAGTGCATTTTACTGCTGAATTTATTGGATACATTCTTTTTCTTAAAAAGTGCTTTGTAGTTTTACACAGTACCAAGCTGCTGAAAAGCATGGCACTGGATTGACATGTTCTATTGACTGACCAGGGCCTGTTTTCCAAATTCTCTAAGGCGCAGTGCAGTCTGTAGAAGAATTTCCTTCCAAGGCTTAACTTCTGTGTTGACAACTTTCTGTGGAAACCCAGGGCAGGCTCTGTGAATTCTAGGGGAATTAGTTGTGTGTGAAGAGACCTGGCTGTGCAGGTCATATTGAGCTATTGTGCTGGGGTCCTTCTCCAAGGTTCAGAGGTCCCAGTCCAGGAGGTGAGATTAGTAGTATAGAGTCAGAGAGTTTTGTCTCTCATAGCAAGCCATTCATTGTCTGGTTGAATAGGCTCATATACAGAAAGTGGAAAGAGGGATAGGAGCAAGTATAGAAACAGGCAAAGAGATTTAAGAACAAAATCATATAGAAGAGGACTGTAAATAGTGTAGGGATGCTGATTACATAAGGGTTGTTGCTACACCTTTGTGGTTCTGTTTCATGTGAGGAAGGGGGTTTATGTGGCAGTCATGAATCCTGGACTTAATACATTTTGCAACTGGAAGAGGCCTTTTCTAAAAGCAAAGAGCACCTTAGGCTTTTAACCCAGCTAACTTGTTCCTGGTTTTAAGCAGTGCTATGCCTCACTGCTAAGATTGCTATGTTAAGAATCTCATTTTGCAGGAAAAGTAGCTGTAACTTCAAAGCCCCAAGCTCAATTTCTTCTAAAACATGCCAGGCTGGCATCCAACATCTCTGCAGCAGGGATTGGTATTGTTCCAGTGCCCTGAATCGAGGTTCTGGTGTCTCAAGCCTCAGCTGCCTAACCTACTGACTCTGACTTTCTCTCCTGTGTGATGGCACAGATACTATAGTGCCCATCTCCAGGACTGATCATTGGAACACTATGTGAGATGTGCATCTTGACCTCACTGTATGGATATGGTGACTATGGGGTCTGAAATTTTCTTGGTAATAGCCTGATTGCTTTGACCCATGTGTGTGGATTTTGCAAAGCTATTTTTGTTAATTCCCAGGTTTGGATGAATGTGAGTTGACCTGGTATCCAGAGTTGACAGTCAGGAGTGGTGCCAGGGGTTATTTGGAAGCAGTGAGGCAAGTGAGAGCTTCAGGCTGTGGCTGTAACCATGGTCAGTTTGGAGCAGCTTCTGGTATTGGCAGACATTCCCAACTCCACAGAGCAGGCTCCATCTGAGGTTTGCTATGAGCTCAGGAAACAGGTTTCTGGCTGCATGTGTCAGTCAGGGTTCTCTAGATTCATATACCTGACTGAATGAATATAGATGTGGAAAGGGATTTGTGAGATTGGTTCAGACTCTAGGAATCAGGTAGCACAACGGTGGCCTTGTTCACGTCCCAGATGCCATGAACCTAATAGTCATGCTCAGTCCCCAGAGCTACATGTCATAGCAGTACCACTCTGGAGATGAAGGCTCAGAGGATTCCTGGGGAGCCCCTGCCCTTTAGTGCATTTTGGAAGGTCACAGAAGCTGGATTCCTGCAAAGGTAAGGTAGAGGTAAGGTAAAGATGGTAATAGGTAGAGGACAGGCTCATCCCCAGCAAGAAGCCATAGCAGGTGAGTCAAAGCACCTCCACTTTTCCCAGGACATCTTTCTCCTTTTAAAAAATATCTATTTTTCTTTCTTGTGTGTGATTATTATGCAGGCATGTATATCTGTGCAGCTCTGAAGAAGGCATGGAATGGAAATGGAAATAGGAACCGTTGTTAACTGCCACGTTGGTGCTGGCCATTGAACCCAGATCCTCTGCAAGAGCAGCCAGTACTCTTGACCACTAAGACATGATACAAGTCCTTATTTATTAATTATTTTATGTCTATGACTGTCTTACATGCATCTACTTAAGTACAGCCATGTTGTGCAGTTCCCACAGAGGTCAGAATAGTGTATTGAATTCTCCTGGAGTGGATACTCACCATGAGGTTTACCAAAGCAGCTCTGCTTTTCCTGAGACTTCTTTCTATCTGAGCTGCTTCCCACCTTGGGGATCCATCATTTAATCCTCCCAGAAATTACCCTGACAGACCCACACATATTCCTGTCTATTAGTATCAAATAGATCTACTCCAGATCTTATTCATGATTAATAGCCATGAAGTGACTTTTAGTAGAGTATATTTTCATGGGTAAAAGTCCCAGCTATGCAAATGTTACGCATTGGTTAGTTGTCCTGCTCTGAGGTGTCTGTTTCTCAGCTCAGAATTCACATAATGGCATTGAGTCAGACTCTGGGACTTGTGTCTCTCCCAGCAAGCCTGTTTGCTTTTTCATATGAGTCCTTTTTTGGGGTGAGACTTGGTAACTTCCCAGGCTTAGGTGAATCCGGGGTTGACCTGACATCCAGATTTGGGAATCCAGAGTATTAGGGTCTTATTGGAAGCAATGAGACTAGTGAGAGTTTCAGGTTCTGGTTGAAAATATGGTGAGGACTAAGCAGCTCTGAGATAGACAAAACAAATGAGATGACCTATTGTTTGATCGGAGGCTGACTTCACTGTTCTCCAGTGCCCAATACAGTCTGTAGAAGAATTTGCTTCCATGGTTTAATCTCTTTGTTGGCATCTCAAGAGAACACAGAACAGGCTTAGGAACTGCATGGGGAATTCATGTGTGAGGAGATCTTCTATGCAGATGTTTGTTTTGAACTATGGGGTCACAGGTAGGCATTGGGAGGTCCTACCTCCACCTGCTTCAGAGAAAGTACTAAAACACACAGTCTTCTCCAGCCTTCAGGGTTAATGAGGAGTATGTGTGCACATTTTGTAGTTGTGACCATGCCATAGAAGATTGGTTTAAGGATGAAATAAGATCGACTTCAGAAAGAAAGTACTAAGGCAGCTCTGGTTAGTTCCACTTTGCATTCATCTCACCTCCCCTTCAGTAGCTCATCTTCCTGATATCCAGAATACTACCAGAGAAAAGGAGTCAAAGACTGCTGCAAGCTCAGAGGTTTTCAGGTATCTGCAGTGATAAGGTTGAGTACAGAGGGAGTGGGAGGTGACAGTGTAAGTGAGCAGGAATCCAAAACACTTGTGATTTTGAAAAAGTTGAAGTGGGGACTGCTGTGTCAAATCAAGGTTTCTGAATGATGAAATGGCCAGATAGGATTAGAGCTCCTTCTCTTCCCTGGGGTGAACAGTCATTGTCCCTGGATGACAGGCATCAACCTCTGTCTTCTGTCTCACTAGTCTTTTATTCTATTCTCATTTCCTACTGCCATTTCTTTCCATCTTTTCCTAATCTTGGTTCAGCTAACCTTGTAAATTTTGACCTGGAGTCTGTTCTTGGAGAGATTCTTAATAGCCAAGGATTTGTTGGCTACATCTCAGTTCAGGGGAAATCTCAACTCTGTGCTGAGGTGTAGTGGGAATGGGACTTTGTCAGTGCTGCCCATGATGTCTTCTGCATGTCCTCGGGTGGAGTGAGTCATCTGAAACACTCAGGATTTACTGTGTGTAGCACTAAGTAAACTGCTGTCATTCTAAACTTACTCAGTCTGTAATAAAATCAGTCACATGGAAGATTGGGAGAATGAGGACTTGCAGAATGCAAATTGGGAAAATGAGGACTTGCAGAATGCAAATAGTACAGGCCTTCAGAAGCCATGCAGCATCCCTCAGAGAAATGAACAATTACCTGGTGACTCAGTGATTCCAGAAAAGCATAGAACCTGTCTACAGAAACCAGGACACAATTGTTATATTCTAGGTACATGGCTGCTCTGCCTAACCACCCTCACCAATCTCACATCATAACATGCCCTGTGGATCTTCCTGGTGTACCTGTGTGCCTGAGGTGACTTATCTCTCTTCTCCTCATTCATCCTGACTTAGTTCCCAGTAGCACTTCATTTTTTATAAGGATATGTAAATGCACTCCACAAAGAATAGACGTTTTTAGTCAAGGTTTGGAAAGTGAGGGTTCAGTTCCCAGAGCCCAAGAGAATGTGAGAATTCACTTGAAGCACAAATATTTATCTCTGTTTTGACAGATGCATGTGCTGAGGGGTTTCCAGTGTGTCTGCAGAAAGGCTCCTGGAAGGCCAGCTTGACTTTTGGTGAATGGCGGCTTTCCAGTTAGTAGGGAGGCAAGGGCTCTTCCTTTAATTTCATTAGTCTGTTCCCTGATATGTTTCAGGACATAATGTTCACAGGAAATAATATTTCATTATATCACAGTGGACCTTTGACACCCTTTGATGATGTCACCAGTCTTGTGGTTACAGTGACTTCTCTTAGAAGTTGGCACAGTGCCTACAAGGTGGACCCATAGGTTGTCCAGAGTCGTCAGTGTATTGAGAAAGAGAATGGAGAACACAGAGAGACGAGAGGGAGGAAACTGACCTTCAGTTTCTAGGGAAAGCATCAAGAAGGAAATGGTCCTGGGGAAGGCTCAGTCAGTTCTAGCAGGAAATGAGGCTGCTTCCTGGAGTTTCAAATGGGACTCTGAAGCTGGGAGTCTCTGGGGAATGATGGGTCTTCCTTGCTTGTCTTGAGAGTCAAGCATTTCTCAAAAGGAGTTTGACTGAAACTGACAAGAGTGATACTCCTGAGAAAGCCTGGTTGGACTAAGTGTGTGTTAAAATGGGAACAGGGGACAGGGAGAGACTCAGTGATGTCCCCAAAGACCACAGCGGGGTATGCCACCTAAGTTTCTGAGTCAGGAGAAGTGAGAACAGGTTGTGCTCCATGTCTTTTTTCCTGGGACCCTGTCTCTCCTCCTTAGAAACACATACCTGTCCTGTGGTTCCCCTGTTTATAGTCTATGGACTGGTCTGCCACTGCTGAGTTCATTCTTTGTTAGTTTGTTAAGCACATGGGAACCTCTGATTAGTCATAGTTGGGTTTGTGGACTTTGGCAGAAAACTGTGGCGCAGGATTCATAAGGCCAGGTTAGCGAACCTACTGCCAGGGCTGTTCTCAGGGTTGCTGGTCTCACCTTGTTTTTCATGTCTCCTGTATGCTCATACCTTGACACAGATGATAGGGTTTGTGGATAACAGGAGCCTCTCTTCTTTAGTATGCAGTGTAGTGTAGTGCTTGAGATCTTGATTGTCCTGGCACAGTCTGGTCCCTTTTGGGGACAATATCCTACTCTCTTGCCTCTTAGGTGCTGGTTGCTCACAGGTGAGTCCAATTCAGTCCTGATGAGTAGTTAGGGGGCTAATGAGATGAAGATGGGGCCCAGTATAGACATAAGCCTTCATGCTACATGCTGGAAAGAGTAGCACCCACTTGTCTGGGTGTCCTGCTGGCCTATGTACTCCCAATGGAACCCTAAGATAGAATCCATGAATGAGTAGGTCTGATGGTCCTGCATGTGTCCTGCTTCCTCCTTTTCCTCCCTCCAGTTTCCCACAAAGCCACTGATGCATCTCTCTGCTGCTTCAGCTCCATTTGGATCTGGTCACTTCTTACTGTTAAACACAGAGTGCAGGTTTCTAGTTAGATGTTTTCTCTTGAAGTCAGGCCCAATCTGGAAACCCGAGGACTCACCTACATCACATCTGTTGTGAGGGCCATTTTCTAATGAGCATGGCTGTGCTAGGTTATGCTGACCCTTTTCCAGTGGGACTGCAATATGGGACCACGCTCATTTCTAGGCCTCATGGGAGAGGATGGGGACGTGGTTTATAGATCTGCTCTTCTGTTTATTGTATAAATTATAAGCTTGCTCTCTTTCTGTGGTCTCTGTTTGAACATTATGTTTCT
The DNA here is from genome assembly GCA_035773235.1 of Eospalax fontanierii. Taxonomy (NCBI): domain Eukaryota; kingdom Metazoa; phylum Chordata; class Mammalia; order Rodentia; family Spalacidae; genus Eospalax; species Eospalax fontanierii. Next base: position 1,826,772 of record JAJHUQ010000048.1, on the reverse strand, counting down.
CTTTGTTCAGCTCCAGTGCTATTTCACTATTCATAGTGATTTGTTTTTTATCTGTCCACAGGGACCACTGGTGAGTCAGCATCCCCAGCACAACTCCTCACTGATCACTCAGTGAAGAAGAACCTGAGAAACCTGACCACTCAGGTACGGCTGATCACCTGAGAGAGAGAGATGAACTGTACAATCACCTGGGCCTTGTCACCAATGGGGACATCTTGGACAAAAGGTAGTGATCGTTCTCTGCTTGCCAATGACTGTATTGACCTATTGTGGCACCCCCAGCTTCTTCCCTTTAGTTCTCTGATTTCAGGTTGCTGCATGTTCTAGTTTGCCTCTCCATTGCTGTGACAAAACACTCAGCAATACCAACTTGGAAAAGGAGGTGTTTATTTTCTTTATATCTCCCAGGTTCATCACTGAGGGATCCCAAGACAGGAAGTCAGGGGAGAAACCTGGAGGTGGGAGGTGAAATACAGGGCATGGATGACTGCTGCTAACCGGCTTGCAGCCCTGGTACCACACTCAGCCTGCTTCCTTATACAATACCGAACAATCACCCCATGAGTGGAACTGCCCACAGCAGGCTAGGCCCTCCCATATCAGTCAAACAAAATATCCCACAGACATGGCCACAGGCCACTGCAATGGAGGTAATTCCACAACTGAGGCTTCCTCAACTGAGGTGTGTCAAATTGACAACTAACGGTATCCAGTACTGCACCTCCAGATTGTCCACTGCCCAAATTCATGTTCTAAATGCTTCCCAGAGGCAGAACCTGAATCCTGGGCAAGAATGAGATGGTGACTCAGGCTTTTCTGCTTCCTCCATGTGAAATCCAGAATGTGGCTTGAGTCACAGAGCTGTGGGGACTGAATCTGTGAGTGACCATCCTTGAGGTGCTGTAAATTTCATGAAAGGCTAGAGTTTTGTGATTATGTGGTAAGTCCTTATATTGCCAGACAGGTGATTGTGTGGTAGGTGGTCCTGGTAGCAGTTGGCAGGGTCTGGTCCCACTTGGTGCCTCTTATGAGGCATATGGGTCCTCACTGCTCCAGTCCTGTTCTTTTTACTCTGACACAATAGTTCTCTTGTACTCTTTTTCTATCTCTGTCCTCATTTTATTTTGTTCTGTGTCTCTGTTTTGCTATCTTTCTGTCTGTATGATTTTCTATCTTTATGTTCAGTGAAGATGGTGATGGTAGAGATGTATGGACGTGATGATCTTGAGGACAAAGAGGTCTGTGTTTGGTTCTGGTGTCCAGGAGTGGAGTGCCCTGGCATGGGAGCCATACTTTGAGTAGTACTGTCTGGTCCAGTCTGCTCTCCTGGCTGCACATTGGAATCCTGTTGGGAGTTTATAATGCTGCCCACATGTTGCGTCTCACCCTCAGAAATGCTGGCCATTGGTGTGATGGGGTCCTAAGTCAGTTTAATTCTGGAGCCCTTTGTTCTTGGGGTGCTTTCTCCTAGTGTCAGGCTCTACCAAAGTCTGAATACTCATGCTGAGAGGCTGAAGATGGACCACATGCAGTTCATGTCTGACCTGGAGAACTGAAAGAAAGAACACGCCAATGCCTTAGAAAAGTTCAACGAGATGGTGAAAAAGACTGGTTTCCTCAGATGAGTGCCAGGTTCAGCAGGGACTTCAGCACTTTGGGGCTCTGATTTTAGTTTTTTTTCTGCTTGTTAGCAAGAAGCCTGCCTTCTGTGGGAGTACTTGTCCCTTTAGACTAAGTGGTCCTAATGTGACAGCGACTATTAGTCCTTCCTGTCATCTTGCCTGTGGATAGAAGAGCAATTTTTACCATGATGCAGAAGATCAGGTATCTCTGGGGTTCTTGTTTCTGGATGGGGCTTTACTGAGTGTGTGGTCATGGGACCAGTAGATGGGTGCGCTGTCCTGGTGTTTTCTTTCCTCCTTAGAGACTGTTTGCTCTCTACCTTCTCATGAGCTTCAGACCTCATTATATATAAGCATAGCTGGGGTCCATCTGTTTTTCTAGGATTTATGTATCCTTTTGGGTATTAGGATTTTCAGGTGTAATTTTAATTTGGAATTTGACTGCTTACTAATTTAAGCCTTTCTGCCTGCCACCCAATTTAATGTACTCTACTGTATAATAATAAGACATCTAAAGTTTAATTCATGTACCAAATGTGGACCATCCACTGGGGCCTGTTTAATCTACCAGGATTTTCACCCTTAAACAAGGCTGCCTCTCTTCCTACCCAAGGCCATAAATTGCCAATAATTTTTTACAGAAGGTTGGGGAGTCTTATCCAGTTCCCCCATCTATGCTGGAATTTTGTCTGGTTTGAGCTTACAGGGGACTTATGTATGCTCTCAGCTTTGCTGTGAGTTCATCTTTTTAATGGACCATGAGTATGGAAAACGGTATTTTCTTGAGGTCATCCAGCAGCTCTGGCTCTTTCCGTTTTTTCACTGCTTCTTCTACAATGATCCAAGAGTCCTGGGAGGTAGAAGTTGGATATAGTGTCATTTTCAGGTATAAGTGATCTGAAGTCTCTTTTCTCTGTACATTGGGTAGTTGTTTTTTTCTTTGTCAGTCTTATGCACAACAAACTTCTCTGTTAAGAGCTGAGAGATTTGTAAATATATGGGTTTAGCAAAAACTCAGGAAGATTCAGTTTAATATATTTCTGAATAAACTAATATTGGACTCTCCTCTGCCCTGTGACCTATCTAGCCTTGGGCTTCTAAGCCTATCTGTCAGGCCTTGAATTAAATGTGCTGTGTGCTGTTAAGATGGCACCTAGAGGAAGTGAAACCAAACCAGAAGGCATCAAGAGATAAACAAGGATTCTGGGAAATGGGGAACTTACAAAGAAATGAAACTTATGTAGAATTCCCCTCCCCTGTATGCCAATAAAGCATTCTTTTTCCTCTGTAGTGATTGGTAGGTTTGCTTGCCTGTGTAAATGCCCATGTAACCACCCACATTTATGCTATACAAGGCTTGAAAATAACATGATGTAATAGGCTATTAAGAAATAGGGACGTATGCCTGCTTGGGAGCAGAACTGTATATAAGAGCACGCTTGAGTACTGTAAAGTGATTTTCCAGAAAGGTACAGTAAAAACAGTAAAGAGCTGCAACACCAGAAGAAGCCAGCTATAGACTCTTCTTGGCCCAATGAGGGTCCTAGTTTCGCCTTTAGGATCTCCGCCACATAGAGCCGGGGATCTGGGTTGGGGCAAGCCACGCACCCAATCTCTCCAGAGCTCCTCTCCCCATGGGCGGGGGACAGGGGTAATCACCCGTTTATGCTGCGCCCATCATGACAGCCACGAGGGAACAGATATCCATGTCAGGTATGGACTCCATCTCGTGATTTTGAATCCAGTTAGACAGTGTTTGGTTACTCCCATGATACACATGCCACTGTTGCATCTCTGAATCAATATGGAAGTTTAAAAAATAAAAAGTAAGCTTCTTTTCTTTCCATGCAAAGAAAATTCATAATTTCAAGTCTGCTTGGATATATGGAGAACACTTCACATGTTATTTCTTACAACACAGAATCATGCAGTGAGACATTGGTGGCATGTTTCTTTAAAAAAATTATTTTATGTATATGAGTGTATTTCCTACATGTTCATCAGTGTACCTGTGTCATGCAATGCTCATGTAGATCAAAATAGGGTGCTGGATCCCCTGGAACTGGAGTTACTACAGTTGTTAGCTGCCATGTAGGCGCTTGGAATCTAACAGTACTTCTCCGGAAAACGAGTTAACCTCTGAGCCACGTCTCCAGCCCAACATGTTGTTTTTAATATAAAATGTGTACCCTGTATTATGTGTGTCACTCTGTCATAGGACAAATCTGCAAACAATCACTATAGTGGATTCAGCTGACCTCTTATTGACTGACCTGGTACTGTTTTCAGTGTTCTCCACTGTGCACTGTATTCAGCCTAAAAGCTGCTTACATGGGTTATTTTCTTTCCCGGATGCTTCCAAGGTCCTCTGTCAAGGTCCCAAGACTGGCTTGGGGTGGCAATCCTGGGTGAATTGACTTTGAGCTGTCAGAAGGCTTTGTGAGGAGTCATCCACCTAGGGGAATTGTTCTTTGTGGCCTCTAGCCTCTCTGTGGGTAGGCTATTAGACACCTGGAGGAATCACTGAGTTTCAGGATGCAAAATTTCCTAGAGGAGAAATGCATTTAGGCCACAGTGTTACCAAGGAAACAGGTTGCTTAGGAGGTTCTTACTTTCATGAAGAAAACAATTTACAACAAGACTGGGAAGCTCTAGGGCAGTTTTAAGAAAAATGGCCATTTAGGCAAGCTGCAAATCTCAGCAGCCAAGACAGAGATGGAGAAAACTTTACACTTTTATGTTAGGCATGGAACAGAAATATACACAGTTTATCAAGACAGGAAAAGCATTCCCAAGTGTAGGTTGGGCTAATGGGCTGAGGAAAAAAATCTCAAAACCTCAGAACCCATAGTGAATGGCCTTTATAGTCTTTGTCCAATGCCCTGCACAGCCATGCTCTGTCCAGTGCTGAAGTCCAGGTAAATCAGGGTTGTCAGTCTTCTATTGTAAGATGGTTTCTTTCATGTGTTAATCTTGATGTAGTTTGTCCAGTTTCTGCTCTCTTCTTACAAAGGATGAGGGCCCTGACTGGGGTTATGAGTTCTGCAGGCAGCAAGGAGAAACATACCCACTTGCCTACCCCACTTGCCTCAGAGAAGGTGATATAACAATGCAGTGTCTTCTGGGTTCAAGTGGGATGTGTGTATATGTGTGTGCATGCGTGTGTGTGTGTGTATGCCCGGGGGTGTGCATTTAGTGATGTGTGTGTGTATGTATGTGGCATGTGGTGATGTCAGTACATGTGTGTGTGTGTGTTTGAAAGTGGGTGTATCAATGTGCATGCGGATGTATGTGTGCACCTGTCAGTGGAACTGAGACAGACTTCTGTGACAAAGTAGTATGACATCTCTAGTAATTCAACCCTTCTCCCCTGTAGAGACTCACTATATTCACAGAGCTCTGGGGGAAAAAAAGGACCCCAAAACACTCAGGGTATTGTAGGTGTTTACAGAGCCAAAATTATTTAGCTTCCAAGAAATCCTTTGATTGAATACAAAGCACTTGCATTTATAGAATACAGTAAGGAGGAAAGGTAATATTGTAGCTAATGATCCCTGCTGAGGGATAGGGATGACCAGTGAGGGTTTGAGCTCCTGTTCTGCCCTAGGGAAAAGGGAGACTATCTCTGGATTGTCAGGTGTTACCCTCTGTCTTCTGTTCCATCACATTTTGTTTGTTGCCTTCCTCATTTCCTGCTACCTTTCCTTTCCACCACTGCCTAATCTTGACACTGTGTGGGGTTTGGCCTGGATTCTCACTTATAAGGAAAAGTTCTGGTGCATCTTAATCAGGGGCAGTCCCACTTGTATGCTGAGGTGTAGGAAAGGGCTTTGTCAGTGCTGACTTTGTCTCCTGCTCCTCATGAGGTGAAAAGATGCCACATCAAAAGCACCCAGCAGGTGCTATGTGGAACACTAGGTAAACTGCTGTCATTATAAACTTGTTCACTCTGGGCTAACATCCACTTCATGGAAAATGAGGAGTAATGACAACCTTCAGAAGTGCTGGCAATGATGTAAACAATGTAGGCCTGTGGAAGCCATGTAGCAATTCCTCAGAGAAATCTACAGTTACCAGGGAAGCCATGATCCCAGGACAGGAAGAACCTCTCCACACAGAAACGAGGAGGCAGCAGGGTTGTGGTAGTGTTCTTCACAGCAGCCCCAATGTGGAAAGAGGTCCTTAAACCTGGAGAATGAATAAGTAAATGATGTCTAACCTTTGATACAGGATGATGGTTCAGTATAAATGATACATGTCAATATTTACAAAAATGCCTACTTACCTTTACTGTTACTGAAACCAAATCCTGTCAGAGTCTCTCACAGGGAGAAAAGGTTGGTTGTGTTCAGGATGGTTGAGCTGTCATGGTTTCCTGGGATCATTGGTCCGATGTCTGAGGCAGAACAGTGTTAAAGGAGTTCCTTTTGGAGGAAGGTCTCACCTATGGCAGCTAAGAAGCTATGATGGACGCTGTTTCCACACCGTCCTGTATACGTGTGCTGGGGACCCAAGCTTGAAAGACAGGGCCTGGAATTGATGAGTAGGTTTGGCTGGTTGGCCAGGGATCTATCTATATGCTCATGCTGTGCACTGGAATAGCAATTCTGTATCCACCTGGCTTTATTATTTTTATGTCGTGGTTTCTGGAGGTGGAAATCTGGTTTCTGTGCGTACAAGGCAAGCAGTCAAGGACAGACCTATGTCCACTGCCCACTGTTTTGTTTTCTCCTCTAAGAAAGTTGACTCTCTTTTTTCAAGGTGATTTCCTGTTTTATTAGCCATAGCAGAGAAAGTAACAAGGTACTGAAACTTGGTGGCTTTTTCTGTCTCTGTCTTTCTGTGTGTATGTGTGTGTGTGTGTGTGTGTATTACAGAATTCTGTCTCTTACTATCCGTACAAGCATCTCCCTCTGTGGTAGCCACTTACTACTAGATGTGAATATTGATTAGGCTTCATTTTAATTTGGACATGAGTGTTAGAGATGAGAATTCGACTCCTCTCTTGCCCAGTCTCTAATGTGTTCTTTGCTTTTGAATGGAAAGTGCTCTCTGGGTATAATAGTTGCAGTCATCAGATTGAACCCAAATGGGCATCTATGCTGCAAGAATAATCAGAGCCTTCCCTAAACATTTCTCAGGCCAGGTTATCCATGATCCTTCACCCTTGAGGGATAGAGAAGGACTTCAGTCCAAAGATCACGTTGACTGTCCAGGACAGAGTAGGAGAGAACAGCTCCACAACTGACTTAGCAAGTCTCACTGTGTCTGTGTCTCAGGTGCATTCCTCCCATAGCCTTGAAAAAGTCAAGCAGGAGCTGGATCAGATCAAAGTCGAGGGCAAGAAACTCCTCCTGCAGATGGAGCAGCTGAAAGCTGGAATTCTGATCATGCAAGGTAAGTATTTAAGGCCATAACCAAAAGCATGACATTTGAGGGTGTACTTTTCTTGACTTTGTAGATTCCTGTAGGGTATGATTTGATCTATCCTGTAATCCTTCTCTTCTGATTGCTTTTCCTTTTTTCTACAGCTGGATAATACAGAAAATAGGATGGAAAGCAGAGTTGTGGAAGGCAGTATTTCAAAATCATTCAGAGGCAGCATGGTGTCTGATATTCAGTACAAAGTGGTTGACACCTGCACCTCATAGAAGAAAGCTAAGTCTAGCTAAGTACAGAGAAAGGAAGATGCATGGGAATCAGGGGCATGTGGAGAGTTCAACAACCGGACAATGACAGGATACAACCCTGGGAAGCATGGCATGCTGGAAACAAGTAAAGGTGTGAAATTGCTGACCTGCCTCCAGAGCTGCCCTGCAGCTGATGAGGTTCAACATGAACCTCACAGCAAAATAGCAGGTCCATGATAGGTTTGGGTTTCCACAATATTGTTTTCTACTTTTTGATATTTTTATAGAAAAATTCAACTTATAAGAACCCACATATTGTATTCTCCATGCAGTCCTGATTCCCAGGAATAATAATCATACTGGACTTTAAGTGATTACTCTTAAAGGTAAAGATGGCAAGTGGCATGATTTTGTGGTGATGGTATATACCAAAGAAGCAAGTTTGATAAAGATTTTAAGTGATATTATTTTTGAAGTTGTGTAATCCTAAAACAGAGATCATGAGTTATTGTGGATATGTACCTACATAGAAACTTAAACGGAATCTAACAGGTTTATGAATCAGTAGGTGTCTCCTGATAGCACCCTTGGTCAACTGGAGGCTGGTAACATTTTAGTTTTTCAAATACATGACCTTAAAATAGTGGAAAATAATTTTTCAGAGAGCTGTACTACCACATCAATGTCATATTCTGAAATAAAACAATTTCCAAAACCTCTGAATTTGGAGGTTGAAGCACTAAATTATATCAGCCTGCAAAAATAGCGGTGCAGTGGCTCAACATGGCCCCAGTGTTGCTTCAGATTTCAAGCATCAAGATTAAATGGATACTCAGGTAATTCTTAGACATAATCGTGAAGGTATTTTAAGAATCTTCTATAATTCCTCAATGCAATACAACCTAATATTTTGCTACAAACTGCTTGACTTGAAAAGCACAGACTTTGAGTATGGGTAGTGATTTAAGTGCATATGGTTCAGTATCAAGTTTGGGAAAGAGGATATATCTTTATATCCAGATAAGTCTGGCTGTTCTTAGAACTGTAAAGAAGGTGAAATAGTTGTGGAACTCTGTAAGAAAGCATCAGGCATACATTAGCTGCTGGAAACTGTGAACTACAAAAATTACTGATCCTCATTGGTAGGATGAACTATTAGCAGTTTATCTTCTAACAGGAATGGAAAGATGGAACAGAGAAATTCCCTGGGCCCAGATATAAAATAGAGCTGCTAATCACAGTGGTGCACGTCCATACAGAGTTATGTGGGATGTGTGGAATTCCCATGTTGATGAGAATGCACAAGGGAGGGTATTTCAGATAAGTACTGAAGCACATCCAGAAAAGGAGTTTAAATTTCCCCTTGTCAGGAATGATAACCTCCCTCTGTAGGAGCCTTAGCTCCTGTCTCCATTGCTTCCTTCCTCCCTCCCAAAGGAAAATTTCAATTCCATAGTAGTTGTGAATTTGCTTAAGGGCATGCTAGCTGTAGATGTCCTTTATCAACACAGAAGTGGGGAAGCCCTCCAATTTCATTCTAACTCATTTGGTGCCTACCATGTCTATCAGATCTTCTTGTAATGTGTATTTGAACTCTGGGCACATATGAAGATAATATGACAGTGAGACTCATAGATCATTTCCCTACATTATGTTATTAACAGGGTAGTATTTCTCATTGGCTTGTACATTTTATACTACATCCCTATAAATCACATCATCAGGAAAATGGCTCAGAATTAATGTGAGTAGATTTATTCCTGTTCTGTCTCTTGTATCATTGGCTCTCTGGAGCTAAGATGCAGATTGTTCTGGAGGACCAGGAATACCTCCACTCTAGTGCTCTCTCTATATCAGCAGCAAGCTTTCCACCATTCCCCCAATAGGGAACCCAACAAGGAATCCAAGGGTAGACTCTGTGTGTCTCCCTGAACTATGCTGTGTCTTGTCTTCCCACCCAACAAAGTTAGTTGTGAAGGGGATACAGTCTTGGAGAGGTGGACCTGCCTGCCTGACAGAGTCTTTCCTCTTGGTTGGTTCTTGCCTATTGGTCCACAAGATCCTCTAAGCCCAAAGTAGGATTTGGTGAGGTGCTGAGGCTTGAGATTATCTGTAATCTGGCCCAGGTCCCACATCAGTCAAGTCCAAGCAAGCACTACAAGTATGTAAAAATCCCAAGCCAGAGTTCTTCCTCCTAATAGTTGTTTCTGTGGACTTATTGTTGCATGGATTTGCCCAGCAAATGTGGTAGGGAGGGCTCTAAGTACAGCTCATGCATTGTGTCTGTACCTCCATCCTCCTCCTGCTTATCCCTCCTTTTCTGTCTCTATATCTAAATGTATACATGCACAAGTACCCCTATCCCCACTCCCACATGCACACACAGAGAAAGAGACCCTGGCTTTAATTCCAGACACCCAACCAGTGGTGGAACAAGAGTGTAACTGGAGGGACAGGGATAAAGAAGGTCAAGAGAAATAAAAAGGAGCACAGATTGGAGAGGATGAAATCCAGTTAGGGGAGGGAATGGGAAAGGACCAGACATAAATTCCCAGATGAGACCAGGACTATTCCTGCCACTTGAAGCTGGGTGTTGGGTCCTTCACATCCTCCCCATCCTCTTCACTACTGCCCCCTTTGTAGTCCTGGAAGAGTCAGTTGTCCTCCTCTCCACTTGGAATTTTCTCCTCCTCCTGGACTTTGTGGACCAGCATATTGTAGTCCAGTGTTAGCTCTCACTGCACATACTTTTCTTTGTATGTTTATTTCTCTAGGTCTCTTTGTTAGCACAAACACAGAACATAGTGACTACTGACTTGCTACATGTAGAATCAACAGCATGCTATACAACCCAGCATCTGCAGCAAGAGAGATGATTCTATGGTTAAGAGCACTGGCTGCTTTTTAAGAGTTCCCAGAACCAGCTGAACATGGTGGACAATAACTGTCTGTAACTCCAGTTACAGGGGCTTGCTCAAACATTCCCTTCTGAACTCGGTGGGCATTAGATAACATGAGTACATATATCTAAATGTAGGCAACACATTTATACACCTAAAATTTAAAAAAAAAATTTTTTTCTAGTTTGCTTTTGCATTGCTGTGACAAAATCCCTGACCAATATCAGCTTGGGGAGGAAAGGGTTTATTTGGTTTACATCTCTTGGGTCACACAGTTCTTCACTCAGGGCAGAAACCTAGAGGCAGGACCTGAAGAACAGGCCATGGAGGAATAGTGCTTACTGACTTGCTCCCTTGGGCCAGGCTCAGCCTGCTTTCTTAAACAATACAGAACAACCTGCCCAGGGGTGTTACCACCCACAGTGGGGCTGGGCCCTCTCACATCACACATCCCATAACAGTCAAGAAAATACTCCACAGATTTGGTCACAGGTCAGTCCAAAGGAGTCCATTCCTAAACTGAGGGTCTCTCGACCAAGGTATGTCAAGTTGCTGCTCAAGCTATCCAGTAGAATATTAGAAACAAACAAACAAACAAACCTAGCACCTTATAAGACCTGAACAGTAGCTGGGATAGGTAATGTGCAGCCCCCTTCTGTCCTTAGACTCCATGCAAGCCTGTAAACCTTCTGAGTGTTCTGATAGGGCTGTGCTCATCTACTAGGGCAGTGGTGAACCTGCCCTATGCCTCAGCCAGTTGATGTTTGGAGCTGGGTCTCAAATTCTTAGTCAAATGTTCCTTTCTGTGTGTGAGCTGCTCTCTGACTCCAGTTCTTATTCATTAGAGATTCTAAGTCATCATACTGGAATCCTGATGAACATCAGACCTGAACTTTAAGTTGTGGGTCCCACATGAGGCCTCTGATCTTCAGTACAAATGAATTCACATCCTCCTTGTCACACAGTTTAGTAAAAATGTCACCAATTCTGACTTTGTCTGCTTGTCCTTGTCTGTTGCTGCCCACACCTGTGCTACAGACCAGCTATTCTCTGTGAGTCCTAAAGAATTTTTAGGATGAAGGTGTTTTTAGGATTGGGTTGAACAGTTCTATGGAACCAACTTCAGTTCACCAAATGATTATTATATGTAACATGTGGACAAGGCTCAAAGAGAAAGAAAACTGAACATAAGTGAGATATGAAATCACCTTTAAGGACAGTTCAGAAAGGTACACTTTAGATCTTGTTTCTCTTTTAAAAAATATTTTCAGTATTTTTATTTTATGTGTATCACTGTATTGCCTGCTTGTTTATGAGGGCATCTGTGTTGTGTAATGCCCAGAGGGGACATCGGGGGTGTCTGTTCTCTTGGAACTGGGGGCTCATGCTGGTTCTCAGCCGCTATGTGGGTACTGGGAATCAAACTCGTATCCTCTACACCTGGTGGTCTTAACTCTCCAGACCACCTTTTGGAAGTTTTAACACAAACACAAGGATAAATACACAACGGTTTTAAGAGTCACATAACTATACCTGAAGCCTCTTCCTCCTTCTTCATGCTGGCCTTCAGCAATCTCCCAGTATCACTCTACTCACCATTCTGGTCAGGCTCCACCCAGGTGACTCCTTCTTCAGCCCTGGCTCCCCCAGTAATCCCATGTGTCTGGTGCAGCTGCTTGTCGAAGTTCTTCAGCCAGGCAGAGGGACAGGTGGACGAGAAATGCAGGATTCATGGGAGTAGGGGGGAAACTACAGCTTCAACTGGGCCTACAAGGTAGGCTGTGAGGAGCTTTACACTATGCCTCACTGAAAATGGCAACCGCCTCCCCACTTCTTCTTCCCCCCTTTTCCCCATGGCACCCATCCCTGGAACCACACTGCCATCCTGCCCCTCTCAGGACCACCCACTCACACAGGAGCCCTGATCCAGGCTTAGCTCCTCCCCCACCCCCTTCTCAGCCAACCTGTTAGAGAATAGCTATCTAGATGGGTTAGACTAGAAGTTCTCCAGTTTATGTGTTGAAAGACCCACATTTCCAGTTTCACTGGTCAATCACTTGATCATAGGACCACCCTTAGGAAGGAGGGTTCAATCTAAGTTATACTAAATAGATGGGCGAAATACAGAGTGTGTTAATAAGTGTTAATAAGGCAGTGAACTTTTCGTGCCTAGAATCCTGCTTTTCTTACCTGTTCAACCCCATCACACAGGCCTTCAGCATCATGAGCAGACTCCTGGACTCTGAACAGGGCTGGCTTCAGACATTGTGGCCCTTCACACACTCAGGCCTCTTCCAGGCAGGCAGACCTGTCCTAGACCTTCTGACTTGCCCAACTCCTGGGGGATCCACTCAATCCCAAGGGTCAATCAAACTCCACCCATGTGACCTCTTAACCTGGAGGTACCGTGTCAGGGGTGGGGCTACTGGGCGGAAGGTGGGGCCAGCTTACCGCATCCTGGTGCACACTTCCACCTCCCTGGTCATTCCTTAGATCTGGTCTCCAGACCTCAGGAGCTCAGCTGGCTCCAAGGACACAAGAATGTGGGTAATGGATTAGCCGAAGAGCATGGAGCCCTTCGTCCCCATGACTGGGGCACAAAGGCGCCATAGACCACAGAGTCCAAGAAGATACTCTGAGCCAGAACCTACCCGGCAGCCAAGGCCAGATAACAGGTCTGGGCATTTGCTGGGGTACAGGGTGGCATAGCCCTAAGTACAAAGCCAGACTGTGGACATGCAGGAGTCTGTAGGTACCCTGAAAATACAGCCAGGAGATGGTGAGGAACCAGGCTGGAGTGGGAAGGGCTTCAGGTGTGGTTATTTCACTTTAGTAAGTATTTTACTATATTTTATGTGTGTGAATGTATTGCCCACATATGTGTAAGGGCACCCATGTCATGCAGTGCTTTAGGAGATAAGAAGAAGACATCTGTGATACCCTACATGAATAGGTTAAAAGCTTACATTTTTGCTATTTGTGTGAACTTAGAGTTGCCTGTGTATTCTTGCTCAGCCCCTCTTAGGTCATACTCAGGAAGAAGATAACTCATGAATTCCAGGAACCCGCCTGACCAATCATCCCAAAACACCTTAACCCAGGAGGGAAAGTTGTAAGTAATTAACTGCTTAATCTGCTTCTGTGTAATGGTAACAGTAATGTGATAGGGAAATTTTTAACTACTGTAAAATATCTGATTCTTTAAAATGTGATTCTTTAAAAAATAGTTAAATTGTAACTCGTTGTTTTAAAAGTTTATTTATGAGCTCACACTTGCTCTCAAGTCAAGTGGTCCATCTGAATTAAAATGCCTTGCTACTTCAACCACATGTTATTACATATTTTATCATGACCCATAACATTTTGGAGATCCCACTGAGATACCTGGCAAGTAGCTGTGACAGGCACGATTTGGGGACCAGCTATTTTATGGTAGACACATTTCTGTTCTTAAAGAACCATTGGGTACTCTCAAAAATAAGAAAATGACTATACAAGGAGCAAAAGGAAATCACCAGTCCTACCCATATAACAAGGCTCACATTACTGACTGGGCTATAGGAACTATAACCCATTTATTTCTCTTGATACCTGATTTTTCCTACCCACTCCTGAAAAGGGACCTCTTAAGCAAACCAAAGACCAATATAGCCTTTACAGGGGAATCTGTAGACTTGGCATTGCACTGTCCTCATCACCTGCCCCCTATCTAAGGAGTACCTATAACAAGACAGGCTCCGAGATGAACTTCCACCACAAAAATCCAATATACTCCTGGAGAAATGGAAAAAGGTTATTCCAGGGGTTTGGGCAGAGTCAGACCCACCTGACTTAGCCAGGAATCAGCCTCCTTTGATAATTCAGTTGCTTAGTACTGCTATTCCAGTATGAGTAAGACAGTGTCCAATTAGCTTATGGGCAAGGCTGGGGATCGCTAAGCACATCAACAGACTCAGAGATGCAGGGATCATTATTCCCTATGGAACACACCATTGTTCCCATGCCCAATCAGAAAACTTTGGAATTCAGACCAGTGCAAGACCTCAGGGACGTCAACAAGTGGATAGAGATAGTTCATTTTACTGTGCCCAACCCCTGCACTCTCCTTAGCGAGTTGGGACCAAAGAAGCAGATTTATTCTATATTCGACTTAAAGTATGCCTTCTTTACACTGCCGATACCAAAGGCCAACATACCTATATTTGCTTTTGAATATAGATTGAATAGATCCAGATGGGACATATAGTGGACAGCTCACTTGGGCCTAGCTTCCTCAAGGACTCAGATATTTCCCTACCCTGTTTGATGAGTTTCTAAGACGTGACCTAGTTGCCTCTAAGGAAGCATGCACAGAGGTAACCCTCTTGCAATATGTTGATGATCTCCTCCTAATGTCTGACTTCTTGGAGGAATGTACCCCTGCCTCTGAAACCCTACTGAAGGAACTGGACTTCCTGTGATACAAGGGATCTGCCAAGAGGTTCAGGTATATCTCATCTCTGCCCCCTGGGATTCTGCCTACATGGAGGAAATCATTCACTTGATCCCAAGTGAGTTCATGGTATACTACAAATACCCTCCCCCAGAAACAGAAGACAGGTATGAGAATTCCTGGGAGGCAGGAAATATTGCAGATTTTGGAATCCTGGTTTTGTGACTCTAAGCAGCCATTGGTTGGGAAGGGAATGAGTTCATCTGAGGATCAGCTGAGGAAAAGTTCTTGTAAGTATTCAATAATGCCCTAACCCAGGCTACTGCCCTGGCCCTGCCTGATGTCACCAAACCCTTCTTATTCTTCGTACATGAGAATAAGGGAATTGCTAAGAGGGTCTTGATTCAAGCTCTAGGGCCCTGGAGGAGGCCAGTGGCTTACCTGTCCAAGAGACTAGATCCAGTAGCATCTGGGTGGCCAAATTATCTAAGGGCCATAATAGCCACTGCTCTTCTGGTTAACGAGGCATCAAACCTTAACGGGGCAAAACTGACAAATCATCAGGCCCCACATGGTGGAAAGCCTGCTAAGATCTCCCTCTGACAGATGGATCTCAAATACACAAATCACCCAGTACCAGGCGGTGTTACTGGTCCCCCCAGCATGTAACCTTTCTCAAGTCTGAGACTCTGCATCCAGCTACCTTCCTGCCACATAAAAAAGAAGAATCATGCATTCATGACTGCTTCAAAACAATAAGTACACTGACAGGGGTGAGAGAGGATCTAAAAGACAAGTTCTTACACCCAGTGGATGAAGTACTGTTTGCAGATGACAGTAGCTATATCCAGGAAGGTTTCAGATGCGTGGGGATAGCAGTTGTAACTCCATCTGCAGTCTTATTGGCTCAAGCCCTGGAACATGGCAGTTCAGCCAAAAGAGTCAAGCTGATATCTCTGACTCAGGTGCTATCATCAGCAAAAAGAAAGACTGCTAGCATCTATACTGACAGATGATATGCCTTTGTCATGGTCCATATACATGGGGCTCTAAATAAAGAGAGAGGGCTACTCACTTCAATTGTAAAAGAAATACAGCCAAGAAAGTATTTTGGCTCTACTGGAAGCCCTTTGGTTCCCCCAAAGGATTGCCATCATCCATTGTAAAGGTCACCAAAAAGGGGACTCTAAGGAGGTCTGTGAATACAAGCTAGCAGACCAAACTACCAAAGAATTTGCCCTGCCGCTGTTCGATCTCTTAAAAGTTTTATCCCACATGCTTCATATTCAGTCTCTGACTTTAACTTCATTAAAAACTTTACAGGACACCAAGGTACCAGGGGATGGTATTGTTGAGTTCCGTGGGACTTGAACCCCCGTTACTTCAACCCGACGCCTTGCCCTGGGACTTGAACCCAATGGCACCAGGGCTTCGGGACTCGAACCCTTAATGGCCACCTGCTCCGGGACACAAGCCCATAGGCAGGGCCAAGAAGACCAACGCCAGATGCAAAAGCAAGAGGTTTTTATTAAAGCACTTGTACAAGCGGGCGCCCTGCCTCGGGATACAGAAGCGCGCCTGCTTACAGTGGCCTGTCTACTTTTAAAGCTAAAAACTGCAGGCGGAGAATTCCAGAGCCATTGTTACTTTCTGAGAACTTACAGTTTCAGGGGAAACAAAGCAAAGCGGGTGGGGTGGAAACAGTTTACAGCTTACAGCAATAGGTTACAGGTGCTCCAGGTGATCTATGGTTTTAGAAGTTTCTCATTGTCTTAGGCAGTTTCAGAAGTATCCCATTGTTTTAGGCAGTTTTATGTCTCAAACAGTTTCACTTCCTTAAGGGGACACACAGTACATTTCCACAGTATTTTAAACTTTATTTTATTTCTCATTATCTGAGGGAAAATGGAAGACCCATTCTTCCTTGAGCCCTGGGAAGAGATGGGCTATTACAGTTACATTCAACCACCCACTAAGGAGCTACCAAGAAGGCTGAATTGGTTAGGTGAGATCTGTATATTCCCAATTTGAATCAGATGTGTAAGGATATAACCAGGAAGTGTCAGGCCTGTGCTCAGACTAACAGCTCTTCCAAGTTTTTCTTCCCAGGAGAATGACTCCGAGGCCAATCACCAAGAGAAATATGGAAATTAGACTTCACTGAGATGATAGATGGGATTCATGCATATAAGTACTTGTTGGTCCTAGTGGACACTTTTTCTTAGATGAGTTGAGGCATATCCCGGAAGGTCTGAGTCCACCTAGGTAATAGCTAGAAGCTACTTAATGAAATTATTCCTCGATTTGGCATCTCTCTTGGTCTAGGGTCTGACAATGGTCTGGCTTTCATAGCTTGTACTCCCAAATCTTTAGCTTCAGCATTACAGATTGATTTGAAGTTGCATTGACTTTATCATCCCCAGAGTTCAGGTCAGATAGAGAGAATGAATAAAAAACTAAAGGAAACTTAAACTCATGATCAGGAGTGGCAGTAACTGGGTAAGTTCCCTCCTCTTTGCCTTGCTTAGAGCTAGATGTATATCCCTTGTATAAAATGGGTTACTCCCTTTGAAATTATGTTTGGCTGGCCACCACCACTCATCCCCTGCCTTGGGGAAGAACATCTGGCTGAAATATCTAACTAAAATGTCTTAAGGTCCCTACAGGCTCTCCAAAGGATGTTGGGCTGGACCCTTGGATTGATTAATGAGACTTGAGCATCTGACAGACCTGCCATAGACTGGGTCAGGGTACACCACCACCAGTCATCAAACCTTTAACCTCAGAGGACAGGACTGTACCCTGTGATTCTAGTTACTCCCACCACTATCAAAGTAGCTGAACAAGCACATTGGATCTGTCTATCCCAAATCAAGCCAGCTCACCCTGATCACAGTCCTGTAAAATGGAGACTCCAACCTACTGAGGACCCTCTCAAGGATCAGAATCTTAAAAGATTCTGCTGGACTGCTCTAGAGATATTCCTCTTTCTTTCCCTAAACCCCACCATGGTAGAAAGTATTCATGCTCTCATTACAGATGGTTCCTAAGCCAAATATTAGATGGTCACAACCTCAAAAACCTCACTTTCAACGAGGAGCCCCCAGTATTGGACTTTAACTTTGTAAATTGTTTATGACTCCATTTCACTGTCTACAGTTACCTCACTGGATGACCTGTGCCAGTCTGAGTCAGTGAGAAACTACGTCTCACAAGTTAAATTCTACATTTGCTTCTTCTGATGGATTCCCTTCTTGTGATATACCAGGGGAATGGCACTTTGAGGAATGGGGATGTGTGTCCATATCTTCCTGGATACTATCTAGCAAGACAGTTAGATATCTCTTCAAAAACAGGACCAACGTCTCCAACTCTAGTGGATAGAAGCTGATTATAAAACAGGCAAGTCAGAAATAATTGGAAATGGGAAAGACCTAGGGTATCTGGTTGTATGTTTCTAGAACAGATCTAGGAACTGAATTTACTATCCTAAAGTTTAAGACATTAATAGCCCTGCAATTACCTATAGACCAAACAGGCTTTTATATCTTCTACCTGAGACTATGAGTGGTTGGATTCCAGGTAAAACTACCCTGACTTCCAAGACCTAGCTTGAAGTTGCTTTGGATACCCAACCTTTAGAACACCCAGAACTGTACAGGTACCTGTATTATACCTACAAGTTCCTTAACTATAAAAACCATGACCTGACTCAGGATTGCTGGCTATGTTTGGAGCCCTGGACCCCTTACTATGTGGGCACTGGGACACTTGCTTCCCTAGGAGAAGCATAGACAAATATAAGAAAACTTACCATAACAGATGTAAGAAAAAAAATCAATGTTTTGCCCATAGGGATCTCAACCAACTTTAATCCTGGGTTAGAAGGACAAGGACTCTGTCTTTCAGCAAGGCCTATATGATGAGTCATTCCCCGGACCAGGAGAACTGTAACCATAAGATATGCATAAGAAGATTAACTTAAGGAATGTTCCCTTCTACTTAGTTCCTTTTAAGGGGACCTGGTTTACTTGTGAGTCCGGCCTTACACCCAGTATTAGCCCATTCATCCTTACTGAGGCATCTGGTCTCTGCATACTTATACACCTCCTCCCCCAAGTATACTGCTACTCAGGGGAGGGAAGTAGGGAACATCTAGGGCTCTATGATGTGATTCTATGGCCCCAGGATGCAGGGCTGGCAACTGTCCTAGTGCCCTTTATAGTACGATTGGGAATTGAAGGATCTGCAGGAGTGTGAATAGCAGCTTTCTAATGTGGGACAAAAACTTTAAGCTCTTGAGTAAACAGATCTACAAGCACTTCTCTGAGTTAGAAAAATCAGTGGACCATTTGACAACATCCCTGGATTTCTTAGCAGAAGTAGTCCTCCAAAATAGAAAAGGGCTAAATTTACTCTTTATGCAACAATATAGACTCTGTGTGATTTTCGTGAATAATACTGTTTTTATGCAAACCATGCTAGGATAATCAGGGAAAGTTTAAGTTTAGTCAAACAGAGACTTCATGAAGGAAAGGAATGGCTGATCAAGACTAGTATGGGTCTATGTTCTCATGGTCCCTGTGGATGACAACCCTGCTGAATGTGATAGCTGGAACCCTACATCTCATATTCATAGCCTTGACCTCTTTTAAATTTTCTCATTACATTTGTTAACCAAAGACTGCAGTCTGTTGAACTTAAGGTATTAAGGACTCAATATGAACAATTAATCCCCATGAAAGGGGAAGCAGAACTGCATATACAAAAGGTCAAATAATTGCCCTGAGACCCAAGAGGAGTGGGGAATGTGATACCCTAGGTAAACAGGATTAACACATTTTTGCTGTTTGAATAAACTTAAAGTTGCCTGTGCATTCCCAGGGACATACATTGGAAGAAGGAATTTCAGGATGTGACCTGACCACTAATCCCAAAACATCTGAGAAGGAAAGCTGTAATAACTAACTGCTTAATCTGCTTCTGTGTGATAGTAAAACAGTAATGTGATGGGGAAATTTTTAACTACTATAAAATACCTGATTATTTAAAATGTGATTCTTTAAAATAGTTAAATTGTAACCCATTGCTATAAAAGCATCTTTCTGACCTCTTTGGGGAGCTTGCTCTTGAGTCAAGTGGTCCAGCTGAAATAGAATACCTTGCTACTTCAACCACATCGAATCACCTAAAACTGGAATTACAGGTGGTTGTTAGCCACCATGTGAATGCCCCCAGGAATTAAATCTGGGTTTTCTTAACCTTGTCAGTTCTCTTAACCCTGGTCCAACTTTCCAGCTTGGTATTTCATTTGTATATTCTGTTTGTATAAGTTTTGAAGATTTTTTGTTGTTTTTACAGAAATTTTCTAGAAAGGCAGATATGGGTTGTATAATGAATAGGGAAATGTCTCTCTGAAGTTTTTGTTTCCTATTGGTTCATTCTGTGGCAAGTCCTGTCCTCCAACCAATAAGAGAGGAGGGAGGCAGGGAGTAAACAGGAACCAAGATGGCAACTAGTCCCCATGCAGAAGAAAAATGCCCCAGCCCCGAACCCCCAGCCCGGAGCTCCCAGCCCCAAGGCCCATGCAGAAAGCCAGAACCCAGAAGCCAGCATGCCAAGTCCCCATCGTGTTAAGGATCAAATGAGTGGAAACACAATTCCCAGGGGCGGACTAAGACCTACGCAATCTAGGCTTTGTGAGCCAGCCACTGGTAACCAGGGAAAGGACTGAGCCAGGCACCCGGCTAACTCAGACTTCCAGGACCCCGCGTACCCAGAGACTTTGTAACTTTGTAAATAAATAAATCTTTCTAAATGGAAGATCAGTTTCTGTTTAACCCAGCTGGATGAACCAAATCCCACCCACTAAGGCATGGAGAATAAATTTATGCAACATGGGTGGATGAGGAAACTGCAATTGTGTGAATTATTAGATAATCGAAAGTAGTGGGATGTAATTATCTTTGGTCCTAGTTGTGTAGAAAAAAAATGGAATCTTGTGGCAAATCTCCCCAACTGCTGAGTATGTTTTCAGTTATAACATGTTTCTGTATTTTCCTTGTGTGTTGCTGTGTGCTTCTGTGTACAGATGAGGTATACACATCCCAGCTCTAAATTTCATGTTCTGATGCACTCAACACCACTGTCATACTGTGAAAAGGCATCTGGGGAATGAGAGGATTTTTTTTTTCTGCAGTCTTCTATAGAGTGTAGGGTAATATTCGCATTTTCAGAACAATCTCTGTGTGTTCAGAAATTATTTGAACAGGGAAAAGTCCTTAGCATTTGGAGATCACTGCAGTGATCTGTTTGAATTACCTAGTCTTCTGCTTCTGAACTTGTAGGACTAGACTGTCTGAAGATAGCTGTTCTGTCTGAAGATGAACTGTTCTGATAGCAAAGGACAGCAATGACTGAAGGAGACAATTAAACCAAAGAGCATCCCTGTTTGGATTGATTGACTTAGTTACTTCGCAGCAAACCTATCCTTAGGAGCTCAGGTAAGATGAAGAATGAAGTGCTGAACAGTATTAATTTGTTTAGGAAGAAACTTAATGGCAGCACATGTGTTTCTCCTGTGGTAGTTCTTATAAATAATTTATGTAGAGGTGTGAATTAAGAATTAAAATTTGGATTTTAATGATTTGTTAATTGTATAATTTCTAATTCAATATAATATGCACATACAATAATAATAAATTAATAATAAATGGGTCCATGACTTTTTGCAAGGTGATAAAATAACATAATGGGTGTTGTAAAGATGTAGGAACATAAACTTCAATATATATCTGTGTTTGCAGGCTTGATTTCGGATTTTCTTATTTGGAATATATTTGAAGAATGTAGCCTACTCACAGGGAATTTGAAACAACTTCCATCTCAAACTCCAAAGTGCTGAGATTACTAGCATAATTGTTGAGATTATTAATATCATATATTTGTTTCTTAGAAGTATTTTCCTTATTATTGAGAAATTCACATCTATATCTAGTGAGATATGATCATATTCATCCTCATTATCCTCTCCAGTTACTCCCAAAACATGCCCCAAACAGCCCTCACAACTTCTTGTCCTGTCTTTTGGGTATATGTTTTTCTCTTTAGTCAGCATTGGCAGACAAGAGAACGCATTTCTGTGAACTGTGTGAGAGGTATAGTTTGGGAAAAAAAACAGAATCCTGGAACCTGGACAGGGTAGATAGCATCCTTCTTACCCTACCTCCTGAGAGCTCTTTCAAGAATCTGCTGATGTTAACTAGAATGTTCTATGCAGAGTGATACTGGGTCAGTGGTTGATATTCACTTGCTGTTGGGAACCACTTGCTTTATTAATGTGGTTTGGAAACCTTCAGGTTTTTTACCTAAAGAGGAAATTGTGGGGGCTGGAGTGATGGCTCGGTGGTAAAGAGCTCTGCCTATTCTTATAGAAGGCCAAGGTTCAATTTTCAGCCCCATATGGTGGCGAATAACTGTCCAAAACTCCAGTTCCAGCAGATCCAGCACCCTTTATTCTCCTTTTGGGGCACGGCAAGGCACGGGTGCACTTACATGCATGCAGCTAAAACACTTGTACACATAAAATAAGTAAATAAATAAACAAACAAATAAATAAATGGGGAAATGGTGAGATTGAGAGCAGGTCTCAGATTAAAATTTCATTGTGCTGTCTAACTGAAATTTGAAGTTCACATATATACATCTGTTTGTAATCCAGTGTTTCATGTTTAATGTGGAGCATTAGATTGTTTTATAATGGACTATAGTAGCATTAGAGTGTTTCTAATAATAAAGTGACAAATGTAAGATTCCAATTGATGTCCTGATTATTCTCTCTGGTAGGTTAAGCTGTTGCTATTTTGGAATTGGCAACACTGGGTACATTGCCTCCAGGTTCCCAGATAGTAGCCCACTTTTGAATATAGATGTTCTGTGTGTTAGAGCAATGCCAGTAACATTTCCTCTGCATTCTCCCCTACTGGAATTTTATTGAATGATTAAAGTAGTATTGAGTGTACTACTGAGTTTTCGAAGGTAAATATACTTGCACTTTTCAATGAAATTGAGATGCCTAAAAGTTGCTAGCAGTGTCTGAACTGCTGTTCTGAACCACAAGAAGGCTAGAGGTATAATATTAGCCTGTGTAAAGCAGATTAACCCAAAATTTTTGAACAGTATGGTTCCATCTCTCTGTCTCTGTCTCTTTGTCTCTGTCTCTATGTCTGTGTGTGTGTGTGTGTGTGTGTGTGTGTGTGTGTAAAGATAGATACAAAGTTACAACATATATATGTTGTAATCATGATTAAAAGTAATCCCCTGCAGTTTTACCACTTTGAATATTTAAGCCCACTGTTTTCTGTACTCTCAAATCTACAATGAGAGGTATGCACACTGTCTTACTGATGATCCTCTGTGAGTTTGAAGTCCCTCTGTACAGAGATTCTTAAACTGAATGTGCTGCACATGCCTGTTTTCTAGCACCAGAAAATCTGAGCCAGGTGGATTGCTGCAAATCCAAGCTCAGCCTGGGCTACATTGCAACCTCCTCTCTCATTAGAACAACAGCAACCACTACTGTAGATATTTTGTTATTCTTGTCTCTGAAATTTTAATCATAATGAATGTCACAAAAGTTTTCTTGGATATGCTGGAATTCCTTGAGCTTCTTAGTGGGCTGTCTTCCTAACTTTTATGAAAATTTGGAAAATTTCAGACATTATTTCCTCTAATATTTTCGCTCCTTTGTTGCTTCCACATATATGTAGTTCATTTCTGCTTGCTGGTTCCCATGTATCCTGTTCATTATAAGTAGACTGAGGGACACAGTCAACTCTGAGAGTCACACGAGAGATTGGTATGGCTCTCAGAGAACACTTTTATTTTCTAGAGACCACTGATTAATAAGACACCCTGACTAGAAATGCATATGAATGGACAAATCTATTTTTTGAGATGTTTAATAATCACAGTTCACAGGTAGTCTTCCCAGAGCTAAGGAAAGTTCTTTTGGTATTTAATTCCTGTCCAAATGCCTTGGAAGACATATAGGATCATCTGCACAGTTCTCTGTAAGACTCAGTTCTCCCGTTGTCTTCTGTTCTGGTACAGAGTGGCCAAGGTCAGCCCTAGACTTCAAGGGCACATACAGGGAGTTACCTTCTAGCACACATTGGTCCAAGACTAGCTTTTGGAATGAGGGGTCCCCCATGCTGCTACAGTGTCTGGCTACAGAGGTGTAGATTTGGCCTCAGGTCTGGGACTCTTGTGGAGCATATTCACCATGGAATGAATCCAGGAATTATGCTCTGTAGAATTCTGAAATTCCAGACAGATTATGTTCTTGACAAAAGAAATAAAATATTTCTTCATTATGAAAGTTACTGATTTTTTTGGACATATACAGAGTTTTCTATTAATCCACCTCAAAGTACTTTCTCTACTTCATTCTTGTGGGTGTAAGAGGCTGGAAATGACACTCATGTGTAGGGCCACCAAGGTTTCCTCACATCTGGGCTGCCCTATGTCTTTGCTTCTTAGTCCTCCTTCCCAATCTTTGTGTTGGCCTTTGCTTCTCTACTACCTCCTCCACTTTCTGCTAGAATCCCACAGTCTCAATGACCTCATAGTCCACAATGTGAACACAGGAAAGATAGCCAGGCCTTTGTTCACAATATTTCCCTTCTATCTTTTCATAGCACAGAAGTGGCAATACAGTCTTTCTCCTATCCTCAGACTAATGTGACCATCAGCACATATCCACTGTCCTGACTTCAAGGTGTTTTCCTGATCTTCCCACTGCCCTGGACTGCTGCCAACCCACCCCACCCACCATGTAACAAGAGGCTCCAAATTTCTAGGTTTAAAACCACAGAGGAGGGGAATCAGAATAGATAGTCATGGTGCTAGGTAAATTTCCTGTAGGGGCTGGTGCTGCAGGAAGGAGTGTGCCATGATTCATTTAAGTGGATCAGTTACAACCCACAAAACACTGCTCAGGCATGTGTGGAGATTATACTATGTTCTCTAGTTTAAAAAGAGCAGTTGGACACAGCAAGCTAAATAAATGATTTTGTGTGTTGGTGACTACTGTACACTGTGGAGTAGGTATACGTTATCTTAGTGGTATGTCCCAGAACATTATATATAATTTGTGTGAGTCATTGAGTCAGTCTAGTGGCTAAAAGCAGGCACTTAGCATGGATAAATTATTTTCTCAAGTAGATTCTATTGAAATTCTGTATGTATTGATGTATAAATGAGTACTAATCATGACAGCTGCAAACAATATAAGCAAACAGTGTTTAATGATGTATAGCATATGATCTCTGCTGACATGTGGTACTGTTTATAGAACCAGGGATGATCAGATGAACAAAATCACTCTGACAACACTGTGAGGCATTCTTAGTTTCCATGGGCTTTCTTAGATGATTCATGTGGAAATGGTGTTAGAGAGACTTAGATGAACAAACCAGTGATTATCCAGATGACTGGAACCCTGCATGGGTGTGACATGCTGGAATAGGTGTCTAGTAGAAGAGCCCCATGTTTGAATCACCCAGTGTATTGATACCTGGGATCAATAGTGTCTTTGGTGGTTTGTAGTGAAGGAATTTATTTATCAAGTGTTATTTTTGAAATTCAAAGTTCAAGAGTAAAGATTTGGCAAGAACAGTACTGACTCCATGTCTTTCTGTCTATGTCTCTGTCTCTCTATGTGTATGTGTGAGTGAGTGAGTGTGTGTGTGTGTGTGTGTGTGTGTATTATAAAGATACTGATCACACCTCTTTCATGATCCATCTTTCTGTAATAATTCTCCAATGTGGCCTCTATTCATCATCTATACAAGACATAATTCTAAATAAGGTTCAGATTTTCCTTTACTGTATTATTTAATATCTAAAAAGACCAGAGTTTACTGCCTAGCTCTCCTGTGTCTGGTGTTTACGAAGGACCCTTCAGGTTCAGAGCTTTACAAGTCTTGCATTACAAGTTGGTTATGGGCTTGCTTTTTAGGCATGGAATGTCAGAATAGAAGGTTAGAAAGAGCTTCTGTTTCCTGACCCTTGCTGTCCCTGCTCATCTCTAATGAACATTGTACACTTATTCTAATTCTTACTCCAAGCTGGTAGTGTCACATTTCCTAGTAGCATCTACAGATCCCAGGAGCTCCAGAGAGGCTCTGCTTTTCCCTACAGCACTTGTTGTCAAAAAGGTGTTTTGAGCAGGAGCAGGAAGATGGCTTTTGTATTTTCCACATAGAATCTCTGTAAAACATGAGCTTCCTGCAAAGGCACTATCTTCCTGATTCTGTCTCCAGAGTACTAGGGTTACAGGTCACACCTGCCTTAGTTGGCTTAGCATGAAGACAGGCTACCTTGTTCTGATGGACATCAGTGTCCCCAAATACTTCTTGTGTGTCAGCAGCAGACTGAGAGCAAATCTTTGACATGTGCCCTGTGGCTCATCCTAGGTCTTACAGCTGCAAGAACTACCATCTTTGTGGTCAACCCTCTCAAGTTCATAGGCACAAAAATTTGCTTTTCTTGTTCTTCTGCTCACAGCTGACATTGTAGAGTCTAGGTCTCTCATGTCCTATTTGGAGATGTTACTCACTGGCTAATGAAATTTAAATGAAGTAAAATGATATAAAAGAGAAATTTCTAGTTTGTCAGTTACTTGAGTCTCATTTGAAGGGTTCAGTAGTCACCTGTGACCAGTGGCTTCTGTCACCAGCATATAGAGGAAGAGGAGAACCAGTTTCCTTAATGTCTCCTTAGGCACAAAGGCACCCTCACCACAGGATCTGGTCAGGGTCTTCACTCCCTGATTAGAAGCAGAGTTGCTGGTCTGTGTCTATACTTATGCCACAGAGCTTGGACCCACTGCCAGCATGCTTAAGCCCTATCTGTCATGCAAATTCTTAAGATCTACCCTGCATCCAGTCAGAATCTGTGAGTTAGGGTCCACTCTCTGCAGAAAAACTATCCGCCAGGCTTGCCGTGACTGGCTTGTCGTATCTCTGGGCTGATGAAGATGGTTTGTGATCGGCTGTGTCTAGTGCATTGAGGAGACCATATCCATCAGCCTAATGTCTAGTCAGTTCCTGATGACCCAGTGTCATCCAGTGAGAAGCAGAGCATGCTACATACACAATAGGGGTGGGGCCACCTGTGACGTTGGATGGTGATACCCACTTTTATTTGGTCTTTGTGATCATAAGAAAAGGGAGAGGAAGGTCCTTAGAATAGAATGATTGTCCCCACTTTTTTGCTCTATCTCCCTAAGATGGAAAAGTGGAAAGGACATTGGAATGTTCTGCTCACCAAAGGAGAGGTAGGTTTAGACTAGTCATAGGGAATACTGTGCTTTTGATTCCATCTTAAAGACTTACTTCATTTAGAGAGAGAGAGGAGAGAGAGAGAATATGTGTGTGTGTGAGTTCTGTATGTATGTATACATATCAGGTGTGTGCCTGGTATCCTCAGAGACCAAAAGAGTGTGTTAGTGCCCTTAGAACTGAAACTAAATGTCATTGTGATTCTCTGTGTGGATACCAGGAACAGACTTTCAAGTCCTCTGCAAAAGAAATCTGCCTGAACCCTTGACTTTGTTTTTGACAGTACATCTTGTGTATTCCAGGCTGGCTGTGAACTTACCAGAATAACCTTGAGCTTCTACTCTTCTTGCTTCCCCATACCCAGAGCTGAGATTACAGTTATACATCACTCCATCCAAGTTATGTTAATCTATGGGACCAAACATAGATCTTTACACATTCTAGGTAAGTATTCTCCCTACTTAGTGTTTTCTTTCTTTTGGGCAGGAGGAGACAGACTCTTTCAATGTAGCCTGGGCTGGCCTCTTACTTACTCTGCATCTAGCTCCAGAGTCCAAGATTTGGCCACCACACTCCAGGCGCCTGGTGGCTCAACTGGAGAGTCCCACTGTTCCATCTTCCTCTGCCAACAGTTCACCACACCCTTGTCAACTCCTTCTGGCTGTGTGGTCTGCCTGATGAGATCTGTAGGGTATTTTTCATCAGCTATAATGCATGACATGTCTGAGCACCTTCACAACATTGTCACGAGCCCTGTGTATCTTCCTGGGTATACTTGTGTGCTTCAGGCTGCTCAACTTCTTCCTCCTTCATCGTGATCTGAGTTCTCAGTAGACTTTTATTCTCATGTTGAGTTCAGTACTTTGTAGGGAAGGACACATTCCTAGTCAGTGTTTAGGAGGTGAGTCTTCATTTACTTGCATATTGAGATAGGGGGAGGTTTCTACTGAATTGGAGGGAACTGTCTGACTATGGAGCAGCTGAAGGACTTCTGGAATCTCAAGACAGTTTCCTGGACAGAATAGGTTGACTTCTGTTGGATGAGGGTGTGTCAAGTCATCAGAAAGGAAGAGAATGTTCCCTTTACTCCAGCAGTTTCTATCCTGACAGCCTTTGTTATGTACAATTTCTTTAAAGAAAACTTTACTTTTACTTTATATGCATAAATGCTTTCTTGAATTTGTGTGTGTGTGTGTGTGTGTGTGTGTGTGTGTACCATCTGCATGCAATGCCAATGAAGGCCAATCAGATCTCTGTGGAACTAGATTTATGTACAGTTGTTAGCCGCATGCAGGTAGAGCAGACAGAACTCTTATTCACTAGCCATTTCTCCTGCTCCAGTTTTCCTTCTTTGGGACAGGACCTTGGATTGCACTCATTGTAGTATAGTCTAGAAATTCTGATGTTTCTGATCCCACCTCACTAATATTGGGATTAGAAGTGTACCCCATGGAAACTGTTTCTGCATGGGTAGGCATGGTAGTTCTATAACCAAAGCTACATCCCTGGGAGACAACCTTTTCTATCTTGGCAGCCCTCATAATTCAGATTTTTTGGTGTTTTCTAGACTTGCAGAAGACCTTCTCCTCTTAGAATATGCATTGAGTACTTTTAGGGATTCCTAGTGACCATGTTGGTAAGGCTAACCAAGCTGCTACAGAGACTGGCCTCTACAGAGATAAAAGAAGGAGAAAAAGCTGGCCTTCGGTCTCTGGGAAGAGAAAGAAAAAACATGGCAAACAAGTGAGTTCTAGTAGAGAATGGAAAGATTTCCCAAGGAAAGTCCCCCAAGGAAGTGGGACTTGAGCTGGGCCTTCCAGGAATTGAGCTCTAGCGCTGCAAGCCCCTGGGAAGAAATAGGCCTTCCCAGTTTGTCTAGGTTCTTGACAGTCAATGATTCTAGAGCACTAGTTGAACTGACAAGAGAGCCAGTAACTGTCAAGACTGCCACTGCTGTGCTGGAAGCACCTGGTTTTCATTGTGAGTGGGTTTAGATGCCTGCAGGAGACCAGGAAGGATTAAGAAGTGTTTGACAGTGTCAGATGTCAGATGATTTATTTAGGTGTATTGATGTGTGACAACAAAATCAAGGAAAGAATAACTCCTATGGCCAAGGCCAGAGGTTCCCAGACTTTGCAGAAGAATATCAGGTGGGTGGGAGACTCCCCAAGAGCTGTTTGTTGGCAGGTCACCTTCGGATTCTGGTCAGTAGATATGGATGCTCAGCAGGTCTCTAGTGCAAGTGACAAGCTCTAGGAAGCAGTGTCCCAGGACAGGACTGAGTACTTCCTTCCATCTTTGGTTTCCTGGGCTGTTAGTAAGGATGACTTGGTAAGTCTGGTGATCATGTTCTTCTCCTGCATGCCTTGTCTTTCAAACCAAAGATCTGGAGACATGGGGTAGATGACTGCCCACTGCCATACCACTTGACTGCTTTGCCTGTGTCAGTTTTCTGATCAGTTTTCTTTTGGCACTATAGGCTTGAGGACTCTGAAGTCAAATTGTGTTTTGCAGCTATAAGTAAACCTGAGGACAAAGTCCCATGTGTTCATGGAGTATGCTGAGGGAGGCAGGGGCAAAGAACTCACAGTCAGCCACCTAGCTGTCCACTACCCTGGCAGATTTTATGGTGCTATCCACACCAGCCAGGGTGACACAGGAGGGTTGAAAATTTGAAAGGCTGCAATATGGGTTCAGGCCCTTGGTCAGTCCCATTTCACCTCTTCTCACAACTAGGCCCAGCTTGTGCTTGCGATCTGGGTTTTTCTATGGTTCTCTTGAATCCTGAACTTTTGCTAGCAGGGCATGCTGAAATTCTATTCAGGGAATAATCAGATATTCAGGAATGATTTGGGAGATACCAAGAAACCATGGTGCAGTAAGGCTGCATCATGCTGAGTACGTTCTCCAACCCTGGATATACCTAACAAAGAACAAAGGCATTTAAAGATGCATGTGTATATGCATTTGCTTTATGCCCCTGTGTATATGAGGTGTGTATATACTTGCCCATGTGTGAGCATGTATGTGGAAGGCAGAAGATAACCTTTGCTGTGATTCCCTTCAAATTCCCTCTAGCTCTTTTAAGACAGTGTGTCTCGTTGGCTGGTAGCTACATTTTAGCCAGTTATCACCCTGTGTCCTTGTGTCTCTGTTCCCTTAATGCTGGGATTGCCACTGTCTGCCACCATACTTGGGATTTATATGTGGGTCTGAAGATTCAATTTCAGGTTATAGTGTTAGGAAAGAAGTCTACAATTAGGCTATCTCCTCAGCTCCCTCAACAGTGTGTACTTTTGCATGGTGATAGAATTTTCTATACTGGGTGCTATTTTAGAACTTTCTGACTTAACACATCTTTGGATTTGTCTTGATGTTTCATGATAGGAAATGCTGGGGACATCATGGCCAATTCAAAGAGGCTGCCACTTGATAAGGTCTAAGGCTTGGTTGACCTTCCCCTGTCACACTCATTTGTTCACATGTTTGGTTTGAGTGATTTGGAGGTGGTGGTGTGGTGAGTGGAGCCCAGTTGTGTTGAGAAGCAGTGTAAATCATTGACTGTGGTCTTGACTCCTGTGCTAGAGCTGAGCCTGTATGGAGGGCCCATGTGCTACTGTCTGTTCTTGTAGGTGTCCTTTGCTCAGGGATGATTCTAGTGCACTCTGACAGGCACCTGGATGTACTGAGTTCAGGATAGGGCATGACGCAACTGAGCACTGTGGCTGTGGTCCCTAGATGTCAGCACCCACTTTGATGTCCAGGTGGGTAGTTGTGCTGGGTCCCCCATGCTGGATCGTGAGGCAGAGTACATGGTGGGATTGTCTGCTGACCTCTACTCTGTCTTGCCTCCTCTTCTTTCCTCCCAGTTTCCCTCAGACCAGGGATGCATCTTTCTGTTGCCTCAGACTTGGAAAATTGCAAAGATAATCCCTATCACCCTAAGTAGGCTGCTGGACTTGCTACTGCTTCTCAGTTCTGCAGCTAGACTCAGCTAGTTCTATGATCCTTCTAGCATGTACTTATGGCCCAGAGCAAATGTGGCCTGGTGTCCCTTTATTCTGGAGTTCACCTCACTATCTACCTCATCTGGTGGGCCTTAGGTCTTCACCTGTGATAAGAGAATGAAAATGCTGTGCTATATATGCCTTGTTGAGTGGAAGAATGTCTAGGATGTGTGCATTAGCCCACACTGTTAGTGTGGCGTGACCAAGGGCTTGAAACTTTTCTGGGAGCTTGCTCAGTGTTTTTAGCCCATGGTTTCTATATGATGTCCTTTCATGGGTAACTTTTTCTCAGAATGGATGATGTGAGATACATCACCTGAACTCCAAATTTGTGCATTGGGAGTTGGGACAGGATCTTCTGGAAGGGCACTGGGTACAGGGAGGGCTTAAAGCTATGGAGTGGAACCACGATGAGTGGGAGAAGCTTGTGCTGTGTGCAAACCTGCCCTGCTCCACAAAGAAGTCTCCCTCTGAGTTTTGGCCTTATCATAGGAATCTGGTGATTATCACTGCAATGTCTGAATGGAGTCAGTATAGAGGTACTAGATTCAAGTGTTTAAAGCATCTCAATGCATAATAGTGTCCACAAAAGCTAAGAGCCCATGACTCCTACTTCACACCATGAAAATTCCAGTTCTTATTTCTCCTCTACCTAGAGGTGCTCTCTGTTGTCTTTGACATCCCCAAATAAAAGCAACCTAGTTCTGTATAGCAGGATATTCATTTTGCATGAGTCATCAGCAAAGAAGGATCAGCAGAAAGTGGTGGTCAGAGTGGCTGAGATAGAAGGTTTAGGTCAGGTCCTTTGTGTGCCTGAATCTACTGGGGAGACAAGAGTGTGTCTCAAGTCAGCCTGACCAGTCACATCTGCAAAATGAGACAGATGGGAAAATCTCCTATATCCCCATGCCAGCTGGTTAAGCACACATTAGGGTTCAGGTAGACCCAGGCATAGGTTAAACCTAAAAGGTACATGGCATAGTTTTAACATGCACAGGAAGGTGAAGTGTTTTCTCCCATCATGTACAAAGGCTGTGTCCTAGAGATCCAGATCCATTTTGATTTGCTCAGCTGCTTTCCTTCTGAACATAAGGTAGAGTTACCTTCTGAGGCTTTTGGTTTGTAGTTCAGTTGATGAGGATTTGGTAGGGCTTGGTACTGGAGGACCCAGTACTCACAATCATAATATCAACTATGGCCTGGCAGTGTGGTCCAGGCCACCATGACTGCATTAGCTTGGGCATGTCTAGGGGCAATAGAATTGCAATAGATTCCAAAGCTAGTGTCCAGCTATTGCATGTGAAGATGGAACTGGGCCCCATTTGGGGAAGTTGTCCAGTTCTTTAGGGACAGCTCACTGTGTTCCAAGCAAGTCCTTTTCCTCAGCCTGCTTCTTGGGACTCAGAGTGGTTTTTACGGCCCGTATTTAAAGTCACTTTCCAATATAACTCATGTTTTTTTTACACACAGTGACCACTGAGAGACCAGCATCTGCACCACTCCTCCACACTAGGCATGAGGAAGTGGAGTACCTGACCATTCAGCTTGACCCATGACAGAGATGAGCTGAACAATTACCTGGCCTCCATCACCAATGAGGGGCCCTTGGGTAGCAGGTTGTTACTGTGTCCTGCTCCCTGGTGACTCTTTGGCCTCACTGTGTGCATCTTTACTATATTGCCTTCTCTAGGGTTCCTGTCTCTAGATGATCTCACAAGCAGAACCGGAAGTCTATGCAGAAGTGAGATGGGTACACTGGCTATAATGCTTCCTCCCAATGTCAGTCAGAGCCTGTGGCCTGAGTCACAAAATTAGAGATTGAGGTGGAAGTGTGTGTGTTTCCATCATGCATCAGGAATAGCCCTCAAGTATTAGCATGAGATATGAAAGCTGTGTAAGTCTTTGGCACGCCTTTGTGTTTGCCTAGCCGGTGATTTTGTGGGAGGTAATCTTGGTGTGGGCTTGGTGGCTCTCACCGACTGTCTGGCAGGCCTGGGGCTTCTCACTGTTCCCCTCTGACCTTGAGTCTTCCAGTTTGAGAAAGTAAGACTCTGTCTACTTCTTTGTCTACTGTACCTCATGTCATTGGGATGTGTGTGTGTGTGTGTTGCATGTGTGTGTGTGTGTGTGCGTGTGTGTGTGTGTGTACACATACTTCTTGTTCATAGGAGCAAGGACTTCTTTGGCTAGACCTGAATAATTAAATGTCTCACAGGCTTCCTAGAGATGCAATGCTGAGGCTTCCGAGACCCTCTCAATATAGCTCTGTCTCAGTTAATGTGCAAACTTGACCCATACCTTGCAATCCCCTAGGGAATTTTTGAATCCAACACAGTGTGGAGCCAAACCATCAAAAATGCTGCTAAATGTGGTCTGAGGAACAGAGTTTTGGGCCCGCAGACTGAGAATCTACTGTTCTGAAGACAGGGCAACTATCATCACACATTTCTGGTGGATCCAGGACTGTGGCATGCACTCATAGAAGTATCTTGACACCAAGTTTGCATTCTAGGTCTACTTAGCGCGGTAATATAGGAAGATTCTCAGCCTCTTAGCCTATGACCTGGATGGGAAGTTTAACAAGCAAGAGGTGGAGGTCACAATGTATGGGAGCTGACATGTGGGAGCCACTGGACTGGAGTAGTGCAGGACACAGTTAGAAATTGTGTGATTCTTTTTTTTACAACAATATTTTAATATTTTATGTGTGTGAGTGTACTGCTTGCTTGTCTGTAAGTGTACAAATTTCATACAATGCCTGTGGAAGTCAGACACAGCCTCAGATCTCCTGGAACTGTATTTAAGGATGTTTTGGGCTGCCATTTGAGTTCTAAGAACCTAGTCCTGGTCATCTACAATGGCAGTGAGTGCTCCCAACTGCTAAGTTATTTCTCCAACTACAGAAGTTGTTTGATTGTTGAGGGCTGGGTAAACCTGCCACTCTGTTTCTGGGATCAGGTCCTACACAGACTGAATGAGAGAATAAAGATAGAATGTGTTTGGGTCATGTGGGACCTGTGGAAATTGAAGCTCTAGCACATCAAATCCTCAGAGGAGTACAAGGAGCAGACAATGGAGACAGGCCTCTTCTGTTGAGTACTGGGTTTGGCAGGGACACTGGTCCTCATTGAGTGGTGGTTTGACCTTTTTTCTCTTTACTAGGGAATCATGGACTCTGGTTCTAGTGCTGCTTCTGTCTCTTAGCAAGCAGCCTTCATTCTGTGAGAGAGTTTATGTCTTTGGCCTCAGTTTCCCTAAGTGTGGCAGAGATTGTTAGTCCTTCCCCTCATCCTACCAGCTTCAGAACCTGGTAGATTAGAATAACAGTTTACATCATGAAGTGGGGAGGTCAGGCAATTATGGAGCTGGCTGGGACAGCTTGTTTCCATGGTACCCATAGATGGAATGTGCTCTCCTGGTCCCTCAGAGGGTCTTTTCCCTCTGTCTACTTGTTATCCTTGATGTACAAGTGCAGCTGGGGCCTTTTTCTTTCCTAGGACCTGTTTCCGTGTTGTGTCAGTATTTTCACAAGTGGTATTAGTCTTTTTGTGGTTTGGCTGGTATCTACTTTGGGTCTTTCCAAGTGCTTCTTGCGCGGATTCTTGGGGTCCTGTCTTGGTCTCCATAGGGACCTGCTGGTGGTGTCTGGAGGTGGGGTAGCAGGTACACACTGACTGAGGCTCACTATTCAGGTTGGGGGAGCAGTTGAGGGTAGTATATGTGGTTATGTATGCATCCATGTGCATGTACCCATACATGTATGCATAGGCCAGAGAACATCATATGCTCTCTTGTTGTTCTCAGGTCCCTTTACTTTCAAAAATATTTTAATTAATAATTAAAAATTTCAAGTGTACTGTCTGCATGTATATAAATGTTGTGCAGTGCCTGTGGAAGTCAGAGAAGTGTGTCCAGTATCAGTGGAACTGGAGTTATGGATACTTGTAGGCTGCCATGTGGGTGCTGGAAATAAAACCCACAAGCCAGTACTCTTAATTGTTGAGCCATCTCTCCAGCCACACCCACTGTGCACTATATTCTGCAGAAAAGTTGGTTACAGGGATTGTTTTCTGTCTCTGAGAATCACTGTTTTGAAGACAGGAAAAATTTTATCACAGGTTTCTTGTTAACCAAGGCCTGTGGTACTGACTCATTGATTCTTCCTTGAGCTGTTCTGTGGAGGACCAGGTTAGGTGCTTTGGGAGATCTCTGGTGGATGAACTTGGAGTTGTCAGGAGACTTGGTGGGGAGTCTTTCATCTAGGAGAACTGGGCTTGTGGGGTCAGTTTGATGTTACCCTGGGGGATTACTGAGTCTCAGGTTGCATAAAGATTCTAGAAGGGAAATAGGTTCGTGCGAGAGTGTCATTTTGGGGAGACTGTGATTTCTTTCTGCATTCATAATCTCATTAATAAAGAAATCAATGTACTCAGAAAAAAAGTTTGTGGACACTTTTATTAGAGTTTGAGAGAAAAACAATACAACCAAGCTTGGATAGCTGGCCAACAACCCCGGACTCAGGTGTCTATACCTCCTGTGGCCTGGGATTACAAGGCTCTGACTCACACCTGGCTTTCATTTGCTTTTTCCATGGGTTTTGAGATGGAAGTTGTGGGGAATAAGCCCTCCCAGCACAACCCCCTCCTTGACAAACACTCAAGGTATGCTAAAAACTCTTGCCCCACTAATATGGGGAAAGAGTCCCTTTGCTAATTGCCTCAAGTTAACATCCTGTCAACATGTTTACGAGGCCCTGCAGACTCCAGCGGAAAGTGCGATTTCTCCTAATAGCACGTCTCTGTTTCCTGTTCTGGCTGAGTCATGGGACCTGTAACTGACCAAGTTCCTGGTGTAAGATGTTCTGGTAAGATAAGACTTGGTATGAACCTTTGACGGAAGAGAGCTGTGTATATATAGGAGTGCTTCACAAGTAAAGGCGTGTCGCCATTTTGTACCCTATATGTGTGTGCGTGTGTGTCTACTCTTCAACCTTGACGTCCCTCGCAGAGACTCGGATCCAGGGCCGTGCAGGCGTGGCAGAAGTCAGCTCCTATCCTATGGAGCCGTCTTCTCAGCCCACTATTTCCTAATCCATGAAAGCTGAGTATTCTTTCTAAGGTTTCCCAGGAGTTTTCCTCTTCCATTGGATTAGCCTTGAGTGGGAAACTAAACATAGGAATACAACTCTCTCTCTCTCTCTCTCTCTCTGTGTGTGTGTGTGTATGTGAATATGTGCATGTATGACCTTTTAATGGTGAACAGGAAAATGATAGACTTGAAGCTAATATCCCACACGTGTTGAGGTATAAAGAACTGCTCGTCTAGGAAACAGACATGGAAATCTACCTGCAGCACCACTTCAACATCTCAGAGAGGAGCCAGAAGCCCAGGGTCAGGATACAGATTAACGGATCAGTTTTTCCTGGGGCCCCTGTTTCTGTCAACTTCTGGTCATGTGGCAGGCTCCCAGGCCCAACCAAGATAAAAACATCACAGAATATTATGAGGGTTCAAGCAACAGGAACTTCTGTCCAGGAAACATTGTGTTTGACACTTAAGTGTCTGGGAATTGTGTTCCTTTTGCCCATTAGTGTCTGGGAATTGTGTTCCTTTTGCCCATTTAAGCTCCCTAGTATGTTAGGAGATTATCTGTTTTACCACTCAAAGCCAATGCACACTACTTTCACTCCTATGCTCGGGGAGGCACTGTCATTAAAGCAAAACAGACGTTTAGATGATAAGTGCTGTCTAGAGGTGGAAACAACAGGCTGCTAGAAGTGTAAATACAGTCAATAGAAATATGGTCACCTAGAACCGTGCTGCTTGTGATACATGTGAATTGGAAATCATTTCATGGCAGCACTGTGATAAGCCTGGTCTTGATTGGATAAATTCTTACAGGATTGTTTGACCTCAAGTGCAGCTCAGTATGTGATACTCTGGGAATAAGCTGGCCTGGGGCAGTGTGGTAACAGAAAGGAAGACATCACATAGTACAAAATTTCCCTCTTGGGTACCTTTCTGGTACCACCAGCCCTGCTAAATCCCCTCTGCAAACCCTGTGTGCCCCTTTCTTAGCTTTATAGCTGGGTATCAGAATTTACCTTCATATGATCCTCTGCTATGCCTGGCCTTGACATTTAGGCCAGCACAGCTCTAAAGAATGTAGTCATTTATTTTTATGTGTTAGGGTGGTGATTCCAGCACAGTAACTTATGCCTGTAATCCTAGCCCTGGGGAGGCTGAGACATGAAGGTCACTGGGAAATGAGGCCAGCCTGGGTTATCAATTGAAACCCTATATTTAAAAAAAAAAAAGGCATGGTGGCTAGAAATGCATGTTTCTAAGTTGATAAGCCTTTGCACTTCACTCTCAGGAGGGGGAGACAGGAAGATAAGAAATTTAAGGTGATCCTCAACTACATAGGGAATTCTAGCCTGGAATGCATTGGACCTTGTCTCAAAGAAAGATGGTGGTGTGGGCTGGGATTGTGGCTCAGGTGGTACAGTGCTATCAAGTAGTCATCAGGCCATTATTGGATCTCCAGCTCTGTGTAGACATGGGAATAGTGGTGCATAGCTGTAATTCCAGGAGGCTGTAAATACAGCATTCAGGAAAGTCACAAGTTCCAGGTTATCTTCACTATATAGCAAGCCTGAGACAAGAATGTCTCTTGTCTCTAAAAATAAATAAATAAAATGAAATAATTATGGGTTGAAGAGACAGCTCATTAGATAAGAGATCTTGTGGACCTGAGTTCAGTTTCCAGTACGTGCATCAGGCATCTCACCTGGAATTCCAGTTCCACAGAATTCTGTTGTCTTCTGACATCTGTGGGCTTCAAATGCATGTGTCCAAACTGACACCCCAAATCACATGTATATACACAAGTATTTAAATTAATTTTTACTTTAAATTTTTTTAAAAAACAATGAAATTAATGATCAAAATTTTATTCTCTGTGTCTGTTTGGTGTTTGTTTCTTTTTGTAAATCATGGCAATCCTACTGCCTCAGGCTTCCACATAGGTTACAGCCATGAGCTACCACACCTGACTCTGGGTCTCTTGGGGCAAAATAAGGAGACTGAATTCATCTTGTTCCTTTAGCATCTCTGTAGTTCTACAGAGCTACCCTAGTCCACTGTAGTTTGAAACTTTGGTTCTATGGATGAGTAAGTGAGTTTATGCACTGTTACTAAAACCAGTTTGTATGGGGAAGCATTTCTTTCAGTTTACACTATAATCCTTCATGGAGGGAAACCAGGGCAGGAGATCAAGCTGGAACCCTGGGACAGGACCTGAAGCAGACCAAGGAGGAAGACTGCTTACTGGTTTGCTCCTCTGGGCTGTGCTTAGCATGCTTTTTTATACAACCCAGGACCACCTGCCCAGGTATAGCACCACCCAGTTTGGGCTGGTTTCTCCCACTGTACTCAACTATCAAGATAATGTCTCAACGATATGCCTACAGACCAATCCTGTAGAGGAAATTCCTACTTTAGGTTTCCTTTTCCCAGATGTATCAAGTTGATAGCTGAAGTGCACTAACATTCCAGTTGATTACATCTCCTTGCTTTTGTTCAGCATTTTGGGGTGTGGAATTCTAGAGCCATAATGGTGTCTTCATCTTTTTCACTGATGGTGCCAGGTTCTGTTTCATGGCTGCTTAATCTTAACATTTAAATTATTATTATTATTATTATTGCTATTTCATTTTTTGCCAAACTTGTTTATTTTGTCATGATGCACAAGAGAAAATAATTGTTATATTATAGCACAATAATCTTTGTGTGCCATGAAATGAGAAAATTATGATTTGTTGGAGCTCTGACTCCTTAAGTAGAAAATTTTCTCTGCAATAGCTTAGTTGTCTAGGAACTGAAGAGTCTTTGACCAAGATGGGAAAAGGATTGGAGATGTAACTCAGAGGAAGTATTTGATGATTGTATATATAAAAATGTATGTATATATATAAATTGTATGTATAAAAAATAAGTTTTTCTGGTGTTGATTGATATTATATATAGCTTTAATTACGTTGAGTATGTTTCCACCAGTCCAGTTCTTTCTAGACTTTTAAAATAAATACATGTTGAATTTTGTCAAAGTTTTTTTTCTGCATCTATTTATATGACCATGTGATTTTTGCTTTTGAGACAATTTATATGATTTATGAAATTTATTGACTTAGTATGTTAAATCATCCCTGCATCTCTGGAATAAAAGCAAGTTGATGATGGTAGATGATAATCATATTTTGTGTGTGTGCCTGTAGGCAGTTTGTAAGTATGTTGTTGAAAAATTTTGCATCTACGTTCATTAAAGATATGAGTTTATAGTTTTTTTTTTTAATTTGGTTATATCTTTATCTGGATTTGGTACTAGAATAAAGGGAACTTCAAAGAAGGAATTTGGGAGTTCTCCCTCCATTTCTTTTTGAGTAAATTAAATAGTTCAGACCACAGATCTTCTTTGAATGTCTGGAAGAATTCTGATGTGACCCTATATGGACCTGGGAGGTTCTGTATTACTGTTTTCATCTCCTTATATGTTATGGGTCTGCTTAAACTGGTGATCTTGGTTTAGCTTTGGTGATTACCATGATTTTAGGTATGTATCCATGTCTCTAACGTTTTCAAATTTAATAGTGTATAGGCTTTTAAAGTATTCCCTTATAATTTTCTGTACTTTTTTGTTATCTGTTGTGATGTTTTCCCTGTCATCTTTGATTTTGGTGATTTGGAGTTGCTCTTTCTTTCTTTTGGTTAAGTGGGCCAAGGGTCTGTTTATCTTGCTTATATTTGCAAAGACTTAGCTCTTTGATTCATTGTTTCTTTGTTTCCATTTCATTAATTTCTGAATTGATTTTTATTTTTTATTTTTGTCTGCTGGGTATGGGTTTCATTTGTTGCTGGCTTTCAAGATCTTGAGTTGCATTGTTAAATTCTTTTTTGTGCTCTTTCTGATTTTTAATGTAGGCATTTAGAGCTATAAATTTCTCTCTTAGGACTGCTTTTAAAGTATCCTAGCAGTTTTGTTTTGTTCTATTGTCCTTTTCTTTAATTTCAGGAATTCTTTTACTTCCCTCATAATTTCTCTTTTGACTCAGCTATTACTAAGAAGTGTCTTGTTCAATTTCCACAAGTTTGTGGAGTTCTATGGCTTCTTGTTGTGTACTACACCAGAGGAAAGAAGACCAAAACAAGGTCATCCTCACAAAGTATCCAAGTGATCCCCAATAGAAGGTAATGAAAGAACTCCAAGGGCCCATAACATGAAAATGCCTGCTGGCCAGGACCAGGTATCAACTTAACTACTCTGCATTATACAGGTAGGGTAGTATATAAGATAGCCCCATCAGATAATAACACATCTGGGAGGAAGGTAGAAAAGGGGACCAGAGAGGTTACCCAGCCTTTCTGGTCATGCATTCTCAGGCCTTCCCTCTACAGCCTTTTCCTCAGGCATAGAATTCAGTGACTGCTTTAAGAGCAGACGACACAGGACACAGGCCAGCCATCTGTAACAATGATCTTAGTGCCACCTGACAAGTCTACTTGCCATGTGAGTGTGTGGATACCTGAATCTAAGAATACTGCTGGGCCCACAGGAAGGTTCCTCCTGTATGAGTGGAGCTTGCCATCTTGTACATCCTATGAATTTGGCTTCCAGGTCATTGTCAGGGTTCAAATCCCAGATGTCAGGGTTCAAATCCCAAATCTCTCTGCCTTGTGACTGAACCTCTCCTTCCCTCCCTTTTCTTGAGTAAGAGAGTGATGTAGTGTCTGACTCATAAGGTCTCCGTGATGGACTTTAGGGATGATCATGCATCTGAAGGTCTTATATGGTGCCTGGCACAGAATGCCCATGAAATGCTTTTAGCTCTGGTGAGTGTTACTGCTTTTACTGAAAACCTGGTGTGAATATCCAACTGAGAACCAACACTCTGGCCCTTATTTTTCTTCTGGTTGTGCTGGTGATTGAACTCTACCACCAGATCTCCTCTGTATTCCCCTTGTAACTCCCCAGTGGAACTTACCTTTGTAGCACCGGGGATCCAGTACTCCTAAACATGGCATCTGCCCACTGTCTATTCAATCTGTAGATCTGGAAGGCATTTTTGTCTAGGAAGGAGGAAAGCTAGGGAAGGTGATTGATTTGAGAGATTTAGAAGTGTTCTCTTTTCTCCTTGTTCTATGTTCTGTGGGCCTTAGGTGAGGATTGCATTATATATATATGCCACTTAGGCTTAAGCAATTCACAGACACTGCCTATGTGTCACCAGTTATGATGCTCTTCAACAGTCTCCATCTGGTGCAAAAGAAGCTTCTTTGATGAGTGATGAGTGCATTATTTGTACTAAGGACACATATTTTGTACATAGTAGTCTAGAGATGTGACAGTCTTAGGGTTTTCTCTAAGATCTATGACTTCTCCAGCCTGTGTATTTGTGTACAGTACTATACATGAGTTTCCTCCCACTGAGTGGACTTTTAGTCCAATTAAGTAGCTGTTGATTGCCCCCAAGATAAAAGTGCTCCTGCACCAAAGTCATGTGCTTTGCTGGTCATTGTTGTTATTTCAACTTGAAGCTGGTGTTGGGCCATCAATTGATGCTCTCCCTTTTCTGCTTGCATAGTGTTTTCCAAAGCTATCAGAGCTAGCGTACAGGAGAAGTGTCTTCTAGGTCAGTTCCAGCTCCATTGTCTAATGGAGACAGTGGGGTATGGAAAGCCCATACTAATAATGAATTGGGGACAATCTCTGTCTTAAAGAACAGTACTAATCTTTTTATGAAGTTGGATGCACCAGTTTAGTGCATATATGTTCATATTTGTAATATCTCCTTGGTTAATTGTTTGAAAGTGAGATAGTTTTTTTTGCAGATAACAAAACAATGAATATTGTTTCTTGATTCACTCAGTTAACCTGTGTCTTTTGACTAGGGAGTTCAGTCCATTGATGTTTAAAGTTATTATTGAAAGATATGTATTGATTCCCATCACCTTAAATTGGGTTTGCTTCTTTGGTCTAACATTGTGGCTCCCCAGATATACCTTCATTTAGTTTTGTTCTTTTGGCCCTTTGGTATACCCATTCTTTTCTTCAGCAGTTTGTATTCTCTGAAGGGCAGGTTTTCGGGACATGAATTCTTTCAACCTATTCATGTTGTGGAAGATTTTTCTTTCCCTTTCAATTGTAAGAGACATTTTTGCTGGGCAAAGTATTCTAGGTTGGCATCTATGTCCATTTAGAATTAGGAATACTTTTGTCCACACTCTTTAGGCTTTCATAGTTCTTACTGAAAAGTAAACTGCAATTCTGGTCGGTTTTCCTTTATATGTGACTTGTTTCTTCTACAGCTTTCAAAATTTCTTTGTTCTGTACAGGTAGGGTTTTTACTATGCTCTGATGTGCAGAGTTTCTTTTCTAGTCCTGTCTATTTGGTGTTCTATGTGTTTCTTGCATTTGTGTGGGAATGTCATTCCTTAATTTTGGGAAAATTTCTTCTAAAATCTGGTTGAAGATATGGTCAATAACATTGTTCTGAGATTTTTCTCCTTTCTCTATGGCTATGATACATAAAGTTTAATTTTATATTGGAAGGACCAAATGACTCTAGTCCAGCTACTCAGGAGTTCCCGTGGAGGCACATGTCAGCCAGGAATCAGATACTCTGTCTTCTCCTAAGATATGGGCCCCTCTAGTGAGCAGTACATCAAAATTTAGAAGAGTAGCTAGATAGAGGTTGTATTTAAGCATTCTCAGGCAGTTTTCAAAGGTCTGAACCCCTACTTAAACGCACAGAAGCATAGCCCTGTAACAGTGATAGGGGCTGCAAATGGTCAAACTGTAGGGGATGTGGATGGCTGCATTTGGAGACTTCACCATCAGACAGAGCTAAGAGTATAGTCCAGGAATCTGGGGTGTTAAGAGTAAAGCAGGACTTTAAGCGGGACTGTGTCCAAGTCTAGAAGGAAGAACAGGATATGAGATAAGAGAGATTGGAGTTTCTCAATGTGTGAAGGCACAGTGGGTGGGATCAGACTTACCCTAACCCTATCAGGTTCATCCATTGACATATTGGGGAAACTGACCAGGCTGTTTTGGAGAGAAAATGGAGAATGTAGAGCTTAGACAGACCAGAGAGAGGCCAGACAAATCTGGACATCAGTCTCTGACATGACCATCAGGAAGGATGTGGCCTTGGGGAAGGCACAGTGAGTTCTCGTGGGGCATAATGGAGCAATTTCCTGTAGGGGTAGGGCTTAAGCTGCACCTTTCATAAATAAGGCTCTGGAGCTCAGAGCCACTAGGGAGAAATTTAACTTACCTGCTTGCCTTGGTTCCTGATAGTCAAGGATTTAAGAGTCCTAGCTTTTCTGGCCAGAGAGCTAGGAACTGTCAAGGTTCATGTGCCGTGCTAAGAACCAGACTTTGACTCTGGTTTGCCAGTCTGAGGCAAGGAGGGACTAGTAGCTGTCCCCACATAAGAGCAGGCATTCACTGCCTTTTATCTTACTTGATTCCTTTAAGTGTAGTGTCTGCCTGACATCAGTAATGGGGGGAGATCTGTCAAGTCCCAAGGGTGTCAGCAGAACCAATAGAAGGGCTGGAGACTCGTGTGTATCATTCTCTGGCAGGGGCCCTTTATGTTTCTCAGTCAGGAGGTGTTAGAAATGCATAGTTTTCTACTGCAGCTGAGAATCTGTAAGAGGCAGGAACTGGGTCCTTGCTGCCAGCTCTGGTTGTCTTGAGCCATCACTGAGTCTGATGACCATTTTCTACCAATGTTTTCATTCTCCTTTAACAACCATGGTCTGGAGTAGCCAGGTATGTGACCAAGGCATCCTTACACACCTGAATACTTTATGGCCTGTGCCAGTTTTTCCTGATTCTTGCACAACAGGCTTGAGGGCTCTGAAACCATGTTCCATGATATGTAGCTGTGTGTGAGTCTGAGGAAGCTGTCCCCATGGTACCTTGTAGATGTGCTCTGGGAGCCAGAGGAAAAGAATTGAGAGCTGAAATCCTGCAGAGAGATGGGGAAGTTGGCGTCTATAGACTGGAAGTGAGATTACTGATATTAAACATCCAGCTATGACAATTTTTTACCTGTCAAGTCACAACACTCCACATGTCAGTTGGGCTGGAATAAAGTGCCATGCTGGGCAGGAGCTAGTCTTCTGGCTGCTGGATTTCAGGGTATGTGGGTGACAGTTAAGCCTCTTCTGGTATAAAAGGTCAGTGGAGCAGAGAAATGAGGAACTCTGTATGTTTTTGCCTGGGCAGTCAGAACTACATCCTGCAGGCAAAGATTTTTGACTAAAAAAGTATTATGTCACACAGTTAATTGTGGCACAACCAAGCTTCCAGGACAGACCAGGACACATCGATTCCAGCCTTGCTCTTAGATTCTGTCTGCAGATATCATTTGCCCTTTGGTTTATACATCCACTACCCAACTGTGTCTTCATGTTCTCAAGTCTACCTCCCCTCTCCAATTCATAAGGGCATTTTTTATATCCATTTAGGGACACACCTTGCTCCTAAATGCCAATGTGTCCTCAAGTTGCTTATCTCTAAAGGACCCTGT
Source organism: Eospalax fontanierii (assembly GCA_035773235.1). Taxonomy (NCBI): domain Eukaryota; kingdom Metazoa; phylum Chordata; class Mammalia; order Rodentia; family Spalacidae; genus Eospalax; species Eospalax fontanierii. Next base: position 1,782,239 of record JAJHUQ010000048.1, on the reverse strand, counting down.
TTCTAAATCAGGTTCATATATACTTCCACTAGATTAGGATTTCAAAATCTTAAAAGATAGTTCATGCATATATTTTATCTAGTCCCATGTCTAAGGAGCAGACTTCAGGGACCACAGTTATTTTATCTAGTCCCATGTCTAAGGAGCAGACTTCAGGGACCACAGTTCAAAGCTCCTTAGATTCTTTCATTCCATACTGACCATAGGCCTGACTCTTTATGAACCAGGGTTGTCAGGAGAAGTAGAAGGACCAGGTGGGGCTTTTGTAAACTTTTAAGCTGCAAGAACCCTGAGTATGTGAGAATTTCACTGTTCCTGGCCCTTTCTTGGCCCTTCTCATGCTGCAATGAATATTGTACTCAAAGCTGGCAGTGTCCCCCTTCCTAAGAGTATTCATTCTCACAGGAGGATCCAGAGAGCAGAGCAGCTTCTCACACAGCATTTACTGGGCATTCATAACTATAGTTCAGGAACTATCAAGGCTAAAGCTGCTGTGCAGGGAGGAACTGACTTTGTGAGTGTTAAGAGGCCAACAGGAGTCAGAGAGGGACTAAGAGGTGTTCCCTAGGTAAGACAGAGTGCTACTGAACTTCACCCCAATGGAGTCCTCTGTGTACTGTGTCTGTGTGACTCAGTGATGGAGAGAATCCCAGCTTCTTCTTCTGCCTTCTAAGATGTGAGTCTGAGCCAGGCTCTCCCTGCACTGCAGCTTTAGACTTGTCAGCATTGGAACCCAAGACCAGCACAGAAGACACATCATTCCCTACAGAGTCCCAAAACTATAAAAAAATTAAATCATGAATTTGATTTTTACAAACTATTTTTATAGGGAATAGTGTTAAATCTGTAGCAGGTGTCAACAAGATATGAAATCAGTTTTCAGTTTATTGCTGTTAGCATTTTCCATGGTGTCATGAGCCCCTACCATCCTAACCCTCAAGGCTGTGTCCACACACTGAGCATGCACGTGCCAGCCTTGAACATGAAAAGCTGATTCTCCCCAGGACGGCAGAGGCAGGTGCCATTGCAAGGGATCTCCGTCATTACTGTCAGCATGGCAGAACCTACCTCGAGCCCTGATAGTCTCCTAGAATGAGACATGGAGCTTTCTCCTGGGTGAGAGCCATCCCCTCAGGACAGGAGTGTTCAGTCCTCTGGGCAGGTCTCCCACACTGGAATCCTAGCAGGTCACTCTGCAGTGTAGCATGTCACTGATAGGTAGCAAGACTTCTGCAGGCCCTGTTGGACACATCACTCACAGGCAATGCCTGACTGAGCACAGGCCTCCTGAATGCCCATGCTTTAAGCTGGTCCAGAGTAATTGACAGCACATGGAATGCCTCTGTCCAAGCAGAGTCTGAATGCTGAGTAAGATCTTAGTTGTGTTGAAGCTGTACTCATGAGACAGCAATATGTCCCCAGTCAAAGGAAGGGAAAAGTCTGGACATTGGAATTGAGAATTTGCCTCCTCTTTAAGGATGAGGTGGTAGGTCCAGAGGGTGGCTTCTCATTCACTAGGAGTCATTAGAGAACATTCCCATAAGCAACTAAAAACTTACCAAGCTTTATCTGTCCAGTATGATTCTTTTCAGGCTCTGATCACCAGTCCCCAGCACTCCTAAGCTGCAAACTTAAGTCAATGCCCTGAGCATGCAACAGTTTGGAAACTAGAAACCTGGTTCTGCACAGGTCCCAAGAGATGGCTACTATCTGAAGAACACTATGATTATTGAACCCCCAGATGTGTCTGCCAAGAGCCCTGAAGCCTTGCTACAGTGAGAACGGAAGTGTTTTCATGTGAGTTATCATCTCTTCTACACATGAGAGCTCCTACCCGTGAGCAGTCTCCCACAATCTTTACCAAAGAGATTCTTCCTACAGAGGAATTTACAATTATGCATCACAATTATACAGGCTCAAGGGACAGTTCATTCTGGGATCAGGATTAAAGGGCACAGGGCTCCTATTTTGCTGTAGAATGATGGGCAGCACCTGTCAAACCCATGCTCCAGAGGAGTCTGTCCCTCCAAGATCAGCACTAGATGAGTGGTGGTGACCTATATGTGGGAGCACATCATACCCAGCTGTCATTGGAATGGGGACACATAAGGGGTCAGAGAGGGAGTGTAGACCATGCTTATATAAAGTCTATAGATGGGCTGTTTAAATTCCAGTGGATGTACTTGCACCAAATGACAGTTATATACTAAAGCTTGAATGGCAGGGCCTCACTGTGAATGGGGAAATGCGTGTGGTCCAAGATATGTGATGGTGGGGATTCCATGGGTCCACAGATAGAGAACAGGATCTAAGTTTGATTAAGATCTATTGTGTGAAATCTACAAAGCATGGTAACAAAATTTTTTGAAACAACTAAAGAAAATTTATGTATTGAGAAAAATAAAAACTAAATCAATCCATTGACTTCAGATTCGTGAACCAGTTTTATCAGCAGAATTCATGATGTTCATAGTCCAGCATTTCACAGTACAGAGTCATATTTATGGAGGCCATATTGGACAGGTCATTGGAGACATGAGAATTAAAGGACTGAGTGGTCCTGGGTAGTCCAGGCATAGACCTATGCAGAGTGATGGGCTGCACAGGAGAGGCAATGTTCAAAAAGACACTGTACTTACAAGACCAATGCACATTGATTGGAGCGGATCCTCATGAGGCAGCAGAATATTCCAGCCAGCCCTTTACTGTTGGGACTCAACAGCTGGCTGAAGATTAGTAGACTTTATGCCAAATCTCCAGTTGGTCACCTGGAGGAGGTACTTGCACAGAAGGACAAGTTGGTACAAGTGCTTGACTGGCTAAGCCTTAACATGTATAGGAGTGTGCAGTAGGTCCCTCAGGCTTGGGGATTTGAGAGGTTCATGGAGAAAGAAGGGGGTCTAAATTTGATGAAGAAATTTTGTATTAAATCTACAAAACTCAAAAAAAAATGAAAAGAATAGAAAGATGAGAGAAAAATAATGTCTTCAGAAAAAAAGAAATCATTACCTTGATTTTTAGAAACTATTTTCGTAGGTAGTATTCATGATTCTTTGGCAAATGTCAATGCAAGAAATAAGCCCTGTTTTCAGTTTGTTGCTCCTAGATGTTCCCACGATGTCAAGAGCCCCCACCACTCCTAACCCTCAAGGCTGCATCCAAGCATTGAGCATGCTCCAGCCTTGGAGCCAGAAAGCTGATTTGCACGCAACTGCAGAGGCAGGGTGTCACCGCAAGGAACCTGCATCATCACTGGCAACTTGGAAGAGCCTACCTCAAGCACAGCCGCTCTCCTAGAATGAGACATGGAGATTTCTCCTGGGCGGGAGGCATCCGCTAGGCACAGGAGTGCTCAGTCCTCTGGGAGGTCTCCCACAAGGGCATCCTAGCAGGTCACTCTGCCATGTAGCACGTCACTGATATGGAGTGACACTTCTGCAGGCCCTGTTGAACATGTCACTAACAGGTAATGCATGACTGAGCACAGGCCTGGATGGCCACGCTGTAAGCTGGTCCAGAATAATCAGCAGTGCCTGGAATGCTACTGTCCAAGCAGACTCTGGACTCTGCGTAAGATCACGGATAGTTGTGTTGAAGCTGTGCTCATGAGATAGAATATGGGTCCAAATTTGATGAAGAACTATTATTTGAAATCTTCCAAAGCTAGGTGAAGAATTAAGAAAAAATTCTATAGAAACTTTCTATGTTTAGAAAAATAATTCCAAAATCATTCGTTTGACTTTAGTTTCATAAAGGAATTTTATTAGCAGAATTTATGATTCCAATAGTCCTGCAAGTCAATGTATGGAGTCACAGTTAAGGACATATTGGACATAGCATTCAAGTTTAGCCAGTAAAAGGATACAAAGGACTGTGCAGAATAATGGGTTGCACAGGAAAGCTCATGTCTAAGGAGAGGATATACCTACTAGATCTGGACTCCTGGAGGGGAGCAGCAACTTGTGAGGCTTCACAATGTTCCCATCCATCACTTTACTGTGGAGACTCAATAGCTGTATGAGGAAGAGAAGACTTTGTGTTCTATTTTCATTGCTGTGGTCCAGATTGTAGTGGATGTACTTACACAAGTGGGTACAAGTGCTTGACATGACTGAGACAGGGCTCAAGGTCCCATGGGGGTTGAAGACTTGAGAAGTCTATGGATAAAAAGGGTGGTCTAAATTTCTTCAAGAAATTTGTATAAAATCTACAAATCTCAATAAAAATATTAGAAAAAAAGAAAGAAAACAGAGAGGTAAAGAATTCAGAATTTTTTTTAAACATTAAGTAAATTCTTTAAAACCATTTTCATGGGCAGGATGATGATTCACTGAAAGATGTTATCCAAATAAGTGACTTCAGTTTTCAGTTTGCTGTTCCTAAAGGTTCCCATTGTATCAAGACACCCAAACAGTTCTAACCTTCAAGGCTGTGTCCACCCACAGAGTGTGTCCCAGCCTAGGAACCCGGAAAGGTGATTCTGCACTGGACTGCAAAGGCAGGAGCCACCACGAAGGACCTGAGTCATTACTGGTAATCTGTCACAACCTACCTCCAGCCCTGCTGATCTACTAGACTCACACTTGGCTATTTCTCCTGGGTGGGTAGCATCCGCACAGGAGTGCTCAGTCCTCTGGGTAGGTCTCCCATTGTGGAATCCTAGCAGGTCAATCTGCAGCGTAGCATGTCACTGGTATGGAGTGACACATCTGAAATGACACATCACTTGGGGGCCATACGTGACTGAGCACAGGCCTCCTGGATGGCCATGCTGTAAGCTGGTTCAATATTATCGGAGGCACCGAATGCCCATGTCCAAGCACAGTCTGAAACCTGAGTATCTTCAGCCATATTTATGTTGACGCTGTACTCATGAGAAAACAGAATATGCCCAGCAGAAGGAAGGGTAACGCCTGGACACTGGGATTGAGACATTGTGTATTCCTAGAGGGTGAGGTGCCAGGAAGAGAGAGTGGCTTCCTGTTCAGTGGCAATCATTGTGTCATATTCCCTTCAGTATCAGGATATTTACCAGGATTGCTATATCCAGTGCGATCCCATTCAGGCCTCAGACACTGACCCACAGTACGCAGGACTCCTATGCCATAAACCTGTATCCTCACACTGAGCATGAGCCAGCCTCAAGCCTGAAAACCTGGTTCTGCACAGGTCTCAAGATGCAGACACGACTGGAAGGGCAGTACCCACTATTGGAAGCCCCAATTAGACTACCAAAACTGTTGTAGACAGCGTAGAAAGAGAACAGAAGTGTTTTCATGTGGGACTATCATCTCCTCCTATCATGAGGGCTCCACACCTTGGGCAAGCTAGACAAAAGAGATTACGCTATGCCATTGGAGAATGTTGGGCTGAACCATGAAACCATTGTTTCAGGAGAGCCTGTCCTTACAAGATCTGCACTAGATAAGTGGTGCCGCCTTCATGAGGCAGCAGAACAACCCCATCTATCACTGGAATGGGACACATAAGCGCTGGGAGAGGGAGTGCAGACCTTGCTTGTATACTATCTGAAGATGAACTGTCTATATTCCAGGGGATGGACTTGCACCAAATGACAATTAGCTAGTAGAGTTTAAATGGCTAGTCCTCACGGTGCATGGGGGAATGTTGTAGTCCACATCGTGTGAGGGTGGGGGTTTGATGGGTCCATGGATAGAGAACAGGTTCTACATGTGATTAAGAGCTATTTTATGAAATCTACCAACTCACCCAAAACAAAAAGTATTTGAAAAGGAGTAAAGAAAATTAACACATTTAGAAAAAATAAAAAATAGATCGTTCCATTGGGGTTAGTTTTGTGGAACAATTTTGTTACCCCAACTCATGATGTTCAGAAACCAGCAGTTCCCAGTATGGAGTCATATTTATTAAGTCCAGATTGGACAGGTCACTGCAGAAGGTAGACTTGAGGGACTGATAGGTCCTGGGAAGTCTGGTCATAAGCCTCTGGACAGTGATGGGCCACACAGGAAAGTCAATGTTCAAAGAGAGACTGTAACCACAAGAACAGTTCACACAGAGGGGAGGAAGTCCACCAGGAGAGACTGCAGAATATCTCCAGCCATCTCTTTGCTGTTGGAGACTCTACAGCCGGGTGAATAAGAGGAGACTTTCTGTCCAGTCTCCAGCTGGGCAGACTAGATAGTAGTGGATGGACATCCACAGAAGGACAAAGGGAGCCATGTCCTCTACTGGCTAAGTGTTAACATTGTTTGGGAAAGTGTACCTGGTTGATGAAGATGAGGAATTTGAGAGGTCTGTGGAGAAAGAAGGGGGTCTATTTTAACTAAGAAATTTGGTATGAAATCTACAAAGCTCAATAAAAGCTTTTTAAAAAAGACAATAGAAAAATAAAGACAAATTTAAAAAGGAAGAAAATTATATCATGTTTGACTTCAACATACAAACCATTTTCATGGACAGGTTAGGTGCTTCTCTGGCAGGTGTCAGCGAAGTAAATGAGCCCAGTTCTCATTATATTGATCTTTGAGTTCCCTTGGTGTGAGGAGCCCCCAACACTCCGAATCCTGAAATCTGTGTCCACATGCTGAGCCTGAGCCAGTCTTGGAATCTGAAAAACTGATTCAGCACGGGACTGCAGAGGGGAATGGTATCTCTAGGGACCTGCAACATTATTGTTAACCTGGAAGAATCTACCTCGAGCCCGTTCCTCTCCTAGAATCAGACATGGATATTTCTCCTGTACGGGAATCATCCCCTAGGCACAGTAGTGCTAAGTCCTTTGGGCAGGTCTCCCATACTGGAATCCTAGCAGGTCACTCTGTTGTATCCGTAGGCCTGGTTGGACACATTACTCACTGGCAATGTCTGACTGAGCACATGGCTCTTGTATCGCTATTTTGTAACCCACTCCAGAATAACTGGAAGTGACAAACTTATACAGATAGTAAGCATGTGCCAGCCTTGAACCTGGAAACCTATTTCTGTACAGGTCCCAAGAGGCAGATACGACCAGAATTGCAGTTCCCATTACTGAAAGCCCTGATTAGTCTACCAAGTAGGGTGTATCTTGCCTAGAATGAGAACAGGAGTGTTTTCATGTGGGTTATCATCTCCTCCGATCATGAGGGTTACACACCATGCTCAGTCTCCCCCAATAACCCCAGAGATTCTCCTACAGACCTGAAATTCTCGGTTATGCTTTCACAATTCTTTTTTGTTGACTTTAGTTTTGTAACCAATTTTATTAGCAGAATTCATGACTTTTATTGTCCAACAAGTCACCGTGTGCAGTGCTCCTAATGGAGGCCATATTGGATGTCATTTGGGGAGGCAGGATTAAAGGAAGTCCCTGGCTAGACCTCTGAACAATAATGGGCTGCATAGGAAATTGAATGTCCAAGGAGAAATTGTAAATAAACGTGTTTCTCTGCATATCTTTGAAGAAGTTCCAACCTGATCTTGAGCACTGAGCCTTCCTAACTCACGTGCCTATGATATTCTGAGCATGTGTCAGCATGGAACCTAGAAAGACAGTTCTGATAGGTTTCCACAAGACAAGTGGTACCTTGAGGGCCTGCAGGGTTACTGCGAGTTATAATGGGCTGCTTATTCTGGACGTGTGCAATGTTCTCCATCAACCCTGTGGCTCTCCCTCCTATGCAGGAGTCCTAGCAAGTTTCTTTACAGCCCTGCATGTCACTCTGAAAATTCAGAAATAATGTGGGCAGGTCTGGTCTGAACTATCAGAAAGTAGGGCTTATGGATAGTCATTCAAAGAAGGATGTCCAACACAGGAACTGCCTGTGAATTGTCTATCTCAGAATTATGTTATTAAATTCATTATTTTAAATATTAATTATTCAAAATGAATAGCTTATTTATATTGAGATTCTTTAAACATCTATGTACACAAAAATTCTTTTTCTTCACCTTATCACTAAACTTATTGCTTAATGTATTTTCATAAATGTACTTTTGCAAATTTTATCAATATTGAAATATATTATAAATAAAAATATAAACAGATAATCAAAGACCATTGAACACCATATGATTTGAGAGCTAACATCCCAGGACATTTTGGCAGATAGTGGCATCTTTCCCACATCTCCTTGGACAGTCAAAGAAGATTTCTGTCCTCTTTCAGGAGAACCCAGCCAGACCTGTCTTATCTCAAGTCCCATGTTAGTGTTTCAACATGAGTTGTTTCCTCATTTTTCTACCTCTGGATCATCCCTCTTGATCACTATGCAAACTGAACTCTTCTAGCCTCCACCAACAACTCAGCCTGTTGTGGGTCACAGAAAACTACCTGTATATATGTATATCTGTGTTTGATCTATAGAGGAACACTTCCCATCCTTAATCATAGAAGCTTGTCCTTACAAAGACCACCAGTGAGTTTCCTTATGGCTACCCAAGATGCAGAGAAAAAGCAAGGCTGTAGGTCCAGGACTAATAATACGTCTATGTAACCCACCACTATCTCCCCTGAAAATCTCAGAAAGCGTTTCAGAAGAAGAGGCAGGAATTATGCCCTGGTTCCACATCCAGCAGCCCTATGCTTAAGTTAAGGAGGTGGTAGTTGTGAACTATAAGAGAGCTCTGGGTGAAACCACTGCCTTCATCTGTGTACCCACTGCTGAATTCCCAGGTTCCAAGTGACAGCAACAAACCCAAGGTCACACAGGATGCCTTGGGTCAGCAAAACAAGGGAACAGTCATCAGCATGAAAAATAGATTTGGGGAGACAGGGCTTGACTGACAATGCCTTAACATGTGTGGGAGAAGGCAGGAGGTCCAACCGGGATTGGAGATTTGAGAGGTACACAAAGGATAGAAAGCTAATGACTACTTATACAAAAAAATAAATGATTTCTTTGACTTATTTTACACACCCTTTTCATAGGCAGGATGGGAATTCTCTGGTAGGTGTCAGGCCAAGAAATGTACCCAGTTTTCAGACTGCTGTGCTTCGAGATTCCTACGGTATCATGAGTCCCCACCACTCCTCACCTTCAAAGCCCCGGACACACACTAAGCATGAGCCAACCTTGGAACCTGGAAAGCTGATTCTGCACGTGACAGCAGAGGCATGTGCCTCCATGAGGGACCTGCATCAGTACTGGCAATCTTGCAGAACCTACCTGGCACCCTGCAGCTGAGCCACAATCAGGCTGGCATCTCCTCAGGAACGAAATGTGGAGATGATTAGCATAACAAGAAAAACAGAATATTCCTCTCTACACTGAAACATCAATAACAACAACAACAATAAAAAGCTAACAAAAGAATACTCATATCATCTGTGGCATCTTCACATCAAACAGAATCTGAACACTGTTCCAACAGGCTGGATGGCTGTCCCTGGCTTGGTGCCTCCTCACGGCTATATACTGCTGTCCATGTCAGGTCTCAGAGGATGGAAACACTCCATGTCTGAAGACTGGTTTGTAGCCACACTGTATTTGCTACTCTTTGCTTCTAGAGATTCAAAATCACAGACGGCCAATGTTACCATGGTGAGAAGCAGACACTTCCAGGTCCCTCTCATCAGAGCGTGTAGGTTGGAGAACTCTTGGGAACAGGGAAATTTTCTGATTCCCCCTATATCAGATATGGTCATTTTTATATGAGTAACTCTTGGTCAGAGAGGCATGTTTGAAACCCCCACATAAAAAGTGTGAATACCTGTACCCACCAATGAGAGGTCAATATGGGCTCCATAGAATAGAGTGGAAGGTCAGACACGTCCCTCAAAAGATGGTGACATTATGACAACAACATGACCTACGGGAAATATCTGAGGATCTATGTTCTGATGGGAAATGTCTGAGTCATGCAACATAAAGGGAAAATTCTCGCAGTATTTTGGCAGATAGAAAATGTTCAGAATCTCCCCGTTAGACCTAAAATGAAGATACCCACCCACCTTGTGCAGTGGAGTGTGTTCCAGGCACTGCATCATCAGCTTCAACTCTTCACCAGCCACTAGCATGTGCATAGGTTGCAGCACATGTGTATCAGGCTAGACAGCAGTGTGACTGTTCTTCCAGGAGCGAAGACATCAGTCACAAGCGAGGTCACCTCCTCAGGCTTGTGTTCAGCCGCTCAGTTCTGAAAAAGAATGATGGGGCCACACTTGGTGTGTGCCTTGAGCCTGTTGTATTGGGTCCTGGGCTCTACAAGCTTGAGTTTTGGTATTTAGTGATATAGTGGTCCTAAGTCCTTATAGAATGAAGGGAAATATTCTAGGCACTCCAGAGCTGAACTGAGGCCCCCTGTTCAGAGGAGGAAAATGAGAATGCTCTTTGTTTAGAGGGGCACATCTGAAGAACATTTGGTCAAAGCAGAAGCTTTGAACCCTGTTGGTGAGTAAAAGGTAGTAGTTCTGAGGTCCCTTTGTCAAAATACGTACGACTGAAGCCTCTATAATATGCAGTTACTATGTCATCTTAGGGCTGAGGTGTAGGTCCATTTGACATAGATCCTATGACACCAGATCTGAGACTTTCTATTAGGATGTGTTGCCCTCCAGTTCCCTTTAGGGATACAGATCATGGCTCATGCTCTCTTTAATAAAGGGGAATGATAGCTACATGGAGCTAGCTCCATGTTCAGAGAATCTAGATCAAGGTCACCTGAGACAGGAAATCCATACTCTGGGCTCTCTTCTACAATGGAGCGGTCCCAGCACTCACTCATCAGCTTCCAGTTCTTCGTCACAGTCTCGAATAAATGTATCGTCATTGTCTCTATGGTAGGCATGGAAACAGTCTTAGAATTCTTCTTAGAGGCTCCATGGCAGTATTTCTCAGAGTCATAATCTAGTTCATGTTCATGTAAACATGTCCGGGCCTGTAGGACACAATGTACATATTTCAGCTAATCAGAGTAAGGCAGGGGGATACATTGCTCACATGACTTGTAGTTCTTCTTTCAAAAGCTAAAGTTCTGAAACTGTATGCTTAGAACAAAATTCCCTGGCCAGTTGTGAAGTCACCAGGTTATCTTCAATAGTGCAGAAGGATGCAGAACAGCACCAATAGCTTTCTCCCTTTCTTGTCATTTACAGATACCATACCTTGAGTGGAATCTTGTGGAGTCCAGGCCCTCTTTGAAGAAGCATCAGGGATTTCCTAAGCCTTGGTGAGTCTGAAATTTGGTGTTCAGATGAATAGGACTGTGAATGAAAGATAGAGACATTTTGTTTCTGTTGACCAGCTTCAAAACAGCTGGGCTGATTTCAGGTTTCAACTTGCTATCGTTTACAACAGGAGCTCAGTGTCCTGAGGATTCTAAGGGCAGAGTGTGCTGAGGACCCACTGGTTGGAAAAGTATTTGCCTGCCACCTTGGTCAGAGAAGGATGTGTTAAGACCATCTTAGTAAGAAGACTAGTATGGAGTGTATAATGAGAACAGAGGAAGTGATTTGATTCACATGGTAATGGGGGATGCTTGAAGCAGTTCAATGGCCACTAAAGGTCTGCAATCCCGCCCGATCTGACCCACATTGTCTAATTCTGTGGTCAGTTACACAGGAGTGCCATATTCAAATATTATAAACAAAAATAGAGTATCTGTGTTTGCTTTGATCAGAGGCAGTAGATCATAAACACCCCTTCGGCCCAGTGGGAGGGACTTATGCTCTCTTATAGTCTCCTTGGTCTGTGGCTGCTTTAGTGTGAAGAGGAACATCTTCATTTATTAAGGATATGAGGGCCTTTCCACATATGTGAAGTAGTGTGAGATAAAGTAGATAATGCCTTCATCATTCTTGGGGAACCTGGGAATGGCTGAGGAGCTGTTGTCATTGGTGATACCTGAAGTTCCCTTCAATGAAGTGTGACTGAGATAACACAGAGTAGAATTTCAGGCACCATTGTGAGAAAGAGAGAAACTAGAAATGCTACAGGGCAAAAGTGAAGGTCTCAACCCCTGGGACACATGGAGAAATTTCCATAACCACTTGTTTAGAGGTGAATGTCCCCAGTACCTTGTGCAGAAATATCCCAGCACCATGCATCAGCTTCAATAACTTAACATTTTGAAATGTCCGTATCATGGGTTCAATCTGGAGGAGACCAGGCATCATCCTCAGCATTCTTAGAAGAGCTTGGATTGCTGTCTATACCCTAGTCACCTCCTCCGGTTTCTCTTTATCTTTCCATACCTGTGTAGTGATGGTGGTGTCAGTCTATTTAAGGTGACTGGACTGAGCACTAATAGCTTAGGTCCAGGATCTGCTTCTTCCTATTTGGTTCCTGAATCTGAAACTAAAATGAAGTACTGCCTCCTTGATCAGAAAATTACACCAAGCCTAATTGATCAGAAAGTAATGGTCTAGGGCCACAATCTTAGAAGGAAGTATGTGTTAGGAAAAGCAGATATAGGACTATTCCAGAACTATTCCTTGGACTGATGACAGTCCATCTTACCTGAAGATCAGTGGATGAAGATCCCAGAACTGAACCTTCTTTCCAGTCTTTTTCACAGTGGAACTCATCCTTGTTTTGCATAGTGTCAGTGTCAGGTAACTAGATTCAATCTCAGCCTTCATCTAACAGACTGGATGACTGACCTAGGTTTGTCATTTCTGGAAGTTTGTGTTAAAATATCCAGATCTAAGAAAGAATAGTAGGATCATTCTTTTTCTGGTGACTGGATTGAATGTAGATGACTTGGGTTCTACACATTGCTTGTTACATTTGGGCTCAAGGAGATCTTGCTACAGTGAAAATCTTTACCCTTGCTAAAGGGCATGTCTCTGATCCTCCCTTGGTGGGTGGGCTTAGTGAGGGGGGAAATCAGATACCCTCTGGCACAATTGCTTATTTCTATACGGCCTTGACCAGGGTGAGAGCTCTGGAAATCCCATACCATGGTAATGAGAAGCTCAGTTGTCTCCCACACATGCTGGCAAGCTGACTATCTCAGTGACCTCTTCAAGCTGATCATCAACAACCAAGAATTTGGTAGGAAGTGTGGGTCCTCGCTATTTCCTCTGACAAACTTGAAGGCAGATTATGTGAGTCACCTGCTCTAGGACTTCAGACCACTGTGGTCCTAGGTTCCTTTAACTTTAAGAGTGTTTGCTTAGACTCCCCTTTCACCCCCCCAGATACTGATGAGTAAGACAGTATTTAAGGCTCTGTCAGACAGTACAAGAACTCAGGTCCCAGGGACAAAGAGGGATGCTCTGAAGGTCACACATGAATGGTAAAAATCATGATGCTTTAATACTCAAAGTGGAATGTCTAATATCACCTTGGCCAGCTAGGAAATACCTGAGGTTCCTTGGTCAAAGACTGTCCATTTTATGTCTCTTTGGGTAGAAGATAATTCCTGACACCACACTGTTAAGGGAGGAAGGACTGACCCCATTCTGACATCTAACTAGTTCTGATGTCTCCCTTTTAACAAAAATAATCTGTTTTGAGGAGGAGGGTTCTGGACCTCCTTGGGTAAAAGGAGATATTCTGAACTTCTTTATTCGGAGAGGAAAAGTCCCTAGGCATGATTGGTAGGGGAAATTCCTTTTACCCCTTGGGCAGAAGATAAGGATCCAAGATTACCTTGGGAAGTGGATAAAGGCTCCAGAATTACCCCAGAACTTCCAACTACTCTTCGCAGTTATAAATACCCATACCTTGAGTAGAATCTTCAGGAGTCCAGGCAGCTGTTATGGCTTCTTCATTATCGGTCAAGGTTGTGTTAGGCTCTGCAGGTCCGCCAAAGTTTTATAGGAACATTCCAATTCTGGTGAACCTCTTCTACGCAAAGGGCCTCAGTTAAGATTTTTCTTCAGTATCTTCTTCTCTATAAGCTAAAAGCAGTGTATTCTGAGGCCACCCTGATTATAAAAATATTTCTCTGGCACTTTTGTCAGAGAGGGAAGCTTTAAGGTCATGTTAGTAAGAATGGCATTGTGAAGTCAAGATGGTCAGAAGAGGAAGGTCTATGGTGCCAGTGGTTGAAAGGCTTTGCCTGAAGGCCCTTTGAGCAAATGTTAAAGGATCAGAGCCCTCTTAACAACACGGTGCATTTCTGAGAACCATTCCTGAGAGAAGCTTCCCCCAAAATACCTTAAGGAAAAATGAAATGAAGTCCTCCTGGTCAAAGGAAGTAGATCCCAGACAATTCCCTGGGTTGTGTCCAAGGATCTGACGCTTTCTTAAGTAGAGTGAATGAATCAGGCTTTTGGGTCTGAAGTTCATTTATTGATAGGGAAAACTGACTGAGGTCGGTTTGGTAAGGATGAATAAGGGCCTAGGCAAATTGATATGGTCTAAGTCACTCTCTCATGAAATGTATTCTCCATGCCTTAGCGGGCAGGGTCTAGTTAATCCTGCTGGATACAATGGAAACTGATCTTCCATTTAGAGAGATTGATTTATTTAGGGCAATTTACAAAGTTACTGGTTACCTGCGGCCAGCCCACAAAGTCCGCAACAGCCACAGGGCTCTTAGTCCATTCCAGGCCAGAATTTCACTTCCACTCACATGATTCTTAGTACTGCGGGGACTTGGAATGCTGCCTCCTGAGTCCTGGCCTTCTACATGGGCCTAGGGCCAGGGCATTTTCCTTCCTGCGTGGCTTAATCCGTGCCCCTCCCCAGTACTCACAGCCATGTTGTCTCTCCTTTCTCCCCACCTTCCTGCCCCCTTATTGGTCAGAAGGTAGGATTTGCCCCAGAATGAACCAATAGAAAAAAAAAAAAAAACATCAGAGAGAACCTGGTATTTACCATACAATCACCCCTAGGGTAAGCATGTAGGCCTGAGGGAGGCTTTTGTCCTACAACAATGATCAGATGTCCACTTCAGTGCAGTGTGAAGGAGTGGGTTCATAAGGGAGAGGTCGTTCTAACACACTTGTGATTGTGGGAACCTGGGAGTCCCTCCTGAGGGAAGTTAGGTATCTGAACAACTCTTGACAGAAGACCAAAGTCACATACTCCCTGGGTTAGATGGTCCGTGGTACCTTACACAGTGAAGAGAGGACACAGCACTGCTTATCAACGTCACAGAGTTTCTTAGAGTTTGAATGTCCATATGCATATTTTGTGTTGAATTTTGGGAGATGAGAAAACAAACCACCTCTACATTGTTCCTACAGCCTATGTGACCGGCGATGTCATCATGAAATTTTCAGGAGACCAGACATTCATTCTAGCTCTGATGAATACCTTGGGGGGCGGTCCCAATCTAGGATGAATCCTCACATTATTATTCAGCATATTGTACCTAAGCAGGAAAACTGTGAGCTCAGCATTTCTGGTGACTGGATTGGAGGTAGTGACTTGCTCCCTGGTTATGTGGCCTCTTGTCAAGGTTCCCTTGGTCAGAATGGGAAATTTCCCACCTTCAGTTGTAAGAAGGGGAGGAATGAGGTTCCTCTGGTCAGAGGGAAAGTTATCAAGCCCCAGTGACCAGAGGGAGAAATTCTCAGGCAAAGATGGACAGAGAAGAAAATTCCCAGACCATACTAGGCAGAGTGTGATTGTACCTATCTACCTTATGTAGATTGCAAAGTTCCAAAAATGCTATGTCTTCCTCCATGTTTTCACTGAATTTGGGGAAATCCGGATCCTTGAGAATGCCATTGCAGATCTGGTAGCAATGTGAACATTCTTCTTGCAGGTTGGATGTCAGTCTGTGACTTTGAGTCAGCAGCATATGATCAGCTGTACAGGTGTGGGAATGAAATATGGAGTCCTGTACAGCTGATCATATGCTGTGGACTGTGGCACCCTTTGTTCTTTGAGAAATGTTGGAGTCTCTGTGTTTCTAAAGTGGTAGGTTTGAGATTTGCTTTGTCAGAAAGGCAATTCTGATGCCCTGTACATAGAATAGAAAAGCATGAGACTAGCTCAGGCAAGTCAGAGAGAACTAAGACACTGTAATTCAAAGGTTGAAACTCTCCAGGTCCTATTGGGAATGTAAGGTGATCAAATCCTCCACTGGGCAGAAGTTGGAATATTGAAGCACCTTTTGGGATGTTAATAATGCCTGACACTTATTCCTCAAGTCTCAAGTCTTCTCCTCTCTCTGTGACTACCTCTGCTGAGACACTGGGATTTCGGCAAGCACAAGCCCTAATTCCTTTCAACAGACAGGGGATATTCCAGCCCTTTAAACCTAGACTGTAAAGTGTGAGGCCCAATGGATTAAAAGAAGAAGCCCTTAGAGCTTCTTGGGCAGAAGGGATAGGTCTATTACTAAATTGGTGAGATGAAGTAGGTCAACTACTACATAAGTCAGAGGGTATATATATTTATATTCGTGGGGCAGATAGGTGCCTCTTATGTCCCGTTAGGCAGAATTTCTCCTGCCTTGCTATTAATCAGAGGAGAGAATTCTAGCTTTCCTTTGATCACAGGAGGCTCTTCTGAAGCCTTCTCCTATACAAGATCTGATGGCACCCTCATCGGTATTCTTGAAAGCAGAGGGATGTTCCAAAACCCCTTTTGTCTGATGGGGTGTAGCGGGGTCCCCTATGTTAAGAGCGGGAAAGTGGGAGGCCCTCACTTTTGGAAGAATTTGTGTAGCCCCTTTAGTACGAGTGAGTAGGACTCATTGCTCTTTAGTGAAATTGTGTCACTGGAGGCCCCATTGGACAAATTCAGATGACTTGAGTCCTCCTTCCAGAGAAGAGAATTGTCTGAGGGCCCTCTGGACTGAAGTTGAAGTTCTAACACAGATCTTCCCCAGGGTCAGAGGGGAAATTTCTGAACCATTCTTGGTTACAAGTTATTTAGAAGAGGTTTGTCTGAGGTACCCTTGATCAGTGTAAGGAAAACTAAGTCCCCCTTGATCAAACTGGGAGGGTATGAAGCCTCCTTGAAGAGAGAGGGAAGATCTGCAAGCCCTTTTCAAGTGAAATCGTCTGCAAGTTACACTGGCCATCGTTAGTATATCTGTGGCCACCCAGAGCAGAAGAGACCTGGGGAGAAGAACGAGTGAGTGAGGCACTTATACTGAGAGGATGTGTTACTGAAGCCCCCTTCTGTCTAGTCTGAAGATTGGAGATTCTCTTATGAAGTAGTGATGGGTCATGGGTTACTTTTTCCTGAAGGTGAAGAACTGAGATCCCCCTTCACAGATGAAGAAAGCCTGAGGACCTCTTAATCTGATGGACAACATCCCAAGCCATCATGAGTATGGGTCTCCTGTCTCAATATCATTTTGTTAGAAGTGGAATGTCTGGCTAGTTTTTGTGGTCAGGGGGAATTATCTGAGTCCATCTTCCTGAGGGCCATGTTCAGGGGGTTCTTGTTGAAGTATCATATGCCTAGACCTGGGCTATCAGTGGCTATTTTGCCAGGACCTGGACAGCCTTAGGCAGTCTTCATGGACGGGTAATTTTGAAATGCATATCAGTACTTCCATGTGTCAAAGATATGTGGTCGAGGATGAACCTCTATTGTCCCGTTGGGGAGAGGAAGAAGTTTGGAGGTTCTCCTCATGACAGGGCAAACTTCTCAAGTCCTCTGTGAGAGATGTGGAAAGTACAAGAGTCCCTTGGGCTCTACTGGTAGCTCTTGAGACTCTTCTGGGAGAAGAGGATGTTTGGAAGTTCTGTTGGTCTGATGGGGGGATTTCTAAATTCCCTTTGATCAGACGGAGAATGTCTCTACCTGACTTTGTTACAACGGGAATATCTGGAGCTCATTTGGAGATATGAAGAATGTCTGAGTCCCCTTCACCAGAAATGATAGGACCTAAGATTCCTTTAGCCTATGTGAATAGACCTACACCTATTTGGGTGTTCTTAATAGTGCCACAGTCCCATGTAGAGAGGATAGACACTGGAGCAGACTGAAAATTAAAAGCCCTTGAGAAGGAGAATGTAGGCGGCTTCTGTGTGGTGTAGTGGTGGGGATTGCACCTTTTTTGTCAGAAAGCAAATGTTTGAAACCCTCGTGGCCTAAAGGAGAAGATACAAGGCCCCCTTGGGCAGAAGGAACATATTTTGGTATCAGCTTAGTAGAACTAGAATGTATGGGGCCTGCATTGTGAGACAAATAATGACCAAGAAACTTTACATGAGCGGGGAAAGGATGGAAGGTCCATTGTACATTTGTAGACATTTCCCAAAGTCCTTGGAATGAAAAGGGAAATTCTTCAGCACCTTGGGCACATGCTGAAGGTCTCTTATCAGATTTTGCTGAAGGCAAAAGTCCTAAAATTTTGGGAGGGTGGAGAAGATGCCAGTTACACTTTGTCCAATTCTAAATGTCCATGATTTCAAATATCTGGTCCTTGGGCTGTAGAAGAAAGTCTTGTAGAACCTGACTTAGATATTGAATGTCCTCCATGCTCTGAGTAGCTGAAGAAGGTTCTATAAACTATAGGGTAGATGTAGAAAGTCTCAGAGCACCTTGGCCAGCTAGAGATTTCTCTCCCAGGTGGGCACACATGGAAGTTTCTTGTGACTCTTCAACTCTTTTGGATTACTTGAGGCTACCTTTGTGAGTATTGGGATATCTTCTGTTCTTTTTGGCAAGAACAGGGGATGTGACAGCCCTTTCCGCAATAGGGGAAAATTTGAAACACTTTTTATCCAGTGGAAAATTTTGAATGTTTTGTGGTCTGAAAGACTATTTTTCAATCTCTTTCATGTAATGGTGGAAGGTTTGGGGTCCCCTTCAGGAAAAGCTGAAAGCCAGAGCCCTCCTTAATTAGATGTGGACTCTCTCAAAGCTCCTTGGTCCAGTAGGGAAAGTTGTAGAGTGCCTTGGGCAAATTGGGATTGTGGGATGACCTCTTGTGTATTTCTGGATGGTATGTATTCTCCTTTAGAAGGTGGGCATTGTTCTAGTGATTTCCAGGCATATTTAGACTTATCTTGCAATGTCTGGGAAGAAAATGCTTCCAGAGTCCCTTGCCCAGACTTGTAATGTTCCAGGCCCCCTGTTGTAGATGGGGATGTTCTGACAGTCCCTTGTTCAGAATGGGAGGAGAATAAGACAACTTGGATAGATTTGGAAGTTCCTGGAGACTCCTTAGTAGGGGAGTATGCTTGAATAGCCCTGTTGGTGAGAGTGTCTGACATCAGAGACCCCTGTGTATGAAGGGTCTTATCTTGAGCTCCTTGGGCTAATGAAGTTGTTCCTAGGACCCCTTCTTTATCTGTGGAAATTCTGAGAAGACTGTTTGAAGATTGGGAATGTTTCGAAGCCACTTGGGTGTATGTTGAAGTTATAACAGCATGTTCAGTAGATGATGAAGATTTGGTAGCCCCTTGAGTATGTGTACCCATTCCCAAAGGGCCTAGAACAGCACGTGTGGAATCCAAAGTACCTTGGGCAGCCAAGGAATGTTCTACAAACTCTTGCGCAGATGCGGTATGTCTCAGAGTATCTTGGCAAAATACAGAAGATTTCATTCCTCTGTGAGCAGATGTGAAAGTTTCCAATTACACTTTGACAGATTTGGAAATCTTGAGGCTATTTTGGTGAGTATTAATGTTTCTTTGGCTCTTTTTCATTTGAAGAGGGCATGTGGCAGCCCTTTGCTCAGAAGGGGATATTTTGAAGTGTTTATGATCAAGTGCTGAATTTTTAACCTTCTTGGGGTCTGTTTTCCTCCCTTGTGGGTGGCAGTGGGATATCTTGGGTCCCCTTCAGGAGAAGCTGAAAGTTGGAGCCCTCCTTCACTAGAAGGAAGAGATTTGAAGCCCTTTTTTCTAGATTTGGCCTATCTCAGAGCTCCTTGGTGTGTTAGGGAAAGCTTTATATGCCTTATGTAGATGGGGATTGTAGTATGACTCCTTATGTATTTCTGGATGGTCTTTTCTGAATTTTCTGAATTTCTGAATGGACAATTAGCACCACTCTAGTGCTTTTTGGGTATGTTTAGACTTGGCTTCCAAAATCAAAGAAGAAGATGCTTCCAGAGTCCCTTGTCCAGACTGAGAATGTTCCAGGCCCCCTTTTGTAGAGGCTGATGTTCTGATAGTACCTTTTTCAGAAGGGAAGATGCTAAGGCACCTTGGATATATATGGAAGATCCTGGCACATGTACAGTAGATGATATTGATTGGTTAGGCCTTTCTGAGTGTCTGACTCACATAAGAGCCATCTGTTTAGATGAGTATATTCCAGAGTGTCTTGGCAAAATGAAATAGTTCCTGGAATGGCTTCTGTACATACAGAAAGTCTGAGACCACTCTCTGATGATTGGTAAGGTGTTAAAGCCACCTGTGTATATGTGGAAGTTATAGGAGCACCTGCAGAAGATGGTGAAGATTCAGTAGCCCCTTGAGTATCTGCACCCATTCCCAGAATCCCTTGAACAGAAAGCGAGGAATCCACAGTCCCTTGGGTAGAAGAGGAATGTCCTGCCGCTCCTGTTGTAAATGTGTGAGATTCATAAGCCCTTTGTGAAGAAGTCTCCAGATGCAGAGAACTTTCTTCACATGTGGAATTTCCCTAACGGGTTTGAATAGATGGTAAAGGGTGTCTGATGTCTGCAGAAGAATGTGAAGTTCTGGGGGCCCTTGGGAAGATGCCACTGGTCCTAGAGTTCCCTGGGATGATCAAGAAATACCCACATTCACTCATGTATATGTGAAGTGTCTCAGAGACCGTACTGATGGTGGGGGAGGAACTAGAGTGTCCTGTGAAGACAAATGTGTCAGAGTATTTCAGTCAGACTGTGAGGATCCCCCAGACCCTTTAGTAGAGGTCAGAGGTCCTATAACCTCTGGAGTCGATGGGAAAGTTACTCTCCCACTTTGTCTGGCAAGGAAGTCTCCAGATCCTCTGGAGTAGATGGTAAAGGATCTGACATCTCCTGTAAAGGTGGACTTGGGAAGACAGGGAATGTCCCACCGTGCTGTGTACTGATGATGAATGTCCTAGAGGCTCTTGCAGAGTTCCAGAATGTCCCAAATTTCTTTGCACAGATGGCAAATGTGCCAAAGCCTCTGGGTCTGAAGACAGATATAGTGGAGACTCATGAGCGGATGGAGTAGGACCTAGAACTCCTTGGGCAGAAGCAGAGATTTCTAGACCAAAGTATGCAGATGTAGAAGGTTTCAGAGCCATTTCAGCACATGGTAAAGGTCCTTTGGACACTTTGACAGATGCTGAAGCTTTCAACACCCCTTGGTCATGTGGAGAAAGTGTGAGTCTGTCTTGTGGAACACTGCTACTGCTTGGTTCTCCATTGCCATCAGGTGAATGTTTTAAGATATTTTGGTCCTCTACAACAGAAGTTCTGAAGGGCTCATGGGTCGAAAGGCCATGACTCAACCCCATCTTGGTAGATCTGGGATCCTGGGAATCCCCATGGGTAGAGTGTGAAGGTCTGAGTGCTTTTCCTTGGGATACAACAGGAATGAAGCTCCATTTTGAAGATGTAGACAGTACCGCTGGCACTTGAAAGCATATTGGTATCTTCTCAGGCCCTTGGGCAGATGTGCAGCGTGCTAGATCCCTTTGGGTGGATATCAAACGACCCAGAGTCATTGGAGCAGTTGAAGAACTTTCCAGAGATCCAGGGATAGATATAAAGTGTCCTTTGGCCCCTTGGCAATATCCTGGAATATCTCATGCAATGGATTCCCTCTTTGAGGGAGATGAAGGATTAAAACCCCATGGTGCAACAGTAGACAGTACCACCAGCCCTTGGAATTATATGGAAATTCCCTCAGCCCCTTTGGGGCTTGTGGAATCACCCTTTGGGGTGATGGCAAAGGATCTGAAGATGTTGGAGAAAGTCTCAAGGACCTAGGGACAGATGCCAAAGGTGCTAGTGTCCCCTGGGGAGACTCAAAATATTGCAAGCCACCTTGCTCAATTGAAGATGATCCTAGATCATCCTTAGCAGATGATGAAGGTTCCAGATATTCTTGAGAAGATTTCCCTTGTTCAGTATTGCCTTGATCATGTGAAGATTTTTTGAGTTACCCATGAACAAACCATGAGGATCCCAGAGCATGTGGGGCAGAGAATGAAAGTCCTAGAGTCTCCTGGGAAGATATGCAATGATCCACCCTCCCTTTGGCAGATGACATTGGTCCTAGATGCTCTTGGTGAAATGAAGAAGGTCCAAGAGCCCCTTTGACATATTTAGAGTAACCCACAGCCCCATGGGAAGGTGGTGAATGCCCTACAGTTCCCTTGCCAGAGGGAGAAGATGCCAAGCCACCTTGGGTAGTTAGAGAATGTTCCAGAACAGTTTTGGCACTTACTGAAGTCCCATCATTTCTTTGGGTAGTTTCCTTCTAAACTTGTACAGGTGGACAAAGTGAAAGTCTTTCTTGGGAATTAGGACTAACGACTGAATCCCTTTTTACCAGAACGGGAAAGTCTTCTGGTATGGGAGATGTTGTTAAGCACTCCTGAACAGAAGTGACATCACAATCTGCTTTTGTCAGAACTGGCATCCATGGGGTCTGCTTGGACAGATGGTGAATTCCTCAGTGCCTCTTTATGTGAAAGTAAAGGAATAACGGTCCATTGGGCAGATGTAAACAGTACCACCGGTCCTTGGAATGATATTGAAGTTCCCTCATTCCCATGGGCAGATGTGGAATGCCCCAGAAAACTGTGAGTTGATGGGAAGGGATCTATAGTCCCATGAGCAGATATTGCATTTCCCAAGCCACCCTGGGAGGATGGAGCTTGTGCGAGTGAGTCTTGGTTAGTTGTGGAAGTTTGCAAAGATACTTGGGTTGAATTCAAATGTCCTGGAGTCCCTGGGATTGATATGGAAGATTCCAGGCCACCATGAATGTATTTTGTCGAGTCCTTTCAGCAGACAAAGTGGATTCTACATCACCTTTTTCATAAGATGAAGTTATGAGAATCTCTTCTGCAAAAGGGGCAAGTGGTTGAGCACGTTGAGATGATATGGAAGATCCGAGAGCCAATTCTGCAGATTGGGAAGAGGCTAGTGCAACTTCTGAGGATCCTGTCTCCTCATCTGGAGATAGGGACAAGGCTGGACAACCTTGGGCTAATAGGGAAAAATCCTACAGCCCCAACAGGAGATGAGGGAGAAGCTACTGAACCTTCTGTAATGGTAGACAGTCCCAGCAACGCTTTCGGGGATGGAGGAGAATCTAGTTGAAGTTTTGAAGAAGTAGAAGGTCACAGAGAACTTTCTGCAGATGGGGAACATGACAGAGACATTTCTGCAGATTTAGAAGATTCAAGAAAATTTTCAAAGATCCCTGGGGAACTTTCCAGGGATCCTTCTGCAGAGGAGGGTCCAAGAGCTCCTGGGATCAATTGAGAAGAGTCCAGTGACTCTGCTGTAGAAGCGACAGTTCCCTGAATATTTTTTAGCAAACATGGAAGATTTTAGAGCTCTGTCAGGACATGGCAAAGTTTTAAGGTACACTTTTGTATACCTGGATGGTTCCAGATCCCCTTGTGCCTACATAGGATGTGTGTGGTGTTACTGAAGGGTAGCAGCTTGGCTTATGTCCCTTTTGGCAGAAAGAGACTGCATTAAACCTTCTTGGTCACTTAGGGAAGTTGTGAAGCTCTGTTTTGAAGAAGGGGTGTGTTGCAGACTCCTTTGGGTTTAGCTGGAACACATGGGGCCCGCACAGTGAGCAGGAGACATGACATCACCAAGATGTGTGGGAAAGGGAGTGAAACTCCTCTGTGAGTGAAACGCAGTACCACAGGCCCTTGAAAGGATATAGAAAAGTCTCCAGTTCCCTGGGGAGATGTAAAATGTCCTGGATCCCTCTGGTTAGAGGGCAAAGGATCTAGAATCTCTGATAAAGTTGAGGAAGGTTGTTCAGCCCAGAAGGAAGATGGCAAATGGTGTAAATTCCCATGTGCAGATGGGGAAGCTTCCTTATTTGCCTTGGGCTGATATGGGACATGTGATGTTACCATAGGGAGTAGTGGAATGGCCCTGGTCCCATTTTGTGTAGGGAATGTGTGTCAGTTCCTCTTTTCACAAAGGTCTGAAGCAAAGATGTGTAGATTGGGCATGCCTCAAAGTTGTTTTGGTGAATCTAGAACTCATGGGGCCTGCATGTGGAGGACAAGTCACTGTGAGTACATTGTCATGAGATGGGAAAGAATGAAACTCCACTGTAAAGCCACAGGCCATACCACAGGCCCTTGAAATGATAGAGAAAATCCCACAGTCTCCTGGGGAGATGTGGAAAGTCCCAGGTCCTTCTGGTTTGATGGCAAAGCATCTAGAGATCTTGATATAACTGAATAATTTTGCACAGCCCTTTGAGCAAGATGGTAGATTCCATAAACGGTCAGGTGTAGATATGCAATCTTCCAGATCCCCTGGGGTAGGTATGAGAAATGTGATACTTCTTTCAGGAATAGTGAAAGAGCTTGGGTCCCATTTGATGTAAGCCAGGTGTTTCAATTCCTCTCTTGAGGAATGTCTGAAGTGCTGTTGTGTAGAGTGGGCTTGTCTCAAGGTAATTTGGGTGGAGGTGGAACTCAAGGGACCTGTATGGGTAGAGGGAGAACCTGTGCAGACATCCTCATGAGACGGGAAAGGAGTGAAAGTCCATTGCAAGGCCACAGGTAGTACCATGGGCCCTTCAAATGACACAGAAAATCCCTCAGCACCCTGGGGAGATGGAGAAATTCCTAGATTGATTTGGTTACGTGAGAATGGACTTGAAGTCCTATGAGAAAACTTGGAAACTGCCAAGTCATCTTTAGCTGCTGATGAATGTCCTAGAGAAACTTGGGCAGATGGGGATGTTTCCACAGCACCGTGAGGATGTAGTGAATTTTCCAGAGCCTTTTCAGGAGAATGAAAGTATTCTAGAAGATGATGGGCAGATGAAGAATGTCCCAGAATCCCTGTGCCTGACAGTGGAAGTCCCAGAGTATCCCGGGCAGAGGTAGCATGTTCCACAGCTCCTGCAGGAGATGGCAATGGTTGAAGACAATTGAAGCAGATCAGTCCCCTTGTGGGAATAAAGCCAATCCTGGAGCCTTGTGTGCAATTAACGACATACCCATCCCAGCTGGACAAGATGGAGAAGGGACTGTCTCCACTTCTGCACATGTGGAGCATATAACTTCCTCTTAGGAAGATTGAGAATTGGCTTGTGTCCCTTATGTAGAAGTAACCTGACCCTGAGACCTGTGGTCAGATGAAGAATGTCTTCCTTCTGTGTTAAAAGAAATTCCAAGAGCTCTTAGGGTAGATTTCAAAGGATGACGAGAGTGCTGGGAAGATGTGGGTGTGCTACGTGCTTGTGGGGTAGTGGTAATAGTCTGGCACATTTTCAGAGGAGTGGGAGATGGGGCTTCCCACCTGTCATTAGAAGAAATATCGTATTGCTCCTTAGCTGCAGAGGAGGCCCTTGGATTCTCCTTGGTGAGAGGCAAAGTGTATTTTTCTCTTTGCGGGAACAGTGCAATGTCTGGGGACAGTTTCAGAAGATGGTAAATGTCTCAGGATCCTTTCACGAGATGAAATACTTCTCAAGCACAATTTTCTAGATGCGGACAATGGCTGAGCATCAAGGCTTTGGAATGTCTGAGAACTTTGTGTTGATGGGAAAGTCCCAACCACCACTTTGGAGGAGAAAGATCCTATAGAGTACTCTGTAGAAGTATTCAGTCCAATGGCCTCTTCAGCTGATAGTGCAGTTTCCAGAGTACTTTGGCATGATATCAAAGGTTCTGGAAATTCACGTGCACATGTGCAATGTACCAGAGGAGGTACTAGAGGTACTTGTGTAGCTGATGAAAGTCCTACATCTCCTTCTGCATATTGGCAAGAATGTAGATTACTTTGAGTGAGATGAGCCCCTGCTAAATGTGGGGTTGATGTCAGAAACACTTGTGCAGGTGAGGAATGATCTAGGCCCCCTTCTGGAGATGGAGGAGGGCCTAGTTCCACTTCTTTATGTGTGGAAATGTCTCAAGACCCATCTAGATATGGATTTGCAGCCTGAGACCCTTTAAGGGCCAATTGGCCAAGAGCCCATTCTGCATATGAGGAAGATACTAGATCACCTTGAGTAGATGTGAAAAGTCCTAGAGTCACCTCTTCAGATGTAGAAGTTTCCAAATCCCCTTTGGTAGATGTGGATATTCTGAGACTCCCTTAGGTACAAGTGGAGCCTCCAACAACTCCTTGGGCAGATGGTATAC
The DNA here is from genome assembly GCA_035773235.1 of Eospalax fontanierii. NCBI lineage: Eukaryota > Metazoa > Chordata > Mammalia > Rodentia > Spalacidae > Eospalax > Eospalax fontanierii. The sequence goes on along the minus strand of JAJHUQ010000048.1, from coordinate 1,756,140 downwards.
TTTCTGAACCTACTTGGTTAGGTTTGAAAGAGTGAAGAGAGTTTTGGGAAGATGAAGGTGTAATGTTTCCTTGGTGAGAAGGATTAGCTGTTTTTTGAGGAGGGGAAGATATGAGCCCCCTAGAGACACATTTGAATTCCTCCTCAGCTCATGGGAAAGTGCTGGATTCCCCTTGACCAGAGTCAGCAACACTTGATCTTTTTGGCAATAGTGAAGTCCCTTGAATAGTTGGAAAATATCTGAGACCACCTTGATGAAATGGAATACGTTTAAAGTATTTTTTCCTAGATGTTGAAAATCCATGAGGCATAGGGAAAGATTCAAAATGGCCATGAGAACCTTGGGCCGAATGAGAGTTCGTAAGGGACTTGCCTGCAGATATGACAGGTCCTTGAAGATTTGGGGAAAATACAGAAGCTGATGGAGCCTGACATTCACTTGACAAAATTTCAGGGGGCCATGTCATAGGACATGGTCATTTCATCACTGCTTGTGACAGAATGGAAAGTCTGAGGCTTTCATCAAAAACACTGTTAAGGCCTGTATTCTTCATTGTAGAATGGATGTATTCCAATACTTCTTGGCCTCTTGAGGGAAGTCTGAGGCCCTGTTGTGCACACAGGGCATGTTTCAAACTTGTTTGGGTTGAACTGAAGCACGAGGGCCCTGAACACATAGAGGGGGAAACTGTGACATCATCATGAGAGGGAAAGGACTGAAGATCCACTGTGAGACCACAGACAGTACCACAGCCATTTGGAATGTTAATGAAAGTACCTCAACCCCTTGGGCAGATGTGGAAAGTCCCAGACCCCTTTGGGTAGATGGTAGAGAAAGATGCCATGATACTGTTGAAGTTTCCACAACCCACTAAGTAGATAACAAATACTGTAAAATCCCTGCATGAGGTGATTGGGAACCTATATCCTCATCATCATGAGTGGGGAAGTCACTAAAGTACCACTGAGAGATAACATACTCTGACAGCATACACTGTGCAACTGTAGGTAGGACAACAAGCTCTTGAAATGATTCCCCAAAGTCCTCAGCCCTTAGGACATATCCCAGATCCCTTTGGGTAGATGGAAGAAGATCTTGACACTCCAATATTGGTGAAGAAGCTTCCATAGACCCTTGAGCAGAATGAGAATACTGTGAAAACCCCTGTGCTGATGTGGATGGTACCAGACACCCTTGGGCCAAAATGAGAAGGGAGAGGTTTCTTTGAAGAATAACATTACGGCTTGGGTCCCTTGTCATAAAATGGGAGTATTCCAATCCCTCTTGATCTCTTGAGGGAGGTCTGAGGCCCTGTTGTGTACAGAGGGTATGTCTCAATCTCATTTCTGTTGAGCTGACACAAAAGGGGCCAGAATAGAGGGATAATCTGTGACATCATCATAAGAGGGGAAAGGACTGAAGATCCATTGTGAGACCACAGACAATACCATAGTTCTTTGAATGTTAATGAAAATACCTCAACCCCATAGGCACATGTGGAAAGCCCCAGACCACTTTGGGTAGTTTCCCCCTAATGATACCATGATAAAACTGAAGTTTCCAGAACCCATTGAACAGATAGCAAATGCTGTAGAATCCCTGCATGAGGAGCGGGATGACCTGTATCCTCATCAGGACACTGTAAATCACTAAGGTACCACTGGGATACAACGTACACCAAGACCACATAATGTGAGGCGACACACTGTGAGCCCAAAGACAGTACAAGAATCCCTTGATTTGATTCCCCCAATTCCTCAGCCCCTTGGAAAGATTCACAATGTTCCAGATCCCTTTGAGTGGATGGAAGAAAGTCTCAACATTGCAACATAGTTGAATAAGTTTCCACTGCCCCTTGAGTAGATCAAGAATGCAGTAAAAACCCCTGTGCTGACGTGGATGGCTGCAGATATCCTAGGGGCAATATGAGAAGTGGGGGGAATCCTTGCAGAGTACTGTTACAGCTCAGGTGTCTCATAGTAGAATGGAAGTGTTTCAATCCCTCTTGGATACTTGAGGGAGGTCTGAAGTCCTGTTATGCACAGGGGACATGGCTCAATCTCGTTTGGGTTGAACTGAAGCCCCAGAGGCCTTGACATATAAACGTGGATCCTATGACATCATCACGAGAGTGGAAAGTACAAAAGACCCACTGTGAGACCACAGACAGTGCCACAGCCATTTGGAATGTTAATGAAAGTACCTCAGCCCCTTGGGCATATGTGGAAAATCCCAGACCCCTTTGGGTAGATGACAAAGAAAGATGCCATGATACTGTTGAAGTTTCCTCAACCCACTGAACAGAAAACAAATGCTCTAAAATCCATGCTTGAGGGGAGTGGAAACCTCTATCCACATCATCAGAGAAGTGTAAATCATTAATGTACCACTGAGAGACAACATAGTCTGACACCACAAAATGTAAAACTGCAGACAGTACAACAAGCCCTTGAAAGAATTCACCAAATCCCTCAGCCCCATGGACAGGTATAGAAAGTCCCAGATCCCATTGGGTGGTTGGAAGAAGATCTTGACACTCCAACATAGTTGAAGATGTTTCTACTTCCCCATGAGCAGATCGAAATGCTGTAAAAAACCCTGTGCTGATATGAAGTGTTTCACATATTCCTGGAACAACAGGGGAATTGACAGGCTTCTTGGGATAGTACTGTAAGGCCTTGGGTCCCTTGTGGTAGAATGTGTCTTTTTCAATCCGTCTTGATTAGTTGAGGAAGGTCTGAAGCCCTGTTGTGCACAGGGGATATGTCTCACACTTGTTTGTGTTGAAATGGAACACGGGGGGTCTGAACAGGGGACGTGGGGATGTGTGACACCATGACGAGAGGGCAAAGACTAAAGCTCCAGTGAGGCCACTGAGAGTACCCCAAACTGTGGAAAAAAACTAAAGATCTCTAAACCCCTTGGACATATGTATAAAGTTCCCAATATTTTTAGATAAATGGCAATAATCCTAGACTCCCTGGGACAGTGGAAGAATTGTCCAGATCCCCTTGAGCAGAAGGAAAATTATCTAGAAGCCTTTGGGTAGGTGTGGGAGGTTCCAAATCCCATTTAGCAGAGGTGGGTGGTGTGAGGATTCCTTGGGGTGTGCTGGTAGAGCTTGGGACCATTGTGGAAGAAAGAGAGGGTTTCAATACCTCCTTTTCTATTGGGGAAGTTTGAACGCACTCTTTAGCAGAAGGGACAGGAGGAAATCTCATTAGTCTAGGATAAGAAAGTCTTTGTCTTTTTGTTTGATAGGGATAGTCTGACTCCCTCTTAGAGATGTGCTAGGTCTCAACACTTCTTGTTCAGAAGGGCCATGTCTAGGTCTTGTCTAGGTGGAAGTGGAAAGCTTGGGGTACATTTTGGGTGAGGAGGACTGTCTGAGACCCCTTGCTGAGAATGGATAGGGTGGACATCCATTCTGACATATGTGGCAGGACCCAGGATATGGTGGGCTGAGGGAGAAGGTGCCACCACCCCTTGGACACATATGGGATTTCCCAGAACTCTTTGGGTCACTGAGAATGGTCCCAGTGTCCCTTAGACAGCAGGGGAATATACCAGTCCAAGTCTGCAGAGGAGGAAGGTTCAGTCACTGCATCATCTTCTTTCAAGTGTAAATCCAGCTCTGGAGTTGTGTATGTGGAACCTCCATGCATTCTGGTATAGACCCGACATAATCCCAGACATGCTTGCACCACAGGACGGTTCCTTGTATTCAGAGGCCCAGACCTGGGCAGAAACGTAGTGACCACTCCTTTACTGATGATAATTCTGAAGGCAGATGCCCTGGGATCCCAGTTCCATGTGTTACACTTGTACTCCAGAAACTCGAGAGAGACTGTTTCTGTTTCTTTCTTGTTCTCCCTCTACTGTGTCCCCATCATTCTGTTTCTGCTGGGCTCTGGGGTCTCTTCCAGGTCTGGGCTCCCCTTACTCTCTTGAGTATCTTCAGGACTGGACAGGTTGTCAGAATTGTATGCAGAACTAGAGCCACTGGTTTTGATTCGCCCCGTGTCTCCTCCGGTTCCTGGTCCACCGAAGGCTAAGAGCTCAGGAGCCTGGTGACGGTCAGAGGCAGCTGCTGAGAACGGGGTACATCCTCCAGGTCTCGGGTGATGATCAGGCAGGTCTGCATTTGGGATGCAGTTTCATCCTCCTGTTCATGTGTTATCCTTGCAATCTTTTCATGATCGGTGGTGATCTCTGATATAATATCTCATTTCTCTCAGGGAGAGAATCCAGTTATTGTTATTAGAATATACAAGCTACTGGAAGGACTTCATTGCAGTGGGAGTGAGTTGCTTGATATAGTTTGTCTTAAAAGTCTTGTTCATTCTTTATGTTTATGAGTATTTCGCCTGCATGTATGTAAGTGTAACTGTGATGCAATGTCTATGAAGGTCAGAAGAGGGTATCAGATCCTTTGGCTACTGGGACTCAAATATGGGTCTCCTGGATGAGCAGCCAGTGTTCTTATTCACTGTAATCATCGCTGCAGCTCCCTCTGAAGTTCATTCTTTCTTCCCTTTCTAGAGCTTTGTTGCCTATAGGCAGTATGTAACTTCTGTCAAATGTCTAAAATGTGTTCTGCCTTTTGCACTGAGGTCCCTGTTGACAGAGGGTTTCCTTCAATGTTAGAGTCTGAGATGACCATAGATTATTCTGCAAGATCTGTTCTATATGAATCTGATTCTACCAATGAAGTATTCTACATCTGGGTCCTTGAGGGGCTAGTCAATTAGGACTGGTCTGCTAGAAATAATTTCCTCCATGATTTTAATATAATTATGATTTGGATGGCCATTGTGATTGGCTGGATGTAATATCCTCATGACCTCAATGTGGATGTGTAAGCTTTCAAATAACATTTCTTGGTATTTGACCATCCTCACATGGGTCAGCCAGCAGAACCTTTTTATGTTCCAGCAATGTGAATATCAAATGGGACACTTTCTTAACTACTGTCCCATGGTTAATTTGTCAGCATTTACAACCAATAGAGTTTAGGCTGCAAAAGCTCTCAGGCAACAGAATCTGAGGCTTGGAGAGACAGGCTACCACTTGATATTCTGTTCTCAATTTCTATGTTAGAATTCACAGCTGTTTTTGGACTGTTCATAGACATACAAGAAGGGCTTTGTAATATCTGAAAGTGCAAGCCAGGGGTGTGGTGAAGCTCTGTTTAATTCTTCAAATGTCTTTTGTTGGTTTGGCCTCTATATCAGGGGCTCTTGTTCACCCATAATTTGTGGACTCAAAGAAAACAGTTTGTTCAGTTCCAGTTCCGTGGATCAGAAAGCCAAGTTATCTTATTTTGTTCTGATATAGCTGGGTCTTTTTCTGGAGACTTTTTAGCCAGTCTCTTCAAGAAAGGCAGGGGCACCTGTGCTCCTTCCATGCAGCCCTCTCTGGTGGCTCCTGTCTACATATTGAAGTCTGCGTATTGAAGCAAGTCTACATATTGAAGCAAGTCTACATATTGAAGCAATGTGCATTTTAATGTTTACGAGCTCTTCTTCCTGCTGGGAACCATTTTGTTGTTTATGCCCAAAATCTAAGAGGAGATACGCTTTTAGCACAAGGATGAAATCTGAACGTTCCATGACCTTTGGGAGAGGATGTAGGTTTTGCAAGATAACACTTGTTGTTTTGCACAAATGTCAACATTGTCTCTAATTTGACTTCCTGCCTGAATTCCTATGCTCTGGACAATGGTATAAATACACTGAACAAAATAAAGTTTGGGCCTTGGTATTGACTGACAGCTCTCCTGAGTGTATCCTCTCTCTTCATTTCTTAATCCTCAGTCCCCACTTCAGATACTCTTCGATTTTGCCAGCGGGCTCCAGTGGTGCATCCACATTGTTTAGAAGTAAAAGGCTTTAAACCAAAGTTGATGAGTTTGAAGCCCTGTGATAACATAGTCCTTGTTAGTTGTCCTTTACTTCCATTGAAATCTTCCCATTGAAAGACAAAAAGTAGCTGGCTTGAGAGTACCAGTTGAATGCTGAAGAATGAATCCTTCTGGTCTGGGAAGCTGAAATAGATTGTCTCTGTCAGGAACAGTCTTACAAGAGTATAGGGACTGGGATTCACTGAATGCAGTCTGACTGTGGCCTAATTTATTGCCCACAAGTCCTAGACTGCTCAGTAGTAATAAGTTCTTGATTTTTTAATCAAAGGTATGGGCATGTTCCAGGGTGACTGGCATTGTTGGAGGAGTGTATATTTTAAGAGTCAGTCTGAATATTTTTTACATTCCCATCTGTGCCTTATGAGCAATGTAGTACTCTCTGCTACAGACAAGTTCATCTCCAGACTTTAATTCTACTATCATAGAAGGAATATTTTAGCCAGCCCCAGTAGATTAGCCTCAACCAACACTCCAAAGTGTCTTGTTCTGGATCCAGTTGTGGCCCTTTGGAAAGACTAAGATGTCATTCCTTTTCTTGGGGAATGGTGAGAGTCAAAAATTTTTCTTTGGGCTCATCTAGATAGAAATGATTGTCCATCAGTATTAAAGTTTATCTAGATTTGGATCTTTTCCATCTTATCTTGTTCCTTCACTGGACTTTCAGGATAATTTCTGAATTCATGGCTGCCAGTAGGTCCTACAATAAATGTGGGCTTTCTTGACAGTCACAAACAAATATGAAGCCTCAATATCCACCAGGAACTTCATATATTCCTAAATGGATGGAGTCCAGGTCAATCCTAGTTTCTCCACAGGCTTCTTTGGCAGCTGTGCCAATAAAGTATTTTCTGATTCTCTCTGAGTTTCATTCATGGGGCTCATACATGTCTTTGGAAGATATGACTTCTACTTCCTTGATCTGGAACTGGCCAGGAGTCCCTTTTGTCTCTGGACCTCCTGCACCCAGTTGATGAAAACTGTATTGGTCACCTACAACAGTTTCTCAGAGTTCTTTTGAGCAAAATATGGAAAATTTTGAAACTTCCAGTAATGTCTCTCTGAGCTTGAGGCATTAATTATTCTATGGCTATCTCAGTCCTCAAGATCAAAGAATGTGTAGAGCCAAAAGGCTGTACAAAGTCTCTCAGAGAAGTTTGAGTTGCTCTCTACAAGATCTTGAAATACTTCTCACACCTTGCTCATGTTTATAGCCCTTCTCCCACCTGCTTTTCAGTCTTTTATCAGGGTCTCTTGGTACCACAGGAGACTATTTTATTTGGGACTCTCCTGGATCAGCATCTGAACTTTAAGCCTGGGCATAAGCTTAAAAATTGTCTTTATAAGGAGAGGCATGTTGTTCCTACCACTTCAGAGGAGCCTTGGTCACTCAATATTCTTCTATGTTGAACAGGCTGTGGAGTAGCTGTTGGCAGTCAATCCAGGTGAGCTTGTGAATTTGGATAATGAATTCTCCAAGTCTATCATGCTCTGAGGTTTCTTCTGTAGAGGAGGGACTATGATTTATCCAACTTTAGTCTGTGGTGGTAAAAGTCTAGTGTATAAAGTTGTTTTTCCTCTTTGTATGTTCTTGCCTTTCTGGTCTCTCTCAGGAATGACTGCCATGCATTGGCTAAGCTATGGCTCAAATATTGGGTCTGGTCCCTATTTCAATCTCAGGGATGAGGCAGTCTCTGGAATCACTAGAATAGAATTAGAGTTCCCCCCTGTAGGGGGTGGCTGGTCATCTTGAGGGTTGCTGCAGTGTTGGAGAGAGTGGATCATATGGCTGTGGGGCACCATTAATTTCATCAGATGAAATTTGGCTTTTTCTCAGTCTCCTTTTTCACTTCATCTGGTCTTTTCTGGTCTAAACACTGGGAAGTTGTATGGTCTGAGCCAGCATCAACTTAGATTGTCTTGTCTGTCCAAGCAATGTCTCAGCCAACTGTTTCTGAGCTATATGTTGCCAGAAATCAATGTAAAGGAATTGATAGCTGGAAGTTTCTATGTCTATTTCATGGACATCTGCTGTGACCTTTGTGTTCAGAGTCTCATTAGATGGCTACTATACCTGAAAAGCAGGCCAGTCTACCTCAGAAGTACCAAATTTCTGGAAAGTGAGCTTCTTCCTACAGTCTCTCTCAAAACCTTTAAACTCCAATCAGGATTCTCCTGGGAGACCATTATCAGTCATATTGTTAGATAGCAAACTAGCTATCTAACTGGGAGAGATTATAAATTCTCTAGCTTATCTATTGAAAGACCCACATTACCAGTTTCAATGCTCAATCACTTGACCATAGGACCACCCTTAGGAAAGCAATTGCATTTTAAATCATAATAAATAGATGAGTGGAATATCCAGTGTGTTAATGAGACAGAGAACTTTTCCTGTCTGGAATCCTGCCTCCTGAACAATGCTTCTGAAGACACAGATGTAATCTTTCCTTCTCTTCTTCATGTCGCTTTTCTAAACATGTCGCTTTCTCTAAGGCTTTGGGCTGCCCTAGCATCTTGTATTTCTCTACTTTTTCTCTAAAGCTCCTCCCAGTCATGTGGCTGCCAGTCTGCCACATGTCTGACTTCCATGCAGGCTCTAAACCTGAATGACTTTCTGATTTCTTTCCTTCTCCTTTCATTCTCCTCCTCTGTGCAGCTGCAGAGATCTCCAGCTTGCCTACCTTGAGGATTTTTCTCTAAATTCCAATAAAATTGTTCTAAAGCTTGTTGGGGTCCATTCCTCAATTATTTTATGAATGAGACTAAGAGCCCTTTTGGGGACACTCTCTCTCCCCATTTCAACTTGAGGTCACCATATAACTGTTGGACACATGCCTCACATAGTTCAACATGTGTGAATCAAGATTTGCAGTAGTGTAACATCTCAGTAACTCACTTCATACAGACATGGTCAGGCAAAATTTCTGTACTGCCCTTGACCCAGAACTCCAAAAACAAAAAATCCCAGACTGCCAACCCAAACGGGTCACAGTTTTGTCCTTCCTGGCCTGTGATCCTGACCACAGACTACTCGGGTACCACCCCCAGGAGGTTACATTTTTGCTCTGACTTTCTCCATCAAATATCTAATGAAAGGGTATTTCATGTCCCTTACAAGGTCATCGATCTCTTCTTCCACCAATTTTAGTAGGTCTACTATTGGACCTAGATCTTATCTGTTCAGTTGGGAAGTATTCCAAAATCCCTTCTCCCACTCCGTCTCCTTTGGGTTTCTCTCAGATATGTATTCTCTGTGTGTGACCAGTTATGGAACTCTGTAAGTGCCTCCTTCTATTGTGAAAAGCTTCTTTGACTAGTGGTATATGGTACATTTTCCTATAAATATGATACACATTTAGCATACATTAAGAAATTTCATGTCAAGGGATATGTCTGAGATAGTGTTTATTCTAGGATCTATGTCCTCTCTAGCCATATATATTTGGCTTTATATATAGTACCATATATTCAATTCCCTCCCCTAAGAGGGTTTTAGGTTCAATTAGACAGTTGTTGATTATCCCCTAGATAATAGTGCCAGGAGTGCACTAATAAAGTTTTCTATGTGAGTCATTTTGGTTGTTATGCTTTAAAGCTGGGCTGGCCATTGATTGATTTTCTCCCTTAGCAGCTTGCATAATATCTTTTAGAACTATGAGAGGTAGTCTTCAAGGAGAGGGCCTCCAGATCAGTTCCAGAGCTGTTGCTCCAAGTCTTGTGTCTTAACTTCAATAATGGTGATAAATTTATCTTTAAGTTTTTGAAGATAATCAAGGACCGTGGTAATAGTCTGTGTTACTTTGGGAGTGTCTTGGTCTACCCTGACCAACAACTTGAAGGGAGCTTTCTTCTGTCTGGAACAGTGTTTCTTGTGATGTAGCCTCCATTTAACATAACTGAACTCATGTTCAGATGTTGTATGTGTATTTTGTGTGCAGGGGGTGAGTTAACACATTTTCCTTTGACTTTTTCATACCGCCTAAGCTTTATTTATCCTCTCTCTCTCAAATCCCTTCTCCCTCCCGATTTTCCTCTTGATAATATGTCTCCTATTATCTGTCCCCCATACCTCACCTTTAATCCCATGTTTTTCCCTCCTCCCTTCCTAATTTAATATCCATTTTCCTTATTTCCCTCTCACTAACAGCTGTTTCCTATTATCCTCCTCTCAGGCTTTTCTTTTTTCCCTTTACCTATGTGGTTACTTTCCCTTTTCCTGGCTTCTACTGTTACATCAGGATGTATCTTCTCATATGTAAGGGATTGATGGTAGGATCCAAAAATGGAGAACAGGTGGCACTTGTTTTTATGAGTCTGTGTTACTTCACTTAGTATAACAATTTCTAGTTCAATCCTTTTCCTGCAAATTTCATCATTTTGTCTTTCCTTACCACTGAGTAGAAGTCTACTGTGTAAATGTACCACATTTTTATTTGTCACCTGAGGGACATTTACATTTTTGCCATTTCTTAGCTAGTGTGAAAAGAGCAGCAATAAACATGGATGTACAAGTATCTCTACAGATAGATCTCCTAATCTAAACCTCACCCACCAGTGGCTGAGAGACCACTGAGGAAGAGAGAGCAGAAAGATTGTAAGAGCCAAGGTGGGTGCATGAACATATGTCAAGGTCCAAGAATCAACACCAACACACCGAAAGATGGAAAGTCAAAAGTTTATTGGAACAGCAGGAAACAAACCAGCATACTGGGGTGGGAGCGGTATGAAAGTTCTGGCTCTGACCCCAAGTACTTGGCACTCAGGTGGTGTCAGGGGATTTCCAGAGTGGTTAGGGTGACTCTCAACTTCATAGATTTATAATGCAAATATGAACATCTGGCATTGTCTGGTTGGTTTCCACCATGTAGCTGCAGAGTTTGAACCCCTTTCTTTCCCACCCTCCACCCTCCCCACCCCTTCCCTCTTAAGGGTAAAGAGAGGAAGCCGTTAAAATTTTGCTTACTGAACCAGTCCCAGGAAGGAGTGTTTACATAAGATAAAATCCCTAAGGTTAAACTGTACGCACCATCTGTAGTTAAGCTGCAACTGCTGATGGTAAAAGAGTTAGGCTGGCTGCCTTCTGAGAATGCAGAAGGTTTTAGGAGAAATGAAACTTAATAAGAGCAAACCCTAGGTTCAAGATGGAGTGTTAAACAAAATGGAGTTTCACACCATTCAGATCTCATACAAAATCAGGCATGTGGGAACTTACTCATAGGAATTTGCAATATGATACCATACACAAGACCCCTTCTGACTCAAACAAAAAATCTAGTATGGCAATAGGCAGCAGGCTGAATCTTACCTGAGGAACTATTGGCAACTGATTGCTGTAGGATGAGGAGAGATCTTCTTTAAGGGTATAAGTCTAGTTAGGCTGACGAGACTCCAGTGAATGAACTTGCACCAAGGAACAAACTGTACTTATACTTAGTATAAACTTTTGACTGTGTAGGCCTTAACATATATGACAGAATATATGAAATACAGTGCTCAGGGATGTGGATAGAAGGATGGGTCTATATTTGATTAAGATCTATTATATGAAATCTACCAAAACTCAGTAAAAAAATCTGCCCCAGGCTACTAACTCTGTCACTGGGATGAATTACTCTATGTCAGTTCTGCTACCCAATTATGAGTTCTGTATCAAATGAATTTGAATGAGACACAGAATATGTAGTGTGGAAAATTGGCTGTATTACAGACTGTGGTATAAAAGTTAAAATGCATTATAAAATAAAGTAAAGCATTCCCTAAAGCAAAAGTGTTCAATGAGCAAAGGGATGGATGGATGTACATTATAAAAGACTTTTAGCTAAATGTAATGCTACATACCTTTAATCTCAGCACTCAAGAGCAGAGGTAAGTGGACCTTTGAGATTCTAGTATACAAAGAGAGTTCCAGGCTACCTACAGTGACAGGAAGACAATGTCTTAAAAAAGAAAAAAAAGAAAAGAAGACTTTATACTGGTTCTTGAAGTTTTTAGAGTATCTTGTGTAGGGCATTTTTTTCCGGTGATTGACAGGTCTAGCTAAATTAACTCTTAAAGGCAAGGACAGTAACATGTAATATTTTAAGCATGGGGTAAACTGTAATACCATATCTCCAGCAAGAGCTATAGCCACCTCTGATTCTATTCTTGTAACCAGAAGGAAGTAACTTTCTGTTAATGGACTTCAATAAAGCTCTGAATTTCCAACTTCTTTCAAAAAATAGTTTAAGTCTTAAAAAGAGCAAATCTGATGCATCCATTTCTAGTGTTAGGAGGGAAATAAGGAGAATGGATCCTTCCTCACTGTTCTCAAAACTTCCTAGCTACCTAACAATACTACTACCATAGTAACTAGACACCTGAGAAAAGGCAAGAATCAGGCTAAGGCATGATTTAATAACAGATCTTTTCCCATGAGATTATTTTCCAGAAACTCCCTAATCTCCTTACAAGTGAAGCTAAATTCTCTTCATTTACTTAGTAGGGCTGGCTACATAGCTATTGGTATAAGCATGCCTAGCATAAGATAGAACATAAATTTAATCATATTATAGCCTTTTAAATGTACTTTCTTTTTATTCAAGATTTATGAATGACTGAAGACACTTAAAATTTTATAAATAAGCAAATAAATTTAATTCTTTGTTTATTAAATAATAATATGTACTAAAAACTTTGTCTATGAACACTACATTTCAGAAATGTTATAAGTAGGAAAGAAATTCAGGTATACCTCAACTTTATAAAATAAAACACTGAAGTGAAGTGGAAAAACATCTGGTTAATGAGTTGGTCTTCATGTAGGGAAAAAAGTCTTTCTTGTCACCAAATTGAAAATGAGAGACAAATGCAAGGATCCTTTCCAATCCATCCATGGGGTGCTGAAGAGAGATTAAAGGTTAAATGGAGGACCAGAGCTATGCATGTCTAATCCTGTAAAAGGGTGATCTGGACTCCAGTCTCCAACATAGTGATATGACAAGTTGTTCTCACTATATGAAGTATTTCTGAGTTACAGGTTCCTCCTCTAGAGACATTCTTTTCCTTTAGCCAGCATGAGATTCCGAGTTTCCTGGAGTTCATTGTGTCCATATTCTGATAGTTCAAATGGCTCTAAAATATATTTGTTTCTACAAATCTAGAAGTTCAGGGAAATGAAAATGGTCCCCATAAAAAGCACTGCTTTATTGTCCAGTTTGAATCATTGGTATCATGCAGCTAAACAGATACGCATATTTCTTGTCTTTTGACTCATCTGTTATACTATTATCAAGGTGGGGGCACATTGAGAATTTCCCTCAAAATTTGTTCAAAACTATATAACTTTATAATAAGAATATACTAAATAAATATATACTAAAAAGTATATTAATTTTTCTAGTTTAATATGAAAGAGATGATGATTGACTAGAGATTCAAACAAACCTCATCAAAGAAATATACAAGTATTAGATAATGGCCAGCCCCTTTAAAAGAATAGTCACTCTAAGAAACAAGTTTCATACCCCAAAGAAATTAGGCCATATATTCTATTCTCTCTCTCTCTGATTAAGTGCACACATTAAAATCAATAATAAACTTCTATATCACAAAGAATATCATCATCTGAATGAAAAGGCAATTTACAAAATAGGGAAAAACTCTTTAGCAGCTATATATCTGACAGAGGATTAGTATCTAGAATATGCAAAGAAAAAGAACTGAAAAAACTTAATATTAAAAAAACTATTTAAAATCAGGACAGAAAACTAACCAGAATTCTCAAAAGATGAAATACAAATGGCTAAGGGGTATTTTTCTTAATGTTAAATATCTTTGGCTGTAAGGAAATGCAAATTAAAGCTACATTAAGATTTCATCTCATGCCAGTAACAGTGACGAAGGTCCAAAAAAGAAATGACAAATGCTGCCAAGGATGTGGGGAAAAGGCAACAGTTTTTCACTGATGGTGGGAATATGTGGATATTTCTCCACATCATCCAACCATGCATACTTGGGAATATGCCCAAATATGTCCATAACTTATCACATACTTTTCATTTCTGTTCATTGCTGCTCTAGTCACAATCACCAGAAAATGGAAACAACCAAGAAGTCTATCAAGTGATCATGGGAAATAAAATTATCAAAGATTTACAAAATGATATATTATCCAACTTTTATGAAATGCAAAATTATGAATTTTGTAGATTAACAACAGAACTGAAAATAATCAACTTGAGTAACATAATACAAATCTTGAAGTGCAAATGTCACATACTCTCTCTATTAAGTGGTTATTATTGGAATAGCAATCCAAAGGGGAATGGTTAGATAAGTATGTTGTATTCATAGATAGGATACACAGGAATATAATAAGAAGTGATGGGGATGAAGGCACTTCATGTAAGAAAAGACAGAATGCAGTAATACAGAGAGAGGAAAAGGAATAATGAAGTGAGAAGTGTTAAATGGGGTAGGGAGTAAGAGAAGGGGAGAGGGGAGATGGAGAGGGATAAGTAACACTAACACTAACAGCTGTTTGAAAAAGTCATATGATAACCTACTAATATAGAAGCTTCTTAACATATGTACAATTTTAAAATAGTTTAAATGTCAATGTAGTTATTTTATAATGGGAGTATAATGACCTTATCAGATATCACATGGTAGCAAATAAACAGCCCAGTGCCAGAATGAACTCATTCTTCTCAAGCTGTTAACCAGAAGAATCACATAGACCCTAAGACATAACTAGCTATTGCTATTGCTCTTACTTACCTGCCAGAGGTAAGTTCCTCTTGCTGAAGATTAGGGAGAGGACTAGGTATTCCTTGAAGTCAGAAGAGGTAGTCAGAGAGATTGTGAGACTGATCAAGTTGATCACTGACATGTTGGTCCTCAGGAGAGAGATGCTAAACACTATGGATCTGATGGAGGGATATTTTTTTTGAACGCCAACTACCTCTTAGAAGAAGCTAAGCAGCAGAGGGAACTGCTGCTTAAAAGATAACAAGTCGAAATTATATACTTTCCATTTTCTACCTATATTCCTCCCTGCTTATTCTAAAGAGGCAATGAGAATTATAACTATGTATCACAACTAGGAGCTTTTACACAGGGCTCCCAAGGCTTAGCATTTTTTTAAGATTTAAAATTACCATAATTGGATATGGTTGTATGGAGGCTAGGAGAGTCATGAGGTTCTTAACTCATAGTTGGCAAGATTATGTCAGTATCCAAAGGTCTCCATTTGCATAGAACAGAGACTTTGGTCTGCCTCAAAGGCCTGCTGCCAATGTCCAGTGACAATTTGGGCTGTCACACTCACAAAAGGGGAGTTCATTCCATGTAGCAAAATTCATCAGTCACTTCTCCCTTACATTATACAGGATAACCCTGCCAAAAGATTGGTTCAGTCCTAGATACCCTTAGTGCTCATACTGAGAAAACTTCCCTTAGTATGAAAGACAGGGTATTCAACTATTTAACTGTATTTTGAATATCATCTAATCTACATTTAAGTATTACCCATCTATCAACTCAAGTTTTTCTATCATCTATCTATTTATCTTGAAAAATCCCTCCCTTTTTTCTTTTTTCCTTCCTTCCTTCTCTTCTTTTTTATCCATTGTTTCTTTGTGATACAGAAGAAATAACTCTGTCCCTCATGTATACTAGAAGTGTCCCACCACTGAGCTACATCTCCAACCAATTTTTATTTTGTGACAGAGGCTTGCTAAGTTCTGCTATTGATCTCAGGAACTTCCTGCCTCAGACTTCTTGAGTGACAAGATTTTATGTGTTACAGCTACTATATTTGAGTGTTTATCTTCTATGGCTCTATGTAGTAAACCTATAATCATTTATTTAATCTGTCCCTCCTATCTGCCTTCCTATCCCTTCACCTATTTTTGAAGCACACCAAAACTTGTGCCAGTAAGCTGAGGATACAAAGCTGAGGAAGACTTTTATTAGAGCTTTAGTTTTGCTTAGTTTTTATACAGTTCAAGCAATTAGGGTCTGAGGATTAAACTCAAAGCAGACTTGCCTAGCATATTGATCCTTGGGTTCAATACTCAGTACTGAAAAGAAAAAGAAAGGAAAGAAATTCTGGCAATTAAACTTCCTGTGCTGGGTAGCTTCTGCTGTCCATTTTGCCACACCCGGGAAGAGAGAAATTTTATGTAACAAATTGGTCTTTGGTGGTGTTTGTACAGTATTTTCTTGATTGCTAATTGATATGGAAGGGCCCAGCCTAATGTAGGCAATAGTGTTCTGAGTTATGTCGGTCTTGACTATATAAGAAAGGTAACTGGGCAAGATAAGAAAAACAAGTCAGTAAGTAGTATTGTGTTTTGTCTTTGCTTTAGTTCTTGCCTCCAGATTGCTGCTTGAGTTCCTGGCCTGACTTCTCTCAGTGATAGATTGTAACCTAGAAAATGTAAGCGAAAATAAAACATTTCCTCAATTGATTTGGGTCAATATTTTGTCTTAGTAATAGAATACAAACTGGAATACCACCAGGTGTTCTATTCCTAATTAGGATCTACGTACAATGTTCATAACTATTATTTCTTGTAGAATAGAAAAATAAGATTTTTCTTTCTCAGGACACATGTATGTCTTAAGACAATTTTTCTTGTCATATATAAGAGAGATGCGACTGTGATCTAGTAGACGGGGACCCAAAGTTCCCTAAGATTCCATGGTACATAGAATGTCCTACCACTAAAAAAATGTGCAATCCTGTATGTGAGTGGTGCCAATAGGAGACACCCAATGTGAAACCTCAGATTGCTGTGTATGCTGTAATGAGTTTTGAAAATTTTGTCAATATTTACCACACCTGGTGTTAACCTTTCTACTTGGGAGGCTGAGACAGAAGGTTCACAAGTCGAACCTGAGAAAGTTAGTGAGACCCATTCTCAAAATAAAAAGGTAAAGGAGGGCTGGATCTATACCATTGCTTATCTAGCATACCCCGGGCCCTGGATTCAAATGCTAGTACTGGGAAAATAATTATTAATATCTTTGTGAGTAAATTTGTTTTAATTAGTTGGTAAATATTAGAACCAGATCTCGCTTTGAGTGATTTAACCATAAATATATGTGTGTGGTGACAACCATCCTTCTGCTATTTACAGGTGCTTGTCCCCATAAGCACTGCTTAGTAGCAAAAAGTGTCCCTGAAAGGTAACAGGGAAGAAGAGACATGGCACATCTTATCCAGGCAGAGGGTAAACATTGCTTATAATGTTACACATTCTAAAGTTTTTCCTTGTTGACTTGGCTTCACTCAACAAGTACACCATAGAACTTGTTTAGCAACATTTTTTAGTTGTTCCGGCTTTTTCCTTTATATATATATATAAACTATGTTCCTGGGTTAGAGGTACATCTGGGTATTAGAGCACTTGCCTAGCATAAGCAAGACCCATGGTTCTAGCCCCATTCCCATAAAAAAACACATTAGCAATAAATGATGGTCTGTGAACCTTATGACTGGAAATGTGCAAAAAAATTTTTCAGTCCTTTGAGCCTAACCTTCCTTCTCCCATTTATTGTCTTATCTCTTTGGCTGTTGTCCTTCTGCATTGCCATCTTGTATTTGTCACAAGCCACAAACCAAATCCAAATAGTGTCACAGCTAACTGAAGTTCTAGACTCTTCATCCAGGAAACAGGGGCCAGGTGTGTCAGGAGTCATATCCCTGGATACAGATTCCATCCACTCTAGCATATCAGACCTACAAAGACAGAGTTGTTTATCAAAAGGAAGAACATTAAGGAGCCCAAGGAGTATTCAGGGGTGACTTGGACCATGACCTGTAAGGTGAGAAAGTAGTATTTTGTAAGAGAAGCACAGGTGAGCAGTTCCAATTCTCATCTACTAAGGAAGCCGAGACAGGTGTATCATTTAAACACAGTAGTTATAGACCACCCTGACCAACAGACAATTTAAAAAACAAAATTTACTCTCTACCACATTGAAGAAGTTTGCCAAACCTTCCTTAACTCCATTAGATTTAAGTTAGAAGACAAGAAAGGCATGGAAACATACAAATGCCTGTGATTGTAGAGAAAGTTTTGAGGTAATGATTGAGGCCCACTGTGACATGAGGAGTGAGCCCTGTATATATCTGTTATGTGAGGGAGGGGTTGACCAGGTACAAGTGGACTGTCAAAAAGAAGATGGTGGCCTCTGGAGAAGCAAAAGAAGCCAACATTAGAGTTTTGTAGGTAAAGAAGGGAATGCTGAGAATTACTCTGGGTAATGGCATGGACAATAATGATAGTCACTGCTGTTATGAGTTATATAAATGAATGACAACTTGGTAGCTACATTAACTCTACATTTTCAGATGTGAACTGGTCAACCTGTAGCATTGTCTTGGCTGCTAACATAGTTGTCCTCTATCAACTGAGTTCCACTGAACTATTTCAATTTTTAGTCCTTTACCATGTGCTCGTTGCCAAATGCTGTAGGTATCAGATTCTAAGGCACTATTGTGGTACCTGGAAGACTAGTTTTGTGAAGAGAATCAGGTCAAATAGAAATGAAAATTCTCAAAAAAGAGCACATATTGTTTCTTCTAGCCATTGGTTATCCAGGCCCTATTCAATTGTTTTTTAAATATTTGAAATAAAGTCTCAATGTAACTTATCCCGGCCTTTTTTGCTGTAGCCCAAGCAAGTCTTGAACTTTCAATGCTCCTTTCTTAAGTGCTTCAGGACCTAGGATTATAGATGTCATTACTCTATTCATCAATACTTTGTTTTGTTTTTTAAAAGTAGTATATTTTATTCTTTTTAAAAATATTTTTAAGTTTATTTCATGTATATGAGTGTTTTGTCTGTGTTTACTTAAGTGCACTCATGTATGCAGTGCCTGAAGTGGCCAGAAGAGGGTATCAGAGCTCCTGGAACTGGAATTACGAAATGTTAGCTCTCGTGTGGGTGCTAGGAACCAAACCTGTGTCCTCTGCAAGAGCAAACAGTATTCCTTAGCACAGAGCCATCTCTCCAGGTCCTGACTGTGGCCTGGTACTTGAATTCACATAATCGTTCTGCCTTACTTTTTTCAGTGATTGCATAACAGGCATAAAGAGTATGAAACTGTAATCCTAACATTTATATTTATACAAGAGGATCAGAAAGTGAACTATCTCAAAAATAAAAAAATAATAAAATAATGTTTAAGACTACAGATGTAACTTAGTGGTAGAGTGCATGCCTAACAAGTTGGAAGCCCATCAATATACACAGAAAAATAATAAATGAAATTTACTTCTTTAAATGGCTGGTGCAAGGTGAGATATATCTTAATATTTACTAGTTATACAGATGCAAATGAAGAAGTTCTTGGGAATAGATGATTGGTGGTGGCTGCATTACACTGGGAATGGCTTAAAGCTATGCAATAAACACCTTAGAATGGTTAAAATGTAGATTATGGGTGTAGCTTAGTGGTAAAGTTTTTGCCCAGCATAAATAAGGATTTGAGTTCTACTTCCATGTAAAATTAAAAGGTGAAAATGATAAATTTTATGACATATATTTCCCATAATAAAAAGTAGTGATTTATTTGTATCCTGATAAAAACTAGAGAGCATTACATGGAAAAAAATGTATTTTAATATCATTCTTTACATATGTTACTTTTTCTTTTATGGGATGAGACAGCTGATACATAACCTTTGAAAGGCAAGGCTCATTTTCATGATTGTTTCAAGGAATCTATTCTCCTTTGTGGGGAATGGTAGAGCAGATCTGTTCAGCTAATCACAGCCAGGAAGTAGCTATGAATAACAACAAGAATGGCCCAGGATAAGATGTAACACAGTGAATAAGTCCTTTACACAAGTCCCATATCCATAGTTCCACCACCTCCCAGAAGTCTATTCAGATTTTAAGCATTAGTAGATTAAGTCACTGATTACATCAAAACCTCGGTATATAATAATCTGTGGAGATATCTTTCCTGATGTTCACAGACATCTAATCTCTTAGGCTTTTCTAAATCCAGTCAATTTGACAATCAAGATAAATCATCATACTGTGTTTTAATTTTAAATTTTTAACTAAATTTTATTTATAGATTTATTCAGTGTAGAAGTCAGTGGACAACTTGTAGGAGTCAATTCAATCTCTCCTTCTATCATGTGTGACTTGAGGCTCAAACTCAGATCATCAGTGTTCATGACTTGTGCCTCTCAAAATTACCAAACTGGAAGCCAAAGTATTCATTCCTAATTGATAATTATATGTGAAGAGCACTTTTGAAACCTGTCATTCAGTACTTTTTCCATTTGCTTTTATCTGGGAACATATAAGGAATTATGTACTCACTCCAAATTGGGCACCAAAATACAATCAATAGAAAAATTGCACTTAACTTTTCTTTGGTGAACCCGTGAATAATTTCGGTTTATTGAGGGCTTCAATTACAAGAGTGTGAGAGACTCCACAACAATCACATCATTGAAAAGTCTCTTCAGCATACAGTCACATAGGTGGACTTTCTTCAGCATTCTGTACATTCTTACACATTCTGTATCACCTCCCAAGACTACATGTAGCTGGTGTAATGTTACATAAATCTAGGAGAAGCTAGAGGAGGGATTGGCTGTAATCTCATATAAGGGTCTAAGGACCCTTCCTATTTTCTCCTTCCCTAAGGGAAAGTTAACAGGACAGATCTTGTTCTCTTTTAGTTAATCATACTGCTCTGATTAAGATACTTGAAGAATTGTGTTCCATGATGATAAAGACTTCAGAAGCTAATAATTTCCTTGTAGGTAAGAAGTCTTGGATTCTTTAAAAGATGGCACAAATTACTACATACATTCTGTGAATCCTTGTAGACAGAGACTGAGATAGGTTCTACTGTGAGTTGAGCTGAGTAATTCTACAGTATGTCAATAGAACATTAACAGAAAAATTGTGTGTGTGGTGTGTGTGTGTGTGTGTGTGTGTGTGTGTGTGTGTGTGTGCGTGCGTGCATGTATGTTTTGAAACAGACTCTTAGGATCATACTATATAGCACAGTCCAGCCTGGAATTCATGATTCTCCTTCCTTTTTTTCCCCAAGTGCTAACCATGCCTTATTTTTTTTATTTTGTGAAGGTGTGATGGAACCTAGGACCTCATACAAATGGGCAATACTACCACTGAGCTATACTTCTCAGGTTTGCACTAACTCATGAACAAGTCACAGCTATCTATAAATAAGCAATTCCATCCTTTGTACCCCTATACCAAGAGCTCAGCAACAGCATCAGCTGAAAGCTTCAGGTATTTCCCAAAGCCTGGGAGAGCCTGCTAAGGAACAAAAGGATATCCAGGCCAGGAGGCTTCCTATAGGTTAGATGGAAGCCTAATGAGTTTGAAGACTTCCAGATGTTCAGTGGTAAGTCAGAAAAAGGGGGTAGATCTCAACCTCAGGCTGCGTGGCCAGGATGGAAAACATACTCAATAATTTAGACAATAGTCCTCCAGGAGATCTCCAGGAAATACACATGACTAAAAAATAGGGGATAAAGGAGGTGATCTTTGGAGAAGGTGATCTTGGGGTGCTGAGAAATTCAGCACCTGGAAACCTTAGACTGCCTGTACATAAAGATTTTAAATATTCAGTGCTTTTCCCTCTTTTGTGATTTTAATTGACAAAGAGAACAAACTAATGAGATGCAGAAAGTTGGAGTTTTCTTTGATCATGTCCAACTTCAGCTTTCTTATATGCATAAGAAATAAATCTTTCTTATTTTATTTCTTTCTTTGTAACTCACAGACCTCAAAAATGAGCATCTTTATTAAATATAAACTAAAGCCCCTACTACACCAATAGCTTATAGTTACATAGTCAGGCTCTTAGAAATGGTTCTAAGATCTCAAGAAAATGACGAGACAACCCAAAGTGTTTCATCAAGACATAAAGTCTTGATACTTCTACAGAATGCTGTACAGCCAGGACACATCAAGTAGGCAAGCATACTTGGCTAGGGTCTTACTGGGATTTTATTCTTAATGCATAGGGACCTTGTGCCTTACTGGGATTAATCAGAGTTCAGGTTCACATACTTAATAAACATGACTGGGTAACTTGAAGTATTACAATTGTTAAAAAAAATTGTAACTTTTGAGAACAGGATATGCACAATGCAACCTTGACAACACACTCTGATCTTAGAAAATGCTGACTATGGAGGGAGATGGACTTTCACTAGATGGTGTCTTAATAATTCCTTTAAATTGGAGCTTCTTTTGTCTCATTCAATTGTTGGTACAAATAAACATACATTTCATCTGACACTTCCCAGAAGATTTTAACAAACTACCTCAATTCCATGTTCAGGATAAATTAACATATTTCTCTTCTATTGGAAATAAGTTAGTCTGATCTGACATCTTCCCATTTCACACCTGAAAGGATGAACCTATTTCTCAGACAAGGTCTTAGACTATGTTTAATAATAGACAACAGGTCTAGTTTCTGTCTATTTTCTTTACCTATCACTTTCCAAAATAACATCATCAGAAAACAGCTTTGCTAGTTCTCCATTGAAAGCGATTTCTGCTGGGACATAGCTATGTGAAAGACCACGGATTCTAGTCCCAGTACTCAAAAGGAAACATATAAAAAAATGAATGCTTACCCTGTACCCACCTGCCCTGCCTAGAGCTTCTGAGCCATGCCACGGCCTGCGTGCTGGACAGCAGCCGCCATTTTTGCCTGGGGGCCACACCGCACCACAGACACAGTCACTGTCACCCACACCACCTGCAACTGGAGCGCGAAGCTGGGGCAGCCGAGGGCAGTGACTCGGTGGCAGCAGCCCAGGAGGGGGTGATCGTCGGAGTCCGGGAGGGGCTGCCCAGGAGGGGGCAGCAGCTCCGGAGGGGACGTTGGCCAGGGCAGCCACCAGGGAGGAGGCAATCATTGGCAGCGCCTGCCACACCACCATGCCCCAAACTGCTGGCCGCAGCCAGTGCAGTCAGCCCCACAGGGAACTCAACCCCGCCCTAAAAGGGCGGTCCAAGCCGCAGTGGCACTGGAGGCCCAACACCCACCTCGATGTAAAGACACTGTATATATTCATCTATTCCTTTCTTAGTTTCCTTCATATTGAATTGAAAAACCTTCAGCTAGATATATGCACTAAAAGCAAATTGTGTCAATTATGAGGAACAGAATTGATCCAGGTACAGATCCAGTAGGGAGCTAAGGGACTAAAATATACTTAAACACCTGCAACCCTACCCTTCTCATTCATGCTTCTTTGTCCCTTGCTATGTCTTTAAAATATCTACTTCCAAGTATTTATTCTGTTTTAAAATGTCCTCTTCTCTTCTTCATTCTAATCTCTTCTTTTAACATATGGCCCTTCTTCAGTTTCTTGAGCAGTTATGATTATAGGTTATATGGCTAGGCCCAGTTTATTAAAAATAGTTAAAATTTCTGATTTTTTAAAATAACAGTATTCTTAAGCTTTTGCCCCACTGAAGTGTATCACAACTCTGATTTATAGCTCTCTGATTTTAAGGCAGGTAGAAGAAAATAGAGCAGAGGAAGAAAAGAAATCTAGAAGCACCCATGAAATCTTTCAGGGAAAATTAGAAGAATGGCAAAAACATGCTGCCCATGTCCTTGGCACTTCTGAAGGTATCACAAATGGCCTCAGGTTTTCCACTAGCCAAGGTCTCAGTCACAAAAGTTATATGCTTTAAGATAGTCTCTGCTATAGTCCCTTTCTTAGCAGACTTCTTCCTATTTTTCTCCCCCTCCAACAGGAGCCACGGCTTGAGAAGCAGAGTCCTAACCCAGCAGTATAAGCATGTCAAGAATCTAAAAGAGAATATGGGTCACTGTGTGTACTGTAAGTTTTTAAATCACGACCAGGACCACATAAAAACCTCCTCTTAAGGGATATGCATGAAGCTTTTTGCCCAATCAGTTAGCAGGAGGCATTCAGATATGACAATATTACCCCCACAATCATTTATGTTCTTTTAAGAGTCAGGAATTTGAAGGAGAAATTTTTGGACCTGAGTCTTCCTCTTTGGGGGCTTTTTGGCAAGACTGTTTCCCAATTCCCACATTCTGATAACTCAGTCCCAATCAATGGGTAGTCCCTGAACTTGAGTCCTACATGAGTTTCCCTCCCACACTGAGGAAACATACCCTGCACCTGTCTGATTCCACACAACTCTTACCTCAAGTCCCTTCCCCCTCCTTGAAGGGACAAAAATGTAAAAACTCTGAGTATATAAGGACAGTTGCAAACTTTTTCAAATCCAGGACTGAAGGGAAAGGGAGATGTTGGTCTTTTCATGGTTATTGTCCAAGAAATTTGCATGACTTTGTAAAAGATTGGTTTTGTTTGTCTCTTTCCTGCTATTTCCTTACAATTGGCATTACTAGCAAAGCCACTTTCCTCTCTTTCTCTACCCTGACCTCCTTCACTACTGAGGGCCTTTTTTGCCATCACTAGAGTCACACCCAATATGAAACATTCAGCTTACCAAACAAGTGAAGAGGTAAGGGCCCATCAACTTCCACAGTGGTGCCCTAGGACTTCATTTGCCTTTATTTCAGGTTATGGAAGTCTATCACTCTTCCTGATGGCTTCGTTGGGAATGACTCAGAAACTCTTAGAAACTTGACTGTAGAACTACTTCAACTTTGGGGGATGCCCTGAGTAGGAAGGTGCCCAGACCTGCATCTAGATGAATAATAATTCCTCCTAAAATATTTCAAACTTCTCATTTGACTTTTTACTAACATTTGGTCTGCAATATGCACTAGAAAACAAAAACTAAAACTGCTCATCTGAGCATGTCACATTTGACCCTGCCATTGTGAAGGGCCCTAACAACTTCCCCCAATGAAACCCCAAATTGTTAGAAGTTCCCTACCTGTAAGTCTTCTTACATCCTTTCTTCTACCTTCCTTCCCTTTGTTCTTTAACCGCCATATATGAGATCTTCCTTACATTTAATTTCAAGTCTCACCCCTCCAATCTCTGACCCTATTCAGTCAATGAGTTCCTTATCAAACTACCACAAGGACCTCTTTCATGCTTCCCATTTCTTTTCTGTGAGTGTTCTTTACTGTTGCCCTCAACCCCCAAACTCACTACCAAGCCTTGTTCTCTGCTTCAGTCCCTTTCTCTCATTCCCTTTATGTGTTGCCATAACCCCCTTACCCAATTACAAATATCTACCCTCCTTCCCTGTGACTATTCCCATTCATGCCCCCTCCTATGCCAAATGGCTCACCTTGCAGCTACCTGCTTCCCTCATATTCTTATTCGACAAATTTGCTGTGGAGGTGGGTAGGTGAATTTGGGGTGAATGGTAGTATCAGAGTTCATGTCCTTTTTTCCATATGTCGCAAATTCAAGAATGACAAGGCAGTTTTTCAAAGACTAACCCATACTTATCTATTTAACTAAGGAAAACATTTATTATATCTTAACCTCCACCCTCACATCTGATGAGATCTATATCTGGAAATCAGCTATTCAATATGCTGATGCCATCCACTGTGAGACCCCTGGAGCCCATTTTCAGATTAACTGCTCTCTTTGCTTCTACAAAACACTTGGCTTTAGAACATCAAACTGAATAGAGATGACTCCATTTTGTCCCTGCTAACAAGCCCTCAGTCATGGGACCTGAAAAAGGGAACAAGCCCAGGCAAGCTTAGCAAGCCCCTGCAATGGTGATAACAGGACCAAATAAGTAAAGACAGAGCCCAGGAACAGAGTTAAGCAATGTTCAGGAGACTTAAGCAATGGTCAGCACATTCCTTTGTCCTGTAGACAGCACCCACCAATGAGAGGCTTCACAGTCACCTTTACCCAATTTTGGTATTCAGCTTATAACAACCAATTAATTTAAAAATTGCTTGGTGTATGCAGGCTTTTCTAACCAATCAGAATGCAACACTGTAAATCCCTCCTCCCTTTGTCTAAAATCTATAAAATGCTCCTTCCCAGTCTCCTCGGGCTCTCAGCATGGATCCACTGTGTTGGTAAGGTCTGAGAGTCCTGGTTTAAGCTTGAATAAAGGCTCTTTGTTCTTGCATACGCTCCAGACTCTGTGGTAGTTCCTGGGGAGCTATTCACTAGGTATAACACCATCAGTAAAATTGGCAGGACCAGCCACCCAGACTATCTACCTGGGCAAGAGGTACTGCCCTCTGAGGATCTTGGTTGAAAGTATTAACCAGAAACAGAAATCTTTTCTTGTTGTTTGATTGGTTTTTGTTTGTTTGTTTTGACACAGGGTAGCCCTAGCTGACTTGGAACTCATGTAGATTCTGCTGCCTCTGCCTCCAGAGTGTGGAATTATAGCTGTGTACCCCATGCCCCAGCAGAAATGAATTATATAGGAGGGACTATATGATCTTGTCTCCTAGCCAACAAAAAAACAAACAACCACAGGCAGGTTAATTAAAACAAAATTCCAGAGATCACCAGGAGCCCAAGAAAATCATTTTTTCATACTACCTTTACAGAAGCAATTACCACATATACTTAACTACACTCTACTCCTCCCAAGAACCAACTCTTTCTACATGTTCAATTTTCTCAATAAAATTAAAACAAAACTCCAAATCTTGAACTCAGCCCTCAAAGTCCCTGAAAAGAACTTTTCAATGTAGCTTTTAAGGTCTTTAACAATAGGGAAATGTAAAACAAAGGGGAAAAGGAAAAATATCTTAAATGCCAACTTCTAGAATCCCCCATGAACAGATAAGATATGTCAACATGTTAAGCCATTCTGCCAGGCCTACCAAAAGCCTCCCCATACAGACTGCTTTCATTGAGATACGGTAGGACACTAGGCAAAAGCACGTTCTAAATTCAGGGCTCCTCCAAGTCCTGTCCCCCTCTTGGACAATGGAGACACTGGAAAATGGACTGTCCCCAAGAAAAATTCCAGTCCCCAGGTGGGGGAATGTTCACTGCATTTCAAGCCCCACATAGCCTACTGCCAATTGTGGAATGAGGAAGCCTGGGTTCAGCCCGTTGTTCTTAACAAGTTCCACCAACTCAGAATAACTAGGGCAGTGTCTAGCAGGCCAATTTCCTTTTTACTGGATACTAAGGCTTCTCTCTTCTTATTCTGAAAATTTTCAGGACTTCTCCTTCCTGCCACTCTCCCTTTATTATGGGAGTAGTGGTAACCATGTAAAATGCCAAAATTGTGCTTCCATTAAGCTCACTCATTCTTTCATATTCTTTCCCTCTTGCCTAACCCCACAGTCACTGATCTAAAAGATGCCTTATTTACAAACTCCCCTTCACCCTCTGTCTCTGCTTCCTTTCGCCTTCACATGGACAGACCCTAACACTCATCTCTCTGAGCAATGAAGTTGGCCTGTTCTATCTCAGTGCTTTCAGTATACTCTCTACTTTTTTAAGTCGTGCTTTATAGTCAGATCCTTAATCTGCATCTTAGCACTCAAATTCAACATGTTTGATGAACCAGTTCTTGCAGTCCTTCTACCTCTGTCTGTGAGACTACTCTCCTTTTAACTCTTTTTCTGCCTGGGCCTCAAAAGACAAGGCCCAACTTATGCCATAAGTACATATTTAAGAACAACCCTCCCCTCAAAACAAAGATAACCACATAACCTTAATCTAGGTTAAACAGGTCCCCACCACAATAAAGGGACCTGTTGTCTTTTCTAAGAGTAATGAATTTTTTCTGTATTTCAACTCCAAACCTCTCTAATGGCACAAGAACTATATGAAGCAACCAGAGGGAATACAGATGAACCCTTACGCTTTCCCTCCTTATCCATCCTTTGATAAGCTTACACAAACTTTATCCCAGGCTTCTGTTCTTTTTCTCCCTAATCCCCTTAAATCCTTTTGCTTATACCTTCAAACAGTAAGGGACTAGTTTTGTGCCTACTGGGGCAGACTGCTGGAGGCACAATCTGACCCATTTCTTATTTCTCCAAACAACTGGACCCAGTGCCTACAGCTATAGGTTGTGCCCCTCTGTCTTCAGCTAGTAGAGGCAGCAGTTCTTCTACTACCTAAAGCCAATATACTCACTCTACCGAAACACTTCTAGCTATAGTAGTCTCACAACCTCAGTGAACTCTGAGTCACAAAGGCTTTCTCCCTTTCTCCTAGAATTCAGATAACCCACTCTTAACTTCATTGACCCCAGTATCTCCTTTCCTTTTTAAAAAATATTTTTTAAAATTTTATATGTATGAGCATATTGCCTGCATCCATATACATATATCTGTGTTGTTCAGTGTATGTGGTAGTCAGAAGAGGGTGTTGGATTCTCTTGAAACTGAGTTACCGATGGTTGTTAGCTGACATGTGAGAGCTGGAAACTAAACCTGGGTCCTCTGAAAGACCAGCAGTATTCATCTCAAAAACCCTGACAGTTTATTTCCAGATCTCTCTTTATAGTCACATACTTCCCATTCTCATTCTATGACTCTGTAGTTGACCTAACCCTCAACCCCTTCCAACATATATTAAACCAACCAATACTCAATGCTCCTGACTTGTTTATAGATAAAAGTCCCTCAAAAGGAGTCAAAAAGACTGGTTAAACAAGAATATTGACCAATGAAGTCTGGAGTGACAAGACAGTCATTTAAGAAATCAGAGAGGAAATGTAAAAATCCTAGACTCATATCAAAACCAAATGTATTGGAATTTTGCAGAACAAGGGCATAAGAAAGGTCACAGTTATGACTAGGTATATATGTATTAAAAAAAAAAAAAAACAGAGAATGGGGCTACTGAGATGGCTCATCCAGTAAAGACACTTACTACCCAAGCTTGATGATCTGAATTTGATACCTAAATTTCTTTATATAAAGATAGGTAGAAGATTAATTAAGGGATAAAATCAACCTAAAGTCTCTCAACTGATGAGTGGGTAATGAAAATGTGGTACATTTACACAATGAAATCCTACTCATGGTAAAGATGAAATCATGACATTTGCAGGTAAATGGATGGAACTAGAAACAGTTATACTAAGTTAAGTAACACAGGTTGAGAAAAACAAATAATGTATGTTCTCTCTCATTTGTGGATCCTAGTAATAACTCCTTATGTGTGAGTATGCATCCTGATGTACCTACAGGAACAAGGAAAATGGAAAAGAACCAGGGAAGTAAAGGGAAAGAAGAAACCTGAGAGAGAAGAGAAATAAGAGACCAATATTAATTACT
This sequence comes from Eospalax fontanierii, assembly GCA_035773235.1. Lineage (NCBI taxonomy): Eukaryota > Metazoa > Chordata > Mammalia > Rodentia > Spalacidae > Eospalax > Eospalax fontanierii. The sequence continues at coordinate 1,727,018 of JAJHUQ010000048.1, read as the reverse complement.
AAGGGGCAAATACATAAAGGAAGGAATTTAAATTGAAGGAGGGAGGGTTATGCAAGTAAATCTGAGGATAAAAGGAAAGAAGGAGCTCAAGAGAAGAAGAATCTTAGGAAACTGTATTATCAAGGGAGAAATGGGGAAAATGGGAATAATTTAAAGTGGAACAGCATGGAGAGAAGGTTAGACAGGAAGAGGAAGAGGAGAAATAAATAGTCTAGCTAGTGTAAAACACCAGAGGGAATCGTATTAATCTAATAACTTAATGACAAATTCCACATTCAGTATGTCTACATGAGCCCATGTGCATAGGTGAAGGCTTCATAACAAGAAACAGTGCCAGACAGAAGAAATCTTCCTTTTAAGTTCTTTGCCAGTATGGTTCCAGAATTACAAAGGCTACTGCCACCACCCTTGATTGCATCCCAGAACTATAAGACATTATTGCTGAAAACAGGACAGACTCCAAAGATCATATTTGAAGCAATGGAGCTGGAACTAACCCGGAAATCACTTCCCCTGAAGGTTAGTTCTTAGGCAGCCAAGGGAGAGCATCGATCAATGACCCAGTACTAGCTTCATAACCAAATAACTACATCAACGACTGGCACACCATGTGACACTGGTGTAGCAATGGCACTTTTACCTTGGGGGTAACAGCTATTGTAACACCAGTTCCTGGAAATTTGAAATCCTCTTCTGATCTCTGCTGGCACTGTATGCGTGAAGATATTTAATGTATGCAGGCAGAAGAGTTATACACATAAAATAAAAATAAACAAATTTTTTAAACTAAACAACCAACTGTTGGTAGCCCTGTGAGGGGAAAAGGAATGTATACTAGTGCAGCTACTATAGAAATGTGTTCTATATTTATTCTTAAAAAATACTAATAAAATCACATAATATACATCATATAAAGGAACATATTAAAAAGATCCAAGTTACTTCGGAGACATCTGGTCATTCATATTTAATATTACATTATTTACTATATATTATATATATATTATTTACTATAGGAAAGTTATGGAATCAGTCTGACTGTCTTAACAGATAATTAAGTAAAAGAATGCAATTTTACAGTTATAAAAAGAAATAAATTATCACTTGCAAGAAAATATATACAGGGTCTAGAGAGATGGCTCATTGATTAAGAACATTTTCATTTCTTCCAGAGGACATAATTCAATACCCAGCAAACATATGATGGCTTGAAAAACTGTAATTCTAGTTCCAAGATATCCAACACCCTCCTCTGGTCTCTGTAGACATTGTATGCATGTATGGGGTGCCTAATACACATGCAGACAAAATACATTTAAAAATAATAAATAAAAGTATTAAAAATGAAAATGAATAGAACTGGAGAGCATCAACATTAAGCTGGACAAAGACAAGTTTTCTTTTATATATGATACCTATGAGATATCAAAAGTGTGGCTTTTTTGACAGTATATGAAACAAAAGGAAGATGATTTTTTTAAGGCTCTCATACATTGAGATGGCTTTGAACTCAGTATGATATTGAATTTTTTATTGTAATAATGGTAGATTTTATGGATTTTAATCTTTGTCTCTTTTTCTGTCTGCAAAATTTGGCTCACACAGCTAGCTAGAAACAGTTTCGTTGTGTCCTGACAAAATTTCTCAATTTGGTTTATGTCAGATTTAGACTTCTGCAATTTGTTTTCTAATTTTACAATTTGCCTAATATAAAAACTATTGTGATAGTCAATCAATATGTAAATTTCTTTGACAATAACTCAATGCCCAAGTTATGAAAGATACAGGCAACTTCCTTGTGGAGTTCCGATTTTGAACTGCAGCTTTAATAAAATACTTCCCGTACACTTCCTGATTTGTCCTGCAACAATAGGTGGTCGATTACAGGGGCCACTTATGTGTTATGTAGTGCTGGTGAAGTATGGCATATCACACGCTAGGCAAAATGTACTTATTGAGCCACATTCCTAGCTGCAACTATTTTTAAATATGGTTCTGGTTTTGCTTTTAAACACGGCATAAGGTGTAGGGCCGCTGGCCTCCCTACCTGACTTTTTCCATGCTAGCTCCCTGATCAGGAACTAGCTTCAGCACGTCAGCTGCAGTTTCTATAAGAACAACTTGTGCAGTTTCTGTGAGAGCAACTTCTGTTGTTTCTCTAAAGGACAGCTTGACCTAAACAACCCGACTTTTTAGAGGCATTACCTCAGACCCTTTGATGCCAAACTTAATTGTTCTGAACTAGGCACCGTGACCTACCAAGACATTCTTTGGGAACCTGAACTTTTTACCCCCAACCAATTTCCCTTGGAATTTTCTATTATCAATCACTTACCCCCAACCAATTTTCTTTGGAATGGTCTATTATTAATCACTGACATTTGCTAGGTGTATATATGTATGCACCCTGCCTTAATAAATCGGAAGCTTCTCCACCATTTCTGGTGTCTGTGTGTTGTGTGTCTTGTATGTCTTAATTCCTCAGCCCCACGCCGGGTGCGGTTGTAAGGCAGGCGGTTACAATAAGGTTGCCTTCAAAATAATTCCAGCACAACTGAAATATCAGAATATTGGCAATATTTCTATTCATTTGTTTTCTTAGGTCTGTTTTTAAGAGATCGTTTGGTTTTCAATAATGTAAACTACTTTATTCAGTGTAAACTGTCCGATTTCTCTTTCAGTACAGACCCCTCCCATCATTTTTTTCGAGAAACTACAGCACTTTCAAAAATCCCTGCAAGGATTTTTCTTGGGGAATTTGTTGGACGCTAGTGGAGGACTCAACACATCCACCAATATAGTTAAGTGAGTTGTAGCCTACCTTCAAGAAAACCTCTTTACAGGGATCCGAAAGACTTCCCTCACAGCCGATGTCGCATTATAAATTATAGAAATGTGTAAAACTCAGGAAGTTTCTATCAAATTTCACGGCTTACTTAGAATTCTCCGGTTCCTTGAAACAGGAAATTACTTTTCCCTCAGACACTAAGATAACTCCGACCCCGCCCTCCACGGGGGGCTTTTTTCGAAGCTGGTCTCAGCATTGCCTGCACAAATATCGCTCAAATATGCTGCGAATAAGTATGAAAGCTTTCTATCATGATTTTTAGCAAGTCTCCTGGAGGAAGTATATAAAGCACTCAGCGGTAAGTCCAGGCAGTGACACTATTGTTGAGTCTCCTACCCTTTTTCTCAGGCGTAATCCTTCGTCAGCCTCCTCTCCGCGAGTCTTTTGCCCCGCCCAAAGGATTCTGTGAATTGTCTTACGGTAGCCGAGACAACTTCTTTCTTCAGCAAGATGGCGTGCGGAGAGGCCCGAGTGGTTCTCGGGCAGCCACACCTTTCTCGTCAGGATCTCGCCACCTTGGTAAGATTTAGCTTTTGGAGTTGCTGAATTAACTCCACAATGGGGAAAGCTTTGGAATTAGGTAGTGCCGTACTGTTTAGAGATCTGAGTAAAGATTTCGGGACTACCGATGTAGTTTACTCCTATGACTACCAAATCCAGCTACCTTCAGTTTCCCTCGACAGTTGTAATTTGCTTAAGCTTTTGACCTCTCATAATCGGAGGAGGGATCGTATAGACTAAGCTTTACAAACTGTTTACTACTCAAAGTTTGAGGCTTCGGGAATGTCAGTCAGCTGTAATGAATGAATGGACTTTGAGGGGAGCATGAACAAGTTTTAGTTTCCTCAGACCCTAATTTCTTTAAAGGTTTCTAGGAGAGTGACGCACCTCTTGATGTGCCTCCTTAAAAATAAATTTAATATGTCTTTTTAATAAGTCTAAAATTTTAAATTTAAAATAAGTCTCAAGAGAGCCATTTTCTCATCCGTAGAGAGAAATACATGGCAGAACTGTGCGTAACAAACAGGAGGTCATTAAAAAAAAATCTAAAATTAAACTAAAATGTTTCATTGCAGGATGTTACCAAACTGACTCCCCTTTCACAGGAAGTTATCAGCAGACAAGCCACAATTAATATAGGTAAGAAAAATCCTGCGTCCTGATTTGACCATTTTCCAAAAAGTGTATTTTAAATTGAGACAGAGTCTTACTGTAACCCAGCTGGCCTGGAACTCCTCTTCTAAACCATACTGATTTCAGACCCTGAAATCCACCTACTTTTACTTGTCGGTAGGAATTAAGGGCTCTGTCCTCAGCCCCCCTTTACCCAAAGGAAATTTTAATCTTGTGGTTACTTAAATTATAGGATGATTCAGGTATGTATAAAGTAAATGTGCATTTAAGGAATAGGAGAAAATACTGTACAATATTCAAAGAATAGTCCATGCAAAAGTCTCATTTAAAAAATGGACTCTTAGGAATTTTGTGGCTGTGTTTTTCTTTGCTTTGTTTTTTAATACTAATTGAAGACTGTATAGCCCAAACTGGCTTGAAAATCATACCTAACTTCCTAGTCCCCTGAATGATAACTAGACTTTTGCTAAGTAAAATACATACTTTTCTTACTATGCTCAAACTGTATAAAAGAAATTATATTTAATATGCAAAGCTTTGGGTTTGAGTTTTAAAAACTTCAACCAAGTTAAGACCATAGCTCTTAAAAATTCATAGAAATATATACTTTATTATTAAACTGAAATAGTGGTTTTCACAGATTTGTGTTTTAGATTTTTAAAAAATATTTTTAATTTATGTGTATGAGTGTATTGCCTATCTACATAAAAACATCCATGTTGTGCAGTGCCAGTGGAGATCAAAAGAGGTGGTTGGATTCCCTTTGGAACTGGAGTTACCCATACTTGTTAGCTTCCATGCAGGTGTTGGTAACTGAACCTGGATACTCGGCAAGAGCAATGACTCAAGCTGCTTTTAACTGACCTTAAGGTGGGCCTAACCACTGAGATATCTCTCCAGCCTCACTGCACCTCTTTTTCTTTTTGTAATAAGGATTTTATACTACCTTTCTCAGTTTGGGAATTCTGTAGTTCTTAACACACAAAGTTTTGGATAGCATTTATTAAGAGTTTATTTTGATTTTCACTAATCCACAAATTGAGTATCTTATATTAACAGTATGATTTTTAAGTAAAATATTCATTTAATAGAAAAGTTTTCAGTTAGATGTTAAAATTTATGCTAAATGGGAGCCAACAGTGGAATCAAAATCATTTATAAGTATGTGTATAGGTATAACTATAAAACCAGACTTTTGTTATTTACTTGAAATACTGTAATTTGGTGTTGATTAATGTTTTCCTTTGGTTTTTATAGGTACAATTGGCCATGTTGCTCATGGAAAATCTACGGTTGTGAAAGCTATTTCTGGTGTTCACACTGTCAGGTTCAAAAATGAACTGGAAAGGAATATTACCATCAAACTTGGATATGCTAATGCCAAGGTATCTAGTACAGTGTGGAAGTAGAAACCATTTTATTTTAATCGTTGATTATGCAATTGCTAAATTCAGTATTTTCTTTGAAACTTTCAGATTTACAAACTTGATGACTCAAGTTGTCCTCGGCCAGAGTGTTACAGATCTTGTGGAAGTAGTACACCTGATGAATTTCCTTCAGATATTCCAGGAACCAAAGGGAACTTCAGACTTGTCCGGTAATTATATCAGTGCTTATTGAATATATTTAAATATTTAATAAATGTTTTAAATGGCCCTTGAAATGCCCTCTTGATTGTGAATAAGAAACCTGGACTTTTTATAAAAGAGATGGGACAGTTTACAACCATTTGAGTTGCCTAAAGTTTTGTTTTGTTTTGTTTTGTTAGGACAGGGGTTACACAGTAATAAAATCCCCTAGCATGTCCTGTATCCTTGGTTCAAATCCTAAAACTTCAAAATAAAAGTTACTGTTCCTGCTTACATATTTTGAAAATCCAGTTACTCAAATATAGCTAAAATAAATTTGTGTAAAACTTTCTAAAGATTTAGGACATAGAATGCGTATTCTCTTTTTAATCTTTTGGTTGGTTTTCCTGGCTATTCTGTATTGTGACTGCATACCCTATGCAGACTGTTGATAAAAAGAAACTTCTATTTTATGTATATATAATGATCATCCTAAGAATTTTCAGATTAATACAAAAATCAACTTTTAAAAATAATAGTTCTGAATGCACAGTGTAGTTTTGTCAAGCTTTAAATGTTACAATCTCTGTAAAGCTGGCAGTAATACTGTGGGTTTTCAAGATGCTGGTGAGAATTTTAGCAAACCAGTTTTTGACACTGTCTTTCTCTTAATATAGAATTTTTTTGCCTGGAAATGATTTAAACTTGGTACACTTTTTATTTAACTGTGAAAATATATCAAAAATTCTTTTTTCTCTTCTGTCATCTTTTAGGAGCTTTATGTTTAAATTGTAAGACACAAATCTATAGGAAGTTTCAGAAATACTAAAGAAACCTTTATCTTTATCCTGGTGTTGTTTCTAAGTCACAGTTCAATAGAGTAAAACTACAATATAATAACAAAAATCACAAATTGAGGGTTGTATATTTTTCACCACTGTGTGTACTCCCAAAACCAACACTGATTTCAGGTAACAGGACTATACCACTACAGAGATCTCTTGATTTACAACATTACAGTCCCAAATCCTTCTCCCCTGGTGGTAACTACTACTTAAAAATAATGCACTATCTAACTGTAAGTTTGTAGTTTTAAAATATGTAATTTTTGAAGTTGCTTTTTTGCTTGGTATAGGTGATTTACCTTAGGGTCTTCTATATTTAAAAAGTCCTTAAGAGTCACCCAGGTTATAATTGTATGTCAGTAAATTGCTATTTATTTCTAAATAGTATATCATTATGTGTTGCTTTAGAATTATTACAGATAACTTTGGTTGATTACAGTTGAAGGTTTTATGTAGATGTGAAATCTCATTCTGTATGCTCATATTTTGAATAATGATCAGTGGGGTGTATTGTTAACATCTGCTTAGTTTTTCTAAACTTTAAGCTACCAGATATTTTTCTAGAATGACATACAAATTCTATTTTTTTCTAGTAATATATGAAAGATCTAAATTCTTAACACCTGTGTTGTGATTACAACCTTTTAATTTTGCCACTGTAATTGGTTATGGTGATATTTCTCTACTCATTTGTTTATTATTTTGGCAATAAGTATATTTGATTTCTTTTGATATACATAAAAATATTCCAATCAGAATGTTAGACTGGGGAGCAAAATATTAATATCAAGGCCCTGTAACTCAGGCTGTTCTTAAACATATGATCTTCCTGCTTCAGCATCCTGAGTGCTGATATTACAAACAGGCTGGGTAGTTTGTGTAGTTTAATTATACAAAGTGTTGTTTTGCAGTATGGCAATTTTTTTAGCAAGTGAGACTTGAAATTTAAAGTTTATTTTCCCAACTTAAGGTGTTATAGAAAGAAGAGCAAAGTAACCAAAAAGAAAAGAAAATGGAAAGAGAAATGTAGTAGAGACAAATGAGTAAAACTAAATAGACGTCTCTCACCTCCTTAAAGAAAAGAAAATGAATTGACTCCTAGTCAGAAATAAGAAGAGGAAAAACTAGTGAAATAATAAAATGAAACAGAAAATCAGAGCCATTGTGAATAACAGTATACAATTAATTGCATAAATACATTGATTCCACTAGAAACTAAAACTATGAAAAACTGTGTAATATAGAAGTCCAGAGAGTAATCTTATCATTTTTAAATTGAATTCATCTATACCTGGTATCCCAAGCCTGTAATCCCCCTTTCTTGGAAGACTGAGTCAAAAGGATCGCAAGTTTAAGACCTGGCTATTTGACCACTTAGGGAGACCCTGAGTTTGAAATTCCCAAAGCATCAAGGTTTTTAACTATTACTTTGCCCTAAAGTTAATTTCTCTTGAGTGATCTAACAACTTTTGTGTGTGAATGTACATACTTGGGGGTGGGGAGCATGAAGCCTGTGTAAATGTATAGACCACAGGTGAATTTAAGATTTATCTATTGCTGACTACCTTATTTTTTGAGGTAGTATCTTTCAATGAACTTGGAGCTTACTAATTAGTTACCTTGCTTGCCTGGCCCACAACCTCCTGTCTCTACCTCTGTGCTCTGATTATAGACTTGGACCCTCACTGGTTTTTTATGTGGGTGTTAGAAAGAAGGTCTTCATGTATGTACCATAAATACTTTACTAGCTGGGTGGTTTCTCCAGCTCCTCAAAGTGATCAGTGTTAATAGATCTGTGGTGTTTTATGTAAGTATTGGTAGATCTGAAGACTGATTTTTATTTCTCCATTATTAGACATGTTTCCTTTGTTGACTGTCCTGGTCATGATATTTTGATGGCTACTATGCTGAATGGTGCAGCAGTGATGGATGCAGCTCTTCTGTTGATAGGTAAAATCATCAGAATTGGTTTGGCCAAATCAATGTGCAGTCTGAGATGGGGATTTTTTAAAAGAGAACATAAGGCCTTAAGATAAAAGAAATGGAAATTTTCTAACAACTTAGCCTAAAATTATGCTAGTCAGCCATCACAAAATGATAAGCAAGCTACTACAATAATTCTTATAATAGTTTATAAAACATGCTTCATTTTCTATATAAGGTTACGAATTGTATTTAGAATTTTTTTTTTATAAATATGTGTATTAGTGTCTTTTGTCCTTTAGAACACTGATAAAATGGGGAAGGATTTGGATGATGATCAACTAAGGAACAGTACTTAAGGCATAGTGTAGGAAGAGTTACATCTGTGAGGCAGAAATTGTGGGAGTAGAAATTACTCTGTCAGTATCATTGTTTGACAGAACTTGAAGCTGTTGCTAATGAGGAAAGCTATTCTTGAGTAGATTTTAGTTGAGTTCCTTTAAGTAAGCATGCTTGATTATTATATGATTGATATCTTACAATCTCAGATCTCTACTAAATTATATTGCTAGTCTTTTGGCATAACTAGCCTCATTCTAAAACTTAGGGTCATTAGCCTCAGGCTTAAACAATGACCTTTCATTACAGATAACATAGGTTAAAGCTCCAAGGAAAGGAATATTATTAGGGCAAGTCACATGCGTAATTTAATAAAATAGACACTTCCGGTTACATTGTGTTTGGTTATTATACCACACAAATGAATATCACAACTTAGGGAAGATAATCTGTACCATATAAACAAAACATTTCTTTATTTATATTGTTGGTTAGTTTTGACAGTTCTGCATTTACTTTTTCATAATCTGCATGTTTGCTGTGTATTGTATAACAAAGTACTTCATGCCAAAATGTAATGCTTAGGAAGCACAAACATTAAGTTTCTTTTACTCACTAAGTTTGTTATCTCTCAAGTCTCTTATCAATGTTAAATGTACACTGCAGGCGGAGTTGCAGCTATTCAAAGATTTACCTAGATCTGGACAGGTTTTTAAGGTCCCTTTGGGCTTTGGTTTTACCTGCTGTAGTTACCTGAGTATCGTAGTAACATGATAGCTTCTGGTATCTAAGAATTGTTCTTGATTAGAATATTTAAAGCCTTCTTATTGCCTGCAAATTATTACTTGTTTTGTATATTTAAAAAAAATTTTTTTTTATCACCAATTTAGCTGGTAATGAATCTTGTCCTCAGCCTCAGACTTCTGAACACCTGGCTGCCATTGAAATTATGAAGTTAAAGCATATTTTGATACTGCAAAATAAAATTGATTTGGTGAAAGAAAGTCAGGCTAAAGAACAGTATGAACAGATACTTGCATTTGTACAAGGTAAAAATGTATGTTGAAAGAATGTTTGGGTAACTTTGAGAGACTTTTAACCTATTTATTCAAACACTGATTTCTGGTTGACAGTCCATTCTTTTATTCAATACTGTTGTTCCTTGTAGAACCTGATACAGGGCGTTAAATATATCTGAATTTGATGTGCATTTTAGCTAACAATAAAGTTCTAATCTAGAATTATTGCCAGTCATATCATTTTCAGTCTTGATGTTTATTTATGTGTGTACAAGTTGGGGTATGCAGGTGTGAAGACAATTGGTTCCTTCTCCCATCTAAGTTCCAGAGAAGTGAGTTCACCAGGCTTGACAGCAAGTGCCTTTCTTTACCTGTTGAGCTATCTTGCCTACCTAGTAGTACGATTTTTAAAAGAAACTGCTGCCAAACATAAAATGAACAAAAATACTATCTTCCTGGGGTGCTTTCTTTGGATTCTCGAAGTCTTTCTATTCATTAAATATTTACTAAATAAGACCTGACCATATCTTTAATCTTTATAGTGTTAAATCTCATGAGTTAGCAAATATAGACAGCAGTCTTTTAAAAAACATTGTTCATGATTTTACTTTAGTTACTAACTGATAAATTATCATTTTGAAAGTTTTTGCAGTTAGAAATATTTCTTGTACTAGCTGTGTATTCATCACTTTTATCAGTTTATTATATCTACTAATATAATTTGATACCATTTTTCTCAAGAGTAATGATGAAAATATTTTGAAGAATGAGTTCTTTTAACTTATATGGGGATATAGAGGTAGTTATTTTAATAAATTTTATGTAGCTATTTTAGATAGCATGTAGGCAAAATAATGTCTGTCCTGAATTTTGCAATTTAGGTACAGTTGCTGAAGGAGCTCCTATTATTCCAATTTCTGCTCAGTTGAAATACAATATTGAAGTTGTGTGTGAGTATATAGTAAAGAAAATTCCAGTACCTCTAAGAGATTTTACTGCAAAACCCCGACTTATTGGTAAGAATCTTACCCTCTTGGCCCTTAACTGTTGATTTTTTCCTTTCTGCATAGTATGTCTTTAATGGTTGGGTTGGTTTGGTTTTGCTTTGCTTTTGGTGCAAGAAGTGACTTTCTTCTCTTTCTTCCCCAGTTATTAGATCTTTTGATGTTAACAAACCTGGCTGTGAGGTTGATGATCTTAAAGGAGGTGTGGCTGGTGGTAGTATTTTAAAAGGAGTATTAAAGGTAAACTGTATTCTAAAGTCATCTCTTCTTAAACATCCCTCCCAAACATCCAGTAAAATAAAATCTAAGTAGTTCTTTTTGTTTTTTATGGAAAAATGTATTGTCTTGTTTGTTACTATACTCTTTTAAATACAGTATGTCCTATACCTGCAAGGATTGTCAATAGATAATTACTTTAAAGAGTTGTAACTTTAAAAACTTTTTTATTATTTTTATAGTTCTGTCCAAAATTATTATTGCAAATAGAAGTATTTTTTAGCAGTCTTATTTTTAGGGTATTTTACCTTTAAAAAAGCATTGTGTTATCCCTAAAATGTTACTTACTTATTTGTATGTTTCAGGTAGGCCAGGAGATTGAAGTGAGACCTGGTATTGTTTCCAAAGATAGTGAAGGGAAACTTATGTGTAAACCAATCTTTTCCAAGATTGTGTCACTTTTTGCAGAACATAATGATCTTCAATATGCTGCTCCAGGGGGTCTTATTGGTAAGAATTTTCTCAAGTAACAAACTTTTATTTTTTATTTTATATATTTTCTGAGAAAATTATTGTTCAAAGGTTGTTCTAGCTTATATAATAATGTAATTCAGTATGAAAAGATGTGATGTGCAGATACATAGTTGTTGGTTTTAGATTATTTGATAGTAATTGTTTTTAAAGAAGGTATACCTTAAAAGATTATATTTTGGTTTTATGTCTGGGAGTCTTTGTTTTTTTCTAATGTGTATGTGTGTGGTATGCATGTATATGTGTGTATAAAGTAGAATGGCAAGTATGTTTCTGCTATGATGCATTTGATTGCCAAGGAAAACTCATATGTGTTCCTTACCTTCTCCTTGCTTGAGACAGGTATCTTTGTTGTTGTTGTTATTGTTGTTCACTGCTGTGTACACCAGGTTAATTTATCCAAGAGTTTCAGGGATTCTTCTCTCTGCCTTACATCTTGCAGTTAGGTGTACTAGGATTACAAATGTGTGTTGTTATACCCTACATTTCCCCAGCTTATGGAGAATGACTTCTCAGTAATAAAAAATTTAATGGTTTAGCCCTTAGAATGTAATCGGTGTTATGTTCCTTGTACAGAGCCTGGGATCTGTAGGACATTGTCATACACAGCTATAATGTAATTTGACTATATTCCTTTCACCATCTAAATTCTTAACTCTCCTCACTCTTGTGTTAGTCCCATTCATTCCCTGCACAGTTTTATTTCTGTTTTCATGTCTTATATATGTACAGAATTTTATGTATCTATATAAAATCTAGGATCCATAAACAAAGAAAAAGAGGGATTTTTCTTTTTGACTCTTGACTTAATTCACTAATATGATAATAGTTGCATCCATTTTCTAGCAACAGAAAAAGAAATAAAATTGCATTTTACTTATTTTTATGTTTCTCTTTGTCTATTTTTTGTTGATGGACACAGGTTGGTTCTGTTACAACTGTTGTGAATAATGCTGCAATAAACATTGATAATACAAGTATTTCTCTGCTATGTTGATATCCATAAGTAATTGTCCAAAAGTGGTTTAGCTGTGTTTTGTGACAGACCCTTTTTAATTTATTGAGGAACCTTATACTGATTCTTATAGTAGTTGAACTACTTTACATTCCCAGGAGCAGTGTATAAGGGCTAACAGTTCTAGCTTTTTAAATTTCTTTTCAGTACCTTGAAAATGTGCTCTCATGGAGACATCTTAATCTTCATATTTTCTTTGGAGAAACCAACTATTAAACATACAATATTTCCTTGTACATGACGACCTGTTTCTTCTGCTCTTAGTCAACTTTTATAATGATTAATTTGGAAAATGGATATTTGCAACTTCATAATACTGGTTGATGTACATTCAAGGATTGTCATTGCACCATCTTGTGTATTATCCACTTCAATAAAAGAAAACCAATTTTAAAATTACCAGAACTTTGTTTGTACAAAATAAAATAAGTCATAACATATACAGAGGATTCTTTACAAAAAAATGAAGAAATTAACTATACTAAGGTCAAAATATCAGCAAAATCAAAGAGTAAAACCTTCAGAAATTCTGTTCTCAGTGAGATGTCAGGTCAGCATTTTCAAAACACTGGAATTTATCTGGGAGTTTGAATAATATAAGAAATTTTTTCCAAGAGGGAGAGAATCTGAATTTCAGTAAGCACAGTAAGTCTTGTACATCTTAGCTGCTCCCAGTTTGTCTCTGTCCATTATTAGTTATTAGAGTGCCCAGAAAACTAAACATCTGCATTTATGGTGAAAGCCAACGTTCTTCATAGTAACCAGCCAGTAGAAGCCAAGCATCTGGAGTTCATTTAATATATTCCTAATGTTTACATGGAAGTCTCACTTTTACAATATTAATGTATGTGTTGTTATTATAGTCCTAGCTGTCCTAGAACTTGTTTTGTAGACCCGACTGGCCTCAATCTTGAAAAATTTGCCTGCTTCTGCCTCCTGAGTTCTGCTATAAAAGGTGAGTACTAACCACATGCACCGCTATACCCAGCTTTGAAGTCCCACTTTAAAAATTGTATCATTATGATGTTTACAATTTTTCTAACCTTTAACACTTTTATTGAGAAAAACCTAAGTTGATTATTTGGGAATTATTTCCTTTTGCTTTCAATTTCAGGTAAGAGATTCTTTTTGTAAAGGATTATTTGTGTATTTTTAGTTGTATATCTTATTTATGTGTATTTATGAGTGTCTTTGTGTTTATGTGCACAGTATGTGTGCAGTGTTTATGGAAGTCAAACAAAAGTGTTGGATCCCTTAGAACTGGAGTTAAAAGTGGTTGTGAGCTGCTTTTTGATATCAGGAATTGAATCTGGGTTCTCTGCAAGTATAGCAAGTACTATTATAACTACTTAAACAGTTTTTGAGCATCTAAATCAAGAGATGTTCCTTTGTTCCTTTCAACAAATTTTTTTACTTCCGTGTTGTATGTTTTTGTGAGTTTGGAGAATTTATTAAAGAATTTTATTTGGTTTTACTTAGCTGTTAAATGGTATTCATAATGCAGCAATAATATGGTATCCTATGGACTAAGGTTTCAGTATTTCAGGAATGTTAAGAAATAAATGTATACAATTTATATTTTATATTAGGAGTTGGAACAAAAATTGACCCAACACTGTGCAGAGCTGACAGAATGGTGGGGCAAGTCCTTGGTGCTGTTGGAGCATTACCTGAGATATTCACAGAATTAGAAATTTCCTACTTCCTACTAAGACGACTCCTAGGCGTACGTACAGAAGGAGATAAAAAAGCAGCAAAGGTTAGTTCATTTTAAATTCCTGTTTCAAAATTCTGAGATTCCATGTTTTGTATTTCAGTCTTTGTAGTTAAAATAGAATGGCAAAAACATGCATAAGTTAAAATGGTCTGTCATCACCGTAGAGTCAAGTCAAAGAATTTTACATATTTTTAAAAATGTTAAGCTTGTATTATTGTGTATGTATATATGATATATGTTTATTGTGTAAGTGCATGTATTTCAGATTATTGGGGTTTAGAGGACAGCAGTGGAATTATTTTGTCTTTCCATTTTTTATGTGGCTTCTGGGACTCCAATTGGAAAGTGCTTTTACTTGTTAAACCATTTTAACCACAGATCAAATTATTTTGGAGAAACAAAAAGGGAGGGGACAGAGAAAATGCTCAGTGTAGACTAGTTTCCATCCCAGCAACACCAACATAAATGCCTAGTAAGGAAGATACCTGTTCTTAACCTGAGTTCTCACACACATGAATATGAACATAAAGGAACACATCTTCCCCACCCAAAGAGATAGAGAGAGGGGGTGGGAGGTCATTTTTCCAAATATATAGTTCACAGAGATAGAAACCTGGCAGCACCCTTTTGACAAGTGTATAGAAATGTTTTTAGAGAAAGTACATTTTTATAAATAAGCATGGTAATAGTTAACAAAGAATGCTGATGTGCAATAAGAGGTACTATTTAAAAAAGAATAATGACAAATATGTTTTGGTTAAAAGAGATATGAATATAGAATAGAGGACAAAAGTCAGTAAAGATATCTAGAATTCTGTATTTCTTTTCTCTGAATGGTAGTGTTTCATAGCACTCATCCCTATTTTCCAGTGTCCTTTCTATCCTGTACTGTGAGGCTTGAAAGAGGAGTAGGTGTATATGGAGGGGTACGGAGAAGGGGAGAGGAGGTAGGAAGTCCTTTTTAGGGCTGAGCATTCATTCACTTGTTCTCAGTACCTAGACCAGATAGGAGTCTCTACATTAACTGCTGGCTTCTGGTTCTTTGTCCAGGCTGAAGGCCTCCCTAGTCTATAGGTATAGTCACAAATTTTTACAAGAAATTTATTACTTGTCCATTTAGGGAAACAACAGTAGTATTTTCCCTGTTTAGGTCTTTCTCCATAGGCTTTTAACTAGATTTTTAATAACAGAACCCCTTCATTCCAATTTGTATTTTTTTGGTGGGTCCTTTTAATATAGGCTTTTTTACTGTGTGATTTTATTGATAGTACTAAATATTGAATACAGTGTGTCACATACACTAATCAAATTCTCTTCCACTGAGTTTCCTCTCCAGCCACTTAACTTAATGAAACTTAAAAACATTGATATGAAGTTGAGTATTAGACTGTTAGTGTCTACAGAGCTCTAAGAAGAGCAACTAATACAGGTGCTAATATAGATCTTACCAATTTTACATAATGTCAGAAAAGTTAAATAGTACAAATTGCATGGATGGAATTATTCTTCTAGAACCTATGTAGTTACTACTGTTATCTTAATACCTCCTTAAGAAAATTTTCTAGCCCTTTTCAGAATTTCCAGATTGTTCACTGTAACTTATTTTAGAGTTGAGCCTTTTTTTTCTGTAAGCTTTTGTCAATATCCAGACTGTTGTGTCCTGAAACACTGTGTTGTCCAGACTGACTTAAGACCACTGGCAGTCCTCCTGTTTTAGCCTTTTAAGTGTTGGAATTATAAGTTTAAGCCATTGTTTCTAGATAAAGTAATGGTTTTTGTATATTTATTAAATATTGCATTAAACTATTGATGAGTGTATACAATTTAAAATGCCATTATAATTAAATTTATTCAGTTTTCATTCTTTCATCATAGATTTTATCAATATACTTCCCTTTTCTAGTAGTGTCTAGTAGTTTCTTGTTTATTTTGGAAAGCATTTTTTTTTTTCTCAATTTATTTTTGTAGGTTCAAAAACTATCCAAGAATGAAGTGCTTATGGTGAACATAGGATCATTGTCTACTGGAGGCAGAGTTAGTGCCGTCAAGGCTGACTTGGGGAAGATAGTTCTTACTAATCCTGTGTGCACAGAACTAGGAGAAAAAATTGCCCTTAGTCGACGAGTTGAGAAACACTGGCGGTAAGTTTGTCAGTTTTTCCAGTATCCAATATATATTTTTATTGAATTTTTCTGTATTTCACATAGTATATCTATGTTCCTTGAGTCTTAGGTGTAGAGCTTCTACTGTAGATGTGTCCTTCAGGGCTGGACACATATTCTCTGTGTGTGACTAGTTGTGGAACTCTGTAATACCCTCCATCTATTTCAAATATAGTTTCTTTGATGAATGGTATACAGTATATTAGTTGGCAAAGGCAAACTAAATATAATGAAATTATTCTAAGATTTGTATTGTATTCTGTTTGTTTGTTTGCCTCTTAGTTAGTTTGCCTTTGTTGCTGCATATCTTTGTGATTCAAATTTTTCATAAAACTAGTTTAGTCAATATACTTTTCATTATTTGGTATTTAAATGAGTCTAAAAAAGTCTTCCTAGAACCTTTAGGTTTTCTTTCTTCTTGATTTTTCTCCTTCTGCTTTTTATAGTTTTTTTTTCTTAAGCTAT
The DNA here is from genome assembly GCA_035773235.1 of Eospalax fontanierii. Classification (NCBI taxonomy): domain Eukaryota; kingdom Metazoa; phylum Chordata; class Mammalia; order Rodentia; family Spalacidae; genus Eospalax; species Eospalax fontanierii. The sequence continues at coordinate 1,710,232 of JAJHUQ010000048.1, read as the reverse complement.
ATTTAGGTGAGTTTTGTTTGGATAAATGACAACTTGGACATGGAAAAGAGCTCAGTAAGTTCAGTCACTGCCATTGTCACCACCATTCCCCTTTCACTCCCAAAATAAGAAAAGCTAATACCTCTAGGGGTAGTTATGATCTACTTCTATTTTTATTTAAAACTCTGAAAATTTGTTAGAGTGCTGACAAATTTTGGAAGCACTTTTTAATTTTTTAATAAAAAGAGATAATGAGGTGGTTTTGTTTGTTTTAATTAGGCTAGGTTTTTGTTTTTTGTTGGTTTGTTTTTGGTTTTGTTTTTTTTTTAATGAGCATGCTTTCCTAGGGAATTAAGAGTGTTCTTACGTGACTGTTTTGAAAAAATAGTGGTATATTCTAAGGGAATGTTTTCATATAAATTCCAGTGTTATGTGGTGTATTCTCATTTTCTCACTCCTACCTCCTCTCTTTTTCATTTCTCTTTTTCCTTTGTAATGGGGATTGAACCTAAGGCTTTGCATGCGCTAACAAAATACTCTACTATTGAAAACTTGGTTCTGTTAATCTGTTAATACTTTTTACCACCCCCATCATTTTTGTTAGCCAGTACTCAACTATAACCTTGGAGAGTCTAGGGGAAAATAATAGCTTTTCTTTAAAGAAGAACATATTATGGGAACAGGTTTAAATATATAATTAAATAATATGTTATTACATAACAGTATATAATGATTACGCAATAATGCTTATGAGCTGGGTTTAAAATTTATGATTTATTTTAATTTTGCAGTTTAATTGGTTGGGGCCAGATAAGAAGAGGAGTGACCGTCAAGCCAGCAGTAGATGATGAATGAAGAATCTCTTAAATAATGTCATTGGTTGAAGCAAAAATTTTTCTTGACAGTGCTAAAGAGATTTTTTAAAGCAGAACTTCAAAATTCAGCTCACAGCTCATAGTTTAGTAAAAGCTGTCAGGTTATTTTCATTTTTGTTAGAAACATTGATGTTTCAGGTTAAAGGTGATAACAGTTTTTAAAATGATTTGTTCATGTATCTTTGAAATGAAACTGGCTGTTTCAACAGCTTTTGCTGTAAACCATTAGACTTAAAGTTTTAAATAAAATTTTTCTGGATTCATCTTTGTGCTTTGCAGAGCTGTTTGAGGGCTTCATATTTAAGATAAAAACAAAATGAATTGGTCTAAATGATTTACTCTTTTAAACTGAGCATGGTGTTAAATGCATTTGATTCTGATACATTTGCTGGGTTAGGCAAAAATAGGGATTACAGAGATAAAGATTAGCCTGGTTGCAACACGTTCCAGGATATCTGGAGCTTCATGGAGACATGTCTCAATAAAAAACAAACCTAACAGACTATCTTCTTGAGACATCATGTAAATAGACAATTTTTTCTTTAACTCTTATTCCTAGGAATTCAAGACAGTTCTTACCATGCTATTGAATGCCCAGTATTTAATATGTCTCATTGTTTACTCCTAAAAGCCAATGATTTTTGGAAACACTGTCGTAGAAAAGAGAAGTAAGTGAGAGATATGTTCAAGTCTTGTTTTTAATGTTTTGTTTAAACAAAAATAGAACCAGCCATTAAAGGCCTTGTGACCAAGCATGAAGACATGAATTAAATTCCTGGACCCCACATAGTAGGAGAGGGCCAACTCCCACATCTCTCTGAATTCTGTATGTGCACCATTACATACTCTCTTCCCTTGTAGACACATGTACACAAAATAAATTTAAAAGATAATTAAAAATTTTTAAATATTCTTAAAATGTATACTAATAGTGTTTTTCTTAAATAATTATAATTTTTAATCACTTGTAATCACTAACAGTTTAGAAAAACTACAAGATAGAATATCTGTAACTATAGAAGTTCCAAAACTCTGATGCTTGCATTATAAGTAAATTATGTTTATTGATTCAGTTTTACTGAAAACAAATATTTAATAATTGTTAATTCCCTTGGCTGACTTGTTGATTAACCTGTAGTACACAGTAAGTTATGATTTAAAAACTGGTATCAAAGGGATGGAGAGATGGCTCAGTGGTTAAAAGCATTGACTACTCTTACAGAGGACCTGGATTTGATTCCCAGCCCCCACATGGTGGGTAACAACCATCCATAACTCCATTTCCAGTGAATCCAGTGTCCTTTCCTCACTTCTACAGGCACTGCACAAACATGAGTGCATTTACACACATGCAAGCAAGACACTCAGATACACAAAATTAAATAATACATTATTTAAATAAAAAAGTTCAAGAAAATGACAGATTTAAAGAATTTTGTACTGCTAAGATTTTTAGAGGGAAAAATTAAAAATATTAGTATTTAGAGTTCAGGGGCATAGGTTTCACATACTTCTTTAAGAAAAAAGTTGTATTTTCTTCCTGAAGCATTAAAACAAGTGTGCGTCTGATTCAGTATCTTCACAACTATGAGTCCCTCCATATAGCTGTTTCATAATGTATACATCAAAACAGTAACATAGATAAATGTTATAAATCTTATAAATCATATAAAAAACCTAGAATGGTATCCCTGATATTACCACCATTAAGCATACTTAGTATTTCCTGTGTTTCGCATTGATCTATGTTTCTGGAGTCTAATTTGTCCAGAAAACCCAGTAAGTTTGGGTTTGTTAGTTTTCTTGTACTTTGAGTTGAGAGGCATAAAAAATGAAATTTGTCTTATTTACCTACCAGTAAGTAACAACTGATAGGTGTTACCTAACAATCTCCATTGGCTATCTACTACTGCCAGTTATTGAATGCTATGATTTATTTATGCTTGTGAGATAACTATTTGTACTGAAAAAGAGTTTTCCATTCCTTCTCCCTGGCATCATATGTTATTGAGAGTTTTCTCTCATTTTGAAGGTAGTACCCTTCAGCCCTCACACCCTTTCCCTTTTCTCTTTTGACAGTTTCTTTGTGTAGACCATCCTAGCTTTGAACTTATAGATGTCTGCCTCCACCACAAACTTATTTTCTCTTTGAAATTTTCAGTCTTTGCTTTATAGGCTTAGCTAAATTTGGCAACCTGTCTGTGATAAACATCAGGATAAATATTGCTTTGGCAGGCTGGAGACATAGCTGAGAGGTTAAGAACCATTGTTTTTGTATAGTATCTAGGTTCAATTCCTAGAACTCATGTGGTAGCTAACAAACAACCATAAACTCCAGTTCCAGGTGATCCACCACCCTCTTGTAGTTTCTGCAGGTATTGTATGACAGGTGTACCTACGTACAGGCAAGGAATCATACACAAAATTAAAAAAACAGAAAATGAAAATAATGTTTTCTGCTAGTATTTGCTATTATGATAATTACACCTAGATAATATTGTTTAAAAGCTACTGGACATCTTGTCAGTTTTTGGTCTTTAGCAATAATTTTTAAACTATAGCCTTTGGAACTTAAAATTTTCTCATTTTTGCCTTATTTGGGGACAGAATCACATTCTGTAACCCAGGGCCACCATACTTTTCTTAACTGGTAATCATCCGAGTTTTGCTGGCATTTTGGGTGTAAGTCTACCTGCCTGGCTTATGACTTTTTACTTATACAGAGCCTGACCTAGCTATAAATAGTAAATTTCCCTCCATATTCAGTCCTATTAGTCTTCAACATAACTTTTTTTTTGTACTTCAGTCTATGGCGTAAACTCAGAATTCTTCATCCAGTCTTAACATTCAATTATAGATACACAAGCACCAAAAATGCTTTTTTTTTAAGTTTTTTTTTTTTTTTTTTTAATGTGTATGAGTATATTGCTTACATGCAAAGTGTAACATGTCTTGCAATGCCCACAGAGGTCAGAAGATAGCATCGCATTCTCTAGAACTGAAGTCATGGACAGTTAGTCACCATATGGGTGCTGGATTTGAACCCTCGTTGTCCGTAAGAAGACTCAGTCTTCTGAACTGTTGAGCTATCTTTCCAGCCCCCAACATAGTTTTTATATAAGAACTTTAGTCAATGGATTTATAGCATAGTTGCCTTTCTTCTTGCAGCAACAAGACAAAGTAATTCAAGGGAGTTTATTCTACTTGTTAACATAGTCCATCATGGAAGGAAATTTAGGGCATCAGGAACTTGAAGTAGCCAGACAGAGCAGATCAAATGGAAGTCAGAAAGCAGACAGTAATGAATCAGAAAGTAGACAGTAATGAATAAATGCTGCTCAGTTCTTTTTCCACGTGAACAAACCATAGCCATGCAAATGCCCACAGTAATCAATATAATCCCATACTGGCATTCCCCAATCACTGTTTCCTAAGTGATACTGGATTTGGTCAAGTTGGCATCAATCAGTAGCTAAGTATATGTGAAAATAAACACAAAAATTCATTTTTTTGATGACTTTATTGCTCAGCGTTAACAATAGATCTGCTAAACATGGTAACATTTCTTGTAACCTACCTAATTTACAAGTTATACCTCTTACTAAACAACTTTACGATGTAATGGGTTGGTGTTTTTTTTTTTTCAGACTCACATAACATGGCTCAGCAGAGAGCAATTGCTATAGAATATGAATACTTCAGTTTGGATTCTCAGTACCTATTAAAAAGCCAGGTATGGCATGTCTATAACCCTAGCACTGGTGAGACGTACAGTAGGAGAAAACTAGCATTACTGGGGACTGCTAGTTCCAACCTAGTGAGAGATAGTGGTAGTAGAGAAGAATTGATGAACTCAAGATTCAGTAACAGACTGTCTCAAGGGAATAAGGCAATAAAGCAAACTGCACGTCTTCCCCTGCCCTCGGTGTATACATCAGCACACCACACCCACCTAAAAGTTTTTAGTCTGATTGGTTTACTTTGAATAGAGACTATAGAAATACAGAAGTCTTGACTATTCATTGAAGGAACAGTTCAAGAATAATACTGAAATAAGGCTGGGATATCAACAGATAAAATGGGAAAGTGCAGTGACACTAAACAAATCAATGCATGAAAATGGAGGCAAGGCAGAAATCAAAATGAAAACAGCTTACTATATTCCATAGAATTCATTGAAGGCAGTCCTAAGTGCATCAGAAAACTTGAGACCTTATATCAAGCTGTGATCCATAAATCATAAATGGAATGCTTTCAAACTGCCTTATATGTTTGTACAAGCTACTGTTTTCAACCTTAATAAGCTTTAAAAAATATATTTTATGTTTGAGTGTTTTGACATGTATGTACGAGCATCTTGTGCCATGCCTGCATAGATCAGTCAAATCCTCTATGACTGGAAATATGGATGGTTGTTAGCCACCATGTGGATATTTGGGAACCAAATCCAGATCCTCTATGAAGGCAGTCAGTGCTTTTAACTAATGAACCCTTTCTCTAGTCCTAGAAAACCATAAGAAAGTGTTTACATAAGTGACTGTTGAGTCCTCAAGATCAACAATCACCAAAACTCTAGGACTATCACAGAAGTGTAAAGGATATGAATTTGAAGATGTAGAGAAGAACTGTAAAATACAATGTTATCATGTCATTACCATTGCATTCATGAAATCACAGCAGCCCTGCTTACCTGAAGATCAAGCCAGCCAATATTCCTGCATGAACTAAGGTGGAACTTATGTGGTGCCATGGAAGTTGATGACTCCTGAACAAAGATGATACATTTTTCTTTAGGGATGTGACTGCTGGGAGGTTGACCTTGCACCAATAGATGACCCCACTCAGTGCTCATGCGGGCAGCAATAACTGAACTCAGTGAGCTTCACAAGAGCACATAGAGTATGAGTCAGGAACGTTAGAGAGTATGGGGAGATAGGTTGGGGTCTGAGGGGCAAGTACTAATGGATATGATCCTGATACATTGTATAAATGCGTGAAATTGTAAAAGAACACAATTATATTAAAAAGGACGACAAATAATAGAGATCATCATACTAACAGAAGAATTTAATGAATAATAGAATTCATATTAAATACAATAAAAAGTTATAGTCAATGAAAAAAATTGGTATTTCCATGACGATTGTTATATAAGGTAAAGAAATAATGGTAGTATTGTGTATATACTAAGATATTAGTTACTAAGTAAATACATAGAACAGAAAAAAAGAGTAAACTCCTGTTTGGCATAGGATGTTGGAGAAAAATATAAAAGCAAATAAAAAAACTAAGTATGTCTGTAAACCTTAGGGGAGAACCTGCTACTGCTATTCAGCTAAAAGGACATGGTATTAAAACAACACTTACTGATTTATTCTTAAACACATATATTAGTACAGTTTTCAGTCTTCTTCACAGGATCTCTTTACAATAAAAGAAAACACAGAGAGCCACACTAGTCAACATGCAGAGATAGACTAGTGGTCAATGTTACATCTTTATCACAACCTATCCCAAAAGGGGACCTAATAGGAAGGCAAAAATAATTGTAAGAGTCAAAAGTGATGGATACAAAGAAACACTGTTTTCCAGACAAAATGTTAAACATATGAACCCACAGTCATTATAACAAATTGCACAAGACCTGTGTAAGCCTGTGTCAGACAAATCCAGCATGTAGCGGGGGTGGGTTGGCTAATATTCTCAGCCCTTGTTGAGGAGCTATTGGCAAACTGATGGCCTCTAGGGCAGGAAGAGTCACTTCTCTTTAAGGGCTTAACCACTGGTAAGTTGACCGTAGGCCACTGAATGGGCTCATACCAAAGAGTATATGGGCAATAGAAATTGAACTCAATCAGTTAAAAAAAAAATAGAAACCAAAGTTGGGCAAGTATGGAAGGGTGAGGTGGGTCTGAAAGGAGTTTGGGGAGGGAAGTGAATATGATCAAAATACATTGTATGAAATTCTCAAAGATTAAATAAAAAGCTCAAAAAGAGAAAAGGGGGGCAGCAGAAATGATAAAATGATGCAACTTTTCCTAAATTTGGAATGCAATTTGCCATCAGATAATCTAAAATGATCTCAGTTCTAAGGAGACTGAGAATGGGAGATGCCCATCCTTATTTTGGAAAAGCACATCAAAAAAAAAAAAAAAACAAATAATGAAAAAAATATAGCTCTGCTAAGTATATATTAGGTATTACATAAATGAGGACTGCAAGTTTCATAATAGCTGAATGGGGTAGAGTCTTTTATGGTCTCTTACTTGGGTGCTTGTTCTAGTCTCCTTTCTAGGACATTTCCTCCTTGCCTCAAGATGTCAGCAACAACCACCCCTCTTGCAATCATTTGCAATTCAGGTGGCAGATGTCAGTCATACTTTGGGGTCAGCTTTCTCTTATCCCCTTTCTCTTATCTCATATACACATACAGTGTATACCTCTGTGTTGGGTTGGAAATGCTATTTATTCCCCTTTGCAGTGTTTTTTGATGTTGGGGACTGCCCTTTGCTTGGTACCTGTATCTGTGTTCCACTGCAGGATATGACTATGACCAGATTTCATACACACTGAATATTATGCAATTTCTGATTCAAAAGAGTCTTATTTCCTCTGGGTAGGCCAAGAGAGCTGTAAGATGTGACTGAAAGAAAAAAAAAAAAAAAAACCCAGCAGGTCAGGACTCAGGAAGACTGACAGAAACCTGGGATCAGAATTTTCAAATATGCATGAGAGGAGGCTCTTTCACAACTTCTCCCTGATGAATCCAGGGTGTGCAAATTCCTGTAAAAAGGGACTGACTTTTAAGTTTCTCCGTTAGATAAAATTCCTGAAAGGGGGTTGTTTCCTGGCCAAAAGTTTACAATCTCCCCTTAAACATGAATCAGATGTCATGGGGATCCCCCCTCCTCATTAAAAGTCCTACTGACCAGATAGGTGAGATCTTATCTCTCACTCTTCCTAGGCCTAATCTCTCACTCTCCTGGGGAGTAGTTTTTCCCACTCTCCCTGAGTGAGCTTCTCCATCCCAATATGGAGAAGTTAAGCCAGGCATAGCAGCCCAGTCCCACAGCCTGAGCTCCCCAAGGTGAGGGGGCTAGCCTCCCATCCCAAGGGGCTAGAATTTTCTCCACTCCTGAACACGGAGAAAGCTAGTCCTAGCTGGTCTTCTCTCTTTCCTAACTTCAAAAGCCAGTAACCAGCCCTTAATAAATCAATTCCTGTTAACTCCCAGCAGAGTGTCTGGCCCATTTCTGCTGTGTCTCTCAAACCCAGACCTTACATATGGTGTCATGACTCAGATACAGAGACCAGCAACCCTTGTGGGACCAGCTTTCATGCAGGCCCTGACATGATTAGATCCAGCTGGGCTGGCTGCAGGCTCCTCACCCACAACTCAGCACTTTACATTATGAGACATGGAGGTGCTAGTTCCTTTCCCCCTCTATTGCTCTCTCAGGTTTTTTTTCCTTCATTCTCCAATTTCTGAGTGGCCACTGGCACTCACTCACTGACTCAACACCCTTGTCTACTTCTTGCCCAGGCTCTGCCTCTCCTCTTTCATTGCCCATGGGACTTCTGCCAGGCCTTCAGAGTGGAGTGTCCTAGCTCAAGCCTTAGCTCCAGCCTCCGGAAGCCAGCCTGCCCTTGGAGCTCCTTCTGTCTGCCTAGCCTCTCTCTGTTCCCCATCCTGCACACTAGCTTGAACCTCCACTGGCCTGCCTGGGCCAGGAGCTTGTCCACCTGGCCTTTCCCTCCTTTTGCACCTTGCCCTCCAGCATGGATCTCTTTTTGGGCTTGTCATCCTAGTGGACCTTCAGACTTGAGCCAAAAGCGCAAACTTGGCAATTTTACTTGCCTGCCTGGGAGCTTATCTGCTTTGCCTGGCCTCTCCCTCTGTCTCCACTCTGCACTTCTCCCTCCAGCATGGATCTCTTTCTTATCTTCTCTTTATTTAAACTGCCTTTTCTTCATTTTTGCATAGGCTCCTCTCAGTCACCCCTTCTCTCACTCTTTCTTACTCTTCAGACTACCACCCTCCTTGCTCATGTGGCAGCTCCACCAGACGCGGTGGTCCTCTGCCAGACAGCCTGCGAACATATATGGCAGTCTGCTGTTAGCAGACATGCTAGCCACAGGGCCAACAGCCCTTCCTGGGTTCCTCTTGCGCCCATTTGGGACCAAACACAATAGTGGACTGATTGCTGCATACAGGCTTCGCATCCAACACAAGACTGATTCCAACATAGCCCAGAACTCCTGGACTCAAGCGATCCTCCTGCCTCAGCCTCCCAAGTAGCTGGGACTACATGCGTGCACCACTGCACCCAGCCCCCGGCTACCTGTGAGAGGCCTGTAGAGGGGCCGGCTGGCGTCCTACCCTGCCTGGAGCTGCCGAGATATGCCGCAGCCTAGTAGCTGTGCGGCAGCACAGAAACATAGCGCTGTTGCCCCGCTACCTGGCGCATCATCCCGTGCCACCCGCAGCTGGAGCACGGGGCTTGGGGCAGCCGGTGGCGGCAGCAACCCGGGAGGTGATCTGCTGCTGCGGCAGCCAGGAGCTCAACAAGCTTCTGGGCCCGTGAGGCCCAACATATGAGGAGGGTTTCTTTGAACTCCATCAGCACCGTGATCTCTGTTCCCACTGTTCTCTTCAACAGGTTTTTCTTGCTCTAAAGGAAAAGCCACCCCCACCCCATCTACCCCACCCCATACTCTCAGTCCACTTTTGACCCAGATGCACTTGATGATTTCCCTCTAGTTCCCCAAGTCCAGCCCACTTCTCATCCTCCCAACTTTGAACTGCCCACTCTGCCCACTCCAGCCTCACTCTCTCCCACAACAGGTGACTAACTCAACTCCCTCCTCCTTCCTCCAACTTCACAACACCTGATCCAGAACAACTTTCTCCTCCCTCTATGCCCCCTCCCACTGACAGATCTAACTCACTCCAGCCTGTTCTCTTTCCATGTCTGTCTGGCTCCTTTGCTCCCTCAGAACCCCTGCTTCCCTCTGGGTCCTAAGACCAACCCACCTGTATTCTGGCAGGCTCCAGACTAGTGATCTCATCTGGGACATCACACTGGCAGAAACTGTAATCTGTAGTGTCATCCCCTCACAAGCACTGGAACTCCTGTGGCCGACCCTTCTTTGTTCCTGCCTCCATTTATTTATTGCGCCTTCTTTTATATTGTCACTCTCTCCTGCTGCCCATGCACATGTGCTCTCTATCTCTTTCTGATACATGTGTGCTGTCCTTGTAATTTCTCTTTATCCTGTATGTCTAGCTCACAGGCTTCACTCTGGTCCAGCACACTCACATAAAATCATCCATCTCAAAACCTAGAGCTGCTCACCCCCCAGGGCAAGCTGCTGAAAATGACCTTTAAAATATTCCATAACCCAGAGGAACAGGAGAGGGCAAACTGTGTGGGCTACCAGAGGCATAAGAGGGCTCAACTGCTGGCTATGGCACTCAGGGTTCCTTCCAAGAAGATTTCTGGCAACTCAGCTTCCATGCGACAACAGCTGCCAGGCTCATGGTAAAATGAAGGACACTGAGCACAAGACTGCCCCAATATAGCAGCCACAGTCAGGGCCATGCCCACAATGGGGAAATGGGGACGCCTTGAAGATGACTGCCCTTCTTTGAAGAATTGAGGTAAGCCACCCATGTGGCCCCCAAATCCTCCCAAACCTGCCTCCAGACCTTCTTCAGTCATAGAACTGATCTGCCTGGCCACCAAAGATTGACCATGTGCACCACAGCAATAGAGGAACCCAGAACTACTGCCACAGTAAACAAAAGCCCTGTTAGTAATAGGGTAACACATGATCTGTCCTCCCTTTCCTACTTGGGTAAGACACACCCTTAGCAGCTCAACATGATGGGAGTCAATGGGCCTCCCCACACCCCCATGGTTACTCTCCCTCTTCCCTACATTCTTGGAGATTTCCCTGACAACCCTCACCCTTTCTTTCAGACCTTGAAATGCATCCTTCACTTGTCTTAATTACTACTGCCTTTGTTTGTAATCTAGAATGTTTCCTCTGAAATAGAACATTTCTCTTTCTCTTCATGCCCTGGGCACCCCTGTATAGTTTTTCTAATTTAGACAGATTTTTATTATTCATATATTCCCTCAAGGCCTAAAGCATTGGTGGATCTCTCCTTCTCTCCCTCTTTTCTTCCCTCCTTCCCTCTCTCTGTCTCTCTCTCTCACTCTCTCAGCTATGATTTTTGTTTTATTACAAGCTCATCTAGAAATTTATAAAGTTTAATGTATACACAGGTAATATGAATTCATGACATTATGTGTGTTTTTTTAGTAAGATGATACTGCACAACACTCTTCTGAGTCAAATAACTGCCATCTTCATGACTTCAGCTGTGTCTACTTACAGAGGATCATCACAATTGGGTTTGTTAAGCAGGCTTACTCGTCCCTCACCTGAGTATCCAGCCACTCCTCCCAGTCAACTGTATGTAATTTTTGCCCTAATCGCAAACGGCTCCTTAATTTTTTAATTATGTGATTCTTCTTATCTCCCTTCTAAAACAGCAGCCACACAGCATGAGAGCCACCAGCCATCAAGTCATCTCTGCTTACCTTACCACCAGGGAATATGCATGGCTGCCTAACCATGATGACTTGCCAGTATAACCCATTCCAGTCTCATGCGTCATCCCTCACCCTCCCATTGTTGACCATAATCAGCCTTAAGAACATTGTCTCTTTTCCCTTATGACACAAGGCTAGATGTAAGATGTGACTGAAAGAACCACCCCCACACCAACAGTTCAGAACTCAGGCAGACTGACAGAAACCTGGGACCAGAATTTTCAAACATCCCTGAGAAGAGGCCGACTTTTACAACTTCTCTCTGATGAATATGGGGTCTGCAAATTTCTGCAAAAAGGGACCAACTTTTACAACTTCTTGGTCAGATAAGATTCCAGAAAGGGGGCTGCTTCCTGGCCAAAAATTTACAGTCTCCCCTTAAACATCAGTCAGATGTCATGGGGACCCTCCTCCCCATAAAATGGCCTACTGACCAACTAGAGAGGGCTTATCTCTCTCTCCCAGAGAGTTAGCCTCTTGCATTCCCCAAGCAAGCCACTCCATCCCGATCTGAAGAAGTTAAGCCAGGTACACGAGCCAAGTCCCACAGCCCGAGCCCCCTAATATGGGGAAGGCTGGCCCCCAGGGAGCTAGTATTTTCTTCACTCTTGAACTTCGAGAAACTAGTCCCAGCTGGTCTTTCTTTCCCGACTGGAGAAGCCAGTCTTGTGTCTTTAATAAAACCAGTCCTGTTAATTCCCTGTGGAGTCTCTGGCCCATTTCTGCTGCATCTCTCAAACCCATACCTCCCTTTTCTGCTGGTGTTGCTGCTGGATGTGATTTTTGTCTTTTACTCTCTTTTAAATGTCTACTTCTAAAATTACAGTGCAGATTTTTTTGAGGCTCTGTGTTTATTCATGGCTCCAACCATCTATTATAGCACTCCCTATCACTCTAAAAGATCTGTTTAAACAGTGCCAGTTCTGCAAGTCAGATTCTGGAATTTCTTGCTATGCTCTGCAAACCTTTCTAGTTTAAATGGAAAATTGGTTATCTAGGTAGCTCAAGCATTTGATCCCAGTACCCAAGTGTTGGATAAATCTACAGTTTACTCTCTTGTTTCCAGGTACATGCCTCTGAATGACACCCAACTAACCAATGACTTAAAGTGGGGAGGTCTAGTGCAAAAGCAGGGAAGGCTGGGAAGGAAATGCAGGCATGGCACCAGCGGCTCCATCTTGGGTGTGTGTGCCAGAGGCTCAGGGGACTTCTGATCAAAATGCTGGCTTTGCCATACAAAATCCTCTGTCTCCCTCCCTAGGGATGAATCCTTTGTAAGTAGCCAGAATAAATTAATTTCCCTAAAAGAGCATTCTGTGCCTGCTCAATCAGTTCAAACCCAAGGGGTTGGGGTTGGAGGGCTGAACACCAGGCCTCACAGCAAGATAATTCGTAAGACACCAAGAGGCAAAAGCAGGAACATCTCTGAATTTGAGGCCAACATGGTCTAAACAGCAAGTTCCAGTCTAGCTGGGGATACAGAATGAGACCCTGGTAGGTAAATGGGCTTCTGAATATGCTTATGATTCATGTAATTGAACTAAGGTGAGAAGAGTCACCTGAATGTGAGTAATAAAATCTAGTAAGACGGGATTCGAATAGAATAAAAGGGAGGAAACCAACATATATCCTTTGATCCCTGCTTCTTAAGGATTTGATAATATCATCTGCTTGAAATTCTTTCTACTGTGACTTTACTGAAATGATGGATTATAACCTGTAACTATGAGCTAAAATAAACACTTTCTTTCCTAAGTCATTCTAATTTGGGTATTTTATCACTGTAAGAGGAAAAGTAACTAAAACAATAATCAACAAATTTGATTTTTACATTTTAAGATAGTGAATTTTAAACTAATTAATTAAATTTTCTTTTTTTGAGACAAGGTTTCCCTGTAGCACCACCTTACCAGGAAGTCACTATCTAATGCTCATTGAGCTTGTCTGGATCTCACAAAACTTCCCGAGTGCTGGGGCTAAAAGACAAATGCAACCATACCCACCTTATAATCTTTTTTGATGTTGCCGTTTTAAATTCTGATTTATTTTAATTTAGCTTCTTATTTTACTATGACACACAACTTTATATAACATATAGCGTCTAGTAAAATCCTCCAAATTGACCACAAAAGACAAATGGATAGTGCTAAAACCAGGTCTTTTGCTATGGAGAGTCAGTATACTGTGCATTTATCCTGAAAAAAACTTTAAATGTTCTGAAACCCACTTGTTCCATGCAAAGTCCACAAAGAATTGGAAATAAGATTCCTTGGAACTTCAGTTACAGATGGTTGTCAGAATATATACGGGTGATGGGAACTGAATCTAACTTCTCTGGAAGAGCATCCAGTGCACTTAACCTCTGAGCCATCTCTCTAGAACCCAGCAATTGGTTCTTAACTACTCTGAAAACTGTTATTTGACCAGATTATCGGTATTTATACCCTTGTAACAAAATCAGAACTACTTTAAATAACTATTGTGGAGTCCTCTGTAGTATAGTATGCACTAAGAAATCTGGGCTAGTGAGAAGGCTCAGTGGATAAAGACACCTGTCACCAACCCTGACAAACTGAGTTCAATCCCCAGGACCCACATAGGAGAAGTACAGGACAACTTGAAGGAATCAAGTTGTCCTCTGCACATACATATACACAGAGCAACATGCACACAAAGTGATTTTTTTATTAAGATGAACATTTTTTTCTTCAGCAGATTGAAAATTTGCTATTCTATATGAAATACTACAAATAATTATTAACACGAAAATATTCTTATTTTTATTTCATGTACACACGTACAGTGTCAACTTTATAATTTCTTAATGTTTTGTTGGAGTTAACAATGTGCACAAAGAGACAGAGAATATTCAATAGGCAATTTCAAAGAAATAACCTGTGTTTTAAGAATTTGTACCTTTTCAAAACTTAAAAATATCAGTTTCTTTAGCTTTGCTAATCATTTAGAAAACCAAACTGTTACACTAAACCACAAAAGTATAATTAAAATGTATATTTACTTGACTTAACTTTTGATACCCTTTAAATCTTTCAATACTATACTTAAAAAATAAAACAATAAATATGACTAGGTAAGAAATACAAGGGTTATAAAGTGTTATTACTTCAAAAAGTATGACTCTATGTGAGAAACACAAAGTTAATAATTACTTTTACTTTCAGATTCCTTACATTCTACCCTTAAATTTTCGTGTTTTTATAGAACTTCAGAGAAATGGAAAATTCAAGACTTAAAGATTCTTCACAAATAAAAAACAGTTTTCTATAATAGCACAACAGATAGCACTAAAATATGTAGGGAATACACATCAGTGGTAAGAAAGTGTGAGGTTTCAAAATTCAGTATGAGATTTAGATGGTATGATGTTTAAATCCTTTTGTTCCTGAATCACTTTAGTATTGGAATATATCTAACATATTTCAAAGACTATCAGGTATCACATATTAAGATTTCTAATTCTATATATAACTTCTAAATATAGCTATACTTGACATAGAACAGTGAAAGGTTAAAAAAAACATTAAAAATAGAATGAAGCACCAAAATGAAGTCAAAGCAGCTGCTTATCAACTTGGAAAACTGTTTTCAAATTACCTACAAAGTATCAGATAACCATAGGTCAACAGGTTATTTAATGTATCAAAAAATGCTTCCTATTCTCTTAAATTGTTATAAACCAAATCCAAGAAACAATTCATTTTTATAGTATATCTGCAAGTATGAATCTGATTAGAACTCTTAAAAACAACAGATTTATTTTTACTTTAACTGAAAAAAAGCTGGATCAAGTTGCCAGCTCTCTAGTTGTAATTAGAATTTAGTTTGTTAAATGATACCATAAGTATATTTTAGTCTTCCTTTCCTTTCAAGATAGTTTTCCTTTTAAGAGAAAAATAAAAGCTATGTCAAGATGTACTTACAAAAAAATGTAAGATACAAGTTTAAACTGGCATCAAAGTAAGCTATCTAGAAAAACACTTTAACTTATGCTTTTCAATTATCAAAGATAAAGAAATATCATTACTCTTATTAAGGTATTTATCTTTCTTCTATCTCCTCACCTGAATTTTAGTATTTCTGAGTATCAAGTGTGCAAAATGATCTCATACATTTGTGGACCTTTCAAATTACTATAACTTTAGTCATTTTAGTTACATATTTTCAATGTAAATATATGTAAAACTTCGATGATGGTCTTTACACCCATGCTTCATAAAATCTTATGAGCTATTTAATTCTATAAGTTGGCAAAGTTCTGTCTATGGCAGTTCTTGTTTATAGAACAAAACTACAAGACAAAATACAGAGAATAAAAACAAGAAAAAGCAAAAATTTTCCTTAAAGTCTTAAAAATACTTGCTCTGCTGAAAAGATGAGATGCTGCCAAGAAAATGAAAACTATGGAAAAACAGAGAAGCAAGAATAAACCCTATCAATGTCCTATAATCAACAGTGCTAGGGACTCAAATAAAAGTTGCATTGTCAAGTAATCTGAAAATATTAATATTAAGATAAGGTAATAATTTCCATGTTTTGATAGTAAGACACATCAGAAGAAGCATTTATATTAGCAAATGTCTATAATGGGTATTGGACTTTGTATCAAGATGATTACATTTGAGTAACTAATATTAAATTACTTGTTCTTAAAAGAGTAGATGGACAAAATACTAAAATAGCAACGCTTGTAAGACTAAAAATTCAGCATTGAATCAGGAATTACTGTTAAAAGCAAGTTGGTTGTTGCCAGTTTTTCTAACTTACTAAATAAAGAAATAGGATGTGAATAATCATTTGAATAAAATGTAAAATCAAATAGAATCAATAATCCTATTTTTACAAAGAATAACAAATATGCATTATTGTATTGTATATGAACAAGGTTGAGTGCTTTTAAAATGAATTTTTTGCTTCAAATATCTCTACAAGTTAGTAGATACTATGTGGCAAGCCAACTTCTTTATGATGTCGCACTATGTGATGGTCCTTTTCTGAGGGTCTTCGGAACCCCTTGTTGCAGTATTCACAGCAGTGAGGATAGTCTTTTGTGTGAATGGAGATAGTGTGCCGCTTAAAACCGGAGGCATCTGTAGTACTATATTCACAGTACTCACACTGGTATACTTTCTGACCACTGTGTGTCTTCATATGCTTTTTAAGCTCACTCTGTTGTTGATATTCCTTCTGACATTTCTCACACCTAAACAGCCGGTCTGTTGTGTGAAATGAGACAACATGGCTATTCAGCATAGCAGAATCTGTAGTCTTAAACTTACAATGTCTATACTGCTTTACATTTTTTTTGAAGTGAGTAGCAATATGTTTCCTGAGTTCTGATGGCCTGTGACAGCCTTTACCACACAGGACACAGTTATGAGAATATTCCTTTGTGTGGACTGAAATTGTATGTCTCTTTAAATCACTTGAGTTTGAGCTCTTGTGGCCACAATGTACACACCTGTGTACTTTGCCTACCCGGTGGGTACGGGCATGTTGTTGGGCCTGTCTGGTATTTGAGAAAGTCAGAAGACAAATGTTACATCTCGATATTGTCTGCTGCTTACTATGTTTAGTCTTCACATGTGTTTTCAAATTGGAAGAGTCGGCCGACCTATATTCGCAGTGCTGGCATTGATAGGGCTTCTCACCAGTGTGGATTCGAGTATGCTTTTTGAGTTCTGATGGGTGACGAAAACCTTTACTGCACTCTTCACAAACATGAGGAACCTTCTTGCTGTGGACTGCCAAAAGGTGACGATTCAATAACCTTTGTTCGGTTGTTTGGTAGTCACAAAATTTACATTTGTACATTTTGTTGGCCCCTTTGTCCTTATGCATTATTTTCTGTGTAAGTTCCCCAGCATGAGAGTTCTGCTTCTCAAACTCATTGAATTTGATGGCCTTTCGTACCTTGGAGGTCATCTTGTGTCTCTCCAAATGATGGTATAAACTTATTTTCTTGTTCGTACTGTAATCACAGTCAATACAGTGGTATTTCTTCATGGCAAGGTATTCAGGATGGTTTTTCATGTGTCTTTTCAAGTAACCTCTTGACTTAAATTTCTTCCCACAAAACATGCAAGGGTGGACTATTAAATGGGTTCCATCAGGACTGATAATTATTTCTAAAAAGAAGATGGGGGAAAGGTCACACATGATCAATTATTTTCTGGTTTCTTTAGAAGTTCAAAGTATGTTTACTGAACATTATTCCTTATATTTTAGAATTCTTTTCACTACTTTTCACCATAAATATTACAGTCGTGAAAAGAACTTGGTCCAATATGACTGGACTAATTTCATTCCTTTTAATTCAGTTTCTTTTTTAAGGAAGTAATAATTAAAGTTTTATCAATTTAGAGAAAATAAGTCATAAACTTAAAACATTTACAATTTGGTTATCACAATCCAAATTTTTGCTAATATACATTCAGCAACACCTACAAAAAATATAACATGTAAATCCCTATTCTCCCTGCACACATACCCCCTTCCATGCCATAAAAACAGATACACAAGAAAGAAATACATTTCTGTTAACAGTTAAAGTACTCTTCTGTGCCTCTAAAATTATGTCCATTTAGCTATGCATGGTGATGGTATATGCTGATAACACCAAGAACAAAGAAGCAGAAGGAAGATGACAATTCACTGCCAACTCGAGCTTCACAGGAAGACTTTGTATTAAACCAAACCAAATGAAAACAAAAATATGAAGAAAGAAAAGTCTGGTTGGTGGCTGGGGAGATAGCTCAGTGGGTAAGACCACTAGCTTCTCTTGTAGAGGACCAGGGTTCAATTCCCAGCACCTACATGGAGGATAATATATAACTTCAGTTCCAGGGGATAGAAGCCCTTTTCTGACCTCTGTGGGCACTGTATGACATGAGTACACTTAAATTAAGTACATGCAGGCAGTACATTCATACACATAAAATAAAAATAACGAAAATATTTGTTAAAGGGAAAGCCTGGTTGTTTTACTCTCACACTAAGTAATCTAACCATCAACTACGGTTGCTAATAGTAGTAATCCTAACACCCTTTGAAAGGCTGAGCCAACAGGACTGTTGCTACTTTGACATGCTAAATTTAATGTGGGACCTTGTCAAGAAAAAATATTATGAATTTCTTTTTACTTCAAATAAAATCACCAGAGATTTACCTTCTTTCTCCTTAATTTCTGTTACCTAACTAAAAAACCATTCCAGAATCTCACTGAATTGTAAATTTGTTTTTCAAATGCAGTGTACAAAAACTATCTGATGTCTAGCTCAAAACACTACCATCACATCCTACAAATGCTACAACATGGCACTTGCTTCTATTTGCAGATCATCTTGTACCATATAGTTCCTTCTCCCTCACCTGTTTGGTACTGCCTGGATTCAGATCGTCTTCTTTTCTTTGATTTTTGTTTAGCTAGTCTGCCAAGGCCAGCCGACTCATCGATGTGTATGAGAGCACTTGTGCCATTCTGGTTATCATTTCCATCAGAATTATTACCTGGCAATATTCAATAAAAATCATTACACAGTATTATAAATTATAAAGAATTAGAGATTATTAAGTACAACAATGAAAAGACCTGACACTCCATAATGGCAGAAACTTAATAACTAAATAAATGAAAAATCACAGGAAAAAACGACAAGTATCTATATCAAACCATCTCCCAGAATTGTAAGCTTATGAAAAAAAATAGGTTGAAATCCTCTGTGCTTTTAATTAGGTAAAATTTTCAAAAGTGAACCATACATTCTGTGCTCTCTACTTCTGTTTTTTATTTTCCTTCTTAATTTTTTTTTTATTGAAGCTTTGTGCATTTTATGTAATACGATATTTTGGAAGGAGACTTCTTTTTGAGACAAGGTCTCCCTTTAGCCCCAGCTGGACTGGAACTCACTATGTAGATCAGGCTGCCCTTGAACTCACAGAGATCCACCTGCCTCTGCCACCTGAGCACTGAGGCATGTGTCACCACACCCAGCATTATATAATATGTCTTAAGCAAATTTAGACCTCCACTTCATGCCTCTCACAGCTCCCCTCCCAACAAGATTTTAGTTATTCTATAATATATGTTAAGTCCTATGCAGCCAAGCATTTATATCCCAGTGTCCCTCCATACAAGGTCATCAAGTAGGGCCTAGGCAGCCTATACAAAGGCACTCCCTCACACCACAGTAATCTTCAGTAATACTTCCTTGGCTAAAATTGGGGAAATCACCCTATCAGATTACTTCATATTTCTGAAAGCTTAAGACCATAGAAACCATTTCTCAATAAATGGATAATGAGCAATGAGACTGACTCAGTTGGTAAAGTGCTTGAATGAGGGAGGACCTGAGTTTGCTTTCTAGAAATTATGCAAGGAAAAAAAAAAGCTAGACATGAAGGTTCATGTTATAATCCCATCACAAGGGAAACAGAGGCACTTGGACTCCTAAATTTGCTGGCCAGTCAGTGAAATCTAATTAGTGACTTCTAGATTAAACAAGAAACCCTGTTTCACAAAACAAAATGGACACTGACTTGAGTAGTGATACCTAAGGCTATTCTTTGACTTCCACATGTACCCACTCTCATACATACATACCCTCACACACACACACCAAGAATAAATGAATGGATATTCATCTTTTAAGGTACAACACTTACCATAAACTTCTGCCCATGTAACCGGCATGAAAGTTTTCATTTCACTGTCATTCAGTTTTTGTTCATACACAGCAGTTGCTCCTGCTGCTGTAACATCAGCGCCTTTCTCTCCAACAATCATTTCCATATAAAACTCATCAGTGATTTCAGCTAAGTACAAATTAATAAAATAATTTTGTGACTAGGTTTACTAAAATCTTATGAAAAATAAATTAGTAGTAATAAAACATCATAGTAAATATTAAATGAATATTGATGCAATATATTTCATGTTTTGACTTTCAACAATTTATTTCATTCTTGAGATAGGGCCTTACTAGAACTGCAGCTATCAACTGAAATTCTCCTACCTCAGTCACCCAATTTCTGAGGTCATAGAGGTATATCATGTCCAGGCCTCCATTTTATTTACTTAATTTTTTACTCTAGTTTAGATATTTTTTGGAACAGTGTCTTTCTATGGTTTGCCTGGAATTCCCTGTGTAGACCAAGTTTGCCTCAAACTCATAGAAATCCACATTCTTTTGCCTCCCAAGTGCTAGGATTAAAGGCATTGGCTTTGCTAATTAAAAACAATGATCTAAAATATACATTAAAAGACACTGATGTCACTGGAATATAGTACTATAACAATCTTAATACTAGTGCTATTTGGTTTTTTTTTTTCATGTAGTAAATGCTTTAATAAGAACTAGATTTGTAGAAACAAAACCATCTCCACAAAAAGGCAATTTACATACTGAAATCTTCATATTCCTGCTGAGAGTCTTCAATATAAACCTTGTTTTCTCTGGGAACAGAAATATTGCTGTTCTGATCAAGTAGTTCAATTCCATAGTCATTCTCAAATTCAGTCTCCATAATGTTTACAGGTCCACCTATAAGATAAAAAGCTTTGAGAATTTATTTGGAATTTCATTTAACTTCTTGTAACAGGCCAAGCTTTTAAAACCTGTTTTAGGAGTGATCCTTGAAAGAAGTATTCATACTTTCCAATAGAAAGAACTCTAAAATGGAAACAATTAGGGCTGGAGAAATGGCTCAGTGATTAAGAAACTGACGCTCTTGCAGAAGACCTGTGTTCAGTTCCTAGGACCCATACAGAGGCTAACAATTGCCCATCAACTCCACTTTCAGGAGATCTGACACCCTCTTCTGTTCTCTGTGGGTGTATGCGTGCCCTTACATACATGCAGGCAAAGCACTTAAACATATAAAATAAATTTTAAAAATAAAAAGTGACCAATCACACTGAATAATCTGAAACAAGATAACGAATAAAGGCTTCCTCTTACCTAAGTTATCTTTTCCAGGGTGAGCTTTAAAAATATACACCTTGATCACCTCAAGACATGTGTCATCTACTCTAAAAAGATCAATTCCTGATACTGCATTCATATTTATTCCAGTGGAATCTTCATGATCTGCTTTGTCAGCATTATTCACTAAGCAGGCAGGAAATATACTATGAACTTTCATAGCAGATGTATAAATACAATGTCACTATTTTTTTTTTTTGAAAATACTTTTTTGAGTTCGCTAGGTACTCAGCATTTGGTAAAAGCACTTATTCTGGAAGCCTGACACCCTGAGTTCCATCCTTACAACCCATAGGAGAAGAAGAGAAATGACTTCTAAAATTTGTTCTCTGACTTCCATATGCATACTTTCTATTACACACAAATATCACACACAAATCCATATACTAATGTATAAGGAATTTTAAAATGATTCAGAGGTTAAGAGCATTGAATGTTCTTGCAGAGAATCTATGTTCAATTACCAGCACCTACATGGTGTCCAACAACTGTAACTCCAGTTCCAGGGTATCAGATGCCTTCTTCTGACCTTTGTGGGACACTGAACAACATGAGTCCACTTATATACATGCAGGCAATACACTCATACCCATGAAAGAAAAATAATAATAAAATGTTTTTAAATATAATACCATATAAAAATAAAACCTAGATCTGAAAATCTGACTTTTAAAAAGTCCTATAAAACTTTCAGAAGTTCAAAGGACTTAAATGTAGATACAACAAAATAAACTGCTCAAAGAAAAAGCAGAAATTTTTTTTTTAACTTTTTGATATGGAATGTTACTCTGAGGTCTGCTTAGACTAGAAATTGCTGATTTTCCTCTTCTTCACCTCCTTAGTGCTAGCAGACTAGAAGATCCCTGAAGCTCACTGGCCAACCAGTATGGCTGAATTAATGAGCTTCAACCATGTTCACTGAGTGAGTCTGTCTCAAAAAAATAAAGACACAGAATTAAGGACTGACATCCTATTTCAATCTTTGGCTTCCAAATGAACATGTACATATGTTTTTATGCACCTGTACATACCCATACTGAGAAGTACATATACTATATGCTGTATACACAAAACAAAACAAAAAAAATTAGACTGATCATGTGTATGTGGTGGTACACTTGTAATGCTAGTTCTTGGAAGTCCAAGACAAGAGGATCAGAAGTTCAACATCAGCCTAACACGGATAGTGACTTATATTAAGAAAGTAAACAAAAAAGCACTTTTGATAATCATTGTAGCCCCAAACTTACAAGAACTCATAAGATAATCCTCAAAGTTGTTTTTGTCATCATCTGGTTTGTCCACAGAAATTCCAGAAATTCCAGTGGATTCAGAAGCATAATCTGCCATCAATAATTCTGAAATGTTGCTTGTCAAAGAGTCATTGATGACTTCTGCTTCTATTATGTTGTCATTAAATATATGTTCATTATGTCCAACATCAGACATATGAATAGCTTCACTCATTAAGAAATGTTCAGGCATAGTCAATGAAGTTGTCATATTAGAAGCTGGAATTGTGTACTGTGCTACAGAAGCTTCTTCAGATATATCTGAAGGAAGTACTTGCTCAGGAATGACATTTTCAAATATATCTCCTTCCTCTAAGACATGTGAGCAATGAACATCTTTGATAACAACATTTTCAATAACATCTTGGATTATAACTGAGTCTGGATGATCAGGAAGGAAGGTATGCTCAGTAACATCTGAATTAGATATGAAAAGAGTTTCTTGTACTTCTGCAATAATTTGATCATCATCCATGTGTATAGCATCAGCTCCTTTAAATTAAAAAAAAAACAATTTCAGGTAAAAATATATATGGCTATTTCAAATAATATGTTTTTAAAATTCTATGAGGACTGTAGATTATCATCTTGTACATATAAGTTAACATTTTTGGTAATGAAGAATGTTGAGAATTTTTTTAAAAAACTTAGTCAATAAGAAGGTAAAGAAATGCTAGGAAAACCAGTTAGGATTGTCACAGAAAAAATTATTTAAGAAAGTAATTTCAGAAGTATTAACACAGCAAGTTGTGGTAGTACAGGTGTGAATCTTAGCACACAAGACGCAGGCATATCTCTGTGAATTACAAGTCAGCCTGGTCTATATAGTGAGTTTGAGAGTAGCTGGATTACAGGGAGACTTGTCTCAAAAACCAAAAAAGTACCAAGATAAATTTCTTGTACTATTCAAATAAAAACTTAGGGATGATTATAAAAACCAAGTATCATAAAACATTTTCCCTGATTATGCTTCACTTCATTCCCTTTATCAGTTTCCCAATATTGTATGTTTTCCTTGTCACTTTAAAAGCATTTTAGTTCCCCTTTTTTTCTTATACTTCATAGTTTCCCAAGTTGTTCTTGTTCAGTAACTCACCAGTATCCTAGTCCACTGTATTGGCAAGGACAAAGTCATCCTTTGAAACTGAACATTCAACATTCAAGGTATAAATGAAAAGTGATATAAATGTCAAAGTTAAAGATGAAACACAATAACTGAGATATATAGCTAGGGGATAAATAAAATGGAACAAAGATTGAGCTGCCTTGTAGAGAGTAAAGCCTGAGGATAGCAAGGGTAGGCCTAGCATAAATTAGCAGACATTCAGTCTCCATGTAGGTCTTTCTGCCAAGATCCACATCTTCCAACTCCCACAGAACTTTTTCAGAATATAAAATACCTAATGTACTTACACTCTGTAGTCAAAGAATGAAATTGTAAAAAGGATGAACCAACGAAAACCCACTGAGTTTAAATAACTTAATCAGTATCACAAAATTGTCACGGCATGTTATATATTCAGTACATATTATTCAGACTAAATCCCTCAAATGGGAACAGAATTTATATTTATAAAAATATAAATAAAACATAAAGTACAAAACACAAAATAGAAAATTAAAAATTAGATATCATAACGACAAATATTATTAAGCCCAAATTCAAAGATTACTTACAGTTAAACAAGCAAACAAGTAGTTCTGGGTTGTTCTTCAAAAGAATTTAATCTCTTTTAGTAACATTAACTATGTTTCAGCAGATTTTAAAGTATGAGTTGTAACTTTGCATTTGCCATTATTAAATTAAAATCACCTATGCTGTAGTGTTTAATAAACACAAAGAAAACTTAGAAAGGTATTACATTTAAATTCACAAAAATCATTGCAAATTTATTTTATAGGAATATTTAGCAGACAGAAAACAAAAATCTCATCAAATCCTGAAATTAATAATAGAGAATAATACAGAAAATATCCGATTCAAGATCCATGAGCTTAAAGAAAAATAATTTTATTAACACACACTGAAAATGAGATAATAAAGTAACTAAAAATGTTGTTGCAAGTGACATGAAGAAAAACAGTATGGTAACCATACTTCCTCTAATATGTGTGTCTCATCCACAACGATAGTCATTGCAAGCTGTGAATAGATAGAATGTTGTTGCTTACCCTACATTGACTTTTGCAATGTAATTAATATTAGAAATTTCAGGAGCTTAAGAGATGGCACAGCAGTTAAGAGCACTGGCTGTTCCTGCACAAGAAATGCTCATTCAATGCTGGTAGTTTTGCAAAACAACACAATCTACTGAAAAAGCAGTGTAGAGAGTGTTAAAAAAACTAAACATAAATATCACAAAGGATCTGGTTATATCACCCTAGGGTATATCCAAAAGACCTATCCTACTACAAAGATATTTCTGAATTCCTGTTTGTTACTGCTATTTTCACAACAGTTAAGACATTAAAACAACCTAAATAGCCCTCAACTGATGAATGGATAATGAAAATATGATAGATTGTGTAAAGAAAAGTGAAATTTGCAGATAAATGGATGGAAAGAGAACCTGCCATAGTAACTGAAGTAAAACAGATTAGAAAAAGAAAAATGTGACATATATTGTCTCTCATCTGTGGATCTTAGGTCCAAATTCATAGACGTCAATATACATATTCTGATATAACGTAAGGAGCCAGGCAAATGGAAAGGAACCATGGGAATAAAGAGAGAAATACAGTGGGAGACAGGAGTTACCAAGGGGGAAATGGTAGTATTTAACTTTGAAAGGGAGGAGTTAGGGTAATATAAGGAATAATGGGGATAAAAGGAAGGGAGCTCAAGAGAGGGAGGTTAATAGGAAACAGGGATTACCAAGTGGGGAAATAAGAAAAAGGGGGACAATTTGGAGGGAGAAGGCATGATTACAAAGCGGGAGAGATAAATAATTTTTAGGTGATATGAAAAACCACAGGGAAATATATTACTCTAGGGCAATTGAAAAATTCACACACATACACATACACAGACACACACACACGCGCGCACACACACACACACACACACACACACCCAGAGGTTGATTATAAATACATATATTGTATTACACTTATTATATATCATATTATAAGATATATATTATATTATATGTGTATAGCTGAAAGTTAAACAACAAGAAACACAGTTTTTAACAAAGGAAACCTGCCTTTGAGTTGACTGCCTCCCTAAACTTCAAAGTAAGACCCTATTGCTGAAGACAGGTCATATTTCAGACCTAGAGCAATGAAGCTGAACTTGGAAGCCTTCTCCCTGCAATAATCAGAGGTTACTATGCAAGTTGCTAAAGGAAAAAAAATCAATGAATGGTCAACCCACCTGTAAAATAATCATAATAATTACCCCAAGAGCAAATTATCTCTATTGGTGTACTAGTGTCCCTTTTGGCTTTCAGGTAATCAACACCTATCTAATGACTTAAACTCAATGACTTTCAATGGGAGTGAATTCACGTGGGTCACTGTAAATATAGCCACATATACATAGCTGGAGATTTCATAAATTTTAGAGAAAAACCTACTTTTGTCACATTCCTACATCAACACAATTTCTTACTGAATGCAAAATATATATCTTTATATTTACAGACAAATATATTCTCATCACTTATCAAATATGCTTCTTTTTGCAACAAAGGGACAATACTACAAAGTTCTACAACTGGTCAAACAGGGAATAAGTACCTGTGAAATATCTAGTCCTAAGTTAAATAACTACAATGCAACCTCTATCCCTACAGCTCACGGAATGTAGTGGAACAAGAAGTAAAGAGAATATTAATCCATCTCGCCAGAAAGCTTCCTCATGCAACATAGGGCAATTAACACCGACAGTCAAAATGTAAAAAAGAGTCTACAGAATGTGTCCTTGTATAGAACTCCTATATGAGTCTTTATTCACTCATGAATCAAGGACTCAAAAAGACCTCCCTCCAAATTCTATAATGTATGAAATGCACAAAAATTAAATAAAAGGTAGCAACAACAAAAACAGTTCAGTCATGTGTCAACAAAGGAGGTTATACGTCATTTACAGCACTCCATTACCAGAATTTGGTCAACAATCAGACACCATCACAAGGCACTGCCAGCCAGGCACAACCACCATGGGAAGAAATGGACAAAGAGAAACTGAATGTATACTTTACTTCCATCACAGGCTGACAACTTATTTACTTCTCAGGTACCAAAACTGCACAGCCTGAGTAATTTTCTTAAACTATAATACAGGAACAACTGTCAGTCAGCTATGATTTTTTACTGGATCAAAATCTGGTTTGTGGGTAGACAGATGACTCGACAGTTAACAACACTGGCTGTTATTGTAGAAGATGTGAGTTCCAATCCCATTACCCACATGGGAGCTAACAACTGTCCATAACTCCAGTTCTAGGGGATCCAACAAGGGTACTCTTATATACACACAGGACTCATACACATAAAAACAAAATCTGGTTTGTTCAGGATCATGTGGTTATCAACCAGTATGAAAACTTTATTGTGGAGTTTATGTTAATTTTTAAAGAGAAACAAACAACATAATATATAGTAATCCTTTAAGAGAAAAAGTCTGTAGATGAACTTATTAACTCAGGGCATATTTCAACAAAAAAAGAAGGAGGAGGAAGAAGAAAAGGAGGAGACAGAGAGAAGGAGGTTGCAGGAGAACTGAGACTCAGGACCTAGGTTTAAGTTCTAAATCAAATTCACACAATGAGTTTGATTCAAGCCACTAAGGGAAAAGCAGTAGAATCTATGTATTAATTACTTTTTTATTGCTATGATCAAGCCAATGACCAAGGCAACTTTTAGAAGGGTTTACAGTGCCAGAAAGATAGAAGTCCATGATGCAGGGAAGCATAGCAGCAGAGGAGGTCAAAGAAGAAACCTGAATGTTCATATCTTCAGGCTGATAACAGGAAGCAGAGAGTGAAACTGAAAATAAGCAAGGAAAAGCCTACCACAAGTAACTTCCACCAGCAACACTATACCACCTAAACCTCTGAAGAAAAACTGAGACCAAATGTTCAAATACTTAAGAGGACATTCTCATTCAAATCACCACAAACTGCACTGAAATATCAATAATCACATACACCAGATTCTCAGGACTAAAGAAGGCAACTGTAAGCTTCAGGAATCCAAGGGGACTATCAGCAAATAATATGCAACTACTTCCTGCCAACATACCAAAACCTAAGGTAACTGGAGGCTCAAAGACCAAGGGCTACCCATTTAATGTTTTAGTCCTACCAGCTCCACTGTACAAAATGGAGCCTGCTAAATCTAGAGAGATCTTCTTCACCTTTTACCTCAGCACAGATGTGATAGTAATTCATTGTATAAGCATGCCTTTTATTTCTTATTTTCTATTATTTATTGTCAATTACTGCATATATGTATCATATAGTTTTGCTTTTGTCTATACATCACTCAATGATGTTCTGATTTTTGTCAATCACGAGACATTGTTTCTATATCTTTCACCCATATCTCATAATATTTTTATTTAACTTTCATTCTTATCCCCACCTCTTTTTACTTCTAATTCCAAATAATAGCCTTAATAATCAGTGGGCCCAAAGAGTATTCCATCTTTTACCTTCCAGGTACTTGTATACACCAAGTTTGGGCCATTACTTATCCATATCCTCATTTTCTCTACTTCTCTACCAATCCTAGTCTTAATAACTAAATCCAAGTATATTCTACTTGGCTATTTTCCTTGCAAAAGCTATGACATCTGTTGACTGGCTATTGAAACAATCTCAAGGTAGTAATAGATCTCATAATTAATATTCTCCTTCAGAGTTTATTTATTATAAGCAAGCACTTTGAGTTCCTGATGTAAGAAACTCTTTTTCTGAATTATGCACCTCAACTATTAGACTCTCACTTCAACAATGTAAGTACGTCAACTTAAAAAATACCTGATAAAATCAAAAGCAACAAAACCCAGGCGACTGAATAATTTCAGATGTGTAAATTACAAATGCAGTAATATAACACACAAGAAAAACCAAAGCACAGTACTCCTTCAAAAGTTACTAGTCCCATAATAATGGCATAGAGTGAACATGAAATCCTAGACACTCAAGTCAAAAGAATGATTTTAAGACTGTCAAAATAAATTTTAAAAATTGAAGGAAAACAAATTTGTAACTCAAATAAAAAGATCGGTGGGATGTCTCACCAACAAAATGGATTTAAAAAGACAGAATATCTGGGATTGAAGGTAAGGCAGAGGAACTGTAATAATAATAGCCAAAGATATAATAAGATGCCAGTAGGAATTTCAAGGTACATGCAACACCCTAAAAAGAACAAACCTACAGGTAATAGATATAGATAAAGGAAAAAAGTTTTGTTCTAAGGGTATAGAAAACATTTTTAAAAGAATAATAAAAATTTCTAGAATTAGTAGGCAATCCAGATACAGATAACACCAAACACCCAAGACCAGAAAAGAACGTTTCTCATATTATTATTAAAACTGTAACTATAAAAGAACAGAAAGTACACTGGTGAGCTGGTAAGGTAGCTCAGAAGTAAAGAGCACTGGTTGTTCTTGAAAGGGATCTTGGTTCAGTTCCTAGAGTCCACATGAGAACTAATAATTTTCTGTAACTCCAGGACTAGGTGAATTCAACACCCCCTTTTGATCTCTTCAGGTACTTCACAACATGGATGCACTTACATACACACAGGCAATACACTATTAGAGCACTATATGTTCTTGCAGAGGACCTGGGTTCGATTCCAGCACCCACATGATGCCTAAAAACTGTCCATAATTCCAATTCCACGGGATTTAATGTCCTCCTCTGACCTCTTTGTTCATTGTATGACATAGGTACACTAACCTAAATGCAGACAATACACACATACACATTAAATAAAAATACTAAATATTTTTTAAAGCAGAATCCCAAGGGCTAAGAAGATAGCTCACTAACTATTTGTTTAGATAAGCTGGGTTCAGTTCTTAGGACCTATATGGTGGTGAATAACTATCTGTAACTTCAATCTATGGGATCCAATGTCCTCTTCTCCATCTCTGGCAGTACATGACACAGATACATTTAAATACATGCAAGCAAACTATTTCTACACATTAAATAAATATTCTAAAAAGCATGTACTGCTCTTGCAGAGAAACTGGATTCAGTTTCCAGTATTAATGTGGCCATTCACAAACAGCCGTAACTCAATTCTAGGAGATCCAGTAGCTTTAGCACCCACACAGTACGCATAAACACATGCAGACACACACTCACATAACTAATAGAAAAAAGAAAATAAGGAGGAATGAGGCTGATGGGATGGTTCATTCATTACATACATGCACTACTTTTGCAAAAACCTGAGTTCTTTTTCCAGCCTCAAGTTTTAGTATTATTAGTTCCAGGGGATCTGACACCATCTTCTTACTTCCACAAGAACCTGCAGTCAATGTTCACTTATCTCAACACATAATTAAAATATACAGAAAATGTACTTGCTGCGTCAAAAAAATATATCTCACTATAGAAGACAGACACTATCTTAGGGTAAGAAGACAGAAAAAAAGTGTTCTAAGTAAAACAACTAAGGAAATAAGAAGTTACTGTTCAGACAAAATGGACTTAATATTAAAACTACTGAGAAACTGTAAAGAAGGCCACTTCACACTGATCAGGGAAACAGCATAACAAGAGAGCAATGATGATGAGGGCTAGGCATCTCTACCCTTTACCAGGGGCCCAGGCCATAGGAGGAAGCCAGAGAGTACCTGATTCAAGCCTGACCTGGGCCTCTGTGGGAGCTCCTATGTAGCTGGGCTAGAGCTTTCTGGTCCCTCCAATATAAAATCAAAAACATGTCAAGAACATGAAGCTTTGATCAAACAGCTTTTCATACCCAATTAAAAAACAACCAAGGCACATCAGTGATACAAAAGAATCAGACCTCAACTCAACAAAAGAAGGCTTTAGTTTCAGCATCAAAAACCAGAATCAGAAGCAACAAAATAAATTCACATGCTAAATCACAACAATAAAATAACATGAATAACCAAAATATATATAGAGTGTATACCTCTAAATGCCTACATTAAAAAAAAAATTCAGAAAGAGCAAAAATACTTAACATGCCAACTCAAGAATCTTAAAAGTCAAAAATAAGTGAAACCCAAACCCAGCAGATAAGAAGAAATAACAAAAATCAGAGCAGAGACACTAATAAAATAGAAACAATGAAAACAACATAATCAATGAATATAAGAGATGGTTCTCTGAAAAGATAAACAAGATAGATAAACCCTTACTTAGTTCAGTTAAACTAAAGAAAGAATATAAACTCAAATCAACAAAAACAGAGAATACAGGGGAAACAGACAGGAGACATCAAAAGATCCAGAACACTATAAGGGAATACTTTAAAAAAAACCTATACTCTATAAAATTTGAAAACCTAAAAGAAATGGTAATCCAAAACCATGGTAATCACAAAAGACAAGAAAGAGATCAACAGCTTCAACAGACAAACAACATATCCGGAAATATATAGTAATACAAAACATCGTCACTATAAAAGCCCAGGTCCAGATGCATGTACAGCAGAATTCTACCAGACATTTAAAGAAAATCTATAATCTACGCTGTTTAAAATATTCAAAAAATAGAAACAGAGTGTTGTTTAAAATATTCAAAAAATATAAACAGAGTGTGAACTAACAAACTCCTTTGAAAGAACTCTTAATACCAAAACCAAGTAAATCAACAAAAAAGAAAACTATACATTTATACTTTTAATGAACATAGATGCAAAATTGCAAACTGCACATGCATCAAAAAGGACATGATCTGCTTTATTCCAGGGATGCAGGTATGGTTCCATGTATGTAAGTCAACTAATATCATAAATCATACAACAAGACTCAAAGACAAAAATCACATGGTCATCTCAACAGATTCAGAAAAGACCTTTGGCAAAAATCCAGCATCCATTTATGTTAAATTTCCTAGAAAGTTCCAGAAATTGATGTGGAGGGAACATATCTCAAAATAATTAAAGTTATATACAACAAACTTACAGCCAACATCATTCTAAATGGAGAAAAACTGGAAACATTTCCATAAAAAACAGGAAGTACATGGTCTGTTTCCACTCCTTTTCACTGTAGTACTGAGAACTCTTTCAAGAGCAATAAGTCGAGAAAAGGAAACAAGAGGAGTACTAACTAGAAAAAAATGAAGTCAAATTGTTTCTGTTTGCAAATGACATGATATTACACATAAGAGATGCCAAAAGTTCCACCAAATGAGTAATACTTTCAGGAAAGTTGTACGTTACAAAATCAACTGAAAAAAATCAATAGTAGCTTTTCTACATTCCAATAACAAACAATCAGAAAAAAAAATTTAAGAAAACCCTCCCATTCATATTAACCTCCAAAAAAATATTTAGAACCAAAGACATTAAAGATCTCTACAATGAAAATTTTAAATGTCTAAGGAAAAAGATAGAGGAAACACCAGAAGATAGAAGGATCTTCAATGCTCATGGGCTGAAAGAATTAATACTGTAAAAGTAACCATCCTACTAAAAGTAATGATAGATGACAGATAGATAGATAGATGATAGATAGACAGATAGATAGCTATGTATATTTAATGTAAAATTATTTAATGTAAGATAATTTTAGTTAAATGATTCAGTCTAATCAAATTTGTTCTTAGAAGTATTCTGCCAAGAAAATGTGATGAGGCTCTCCATAGGCCTTAGCCCTATACCAGTGAGGCTGCTAGAGAGCATATGACTAACTGGGGTGAGCTACCCAAACCCTGGTAAGTCATGGGCTATGAGACCATCACTAGTCACTCCCAATGACCCACAGCTCAAGCTGATAGCTAAAAAGATCTAACCTATTCTTGTGTTTTTGCGTCAAGATGAAAACAAATAATATACAAAGGAAAACCCATCAGAATTTAATTTGACTTTTCAATGGAAACTAGAAGAACTGACAGCAAAGCATTCCAATTTTTAAATGATTACAGATACTGATACAGAATACTTTACCCAGAAAGACTTTCTATCATAGTTGAAGGACAAATGGGCTAAAGGAACTCATGTCCAAAAAAACCAGCAATATTCAGAATATTGGAATCAATACAAAGAACTAAAGAAAGAAATAACCACTGGATATGGTGGTACACACCTTTAATCCCAGGAGGAAGAGACAGGTGGATCTCTGTGAGTTTAAGGTCAGCCTGGTCTACATAGTGAGTTGCAGACAGTTGAGGCTAAGGGGACATCCTCTCTAAATCCCCCCAACCCGCAAAAGGAATACCTAAAGGCTACAGAAAGAAAAGAAATGAAGGTGTATTTGTGAAAACACAAAATAAGACCAAGAAAATAAAGAGAAATTAAAATAACAGTAACCAATACATATCTATCAATGCTCTTTAAAAATCAGTGTTCTCAACTTCCCAGGTAACAAACACAAACTTGGAAAATGGATTAGGAAGCAAATCTAATTTTTGTTGTCTACAAGAAACTCATTTCAAGAATAGGCACTAACTTAGAGTGAAAGGTAGAAAAAATATTCTATGTAAATGGCACTAAAAGAAGCAGCATTTTCAGTTCTAATATTTGACAAATACATTTAAATTAGTAAGAAGAGTTCAAGGGAATGACTACCAAGAAGACCTAACAATGATGAGCATCTAAAACTAAACTCTGATGCATTAATTTCATAAAATGAGTACTACAAGACTTCAAAACACAGATTAATTCTAACTTAGTAGTAGCATGTGACTTCAGTACCCCACTATCTCAAAGATGGTCAACTAGATAAAGAATAAGCACAAAGACACCTGAATTAAAATGATATAATGCATTAAATGCACCTAATTAGAAATCTACATAATATTCAAACCCAAGCACAAAAGAATACACTTTCTACTAAGCAGCCAATGGAAGTTTCTCTTAAACAGACCACATATTGGGTCTGGTTAAATAACCCTTAACAATTACAAAAACTGAAATAATTCCATGCCTTCTATCAGACCACAATGCAATAAAACAAAAGCAACAGCAAGAGAAGTTCTAGTAATTACATGAACGTAATGGAATTTGAACAATACACTGCTGAATAATGAACAGGGTGGAGAGCTGGCTCAGTGGTTAAGAATACTAACTGCTCTTGTAAAGGAACCAGGTTCAATTACCAGCATGACCATGTCACCTAAAGTATGCCCTCTTCTGACCCACAGGCACTCTACTACACTGGTATACTTTCACACATGCAGGCTATACACTCATACACATAAAAAGTATATTTCTGGAACTAAATGAAAAGGATAATACAACATAATGAAACCTCTGGAACACATTAAAAGCAGCCCTAAGACTATGACTCTAAAAACCCACAATAAAAAATAAAAAAGAAAGCTGGGTTTCATGGTGCTCTATTTTAATCTTAGCACTCAGGAGGCAGTCATATGAATCTCTATAAGATTGAAGCCAATCTACACAGCACATTACAGGTCAGTTGGGGCTAGACAGAGACCTTGCCTCAAAAAGAAAAAAAAGTCAGAAAGAGCATAAATAAAAGACATAACGGTACAATCCAACAACCTAGAAAGGCAAGAATGAACCAAACCCCAAAACAGATACTGAAAGGATCCAGAATGTTACATGGAAATACTTTTTTTAAAACTATATTAAATTTTAAAATCTAAAAGAAGAAAGCAGAGGCAGTATTCTATAAGATATAGATACAAGAAAGATTCTAAATCAGACAGCAGATCAGGCCAACAATCAACAAATGTGACTTAATTATATTACAAAGTTTCTATACAACAAAAGAAACAACCAAGGAAGTAAATTAGAAAACAATAGTTTAGAAGAAAATCTTTCCAACTATACACCTGATAGAGTATATCTACAATCTAAAAAGAACTGAAAAAAATCAAGGAAAAAAGTATCCAATTAAAAGATGGGCTATGGATCTGAAAAAAGATATCTCAAAAGAAGAAAAGAAATGGCTAAGAAACGTCTTAAGAACTGTTCAGTATCCTTAGTTTTAGAGAAATGCGAATCAAAGCTAAAATTTCATCTACCACCAGTCCGAATCTCTAAGCTCATGAGAACAAATGACATTGAATATTGTGGATACAGGAGAAGGGAATTCCTCATTCAGTGCTGGTAGCATTTGATATTTGTGCAACCACTGTGGAAATCAGTATGCAGAACTCTTAAGACACTAAAAATAAACTTACCATAGGATCTGAAATAGAGACTATTACAAAGTTCCACAACTAGCAAAACACATAGGATAAGTGTCTGTGACATGCCCATACCTAGTGACACATCTACAAGGGAACATTAATACAAAGCAGAAGGAGTGAAAGAATCCTAAGGTTATCTCTCAACTTTCATCGGTGAAACCTCCTCATGTAACAGAGAATGATTAAAATGGAAAGTAATAACTGACCAAAATGTAGAGAATAAGACACTACAGAGTGTATGTCCTTGGAGAGAAGTCCTATATTAAACCTCACACACCTAGGGCTTAGGAAATATTGTGGAAGAGGGACAGGAAGATTGTAAGAGTCAGAGGTGGTGAATGGCCATAAGAAAACACATCTCCAGTTGGCTGGGTGCTTGTTCATATTAATTGCTTGTTCATATTAATTAACAGCAATGGTGTGAACAAGCATATAACACAGGCAAACTTAACATAGCCAAAAACCCATCATAGAACTGGAGAAATAGGTAAGAATCGCCAAACTTTGACAAGGAATTATTGGCAGTTGATCAATAATGGGTGAGGGAGAGCTGGTCTCCTTTAAGGAAATAATGCTAGACCCAGATTCAGTACAAGAACTTACTCTCACACTGAGGGACATCTAAGGACACAAACCTGACTTGATATGTGTATGAAATGCACAAAAATTCAATAAAAATTACATAGTGAAGAAAAGAAACAATGACAAAATACATAGTGCCAGAAGGGAGAAACCTCCCTTTGAGTTGTTGGTCAGAGTAGTTCAAGACACCTCCAAAATAACACAGGTTATTATCACAGTCCTTGATTGTCTACCAAAATTTGAAGGTAAGACCCTATTGCTGAAGATAGGACATACTTTGGACACAGGACTTGAGCAATGGGGCTGGAATTGACTTGGAAGTCTCCTCCCCAAAGATTATCTCAAATGGTTCCACAGCATACGTACAAGCTGCCAGGGAAGAAAACCAACCTATTGTTTTACATAGCTTAAAACCTAAACAACAATAAATTGGACCAGGAAACTTTCACTATTGATCCTACAATGACATTTTCATATTGGGAATAATCAACAACTGTCTAATTGGAATGAAGGCCTGCTCAATGGGAAGGAACAGCCAAATACACGTGGCTAGAGAAGTTTTAGATCCTAGAGAAAATCCTACTTTGCTGCATCCCTAGATCAATGTAATTTACTTTACTGTAAATATGCATCCTCATATTCACAGAAAGTATACTTGTCAGTCCTCATCGAAGAAGTTTCTTTTAGCAATAGATGAAGATTATTACAGAGTTCCAGAACTGGTTAAATGCAGAGAATAAGTGTCTGTTCAATATTTAAGCCTAAGTGATACATCTTCAGTGCAACCTCTAACATTCTCTCAACTTTCACCAGAGAAATTTCCTTATGCAGCAGATGGTGATTAACACAGAAACCCATAACTGGCCATTGTGTATAGAACAAAAGGCTACAGAATACTTATACTGAATAGAACAACTATTTTTTCTCTGCCCCTCAAGGATCAAGGATCACTTTGGAAGAGGAGGTGAAAAAACTTAAGAGCAAGGAAGGGTAGATGACCACATGGAAAGAGACAGCTGATTAGTCAGTCATATGAAATCACAGCAATGGTGACAGCATACTCAGATCTTATAAGAGTTCAAATCAGACAAAATCCTAGCACAGACATAAGGAATTGAGTAAGAAATCCAACAAAGCCAACCCAAGGAACTTTTGGCAATTAATGGCTGCCAAGAGAAGAAGAGGCAATGTCTAAAAGGGATGGGATTCTTTGTTGGCACACAAATAGACCCATACTGAAGGATATTTAGGTATGTAAATCAAACTCAGGCTACATTATACATAAGATAGTACATTAAATTGAGCAAAGTGCCAGTTGAGGGAGGTATAGATAGGGAGGTTATCTAAATGCCATCAAACTATATTATATGAAAAGCTGAAAAAATTCAGTAAAAACATTTTTAAGATGCAAAGATGAAAGATCAGAAAGCCTCAGAAGCATGAAACAAACTACACTTCCTTTTGCAAAACAAGGAAAGAAACGGAGCTGCACTTAGAAGCAAAAGTAACCCTACTTGGTCAACTGAAGAGAAATGGGGCCTGTCTAGAAAGAATTATAACTGAGCAATATAATATTCTTATGGTGTTTTCTAACTCACATTCTTCCGGGAGAAATATAGACATACTATTTTGAACTTGTGCAACTACAGAGAATACAGATGAACCACAGTGTTGTACTTCTGACTCACAGAATTCTGACATTAATTTGCTTTGTAGGTCAGTACAATGAGGAAATACACCATTGTAACATCAGAAAACTTATAAGAAAAGAAAATCAAAATCAGAACTAATACAACTTAATTGTACCACTCTGAGAACATCAGAATAACTGAAACAGATGAGATGGTTCAATGGGAAATGTGATGACCTCAGTTTGATCCTAGATATCCAAATGGTGAAAGGAAAAAACTGACCACTACAAGTTGTCCTCTGACCTACACACACATACATACACATACATACAGAATAAATGAAATCACAGTGAGACTTCAGTACTGACTGCATAACAGAATTGGCTATGAGATTTTTGGCAGGACAGCAAAATACCTGTCTGATTAAATATCAAATTTAATTAACTCATTAAAAAAACAACTCTAAATCCAGTAAAGGAGAATTAGAATACCAAGAAATAGTTATACCTATTTCACCAAAAAATGAGTTTGGTTCTCGTAGTTGTAACTCAAGTTTATCTTCATCCATGGTCTTTATCACTCATTAAATCAGGCCCTAAATCAGGGAATAAAATTTAAGAAACACTGATTTATTTTGTCACAAATTAAAATATCACCATATTTGCATTTCTGAAACTAGTTATCAATAATCTACCAACATAAAAAAATATACAGTCAAATAGTAGCCTGGAATTTCTGATTAAATTAGTAAGTTGAAAGGTTTTTTTCTTGTTTTTTCTCCCCATTCTTGTAAGTTTGGATTGTTTTTTAAAATTTTTAATTCTTTTAAAAATGAGATTTTTACCTAAAAATAAACACTATGTTACTCAGAATAAGATATGCAAATACTTCTTAAACCTAGACAGTTTCTTCTTGCCTACCATCAGCAACCCAATGATTGATTAACTTAAATCTGCTTTGTAGGTTCGAAGCGAATTTCTGTAAGACATCATTACACCTGTTAATTTAACATAACTTGTAAACTCTTCATCACTAAATAGTAAAATTAAAAGTTCAAATAACTATAAAATTGGATTAAGGTATCTGTATACAAATGACTTCTTCTAACTGACTGTACTGAAGAAATATGTATGTTTGTATGAATATGTATTTCATCAATAATCTTCCAGGCCATACATGAACTGGTACCAGCTATAAGACAGGAAATATAAATTCATAATTGAAAAAAATGACAATAAGTTACCTGTTTTTACAACACATATCAATCTTCTATTCAAAATATTTAAAGGTTTCCTAATAAGTAAAATGAGATTCAGGCTCTTTGTTTAGTAATATAAAATCTATTCCCTGAGTTTCATCAAAGGATGTATCCAGTGGGATAAGAGAATTGACTGCTAAAAGTTACTCTTTGACATCCACACATGTATGCATATGCCATGGCACATACACACCTACATAGAACACTCCACACACAAATAAATGTAAAAATCAATCAATAAATAATGGTGGCTAGAATACGGTTTTTCTGCCTCTACTTTATGTTTTGCAAAGTAAATGCATATTGAAATACTGTTCAAAATAACTGAATTGTGGTTTTACCAACAAATATTATATATTAATAATACCTAAATACACTATGTTCCTTTCAAACCGTGTTCTGAAAACCAAAATATCTTATACATGCTAGAAAAAAATGCCTCAGTTACATAAATCTTTTCCCTTTCTTCAAGGCATATACCACTGTTTCAAAGCATAACATTTTACATAAATGTAAATTAAGGTGTAAAACTAAGGCAAAAAATTTTCAGACATTTACTTTGTGAGAGTTAATAATTCTCCTCCTCCTACCAGGATCTTACTGATGAAAGAATTTATTTTGAAGATGTAAAGTATCCTCTTCATGAAAAGGATACACTTTTTAGATATAAGCTGTATTTTCAGGCATATTGAGAATGAAATAGATTCACATTCAATATTGGCACATCTTAAACTTAATTAAAATACTGTAAAGGTATATTTAAAAAATAGATATAAACAAAAATATTTTTAAAAATTTTAAATGTGTATATGTGTAAGAATTATTAACTATCACAAAATAAATGTCTGAAATACTTCACCTTAATTTTTGTGTGTACATGCTACATGTATGTGTATGTCCAAGGAGATCTGAAAAGGGCAATGAATACCCCAGATCTAGACTTACAGGCATTTAGGAGCCACCTTATGTGGATGCTGGGAATCAAATCTGATTCCCCTACAAGAATAGCAAATACTCTTAATCACTGAGCCATCTCTCCAGCTGCTCAAATAATACTTAGAATATATTTATGTGCCAAATCATTCTGCTACAGGAACAGAGAAGAACAAGAAAATATCACCACAATTACAATCGTCTAGACTTAGGGAAGATGGAAAAAAAATTCTGTTATAACAAAATATCTACATTGCTCTTTGAGAGCGAGAGAAATTAAGATCTGGAGAAAATAGTGTCTAAAGGAGAAAAATAAAGGAAGACACTTGAGTTGTAGAAACTCAACATGAAAAAGGTTTTAATAAATATTACTGGGTAGCTACTCTGTGCCAATCAATTTGGATTCAGCCATACTGAATGGAAATGCAGATGAGAAAGTGGGCATGCCCAAGTACAGTAAAGAAAGAGAAGACTGGAGAAAACTGGACAGAGAGCTGATTATGTTGGAAAATGCCTATAAGTTCAGAAGACTGAGGCAAAAAGTTCTAGAGTTTAAGCATAACCATATATTTTTTTAAAGTATAAGCCAGTCATACTGGAGTATGCCTTTAATTCAGCACTTGGGGACAGTCAGACTGCTGTGAGATTGTTCCAGGCCAGCTGGGGCCTGTCTAAAAAATAAATATAAATAAATAAAAATGAAAAAACTAAACAAACAAAACCAAAAATGAAAAATTACAAAAAATTGATAATCACGTGTATCATGCCCTAACATGTGTGTATCCACCCATTCCACACCCCAATACCATTTTAAAAGAACCAGAAGGAAAGAACAAGCAGGTAGACCTGAAAGGAGAGCAATTCTCCCATCAACTACAAGCAGGAGGAAAAAAAAAAAAAGGAGGAGTATGTATATGAAATGTCAAAGACAAGACAAATGAAAATAATAAATTAGGATTAGTGGCATAGAGATGAATCAGTGTTTAAGAGTCTAGCTGCTCTTGCAGAGGACCTGGGTTCAAGTCCAGGACACACAAGGTATCTAACAACTATCTATCTGTTACTCCAGTTCCAGGGAATCAAATGCTCTCTTCTGAACTCCATGGGCACTGCACAATACAGGTGAACTAACATACTTACAAGTAGTAAACCTGTACAGATGAAAAATAAAAATAATAAAATAAAATATTTTAATTTAAAAAAATTAAGTAGATAGCTTGGGAAGCAGAGACAGGCAGATCTCTGTGAGTTCAAGACCAGTCTGGTCTACACAGTGAGTTCCACTCCAGCTGCGGCTACAGGAAGACCCAGCCACAAAAAATTTTTAAAACAGATGATCAAATTTTTTTATTAGATGACTAGCCATATGTTACATAAAAGAAAAAAAATATGCTAATGGCAAGGATCTCTGAAGGATTTCAAAACGAACTGCAATTTTTCAGCATGCAAAAAAAACAAGTAATAATAAAGTCATAGTGAAAAATACAAATAGAAATAAGGTCAGAAAGTTTGGGTTTTTTAACAGCACTATCCCTTTTTGAAAGCAGAAAATGAGCATGTTAAAAAATGTAAACTGAAAACAAAAATCTACAGCTGGGGAGATAGTTCAACTGGTAAAGAGCTTGCCTCACAAGCATAAGAATCTGAATTTGAGTCCCAGAATTCACATAAAAAATGCCACACTTTGAGATACACTGGGAAGAAGGAAACAGATGGATCTATGTTGCTTATAAACCAACAAAAGTCTACGTGACTTGAGCGTCATGACTATTGTAAGGCTGTGTTTGAATAAAATGTAGCACATAAGGACCAATGCCTGAGTTATTTTCTACTTTCTACGCATATGAGCATATCCACTTGTGTGCCTTCATATACACACATACAACACATATTAATACCAAGATAATTGATTAATAAAGTATTCTATTATTTCTCCAGATTGTTAATGTCTATCTCTCTCTAAAAATAACTCATTTTAAGTTTAAACAACAAAAACTAAACTACTTTTAAAACTTTACATGTAAGAAATTTTTATAGAAATCTTTTACAGTTACACTCTTACCTGTCTCTTTAAAATGATGCTTCTAATTATATATTAACCTTACATATCCATAACTGCTACACTGGAACATCTTTACCTGCTGTATTACGCAATTCTTCTTTTAAAATGTCTTCAGCTGTCAAGATATCAAGCAACTACTTCTACAGTCAATAAAAAGAATACATTAACAACTTAAGCCAACAAATACATTTGTAACTTGTTTCAAGTATACCTTCTGCAAGGCCCTCTTCTAAGACATGGTCTGTGATAATAAAAAGTGGAATCTCTGGTTTAACTTGAATATCCATGAAACAACTTGGCTTTAACATGTTGTCACTTAAGAAAAGTGAATTCCTGGTTTCTTAAATTCTAGAAAATAAGTCCTCATATATTTTCTGAAA
The DNA here is from genome assembly GCA_035773235.1 of Eospalax fontanierii. Taxonomy (NCBI): domain Eukaryota; kingdom Metazoa; phylum Chordata; class Mammalia; order Rodentia; family Spalacidae; genus Eospalax; species Eospalax fontanierii. The sequence goes on along the minus strand of JAJHUQ010000048.1, from coordinate 1,668,288 downwards.
TTTCTCTATCTGGTTCATCTTTAATTTTTAACATGATTTTAAAACTTCAAATGAAGCATACTAAAAGGTCATTCTATCACATGATTACCTTTCTCTAAGGATAATGAAGTCTATTGAATTATTTTTTTAACCTATTTCCTGGTAATTTAAAGTTTCTATAATTGTAAAATTACTTATAATTTCCAACAACTGTAAACAAACTTTTGCTTAATATTTTAAATGTCTTAAATATTTCTTGTGATACTTTGGAAAAATTGAGTTATACTCTATGGGACATTATCACTGAAAAGGCAACATTCTTGGTTAGTTTTTAGTACTAGTTAAAAATTGACTATGAACTCTCACTCTTTCTCAACTTGGTTACTTTTGCAAAAACAGCCAGACTCTGCTTATAGCCAGAAGTAACTGAAAGTCATACCTCATATTTATTGCTGTTTCTTTTATGACCACAGGCTTTTCTTGTCTGAATTTATACAACACTCCAACCTATATCATTAACTCAAGATAAATTGTAAAGAGTTACCATTCTCTGAAGAGATTTCTTATATCATCTTTACAATCTTCTATTCCCATCTCTACCCAGTAAATCCTACCTCTCCTTCAGCAACTTTGTGAAAAAGCTATCATCTTATCTCAGGACCGTTTTCTTGATGATGCAAATGTAAGATTCCTGTTCCTAAGAAATTCCAGCAGAGAATTTTCTGCAGGCACTGGCTACAGCATAAGGCTTTCCAATCTTTTTCAGAACCTAATACACATATAAACAAAACTCTGATTTTCCAGCAATATGGAAAATGCTTAGAGAGTTAAGACTTTTCAAATTTAAGATAATATCCTGGATGAATGAAAACACACATATGCATTACTTCTTAATATGCCTCCTTCCCGAGCAATTTCTTAAAACAAAAGTGTTTACATAGACCAATTGAAAAGTTTTTCAGGTAAATTAGTAAGTACTCTATGTTTTTCCTGTGCTTTCTTATATAAGTTGCACTTTTTTTTCTATGGGCAAAAATAGTAAAAAATTTCTTCCTATATAATTCCATTTTTCGCCTTTTGTAAGAAATCTAGATTTAACACCCTATATGTGCAAGTATACGCTCGTCTCAGGAAAGCATTAGTGAAACTCTTTCGGGGGCAAGGTCAAGTGACAATGGATGCATTGAAAGTAAAATGATATGTACATATATGAAAATGTAATGAAGCCCATTATTTAACACACTAAAAGAAAGGTAAATGTTCTTTGGGATCCCAGGTCTTGCTATCTCTCCTCCCTTTTTTGGACGCTACTCTCACCGGAAAAGGAAAAGTTTGGGCTCCCGAATAGAAGATGGAAGAAATGCCTTGGGTCTTTGGAAGGCATTTGACCCTCCTGGGTCAACTAGGTCGAAATTAATAAATAGTAAACAGAAAGGTGGTGCTGCCCTCGCGCACTGGGAGCAGTGTTTACTCTGCGAGAGAACATGTCTCTTCCATCCACTAGACCTGTTGCAAGCTCCATGCCTATAATGGTTCCCTCACTGCAACCGCTATTTCTCCAAACATCACATTCAGGATGGAGGCTCCAGTTCCCTCCTGCACAGCTGAACTGATCCCGTCTTTCCCACCCACACACTACCCACCAATCTTTAGTCAAAAATTGGTCAGTTGGTCATGCGAACCGTTGTTCTTCACCCTTTGGCCAGACTCACTCCTCACTCCTCTAACACCAGAGACCTCACTTCGGACAGAATTGGGCGTATGCCAAACAACTCTTTAGTACACTGGACCTCTGGGAAACCCTATTCCAAACCCTGCCCGCAAACGAAATACTGCCACACTATTTGGGCCTAACTGTAACTGCGGCCTGCTGGGTAGCACGCATCACAACCCTACGCCTAACACCGAAGGACGCTTCGTGGGGCCACTGACCAAAACAGACCGGCACCCCAGACTCACCAGAGAGGAATGTGGCTGTCCCCGCGACTGTTGAAGGAGCTACAGGCCTGTCATTTCCCAAAGTACAGAACCAAGCTATGGCTGGGGGAGCGGGTGGCCAGAGGGAGGAAGGGCCGGGTACAGGGCTGACAAAAAAACAGCCCAACTCCCCGGCCCGGGCTCCGTCTACAGGTAAAATCACAAACTGATGAAAGAACAAGGAAAACGCGGAAGGACCTGTTTTGACACCGTAGGTCGTTTGGTACTGTACCGTAAAGCCGGGTGTCCTTGCGGCAGTGTCTCTGGCAGCCTGAATCTCAGTGTTCTCTTCTCATGCGTTCCACTCCCTCCTTCCGCAGCCACGCGACAGCGAGACCTTGGCCGTAAAGCTCGTAGTAGTCTTACGTTCCAGCGAACCACCGAACCTTCAAGAAAACTGCAGATTCGTTGAGTCTTCTACCACTTTTACAGGCATCGGCAGTCTTTTTGTTCTACCTGGCTACACACTGGTAGAAGTTTGTAGGCCCTCAGAATTGTACCTCCGTTATCAATTTGATTTCTTCCCTTAACTCCACAGTGGATTTTGCGAAAGTGTTTGTCCTGTGCCTTCCAATAAAAATATAACTTACTTGGAAGAGGAGCAGAGTAAATAGGTAAATAGGTATCAGGAATAACTGCTAAACCTGTTTGTTGAACAGTAAATAGGAGAACTGGAGGAAAATACATTTTGAAAATTGTTTTCCATACTGTATATTTTCCTTTTGATTTTGAGTTTTGAAATAGAAGTTATACCTGTTTCATAAATAACAGAGTTCAATATCCCTTAACAAATATAAATGCATTTGGATTATAAACTTTTTAAGTTTATGAAGAGTAGATTGGAAAAGAGATTGCATTTTAGAACCTACCTTGATAAATAATTTTATTTGGGCCCACAACATAATAAAAAGAGATTGACTGTTCATTTTATCTTTCACTTATGACACAGAGATGCTTTGGCCTGGTAACTTTGCTCGTGAATGACTAGATACCAAGAAAACCTTATAGGACAGAAATCCCCCTAGATGATGACGATTTTCCATAAGGACAAGACACCTAAGAAGAAAGTAATCATGTAGAAACAAAGTTAATCCCTTGATGAAAGTAATGAACTGGTCAACAGTTTATTGGACTACCTTACAGGACCAGAACTCAGCAATGGTGGGCCTTAACCAGAACTGCTAATGGTGTACACTGCTTATCTTACATTTCCATTTAAACCTGTGTCACGTTAGTAGCAGACCTAATTCTCCAATTCCTGTATCCCAAGTATTTCCTGTCTTCTGCTATAAGGTCTTACTTTGAAGTTCTTAGAGACAATCTGGAGCTGAGGCAATAGCCTGTGTTAATTTGGGGAGTTAATTTGCACTGCCCCAACAAATAACTTGAAGAGACTTTTCTTTCTTGGTTATTTGTTTTCTCTACAGAAGCATTTTATTTTAGTGAGATCCTACTTGTTGATTATTGACCTTAAATCCTGATGTCTGATTCAGAAAGTACTTTCCTTTACCTATGTCTTACAAGATAATACCTTTGTCTTCTAAAAATTTCAAAGTTTCAGGTTTCACATTTAGGTCTTTAGTCCATTTACATTGACTTTTGTTCTTGGTGATATAAGGGGTCTAATTTCATTCATCTACAGGTGTAGATCCAGTTTCAATAGTACCATTGGTTTATGATGCTGTCTTCCAGTTTGTGTTCTTGGAGACTTTCTCAAATAACAACTAGCTAAAATTGCATGAACTTATGTTTGGATCTTCAGTTATCTTCAATTGATAATATATGTATCTGTTTTTGTGCCACTGTCATGCTATTTTTATGACTATAGCTCTGTAACATCATATGAGATCTGGTATCTTAATCCCCCAGCATTACTCTTTGTACTCAGGAATGCTTTGGCTAACTTTTATAATTTTATGTGAACATTAAGATTTATTTTTTAATTCTGTGAAAAATCGTCTAGGGATTTGCATTGGTATTGCCTAGAATCTGCGAATTTCTTTTGGTAGAGGTCAATTTCAAATATCAATTCTTCCCCAACTATGATAACTGGAGCTCTCTCCATCTTCTGGTGACTACATCTATATCATTATTCAAAGATTTAAATTTTTCATTTTAGATAACTTTACTATCTTTGATCATGCTTATTCCTAGATAATTGTATTTTTTTTGAGGCTTTAGTGAGTGGGAGACTTTTACTAAAGTCTTTCTTTGATTACCTGTTTTTGATATATTGAAAGCCTACTGGAAATTTTTGGAGATTAATCTTCTAACCTGTCACTTGACTGAAAGTGTTGATCATTTCTAGAAGTGTATGGTAGAATTTGGGGATCTGTTATGTATAAAATCATATCATCTGCAAATAGGAATAATTTGAAAGCTTCCTTTCCATTAAGTACTACTTTAACTTCCTTCTCTTGTCTTATTGCTCTAGCAAGTGTTTCAAGCACTATATTAAAAACAAGTGGAGATAGTGGACAGCCTTGTCTGGTTTGTATTTTAGTAGAATACTTCCAGTTTTGCTCCACTTAGAAAGAGATGACCGTGGGCTTATTGTATATAACTTTAATCATGTTGAGGTATGTTCCGTCCAGCCTAATTCCCTCTAGGGCTTTTAAAATAAATGCATGTTGAGTTTTGTCAAACGTCTTTTCTGCATCTATTAACATAATCATGTGACTTCTGTCTTTGCATTCATTTATATGCTCTATGACACATATTGACTTACATATATTGAACCACTTGTTGGAATAAAACTGAAGAGATCATAGTACATGATATTTTTGATGTGTGTCTGTATGTGCTTTATATTTTTGCTTCTGTTTTCATTAAAGATACGGGGCTATTGTTTTTCTCTTTTTTTGGTTGTATCTTTACCTGGATTTTGTATTTAATACAGCTCTGGCTTCATAAAAGGAACTTGGGAGTTCTCCCTCTGTTTCTATGCATTTAAATAATTTAAGTAGTATTGAATATAGATCTTCTTTGTCCTTACATATTATGAGTCTGTTTACATTTTTGATGTCTTCTTGGTTTAGCTTTGGTGATTATTATGATTTTAGATATGCATCCAGTTCTTTGAAGTTTTCAAGTTTAATAGCACATAGATTTTTCAAATTTTCCCTTATAATGTTCAGGATTTTTGTCTGTTGTGATGTTTCACAGCTCATCTCTGATTTTATTGATTTGGAGTTTCTCTTCCTTTCTCTTGGTTAACTGGGCCATGGGTATATGCATCCTCTTTCTCCTTTCAAACAGGTAGCTATTGGATTGATTGATTCTTTGTATTGTTTTCTTTGTTTCTATCTCATTAATTTTTGCTCTGATTTTTGTTATGTCTTCTTGTCTACTGGGTTGGAGTTCCATTTGTTGTTGCCTTTCAACATTTAAATTATTTATTTATTTGTGTTCTTTCTTATTTTTTAATGTATGTATTTAATGTATGTATTTAGCAAGTCCTATAAACTTGCTGCTTAGGACTGCTTTTAACATGTCCAAGATGTATTACTGGTTTCTTTGTCCTTTTCATTTAATTTCAGGAATACTTTCATTTCTTTCTTAATTTCTCCTTCAACTCATTCATCATTTAGGAGTATATTGTTTAATCTCCATGAGTTCATGAAGTTACTAGAGCTTCTTCCAGTCTTGATTTTAAGTGTTCTTGTATGATAGAGTGCATGAAATTTTTAAAAATTTATTTCTTGAGGTTTGTTTTATGCCCCAGTATGTGGTCTGTTTTAGAGAAAGTTCCATGGAGTCCTGAATAGAATGTATATTCTTTAGTTCTTGGGTGGAATATTCAGTAGATGCCTGTCAGGTTCATTTGATGTATGGTATTGTTTATTCAGATGTCTATTTATTCTCTATCTGGATGACGTATTTAATAGAGACAGTGGGATATTGAAGTCCCCTAATGTTAGTAAGTTGAGATTAAACTGTCCTGTACTATTGTTTTTATGAAGTTGGATGGATCAGATTTTGATGCATATATGTTCCTTATTATAATGTCTTTTTGATTAATTCTTCCTTTGATCAGAATGAAGTGACCTTCTTTGTCTCTTCTACTTTTGTTTTAGTATGGAGTCCATTTTGTCAGATATTAGATTGGCAACTCCTGCTTGTTTCTTGGTGCCATTTGCTTGGGATTTTTTTTTTCCATCATTTCATCTTAAAGTAGTGTGTGTCCTTGAAGTTTAGATGGATTTCTTACAAGCAATAAAAGAATAGATTTTGTTTCTTAATTCATTCAACTAACCTGTATATTTTGACTAGGGAGTTCAATGCAGTGATATTGAGAGCTATTTAGAAAGATGTGTATTAATTCCCATCATTTTAAACTCTGTTTGTATCTCCAGTATAACTTCATGTAGTTTCCTTCTCTTACACATTATATTTCTTCAGGTATTCTTTGAAGGGCTGTTTTCCTGGACAAGAGTTATTTCAGCCTGTTCATGTCATGGAAGATGTTTCTTTCCCCTTCAAATATTATAGAAATTTTTGTGGGGTAAAGTATTCTAATTTGGCATCTATGGTCATTCAGATCTGGGAATACTTTGATCCAGGGCCTTCTGATTTTCATAGCTGCAAGGAAAAGTCACCTGAAATTCTAATGGGTTTACCTTTATATGTGATATTTTTTTCTTTTGCAGCTTCCAGATTCTTTCTTTGTCCTATATGCTTAGGGTTTTCCGTATGATTCACTCTAGGGAGTTTGTGTTCTGTTCCTGTCTACTTGGTGTTCTATATGCTTCTTGTATTGGTTGAGACTATCATTCCTTAATTTGGGGAATTTTTCTTTTACAATCATGTCTGTAAAAGATTGAGATTCTTCTTCCTCTATGCCTATGGTGCATAAGTTCTTTTCATGGCGTCCCACATTTCCTGCATAGTTTATTCTTGTGTTTGGTAAATTTTTCATAATCTTTGCTTGAGTGCTCCAGTTCTTCAACTTTTTTGTCCAGTCTTGACATTCTGTTTTCCATTTCATTCATTCTATTTACGGGGCTTTCTTCAATTTCAAATTGGTTTATTGAGTTTCACTTCTTCATTTCACCCTGAGTTTTCTTTAATATTTTTCTTTTGTGAATTCAGTCAGAAGTTTATTCTTTTAGTTCTTTTATTTGTTTGTGTGTTCTTCAAATTCATTGAATTCTTTCATCATGTTTATGATTATTCTTTTAAACTTTGTGTCCTGGATGTCTCTATGTGGTTCTCATTGTCGATCTCTTCTATAGGATTGGTGATGTTAGGTGGGTATATATTGGGGTTTTCATATTATTTTTAATTATGATCTTTGCATGTGGATTTCTTTTGTTGTTTGTGATTGTGTTATGAAACTCAAACCTTCCTTTATTTAGTTGAATTGTTTATGTACTTGATGTGATTTTCTTGTTTTTTTATTGAGTAGGAAAGCTGTTTGGTCAAGGTTTCAGGTTCTCTCTTTTGATTTTATATTGGAAGGACCAGATTACTTAGTCCATCTGCTACAGAGTTCACTTAGAGGCCTAGTTTAAGCAAGATCAGATGCTTTCAGGCTCTCTTTTACCATCTCTGCCCTTCTCTCCATCAGGCACAGCACAATTTGGGGAAATTACTAGGCAGAGGCTGAAATGAAATTTTCTGAGGCCATCTGCAAAGGCCTGTGGCCCTATCAAAGGGAATAGAAGCCTAATCCTTCAATAGTGCAAGTAGGTGCAAATGGTACCAATACAGGGGGATGGGCATGGTGGGACATGGGGAGCTCACATTTCCTCAGAGGTAAAGTATAGTCCAGAATCTGGGGTGTTAAGAGTAAGAATGTGTCTGTATCCATGGAAACAGGATGTGTGGTAGGGGACTTTGGAGTTTCTATGGTAGTAGGGAAATGGAATGCAGTGGGCATGATCAGATTTATCAAGGAAAAAGGTTGGTCTCCAGAATCCGAGACAAGTTGTGAGTGGGGCCTTCCAGGGTCTAAGGCCAGTCTCAGGAATGCAATCACAAGTTGTGGGTAGGGACAGCCTGTAAAGGTTCTAACATACTAGATAGAATAATTGAGATGGATGACTATGGGATTCATGATATAGTGGGTGGAACTGGACTAAGAAATTCCTCTCAGAATCTGGAATGATAAGAGCATGAGCAGGCCTGTGCTGAAGACTAGAAAGATTTTGTTTTTTAATCCATTTTAATCAGCCTGTGTCTTTTAACAGGGAATTTAGGCCATTGGTGTTTAAAGTCATTACTAAAAGGAGTATATTGGCTACTATCCTTTTAGTTTCTGCTTGCATTCTTCATCCAGTTTTCTCTTTCCATAATTTTACCTTCATTTATTTTCTTTCTGTTGTCTCTTAGGTATAGTTGTTCCTTTCTTCAGTCCTTTGTAATGCCTGGAATAGTCTCTTTAGCACTGGGTTTTTAGACATGAATTTTTCAGCATAGTCAGCTCATTGAAGAATTTACTTTCCTCTTCCAATTCGAATTGATAGTCTTGGTGGGTAATAGGTTGTGGGTTGACATCTATTATCATTTAGAATTTGGAATACTTTGATTCAGGCTTTTCTGGTTTTCATAGCAATGAATAGTCACCAGTACTTCTCAGTACTTTAATACTTCTCATACTTTCCTCATATGTGACTTGTTTTTGTCTTGATGTTCTCAGTATTCTCTCTTTGTTATGTTCACTAAGTGATTTTACCATGTTATGCTGTGAGGAGCTTCCTTTCTGTTCATGTCTAATTGGTGTTTTTGGTGCTTGTTCACATGTATGATTATGTCTTTCCTTAATTTAGAGATATTGTCTTCTACAATTCCAATGCATAGGCCTGTCCTCTGACAGGAAGACCATGGATGAATGGCCTCTTCCCCAGCTTGATTGCACCCATTTACCTTGGATCATCACAGCTAATCTTGATAACTTTTATTCTCAACAAGAAAGAAGGGGCAGGGAATATCAGCCACCCCTCCAATGAACCAGTCATCCATCTCTGCTTGCACTAGAGATATAAACTGAAGAAGGCAAAGGGAGGCTCTGTTTGCCATTTTCTGTTGCTGTTAGGAAGTCATGATTCATGCCTAAATAGCATGTAGTCTGAGGAAGGGAGCACCTGTGCCTCTATAAATAAATTCTCACTCATTCCTCTGTAAGTAAACCCAATAAACTTACCGATTTCCCAAACTTAATTTAAATACATTCCCGGTTTGTCATAGAGATGAAGGGAGGAAAGGGTTGGCCATATTTGTTCCTTCCAGAAGGAATTTTAGCTATAAATTCTGTTGAATATTAGGTCAGTGCTATTTACCTAGGATTCTTCTCCTGTACCTATGATGTATAAATTTGATCTTCTCATTTTAATCATAATGCACAAATTCCTTACTAATATTTTTATTCTTTCCTTTTTAAATGTGTCCTTTAAGTTCTTTCTTTTAGTTTTTAATATTTTGAAAAAATAGCAAATTCACTATCTAGTGAGAATTTTGCCTTTGAGGGAAACTAAGCAATGTCTAAACCTCATGAGGTTCCAGTGATAAACCCAAATTTGATTCTACCTAAGTTTGCCCTGGGGAACCAATGAGCTGTGTGTGTGTGTGTGTGTTTGGCTTACAGGTAACTTGAAAGTAGAATGTAGTCACGCACAAAAATCTTCACTCAGCAAGGAAAGTAGCTTCCCCATAGCCTCATAAATGTACCTCCCTCTTCTTAGCCTTTCTGAGGCTATATACTCTAGGTACTGCACCAGACCACCAAGCCACATGAAATTATGGCATTATTTCATATAAATATATATGGTGGGTACCTGAATATTAACTGAGAGTCCCATGAGCCTCTGTAATCCTCCGACTTCTATCAGAGATCAACAGTCATCAAGTTCTGCTGTGACGATCTTTGGTTAGCAGTAACAATTGGTCTTATGAAGATGGAAGTGTTTTTTTCAATTTTCAGGATAGTTTGTACCATTTTATTAAAAGAAAGTTAGATACAAATTAAATGCATAGGATAATGTATTAAGTTAATGTTATCTGTGCTCATATTACTAAATAGGCTTTGTAAGTTCCCTGATAAATCTTATAGAAAACACAAACTTTTCTTTCTTTCTTGGATTTTTTTGTTTTTGTTTGTTTGGATTTGTTGGCATTACACAGCCAAGAAAGTTACAACTAGGCTACCACGCTTTTGGTTTTGAGTGAGTAGCAGATTAAAAGAAGCACTAACAAAACATCCTTAAATCTTTGTCTAGTAGAAATCAACAAGGATGTCTTGTTAAAACTATTATACTAAAGTTGAGTGATTTTTTAGCAGAGTCCTATCTTGTCCATTTAGTAATCTATTATCTGAGATAAATATTTCAGATTATATATATATATATATATATATATATATTAGCTTCTCTATTACACTGACAAAACAATATAATCAATAGCAACTTGTAGAGAAAAGGGATTATTTGGCTTACAAGCATAGTCCATTCTCAAGGGATGCCAATACTGAAACTCAGGACAGGAACACAGAGCACAGAACATGCAGGAATGTTGCTTAATGACTTGCTTATTTTCTCCATGCTCAACCTGCCTTCTTATACAATACATATTACCTGCCCAGGGATGGCATAATTCACAGTGGGCTGGGCCCTCCCACATCACTCAACAGTTGAGAAAATTAATTACCCACAAATATAACCACAGGCCAATGGAGGGAATTCCTCAATGGAGATTCCTTCTACTCAAGTGTGTCAAATTAATAACTAAAGCTATCCTGAACAAATGACTTCAGAAGAATTACCCCTCACACACATATATATGTCAGTAGCTACTGTTAAAATAGATTATCCCTTAGCTTTCCTTAAAGACACAGTTCCTTCAATTTTAGGCAGTTTTGTTGTTCTCCTTTCTCCCTGGCATTGAGTGAAGGGGCCAGCCCAATTCAAATTAACATGTTTTAGAATTCACCTTAAGACAAGCCACTTTGGGTCTGAGATGGAGGGGCCCAATCCCATTTCCAGAACAAGCTTTTCTGTGAGTTTGAACAGCATATGACAATTTACCAATAGAATGTACACATGAAACACATTGACTCCTTTACTATATGCAAGACAACATGCTTGTTGTCGAGTCCAGTGATTCTAGCCTGAACCCAAAGTATCTGTCCTCTTTATAATCTATATATATTTGTCCAAATTAGTCATACAAATTGGGAGCCAGGATTGAAAAGATACAGAAACACATTTAAAAGGGGCAGGGAGTAGATAGAGAACAGCTGATTTTGAAGAATAACACTTTGATAACTCAAGATTGTACAAGGTTATGTGTAAAGTAAAGCCAGGACCTATGATCAGGGAGGATCAAATCAATAGAAGTATCTGCCCTTGACTATGCCTAACTAAATTTTTCACTGCCAAGACATGAGGTGTGAAAATGCTAGGAAACCTCATTCACAAGCAGTTAAAGTGTGCCTGAAAGTTAAAAACTTAACACTGTCCTTCTTATATAGAGATCAAGTTATAGGATATTAATATTTTATACAATACTTTTCTCTATATACATTTACCCTGCAGTCTAACTTTTGTTCAGACTTCAGTATAGAAAATCATTGACACTTTTCTTCTTTAATGTCTTGCTTAAACTGATACAGGCCAGGAGTGCTTTTTTATCCTCTTCTAAGACAAAAATATATTAGATTATTTTCTAAAAATTCTTTGTTTTTCTGTCTAGAGTGTTTTCTAGAATTTTTCCCTCATACATCTCTTCTTCCATTGTGAATAATCATAAGAAAAAGAGAGACTTAAGAAACTAGTCGCCCTTACTTGTAGACACCTGAGTTTCCTTATTGCGTCCTTATTCATTAGTGATTATAAAGAGATTCTCAGATTATTTTCTCTTCTAATATGACTGTTGATGATGAGTGTCCAATGGCCTTGATTACTTCTTTCTCCATTTTACCTGGTTAACATTAGCTCACCTGTATAGGGACTACCATCAAAAACAAAGTAAGTAAAGTGTGTGGGCACATGTCTTTAATCACAGAGGCAGACACAGATGACTCTTTATGAGACCAAGTTCAGCCTGGTCTGCATAGTGAGTTCCAGATTATCTGGGGCTATAAGGAGAGGCTATTGAAACAAACAAACAATCAAAACTGTCTGGAGTAAATTTATGTAATAGGAAACTCACCCAAATTTGCAACATTCCCTTATTGCCTCTAGCCTTTATAATTATTGGTCCATATTACATTTACTTATCTACATTAAGTAAATACTATAAGCACACACACACACACACACACATTGAGGAAATTTTCAGAGGACTGTTTAGATTAAGAGATCTTCTTTGTAATTTACCATGTGCAAGATGGATTTTAAGTCTTGTGGATAAAAATAATACTAAACACAGAAACAACACCAAATAACATTTAAAATAACTTAGAAAGTAATTGTATCAACCTATTCTTTTTCTTTAACCTATGTATATTATTATACCTAAAAAAGTGAAAGAGAAAGCAAGAGTAGTCCATCAGGCAAAAACTAAAGCAAATAAGTATGGAGCAAAGAATTCTTTTGAAGAAAAGGGCATTCTATTTCAGTTACAGAAAGAAAAAGGCCAGGAGACATTAGACAGGCATTAATAATGAATTTATTAATTATGTACTTATTAATTAATAATGCAGATGTGTCATGCAAAACAGTGTAAAAAAGAAGCCTATCATAGAGCTCTGGTACTGATATGGGAAATTCATCAAAATTGTCATCTGGCAATAGAGCTCATGTTGGAACGTCCTCCAGGGTTGTCATTTCCATTATATCATTAGGCATCCAGAAAAGTGAAAATAAAAATGTTTCTTTTTTAATCAGAAGATGTTTGAATGTGTGTCAAGTTTGGAATTCCCTGTGGTACAATCAATTCTTGGGATGAAATGATTCCCGGTATCCCAAGACTTGGTGGTACTTTCAAGTTTTATGGGTTCCGCTATTTGGATTTATGCTTTGTAATTGCTGCAGTAACCTGCAGGAAGTTACATTGTTGCTTCCATCTTAATAATGTCATAAGCCATGTTAACAAAGCCACATAGCTATGTATTTGTAATAAGTTCAATTCCATGATAAAATGAGATCAAACCCTCCTCCACAGCATGAGTACCTGTAGGATCCATGGATCTCAATATCACAGATTATATGTGAACAGTCTATTTTCTTTCTAAAAGCTAGCACATGAATTAGGTTAACATGGAAACAACAGGAGAAATTACCATGTGGTGTGTAGGCTCTAAATAGCACAGGAAAGAAATAGGAAGGAAATCCATGATCTCACACCAGGAAGGGAAATCCATGTGTAACTGTTGAAGTCTCTGGAATTACAGTGTGGTGTTGTTCCCAAACAGCTTCTAGAGATGGAGATAGAAAAGAAATTTATCTAATATTTTGCTTTTTCATTGAAACTTTAGTGGATTGTCTTTCAGAGTTGCAGAAAGGAAAGGAGGACAGGGAATTTGTCACTTCAAAAGAAACCTAAAATCCATGTGCTTATCATATGTCCCCAAAGAATGTGGCCTAGCAAATTGTCTCAGGAATTGTGCTCTCCCAGTCACTTTTCTAAGAAATGAGTCTCCTTCCTTTTGTGGCCATACTGATGTAGGCAATGTACCTTCTCAACCGTCCAAAGTTGGGTCCTTGATCTGCAGAGTAGAGATTTTCCTCATTCCAAGCATTCATTTTTCACCGTGAGTATGTACAACTACAACTACGACATTTGTGATTTAGACCTAAGGTTAACGTTCACAAGTCCTTAGTAGAAGTACTAAATTCCATCAACATTACCAAGCAGTTTAATTTGATTAAAGAATGTTTGAGACTACAGAGATGACTCAGCAATTAAGGGTCTGGCTGCTCTTGCAGAGATCCCAGGTTTGACTCCCCTCTACTCACATGGTAGCCACACCCAGTACCAGGGGAATGTGATGCCCTATTTGGACCTCTGCAGTCATTCCATGACATGGGTACATTTACATATATGCAAGGAATACACTCATATACATAAAATAAAATAAAAATAATAAAATGTTTGCAAAGTTTCCATGGTTTTCATCACCTTGTTAATCATCCCATTTATTTTATTTAAACAGGTGAAATGAAAAAATGGAAATGAAGACACAGGATCTCTGTTGTAAATTTAAGAGTATGACTACTAAGATAAAAGTATAAAATTCTATATCATGTGGGGTAAAATTCATGAGGTTTCTCCAGAGCCAGCAATCAATAATTAAATCCAAAAGTCATAAATTTCAGCCTCTGGAACTGGTGCAAGTAGGATAGTTCAGTAATAATTAGGGAAACGCAAATTAAAATCACTTTAAAGATTTTATCTTATGCCAATGAGAATGACTAAAATCAACAGAACAAATGAAACAAAATGCTGGAGGGGATGTGGAGAAAGGGGAATGCTCATTCACTGCTTGTGGGATTGTGAAATGGTATAACCACTATGAAAGCAGTATGTAGCACTCTTAAAAACTAAAACTATATCTATTGTATGATCTCTTTTTAGATGCTCCTTGGTATATAACCTAAGGACTCACGCTACTGCAGATATACTTTATAATTGTGCATCTGTGTTAGATGGTCCTCTTTTCACTATAGCTAAGAAATGGAAACAACCTAAATGTCCCTCAAATGATAAATGAATAATTAAATGTGGCACATTTACAAAATGGAGTTCTACTCAGTGGTAAACAAAGATAGAAATTATGAAATTTGAAGATAAATGTACAGAACAAGAAATTGTTATACTAGGTAAAGTTTGAAACACAGACTCATGAATAAACCCAACATATGTTCTATTTCACTTGTGCATCATAGAACTAATTCCTTATAGATTAGTATATATTATGACGTAACCTAGAAAAATTGAAAGAAATCATGCATGTAAATGCACAGAAGGAACTCAAGAGAGGGATAGTACAAGACAGATGTTATCAAATGTAAAATGGGAAAAGTTGGGGTATTTAACTGACAAAGATAAGACAGAGTTATACAAGGAATCATGAGTGGAAAGGGAAAGACGGAGCTCCAGAGAAGGTGGTAACAGGAAACAGATATTATCAAGGACTAAATGGAGAAAAGGAAGGTATTTTAACTGGGGAGGAAAGGCAGACAGTTGTATAGGGAGAGAGGGAAAGGTAATGCTTATGTAGTATGAAAGCACATAAGGAAATGCATTTGTATAATGGTTCACATATATAACTGAAGGCTATAGAACAAGAGACACAGTACCCAACAGAAGAAGTATCCCTTCTAGTCATTAGTCAGGGTAGTCCAAGAGATTCCCAAAATTATACAGGTTGTGACTACAGCCCTTGATTTCTTCCCAGAACCCCAAAGTAACACCCTATTGAAGAAGATAGGGCATACTTTGTACTATACATAGGACTTGAAGCAATAGAGCTGGAACTGGCAAGGAACCCTCCTCTCTGAAGACTAGCTCTCATATTTTCAGAGAATACTATGCAAACCACTAAGGGTGAAAATCAATCAGTGGTTCAACACCAGCTTTAAAGCCTAATAACCAGAACAATGGTGAACACAGCAAATTATCTCTATTGGTACAGTAGGAAATATCCCCATTGTCTTGACAATGATTAACAGCTAAATAATTGGACTTATAAATGACTCAATGGGTGGGAACTCATGTGAGATAATAACATAGCTAACATGTAAACATACCTAAACACACATAGCAGGAGAAATCATAAATCCTAGAGAAAATGCTACATATGTCATATCCCTAGACAAATGTAATTTCTTACTGTATGCTAAATAATTATCCCTATATTTACAGAAAATTATACCTTCTACCACTCATCAAAGAAGATTGTTTTGCAATAGATGGAGACTGTAGGAGACTTCTACAACATGTGAAACCCAGACAATAACAAGGACGTGTGCAGTCCTAAGTCACACCTCTACAATGGAATGCCTACACCTATGGATGAGAGAACATAATGGAAGAGGGGGTAGAGACAATACTAATGCATCTCTCAAGCCTCATCCGTGAAGCTCCTCATACTACACAAGGTGATAAATACAAGGTGACAACTAGATAAAATTGTAGAGAATAAGAGATGCTAGAATATGTATCTCTGGATAAGAGTCGTACATTAAAACTGCCACTTGGGGTTCAGAGTTTAATTGCAGAGAGGGGGAAAGAAAAACTGTAAGAGCCTGGGGTAGTAGAAGACTATAAGGAAACAGTTTTTTTAGACTTCTAGGAAACTTGCTTATATTAACTACAACTGTGATGACAACATGCAACATGCACAGAATCCACACAGATTCACCCCTGACAAAATTGCAATGTAGAAATTGGAAAACGGTCAGCATACCCTACGGTTAATGTAAGATCTATTTGGAGGTGATTCCTAGTGGGTGAGGTAAAGTTGATTTTCTTTACACAAGTGATACTACGTTGTCTAACCAAGTTCTCACTGAGGTAATACGGATACACAAACTTAATAGGCCTTAACATATTAAAGAATACATGACATTAATTGGGTTTCTATGGAGTGGTGCAGATAGGGAAAAGAATTTAAATATAACAGAAATGTTTTCTATGAATGCACAAAATTTTGATAAGTTGTATGTATTGATTAAAAACTATGTGATGAAAACCCAAAAAGATGAAAAATGGGATAGTAAGAAAAGATTTTTCCAACTAAGTTCCATTTGAGAAGAATCTTAGAGTGAGTGAACAACAAAGACAAAGAAAGATTATGCAGGCAGGATAACAAACAGCAAGCTGTAGGGCACCCTTAGTTTAGAGCACATGCCTACATTATGGAAGATGCAGAATCTAAAAGATACTCTGTCTATATGAGAGTAGAAGTTGTTAGTCTAAACAGTTTTGGTGCATGTTTTCATCATTTTTTGTGGGTAGAAATTGGGCATTCTAACCAGAACTGGATTCATTCACTGAAAGATGTTAAGTAGGAAAAAGAGCAATGGCTGAAATTAAACGAACCAGCCTATCCTCATTGTAGGGGTGACAAACTCCCCATTATTTTGGATAATACTGATTGTACATTATATACAGCTTTGAAAATATTCTAATGAAATGCATCATTTTGTGTAATATATGCAAAAAATATTTACTTAAGTAAAAAAGAAAAACAAAATTGAAGATCATGATCCAAATTTTCAAGAATCTTTCAGTTCATTCAAGATACCAAACATAAGAATCTAAGAGGTAGAGAAAAGGAGGAGCTGAGGTAAAGTCTGAAGGCAAAAAAAAGAGATATTTAGTGAAATTGAACACAGAATTTCTTCACCCAGAGAAAGAAATGAGAAAGCAAACTAATGTGCATTTAAGATTTCAAAACACAAATGGCCAGAGAACTTTTTAATGATATTTCATGATAAGATATCAAAAATACAAAGTAAACCAGTAATACTGTATTAGTTACATTCCTGTGAAGAGTTTATTTGACCTACAGTTCCAGATTCCAGGTGGATAAGTGTTTATCATGGTTGTCCATATATATATTAGAGTCAACTAAGATTTTGATTTGCTCAAACTTGTCAGTCCAGTGAAGGACTTTCCTGAATAGAAGGCCAAATTTAGTGAACCCCAGTGGTTTTGCTCAGACCTGTGGGCTTTTGGGATGACCCTTGATTCATGCTAGAAGAGATGCAGTGGAAGCAGCCTTTGAACAGAATAAAGAAGGAAAGACCTTAAGAATCATTGTAGCCCCAAAGCATTAACAACTCAGGGTTTTTTTTTTTCACTTAAATACCACCCCCACAAATGAACTAATGGAAAGTGTGAGGATAACTAGGAAAGCTTCTGGAATGTAAAGGAGTAGATAGGAAGAATAATATTTCCAGCAAATATTGTGAGAAATCAGTAAGGACCTGGGGTTTCTCAGAAAACAGGTTATTGACCAAATTCATGCTCATTCTGGAATTGCAATTGGGATCTGAGGAGGGAATGAAATGAGAAAGGAAAGGGTGGGATGCCTGTCAAACCCAGGACCTTGGATCTTAGGTACTAAATTCCCATAGTCATTGACCGGAGCCAGGAGCAGTAGGGACAAAGAGATCCTCATATCTTGGAGGGTGGGGATAGAGAAGCCAAGTACAGCATGCATAGAGGTGGGAGACAGACAGCAAGGCTTTAATTTGAAAGAAAGATGTGTGTTGGTCATTTTCTTAAGGCTTTAATTTGAAAGATGTGTGTTGGTCATTTTCTTAAGCTACCTGGAAGCAGAAACAGAGAAGCCCTTGTCACCGCTATAGCTACAGGTCCTGCATGTCTTCCTTTGGGCGTCCTGACTTGAATGGGACTCAGAAAAGAAGGAAGATGGGGAAGAGGGCTGAATTTTGTCAAGATTCTTGCAGATATTCAAATAATCTTGAATAAGTAATACAACATTAAATAACTGGTACTAAAAGAGACAACCCTGGATCATCATTCACAGATCATTTGGGGAAGGTTGGGAACACTGATCTTCCTGTTATAGGCAGTGGCAGGAAGACTGCTCACCTGGACAAAGATTTGGGGCAGCTGTGTTTGCATTCAGGATACACTGCTAGTACACACAGGAGTCCATATAGTGTCAAAGCTTCAGAGCAACCTTCATTAAGTCATGACCCAGGCTCGAACCTAAGGAACAAGTGCCTAGGAAACAAAGATGCAGTGGAATCAGCCTTTGAAAAACTACATAATAAAGAATGAAGAACCTTGAGAATTCCCAAAGCATTAGCAATTATTCAGGCTTGCTTTTTCACTTTAATACTCCCCCTGCCACCCAACACCAAATGTACTTATGGGAAATGTGAGGATAACTGGGAAAGCTTCTGGAATGGGAGGGAGTCAACAAGAAGGATAATATTTCTAGCAGGATGATAAAGTGAGAAAGTCTGTGACAAAGAATAGATTAAATAATCAGTCCCCAAGATCAGAAGATGATAGGGGTACAGGAAGTCAGGAATAGCACTGTTCTGTGCTCCGCCTTGCAGTAAAAAGATTTATTTACAGTCGTTTTCTTCTCAAATGATTTCAAAGATCACTAACATCTTACATGACTTATGTAACAATGAGATGGGAGAAGATATGCAATAGGCATTATGATGGATACTTCACAGAAGCTTTAACAGTTGCACATCTATTTTAGAAAGGCTCAAATTACTTGAAATAATTCTTACACACTGTCATAAAATTGTGAGTTCAAATGCTGCTGTGACAATATAAACAACTTCCTGAAATCATTGACCTCTTCTAATCTTGCCTTTAATTTAGTTCATGACTATAGAAAAGCCTAACTATACTTCAGGGTCTTCCTTGTGACTAGGATGACATAGGATCCTGAGCAATGCATCATTCATTACTTTGGGACATGTCTTTTTACTAGGACAGTCTCTATCATCGTGTACAGTGTCCCACTTCTCACAAAAGTCAGTTAAATTTCCGAGTGCCCTTGAATTCTTACTTTTGATATCACAACTCTTTGAGGTCTCCTCACAAAGGGTAATGATTTCTTCTTGAAATATGTTGTGAGAGTTTTTAAGGAGAAATTTTCCAAAAGAAATCTATAACACAAAAGGCAAACAGGATTGGATTTTCTTTGTCAGTTTACATTATTATAAATCATATGCCAATGCCAGCTGTAGTACACACTTTTAATCCCAGCACTCAGGAGGCAAAGGCAGGCATCTCTGTGAGATGCTAGCCAGCTTGGCCCATGGGTTCTAGGAAATTTGGGGCTCTGTCTAAAACAAAAAAAGCAAAACAAGAAATCATATCTAATATATGTCCTAGAAAATGTGAAATTCAGAGTTCTGAATTTGGTTATTATAAAACATATGAATCAGTTTTGTCTTAGGGACAACTATGGTATCTACAAAAATATTTAGAGCATATATCTGGACATACAATCAATAAAATGTCATACAGCACTTAGAAAATTTTCAGTGTTCATCCTATGATGGTTAATTGTCATTGCCCACTTGACTAAGCTTGGATTCACTAGCACATCTGCCTCTAGCAGTACCCCTGAGAGTATTTAACTTAACAGAAGAGAACTCAACCTGAGTGTCTTATAAATGAATGTCAGCAATTGAGATAAAAGGAAAACCTGAGAAACCCTCTGAACCCCAACATTGATTCCTAACTGCCTTGTGAATGAAAATACATTGCTGTTATTTGTGATCACTTTTTGGACCAAAGATTTTAGCTTCTTGGAGTCTTATTCAAAAAAGTGAAAAGAGGTGAACTGGGGTACTGGCCTTTTCATTTAATTCCAGGAATACTTTGACCTATTCATCATTCAGGACTATGTTCTGTAGTCTCCAGGAGTCCTTGAAGTTACTAGGGCTTCTTCCAGTCTTGATTTTAAGCTTCATTATAATTGTGCTCCGACAGAATGTATGGAATTATTTCAATATTTTTGTATTTCTTGAGGAGTTTTTCATGCCCCCATATGTGGTTTATTTTGGAGAAAGTTCCACAGTTGAACAGGATGTGTATTCTTTGGTGCTTGGATGGAATATTCAGTAGATGCCTGTCAGGTTCATTTGATGTATGGTATTGTTTAACTTAGATGTCTCTCTGTTTATTCTTCATCTGATGGACCTATTTAATGGAGACAGTGGAATACTGTAGTCCCATACTATTAGTGAGTTGAGATTAATCTGTGTCTTAAAGTCCTGTACTATTGTTTTTATGAAGTTGGGTGTACCAGAGTTTCGTATATATACGTTCATGATTGTAGTAATCTTTGTGGTTTTGTTTTGATCATAATGAAGTGTTCCTTGTAATCTCCTGATTAGTTTTAGTTTGAAGTTCACTTTGTCAAATATTAGATTGGCAACTCCTGCTTGTTTCTTTGTTCCATTTGCCTGGAATATATTTTTTTTCTATCCCTTCAACTTAAAGTGGTGTCTATTCTTGTGTTTGGTTCTTTGCAGAAAACAAAAGGATGGATTTTTGTTTCTTCATCCATTCAACTAGGCTGTGTATTTTGACTGAGGAGGTAAGTCCATTAACATTTAATATTATCATTGAAAGATGTGTATTGATTCCCATCAATTTAAATTCTTTTTGCATCCTTAGTCTAACTTTGTTGGACCCCACTTATACCTTCATTTAGTTTCTTTCTGTTGCCCCTTGCTATCCTTTCTTTAGTTCTTTGTACTGCTTCGAATATTCTCTGAACAGCTATTTTTCTGAACATGAATTCTTTCAGCCTATTCATGTTGTGGAAGATTTTTCTTTCTTTTTCCATTTTAACAGACATTTTTTGCTGGGTAAAGTATTCTACACTGGCATCTGTGTTTATTTAGTATGGGGAATACTTTGATCCACATGCTTCTGGCTCTCATAGTTTGCATTGAAAAACCATTTGTAATTGTAATGGGTTTTCCTTTATACATGACTAGATGTTTTTCTTTTCCAGCTTTCAAAATTCTCCCTTTGTTCTGTATACTTTGAGTTTTTACTGTGATATGCTGTGGGGAGTTTTTGTTCTGATCCTGTCTATTTGGTGTTCTATGTGCTTGATGTATTTGCATGGGACAATTTTCCTTAGTTTTGGGAATTTTATCTCCAATCTGCTTGAAAATCTTGTCAGTTATCCTTAGAGTTTTCTTCTTCCACTATGCCTATTATTTATAAGTTTGGCCTTTTCATTTTCCCACATTTCCTGAATATTCCATTTCTGTTTATTTGTAAAATTTTTATAATCTTTGCTTGAGTGAGCCAGTTCTTCACCTTTATCATCCAGTCCTAGTTTTCTGTTTCCCATTTCATTCCAAAGCAACAAATTTCCACCAAAGCACCAAAGAATACATCTCCTATTTCTATTCAGCAGCCCAGGGACATTTCTATAAAATTAATCACATAATGGGACACAAAACATTGACAAATACAAAAGAATTGAAGTAATTCCATACATTCTTGTGTAGGATGATTCAGGCCAGGCAGGCTCCCGGCCAGTTTGTCTAAAGTGGCTAGAACTGGTATCAAGTATGCATAAACAGTGAACCCTTCCTGGGACCTAACCTGGGGCAGCTCTCAGGCCCTAGCAGCCATCCAGGACCAGTGGGAGTAACATACGTCACATCATTAGAAGCGCCCAGGACCTAACAGAATGAAGCACAATAGATGACCAGATAAAGACCTCCCCTAAGCCTGGCAAAAGCATAAAGAGTCTATTCCCTTCTTTTAAAAAAAGGAGATTGTGGTTCCACGTTTTCCCAGGGTCTGTGTCGTTGACGCTGCACCTTCTGGTCTCCTCCCCAGTGGTCCCAATTGGCCCCTATTTTAGGGCTTTTTATTTGCCTATCTATTATCCTTCCCTTGGGTCTCTGCCTTTTTGACCTTCTCATTCTCACACTTTGCCTTTACTCTGCAGTAGGGACCTTAAGGTTAAATCTGGTGAGTTGGAAAGGTTTTGGAATTAGGTAGTGAACTTTTCCTGCCTGGAATCACACCTCCCAGGGATGCTCGATTAATAAAAACAAAATGAGGATATGAAGGGCATGGTGCAGTGAGGGCCCTGGCAAGGTTATCTGCTATGAGGATTAAGGGAGTGGTCCCTGCACTGGAGGCAGCCTTTTTAACTCCACTTCTTCGTAATCTTCTACCATGGGTAATCTCCCTAGTCACTGTAGGCTCATACTGGGGCCCTTAAGGCTTTACTCTGCAGTAGAGGTCTTAAAGTTAAATCTCATGAGTTGGAAAGGTTTTGGGATGAGGCAGTGGCTTTGGCCCCCTGGATCTCCCCAGAGAACATGTGGGAGCCTGATCTCTGGATGCGGGTATTGTTCTTGGCTAGAAAATGAGAAGTGGCCTCAGGTGTGTCCCCAGTTATCCTTTGCCCCCATTCTTCTGGCTGTAATTGCCAGTCTCAAATCGTCCTCCCCTGAGGAAGTCATACCTGCCCATAATAAGCACTGCCAAGAGTAATGTAATACTGCCCTCTCTATCACTTCAGCTCCCCATCTCCTGGACCACACACAGTCAGATACTGGGGAGCTTTCTTACAAGATGGACCCCCTTACTCACATTGAGCCCACTCCCACCCCACCCGAGAATCCTACATCCCCACGTATTTACCCCTGGAATGAACTCCCACGTGGTTCAGCTCCTATTGATACCATCAGTCCTGCCATGCGCCTCCTCAGGGATTGCTCCCAACAACTCCTTTAGCCTCTCCGGGCTTTACCCATTAATGTAGGCCCTACTGCGAAGGCTCAGGCCTGGATTCCCACTCCACTTGCAGAACTCTCACTCATCCACAAGGCAGCCAATGAGTCTTGTCCCTATTCTCCCTATTTCGAGAAGATATTGAGGCAGTGGTCTATGCAGCTCCAGACCCACTACGAGTGGTATAACCTTCTGAATGCCATTTGAAGCCATCTGCCTTCCTTAACTGGTGTTCTCCCTATGATGATCAGGCCAAAACCCAAGCAAGACTTAACTTGCAATGTGGGATTAATATCACTCTTGATATGCTCACAGGCAGCGGACAACTTATTGACTCTGTCTCCCAGGCCACTTTGGGGCAACATGCTTATTTTCAGAATGTTTCTGGTCTGGCCTTTAAAGCTCTTAAAGACTGAACTCCGCGAGACTTCATGGCTCACTTTCGAAATCTCATACAGCAGTCTGGGGAATCCTTCAGACTTCTGGCACGGGTCACAGAAGCAGTGGAGAGGCAGTTCCTGGCCCTACAAAAGAGCTCCTCATTAAGCAAGCAACTTCGGAGGGCCTCAATGCCCCTACACATAATGTTGTGGCTGTGGTCCAGAACGATGATATTCATAAATGGGTTCTCACTACACGAGATCTTGACCCAAACTCTGGACCTATTGCCGCGCTTACTGCATCCCTTAATGTCCTTCTCGCAGACAGGCAGTTGCATGCTTCTCAACAGCCTCCCATAGACAGAACTTGTTGGTCTTGTGGGAAGCCTAGACATCTACAGCATGACTGTCCCAGAGCCAAGCCAAAGACCAGATGTCCAAAACACAACGTTGGGCCAAAGACTGCTATTCCCCATCAGAAAGTGCTCCTTTAAATGGAAGGCTGGGCACTCCCCAGCTCCACAAGTAAGAGGCGTCCCCAAACCATCACAGATTTTTTGGACCCTGCCTATATTTCCTCAATCCCCAATAATGACCATATTCTTGGATATTCAGGTTTGTTGATCCTGGGGCAGATTAAATGAAACGGAGGCACTCCGTTTTCCTCACTGGAAATTTAAGCCCAGCCCCCCTATTATCGGAGTGGGGAGCTATCATGACTCACGTATTACCCTCAGTCCAGTTCAATGGAAAGACCTAGATGGCAATAAAGGCCATTAATCCTATCGTGGCCAATGTACCCCACAATCTCTGGGACAGAGATATTTTGAAGGAAATGGGAGCTGTTATTACTACTGATGATAGGGCCTTTTATGATGAAGTTTTGGTGCACAATAATATCAGACTGTCCAGTCATAAGGAAAAGGACACCATTCACCCCAAATTCTTAAGGCCACTGTCCACCTTCCTAGGGTTGTCGTTAAGGCATTAATTGGCTATCTAATCATGATGTCTGGGTGGAACAATGCCCTATTCTAGAGCCCAAGTTAACCATGTTGAAACAATTAGTGAATGAGCAACTTTCCTTGGGCCATTTAGAGCCCTCTACTAGTAGACATAGTACCCCTATCTTTGTTATCCAGAAGAAATCCAGAAAGTGCTGGCTTCTCCAGGATTTGAGAGCTGTTAATGAAAAAATGGGAAAAAATGGGGTCTGTTCAACCAGGTTTACCACACCCTACTGCTGTACCCTTACACTTTCATATAATTCAATCCATATCCTTCAACAACTACTGGACCTCCTTGCCAAGAAAACCCACATACTTAGATGATGCTCCTGGCATGCAACCCCAATTTATATTCTTCTGCCTCACTCCATACCAAGTAAATGATGCATCCCAATAAAGGGCTACACTTGCTCAATATACTACAGGCCACTGGTCAGACCAATTTCTAAATTATTCCGTCCTTCTCAATCAACAAGTATCCCATCTAAATATGACTACGGTTGACCTAATCAAATTTGATAACTCCTTTCTTTCCAAAACCTGGAATAATATAAAAAGCCGGTTTGACCTGTCCTGGATTATGATATATGTGATGCTGGGCAGCATATTCTTTGCCATACTAATTCTATTCAAGAGCTTATTATAGCATTGGTCCCAACAATGCACTATCAACAAGGCGACACTTCAAGTGCTGATGGCTCTCCAACAGCCTGAGCATGGCCACCCCAAGGAAATGATATGTGCATGGCTTATGGAAATACAACATACGACCATCTAACATCCTACCACCCAGACGAATGTACTGGGGTAAGACCCTTGTAAGGCCTTGTAAGGCTTCCTCTAGCCTGGGCAACCTAAGATAGGATACAAATGCCAAGATACTAATACCAATATTTGTATGCTTGAGAAACCAACCTAAGACAGGCACAGTCCCAAATGTTGGGCTTCCCCGAGGTGGAGCAACCCACTAACACTTGTCCAAAAAATATAAAAAAAGGGTGGATATGTAGAATGATTCAGGGCAGGCCAGGCAGACTCCCAGCCTGCTGACATAAACTGACTAGGACCAGTATTAAGTATACATGTGCAGTGAACATTTCCTGGGACCTAACCTGGGGCAGCTCTCAGACCTTAGCAGCCATCCAGGACCAATGGGAGTGATGAACTTCAGATCATCAGAGGCGTTCAAGACCTACCAGAATGAAGCATGTTAGATGATCAGATAAAGACCTCCCCTAAGCCTGGCAAAAGTATGAGTCTATTCCCTTCTTAAAATAAAGGAGATTGTTGGTTCCACTTTCTCCCAGGGTCTGTGTCATTGACTCTGTCCCTCCTTACCCCCTCCCCTGATGGATCTGCCAATGCCCATCAACATTCTTACAAGACCACAATGTACTAAATCTTAAAATCAACCTGAAACTATCTACTAGATACATAAACTTATGGGGGAACACACACACACACACACACACACACACACACACACACACACACGAATGATGAATGGGTCAAAGAAGAACTTAAGAGAGAAATAAAAGTATTTGGTGAGGTAAATTAACAGGATAATAGAATGCCACAGGGACACCTTAAAAGCAGTCCTAAGAAGGAAGTTTATAGTGTTAAGTCCTTACATTAAAAAAATAATCAGAAAGAGCACAAGTAAATGACAACATTGCAACTCAAGACTCTGTAACAGCAAGAACAAATAATATCCAAATCCAGCAGATGAGATGAAATAACAAAAATCAAAGCAGAAATTAATGAAATAGAAACAAACCAATAGAAAGAATCAATAAATCAAGTCCTAATTCCTTGTAGAGATAAACCGTTGGATGCTGAGGTAGCTTCTCTTAGAACAAATTGAGGGTGGGGTTTTGAAGTTGCTTCTCTTGCTAAAGTAGGAAACACTGAACACCGAAGTCTTGTAACTCCTGTCAGATGGAACACTGGTTAGCAAGCCTGAGAAAGTTAGCTGGGTTAAAGTCTACTGCACTCTCTGTTCTTTCACTTGGAAAACATCTTGCACTCCCTGATTTATGACTGCCACATGACTCCTCTTCAAGTGAAGTATGACCACAAAAATTTAACACGTCTTATGTAACCAACATGCCCCAGATAATTTACATTCATCTTTTATTTGACTGTATTGTTAAAACTCCTTGCCTGTTTGCTTATCTGCATGCAGCTCCCTTCTTCTTTCTATATATAAGCTTGTTGAATCAGACAATAAATGGCTTCTGAAAGAGACAAAAGTCCCAGAGTCTTACTCTGTGCCACCAATCTCACCTCCCAGAGCAGAACTCCAGCACTCTGAGCAAGACCCCCTGCAATTAATAAAAAAGATATACAAACCAATTATACAGATATACAGACCAATTAACAACAAAAAAATAAAAAGAGCAAATTGAAATCAAATGGAAGGGGAGGCATCACAAGAGACATGAAAAGATCTAGAGCATTATAGGAAACCTTTAACAAACTATACTCCATTATATTTGAAAACCCAAAACGTGAATGAAATTCATGCTAATCCAAGAAGAGATGAAGAACTTAAACATCAACATATCAAACATGCCCATATCAAATAAGGAAACTGATAAATACAATCCTTCCCAACTAAAATTAGCCTAGGGCCAGGTGAATTCACAGAATTCAATGACACATTTGAAGAGCCACTCTACTTAAATTATTCAAAAATAAAATAAAATAAAATAAAATAGAGAATACTGAATCTCCATCTATGAAGCCAGTATTATTCTATATCAAAACCAGGTAAAGATACAACCAAAGAAGGAAACTAGAGATCTATATATTTAATGAATATAAGTATAAAAATTCTCAACAAAATACTACCAAACTTCAGACAGAAATATATAGAAAAGATCATCCATCATGATCAAGTCAGGCTTATTCCAGGAATTCAGGGATTTAAGTCAGTAAAAGTTATGAATTTTATAAATGAACTCAAAGACAAAAATTACATGATCATCTCAGCAGATCCTTTGACAAAAACTGACATGCTTTTATGATAAAAATTCTAGAGGGAATTGAACTGAAGGGAAAATACACATTAACATAATTACAGCTATATACAACAAACCACTGGTAACCTACCCATTAAAATCAGGAACCAGATGCAGCTGTTCACTATCTATACTTCTTTTCAATATAGTGCTTGCAACTCTTGAAATAAGACAAGAAAAGAAAATTAAAGGAGTACGAATTTGAAAAGAAAAGGTTAAGTTTTCCCTATTCATAGATGATATGGTATGATACATAAGAGATCCCAAAATTCCATGAGGAAACTCCTAAAAATGATGAACACTCAGCAAAGTGGTAGATAATACCTCAACTTAGAATATAGTTCTATATGCCATATACAGATATACTTCTATATAACAAGCAATTGCTGACATAGAAACACTTCCATTCAAAATAGCTTCCAAAATAAACAAAATAAAATATCTAGTTATAAACTTCATCAAAGACATTAAAGATCTCCATAGTGAACTTTTTTAATCTTTCAAGAAAGAGACTAAAGAACATGCCAGGAGATGGAAGGCCCTTCCTTGCTCATGGATCGGAAGGATTATTATTGTTAAAAGCATTCACATCAAACTCAATCTATAAATTCAATGCTATGCCAGTAAAAGCCCTATGACATTCTTAATAGAAATAGAGAGGAAGGAATCCAAAAATTCATTTGGAATCACAGAATACTTGGGATAGTCAAGAAATCATAAGCATAAAGAGCAATGTTGGGAGATCTATAGCAGATTTCCAATTATACTGCAGAGCTATAGTCATAAAAATGGCATGTTATGGGCACAAAAACAGACACAGATCAATAGAACACAATTGAAGACTCAAACATGAGTGCATGAAATTTCAGCCACATGATATTTGACAAAGGTTCCAAGAACACACAATCTAGGAAAGGTAGCATCTTCAAAAAATGGTGCTGGCAAAACTGGATCTCCATCCATAGAAAAATAATACTAGAATATTATTTTTCACCTTGCACAAAAGTCAACACCAAATGTGTCAAAGACCTCAATCTGAAACCTGAGACCCTAAAACTGCTACAAAAAAACATAAGCAGTACCCCACAGGGTACAGGTATAGGAAAGGACTTTCTAAATCATATATTGTTTGTTCAACAAACAACAAGGGGAATCCATAAAATTACAAAGTTTCTGCATAAAAAAGTAACATCCAAAAAGGTGAAAAGTAAAACCTACAGAGTGAGGAAAAATATCTTCACCAGTGACACATCTGACAAAGAATTAATAACAACAATATATAAAGAATTGAAAAAAGAATCAAGAAAACTAATGACCTAGTTAAAAGATTGTCTATAGATCTGAACAGAGAATTCTCACAAAGAAATAAAGATGGCTAAGAAACACCTTTAAAAGTGTCCAAGATACTTAGTATTCAGAGAAATGCAAATTAAAAGCACTTTAAGACTTCATCTTACCCAATCAGACTGGTGAAGATCAAGAGAACAAATAACACCAAATGCTGGGGAAGATGTGGGTAAAGGTAATGCTCTTTCAGTGCTGGTGGGAGTGGAAACTTGTACAAGCACAGTGGAACATTACCCCATTATTTCATTCAGTCTCCCAATTACAAAGAAAAAAATTTAAGATGTTTCCTAGGCATCTTTATTTGTTCTTTGGAGAACTCTGTTCAGATCTATAGCCCATCTTTTTAAAAAAATATTGAATTTATTTTAATTTTGTTATGAGTATACTGCCTCCATGTATGTAAATGCATCCATATCATGCAATCCTGCAGAGGGGAGAAGAGGACATCATATCCCCTGGAATGTGGATGTTTGTTAGAACCCATGTGGTTGCTGAGATTCAAATCCAGTCCTCTGCCACAGCAGTCAGTGCTCCTAACCACTGAGTCACTCTCCAGCCCCTCATAGTCTATCTTTAAGTTGAGTTTGATGAGGGGACAGAAAGGAGAGATGGAACTTGGGCGCCTAGGAAAGCCAGAAGGAAATGGGTTGGACCAGTAATATCAGGACAAGTGCACATATGGTGTCTGAATAATACTGCATGGGTATCCATACTGGCTGTAAGGCAAGGAGCAGAGTGGCAGATCGCAGAGAACTCTCTTCAAGTGGTTCATCATAGTAGTTCATGAGATTCCCAAAATAATATAGGCTATTGCTAGAGCCCTTGATTGGCTCCCAGAACCTGAAGATAAGTCCCTACTGCTGAAGACAGGACATATTTCAGACACAGGACTTGGAACAAAGGAGCAGCAACTGCCTGGAAATCCTTCTACGTAAAGACTAGCTCTCAGATTTCAGAGGATATTATGTAACTGCTAAGGGAAAAATTAATCAATGCCCTAACCCATTCCTAAAGTTCATTAATCATAATGACTAGCACAGCAAAATATCTCTATTAAGGCTGTAGTGACACTGTTACCTAGGGATAAATAAATACCTATCTAATTGGACTTAAAGCCCTCTCAATAGAAGTGAACTGAATGAGTGGCACTGTAAACACAGCCAATGTATATGGCTGGAATGGTAATAGATCCTAAAGAAAACAATATCTCTGTTCTATCTGTAGACAAAGGAAAATTTCTTACCTTATGCTAAATATGGATCCTTGTAAATATGTAGATCACACACCACTTATCAAAGAAGATTCTTTTTGCAACAGAGGGAGATGTTACAGAGCTCTACAACCGGTCACACACAAAAAATACATGTCTGAGAGATACCTAGTCAACATATACAGTGGAATACCTAAGGCTTATGCTACATAGCAGAACAGGCGACAGAGTACAAGTGCAAGCCTCAACTCTCACCATTCAAGAATAGCAAAAACTGATGCACACAGAAGGCCACAATTGGCCAGGTTTTAGAGAATAGGAGACTTCAGATAGTGTATCCCTGGATATTACTCATATATTAAACATCACCCACACATGGCTCAAGGAGCTTGGGAAGAAAAGGGTGGAAAGATTGTAAGAGCGAAGGTTGGTCTTTGGATACAGAGAAACAGATGCATTCAGGTCAGTGGAAGCTTTCACATGTGAATTTGAAGAAATGGTGGCAATCAGGTCAAGACCCATGGCAACTCAATCAGGTCGGGGCTCAGAGTGGAGTGAGGGACATCGGCAGTAGGCCAACCCTAGCCTGAGAACTGTTGGAGACTGGATAAGGGAGAAGAGACCTTACTTATGTTCTCTAGATAGATTGACTAGGCTCTGCTGGATAATCTTTTACTGAATGACATTTGAATACAAATGTTTGACAAGAGAGGACTTAACATGTATGGCAGAATACATGAAGTTCAGGGAGAAGGGAGGCAGGGAGACATGTGTGGGAGCATGGATGAGGGAAGGGGTCTAAATTTGGCACATGTTCATTTATCAATCTCTCTTGGGAATCTCAAAGATTGAAAACTCTATAAACTCTATAAGGCAACTATAGCTTAAGCAACTGATTAAGAATAAAATATAAAAATTATGTGAAAGGAAATATTTTTCACAGTTTTATAAAATAAAGCATGTAAAAGCCTTTTCCCATTTTAAAAGTACGTCATCCCTCTGGATGCCTTTTGATGGGAAGCCTTCAACTTTCCTAGGTAACCAATGTGTTGATGTTGGGTCAGGTTCTAACAAATGGATGCCCTTCTAATACATCATGTATAGTAATTGCCATTTAGCCCACTCAGCTTCAAGGCAATAAATAATATTTTCAACAAATGTTGCCAACATGGAATGTTTTATTTTTCTAAAATAAATAAAATATTGTACTGTTCGAATTTACACATCTTCACAAGTAACGTGATTTAACACACAGACTCAACGGATAAGCTAAGTCTACTGCATTTACTTTAGTTTGTTTATTCAGAAACCTAGCAAAACAGTCATTTTCCAATAGCATCGAAATTTCTCTCTTCAGAGTACTACTCATAAATTCCCTGGAAAATGGTATTT
Organism: Eospalax fontanierii; assembly: GCA_035773235.1. NCBI lineage: Eukaryota > Metazoa > Chordata > Mammalia > Rodentia > Spalacidae > Eospalax > Eospalax fontanierii. The sequence goes on along the minus strand of JAJHUQ010000048.1, from coordinate 1,636,808 downwards.
AGCAGTATTCCAGAAAAATCCTTATTTAATAAGCAATCCATATGGCAGTTGCCTGGGAGCAAATGTTCTGAGAAAATCAGAATATACCCCAGCTATTCTACAACAATTCACCAAATATTGAAGCTGGAGGAAAATTTACTGAGCTTGGTGTTTGCCTTCGAACCATACATAATTTCTTTATATTAACTAGACTATGAAGGAAATCATCGTAAGACAAAGATGATTAAAATATATTTTGTTCATTCTGTTTTTCCATTGTGCATGATATAGAAGGCTATATTTAATATTAGACAGAAAAATATTTACTTGAAATTAAAACAAAAAGTAATTCTCTGTTTTTTGCCAATTATCAATTAAAATTTTATATAAATATGACATATCACATTATGATACTTTGACTAATATATCTTTCTTCAAAATAAAATAAGACAAACTTATTAAATACTTACATAATAGATATTAAGAAGGTAACTTATTAATTCAGACTGTGAAATTACTCAATTATGAGGCATTATTTTATAATTAATGTTCAGAAAGTGAAATTAAAGTATTGGCTTTTAGGTTATCTACACAAATCCAGGCAGATAATAAATCATACATACCTTTGTTATTTGTTTATTTTCTGTATTCTTTTTTCTTCCCTAAATGTTATGACTAATATTATTCAGCTGTTTTAATGATCAATTTTAGTCTACAGAGCTGTAGGTTAAGATTATCTTTCTTATTTATTACACATTGTTTAGCACATACTAAACATGGTAACATTCTAAATTCTCCTTTTACTGTATATTATAAATTTTGGTAAGCTGCGTTTTTATTTTAAATAAATATTTTTAGCAATCCTGCTTAACTCATGAATTTTAGCAACATCTCGAATACTAAAAAAATTCATATTTTCTGGGTAGAATTTAATGAATAATTTCCAGCTTAATGTCATTATAGTATTAGAACATTTTGTATGATTACAGTTTTTTTATTTATTGGTATTTTATGGCTGAGAATTTGGACCAATTTGATGGCTATTCCATGGTAGTAGGAAGGCATGGTTAATGTACTACTGTAGTTGTCAGATTCTTTAGTTTGACTGCAAGTTGAATCTTTATCTTATGATGTTCATGTGTGTTTCTCTTTTGTAAATTGTTTATTTACTGACGTACATGGTTTCATGTATACCAGACTATCCTGCAACTCACTATGTAGAAGAAGATGACTGAATTTTTCATTCTCCCACTTCTATCACTCAACTACCAGAATTAGAGGTGTTCACTACCAAACTCAGGCTTTCTATATGTTAGAAGAGCATATAGGTCTCTAGTTCAGTCACATGTGTTTCTGACTATTCCACTCTTACCTAATTGGAAAGGCTACAGGAATCTGGAGCATAGTAATTTCTTTATTCCACAACTGGTAAAAGTTTGTTGAAGCCTTGTCTCTTACTGAAAGCCTCTTTTTTAGAAAACAGAATGGGTATATTTCACATTGATTACTTTTCTCCTTTTTTTGTCATGAAGAATTCTGATTCTCATGCAGATTATGGTATTAATTTCATTTGCTTTTAGCCAATTAATTGAAGATGTCAACCATATCCACAAAATCCCTTTTTACTGTCAATGAAATTAGTGTATAACAGAATAACTATATATTATAATACTGAAAAGTAACCTCTTAAAACTGTCACAAAGACTTGTACACTTTAGATTATGAATGTGTGATAATGATTGTAGTTTCACCAAAATGATTTATTTTTAATATTGTTCCAATTCATATTTTAGAATTTCTGTGCCAAAACTAAGAAAAACCTACAATAGCTAAGAAAATTGTGAAACAGAGAGCAAATTTATGGTATCTTATTTGATGAGTGAAGTTGAAGAACTTTTAAAAATATCGACATACAATGGCATTGTTGATTAAGAAATGTTATGAGAATGTAGACTCATTTAGTACTGATCATTTCAAAAATATAATTTGTTCTAATCTATTAATGAACACTATCTAGCAGATATTTTTCTTTGTTTAGTTCATCAATATTCTATATTTTGGTATACAGACTATTTGGCTTTATTGGTTTACTTAGCTCCAAAGTATTTTTAATGATATTATAAAAGAATACTATTTTCAATTTCATTTTTGAACAGTCTGTTATTAGTATGTATAAATACTATTTATTTTTCTGTATTTTCTGTTCATTTTTCAACTTCACTAAATTATTTACCAGTTCCAGTGTTCACAGAATTTTTATAACCTGCCATCAACTGTAATCAACATGATCCTGTCAGAGCCTTCCTATATAGAACACCAGTAAGACAGAACATGAGCAGAAACTCACCATGGCATATCAGAGTAAAACCATTAAATATACAGAACAAAAATGTGGTACTGAAAGCTACTAGTGAAAAACGAGTTACATATAAAATAAAACCCATCAGAGTTACATCAGATGTTTCAATGCAAATATGAAATCCAGAAGGGCCTGGACCAAAGTATTCCCACTTCTAAATGACCATGGGTGCTAATCCCAAATACTTTATTTGGCAAAACAATCTATCATAGTTGAAGGAGAATGGAAAATTTTCCATGATACTAATTGGCTGAGATAATATATATCCACAAAGCCCATCCTACAGACAGTACTTGAAGTAATATAAAAAAATGAATGTACCCAAGAGGTCATATAAAGAAAACAAAGAGAGGTATAATAAATAATAATAAAGGAAGGTATAATAACAGAAACACAATAAAGGACCAAGAAAACAAATTATTATAACATCACCAATACACACATTTCATTAATAACTCTAAATGTCAATGGCCTGAAGTCCTCTTTCAAGACACAGGCCACTTGAATTGATTAAGAAAGAAATTAGTCATTTTGTTGTCTTCAAGAAACTCATTTCAACTTAAAGTATAGGCACTATCTTAGGGTAAAAGGATGGAAACAAATACTCCATATAAAAACAAGCAAAATTTTCAATTCTAATATCTCACAAAATAGACTTCATACTAAAACCAGTAAGAAGAGATAAAGAGGGTCACTTCATTCTTATCAATAGAGCAGTTGACCAAAAAGATATTATAATTACCAAACCCTGCTGTACCAAATTTCATAAAAACAGTCCCATAGGAGTATAAAACACAGATTAGCCACAACTTAGTAATAATAAATGACTTCAGTACTCATTATCTCCAATTGATAGATCAACTGGACAAAGAGTAGAAGAGACAGGTGAACTAAATGATATCTTACAGGGACTGGAGAGATGATTCAATAGTTAAGAGCACTGACTGCTGTTGAAGAGGACCTGGGTTTGATCCTCAGCACCCACTTGGTGGCTAACAACTGTCTGTATCTCCAGTTCCAAGAGATCTGATGCCTTCTTCTGAACTCTGTGGGTATTCTATGACATGGGTGTATATATATATATATATATATATATATATATATATATATATATATACTGAAAGAAAAGGACATGTTACATCAAATAGACCTAACAGACATGTACAGAATATTGTACCAAAGAATACACTTCCTACTCAGCAGCCTGTGCTAAGGTTGATCACAGATTGGGAAACAAAACAAATGTCAACAAATACAAACAAAATTGGAACTAATTCCATGAATTCTATCAAACCATAATGAAATAAAGCTTATAATTACCAGAAAATAAGTGCTAGTAGCTTAAACTCATGGAGATCAAATAGCACATTCCTGAGTAATCAATGAGTCAAAGAAGAGATTTTAAAAAGAAAAAGTGAAAGTATTCCTGACAGTAAAAGACAAAATCCCTGGGGAACTTTAAAGGCAGTTCTAAGAGAAAAGTTCATAGCTCTCTTTAAAAAATCAGGGCAAAAATTAATGAAAAAAAAGATAAAAAAATACAAAAATATCAGTGAGTCTAAGAATCTTTGCAAAGGTAGGCAAGATAGACAGTTAACCAAAAAAATTGCTAGATCACTGCTAGGTTAGAGACAGTTAATCTTTTTTTAATCTTTTTTGAGAAAGTGCTTCCTTAGAGCCCCAGTTGTCCTGGAAGTCCCTATGTAGAGCAGCCTGGCTTGAATATACAGAGATCTACCTGTGTCGGCTTCCTGAGTGCTAGAATTAAAGATGTCTACCACCACACACCACTGAGAGAGTTAATCTTAAACACAGTGACTCTAAATAACTTGACTAGGTTTCAGTCAATCAACTCATATCAAGGGACTCAACATATATGACATAATGCATGAAATCCAGTGTGGGAGATGTTGCACATAGAAGAGATAAGTTGAAATATTGTCGAAATTCATGAAATTCACACAAAAAAATTTAAAAATTCAAAAATCAATTAAAAAAATAAGAGCTGTTCTATCACCAACAACTTCATATTTTGAAAAATAATGTTCATTTAATAAGAAAATGGTTAGCTTTTATGAATTTTTTTTTCTACTTTATGGCCTCTATACAATACCCTTTAGGGGACTGGAGAGATAAATCAACAGTTAAAAGCATTTTTTTGCCCTTGTAGAGAACGAAGACTCAATTCCCAGCACTTATTGATACCCAGCAGTTATCTGCTCTGACACCCTCTTCTATCTTCCACAGGCACTGCCCAACTTGGATGCACCTGCTGCAGACAGGCAATACACTCATACATGTAAACTAAAAATAAAATATATATGCATGCGTGTATAATTTATTCCTCATTGGTGGTAATTCTGGAGAAGCTATATCATGAAAAGATTTTCTGATAAGCTTCTTCAATTACCAATTTATCAAATTTTGTAGAGAAAGTTTTCAACAGTTTAGCAGCAGTATACATCGTAAATCCTTGTAAGAGGGTTAGCATATTTGGGATTACCCCTATGATCAAGCAGTCTGAATAAGTGTTTACAATTTGAATTGCATCTAAAATAGGTTTATTCAGATTGGAATACAAATGAGCCACAGTTTCAACAGCATTTTTTTATTTAGCAAATTGGTGCTCTTTTATTGTTTAAAATTTTCATGCATGAGTACAGAATTTGCATTGTTTTCATCTCTTCCTAATAACCCCCCAATTCTTCTCATGCCCCTGCTCTTCCTCTCAATGTCTTGTTCATTTCTTTATTATTGTTATATATACTCACGTATATTTATAAATATATATTTAAATATAATCCACTGACTCTACTTAGTGCACTTCCTGGAGTATCTGCTTTTAGGATTGTCCACTTGAAGTTAAATAACTTTTCAGGAACCTAGGTCCTGAACAAAACTGATAGGAGACCATATTAAGAGTATGGTCAGGATTTTCAAAGTTTCCATTCACATACATCACCTTATATAAATCTTATTTATAAGCATGGTCTACTTACTAAATAAATTCTGAAAACAAACCTAATTCACACAAAAAATACCCTATTACTCTTATTGTTGAGAAACTGCATAGGAAAAGCAGTCATAATCTATTAACTTGATAATGAAAGTCTGATGTAATTTTCCATGACACTTTCATGATCTTTCCTTCCAGGTTATTCATGCATAATGTTTCATGAGATTATAAGCACTGAAAGAATTTGGGAAACAATTTTCTAAAGTTCAAGTAGCTGTTTGAAATATTTGTTTTCACTGGTAAAGTGGCACATGCCTTCAATCTCAGTCCTTTGATATTCTAAAAATTCAAACACTGTATCAAGTCGAGACTTCTTTTTCCTCCTCTTAGAAATGCTTTGAATTTTCCTATATTTAGCATGACCTTGGCTATAAATGATATTGATGATTATTCTCTCCCACCCTCGTCTCTCTAGAGCTCTTTTCGTGAAGGAATGTTGTGGTTTCTGAAAATCCTTCTCTCTATAAACAGTCTTCTGTATTTGAGTCTATTTATATGATGGATAACATTGTTGATTTGTGTATATTGAGCCTAACCTGAATCTCTGGAGTAAAGCCAAGTGATCATAATGAATATATTTTTGATATGATATTGAATTGTTAGTAAATATCTTAATGAGAATTTTTCATCCATTTTCACCAGGAATATTGAACTATAATTTAATTTTTTTGACCTGTGTTTATCTGCTTTTGGAATCAGGGTAATGCTGTCTTCATAAAGAGATTTGGAAACATTTTTTCCTTTTCTATTTTATGGTGTTAGTTCTCCTTTCAGGTCTCGTAAAATTTTCCTCAATGCATAAATCCAGTTCTGGGCTTTTAGAGTTGGGACATTATTATTACTGTTATTATTATTATTATTATTATTATTACTGCTTTAATTTTATTATCAGTTATAATTCTGCTTAACTTCATTTAATTCTAGCAATGTCTCTCTTTTCATTCCAAATTTTATTAATATGGACTTTCATATTAATAGTGAGTTGAGCTTAAGGGTTTGTCAATAATTTTTATTTTCCCAAAGAACCCATTCTTCATTTAATCTTTGAAGTGTTATGTTATACTTTGTTTCTAATGTCTGATCTAGCTTTGTTATTGTGGTAATGATGCTACTGTGATTTGAATTATGAGGCATTTTATCCTAACATTCTTTCTTTACATATTTGATATGTAGAATTTAATAATGAATTCATTATATTTTTGTGGATCTGACAAATACCTTAGTCTCTTCTCAGAAACCTGTTCAAACTTTTCCATACTCGTCAGTTACAGTACTATATTGTCTATTTCATATAGGTGATATTATGTTCCATTTTTCATAACTTTCTATTGTTTTAATTTTATATTTTCAGAGTAATGTACTCATTTTGATTTATTTCATAAGCTTTGTGAATTGTCTTGTATTTTCTATTGCATTCAAAGACGGTCAGTCTGTGTTATTGCATCTGCTCTGCCATATGTAAGATAATTTTGTTGCTCTTTTTCTAATTTCTTGAGGGATAAAATGAGATTATAGGTTTGAGATATATTTGTTTGCTTTCAATAAATAAATAAAGATAGGATCTTATTTTGTATGTTGTCTTGGAATTTATTAGTTATCCCATGATGACTCCAAGCTTTGATTCCTAAATTCTGGGATTATAAATATGAAGAGCTATGAAATCTGTTCCAATTTCTTGAGAGGACTGCTATGATATTATTTCATAAACTATAAACTGTGTAACAAAGGACAAATTTGACCCATAAAAGCAAAGAATGACATGAGCAGGGATCCTCAAAGAGGTGGTAGAACAAAGAAATGTAAAAGGGACAAGAAGTTAACAAGGATTTGCAACTTAACAGTATTATGAAGAGTAAGAAAAAGATATTTCAGTTTCTGGATAAAGACACCACATGCTTGAGTTATAGAACTTCTGGTACTGACATGGAATCTTTATCCTTAGTGGTTGACTACTTAGTGCTGGAAGATGCCATACATGTCTGCAGAGAACCTAGTATCAAATTAACTCCTTAATAACTTACTTTTTATAATCATAGATTTGTGCATTTCTCAACTTTAATTGAAGAAACCTTTTTTTAATAGATATGTTTAACACAGATATCCACAACTTGTCAAAGAGAATAAGAAACTGTAGAATGCTTTATCCCTAGTGGGATACCTATATCACACAGTCTTTCCAAGGCTCAGAAATCATTTTTGTATGGGAGTGCAAAGATTATTTTTTTTAAAAAAAGAGGTGGTGGATGAACTTTAAAAAAAAAAAGCATGTTTTCCAGGAGCAACAGGCAAGTTTGCACATATATACTCAGAGAAGTTGTGACAACATTCACAAGACCTATACAAGCTCAAGACAAAAAGAAATCCAACATCGAAGAGAGATACAGAGAAGATGCAAGGAGCTGTTGGCAATGGATAGCTTCTGGGAGAAAAAAAAAAACAGTTTTATTTCTCGATGTGACCGCTAGTAAGTTGAATATGCTCGACATGTCCCAATACACAAGAATATTTGTGCAGCACAAATAGTATTCACTGAACTTTTTATAAAGGGGTGAATAAGAAAGTGGGGGTGTCCCAGGAAGGAATTAGTAAGGAACAAATAAAATAAATATGCAGAATGGTACAACCATTATTTAAATCAGTGTGGGAGTTCCTCAAATGCTACATCTTCCACATGATCTAAACATATCATTCCTGGGCATTTACCCAAAGGACCCTGTATTCTACTGTAGAGAAACCTATTTATGAATGTTCATGGTTGTCTATTCACGATAGCCAAGTAATGGAAACAACATAGCTATCCATCAGCTGATAAATGGACAATGAAAGTATATTTGCCCAATAGAATTTTATTCAACTGTTAAATTATTAAATTTGTGGGTAAATGGATAGAACTGGAAATAATCATCCTACATGAGGAAACACAAAACCAAAAAGAGAAACATCACAACGTCTTTTTCATAAGTGAATGAATGCTAGCATTCAATCTTTAGATATGTTTCACCTAGAAAATTCTTGGAGATCATGAAAATGTTAGGATGGCTTGTGGGTATTTCACAGGAAGGGACATAGAATGGAATGATGTAAATGGGAAAGAAGATTAATGGATATGATAGGTTTAATAGGTGGAAGACTAGAGCATAAAAGGAACTAAGAGCAGGGATAACTAACAGGAAAGGCCTTTATAAAGAGTCATATGGAAACCTACTTTAGAAGTTTCTTTAAATATATTCATATACAACATTAAAAGAGTTTAAAAGTAGCTATATATTATAGGGGTTCAGTGTCTGCACTAGGCAAATTAAAAACTCAACATTAGGAAAGACTTCTTTATAAGTTTTTTTTTCTTTTTTTTTTTTTACCAGAGAGATCCTAGATACCCTCAAACAATACTAGCTATTGCCATTACATTTGGTTATCCACCAGAACCAGAACTAAGCTATAACACCCTTTTGGTAAAGACACTATATATACAAGTTGCAGAAAAATAAGAGAGATCAAGGTGGTACTGACCTTGAAGCTACATGTTTGCTGGCAAGTTTTCATGGTATTAAATGTATTATGCATGTTACTGACAGAAAAAGTAATAATCAGCCTTCACCAGCTGTGAACTCTCTGACCTACAAAAACTACAGGCATAACAAAATATGCCCAGTGCCCCAGTAGTGTCATGGGTATTATGCAAGTAAACAAGCAACGTTTAATTGAAACTAAGGCCTGCTTTATAATAGGGATTCCATATATGATGCTGTTATCAGAGCCAAGAACATGTAATTAGACATGACACAAGTCATAAGGAACAATCTACTTCTATCATTTTGCTAGACATAGTATTAAACTGACTCCTAATGATTAGTGTTACACCTATAAATTAGTGCATCTATAAACTCTACCCAGAGAACTTTCTTCTGGCAGCATATAGTGATTAACACAGAGATACATATATGGTCAATGTGCAGAGAATAAGAGCCTTCAGATGACTCAGCTTTAAATGGGATACCTATATCACACCCTCTGCTCCCAAGGCTCAGGGAACATTGCAGAAGGGGAGCAGAAAGGTTATTTAAATTGTAGGTGGTTGATGAATATAAGAAAAACAATGTTTTGGGGGCAGCACAAAGTTGTTGCCCAGTGAACCCCCAGCACTTATGACAGCATGCACAGACCTGTACAAACCCAATCTAGTCAGGGTCCCAGCATGGATGGAGTATGTAGTGAGAAGGACCTCATCCCACCTAAGGATCTATTGACTACTGATAGCAGCTGGGAGAGGAAGAGTCCGTTTTCCTACTGGTATGCCATCGGATAGGTTGACCAAGACTCAATAAACTTTTTTTAAATTTAAGTCAAATAACAATAGAGGATTTAAAGGAGGTAGAAGATATAAATGAACGACATGGAAGGTGTCTAAATATGATCAAAATTCTATGAAATTCTCCAAAAAATAATAAAAATATTTTCAATGGCATACATATTAGTAAGGAATTTTTTAATAGAATTTTGAAAAGTCAGGAAATAGGGAAAATAATCAAGAAATGTGTCTTTATGAAAATGAAAATCTCTGTACAGTGAAGGAAAAGCTGCCAATGTAGTGAAAAAGCAAGCACAAAATGGGAGAAAAATCATTTAAAGCTATACATCTAACAGAGGATTAGTGTGTGAAAGGAAGAACAAAAAAAAACAAACATCAAGAAAACAAAAACTCCAGTAAAAATGGGCTATTGACCTGAACAGTGATATTTCTGAGCAGGCTAAGGTGATTACTGCCAGGTTTGAGCTAAGTTTTGCTCCATCGAATCCACATTGGGGGAAAGATTGTCCTCTGACCTCCACACACCACCACAGCTTACATAAGACAACTACACACACACACACACAAACACACACACACACACACAATAAGTAAATGCAAGCAAAAACTTAATCTACAAGAAGAAAGGCGAATGACATTTTTAAAATTAGCTTTTTTAAAAAAATAGTAGCCATCAGGAAAATACACATGTAAAAACTATTTTGTGATTCTACCTTAACACCAGTCAGAATGGCAATTAAGAAAACAAATAATGTGAAGAAATGAGAACAGTAATTTATTGTTGGTAGTAGTACAGCCTCTATGGGAATCTGTGGAGGTTATTTTTAAAAATCTAGAGATTTACCCAATTATGTATTTCTTCGATATAAACCTCAAGTATTCTACATCCTACAACAGAGATACTTAATCATCTAAGTTCATTGCTGCTCTATTCAAATTAGTCCGCAAATGGAAACAATTTAGATGTTTCTCAACTGATAAATGCATAATAAAAAAAATATGGCACACATATACAACGGAGTTTTATTCAGCTGTAAAAACTGCAATTTTGAGATTTCCAGGAAAATATAAGGACCTGGGAAATTTGCTAGTTAAAGTACTCTGAGGAAAGAAATACAGTTGTCATATTTTCTATATTGTTTACGAGTTCTGGTTTTGCATTTTTAGATTTCCATGTTTAATTTGAACTATCTATATAGGTCATTAAGCTATAGACTGTGATAAGGAAGGAAAGGAAAAGAGGTTTTAATGAGAGGAGATAATAATAGAACACTTGTAGTATGAAAGAAGAGGGTTGGGAAACTGATAGCTAAAAGGTTATGCAGAAATGAAAGTAGGGAAATGAAAAATTGTTCCAGAGGCTCACTACTCTGAAAGCTAATATAAAATTAACTTCTCTGATCAAGTTTGAGAGCAACCCAAATCTATATGCAACAGCATAAATATTTAGAAGGCAGTTTGAACATGACACTTTAACAAAACAATCAGACTCATTCCCTTAAAAGTAGCAGCTATAGCTACTCCCTATATATAAGGAGGCCTAATTTGATTAGCATTTCCATAGTCTATCTGTTTCACAAGTAATGTCCCTGCTTCCCAATCTATTATAACTCTGCCAACAGTCTGCAATAAGAGACAGACCTGTTTCATCACAAATCAGGACTCGAATTTTTGAGAATTCTCAGTCTTTTCCCCTGCAGTTGGCAAAAGTTCCCAAGCCTGGATAGCAACATTAATCTGTTGAGGTACATGAAGTGGAGAGTAGCTTATTTAATTGATGTTAATTACACTATGATATCCAAATCCAGTTAGTGCACCAGTAGTAATGACTTCTAAATTGTTGTTCTAATAGCACTTTGCCTGTTCCACCATTCAACATATTCACATTTCCGTAATAAAAGATCTCTGGAGAGAAAAACTGCCACCAAATGGAGGGAGGCAAAACATCAGCGCCAAGCAAATCTAATAAAGTGAACAGTGCCATAAACCATAATAAGTTACTACTTGTTTTAATTGTTTTGTAATTTTGAAGGAACACGTGATAGAATATGTGAACAGCAGAGGAGCCACAAGTTTCATTAAGGATCCACAAAGTTCTAAATTCCTTAGAGGGGACAACAGGCAATCTGATCTTGTTCAAGTCTTATCAAGTAGTCACTCCCTAGACTAAGGGAGACTGTAGAGCCAACCTTTCTTCTTTAGTACCTTGAAATATTTGCTTGTACAACCTGAAAAGATAATCATAAAGAGGGTCATCAATCACCCCCAAGGACAATAGACCATTAGTATCAAGTTAATTCTTGCAGCTCTGTTCAACAGAGTTCCTATAAAAGTGCTCTCTGTCCTTCCCTTGGATGCCGATGCCTTCTTGTACTCAGAAGGTTTGGCCCTTTGTTGTCTTCTCCTATCAAACAGATATATTCCTTGCCTGTTGCATGTCTGACTCTGGTTCTTATTTCTTAATTCTAAACTCTATTCCTTTTCTTCTCTCCTAAAATCTAACAAAAAAGTTCATAAACTCTTTGCTGCTGTCCTTGAGCAACAAGAAAAGTTGAAAAAATCTTCCCTATCCTCCTGAGTCTTTAGCAGGGCTTCCCGAAAAAGATGAAAGAACAGAAGATCCTAAAGATCTTTTAGGATCCCTCGAAGATCCTAAAAGAGCTTATTACCTGTAAAGTACTGAGCCTGTCTTTGGTTACTAAAACTGAAAGTCAGTGGCAGTGGATGCCAAATTGAAATGTTCTAATTTTTGACTGCTCCTTCAAAATGAGAGAGGTCATCCTCATCCTACGAATGCACAGCAAGTGAAAACAACTCAAAAAACTTCTCTGTTTTATCAATTTTTTTTGTCCTTTTATGGAGGAATAGGGAAAGAATATCTTTACATGCAGGGGAGGCAGAGTTAGAATAATGGTGAATTTTATTAAGCTAGTCAGCATCATGGTGAGGATCAAAATAATAAGGAATGAGATCCCATAGAGCAAAAGTGTCAGGACTCTACACTTCTGGCTTCTAGATCCCACACCCCTTATTCATCTTTTAATTCTGCATGTACTTTTCTCCAAATTCCCAAGTCAACAGTTTCTTCTGTAGAAAACCAGAGAAAGATCTCCTGTACAAAACCTAAAAGCATTCCTGACAAAATAGACTTCAAACTAAAACTAATCAGAACAGATAGAGTAACTGCATTCTGATCAATTAACCAAAATATTATAATCATAAACTATACGCACCAAACTCTGTTGCACCCAACCAATAAAAACAGTACTACAGGACTTTAAAGAACAAATCTCAATTCTCTAATAGTAGGGGAGGTAAATGACTCAACTGTCTGCATTAAAATGGTCACCTAGATAGAAAGTAAACAGAGAGATACCTGAATTAAAGCCATTCATCATCAAATGGTTCCAACAGACATCTACTGAATATTCAGAACTAAGTAATACACATTGTATTCAGCACCCCATAGAACATTCTCCAAAACAGACCACATACAGGGGTACAAAAGAAATCTCAACGAATACAAAAAAAATTTAAAGAATTCTATGCATTATATAGATCACAATGCAATAAAAGCTTAAAATCAAGACCACCAAAAGCCCTAGTAACTTCATGAACTCATGAAAACTAAATAATACACTCCTGAATGACAACTGGGTCAAAGGAGAAATTAAGAAAGAAATAAAAGTATTCCTGAAATTCAATGAAAAGGCCAGTACACCCCAATAATTTATCTGGGATACATTAGAAACAGTCCTTAGATGGAAGTTTATAGCTCTATAAAAGTTAGAAAGAGCACAAATAAATGATTTGCCATTGTAACTCAAGAATCTTGAAAACCAACAACAAATGAAACCCAAATCCAGAAGACAGGGTGACAACATCTTCAGCGAATGGTGCTGGCAAAACTGGATCTCCACCTGGCTGTGTTTTTTTTGCATATAGCTTTAATAATGTTGTGATACATCCCCTCCAGTCCAATTCCCATTACAATAATGAAACTAGTCAGTTAACTTTCACCTTGTACAAACGTCATCTCCAATTGGATCAAGAACCTCATTTTGTGAACAAAAGTCACAAAATGTCATAAATGGTTAAAGCATATAGATTAAGAATCTGAAGAGTGTGGGTCTCCAGGCAGGACTACTGCATTGTTTCATTTGCTCAGGGCTCAGAGACCACTGAGGAAGAGGGGGCAGAAAGATTGTGTGAGCCATTGATGAGCTGTGTGAGCCATTGAGGAGCTGTGTGACCATATGGAAATACAATCCTACAAGCTCCTGGGACCCTGCTCAGATGAACCTATAGGGATGGTTCCGGCATGCTCAAGATCCATGCAAACCCAAGCAGACAAAAACCCATTATGAAACTGGAAAAATGGGTAGCAGAACCCAACCTTTGCTGAAGAAATATTGGCAACTTATACTGTTGTTTGAGGATGAGCTAGTCTCCCTAAAGTGAGGGACTGTGGGTAGACTGACTTGAACTAAGTGAATGAACTTGCACTGAGGTTACTTGGTGACCCTAATGACACAATAGACCTTAACACAGATGAAAAAATGTATGGATTCCAGTAGGAGTCTTTGGGGAGTCATGCTAGTAGGGAAAGGTACATAAAGATGCATAAGATTGATTGAGAGATTATGAGTGAAACACACATAAATATATATAAATAAATACTTTTTTAAATGAAAAAGCAATCTTAAAACTAATATGTAAAACAAAAGACCCTCAAGAGTCAAACTAATCCTGAGAAAAGACAGTACTACAAACACTAAACATTTGATTTCAAATAGTGCTATATATTTAAAGAAACAATTGTTTAAGAATCCCTAAAATGTCCCATAGACATGACGTATGGCACTTTTTGTTTTGCTTTTCTAGTTAATTTACTTTTTCCTAATGGATTGCCTTTCTGAAGGGAAGTAACATCTCTTAATAGTTTATTCTTAATAACTATGGAGGCTAGTAGATATTGACACCTAGTAGATATGCAATAAATAGTTGACAAGGAATAAATAGAATTTTGCACTAAGGATCTTGTCATCAGTGAGTTGAGTGAAAGGAGCAGTCAAGGAGAAAATAACACTACCTGGTGAAGGGTGGTAATAATTTATTTTTATGATTCAAATTGTTATGTCCTTGGGCCAACTTCTAGTCATTAAATGCCTATATTGAGGGATTTTCAGAGAGGGCTCAGTGGTTAAGAGTGCTAGCTGCCCTTTCAGAGGACCTGGATTCAAATTCCAGCACCCACATGGTGGATAACAATCATCTGTAATTCCAGTTCTAGGAGATCCAGTGTCTTTTACTGACTCTACGGGCATTGCACGACATGGATACATTATACACATGCAAGCAATCACTCATATACATAAAATAAAAATAGTAAAATATTTTAAATGTTTGTGTTGATATGAATACTTGTGAGAAGAATGTGGGAAAGATAAAAAAATATTTTGATTAATCTCATTATCAATGCATAAGCCATTGTGTACTTAGTACTAAAAGAAAAATATCAAGGAAAAGCTTTATCTTTCAAAACAGATTTTTCATGCATTCATTCTTAAGCATAATTATCATAATTGTCTTGATGAAAGCAATTTGTTTTTAAGAAGAACCAGTATTAATTAGTATTTATGGGCATAGTCTTCCTTCCTGTTTGTTCTAATTTTCCAAAACTGCAAGCAAAAAAAAGTCATTTCATTTTATTAAATCAGAACAACACAATTCTGACATTAAGAACTGTATTAGCAAATTGTGCTAATTAGAAAAACACAGCAAATACAATGCCCTTCCATTCTCATCAGTGGCTTTAAAATCCTATAATGGTAGAGTAAGAAATGTAGTAAGAAATGATGTGGGTATCACATTTTCCATACATTCATTTTCACCTACTCTGCCTTTTGAAGAAAACATACAGAATGCTTGAGGTCTATACATTAATGCTTCCTAAAGCATAATCGTTATCAAAGATGATTATATGCTTTAAAAAGTAACATGCCTTTCTTCATCAGTTATTTCTCCATTTGGGAAGCTAGCCAAGTTGTGAAGACACAAAGCACTTTAGGAAGCCATTCATTTTTAATACACAAGGCAGCAACTGATCAAATGCTGCACAAAGAAAAGTGTTAAGGTTCCTTATGATTAAATGTACCACCCACAGTAAAAGGAAATATTAATATGACAATGACCATGACGCACACAGTGCCTCATTGAAAACATTTCAATGGACAAAAGTCCTGTGTAAGAATAAATGTTGACAATCACAAAAATAATTCAAATTTCAAAAAAGATTTCAAATATATTTATTCATATCTTTCTAGAGGGATAACCTCTTAAAATGTGGTAATTGAAGACGTAAAAAATTCATTTTTTTGTTGTCTGAAAGAAACTTTGCCTCACCTTCAAGAAGAGGGACACAAAATGAAAGAATGTGGAAAAAGTATTCCATGGAAATATCACTAAGAAGCAAGCAGGTTTGCAATTCTAACATATGGAAAAAATACACTTTAAATTAAAAGTAATCAGAAGAGATAAAAGTTCACTTCATTCTGATCAAAAGAAAAATTAACTAAGAATATATTATAAGCATGAGCATATATATACATCAAAATTTGGTACACTCCATTTTTTAAAAATTGGGCTTTTGTAATTTTATACAATTCTCAATCAAGTCCAGATCCTTTCCCAATCTGTGCCCCGCCAAGCTCCCCATCAGAAATCACATGCTCTGCCATATACCACAAGTCCCATTCAATCAAGAACCTACACCCTCATTGCAAACACATCCAGTGATGTCTAGTCAGCCTATTCAGAGATTCCAAGTAATGAATATTTTCTCCCACATACTAGCAACCACTCTACAACATTTCTAATCTAAGACCACCCCACCACCCATTTCTCTCAACCCCTATGGGTCTTTGTTTAATGAGTTGTCATGGGTCCTGTGCTCAGTGCCATCACTGCCACAAGCTGAAGTATGCAAACTTCCAGTATCTGCAAAGCCTCTGCTCCCCTGTGTTTATGAACCTGCTCTGGCTCTTACAATCTTTCTGGCCCCTTTTCCACACAGTTCCTGAGCCACTGATGGGTGAGGTTCAATATAGAGTCCTAAGCAGGGATATATATTCTACAGTCTCTTATTCTTTAAATCTGGGCCAATTGTGGGCCCTTGTGTGCATTATACTCTTGTATAAGGAAGATTCACTAGTGAGGGTTGAGGAATGCACTATTTTCCTCTGTACCTGATTACACCACTCTCTGTAAGCCTTGTGTGTAGAGATTCAATAGCAGATCAATCACCTAGGAGTGGGCATCTCTCAGATACACACTCTGTCTGATCAATTCTGGAATTTTGAAACAGCCTCCATTTGTTGCAAAAAAGAAGCTTCCTTGATGAGTGGTGTATAGAATGCTTGTCTATAAATATAAGTATCTATGTTTACCTTTGGTAAGAAATTCCATTTGCCTACAGATGTCAAAGGTAGGGTTTTCTCTGGGATTTATGTTCTTTCTAGCCATGTGTATTTGGCAGAGTTCACAGTGTCACCATGAGTTCACTCCCATTGAGAGGATTTAATGATTACCCCCAGAAAATTCTGATGATTCAGATAATTCAGTGATTACCCCCAGATAACAGTGTCACTACTAAACCAATAGAGGTAGCTTGTTGTGTTGGTTGTGATTATTAGGTTTTAGGTTGGAGTGCACCACTGATCTATCTTCTCCCTTAGCAGTTGGCATATTATCTAGAATTATGAGAGCCAAATTTCAAGTAGCAGACTTCCAGGTAAGCTCCTGTTCCACTGCTCTGAGACCAGTATCCAAAATATAACCTGTCTTCAGCAGCAGGGTCCCATCTGTTAGTTCTGGGGGATAGTAGGGCAATGGGCCATGCCATTTTGGGAGTGTCTTGAACCATCCCCACCAACCACTCAAAGGGTAGCTTCCTCTATCTGATACTGTGTTCTTTGCCAAACAACCACCAAACATATATACAGAGCAATGTTTAGACACTGTATGTACATTTTTCAGAGGATTACAGGGGTATCACATTTCTCTCTGGATTCCCTGACCCTTCAAGGTGCACTCATCTCTACTATTTTTCCACTCATATAACATCCCTCCTCCCTTTTCAGTCTCAGCAATCCCATTATCCCCATATTCCTCAAGTAACTCCTGCCTTCAAACATCTACCTTCTCATGATTTCCCCTGCCCCAACACCACGGTGTATTACACATCCCTCCCTCCTCTATTCACAATTGAACACTCCCAATTTCCTCACATTTGCCTGGTAACATATTTTCCCTACTACTCCCTTCTGTTTCTATTTCATTGTCTTTTATAGATCTGTTTAAGCAGTTAACGTCTTGTTTTAACTTTGGCTATGTCCATGCCTTTAGAAATTTGTCTATTTCTTTCAAACTTTTCCAATTTAATGTAGTATAGATTTTTAAAGTATTGCCTTCCAATGTTCTAGATTTGTTTGTTTGTTTTGTATCTCCTTTCATCTCTAATTTTTGGGATTTGAATTTGCTCTTTCATTCTTTTGCTTAACTGGGTTAAGGGTCTGTATCTTCAACTTTTCAAAAAAATCAACTCTAAGATTCATTGATTTTTTTTTCTAATTTTCTCTGTTTCTATTTCATTAATTTCTGCTCTGATTTTTGTTATTTCTTCTTACCTACTAGTTTGGGGTGGCTTTGTTCTTGTCTTTTCAGAGTCTTGAGTTGCACTGCTGAATAATTTGTGCTATTTCTGATCTTTTAATGTGTGCACTAAGATCTGTAAATTTCTCTCTTCCTTGCTTTTAGGTGTCATAGAGATTTTGTAGTGTTATATTCGAATTTTCAGTTAATTTCAGGAATACTTTGATTACTTTTGTTAGTTGTTTTTGACCCATTCATCATCAGGAGTATGTTGTTTAAGCCCCATGAGCTTGTGTTATTAAAGCTTCTTTTGCTGTTCATTATAAGCTTTATTTTACCATGGTCTAATACATCGCATGTAATTATTTCAAGTTCTTGTATTTCCTTAGATTTGTTTTGTGTCCCGGAATGTGGTCAATTTTGGAAAACCTTGCTTTGGCTGCTGAGTATTTTTGGTGCTATGGTGAAATACTATGTAGATTTCTGTTAGGTCCATTTCATGTAAGACATAATATAATTCAAATGTCTGTTTATCCTTTGTCCAGCTGAACAGTCTATAGACGATAGTAGGATATTAGAGTTACCTACTATCATTGAGTTACAGTTAATCTGTGTTTTATAGTACTACACGAATGTTTTTATGATATGGAATCCTCCAGAGTTTGGTGCACATATGCTCATAACTGTAATATCTTCTTGATCAATTGTTCCTTTGATTAGAATGAGCTGTGACCCTCTTTATATCTTTTGATCATTTTAATTTCAAGTCTATTTTGCCAGATATTAGAATTGTAACACCAGCTTTCTTCTTAGGGTCATTTGTTTAAAATTTTTTCCATATTTTCACCCTAAGTTACCGTCTATCCTTGAAGATACATTTCTTAAAGACAATATAGTTTTGTTGATCCATTTCACTAGCCTTTGTCCTTTGACAAGGGAATTGATGCAACTAATATTTAGTGTTAATATTTTGAATGTGTATTGGATAATTTCATTTTAATTTCTTTGTGTTTGTGGCCCTATTTTGTGTTTCAGATGCTATACCTTTCTTTGTTTTCTTTCTGCAACCCCTATACTTGTTCTTTTCTTTGATACTTTGTATTGCTTCACATATTCTCTGTAAGGCTGGTTTGGTGGAGACGAATTCTTGCAGGTTGTTTGTGTCATGAAAAATTTTCCATTCCCTTTCATCCATAATAGATAAAGTGTTAGGCATTAGCATCCATAGTCCTTTAGAAGTGGGAATTTTTTGGTTCAGGCTCTTCTGTTTTTCATAGTTGGGATTGAAAAGCCAGCTGTAATTCTGGTGGGTTTTGCTTTATGTATATCTTGTTGCTTTTCCTTAGCAGCTTTCAGTATCCTCTCTTTGTTCCGTACATTTAATGAATGTTTTCACTATGATACACCATGGGGAACTTCTGTTCTGGTCATATGTGATTGTTCTCCTATGTGCTTATTGAGTCTCTATAGGTTAGTCTTTCCTTAATTTACAGAAGTTTTCTTCTATAATTCTGTTATGATGTGTTCAGTATCACTGGCCTGAGATTCTTCTTCCTGTATGCCTATAATTCATAGATTTGAACTTTTCATGTTGTCCCATATTTCCCATTTCTATGTTGTTATTTTTAATTTCACATAGCCTTTGCTTAAGCAGTCCAGATCTTGAACTTTGTCATTTGGTCATGATATTCTGTTTTCTGTTTCATTCATCCTGCTCATGAGAATTTCTGCTGTTGTTTCTAATTGGCTGATTGACTTTCTTAATCCCTTGTTAATATCTGCTTCTGTTTTCATTAGTACTTCTCTTTTCTGAATTCATTTTTCACATTATGAATTATTTTGATATTTCATTAACTTGCTTACTTGTACAGTCTTGGGCTTCCAGCACAAGTTCTGCCTATCCTCTGAGATGTTTGTTTTCTTTAAGTTTTTTATTATATTCATGATGATTCTTTTAAATTATGCATCCTAGGGTTCCTCAGGGTGGTTCCCAATGTACTGCACTTCTATACAATTATTGAGTTTTGTTTGGGATATATTCTCTTGGTCTTTCATATTATTTTTGTTTTTGCCCTATCATTTGGGCATATGGATGTTCTTTGTTGGTTATGGGTCCAGTAGGAACTTCTTTTCTGCTTTTGTTTAATTGAATTTTGGTTCTGTTTATATTGTCTTTTTAGCTTAGCTGTACCTTGTATCTTGTCAAGTATGGAATCCAAATTGGTATATATTTCAGGTTCTTCCAGAGTAGTAGACTGATTGGGGTGGGTAGTAGAATAGGGCATTAGTTAGGCTGATCAAGTTAATAAGAGGGCTTGTCTTTGTCAGACAGATCAGGAGCCAGTGTAGTCTGCTAGGGAGTTTAGCTTGTCTGGATTAGAAGGTAGTCCAGATATCTGAGGCAGAGGAATTGGAGTTCACCTGGGTCCTAGATTGGCTGCAGACAGGGTAAGGAAGGTGAGAGAAACAGAATAGATACATGGTGGGTGGGATCTGATTTACCAAAGTCCCAGCTGGAAAATTTTGTCCCGCTAGTAAGGAGTCTGAGGATATGCGGAGAATGAGGGGAGCACCTGAGGAGGGACATAGTAATCTAAGCTAAAGCTTATAGATAGTTTGGGTTAGGAAGATAATTTAGAGATCTGAGGCAGAACAATTGAAGCCTACTTGGCTCCAAGGCTGCCAAAAGCCAGTGGTACACTCAATTTTATAAATAATTTTAAAATATAAACAACAGGACTTTAAGACACAGATAGACCCAACTTCAGTAATATTAGGTAACTTCAATATGTTACTAACTCCAATAGACAGATAAACTCAACAAAGAATAAACAGAGACATCTGAATGTGATGTCTTAATATTCTGAATATTCTACCAAAGAAAGCATTTTCTATACAGCAATCATAGAAGTTTCTCTAAAATTGAGCACAAACTTGGACATAAAACAGACCCCATCAAATACAAAAATCTGAAATAATTCCATATAGTCTCTCACAAAACAATGCAATAAATGTTAAAATCAACAGCAAAAGAAGTTCTAGTAACTACAGAAACTTGTGGAGATTCAATAGCATTTCTAAATGAGTCAAAGAACAAATTAAGAAAGAAATAAAATTATTCCAAAGACAAAATGAAAATACAACACAACAAAACCTCTAGAACACTTTAAAGCAGTTCTAAGATGGGAGATTAGAGCTCGACATCTTTTTAGATTAGAAAGAAACAAAAAGAGCATGTTTAAATGACTAACAGCACAATTTAAGACTATGGAAATCAGAACAAACTAAACTAAACACTAGCAGATGAGAATAAGCAACAAAAATCAGAGCATAAATTAATAAATAGAATGAAATAGAATGAAAAACCAATTTAAAGAATCAATGAATTGAAGAGATTGTGCATTGATAATTTAAACAGACAAGTTAACCAAAGAAAAGAAAAAGAAAATCCAAATTAACAGTATCAGAAATGAAAGGGGAAACATTACAAGTCAACAAAAAACTAAAAACACTATAACCTATTTAACAACCTATAATTCATTCAATTTGAAAATCTAGAGGAAATGAATGAATTTCTAAGTTTATGAAAATCACCAGAATTAAACAGAGATCTATAATTTAAACAGCCCCATAACAAACAAAGAAATTGAACCAGTAACACAAATCCTCCTAACTAAAAAATACCCAGTCCCACATGGAATCACAGTAGAATTCTGTCAGACATTCCATTCTACCAGACAAGCCATACTTCTTAAATTATTCAAAAAGTAGAAACAGTGGGATAACGATCAGCCTCCTTCTGTGAAACTAGTATCACTCTAATCCCAAATTCATGTAGAGAGAGAACAAGAAAATAACACTATAGATCCATATTCTTCTAAACAAAAGGGCATACAGACATAGATCAAAAGGATCATCCAGCATGATAAAAACAGCTTTGTTCCAGAGAGGTAGGAATGGTTCAATATATAAAAGTTAATAAATTTACTAATTTATATACATAAATTTAAAGATAAAAACCAAATATCAGCTAAATAGATGCAGAAAAGTCTTTGTCAAAATACAGCATACATTCATCCTAGAGGAAATTAGAGTGAAGGAAACATAGTTCAATATAATTAGAGCCTATATAAAACAAATCCACAGCCATCATCATTAATGGAGAAAATCTGGAAGCATCCCCATTAAAATCAGGAAACAGATGGGGCTGTCCACTGTCTCCACCCCTTTCCATCATAGTGTTTGAAATTCTTGCTAAAACAAAGAATAGAACATTAAAATGTAGTAATTGGAAAAGAAGAGGTCAAATTATCACTGCTGGCAGATGATAAGATATTACAAATAAGAGCTCCCCAAAATTCCACCAGAAAACTGCTAGAAATGATCAATACAAAGTGGCAGGATACAAAATCAAGTTATAAGGATCAGTACCCTTTATACGACAATGACAATCAGAGAAAGAATTTGTGGAAATCCTCTCATTCAAAACATCCTCAAAAACATCAAAGAATAAACCTAACCAAAGACATTAAAGATGTAAATAAAAATTTTTAATCTTTAAAGAAAAGAATAGAGGAAGACATAAGGAGATGATGTTCTCATGGATTGGTAGAATTAATACTGTCAAAATAATTATCCCATCAAAAGCATGTATACGTTCAGTACAGTGCCAATCAAAATACCATGACATGTTAACAGAGCTACAAGAAACTATGCCAAAATTAATATAGAATCAGAAAAGACCCCATATAACTAAAACAATCTTTTGCTCAAAGAGCGATGCTAAGGGGAATCACCATACCAAATCTCAAATTATATTACAAAGTCTCCGTTATAAAAACAGCATGGTGTTGGTACAAAAACAGACACACAGATCAATAGAACATAATAGAAGACTCAACCACGAATGCATGTATCGGTCCCTTTATATTTGACAAAGGTTTCAAGAGCACAAAAAGGCGGAAAGGCAACATTGTCAGCAAATGGTGCTGGCAAAACTGGATCTCCATCTGTAGAAGAATGAAATTGGACTGTTATCCTTCACCCTGCCCAAAAGTCAACTCCAATGTATAAAGGACCTCAATATAAAACCTGAAACTCTGAAACTACTAGAAAAAATAAAGGTACTACTTTGTAAGATTTAGGTTTAGGAAAGGACTGTCTAAATTGGATATCAGTTAATCAGGCATTAAGATCAATGAGCAAGGGGGACTACATGTGTGGCACTGTAAACTTAGCTAAGGTCAATCACAGATTTTAAAGAAAACTGTAAGTCTATCACATCTGTAGACAACTATATTTTCTTATTATATGCTAATAACACATTATATTTATGGACAAGTATTCTCATTAGCATTTATCAAAGACGCTTCTTTTCCAGCAGATGGAGACTATTACAGAATTCCACAAATGGTCATACACAGATTATGTGTCTTATTATGCCCAGCCTATGTGACACATCTACAATGGAACCTCTATACCTAAGACTCATGGAACACAGTGGCACATGGGGTATAGAATAGTAATCCATCTCTCTCAAATCTTCTTAGATCGTTTTCTGCAAAGGAAGATGATGAATTCAACAGGCCACAAATAGCCAAAGTGTAGAGAATAAGAGATCCACATTTATAATCCTGTCCAGAACTCAAATTTTAAATGTATCAAAGACCCCAATGTGAAACATAAAATGATGAAACTCTTGATACATAAGCAGAATCCTACAAGATATATGTAAAGGCAATGTCTTTTTAAATCAGACATCGGTTATTCAGAAATAAGGTCAGCATTGACAGAGGGCCTCATTAAAATAAAAAACTTTTGTATAGCAATGGAATCAACTGGTAGAATTAAGAAGACCACAGCGTAGGAAAAAATCTTTTTCAGCTATTCATCTGACAAAACATTAATATACAGAATATACAAAGAACAAAGAAACAAAAGAAATCAAGAAAACAAATGACCCAGTTTAAAAATTGGCTATGTATCTGAACACAGAGCTTTCAAAGGAAGAAATAATAATGGCTAAGAAATGCTTTAAAATATGGTCACTCTCCTTATTAATTATGGAAATGCAAATTAAAACTACTTTAAGATCTTACCATACCCCAGTGAGAATGGCTAAGATTAAGAACAACAAATGCTGGTGAGGATATGGAGAAAGGGCAACCCTTATTCACTGCTGGAGGGGTTGCAAACTTGTTTAGCCATTGTGGCCGGAGTGTAACTTTGACAACTGAAATTATCCTACCATATGGTCCACTCTTTGGCATATACCCAAGGGACTCAGCCATGTTTGCTGCTGCTCTTTTCACAGTAGTTGTGAAATGGAAATAGTCTTCATCTCCTTTGAGACATGAGAAGATAATGAAAATATGGTACATTCCACAATGGAATTCGCACAATAAAAAAAAAAAAAACCAAAATGGTGAAATTTGTAGATTAATGCACGTTACTAGAAATTGTTTTACTAAGTGAATAAGAGATTTTGAAAGACAAGTGATACATGTTTTCTGTCATTTGTGGATTTTTACTCACATGTGCATATATCTCCTGATATAACCATAGGAGCCAGAAAACTGGAAAAGAACTGTGTGGATAAAGGCAAAGAGGAGCCCAAGAGGTGATTGTAGAAAATAGGTGTTATTGAAGTGAAATGAGGAAAATAGGGTACTTTTAATTGGGGAAGGAATAGGGACAGTTACACAGCAGAAAGCTGAGGGGTGATTAATAATGCCTAAATGGTGTGAAAAACCAGAGGAAATGATTAGTTTAAGAGCCTACTCAAATATACACAATATATATAAGATAATATAGATGTAATGTATATATTTCTGTAGGCTTTTTAGCTAATAGAATATTTATATACATATATATGTATATAAACTGTATTGTTGCAGTCTTAAAAAACAGTACCTGACTAGCTGTGATTAGAGGGATATTATGTCTCAAGAATGAAAAAAAAGAGCAATTAGAAGAGAAATAAAATCAAAGCTAAATTAATGATAGAAAGAAAACATACTGAGGATCAATGAAACAAACTCTTGTTTCTTTGAAAAGATTAACAACATTAACAGATCTTTAGTTAAATTAACTTAAAAAGAGAGAGAAGATTCAAATTTATAATCTCAGAGATGTAAAGAACCATTATAACAGGCCCAGAGAAAATTCAAAAAATCATATGGGCATACTTAAAAAATCTATATTATCCTAAATTAGAAAATCAAAAATAAGTGAATAAAATTCTAGCTATGTATTGATTGCCAAAATTAAATAAAAATGACATAAAAAATTTAACAGACATTTAATGGCCAATGAGATAGGTATAGTAATTAAAACTTTCCCAATTCAAAAGAGCCCAGGTCCAAAAGGATACAGCACAGAAGTCTACAAAGCCTTCCAAAAAGAAATAATACCAATACTCCAATTCGACAAAATAAAAAAGGAAGGACTACTTCTAGATTCTTTCTTTAAAACTAATATTACTCTAATACTAAAACCAGACAAAAACCTAATAAAAATAAATTTCTAGGTCAATTTTTATAATAGTCATAGATAAAATTTTGCAATAAAATACTCCCAAGCAGAATGCAAGAACGCATCAAAAAGTTATCCATAATAATCAAATTTGCTTCATGTCATCTGGTTCAATATAGGTAAATCAATAAATGTAACCAACCACATAAATGGTCTCAAGATGTTACACCAGAATCATCCCGTTAGATATAGAAAACACCTTCAACAAAATCCAATGTCTATTCATGATAAAATTCATGGGTAATCTAGGGACATAGGGAATATATCTCAACATTTAAACAGCAATATACAACAAGCCCATAGTCAACATCATACTAAATAGAGAAAAACTCAAACCATTGCCACTAAAATGAGGAACAGGACAAGATGTCCACTTCCTCCATTTTTGTTTAATATAGTTCTTGAAATCTTAGGTAGACCAATAAGCCAGAAAAAGAAGATAAAATAGATACAAATTGAAAAGAAAATATCCTTATTTGCAAATGAAACAATTCTGTACATAGAAGACCCTAAAGAATCAACCAAAGAACTCATAGAGCTGATAAATATATTCCACAAAGTGTCAAGATATAAAAATTATGCATTATGACCACCATATCAGTAGTACAGAATATACAATAGAATATTATTTAATTGCTAAAAACTATATTATAATATTTTCATATAAATGGGTGGAACTGGCAACAATCATCTTGAGTCAGATAATTAAAATCCAGAAGGTCAAACATTCCATGTTTTCACTCATAGCTTGATGCTAGCTTTGAAATCTTAAATATGTATGTTTCAATTTGAAAATCCAGAGCAGTGAGGAAACTAATAAATGAAGATGGGGGTGGAGGGCTTCATGGAAAGGAAAATAGAATACAATCATATAAAGGATGAATAAAGAGTAAGGAGGGTTAAATGGGTTGGGAAAATGGAGGGCACAATAGAGGAAGTTATAATGGGGAGGGATAACTAATATTGAGACCTTTAGAAAAAAATCATATGGAAATCTGCCAATATAGAAACTTCTTGAATGTACACATTATAAAAGACTTACATTATAAGAAAAGGAGATTGCCTCTACTTGACACCATAGGATTGACAAAGAAAAATCCCAAGGCCAGGAGTGGTCTAACTCTTTTGAAATTTTAACCAAGGATTTCATATACTATCAAACAGTACTGGTCATTGCCCCTATTTCTTTGTTATACTCCAAAACAGTAGTAAGATCTTATTTCTAAAGACACAAATATATATCATAGAGCAAACAAGGAAAAGATAGAGCTGGTGATAAGAGTTTTATGTCCATTGGCTAGCTTTCTTTGTGCTGAAAGGTGCTATGCATGCAACCTGAAGAAAAATCAGTAATCATGTTTACCCAACTATGAATGCTGCAAACTACAACTGGTTTGCCAAGAGATACTCTCCAGTACAATAGAGGCATGAATATTATGAGAGTAACCAATCACTTCGTAAGTGTATTAAGTTAAGATGGAACCCATTCATTACATTGATATCAGTTCTGGGAACCTTTGGTTAAATAGGTCATAGGCCATAAAGTAGAGCCAAAGACTATTATACTACATATATATATATATATATATATATATATATATATATATATATAGTATTTGGCCAAGTCCTAATAACTTCTTGTAACACTCATAGATAAATGTAACTCTCAACTCCCACCATTCTTTTCTTCTTTATGAAGCAAATGGTTATTAACACAAAAGCCACAACTGTTCAATGTACAAAGAACAAGCAACTACAGAGTGCTTATACCTGAGTAGGTGACCTACGTCAAACTTCTGCCTCCCAAAGCTCAGACATCATTGAGGAAAGTAGCAAGGATATTTTAAGAGCAAAAAGAGGTGGATCAACATAAGGAAACAGAATTTTCCAAATACCCGGGAAATGACTCTTATGAACTCACATCCAGTGACAGTATCCATAAGTTCCATCAAAGCTCAAGTCACAGAGCCTATCTCAGAAACTATTAGCAACCAATTGTTGCTGGGAAGAAGAAAATCAATTTCATTTATAAGTACAATTCCGGTTTTGAAGAGGCTCCAACAGATAAACCCACACTTAAGGGCATTTGGGGACACAAATCTGACACTATAGCCCTTTAAATAATACATGAAATTGGAATGTGGTTAGTAAGGGGGATGAAGATAAGTAAAGGAATCTAAATAGATAAAAAATATGAAAATATCAAATGTGATTAATTATAACAATAATAAAAAGATAATTTATTTTGTTAAGAAGGCATGATTTTTAAAAGAGTCAAATATTCTCTACTCTGGCATCATGGTAACTAGTAATGTTGCTTTTGTCAATTCTAGGGACATCCTTGGTTGGCATTAACTTTGTGGAAATCAAAGCTAAGATTTCACTATTTAAAAAGAAAGAGATTTCTAAGCAGATAATTGCATGGCCCAAAATATACATAGTAGTAGAAAAAACTTGGACTCTCTCAGGGCTGTGAAATATATAAAGATGATTTCTTATGAAATTCTGGTTACATAATTAAAATAACATGATCCTTAATTTCTGTTTTATAAATATGGAGACAATATTTCCTCATTGGTTAGAAAGTTTATTTCACATCCACATATCCATTTGTACTATACATATATATGTACTTATGCAATAGAGCTATATGAAACTATATGTGTATATACAGGGGTGAAATGCTATTTACACATACATACATACATACATATACAGACAATATATGCATTAAACTTCATATTACATCTGTCTCTGGTACTTACCTTTACTTATTCCATACAAATGAACATTTTACTAGCTTCATTCACAGCTGAAATTGAGCAGTAGATGGAGACTATGATGGAGACCCACAAGTGGACAGAATGCAGAGAATGCATGATCAAATGGAGTCTTGCCCAGTTAGGACATCTACAACACACCCCGTAAAACATACAAGGGAGCAGAAATATTGTAACAGTCAAAGAACCCGGACACACGCCGTGAGGTACTGCCTTCTAGACATGACAGGGAATCTGTTCCTTTGACATTTCAGTAACATATTTGCCTAAACAAGGCCTCCATAATGGCCACACCAGCTTGCATGTTAAGCTAGATGGAGGAAATCTCACAAGGCTTCATCCCTAGATGAAAAGTTACAGACAATCAAAGGCTGTTAAGAGAGAATAAAATTAATTTTCTCTAGGGATAAAAATTTCCTAATAAATTACCCAATCTCAACAGCTCAACACTAAACACATGTACATATGAGTAACACTAATGGACTCAGAAGGTAAGTGATATATAATAATTAAACAAGAACTCCTGAATTCAATAGAGAAGTAGGGGACAAACATGAGAGAGAGAGAGCTAAAGTGAATATAGTTTCCGTATAAAATTCTCAAAAATTTTAATTTAAAAAAGCTCAACAGAAATGGATATCCCTAATTACCAATAATATACAAGTATACGCTGCTCCATTCCTAATTCTGATATTCATTCTAGGCTTCAAGTATCTTCACTTGAACTACTCAGAGGGCACCATAACAACAAAGCCTTTAAAGATTGATGTATACAAATAAGGTATTAAAGCATTCCTGAATGATGAAAATATCTTAGAGGAAATTCTACTGTACTCATAGTTCATGAATGAACCTGGACCCTCTGAAAATACTGATTTTGCTCCAACATCTCATTACCTTGACCTGCAAAACAACTACATAAATAAGAAGCAGTGTTTTGGTAATAAACTATTTGAGTTGTAGCTAACAAAAAAGGAAGGTGTTAATGATTGCAGAATACCCTTGAATTTTTTCTGGACTGACATATATTAGTGACATCATTATCTTCAAGATGTCATACAAGACAAATTATAAATCATGAAGACTATCAAGGAAACACAGCTTATTGGCAGTATCAATCTCAAAAATCATTCCTCATAGTTGTCATTAATAAACATGTCATCACTAAAGGCTTTACCTCAATGTCCAAGAATGTCATTTATCATGTCTCAGACATATATTAGAAGGAAGTGGAACAGAAACCTGCAGTATGAAAGTCAGTGGTTTTCAACAAGTGAAAAAGATAGTTGCAATCTCAAATCCAAATCCTCAAGCATTCACATTCATCAATAGTAGGGTCTTTCATGTTTGTGACATCACTCACCTTACCTGTAGTTCTTGATCTTCATTGTCATATATAAGAACAGGGAACAATTAATTAAACATAGCTAAACATTCCTTTTTGTCTTAACAGGCTCAAAATTGTCCCACCATTTTAAGTTAATGAAATTGGCTCTTCCATAAGCTAGTAGCACCATGATCTGGGCCAGGCTCCTATACAGTAGGGAATCTTCCAAAAGTAAATTGCAGCCTGATTTTAGAGAAAGTCTGCTTACATCATGTCTTTAAGTACATAACTAATCCTTGCATACCAAGTTTTCATTATTCTAATTATGTCCTTCTCCTTTGCTCTTTGAACTCTAGGTGCATGTCTCTGAAAATTTTGGGCTTCCCAAACACCTGAGATATTTCTCCAAGAAATGTAAAATTTGGGAATTTCCACGAACCCCCATTGGTATTGGCCAGCTGAAGATATATTTAGTAGACAGAATGAGGAAGCTGGGAACAGCCTAACAAGAGAAGACCCCTGATCTTCAGGGAAAAGGAAACATATCAAAGACAGAAATTAGTCATCCAAGAACAAGACTCTGTTGTTTATTTCAATTGTGGGAGCAATTTATTAGATATACTTGAGGAAAAATCAGAGTCTCTGGTTATGATAAGTATACACATAGTATACACATCCAATGCAAAATGAGTATCCCAGGGAAAGACTGATGTTCAACATTAACTGACATCTTATAAATTAAACTAAGAAAAAATAAATATGCACTGATAGAGGTGGATAATGAAAATGTAGTGCATTAATATAACATAGTAGTATTCAGTTGTTAATAAAGACAAAAATTCTAGAGATAATCATTCTGAGCAAGGTAACTCAGATCCAGAAAGACAAATACCTGTGTTTTCTGTCATATTGTGGACATTAGTTTTGAATCCTTAAATATATTTTTAAATTGGAGTAACCATAGAGGTCAGGAAATTAATAAGAGTTAATAGCTTTGGAAGCTCTCAAGGGATGGGAAGTATAATGCAGGTACTGTAAAGGAGGAATAGGTATAATGCGGCTATAAAGATTAAATGGGTTAGGCAAGGGAAGGACAAAGTTGGGAAGTGAGTATCGGAAGGTATAACTAAATCTAAAACCCTTTGGGAAAAAATCATGTGGAAATACAGTAGTTTAGAAGTTTCATAAAATATATATGCATATATCTTAAAAAGAGGCTAAATGGAGTTATCCAATAACACAAGACAATGTCCCTACTATGCACTACAATTAAACAAATAGAAAGTCCAGTGCCAGGACTAGGGTTCCCTTTCTTGGAGTTATAGGTGAGTAGGGTACCATAGACACTTCCAAACATTACAGGCTATTGCCATTGCTCTTGGGTACTCCCCAGAACATTACAGTAATACCCTATTCCTGTAGATAACTCACACAGATAAGAAAAGATAAACTTTACTGACTTGAAAGTTTCATCACGAATAACTGGTTTTCATTGTTACCAAAGAGCAATGTAACCAACAGTCTTAGTCAATTGTGAATGCTGCCAACTACAATAACTGACCTGACAAGGTATGCCCACTTATACAGTAGTGGCACAAGGTGGATAATGAAAATATAGTACATTTACATAAGGTAGCATTATTCAGTTGTTAATAAAATCAAAAACTCTGAAAAAAATCATTCTGACTATGGTAACTGAGATGCAGTAAGAAAAATGCCACTACCGTACAAGACCTGTGGCTACGCAGGTCAAAGTTTCTAGGAGATCTTACTCCTCTTTTTCTGATAAATTGACACAGTTTTAAAACAACTCCTAAAGAGTTAGAAATTTATTCATTCATCTGTCACAGTACTCATCAAAGAAGCTTCTTATTCAGTGAATGGCCATTAAAATAAGAGTCCCACAGTAGATCAACATGCAACAAATAAGAGGCTGGTAATGCCTAGCTCTAAATGGGACACCTATATTGTAATCCTCCCAAAATACATAGATCATTTCAGAAAAGGTGGTAGAAAGATTGTAAAAACCAGAGCCAATAGATGACTACAATGAACCAGTAGGTTTTGCCCACAATTGAACAGCTGCATATGTGAACTCACAAAGATAGGCAAATGTATGCAATATTAACCAAGGAAATACTCCACCAGAAAGGGGGTATACAAACACAAAGTCCTATGGTAGTTGAGGAACTTTCATGAATTTATAGCTGACTTCTGAAGGGAGAGATTAGTTTACTTTATGGATGTTGCCCCTCAGAGGTTACTCATGATCCATTACATAGTCCTAGACTCATACATTGTGCCAGTATTACAGATGAGGTAAAGAAAAAGAACACCTGTGACTGGATAGATGGTTCAGCAGTTATGAGCACTGGCCTGGCTTTTCTTGCAGAGGAACTGGTTTCCAGCACACACATGGCAGACATTTGTAACTTCAATTCTAGGGAATCTGACTTCTGGCTCTCATTGAGCATTGAACACAGGTGCCACTTACATGTATGCAGCTAAAACATTCATACACATAAAATAAAAATAAGCTTAAGAATCTAAAAAGACCTCATAAAATTGTGAGAGAATAGAGATTTGTGTAATAATGAAGGAGTTCTAGGAGAGGGAATGTGCAATGGACTTGATCAAAATATTTTATATGCATTTATGAAATTCTGAAACACTAAAAAGGGTCTAGGAAAAAAAATAAACTACCAATTATTACTAAGTGGGCATAGAGTAAAACTTCCTTTTAAAAAATTTGGAGGACCTGAGTCAGAGAAGCCTCATTTTTCAAAGAAGGATTATTAATGAACATACAGTGTTAATGAAGTGTTCGACATGCTAAGAATAAGTGTTTTTTGACCACTCAACCCTAAATCTATCTAAGTTATCTGAGGACAATGCAATATCACAAAAGAACGAGTACAAAAATAAACAGTTGAGGATGGAGAGGAGGACTACAAGGTACCATCTTCTATATATGGCATAACCTTTACAACCATGAATACACTGCAGATGTTGTGACCTGCATATAGACTCAATCCACAAAAAAATACCTCAGGTTAGATACAGAGCAGTTGGAACAAAGGAATTCAGTTAAAGTGGGAGAACATGGGAGTAAATATCATTAAAATATACTCTAAATAGAAATATAATTTTTTAAAAATTGTGTCAAAAAAGGTTGGTTAAATTATCTGTCAGATAATAAACCTCTAGCAACATTTTCTCTGATTATGGCTGGTCAACTTGTGCATCTATTCAACTGTAACATTGTGATTTTTTTGTGAATTCATCTAAGAATTTCATAAACTTAGCTGATATGTGTATGTCTATGAAACATTTTTAATTAATTTTTATAAGTGGAGTTACAAAAATGCCCAGTTTTATTTATTTTTATATTGCTTTCATTTGGATAAGTAATCTCTGCAACATTATTAGAGAAAAGACTATTCATTCCCTAATGAATTGCATAGAAATATATTTAAAGTACTAATTGACACATGAGATTTTAAATTTTCCATGTTTTTAGTTTATATGTCTTATTTCAGTAATCAAAATATGTTTCTTTAAGTATTGAATCAGTCTTTATAATTTTCATCAGTTCCTTTTTAAATTGAATTTTTGGGTATTTTATACACAACTTCTTATTCATCTTTATACCCTCTTTCCCATTGTCACATTCTCCTAGCTCTTCCAGTGAATTTCATGCATTCTTGCATTTATGTTAAGGCATATCAAGTCAACTTACTCTGACATCCCTCAGTGCATATTCATTCACCAGGGTTCAGTCAGTCTATCTAGAGTCACTCCTTTAAAGATCAGCTCTCCCTCACTCAACAGAAATCAGTAGTCCAATGGTTCTTCTGATAAGATCAGGACCTGGTGCCTATATCCTCCTTCTGGAATTTTGTCTGCTTGAGTTTTGATGAGTCTTGTACATGTTATCACCATTGGTATAGGTTCATATGAGCAAGGTCCCAGGAGCCTGTCATTATTTCCATATGATACTGTGCCTCCTCTTCTCTTACCGTCTTTCCACCCCCTCTTCTAGAATGGTTGCTGAATCTTGAATGGGTGAAGGCTAATATTAGAAACCTATCCAAGGACCTACACTAAGCACACTCTTTTTTTCTACTTTTTGGCCATTTGTGACTCTTGTATTCATTGCCTTTTGTTGCATGAAGGAATTATATTGGTGAAAGTTAAGAGATTGTGCTGGATAGTTTTGCTGTCAACTTGACACACCAGGGTTAGGTGACCTTCTATTAAGGAATTTGCTCCATTGAACTGGCCTGTAGCGATGTCTGTGATCGCATTCTCTTGAGGGCTAAGTGGTACTACCCCTGGACAGGTGATCCTGTATGCATAAGAAAGCAGGTTGACCATGCAGGAGAGGAGCAAGCCAGTAAGCGTCATTCCTCCATTGCCTGGGTTTCAGCTAATAACTCCAGGTTCCTGCCATGAGGTCCTGCCTTTGGCTCCAGAGTGATAAACCTGGGTGATGTAAGCTAAATAAACAATTTCTTCCCTAACTTGGTATTGGTCAGAATACTTTGTCAGAGTGACTAAAGGTTAACTAGTGCAGTGATGCATTTGTATTTTCTCTACACCCTGTTCCACTATGCACCATGAGCCTTCAGTAAGGAGGTTCTGTTGTACATGTGTCAGTTAGAATTTGGTATTTCACAGACACTTAATCTTTGTATGTGATCAGTTGTGGAACTCTGTGACAGTCTCAATTTGTTGCAAAATATGCTTCTTTGATGAATCCTGACTAGCATACTTATCTGTAAATATAAGAATACATATTTAGCACATGGTAATAAATTACATTTGTCTAGGAATGTAACAGCCTTGGCATTTTCTCTAAGATGTATGACCTGTCCAGTTATGTGTACTTGGCTATGTTTATGCCAAGTAAACCAAGTATGTTTATGGTACCACATGAATTCCCTCCCATAGAGAGGGATTTAAGTCCTATTGGTAACATTGATTGCTCCTAGGATAAATCATATGTGCAGGTAAATTAATGGAACTAGAAAAAGTTATAGTAAGTAAAAGTACGACAGACTCTGAAAAATAAATAATTTATATTCTCCCTCATATATATCATGAGATTACTAAGTTTTCTCAGTCAATTGTTCCCTTGATCAGAATGTAGTGATATTCTTAATGTCTTCTGATTAATTTTATCTTGAGATCTATTTTGTCAGATATTAAAATAGCAACTCCTCTTTGTTTCTTATTTTAGATTGACAAATATGGTAAGTACAGGGAATATGTTGGTCCAGGTTCTTCTGCCTGTGTAGTTTATATTTAAAAGTCAGCTGTAATTCTGTAATATTGTTTTTCTCTTGCAGCTTTCAGCTCGCTTTGTTCTGTACATTTAATGTTTTTACTATGAATTGTCTTGGAAGTTTCTGTTCTGATCCTGTGTTCTTTGTGCTTTTTCTATCCATATGGGTATGCTGATCTTTAATTTATGGATCTTTTTTCTTTAAGTCTGTTGAAAATGTGGTCAGTGCTATTTACCAAATATTCTTTTCTTTTTCAATGCCAGTGATGTGTTGATTTTGTCTTTTCCATAGTGTCCTATATTTCCTGCATAGTGCATTCCTAGGTTTTTCCATATTCTTTGCTTAAGCAGTTCAGTTCTTCAACTTTGTCTATTTTTTAATCTGTTTTTATTTTATATGCATGACTGTTATGTATGTGTGTGAGTAAGTGTATGGGTATCATGCAGAGTATATGGAGGACAGAAAAGGGTGTAAGATCCCCTGGAACTGGAATTATTGATGTTTCTTACCCATTATGTGGATGCCAGGATTTGAACCTGAGTCTTCTGCAGGAACAGACAGTGCTCAACTGCTTAACCCACTCTACAGCCCTGTTCTTTAACTTTATTGTCTAGTCTTGATATTCTGTTTTGTATCTCATTCATTCTGTTTTTGAAATTCTCCTGGCATTTCAGATTGTCTTATTTGAATTTTTTAATCTCATCATTTCTGTTTAAATTTTCTTCAACATTTTAATCTCTTTTGTCAAGTTCTGAATTTTTCTGTCATTTCATTCAGCCCCATATTAGTATTTTCTTAAGCTTCATTTAGGGGCTTATTC
Organism: Eospalax fontanierii; assembly: GCA_035773235.1. Taxonomy (NCBI): domain Eukaryota; kingdom Metazoa; phylum Chordata; class Mammalia; order Rodentia; family Spalacidae; genus Eospalax; species Eospalax fontanierii. The sequence continues at coordinate 1,600,745 of JAJHUQ010000048.1, read as the reverse complement.
CTATCCTCTCTAAGTTCTTTAATTTTTTCTTTGTATGTTCTTAAAAGTCATCAAATTCTTTCATCATTTTTATTATTGTTCTTTTACATTCTGCTTCCTGGGGTTTCTATGGGTGGTTTTTATTGTCAACTATTTCTGTGAGTTTGGTAGAAACATATTATTTTGATTTTTCATATTATACTTTGCTTTCAGGTAGATATGAATAATTAGTTGGTTTGTGCTTTAAGTGCTCGTTTTTTATTTTTATTGGTGGAAGAGGATGGTTCCAAGTTGATTAATGAAGAACTCTTCTGTAGGTTGAAGAGGCGTAATTTAACACTATGGGGATACCCTGACAGGATTGGCAAGCCAGTCAAGATCTCTCTGTTAGGAAATGAGGAAGGGGTCTTGGATCAAGGCAGGTATGGGATTATTTGTGGGGAAGGTCTAACTAGCTTGGCAGAGTACATATGGGCCTTAGAACAGGAGAATGCAGTTTGTCTGGGTGCAGGAGATGAAGATGCAGTTGGTGGAGTTTTCCTTACTTAGGAGGTCTCAGGCAGGATGTTCAGGGGGTATCCTAGACATAAGACGGTAATGGGGACATCGTGGTGACTGTCTTACTAGCTAATTCGAGTAGTGGTGGGACCTGGAGAAGGAGACTGTTGCAAGTCTAGGTGTGGGTGGGATCAAGGTGCAGTGGGCAGGGTCTCAGATGGGAAGACCAAGATGGGGCCTAAGTCCAAGTCTAGGATAAGCAATCTGTGGAGAGACAGAATGTATCTAGTCGGGTTGGAGTCAAGGATGGGTTGGAAGAGCATGGGGAGGATCTAACTAGATAGAGTATATGTGGCCCTGAAGCACCAGAATTTATTTCTTCTGGGTACAGGAGGATCAAGAAGCAGTGGGCAGAGTTCCACTCAATAGGAGGAACTTGTGTGTGGTATTGTAAACATAGACAAATACACATGGCTGAAGAGGTCATAGATCTTAAAGCAATCTCCAGGGCTGTCACTGACATAGACTAATGTAACTTCTTACTAAATGCAAAATATGTATCCATATATTCACAGTCAAGTATCCAGTCACCAATTATCAAAGAAGTCTCTTTTGCACCAGATGGAGATTACGCTAGCATACGACAACTGATCAAAAGGAGACATTGTAAATTGCATGTGCCTAAGCAACACATCTATAATGTAGCCCCTACACTCAAGGCTCATACAACATAGAATAAGAGGTAAACAGGACACTAATGAATGTTTCAGCTTACATTAATGAAGATCTCTCATGTAACAGAGGGCCAAGAACACAAAAAGGTTACTAATGGCCAAAGAATGGAATTAGTAATCTGCAGGGTCCCTGGACAGGCTCCAATATTGTTTCTACTGACTCAGTGGTCAGGGACCATTGTGGATTGCAGGATTTTTATTTTAGAGAATGGGTGAAGGATAGCAAAATTTTCTATCTGGAGACAGTATGGGCTTTTGGAAAGAGTTTGTCTCTTACAGACAGGATTAGCATGAAATTAGGTTGATCAATTTAACATATTTTCCCAGTCTCAAAGAACACTTTATTTATTGCAGATATCCTGAGACCTATGTTGCTGGAGGAAGAAAGGTTGGTATTAGAAAGAGAGAGTGACTTGAGAGATATCTCAGTGTTAAAAGTACTTGTTGCTCTTAAGCGGATTGAGGTTCCACATGTTGACTAACTCCAGTTCCAGAGATCCACATTCTCTTCTGTCCTCCAGAAACATTGAATGCATGTCGGGCACCTGCATACAGGCAGGCAAAACACAATTTCTCTTGTCCACCCTCATTCAAAGAAAAAAGATGAAACTCAAATACCCTTAAAAAATCCACTCACATACAATGTCCAAAAGACCTATAGACAGAAAATCAGAAAATGATAAATCAGGAATTAAAAGAAAAAAAAATTGGTCACTGAATTGGATAGGTTTTCTTTTATCATGATGAAAAATGTATGAAATTACCTGTTTTTAATGGTAAAACTGCTTTGCTAAGAAGTTGCTTTAAAATCTTAATCATTAAGAGTACATAAATTATATCCCATTTTAATATATTCTCTAATTTTTATTAATATATTTTCTAATTTATTAATTAAATTATTAATTAATTACTTATCTGATAAATTAAATTATTAATTAGATAATCTATTAATATTCTCTAATTTTTATTAATAATGAGTATACTTGTTATTTAGAAGTGGTTTTACTCTACATTAAAAGCATATTTGGCAAGCTCTATGCAACAAATAAAAATTTATTATTAAATAAGGAGTTCGGCTACCTGCTAGGCTTGGACCTAGGTCAGCTCCAATTCCTCTGATCAGATCTTAGGACTAGATTCCTAATGGAGCCTAGATAAATCCCTAGTATAGATTGCTAAGTACCTCCTCCGGGCCCTTCTTTCCTGGCCCCTAAACTGCTCTACATACCTACCCACCTAGGACTCTGGTAACTCACATCCTGCCCACCACATCTCTTTTCAGGTTCTCTTGTCTATTCCCACACTCTACCGTACCAGCCTTGGACCCAGGCTGGCTCCAATTCCTCTGCCTCAGATTCCTAACCCAAAATAAGTAAATTCCTGAGCATACAGTCCACTGACCAGATTTGCCTGACAGAACAAGCCTCCTTTTAACCTGACCAGCCTACTATGTAATACCTACTATCTTGTACCACTAACTACCTGGACAGTCTAATAAACTGAAAGAACTGAAAGTAAATACCAATGTACTTTTCATGCCTGAACAAAAAGCAACCAAGCTATATAAACAATATAAACAGGACCAAAATTCAATTAAACAGAAACTGTTTATGTTCTCACTGGACACATAACCAAGAAAGAATATCCACATGTCCAAACAGCAGGACAAAAACACAAATGATAAGAGAAACCAATACAATATGTCCCCAGCAAAACCCAATAGTCCTAAAGAACTGCACTACAGTGAAAATCACCACAGGGAACCCAGGATGCAGAATTTAAAAGAACAATCATAGCATGATCAAAGAACTTAAAGGAAACACATACAACCTAAAGAACTCCAAGACTATAGACATAAATTTGAAATGAAAAGTTCAAGAAATACATAGCCCAAAGATATAATGAAAACAATTCTGAGTAGAAAAGTGAATTCACAAAAGAGACAAAAATATTGAAGAAAACACAAATGGAAATGAACATGGATGGAATTGAAAAACTTAATAAATACATTCAAAACAACAGGAGAAAGCCTCACAAACAGAATAAATAAAACAGAAAATAGAAGATCAAGACTGAATGACAAAGTTCAAGAACTGGACTGCTTAAGTGAAGACCATGTGACCAGAAAGTCATCAAACAAAGAAATAATAATGGCTAAGAAACAACACAAAAAATGCTCAGTGTCCTTTCTAATTAGAAAAATGCTGACAAAAACTACCTTAAGATTTCATCTTACCCCAGTCAGACTGCCTAGGACCAAGAAAATGAAAGGCACCAAATGATGGCAAGGACATAGAGAAAGGGGAATGCTCATTCATTGCTGATAAGAATGTAATCTTGTATGACTATCAAAAGCAATGTGGAGAACTCTTTGAAACTAAAGATGAATCTACTGTATGATGCAGGTATACCAATCCTTGTCATATTTCCAAAGGACTTGTCTTACTGTATAAATACCTATTCATCCATGTTTGTTGCTACTCTCTTCAGAATAGCTAGAAATGGAAACACCTTCTATGTCTTTCAACTGACAAATGGATAAGGAAAATATGGCAAAGTTGCACAATAGAATTCTTCTCAGTAAGAAAAGATGAAATTTGCAGGTAAATGGATGGAAGCAGAGAGTATTATACTAAGTAAAGTAACACAAACACAGAAAGGCAAGTGACATGTTATCGTTCATTTGTAGACTATGCACCATTCCCTTATATGGCAGGGTATATCCTGATACAACATCAGGAGCCAGGAAAATGGAAAGAACACAAGAAGGTAAAAAGCGAGAAAGAACCTGAAAGAAAGGGACAGTAAGAAACAAGTGTTGTGGGGGAGCTGTGTTTGACAGGAAGCTGTGTTTGCAGGGATCACAGAGGGAAAGAAGGAAGGAAGAAAGTAAGGAAGGAAGGAAGGAAGGAAGGAAGGGAGGGAGGGAGGAAGGGAGAGAGGGAGGGACGCAAGAAATACAGAATAATGAGAGGCATGTGTTATAGGGGGTGGGGAGGAATAAGGGTGTTTTAAGACTAGGGATACAGGAGAGAAGCCAGAAGGCAGGAAGACAGTATAGAGATGAATAAATCTTTGGTGCCTAGGGAAGCCAAAAGAGAATGTGTTACCCCCAAAAGACACTGAGAAATATAAATACACTGTCCAAACATATGTATACCTAGAGAGGAACACACTACCAAACATGAGAGACTTTCCTTTAAAGGAGAGATTGATCCAGAAGACTCCCAAAATGACACATTATTGTCAGAGCTCTTGATTATTTCCCAGAACTGGAATTAAGACCCTATTGCTGAAAAGAGTACATTCTTTGAATACAGCACATGGAACAGTACAATAGGAACTGACCTGGAAGCCTGGTACCTGAAGTTTAGCTCTTACAGTGCTAGATGATAATATAATATACAAGCTACTAAGGAAGAAAAATCAGTCAATAGTCCAACCCACCCCTAAACGTCTAAGAAACATGATGAACAGCACAACAAACTACCTGTATTGGTGCAATACTGGCACTATTGTCTGGGGGTAACAAACAGCTATCTAATTCGACTTAAAACCCTTTCAATGGGAGTGAACATTATAATTATAATTATTATTATTATGGGTGGCATTATAATTATAGGCAAATAAGCATGACTGGAGGGTTCATAGATTCTAGAGAAAATCCTATCACTATCATGCTACTTTTGCTATATTATTAAATGTAAGCTAGGGGAAATATCCGATCACATTCACCTTTAGATGAAGAGAAACTGTCAATCAATCCACTAACACATTTGTGAATCTGTATTAGGGTATCCTAGTACCAGTACTTAAGGAAAAATATCCTTAAATCAAAGACTAGAAATGACAGCCCTCCCTATACCCAACAGCTTGTCCTCAGAGTTGATTCTAGCACCCCTACTATTATTAGGAGTAGTAAACAGCCTGTTTTGAGTTCAAAAACAGATTCTTTAAGTGTCTGGATTTGAACATTGTCCAAAGAACTTATGGACAGCAATATAAAACTCTAGGCTAGGCATAGTCCTCATTCCTCCAAAGCATTCAATTTAATGTGCTCCTCTGCTACATCTGCCCCACATCCTCCTGGTCCCACATTAACTACACACTTCTACATTTCCATAGCTCAAGATGCTATGCTCCACATTCTATTCTTTGTCAAAGCCTCAAAATGAATGTTTTTGTACTTCCACATGTTCTGAAATCCTGTACTTTTCTTTCCATTACATTAAACCAATCTTGTGAGTGCAAGAAATAATATCTGTGTCTCCTTGTCAAATTTGTGACATAGAATTTTCATATGTAATAATTTTATATTGCTAGGATCTATTAGAGTTTGAAAGTTCTATAGAAAAGTGAACTATGACAATTTCGATCAATTTAATCTCTGTATTCTCCTTAGTAAATGTCACTTTTTATCACAAAACAAACAAAAAAGAGCTTACTGTTGTTATAATAATACTTAGTAGTAAACCTTGATCTTGGGGTTGGGAAGATGGAGTAGTACTTAAGAGCGCAGACTGTTATAGCAGAATATCCACATTTGATTATGAGCATCCACATGGCTGCTAACAACTATCAGTTGTTAGCCAAAGGAAACATTCAACATACAGACACATTGGGAAGGGAATTTTAAAAGACAGTCAGTGAACCCCGAGACCATTTTGAGCATACTAATAAAAGACTTGGCTTTTTTCTTTAAAGTATTTTTTATTGACTTTAAGAATTTCATAGAGTGTATTTTGATCATAACCCCCAAATTTTTTCTAGATCTATTCAGAATACCTCATTAACTAGATAGCTTCCTGGTGTTTTTGTTTGCTTGGTTGGTTGGTTTTATATTTCTGTTTTGCCCTAAGAGCATGGGCAATATGTGTTATTCAAATACTACTGGATGTGGAACCTACCTATGTTTGCAGTTGGCTTACCAGGGGCCATATCCTTAAATAAAACTCCTTTTGAGAGCAGACCTTTTAAGACTACATTAGAGCACCTGACTCTGCCTTCAAAGTGATCTGTGCAAATTACATGCTGTTCATATCCCCCTACTATGGGATCATCTGCAATCCCTCCCACTTCTCTAGGACTAGGCTTCCTGGTGGCCTGGGTGCCCTCCTCTCATAATCTCTACTTGTACATACAGACATTTTGAGACTGTCTAGGAGTACATGACTCCACCTCTGGGGTGAGCTGAACAAAAACTATCATGCCCATACTCCTGTTTTGGGACTATCTGCAGAATCTCCCACAGCTCCAGGGCGTAGGTTAGTAGAGACTAGCACAACCATTCCCCATCTCTTCTCCTAGGACCTTCACACTATCCATCTGGAAGCTGCTGAAATGCTCTTAACTAGCAAGGTCTGCTTTGCCCTACTGGAGATCTCCTAAGTAGCCAGGTTGGAGCCATTTAGTGCTGTAATAAAAAATCAAAAGAGAGAAACAGAAGCTTAGGTCAAACTTAGCTTTTCATACTCAATCAAAAAACTACTAAGGTATATCAATAAATACAAATGAAATCAAACTTAACAAACGAAAACTTGCGTTTCATGCATGAATACATCACAAGCATCAAAAAAGTATCACATGACAAAACCATAAAGAAAAAAATGATAAAACAAAATAGTATGTCCCCACCAAACATGACTTGTCTTATAGGAAAGTCTTAAAATAAGAACCCCCTGGGATTTTTCCAGAACACGGTTTTAAAAGAACAACCATAAAAGTGATATAAAAATTCAATTAATTTAAAGAATACAGAAACAGCTCAAAAAACTAAAAGAGGATAGGGAAAAACATTTGACTGAATTCACAAAAAAGAAATATTGAAGAAAGACTAAAACAAGGAAAGAAGCTGAAACTCAATAAGCCAATTTGAATAGAATTCTCCTTAACCAATAGAATGAATGAAATGGAAAACAAAATATCTAGATTGGACAATAAAATTGAAGAACTGGACCACTCAAGATAATAATATAAAAAAAAAACTTTTAAAACCAGAAATGGAATATGCAGTAATTGTGGAACCCCATGGAAAGATCCATAATACTACACATCATAGGCATAGAGGAAAAAAAAGAATCCTAGGTAAGTGTTATTGACAAGATCTTCAACAGAATTCTAGAAGAAAATCCCCAAACTTAAGCAAGGACATACACACAGAAGTAAAATAAGCTTATCAATTAGATAAGCTTATCAATAAGAATATCAATTAGATAGGACTAGAAAAGAAACTCACCATAGCATATCATAGTAAAAACATTAAATTTTCAAAAAAGAAAATACTGAAAACTGCAAAAGAAAAACACATCACATATAAAGGAAAATTTATGGGAATTACAGGAAACATTTCAATGCAAATTATGAAAGCCAGAAGACTGTAGACCAAAGTATACCAAGTTTTACATGATCACAGAGGCCAACACAGAATACTTTACTCAATGACATAGGTAGACTGAAAGGATTCATGTCTCCAAACCATCCCTGAAGAAAATTCCTGAAGCAATACAAAGGACTGAAGAAAGGAATGACAATACCCAAGATGCAGCAAAAAGAAGCTAAATGAAGATATAACTGTGGAAACACAAAATTGGACAATAAATGCAGACAGAAATTAAATGATGGTAACTAACATAAAACTTTCAACAATTTTAGACATTATGAATGGATTCAATTCTCCTGTCAAAAGATACCAGTTAAGCTGTATGTATTAAAAAAGCAAACTCCATCTTTTACTTGTCTGTAAGAACTCATCTTACCTTCAAGAAGAGGCACTATCTTAGGGTGAAAGGATGGAAAAAAATACTCCAAGCAAATAGCACTATGAATCAAGCAGATGTTGCAATCCTAATGTCTAAACAAATAGATTTCAAATTAAAACTAATCAGAACAGAGAAAGAGGGTCACTTCAGAGAGAGGGAGGATTACACAAGGATCTATGAGTATAAAGGGGAAGAAGGAGCTCAAGAGAGATGAAACCATAAAAGACAGAAATTATCAAGGGAGAAAAGGGAAAAATGGGGATATTTTAAATGGAAGGATCGTGAAGGGTTAGAGTTAGACAGGGAGAGAGAGGAGAGAATAATGCCTAGGTGATATAAAAAAAAAATTCGGGAATTGTATTAGTCCAAAATCTACCAAAAAATTACACACAATATCTCTACATAAGTCCACATGTATACCTGAATGATACATAAAAAGAAACAGTACCAGACATGGCACTTTGAGTTGTTGGCCAGGGTGGTTGAAGAGACTCTCAAAATTACACAAGCTATTCCCACAGCCTTTGATTGCCTCCCAAAATTTGAAGGTAAACTCTAGTCTTCATTGAGGAAAGACTTGCAACTTGTTACTATTGGGTAGAATGAGGCAAAAGACTGAAGATAGGCTGACTAGACTCTAAGAAATGGTTCTCTGAAAACTTAAACAAGATATACCCTTAGCCCAATTAACTGAAATAAAGAAAGAACAAATCCAGATTAACGAAATCAGAGATGAAAGGGGGAAACATCACAACAGACACTAAAAAAATCCAGAATATTATAATATTTAAAAATATATACTCTGCAAAATTTGAAAAATCTAAAAAAATAGATGAATTGATAAGTTTATGGAAACCATCAAACTTAATCTAAGAAGTAATCAAAAGCTTAAACAGAGCCACAACAAACAAGAAAATTAAAACAAAACTTACTGCCTAGAGAAAACCCAGGCCATGCTGGTTGGATTCACAGCAGAATTCCATCAGACATTCAAAAAATATCTACAAGCAATATTACTTATATTATCTCAGACTCCATCTTTGAAGTCATTATTACTCTATTACCCAAACCAGATAAAGACATAACAAAAGAAAGAAAACTATAGGTCCATATCCTTAAAGAACATAGATGCACAAATTGCCAACAAAATATTCATTTACAACAAAATATTCATTTACAAAATTATTCTCTTGAGCTCCTTCTTCCCCTTTATACCTATAGATCCTTGTATAATCCTCCCTCTCTCTGAAGTGACCCTCTTTCTCTGTTCTGATTAGTTTTAATTTGAAATCTATTTGTTTAGACATTAGGATTGCAACATCTGCTTGATTCATAGTGCTATTTGCTTGGAATATTTTTTTCCATCCTTTCACCCTAAGATAGTGCCTGTTCTTGAAGGTAAGATGAGTTCTTACAGAAAAGTAAAAGATGGAGTTTGCTTTTTTAATACATACAGCTTAACTGGTATCTTGTGACAGGAGAATTGAATCCATTCATAATCCATTCATTATAAAATTATCTATCATCATCAAGTCAGCTCAGGGCAGAGATGCAGAGATGGTTGAATACAGGTAGCTCAGTAAATCTAATAAATCATATAAATGGACTTGAAGACAAAAATCACATGGTCATCTCAATAGATACATAAATGGCCTTTGACAAAATAAAATGTCTAAATTCCTAGAAAGAATTGGACTGAAGGAAACATACCTCTACATAATCAAAGATATATACAGCAAGGTAACAACGAACTTTCTTTTAAATGATGGAAAACTGCAAGCATAACTATTCAGGAACCAGTTAAGGCTGTCTACAATCTCCATCCCTTTGTAATACAGTACTTGAAACTCTAGAGTAATAAGACCAAAAGAAATTAAAGTGACACCTGAAAAAGAGGTCGTTATCCCTATTTGTAAATGATATATTTTACATAACAGATCTCATAAATTGCACTAGAAACCTCCTAGAAATTAACACTTTCAACAAAGTGGACAGTTGTAAAATCAAAGTATAAAAATCAGCAGCATTTTTATATAACAATAACAAGCAATCATAGAAAGAGTATATAAAAACATTCCATTCACAATAGTCTCAAAAAATATATATATAAATAAACTTGATCAAAGATATTAAAGATTTCTACAGTAGAAAATTTTAAATCTTTGAAGAGAGGGATTGAGGATATAGAAAGCTCAGGGCCTCCTGAGTTTCTGGACTGGAAGAATTAGTATGAAAATGACCAAACCATCAAAACAATCTATAGATTTACTGCAATCCTAATAAAAAATCTATATGACATTCATTAATATATAACTTTTCATATCGTTCTTGTAATCTTTTCTTCACTTAGCATGTAAGTTTTACCTTCTTTATAAGAAATATTTATTCTACACTAATTAACTCCCTAAGTAATCATAGCCTTATATATATATATATATATATCTTTAAAACATTTAGAGTACTATTTTTCATGTGATGTATTTAAGAAGGATAAGAAATAATTTTCTCTTTGTGAAGAATGTTCCTCAGTTTTCATGCTATCAAAATAGATAATCATTGCTACTGTGTTTCTTTCACAGAAGAGAAAATTATGACTAAGCAAAGCTAAGGAAATTTTCGGTCTTTCTTGAACCAAAGATGAAGCTACTGTTAGCATTCATGTATATCTTTGTCCCAACACATGCTAATATTTTCTGCTTCAGTTCATAAAAGAATATAACATCTACTTAACAGCATGTACTTATATAGGATTTATAAACATTAAGTATTCGAATATATTCTCCATAATTTTAATTTTATAAGTATACATATTATTTTCATTGATTTGACAATGAGACAACTTATCAATTATGTTATACAATATTTTTGTAATTTATCAGATTTTACATCAAAATATGTTTTACCGAGGTTGAGAAATTTTAAAGAACATAATTTTAAAGACTAATTTACAATTTTCTTAGAGTTTATATTGTTTTGCACCTAAATTGAGAATTTTAATAACATATGTTCTGAAAAGAAAGAAACCATAATTCAGGTGCATGGATTAAAGAAAGCAGGAATAAATTAAAAGTCTGTAATTTAAGAAAAGCTTCACATAGAGGAAGTACTGTCTATGATATACCTTAAATAATGAAATATATCTTATTGTATTATATATTTGGTGGTATGTCTTTTTTATCTTTGAAATTTTAGTTAAAAACGTGATATTGTTGTTTTTCTTTTCAAATAGGTTTTTTTCTCTTTTAACGCCAGAGTATCATACAGAAGAGCTATAGGCTACAAAGAATTCATCTTCAAGGAAAGCAATAAGAATATCCATGTATACTAAATTTTACTCCCAGAGGCGTTGATATAATCATTGGTTTAAAAAGTGTGTCTCAACATGTTTGCATCTACAAATTAACTAATTTACTGACTTAAATGCAGCCTAAGGAAGCAATTTTTACTTGTTAACATATTATCACCCATAATGAGAGCCTATATGAACTAATCACAATATCTACTGTCTTAAATATTATGTTTGCCAAAAACTCATGATGCAGGGCTTTTTACTCATATTCAACACATTTTTTTCCTTCAGAAATCTTATTGGTTATTCCCAGATATCATAATGATATAAATTAAGCTCATGCCTTCAAGAAATCTAAAGTATTCAGTATCCCTAAGTTTCAGACAGAAATTTAATCTGAATACTTTAAAGTTATGTGTATTTATTCCTAATATAGTACCAATAATTGTACTTGTTCTGTATTTCATGGTTTCACAATAAGAGATACGAATTTATTTCTCTATTTAACCTATTATTTTATGCTATAAAATTATTTATTCAGCTTGGCAACTAATTTAGAGTTTTATTACTTAAAATGTTTTTGCTTTACTTGTATGCATTAAAATATTTGTTTTATTTTTTTATTTCACTTTAGAACTACAAAGCGTTTTCTAGAACTAAATAAAATTGTTTTTAAATTATTAACTCAGCTTACAATTTTCTTCATTAGATTTATTACTCTAGAATTTTATAGTTGACTAAATAATAATATATTCTATATTAAGACAATCAAATATTTTCTCCATTTTATTCACTAATTTGAAAAACAACTGAGGATAAAAATATTGACATCTTACCCTTTATTTTAGTATTAATTGTGGCAATTTTCTGTTATTTAATGGGTTCAAGTTTCAGAGATATAAATTTACTCTATTTATACTTTATGATTTTTCTTGGTCTTTTTGTCAAGAGTAACAAATCCTACAAAAATAATGAAACAAAACATTTCTTCACTTTTCATCTAAAACTATGAGTATCATGTAGTAATGAATAAAAGAAAACCTTCTGAAATTCTAGAGCCTGTTTCTGATATTTTAATAATTTATATATTACATTTTACTTTATGATTATTTTTTATTGTATGTAGTGGAAAAGACATTTAGGATCTCATGAGACATTGTTTCACTAAATTTTTCAATTCCCAAGTAAAATGTAAAGAAACTATGAAACTGTGATATAATGTAAAATCAGCTACAATGAAAATGAAGTTTATTCACAAAAAGTGATTCAGTCATTTTACTAACAACAGACTAATCCTGTTATGTTTATGTGTTTATGGAATTTTAATTATGTCCATATTTGAGAAGATATAAGAAATGCAGATACTGACTTACATTTCAGAACCATCAAGAAATGGAAACCTGGATTTTGTTTGCCTGCCTCTTGGGAACAGCATTTGCTATGCCTGTGAATAAAACGTCACTTTTAGACAGTTTCACAAAGTAGGAAACAAAACATACTTTTTCTGGGTAAATAATAAGTATCTTTAAATGGGTCTTTCTTTAAGAATACTTCAGGAGGTCATTAATACAACGTTTTCCCATATACATCTTATTGCATCGGATATTATGTTCTCTATATTCATTCATGTTAAAAGTAACAAAGTTTGTCACAGTTATGGTTGAGTAGAATCCCACCGTTTAATCTAAAGAATTTTATATTATATGTATCAAAATATCACAAAGTAGTCCATACGTAATTACTTTGTCCTTTGAAAGTAAAATCAATTCTTGCTGCTTATAACAGCGCTTCTAATTCTGAATGTAGTGAAATTAAAAAGCTCTGCATTTAACAGTCATCTAGGATATTTTGATGGGATGCTAGAATTAAAATTTTAGAGAGTAGCATTTATTCATAATGAATCACCTCCCCAATCTCAGAAATAGTATCATTTTGCTGCAGCTAAAGAATAAGTAACCTGCTATTTTCACATATATATTGATAACATCCAAATTTACCCAATTTCTGGAAGTGTAGTCAACCTTAGGTATATGATGACAGAAACCTGAGGTGACATGCCAACAATGTGTTTTGGTGTCATAAAAAGCAGCTAAAAAAAAAAACAGAAACCAGTAAGTTTGTTTACCTGCCTTTTCCCTTTTCTCTCATTCACAAGATCAAGAGTTTGTATTTTCTGTTTTGTGTTCCTAAAATCTTGTATTGTGGTGAATCCTAGTTCTCTGGGGGACAATTACATTACAAATTCAGTTCTTTTACACTATACAAATCAATAGTCTACTCTCAAAGAGCTTATATAGGATAGAATATGAAAGATAATTACCTGACTGATATACATTACATTCAGGCAAGAATTAATAAATTCTTTTAGAAAGCATGAATTTTTTTTTAAAAATGGAATGGAACTGATGAAGTCTGTTACAGAGGATAAAAATTTGCCCTGATGATCTTTCCAGTGTCTCCAAAGTGAGCCAGAATTCCACAAGGCACAAATATGATATGATCTCCATATTTAAAAGCACAGATAAACCTTTGTTTATATAATTACTCAAGTGCCTTTTTATTTGGAATCTTTAATTTTCTTCTTAAAACAGAAATAGAATGAAAACATAATATGTTTCATATATGGCCTTAAAGTTCATAAACCATCTCTTTTGGGAAAGTATTAAGTTCAGCTCCACCCTTCCACACTGGTCTACCAGAAAAGGCTTTAAAATTATTTGCATTTTATTACACTCATCTTCTTTTCACATTTAACAATAACATTCATGTGTTTGTTCTATTTATTAGTGTTAATATGTGATTTATTTACTTTGTATGCCAATTACTATGAATTGCTTGGATAGTCACTTAATGAGTTTAAATATAAAGAGATCTTTTGTGAAACAAATCTTTTTTCCTTGCTATTTGAAAATTACATAACAAACATCTCTTGTTCAATAGTAAGAGTGTTTCATTCAGATTTGACAACATGGCTTCCAGAATTTAACCAGATATCATTACAGAATAAATTTATTCTAGTTTCTGCTTCCTGGCCTCCCACTATCACATTATGATTCCTAGAAAAGTAATATAGCTGTTTTGAACCTATTTGAATTAAAAATATTTCTTATACATACTATACATGTTTAAGCTAAACATACACTTAATGTATACTATCTTCCATTGGCATTTTGTTGCTGTTTTGTTTGTGTGTTTTTTTTTTCGTTTGAGGAGAGGGTGTTTGGGATTGATTTGTTTTGTTTTACTGAGATAAGGTCTCCCTGTAGCTTCGACTGGCCTGGAATTTGCTATGTAGGTCAGGCTGGCTTCTATCTCATAGAGATCTACCTCACTTTGCCTCCATAATGCCAGGTCTTACTATATAGCTTTTACAAAGTAAATTCACTTTCCCTTAATGTAACAAATTACTTATTGACTTAATTTCTTCCTTTCTTTTCCTCTCTTATTCTATGTCCTTCTCCTTCCTTTTCTCTTTCTATTTTCCTGCACTTCTTTTTATAAAAGCTACCACCGCAACCTGGGAACCATGGTTATATCAACTTCAGCTATGAGGTAATTTTTGTATTTATTAATTGTAACCAATGTTGAGTTTAAAACCCCTTGAGTTCCAAAAAGAGCAATGTATTCTTTATTCAGTATGTTTCTTAACTGGTTAAATTTTTTCATTTGCTATGACTACCTTTAAGTTTTCAAATTTAGTTTCAAACATAGTTTTACCGTCACGTCTAGCCACTGTTTAGTTTAGTTACAAATTTTATTGTGATGACACTACCCTGTGAGATTTCAAGGTGGGGCAGAAAAAAAACCTCAGACTGCACAACACTTCACTTTTCTAAAATATCAGAACTTGATATGATAACAAATCATTTTTCCCTGGAACATTGCTTATTCCAATATATGCATAGTCTACTTGTGTCTTTCATTGGTACTATTAAATGATTAATGAAAATTGTGTAGGAATTCTAGAAATTAATTTTTTCATTAATCTCATATTAAATACATGACCTAGAGAAAATGATTTTCTTTCTCTGGAGCTCTACTTTTTCCATTTTAACAGAAAAGTAATAATATACCTTGAGCAATATATGTTTAAGAACAGGTCAAAACCTACCATAAATAAATACTATTGTTTTATTTAAGAATACTTCAGGAGGTCATTAATACAATACTACTTATTGCACTGTTTAAATGTTTTACTAATAGATGAAGGAGCCTTAGATAAATTAAGTAAATAATATTCAGAAAGGATACAAATGTGTTTTTCTCAAATGTTTAAGAATTTGAAAAAAATTTTTAATTAAACAGGAATAATTAACATATTTAACTATAAAATTTTGTATTTTTTGTACTTTCCTCTTTTCATTATACTGTCAAAGATCATTAATCTAAAAAATGGTATTAATTTATTTGTTTTGCTTGCTTTTGCTTTTGTGATACAAAGCAAACACTATGGAAGTACAAAAAAGATTTACTACTTTTATAACTGCATTCAAGTTAATGTGCTCTTTTGTTCATGATATTACTTATAGTTAGGATCTCGACACTTGCTTCATATCCTGTGAGAGGATATACAACTTGTATATGATAGAAATAATACCATAGTGAATAAAAAAGCAAATGATACATGTTTATCATTCTTCCTATGCAGGAATCATATTCTTAAGCTAATTATTCTCACAACTGAATTACAGAACCTAAATTTCAAAGTACATTTAGTAGTTTAGTATTTGGTTTACATAAAACTAAATTAAATCAGGTATATCCTAATGTCTTTTTCTTTTAAGGTTCTAACTCCTCTGAAATGGTACCAGAGCATGATAAGGCAACCGGTAAGTAGATGGTTTATTTCTGGTAATAGGCATAAATATGAATGTCCTGATTAAAATCACTTGTGCCCCATCTAAAACAGAAAAAAAATTCAAGTTGTAAAATGTCATATCTGTGTACATTGTAGAAATTCTTGGAAAGGAAAAAGTGACTAAAATATACATGTAGTCATACTAACAAACTCTGCTGCTGCTTCTCTCATTTGAAGTCAATTGAGCCAATGGTAAACCTGATTCTTTGTTTCTCACCAGTATCCTTCCTATCGTTACGAACCCATGGGTGGATGGTTGCACCACCAAATCATCCCTGTGCTGTCTCAACAGCATCCTCCGAGTCACACCCTTCTACCTCATCACCACATCCCAGTGGTGCCAGCTCAACAACCAGTGATCCCCCAGCAACCAATGATGCCAGTTCCTGGTCACCACTCCATGACTCCAACCCAACACCACCAGCCAAACCTCCCTCCATCTGCCCAGCAGCCCTTCCAGCCCCAGCCCATTCAGCCCCAGTCACCTCTGCACCCCATGCATCCCCAGGCACCACAGCCACCTCTGCCTCCACTATTCCCCATGCAGTCCCTGTCCCCGGTTATTCCTGATCTGCCTCCGGAAGCTTGGCCGGCGACAGACAAGACCAAGGGGGAAGAAGTGGTGAGTATACCTTGAAGCCATTAGAAAATAAATCACAGGTAACTGGTATATCAGAATTCCTCAAAGTTCTAAGTGTACAAATAATCTAGGGTCTACATGTTCACATTACAAGTCATTGATTCTATTAATTCCAGTTGGGTTTCATAATTTCAGTTTGTAAATTAATATATGCATATATTTATTTATGGCAGGTTTTGACTTGTAATTATCTTAAATTCCATTCAAAATGGAATAAATTAATGACATGAATTCGTTTTTAAAGCAAAATGTATAAATATAATTATTTTTGAAAATGGTTCGATGACTGCACTGAAAAAGAAAACATCATAATTGTGACAGTAAAAGGTATATGTGTGAACTGTGTAAAAAAAATATTTAGGAAAGATATTTGAAGATCTGCAGATATATTACCTGTTCAAATTTTATTTAAAACATGGAAGTAGGTAAACCAGGCAGAGTTTTAGATTTTTCATTGCTTTGGTTTTTGGATTAAATTTTTAAGAATAATTTTTTATCAGTTTGCTTACATTGAAATTGTTTGGAAATAAAATTAAGACATTTCAGTTTATCAATCTATCCATGTACCTGCTTGTATATAAGTTTAAGTAATTTCAAAATTTACAAATACTATTGATGATTTTATTAAGAAGCAGTCAAGGATGAAGTGGAAAACATATTTTCCACTTTTAATTATTTTACGTGTTGTAAAAAATCATTCTTAGCTACTTCTAGAAGATATGTATTTTTTAAAGCCTTCTTCTCTCCTTCTTTCAGTGCTGGGGATTAAATCAAGGTTTCAGTTTAGGCAAATACTACACCTCCAGCAGTAACTAAAAAACAGCTACTCAGTTCTAGTTTTGACCTTGTCTGCAAAAAAAGAATTACAATTACTTCAAATGTTTGGGTGTTTGAATTTGTATTTTTTATATGTGGAAAAGTAATTAAAATATATTTCACAGCTTTGTTCAACAAGAAATGTCATAGTTTCCCTATCATCAATTATATTATGTTCATATAGAACTTTAAACTTCTAACATGTTTATGAGAAACATGGAGAAAAAAATGTCAAAAAAATTCAATATGTGAATTTAGGATGTGGTCAAAACCCTAATTTGGTTTTACCCTTTACAGAGAGAAAACATCTATACCATTATTAATCATTAAGCCACGACCAGTATGTTGGCATACTGTTAAAAATCACTGATACAAAAATGACTATGGGTTGATATTATAAACTTTAAAATGTCTATATCTAAAAACCAACGTAGATATAAACACTTTTAGGGTACTTTACTTAAAATTCAAGGCGTTATCTAAAAACTGAGATATAGGAAGTATTGATTAAAGGTTAGTTATTTGTTATTATTACATGAATAGATTTTAAATATCCTGAAGAATGGTTACTTTCACGAGTATTTTGTTTCTGATTACCATTAGAACATATATAGATTTGTATGGAAATTTTATAATTTACCTTAGTTGTTTCTTTCTTATCTTCAGGATTGAAAAAAAAAAGGGAAAATAAACGAAGTGGATATTTCAAATATTTTCAGGAATGAAATAAAAACAAAGTGATTTATGCCTATCAACTTAGTAGTGAATACTGTAAAAACAAGTGAAAATCAATAAAATTATTTTAAAAGTTTCATGTATAAAGTTAATTTTTCATCACCTGAAAAATATAGTATGTATGACATATTAATTAAATATTTTATAATAACATGTTACACTTGATGCAACTAATAGATAAAAACCTATTGCATATTAAATATTAGAACTCAAAATCACACCATAATGAAGGAATAACATGTATTTATAAATATTTATTGATTATATCTATAAAACATTTGGAATAAAGTAAAATGATATGGTTACAAAACTATATAACACTTGAAGTTAAGGTACCATGGTAATATGACTCAATATACCTTATTAATACCTCCCTAAAATAGTATCGTATTTCATGTCTGCTTTTATTTGCTCTTTGATAAGTGTTCAATGAATATGACATTACTGAAGTGTAAGCCTATTACTAGATTATCACTAAAATGCCAAGAAAGATAAATATAATAATGTTTCTGATTATATTTAGAGTGAGGAACTAGAAATTTTATGTGTTGAACCAATGTAAAATTCTGACAAAAATTATATTATTGAGCCAGAGAGATGGCTCCGCAGTTAGGGGAATTAGGGACTCTTGCATAGGACCTGAGTTTAGTTCCCAGTGCCCAGAAGGCAGCTAACAATTGTCTATAACTTTAGTTCCACAACCTCTGACAATCTCTTCTGGCCTTTTTAGGCATTTAAGCATGGAAACATTTATATACATGAAGAGAAAGCTCTCAGACACACAAAATAAAAATGAATACATTTTTAAAATCATGTTTTAGAAGGAAACTTATAAGAAAGTGTGCTAAAAGAGATATCAGATATGTAGTATGAATCTGGTCTTAAGATCAAAAATATACATGAAAACATTAAAATTATACAAAGTATACATAATTGCAGATGAGAAAAAAAAACAAGAAAATGTAAAAAACATTGAGCCTTTCAACAATAAGAAATTTATAACTAGAAACTCTGGTCAGTCAGATCCTGCCCTACTGATTCCAATTCCTCTAACTCAGATTACTGGACTAGGTTCCTAACTCAGACAAGTTAAACCCCCTAGCATATATTATGCCTACTGAAGTCATCCCCAACCAAATGTTCCCTGGATCCCAATCTGCAGAACAGACCTGCCAGCTGATATTCCATTCCTCTTACCCACTCCCCACACTGTCCTCTACTAGCCACAGCCAGCTCCAGTTTCTCAACCTTTGATCTCAATACTAGCTTGTAAAACAGATTAAGTAAACTCCCCAACAAAGTCTATTGGTTCCTTAGCTGTCTGAGACAGGCCAGGCCTCCTACTAATTGGACAAGCCTACCTACTTTTCTGTTCTACCTACTACCTAGACAGTCTAATAACCTGAAAGAACTGAAATCAAATACCAATGTACTTTCAAACCTGAACAAAAAGCAATCAAGCTACATAAACAATATAAACAGGACCAAAATTCAATTAAACAGAAACAGAATAGAAGTTCTCACTGGACACATAACCAAGAAAGAACATCCACGTGCCCAAACGGCAGGACAAAAACACAAATGATAAGAGAAACCAATACAATATGTCCCCAGCAAACCCCATTAGTCCTAAAGAACTGCACTACAGTGAGAATTACCACCACAGGGAACCCAAGATGCAGAATTTAAAAGAACAATCATAACATGATCAAAGAACTTAAAGGAAACACACACAATCTAAGGAACTCCAAGACTACAGACATAAACTTGAAATGAAAAGTTCAATAAATATGTAGCCTAAAGACATAACAAAAACAATTCATGACTTGAAAAGGGAATTTACAAAAGAGAAGAAGTAAGGAAACAGAAGCATATATTAATAAGGTATTGAAAAGTCAATTAGCCAATTAGGAACAACAGCAGAAATTCTCATAAGCAGAATGAATGAAACCAAAAACAGAATATCAAGACTGAATGACAAAGTTCAAGAGCTGGAGTGCTTAATCAAAGACTATATGAAATTAAAAACAACAACACAGGAATGGAAAAACATGGGAAATGTGGGACAACATGAAAAGTCCGAATCTATGAATTATAGGCATACAGGAAGGAGAAAAATCTCAGGCCAGTGACACTGAACACATCATAACAGAATTATGAAAACATATAATTTCTGCATGCATTTGAAAAAAAAAGGGCAGCAGATCAAAGAACACCTATCTAGCCTCAGAAAACTATTTATAGTAACAATGTGACTGGTTTACAGGACAAAACACAGTTGTCTATAAACACAGATCCACATACAGCTTTCTTATGTAATCTAAACACAAGGGATACCACTTCAGAAACTGTATTATTACATATGCCTATGGCTTTGCCATCATAGCAATACTTTGCTGGTTTGTGACTTTGTATGTATGCCAAGTATGGTTTTACCACAGTAAAATAATACAGTGACAGCCAACAAAACATGAGTAGCTGTGTGTACACATAAATCTACATCCTCAAGTCAATTCCATTAACATCCTTGCTTTTATGCCAATACCACGCTGTTGTTAATACTTTACAAATTAGTTATTTTATGTATGTGAGTGTATTGTCTGCATGTGTATGAGCACATGCATGTCATGCAATGCCATTAGACATTAGCTGCCATATGGGTTCTAGAAATCAAATGTGGGTCCTCTGCAAGAACAGCCAGTGCTCTGCACCACTGAGTCATCTCTTTAGTCCACTGTTTTAGGTTATCTTTGTAATTTGTTTGGCTATCCTGTGTTTCGTGTTTGTGTGTTTGTATGTGTGTCTATGTGTGTGTGTGAGTGTCCATATGAAAGCTCAGATTATTTTTTTTCAAAGCTGTAAGATATATTATATGAAATACACAAAAATGCAATAAAATATGCAATGAAGAAAATAAAAGTCCCGGAGAATCTGCAAGTGCAGGATATATACCTCAATATAATATAGACAATGTACAACATATCCACAGCCAACACCAAACTGATTGGAAGAAAAAAATCAGTTAGCATTCCACTAAAATCAGAAATAAATCAAGGATGTCCAGTAGCACCATTACTATCTAGAATTTAAATGAAGACTGCATCGGTGGATTACTTTTGGAAGGATAGCTATTTTCACAATATTAATTCTGTCATTCTCTCAGCATGGGAAGACTTTATGTTTGATGATAGTTTCTTTAATTTTTTTCTTTGTTTTCTTAAAGTTGTTATAAAAGTCTTTGTTTCTTGCTAACTTTTTATAGTTTTATGAATTACATCATCTAGAATTGAGGATATTTTACTTCTTTTCCAATTTTTATCACCCTTGGTCTTACTGCTGTAGCTCAAACTTCAAGTACTATATTAGACAGTAATGGTGCATAACACCATTATTATGCACACAAGAGTGCATAACATATCCTAGACCATGACTTCGAGATGGATATTAGCTGCCATGTCAGTACTGGAAACAGAATCTGGGTCTTTTGGAAGACCAGCCAATAGTCTTAACTCCATCTCTCCAGCCTCTATAATAATCTTCGTCTTTATTTGTTCTCAGACAGGGTCTTGCTGTAGGCCTACCTGACCTAGAAATTGCTGTATAGACCATGCTAGTCTCAATGCCTCTAGCTCATGAATGCTAAGATTAAAGGCCACTCTGCTCAGTCATAGTAATCTTGAAAATGCAATTCAATTTCAATACATACAATTTTACCTTCAATATTTTGAATATTTGGTCAACTGAGCTTTATGGTCAAATGCTTAATTCTATTAAAAATTTTATTATGCAAATATGTGACTCTTCTGTTTCATTATGGTGATATGTAATTTTCATTTACTAGAGACATTTGTATTTGTGTGCATGTGTGTGACAATACACATTTACTTTTGCATTTGTGCACACAGAGGCCCCAAGAGATCAATCCTGGGTATTGTTGTTGGGAAGGCTCCATTAGGAGTCATCCACATTGTCTTTTAAGAAAGAGTTTCTCATTAACCAAGTAAGCTACATTAGTTAGCAGAAAGTCCAAGGAATACTCCTGTCTCTGTCTCATTTGGGCTGAGAATATAAGAATGAACAACCACATGTTTTGTGTGTGTGTGTGTGTGTGTGTGTGTGTGTGTGTGTGTGCACGTTTTCCAGGGATCCATATGTCTCCTATGAAAGTGTATTTCAATTTAATTTTCAAATTCAAAGTTCTATACTTCATATAATATAATCAATAAAAACTAAGTCATTTTTTGTATATAGATAAATTCAGTTAAGTTTAATTTATATTGATCTTGGAAAATGAAGTCAGCCTTAATGAACTTAAAATAAGGTTAGGTAACATAAATCAGAATTGAAAATAAATCAGCTTTGAAAAAAAATGAAAAATACATTTATAGTATACTATAATCTTTGGTTTTTGGGTAGATGTTTTGCACTTTTTGTTTGAAAAAAATAAAAGTGTTCCTGACTCTATGATCTTTAAATCAGGATTTGCAAGAAAATGAAAATGAAGGAATATCAGCATTTAAAACACCCAGAATCAGGTAGTATGTTGTATTAGTTATTTATATATATTGTGTGTATAATGCATGTACACACATGTGCAGTGGGAGACAAGTGGAGATCAGACGACAAATCCATGGAGCTGGTTCTCTCCTTCAACTTTAGACAGGTTCCATGAATCTGCCTTCTCCTGCAGACAGACTTGCATGGCAAGTACTTTTCTTGCTGAGCCATCTCTCATGCTGTTGGCACTTTTTTCATAACCAAAAATTGCAAGAATTTCCATCTTAAATTATTGCTCAGTACTGTTAATAAACTTCAGCATTGTAAATTGTCCCAAACTAACTCAACTAACTAACTAACTAACTAACTAACTAACTATATGACTTTGGTTTTTTAAATCTTTGAAGACAGAATATTTTAAATTGTGTTAAACAAGCTTTATAATGCGATGATTAAGATAGTCATAGGGGGAATATACATTCTCATTGGAATTTACATAACTTTATAGTTCTTAAAGTTACTTAGAAGATTCTTTTGAAGAAAAAATTATAAAATGAAAATATAGGCCATATATTTAAAAACCCAAGGTAGAATATAGTCATGTCATTATTATAAAGTGAGAACATCTCCTAAATTTTCTTATGAAGTAAAGTCTTCATAGACACTGTTAAGTTTTACTAATGATAAATTTTAATATCATTATTTCCCTATGCAAACCACACTGAAAAGCAAAAAGCAAAGAACCTGAAAGTAATCTAACTTAAAATAATTAATCCACTAAAATATGCATTTGTCAAAACAGTTGCCATTCCAACTCACTTTCTCATTAAAACAAAACTCTAAATGATAAGTACTAATTAAGACTACATAACGTTTCCTATAAATATTTTCAATTTACTTTCTATAATTAAAAAATATATTTTGCCAGCAATTATTTGCATAAGCTTCAACTAAATCAGGCTGAAATATTTATTGACATGAAAAGTAAGCATACATATTTTATAAGCCAATAACTTTTAAAACTATGATGTAAAAAATTAAAAATTTTTGATTTCCTTACAGAGTAATATATTGAGACTTCTATAATATGCATGTTTACAGACAGGTACACATAAAGTACATATAGTCATTAATTCTGAAGAACAATAAATAAGCCTAGATAGAAAGTCTATAAAAATTAAACAGTGGAAAATCCTTTAAACATTAGACAATTTTAAAAAACGTTTATGTACAATGCTAAGTAAACTGTTTTTATTTATACATATAAAATTTTAACAGTAGCATTTAAAATTACAGAACTCCTTAATGGCAAGTAAGTCTTGAAAAAATAACAACATTCCGTTCACAAATATTTTCAAGCAATAAATATATACTTATAAATAGTTTGAGTCTGTATCAAGATTAGAAACAAACATCACCAACCTGCAATTTATTCTTTACATACAACCCATTATCTTTGTGTCTTGGCTGTTAAATTTTATGGTCACAAATATAGCATCATGGTTTCAAAACAAAGGAAAAAACATAAAGTACTAAAAGTTTTTCCCATCTCATGTTCACATTAGAAAATGATGGTCAAAAATGGCAAATTTGTTAAACATCTTACAAAGAAGTATTCCATCATGATAATATCTATGTCAGGAAGAAAATTCAGAAAGCCGAACACACAGGTAAAAATTAATCCATCAGTCCAGAAATGCAAAGATATAAAAAGTGGTGCCTTTAATTCAGTAGTTTTTTAATGAGCATGCTTTCCTAGGGAATTAAGAGTGTTCTTACGTGACTGTTTTGAAAAAATAGTGGTATATTCTAAGGGAATGTTTGCATATAAATTCCAGTGTTATGTGGTGTATTCTCATTTTCTCACTCCTACCTCCTCTCTTTTTCATTTCTCTTTTTCCTTTGTAATGGGAATTGAACCTAAGGCTTTGCATGTGCTAACAAAATACTCTACTATTGAAAACTTGGTTCTGTTAATCTGTTAATACTTTTTACCACCCCCATCATTTTTGTTAGCCAGTACTCAACTATAACCTTGGAGAGTCTAGGGGAAAATAATAGCTTTTCTTTAAAGAAGAACATATTATGGGAACAGGTTTAAATATATAATTAAATAATATGTTATTACATAACAGTATATAATGATTACGCAATAATGCTTATGAGCTGGGTTTAAAATTTATGATTTATTTTAATTTTGCAGTTTAATTGGTTGGGGCCAGATAAGAAGAGGAGTGACCATCAAGCCAGCAGTAGATGATGAATGAAGAATCTCTTAAATAATGTCATTGGTTGAAGCAAAAATTTTTCTTGACAGTGCTAAAGAGATTTTTTAAAGCAGAACTTCAAAATTCGGCTCACAGCTCATAGTTTAGTAAAAGCTGTCAGGTTATTTTCATTTTTGTTAGAAACATTGATGTTTCAGGTTAAAGGTGATAACAGTTTTTAAAATGATTTGTTCATGTATCTTTGAAATGAAACTGGCTGTTTCAACAGCTTTTGCTGTAAACCATTAGACTTAAAGTTTTAAATAAAATTTTTCTGGATTCATCTTTGTGCTTTGCAGAGCTGTTTGAGGGCTTCATATTTAAGATAAAAACAAAATGAATTGGTCTAAATGATTTACTCTTTTAAACTGAGCATGGTGTTAAATGCATTTGATTCTGATACATTTGCTGGGTTAGGCAAAAATAGGGATTACAGAGATAAAGATTAGCCTGGTTGCAACACGTTCCAGGATATCTGGAGCTTCATGGAGACATGTCTCAATGAAAAACAAACCTAACAGACTATCTTCTTGAGACATCATGTAAATAGACAATTTTTTCTTTAACTCTTATTCCTAGGAATTCAAGACAGTTCTTACCATGCTATTGAATGCCCAGTATTTAATATGTCTCATTGTTTACTCCTAAAAGCCAATGATTTTTGGAAACACTGTCGTAGAAAAGAGAAGTAAGTGAGAGATATGTTCAAGTCTTGTTTTTAATGTTTTGTTTAAACAAAAATAGAACCAGCCATTAAAGGCCTTGTGACCAAGCATGAAGACATGAATTAAATTCCTGGACCCCACATAGTAGGAGAGGGCCAACTCCCACATCTCTCTGAATTCTGTATGTGCACCATTACATACTCTCTTCCCTTGTAGACACATGTACACAAAATAAATTTAAAAGATAATTAAAAATTTTTAAATATTCTTAAAATGTATACTAATAGTGTTTTTCTTAAATAATTATAATTTTTAATCACTTGTAATCACTAACAGTTTAGAAAAACTACAAGATAGAATATCTGTAACTATAGAAGTTCCAAAACTCTGATGCTTGCATTATAAGTAAATTATGTTTATTGATTCAGTTTTACTGAAAACAAATATTTAATAATTGTTAATTCCCTTGGCTGACTTGTTGATTAACCTGTAGTACACAGTAAGTTATGATTTAAAAACTGGTATCAAAGGGATGGAGAGATGGCTCAGTGGTTAAAAGCATTGACTACTCTTACAGAGGACCTGGATTTGATTCCCAGCCCCCACATGGTGGGTAACAACCATCCATAACTCCATTTCCAGTGAATCCAGTGTCCTTTCCTCACTTCTGCAGGCACTGCACAAACATGAGTGCATTTACACACATGCAAGCAAGACACTCAGATACACAAAATTAAATAATACATTATTTAAATAAAAAAGTTCAAGAAAATGACAGATTTAAAGAATTTTGTACTGCTAAGATTTTTAGAGGGAAAAATTAAAAATATTAGTATTTAGAGTTCAGGGGCATAGGTTTCACATACTTCTTTAAGAAAAAAGTTGTATTTTCTTCCTGAAGCATTAAAACAAGTGTGCGTCTGATTCAGTATCTTCACAACTATGAGTCCCTCCATATAGCTGTTTCATAATGTATACATCAAAACAGTAACATAGATAAATGTTATAAATCTTATAAATCATATAAAAAACCTAGAATGGTATCCCTGATATTACCACCATTAAGCATACTTAGTATTTCCTGTGTTTCGCATTGATCTATGTTTCTGGAGTCTAATTTGTCCAGAAAACCCAGTAAGTTTGGGTTTGTTAGTTTTCTTGTACTTTGAGTTGAGAGGCATAAAAAATGAAATTTGTCTTATTTACCTACCAGTAAGTAACAACTGATAGGTGTTACCTAACAATCTCCATTGGCTATCTACTACTGCCAGTTATTGAATGCTATGATTTATTTATGCTTGTGAGATAACTATTTGTACTGAAAAAGAGTTTTCCATTCCTTCTCCCTGGCATCATATGTTATTGAGAGTTTTCTCTCATTTTGAAGGTAGTACCCTTCAGCCCTCACACCCTTTCCCTTTTCTCTTTTGACAGTTTCTTTGTGTAGACCATCCTAGCTTTGAACTTATAGATGTCTGCCTCCACCACAAACTTATTTTCTCTTTGAAATTTTCAGTCTTTGCTTTATAGGCTTAGCTAAATTTGGCAACCTGTCTGTGATAAACATCAGGATAAATATTGCTTTGGCAGGCTGGAGACATAGCTGAGAGGTTAAGAACCATTGTTTTTGTATAGTATCTAGGTTCAATTCCTAGAACTCATGTGGTAGCTAACAAACAACCATAAACTCCAGTTCCAGGTGATCCACCACCCTCTTGTAGTTTCTGCAGGTATTGTATGACAGGTGTACCTACGTACAGGCAAGGAAACATACACAAAATTAAAAAAACAGAAAATGAAAATAATGTTTTGTGCTAGTATTTGCTTTTATGATAATTACACCTAGATAATATTGATTAAAAGCTACTGGACATCTTGTCAGTTTTTGGTCTTTAGCAATAATTTTTAAACTATAGCCTTTGGAACTTAAAATTTTCTCATTTTTGCCTTATTTGGGGACAGAATCACATTCTGTAACCCAGGGCCACCATACTTTTCTTAACTGGTAATCATCCGAGTTTTGCTGGCATTTTGGGTGTAAGTCTACCTGCCTGGCTTATGACTTTTTACTTATATAGAGCCTGACCTAGCTATAAATAGTAAATTGCCCTCCATATTCAGTCCTATTAGTCTTCAACATAACTTTTTTTTTTGTACTTCACTCTATGGCGTAAACTCAGAATTCTTCATCCAGTCTTAACATTCAATTATAGATACACAAGCACCAAAAATGCTTTTTTTTAAGTTTTTTTTTTTTTTTTATGTGTATGAGTATATTGCTTACATGCAAAGTGTAACATGTCTTGCAATGCCCACAGAGGTCAGAAGATAGCATCGCATTCTCTAGAACTGAAGTCATGGACAGTTAGTCACCATATGGGTGCTGGATTTGAACCCTCGTTGTCCGTAAGAAGACTCAGTCTTCTGAACTGTTGAGCTATCTTTCCAGCCCCCAACATAGTTTTTATATAAGAACTTTAGTCAATGGATTTATAGAATAGTTGCCTTTCTTCTTGCAGCAACAAGACAAAGTAATTCAAGGGAGTTTATTCTACTTGTTAATATAGTCCATCATGGAAGGAAACTTAGGGCATCAGGAACTTGAAGTAGCCAGACAGAGCCGATCAAATGGAAGTCAGAAAGCAGACAGTAATGCATCAGAAAGTAGACAGTAATGAATAAATGCTGCTCAGTTCTTTTTCCACGTGTACAAACCATAGCCATGCAAATGCCCACAGTAATCAATATAATCCCACACTGGCATTCCCCAATCACTGTTTCCTAAGTGATACTGGATTTGGTCAAGTTGGCATCACTCAGTAGCTAAGTATATGTGAAAATAAACACAAAAATTCATTTTTTGATGACTTTATTGCTCAGCGTTAACAATAGATCTGCTAAACATGGTAACATGTCTTGTAACCTACCTAATTTACAAGTTATACCTCTTACTAAACAACTTTACAATGTAATGGGTTGGTGTTTTTTTTTTTTAGACTCACATAACATGGCTCAGCAGAGAGCAATTGCTATAGAATATGAATACTTCAGTTTGGATCCTCAGTACCTATTAAAAAGCCAGGTATTTCATGTCTATAACCCTAGCACTGGTGAGACGTACAGTAGGAGAAAACTAGCATTACTGGGGACTGCTAGTTCCAACCTAGTGAGAGATAGTGGTAGTAGAGAAGAATTGATGAACTCAAGATTCAGTAACAGACTGTCTCAAGAGAATAAGGCAATAAAGCAAACTACACTTCTTCCCCTGCCCTCGGTGTATACATCAGCACACCACACCCACCTAAAAGTTTTTATTCTGATTGGTTTACTTTGAATAGAGACTATAGAAATACAGAAGTCTTGACTATTCATTGAAGGAACAGTTCAAGAATAATACTGAAATAAGGCTGGAATATCAACAGATAAAATGGGAAAGTACAGTGACACTAAACAAATCAATGCATGAAAATGGAGGCAAGGCAGAAATCAAAATGAAAACAGCTTACTATATTCCATAGAATTCATTGAAGGCAGTCCTAAGTGCATCAGAAAACTTGAGACCTTATATCAAGCTGTGATCCATAAATCATAAATGGAATGCTTTCAAACTGCCTTATATGTTTGTACAAGCTACTGTTTTCAACCTTAATAAGCTTTAAAAAATATATTTTATGTTTGAGTGTTTCGACATGTATGTACGAGCATCTTGTGCCATGCCTGCATAGATCAGTCAAATCCTCTATGACTGGAAATATGGATGGTTGTTAGCCACCATGTGGGTATTTGGGAACCAAATCCAGATCCTCTATGAAGGCAGTCAGTGCTTTTAACTACTGAACCCTTTCTCTAGTCCTAGAAAACCATAAGAAAGTGCTTACATAAGTGACTGTTGAGTCCTCAAGATCAACAATCACCAAAACTCTAGGACTATCACAGAAGTGTAAAGGATATGAATTTGAAGATGTAGAGAAGAACTGTGAAATACAATGTTATCATGTCATTACCATTGCATTCATGAAATCACAGCAGCCCTGCTTACCTGAAGATCAAGCCAGCCAATATTCCTGCATGAACTAAGGTGGAACTTATGTGGTGCCATGGAAGTTGATGACTCCTGAACAAAGATGATACATTTTTCTTTAGGGATGTGACTGCTGGGAGGTTGACCTTGCACCAATAGATGACCCCACTCAGTGCTCATGCGGGCAGCAATAACTGAACTCAGTGAGCTTCACAAGAGCACATAGAGTATGAGTCAGAAACGTTAGAGAGTATGGGGAGATAGGTTGGGGTCTGAGGGGCAAGTACTAATGGATATGATCCTGATACATTGTATACATGCGTGAAATTGTAAAAGAACAAAATTATATTAAAAAGGACAAGACAAATAATAGAGATCATCATACTAACAGAAGAATTTAATGAATAATAGAATTCATATTAAATACAATAAAAAGTTATAGTCAATGAAAAAAATTGGTATTTCCATGACAATTGTTATATAAGGTAAAGAAATAATGGTAGTATTGTGTATATACTAAGATATTAGTTACTAAGTAAATACATAGAACAGAAAAAAAGAGTAAACTCCTGTTTGGCATAGGATGTTGGAGAAAAATATAAAAGCAAATAAAAAAACTAAGTATGTCTGTAAACCTTAGGGGAGAACCTGCTACTGCTATTCAGCTAAAAGGACATGGTATTAAAACAACACTTACTGATTTATTCTTAAACACATATATTAGTACAGTTTTCAGTCTTCTTCACAGGATCTCTTTACAATAAAAGAAAACACAGAGAGCCACACTAGTCAACATGCAGAGATAGACTAGTGGTCAATGTTACATCTTTATCACAACCTATCCCAAAAGGGGACCTAATAGGAAGGCAAAAATAATTGTAAGAGTCAAAAGTGATGGATACAAAGAAACACTGTTTTCCAGACAAAATGTTAAACATATGAACCCACAGTCATTATAACAAATTGCACAAGACCTGTGTAAGCCTGTGTCAGACAAATCCAGCATGTAGCGGGGGTGGGTTGGCTAATATTCTCAGCCCTTGTTGAGGAGCTATTGGCAAACTGATGGCCTCTAGGGCAGGAAGAGTCACTTCTCTTTAAGGGCTTAACCACTGGTAAGTTGACCGTAGGCCACTGAATGGGCTCATACCAAAGAGTAT
Organism: Eospalax fontanierii; assembly: GCA_035773235.1. Taxonomy (NCBI): domain Eukaryota; kingdom Metazoa; phylum Chordata; class Mammalia; order Rodentia; family Spalacidae; genus Eospalax; species Eospalax fontanierii. The sequence goes on along the minus strand of JAJHUQ010000048.1, from coordinate 1,569,828 downwards.
ATGGGCAATAGAAATTGAACTCAATCAGTTAAAAAAAAAATAGAAACCAAAGTTGGGCAAGTATGGAAGGGTGAGGTGGGTCTGAAAGGAGTTTGGGGAGGGAAGTGAATATGATCAAAATACATTGTATGAAATTCTCAAAGATTAAATAAAAAGCTCAAAAAGAGAAAAGGGGGGCAGCAGAAATGATAAAATGATGCAACTTTTCCTAAATTTGGAATGCAATTTGCCATCAGATAATCTAAAATGATCTCAGTTCTAAGGAGACTGAGAATGGGAGATGCCCATCCTTATTTTGGAAAAGCACATCAAAAAAAAAAAAAAAAACAAATAATGAAAAAAATATAGCTCTGCTAAGTATATATTAGGTATTACATAAATGAGGACTGCAAGTTTCATAATAGCTGAATGGGGTAGAGTCTTTTATGGTCTCTTACTTGGGTGCTTGTTCTAGTCTCCTTTCTAGGACATTTCCTCCTTGCCTCAAGATGTCAGCAACAACCACCCCTCTTGCAATCATTTGCAATTCAGGTGGCAGATGTCAGTCATACTTTGGGGTCAGCTTTCTCTTATCCCCTTTCTCTTATCTCATATACACATACAGTGTATACCTCTGTGTTGGGTTGGAAATGCTATTTATTCCCCTTTGCAGTGTTTTTTGATGTTGGCGACTGCCCTTTGCTTGGTACCTGTATCTGTGTTCCACTGCAGGATATGACTATGACCAGATTTCATACACACTGAATATTATGCAATTTCTGATTCAAAAGAGTCTTATTTCCTCTGGGTAGGCCAAGAGAGCTGTAAGATGTGACTGAAAGAAAAAAAAAAAAAAAACCCAGCAGGTCAGGACTCAGCAAGACTGACAGAAACCTGGGATCAGAATTTTCAAATATGCATGAGAGGAGGCTCTTTCACAACTTCTCCCTGATGAATCCAGGGTGTGCAAATTCCTGTAAAAAGGGACTGACTTTTAAGTTTCTCCGTTAGATAAAATTCCTGAAAGGGGGTTGTTTCCTGGCCAAAAGTTTACAATCTCCCCTTAAACATGAATCAGATGTCATGGGGATCCCCCCTCCTCATTAAAAGTCCTACTGACCAGATAGGTGAGATCTTATCTCTCACTCTTCCTAGGCCTAATCTCTCACTCTCCTGGGGAGTAGTTTTTCCCACTCTCCCTGAGTGAGCTTCTCCATCCCAATATGGAGAAGTTAAGCCAGGCATAGCAGCCCAGTCCCACAGCCTGAGCTCCCCAAGGTGAGGGGGCTAGCCTCCCATCCCAAGGGGCTAGAATTTTCTCCACTCCTGAACACGGAGAAAGCTAGTCCTAGCTGGTCTTCTCTCTTTCCTAACTTCAAAAGCCAGTAACCAGCCCTTAATAAATCAATTCCTGTTAACTCCCAGCAGAGTGTCTGGCCCATTTCTGCTGTGTCTCTCAAACCCAGACCTTACATATGGTGTCATGACTCAGATACAGAGACCAGCAACCCTTGTGGGACCAGCTTTCATGCAGGCCCTGACATGATTAGATCCAGCTGGGCTGGCTGCAGGCTCCTCACCCACAACTCAGCACTTTACATTATGAGACATGGAGGTGCTAGTTCCTTTCCCCCTCTATTGCTCTCTCAGGTTTTTTTTCCTTCATTCTCCAATTTCTGAGTGGCCACTGGCACTCACTCACTGACTCAACACCCTTGTCTACTTCTTGCCCAGGCTCTGCCTCTCCTCTTTCATTGCCCATGGGACTTCTGCCAGGCCTTCAGAGTGGAGTGTCCTAGCTCAAGCCTTAGCTCCAGCCTCCGGAAGCCAGCCTGCCCTTGGAGCTCCTTCTGTCTGCCTAGCCTCTCTCTGTTCCCCATCCTGCACACTAGCTTGAACCTCCACTGGCCTGCCTGGGCCAGGAGCTTGTCCACCTGGCCTTTCCCTCCTTTTGCACCTTGCCCTCCAGCATGGATCTCTTTTTGGGCTTGTCATCCTAGTGGACCTTCAGACTTGAGCCAAAAGCGCAAACTTGGCAATTTTACTTGCCTGCCTGGGAGCTTATCTGCTTTGCCTGGCCTCTCCCTCTGTCTCCACTCTGCACTTCTCCCTCCAGCATGGATCTCTTTCTTATCTTCTCTTTATTTAAACTGCCTTTTCTTCATTTTTGCATAGGCTCCTCTCAGTCACCCCTTCTCTCACTCTTTCTTACTCTTCAGACTACCACCCTCCTTGCTCATGTGGCAGCTCCACCAGACGCGGTGGTCCTCTGCCAGACAGCCTGCGAACATATATGGCAGTCTGCTGTTAGCAGACATGCTAGCCACAGGGCCAACAGCCCTTCCTGGGTTCCTCTTGCGCCCATTTGGGACCAAACACAATAGTGGACTGATTGCTGCATACAGGCTTCGCATCCAACACAAGACTGATTCCAACATAGCCCAGAACTCCTGGACTCAAGCGATCCTCCTGCCTCAGCCTCCCAAGTAGCTGGGACTACATGCGTGCACCACTGCACCCAGCCCCCGGCTACCTGTGAGAGGCCTGTAGAGGGGCCGGCTGGCGTCCTACCCTGCCTGGAGCTGCCGAGATATGCCGCAGCCTAGTAGCTGTGCGGCAGCACAGAAACATAGCGCTGTTGCCCCGCTACCTGGCGCATCATCCCGTGCCACCCGCAGCTGGAGCACGGGGCTTGGGGCAGCCGGTGGCGGCAGCAACCCGGGAGGTGATCTGCTGCTGCGGCAGCCAGGAGCTCAACAAGCTTCTGGGCCCGTGAGGCCCAACATATGAGGAGGGTTTCTTTGAACTCCATCAGCACCGTGATCTCTGTTCCCACTGTTCTCTTCAACAGGTTTTTCTTGCTCTAAAGGAAAAGCCACCCCCACCCCATCTACCCCACCCCATACTCTCAGTCCACTTTTGACCCAGATGCACTTGATGATTTCCCTCTAGTTCCCCAAGTCCAGCCCACTTCTCATCCTCCCAACTTTGAACTGCCCACTCTGCCCACTCCAGACTCACTCTCTCCCACAACAGGTGACTAACTCAACTCCCTCCTCCTTCCTCCAACTTCACAACACCTGATCCAGAACAACTTTCTCCTCCCTCTATGCCCCCTCCCACTGACAGATCTAACTCACTCCAGCCTGTTCTCTTTCCATGTCTGTCTGGCTCCTTTGCTCCCTCAGAACCCCTGCTTCCCTCTGGGTCCTAAGACCAACCCACCTGTATTCTGGCAGGCTCCAGACTAGTGATCTCATCTGGGACATCACACTGGCAGAAACTGTAATCTGTAGTGTCATCCCCTCACAAGCACTGGAACTCCTGTGGCCGACCCTTCTTTGTTCCTGCCTCCATTTATTTATTGCGCCTTCTTTTATATTGTCACTCTCTCCTGCTGCCCATGCACATGTGCTCTCTATCTCTTTCTGATACATGTGTGCTGTCCTTGTAATTTCTCTTTATCCTGTATGTCTAGCTCACAGGCTTCACTCTGGTCCAGCACACTCACATAAAATCATCCATCTCAAAACCTAGAGCTGCTCACCCCCCAGGGCAAGCTGCTGAAAATGACCTTTAAAATATTCCATAACCCAGAGGAACAGGAGAGGGCAAACTGTGTGGGCTACCAGAGGCATAAGAGGGCTCAACTGCTGGCTATGGCACTCAGGGTTCCTTCCAAGAAGATTTCTGGCAACTCAGCTTCCATGCGACAACAGCTGCCAGGCTCATGGTAAAATGAAGGACACTGAGCACAAGACTGCCCCAATATAGCAGCCACAGTCAGGGCCATGCCCACAATGGGGAAATGGGGACGCCTTGAAGATGACTGCCCTTCTTTGAAGAATTGAGGTAAGCCACCCATGTGGCCCCCAAATCCTCCCAAACCTGCCTCCAGACCTTCTTCAGTCATAGAACTGATCTGCCTGGCCACCAAAGATTGACCATGTGCACCACAGCAATAGAGGAACCCAGAACTACTGCCACAGTAAACAAAAGCCCTGTTAGTAATAGGGTAACACATGATCTGTCCTCCCTTTCCTACTTGGGTAAGACACACCCTTAGCAGCTCAACATGATGGGAGTCAATGGGCCTCCCCACACCCCCATGGTTACTCTCCCTCTTCCCTACATTCTTGGAGATTTCCCTGACAACCCTCACCCTTTCTTTCAGACCTTGAAATGCATCCTTCACTTGTCTTAATTACTACTGCCTTTGTTTGTAATCTAGAATGTTTCCTCTGAAATAGAACATTTCTCTTTCTCTTCATGCCCTGGGCACCCCTGTATAGTTTTTCTAATTTAGACAGATTTTTATTATTCATATATTCCCTCAAGGCCTAAAGCATTGGTGGATCTCTCCTTCTCTCCCTCTTTTCTTCCCTCCTTCCCTCTCTCTGTCTCTCTCTCTCACTCTCTCAGCTATGATTTTTGTTTTATTACAAGCTCATCTAGAAATTTATAAAGTTTAATGTATACACAGGTAATATGAATTCATGACATTATGTGTGTTTTTTTAGTAAGATGATACTGCACAACACTCTTCTGAGTCAAATAACTGCCATCTTCATGACTTCAGCTGTGTCTACTTACAGAGGATCATCACAATTGGGTTTGTTAAGCAGGCTTACTCGTCCCTCACCTGAGTATCCAGCCACTCCTCCCAGTCAACTGTATGTAATTTTTGCCCTAATCGCAAACGGCTCCTTAATTTTTTAATTATGTGATTCTTCTTATCTCCCTTCTAAAACAGCAGCCACACAGCATGAGAGCCACCAGCCATCAAGTCATCTCTGCTTACCTTACCACCAGGGAATATGCATGGCTGCCTAACCATGATGACTTGCCAGTATAACCCATTCCAGTCTCATGCGTCATCCCTCACCCTCCCATTGTTGACCATAATCAGCCTTAAGAACATTGTCTCTTTTCCCTTATGACACAAGGCTAGATGTAAGATGTGACTGAAAGAACCACCCCCACACCAACAGTTCAGAACTCAGGCAGACTGACAGAAACCTGGGACCAGAATTTTCAAACATCCCTGAGAAGAGGCCGACTTTTACAACTTCTCTCTGATGAATATGGGGTCTGCAAATTTCTGCAAAAAGGGACCAACTTTTACAACTTCTTGGTCAGATAAGATTCCAGAAAGGGGGCTGCTTCCTGGCCAAAAATTTACAGTCTCCCCTTAAACATCAGTCAGATGTCATGGGGACCCTCCTCCCCATAAAATGGCCTACTGACCAACTAGAGAGGGCTTATCTCTCTCTCCCAGAGAGTTAGCCTCTTGCATTCCCCAAGCAAGCCACTCCATCCCGATCTGAAGAAGTTAAGCCAGGTACACGAGCCAAGTCCCACAGCCCGAGCCCCCTAATATGGGGAAGGCTGGCCCCCAGGGAGCTAGTATTTTCTTCACTCTTGAACTTCGAGAAACTAGTCCCAGCTGGTCTTTCTTTCCCGACTGGAGAAGCCAGTCTTGTGTCTTTAATAAAACCAGTCCTGTTAATTCCCTGTGGAGTCTCTGGCCCATTTCTGCTGCATCTCTCAAACCCATACCTCCCTTTTCTGCTGGTGTTGCTGCTGGATGTGATTTTTGTCTTTTACTCTCTTTTAAATGTCTACTTCTAAAATTACAGTGCAGATTTTTTTGAGGCTCTGTGTTTATTCATGGCTCCAACCATCTATTATAGCACTCCCTATCACTCTAAAAGATCTGTTTAAACAGTGCCAGTTCTGCAAGTCAGATTCTGGAATTTCTTGCTATGCTCTGCAAACCTTTCTAGTTTAAATGGAAAATTGGTTATCTAGGTAGCTCAAGCATTTGATCCCAGTACCCAAGTGTTGGATAAATCTACAGTTTACTCTCTTGTTTCCAGGTACATGCCTCTGAATGACACCCAACTAACCAATGACTTAAAGTGGGGAGGTCTAGTGCAAAAGCAGGGAAGGCTGGGAAGGAAATGCAGGCATGGCACCAGCGGCTCCATCTTGGGTGTGTGTGCCAGAGGCTCAGGGGACTTCTGATCAAAATGCTGGCTTTGCCATACAAAATCCTCTGTCTCCCTCCCTAGGGATGAATCCTTTGTAAGTAGCCAGAATATATTAATTTCCCTAAAAGAGCATTCTGTGCCTGCTCAATCAGTTCAAACCCAAGGGGTTGGGGTTGGAGGGCTGAACACCAGGCCTCACAGCAAGATAATTCGTAAGACACCAAGAGGCAAAAGCAGGAACATCTCTGAATTTGAGGCCAACATGGTCTAAACAGCAAGTTCCAGTCTAGCTGGGGATACAGAATGAGACCCTGGTAGGTAAATGGGCTTCTGAATATGCTTATGATTCATGTAATTGAACTAAGGTGAGAAGAGTCACCTGAATGTGAGTAATAAAATCTAGTAAGACGGGATTCGAATAGAATAAAAGGGAGGAAACCAACATATATCCTTTGATCCCTGCTTCTTAAGGATTTGATAATATCATCTGCTTGAAATTCTTTCTACTGTGACTTTACTGAAATGATGGATTATAACCTGTAACTATGAGCTAAAATAAACACTTTCTTTCCTAAGTCATTCTAATTTGGGTATTTTATCACTGTAAGAGGAAAAGTAACTAAAACAATAATCAACAAATTTGATTTTTACATTTTAAGATAGTGAATTTTAAACTAATTAATTAAATTTTCTTTTTTTGAGACAAGGTTTCCCTGTAGCACCACCTTACCAGGAAGTCACTATCTAATGCTCATTGAGCTTGTCTGGATCTCACAAAACTTCCCGAGTGCTGGGGCTAAAAGACAAATGCAACCATACCCACCTTATAATCTTTTTTGATGTTGCCGTTTTAAATTCTGATTTATTTTAATTTAGCTTCTTATTTTACTATGACACACAACTTTATATAACATATAGCGTCTAGTAAAATCCTCCAAATTGACCACAAAAGACAAATGGATAGTGCTAAAACCAGGTCTTTTGCTATGGAGAGTCAGTATACTGTGCATTTATCCTGAAAAAAACTTTAAATGTTCTGAAACCCACTTGTTCCATGCAAAGTCCACAAAGAATTGGAAATAAGATTCCTTGGAACTTCAGTTACAGATGGTTGTCAGAATATATACGGGTGATGGGAACTGAATCTAACTTCTCTGGAAGAGCATCCAGTGCACTTAACCTCTGAGCCATCTCTCTAGAACCCAGCAATTGGTTCTTAACTACTCTGAAAACTGTTATTTGACCAGATTATCGGTATTTATACCCTTGTAACAAAATCAGAACTACTTTAAATAACTATTGTGGAGTCCTCTGTAGTATAGTATGCACTAAGAAATCTGGGCTAGTGAGAAGGCTCAGTGGATAAAGACACCTGTCACCAACCCTGACAAACTGAGTTCAATCCCCAGGACCCACATAGGAGAAGTACAGGACAACTTGAAGGAATCAAGTTGTCCTCTGCACATACATATACACAGAGCAACATGCACACAAAGTGATTTTTTTATTAAGATGAACATTTTTTTCTTCAGCAGATTGAAAATTTGCTATTCTATATGAAATACTACAAATAATTATTAACACGAAAATATTCTTATTTTTATTTCATGTACACACGTACAGTGTCAACTTTATAATTTCTTAATGTTTTGTTGGAGTTAACAATGTGCACAAAGAGACAGAGAATATTCAATAGGCAATTTCAAAGAAATAACCTGTGTTTTAAGAATTTGTACCTTTTCAAAACTTAAAAATATCAGTTTCTTTAGCTTTGCTAATCATTTAGAAAACCAAACTGTTACACTAAACCACAAAAGTATAATTAAAATGTATATTTACTTGACTTAACTTTTGATACCCTTTAAATCTTTCAATACTATACTTAAAAAATAAAACAATAAATATGACTAGGTAAGAAATACAAGGGTTATAAAGTGTTATTACTTCAAAAAGTATGACTCTATGTGAGAAACACAAAGTTAATAATTACTTTTACTTTCAGATTCCTTACATTCTACCCTTAAATTTTCGTGTTTTTATAGAACTTCAGAGAAATGGAAAATTCAAGACTTAAAGATTCTTCACAAATAAAAAACAGTTTTCTATAATAGCACAACAGATAGCACTAAAATATGTAGGGAATACACATCAGTGGTAAGAAAGTGTGAGGTTTCAAAATTCAGTATGAGATTTAGATGGTATGATGTTTAAATCCTTTTGTTCCTGAATCACTTTAGTATTGGAATATATCTAACATATTTCAAAGACTATCAGGTATCACATATTAAGATTTCTAATTCTATATATAACTTCTAAATATAGCTATACTTGACATAGAACAGTGAAAGGTTAAAAAAAACATTAAAAATAGAATGAAGCACCAAAATGAAGTCAAAGCAGCTGCTTATCAACTTGGAAAACTGTTTTCAAATTACCTACAAAGTATCAGATAACCATAGGTCAACAGGTTATTTAATGTATCAAAAAATGCTTCCTATTCTCTTAAATTGTTATAAACCAAATCCAAGAAACAATTCATTTTTATAGTATATCTGCAAGTATGAATCTGATTAGAACTCTTAAAAACAACAGATTTATTTTTACTTTAACTGAAAAAAAGCTGGATCAAGTTGCCAGCTCTCTAGTTGTAATTAGAATTTAGTTTGTTAAATGATACCATAAGTATATTTTAGTCTTCCTTTCCTTTCAAGATAGTTTTCCTTTTAAGAGAAAAATAAAAGCTATGTCAAGATGTACTTACAAAAAAATGTAAGATACAAGTTTAAACTGGCATCAAAGTAAGCTATCTAGAAAAACACTTTAACTTATGCTTTTCAATTATCAAAGATAAAGAAATATCATTACTCTTATTAAGGTATTTATCTTTCTTCTATCTCCTCACCTGAATTTTAGTATTTCTGAGTATCAAGTGTGCAAAATGATCTCATACATTTGTGGACCTTTCAAATTACTATAACTTTAGTCATTTTAGTTACATATTTTCAATGTAAATATATGTAAAACTTCGATGATGGTCTTTACACCCATGCTTCATAAAATCTTATGAGCTATTTAATTCTATAAGTTGGCAAAGTTCTGTCTATGGCAGTTCTTGTTTATAGAACAAAACTACAAGACAAAATACAGAGAATAAAAACAAGAAAAAGCAAAAATTTTCCTTAAAGTCTTAAAAATACTTGCTCTGCTGAAAAGATGAGATGCTGCCAAGAAAATGAAAACTATGGAAAAACAGAGAAGCAAGAATAAACCCTATCAATGTCCTATAATCAACAGTGCTAGGGACTCAAATAAAAGTTGCATTGTCAAGTAATCTGAAAATATTAATATTAAGATAAGGTAATAATTTCCATGTTTTGATAGTAAGACACATCAGAAGAAGCATTTATATTAGCAAATGTCTATAATGGGTATTGGACTTTGTATCAAGATGATTACATTTGAGTAACTAATATTAAATTACTTGTTCTTAAAAGAGTAGATGGACAAAATACTAAAATAGCAACGCTTGTAAGACTAAAAATTCAGCATTGAATCAGGAATTACTGTTAAAAGCAAGTTGGTTGTTGCCAGTTTTTCTAACTTACTAAATAAAGAAATAGGATGTGAATAATCATTTGAATAAAATGTAAAATCAAATAGAATCAATAATCCTATTTTTACAAAGAATAACAAATATGCATTATTGTATTGTATATGAACAAGGTTGAGTGCTTTTAAAATGAATTTTTTGCTTCAAATATCTCTACAAGTTAGTAGATACTATGTGGCAAGCCAACTTCTTTATGATGTCGCACTATGTGATGGTCCTTTTCTGAGGGTCTTCGGAACCCCTTGTTGCAGTATTCACAGCAGTGAGGATAGTCTTTTGTGTGAATGGAGATAGTGTGCCGCTTAAAACCGGAGGCATCTGTAGTACTATATTCACAGTACTCACACTGGTATACTTTCTGACCACTGTGTGTCTTCATATGCTTTTTAAGCTCACTCTGTTGTTGATATTCCTTCTGACATTTCTCACACCTAAACAGCCGGTCTGTTGTGTGAAATGAGACAACATGGCTATTCAGCATAGCAGAATCTGTAGTCTTAAACTTACAATGTCTATACTGCTTTACATTTTTTTTGAAGTGAGTAGCAATATGTTTCCTGAGTTCTGATGGCCTGTGACAGCCTTTACCACACAGGACACAGTTATGAGAATATTCCTTTGTGTGGACTGAAATTGTATGTCTCTTTAAATCACTTGAGTTTGAGCTCTTGTGGCCACAATGTACACACCTGTGTACTTTGCCTACCCGGTGGGTACGGGCATGTTGTTGGGCCTGTCTGGTATTTGAGAAAGTCAGAAGACAAATGTTACATCTCGATATTGTCTGCTGCTTACTATGTTTAGTCTTCACATGTGTTTTCAAATTGGAAGAGTCGGCCGACCTATATTCGCAGTGCTGGCATTGATAGGGCTTCTCACCAGTGTGGATTCGAGTATGCTTTTTGAGTTCTGATGGGTGACGAAAACCTTTACTGCACTCTTCACAAACATGAGGAACCTTCTTGCTGTGGATTGCCAAAAGGTGACGATTCAATAACCTTTGTTCGGTTGTTTGGTAGTCACAAAATTTACATTTGTACATTTTGTTGGCCCCTTTGTCCTTATGCATTATTTTCTGTGTAAGTTCCCCAGCATGAGAGTTCTGCTTCTCAAACTCATTGAATTTGATGGCCTTTCGTACCTTGGAGGTCATCTTGTGTCTCTCCAAATGATGGTATAAACTTATTTTCTTGTTAGTACTGTAATCACAGTCAATACAGTGGTATTTCTTCATGGCAAGGTATTCAGGATGGTTTTTCATGTGTCTTTTCAAGTAACCTCTTGACTTAAATTTCTTCCCACAAAACATGCAAGGGTGGACTATTAAATGGGTTCCATCAGGACTGATAATTATTTCTAAAAAGAAGATGGGGGAAAGGTCACACATGATCAATTATTTTCTGGTTTCTTTAGAAGTTCAAAGTATGTTTACTGAACATTATTCCTTATATTTTAGAATTCTTTTCACTACTTTTCACCATAAATATTACAGTCGTGAAAAGAACTTGGTCCAATATGACTGGACTAATTTCATTCCTTTTAATTCAGTTTCTTTTTTAAGGAAGTAATAATTAAAGTTTTATCAATTTAGAGAAAATAAGTCATAAACTTAAAACATTTACAATTTGGTTATCACAATCCAAATTTTTGCTAATATACATTCAGCAACACCTACAAAAAATATAACATGTAAATCCCTATTCTCCCTGCACACATACCCCCTTCCATGCCATAAAAACAGATACACAAGAAAGAAATACATTTCTGTTAACAGTTAAAGTACTCTTCTGTGCCTCTAAAATTATGTCCATTTAGCTATGCATGGTGATGGTATATGCTGATAACACCAAGAACAAAGAAGCAGAAGGAAGATGACAATTCACTGCCAACTCGAGCTTCACAGGAAGACTTTGTATTAAACCAAACCAAATGAAAACAAAAATATGAAGAAAGAAAAGTCTGGTTGGTGGCTGGGGAGATAGCTCAGTGGGTAAGACCACTAGCTTCTCTTGTAGAGGACCAGGGTTCAATTCCCAGCACCTACATGGAGGATAATATATAACTTCAGTTCCAGGGGATAGAAGCCCTTTTCTGACCTCTGTGGGCACTGTATGACATGAGTACACTTAAATTAAGTACATGCAGGCAGTACATTCATACACATAAAATAAAAATAACGAAAATATTTGTTAAAGGGAAAGCCTGGTTGTTTTACTCTCACACTAAGTAATCTAACCATCAACTACGGTTGCTAATAGTAGTAATCCTAACACCCTTTGAAAGGCTGAGCCAACAGGACTGTTGCTACTTTGACATGCTAAATTTAATGTGGGACCTTGTCAAGAAAAAATATTATGAATTTCTTTTTACTTCAAATAAAATCACCAGAGATTTACCTTCTTTCTCCTTAATTTCTGTTACCTAACTAAAAAACCATTCCAGAATCTCACTGAATTGTAAATTTGTTTTTCAAATGCAGTGTACAAAAACTATCTGATGTCTAGCTCAAAACACTACCATCACATCCTACAAATGCTACAACATGGCACTTCCTCCTATTTGCAGATCATCTTGTACCATATAGTTCCTTCTCCCTCACCTGTTTGGTACTGCCTGGATTCAGATCGTCTTCTTTTCTTTGATTTTTGTTTAGCTAGTCTGCCAAGGCCAGCCGACTCATCGATGTGTATGAGAGCACTTGTGCCATTCTGGTTATCATTTCCATCAGAATTATTACCTGGCAATATTCAATAAAAATCATTACACAGTATTATAAATTATAAAGAATTAGAGATTATTAAGTACAACAATGAAAAGACCTGACACTCCATAATGGCAGAAACTTAATAACTAAATAAATGAAAAATCACAGGAAAAAACGACAAGTATCTATATCACACCATCTCCCAGAATTGTAAGCTTATGAAAAAAAATAGGTTGAAATCCTCTGTGCTTTTAATTAGGTAAAATTTTCAAAAGTGAACCATACATTCTGTGCTCTCTACTTCTGTTTTTTATTTTCCTTCTTAATTTTTTTTTATTGAAGCTTTGTGCATTTTATGTAATACGATATTTTGGAAGGAGACTTCTTTTTGAGACAAGGTCTCCCTTTAGCCCCAGCTGGACTGGAACTCACTATGTAGATCAGGTTGCCCTTGAACTCACAGAGATCCACCTGCCTCTGCCACCTGAGCACTGAGGCATGTGTCACCACACCCAGCATTATATAATATGTCTTAAGCAAATTTAGACCTCCACTTCATGCCTCTCACAGCTCTCCTCCCAACAAGATTTTAGTTACTCTATAATATATGTTAAGTCCTATCCAGCCAAGCATTTATATCCCAGTGTCCCTCCATACAAGGTCATCAAGTAGGGCCTAGGCAGCCTATACAAAGGCACTCCCTCACACCACAGTAATCTTCAGTAATACTTCCTTGGCTAAAATTGGGGAAATCACCCTATCAGATTACTTCATATTTCTGAAAGCTTAAGACCATAGAAACCATTTCTCAATAAATGGATAATGAGCAATGAGACTGACTCAGTTGGTAAAGTGCTTGAATGAGGGAGGACCTGAGTTTGCTTTCTAGAAATTATGCAAGGAAAAAAAAAAGCTAGACATGAAGGTTCATGTTATAATCCCATCACAAGGGAAACAGAGGCACTTGGACTCCTAAATTTGCTGGGAGTCAGTGCAATCTAATTAGTGACTTCTAGATTAAACAAGAAACCCTGTTTCACAAAACAAAATGGACACTGACTTGAGTAGTGATACCTAAGGCTATTCTTTGACTTCCACATGTACCCACTCTAATACATACATACCCTCACACACACACACACCAAAAATAAATGAATGGATATTCATTCTTTAAGCTACAACACTTACCATAAACTTCTGCCCATGTAACCGGCATGAAAGCTTTCATTTCACTGTCATTCAGTTTTTGTTCATACACAGCAGTTGCTCCTGCTGCTGTAACATCAGCGCCTTTCTCTCCAACAATCATTTCCATATAAAACTCATCAGTGATTTCAGCTAAGTACAAATTAATAAAATAATTTTGTGACTAGGTTTACTAAAATCTTATGAAAAATAAATTAGTAGTAATAAAACATCATAGTAAATATTAAATGAATATTGATGCAATATATTTCATGTTTTGACTTTCAACAATTTATTTCATTCTTGAGATAGGGCCTTACTAGAACTGCAGCTATCAACTGAAATTCTCCTACCTCAGTCACCCAATTTCTGAGGTCATAGAGGTATATCATGTCCAGGCCTCCATTTTATTTACTTAATTTTTTACTCTAGTTTAGATATTTTTTGAAACAGTGTCTTTCTATGGTTTGCCTGGAATTCCCTGTGTAGACCAAGTTTGCCTCAAACTCATAGAAATCCACCTTCTTTTGCCTCCCAAGTGCTAGGATTAAAGGCATTGGCTTTGCTAATTAAAAACAATGATCTAAAATATACATTAAAAGACACTGATGTCACTGGAATATAGTACTATAACAATCTTAATACTAGTGCTGTTTGGTTTTTTTTTTTTCATGTAGCAAATGCTTTAATAAGAACTAGATTTGTAGAAACAAAACCATCTCCACAAAAAGGCAATTTACATACTGAAATCTTCATATTCCTGCTGAGAGTCTTCAATATAAACCTTGCTTTCTCTGGGAACAGAAATACTGCTGTTCTGATCAAGTAGTTCAATTCCATAGTCATTCTCAAATTCAGTCTCCATAATGTTTACAGGTCCACCTATAAGATAAAAAGCTTTGAGAATTTATTTGGAATTTCATTTAACTTCTTGTAACAGGCCAAGCTTTTAAAACCTGTTTTAGGAGTGATCCTTAAAAGAAGTATTCATACTTTCCAATAGAAAGAACTCTAAAATGGAAACAATTAGGGCTGGAGAAATGGCTCAGTGATTAAGAAACTGACGCTCTTGCAGAAGACCTGTGTTCAGTTCCTAGGACCCATACAGAGGCTAACAATTGCCCATCATCTCCACTTTCAGGAGATCTGACACCCTCTTCCGTTCTCTGTGGGTGTATGGGTGCCCTTACATACATGCAGGCAAAGCACTTAAACATATAAAATAAATTTTAAAAATAAAAAGTGACCAATCACACTGAATAATCTGAAACAAGATAACGAATAAAGGCTTCCTCTTACCTAAGTTATCTTTTCCAGGGTGAGCTTTAAAAATATACACCTTGATCACCTCAAGACATGTGTCATCTACTCTAAAAAGATCAATTCCTGAGACTGCATTCATATTTATTCCAGTGGAATCTTCATGATCTGCTTTGTCAGCATTATTCACTAAGCAGGCAGGAAATATACTATGAACTTTCATAGCAGATGTATAAATACAATGTCACTATTTTTTTTTTGAAAATACTTTTTTGAGTTCGCTAGGTACTCAGCATTTGGTAAAAGCACTTATTCTGGAAGCCTGACACCCTGAGTTCCATCCTTACAACCCATAGGAGAAGAAGAGAAATGACTTCTAAAATTTGTTCTCTGACTTCCACATGCATACTTTCTATTACACACAAATATCACACACAAATCCATATACTAATGTATAAGGAATTTTAAAATGATTCAGAGGTTAAGAGCATTGAATGTTCTTGCAGAGAATCTATGTTCAATTACCATCACCTACATGGTGTCCAACAACTGTAACTCCAGTTCCAGGGTATCAGATGCCTTCCTCTGACCTTTGTGGGACACTGAACAACATGAGTCCACTTATATACATGCAGGCAATACACTCGTACCCATCAAATAAAAATAATAATAAAATGTTTTTAAATATAATACCATATAAAAATAAAACCTAGATCTGAAAATCTGACTTTTAAAAAGTCCTATAAAACTTTCAGAAGTTCAAAGGACTTAAATGTAGATACAACATAATAAAATGCTCAAAGAAAAAGCAGAAAAATTTTTTTTTTAACTTTTTGATATGGAATGTTACTCTGAGGTCTGCTTAGACTAGAAATTGCTGATTTTCCTCTTCTTCACCTCCTTAGTGCTAGCAGACTAGAAGATCCCTGAAGCTCACTGGCCAACCAGTATGGCTGAATTAATGAGCTTCAACCATGTTCATTGAGTGATTCTGTCTCAAAAAATAAAGACACAGAATTAAGGACTGACATCCTATTTCAAACTTTGGCTTCCAAATGAACATGTACATATGTTTTTATGCACCTGTACATACCCATACTGAGAAGTACATATACTATATGCTGTATACACAAAACAAAACAAAAAAATTAGACTGATCATGTGTATGTGGTGGTACACTTGTAATGCTAGTTCTTGGAAGTCCAAGACAAGAGGATCAGAAGTTCAACATCAGCCTAACACGGATAGTGACTCATATTAAGAAAGTAAACAAAAAAGCACTTTTGATAATCATTGTAGCCCCAAACTTACAAGAACTCATAAGATAATCCTCAAAGTTGTTTTTGTCATCATCTGGTTTGTCCACAGAAATTCCAGAAATTCCAGTGGATTCAGAAGCATAATCTGCCATCAATAATTCTGAAATGTTGCTTGTCAAAGAGTCATTGATGACTTCTGCTTCTATTATGTTGTCATTAAATATATGTTCATTATGTCCAACATCAGACGTATGAATAGCTTCACTCATTAAGAAATGTTCAGGCATAGTCAATGAAGTTGTCATATTAGAAGCTGGAATTGTGTACTGTGCTACAGAAGCTTCTTCAGATATATCTGAAGGAAGTACTTGCTCAGGAATGACATTTTCAAATATATCTCCTTCCTCTAAGACATGTGAGCAATGAACATCTTTGATAACAACATTTTCAATAACATCTTGGATTATAACTGAGTCTGGATGATCAGGAAGGAAGGTATGCACAGTAACATCTGAATTAGATATGAAAAGAGTTTCTTGTACTTCTGCAATAATTTGATCATCATCCATGTGTATAGCATCAGCACCTTTAAATTAAAAAAAAACAATTTCAGGTAAAAATATATATGGCTATTTCAAATAATATGTTTTTAAAATTCTATGAGGACTGTAGATTATCATCTTGTACATATAAGTTAACATTTTTGGTAATGAAGAATGTTGAGAATTTTTTTAAAAAACTTAGTCAATATAAAGGTAAAGAAATGCTAGGAAAACCAGTTAGGATTGTCACAGAAAAAATTATTTAAGAAAGTAATTTCAGAAGTATTAACACAGCAAGTTGTGGTAGTACAGGTGTGAATCTTAGCACACAAGACGCAGGCATATCTCTGTGAATTACAAGTCAGCCTGGTCTATATAGTGAGTTTGAGACTAGCTGGATTACAGGGAGACTTGTCTCAAAAACCAAAAAAGTACCAAGATAAATTTCTTGTACTATTCAAATAAAAACTTAGGGATGATTATATAAACCAAGTATCATAAAACATTTTCCCTGGTTATGCTTCACTTCATTCCCTTTATCAGTTTCCCAATATTGTATGTTTTCCTTGTCACTTTAAAAGCATTTTAGTTCCCCCTTTTTTCTTATACTTCATAGTTTCCCAAGTTGTTCTTGTTCAGTAACTCACCAGTATCCTAGTCCACTGTATTGGCAAGGACAAAGTCATCCTTTGAAACTGAACATTCAACATTCAAGGTATAAATGAAAAGTGATATAAATGTCAAAGTTAAAGATGAAACACAATAACTGAGATATATATAGCTAGGGGATAAATAAAATGGAACAAAGATTGAGCTGCCTTGTAGAGAGTAAAGCCTGAGGATAGCAAGGGTAGGCCTAGCATAAATTAGCAGACATTCAGTCTCCATGTAGGTCTTTCTGCCAAGATCCACATCTTCCAACTCCCACAGAACTTTTTCAGAATATAAAATACCTAATGTACTTACACTCTGTAGTCAAAGAATGAAATTGTAAAAAGGATGAACCAACGAAAACCCACTGAGTTTAAATAACTTAATCAGTATCACAAAATTGTCACGGCATGTTATATATTCAGTACATATTATTCAGACTAAATCCCTCAAATGGGAACAGAATTTATATTTATAAAAATATAAATAAAACATAAAGTACAAAACACAAAATAGAAAATTAAAAATTAGATATCATAACGACAAATATTATTAAGCCCAAATTCAAAGATTACTTACAGTTAAACAAGCAAACAAGTAGTTCTGGGTTGTTCTTCAAAAGAATTTAATCTCTTTTAGTAACATTAACTATGTTTCAGCAGATTTTAAAGTATGAGTTGTAACTTTGCATTTGCCATTATTAAATTAAAATCACCTATGCTGTAGTGTTTAATAAACACAAAGAAAACTTAGAAAGGTATTACATTTAAATTCACAAAAATCATTGCAAATTTATTTTATAGGAATATTTAGCAGACAGAAAACAAAAATCTCATCAAATCCTGAAATTAATAATAGAGAATAATACAGAAAATATCCGATTCAAGATCCATGAGCTTAGAGAAAAATAATTTTATTAACACACACTGAAAATGAGATAATAAAGTAACTAAAAATGTTGTTGCAAGTGACATGAAGAAAAACAGTATGGTATCCATACTTCCTCTAATATGTGTGTCTCATCTACAATGATAGTCACTGCAAGCTGTGAATAGATAGAATGTTGTTGCTTACCCTACATTGACTTTTGCAATGTAATTAATATTAGAAATTTCAGGAGCTTAAGAGATGGCACAGCAGTTAAGAGCACTGGCTGTTCCTGCACAAGAAATGCTCATTCAATGCTGGTAGTTTTGCAAAACAACACAATCTACTGAAAAAGCAGTGTAGAGAGTGTTAAAAAAACTAAACATAAATATCACAAAGGATCTGGTTATATCACCCTAGGGTATATCCAAAAGACCTATCCTACTACAAAGATACTTCTGAATTCCTGTTAGTTACTGCTATTTTCACAACAGTTAAGACATTAAAACAACCTAAATAGACCTCAACTGATGAATGGATAATGAAAATATGATAGATTGTGTAAAGAAAAGTGAAATTTGCAGATAAATGGATGGAAAGAGAACCTGCCATAGTAACTGAAGTAAAACAGATTAGAAAAAGAAAAATGTGACATATATTGTCTCTCATCTGTGGATCTTAGGTCCAAATTCATAGATGTCAATATACATATTGTGATATAACGTAAGGAGCCAGGCAAATGGAAAGGAACCATGGGAATAAAGAGAGAAATGCAGTGGGAGACAGGAGTTACCAAGGGGGAAATGGTAGTATTTAACTTTGAAAGGGAGGAGTTAGGGTAATATAAGGAATAATGGGGATAAAAGGAAAGGAGCTCAAGAGAGGGAGGTTAATAGGAAACAGGGATTACCAAGTGGGGAAATAAGAAAAAGGGGGACAATCTTGGAGGGAGAAGGCATGATTATAAAGCGGGAGAGATAAATAATTTTTAGGTGATATGAAAAACCACAGGGAAATATATTACTCTAGGGCAATTGAAAAATTCACACACATACACATACATAGACACACACACACGCACGCGCACACACACACACACACACACACACACCCAGAGGTTGATTATAAATACATATATTGTATTACACTTATTATATATCATATAATAAGATATATATTATATTATATGTGTATAGCTGAAAGTTAAACAACAAGAAACACAGTTTTTAACAAAGGAAACCTGCCTTTGAGTTGACTGCCTCCCTAAACTTCAAAGTAAGACCCTATTGCTGAAGACAGGTCATATTTCAGACTTAGGGCAATGAAGCTGAACTTGGAAGCCTTCTCCCTGCAATAATCAGAGGTTACTATGCAAGTTGCTAAAGGAAAAAAAAATCAATGAATGGTCAACCCACCTGTAAAATAATCATAATAATTACCCCAAGAGCAAATTATCTCTATTGGTGTACTAGTGTCCCTTTTGGCTTTCAGGTAATCAACACCTATCTAATGACTTAAACTCAATGACTTTCAATGGGAGTGAATTCACGTGGGTCACTGTAAATATAGCCACATATACATAGCTGGAGATTTCATAAATTTTAGAGAAAAACCTACTTTTGTCACATTCCTACATCAACATAATTTCTTACTGAATGCAAAATATATATCTTTATATTTACAGACAAATATATTCTCATCACTTATCAAATATGCTTCTTTTTGCAACAAAGGGACAATACTACAAAGTTCTACAACTGGTCAAACAGGGAATAAGTACCTGTGAAATATCTAGTCCTAAGTTAAATAACTACAATGCAACCTCTACCCCTACAGCTCACGGAATGTAGTGGAACAAGAAGTAAAGAGAATATTAATCCATCTCGCTAGAAAAGCTTCCTCATGCAACATAGGGCAATTAACACCGACAGTCAAAATATAAAAAAGAGTCTACAGAAAGTGTCCTTGTATAGAACTCCTATATGAGTCTTTATTCACTCATGAATCAAGGACTCAAAAAGACCTCCCTCCAAATTCTATAATGTATGAAATGCACAAAAATTAAATAAAAGGTAGTAACAACAAAAACAGTTCACTCATGTGTCAACAAAGGAGGTTATACGTCATTTACAGCACTCCATTACCAGAATTTAGTCAACAATCAGACACCATCACAAGGCACTGCCAGCCAGGCACAACCACTATGGGAAGAAATGGACAAAGAGAAACTGAAGGTATACTTTACTTCCATCACAGGCTGACAACTTATTTACTTCTCAGGTACCAAAACTGCATAGCCTGAGTAATTTTCTTAAACTATAATACAGGAACAACTGTCAGTCAGCTATGATTTTTTACTGGATCAAAATCTGGTTTGTGGGTAGACAGATGACTCGACAGTTAACAACACTGGCTGTTATTGTAGAAGATGTGAGTTCCAATCCCATTACCCACATGGGAGCTAACAACTGTCCATAACTCCAGTTCTAGGGGATCCAACAAGGGTACTCTTATATACACACAGGACTCATACACATAAAAACAAAATCTGGTTTGTTCAGGATCATGTGGTTATCAACCAGTATGAAAACTTTATTGTGGAGTTTATGTTAATTTTTAAAGAAAAACAAACAACATAATATATAGTAATCCTTTAAGAGAAAAAGTCTGTAGATGAACTTATTAACTCAGGGCATATTTCAACAAAAAAAGAAGGAGGAGGAAGAAGAAAAGGAGGAGATAGAGAGAAGGAGGTTGCAGGAGAACTGAGACTCAGGACCTAGGTTTAAGTTCTAAATCAAATTCACACAATGAGTTTGATTCAAGCCACTAAGGGAAAAGCAGTAGAATCTATGTATTAATTACTTTTTTATTGCTATGATCAAGCCAATGACCAAGGCAACTTTTAGAAGGGTTTACAGTGCCAGAAAGATAGAAGTCCATGATGCAGGGAAGCATAGCAGCAGAGGAGGTCAAAGAAGAAACCTGAATGTTCATATCTTCAGGCTGATAACAGGAAGCAGAGAGTGAAACTGAAAATAAGCAAGGAAAAGCCTACCACAAGTAACTTCCACCAGCAACACTATACCTCCTAAACCTCTGAAGACAAACTGAGACCAAATGTTCAAATACTTAAGAGGACATTCTCATTCAAATCACCACAAACTGCACTGAAATATCAATAATCACATACACCAGATTCTCAGGACTAAAGAAGGCAACTGTAAGCTTCAGGAATCCAAGGGGACTATCAGCAAATAATATGCAACTACTCCCTGCCAACATACCAAAACCTAAGGTAACTGGAGGCTCAAAGACCAAGGGCTACCCATTTAATGTTTTAGTCCTACCAGCTCCACTGTACAAAATGGAGCCTGCTAAATCTAGAGAGATCTTCCTCACCTTTTACCTCAGCACAGATGTGATAGTAATTCATTGTATAAGCATGCCTTTTATTTCTTATTTTCTATTATTTATTGTCAATTACTGCATATACGTATCATATAGTTTTGCTTTTGTCTATACATCACTCAATGATGTTCTGATTTTTGTCAATCACGAGACATTGTTTCTATATCTTTCACCCATATCTCATAATATTTTTATTTAACTTTCATTCTTATCCCCACCTCTTTTTACTTCTAATTCTAAATAATAGCCTTAATAATCAGTGGGCCCAAAGAGTATTCCATCTTTTACCTTCCAGGTACTTGTATACACCAAGTTTGGGCCATTACTTATCCATATCCTCATTTTCTCTACTTCTCTACCAATCCTAGTCTTAATAACTAAATCCAAGTATATTCTACTTGGCTATTTTCCTTGCAAAAGCTATGACATCTGTTGACTGGCTATTGAAACAATCTCAAGGTAGTAATAGATCTCATAATTAATATTCTCCTTCAGAGTTTATTTATTATAAGCAAGCATTTTGAGTTCCTGATGTAAGAAACTCTTTTTCTGAATTATGCACCTCAACTATTAGACTCTCACTTCAACAATGTAAGTACGTCAACTTAAAAAATACCTGATAAAATCAAAAGCAACAAAACCCAGGCGACTGAATAATTTCAGATGTGTAAATTACAAATGCAGTAATATAACACACAAGAAAAACCAAAGCACAGTACTCCTTCAAAAGTTACTAGTCCCATAATAATGGCATAGAGTGAACATGAAATCCTAGACACTCAAGTCAAAAGAATGATTTTAAGACTGTCAAAATAAATTTTAAAAATTGACGGAAAACAAATTTGTAACTCAAATAAAAAGATCGGTGGGATGTCTCACCAACAAAATGGATTTAAAAAGACAGAATATCTGGGATTGAAGGTAAGGCAGAGGAACTGTAATAATAATAGCCAAAGATATAATAAGATGCCAGTAGGAATTTCAAGGTACATGCAACACCCTAAAAAGAACAAATCTACAGGTAATAGATATAGATAAAGGAAAAAAGTTTTGTTCTAAGGGTATAGAAAACATTTTTAAAAGAATAATAAAAATTTCTAGAATTAGTAGGCAATCCAGATACAGATAACACCAAACACCCAAGACCAGAAAAGAACGTTTCTCATATTATTATTAAAACTGTAACTATAAAAGAACAGAAAGTACACTGGTGAGCTGGTAAGGTAGCTCAGAAGTAAAGAGCACTGGTTGTTCTTGAAAGGGATCTTGGTTCAGTTCCTAGAGTCCACATGACAACTAACAATTTTCTGTAACTCCAGGACTAGGTGAATTCAACACCCCCTTTTGATCTCTTCAGGTACTTCACAACATGGATGCACTTACATACACACAGGCAATACAATCGGCAAAGAAAATATATTGGAAGTGAGGAAAAAAAAATACCAAGTCACATACAATGCAATCCTTCAGAATAATAGCACATTATTCAATTAAACATTTAAAAACCAGGAAAAGCAACTGCCAAAAGACTATTATATCCAGTAAGAGTATCTACTATAATAGAAGGAAAAAATAAAAACTTCCCCTGTTAAAACAGACTAAAGAAATCTATGACCACTAATGTTAACTCTATAAGAAAAGACCTAATTTTTCTCTGAAAGAGAAAAATAAACCATCCATTTGATCACAGAAAAGAGTAAAACATGCTACAATAATAGATTAACAAGAGGAAGAAAAAAAGACAAAAATACCTCAATCAACAAAGGGACAGGAATCAATACACATCTTTCAATAATAATCCAAATATTAATATTATAATTTCTGCTATTAAAAGGCAGACTAAGGATTGGAGATAAGGCTCAGCATTTAAGAGAACAAGATCTTCTTGCAGAGGATCCAGGTTCAGTTCACTGCACTCACATACCATTCACTACTTGGGTTCCAGGGAATCTGATGTCCTCTTCTGATCTCTGTGATTAACTATGAGCATATGGTTCACTTACACGCACGCAAAACATACAAACACACAAAATCAGAATAAATAAATAAGACACAGACTAGTAGATTGGATCAAGAAACTGAATTCAGGGCTAGATGTAATGATACAACCCTTTAACTCCAGAATGTACAAGACAGAGGTAGACGAATCTCTATGAAATCATAGTTGACATGGTCTGACATATAGATTTCCAGTCCAGAGACAGCTACAAGGAGACCCTGTCTCAAAAAAAGCTGGCTCAACACTTAAGAGCACTATATGTTCTTGCAGAGGACCTGGGTTCGATTCCAGCACCCACACGATGCCTAAAAACTGTCCATAATTCCAATTCCACGGGATTTAATGTCCTCCTCTGACCTCTTTGGTCATTGTATGACATAGGTACACTAACCTAAATGCAGACAATACACACATACACATTAAATAAAAATACTAAATATTTTTTAAAGCAGAATCCCAAGGGCTAGGAAGATAGCTCACTAACTATTTGTTTAGATACGCTGGGTTCAGTTCTTAGGACCTATATGGTGGTGAACAACTATCTGTAACTTCAATCTATGGGATCCAATGTCCTCTTCTCCATCTCTGGCAGTACATGACACAGATACATTTAAATACATGCAAGCAAACTATTTCTACACATTAAATAAATATTCTAAAAAGCATGTACTGCTCTTGCAGAGAAACTGGATTCAGTTTCCAGTATTAATGTGGCCATTCACAAACAGCCGTAACTCAATTCTAGGAGATCCAGTAGCTTTAGCACCCACACAGTACGCATAAACACATGCAGACACACACTCACATAACTAATAGAAAAAAGAAAATAAGGAGGAATGAGGCTGATGGGATGGTTCATTCATTACATACATGCACTACTTTTGCAAAGAACCTGAGTTCTTTTTCCAGCCTCAAGTTTTAGTACTATTAGTTCCAGGGGATCTGACACCATCTTCTTACTTCCACAAGAACCTGCAGTCAATGTTCACTTATCTCAACACATAATTAAAATATACAGAAAATGTACTTGCTGCCTCAAAAAAATACATCTCACTATAGAAGACAGACACTATCTTAGGGTAAGAAGACAGAAAAAGGTGTTCTAAGTAAAACAACTAAGGAAATAAGAAGTTACTGTTCAGACAAAATGGACTTAATATTAAAACTACTGAGAAACTGTAAAGAAGGCCACTTCACACTGATCAGGGAAACAGCATAACAAGAGAGCAATGATGATGACGGCTAGGCATCTCTACCCTTTACCAGGGGCCCAGGCCATAGGAGGAAGCCAGAGAGTACCTGATTCAAGCCTGACCTGGGCCTCTGTGGGAGCTCCTATGTAGCTGGGCTAGAGCTTTCTGGTCCCTCCAATATAAAATCAAAAACATGTCAAGAACATGAAGCTTTGATCAAACAGCTTTTCATACCCAATTAAAAAACAACCAAGGCACATCAGTGATAGAAAAGAATCAGACCTCAACTCAACAAAAGAAGGCTTTAGTTTCAGCATCAAAAACCAGAATCAGAAGCAACAAAATAAATTCACATGCTAAATCACAACAATAAAATAACATGAATAACCAAAATATATATAGAGTGTATAGCTCTAAATGCCTACATTAAAAAAAAAATTCAGAAAGAGCAAAAATACTTAACATGCCAACTCAAGAATCTTAAAAGTCAAAAATAAGTGAAACCCAAACCCAGCAGATAAGAAGAAATAACAAAAATCAGAGCAGAGATACTAATAAAATAGAAACAATGAAAACAACATAATCAATGAATATAAGAGATGGTTCTCTGAAAAGATAAACAAGATAGATAAACCCTTACTTAGGTCAGTTAAACAAAAGAAAGAATATAAACTCAAATCAACAAAAACAGAGAATACAGCGGAAACAGACAGGAGACATCAAAAGATCCAGAACACTATAAGGGAATACTTTAAAAAAAACCTATACTCTATTAAAATTGAAAACCTAAAAGAAATGGTAATCCAAAACCATGGTAATCACAAAAGACAAGAAAGAGATCAACAGCTTCAACAGACAAACAACATATACGGAAATATATAGTAATACAAAACATCGTCACTATAAAAGCCCAGGTCCAGATGCATTTACAGCAGAATTCTACCAGACATTGAAAGAAAATCTATAATCTACGCTGTTTAAAATATTCAAAAAATAGAAACAGAGTGTGAACTAACAAACTCCTTTGAAAGAACTCTTAATACCAAAACCAGGTAAATCAACAAAAAAGAAAACTATACATTTATACTTTTCATGAACATAGATGCAAAATTGCAAACTGCACATGCATCAAAAAGGACATGATCTGCTTTATTCCAGGGATGCAGGGATGGTTCTATGTATGTAAGTCAACTAATATCATAAATCATACAACAAGACTCAAAGACAAAAATCACATGGTCATCTCAACAGATGCAGAAAAGACCTTTGGCAAAAATCCAGCATCCATTTATGTTAAATTTCCTAGAAAGTCCCAGAAATTGATGTGGAGGGAACATATCTCAAAATAATTAAAGTTATATACAACAAACTTACAGCCAACATCATTCTAAATGGAGAAAAACTGGAAACATTTCCATAAAAAACAGGAAGTACATGGTCTGTTCCCACTCCTTTTCACTGTAGTACTGAGAACTCTTTCAAGAGCAATAAGTCGAGAAAAGGAAACAAGAGGAGTACTAACTAGAAAAAAATGAAGTCAAATTGTTTCTGTTTGCAAATGACATGATATTACACATAAGAGATGCCAAAAGTTCCACCAAATGAGTAATACTTTCAGGAAAGTTGTACGTTACAAAATCAACTGAAAAAATCAATAGTAGCTTTTCTACATTCCAATAACAAACAATCAGAAAAAAAAAATTTAAGAAAACCCTCCCATTCATATTAACCTCCAAAAAATATTTAGAACCAAAGACATTAAAGATCTCTACAATGAAAATTTTAAATGTCTAAGGAAAAAGATAGAGGAAACACCAGAAGATAGAAGGATCTTCAATGCTCATGGGCTGAAAGAATTAATACTGTAAAAGCAACCATCCTACTAAAAGAAATGATAGATGACAGATAGATAGATAGATGATAGATAGACAGATAGATAGCTATGTATATTTAATGTAAAATTATTTAATGTAAGATAATTTTAGTTAAATGATTCAGTCTAATCAGATTTGTTCTTAGAAGTATTCTGCCAAGAAAATGTGATGAGGCTCTCCATAGGCCTTAGCCCTATACCAGTGAGGCTGCTAGAGAGCATATGACTAACTGGGGTGAGCTACCCAAACCCTGGTAAGTCATGGGCTATGAGACCATCACTAGTCACTCCCAATGACCCACAGCTCAAGCTGATAGCTAAAAAGATCTAACCTATTCTTGTGTTTTTGCGTCAAGATGAAAACAAATAATATACAAAGGAAAACCCATCAGAATTTAATTTGACTTTTCAATGGAAACTAGAAGAACTTACAGCAAAGCATTCCAATTTTTAAATGATTACAAATACTGATACAGAATACTTTACCCAGAAAGACTTTCTATCATAGTTGAAGGACAAATGGGCTAAAGGAACTCATGTCCAAAAAAACCAGCAATATTCAGAATATTGGAATCAATACAAAGAACTAAAGAAAGAAATAACCACTGGATATGGTGGTACACACCTTTAATCCCAGGAGGAAGAGACAGGTGGATCTCTGTGAGTTTAAGGTCAGCCTGGTCTACATAGTGAGTTGCAGACAGTTGAAGCTACTGGGACATCCTCTCTAAATCCCCCCAACCCCCAAAAGGAATACCTAAAGGCTACAGAAAGAAAAGAAATGAAGGTGTATTTGTGAAAACACAAAATAAGACCAAGAAAATAAAGAGAAATTAAAATAACAGTAACCAATACATATCTATCAATGCTCTTTAAAAATCAGTGTTCTCAACTTCCCAGGTAACAAACACAAACTTGGAAAATGGATTAGGAAGCAAATCTAATTTTTGTTGTCTACAAGAAACTCATTTCAAGAATAGGCACTAACGTAGAGTGAAAGGTAGAAAAAATATTCTATGTAAATGGCACTAAAAGAAGCAGCATTTTCAGTTCTAATATTTGACAAATACATTTAAATTAGTAAGAAGAGTTCAAGGGAATGACTACCAAGAAGACCTAACAATGATGAGCATCTAAAACTAAACTCTGATGCATTAATTTCATAAAATGAATACTACAAGACTTCAAAACACAGATTAATTCTAACTTAGTAGTAGCATGTGACTTCAGTACCCCACTATCTCAAAGATGGTCAACTAGATAAAGAATAAGCACAAAGACACCTGAATTAAAATGATATAATGCATTAAATGCACCTAATTAGAAATCTACGTAATATTCAAACCCAAGCACAAAAGAATACACTTTCTAGTAAGCAGCCAATGGAAGTTTCTCTTAAACAGACCACATATTGGGTCTGGTTAAATAACCCTTAACAATAACAAAAACTGAAATAATTCCATGCCTTCTATCAGACCACAATGCAATAAAACAAAAGCAACAGCAAGAGAAGTTCTAGTAATTACATGAACGTAATGGAATTTGACCAATACACTGCTGAATAATGAACAGGGTGGAGAGCTGGCTCAGTGGTTAAGAATACTAACTGCTCTTGTAAAGGAACCAGGTTCAATTCCCAGCATGACCATGTCACCTAAAGTATGCCCTCTTCTGACCCACAGGCACTCTACTACACTGGTATACTTTCACACATGCAGGCTATACACTCATACACATAAAAAGTATATTTCTGGAACTAAATGAAAAGGATAATACAACATAATGAAACCTCTGGAACACATTAAAAGCAGCCCTAAGACTATGACTCTAAAAACCCACAATAAAAAATAAAAAAGAAAGCTGGGTATCATGGTGCTCTATTTTAATCTTAGCACTCAGGAGGCAGTCATATGAATCTCTATAAGATTGAAGCCAATCTACACAGCACATTACAGGTCAGTTGGGGCTAGACAGAGACCTTGCCTCAAAAAGAAAAAAAAGTCAGAAAGAGCATAAATAAAAGACATAACGGTACAATCCAACAACCTAGAAAGGCAAGAATGAACCAAACCCCAAAACAGATACTGAAAGGATCCAGAATGTTACATGGAAATACTTTTTTTAAAACTATATTAAATTTTAAAATCTAAAAGAAGAAAGCAGAGGCAGTATTCTATAAGATATAGATACAAGAAAGATTCTAAGTCAGACAGCAGATCAGGCCAACAATCAACAAATGTGACTTAATTATATTACAAAGTTTCTATACAACAAAAGAAACAACCAAGGAAGTAAATTAGAAAACAATAGTTTAGAAGAAAATCTTTCCAACTATACACCTGATAGAGTATATCTACAATCTAAAAAGAACTGAAAAAAATCAAGGAAAAAAGTATCCAATTAAAAGATGGGCTATGGATCTGAAAAAAAAGATATCTCAAAAGAAGAAAAGAAATGGCTAAGAAACGTCTTAAGAACTGTTCAGTATCCTTAGTTTTAGAGAAATGCGAATCAAAGCTAAAATTTCATCTACCACCAGTCCGAATCTCTAAGCTCATGAGAACAAATGACATTGAATATTGTGGATACAGGAGAAGGGAATTCCTCATTCAGTGCTGGTAGCATTTGATATTTGTGCAACCACTGTGGAAATCAGTATGCAGAACTCTTAAGACACTAAAAATAAACTTACCATAGGATCTGAAATAGAGACTATTACAAAGTTCCACAACTAGCAAAACACATAGGATAAGTGTCTGTGACATGCCCATACCTAGTGACACATCTACAAGGGAACATTAATACAAAGCAGAAGGAGTGAAAGAATCCTAAGGTTATCTCTCAACTTTCATCGGTGAAACCTCCTCATGTAACAGAGAATGATTAAAATGGAAAGTAATAACTGACCAAAATGTAGAGAATAAGACACTACAGACTGTATGTCCTTGGAGAGAAGTCCTATATTAAACCTCACACACCTAGGGCTTAGGAAATATTGTGGAAGAGGGACAGGAAGATTGTAAGAGTCAGAGGTGGTGAATGGCCATAAGAAAACACATCTCCAGTTGGCTGGGTGCTTGTTCATATTAATTGCTTGTTCATGTTAATTAACAGCAATGGTGTGAACAAGCATATAACACAGGCAAACTTAACATAGCCAAAAACCCATCATAGAACTGGAGAAATAGGTAAGAATCGCCAAACTTTGACAAGGAATTATTGGCAGTTGATCAATAATGGGTGAGGGAGAGCTGGTCTCCTTTAAGGAAATAATGCTAGACCCAGATTCAGTACAAGAACTTACTCTCACACTGAGGGACATCTAAGGACACAAACCTGACTTGATATGTGTATGAAATGCACAAAAATTCAATAAAAATTACATAGTGAAGAAAAGAAACAATGACAAAATACATAGTGCCAGAAGGGAGAAACCTCCCTTTGAGTTGTTGGTCAGAGTAGTTCAAGACACCTCCAAAATAACACAGGTTATTATCACAGTCCTTGATTGTCTACCAAAATTTGAAGGTAAGACCCTATTGCTGAAGATAGGACATACTTTGGACACAGGACTTGAGCAATGGGGCTGGAATTGACTTGGAAGTCTCCTCCCCAAAGATTATCTCAAATGGTTCCACAGCATACGTACAAGCTGCCAGGGAAGAAAACCAACCTATTGTTTTACATAGCTTAAAACCTAAACAACAATAAATTGGACCAGGAAACTTTCACTATTGATCCTACAATGACATTTTCATATTGGGAATAATCAACAACTGTCTAATTGGAATGAAGGCCTGCTCAATGGGAAGGAACAGCCAAATACACGTGGCTAGAGAAGTTTTAGATCCTAGAGAAAATCCTACTTTGCTGCATCCCTAGATCAATGTAATTTACTTTACTGTAAATATGCATCCTCATATTCACAGAAAGTATACTTGTCAGTCCTCATCGAAGAAGTTTCTTTTAGCAATAGATGAAGATTATTACAGAGTTCCAGAACTGGTTAAATGCAGAGAATAAGTGTCTGTTCAATATTTAAGCCTAAGTGATACATCTTCAGTGCAACCTCTAACATTCTCTCAACTTTCACCAGAGAAATTTCCTTATGCAGCAGATGGTGATTAACACAGAAACCCATAACTGGCCATTGTGTATAGAACAAAAGGCTACAGAATACTTATACTGAATAGAACAACTATTTTTTCTCTGCCCCTCAAGGATCAAGGATCACTTTGGAAGAGGAGGTGAAAAAACTTAAGAGCAAGGAAGGGTAGATGACCACATGGAAAGAGACAGCTGATTAGTCAGTCATATGAAATCACAGCAATGGTGACAGCATACTCAGATCTTATAAGAGTTCAAATCAGACAAAATCCTAGCACAGACATAAGGAATTGAGTAAGAAATCCAACAAAGCCAACCCAAGGAACTTTTGGCAATTAATGGCTGCCAAGAGAAGAAGAGGCAATGTCTAAAAGGGATGGGATTCTTTGTTGGCACACAAATAGACCCATACTGAAGGATATTTAGGTATGTAAATCAAACTCAGGCTACATTATACATAAGATAGTACATTAAATTGAGCAAAGTGCCAGTTGAGGGAGGTATAGATAGGGAGGTTATCTAAATGCCATCAAACTATATTATATGAAAAGCTGAAAAAATTCAGTAAAAACATTTTTAAGATGCAAAGATGAAAGATCAGAAAGCCTCAGAAGCATGAAACAAACTACACTTCCTTTTGCAAAACAAGGAAAGAAACGGAGCTGCACTTAGAAGCAAAAGTAACCCTACTTGGTCAACTGAAGAGAAATGGGGCCTGTCTAGAAAGAATTATAACTGAGCAATATAATATTCTTATGGTGTTTTCTAACTCACATTCTTCCGGGAGAAATATAGACATACTATTTTGAACTTGTGCAACTACAGAGAATACAGATGAACCACAGTGTTGTACTTCTGACTCACAGAATTCTGACATTAATTTGCTTTGTAGGTCAGTACAATGAGGAAATACACCATTGTAACATCAGAAAACTTATAAGAAAAGAAAATCAAAATCAGAACTAATACAACTTAATTGTACCACTCTGAGAACATCAGAATAACTGAAACAGATGAGATGGTTCAATGGGAAATGTGATGACCTCAGTTTGATCCTAGATATCCAAATGGTGAAAGGAAAAAACTGACCACTACAAGTTGTCCTCTGACCTACACACACATACATACACATACATACAGAATAAATGAAATCACAGTGAGACTTCAGTACTGACTGCATAACAGAATTGGCTATGAGATTTTTGGCAGGACAGCAAAATACCTGTCTGATTAAATATCAAATTTAATTAACTCATTAAAAAAACAACTCTAAATCCAGTAAAGGAGAATTAGAATACCAAGAAATAGTTATACCTATTTCACCAAAAAATGAGTTTGGTTCTCGTAGTTGTAACTCAAGTTTATCTTCATCCATGGTCTTTATCACTCATTAAATCAGGCCCTAAATCAGGGAATAAAATTTAAGAAACACTGATTTATTTTGTCACAAATTAAAATATCACCATATTTGCATTTCTGAAACTAGTTATCAATAATCTACCAACATAAAAAAATATACAGTCAAATAGTAGCCTGGAATTTCTGATTAAATTAGTAAGTTGAAAGGTTTTTTTCTTGTTTTTTCTCCCCATTCTTGTAAGTTTGGATTGTTTTTTAAAATTTTTAATTCTTTTAAAAATGAGATTTTTACCTAAAAATAAACACTATGTTACTCAGAATAAGATATGCAAATACTTCTTAAACCTAGACAGTTTCTTCTTGCCTACCATCAGCAACCCAATGATTGATTAACTTAAATCTGCTTTGTAGGTTCGAAGCGAATTTCTGTAAGACATCATTACACCTGTTAATTTAACATAACTTGTAAACTCTTCATCACTAAATAGTAAAATTAAAAGTTCAAATAACTATAAAATTGGATTAAGGTATCTGTATACAAATGACTTCTTCTAACTGACTGTACTGAAGAAATATGTATGTTTGTATGAATATGTATTTCATCAATAATCTTCCAGGCCATACATGAACTGGTACCAGCTATAAGACAGGAAATATAAATTCATAATTGAAAAAAATGACAATAAGTTACCTGTTTTTACAACACATATCAATCTTCTATTCAAAATATTTAAAGGTTTCCTAATAAGTAAAATGAGATTCAGGCTCTTTGTTTAGTAATATAAAATCTATTCCCTGAGTTTCATCAAAGGATGTATCCAGTGGGATAAGAGAATTGACTGCTAAAAGTTACTCTTTGACATCCACACATGTATGCATATGCCATGGCACATACACACCTACATAGAACACTCCACACACAAATAAATGTAAAAATCAATCAATAAATAATGGTGGCTAGAATACGGTTTTTCTGCCTCTACTTTATGTTTTGCAAAGTAAATGCATATTGAAATACTGTTCAAAATAACTGAATTGTGGTTTTACCAACAAATATTATATATTAATAATACCTAAATACACTATGTTCCTTTCAAACCGTGTTCTGAAAACCAAAATATCTTATACATGCTAGAAAAAAATGCCTCAGTTACATAAATCTTTTCCCTTTCTTCAAGGCATATACCACTGTTTCAAAGCATAACATTTTACATAAATGTAAATTAAGGTGTAAAACTAAGGCAAAAAATTTTCAGACATTTACTTTGTGAGAGTTAATAATTCTCCTCCTCCTACCAGGATCTTACTGATGAAAGAATTTATTTTGAAGATGTAAAGTATCCTCTTCATGAAAAGGATACACTTTTTAGATATAAGCTGTATTTTCAGGCATATTGAGAATGAAATAGATTCACATTCAATATTGGCACATCTTAAACTTAATTAAAATACTGTAAAGGTATATTTAAAAAATAGATATAAACAAAAATATTTTTAAAAATTTTAAATGTGTATATGTGTAAGAATTATTAACTATCACAAAATAAATGTCTGAAATACTTCACCTTAATTTTTGTGTGTACATGCTACATGTATGTGTATGTCCAAGGAGATCTGAAAAGGGCAATGAATACCCCAGATCTAGACTTACAGGCATTTAGGAGCCACCTTATGTGGATGCTGGGAATCAAATCTGATTCCCCTACAAGAATAGCAAATACTCTTAATCACTGAGCCATCTCTCCAGCTGCTCAAATAATACTTAGAATATATTTATGTGCCAAATCATTCTGCTACAGGAACAGAGAAGAACAAGAAAATATCACCACAATTACAATCGTCTAGACTTAGGGAAGATGGAAAAAAAATTCTGTTATAACAAAATATCTACATTGCTCTTTGAGAGCGAGAGAAATTAAGATCTGGAGAAAATAGTGTCTAAAGGAGAAAAATAAAGGAAGACTCTTGAGTTGTAGAAACTCAACATGAAAAAGGTTTTAATAAATATTACTGGGTAGCTACTCTGTGCCAATCAATTTGGATTCAGCCATACTGAATGGAAATGCAGATGAGAAAGTGGGCATGCCCAAGTACAGTAAAGAAAGAGAAGACTGGAGAAAACTGGACAGAGAGCTGATTATGTTGGAAAATGCCTATAAGTTCAGAAGACTGAGGCAAAAAGTTCTAGAGTTTAAGCATAACCATATATTTTTTTAAAGTATAAGCCAGTCATACTGGAGTATGCCTTTAATTCAGCACTTGGGGACAGTCAGACTGCTGTGAGATTGTTCCAGGCCAGCTGGGGCCTGTCTAAAAAATAAATATAAATAAATAAAAATGAAAAAACTAAACAAACAAAACCAAAAATGAAAAATTACAAAAAATTGATAATCACGTGTATCATGCCCTAACATGTGTGTATCCACCCATTCCACACCCCAATACCATTTTAAAAGAACCAGAAGGAAAGAACAAGCAGGTAGACCTGAAAGGAGAGCAATTCTCCCATCAACTACAAGCAGGAGGAAAAAAAAAAAAAGGAGGAGTATGTATATGAAATGTCAAAGACAAGACAAATGAAAATAATAAATTAGGATTAGTGGCATAGAGATGAATCAGTGTTTAAGAGTCTAGCTGCTCTTGCAGAGGACCTGGGTTCAAGTCCAGGACACACAAGGTATCTAACAACTATCTATCTGTTACTCCAGTTCCAGGGAATCAAATGCTCTCTTCTGAACTCCATGGGCACTGCACAATACAGGTGAACTAACATACTTACAAGTAGTAAACCTGTACAGATGAAAAATAAAAATAATAAAATAAAATATTTTAATTTAAAAAAATTAAGTAGATAGCTTGGGAAGCAGAGACAGGCAGATCTCTGTGAGTTCAAGACCAGTCTGGTCTACACAGTGAGTTCCACTCCAGCTGCGGCTACAGGAAGACCCAGCCACAAAAAATTTTTAAAACAGATGATCAAATTTTTTTATTAGATGACTAGCCATATGTTACATAAAAGAAAAAAAATATGCTAATGGCAAGGATCTCTGAAGGATTTCAAAACGAACTGCAATTTTTCAGCATGCAAAAAAAACAAGTAATAATAAAGTCATAGTGAAAAATACAAATAGAAATAAGGTCAGAAAGTTTGGGTTTTTTAACAGCACTATCCCTTTTTGAAAGCAGAAAATGAGCATGTTAAAAAATGTAAACTGAAAACAAAAATCTACAGCTGGGGAGATAGTTCAACTGGTAAAGAGCTTGCCTCACAAGCATAAGAATCTGAATTTGAGTCCCAGAATTCACATAAAAAATGCCACACTTTGAGATACACTGGGAAGAAGGAAACAGATGGATCTATGTTGCTTATAAACCAACAAAAGTCTACGTGACTTGAGCGTCATGACTATTGTAAGGCTGTGTTTGAATAAAATGTAGCACATAAGGACCAATGCCTGAGTTATTTTCTACTTTCTACGCATATGAGCATATCCACTTGTGTGCCTTCATATACACACATACAACACATATTAATACCAAGATAATTGATTAATAAAGTATTCTATTATTTCTCCAGATTGTTAATGTCTATCTCTCTCTAAAAATAACTCATTTTAAGTTTAAACAACAAAAACTAAACTACTTTTAAAACTTTACATGTAAGAAATTTTTATAGAAATCTTTTACAGTTACACTCTTACCTGTCTCTTTAAAATGATGCTTCTAATTATATATTAACCTTACATATCCATAACTGCTACACTGGAACATCTTTACCTGCTGTATTACGCAATTCTTCTTTTAAAATGTCTTCAGCTGTCAAGATATCAAGCAACTACTTCTACAGTCAATAAAAAGAATACATTAACAACTTAAGCCAACAAATACATTTGTAACTTGTTTCAAGTATACCTTCTGCAAGGCCCTCTTCTAAGACATGGTCTGTGATAATAAAAAGTGGAATCTCTGGTTTAACTTGAATATCCATGAAACAACTTGGCTTTAACATGTTGTCACTTAAGAAAAGTGAATTCCTGGTTTCTTAAATTCTAGAAAATAAGTCCTCATATATTTTCTGAAATTTCTCTATCTGGTTCATCTTTAATTTTTAACATGATTTTAAAACTTCAAATGAAGCATACTAAAAGGTCATTCTATCACATGATTACCTTTCTCTAAGGATAATGAAGTCTATTGAATTATTTTTTTAACCTATTTCCTGGTAATTTAAAGTTTCTATAATTGTAAAATTACTTATAATTTCCAACAACTGTAAACAAACTTTTGCTTAATATTTTAAATGTCTTAAATATTTCTTGTGATACTTTGGAAAAATTGAGTTATACTCTATGGGACATTATCACTGAAAAGGCAACATTCTTGGTTAGTTTTTAGTACTAGTTAAAAATTGACTATGAACTCTCACTCTTTCTCAACTTGGTTACTTTTGCAAAAACAGCCAGACTCTGCTTATAGCCAGAAGTAACTGAAAGTCATACCTCATATTTATTGCTGTTTCTTTTATGACCACAGGCTTTTCTTGTCTGAATTTATGCAACA
Source organism: Eospalax fontanierii (assembly GCA_035773235.1). Classification (NCBI taxonomy): domain Eukaryota; kingdom Metazoa; phylum Chordata; class Mammalia; order Rodentia; family Spalacidae; genus Eospalax; species Eospalax fontanierii. The sequence continues at coordinate 1,533,276 of JAJHUQ010000048.1, read as the reverse complement.
CTCCAACCTATATCATTAACTCAAGATAAATTGTAAAGAGTTACCATTCTCTGAAGAGATTTCTTATATCATCTTTACAATCTTCTATTCCCATCTCTACCCAGTAAATCCTACCTCTCCTTCAGCAACTTTGTGAAAAAGCTATCATCTTATCTCAGGACCGTTTTCTTGATGATGCAAATGTAAGATTCCTGTTCCTAAGAAATTCCAGCAGAGAATTTTCTGCAGGCACTGGCTACAGCATAAGGCTTTCCAATCTTTTTCAGAACCTAATACACATATAAACAAAACTCTGATTTTCCAGCAATATGGAAAATGCTTAGAGAGTTAAGACTTTTCAAATTTAAGATAATATCCTGGATGAATGAAAACACACATATGCATTACTTCTTAATATGCCTCCTTCCCGAGCAATTTCTTAAAACAAAAGTGTTTACATAGACCAATTGAAAAGTTTTTCAGGTAAATTAGTAAGTACTCTATGTTTTTCCTGTGCTTTCTTATATAAGTTGCACTTTTTTTTCTATGGGCAAAAATAGTAAAAAATTTCTTCCTATATAATTCCATTTTTCGCCTTTTGTAAGAAATCTAGATTTAACACCCTATATGTGCAAGTATACGCTCGTCTCAGGAAAGCATTAGTGAAACTCTTTCGGGGGCAAGGTCAAGTGACAATGGATGCATTGAAAGTAAAATGATATGTACATATATGAAAATGTAATGAAGCCCATTATTTAACACATTAAAAGAAAGGTAAATGTTCTTTGGGATCCCAGGTCTTGCTATCTCTCCTCCCTTTTTTGGACGCTACTCTCACCGGAAAAGGAAAAGTTTGGGCTCCCGAATAGAAGATGGAAGAAATGCCTTGGGTCTTTGGAAGGCATTTGACCCTCCTGGGTCAACTAGGTCGAAATTAATAAATAGTAAACAGAAAGGTGGTGCTGCCCTCGCGCACTGGGAGCAGTGTTTACTCTGCGAGAGAACATGTCTCTTCCATCCACTAGACCTGTTGCAAGCTCCATGCCTATAATGGTTCCCTCACTGCAACCGCTATTTCTCCAAACATCACATTCAGGATGGAGGCTCCAGTTCCCTCCTGCACAGCTGAACTGATCCCGTCTTTCCCACCCACACACTACCCACCAATCTTTAGTCAAAAATTGGTCAGTTGGTCATGCGAACCGTTGTTCTTCACCCTTTGGCCAGACTCACTCCTCACTCCTCTAACACCAGAGACCTCACTTCGGACAGAATTGGGCGTATGCCAAACAACTCTTTAGTACACTGGACCTCTGGGAAACCCTATTCCAAACCCTGCCCGCAAACGAAATACTGCCACACTATTTGGGCCTAACTGTAACTGCGGCCTGCTGGGTAGCACGCATCACAACCCTACGCCTAACACCGAAGGACGCTTCGTGGGGCCACTGACCAAAACAGACCGGCACCCCAGACTCACCAGAGAGGAATGTGGCTGTCCCCGCGACTGTTGAAGGAGCTACAGGCCTGTCATTTCCCAAAGTACAGAACCAAGCTATGGCTGGGGGAGCGGGTGGCCAGAGGGAGGAAGGGCCGGGTACAGGGCTGACAAAAAAAACAGCCCACCCCCCCGGCCCGGGCTCCGTCTACAGGTAAAATCACAAACTGATGAAAGAACAAGGAAAACGCGGAAGGACCTGTTTTGACACCGTAGGTCGTTTGGTACTGTACCGTAAAGCCGGGTGTCCTTGCGGCAGTGTCTCTGGCAGCCTGAATCTCAGTGTTCTCTTCTCATGCGTTCCATTCCCTCCTTCCGCAGCCACGCGACAGCGAGACCTTGGCCGTAAAGCTCGTAGTAGTCTTACGTTCCAGCGAACCACCGAACCTTCAAGAAAACTGCAGATTCGTTGAGTCTTCTACCACTTCTACAGGCATCGGCAGTCTTTTTGTTCGACCTGGCTACACACTGGTAGAAGTTTGTAGGCCCTCAGAATTGTACCTCCGTTATCAATTTGATTTCTTCCCTTAACTCCACAGTGGATTTTGCGAAAGTGTTTGTCCTGTGCCTTCCAATAAAAATATAACTTACTTGGAAGAGGAGCAGAGTAAATAGGTAAAAAGGTATCAGGAATAACTGCTAAACCTGTTTGTTGAACAGTAAATAGGAGAACTGGAGGAAAATACATTTTGAAAATTGTTTTCCATACTGTATATTTTCCTTTTGATTTTGAGTTTTGAAATAGAAGTTATACCTGTTTCATAAATAACAGAGTTCAATATCCCTTAACAAATATAAATGCATTTGGATTATAAACTTTTTAAGTTTATGAAGAGTAGATTGGAAAAGAGATTGCATTTTAGAACCTACCTTGATAAATAATTTTATTTGGGCCCACAACATAATAAAAAGAGATTGACTGTTCATTTTATCTTTCACTTATGACACAGAGATGCTTTGGCCTGGTAACTTTGCTCGTGAATGACTAGATACCAAGAAAACCTTATAGGACAGAAATCCCCCTAGATGATGACGATTTTCCATAAGGACAAGACACCTAAGAAGAAAGTAATCATGTAGAAACAAAGTTAATCCCTTGATGAAAGTAATGAACTGGTCAACAGTTTATTGGACTACCTTACAGGACCAGAACTCAGCAATGGTGGGCCTTAACCAGAACTGCTAATGGTGTACACTGCTTATCTTACATTTCCATTTAAACCTGTGTCACGTTAGTAGCAGACCTAATTCTCCAATTCCTGTATCCCAAGTATTTCCTGTCTTCTGCTATAAGGTCTTACTTTGAAGTTCTTAGAGACAATCTGGAGCTGAGGCAATAGCCTGTGTTAATTTGGGGAGTTAATTTGCACTGCCCCAACAAATAACTTGAAGAGACTTTTCTTTCTTGGTTATTTGTTTTCTCTACAGAAGCATTTTATTTTAGTGAGATCCTACTTGTTGATTATTGACCTTAAATCCTGATGTCTGATTCAGAAAGTACTTTCCTTTACCTATGTCTTACAAGATAATACCTTTGTCTTCTAAAAATTTCAAAGTTTCAGGTTTCACATTTAGGTCTTTAGTCCATTTACATTGACTTTTGTTCTTGGTGATATAAGGGGTCTAATTTCATTCATCTACAGGTGTAGATCCAGTTTCAATAGCACCATTGGTTTATGATGCTGTCTTCCAGTTTGTGTTCTTGGAGACTTTCTCAAATAACAACTAGCTAAAATTGCATGAACTTATGTTTGGATCTTCAGTTATCTTCAATTGATAATATATGTATCTGTTTTTGTGCCACTGTCATGCTATTTTTATGACTATAGCTCTGTAACATCATATGAGATCTGGTATCTTAATCCCCCAGCATTACTCTTTGTACTCAGGAATGCTTTGGCTAACTTTTATAATTTTATGTGAACATTAAGATTTATTTTTTAATTCTGTGAAAAATCGTCTAGGGATTTGCATTGGTATTGCCTAGAATCTGCGAATTTCTTTTGGTAGAGGTCAATTTCAAATATCAATTCTTCCCCAACTATGATAACTGGAGCTCTCTCCATCTTCTGGTGACTACATCTATATCATTATTCAAAGATTTAAATTTTTCATTTTAGATAACTTTACTATCTTTGATCATGCTTATTCCTAGATAATTGTATTTTTTTTGAGGCTTTAGTGAGTGGGAGACTTTTACTAAAGTCTTTCTTTGATTACCTGTTTTTGATATATTGAAAGCCTACTGGAAATTTTTGGAGATTAATCTTCTAACCTGTCACTTGACTGAAAGTGTTGATCATTTCTAGAAGTGTATGGTAGAATTTGGGGATCTGTTATGTATAAAATCATATCATCTGCAAATAGGAATAATTTGAAAGCTTCCTTTCCATTAAGTACTACTTTAACTTCCTTCTCTTGTCTTATTGCTCTAGCAAGTGTTTCAAGCACTATATTAAAAACAAGTGGAGATAGTGGACAGCCTTGTCTGGTTTGTATTTTAGTAGAATACTTCCAGTTTTGCTCCACTTAGAAAGAGATGACCGTGGGCTTATTGTATATAACTTTAATCATGTTGAGGTATGTTCCGTCCAGCCTAATTCCCTCTAGGGCTTTTAAAATAAATGCATGTTGAGTTTTGTCAAACGTCTTTTCTGCATCTATTAACATAATCATGTGACTTCTGTCTTTGCATTCATTTATATGCTCTATGACACATATTGACTTACATATATTGAACCACTTGTTGGAATAAAACTGAAGAGATCATAGTACATGATATTTTTGATGTGTGTCTGTATGTGCTTTATATTTTTGCTTCTGTTTTCATTAAAGATACGGGGCTATTGTTTTTCTCTTTTTTTGGTTGTATCTTTACCTGGATTTTGTATTTAATACAGCTCTGGCTTCATAAAAGGAACTTGGGAGTTCTCCCTCTGTTTCTATGCATTTAAATAATTTAAGTAGTATTGAATATAGATCTTCTTTGTCCTTACATATTATGAGTCTGTTTACATTTTTGATGTCTTCTTGGTTTAGCTTTGGTGATTATTATGATTTTAGATATGCATCCAGTTCTTTGAAGTTTTCAAGTTTAATAGCACATAGATTTTTCAAATTTTCCCTTATAATGTTCAGGATTTTTGTCTGTTGTGATGTTTCACAGCTCATCTCTGATTTTATTGATTTGGAGTTTCTCTTCCTTTCTCTTGGTTAACTGGGCCATGGGTATATGCATCCTCTTTCTCCTTTCAAACAGGTAGCTATTGGATTGATTGATTCTTTGTATTGTTTTCTTTGTTTCTATCTCATTAATTTTTGCTCTGATTTTTGTTATGTCTTCTTGTCTACTGGGTTGGAGTTCCATTTGTTGTTGCCTTTCAACATTTAAATTATTTATTTATTTGTGTTCTTTCTTATTTTTTAATGTATGTATTTAATGTATGTATTTAGCAAGTCCTATAAACTTGCTGCTTAGGACTGCTTTTAACATGTCCAAGACGTATTACTGGTTTCTTTGTCCTTTTCATTTAATTTCAGGAATACTTTCATTTCTTTCTTAATTTCTCCTTCAACTCATTCATCATTTAGGAGTATATTGTTTAATCTCCATGAGTTCATGAAGTTACTAGAGCTTCTTCCAGTCTTGATTTTAAGTGTTCTTGTATGATAGAGTGCATGAAATTTTTAAAAATTTATTTCTTGAGGTTTGTTTTATGCCCCAGTATGTGGTCTGTTTTAGAGAAAGTTCCATGGAGTCCTGAATAGAATGTATATTCTTTAGTTCTTGGGTGGAATATTCAGTAGATGCCTGTCAGGTTCATTTGATGTATGGTATTGTTTATTCAGATGTCTATTTATTCTCTATCTGGATGACGTATTTAATAGAGACAGTGGGATATTGAAGTCCCCTAATGTTAGTAAGTTGAGATTAAACTGTCCTGTACTATTGTTTTTATGAAGTTGGATGGATCAGATTTTGATGCATATATGTTCCTTATTATAATGTCTTTTTGATTAATTCTTCCTTTGATCAGAATGAAGTGACCTTCTTTGTCTCTTCTACTTTTGTTTTAGTATGGAGTCCATTTTGTCAGATATTAGATTGGCAACTCCTGCTTGTTTCTTGGTGCCATTTGCTTGGGATTTTTTTTTTCCATCATTTCATCTTAAAGTAGTGTGTGTCCTTGAAGTTTAGATGGATTTCTTACAAGCAATAAAAGAATAGATTTTGTTTCTTAATTCATTCAACTAACCTGTATATTTTGACTAGGGAGTTCAATGCAGTGATATTGAGAGCTATTTAGAAAGATGTGTATTAATTCCCATCATTTTAAACTCTGTTTGTATCTCCAGTATAACTTCATGTAGTTTCCTTCTCTTACACATTATATTTCTTCAGGTATTCTTTGAAGGGCTGTTTTCCTGGACAAGAGTTATTTCAGCCTGTTCATGTCATGGAAGATGTTTCTTTCCCCTTCAAATATTATAGAAATTTTTGTGGGGTAAAGTATTCTAATTTGGCATCTATGGTCATTCAGATCTGGGAATACTTTGATCCAGGGCCTTCTGATTTTCATAGCTGCAAGGAAAAGTCACCTGAAATTCTAATGGGTTTACCTTTATATGTGATATTTTTTTCTTTTGCAGCTTCCAGATTCTTTCTTTGTCCTATATGCTTAGGGTTTTCCGTATGATTCACTCTAGGGAGTTTGTGTTCTGTTCCTGTCTACTTGGTGTTCTATATGCTTCTTGTATTGGTTGAGACTATCATTCCTTAATTTGGGGAATTTTTCTTTTACAATCATGTCTGTAAAAGATTGAGATTCTTCTTCCTCTATGCCTATGGTGCATAAGTTCTTTTCATGGCGTCCCACATTTCCTGCATAGTTTATTCTTGTGTTTGGTAAATTTTTCATAATCTTTGCTTGAGTGCTCCAGTTCTTCAACTTTTTTGTCCAGTCTTGACATTCTGTTTTCCATTTCATTCATTCTATTTACGGGGCTTTCTTCAATTTCAAATTGGTTTATTGAGTTTCACTTCTTCATTTCACCCTGAGTTTTCTTTAATATTTTTCTTTTGTGAATTCAGTCAGAAGTTTATTCTTTTAGTTCTTTTATTTGTTTGTGTGTTCTTCAAATTCATTGAATTCTTTCATCATGTTTATGATTATTCTTTTAAACTTTGTGTCCTGGATGTCTCTATGTGGTTCTCATTGTCGATCTCTTCTATAGGATTGGTGATGTTAGGTGGGTATATATTGGGGTTTTCATATTATTTTTAATTATGATCTTTGCATGTGGATTTCTTTTGTTGTTTGTGATTGTGTTATGAAACTCAAACCTTCCTTTATTTAGTTGAATTGTTTATGTACTTGATGTGATTTTCTTGTTTTTTTATTGAGTAGGAAAGCTGTTTGGTCAAGGTTTCAGGTTCTCTCTTTTGATTTTATATTGGAAGGACCAGATTACTTAGTCCATCTGCTACAGAGTTCACTTAGAGGCCTAGTTTAAGCAAGATCAGATGCTTTCAGGCTCTCTTTTACCATCTCTGCCCTTCTCTCCATCAGGCACAGCACAATTTGGGGAAATTACTAGGCAGAGGCTGAAATGAAATTTTCTGAGGCCATCTGCAAAGGCCTGTGGCCCTATCAAAGGGAATAGAAGCCTAATCCTTCAATAGTGCAAGTAGGTGCAAATGGTACCAATACAGGGGGATGGGCATGGTGGGACATGGGGAGCTCACATTTCCTCAGAGGTAAAGTATAGTCCAGAATCTGGGGTGTTAAGAGTAAGAATGTGTCTGTATCCATGGAAACAGGATGTGTGGTAGGGGACTTTGGAGTTTCTATGGTAGTAGGGAAATGGAATGCAGTGGGCATGATCAGATTTATCAAGGAAAAAGGTTGGTCTCCAGAATCCGAGACAAGTTGTGAGTGGGGCCTTCCAGGGTCTAAGGCCAGTCTCAGGAATGCAATCACAAGTTGTGGGTAGGGACAGCCTGTAAAGGTTCTAACATACTAGATAGAATAATTGAGATGGATGACTATGGGATTCATGATATAGTGGGTGGAACTGGACTAAGAAATTCCTCTCAGAATCTGGAATGATAAGAGCATGAGCAGGCCTGTGCTGAAGACTAGAAAGATTTTGTTTTTTAATCCATTTTAATCAGCCTGTGTCTTTTAACAGGGAATTTAGGCCATTGGTGTTTAAAGTCATTACTAAAAGGAGTATATTGGCTACTATCCTTTTAGTTTCTGCTTGCATTCTTCATCCAGTTTTCTCTTTCCATAATTTTACCTTCATTTATTTTCTTTCTGTTGTCTCTTAGGTATAGTTGTTCCTTTCTTCAGTCCTTTGTAATGCCTGGAATAGTCTCTTTAGCACTGGGTTTTTAGACATGAATTTTTCAGCATAGTCAGCTCATTGAAGAATTTACTTTCCTCTTCCAATTCGAATTGATAGTCTTGGTGGGTAATAGGTTGTGGGTTGACATCTATTATCATTTAGAATTTGGAATACTTTGATTCAGGCTTTTCTGGTTTTCATAGCAATGAATAGTCACCAGTACTTCTCAGTACTTTAATACTTCTCATACTTTCCTCATATGTGACTTGTTTTTGTCTTGATGTTCTCAGTATTCTCTCTTTGTTATGTTCACTAAGTGATTTTACCATGTTATGCTGTGAGGAGCTTCCTTTCTGTTCATGTCTAATTGGTGTTTTTGGTGCTTGTTCACATGTATGATTATGTCTTTCCTTAATTTAGAGATATTGTCTTCTACAATTCCAATGCATAGGCCTGTCCTCTGACAGGAAGACCATGGATGAATGGCCTCTTCCCCAGCTTGATTGCACCCATTTACCTTGGATCATCACAGCTAATCTTGATAACTTTTATTCTCAACAAGAAAGAAGGGGCAGGGAATATCAGCCACCCCTCCAATGAACCAGTCATCCATCTCTGCTTGCACTAGAGATATAAACTGAAGAAGGCAAAGGGAGGCTCTGTTTGCCATTTTCTGTTGCTGTTAGGAAGTCATGATTCATGCCTAAATAGCATGTAGTCTGAGGAAGGGAGCACCTGTGCCTCTATAAATAAATTCTCACTCATTCCTCTGTAAGTAAACCCAATAAACTTACCGATTTCCCAAACTTAATTTAAATACATTCCCGGTTTGTCATAGAGATGAAGGGAGGAAAGGGTTGGCCATATTTGTTCCTTCCAGAAGGAATTTTAGCTATAAATTCTGTTGAATATTAGGTCAGTGCTATTTACCTAGGATTCTTCTCCTGTACCTATGATGTATAAATTTGATCTTCTCATTTTAATCATAATGCACAAATTCCTTACTAATATTTTTATTCTTTCCTTTTTAAATGTGTCCTTTAAGTTCTTTCTTTTAGTTTTTAATATTTTGAAAAAATAGCAAATTCACTATCTAGTGAGAATTTTGCCTTTGAGGGAAACTAAGCAATGTCTAAACCTCATGAGGTTCCAGTGATAAACCCAAATTTGATTCTACCTAAGTTTGCCCTGGGGAACCAATGAGCTGTGTGTGTGTGTGTGTGTTTGGCTTACAGGTAACTTGAAAGTAGAATGTAGTCACGCACAAAAATCTTCACTCAGCAAGGAAAGTAGCTTCCCCATAGCCTCATAAATGTACCTCCCTCTTCTTAGCCTTTCTGAGGCTATATACTCTAGGTACTGCACCAGACCACCAAGCCACATGAAATTATGGCATTATTTCATATAAATATATATGGTGGGTACCTGAATATTAACTGAGAGTCCCATGAGCCTCTGTAATCCTCCGACTTCTATCAGAGATCAACAGTCATCAAGTTCTGCTGTGACGATCTTTGGTTAGCAGTAACAATTGGTCTTATGAAGATGGAAGTGTTTTTTTCAATTTTCAGGATAGTTTGTACCATTTTATTAAAAGAAAGTTAGATACAAATTAAATGCATAGGATAATGTATTAAGTTAATGTTATCTGTGCTCATATTACTAAATAGGCTTTGTAAGTTCCCTGATAAATCTTATAGAAAACACAAACTTTTCTTTCTTTCTTGGATTTTTTTGTTTTTGTTTGTTTGGATTTGTTGGCATTACACAGCCAAGAAAGTTACAACTAGGCTACCACGCTTTTGGTTTTGAGTGAGTAGCAGATTAAAAGAAGCACTAACAAAACATCCTTAAATCTTTGTCTAGTAGAAATCAACAAGGATGTCTTGTTAAAACTATTATACTAAAGTTGAGTGATTTTTTAGCAGAGTCCTATCTTGTCCATTTAGTAATCTATTATCTGAGATAAATATTTCAGATTATATATATATATATATATATATATATATTAGCTTCTCTATTACACTGACAAAACAATATAATCAATAGCAACTTGTAGAGAAAAGGGATTATTTGGCTTACAAGCATAGTCCATTCTCAAGGGATGCCAATACTGAAACTCAGGACAGGAACACAGAGCACAGAACATGCAGGAATGTTGCTTAATGACTTGCTTATTTTCTCCATGCTCAACCTGCCTTCTTATACAATACATATTACCTGCCCAGGGATGGCATAATTCACAGTGGGCTGGGCCCTCCCACATCACTCAACAGTTGAGAAAATTAATTACCCACAAATATAACCACAGGCCAATGGAGGGAATTCCTCAATGGAGATTCCTTCTACTCAAGTGTGTCAAATTAATAACTAAAGCTATCCTGAACAAATGACTTCAGAAGAATTACCCCTCACACACATATATATGTCAGTAGCTACTGTTAAAATAGATTATCCCTTAGCTTTCCTTAAAGACACAGTTCCTTCAATTTTAGGCAGTTTTGTTGTTCTCCTTTCTCCCTGGCATTGAGTGAAGGGGCCAGCCCAATTCAAATTAACATGTTTTAGAATTCACCTTAAGACAAGCCACTTTGGGTCTGAGATGGAGGGGCCCAATCCCATTTCCAGAACAAGCTTTTCTGTGAGTTTGAACAGCATATGACAATTTACCAATAGAATGTACACATGAAACACATTGACTCCTTTACTATATGCAAGACAACATGCTTGTTGTCGAGTCCAGTGATTCTAGCCTGAACCCAAAGTATCTGTCCTCTTTATAATCTATATATATTTGTCCAAATTAGTCATACAAATTGGGAGCCAGGATTGAAAAGATACAGAAACACATTTAAAAGGGGCAGGGAGTAGATAGAGAACAGCTGATTTTGAAGAATAACACTTTGATAACTCAAGATTGTACAAGGTTATGTGTAAAGTAAAGCCAGGACCTATGATCAGGGAGGATCAAATCAATAGAAGTATCTGCCCTTGACTATGCCTAACTAAATTTTTCACTGCCAAGACATGAGGTGTGAAAATGCTAGGAAACCTCATTCACAAGCAGTTAAAGTGTGCCTGAAAGTTAAAAACTTAACACTGTCCTTCTTATATAGAGATCAAGTTATAGGATATTAATATTTTATACAATACTTTTCTCTATATACATTTACCCTGCAGTCTAACTTTTGTTCAGACTTCAGTATAGAAAATCATTGACACTTTTCTTCTTTAATGTCTTGCTTAAACTGATACAGGCCAGGAGTGCTTTTTTATCCTCTTCTAAGACAAAAATATATTAGATTATTTTCTAAAAATTCTTTGTTTTTCTGTCTAGAGTGTTTTCTAGAATTTTTCCCTCATACATCTCTTCTTCCATTGTGAATAATCATAAGAAAAAGAGAGACTTAAGAAACTAGTCGCCCTTACTTGTAGACACCTGAGTTTCCTTATTGCGTCCTTATTCATTAGTGATTATAAAGAGATTCTCAGATTATTTTCTCTTCTAATATGACTGTTGATGATGAGTGTCCAATGGCCTTGATTACTTCTTTCTCCATTTTACCTGGTTAACATTAGCTCACCTGTATAGGGACTACCATCAAAAACAAAGTAAGTAAAGTGTGTGGGCACATGTCTTTAATCACAGAGGCAGACACAGATGACTCTTTATGAGACCAAGTTCAGCCTGGTCTGCATAGTGAGTTCCAGATTATCTGGGGCTATAAGGAGAGGCTATTGAAACAAACAAACAATCAAAACTGTCTGGAGTAAATTTATGTAATAGGAAACTCACCCAAATTTGCAACATTCCCTTATTGCCTCTAGCCTTTATAATTATTGGTCCATATTACATTTACTTATCTACATTAAGTAAATACTATAAGCACACACACACACACACACACATTGAGGAAATTTTCAGAGGACTGTTTAGATTAAGAGATCTTCTTTGTAATTTACCATGTGCAAGATGGATTTTAAGTCTTGTGGATAAAAATAATACTAAACACAGAAACAACACCAAATAACATTTAAAATAACTTAGAAAGTAATTGTATCAACCTATTCTTTTTCTTTAACCTATGTATATTATTATACCTAAAAAAGTGAAAGAGAAAGCAAGAGTAGTCCATCAGGCAAAAACTAAAGCAAATAAGTATGGAGCAAAGAATTCTTTTGAAGAAAAGGGCATTCTATTTCAGTTACAGAAAGAAAAAGGCCAGGAGACATTAGACAGGCATTAATAATGAATTTATTAATTATGTACTTATTAATTAATAATGCAGATGTGTCATGCAAAACAGTGTAAAAAAGAAGCCTATCATAGAGCTCTGGTACTGATATGGGAAATTCATCAAAATTGTCATCTGGCAATAGAGCTCATGTTGGAACGTCCTCCAGGGTTGTCATTTCCATTATATCATTAGGCATCCAGAAAAGTGAAAATAAAAATGTTTCTTTTTTAATCAGAAGATGTTTGAATGTGTGTCAAGTTTGGAATTCCCTGTGGTACAATCAATTCTTGGGATGAAATGATTCCCGGTATCCCAAGACTTGGTGGTACTTTCAAGTTTTATGGGTTCCGCTATTTGGATTTATGCTTTGTAATTGCTGCAGTAACCTGCAGGAAGTTACATTGTTGCTTCCATCTTAATAATGTCATAAGCCATGTTAACAAAGCCACATAGCTATGTATTTGTAATAAGTTCAATTCCATGATAAAATGAGATCAAACCCTCCTCCACAGCATGAGTACCTGTAGGATCCATGGATCTCAATATCACAGATTATATGTGAACAGTCTATTTTCTTTCTAAAAGCTAGCACATGAATTAGGTTAACATGGAAACAACAGGAGAAATTACCATGTGGTGTGTAGGCTCTAAATAGCACAGGAAAGAAATAGGAAGGAAATCCATGATCTCACACCAGGAAGGGAAATCCATGTGTAACTGTTGAAGTCTCTGGAATTACAGTGTGGTGTTGTTCCCAAACAGCTTCTAGAGATGGAGATAGAAAAGAAATTTATCTAATATTTTGCTTTTTCATTGAAACTTTAGTGGATTGTCTTTCAGAGTTGCAGAAAGGAAAGGAGGACAGGGAATTTGTCACTTCAAAAGAAACCTAAAATCCATGTGCTTATCATATGTCCCCAAAGAATGTGGCCTAGCAAATTGTCTCAGGAATTGTGCTCTCCCAGTCACTTTTCTAAGAAATGAGTCTCCTTCCTTTTGTGGCCATACTGATGTAGGCAATGTACCTTCTCAACCGTCCAAAGTTGGGTCCTTGATCTGCAGAGTAGAGATTTTCCTCATTCCAAGCATTCATTTTTCACCGTGAGTATGTACAACTACAACTACGACATTTGTGATTTAGACCTAAGGTTAACGTTCACAAGTCCTTAGTAGAAGTACTAAATTCCATCAACATTACCAAGCAGTTTAATTTGATTAAAGAATGTTTGAGACTACAGAGATGACTCAGCAATTAAGGGTCTGGCTGCTCTTGCAGAGATCCCAGGTTTGACTCCCCTCTACTCACATGGTAGCCACACCCAGTACCAGGGGAATGTGATGCCCTATTTGGACCTCTGCAGTCATTCCATGACATGGGTACATTTACATATATGCAAGGAATACACTCATATACATAAAATAAAATAAAAATAATAAAATGTTTGCAAAGTTTCCATGGTTTTCATCACCTTGTTAATCATCCCATTTATTTTATTTAAACAGGTGAAATGAAAAAATGGAAATGAAGACACAGGATCTCTGTTGTAAATTTAAGAGTATGACTACTAAGATAAAAGTATAAAATTCTATATCATGTGGGGTAAAATTCATGAGGTTTCTCCAGAGCCAGCAATCAATAATTAAATCCAAAAGTCATAAATTTCAGCCTCTGGAACTGGTGCAAGTAGGATAGTTCAGTAATAATTAGGGAAACGCAAATTAAAATCACTTTAAAGATTTTATCTTATGCCAATGAGAATGACTAAAATCAACAGAACAAATGAAACAAAATGCTGGAGGGGATGTGGAGAAAGGGGAATGCTCATTCACTGCTTGTGGGATTGTGAAATGGTATAACCACTATGAAAGCAGTATGTAGCACTCTTAAAAACTAAAACTATATCTATTGTATGATCTCTTTTTAGATGCTCCTTGGTATATAACCTAAGGACTCACGCTACTGCAGATATACTTTATAATTGTGCATCTGTGTTAGATGGTCCTCTTTTCACTATAGCTAAGAAATGGAAACAACCTAAATGTCCCTCAAATGATAAATGAATAATTAAATGTGGCACATTTACAAAATGGAGTTCTACTCAGTGGTAAACAAAGATAGAAATTATGAAATTTGAAGATAAATGTACAGAACAAGAAATTGTTATACTAGGTAAAGTTTGAAACACAGACTCATGAATAAACCCAACATATGTTCTATTTCACTTGTGCATCATAGAACTAATTCCTTATAGATTAGTATATATTATGACGTAACCTAGAAAAATTGAAAGAAATCATGCATGTAAATGCACAGAAGGAACTCAAGAGAGGGATAGTACAAGACAGATGTTATCAAATGTAAAATGGGAAAAGTTGGGGTATTTAACTGACAAAGATAAGACAGAGTTATACAAGGAATCATGAGTGGAAAGGGAAAGACGGAGCTCCAGAGAAGGTGGTAACAGGAAACAGATATTATCAAGGACTAAATGGAGAAAAGGAAGGTATTTTAACTGGGGAGGAAAGGCAGACAGTTGTATAGGGAGAGAGGGAAAGGTAATGCTTATGTAGTATGAAAGCACATAAGGAAATGCATTTGTATAATGGTTCACATATATAACTGAAGGCTATAGAACAAGAGACACAGTACTCAACAGAAGAAGTATCCCTTCTAGTCATTAGTCAGGGTAGTCCAAGAGATTCCCAAAATTATACAGGTTGTGACTACAGCCCTTGATTTCTTCCCAGAACCCCAAAGTAACACCCTATTGAAGAAGATAGGGCATACTTTGTACTATACATAGGACTTGAAGCAATAGAGCTGGAACTGGCAAGGAACCCTCCTCTCTGAAGACTAGCTCTCATATTTTCAGAGAATACTATGCAAACCACTAAGGGTGAAAATCAATCAGTGGTTCAACACCAGCTTTAAAGCCTAATAACCAGAACAATGGTGAACACAGCAAATTATCTCTATTGGTACAGTAGGAAATATCCCCATTGTCTTGACAATGATTAACAGCTAAATAATTGGACTTATAAATGACTCAATGGGTGGGAACTCATGTGAGATAATAACATAGCTAACATGTAAACATACCTAAACACACATAGCAGGAGAAATCATAAATCCTAGAGAAAATGCTACATATGTCATATCCCTAGACAAATGTAATTTCTTACTGTATGCTAAATAATTATCCCTATATTTACAGAAAATTATACCTTCTACCACTCATCAAAGAAGATTGTTTTGCAATAGATGGAGACTGTAGGAGACTTCTACAACATGTGAAACCCAGACAATAACAAGGACGTGTGCAGTCCTAAGTCACACCTCTACAATGGAATGCCTACACCTATGGATGAGAGAACATAATGGAAGAGGGGGTAGAGACAATACTAATGCATCTCTCAAGCCTCATCCGTGAAGCTCCTCATACTACACAAGGTGATAAATACAAGGTGACAACTAGATAAAATTGTAGAGAATAAGAGATGCTAGAATATGTATCTCTGGATAAGAGTCGTACATTAAAACTGCCACTTGGGGTTCAGAGTTTAATTGCAGAGAGGGGGAAAGAAAAACTGTAAGAGCCTGGGGTAGTAGAAGACTATAAGGAAACAGTTTTTTTAGACTTCTAGGAAACTTGCTTATATTAACTACAACTGTGATGACAACATGCAACATGCACAGAATCCACACAGATTCACCCCTGACAAAATTGCAATGTAGAAATTGGAAAACGGTCAGCATACCCTACGGTTAATGTAAGATCTATTTGGAGGTGATTCCTAGTGGGTGAGGTAAAGTTGATTTTCTTTACACAAGTGATACTACGTTGTCTAACCAAGTTCTCACTGAGGTAATACGGATACACAAACTTAATAGGCCTTAACATATTAAAGAATACATGACATTAATTGGGTTTCTATGGAGTGGTGCAGATAGGGAAAAGAATTTAAATATAACAGAAATGTTTTCTATGAATGCACAAAATTTTGATAAGTTGTATGTATTGATTAAAAACTATGTGATGAAAACCCAAAAAGATGAAAAATGGGATAGTAAGACAAGATTTTTCCAACTAAGTTCCATTTGAGAAGAATCTTAGAGTGAGTGAACAACAAAGACAAAGAAAGATTATGCAGGCAGGATAACAAACAGCAAGCTGTAGGGCACCCTTAGTTTAGAGCACATGCCTACATTATGGAAGATGCAGAATCTAAAAGATACTCTGTCTATATGAGAGTAGAAGTTGTTAGTCTAAACAGTTTTGGTGCATGTTTTCATCATTTTTTGTGGGTAGAAATTGGGCATTCTAACCAGAACTGGATTCATTCACTGAAAGATGTTAAGTAGGAAAAAGAGCAATGGCTGAAATTAAAGGAACCAGCCTATCCTCATTGTAGGGGTGACAAACTCCCCATTATTTTGGATAATACTGATTGTACATTATATACAGCTGTGAAAATATTCTAATGAAATGCATCATTTTGTGTAATATATGCAAAAAATATTTACTTAAGTAAAAAAGAAAAACAAAATTGAAGATCATGATCCAAATTTTCAAGAATCTTTCAGTTCATTCAAGATACCAAACATAAGAATCTAAGAGGTAGAGAAAAGGAGGAGCTGAGGTAAAGTCTGAAGGCAAAAAAAAGAGATATTTAGTGAAATTGAACACAGAATTTCTTCACCCAGAGAAAGAAATGAGAAAGCAAACTAATGTGCATTTAAGATTTCAAAACACAAATGGCCAGAGAACTTTTTAATGATATTTCATGATAAGATATCAAAAATACAAAGTAAACCAGTAATACTGTATTAGTTATATTCCTGTGAAGAGTTTATTTGACCTACAGTTCCAGATTCCAGGCGGATAAGTGTTTATCATGGTTGTCCATATATATATTAGAGTCAACTAAGATTTTGATTTCCTCAAACTTGTCAGTCCAGTGAAGGACTTTCCTGAATAGAAGGCCAAATTTAGTGAACCCCAGTGGTTTTGCTCAGACCTGTGGGCTTTTGGGATGACCCTTGATTCATGCTAGAAGAGACGCAGTGGAAGCAGCCTTTGAACAGAATAAAGAAGGAAAGACCTTAAGAATCATTGTAGCCCCAAAGCATTAACAACTCAGGGGTTTTTTTTTTCACTTAAATACCACCCCGACAAATGAACTAATGGAAAGTGTGAGGATAACTAGGAAAGCTTCTGGAATGGGAAGGAGTAGATAGGAAGAATAATATTTCCAGCAAATATTGTGAGAAATCAGTAAGGACCTGGGGTTTCTCAGAAAACAGGTTATTGACCAAATTCATGCTCATTCTGGAATTGCAATTGGGATCTGAGGAGGGAATGAAATGAGAAAGGAAAGGGTGGGATGCCTGTCAAACCCAGGACCTTGGATCTTAGGTACTAAATTCCCATAGTCATTGACTGGAGCCAGGAGCAGTAGGGACAAAGAGATCCTCATATCTTGGAGGGTGGGGATAGAGAAGCCAAGTACAACATGCATAGAGGTGGGAGACAGACAGCAAGGCTTTAATTTGAAAGAAAGATGTGTGTTGGTCATTTTCTTAAGGCTTTAATTTGAAAGAAAGATGTGTGTTGGTCATTTTCTTAAGCTACCTGGAAGCAGAAACAGAGCAGCCCTTGTCACCGCTATAGCTACAGGTCCTGCATGTCTTCCTTTGGGCGTCCTGACCTGAATGGGACTGAGAAAAGAAGGATGATGGGGAAGAGGGCTGAATTTTGTCAAGATTCTTGCAGATATTCAAATAATCTTGAATAAGTAATACAACATTAAATAACTGGTACTAAAAGAGACAACCCTGGATCATCATTCACAGATCATTTGGGGAAGGTTGGGAACACAGATCTTCCTGTTTTAGGCAGTGGCAGGAAGACTGCTCACCTGGACAAAGATTTGGGGCAGCTGTATTTGCATTCAGGATACACTGCTAGTACACACAGGAGTCCATATAGTGTCAAAGCTTCAGAGCAACCTTCATTAAGTCATGACCCAGGCTCGAACCTAAGGAACAAGTGCCTAGGAAACAAAGATGCAGTGGAATCAGCCTTTGAAAAACTACATAATAAAGAAGGAAGAACCTTGAGAATTCCCAAAGCATTAGCAATTATTCAGGCTTGCTTTTTCACTTTAATACTCCCCCTGCTACCCAACACCAAATGTACTTATGGGAAATGTGAGGATAACTGGGAAAGCTTCTGGAATGGGAGGGAGTCAACAAGAAGGATAATATTTCTAGCAGGATGATAAAGTGAGAAAGTCTGTGACAAAGAATAGATTAAATAATCAGTCCCCAAGATCAGAAGATGATAGGGGTACAGGAAGTCAGGAATAGCACTGTTCTGTGCTCCGCCTTGCAGTAAAAAGATTTATTTACAGTCGTTTTCTTCTCAAATGATTTCAAAGATCACTAACATCTTACATGACTTATGTAACAATGAGATGGGAGAAGATATGCAATAGGCATTATGATGGATACTTCACAGAAGCTTTAACAGTTGCACATCTATTTTAGAAAGGCTCAAATTACTTGAAATAATTCTTACACACTGCCATAAAATTGTGAGTTCAAATGCTGCTGTGACAATATAAACAACTTCCTGAAATCATTGACCTCTTCTAATCTTGCCTTTAATTTAGTTCATGACTATAGAAAAGCCTAACTATACTTCAGGGTCTTCCTTGTGACTAGGATGACATAGGATCCTGAGCAATGCATCATTCATTACTTTGGGACATGTCTTTTTACTAGGACAGTCTCTATCATCGTGTACAGTGTCCCACTTCTCACAAAAGTCAGTTAAATTTCCGAGTGCCCTTGAATTCTTACTTTTGATATCACAACCCTTTGAGGTCTCCTCACAAAGGGTAACGATTTCTTCTTGAAATATGTTGCGAGAGTTTTTGAGGAGAAATTTTCCAAAAGAAATCTATAACACAAAAGGCAAACAGGATTGGATTTTCTTTGTCAGTTTACATTATTATAAATCATATGCCAATGCCAGCTGTAGTACACACTTTTAATCCCAGCACTCAGGAGGCAAAGGCAGGCATCTCTGTGAGATGCTAGCCAGCTTGGCCCATGGGTTCTAGGAAATTTGGGGCTCTGTCTAAAACAAAAAAAGCAAAACAAGAAATCATATCTAATATATGTCCTAGAAAATGTGAAATTCAGAGTTCTGAATTTGGTTATTATAAAACATATGAATCAGTTTTGTCTTAGGGACAACTATGGTATCTACAAAAATATTTAGAGCATATATCTGGACATACAATCAATAAAATGTCATACAGCACTTAGAAAATTTTCAGTGTTCATCCTATGATGGTTAATTGTCATTGCCCACTTGACTAAGCTTGGATTCACTAGCACATCTGCCTCTAGCAGTACCCCTGAGAGTATTTAACTTAACAGAAGAGAACTCAACCTGAGTGTCTTATAAATGAATGTCAGCAATTGAGATAAAAGGAAAACCTGAGAAACCCTCTGAATCCCAACATTGATTCCTAACTGCCTTGTGAATGAAAATACATTGCTGTTATTTGTGATCACTTTTTGGACCAAAGATTTTAGCTTCTTGGAGTCTTATTCAAAAAAGTGAAAAGAGGTGAACTGGGGTACTGGCCTTTTCATTTAATTCCAGGAATACTTTGACCTATTCATCATTCAGGACTATGTTCTGTAGTCTCCAGGAGTCCTTGAAGTTACTAGGGCTTCTTCCAGTCTTGATTTTAAGCTTCATTATAATTGTGCTCCAACAGAATGTATGGAATTATTTCAATATTTTTGTATTTCTTGAGGAGTTTTTCATGCCCCCATATGTGGTTTATTTTGGAGAAAGTTCCACAGTTGAACAGGATGTGTATTCTTTGGTGCTTGGATGGAATATTCAGTAGATGCCTGTCAGGTTCATTTGATGTATGGTATTGTTTAATTTAGATGTCTCTCTGTTTATTCTTCATCTGATGGACCTATTTAATGGAGACAGTGGAATACTGTAGTCCCATACTATTAGTGAGTTGAGATTAATCTGTGTCTTAAAGTCCTGTACTATTGTTTTTATGAAGTTGGGTGTACCAGAGTTTCGTATATATACGTTCATGATTGTAGTAATCTTCGTGGTTTTGTTTTGATCATAATGAAGTGTTCCTTGTAATCTCCTGATTAGTTTTAGTTTGAAGTTCACTTTGTCAAATATTAGATTGGCAACTCCTGCTTGTTTCTTTGTTCCATTTGCCTGGAATATTTTTTTTTCTATCCCTTCAACTTAAAGTGGTGTCTATTCTTGAAGGTGTGTTTGGTTCTTTGCAGAAAACAAAAGGATGGATTTTTGTTTCTTCATCCATTCAACTAGGCTGTGTATTTTGACTGAGGTAAGTCCATTAACATTTAATATTATCATTGAAAGATGTGTATTGATTCCCATCAATTTAAATTCTTTTTGCATCCTTAGTCTAACTTTGTTGGACCCCACTTATACCTTCATTTAGTTTCTTTCTGTTGCCCCTTGGTATCCTTTCTTTAGTTCTTTGTACTGCTTCGAATATTCTCTGAACAGCTATTTTTCTGAACATGAATTCTTTCAGCCTATTCATGTTGTGGAAGATTTTTCTTTCTTTTTCCATTTTAACAGACATTTTTTGCTGGGTAAAGTATTCTACACTGGCATCTGTGTTTATTTAGTATGGGGAATACTTTGATCCACATGCTTCTGGCTCTCATAGTTTGCATTGAAAAACCATTTGTAATTGTAATGGGTTTTCCTTTATACATGGCTAGATGTTTTTCTTTTCCAGCTTTCAAAATTCTCCCTTTGTTCTGTATACTTTGAGTTTTTACTGTGATATGCTGTGGGGAGTTTTTGTTCTGATCCTGTCTATTTGGTGTTCTATGTGCTTGATGTATTTGCATGGGACAATTTTCCTTAGTTTTGGGAATTTTATCTCCAATCTGCTTGAAAACCTTGTCAGTTATCCTTAGAGTTTTCTTCTTCCACTATGCCTATTATTTATAAGTTTGGGCTTTTCATTTTCCCACATTTCCTGAATATTCCATTTCTGTTTATTTGTAAAATTTTTATAATCTTTGCTTGAGTGAGCCAGTTCTTCACCTTTATCATCCAGTCTTAGTTTTCTGTTTCCCATTTCATTCCAAGGCACCAAATTTCAACCAAAGCACCAAAGAATACATCTCCTATTTCTATTCAGCAGCCCAGGGACATTTCTATAAAATTAATCACATAATTTGACACAAAACATTGACAAATACAAAAGAATTGAAGTAATTCCATACATTCTTGTGTAGGATGATTCAGGCCAGGCAGGCTCCCGGCCAGTTTGTCTAAAGTGGCTAGAACTGGTATCAAGTATGCATGAACAGTGAACCCTTCCTGGGACCTAACCTGGGGCAGCTCTCAGGCCCTAGCAGCCATCCAGGACCAGTGGGAGTAACATACGTCACACCATTAGAAGCGCCCAGGACCTAACGGAATGAAGCACATCAGATGACGAGATAAAGACCTCCCCTAAGCCTGGCAAAAGCATAAAGAGTCTGTTCCCTTCTTTAAAAAAAAGGAGATTGTGGTTCCACGTTTTCCCAGGGTCTGTGTCGTTGACGCTGCACCTTCTGGTCTCCTCCCCTCAGGGACCCGCTAATGCCCCCAACATATGGCGCCCAGCATGGGATTATTCGCACTTGGCCACTGGCGATTTTTGTGCTTCTTGCCTTCATTTTTTGGTTTTTCATTTTTGCCTGTTGCTGCTGCTGTTGCTTGCATTGTGCCTAATTCTGCTGGCAGGTCGGACTCTCTTTTTCACTCTCAGTGCTGTTCTGCACTCCCTTTTCGGTGACTTCAGTTTGGACGTCCCTTGTTCGGTGAGTTTCAGCCCGCTTCGGTGGTGCACCCACTTTCTCTTTCATATTTGTCTACGTGTTTCTTTGTTGTTCTGTTTGGAATAGGGAGGTACGTCTTTTTGGTTCAGGCTCACCCAGCATTTCACGTAAGGGCTGACCCCCCAGAAATGAAGCCACTGTTTGATGCCCAACAGTCGACTCTCCGTCAGAGACTCCGTGTGGGCACACGGATGTTGCCTAATGAACCACGGAAGTCCCCCACTAATCACAAGACACTCAGTCGGACACACTTCCTCCTTTTGTCTGCTCTGCTCCCTCTGCATATCTCAGTGGTCCCAATTGGCCCCTATTTTAGGGCTTTTTATTTGCCTATCTATTATCCTTCCCTTGGGTCTCTGCCTTTTTGACCTTCTTATTCTCACACTTTGCCTTTACTCTGCAGTAGGGACCTTAAGGTTAAATCTGGTGAGGTGGAAAGGTTTTGGAATTAGGTAGTGAACTTTTCCTGCCTGGAATCACACCTCCCAGGGATGCTCGATTAATAAAAACAAAATGAGGATATAAGGGCATGGTGCAGTGAGGGCCCTGGCACGGTTATCTGCTCTGAGGATTAAGGCAGTGGTCCCTGCACTGGAGGCAGCCTTTTTAACTCCACTTCTTCGTAATCTTCTACCATGGGTAATCTCCCTATTCACTGTAGGCTCATACTGGGGCCCTTAAGGCTTTACTCTGCAGTAGAGGTCTTAAAGTTAAATCTCATGAGTTGGAAAGGTTTTGGAATGAGGCAGTGGCTTTGGCCCCCTGGATCTCCCCAGAGAACATGTGGGAGCCTGATCTCTGGATGCGGGTATTGTTCTTGGCTAGAAAATGAGAAGTGGCCTCAGGTGTGTCCCCAGTTATCCTTTGCCCCCATTCTTCTGGCTGTAATTGCCAGTCTCAAATCGTCCTACCCTGAGGAAGTCATACCTGCCCATAATAAGCACTGCCAAGAGTAATGTAATACTGCCCTCTCTATCACTTCAGCTCCCCATCTCCTGGACCACACACAGTCAGATACTGGGGAGCCTTCTTACAAGATGGACCCCCTTACTCACATTGAGCCCACTCCCACCCCACCCGAGAATCCTACGTCCCCACGTATTTACCCCTGGAATGAACTCCCACGTGGTTCAGCTCCTATTGATACCATCAGTCCTGCCATGTGCCTCCTCAGGGATTGCTCCCAACAACTCCTTTAGCCTCTCCGGGCTTTACCCATTAATGTAGGCCCTACTGCGAAGGCTCAGGCCTGGATTCCCACTCCACTTGCAGAACTCTCACTCATCCACAAGGCAGCCAATGAGTCTTGTCCCTATTCTCCCTATTTCGAGAAGATATTGAGGCAGTGGTCTATGCAGCTCCAGACCCACTACGACTGGTATAACCTTCTGAATGCCATTTGAAGCCATCTGCCTTCCTTAACTGGTGTTCTCCCTATGATGATCAGGCCAAAACCCAAGCAAGACTTAACTTGCAATGTGGGATTAATATCACTCTTGATATGCTCACAGGCAGCGGACAACTTATTGACTCTGTCTCCCAGGCCACTTTGGGGCAACATGCTTATTTTCAGAATGTTTCTGGTCTGGCCTTTAAAGCTCTTAAAGACTGAACTCCGCGAGACTTCATGGCTCACTTTCGAAATCTCATACAGCAGTCTGGGGAATCCTTCAGACTTCTGGCACGGGTCACAGAAGCAGTGGAGAGGCAGTTCCTGGCCCTACAAAAGAGCTCCTCATTAAGCAAGCAACTTCGGAGGGCCTCAATGCCCCTACACATAATGTTGTGGCTGTGGTCCAGAACGATGATATTCATAAATGGGTTCTCACTACACGAGATCTTGACCCAAACTCTGGACCTATTGCCGCGCTTACTGCATCCCTTAATGTCCTTCTCGCAGACAGGCAGTTGCATGCTTCTCAACAGCCTCCCATAGACAGAACTTGTTGGTCTTGTGGGAAGCCTAGACATCTACAGCATGACTGTCCCAGAGTCAAGCCAAAGACCAGATGTCCAAAACACAACATTGGGCCAAAGACTGCTATTCCCCATCAGAAAGTGCTCCTTTAAATGGAAGGCTGGGCACTCCCCAGCTCCACAAGTAAGAGGCGTCCCCAAACCATCACAGATTTTTTGGACCCTGCCTATATTTCCTCAATCCCCTATAATGACCATATTCTTGGATATTCAGGTTGGTTGATCCTGGGGCAGATTAAATGAAACGGAGACACTCCGTTTTCCTCACTGGAAATTTAAGCCCAGCCCCCCTATTATCGGAGTGGGGAGCTATCATGACTCTCGTATTACCCTCAGTCCAGTTCAATGGAAAGACCTAGATGGCAATAAAGGCCATTAATCCTATCGTGGCCAATGTACCCCACAATCTCTGGGACAGAGATATTTTGAAGGAAATGGGAGTTATTATTACAACTGATGATAGGGCCTTTTATGATGAAGTTTTGGTGCACAATACTATCAGACTGTCCAGTCATAAGGAAAAGGACACCATTCACCCCAAATTCTAAAGGCCACTGTCCACCTTCCTAGGGTTGTCGTTAAGGCATTAATTGGCTATCTAATCATGATGTCTGGGTGGAACAATGCCCTATTCTAGAGCCCAAGTTAACCATGTTGAAACAATTAGTGAATGAGCAACTTTCCTTGGGCCATTTAGAGCCCTCTACTAGTAGACATAGTACCCCTATCTTTCTTATCCAGAAGAAATCCAGAAAGTGCTGGCTTCTCCAGGATTTGAGAGCTGTTAATGAAAAAATGGGAAAAAATGGGGTCTGTTCAACCAGGTTTACCACACCCTACTGCTGTACCCTTACACTTTCATATAATTCAATCCATATCCTTCAACAACTACTGGACCTCCTTGCCAAGAAAACCCACATACTTAGATGATGCTCCTGGCATGCAACCCCAATTTATATTCTTCTGCCTCACTCCATACCAAGTAAATGATGCATCCCAATAAAGGGCTACACTTGCTCAATATACTACAGGCCACTGGTCAGACCAATTTCTAAATTATTCCGTCCTTCTCAATCAACAAGTATATCATCTAAATATGACTACGGTTGACCTAATCAAATTTGATAACTCCTTTCTTTCCAAAACCTGGAATAATATAAAAAGCCAATTTGACCTGTCCTGGATTATGATATATGTGATGCTGGGCAGCATATTCTTTGCCATACTAATTCTATTCAAGAGCTTATTATAGCATTGGTCCCAACAATGCACTATCAACAAGGCGACACTTCAAGTGCTGATGGCTCTCCAACAGCCTGAGCATGGCCACCCCAAGGAAATGATATGTGCATGGCTTATGGAAATACAACATACTACCATCTAACATCCTACCACCCAGACGAATGTACTGGGGTAAGACCCTTGTAAGGCCTTGTAAGGCTTCCTCCAGCCTGGGCAACCTAAGATAGGATACAAATGCCAAGATACTAATACCAATATTTGTATGCTTGAGAAACCAACCTAAGACAGGCACAGTCCCAAATGTTGGGCTTCCCCGAGGTAGAGCAACCCACTAACACTTGTCCAAAAAATATAAAAAAAAAGGGTGGGTATGTAGAATGATTCAGGGCAGGCCAGGCAGACTCCCAGCCTGCTGACATAAACTGACTAGGACCAGTATTAAGTATACATGTGCAGTGAACATTTCCTGGGACATAACCTGGGGCAGCTCTCAGACCTTAGCAGCCATCCAGGACCAATGGGAGTGATGAACTTCAGATCATCAGAGGCGTTCAAGACCTACCAGAATGAAGCATGTTAGATGATCAGATAAAGACCTCCCCTAAGCCTGGCAAAAGTATGAGTCTATTCCCTTCTTAAAATAAAGGAGATTGTTGGTTCCACTTTCTCCCAGGGTCTGTGTCATTGACTCTGTCCCTCCTTACCCCCTCCCCTGATGGATCTGCCAATGCCCATCAACATTCTTACAAGACCACAATGTACTAAATCTTAAAATCAACCTGAAACTATCTACTAGGTACATAAACTTATGGGGGAACACACACACACACACACACACACACACACACACACACGAATGATGAATGGGTCAAAGAAGAACTTAAGAGAGAAATAAAAGTATTTGGTGAGTTAAATTAACAGGATAATAGAATGCCACTGGGACACCTTAAAAGCAGTCCTAAGAAGGAAGTTTATAGTGTTAAGTCCTTACATTAAAAAAATAATCAGAAAGAGCACAAGTAAATGACAACATTGCAACTCAAGACTCTGTAACAGCAAGAACAAATAATATCCAAATCCAGCAGATGAGATGAAATAACAAAAATCAAAGCAGAAATTAATGAAATAGAAACAAAACAATAGAAAGAATCAATAAATCAAGTCCTAATTCCTTGTAGAGATAAACCGTTGGATGCTGAGGTAGCTTCTCTTAGAACAAATTGAGGGTGGGGTTTTGAAGTTGCTTCTCTTGCTAAAGTAGGAAACACTGAACACCGAAGTCTTGTAACTCCTGTCAGATGGAACACTGGTTAGCAAGCCTGAGAAAGTTAGCTGGGTTAAAGTCTACTGCACTCTCTGTTCTTTCACTTGGAAAACATCTTGCACTCCCTGATTTATGACTGCCACATGACTCCTCTTCAAGTGAAGTATGACCACAAAAATTTAACACGTCTTATGTAACCAACATGCCCCAGATAATTTACATTCATCTTTTATTTGACTGTATTGTTAAAACTCCTTGCCTGTTTGCTTATCTGCATGCAGCTCCCTTCTTCTTTCTATATATAAGCTTGTTGAATCAGACAATAAATGGCTTCTGAAAGAGACAAAAGTCCCAGAGTCTTACTCTGTGCCACCAATCTCACCTCCCATAGTAGAACTCCAGCACTCTGAGCAAGACCCCCTGCAATTAATAAAAAAGATATACAAACCAATTATACAGATATACAGACCAATTAACAACAAAAAAATAAAAAGAGCAAATTGAAATCAAATGGAAGGGGAGGCATCACAAGAGACATGAAAAGATCTAGAGCATTATAGGAAACCTTTAACAAACTATACTCCATTACATTTGAAAACCCAAAACGTGAATGAAATACATGCTAATCCAAAAAGAGATGAAGAACTTAAACATCAACATATCAAACATGCCCATATCAAATAAGGAAACTGATAAATACATTCCTCCCCAACTAAAATTAGCCTAGGGCCAGGTGAATTCACAGAATTCAATGAGACATTTGAAGAGCCACTCTACTTAAATTATTCAAAAATAAAATAAAATAAAATAAAATAGAGAATACTGAATCTCCATCTATGAAGCCAGTATTATTCTATATCAAAACCAGGTAAAGATACAACCAAAGAAGGAAACTATACATCTATATATTTAATGAATATAAGTATAAAAATTCTCAACAAAATACTACCAAACTTCAGACAGAAATATATAGAAAAGATCATCCATCATGATCAAGTCAGGCTTATTCCAGGAATTCAGGGATTTAAGTCAGTAAAAGTTATGAATTTTATAAATGAACTCAAAGACAAAAATTACATGATCATCTCAGCAGATCCTTTGACAAAAACTGACATGCTTTTATGATAAAAATTCTAGAGGGAATTGAACTGAAGGGAAAATACACATTAACATAATTACAGCTATATACAACAAACCACTGGTGACCTACCCATTAAAATCAGGAACCAGATGCAGCTGTTCACTATCGATACTTCTTTTCAATATAGTGCTTGCAACTCTTGAAATAAGACAAGAAAAGAAAATTAAAGGAGTACGAATTTGAAAAGAAAAGGTTAAGTTTTCCCTATTCATAGATGATATGGTATGATACATAAGAGATCCCAAAATTCCATGAGGAAACTCCTAAAAATGATGAACACTCAGCAAAGTGGTAGATAATAACTCCACTTAGAATATAGTTCTATATACCATATACAGATATACTTCTATATAACAAGCAATTGCTGACATAGAAACACTTCCATTCAAAATAGCTTCCAAAATAAACAAAATAAAATATCTAGTTATAAACTTCATCAAAGACATTAAAGATCTCCATAGTGAACTTTTTTAATCTTTCAAGAAAGAGACTAAAGAACATGCCAGGAGATGGAAGGCCCTTCCTTGCTCATGGATCGGAAGGATTATTATTGTTAAAAAGCATTCACATCAAACTCAATCTATAAATTCAATGCTATGCCAGTAAAAGCCCTATGACATTCTTAATAGAAATAGAGAGGAAGGAATCCAAAAATTCATTTGGAATCACAGAATACTTGGGATAGTCAAGAAATCATAAGCATAAAGAGCAATGTTGGGAGATCTATAGCAGATTTCCAATTATACTGCAGAGCTATAGTCATAAAAATGGCATGTTATGGGCACAAAAACAGACACAGATCAATAGAACACAATTGAAGACTCAAACATGAGTGCATGAAATTTCAGCCACATGATATTTGACAAAGTTTCCAAGAACACACAATCTAGGAAAGGTAGCATCTTCAAAAAATGGTGCTGGCAAAACTGGATCTCCATCGATAGAAAAATAATACTAGAATATTATTTTTCACCTTGCACAAAAGTCAACACCAAATGTGTCAAAGACCTAAATCTGAAACCTGAGACCCTAAAACTGCTACAAAAAAACATAAGCAGTACCCCACAGGGTACAGGTATAGGAAAGGACTTTCTAAATCATATATTGTTTGTTCAACAAACAACAAGGGGAATCCATAAAATTACAAAGTTTCTGCATAAAAAAGTAACATCCAAAAAGGTGAAAAGTAAAACCTACAGAGTGAGGAAAAATATCTTCACCAGTGACACATCTGACAAAGAATTAATAACAACAATATATAAAGAATTGAAAAAAGAATCAAGAAAACTAATGACCTAGTTAAAAGATTGTCTATAGATCTGAACAGAGAATTCTCACAAAGAAATAAAGATGGCTAAGAAACACCTTTAAAAGTGTCCAAGATACTTAGTATTCAGAGAAATGCAAATTAAAAGCACTTTAAGACTTCATCTTACCCAATCAGACTGGTGAAGATCAAGAGAACAAATAACACCAAATGCTGGGGAAGATGTGGGTAAAGGTAATGCTCGTTCAGTGCTGGTGGGAGTGGAAACTTGTACAAGCACAGTGGAACATTACCCCATTATTTCATTCAGTCTCCCAATTACAAAGAAAAAAATTTAAGATGTTTCCTAGGCATCTTTATTTGTTCTTTGGAGAACTCTGTTCAGATCTATAGCCCATCTTTTTAAAAAAATATTGAATTTATTTTAATTTTGTTATGAGTATACTGCCTCCATATATGTAAATGCATCCATATCATGCAATCCTGCAGAGGGGAGAAGAGGACATCATATCCCCTGGAATGCGGATGTTTGTTAGAACCCATGTGGTTGCTGAGATTCAAATCCAGTCCTCTGCCACACCAGTCAGTGCTCCTAACCACTGAGTCACTCTCCAGCCCCTCATAGTCTATCTTTAAGTTGAGTTTGATGAGGGGACAGAAAGGATGGGCGCCTAGGAAAGCCAGAAGGAAATGGGTTGGACCAGTAATATCAGGACAAGTGCACATATGGTGTCTGAATAATACTGCATGGGTATCCATACTGGATGTAAGGCAAGGAGCAGAGTGGCAGATCGCAGAGAACTCTCTTCAAGTGGTTCATCATAGTAGTTCATGAGATTCCCAAAATAATATAGGCTATTGCTAGAGCCCTTGATTGGCTCCCAGAACCTGAAGATAGGTCCCTACTGCTGAAGACAGGACATATTTCAGACACAGGACTTGGAACAAAGGAGCAGCAACTGCCTGGAAATCCTTCTACGTAAAGACTAGCTCTCAGATTTCAGAGGATATTATGTAACTGCTAAGGGAAAAATTAATCAATGCCCTAACCCATTCCTAAAGTTCATTAATCATAATGACTAGCACAGCAAAATATCTCTATTAAGGCTGTAGTGACACTGTTACCTAGGGATAAATAAATACCTATCTAATTGGACTTAAAGCCCTCTCAATAGAAGTGAACTGAATGAGTGGCACTGTAAACACAGCCAATGTATATGGCTGGAATGGTAATAGATCCTAAAGAAAACAATATCTCTGTTCTATCTGTAGACAAAGGAAAATTTCTTACCTTATGCTAAATATGGATCCTTGGAAATATGTAGATCACACACCACTTATCAAAGAAGATTCTTTTTGCAACAGAGGGAGATGTTACAGAGCTCTACGACCGGTCACACACAAAAAATACATGTCTGAGAGATACCTAGTCAACATATACAGTGGAATACCTAAGGCTTATGCTACATAGCAGAACAGGAGACAGAGTACAAGTGCAAGCCTCAACTCTCACCATTCAAGAATAGCAAAAACTGATGCACACAGAAGGCCACAATTGGCCAGGTTTTAGAGAATAGGAGACTTCAGATAGTGTATCCCTGGATATTACTCATATATTAAACATCACCCACACATGGCTCAAGGAGCTTGGGAAGAAAAGGTTGGAAAGATTGTAAGAGCCAAGGTTGGTCTTTGGACACAGAGAAACAGATGCATTCAGGTCAGTGGAAGCTTTCACGTGTGAATTTGAAGAAATGGTGGCAATCAGGTCAAGACCCATGCCAACTCAATCAGGTCGGGGCTCAGAGTGGAGTGAGGGACATCGGCAGTAGGCCAACCCTAGCCTGAGAACTGTTGGAGACTGGATAAAGGAGAAGAGACCTTACTTATGTTCTCTAGATAGATTGACTAGGCTCTGCTGGATAATCTTTTACTGAATGACATTTGAATACAAATCTTTGACAAGAGAGGACTTAACATGTATGGCAGAATACATGAAGTTCAGGGAGAAGGGAGGCAGGGAGACATGTGTGGGAGCATGGATGAGGGAAGGGGTCTAAATTTGGCACATGTTCATTTATCAATCTCTCTTGGGAATCTCAAAGATTGAAAACTCTATAAACTCTATAAGGCAACTATAGCTTAAGCAACTGATTAAGAATAAAATATAAAAATTATGTGAAAGGAAATATTTTTCACAGTTTTATAAAATAAAGCATGTAAAAGCCTTTTCCCATTTTAAAAGTACGTCATCCCTCTGGATGCCTTTTGATGGGAAGCCTTCAACTTTCCTAGGTAACCAATGTGTTGATGTTGGGTCAGGTTCTAACAAATGGATGCCCTTCTAATACATCATGTATAGTAACTGCCATTTAGCCCACTCAGCTTCAAGGCAATAAATAATATTTTCAACAAATGTTGCCAACATGGAATGTTTTATTTTTCTAAAATAAATAAAATATTGTACTGTTCGAATTTACACATCTTCACAAGTAACGTGATTTAACACACAGACTCAACGGATAAGCTAAGTCTACTGCATTTACTTTAGTTTGTTTATTCAGAAACCTAGCAAAACAGTCATTTTCCAATAGCATCGAAATTTCTCTCTTCAGAGTACTACTCATAAATTCCCTGGAAAATGGTATTTAGAAGTATTCCAGAAAAATCCTTATTTAATAAGCAATCCATATGGCAGTTGCCTGGGAGCAAATGTTCTGAGAAAATCAGAATATACCCCAGCTATTCTACAACAATTCACCAAATATTGAAGCTGGAGGAAAATTTACTGAGCTTGGTGTTTGCCTTAGAACCATACATAATTTCTTTATATTAACTAGACTATGAAGGAAATCATCGTAAGACAAAGATGATTAAAATATATTTTGTTCATTCTGTTTTTCCATTGTGCATGATATAGAAGGCTATATTTAATATTAGACAGAAAAATATTTACTTGAAATTAAAACAAAAAGTAATTCTCTTTTTGCCAATTATCAATTAAAATTTTATATAAATATGACATATCACATTATGATACTTTGACTAATATATCTTTCTTCAAAATAAAATAAGACAAACTTATTAAATACTTACATAATAGATATTAAGAAGGTAACTTATTAATTCAGACTGTGAAATTACTCAATTATGAGGCATTATTTTATAATTAATGTTCAGAAAGTGAAATTAAAGTATTGGCTTTTAGGTTATCTACACAAATCCAGGCAGATAATAAATCATACACACCTTTGTGATTTGTTTATTTTCTGTATTCTTTTTTCTACCCTAAATGTTATGACTAATATTATTCAGCTGTTTTAATGATCAATTTTAGTCTACAGAGCTGTAGGTTAAGATTATCTTTCTTATTTATTACACATTGTTTAGCACATACTAAACATGGTAACATTCTAAATTCTCCTTTTACTGTATATTATAAATTTTGGTAAGCTGCATTTTTATTTTAAATAAATATTTTTAGCAATCCTGCTTAACTCATGAATTTTAGCAACATCTCGAATACTAAAAAAATTCATATTTTCTGGGTAGAATTTAATGAAGAATTTCCAGCTTAATGTCATTATAGTATTAGAACATTTTGTATGATTACAGTTTTTTTATTTATTGGTATTTTATGGCTGAGAATTTGGACCAATTTGATGGCTATTCCATGGTAGTAGGAAGGCATGGTTAATGTACTACTGTAGTTGTCAGATTCTTTAGTTTGACTGCAAGTTGAATCTTTATCTTATGATGTTCATGTGTGTTTCTCTTTTGTAAATTGTTTATTTACTGACGTACATGGTTTCATGTATACCAGACTATCCTGCAACTCACTATGTAGAAGAAGATGACTGAATTTTTCATTCTCCCACTTCTATCACTCAACTACCAGAATTAGAGGTGTTCACTACCAAACTCAGGCTTTCTATATGTTAGAAGAGCATATAGGTCTCTAGTTCAGTCACATGTGTTTCTCACTATTCCACTCTTATATAATTGGAAAGGCTACAGGAATCTGGAGCATAGTAATTTCTTTATTCCACAACTGGTAAAAGTTTGTTGAAGCCTTGTCTCTTACTGAAAGCCTCTTTTTTAGAAAACAGAATGGGTATATTTCACATTGATTAATTTTCTCCTTTTTTTGTCATGAAGAATTCTGATTCTCATGCAGATTATGGTATTAATTTCATTTGCTTTTAGCCAATTAATTGAAGATGTCAACCATATCCACAAAATCCCTTTTTACTGTCAATGAAATTAGTGTATAACAGAATAACTATATATTATAATGCTGAAAAGTAACCTCTTAAAACTGTCACAAAGACTTGTACACTTTAGATTATGAATGTGTGATAATGATTGTATTTTCACCAAAATGATTTATTTTTAATATTGTTCCAATTCATATTTTAGAATTTCTGTGCCAAAACTAAGAAAAACCTACAATAGCTAAGAAAATTGTGAAACAGAGAGCAAATTTATGGTATCTTATTTGATGAGTGAAGTTGAAGATCTTTTAAAAATATCGACATGGAATGGCATTGTTGATTAAGAAAGGTTATGAGAATGTAGACTCATTTAGTACTGATCATTTCAAAAATATAATTTGTTCTAATCTATTAATGAACACTATCTAGCAGATATTTTTCTTTGTTTAGTTCATCAATATTCTATATTTTGGTATACAGACTATTTGGCTTTATTGGTTTACTTAGCTCCAAAGTATTTTTAATGATATTATAAAAGAATACTACTTTTCAATTTCATTTTTGAACAGTCTGTTATTAGTATGTATAAATACTATTTATTTTTCTGTATTTACTGTTCATTTTTCAACTTCACTAAATTATTTACCAGTTCCAGGGTTCACAGAATTTTTATAACCTGCCATCAACTGTAATCAACATGATCCTGTCAGAGCCTTCCTATATAGAACACCAGTAAGACAGAACATGAGCAGAAACTCACCATGGCATATCAGAGTAAAACCATTAAATATACAGAACAAAAATGTGGTACT
The DNA here is from genome assembly GCA_035773235.1 of Eospalax fontanierii. Taxonomy (NCBI): domain Eukaryota; kingdom Metazoa; phylum Chordata; class Mammalia; order Rodentia; family Spalacidae; genus Eospalax; species Eospalax fontanierii. Next base: position 1,499,365 of record JAJHUQ010000048.1, on the reverse strand, counting down.
GAAAGCTACTAGAGAAAAACGAGTTACATATAAAATAAAACCCATCAGAGTTACATCAGATGTTTCAATGCAAATATGAAATCCAGAAGGGCCTGGACCAAAGTATTCCCACTTCTAAATGACCATGGGTGCTAATCCCAAATACTTTATTTGGCAAAACAATCTATCATAGTTGAAGGAGAATGGAAAATTTTCCATGATACTAATTGGCTGAGATAATATATATCCACAAAGCCAATCCTACAGACAGTACTTGAAGTAATACAAAAAAATGAATGTACCCAAGAGGTCATATAAAGAAAACAAAGAGAGGTATAATAAATAATAATAAAGGAAGGTATAATAACAGAAACACAATAAAGGACCAAGAAAACAAATTATTATAACATCACCAATACACACATTTCATTAATAACTCTAAATGTCAATGGCCTGAAGTCCTCTTTCAAGACACAGGCCACTTGAATTGATTAAGAAAGAAATTAGTCATTTTGTTGTCTTCAAGAAACTCATTTCAACTTAAAGTATAGGCACTATCTTAGGGTAAAAGGATGGAAACAAATACTCCATATAAAAACAAGCAAAATTTTCAATTCTAATATCTCACAAAATAGACTTCATACTAAAACCAGTAAGAAGAGATAAAGAGGGTCACTTCATTCTTATCAATAGAGCAGTTGACCAAAAAGATATTATAATTACCATACCCTGCTGTACCAAATTTCATAAAAACAGTCCCATAGGAGTATAAAACACAGATTAGCCACAACTTAGTAATAATAAATGACTTCAGTACTCATTATCTCCAATTGATAGATCAACTGGACAAAGAGTAGAAGAGACAGGTGAACTAAATGATATCTTACAGGGACTGGAGAGATGATTCAATAGTTAAGAGCACTGACTGCTGTTGAAGAGGACCTGGGTTTGATCCTCAGCACCCACTTGGTGGCTAACAACTGTCTGTATCTCCAGTTCCAAGAGATCTGATGCCTTTTTCTGAACTCTGTGGGTATTCTATGACATGGGTATATATATATATATATATATATATATATATATATATATATATATATACTGAAAGAAAAGGACATGTTACATCAAATAGACCTAACAGACATGTACAGAATATTGTACCAAAGAATACACTTCCTACTCAGCAGCCTGTGCTAAGGTTGATCACAGATTGGGAAACAAAACAAATGTCAACAAATACAAACAAAATTGGAACTAATTCCATGAATTCTATCAAACCATAATGAAATAAAGCTTATAATTACCAGAAAATAAGTGCTAGTATCTTAAACTCATGGAGATCAAATAGCACATTCCTGAGTAATCAATGAGTCAAAGAAGAGATTTTAAAAAGAAAAAGTGAAAGTATTCCTGACAGTAAAAGACAAAATCCCTGGGGAACTTTAAAGGCAGTTCTAAGAGAAAAGTTCATAGCTCTCTTTAAAAAATCAGGGCAAAAATTAATGAAAAAAAAAGATAAAAAATACAAAAATATCAGTGAGTCTAAGAATCTTTGCAAAGGTAGGCAAGATAGACAGTTAACCAAAAAAATTGCTAGATCACTGCTAGGTTAGAGACAGTTAATCTTTTTTTAATCTTTTTTGAGAAAGTGCTTCCTTAGAGCCCCAGTTGTCCTGGAAGTCCCTATGTAGAGCAGCCTGGCTTGAATATACAGAGATCTACCTGTGTCTGCTTCCTGAGTGCTAGAATTAAAGATGTCTACCACCACACACCACTGAGAGAGTTAATCTTAAACACAGTGACTCTAAATAACTTGACTAGGTTTCAGTCAATCAACTCATATCAAGGGACTCAACATATATGACATAATGCATGAAATCCAGTGTGGGAGATGTTGCACATAGAAGAGATAAATTGAAATATTGTCGAAATTCATGAAATTCACACAAAAAAATTTAAAAATTCAAAAATCAATTAAAAAAAATAAGAGCTGTTCTATCACCAACAACTTCATATTTTGAAAAATAATGTTCATTTAATAAGAAAATGGTTAGCTTTTATGAAATTTTTTTTCTACTTTATGGCCTCTATACAATACCGTTTAGGGGACTGGAGAGATAAATCAACAGTTAAAAGCATTTTTTTGCCCTTGTAGAGAACGAAGACTCAATTCCCAGCACTTATTGATACCCAGCAGTTATCTGTTCTGACACCCTCTTCTATCTTCCACAGGCACTGCCCAACTTGGATGCACCTGCTGCAGACAGGCAATACACTCATACATGTAAACTAAAAATAAAATATATATGCATGCGTGTATAATTTATTCCTCGTTGGCGGTAATTCTGGAGAAGCTATATCATGAAAAGATTTTCTGATAAGCTTCTTCAATTACCAATTTATCAAATTTTGTAGAGAAAGGTTTCAACAGTTTAGCAGCAGCATACATCGTAAGTCCTTGTAAGAGGGTTAGCATATTTGGGATTACCCCTATGATCAAGCAGTCTGAATAAGTGTTTACAATTTGAATTGCATCTAAAATAGGTTTATTCAGATTGGAATACAAATGAGCCACAGTTTCAACAGCATTTTTTTATTTAGCAAATTGGTGCTCTTTTATTGTTTAAAATTTTCATGCATGAGTACAGAATTTGCATTATTTTCATCTTTTCCTAATAACCCCCCAATTCTTCTCATGCCCCTGCTCTTCCTCTCAATGTCTTGTTCATTTCTTTATTATTGTTATATATACTCACGTATATTTATAAATATATATTTAAATATAATCCACTGACTCTACTTAGTGGACTTCCTGGAGTATCTGCTTTTAGGATTGTCCACTTGAAGTTAAATAACTTTTCAGGAACCTAGGTCCTGAACAAAACTGATAGGAGACCATATTAAGAGTATGGTCAGGATTTTCAAAGTTTCCATTCACATATATCACCTTATATAAATCTTATTTATAAGCATGGTCTACTTACTAAATAAATTCTGAAAACAAACCTAATTCACACAAAAAATACCCTATCACTCTTATTGTTGAGAAACTGCATAGGAAAAGCAGTCATAATCTATTAACTTGATAATGAAAGTCTGATGTAATTTTCCATGACACTTTCATGATCTTTCCTTCCAGGTTATTCATGCATAATGTTTCATGAGATTATAAGCACTGAAAGAATTTGGGAAACAATTTTCTAAAGTTCAAGTAGCTGTTTGAAATATCTGTTTTCACTGGTAAAGTGGCACATGCCTTCAATCTCAGTCCTTTGATATTCTAAAAATTCAAACACTGTATCAAGTCGAGACTTCTTTTTCCTCCTCTTAGAAATGCTTTGAATTTTCCTATATTTAGCATGACCTTGGCTATAAATGATATTAATGATTATTCTCTCCCACCCTCGTCTCTCTAGAGCTCTTATCGTGAAGGAATGTTGTGGTTTCTGAAAATCCTTCTCTCTATATAAACAGTCTTCTGTATTTGAGTCTATTTATATGATGGATAACATTGTTGAATTGTGTATATTGAGCCTAACCTGAATCTCTGGAGTAAAGCCAAGTGATCATAATGAATATATTTTTGATATGATATTGAATTGTTAGTAAATATCTTAATGAGAATTTTGCATCCATTTTCACCAGGAATATTGAACTATAATTTAATTTTTTTGACCTGTGTTTATCTGCTTTTGGAATCAGGGTAATGCTGTCTTCATAAAGAGATTTGGAAACATTTTTTCCTTTTCTATTTTATGGTGTTAGTTCTCCTTTCAGGTCTCGTAAAATTTTCCTCAATGCATAAATCCAGTTCTGGGCTTTTAGAGTTGGGACATTATTATTACTGTTATTATTATTATTATTATTATTACTGCTTTAATTTTATTATCAGTTATAATTCTGCTTAACTTCATTTAATTCTAGCAATGTCTCTCTTTTCATTCCAAATTTTATTAATATGGACTTTCATATTAATAATGAGTTGAGCTTAAGGGTTTGTCAATAATTTTTATTTTCCCAAAGAACCCATTATTCATTTAATCTTTGAAGTGTTATGTTATACTTTGTTTCTAATGTCTGATCTAGCTTTGTTATTGTGGTAATGATGCTACTGTGATTTGAATTATGAGGCATTTTATCCTAACATTCTTTCTTTACATATTTGATATGTAGAATTTAATAATGAATTCATTATATTTTTGTGGATCTGACAAATACCTTAGTCTCTTCTCAGAAACCTGTTCAAACTTTTCCATACTCGTCAGTTACAGTACTATATTGTCTATTTCATATAGGTGATATTATGTTCCATTTTTCATAACTTTCTATTGTTTTAATTTTATATTTTCAGAGTAATGTACTCATTTTGATTTATTTCATAAGCTTTGTGAATTGTCTTCTATTTTCTATTGCATTCAAAGACGGTCAGTCTGTGTTATTGCATCTGCTCTGCCATATGTAAGATAATTTTGTTGCTCTTTTTCTAATTTCTTGAGGGATAAAATGAGATTATAGGTTTGAGATATATTTGTTTGCTTTCAATAAATAAATAAAGATAGGATCTTATTTTGTATGTTGTCTTGGAATTTATTAGTTATCCCATGATGACTCCAAGCTTTGATTCCTAAATTCTGGGATTATAAATATGAAGAGCTATGAAATCTGTTCCAATTTCTTGAGAGGACTGCTATGATACTATTTCATAAACTATAAACTGTGTAACAAAGGACAAATTTGACCCATAAAAACAAAGAATGACATGAGCAGGGATCCTCAAAGAGGTGGTAGAACAAAGAAAAAGCAAAAGGGACAAGAAGTTAACAAGGATTTGCAACTTAACAGTATTATGAAGAGTAAGAAAAAGATATTTCAGTTTCTAGATAAAGACACCACATGCTTGAGTTATAGAACTTCTGGTTCTGACATGGAATCTTTATCCTTAGTGGTTGACTACTTAGTGCTGGAAGATGCCATACATGTCTGCAGAGAACCTAGTATCAAATTAACTCCTTAATAACTTACTTTTTATAATCATAGATTTGTGCATTTCTCAACTTTAATTGAAAAAACCTTTTTTTAATAGATATGTTTAACACAGATATCCACAATTTGTCAAAGAGAATAAGAAACTGTAGAATGCTTTATCCCTAGTGGGATACCTATATCACACAGTCTTTCCAAGGCTCAGAAATCATTTTTGTATGGGAGTGCAAAGATTATTTTTTTTAAAAAAAGAGGTGGTGGATGAACTTTAAAAAAAAAAAAAGCATGTTTTCCAGGAGCAACAGGCAAGTTTGCATATATACTCAGAGAAGTTGTGACAACATTCACAAGACCTATACAAGCTCAAGACAAAAAGAAATCCAACATCGAAGAGAGATATAGAGAAGATGCAAGGAGCTGTTGGCAATGGATAGCTTCTGGGAGAAAAAAAAAACAGTTTTATTTCTCGATGTGACCGCTAGTAAGTTGAATATGCTCGACATGTCCCAATACACAAGAATATTTGTGCAGCACAAATAGTATTCACTGAACTTTTTATAGAGGGGTGAATAAGAAAGTGGGGGTGTCCCAGGGAGGAATTAGTAAGGAACAAATAAAATAAATATGCAGAATGGTACAACCATTATTTAAATCAGTGTGGGAGTTCCTCAAATGCTACATCTTCCACATGATCTAAACATATCATTCCTGGGCATTTACCCAAAGGACCCTGTATTCTACTGTAGAGAAACCTATTTATCTATGTTCATGGTTGTCTATTCACGATAGCCAAGTAATGGAAACAACATAGCTATCCATCAGCTGATAAATGGACAATGAAAGTATATTTGCCCAATAGAATTTTATTCAACTGTTAAATTATTAATTTGTGGGTAAATGGATAGAACTGGAAATAATCATCCTACATGAGGAAACACAAAACCAAAAAGAGAAACATCACAACGTCTTTTTCATAAGTGAATGAATGCTAGCATTCAATCTTTAGATATGTTTCACCTAGAAAATTCTTGGAGATCATGAAAATGTTAGGATGGCTTGCGGGTATTTCACAGGAAGGGACATAGAATGGAATGATGTAAATGGGAAAGAAGATTAATGGATATGATAGGTTTAATAGGTGGAAGACTAGAGCATAAAAGGAACTAAGAGCAGGGATAACTAACAGGAAAGGCCGTTATAAAGAGTCATATGGAAACCTACTTTAGAAGTTTCTTTAAATATATTCATATACAACATTAAACGAGTTTAAAAGTAGCTATATATTTTAGGGGTTCAGTGTCTGCACTAGGCAAATTAAAAACTCAACATTAGGAAAGACTTCTTTATAAGTTTTTCTTTTTTTTTTTTACCAGAGAGATCCTAGATACCCTCAAACAATACTAGCTATTGCCATTACATTTGGTTATCCACCAGAACCAGAACTAAGCTATAACACCCTTTTGGTAAAGACACTATATATACAAGTTGCAGAAAAATAAGAGAGATCAAGGTGGTACTGACCTTGAAGCTACATGTTTGCTCTCAAGTTTTCATGGTATTAAATGTATTATGCATGTTACTGACAGAAAAAGTAATAATCAGCCTTCACCAGCTGTGAACTCTCTGACCTACAAAAACTACAGGCATAACAAAATATGCCCAGTGCCCCAGTAGTGTCATGGGTATTATGCAAGTAAACAAGCAACGTTTAATTGAAACTAAGGCCTGCTTTATAATAGGGATCCCATATATGATGCTGTTATCAGAGCCAAGAACATGTAATTAGACATGACACAAGTCATAAGGAACAATCTACTTCTATCATTTTGCTAGACATAGTATTAAACTGACTCCTAATGATTAGTGTTACACCTATAAATTAGTGCATCTATAAACTCTACCCAGAGAACTTTCTTCTGGCAGCATATAGTGATTAACCCAGAGATACATATATGGACAATGTGCAGAGAATAAGAGCCTTCAGATGACTCAGCTTTAAATGGGATACCTATATCACACCATCTGCTCCCAAGGCTCAGGGAACATTGCAGAAGGGGAGCAGAAAGGTTATTAAAATTGTAGGTGGTTGATGAATATAAGAAAAACAATGTTTTGGGGGCAGCACAAAGTTGTTGCCCAGTGAACCCCCAGCACTTATGACAGCATGCACAGACCTGTACAAACCCAATCTAGTCAGGGTCCCAGCATGGATGGAGTATGTAGTGAGAAGGACCTCATCCCAGCTAAGGATCTATTGACTACTGATAGCAGCTGGGAGAGGAAGAGTCCGTTTTCCTACTGGTATGCCATCGGATAGGTTGACCAAGACTCAATAAACTTTTTTTTAAATTTAAGTCAAATAACAATAGAGGATTTAAAGGAGGTAGAAGATATAAATGAACGACATGGAAGGTGTCCAAATATGATCAAAATTCTATGAAATTCTCCAAAAAATAATAAAAATATTTTCAATGGCATACATATTAGTAAGGAATTTTTTAATAGAATTTTGAAAAGTCAGGAAATAGGGAAAATAATCAAGAAATGTGTCTTTATGAAAATGAAAATCTCTGTACAGTGAAGGAAAAGCTGCCAATGTAGTGAAAAAGCAAGCACAAAATGGGAGAAAAATCATTTAAAGCTATACATCTAACAGAGGATTAGTGTGTGAAAGGAAGAACCAAAAAAACAAACATCAAGAAAACAAAAACTCAAGTAAAAATGGGCTATTGACCTGAACAGTGATATTTCTGAGCAGGCTAATGTGATTACTGCCAGGTTTGAGCTAAGTTTTGCTCCATCGAATCCACATTGGGGGAAAGATTGTCCTCTGACCTCCACACACCACCACAGCTTACATAAGACAACTACACACACACACACACACACACACACACACACAATAAGTAAATGCAAGCAAAATCTTAATCTACAAGAAGAAAGGCGAATGACATTTTTAAAATTAGCTTTTTTAAAAAAATAGTAGCCATCAGGAAAATACACATGTAAAAACTATTTTGTGATTCTACCTTAACACCAGTCAGAATGGCAATTAAGAAAACAAATAATGTGAAGAAATGGAAACAGTAATTTATTGTTGGTAGTGGTACAGCCTCTATGGGAATCTGTGGAGGTTATTTTTAAAAATCTAGAGATTTACCCAATTATGTAATTCTTCGATATAAACCTCAAGTATTCTACATCCTACAATAGAGATACTTAATCATCTAAGTTCATTGCTGCTCTATTCAAATTAGTCCGCAAAAGGAAACAATTTAGATGTTTCTCAACTGATAAATGCATAATAAAAAAAATATGGCACACATATACAACGGAGTTTTATTCAGCTGTAAAAACTGCAATTTTGAGATTTCCAGGAAAATATAAGGACCTGGGAAATTTGCTAGTTAAAGTACTCTGAGGAGAGAAATACAGTTGTCATATTTTCTATATTGTTTACGAGTTCTGGTTTTGCATTTTTAGATTTCCATGTTTAATTTGAACTATCTATATAGGTCATTAAGCTATAGACTGTGATAAGGAAGGAAAGGAAAAGAGGTTTTAATGAGAGGAGATAATAATAGAACACTTGTAGTATGAAAGAAGAGGGTTGGGAAACTGATAGCTAAAAGGTTATGCAGAAATGAAAGTAGGGAAATGAAAAATTGTTCCAGAGGCTCACTACTCTGAAAGCTAATATAAAATTAACTTCTCTGATCAAGTTTGAGAGCAACCCGAATCTATATGCAACAGCATAAATATTTAGAAGGCAGTTTGAACATGACACTTTAACAAAACAATCAGACTCATTCCCTTAAAAGTAGCAGCTATAGCTACTCCCTATATATAAGGAGGCCTAATTTGATTAGCATTTCCATAGTCTATCTGTTTCACAAGTAATGTCCCTGCTTCCCAATCTATTATAACTCTGCCAACAGTCTGCAATAAGAGACAGACCTGTTTCATCACAAATCAGGACTCGAATTTTTGAGAATTCTCAGGCTTTACGCCTGCAGTTGGCAAAAGTTCCCAAGCCTGGATAGCGACATTAATCTGTTGAGGTACATGAAGTGGAGAGTAGCTTATTTAATTGATGTTAATTACACTATGATATCCAAATCCAGTTAGTACACCAGTAGTAATGACTTCTAAATTGTTGTTCTAATCGCACTGTGCCTGTTCCACCATTCAACATATTCACATTTCCGTAATAAAAGATCTCTGGAGAGAAAAACTGCCACCAAATGGAGGGAGGCAAAACATCAGCACCAAGCAAATCTAATAAAGTGAACAGTGCCATAAACCATAATAAGTTACTACTTGTTTTAATGTTTTGTAATTTTGAAAGGAACACGTGATAGAATATGTGAACAGCAGAGGAGCCACAAGTTTCATTAAGGCTCCACAAAGTTCTAAATTCCTTAAAGGGGACAACAGGCAATCTGGTCTTGTTCAAGTCTTATCAAGTAGTCACTCCCTAGACTAAGGGAGACTGTAGAGCCAACCTTTCTTCTTTACTACCTTGAAATATTTGCTTGTACAACCTGAAAAGATAATCATAAAGAGGGTCATCAATCACCCCCAAGGACAATAGACCATTAGCATCAAGTTAATTCTTGCAGCTCTGTTCAACAGAGTTCCTATAAAAGTGCTCTTTGTCCTTCCCTTGGATGCCGATGCCTTCTTTGTACTCAGAAGGTTTGGCCCTTTGTTGTCTTCTCCTATCAAACAGATATATTCCTTGCCTGTTGCATGTCTGACTCTGGTTCTTAATCCTTAATTCTAAACTCTATTCCTTTTCTCCTCTCCTAAAATCTAACAAAAAAGTTCATAAACTCTTTGCTGCTGTCCTTGAGCAACAAGAAAAGTTGAAAAAATCTTCCCTGTCCTCCTGAGTCTTTAGCAGGGCTTCTCGAAAAAGATGAAAGAACAGAAGATCCTAAAGATCTTTTAGGATCCCTCGAAGATCCTAAAAGAGCTTATTACCTGTAAAGTACTGAGCCTGTCTTTGGTTACTAAAACTGAAAGTCAGTGGCAGTGGATGCCAAATTGAAATGTTCTAATTTTTGACTGCTCCTTCAAAATGAGACAGGTCATCCTCATCCTAAGAATGCACAGCAAGTGAAAACAACTCAAAAAACTTCTCTGTTTTATCAAATTTTTTTGTCCTTTTATGGAGGAATAGGGAAAGAATATCTTTACATGCAGGGGAGGCAGAGTTAGAATAATGGTGAATTTTATTAAGCTAGTCAGCATAATGGTGAGGATCAAAATAATAAGGAATGAGATCCCATAGAGCAAAAGTGTCAGGACTCTACACTTCTGGCTTCTAGATCCCACACCCCTTATTCATCTTTTAATTCTGCATGTACTTTTCTCCAAATTCCCAAGTCAACAGTTTCTTCTGTAGAAAACCAGAGAAAGATCTCCTGTACAAAACCTAAAAGCATTCCTGACAAAATAGACTTCAAACTAAAACTAATCAGAACAGATAGAGTAACTGCATTCTGATCAATTAACCAAAATATTATAATCATAAACTATACGCACCAAACTCTGTTGCACCCAACCAATAAAAACAGTACTACAGGACTTTAAAGAACAAATCTCAATTCTCTAATAGTAGGGGAGGTAAATGACTCAACTGTCTGCATTAAAATGGTCACCTAGATAGAAAGTAAACAGAGAGATACCTGAATTAAAGCCATTCATCATCAAATGGTTCCAACAGACATCTACTGAATATTCAGAAATAAGTAATACACATTGTATTCAGCACCCCATAGAACATTCTCCAAAATAGACCACATACAGGGGTACAAAAGAAATCTCAACGAATACAAAAAAAAATTTAAAGAATTCTATGCATTATATAGACCACAATGCAATAAAAGCTTAAAATCAAGACCACAAAAAGCCCTAGTAACTTCATGAACTCATGAAAACTAAATAATACACTCCTGAATGACAACTGGGTCAAAGGAGAAATTAAGAAAGAAATAAAAGTATTCCTGAAATTCAATGAAAAGGCCAGTACACCTCAATAATATATCTGGGGTACATTAGAAACAGTCCTTAGATGGAAGTTTATAGCTCTATAAAAGTTAGAAAGAGCACAAATAAATGATTTGCCATTGTAACTCAAGAATCTTGAAAACCAACAACAAATGAAACCCAAATCCAGGAGACAGGGTGACAACATCTTCAGCGAATGGTGCTGGCAAAACTGGATCTCCACCTGGCTGTGTTTTTTTTGCATATAGCTTTAATAATGTTGTGATACATCCCCTCCAGTCCAATTCCCATTACAATAATGAAACTAGTCAGTTAACTTTCACCTTGTACAAACGTCATCTCCAATTGGATCAAGAGCCTCATTTTGTGAACAAAAGTCACAAAATGTCATAAATGGTTAAAGCATATAGATTAAGAATCTGAAGAGTGTGGGTCTCCAGGCAGGACTACTGCATTGTTTCATTTGCTCAGGGCTCAGAGACCACTGAGGAAGAGGGGGCAGAAAGATTGTGTGAGCCATTGAGGAGCTGTGTGAGCCATTGAGGAGCTGTGTGACCATATGGAAATACAATCCTACAAGCTCCTGGGACCCTGCTCAGATGAACCTATAGGGATGGTTCCGGCATGCTCAAGATCCATGCAAACCCAAGCAGACAAAAACCCATTATGAAACTGGAAAAATGGGTAGCAGAACCCAACCTTTGCTGAAGAAATATTGGCAACTTATACTGTTGTTTGAGGATGAGCTAGTCTCCCTAAAGTGAGGGACTGTGGGTAGACTGACTTGAACTAAGTGAATGAACTTGCACTGAGGTTACTTGGTGACCCTAATGACACAATAGACCTTAACACAGATGAAAAAATGTATGGATTCCAGTAGGAGTCTTTGGGGAGTCATGCTAGTAGGGAAAGGTATATAGAGATGCATAAGATTGATTGAGACATTATGAGTGAAACACACATAAATATATATAAATAAATACTTTTTTAAATGAAAAAGCAATCTTAAAACTAATATGTAAAACAAAAGACCCTCAAGAGTCAAACTAATCCTGAGAAAAGACAGTACTACAAACACTAAATATTTGATTTCAAATAGTGCTATATATTTAAAGAAACAATTGTTTAAGAATCCCTAAAATGTCCCATAGACATGACGTATGGCACTTTTTGTTTTGCTTTTCTAGTTAATTTACTTTTTCCTAATGGATTGCCTTTCTGGAGGGAAGTAACATCTCTTAATAGTTTATTCTTAATAACTATGGAGGCTAGTAGATATTGACACCTAGTAGATGTGCAATAAATAGTTGACAAGGAATGAATAGAATTTTGCACTAAGGATCTTGTCATCAGTGAGTTGAGTGAAAGGAGCAGTCAAGGAGAAAATAACACTACCTGGTGAAGGGTGGTAATAATTTAGTTTTATGATTCAAATTGTTATGTCCTTGGGCCAACTTCTAGTCATTAAAGGCCTATATTGAGGGATTGCAGAGAGGGCTCAGTGGTTAAGAGTGCTAGCTGCCCTTTCAGAGGACCTGGATTCAAATTCCAGCACCCACATGGTGGATAACAATCATCTGTAATTCCAGTTCTAGGAGATCCAGTGCCTTTTACTGACTCTACAGGCATTACACGACATGGATACATTATACACATGCAAGCAATCACTCATATACATAAAATAAAAATAGTAAAATATTTTAAATGTTTGTGTTGGTATGAATACTTGTGAGAAGAATGTGGGAAAGATAAAAAATATTTTGATTAATCTCATTTCCAATGCATAAGCCATTGTGTACTTAGTACTAAAAGAAAAATATCAAGGAAAAGCTTTATCTTTCAAAACAGATTTTTCATGCATTCATTCTTAAGCATAATTATCATAATTGTCTTGATGAAAGCAATTTGTTTTTAAGAAGAACCACTATTAATTAGTATTTATGGGCATAGTCTTCCTTCCTGTTTGTTCTAATTTTCCAAAACTGCAAGCAAAAAAAAGTCATTTAATTTTATTAAATCAGAACAACACAATTCTGACATTAAGAACTGTATTAGCAAATTGTGCTAATTAGAAAAACACAGCAAATACAATGCCCTTCCATTCTCCTCAGTGGCTTTAAAATCCTATAATGGTAGAGTAAGAAATGTAGTAAGAAATGATGTGGGTATCACATTTTCCATACATTCATTTTCACCTACTCTGCCTTTTGAAGAAAACATACAGAATGCTTGAGGTCTATACATTAATGCTTCCTAAAGCATAATCGTTATCAAAGATGATTATATGCTTTAAAAAGTAACATGCCTTTCTTCATCAGTTATTTCTCCATTTGGGAAGCTAGCCAAGTTGTGAAGACACAAAGCACTTTAGGAAGTCATTCATTTTTAATACACAGGGCAGCAACTGATCAAATGCTGCACAAAGAAAAGTGTTAAGGTTCCTTATGATTAAATGTACCACCCACAGTAAAAGGAAATATTAATATGACAATGACCATGACGCACACAGTGCCTCATTGAAAACATTTCAATGGACAAAAGTCCTGTGTAAGAATAAATGTTGACAATCACAAAAATAATTCAAATTTCAAAAAAGATTTCAAAGATATTTATTCATATCTTTCTAGAGGGATAACCTCTTAAAATGTGGTAATTGAAGACATAAAAGATTCATTTTTTTGTTGTCTGAAAGAAACTTTGCCTCACCTTCAAGAAGAGGGACACAAAATGAAAGAATGTGGAAAAAGTATTCCATGGAAATATCACTAAGAAGCAAGCAGGTTTGCAATTCTAACATATGGAAAAAATACACTTTAAATTAAAAGTAATCAGAAGAGATAAAAGTTCACTTCATTCTGATCAAAAGAAAAATTAACTAAGAATATATTATAAGCATGAGCATATATATACATCAAAATTTGGTACACTCCATTTTTTAAAAATTGGGCTTTTGTAATTTTATACAATTCTCAATCAAGTCCAGATCCTTTCCCAATCTGTGCCCCGCCAAGCTCCCCATCAGAAATCACATGCTCTGCCATATACCACAAGTCCCATTCAATCAAGAACCTACACCCTCATTGCAAACACATCCAGTGATGTCTAGTCAGCCTATTCAGAGATTCCAAGTAATGAATATTTTCTCCCACATACTAGCAACCACTCTACAACATTTCTAATCTAAGACCACCACACCACCCATTTCTCTCAACCACTATGGGTCTTTGTTTAATGCGTTGTCATGGGTCCTGTGCTCAGTGCCATCACTGCCACAAGCTGAAGTATGCAAACTTCCAGTATCTGCAAAGCCTCTGCTCCCCTGTGTTTATGAACCTGCTCTGGCTCTTACAATCTTTCTGGCCCCTTTTCCACACAGTTCCTGAGCCACTGATGGGTGAGGTTCAATATAGAGTCCTAAGCAGGGATATATATTCTACAGTCTCTTATTCTTTAAAACTGGGCCAATTGTGGGCCCTTGTGTGCATTATACTCTTGTATAAGGAAGATTCACTAGTGAGGGTTGAGGAATGCACTATTTTCCTCTGTACCTGATTACACCACTCTCTGTAAGCCTTGTGTGTAGAGATTCAATAGCAGATCAATCACCTAGGAGTGGGCATCTCTCAGATACACACTCTGTCTAATCAATTCTGGAATTTTGAAACAGCCTCCATTTGTTGCAAAAAAGAAGCTTCCTTGATGAGTGGTGTATAGAATGCTTGTCTATAAATATAAGTATCTATGTTTACCTTTGGTAAGAAATTCCATTTGCCTACAGATGTCAAAGCTAGGGTTTTCTCTGGGATTTATGTTCTTTCTAGCCATGTGTATTTGGCAGAGTTCACAGTGTCACCATGAGTTCACTCCCATTAAGAGGATTTAATGATTACCCCCAGAAAATTCTGATGATTCAGATAATTCAGTGATTATCCCCAGATAACAGTGTCACTACTAAACCAATAGAGGTAGCTTGTTGTGTTGGTTGTGGTTATTAGGTTTTAGGTTGGAGCTGCACCACTGATCTATCTTCTCCCTTAGCAGTTGGCATATTATCTAGAATTATGAGAGCCAAATTTCAAGTAGCAGACTTCCAGGTAAGCTCCTGTTCCACTGCTCTGAGACCAGTATCCAAAATATAACCTGTCTTCAGCAGCAGGGTCCCATCTGTTAGTTCTGGGGGATAGTAGGGCAATGGGCCATGCCATTTTGGGAGTGTCTTGAACCATCCCCACCAACCACTCAAAGGGTAGCTTCCTCTATCTGATACTGTGTTCTTTGCCAAACAACCACCAAACATATATACAGAGCAATGTTTAGACACTGTATGTACATTTTTCAGAGGATTACAGGGGTATCACATTTCTCTCTGGATTCCCTGACCCTTCAAGGTGCACTCATCTCTACTATTTTTCCACTCATATAACATCCCTCCGCCCTTTTCAGTCTCAGCAATCCCATTATCCCCATATTCCTCAAGTAACTCCTGCCTTCAAACATCTACCTTCTCATGATTTCCCCTGCCCCAACACCACGGTGTATTACACATCCCTCCCTCCTCTATTCACAATTGAACACTCCCAATTTCCTCACATTTGCCTGGTAACATATTTTCCCTACTACTCCCTTCTGTTTCTATTTCATTGTCTTTTATAGATCTGTTTAAGCAGTTAACGTCTTGTTTTAACTTTGGCTATGTCCATGCCTTTAGAAATTTGTCTATTTCTTTCAAACTTTTCCAATTTAATGTAGTATAGATTTTTAAAGTATTGCCTTCCAATGTTCTAGATTTGTTTGTTTGTTTTGTATCTCCTTTCATCTCTAATTTTTGGGATTTGAATTTGCTCTTTCATTCTTTTGCTTAACTGGGTTAAGGGTCTGTATCTTCAACTTTTCAAAAAAATCAACTCTAAGATTCATTGATTTTTTTTCTAATTTTCTCTGTTTCTATTTCATTAATTTCTGCTCTGGTTTTTGTTATTTCTTCTTACCTACTAGTTTGGGGTGACTTTGTTCTTGTCTTTTCAGAGTCTTGAGTTGCACTGATGAATAATTTGTGCTATTTCTGATCTTTTAATGTGTGCACTAAGATCTGTAAATTTCTCTCTTCCTTGCTTTTAGGTGTCATAGAGATTTTGTAGTGTTATATTCGAATTTTCAGTTAATTTCAGGAATACTTTGATTACTTTTGTTAGTTGTTTTTGACCCATTCATCATCAGGAGTATGTTGTTTAATCCCCATGAGCTTGTGTTGTTAAAGCTTCTTTTGCTGTTCATTATAAGCTTTATTTTACCATGGTCTAATACATCGCATGTAATTATTTCAAGTTCTTGTATTTCCTTAGATTTGTTTTGTGTCCCGGAATGTGGTCAATTTTAGAAAACCTTGCTTTGGCTGCTGAGTATTTTTGGTGCTATGGTGAAATACTATGTAGATTTCTGTTAGGTCCATTTCATGTAAGACATAATATAATACAAATGTCTGTTTATCCTTTGTCCGGTTGAACAGTCTATAGAAGATAGTAGGATATTAGAGTCACCTACTATCATTGAGTTACAGTTAATCTGTGTTTTATAGTACTACACGAATGTTTTTATGATATGGAATCCTCCAGAGTTTGGTGCACATATGCTCATAACTGTAATATCTTCTTGATCAATTGTTCCTTTGATTAGAATGAGCTGTGTCCCTCTTTATATCTTTTGATCATTTTAATTTCAAGTCTATTTTGCCAGATATTAGAATTGTAACACCAGCTTTCTTCTTAGGGTCATTTGTTTAAAATTTTTTCCATATTTTCACCCTAAGTTACTGTCTATCCTTGAAGATACATTTCTTAAAGACAATATAGTTTTGTTGATCCATTTCACTAGCCTTTGTCCATTGACAAGGGAATTGATGCAACTAATATTTAGTGTTAATATTTTGAATGTGTATTGGATAATTTCATTTTAATTTCTTTGTGTTTGTGGCCCTATTTTGTGTTTCAGATGCTATACCTTTCTTTGTTTTCTTTCTGCAACCCCTATACTTGTTCTTTTCTTTGATACTTTGTATTGCTTCACATATTCTCTGTAAGGCTGGTTTGGTGGAGACGAATTCTTGCAGGTTGTTTGTGTCATGAAAAATTTTCCATTCCCTTTCATCCATAATAGATACAGTGTTAGGCATTAGCATCCATAGTCCTTTAGAAGTGGGAATTTTTTGGTTCAGGCTCTTCTGTTTTTCATAGTTGGGATTGAAAAGCCAGCTGTAATTCTGGTGGGTTTTGCTTTATGTATATCTTGTTGCTTTTCCTTAGCAGCTTTCAGTACCCTCTCTTTGTTCCATACATTTAATGAATGTTTTCACTATGATACACCATGGCGAACTTCTGTTCTGGTCATATGCGATTGTTGTCCTATGTGCTTATTGAGTCTCTATAGGTTAGTCTTTCCTTAATTTACAGAAGTTTTCTTCTATAATTCTGTTATGATGTGTTCAGTATCACTGGCCTGAGATTCTTCTTCCTGTATGCCTATAATTCATAGATTTGAACTTTTCATGTTGTCCCATATTTCCCATTTCTATGTTGTTGTTTTTAATTTCACATAGCCTTTGCTTAAGCAGTCCAGATCTTGAACTTTGTCATTTGGTCATGATATTCTGTTTTCTGTTTCATTCATCCTGCTCATGAGAATTTCTGCTGTTTTTTCTAATTGGCTGATTGACTTTCTTAATCCCTTGTTAATATCTGCTTCTGTTTTCATTAGTACTTCTCTTTTCTGAATTCATTTTTCACATTATGAATTATTTTGATATTTCATTAACTTGCTTACTTGTACAGTCTTGGGCTTCCAGCACAAGTTCTGCCTATCCTCTGAGATGTTTGTTTTCTTTAAGTTTTTTATTTTATTCATGATAATTCTTTTAAATTATGCATCCTAGGGTTCCTCAGGGTGGTTCCCAATGTACTGCACTTCTGTACAATTATTGAGTTTTGTTTGGGATATATTCTCTTGGTCTTTCATATTATTTTTGTTTTTGCCCTATCATTTGGGCATATGGATGTTCTTTGTTGGTTATGGGTCCAATAGGAACTTCTTTTCTGCTTTTGTTAAATTGAATTTTGGTTCTGTTTATATTGTCTTATTAGCTTAGCTGTACCTTGTATCTTGTCAAGTATGGAATCCAAATTGGTATATATTTCAGGTTCTTCCAGAGTAGTAGACTGATTGGAGTGGGTAGTAGAATAGGGCAGTAGTTAGGCTGATCAAGTTAGTAAGATTGCTTGTCTTTGTCAGACAGATCAGGAGCCAGTGTAGTCTGCTAGGGAGTTTAGCTTGTCTGGATTAGAAGGTAGTCCAGATATCTGAGGCAGAGGAATTGGAGTTCACCTGGGTCCTAGATTGGCTGCAGACAGGGTAAGGAAGGTGAGAGAAACAGAATAGATACATGGTGGGTGGGATCTGATTTACCAAAGTCCCAGCTGGAAAATTTTGTCCCGCTAGTAAGGAGTCTGAGGATATGCGGAGAATGAGGGGAGCACCTGAGGAGGGACATAGTAATCTAAGCTAAAGCTTATAGATAGTTTGGGTTAGGAAGATAATTTAGAGATCTGAGGCAGAACAATTGAAGCCTACTTGGCTCCAAGGCTGCCAAAAGCCAGTGGTACACTCAATTTTATAAATAATTTTAAAATATAAACAACAGGACTTTAAGACACAGATAGACCCAAGTTCAGTAATATTAGGTAACTTCAATATGTTACTAACTCCAATAGACAGATAAACTCAACAAAGAATAAACAGAGACATCTGAATCTGATGTCTTAATATTCTGAATATTCTACCAAAGAAAGCATTTTCTATACAGCAATCATAGAAGTTTCTCTAAAATTGAGCACAAACTTGGAAATAAAACAGACCCGATCAAATACAAAAATCTGAAATAATTCCATATAGTCTCTCACAAAACAATGCAATAAATGTTAAAATCAACAGCAAAAGAAGTTCTAGTAACTACAGAAACTTGTGGAGATTCAATCACATTTCTAAATGAGTCAAAGAACAAATTAAGAAAGAAATAAAATTATTCCAAAGACAAAATGAAAATACAACACAACAAAACCTCTAGAACACTTTAAAGCAGTTCTAAGATGGGAGATTAGAGCTCGACATCTTTTTAGATTAGAAAGAAACAAAAAGAGCATGTTTAAATGACTAACAGCACAATTTAAGACTATGGAAATGAGAACAAACTAAACTAAACACTAGCAGATGAGAATAAGCAACAAAAATCAGAGCATAAATTAATAAATAGAATGAAATAGAATGAAAAACCAATTTAAAGAATCAATGAATTGAAGAGATTGTGCATTGATAATTTAAACAGACAAGTTAACCAAAAAAAAAGAAAAAGAAAATCCAAATTAACAGTATCAGAAATGAAAGGGGAAACATTACAAGTCAACAAAAAACTAAAAACACTATAACCTATTTAACAACCTATAATTCATTCAATTTGAAAATCTAGAGGAAATGAATGAATTTCTAAGTTTATGAAAATCACCAGAATTAAACAGAGATCTATAATTTAAACAGCCCCATAACAAACAAAGAAATTGAACCAGTAACACAAATCCACCTACCTAAAAAATACCCAGTCCCACATGGAATCACAGTAGAATTCTGTCAGACATTCCATTCTACCAGACAAGCCATACTTCTTAAATTATTCAAAAAGCAGAAACAGTGGGATAACGATCAGCCTCCTTCTGTGAAACTAGTATCACTCTGATCCCAAATTCATGTAGAGAGAGAACAAGAAAATAACACTATAGATCCATATTCTTCTAAACAAAAGGGCATACAGACATACATCAAAAGGATCATCCAGCATGATAAAAACAGCTTTGTTCCAGAGAGGTAGGAATGGTTCAATATATAAAAGTTAATAAATTTACTAATTTATATACATAAATTTAAAGATAAAAACCAAATATCAGCTAAATAGATGCAGAAAAGTCTTTGTCAAAATACAGCATACATTCATCCTAGAGGAAATTAGAGTGAAGGAAACATAGTTCAATATAATTAGAGCCTCTATAAAACAAATCCACAGCCATCATCATTAATGGAGAAAATCTGGAAGCATCCCCATTAAAATCAGGAAACAGATGGGGCTGTCCACTGTCTCCACCCCTTTCCATCATAGTGTTTGAAATTCTTGCTAAAACAAAGAATAGAACATTAAAATGTAGTAATTGGAAAAGAAGAGGTCAAATTATCACTGCTGGCAGATGATAAGATATTACAAATAAGAGCTCCCCAAAATTCCACCAGAAAACTGCTAGAAATGATCAATACAAAGTGGCAGGATACAAAATCAAGTTATAAGGATCAGTACCCTTTATATGACAATGACAATCAGAGAAAGAATTTGTGGAAATCCTCTCATTCAAAACATCCTCAAAAACGTCAAAGAATAAACCTAACCAAAGACATTAAAGATGTAAATAAAAATTTTTAATCTTTAAAGAAAAGAATAGAGGAAGACATAAGGAGATGATGTTCTCATGGATTGGTAGAATTAATACTGTCAAAATAATTATCCCATCAAAAGCATGTATACGTTCAGTACAGTGCCAATCAAAATACCATGACATGTTAACAGAGCTACAAGAAACTATCCCAAAATTAATATAGAATCAGAAAAGACCCCATATAGCTAAAACAATCTTTTGCTCAAAGAGCGATGCTAAGGGGAATCACCATACCAAATCTCAAATTATATTACAAAGCCTCCGTTATAAAAACAGCATGGTGTTGGTACAAAAACAGACACACAGATCAATAGAACATAATAGAAGACTCAACCACGAATGCATGTATCGGTCCCTTTATATTTGACAAAGGTTTCAAGAGCACAAAAAGGCGGAAAGGCAACATTGTCAGCAAATGGTGCTGGCAAAACTGGATCTCCATCTGTAGAAGAATGAAATTGGACTGTTATCCTTCACCCTGCCGAAAAGTCAACTCCAATGTATAAAGGACCTCAATATAAAACCTGAAACTCTGAAACTACTAGAAAAAATAAAGGTACTACTTTGTAAGATTTAGGTTTAGGAAAGGACTGTCTAAATTGGATATCAGTTAATCAGGCATTAAGATCAATGAGCAAGGGGGGCTACATGTGTGGCACTGTAAACTTAGCTAAGGTCAATCACAGATCTTAAAGAAAACTGTAAGTCTATCACATCTGTAGACAACTATATTTTCTTATTATATGCTAATACATTATATTTATGGACAAGTATTCTCATTAGCATTTATCAAAGACGCTTCTTTTCCAGCAGATGGAGACTATTACAGAATTCCACAAATGGTCATACACAGATTATGTGTCTTATTATGCCCAGCCTATGTGACACATCTACAATGGAACCTCTATACCTAAGACTCATGGAACACAGTGGCACACGGGGTATAGAATAGTAATCCATCTCTCTCAAATCTTCTTAGATCGTTTTCTGCAAAGGAAGATGATGAATTCAACAGGCCACAAATAGCCAAAGTGTAGAGAATAAGAGATCCACATTTATAATCCTGTCCAGAACTCAAATGTCAAATGTAGCAAAGACCCCAATGTGAAACATAAAATGATGAAGCTCTTGATACATAAGCAGAATCCTACAAGATATATGTAAAGGCAATGTCTTTTTAAATCAGACATCGGTTATTCAGAAATAAGGTCAGCATTGACAGAGGGCCTCATTAAAATAAAAAACTTTTGTATAGCAATGGAATCAACTGGTAGAATTAAGAAGACCACAGCGTAGGAAAAAATCTTTTTCAGCTATTCATCTGACAAAACATTAATATACAGAATATACAAAGAACAAAGAAACAAAAGAAATCAAGAAAACAAATGACCCAGTTTAAAAATTGGCTATGTATCTGAACACAGAGCTTTCAAAGGAAGAAATAATAATGTCTAAGAAATACTTTAAAATATGGTCACTCTCCTTATTAATTATGGAAATGCAAATTAAAACTACTTTAAGATCTTACCATACCCCAGTGAGAATGGCTAAGATTAAGAACAACAAATGCTGGTGAGGATATGGAGAAAGGGCAACCCTTATTCACTGCTGGAGGGGTTGCAAACTTGTGTAGCCATTTTGGCCGGAGTGTAACTTTGACAACTGAAATTATCCTACCATATGGTCCACTCTTTGGCATATACCCAAGGGACTCAGCCATGTTTGCTGCTGCTCTTTTCACAGTAGTTGTGAAATGGAAATAGTCTTCATCTCCTTTGAGACATGAAAAGATAATGAAAATATGGTACATTCCACAATGGAATTCGCACAAAAAACAAAAAAAAAAAACCAAAATGGTGAAATTTGTAGATTAATGCACGTTACTAGAAATTGTTTTACTAAGTGAATAAGAGATTTTGAAAGACAAGTATACATGTTTTCTGTCATTTGTGGATTTTTACTCACATGTGCATATATCTCCTGATATAACCATAGGAGCCAGAAAACTGGAAAAGAACTGTGTGGATAAAGGCAAAGAGGAGCCCAAGAGGTGATTGTAGAAAATAGGTGTTATTGAAGTGAAATGAGGAAAATAGGGTACTTTTAATTGGGGAAGGAATAGGGACAGTTACACAGCAGAAAGCTGAGGGGTGATTAATAATGCCTAAATGGTGTGAAAAACCAGAGGAAATGATTAGTTTAAGAGCCTACTCAAATATACACAATATATATAAGATAATATAGATGTAATGTATATATTTCTGTAGGCTTTTTAGCTAATAGAATATTTATATACATATATATGTCTATAAACTGTATTGTTGCAGTCTTAAAAAACAGTACCTGACTAGCTGTGATTAGAGGGATATTATGTCTCAAGAATGAAAAAAAGAGCAATTGGAAGAGAAATAAAACCAAGGCTAAATTAATGATAGAAAGAAAACATACTGAAGATCAATGAAAAAAACTCTTGTTTCTTTGAAAAGATTAACAACATTAACAGATCTTTAGTTTAATTAACTTAAAAAGAGAGAGAAGATTCAAATTTATAATCTCAGAGATGTAAAGAACCATTATAACAGGCCCAGAGAAAATTCAAAAAATCATATGGGCATACTTAAAAAATCTATATTATCCTAAATTAGAAAATCAAAAATAAGTGAATAAAATTCTAGCTATGTATTGATTGCCAAAATTAAATAAAAATGACATAAAAAAATTTAACAGACATTTAATGGCCAATGAGATAGGTATAGTAATTAAAACTTTCCCAATTCAAAAGAGCCCAGGTCCAAAAGGATACAGCACAGAAGTCTACAAAGCCTTCCAAAAAGAAATAATACCAATACTCCAATTCGACAAAATAAAAAAGGAAGGACTACTTCTAGATTCTTTCTTTAAAACTAATATTACTCTAAAACTAAAACCAGACAAAAACCTAATAAAAATAAATTTCTAGGTCAATTTTTATAATAGGCATAGATAAAACTTTGCAATAAAATACTCCCAAGCAGAATGCAAGAACGCATCAAAAAGTTATCCATAATAATCAAATTTGTTTCATGTCATCTGGTTCAATATAGGTAAATCAATAAATGTAACCAACCACATAAATGGTCTCAAGATGTTACACCAGAATCATCCCGTTAGATATAGAAAACACCTTCAACAAAATCCAATGTCTATTCATGATAAAATTCATGGGGAATCTAGGGACATAGGGAATATATCTCAACATTTAAACAGCAATATACAACAAGCCCATAGTCAACATCATACTAAATAGAGAAAAACTCAAACCATTGCCACTAAAATGAGGAACAGGACAAGATGTCCACTTCCTCCATTTTTGTTTAATATAGTTCTTGAAATCTTAGGTAGACCAATAAGCCAGAAAAAGAAGATAAAATAGATACAAATTGAAAAGAAAATATCCTTATTTGCAAATGAAACAATTCTGTACATAGAAGACCCTAAAGAATCAACCAAAGAACTCATAGAGCTGATAAATATATTCCACAAAGTGTCAAGATATAAAAATTATGCATTATGACCACCATATCAGTAGTACAGAATATACAATAGAATATTATTTAATTGCTAAAAACTATATTATAATATTTTCATATAAATGGGTGGAACTGGCAACAATCATCTTGAGTCAGATAATTAAAATCCAGAAGGTCAAACAATCCATGTTTTCACTCATAGCTTGATGCTAGCTTTGAAATCTTAAATATGTATGTTTCAATTTGAAAATCCAGAGCAGTGAGGAAACTAATAAATGAAGATGGGGGTGGAGGGCTTCATGGAAAGGAAAATAGAATACAATCATATAAAGGATGAATAAAGAGTAAGGAGGGTTAAATGGATTGGGGAAATGGAGGGCACAATAGAGGAAGTTATAATGGGGAGGGATAACTAATATTGAGACCTTTAGAAAAAAATCATATGGAAATCTGCCAATATAGAAACTTCTTGAATGTACACATTATAAAAGACTTACATTATAAGAAAAGGAGATTGCCTCTACTTGACACCATAGGATTGACAAAGAAAAATCCCAAGGCCAGGAGTGGTCTAACTCTTTTGAAATTTTAACCAAGGATTTCATATACTATCAAACAGTACTGGTCATTGCCCCTATTTCTTTGTTATACTCCAAAACAGTAGTAAGATCTTATTTCTAAAGACACAAATATATATCATAGAGCAAACAAGGAAAAGATAGAGCTGGTGATAAGAGTTTCATGTCCATTGGCTAGCTTTCTTTGTGCTGAAAGGTGCTATGCATGCAACCTGAAGAAAAATCAGTAATCATGTTTACCCAACTATGAATGCTGCAAACTACAACTGGTTTGCCAAGAGATACTCTCCAGTACAATAGAGGCATGAATATTATGAGAGTAACCAATCACTTCGTAAGTGTATTAAGTTAAGATGGAACCCATTCATTACATTGATATCAGTCCTGGGAACCTTTGGTTAAATAGGTCATAGGCCATAAAGTAGAGCAAAAGACTATTATACTATATATATATATATATATATATATATATATATATATATATATAGTATTTGGCCAAGTCCTAATAACTTCTTGTAACACTCATAGATAAATGTAACTCTCAACTCCCACCATTCTTTTCTTCTTTATGAAGCAAATGGTTATTAACACAAAAGCCACAACTGTTCAATGTACAAAGAACAAGCAACTACAGAGTGCTTATACCTGAGTAGGTGACCTACGTCAAGCTTCTGCCTCCCAAAGCTCAGACATCATTGAGGAAAGTAGCAAGGATATTTTAAGAGCAAAAAGAGGTGGATCAACATAAGGAAACAGAATTTTCCAAATACCCGGGAAATGACTCTTATGAACTCACATCCAGTGACAGTATCCATAAGTTCCATCAAAGCTCAAGTCACAGAGCCTATCTCAGAAACTATTAGCAACCAATTGTTGCTGGGAAGAAGAAAATCAATTTCATTTATAAGTACAATTCCGGTTTTGAAGAGGCTCCAACAGATAAACCCACACTTAAGGGCATTTGGGGACACAAATCTGACACTATAGCCCTTTAAATAATACATGAAATCGGAATGTGGTTAGTAAGGGGGATGAAGATAAGTAAAGGAATCTAAATAGATAAAAAATATGAAAATATCAAATGTGATTAATTATAACAATAATAAAAAGATAATTTATTTTGTTAAGAAGGCATGATTTTTAAAAGAGTCAAATATTCTCTACTCTGGCATCATGGTAACTAGTAATGTTGCTTTTGTCAATTCTAGGGACATCCTTGGTTGGCATTAACTTTGTGGAAATCAAAGCTAAGATTTCACTATTTAAAAAGAAAGAGATTTCTAAGCAGATAATTGCATGGCCCAAAATATACATAGTAGTAGAAAAAACTTGGACTCTCTCAGGGCTGTGAAATATATAAAGAAGATTTCTTATGAAATTCTGGTTAGATAATTAAAATAACATGATCCTTAATTTCTGTTTTATAAATATGGAGACAATATTTCCTCATTGGTTAGAAAGTTTATTTCACATCCACATATCCATTTGTACTATACATATATATGTACTTATGCAATAGAGCTATATGAAACTATATGTGTATATACAGGGGTGAAATGCTATTTACACATACATACATACATACATACATATACAGACAATATATGCATTAAACTTCATATTACATCTGTCTCTGGTACTTACCTTTACTTATTCCATACAAATGAACATTTTACTAGCTTCATTCACAGCTGAAATTGAGCAGTAGATGGAGACTATGATGGAGACCCACAAGTGGACAGAATGCAGAGAATGCATGATCAAATGGAGTCTTGCCCAGTTAGGACATCTACAACACACCCCGTAAAACATACAAGGGAGCAGAAATATTGTAACAGTCAAAGAATCCGGACACACGCCGTGAGGTACTGCCTTCTAGACATGACAGGGAATCTGTTCCTTTGACATTTCAGTAACATATTTGCCTAAACAAGGCCTCCATAATGGCCACACCAGCTTGCATGTTAAGCTAGATGGAGGAAATCTCACAAGGCTTCATCCCTAGATGAAAAGTTACAGACAATCAAAGGCTGTTAAGAGAGAGTAAAATTAATTTTCTCTAGGGATAAAAATTTCCTCATAAATTACCCAATCTCAACAGCTCAACACTAAACACATGTACATATGAGTAACACTAATGGACTCAGAAGGTAAGTGATATATAATAATTAAACAAGAACTCCTGAATTCAATAGAGAAGTAGGGGACAAACATGAGAGAGAGAGAGAGCTAAAGTGAATATAGTTTTCAGTATAAAATTCTCAAAAATTTTAATTTAAAAAAGCTCAACAGAAATGGATATCCCTAATTACCAATAATATACAAGTATATGCTGCTCCATTCCTAATTCTGATATTCATTCTAGGCTTCAAGTATCTTCACTTGAAATACTCAGAGGGCACCATAACAACAAAGCCTTTAAAGATTGATGTATACAAATAAGGTATTAAAGCATTCCTGAATGATGAAAATATCTTAGAGGAAATTCTACTGTACTCATAGTTCATGAATGAACCTGGACCCTCTGAAAATACTGATTTTGCTCCAACATCTCATTACCTTGACCTGCAAAACAACTACATAAATAAGAAGCAGTGTTTTGGTAATAAACTATTTGAGTTGTAGCTTAAAAAAAAGGAAGGTGTTAATGATTGCAGAATACCCTTGAATTTTTTCTGGACTGACATATATTAGTGACATCATTATCTTCAAGATGTCATACAAGACAAATTATAAATCATGAAGACTATCAAGGAAACACAGCTTATTGGCAGTATCAATCTCAAAAATAATTCCTCATAGTTGTCATTAATAAACATGTCATCACTAAAGGCTTTACCTCAATGTCCAAGAATGTCATTTATCATGTCTCAGACATATATTAGAATGAAGTGGAACAGAAACCTGCAGTATGAAAGTCAGTGGTTTTCAACAAGTGAAAAAGATAGTTGCAATCTCAAATCCAAATCCTCAAGCATTCACATTCATCAATAGTAGGGTCTTTCATGTTTGTGACATCACTCACCTTACCTGTAGTTCTTGATCTTCATTGTCATATATAAGAACAGGGAACAATTAATTAAACATAGCTAAACATTCCTTTTTGTCTTAACAGGCTCAAAATTGTCCCACCATTTTAAGTTAATGAAATTGGCTCTTCCATAAGCTAGTAGCACCATGATCTGGGCCAGGCTCCTATACAGTAGGGAATCTTCCAAAAGTAAATTGCAGCCTGATTTTAGAGAAAGTCTGCTTACATCATGTCTTTAAGTACATAACTAGTCCTTGCATACCAAGTTTTCATTATTCTAATTATGTCCTTCTCCTTTGCTCTTTGAACTCTAGGTGCATGTCTCTGAAAATTTTGGGCTCCCAAACACCTGAGATATTTCTCCAAGAAATGTAAAATTTGGGAATTTCCACGAACCCCCATTGATATTGGCCAGCTGAAGATATATTTAGTAGACAGAATGAGGAAGCTGGGAACAGCCTAACAAGAGAAGACCCCTGATCTTCAGGGAAAAGGAAACATATCAAAGACAGAAATTAGTCATCCAAGAACAAGACTCTGTTGTTTATTTCAATTGTGGGAGCAATTTATTAGATATACTTGAGGAAAAATCAGAGTCTCTGGTTATGATAGGTATACACATAGTATACACATCCAATGCAAAATGAGTATCCCAGGGAAAGACTGATGTTCAACATTAACTGACATCTTATAAATTAAACTAAGAAAAAATAAATATGCACTGATAGAGGTGGATAATGAAAATGTAGTGCATTAATATAACATAGTAGTATTCAGTTGTTAATAAAGACAAAAATTCTAGAGATAATCATTCTGAGCAAGGTAACTCAGATCCAGAAAGACAAATACCTGTGTTTTCTGTCATATTGTGGACATTAGTTTTGAATCCTTAAATATATTTTTAAATTGGAGTAACCATAGAGGTCAGGAAATTAATAAGAGTTTATAGGTTTGGAAGCTCTCAAGGGATGGGAAGTATAATGCAGGTACTGTAAAGGAGGAATAGGTATAATGGGGCTATAAAGATTAAATGGGTTAGGCAAGGGAAGGACAAAGTTGGGAAGTGAGTATCGGAAGGTATAACTAAATCTAAAACCCTTTGGGAAAAAAATCATGTGGAAATACAGTAGTTTAGAAGTTTCATAAAATATATATGCATATATCTTAAAAAGAGGCTAAATGGAGTTATCCAATAACACAAGACAATGTCCCTACTATGCACTACAATTAAACAAATAGAAAGTCCAGTGCCAGGACTAGGGTTCCCTTTCTTGGAGTTATAGTCGAGTAGGGTACCATAGACACTTCCAAACATTACAGGCTATTGCCATTGCTCTTGGGTACTCTCCAGAACATGACAGTAATACTCTATTCCTGTAGATAACTCACACAGATCAGAAAAGATAAACTTTACTGACTTGAAAGTTTCATCACGAATAACTGGTTTTCATTGTTACCAAAGAGCAATGTAACCAACAGTCTTAGTCAATTGTGAATGCTGCCAACTACAATATCTGACCTGACAAGGTATGCCCACTTATACAATAGTGGCACAAGGTGGATAATGAAAATATAGTACATTTACATAAGGTAGCATTATTCAGTTGTTAATAAAATCAAAAACTCTGAAAAAAATCATTCTGAGTATGGTAACTGAGATGCAGTAAGAAAAATGCCACTACCGTACAAGACCTGTGGCTACGCAGGTCAAAGTTTCTAGGAGATCTTACTCCTCTTTTTCTGATAAATTGACACAGTTTTAAAACAACTCCTAAAAGTTAGAAATTTATTCATTCATCTGTCACAGTACTCATCAAAGAAGCTTCTTATTCAGTGAGTGGCCATTAAAATAAGAGTCCCACAGTAGATCAACATGCAACAAATAAGAGGCTGTGTAATGCCTAGCTCTAAATGGGACACCTATATTGTAATCCTCCCAAAATACATAGATCATTTCAGAAAAGGTGGTAGAAAGATTGTAAAAACCAGAACCAATAGATGACTACAATGAACCAGTAGGTTTTGCCCACAATTGAACAGCTGCATATGTGAACTCACAAAGATAGGCAAATGTATGCAATGTTAACCCAGGAAATACTCCACCAGAAAGGGGGTATACAAACACAAAGTCCTATGGTAGTTGAGGAACTTTCATGAATTTATAGCTGACTTCTGAAGGGAGAGTTTAGTTTACTTTATGGATGTTGCCCCTCAGAGGTTACTCATGATCCATTACATAGTCCTAGACTCATACATTGTGCCAGTATTACAGATGAGGTAAAGAAAAAGAACACCTGTGACTGGATAGATGGTTCAGCAGTTATGAGCACTGGCCTGGCTTTTCTTGCAGAGGAACTGGTTTCCAGCACACACATGGCAGACATTTGTAACTTCAATTCTAGGGCATCTGACTTCTGGCTCTCATTGAGCATTGAACACAGGTGCCACTTACATGTATGCAGCTAAAACATTCATACACATAAAATAAAAATAAGCTTAAGAATCTAAAAAGACCTCATAAAATTGTGAGAGAATAGAGATTTGTGTAATAATGAAGGAGTTCTAGGAGAGGGAATGTGCAATGGACTTGATCAAAATATTTTATATGCATTTATGAAATTCTGAAACACTAAAAAGGGTCTAGGAAAAAAAATAAACTACCAATTATTACTAAGTGGGCATAGAGTAAAACTTCCTTTTAAAAAATTTGGAGGACCTGAGTCAGAGAAGCCTCATTTTTCAAAGAAGGATTATTAATGAACATACAGTGTTAATGAAGTGGTCGACATGCTAAGAATAAGTGTTTTTTGACCACTCAACCCTAAATCTATCTAAGTTATCTGAGGACAATGCAATATCACAAAAGAACGAGTACAAAAATAAAGAGTTGAGGATGGAGAGGAGGACGACAAGGTACCATCTTCTATATATGGCATAACCTTTACAACCATGAATACACTGCAGATGTTGTGACCTGCATATAGACTCAATCCACAAAAAAATACCTCAGGTTAGATACAGAGCAGTTGGAACAAAGGAATTCAGTTAAAGTGGGAGAACATGGGAGTAAATATCATTAAAATATACTCTACATATAAATATATTTTTTTAAAAATTGTGCCAAAAAGGTTCGTTAAATTATCTGTCAGATAATAAACCTCTAGCAACATTTTCTCTGATTATGGCTGGTCAACTTGTGCATCTATTCAACTGTAACATTGTGATTTTTTTGTGAATTCATCTAAGAATTTCATAAACTTAGCTGATATGTGCATGTCTATGAAACATTTTTAATTAATTTTTATAAGTGGAGTTACAAAAATGCCCAGTTTTATTTATTTTTATATTGCTTTCATTTGGATAAGTAAATTCTGCAACATTATTAGAGAAAAGACTGTTCATTCCCTAATGAATTGCATAGAAATATATTTAAAGTACTAATTGACACATGAGATTTTAAATTTTCCATGTTTTTAGTTTATATGTCTTATTTCAGTAATCAAAATATGTTTCTTTAAGTATTGAATCAGTCTTTATAATTTTTATCAGTTCCTTTTTAAATTGAATTTTTGGGTATTTTATACACAACTTCTTATTCATCTTTATACCCTCTTTCCCATTGGCACATTCTCCTAGCACTTCCAGTGAATTTCATGCATTCTTCCATTTATGTTAAGGCATATCAAGTCAACTTACTGTGACACCCCTCAGTGCATATTCATTCACCAGGGTTCAGTCAGTCTATCTAGAGTCACTCCTTTAAAGATCAGCTCTCCCTCACTCAACAGAAATCAGTAGTCCAATGGTTCTTCTGATAAGTTCAGGACCTGATCAGGCCTATATCCTCCTTCTGGAATTTTGTCTGCTTGAGTTTGGATGAGTCTTGTACATGTTATCACCATTGGTATAGGTTCATATGAGCAAGGTCCCAGGAGCCTGTCATTATTTCCATATGATACTGTGCCTCCTCTTCTCTTACCGTCTTTCCACCCCCTCTTCTAGAATGGTTGCTGAGTCTTGGATGGGTGAAGACTAATATTAGAAACCTATCCAAGGACCTACACTAAGCACACTCTTATTTTCTACTTTTTGGCCATTTGTGACTGTTGTATTCATTGCCTTTTGTTGCATGAGGGAATTATATTGGTGAAAGTTAAGAGATTGTGCTGGATAGTTTTGCCTGTCAACTTGACACACCAGGGTTAGGTGACCTTCTATTAAGGAATTTGCTCCATTGAACTGGACTGTAGCCATGTCTGTGATCGCATTCTCTTGAGGGCTAAGTGGTACTACCCCTGGACAGGTGATCCTGTATGCATAAGAAAGCAGGTTGACCATGCAGGAGAGGAGCAAGCCAGTAAGCGTCATTCCTCCATTGCCTGGGTTTCAGCTAATAACTCCAGGTTCCTGCCATGAGGTCCTGCCTTTGGCTCCAGAGTGATAAACCTGGGTGATGTAAGCTAAATAAACAATTTCTTCCCTAACTTGGTATTGGTCAGAATACTTTGTCAGAGTGACTAAAGGTTAACTAGTACAGTGATGCATTTGTATTTTCTCTACACCCTGTTCCACTATGCACCATGAGCCTTCAGTAAGGAGGTTCTGTTGTACATGTGTCAGTTAGAATTTGGTATTTCACAGACACTTAATCTTTGTATGTGATCAGTTGTGGAACTCTGTGACAGTCTCAATTTGTTGCAAAATATGCTTCTTTGATGAATCCTGACTAGCATACTTATCTGTAAATATAAGAATACATATTTAGCACATGGTAATAAATTACATTTGTCTAGGAATGTAACAGCCTTGGCATTTTCTCTAAGATGTATGACCTGTCCAGTTATGTGTACTTGGCTATGTTTATGCCAAGTAAACCAAGTATGTTTATGGTACCACATGAATTCCCTCCCATAGAGAGGGATTTAAGTCCTATTGGTAGCATTGATTGCTCCTAGGATAAATCATATGTGCAGGTAAATTAATGGAACTAGAAAAAGTTATAGTAAGTAAAAGTACGACAGACTCTGAAAAATAAATAATATATATTCTCCCTCATATATATCATGAGATTACTAAGTTTTCTCAGTCAATTGTTCCCTTGATCAGAATGTAGTGATATTCTTAATGTCTTCTGATTAATTTTATCTTGAGTTCTATTTTGTCAGATATTAAAATAGCAACTCCTCTTTGTTTCTTATTTTAGATTGACAGGTATGATCAGTACAGGGAATATGTTGGTCCAGGTTCTTCTGCCTGTGTAGTTTATATTTAAAAGTCAGCTGTAATTCTGTAATATTGTTTTTCTCTTGCAGCTTTCAGCTCTCTTTGTTCTGTACATTTAACGTTTTTACTATGAATTGTCTTGGAAGTTTCTGTTCTGGTCCTGTGTAATTAGTGTTCTTTGTGCTTTTTCTATCCATATGGGTATGCTGATCTTTAATTTATGGATCTTTTTTCTTTAAGTCTGTTGAAAATGTGCTCAGTGCTATTTACCAAATATTCTTTTCTTTTTCAATGCCAGTGATGTGTTGATTTTGTCTTTTCCATAGTGTCCTATATTTCCTGCATAGTGCATTCCTGGGTTTTTCCATATTCTTTGCTTAAGCAGTTCAGTTCTTCAACTTTGTCTATTTTTTAATCTTTTTTTTATTTTATATGCATGACTGTTATGTATGTGTGTGAGTAAGTGTATGGGTATCATGCAGAGTATATGGAGGACAGAAAAGGGTGTAAGATCCCCTGGAACTGGAATTATTGATGTTTCTTACCCATTATGTGGATGCCAGGATTTGAACCTGAGTCTTCTGCAGGAACAGACAGTGCTCAACTGCTTAACCCACTCTACAGCCCTGTTCTTTAACTTTATTGTCTAGTCTTGATATTCTGTTTTGTATCTCATTCATTCTGCTTTTGAAATTCTCCTGGCATTTCAGATTGTCTTATTGAATTTTTTAATCTCATCATTTCTGTTTAAATTTTCTTCAACATTTTAATCTCTTTTGTCAAGTTCTGAATTTTTCTGTCATTTCATTCAGCCCCATATTAGTATTTTCTTAAGCTTCATTTAGGGGCTTATTCCTATCCTCTCTAAGTTCTTTAATTTTTTCTTTGTATGTTCTTAAAAGTCATCAAATTCTTTCATCATTTTTATTATTGTTCTTTTAAATTCTGCTTCCTGGGGTTTCTATGGGTGGTTTTTATTGTCAACTATTTCTGTGAGTTTGGTAGAAACATATTATTTTGATTTTTCATATTATACTTTGCTTTCAGGTAGGTATGAATAATTAGTTGGTTTGTGCTCTAAGTGCTCGTTTTTTATTTTTATTGGTGGAAGAGGATGGTTCCAAGTTGATTAATGAAGAACTCTTCTGTAGGTTGAAGAGGCGTAATTTAACACTATGGGGATACCCTGACAGGACTGGCAAGCCAGTCAAGATCTCTCTGTTAGGAAATGAGGAAGGGGTCTTGGATTAAGGCAGGTATGGGATTATTTGTGGGGAAGGTCTAACTAGCTTGGCAGAGTGCATATGGGCCTTAGAACAGGAGAATGCAGTTTGTCTGGGTGCAGGAGATGAAGATGCAGTTGGTGGAGTTTTCCTTACTTAGGAGGTCTCAGGCAGGATGTTCAGGGGGTATCCTAGACATAAGACCGTAATGGGGACATCGTGGTGACTGTCTTACTAGCTAATTCGAGTAGTGGTGGGACCTGGAGAAGGAGACTGTTGCAAGTCTAGGTGTGGGTGGGATCAAGGTGCAGTGGGCAGGGTCTCAGATGGGAAGACCAAGATGGGGCCTAAGTCCAAGTCTAGGATAAGCAATCTGTGGAGAGACAGAATGTATCTAGTCGGGTTGGAGTCAAGGATGGGTTGGAAGAGCATGGGGAGGATCTAACTAGATAGAGTATATGTGGCCCTGAAGCACCAGAATTTATTTCTTCTGGGTACAGGAGGATCAAGAAGCAGTGGGCAGAGTTCCACTCAATAGGAGGAACTTGTGTGTGGTATTGTAAACATAGACAAATACACATGGCTGAAGAGGTCATAGATCTTAAAGCAGTCTCCAGGGCTGTCACTGACATAGACTAATGTAACTTCTTACTAAATGCAAAATATGTATCCATATATTCACAGTCAAGTATCCAGTCACCAATTATCAAAGAAGTCTCTTTTGCACCAGATGGAGATTACGCTAGCATACCACAACTGATCAAAAGGAGACATTGTAAATTGCATGTGCCTAAGCAACACATCTATAATGTAGCCCCTACACTCAAGGCTCATACAACATAGAATAAGAGGTAAACAGGACACTAATGAATGTTTCAGCTTACATTAATGAAGATCTCTCATGTAACAGAGGGCCAAGAACACAAAAAGGTTACTAATGGCCAAAGAATGGAATTAGTAATCTGCAGGGTCCCTAGACAGGCTCCAATATTGTTTCTACTGACTCAGTGGTCAGGGACCATTGTGGATTGCAGGATTTTTATTTTAGAGAATGGGTGAAGGATAGCAAAATTTTCTATCTGGAGACAGTATGGGCTTTTGGAAAGAGTTTGTCTCTTACAGACAGGATTAGCATGAAATTAGGTTGATCAATTTAACATATTTTCCCAGTCTCAAAGAACACTTTATTTATTGCAGATATCCTGAGACCTATGTGGCTGGAGGAAGAAAGGTTGGTATTAGAAAGAGAGAGTGACTTGAGAGATATCTCAGTGTTAAAAGTACTTGTTGCTCTTAAGCGGATTGAGGTTCCACATGTTGACTAACTCCAGTTCCAGAGATCCACATTCTCTTCTGTCCTCCAGAAACATTGAATGCATGTCGGGCACCTGCATACGGGCAGGCAAACACAATTTCTCTTGTCCACCCTCATTCAAAGAAAAAAGATGAAACTCAAATACCCTTAAAAAATCCACTCACATACAATGTCCAAAAGACCTATAGACAGAAAATCAGAAAATGATAAATCAGGAATTAAAAGAAAAAAAAAATTGGTCACTGAATTGGATAGGTTTTCTTTTATCATGATGAAAAATGTATGAAATTACCTGTTTTTAATGGTAAAACTGCTTTGCTAAGAAGTTGCTTTAAAATCTTAATCATTAAGAGTACATAAATTATATCCCATTTTAATATATTCTCTAATTTTTATTAATATATTTTCTAATTTATTAATTAAATTATTAATTAATTAATTAGCTGATAAATTAAATTATTAATTAGATAATCTATTAATATTCTCTAATTTTTATTAATAATGAGTATACTTGTTATTTAGAAGTGGTTTTACTCTACATTAAAAGCATATTTGGCAAGCTCTATGCAACAAATAAAAATTTATTATTAAATAAGGAGTTCGGCTACCTGCTAGGCTTGGACCTAGGTCAGCTCCAATTCCTCTGATCAGATCTTAGGACTAGATTCCTAATGGAGCCTAGATAAATCCCTAGTATAGATTGCTAAGTACCTCCTCCGGGCCCTTCTTCCCTGGCCCCTAAACTGCTCTACATACCTACCCACCTAGGACTCTGGTAATTCACATCCTGCCCACCACATCTCTATTCAGTTTCTCTTGTCTATTCCCACACTCTACCGTACCAGCCTTGGACCCAGGCTGGCTCCAATTCCTCTGCCTCAGATGCCTAACCCAAAATAAGTAAATTCCTGAGCATACAGTCCACTGACTCCAGATTTGCCTGACAGAACAAGCCTCCTTTTAACCTGACCAGCCTACTATGTAATACCTACTATCTTGCACCACTAACTACCTGGACAGTCTAATAAACTGAAAGAACTGAAAGTAAATACCAATGTACTTTTCATGCCTGAACAAAAAGCAACCAAGCTATATAAACAATATAAACAGGACCAAAATTCAATTAAACAGAAACTGTTTATGTTCTCACTGGACACATAACCAAGAAAGAATATCCACATGTCCAAACAGCAGGACAAAAACACAAATGATAAGAGAAACCAATACAATATGTCCCCAGCAAAACCCAATAGTCCTAAAGAACTGCACTACAGTGAAAATCACCACAGGGAACCCAGGATGCAGAATTTAAAAGAACAATCATAGCATGATCAAAGAACTTAAAGGAAACACATACAACCTAAAGAACTTCAAGACTATAGACATAAATTTGAAATGAAAAGTTCAAGAAATACATAGCCCAAAGATATAATGAAAACAATTCTGACTAGAAAAGTGAATTCACAAAAGAGACAAAAATATTGAAGAAAACACAAGTGGAAATGAACATGGATGGAATTGAAAAACTTAATAAATACATTCAAAACAACAGGAGAAAGCCTCACAAACAGAATAAATAAAACAGAAAATAGAAGATCAAGACTGAATGACAAAGTTCAAGAACTGGACTGCTTAAGTGAAGACCATGTGACCAGAAAGTTATCAAACAAAGAAATAATAATGGCTAAGAAACAACACAAAAAATGCTCAGTGTCCTTTCTAATTAGAAAAATGCTGACAAAAACTACCTTAAGATTTCATCTTACCCTAGTCAGACTGCCTAGGACCAAGAAAATGAAAGGCACCAAATGATGGCAAGGACATAGAGAAAGGGGAATGCTCATTCATTGCTGATAAGAATGTAGTCTTGTATGACTATGAAAAGCAATGTGGAAAACTCTTTGAAACTAAAGATGAATCTACTGTATGATGCAGGTATACCAATCCTTGTCATATTTCCAAAGGACTTGTCTTACTGTATAAATACCTATTCATCCATGTTTGTTGCTACTCTCTTCAGAATAGCTAGAAATGGAAACACCTTCTATGTCTTTCAACTGACAAATGGATAAGGAAAATATGGCAAAGTTGCATAATAGAATTCTTCTCAGTAAGAAAAGATGAAATTTGCAGGTAAATGGATGGAAGTAGAGAGTATTATACTAAGTAAAGTAACACAAACACAGAAAGGCAAGTGACATGTTATCGTTCATTTGTAGACTATGCACCATTCCCTTATATGGCAGGGTATATCCTGATACAACATCAGGAGCCAGGAAAATGGAAAGAACACAAGAAGGTAAAAAGCGAGAAAGAACCTGAAAGAAAGGGACAGTAAGAAACAAGTGTTGTGGGGGAGCTGTGTTTGACAGGAAGCTGTGTTTGCAGGGATCACAGAGGGAAAGAAGGAAGGAAGAAAGAAGGAAGGAAGGAAGGAAGGAAGGAAGGAAGGAAGGAAGGAAGGAAGGAAGGGAGGGAGGAAGGGAGAGAGGGAGGGAAGCAAGAAATACAGAATAATGAGAGGCATGTGTTATAGGGGGTGGGAAGGAATAAGGGTGTTTTAAGACTAGGGATACAGGAGAGAAGCCAGAAGGCAGGAAGACATTATAGAGATGAATAAATCTTTGGTGCCTAGGGAAGCCAAAAGAGAATGTGTTACACCCAAAAGTCACTGAGAAATATAAATACACTGTCCAAACATATGTATACCTAGAAAGGAACACACTACCAAACATGAGAGACTTTCCTTTAAAGGAGAGATTGATCCAGAAGACTCCCAAAATGACACATTATTGTCAGAGCTCTTGGTTATTTCCCAGAACTGGAATTAAGACCCTATTGCTGAAAAGAGGACATTCTTTGAATACAGCACATGTAACAGTCCAATAGGAACTGACCTGGAAGCCTACTACCTGAAGTTTAGCTCTTACAGTGCTAGATGATAATATAATATACAAGCTACTAAGGAAGAAAAATCAGTCAATAGTCCAACCCACCCCTAATCGTCTAAGAAACATGATGAACAGCACAACAAACTACCTGTATTGGTGCAATACTGGCACTATTGTCTGGGGGTAACAAACAGCTATCTAATTCGACTTAAAACCCTTTCAATGGGAGTGAACATTATAATTATAATTATTATTATTATGGGTGGCATTATAATTATAGGCAAATAAGCATGACTGGAGGGTTCATAGATTCTAGAGAAAATCCTATCACTATCATGCTACTTTTGCTATATTATTAAATGTAAGCTAGGGGAAATATCCGATCACATTCACCTTTAGATGAAGAGAAACTGTCAATCAATCCACTAACACATTTGTGAATCTGTATTAGGGTATCCTAGTACCAGTACTTAAGGAAAAATATCCTTAAATCAAAGACTAGAAATGACAGCCCTCCCTATACCCAACAGCTTGTCCTCAGAGTTGATTCTAGCACCCCTACTATTATTAGGAGTAGTAAACAGCCTGTTTTGAGTTCAAAAACAGATTCTTTAAGTGTCTGGATTTGAACATTGTCCAAAGAACTTATGGACAGCAACATAAAACTCTAGGCTAGGCATAGTCCTCATTCCTCCAAAGCATTCAATTTAATGTGCTCCTCTGCTACATCTGCCCCACATCCTCCTGGTCCCACATTAACTACACACTTCTACATTTCCATAGCACAAGATGCTATGCTCCACATTCTATTCTTTGTCAAAGCCTCAAAATGAATGTTTTTGTACTTCCACATGTTCTGAAATCCTGTACTTTTCTTTCCATTACATTAAACCAATCTTGTGAGTGCAAGAAATAATATCTGTGTCTCCTTGTCAAATTTGTGACATAGAATTTTCATATGTAATAATTTTATATTGCTAGGATCTATTAGAGTTTGAAAGTTCTATAGAAAAGTGAACTATGACAATTTCGATCAATTTAATCTCTGTATTCTCCTTAGTAAATGTCACTTTTTATCACAAAACAAACAAAAAAGAGCTTACTAATAATACTTAGTAGTAAACCTTGATCTTGGGGTTGGGAAGATGGAGTAGTACTTAAGAGCGCAGAGTGTTATAGCAGAATATCCACATTTGATTATGAGCATCCACATGGCTGCTAACAACTATCAGTTGTTAGCCAAAGGAAACATTCAACATACAGACACATTGGGAAGGGAATTTTAAAAGACAGTCAGTGAACCCCGAGACCATTTTGAGCATACTAATAAAAGACTTGGCTTTTTTCTTTAAAGTATTTTTTATTGACTTTAAGAATTTCATAGAGTGTATTTTGATCATAACCCCCAAATTTTTTCTAGATCTATTCAGAATACCTCATTAACTAGATAGCTTCCTGGTGTTTTTGTTTGCTTGGTTGGTTGGTTTTATATTTCTGTTTTGCCCTAAGAGCATGGGCAATATGTGTTATTCAAATACTACTGGATGTGGAACCTACCTATGTTTGCAGTTGGCTTACCAGGGGCCATATCCTTAAATAAAACTCCTTTTGAGAGCAGACCTTTTAAGACTACATTAGAGCACCTGACTCTGCCTTCAAAGTGATCTGTGCAAATTACATGCTGTTCATATCCCCCTACTATGGGATCATCTGCAATCCCTCCCACTTCTCTAGGACTAGGCTTCCTGGTGGCCTGGGTGCCCTCCTCTCATAATCTCTACTTGTACATACAGACATTTTGAGACTGTCTAGGAGTACATGACTCCACCTCTGGGGTGAGCTGAACAAAAACTATCATGCCCATACTCCTGTTTTGGGACTATCTGCAGAATCTCCCACAGCTCCAGGGCGTAGGTTAGTAGAGACTAGCACAACCATTTCCCATCTCTTCTCCTAGGACCTTCACACTATCCATCTGGAAGCTGCTGAAATGCTCTTAACTAGCAAGGTCTGCTTTGCCCTACTGGAGATCTCCTAAGTAGCCAGGTTGGAGCCATTTAGTGCTGTAATAAAAAATCAAAAGAGAGAAACAGAAGCTTAGGTCAAACTTAGCTTTTCATACTCAATCAAAAAACTACTAAGGTATATCAATAAATACAAATGGAATCAAACTTAACAAACGAAAACTTGCGTTTCATGCATGAATACATCACAAGCAACAAAAAAGTATCACATGACAAAACCATAAAGAAAAAAATGATAAAACAAAATAGTATGTCCCCACCAAACATGACTTGTCTTATAGGAAAGTCTTAAAATAAGAACCCCCTAGAATTTTTCCAGAACACGGTTTTAAAAGAACAACCATAAAAGTGATATAAAAATTCAATTAATTTAAAGAATACAGAAACAGCTCAAAAAACTAAGGATAGGGAAAAACATTTGACTGAATTCACAAAAAGGAAATATTGAAGAAAGACTAAAACAAGGAAAGAAGCTGAAACTCAATAAGCCAATTTGAACAGAATTCTCCTTAACCAATAGAATGAATGAAATGGAAAACAAAATATCTAGATTGGACAATAAAATTGAAGAACTGGACCACTCAAGATAATAATATAAAAAAAAATCTTTTAAAACCAGAAATGGAATATGCCGTAATTGTGGAACCCCATGGAAAGATCCATAATACTACACATCATAGGCATAGAGGAAAAAAAAGAATCCTAGGTATGCAAGATCTTCAACAGAATTCTAGAAGAAAATCCCCAAACTTAAGCAAGGACATACACACAGAAGTAAAATAAGCTTATCAATTAGATAAGCTTATCAATAAGAATATCAATTAGATAGGACTAGAAAAGAAACTCACCATAGCATATCATAGTAAAAACATTAAATTTTCAAAAAAGAAAATACTGAAAGCTGCAAAAGAAAAACACATCACATATAAAGGAAAATTTATGGGAATTACAGGAAACATTTCAATGCAAATTATGAAAGCCAGAAGACTGTAGACCAAAGTATACCAAGTTTTACATGATCACAGAGGCCAACACAGAATACTTTACTCAATGACATAGGTAGACTGAAAGGATTCATGTCTCCAAACCATCCCTGAAGAAAATTCCTGAAGCAATACAAAGGACTGAAGAAAGGAATGACAATACCCAAGATGCAGCAAAAAGAAGCTAAATGAAGATATAACTGTGGAAACACAAAATTGGACAATAAATGCAGACAGAAATTAAATGATGGTAACTAACATAAAACTTTCAACAATTTTAGACATTATGAATGGATTCAATTCTCCTGTCAAAAGATACCAGTTAAGCTGTATGTATTAAAAAAGCAAACTCCATCTTTTACTTGTCTGTAAGAACTCATCTTACCTTCAAGAAGAGGCAGTATCTTAGGGTGAAAGGATGGAAAAAAATACTCCAAGCAAATAGCACTATGAATCAAGCAGATGTTGCAATCCTAATGTCTAAACAAATAGATTTCAAATTAAAACTAATCAGAACAGAGAAAGAGGGTCACTTCAGAGAGAGGGAGGATTACACAAGGATCTATGAGTATAAAGGGGAAGAAGGAGCTCAAGAGAGATGAAACCATAAAAGACAGAAATTATCAAGGGAGAAAAGGGAAAAATGGGGATATTTTAAATGGAAGGATCGTGAAGGGTTAGAGTTAGACAGGGAGAGAGAGGAGAGAATAATGCCTAGGTGATATAAAAAAAAAATTCGGGAATTGTATTAGTCCAAAATCTACCAAAAAATTACACACAATATCTCTACATAAGTCCACATGTATACCTGAATGATACATAAAAAGAAACAGTACCAGACATGGCACTTTGAGTTGTTGGCCAGGGTGGTTGAAGAGACTCTCAAAATTACACAAGCTATTCCCACAGCCTTTGATTGCCTCCCAAAATTTGAAGGTAAACTCTAGTCTTCATTGAGGAAAGACTTGCAACTTGTTACTATTGGGTAGAATGAGGCAAAAGACTGAAGATAGGCTGACTAGACTCTAAGAAATGGTTCTCTGAAAACTTAAACAAGATATACCCTTAGCCCAATTAACTGAAATAAAGAAAGAACAAATCCAGATTAACGAAATCAGAGATGAAAGGGGGAAACATCACAACAGACACTAAAAAAATCCAGAATATTATAATATTTAAAAATATATACTCTGCAAAATTTGAAAAATCTAAAAAAATAGATGAATTGATAAGTTTATGGAAACCATCAAACTTAATCTAAGAAGTAATCAAAAGCTTAAACAGAGCCACAACAAACAAGAAAATTAAAACAAAACTTACTGCCTAGAGAAAACCCAGGCCATGTTGGTTGGATTCACAGCAGAATTCCATCAGACATTCAAAAAATATCTACAAGCA
This sequence comes from Eospalax fontanierii, assembly GCA_035773235.1. Lineage (NCBI taxonomy): Eukaryota > Metazoa > Chordata > Mammalia > Rodentia > Spalacidae > Eospalax > Eospalax fontanierii. Next base: position 1,456,695 of record JAJHUQ010000048.1, on the reverse strand, counting down.
ATATTACTTATATTATCTCAGACTCCATCTTTGAAGTCATTATTACTCTATTACCCAAACCAGATAAAGACATAACAAAAGAAAGAAAACTATAGGTCCATATCCTTAAAGAACATAGATGCACAAATTGCCAACAAAATATTCATTTACAACAAAATATTCATTTACAAAATTATTCTCTTGAGCTCCTTCTTCCCCTTTATACCTATAGATCCTTGTATAATCCTCCCTCTCTCTGAAGTGACCCTCTTTCTCTGTTCTGATTAGTTTTAATTTGAAATCTATTTGTTTAGACATTAGGATTGCAACATCTGCTTGATTCATAGTGCTATTTGCTTGCAATATTTTTTTCCATCCTTTCAACCTAAGATAGTGCCTGTTCTTGAAGGTAAGATGAGTTCTTACAGACAAGTAAAAGATGGAGTTTGCTTTTTTAATACATACAGCTTAACTGGTATCTTGTGACAGGAGAATTGAATCCATTCATAATCCATTCATTATAAAATTATCTATCATCATCAAGTCAGCTCAGGGCAGAGATGCAGAGATGGTTGAATACAGGTAGCTCAGTAAATCTAATAAATCATATAAATGGACTTGAAGACAAAAATCACATGGTCATCTCAATAGATACATAAATGGCCTTTGACAAAATAAAATGTCTAAATTCCTGGAAAGAATTGGACTGAAGGAAACATACCTCTACATAATCAAAGATATATACAGCAAGGTAACAACGAACTTTCTTTTAAATGATGGAAAACTGCAAGCATAACTATTCAGGAACCAGTTAAGGCTGTCTACAATCTCCATCCCTTTGTAATACAGTACTTGAAACTCTAGAGTAATAAGACCAAAAGAAATTAAAGTGACACCTGAAAAAGAGGTCGTTATCCCTATTTGTAAATGATATATTTTACATAACAGATCTCATAAATTGCACTAGAAACCTCCTAGAAATTAACACTTTCAACAAAGTGGACAGTTGTAAAATCAAAGTATAAAAATCAGCAGCATTTTTATATAACAATAACAAGCAATCATAGAAAGAGTACATAAAAACATTCCATTCACAATAGTCTCAAAAAATATATATATAAATAAACTTGATCAAAGATATTAAAGATTTCTACAGTAGAAAATTTTAAATCTTTGAAGAGAGGGATTGAGGATATAGAAAGCTCAGGGCCTCCTGAGTTTCTGGACTGGAAGAATTAGTATGAAAATGACCAAACCATCAAAACAATCTATAGATTTAGTGCAATCCTAATAAAAAATCTATATGACATTCATTAATATATAACTTTTCATATCGTTCTTGTAATCTTTTCTTCACGTAGCATGTAAGTTTTACCTTCTTTATAAGAAATATTTATTCTACACTAATTAACACCCTAAGTAATCATAGCCATATATATATATATATATATATATATATCTTTAAAACATTTAGAGTACTATTTTTCATGTGATGTATTTAAGAAGGATAAGAAATAATTTTCTCTTTGTGAAGAATGTTCCTCAGTTTTCATGCTATCAAAATAGATAATCATTGCTACTGTATTTCTTTCACAGAAGAGAAAATTATGACTAAGCAAAGCTAAGGAAATTTTCGGTCTTTCTTGAACCAAAGATGAAGCTACTGTTAGCATTCATGTATATCTTTGTCCCAACACATGCTAATATTTTCTGCTTCAGTTCATAAAAGAATATAACATCTACTTAACAGCATGTACTTATATAGGATTTATAAACATTAAGTATTCGAATATATTCTCCATAATTTTAATTTTATAAGTATACATATTATTTTCATTGATTTGACAATGAGACAACTTATCAATTATGTTATACAATATTTTTGTAATTTATCAGATTTTACATCAAAATATGTTTTACCGAGGTTGAGAAATTTTAAAGAACATAATTTTAAAGACTAATTTACAATTTTCTTAGAGTTTATATTGTTTTGCACCTAAATTGAGAATTTTAATAACATATGTTCTGAAAAGAAAGAAACCATAATTCAGGTGCATGGATTAAAGAAAGCAGGAATAAATTAAAAGTCTGTAATGTAAGAAAAGCTTCACATAGAGGAAGTACTGTCTATGATATGCCTTAAATAATGAAATATATCTTATTGTATTATATATTTGGTGGTATGTCTTTTTTATCTTTGAAATTTTTAGTTAAAAACGTGATATTGTTGTTTTTTTTTTCAAATAGGTTTTTTTCTCTTTTAACGCCAGAGTATCATACAGAAGAGCTATAGGCTACAAAGAATTCATCTTCAAGGAAAGCAATAAGAATATCCATGTTTACTAAATTTTACTCCCAGAGGCGTTGATATAATCATTGGTTTAAAAAGTGTGTCTCAACATGTTTGCATCTACAAATTAACTAATTTACTGACTTAAATGCAGCCTAAGGAAGCAATTTTTACTTGTTAACATATTATCACCCATAATGAGAGCCTATATGAACTAATCACAATATCTACTGTCTTAAATATTATGTTTGCCAAAAACTCATGATGCAGGGCTTTTTACTCATATTCAACACATTTTTTTCCTTCAGAAATCTTATTGGTTATTCCCAGATATCATAATGATATAAATTAAGCTCATGCCTTCAAGAAATCTAAAGTATTCAGTATCCCTAAGTTTCAGACAGAAATTTAATCTGAATACTTTAAAGTTATGTGTATTTATTCCTAATATAGTACCAATAATTGTACTTGTTCTGTATTTCATGGTTTCACAATAAGAGATACGAATTTATTTCTCTATTTAACCTATTATTTTATGATATAAAATTATTTATTCAGCTTGGCAACTAATTTAGAGTTTTATTACTTAAAATGTTTTTGCTTTACTTGTATGCATTAAAATATTTGTTTTATTTTTTTATTTCACTTTAGAACTACAAAGCGTTTTCTAGAACTAAATAAAATTTTTTTTAAATTATTAACTCAGCTTACAATTTTCTTCATTTGATTTATTACTCTGGAATTTTATAGTTGACTAAATAATAATATATTCTATATTAAGACAATCAAATATTTTCTCCATTTTATTCACTAATTTGAAAAACAACTGAGGATAAAAATATTGACATCTTACCCTTTATTTTAGTATTAATTGTGGCAATTTTCTGTTATTTAATGGGTTCACGTTTAAGAGATATAAATTTACTCTATTTATACTTTATGATTTTTCTTGGTCTTTTTGTCAAGAGTAACAAATCCTACAAAAATAATGAAACAAAACATTTCTTCACTTTTCATCTAAAACTATGAGTATCATGTAGTAATGAATAAAGGAAAACCTTCTGAAATTCTAGAGCCTGTTTCTGATATTTTAATAATTTATATATTACATTTTACTTTATGATTATTTTTTATTGTATGTAGTGGAAAAGACATTTAGGATCTCATGAGACATTGTTTCACTAAATTTTTCAATTCCCAAGTAAAATGTAAAGAAACTATGAAACTGTTATATAATGTAAAATCAGCTACAATGAAAATGAAGTTTATTCACAAAAAGTGACTCAGTCATTTTACTAACAACAGACTAATCCTGTTATGTTTATGTGTTTATGGAATTTTAATTATGTCCATATTTGAGAAGATATAAGAAATGCAGATACTGACTTACATTTCAGAACCATCAAGAAATGGAAACCTGGATTTTGTTTGCCTGCCTCTTGGGAACAGCATTTGCTATGCCTGTGAGTAAAATGTCACTTTTAGACAGTTTCACAAAGTAGGAAACAAAACATACTTTTTCTGGGTAAATAATAAGTATCTTTAAATGGGTCTTTCTTTAAGAATACTTCAGGAGGTCATTAATTCAACGTTTTCCCATATACATCTTATTGCATCGGATATTATGTTCTCTATATTCATTCATGTTAAAAGTAACAAAGTTTGTCACAGTTTTGGTTGAGTAGAATCCCACCGTTTAATCTAAAGAATTTTATATTATATGTATCAAAATATCACAAAGTAGTCCATACATAATTACTTTGTCCTTTGAAAGTAAAATCAATTCTTGCTGCTTATAACAGCGCTTCTAATTCTGAATGTAGTGAAATTAAAAAGCTCTGCATTTAACAGTCATCTAGGATATTTTGATGGGATGCTAGAATTAAAATTTTAGAGAGTAGCATTTATTCATAATGAATCACCTCCCCAATCTCAGAAATAGTATCATTTTGCTGCAGCTAAAGAATAAGTAACCTGCTATTTTCAAATATATATTGATAACATCCAAATTTACCCAATTTCTGGAAGTGTAGTCAACCTTAGGTATATGATGACAGAAACCTGAGGTGACATGCCAACAATGTGTTTTGGTGTCATAAAAAGCAGCTAAAAAAAAACAGAAACCAGTAAGTTTGTTTACCTGCCTTTTCCCTTTTCTCTCATTCACAAGATCAAGAGTTTGTATTTTCTGTTCTGTGTTCCTAAAATCTTGTATTGTGGTGAATCCTAGTTCTCTGGGGGACAATTACATTACAAATTCAGTTCTTTTACACTATACAAATCAATAGTCTACTCTCAAAGAGCTTATATAGGATAGAATATGAAAGATAATTACCTGACTGATATACATTACATTCAGGCAAGAATTAATAAATTCTTTTAGAAAGCATGAATTTTTTTTAAAAATGGAATGGAACTGATGAAGTCTGTTACAGAGGATAAAAATTTGCCCTGATGATCTTTCCAGTGTCTCCAAAGTCAGCCAGAATTCCACAAGGCACAAATATGATATGATCTCCATATTTAAAAGCACAGATAAACCTTTGTTTATATAATTACTCAAGTGCCTTTTTATTTGGAATCTTTAATTTTCTTCTTAAAACAGAAATAGAATGAAAACATAATATGTAGTGGCCTTAAAGTTCATAAACCATCTCTTTTGGGAAAGTATTAAGTTCAGCTCCACCCTTCCACACTGGTCTACCAGAAAAGGCTTTAAAATTATTTGCATTTTATTACACTCATCTTCTTTTCACATTTAACAATAACATTCATATGTTTGTTCTATTTATTAGTGTTAATATGTGATTTATTTACTTTGTATGCCAATTACTATGAATTGCTTGGATAGTCACTTAATAAGTTTAAATATAAAGAGATCTTTTGTGAAACAAATCTTTTTTCCTTGCTATTTGAAAATTACATAACAAACATCTCTTGTTCAATAGTAAGAGTGTTTCATTCAGATTTGACAACATGGCTTCCAGAATTTAACCAAATATCATTACAGAATAAATTTATTCTAGTTTCTGCTTCCTGGCCTCCCACTATCACATTATGATTCCTAGAAAAGTAATATAGCTGTTTTGAACCTATTTGAATTAAAAATATTTCTTATACATACTATACATGTTTAAGCTAAACATACACTTAATGTATACTATCTTCCATTGGCATTTTGTTGCTGTTTTGTTTGTGTGTTTTTTTTTTTTTCGTTTGAGGAGAGGGTGTTTGGGATTGATTTGTTTTGTTTTACTGAGATAAGGTCTCCCTGTAGCTTCGACTGGCCTGGAATTTGCTATGTAGGTCAGGCTGGCTTCTATCTCATAGAGATCTACCTCACTTTGCCTCCATAATGCCAGGTCTTACTATATAGCTTTTACAAAGTAAATTCACTTTCCCTTAATGTAACAAATTACTTATTGACTTAATTTCTTCCTTTCTTTTCCTCTCTTTTTCTATGTCCTTCTCCTTCCTTTTCTCTTTCTATTTTCCTGCACTTCTTTTTATAAAAGCTACCACCGCAACCTGGGAACCATGGTTATATCAACTTCAGCAATGAGGTAATTTTTGTATTTATTAATTGTAACCAATGTTGAGTTTAAAACCCCTTGAGTTCCAAAAAGAGCAATGTATTCTTTATTCAGTATGTTTCTTAAGTGGTTAAATTTTTTCATTTGCTATGACTACCTTTAAGTTTTCAAATATAGTTTCAAACATAGTTTTACCGTCACGTCTAGCCACTGTTTAGTTTAGTTACAAATTTTATTGTGATGACACTACCCTGTGAGATTTCAAGGTGGGGCAGAAAAAAACCTCAGACTGCACAACACTTCACTTTTCTAAAATATCAGAACTTGATATGATAACAAATCATTTTTCCCTGGAACATTGCTTATTCCAATATATGCATAGTCTACTTGTGTCTTTCATTGGTACTATTAAATGATTAATGAAAATTGTGTAGGAATTCTAGAAATTAATTTTTTCATTAATCTCATATTAAATACATGACCTAGAGAAAATGATTTTCTTTCTCTGGAGCTCTACTTTTTCCATTTTAACAGAAAAGTAATAATATACCTTGAGCAATATATGTTTAAGAACAGGTCAAAACCTACCATAAATAAATACTATTGTTTTATTTAAGAATACTTCAGGAGGTCATTAATACAATACTACTTATTGCACTGTTTAAATGTTTTACTAATAGATGAAGGAGCCTTAGATAAATTAAGTAAATAATATTCAGAAAGGATACAAATGTGTTTTTCTCAAATGTTTAAGAATTTGAAAAAAATTTTTAATTAAACAGGAATAATTAACATATTTAACTATAAAATTTTGTATTTTTTGTACTTTCCTCTTTTCATTATACTGTCAAAGATCATTAATCTAAAAAATGGTATTAATTTATTTGTTTTGCTTGCTTTTGCTTTTGTGATACAAAGCAAACACTATGGAAGTACAAAAAAGATTTACTACTTTTATAACTGCATTCAAGTTAATGTGCTCTTTTGTTCATGATATTACTTATAGTTAGGATCTCGACACTTGCTTCATATCCTGTGAGAGGATATACAACTTGTATATGATAGAAATAATACCATAGTGAATAAAAAAGCAAATGATACATGTTTATCATTCTTCCTATGCAGGAATCATATTCTTAAGCTAATTATTCTCACAACTGAATTACAGAACCTAAATTTCAAAGTACATTTAGTAGTTTAGTATTTGGTTTACATAAAACTAAATTAAATCAGGTATATCCTAATGTCTTTTTCTTTTAAGGTTCTAACTCCTCTGAAATGGTACCAGAGCATGATAAGGCAACCGGTAAGTAGATGGTTTATTTCTGGTAATAGGCATAAATATGAATGTCCTGATTAAAATCACTTGTGCCCCATCTAAAACAGAAAAAAAATTCAAGTTGTAAAATGTCATATCTGTGTACATTGTAGAAATTCTTGGAAAGGAAAAAGTGACTAAAATATACATGTAGTCATACTAACAAACTCTGCTGCTGCTTCTCTCATTTGAAGTCAATTGAGCCAATGGTAAACCTGATTCTTTGTTTCTCACCAGTATCCTTCCTATCGTTACGAACCCATGGGTGGATGGTTGCACCACCAAATGATCCCTGTGCTGTCTCAACAGCATCCTCCGAGTCACACCCTTCTACCTCATCACCACATCCCAGTGGTGCCAGCTCAACAGCCAGTGATCCCCCAGCAACCAATGATGCCAGTTCCTGGTCACCACTCCATGACTCCAACCCAACACCACCAGCCAAACCTCCCTCCATCTGCCCAGCAGCCCTTCCAGCCCCAGCCCATTCAGAACCAGTCACCTCTGCACCCCATGCATCCCCAGGCACCACAGCCACCTCTGCCTCCACTATTCCCCATGCAGTCCCTGTCCCCGGTTATTCCTGATCTGCCTCCGGAAGCTTGGCCGGCGACAGACAAGACCAAGGGGGAAGAAGTGGTGAGTATACCTTGAAGCCATTAGAAAATAAATCACAGGTAACTGGTATATCAGAATTCCTCAAAGTTCTAAGTGTACAAATAATCTAGGGTCTACATGTTCACATTACAAGTCATTGATTCTATTAATTCCAGTTGGGTTTCATAATTTCAGTTTGTAAAATAATATATGCATATATTTATTTATGGCAGGTTTTGACTTGTAATTATCTTAAATTCCATTCAAAATGGAATAAATTAATGACATGAATTCGTTTTTAAAGCAAAATTATAAATATAATTATTTTTGAAAATGGTTTGATGACTGCACTGAAAAAGAAAACATCATAATTGTGACAGTAAAAGGTATATGTGTGAACTGTGTAAAAAAAATATTTAGGAAAGATACTTGAAGATCTGCAGATATATTACCTGTTCAAATTTTATTTAAAACATGGAAGTAGGTAAACCAGACAGAGTTTTAGATTTTTCATTGCTTTGGTTTTTGGATTAAATTTTTGAGAATAATTTTTTATCAGTTTGCTTACATTGAAATTGTTTGGAAAAAAAATTAAGACATTTCAGTTTATCAATCTATCCATGTACCTGCTTGTATATAAGTTTAAGTAATTTCAAAATTTACAAATACTATTGATGATTTTATTAAGAAGCAGTCAAGGATGAAGTGGAAAACATATTTTCCACTTTTAATTATTTTACATGTTGTAAAAAATCATTCTTGGTTACTTCTAGAAGATATGTATTTTTTAAAGCCTTCTTCTCTCCTTCTTTCAGTGCTGGGGATTAAATCAAGGTTTCAGTGTAGGCAAATACTACACCTCCAGCAGTAACTAAAAAACAGCTACTCAGTTCTAGTTTTGACCTTGTCTGCAAAAAAAGAATTACAATTATTTCAAATGTTTGGGTGTTTGAATTTGTATTTTTTATATGTGGAAAAGTAATTAAAATATATTTCACAGCTTTGTTCAACAAGAAATGTCATAGTTTCCCTATCATCAATTATATTATGTTCATATAGAACTTTAAACTTCTAACATGTTTATGAGAAACATGGAGAAAAAAATGTCAAAAAAATTCAATATGTGAATTTAGGATGTGGTCAAAACCCTAATTTGGTTTTACCATTTACAAAGAGAAAACATCTATACCATTATTAATCATTAAGCCACGACCAGTATGTTGGCATACTGTTAAAAATCACTGATACAAAAATGACTATGGGTTGATATTATAAACTTTAAAATGTCTATATCTAAAAACCAACGTAGATATAAACACTTTTAGGGTACTTTACTTAAAATTCAAGGCGTTATCTAAAAACTGAGATATAGGAAGTATTGATTAAAGGTTAGTTATTTGTTATTATTACATGAATAGATTTTAAATATCCTGAAGAAAGGTTACTTTCACGAGTATTTTGTTTCTGATTACCATTAGAACATATATAGATTTGCATGGAAATTTTATAATTTACCTTAGTTGTTTCTTTCTTATCTTCAGGATTGAAAAAAAATGGGAAAATAAAAGAACTGGATATTTCAAATATTTTCAGGAATGAAATAAAAACAAAGTGATTTATGCCTATCAACTTAGTAGTGAATACTGTAAAAACAAGTGAAAATCAATAAAATTATTTTAAAAGTTTCATGTATAAAGTTAATTTTTCATCACCTGAAAAATATAGTATGTATGACATATTAATTAAATATTTTATAATAACATGTTACACTTGATGCAACTAATAGATAAAAACCTACTGCATATTAAATATTAGAACTCAAAATCACACCATAATGAAGGAATAACATGTATTTGTAAATATTTATTGATTATATCTATAACACATTTGGAATAAAGTAAAATGATATGGTTACAAAACTATATAACACTTGAAGTTAAGCTACCATGGTAATATAACTCAATATACCTTATTAATACCTCCCTAAAATAGTATCGTATTTCATGTCTGCTTTTATTTGCTCTTTGATAAGTGTTCAATGAATATGACATTACTGAAGTGTAAGCCTATTACTAGATTATCACTAAAATGCCTAGAAAGATAAATATAATAATGTTTCTGATTATATTTAGAGTGAGGAACTAGAAATTTTATGTGTTGAACCAATGTAAAATTCTGACAAAAATTATATTATTGAGCCAGAGAGATGGCTCCGCAGTTAGGGGAATTAGGGACTCTTGCATAGGACCTGAGTTTAGTTCCCAGTGCCCAGAAGGCAGCTAACAATTGTCTATAACTTTAGTTCCACAACCTCTGACAATCTCTTCTGGCCTTTTTAGGCATTTAAGCATGGAAACATTTATATACATGAAGAGAAAACTCTCAGACACACAAAATAAAAATGAATACATTTTTAAAATCATGTTTTAGAAGGAAACTTATAAGAAAGTGTGCTAAAAGAGATATCAGATATGTAGTATGAATCTGGTCTTAAGATCAAAAATATACATGAAAACATTAAAATTATACAAAGTATACATAATTGCAGATGAGAAAAAAAAACAAGAAAATGTAAAAAACATTGAGCCTTTCAACAATAAGAAATTTATAACTAGAAACTCTGGTCAGTCAGATCCTGCCCTACTGATTCCAATTCCTCTAACTCAGATTACTGGACTAGGTTCCTAACTCAGACAAGTTAAACCCCCTAGCATATATTATGCCTACTGAAGTCATCCCCAACCAAATGTTCCCTGGATCCCAATCTGCAGAACAGACCTGCCAGCTGATATTCCATTCCTCTTACCCACTCCCCACACTGTCCTCTACTAGCCACAGCCAGCTCCAGTTTCTCAACCTTTGATCTCAATACTAGCTTGTAAAACAGATTAGGTAAACTCCCCAACAAAGTCTATTGGTTCCTTAGCTGTCTGAGACAGGCCAGGCCTCCTACTAATTGGACAAGCCTACCTACTTTTCTGTTCTACCTACTACCTAGACAGTCTAATAACCTGAAAGAACTGAAATCAAATACCAATGTACTTTCAAACCTGAACAAAAAGCAATCAAGCTACATAAACAATATAAACAGGACCAAAATTCAATTAAACAGAAACAGAATAGAAGTTCTCACTGGACACATAACCAAGAAAGAACATCCACGTGCCCAAACAGCAGGACAAAAACACAAATGATAAGAGAAACCAATACAATATGTCCCCAGCAAACCCCATTAGTCCTAAAGAACTGCACTACAGTGAGAATCACCACCACAGGGAACCCAAGATGCAGAATTTAAAAGAACAATCATAACATGATCAAAGAACTTAAAGGAAACACACACAATCTAAGGAACTCCAAGACTACAGACATAAACTTGAAATGGAAAGTTCAAGAAATATGTAGCCTAAAGACATAACAAAAACAATTCATGACTTGAAAAGGGAATTTACAAAAGAGAAGAAGTAAGGAAACAGAAGCATATATTAATAAGGTATTGAAAAGTCAATTAGCCAATTAGAAACAACAGCAGAAATTCTCATAAGCAGAATGAATGAAACCGAAAACAGAATATCAAGACTGAATGGCAAAGTTCAAGAGCTGGAGTGCTTAAGCAAAGACTATATGAAATTAAAAACAACAACACAGGAATGGAAAAACATGGGAAATGTGGGACAACATGAAAAGTCCGAATCTATGAATTATAGGCATACAGGAAGGAGAAAAATCTCAGGCCAGTGACACTGAACACATCATAACAGAATTATGAAAACATATAATTTCTGCATGCATTTGAAAAAAAAAGGGCAGCAGATCAAAGAACACCTATCTAGCCTCACAAAACTATTTATAGTAACAATGTGACTGGTTTACAGGACAAAACACAGTTGTCTATAAACACAGATCCACATACAGCTTTCTTATGTAATCTAAACACAAGGGATACCACTTCAGAAACTGTATTATTAGATATGCCTATGGCTTTGCCATCATAGCAATACTTTGCTGGTTTGTGACTTTGTATGTATGCCAAGTATGGTTTTACCACAGTACAATAATACAGTGACAGCCAACAAAACATGAGTAGCTGTGTGTACACATAAATCTACATCCTCAAGTCAATTCCATTAACATCCTTGCTTTTATGCCAATACCACGCTGTTGTTAATACTTTACAAATTAGTTATTTTATGTATGTGAGTGTATTGTCTGCATGTGTATGAGCACATGCATGTCATGCAATGCCATTAGACATTAGCTGCCATATGGGTTCTAGAAATCAGATGTGGGTCCTCTGCAAGAACAGCCAGTGCTCTGCACCACTGAGTCATCTCTTTAGTCCACTGTTTTAGGTTATCTTTGTAATTTGTTTGGCTATCCTGTGTTTCGTGTTTGTGTGTTTGTATGTGTGTCTATGTGTGTGTGTGTGAGTGTCCATATGAAAGCTCAGATTATTTTTTTTCAAAGCTGTAAGATATATTATATGAAATACACAAAAATGCAATAAAATATGCAATGAAGAAAATAAAAGTCCCGGAGAATCTGCAAGTGCAGGATATATACCTCAATATAATATAGACAATGTACAACATATCCACAGCCAACACCAAACTGATTGGAAGAAAAAAATCAGTTAGCATTCCACTAAAATCAGAAATAAATCAAGGATGTCCAGTAGCACCATTACTATCTAGAATTTAAATGAAGACTGCATCGGTGGATTACTTTTGGAAGGATAGCTATTTTCACAATATTAATTCTGTCTTTCTCTCAGCATGGGAAGACTTTATGTTTGATGATAGTTTCTTTAATTTTTTTCTTTAAGTTGTTATAAAAGTCTTTGTTTCTTGCTAACTTTTTATAGTTTTATGAATTACATCATCTAGAATTGAGGATATTTTACTTCTTTTCCAATTTTTATCACCCTTGGTCTTACTGCTGTAGCTCAAACTTCAAGTACTATATTAGACAGTAATGCTGCATAACACCATTATTATGCACACAAGAGTGCATAACATATCCTAGACCATGACTTCGAGATGGATATTAGCTGCCATGTCAGTACTGGAAACAGAATTTGGGTCTTTTGGAAGACCAGCCAATAGTCTTAACTCCATCTCTCCAGCCTCTATAATAATCTTCGTCTTTATTTGTTCTCAGACAGGGTCTTGCTGTAGGCCTACCTGACCTAGAAATTGCTGTATAGACCATGCTAGTCTCAATGCCTCTAGCTCATGAATGCTAAGATTAAAGGCCACTCTGCTCAGTCATAGTAATCTTGAAAATGCAATTCAATTTCAATACATACAATTTTACCTTCAATATTTTGAATATTTGGTCAACTGAGCTTTATGGTCAAATGCTTAATTCTATTAAAAATTCTATTTTTTGCAAATATGTGACTCTTCTGTTTCATTATGGTGATATGTAATTTTCATTTACTAGAGACATTTGTATTTGTGTGCATGTGTGTGACAATACACATTTACTTTTGCATTTGTGCACACAGAGGCCCCAAGAGATCAATCCTGGGTATTGTTGTTGGGAAGGCTCCATTAGGAGTCATCCACATTGTCTTTTAAGAAAGAGTTTCTCATTAACCAAGTAAGCTACATTAGTTAGCAGAAAGTCCAAGGAATACTCCTGTCTCTGTCTCATTTGGGCTGAGAATATAAGAATGAACTACCACATGTTTTGTGTGTGTGTGTGTGTGTGTGTGTGTGTGTGTGCACGTTTTCCAGGGATCCATATGTCTCCTATGAAAGTGTATTTCAATTTAATTTTCAAATTCAAAGTTCTATACTTTATATAATATAATCAATAAAAACTAAGTCATTTTTTGTATATAGATAAATTCAGTTAAGTTTAATTTATATTGATCTTGGAAAATGAAGTCAGCCTTAATGAACTTAAAATAAGGTTAGGTAACATAAATCAGAATTGAAAATAAATCAGCTTTGAAAAAAAATGAAAAATACATTTATAGTATACTATAATCTTTGGTTTTTGGGTAGATGTTTTGCACTTTTTGTTTGAAAAAATAAAAGTGTTCCTGACTCTATGATCTTTAAATCAGGATTTGCAAGAAAATGAAAATGAAGGAATATCAGCATTTAAAACACCCAGAATCAGGTAGTATGTTGTATTAGTTATTTATATATATTGTGTGTATAATGCATGTACACACATGTGCAGTGGGAGACAAGTGGAGATCAGACGACAAATCCATGGAGCTGGTTCTCTCCTTCAACTTTAGAGAGGTTCCATGAATCTGCCTTCTCCTGCAGACAGACTTGCATGGCAAGTACTTTTCTTGCTGAGCCATCTCTCATGCTGTTGGCACTTTTTTCATAACCAAAAATTGCAAGAATTTCCATCTTAAATTATTGCTCAGTACTGTTAATAAACTTCAGCATTGTAAATGATCCCAAACTAACTCAACTAACTAACTAACTAACTAACTAACTAACTAACAACTAACTAACTAACTATATGACTTTGGTTTTTTAAATCTTTGAAGACAGAATATTTTAAATTGTGTTAAACAAGCTTTATAATGCGATGATTAAGATAGTCATAGGGGGAATATACATTCTCATTGGAATTTACATAACTTTATAGTTCTTAAAGTTACTTAGAAGATTCTTTTGAAGAAAAAATTATAAAATGAAAATATAGGCCATATATTTAAAAACCCAAGGTAGAATATAGTCATGTCATTATTATAAAGTGAGAACATCTCCTAAATTTTCTTATGAAGTAAAGTCTTCATAGACACTGTTAAGTTTTACTAATGATAAATTTTAATATCATTATTTCCCTATGCAAACCACACTGAAAAGCAAAAAGCAAAGAACCTGAAAGTAATCTGACTTAAAATAATTAATCCACTAAAATATGCATTTGTCAAAACAGTTGCCATTCCAACTCACTTTCTCATTAAAACAAAACTCTAAATGATAAGTACTAATTAAGACTACATAACGTTTCCTATAAATATTTTCAATTTACTTTCTATAATTAAAAAATATATTTTGCCAGCAATTATTTGCATAAGCTTCAACTAAATCAGGCTGAAATATTTATTGACATGAAAAGTAAGCATACATATTTTATAAGCCAATAACTTTTAAAACTATGATGTAAAAAATTAAAAATTTTTGATTTCCTTACACAGTAATATATTGAGACTTCTATAATATGCATGATTACAGACAGGTACGCATAAAGTACATATAGTCATTAATTCTGAAGTACAATAAATAAGCCTAGATAGAAAGTCTATAAAAATTAAACAGTGGAAAATCCTTTAAACATTAGACAATTTTAAAAAACGTTTATGTACAATGCTAAGTAAACTGTTTTTATTTATACATATAAAATTTTAACAGTAGCATTTAAAATTACAGAACTCCTTAATGGCAAGTAAGTCTTGAAAAAATAACAACATTCCGTTCACAAATATTTTCAAGCAATAAATATATACTTATAAATAGTTTGAGTCTGTATCAAGATTAGAAACAAACATCACCAACCTGCAATTTATTCTTTACATACAACCCATTATCTTTGTGTCTTGGCTGTTAAATTTTATGGTCACAAATATAGCATCATGGTTTCAAAACAAAGGAAAAAACATAAAGTACTAAAAGTTTTTCCCATCTCATGTTCACATTAGAAAATGATGGTCAAAAATGGCAAATTTGTTAAACATCTTACAAAGAAGTATTCCATCATGATAATATCTATGTCAGGAAGAAAATTCAGAAAGCCGAACACACAGGTAAAAATTAATCCATCAGTCCAGAAATGCAAAGATATAAAAAGTGGTGCCTTTAATTCAGTAGTTTTTTAATGAGCATGCTTTCCTAGGGAATTAAGAGTGTTCTTACGTGACTGTTTTGAAAAAATAGTGGTATATTCTAAGGGAATGTTTGCATATAAATTCCAGTGTTATGTGGTGTATTCTCATTTTCTCACTCCTACCTCCTCTCTTTTTCATTTCTCTTTTTCCTTTGTAATGGGGACTGAACCTAAGGCTTTGCATGTGCTAACAAAATACTCTACTATTGAAAACTTGGTTCTGTTAATCTGTTAATACTTTTTACCACCCCCATCATTTTTGTTAGCCAGTACTCAACTATAACCTTGGAGAGTCTAGGGGAAAATAATAGCTTTTCTTTAAAGAAGAACATATTATGGGAACAGGTTTAAATATATAATTAAATAATATGTTATTACATAACAGTATATAATGATTACGCAATAATGCTTATGAGCTGGGTTTAAAATTTATGATTTATTTTAATTTTGCAGTTTAATTGGTTGGGGCCAGATAAGAAGAGGAGTGACCATCAAGCCAGCAGTAGATGATGAATGAAGAATCTCTTAAATAATGTCATTGGTTGAAGCAAAAATTTTTCTTGACAGTGCTAAAGAGATTTTTTAAAGCAGAACTTCAAAATTCAGCTCACAGCTCATAGTTTAGTAAAAGCTGTCAGGTTATTTTCATTTTTGTTAGAAACATTGATGTTTCAGTTTAAAGGTGATAACAGTTTTTAAAATGATTTGTTCATGTATCTTTGAAATGAAACTGGCTGTTTCAACAGCTTTTGCTGTAAACCATTAGACTTAAAGTTTTAAATAAAATTTTTCTGGATTCATCTTTGTGCTTTGCAGAGCTGTTTGAGGGCTTCATATTTAAGATAAAAACAAAATGAATTGGTCTAAATGATTTACTCTTTTAAACTGAGCATGGTGTTAAATGCATTTGATTCTGATACATTTGCTGGGTTAGGCAAAAATAGGGATTAAAGAGATAAAGATTAGCCTGGTTGCAACACGTTCCAGGATATCTGGAGCTTCATGGAGACATGTCTCAATGAAAAACAAACCTAACAGACTATCTTCTTGAGACATCATGTAAATAGACAATTTTTTCTTTAACTCTTATTCCTAGGAATTCAAGACAGTTCTTACCATGCTATTGAATGCCCAGTATTTAATATGTCTCATTGTTTACTCCTAAAAGCCAATGATTTTTGGAAATACTGTCGTAGAAAAGAGAAGTAAGTGAGAGATATGTTCAAGTCTTGTTTTTAATGTTTTGTTTAAACAAAAATAGAACCAGCCATTAAAGGCCTTGTGACCAAGCATGACGACATGAATTAAATTCCTGGACCCCACATAGTAGGAGAGGGCCAACTCCCACATCTCTCTGAATTCTGTATGTGCACCATTACATACTCTCTTCCCTTGTAGACACATGTACACAAAATAAATTTAAAAGATAATTAAAAATTTTTAAATATTCTTAAAATGTATACTAATAGTGTTTTTCTTAAATAATTATAATTTTTAATCACTTGTAATCACTAACAGTTTAGAAAAACTACAAGATAGAATATCTGTAACTATAGAAGTTCCAAAAGTCTGATGCTTGCATTATAAGTAAATTATGTTTATTGATTCAGTTTTACTGAAAACAAATATTTAATAATTGTTAATTCCCTTGGCTGACTTGTTGATTAACCTGTAGTACACAGTAAGTTATGATTTAAAAACTGGTATCAAAGGGATGGAGAGATGGCTCAGTGGTTAAAAGCATTGACTACTCTTACAGAGGACCTGGATTTGATTCCCAGCCCCCACATGGTGGGTAACAACCATCCATAACTCCATTTCCAGTGAATCCAGTGTCCTTTCCTCACTTCTGCAGGCACTGCACAAACATGAGTGCATTTACACACATGCAAGCAAGACACTCAGATACACAAAATTAAATAATACATTATTTAAATAAAAAAGTTCAAGAAAATGACAGATTTAAAGAATTTTGTACTGCTAAGATTTTTAGAGGGAAAAATTAAAAATATTAGTATTTAGAGTTCAGGGGCATAGGTTTCACATACTTCTTTAAGAAAAAAGTTGTATTTTCTTCCTGAAGCATTAAAACAAGTGTGCGTCTGATTCAGTATCTTCACAACTATGAGTCCCTCCATATAGCTGTTTCATAATGTATACATCAAAACAGTAACATAGATAAGTGTTATAAATCTTATAAATCATATAAAAAATCTAGAATTGTATCCCTGATATTACCACCATTAAGCATACTTAGTATTTCCTGTGTTTCGCATTGATCTATGTTTCTGGAGTCTAATTTGTCCAGAAAACCCAGTAAGTTTGGGTTTGTTAGTTTTCTTGTACTTTGAGTTGAGAGGCATAAAAAATGAAATTTGTCTTATTTACCTACCAGTAAGTAACAACTGATAGGTGTTACCTAACAATCTCCATTGGCTATCTACTACTGCCAGTTATTGAATGCTATGATTTATTTATGCTTGTGAGATAACTATTTGTACTGAAAAAGAGTTTTCCATTCCTTCTCCCTGGCATCATATGTTATTGAGAGTTTTCTCTCATTTTGAAGGTAGTACCCTTCAGCCCTCACACCCTTTCCCTTTTCTCTTTTGACAGTTTCTTTGTGTAGACCATCCTAGCTTTGAACTTATAGATGTCTGCCTCCACCACAAACTTATTTTCTCTTTGAAATTTTCAGTCTTTGCTTTATAGGCTTAGCTAAATTTGGCAACCTGTCTGTGATAAACATCAGGATAAATATTGCTTTGGCAGGCTGGAGACATAGCTGAGAGGTTAAGAACCATTGTTTTTGTATAGTATCTAGGTTCAATTCCTAGAACTCATGTGGTAGCTAACAAACAACCATAAACTCCAGTTCCAGGTGATCCACCACCCTCTTGTAGTTTCTGCAGGTATTGTATGACAGGTGTACCTACGTACAGGCAAGGAAACATACACAAAATTAAAAAAACAGAAAATGAAAATAATGTTTTGTGCTAGTATTTGCTTTTATGATAATTACACCTAGATAATATTGATTAAAAGCTACTGGACATCTTGTCAGTTTTTGGTCTTTAGCAATAATTTTTAAACTATAGCCTTTGGAACTTAAAATTTTCTCATTTTTGCCTTATTTGGGGACAGAATCACATTCTGTAACCCAGGGCCACCATACTTTTCTTAACTGGTAATCATCCGAGTTTTGCTGGCATTTTGGGTGTAAGTCTACCTGCCTGGCTTATGACTTTTTACTTATATAGAGCCTGACCTAGCTATAAATAGTAAATTGCCCTCCATATTCAGTCCTATTAGTCTTCAACATAACTTTTTTTTTTGTACTTCACTCTATGGCGTAAACTCAGAATTCTTCATCCAGTCTTAACATTCAATTATAGATACACAAGCACCAAAAATGCTTTTTTTTAAGTTTTTTTTTTTTTTTATGTGTATGAGTATATTGCTTACATGCAAAGTGTAACATGTCTTGCAATGCCCACAGAGGTCAGAAGATAGCATCGCATTCTCTAGAACTGAAGTCATGGACAGTTAGTCACCATATGGGTGCTGGATTTGAACCCTCGTTGTCCGTAAGAAGACTCAGTCTTCTGAACTGTTGAGCTATCTTTCCAGCCCCCAACATAGTTTTTATATAAGAACTTTAGTCAATGGATTTATAGAATAGTTGCCTTTCTTCTTGCAGCAACAAGACAAAGTAATTCAAGGGAGTTTATTCTACTTGTTAATATAGTCCATCATGGAAGGAAACTTAGGGCATCAGGAACTTGAAGTAGCCAGACAGAGCCGATCAAATGGAAGTCAGAAAGCAGACAGTAATGCATCAGAAAGTAGACAGTAATGAATAAATGCTGCTCAGTTCTTTTTCCACGTGTACAAACCATAGCCATGCAAATGCCCACAGTAATCAATATAATCCCACACTGGCATTCCCCAATCACTGTTTCCTAAGTGATACTGGATTTGGTCAAGTTGGCATCACTCAGTAGCTAAGTATATGTGAAAATAAACACAAAAATTCATTTTTTGATGACTTTATTGCTCAGCGTTAACAATAGATCTGCTAAACATGGTAACATGTCTTGTAACCTACCTAATTTACAAGTTATACCTCTTACTAAACAACTTTACAATGTAATGGGTTGGTGTTTTTTTTTTTTAGACTCACATAACATGGCTCAGCAGAGAGCAATTGCTATAGAATATGAATACTTCAGTTTGGATCCTCAGTACCTATTAAAAAGCCAGGTATTTCATGTCTATAACCCTAGCACTGGTGAGACGTACAGTAGGAGAAAACTAGCATTACTGGGGACTGCTAGTTCCAACCTAGTGAGAGATAGTGGTAGTAGAGAAGAATTGATGAACTCAAGATTCAGTAACAGACTGTCTCAAGAGAATAAGGCAATAAAGCAAACTACACTTCTTCCCCTGCCCTCGGTGTATACATCAGCACACCACACCCACCTAAAAGTTTTTATTCTGATTGGTTTACTTTGAATAGAGACTATAGAAATACAGAAGTCTTGACTATTCATTGAAGGAACAGTTCAAGAATAATACTGAAATAAGGCTGGAATATCAACAGATAAAATGGGAAAGTACAGTGACACTAAACAAATCAATGCATGAAAATGGAGGCAAGGCAGAAATCAAAATGAAAACAGCTTACTATATTCCATAGAATTCATTGAAGGCAGTCCTAAGTGCATCAGAAAACTTGAGACCTTATATCAAGCTGTGATCCATAAATCATAAATGGAATGCTTTCAAACTGCCTTATATGTTTGTACAAGCTACTGTTTTCAACCTTAATAAGCTTTAAAAAATATATTTTATGTTTGAGTGTTTCGACATGTATGTACGAGCATCTTGTGCCATGCCTGCATAGATCAGTCAAATCCTCTATGACTGGAAATATGGATGGTTGTTAGCCACCATGTGGGTATTTGGGAACCAAATCCAGATCCTCTATGAAGGCAGTCAGTGCTTTTAACTACTGAACCCTTTCTCTAGTCCTAGAAAACCATAAGAAAGTGCTTACATAAGTGACTGTTGAGTCCTCAAGATCAACAATCACCAAAACTCTAGGACTATCACAGAAGTGTAAAGGATATGAATTTGAAGATGTAGAGAAGAACTGTGAAATACAATGTTATCATGTCATTACCATTGCATTCATGAAATCACAGCAGCCCTGCTTACCTGAAGATCAAGCCAGCCAATATTCCTGCATGAACTAAGGTGGAACTTATGTGGTGCCATGGAAGTTGATGACTCCTGAACAAAGATGATACATTTTTCTTTAGGGATGTGACTGCTGGGAGGTTGACCTTGCACCAATAGATGACCCCACTCAGTGCTCATGCAGGCAGCAATAACTGAACTCAGTGAGCTTCACAAGAGCACATAGAGTATGAGTCAGAAACGTTAGAGAGTATGGGGAGATAGGTTGGGGTCTGAGGGGCAAGTACTAATGGATATGATCCTGATACATTGTATACATGCGTGAAATTGTAAAAGAACAAAATTATATTAAAAAGGACAAGACAAATAATAGAGATCATCATACTAACAGAAGAATTTAATGAATAATAGAATTCATATTAAATACAATAAAAAGTTATAGTCAATGAAAAAAATTGGTATTTCCATGACAATTGTTATATAAGGTAAAGAAATAATGGTAGTATTGTGTATATACTAAGATATTAGTTACTAAGTAAATACATAGAACAGAAAAAAAGAGTAAACTCCTGTTTGGCATAGGATGTTGGAGAAAAATATAAAAGCAAATAAAAAAACTAAGTATGTCTGTAAACCTTAGGGGAGAACCTGCTACTGCTATTCAGCTAAAAGGACATGGTATTAAAACAACACTTACTGATTTATTCTTAAACACATATATTAGTACAGTTTTCAGTCTTCTTCACAGGATCTCTTTACAATAAAAGAAAACACAGAGAGCCACACTAGTCAACATGCAGAGATAGACTAGTGGTCAATGTTACATCTTTATCACAACCTATCCCAAAAGGGGACCTAATAGGAAGGCAAAAATAATTGTAAGAGTCAAAAGTGATGGATACAAAGAAACACTGTTTTCCAGACAAAATGTTAAACATATGAACCCACAGTCATTATAACAAATTGCACAAGACCTGTGTAAGCCTGTGTCAGACAAATCCAGCATGTAGCGGGGGTGGGTTGGCTAATATTCTCAGCCCTTGTTGAGGAGCTATTGGCAAACTGATGGCCTCTAGGGCAGGAAGAGTCACTTCTCTTTAAGGGCTTAACCACTGGTAAGTTGACCGTAGGCCACTGAATGGGCTCATACCAAAGAGTATATGGGCAATAGAAATTGAACTCAATCAGTTAAAAAAAAAATAGAAACCAAAGTTGGGCAAGTATGGAAGGGTGAGGTGGGTCTGAAAGGAGTTTGGGGAGGGAAGTGAATATGATCAAAATACATTGTATGAAATTCTCAAAGATTAAATAAAAAGCTCAAAAAGAGAAAAGGGGGGCAGCAGAAATGATAAAATGATGCAACTTTTCCTAAATTTGGAATGCAATTTGCCATCAGATAATCTAAAATGATCTCAGTTCTAAGGAGACTGAGAATGGGAGATGCCCATCCTTATTTTGGAAAAGCACATCAAAAAAAAAAAAAAAACAAATAATGAAAAAAATATAGCTCTGCTAAGTATATATTAGGTATTACATAAATGAGGACTGCAAGTTTCATAATAGCTGAATGGGGTAGAGTCTTTTATGGTCTCTTACTTGGGTGCTTGTTCTAGTCTCCTTTCTAGGACATTTCCTCCTTGCCTCAAGATGTCAGCAACAACCACCCCTCTTGCAATCATTTGCAATTCAGGTGGCAGATGTCAGTCATACTTTGGGGTCAGCTTTCTCTTATCCCCTTTCTCTTATCTCATATACACATACAGTGTATACCTCTGTGTTGGGTTGGAAATGCTATTTATTCCCCTTTGCAGTGTTTTTTGATGTTGGCGACTGCCCTTTGCTTGGTACCTGTATCTGTGTTCCACTGCAGGATATGACTATGACCAGATTTCATACACACTGAATATTATGCAATTTCTGATTCAAAAGAGTCTTATTTCCTCTGGGTAGGCCAAGAGAGCTGTAAGATGTGACTGAAAGAAAAAAAAAAAAAAAACCCAGCAGGTCAGGACTCAGCAAGACTGACAGAAACCTGGGATCAGAATTTTCAAATATGCATGAGAGGAGGCTCTTTCACAACTTCTCCCTGATGAATCCAGGGTGTGCATATTCCTGTAAAAAGGGACTGACTTTTAAGTTTTTCCGTTAGATAAAATTCCTGAAAGGGGGTTGTTTCCTGGCCAAAAGTTTACAATCTCCCCTTAAACATGAATCAGATGTCATGGGGATCCCCCCTCCTCATTAAAAGTCCTACTGACCAGATAGGTGAGATCTTATCTCTCACTCTTCCTAGGCCTAATCTCTCACTCTCCTGGGGAGTAGTTTTTCCCACTCTCCCTGAGTGAGCTTCTCCATCCCAATATGGAGAAGTTAAGCCAGGCATAGCAGCCCAGTCCCACAGCCTGAGCTCCCCAAGGTGAGGGGGCTAGCCTCCCATCCCAAGGGGCTAGAATTTTCTCCACTCCTGAACACGGAGAAAGCTAGTCCTAGCTGGTCTTCCCTCTTTCCTAACTTCAAAAGCCAGTAACCAGCCCTTAATAAATCAATTCCTGTTAACTCCCAGCAGAGTGTCTGGCCCATTTCTGCTGTGTCTCTCAAACCCAGACCTTACATATGGTGTCATGACTCAGATACAGAGACCAGCAACCCTTGTGGGACCAGCTTTCATGCAGGACCTGACATGATTAGATCCAGCTGGGCTGGCTGCAGGCTCCTCACCCACAACTCAGCACTTTACATTATGAGACATGGAGGTGCTAGTTCCTTTCCCCCTCTATTGCTCTCTCAGGTTTTTTTTCCTTCATTCTCCAATTTCTGAGCGGCCACTGGCACTCACTCACTGACTCAACACCCTTGTCTACTTCTTGCCCAGGCTCTGCCTCTCCTCTTTCATTGCCCATGGGACTTCTGCCAGGCCTTCAGAGTGGAGTGTCCTAGCTCAAGCCTTAGCTCCAGCCTCCGGAAGCCAGCCTGCCCTTGGAGCTCCTTCTGTCTGCCTAGCCTCTCTCTGTTCCCCATCCTGCACACTAGCTTGAACCTCCACTGGCCTGCCTGGGCCAGGAGCCTGTCCACCTGGCCTTTCCCTCCTTTTGCACCTTGCCCTCCAGCATGGATCTCTTTTTGGGCTTGTCATCCTAGTGGACCCTCAGACTTGAGCCAAAAGCGCAAACTTGGCAATTTTACTTGCCTGCCTGGGAGCTTATCTGCTTTGCCTGGCCTCTCCCTCTGTCTCCACTCTGCACTTCTCCCTCCAGCATGGATCTCTTTCTTATCTTCTCTTTATTTAAACTGCCTTTTCTTCATTTTTGCATAGGCTCCTCTCAGTCACCCCTCCTCTCACTCTTTCTTGCTCTTCAGACTACCACCCTCCTTGCTCATGTGGCAGCTCCACCAGACGCGGTGGTCCTCTGCCAGACAGCCTGCGAACATACATGGCAGTCTGCTGTCAGCAGACATGCTAGCCACAGGGCCAACAGCCCTTCCTGGGTTCCTCTTGCGCCCATTTGGGACCAAACACAATAGTGGACTGATTGCTGCATACAGGCTTCGCATCCAACACAAGACTGATTCCAACATAGCCCAGAACTCCTGGCCTCAAGCAATCCTCCTGCCTCAGCCTCCCAAGTAGCTGGGACTACATGCGTGCACCACTGCACCCAGCCCCCGGCTACCTGTGAGAGGCCTGTAGAGGGGCCGGCTGGCGTCCTACCCTGCCTGGAGCTGCCGAGATATGCCGCAGCCTAGTAGCTGTGCGGCAGCACAGAAACATAGCGCTGTTGCCCCGCTACCTGGCGCATCATCCCGTGCCACCCGCAGCCGGAGCACGGGGCTTGGGGCAGCAGGTGGCGGCAGCAACCCGGGAGGTGATCTGCTGCTGCGGCAGCCAGGAGCTCAACAAGCTTCTGGGCCCGTGAGGCCCAACATAGAGGCGGGTTTCTTTGAACTCCATCAGCACCTCGATCTCTGTTCCCACTGTTCTCTTCAACAGGTTTTTCTTGCTCTAAAGGAAAAGCCACCCCCACCCCATCTACCCCACCCCATACTCTCAGTCCACTTTTGACCCAGATGCACTTGATGATTTTCCTCTAGTTCCCCAAGTCCAGCCCACTTCTCATCCTCCCAGCTTTGGACTGCCCACTCTGCCCACTCCACACTCACTCTCTCCCACAACAGGTGACCAACTCAACCCCCTCCTCCTTCCTCCAACTTCACAACACCTGATCCAGAACAACTTTCTCCTCCCTCTATGCCCCCTCCCACTGACAGATCTAACTCACTCCAGCCTGTTCTCTTTCCATGTCTGTCTGGCTCCTTTGCTCCCTCAGAACCCCTGCTTCCCTCTGGGTCCTAAGACCAACCCACCTGTATTCTGGCAGGCTCCAGACTAGTGATCTCATCTGGGACATCACACTGGCAGAAACTGTAATCTGTAGTGTCATCCCCTCACAAGCACTGGAACTCCTGTGGCCGACCCTTCTTTGTTCCTGCCTCCATTTATTTATTGCGCCTTCTTTTATATTGTCACTCTCTCCTGCTGCCCATGCACATGTGCTCTCTATCTCTTTCTGATACATGTGTGCTGTCCTTGCAATTTCTCTTTATCCTGTATGTCTAGCTCACAGGCTTCACTCTGGTCCAGCACACTCACTTAAAATCATCCATCTCAAAACCTAGAGTTGCTCACCCCCACGGAAAGCTGCTGAAAATGACCTTTAAAATATTCCATAACCCAGAGGAACAGGAGAGGGCAAACTGTGTGGGCTACCAGAGGCATAAGAGGGCTCAACTGCTGGCTATGGCACTCAGGGTTCCTTCCAAGAAGATTTCTGGCAACTCAGCTTCGATGCGACAACAGCTGCCAGGCTCATGGTAAAATGAAGGACACTGAGCACAAGACTGCCCCAATATAGCAGCCACAGTCATGCCCATGCCCACAATGGGGAAATGGGGACGCCTTGAAGATGACTGCCCTTCTTTGAAGAATTGAGGTAAGCCACCCATGTGGCCCCCAAATCCTCCCAAACCTGCCTCCAGACCTTCTTCAGTCATAGAACTGATCTGCCTGGCCACCAAAGATTGACCATGTGCACCACAGCAATAGAGGAACCCAGAACAACTGCCACAGTAAACAAAAGCCCTGTTAGTAATAGGGTAACACATGATCTGTCCTCCCTTTCCTACTTGGGTAAGACACACCCTTAGCAGCTCAACATGATGGGAGTCAATGGGCCTCCCCACACCCCCATGGTTACTCTCCCTCTTCCCTACATTCTTGGAGATTTCCCTGACAACCCTCACCCTTTCTTTCAGACCTTGAAATGCATCCTTCACTTGTCTTAATTACTACTGCCTTTGTTTGTGATCTAGAATGTTTCCTCTGAAATAGAACATTTCTCTTTCTCTTCATGCCCTGGGCACCCCTGTATAGTTTTTCTAATTTAGACAGATTTTTATTATTCATATATTCCCTCAAGGCCTAAAGCATTGGTGGATCTCTCCTTCTCTCCCTCTTTTCTTCCCTCCTTCCCTCTCTCTGTCTCTCTCACTCTCTCAGCTATGATTTTTGTTTTATTACAAGCTCATCTAGAAATTTATAAAGTTTAATGTATACACAGGTAATATGAATTCATGACATTATGTGTGTTTTTTTAGTAAGATGATACTGCACAACACTCTTCTGAGTCAAATAACTGCCATCTTCATGACTTCAGCTGTGTCTACTCACAGAGGATCATCACAATTGGGTTTGTTAAGCAGGCTTACTCGTCCCTCACCTGAGTATCCAGCCACTCCTCCCAGTCAACTCTATGTAATTTTTGCCCTAATCGCAAACGGCTCCTTAATTTTTTAATTATATGATTCTTCTTATCTCCCTTCTAAAACAGCAGCCACACAGCATGAGAGCCACCAGCCACCGAGTCATCTCTGCTTACCTTACCACCAGGGAATATGCATGGCTGCCTAACCATGAAGACTTGCCAGTATAACCCATTCCAGTCTCATGTGTCATCCCTCACCCTCCCATTGTTGACCATAATCAGCCTTAAGAACATTGTCTCTTTTCCCTTATGACACAAGGCTAGATGTAAGATGTGACTGAAAGAACCACCATCCACACCAACAGTTCAGAACTCAGGAAGACTGACAGAAACCTGGGACCAGAATTTTCAAACATCCCTGAGAAGAGGCCGACTTTTACAACTTCTCTCTGATGAATATGGGGTCTGCAAATTTCTGCAAAAAGGGACCAACTTTTACAACTTCTTGGTCAGATAAGATTCCATAAAGGGGACTGCTTCCTGGCCAAAAATTTACAGTCTCCCCTTAAACATCAGTCAGATGTCATGGGGACCCTCCTCCCCATAAAATGGCCTACTGACCAACTAGAGAGGGCTTATCTCTCTCTCCCAGAGAGTTAGCCTCTTGCATTCCCCAAACAAGCCACTCCATCCCGATCTGGAGAAGTTAAGCCAGGTACACTAGCCAAGTCCCACAGCCCGGGCCCCCTAATATGGGGAAGGCTGGCCCCCAGTGAGCTAGTATTTTCTTCACTCTTGAACTTCGAGAAACTAGTCCCAGCTGGTCTTTCTTTCCCGACTGGAGAAGCCAGTCTTGTGTCTTTAATAAAACCAGTCCTGTTAATTCCCTGTGGAGTCTCTGGCCCATTTCTGCTGCATCTCTCAAACCCATACCTCCCTTTTCTGCTGGTGTTGCTGCTGGATGTGATTTTTGTCTTTTACTCTCTTTTAAATGTCTACTTCTCAAATTACAGTGCAGATTTTTTTGAGGCTCTGTGTTTATTCATGGCTCCAACCATCTATTATAGCACTCCCTATCACTCTAAAAGATCTGTTTAAACAGTGCCAGTTCTGCAAGTCAGATTCTGGAATTTCTTGCTATGCTCTGCAAACCTTTCTAGTTTAAATGGAAAATTGGTTATCTAGGTAGCACAAGCATTTGATCCCAGTACCCAAGTGTTGGATAAATCTACAGTTTACTCTCTTGTTTCCAGGTACATGCCTCTAAATGACACCCAACTAACCAATGACTTAAAGTGGGGAGGTCTAGTGCAAAAGCAGGGAAGGCTGGGAAGGAAATGCAGGCATGGCACCAGCGGCTCCATCTTGGGTGTGTGTGCCAGAGGCTCAGGGGACTTCTGATCAAAATGCTGGCTTTGCCATACAAAATCCTCTGTCTCCCGCCCTAGGGATGAATCCTTTGTAAGTAGCCAGAATAAATTAATTTCCCTAAAAGAGCATTCTGTTCCTGCTCAATCAGTTCAAACCCAAGGGGTTGGGGTTGGAGGGCTGAACACCAGGCCTCACAGCAAGATAATTCGTAAGACACCAAGAGGCAAAAGCAGGAACATCTCTGAATTTGAGGCCAACATGGTCTAAACAGCAAGTTCCAGTCTAGCTGGGGATACAGAATGAGACCCTGGTAGGTAAATGGGCTTCTGAATATGCTTATGATTCATGTAATTGAACTACGGTGAGAAGAGTCACCTGAATGTGAGTAATAAAATCTTGTAAGACGGGATTCGAATAGAATAAAAGGGAGGAAACAAACATATATCCTTTGATCCCTGCTTCTTAAGGATTTGATAATATCATCTGCTTGATATTCTTTCTACTGTGACTTTACTGAAATGATGGATTATAACCTGTAACTATGAGCTAAAATAAACACTTTCTTTCCTAAGTCATTCTCATTTGGGTATTTTATCACTGTAAGAGGAAAGGTAACTAAAACAATAATCAACAAATTTGATTTTTACATTTTAAGATAGTGACTTTTAAACTAATTAATTAAATTTTCTTTTTTTGAGACAAGGTTTCCCTGTAGCACCACCTTACCAGGAAGTCACTATCTAATGCTCATTGAGCTTGTCTGGATCTCACAAAACTTCCCGAGTGCTGGGGCTAAAAGACAAATGCAACCATACCCACCTTATAATCTTTTTTGCTGTTGCCGTTTTAAATTCTGATTTATTTTAATTTAGCTTCTTATTTTACTATGACACACAACTTTATATAACATATAGCGTCTAGTAAAATCCTCCAAATTGACCACAAAAGACAAATGGATAGTGCTAAAACCAGGTCTTTTGCTATGGAGAGTCAGTATACTGTGCATTTATCCTGAAAAAAACTTTAAATGTTCTGAAACCCACTTGTTCCATGCAAAGTCCACAAAGAATTGGAAATAAGATTCCTTGGAACTTCAGTTACAGATGGTTGTCAGAATATATACGGGTGATGGGAACTGAATCTAACTTCTCTGGAAGAGCATCCAGTGCACTTAACCTCTGAGCCATCTCTCTAGAACCCAGCAATTGGTTCTTAACTATTCTGAAAACTGTTATTTGACCAGATTATCAGTATTTATACCCTTGTAACAAAATCAGAACTACTTTAAATAACTATTGTGGAGTCCTCTGTAGTATAGTATGCACTAAGAAATCTGGGCTAGTGAGAAGGCTCAGTGGATAAAGACACCTGTCACCAACCCTGACAAACTGAGTTCAATCCCCAGGACCCACATAGGAGAAGTACAGGACAACTTGAAGGAATCAAGTTGTCCTCTTCACATACATATACACAGAGCAACATGCACACAAAGTGAATTTCTTTATTAAGATGAACATTTTTTTCTTCAGCAGATTGTAAATTTGCTATTCTATATGAAATACAACAAATAATTATTACCACGAAAATATTCTCATTTTAATTTCATGTACACATGTACAGTGTCAACTTTATAATTTCTTAATGTTTTGTTGGAGTTAACAATGTGCACAAAGAGACAGAGAATATTCAATAGGCAATTTCAAAGAAATAACCTGTGTTTTAAGAATTTGTACCTTTTCAAAACTTAAAAATATCAGTTTCTTTAGCTTTGCTAATCATTTAAAAAACCAAACTGTTACACTAAACCACAAAAGTATAATTAAAATGTATATTTACTTGACTTAACTTTTGATACCCTTTAAATCTTTCAATACTATACTTAAAAAATAAAACAATAAATATGACTAGGTAAGAAATAGGTAAGGGTTATAAAGTGTTATTACTTCAAAAAGTATGACTCTATGTGAGAAACACAAAGTTAATAATTACTTTTACTTTCAGATTCCTTACATTCTACCCTTAAATTTTCGTGTTTTTATAGAACTTCAGGGAAATGGAAAATTCAAGACTTAAAGATTCTTCACAAATAAAAAACAGTTTTCTATAATAGCACAACAGATAGCACTAAAATATGTAGGGAATACACATCAGTGGTAAGAAAGTGTGAGGTTTCAAAATTCAGTATGAGATTTAGATGGTATGATGTTTAAATCCTTTTGTTCCTGAATCACTTTAGTATTGGAATATATCTAACATATTTCAAAGGCTATCAGGTATCACATATTAAGATTTCTAATTCTATATATAACTTCTAAATATAGTGATACTTGACATAGAACAGTGAAAGGTTAAAAAAAAAACATTAAAAATAGAATGAAGCACCAAAATGAAGTCAAAGCAGCTGCTTATCAACTTGGAAAACTGTTTTCAAATTACCTACAAAGTATCAGATAACCATAGGTCAACAGGTTATTTAATGTATCAAAAAATGCTTCCTATTCTCTTAAATTGTTATAAACCAAATCCAAGAAACAATTCATTTTTATAGTATATCTGCAAGTATGAATCTGATTAGAACTCTTAAAAACAACAGATTTATTTTTACTTTAACTGAAAAAAAGCTGGATCAAGTTGCCAGCTCTCTAGTTGTAATTAGAATTTAGTTTGTTAAATGATACCATAAGTATATTTTAGTCTTCCTTTCCTTTCAAGATAGTTTTCCTTTTAAGAGAAAAATAAAAGCTATGTCAAGATGTACTTACAAAAAAATGTAAGATACAAGTTTAAACTGGCATCAAAGTAAGCTATCTAGAAAAACACTTTAACTTATGCTTTTCAATTATCAAAGATAAAGAAATATCATTACTCTTATTAAGGTATTTATCTTTCTTCTATCTCCTCACCTGAATTTTAGTATTTCTGAGTATCAAGTGTGCAAAATGATCTCATACATTTGTGGACCTTTCAAATTACTATAACTTTAGTCATTTTAGTTACATATTTTCAATGTAAATATATGTAAAACTTCGATGATGGTCTTTACACCCATGCTTCATAAAATCTTATGAGCTATTTAATTCTATAAGTTGGCAAAGTTCTGTCTATAGCAGTTCTTGTTTATAGAACAAAACTACAAGACAAAATACAGAGAATAAAAACAAGAAAAAGCAAAAATTTTCCTTAAAGTCTTAAAAATACTTGCTCTGCTGAAAAGATGAGATGCTGCCAAGAAAATGAAAACTATGGAAAAACAGAGAAGCAAGAATAAACCCTATCAATGTCCTATAATCAACAGTGCTAGGGACTCAAATAAAAGTTGCATTGTCAAGTAATCTGAAAATATTAATATTAAGATAAGGTAATTATTTCCATGTTTTGATAGTAAGACACATCAGAAGAAGCATTTATATTAGCAAATGTCTATAATGGGTATTGGACTTTGTATCAAGATGATTACATTTGAGTAACTAATATTAAATTACTTGTTCTTAAAAGAGTAGATGGACAAAATACTAAAATAGCAACGCTTGTAAGACTAAAAATTCAGCATTGAATCAGGAATTACTGTTAAAAGCAAGTTGGTTGTTGCCAGTTTTTCTAACTTACTAAATAAAGAAATAGGATGTGAATAATCATTTGAATAAAATGTAAAATCAAATAGAATCAATAATCCTATTTTTACAAAGAATAACAAATATGCATTATTGTATTGTATATGAACAAGGTTGAGTGCTTTTAAAATGAATTTTTTGCTTCAAATATCTCTACAAGTTAGTAGATACTATGTGGCAAGCCAACTTCTTTATGATGTCGCACTATGTGATGGTCCTTTTCTGAGGGTCTTCGGAACCCCTTGTTGCAGTATTCACAGCAGTGAGGATAGTCTTTTGTGTGAATGGAGATAGTGTGCCGCTTAAAACCGGAGGCATCTGTAGTACTATATTCACAGTACTCACACTGGTATACTTTCTGACCACTGTGTGTCTTCATATGCTTTTTAAGCTCACTCTGTTGTTGATATTCCTTCTGACATTTCTCACACCTAAACAGCCGGTCTGTTGTGTGAAATGAGACAACATGGCTATTCAGCATAGCAGAATCTGTAGTCTTAAACTTACAATGTCTATACTGCTTTACATTTTTTTTGAAGTGAGTAGCAATATGTTTCCTGAGTTCTGATGGCCTGTGACAGCCTTTACCACACAGGACACAGTTATGAGAATATTCCTTTGTGTGGACTGAAATTGTATGTCTCTTTAAATCACTTGAGTTTGAGCTCTTGTGGCCACAATGTACACACCTGTGTACTTTGCCTACCCGGTGGGTACGGGCATGTTGTTGGGCCTGTCTGGTATTTGAGAAAGTCAGAAGACAAATGTTACATCTCGATATTGTCTGCTGCTTACTATGTTTAGTCTTCACATGTGTTTTCAAATTGGAAGAGTCGGCCGACCTATATTCGCAGTGCTGGCATTGATAGGGCTTCTCACCAGTGTGGATTCGAGTATGCTTTTTGAGTTCTGATGGGTGACGAAAACCTTTACTGCACTCTTCACAAACATGAGGAACCTTCTTGCTGTGGACTGCCAAAAGGTGACGATTCAATAACCTTTGTTCGGTTGTTTGGTAGTCACAAAATTTACATTTGTACATTTTGTTGGCCCCTTTGTCCTTATGCATTATTTTCTGTGTAAGTTCCCCAGCATGAGAGTTCTGCTTCTCAAACTCATTGAATTTGATGGCCTTTCGTACCTTGGAGGTCATCTTGTGTCTCTCCAAATGATGGTATAAACTTATTTTCTTGTTCGTACTGTAATCACAGTCAATACAGTGGTATTTCTTCATGGCAAGGTATTCAGGATGGTTTTTCATGTGTCTTTTCAAGTAACCTCTTGACTTAAATTTCTTCCCACAAAACATGCAAGGGTGGACTATTAAATGGGTTCCATCAGGACTGATAATTATTTCTAAAAAGAAGATGGGGGAAAGGTCACACATGATCAATTATTTTCTGGTTTCTTTAGAAGTTCAAAGTATGTTTACTGAACATTATTCCTTATATTTTAGAATTCTTTTCACTACTTTTCACCATAAATATTACAGTCGTGAAAAGAACTTGGTCCAATATGACTGGACTAATTTCATTCCTTTTAATTCAGTTTCTTTTTTAAGGAAGTAATAATTAAAGTTTTATCAATTTAGAGAAAATAAGTCATAAAGTTAAAACATTTACAATTTGGTTATCACAATCCAAATTTTTGCTAATATACATTCAGCAACACCTACAAAAAATATAACATGTAAATCCCTATTCTCCCTGCACACATACCCCCTTCCATGCCATAAAAACAGATACACAAGAAAGAAATACATTTCTGTTAACAGTTAAAGTACTCTTCTGTGCCTCTAAAATTATGTCCATTTAGCTATGCATGGTGATGGTATATGCTGATAAGACCAAGAACAAAGAAGCAGAAGGAAGATGACAATTCACTGCCAACTCGAGCTTCACAGGAAGACTTTGTATTAAACCAAACCAAATGAAAACAAAAATATGAAGAAAGAAAAGTCTGGTTGGTGGCTGGGGAGATAGCTCAGTGGGTAAGACCACTAGCTTCTCTTGTAGAGGACCAGGGTTCAATTCCCAGCACCTACATGGAGGATAATATATAACTTCAGTTCCAGGGGATAGAAGCCCTTTTCTGACCTCTGTGGGCACTGTATGACATGAGTACACTTAAATTAAGTACATGCAGGCAGTACATTCATACACATAAAATAAAAATAACGAAAATATTTGTTAAAGGGAAAGCCTGGTTGTTTTACTCTCACACTAAGTAATCTAACCATCAACTACGGTTGCTAATAGTAGTAATCCTAACACCCTTTGAAAGGCTGAGCCAACAGGACTGTTGCTACTTTGCCATGCTAAATTTAATGTGGAACCTTGTCAAGAAAAAATATTATGAATTTCTTTTTACTTCAAATAAAATCACCAGAGATTTACCTTCTTTCTCCTTAATTTCTGTTACCTAACTAAAAAACCATTCCAGAATCTCACTGAATTGTAAATTTGTTTTTCAAATGCAGTGTACAAAAACTATCTGATGTCTAGCTCAAAACACTACCATCACATCCTACAAATGCTACAACATGGCACTTCCTCCTATTTGCAGATCATCTTGTACCATATAGTTCCTTCTCCCTCACCTGTTTGGTACTGCCTGGATTCAGATCGCCTTCTTTTCTTTGATTTTTGTTTAGCTAGTCTGCCAAGGCCAGCCGACTCATCGATGTGTATGAGAGCACTTGTGCCATTCTGGTTATCATTTCCATCAGAATTATTACCTGGCAATATTCAATAAAAATCATTACACAGTATTATAAATTATAAAGAATTAGAGATTATTAAGTACAACAATGAAAAGACCTGACACTCCATAATGGCAGAAACTTAATAACTAAATAAATGAAAAATCACAGGAAAAAACGACAAGTATCTATATCACACCATCTCCCAGAATTGTAAGCTTATGAAAAAAAATAGGTTGAAATCCTCTGTGCTTTTAATTAGGTAAAATTTTCAAAAGTGAACCATACATTCTGTGCTCTCTACTTCTGTTTTTTATTTTCCTTCTTAATTTTTTTTTATTGAAGCTTTGTGCATTTTATGTAATACGATATTTTGGAAGGAGACTTCTTTTTGAGACAAGGTCTCCCTTTAGCCCCAGCTGGACTGGAACTCACTATGTAGATCAGGTTGCCCTTGAACTCACAGAGATCCACCTGCCTCTGCCACCTGAGCACTGAGGCATGTGTCACCACACCCAGCATTATATAATATGTCTTAAGCAAATTTAGACCTCCACTTCATGCCTCTCACAGCTCTCCTCCCAACAAGATTTTAGTTACTCTATAATATATGTTAAGTCCTATCCAGCCAAGCATTTATATCCCAGTGTCCCTCCATACAAGGTCATCAAGTAGGGCCTAGGCAGCCTATACAAAGGCACTCCCTCACACCACAGTAATCTTCAGTAATACTTCCTTGGCTAAAATTGGGGAAATCACCCTATCAGATTACTTCATATTTCTGAAAGCTTAAGACCATAGAAACCATTTCTCAATAAATGGATAATGAGCAATGAGACTGACTCAGTTGGTAAAGTGCTTGAATGAGGGAGGACCTGAGTTTGCTTTCTAGAAATTATGCAAGGAAAAAAAAAAGCTAGACATGAAGGTTCATGTTATAATCCCATCACAAGGGAAACAGAGGCACTTGGACTCCTAAATTTGCTGGGAGTCAGTGCAATCTAATTAGTGACTTCTAGATTAAACAAGAAACCCTGTTTCACAAAACAAAATGGACACTGACTTGAGTAGTGATACCTAAGGCTATTCTTTGACTTCCACATGTACCCACTCTAATACATACATACCCTCACACACACACACACCAAAAATAAATGAATGGATATTCATTCTTTAAGCTACAACACTTACCATAAACTTCTGCCCATGTAACCGGCATGAAAGCTTTCATTTCACTGTCATTCAGTTTTTGTTCATACACAGCAGTTGCTCCTGCTGCTGTAACATCAGCGCCTTTCTCTCCAACAATCATTTCCATATAAAACTCATCAGTGATTTCAGCTAAGTACAAATTAATAAAATAATTTTGTGACTAGGTTTACTAAAATCTTATGAAAAATAAATTAGTAGTAATAAAACATCATAGTAAATATTAAATGAATATTGATGCAATATATTTCATGTTTTGACTTTCAACAATTTATTTCATTCTTGAGATAGGGCCTTACTAGAACTGCAGCTATCAACTGAAATTCTCCTACCTCAGTCACCCAATTTCTGAGGTCATAGAGGTATATCATGTCCAGGCCTCCATTTTATTTACTTAATTTTTTACTCTAGTTTAGATATTTTTTGAAACAGTGTCTTTCTATGGTTTGCCTGGAATTCCCTGTGTAGACCAAGTTTGCCTCAAACTCATAGAAATCCACCTTCTTTTGCCTCCCAAGTGCTAGGATTAAAGGCATTGGCTTTGCTAATTAAAAACAATGATCTAAAATATACATTAAAAGACACTGATGTCACTGGAATATAGTACTATAACAATCTTAATACTAGTGCTGTTTGGTTTTTTTTTTTTCATGTAGCAAATGCTTTAATAAGAACTAGATTTGTAGAAACAAAACCATCTCCACAAAAAGGCAATTTACATACTGAAATCTTCATATTCCTGCTGAGAGTCTTCAATATAAACCTTGCTTTCTCTGGGAACAGAAATACTGCTGTTCTGATCAAGTAGTTCAATTCCATAGTCATTCTCAAATTCAGTCTCCATAATGTTTACAGGTCCACCTATAAGATAAAAAGCTTTGAGAATTTATTTGGAATTTCATTTAACTTCTTGTAACAGGCCAAGCTTTTAAAACCTGTTTTAGGAGTGATCCTTAAAAGAAGTATTCATACTTTCCAATAGAAAGAACTCTAAAATGGAAACAATTAGGGCTGGAGAAATGGCTCAGTGATTAAGAAACTGACGCTCTTGCAGAAGACCTGTGTTCAGTTCCTAGGACCCATACAGAGGCTAACAATTGCCCATCATCTCCACTTTCAGGAGATCTGACACCCTCTTCCGTTCTCTGTGGGTGTATGGGTGCCCTTACATACATGCAGGCAAAGCACTTAAACATATAAAATAAATTTTAAAAATAAAAAGTGACCAATCACACTGAATAATCTGAAACAAGATAACGAATAAAGGCTTCCTCTTACCTAAGTTATCTTTTCCAGGGTGAGCTTTAAAAATATACACCTTGATCACCTCAAGACATGTGTCATCTACTCTAAAAAGATCAATTCCTGAGACTGCATTCATATTTATTCCAGTGGAATCTTCATGATCTGCTTTGTCAGCATTATTCACTAAGCAGGCAGGAAATATACTATAAACTTTCATAGCAGATGTATAAATACAATGTCACTATTTTTTTTTTGAAAATACTTTTTTGAGTTCGCTAGGTACTCAGCATTTGGTAAAAGCACTTATTCTGGAAGCCTGACACCCTGAGTTCCATCCTTACAACCCATAGGAGAAGAAGAGAAATGACTTCTAAAATTTGTTCTCTGACTTCCACATGCATACTTTCTATTACACACAAATATCACACACAAATCCATATACTAATGTATAAGGAATTTTAAAATGATTCAGAGGTTAAGAGCATTGAATGTTCTTGCAGAGAATCTATGTTCAATTACCATCACCTACATGGTGTCCAACAACTGTAACTCCAGTTCCAGGGTATCAGATGCCTTCCTCTGACCTTTGTGGGACACTGAACAACATGAGTCCACTTATATACATGCAGGCAATACACTCGTACCCATCAAATAAAAATAATAATAAAATGTTTTTAAATATAATACCATATAAAAATAAAACCTAGATCTGAAAATCTGACTTTTAAAAAGTCCTATAAAACTTTCAGAAGTTCAAAGGACTTAAATGTAGATACAACATAATAAAATGCTCAAAGAAAAAGCAGAAAAATTTTTTTTTTAACTTTTTGATATGGAATGTTACTCTGAGGTCTGCTTAGACTAGAAATTGCTGATTTTCCTCTTCTTCACCTCCTTAGTGCTAGCAGACTAGAAGATCCCTGAAGCTCACTGGCCAACCAGTATGGCTGAATTAATGAGCTTCAACCATGTTCATTGAGTGATTCTGTCTCAAAAAATAAAGACACAGAATTAAGGACTGACATCCTATTTCAAACTTTGGCTTCCAAATGAACATGTACATATGTTTTTATGCACCTGTACATACCCATACTGAGAAGTACATATACTATATGCTGTATACACAAAACAAAACAAAAAAATTAGACTGATCATGTGTATGTGGTGGTACACTTGTAATGCTAGTTCTTGGAAGTCCAAGACAAGAGGATCAGAAGTTCAACATCAGCCTAACACGGATAGTGACTCATATTAAGAAAGTAAACAAAAAAGCACTTTTGATAATCATTGTAGCCCCAAACTTACAAGAACTCATAAGATAATCCTCAAAGTTGTTTTTGTCATCATCTGGTTTGTCCACAGAAATTCCAGAAATTCCAGTGGATTCAGAAGCATAATCTGCCATCAATAATTCTGAAATGTTGCTTGTCAAAGAGTCATTGATGACTTCTGCTTCTATTATGTTGTCATTAAATATATGTTCATTATGTCCAACATCAGACGTATGAATAGCTTCACTCATTAAGAAATGTTCAGGCATAGTCAATGAAGTTGTCATATTAGAAGCTGGAATTGTGTACTGTGCTACAGAAGCTTCTTCAGATATATCTGAAGGAAGTACTTGCTCAGGAATGACATTTTCAAATATATCTCCTTCCTCTAAGACATGTGAGCAATGAACATCTTTGATAACAACATTTTCAATAACATCTTGGATTATAACTGAGTCTGGATGATCAGGAAGGAAGGTATGCACAGTAACATCTGAATTAGATATGAAAAGAGTTTCTTGTACTTCTGCAATAATTTGATCATCATCCATGTGTATAGCATCAGCACCTTTAAATTAAAAAAAAACAATTTCAGGTAAAAATATATATGGCTATTTCAAATAATATGTTTTTAAAATTCTATGAGGACTGTAGATTATCATCTTGTACATATAAGTTAACATTTTTGGTAATGAAGAATGTTGAGAATTTTTTTAAAAAACTTAGTCAATATAAAGGTAAAGAAATGCTAGGAAAACCAGTTAGGATTGTCACAGAAAAAATTATTTAAGAAAGTAATTT
Organism: Eospalax fontanierii; assembly: GCA_035773235.1. Classification (NCBI taxonomy): domain Eukaryota; kingdom Metazoa; phylum Chordata; class Mammalia; order Rodentia; family Spalacidae; genus Eospalax; species Eospalax fontanierii. The sequence continues at coordinate 1,417,945 of JAJHUQ010000048.1, read as the reverse complement.
CAGAAGTATTAACACAGCAAGTTGTGGTAGTACAGGTGTGAATCTTAGCACACAAGACGCAGGCATATCTCTGTGAATTACAAGTCAGCCTGGTCTATATAGTGAGTTTGAGACTAGCTGGATTACAGGGAGACTTGTCTCAAAAACCAAAAAAGTACCAAGATAAATTTCTTGTACTATTCAAATAAAAACTTAGGGATGATTATATAAACCAAGTATCATAAAACATTTTCCCTGGTTATGCTTCACTTCATTCCCTTTATCAGTTTCCCAATATTGTATGTTTTCCTTGTCACTTTAAAAGCATTTTAGTTCCCCCTTTTTTCTTATACTTCATAGTTTCCCAAGTTGTTCTTGTTCAGTAACTCACCAGTATCCTAGTCCACTGTATTGGCAAGGACAAAGTCATCCTTTGAAACTGAACATTCAACATTCAAGGTATAAATGAAAAGTGATATAAATGTCAAAGTTAAAGATGAAACACAATAACTGAGATATATATAGCTAGGGGATAAATAAAATGGAACAAAGATTGAGCTGCCTTGTAGAGAGTAAAGCCTGAGGATAGCAAGGGTAGGCCTAGCATAAATTAGCAGACATTCAGTCTCCATGTAGGTCTTTCTGCCAAGATCCACATCTTCCAACTCCCACAGAACTTTTTCAGAATATAAAATACCTAATGTACTTACACTCTGTAGTCAAAGAATGAAATTGTAAAAAGGATGAACCAACGAAAACCCACTGAGTTTAAATAACTTAATCAGTATCACAAAATTGTCACGGCATGTTATATATTCAGTACATATTATTCAGATTAAATCCCTCAAATTGGAACAGAATTTATATTTATAAAAATATAAATAAAACATAAAGTACAAAACACAAAATAGAAAATTAAAAATTAGATATCATAACGACAAATATTATTAAGCCCAAATTCAAAGATTACTTACAGTTAAACAAGCAAACAAGTAGTTCTGGGTTGTTCTTCAAAAGAATTTAATCTCTTTTAGTAACATTAACTATGTTTCAGCAGATTTTAAAGTATGAGTTGTAACTTTGCATTTGCCATTATTAAATTAAAATCACCTATGCTGTAGTGTTTAATAAACACAAAGAAAACTTAGAAAGGTATTACATTTAAATTCACAAAAATCATTGCAAATTTATTTTATAGGAATATTTAGCAGACAGAAAACAAAAATCTCATCAAATCCTGAAATTAATAATAGAGAATAATACAGAAAATATCCGATTCAAGATCCATGAGCTTAGAGAAAAATAATTTTATTAACACACACTGAAAATGAGATAATAAAGTAACTAAAAATGTTGTTGCAAGTGACATGAAGAAAAACAGTATGGTATCCATACTTCCTCTAATATGTGTGTCTCATCTACAATGATAGTCACTGCAAGCTGTGAATAGATAGAATGTTGTTGCTTACCCTACATTGACTTTTGCAATGTAATTAATATTAGAAATTTCAGGAGCTTAAGAGATGGCACAGCAGTTAAGAGCACTGGCTGTTCCTGCACAAGAAATGCTCATTCAATGCTGGTAGTTTTGCAAAACAACACAATCTACTGAAAAAGCAGTGTAGAGAGTGTTAAAAAAACTAAACATAAATATCACAAAGGATCTGGTTATATCACCCTAGGGTATATCCAAAAGACCTATCCTACTACAAAGATACTTCTGAATTCCTGTTAGTTACTGCTATTTTCACAACAGTTAAGACATTAAAACAACCTAAATAGCCCTCAACTGATGAATGGATAATGAAAATATGATAGATTGTGTAAAGAAAAGTGAAATTTGCAGATAAATGGATGGAAAGAGAACCTGCCATAGTAACTGAAGTAAAACAGATTAGAAAAAGAAAAATGTGACATATATTGTCTCTCATCTGTGGATCTTAGGTCCAAATTCATAGATGTCAATATACATATTGTGATATAACGTAAGGAGCCAGGCAAATGGAAAGGAACCATGGGAATAAAGAGAGAAATGCAGTGGGAGACAGGAGTTACCAAGGGGGAAATGGTAGTATTTAACTTTGAAAGGGAGGAGTTAGGGTAATATAAGGAATAATGGGGATAAAAGGAAAGGAGCTCAAGAGAGGGAGGTTAATAGGAAACAGGGATTACCAAGTGGGGAAATAAGAAAAAGGGGGACAATCTTGGAGGGAGAAGGCATGATTATAAAGCGGGAGAGATAAATAATTTTTAGGTGATATGAAAAACCACAGGGAAATATATTACTCTAGGGCAATTGAAAAATTCACACACATACACATACATAGACACACACACACACACACGCGCGCACACACACACACACACACACAGAGGTTGATTATAAATACATATATTGTATTACACTTATTATATATCATATTATAAGATATATATTATATTATATGTGTATAGCTGAAAGTTAAACAACAAGAAACACAGTTTTTAACAAAGGAAACCTGCCTTTGAGTTGACTGCCTCCCTAAACTTCAAAGTAAGACCCTATTGCTGAAGACAGGCCATATTTCAGACTTAGGGTAATGAAGCTGAACTTGGAAGCCTTCTCCCTGCAATAATCAGAGGTTACTATGCAAGTTGCTAAAGGAAAAAAAAATCAATGAATGGTCAACCCACCTGTAAAATAATCATAATAATTACCCCAAGAGCAAATTATCTCTATTGGTGTACTAGTGTCCCTTTTGGCTTTCAGGTAATCAACACCTATCTAATGACTTAAACTCAATGACTTTCAATGGGAGTGAATTCACGTGGGTCACTGTAAATATAGCCACATATACATAGCTGGAGATTTCATAAATTTTAGAGAAAAACCTACTTTTGTCACATTCCTACATCAACATAATTTCTTACTGAATGCAAAATATATATCTTTATATTTACAGACAAATATATTCTCATCACTTATCAAATATGCTTCTTTTTGCAACAAAGGGACAATACTACAAAGTTCTACAACTGGTCAAACAGGGAATAAGTACCTGTGAAATATCTAGTCCTAAGTTAAATAACTACAATGCAACCTCTATCCCTACAGCTCACGGAATGTAGTGGAACAAGAAGTAAAGAGAATATTAATCCATCTCGCTAGAATAGCTTCCTCATGCAACATAGGGCAATTAACACCGACAGTCAAAATGTAAAAAAAGAGTCTACAGAATGTGTCCTTGTATAGAACTCCTATATGAGTCTTTATTCACTCATGAATCAAGGACTCAAAAAGACCTCCCTCCAAATTCTATAATGTATGAAATGCACAAAAATTAAATAAAAGGTAGCAACAACAAAAACAGTTCACTCATGTGTCAACAAAGGAGGTTATACGTCATTTACAGCACTCCATTACCAGAATTTAGTCAACAATCAGACACCATCACAAGGCACTGCCAGCCAGGCACAACCACTATGGGAAAAAATGGACAAAGAGAAACTGAAGGTATACTTTACTTCCATCACAGGCTGACAACTTATTTACTTCTCAGGTACCAAAACTGCATAGCCTGAGTAATTTTCTTAAACTATAATACAGGAACAACTGTCAGTCAGCTATGATTTTTTACTGGATCAAAATCTGGTTTGTGGGTAGACAGATGACTCGACAGTTAACAACACTGGCTGTTATTGTAGAAGATGTGAGTTCCAATCCCATTACCCACATGGGAGCTAACAACTGTCCATAACTCCAGTTCTAGGGGATCCAACAAGGGTACTCTTATATACACACAGGACTCATACACATAAAAACAAAATCTGGTTTGTTCAGGATCATGTGGTTATCAACCAGTATGAAAACTTTATTGTGGAGTTTATGTTAATTTTTAAAGAAAAACAAACAACATAATATATAGTAATCCTTTAAGAGAAAAAGTCTGTAGATGAACTTATTAACTCAGGGCATATTTCAACAAAAAAAGAAGGAGGAGGAAGAAGAAAAGAAGGAGACAGAGAGAAGGAGGTTGCAGGAGAACTGAGACTCAGGACCTAGGTTTAAGTTCTAAATCAAATTCACACAATGAGTTTGATTCAAGCCACTAAGGGAAAAGCAGTAGAATCTATGTATTAATTACTTTTTTATTGCTATGATCAAGCCAATGACCAAGGCAACTTTTAGAAGGGTTTACAGTGCCAGAAAGATAGAAGTCCATGATGCAGGGAAGCATAGCAGCAGAGGAGGTCAAAGAAGAAACCTGAATGTTCATATCTTCAGGCTGATAACAGGAAGCAGAGAGTGAAACTGAAAATAAGCAAGGAAAAGCCTACCACAAGTAACTTCCACCAGCAACACTATACCTCCTAAACCTCTGAAGACAAACTGAGACCAAATGTTCAAATACTTAAGAGGACATTCTCATTCAAATCACCACAAACTGCACTGAAATATCAATAATCACATACACCAGATTCTCAGGACTAAAGAAGGCAACTGTAAGCTTCAGGAATCCAAGGGGACTATCAGCAAATAATATGCAACTACTCCCTGCCAACATACCAAAACCTAAGGTAACTGGAGGCTCAAAGACCAAGGGCTACCCATTTAATGTTTTAGTCCTACCAGCTCCACTGTACAAAATGGAGCCTGCTAAATCTAGAGAGATCTTCTTCACCTTTTACCTCAGCACAGATGTGATAGTAATTCATTGTATAAGCATGCCTTTTATTTCTTATTTTCTATTATTTATTGTCAATTACTGCATATACGTATCATATAGTTTTGCTTTTGTCTATACATCACTCAATGATGTTCTGATTTTTGTCAATCACGAGACATTGTTTCTATATCTTTCACCCATATCTCATAATATTTTTATTTAACTTTCATTCTTATCCCCACCTCTTTTTACTTCTAATTCTAAATAATAGCCTTAATAATCAGTGGGCCCAAAGAGTATTCCATCTTTTACCTTCCAGGTACTTGTATACACCAAGTTTGGGCCATTACTTATCCATATCCTCATTTTCTCTACTTCTCTACCAATCCTAGTCTTAATAACTAAATCCAAGTATATTCTACTTGGCTATTTTCCTTGCAAAAGCTATGACATCTGTTGACTGGCTATTGAAACAATCTCAAGGTAGTAATAGATCTCATAATTAATATTCTCCTTCAGAGTTTATTTATTATAAGCAAGCATTTTGAGTTCCTGATGTAAGAAACTCTTTTTCTGAATTATGCACCTCAACTATTAGACTCTCACTTCAACAATGTAAGTACGTCAACTTAATACCTGATAAAAACAAAAGCAACAACAAAACCCAGGTGACTGAATAATTTCAGATGTGTAAATTAAAAATGCAGTAATATAACACACAAGAAAAACCAAAGCACAGTACTCCTTCAAAAGTTACTAGTCCCATAATAATGGCATAGAGTGAACATGAAATCGTAGACACTCAAGTCAAAAGAATGATTTTAAGACTGTCAAAATAAATTTTAAAAATTGAAGGAAAACAAATTTGTAACTCAAATAAAAAGATCGGTGGGATGTCTCACCAACAAAATGGATTTAAAAAGACAGAATATCTGGGATTGAAGGTAAGGCAGAGGAACTGTAATAATAATAGCCAAAGATATAATAAGATGCCAGTAGGAATTTCAAGGTACATGCAACACCCTAAAAAGAACAAATCTACAGGTAATAGATATAGATAAAGGAAAAAAGTTTTGTTCTAAGGGTATAGAAAACATTTTTAAAAGAATAATAAAAATTTCTAGAATTAGTAGGCAATCCAGATACAGATAACACCAAACACCCAAGACCAGAAAAGAACGTTTCTCATATTGTTATTAAAACTGTAACTATAAAAGAACAGAAAGTACACTGGTGAGCTGGTAAGGTAGCTCAGAAGTAAAGAGCACTGGTTGTTCTTGAAAGGGATCTTGGTTCAGTTCCTAGAGTCCACATGACAACTAACAATTTTCTGTAACTCCAGGACTAGGTGAATTCAACACCCCCTTTTGATCTCTTCAGGTACTTCACAACATGGATGCACTTACATACACACAGGCAATACAATCGGCAAAGAAAATATATTGGAAGTGAGGAAAAAAAAATACCAAGTCACATACAATGCAATCCTTCAGAATAATAGCACATTATTCAATTAAACATTTAAAAACCAGGAAAAGCAACTGCCAAAAGACTATTATATCCAGTAAGAGTATCTACTATAATAGAAGGAAAAAATAAAAACTTCCCCTGTTAAAACAGACTAAAGAAATCTATGACCACTAATGTTAACTCTATAAGAAAAGACCTAATTTTTCTCTGAAAGAGAAAAATAAACCATCCATTTGATCACAGAAAAGAGTAAAACATGCTACAATAATAGATTAACAAGAGGAAGAAAAAAAGACAAAAATACCTCAATCAACAAAGGGACAGGAATCAATACACATCTTTCAATAATAATCCAAATATTAATATTATAATTTCTGCTATTAAAAGGCAGACTAAGGATTGGAGATAAGGCTCAGCATTTAAGAGAACAAGATCTTCTTGCAGAGGATCCAGGTTCAGTTCACTGCACTCACATACCATTCACTACTTGGGTTCCAGGGAATCTGATGTCCTCTTCTGATCTCTGTGATTAACTATGAGCATATGGTTCACTTACACGCACGCAAAACATACAAACACACAAAATCAGAATAAATAAATAAGACACAGACTAGTAGATTGGATCAAGAAACTGAATTCAGGGCTAGATGTAATGATACAACCCTTTAACTCCAGAATGTACAAGACAGAGGTAGACAAATCTCTATGAAATCATAGTTGACATGGTCTGACATATAGATTTCCAGTCCAGAGACAGCTACAAGGAGACCCTGTCTCAAAAAAAGCTGGCTCAACACTTAAGAGCACTATATGTTCTTGCAGAGGACCTGGGTTCGATTCCAGCACCCACACGATGCCTAAAAACTGTCCATAATTCCAATTCCACGGGATTTAATGTCCTCCTCTGACCTCTTTGGTCATTGTATGACATAGGTACACTAACCTAAATGCAGACAATACACACATACACATTAAATAAAAATACTAAATATTTTTTAAAGCAGAATCCCAAGGGCTAGGAAGATAGCTCACTAACTATTTGTTTAGATACGCTGGGTTCAGTTCTTAGGACCTATATGGTGGTGAACAACTATCTGTAACTTCAATCTATGGGATCCAATGTCCTCTTCTCCATCTCTGGCAGTACATGACACAGATACATTTAAATACATGCAAGCAAACTATTTCTACACATTAAATAAATATTCTAAAAAGCATGTACTGCTCTTGCAGAGAAACTGGATTCAGTTTCCAGTATTAATGTGGCCATTCACAAACAGCCGTAACTCAATTCTAGGAGATCCAGTAGCTTTAACACCCACAGAGTACGCATAAACACATGCAGACACACACTCACATAACTAATAGAAAAAAGAAAATAAGGAGGAATGAGGCTGATGGGATGGTTCATTCATTACATTCATGCACTACTTTTGCAAAGAACCTGAGTTCTTTTTCCAGCCTCAAGTTTTAGTACTATTAGTTCCAGGGGATCTGACACCATCTTCTTACTTCCACAAGAACCTGCAGTCAATGTTCACTTATCTCAACACATAATTAAAATATACAGAAAATGTACTTGCTGCCTCAAAAAAATACATCTCACTATAGAAGACAGACACTATCTTAGGGTAAGAAGACAGAAAAAGGTGTTCTAAGTAAAACAACTAAGGAAATAAGAAGTTACTGTTCAGACAAAATGGACTTAATATTAAAACTACTGAGAAACTGTAAAGAAGGCCACTTCACACTGATCAGGGAAACAGCATAACAAGAGAGCAATGATGATGAGGGCTAGGCATCTCTAGGCATCTCTACCCTTTACCAGGGGCCCAGGCCATAGGAGGAAGCCAGAGAGTACCTGATTCAAGCCTGACCTGGGCCTCTGTGGGAGCTCCTATGTAGCTGGGCTAGAGCTTTCTGGTCCCTCCAATATAAAATCAAAAACATGTCAAGAACATGAAGCTTTGATCAAACAGCTTTTCATACCCAATTAAAAAACAACCAAGGCACATCAGTGATAGAAAAGAATCAGACCTCAACTCAACAAAAGAAGGCTTTAGTTTCAGCATCAAAAACCAGAATCAGAAGCAACAAAATAAATTCACATGCTAAATCACAACAATAAAATAACATGAATAACCAAAATATATATAGAGTGTATAGCTCTAAATGCCTACATTAAAAAAAAAATTCAGAAAGAGCAAAAATACTTAACATGCCAACTCAAGAATCTTAAAAGTCAAAAATAAGTGAAACCCAAACCCAGCAGATAAGAAGAAATAACAAAAATCAGAGCAGAGATACTAATAAAATAGAAACAATGAAAACAACATAATCAATGAATATAAGAGATGGTTCTCTGAAAAGATAAACAAGATAGATAAACCCTTACTTAGGTCAGTTAAACAAAAGAAAGAATATAAACTCAAATCAACAAAAACAGAGAATACAGCGGAAACAGACAGGAGACATCAAAAGATCCAGAACACTATAAGGGAATACTTTAAAAAAAACCTATACTCTATTAAAATTGAAAACCTAAAAGAAATGGTAATCCAAAACCATGGTAATCACAAAAGACAAGAAAGAGATCAACAGCTTCAACAGACAAACAACATATACGGAAATATATAGTAATACAAAACATCGTCACTATAAAAGCCCAGGTCCAGATGCATTTACAGCAGAATTCTACCAGACATTGAAAGAAAATCTATAATCTACGCTGTTTAAAATATTCAAAAAATAGAAACAGAGTGTGAACTAACAAACTCCTTTGAAAGAACTCTTAATACCAAAACCAGGTAAATCAACAAAAAAGAAAACTATACATTTATACTTTTAATGAACATAGATGCAAAATTGCAAACTGCACATGCATCAAAAAGGACATGATCTGCTTTATTCCAGGGATGCAGGGATGGTTCTATGTATGTAAGTCAACTAATATCATAAATCATACAACAAGACTCAAAGACAAAAATCACATGGTCATCTCAACAGATGCAGAAAAGACCTTTGGCAAAAATCCAGCATCCATTTATGTTAAATTTCCTAGAAAGTTCCAGAAATTGATGTGGAGGGAACATATCTCAAAATAATTAAAGTTATATACAACAAACTTACAGCCAACATCATTCTAAATGGAGAAAAACTGGAAACATTTCCATAAAAAACAGGAAGTACATGGTCTGTTCCCACTCCTTTTCACTGTAGTACTGAGAACTCTTTCAAGAGCAATAAGTCGAGAAAAGGAAACAAGAGGAGTACTAACTAGAAAAAAATGAAGTCAAATTGTTTCTGTTTGCAAATGACATGATATTACACATAAGAGATGCCAAAAGTTCCACCAAATGAGTAATACTTTCAGGAAAGTTGTACGTTACAAAATCAACTGAAAAAATCAATAGTAGCTTTTCTACATTCCAATAACAAACAATCAGAAAAAAAAAATTTAAGAAAACCCTCCCATTCATATTAACCTCCAAAAAATATTTAGAACCAAAGACATTAAAGATCTCTACAATGAAAATTTTAAATGTCTAAGGAAAAAGATAGAGGAAACACCAGAAGATAGAAGGATCTTCAATGCTCATGGGCTGAAAGAATTAATACTGTAAAAGCAACCATCCTACTAAAAGAAATGATAGATGACAGATAGATAGATAGATGATAGATAGACAGATAGATAGCTATGTATATTTAATGTAAAATTATTTAATGTAAGATAATTTTAGTTAAATGATTCAGTCTAATCAGATTTGTTCTTAGAAGTATTCTGCCAAGAAAATGTGATGAGGCTCTCCATAGGCCTTAGCCCTATACCAGTGAGGCTGCTAGAGAGCATATGACTAACTGGGGTGAGCTACCCAAACCCTGGTAAGTCATGGGCTATGAGACCATCACTAGTCACTCCCAATGACCCACAGCTCAAGCTGATAGCTAAAAAGATCTAACCTATTCTTGTGTTTTTGCGTCAAGATGAAAACAAATAATATACAAAGGAAAACCCATCAGAATTTAATTTGACTTTTCAATGGAAACTAGAAGAACTTACAGCAAAGCATTCCAATTTTTAAATGATTACAAATACTGATACAGAATACTTTACCCAGAAAGACTTTCTATCATAGTTGAAGGACAAATGGGCTAAAGGAACTCATGTCCAAAAAAACCAGCAATATTCAGAATATTGGAATCAATACAAAGAACTAAAGAAAGAAATAACCACTGGATATGGTGGTACACACCTTTAATCCCAGGAGGAAGAGACAGGTGGATCTCTGTGAGTTTAAGGTCAGCCTGGTCTACATAGTGAGTTGCAGACAGTTGAAGCTACTGGGACATCCTCTCTAAATCCCCCCAACCCCCAAAAGGAATACCTAAAGGCTACAGAAAGAAAAGAAATGAAGGTGTATTTGTGAAAACACAAAATAAGACCAAGAAAATAAAGAGAAATTAAAATAACAGTAACCAATACATATCTATCAATGCTCTTTAAAAATCAGTGTTCTCAACTTCCCAGGTAACAAACACAAACTTGGAAAATGGATTAGGAAGCAAATCTAATTTTTGTTGTCTACAAGAAACTCATTTCAAGAATAGGCACTAACGTAGAGTGAAAGGTAGAAAAAATATTCTATGTAAATGGCACTAAAAGAAGCAGCATTTTCAGTTCTAATATTTGACAAATACATTTAAATTAGTAAGAAGAGTTCAAGGGAATGACTACCAAGAAGACCTAACAATGATGAGCATCTAAAACTAAACTCTGATGCATTAATTTCATAAAATGAATACTACAAGACTTCAAAACACAGATTAATTCTAACTTAGTAGTAGCATGTGACTTCAGTACCCCACTATCTCAAAGATGGTCAACTAGATAAAGAATAAGCACAAAGACACCTGAATTAAAATGATATAATGCATTAAATGCACCTAATTAGAAATCTACGTAATATTCAAACCCAAGCACAAAAGAATACACTTTCTAGTAAGCAGCCAATGGAAGTTTCTCTTAAACAGACCACATATTGGGTCTGGTTAAATAACCCTTAACAATAACAAAAACTGAAATAATTCCATGCCTTCTATCAGACCACAATGCAATAAAACAAAAGCAACAGCAAGAGAAGTTCTAGTAATTACATGAACGTAATGGAATTTGACCAATACACTGCTGAATAATGAACAGGGTGGAGAGCTGGCTCAGTGGTTAAGAATACTAACTGCTCTTGTAAAGGAACCAGGTTCAATTCCCAGCATGACCATGTCACCTAAAGTATGCCCTCTTCTGACCCACAGGCACTCTACTACACTGGTATACTTTCACACATGCAGGCTATACACTCATACACATAAAAAGTATATTTCTGGAACTAAATGAAAAGGATAATACAACATAATGAAACCTCTGGAACACATTAAAAGCAGCCCTAAGACTATGACTCTAAAAACCCACAATAAAAAATAAAAAAGAAAGCTGGGTATCATGGTGCTCTATTTTAATCTTAGCACTCAGGAGGCAGTCATATGAATCTCTATAAGATTGAAGCCAATCTACACAGCACATTACAGGTCAGTTGGGGCTAGACAGAGACCTTGCCTCAAAAAGAAAAAAAAGTCAGAAAGAGCATAAATAAAAGACATAACGGTACAATCCAACAACCTAGAAAGGCAAGAATGAACCAAACCCCAAAACAGATACTGAAAGGATCCAGAATGTTACATGGAAATACTTTTTTTAAAACTATATTAAATTTTAAAATCTAAAAGAAGAAAGCAGAGGCAGTATTCTATAAGATATAGATACAAGAAAGATTCTAAGTCAGACAGCAGATCAGGCCAACAATCAACAAATGTGACTTAATTATATTACAAAGTTTCTATACAACAAAAGAAACAACCAAGGAAGTAAATTAGAAAACAATAGTTTAGAAGAAAATCTTTCCAACTATACACCTGATAGAGTATATCTACAATCTAAAAAGAACTGAAAAAAATCAAGGAAAAAAGTATCCAATTAAAAGATGGGCTATGGATCTGAAAAAAAAGATATCTCAAAAGAAGAAAAGAAATGGCTAAGAAACGTCTTAAGAACTGTTCAGTATCCTTAGTTTTAGAGAAATGCGAATCAAAGCTAAAATTTCATCTACCACCAGTCCGAATCTCTAAGCTCATGAGAACAAATGACATTGAATATTGTGGATACAGGAGAAGGGAATTCCTCATTCAGTGCTGGTAGCATTTGATATTTGTGCAACCACTGTGGAAATCAGTATGCAGAACTCTTAAGACACTAAAAATAAACTTACCATAGGATCTGAAATAGAGACTATTACAAAGTTCCACAACTAGCAAAACACATAGGATAAGTGTCTGTGACATGCCCATACCTAGTGACACATCTACAAGGGAACATTAATACAAAGCAGAAGGAGTGAAAGAATCCTAAGGTTATCTCTCAACTTTCATCGGTGAAACCTCCTCATGTAACAGAGAATGATTAAAATGGAAAGTAATAACTGACCAAAATGTAGAGAATAAGACACTACAGACTGTATGTCCTTGGAGAGAAGTCCTATATTAAACCTCACACACCTAGGGCTTAGGAAATATTGTGGAAGAGGGACAGGAAGATTGTAAGAGTCAGAGGTGGTGAATGGCCATAAGAAAACACATCTCCAGTTGGCTGGGTGCTTGTTCATATTAATTGCTTGTTCATGTTAATTAACAGCAATGGTGTGAACAAGCATATAACACAGGCAAACTTAACATAGCCAAAAACCCATCATAGAACTGGAGAAATAGGTAAGAATCGCCAAACTTTGACAAGGAATTATTGGCAGTTGATCAATAATGGGTGAGGGAGAGCTGGTCTCCTTTAAGGAAATAATGCTAGACCCAGATTCAGTACAAGAACTTACTCTCACACTGAGGGACATCTAAGGACACAAACCTGACTTGATATGTGTATGAAATGCACAAAAATTCAATAAAAATTACATAGTGAAGAAAAGAAACAATGACAAAATACATAGTGCCAGAAGGGAGAAACCTCCCTTTGAGTTGTTGGTCAGAGTAGTTCAAGACACCTCCAAAATAACACAGGTTATTATCACAGTCCTTGATTGTCTACCAAAATTTGAAGGTAAGACCCTATTGCTGAAGATAGGACATACTTTGGACACAGGACTTGAGCAATGGGGCTGGAATTGACTTGGAAGTCTCCTCCCCAAAGATTATCTCAAATGGTTCCACAGCATACGTACAAGCTGCCAGGGAAGAAAACCAACCTATTGTTTTACATAGCTTAAAACCTAAACAACAATAAATTGGACCAGGAAACTTTCACTATTGATCCTACAATGACATTTTCATATTGGGAATAATCAACAACTGTCTAATTGGAATGAAGGCCTGCTCAATGGGAAGGAACAGCCAAATACACGTGGCTAGAGAAGTTTTAGATCCTAGAGAAAATCCTACTTTGCTGCATCCCTAGATCAATGTAATTTACTTTACTGTAAATATGCATCCTCATATTCACAGAAAGTATACTTGTCAGTCCTCATCGAAGAAGTTTCTTTTAGCAATAGATGAAGATTATTACAGAGTTCCAGAACTGGTTAAATGCAGAGAATAAGTGTCTGTTCAATATTTAAGCCTAAGTGATACATCTTCAGTGCAACCTCTAACATTCTCTCAACTTTCACCAGAGAAATTTCCTTATGCAGCAGATGGTGATTAACACAGAAACCCATAACTGGCCATTGTGTATAGAACAAAAGGCTACAGAATACTTATACTGAATAGAACAACTATTTTTTCTCTGCCCCTCAAGGATCAAGGATCACTTTGGAAGAGGAGGTGAAAAAACTTAAGAGCAAGGAAGGGTAGATGACCACATGGAAAGAGACAGCTGATTAGTCAGTCATATGAAATCACAGCAATGGTGACAGCATACTCAGATCTTATAAAAGTTCAAATCAGACAAAATCCTAGCACAGACATAAGGAATTGAGTAAGAAATCCAACAAAGCCAACCCAAGGAACTTTTGGCAATTAATGGCTGCCAAGAGAAGAAGAGGCAATGTCTAAAAGGGATGGGATTCTTTGTTGGCACACAAATAGACCCATACTGAAGGATATTTAGGTATGTAAATCAAACTCAGGCTACATTATACATAAGATAGTACATTAAATTGAGCAAAGTGCCAGTTGAGGGAGGTATAGATAGGGAGGTTATCTAAATGCCATCAAACTATATTATATGAAAAGCTGAAAAAATTCAGTAAAAACATTTTTAAGATGCAAAGATGAAAGATCAGAAAGCCTCAGAAGCATGAAACAAACTACACTTCCTTTTGCAAAACAAGGAAAGAAACGGAGCTGCACTTAGAAGCAAAAGTAACCCTACTTGGTCAACTGAAGAGAAATGGGGCCTGTCTAGAAAGAATTATAACTGTGCAATATAATATTCTTATGGTGTTTTCTAACTCACATTCTTCCGGGAGAAATATAGACATACTATTTTGAACTTGTGCAACTACAGAGAATACAGATGAACCACAGTGTTGTACTTCTGACTCACAGAATTCTGACATTAATTTGCTTTGTAGGTCAGTACAATGAGGAAATTCACCATTGTAACATCAGAAAACTTATAAGAAAAGAAAATCAAAATCAGAACTAATACAACTTAATTGTACCACTCTGAGAACATCAGAATAACTGAAACAGATGAGATGGTTCAATGGGAAATGTGATGACCTCAGTTTGATCCTAGATATCCAAATGGTGAAAGGAAAAAACTGACCACTACAAGTTGTCCTCTGACCTACACACACATACATACACATACATACAGAATAAATGAAATCACAGTGAGACTTCAGTACTGACTGCATAACAGAATTGGCTATGAGATTTTTGGCAGGACAGCAAAATACCTGTCTGATTAAATATCAAATTTAATTAACTCATTAAAAAAACAACTCTAAATCTAGTAAAGGAGAATTAGAATACCAAGAAATAGTTATACCTATTTCACCAAAAAATGAGTTTGGTTCTCGTAGTTGTAACTCAAGTTTATCTTCATCCATGGTCTTTATCACTCATTAAATCAGGCCCTAAATCAGGGAATAAAATTTAAGAAACACTGATTTATTTTGTCACAAATTAAAATATCACCATATTTGCATTTCTGAAACTAGTTATCAATAATCTACCAACATAAAAAAATATACAGTCAAATAGTAGCCTGGAATTTCTGATTAAATTAGTAAGTTGAAAGGTTTTTTTCTTGTTTTTCTCCCCATTCTTGTAAGTTTGGATTGTTTTTTAAAATTTTTAATTCTTTTAAAAATGAGATTTTTACCTAAAAATAAACACTATGTTACTCAGAATAAGATATGCAAATACTTCTTAAACCTAGACAGTTTCTTCTTGCCTACCATCAGCAACCCAATGATTGATTAACTTAAATCTGCTTTGTAGGTTCGAAGCGAATTTCTGTAAGACATCATTACACCTGTTAATTTAACATAACTTGTAAACTCTTCATCACTAAATAGTAAAATTAAAAGTTCAAATAACTATAAAATTGGATTAAGGTATCTGTATACAAATGACTTCTTCTAACTGACTGTACTGAAGAAATATGTATGTTTGTATGAATATGTATTTCATCAATAATCTTCCAGGCCATACATGAACTGGTACCAGCTATAAGACAGGAAATATAAATTCATAATTGAAAAAAATGACAATAAGTTACCTGTTTTTACAACACATATCAATCTTCTATTCAAAATATTTAAAGGTTTCCTAATAAGTAAAATGAGATTCAGGCTCTTTGTTTAGTAATATAAAATCTATTCCCTGAGTTTCATCAAAGGATGTATCCAGTGGGATAAGAGAATTGACTGCTAAAAGTTACTCTTTGACATCCACACATGTATGCATATGCCATGGCACATACACACCTACATAGAACACTCCACACACAAATAAATGTAAAAATCAATCAATAAATAATGGTGGCTAGAATACGGTTTTTCTGCCTCTACTTTATGTTTTGCAAAGTAAATGCATATTGAAATACTGTTCAAAATAACTGAATTGTGGTTTTACCAACAAATATTATATATTAATAATACCTAAATACACTATGTTCCTTTCAAACCGTGTTCTGAAAACCAAAATATCTTATACATGCTAGAAAAAAATGCCTCAGTTACATAAATCTTTTCCCTTTCTTCAAGGCATATACCACTGTTTCAAAGCATAACATTTTACATAAATGTAAATTAAGGTGTAAAACTAAGGCAAAAAATTTTCAGACATTTACTTTGTGAGAGTTAATAATTCTCCTCCTCCTACCAGGATCTTACTGATGAAAGAATTTATTTTGAAGATGTAAAGTATCCTCTTCATGAAAAGGATACACTTTTTAGATATAAGCTGTATTTTCAGGCATATTGAGAATGAAATAGATTCACATTCAATATTGGCACATCTTAAACTTAATTAAAATACTGTAAAGGTATACTTAAAAAATAGATATAAACAAAAATATTTTTAAAAATTTTAAATGTGTATATGTGTAAGAATTATTAACTATCACAAAATAAATGTCTGAAATACTTCACCTTAATTTTTGTGTGTACATGCTACATGTATGTGTATGTCCAAGGAGATCTGAAAAGGGCAATGAATACCCCAGATCTAGACTTACAGGCATTTAGGAGCCACCTTATGTGGATGCTGGGAATCAAATCTGATTCCCCTACAAGAATAGCAAATACTCTTAATCACTGAGCCATCTCTCCAGCTGCTCAAATAATACTTAGAATATATTTATGTGCCAAATCATTCTGCTACAGGAACAGAGAAGAACAAGAAAATATCACCACAATTACAATCGTCTAGACTTAGGGAAGATGGAAAAAAAATTCTGTTATAACAAAATATCTACATTGCTCTTTGAGAGCGAGAGAAATTAAGATCTGGAGAAAATAGTGTCTAAAGGAGAAAAATAAAGGAAGACACTTGAGTTGTAGAAACTCAACATGAAAAAGGTTTTAATAAATATTACTGGGTAGCTACTCTGTGCCAATCAATTTGGATTCAGCCATACTGAATGGAAATGCAGATGAGAAAGTGGGCATGCCCAAGTACAGTAAAGACAGAGAAGACTGGAGAAAACTGGACAGAGAGCTGATTATGTTGGAAAATGCCTATAAGTTCAGAAGACTGAGGCAAAAAGTTCTAGAGTTTAAGCATAACCATATATTTTTTTAAAGTATAAGCCAGTCATACTGGAGTATGCCTTTAATTCAGCACTTGGGGACAGTCAGACTGCTGTGAGATTGTTCCAGGCCAGCTGGGGCCTGTCTAAAAAATAAATATAAATAAATAAAAATGAAAAAACTAAACAAACAAAACCAAAAATGAAAAATTACAAAAAATTGATAATCACGTGTATCATGCCCTAACATGTGTGTATCCACCCATTCCACACCCCAATACCATTTTAAAAGAACCAGAAGGAAAGAACAAGCAGGTAGACCTGAAAGGAGAGCAATTCTCCCATCAACTACAAGCAGGAGGAAAAAAAAAAAAAGGAGGAGTATGTATATGAAATGTCAAAGACAAGACAAATGAAAATAATAAATTAGGATTAGTGGCATAGAGATGAATCAGTGTTTAAGAGTCTAGCTGCTCTTGCAGAGGACCTGGGTTCAAGTCCAGGACACACAAGGTATCTAACAACTATCTATCTGTTACTCCAGTTCCAGGGAATCAAATGCTCTCTTCTGAACTCCATGGGCACTGCACAATACAGGTGAACTAACATACTTACAAGTAGTAAACCTGTACAGATGAAAAATAAAAATAATAAAATAAAATATTTTAATTTAAAAAAATTAAGTAGATAGCTTGGGAAGCAGAGACAGGCAGATCTCTGTGAGTTCAAGACCAGTCTGGTCTACACAGTGAGTTCCACTCCAGCTGCGGCTACAGGAAGACCCAGCCACAAAAAATTTTTAAAACAGATGATCAAATTTTTTTATTAGATGACTAGCCATATGTTACATAAAAGAAAAAAAATATGCTAATGGCAAGGATCTCTGAAGGATTTCAAAACGAACTGCAATTTTTCAGCATGCAAAAAAAACAAGTAATAATAAAGTCATAGTGAAAAATACAAATAGAAATAAGGTCAGAAAGTTTGGGTTTTTTAACAGCACTATCCCTTTTTGAAAGCAGAAAATGAGCATGTTAAAAAATGTAAACTGAAAACAAAAATCTACAGCTGGGGAGATAGTTCAACTGGTAAAGAGCTTGCCTCACAAGCATAAGAATCTGAATTTGAGTCCCAGAATTCACATAAAAAATGCCACACTTTGAGATACACTGGGAAGAAGGAAACAGATGGATCTATGTTGCTTATAAACCAACAAAAGTCTACGTGACTTGAGCGTCATGACTATTGTAAGGCTGTGTTTGAATAAAATGTAGCACATAAGGACCAATGCCTGAGTTATTTTCTACTTTCTACGCATATGAGCATATCCACTTGTGTGCCTTCATATACACACATACAACACATATTAATACCAAGATAATTGATTAATAAAGTATTCTATTATTTCTCCAGATTGTTAATGTCTATCTCTCTCTAAAAATAACTCATTTTAAGTTTAAACAACAAAAACTAAACTACTTTTAAAACTTTACATGTAAGAAATTTTTATAGAAATCTTTTACAGTTACACTCTTACCTGTCTCTTTAAAATGATGCTTCTAATTATATATTAACCTTACATATCCATAACTGCTACACTGGAACATCTTTACCTGCTGTATTACGCAATTCTTCTTTTAAAATGTCTTCAGCTGTCAAGATATCAAGCAACTACTTCTACAGTCAATAAAAAGAATACATTAACAACTTAAGCCAACAAATACATTTGTAACTTGTTTCAAGTATACCTTCTGCAAGGCCCTCTTCTAAGACATGGTCTGTGATAATAAAAAGTGGAATCTCTGGTTTAACTTGAATATCCATGAAACAACTTGGCTTTAACATGTTGTCACTTAAGAAAAGTGAATTCCTGGTTTCTTAAATTCTAGAAAATAAGTCCTCATATATTTTCTGAAATTTCTCTATCTGGTTCATCTTTAAATTTTAACATGATTTTAAAACTTCAAATGAAGCATACTAAAAGGTCATTCTATCACATGATTACCTTTCTCTAAGGATAATGAAGTCTATTGAATTATTTTTTTAACCTATTTCCTGGTAATTTAAAGTTTCTATAATTGTAAAATTACTTATAATTTCCAACAACTGTAAACAAACTTTTGCTTAATATTTTAAATATATTAAATATTTCTTGTGATACTTTGGAAAAATTGAGTTATACTCTATGGGACATTATCACTGAAAAGGCAACATTCTTGGTTAGTTTTTAGTACTAGTTAAAAATTGACTATGAACTCTCACTATTTCTCAACTTGGTTACTTTTGCAAAAACAGCCAGACTCTGCTTATAGCCAGAAGTAACTGAAAGTCATACCTCATATTTATTGCTGTTTCTTTTATGACCACAGGCTTTTCTTGTCTGAATTTATACAACACTCCAACCTATATCATTAACTCAAGATAAATTGTAAAGAGTTACCATTCTCTGAAGAGATTTCTTATATCATCTTTACAATCTTCTATTCCCATCTCTACCCAGTAAATCCTACCTCTCCTTCAGCAACTTTGTGAAAAAGCTATCATCTTATCTCAGGACCGTTTTCTTGATGATGCAAATGTAAGATTCCTGTTCCTAAGAAATTCCAGCAGAGAATTTTCTGCAGGCACTGGCTACAGCATAAGGCTTTCCAATCTTTTTCAGAACCTAATACACATATAAACAAAACTCTGATTTTCCAGCAATATGGAAAATGCTTAGAGAGTTAAGACTTTTCAAATTTAAGATAATATCCTGGATGAATGAAAACACACATATGCATTACTTCTTAATATGCCTCCTTCCCGAGCAATTTCTTAAAACAAAAGTGTTTACATAGACCAATTGAAAAGTTTTTCAGGTAAATTAGTAAGTACTCTATGTTTTTCCTGTGCTTTCTTATATAAGTTGCACTTTTTTTTCTATGGGCAAAAATAGTAAAAAATTTCTTCCTATATAATTCCATTTTTCGCCTTTTGTAAGAAATCTAGATTTAACACCCTATATGTGCAAGTATACGCTCGTCTCAGGAAAGCATTAGTGAAACTCTTTCGGGGGCAAGGTCAAGTGACAATGGATGCATTGAAAGTAAAATGATATGTACATATATGAAAATGTAATGAAGCCCATTATTTAACACACTAAAAGAAAGGTAAATGTTCTTTGGGATCCCAGGTCTTGCTATCTCTCCTCCCTTTTTTGGACGCTACTCTCACCGGAAAAGGAAAAGTTTGGGCTCCCGAATAGAAGATGGAAGAAATGCCTTGGGTCTTTGGAAGGCATTTGACCCTCCTGGGTCAACTAGGTCGAAATTAATAAATAGTAAACAGAAAGGTGGTGCTGCCCTCGCGCACTGGGAGCAGTGTTTACTCTGCGAGAGAACATGTCTCTTCCATCCACTAGACCTGTTGCAAGCTCCATGCCTATAATGGTTCCCTCACTGCAACCGCTATTTCTCCAAACATCACATTCAGGATGGAGGCTCCAGTTCCCTCCTGCACAGCTGAACTGATCCCGTCTTTCCCACCCACACACTACCCACCAATCTTTAGTCAAAAATTGGTCAGTTGGTCATGCGAACCGTTGTTCTTCACCTTATACTTTGCACCCTTTGGCCAGACTCACTCCTCACTCCTCTAACACCAGAGACCTCACTTCGGACAGAATTGGGCGTATGCCAAACAACTCTTTAGTACACTGGACCTCTGGGAAACCCTATTCCAAACCCTGCCCGCAAACGAAATACTGCCACACTATTTGGGCCTAACTGTAACTGCGGCCTGCTGGGTAGCACGCATCACAACCCTACGCCTAACACCGAAGGACGCTTCGTGGGGCCACTGACCAAAACAGACCGGCACCCCAGACTCACCAGAGAGGAATGTGGCTGTCCCCGCGACTGTTGAAGGAGCTACAGGCCTGTCATTTCCCAAAGTACAGAACCAAGCTATGGCTGGGGGAGCGGGTGGCCAGAGGGAGGAAGGGCCGGGTACAGGGCTGACAAAAAAACAGCCCAACTCCCCGGCCTGGGCTCCGTCTACAGGTAAAATCACAAACTGATGAAAGAACAAGGAAAACGCGGAAGGACCTGTTTTGACACCGTAGGTCGTTTGGTACTGTACCGTAAAGCCGGGTGTCCTTGCGGCAGTGTCTCTGGCAGCCTGAATCTCAGTGTTCTCTCCTCATGCATTCCATTCCCTCCTTCCGCAGCCACGCGACAGCGAGACCTTGGCCGTAAAGCTCGTAGTAGTCTTACGTTCCAGCGAACCACCGAACCTTCAAGAAAACTGCAGATTCGTTGAGTCTTCTACCACTTCTACAGGCATCGGCAGTCTTTTTGTTCTACCTGGCTACACACTGGTAGAAGTTTGTAGGCCCTCAAAATTGTACCTCCGTTATCAATTTGATTTCTTCCCTTAACTCCACAGTGGATTTTGCGAAAGTGTTTGTCCTGTGCCTTCCAATAAAAATATAACTTACTTGGAAGAGGAGCAGAGTAAATAGGTAAAAAGGTATCAGGAATAACTGCTAAACCTGTTTGTTGAACAGTAAATAGGAGAACTGGAGGAAAATACATTTTGAAAATTGTTTTCCATACTGTATATTTTCCTTTTGATTTTGAGTTTTGAAATAGAAGTTATACCTGTTTCATAAATAACAGAGTTCAATATCCCTTAACAAATATAAATGCATTTGGATTATAAACTTTTTAAGTTTATGAAGAATAGATTGGAAAAGAGATTGCATTTTAGAACCTACCTTGATAAATAATTTTATTTGGGCCCACAACATAATAAAAAGAGATTGACTGTTCATTTTATCTTTCACTTATGACACAGAGATGCTTTGGCCTGGTAACTTTGCTCGTGAATGACTAGATACCAAGAAAACCTTATAGGACAGAAATCCCCCTAGATGATGACGATTTTCCATAAGGACAAGACACCTAAGAAGAAAGTAATCATGTAGAAACAAAGTTAATCCCTTGATGAAAGTAATTAACTGATCAACAGTTTATTGGACCACCTTACAGGACCAGAACTCAGCAATGGTGGGCCTTAACCAGAACTGCTAATGGTGTACACTGCTTATCTTACATTTCCATTTAAACCTGTGTCACGTTAGTAGCATACCTAATTCTCCAAATCCTGTATCCCAAGTATTTCCTGTCTTCTGCTATAAGGTCTTACTTTGAAGTTCTTAGAGACAATCTGGGGCTGAGGCAATAGCCTGTGTTAATTTGGGGAGTTAATTTGCACTGCCCCAACAAATAACTTGAAGAGCCTTTTCTTTCTTGGTTATTTGTTTTCTCTACAGAAGCATTTTATTTTAGTGAGATCCTACTTGTTGATTATTGACCTTAAATCCTGATGTCTGATTCAGAAAGTACTTTCCTTTACCTATGTCTTACAAGATAATACCTTTGTCTTCTAAAAATTTCAAAGTTTCAGGTTTCACATTTAGGTCTTTAGTCCATTTACATTGACTTTTATTCTTGGTGATATAAGGAGTCTAATTTCATTCATCTACAGGTGTAGATCCAGTTTCAATAGCACCATTGGTTTATGATGCTGTCTTCCAGTTTGTGTTCTTGGAGACTTTCTCAAATAACAACTAGCTAAAATTGCATGAACTTATGTTTGGATCTTCAGTTATCTTCAATTGATAATATATGTATCTGTTTTTGTGCCACTGTCATGCTATTTTTATGACTATAGCTCTGTAACATCATATGAGATCTGGTATCTTAATCCCCCAGCATTACTCTTTGTACTCAGGAATGCTTTGGCTAACTTTTATAATTTTATGTGAACATTAAGATTTATTTTTTAATTCTGTGAAAAATGGTCTAGGGATTTGCATTGGTATTGCCTAGAATCTGTGAATTTCTTTTGGTAGAGGTCAATTTCAAATATCAATTCTTCCCCAACTATGATAACTGGAGCTCTCTCCATCTCCAGGTGACTACATCTATATCATTATTCAAAGATTTAAATTTTTCATTTTAGATAACTTTACTATCTTTGATCATGCTTATTCCTAGATAATTGTATTTTTTTTGAGGCTTTAGTGAGTGGGAGACTTTTACTAAAGTCTTTCTTTGATTACCTGTTTTTGATATATTGAAAGCCTACTGGAAATTTTTGGTGATTAATCTTCTAACCTGTCACTTGACTGAAAGTGTTGATCATTTCTAGAAGTGTATGGTAGAATTTGGGGATCTGTTATGTATAAAATCATATCATCTGCAAATAGGAATAATTTGAAAGCTTCCTTTCCATTAAGTACTACTTTAACTTCCTTCTCTTGTCTTATTGCTCTAGCAAGTATTTCAAGCACTATATTAAAAACAAGTGGAGATAGTGGACAGCCTTGTCTGGTTTGTATTTTAGTAGAATACTTCCAGTTTTGCTCCACTTAGAAAGAGATGACCGTGGGCTTATTGTATATAACTTTAATCATGTTGAGGTCTGTTCCGTCCAGCCTAATTCCCTCTAGGGCTTTTAAAATAAATGCATGTTGAGTTTTGTCAAACGTCTTTTCTGCATCTATTAACATAATCATGTGACTTCTGTCTTTGCATTCATTTATATGCTCTATGACACATATTGACTTACATATATTGAACCACTTGTTGGAATAAAACTGAAGAGATCATAGTACATGATATTTTTGATGTGTGTCTGTATGTGCTTTATATTTTTGCTTCTGTTTTCATTAAAGATACGGGGCTATTGTTTTTCTCTTTTTTTGGTTGTATCTTTACCTGGATTTTGTATTTAAAACAGCTCTGGCTTCATAAAAGGAACTTGGGAGTTCTCCCTCTGTTTCTATGCATTTAAATAATTTAAGTAGTATTGAATATAGATCTTCTTTGTCCTTACATATTATGAGTCTGTTTACATTTTTGATGTCTTCTTGGTTTAGCTTTGGTGATTATTATGATTTTAGATATGCATCCAGTTCTTTAAAGTTTTCAAATTTAATAGCACATAGATTTTAAAAATTTTCTCTTATAATGTTCAGGATTTTTGTCTGTTGTGATGTTTCACTGCTCATCTCTGATTTTATTGATTTGGAGTTTCTCTTCCTTTCTCTTGGTTAACTGGGCCATGGGTATATGCATCCTCTTTCTCCTTTCAAACAGCTAGCTGTTGGATTGATTGATTCTTTGTATTGTTTTCTTTGTTTCTATCTCATTAATTTTTGCTCTGATTTTTGTTATGTCTTCTTGTCTACTGGGTTGGAGTTCCATTTGTTGTTGCCTTTTAACATTTAAATTATTTATTTATTTGTGTTCTTTCTTATTTTTTAATGTATGTATTTAATGTATGTATTTAGCAAGTCCTATAAACTTGCTGCTTAGGACTGCTTTTAACATGTCCAAGACGTATTACTGGTTTCTTTGTCCTTTTCATTTAATTTCAGGAATACTTTCATTTCTTTCTTAATTTCTCCTTCAACTCATTCATCACTTAGGAGTATATTGTTTAATCTCCATGAGTTCATGAAGTTACTAGAGCTTCTTCCAGTCTTGATTTTAAGTGTTCTTGTATGATAGAGTGCATGAAATTTTTAAAAATTTATTTCTTGAGGTTTGTTTTATGCCCCAGTATGTGGTCTGTTTTAGAGAAAGTTCCATGGAGGCCTGAATAGAATGTATATTCTTTAGTTCTTGGGTGGAATATTCAGTAGATGCCTGTCAGGTTCATTTGATGTATGGTATTGTTTATTCAGATGTCTATTTATTCTCTATCTGGATGATGTATTTAATAGAGACAGTGGGATATTGAATTCCCTAATGTTAGTAAGTTGAGATTAAACTGTCCTGTACTATTGTTTTTATGAAGTTGGATGAATCAGATTTTGATGCATATATGTTCCTTATTATAATGTCTTTTTGATTAATTGTTCCTTTGATCAGAATGAAGTGACCTTCTTTGTCTCTTCTACTTTTGTTTTAGTATGGAGTCTATTTTGTCAGATAATAGATTGGCAACTCCTGCTTGTTTCTTGGTGCCATTTGCTTGGGATTTTTTTTTTCCATCATTTCATCTTAAAGTAGTGTGTGTCCTTGAAGTTTAGATGGATTTCTTACAAGCAATAAAAGAATAGATTTTGTTTCTTAATTCATTCAACTAACCTGTATATTTTGACTAGGGAGTTCAATGCAGTGATATTGAGAGCTATTTAGAAAGATATGTATTAATTCCCATCATTTTAAACTCTGTTTGTATCTCCAGTATAACTTCATGTAGTTTCCTTCTCTTACACATTATATTTCTTCAGGTATTCTTTGAAGGGCTGTTTTCCTGGACAAGAGTTATTTCAGCCTGTTCATGTCATGGAAGATGTTTCTTTCCCCTTCAAATATTATAGAAATTTTTGTGGGGTAAAGTATTCTAATTTGGCATCTATGGTCATTCAGATCTGGGAATACTTTGATCCAGGGCCTTCTGATTTTCATAGCTGCAAGGAAAAGTCACCTGAAATTCTAATGGGTTTACCTTTATATGTGATATTTTTTTCTTTTGCAGCTTCCAGATTCTTTCTTTGTCCTATATGCTTAGGGTTTTCCGTATGATTCACTCTAGGGAGTTTGTGTTCTGTTCCTGTCTACTTGGTGTTCTATATGCTTCTTGTATTGGTTGAGACTATCATTCCTTAATTTGGGGAATTTTTCTTTTACAATCATGTCTGTAAAAGATTGAGATTCTTCTTCCTCTATGCCTATGGTGCATAAGTTCTTTTCATGGCGTCCCACATTTCCTGCATAGTCTATTCTTGTGTTTGGTAAATTTTTCATAATCTTTGCTTGAGTGCTCCAGTTCTTCAACTTTTTTGTCCAGTCTTGACATTCTGTTTTCCATTTCATTCATTCTATTTACGGGGCTTTCTTCAATTTCAAATTGGTTTATTGAGTTTCACTTCTTCATTTCACCCTGAGTTTTCTTTAATATTTTTCTTTTGTGAATTCAGTCAGAAGTTTATTCTTTTAGTTCTTTTATTTGTTTGTGTGTTCTTCAAATTCATTGAATTCTTTCATCATGTTTATGATTATTCTTTTAAACTTTGTGTCCTGGATGTCTCTATGTGGTTCTCATTGTCGATCTCTTCTATAGGATTGGTGATGTTAGGTGGGTATATATTGGGGTTTTCATATTATTTTTAATTATGATCTTTGCATGTGGATTTCTTTTGTTGTTTGTGATTGTGTTATGAAACTCAAACCTTCCTTTATTTAGTTGAATTGTTTATGTACTTGATGTGATTTTCTTGTTTTTTTATTGAGTAGGAAAGCTGTTTGGTCAAGGTTTCAGGTTCTCTCTTTTGATTTTATATTGGAAGGACCAGATTACTTAGTCCATCTGCTACAGAGTTCACTTAGAGGCCTAGTTTAAGCAAGATCAGATGCTTTCAGGCTCTCTTTTACCATCTCTGTCCTTCTCTCCATCAGGCACAGCACAATTTGGGGAAATTACTAGGCAGAGGCTGAAATGAAATTTTCTGAGGCCATCTGCAAAGGCCTGTGGCCCTATCAAAGGGAATAGAAGCCTAATCCTTCAATAGTGCAAGTAGGTGCAAATGGTACCAATATAGGGGGATGGGCATGGTGGGACATGGAGAGCTCACATTTCCTCAGAGGTAAAGTATAGTCCAGAATCTGGGGTGTTAAGAGTAAGAATGTGTCTGTATCCATGGAAACAGGATGTGTGGTAGGGGACTTTGGAGTTTCTATGGTAGTAGGGAAATGGAATGCAGTGGGCATGATCAGATTTATCAAGGAAAAAGGTTGGTCTCCAGAATCTGAGACAAGTTGTGAGTCGGGCCTTCCAGGGTCTAAGGCCAGTCTCAGGAATGCAATCACAAGTTGTGGGTAGGGACAGCCTGTAAAGGTTCTAACATACTAGATAGAATAATTTAGATGGATGACTATGGAATTCATGATATAGTGGGTGGAACTGGACTAAGAAATTCCTCTCAGAATCTGGAATGATAAGAGCATGAGCAGGCCTGTGCTGAAGACTAGAAAGATTTTGTTTTTTAATCCATTTTAATCAGCCTGTGTCTTTTAACAGGGAATTTAGGCCATTGGTGTTTAAAGTCATTACTAAAAGGAGTATATTGGCTACTATCCTTTTAGTTTCTGCTTGCATTCTTCATCCAGTTTTCTCTTTCCATAATTTTACCTTCATTTATTTTCTTTCTGTTGTCTCTTAGGTATAGTTGTTCCTTTCTTCAGTCCTTTGTAATGCCTGGAATAGTCTCTTTAGCACTGGGTTTTTAGACATGAATTTTTCAGCATAGTCAGCTCCTTGAAGAATTTACTTTCCTCTTCCAATTCGAATTGATAGTCTTGGTGGGTAATAGGTTATGGGTTGACATCTATTATCATTTAGAATTTGGAATACTTTGATTCAGGCTTTTCTGGTTTTCATAGCAATGAATAGTCACCAGTACTTCTCAGTACTTTCATACTTCTCATACTTTCCTCATATGAGACTTGTTTTTGTCTTGATGTTCTCAGTATTCTCTCTTTGTTATGTTCACTAAGTGATTTTACCATGTTATGCTGTGAGGAGCTTCCTTTCTGTTCATGTCTAATTGGTGTTTTTGGTGCTTGTTCACATGTATGATTATGTCTTTCCTTAATTTAGAGATATTGTCTTCTACAATTCCAATGCATAGGCCTGTCCTCTGACAGGAAGACCATGGATAAATGGCCTCTTCCCCAGCTTGATTGCACCCATTTACCTTGGATCATCACAGCTAATCTTGATAACTTTTATTCTCAACAAGAAAGAAGGGGCAGGGAATATCAGCCACCCCTCCAATGAACCAGTCATCCATCTCTGCTTGCACTAGAGATATAAACTGAAGAAGGCAAGGGGAGGCTCTCTTTGCCATTTTCTGTTGCTGTTAGGAAGTCATGATTCATGCCTAAATAGCATGTAGTCTGAGGAAGGGAGCACCTGTGCCTCTATAAATAAATTCTCACTCATTCCTCTGTAAGTAAACCCAATAAACTTACCGATTTCCCAAACTTAATTTAAATACATTCCCGGTTTGTCATAGAGATGAAGGGAGGAAAGGGTTGGCCATATTTGTTCCTTCCAGAAGGAATTTTAGCTATAAATTCTGTTGAATATTAGGTCAGTGCTATTTACCTAGGATTCTTCTCCTGTACCTATGATGTATAAATTTGATCTTCTCATTTTAATCATAATGCACAAATTCCTTACTAATATTTTTATTCTTTCCTTTTTAAATGTGTCCTTTAAGTTCTTTCTTTTAGTTTTTAATATTTTGAAAAAATAGCAAATTCACTATCTAGTGAGAATTTTGCCTTTGAGGGAAACTAAGCAATGTCTAAACCTCATGAGGTTCCAGTGATAAACCCAAATTTGATTCTACCTAAGTTTGCCCTGGGGAACCAATGAGCTGTGTGTGTGTGTGTGTGTGTGTGTGTGTGTGTGTGTGTGTTTGGCTTACAGGTAACTTGAAAGTAGAATGTAGTCACGCACAAAAATCTTCACTCAGCAAGGAAAATAGCTTCCCCATAGCCTCATAAATGTACCTCCCTCTTCTTAGCCTTTCTGAGGCTATATACTCTAGGTACTGCACCAGACCACCAAGCCACATGCAATTATGGCATTATTTCATATAAATATATATGGTGGGTACCTGAATATTAACTGAGAGTCCCATGAGCCTCTGTAATCCTCCGACTTCTATCAGAGATCAACAGTCATCAAGTTCTGCTGTGACGATCTTTGGTTAGCAGTAACAATTGGTCTTATGAAGATGGAAGTGTTTTTTTTCAATTTTCAGGATAGTTTGTACCATTTTATTAAAAGAAAGTTAGATACAAATTAAATGCATAGGATAATGTATTAAGTTAATGTTATCTGTGCTCATATTACTAAATAGGCTTTGTAAGTTCCCTGATAAATCTTATAGAAAACACAAACTTTTCTTTCTTTCTTGGATTTTTTTTGTTTTTGTTTGTTTGGATTTGTTGGCATTACACAGCCAAGAAAGTTACAACTAGGCTACCACGCTTTTGGTTTTGAGTGAGTAGCAGATTAAAAGAAGCACTAACAAAACATCCTTAAATCTTTGTCTAGTAGAAATCAACCAAGGATGTCTTGTTAAACTATTATACTAAAGTTGAGTGATTTTTTAGCAGAGTCCTATCTTGTCCATTTAGCAATCTATTATCTGAGATAAATATTTCAGATTATATATATATATATATATATATATATATATATATATATATATTAGCTTCTCTATTACACTGACAAAACAATATAATCAATAGCAACTTGTAGAGAAAAGGGATTATTTGGCTTACAAGCATAGTCCATTCTCAAGGGATGCCAATACTGAAACTCAGGACAGGAACACAGAGCACAGAACATGCAGGAATGTTGCTTAATGACTTGCTTATTTTCTCCATGCTCAACCTGCCTTCTTATACAATACATATTACCTGCCCAGGGATGGCATAATTCACAGTGGGCTGGGCCCTCCCACATCACTCAACAGTTGAGAAAATTAATTACCCACAAATATAACCACAGGCCAATGGAGGGAATTCCTCAATGGAGATTCCTTCTACTCAAGTGTGTCAAATTAATAACTAAAGCTATCCTGAACAAATGACTTCAGAAGAATTACCCCTCACACACATATATATGTCAGTAGCTACTGTTAAAATAGATTATCCCTTAGCTTTCCTTAAAGACACAGTTCCTTCAATTTTAGGCAGTTTTGTTGTTCTCCTTTCTCCCTGGCATTGAGTGAAGGGGCCAGCCCAATTCAAATTAACATGTTTTAGAATTCACCTTAAGACAAGCCACTTTGGGTCTGAGATGGAGGGGCCCAATCCCATTTCCAGAACAAGCTTTTCTGTGAGTTTGAACAGCATATGACAATTTACCAATAGAATGTACACATGAAACACATTGACTCCTTTACTATATGCAAGACAACATGCCGGTTGTTGAGTCCAGTGATTCTATCCTGAACCCAAAGTATCTGTCCTCTTTATAATCTATATATATTTGTCCAAATTAGTCATACAAATTGGGAGCCAGGATTGAAAAGATACAGAAACACATTTAAAAGGGGCAGGGAGTAGATAGAGAACAGCTGATTTTGAAGAATAACACTTTGATAACTCAAGATTGTACAAGGTTATGTGTAAAGTAAATCCAGGACCTATGATCAGGGAGGATCAAATCAATAGAAGTATCTGCCCTTGACTATGCCTAACTAAATTTTTCACTGCCAAGACATGAGGTGTGAAAATGCTAGGAAACCTCATTCACAAGCAGTTAAAGTGTGCCTGAAAGTTAAAAACTTAACACTGTCCTTCTTATATAGAGATCAAGTTATAGGATATTAATATTTTATACAATACTTTTCTCTATATACATTTACCCTGCAGTCTAACTTTTGTTCAGACTTCAGTATAGAAAATCATTGACACTTTTCTTCTTTAATGTCTTGCTTAAACTGATACAGGCCAGGAGTGCTTTTTTATCCTCTTCTAAGACAAAAATATATTAGATTATTTTCTAAAAATTCTTTGTTTTTCTGTCTAGAGTGTTTTCTAGAATTTTTCCCTCATACATCTCTTCTTCCATTGTGAATAATCATAAGAAAAAGAGAGACTTAAGAAACTAGTCGCCCTTACTTGTAGACACCTGAGTTTCCTTATTGCGTCCTTATTCATTAGTGATTATAAAGAGATTCTCAGATTATTTTCTCTTCTAATATGACTGTTGATGATGAGTGTCCAATGGCCTTGATTACTTCTTTCTCCATTTTACCTGGTTAATATTAGCTCACCTGTATAGGGACTACCATCAAAAACAAAGTAAGTAAAGTGTGTGGGCACATGTCTTTAATCACAGAGGCAGACACAGATGACTCTTTATGAGACCAAGTTCAGCCTGGTCTGCATAGTGAGTTCCAGATTATCTGGGGCTATAAGGAGAGGCTATTGAAACAAACAAACAATCAAAACTGTCTGGAGTAAATTTATGTAATAGGAAACTCACCCAAATTTGCAACATTCCCTTATTGCCTCTAGCCTTTATAATTATTGGTCCATATTACATTTACTTATCTACATTAAGTAAATACTATAAGCACACACACACACACAGAGACATTGAGGAAATTTTCAGAGGACTGTTTAGATTAAGAGATCTTCTTTGTAATTTACCATGTGCAAGATGGATTTTAAGTCTTGTGGATAAAAATAATACTAAACACAGAAACAACACCAAATAACATTTAAAATAACTTAGAAAGTAATTGTATCAACCTATTCTTTTTCTTTAACCTATGTATATTATTATACCTAAAAAAGTGAAAGAGAAAGCAAGAGTAGTCCATCAGGCAAAAACTAAAGCAAATAAGTATGGAGCAAAGAATTCTTTTGAAGAAAAGGGCATTCTATTTCAGTTACAGAAAGAAAAAGGCCAGGAGACATTAGACAGGCATTAATAATGAATTTATTAATTATGTACTTATTAATTAATAATGCAGATATGTCATGCAAAACAGTGTAAAAAAGAAGCCTATCATAGAGCTCTGGTACTGATATGGGAAATTCATCAAAATTGTCATCTGGCAATAGAGCTCATGTTGGAACGTCCTCCAGGGTTGTCATTTCCATTATATCATTAGGCATCCAGAAAAGTGAAAATAAAAATGTTTCTTTTTTAATCAGAAGATGTTTGAATGTGTGTCAAGTTTGGAATTCCCTGTGGTACAGTCAATTCTTGGGATGAAATGATTCCCGGTATCCCAAGACTTGGTGGTACTTGCAAGTTTTATGGGTTCCGCTATTTGGATTTATGCTTGTAATTGCTGCAGTAACCTGCAGGAAGTTACATTGTTGCTTCCATCTTAATAATGTCATAAGCCATGTTAACAAAGCCACATAGCTATGTATTTGTAATAAGTTCAATTCCATGATAAAATGAGATCAAACCCTCCTCCACAGCATGAGTACCTGTAGGATCCATGGATCTCAATATCACAGATTATATGTGAACAGTCTACTTTCTTTCTAAAAGCTAGCACATGAATTAGGTTAACATGGAAACAACAGGAGAAATTACCATGTGGTGTGTAGGCCCTAAATAGCACAGGAAAGAAATAGGAAGGAAATCCATGATCTCACACCAGGAAGGGAAATCCATGTGTAACTGTTGAAGTCTCTGGAATTACAGTGTGGTGTTGTTCCCAAACAGCTTCTAGAGATGGAGATAGAAAAGAAATTTATCTAATATTTTGCTTTTTCATTGAAACTTTAGTGGATTGTCTTTCAGAGTTGCAGAAAGGAAAGGAGGACAGGGAATTTGTCACTTCAAAAGAAACCTAAAATCCATGTGCTTATCATATGTCCCCAAAGAATGTGGCCTAGCAAATTGTCTCAGGAATTGTGCTCTCCCAGTCACTTTTCTAAGAAATGAGTCTCCTTCCTTTTGTGGCCATACTGATGTAGGCAATGTACCTTCTCAACCGTCCAAAGTTGGGTCCTTGATCTGCAGAGTAGAGATTTTCCTCATTCCAAGCATTCATTTTTCACCGTGAGTATGTACAACTACAACTACGACATTTGTGATTTAGACCTAAGGTTAACGTTCACAAGTACTTAGTAGAAGTACTAAATTCCATCAACATTACCAAGCAGTTTAATTTGATTAAAGAATGTTTGAGACTACAGAGATGACTCAGCAATTAAGGGTCTGGCTGCTCTTGCAGAGATCCCAGGTTTGACTCCCCTCTACTCACATGGTAGCCACACCCAGTACCAGGGGAATGTGATGCCCTATTTGGACCTCTGCAGTCATTCCATGACATGGGTACATTTACATATATGCAGGGAATACACTCATATACATAAAATAAAATAAAAATAATAAAATGTTTGCAAAGTTTCCATAGTTTTCATCACCTTGTTAATCATCCCATTTATTTTATTTAAACAGGTGAAATGAAAAAATGGAAATGAAGACACAGGATCTCTGTTGTAAATTTAAGAGTATGACTACTAAGATAAAAGTATAAAATTCTATATCATGTGGGGTAAAATTCATGAGGTTTCTCCAGAGCCAGCAATCAATAATTAAATCCAAAAGTCATAAATTTCAGCCTCTGGAACTGGTGCAAGTAGGATAGTTCAGTAATAATTAGGGAAACGCAAATTAAAATCACTTTAAAGATTTTATCTTATGCCAATGAGAATGACTAAAATCAACAGAACAAATGAAACAAAATGCTGGAGGGGATGTGGAGAAAGGGGAATGCTCATTCACTGCTTGTGGGATTGTGAAATGGTATAACCACTATGAAAGCAGTATGGAGCACTCTTAAAAACTAAAACTATATCTATTGTATGATCTCTTTTTAGATACTCCTTGGTATATAACCTAAGGACTCACGCTACTGCACATATACTTTATAATTGTGCATCTGTGTTAGATGGTCCTCTTTTCACTATAGCTAAGAAATGGAAACAACCTAAATGTCCCTCAAATGATAAATGAATAATTAAATGTGGCACATTTGCAAAATGGAGTTCTACTCAGTGGTAAACAAAGATAGAAATTATGAAATTTGAAGATAAATGTACATAACAAGAAATTGTTATACTAGGTAAAGTTTTAAACACAGACTCAGGAATAAACCCAACATATGTTCTATTTCACTTGTGCATCATAGAGCTAATTCCTTATAGATTAGTATATATTATGACGTAACCTAGAAAAATTGAAAGAAATCACGCACATGTAAATGCACAGAAGGAACTCAAGAGAGGGATAGTACTAGACAGATGTTATCAAATGTAAAATGGGAAAAGTTGGGGTATTGAACTGACAAAGATAAGACAGAGTTATACAAGGAATCATGAGTGGAAAGGGAAAGACGGAGCTCCAGAGAAGGTGGTAACAGGAAACAGATATTATCAAGGACTAAATGGAGAAAAGGAAGGTATTTTAACTGGGGAGGAAAGGCAGACAGTTGTATAGGGAGAGAGGGAAAGGTAATGCTTATGTAGTATGAAAGCACATAAGGAAATGCATTTGTATAATGGTTCACATATATAACTGAAGGCTATAGAACAAGAGACACAGTACCCAACAGAAGAAGTATCCCTTCTAGTCATTAGTCAGGGTAGTCCAAGAGATTCCCAAAATTATACAGGTTGTGACTA
This sequence comes from Eospalax fontanierii, assembly GCA_035773235.1. NCBI lineage: Eukaryota > Metazoa > Chordata > Mammalia > Rodentia > Spalacidae > Eospalax > Eospalax fontanierii. The sequence continues at coordinate 1,383,353 of JAJHUQ010000048.1, read as the reverse complement.
CAGCCCTTGATTTCTTCCCAGAAGCCCAAAGTAACACCCTATTGAAGAAGATAGGGCATACTTTGTACTATACATAGGACTTGAAGCAATAGAGCTGGAACTGGCAAGGAACCCTCCTCTCTGAAGACTAGCTCTCATATTTTCAGAGAATACTATGCAAACCACTAAGGGTGAAAATCAATCAGTGGTTCAACACCAGCTTTAAAGCCTAATAACCAGAACAATGGTGAACACAGCAAATTATCTCTATTGGTACAGTAGGAAATATCCCCATTGTCTTGACAATGATTAACAGCTAAATAATTGGACTTAAAAATGACTCAATGGGTGGGAACTCATGTGAGATAATAACATAGCTAACCTGTAAACATACCTAAACACACATAGCAGGAGAAATCATAAATCCTAGAGAAAATGCTACATATGTCATATCCCTAGACAAATGTAATTTCTTACTGTATGCTAAATAATTATCCCTATATTTACAGAAAATTATACCTTCTACCACTCATCAAAGAAGATTGTTTTGCAATAGATGGAGACTGTAGGAGACTTCTACAACATGTGAAACCCAGACAATAACAAGGACGTGTGCAGTCCTAAGTCACACCTCTACAATGGAATGCCTACACCTATGGATGAGAGAACATAATGGAAGAGGGGGTAGAGACAATACTAATGCATCTCTCAAGCCTCATCCGTGAAGCTCCTCATACTACACAAGGTGATAAATACAAGGTGACAACTAGATAAAATTGTAGAGAATAAGAGATGCTAGAATATGTATCTCTGGATAAGAGTTGTACATTAAAACTGCCACTTGGGGTTCAGAGTTTAATTGCAGAGAGGGGGAAAGAAAAACTGTAAGAGCCTGGGGTAGTAGAAGACTATAAGGAAACAGTTTTTTTAGACTTCTAGGAAACTTGCTTATATTAACTACAACTGTGATGACAACATGCAACATGCACAGAATCCACACAGATTCACCCCTGACAAAATTGCAATGTAGAAATTGGAAAACGGTCAGCATACCCTACGGTTAATGTAAGATCTATTTGGAGGTGATTCCTAGTGGGTGAGGTAAAGTTGATTTTCTTTACACAAGTGATACTACGTTGTCTAACCAAGTTCTCACTGAGGTAAGGCGGATACACAAACTTAATAGGCCTTAACCTATTAAAGAATACATGAAATTAATTGGGTTTCTATGGAGTGGTGCAGATAGGGAAAAGAATTTAAATATAACAGAAATGTTTTCTATGAATGCACAAAATTTTGATAAGTTGTATGTATTGATTAAAAACTATGTGATGAAAAGCCAAAAAGATGAAAAATGGGATAGTAAGACAAGATTTTTCCAACTAAGTTCCATTTGAGAAGAATCTTAGAGTGAGTGAACAACAAAGACAAAGAAAGATTATGCAGGCAGGATAACAAACAGCAAGCTGTAGGGCACCCTTAGTTTAGAGCACATGCCTACATTATGGAAGATGCAGAATCAAAAAGATGCTCTGTCTATATGAGAGTAGAAGTTGTTAGTCTAAACAGTTTTGGTGCATGTTTTCATCATTTTTTGTGGGTAGAAATTGGGCATTCTAACCAGAACTGGATTCATTCACTGAAAGATGTTAAGTAGGAAAAAGAGCAATGGCTGAAATTAAAGGAACCAGCCTATCCTCATTGTAGGGGTGACAAACTCCCCATTATTTTGGATAATACTGATTGTACATTATATACAGCTGTGAAAATATTCTAATGAAATGCATCATTTTGTGTAATATATGCAAAAAATATTTACTTAAGTAAAAAAGAAAAACAAAATTGAAGATCATGATCCAAATTTTCAAGAATCTTTCAGTTCATTCAAGATACCAAACATAAGAATCTAAGAGGTAGAGAAAAGGAGGAGCTGAGGTAAAGTCTGAAGGCAAAAAAAAGAGATATTTAGTGAAATTGAACACAGAATTTCTTCACCCAGAGAAAGAAATGAGAAAGCAAACTAATGTGCATTTAAGATTTCAAAACACAAATGGCCAGATAACTTTTTAATGATATTTCATGATAAGATATCAAAAATACAAAGTAAACCAGTAATACTGTATTAGTTATATTCCTGTGAAGAGTTTATTTGACCTACAGTTCCAGATTCCAGGCGGATAAGTGTTTATCATGGTTGTCCATATATATATTAGAGTCAACTAAGATTTTGATTTCCTCAAACTTGTCAGTCCAGTGAAGGACTTTCCTGAATAGAAGGCCAAATTTAGTGAACCCCAGTGGTTTTGCTCAGACCTGTGGGCTTTTGGGATGACCCTTGATTCATGCTAGAAGAGACGCAGTGGAAGCAGCCTTTGAACAGAATAAAGAAGGAAAGACCTTAAGAATCATTGTAGCCCCAAAGCATTAACAACTCAGGGGTTTTTTTTTTCACTTAAATACCACCCCGACAAATGAACTAATGGAAAGTGTGAGGATAACTAGGAAAGCTTCTGGAATGGGAAGGAGTAGATAGGAAGAATAATATTTCCAGCAAATATTGTGAGAAATCAGTAAGGACCTGGGGTTTCTCAGAAAACAGGTTATTGACCAAATTCATGCTCATTCTGGAATTGCAATTGGGATCTGAGGAGGGAATGAAATGAGAAAGGAAAGGGTGGGATGCCTGTCAAACCCAGGACCTTGGATCTTAGGTACTAAATTCCCATAGTCATTGACTGGAGCCAGGAGCAGTAGGGACAAAGAGATCCTCATATCTTGGAGGGTGGGGATAGAGAAGCCAAGTACAACATGCATAGAGGTGGGAGACAGACAGCAAGGCTTTAATTTGAAAGAAAGATGTGTGTTGGTCATTTTCTTAAGGCTTTAATTTGAAAGAAAGATGTGTGTTGGTCATTTTCTTAAGCTACCTGGAAGCAGAAACAGAGCAGCCCTTGTCACCGCTATAGCTACAGGTCCTGCATGTCTTCCTTTGGGCGTCCTGACCTGAATGGGACTGAGAAAAGAAGGATGATGGGGAAGAGGGCTGAATTTTGTCAAGATTCTTGCAGATATTCAAATAATCTTGAATAAGTAATACAACATTAAATAACTGGTACTAAAAGAGACAACCCTGGATCATCATTCACAGATCATTTGGGGAAGGTTGGGAACACAGATCTTCCTGTTTTAGGCAGTGGCAGGAAGACTGCTCACCTGGACAAAGATTTGGGGCAGCTGTATTTGCATTCAGGATACACTGCTAGTACACACAGGAGTCCATATAGTGTCAAAGCTTCAGAGCAACCTTCATTAAGTCATGACCCAGGCTCGAACCTAAGGAACAAGTGCCTAGGAAACAAAGATGCAGTGGAATCAGCCTTTGAAAAACTACATAATAAAGAAGGAAGAACCTTGAGAATTCCCAAAGCATTAGCAATTATTCAGGCTTGCTTTTTCACTTTAATACTCCCCCTGCTACCCAACACCAAATGTACTTATGGGAAATGTGAGGATAACTGGGAAAGCTTCTGGAATGGGAGGGAGTCAACAAGAAGGATAATATTTCTAGCAGGATGATAAAGTCAGAAAGTCTGTGACAAAGAATAGATTAAATAATCAGTCCCCAAGATCAGAAGATGATAGGGGTACAGGAAGTCAGGAATAGCACTGTTCTGTGCTCCGCCTTGCAGTAAAAAGATTTATTTACAGTCGTTTTCTTCTCAAATGATTTCAAAGATCACTAACATCTTACATGACTTATGTAACAATGAGATGGGAGAAGATATGCAATAGGCATTATGATGGATAATTCACAGAAGCTTTAACAGTTGCACATCTATTTTAGAAAGGCTCAAATTACTTGAAATAATTCTTACACACTGCCATAAAATTGTGAGTTCAAATGCTGCTGTGACAATATAAACAACTTCCTGAAATCATTGACCTCTTCTAATCTTGCCTTTAATTTAGTTCATGACTATAGAAAAGCCTAACTATACTTCAGGGTCTTCCTTGTGACTAGGATGACATAGGATCCTGAGCAATGCATCATTCATTACTTTGGGACATGTCTTTTTACTAGGACAGTCTCTATCATCGTGTACAGTGTCCCACTTCTCACAAAAGTCAGTTAAATTTCCGAGTGCCCTTGAATTCTTACTTTTGATATCACAACCCTTTGAGGTCTCCTCACAAAGGGTAACGATTTCTTCTTGAAATATGTTGCGAGAGTTTTTGAGGAGAAATTTTCCAAAAGAAATCTATAACACAAAAGGCAAACAGGATTGGATTTTCTTTGTCAGTTTACATTATTATAAATCATATGCCAATGCCAGCTGTAGTACACACTTTTAATCCCAGCACTCAGGAGGCAAAGGCAGGCATCTCTGTGAGATGCTAGCCAGCTTGGCCCATGGGTTCTAGGAAATTTGGGGCTCTGTCTAAAACAAAAAAAGCAAAACAAGAAATCATATCTAATATATGTCCTAGAAAATGTGAAATTCAGAGTTCTGAATTTGGTTATTATAAAACATATGAATCAGTTTTGTCTTAGGGACAACTATGGTATCTACAAAAATATTTAGAGCATATATCTGGACATACAATCAATAAAATGTCATACAGCACTTAGAAAATTTTCAGTGTTCATCCTATGATGGTTAATTGTCATTGCCCACTTGACTAAGCTTGGATTCACTAGCACATCTGCCTCTAGCAGTACCCCTGAGAGTATTTAACTTAACAGAAGAGAACTCAACCTGAGTGTCTTATAAATGAATGTCAGCAATTGAGATAAAAGGAAAACCTGAGAAACCCTCTGAATCCCAACATTGATTCCTAACTGCCTTGTGAATGAAAATACATTGCTGTTATTTGTGATCACTTTTTGGACCAAAGATTTTAGCTTCTTGGAGTCTTATTCAAAAAAGTGAAAAGAGGTGAACTGGGGTACTGGCCTTTTCATTTAATTCCAGGAATACTTTGACCTATTCATCATTCAGGACTATGTTCTGTAGTCTCCAGGAGTCCTTGAAGTTACTAGGGCTTCTTCCAGTCTTGATTTTAAGCTTCATTATAATTGTGCTCCAACAGAATGTATGGAATTATTTCAATATTTTTGTATTTCTTGAGGAGTTTTTCATGCCCCCATATGTGGTTTATTTTGGAGAAAGTTCCACAGTTGAACAGGATGTGTATTCTTTGGTGCTTGGATGGAATATTCAGTAGATGCCTGTCAGGTTCATTTGATGTATGGTATTGTTTAATTTAGATGTCTCTCTGTTTATTCTTCATCTGATGGACCTATTTAATGGAGACAGTGGAATACTGTAGTCCCATACTATTAGTGAGTTGAGATTAATCTGTGTCTTAAAGTCCTGTACTATTGTTTTTATGAAGTTGGGTGTACCAGAGTTTCGTATATATACGTTCATGATTGTAGTAATCTTCGTGGTTTTGTTTTGATCATAATGAAGTGTTCCTTGTAATCTCCTGATTAGTTTTAGTTTGAAGTTCACTTTGTCAAATATTAGATTGGCAACTCCTGCTTGTTTCTTTGTTCCATTTGCCTGGAATATTTTTTTTTCTATCCCTTCAACTTAAAGTGGTGTCTATTCTTGAAGGTGTGTTTGGTTCTTTGCAGAAAACAAAAGGATGGATTTTTGTTTCTTCATCCATTCAACTAGGCTGTGTATTTTGACTGAGGTAAGTCCATTAACATTTAATATTATCATTGAAAGATGTGTATTGATTCCCATCAATTTAAATTCTTTTTGCATCCTTAGTCTAACTTTGTTGGACCCCACTTATACCTTCATTTAGTTTCTTTCTGTTGCCCCTTGGTATCCTTTCTTTAGTTCTTTGTACTGCTTCGAATATTCTCTGAACAGCTATTTTTCTGAACATGAATTCTTTCAGCCTATTCATGTTGTGGAAGATTTTTCTTTCTTTTTCCATTTTAACAGACATTTTTTGCTGGGTAAAGTATTCTACACTGGCATCTGTGTTTATTTAGTATGGGGAATACTTTGATCCACATGCTTCTGGCTCTCATAGTTTGCATTGAAAAACCATTTGTAATTGTAATGGGTTTTCCTTTATACATGGCTAGATGTTTTTCTTTTCCAGCTTTCAAAATTCTCCCTTTGTTCTGTATACTTTGAGTTTTTACTGTGATATGCTGTGGGGAGTTTTTGTTCTGATCCTGTCTATTTGGTGTTCTATGTGCTTGATGTATTTGCATGGGACAATTTTCCTTAGTTTTGGGAATTTTATCTCCAATCTGCTTGAAAACCTTGTCAGTTATCCTTAGAGTTTTCTTCTTCCACTATGCCTATTATTTATAAGTTTGGGCTTTTCATTTTCCCACATTTCCTGAATATTCCATTTCTGTTTATTTGTAAAATTTTTATAATCTTTGCTTGAGTGAGCCAGTTCTTCACCTTTATCATCCAGTCTTAGTTTTCTGTTTCCCATTTCATTCCAAGGCACCAAATTTCAACCAAAGCACCAAAGAATACATCTCCTATTTCTATTCAGCAGCCCAGGGACATTTCTATAAAATTAATCACATAATTTGACACAAAACATTGACAAATACAAAAGAATTGAAGTAATTCCATACATTCTTGTGTAGGATGATTCAGGCCAGGCAGGCTCCCGGCCAGTTTGTCTAAAGTGGCTAGAACTGGTATCAAGTATGCATGAACAGTGAACCCTTCCTGGGACCTAACCTGGGGCAGCTCTCAGGCCCTAGCAGCCATCCAGGACCAGTGGGAGTAACATACGTCACACCATTAGAAGCGCCCAGGACCTAACGGAATGAAGCACATCAGATGACGAGATAAAGACCTCCCCTAAGCCTGGCAAAAGCATAAAGAGTCTGTTCCCTTCTTTAAAAAAAAGGAGATTGTGGTTCCACGTTTTCCCAGGGTCTGTGTCGTTGACGCTGCACCTTCTGGTCTCCTCCCCTCAGGGACCCGCTAATGCCCCCAACATATGGCGCCCAGCATGGGATTATTCGCACTTGGCCACTGGCGATTTTTGTGCTTCTTGCCTTCATTTTTTGGTTTTTCATTTTTGCCTGTTGCTGCTGCTGTTGCTTGCATTGTGCCTAATTCTGCTGGCAGGTCGGACTCTCTTTTTCACTCTCAGTGCTGTTCTGCACTCCCTTTTCGGTGACTTCAGTTTGGACGTCCCTTGTTCGGTGAGTTTCAGCCCGCTTCGGTGGTGCACCCACTTTCTCTTTCATATTTGTCTACGTGTTTCTTTGTTGTTCTGTTTGGAATAGGGAGGTACGTCTTTTTGGTTCAGGCTCACCCAGCATTTCACGTAAGGGCTGACCCCCCAGAAATGAAGCCACTGTTTGATGCCCAACAGTCGACTCTCCGTCAGAGACTCCGTGTGGGCACACGGATGTTGCCTAATGAACCACGGAAGTCCCCCACTAATCACAAGACACTCAGTCGGACACACTTCCTCCTTTTGTCTGCTCTGCTCCCTCTGCATATCTCAGTGGTCCCAATTGGCCCCTATTTTAGGGCTTTTTATTTGCCTATCTATTATCCTTCCCTTGGGTCTCTGCCTTTTTGACCTTCTTATTCTCACACTTTGCCTTTACTCTGCAGTAGGGACCTTAAGGTTAAATCTGGTGAGGTGGAAAGGTTTTGGAATTAGGTAGTGAACTTTTCCTGCCTGGAATCACACCTCCCAGGGATGCTCGATTAATAAAAACAAAATGAGGATATAAGGGCATGGTGCAGTGAGGGCCCTGGCACGGTTATCTGCTCTGAGGATTAAGGCAGTGGTCCCTGCACTGGAGGCAGCCTTTTTAACTCCACTTCTTCGTAATCTTCTACCATGGGTAATCTCCCTATTCACTGTAGGCTCATACTGGGGCCCTTAAGGCTTTACTCTGCAGTAGAGGTCTTAAAGTTAAATCTCATGAGTTGGAAAGGTTTTGGAATGAGGCAGTGGCTTTGGCCCCCTGGATCTCCCCAGAGAACATGTGGGAGCCTGATCTCTGGATGCGGGTATTGTTCTTGGCTAGAAAATGAGAAGTGGCCTCAGGTGTGTCCCCAGTTATCCTTTGCCCCCATTCTTCTGGCTGTAATTGCCAGTCTCAAATCGTCCTACCCTGAGGAAGTCATACCTGCCCATAATAAGCACTGCCAAGAGTAATGTAATACTGCCCTCTCTATCACTTCAGCTCCCCATCTCCTGGACCACACACAGTCAGATACTGGGGAGCCTTCTTACAAGATGGACCCCCTTACTCACATTGAGCCCACTCCCACCCCACCCGAGAATCCTACGTCCCCACGTATTTACCCCTGGAATGAACTCCCACGTGGTTCAGCTCCTATTGATACCATCAGTCCTGCCATGTGCCTCCTCAGGGATTGCTCCCAACAACTCCTTTAGCCTCTCCGGGCTTTACCCATTAATGTAGGCCCTACTGCGAAGGCTCAGGCCTGGATTCCCACTCCACTTGCAGAACTCTCACTCATCCACAAGGCAGCCAATGAGTCTTGTCCCTATTCTCCCTATTTCGAGAAGATATTGAGGCAGTGGTCTATGCAGCTCCAGACCCACTACGACTGGTATAACCTTCTGAATGCCATTTGAAGCCATCTGCCTTCCTTAACTGGTGTTCTCCCTATGATGATCAGGCCAAAACCCAAGCAAGACTTAACTTGCAATGTGGGATTAATATCACTCTTGATATGCTCACAGGCAGCGGACAACTTATTGACTCTGTCTCCCAGGCCACTTTGGGGCAACATGCTTATTTTCAGAATGTTTCTGGTCTGGCCTTTAAAGCTCTTAAAGACTGAACTCCGCGAGACTTCATGGCTCACTTTCGAAATCTCATACAGCAGTCTGGGGAATCCTTCAGACTTCTGGCACGGGTCACAGAAGCAGTGGAGAGGCAGTTCCTGGCCCTACAAAAGAGCTCCTCATTAAGCAAGCAACTTCGGAGGGCCTCAATGCCCCTACACATAATGTTGTGGCTGTGGTCCAGAACGATGATATTCATAAATGGGTTCTCACTACACGAGATCTTGACCCAAACTCTGGACCTATTGCCGCGCTTACTGCATCCCTTAATGTCCTTCTCGCAGACAGGCAGTTGCATGCTTCTCAACAGCCTCCCATAGACAGAACTTGTTGGTCTTGTGGGAAGCCTAGACATCTACAGCATGACTGTCCCAGAGTCAAGCCAAAGACCAGATGTCCAAAACACAACATTGGGCCAAAGACTGCTATTCCCCATCAGAAAGTGCTCCTTTAAATGGAAGGCTGGGCACTCCCCAGCTCCACAAGTAAGAGGCGTCCCCAAACCATCACAGATTTTTTGGACCCTGCCTATATTTCCTCAATCCCCTATAATGACCATATTCTTGGATATTCAGGTTGGTTGATCCTGGGGCAGATTAAATGAAACGGAGGCACTCCGTTTTCCTCACTGGAAATTTAAGCCCAGCCCCCCTATTATCGGAGTGGGGAGCTATCATGACTCTCGTATTACCCTCAGTCCAGTTCAATGGAAAGACCTAGATGGCAATAAAGGCCATTAATCCTATCGTGGCCAATGTACCCCACAATCTCTGGGACAGAGATATTTTGAAGGAAATGGGAGTTATTATTACAACTGATGATAGGGCCTTTTATGATGAAGTTTTGGTGCACAATACTATCAGACTGTCCAGTCATAAGGAAAAGGACACCATTCACCCCAAATTCTAAAGGCCACTGTCCACCTTCCTAGGGTTGTCGTTAAGGCATTAATTGGCTATCTAATCATGATGTCTGGGTGGAACAATGCCCTATTCTAGAGCCCAAGTTAACCATGTTGAAACAATTAGTGAATGAGCAACTTTCCTTGGGCCATTTAGAGCCCTCTACTAGTAGACATAGTACCCCTATCTTTCTTATCCAGAAGAAATCCAGAAAGTGCTGGCTTCTCCAGGATTTGAGAGCTGTTAATGAAAAAATGGGAAAAAATGGGGTCTGTTCAACCAGGTTTACCACACCCTACTGCTGTACCCTTACACTTTCATATAATTCAATCCATATCCTTCAACAACTACTGGACCTCCTTGCCAAGAAAACCCACATACTTAGATGATGCTCCTGGCATGCAACCCCAATTTATATTCTTCTGCCTCACTCCATACCAAGTAAATGATGCATCCCAATAAAGGGCTACACTTGCTCAATATACTACAGGCCACTGGTCAGACCAATTTCTAAATTATTCCGTCCTTCTCAATCAACAAGTATATCATCTAAATATGACTACGGTTGACCTAATCAAATTTGATAACTCCTTTCTTTCCAAAACCTGGAATAATATAAAAAGCCAATTTGACCTGTCCTGGATTATGATATATGTGATGCTGGGCAGCATATTCTTTGCCATACTAATTCTATTCAAGAGCTTATTATAGCATTGGTCCCAACAATGCACTATCAACAAGGCGACACTTCAAGTGCTGATGGCTCTCCAACAGCCTGAGCATGGCCACCCCAAGGAAATGATATGTGCATGGCTTATGGAAATACAACATACTACCATCTAACATCCTACCACCCAGACGAATGTACTGGGGTAAGACCCTTGTAAGGCCTTGTAAGGCTTCCTCCAGCCTGGGCAACCTAAGATAGGATACAAATGCCAAGATACTAATACCAATATTTGTATGCTTGAGAAACCAACCTAAGACAGGCACAGTCCCAAATGTTGGGCTTCCCCGAGGTAGAGCAACCCACTAACACTTGTCCAAAAAATATAAAAAAAAAGGGTGGGTATGTAGAATGATTCAGGGCAGGCCAGGCAGACTCCCAGCCTGCTGACATAAACTGACTAGGACCAGTATTAAGTATACATGTGCAGTGAACATTTCCTGGGACATAACCTGGGGCAGCTCTCAGACCTTAGCAGCCATCCAGGACCAATGGGAGTGATGAACTTCAGATCATCAGAGGCGTTCAAGACCTACCAGAATGAAGCATGTTAGATGATCAGATAAAGACCTCCCCTAAGCCTGGCAAAAGTATGAGTCTATTCCCTTCTTAAAATAAAGGAGATTGTTGGTTCCACTTTCTCCCAGGGTCTGTGTCATTGACTCTGTCCCTCCTTACCCCCTCCCCTGATGGATCTGCCAATGCCCATCAACATTCTTACAAGACCACAATGTACTAAATCTTAAAATCAACCTGAAACTATCTACTAGGTACATAAACTTATGGGGGAACACACACACACACACACACACACACACACACACACACACACACGAATGATGAATGGGTCAAAGAAGAACTTAAGAGAGAAATAAAAGTATTTGGTGAGTTAAATTAACAGGATAATAGAATGCCACTGGGACACCTTAAAAGCAGTCCTAAGAAGGAAGTTTATAGTGTTAAGTCCTTACATTAAAAAAATAATCAGAAAGAGCACAAGTAAATGACAACATTGCAACTCAAGACTCTGTAACAGCAAGAACAAATAATATCCAAATCCAGCAGATGAGATGAAATAACAAAAATCAAAGCAGAAATTAATGAAATAGAAACAAAACAATAGAAAGAATCAATAAATCAAGTCCTAATTCCTTGTAGAGATAAACCGTTGGATGCTGAGGTAGCTTCTCTTAGAACAAATTGAGGGTGGGGTTTTGAAGTTGCTTCTCTTGCTAAAGTAGGAAACACTGAACACCGAAGTCTTGTAACTCCTGTCAGATGGAACACTGGTTAGCAAGCCTGAGAAAGTTAGCTGGGTTAAAGTCTACTGCACTCTCTGTTCTTTCACTTGGAAAACATCTTGCACTCCCTGATTTATGACTGCCACATGACTCCTCTTCAAGTGAAGTATGACCACAAAAATTTAACACGTCTTATGTAACCAACATGCCCCAGATAATTTACATTCATCTTTTATTTGACTGTATTGTTAAAACTCCTTGCCTGTTTGCTTATCTGCATGCAGCTCCCTTCTTCTTTCTATATATAAGCTTGTTGAATCAGACAATAAATGGCTTCTGAAAGAGACAAAAGTCCCAGAGTCTTACTCTGTGCCACCAATCTCACCTCCCATAGTAGAACTCCAGCACTCTGAGCAAGACCCCCTGCAATTAATAAAAAAGATATACAAACCAATTATACAGATATACAGACCAATTAACAACAAAAAAATAAAAAGAGCAAATTGAAATCAAATGGAAGGGGAGGCATCACAAGAGACATGAAAAGATCTAGAGCATTATAGGAAACCTTTAACAAACTATACTCCATTACATTTGAAAACCCAAAACGTGAATGAAATACATGCTAATCCAAAAAGAGATGAAGAACTTAAACATCAACATATCAAACATGCCCATATCAAATAAGGAAACTGATAAATACATTCCTCCCCAACTAAAATTAGCCTAGGGCCAGGTGAATTCACAGAATTCAATGAGACATTTGAAGAGCCACTCTACTTAAATTATTCAAAAATAAAATAAAATAAAATAAAATAGAGAATACTGAATCTCCATCTATGAAGCCAGTATTATTCTATATCAAAACCAGGTAAAGATACAACCAAAGAAGGAAACTATACATCTATATATTTAATGAATATAAGTATAAAAATTCTCAACAAAATACTACCAAACTTCAGACAGAAATATATAGAAAAGATCATCCATCATGATCAAGTCAGGCTTATTCCAGGAATTCAGGGATTTAAGTCAGTAAAAGTTATGAATTTTATAAATGAACTCAAAGACAAAAATTACATGATCATCTCAGCAGATCCTTTGACAAAAACTGACATGCTTTTATGATAAAAATTCTAGAGGGAATTGAACTGAAGGGAAAATACACATTAACATAATTACAGCTATATACAACAAACCACTGGTGACCTACCCATTAAAATCAGGAACCAGATGCAGCTGTTCACTATCGATACTTCTTTTCAATATAGTGCTTGCAACTCTTGAAATAAGACAAGAAAAGAAAATTAAAGGAGTACGAATTTGAAAAGAAAAGGTTAAGTTTTCCCTATTCATAGATGATATGGTATGATACATAAGAGATCCCAAAATTCCATGAGGAAACTCCTAAAAATGATGAACACTCAGCAAAGTGGTAGATAATAACTCCACTTAGAATATAGTTCTATATACCATATACAGATATACTTCTATATAACAAGCAATTGCTGACATAGAAACACTTCCATTCAAAATAGCTTCCAAAATAAACAAAATAAAATATCTAGTTATAAACTTCATCAAAGACATTAAAGATCTCCATAGTGAACTTTTTTAATCTTTCAAGAAAGAGACTAAAGAACATGCCAGGAGATGGAAGGCCCTTCCTTGCTCATGGATCGGAAGGATTATTATTGTTAAAAAGCATTCACATCAAACTCAATCTATAAATTCAATGCTATGCCAGTAAAAGCCCTATGACATTCTTAATAGAAATAGAGAGGAAGGAATCCAAAAATTCATTTGGAATCACAGAATACTTGGGATAGTCAAGAAATCATAAGCATAAAGAGCAATGTTGGGAGATCTATAGCAGATTTCCAATTATACTGCAGAGCTATAGTCATAAAAATGGCATGTTATGGGCACAAAAACAGACACAGATCAATAGAACACAATTGAAGACTCAAACATGAGTGCATGAAATTTCAGCCACATGATATTTGACAAAGTTTCCAAGAACACACAATCTAGGAAAGGTAGCATCTTCAAAAAATGGTGCTGGCAAAACTGGATCTCCATCGATAGAAAAATAATACTAGAATATTATTTTTCACCTTGCACAAAAGTCAACACCAAATGTGTCAAAGACCTAAATCTGAAACCTGAGACCCTAAAACTGCTACAAAAAAACATAAGCAGTACCCCACAGGGTACAGGTATAGGAAAGGACTTTCTAAATCATATATTGTTTGTTCAACAAACAACAAGGGGAATCCATAAAATTACAAAGTTTCTGCATAAAAAAGTAACATCCAAAAAGGTGAAAAGTAAAACCTACAGAGTGAGGAAAAATATCTTCACCAGTGACACATCTGACAAAGAATTAATAACAACAATATATAAAGAATTGAAAAAAGAATCAAGAAAACTAATGACCTAGTTAAAAGATTGTCTATAGATCTGAACAGAGAATTCTCACAAAGAAATAAAGATGGCTAAGAAACACCTTTAAAAGTGTCCAAGATACTTAGTATTCAGAGAAATGCAAATTAAAAGCACTTTAAGACTTCATCTTACCCAATCAGACTGGTGAAGATCAAGAGAACAAATAACACCAAATGCTGGGGAAGATGTGGGTAAAGGTAATGCTCGTTCAGTGCTGGTGGGAGTGGAAACTTGTACAAGCACAGTGGAACATTACCCCATTATTTCATTCAGTCTCCCAATTACAAAGAAAAAAATTTAAGATGTTTCCTAGGCATCTTTATTTGTTCTTTGGAGAACTCTGTTCAGATCTATAGCCCATCTTTTTAAAAAAATATTGAATTTATTTTAATTTTGTTATGAGTATACTGCCTCCATATATGTAAATGCATCCATATCATGCAATCCTGCAGAGGGGAGAAGAGGACATCATATCCCCTGGAATGCGGATGTTTGTTAGAACCCATGTGGTTGCTGAGATTCAAATCCAGTCCTCTGCCACACCAGTCAGTGCTCCTAACCACTGAGTCACTCTCCAGCCCCTCATAGTCTATCTTTAAGTTGAGTTTGATGAGGGGACAGAAAGGATGGGCGCCTAGGAAAGCCAGAAGGAAATGGGTTGGACCAGTAATATCAGGACAAGTGCACATATGGTGTCTGAATAATACTGCATGGGTATCCATACTGGATGTAAGGCAAGGAGCAGAGTGGCAGATCGCAGAGAACTCTCTTCAAGTGGTTCATCATAGTAGTTCATGAGATTCCCAAAATAATATAGGCTATTGCTAGAGCCCTTGATTGGCTCCCAGAACCTGAAGATAGGTCCCTACTGCTGAAGACAGGACATATTTCAGACACAGGACTTGGAACAAAGGAGCAGCAACTGCCTGGAAATCCTTCTACGTAAAGACTAGCTCTCAGATTTCAGAGGATATTATGTAACTGCTAAGGGAAAAATTAATCAATGCCCTAACCCATTCCTAAAGTTCATTAATCATAATGACTAGCACAGCAAAATATCTCTATTAAGGCTGTAGTGACACTGTTACCTAGGGATAAATAAATACCTATCTAATTGGACTTAAAGCCCTCTCAATAGAAGTGAACTGAATGAGTGGCACTGTAAACACAGCCAATGTATATGGCTGGAATGGTAATAGATCCTAAAGAAAACAATATCTCTGTTCTATCTGTAGACAAAGGAAAATTTCTTACCTTATGCTAAATATGGATCCTTGTAAATATGTAGATCACACACCACTTATCAAAGAAGATTCTTTTTGCAACAGAGGGAGATGTTACAGAGTTCTACGACCGGTCACACACAAAAAATACATGTCTGAGAGATACCTAGTCAACATATACAGTGGAATACCTAAGGCTTATGCTACATAGCAGAACAGGAGACAGAGTTCAAGTGCAAGCCTCAACTCTCACCATTCAAGAATAGCAAAAACTGATGCACACAGAAGGCCACAATTGGCCAGGTTTTAGAGAATAGGAGACTTCAGATAGTGTATCCCTGGATATTACTCATATATTAAACATCACCCACACATGGCTCAAGGAGCTTGGGAAGAAAAGGTTGGAAAGATTGTAAGAGCCAAGGTTGGTCTTTGGACACAGAGAAACAGATGCATTCAGGTCAGTGGAAGCTTTCACGTGTGAATTTGAAGAAATGGTGGCAATCAGGTCAAGACCCATGCCAACTCAATCAGGTCGGGGCTCAGAGTGGAGTGAGGGACATCGGCAGTAGGCCAACCCTAGCCTGAGAACTGTTGGAGACTGGATAAAGGAGAAGAGACCTTACTTATGTTCTCTAGATAGATTGACTAGGCTCTGCTGGATAATCTTTTACTGAATGACATTTGAATACAAATCTTTGACAAGAGAGGACTTAACATGTATGGCAGAATACATGAAGTTCAGGGAGAAGGGAGGCAGGGAGACATGTGTGGGAGCATGGATGAGGGAAGGGGTCTAAATTTGGCACATGTTCATTTATCAATCTCTCTTGGGAATCTCAAAGATTGAAAACTCTATAAACTCTATAAGGCAACTATAGCTTAAGCAACTGATTAAGAATAAAATATAAAAATTATGTGAAAGGAAATATTTTTCACAGTTTTATAAAATAAAGCATGTAAAAGCCTTTTCCCATTTTAAAAGTACGTCATCCCTCTGGATGCCTTTTGATGGGAAGCCTTCAACTTTCCTAGGTAACCAATGTGTTGATGTTGGGTCAGGTTCTAACAAATGGATGCCCTTCTAATACATCATGTATAGTAACTGCCATTTAGCCCACTCAGCTTCAAGGCAATAAATAATATTTTCAACAAATGTTGCCAACATGGAATGTTTTATTTTTCTAAAATAAATAAAATATTGTACTGTTCGAATTTACACATCTTCACAAGTAACGTGATTTAACACACAGACTCAACGGATAAGCTAAGTCTACTGCATTTACTTTAGTTTGTTTATTCAGAAACCTAGCAAAACAGTCATTTTCCAATAGCATCGAAATTTCTCTCTTCAGAGTACTACTCATAAATTCCCTGGAAAATGGTATTTAGAAGTATTCCAGAAAAATCCTTATTTAATAAGCAATCCATATGGCAGTTGCCTGGGAGCAAATGTTCTGAGAAAATCAGAATATACCCCAGCTATTCTACAACAATTCACCAAATATTGAAGCTGGAGGAAAATTTACTGAGCTTGGTGTTTGCCTTAGAACCATACATAATTTCTTTATATTAACTAGACTATGAAGGAAATCATCGTAAGACAAAGATGATTAAAATATATTTTGTTCATTCTGTTTTTCCATTGTGCATGATATAGAAGGCTATATTTAATATTAGACAGAAAAATATTTACTTGAAATTAAAACAAAAAGTAATTCTCTTTTTGCCAATTATCAATTAAAATTTTATATAAATATGACATATCACATTATGATACTTTGACTAATATATCTTTCTTCAAAATAAAATAAGACAAACTTATTAAATACTTACATAATAGATATTAAGAAGGTAACTTATTAATTCAGACTGTGAAATTACTCAATTATGAGGCATTATTTTATAATTAATGTTCAGAAAGTGAAATTAAAGTATTGGCTTTTAGGTTATCTACACAAATCCAGGCAGATAATAAATCATACACACCTTTGTGATTTGTTTATTTTCTGTATTCTTTTTTCTACCCTAAATGTTATGACTAATATTATTCAGCTGTTTTAATGATCAATTTTAGTCTACAGAGCTGTAGGTTAAGATTATCTTTCTTATTTATTACACATTGTTTAGCACATACTAAACATGGTAACATTCTAAATTCTCCTTTTACTGTATATTATAAATTTTGGTAAGCTGCATTTTTATTTTAAATAAATATTTTTAGCAATCCTGCTTAACTCATGAATTTTAGCAACATCTCGAATACTAAAAAAATTCATATTTTCTGGGTAGAATTTAATGAAGAATTTCCAGCTTAATGTCATTATAGTATTAGAACATTTTGTATGATTACAGTTTTTTTATTTATTGGTATTTTATGGCTGAGAATTTGGACCAATTTGATGGCTATTCCATGGTAGTAGGAAGGCATGGTTAATGTACTACTGTAGTTGTCAGATTCTTTAGTTTGACTGCAAGTTGAATCTTTATCTTATGATGTTCATGTGTGTTTCTCTTTTGTAAATTGTTTATTTACTGACGTACATGGTTTCATGTATACCAGACTATCCTGCAACTCACTATGTAGAAGAAGATGACTGAATTTTTCATTCTCCCACTTCTATCACTCAACTACCAGAATTAGAGGTGTTCACTACCAAACTCAGGCTTTCTATATGTTAGAAGAGCATATAGGTCTCTAGTTCAGTCACATGTGTTTCTCACTATTCCACTCTTATATAATTGGAAAGGCTACAGGAATCTGGAGCATAGTAATTTCTTTATTCCACAACTGGTAAAAGTTTGTTGAAGCCTTGTCTCTTACTGAAAGCCTCTTTTTTAGAAAACAGAATGGGTATATTTCACATTGATTAATTTTCTCCTTTTTTTGTCATGAAGAATTCTGATTCTCATGCAGATTATGGTATTAATTTCATTTGCTTTTAGCCAATTAATTGAAGATGTCAACCATATCCACAAAATCCCTTTTTACTGTCAATGAAATTAGTATATAACAGAATAACTATATATTATAATGCTGAAAAGTAACCTCTTAAAACTGTCACAAAGACTTGTACACTTTAGATTATGAATGTGTGATAATGATTGTATTTTCACCAAAATGATTTATTTTTAATATTGTTCCAATTCATATTTTAGAATTTCTGTGCCAAAACTAAGAAAAACCTACAATAGCTAAGAAAATTGTGAAACAGAGAGCAAATTTATGGTATCTTATTTGATGAGTGAAGTTGAAGATCTTTTAAAAATATCGACATGGAATGGCATTGTTGATTAAGAAAGGTTATGAGAATGTAGACTCATTTAGTACTGATCATTTCAAAAATATAATTTGTTCTAATCTATTAATGAACACTATCTAGCAGATATTTTTCTTTGTTTAGTTCATCAATATTCTATATTTTGGTATACAGACTATTTGGCTTTATTGGTTTACTTAGCTCCAAAGTATTTTTAATGATATTATAAAAGAATACTACTTTTCAATTTCATTTTTGAACAGTCTGTTATTAGTATGTATAAATACTATTTATTTTTCTGTATTTACTGTTCATTTTTCAACTTCACTAAATTATTTACCAGTTCCAGGGTTCACAGAATTTTTATAACCTGCCATCAACTGTAATCAACATGATCCTGTCAGAGCCTTCCTATATAGAACACCAGTAAGACAGAACATGAGCAGAAACTCACCATGGCATATCAGAGTAAAACCATTAAATATACAGAACAAAAATGTGGTACTGAAAGCTACTAGAGAAAAACGAGTTACATATAAAATAAAACCCATCAGAGTTACATCAGATGTTTCAATGCAAATATGAAATCCAGAAGGGCCTGGACCAAAGTATTCCCACTTCTAAATGACCATGGGTGCTAATCCCAAATACTTTATTTGGCAAAACAATCTATCATAGTTGAAGGAGAATGGAAAATTTTCCATGATACTAATTGGCTGAGATAATATATATCCACAAAGCCAATCCTACAGACAGTACTTGAAGTAATACAAAAAAATGAATGTACCCAAGAGGTCATATAAAGAAAACAAAGAGAGGTATAATAAATAATAATAAAGGAAGGTATAATAACAGAAACACAATAAAGGACCAAGAAAACAAATTATTATAACATCACCAATACACACATTTCATTAATAACTCTAAATGTCAATGGCCTGAAGTCCTCTTTCAAGACACAGGCCACTTGAATTGATTAAGAAAGAAATTAGTCATTTTGTTGTCTTCAAGAAACTCATTTCAACTTAAAGTATAGGCACTATCTTAGGGTAAAAGGATGGAAACAAATACTCCATATAAAAACAAGCAAAATTTTCAATTCTAATATCTCACAAAATAGACTTCATACTAAAACCAGTAAGAAGAGATAAAGAGGGTCACTTCATTCTTATCAATAGAGCAGTTGACCAAAAAGATATTATAATTACCATACCCTGCTGTACCAAATTTCATAAAAACAGTCCCATAGGAGTATAAAACACAGATTAGCCACAACTTAGTAATAATAAATGACTTCAGTACTCATTATCTCCAATTGATAGATCAACTGGACAAAGAGTAGAAGAGACAGGTGAACTAAATGATATCTTACAGGGACTGGAGAGATGATTCAATAGTTAAGAGCACTGACTGCTGTTGAAGAGGACCTGGGTTTGATCCTCAGCACCCACTTGGTGGCTAACAACTGTCTGTATCTCCAGTTCCAAGAGATCTGATGCCTTTTTCTGAACTCTGTGGGTATTCTATGACATGGGTATATATATATATATATATATATATATATACATATATATATATATATATATATATATATATATATATACTGAAAGAAAAGGACATGTTACATCAAATAGACCTAACAGACATGTACAGAATATTGTACCAAAGAATACACTTCCTACTCAGCAGCCTGTGCTAAGGTTGATCACAGATTGGGAAACAAAACAAATGTCAACAAATACAAACAAAATTGGAACTAATTCCATGAATTCTATCAAACCATAATGAAATAAAGCTTATAATTACCAGAAAATAAGTGCTAGTATCTTAAACTCATGGAGATCAAATAGCACATTCCTGAGTAATCAATGAGTCAAAGAAGAGATTTTAAAAAGAAAAAGTGAAAGTATTCCTGACAGTAAAAGACAAAATCCCTGGGGAACTTTAAAGGCAGTTCTAAGAGAAAAGTTCATAGCTCTCTTTAAAAAATCAGGGCAAAAATTAATGAAAAAAAAAGATAAAAAATACAAAAATATCAGTGAGTCTAAGAATCTTTGCAAAGGTAGGCAAGATAGACAGTTAACCAAAAAAATTGCTAGATCACTGCTAGGTTAGAGACAGTTAATCTTTTTTTAATCTTTTTTGAGAAAGTGCTTCCTTAGAGCCCCAGTTGTCCTGGAAGTCCCTATGTAGAGCAGCCTGGCTTGAATATACAGAGATCTACCTGTGTCTGCTTCCTGAGTGCTAGAATTAAAGATGTCTACCACCACACACCACTGAGAGAGTTAATCTTAAACACAGTGACTCTAAATAACTTGACTAGGTTTCAGTCAATCAACTCATATCAAGGGACTCAACATATATGACATAATGCATGAAATCCAGTGTGGGAGATGTTGCACATAGAAGAGATAAATTGAAATATTGTCGAAATTCATGAAATTCACACAAAAAAATTTAAAAATTCAAAAATCAATTAAAAAAAATAAGAGCTGTTCTATCACCAACAACTTCATATTTTGAAAAATAATGTTCATTTAATAAGAAAATGGTTAGCTTTTATGAAATTTTTTTTCTACTTTATGGCCTCTATACAATACCGTTTAGGGGACTGGAGAGATAAATCAACAGTTAAAAGCATTTTTTTGCCCTTGTAGAGAACGAAGACTCAATTCCCAGCACTTATTGATACCCAGCAGTTATCTGCTCTGACACCCTCTTCTATCTTCCACAGGCACTGCCCAACTTGGATGCACCTGCTGCAGACAGGCAATACACTCATACATGTAAACTAAAAATAAAATATATATGCATGCGTGTATAATTTATTCCTCGTTGGCGGTAATTCTGGAGAAGCTATATCATGAAAAGATTTTCTGATAAGCTTCTTCAATTACCAATTTATCAAATTTTGTAGAGAAAGGTTTCAACAGTTTAGCAGCAGCATACATCGTAAGTCCTTGTAAGAGGGTTAGCATATTTGGGATTACCCCTATGATCAAGCAGTCTGAATAAGTGTTTACAATTTGAATTGCATCTAAAATAGGTTTATTCAGATTGGAATACAAATGAGCCACAGTTTCAACAGCATTTTTTTATTTAGCAAATTGGTGCTCTTTTATTGTTTAAAATTTTCATGCATGAGTACAGAATTTGCATTATTTTCATCTTTTCCTAATAACCCCCCAATTCTTCTCATGCCCCTGCTCTTCCTCTCAATGTCTTGTTCATTTCTTTATTATTGTTATATATACTCACGTATATTTATAAATATATATTTAAATATAATCCACTGACTCTACTTAGTGGACTTCCTGGAGTATCTGCTTTTAGGATTGTCCACTTGAAGTTAAATAACTTTTCAGGAACCTAGGTCCTGAACAAAACTGATAGGAGACCATATTAAGAGTATGGTCAGGATTTTCAAAGTTTCCATTCACATATATCACCTTATATAAATCTTATTTATAAGCATGGTCTACTTACTAAATAAATTCTGAAAACAAACCTAATTCACACAAAAAATACCCTATCACTCTTATTGTTGAGAAACTGCATAGGAAAAGCAGTCATAATCTATTAACTTGATAATGAAAGTCTGATGTAATTTTCCATGACACTTTCATGATCTTTCCTTCCAGGTTATTCATGCATAATGTTTCATGAGATTATAAGCACTGAAAGAATTTGGGAAACAATTTTCTAAAGTTCAAGTAGCTGTTTGAAATATCTGTTTTCACTGGTAAAGTGGCACATGCCTTCAATCTCAGTCCTTTGATATTCTAAAAATTCAAACACTGTATCAAGTCGAGACTTCTTTTTCCTCCTCTTAGAAATGCTTTGAATTTTCCTATATTTAGCATGACCTTGGCTATAAATGATATTAATGATTATTCTCTCCCACCCTCGTCTCTCTAGAGCTCTTATCGTGAAGGAATGTTGTGGTTTCTGAAAATCCTTCTCTCTATATAAACAGTCTTCTGTATTTGAGTCTATTTATATGATGGATAACATTGTTGAATTGTGTATATTGAGCCTAACCTGAATCTCTGGAGTAAAGCCAAGTGATCATAATGAATATATTTTTGATATGATATTGAATTGTTAGTAAATATCTTAATGAGAATTTTGCATCCATTTTCACCAGGAATATTGAACTATAATTTAATTTTTTTGACCTGTGTTTATCTGCTTTTGGAATCAGGGTAATGCTGTCTTCATAAAGAGATTTGGAAACATTTTTTCCTTTTCTATTTTATGGTGTTAGTTCTCCTTTCAGGTCTCGTAAAATTTTCCTCAATGCATAAATCCAGTTCTGGGCTTTTAGAGTTGGGACATTATTATTACTGTTATTATTATTATTATTATTATTACTGCTTTAATTTTATTATCAGTTATAATTCTGCTTAACTTCATTTAATTCTAGCAATGTCTCTCTTTTCATTCCAAATTTTATTAATATGGACTTTCATATTAATAATGAGTTGAGCTTAAGGGTTTGTCAATAATTTTTATTTTCCCAAAGAACCCATTATTCATTTAATCTTTGAAGTGTTATGTTATACTTTGTTTCTAATGTCTGATCTAGCTTTGTTATTGTGGTAATGATGCTACTGTGATTTGAATTATGAGGCATTTTATCCTAACATTCTTTCTTTACATATTTGATATGTAGAATTTAATAATGAATTCATTATATTTTTGTGGATCTGACAAATACCTTAGTCTCTTCTCAGAAACCTGTTCAAACTTTTCCATACTCGTCAGTTACAGTACTATATTGTCTATTTCATATAGGTGATATTATGTTCCATTTTTCATAACTTTCTATTGTTTTAATTTTATATTTTCAGAGTAATGTACTCATTTTGATTTATTTCATAAGCTTTGTGAATTGTCTTCTATTTTCTATTGCATTCAAAGACGGTCAGTCTGTGTTATTGCATCTGCTCTGCCATATGTAAGATAATTTTGTTGCTCTTTTTCTAATTTCTTGAGGGATAAAATGAGATTATAGGTTTGAGATATATTTGTTTGCTTTCAATAAATAAATAAAGATAGGATCTTATTTTGTATGTTGTCTTGGAATTTATTAGTTATCCCATGATGACTCCAAGCTTTGATTCCTAAATTCTGGGATTATAAATATGAAGAGCTATGAAATCTGTTCCAATTTCTTGAGAGGACTGCTATGATACTATTTCATAAACTATAAACTGTGTAACAAAGGACAAATTTGACCCATAAAAACAAAGAATGACATGAGCAGGGATCCTCAAAGAGGTGGTAGAACAAAGAAAAAGCAAAAGGGACAAGAAGTTAACAAGGATTTGCAACTTAACAGTATTATGAAGAGTAAGAAAAAGATATTTCAGTTTCTAGATAAAGACACCACATGCTTGAGTTATAGAACTTCTGGTTCTGACATGGAATCTTTATCCTTAGTGGTTGACTACTTAGTGCTGGAAGATGCCATACATGTCTGCAGAGAACCTAGTATCAAATTAACTCCTTAATAACTTACTTTTTATAATCATAGATTTGTGCATTTCTCAACTTTAATTGAAAAAACCTTTTTTTAATAGATATGTTTAACACAGATATCCACAATTTGTCAAAGAGAATAAGAAACTGTAGAATGCTTTATCCCTAGTGGGATACCTATATCACACAGTCTTTCCAAGGCTCAGAAATCATTTTTGTATGGGAGTGCAAAGATTATTTTTTTTAAAAAAAGAGGTGGTGGATGAACTTTAAAAAAAAAAAAAGCATGTTTTCCAGGAGCAACAGGCAAGTTTGCATATATACTCAGAGAAGTTGTGACAACATTCACAAGACCTATACAAGCTCAAGACAAAAAGAAATCCAACATCGAAGAGAGATATAGAGAAGATGCAAGGAGCTGTTGGCAATGGATAGCTTCTGGGAGAAAAAAAAAACAGTTTTATTTCTCGATGTGACCGCTAGTAAGTTGAATATGCTCGACATGTCCCAATACACAAGAATATTTGTGCAGCACAAATAGTATTCACTGAACTTTTTATAGAGGGGTGAATAAGAAAGTGGGGGTGTCCCAGGGAGGAATTAGTAAGGAACAAATAAAATAAATATGCAGAATGGTACAACCATTATTTAAATCAGTGTGGGAGTTCCTCAAATGCTACATCTTCCACATGATCTAAACATATCATTCCTGGGCATTTACCCAAAGGACCCTGTATTCTACTGTAGAGAAACCTATTTATCTATGTTCATGGTTGTCTATTCACGATAGCCAAGTAATGGAAACAACATAGCTATCCATCAGCTGATAAATGGACAATGAAAGTATATTTGCCCAATAGAATTTTATTCAACTGTTAAATTATTAATTTGTGGGTAAATGGATAGAACTGGAAATAATCATCCTACATGAGGAAACACAAAACCAAAAAGAGAAACATCACAACGTCTTTTTCATAAGTGAATGAATGCTAGCATTCAATCTTTAGATATGTTTCACCTAGAAAATTCTTGGAGATCATGAAAATGTTAGGATGGCTTGCGGGTATTTCACAGGAAGGGACATAGAATGGAATGATGTAAATGGGAAAGAAGATTAATGGATATGATAGGTTTAATAGGTGGAAGACTAGAGCATAAAAGGAACTAAGAGCAGGGATAACTAACAGGAAAGGCCGTTATAAAGAGTCATATGGAAACCTACTTTAGAAGTTTCTTTAAATATATTCATATACAACATTAAACGAGTTTAAAAGTAGCTATATATTTTAGGGGTTCAGTGTCTGCACTAGGCAAATTAAAAACTCAACATTAGGAAAGACTTCTTTATAAGTTTTTCTTTTTTTTTTTTACCAGAGAGATCCTAGATACCCTCAAACAATACTAGCTATTGCCATTACATTTGGTTATCCACCAGAACCAGAACTAAGCTATAACACCCTTTTGGTAAAGACACTATATATACAAGTTGCAGAAAAATAAGAGAGATCAAGGTGGTACTGACCTTGAAGCTACATGTTTGCTGGCAAGTTTTCATGGTATTAAATGTATTATGCATGTTACTGACAGAAAAAGTAATAATCAGCCTTCACCAGCTGTGAACTCTCTGACCTACAAAAACTACAGGCATAACAAAATATGCCCAGTGCCCCAGTAGTGTCATGGGTATTATGCAAGTAAACAAGCAACGTTTAATTGAAACTAAGGCCTGCTTTATAATAGGGATCCCATATATGATGCTGTTATCAGAGCCAAGAACATGTAATTAGACATGACACAAGTCATAAGGAACAATCTACTTCTATCATTTTGCTAGACATAGTATTAAACTGACTCCTAATGATTAGTGTTACACCTATAAATTAGTGCATCTATAAACTCTACCCAGAGAACTTTCTTCTGGCAGCATATAGTGATTAACCCAGAGATACATATATGGACAACGTGCAGAGAATAAGAGCCTTCAGATGACTCAGCTTTAAATGGGATACCTATATCACACCATCTGCTCCCAAGGCTCAGGGAACATTGCAGAAGGGGAGCAGAAAGGTTATTAAAATTGTAGGTGGTTGATGAATATAAGAAAAACAATGTTTTGGGGGCAGCACAAAGTTGTTGCCCAGTGAACCCCCAGCACTTATGACAGCATGCACAGACCTGTACAAACCCAATCTAGTCAGGGTCCCAGCATGGATGGAGTATGTAGTGAGAAGGACCTCATCCCAGCTAAGGATCTATTGACTACTGATAGCAGCTGGGAGAGGAAGAGTCCGTTTTCCTACTGGTATGCCATCGGATAGGTTGACCAAGACTCAATAAACTTTTTTTTAAATTTAAGTCAAATAACAATAGAGGATTTAAAGGAGGTAGAAGATATAAATGAACGACATGGAAGGTGTCCAAATATGATCAAAATTCTATGAAATTCTCCAAAAAATAATAAAAATATTTTCAATGGCATACATATTAGTAAGGAATTTTTTAATAGAATTTTGAAAAGTCAGGAAATAGGGAAAATAATCAAGAAATGTGTCTTTATGAAAATGAAAATCTCTGTACAGTGAAGGAAAAGCTGCCAATGTAGTGAAAAAGCAAGCACAAAATGGGAGAAAAATCATTTAAAGCTATACATCTAACAGAGGATTAGTGTGTGAAAGGAAGAACCAAAAAAACAAACATCAAGAAAACAAAAACTCAAGTAAAAATGGGCTATTGACCTGAACAGTGATATTTCTGAGCAGGCTAATGTGATTACTGCCAGGTTTGAGCTAAGTTTTGCTCCATCGAATCCACATTGGGGGAAAGATTGTCCTCTGACCTCCACACACCACCACAGCTTACATAAGACAACTACACACACACACACACACACACACACACACACACAATAAGTAAATGCAAGCAAAATCTTAATCTACAAGAAGAAAGGCGAATGACATTTTTAAAATTAGCTTTTTTAAAAAAATAGTAGCCATCAGGAAAATACACATGTAAAAACTATTTTGTGATTCTACCTTAACACCAGTCAGAATGGCAATTAAGAAAACAAATAATGTGAAGAAATGGAAACAGTAATTTATTGTTGGTAGTGGTACAGCCTCTATGGGAATCTGTGGAGGTTATTTTTAAAAATCTAGAGATTTACCCAATTATGTAATTCTTCGATATAAACCTCAAGTATTCTACATCCTACAATAGAGATACTTAATCATCTAAGTTCATTGCTGCTCTATTCAAATTAGTCCGCAAAAGGAAACAATTTAGATGTTTCTCAACTGATAAATGCATAATAAAAAAAATATGGCACACATATACAACGGAGTTTTATTCAGCTGTAAAAACTGCAATTTTGAGATTTCCAGGAAAATATAAGGACCTGGGAAATTTGCTAGTTAAAGTACTCTGAGGAGAGAAATACAGTTGTCATATTTTCTATATTGTTTACGAGTTCTGGTTTTGCATTTTTAGATTTCCATGTTTAATTTGAACTATCTATATAGGTCATTAAGCTATAGACTGTGATAAGGAAGGAAAGGAAAAGAGGTTTTAATGAGAGGAGATAATAATAGAACACTTGTAGTATGAAAGAAGAGGGTTGGGAAACTGATAGCTAAAAGGTTATGCAGAAATGAAAGTAGGGAAATGAAAAATTGTTCCAGAGGCTCACTACTCTGAAAGCTAATATAAAATTAACTTCTCTGATCAAGTTTGAGAGCAACCCGAATCTATATGCAACAGCATAAATATTTAGAAGGCAGTTTGAACATGACACTTTAACAAAACAATCAGACTCATTCCCTTAAAAGTAGCAGCTATAGCTACTCCCTATATATAAGGAGGCCTAATTTGATTAGCATTTCCATAGTCTATCTGTTTCACAAGTAATGTCCCTGCTTCCCAATCTATTATAACTCTGCCAACAGTCTGCAATAAGAGACAGACCTGTTTCATCACAAATCAGGACTCGAATTTTTGAGAATTCTCAGGCTTTACGCCTGCAGTTGGCAAAAGTTCCCAAGCCTGGATAGCGACATTAATCTGTTGAGGTACATGAAGTGGAGAGTAGCTTATTTAATTGATGTTAATTACACTATGATATCCAAATCCAGTTAGTACACCAGTAGTAATGACTTCTAAATTGTTGTTCTAATCGCACTGTGCCTGTTCCACCATTCAACATATTCACATTTCCGTAATAAAAGATCTCTGGAGAGAAAAACTGCCACCAAATGGAGGGAGGCAAAACATCAGCACCAAGCAAATCTAATAAAGTGAACAGTGCCATAAACCATAATAAGTTACTACTTGTTTTAATGTTTTGTAATTTTGAAAGGAACACGTGATAGAATATGTGAACAGCAGAGGAGCCACAAGTTTCATTAAGGCTCCACAAAGTTCTAAATTCCTTAAAGGGGACAACAGGCAATCTGGTCTTGTTCAAGTCTTATCAAGTAGTCACTCCCTAGACTAAGGGAGACTGTAGAGCCAACCTTTCTTCTTTACTACCTTGAAATATTTGCTTGTACAACCTGAAAAGATAATCATAAAGAGGGTCATCAATCACCCCCAAGGACAATAGACCATTAGCATCAAGTTAATTCTTGCAGCTCTGTTCAACAGAGTTCCTATAAAAGTGCTCTTTGTCCTTCCCTTGGATGCCGATGCCTTCTTTGTACTCAGAAGGTTTGGCCCTTTGTTGTCTTCTCCTATCAAACAGATATATTCCTTGCCTGTTGCATGTCTGACTCTGGTTCTTAATCCTTAATTCTAAACTCTATTCCTTTTCTCCTCTCCTAAAATCTAACAAAAAAGTTCATAAACTCTTTGCTGCTGTCCTTGAGCAACAAGAAAAGTTGAAAAAATCTTCCCTGTCCTCCTGAGTCTTTAGCAGGGCTTCTCGAAAAAGATGAAAGAACAGAAGATCCTAAAGATCTTTTAGGATCCCTCGAAGATCCTAAAAGAGCTTATTACCTGTAAAGTACTGAGCCTGTCTTTGGTTACTAAAACTGAAAGTCAGTGGCAGTGGATGCCAAATTGAAATGTTCTAATTTTTGACTGCTCCTTCAAAATGAGACAGGTCATCCTCATCCTAAGAATGCACAGCAAGTGAAAACAACTCAAAAAACTTCTCTGTTTTATCAAATTTTTTTGTCCTTTTATGGAGGAATAGGGAAAGAATATCTTTACATGCAGGGGAGGCAGAGTTAGAATAATGGTGAATTTTATTAAGCTAGTCAGCATAATGGTGAGGATCAAAATAATAAGGAATGAGATCCCATAGAGCAAAAGTGTCAGGACTCTACACTTCTGGCTTCTAGATCCCACACCCCTTATTCATCTTTTAATTCTGCATGTACTTTTCTCCAAATTCCCAAGTCAACAGTTTCTTCTGTAGAAAACCAGAGAAAGATCTCCTGTACAAAACCTAAAAGCATTCCTGACAAAATAGACTTCAAACTAAAACTAATCAGAACAGATAGAGTAACTGCATTCTGATCAATTAACCAAAATATTATAATCATAAACTATACGCACCAAACTCTGTTGCACCCAACCAATAAAAACAGTACTACAGGACTTTAAAGAACAAATCTCAATTCTCTAATAGTAGGGGAGGTAAATGACTCAACTGTCTGCATTAAAATGGTCACCTAGATAGAAAGTAAACAGAGAGATACCTGAATTAAAGCCATTCATCATCAAATGGTTCCAACAGACATCTACTGAATATTCAGAAATAAGTAATACACATTGTATTCAGCACCCCATAGAACATTCTCCAAAATAGACCACATACAGGGGTACAAAAGAAATCTCAACGAATACAAAAAAAAATTTAAAGAATTCTATGCATTATATAGACCACAATGCAATAAAAGCTTAAAATCAAGACCACAAAAAGCCCTAGTAACTTCATGAACTCATGAAAACTAAATAATACACTCCTGAATGACAACTGGGTCAAAGGAGAAATTAAGAAAGAAATAAAAGTATTCCTGAAATTCAATGAAAAGGCCAGTACACCTCAATAATATATCTGGGGTACATTAGAAACAGTCCTTAGATGGAAGTTTATAGCTCTATAAAAGTTAGAAAGAGCACAAATAAATGATTTGCCATTGTAACTCAAGAATCTTGAAAACCAACAACAAATGAAACCCAAATCCAGGAGACAGGGTGACAACATCTTCAGCGAATGGTGCTGGCAAAACTGGATCTCCACCTGGCTGTGTTTTTTTTGCATATAGCTTTAATAATGTTGTGATACATCCCCTCCAGTCCAATTCCCATTACAATAATGAAACTAGTCAGTTAACTTTCACCTTGTACAAACGTCATCTCCAATTGGATCAAGAGCCTCATTTTGTGAACAAAAGTCACAAAATGTCATAAATGGTTAAAGCATATAGATTAAGAATCTGAAGAGTGTGGGTCTCCAGGCAGGACTACTGCATTGTTTCATTTGCTCAGGGCTCAGAGACCACTGAGGAAGAGGGGGCAGAAAGATTGTGTGAGCCATTGAGGAGCTGTGTGAGCCATTGAGGAGCTGTGTGACCATATGGAAATACAATCCTACAAGCTCCTGGGACCCTGCTCAGATGAACCTATAGGGATGGTTCCGGCATGCTCAAGATCCATGCAAACCCAAGCAGACAAAAACCCATTATGAAACTGGAAAAATGGGTAGCAGAACCCAACCTTTGCTGAAGAAATATTGGCAACTTATACTGTTGTTTGAGGATGAGCTAGTCTCCCTAAAGTGAGGGACTGTGGGTAGACTGACTTGAACTAAGTGAATGAACTTGCACTGAGGTTACTTGGTGACCCTAATGACACAATAGACCTTAACACAGATGAAAAAATGTATGGATTCCAGTAGGAGTCTTTGGGGAGTCATGCTAGTAGGGAAAGGTATATAGAGATGCATAAGATTGATTGAGACATTATGAGTGAAACACACATAAATATATATAAATAAATACTTTTTTAAATGAAAAAGCAATCTTAAAACTAATATGTAAAACAAAAGACCCTCAAGAGTCAAACTAATCCTGAGAAAAGACAGTACTACAAACACTAAATATTTGATTTCAAATAGTGCTATATATTTAAAGAAACAATTGTTTAAGAATCCCTAAAATGTCCCATAGACATGACGTATGGCACTTTTTGTTTTGCTTTTCTAGTTAATTTACTTTTTCCTAATGGATTGCCTTTCTGGAGGGAAGTAACATCTCTTAATAGTTTATTCTTAATAACTATGGAGGCTAGTAGATATTGACACCTAGTAGATGTGCAATAAATAGTTGACAAGGAATGAATAGAATTTTGCACTAAGGATCTTGTCATCAGTGAGTTGAGTGAAAGGAGCAGTCAAGGAGAAAATAACACTACCTGGTGAAGGGTGGTAATAATTTAGTTTTATGATTCAAATTGTTATGTCCTTGGGCCAACTTCTAGTCATTAAAGGCCTATATTGAGGGATTGCAGAGAGGGCTCAGTGGTTAAGAGTGCTAGCTGCCCTTTCAGAGGACCTGGATTCAAATTCCAGCACCCACATGGTGGATAACAATCATCTGTAATTCCAGTTCTAGGAGATCCAGTGCCTTTTACTGACTCTACAGGCATTACACGACATGGATACATTATACACATGCAAGCAATCACTCATATACATAAAATAAAAATAGTAAAATATTTTAAATGTTTGTGTTGGTATGAATACTTGTGAGAAGAATGTGGGAAAGATAAAAAATATTTTGATTAATCTCATTTCCAATGCATAAGCCATTGTGTACTTAGTACTAAAAGAAAAATATCAAGGAAAAGCTTTATCTTTCAAAACAGATTTTTCATGCATTCATTCTTAAGCATAATTATCATAATTGTCTTGATGAAAGCAATTTGTTTTTAAGAAGAACCACTATTAATTAGTATTTATGGGCATAGTCTTCCTTCCTGTTTGTTCTAATTTTCCAAAACTGCAAGCAAAAAAAAGTCATTTAATTTTATTAAATCAGAACAACACAATTCTGACATTAAGAACTGTATTAGCAAATTGTGCTAATTAGAAAAACACAGCAAATACAATGCCCTTCCATTCTCCTCAGTGGCTTTAAAATCCTATAATGGTAGAGTAAGAAATGTAGTAAGAAATGATGTGGGTATCACATTTTCCATACATTCATTTTCACCTACTCTGCCTTTTGAAGAAAACATACAGAATGCTTGAGGTCTATACATTAATGCTTCCTAAAGCATAATCGTTATCAAAGATGATTATATGCTTTAAAAAGTAACATGCCTTTCTTCATCAGTTATTTCTCCATTTGGGAAGCTAGCCAAGTTGTGAAGACACAAAGCACTTTAGGAAGTCATTCATTTTTAATACACAGGGCAGCAACTGATCAAATGCTGCACAAAGAAAAGTGTTAAGGTTCCTTATGATTAAATGTACCACCCACAGTAAAAGGAAATATTAATATGACAATGACCATGACGCACACAGTGCCTCATTGAAAACATTTCAATGGACAAAAGTCCTGTGTAAGAATAAATGTTGACAATCACAAAAATAATTCAAATTTCAAAAAAGATTTCAAAGATATTTATTCATATCTTTCTAGAGGGATAACCTCTTAAAATGTGGTAATTGAAGACATAAAAGATTCATTTTTTTGTTGTCTGAAAGAAACTTTGCCTCACCTTCAAGAAGAGGGACACAAAATGAAAGAATGTGGAAAAAGTATTCCATGGAAATATCACTAAGAAGCAAGCAGGTTTGCAATTCTAACATATGGAAAAAATACACTTTAAATTAAAAGTAATCAGAAGAGATAAAAGTTCACTTCATTCTGATCAAAAGAAAAATTAACTAAGAATATATTATAAGCATGAGCATATATATACATCAAAATTTGGTACACTCCATTTTTTAAAAATTGGGCTTTTGTAATTTTATACAATTCTCAATCAAGTCCAGATCCTTTCCCAATCTGTGCCCCGCCAAGCTCCCCATCAGAAATCACATGCTCTGCCATATACCACAAGTCCCATTCAATCAAGAACCTACACCCTCATTGCAAACACATCCAGTGATGTCTAGTCAGCCTATTCAGAGATTCCAAGTAATGAATATTTTCTCCCACATACTAGCAACCACTCTACAACATTTCTAATCTAAGACCACCACACCACCCATTTCTCTCAACCACTATGGGTCTTTGTTTAATGAGTTGTCATGGGTCCTGTGCTCAGTGCCATCACTGCCACAAGCTGAAGTATGCAAACTTCCAGTATCTGCAAAGCCTCTGCTCCCCTGTGTTTATGAACCTGCTCTGGCTCTTACAATCTTTCTGGCCCCTTTTCCACACAGTTCCTGAGCCACTGATGGGTGAGGTTCAATATAGAGTCCTAAGCAGGGATATATATTCTACAGTCTCTTATTCTTTAAAACTGGGCCAATTGTGGGCCCTTGTGTGCATTATACTCTTGTATAAGGAAGATTCACTAGTGAGGGTTGAGGAATGCACTATTTTCCTCTGTACCTGATTACACCACTCTCTGTAAGCCTTGTGTGTAGAGATTCAATAGCAGATCAATCACCTAGGAGTGGGCATCTCTCAGATACACACTCTGTCTAATCAATTCTGGAATTTTGAAACAGCCTCCATTTGTTGCAAAAAAGAAGCTTCCTTGATGAGTGGTGTATAGAATGCTTGTCTATAAATATAAGTATCTATGTTTACCTTTGGTAAGAAATTCCATTTGCCTACAGATGTCAAAGCTAGGGTTTTCTCTGGGATTTATGTTCTTTCTAGCCATGTGTATTTGGCAGAGTTCACAGTGTCACCATGAGTTCACTCCCATTAAGAGGATTTAATGATTACCCCCAGAAAATTCTGATGATTCAGATAATTCAGTGATTATCCCCAGATAACAGTGTCACTACTAAACCAATAGAGGTAGCTTGTTGTGTTGGTTGTGGTTATTAGGTTTTAGGTTGGAGCTGCACCACTGATCTATCTTCTCCCTTAGCAGTTGGCATATTATCTAGAATTATGAGAGCCAAATTTCAAGTAGCAGACTTCCAGGTAAGCTCCTGTTCCACTGCTCTGAGACCAGTATCCAAAATATAACCTGTCTTCAGCAGCAGGGTCCCATCTGTTAGTTCTGGGGGATAGTAGGGCAATGGGCCATGCCATTTTGGGAGTGTCTTGAACCATCCCCACCAACCACTCAAAGGGTAGCTTCCTCTATCTGATACTGTGTTCTTTGCCAAACAACCACCAAACATATATACAGAGCAATGTTTAGACACTGTATGTACATGTATGTACATTTTTCAGAGGATTACAGGGGTATCACATTTCTCTCTGGATTCCCTGACCCTTCAAGGTGCACTCATCTCTACTATTTTTCCACTCATATAACATCCCTCCTCCCTTTTCAGTCTCAGCAATCCCATTATCCCCATATTCCTCAAGTAACTCCTGCCTTCAAACATCTACCTTCTCATGATTTCCCCTGCCCCAACACCACGGTGTATTACACATCCCTCCCTCCTCTATTCACAATTGAACACTCCCAATTTCCTCACATTTGCCTGGTAACATATTTTCCCTACTACTCCCTTCTGTTTCTATTTCATTGTCTTTTATAGATCTGTTTAAGCAGTTAACGTCTTGTTTTAACTTTGGCTATGTCCATGCCTTTAGAAATTTGTCTATTTCTTTCAAACTTTTCCAATTTAATGTAGTATAGATTTTTAAAGTATTGCCTTCCAATGTTCTAGATTTGTTTGTTTGTTTTGTATCTCCTTTCATCTCTAATTTTTGGGATTTGAATTTGCTCTTTCATTCTTTTGCTTAACTGGGTTAAGGGTCTGTATCTTCAACTTTTCAAAAAAATCAACTCTAAGATTCATTGATTTTTTTTCTAATTTTCTCTGTTTCTATTTCATTAATTTCTGCTCTGGTTTTTGTTATTTCTTCTTACCTACTAGTTTGGGGTGACTTTGTTCTTGTCTTTTCAGAGTCTTGAGTTGCACTGATGAATAATTTGTGCTATTTCTGATCTTTTAATGTGTGCACTAAGATCTGTAAATTTCTCTCTTCCTTGCTTTTAGGTGTCATAGAGATTTTGTAGTGTTATATTCGAATTTTCAGTTAATTTCAGGAATACTTTGATTACTTTTGTTAGTTGTTTTTGACCCATTCATCATCAGGAGTATGTTGTTTAATCCCCATGAGCTTGTGTTGTTAAAGCTTCTTTTGCTGTTCATTATAAGCTTTATTTTACCATGGTCTAATACATCGCATGTAATTATTTCAAGTTCTTGTATTTCCTTAGATTTGTTTTGTGTCCCGGAATGTGGTCAATTTTAGAAAACCTTGCTTTGGCTGCTGAGTATTTTTGGTGCTATGGTGAAATACTATGTAGATTTCTGTTAGGTCCATTTCATGTAAGACATAATATAATACAAATGTCTGTTTATCCTTTGTCCGGTTGAACAGTCTATAGAAGATAGTAGGATATTAGAGTCACCTACTATCATTGAGTTACAGTTAATCTGTGTTTTATAGTACTACACGAATGTTTTTATGATATGGAATCCTCCAGAGTTTGGTGCACATATGCTCATAACTGTAATATCTTCTTGATCAATTGTTCCTTTGATTAGAATGAGCTGTGTCCCTCTTTATATCTTTTGATCATTTTAATTTCAAGTCTATTTTGCCAGATATTAGAATTGTAACACCAGCTTTCTTCTTAGGGTCATTTGTTTAAAATTTTTTCCATATTTTCACCCTAAGTTACTGTCTATCCTTGAAGATACATTTCTTAAAGACAATATAGTTTTGTTGATCCATTTCACTAGCCTTTGTCCATTGACAAGGGAATTGATGCAACTAATATTTAGTGTTAATATTTTGAATGTGTATTGGATAATTTCATTTTAATTTCTTTGTGTTTGTGGCCCTATTTTGTGTTTCAGATGCTATACCTTTCTTTGTTTTCTTTCTGCAACCCCTATACTTGTTCTTTTCTTTGATACTTTGTATTGCTTCACATATTCTCTGTAAGGCTGGTTTGGTGGAGACGAATTCTTGCAGGTTGTTTGTGTCATGAAAAATTTTCCATTCCCTTTCATCCATAATAGATACAGTGTTAGGCATTAGCATCCATAGTCCTTTAGAAGTGGGAATTTTTTGGTTCAGGCTCTTCTGTTTTTCATAGTTGGGATTGAAAAGCCAGCTGTAATTCTGGTGGGTTTTGCTTTATGTATATCTTGTTGCTTTTCCTTAGCAGCTTTCAGTACCCTCTCTTTGTTCCATACATTTAATGAATGTTTTCACTATGATACACCATGGCGAACTTCTGTTCTGGTCATATGCGATTGTTGTCCTATGTGCTTATTGAGTCTCTATAGGTTAGTCTTTCCTTAATTTACAGAAGTTTTCTTCTATAATTCTGTTATGATGTGTTCAGTATCACTGGCCTGAGATTCTTCTTCCTGTATGCCTATAATTCATAGATTTGAACTTTTCATGTTGTCCCATATTTCCCATTTCTATGTTGTTGTTTTTAATTTCACATAGCCTTTGCTTAAGCAGTCCAGATCTTGAACTTTGTCATTTGGTCATGATATTCTGTTTTCTGTTTCATTCATCCTGCTCATGAGAATTTCTGCTGTTTTTTCTAATTGGCTGATTGACTTTCTTAATCCCTTGTTAATATCTGCTTCTGTTTTCATTAGTACTTCTCTTTTCGGAATTCATTTTTCACATTATGAATTATTTTGATATTTCATTAACTTGCTTACTTGTACAGTCTTGGGCTTCCAGCACAAGTTCTGCCTATCCTCTGAGATGTTTGTTTTCTTTAAGTTTTTTATTTTATTCATGATAATTCTTTTAAATTATGCATCCTAGGGTTCCTCAGGGTGGTTCCCAATGTACTGCACTTCTGTACAATTATTGAGTTTTGTTTGGGATATATTCTCTTGGTCTTTCATATTATTTTTGTTTTTGCCCTATCATTTGGGCATATGGATGTTCTTTGTTGGTTATGGGTCCAATAGGAACTTCTTTTCTGCTTTTGTTAAATTGAATTTTGGTTCTGTTTATATTGTCTTATTAGCTTAGCTGTACCTTGTATCTTGTCAAGTATGGAATCCAAATTGGTATATATTTCAGGTTCTTCCAGAGTAGTAGACTGATTGGAGTGGGTAGTAGAATAGGGCAGTAGTTAGGCTGATCAAGTTAGTAAGATTGCTTGTCTTTGTCAGACAGATCAGGAGCCAGTGTAGTCTGCTAGGGAGTTTAGCTTGTCTGGATTAGAAGGTAGTCCAGATATCTGAGGCAGAGGAATTGGAGTTCACCTGGGTCCTAGATTGGCTGCAGACAGGGTAAGGAAGGTGAGAGAAACAGAATAGATACATGGTGGGTGGGATCTGATTTACCAAAGTCCCAGCTGGAAAATTTTGTCCCGCTAGTAAGGAGTCTGAGGATATGCGGAGAATGAGGGGAGCACCTGAGGAGGGACATAGTAATCTAAGCTAAAGCTTATAGATAGTTTGGGTTAGGAAGATAATTTAGAGATCTGAGGCAGAACAATTGAAGCCTACTTGGCTCCAAGGCTGCCAAAAGCCAGTGGTACACTCAATTTTATAAATAATTTTAAAATATAAACAACAGGACTTTAAGACACAGATAGACCCAACTTCAGTAATATTAGGTAACTTCAATATGTTACTAACTCCAATAGACAGATAAACTCAACAAAGAATAAACAGAGACATCTGAATCTGATGTCTTAATATTCTGAATATTCTACCAAAGAAAGCATTTTCTATACAGCAATCATAGAAGTTTCTCTAAAATTGAGCACAAACTTGGACATAAAACAGACCCGATCAAATACAAAAATCTGAAATAATTCCATATAGTCTCTCACAAAACAATGCAATAAATGTTAAAATCAACAGCAAAAGAAGTTCTAGTAACTACAGAAACTTGTGGAGATTCAATCACATTTCTAAATGAGTCAAAGAACAAATTAAGAAAGAAATAAAATTATTCCAAAGACAAAATGAAAATACAACACAACAAAACCTCTAGAACACTTTAAAGCAGTTCTAAGATGGGAGATTAGAGCTCGACATCTTTTTAGATTAGAAAGAAACAAAAAGAGCATGTTTAAATGACTAACAGCACAATTTAAGACTATGGAAATGAGAACAAACTAAACTAAACACTAGCAGATGAGAATAAGCAACAAAAATCAGAGCATAAATTAATAAATAGAATGAAATAGAATGAAAAACCAATTTAAAGAATCAATGAATTGAAGAGATTGTGCATTGATAATTTAAACAGACAAGTTAACCAAAAAAAAAGAAAAAGAAAATCCAAATTAACAGTATCAGAAATGAAAGGGGAAACATTACAAGTCAACAAAAAACTAAAAACACTATAACCTATTTAACAACCTATAATTCATTCAATTTGAAAATCTAGAGGAAATGAATGAATTTCTAAGTTTATGAAAATCACCAGAATTAAACAGAGATCTATAATTTAAACAGCCCCATAACAAACAAAGAAATTGAACCAGTAACACAAATCCACCTACCTAAAAAATACCCAGTCCCACATGGAATCACAGTAGAATTCTGTCAGACATTCCATTCTACCAGACAAGCCATACTTCTTAAATTATTCAAAAAGCAGAAACAGTGGGATAACGATCAGCCTCCTTCTGTGAAACTAGTATCACTCTGATCCCAAATTCATGTAGAGAGAGAACAAGAAAATAACACTATAGATCCATATTCTTCTAAACAAAAGGGCATACAGACATACATCAAAAGGATCATCCAGCATGATAAAAACAGCTTTGTTCCAGAGAGGTAGGAATGGTTCAATATATAAAAGTTAATAAATTTACTAATTTATATACATAAATTTAAAGATAAAAACCAAATATCAGCTAAATAGATGCAGAAAAGTCTTTGTCAAAATACAGCATACATTCATCCTAGAGGAAATTAGAGTGAAGGAAACATAGTTCAATATAATTAGAGCCTCTATAAAACAAATCCACAGCCATCATCATTAATGGAGAAAATCTGGAAGCATCCCCATTAAAATCAGGAAACAGATGGGGCTGTCCACTGTCTCCACCCCTTTCCATCATAGTGTTTGAAATTCTTGCTAAAACAAAGAATAGAACATTAAAATGTAGTAATTGGAAAAGAAGAGGTCAAATTATCACTGCTGGCAGATGATAAGATATTACAAATAAGAGCTCCCCAAAATTCCACCAGAAAACTGCTAGAAATGATCAATACAAAGTGGCAGGATACAAAATCAAGTTATAAGGATCAGTACCCTTTATATGACAATGACAATCAGAGAAAGAATTTGTGGAAATCCTCTCATTCAAAACATCCTCAAAAACGTCAAAGAATAAACCTAACCAAAGACATTAAAGATGTAAATAAAAATTTTTAATCTTTAAAGAAAAGAATAGAGGAAGACATAAGGAGATGATGTTCTCATGGATTGGTAGAATTAATACTGTCAAAATAATTATCCCATCAAAAGCATGTATACGTTCAGTACAGTGCCAATCAAAATACCATGACATGTTAACAGAGCTACAAGAAACTATCCCAAAATTAATATAGAATCAGAAAAGACCCCATATAGCTAAAACAATCTTTTGCTCAAAGAGCGATGCTAAGGGGAATCACCATACCAAATCTCAAATTATATTACAAAGCCTCCGTTATAAAAACAGCATGGTGTTGGTACAAAAACAGACACACAGATCAATAGAACATAATAGAAGACTCAACCACGAATGCATGTATCGGTCCCTTTATATTTGACAAAGGTTTCAAGAGCACAAAAAGGCGGAAAGGCAACATTGTCAGCAAATGGTGCTGGCAAAACTGGATCTCCATCTGTAGAAGAATGAAATTGGACTGTTATCCTTCACCCTGCCGAAAAGTCAACTCCAATGTATAAAGGACCTCAATATAAAACCTGAAACTCTGAAACTACTAGAAAAAATAAAGGTACTACTTTGTAAGATTTAGGTTTAGGAAAGGACTGTCTAAATTGGATATCAGTTAATCAGGCATTAAGATCAATGAGCAAGGGGGGCTACATGTGTGGCACTGTAAACTTAGCTAAGGTCAATCACAGATCTTAAAGAAAACTGTAAGTCTATCACATCTGTAGACAACTATATTTTCTTATTATATGCTAATACATTATATTTATGGACAAGTATTCTCATTAGCATTTATCAAAGACGCTTCTTTTCCAGCAGATGGAGACTATTACAGAATTCCACAAATGGTCATACACAGATTATGTGTCTTATTATGCCCAGCCTATGTGACACATCTACAATGGAACCTCTATACCTAAGACTCATGGAACACAGTGGCACACGGGGTATAGAATAGTAATCCATCTCTCTCAAATCTTCTTAGATCGTTTTCTGCAAAGGAAGATGATGAATTCAACAGGCCACAAATAGCCAAAGTGTAGAGAATAAGAGATCCACATTTATAATCCTGTCCAGAACTCAAATGTCAAATGTAGCAAAGACCCCAATGTGAAACATAAAATGATGAAGCTCTTGATACATAAGCAGAATCCTACAAGATATATGTAAAGGCAATGTCTTTTTAAATCAGACATCGGTTATTCAGAAATAAGGTCAGCATTGACAGAGGGCCTCATTAAAATAAAAAACTTTTGTATAGCAATGGAATCAACTGGTAGAATTAAGAAGACCACAGCGTAGGAAAAAATCTTTTTCAGCTATTCATCTGACAAAACATTAATATACAGAATATACAAAGAACAAAGAAACAAAAGAAATCAAGAAAACAAATGACCCAGTTTAAAAATTGGCTATGTATCTGAACACAGAGCTTTCAAAGGAAGAAATAATAATGTCTAAGAAATACTTTAAAATATGGTCACTCTCCTTATTAATTATGGAAATGCAAATTAAAACTACTTTAAGATCTTACCATACCCCAGTGAGAATGGCTAAGATTAAGAACAACAAATGCTGGTGAGGATATGGAGAAAGGGCAACCCTTATTCACTGCTGGAGGGGTTGCAAACTTGTGTAGCCATTTTGGCCGGAGTGTAACTTTGACAACTGAAATTATCCTACCATATGGTCCACTCTTTGGCATATACCCAAGGGACTCAGCCATGTTTGCTGCTGCTCTTTTCACAGTAGTTGTGAAATGGAAATAGTCTTCATCTCCTTTGAGACATGAAAAGATAATGAAAATATGGTACATTCCACAATGGAATTCGCACAAAAAACAAAAAAAAAAAACCAAAATGGTGAAATTTGTAGATTAATGCACGTTACTAGAAATTGTTTTACTAAGTGAATAAGAGATTTTGAAAGACAAGTATACATGTTTTCTGTCATTTGTGGATTTTTACTCACATGTGCATATATCTCCTGATATAACCATAGGAGCCAGAAAACTGGAAAAGAACTGTGTGGATAAAGGCAAAGAGGAGCCCAAGAGGTGATTGTAGAAAATAGGTGTTATTGAAGTGAAATGAGGAAAATAGGGTACTTTTAATTGGGGAAGGAATAGGGACAGTTACACAGCAGAAAGCTGAGGGGTGATTAATAATGCCTAAATGGTGTGAAAAACCAGAGGAAATGATTAGTTTAAGAGCCTACTCAAATATACACAATATATATAAGATAATATAGATGTAATGTATATATTTCTGTAGGCTTTTTAGCTAATAGAATATTTATATACATATATATGTCTATAAACTGTATTGTTGCAGTCTTAAAAAACAGTACCTGACTAGCTGTGATTAGAGGGATATTATGTCTCAAGAATGAAAAAAAGAGCAATTGGAAGAGAAATAAAACCAAGGCTAAATTAATGATAGAAAGAAAACATACTGAAGATCAATGAAAAAAACTCTTGTTTCTTTGAAAAGATTAACAACATTAACAGATCTTTAGTTTAATTAACTTAAAAAGAGAGAGAAGATTCAAATTTATAATCTCAGAGATGTAAAGAACCATTATAACAGGCCCAGAGAAAATTCAAAAAATCATATGGGCATACTTAAAAAATCTATATTATCCTAAATTAGAAAATCAAAAATAAGTGAATAAAATTCTAGCTATGTATTGATTGCCAAAATTAAATAAAAATGACATAAAAAAATTTAACAGACATTTAATGGCCAATGAGATAGGTATAGTAATTAAAACTTTCCCAATTCAAAAGAGCCCAGGTCCAAAAGGATACAGCACAGAAGTCTACAAAGCCTTCCAAAAAGAAATAATACCAATACTCCAATTCGACAAAATAAAAAAGGAAGGACTACTTCTAGATTCTTTCTT
Source organism: Eospalax fontanierii (assembly GCA_035773235.1). NCBI lineage: Eukaryota > Metazoa > Chordata > Mammalia > Rodentia > Spalacidae > Eospalax > Eospalax fontanierii. The sequence goes on along the minus strand of JAJHUQ010000048.1, from coordinate 1,340,804 downwards.
TAAAACTAATATTACTCTAAAACTAAAACCAGACAAAAACCTAATAAAAATAAATTTCTAGGTCAATTTTTATAATAGGCATAGATAAAACTTTGCAATAAAATACTCCCAAGCAGAATGCAAGAACGCATCAAAAAGTTATCCATAATAATCAAATTTGTTTCATGTCATCTGGTTCAATATAGGTAAATCAATAAATGTAACCAACCACATAAATGGTCTCAAGATGTTACACCAGAATCATCCCGTTAGATATAGAAAACACCTTCAACAAAATCCAATGTCTATTCATGATAAAATTCATGGGGAATCTAGGGACATAGGGAATATATCTCAACATTTAAACAGCAATATACAACAAGCCCATAGTCAACATCATACTAAATAGAGAAAAACTCAAACCATTGCCACTAAAATGAGGAACAGGACAAGATGTCCACTTCCTCCATTTTTGTTTAATATAGTTCTTGAAATCTTAGGTAGACCAATAAGCCAGAAAAAGAAGATAAAATAGATACAAATTGAAAAGAAAATATCCTTATTTGCAAATGAAACAATTCTGTACATAGAAGACCCTAAAGAATCAACCAAAGAACTCATAGAGCTGATAAATATATTCCACAAAGTGTCAAGATATAAAAATTATGCATTATGACCACCATATCAGTAGTACAGAATATACAATAGAATATTATTTAATTGCTAAAAACTATATTATAATATTTTCATATAAATGGGTGGAACTGGCAACAATCATCTTGAGTCAGATAATTAAAATCCAGAAGGTCAAACAATCCATGTTTTCACTCATAGCTTGATGCTAGCTTTGAAATCTTAAATATGTATGTTTCAATTTGAAAATCCAGAGCAGTGAGGAAACTAATAAATGAAGATGGGGGTGGAGGGCTTCATGGAAAGGAAAATAGAATACAATCATATAAAGGATGAATAAAGAGTAAGGAGGGTTAAATGGATTGGGGAAATGGAGGGCACAATAGAGGAAGTTATAATGGGGAGGGATAACTAATATTGAGACCTTTAGAAAAAAATCATATGGAAATCTGCCAATATAGAAACTTCTTGAATGTACACATTATAAAAGACTTACATTATAAGAAAAGGAGATTGCCTCTACTTGACACCATAGGATTGACAAAGAAAAATCCCAAGGCCAGGAGTGGTCTAACTCTTTTGAAATTTTAACCAAGGATTTCATATACTATCAAACAGTACTGGTCATTGCCCCTATTTCTTTGTTATACTCCAAAACAGTAGTAAGATCTTATTTCTAAAGACACAAATATATATCATAGAGCAAACAAGGAAAAGATAGAGCTGGTGATAAGAGTTTCATGTCCATTGGCTAGCTTTCTTTGTGCTGAAAGGTGCTATGCATGCAACCTGAAGAAAAATCAGTAATCATGTTTACCCAACTATGAATGCTGCAAACTACAACTGGTTTGCCAAGAGATACTCTCCAGTACAATAGAGGCATGAATATTATGAGAGTAACCAATCACTTCGTAAGTGTATTAAGTTAAGATGGAACCCATTCATTACATTGATATCAGTCCTGGGAACCTTTGGTTAAATAGGTCATAGGCCATAAAGTAGAGCAAAAGACTATTATACTATATATATATATATATATATATATATATATATATATATATATAGTATTTGGCCAAGTCCTAATAACTTCTTGTAACACTCATAGATAAATGTAACTCTCAACTCCCACCATTCTTTTCTTCTTTATGAAGCAAATGGTTATTAACACAAAAGCCACAACTGTTCAATGTACAAAGAACAAGCAACTACAGAGTGCTTATACCTGAGTAGGTGACCTACGTCAAGCTTCTGCCTCCCAAAGCTCAGACATCATTGAGGAAAGTAGCAAGGATATTTTAAGAGCAAAAAGAGGTGGATCAACATAAGGAAACAGAATTTTCCAAATACCCGGGAAATGACTCTTATGAACTCACATCCAGTGACAGTATCCATAAGTTCCATCAAAGCTCAAGTCACAGAGCCTATCTCAGAAACTATTAGCAACCAATTGTTGCTGGGAAGAAGAAAATCAATTTCATTTATAAGTACAATTCCGGTTTTGAAGAGGCTCCAACAGATAAACCCACACTTAAGGGCATTTGGGGACACAAATCTGACACTATAGCCCTTTAAATAATACATGAAATCGGAATGTGGTTAGTAAGGGGGATGAAGATAAGTAAAGGAATCTAAATAGATAAAAAATATGAAAATATCAAATGTGATTAATTATAACAATAATAAAAAGATAATTTATTTTGTTAAGAAGGCATGATTTTTAAAAGAGTCAAATATTCTCTACTCTGGCATCATGGTAACTAGTAATGTTGCTTTTGTCAATTCTAGGGACATCCTTGGTTGGCATTAACTTTGTGGAAATCAAAGCTAAGATTTCACTATTTAAAAAGAAAGAGATTTCTAAGCAGATAATTGCATGGCCCAAAATATACATAGTAGTAGAAAAAACTTGGACTCTCTCAGGGCTGTGAAATATATAAAGAAGATTTCTTATGAAATTCTGGTTAGATAATTAAAATAACATGATCCTTAATTTCTGTTTTATAAATATGGAGACAATATTTCCTCATTGGTTAGAAAGTTTATTTCACATCCACATATCCATTTGTACTATACATATATATGTACTTATGCAATAGAGCTATATGAAACTATATGTGTATATACAGGGGTGAAATGCTATTTACACATACATACATACATACATACATATACAGACAATATATGCATTAAACTTCATATTACATCTGTCTCTGGTACTTACCTTTACTTATTCCATACAAATGAACATTTTACTAGCTTCATTCACAGCTGAAATTGAGCAGTAGATGGAGACTATGATGGAGACCCACAAGTGGACAGAATGCAGAGAATGCATGATCAAATGGAGTCTTGCCCAGTTAGGACATCTACAACAAACCCCGTAAAACATACAAGGGAGCAGAAATATTGTAACAGTCAAAGAATCCGGACACACGCCGTGAGGTACTGCCTTCTAGACATGACAGGGAATCTGTTCCTTTGACATTTCAGTAACATATTTGCCTAAACAAGGCCTCCATAATGGCCACACCAGCTTGCATGTTAAGCTAGATGGAGGAAATCTCACAAGGCTTCATCCCTAGATGAAAAGTTACAGACAATCAAAGGCTGTTAAGAGAGAGTAAAATTAATTTTCTCTAGGGATAAAAATTTCCTCATAAATTACCCAATCTCAACAGCTCAACACTAAACACATGTACATATGAGTAACACTAATGGACTCAGAAGGTAAGTGATATATAATAATTAAACAAGAACTCCTGAATTCAATAGAGAAGTAGGGGACAAACATGAGAGAGAGAGAGAGCTAAAGTGAATATAGTTTTCAGTATAAAATTCTCAAAAATTTTAATTTAAAAAAGCTCAACAGAAATGGATATCCCTAATTACCAATAATATACAAGTATATGCTGCTCCATTCCTAATTCTGATATTCATTCTAGGCTTCAAGTATCTTCACTTGAAATACTCAGAGGGCACCATAACAACAAAGCCTTTAAAGATTGATGTATACAAATAAGGTATTAAAGCATTCCTGAATGATGAAAATATCTTAGAGGAAATTCTACTGTACTCATAGTTCATGAATGAACCTGGACCCTCTGAAAATACTGATTTTGCTCCAACATCTCATTACCTTGACCTGCAAAACAACTACATAAATAAGAAGCAGTGTTTTGGTAATAAACTATTTGAGTTGTAGCTTAAAAAAAAGGAAGGTGTTAATGATTGCAGAATACCCTTGAATTTTTTCTGGACTGACATATATTAGTGACATCATTATCTTCAAGATGTCATACAAGACAAATTATAAATCATGAAGACTATCAAGGAAACACAGCTTATTGGCAGTATCAATCTCAAAAATAATTCCTCATAGTTGTCATTAATAAACATGTCATCACTAAAGGCTTTACCTCAATGTCCAAGAATGTCATTTATCATGTCTCAGACATATATTAGAATGAAGTGGAACAGAAACCTGCAGTATGAAAGTCAGTGGTTTTCAACAAGTGAAAAAGATAGTTGCAATCTCAAATCCAAATCCTCAAGCATTCACATTCATCAATAGTAGGGTCTTTCATGTTTGTGACATCACTCACCTTACCTGTAGTTCTTGATCTTCATTGTCATATATAAGAACAGGGAACAATTAATTAAACATAGCTAAACATTCCTTTTTGTCTTAACAGGCTCAAAATTGTCCCACCATTTTAAGTTAATGAAATTGGCTCTTCCATAAGCTAGTAGCACCATGATCTGGGCCAGGCTCCTATACAGTAGGGAATCTTCCAAAAGTAAATTGCAGCCTGATTTTAGAGAAAGTCTGCTTACATCATGTCTTTAAGTACATAACTAGTCCTTGCATACCAAGTTTTCATTATTCTAATTATGTCCTTCTCCTTTGCTCTTTGAACTCTAGGTGCATGTCTCTGAAAATTTTGGGCTCCCAAACACCTGAGATATTTCTCCAAGAAATGTAAAATTTGGGAATTTCCACGAACCCCCATTGATATTGGCCAGCTGAAGATATATTTAGTAGACAGAATGAGGAAGCTGGGAACAGCCTAACAAGAGAAGACCCCTGATCTTCAGGGAAAAGGAAACATATCAAAGACAGAAATTAGTCATCCAAGAACAAGACTCTGTTGTTTATTTCAATTGTGGGAGCAATTTATTAGATATACTTGAGGAAAAATCAGAGTCTCTGGTTATGATAGGTATACACATAGTATACACATCCAATGCAAAATGAGTATCCCAGGGAAAGACTGATGTTCAACATTAACTGACATCTTATAAATTAAACTAAGAAAAAATAAATATGCACTGATAGAGGTGGATAATGAAAATGTAGTGCATTAATATAACATAGTAGTATTCAGTTGTTAATAAAGACAAAAATTCTAGAGATAATCATTCTGAGCAAGGTAACTCAGATCCAGAAAGACAAATACCTGTGTTTTCTGTCATATTGTGGACATTAGTTTTGAATCCTTAAATATATTTTTAAATTGGAGTAACCATAGAGGTCAGGAAATTAATAAGAGTTTATAGGTTTGGAAGCTCTCAAGGGATGGGAAGTATAATGCAGGTACTGTAAAGGAGGAATAGGTATAATGGGGCTATAAAGATTAAATGGGTTAGGCAAGGGAAGGACAAAGTTGGGAAGTGAGTATCGGAAGGTATAACTAAATCTAAAACCCTTTGGGAAAAAAATCATGTGGAAATACAGTAGTTTAGAAGTTTCATAAAATATATATGCATATATCTTAAAAAGAGGCTAAATGGAGTTATCCAATAACACAAGACAATGTCCCTACTATGCACTACAATTAAACAAATAGAAAGTCCAGTGCCAGGACTAGGGTTCCCTTTCTTGGAGTTATAGTCGAGTAGGGTACCATAGACACTTCCAAACATTACAGGCTATTGCCATTGCTCTTGGGTACTCTCCAGAACATGACAGTAATACTCTATTCCTGTAGATAACTCACACAGATCAGAAAAGATAAACTTTACTGACTTGAAAGTTTCATCACGAATAACTGGTTTTCATTGTTACCAAAGAGCAATGTAACCAACAGTCTTAGTCAATTGTGAATGCTGCCAACTACAATATCTGACCTGACAAGGTATGCCCACTTATACAATAGTGGCACAAGGTGGATAATGAAAATATAGTACATTTACATAAGGTAGCATTATTCAGTTGTTAATAAAATCAAAAACTCTGAAAAAAATCATTCTGAGTATGGTAACTGAGATGCAGTAAGAAAAATGCCACTACCGTACAAGACCTGTGGCTACGCAGGTCAAAGTTTCTAGGAGATCTTACTCCTCTTTTTCTGATAAATTGACACAGTTTTAAAACAACTCCTAAAAGTTAGAAATTTATTCATTCATCTGTCACAGTACTCATCAAAGAAGCTTCTTATTCAGTGAGTGGCCATTAAAATAAGAGTCCCACAGTAGATCAACATGCAACAAATAAGAGGCTGTGTAATGCCTAGCTCTAAATGGGACACCTATATTGTAATCCTCCCAAAATACATAGATCATTTCAGAAAAGGTGGTAGAAAGATTGTAAAAACCAGAACCAATAGATGACTACAATGAACCAGTAGGTTTTGCCCACAATTGAACAGCTGCATATGTGAACTCACAAAGATAGGCAAATGTATGCAATGTTAACCCAGGAAATACTCCACCAGAAAGGGGGTATACAAACACAAAGTCCTATGGTAGTTGAGGAACTTTCATGAATTTATAGCTGACTTCTGAAGGGAGAGTTTAGTTTACTTTATGGATGTTGCCCCTCAGAGGTTACTCATGATCCATTACATAGTCCTAGACTCATACATTGTGCCAGTATTACAGATGAGGTAAAGAAAAAGAACACCTGTGACTGGATAGATGGTTCAGCAGTTATGAGCACTGGCCTGGCTTTTCTTGCAGAGGAACTGGTTTCCAGCACACACATGGCAGACATTTGTAACTTCAATTCTAGGGCATCTGACTTCTGGCTCTCATTGAGCATTGAACACAGGTGCCACTTACATGTATGCAGCTAAAACATTCATACACATAAAATAAAAATAAGCTTAAGGATCTAAAAAGACCTCATAAAATTGTGAGAGAATAGAGATTTGTGTAATAATGAAGGAGTTCTAGGAGAGGGAATGTGCAATGGACTTGATCAAAATATTTTATATGCATTTATGAAATTCTGAAACACTAAAAAGGGTCTAGGAAAAAAAATAAACTACCAATTATTACTAAGTGGGCATAGAGTAAAACTTCCTTTTAAAAAATTTGGAGGACCTGAGTCAGAGAAGCCTCATTTTTCAAAGAAGGATTATTAATGAACATACAGTGTTAATGAAGTGGTCGACATGCTAAGAATAAGTGTTTTTTGACCACTCAACCCTAAATCTATCTAAGTTATCTGAGGACAATGCAATATCACAAAAGAACGAGTACAAAAATAAAGAGTTGAGGATGGAGAGGAGGACGACAAGGTACCATCTTCTATATATGGCATAACCTTTACAACCATGAATACACTGCAGATGTTGTGACCTGCATATAGACTCAATCCACAAAAAAATACCTCAGGTTAGATACAGAGCAGTTGGAACAAAGGAATTCAGTTAAAGTGGGAGAACATGGGAGTAAATATCATTAAAATATACTCTACATATAAATATATTTTTTTAAAAATTGTGCCAAAAAGGTTCGTTAAATTATCTGTCAGATAATAAACCTCTAGCAACATTTTCTCTGATTATGGCTGGTCAACTTGTGCATCTATTCAACTGTAACATTGTGATTTTTTTGTGAATTCATCTAAGAATTTCATAAACTTAGCTGATATGTGCATGTCTATGAAACATTTTTAATTAATTTTTATAAGTGGAGTTACAAAAATGCCCAGTTTTATTTATTTTTATATTGCTTTCATTTGGATAAGTAAATTCTGCAACATTATTAGAGAAAAGACTGTTCATTCCCTAATGAATTGCATAGAAATATATTTAAAGTACTAATTGACACATGAGATTTTAAATTTTCCATGTTTTTAGTTTATATGTCTTATTTCAGTAATCAAAATATGTTTCTTTAAGTATTGAATCAGTCTTTATAATTTTTATCAGTTCCTTTTTAAATTGAATTTTTGGGTATTTTATACACAACTTCTTATTCATCTTTATACCCTCTTTCCCATTGGCACATTCTCCTAGCACTTCCAGTGAATTTCATGCATTCTTCCATTTATGTTAAGGCATATCAAGTCAACTTACTGTGACACCCCTCAGTGCATATTCATTCACCAGGGTTCAGTCAGTCTATCTAGAGTCACTCCTTTAAAGATCAGCTCTCCCTCACTCAACAGAAATCAGTAGTCCAATGGTTCTTCTGATAAGTTCAGGACCTGATCAGGCCTATATCCTCCTTCTGGAATTTTGTCTGCTTGAGTTTGGATGAGTCTTGTACATGTTATCACCATTGGTATAGGTTCATATGAGCAAGGTCCCAGGAGCCTGTCATTATTTCCATATGATACTGTGCCTCCTCTTCTCTTACCGTCTTTCCACCCCCTCTTCTAGAATGGTTGCTGAGTCTTGGATGGGTGAAGACTAATATTAGAAACCTATCCAAGGACCTACACTAAGCACACTCTTATTTTCTACTTTTTGGCCATTTGTGACTGTTGTATTCATTGCCTTTTGTTGCATGAGGGAATTATATTGGTGAAAGTTAAGAGATTGTGCTGGATAGTTTTGCCTGTCAACTTGACACACCAGGGTTAGGTGACCTTCTATTAAGGAATTTGCTCCATTGAACTGGACTGTAGCCATGTCTGTGATCGCATTCTCTTGAGGGCTAAGTGGTACTACCCCTGGACAGGTGATCCTGTATGCATAAGAAAGCAGGTTGACCATGCAGGAGAGGAGCAAGCCAGTAAGCGTCATTCCTCCATTGCCTGGGTTTCAGCTAATAACTCCAGGTTCCTGCCATGAGGTCCTGCCTTTGGCTCCAGAGTGATAAACCTGGGTGATGTAAGCTAAATAAACAATTTCTTCCCTAACTTGGTATTGGTCAGAATACTTTGTCAGAGTGACTAAAGGTTAACTAGTACAGTGATGCATTTGTATTTTCTCTACACCCTGTTCCACTATGCACCATGAGCCTTCAGTAAGGAGGTTCTGTTGTACATGTGTCAGTTAGAATTTGGTATTTCACAGACACTTAATCTTTGTATGTGATCAGTTGTGGAACTCTGTGACAGTCTCAATTTGTTGCAAAATATGCTTCTTTGATGAATCCTGACTAGCATACTTATCTGTAAATATAAGAATACATATTTAGCACATGGTAATAAATTACATTTGTCTAGGAATGTAACAGCCTTGGCATTTTCTCTAAGATGTATGACCTGTCCAGTTATGTGTACTTGGCTATGTTTATGCCAAGTAAACCAAGTATGTTTATGGTACCACATGAATTCCCTCCCATAGAGAGGGATTTAAGTCCTATTGGTAGCATTGATTGCTCCTAGGATAAATCATATGTGCAGGTAAATTAATGGAACTAGAAAAAGTTATAGTAAGTAAAAGTACGACAGACTCTGAAAAATAAATAATATATATTCTCCCTCATATATATCATGAGATTACTAAGTTTTCTCAGTCAATTGTTCCCTTGATCAGAATGTAGTGATATTCTTAATGTCTTCTGATTAATTTTATCTTGAGTTCTATTTTGTCAGATATTAAAATAGCAACTCCTCTTTGTTTCTTATTTTAGATTGACAGGTATGATCAGTACAGGGAATATGTTGGTCCAGGTTCTTCTGCCTGTGTAGTTTATATTTAAAAGTCAGCTGTAATTCTGTAATATTGTTTTTCTCTTGCAGCTTTCAGCTCTCTTTGTTCTGTACATTTAACGTTTTTACTATGAATTGTCTTGGAAGTTTCTGTTCTGGTCCTGTGTAATTAGTGTTCTTTGTGCTTTTTCTATCCATATGGGTATGCTGATCTTTAATTTATGGATCTTTTTTCTTTAAGTCTGTTGAAAATGTGCTCAGTGCTATTTACCAAATATTCTTTTCTTTTTCAATGCCAGTGATGTGTTGATTTTGTCTTTTCCATAGTGTCCTATATTTCCTGCATAGTGCATTCCTGGGTTTTTCCATATTCTTTGCTTAAGCAGTTCAGTTCTTCAACTTTGTCTATTTTTTAATCTTTTTTTTATTTTATATGCATGACTGTTATGTATGTGTGTGAGTAAGTGTATGGGTATCATGCAGAGTATATGGAGGACAGAAAAGGGTGTAAGATCCCCTGGAACTGGAATTATTGATGTTTCTTACCCATTATGTGGATGCCAGGATTTGAACCTGAGTCTTCTGCAGGAACAGACAGTGCTCAACTGCTTAACCCACTCTACAGCCCTGTTCTTTAACTTTATTGTCTAGTCTTGATATTCTGTTTTGTATCTCATTCATTCTGCTTTTGAAATTCTCCTGGCATTTCAGATTGTCTTATTGAATTTTTTAATCTCATCATTTCTGTTTAAATTTTCTTCAACATTTTAATCTCTTTTGTCAAGTTCTGAATTTTTCTGTCATTTCATTCAGCCCCATATTAGTATTTTCTTAAGCTTCATTTAGGGGCTTATTCCTATCCTCTCTAAGTTCTTTAATTTTTTCTTTGTATGTTCTTAAAAGTCATCAAATTCTTTCATCATTTTTATTATTGTTCTTTTAAATTCTGCTTCCTGGGGTTTCTATGGGTGGTTTTTATTGTCAACTATTTCTGTGAGTTTGGTAGAAACATATTATTTTGATTTTTCATATTATACTTTGCTTTCAGGTAGGTATGAATAATTAGTTGGTTTGTGCTCTAAGTGCTCGTTTTTTATTTTTATTGGTGGAAGAGGATGGTTCCAAGTTGATTAATGAAGAACTCTTCTGTAGGTTGAAGAGGCGTAATTTAACACTATGGGGATACCCTGACAGGACTGGCAAGCCAGTCAAGATCTCTCTGTTAGGAAATGAGGAAGGGGTCTTGGATTAAGGCAGGTATGGGATTATTTGTGGGGAAGGTCTAACTAGCTTGGCAGAGTGCATATGGGCCTTAGAACAGGAGAATGCAGTTTGTCTGGGTGCAGGAGATGAAGATGCAGTTGGTGGAGTTTTCCTTACTTAGGAGGTCTCAGGCAGGATGTTCAGGGGGTATCCTAGACATAAGACCGTAATGGGGACATCGTGGTGACTGTCTTACTAGCTAATTCGAGTAGTGGTGGGACCTGGAGAAGGAGACTGTTGCAAGTCTAGGTGTGGGTGGGATCAAGGTGCAGTGGGCAGGGTCTCAGATGGGAAGACCAAGATGGGGCCTAAGTCCAAGTCTAGGATAAGCAATCTGTGGAGAGACAGAATGTATCTAGTCGGGTTGGAGTCAAGGATGGGTTGGAAGAGCATGGGGAGGATCTAACTAGATAGAGTATATGTGGCCCTGAAGCACCAGAATTTATTTCTTCTGGGTACAGGAGGATCAAGAAGCAGTGGGCAGAGTTCCACTCAATAGGAGGAACTTGTGTGTGGTATTGTAAACATAGACAAATACACATGGCTGAAGAGGTCATAGATCTTAAAGCAGTCTCCAGGGCTGTCACTGACATAGACTAATGTAACTTCTTACTAAATGCAAAATATGTATCCATATATTCACAGTCAAGTATCCAGTCACCAATTATCAAAGAAGTCTCTTTTGCACCAGATGGAGATTACGCTAGCATACCACAACTGATCAAAGGGAGACATTGTAAATTGCATGTGCCTAAGCAACACATCTATAATGTAGCCCCTACACTCAAGGCTCATACAACATAGAATAAGAGGTAAACAGGACACTAATGAATGTTTCAGCTTACATTAATGAAGATCTCTCATGTAACAGAGGGCCAAGAACACAAAAAGGTTACTAATGGCCAAAGAATGGAATTAGTAATCTGCAGGGTCCCTAGACAGGCTCCAATATTGTTTCTACTGACTCAGTGGTCAGGGACCATTGTGGATTGCAGGATTTTTATTTTAGAGAATGGGTGAAGGATAGCAAAATTTTCTATCTGGAGACAGTATGGGCTTTTGGAAAGAGTTTGTCTCTTACAGACAGGATTAGCATGAAATTAGGTTGATCAATTTAACATATTTTCCCAGTCTCAAAGAACACTTTATTTATTGCAGATATCCTGAGACCTATGTGGCTGGAGGAAGAAAGGTTGGTATTAGAAAGAGAGAGTGACTTGAGAGATATCTCAGTGTTAAAAGTACTTGTTGCTCTTAAGCGGATTGAGGTTCCACATGTTGACTAACTCCAGTTCCAGAGATCCACATTCTCTTCTGTCCTCCAGAAACATTGAATGCATGTCGGGCACCTGCATACGGGCAGGCAAACACAATTTCTCTTGTCCACCCTCATTCAAAGAAAAAAGATGAAACTCAAATACCCTTAAAAAATCCACTCACATACAATGTCCAAAAGACCTATAGACAGAAAATCAGAAAATGATAAATCAGGAATTAAAAGAAAAAAAAAATTGGTCACTGAATTGGATAGGTTTTCTTTTATCATGATGAAAAATGTATGAAATTACCTGTTTTTAATGGTAAAACTGCTTTGCTAAGAAGTTGCTTTAAAATCTTAATCATTAAGAGTACATAAATTATATCCCATTTTAATATATTCTCTAATTTTTATTAATATATTTTCTAATTTATTAATTAAATTATTAATTAATTAATTAGCTGATAAATTAAATTATTAATTAGATAATCTATTAATATTCTCTAATTTTTATTAATAATGAGTATACTTGTTATTTAGAAGTGGTTTTACTCTACATTAAAAGCATATTTGGCAAGCTCTATGCAACAAATAAAAATTTATTATTAAATAAGGAGTTCGGCTACCTGCTAGGCTTGGACCTAGGTCAGCTCCAATTCCTCTGATCAGATCTTAGGACTAGATTCCTAATGGAGCCTAGATAAATCCCTAGTATAGATTGCTAAGTACCTCCTCCGGGCCCTTCTTCCCTGGCCCCTAAACTGCTCTACATACCTACCCACCTAGGACTCTGGTAATTCACATCCTGCCCACCACATCTCTATTCAGTTTCTCTTGTCTATTCCCACACTCTACCGTACCAGCCTTGGACCCAGGCTGGCTCCAATTCCTCTGCCTCAGATGCCTAACCCAAAATAAGTAAATTCCTGAGCATACAGTCCACTGACTCCAGATTTGCCTGACAGAACAAGCCTCCTTTTAACCTGACCAGCCTACTATGTAATACCTACTATCTTGCACCACTAACTACCTGGACAGTCTAATAAACTGAAAGAACTGAAAGTAAATACCAATGTACTTTTCATGCCTGAACAAAAAGCAACCAAGCTATATAAACAATATAAACAGGACCAAAATTCAATTAAACAGAAACTGTTTATGTTCTCACTGAACACATAACCAAGAAAGAATATCCACATGTCCAAACAGCAGGACAAAAACACAAATGATAAGAGAAACCAATACAATATGTCCCCAGCAAAACCCAATAGTCCTAAAGAACTGCACTACAGTGAAAATCACCACAGGGAACCCAGGATGCAGAATTTAAAAGAACAATCATAGCATGATCAAAGAACTTAAAGGAAACACATACAACCTAAAGAACTTCAAGACTATAGACATAAATTTGAAATGAAAAGTTCAAGAAATACATAGCCCAAAGATATAATGAAAACAATTCTGACTAGAAAAGTGAATTCACAAAAGAGACAAAAATATTGAAGAAAACACAAGTGGAAATGAACATGGATGGAATTGAAAAACTTAATAAATACATTCAAAACAACAGGAGAAAGCCTCACAAACAGAATAAATAAAACAGAAAATAGAAGATCAAGACTGAATGACAAAGTTCAAGAACTGGACTGCTTAAGTGAAGACCATGTGACCAGAAAGTTATCAAACAAAGAAATAATAATGGCTAAGAAACAACACAAAAAATGCTCAGTGTCCTTTCTAATTAGAAAAATGCTGACAAAAACTACCTTAAGATTTCATCTTACCCTAGTCAGACTGCCTAGGACCAAGAAAATGAAAGGCACCAAATGATGGCAAGGACATAGAGAAAGGGGAATGCTCATTCATTGCTGATAAGAATGTAGTCTTGTATGACTATGAAAAGCAATGTGGAAAACTCTTTGAAACTAAAGATGAATCTACTGTATGATGCAGGTATACCAATCCTTGTCATATTTCCAAAGGACTTGTCTTACTGTATAAATACCTATTCATCCATGTTTGTTGCTACTCTCTTCAGAATAGCTAGAAATGGAAACACCTTCTATGTCTTTCAACTGACAAATGGATAAGGAAAATATGGCAAAGTTGCATAATAGAATTCTTCTCAGTAAGAAAAGATGAAATTTGCAGGTAAATGGATGGAAGTAGAGAGTATTATACTAAGTAAAGTAACACAAACACAGAAAGGCAAGTGACATGTTATCGTTCATTTGTAGACTATGCACCATTCCCTTATATGGCAGGGTATATCCTGATACAACATCAGGAGCCAGGAAAATGGAAAGAACACAAGAAGGTAAAAAGCGAGAAAGAACCTGAAAGAAAGGGACAGTAAGAAACAAGTGTTGTGGGGGAGCTGTGTTTGACAGGAAGCTGTGTTTGCAGGGATCACAGAGGGAAAGAAGGAAGGAAGAAAGAAGGAAGGAAGGAAGGAAGGAAGGAAGGAAGGAAGGAAGGAAGGAAGGAAGGAAGGAAGGAAGGAAGGGAGGGAGGAAGGGAGAGAGGGAGGGAAGCAAGAAATACAGAATAATGAGAGGCATGTGTTATAGGGGGTGGGAAGGAATAAGGGTGTTTTAAGACTAGGGATACAGGAGAGAAGCCAGAAGGCAGGAAGACATTATAGAGATGAATAAATCTTTGGTGCCTAGGGAAGCCAAAAGAGAATGTGTTACACCCAAAAGTCACTGAGAAATATAAATACACTGTCCAAACATATGTATACCTAGAAAGGAACACACTACCAAACATGAGAGACTTTCCTTTAAAGGAGAGATTGATCCAGAAGACTCCCAAAATGACACATTATTGTCAGAGCTCTTGGTTATTTCCCAGAACTGGAATTAAGACCCTATTGCTGAAAAGAGGACATTCTTTGAATACAGCACATGGAACAGTCCAATAGGAACTGACCTGGAAGCCTACTACCTGAAGTTTAGCTCTTACAGTGCTAGATGATAATATAATATACAAGCTACTAAGGAAGAAAAATCAGTCAATAGTCCAACCCACCCCTAATCGTCTAAGAAACATGATGAACAGCACAACAAACTACCTGTATTGGTGCAATACTGGCACTATTGTCTGGGGGTAACAAACAGCTATCTAATTCGACTTAAAACCCTTTCAATGGGAGTGAACATTATAATTATAATTATTATTATTATGGGTGGCATTATAATTATAGGCAAATAAGCATGACTGGAGGGTTCATAGATTCTAGAGAAAATCCTATCACTATCATGCTACTTTTGCTATATTATTAAATGTAAGCTAGGGGAAATATCCGATCACATTCACCTTTAGATGAAGAGAAACTGTCAATCAATCCACTAACACATTTGTGAATCTGTATTAGGGTATCCTAGTACCAGTACTTAAGGAAAAATATCCTTAAATCAAAGACTAGAAATGACAGCCCTCCCTATACCCAACAGCTTGTCCTCAGAGTTGATTCTAGCACCCCTACTATTATTAGGAGTAGTAAACAGCCTGTTTTGAGTTCAAAAACAGATTCTTTAAGTGTCTGGATTTGAACATTGTCCAAAGAACTTATGGACAGCAACATAAAACTCTAGGCTAGGCATAGTCCTCATTCCTCCAAAGCATTCAATTTAATGTGCTCCTCTGCTACATCTGCCCCACATCCTCCTGGTCCCACATTAACTACACACTTCTACATTTCCATAGCACAAGATGCTATGCTCCACATTCTATTCTTTGTCAAAGCCTCAAAATGAATGTTTTTGTACTTCCACATGTTCTGAAATCCTGTACTTTTCTTTCCATTACATTAAACCAATCTTGTGAGTGCAAGAAATAATATCTGTGTCTCCTTGTCAAATTTGTGACATAGAATTTTCATATGTAATAATTTTATATTGCTAGGATCTATTAGAGTTTGAAAGTTCTATAGAAAAGTGAACTATGACAATTTCGATCAATTTAATCTCTGTATTCTCCTTAGTAAATGTCACTTTTTATCACAAAACAAACAAAAAAGAGCTTACTAATAATACTTAGTAGTAAACCTTGATCTTGGGGTTGGGAAGATGGAGTAGTACTTAAGAGCGCAGAGTGTTATAGCAGAATATCCACATTTGATTATGAGCATCCACATGGCTGCTAACAACTATCAGTTGTTAGCCAAAGGAAACATTCAACATACAGACACATTGGGAAGGGAATTTTAAAAGACAGTCAGTGAACCCCGAGACCATTTTGAGCATACTAATAAAAGACTTGGCTTTTTTCTTTAAAGTATTTTTTATTGACTTTAAGAATTTCATAGAGTGTATTTTGATCATAACCCCCAAATTTTTTCTAGATCTATTCAGAATACCTCATTAACTAGATAGCTTCCTGGTGTTTTTGTTTGCTTGGTTGGTTGGTTTTATATTTCTGTTTTGCCCTAAGAGCATGGGCAATATGTGTTATTCAAATACTACTGGATGTGGAACCTACCTATGTTTGCAGTTGGCTTACCAGGGGCCATATCCTTAAATAAAACTCCTTTTGAGAGCAGACCTTTTAAGACTACATTAGAGCACCTGACTCTGCCTTCAAAGTGATCTGTGCAAATTACATGCTGTTCATATCCCCCTACTATGGGATCATCTGCAATCCCTCCCACTTCTCTAGGACTAGGCTTCCTGGTGGCCTGGGTGCCCTCCTCTCATAATCTCTACTTGTACATACAGACATTTTGAGACTGTCTAGGAGTACATGACTCCACCTCTGGGGTGAGCTGAACAAAAACTATCATGCCCATACTCCTGTTTTGGGACTATCTGCAGAATCTCCCACAGCTCCAGGGCGTAGGTTAGTAGAGACTAGCACAACCATTTCCCATCTCTTCTCCTAGGACCTTCACACTATCCATCTGGAAGCTGCTGAAATGCTCTTAACTAGCAAGGTCTGCTTTGCCCTACTGGAGATCTCCTAAGTAGCCAGGTTGGAGCCATTTAGTGCTGTAATAAAAAATCAAAAGAGAGAAACAGAAGCTTAGGTCAAACTTAGCTTTTCATACTCAATCAAAAAACTACTAAGGTATATCAATAAATACAAATGGAATCAAACTTAACAAACGAAAACTTGCGTTTCATGCATGAATACATCACAAGCAACAAAAAAGTATCACATGACAAAACCATAAAGAAAAAAATGATAAAACAAAATAGTATGTCCCCACCAAACATGACTTGTCTTATAGGAAAGTCTTAAAATAAGAACCCCCTAGAATTTTTCCAGAACACGGTTTTAAAAGAACAACCATAAAAGTGATATAAAAATTCAATTAATTTAAAGAATACAGAAACAGCTCAAAAAACTAAGGATAGGGAAAAACATTTGACTGAATTCACAAAAAGGAAATATTGAAGAAAGACTAAAACAAGGAAAGAAGCTGAAACTCAATAAGCCAATTTGAACAGAATTCTCCTTAACCAATAGAATGAATGAAATGGAAAACAAAATATCTAGATTGGACAATAAAATTGAAGAACTGGACCACTCAAGATAATAATATAAAAAAAAATCTTTTAAAACCAGAAATGGAATATGCCGTAATTGTGGAACCCCATGGAAAGATCCATAATACTACACATCATAGGCATAGAGGAAAAAAAAGAATCCTAGGTATGCAAGATCTTCAACAGAATTCTAGAAGAAAATCCCCAAACTTAAGCAAGGACATACACACAGAAGTAAAATAAGCTTATCAATTAGATAAGCTTATCAATAAGAATATCAATTAGATAGGACTAGAAAAGAAACTCACCATAGCATATCATAGTAAAAACATTAAATTTTCAAAAAAGAAAATACTGAAAGCTGCAAAAGAAAAACACATCACATATAAAGGAAAATTTATGGGAATTACAGGAAACATTTCAATGCAAATTATGAAAGCCAGAAGACTGTAGACCAAAGTATACCAAGTTTTACATGATCACAGAGGCCAACACAGAATACTTTACTCAATGACATAGGTACACTGAAAGGATTCATGTCTCCAAACCATCCCTGAAGAAAATTCCTGAAGCAATACAAAGGACTGAAGAAAGGAATGACAATACCCAAGATGCAGCAAAAAGAAGCTAAATGAAGATATAACTGTGGAAACACAAAATTGGACAATAAATGCAGACAGAAATTAAATGATGGTAACTAACATAAAACTTTCAACAATTTTAGACATTATGAATGGATTCAATTCTCCTGTCAAAAGATACCAGTTAAGCTGTATGTATTAAAAAAGCAAACTCCATCTTTTACTTGTCTGTAAGAACTCATCTTACCTTCAAGAAGAGGCAGTATCTTAGGGTGAAAGGATGGAAAAAAATACTCCAAGCAAATAGCACTATGAATCAAGCAGATGTTGCAATCCTAATGTCTAAACAAATAGATTTCAAATTAAAACTAATCAGAACAGAGAAAGAGGGTCACTTCAGAGAGAGGGAGGATTACACAAGGATCTATGAGTATAAAGGGGAAGAAGGAGCTCAAGAGAGATGAAACCATAAAAGACAGAAATTATCAAGGGAGAAAAGGGAAAAATGGGGATATTTTAAATGGAAGGATCGTGAAGGGTTAGAGTTAGACAGGGAGAGAGAGGAGAGAATAATGCCTAGGTGATATAAAAAAAAAATTCGGGAATTGTATTAGTCCAAAATCTACCAAAAAATTACACACAATATCTCTACATAAGTCCACATGTATACCTGAATGATACATAAAAAGAAACAGTACCAGACATGGCACTTTGAGTTGTTGGCCAGGGTGGTTGAAGAGACTCTCAAAATTACACAAGCTATTCCCACAGCCTTTGATTGCCTCCCAAAATTTGAAGGTAAACTCTAGTCTTCATTGAGGAAAGACTTGCAACTTGTTACTATTGGGTAGAATGAGGCAAAAGACTGAAGATAGGCTGACTAGACTCTAAGAAATGGTTCTCTGAAAACTTAAACAAGATATACCCTTAGCCCAATTAACTGAAATAAAGAAAGAACAAATCCAGATTAACGAAATCAGAGATGAAAGGGGGAAACATCACAACAGACACTAAAAAAATCCAGAATATTATAATATTTAAAAATATATACTCTGCAAAATTTGAAAAATCTAAAAAAATAGATGAATTGATAAGTTTATGGAAACCATCAAACTTAATCTAAGAAGTAATCAAAAGCTTAAACAGAGCCACAACAAACAAGAAAATTAAAACAAAACTTACTGCCTAGAGAAAACCCAGGCCATGTTGGTTGGATTCACAGCAGAATTCCATCAGACATTCAAAAAATATCTACAAGCAATATTACTTATATTATCTCAGACTCCATCTTTGAAGTCATTATTACTCTATTACCCAAACCAGATAAAGACATAACAAAAGAAAGAAAACTATAGGTCCATATCCTTAAAGAACATAGATGCACAAATTGCCAACAAAATATTCATTTACAACAAAATATTCATTTACAAAATTATTCTCTTGAGCTCCTTCTTCCCCTTTATACCTATAGATCCTTGTATAATCCTCCCTCTCTCTGAAGTGACCCTCTTTCTCTGTTCTGATTAGTTTTAATTTGAAATCTATTTGTTTAGACATTAGGATTGCAACATCTGCTTGATTCATAGTGCTATTTGCTTGCAATATTTTTTTCCATCCTTTCAACCTAAGATAGTGCCTGTTCTTGAAGGTAAGATGAGTTCTTACAGACAAGTAAAAGATGGAGTTTGCTTTTTTAATACATACAGCTTAACTGGTATCTTGTGACAGGAGAATTGAATCCATTCATAATCCATTCATTATAAAATTATCTATCATCATCAAGTCAGCTCAGGGCAGAGATGCAGAGATGGTTGAATACAGGTAGCTCAGTAAATCTAATAAATCATATAAATGGACTTGAAGACAAAAATCACATGGTCATCTCAATAGATACATAAATGGCCTTTGACAAAATAAAATGTCTAAATTCCTGGAAAGAATTGGACTGAAGGAAACATACCTCTACATAATCAAAGATATATACAGCAAGGTAACAACGAACTTTCTTTTAAATGATGGAAAACTGCAAGCATAACTATTCAGGAACCAGTTAAGGCTGTCTACAATCTCCATCCCTTTGTAATACAGTACTTGAAACTCTAGAGTAATAAGACCAAAAGAAATTAAAGTGACACCTGAAAAAGAGGTCGTTATCCCTATTTGTAAATGATATATTTTACATAACAGATCTCATAAATTGCACTAGAAACCTCCTAGAAATTAACACTTTCAACAAAGTGGACAGTTGTAAAATCAAAGTATAAAAATCAGCAGCATTTTTATATAACAATAACAAGCAATCATAGAAAGAGTACATAAAAACATTCCATTCACAATAGTCTCAAAAAATATATATATAAATAAACTTGATCAAAGATATTAAAGATTTCTACAGTAGAAAATTTTAAATCTTTGAAGAGAGGGATTGAGGATATAGAAAGCTCAGGGCCTCCTGAGTTTCTGGACTGGAAGAATTAGTATGAAAATGACCAAACCATCAAAACAATCTATAGATTTAGTGCAATCCTAATAAAAAATCTATATGACATTCATTAATATATAACTTTTCATATCGTTCTTGTAATCTTTTCTTCACTTAGCATGTAAGTTTTACCTTCTTTATAAGAAATATTTATTCTACACTAATTAACACCCTAAGTAATCATAGCCATATATATATATATATATATATATATCTTTAAAACATTTAGAGTACTATTTTTCATGTGATGTATTTAAGAAGGATAAGAAATAATTTTCTCTTTGTGAAGAATGTTCCTCAGTTTTCATGCTATCAAAATAGATAATCATTGCTACTGTATTTCTTTCACAGAAGAGAAAATTATGACTAAGCAAAGCTAAGGAAATTTTCGGTCTTTCTTGAACCAAAGATGAAGCTACTGTTAGCATTCATGTATATCTTTGTCCCAACACATGCTAATATTTTCTGCTTCAGTTCATAAAAGAATATAACATCTACTTAACAGCATGTACTTATATAGGATTTATAAACATTAAGTATTCGAATATATTCTCCATAATTTTAATTTTATAAGTATACATATTATTTTCATTGATTTGACAATGAGACAACTTATCAATTATGTTATACAATATTTTTGTAATTTATCAGATTTTACATCAAAATATGTTTTACCGAGGTTGAGAAATTTTAAAGAACATAATTTTAAAGACTAATTTACAATTTTCTTAGAGTTTATATTGTTTTGCACCTAAATTGAGAATTTTAATAACATATGTTCTGAAAAGAAAGAAACCATAATTCAGGTGCATGGATTAAAGAAAGCAGGAATAAATTAAAAGTCTGTAATGTAAGAAAAGCTTCACATAGAGGAAGTACTGTCTATGATATGCCTTAAATAATGAAATATATCTTATTGTATTATATATTTGGTGGTATGTCTTTTTTATCTTTGAAATTTTTAGTTAAAAACGTGATATTGTTGTTTTTTTTTTCAAATAGGTTTTTTTCTCTTTTAACGCCAGAGTATCATACAGAAGAGCTATAGGCTACAAAGAATTCATCTTCAAGGAAAGCAATAAGAATATCCATGTTTACTAAATTTTACTCCCAGAGGCGTTGATATAATCATTGGTTTAAAAAGTGTGTCTCAACATGTTTGCATCTACAAATTAACTAATTTACTGACTTAAATGCAGCCTAAGGAAGCAATTTTTACTTGTTAACATATTATCACCCATAATGAGAGCCTATATGAACTAATCACAATATCTACTGTCTTAAATATTATGTTTGCCAAAAACTCATGATGCAGGGCTTTTTACTCATATTCAACACATTTTTTTCCTTCAGAAATCTTATTGGTTATTCCCAGATATCATAATGATATAAATTAAGCTCATGCCTTCAAGAAATCTAAAGTATTCAGTATCCCTAAGTTTCAGACAGAAATTTAATCTGAATACTTTAAAGTTATGTGTATTTATTCCTAATATAGTACCAATAATTGTACTTGTTCTGTATTTCATGGTTTCACAATAAGAGATACGAATTTATTTCTCTATTTAACCTATTATTTTATGATATAAAATTATTTATTCAGCTTGGCAACTAATTTAGAGTTTTATTACTTAAAATGTTTTTGCTTTACTTGTATGCATTAAAATATTTGTTTTATTTTTTTATTTCACTTTAGAACTACAAAGCGTTTTCTAGAACTAAATAAAATTTTTTTTAAATTATTAACTCAGCTTACAATTTTCTTCATTTGATTTATTACTCTGGAATTTTATAGTTGACTAAATAATAATATATTCTATATTAAGACAATCAAATATTTTCTCCATTTTATTCACTAATTTGAAAAACAACTGAGGATAAAAATATTGACATCTTACCCTTTATTTTAGTATTAATTGTGGCAATTTTCTGTTATTTAATGGGTTCACGTTTAAGAGATATAAATTTACTCAATTTATACTTTATGATTTTTCTTGGTCTTTTTGTCAAGAGTAACAAATCCTACAAAAATAATGAAACAAAACATTTCTTCACTTTTCATCTAAAACTATGAGTATCATGTAGTAATGAATAAAGGAAAACCTTCTGAAATTCTAGAGCCTGTTTCTGATATTTTAATAATTTATATATTACATTTTACTTTATGATTATTTTTTATTGTATGTAGTGGAAAAGACATTTAGGATCTCATGAGACATTGTTTCACTAAATTTTTCAATTCCCAAGTAAAATGTAAAGAAACTATGAAACTGTTATATAATGTAAAATCAGCTACAATGAAAATGAAGTTTATTCACAAAAAGTGACTCAGTCATTTTACTAACAACAGACTAATCCTGTTATGTTTATGTGTTTATGGAATTTTAATTATGTCCATATTTGAGAAGATATAAGAAATGCAGATACTGACTTACATTTCAGAACCATCAAGAAATGGAAACCTGGATTTTGTTTGCCTGCCTCTTGGGAACAGCATTTGCTATGCCTGTGAGTAAAACGTCACTTTTAGACAGTTTCACAAAGTAGGAAACAAAACATACTTTTTCTGGGTAAATAATAAGTATCTTTAAATGGGTCTTTCTTTAAGAATACTTCAGGAGGTCATTAATTCAACGTTTTCCCATATACATCTTATTGCATCGGATATTATGTTCTCTATATTCATTCATGTTAAAAGTAACAAAGTTTGTCACAGTTTTGGTTGAGTAGAATCCCACCGTTTAATCTAAAGAATTTTATATTATATGTATCAAAATATCACAAAGTAGTCCATACATAATTACTTTGTCCTTTGAAAGTAAAATCAATTCTTGCTGCTTATAACAGCGCTTCTAATTCTGAATGTAGTGAAATTAAAAAGCTCTGCATTTAACAGTCATCTAGGATATTTTGATGGGATGCTAGAATTAAAATTTTAGAGAGTAGCATTTATTCATAATGAATCACCTCCCCAATCTCAGAAATAGTATCATTTTGCTGCAGCTAAAGAATAAGTAACCTGCTATTTTCAAATATATATTGATAACATCCAAATTTACCCAATTTCTGGAAGTGTAGTCAACCTTAGGTATATGATGACAGAAACCTGAGGTGACATGCCAACAATGTGTTTTGGTGTCATAAAAAGCAGCTAAAAAAAAACAGAAACCAGTAAGTTTGTTTACCTGCCTTTTCCCTTTTCTCTCATTCACAAGATCAAGAGTTTGTATTTTCTGTTCTGTGTTCCTAAAATCTTGTATTGTGGTGAATCCTAGTTCTCTGGGGGACAATTACATTACAAATTCAGTTCTTTTACACTATACAAATCAATAGTCTACTCTCAAAGAGCTTATATAGGATAGAATATGAAAGATAATTACCTGACTGATATACATTACATTCAGGCAAGAATTAATAAATTCTTTTAGAAAGCATGAATTTTTTTTAAAAATGGAATGGAACTGATGAAGTCTGTTACAGAGGATAAAAATTTGCCCTGATGATCTTTCCAGTGTCTCCAAAGTCAGCCAGAATTCCACAAGGCACAAATATGATATGATCTCCATATTTAAAAGCACAGATAAACCTTTGTTTATATAATTACTCAAGTGCCTTTTTATTTGGAATCTTTAATTTTCTTCTTAAAACAGAAATAGAATGAAAACATAATATGTAGTGGCCTTAAAGTTCATAAACCATCTCTTTTGGGAAAGTATTAAGTTCAGCTCCACCCTTCCACACTGGTCTACCAGAAAAGGCTTTAAAATTATTTGCATTTTATTACACTCATCTTCTTTTCACATTTAACAATAACATTCATATGTTTGTTCTATTTATTAGTCTTAATATGTGATTTATTTACTTTGTATGCCAATTACTATGAATTGCTTGGATAGTCACTTAATAAGTTTAAATATAAAGAGATCTTTTGTGAAACAAATCTTTTTTCCTTGCTATTTGAAAATTACATAACAAACATCTCTTGTTCAATAGTAAGAGTGTTTCATTCAGATTTGACAACATGGCTTCCAGAATTTAACCAAATATCATTACAGAATAAATTTATTCTAGTTTCTGCTTCCTGGCCTCCCACTATCACATTATGATTCCTAGAAAAGTAATATAGCTGTTTTGAACCTATTTGAATTAAAAATATTTCTTATACATACTATACATGTTTAAGCTAAACATACACTTAATGTATACTATCTTCCATTGGCATTTTGTTGCTGTTTTGTTTGTGTGTTTTTTTTTTTTTCGTTTGAGGAGAGGGTGTTTGGGATTGATTTGTTTTGTTTTACTGAGATAAGGTCTCCCTGTAGCTTCGACTGGCCTGGAATTTGCTATGTAGGTCAGGCTGGCTTCTATCTCATAGAGATCTACCTCACTTTGCCTCCATAATGCCAGGTCTTACTATATAGCTTTTACAAAGTAAATTCACTTTCCCTTAATGTAACAAATTACTTATTGACTTAATTTCTTCCTTTCTTTTCCTCTCTTATTCTATGTCCTTCTCCTTCCTTTTCTCTTTCTATTTTCCTGCACTTCTTTTTATAAAAGCTACCACCGCAACCTGGGAACCATGGTTATATCAACTTCAGCAATGAGGTAATTTTTGTATTTATTAATTGTAACCAATGTTGAGTTTAAAACCCCTTGAGTTCCAAAAAGAGCAATGTATTCTTTATTCAGTATGTTTCTTAAGTGGTTAAATTTTTTCATTTGCTATGACTACCTTTAAGTTTTCAAATATAGTTTCAAACATAGTTTTACCGTCACGTCTAGCCACTGTTTAGTTTAGTTACAAATTTTATTGTGATGACACTACCCTGTGAGATTTCAAGGTGGGGCAGAAAAAAACCTCAGACTGCACAACACTTCACTTTTCTAAAATATCAGAACTTGATATGATAACAAATCATTTTTCCCTGGAACATTGCTTATTCCAATATATGCATAGTCTACTTGTGTCTTTCATTGGTACTATTAAATGATTAATGAAAATTGTGTAGGAATTCTAGAAATTAATTTTTTCATTAATCTCATATTAAATACATGACCTAGAGAAAATGATTTTCTTTCTCTGGAGCTCTACTTTTTCCATTTTAACAGAAAAGTAATAATATACCTTGAGCAATATATGTTTAAGAACAGGTCAAAACCTACCATAAATAAATACTATTGTTTTATTTAAGAATACTTCAGGAGGTCATTAATACAATACTACTTATTGCACTGTTTAAATGTTTTACTAATAGATGAAGGAGCCTTAGATAAATTAAGTAAATAATATTCAGAAAGGATACAAATGTGTTTTTCTCAAATGTTTAAGAATTTGAAAAAAATTTTTAATTAAACAGGAATAATTAACATATTTAACTATAAAATTTTGTATTTTTTGTACTTTCCTCTTTTCATTATACTGTCAAAGATCATTAATCTAAAAAATGGTATTAATTTATTTGTTTTGCTTGCTTTTGCTTTTGTGATACAAAGCAAACACTATGGAAGTACAAAAAAGATTTACTACTTTTATAACTGCATTCAAGTTAATGTGCTCTTTTGTTCATGATATTACTTATAGTTAGGATCTCGACACTTGCTTCATATCCTGTGAGAGGATATACAACTTGTATATGATAGAAATAATACCATAGTGAATAAAAAAGCAAATGATACATGTTTATCATTCTTCCTATGCAGGAATCATATTCTTAAGCTAATTATTCTCACAACTGAATTACAGAACCTAAATTTCAAAGTACATTTAGTAGTTTAGTATTTGGTTTACATAAAACTAAATTAAATCAGGTATATCCTAATGTCTTTTTCTTTTAAGGTTCTAACTCCTCTGAAATGGTACCAGAGCATGATAAGGCAACCGGTAAGTAGATGGTTTATTTCTGGTAATAGGCATAAATATGAATGTCCTGATTAAAATCACTTGTGCCCCATCTAAAACAGAAAAAAAATTCAAGTTGTAAAATGTCATATCTGTGTACATTGTAGAAATTCTTGGAAAGGAAAAAGTGACTAAAATATACATGTAGTCATACTAACAAACTCTGCTGCTGCTTCTCTCATTTGAAGTCAATTGAGCCAATGGTAAACCTGATTCTTTGTTTCTCACCAGTATCCTTCCTATCGTTACGAACCCATGGGTGGATGGTTGCACCACCAAATGATCCCTGTGCTGTCTCAACAGCATCCTCCGAGTCACACCCTTCTACCTCATCACCACATCCCAGTGGTGCCAGCTCAACAGCCAGTGATCCCCCAGCAACCAATGATGCCAGTTCCTGGTCACCACTCCATGACTCCAACCCAACACCACCAGCCAAACCTCCCTCCATCTGCCCAGCAGCCCTTCCAGCCCCAGCCCATTCAGAACCAGTCACCTCTGCACCCCATGCATCCCCAGGCACCACAGCCACCTCTGCCTCCACTATTCCCCATGCAGTCCCTGTCCCCGGTTATTCCTGATCTGCCTCCGGAAGCTTGGCCGGCGACAGACAAGACCAAGGGGGAAGAAGTGGTGAGTATACCTTGAAGCCATTAGAAAATAAATCACAGGTAACTGGTATATCAGAATTCCTCAAAGTTCTAAGTGTACAAATAATCTAGGGTCTACATGTTCACATTACAAGTCATTGATTCTATTAATTCCAGTTGGGTTTCATAATTTCAGTTTGTAAAATAATATATGCATATATTTATTTATGGCAGGTTTTGACTTGTAATTATCTTAAATTCCATTCAAAATGGAATAAATTAATGACATGAATTCGTTTTTAAAGCAAAATTATAAATATAATTATTTTTGAAAATGGTTTGATGACTGCACTGAAAAAGAAAACATCATAATTGTGACAGTAAAAGGTATATGTGTGAACTGTGTAAAAAAAATATTTAGGAAAGATACTTGAAGATCTGCAGATATATTACCTGTTCAAATTTTATTTAAAACATGGAAGTAGGTAAACCAGACAGAGTTTTAGATTTTTCATTGCTTTGGTTTTTGGATTAAATTTTTGAGAATAATTTTTTATCAGTTTGCTTACATTGAAATTGTTTGGAAAAAAAATTAAGACATTTCAGTTTATCAATCTATCCATGTACCTGCTTGTATATAAGTTTAAGTAATTTCAAAATTTACAAATACTATTGATGATTTTATTAAGAAGCAGTCAAGGATGAAGTGGAAAACATATTTTCCACTTTTAATTATTTTACATGTTGTAAAAAATCATTCTTGGTTACTTCTAGAAGATATGTATTTTTTAAAGCCTTCTTCTCTCCTTCTTTCAGTGCTGGGGATTAAATCAAGGTTTCAGTGTAGGCAAATACTACACCTCCAGCAGTAACTAAAAAACAGCTACTCAGTTCTAGTTTTGACCTTGTCTGCAAAAAAAGAATTACAATTATTTCAAATGTTTGGGTGTTTGAATTTGTATTTTTTATATGTGGAAAAGTAATTAAAATATATTTCACAGCTTTGTTCAACAAGAAATGTCATAGTTTCCCTATCATCAATTATATTATGTTCATATAGAACTTTAAACTTCTAACATGTTTATGAGAAACATGGAGAAAAAAATGTCAAAAAAATTCAATATGTGAATTTAGGATGTGGTCAAAACCCTAATTTGGTTTTACCCTTTACAGAGAGAAAACATCTATACCATTATTAATCATTAAGCCACGACCAGTATGTTGGCATACTGTTAAAAATCACTGATACAAAAATGACTATGGGTTGATATTATAAACTTTAAAATGTCTATATCTAAAAACCAACGTAGATATAAACACTTTTAGGGTACTTTACTTAAAATTCAAGGCGTTATCTAAAAACTGAGATATAGGAAGTATTGATTAAAGGTTAGTTATTTGTTATTATTACATGAATAGATTTTAAATATCCTGAAGAAAGGTTACTTTCACGAGTATTTTGTTTCTGATTACCATTAGAACATATATAGATTTGCATGGAAATTTTATAATTTACCTTAGTTGTTTCTTTCTTATCTTCAGGATTGAAAAAAAATGGGAAAATAAAAGAACTGGATATTTCAAATATTTTCAGGAATGAAATAAAAACAAAGTGATTTATGCCTATCAACTTAGTAGTGAATACTGTAAAAACAAGTGAAAATCAATAAAATTATTTTAAAAGTTTCATGTATAAAGTTAATTTTTCATCACCTGAAAAATATAGTATGTATGACATATTAATTAAATATTTTATAATAACATGTTACACTTGATGCAACTAATAGATAAAAACCTACTGCATATTAAATATTAGAACTCAAAATCACACCATAATGAAGGAATAACATGTATTTGTAAATATTTATTGATTATATCTATAACACATTTGGAATAAAGTAAAATGATATGGTTACAAAACTATATAACACTTGAAGTTAAGCTACCATGGTAATATAACTCAATATACCTTATTAATACCTCCCTAAAATAGTATCGTATTTCATGTCTGCTTTTATTTGCTCTTTGATAAGTGTTCAATGAATATGACATTACTGAAGTGTAAGCCTATTACTAGATTATCACTAAAATGCCTAGAAAGATAAATATAATAATGTTTCTGATTATATTTAGAGTGAGGAACTAGAAATTTTATGTGTTGAACCAATGTAAAATTCTGACAAAAATTATATTATTGAGCCAGAGAGATGGCTCCGCAGTTAGGGGAATTAGGGACTCTTGCATAGGACCTGAGTTTAGTTCCCAGTGCCCAGAAGGCAGCTAACAATTGTCTATAACTTTAGTTCCACAACCTCTGACAATCTCTTCTGGCCTTTTTAGGCATTTAAGCATGGAAACATTTATATACATGAAGAGAAAACTCTCAGACACACAAAATAAAAATGAATACATTTTTAAAATCATGTTTTAGAAGGAAACTTATAAGAAAGTGTGCTAAAAGAGATATCAGATATGTAGTATGAATCTGGTCTTAAGATCAAAAATATACATGAAAACATTAAAATTATACAAAGTATACATAATTGCAGATGAGAAAAAAAAACAAGAAAATGTAAAAAACATTGAGCCTTTCAACAATAAGAAATTTATAACTAGAAACTCTGGTCAGTCAGATCCTGCCCTACTGATTCCAATTCCTCTAACTCAGATTACTGGACTAGGTTCCTAACTCAGACAAGTTAAACCCCCTAGCATATATTATGCCTACTGAAGTCATCCCCAACCAAATGTTCTCTGGATCCCAATCTGCAGAACAGACCTGCCAGCTGATATTCCATTCCTCTTACCCACTCCCCACACTGTCCTCTACTAGCCACAGCCAGCTCCAGTTTCTCAACCTTTGATCTCAATACTAGCTTGTAAAACAGATTAGGTAAACTCCCCAACAAAGTCTATTGGTTCCTTAGCTGTCTGAGACAGGCCAGGCCTCCTACTAATTGGACAAGCCTACCTACTTTTCTGTTCTACCTACTACCTAGACAGTCTAATAACCTGAAAGAACTGAAATCAAATACCAATGTACTTTCAAACCTGAACAAAAAGCAATCAAGCTACATAAACAATATAAACAGGACCAAAATTCAATTAAACAGAAACAGAATAGAAGTTCTCACTGGACACATAACCAAGAAAGAACATCCACGTGCCCAAACAGCAGGACAAAAACACAAATGATAAGAGAAACCAATACAATATGTCCCCAGCAAACCCCATTAGTCCTAAAGAACTGCACTACAGTGAGAATCACCACCACAGGGAACCCAAGATGCAGAATTTAAAAGAACAATCATAACATGATCAAAGAAATTAAAGGAAACACACACAATCTAAGGAACTCCAAGACTACAGACATAAACTTGAAATGGAAAGTTCAAGAAATATGTAGCCTAAAGACATAACAAAAACAATTCATGACTTGAAAAGGGAATTTACAAAAGAGAAGAAGTAAGGAAACAGAAGCATATATTAATAAGGTATTGAAAAGTCAATTAGCCAATTAGAAACAACAGCAGAAATTCTCATAAGCAGAATGAATGAAACCGAAAACAGAATATCAAGACTGAATGGCAAAGTTCAAGAGCTGGAGTGCTTAAGCAAAGACTATATGAAATTAAAAACAACAACACAGGAATGGAAAAACATGGGAAATGTGGGACAACATGAAAAGTCCGAATCTATGAATTATAGGCATACAGGAAGGAGAAAAATCTCAGGCCAGTGACACTGAACACATCATAACAGAATTATGAAAACATATAATTTCTGCATGCATTTGAAAAAAAAAGGGCAGCAGATCAAAGAACACCTATCTAGCCTCACAAAACTATTTATAGTAACAATGTGACTGGTTTACAGGACAAAACACAGTTGTCTATAAACACAGATCCACATACAGCTTTCTTATGTAATCTAAACACAAGGGATACCACTTCAGAAACTGTATTATTAGATATGCCTATGGCTTTGCCATCATAGCAATACTTTGCTGGTTTGTGACTTTGTATGTATGCCAAGTATGGTTTTACCACAGTACAATAATACAGTGACAGCCAACAAAACATGAGTAGCTGTGTGTACACATAAATCTACATCCTCAAGTCAATTCCATTAACATCCTTGCTTTTATGCCAATACCACGCTGTTGTTAATACTTTACAAATTAGTTATTTTATGTATGTGAGTGTATTGTCTGCATGTGTATGAGCACATGCATGTCATGCAATGCCATTAGACATTAGCTGCCATATGGGTTCTAGAAATCAGATGTGGGTCCTCTGCAAGAACAGCCAGTGCTCTGCACCACTGAGTCATCTCTTTAGTCCACTGTTTTAGGTTATCTTTGTAATTTGTTTGGCTATCCTGTGTTTCGTGTTTGTGTGTTTGTATGTGTGTCTATGTGTGTGTGTGTGAGTGTCCATATGAAAGCTCAGATTATTTTTTTTCAAAGCTGTAAGATATATTATATGAAATACACAAAAATGCAATAAAATATGCAATGAAGAAAATAAAAGTCCCGGAGAATCTGCAAGTGCAGGATATATACCTCAATATAATATAGACAATGTACAACATATCCACAGCCAACACCAAACTGATTGGAAGAAAAAAATCAGTTAGCATTCCACTAAAATCAGAAATAAATCAAGGATGTCCAGTAGCACCATTACTATCTAGAATTTAAATGAAGACTGCATCGGTGGATTACTTTTGGAAGGATAGCTATTTTCACAATATTAATTCTGTCTTTCTCTCAGCATGGGAAGACTTTATGTTTGATGATAGTTTCTTTAATTTTTTTCTTTGTTTTCTTAAAGTTGTTATAAAAGTCTTTGTTTCTTGCTAACTTTTTATAGTTTTATGAATTACATCATCTAGAATTGAGGATATTTTACTTCTTTTCCAATTTTTATCACCCTTGGTCTTACTGCTGTAGCTCAAACGTCAAGTACTATATTAGACAGTAATGCTGCATAACACCATTATTATGCACACAAGAGTGCATAACATATCCTACACCATGACTTCGAGATGGATATTAGCTGCCATGTCAGTACTGGAAACAGAATTTGGGTCTTTTGGAAGACCAGCCAATAGTCTTAACTCCATCTCTCCAGCCTCTATAATAATCTTCGTCTTTATTTGTTCTCAGACAGGGTCTTGCTGTAGGCCTACCTGACCTAGAAATTGCTGTATAGACCATGCTAGTCTCAATGCCTCTAGCTCATGAATGCTAAGATTAAAGGCCACTCTGCTCAGTCATAGTAATCTTGAAAATGCAATTCAATTTCAATACATACAATTTTACCTTCAATATTTTGAATATTTGGTCAACTGAGCTTTATGGTCAAATGCTTAATTCTATTAAAAATTCTATTTTTTGCAAATATGTGACTCTTCTGTTTCATTATGGTGATATGTAATTTTCATTTACTAGAGACATTTGTATTTGTGTGCATGTGTGTGACAATACACATTTACTTTTGCATTTGTGCACACAGAGGCCCCAAGAGATCAATCCTGGGTATTGTTGTTGGGAAGGCTCCATTAGGAGTCATCCACATTGTCTTTTAAGAAAGAGTTTCTCATTAACCAAGTAAGCTACATTAGTTAGCAGAAAGTCCAAGGAATACTCCTGTCTCTGTCTCATTTGGGCTGAGAATATAAGAATGAACTACCACATGTTTTGTGTGTGTGTGTGTGTGTGTGTGTGTGTGTGTGCACGTTTTCCAGGGATCCATATGTCTCCTATGAAAGTGTATTTCAATTTAATTTTCAAATTCAAAGTTCTATACTTTATATAATATAATCAATAAAAACTAAGTCATTTTTTGTATATAGATAAATTCAGTTAAGTTTAATTTATATTGATCTTGGAAAATGAAGTCAGCCTTAATGAACTTAAAATAAGGTTAGGTAACATAAATCAGAATTGAAAATAAATCAGCTTTGAAAAAAAATGAAAAATACATTTATAGTATACTATAATCTTTGGTTTTTGGGTAGATGTTTTGCACTTTTTGTTTGAAAAAATAAAAGTGTTCCTGACTCTATGATCTTTAAATCAGGATTTGCAAGAAAATGAAAATGAAGGAATATCAGCATTTAAAACACCCAGAATCAGGTAGTATGTTGTATTAGTTATTTATATATATTGTGTGTATAATGCATGTACACACATGTGCAGTGGGAGACAAGTGGAGATCAGACGACAAATCCATGGAGCTGGTTCTCTCCTTCAACTTTAGAGAGGTTCCATGAATCTGCCTTCTCCTGCAGACAGACTTGCATGGCAAGTACTTTTCTTGCTGAGCCATCTCTCATGCTGTTGGCACTTTTTTCATAACCAAAAATTGCAAGAATTTCCATCTTAATTTATTGCTCAGTACTGTTAATAAACTTCAGCATTGTAAATGATCCCAAACTAACTCAACTAACTAACTAACTAACTAACTAACAACTAACTAACTAACTATATGACTTTGGTTTTTTAAATCTTTGAAGACAGAATATTTTAAATTGTGTTAAACAAGCTTTATAATGCGATGATTAAGATAGTCATAGGGGGAATATACATTCTCATTGGAATTTACATAACTTTATAGTTCTTAAAGTTACTTAGAAGATTCTTTTGAAGAAAAAATTATAAAATGAAAATATAGGCCATATATTTCAAAACCCAAGGTAGAATATAGTCATGTCATTATTATAAAGTGAGAACATCTCCTAAATTTTCTTATGAAGTAAAGTCTTCATAGACACTGTTAAGTTTTACTAATGATAAATTTTAATATCATTATTTCCCTATGCAAACCACACTGAAAAGCAAAAAGCAAAGAACCTGAAAGTAATCTGACTTAAAATAATTAATCCACTAAAATATGCATTTGTCAAAACAGTTGCCATTCCAACTCACTTTCTCATTAAAACAAAACTCTAAATGATAAGTACTAATTAAGACTACATAACGTTTCCTATAAATATTTTCAATTTACTTTCTATAATTAAAAAATATATTTTGCCAGCAATTATTTGCATAAGCTTCAACTAAATCAGGCTGAAATATTTATTGACATGAAAAGTAAGCATACATATTTTATAAGCCAATAACTTTTAAAACTATGATGTAAAAAATTAAAAATTTTTGATTTCCTTACACAGTAATATATTGAGACTTCTATAATATGCATGATTACAGACAGGTACGCATAAAGTACATATAGTCATTAATTCTGAAGTACAATAAATAAGCCTAGATAGAAAGTCTATAAAAATTAAACAGTGGAAAATCCTTTAAACATTAGACAATTTTAAAAAACGTTTATGTACAATGCTAAGTAAACTGTTTTTATTTATACATATAAAATTTTAACAGTAGCATTTAAAATTACAGAACTCCTTAATGGCAAGTAAGTCTTGAAAAAATAACAACATTCCGTTCACAAATATTTTCAAGCAATAAATATATACTTATAAATAGTTTGAGTCTGTATCAAGATTAGAAACAAACATCACCAACCTGCAATTTATTCTTTACATACAACCCATTATCTTTGTGTCTTGGCTGTTAAATTTTATGGTCACAAATATAGCATCATGGTTTCAAAACAAAGGAAAAAACATAAAGTACTAAAAGTTTTTCCCATCTCATGTTCACATTAGAAAATGATGGTCAAAAATGGCAAATTTGTTAAACATCTTACAAAGAAGTATTCCATCATGATAATATCTATGTCAGGAAGAAAATTCAGAAAGCCGAACACACAGGTAAAAATTAATCCATCAGTCCAGAAATGCAAAGATATAAAAAGTGGTGCCTTTAATTCAGTAGTTTTTTAATGAGCATGCTTTCCTAGGGAATTAAGAGTGTTCTTACGTGACTGTTTTGAAAAAATAGTGGTATATTCTAAGGGAATGTTTGCATATAAATTCCAGTGTTATGTGGTGTATTCTCATTTTCTCACTCCTACCTCCTCTCTTTTTCATTTCTCTTTTTCCTTTGTAATGGGGACTGAACCTAAGGCTTTGCATGTGCTAACAAAATACTCTACTATTGAAAACTTGGTTCTGTTAATCTGTTAATACTTTTTACCACCCCCATCATTTTTGTTAGCCAGTACTCAACTATAACCTTGGAGAGTCTAGGGGAAAATAATAGCTTTTCTTTAAAGAAGAACATATTATGGGAACAGGTTTAAATATATAATTAAATAATATGTTATTACATAACAGTATATAATGATTACGCAATAATGCTTATGAGCTGGGTTTAAAATTTATGATTTATTTTAATTTTGCAGTTTAATTGGTTGGGGCCAGATAAGAAGAGGAGTGACCATCAAGCCAGCAGTAGATGATGAATGAAGAATCTCTTAAATAATGTCATTGGTTGAAGCAAAAATTTTTCTTGACAGTGCTAAAGAGATTTTTTAAAGCAGAACTTCAAAATTCAGCTCACAGCTCATAGTTTAGTAAAAGCTGTCAGGTTATTTTCATTTTTGTTAGAAACATTGATGTTTCAGTTTAAAGGTGATAACAGTTTTTAAAATGATTTGTTCATGTATCTTTGAAATGAAACTGGCTGTTTCAACAGCTTTTGCTGTAAACCATTAGACTTAAAGTTTTAAATAAAATTTTTCTGGATTCATCTTTGTGCTTTGCAGAGCTGTTTGAGGGCTTCATATTTAAGATAAAAACAAAATGAATTGGTCTAAATGATTTACTCTTTTAAACTGAGCATGGTGTTAAATGCATTTGATTCTGATACATTTGCTGGGTTAGGCAAAAATAGGGATTAAAGAGATAAAGATTAGCCTGGTTGCAACACGTTCCAGGATATCTGGAGCTTCATGGAGACATGTCTCAATGAAAAACAAACCTAACAGACTATCTTCTTGAGACATCATGTAAATAGACAATTTTTTCTTTAACTCTTATTCCTAGGAATTCAAGACAGTTCTTACCATGCTATTGAATGCCCAGTATTTAATATGTCTCATTGTTTACTCCTAAAAGCCAATGATTTTTGGAAATACTGTCGTAGAAAAGAGAAGTAAGTGAGAGATATGTTCAAGTCTTGTTTTTAATGTTTTGTTTAAACAAAAATAGAACCAGCCATTAAAGGCCTTGTGACCAAGCATGACGACATGAATTAAATTCCTGGACCCCACATAGTAGGAGAGGGCCAACTCCCACATCTCTCTGAATTCTGTATGTGCACCATTACATACTCTCTTCCCTTGTAGACACATGTACACAAAATAAATTTAAAAGATAATTAAAAATTTTTAAATATTCTTAAAATGTATACTAATAGTGTTTTTCTTAAATAATTATAATTTTTAATCACTTGTAATCACTAACAGTTTAGAAAAACTACAAGATAGAATATCTGTAACTATAGAAGTTCCAAAAGTCTGATGCTTGCATTATAAGTAAATTATGTTTATTGATTCAGTTTTACTGAAAACAAATATTTAATAATTGTTAATTCCCTTGGCTGACTTGTTGATTAACCTGTAGTACACAGTAAGTTATGATTTAAAAACTGGTATCAAAGGGATGGAGAGATGGCTCAGTGGTTAAAAGCATTGACTACTCTTACAGAGGACCTGGATTTGATTCCCAGCCCCCACATGGTGGGTAACAACCATCCATAACTCCATTTCCAGTGAATCCAGTGTCCTTTCCTCACTTCTGCAGGCACTGCACAAACATGAGTGCATTTACACACATGCAAGCAAGACACTCAGATACACAAAATTAAATAATACATTATTTAAATAAAAAAGTTCAAGAAAATGACAGATTTAAAGAATTTTGTACTGCTAAGATTTTTAGAGGGAAAAATTAAAAATATTAGTATTTAGAGTTCAGGGGCATAGGTTTCACATACTTCTTTAAGAAAAAAGTTGTATTTTCTTCCTGAAGCATTAAAACAAGTGTGCGTCTGATTCAGTATCTTCACAACTATGAGTCCCTCCATATAGCTGTTTCATAATGTATACATCAAAACAGTAACATAGATAAGTGTTATAAATCTTATAAATCATATAAAAAATCTAGAATTGTATCCCTGATATTACCACCATTAAGCATACTTAGTATTTCCTGTGTTTCGCATTGATCTATGTTTCTGGAGTCTAATTTGTCCAGAAAACCCAGTAAGTTTGGGTTTGTTAGTTTTCTTGTACTTTGAGTTGAGAGGCATAAAAAATGAAATTTGTCTTATTTACCTACCAGTAAGTAACAACTGATAGGTGTTACCTAACAATCTCCATTGGCTATCTACTACTGCCAGTTATTGAATGCTATGATTTATTTATGCTTGTGAGATAACTATTTGTACTGAAAAAGAGTTTTCCATTCCTTCTCCCTGGCATCATATGTTATTGAGAGTTTTCTCTCATTTTGAAGGTAGTACCCTTCAGCCCTCACACCCTTTCCCTTTTCTCTTTTGACAGTTTCTTTGTGTAGACCATCCTAGCTTTGAACTTATAGATGTCTGCCTCCACCACAAACTTATTTTCTCTTTGAAATTTTCAGTCTTTGCTTTATAGGCTTAGCTAAATTTGGCAACCTGTCTGTGATAAACATCAGGATAAATATTGCTTTGGCAGGCTGGAGACATAGCTGAGAGGTTAAGAACCATTGTTTTTGTATAGTATCTAGGTTCAATTCCTAGAACTCATGTGGTAGCTAACAAACAACCATAAACTCCAGTTCCAGGTGATCCACCACCCTCTTGTAGTTTCTGCAGGTATTGTATGAAGGTGTACCTACGTACAGGCAAGGAAACATACACAAAATTAAAAAAACAGAAAATGAAAATAATGTTTTGTGCTAGTATTTGCTTTTATGATAATTACACCTAGATAATATTGATTAAAAGCTACTGGACATCTTGTCAGTTTTTGGTCTTTAGCAATAATTTTTAAACTATAGCCTTTGGAACTTAAAATTTTCTCATTTTTGCCTTATTTGGGGACAGAATCACATTCTGTAACCCAGGGCCACCATACTTTTCTTAACTGGTAATCATCCGAGTTTTGCTGGCATTTTGGGTGTAAGTCTACCTGCCTGGCTTATGACTTTTTACTTATATAGAGCCTGACCTAGCTATAAATAGTAAATTGCCCTCCATATTCAGTCCTATTAGTCTTCAACATAACTTTTTTTTTTGTACTTCACTCTATGGCGTAAACTCAGAATTCTTCATCCAGTCTTAACATTCAATTATAGATACACAAGCACCAAAAATGCTTTTTTTTAAGTTTTTTTTTTTTTTTTATGTGTATGAGTATATTGCTTACATGCAAAGTGTAACATGTCTTGCAATGCCCACAGAGGTCAGAAGATAGCATCGCATTCTCTAGAACTGAAGTCATGGACAGTTAGTCACCATATGGGTGCTGGATTTGAACCCTCGTTGTCCGTAAGAAGACTCAGTCTTCTGAACTGTTGAGCTATCTTTCCAGCCCCCAACATAGTTTTTATATAAGAACTTTAGTCAATGGATTTATAGAATAGTTGCCTTTCTTCTTGCAGCAACAAGACAAAGTAATTCAAGGGAGTTTATTCTACTTGTTAATATAGTCCATCATGGAAGGAAACTTAGGGCATCAGGAACTTGAAGTAGCCAGACAGAGCCGATCAAATGGAAGTCAGAAAGCAGACAGTAATGCATCAGAAAGTAGACAGTAATGAATAAATGCTGCTCAGTTCTTTTTCCACGTGTACAAACCATAGCCATGCAAATGCCCACAGTAATCAATATAATCCCACACTGGCATTCCCCAATCACTGTTTCCTAAGTGATACTGGATTTGGTCAAGTTGGCATCACTCAGTAGCTAAGTATATGTGAAAATAAACACAAAAATTCATTTTTTGATGACTTTATTGCTCAGCGTTAACAATAGATCTGCTAAACATGGTAACATGTCTTGTAACCTACCTAATTTACAAGTTATACCTCTTACTAAACAACTTTACAATGTAATGGGTTGGTGTTTTTTTTTTTTAGACTCACATAACATGGCTCAGCAGAGAGCAATTGCTATAGAATATGAATACTTCAGTTTGGATCCTCAGTACCTATTAAAAAGCCAGGTATTTCATGTCTATAACCCTAGCACTGGTGAGACGTACAGTAGGAGAAAACTAGCATTACTGGGGACTGCTAGTTCCAACCTAGTGAGAGATAGTGGTAGTAGAGAAGAATTGATGAACTCAAGATTCAGTAACAGACTGTCTCAAGAGAATAAGGCAATAAAGCAAACTACACTTCTTCCCCTGCCCTCGGTGTATACATCAGCACACCACACCCACCTAAAAGTTTTTATTCTGATTGGTTTACTTTGAATAGAGACTATAGAAATACAGAAGTCTTGACTATTCATTGAAGGAACAGTTCAAGAATAATACTGAAATAAGGCTGGAATATCAACAGATAAAATGGGAAAGTACAGTGACACTAAACAAATCAATGCATGAAAATGGAGGCAAGGCAGAAATCAAAATGAAAACAGCTTACTATATTCCATAGAATTCATTGAAGGCAGTCCTAAGTGCATCAGAAAACTTGAGACCTTATATCAAGCTGTGATCCATAAATCATAAATGGAATGCTTTCAAACTGCCTTATATGTTTGTACAAGCTACTGTTTTCAACCTTAATAAGCTTTAAAAAATATATTTTATGTTTGAGTGTTTCGACATGTATGTACGAGCATCTTGTGCCATGCCTGCATAGATCAGTCAAATCCTCTATGACTGGAAATATGGATGGTTGTTAGCCACCATGTGGGTATTTGGGAACCAAATCCAGATCCTCTATGAAGGCAGTCAGTGCTTTTAACTACTGAACCCTTTCTCTAGTCCTAGAAAACCATAAGAAAGTGCTTACATAAGTGACTGTTGAGTCCTCAAGATCAACAATCACCAAAACTCTAGGACTATCACAGAAGTGTAAAGGATATGAATTTGAAGATGTAGAGAAGAACTGTGAAATACAATGTTATCATGTCATTACCATTGCATTCATGAAATCACAGCAGCCCTGCTTACCTGAAGATCAAGCCAGCCAATATTCCTGCATGAACTAAGGTGGAACTTATGTGGTGCCATGGAAGTTGATGACTCCTGAACAAAGATGATACATTTTTCTTTAGGGATGTGACTGCTGGGAGGTTGACCTTGCACCAATAGATGACCCCACTCAGTGCTCATGCGGGCAGCAATAACTGAACTCAGTGAGCTTCACAAGAGCACATAGAGTATGAGTCAGAAACGTTAGAGAGTATGGGGAGATAGGTTGGGGTCTGAGGGGCAAGTACTAATGGATATGATCCTGATACATTGTATACATGCGTGAAATTGTAAAAGAACAAATTTATATTAAAAAGGACAAGACAAATAATAGAGATCATCATACTAACAGAAGAATTTAA
This sequence comes from Eospalax fontanierii, assembly GCA_035773235.1. NCBI lineage: Eukaryota > Metazoa > Chordata > Mammalia > Rodentia > Spalacidae > Eospalax > Eospalax fontanierii. The sequence continues at coordinate 1,300,329 of JAJHUQ010000048.1, read as the reverse complement.
TGAATAATAGAATTCATATTAAATACAATAAAAAGTTATAGTCAATGAAAAAAATTGGTATTTCCATGACGATTGTTATATAAGGTAAAGAAATAATGGTAGTATTGTGTATATACTAAGATATTAGTTACTAAGTAAATACATAGAACAGAAAAAAAGAGTAAACTCCTGTTTGGCATAGGATGTTGGAGAAAAATATAAAAGCAAATAAAAAAACTAAGTATGTCTGTAAACCTTAGGGGAGAACCTGCTACTGCTATTCAGCTAAAAGGACATGGTATTAAAACAACACTTACTGATTTATTCTTAAACACATATATTAGTACAGTTTTCAGTCTTCTTCACAGGATCTCTTTACAATAAAAGAAAACACAGAGAGCCACACTAGTCAACATGCAGAGATAGACTAGTGGTCAATGTTACATCTTTATCACAACCTATCCCAAAAGGGGACCTAATAGGAAGGCAAAAATAATTGTAAGAGTCAAAAGTGATGGATACAAAGAAACACTGTTTTCCAGACAAAATGTTAAACATATGAACCCACAGTCATTATAACAAATTGCACAAGACCTGTGTAAGCCTGTGTCAGACAAATCCAGCATGTAGCGGGGGTGGGTTGGCTAATATTCTCAGCCCTTGTTGAGGAGCTATTGGCAAACTGATGGCCTCTAGGGCAGGAAGAGTCACTTCTCTTTAAGGGCTTAACCACTGGTAAGTTGACCGTAGGCCACTGAATGGGCTCATACCAAAGAGTATATGGGCAATAGAAATTGAACTCAATCAGTTAAAAAAAAAATAGAAACCAAAGTTGGGCAAGTATGGAAGGGTGAGGTGGGTCTGAAAGGAGTTTGGGGAGGGAAGTGAATATGATCAAAATACATTGTATGAAATTCTCAAAGATTAAATAAAAAGCTCAAAAAGAGAAAAGGGGGGCAGCAGAAATGATAAAATGATGCAACTTTTCCTAAATTTGGAATGCAATTTGCCATCAGATAATCTAAAATGATCTCAGTTCTAAGGAGACTGAGAATGGGAGATGCCCATCCTTATTTTGGAAAAGCACATCAAAAAAAAAAAAAAACAAATAATGAAAAAAATATAGCTCTGCTAAGTATATATTAGGTATTACATAAATGAGGACTGCAAGTTTCATAATAGCTGAATGGGGTAGAGTCTTTTATGGTCTCTTAATTGGGTGCTTGTTCTAGTCTCCTTTCTAGGACATTTCCTCCTTGCCTCAAGATGTCAGCAACAACCACCCCTCTTGCAATCATTTGCAATTCAGGTGGCAGATGTCAGTCATATTTTGGGGTCAGCTTTCTCTTATCCCCTTTCTCTTATCTCATATACACATACAGTGTATACCTCTGTGTTGGGTTGGAAATGCTATTTATTCCCCTTTGCAGTGTTTTTTGATGTTGGCGACTGCCCTTTGCTTGGTACCTGTATCTGTGTTCCACTGCAGGATATGACTATGACCAGATTTCATACACACTGAATATTATGCAATTTCTGATTCAAAAGAGTCTTATTTCCTCTGGGTAGGCCAAGAGAGCTGTAAGATGTGACTGAAAGAAAAAAAAAAAAAACCCAGCAGGTCAGGACTCAGCAAGACTGACAGAAACCTGGGATCAGAATTTTCAAATATGCATGAGAGGAGGCTCTTTCACAACTTCTCCCTGATGAATCCAGGGTGTGCAAATTCCTGTAAAAAGGGACTGACTTTTAAGTTTTTCCGTTAGATAAAATTCCTGAAAGGGGGTTGTTTCCTGGCCAAAAGTTTACAATCTCCCCTTAAACATGAATCAGATGTCATGGGGATCCCCCCTCCTCATTAAAAGTCCTACTGACCAGATAGGTGAGATCTTATCTCTCACTCTTCCTAGGCCTAATCTCTCACTCTCCTGGGGAGTAGTTTTTCCCACTCTCCCTGAGTGAGCTTCTCCATCCCAATATGGAGAAGTTAAGCCAGGCATAGCAGCCCAGTCCCACAGCCTGAGCTCCCCAAGGTGAGGGGGCTAGCCTCCCATCCCAAGGGGCTAGAATTTTCTCCACTCCTGAACACGGAGAAAGCTAGTCCTAGCTGGTCTTCCCTCTTTCCTAACTTCAAAAGCCAGTAACCAGCCCTTAATAAATCAATTCCTGTTAACTCCCAGCAGAGTGTCTGGCCCATTTCTGCTGTGTCTCTCAAACCCAGACCTTACATATGGTGTCATGACTCAGATACAGAGACCAGCAACCCTTGTGGGACCAGCTTTCATGCAGGACCTGACATGATTAGATCCAGCTGGGCTGGCTGCAGGCTCCTCACCCACAACTCAGCACTTTACATTATGAGACATGGAGGTGCTAGTTCCTTTCCCCCTCTATTGCTCTCTCAGGTTTTTTTTCCTTCATTCTCCAATTTCTGAGTGGCCACTGGCACTCACTCACTGACTCAACACCCTTGTCTACTTCTTGCCCAGGCTCTGCCTCTCCTCTTTCATTGCCCATGGGACTTCTGCCAGGCCTTCAGAGTGGAGTGTCCTAGCTCAAGCCTTAGCTCCAGCCTCCGGAAGCCAGCCTGCCCTTGGAGCTCCTTCTGTCTGCCTAGCCTCTCTCTGTTCCCCATCCTGCACACTAGCTTGAACCTCCACTGGCCTGCCTGGGCCAGGAGCTTGTCCACCTGGCCTTTCCCTCCTTTTGCACCTTGCCCTCCAGCATGGATCTCTTTTTGGGCTTGTCATCCTAGTGGACCCTCAGACTTGAGCCAAAGCGCAAACTTGGCAATTTTACTTGCCTGCCTGGGAGCTTATCTGCTTTGCCTGGCCTCTCCCTCTGTCTCCACTCTGCACTTCTCCCTCCAGCATGGATCTCTTTCTTATCTTCTCTTTATTTAAACTGCCTTTTCTTCATTTTTGCATAGGCTCCTCTCAGTCACCCCTCCTCTCACTCTTTCTTGCTCTTCAGACTACCACCCTCCTTGCTCATGTGGCAGCTCCACCAGACGCGGTGGTCCTCTGCCAGACAGCCTGCGAACATACATGGCAGTCTGCTGTCAGCAGACATGCTAGCCACAGGGCCAACAGCCCTTCCTGGGTTCCTCTTGCGCCCATTTGGGACCAAACACAATAGTGGACTGATTGCTGCATACAGGCTTCGCATCCAACACAAGACTGATTCCAACATAGCCCAGAACTCCTGGCCTCAAGCGATCCTCCTGCCTCAGCCTCCCAAGTAGCTGGGACTACATGCGTGCACCACTGCACCCAGCCCCCGGCTACCTGTGAGAGGCCTGTAGAGGGGCCGGCTGGCGTCCTACCCTGCCTGGAGCTGCCGAGATATGCCGCAGCCTAGTAGCTGTGCGGCAGCACAGAAACATAGCGCTGTTGCCCCACTACCTGGCGCATCATCCCGTGCCACCCGCAGCTGGAGCACGGGGCTTGGGGCAGCAGGTGGCGGCAGCAACCCGGGAGGTGATCTGCTGCTGCGGCAGCCAGGATCTCAACAAGCTTCTGGGCCCGTGAGGCCCAACATATGAGGCGGGTTTCTTTGAACTCCATCAGCACCTCGATCTCTGTTCCCACTGTTCTCTTCAACAGGTTTTTCTTGCTCTAAAGGAAAAGCCACCCCCACCCCATCTACCCCACCCCATACTCTCAGTCCACTTTTGACCCAGATGCACTTGATGATTTTCCTCTAGTTCCCCAAGTCCAGCCCACTTCTCATCCTCCCAACTTTGAACTGCCCACTCTGCCCACTCCAGACTCACTCTCTCCCACAACAGGTGACTAACTCAACTCCCTCCTCCTTCCTCCAACTTCACAACACCTGATCCAGAACAACTTTCTCCTCCCTCTATGCCCCCTCCCACTGACAGATCTAACTCACTCCAGCCTGTTCTCTTTCCATGTCTGTCTGGCTCCTTTGCTCCCTCAGAACCCCTGCTTCCCTCTGGGTCCTAAGACCAACCCACCTGTATTCTGGCAGGCTCCAGACTAGTGATCTCATCTGGGACATCACACTGGCAGAAACTGTAATCTGTAGTGTCATCCCCTCACAAGCACTGGAACTCCTGTGGCCGACCCTTCTTTGTTCCTGCCTCCATTTATTTATTGCGCCTTCTTTTATATTGTCACTCTCTCCTGCTGCCCATGCACATGTGCTCTCTATCTCTTTCTGATACATGTGTGCTGTCCTTGCAATTTCTCTTTATCCTGTATGTCTAGCTCACAGGCTTCACTCTGGTCCAGCACACTCACATAAAATCATCCATCTCAAAACCTAGAGTTGCTCACCCCCAGGGCAAGCTGCTGAAAATGACCTTTAAAATATTCCATAACCCAGAGGAACAGGAGAGGGCAAACTGTGTGGGCTACCAGAGGCATAAGAGGGCTCAACTGCTGGCTATGGCACTCAGGGTTCCTTCCAAGAAGATTTCTGGCAACTCAGCTTCGATGCGACAACAGCTGCCAGGCTCATGGTAAAATGAAGGACACTGAGCACAAGACTGCCCCAATATAGCAGCCACAGTCATGCCCATGCCCACAATGGGGAAATGGGGACGCCTTGAAGATGACTGCCCTTCTTTGAAGAATTGAGGTAAGCCACCCATGTGGCCCCCAAATCCTCCCAAACCTGCCTCCAGACCTTCTTCAGTCATAGAACTGATCTGCCTGGCCACCAAAGATTGACCATGTGCACCACAGCAATAGAGGAACCCAGAACAACTGCCACAGTAAACAAAAGCCCTGTTAGTAATAGGGTAACACATGATCTGTCCTCCCTTTCCTACTTGGGTAAGACACACCCTTAGCAGCTCAACATGATGGGAGTCAATGGGCCTCCCCACACCCCCATGGTTACTCTCCCTCTTCCCTACATTCTTGGAGATTTCCCTGACAACCCTCACCCTTTCTTTCAGACCTTGAAATGCATCCTTCACTTGTCTTAATTACTACTGCCTTTGTTTGTGATCTAGAATGTTTCCTCTGAAATAGAACATTTCTCTTTCTCTTCATGCCCTGGGCACCCCTGTATAGTTTTTCTAATTTAGACAGATTTTTATTATTCATATATTCCCTCAAGGCCTAAAGCATTGGTGGATCTCTCCTTCTCTCCCTCTTTTCTTCCCTCCTTCCCTCTCTCTGTCTCTCTCACTCTCTCAGCTATGATTTTTGTTTTATTACAAGCTCATCTAGAAATTTATAAAGTTTAATGTATACACAGGTAATATGAATTCATGACATTATGTGTGTTTTTTTAGTAAGATGATACTGCACAACACTCTTCTGAGTCAAATAACTGCCATCTTCATGACTTCAGCTGTGTCTACTTACAGAGGATCATCACAATTGGGTTTGTTAAGCAGGCTTACTCGTCCCTCACCTGAGTATCCAGCCACTCCTCCCAGTCAACTCTATGTAATTTTTGCCCTAATCGCAAACGGCTCCTTAATTTTTTAATTATATGATTCTTCTTATCTCCCTTCTAAAACAGCAGCCACACAGCATGAGAGCCACCAGCCACCAAGTCATCTCTGCTTACCTTACCACCAGGGAATATGCATGGCTGCCTAACCATGATGACTTGCCAGTATAACCCATTCCAGTCTCATGTGTCATCCCTCACCCTCCCATTGTTGACCATAATCAGCCTTAAGAACATTGTCTCTTTTCCTTTATGACACAAGTCTAGATGTAAGATGTGACTGAAAGAACCACCCCCACACCAACAGTTCAGAACTCAGGCAGACTGACAGAAACCTGGGACCAGAATTTTCAAACATCCCTGAGAAGAGGCCGACTTTTACAACTTCTCTCTGATGAATATGGGGTCTGCAAATTTCTGCAAAAAGGGACCAACTTTTACAACTTCTTGGTCAGATAAGATTCCATAAAGGGGACTGCTTCCTGGCCAAAAATTTACAGTCTCCCCTTAAACATCAGTCAGATGTCATGGGGACCCTCCTCCCCATAAAATGGCCTACTGACCAACTAGAGAGGGCTTATCTCTCTCTCCCAGAGAGTTAGCCTCTTGCATTCCCCAAACAAGCCACTCCATCCCGATCTGGAGAAGTTAAGCCAGGTACACTAGCCAAGTCCCACAGCCCGGGCCCCCTAATATGGGGAAGGCTGGCCCCCAGTGAGCTAGTATTTTCTTCACTCTTGAACTTCGAGAAACTAGTCCCAGCTGGTCTTTCTTTCCCGACTGGAGAAGCCAGTCTTGTGTCTTTAATAAAACCAGTCCTGTTAATTCCCTGTGGAGTCTCTGGCCCATTTCTGCTGCATCTCTCAAACCCATACCTCCCTTTTCTGCTGGTGTTGCTGCTGGATGTGATTTTTGTCTTTTACTCTCTTTTAAATGTCTACTTCTCAAATTACAGTGCAGATTTTTTTGAGGCTCTGTGTTTATTCATGGCTCCAACCATCTATTATAGCACTCCCTATCACTCTAAAAGATCTGTTTAAACAGTGCCAGTTCTGCAAGTCAGATTCTGGAATTTCTTGCTATGCTCTGCAAACCTTTCTAGTTTAAATGGAAAATTGGTTATCTAGGTAGCACAAGCATTTGATCCCAGTACCCAAGTGTTGGATAAATCTACAGTTTACTCTCTTGTTTCCAGGTACATGCCTCTAAATGACACCCAACTAACCAATGACTTAAAGTGGGGAGGTCTAGTGCAAAAGCAGGGAAGGCTGGGAAGGAAATGCAGGCATGGCACCAGCGGCTCCATCTTGGGTGTGTGTGCCAGAGGCTCAGGGGACTTCTGATCAAAATGCTGGCTTTGCCATACAAAATCCTCTGTCTCCCGCCCTAGGGATGAATCCTTTGTAAGTAGCCAGAATAAATTAATTTCCCTAAAAGAGCATTCTGTTCCTGCTCAATCAGTTCAAACCCAAGGGGTTGGGGTTGGAGGGCTGAACACCAGGCCTCACAGCAAGATAATTCGTAAGACACCAAGAGGCAAAAGCAGGAACATCTCTGAATTTGAGGCCAACATGGTCTAAACAGCAAGTTCCAGTCTAGCTGGGGATACAGAATGAGACCCTGGTAGGTAAATGGGCTTCTGAATATGCTTATGATTCATGTAATTGAACTACGGTGAGAAGAGTCACCTGAATGTGAGTAATAAAATCTTGTAAGACGGGATTCGAATAGAATAAAAGGGAGGAAACAAACATATATCCTTTGATCCCTGCTTCTTAAGGATTTGATAATATCATCTGCTTGATATTCTTTCTACTGTGACTTTACTGAAATGATGGATTATAACCTGTAACTATGAGCTAAAATAAACACTTTCTTTCCTAAGTCATTCTCATTTGGGTATTTTATCACTGTAAGAGGAAAGGTAACTAAAACAATAATCAACAAATTTGATTTTTACATTTTAAGATAGTGACTTTTAAACTAATTAATTAAATTTTCTTTTTTTGAGACAAGGTTTCCCTGTAGCACCACCTTACCAGGAAGTCACTATCTAATGCTCATTGAGCTTGTCTGGATCTCACAAAACTTCCCGAGTGCTGGGGCTAAAAGACAAATGCAACCATACCCACCTTATAATCTTTTTTGCTGTTGCCGTTTTAAATTCTGATTTATTTTAATTTAGCTTCTTATTTTACTATGACACACAACTTTATATAACATATAGCGTCTAGTAAAATCCTCCAAATTGACCACAAAAGACAAATGGATAGTGCTAAAACCAGGTCTTTTGCTATGGAGAGTCAGTATACTGTGCATTTATCCTGAAAAAAACTTTAAATGTTCTGAAACCCACTTGTTCCATGCAAAGTCCACAAAGAATTGGAAATAAGATTCCTTGGAACTTCAGTTACAGATGGTTGTCAGAATATATACGGGTGATGGGAACTGAATCTAACTTCTCTGGAAGAGCATCCAGTGCACTTAACCTCTGAGCCATCTCTCTAGAACCCAGCAATTGGTTCTTAACTATTCTGAAAACTGTTATTTGACCAGATTATCAGTATTTATACCCTTGTAACAAAATCAGAACTACTTTAAATAACTATTGTGGAGTCCTCTGTAGTATAGTATGCACTAAGAAATCTGGGCTAGTGAGAAGGCTCAGTGGATAAAGACACCTGTCACCAACCCTGACAAACTGAGTTCAATCCCCAGGACCCACATAGGAGAAGTACAGGACAACTTGAAGGAATCAAGTTGTCCTCTTCACATACATATACACAGAGCAACATGCACACAAAGTGAATTTCTTTATTAAGATGAACATTTTTTTCTTCAGCAGATTGTAAATTTGCTATTCTATATGAAATACAACAAATAATTATTACCACGAAAATATTCTCATTTTAATTTCATGTACACATGTACAGTGTCAACTTTATAATTTCTTAATGTTTTGTTGGAGTTAACAATGTGCACAAAGAGACAGAGAATATTCAATAGGCAATTTCAAAGAAATAACCTGTGTTTTAAGAATTTGTACCTTTTCAAAACTTAAAAATATCAGTTTCTTTAGCTTTGCTAATCATTTAAAAAACCAAACTGTTACACTAAACCACAAAAGTATAATTAAAATGTATATTTACTTGACTTAACTTTTGATACCCTTTAAATCTTTCAATACTATACTTAAAAAATAAAACAATAAATATGACTAGGTAAGAAATAGGTAAGGGTTATAAAGTGTTATTACTTCAAAAAGTATGACTCTATGTGAGAAACACAAAGTTAATAATTACTTTTACTTTCAGATTCCTTACATTCTACCCTTAAATTTTCGTGTTTTTATAGAACTTCAGGGAAATGGAAAATTCAAGACTTAAAGATTCTTCACAAATAAAAAACAGTTTTCTATAATAGCACAACAGATAGCACTAAAATATGTAGGGAATACACATCAGTGGTAAGAAAGTGTGAGGTTTCAAAATTCAGTATGAGATTTAGATGGTATGATGTTTAAATCCTTTTGTTCCTGAATCACTTTAGTATTGGAATATATCTAACATATTTCAAAGGCTATCAGGTATCACATATTAAGATTTCTAATTCTATATATAACTTCTAAATATAGTGATACTTGACATAGAACAGTGAAAGGTTAAAAAAAAAACATTAAAAATAGAATGAAGCACCAAAATGAAGTCAAAGCAGCTGCTTATCAACTTGGAAAACTGTTTTCAAATTACCTACAAAGTATCAGATAACCATAGGTCAACAGGTTATTTAATGTATCAAAAAATGCTTCCTATTCTCTTAAATTGTTATAAACCAAATCCAAGAAACAATTCATTTTTATAGTATATCTGCAAGTATGAATCTGATTAGAACTCTTAAAAACAACAGATTTATTTTTACTTTAACTGAAAAAAAGCTGGATCAAGTTGCCAGCTCTCTAGTTGTAATTAGAATTTAGTTTGTTAAATGATACCATAAGTATATTTTAGTCTTCCTTTCCTTTCAAGATAGTTTTCCTTTTAAGAGAAAAATAAAAGCTATGTCAAGATGTACTTACAAAAAAATGTAAGATACAAGTTTAAACTGGCATCAAAGTAAGCTATCTAGAAAAACACTTTAACTTATGCTTTTCAATTATCAAAGATAAAGAAATATCATTACTCTTATTAAGGTATTTATCTTTCTTCTATCTCCTCACCTGAATTTTAGTATTTCTGAGTATCAAGTGTGCAAAATGATCTCATACATTTGTGGACCTTTCAAATTACTATAACTTTAGTCATTTTAGTTACATATTTTCAATGTAAATATATGTAAAACTTCGATGATGGTCTTTACACCCATGCTTCATAAAATCTTATGAGCTATTTAATTCTATAAGTTGGCAAAGTTCTGTCTATAGCAGTTCTTGTTTATAGAACAAAACTACAAGACAAAATACAGAGAATAAAAACAAGAAAAAGCAAAAATTTTCCTTAAAGTCTTAAAAATACTTGCTCTGCTGAAAAGATGAGATGCTGCCAAGAAAATGAAAACTATGGAAAAACAGAGAAGCAAGAATAAACCCTATCAATGTCCTATAATCAACAGTGCTAGGGACTCAAATAAAAGTTGCATTGTCAAGTAATCTGAAAATATTAATATTAAGGTAATTATTTCCATGTTTTGATAGTAAGACACATCAGAAGAAGCATTTATATTAGCAAATGTCTATAATGGGTATTGGACTTTGTATCAAGATGATTACATTTGAGTAACTAATATTAAATTACTTGTTCTTAAAAGAGTAGATGGACAAAATACTAAAATAGCAAAGCTTGTAAGACTAAAAATTCAGCATTGAATCAGGAATTACTGTTAAAAGCAAGTTGGTTGTTGCCAGTTTTTCTAACTTACTAAATAAAGAAATAGGATGTGAATAATCATTTGAATAAAATGTAAAATCAAATAGAATCAATAATCCTATTTTTACAAAGAATAACAAATATGCATTATTGTATTGTATATGAACAAGGTTGAGTGCTTTTAAAATGAATTTTTTGCTTCAAATATCTCTACAAGTTAGTAGATACTATGTGGCAAGCCAACTTCTTTATGATGTCGCACTATGTGATGGTCCTTTTCTGAGGGTCTTCGGAACCCCTTGTTGCAGTATTCACAGCAGTGAGGATAGTCTTTTGTGTGAATGGAGATAGTGTGCCGCTTAAAACCGGAGGCATCTGTAGTACTATATTCACAGTACTCACACTGGTATACTTTCTGACCACTGTGTGTCTTCATATGCTTTTTAAGCTCACTCTGTTGTTGATATTCCTTCTGACATTTCTCACACCTAAACAGCCGGTCTGTTGTGTGAAATGAGACAACATGGCTATTCAGCATAGCAGAATCTGTAGTCTTAAACTTACAATGTCTATACCGCTTTACATTTTTTTTGAAGTGAGTAGCAATATGTTTCCTGAGTTCTGATGGCCTGTGACAGCCTTTACCACACAGGACACAGTTATGAGAATATTCCTTTGTGTGGACTGAAATTGTATGTCTCTTTAAATCACTTGAGTTTGAGCTCTTGTGGCCACAATGTACACACCTGTGTACTTTGCCTACCCGGTGGGTACGGGCATGTTGTTGGGCCTGTCTGGTATTTGAGAAAGTCAGAAGACAAATGTTACATCTCGATATTGTCTGCTGCTTACTATGTTTAGTGTTCACATGTGTTTTCAAATTGGAAGAGTCGGCCGACCTATATTCGCAGTGCTGGCATTGATAGGGCTTCTCACCAGTGTGGATTCGAGTATGCTTTTTGAGTTCTGATGGGTGACGAAAACCTTTACTGCACTCTTCACAAACATGAGGAACCTTCTTGCTGTGGACTGCCAAAAGGTGACGATTCAATAACCTTTGTTCGGTTGTTTGGTAGTCACAAAATTTACATTTGTACATTTTGTTGGCCCCTTTGTCCTTATGCATTATTTTCTGTGTAAGTTCCCCAGCATGAGAGTTCTGCTTCTCAAACTCATTGAATTTGATGGCCTTTCGTACCTTGGAGGTCATCTTGTGTCTCTCCAAATGATGGTATAAACTTATTTTCTTGTTCGTACTGTAATCACAGTCAATACAGTGGTATTTCTTCATGGCAAGGTATTCAGGATGGTTTTTCATGTGTCTTTTCAAGTAACCTCTTGACTTAAATTTCTTCCCACAAAACATGCAAGGGTGGACTATTAAATGGGTTCCATCAGGACTGATAATTATTTCTAAAAAGAAGATGGGGGAAAGGTCACACATGATCAATTATTTTCTGGTTTCTTTAGAAGTTCAAAGTATGTTTACTGAACATTATTCCTTATATTTTAGAATTCTTTTCACTACTTTTCACCATAAATATTACAGTCGTGAAAAGAACTTGGTCCAATATGACTGGACTAATTTCATTCCTTTTAATTCAGTTTCTTTTTTAAGGAAGTAATAATTAAAGTTTTATCAATTTAGAGAAAATAAGTCATAAACTTAAAACATTTACAATTTGGTTATCACAATCCAAATTTTTGCTAATATACATTCAGCAACACCTACAAAAAATATAACATGTAAATCCCTATTCTCCCTGCACACATACCCCCTTCCATGCCATAAAAACAGATACACAAGAAAGAAATACATTTCTGTTAACAGTTAAAGTACTCTTCTGTGCCTCTAAAATTATGTCCATTTAGCTATGCATGGTGATGGTATATGCTGATAACACCAAGAACAAAGAAGCAGAAGGAAGATGACAATTCACTGCCAACTCGAGCTTCACAGGAAGACTTTGTATTAAACCAAACCAAATGAAAACAAAAATATGAAGAAAGAAAAGTCTGGTTGGTGGCTGGGGAGATAGCTCAGTGGGTAAGACCACTAGCTTCTCTTGTAGAGGACCAGGGTTCAATTCCCAGCACCTACATGGAGGATAATATATAACTTCAGTTCCAGGGGATAGAAGCCCTTTTCTGACCTCTGTGGGCACTGTATGACATGAGTACACTTAAATTAAGTACATGCAGGCAGTACATTCATACACATAAAATAAAAATAACGAAAATATTTGTTAAAGGGAAAGCCTGGTTGTTTTACTCTCACACTAAGTAATCTAACCATCAACTACGGTTGCTAATAGTAGTAATCCTAACACCCTTTGAAAGGCTGAGCCAACAGGACTGTTGCTACTTTGCCATGCTAAATTTAATGTGGGACCTTGTCAAGAAAAAATATTATGAATTTCTTTTTACTTCAAATAAAATCACCAGAGATTTACCTTCTTTCTCCTTAATTTCTGTTACCTAACTAAAAAACCATTCCAGAATCTCACTGAATTGTAAATTTGTTTTTCAAATGCAGTGTACAAAAACTATCTGATGTCTAGCTCAAAACACTACCATCACATCCTACAAATGCTACAACATGGCACTTCCTCCTATTTGCAGATCATCTTGTACCATATAGTTCCTTCTCCCTCACCTGTTTGGTACTGCCTGGATTCAGATCGCCTTCTTTTCTTTGATTTTTGTTTAGCTAGTCTGCCAAGGCCAGCCGACTCATCGATGTGTATGAGAGCACTTGTGCCATTCTGGTTATCATTTCCATCAGAATTATTACCTGGCAATATTCAATAAAAATCATTACACAGTATTATAAATTATAAAGAATTAGAGATTATTAAGTACAACAATGAAAAGACCTGACACTCCATAATGGCAGAAACTTAATAACTAAATAAATGAAAAATCACAGGAAAAAACGACAAGTATCTATATCACACCATCTCCCAGAATTGTAAGCTTATGAAAAAAAATAGGTTGAAATCCTCTGTGCTTTTAATTAGGTAAAATTTTCAAAAGTGAACCATACATTCTGTGCTCTCTACTTCTGTTTTTTATTTTCCTTCTTAATTTTTTTTTATTGAAGCTTTGTGCATTTTATGTAATACGATATTTTGGAAGGAGACTTCTTTTTGAGACAAGGTCTCCCTTTAGCCCCAGCTGGACTGGAACTCACTATGTAGATCAGGTTGCCCTTGAACTCACAGAGATCCACCTGCCTCTGCCACCTGAGCACTGAGGCATGTGTCACCACACCCAGCATTATATAATATGTCTTAAGCAAATTTAGACCTCCACTTCATGCCTCTCACAGCTCTCCTCCCAACAAGATTTTAGTTACTCTATAATATATGTTAAGTCCTATCCAGCCAAGCATTTATATCCCAGTGTCCCTCCATACAAGGTCATCAAGTAGGGCCTAGGCAGCCTATACAAAGGCACTCCCTCACACCACAGTAATCTTCAGTAATACTTCCTTGGCTAAAATTGGGGAAATCACCCTATCAGATTACTTCATATTTCTGAAAGCTTAAGACCATAGAAACCATTTCTCAATAAATGGATAATGAGCAATGAGACTGACTCAGTTGGTAAAGTGCTTGAATGAGGGAGGACCTGAGTTTGCTTTCTAGAAATTATGCAAGGAAAAAAAAAAGCTAGACATGAAGGTTCATGTTATAATCCCATCACAAGGGAAACAGAGGCACTTGGACTCCTAAATTTGCTGGGAGTCAGTGCAATCTAATTAGTGACTTCTAGATTAAACAAGAAACCCTGTTTCACAAAACAAAATGGACACTGACTTGAGTAGTGATACCTAAGGCTATTCTTTGACTTCTACATGTACCCACTCTAATACATACATACCCTCACACACACACACACCAAAAATAAATGAATGGATATTCATTCTTTAAGCTACAACACTTACCATAAACTTCTGCCCATGTAACCGGCATGAAAGCTTTCATTTCACTGTCATTCAGTTTTTGTTCATACACAGCAGTTGCTCCTGCTGCTGTAACATCAGCGCCTTTCTCTCCAACAATCATTTCCATATAAAACTCATCAGTGATTTCAGCTAAGTACAAATTAATAAAATAATTTTGTGACTAGGTTTACTAAAATCTTATGAAAAAAAAATTAGTAGTAATAAAACATCATAGTAAATATTAAATGAATATTGATGCAATATATTTCATGTTTTGACTTTCAACAATTTATTTCATTCTTGAGATAGGGCCTTACTAGAACTGCAGCTATCAACTGAAATTCTCCTACCTCAGTCACCCAATTTCTGAGGTCATAGAGGTATATCATGTCCAGGCCTCCATTTTATTTACTTAATTTTTTACTCTAGTTTAGATATTTTTTGAAACAGTGTCTTTCTATGGTTTGCCTGGAATTCCCTGTGTAGACCAAGTTTGCCTCAAACTCATAGAAATCCACCTTCTTTTGCCTCCCAAGTGCTAGGATTAAAGGCATTGGCTTTGCTAATTAAAAACAATGATCTAAAATATACATTAAAAGACACTGATGTCACTGGAATATAGTACTATAACAATCTTAATACTAGTGCTGTTTGGTTTTTTTTTTTTCATGTAGCAAATGCTTTAATAAGAACTAGATTTGTAGAAACAAAACCATCTCCACAAAAAGGCAATTTACATACTGAAATCTTCATATTCCTGCTGAGAGTCTTCAATATAAACCTTGCTTTCTCTGGGAACAGAAATACTGCTGTTCTGATCAAGTAGTTCAATTCCATAGTCATTCTCAAATTCAGTCTCCATAATGTTTACAGGTCCACCTATAAGATAAAAAGCTTTGAGAATTTATTTGGAATTTCATTTAACTTCTTGTAACAGGCCAAGCTTTTAAAACCTGTTTTAGGAGTGATCCTTAAAAGAAGTATTCATACTTTCCAATAGAAAGAACTCTAAAATGGAAACAATTAGGGCTGGAGAAATGGCTCAGTGATTAAGAAACTGACGCTCTTGCAGAAGACCTGTGTTCAGTTCCTAGGACCATACAGAGGCTAACAATTGCCCATCATCTCCACTTTCAGGAGATCTGACACCCTCTTCCGTTCTCTGTGGGTGTATGGGTGCCCTTACATACATGCAGGCAAAGCACTTAAACATATAAAATAAATTTTAAAAATAAAAAGTGACCAATCACACTGAATAATCTGAAACAAGATAACGAATAAAGGCTTCCTCTTACCTAAGTTATCTTTTCCAGGGTGAGCTTTAAAAATATACACCTTGATCACCTCAAGACATGTGTCATCTACTCTAAAAAGATCAATTCCTGAGACTGCATTCATATTTATTCCAGTGGAATCTTCATGATCTGCTTTGTCAGCATTATTCACTAAGCAGGCAGGAAATATACTATGAACTTTCATAGCAGATGTATAAATACAATGTCACTATTTTTTTTTTGAAAATACTTTTTTGAGTTCGCTAGGTACTCAGCATTTGGTAAAAGCACTTATTCTGGAAGCCTGACACCCTGAGTTCCATCCTTACAACCCATAGGAGAAGAAGAGAAATGACTTCTAAAATTTGTTCTCTGACTTCCACATGCATACTTTCTATTACACACAAATATCACACACAAATCCATATACTAATGTATAAGGAATTTTAAAATGATTCAGAGGTTAAGAGCATTGAATGTTCTTGCAGAGAATCTATGTTCAATTACCATCACCTACATGGTGTCCAACAACTGTAACTCCAGTTCCAGGGTATCAGATGCCTTCCTCTGACCTTTGTGGGACACTGAACAACATGAGTCCACTTATATACATGCAGGCAATACACTCGTACCCATCAAATAAAAATAATAATAAAATGTTTTTAAATATAATACCATATAAAAATAAAACCTAGATCTGAAAATCTGACTTTTAAAAAGTCCTATAAAACTTTCAGAAGTTCAAAGGACTTAAATGTAGATACAACATAATAAAATGCTCAAAGAAAAAGCAGAAAAATTTTTTTTTAACTTTTTGATATGGAATGTTACTCTGAGGTCTGCTTAGACTAGAAATTGCTGATTTTCCTCTTCTTCACCTCCTTAGTGCTAGCAGACTAGAAGATCCCTGAAGCTCACTGGCCAACCAGTATGGCTGAATTAATGAGCTTCAACCATGTTCATTGAGTGATTCTGTCTCAAAAAATAAAGACACAGAATTAAGGACTGACATCCTATTTCAAACTTTGGCTTCCAAATGAACATGTACATATGTTTTTATGCACCTGTACATACCCATACTGAGAAGTACATATACTATATGCTGTATACACAAAACAAAACAAAAAAATTAGACTGATCATGTGTATGTGGTGGTACACTTGTAATGCTAGTTCTTGGAAGTCCAAGACAAGAGGATCAGAAGTTCAACATCAGCCTAACACGGATAGTGACTCATATTAAGAAAGTAAACAAAAAAGCACTTTTGATAATCATTGTAGCCCCAAACTTACAAGAACTCATAAGATAATCCTCAAAGTTGTTTTTGTCATCATCTGGTTTGTCCACAGAAATTCCAGAAATTCCAGTGGATTCAGAAGCATAATCTGCCATCAATAATTCTGAAATGTTGCTTGTCAAAGAGTCATTGATGACTTCTGCTTCTATTATGTTGTCATTAAATATATGTTCATTATGTCCAACATCAGACGTATGAATAGCTTCACTCATTAAGAAATGTTCAGGCATAGTCAATGAAGTTGTCATATTAGAAGCTGGAATTGTGTACTGTGCTACAGAAGCTTCTTCAGATATATCTGAAGGAAGTACTTGCTCAGGAATGACATTTTCAAATATATCTCCTTCCTCTAAGACATGTGAGCAATGAACATCTTTGATAACAACATTTTCAATAACATCTTGGATTATAACTGAGTCTGGATGATCAGGAAGGAAGGTATGCACAGTAACATCTGAATTAGATATGAAAAGAGTTTCTTGTACTTCTGCAATAATTTGATCATCATCCATGTGTATAGCATCAGCACCTTTAAATTAAAAAAAAACAATTTCAGGTAAAAATATATATGGCTATTTCAAATAATATGTTTTTAAAATTCTATGAGGACTGTAGATTATCATCTTGTACATATAAGTTAACATTTTTGGTAATGAAGAATGTTGAGAATTTTTTTAAAAAACTTAGTCAATATAAAGGTAAAGAAATGCTAGGAAAACCAGTTAGGATTGTCACAGAAAAAATTATTTAAGAAAGTAATTTCAGAAGTATTAACACAGCAAGTTGTGGTAGTACAGGTGTGAATCTTAGCACACAAGACGCAGGCATATCTCTGTGAATTACAAGTCAGCCTGGTCTATATAGTGAGTTTGAGACTAGCTGGATTACAGGGAGACTTGTCTCAAAAACCAAAAAAGTACCAAGATAAATTTCTTGTACTATTCAAATAAAAACTTAGGGATGATTATATAAACCAAGTATCATAAAACATTTTCCCTGGTTATGCTTCACTTCATTCCCTTTATCAGTTTCCCAATATTGTATGTTTTCCTTGTCACTTTAAAAGCATTTTAGTTCCCCCTTTTTTCTTATACTTCATAGTTTCCCAAGTTGTTCTTGTTCAGTAACTCACCAGTATCCTAGTCCACTGTATTGGCAAGGACAAAGTCATCCTTTGAAACTGAACATTCAACATTCAAGGTATAAATGAAAAGTGATATAAATGTCAAAGTTAAAGATGAAACACAATAACTGAGATATATATAGCTAGGGGATAAATAAAATGGAACAAAGATTGAGCTGCCTTGTAGAGAGTAAAGCCTGAGGATAGCAAGGGTAGGCCTAGCATAAATTAGCAGACATTCAGTCTCCATGTAGGTCTTTCTGCCAAGATCCACATCTTCCAACTCCCACAGAACTTTTTCAGAATATAAAATACCTAATGTACTTACACTCTGTAGTCAAAGAATGAAATTGTAAAAAGGATGAACCAACGAAAACCCACTGAGTTTAAATAACTTAATCAGTATCACAAAATTGTCACGGCATGTTATATATTCAGTACATATTATTCAGATTAAATCCCTCAAATTGGAACAGAATTTATATTTATAAAAATATAAATAAAACATAAAGTACAAAACACAAAATAGAAAATTAAAAATTAGATATCATAACGACAAATATTATTAAGCCCAAATTCAAAGATTACTTACAGTTAAACAAGCAAACAAGTAGTTCTGGGTTGTTCTTCAAAAGAATTTAATCTCTTTTAGTAACATTAACTATGTTTCAGCAGATTTTAAAGTATGAGTTGTAACTTTGCATTTGCCATTATTAAATTAAAATCACCTATGCTGTAGTGTTTAATAAACACAAAGAAAACTTAGAAAGGTATTACATTTAAATTCACAAAAATCATTGCAAATTTATTTTATAGGAATATTTAGCAGACAGAAAACAAAAATCTCATCAAATCCTGAAATTAATAATAGAGAATAATACAGAAAATATCCGATTCAAGATCCATGAGCTTAGAGAAAAATAATTTTATTAACACACACTGAAAATGAGATAATAAAGTAACTAAAAATGTTGTTGCAAGTGACATGAAGAAAAACAGTATGGTATCCATACTTCCTCTAATATGTGTGTCTCATCTACAATGATAGTCACTGCAAGCTGTGAATAGATAGAATGTTGTTGCTTACCCTACATTGACTTTTGCAATGTAATTAATATTAGAAATTTCAGGAGCTTAAGAGATGGCACAGCAGTTAAGAGCACTGGCTGTTCCTGCACAAGAAATGCTCATTCAATGCTGGTAGTTTTGCAAAACAACACAATCTACTGAAAAAGCAGTGTAGAGAGTGTTAAAAAAACTAAACATAAATATCACAAAGGATCTGGTTATATCACCCTAGGGTATATCCAAAAGACCTATCCTACTACAAAGATACTTCTGAATTCCTGTTAGTTACTGCTATTTTCACAACAGTTAAGACATTAAAACAACCTAAATAGCCCTCAACTGATGAATGGATAATGAAAATATGATAGATTGTGTAAAGAAAAGTGAAATTTGCAGATAAATGGATGGAAAGAGAACCTGCCATAGTAACTGAAGTAAAACAGATTAGAAAAAGAAAAATGTGACATATATTGTCTCTCATCTGTGGATCTTAGGTCCAAATTCATAGATGTCAATATACATATTGTGATATAACGTAAGGAGCCAGGCAAATGGAAAGGAACCATGGGAATAAAGAGAGAAATGCAGTGGGAGACAGGAGTTACCAAGGGGGAAATGGTAGTATTTAACTTTGAAAGGGAGGAGTTAGGGTAATATAAGGAATAATGGGGATAAAAGGAAAGGAGCTCAAGAGAGGGAGGTTAATAGGAAACAGGGATTACCAAGTGGGGAAATAAGAAAAAGGGGGACAATCTTGGAGGGAGAAGGCATGATTATAAAGCGGGAGAGATAAATAATTTTTAGGTGATATGAAAAACCACAGGGAAATATATTACTCTAGGGCAATTGAAAAATTCACACACATACACATACATAGACACACACACACGCACGCGCACACACACACACACACACACACACACACCCAGAGGTTGATTATAAATACATATATTGTATTACACTTATTATATATCATATAATAAGATATATATTATATTATATGTGTATAGCTGAAAGTTAAACAACAAGAAACACAGTTTTTAACAAAGGAAACCTGCCTTTGAGTTGACTGCCTCCCTAAACTTCAAAGTAAGACCCTATTGCTGAAGACAGGTCATATTTCAGACTTAGGGCAATGAAGCTGAACTTGGAAGCCTTCTCCCTGCAATAATCAGAGGTTACTATGCAAGTTGCTAAAGGAAAAAAAAATCAATGAATGGTCAACCCACCTGTAAAATAATCATAATAATTACCCCAAGAGCAAATTATCTCTATTGGTGTACTAGTGTCCCTTTTGGCTTTCAGGTAATCAACACCTATCTAATGACTTAAACTCAATGACTTTCAATGGGAGTGAATTCACGTGGGTCACTGTAAATATAGCCACATATACATAGCTGGAGATTTCATAAATTTTAGAGAAAAACCTACTTTTGTCACATTCCTACATCAACATAATTTCTTACTGAATGCAAAATATATATCTTTATATTTACAGACAAATATATTCTCATCACTTATCAAATATGCTTCTTTTTGCAACAAAGGGACAATACTACAAAGTTCTACAACTGGTCAAACAGGGAATAAGTACCTGTGAAATATCTAGTCCTAAGTTAAATAACTACAATGCAACCTCTACCCCTACAGCTCACGGAATGTAGTGGAACAAGAAGTAAAGAGAATATTAATCCATCTCGCTAGAAAAGCTTCCTCATGCAACATAGGGCAATTAACACCGACAGTCAAAATATAAAAAAGAGTCTACAGAAAGTGTCCTTGTATAGAACTCCTATATGAGTCTTTATTCACTCATGAATCAAGGACTCAAAAAGACCTCCCTCCAAATTCTATAATGTATGAAATGCACAAAAATTAAATAAAAGGTAGTAACAACAAAAACAGTTCACTCATGTGTCAACAAAGGAGGTTATACGTCATTTACAGCACTCCATTACCAGAATTTAGTCAACAATCAGACACCATCACAAGGCACTGCCAGCCAGGCACAACCACTATGGGAAGAAATGGACAAAGAGAAACTGAAGGTATACTTTACTTCCATCACAGGCTGACAACTTATTTACTTCTCAGGTACCAAAACTGCATAGCCTGAGTAATTTTCTTAAACTATAATACAGGAACAACTGTCAGTCAGCTATGATTTTTTACTGGATCAAAATCTGGTTTGTGGGTAGACAGATGACTCGACAGTTAACAACACTGGCTGTTATTGTAGAAGATGTGAGTTCCAATCCCATTACCCACATGGGAGCTAACAACTGTCCATAACTCCAGTTCTAGGGGATCCAACAAGGGTACTCTTATATACACACAGGACTCATACACATAAAAACAAAATCTGGTTTGTTCAGGATCATGTGGTTATCAACCAGTATGAAAACTTTATTGTGGAGTTTATGTTAATTTTTAAAGAAAAACAAACAACATAATATATAGTAATCCTTTAAGAGAAAAAGTCTGTAGATGAACTTATTAACTCAGGGCATATTTCAACAAAAAAAGAAGGAGGAGGAAGAAGAAAAGGAGGAGATAGAGAGAAGGAGGTTGCAGGAGAACTGAGACTCAGGACCTAGGTTTAAGTTCTAAATCAAATTCACACAATGAGTTTGATTCAAGCCACTAAGGGAAAAGCAGTAGAATCTATGTATTAATTACTTTTTTATTGCTATGATCAAGCCAATGACCAAGGCAACTTTTAGAAGGGTTTACAGTGCCAGAAAGATAGAAGTCCATGATGCAGGGAAGCATAGCAGCAGAGGAGGTCAAAGAAGAAACCTGAATGTTCATATCTTCAGGCTGATAACAGGAAGCAGAGAGTGAAACTGAAAATAAGCAAGGAAAAGCCTACCACAAGTAACTTCCACCAGCAACACTATACCTCCTAAACCTCTGAAGACAAACTGAGATCAAATGTTCAAATACTTAAGAGGACATTCTCATTCAAATCACCACAAACTGCACTGAAATATCAATAATCACATACACCAGATTCTCAGGACTAAAGAAGGCAACTGTAAGCTTCAGGAATCCAAGGGGACTATCAGCAAATAATATGCAACTACTCCCTGCCAACATACCAAAACCTAAGGTAACTGGAGGCTCAAAGACCAAGGGCTACCCATTTAATGTTTTAGTCCTACCAGCTCCACTGTACAAAATGGAGCCTGCTAAATCTAGAGAGATCTTCCTCACCTTTTACCTCAGCACAGATGTGATAGTAATTCATTGTATAAGCATGCCTTTTATTTCTTATTTTCTATTATTTATTGTCAATTACTGCATATACGTATCATATAGTTTTGCTTTTGTCTATACATCACTCAATGATGTTCTGATTTTTGTCAATCACGAGACATTGTTTCTATATCTTTCACCCATATCTCATAATATTTTTATTTAACTTTCATTCTTATCCCCACCTCTTTTTACTTCTAATTCTAAATAATAGCCTTAATAATCAGTGGGCCCAAAGAGTATTCCATCTTTTACCTTCCAGGTACTTGTATACACCAAGTTTGGGCCATTACTTATCCATATCCTCATTTTCTCTACTTCTCTACCAATCCTAGTCTTAATAACTAAATCCAAGTATATTCTACTTGGCTATTTTCCTTGCAAAAGCTATGACATCTGTTGACTGGCTATTGAAACAATCTCAAGGTAGTAATAGATCTCATAATTAATATTCTCCTTCAGAGTTTATTTATTATAAGCAAGCATTTTGAGTTCCTGATGTAAGAAACTCTTTTTCTGAATTATGCACCTCAACTATTAGACTCTCACTTCAACAATGTAAGTACGTCAACTTAAAAAATACCTGATAAAATCAAAAGCAACAAAACCCAGGCGACTGAATAATTTCAGATGTGTAAATTACAAATGCAGTAATATAACACACAAGAAAAACCAAAGCACAGTACTCCTTCAAAAGTTACTAGTCCCATAATAATGGCATAGAGTGAACATGAAATCCTAGACACTCAAGTCAAAAGAATGATTTTAAGACTGTCAAAATAAATTTTAAAAATTGACGGAAAACAAATTTGTAACTCAAATAAAAAGATCGGTGGGATGTCTCACCAACAAAATGGATTTAAAAAGACAGAATATCTGGGATTGAAGGTAAGGCAGAGGAACTGTAATAATAATAGCCAAAGATATAATAAGATGCCAGTAGGAATTTCAAGGTACATGCAACACCCTAAAAAGAACAAATCTACAGGTAATAGATATAGATAAAGGAAAAAAGTTTTGTTCTAAGGGTATAGAAAACATTTTTAAAAGAATAATAAAAATTTCTAGAATTAGTAGGCAATCCAGATACAGATAACACCAAACACCCAAGACCAGAAAAGAACGTTTCTCATATTATTATTAAAACTGTAACTATAAAAGAACAGAAAGTACACTGGTGAGCTGGTAAGGTAGCTCAGAAGTAAAGAGCACTGGTTGTTCTTGAAAGGGATCTTGGTTCAGTTCCTAGAGTCCACATGACAACTAACAATTTTCTGTAACTCCAGGACTAGGTGAATTCAACACCCCCTTTTGATCTCTTCAGGTACTTCACAACATGGATGCACTTACATACACACAGGCAATACAATCGGCAAAGAAAATATATTGGAAGTGAGGAAAAAAAAATACCAAGTCACATACAATGCAATCCTTCAGAATAATAGCACATTATTCAATTAAACATTTAAAAACCAGGAAAAGCAACTGCCAAAAGACTATTATATCCAGTAAGAGTATCTACTATAATAGAAGGAAAAAATAAAAACTTCCCCTGTTAAAACAGACTAAAGAAATCTATGACCACTAATGTTAACTCTATAAGAAAAGACCTAATTTTTCTCTGAAAGAGAAAAATAAACCATCCATTTGATCACAGAAAAGAGTAAAACATGCTACAATAATAGATTAACAAGAGGAAGAAAAAAAGACAAAAATACCTCAATCAACAAAGGGACAGGAATCAATACACATCTTTCAATAATAATCCAAATATTAATATTATAATTTCTGCTATTAAAAGGCAGACTAAGGATTGGAGATAAGGCTCAGCATTTAAGAGAACAAGATCTTCTTGCAGAGGATCCAGGTTCAGTTCACTGCACTCACATACCATTCACTACTTGGGTTCCAGGGAATCTGATGTCCTCTTCTGATCTCTGTGATTAACTATGAGCATATGGTTCACTTACACGCACGCAAAACATACAAACACACAAAATCAGAATAAATAAATAAGACACAGACTAGTAGATTGGATCAAGAAACTGAATTCAGGGCTAGATGTAATGATACAACCCTTTAACTCCAGAATGTACAAGACAGAGGTAGACGAATCTCTATGAAATCATAGTTGACATGGTCTGACATATAGATTTCCAGTCCAGAGACAGCTACAAGGAGACCCTGTCTCAAAAAAAGCTGGCTCAACACTTAAGAGCACTATATGTTCTTGCAGAGGACCTGGGTTCGATTCCAGCACCCACACGATGCCTAAAAACTGTCCATAATTCCAATTCCACGGGATTTAATGTCCTCCTCTGACCTCTTTGGTCATTGTATGACATAGGTACACTAACCTAAATGCAGACAATACACACATACACATTAAATAAAAATACTAAATATTTTTTAAAGCAGAATCCCAAGGGCTAGGAAGATAGCTCACTAACTATTTGTTTAGATACGCTGGGTTCAGTTCTTAGGACCTATATGGTGGTGAACAACTATCTGTAACTTCAATCTATGGGATCCAATGTCCTCTTCTCCATCTCTGGCAGTACATGACACAGATACATTTAAATACATGCAAGCAAACTATTTCTACACATTAAATAAATATTCTAAAAAGCATGTACTGCTCTTGCAGAGAAACTGGATTCAGTTTCCAGTATTAATGTGGCCATTCACAAACAGCCGTAACTCAATTCTAGGAGATCCAGTAGCTTTAGCACCCACACAGTACGCATAAACACATGCAGACACACACTCACATAACTAATAGAAAAAAGAAAATAAGGAGGAATGAGGCTGATGGGATGGTTCATTCATTACATACATGCACTACTTTTGCAAAGAACCTGAGTTCTTTTTCCAGCCTCAAGTTTTAGTACTATTAGTTCCAGGGGATCTGACACCATCTTCTTACTTCCACAAGAACCTGCAGTCAATGTTCACTTATCTCAACACATAATTAAAATATACAGAAAATGTACTTGCTGCCTCAAAAAAATACATCTCACTATAGAAGACAGACACTATCTTAGGGTAAGAAGACAGAAAAAGGTGTTCTAAGTAAAACAACTAAGGAAATAAGAAGTTACTGTTCAGACAAAATGGACTTAATATTAAAACTACTGAGAAACTGTAAAGAAGGCCACTTCACACTGATCAGGGAAACAGCATAACAAGAGAGCAATGATGATGACGGCTAGGCATCTCTACCCTTTACCAGGGGCCCAGGCCATAGGAGGAAGCCAGAGAGTACCTGATTCAAGCCTGACCTGGGCCTCTGTGGGAGCTCCTATGTAGCTGGGCTAGAGCTTTCTGGTCCCTCCAATATAAAATCAAAAACATGTCAAGAACATGAAGCTTTGATCAAACAGCTTTTCATACCCAATTAAAAAACAACCAAGGCACATCAGTGATAGAAAAGAATCAGACCTCAACTCAACAAAAGAAGGCTTTAGTTTCAGCATCAAAAACCAGAATCAGAAGCAACAAAATAAATTCACATGCTAAATCACAACAATAAAATAACATGAATAACCAAAATATATATAGAGTGTATAGCTCTAAATGCCTACATTAAAAAAAAAATTCAGAAAGAGCAAAAATACTTAACATGCCAACTCAAGAATCTTAAAAGTCAAAAATAAGTGAAACCCAAACCCAGCAGATAACAAGAAATAACAAAAATCACAGAAGAGATACTAATAAAATAGAAACAATGAAAACAACATAATCAATGAATATAAGAGATGGTTCTCTGAAAAGATAAACAAGATAGATAAACCCTTACTTAGGTCAGTTAAACAAAAGAAAGAATATAAACTCAAATCAACAAAAACAGAGAATACAGGGGAAACAGACAGGAGACATCAAAAGATCCAGAACACTATAAGGGAATACTTTAAAAAAAACCTATACTCTATTAAAATTGAAAACCTAAAAGAAATGGTAATCCAAAACCATGGTAATCACAAAAGACAAGAAAGAGATCAACAGCTTCAACAGACAAACAACATATACGGAAATATATAGTAATACAAAACATCGTCACTATAAAAGCCCAGGTCCAGATGCATTTACAGCAGAATTCTACCAGACATTGAAAGAAAATCTATAATCTACGCTGTTTAAAATATTCAAAAAATAGAAACAGAGTGTGAACTAACAAACTCCTTTGAAAGAACTCTTAATACCAAAACCAGGTAAATCAACAAAAAAGAAAACTATACATTTATACTTTTCATGAACATAGATGCAAAATTGCAAACTGCACATGCATCAAAAAGGACATGATCTGCTTTATTCCAGGGATGCAGGGATGGTTCCATGTATGTAAGTCAACTAATATCATAAATCATACAACAAGACTCAAAGACAAAAATCACATGGTCATCTCAACAGATGCAGAAAAGACCTTTGGCAAAAATCCAGCATCCATTTATGTTAAATTTCCTAGAAAGTTCCAGAAATTGATGTGGAGGGAACATATCTCAAAATAATTAAAGTTATATACAACAAATTACAGCCAACATCATTCTAAATGGAGAAAAACTGGAAACATTTCCATAAAAAACAGGAAGTACATGGTCTGTTCCCACTCCTTTTCACTGTAGTACTGAGAACTCTTTCAAGAGCAATAAGTCGAGAAAAGGAAACAAGAGGAGTACTAACTAGAAAAAAATGAAGTCAAATTGTTTCTGTTTGCAAATGACATGATATTACACATAAGAGATGCCAAAAGTTCCACCAAATGAGTAATACTTTCAGGAAAGTTGTACGTTACAAAATCAACTGAAAAAATCAATAGTAGCTTTTCTACATTCCAATAACAAACAATCAGAAAAAAAAAAATTTAAGAAAACCCTCCCATTCATATTAACCTCCAAAAAATATTTAGAACCAAAGACATTAAAGATCTCTACAATGAAAATTTTAAATGTCTAAGGAAAAAGATAGAGGAAACACCAGAAGATAGAAGGATCTTCAATGCTCATGGGCTGAAAGAATTAATACTGTAAAAGCAACCATCCTACTAAAAGAAATGATAGATGACAGATAGATAGATAGATGATAGATAGACAGATAGATAGCTATGTATATTTAATGTAAAATTATTTAATGTAAGATAATTTTAGTTAAATGATTCAGTCTAATCAGATTTGTTCTTAGAAGTATTCTGCCAAGAAAATGTGATGAGGCTCTCCATAGGCCTTAGCCCTATACCAGTGAGGCTGCTAGAGAGCATATGACTAACTGGGGTGAGCTACCCAAACCCTGGTAAGTCATGGGCTATGAGACCATCACTAGTCACTCCCAATGACCCACAGCTCAAGCTGATAGCTAAAAAGATCTAACCTATTCTTGTGTTTTTGCGTCAAGATGAAAACAAATAATATACAAAGGAAAACCCATCAGAATTTAATTTGACTTTTCAATGGAAACTAGAAGAACTTACAGCAAAGCATTCCAATTTTTAAATGATTACAAATACTGATACAGAATACTTTACCCAGAAAGACTTTCTATCATAGTTGAAGGACAAATGGGCTAAAGGAACTCATGTCCAAAAAAACCAGCAATATTCAGAATATTGGAATCAATACAAAGAACTAAAGAAAGAAATAACCACTGGATATGGTGGTACACACCTTTAATCCCAGGAGGAAGAGACAGGTGGATCTCTGTGAGTTTAAGGTCAGCCTGGTCTACATAGTGAGTTGCAGACAGTTGAAGCTACTGGGACATCCTCTCTAAATCCCCCCAACCCCCAAAAGGAATACCTAAAGGCTACAGAAAGAAAAGAAATGAAGGTGTATTTGTGAAAACACAAAATAAGACCAAGAAAATAAAGAGAAATTAAAATAACAGTAACCAATACATATCTATCAATGCTCTTTAAAAATCAGTGTTCTCAACTTCCCAGGTAACAAACACAAACTTGGAAAATGGATTAGGAAGCAAATCTAATTTTTGTTGTCTACAAGAAACTCATTTCAAGAATAGGCACTAACGTAGAGTGAAAGGTAGAAAAAATATTCTATGTAAATGGCACTAAAAGAAGCAGCATTTTCAGTTCTAATATTTGACAAATACATTTAAATTAGTAAGAAGAGTTCAAAGGAATGACTACCAAGAAGACCTAACAATGATGAGCATCTAAAACTAAACTCTGATGCATTAATTTCATAAAATGAGTACTACAAGACTTCAAAACACAGATTAATTCTAACTTAGTAGTAGCATGTGACTTCAGTACCCCACTATCTCAAAGATGGTCAACTAGATAAAGAATAAGCACAAAGACACCTGAATTAAAATGATATAATGCATTAAATGCACCTAATTAGAAATCTACGTAATATTCAAACCCAAGCACAAAAGAATACACTTTCTAGTAAGCAGCCAATGGAAGTTTCTCTTAAACAGACCACATATTGGGTCTGGTTAAATAACCCTTAACAATAACAAAAACTGAAATAATTCCATGCCTTCTATCAGACCACAATGCAATAAAACAAAAGCAACAGCAAGAGAAGTTCTAGTAATTACATGAACGTAATGGAATTTGACCAATACACTGCTGAATAATGAACAGGGTGGAGAGCTGGCTCAGTGGTTAAGAATACTAACTGCTCTTGTAAAGGAACCAGGTTCAATTCCCAGCATGACCATGTCACCTAAAGTATGCCCTCTTCTGACCCACAGGCACTCTACTACACTGGTATACTTTCACACATGCAGGCTATACACTCATACACATAAAAAGTATATTTCTGGAACTAAATGAAAAGGATAATACAACATAATGAAACCTCTGGAACACATTAAAAGCAGCCCTAAGACTATGACTCTAAAAACCCACAATAAAAAATAAAAAAGAAAGCTGGGTATCATGGTGCTCTATTTTAATCTTAGCACTCAGGAGGCAGTCATATGAATCTCTATAAGATTGAAGCCAATCTACACAGCACATTACGGGTCAGTTGGGGCTAGACAGAGACCTTGCCTCAAAAAGAAAAAAAAGTCAGAAAGAGCATAAATAAAAGACATAACGGTACAATCCAACAACCTAGAAAGGCAAGAATGAACCAAACCCCAAAACAGATACTGAAAGGATCCAGAATGTTACATGGAAATACTTTTTTTAAAACTATATTAAATTTTAAAATCTAAAAGAAGAAAGCAGAGGCAGTATTCTATAAGACATAGATACAAGAAAGATTCTAAGTCAGACAGCAGATCAGGCCAACAATCAACAAATGTGACTTAATTATATTACAAAGTTTCTATACAACAAAAGAAACAACCAAGGAAGTAAATTAGAAAACAATAGTTTAGAAGAAAATCTTTCCAACTATACACCTGATAGAGTATATCTACAATCTAAAAAGAACTGAAAAAAATCAAGGAAAAAAGTATCCAATTAAAAGATGGGCTATGGATCTGAAAAAAAGATATCTCAAAAGAAGAAAAGAAATGGCTAAGAAACGTCTTAAGAACTGTTCAGTATCCTTAGTTTTAGAGAAATGCGAATCAAAGCTAAAATTTCATCTACCACCAGTCCGAATCTCTAAGCTCATGAGAACAAATGACATTGAATATTGTGGATACAGGAGAAGGGAATTCCTCATTCAGTGCTGGTAGCATTTGATATTTGTGCAACCACTGTGGAAATCAGTATGCAGAACTCTTAAGACACTAAAAATAAACTTACCATAGGATCTGAAATAGAGACTATTACAAAGTTCCACAACTAGCAAAACACATAGGATAAGTGTCTGTGACATGCCCATACCTAGTGACACATCTACAAGGGAACATTAATACAAAGCAGAAGGAGTGAAAGAATCCTAAGGTTATCTCTCAACTTTCATCGGTGAAACCTCCTCATGTAACAGAGAATGATTAAAATGGAAAGTAATAACTGACCAAAATGTAGAGAATAAGACACTACAGAGTGTATGTCCTTGGAGAGAAGTCCTATATTAAACCTCACACACCTAGGGCTTAGGAAATATTGTGGAAGAGGGACAGGAAGATTGTAAGAGTCAGAGGTGGTGAATGGCCATAAGAAAACACATCTCCAATTGGCTGGGTGCTTGTTCATATTAATTGCTTGTTCATATTAATTAACAGCAATGGTGTGAACAAGCATATAACACAGGCAAACTTAACATAGCCAAAAACCCATCATAGAACTGGAGAAATAGGTAAGAATCGCCAAACTTTGACAAGGAATTATTGGCAGTTGATCAATAATGGGTGAGGGAGAGCTGGTCTCCTTTAAGGAAATAATGCTAGACCCAGATTCAGTACAAGAACTTACTCTCACACTGAGGGACATCTAAGGACACAAACCTGACTTGATATGTGTATGAAATGCACAAAAATTCAATAAAAATTACATAGTGAAGAAAAGAAACAATGACAAAATACATAGTGCCAGAAGGGAGAAACCTCCCTTTGAGTTGTTGGTCAGAGTAGTTCAAGACACCTCCAAAATAACACAGGTTATTATCACAGTCCTTGATTGTCTACCAAAATTTGAAGGTAAGACCCTATTGCTGAAGATAGGACATACTTTGGACACAGGACTTGAGCAATGGGGCTGGAATTGACTTGGAAGTCTCCTCCCCAAAGATTATCTCAAATGGTTCCACAGCATACGTACAAGCTGCCAGGGAAGAAAACCAACCTATTGTTTTACATAGCTTAAAACCTAAACAACAATAAATTGGACCAGGAAACTTTCACTATTGATCCTACAATGACATTTTCATATTGGGAATAATCAACAACTGTCTAATTGGAATGAAGGCCTGCTCAATGGGAAGGAACAGCCAAATACACGTGGCTAGAGAAGTTTTAGATCCTAGAGAAAATCCTACTTTGCTGCATCCCTAGATCAATGTAATTTACTTTACTGTAAATATGCATCCTCATATTCACAGAAAGTATACTTGTCAGTCCTCATCGAAGAAGTTTCTTTTAGCAATAGATGAAGATTATTACAGAGTTCCAGAACTGGTTAAATGCAGAGAATAAGTGTCTGTTCAATATTTAAGCCTAAGTGATACATCTTCAGTGCAACCTCTAACATTCTCTCAACTTTCACCAGAGAAATTTCCTTATGCAGCAGATGGTGATTAACACAGAAACCCATAACTGGCCATTGTGTATAGAACAAAAGGCTACAGAATACTTATACTGAATAGAACAACTATTTTTTCTCTGCCCCTCAAGGATCAAGGATCACTTTGGAAGAGGAGGTGAAAAAACTTAAGAGCAAGGAAGGGTAGATGACCACATGGAAAGAGACAGCTGATTAGTCAGTCATATGAAATCACAGCAATGGTGACAGCATACTCAGATCTTATAAGAGTTCAAATCAGACAAAATCCTAGCACAGACATAAGGAATTGAGTAAGAAATCCAACAAAGCCAACCCAAGGAACTTTTGGCAATTAATGGCTGCCAAGAGAAGAAGAGGCAATGTCTAAAAGGGATGGGATTCTTTGTTGGCACACAAATAGACCCATACTGAAGGATATTTAGGTATGTAAATCAAACTCAGGCTACATTATACATAAGATAGTACATTAAATTGAGCAAAGTGCCAGTTGAGGGAGGTATAGATAGGGAGGTTATCTAAATGCCATCAAACTATATTATATGAAAAGCTGAAAAAATTCAGTAAAAACATTTTTAAGATGCAAAGATGAAAGATCAGAAAGCCTCAGAAGCATGAAACAAACTACACTTCCTTTTGCAAAACAAGGAAAGAAACGGAGCTGCACTTAGAAGCAAAAGTAACCCTACTTGGTCAACTGAAGAGAAATGGGGCCTGTCTAGAAAGAATTATAACTGTGCAATATAATATTCTTATGGTGTTTTCTAACTCACATTCTTCCGGGAGAAATATAGACATACTATTTTGAACTTGTGCAACTACAGAGAATACAGATGAACCACAGTGTTGTACTTCTGACTCACAGAATTCTGACATTAATTTGCTTTGTAGGTCAGTACAATGAGGAAATTCACCATTGTAACATCAGAAAACTTATAAGAAAAGAAAATCAAAATCAGAACTAATACAACTTAATTGTACCACTCTGAGAACATCAGAATAACTGAAACAGATGAGATGGTTCAATGGGAAATGTGATGACCTCAGTTTGATCCTAGATATCCAAATGGTGAAAGGAAAAAACTGACCACTACAAGTTGTCCTCTGACCTACACACACATACATACACATACATACAGAATAAATGAAATCACAGTGAGACTTCAGTACTGACTGCATAACAGAATTGGCTATGAGATTTTTGGCAGGACAGCAAAATACCTGTCTGATTAAATATCAAATTTAATTAACTCATTAAAAAAACAACTCTAAATCTAGTAAAGGAGAATTAGAATACCAAGAAATAGTTATACCTATTTCACCAAAAAATGAGTTTGGTTCTCGTAGTTGTAACTCAAGTTTATCTTCATCCATGGTCTTTATCACTCATTAAATCAGGCCCTAAATCAGGGAATAAAATTTAAGAAACACTGATTTATTTTGTCACAAATTAAAATATCACCATATTTGCATTTCTGAAACTAGTTATCAATAATCTACCAACATAAAAAAATATACAGTCAAATAGTAGCCTGGAATTTCTGATTAAATTAGTAAGTTGAAAGGTTTTTTTCTTGTTTTTTCTCCCCATTCTTGTAAGTTTGGATTGTTTTTTAAAATTTTTAATTCTTTTAAAAATGAGATTTTTACCTAAAAATAAACACTATGTTACTCAGAATAAGATATGCAAATACTTCTTAAACCTAGACAGTTTCTTCTTGCCTACCATCAGCAACCCAATGATTGATTAACTTAAATCTGCTTTGTAGGTTCGAAGCGAATTTCTGTAAGACATCATTACACCTGTTAATTTAACATAACTTGTAAACTCTTCATCACTAAATAGTAAAATTAAAAGTTCAAATAACTATAAAATTGGATTAAGGTATCTGTATACAAATGACTTCTTCTAACTGACTGTACTGAAGAAATATGTATGTTTGTATGAATATGTATTTCATCAATAATCTTCCAGGCCATACATGAACTGGTACCAGCTATAAGACAGGAAATATAAATTCATAATTGAAAAAAATGACAATAAGTTACCTGTTTTTACAACACATATCAATCTTCTATTCAAAATATTTAAAGGTTTCCTAATAAGTAAAATGAGATTCAGGCTCTTTGTTTAGTAATATAAAATCTATTCCCTGAGTTTCATCAAAGGATGTATCCAGTGGGATAAGAGAATTGACTGCTAAAAGTTACTCTTTGACATCCACACATGTATGCATATGCCATGGCACATACACACCTACATAGAACACTCCACACACAAATAAATGTAAAAATCAATCAATAAATAATGGTGGCTAGAATACGGTTTTTCTGCCTCTACTTTATGTTTTGCAAAGTAAATGCATATTGAAATACTGTTCAAAATAACTGAATTGTGGTTTTACCAACAAATATTATATATTAATAATACCTAAATACACTATGTTCCTTTCAAACCGTGTTCTGAAAACCAAAATATCTTATACATGCTAGAAAAAAATGCCTCAGTTACATAAATCTTTTCCCTTTCTTCAAGGCATATACCACTGTTTCAAAGCATAACATTTTACATAAATGTAAATTAAGGTGTAAAACTAAGGCAAAAAATTTTCAGACATTTACTTTGTGAGAGTTAATAATTCTCCTCCTCCTACCAGGATCTTACTGATGAAAGAATTTATTTTGAAGATGTAAAGTATCCTCTTCATGAAAAGGATACACTTTTTAGATATAAGCTGTATTTTCAGGCATATTGAGAATGAAATAGATTCACATTCAATATTGGCACATCTTAAACTTAATTAAAATACTGTAAAGGTATATTTAAAAAATAGATATAAACAAAAATATTTTTAAAAATTTTAAATGTGTATATGTGTAAGAATTATTAACTATCACAAAATAAATGTCTGAAATACTTCACCTTAATTTTTGTGTGTACATGCTACATGTATGTGTATGTCCAAGGAGATCTGAAAAGGGCAATGAATACCCCAGATCTAGACTTACAGGCATTTAGGAGCCACCTTATGTGGATGCTGGGAATCAAATCTGATTCCCCTACAAGAATAGCAAATACTCTTAATCACTGAGCCATCTCTCCAGCTGCTCAAATAATACTTAGAATATATTTATGTGCCAAATCATTCTGCTACAGGAACAGAGAAGAACAAGAAAATATCACCACAATTACAATCGTCTAGACTTAGGGAAGATGGAAAAAAAATTCTGTTATAACAAAATATCTACATTGCTCTTTGAGAGCGAGAGAAATTAAGATCTGGAGAAAATAGTGTCTAAAGGAGAAAAATAAAGGAAGACACTTGAGTTGTAGAAACTCAACATGAAAAAGGTTTTAATAAATATTACTGGGTAGCTACTCTGTGCCAATCAATTTGGATTCAGCCATACTGAATGGAAATGCAGATGAGAAAGTGGGCATGCCCAAGTACAGTAAAGAAAGAGAAGACTGGAGAAAACTGGACAGAGAGCTGATTATGTTGGAAAATGCCTATAAGTTCAGAAGACTGAGGCAAAAAGTTCTAGAGTTTAAGCATAACCATATATTTTTTTAAAGTATAAGCCAGTCATACTGGAGTATGCCTTTAATTCAGCACTTGGGGACAGTCAGACTGCTGTGAGATTGTTCCAGGCCAGCTGGGGCCTGTCTAAAAAATAAATATAAATAAATAAAAATGAAAAAACTAAACAAACAAAACCAAAAATGAAAAATTACAAAAAATTGATAATCACGTGTATCATGCCCTAACATGTGTGTATCCACCCATTCCACACCCCAATACCATTTTAAAAGAACCAGAAGGAAAGAACAAGCAGGTAGACCTGAAAGGAGAGCAATTCTCCCATCAACTACAAGCAGGAGGAAAAAAAAAAAAAGGAGGAGTATGTATATGAAATGTCAAAGACAAGACAAATGAAAATAATAAATTAGGATTAGTGGCATAGAGATGAATCAGTGTTTAAGAGTCTAGCTGCTCTTGCAGAGGACCTGGGTTCAAGTCCAGGACACACAAGGTATCTAACAACTATCTATCTGTTACTCCAGTTCCAGGGAATCAAATGCTCTCTTCTGAACTCCATGGGCACTGCACAATACAGGTGAACTAACATACTTACAAGTAGTAAACCTGTACAGATGAAAAATAAAAATAATAAAATAAAATATTTTAATTTAAAAAAATTAAGTAGATAGCTTGGGAAGCAGAGACAGGCAGATCTCTGTGAGTTCAAGACCAGTCTGGTCTACACAGTGAGTTCCACTCCAGCTGCGGCTACAGGAAGACCCAGCCACAAAAAATTTTTAAAACAGATGATCAAATTTTTTTATTAGATGACTAGCCATATGTTACATAAAAGAAAAAAATATGCTAATGGCAAGGATCTCTGAAGGATTTCAAAACGAACTGCAATTTTTCAGCATGCAAAAAAAACAAGTAATAATAAAGTCATAGTGAAAAATACAAATAGAAATAAGGTCAGAAAGTTTGGGTTTTTTAACAGCACTATCCCTTTTTGAAAGCAGAAAATGAGCATGTTAAAAAATGTAAACTGAAAACAAAAATCTACAGCTGGGGAGATAGTTCAACTGGTAAAGAGCTTGCCTCACAAGCATAAGAATCTGAATTTGAGTCCCAGAATTCACATAAAAAATGCCACACTTTGAGATACACTGGGAAGAAGGAAACAGATGGATCTATGTTGCTTATAAACCAACAAAAGTCTACGTGACTTGAGCGTCATGACTATTGTAAGGCTGTGTTTGAATAAAATGTAGCACATAAGGACCAATGCCTGAGTTATTTTCTACTTTCTACGCATATGAGCATATCCACTTGTGTGCCTTCATATACACACATACAACACATATTAATACCAAGATAATTGATTAATAAAGTATTCTATTATTTCTCCAGATTGTTAATGTCTATCTCTCTCTAAAAATAACTCATTTTAAGTTTAAACAACAAAAACTAAACTACTTTTAAAACTTTACATGTAAGAAATTTTTATAGAAATCTTTTACAGTTACACTCTTACCTGTCTCTTTAAAATGATGCTTCTAATTATATATTAACCTTACATATCCATAACTGCTACACTGGAACATCTTTACCTGCTGTATTATGCAATTCTTCTTTTAAAATGTCTTCAGCTGTCAAGATATCAAGCAACTACTTCTACAGTCAATAAAAAGAATACATTAACAATTTAAGCCAACAAATACATTTGTAACTTGTTTCAAGTATACCTTCTGCAAGGCCCTCTTCTAAGACATGGTCTGTGATAATAAAAAGTGGAATCTCTGGTTTAACTTGAATATCCATGAAACAACTTGGCTTTAACATGTTCTCACTTAAGAAAAGTGAATTCCTGGTTTCTTAAATTCTAGAAAATAAGTCCTCATATATTTTCTGAAATTTCTCTATCTGGTTCATCTTTAATTTTTAACATGATTTTAAAACTTCAAATGAAGCATACTAAAAGGTCATTCTATCACATGATTACCTTTCTCTAAGGATAATGAAGTCTATTGAATTATTTTTTTAACCTATTTCCTGGTAATTTAAAGTTTCTATAATTGTAAAATTACTTATAATTTCCAACAACTGTAAACAAATTTTTGCTTAATATTTTAAATGTATTAAATATTTCTTGTGATATTTTGGAAAAATTGAGTTATACTCTATGGGACATTATCACTGAAAAGGCAACATTCTTGGTTAGTTTTTAGTACTAGTTAAAAATTGACTATGAACTCTCACTATTTCTCAACTTGGTTACTTTTGCAAAAACAGCCAGACTCTGCTTATAGCCAGAAGTAACTGAAAGTCATACCTCATATTTATTGCTGTTTCTTTTATGACCACAGGCTTTTCTTGTCTGAATTTATACAACACTCCAACCTATATCATTAACTCAAGATAAATTGTAAAGAGTTACCATTCTCTGAAGAGATTTCTTATATCATCTTTACAATCTTCTATTCCCATCTCTACCCAGTAAATCCTACCTCTCCTTCAGCAACTTTGTGAAAAAGCTATCATCTTATCTCAGGACCGTTTTCTTGATGATGCAAATGTAAGATTCCTGTTCCTAAGAAATTCCAGCAGAGAATTTTCTGCAGGCACTGGCTACAGCATAAGGCTTTCCAATCTTTTTCAGAACCTAATACACATATAAACAAAACTCTGATTTTCCAGCAATATGGAAAATGCTTAGAGAGTTAAGACTTTTCAAATTTAAGATAATATCCTGGATGAATGAAAACACACATATGCATTACTTCTTAATATGCCTCCTTCCCGAGCAATTTCTTAAAACAAAAGTGTTTACATAGACCAATTGAAAAGTTTTTCAGGTAAATTAGTAAGTACTCTATGTTTTTCCTGTGCTTTCTTATATAAGTTGCACTTTTTTTTCTATGGGCAAAAATAGTAAAAAATTTCTTCCTATATAATTCCATTTTTCGCCTTTTGTAAGAAATCTAGATTTAACACCCTATATGTGCAAGTATACGCTCGTCTCAGGAAAGCATCAGTGAAACTCTTTCGGGGGCAAGGTCAAGTGACAATGGATGCATTGAAAGTAAAATGATATGTACATATATGAAAATGTAATGAAGCCCATTATTTAACACACTAAAAGAAAGGTAAATGTTCTTTGGGATCCCAGGTCTTGCTATCTCTCCTCCCTTTTTTGGACGCTACTCTCACCGGAAAAGGAAAAGTTTGGGCTCCCGAATAGAAGATGGAAGAAATGCCTTGGGTCTTTGGAAGGCATTTGACCCTCCTGGGTCAACTAGGTCGAAATTAATAAATAGTAAACAGAAAGGTGGTGCTGCCCTCGCGCACTGGGAGCAGTGTTTACTCTGCGAGAGAACATGTCTCTTCCATCCACTAGACCTGTTGCAAGCTCCATGCCTATAATGGTTCCCTCACTGCAACCGCTATTTCTCCAAACATCACATTCAGGATGGAGGCTCCAGTTCCCTCCTGCACAGCTGAACTGATCCCGTCTTTCCCACCCACACACTACCCACCAATCTTTAGTCAAAAATTGGTCAGTTGGTCATGCGAACCGTTGTTCTTCACCTTATACTTTGCACCCTTTGGCCAGACTCACTCCTCACTCCTCTAACACCAGAGACCTCACTTCGGACAGAATTGGGCGTATGCCAAACAACTCTTTAGTACACTGGACCTCTGGGAAACCCTATTCCAAACCCTGCCCGCAAACGAAATACTGCCACACTATTTGGGCCTAACTGTAACTGCGGCCTGCTGGGTAGCACGCATCACAACCCTACGCCTAACACCGAAGGAAGCTTCGTGGGGCCACTGACCAAAACAGACCGGCACCCCAGACTCACCAGAGAGGAATGTGGCTGTCCCCGCGACTGTTGAAGGAGCTACAGGCCTGTCATTTCCCAAAGTACAGAACCAAGCTATGGCTGGGGGAGCGGGTGGCCAGAGGGAGGAAGGGCCGGGTACAGGGCTGACAAAAAAACAGCCCAACTCCCCGGCCCGGGCTCCGTCTACAGGTAAAATCACAAACTGATGAAAGAACAAGGAAAACGCGGAAGGACCTGTTTTGACACCGTAGGTCGTTTGGTACTGTACCGTAAAGCCGGGTGTCCTTGCGGCAGTGTCTCTGGCAGCCTGAATCTCAGTGTTCTCTTCTCATGCGTTCCATTCCCTCCTTCCGCAGCCACGCGACAGCGAGACCTTGGCCGTAAAGCTCGTAGTAGTCTTACGTTCCAGCGAACCACCGAACCTTCAAGAAAACTGCAGATTCGTTGAGTCTTCTACCACTTCTACAGGCATCGGCAGTCTTTTTGTTCGACCTGGCTACACACTGGTAGAAGTTTGTAGGCCCTCAGAATTGTACCTCCGTTATCAATTTGATTTCTTCCCTTAACTCCACAGTGGATTTTGCGAAAGTGTTTGTCCTGTGCCTTCCAATAAAAATATAACTTACTTGGAAGAGGAGCAGAGTAAATAGGTAAAAAGGTATCAGGAATAACTGCTAAACCTGTTTGTTGAACAGTAAATAGGAGAACTGGAGGAAAATACATTTTGAAAATTGTTTTCCATACTGTATATTTTCCTTTTGATTTTGAGTTTTGAAATAGAAGTTATACCTGTTTCATAAATAACAGAGTTCAATATCCCTTAACAAATATAAATGCATTTGGATTATAAACTTTTTAAGTTTATGAAGAGTAGATTGGAAAAGAGATTGCATTTTAGAACCTACCTTGATAAATAATTTTATTTGGGCCCACAACATAATAAAAAGAGATTGACTGTTCATTTTATCTTTCACTTATGACACAGAGATGCTTTGGCCTGGTAACTTTGCTCGTGAATGACTAGATACCAAGAAAACCTTATAGGACAGAAATCCCCCTAGATGATGACGATTTTCCATAAGGACAAGACACCTAAGAAGAAAGTAATCATGTAGAAACAAAGTTAATCCCTTGATGAAAGTAATTAACTGATCAACAGTTTATTGGACCACCTTACAGGACCAGAACTCAGCAATGGTGGGCCTTAACCAGAACTGCTAATGGTGTACACTGCTTATCTTACATTTCCATTTAAACCTGTGTCACGTTAGTAGCATACCTAATTCTCCAAATCCTGTATCCCAAGTATTTCCTGTCTTCTGCTATAAGGTCTTACTTTGAAGTTCTTAGAGACAATCTGGGGCTGAGGCAATAGCCTGTGTTAATTTGGGGAGTTAATTTGCACTGCCCCAACAAATAACTTGAAGAGACTTTTCTTTCTTGGTTATTTGTTTTCTCTACAGAAGCATTTTATTTTAGTGAGATCCTACTAGTTGATTACTGACCTTAAATCCTGATGTCTGATTCAGAAAGTACTTTCCTTTACCTATGTCTTACAAGATAATACCTTTGTCTTCTAAAAATTTCAAAGTTTCAGGTTTCACATTTAGGTCTTTAGTCCATTTACATTGACTTTTGTTCTTGGTGATATAAGGGGTCTAATTTCATTCATCTACAGGTGTAGATCCAGTTTCAATAGCACCATTGGTTTATGATGCTGTCTTCCAGTTTGTGTTCTTGGAGACTTTCTCAAATAACAACTAGCTAAAATTGCATGAACTTATGTTTGGATCTTCAGTTATCTTCAATTGATAATATATGTATCTGTTTTTGTGCCACTGTCATGCTATTTTTATGACTATAGCTCTGTAACATCATATGAGATCTGGTATCTTAATCCCCCAGCATTACTCTTTGTACTCAGGAATGCTTTGGCTAACTTTTATAATTTTATGTGAACATTAAGATTTATTTTTTAATTCTGTGAAAAATGGTCTAGGGATTTGCATTGGTATTGCCTAGAATCTGCGAATTTCTTTTGGTAGAGGTCAATTTCAAATATCAATTCTTCCCCAACTATGATAACTGGAGCTCTCTCCATCTCCTGGTGACTACATCTATATCATTATTCAAAGATTTAAATTTTTC
Organism: Eospalax fontanierii; assembly: GCA_035773235.1. Lineage (NCBI taxonomy): Eukaryota > Metazoa > Chordata > Mammalia > Rodentia > Spalacidae > Eospalax > Eospalax fontanierii. The sequence goes on along the minus strand of JAJHUQ010000048.1, from coordinate 1,259,427 downwards.
ATTTTAGATAACTTTACTATCTTTGATCATGCTTATTCCTAGATAATTGTATTTTTTTTGAGGCTTTAGTGAGTGGGAGACTTTTACTAAAGTCTTTCTTTGATTACCTGTTTTTGATATATTGAAAGCCTACTGGAAATTTTTGGAGATTAATCTTCTAACCTGTCACTTGACTGAAAGTGTTGATCATTTCTAGAAGTGTATGGTAGAATTTGGGGATCTGTTATGTATAAAATCATATCATCTGCAAATAGGAATAATTTGAAAGCTTCCTTTCCATTAAGTACTACTTTAACTTCCTTCTCTTGTCTTATTGCTCTAGCAAGTGTTTCAAGCACTATATTAAAAACAAGTGGAGATAGTGGACAGCCTTGTCTGGTTTGTATTTTAGTAGAATACTTCCAGTTTTGCTCCACTTAGAAAGAGATGACCGTGGGCTTATTGTATATAACTTTAATCATGTTGAGGTATGTTCCGTCCAGCCTAATTCCCTCTAGGGCTTTTAAAATAAATGCATGTTGAGTTTTGTCAAACGTCTTTTCTGCATCTATTAACATAATCATGTGACTTCTGTCTTTGCATTCATTTATATGCTCTATGACACATATTGACTTACATATATTGAACCACTTGTTGGAATAAAACTGAAGAGATCATAGTACATGATATTTTTGATGTGTGTCTGTATGTGCTTTATATTTTTGCTTCTGTTTTCATTAAAGATACGGGGCTATTGTTTTTCTCTTTTTTTGGTTGTATCTTTACCTGGATTTTGTATTTAAAACAGCTCTGGCTTCATAAAAGGAACTTGGGAGTTCTCCCTCTGTTTCTATGCATTTAAATAATTTAAGTAGTATTGAATATAGATCTTCTTTGTCCTTACATATTATGAGTCTGTTTACATTTTTGATGTCTTCTTGGTTTAGCTTTGGTGATTATTATGATTTTAGATATGCATCCAGTTCTTTAAAGTTTTCAAATTTAATAGCACATAGATTTTAAAAATTTTCCCTTATAATGTTCAGGATTTTTGTCTGTTGTGATGTTTCACTGCTCATCTCTGATTTTATTGATTTGGAGTTTCTCTTCCTTTCTCTTGGTTAACTGGGCCATGGGTATATGCATCCTCTTTCTCCTTTCAAACAGCTAGCTATTGGATTGATTGATTCTTTGTATTGTTTTCTTTGTTTCTATCTCATTAATTTTTGCTCTGATTTTTGTTATGTCTTCTTGTCTACTGGGTTGGAGTTCCATTTGTTGTTGCCTTTTAACATTTAAATTATTTATTTATTTGTGTTCTTTCTTATTTTTTAATGTATGTATTTAATGTATGTATTTAGCAAGTCCTATAAACTTGCTGCTTAGGACTGCTTTTAACATGTCCAAGACGTATTACTGGTTTCTTTGTCCTTTTCATTTAATTTCAGGAATACTTTCATTTCTTTCTTAATTTCTCCTTCAACTCATTCATCACTTAGGAGTATATTGTTTAATCTCCATGAGTTCATGAAGTTACTAGAGCTTCTTCCAGTCTCGATTTTAAGTGTTCTTGTATGATAGAGTGCATGAAATTTTTAAAAATTTATTTCTTGAGGTTTGTTTTATGCCCCAGTATGTGGTCTGTTTTAGAGAAAGTTCCATGGAGTCCTGAATAGAATGTATATTCTTTAGTTCTTGGGTGGAATATTCAGTAGATGCCTGTCAGGTTCATTTGATGTATGGTATTGTTTATTCAGATGTCTATTTATTCTCTATCTGGATGATGTATTTAATAGAGACAGTGGGATATTGAATTCCCTAATGTTAGTAAGTTGAGATTAAACTGTCCTGTACTATTGTTTTTATGAAGTTGGATGGATCAGATTTTGATGGATATATGTTCCTTATTATAATGTCTTTTTGATTAATTGTTCCTTTGATCAGAATGAAGTGACCTTCTTTGTCTCTTCTACTTTTGTTTTAGTATGGAGTCTATTTTGTCAGATAATAGATTGGCAACTCCTGCTTGTTTCTTGGTGCCATTTGCTTGGGATTTTTTTTTTCCATCATTTCATCTTAAAGTAGTGTGTGTCCTTGAAGTTTAGATGGATTTCTTACAAGCAATAAAAGAATAGATTTTGTTTCTTAATTCATTCAACTAACCTGTATATTTTGACTAGGGAGTTCAATGCAGTGATATTGAGAGCTATTTAGAAAGATATGAATTAATTCCCATCATTTTAAACTCTGTTTGTATCTCCAGTATAACTTCATGTAGTTTCCTTCTCTTACACATTATATTTCTTCAGGTATTCTTTGAAGGGCTGTTTTCCTGGACAAGAGTTATTTCAGCCTGTTCATGTCATGGAAGATGTTTCTTTCCCCTTCAAATATTATAGAAATTTTTGTGGGGTAAAGTATTCTAATTTGGCATCTATGGTCATTCAGATCTGGGAATACTTTGATCCAGGGCCTTCTGATTTTCATAGCTGCAAGGAAAAGTCACCTGAAATTCTAATGGGTTTACCTTTATATGTGATATTTTTTTCTTTTGCAGCTTCCAGATTCTTTCTTTGTCCTATATGCTTAGGGTTTTCCGTATGATTCACTCTAGGGAGTTTGTGTTCTGTTCCTGTCTACTTGGTGTTCTATATGCTTCTTGTATTGGTTGAGACTATCATTCCTTAATTTGGGGAATTTTTCTTTTACAATCATGTCTGTAAAAGATTGAGATTCTTCTTCCTCTATGCCTATGGTGCATAAGTTCTTTTCATGGCGTCCCACATTTCCTGCATAGTCTATTCTTGTGTTTGGTAAATTTTTCATAATCTTTGCTTGAGTGCTCCAGTTCTTCAACTTTTTTGTCCAGTCTTGACATTCTGTTTTCCATTTCATTCATTCTATTTACGGGGCTTTCTTCAATTTCAAATTGGTTTATTGAGTTTCACTTCTTCATTTCACCCTGAGTTTTCTTTAATATTTTTCTTTTGTGAATTCAGTCAGAAGTTTATTCTTTTAGTTCTTTTATTTGTTTGTGTGTTCTTCAAATTCATTGAATTCTTTCATCATGTTTATGATTATTCTTTTAAACTTTGTGTCCTGGATGTCTCTATGTGGTTCTCATTGTCGATCTCTTCTATAGGATTGGTGATGTTAGGTGGGTATATATTGGGGTTTTCATATTATTTTTAATTATGATCTTTGCATGTGGATTTCTTTTGTTGTTTGTGATTGTGTTATGAAACTCAAACCTTCCTTTATTTAGTTGAATTGTTTATGTACTTGATGTGATTTTCTTGTTTTTTTATTGAGTAGGAAAGCTGTTTGGTCAAGGTTTCAGGTTCTCTCTTTTGATTTTATATTGGAAGGACCAGATTACTTAGTCCATCTGCTACAGAGTTCACTTAGAGGCCTAGTTTAAGCAAGATCAGATGCTTTCAGGCTCTCTTTTACCATCTCTGTCCTTCTCTCCATCAGGCACAGCACAATTTGGGGAAATTACTAGGCAGAGGCTGAAATGAAATTTTCTGAGGCCATCTGCAAAGGCCTGTGGCCCTATCAAAGGGAATAGAAGCCTAATCCTTCAATAGTGCAAGTAGGTGCAAATGGTACCAATATAGGGGGATGGGCATGGTGGGACATGGAGAGCTCACATTTCCTCAGAGGTAAAGTATAGTCCAGAATCTGGGGTGTTAAGAGTAAGAATGTGTCTGTATCCATGGAAACAGGATGTGTGGTAGGGGACTTTGGAGTTTCTATGGTAGTAGGGAAATGGAATGCAGTGGGCATGATCAGATTTATCAAGGAAAAAGGTTGGTCTCCAGAATCTGAGACAAGTTGTGAGTCGGGCCTTCCAGGGTCTAAGGCCAGTCTCAGGAATGCAATCACAAGTTGTGGGTAGGGACAGCCTGTAAAGGTTCTAACATACTAGATAGAATAATTTAGATGGATGACTATGGAATTCATGATATAGTGGGTGGAACTGGACTAAGAAATTCCTCTCAGAATCTGGAATGATAAGAGCATGAGCAGGCCTGTGCTGAAGACTAGAAAGATTTTGTTTTTTAATCCATTTTAATCAGCCTGTGTCTTTTAACAGGGAATTTAGGCCATTGGTGTTTAAAGTCATTACTAAAAGGAGTATATTGGCTACTATCCTTTTAGTTTCTGCTTGCATTCTTCATCCAGTTTTCTCTTTCCATAATTTTACCTTCATTTATTTTCTTTCTGTTGTCTCTTAGGTATAGTTGTTCCTTTCTTCAGTCCTTTGTAATGCCTGGAATAGTCTCTTTAGCACTGGGTTTTTAGACATGAATTTTTCAGCATAGTCAGCTCCTTGAGGAATTTACTTTCCTCTTCCAATTTGAATTGATAGTCTTGGTGGGTAATAGGTTATGGGTTGACATCTATTATCATTTAGAATTTGGAATACTTTGATTCAGGCTTTTCTGGTTTTCATAGCAATGAATAGTCACCAGTACTTCTCAGTACTTTCATACTTCTCATACTTTCCTCATATGAGACTTGTTTTTGTCTTGATGTTCTCAGTATTCTCTCTTTGTTATGTTCACTAAGTGATTTTACCATGTTATGCTGTGAGGAGCTTCCTTTCTGTTCATGTCTAATTGGTGTTTTTGGTGCTTGTTCACATGTATGATTATGTCTTTCCTTAATTTAGAGATATTGTCTTCTACAATTCCAATGCATAGGCCTGTCCTCTGACAGGAAGACCATGGATAAATGGCCTCTTCCCCAGCTTGATTGCACCCATTTACCTTGGATCATCACAGCTAATCTTGATAACTTTTATTCTCAACAAGAAAGAAGGGGCAGGGAATATCAGCCACCCCTCCAATGAACCAGTCATCCATCTCTGCTTGCACTAGAGATATAAACTGAAGAAGGCAAGGGGAGGCTCTCTTTGCCATTTTCTGTTGCTGTTAGGAAGTCATGATTCATGCCTAAATAGCATGTAGTCTGAGGAAGGGAGCACCTGTGCCTCTATAAATAAATTCTCACTCATTCCTCTGTAAGTAAACCCAATAAACTTACCGATTTCCCAAACTTAATTTAAATACATTCCCGGTTTGTCATAGAGATGAAAGGAGGAAAGGGTTGGCCATATTTGTTCCTTCCAGAAGGAATTTTAGCTATAAATTCTGTTGAATATTAGGTCAGTGCTATTTACCTAGGATTCTTCTCCTGTACCTATGATGTATAAATTTGATCTTCTCATTTTAATCATAATGCACAAATTCCTTACTAATATTTTTATTCTTTCCTTTTTAAATGTGTCCTTTAAGTTCTTTCTTTTAGTTTTTAATATTTTGAAAAAATAGCAAATTCACTATCTAGTGAGAATTTTGCCTTTGAGGGAAACTAAGCAATGTCTAAACCTCATGAGGTTCCAGTGATAAACCCAAATTTGATTCTACCTAAGTTTGCCCTGGGGAACCAATGAGCTGTGTGTGTGTGTGTGTGTGTGTGTGTGTGGGTGTGGGTGTGTGTGTGTTGGCTTACAGGTAACTTGAAAGTAGAATGTAGTCACGCACAAAAATCTTCACTCAGCAAGGAAAATAGCTTCCCCATAGCCTCATAAATGTACCTCCCTCTTCTTAGCCTTTCTGAGGCTATATACTCTAGGTACTGCACCAGACCACCAAGCCACATGCAATTATGGCATTATTTCATATAAATATATATGGTGGGTACCTGAATATTAACTGAGAGTCCCATGAGCCTCTGTAATCCTCCGACTTCTATCAGAGATCAACAGTCATCAAGTTCTGCTGTGACGATCTTTGGTTAGCAGTAACAATTGGTCTTATGAAGATGGAAGTGTTTTTTTTCAATTTTCAGGATAGTTTGTACCATTTTATTAAAAGAAAGTTAGATACAAATTAAATGCATAGGATAATGTATTAAGTTAATGTTATCTGTGCTCATATTACTAAATAGGCTTTGTAAGTTCCCTGATAAATCTTATAGAAAACACAAACTTTTCTTTCTTTCTTGGATTTTTTTTGTTTTTGTTTGTTTGGATTTGTTGGCATTACACAGCCAAGAAAGTTACAACTAGGCTACCACGCTTTTGGTTTTGAGTGAGTAGCAGATTAAAAGAAGCACTAACAAAACATCCTTAAATCTTTGTCTAGTAGAAATCAACCAAGGATGTCTTGTTAAACTATTATACTAAAGTTGAGTGATTTTTTAGCAGAGTCCTATCTTGTCCATTTAGCAATCTATTATCTGAGATAAATATTTCAGATTATATATATATATATATATATATATATATATATTAGCTTCTCTATTACACTGACAAAACAATATAATCAATAGCAACTTGTAGAGAAAAGGGATTATTTGGCTTACAAGCATAGTCCATTCTCAAGGGATGCCAATACTGAAACTCAGGACAGGAACACAGAGCACAGAACATGCAGGAATGTTGCTTAATGACTTGCTTATTTTCTCCATGCTCAACCTGCCTTCTTATACAATACATATTACCTGCCCAGGGATGGCATAATTCACAGTGGGCTGGGCCCTCCCACATCACTCAACAGTTGAGAAAATTAATTACCCACAAATATAACCACAGGCCAATGGAGGGAATTCCTCAATGGAGATTCCTTCTACTTAAGTGTGTCAAATTAATAACTAAAGCTATCCTGAACAAATGACTTCAGAAGAATTACCCCTCACACACATATATATGTCAGTAGCTACTGTTAAAATAGATTATCCCTTAGCTTTCCTTAAAGACACAGTTCCTTCAATTTTAGGCAGTTTTGTTGTTCTCCTTTCTCCCTGGCATTGAGTGAAGGGGCCAGCCCAATTCAAATTAACATGTTTTAGAATTCACCTTAAGACAAGCCACTTTGGGTCTGAGATGGAGGGGCCCAATCCCATTTCCAGAACAAGCTTTTCTGTGAGTTTGAACAGCATATGACAATTTACCAATAGAATGTACACATGAAACACATTGACTCCTTTACTATATGCAAGACAACATGCCGGTTGTTGAGTCCAGTGATTCTAGCCTGAACCCAAAGTATCTGTCCTCTTTATAATCTATATATATTTGTCCAAATTAGTCATACAAATTGGGAGCCAGGATTGAAAAGATACAGAAACACATTTAAAAGGGGCAGGGAGTAGATAGAGAACAGCTGATTCTGAAGAATAACACTTTGATAACTCAAGATTGTACAAGGTTATGTGGAAAGTAAAGCCAGGACCTATGATCAGGGAGGATCAAATCAATAGAAGTATCTGCCCTTGACTATGCCTAACTAAATTTTTCACTGCCAAGACATGAGGTGTGAAAATGCTAGGAAACCTCATTCACAAGCAGTTAAAGTGTGCCTGAAAGTTAAAAACTTAACACTGTCCTTCTTATATAGAGATCAAGTTATAGGATATTAATATTTTATACAATACTTTTCTCTATATACATTTACCCTGCAGTCTAACTTTTGTTCAGACTTCAGTATAGAAAATCATTGACACTTTTCTTCTTTAATGTCTTGCTTAAACTGATACAGGCCAGGAGTGCTTTTTTATCCTCTTCTAAGACAAAAATATATCAGATTATTTTCTAAAAATTCTTTGTTTTTCTGTCTAGAGTGTTTTCTAGAATTTTTCCCTCATACATCTCTTCTTCCATTGTGAATAATCATAAGAAAAAGAGAGACTTAAGAAACTAGTCGCCCTTACTTGTAGACACCTGAGTTTCCTTATTGCGTCCTTATTCATTAGTGATTATAAAGAGATTCTCAGATTATTTTCTCTTCTAATATGACTGTTGATGATGAGTGTCCAATGGCCTTGATTACTTCTTTCTCCATTTTACCTGGTTAATATTAGCTCACGTGTATAGGGACTACCATCAAAAACAAAGTAAGTAAAGTGTGTGGGCACATGTCTTTAATCACAGAGGCAGACACAGATGACTCTTTATGAGACCAAGTTCAGCCTGGTCTGCATAGTGAGTTCCAGATTATCTGGGGCTATAAGGAGAGGCTATTGAAACAAACAAACAATCAAAACTGTCTGGAGTAAATTTATGTAATAGGAAACTCACCCAAATTTGCAACATTCCCTTATTGCCTCTAGCCTTTATAATTATTGGTCCATATTACATTTACTTATCTACATTAAGTAAATACTATAAGCACACACACACACACACACATTGAGGAAATTTTCAGAGGACTGTTTAGATTAAGAGATCTTCTTTGTAATTTACCATGTGCAAGATGGATTTTAAGTCTTGTGGATAAAAATAATACTAAACACAGAAACAACACCAAATAACATTTAAAATAACTTAGAAAGTAATTGTATCAACCTATTCTTTTTCTTTAACCTATGTATATTATTATACCTAAAAAAGTGAAAGAGAAAGCAAGAGTAGTCCATCAGGCAAAAACTAAAGCAAATAAATATGGAGCAAAGAATTCTTTTGAAGAAAAGGGCATTCTATTTCAGTTACAGAAAGAAAAAGGCCAGGAGACATTAGACAGGCATTAATAATGAATTTATTAATTATGTACTTATTAATTAATAATGCAGATATGTCATGCAAAACAGTGTAAAAAAGAAGCCTATCATAGAGCTCTGGTACTGATATGGGAAATTCATCAAAATTGTCATCTGGCAATAGAGCTCATGTTGGAACGTCCTCCAGTGTTGTCATTTCCATTATATCATTAGGCATCCAGAAAAGTGAAAATAAAAATGTTTCTTTTTTAATCAGAAGATGTTTGAATGTGTGTCAAGTTTGGAATTCCCTGTGGTACAGTCAATTCTTGGGATGAAATGATTCCCGGTATCCCAAGACTTGGTGGTACTTGCAAGTTTTATGGGTTCCGCTATTTGGATTTATGCTTTGTAATTGCTGCAGTAACCTGCAGGAAGTTACATGGTTGCTTCCATCTTAATAATGTCATAAGCCATGTTAACAAAGTCACATAGCTATGTATTTGTAATAAGTTCAATTCCATGATAAAATGAGATCAAACCCTCCTCCACAGCATGAGTACCTGTAGGATCCATGGATCTCAATATCACAGATTATATGTGAACAGTCTACTTTCTTTCTAAAAGCTAGCACATGAATTAGGTTAACATGGAAACAACAGGAGAAATTACCATGTGGTGTGTAGGCCCTAAATAGCACAGGAAAGAAATAGGAAGGAAATCCAATATCTCACACCAGGAAGGGAAATCCATGTGTAACTGTTGAAGTCTCTGGAATATCAGTGTGGTGTTGTTCCCAAACAGCTTCTAGAGATGGAGATAGAAAAGAAATTTATCTAATATTTTGCTTTTTCATTGAAACTTTAGTGGATTGTCTTTCAGAGTTGCAGAAAGGAAAGGAGGACAGGGAATTTGTCACTTCAAAAGAAACCTAAAATCCATGTGCTTATCATATGTCCCCAAAGAATGTGGCCTAGCAAATTGTCTCAGGAATTGTGCTCTCCCAGTCACTTTTCTAAGAAATGAGTCTCCTTCCTTTTGTGGCCATACTGATGTAGGCAATGTACCTTCTCAACCGTCCAAAGTTGGGTCCTTGATCTGCAGAGTAGAGATTTTCCTCATTCCAAGCATTCATTTTTCACCGTGAGTATGTACAACTACAACTACGACATTTGTGATTTAGACCTAAGGTTAACGTTCACAAGTCCTTAGTAGAAGTACTAAATTCCATCAACATTACCAAGCAGTTTAATTTGATTAAAGATTGTTTGAGACTACAGAGATGACTCAGCAATTAAGGGACTGGCTGCTCTTGCAGAGATCCCAGGTTTGACTCCCCTCTACTCACATGGTGGCCACACCCAGTACCAGGGGAATGTGATGCCCTATTTGGACCTCTGCAGTCATTCCATGCCATGGGTACATTTACATATATGCAGGGAATACACTCATATACATAAAATAAAATAAAAATAATAAAATGTTTGCAAAGTTTCCATAGTTTTCATCACCTTGTTAATCATCCCATTTATTTTATTTAAACAGGAGAAATGAAAAAATGGAAATGAAGACACAGGATCTCTATTGTAAATTTAAGAGTATGACTACTAAGATAAAAGTATAAAATTCTATATCATGTGGGGTAAAATTCATGAGGTTTCTCCAGAGCCAGCAATCAATAATTAAATCCAAAAGTCATAAATTTCAGCCTCTGGAACTGGTGCAAGTAGGATAGTTCAGTAATAATTAGGGAAACGCAAATTAAAATCACTTTAAAGATTTTATCTTATGCCAATGAGAATGACTAAAATCAACAGAACAAATGAAACAAAATGCTGGAGGGGATGTGGAGAAAGGGAATGCTCATTCACTGCTTGTGGGATTGTGAAATGGTATAACCACTATGAAAGCAGTATGGAGCACTCTTAAAAACTAAAACTATATCTATTGTATGATCTCTTTTTAGATACTCCTTGGTATATAACCTAAGGACTCACGCTACTGCAGATATACTTTATAATTGTGCATCTGTGTTAGATGGTCCTCTTTTCACTATAGCTAAGAAATGGAAACAACCTAAATGTCCCTCAAATGATAAATGAATAATTAAATGTGGCACATTTACAAAATGGAGTTCTACTCAGTGGTAAACAAAGATAGAAATTATGAAATTTGAAGATAAATGTACAGAACAAGAAATTGTTATACTAGGTAAAGTTTTAAACACAGACTCAGGAATAAACCCAACATATGTTCTATTTCACTTGTGCATCATAGAACTAATTCCTTATAGATTAGTATATATTATGACGTAACCTAGAAAAATTGAAAGAAATCACGCATGTAAATGCACAGAAGGAACTCAAGAGAGGGATAGTACTAGACAGATGTTATCAAATGTAAAATGGGAAAAGTTGGGGTATTTAACTGACAAAGATAAGACAGAGTTATACAAGGAATCATGAGTGGAAAGGGAAGGATGGAGCTCCAGAGAAGGTGGTAACAGGAAACAGATATTTCAAGGACTAAATGGAGAAAAGGAAGGTATTTTAACTGGGGAGGAAAGGCAGACAGTTGTATAGGGAGAGAGGGAAAGGTAATGCTTATGTAGTATGAAAGCACATAAGGAAATGCATTTGTATAATGGTTCACATATATAACTGAAGGCTGTAGAACAAGAGACACAGTACCCAACAGAAGAAGAATCCCTTCTAGTCATTAGTCAGGGTAGTCCAAGAGATTCCCAAAATTATACTGGTTGTGACTACAGCCCTTGATTTCTTCCCAGAAGCCCAAAGTAACACCCTATTGAAGAAGATAGGGCATACTTTGTACTATACATAGGACTTGAAGGAATAGAGCTGGAACTGGCAAGGAACCCTCCTCTCTGAAGACTAGCTCTCATATTTTCAGAGAATACTATGCAAACCACTAAGGGTGAAAATCAATCAGTGGTTCAACACCAGCTTTAAAGCCTAATAACCAGAACAATGGTGAACACAGCAAATTATCTCTATTGGTACAGTAGGAAATATCCCCATTGTCTTGGCAATGATTAACAGCTAAATAATTGGACTTAAAAATGACTCAATGGGTGGGAACTCATGTGAGATAATAACATAGCTAACATGTAAACATACCTAAACACACATAGCAGGAGAAATCATAAATCCTACAGAAAATGCTACATATGTCATATCCCTAGACAAATGTAATTTCTTACTGTATGCTAAATAATTTTCCCTATATTTACAGAAAATTATACCTTCTACCACTCATCAAGAAGATTGTTTTGCAATAGATGGAGACTGTAGGAGACTTCTACAACATGTGAAACCCAGACAATAACAAGGACGTGTGCAGTCCTAAGTCACACCTCTACAATGGAATGCCTACACCTATGGATGAGAGAACATAATGGAAGAGGGGGTAGAGACAATACTAATGCATCTCTCAAGCCTCATCCGTGAAGCTCCTCATACTACACAAGGTGATAAATACAAGGTGACAACTAGATAAAATTGTAGAGAATAAGAGATGCTAGAATATGTATCTCTGGATAAGAGTCGTACATTAAAACTGCCACTTGGGGTTCAGAGTTTAATTGCAGAGAGGGGGAAAGAAAAACTGTAAGAGCCTGGGGTAGTAGAAGACTATAAGGAAACAGTTTTTTTAGACTTCTAGGAAACTTGCTTATATTAACTACAACTGTGATGACAACATGCACAGAATCCACACAGATTCACCCCTGACAAAATTGCAATGTAGAAATTGGAAAACGGTCAGCATACCCTACGGTTAATGTAAGATCTATTTGGAGGTGATTCCTAGTGGGTGAGGTAAAGTTGATTTTCTTTACACAAGTGATACTACGTTGTCTAACCAAGTTCTCACTGAGGTAAGGCGGATACACAAACTTAATAGGCCTTAACCTATTAAAGAATACATGAAATTAATTGGGTTTCTATGGAGTGGTGCAGATAGGGAAAAGAATTTAAATATAACAGAAATGTTTTCTATGAATGCACAAAATTTTGATAAGTTGTATGTATTGATTAAAAACTATGTGATGAAAAGCCAAAAAGATGAAAAATGGGATAGTAAGAAAAGATTTCTCCAACTAAGTTCCATTTGAGAAGAATCTTAGAGTGAGTGAACAACAAAGACAAAGAAAGATTATGCAGGCAGGATAACAAACAGCAAGCTGTAGGGCACCCTTAGTTTAGAGCACATGCCTACATTATGGAAGATGCAGAATCTAAAAGATGCTCTGTCTATATGAGAGTAGAAGTTGTTAGTCTAAACAGTTTTGGTGCATGTTTTCATCATTTTTTGTGGGTAGAAATTGGGCATTCTAACCAGAACTGGATTCATTCACTGAAAGATGTTAAGTAGGAAAAAGAGCAATGGCTGAAATTAAAGGAACCAGCCTATCCTCATTGTAGGGGTGACAAACTCCCCATTATTTTGGATAATACTGATTGTACATTATATACAGCTGTGAAAATATTCTAATGAAATGCATCATTTTGTGTAATATATGCAAAAATATTTACTTAAGTAAAAAAGAAAAACAAAATTGAAGATCATGATCCAAATTTTCAAGAATCTTTCAGTTCATTCAAGATACCAAACATAAGAATCTAAGAGGTAGAGAAAAGGAGGAGCTGAGGTAAAGTCTGAAGGCAAAAAAAAGAGATATTTAGTGAAATTGAACACAGAATTTCTTCACCCAGAGAAAGAAATGAGAAAGCAAACTAATGTGCATTTAAGATTTCAAAACACAAATGGCCAGATAACTTTTTAATGATATTTCATGATAAGATATCAAAAATACAAAGTAAACCAGTAATACTGTATTAGTTACATTCCTGTGAAGAGTTTATTTGACCTACAGTTCCAGATTCCAGGTGGATTAGTGTTTATCATGGTTGTCCATATATATATTAGAGTCAACTAAGATTTTGATTTCCTCAAACTTGTCAGTCCAGTGAAGGACTTTCCTGAATAGAAGGCCAAATTTAGTGAACCCCAGTGGTTTTGCTCAGACCTGTGGGCTTTTGGGATGACCCTTGATTCATTCTAGAAGAGATGCAGTGGAAGCAGCCTTTGAACAGAATAAAGAAGGAAAGACCTTAAGAATCATTGTAGCCCCAAAGCATTAACAACTCAGGGGTTTTTTTTCACTTAAATACCACCCCGACAAATGAACTAATGGAAAGTGTGAGGATAACTAGGAAAGCTTCTGGAATGGGAAGGAGTAGATAGGAAGAATAATATTTCCAGCAAATATTGTGAGAAATCAGTAAGGACCTGGGGTTTCTCAGAAAACAGGTTATTGTCCAAATTCATGCTCATTCTGGAATTGCAATTGGGATCTGAGGAGGGAATGAAATGAGAAAGGAAAGGGTGGGATGCCTGTCAAACCCAGGACCTTGGATCTTAGGTACTAAATTCCCATAGTCATTGACTGGAGCCAGGAGCAGTAGGGACAAAGAGATCCTCATATCTTGGAGGGTGGGGATAGAGAAGCCAAGTACAACATGCATAGAGGTGGAAGACAGACAGCAAGGCTTTAATTTGAAAGAAAGATGTGTGTTGGTCATTTTCTTAAGGCTTTAATTTGAAAGAAAGATGTGTGTTGGTCATTTTCTTAAGCTACCTGGAAGCAGAAACAGAGCAGCCCTTGTCACCGCTATAGCTACAGGTCCTGCATGTCTTCCTTTGGGCGTCCTGACCTGAATGGGACTGAGAAAAGAAGGATGATGGGGAAGAGGGCTGAATTTTGTCAAGATTCTTGCAGATATTCAAATAATCTTGAATAAGTAATACAACATTAAATAACTGGTACTAAAAGAGACAACCCTGGATCATCATTCACAGATCATTTGGGGAAGGTTGGGAACACTGATCTTCCTGTTATAGGCAGTGGCAGGAAGACTGCTCACCTGGACAAAGATTTGGGGCAGCTGTATTTGCATTCAGGATACACTGCTAGTACACACAGGAGTCCATATAGTGTCAAAGCTTCAGAGCAACCTTCATTAAGTCATGACCCAGGCTCGAACCTAAGGAACAAGTGCCTAGGAAACAAAGATGCAGTGGAATCAGCCTTTGAAAAACTACATAATAAAGAAGGAAGAACCTTGAGAATTCCCAAAGCATTAGCAATTATTCAGGCTTGTTTTTTCACTTTAATACTCCCCCTGCCACCCAACACCAAATGTACTTATGGGAAATGTGAGGATAACTGGGAAAGCTTCTGGAATGGGAGGGAGTCAACAAGAAGGATAATATTTCTAGCAGGATGATAAAGTGAGAAAGTCTGTGACAAAGAATAGATTAAATAATCAGTCCCCAAGATCAGAAGATGATAGGGGTACAGGAAGTCAGGAATAGCACTGTTCTGTGCCCCGCCTTGCAGTAAAAAGATTTATTTACAGTCGTTTTCTTCTCAAATGATTTCAAAGATCACTAACATCTTACATGACTTATGTAACAATGAGATGGGAGAAGATATGCAATAGGCATTATGATGGATACTTCACAGAAGCTTTAACAGTTGCACATCTATTTTAGAAAGGCTCAAATTACTTGAAATAATTCTTACACACTGTCATAAAATTGTGAGTTCAAATGCTGCTGTGACAATATAAACAACTTCCTGAAATCATTGACCTCTTCTAATCTTGCCTTTAATTTAGTTCATGACTATAGAAAAGCCTAACTATACTTCAGGGTCTTCCTTGTGACTAGGATGACATAGGATCCTGAGCAATGCATCATTCATTACTTTGGGACATGTCTTTTTACTAGGACAGTCTCTATCATCGTGTACAGTGTCCCACTTCTCACAAAAGTCAGTTAAATTTCCGAGTGCCCTTGAATTCTTACTTTTGATATCACAACCCTTTGAGGTCTCATCACAAAGGGTAACGATTTCTTCTTGAAATATGTTGCGAGAGTTTTTGAGGAGAAATTTTCCAAAAGAAATCTATAACACAAAAGGCAAACAGGATTGGATTTTCTTTGTCAGTTTACATTATTATAAATCATATGCCAATGCCAGCTGTAGTACACACTTTTAATCCCAGCACTCAGGAGGCAAAGGCAGGCATCTCTGTGAGATGCTAGCCAGCTTGGCCCATGGGTTCTAGGAAATTTGGGGCTCTGTCTAAAACAAAAAAAGCAAAACAAGAAATCATATCTAATATATGTCCTAGAAAATGTGAAATTCAGAGTTCTGAATTTGGTTATTATAAAACATATGAATCAGTTTTGTCTTAGGGACAACTATGGTATCTACAAAAATATTTAGAGCATATATCTGGACATACAATCAATAAAATGTCATACAGCACTTAGAAAATTTTCAGTGTTCATCCTATGATGGTTAATTGTCATTGCCCACTTGACTAAGCTTGGATTCACTAGCACATCTGCCTCTAGCAGTACCCCTGAGGGTATTTAACTTAACAGAAGAGAACTCAACCTGAGTGTCTTATAAATGAATGTCAGCAATTGAGACGAAAGGAAAACCTGAGAAACCCTCTGAACCCCAACATTGATTCCTAACTGCCTTTTGAATGAAAATACATTGCTGTTATTTGTGATCACTTTTTGGACCAAAGATTTTAGCTTCTTGGAGTCTTATTCAAAAAAGTGAAAAGAGGTGAACTGGGGTACTGGCCTTTTCATTTAATTCCAGGAATACTTTGACCTATTCATCATTCAGGACTATGTTCTGTAGTCTCCAGGAGTCCTTGAAGTTACTAGGGCTTCTTCCAGTCTTGATTTTAAGCTTCATTATAATTGTGCTCCGACAGAATGTATGGAATTATTTCAATATTTTTGTATTTCTTGAGGAGTTTTTCATGCCCCCGTATGTGGTTTATTTTGGAGAAAGTTCCACAGTTGAACAGGATGTGTATTCTTTGGTGCTTGGATGGAATATTCAGTAGATGCCTGTCAGGTTCATTTGATGTATGGTATTGTTTAATTTAGATGTCTCTCTGTTTATTCTTCATCTGATGGACCTATTTAATGGAGACAGTGGAATACTGTAGTCCCATACTATTAGTGAGTTGAGATTAAACTGTGTCTTAAAGTCCTGTACTATTGTTTTTATGAAGTTGGGTGTACCAGAGTTTCGTATATATACGTTCATGATTGTAGTAATCTTCGTGGTTTTGTTTTGATCATAATGAAGTGTTCCTTGTTATCTCCTGATTAGTTTTAGTTTGAAGTTCACTTTGTCAAATATTAGATTGGCAACTCCTGCTTGTTTCTTTGTTCCATTTGCCTGGAATATTTTTTTTTTCTATCCCTTCAACTTAAAGTGGTGTCTATTCTTGAAGGTGTGTTTGGTTCTTTGCAGAAAACAAAAGGATGGATTTTTGTTTCTTCATCCATTCAACTAGGCTGTGTATTTTGACTGAGGAGGTAAGTCCATTAACATTTAATATTATCATTGAAAGATGTGTATTGATTCCCATCAATTTAAATTCTTTTTGCATCCTTAGTCTAACTTTGTTGGACCCCACTTATACCTTCATTTAGTTTCTTTCTGTTGCCCCTTGGTATCCTTTCTTTAGTTCTTTGTACTGCTTCGAATATTCTCTGAACAGCTATTTTTCTGAACATGAATTCTTTCAGCCTATTCATGTTGTGGAAGATTTTTCTTTCTTTTTCCATTTTAACAGACATTTTTTGCTGGGTAAAGTATTCTACACTGGCATCTGTGTTTATTTAGTATGGGGAATACTTTGATCCACATGCTTCTGGCTCTCATAGTTTGCATTGAAAAACCATTTGTAATTGTAATGGGTTTTCCTTTATACATGACTAGATGTTTTTCTTTTCCAGCTTTCAAAATTCTCCCTTTGTTCTGTATACTTTGAGTTTTTACTGTGATATGCTGTGGGGAGTTTTTGTTCTGATCCTCTCTATTTGGTGTTCTATGTGCTTGATGTATTTGCATGGGACAATTTTCCTTAGTTTTGGGAATTTTATCTCCAATCTGCTTGAAAATCTTGTCAGTTATCCTTAGAGTTTTCTTCTTCCACTATGCCTATTATTTATAAGTTTGGCCTTTTCATTTTCCCACATTTCCTGAATATTACATTTCTGTTTATTTGTAAAATTTTTATAATCTTTGCTTGAGTGAGCCAGTTCTTCACCTTTATCATCCAGTCTTAGTTTTCTGTTTCCCATTTCATTCCAAAGCACCAAATTTCCACCAAAGCACCAAAGAATACATCTCCTATTTCTATTCAGCAGCCCAGGGACATTTCTATAAAATTAATCACATAATGGGACACAAAACATTGACAAATACAAAAGAATTGAAGTAATTCCATACATTCTTGTGTAGGATGATTCAGGCCAGGCAGGCTCCCGGCCAGTTTGTCTAAAGTGGCTAGAACTGGTATCAAGTATGCATGAACAGTGAACCCTTCCTGGGACCTAACCTGGGGCAGCTCTCAGGCCCTAGCAGCCATCCAGGACCAGTGGGAGTAACATACGTCACACCATTAGAAGCGCCCAGGACCTAACAGAATGAAGCACATCAGATGACCAGATAAAGACCTCCCCTAAGCCTGGCAAAAGCATAAAGAGTCTATTCCCTTCTTTAAAAAACAGGAGATTGTGGTTCCACGTTTTCCCAGGGTCTGTGTCGTTGACGCTGCACCTTCTGGTCTCCTCCCCTCAGGGACCCGCTAATGCCCCCAACATATGGCGCCCAACATGGGATTATCCGCACCTGGCCACTGGCGATTTTTGTGCTTCTTGCCTTCATTTTTTGGTTTTTCATTTTTGCCTGTTGCTGCTGCTGTTGCTTGCATTGTGCCTAATTCTGCTGGCAGGTCGGACTCTCTTTTTCACTCTCAGTGCTGTTCTGCACTCCCTTTTCGGTGACTTCAGTTTGGACGTCCCTTGTTAGGTGAGTTTCAGCCCGCTTCGGTGGTGCACCCACTTTCTCTTTCATATTTGTCTACGTGTTTCTTTGTTGTTCTGTTTGGAATAGGGAGGTACGTCTTTTTGGCTCAGGCTCACCCAGCATTTCACGTAAGGGCTGACCCCCCAGAAATGAAGCCACTGTTTGATGCCCAACAGTCGAATCTCCGTCAGAGACTCCGTGTGGGCACACGGATGTTGCCTAATGAACCACGGAAGTCCCCCACTAATCACAAGACACTCAGTCGGACACACTTCCTCCTTTTGTCTGCTCTGCTCCCTCTGCATATCTCAGTGGTCCCAATTGGCCCCTATTTTAGGGCTTTTTATTTGCCTATCTATTATCCTTCCCTTGGGTCTCTGCCTTTTTGACCTTCTCATTCTCACACTTTGCCTTTACTCTGCAGTAGGGACCTTAAGGTTAAATCTGGTGAGTTGGAAAGGTTTTGGAATTAGGTAGTGAACTTTTCCTGCCTGGAATCACACCTCCCAGGGATGCTCGATTAATAAAAACAAAATGAGGATATGAAGGGCATGGTGCAGTGAGGGCCCTGGCAAGGTTATCTGCTATGAGGATTAAGGGAGTGGTCCCTGCACTGGAGGCAGCCTTTTTAACTCCACTTCTTCGTAATCTTCTACCATGGGTAATCTCCCTAGTCACTGTAGGCTCATACTGGGGCCCTTAAGGCTTTACTCTGCAGTAGAGATCTTAAAGTTAAATCTCATGAGTTGGAAAGGTTTTGGAATGAGGCAGTGGCTTTGGCCCCCTGGATCTCCCCAGAGAACATGTGGGAGCCTGATCTCTGGATGCGGGTATTGTTCTTGGCTAGAAAATGAGAAGTGGCCTCAGGTGTGTCCCCAGTTATCCTTTGCCCCCATTCTTCTGGCTGTAATTGCCAGTCTCAAATCGTCCTCCCCTGAGGAAGTCATACCTGCCCATAATAAGCACTGCCAAGAGTAATGTAATACTGCCCTCTCTATCACTTCAGCTCCCCATCTCCTGGACCACACACAGTCAGATACTGGGGAGCCTTCTTACAAGATGGACCCCCTTACTCACATTGAGCCCACTCCCACCCCACCCGAGAATCCTACATCCCCACGTATTTACCCCTGGAATGAACTCCCACGTGGTTCAGCTCCTATTGATACCATCAGTCCTGCCATGCGCCTCCTCAGGGATTGCTCCCAACAACTCCTTTATCCTCTCCGGGCTTTACCCATTAATGTAGGCCCTACTGCGAAGGCTCATGCCTGGATTCCCACTCCACTTGCAGAACTCTCACTCATCCACAAGGCAGCCAATGAGTCTTGTCCCTATTCTCCCTATTTCGAGAAGATATTGAGGCAGTGGTCTATGCAGCTCCAGACCCACTACGACTGGTATAACCTTCTGAATGCCATTTGAAGCCATCTGCCTTCCTTAACTGGTGTTCTCCCTATGATGATCAGGCCAAAACCCAAGCAAGACTTAACTTGCAATGTGGGATTAATATCACTCTTGATATGCTCACAGGCAGCGGACAACTTATTGACTCTGTCTCCCAGGCCACTTTGGGGCAACATGCTTATTTTCAGAATGTTTCTGGTCTGGCCTTTAAAGCTCTTAAAGACTGAACTCCGCGAGACTTCATGGCTCACTTTCGAAATCTCATACAGCAGTCTGGGGAATCCTTCAGACTTCTGGCACGGGTCACAGAAGCAGTGGAGAGGCAGTTCCTGGCCCTACAAAAGAGCTCCTCATTAAGCAAGCAACTTCGGAGGGCCTCAATGCCCCTACACATAATGTTGTGGCTGTGGTCCAGAACGATGATATTCATAAATGGGTTCTCACTACACGAGATCTTGACCCAAACTCTGGACCTATTGCCGCGCTTACTGCATCCCTTAATGTCCTTCTCGCAGACAGGCAGTTGCATGCTTCTCAACAGCCTCCCATAGACAGAACTTGTTGGTCTTGTGGGAAGCCTAGACATCTACAGCATGACTGTCCCAGAGCCAAGCCAAAGACCAGATGTTCAAAACACAACGTTGGGCCAAAGACTGCTATTCCCCATCAGAAAGTGCTCCTTTAAATGGAAGGCTGGGCACTCCCCAGCTCCACAAGTAAGAGGCGTCCCCAAACCATCACAGATTTTTTGGACCCTGCCTATATTTCCTCAATCCCCTATAATGACCATATTCTTGGATATTCAAGTTTGTTGATCCTGGGGCAGATTAAATGAAACGGAGGCACTCCGTTTTCCTCACTGGAAATTTAAGCCCAGCCCCCCTATTATCGGAGTGGGGAGCTATCATGACTCACGTATTACCCTCAGTCCAGTTCAATGGAAAGACCTAGATGGCAATAAAGTCCATTAATCCTATCATGGCCAATGTACCCCACAATCTCTGGGACAGAGATATTTTGAAGGAAATGGGAGCTGTTATTACTACTGATGATAGGGCCTTTTATGATGAAGTTTTGGTGCACAATAATATCAGACTGTCCAGTCATAAGGAAAAGGACACCATTCACCCCAAATTCTAAAAGCCACTGTCCACCTTCCTAGGGTTGTCGTTAAGGCATTAATTGGCTATCTAATCATGATGTCTGGGTGGAACAATGCCCTATTCTAGAGCCCAAGTTAACCATGTTGAAACAATTAGTGAATGAGCAACTTTCCTTGGGCCATTTAGAGCCCTCTACTAGTAGACATAGTACCCCTATCTTTGTTATCCAGAAGAAATCCAGAAAGTACTGGCTCCTCCAGGATTTGAGAGCTGTTAATGAAAAAATGGGAAAAAATGGGGTCTGTTCAACCAGGTTTACCACACCCTACTGCTGTACCCTTACACTTTCATATAATTCAATCCATATCCTTCAACAACAACTGGACCTCCTTGCCAAGAAAACCCACATACTTAGATGATGCTCCTGGCATGCAACCCCAATTTAAATTCTTCTGCCTCACTCCATACCAAGTAAATGATGCATCCCAATAAAGGGCTACACTTGCTCAATATACTACAGGCCACTGGTCAGACCAATTTCTAAATTATTCCGTCCTTCTCAATCAACAAGTATCCCATCTAAATATGACTACGGTTGACCTAATCAAATTTGATAACTCCTTTCTTTCCAAAACCTGGAATAATATAAAAAGCCTATTTGACCTGTCCTGGATTATGATATATGTGATGCTGGGCAGCATATTCTTTGCCATACTAATTCTATTCAAGAGCTTATTATAGCATTGGTCCCAACAATGCACTATCAACAAGGCGACACTTCAATTGCTGATGGCTCTCCAACAGCCTGAGCATGGCCACCCCAAGGAAATGATATGTGAATGGCTTATGGAAATACAACATACTACCATCTAACATCCTACCACCCAGACGAATGTACTGGGGTAAGACCCTTGTAAGGCCTTGTAAGGCTTCCTCTAGCCTGGGCAACCTAAGATAGGATACAAATGCCAAGATACTAATACCAATATTTGTATGCTTGAGAAACCAACCTAAGACAGGCACAGTCCCAAATGTTGGGCTTCCCCGAGGTGGAGCAACCCACTAACACTTGTCCAAAAAATATAAAAAAAAGGGTGGATATGTAGAATGATTCAGGGCAGGCCAGGCAGACTCCCAGCCTGCTGACATAAACTGACTAGGACCAGTATTAAGTATACATGTGCAGTGAACATTTCCTGGGACCTAACCTGGGGCAGCTCTCAGACCTTAGCAGCCATCCAGGACCAATGGGAGTGATGAACTTCAGATCATCAGAGGCGTTCAAGACCTACCAGAATGAAGCATGTTAGATGATCAGATAAAGACCTCCCCTAGGCCTGGCAAAAGTATGAGTCTATTCCCTTCTTAAAATAAAGGAGATTGTTGGTTCCACTTTCTCCCAGGGTCTGTGTCATTGACTCTGTCCCTCCTTACCCCCTCCCCTGATGGATCTGCCAATGCCCATCAACATTCTTACAAGACCACAATGTACTAAATCTTAAAATCAACCTGAAACTATCTACTAGGTACATAAACTTATGGGGGAACACACACACACACACACACACACACACACACACACACACACGAATGATGAATGGGTCAAAGAAGAACTTAAGAGAGAAATAAAAGTATTTGGTGAGGTAAATTAACAGGATAATAGAATGCCACTGGGACACCTTAAAAGCAGTCCTAAGAAGGAAGTTTATAGTGTTAAGTCCTTACATTAAAAAAATAATCAGAAAGAGCACAAGTAAATGACAACATTGCAACTCAAGACTCTGTAACAGCAAGAACAAATAATATCCAAATCCAGCAGATGAGATGAAATAACAAAAATCAAAGCAGAAATTAATGAAATAGAAACAAAACAATAGAAAGAATCAATAAATCAAGTCCTAATTCCTTGTAGAGATAAACCGTTGGATGCTGAGGTAGCTTCTCTTAGAACAAATTGAGGGTGGGGTTTTGAAGTTGCTTCTCTTGCTAAAGCAGGAAACACTGAACACCGAAGTCTTGTAACTCCTGTCAGATGGAACACTGGTTAGCAAGCCTGAGAAAGTTAGCTGGGTTAAAGTCTACTGCACTCTCTGTTCTTTCACTTGGAAAACATCTTGCACTCCCTGATTTATGACTGCCACATGACTCCTCTTCAAGTGAAGTATGACCACAAAAATTTAACACGTCTTATGTAACCAACATGCCCCAGATAATTTACATTCATCTTTTATTTGACTGTATTGTTAAAACTCCTTGCCTGTTTGCTTATCTGCATGCAGCTCCCTTCTTCTTTCTATATATAAGCTTGTTGAATCAGACAATAAATGGCTTCTGAAAGAGACAAAAGTCCCAGAGTCTTACTCTGTGCCACCAATCTCACCTCCCAGAGCAGAACTCCAGCACTCTGAGCAAGACCCCCTGCAATTAATAAAAAAGATATACAAACCAATTATACAGATATACAGACCAATTAACAACAAAAAAAATAAAAAGAGCAAATTGAAATCAAATGGAAGGGGAGGCATCACAAGAGACATGAAAAGATCTAGAGCATTATAGGAAACCTTTAACAAACTATACTCCATTATATTTGAAAACCCAAAACGTGAATGAAATACATGCTAATCCAAGAAGAGATGAAAAACTTAAACATCAACATATCAAACATGCCCATATCAAATAAGGAAACTGATAAATACAATCCTTCCCAACTAAAATTAGCCTAGGGCCAGGTGAATTCACAGAATTCAATGAGACATTTGAAGAGCCACTCTACTTAAATTATTCAAAAATAAAATAAAATAAAAGAGAATACTGAATCTCCATCTATGAAGCCAGTATTATTCTATATCAAAACCAGGTAAAGATACAACCAAAAAAGGAAACTATAGATCTATATATTTAATGAATATAAGTATAAAAATTCTCAACAAAATACTACCAAACTTCAGACAGAAATATATAGAAAAGATCATCCATCATGATCAAGTCAGGCTTATTCCAGGAATTCAGGGATTTAACTAAAAGTTATGAATTCTATAAATGAACTCAAAGACAAAAATCACATGATCATCTCAGCAGATCCTTTGACAAAAACTGACATGCTTTTATGATAAAAATTCTAGAGGGAATTGAACTGAAGGGAAAATACACATTAACATAATTACAGCTATATACAACAAACCACTGGTAACCTACCCATTAAAATCAGGAACCAGATGCAGCTGTTCACTATCTATACTTCTTTTCAATATAGTGCTTGCAACTCTTGAAATAAGACAAGAAAAGAAAATTAAAGGAGTACGAATTTGAAAAGAAAAGGTTAAGTTTTCCCTATTCATAGATGATATGGTATGATACATAAGAGATCCCAAAATTCCATGAGGAAACTCCTAAAAATGATGAACACTCAGCAAAGTGGTAGATACTAACTCCACTTAGAATATAGTTCTATATACCATATACAGATATACTTCTATATAACAAGCAATTGCTGACATAGAAACACTTCCATTCAAAATAGCTTCCAAAATAAACAAAATAAAATATCTAGTTATAAACTTCATCAAAGACATTAAAGATCTCCATAGTGAACTTTTTTAATCTTTCAAGAAAGAGACTAAAGAACATGCCAGGAGATGGAAGGCCCTTCCTTGCTCATGGATCGGAAGGATTATTATTGTTAAAAAGCATTCACATCAAACTCAATCTATAAATTCAATGCTATGCCAGTAAAAGCCCTATGACATTCTTAATAGAAATAGAGAGGAAGGAATCCAAAAATTCATTTGGAATCACAGAATACTTGGGATAGTCAAGAAATCATAAGCATAAAGAGCAATGTTGGGAGATCTATAGCAGATTTCCAATTATACTGCAGAGCTATAGTCATAAAAATGGCATGTTATGGGCACAAAAACAGACACAGATCAATAGAACACAATTGAAGACTCAAACATGAGTGCATGAAATTTCAGCCACATGATATTTGACAAAGGTTCCAAGAACACACAATCTAGGAAAGGTAGCATCTTCAAAAAATGGTGCTGGCAAAACTGGATCTCCATCCATAGAAAAATAATACTAGAGTATTATTTTTCACCTTGCACAAAAGTCAACACCAAATGTGTCAAAGACCTCAATCTGAAACCTGAGACCCTAAAACTGCTAGAAAAAAACATAAGCAGTACCCCACAGAGTACAGGTATAGGAAAGGACTTTCTAAATCATATATTGTTTGTTCAACAAACAACAAGGGGAATCCATAAAATTACAAAGTTTCTGCATAAAAAAGTAACATCCAAAAAGGTGAAAAGTAAAACCTACAGAGTGAGGAAAAATATCTTCACCAGTGACACATCTGACAAAGAATTAATAACAACAATATATAAAGAATTGAAAAAAGAATCAAGAAAACTAATGACCTAGTTAAAAGATTGTCTATAGATCTGAACAGAGAATTCTCACAAAGAAATAAAGATGGCTAAGAAACACCTTTAAAAGTGTTCAAGATACTTAGTAATCAGAGAAATGCAAATTAAAAGCACTTTAAGACTTCATCTTACCCAATCAGACTGGTGAAGATCAAGAGAACAAATAACATCAAATGCTGGGGAAGATGTGGGCAAAGGTAATGCTCTTTCAGTGCTGGTGGGAGTGGAAACTTGTACAAGCACAGTGGAACATTACCCCATTATTTCATTCAGTCTCCCAATTACAAAGAAAAAAATTTAAGATGTTTCCTAGGCATCTTTATTTGTTTTTTGGAGAACTCTGTTCAGATCTATAGCCCATCTTTTTAAAAAAATATTGAATTTATTTTAATTTTGTTATGAGTATACTGCCTCCATGTATGTAAATGCATCCATATCATGCAATCCTGCAGAGGGGAGAAGAGGACATCATATCCCCTGGAATGTGGATGTTTGTTAGAACCCATGTGGTTGCTGAGATTCAAATCCAGTCCTCTACCACAGCAGTCAGTGCTCCTAACCACTGAGTCACTCTCCAGCCCCTCATAGTCTATCTTTAAGTTGAGTTTGATGAGGGGACAGAAAGGAGAGATGGAACTTGGGCGCCTAGGAAAGCCAGAAGGAAATGGGTTGGACCAGTAATATCAGGACAAGTGCACATATGGTGTCTGAATAATACTGCATGGGTATCCATACTGGCTGTATGGCAAGGAGCAGAGTGGCAGATCGCAGAGAACTCTCTTCAAGTGGTTCATCATAGTAGTTCATGAGATTCCCAAAATAATATAGGCTATTGCTAGAGCCCTTGATTGGCTCCCAGAACCTGAAGATAAGTCCCTACTGCTGAAGACAGGACATATTTCAGACACAGGACTTGGAACAAAGGAGCAGCAACTGCCTGGAAATCCTTCTACGTAAAGACTAGCTCTCAGATTTCAGAGGATATTATGTAACTGCTAAGGGAAAAATTAATCAATGCCCTAACCCATTCCTAAAGTTCATTAATCATAATGACTAGCACAGCAAAATATCTCTATTAAGGCTGTAGTGACACTGTTACCTAGGGATAAATAAATACCTATCTAATTGGACTTAAAGCCCTCTCAATAGAAGTGAACTGAATGAATGGCACTGTAAACACAGCCAATGTATATGGCTGGAATGGTAATAGATCCTAAAGAAAACAATATCTCTGTTCTATCTGTAGACAAAGGAAAATTTCTTACCTTATGCTAAATATGGATCCTTGTAAATATGTAGATCACACACCACTTATCAAAGAAGATTCTTTTTGCAACAGAGGGAGATGTTACAGAGCTCTACGACCGGTCACACACAAAAAATACATGTCTGAGAGATACCTAGTCAACATATACAGTGGAATACCTAAGGCTTATGCTACATAGCAGAACAGGAGACAGAGTACAAGTGCAAGCCTCAACTCTCACCATTCAAGAATAGCAAAAACTGATGCACACAGAAGGCCACAATTGGCCAGGTTTTAGAGAATAGGAGACTTCAGATAGTGTATCCCTGGATATTACTCATATATTAAACATCACCCACACATGGCTCAAGGAGCTTGGGAAGAAAAGGGTGGAAAGATTGTAAGAGCCAAGGTTGGTCTTTGGACACAGAGAAACAGATGCATTCAGGTCAGTGGAAGCTTTCACATGTGAATTTGAAGAAATGGTGGCAATCAGGTCAAGACCCATGCCAACTCAATCAGGTCGGGGCTCAGAGTGGAGTGAGGGACATCGGCAGTAGGCCAACCCTAGCCTGAGAACTGTTGGAGACTGGATAAGGGAGAAGAGACCTTACTTATGTTCTCTAGATAGATTGACTAGGCTCTGCTGGATAATCTTTTACTGAATGACATTTGAATACAAATCTTTGACAAGAGAGGACTTAACATGTATGGCAGAATACATGAAGTTCAGGGAGAAGGGAGGCAGGGAGACATGTGTGGGAGCATGGATGAGGGAAGGGGTCTAAATTTGGCACATGTTCATTTATCAATCTCTCTTGGGAATCTCAAAGATTGAAAACTCTATAAACTCTATAAGGCAACTATAGCTTAAGCAACTGATTAAGAATAAAATATAAAAATTATGTGAAAGGAAATATTTTTCACAGTTTTATAAAATAAAGCATGTAAAAGCCTTTTCCCATTTTAAAAGTACGTCATCCCTCTGGATGCCTTTTGATGGGAAGCCTCCAACTTTCCTAGGTAACCAATGTGTTGATGTTGGGTCAGGTTCTAACAAATGGATGCCCTTCTAATACATCATGTATAGTAACTGCCATTTAGCCCACTCAGCTTCAAGGCAATAAATAATATTTTCAACAAATGTTGCCAACATGGAATGTTTTATTTTTCTAAAATAAATAAAATATTGTACTGTTCGAATTTACACATCTTCACAAGTAACGTGATTTAACACACAGACTCAACGGATAAGCTAAGTCTACTGCATTTACTTTAGTTTGTTTATTCAGAAACCTAGCAAAACAGTCATTTTCCAATAGCATCGAAATTTCTCTCTTCAGAGTACTACTCATAAATTCCCTGGAAAATGGTATTTAGAAGTATTCCAGAAAAATCCTTATTTAATAAGCAATCCATATGGCAGTTGCCTGGGAGCAAATGTTCTGAGAAAATCAGAATATACCCCAGCTATTCTACAACAATTCACCAAATATTGAAGCTGGAGGAAAATTTACTGAGCTTGGTGTTTGCCTTAGAACCATACATAATTTCTTTATATTAACTAGACTATGAAGGAAATCATCGTAAGAAAAAGATGATTAAAATATATTTTGTTCATTCTGTTTTTCCATTGTGCATGATATAGAAGGCTATATTTAATATTAGACAGAAAAATATTTACTTGAAATTAAAACAAAAAGTAATTCTCTGTTTTTTGCCAATTATCAATTAAAATTTTATATAAATATGACATATCACATTATGATACTTTGACTAATATATCTTTCTTCAAAATAAAATAAGACAAACTTATTAAATACTTACATAATAGATATTAAGAAGGTAACTTATTAATTCAGACTGTGAAATTACTCAATTATGAGGCATTATTTTATAATTAATGTTCAGAAAGTGAAATTAAAGTATTGGCTTTTAGGTTATCTACACAAATCCAGGCAGATAATAAATCATACACACCTTTGTGATTTGTTTATTTTCTGTATTCTTTTTTCTACCCTAAATGTTATGACTAATATTATTCAGCTGTTTTAATGATCAATTTTAGTCTACAGAGCTGTAGGTTAAGATTATCTTTCTTATTTATTACACATTGTTTAGTACATACTAAACATGGTAACATTCTAAATTCTCCTTTTACTGTATATTATAAATTTTGGTAAGCTGCATTTTTATTTTAAATAAATATTTTTAGCAATCCTGCTTAACTCATGAATTTTAGCAACATCTCGAATACTAAAAAAATTCATATTTTCTGGGTAGAATTTAATGAAGAATTTCCAGCTTAATGTCATTATGGTATTAGAACATTTTGTATGATTACAGTTTTTTTATTTATTGGTATTTTATGGCTGAGAATTTGGACCAATTTGATGGCTATTCCATGGTAGTAGGAAGGCATGGTTAACGTACTACTGTAGTTGTCAGATTCTTTAGTTTGACTGCAAGTTGAATCTTTATCTTATGATGTTCATGTGTGTTTCTCTTTTGTAAATTGTTTATTTACTGACGTACATGGTTTCATGTATACCAGACTATCCTGCAACTCACTATGTAGAAGAAGATGACTGAATTTTTCATTCTCCCGCTTCTATCACTCAACTACCAGAATTAGAGGTGTTCACTACCAAACTCAGGCTTTCTATATGTTAGAAGAGCATATAGGTCTCTAGTTCAGTCACATGTGTTTCTCACTATTCCACTCTTATGTAATTGGAAAGGCTACAGGAATCTGGAGCATAGTAATTTCTTTATTCCACAACTGGTAAAAGTTTGTTGAAGCCTTGTCTCTTACTGAAAGCCTCTTTTTTAGAAAACAGAATGGGTATATTTCACATTGATTAATTTACTCCTTTTTTTGTCATGAAGAATTCTGATTCTCATGCAGATTATGGTATTAATTTCATTTGCTTTTAGCCAATTAATTGAAGATGTCAACCATATCCACAAAATCCCTTTTTACTGTCAATGAAATTAGTATATAACAGAATAACTATATATTATAATGCTGAAAAGTAACCTCTTAAAACTGTCACAAAGACTTGTACACTTTAGATTATGAATGTGTGATAATGATTGTAGTTTCACCAAAATGATTTATTTTTAATATTGTTCCAATTCATATTTTAGAATTTCTGTGCCAAAACTAAGAAAAACCTACAATAGCTAAGAAAATTGTGAAACAGAGAGCAAATTTATGGTATCTTATTTGATGAGTGAAGTTGAAGAACTTTTAAAAATATCGACATGCAATGGCATTGTTGATTAAGAAAGGTAATGAGAATGTATACTCATTTAGTACTGATCATTTCAAAATATAATTTGTTCTAATCTATTAATGAACACTATCTAGCAGATATTTTTCTTTGTTTAGTTCATCAATATTCTATATTTTGGTATACAGACTATTTGGCTTTATTGGTTTACTTAGCTCCAAAGTATTTTTAATGATATTATAAAAGAATACTACTTTTCAATTTCATTTTTGAACAGTCTGTTATTAGTATGTATAAATACTATTTATTTTTCTGTATTTACTGTTCATTTCTCAACTTCACTAAATTATTTACCAGTTCCAGGGTTCACAGAATTTTTATAACCTGCCATCAACTGTAATCAACATGATCCTGTCAGAGCCTTCCTATATAGAACACCAGTAAGACAGAACATGAGCAGAAACTCACCATGGCATATCAGAGTAAAACCATTAAATATACAGAACAAAAATGTGGTACTGAAAGCTACTAGAGAAAAACGAGTTACATATAAAATAAAACCCATCAGAGTTACATCAGATGTTTCAATGCAAATATGAAATCCAGAAGGGCCTGGACCAAAGTATTCCCACTTCTAAATGACCATGGGTGCTAATCCCAAATACTTTATTTGGCAAAACAATCTATCATAGTTGAAGGAGAATGGAAAATTTTCCATGATACTAATTGGCTGAGATAATATATATCCACCAAGCCAATCCTACAGACAGTACTTGAAGTAATACAAAAAAATGAATGTACCCAAGAGGTCATATAAAGAAAACAAAGAGAGGTATAATAAATAATAATAAAGGAAGGTATAATAACACGAACACAATAAAGGACCAAGAAAACAAATTATTATAACATCACCAATACACACATTTCATTAATAACTCTAAATGTCAATGGCCTGAAGTCCTCTTTCAAGACACAGGCTACTTGAATTGATTAAGAAAGAAATTAGTCATTTTGTTGTCTTCAAGAAACTCATTTCAACTTAAAGTATAGGCACTATCTTAGGGTAAAAGGATGGAAACAAATACTCCATATAAAAACAAGCAAAATTTTCAATTCTAATATCTCATAAAATAGACTTCATACTAAAACCAGTAAGAAGAGATAAAGAGGGTCACTTCATTCTTATCAATAGAGCAGTTGACCAAAAAGATATTATAATTACCAAACGCTGCTGTACCAAATTTCATAAAAACAGTCCCATAGGAGTATAAAACACAGATTAGCCACAACTTAGTAATAATAAATGACTTCAGTACTCATTATCTCCAATTGATAGATCAACTGGACAAAGAGTAGAAGAGACAGGTGAACTAAATGATATCTTACAGGGACTGGAGAGATGATTCAATAGTTAAGAGCACTGACTGCTGTTGAAGAGGACCTGGGTTTGATCCTCAGCACCCACTTGGTGGCTAACAACTGTCTGTATCTCCAGTTCCAAGAGATCTGATGCCTTCTTCTGAACTCTGTGGGTATTCTATGACATGGGTGTATATATATATATACATATATATATATATACTGAAAGAAAAGGACATGTTACATCAAATAGACCTAACAGACATGTAAAGAATATTGTACCAAAGAATACACTTCCTACTCAGCAGCCTGTGCTAAGGTTGATCACAGATTGGGAAACAAAACAAATGTCAACAAATACAAACAAAATTGGAACTAATTCCATGAATTCTATCAAACCATAATGAAATAAAGCTTATAATTACCAGAAAATAAGTGCTAGTAGCTTAAACTCATGGAGATCAAATAGCACATTCCTGAGTAATCAATGAGTCAAAGAAGAGATTTTAAAAAGAAAAAGTGAAAGTATTCCTGACAGTAAAAGACAAAATCCCTGGGGAACTTTAAAGGCAGTTCTAAGAGAAAAGTTCATAGCTCTCTTTAAAAAATCAGGGCAAAAATTAATGAAAAAAAAGATAAAAAATACAAAAATATCAGTGAGTCTAAGAATCTTTGCAAAGGTAGGCAAGATAGACAGTTAACCAAAAAAATTGCTAGATCACTGCTAGGTTAGAGACAGTTAATCTTTTTTTAATCTTTTTTGAGAAAGTGCTTCCTTAGAGCCCCAGTTGTCCTGGAAGTCCCTATGTAGAGCAGCCTGGCTTGAATGTACAGAGATCTACCTGTGTCTGCTTCCTGAGTGCTAGAATTAAAGATGTCTACCACCACACACCACTGAGAGAGTTAATCTTAAACACAGTGACTCTAAATAACTTGACTAGGTTTCAGTCAATCAACTCATATCAAGGGACTCAACATATATGACATAATGCATGAAATCCAGTGTGGGAGATGTTGCACATAGAAGAGATAAATTGAAATATTGTCGAAATTCATGAAATTCACACAAAAAAATTTAAAAATTCAAAAATCAATTAAAAAAAATAAGAGCTGTTCTATCACCAACAACTTCATATTTTGAAAAATAATGTTCATTTAATAAGAAAATGGTTAGCTTTTATGAAATTTTTTTTCTACTTTATGGCCTCTATACAATACCGTTTAGGGGACTGGAGAGATAAATCAACAGTTAAAAGCATTTTTTTGCCCTTGTAGAGAACGAAGACTCAATTCCCAGCACTTATTGATACCCAGCAGTTATCTGCTCTGACACCCTCTTCTATCTTCCACAGGCACTGCCCAACTTGGATGCACCTGCTGCAGACAGGCAATACACTCATACATGTAAACTAAAAATAAAATATATATGCATGCGTGTATAATTTATTCCTCGTTGGCGGTAATTCTGGAGAAGCTATATCATGAAAAGATTTTCTGATAAGCTTCTTCAATTACCAATTTATCAAATTTTGTAGAGAAAGGTTTCAACAGTTTAGCAGCAGCATACATCGTAAGTCCTTGTAAGAGGGTTAGCATATTTGGGATTACCCCTATGATCAAGCAGTCTGAATAAGTGTTTACAATTTGAATTGCATCTAAAATAGGTTTATTCAGATTGGAATACAAATGAGCCACAGTTTCAACAGCATTTTTTTATTTAGCAAATTGGTGCTCTTTTATTGTTTAAAATTTTCATGCATGAGTACAGAATTTGCATTATTTTCATCTTTTCCTAATAACCCCCCAATTCTTCTCATGCCCCTGCTCTTCCTCTCAATGTCTTGTTCATTTCTTTATTATTGTTATATATACTCACGTATATTTATAAATATATATTTAAATATAATCCACTGACTCTACTTAGTGGACTTCCTGGAGTATCTGCTTTTAGGATTGTCCACTTGAAGTTAAATAACTTTTCAGGAACCTAGGTCCTGAACAAAACTGATAGGAGACCATATTAAGAGTATGGTCAGGATTTTCAAAGTTTCCATTCACATATATCACCTTATATAAATCTTATTTATAAGCATGGTCTACTTACTAAATAAATTCTGAAAACAAACCTAATTCACACAAAAAATACCCTATCACTCTTATTGTTGAGAAACTGCATAGGAAAAGCAGTCATAATCTATTAACTTGATAATGAAAGTCTGATGTAATTTTCCATGACACTTTCATGATCTTTCCTTCCAGGTTATTCATGCATAATGTTTCATGAGATTATAAGCACTGAAAGAATTTGGGAAACAATTTTCTAAAGTTCAAGTAGCTGTTTGAAATATCTGTTTTCACTGGTAAAGTGGCACATGCCTTCAATCTCAGTCCTTTGATATTCTAAAAATTCAAACACTGTATCAAGTCGAGACTTCTTTTTCCTCCTCTTAGAAATGCTTTGAATTTTCCTATATTTAGCATGACCTTGGCTATAAATGATATTAATGATTATTCTCTCCCACCCTCGTCTCTCTAGAGCTCTTATCGTGAAGGAATGTTGTGGTTTCTGAAAATCCTTCTCTCTATATAAACAGTCTTCTGTATTTGAGTCTATTTATATGATGGATAACATTGTTGATTTGTGTATATTGAGCTTAACCTGAATCTCTGGAGTAAAGCCAAGTGATCATAATGAATATATTTTTGATATGATATTGAATTGTTAGTAAATATCTTAATGAGAATTTTGCATCCATTTTCACCAGGAATATTGAACTATAATTTAATTTTTTTGACCTGTGTTTATCTGCTTTTGGAATCAGGGTAATGCTGTCTTCATAAAGAGATTTGGAAACATTTTTTCCTTTTCTATTTTATGGTGTTAGTTCTCCTTTCAGGTCTCGTAAAATTTTCCTCAATGCATAAATCCAGTTCTGGGCTTTTAGAGTTGGGACATTATTATTACTGTTATTATTATTATTATTATTATTATTACTGCTTTAATTTTATTATCAGTTATAATTCTGCTTAACTTCATTTAATTCTAGCAATGTCTCTCTTTTCATTCCAAATTTTATTAATATGGACTTTCATATTAATAATGAGTTGAGCTTAAGTGTTTGTCAATAATTTTTATTTTCCCAAAGAACCCATTCTTCATTTAATCTTTGAAGTGTTATGTTATACTTTGTTTCTAATGTCTGATCTAGCTTTGTTATTGTGGTAATGATGCTACTGTGATTTGAATTATGAGGCATTTTATCCTAACATTCTTTCTTTACATATTTGATATGTAGAATTTAATAATGAATTCATTATATTTTTGTGGATCTGACAAATACCTTAGTCTCTTCTCAGAAACCTGTTCAAACTTTTCCATACTCGTCAGTTACAGTACTATATTGTCTATTTCATATAGGTGATATTATGTTCCATTTTTCATAACTTTCTATTGTTTTAATTTTATATTTTCAGAGTAATGTACTCATTTTGATTTATTTCATAAGCTTTGTGAATTGTCTTCTATTTTCTATTGCATTCAAAGACGGTCAGTCTGTGTTATTGCATCTGCTCTGCCATATGTAAGATAATTTTGTTGCTCTTTTTCTAATTTCTTGAGGGATAAAATGAGATTATAGGTTTGAGATATATTTGTTTGCTTTCAATAAATAAATAAAGATAGGATCTTATTTTGTATGTTGTCTTGGAATTTATTAGTTATCCCATGATGACTCCAAGCTTTGATTCCTAAATTCTGGGATTATAAATATGAAGAGCTATGAAATCTGTTCCAATTTCTTGAGAGGACTGCTATGATACTATTTCATAAACTATAAACTGTGTAACAAAGGACAAATTTGACCCATAAAAACAAAGAATGACATGAGCAGGGATCCTCAAAGAGGTGGTAGAACAAAGAAAAAGCAAAAGGGACAAGAAGTTAACAAGGATTTGCAACTTAACAGTATTATGAAGAGTAAGAAAAAGATATTTCAGTTTCTAGATAAAGACACCACATGCTTGAGTTATAGAACTTCTGGTTCTGACATGGAATCTTTATCCTTAGTGGTTGACTACTTAGTGCTGGAAGATGCCATACATGTCTGCAGAGAACCTAGTATCAAATTAACTCCTTAATAACTTACTTTTTATAATCATAGATTTGTGCATTTCTCAACTTTAATTGAAAAAACCTTTTTTTAATAGATATGTTTAACACAGATATCCACAATTTGTCAAAGAGAATAAGAAACTGTAGAATGCTTTATCCCTAATGGGATACCTATATCACACAGTCTTTCCAAGGCTCAGAAATCATTTTTGTATGGGAGTGCAAAGATTATTTTTTTTAAAAAAAGAGGTGGTGGATGAACTTTAAAAAAAAAAAAAGCATGTTTTCCAGGAGCAACAGGCAAGTTTGCACATATATACTCAGAGAAGTTGTGACAACATTCACAAGACCTATACAAGCTCAAGACAAAAAGAAATCCAACATCGAAGAGAGATATAGAGAAGATGCAAGGAGCTGTTGGCAATGGATAGCTTCTGGGAGAAAAAAAAAACAGTTTTATTTCTCGATGTGACCGCTAGTAAGTTGAATATGCTCGACATGTCCCAATACACAAGAATATTTGTGCAGCACAAATAGTATTCACTGAACTTTTTATAGAGGGGTGAATAAGAAAGTGGGGGTGTCCCAGGGAGGAATTAGTAAGGAACAAATAAAATAAATATGCAGAATGGTACAACCATTATTTAAATCAGTGTGGGAGTTCCTCAAATGCTACATCTTCCACATGATCTAAACATATCATTCCTGGGCATTTACCCAAAGGACCCTGTATTCTACTGTAGAGAAACCTATTTATCTATGTTCATGGTTGTCTATTCACGATAGCCAAGTAATGGAAACAACATAGCTATCCATCAGCTGATAAATGGACAATGAAAGTATATTTGCCCAATCGAATTTTATTCAACTGTTAAATTATTAATTTGTGGGTAAATGGATAGAACTGGAAATAATCATCCTACATGAGGAAACACAAAACCAAAAAGAGAAACATCACAACGTCTTTTTCATAAGTGAATGAATGCTAGCATTCAATCTTTAGATATGTTTCACCTAGAAAATTCTTGGAGATCATGAAAATGTTAGGATGGCTTGCGGGTATTTCACAGGAAGGGACATAGAATGGAATGATGTAAATGGGAAAGAAGATTAATGGATATGATAGGTTTAATAGGTGGAAGACTAGAGCATAAAAGGAACTAAGAGCAGGGATAACTAACAGGAAAGGCCGTTATAAAGAGTCATATGGAAACCTACTTTAGAAGTTTCTTTAAATATATTCATATACAACATTAAACGAGTTTAAAAGTAGCTATATATTTTAGGGGTTCAGTGTCTGCACTAGGCAAATTAAAAACTCAACATTAGGAAAGACTTCTTTATAAGTTTTTCTTTTTTTTTTTACCAGAGAGATCCTAGATACCCTCAAACAATACTAGCTATTGCCATTACATTTGGTTATCCACCAGAACCAGAACTAAGCTATAACACCCTTTTGGTAAAGACACTATATATACAAGTTGCAGAAAAATAAGAGAGATCAAGGTGGTACTGACCTTGAAGCTACATGTTTGCTGGCAAGTTTTCATGGTATTAAATGTATTATGCATGTTACTGACAGAAAAAGTAATAATCAGCCTTCACCAGCTGTGAACTCTCTGACCTACAAAAACTACAGGCATAACAAAATATGCCCAGTGCCCCAGTAGTGTCATGGGTATTATGCAAGTAAACAAGCAACGTTTAATTGAAACTAAGGCCTGCTTTATAATAGGGATCCCATATATGATGCTGTTATCAGAGCCAAGAACATGTAATTAGACATGACACAAGTCATAAGGAACAATCTACTTCTATCATTTTGCTAGACATAGTATTAAACTGACTCCTAATGATTAGTGTTACACCTATAAATTAGTGCATCTATAAACTCTACCCAGAGAACTTTCTTCTGGCAGCATATAGTGATTAACACAGAGATACATATATGGACAATGTGCAGAGAATAAGAGCCTTCAGATGACTCAGCTTTAAATGGGATACCTATATCACACCCTCTGCTCCCAAGGCTCAGGGAACATTGCAGAAGGGGAGCAGAAAGGTTATTAAAATTGTAGGTGGTTGATGAATATAAGAAAAACAATGTTTTGGGGGCAGCACAAAGTTGTTGCCCAGTGAACCCCCAGCACTTATGACAGCATGCACAGACCTGTACAAACCCAATCTAGTCAGGGTCCCAGCATGGATGGAGTATGTAGTGAGAAGGACCTCATCCCAGCTAAGGATCTATTGACTACTGATAGCAGCTGGGAGAGGAAGAGTCCGTTTTCCTACTGGTATGCCATCGGATAGGTTGACCAAGACTCAATAAACTTTTTTTTAAATTTAAGTCAAATAACAATAGAGGATTTAAAGGAGGTAGAAGATATAAATGAACGACATGGAAGGTGTCCAAATATGATCAAAATTCTATGAAATTCTCCAAAAAATAATAAAAATATTTTCAATGGCATACATATTAGTAAGGAATTTTTTAATAGAATTTTGAAAAGTCAGGAAATAGGGAAAATAATCAAGAAATGTGTCTTTATGAAAATGAAAATCTCTGTACAGTGAAGGAAAAGCTGCCAATGTAGTGAAAAAGCAAGCACAAAATGGGAGAAAAATCATTTAAAGCTATACATCTAACAGAGGATTAGTGTGTGAAAGGAAGAACCAAAAAAACAAACATCAAGAAAACAAAAACTCCAGTAAAAATGGGCTATTGACCTGAACAGTGATATTTCTGAGCAGGCTAAGGTGATTACTGCCAGGTTTGAGCTAAGTTTTGCTCCATCGAATCCACATTGGGGGAAAGATTGTCCTCTGACCTCCACACACCACCACAGCTTACATAAGACAACTACACACACACACACACACACACACACACACACACACACACACACAATAAGTAAATGCAAGCAAAATCTTAATCTACAAGAAGAAAGGCGAATGACATTTTTAAAATTAGCTTTTTTAAAAAAATAGTAGCCAACAGGAAAATACACATGTAAAAACTATTTTGTGATTCTACCTTAACACCAGTCAGAATGGCAATTAAGAAAACAAATAATGTGAAGAAATGGGAACAGTAATTTATTGTTGGTAGTGGTACAGCCTCTATGGGAATCTGTGGAGGTTATTTTTAAAAATCTAGAGATTTACCCAATTATGTAATTCTTCGATATAAACCTCAAGTATTCTACATCCTACAATAGAGATACTTAATCATCTAAGTTCATTGCTGCTCTATTCAAATTAGTCCGCAAAAGGAAACAATTTAGATGTTTCTCAACTGATAAATGCATAATAAAAAAAATATGGCACACATATACAACGGAGTTTTATTCAGCTGTAAAAACTGCAATTTTGAGATTTCCAGGAAAATATAAGGACCTGGGAAATTTGCTAGTTAAAGTACTCTGAGGAGAGAAATACAGTTGTCATATTTTCTATATTGTTTACGAGTTCTGGTTTTGCATTTTTAGATTTCCATGTTTAATTTGAACTATCTATATAGGTCATTAAGCTATAGACTGTGATAAGGAAGGAAAGGAAAAGAGGTTTTAATGAGAGGAGATAATAATAGAACACTTGTAGTATGAAAGAAGAGGGTTGGGAAACTGATAGCTAAAAGGTTATGCAGAAATGAAAGTAGGGAAATGAAAAATTGTTCCAGAGGCTCACTACTCTGAAAGCTAATATAAAATTAACTTCTCTGATCAAGTTTGAGAGCAACCCGAATCTATATGCAACAGCATAAATATTTAGAAGGCAGTTTGAACATGACACTTTAACAAAACAATCAGACTCATTCCCTTAAAAGTAGCAGCTATAGCTACTCCCTATATATAAGGAGGCCTAATTTGATTAGCATTTCCATAGTCTATCTGTTTCACAAGTAATGTCCCTGCTTCCCAATCTATTATAACTCTGCCAACAGTCTGCAATAAGAGACAGACCTGTTTCATCACAAATCAGGACTCGAATTTTTGAGAATTCTCAGGCTTTACGCCTGCAGTTGGCAAAAGTTCCCAAGCCTGGATAGCGACATTAATCTGTTGAGGTACATGAAGTGGAGAGTAGCTTATTTAATTGATGTTAATTACACTATGATATCCAAATCCAGTTAGTACACCAGTAGTAATGACTTCTAAATTGTTGTTCTAATCGCACTGTGCCTGTTCCACCATTCAACATATTCACATTTCCGTAATAAAAGATCTCTGGAGAGAAAAACTGCCACCAAATGGAGGGAGGCAAAACATCAGCACCAAGCAAATCTAATAAAGTGAACAGTGCCATAAACCATAATAAGTTACTACTTGTTTTAATGTTTTGTAATTTTGAAAGGAACACGTGATAGAATATGTGAACAGCAGAGGAGCCACAAGTTTCATTAAGGCTCCACAAAGTTCTAAATTCCTTAGAGGGGACAACAGGCAATCTGGTCTTGTTCAAGTCTTATCAAGTAGTCACTCCCTAGACTAAGGGAGACTGTAGAGCCAACCTTTCTTCTTTACTACCTTGAAATATTTGCTTGTACAACCTGAAAAGATAATCATAAAGAGGGTCATCAATCACCCCCAAGGACAATAGACCATTAGCATCAAGTTAATTCTTGCAGCTCTGTTCAACAGAGTTCCTATAAAAGTGCTCTCTGTCCTTCCCTTGGATGCCGATGCCTTCTTTGTACTCAGAAGGTTTGGCCCTTTGTTGTCTTCTCCTATCAAACAGATATATTCCTTGCCTGTTGCATGTCTGACTCTGGTTCTTAATCCTTAATTCTAAACTCTATTCCTTTTCTCCTCTCCTAAAATCTAACAAAAAAGTTCATAAACTCTTTGCTGCTGTCCTTGAGCAACAAGAAAAGTTGAAAAAATCTTCCCTGTCCTCCTGAGTCTTTAGCAGGGCTTCTCGAAAAAGATGAAAGAACAGAAGATCCTAAAGATCTTTTAGGATCCCTCGAAGATCCTAAAAGAGCTTATTACCTGTAAAGTACTGAGCCTGTCTTTGGTTACTAAAACTGAAAGTCAGTGGCAGTGGATGCCAAATTGAAATGTTCTAATTTTTGACTGCTCCTTCAAAATGAGACAGGTCATCCTCATCCTAAGAATGCACAGCAAGTGAAAACAACTCAAAAAACTTCTCTGTTTTATCAAATTTTTTTGTCCTTTTATGGAGGAATAGGGAAAGAATATCTTTACATGCAGGGGAGGCAGAGTTAGAATAATGGTGAATTTTATTAAGCTAGTCAGCATAATGGTGAGGATCAAAATAATAAGGAATAGATCCCATAGAGCAAAAGTGTCAGGACTCTACACTTCTGGCTTCTAGATCCCACACCCCTTATTCATCTTTTAATTCTGCATGTACTTTTCTCCAAATTCCCAAGTCAACAGTTTCTTCTGTAGAAAACCAGAGAAAGATCTCCTGTACAAAACCTAAAAGCATTCCTGACAAAATAGACTTCAAACTAAAACTAATCAGAACAGATAGAGTAACTGCATTCTGATCAATTAACCAAAATATTATAATCATAAACTATACGCACCAAACTCTGTTGCACCCAACCAATAAAAACAGTACTACAGGACTTTAAAGAACAAATCTCAATTCTCTAATAGTAGGGGAGGTAAATGACTCAACTGTCTGCATTAAAATGGTCACCTAGATAGAAAGTAAACAGAGAGATACCTGAATTAAAGCCATTCATCATCAAATGGTTCCAACAGACATCTACTGAATATTCAGAAAT
The DNA here is from genome assembly GCA_035773235.1 of Eospalax fontanierii. Classification (NCBI taxonomy): domain Eukaryota; kingdom Metazoa; phylum Chordata; class Mammalia; order Rodentia; family Spalacidae; genus Eospalax; species Eospalax fontanierii. The sequence continues at coordinate 1,218,365 of JAJHUQ010000048.1, read as the reverse complement.
AAGTAATACACATTGTATTCAGCACCCCATAGAACATTCTCCAAAATAGACCACATACAGGGGTACAAAAGAAATCTCAACGAATACAAAAAAAAATTTAAAGAATTCTATGCATTATATAGACCACAATGCAATAAAAGCTTAAAATCAAGACCACCAAAAGCCCTAGTAACTTCATGAACTCATGAAAACTAAATAATACACTCCTGAATGACAACTGGGTCAAAGGAGAAATTAAGAAAGAAATAAAAGTATTCCTGAAATTCAATGAAAAGGCCAGTACACCTCAATAATATATCTGGGGTACATTAGAAACAGTCCTTAGATGGAAGTTTATAGCTCTATAAAAGTTAGAAAGAGCACAAATAAATGATTTGCCATTGTAACTCAAGAATCTTGAAAACCAACAACAAATGAAACCCAAATCCAGGAGACAGGGTGACAACATCTTCAGCGAATGGTGCTGGCAAAACTGGATCTCCACCTGGCTGTGTTTTTTTTGCATATAGCTTTAATAATGTTGTGATACATCCCCTCCAGTCCAATTCCCATTACAATAATGAAACTAGTCAGTTAACTTTCACCTTGTACAAACGTCATCTCCAATTGGATCAAGAGCCTCATTTTGTGAACAAAAGTCACAAAATGTCATAAATGGTTAAAGCATATAGATTAAGAATCTGAAGAGTGTGGGTCTCCAGGCAGGACTACTGCATTGTTTCATTTGCTCAGGGCTCAGAGACCACTGAGGAAGAGGGGGCAGAAAGATTGTGTGAGCCATTGATGAGCTGTGTGAGCCATTGAGGAGCTGTGTGACCATATGGAAATACAATTCTACAAGCTCCTGGGACCCTGCTCATATGAACCTATATGGATGGTTCCGGCATGCTCAAGATCCATGCAAACCCAAGCAGACAAAAACCCATTATGAAACTGGAAAAATGGGTAGCAGAACCCAACCTTTGCTGAAGAAATATTGGCAACTTATACTGTTGTTTGAGGATGAGCTAGTCTCCCTAAAGTGAGGGACTGTGGGTAGACTGACTTGAACTAAGTGAATGAACTTGCACTGAGGTTACTTGGTGACCCTAATGACACAATAGACCTTAACACAGATGAAAAAATGTATGGATTCCAGTAGGAGTCTTTGGGGAGTCATGCTAGTAGGGAAAGGTATATAGAGATGCATAAGATTGATTGAGACATTATGAGTGAAACACACATAAATATATATAAATAAATACTTTTTTAAATGAAAAAGCAATCTTAAAACTAATATGTAAAACAAAAGACCCTCAAGAGTCAAACTAATCCTGAGAAAAGACAGTACTACAAACACTAAATATTTGATTTCAAATAGTGCTATATATTTAAAGAAACAATTGTTTAAGAATCCCTAAAATGTCCCATAGACATGACGTATGGCACTTTTTGTTTTGCTTTTCTAGTTAATTTACTTTTTCCTAATGGATTGCCTTTCTGGAGGGAAGTAACATCTCTTAATAGTTTATTCTTAATAACTATGGAGGCTAGTAGATATTGACACCTAGTAGATGTGCAATAAATAGTTGACAAGGAATGAATAGAATTTTGCACTAAGGATCTTGTCATCAGTGAGTTGAGTGAAAGGAGCAGTCAAGGAGAAAATAACACTACCTGGTGAAGGGTGGTAATAATGTAGTTTTATGATTCAAATTGTTATGTCCTTGGGCCAACTTCTAGTCATTAAAGGCCTATATTGAGGGATTGGAGAGAGGGCTCAGTGGTTAAGAGTGCTAGCTGCCCTTTCAGAGGACCTGGATTCAAATTCCAGCACCCACATGGTGGATAACAATCATCTGTAATTCCAGTTCTAGGAGATCCAGTGCCTTTTACTGACTCTACGGGCATTGCACGACATGGATACATTATACACATGCAAGCAATCACTCATATACATAAAATAAAAATAGTAAAATATTTTAAATGTTTGTGTTGGTATGAATACTTGTGAGAAGAATGTGGGAAAGATAAAAAATATTTTGATTAATCTCATTTCCAATGCATAAGCCATTGTGTACTTAGTACTAAAAGAAAAATATCAAGGAAAAGCTTTATCTTTCAAAACAGATTTTTCATGCATTCATTCTTAAGCATAATTATCATAATTGTCTTGATGAAAGCAATTTGTTTTTAAGAAGAACCACTATTAATTAGTATTTATGGGCATAGTCTTCCTTCCTGTTTGTTCTAATTTTCCAAAACTGCAAGCAAAAAAAAGTCATTTAATTTTATTAAATCAGAACAACACAATTCTGACATTAAGAACTGTATTAGCAAATTGTGCTAATTAGAAAAACACAGCAAATACAATGCCCTTCGATTCTCATCAGTGGCTTTAAAATCCTATAATGGTAGAGTAAGAAATGTAGTAAGAAATGATGTGGGTATCACATTTTCCATACATTCATTTTCACCTACTCTGCCTTTTGAAGAAAACATACAGAATGCTTGAGGTCTATACATTAATGCTTCCTAAAGCATAATCGTTATCAAAGATGATTATATGCTTTAAAAAGTAACATGCCTTTCTTCATCAGTTATTTCTCCATTTGGGAAGCTAGCCAAGTTGTGAAGACACAAAGCACTTTAGGAAGTCATTCATTTTTAATACACAGGGCAGCAACTGATCAAATGCTGCACAAAGAAAAGTGTTAAGGTTCCTTATGATTAAATGTACCACCCACAGTAAAAGGAAATATTAATATGACAATGACCATGACGCACACAGTACCTCATTGAAAACATTTCAATGGACAAAAGTCCTGTGTAAGAATAAATGTTGACAATCACAAAAATAATTCAAATTTCAAAAAAGATTTCAAAGATATTTATTCATATCTTTCTAGAGGGATAACCTCTTAAAATGTGGTAATTGAAGACATAAAAAATTCATTTTTTTGTTGTCTGAAAGAAACTTTGCCTCACCTTCAAGAAGAGGGACACAAAATGAAAGAATGTGGAAAAAGTATTCCATGGAAATATCACTAAGAAGCAAGCAGGTTTGCAATTCTAACATATGGAAAAAATACACTTTAAATTAAAAGTAATCAGAAGAGATAAAAGTTCACTTCATTCTGATCAAAAGAAAAATTAACTAAGAATATATTATAAGCATGAGCATATATATACATCAAAATTTGGTACACTCCATTTTTTAAAAATTGGGCTTTTGTAATTTTATACAATTCTCAATCAAGTCCAGATCCTTTCCCAATCTGTGCCCCGCCAAGCTCCCCATCAGAAATCACATGCTCTGCCATATACCACAAGTCCCATTCAATCAAGAACCTACACCCTCATTGCAAACACATCCAGTGATGTCTAGTCAGCCTATTCAGAGATTCCAAGTAATGAATATTTTCTCCCACATACTAGCAACCACTCTACAACATTTCTAATCTAAGACCACCCCACCACCCATTTCTCTCAACCACTATGGGTCTTTGTTTCATGAGTTGTCATGGGTCCTGTGCTCAGTGCCATCACTGCCACAAGCTGAAGTATGCAAACTTCCAGTATCTGCAAAGCCTCTGCTCCCCTGTGTTTATGAACCTGCTCTGGCTCTTACAATCTTTCTGGCCCCTTTTCCACACAGTTCCTGAGCCACTGATGGGTGAGGTTCAATATAGAGTCCTAAGCAGGGATATATATTCTACAGTCTCTTATTCTTTAAAACTGGGCCAATTGTGGGCCCTTGTGTGCATTATACTCTTGTATAAGGAAGATTCACTAGTGAGGGTTGAGGAATGCACTATTTTCCTCTGTACCTGATTACACCACTCTCTGTAAGCCTTGTGTGTAGAGATAAAATAGCAGATCAATCACCTAGGAGTGGGCATCTCTCAGATACACACTCTGTCTGATCAATTCTGGAATTTTGAAACAGCCTCCATTTGTTGCAAAAAAGAAGCTTCCTTGATGAGTGGTGTATAGAATGCTTGTCTATAAATATAAGTATCTATGTTTACCTCTGGTAAGAAATTCCATTTGCCTACAGATATCAAAGCTAGGGTTTTCTCTGGGATTTATGTTCTTTCTAGCCATGTGTATTTGGCAGAGTTCACAGTGTCACCATGAGTTCACTCCCATTGAGAGGATTTAATGATTACCCCCAGAAAATTCAGATGATTCAGATAATTCAGTGATTAACCCCCGATAACAGTGTCACTACTAAACCAATAGAGGTAGTTTGTTGTGTTGGTTGTGGTTATTAGGTTTTAGGTTGGAGCTGCACCACTGATCTATCTTCTCCCTTAGCAGTTGGCATATTATCTAGAATTATGAGAGCCAAATTTCAAGTAGCAGACTTCCAGGTAAGCTCCTGTTCCACTGCTCTGAGACCAGTATCCAAAATATAACCTGTCTTCAGCAGCAGGGTCCCATCTGTTAGTTCTGGGGGATAGTAGGGCAATGGGCCATGCCATTTTGGGAGTGTCTTGAACCATCCCCACCAACCACTCAAAGGGTAGCTTCCTCTATCTGATACTGTGTTCTTTGCCAAACAACCACCAAACATATATACAGAGCAATGTTTAGACACTGTATGTACATTTTTCAGAGGATTACAGGGGTATCACATTTCTCTCTGGATTCCCTGACCCTTCAAGGTGCACTCATCTCTACTATTTTTCCACTCATATAACATCCCTCCTCCCTTTTCAGTCTCAGCAATCCCATTATCCCCATATTCCTCAAGTAACTCCTGCCTTCAAACATCTACCTTCTCATGATTTCCCCTGCCCCAACACCACGGTGTATTACACATCCCTCCCTCCTCTATTCACAATTGAACACTCCCAATTTCCTCACATTTGCCTGGTAACATATTTTCCCTACTACTCCCTTCTGTTTCTATTTCATTGTCTTTTATAGATCTGTTTAAGCAGTTAACGTCTTGTTTTAACTTTGGCTATGTCCATGCCTTTAGAAATTTGTCTATTTCTTTCAAACTTTTCCAATTTAATGTAGTATAGATTTTTAAAGTATTGCCTTCCAATGTTCTAGATTTGTTTGTTTGTTTTGTATCTCCTTTCATCTCTAATTTTTGGGATTTGAATTTGCTCTTTCATTCTTTTGCTTAACTGGGTTAAGGGTCTGTATCTTCAACTTTTCAAAAAAATCAACTCTAAGATTCATTGATTTTTTTTTCTAATTTTCTCTGTTTCTATTTCATTAATTTCTGCTCTGATTTTTGTTATTTCTTCTTACCTACTAGTTTGGGGTGGCTTTGTTCTTGTCTTTTCAGAGTCTTGAGTTGCACTGCTGAATAATTTGTGCTATTTCTGATCTTTTAATGTGTGCACTAAGATCTGTAAATTTCTCTCTTCCTTGCTTTTAGGTGTCATAGAAATTTTGTAGTGTTATATTCGAATTTTCAGTTAATTTCAGGAATACTTTGATTACTTTTGTTAGTTGTTTTTGACCCATTCATCATCAGGAGTATGTTGTTTAATCCCCATGAGCTTGTGTTATTAAAGCTTCTTTTGCTGTTCATTATAAGCTTTATTTTACCATGGTCTAATACATCGCATGTAATTATTTCAAGTTCTTGTATTTCCTTAGATTTGTTTTGTGTCCCGGAATGTGGTCAATTTTAGAAAACCTTGCTTTGGCTGCTGAGTATTTTTGGTGCTATGGTGAAATACTATGTAGATTTCTGTTAGGTCCATTTCATGTAAGACATAATATAATACAAATGTCTGTTTATCCTTTGTCCAGTTGAACAGTCTATAGAAGATAGCAGGATATTAGAGTCACCTACTATCATTGAGTTACAGTTAATCTGTGTTTTATAGTACTACACGAATGTTTTTATGATATGGAATCCTCCAGAGTTTGGTGCACATATGCTCATAACTGCAATATCTTCTTGATCAATTGTTCCTTTATTTAGAATGAGCTGTGTCCCTCTTTATAATTTTGATCAGTTTAATTTCAAGTCTATTTTGCCAGATATGAGAATTGTAACACCAGCTTTCTTCTTAGGGTCATTTGTTTAAATTTTTTTCCATATTTTCACCCTAAGTTACTGTCTATCCTTGAAGACACATTTCTTAACGACAATATAGTTTTGTTGATCCATTTCACTAGCCTTTGTCCTTTGACAAGGGAATTGATGCAACTAATATTTAGTGTTAATACTTTGAATGTGTATTGGATAATTTCATTTTAATTTCTTTGTGTTTGTGGCCCTATTTTGTGTTTCAGATGCTATACCTTTCTTTGTTTTCTTTCTGCAACCCCTATACTTGTTCTTTTCTTTGATACTTTGTATTGCTTCACATATTCTCTTTAAGGCTGGTTTGGTGGAGACGAATTCTTGCAGGTTGTTTGTGTCATGAAAAATTTTCCATTCCCTTTCATCCATAATAGATAAAGTGTTAGGCATTAGCATCCATAGTCCTTTAGAAGTGGGAATTTTTTGGTTCAGGCTCTTCTGTTTTTCATAGTTGGGATTGAAAAGCCAGCTGTAATTCTGGTGGGTTTTGCTTTATGTATATCTTGTTGCTTTTCCTTATCAGCTTTCAGTACCCTCTCTTTGTTCCGTACATTTAATGAATGTTTTCACTATGATACACCATGGGGAACTTCTGTTCTGGTCATATGTGATTGTTGTCCTATGTGCTTATTGAGTCTCTATAGGTTAGTCTTTCCTTAATTTACAGACGTTTTCTTATATAATTCTGTTATGATGTGTTCAGTATCACTGGCCTGAGATTCTTCTTCCTGTATGCCTATAATTCATAGATTTGAACTTTTCATGTTGTCCCATATTTCCCGTGTTTTTCCATTTCTATGTTGTTGTTTTTAATTTCACATAGCCTTTGCTTAAGCAGTCCAGATCTTGAACTTTGCCATTTGGTCATGATATTCTGTTTTATGTTTCATTCATCCTGCTCATGAGAATTTCTGCTGTTGTTTCTAATTGGCTGATTGACTTTCTTAATCCCTTGTTAATATCTGCTTCTGTTTTCATTAGTACTTCTCTTTTCGGAATTCATTTTTCACATTATGAATTATTTTGATATTTCATTAACTTGCTTACTTGTACAGTCTTGGGCTTCCAGCACAAGTTCTGCCTATCCTCTGAGATGTTTGTTTTCTTTAAGTTTTTTATTTTATTCATGATAATTCTTTTAAATTATGCATCCTAGGGTTCCTCAGGGTGGTTCCCAATGTACTGCACTTCTGTACAATTATTGAGTTTTGTTTGGGATATATTCTCTTGGTCTTTCATATTATTTTTGTTTTTGCCCTATCATTTGGGCATATGGATGTTCTTTGTTGGTTATGGGTCCAGTAGGAACTTCTTTTCTGCTTTTGTTTAATTGAATTTTGGTTCTGTTTATATTGTCTTTTTAGCTTAGCTGTACCTTGTATCTTGTCAAGTATGGAATCCAAATTGGTATATATTTCAGGTTCTTCCAGAGTAGTAGACTGATTGGGGTGGGTAGTAGAATAGGGCATTAGTTAGGCTGATCAAGTTAATAAGAGGGCTTGTCTTTGTCAGACAGATCAGGAGCCAGTGTAGTCTGCTAGGGAGTTTAGCTTGTCTGGATTAGAAGGTAGTCCAGATATCTGAGGCAGAGGAATTGGAGTTCACCTGGGTCCTAGATTGGCTGCAGACAGGGTAAGGAAGGTGAGAGAAACAGAATAGATACATGGTGGGTGGGATCTGATTTACCAAAGTCCCAGCTGGAAAATTTTGTCCCGCTAGTAAGGAGTCTGAGGATATGCAGAGAATGAGGGGAGCACCTGAGGAGGGACATAGTAATCTAAGCTAAAGCTTATAGATAGTTTGGGTTAGGAAGATAATTTAGAGATCTGAGGCAGAACAATTGAAGCCTACTTGGCTCCAAGGCTGCCAAAAGCCAGTGGTACACTCAATTTTATAAATAATTTTAAAATATAAACAACAGGACTTTAAGACACAGATAGACCCAACTTCAGTAATATTAGGTAACTTCAATATGTTACTAACTCCAATAGACAGATAAACTCAACAAAGAATAAACAGAGACATCTGAATGTGATGTCTTAATATTCTGAATATTCTACCAAAGAAAGCATTTTCTATACAGCAATCATAGAAGTTTCTCTAAAATTGAGCACAAACTTGGACATAAAACAGACCCCATCAAATACAAAAATCTGAAATAATTCCATATAGTCTCTCACAAAACAATGCAATAAATGTTAAAATCAACAGCAAAAGAAGTTCTAGTAACTACAGAAACTTGTGGAGATTCAATAACATTTCTAAATGAGTCAAAGAACAAATTAAGAAAGAAATAAAATTATTCCAAAGACAAAATGAAAATACAACACAACAAAACCTCTAGAACACTTTAAAACAGTTCTAAGATGGGAGATTAGAGCTCGACATCTTTTTAGATTAGAAAGAAACAAAAAGAGCATGTTTAAATGACTAACAGCACAATTTAAAACTATGGAAATCAGAACAAACTAAACTAAACACTAGCAGATGAGAATAAGCAACAAAAATCAGAGCATAAATTAATAAATAGAATGAAATAGAATGAAAAACCAATTTAAAGAATCAATGAATTGAAGAGATTGTGCATTGATAATTTAAACAGACAAGTTAACCAAAGAAAAGAAAAAGAAAATCCAAATTAACAGTATCAGAAATGAAAGGGGAAACATTACAAGTCAACAAAAAACTCAAAACACTATAACCTATTTAACAACCTATAATTCATTCAATTTGAAAATCTAGAGGAAATGAATGAATTTCTAAGTTTATGAAAATCACCAGAATTAAACAGAGATCTATAATTTAAACAGCCCCATAACAAACAAAGAAATTGAACCAGTAACACAAATCCTCCTAAGTAAAAAATACCCAGTCCCACATGGAATCACAGTAGAATTCTGTCAGACATTCCATTCTACCAGACAAGCCATACTTCTTAAATTCTTCAAAAAGTAGAAACAGTGGGATAACGATCAGCCTCCTTCTGTGAAACTAGTATCACTCTAATCCCAAATTCATGTAGAGAGAGAACAAGAACATAACACTATAGATCCATATTCTTCTAAACAAAAGGGCATACAGACATACATCAAAAGGATCATCCAGCATGATAAAAACAGCTTTGTTCCAGAGAGGTAGGAATGGTTCAATATATAAAAGTTAATAAATTTACTGATTTATATACATAAATTTAAAGATAAAAACCAAATATCAGCTAAATAGATGCAGAAAAGTCTTTGTCAAAATACAGCATACATTCATCCTAGAGGAAATTAGAGTGAAGGAAACATAGTTCAATATAATTAGAGCCTCTATAAAACAAATCCACAGCCATCATCATTAATGGAGAAAATCTGGAAGCATCCCCATTAAAATCAGGAAACAGATGGGGCTGTCCACTGTCTCCACCCCTTTCCATCATAGTGTTTGAAATTCTTGCTAAAACAAAGAATAGAACATTAAAATGTAGTAATTGGAAAAGAAGAGGTCAAATTATCACTGCTGGCAGATGATAAGATATTACAAATAAGAGCTCCCCAAAATTCCACCAGAAAACTGCTAGAAATGATCAATACAAAGTGGCAGGATACAAAATCAAGTTATAAGGATCAGTACCCTTTATATGACAATGACAATCAGAGAAAGAATTTGTGGAAATCCTCTCATTCAAAACATCCTCAAAAACATCAAAGAATAAACCTAACCAAAGACATTAAAGATGTAAATAAAAATTTTTAATCTTTAAAGAAAAGAATAGAGGAAGACATAAGGAGATGATGTTCTCATGGATTGGTAGAATTAATACTGTCAAAATAATTATCCCATCAAAAGCATGTATACGTTCAGTACAGTGCCAATCAAAATACCATGACATGTTAACAGAGCTACAAGAAACTATCCCAAAATTAATATAGAATCAGAAAAGACCCCATATAGCTAAGACAATCTTTTGCTCAAAGAGCGATGCTAAGGGGAATCACCATACCAAATCTCAAATTATATTACAAAGCCTCCGTTATAAAAACAGCATGGTGTTGGTACAAAAACAGACACACAGATCAATAGAACATAATAGAAGACTCAACCACGAATGCATGTATCGGTCCCTTTATATTTGACAAAGGTTTCAAGAGCACAAAAAGGCGGAAAGGCAACATTGTCAGCAAATGGTGCTGGCAAAACTGGATCTCCATCTGTAGAAGAATGAAATTGGACTGTTATCCTTCACCCTGCCCAAAAGTCAACTCCAATGTATAAAGGACCTCAATATAAAACCTGAAACTCTGAAACTACTAGAAAAAATAAAGGCACTACTTTGTAAGATTTAGGTTTAGGAAAGGACTGTCTAAATTGGATATCAGTTAATCAGGCATTAAGATCAATGAGCAAGGGGGACTACATGTGTGGCACTGTAAACTTAGCTAAGGTCAATCACAGATCTTAAAGAAAACTGTAAGTCTATCACATCTGTAGACAACTATATTTTCTTAATTTATGCTAATAACACATTATATTTATGGACAAGTATTCTCATTAGCATTTATCAAAGACGCTTCTTTTCCAGCAGAGGGAGACTATTACAGAAGTCCACAAATGGTCATACACAGATTATGTGTCTTATTATGCCCAGCCTATGTGACACATCTACAATGGAACCTCTATACCTAAGACTCATGGAACACAGTGGCACACGGGGTATAGAATAGAAATCCATCTCTCTCAAATCTTCTTAGATCGTTTTCTGCAAAGGAAGATGATGAATTCAACAGGCCACAAATAGCCAAAGTGTAGAGAATAAGAGATCCACATTTATAATCCTGTCCAGAACTCAAATTTTAAATGTATCAAAGACCCCAATGTGAAACATAAAATGATGAAACTCTTGATACATAAGCAGAATCCTACAAGATATATGTAAAGGCAATGTCTTTTTAAATCAGACATCGGTTATTCAGAAATAAGGTCAGCATTGACAGAGGGCCTCATTAAAATAAAAAACTTTTGTATAGCAATGGAATCAACTGGTAGAATTAAGAAGACTACAGCGTAGGAAAAAATCTTTTTCAGCTATTCATCTGACAAAACATTAATATACAGAATATACAAAGAACAAAGAAACAAAAGAAATCAAGAAAACAAATGACCCAGTTTAAATATTGGCTATGTATCTGAACACAGAGCTTTCAAAGGAAGAAATAATAATGGCTAAGAAATGCTTTAAAATATGGTCACTCTCCTTATTAATTATGGAAATGCAAATTAAAACTACTTTAAGATCTTACCATACCCCAGTGAGAATGGCTAAGATTAAGAACAACAAATGCTGGTGAGGATATGGAGAAAGGGCAAACCTTATTCACTGCTGGAGGGGTTGCAAACTTGTTTACCATTGTGGCTGGAGTGTAACTTTGACAACTGAAATTATCCTACCATATGGTCCACTCTTTGGCATATACCCAAGGGACTCAGCCATGTTTGCTGCTGCTCTTTTCACAGTAGTTGTGAAATGGAAATAGTCTTCATCTCCTTTGAGACATGAAAAGATAATGAAAATATGGTACATTCCACAATGGAATTCGCACAAAAAAAAAAACCAAAATGGTGAAATTTGTAGATTAATGCACGTTACTAGAAATTGTTTTACTAAGTGAATAAGAGATTTTGAAAGACAAGTATACATGTTTTCTGTCATTTGTGGATTTTTACTCACATGTGCATATATCTCCTGATATAACCATAGGAGCCAGAAAACTGGAAAAGTACTGTGTGGATAAAGGCAAAGAGGAGCCCAAGAGGTGATTGTAGAAAATAGGTGTTATTGAAGTGAAATGAGGAAAATAGGGTACTTTTAATTGGGGAAGGAATAGGGACAGTTACACAGCAGAAAGCTGAGGGGTGATTAATAATGCCTAAATGGTGTGAAAAACCAGAGGAAATGATTAGTTTAAGAGCCTACTCAAATATACACAATATATATAAGATAATATAGATGTAATGTATATATATCTGTAGGCTTTTTAGCTAATAGAATATTTATATACATATATATGTCTATAAACTGTATTGTTGCAGTCTTAAAAAACAGTACCTGACTAGCTGTGATTAGAGGGATATTATGTCTCAAGAATGAAAAAAAGACCAATTGGAAGAGAAATAAAATCAAGGCTAAATTAATGATAGAAAGAAAACATACTGAGGATCAATGAAACAAACTCTTGTTTCTTTGAAAAGATTAACAACATTAACAGATCTTTAGTTAAATTAACTTAAAAAGAGAGAGAAGATTCAAATTTATAATCTCAGAGATGTAAAGAACCATTATAACAGGCCCAGAGAAAATTCAAAAAATCATATGGGCATACTTAAAAAATCTATATTATCCTAAATTAGAAAATCAAAAATAAGTGAATAAAATTCTAGCTATGTATTGATTGCCAAAATTAAATAAAAATGACATAAAAAAATTTAACAGACATTTAATGGCCAATGAGATAGGTATAGTAATTAAAACTTTCCCAATTCAAAAGAGCCCAGGTCCAAAAGGATACAGCACAGAAGTCTACAAAGCCTTCCAAAAAGAAATAATACCAATACTCCAATTCGACAAAATAAAAAAGGAAGGACTACTTCTAGATTCTTTCTTTAAAACTAATATTACTCTAATACTAAAACCAGACAAAAACCTAATAAAAATAAATTTCTAGGTCAATTTTTATAATAGGCATAGATAAAATTTTGCAATAAAATACTCCCAAGCAGAATGCAAGAACGCATCAAAAAGTTATCCATAATAATCAAATTTGCTTCATGTCATCTGGTTCAATATAGGTAAATCAATAAATGTAACCAACCACATAAATGGTCTCAAGATGTTACACCAGAATCATCCCGTTAGATATAGAAAACACCTTCAACAAAATCCAATGTCTATTCATGATAAAATTCATGGGTAATCTAGGGACATAGGGAATATATCTCAACATTTAAACAGCAATATACAACAAGCCCATAGTCAACATCATACTAAATAGAGAAAAACTCAAACCATTGCCACTAAAATGAGGAACAGGACAAGATGTCCACTTCCTCCATTTTTGTTTAATATAGTTCTTGAAATCTTAGGTAGACCAATAAGCCAGAAAAAGAAGATAAAATAGATACAAATTGAAAAGAAAATATCCTTATTTGCAAATGAAACAATTCTGTACATAGAAGACCCTAAAGAATCAACCAAAGAACTCATAGAGCTGATAAATATATTCCACAAAGTGTCAAGATATAAAAATTATGCATTATGACGACCATATCAGTAGTACAGAATATACAATAGAATATTATTTAATTGCTAAAAACTATATTATAATATTTTAATATAAATGGGAGGAACTTGCAACAATCATCTTGAGTCAGATAATTAAAATCCAGAAGGTCAAACATTCCATGTTTTCACTCATAGCTTGATGCTAGCTTTGAAATCTTAAATATGTATGTTTCAATTTGAAAATCCAGAGCAGTGAGGAAACTAATAAATGAAGATGGGGGTGGAGGGCTTCATGGAAAGGAAAATAGAATACAATCATATAAAGGATGAATAAAGAGTAAGGAGGGTTAAATGGGTTGGGGAAATGGAGGGCACAATAGAGGAAGTTATAATGGGGAGGGATAACTAATATTGAGACCTTTAGAAAAAAATCATATGGAAATCTGCCAATATAGAAACTTCTTGAATGTACACATTATAAAAGACTTACATTATAAGAAAAGGAGATTGCCTCTACTTGACACCATAGGATTGACAAAGAAAAATCCCAAGGCCAGGAGTGGTCTAACTCTTTTGAAATTTTAACCAAGGATTTCATATACTATCAAACAGTACTGGTCATTGCCCCTATTTCTTTGTTATACTCCAAAACAGTAGTAAGATCTTATTTCTAAAGACACAAATATATATCATAGAGCAAACAAGGAAAAGATAGAGCTGGTGATAAGAGTTTCATGTCCATTGGCTAGCTTTCTTTGTGCTGAAAGGTGCTATGCATGCAACCTGAAGAAAAATCAGTAATCATGTTTACCCAACTATGAATGCTGCAAACTACAACTGGTTTGCCAAGAGATACTCTCCAGTACAATAGAGGCATGAATATTATGAGAGTAACCAATCACTTCGTAAGAGTATTAAGTTAAGATGGAACCCATTCATTACATTGATATCAGTCCTGGGAACCTTTGGTTAAATAGGTCATAGGCCATAAAGTAGAGCCAAAGACTATTATACTACACATATATATAGTATTTGGCCAAGTCCTAATAACTTCTTGTAACACTCATAGATAAATGTAACTCTCAACTCCCACCATTCTTTTCTTCTTTATGAAGCAAATGGTTATTAACACAAAAGCCACAACTGTTCAATGTACAAAGAACAAGCAACTACAGAGTGCTTATACCTGAGTAGGTGACCTACGTCAAGCTTCTGCCTCCCAAAGCTCAGACATCATTGAGGAAAGTAGCAAGGATATTTTAAGAGCAAAAAGAGGTGGATCAACATAAGGAAACAGAATTTTCCAAATACCCGGGAAATGACTCTTATGAACTCACATCCAGTGACAGTATCCATAAGTTCCATCAAAGCTCAAGTCACAGAGCCTATCTCAGAAACTATTAGCAACCAATTGTTGCTGGGAAGAAGAAAATCAATTTCATTTATAGGTACAATTCCGGTTTTGAAGAGGCTCCAACAGATAAACCCACACTTAAGGGCATTTGGGGACACAAATCTGACACTATAGCCCTTTAAATAATACATGAAATTGGAATGTGGTTGGTAAGGGGGATGAAGATAAGTAAAGGAACCTAAATAGATAAAAAATATGAAAATCTCAAATGTGATTAATTATAATAATAATAAAAAGATAATTTATTTTGTTAAGAAGGCATGATTTTTAAAAGAGTCAAATATTCTCTACTCTGGCATCATGGTAACTAGTAATGTTGCTTTTGTCAATTCTAGGGACATCCTTGGTTGGCATTAACTTTGTGGAAATCAAAGCTAAGATTTCACTATTTAAAAAGAAAGAGATTTCTAAGCAGATAATTGCATGGCCCAAAATATACATAGTAGTAGAAAAAACTTGGACTCTCTCAGGGCTGTGAAATATATAAAGAAGATTTCTTATGAAATTCTGGTTAGATAATTAAAATAACATGATCCTTAATTTCTGTTTTATAAATATGGAGACAATATTTCCTCATTGGTTAGAAAGTTTATTTCACATCCACATATCCATTTGTACTATACATATATATGTACTTGTGCAATAGAGCTATATGAAACTATATGTGTATATACAGGGGTGAAATGCTATTTACACATACATACATACATACATACATACATATATAGACAATATATGCATTAAACTTCATATTACATCTGTCTCTGGTACTTACCTTTACTTATTCCATACAAATGAACATTTTACTAGCTTCATTCACAGCTGAAATTGAGCAGTAGATGGAGACTATGATGGAGACCCACAAGTGGACAGAATGCAGAGAATGCATGATCAAATGGAGTCTTGCCCAGTTAGGACATTTACAACACACCCCGTAAAACATACAAGGGAGCAGAAATATTGTAACAGTCAAAGAACCCGGACACACGCCGTGAGGTACTGCCTTCTAGACATGACAGGGAATCTGTTCCTTTGACATTTCAGTAACATATTTGCCTAAACAAGGCCTCCATAATGGCCACACCAGCTTGCATGTTAAGCTAGATGGAGGAAATCTCACAAGGCTTCATCCCTAGATGAAAATTTACAGACAATCAAAGGCTGTTAAGAGAGAGTAAAATTAATTTTCTCTAGGGATAAAAATTTCCTAAAAAATTACCCAATCTCAACAGCTCAACACTAAACACATGTACATATGAGTAACACTAATGGACTCAGAAGGTAAGTGATATATAATAATTAAACAAAAACTCCTGAATTCAATAGAGAAGTAGGGGACAAACATGAGAGAGAGAGCTAAAGTGAATATAGTTTTCAGTATAAAATTCTCAAAAATTTTAATTTAAAAAAGCTCAACAGAAATGGATATCCCTAATTACCAATAATATACAAGTATACTCTGCTCCATTCCTAATTCTGATATTCATTCTAGGCTTCAAGTATCTTCACTTGAACTACTCAGAGGGCACCATAACAACAAAGCCTTTAAAGATTGATGTATACAAATAAGGTATTAAAGCATTCCTGAATGATGAAAATATCTTAGAGGAAATTCTACTGTACTCATAGTTCATGAATGAACCTGGACCCTCTGAAAATACTGATTTTGCTCCAACATCTCATTACCTTGACCTGCAAAACAACTACATAAATAAGAAGCAGTGTTTTGGTAATAAACTATTTGAGTTGTAGCTAACAAAAAAGGAAGGTGTTAATGATTGCAGAATACCCTTGAATTTATTCTGGACTGACATATATTAGTGACATCATTATCTTCAAGATGTCATACAAGACAAATTATAAATCATGAAGACTATCAAGGAAACACAGCTTATTGGCAGTATCAATCTCAAAAATCATTCCTCATAGTTGTCATTAATGAACATGTCATCACTAAAGGCTTTACCTCAATGTCCAAGAATGTCATTTATCATGTCTCAGACATATATTAGAATGAAGTGGAACAGAAACCTGCAGTATGAAAGTCAGTGGTTTTCAACAAGTGAAAAAGATAGTTGCAATCTCAAATCCAAATCCTCAAGCATTCACATTCATCAATAGTAGGGTCTTTCATTTTGTGACATCACTCACCTTACCTGTAGTTCTTGATCTTCATTGTCATATATAAGAACAGGGAACAATTAATTAAACATAGCTAAACATTCCTTTTTGTCTTAACAGGCTCAAAATTGTCCCACCATTTTAAGTTAATGAAATTGGCTCTTCCATAAGCTAGTAGCACCATGATCTGGGCCAGGCTCCTATACAGTAGGGAATCTTCCAAAAGTAAATTGCAGCCTGATTTTAGAGAAAGTCTGCTTACATCATGTCTTTAAGTACATAACTAATCCTTGCATACCAAGTTTTCATTATTCTAATTATGTCCTTCTCCTTTGCTCTTTGAACTCTAGGTGCATGTCTCTGAAAATTTTGGGCTTCCCAAACACCTGAGATATTTCTCCAAGAAATGTAAAATTTGGGAATTTCCACGAACCCCCATTGATATTGGCCAGCTGAAGATATATTTAGTAGACAGAATGAGGAAGCTGGGAACAGCCTAACAAGAGAAGACCCCTGATCTTCAGGGAAAAGGAAACATATCAAAGACAGAAATTAGTCATCCAAGAACAAGACTCTGTTGTTTATTTCAATTGTGGGAGCAATTTATTAGATATACTTGAGGAAAAATCAGAGTCTCTGGTTATGATAGGTATACACATAGTATACACATCCAATGCAAAATGAGTATCCCAGGGAAAGACTGATGTTCAACATTAACTGACATCTTATAAATTAAACTAAGAAAAAATAAATATGCACTGATAGAGGTGGATAATGAAAATGTAGTGCATTAATATAACATAGTAGTATTCAGTTGTTAATAAAGACAAAAATTCTAGAGATAATCATTCTGAGCAAGGTAACTCAGATCCAGAAAGACAAATACCTGTGTTTTCTGTCATATTGTGGACATTAGTTTTGAATCCTTAAATATATTTTTAAATTGGAGTAACCATAGAGGTCAGGAAATTAATAAGAGTTTATAGGTTTGGAAGCTCTCAAGGGATGGGAAGTATAATGCAGGTACTGTAAAGGAGGAATAGGTATAATGGGGCTATAAAGATTAAATGGGTTAGGCAAGGGAAGGACAAAGTTGGGAAGTGAGTATCGGAAGGTATAACTAAATCTAAAACCCTTTGGGAAAAAAATCATGTGGAACTACAGTAGTTTAGAAGTTTCATAAAATATATATGCATATATCTTAAAAAGAGGCTAAATGGAGTTATCCAATAACACAAGACAATGTCCCTACTATGCACTACAATTAAACAAATAGAAAGTCCAGTGCCAGGACTAGGGTTCCCTTTCTTGGAGTTATAGGCGAGTAGGGTACCATAGACACTTCCAAACATTACAGGCTATTGCCATTGCTCTTGGGTACTCTCCAGAACATGACAGTAATACCCTATTCCTGTAGATAACTCACACAGATCAGAAAAGATAAACTTTACTGACTTGAAAGTTTCATCACGAATAACTGGTTTTCATTGTTACCAAAGAGCAATGTAACCAACAGTCTTAGTCAATTGTGAATGCTGCCAACTACAATAACTGACCTGACAAGGTATGCCCACTTATACAATAGTGGCACAAGGTGGATAATGAAAATATAGTACATTTACATAAGGTAGCATTATTCAGTTGTTAATAAAATCAAAAACTCTGAAAAAAATCATTCTGAGTATGGTAACTGAGATGCAGTAAGAAAAATGCCACTACCGTACAAGACCTGTGGCTACGCAGGTCAAAGTTTCTAGGAGATCTTACTCCTCTTTTTCTGATAAATTGACACAGTTTTAAAACAACTCCTAAAGAGTTAGAAATTTATTCATTCATCTGTCACAGTACTCATCAAAGAAGCTTCTTATTCAGTGAATGGCCATTAAAATAAGATCCCACAGTAGATCAACATGCAACAAATAAGAGGCTGTGTAATGCCTAGCTCTAAATGGGACACCTATATTGTAATCCTCCCAAAATACATAGATCATTTCAGAAAAGGTGGTAGAAAGATTGTAAAAACCAGAGCCAATAGATGACTACAATGAACCAGTAGGTTTTGCCCACAATTGAACAGCTGCATATGTGAACTCACAAAGATAGGCAAATGTATGCAATGTTAACCCAGGAAATACTCCACCAGAAAGGGGGTATACAAACACAAAGTCCTATGGTAGTTGAGGAACTTTCATGAATTTATAGCTGACTTCTGAAGGGAGAGTTTAGTTTACTTTATGGATGTTGCCCCTCAGAGGTTACTCATGATTCATTACATAGTTCTAGACTCATACATTGTGCCAGTATTACAGATGAGGTAAAGAAAAAGAACACCTGTGACTGGATAGATGGTTCAGCAGTTATGAGCACTGGCCTGGCTTTTCTTGCAGAGGAACTGGTTTCCAGCACACACATGGCAGACATTTGTAACTTCAATTCTAGGGAATCTGACTTCTGGCTCTCATTGAGCATTGAACACAGGTGCCACTTACATGTATGCAGCTAAAACATTCATACACATAAAATAAAAATAAGCTTAAGAATCTAAAAAGACCTCATAAAATTGTGAGAGAATAGAGATTTGTGTAATAATGAAGGAGTTCTAGGAGAGGGAATGTGCAATGGACTTGATCAAAATATTTTATATGCATTTATGAAATTCTGAAACACTAAAAAGGGTCTAGGAAAAAAAATAAACTACCAATTATTACTAAGTGGGCATAGAGTAAAACTTCCTTTTAAAAAATTTGGAGGACCTGAGTCAGAGAAGCCTCATTTTTCAAAGAAGGATTATTAATGAACATACAGTGTTAATGAAGTGTTCGACATGCTAAGAATAAGTGTTTTTGACCACTCAACCCTAAATCTATCTAAGTTATCTGAGGACAATGCAATATCACAAAAGAACGAGTACAAAAATAAAGAGTTGAGGATGGAGAGGAGGACGACAAGGTACCATCTTCTATATATGGCATAACCTTTACAACCATGAATACACTGCAGATGTTGTGACCTGCATATAGACTCAATCCACAAAAAAATACCTCAGGTTAGATACAGAGCAGTTGGAACAAAGGAATTCAGTTAAAGTGGGAGAACATGGGAGTAAATATCATTAAAATATACTCTACATATAAATATAATTTTTTAAAAATTGTGCCAAAAAGGTTGGTTAAATTATCTGTCAGATAATAAACCTCTAGCAACATTTTCTCTGATTATGGCTGGTCAACTTGTGCATCTATTCAACTGTAACATTGTGATTTTTTTGTGAATTCATCTAAGAATTTCATAAACTTAGCTGATATGTGTATGTCTATGAAACATTTTTAATTAATTTTTATAAGTGGAGTTACAAAAATGCCCAGTTTTATTTATTTTTATATTGCTTTCATTTGGATAAGTAATCTCTGCAACATTATTAGAGAAAAGACTATTCATTCCCTAATGAATTGCATAGAAATATATTTAAAGTACTAATTGACACATGAGATTTTAAATTTTCCATGTTTTTAGTTTATATGTCTTATTTCAGTAATCAAAATATGTTTCTTTAAGTATTGAATCAGTCTTTATAATTTTTATCAGTTCCTTTTTAAATTGAATTTTTGGGTATTTTATACACAACTTCTTATTCATCTTTATACCCTCTTTCCCATTGGCACATTCTCCTAGCTCTTCCAGTGAATTTCATGCATTCTTCCATTTATGTTAAGGCATATCAAGTCAACTTACTGTGACACCCCTCAGTGCATATTCATTCACCAGGGTTCAGTCAGTCTATCTAGAGTCACTCCTTTAAAGATCAGCTCTCCCTCACTCAACAGAAATCAGTAGTCCAATGGTTCTTCTGATAAGTTCAGGACCTGATCAGGCCTATATCCTCCTTCTGGAATTTTGTCTGCTTGAGTTTGGATGAGTCTTGTACATGTTATCACCATTGGTATAGGTTCATATGAGCAAGGTCCCAGGAGCCTGTCATTATTTCCATATGATACTGTGCCTCCTCTTCTCTTACCGTCTTTCCACCCCCTCTTCTAGAATGGTTGCTGAGTCTTGGATGGGTGAAGACTAATATTAGAAACCTATCCAAGGACCTACACTAAGCACACTCTTATTTTCTACTTTTTGGCCATTTGTGACTGTTGTATTCATTGCCTTTTGTTGCATGAGGGAATTATATTGGTGAAAGTTAAGAGATTGTGCTGGATAGTTTTGCCTGTCAACTTGACACACCAGGGTTAGGTGACCTTCTATTAAGGAATTTGCTCCATTGAACTGGACTGTAGCCATGTCTGTGATCGCATTCTCTTGAGGGCTAAGTGGTACTACCGCTGGACAGGTGATCCTGTATGCATAAGAAAGCAGGTTGACCATGCAGGAGAGGAGCAAGCCAGTAAGCGTCATTCCTCCATTGCCTGGGTTTCAGCTAATAACTCCAGGTTCCTGCCATGAGGTCCTGCCTTTGGCTCCAGAGTGATAAACCTGGGTGATGTAAGCTAAATAAACAATTTCTTCCCTAACTTGGTATTGGTCAGAATACTTTGTCAGAGTGACTAAAGGTTAACTAGTACAGTGATGCATTTGTATTTTCTCTACACCCTGTTCCACTATGCACCATGAGCCTTCAGTAAGGAGGTTCTGTTGTACATGTGTCAGTTAGAATTTGGTATTTCACAGACACTTAATCTTTGTATGTGATCAGTTGTGGAACTCTGTGACAGTCTCAATTTGTTGCAAAATATGCTTCTTTGATGAATCCTGACTAGCATACTTATCTGTAAATATAAGAATACATATTTAGCACATGGTAATAAATTACATTTGTCTAGGAATGTAACAGCCTTGGCATTTTCTCTAAGATGTGACCTGTCCAGTTATGTGTACTTGGCTATGTTTATGCCAAGTAAACCAAGTATGTTTATGGTACCACATGAATTCCCTCCCATAGAGAGGGATTTAAGTCCTATTGGTAGCATTGATTGCTCCTAGGATAAATCATATGTGCAGGTAAATTAATGGAACTAGAAAAAGTTATAGTAAGTAAAAGTACGACAGACTCTGAAAAATAAATAATATATATTCTCCCTCATATATATCATGAGATTACTAAGTTTTCTCAGTCAATTGTTCCCTTGATCAGAATGTAGTGATATTCTTAATGTCTTCTGATTAATTTTATCTTGAGATCTATTTTGTCAGATATTAAAATAGCAACTCCTCTTTGTTTCTTATTTTAGATTGACAAGTATGGTCAGTACAGGGAATATGTTGGTCCAGGTTCTTCTGCCTGTGTAGTTTATATTTAAAAGTCAGCTGTAATTCTGTAATATTGTTTTTCTCTTGCAGCTTTCAGCTCTCTTTGTTCTGTACATTTAATGTTTTTACTATGAATTGTCTTGGAAGTTTCTGTTCTGGTCCTGTGTAATTAGTGTTCTTTGTGCTTTTTCTATCCATATGGGTATGCTGATCTTTAATTTATGGATCTTTTTTCTTTAAGTCTGTTGAAAATGTGCTCAGTGCTATTTACCAAATATTCTTTTCTTTTTCAATGCCAGTGATGTGTTGATTTTGTCTTTTCCATAGTGTCCTATATTTCCTGCATAGTGCATTCCTGGGTTTTTCCATATTCTTTGCTTAAGCAGTTCAGTTCTTCAACTTTGTCTATTTTTTAATCTGTTTTTATTTTATATGCATGACTGTTATGTATGTGTGTGAGTAAGTGTATGGGTATCATGCAGAGTATATGGAGGACAGAAAAGGGTGTAAGATCCCCTGGAACTGGAATTATTGATGTTTCTTACCCATTATGTGGATGCCAGGATTTGAACCTGAGTCTTCTGCAGGAACAGACAGTGCTCAACTGCTTAACCCACTCTACAGCCCTGTTCTTTAACTTTATTGTCTAGTCTTGATATTCTGTTTTGTATCTCATTCATTCTGCTTTTGAAATTCTCCTGGCATTTCAGATTGTCTTATTGAATTTTTTAATCTCATCATTTCTGTTTAAATTTTCTTCAACATTTTAATCTCTTTTGTCAAGTTCTGAATTTTTCTGTCATTTCATTCAGCCCTATATTAGTATTTTCTTAAGCTTCATTTAGGGGCTTATTCCTATCCTCTCTAAGTTCTTTAATTTTTTCTTTGTATGTTCTTAAAAGTCATCAAATTCTTTCATCATTTTTATTATTGTTCTTTTAAATTCTGCTTCCTGGGGTTTCTATGGGTGGTTTTTATTGTCAACTATTTCTGTGAGTTTGGTAGAAACATATTATTTTGATTTTTCATATTATACTTTGCTTTCAGGTAGGTATGAATAATTAGTTGGTTTGTGCTTTAAGTGCTCGTTTTTTATTTTTATTGGTGGAAGAGGATGGTTCCAAGTTGATTAATGAAGAACTCTTCTGTAGGTTGAAGAGGCGTAATTTAACACTATGGGGATACCCTGACAGGATTGGCAAGCCAGTCAAGATCTCTCTGTTAGGAAATGAGGAAGGGGTCTTGGATCAAGGCAGGTATGGGATTATTTGTGGGGAAGGTCTAACTAGCTTGGCAGAGTACATATGGGCCTTAGAACAGGAGAATGCAGTTTGTCTGGGTGCAGGAGATGAAGATGCAGTTGGTGGAGTTTTCCTTACTTAGGAGGTCTCAGGCAGGATGTTCAGGGGGTATCCTAGACATAAGACGGTAATGGGGACATC
This sequence comes from Eospalax fontanierii, assembly GCA_035773235.1. Taxonomy (NCBI): domain Eukaryota; kingdom Metazoa; phylum Chordata; class Mammalia; order Rodentia; family Spalacidae; genus Eospalax; species Eospalax fontanierii. The sequence goes on along the minus strand of JAJHUQ010000048.1, from coordinate 1,194,831 downwards.
GTGGTGACTGTCTTACTAGCTAATTCGAGTAGTGGTGGGACCTGGAGAAGGAGACTGTTGCAAGTCTAGGTGTGGGTGGGATCAAGGTGCAGTGGGCAGGGTCTCAGATGGGAAGACCAAGATGGGGCCTAAGTCCAAGTCTAGGATAAGCAATCTGTGGAGAGACAGAATGTATCTAGTCGGGTTGCAGTCAAGGATGGGTTGGAAGAGCATGGGGAGGATCTAACTAGATAGAGTATATGTGGCCCTGAAGCACCAGAATTTATTTCTTCTGGGTACAGGAGGATCAAGAAGCAGTGGGCAGAGTTCCACTCAATAGGAGGAACTTGTGTGTGGTATTGTAAACATAGACAAATACACATGGCTGAAGAGGTCATAGATCTTAAAGCAATCTCCAGGGCTGTCACTGACATAGACTAATGTAACTTCTTACTAAATGCAAAATATGTATCCATATATTCACAGTCAAGTATCCAGTCACCAATTATCAAAGAAGTCTCTTTTGCACCAGATGGAGATTACGCTAGCATACCACAACTGATCAAAAGGAGACATTGTAAATTGCATGTGCCTAAGCAACACATCTATAATGTAGCCCCTACACTCAAGGCTCATACAACATAGAATAAGAGGTAAACAGGACACTAATGAATGTTTCAGCTTACATTAATGAAGATCTCTCATGTAACAGAGGGCCAAGAACACAAAAAGGTTACTAATGGCCAAAGAATGGAATTAGTAATCTGCAGGGTCCCTGGACAGGCTCCAATATTGTTTCTACTGACTCAGTGGTCAGGGACCATTGTGGATTGCAGGATTTTTATTTTAGAGAATGGGTGAAGGATAGCAAAATTTTCTATCTGGAGACAGTATGGGCTTTTGGAAAGAGTTTGTCTCTTACAGACAGGATTAACATGAAATTAGGTTGATCAATTTAACATATTTTCCCAGTCTCAAAGAACACTTTATTTATTGCAGATATCCTGAGACCTATGTGGCTGGAGGAAGAAAGGTTGGTATTAGAAAGAGAGAGTGACTTGAGAGATATCTCTGTTAAAAGTACTTGTTGCTCTTAAGCGGATTGAGGTTCCACATGTTGACTAACTCCAGTTCCAGAGATCCACATTCTCTTCTGTCCTCCAGAAACATTGAATGCATGTCGGGCACCTGCATACGGGCAGGCAAAACACAATTTCTCTTGTCCACCCTCATTCAAAGAAAAAAGATGAAACTCAAATACCCTTAAAAAATCCACTCACATACAATGTCCAAAAGACCTATAGACAGAAAATCAGAAAATGATAAATCAGGAATTAAAAGAAAAAAAAAATTGGTCACTGAATTGGATAGGTTTTCTTTTATCATGATGAAAAATGTATGAAATTACCTGTTTTTAATGGTAAAACTGCTTTGCTAAGAAGTTGCTTTAAAATCTTAATCATTAAGAGTACATAAATTATATCCCATTTTAATATATTCTCTAATTTTTATTAATATATTTTCTAATTTATTAATTAAATTATTAATTAATTAATTAATTAGCTGATAAATTAAATTATTAATTAGATAATCTATTAATATTCTCTAATTTTTATTAATAATGAGTATACTTGTTATTTAGAAGTGGTTTTACTCTACATTAAAAGCATATTTGGCATGCTCTATGCAACAAATAAAAATTTATTATTAAATAAGGAGTTCGGCTACCTGCTAGGCTTGGACCTAGGTCAGCTCCAATTCCTCTGATCAGATCTTAGGACTAGATTCCTAATGGAGCCTAGATAAATCCCTAGTATAGATTGCTAAGTACCTCCTCCGGGCCCTTCTTCCCTGGCCCCTAAACTGCTCTACATACCTACCCACCTAGGACTCTGGTAATTCACATCCTGCCCACCACATCTCTATTCAGTTTCTCTTGTCTATTCCCACACTCTACCGTACCAGCCTTGGACCCAGGCTGGCTCCAATTCCTCTGCCTCAGATTCCTAACCCAAAATAAGTAAATTCCTGAGCATACAGTCCACTGACTCCAGATTTGCCTGACAGAACAAGCCTCCTTTTAACCTGACCAGCCTACTATGTAATACCTACTATCTTGCACCACTAACTACCTGGACAGTCTAATAAACTGAAAGAACTGAAAGTAAATACCAATGTACTTTTCATGCCTGAACAAAAAGCAACCAAGCTATATAAACAATATAAACAGGACCAAAATTCAATTAAACAGAAACTGTTTATGTTCTCACTGGACACATAACCAAGAAAGAATATCCACATGTCCAAACAGCAGGACAAAAACACAAATGATAAGAGAAACCAATACAATATGTCCCCAGCAAAACCCAATAGTCCTAAAGAACTGCACTACAGTGAAAATCACCACAGGGAACCCAGGATGCAGAATTTAAAAGAACAATCATAGCATGATCAAAGAACTTAAAGGAAACACATACAACCTAAAGAACTTCAAGACTATAGACATAAATTTGAAATGAAAAGTTCAAGAAATACATAGCCTAAAGATATAATGAAAACAATTCTGACTAGAAAAGTGAATTCACAAAAGAGACAAAAATATTGAAGAAAACACAAATGGAAATGAACATGGATGGAATTGAAAAACTTAATAAATACATTCAAAACAACAGGAGAAAGCCTCACAAACAGAATAAATAAAACAGAAAATAGAAGATCAAGACTGAATGACAAAGTTCAAGAACTGGACTGCTTAAGTGAAGACCATGTGACCAGAAAGTTATCAAACAAAGAAATAATAATGGCTAAGAAACAACACAAAAAATGCTCAGTGTCCTTTCTAATTAGAAAAATGCTGACAAAAACTACCTTAAGATTTCATCTTACCCCAGTCAGACTGCCTAGGACCAAGAAAATGAAAGGCACCAAATGATGGCAAGGACATAGAGAAAGGGGAATGCTCATTCATTGCTGATAAGAATGTAGTCTTGTATGACTATGAAAAGCAATGTGGAGAACTCTTTGAAACTAAAGATGAATCTACTGTATGATGCAGGTATACCAATCCTTGTCATATTTCCAAAGGACTTGTCTTACTGTATAAATACCTATTCATCCATGTTTGTTGCTACTCTCTTCAGAATAGCTAGAAATGGAAACACCTTCTATGTCTTTCAACTGACAAATGGATAAGGAAAATATGGCAAAGTTGCACAATAGAATTCTTCTCAGTAAGAAAAGATGAAATTTGCAGGTAAATGGATGGAAGCAGAGAGTATTATACTAAGTAAAGTAACACAAACACAGAAAGGCAAGTGACATGTTATCGTTCATTTGTAGACTATGCACCATTCCCTTATATGGCAGGGTATATCCTGATACAACATCAGGAGCCAGGAAAATGGAAAGAACACAAGAAGGTAAAAAGCGAGAAAGAACCTGAAAGAAAGGGACAGTAAGAAACAAGTGTTGTGGGGGAGCTGTGTTTGACAGGAAGCTGTGTTTGCAGGGATCACAGAGGGAAAGAAGGAAGGAAGGAAGGAAGGAAGGAAGGAAGGAAGGAAGGAAGGAAGGAAGGAAGGAAGGAAGGGAGGGAGGGAGGGAGGGAGGGAGGGAGGGAGGGAGAGAGGGAGGGAAGCAAGAAATACAGAATAATGAGAGGCATGTGTTATAGGGGGTGGGGAGGAATAAGGGTGTTTTCAGACTAGGGATACAGGAGAGAAGCCAGAAGGCAGGAAGACAGTATAGAGATGAATAAATCTTTGGTGCCTAGGGAAGCCAAAAGAGAATGTGTTACCCCCAAAAGACACTGAGAAATATAAATACACTGTCCAAACATATGTATACCTAGAAAGGAACACACTACCAAACATGAGAGACTTTCCTTTAAAGGAGAGATTGATCCAGAAGACTCCCAAAATGACACATTATTGTCAGAGCTCTTGGTTATTTCCCAGAACTGGAATTAAGACCCTATTGCTGAAAAGAGGACATTCTTTGAATACAGCACATGGAACAGTACAATAGGAACTGACCTGGAAGCCTGCTACCTGAAGTTTAGCTCTTACAGTGCTAGATGATAATATAATATACAAGCTACTAAGGAAGAAAAATCAGTCAATAGTCCAACCCACCCCTAAACGTCTAAGAAACATGATGAACAGCACAACAAACTACCTGTATTGGTGCAATACTGGCACTATTGTCTGGGGGTAACAAACAGCTATCTAATTCGACTTAAAACCCTTTCAATGGGAGTGAACATTATAATTATAATTATTATTATTATGGGTGGCATTATAATTATAGGCAAATAAGCATGACTGGAGGGTTCATAGATTCTAGAGAAAATCCTATCACTATCATGCTACTTTTGCTATATTATTAAATGTAAGCTAGGGGAAATATCCGATCACATTCACCTTTAGATGAAGAGAAACTGTCAATCAATCCACTAACACATTTGTGAATCTGTATTAGGGTATCCTAGTACCAGTACTTAAGGAAAAATATCCTTAAATCAAAGACTAGAAATGACAGCCCTCCCTATACCCAACAGCTTGTCCTCAGAGTTGATTCTAGCACCCCTACTATTATTAGGAGTAGTAAACAGCCTGTTTTGAGTTCAAAAACAGATTCTTTAAGTGTCTGGATTTGAACATTGTCCAAAGAACTTATGGACAGCAATATAAAACTCTAGGCTAGGCATAGTCCTCATTCCTCCAAAGCATTCAATTTAATGTGCTCCTCTGCTACATCTGCCCCACATCCTCCTGGTCCCACATTAACTACACACTTCTACATTTCCATAGCACAAGATGCTATGCTCCACATTCTATTCTTTGTCAAAGCCTCAAAATGAATGTTTTTGTACTTCCACATGTTCTGAAATCCTGTACTTTTCTTTCCATTACATTAAACCAATCTTGTGAGTGCAAGAAATAATATCTGTGTCTCCTTGTCAAATTTGTGACATAGAATTTTCATATGTAATAATTTTATATTGCTAGGATCTATTAGAGTTTGAAAGTTCTATAGAAAAGTGAACTATGACAATTTCGATCAATTTAATCTCTGTATTCTCCTTAGTAAATGTCACTTTTTATCACAAAACAAACAAAAAAGAGCTTACTAATAATACTTAGTAGTAAACCTTGATCTTGGGGTTGGGAAGATGGAGTAGTACTTAAGAGCGCAGAGTGTTATAGCAGAATATCCACATTTGATTATGAGCATCCACATGGCTGCTAACAACTATCAGTTGTTAGCCAAAGGATACATTCAACATACAGACACATTGGGAAGGGAATTTTAAAAGACAGTCAGTGAACCCCGAGACCATTTTGAGCATACTAATAAAAGACTTGGCTTTTTTCTTTAAAGTATTTTTCATTGACTTTAAGAATTTCATAGAGTGTATTTTGATCATAACCCCCAAATTTTTTCTAGATCTATTCAGAATACCTCATTAACTAGATAGCTTCCTGGTGTTTTTGTTTGCTTGGTTGGTTGGTTTTATATTTCTGTTTTGCCCTAAGAGCATGGGCAATATGTGTTATTCAAATACTACTGGATGTGGAACCTACCTATGTTTGCAGTTGGCTTACCAGGGGCCATATCCTTAAATAAAACTCCTTTTGAGAGCAGACCTTTTAAGACTACATTAGAGCACCTGACTCTGCCTTCAAAGTGATCTGTGCAAATTACATGCTGTTCATATCCCCCTACTATGGGATCATCTGCAATCCCTCCCACTTCTCTAGGACTAGGCTTCCTGGTGGCCTGGGTGCCCTCCTCTCATAATCTCTACTTGTACATACAGACATTTTGAGACTGTCTAGGAGTACATGACTCCACCTCTGGGGTGAGCTGAACAAAAACTATCATGCCCATACTCCTGTTTTGGGACTATCTGCAGAATCTCCCACAGCTCCAGGGCGTAGGTTAGTAGAGACTAGCACAACCATTTCCCATCTCTTCTCCTAGGACCTTCACACTATCCATCTGGAAGCTGCTGAAATGCTCTTAACTAGCAAGGTCTGCTTTGCCCTACTGGAGATCTCCTAAGTAGCCAGGTTGGAGCCATTTAGTGCTGTAATAAAAAATCAAAAGAGAGAAACAGAAGCTTAGGTCAAACTTAGCTTTTCATACTCAATCAAAAAACTACTAAGGTATATCAATAAATACAAATGGAATCAAACTTAACAAACGAAAACTTGCGTTTCATGCATGAATACATCACAAGCAACAAAAAAGTATCACATGACAAAACCATAAAGAAAAAAATGATAAAACAAAATAGTATGTCCCCACCAAACATGACTTGTCTTATAGGAAAGTCTTAAAATAAGAACCCCCTAGAATTTTTCCAGAACACGGTTTTAAAAGAACAACCATAAAAGTGATATAAAAATTCAATTAATTTAAAGAATACAGAAACAGCTCAAAAAACTAAGGATAGGGAAAAACATTTGACTGAATTCACAAAAAGGAAATATTGAAGAAAGACTAAAACAAGGAAAGAAGCTGAAACTCAATAAGCCAATTTGAACAGAATTCTCCTTAACCAATAGAATGAATGAAATGGAAAACAAAATATCTAGATTGGACAATAAAATTGAAGAACTGGACCACTCAAGATAATAATATAAAAAAAAATCTTTTAAAACCAGAAATGGAATATGCCGTAATTGTGGAACCCCATGGAAAGATCCATAATACTACACATCATAGGCATAGAGGAAAAAAAAGAATCCTAGGTATGCAAGATCTTCAACAGAATTCTAGAAGAAAATCCCCAAACTTAAGCAAGGACATACACACAGAAGTAAAATAAGCTTATCAATTAGATAAGCTTATCAATAAGAATATCAATTAGATAGGACTAGAAAAGAAACTCACCATAGCATATCATAGTAAAAACATTAAATTTTCAAAAAAGAAAATACTGAAAGCTGCAAAAGAAAAACACATCACATATAAAGGAAAATTTATGGGAATTACAGGAAACATTTCAATGCAAATTATGAAAGCCAGAAGACTGTAGACCAAAGTATACCAAGTTTTACATGATCACAGAGGCCAACACAGAATACTTTACTCAATGACATAGGTACACTGAAAGGATTCATGTCTCCAAACCATCCCTGAAGAAAATTCCTGAAGCAATACAAAGGACTGAAGAAAGGAATGACAATACCCAAGATGCAGCAAAAAGAAGCTAAATGAAGATATAACTGTGGAAACACAAAATTGGACAATAAATGCAGACAGAAATTAAATGATGGTAACTAACATAAAACTTTCAACAATTTTAGACATTATGAATGGATTCAATTCTCCTGTCAAAAGATACCAGTTAAGCTGTATGTATTAAAAAAGCAAACTCCATCTTTTACTTGTCTGTAAGAACTCATCTTACCTTCAAGAAGAGGCAGTATCTTAGGGTGAAAGGATGGAAAAAAATACTCCAAGCAAATAGCACTATGAATCAAGCAGATGTTGCAATCCTAATGTCTAAACAAATAGATTTCAAATTAAAACTAATCAGAACAGAGAAAGAGGGTCACTTCAGAGAGAGGGAGGATTACACAAGGATCTATGAGTATAAAGGGGAAGAAGGAGCTCAAGAGAGATGAAACCATAAAAGACAGAAATTATCAAGGGAGAAAAGGGAAAAATGGGGATATTTTAAATGGAAGGATCGTGAAGGGTTAGAGTTAGACAGGGAGAGAGAGGAGAGAATAATGCCTAGGTGATATAAAAAAAAAATTCGGGAATTGTATTAGTCCAAAATCTACCAAAAAATTACACACAATATCTCTACATAAGTCCACATGTATACCTGAATGATACATAAAAAGAAACAGTATCAGACATGGCACTTTGAGTTGTTGGCCAGGGTGGTTGAAGAGACTCTCAAAATTACACAAGCTATTCCCACAGCCTTTGATTGCCTCCCAAAATTTGAAGGTAAACTCTAGTCTTCATTGAGGAAAGACTTGCAACTTGTTACTATTGGGTAGAATGAGGCAAAAGACTGAAGATAGGCTGACTAGACTCTAAGAAATGGTTCTCTGAAAACTTAAACAAGATATACCCTTAGCCCAATTAACTGAAATAAAGAAAGAACAAATCCAGATTAACGAAATCAGAGATGAAAGGGGGAAACATCACAACAGACACTAAAAAAATCCAGAATATTATAATATTTAAAAATATATACTCTGCAAAATTTGAAAAATCTAAAAAAATAGATGAATTGATAAGTTTATGGAAACCATCAAACTTAATCTAAGAAGTAATCAAAAGCTTAAACAGAGCCACAACAAACAAGAAAATTAAAACAAAACTTACTGCCTAGAGAAAACCCAGGCCATGTTGGTTGGATTCACAGCAGAATTCCATCAGACATTCAAAAAATATCTACAAGCAATATTACTTATATTATCTCAGACTCCATCTTTGAAGTCATTATTACTCTATTACCCAAACCAGATAAAGACATAACAAAAGAAAGAAAACTATAGGTCCATATCCTTAAAGAACATAGATGCACAAATTGCCAACAAAATATTCATTTACAACAAAATATTCATTTACAAAATTATTCTCTTGAGCTCCTTCTTCCCCTTTATACCTATAGATCCTTGTATAATCCTCCCTCTCTCTGAAGTGACCCTCTTTCTCTGTTCTGATTAGTTTTAATTTGAAATCTATTTGTTTAGACATTAGGATTGCAACATCTGCTTGATTCATAGTGCTATTTGCTTGCAATATTTTTTTCCATCCTTTCAACCTAAGATAGTGCCTGTTCTTGAAGGTAAGATGAGTTCTTACAGACAAGTAAAAGATGGAGTTTGCTTTTTTAATACATACAGCTTAACTGGTATCTTGTGACAGGAGAATTGAATCCATTCATAATCCATTCATTATAAAATTATCTATCATCATCAAGTCAGCTCAGGGCAGAGATGCAGAGATGGTTGAATACAGGTAGCTCAGTAAATCTAATAAATCATATAAATGGACTTGAAGACAAAAATCACATGGTCATCTCAATAGATACATAAATGGCCTTTGACAAAATAAAATGTCTAAATTCCTGGAAAGAATTGGACTGAAGGAAACATACCTCTACATAATCAAAGATATATACAGCAAGGTAACAACGAACTTTCTTTTAAATGATGGAAAACTGCAAGCATAACTATTCAGGAACCAGTTAAGGCTGTCTACAATCTCCATCCCTTTGTAATACAGTACTTGAAACTCTAGAGTAATAAGACCAAAAGAAATTAAAGTGACACCTGAAAAAGAGGTCGTTATCCCTATTTGTAAATGATATATTTTACATAACAGATCTCATAAATTGCACTAGAAACCTCCTAGAAATTAACACTTTCAACAAAGTGGACAGTTGTAAAATCAAAGTATAAAAATCAGCAGCATTTTTATATAACAATAACAAGCAATCATAGAAAGAGTACATAAAAACATTCCATTCACAATAGTCTCAAAAAATATATATATAAATAAACTTGATCAAAGATATTAAAGATTTCTACAGTAGAAAATTTTAAATCTTTGAAGAGAGGGATTGAGGATATAGAAAGCTCAGGGCCTCCTGAGTTTCTGGACTGGAAGAATTAGTATGAAAATGACCAAACCATCAAAACAATCTATAGATTTAGTGCAATCCTAATAAAAAATCTATATGACATTCATTAATATATAACTTTTCATATCGTTCTTGTAATCTTTTCTTCACTTAGCATGTAAGTTTTACCTTCTTTATAAGAAATATTTATTCTACACTAATTAACACCCTAAGTAATCATAGCCATATATATATATATATATATATATATCTTTAAAACATTTAGAGTACTATTTTTCATGTGATGTATTTAAGAAGGATAAGAAATAATTTTCTCTTTGTGAAGAATGTTCCTCAGTTTTCATGCTATCAAAATAGATAATCATTGCTACTGTATTTCTTTCACAGAAGAGAAAATTATGACTAAGCAAAGCTAAGGAAATTTTCGGTCTTTCTTGAACCAAAGATGAAGCTACTGTTAGCATTCATGTATATCTTTGTCCCAACACATGCTAATATTTTCTGCTTCAGTTCATAAAAGAATATAACATCTACTTAACAGCATGTACTTATATAGGATTTATAAACATTAAGTATTCGAATATATTCTCCATAATTTTAATTTTATAAGTATACATATTATTTTCATTGATTTGACAATGAGACAACTTATCAATTATGTTATACAATATTTTTGTAATTTATCAGATTTTACATCAAAATATGTTTTACCGAGGTTGAGAAATTTTAAAGAACATAATTTTAAAGACTAATTTACAATTTTCTTAGAGTTTATATTGTTTTGCACCTAAATTGAGAATTTTAATAACATATGTTCTGAAAAGAAAGAAACCATAATTCAGGTGCATGGATTAAAGAAAGCAGGAATAAATTAAAAGTCTGTAATGTAAGAAAAGCTTCACATAGAGGAAGTACTGTCTATGATATGCCTTAAATAATGAAATATATCTTATTGTATTATATATTTGGTGGTATGTCTTTTTTATCTTTGAAATTTTTAGTTAAAAACGTGATATTGTTGTTTTTTTTTTCAAATAGGTTTTTTTCTCTTTTAACGCCAGAGTATCATACAGAAGAGCTATAGGCTACAAAGAATTCATCTTCAAGGAAAGCAATAAGAATATCCATGTTTACTAAATTTTACTCCCAGAGGCGTTGATATAATCATTGGTTTAAAAAGTGTGTCTCAACATGTTTGCATCTACAAATTAACTAATTTACTGACTTAAATGCAGCCTAAGGAAGCAATTTTTACTTGTTAACATATTATCACCCATAATGAGAGCCTATATGAACTAATCACAATATCTACTGTCTTAAATATTATGTTTGCCAAAAACTCATGATGCAGGGCTTTTTACTCATATTCAACACATTTTTTTCCTTCAGAAATCTTATTGGTTATTCCCAGATATCATAATGATATAAATTAAGCTCATGCCTTCAAGAAATCTAAAGTATTCAGTATCCCTAAGTTTCAGACAGAAATTTAATCTGAATACTTTAAAGTTATGTGTATTTATTCCTAATATAGTACCAATAATTGTACTTGTTCTGTATTTCATGGTTTCACAATAAGAGATACGAATTTATTTCTCTATTTAACCTATTATTTTATGATATAAAATTATTTATTCAGCTTGGCAACTAATTTAGAGTTTTATTACTTAAAATGTTTTTGCTTTACTTGTATGCATTAAAATATTTGTTTTATTTTTTTATTTCACTTTAGAACTACAAAGCGTTTTCTAGAACTAAATAAAATTTTTTTTAAATTATTAACTCAGCTTACAATTTTCTTCATTTGATTTATTACTCTGGAATTTTATAGTTGACTAAATAATAATATATTCTATATTAAGACAATCAAATATTTTCTCCATTTTATTCACTAATTTGAAAAACAAGTGAGGATAAAAATATTGACATCTTACTCTTTATTTTAGTATTAATTGTGGCAATTTTCTGTTATTTAATGGGTTCACGTTTAAGAGATATAAATTTACTCTATTTATACTTTATGATTTTTCTTGGTCTTTTTGTCAAGAGTAACAAATCCTACAAAAATAATGAAACAAAACATTTCTTCACTTTTCATCTAAAACTATGAGTATCATGTAGTAATGAATAAAGGAAAACCTTCTGAAATTCTAGAGCCTGTTTCTGATATTTTAATAATTTATATATTACATTTTACTTTATGATTATTTTTTATTGTATGTAGTGGAAAAGACATTTAGGATCTCATGAGACATTGTTTCACTAAATTTTTCAATTCCCAAGTAAAATGTAAAGAAACTATGAAACTGTTATATAATGTAAAATCAGCTACAATGAAAATGAAGTTTATTCACAAAAAGTGACTCAGTCATTTTACTAACAACAGACTAATCCTGTTATGTTTATGTGTTTATGGAATTTTAATTATGTCCATATTTGAGAAGATATAAGAAATGCAGATACTGACTTACATTTCAGAACCATCAAGAAATGGAAACCTGGATTTTGTTTGCCTGCCTCTTGGGAACAGCATTTGCTATGCCTGTGAGTAAAACGTCACTTTTAGACAGTTTCACAAAGTAGGAAACAAAACATACTTTTTCTGGGTAAATAATAAGTATCTTTAAATGGGTCTTTCTTTAAGAATACTTCAGGAGGTCATTAATTCAACGTTTTCCCATATACATCTTATTGCATCGGATATTATGTTCTCTATATTCATTCATGTTAAAAGTAACAAAGTTTGTCACAGTTTTGGTTGAGTAGAATCCCACCGTTTAATCTAAAGAATTTTATATTATATGTATCAAAATATCACAAAGTAGTCCATACATAATTACTTTGTCCTTTGAAAGTAAAATCAATTCTTGCTGCTTATAACAGCGCTTCTAATTCTGAATGTAGTGAAATTAAAAAGCTCTGCATTTAACAGTCATCTAGGATATTTTGATGGGATGCTAGAATTAAAATTTTAGAGAGTAGCATTTATTCATAATGAATCACCTCCCCAATCTCAGAAATAGTATCATTTTGCTGCAGCTAAAGAATAAGTAACCTGCTATTTTCAAATATATATTGATAACATCCAAATTTACCCAATTTCTGGAAGTGTAGTCAACCTTAGGTATATGATGACAGAAACCTGAGGTGACATGCCAACAATGTGTTTTGGTGTCATAAAAAGCAGCTAAAAAAAAACAGAAACCAGTAAGTTTGTTTACCTGCCTTTTCCCTTTTCTCTCATTCACAAGATCAAGAGTTTGTATTTTCTGTTCTGTGTTCCTAAAATCTTGTATTGTGGTGAATCCTAGTTCTCTGGGGGACAATTACATTACAAATTCAGTTCTTTTACACTATACAAATCAATAGTCTACTCTCAAAGAGCTTATATAGGATAGAATATGAAAGATAATTACCTGACTGATATACATTACATTCAGGCAAGAATTAATAAATTCTTTTAGAAAGCATGAATTTTTTTTAAAAATGGAATGGAACTGATGAAGTCTGTTACAGAGGATAAAAATTTGCCCTGATGATCTTTCCAGTGTCTCCAAAGTCAGCCAGAATTCCACAAGGCACAAATATGATATGATCTCCATATTTAAAAGCACAGATAAACCTTTGTTTATATAATTACTCAAGTGCCTTTTTATTTGGAATCTTTAATTTTCTTCTTAAAACAGAAATAGAATGAAAACATAATATGTAGTGGCCTTAAAGTTCATAAACCATCTCTTTTGGGAAAGTATTAAGTTCAGCTCCACCCTTCCACACTGGTCTACCAGAAAAGGCTTTAAAATTATTTGCATTTTATTACACTCATCTTCTTTTCACATTTAACAATAACATTCATATGTTTGTTCTATTTATTAGTCTTAATATGTGATTTATTTACTTTGTATGCCAATTACTATGAATTGCTTGGATAGTCACTTAATAAGTTTAAATATAAAGAGATCTTTTGTGAAACAAATCTTTTTTCCTTGCTATTTGAAAATTACATAACAAACATCTCTTGTTCAATAGTAAGAGTGTTTCATTCAGATTTGACAACATGGCTTCCAGAATTTAACCAAATATCATTACAGAATAAATTTATTCTAGTTTCTGCTTCCTGGCCTCCCACTATCACATTATGATTCCTAGAAAAGTAATATAGCTGTTTTGAACCTATTTGAATTAAAAATATTTCTTATACATACTATACATGTTTAAGCTAAACATACACTTAATGTATACTATCTTCCATTGGCATTTTGTTGCTGTTTTGTTTGTGTGTTTTTTTTTTTTTTCGTTTGAGGAGAGGGTGTTTGGGATTGATTTGTTTTGTTTTACTGAGATAAGGTCTCCCTGTAGCTTCGACTGGCCTGGAATTTGCTATGTAGGTCAGGCTGGCTTCTATCTCATAGAGATCTACCTCACTTTGCCTCCATAATGCCAGGTCTTACTATATAGCTTTTACAAAGTAAATTCACTTTCCCTTAATGTAACAAATTACTTATTGACTTAATTTCTTCCTTTCTTTTCCTCTCTTATTCTATGTCCTTCTCCTTCCTTTTCTCTTTCTATTTTCCTGCACTTCTTTTTATAAAAGCTACCACCGCAACCTGGGAACCATGGTTATATCAACTTCAGCAATGAGGTAATTTTTGTATTTATTAATTGTAACCAATGTTGAGTTTAAAACCCCTTGAGTTCCAAAAAGAGCAATGTATTCTTTATTCAGTATGTTTCTTAAGTGGTTAAATTTTTTCATTTGCTATGACTACCTTTAAGTTTTCAAATATAGTTTCAAACATAGTTTTACCGTCACGTCTAGCCACTGTTTAGTTTAGTTACAAATTTTATTGTGATGACACTACCCTGTGAGATTTCAAGGTGGGGCAGAAAAAAACCTCAGACTGCACAACACTTCACTTTTCTAAAATATCAGAACTTGATATGATAACAAATCATTTTTCCCTGGAACATTGCTTATTCCAATATATGCATAGTCTACTTGTGTCTTTCATTGGTACTATTAAATGATTAATGAAAATTGTGTAGGAATTCTAGAAATTAATTTTTTCATTAATCTCATATTAAATACATGACCTAGAGAAAATGATTTTCTTTCTCTGGAGCTCTACTTTTTCCATTTTAACAGAAAAGTAATAATATACCTTGAGCAATATATGTTTAAGAACAGGTCAAAACCTACCATAAATAAATACTATTGTTTTATTTAAGAATACTTCAGGAGGTCATTAATACAATACTACTTATTGCACTGTTTAAATGTTTTACTAATAGATGAAGGAGCCTTAGATAAATTAAGTAAATAATATTCAGAAAGGATACAAATGTGTTTTTCTCAAATGTTTAAGAATTTGAAAAAAATTTTTAATTAAACAGGAATAATTAACATATTTAACTATAAAATTTTGTATTTTTTGTACTTTCCTCTTTTCATTATACTGTCAAAGATCATTAATCTAAAAAATGGTATTAATTTATTTGTTTTGCTTGCTTTTGCTTTTGTGATACAAAGCAAACACTATGGAAGTACAAAAAAGATTTACTACTTTTATAACTGCATTCAAGTTAATGTGCTCTTTTGTTCATGATATTACTTATAGTTAGGATCTCGACACTTGCTTCATATCCTGTGAGAGGATATACAACTTGTATATGATAGAAATAATACCATAGTGAATAAAAAAGCAAATGATACATGTTTATCATTCTTCCTATGCAGGAATCATATTCTTAAGCTAATTATTCTCACAACTGAATTACAGAACCTAAATTTCAAAGTACATTTAGTAGTTTAGTATTTGGTTTACATAAAACTAAATTAAATCAGGTATATCCTAATGTCTTTTTCTTTTAAGGTTCTAACTCCTCTGAAATGGTACCAGAGCATGATAAGGCAACCGGTAAGTAGATGGTTTATTTCTGGTAATAGGCATAAATATGAATGTCCTGATTAAAATCACTTGTGCCCCATCTAAAACAGAAAAAAAATTCAAGTTGTAAAATGTCATATCTGTGTACATTGTAGAAATTCTTGGAAAGGAAAAAGTGACTAAAATATACATGTAGTCATACTAACAAACTCTGCTGCTGCTTCTCTCATTTGAAGTCAATTGAGCCAATGGTAAACCTGATTCTTTGTTTCTCACCAGTATCCTTCCTATCGTTACGAACCCATGGGTGGATGGTTGCACCACCAAATGATCCCTGTGCTGTCTCAACAGCATCCTCCGAGTCACACCCTTTTACCTCATCACCACATCCCAGTGGTGCCAGCTCAACAGCCAGTGATCCCCCAGCAACCAATGATGCCAGTTCCTGGTCACCACTCCATGACTCCAACCCAACACCACCAGCCAAACCTCCCTCCATCTGCCCAGCAGCCCTTCCAGCCCCAGCCCATTCAGAACCAGTCACCTCTGCACCCCATGCATCCCCAGGCACCACAGCCACCTCTGCCTCCACTATTCCCCATGCAGTCCCTGTCCCCGGTTATTCCTGATCTGCCTCCGGAAGCTTGGCCGGCGACAGACAAGACCAAGGGGGAAGAAGTGGTGAGTATACCTTGAAGCCATTAGAAAATAAATCACAGGTAACTGGTATATCAGAATTCCTCAAAGTTCTAAGTGTACAAATAATCTAGGGTCTACATGTTCACATTACAAGTCATTGATTCTATTAATTCCAGTTGGGTTTCATAATTTCAGTTTGTAAAATAATATATGCATATATTTATTTATGGCAGGTTTTGACTTGTAATTATCTTAAATTCCATTCAAAATGGAATAAATTAATGACATGAATTCGTTTTTAAAGCAAAATTATAAATATAATTATTTTTGAAAATGGTTTGATGACTGCACTGAAAAAGAAAACATCATAATTGTGACAGTAAAAGGTATATGTGTGAACTGTGTAAAAAAAATATTTAGGAAAGATACTTGAAGATCTGCAGATATATTACCTGTTCAAATTTTATTTAAAACATGGAAGTAGGTAAACCAGACAGAGTTTTAGATTTTTCATTGCTTTGGTTTTTGGATTAAATTTTTGAGAATAATTTTTTATCAGTTTGCTTACATTGAAATTGTTTGGAAAAAAAATTAAGACATTTCAGTTTATCAATCTATCCATGTACCTGCTTGTATATAAGTTTAAGTAATTTCAAAATTTACAAATACTATTGATGATTTTATTAAGAAGCAGTCAAGGATGAAGTGGAAAACATATTTTCCACTTTTAATTATTTTACATGTTGTAAAAAATCATTCTTGGTTACTTCTAGAAGATATGTATTTTTTAAAGCCTTCTTCTCTCCTTCTTTCAGTGCTGGGGATTAAATCAAGGTTTCAGTGTAGGCAAATACTACACCTCCAGCAGTAACTAAAAAACAGCTACTCAGTTCTAGTTTTGACCTTGTCTGCAAAAAAAGAATTACAATTATTTCAAATGTTTGGGTGTTTGAATTTGTATTTTTTATATGTGGAAAAGTAATTAAAATATATTTCACAGCTTTGTTCAACAAGAAATGTCATAGTTTCCCTATCATCAATTATATTATGTTCATATAGAACTTTAAACTTCTAACATGTTTATGAGAAACATGGAGAAAAAAATGTCAAAAAAATTCAATATGTGAATTTAGGATGTGGTCAAAACCCTAATTTGGTTTTACCCTTTACAAAGAGAAAACATCTATACCATTATTAATCATTAAGCCACGACCAGTATGTTGGCATACTGTTAAAAATCACTGATACAAAAATGACTATGGGTTGATATTATAAACTTTAAAATGTCTATATCTAAAAACCAACGTAGATATAAACACTTTTAGGGTACTTTACTTAAAATTCAAGGCGTTATCTAAAAACTGAGATATAGGAAGTATTGATTAAAGGTTAGTTATTTGTTATTATTACATGAATAGATTTTAAATATCCTGAAGAAAGGTTACTTTCACGAGTATTTTGTTTCTGATTACCATTAGAACATATATAGATTTGCATGGAAATTTTATAATTTACCTTAGTTGTTTCTTTCTTATCTTCAGGATTGAAAAAAAATGGGAAAATAAAAGAACTGGATATTTCAAATATTTTCAGGAATGAAATAAAAACAAAGTGATTTATGCCTATCAACTTAGTAGTGAATACTGTAAAAACAAGTGAAAATCAATAAAATTATTTTAAAAGTTTCATGTATAAAGTTAATTTTTCATCACCTGAAAAATATAGTATGTATGACATATTAATTAAATATTTTATAATAACATGTTACACTTGATGCAACTAATAGATAAAAACCTACTGCATATTAAATATTAGAACTCAAAATCACACCATAATGAAGGAATAACATGTATTTGTAAATATTTATTGATTATATCTATAACACATTTGGAATAAAGTAAAATGATATGGTTACAAAACTATATAACACTTGAAGTTAAGCTACCATGGTAATATAACTCAATATACCTTATTAATACCTCCCTAAAATAGTATCGTATTTCATGTCTGCTTTTATTTGCTCTTTGATAAGTGTTCAATGAATATGACATTACTGAAGTGTAAGCCTATTACTAGATTATCACTAAAATGCCTAGAAAGATAAATATAATAATGTTTCTGATTATATTTAGAGTGAGGAACTAGAAATTTTATGTGTTGAACCAATGTAAAATTCTGACAAAAATTATATTATTGAGCCAGAGAGATGGCTCCGCAGTTAGGGGAATTAGGGACTCTTGCATAGGACCTGAGTTTAGTTCCCAGTGCCCAGAAGGCAGCTAACAATTGTCTATAACTTTAGTTCCACAACCTCTGACAATCTCTTCTGGCCTTTTTAGGCATTTAAGCATGGAAACATTTATATACATGAAGAGAAAACTCTCAGACACACAAAATAAAAATGAATACATTTTTAAAATCATGTTTTAGAAGGAAACTTATAAGAAAGTGTGCTAAAAGAGATATCAGATATGTAGTATGAATCTGGTCTTAAGATCAAAAATATACATGAAAACATTAAAATTATACAAAGTATACATAATTGCAGATGAGAAAAAAAAACAAGAAAATGTAAAAAACATTGAGCCTTTCAACAATAAGAAATTTATAACTAGAAACTCTGGTCAGTCAGATCCTGCCCTACTGATTCCAATTCCTCTAACTCAGATTACTGGACTAGGTTCCTAACTCAGACAAGTTAAACCCCCTAGCATATATTATGCCTACTGAAGTCATCCCCAACCAAATGTTCTCTGGATCCCAATCTGCAGAACAGACCTGCCAGCTGATATTCCATTCCTCTTACCCACTCCCCACACTGTCCTCTACTAGCCACAGCCAGCTCCAGTTTCTCAACCTTTGATCTCAATACTAGCTTGTAAAACAGATTAGGTAAACTCCCCAACAAAGTCTATTGGTTCCTTAGCTGTCTGAGACAGGCCAGGCCTCCTACTAATTGGACAAGCCTACCTACTTTTCTGTTCTACCTACTACCTAGACAGTCTAATAACCTGAAAGAACTGAAATCAAATACCAATGTACTTTCAAACCTGAACAAAAAGCAATCAAGCTACATAAACAATATAAACAGGACCAAAATTCAATTAAACAGAAACAGAATAGAAGTTCTCACTGGACACATAACCAAGAAAGAACATCCACGTGCCCAAACAGCAGGACAAAAACACAAATGATAAGAGAAACCAATACAATATGTCCCCAGCAAACCCCATTAGTCCTAAAGAACTGCACTACAGTGAGAATCACCACCACAGGGAACCCAAGATGCAGAATTTAAAAGAACAATCATAACATGATCAAAGAAATTAAAGGAAACACACACAATCTAAGGAACTCCAAGACTACAGACATAAACTTGAAATGGAAAGTTCAAGAAATATGTAGCCTAAAGACATAACAAAAACAATTCATGACTTGAAAAGGGAATTTACAAAAGAGAAGAAGTAAGGAAACAGAAGCATATATTAATAAGGTATTGAAAAGTCAATTAGCCAATTAGAAACAACAGCAGAAATTCTCATAAGCAGAATGAATGAAACCGAAAACAGAATATCAAGACTGAATGGCAAAGTTCAAGAGCTGGAGTGCTTAAGCAAAGACTATATGAAATTAAAAACAACAACACAGGAATGGAAAAACATGGGAAATGTGGGACAACATGAAAAGTCCGAATCTATGAATTATAGGCATACAGGAAGGAGAAAAATCTCAGGCCAGTGACACTGAACACATCATAACAGAATTATGAAAACATATAATTTCTGCATGCATTTGAAAAAAAAAGGGCAGCAGATCAAAGAACACCTATCTAGCCTCACAAAACTATTTATAGTAACAATGTGACTGGTTTACAGGACAAAACACAGTTGTCTATAAACACAGATCCACATACAGCTTTCTTATGTAATCTAAACACAAGGGATACCACTTCAGAAACTGTATTATTAGATATGCCTATGGCTTTGCCATCATAGCAATACTTTGCTGGTTTGTGACTTTGTATGTATGCCAAGTATGGTTTTACCACAGTACAATAATACAGTGACAGCCAACAAAACATGAGTAGCTGTGTGTACACATAAATCTACATCCTCAAGTCAATTCCATTAACATCCTTGCTTTTATGCCAATACCACGCTGTTGTTAATACTTTACAAATTAGTTATTTTATGTATGTGAGTGTATTGTCTGCATGTGTATGAGCACATGCATGTCATGCAATGCCATTAGACATTAGCTGCCATATGGGTTCTAGAAATCAGATGTGGGTCCTCTGCAAGAACAGCCAGTGCTCTGCACCACTGAGTCATCTCTTTAGTCCACTGTTTTAGGTTATCTTTGTAATTTGTTTGGCTATCCTGTGTTTCGTGTTTGTGTGTTTGTATGTGTGTCTATGTGTGTGTGTGTGAGTGTCCATATGAAAGCTCAGATTATTTTTTTTCAAAGCTGTAAGATATAGTATATGAAATACACAAAAATGCAATAAAATATGCAATGAAGAAAATAAAAGTCCCGGAGAATCTGCAAGTGCAGGATATATACCTCAATATAATATAGACAATGTACAACATATCCACAGCCAACACCAAACTGATTGGAAGAAAAAAATCAGTTAGCATTCCACTAAAATCAGAAATAAATCAAGGATGTCCAGTAGCACCATTACTATCTAGAATTTAAATGAAGACTGCATCGGTGGATTACTTTTGGAAGGATAGCTATTTTCACAATATTAATTCTGTCTTTCTCTCAGCATGGGAAGACTTTATGTTTGATGATAGTTTCTTTAATTTTTTTCTTTGTTTTCTTAAAGTTGTTATAAAAGTCTTTGTTTCTTGCTAACTTTTTATAGTTTTATGAATTACATCATCTAGAATTGAGGATATTTTACTTCTTTTCCAATTTTTATCACCCTTGGTCTTACTGCTGTAGCTCAAACGTCAAGTACTATATTAGACAGTAATGCTGCATAACACCATTATTATGCACACAAGAGTGCATAACATATCCTACACCATGACTTCGAGATGGATATTAGCTGCCATGTCAGTACTGGAAACAGAATTTGGGTCTTTTGGAAGACCAGCCAATAGTCTTAACTCCATCTCTCCAGCCTCTATAATAATCTTCGTCTTTATTTGTTCTCAGACAGGGTCTTGCTGTAGGCCTACCTGACCTAGAAATTGCTGTATAGACCATGCTAGTCTCAATGCCTCTAGCTCATGAATGCTAAGATTAAAGGCCACTCTGCTCAGTCATAGTAATCTTGAAAATGCAATTCAATTTCAATACATACAATTTTACCTTCAATATTTTGAATATTTGGTCAACTGAGCTTTATGGTCAAATGCTTAATTCTATTAAAAATTCTATTTTTTGCAAATATGTGACTCTTCTGTTTCATTATGGTGATATGTAATTTTCATTTACTAGAGACATTTGTATTTGTGTGCATGTGTGTGACAATACACATTTACTTTTGCATTTGTGCACACAGAGGCCCCAAGAGATCAATCCTGGGTATTGTTGTTGGGAAGGCTCCATTAGGAGTCATCCACATTGTCTTTTAAGAAAGAGTTTCTCATTAACCAAGTAAGCTACATTAGTTAGCAGAAAGTCCAAGGAATACTCCTGTCTCTGTCTCATTTGGGCTGAGAATATAAGAATGAACTACCACATGTTTTGTGTGTGTGTGTGTGTGTGTGTGTGTGTGTGTGCACGTTTTCCAGGGATCCATATGTCTCCTATGAAAGTGTATTTCAATTTAATTTTCAAATTCAAAGTTCTATACTTTATATAATATAATCAATAAAAACTAAGTCATTTTTTGTATATAGATAAATTCAGTTAAGTTTAATTTATATTGATCTTGGAAAATGAAGTCAGCCTTAATGAACTTAAAATAAGGTTAGGTAACATAAATCAGAATTGAAAATAAATCAGCTTTGAAAAAAAATGAAAAATACATTTATAGTATACTATAATCTTTGGTTTTTGGGTAGATGTTTTGCACTTTTTGTTTGAAAAAATAAAAGTGTTCCTGACTCTATGATCTTTAAATCAGGATTTGCAAGAAAATGAAAATGAAGGAATATCAGCATTTAAAACACCCAGAATCAGGTAGTATGTTGTATTAGTTATTTATATATATTGTGTGTATAATGCATGTACACACATGTGCAGTGGGAGACAAGTGGAGATCAGACGACAAATCCATGGAGCTGGTTCTCTCCTTCAACTTTAGAGAGGTTCCATGAATCTGCCTTCTCCTGCAGACAGACTTGCATGGCAAGTACTTTTCTTGCTGAGCCATCTCTCATGCTGTTGGCACTTTTTTCATAACCAAAAATTGCAAGAATTTCCATCTTAATTTATTGCTCAGTACTGTTAATAAACTTCAGCATTGTAAATGATCCCAAACTAACTCAACTAACTAACTAACTAACTAACTAACAACTAACTAACTAACTATATGACTTTGGTTTTTTAAATCTTTGAAGACAGAATATTTTAAATTGTGTTAAACAAGCTTTATAATGCGATGATTAAGATAGTCATAGGGGGAATATACATTCTCATTGGAATTTACATAACTTTATAGTTCTTAAAGTTACTTAGAAGATTCTTTTGAAGAAAAAATTATAAAATGAAAATATAGGCCATATATTTCAAAACCCAAGGTAGAATATAGTCATGTCATTATTATAAAGTGAGAACATCTCCTAAATTTTCTTATGAAGTAAAGTCTTCATAGACACTGTTAAGTTTTACTAATGATAAATTTTAATATCATTATTTCCCTATGCAAACCACACTGAAAAGCAAAAAGCAAAGAACCTGAAAGTAATCTGACTTAAAATAATTAATCCACTAAAATATGCATTTGTCAAAACAGTTGCCATTCCAACTCACTTTCTCATTAAAACAAAACTCTAAATGATAAGTACTAATTAAGACTACATAACGTTTCCTATAAATATTTTCAATTTACTTTCTATAATTAAAAAATATATTTTGCCAGCAATTATTTGCATAAGCTTCAACTAAATCAGGCTGAAATATTTATTGACATGAAAAGTAAGCATACATATTTTATAAGCCAATAACTTTTAAAACTATGATGTAAAAAATTAAAAATTTTTGATTTCCTTACACAGTAATATATTGAGACTTCTATAATATGCATGATTACAGACAGGTACGCATAAAGTACATATAGTCATTAATTCTGAAGTACAATAAATAAGCCTAGATAGAAAGTCTATAAAAATTAAACAGTGGAAAATCCTTTAAACATTAGACAATTTTAAAAAACGTTTATGTACAATGCTAAGTAAACTGTTTTTATTTATACATATAAAATTTTAACAGTAGCATTTAAAATTACAGAACTCCTTAATGGCAAGTAAGTCTTGAAAAAATAACAACATTCCGTTCACAAATATTTTCAAGCAATAAATATATACTTATAAATAGTTTGAGTCTGTATCAAGATTAGAAACAAACATCACCAACCTGCAATTTATTCTTTACATACAACCCATTATCTTTGTGTCTTGGCTGTTAAATTTTATGGTCACAAATATAGCATCATGGTTTCAAAACAAAGGAAAAAACATAAAGTACTAAAAGTTTTTCCCATCTCATGTTCACATTAGAAAATGATGGTCAAAAATGGCAAATTTGTTAAACATCTTACAAAGAAGTATTCCATCATGATAATATCTATGTCAGGAAGAAAATTCAGAAAGCCGAACACACAGGTAAAAATTAATCCATCAGTCCAGAAATGCAAAGATATAAAAAGTGGTGCCTTTAATTCAGTAGTTTTTTAATGAGCATGCTTTCCTAGGGAATTAAGAGTGTTCTTACGTGACTGTTTTGAAAAAATAGTGGTATATTCTAAGGGAATGTTTGCATATAAATTCCAGTGTTATGTGGTGTATTCTCATTTTCTCACTCCTACCTCCTCTCTTTTTCATTTCTCTTTTTCCTTTGTAATGGGGACTGAACCTAAGGCTTTGCATGTGCTAACAAAATACTCTACTATTGAAAACTTGGTTCTGTTAATCTGTTAATACTTTTTACCACCCCCATCATTTTTGTTAGCCAGTACTCAACTATAACCTTGGAGAGTCTAGGGGAAAATAATAGCTTTTCTTTAAAGAAGAACATATTATGGGAACAGGTTTAAATATATAATTAAATAATATGTTATTACATAACAGTATATAATGATTACGCAATAATGCTTATGAGCTGGGTTTAAAATTTATGATTTATTTTAATTTTGCAGTTTAATTGGTTGGGGCCAGATAAGAAGAGGAGTGACCATCAAGCCAGCAGTAGATGATGAATGAAGAATCTCTTAAATAATGTCATTGGTTGAAGCAAAAATTTTTCTTGACAGTGCTAAAGAGATTTTTTAAAGCAGAACTTCAAAATTCAGCTCACAGCTCATAGTTTAGTAAAAGCTGTCAGGTTATTTTCATTTTTGTTAGAAACATTGATGTTTCAGTTTAAAGGTGATAACAGTTTTTAAAATGATTTGTTCATGTATCTTTGAAATGAAACTGGCTGTTTCAACAGCTTTTGCTGTAAACCATTAGACTTAAAGTTTTAAATAAAATTTTTCTGGATTCATCTTTGTGCTTTGCAGAGCTGTTTGAGGGCTTCATATTTAAGATAAAAACAAAATGAATTGGTCTAAATGATTTACTCTTTTAAACTGAGCATGGTGTTAAATGCATTTGATTCTGATACATTTGCTGGGTTAGGCAAAAATAGGGATTAAAGAGATAAAGATTAGCCTGGTTGCAACACGTTCCAGGATATCTGGAGCTTCATGGAGACATGTCTCAATGAAAAACAAACCTAACAGACTATCTTCTTGAGACATCATGTAAATAGACAATTTTTTCTTTAACTCTTATTCCTAGGAATTCAAGACAGTTCTTACCATGCTATTGAATGCCCAGTATTTAATATGTCTCATTGTTTACTCCTAAAAGCCAATGATTTTTGGAAATACTGTCGTAGAAAAGAGAAGTAAGTGAGAGATATGTTCAAGTCTTGTTTTTAATGTTTTGTTTAAACAAAAATAGAACCAGCCATTAAAGGCCTTGTGACCAAGCATGACGACATGAATTAAATTCCTGGACCCCACATAGTAGGAGAGGGCCAACTCCCACATCTCTCTGAATTCTGTATGTGCACCATTACATACTCTCTTCCCTTGTAGACACATGTACACAAAATAAATTTAAAAGATAATTAAAAATTTTTAAATATTCTTAAAATGTATACTAATAGTGTTTTTCTTAAATAATTATAATTTTTAATCACTTGTAATCACTAACAGTTTAGAAAAACTACAAGATAGAATATCTGTAACTATAGAAGTTCCAAAAGTCTGATGCTTGCATTATAAGTAAATTATGTTTATTGATTCAGTTTTACTGAAAACAAATATTTAATAATTGTTAATTCCCTTGGCTGACTTGTTGATTAACCTGTAGTACACAGTAAGTTATGATTTAAAAACTGGTATCAAAGGGATGGAGAGATGGCTCAGTGGTTAAAAGCATTGACTACTCTTACAGAGGACCTGGATTTGATTCCCAGCCCCCACATGGTGGGTAACAACCATCCATAACTCCATTTCCAGTGAATCCAGTGTCCTTTCCTCACTTCTGCAGGCACTGCACAAACATGAGTGCATTTACACACATGCAAGCAAGACACTCAGATACACAAAATTAAATAATACATTATTTAAATAAAAAAGTTCAAGAAAATGACAGATTTAAAGAATTTTGTACTGCTAAGATTTTTAGAGGGAAAAATTAAAAATATTAGTATTTAGAGTTCAGGGGCATAGGTTTCACATACTTCTTTAAGAAAAAAGTTGTATTTTCTTCCTGAAGCATTAAAACAAGTGTGCGTCTGATTCAGTATCTTCACAACTATGAGTCCCTCCATATAGCTGTTTCATAATGTATACATCAAAACAGTAACATAGATAAGTGTTATAAATCTTATAAATCATATAAAAAATCTAGAATTGTATCCCTGATATTACCACCATTAAGCATACTTAGTATTTCCTGTGTTTCGCATTGATCTATGTTTCTGGAGTCTAATTTGTCCAGAAAACCCAGTAAGTTTGGGTTTGTTAGTTTTCTTGTACTTTGAGTTGAGAGGCATAAAAAATGAAATTTGTCTTATTTACCTACCAGTAAGTAACAACTGATAGGTGTTACCTAACAATCTCCATTGGCTATCTACTACTGCCAGTTATTGAATGCTATGATTTATTTATGCTTGTGAGATAACTATTTGTACTGAAAAAGAGTTTTCCATTCCTTCTCCCTGGCATCATATGTTATTGAGAGTTTTCTCTCATTTTGAAGGTAGTACCCTTCAGCCCTCACACCCTTTCCCTTTTCTCTTTTGACAGTTTCTTTGTGTAGACCATCCTAGCTTTGAACTTATAGATGTCTGCCTCCACCACAAACTTATTTTCTCTTTGAAATTTTCAGTCTTTGCTTTATAGGCTTAGCTAAATTTGGCAACCTGTCTGTGATAAACATCAGGATAAATATTGCTTTGGCAGGCTGGAGACATAGCTGAGAGGTTAAGAACCATTGTTTTTGTATAGTATCTAGGTTCAATTCCTAGAACTCATGTGGTAGCTAACAAACAACCATAAACTCCAGTTCCAGGTGATCCACCACCCTCTTGTAGTTTCTGCAGGTATTGTATGAAGGTGTACCTACGTACAGGCAAGGAAACATACACAAAATTAAAAAAACAGAAAATGAAAATAATGTTTTGTGCTAGTATTTGCTTTTATGATAATTACACCTAGATAATATTGATTAAAAGCTACTGGACATCTTGTCAGTTTTTGGTCTTTAGCAATAATTTTTAAACTATAGCCTTTGGAACTTAAAATTTTCTCATTTTTGCCTTATTTGGGGACAGAATCACATTCTGTAACCCAGGGCCACCATACTTTTCTTAACTGGTAATCATCCGAGTTTTGCTGGCATTTTGGGTGTAAGTCTACCTGCCTGGCTTATGACTTTTTACTTATATAGAGCCTGACCTAGCTATAAATAGTAAATTGCCCTCCATATTCAGTCCTATTAGTCTTCAACATAACTTTTTTTTTTGTACTTCACTCTATGGCGTAAACTCAGAATTCTTCATCCAGTCTTAACATTCAATTATAGATACACAAGCACCAAAAATGCTTTTTTTTAAGTTTTTTTTTTTTTTTTATGTGTATGAGTATATTGCTTACATGCAAAGTGTAACATGTCTTGCAATGCCCACAGAGGTCAGAAGATAGCATCGCATTCTCTAGAACTGAAGTCATGGACAGTTAGTCACCATATGGGTGCTGGATTTGAACCCTCGTTGTCCGTAAGAAGACTCAGTCTTCTGAACTGTTGAGCTATCTTTCCAGCCCCCAACATAGTTTTTATATAAGAACTTTAGTCAATGGATTTATAGAATAGTTGCCTTTCTTCTTGCAGCAACAAGACAAAGTAATTCAAGGGAGTTTATTCTACTTGTTAATATAGTCCATCATGGAAGGAAACTTAGGGCATCAGGAACTTGAAGTAGCCAGACAGAGCCGATCAAATGGAAGTCAGAAAGCAGACAGTAATGCATCAGAAAGTAGACAGTAATGAATAAATGCTGCTCAGTTCTTTTTCCACGTGTACAAACCATAGCCATGCAAATGCCCACAGTAATCAATATAATCCCACACTGGCATTCCCCAATCACTGTTTCCTAAGTGATACTGGATTTGGTCAAGTTGGCATCACTCAGTAGCTAAGTATATGTGAAAATAAACACAAAAATTCATTTTTTGATGACTTTATTGCTCAGCGTTAACAATAGATCTGCTAAACATGGTAACATGTCTTGTAACCTACCTAATTTACAAGTTATACCTCTTACTAAACAACTTTACAATGTAATGGGTTGGTGTTTTTTTTTTTTAGACTCACATAACATGGCTCAGCAGAGAGCAATTGCTATAGAATATGAATACTTCAGTTTGGATCCTCAGTACCTATTAAAAAGCCAGGTATTTCATGTCTATAACCCTAGCACTGGTGAGACGTACAGTAGGAGAAAACTAGCATTACTGGGGACTGCTAGTTCCAACCTAGTGAGAGATAGTGGTAGTAGAGAAGAATTGATGAACTCAAGATTCAGTAACAGACTGTCTCAAGAGAATAAGGCAATAAAGCAAACTACACTTCTTCCCCTGCCCTCGGTGTATACATCAGCACACCACACCCACCTAAAAGTTTTTATTCTGATTGGTTTACTTTGAATAGAGACTATAGAAATACAGAAGTCTTGACTATTCATTGAAGGAACAGTTCAAGAATAATACTGAAATAAGGCTGGAATATCAACAGATAAAATGGGAAAGTACAGTGACACTAAACAAATCAATGCATGAAAATGGAGGCAAGGCAGAAATCAAAATGAAAACAGCTTACTATATTCCATAGAATTCATTGAAGGCAGTCCTAAGTGCATCAGAAAACTTGAGACCTTATATCAAGCTGTGATCCATAAATCATAAATGGAATGCTTTCAAACTGCCTTATATGTTTGTACAAGCTACTGTTTTCAACCTTAATAAGCTTTAAAAAATATATTTTATGTTTGAGTGTTTCGACATGTATGTACGAGCATCTTGTGCCATGCCTGCATAGATCAGTCAAATCCTCTATGACTGGAAATATGGATGGTTGTTAGCCACCATGTGGGTATTTGGGAACCAAATCCAGATCCTCTATGAAGGCAGTCAGTGCTTTTAACTACTGAACCCTTTCTCTAGTCCTAGAAAACCATAAGAAAGTGCTTACATAAGTGACTGTTGAGTCCTCAAGATCAACAATCACCAAAACTCTAGGACTATCACAGAAGTGTAAAGGATATGAATTTGAAGATGTAGAGAAGAACTGTGAAATACAATGTTATCATGTCATTACCATTGCATTCATGAAATCACAGCAGCCCTGCTTACCTGAAGATCAAGCCAGCCAATATTCCTGCATGAACTAAGGTGGAACTTATGTGGTGCCATGGAAGTTGATGACTCCTGAACAAAGATGATACATTTTTCTTTAGGGATGTGACTGCTGGGAGGTTGACCTTGCACCAATAGATGACCCCACTCAGTGCTCATGCGGGCAGCAATAACTGAACTCAGTGAGCTTCACAAGAGCACATAGAGTATGAGTCAGAAACGTTAGAGAGTATGGGGAGATAGGTTGGGGTCTGAGGGGCAAGTACTAATGGATATGATCCTGATACATTGTATACATGCGTGAAATTGTAAAAGAACAAATTTATATTAAAAAGGACAAGACAAATAATAGAGATCATCATACTAACAGAAGAATTTAATGAATAATAGAATTCATATTAAATACAATAAAAAGTTATAGTCAATGAAAAAAATTGGTATTTCCATGACGATTGTTATATAAGGTAAAGAAATAATGGTAGTATTGTGTATATACTAAGATATTAGTTACTAAGTAAATACATAGAACAGAAAAAAAGAGTAAACTCCTGTTTGGCATAGGATGTTGGAGAAAAATATAAAAGCAAATAAAAAAACTAAGTATGTCTGTAAACCTTAGGGGAGAACCTGCTACTGCTATTCAGCTAAAAGGACATGGTATTAAAACAACACTTACTGATTTATTCTTAAACACATATATTAGTACAGTTTTCAGTCTTCTTCACAGGATCTCTTTACAATAAAAGAAAACACAGAGAGCCACACTAGTCAACATGCAGAGATAGACTAGTGGTCAATGTTACATCTTTATCACAACCTATCCCAAAAGGGGACCTAATAGGAAGGCAAAAATAATTGTAAGAGTCAAAAGTGATGGATACAAAGAAACACTGTTTTCCAGACAAAATGTTAAACATATGAACCCACAGTCATTATAACAAATTGCACAAGACCTGTGTAAGCCTGTGTCAGACAAATCCAGCATGTAGCGGGGGTGGGTTGGCTAATATTCTCAGCCCTTGTTGAGGAGCTATTGGCAAACTGATGGCCTCTAGGGCAGGAAGAGTCACTTCTCTTTAAGGGCTTAACCACTGGTAAGTTGACCGTAGGCCACTGAATGGGCTCATACCAAAGAGTATATGGGCAATAGAAATTGAACTCAATCAGTTAAAAAAAAAATAGAAACCAAAGTTGGGCAAGTATGGAAGGGTGAGGTGGGTCTGAAAGGAGTTTGCGGAGGGAAGTGAATATGATCAAAATACATTGTATGAAATTCTCAAAGATTAAATAAAAAGCTCAAAAAGAGAAAAGGGGGGCAGCAGAAATGATAAAATGATGCAACTTTTCCTAAATTTGGAATGCAATTTGCCATCAGATAATCTAAAATGATCTCAGTTCTAAGGAGACTGAGAATGGGAGATGCCCATCCTTATTTTGGAAAAGCACATCAAAAAAAAAAAAAAAACAAATAATGAAAAAAATATAGCTCTGCTAAGTATATATTAGGTATTACATAAATGAGGACTGCAAGTTTCATAATAGCTGAATGGGGTAGAGTCTTTTATGGTCTCTTAATTGGGTGCTTGTTCTAGTCTCCTTTCTAGGACATTTCCTCCTTGCCTCAAGATGTCAGCAACAACCACCCCTCTTGCAATCATTTGCAATTCAGGTGGCAGATGTCAGTCATATTTTGGGGTCAGCTTTCTCTTATCCCCTTTCTCTTATCTCATATACACATACAGTGTATACCTCTGTGTTGGGTTGGAAATGCTATTTATTCCCCTTTGCAGTGTTTTTTGATGTTGGCGACTGCCCTTTGCTTGGTACCTGTATCTGTGTTCCACTGCAGGATATGACTATGACCAGATTTCATACACACTGAATATTATGCAATTTCTGATTCAAAAGAGTCTTATTTCCTCTGGGTAGGCCAAGAGAGCTGTAAGATGTGACTGAAAGAAAAAAAAAAAAACCCAGCAGGTCAGGACTCAGCAAGACTGACAGAAACCTGGGATCAGAATTTTCAAATATGCATGAGAGGAGGCTCTTTCACAACTTCTCCCTGATGAATCCAGGGTGTGCAAATTCCTGTAAAAAGGGACTGACTTTTAAGTTTTTCCGTTAGATAAAATTCCTGAAAGGGGGTTGTTTCCTGGCCAAAAGTTTACAATCTCCCCTTAAACATGAATCAGATGTCATGGGGATCCCCCCTCCTCATTAAAAGTCCTACTGACCAGATAGGTGAGATCTTATCTCTCACTCTTCCTAGGCCTAATCTCTCACTCTCCTGGGGAGTAGTTTTTCCCACTCTCCCTGAGTGAGCTTCTCCATCCCAATATGGAGAAGTTAAGCCAGGCATAGCAGCCCAGTCCCACAGCCTGAGCTCCCCAAGGTGAGGGGGCTAGCCTCCCATCCCAAGGGGCTAGAATTTTCTCCACTCCTGAACACGGAGAAAGCTAGTCCTAGCTGGTCTTCCCTCTTTCCTAACTTCAAAAGCCAGTAACCAGCCCTTAATAAATCAATTCCTGTTAACTCCCAGCAGAGTGTCTGGCCCATTTCTGCTGTGTCTCTCAAACCCAGACCTTACATATGGTGTCATGACTCAGATACAGAGACCAGCAACCCTTGTGGGACCAGCTTTCATGCAGGACCTGACATGATTAGATCCAGCTGGGCTGGCTGCAGGCTCCTCACCCACAACTCAGCACTTTACATTATGAGACATGGAGGTGCTAGTTCCTTTCCCCCTCTATTGCTCTCTCAGGTTTTTTTTCCTTCATTCTCCAATTTCTGAGTGGCCACTGGCACTCACTCACTGACTCAACACCCTTGTCTACTTCTTGCCCAGGCTCTGCCTCTCCTCTTTCATTGCCCATGGGACTTCTGCCAGGCCTTCAGAGTGGACTGTCCTAGCTCAAGCCTTAGCTCCAGCCTCCGGAAGCCAGCCTGCCCTTGGAGCTCCTTCTGTCTGCCTAGCCTCTCTCTGTTCCCCATCCTGCACACTAGCTTGAACCTCCACTGGCCTGCCTGGGCCAGGAGCTTGTCCACCTGGCCTTTCCCTCCTTTTGCACCTTGCCCTCCAGCATGGATCTCTTTTTGGGCTTGTCATCCTAGTGGACCCTCAGACTTGAGCCAAAAGCGCAAACTTGGCAATTTTACTTGCCTGCCTGGGAGCTTATCTGCTTTGCCTGGCCTCTCCCTCTGTCTCCACTCTGCACTTCTCCCTCCAGCATGGATCTCTTTCTTATCTTCTCTTTATTTAAACTGCCTTTTCTTCATTTTTGCATAGGCTCCTCTCAGTCACCCCTCCTCTCACTCTTTCTTGCTCTTCAGACTACCACCCTCCTTGCTCATGTGGCAGCTCCACCAGACGCGGTGGTCCTCTGCCAGACAGCCTGCGAACATACATGGCAGTCTGCTGTCAGCAGACATGCTAGCCACAGGGCCAACAGCCCTTCCTGGGTTCCTCTTGCGCCCATTTGGGACCAAACACAATAGTGGACTGATTGCTGCATACAGGCTTCGCATCCAACACAAGACTGATTCCAACATAGCCCAGAACTCCTGGCCTCAAGCGATCCTCCTGCCTCAGCCTCCCAAGTAGCTGGGACTACATGCGTGCACCACTGCACCCAGCCCCCGGCTACCTGTGAGAGGCCTGTAGAGGGGCCGGCTGGCGTCCTACCCTGCCTGGAGCTGCCGAGATATGCCGCAGCCTAGTAGCTGTGCGGCAGCACAGAAACATAGCGCTGTTGCCCCGCTACCTGGCGCATCATCCCGTGCCACCCGCAGCTGGAGCACGGGGCTTGGGGCAGCAGGTGGCGGCAGCAACCCGGGAGGTGATCTGCTGCTGCGGCAGCCAGGATCTCAACAAGCTTCTGGGCCCGTGAGGCCCAACATATGAGGCGGGTTTCTTTGAACTCCATCAGCACCTCGATCTCTGTTCCCACTGTTCTCTTCAACAGGTTTTTCTTGCTCTAAAGGAAAAGCCACCCCCACCCCATCTACCCCACCCCATACTCTCAGTCCACTTTTGACCCAGATGCACTTGATGATTTTCCTCTAGTTCCCCAAGTCCAGCCCACTTCTCATCCTCCCAACTTTGAACTGCCCACTCTGCCCACTCCAGACTCACTCTCTCCCACAACAGGTGACTAACTCAACTCCCTCCTCCTTCCTCCAACTTCACAACACCTGATCCAGAACAACTTTCTCCTCCCTCTATGCCCCCTCCCACTGACAGATCTAACTCACTCCAGCCTGTTCTCTTTCCATGTCTGTCTGGCTCCTTTGCTCCCTCAGAACCCCTGCTTCCCTCTGGGTCCTAAGACCAACCCACCTGTATTCTGGCAGGCTCCAGACTAGTGATCTCATCTGGGACATCACACTGGCAGAAACTGTAATCTGTAGTGTCATCCCCTCACAAGCACTGGAACTCCTGTGGCCGACCCTTCTTTGTTCCTGCCTCCATTTATTTATTGCGCCTTCTTTTATATTGTCACTCTCTCCTGCTGCCCATGCACATGTGCTCTCTATCTCTTTCTGATACATGTGTGCTGTCCTTGCAATTTCTCTTTATCCTGTATGTCTAGCTCACAGGCTTCACTCTGGTCCAGCACACTCACATAAAATCATCCATCTCAAAACCTAGAGTTGCTCACCCCCACGGAAAGCTGCTGAAAATGACCTTTAAAATATTCCATAACCCAGAGGAACAGGAGAGGGCAAACTGTGTGGGCTACCAGAGGCATAAGAGGGCTCAACTGCTGGCTATGGCACTCAGGGTTCCTTCCAAGAAGATTTCTGGCAACTCAGCTTCGATGCGACAACAGCTGCCAGGCTCATGGTAAAATGAAGGACACTGAGCACAAGACTGCCCCAATATAGCAGCCACAGTCATGCCCATGCCCACAATGGGGAAATGGGGACGCCTTGAAGATGACTGCCCTTCTTTGAAGAATTGAGGTAAGCCACCCATGTGGCCCCCAAATCCTCCCAAACCTGCCTCCAGACCTTCTTCAGTCATAGAACTGATCTGCCTGGCCACCAAAGATTGACCATGTGCACCACAGCAATAGAGGAACCCAGAACAACTGCCACAGTAAACAAAAGCCCTGTTAGTAATAGGGTAACACATGATCTGTCCTCCCTTTCCTACTTGGGTAAGACACACCCTTAGCAGCTCAACATGATGGGAGTCAATGGGCCTCCCCACACCCCCATGGTTACTCTCCCTCTTCCCTACATTCTTGGAGATTTCCCT
Organism: Eospalax fontanierii; assembly: GCA_035773235.1. Lineage (NCBI taxonomy): Eukaryota > Metazoa > Chordata > Mammalia > Rodentia > Spalacidae > Eospalax > Eospalax fontanierii. The sequence continues at coordinate 1,160,353 of JAJHUQ010000048.1, read as the reverse complement.
GACAACCCTCACCCTTTCTTTCAGACCTTGAAATGCATCCTTCACTTGTCTTAATTACTACTGCCTTTGTTTGTGATCTAGAATGTTTCCTCTGAAATAGAACATTTCTCTTTCTCTTCATGCCCTGGGCACCCCTGTATAGTTTTTCTAATTTAGACAGATTTTTATTATTCATATATTCCCTCAAGGCCTAAAGCATTGGTGGATCTCTCCTTCTCTCCCTCTTTTCTTCCCTCCTTCCCTCTCTCTGTCTCTCTCACTCTCTCAGCTATGATTTTTGTTTTATTACAAGCTCATCTAGAAATTTATAAAGTTTAATGTATACACAGGTAATATGAATTCATGACATTATGTGTGTTTTTTTAGTAAGATGATACTGCACAACACTCTTCTGAGTCAAATAACTGCCATCTTCATGACTTCAGCTGTGTCTACTTACAGAGGATCATCACAATTGGGTTTGTTAAGCAGGCTTACTCGTCCCTCACCTGAGTATCCAGCCACTCCTCCCAGTCAACTCTATGTAATTTTTGCCCTAATCGCAAACGGCTCCTTAATTTTTTAATTATATGATTCTTCTTATCTCCCTTCTAAAACAGCAGCCACACAGCATGAGAGCCACCAGCCACCAAGTCATCTCTGCTTACCTTACCACCAGGGAATATGCATGGCTGCCTAACCATGATGACTTGCCAGTATAACCCATTCCAGTCTCATGTGTCATCCCTCACCCTCCCATTGTTGACCATAATCAGCCTTAAGAACATTGTCTCTTTTCCTTTATGACACAAGTCTAGATGTAAGATGTGACTGAAAGAACCACCCCCACACCAACAGTTCAGAACTCAGGCAGACTGACAGAAACCTGGGACCAGAATTTTCAAACATCCCTGAGAAGAGGCCGACTTTTACAACTTCTCTCTGATGAATATGGGGTCTGCAAATTTCTGCAAAAAGGGACCAACTTTTACAACTTCTTGGTCAGATAAGATTCCATAAAGGGGACTGCTTCCTGGCCAAAAATTTACAGTCTCCCCTTAAACATCAGTCAGATGTCATGGGGACCCTCCTCCCCATAAAATGGCCTACTGACCAACTAGAGAGGGCTTATCTCTCTCTCCCAGAGAGTTAGCCTCTTGCATTCCCCAAACAAGCCACTCCATCCCGATCTGGAGAAGTTAAGCCAGGTACACTAGCCAAGTCCCACAGCCCGGGCCCCCTAATATGGGGAAGGCTGGCCCCCAGTGAGCTAGTATTTTCTTCACTCTTGAACTTCGAGAAACTAGTCCCAGCTGGTCTTTCTTTCCCGACTGGAGAAGCCAGTCTTGTGTCTTTAATAAAACCAGTCCTGTTAATTCCCTGTGGAGTCTCTGGCCCATTTCTGCTGCATCTCTCAAACCCATACCTCCCTTTTCTGCTGGTGTTGCTGCTGGATGTGATTTTTGTCTTTTACTCTCTTTTAAATGTCTACTTCTCAAATTACAGTGCAGATTTTTTTGAGGCTCTGTGTTTATTCATGGCTCCAACCATCTATTATAGCACTCCCTATCACTCTAAAAGATCTGTTTAAACAGTGCCAGTTCTGCAAGTCAGATTCTGGAATTTCTTGCTATGCTCTGCAAACCTTTCTAGTTTAAATGGAAAATTGGTTATCTAGGTAGCACAAGCATTTGATCCCAGTACCCAAGTGTTGGATAAATCTACAGTTTACTCTCTTGTTTCCAGGTACATGCCTCTAAATGACACCCAACTAACCAATGACTTAAAGTGGGGAGGTCTAGTGCAAAAGCAGGGAAGGCTGGGAAGGAAATGCAGGCATGGCACCAGCGGCTCCATCTTGGGTGTGTGTGCCAGAGGCTCAGGGGACTTCTGATCAAAATGCTGGCTTTGCCATAGAAAATCCTCTGTCTCCCGCCCTAGGGATGAATCCTTTGTAAGTAGCCAGAATAAATTAATTTCCCTAAAAGAGCATTCTGTTCCTGCTCAATCAGTTCAAACCCAAGGGGTTGGGGTTGGAGGGCTGAACACCAGGCCTCACAGCAAGATAATTCGTAAGACACCAAGAGGCAAAAGCAGGAACATCTCTGAATTTGAGGCCAACATGGTCTAAACAGCAAGTTCCAGTCTAGCTGGGGATACAGAATGAGACCCTGGTAGGTAAATGGGCTTCTGAATATGCTTATGATTCATGTAATTGAACTACGGTGAGAAGAGTCACCTGAATGTGAGTAATAAAATCTTGTAAGACGGGATTCGAATAGAATAAAAGGGAGGAAACAAACATATATCCTTTGATCCCTGCTTCTTAAGGATTTGATAATATCATCTGCTTGATATTCTTTCTAATGTGACTTTACTGAAATGATGGATTATAACCTGTAACTATGAGCTAAAATAAACACTTTCTTTCCTAAGTCATTCTCATTTGGGTATTTTATCACTGTAAGAGGAAAGGTAACTAAAACAATAATCAACAAATTTGATTTTTACATTTTAAGATAGTGACTTTTAAACTAATTAATTAAATTTTCTTTTTTTGAGACAAGGTTTCCCTGTAGCACCACCTTACCAGGAAGTCACTATCTAATGCTCATTGAGCTTGTCTGGATCTCACAAAACTTCCCGAGTGCTGGGGCTAAAAGACAAATGCAACCATACCCACCTTATAATCTTTTTTGCTGTTGCCGTTTTAAATTCTGATTTATTTTAATTTAGCTTCTTATTTTACTATGACACACAACTTTATATAACATATAGCGTCTAGTAAAATCCTCCAAATTGACCACAAAAGACAAATGGATAGTGCTAAAACCAGGTCTTTTGCTATGGAGAGTCAGTATACTGTGCATTTATCCTGAAAAAAACTTTAAATGTTCTGAAACCCACTTGTTCCATGCAAAGTCCACAAAGAATTGGAAATAAGATTCCTTGGAACTTCAGTTACAGATGGTTGTCAGAATATATACGGGTGATGGGAACTGAATCTAACTTCTCTGGAAGAGCATCCAGTGCACTTAACCTCTGAGCCATCTCTCTAGAACCCAGCAATTGGTTCTTAACTATTCTGAAAACTGTTATTTGACCAGATTATCAGTATTTATACCCTTGTAACAAAATCAGAACTACTTTAAATAACTATTGTGGAGTCCTCTGTAGTATAGTATGCACTAAGAAATCTGGGCTAGTGAGAAGGCTCAGTGGATAAAGACACCTGTCACCAACCCTGACAAACTGAGTTCAATCCCCAGGACCCACATAGGAGAAGTACAGGACAACTTGAAGGAATCAAGTTGTCCTCTTCACATACATATACACAGAGCAACATGCACACAAAGTGAATTTCTTTATTAAGATGAACATTTTTTTCTTCAGCAGATTGTAAATTTGCTATTCTATATGAAATACAACAAATAATTATTACCACGAAAATATTCTCATTTTAATTTCATGTACACATGTACAGTGTCAACTTTATAATTTCTTAATGTTTTGTTGGAGTTAACAATGTGCACAAAGAGACAGAGAATATTCAATAGGCAATTTCAAAGAAATAACCTGTGTTTTAAGAATTTGTACCTTTTCAAAACTTAAAAATATCAGTTTCTTTAGCTTTGCTAATCATTTAAAAAACCAAACTGTTACACTAAACCACAAAAGTATAATTAAAATGTATATTTACTTGACTTAACTTTTGATACCCTTTAAATCTTTCAATACTATACTTAAAAAATAAAACAATAAATATGACTAGGTAAGAAATAGGTAAGGGTTATAAAGTGTTATTACTTCAAAAAGTATGACTCTATGTGAGAAACACAAAGTTAATAATTACTTTTACTTTCAGATTCCTTACATTCTACCCTTAAATTTTCGTGTTTTTATAGAACTTCAGGGAAATGGAAAATTCAAGACTTAAAGATTCTTCACAAATAAAAAACAGTTTTCTATAATAGCACAACAGATAGCACTAAAATATGTAGGGAATACACATCAGTGGTAAGAAAGTGTGAGGTTTCAAAATTCAGTATGAGATTTAGATGGTATGATGTTTAAATCCTTTTGTTCCTGAATCACTTTAGTATTGGAATATATCTAACATATTTCAAAGGCTATCAGGTATCACATATTAAGATTTCTAATTCTATATATAACTTCTAAATATAGTGATACTTGACATAGAACAGTGAAAGGTTAAAAAAAAAACATTAAAAATAGAATGAAGCACCAAAATGAAGTCAAAGCAGCTGCTTATCAACTTGGAAAACTGTTTTCAAATTACCTACAAAGTATCAGATAACCATAGGTCAACAGGTTATTTAATGTATCAAAAAATGCTTCCTATTCTCTTAAATTGTTATAAACCAAATCCAAGAAACAATTCATTTTTATAGTATATCTGCAAGTATGAATCTGATTAGAACTCTTAAAAACAACAGATTTATTTTTACTTTAACTGAAAAAAAGCTGGATCAAGTTGCCAGCTCTCTAGTTGTAATTAGAATTTAGTTTGTTAAATGATACCATAAGTATATTTTAGTCTTCCTTTCCTTTCAAGATAGTTTTCCTTTTAAGAGAAAAATAAAAGCTATGTCAAGATGTACTTACAAAAAATGTAAGATACAAGTTTAAACTGGCATCAAAGTAAGCTATCTAGAAAAACACTTTAACTTATGCTTTTCAATTATCAAAGATAAAGAAATATCATTACTCTTATTAAGGTATTTATCTTTCTTCTATCTCCTCACCTGAATTTTAGTATTTCTGAGTATCAAGTGTGCAAAATGATCTCATACATTTGTGGACCTTTCAAATTACTATAACTTTAGTCATTTTAGTTACATATTTTCAATGTAAATATATGTAAAACTTCGATGATGGTCTTTACACCCATGCTTCATAAAATCTTATGAGCTATTTAATTCTATAAGTTGGCAAAGTTCTGTCTATAGCAGTTCTTGTTTATAGAACAAAACTACAAGACAAAATACAGAGAATAAAAACAAGAAAAAGCAAAAATTTTCCTTAAAGTCTTAAAAATACTTGCTCTGCTGAAAAGATGAGATGCTGCCAAGAAAATGAAAACTATGGAAAAACAGAGAAGCAAGAATAAACCCTATCAATGTCCTATAATCAACAGTGCTAGGGACTCAAATAAAAGTTGCATTGTCAAGTAATCTGAAAATATTAATATTAAGGTAATTATTTCCATGTTTTGATAGTAAGACACATCAGAAGAAGCATTTATATTAGCAAATGTCTATAATGGGTATTGGACTTTGTATCAAGATGATTACATTTGAGTAACTAATATTAAATTACTTGTTCTTAAAAGAGTAGATGGACAAAATACTAAAATAGCAAAGCTTGTAAGACTAAAAATTCAGCATTGAATCAGGAATTACTGTTAAAAGCAAGTTGGTTGTTGCCAGTTTTTCTAACTTACTAAATAAAGAAATAGGATGTGAATAATCATTTGAATAAAATGTAAAATCAAATAGAATCAATAATCCTATTTTTACAAAGAATAACAAATATGCATTATTGTATTGTATATGAACAAGGTTGAGTGCTTTTAAAATGAATTTTTTGCTTCAAATATCTCTACAAGTTAGTAGATACTATGTGGCAAGCCAACTTCTTTATGATGTCGCACTATGTGATGGTCCTTTTCTGAGGGTCTTCGGAACCCCTTGTTGCAGTATTCACAGCAGTGAGGATAGTCTTTTGTGTGAATGGAGATAGTGTGCCGCTTAAAACCGGAGGCATCTGTAGTACTATATTCACAGTACTCACACTGGTATACTTTCTGACCACTGTGTGTCTTCATATGCTTTTTAAGCTCACTCTGTTGTTGATATTCCTTCTGACATTTCTCACACCTAAACAGCCGGTCTGTTGTGTGAAATGAGACAACATGGCTATTCAGCATAGCAGAATCTGTAGTCTTAAACTTACAATGTCTATACCGCTTTACATTTTTTTTGAAGTGAGTAGCAATATGTTTCCTGAGTTCTGATGGCCTGTGACAGCCTTTACCACACAGGACACAGTTATGAGAATATTCCTTTGTGTGGACTGAAATTGTATGTCTCTTTAAATCACTTGAGTTTGAGCTCTTGTGGCCACAATGTACACACCTGTGTACTTTGCCTACCCGGTGGGTACGGGCATGTTGTTGGGCCTGTCTGGTATTTGAGAAAGTCAGAAGACAAATGTTACATCTCGATATTGTCTGCTGCTTACTATGTTTAGTCTTCACATGTGTTTTCAAATTGGAAGAGTCGGCCGACCTATATTCGCAGTGCTGGCATTGATAGGGCTTCTCACCAGTGTGGATTCGAGTATGCTTTTTGAGTTCTGATGGGTGACGAAAATCTTTACTGCACTCTTCACAAACATGAGGAACCTTCTTGCTGTGGACTGCCAAAAGGTGACGATTCAATAACCTTTGTTCGGTTGTTTGGTAGTCACAAAATTTACATTTGTACATTTTGTTGGCCCCTTTGTCCTTATGCATTATTTTCTGTGTAAGTTCCCCAGCATGAGAGTTCTGCTTCTCAAACTCATTGAATTTGATGGCCTTTCGTACCTTGGAGGTCATCTTGTGTCTCTCCAAATGATGGTATAAACTTATTTTCTTGTTCGTACTGTAATCACAGTCAATACAGTGGTATTTCTTCATGGCAAGGTATTCAGGATGGTTTTTCATGTGTCTTTTCAAGTAACCTCTTGACTTAAATTTCTTCCCACAAAACATGCAAGGGTGGACTATTAAATGGGTTCCATCAGGACTGATAATTATTTCTAAAAAGAAGATGGGGGAAAGGTCACACATGATCAATTATTTTCTGGTTTCTTTAGAAGTTCAAAGTATGTTTACTGAACATTATTCCTTATATTTTAGAATTCTTTTCACTACTTTTCACCATAAATATTACAGTCGTGAAAAGAACTTGGTCCAATATGACTGGACTAATTTCATTCCTTTTAATTCAGTTTCTTTTTTAAGGAAGTAATAATTAAAGTTTTATCAATTTAGAGAAAATAAGTCATAAACTTAAAACATTTACAATTTGGTTATCACAATCCAAATTTTTGCTAATATACATTCAGCAACACCTACAAAAAATATAACATGTAAATCCCTATTCTCCCTGCACACATACCCCCTTCCATGCCATAAAAACAGATACACAAGAAAGAAATACATTTCTGTTAACAGTTAAAGTACTCTTCTGTGCCTCTAAAATTATGTCCATTTAGCTATGCATGGTGATGGTATATGCTGATAACACCAAGAACAAAGAAGCAGAAGGAAGATGACAATTCACTGCCAACTCGAGCTTCACAGGAAGACTTTGTATTAAACCAAACCAAATGAAAACAAAAATATGAAGAAAGAAAAGTCTGGTTGGTGGCTGGGGAGATAGCTCAGTGGGTAAGACCACTAGCTTCTCTTGTAGAGGACCAGGGTTCAATTCCCAGCACCTACATGGAGGATAATATATAACTTCAGTTCCAGGGGATAGAAGCCCTTTTCTGACCTCTGTGGGCACTGTATGACATGAGTACACTTAAATTAAGTACATGCAGGCAGTACATTCATACACATAAAATAAAAATAACGAAAATATTTGTTAAAGGGAAAGCCTGGTTGTTTTACTCTCACACTAAGTAATCTAACCATCAACTACGGTTGCTAATAGTAGTAATCCTAACACCCTTTGAAAGGCTGAGCCAACAGGACTGTTGCTACTTTGCCATGCTAAATTTAATGTGGGACCTTGTCAAGAAAAAATATTATGAATTTCTTTTTACTTCAAATAAAATCACCAGAGATTTACCTTCTTTCTCCTTAATTTCTGTTACCTAACTAAAAAACCATTCCAGAATCTCACTGAATTGTAAATTTGTTTTTCAAATGCAGTGTACAAAAACTATCTGATGTCTAGCTCAAAACACTACCATCACATCCTACAAATGCTACAACATGGCACTTCCTCCTATTTGCAGATCATCTTGTACCATATAGTTCCTTCTCCCTCACCTGTTTGGTACTGCCTGGATTCAGATCGCCTTCTTTTCTTTGATTTTTGTTTAGCTAGTCTGCCAAGGCCAGCCGACTCATCGATGTGTATGAGAGCACTTGTGCCATTCTGGTTATCATTTCCATCAGAATTATTACCTGGCAATATTCAATAAAAATCATTACACAGTATTATAAATTATAAAGAATTAGAGATTATTAAGTACAACAATGAAAAGACCTGACACTCCATAATGGCAGAAACTTAATAACTAAATAAATGAAAAATCACAGGAAAAAACGACAAGTATCTATATCACACCATCTCCCAGAATTGTAAGCTTATGAAAAAAAATAGGTTGAAATCCTCTGTGCTTTTAATTAGGTAAAATTTTCAAAAGTGAACCATACATTCTGTGCTCTCTACTTCTGTTTTTTATTTTCCTTCTTAATTTTTTTTTATTGAAGCTTTGTGCATTTTATGTAATACGATATTTTGGAAGGAGACTTCTTTTTGAGACAAGGTCTCCCTTTAGCCCCAGCTGGACTGGAACTCACTATGTAGATCAGGTTGCCCTTGAACTCACAGAGATCCACCTGCCTCTGCCACCTGAGCACTGAGGCATGTGTCACCACACCCAGCATTATATAATATGTCTTAAGCAAATTTAGACCTCCACTTCATGCCTCTCACAGCTCTCCTCCCAACAAGATTTTAGTTACTCTATAATATATGTTAAGTCCTATCCAGCCAAGCATTTATATCCCAGTGTCCCTCCATACAAGGTCATCAAGTAGGGCCTAGGCAGCCTATACAAAGGCACTCCCTCACACCACAGTAATCTTCAGTAATACTTCCTTGGCTAAAATTGGGGAAATCACCCTATCAGATTACTTCATATTTCTGAAAGCTTAAGACCATAGAAACCATTTCTCAATAAATGGATAATGAGCAATGAGACTGACTCAGTTGGTAAAGTGCTTGAATGAGGGAGGACCTGAGTTTGCTTTCTAGAAATTATGCAAGGAAAAAAAAAAGCTAGACATGAAGGTTCATGTTATAATCCCATCACAAGGGAAACAGAGGCACTTGGACTCCTAAATTTGCTGGGAGTCAGTGCAATCTAATTAGTGACTTCTAGATTAAACAAGAAACCCTGTTTCACAAAACAAAATGGACACTGACTTGAGTAGTGATACCTAAGGCTATTCTTTGACTTCCACATGTACCCACTCTAATACATACATACCCTCACACACACACACACCAAAAATAAATGAATGGATATTCATTCTTTAAGCTACAACACTTACCATAAACTTCTGCCCATGTAACCGGCATGAAAGCTTTCATTTCACTGTCATTCAGTTTTTGTTCATACACAGCAGTTGCTCCTGCTGCTGTAACATCAGCGCCTTTCTCTCCAACAATCATTTCCATATAAAACTCATCAGTGATTTCAGCTAAGTACAAATTAATAAAATAATTTTGTGACTAGGTTTACTAAAATCTTATGAAAAATAAATTAGTAGTAATAAAACATCATAGTAAATATTAAATGAATATTGATGCAATATATTTCATGTTTTGACTTTCAACAATTTATTTCATTCTTGAGATAGGGCCTTACTAGAACTGCAGCTATCAACTGAAATTCTCCTACCTCAGTCACCCAATTTCTGAGGTCATAGAGGTATATCATGTCCAGGCCTCCATTTTATTTACTTAATTTTTTACTCTAGTTTAGATATTTTTTGAAACAGTGTCTTTCTATGGTTTGCCTGGAATTCCCTGTGTAGACCAAGTTTGCCTCAAACTCATAGAAATCCACCTTCTTTTGCCTCCCAAGTGCTAGGATTAAAGGCATTGGCTTTGCTAATTAAAAACAATGATCTAAAATATACATTAAAAGACACTGATGTCACTGGAATATAGTACTATAACAATCTTAATACTAGTGCTGTTTGGTTTTTTTTTTTTCATGTAGCAAATGCTTTAATAAGAACTAGATTTGTAGAAACAAAACCATCTCCACAAAAAGGCAATTTACATACTGAAATCTTCATATTCCTGCTGAGAGTCTTCAATATAAACCTTGCTTTCTCTGGGAACAGAAATACTGCTGTTCTGATCAAGTAGTTCAATTCCATAGTCATTCTCAAATTCAGTCTCCATAATGTTTACAGGTCCACCTATAAGATAAAAAGCTTTGAGAATTTATTTGGAATTTCATTTAACTTCTTGTAACAGGCCAAGCTTTTAAAACCTGTTTTAGGAGTGATCCTTAAAAGAAGTATTCATACTTTCCAATAGAAAGAACTCTAAAATGGAAACAATTAGGGCTGGAGAAATGGCTCAGTGATTAAGAAACTGACGCTCTTGCAGAAGACCTGTGTTCAGTTCCTAGGACCATACAGAGGCTAACAATTGCCCATCATCTCCACTTTCAGGAGATCTGACACCCTCTTCCGTTCTCTGTGGGTGTATGGGTGCCCTTACATACATGCAGGCAAAGCACTTAAACATATAAAATAAATTTTAAAAATAAAAAGTGACCAATCACACTGAATAATCTGAAACAAGATAACGAATAAAGGCTTCCTCTTACCTAAGTTATCTTTTCCAGGGTGAGCTTTAAAAATATACACCTTGATCACCTCAAGACATGTGTCATCTACTCTAAAAAGATCAATTCCTGAGACTGCATTCATATTTATTCCAGTGGAATCTTCATGATCTGCTTTGTCAGCATTATTCACTAAGCAGGCAGGAAATATACTATGAACTTTCATAGCAGATGTATAAATACAATGTCACTATTTTTTTTTTGAAAATACTTTTTTGAGTTCGCTAGGTACTCAGCATTTGGTAAAAGCACTTATTCTGGAAGCCTGACACCCTGAGTTCCATCCTTACAACCCATAGGAGAAGAAGAGAAATGACTTCTAAAATTTGTTCTCTGACTTCCACATGCATACTTTCTATTACACACAAATATCACACACAAATCCATATACTAATGTATAAGGAATTTTAAAATGATTCAGAGGTTAAGAGCATTGAATGTTCTTGCAGAGAATCTATGTTCAATTACCATCACCTACATGGTGTCCAACAACTGTAACTCCAGTTCCAGGGTATCAGATGCCTTCCTCTGACCTTTGTGGGACACTGAACAACATGAGTCCACTTATATACATGCAGGCAATACACTCGTACCCATCAAATAAAAATAATAATAAAATGTTTTTAAATATAATACCATATAAAAATAAAACCTAGATCTGAAAATCTGACTTTTAAAAAGTCCTATAAAACTTTCAGAAGTTCAAAGGACTTAAATGTAGATACAACATAATAAAATGCTCAAAGAAAAAGCAGAAAAATTTTTTTTTTAACTTTTTGATATGGAATGTTACTCTGAGGTCTGCTTAGACTAGAAATTGCTGATTTTCCTCTTCTTCACCTCCTTAGTGCTAGCAGACTAGAAGATCCCTGAAGCTCACTGGCCAACCAGTATGGCTGAATTAATGAGCTTCAACCATGTTCATTGAGTGATTCTGTCTCAAAAAATAAAGACACAGAATTAAGGACTGACATCCTATTTCAAACTTTGGCTTCCAAATGAACATGTACATATGTTTTTATGCACCTGTACATACCCATACTGAGAAGTACATATACTATATGCTGTATACACAAAACAAAACAAAAAAATTAGACTGATCATGTGTATGTGGTGGTACACTTGTAATGCTAGTTCTTGGAAGTCCAAGACAAGAGGATCAGAAGTTCAACATCAGCCTAACACGGATAGTGACTCATATTAAGAAAGTAAACAAAAAAGCACTTTTGATAATCATTGTAGCCCCAAACTTACAAGAACTCATAAGATAATCCTCAAAGTTGTTTTTGTCATCATCTGGTTTGTCCACAGAAATTCCAGAAATTCCAGTGGATTCAGAAGCATAATCTGCCATCAATAATTCTGAAATGTTGCTTGTCAAAGAGTCATTGATGACTTCTGCTTCTATTATGTTGTCATTAAATATATGTTCATTATGTCCAACATCAGACGTATGAATAGCTTCACTCATTAAGAAATGTTCAGGCATAGTCAATGAAGTTGTCATATTAGAAGCTGGAATTGTGTACTGTGCTACAGAAGCTTCTTCAGATATATCTGAAGGAAGTACTTGCTCAGGAATGACATTTTCAAATATATCTCCTTCCTCTAAGACATGTGAGCAATGAACATCTTTGATAACAACATTTTCAATAACATCTTGGATTATAACTGAGTCTGGATGATCAGGAAGGAAGGTATGCACAGTAACATCTGAATTAGATATGAAAAGAGTTTCTTGTACTTCTGCAATAATTTGATCATCATCCGTGTGTATAGCATCAGCACCTTTAAATTAAAAAAAAACAATTTCAGGTAAAAATATATATGGCTATTTCAAATAATATGTTTTTAAAATTCTATGAGGACTGTAGATTATCATCTTGTACATATAAGTTAACATTTTTGGTAATGAAGAATGTTGAGAATTTTTTTAAAAAACTTAGTCAATATAAAGGTAAAGAAATGCTAGGAAAACCAGTTAGGATTGTCACAGAAAAAATTATTTAAGAAAGTAATTTCAGAAGTATTAACACAGCAAGTTGTGGTAGTACAGGTGTGAATCTTAGCACACAAGACGCAGGCATATCTCTGTGAATTACAAGTCAGCCTGGTCTATATAGTGAGTTTGAGACTAGCTGGATTACAGGGAGACTTGTCTCAAAAACCAAAAAAGTACCAAGATAAATTTCTTGTACTATTCAAATAAAAACTTAGGGATGATTATATAAACCAAGTATCATAAAACATTTTCCCTGGTTATGCTTCACTTCATTCCCTTTATCAGTTTCCCAATATTGTATGTTTTCCTTGTCACTTTAAAAGCATTTTAGTTCCCCCTTTTTTCTTATACTTCATAGTTTCCCAAGTTGTTCTTGTTCAGTAACTCACCAGTATCCTAGTCCACTGTATTGGCAAGGACAAAGTCATCCTTTGAAACTGAACATTCAACATTCAAGGTATAAATGAAAAGTGATATAAATGTCAAAGTTAAAGATGAAACACAATAACTGAGATATATATAGCTAGGGGATAAATAAAATGGAACAAAGATTGAGCTGCCTTGTAGAGAGTAAAGCCTGAGGATAGCAAGGGTAGGCCTAGCATAAATTAGCAGACATTCAGTCTCCATGTAGGTCTTTCTGCCAAGATCCACATCTTCCAACTCCCACAGAACTTTTTCAGAATATAAAATACCTAATGTACTTACACTCTGTAGTCAAAGAATGAAATTGTAAAAAGGATGAACCAACGAAAACCCACTGAGTTTAAATAACTTAATCAGTATCACAAAATTGTCACGGCATGTTATATATTCAGTACATATTATTCAGATTAAATCCCTCAAATTGGAACAGAATTTATATTTATAAAAATATAAATAAAACATAAAGTACAAAACACAAAATAGAAAATTAAAAATTAGATATCATAACGACAAATATTATTAAGCCCAAATTCAAAGATTACTTACAGTTAAACAAGCAAACAAGTAGTTCTGGGTTGTTCTTCAAAAGAATTTAATCTCTTTTAGTAACATTAACTATGTTTCAGCAGATTTTAAAGTATGAGTTGTAACTTTGCATTTGCCATTATTAAATTAAAATCACCTATGCTGTAGTGTTTAATAAACACAAAGAAAACTTAGAAAGGTATTACATTTAAATTCACAAAAATCATTGCAAATTTATTTTATAGGAATATTTAGCAGACAGAAAACAAAAATCTCATCAAATCCTGAAATTAATAATAGAGAATAATACAGAAAATATCCGATTCAAGATCCATGAGCTTAGAGAAAAATAATTTTATTAACACACACTGAAAATGAGATAATAAAGTAACTAAAAATGTTGTTGCAAGTGACATGAAGAAAAACAGTATGGTATCCATACTTCCTCTAATATGTGTGTCTCATCTACAATGATAGTCACTGCAAGCTGTGAATAGATAGAATGTTGTTGCTTACCCTACATTGACTTTTGCAATGTAATTAATATTAGAAATTTCAGGAGCTTAAGAGATGGCACAGCAGTTAAGAGCACTGGCTGTTCCTGCACAAGAAATGCTCATTCAATGCTGGTAGTTTTGCAAAACAACACAATCTACTGAAAAAGCAGTGTAGAGAGTGTTAAAAAAACTAAACATAAATATCACAAAGGATCTGGTTATATCACCCTAGGGTATATCCAAAAGACCTATCCTACTACAAAGATACTTCTGAATTCCTGTTAGTTACTGCTATTTTCACAACAGTTAAGACATTAAAACAACCTAAATAGCCCTCAACTGATGAATGGATAATGAAAATATGATAGATTGTGTAAAGAAAAGTGAAATTTGCAGATAAATGGATGGAAAGAGAACCTGCCATAGTAACTGAAGTAAAACAGATTAGAAAAAGAAAAATGTGACATATATTGTCTCTCATCTGTGGATCTTAGGTCCAAATTCATAGATGTCAATATACATATTGTGATATAACGTAAGGAGCCAGGCAAATGGAAAGGAACCATGGGAATAAAGAGAGAAATGCAGTGGGAGACAGGAGTTACCAAGGGGGAAATGGTAGTATTTAACTTTGAAAGGGAGGAGTTAGGGTAATATAAGGAATAATGGGGATAAAAGGAAAGGAGCTCAAGAGAGGGAGGTTAATAGGAAACAGGGATTACCAAGTGGGGAAATAAGAAAAAGGGGGACAATCTTGGAGGGAGAAGGCATGATTATAAAGCGGGAGAGATAAATAATTTTTAGGTGATATGAAAAACCACAGGGAAATATATTACTCTAGGGCAATTGAAAAATTCACACACATACACATACATAGACACACACACACGCACGCGCACACACACACACACACACACACACACCCAGAGGTTGATTATAAATACATATATTGTATTACACTTATTATATATCATATAATAAGATATATATTATATTATATGTGTATAGCTGAAAGTTAAACAACAAGAAACACAGTTTTTAACAAAGGAAACCTGCCTTTGAGTTGACTGCCTCCCTAAACTTCAAAGTAAGACCCTATTGCTGAAGACAGGTCATATTTCAGACTTAGGGCAATGAAGCTGAACTTGGAAGCCTTCTCCCTGCAATAATCAGAGGTTACTATGCAAGTTGCTAAAGGAAAAAAAAATCAATGAATGGTCAACCCACCTGTAAAATAATCATAATAATTACCCCAAGAGCAAATTATCTCTATTGGTGTACTAGTGTCCCTTTTGGCTTTCAGGTAATCAACACCTATCTAATGACTTAAACTCAATGACTTTCAATGGGAGTGAATTCACGTGGGTCACTGTAAATATAGCCACATATACATAGCTGGAGATTTCATAAATTTTAGAGAAAAACCTACTTTTGTCACATTCCTACATCAACATAATTTCTTACTGAATGCAAAATATATATCTTTATATTTACAGACAAATATATTCTCATCACTTATCAAATATGCTTCTTTTTGCAACAAAGGGACAATACTACAAAGTTCTACAACTGGTCAAACAGGGAATAAGTACCTGTGAAATATCTAGTCCTAAGTTAAATAACTACAATGCAACCTCTACCCCTACAGCTCACGGAATGTAGTGGAACAAGAAGTAAAGAGAATATTAATCCATCTCGCTAGAAAAGCTTCCTCATGCAACATAGGGCAATTAACACCGACAGTCAAAATATAAAAAAGAGTCTACAGAAAGTGTCCTTGTATAGAACTCCTATATGAGTCTTTATTCACTCATGAATCAAGGACTCAAAAAGACCTCCCTCCAAATTCTATAATGTATGAAATGCACAAAAATTAAATAAAAGGTAGTAACAACAAAAACAGTTCACTCATGTGTCAACAAAGGAGGTTATACGTCATTTACAGCACTCCATTACCAGAATTTAGTCAACAATCAGACACCATCACAAGGCACTGCCAGCCAGGCACAACCACTATGGGAAGAAATGGACAAAGAGAAACTGAAGGTATACTTTACTTCCATCACAGGCTGACAACTTATTTACTTCTCAGGTACCAAAACTGCATAGCCTGAGTAATTTTCTTAAACTATAATACAGGAACAACTGTCAGTCAGCTATGATTTTTTACTGGATCAAAATCTGGTTTGTGGGTAGACAGATGACTCGACAGTTAACAACACTGGCTGTTATTGTAGAAGATGTGAGTTCCAATCCCATTACCCACATGGGAGCTAACAACTGTCCATAACTCCAGTTCTAGGGGATCCAACAAGGGTACTCTTATATACACACAGGACTCATACACATAAAAACAAAATCTGGTTTGTTCAGGATCATGTGGTTATCAACCAGTATGAAAACTTTATTGTGGAGTTTATGTTAATTTTTAAAGAAAAACAAACAACATAATATATAGTAATCCTTTAAGAGAAAAAGTCTGTAGATGAACTTATTAACTCAGGGCATATTTCAACAAAAAAAGAAGGAGGAGGAAGAAGAAAAGGAGGAGATAGAGAGAAGGAGGTTGCAGGAGAACTGAGACTCAGGACCTAGGTTTAAGTTCTAAATCAAATTCACACAATGAGTTTGATTCAAGCCACTAAGGGAAAAGCAGTAGAATCTATGTATTAATTACTTTTTTATTGCTATGATCAAGCCAATGACCAAGGCAACTTTTAGAAGGGTTTACAGTGCCAGAAAGATAGAAGTCCATGATGCAGGGAAGCATAGCAGCAGAGGAGGTCAAAGAAGAAACCTGAATGTTCATATCTTCAGGCTGATAACAGGAAGCAGAGAGTGAAACTGAAAATAAGCAAGGAAAAGCCTACCACAAGTAACTTCCACCAGCAACACTATACCTCCTAAACCTCTGAAGACAAACTGAGACCAAATGTTCAAATACTTAAGAGGACATTCTCATTCAAATCACCACAAACTGCACTGAAATATCAATAATCACATACACCAGATTCTCAGGACTAAAGAAGGCAACTGTAAGCTTCAGGAATCCAAGGGGACTATCAGCAAATAATATGCAACTACTCCCTGCCAACATACCAAAACCTAAGGTAACTGGAGGCTCAAAGACCAAGGGCTACCCATTTAATGTTTTAGTCCTACCAGCTCCACTGTACAAAATGGAGCCTGCTAAATCTAGAGAGATCTTCCTCACCTTTTACCTCAGCACAGATGTGATAGTAATTCATTGTATAAGCATGCCTTTTATTTCTTATTTTCTATTATTTATTGTCAATTACTGCATATACGTATCATATAGTTTTGCTTTTGTCTATACATCACTCAATGATGTTCTGATTTTTGTCAATCACGAGACATTGTTTCTATATCTTTCACCCATATCTCATAATATTTTTATTTAACTTTCATTCTTATCCCCACCTCTTTTTACTTCTAATTCTAAATAATAGCCTTAATAATCAGTGGGCCCAAAGAGTATTCCATCTTTTACCTTCCAGGTACTTGTATACACCAAGTTTGGGCCATTACTTATCCATATCCTCATTTTCTCTACTTCTCTACCAATCCTAGTCTTAATAACTAAATCCAAGTATATTCTACTTGGCTATTTTCCTTGCAAAAGCTATGACATCTGTTGACTGGCTATTGAAACAATCTCAAGGTAGTAATAGATCTCATAATTAATATTCTCCTTCAGAGTTTATTTATTATAAGCAAGCATTTTGAGTTCCTGATGTAAGAAACTCTTTTTCTGAATTATGCACCTCAACTATTAGACTCTCACTTCAACAATGTAAGTACGTCAACTTAAAAAATACCTGATAAAATCAAAAGCAACAAAACCCAGGCGACTGAATAATTTCAGATGTGTAAATTACAAATGCAGTAATATAACACACAAGAAAAACCAAAGCACAGTACTCCTTCAAAAGTTACTAGTCCCATAATAATGGCATAGAGTGAACATGAAATCCTAGACACTCAAGTCAAAAGAATGATTTTAAGACTGTCAAAATAAATTTTAAAAATTGAAGGAAAACAAATTTGTAACTCAAATAAAAAGATCGGTGGGATGTCTCACCAACAAAATGGATTTAAAAAGACAGAATATCTGGGATTGAAGGTAAGGCAGAGGAACTGTAATAATAATAGCCAAAGATATAATAAGATGCCAGTAGGAATTTCAAGGTACATGCAACACCCTAAAAAGAACAAATCTACAGGTAATAGATATAGATAAAGGAAAAAAGTTTTGTTCTAAGGGTATAGAAAACATTTTTAAAAGAATAATAAAAATTTCTAGAATTAGTAGGCAATCCAGATACAGATAACACCAAACACCCAAGACCAGAAAAGAACGTTTCTCATATTATTATTAAAACTGTAACTATAAAAGAACAGAAAGTACACTGGTGAGCTGGTAAGGTAGCTCAGAAGTAAAGAGCACTGGTTGTTCTTGAAAGGGATCTTGGTTCAGTTCCTAGAGTCCACATGACAACTAACAATTTTCTGTAACTCCAGGACTAGGTGAATTCAACACCCCCTTTTGATCTCTTCAGGTACTTCACAACATGGATGCACTTACATACACACAGGCAATACAATCGGCAAAGAAAATATATTGGAAGTGAGGAAAAAAAAATACCAAGTCACATACAATGCAATCCTTCAGAATAATAGCACATTATTCAATTAAACATTTAAAAACCAGGAAAAGCAACTGCCAAAAGACTATTATATCCAGTAAGAGTATCTACTATAATAGAAGGAAAAAATAAAAACTTCCCCTGTTAAAACAGACTAAAGAAATCTATGACCACTAATGTTAACTCTATAAGAAAAGACCTAATTTTTCTCTGAAAGAGAAAAATAAACCATCCATTTGATCACAGAAAAGAGTAAAACATGCTACAATAATAGATTAACAAGAGGAAGAAAAAAAGACAAAAATACCTCAATCAACAAAGGGACAGGAATCAATACACATCTTTCAATAATAATCCAAATATTAATATTATAATTTCTGCTATTAAAAGGCAGACTAAGGATTGGAGATAAGGCTCAGCATTTAAGAGAACAAGATCTTCTTGCAGAGGATCCAGGTTCAGTTCACTGCACTCACATACCATTCACTACTTGGGTTCCAGGGAATCTGATGTCCTCTTCTGATCTCTGTGATTAACTATGAGCATATGGTTCACTTACACGCACGCAAAACATACAAACACACAAAATCAGAATAAATAAATAAGACACAGACTAGTAGATTGGATCAAGAAACTGAATTCAGGGCTAGATGTAATGATACAACCCTTTAACTCCAGAATGTACAAGACAGAGGTAGACGAATCTCTATGAAATCATAGTTGACATGGTCTGACATATAGATTTCCAGTCCAGAGACAGCTACAAGGAGACCCTGTCTCAAAAAAAGCTGGCTCAACACTTAAGAGCACTATATGTTCTTGCAGAGGACCTGGGTTCGATTCCAGCACCCACACGATGCCTAAAAACTGTCCATAATTCCAATTCCACGGGATTTAATGTCCTCCTCTGACCTCTTTGGTCATTGTATGACATAGGTACACTAACCTAAATGCAGACAATACACACATACACATTAAATAAAAATACTAAATATTTTTTAAAGCAGAATCCCAAGGGCTAGGAAGATAGCTCACTAACTATTTGTTTAGATACGCTGGGTTCAGTTCTTAGGACCTATATGGTGGTGAACAACTATCTGTAACTTCAATCTATGGGATCCAATGTCCTCTTCTCCATCTCTGGCAGTACATGACACAGATACATTTAAATACATGCAAGCAAACTATTTCTACACATTAAATAAATATTCTAAAAAGCATGTACTGCTCTTGCAGAGAAACTGGATTCAGTTTCCAGTATTAATGTGGCCATTCACAAACAGCCGTAACTCAATTCTAGGAGATCCAGTAGCTTTAGCACCCACACAGTACGCATAAACACATGCAGACACACACTCACATAACTAATAGAAAAAAGAAAATAAGGAGGAATGAGGCTGATGGGATGATTCATTCATTACATACATGCACTACTTTTGCAAAGAACCTGAGTTCTTTTTCCAGCCTCAAGTTTTAGTACTATTAGTTCCAGGGGATCTGACACCATCTTCTTACTTCCACAAGAACCTGCAGTCAATGTTCACTTATCTCAACACATAATTAAAATATACAGAAAATGTACTTGCTGCCTCAAAAAAATACATCTCACTATAGAAGACAGACACTATCTTAGGGTAAGAAGACAGAAAAAGGTGTTCTAAGTAAAACAACTAAGGAAATAAGAAGTTACTGTTCAGACAAAATGAACTTAATATTAAAACTACTGAGAAACTGTAAAGAAGGCCACTTCACACTGATCAGGGAAACAGCATAACAAGAGAGCAATGATGATGACGGCTAGGCATCTCTACCCTTTACCAGGGGCCCAGGCCATAGGAGGAAGCCAGAGAGTACCTGATTCAAGCCTGACCTGGGCCTCTGTGGGAGCTCCTATGTAGCTGGGCTAGAGCTTTCTGGTCCCTCCAATATAAAATCAAAAACATGTCAAGAACATGAAGCTTTGATCAAACAGCTTTTCATACCCAATTAAAAAACAACCAAGGCACATCAGTGATAGAAAAGAATCAGACCTCAACTCAACAAAAGAAGGCTTTAGTTTCAGCATCAAAAACCAGAATCAGAAGCAACAAAATAAATTCACATGCTAAATCACAACAATAAAATAACATGAATAACCAAAATATATATAGAGTGTATAGCTCTAAATGCCTACATTAAAAAAAAAATTCAGAAAGAGCAAAAATACTTAACATGCCAACTCAAGAATCTTAAAAGTCAAAAATAAGTGAAACCCAAACCCAGCAGAAAAAAAGAAATAACAAAAAACAGAGAAGAGATACAAATAAAATAGAAACAATAAAAACAACATAATCAATGAATATAAGAGATGGTTCTCTGAAAAGATAAACAAGATAGATAAACCCTTACTTAGGTCAGTTAAACAAAAGAAAGAATATAAACTCAAATCAACAAAAACAGAGAATACAGGGGAAACAGACAGGAGACATCAAAAGATCCAGAACACTATAAGGGAATACTTTAAAAAAAACCTATACTCTATTAAAATTGAAAACCTAAAAGAAATGGTAATCCAAAACCATGGTAATCACAAAAGACAAGAAAGAGATCAACAGCTTCAACAGACAAACAACATATACGGAAATATATAGTAATACAAAACATCGTCACTATAAAAGCCCAGGTCCAGATGCATTTACAGCAGAATTCTACCAGACATTGAAAGAAAATCTATAATCTACGCTGTTTAAAATATTCAAAAAATAGAAACAGAGTGTGAACTAACAAACTCCTTTGAAAGAACTCTTAATACCAAAACCAGGTAAATCAACAAAAAAGAAAACTATACATTTATACTTTTCATGAACATAGATGCAAAATTGCAAACTGCACATGCATCAAAAAGGACATGATCTGCTTTATTCCAGGGATGCAGGGATGGTTCCATGTATGTAAGTCAACTAATATCATAAATCATACAACAAGACTCAAAGACAAAAATCACATGGTCATCTCAACAGATGCAGAAAAGACCTTTGGCAAAAATCCAGCATCCATTTATGTTAAATTTCCTAGAAAGTTCCAGAAATTGATGTGGAGGGAACATATCTCAAAATAATTAAAGTTATATACAACAAATTACAGCCAACATCATTCTAAATGGAGAAAAACTGGAAACATTTCCATAAAAAACAGGAAGTACATGGTCTGTTCCCACTCCTTTTCACTGTAGTACTGAGAACTCTTTCAAGAGCAATAAGTCGAGAAAAGGAAACAAGAGGAGTACTAACTAGAAAAAAATGAAGTCAAATTGTTTCTGTTTGCAAATGACATGATATTACACATAAGAGATGCCAAAAGTTCCACCAAATGAGTAATACTTTCAGGAAAGTTGTACGTTACAAAATCAACTGAAAAAATCAATAGTAGCTTTTCTACATTCCAATAACAAACAATCAGAAAAAAAAAATTTAAGAAAACCCTCCCATTCATATTAACCTCCAAAAAATATTTAGAACCAAAGACATTAAAGATCTCTACAATGAAAATTTTAAATGTCTAAGGAAAAAGATAGAGGAAACACCAGAAGATAGAAGGATCTTCAATGCTCATGGGCTGAAAGAATTAATACTGTAAAAGCAACCATCCTACTAAAAGAAATGATAGATGACAGATAGATAGATAGATGATAGATAGACAGATAGATAGCTATGTATATTTAATGTAAAATTATTTAATGTAAGATAATTTTAGTTAAATGATTCAGTCTAATCAGATTTGTTCTTAGAAGTATTCTGCCAAGAAAATGTGATGAGGCTCTCCATAGGCCTTAGCCCTATACCAGTGAGGCTGCTAGAGAGCATATGACTAACTGGGGTGAGCTACCCAAACCCTGGTAAGTCATGGGCTATGAGACCATCACTAGTCACTCCCAATGACCCACAGCTCAAGCTGATAGCTAAAAAGATCTAACCTATTCTTGTGTTTTTGCGTCAAGATGAAAACAAATAATATACAAAGGAAAACCCATCAGAATTTAATTTGACTTTTCAATGGAAACTAGAAGAACTTACAGCAAAGCATTCCAATTTTTAAATGATTACAAATACTGATACAGAATACTTTACCCAGAAAGACTTTCTATCATAGTTGAAGGACAAATGGGCTAAAGGAACTCATGTCCAAAAAAACCAGCAATATTCAGAATATTGGAATCAATACAAAGAACTAAAGAAAGAAATAACCACTGGATATGGTGGTACACACCTTTAATCCCAGGAGGAAGAGACAGGTGGATCTCTGTGAGTTTAAGGTCAGCCTGGTCTACATAGTGAGTTGCAGACAGTTGAAGCTACTGGGACATCCTCTCTAAATCCCCCCAACCCCCAAAAGGAATACCTAAAGGCTACAGAAAGAAAAGAAATGAAGGTGTATTTGTGAAAACACAAAATAAGACCAAGAAAATAAAGAGAAATTAAAATAACAGTAACCAATACATATCTATCAATGCTCTTTAAAAATCAGTGTTCTCAACTTCCCAGGTAACAAACACAAACTTGGAAAATGGATTAGGAAGCAAATCTAATTTTTGTTGTCTACAAGAAACTCATTTCAAGAATAGGCACTAACGTAGAGTGAAAGGTAGAAAAAATATTCTATGTAAATGGCACTAAAAGAAGCAGCATTTTCAGTTCTAATATTTGACAAATACATTTAAATTAGTAAGAAGAGTTCAAGGGAATGACTACCAAGAAGACCTAACAATGATGAGCATCTAAAACTAAACTCTGATGCATTAATTTCATAAAATGAGTACTACAAGACTTCAAAACACAGATTAATTCTAACTTAGTAGTAGCATGTGACTTCAGTACCCCACTATCTCAAAGATGGTCAACTAGATAAAGAATAAGCACAAAGACACCTGAATTAAAATGATATAATGCATTAAATGCACCTAATTAGAAATCTACGTAATATTCAAACCCAAGCACAAAAGAATACACTTTCTAGTAAGCAGCCAATGGAAGTTTCTCTTAAACAGACCACATATTGGGTCTGGTTAAATAACCCTTAACAATAACAAAAACTGAAATAATTCCATGCCTTCTATCAGACCACAATGCAATAAAACAAAAGCAACAGCAAGAGAAGTTCTAGTAATTACATGAACGTAATGGAATTTGACCAATACACTGCTGAATAATGAACAGGGTGGAGAGCTGGCTCAGTGGTTAAGAATACTAACTGCTCTTGTAAAGGAACCAGGTTCAATTCCCAGCATGACCATGTCACCTAAAGTATGCCCTCTTCTGACCCACAGGCACTCTACTACACTGGTATACTTTCACACATGCAGGCTATACACTCATACACATAAAAAGTATATTTCTGGAACTAAATGAAAAGGATAATACAACATAATGAAACCTCTGGAACACATTAAAAGCAGCCCTAAGACTATGACTCTAAAAACCCACAATAAAAAATAAAAAAGAAAGCTGGGTATCATGGTGCTCTATTTTAATCTTAGCACTCAGGAGGCAGTCATATGAATCTCTATAAGAATGAAGCCAATCTACACAGCACATTACGGGTCAGTTGGGGCTAGACAGAGACCTTGCCTCAAAAAGAAAAAAAAGTCAGAAAGAGCATAAATAAAAGACATAACGGTACAATCCAACAACCTAGAAAGGCAAGAATGAACCAAACCCCAAAACAGATACTGAAAGGATCCAGAATGTTACATGGAAATACTTTTTTAAAAACTATATTAAATTTTAAAATCTAAAAGAAGAAAGCAGAGGCAGTATTCTATAAGACATAGATACAAGAAAGATTCTAAGTCAGACAGCAGATCAGGCCAACAATCAACAAATGTGACTTAATTATATTACAAAGTTTCTATACAACAAAAGAAACAACCAAGGAAGTAAATTAGAAAACAATAGTTTAGAAGAAAATCTTTCCAACTATACACCTGATAGAGTATATCTACAATCTAAAAAGAACTGAAAAAAATCAAGGAAAAAAGTATCCAATTAAAAGATGGGCTATGGATCTGAAAAAAAGATATCTCAAAAGAAGAAAAGAAATGGCTAAGAAACGTCTTAAGAACTGTTCAGTATCCTTAGTTTTAGAGAAATGCGAATCAAAGCTAAAATTTCATCTACCACCAGTCCGAATCTCTAAGCTCATGAGAACAAATGACATTGAATATTGTGGATACAGGAGAAGGGAATTCCTCATTCAGTGCTGGTAGCATTTGATATTTGTGCAACCACTGTGGAAATCAGTATGCAGAACTCTTAAGACACTAAAAATAAACTTACCATAGGATCTGAAATAGAGACTATTACAAAGTTCCACAACTAGCAAAACACATAGGATAAGTGTCTGTGACATGCCCATACCTAGTGACACATCTACAAGGGAACATTAATACAAAGCAGAAGGAGTGAAAGAATCCTAAGGTTATCTCTCAACTTTCATCGGTGAAACCTCCTCATGTAACAGAGAATGATTAAAATGGAAAGTAATAACTGACCAAAATGTAGAGAATAAGACACTACAGAGTGTATGTCCTTGGAGAGAAGTCCTATATTAAACCTCACACACCTAGGGCTTAGGAAATATTGTGGAAGAGGGACAGGAAGATTGTAAGAGTCAGAGGTGGTGAATGGCCATAAGAAAACACATCTCCAATTGGCTGGGTGCTTGTTCATATTAATTGCTTGTTCATATTAATTAACAGCAATGGTGTGAACAAGCATATAACACAGGCAAACTTAACATAGCCAAAAACCCATCATAGAACTGGAGAAATAGGTAAGAATCGCCAAACTTTGACAAGGAATTATTGGCAGTTGATCAATAATGGGTGAGGGAGAGCTGGTCTCCTTTAAGGAAATAATGCTAGACCCAGATTCAGTACAAGAACTTACTCTCACACTGAGGGACATCTAAGGACACAAACCTGACTTGATATGTGTATGAAATGCACAAAAATTCAATAAAAATTACATAGTGAAGAAAAGAAACAATGACAAAATACATAGTGCCAGAAGGGAGAAACCTCCCTTTGAGTTGTTGGTCAGAGTAGTTCAAGACACCTCCAAAATAACACAGGTTATTATCACAGTCCTTGATTGTCTACCAAAATTTGAAGGTAAGACCCTATTGCTGAAGATAGGACATACTTTGGACACAGGACTTGAGCAATGGGGCTGGAATTGACTTGGAAGTCTCCTCCCCAAAGATTATCTCAAATGGTTCCACAGCATACGTACAAGCTGCCAGGGAAGAAAACCAACCTATTGTTTTACATAGCTTAAAACCTAAACAACAATAAATTGGACCAGGAAACTTTCACTATTGATCCTACAATGACATTTTCATATTGGGAATAATCAACAACTGTCTAATTGGAATGAAGGCCTGCTCAATGGGAAGGAACAGCCAAATACATGTGGCTAGAGAAGTTTTAGATCCTAGAGAAAATCCTACTTTGCTGCATCCCTAGATCAATGTAATTTACTTTACTGTAAATATGCATCCTCATATTCACAGAAAGTATACTTGTCAGTCCTCATCGAAGAAGTTTCTTTTAGCAATAGATGAAGATTATTACAGAGTTCCAGAACTGGTTAAATGCAGAGAATAAGTGTCTGTTCAATATTTAAGCCTAAGTGATACATCTTCAGTGCAACCTCTAACATTCTCTCAACTTTCACCAGAGAAATTTCCTTATGCAGCAGATGGTGATTAACACAGAAACCCATAACTGGCCATTGTGTATAGAACAAAAGGCTACAGAATACTTATACTGAATAGAACAACTATTTTTTCTCTGCCCCTCAAGGATCAAGGATCACTTTGGAAGAGGAGGTGAAAAAACTTAAGAGCAAGGAAGGGTAGATGACCACATGGAAAGAGACAGCTGATTAGTCAGTCATATGAAATCACAGCAATGGTGACAGCATACTCAGATCTTATAAGAGTTCAAATCAGACAAAATCCTAGCACAGACATAAGGAATTGAGTAAGAAATCCAACAAAGCCAACCCAAGGAACTTTTGGCAATTAATGGCTGCCAAGAGAAGAAGAGGCAATGTCTAAAAGGGATGGGATTCTTTGTTGGCACACAAATAGACCCATACTGAAGGATATTTAGGTATGTAAATCAAACTCAGGCTACATTATACATAAGATAGTACATTAAATTGAGCAAAGTGCCAGTTGAGGGAGGTATAGATAGGGAGGTTATCTAAATGCCATCAAACTATATTATATGAAAAGCTGAAAAAATTCAGTAAAAACATTTTTAAGATGCAAAGATGAAAGATCAGAAAGCCTCAGAAGCATGAAACAAACTACACTTCCTTTTGCAAAACAAGGAAAGAAACGGAGCTGCACTTAGAAGCAAAAGTAACCCTACTTGGTCAACTGAAGAGAAATGGGGCCTGTCTAGAAAGAATTATAACTGTGCAATATAATATTCTTATGGTGTTTTCTAACTCACATTCTTCCGGGAGAAATATAGACATACTATTTTGAACTTGTGCAACTACAGAGAATACAGATGAACCACAGTGTTGTACTTCTGACTCACAGAATTCTGACATTAATTTGCTTTGTAGGTCAGTACAATGAGGAAATTCACCATTGTAACATCAGAAAACTTATAAGAAAAGAAAATCAAAATCAGAACTAATACAACTTAATTGTACCACTCTGAGAACATCAGAATAACTGAAACAGATGAGATGGTTCAATGGGAAATGTGATGACCTCAGTTTGATCCTAGATATCCAAATGGTGAAAGGAAAAAACTGACCACTACAAGTTGTCCTCTGACCTACACACACATACATACACATACATACAGAATAAATGAAATCACAGTGAGACTTCAGTACTGACTGCATAACAGAATTGGCTATGAGATTTTTGGCAGGACAGCAAAATACCTGTCTGATTAAATATCAAATTTAATTAACTCATTAAAAAAACAACTCTAAATCTAGTAAAGGAGAATTAGAATACCAAGAAATAGTTATACCTATTTCACCAAAAAATGAGTTTGGTTCTCGTAGTTGTAACTCAAGTTTATCTTCATCCATGGTCTTTATCACTCATTAAATCAGGCCCTAAATCAGGGAATAAAATTTAAGAAACACTGATTTATTTTGTCACAAATTAAAATATCACCATATTTGCATTTCTGAAACTAGTTATCAATAATCTACCAACATAAAAAAATATACAGTCAAATAGTAGCCTGGAATTTCTGATTAAATTAGTAAGTTGAAAGGTTTTTTTCTTGTTTTTCTCCCCATTCTTGTAAGTTTGGATTGTTTTTTAAAATTTTTAATTCTTTTAAAAATGAGATTTTTACCTAAAAATAAACACTATGTTACTCAGAATAAGATATGCAAATACTTCTTAAACCTAGACAGTTTCTTCTTGCCTACCATCAGCAACCCAATGATTGATTAACTTAAATCTGCTTTGTAGGTTCGAAGCGAATTTCTGTAAGACATCATTACACCTGTTAATTTAACATAACTTGTAAACTCTTCATCACTAAATAGTAAAATTAAAAGTTCAAATAACTATAAAATTGGATTAAGGTATCTGTATACAAATGACTTCTTCTAACTGACTGTACTGAAGAAATATGTATGTTTGTATGAATATGTATTTCATCAATAATCTTCCAGGCCATACATGAACTGGTACCAGCTATAAGACAGGAAATATAAATTCATAATTGAAAAAAATGACAATAAGTTACCTGTTTTTACAACACATATCAATCTTCTATTCAAAATATTTAAAGGTTTCCTAATAAGTAAAATGAGATTCAGGCTCTTTGTTTAGTAATATAAAATCTATTCCCTGAGTTTCATCAAAGGATGTATCCAGTGGGATAAGAGAATTGACTGCTAAAAGTTACTCTTTGACATCCACACATGTATGCATATGCCATGGCACATACACACCTACATAGAACACTCCACACACAAATAAATGTAAAAATCAATCAATAAATAATGGTGGCTAGAATACGGTTTTTCTGCCTCTACTTTATGTTTTGCAAAGTAAATGCATATTGAAATACTGTTCAAAATAACTGAATTGTGGTTTTACCAACAAATATTATATATTAATAATACCTAAATACACTATGTTCCTTTCAAACCGTGTTCTGAAAACCAAAATATCTTATACATGCTAGAAAAAAATGCCTCAGTTACATAAATCTTTTCCCTTTCTTCAAGGCATATACCACTGTTTCAAAGCATAACATTTTACATAAATGTAAATTAAGGTGTAAAACTAAGGCAAAAAATTTTCAGACATTTACTTTGTGAGAGTTAATAATTCTCCTCCTCCTACCAGGATCTTACTGATGAAAGAATTTATTTTGAAGATGTAAAGTATCCTCTTCATGAAAAGGATACACTTTTTAGATATAAGCTGTATTTTCAGGCATATTGAGAATGAAATAGATTCACATTCAATATTGGCACATCTTAAACTTAATTAAAATACTGTAAAGGTATATTTAAAAAATAGATATAAACAAAAATATTTTTAAAAATTTTAAATGTGTATATGTGTAAGAATTATTAACTATCACAAAATAAATGTCTGAAATACTTCACCTTAATTTTTGTGTGTACATGCTACATGTATGTGTATGTCCAAGGAGATCTGAAAAGGGCAATGAATACCCCAGATCTAGACTTACAGGCATTTAGGAGCCACCTTATGTGGATGCTGGGAATCAAATCTGATTCCCCTACAAGAATAGCAAATACTCTTAATCACTGAGCCATCTCTCCAGCTGCTCAAATAATACTTAGAATATATTTATGTGCCAAATCATTCTGCTACAGGAACAGAGAAGAACAAGAAAATATCACCACAATTACAATCGTCTAGACTTAGGGAAGATGGAAAAAAAATTCTGTTATAACAAAATATCTACATTGCTCTTTGAGAGCGAGAGAAATTAAGATCTGGAGAAAATAGTGTCTAAAGGAGAAAAATAAAGGAAGACTCTTGAGTTGTAGAAACTCAACATGAAAAAGGTTTTAATAAATATTACTGGGTAGCTACTCTGTGCCAATCAATTTGGATTCAGCCATACTGAATGGAAATGCAGATGAGAAAGTGGGCATGCCCAAGTACAGTAAAGAAAGAGAAGACTGGAGAAAACTGGACAGAGAGCTGATTATGTTGGAAAATGCCTATAAGTTCAGAAGACTGAGGCAAAAAGTTCTAGAGTTTAAGCATAACCATATATTTTTTTAAAGTATAAGCCAGTCATACTGGAGTATGCCTTTAATTCAGCACTTGGGGACAGTCAGACTGCTGTGAGATTGTTCCAGGCCAGCTGGGGCCTGTCTAAAAAATAAATATAAATAAATAAAAATGAAAAAACTAAACAAACAAAACCAAAAATGAAAAATTACAAAAAATTGATAATCACGTGTATCATGCCCTAACATGTGTGTATCCACCCATTCCACACCCCAATACCATTTTAAAAGAACCAGAAGGAAAGAACAAGCAGGTAGACCTGAAAGGAGAGCAATTCTCCCATCAACTACAAGCAGGAGGAAAAAAAAAAAAAGGAGGAGTATGTATATGAAATGTCAAAGACAAGACAAATGAAAATAATAAATTAGGATTAGTGGCATAGAGATGAATCAGTGTTTAAGAGTCTAGCTGCTCTTGCAGAGGACCTGGGTTCAAGTCCAGGACACACAAGGTATCTAACAACTATCTATCTGTTACTCCAGTTCCAGGGAATCAAATGCTCTCTTCTGAACTCCATGGGCACTGCACAATACAGGTGAACTAACATACTTACAAGTAGTAAACCTGTACAGATGAAAAATAAAAATAATAAAATAAAATATTTTAATTTAAAAAAATTAAGTAGATAGCTTGGGAAGCAGAGACAGGCAGATCTCTGTGAGTTCAAGACCAGTCTGGTCTACACAGTGAGTTCCACTCCAGCTGGGGCTACAGGAAGACCCAGCCACAAAAAATTTTTAAAACAGATGATCAAATTTTTTTATTAGATGACTAGCCATATGTTACATAAAAGAAAAAAATATGCTAATGGCAAGGATCTCTGAAGGATTTCAAAACGAACTGCAATTTTTCAGCATGCAAAAAAAACAAGTAATAATAAAGTCATAGTGAAAAATACAAATAGAAATAAGGTCAGAAAGTTTGGGTTTTTTAACAGCACTATCCCTTTTTGAAAGCAGAAAATGAGCATGTTAAAAAATGTAAACTGAAAACAAAAATCTACAGCTGGGGAGATAGTTCAACTGGTAAAGAGCTTGCCTCACAAGCATAAGAATCTGAATTTGAGTCCCAGAATTCACATAAAAAATGCCACACTTTGAGATACACTGGGAAGAAGGAAACAGATGGATCTATGTTGCTTATAAACCAACAAAAGTCTACGTGACTTGAGCGTCATGACTATTGTAAGGCTGTGTTTGAATAAAATGTAGCACATAAGGACCAATGCCTGAGTTATTTTCTACTTTCTACGCATATGAGCATATCCACTTGTGTGCCTTCATATACACACATACAACACATATTAATACCAAGATAATTGATTAATAAAGTATTCTATTATTTCTCCAGATTGTTAATGTCTATCTCTCTCTAAAAATAACTCATTTTAAGTTTAAACAACAAAAACTAAACTACTTTTAAAACTTTACATGTAAGAAATTTTTATAGAAATCTTTTACAGTTACACTCTTACCTGTCTCTTTAAAATGATGCTTCTAATTATATATTAACCTTACATATCCATAACTGCTACACTGGAACATCTTTACCTGCTGTATTACGCAATTCTTCTTTTAAAATGTCTTCAGCTGTCAAGATATCAAGCAACTACTTCTACAGTCAATAAAAAGAATACATTAACAACTTAAGCCAACAAATACATTTGTAACTTGTTTCAAGTATACCTTCTGCAAGGCCCTCTTCTAAGACATGGTCTGTGATAATAAAAAGTGGAATCTCTGGTTTAACTTGAATATCCATGAAACAACTTGGCTTTAACATGTTCTCACTTAAGAAAAGTGAATTCCTGGTTTCTTAAATTCTAGAAAATAAGTCCTCATATATTTTCTGAAATTTCTCTATCTGGTTCATCTTTAATTTTTAACATGATTTTAAAACTTCAAATGAAGCATACTAAAAGGTCATTCTATCACATGATTACCTTTCTCTAAGGATAATGAAGTCTATTGAATTATTTTTTTAACCTATTTCCTGGTAATTTAAAGTTTCTATAATTGTAAAATTACTTATAATTTCCAACAACTGTAAACAAACTTTTGCTTAATATTTTAAATGTATTAAATATTTCTTGTGATACTTTGGAAAAATTGAGTTATACTCTATGGGACATTATCACTGAAAAGGCAACATTCTTGGTTAGTTTTTAGTACTAGTTAAAAATTGACTATGAACTCTCACTCTTTCTCAACTTGGTTACTTTTGCAAAAACAGCCAGACTCTGCTTATAGCCAGAAGTAACTGAAAGTCATACCTCATATTTATTGCTGTTTCTTTTATGACCACAGGCTTTTCTTGTCTGAATTTATACAACACTCCAACCTATATCATTAACTCAAGATAAATTGTAAAGAGTTACCATTCTCTGAAGAGATTTCTTATATCATCTTTACAATCTTCTATTCCCATCTCTACCCAGTAAATCCTACCTCTCCTTCAGCAACTTTGTGAAAAAGCTATCATCTTATCTCAGGACCGTTTTCTTGATGATGCAAATGTAAGATTCCTGTTCCTAAGAAATTCCAGCAGAGAATTTTCTGCAGGCACTGGCTACAGCATAAGGCTTTCCAATCTTTTTCAGAACCTAATACACATATAAACAAAACTCTGATTTTCCAGCAATATGGAAAATGCTTAGAGAGTTAAGACTTTTCAAATTTAAGATAATATCCTGGATGAATGAAAACACACATATGCATTACTTCTTAATATGCCTCCTTCCCGAGCAATTTCTTAAAACAAAAGTGTTTACATAGACCAATTGAAAAGTTTTTCAGGTAAATTAGTAAGTACTCTATGTTTTTCCTGTGCTTTCTTATATAAGTTGCACTTTTTTTTCTATGGGCAAAAATAGTAAAAAATTTCTTCCTATATAATTCCATTTTTCGCCTTTTGTAAGAAATCTAGATTTAACACCCTATATGTGCAAGTATACGCTCGTCTCAGGAAAGCATCAGTGAAACTCTTTCGGGGGCAAGGTCAAGTGACAATGGATGCATTGAAAGTAAAATGATATGTACATATATGAAAATGTAATGAAGCCCATTATTTAACACACTAAAAGAAAGGTAAATGTTCTTTGGGATCCCAGGTCTTGCTATCTCTCCTCCCTTTTTTGGACGCTACTCTCACCGGAAAAGGAAAAGTTTGGGCTCCCGAATAGAAGATGGAAGAAATGCCTTGGGTCTTTGGAAGGCATTTGACCCTCCTGGGTCAACTAGGTCGAAATTAATAAATAGTAAACAGAAAGGTGGTGCTGCCCTCGCGCACTGGGAGCAGTGTTTACTCTGCGAGAGAACATGTCTCTTCCATCCACTAGACCTGTTGCAAGCTCCATGCCTATAATGGTTCCCTCACTGCAACCGCTATTTCTCCAAACATCACATTCAGGATGGAGGCTCCAGTTCCCTCCTGCACAGCTGAACTGATCCCGTCTTTCCCACCCACACACTACCCACCAATCTTTAGTCAAAAATTGGTCAGTTGGTCATGCGAACCGTTGTTCTTCACCTTATACTTTGCACCCTTTGGCCAGACTCACTCCTCACTCCTCTAACACCAGAGACCTCACTTCGGACAGAATTGGGCGTATGCCAAACAACTCTTTAGTACACTGGACCTCTGGGAAACCCTATTCCAAACCCTGCCCGCAAACGAAATACTGCCACACTATTTGGGCCTAACTGTAACTGCGGCCTGCTGGGTAGCACGCATCACAACCCTACGCCTAACACCGAAGGACGCTTCGTGGGGCCACTGACCAAAACAGACCGGCACCCCAGACTCACCAGAGAGGAATGTGGCTGTCCCCGCGACTGTTGAAGGAGCTACAGGCCTGTCATTTCCCAAAGTACAGAACCAAGCTATGGCTGGGGGAGCGGGTGGCCAGAGGGAGGAAGGGCCGGGTACAGGGCTGACAAAAAAACAGCCCAACTCCCCGGCCCGGGCTCCGTCTACAGGTAAAATCACAAACTGATGAAAGAACAAGGAAAACGCGGAAGGACCTGTTTTGACACCGTAGGTCGTTTGGTACTGTACCGTAAAGCCGGGTGTCCTTGCGGCAGTGTCTCTGGCAGCCTGAATCTCAGTGTTCTCTTCTCATGCGTTCCATTCCCTCCTTCCGCAGCCACGCGACAGCGAGACCTTGGCCGTAAAGCTCGTAGTAGTCTTACGTTCCAGCGAACCACCGAACCTTCAAGAAAACTGCAGATTCGTTGAGTCTTCTACCACTTCTACAGGCATCGGCAGTCTTTTTGTTCGACCTGGCTACACACTGGTAGAAGTTTGTAGGCCCTCAGAATTGTACCTCCGTTATCAATTTGATTTCTTCCCTTAACTCCACAGTGGATTTTGCGAAAGTGTTTGTCCTGTGCCTTCCAATAAAAATATAACTTACTTGGAAGAGGAGCAGAGTAAATAGGTAAAAAGGTATCAGGAATAACTGCTAAACCTGTTTGTTGAACAGTAAATAGGAGAACTGGAGGAAAATACATTTTGAAAATTGTTTTCCATACTGTATATTTTCCTTTTGATTTTGAGTTTTGAAATAGAAGTTATACCTGTTTCATAAATAACAGAGTTCAATATCCCTTAACAAATATAAATGCATTTGGATTATAAACTTTTTAAGTTTATGAAGAGTAGATTGGAAAAGAGATTGCATTTTAGAACCTACCTTGATAAATAATTTTATTTGGGCCCACAACATAATAAAAAGAGATTGACTGTTCATTTTATCTTTCACTTATGACACAGAGATGCTTTGGCCTGGTAACTTTGCTCGTGAATGACTAGATACCAAGAAAACCTTATAGGACAGAAATCCCCCTAGATGATGACGATTTTCCATAAGGACAAGACACCTAAGAAGAAAGTAATCATGTAGAAACAAAGTTAATCCCTTGATGAAAGTAATTAACTGATCAACAGTTTATTGGACCACCTTACAGGACCAGAACTCAGCAATGGTGGGCCTTAACCAGAACTGCTAATGGTGTACACTGCTTATCTTACATTTCCATTTAAACCTGTGTCACGTTAGTAGCATACCTAATTCTCCAAATCCTGTATCCCAAGTATTTCCTGTCTTCTGCTATAAGGTCTTACTTTGAAGTTCTTAGAGACAATCTGGGGCTGAGGCAATAGCCTGTGTTAATTTGGGGAGTTAATTTGCACTGCCCCAACAAATAACTTGAAGAGACTTTTCTTTCTTGGTTATTTGTTTTCTCTACAGAAGCATTTTATTTTAGTGAGATCCTACTAGTTGATTACTGACCTTAAATCCTGATGTCTGATTCAGAAAGTACTTTCCTTTACCTATGTCTTACAAGATAATACCTTTGTCTTCTAAAAATTTCAAAGTTTCAGGTTTCACATTTAGGTCTTTAGTCCATTTACATTGACTTTTGTTCTTGGTGATATAAGGGGTCTAATTTCATTCATCTACAGGTGTAGATCCAGTTTCAATAGCACCATTGGTTTATGATGCTGTCTTCCAGTTTGTGTTCTTGGAGACTTTCTCAAATAACAACTAG
This sequence comes from Eospalax fontanierii, assembly GCA_035773235.1. Classification (NCBI taxonomy): domain Eukaryota; kingdom Metazoa; phylum Chordata; class Mammalia; order Rodentia; family Spalacidae; genus Eospalax; species Eospalax fontanierii. Next base: position 1,124,721 of record JAJHUQ010000048.1, on the reverse strand, counting down.
CTAAAATTGCATGAACTTATGTTTGGATCTTCAGTTATCTTCAATTGATAATATATGTATCTGTTTTTGTGCCACTGTCATGCTATTTTTATGACTATAGCTCTGTAACATCATATGAGATCTGGTATCTTAATCCCCCAGCATTACTCTTTGTACTCAGGAATGCTTTGGCTAACTTTTATAATTTTATGTGAACATTAAGATTTATTTTTTAATTCTGTGAAAAATGGTCTAGGGATTTGCATTGGTATTGCCTAGAATCTGCGAATTTCTTTTGGTAGAGGTCAATTTCAAATATCAATTCTTCCCCAACTATGATAACTGGAGCTCTCTCCATCTCCTGGTGACTACATCTATATCATTATTCAAAGATTTAAATTTTTCATTTTAGATAACTTTACTATCTTTGATCATGCTTATTCCTAGATAATTGTATTTTTTTTGAGGCTTTAGTGAGTGGGAGACTTTTACTAAAGTCTTTCTTTGATTACCTGTTTTTGATATATTGAAAGCCTACTGGAAATTTTTGGAGATTAATCTTCTAACCTGTCACTTGACTGAAAGTGTTGATCATTTCTAGAAGTGTATGGTAGAATTTGGGGATCTGTTATGTATAAAATCATATCATCTGCAAATAGGAATAATTTGAAAGCTTCCTTTCCATTAAGTACTACTTTAACTTCCTTCTCTTGTCTTATTGCTCTAGCAAGTGTTTCAAGCACTATATTAAAAACAAGTGGAGATAGTGGACAGCCTTGTCTGGTTTGTATTTTAGTAGAATACTTCCAGTTTTGCTCCACTTAGAAAGAGATGACCGTGGGCTTATTGTATATAACTTTAATCATGTTGAGGTATGTTCCGTCCAGCCTAATTCCCTCTAGGGCTTTTAAAATAAATGCATGTTGAGTTTTGTCAAACGTCTTTTCTGCATCTATTAACATAATCATGTGACTTCTGTCTTTGCATTCATTTATATGCTCTATGACACATATTGACTTACATATATTGAACCACTTGTTGGAATAAAACTGAAGAGATCATAGTACATGATATTTTTGATGTGTGTCTGTATGTGCTTTATATTTTTGCTTCTGTTTTCATTAAAGATACGGGGCTATTGTTTTTCTCTTTTTTTGGTTGTATCTTTACCTGGATTTTGTATTTAAAACAGCTCTGGCTTCATAAAAGGAACTTGGGAGTTCTCCCTCTGTTTCTATGCATTTAAATAATTTAAGTAGTATTGAATATAGATCTTCTTTGTCCTTACATATTATGAGTCTGTTTACATTTTTGATGTCTTCTTGGTTTAGCTTTGGTGATTATTATGATTTTAGATATGCATCCAGTTCTTTAAAGTTTTCAAATTTAATAGCACATAGATTTTAAAAATTTTCCCTTATAATGTTCAGGATTTTTGTCTGTTGTGATGTTTCACTGCTCATCTCTGATTTTATTGATTTGGAGTTTCTCTTCCTTTCTCTTGGTTAACTGGGCCATGGGTATATGCATCCTCTTTCTCCTTTCAAACAGCTAGCTATTGGATTGATTGATTCTTTGTATTGTTTTCTTTGTTTCTATCTCATTAATTTTTGCTCTGATTTTTGTTATGTCTTCTTGTCTACTGGGTTGGAGTTCCATTTGTTGTTGCCTTTTAACATTTAAATTATTTATTTATTTGTGTTCTTTCTTATTTTTTAATGTATGTATTTAATGTATGTATTTAGCAAGTCCTATAAACTTGCTGCTTAGGACTGCTTTTAACATGTCCAAGACGTATTACTGGTTTCTTTGTCCTTTTCATTTAATTTCAGGAATACTTTCATTTCTTTCTTAATTTCTCCTTCAACTCATTCATCACTTAGGAGTATATTGTTTAATCTCCATGAGTTCATGAAGTTACTAGAGCTTCTTCCAGTCTCGATTTTAAGTGTTCTTGTATGATAGAGTGCATGAAATTTTTAAAAATTTATTTCTTGAGGTTTGTTTTATGCCCCAGTATGTGGTCTGTTTTAGAGAAAGTTCCATGGAGTCCTGAATAGAATGTATATTCTTTAGTTCTTGGGTGGAATATTCAGTAGATGCCTGTCAGGTTCATTTGATGTATGGTATTGTTTATTCAGATGTCTATTTATTCTCTATCTGGATGATGTATTTAATAGAGACAGTGGGATATTGAATTCCCTAATGTTAGTAAGTTGAGATTAAACTGTCCTGTACTATTGTTTTTATGAAGTTGGATGGATCAGATTTTGATGGATATATGTTCCTTATTATAATGTCTTTTTGATTAATTGTTCCTTTGATCAGAATGAAGTGACCTTCTTTGTCTCTTCTACTTTTGTTTTAGTATGGAGTCTATTTTGTCAGATAATAGATTGGCAACTCCTGCTTGTTTCTTGGTGCCATTTGCTTGGGATTTTTTTTTTCCATCATTTCATCTTAAAGTAGTGTGTGTCCTTGAAGTTTAGATGGATTTCTTACAAGCAATAAAAGAATAGATTTTGTTTCTTAATTCATTCAACTAACCTGTATATTTTGACTAGGGAGTTCAATGCAGTGATATTGAGAGCTATTTAGAAAGATATGAATTAATTCCCATCATTTTAAACTCTGTTTGTATCTCCAGTATAACTTCATGTAGTTTCCTTCTCTTACACATTATATTTCTTCAGGTATTCTTTGAAGGGCTGTTTTCCTGGACAAGAGTTATTTCAGCCTGTTCATGTCATGGAAGATGTTTCTTTCCCCTTCAAATATTATAGAAATTTTTGTGGGGTAAAGTATTCTAATTTGGCATCTATGGTCATTCAGATCTGGGAATACTTTGATCCAGGGCCTTCTGATTTTCATAGCTGCAAGGAAAAGTCACCTGAAATTCTAATGGGTTTACCTTTATATGTGATATTTTTTTCTTTTGCAGCTTCCAGATTCTTTCTTTGTCCTATATGCTTAGGGTTTTCCGTATGATTCACTCTAGGGAGTTTGTGTTCTGTTCCTGTCTACTTGGTGTTCTATATGCTTCTTGTATTGGTTGAGACTATCATTCCTTAATTTGGGGAATTTTTCTTTTACAATCATGTCTGTAAAAGATTGAGATTCTTCTTCCTCTATGCCTATGGTGCATAAGTTCTTTTCATGGCGTCCCACATTTCCTGCATAGTCTATTCTTGTGTTTGGTAAATTTTTCATAATCTTTGCTTGAGTGCTCCAGTTCTTCAACTTTTTTGTCCAGTCTTGACATTCTGTTTTCCATTTCATTCATTCTATTTACGGGGCTTTCTTCAATTTCAAATTGGTTTATTGAGTTTCACTTCTTCATTTCACCCTGAGTTTTCTTTAATATTTTTCTTTTGTGAATTCAGTCAGAAGTTTATTCTTTTAGTTCTTTTATTTGTTTGTGTGTTCTTCAAATTCATTGAATTCTTTCATCATGTTTATGATTATTCTTTTAAACTTTGTGTCCTGGATGTCTCTATGTGGTTCTCATTGTCGATCTCTTCTATAGGATTGGTGATGTTAGGTGGGTATATATTGGGGTTTTCATATTATTTTTAATTATGATCTTTGCATGTGGATTTCTTTTGTTGTTTGTGATTGTGTTATGAAACTCAAACCTTCCTTTATTTAGTTGAATTGTTTATGTACTTGATGTGATTTTCTTGTTTTTTTATTGAGTAGGAAAGCTGTTTGGTCAAGGTTTCAGGTTCTCTCTTTTGATTTTATATTGGAAGGACCAGATTACTTAGTCCATCTGCTACAGAGTTCACTTAGAGGCCTAGTTTAAGCAAGATCAGATGCTTTCAGGCTCTCTTTTACCATCTCTGTCCTTCTCTCCATCAGGCACAGCACAATTTGGGGAAATTACTAGGCAGAGGCTGAAATGAAATTTTCTGAGGCCATCTGCAAAGGCCTGTGGCCCTATCAAAGGGAATAGAAGCCTAATCCTTCAATAGTGCAAGTAGGTGCAAATGGTACCAATATAGGGGGATGGGCATGGTGGGACATGGAGAGCTCACATTTCCTCAGAGGTAAAGTATAGTCCAGAATCTGGGGTGTTAAGAGTAAGAATGTGTCTGTATCCATGGAAACAGGATGTGTGGTAGGGGACTTTGGAGTTTCTATGGTAGTAGGGAAATGGAATGCAGTGGGCATGATCAGATTTATCAAGGAAAAAGGTTGGTCTCCAGAATCTGAGACAAGTTGTGAGTCGGGCCTTCCAGGGTCTAAGGCCAGTCTCAGGAATGCAATCACAAGTTGTGGGTAGGGACAGCCTGTAAAGGTTCTAACATACTAGATAGAATAATTTAGATGGATGACTATGGAATTCATGATATAGTGGGTGGAACTGGACTAAGAAATTCCTCTCAGAATCTGGAATGATAAGAGCATGAGCAGGCCTGTGCTGAAGACTAGAAAGATTTTGTTTTTTAATCCATTTTAATCAGCCTGTGTCTTTTAACAGGGAATTTAGGCCATTGGTGTTTAAAGTCATTACTAAAAGGAGTATATTGGCTACTATCCTTTTAGTTTCTGCTTGCATTCTTCATCCAGTTTTCTCTTTCCATAATTTTACCTTCATTTATTTTCTTTCTGTTGTCTCTTAGGTATAGTTGTTCCTTTCTTCAGTCCTTTGTAATGCCTGGAATAGTCTCTTTAGCACTGGGTTTTTAGACATGAATTTTTCAGCATAGTCAGCTCCTTGAGGAATTTACTTTCCTCTTCCAATTTGAATTGATAGTCTTGGTGGGTAATAGGTTATGGGTTGACATCTATTATCATTTAGAATTTGGAATACTTTGATTCAGGCTTTTCTGGTTTTCATAGCAATGAATAGTCACCAGTACTTCTCAGTACTTTCATACTTCTCATACTTTCCTCATATGAGACTTGTTTTTGTCTTGATGTTCTCAGTATTCTCTCTTTGTTATGTTCACTAAGTGATTTTACCATGTTATGCTGTGAGGAGCTTCCTTTCTGTTCATGTCTAATTGGTGTTTTTGGTGCTTGTTCACATGTATGATTATGTCTTTCCTTAATTTAGAGATATTGTCTTCTACAATTCCAATGCATAGGCCTGTCCTCTGACAGGAAGACCATGGATAAATGGCCTCTTCCCCAGCTTGATTGCACCCATTTACCTTGGATCATCACAGCTAATCTTGATAACTTTTATTCTCAACAAGAAAGAAGGGGCAGGGAATATCAGCCACCCCTCCAATGAACCAGTCATCCATCTCTGCTTGCACTAGAGATATAAACTGAAGAAGGCAAGGGGAGGCTCTCTTTGCCATTTTCTGTTGCTGTTAGGAAGTCATGATTCATGCCTAAATAGCATGTAGTCTGAGGAAGGGAGCACCTGTGCCTCTATAAATAAATTCTCACTCATTCCTCTGTAAGTAAACCCAATAAACTTACCGATTTCCCAAACTTAATTTAAATACATTCCCGGTTTGTCATAGAGATGAAAGGAGGAAAGGGTTGGCCATATTTGTTCCTTCCAGAAGGAATTTTAGCTATAAATTCTGTTGAATATTAGGTCAGTGCTATTTACCTAGGATTCTTCTCCTGTACCTATGATGTATAAATTTGATCTTCTCATTTTAATCATAATGCACAAATTCCTTACTAATATTTTTATTCTTTCCTTTTTAAATGTGTCCTTTAAGTTCTTTCTTTTAGTTTTTAATATTTTGAAAAAATAGCAAATTCACTATCTAGTGAGAATTTTGCCTTTGAGGGAAACTAAGCAATGTCTAAACCTCATGAGGTTCCAGTGATAAACCCAAATTTGATTCTACCTAAGTTTGCCCTGGGGAACCAATGAGCTGTGTGTGTGTGTGTGTGTGTGTGTGTGTGTGTGTGTGTGTGTGTGTGTTTGGCTTACAGGTAACTTGAAAGTAGAATGTAGTCACGCACAAAAATCTTCACTCAGCAAGGAAAATAGCTTCCCCATAGCCTCATAAATGTACCTCCCTCTTCTTAGCCTTTCTGAGGCTATATACTCTAGGTACTGCACCAGACCACCAAGCCACATGCAATTATGGCATTATTTCATATAAATATATATGGTGGGTACCTGAATATTAACTGAGAGTCCCATGAGCCTCTGTAATCCTCCGACTTCTATCAGAGATCAACAGTCATCAAGTTCTGCTGTGACGATCTTTGGTTAGCAGTAACAATTGGTCTTATGAAGATGGAAGTGTTTTTTTTCAATTTTCAGGATAGTTTGTACCATTTTATTAAAAGAAAGTTAGATACAAATTAAATGCATAGGATAATGTATTAAGTTAATGTTATCTGTGCTCATATTACTAAATAGGCTTTGTAAGTTCCCTGATAAATCTTATAGAAAACACAAACTTTTCTTTCTTTCTTGGATTTTTTTTGTTTTTGTTTGTTTGGATTTGTTGGCATTACACAGCCAAGAAAGTTACAACTAGGCTACCACGCTTTTGGTTTTGAGTGAGTAGCAGATTAAAAGAAGCACTAACAAAACATCCTTAAATCTTTGTCTAGTAGAAATCAACCAAGGATGTCTTGTTAAACTATTATACTAAAGTTGAGTGATTTTTTAGCAGAGTCCTATCTTGTCCATTTAGCAATCTATTATCTGAGATAAATATTTCAGATTATATATATATATATATATATATATATATATATATATATATATATATTAGCTTCTCTATTACACTGACAAAACAATATAATCAATAGCAACTTGTAGAGAAAAGGGATTATTTGGCTTACAAGCATAGTCCATTCTCAAGGGATGCCAATACTGAAACTCAGGACAGGAACACAGAGCACAGAACATGCAGGAATGTTGCTTAATGACTTGCTTATTTTCTCCATGCTCAACCTGCCTTCTTATACAATACATATTACCTGCCCAGGGATGGCATAATTCACAGTGGGCTGGGCCCTCCCACATCACTCAACAGTTGAGAAAATTAATTACCCACAAATATAACCACAGGCCAATGGAGGGAATTCCTCAATGGAGATTCCTTCTACTTAAGTGTGTCAAATTAATAACTAAAGCTATCCTGAACAAATGACTTCAGAAGAATTACCCCTCACACACATATATATGTCAGTAGCTACTGTTAAAATAGATTATCCCTTAGCTTTCCTTAAAGACACAGTTCCTTCAATTTTAGGCAGTTTTGTTGTTCTCCTTTCTCCCTGGCATTGAGTGAAGGGGCCAGCCCAATTCAAATTAACATGTTTTAGAATTCACCTTAAGACAAGCCACTTTGGGTCTGAGATGGAGGGGCCCAATCCCATTTCCAGAACAAGCTTTTCTGTGAGTTTGAACAGCATATGACAATTTACCAATAGAATGTACACATGAAACACATTGACTCCTTTACTATATGCAAGACAACATGCCGGTTGTTGAGTCCAGTGATTCTAGCCTGAACCCAAAGTATCTGTCCTCTTTATAATCTATATATATTTGTCCAAATTAGTCATACAAATTGGGAGCCAGGATTGAAAAGATACAGAAACACATTTAAAAGGGGCAGGGAGTAGATAGAGAACAGCTGATTCTGAAGAATAACACTTTGATAACTCAAGATTGTACAAGGTTATGTGGAAAGTAAAGCCAGGACCTATGATCAGGGAGGATCAAATCAATAGAAGTATCTGCCCTTGACTATGCCTAACTAAATTTTTCACTGCCAAGACATGAGGTGTGAAAATGCTAGGAAACCTCATTCACAAGCAGTTAAAGTGTGCCTGAAAGTTAAAAACTTAACACTGTCCTTCTTATATAGAGATCAAGTTATAGGATATTAATATTTTATACAATACTTTTCTCTATATACATTTACCCTGCAGTCTAACTTTTGTTCAGACTTCAGTATAGAAAATCATTGACACTTTTCTTCTTTAATGTCTTGCTTAAACTGATACAGGCCAGGAGTGCTTTTTTATCCTCTTCTAAGACAAAAATATATCAGATTATTTTCTAAAAATTCTTTGTTTTTCTGTCTAGAGTGTTTTCTAGAATTTTTCCCTCATACATCTCTTCTTCCATTGTGAATAATCATAAGAAAAAGAGAGACTTAAGAAACTAGTCGCCCTTACTTGTAGACACCTGAGTTTCCTTATTGCGTCCTTATTCATTAGTGATTATAAAGAGATTCTCAGATTATTTTCTCTTCTAATATGACTGTTGATGATGAGTGTCCAATGGCCTTGATTACTTCTTTCTCCATTTTACCTGGTTAATATTAGCTCACGTGTATAGGGACTACCATCAAAAACAAAGTAAGTAAAGTGTGTGGGCACATGTCTTTAATCACAGAGGCAGACACAGATGACTCTTTATGAGACCAAGTTCAGCCTGGTCTGCATAGTGAGTTCCAGATTATCTGGGGCTATAAGGAGAGGCTATTGAAACAAACAAACAATCAAAACTGTCTGGAGTAAATTTATGTAATAGGAAACTCACCCAAATTTGCAACATTCCCTTATTGCCTCTAGCCTTTATAATTATTGGTCCATATTACATTTACTTATCTACATTAAGTAAATACTATAAGCACACACACACACACACACATTGAGGAAATTTTCAGAGGACTGTTTAGATTAAGAGATCTTCTTTGTAATTTACCATGTGCAAGATGGATTTTAAGTCTTGTGGATAAAAATAATACTAAACACAGAAACAACACCAAATAACATTTAAAATAACTTAGAAAGTAATTGTATCAACCTATTCTTTTTCTTTAACCTATGTATATTATTATACCTAAAAAAGTGAAAGAGAAAGCAAGAGTAGTCCATCAGGCAAAAACTAAAGCAAATAAATATGGAGCAAAGAATTCTTTTGAAGAAAAGGGCATTCTATTTCAGTTACAGAAAGAAAAAGGCCAGGAGACATTAGACAGGCATTAATAATGAATTTATTAATTATGTACTTATTAATTAATAATGCAGATATGTCATGCAAAACAGTGTAAAAAAGAAGCCTATCATAGAGCTCTGGTACTGATATGGGAAATTCATCAAAATTGTCATCTGGCAATAGAGCTCATGTTGGAACGTCCTCCAGTGTTGTCATTTCCATTATATCATTAGGCATCCAGAAAAGTGAAAATAAAAATGTTTCTTTTTTAATCAGAAGATGTTTGAATGTGTGTCAAGTTTGGAATTCCCTGTGGTACAGTCAATTCTTGGGATGAAATGATTCCCGGTATCCCAAGACTTGGTGGTACTTGCAAGTTTTATGGGTTCCGCTATTTGGATTTATGCTTTGTAATTGCTGCAGTAACCTGCAGGAAGTTACATGGTTGCTTCCATCTTAATAATGTCATAAGCCATGTTAACAAAGTCACATAGCTATGTATTTGTAATAAGTTCAATTCCATGATAAAATGAGATCAAACCCTCCTCCACAGCATGAGTACCTGTAGGATCCATGGATCTCAATATCACAGATTATATGTGAACAGTCTACTTTCTTTCTAAAAGCTAGCACATGAATTAGGTTAACATGGAAACAACAGGAGAAATTACCATGTGGTGTGTAGGCCCTAAATAGCACAGGAAAGAAATAGGAAGGAAATCCAATATCTCACACCAGGAAGGGAAATCCATGTGTAACTGTTGAAGTCTCTGGAATATCAGTGTGGTGTTGTTCCCAAACAGCTTCTAGAGATGGAGATAGAAAAGAAATTTATCTAATATTTTGCTTTTTCATTGAAACTTTAGTGGATTGTCTTTCAGAGTTGCAGAAAGGAAAGGAGGACAGGGAATTTGTCACTTCAAAAGAAACCTAAAATCCATGTGCTTATCATATGTCCCCAAAGAATGTGGCCTAGCAAATTGTCTCAGGAATTGTGCTCTCCCAGTCACTTTTCTAAGAAATGAGTCTCCTTCCTTTTGTGGCCATACTGATGTAGGCAATGTACCTTCTCAACCGTCCAAAGTTGGGTCCTTGATCTGCAGAGTAGAGATTTTCCTCATTCCAAGCATTCATTTTTCACCGTGAGTATGTACAACTACAACTACGACATTTGTGATTTAGACCTAAGGTTAACGTTCACAAGTCCTTAGTAGAAGTACTAAATTCCATCAACATTACCAAGCAGTTTAATTTGATTAAAGATTGTTTGAGACTACAGAGATGACTCAGCAATTAAGGGACTGGCTGCTCTTGCAGAGATCCCAGGTTTGACTCCCCTCTACTCACATGGTGGCCACACCCAGTACCAGGGGAATGTGATGCCCTATTTGGACCTCTGCAGTCATTCCATGCCATGGGTACATTTACATATATGCAGGGAATACACTCATATACATAAAATAAAATAAAAATAATAAAATGTTTGCAAAGTTTCCATAGTTTTCATCACCTTGTTAATCATCCCATTTATTTTATTTAAACAGGAGAAATGAAAAAATGGAAATGAAGACACAGGATCTCTATTGTAAATTTAAGAGTATGACTACTAAGATAAAAGTATAAAATTCTATATCATGTGGGGTAAAATTCATGAGGTTTCTCCAGAGCCAGCAATCAATAATTAAATCCAAAAGTCATAAATTTCAGCCTCTGGAACTGGTGCAAGTAGGATAGTTCAGTAATAATTAGGGAAACGCAAATTAAAATCACTTTAAAGATTTTATCTTATGCCAATGAGAATGACTAAAATCAACAGAACAAATGAAACAAAATGCTGGAGGGGATGTGGAGAAAGGGAATGCTCATTCACTGCTTGTGGGATTGTGAAATGGTATAACCACTATGAAAGCAGTATGGAGCACTCTTAAAAACTAAAACTATATCTATTGTATGATCTCTTTTTAGATACTCCTTGGTATATAACCTAAGGACTCACGCTACTGCAGATATACTTTATAATTGTGCATCTGTGTTAGATGGTCCTCTTTTCACTATAGCTAAGAAATGGAAACAACCTAAATGTCCCTCAAATGATAAATGAATAATTAAATGTGGCACATTTACAAAATGGAGTTCTACTCAGTGGTAAACAAAGATAGAAATTATGAAATTTGAAGATAAATGTACAGAACAAGAAATTGTTATACTAGGTAAAGTTTTAAACACAGACTCAGGAATAAACCCAACATATGTTCTATTTCACTTGTGCATCATAGAACTAATTCCTTATAGATTAGTATATATTATGACGTAACCTAGAAAAATTGAAAGAAATCACGCATGTAAATGCACAGAAGGAACTCAAGAGAGGGATAGTACTAGACAGATGTTATCAAATGTAAAATGGGAAAAGTTGGGGTATTTAACTGACAAAGATAAGACAGAGTTATACAAGGAATCATGAGTGGAAAGGGAAGGATGGAGCTCCAGAGAAGGTGGTAACAGGAAACAGATATTTCAAGGACTAAATGGAGAAAAGGAAGGTATTTTAACTGGGGAGGAAAGGCAGACAGTTGTATAGGGAGAGAGGGAAAGGTAATGCTTATGTAGTATGAAAGCACATAAGGAAATGCATTTGTATAATGGTTCACATATATAACTGAAGGCTGTAGAACAAGAGACACAGTACCCAACAGAAGAAGAATCCCTTCTAGTCATTAGTCAGGGTAGTCCAAGAGATTCCCAAAATTATACTGGTTGTGACTACAGCCCTTGATTTCTTCCCAGAAGCCCAAAGTAACACCCTATTGAAGAAGATAGGGCATACTTTGTACTATACATAGGACTTGAAGGAATAGAGCTGGAACTGGCAAGGAACCCTCCTCTCTGAAGACTAGCTCTCATATTTTCAGAGAATACTATGCAAACCACTAAGGGTGAAAATCAATCAGTGGTTCAACACCAGCTTTAAAGCCTAATAACCAGAACAATGGTGAACACAGCAAATTATCTCTATTGGTACAGTAGGAAATATCCCCATTGTCTTGGCAATGATTAACAGCTAAATAATTGGACTTAAAAATGACTCAATGGGTGGGAACTCATGTGAGATAATAACATAGCTAACATGTAAACATACCTAAACACACATAGCAGGAGAAATCATAAATCCTACAGAAAATGCTACATATGTCATATCCCTAGACAAATGTAATTTCTTACTGTATGCTAAATAATTTTCCCTATATTTACAGAAAATTATACCTTCTACCACTCATCAAGAAGATTGTTTTGCAATAGATGGAGACTGTAGGAGACTTCTACAACATGTGAAACCCAGACAATAACAAGGACGTGTGCAGTCCTAAGTCACACCTCTACAATGGAATGCCTACACCTATGGATGAGAGAACATAATGGAAGAGGGGGTAGAGACAATACTAATGCATCTCTCAAGCCTCATCCGTGAAGCTCCTCATACTACACAAGGTGATAAATACAAGGTGACAACTAGATAAAATTGTAGAGAATAAGAGATGCTAGAATATGTATCTCTGGATAAGAGTCGTACATTAAAACTGCCACTTGGGGTTCAGAGTTTAATTGCAGAGAGGGGGAAAGAAAAACTGTAAGAGCCTGGGGTAGTAGAAGACTATAAGGAAACAGTTTTTTTAGACTTCTAGGAAACTTGCTTATATTAACTACAACTGTGATGACAACATGCACAGAATCCACACAGATTCACCCCTGACAAAATTGCAATGTAGAAATTGGAAAACGGTCAGCATACCCTACGGTTAATGTAAGATCTATTTGGAGGTGATTCCTAGTGGGTGAGGTAAAGTTGATTTTCTTTACACAAGTGATACTACGTTGTCTAACCAAGTTCTCACTGAGGTAAGGCGGATACACAAACTTAATAGGCCTTAACCTATTAAAGAATACATGAAATTAATTGGGTTTCTATGGAGTGGTGCAGATAGGGAAAAGAATTTAAATATAACAGAAATGTTTTCTATGAATGCACAAAATTTTGATAAGTTGTATGTATTGATTAAAAACTATGTGATGAAAAGCCAAAAAGATGAAAAATGGGATAGTAAGAAAAGATTTCTCCAACTAAGTTCCATTTGAGAAGAATCTTAGAGTGAGTGAACAACAAAGACAAAGAAAGATTATGCAGGCAGGATAACAAACAGCAAGCTGTAGGGCACCCTTAGTTTAGAGCACATGCCTACATTATGGAAGATGCAGAATCTAAAAGATGCTCTGTCTATATGAGAGTAGAAGTTGTTAGTCTAAACAGTTTTGGTGCATGTTTTCATCATTTTTTGTGGGTAGAAATTGGGCATTCTAACCAGAACTGGATTCATTCACTGAAAGATGTTAAGTAGGAAAAAGAGCAATGGCTGAAATTAAAGGAACCAGCCTATCCTCATTGTAGGGGTGACAAACTCCCCATTATTTTGGATAATACTGATTGTACATTATATACAGCTGTGAAAATATTCTAATGAAATGCATCATTTTGTGTAATATATGCAAAAATATTTACTTAAGTAAAAAAGAAAAACAAAATTGAAGATCATGATCCAAATTTTCAAGAATCTTTCAGTTCATTCAAGATACCAAACATAAGAATCTAAGAGGTAGAGAAAAGGAGGAGCTGAGGTAAAGTCTGAAGGCAAAAAAAAGAGATATTTAGTGAAATTGAACACAGAATTTCTTCACCCAGAGAAAGAAATGAGAAAGCAAACTAATGTGCATTTAAGATTTCAAAACACAAATGGCCAGATAACTTTTTAATGATATTTCATGATAAGATATCAAAAATACAAAGTAAACCAGTAATACTGTATTAGTTACATTCCTGTGAAGAGTTTATTTGACCTACAGTTCCAGATTCCAGGTGGATTAGTGTTTATCATGGTTGTCCATATATATATTAGAGTCAACTAAGATTTTGATTTCCTCAAACTTGTCAGTCCAGTGAAGGACTTTCCTGAATAGAAGGCCAAATTTAGTGAACCCCAGTGGTTTTGCTCAGACCTGTGGGCTTTTGGGATGACCCTTGATTCATTCTAGAAGAGATGCAGTGGAAGCAGCCTTTGAACAGAATAAAGAAGGAAAGACCTTAAGAATCATTGTAGCCCCAAAGCATTAACAACTCAGGGGTTTTTTTTCACTTAAATACCACCCCGACAAATGAACTAATGGAAAGTGTGAGGATAACTAGGAAAGCTTCTGGCATGGGAAGGAGTAGATAGGAAGAATAATATTTCCAGCAAATATTGTGAGAAATCAGTAAGGACCTGGGGTTTCTCAGAAAACAGGTTATTGTCCAAATTCATGCTCATTCTGGAATTGCAATTGGGATCTGAGGAGGGAATGAAATGAGAAAGGAAAGGGTGGGATGCCTGTCAAACCCAGGACCTTGGATCTTAGGTACTAAATTCCCATAGTCATTGACTGGAGCCAGGAGCAGTAGGGACAAAGAGATCCTCATATCTTGGAGGGTGGGGATAGAGAAGCCAAGTACAACATGCATAGAGGTGGAAGACAGACAGCAAGGCTTTAATTTGAAAGAAAGATGTGTGTTGGTCATTTTCTTAAGGCTTTAATTTGAAAGAAAGATGTGTGTTGGTCATTTTCTTAAGCTACCTGGAAGCAGAAACAGAGCAGCCCTTGTCACCGCTATAGCTACAGGTCCTGCATGTCTTCCTTTGGGCGTCCTGACCTGAATGGGACTGAGAAAAGAAGGATGATGGGGAAGAGGGCTGAATTTTGTCAAGATTCTTGCAGATATTCAAATAATCTTGAATAAGTAATACAACATTAAATAACTGGTACTAAAAGAGACAACCCTGGATCATCATTCACAGATCATTTGGGGAAGGTTGGGAACACTGATCTTCCTGTTATAGGCAGTGGCAGGAAGACTGCTCACCTGGACAAAGATTTGGGGCAGCTGTATTTGCATTCAGGATACACTGCTAGTACACACAGGAGTCCATATAGTGTCAAAGCTTCAGAGCAACCTTCATTAAGTCATGACCCAGGCTCGAACCTAAGGAACAAGTGCCTAGGAAACAAAGATGCAGTGGAATCAGCCTTTGAAAAACTACATAATAAAGAAGGAAGAACCTTGAGAATTCCCAAAGCATTAGCAATTATTCAGGCTTGTTTTTTCACTTTAATACTCCCCCTGCCACCCAACACCAAATGTACTTATGGGAAATGTGAGGATAACTGGGAAAGCTTCTGGAATGGGAGGGAGTCAACAAGAAGGATAATATTTCTAGCAGGATGATAAAGTGAGAAAGTCTGTGACAAAGAATAGATTAAATAATCAGTCCCCAAGATCAGAAGATGATAGGGGTACAGGAAGTCAGGAATAGCACTGTTCTGTGCCCCGCCTTGCAGTAAAAAGATTTATTTACAGTCGTTTTCTTCTCAAATGATTTCAAAGATCACTAACATCTTACATGACTTATGTAACAATGAGATGGGAGAAGATATGCAATAGGCATTATGATGGATACTTCACAGAAGCTTTAACAGTTGCACATCTATTTTAGAAAGGCTCAAATTACTTGAAATAATTCTTACACACTGTCATAAAATTGTGAGTTCAAATGCTGCTGTGACAATATAAACAACTTCCTGAAATCATTGACCTCTTCTAATCTTGCCTTTAATTTAGTTCATGACTATAGAAAAGCCTAACTATACTTCAGGGTCTTCCTTGTGACTAGGATGACATAGGATCCTGAGCAATGCATCATTCATTACTTTGGGACATGTCTTTTTACTAGGACAGTCTCTATCATCGTGTACAGTGTCCCACTTCTCACAAAAGTCAGTTAAATTTCCGAGTGCCCTTGAATTCTTACTTTTGATATCACAACCCTTTGAGGTCTCATCACAAAGGGTAACGATTTCTTCTTGAAATATGTTGCGAGAGTTTTTGAGGAGAAATTTTCCAAAAGAAATCTATAACACAAAAGGCAAACAGGATTGGATTTTCTTTGTCAGTTTACATTATTATAAATCATATGCCAATGCCAGCTGTAGTACACACTTTTAATCCCAGCACTCAGGAGGCAAAGGCAGGCATCTCTGTGAGATGCTAGCCAGCTTGGCCCATGGGTTCTAGGAAATTTGGGGCTCTGTCTAAAACAAAAAAAGCAAAACAAGAAATCATATCTAATATATGTCCTAGAAAATGTGAAATTCAGAGTTCTGAATTTGGTTATTATAAAACATATGAATCAGTTTTGTCTTAGGGACAACTATGGTATCTACAAAAATATTTAGAGCATATATCTGGACATACAATCAATAAAATGTCATACAGCACTTAGAAAATTTTCAGTGTTCATCCTATGATGGTTAATTGTCATTGCCCACTTGACTAAGCTTGGATTCACTAGCACATCTGCCTCTAGCAGTACCCCTGAGGGTATTTAACTTAACAGAAGAGAACTCAACCTGAGTGTCTTATAAATGAATGTCAGCAATTGAGACGAAAGGAAAACCTGAGAAACCCTCTGAACCCCAACATTGATTCCTAACTGCCTTTTGAATGAAAATACATTGCTGTTATTTGTGATCACTTTTTGGACCAAAGATTTTAGCTTCTTGGAGTCTTATTCAAAAAAGTGAAAAGAGGTGAACTGGGGTACTGGCCTTTTCATTTAATTCCAGGAATACTTTGACCTATTCATCATTCAGGACTATGTTCTGTAGTCTCCAGGAGTCCTTGAAGTTACTAGGGCTTCTTCCAGTCTTGATTTTAAGCTTCATTATAATTGTGCTCCGACAGAATGTATGGAATTATTTCAATATTTTTGTATTTCTTGAGGAGTTTTTCATGCCCCCGTATGTGGTTTATTTTGGAGAAAGTTCCACAGTTGAACAGGATGTGTATTCTTTGGTGCTTGGATGGAATATTCAGTAGATGCCTGTCAGGTTCATTTGATGTATGGTATTGTTTAATTTAGATGTCTCTCTGTTTATTCTTCATCTGATGGACCTATTTAATGGAGACAGTGGAATACTGTAGTCCCATACTATTAGTGAGTTGAGATTAAACTGTGTCTTAAAGTCCTGTACTATTGTTTTTATGAAGTTGGGTGTACCAGAGTTTCGTATATATACGTTCATGATTGTAGTAATCTTCGTGGTTTTGTTTTGATCATAATGAAGTGTTCCTTGTTATCTCCTGATTAGTTTTAGTTTGAAGTTCACTTTGTCAAATATTAGATTGGCAACTCCTGCTTGTTTCTTTGTTCCATTTGCCTGGAATATTTTTTTTTTCTATCCCTTCAACTTAAAGTGGTGTCTATTCTTGAAGGTGTGTTTGGTTCTTTGCAGAAAACAAAAGGATGGATTTTTGTTTCTTCATCCATTCAACTAGGCTGTGTATTTTGACTGAGGAGGTAAGTCCATTAACATTTAATATTATCATTGAAAGATGTGTATTGATTCCCATCAATTTAAATTCTTTTTGCATCCTTAGTCTAACTTTGTTGGACCCCACTTATACCTTCATTTAGTTTCTTTCTGTTGCCCCTTGGTATCCTTTCTTTAGTTCTTTGTACTGCTTCGAATATTCTCTGAACAGCTATTTTTCTGAACATGAATTCTTTCAGCCTATTCATGTTGTGGAAGATTTTTCTTTCTTTTTCCATTTTAACAGACATTTTTGCTGGGTAAAGTATTCTACACTGGCATCTGTGTTTATTTAGTATGGGGAATACTTTGATCCACATGCTTCTGGCTCTCATAGTTTGCATTGAAAAACCATTTGTAATTGTAATGGGTTTTCCTTTATACATGACTAGATGTTTTTCTTTTCCAGCTTTCAAAATTCTCCCTTTGTTCTGTATACTTTGAGTTTTTACTGTGATATGCTGTGGGGAGTTTTTGTTCTGATCCTCTCTATTTGGTGTTCTATGTGCTTGATGTATTTGCATGGGACAATTTTCCTTAGTTTTGGGAATTTTATCTCCAATCTGCTTGAAAATCTTGTCAGTTATCCTTAGAGTTTTCTTCTTCCACTATGCCTATTATTTATAAGTTTGGCCTTTTCATTTTCCCACATTTCCTGAATATTACATTTCTGTTTATTTGTAAAATTTTTATAATCTTTGCTTGAGTGAGCCAGTTCTTCACCTTTATCATCCAGTCTTAGTTTTCTGTTTCCCATTTCATTCCAAAGCACCAAATTTCCACCAAAGCACCAAAGAATACATCTCCTATTTCTATTCAGCAGCCCAGGGACATTTCTATAAAATTAATCACATAATGGGACACAAAACATTGACAAATACAAAAGAATTGAAGTAATTCCATACATTCTTGTGTAGGATGATTCAGGCCAGGCAGGCTCCCGGCCAGTTTGTCTAAAGTGGCTAGAACTGGTATCAAGTATGCATGAACAGTGAACCCTTCCTGGGACCTAACCTGGGGCAGCTCTCAGGCCCTAGCAGCCATCCAGGACCAGTGGGAGTAACATACGTCACACCATTAGAAGCGCCCAGGACCTAACAGAATGAAGCACATCAGATGACCAGATAAAGACCTCCCCTAAGCCTGGCAAAAGCATAAAGAGTCTATTCCCTTCTTTAAAAAACAGGAGATTGTGGTTCCACGTTTTCCCAGGGTCTGTGTCGTTGACGCTGCACCTTCTGGTCTCCTCCCCTCAGGGACCCGCTAATGCCCCCAACATATGGCGCCCAACATGGGATTATCCGCACCTGGCCACTGGCGATTTTTGTGCTTCTTGCCTTCATTTTTTGGTTTTTCATTTTTGCCTGTTGCTGCTGCTGTTGCTTGCATTGTGCCTAATTCTGCTGGCAGGTCGGACTCTCTTTTTCACTCTCAGTGCTGTTCTGCACTCCCTTTTCGGTGACTTCAGTTTGGACGTCCCTTGTTAGGTGAGTTTCAGCCCGCTTCGGTGGTGCACCCACTTTCTCTTTCATATTTGTCTACGTGTTTCTTTGTTGTTCTGTTTGGAATAGGGAGGTACGTCTTTTTGGCTCAGGCTCACCCAGCATTTCACGTAAGGGCTGACCCCCCAGAAATGAAGCCACTGTTTGATGCCCAACAGTCGAATCTCCGTCAGAGACTCCGTGTGGGCACACGGATGTTGCCTAATGAACCACGGAAGTCCCCCACTAATCACAAGACACTCAGTCGGACACACTTCCTCCTTTTGTCTGCTCTGCTCCCTCTGCATATCTCAGTGGTCCCAATTGGCCCCTATTTTAGGGCTTTTTATTTGCCTATCTATTATCCTTCCCTTGGGTCTCTGCCTTTTTGACCTTCTCATTCTCACACTTTGCCTTTACTCTGCAGTAGGGACCTTAAGGTTAAATCTGGTGAGTTGGAAAGGTTTTGGAATTAGGTAGTGAACTTTTCCTGCCTGGAATCACACCTCCCAGGGATGCTCGATTAATAAAAACAAAATGAGGATATGAAGGGCATGGTGCAGTGAGGGCCCTGGCAAGGTTATCTGCTATGAGGATTAAGGGAGTGGTCCCTGCACTGGAGGCAGCCTTTTTAACTCCACTTCTTCGTAATCTTCTACCATGGGTAATCTCCCTAGTCACTGTAGGCTCATACTGGGGCCCTTAAGGCTTTACTCTGCAGTAGAGATCTTAAAGTTAAATCTCATGAGTTGGAAAGGTTTTGGAATGAGGCAGTGGCTTTGGCCCCCTGGATCTCCCCAGAGAACATGTGGGAGCCTGATCTCTGGATGCGGGTATTGTTCTTGGCTAGAAAATGAGAAGTGGCCTCAGGTGTGTCCCCAGTTATCCTTTGCCCCCATTCTTCTGGCTGTAATTGCCAGTCTCAAATCGTCCTCCCCTGAGGAAGTCATACCTGCCCATAATAAGCACTGCCAAGAGTAATGTAATACTGCCCTCTCTATCACTTCAGCTCCCCATCTCCTGGACCACACACAGTCAGATACTGGGGAGCCTTCTTACAAGATGGACCCCCTTACTCACATTGAGCCCACTCCCACCCCACCCGAGAATCCTACATCCCCACGTATTTACCCCTGGAATGAACTCCCACGTGGTTCAGCTCCTATTGATACCATCAGTCCTGCCATGCGCCTCCTCAGGGATTGCTCCCAACAACTCCTTTATCCTCTCCGGGCTTTACCCATTAATGTAGGCCCTACTGCGAAGGCTCATGCCTGGATTCCCACTCCACTTGCAGAACTCTCACTCATCCACAAGGCAGCCAATGAGTCTTGTCCCTATTCTCCCTATTTCGAGAAGATATTGAGGCAGTGGTCTATGCAGCTCCAGACCCACTACGACTGGTATAACCTTCTGAATGCCATTTGAAGCCATCTGCCTTCCTTAACTGGTGTTCTCCCTATGATGATCAGGCCAAAACCCAAGCAAGACTTAACTTGCAATGTGGGATTAATATCACTCTTGATATGCTCACAGGCAGCGGACAACTTATTGACTCTGTCTCCCAGGCCACTTTGGGGCAACATGCTTATTTTCAGAATGTTTCTGGTCTGGCCTTTAAAGCTCTTAAAGACTGAACTCCGCGAGACTTCATGGCTCACTTTCGAAATCTCATACAGCAGTCTGGGGAATCCTTCAGACTTCTGGCACGGGTCACAGAAGCAGTGGAGAGGCAGTTCCTGGCCCTACAAAAGAGCTCCTCATTAAGCAAGTAACTTCGGAGGGCCTCAATGCCCCTACACATAATGTTGTGGCTGTGGTCCAGAACGATGATATTCATAAATGGGTTCTCACTACACGAGATCTTGACCCAAACTCTGGACCTATTGCCGCGCTTACTGCATCCCTTAATGTCCTTCTCGCAGACAGGCAGTTGCATGCTTCTCAACAGCCTCCCATAGACAGAACTTGTTGGTCTTGTGGGAAGCCTAGACATCTACAGCATGACTGTCCCAGAGCCAAGCCAAAGACCAGATGTTCAAAACACAACGTTGGGCCAAAGACTGCTATTCCCCATCAGAAAGTGCTCCTTTAAATGGAAGGCTGGGCACTCCCCAGCTCCACAAGTAAGAGGCGTCCCCAAACCATCACAGATTTTTTGGACCCTGCCTATATTTCCTCAATCCCCTATAATGACCATATTCTTGGATATTCAAGTTTGTTGATCCTGGGGCAGATTAAATGAAACGGAGGCACTCCGTTTTCCTCACTGGAAATTTAAGCCCAGCCCCCCTATTATCGGAGTGGGGAGCTATCATGACTCACGTATTACCCTCAGTCCAGTTCAATGGAAAGACCTAGATGGCAATAAAGTCCATTAATCCTATCATGGCCAATGTACCCCACAATCTCTGGGACAGAGATATTTTGAAGGAAATGGGAGCTGTTATTACTACTGATGATAGGGCCTTTTATGATGAAGTTTTGGTGCACAATAATATCAGACTGTCCAGTCATAAGGAAAAGGACACCATTCACCCCAAATTCTAAAAGCCACTGTCCACCTTCCTAGGGTTGTCGTTAAGGCATTAATTGGCTATCTAATCATGATGTCTGGGTGGAACAATGCCCTATTCTAGAGCCCAAGTTAACCATGTTGAAACAATTAGTGAATGAGCAACTTTCCTTGGGCCATTTAGAGCCCTCTACTAGTAGACATAGTACCCCTATCTTTGTTATCCAGAAGAAATCCAGAAAGTACTGGCTCCTCCAGGATTTGAGAGCTGTTAATGAAAAAATGGGAAAAAATGGGGTCTGTTCAACCAGGTTTACCACACCCTACTGCTGTACCCTTACACTTTCATATAATTCAATCCATATCCTTCAACAACAACTGGACCTCCTTGCCAAGAAAACCCACATACTTAGATGATGCTCCTGGCATGCAACCCCAATTTAAATTCTTCTGCCTCACTCCATACCAAGTAAATGATGCATCCCAATAAAGGGCTACACTTGCTCAATATACTACAGGCCACTGGTCAGACCAATTTCTAAATTATTCCGTCCTTCTCAATCAACAAGTATCCCATCTAAATATGACTACGGTTGACCTAATCAAATTTGATAACTCCTTTCTTTCCAAAACCTGGAATAATATAAAAAGCCTATTTGACCTGTCCTGGATTATGATATATGTGATGCTGGGCAGCATATTCTTTGCCATACTAATTCTATTCAAGAGCTTATTATAGCATTGGTCCCAACAATGCACTATCAACAAGGCGACACTTCAATTGCTGATGGCTCTCCAACAGCCTGAGCATGGCCACCCCAAGGAAATGATATGTGAATGGCTTATGGAAATACAACATACTACCATCTAACATCCTACCACCCAGACGAATGTACTGGGGTAAGACCCTTGTAAGGCCTTGTAAGGCTTCCTCTAGCCTGGGCAACCTAAGATAGGATACAAATGCCAAGATACTAATACCAATATTTGTATGCTTGAGAAACCAACCTAAGACAGGCACAGTCCCAAATGTTGGGCTTCCCCGAGGTGGAGCAACCCACTAACACTTGTCCAAAAAATATAAAAAAAAGGGTGGATATGTAGAATGATTCAGGGCAGGCCAGGCAGACTCCCAGCCTGCTGACATAAACTGACTAGGACCAGTATTAAGTATACATGTGCAGTGAACATTTCCTGGGACCTAACCTGGGGCAGCTCTCAGACCTTAGCAGCCATCCAGGACCAATGGGAGTGATGAACTTCAGATCATCAGAGGCGTTCAAGACCTACCAGAATGAAGCATGTTAGATGATCAGATAAAGACCTCCCCTAGGCCTGGCAAAAGTATGAGTCTATTCCCTTCTTAAAATAAAGGAGATTGTTGGTTCCACTTTCTCCCAGGGTCTGTGTCATTGACTCTGTCCCTCCTTACCCCCTCCCCTGATGGATCTGCCAATGCCCATCAACATTCTTACAAGACCACAATGTACTAAATCTTAAAATCAACCTGAAACTATCTACTAGGTACATAAACTTATGGGGGAACACACACACACACACACACACACACACACACACACACGAATGATGAATGGGTCAAAGAAGAACTTAAGAGAGAAATAAAAGTATTTGGTGAGGTAAATTAACAGGATAATAGAATGCCACTGGGACACCTTAAAAGCAGTCCTAAGAAGGAAGTTTATAGTGTTAAGTCCTTACATTAAAAAAATAATCAGAAAGAGCACAAGTAAATGACAACATTGCAACTCAAGACTCTGTAACAGCAAGAACAAATAATATCCAAATCCAGCAGATGAGATGAAATAACAAAAATCAAAGCAGAAATTAATGAAATAGAAACAAAACAATAGAAAGAATCAATAAATCAAGTCCTAATTCTTTGTAGAGATAAACCGTTGGATGCTGAGGTAGCTTCTCTTAGAACAAATTGAGGGTGGGGTTTTGAAGTTGCTTCTCTTGCTAAAGTAGGAAACACTGAACACCGAAGTCTTGTAACTCCTGTCAGATGGAACACTGGTTAGCAAGCCTGAGAAAGTTAGCTGGGTTAAAGTCTACTGCACTCTCTGTTCTTTCACTTGGAAAACATCTTGCACTCCCTGATTTATGACTGCCACATGACTCCTCTTCAAGTGAAGTATGACCACAAAAATTTAACACGTCTTATGTAACCAACATGCCCCAGATAATTTACATTCATCTTTTATTTGACTGTATTGTTAAAACTCCTTGCCTGTTTGCTTATCTGCATGCAGCTCCCTTCTTCTTTCTATATATAAGCTTGTTGAATCAGACAATAAATGGCTTCTGAAAGAGACAAAAGTCCCAGAGTCTTACTCTGTGCCACCAATCTCACCTCCCAGAGCAGAACTCCAGCACTCTGAGCAAGACCCCCTGCAATTAATAAAAAAGATATACAAACCAATTATACAGATATACAGACCAATTAACAACAAAAAAAATAAAAAGAGCAAATTGAAATCAAATGGAAGGGGAGGCATCACAAGAGACATGAAAAGATCTAGAGCATTATAGGAAACCTTTAACAAACTATACTTCATTATATTTGAAAACCCAAAACGTGAATGAAATACATGCTAATCCAAGAAGAGATGAAGAACTTAAACATCAACATATCAAACATGCCCATATCAAATAAGGAAACTGATAAATACAATCCTTCCCAACTAAAATTAGCCTAGGGCCAGGTGAATTCACAGAATTCAATGAGACATTTGAAGAGCCACTCTACTTAAATTATTCAAAAATAAAATAAAATAAAATAAAATAGAGAATACTGAATCTCCATCTATGAAGCCAGTATTATTCTATATCAAAACCAGGTAAAGATACAACCAAAAAAGGAAACTATAGATCTATATATTTAATGAATATAAGTATAAAAATTCTCAACAAAATACTACCAAACTTCAGACAGAAATATATAGAAAAGATCATCCATCATGATCAAGTCAGGCTTATTCCAGGAATTCAGGGATTTAACTAAAAGTTATGAATTCTATAAATGAACTCAAAGACAAAAATCACATGATCATCTCAGCAGATCCTTTGACAAAAACTGACATGCTTTTATGATAAAAATTCTAGAGGGAATTGAACTGAAGGGAAAATACACATTAACATAATTACAGCTATATACAACAAACCACTGGTAACCTACCCATTAAAATCAGGAACCAGATGCAGCTGTTCACTATCTATACTTCTTTTCAATATAGTGCTTGCAACTCTTGAAATAAGACAAGAAAAGAAAATTAAAGGAGTACGAATTTGAAAAGAAAAGGTTAAGTTTTCCCTATTCATAGATGATATGGTATGATACATAAGAGATCCCAAAATTCCATGAGGAAACTCCTAAAAATGATGAACACTCAGCAAAGTGGTAGATACTAACTCCACTTAGAATATAGTTCTATATACCATATACAGATATACTTCTATATAACAAGCAATTGCTGACATAGAAACACTTCCATTCAAAATAGCTTCCAAAATAAACAAAATAAAATATCTAGTTATAAACTTCATCAAAGACATTAAAGATCTCCATAGTGAACTTTTTTAATCTTTCAAGAAAGAGACTAAAGAACATGCCAGGAGATGGAAGGCCCTTCCTTGCTCATGGATCGGAAGGATTATTATTGTTAAAAAGCATTCACATCAAACTCAATCTATAAATTCAATGCTATGCCAGTAAAAGCCCTATGACATTCTTAATAGAAATAGAGAGGAAGGAATCCAAAAATTCATTTGGAATCACAGAATACTTGGGATAGTCAAGAAATCATAAGCATAAAGAGCAATGTTGGGAGATCTATAGCAGATTTCCAATTATACTGCAGAGCTATAGTCATAAAAATGGCATGTTATGGGCACAAAAACAGACACAGATCAATAGAACACAATTGAAGACTCAAACATGAGTGCATGAAATTTCAGCCACATGATATTTGACAAAGGTTCCAAGAACACACAATCTAGGAAAGGTAGCATCTTCAAAAAATGGTGCTGGCAAAACTGGATCTCCATCCATAGAAAAATAATACTAGAGTATTATTTTTCACCTTGCACAAAAGTCAACACCAAATGTGTCAAAGACCTCAATCTGAAACCTGAGACCCTAAAACTGCTAGAAAAAAACATAAGCAGTACCCCACAGAGTACAGGTATAGGAAAGGACTTTCTAAATCATATATTGTTTGTTCAACAAACAACAAGGGGAATCCATAAAATTACAAAGTTTCTGCATAAAAAAGTAACATCCAAAAAGGTGAAAAGTAAAACCTACAGAGTGAGGAAAAATATCTTCACCAGTGACACATCTGACAAAGAATTAATAACAACAATATATAAAGAATTGAAAAAAGAATCAAGAAAACTAATGACCTAGTTAAAAGATTGTCTATAGATCTGAACAGAGAATTCTCACAAAGAAATAAAGATGGCTAAGAAACACCTTTAAAAGTGTTCAAGATACTTAGTAATCAGAGAAATGCAAATTAAAAGCACTTTAAGACTTCATCTTACCCAATCAGACTGGTGAAGATCAAGAGAACAAATAACATCAAATGCTGGGGAAGATGTGGGCAAAGGTAATGCTCTTTCAGTGCTGGTGGGAGTGGAAACTTGTACAAGCACAGTGGAACATTACCCCATTATTTCATTCAGTCTCCCAATTACAAAGAAAAAAATTTAAGATGTTTCCTAGGCATCTTTATTTGTTTTTTGGAGAACTCTGTTCAGATCTATAGCCCATCTTTTTAAAAAAATATTGAATTTATTTTAATTTTGTTATGAGTATACTGCCTCCATGTATGTAAATGCATCCATATCATGCAATCCTGCAGAGGGGAGAAGAGGACATCATATCCCCT
Organism: Eospalax fontanierii; assembly: GCA_035773235.1. Classification (NCBI taxonomy): domain Eukaryota; kingdom Metazoa; phylum Chordata; class Mammalia; order Rodentia; family Spalacidae; genus Eospalax; species Eospalax fontanierii. The sequence goes on along the minus strand of JAJHUQ010000048.1, from coordinate 1,098,492 downwards.
GGAATGTGGATGTTTGTTAGAACCCATGTGGTTGCTGAGATTCAAATCCAGTCCTCTACCACAGCAGTCAGTGCTCCTAACCACTGAGTCACTCTCCAGCCCCTCATAGTCTATCTTTAAGTTGAGTTTGATGAGGGGACAGAAAGGAGAGATGGAACTTGGGCGCCTAGGAAAGCCAGAAGGAAATGGGTTGGACCAGTAATATCAGGACAAGTGCACATATGGTGTCTGAATAATACTGCATGGGTATCCATACTGGCTGTATGGCAAGGAGCAGAGTGGCAGATCGCAGAGAACTCTCTTCAAGTGGTTCATCATAGTAGTTCATGAGATTCCCAAAATAATATAGGCTATTGCTAGAGCCCTTGATTGGCTCCCAGAACCTGAAGATAAGTCCCTACTGCTGAAGACAGGACATATTTCAGACACAGGACTTGGAACAAAGGAGCAGCAACTGCCTGGAAATCCTTCTACGTAAAGACTAGCTCTCAGATTTCAGAGGATATTATGTAACTGCTAAGGGAAAAATTAATCAATGCCCTAACCCATTCCTAAAGTTCATTAATCATAATGACTAGCACAGCAAAATATCTCTATTAAGGCTGTAGTGACACTGTTACCTAGGGATAAATAAATACCTATCTAATTGGACTTAAAGCCCTCTCAATAGAAGTGAACTGAATGAATGGCACTGTAAACACAGCCAATGTATATGGCTGGAATGGTAATAGATCCTAAAGAAAACAATATCTCTGTTCTATCTGTAGACAAAGGAAAATTTCTTACCTTATGCTAAATATGGATCCTTGTAAATATGTAGATCACACACCACTTATCAAAGAAGATTCTTTTTGCAACAGAGGGAGATGTTACAGAGCTCTACGACCGGTCACACACAAAAAATACATGTCTGAGAGATACCTAGTCAACATATACAGTGGAATACCTAAGGCTTATGCTACATAGCAGAACAGGAGACAGAGTACAAGTGCAAGCCTCAACTCTCACCATTCAAGAATAGCAAAAACTGATGCACACAGAAGGCCACAATTGGCCAGGTTTTAGAGAATAGGAGACTTCAGATAGTGTATCCCTGGATATTACTCATATATTAAACATCACCCACACATGGCTCAAGGAGCTTGGGAAGAAAAGGGTGGAAAGATTGTAAGAGCCAAGGTTGGTCTTTGGACACAGAGAAACAGATGCATTCAGGTCAGTGGAAGCTTTCACATGTGAATTTGAAGAAATGGTGGCAATCAGGTCAAGACCCATGCCAACTCAATCAGGTCGGGGCTCAGAGTGGAGTGAGGGACATCGGCAGTAGGCCAACCCTAGCCTGAGAACTGTTGGAGACTGGATAAGGGAGAAGAGACCTTACTTATGTTCTCTAGATAGATTGACTAGGCTCTGCTGGATAATCTTTTACTGAATGACATTTGAATACAAATCTTTGACAAGAGAGGACTTAACATGTATGGCAGAATACATGAAGTTCAGGGAGAAGGGAGGCAGGGAGACATGTGTGGGAGCATGGATGAGGGAAGGGGTCTAAATTTGGCACATGTTCATTTATCAATCTCTCTTGGGAATCTCAAAGATTGAAAACTCTATAAACTCTATAAGGCAACTATAGCTTAAGCAACTGATTAAGAATAAAATATAAAAATTATGTGAAAGGAAATATTTTTCACAGTTTTATAAAATAAAGCATGTAAAAGCCTTTTCCCATTTTAAAAGTACGTCATCCCTCTGGATGCCTTTTGATGGGAAGCCTCCAACTTTCGTAGGTAACCAATGTGTTGATGTTGGGTCAGGTTCTAACAAATGGATGCCCTTCTAATACATCATGTATAGTAACTGCCATTTAGCCCACTCAGCTTCAAGGCAATAAATAATATTTTCAACAAATGTTGCCAACATGGAATGTTTTATTTTTCTAAAATAAATAAAATATTGTACTGTTCGAATTTACACATCTTCACAAGTAACGTGATTTAACACACAGACTCAACGGATAAGCTAAGTCTACTGCATTTACTTTAGTTTGTTTATTCAGAAACCTAGCAAAACAGTCATTTTCCAATAGCATCGAAATTTCTCTCTTCAGAGTACTACTCATAAATTCCCTGGAAAATGGTATTTAGAAGTATTCCAGAAAAATCCTTATTTAATAAGCAATCCATATGGCAGTTGCCTGGGAGCAAATGTTCTGAGAAAATCAGAATATACCCCAGCTATTCTACAACAATTCACCAAATATTGAAGCTGGAGGAAAATTTACTGAGCTTGGTGTTTGCCTTAGAACCATACATAATTTCTTTATATTAACTAGACTATGAAGGAAATCATCGTAAGAAAAAGATGATTAAAATATATTTTGTTCATTCTGTTTTTCCATTGTGCATGATATAGAAGGCTATATTTAATATTAGACAGAAAAATATTTACTTGAAATTAAAACAAAAAGTAATTCTCTGTTTTTTGCCAATTATCAATTAAAATTTTATATAAATATGACATATCACATTATGATACTTTGACTAATATATCTTTCTTCAAAATAAAATAAGACAAACTTATTAAATACTTACATAATAGATATTAAGAAGGTAACTTATTAATTCAGACTGTGAAATTACTCAATTATGAGGCATTATTTTATAATTAATGTTCAGAAAGTGAAATTAAAGTATTGGCTTTTAGGTTATCTACACAAATCCAGGCAGATAATAAATCATACACACCTTTGTGATTTGTTTATTTTCTGTATTCTTTTTTCTACCCTAAATGTTATGACTAATATTATTCAGCTGTTTTAATGATCAATTTTAGTCTACAGAGCTGTAGGTTAAGATTATCTTTCTTATTTATTACACATTGTTTAGTACATACTAAACATGGTAACATTCTAAATTCTCCTTTTACTGTATATTATAAATTTTGGTAAGCTGCATTTTTATTTTAAATAAATATTTTTAGCAATCCTGCTTAACTCATGAATTTTAGCAACATCTCGAATACTAAAAAAATTCATATTTTCTGGGTAGAATTTAATGAAGAATTTCCAGCTTAATGTCATTATGGTATTAGAACATTTTGTATGATTACAGTTTTTTTATTTATTGGTATTTTATGGCTGAGAATTTGGACCAATTTGATGGCTATTCCATGGTAGTAGGAAGGCATGGTTAACGTACTACTGTAGTTGTCAGATTCTTTAGTTTGACTGCAAGTTGAATCTTTATCTTATGATGTTCATGTGTGTTTCTCTTTTGTAAATTGTTTATTTACTGACGTACATGGTTTCATGTATACCAGACTATCCTGCAACTCACTATGTAGAAGAAGATGACTGAATTTTTCATTCTCCCGCTTCTATCACTCAACTACCAGAATTAGAGGTGTTCACTACCAAACTCAGGCTTTCTATATGTTAGAAGAGCATATAGGTCTCTAGTTCAGTCACATGTGTTTCTCACTATTCCACTCTTATGTAATTGGAAAGGCTACAGGAATCTGGAGCATAGTAATTTCTTTATTCCACAACTGGTAAAAGTTTGTTGAAGCCTTGTCTCTTACTGAAAGCCTCTTTTTTAGAAAACAGAATGGGTATATTTCACATTGATTAATTTACTCCTTTTTTTGTCATGAAGAATTCTGATTCTCATGCAGATTATGGTATTAATTTCATTTGCTTTTAGCCAATTAATTGAAGATGTCAACCATATCCACAAAATCCCTTTTTACTGTCAATGAAATTAGTATATAACAGAATAACTATATATTATAATGCTGAAAAGTAACCTCTTAAAACTGTCACAAAGACTTGTACACTTTAGATTATGAATGTGTGATAATGATTGTAGTTTCACCAAAATGATTTATTTTTAATATTGTTCCAATTCATATTTTAGAATTTCTGTGCCAAAACTAAGAAAAACCTACAATAGCTAAGAAAATTGTGAAACAGAGAGCAAATTTATGGTATCTTATTTGATGAGTGAAGTTGAAGAACTTTTAAAAATATCGACATGCAATGGCATTGTTGATTAAGAAAGGTAATGAGAATGTATACTCATTTAGTACTGATCATTTCAAAATATAATTTGTTCTAATCTATTAATGAACACTATCTAGCAGATATTTTTCTTTGTTTAGTTCATCAATATTCTATATTTTGGTATACAGACTATTTGGCTTTATTGGTTTACTTAGCTCCAAAGTATTTTTAATGATATTATAAAAGAATACTACTTTTCAATTTCATTTTTGAACAGTCTGTTATTAGTATGTATAAATACTATTTATTTTTCTGTATTTACTGTTCATTTCTCAACTTCACTAAATTATTTACCAGTTCCAGGGTTCACAGAATTTTTATAACCTGCCATCAACTGTAATCAACATGATCCTGTCAGAGCCTTCCTATATAGAACACCAGTAAGACAGAACATGAGCAGAAACTCACCATGGCATATCAGAGTAAAACCATTAAATATACAGAACAAAAATGTGGTACTGAAAGCTACTAGAGAAAAACGAGTTACATATAAAATAAAACCCATCAGAGTTACATCAGATGTTTCAATGCAAATATGAAATCCAGAAGGGCCTGGACCAAAGTATTCCCACTTCTAAATGACCATGGGTGCTAATCCCAAATACTTTATTTGGCAAAACAATCTATCATAGTTGAAGGAGAATGGAAAATTTTCCATGATACTAATTGGCTGAGATAATATATATCCACCAAGCCAATCCTACAGACAGTACTTGAAGTAATACAAAAAAATGAATGTACCCAAGAGGTCATATAAAGAAAACAAAGAGAGGTATAATAAATAATAATAAAGGAAGGTATAATAACACGAACACAATAAAGGACCAAGAAAACAAATTATTATAACATCACCAATACACACATTTCATTAATAACTCTAAATGTCAATGGCCTGAAGTCCTCTTTCAAGACACAGGCTACTTGAATTGATTAAGAAAGAAATTAGTCATTTTGTTGTCTTCAAGAAACTCATTTCAACTTAAAGTATAGGCACTATCTTAGGGTAAAAGGATGGAAACAAATACTCCATATAAAAACAAGCAAAATTTTCAATTCTAATATCTCATAAAATAGACTTCATACTAAAACCAGTAAGAAGAGATAAAGAGGGTCACTTCATTCTTATCAATAGAGCAGTTGACCAAAAAGATATTATAATTACCAAACGCTGCTGTACCAAATTTCATAAAAACAGTCCCATAGGAGTATAAAACACAGATTAGCCACAACTTAGTAATAATAAATGACTTCAGTACTCATTATCTCCAATTGATAGATCAACTGGACAAAGAGTAGAAGAGACAGGTGAACTAAATGATATCTTACAGGGACTGGAGAGATGATTCAATAGTTAAGAGCACTGACTGCTGTTGAAGAGGACCTGGGTTTGATCCTCAGCACCCACTTGGTGGCTAACAACTGTCTGTATCTCCAGTTCCAAGAGATCTGATGCCTTCTTCTGAACTCTGTGGGTATTCTATGACATGGGTGTATATATATATACATATATATATATATACTGAAAGAAAAGGACATGTTACATCAAATAGACCTAACAGACATGTAAAGAATATTGTACCAAAGAATACACTTCCTACTCAGCAGCCTGTGCTAAGGTTGATCACAGATTGGGAAACAAAACAAATGTCAACAAATACAAACAAAATTGGAACTAATTCCATGAATTCTATCAAACCATAATGAAATAAAGCTTATAATTACCAGAAAATAAGTGCTAGTAGCTTAAACTCATGGAGATCAAATAGCACATTCCTGAGTAATCAATGAGTCAAAGAAGAGATTTTAAAAAGAAAAAGTGAAAGTATTCCTGACAGTAAAAGACAAAATCCCTGGGGAACTTTAAAGGCAGTTCTAAGAGAAAAGTTCATAGCTCTCTTTAAAAAATCAGGGCAAAAATTAATGAAAAAAAAGATAAAAAATACAAAAATATCAGTGAGTCTAAGAATCTTTGCAAAGGTAGGCAAGATAGACAGTTAACCAAAAAAATTGCTAGATCACTGCTAGGTTAGAGACAGTTAATCTTTTTTTAATCTTTTTTGAGAAAGTGCTTCCTTAGAGCCCCAGTTGTCCTGGAAGTCCCTATGTAGAGCAGCCTGGCTTGAATGTACAGAGATCTACCTGTGTCTGCTTCCTGAGTGCTAGAATTAAAGATGTCTACCACCACACACCACTGAGAGAGTTAATCTTAAACACAGTGACTCTAAATAACTTGACTAGGTTTCAGTCAATCAACTCATATCAAGGGACTCAACATATATGACATAATGCATGAAATCCAGTGTGGGAGATGTTGCACATAGAAGAGATAAATTGAAATATTGTCGAAATTCATGAAATTCACACAAAAAAATTTAAAAATTCAAAAATCAATTAAAAAAAATAAGAGCTGTTCTATCACCAACAACTTCATATTTTGAAAAATAATGTTCATTTAATAAGAAAATGGTTAGCTTTTATGAAATTTTTTTTCTACTTTATGGCCTCTATACAATACCGTTTAGGGGACTGGAGAGATAAATCAACAGTTAAAAGCATTTTTTTGCCCTTGTAGAGAACGAAGACTCAATTCCCAGCACTTATTGATACCCAGCAGTTATCTGCTCTGACACCCTCTTCTATCTTCCACAGGCACTGCCCAACTTGGATGCACCTGCTGCAGACAGGCAATACACTCATACATGTAAACTAAAAATAAAATATATATGCATGCGTGTATAATTTATTCCTCGTTGGCGGTAATTCTGGAGAAGCTATATCATGAAAAGATTTTCTGATAAGCTTCTTCAATTACCAATTTATCAAATTTTGTAGAGAAAGGTTTCAACAGTTTAGCAGCAGCATACATGGTAAGTCCTTGTAAGAGGGTTAGCATATTTGGGATTACCCCTATGATCAAGCAGTCTGAATAAGTGTTTACAATTTGAATTGCATCTAAAATAGGTTTATTCAGATTGGAATACAAATGAGCCACAGTTTCAACAGCATTTTTTTATTTAGCAAATTGGTGCTCTTTTATTGTTTAAAATTTTCATGCATGAGTACAGAATTTGCATTATTTTCATCTTTTCCTAATAACCCCCCAATTCTTCTCATGCCCCTGCTCTTCCTCTCAATGTCTTGTTCATTTCTTTATTATTGTTATATATACTCACGTATATTTATAAATATATATTTAAATATAATCCACTGACTCTACTTAGTGGACTTCCTGGAGTATCTGCTTTTAGGATTGTCCACTTGAAGTTAAATAACTTTTCAGGAACCTAGGTCCTGAACAAAACTGATAGGAGACCATATTAAGAGTATGGTCAGGATTTTCAAAGTTTCCATTCACATATATCACCTTATATAAATCTTATTTATAAGCATGGTCTACTTACTAAATAAATTCTGAAAACAAACCTAATTCACACAAAAAATACCCTATCACTCTTATTGTTGAGAAACTGCATAGGAAAAGCAGTCATAATCTATTAACTTGATAATGAAAGTCTGATGTAATTTTCCATGACACTTTCATGATCTTTCCTTCCAGGTTATTCATGCATAATGTTTCATGAGATTATAAGCACTGAAAGAATTTGGGAAACAATTTTCTAAAGTTCAAGTAGCTGTTTGAAATATCTGTTTTCACTGGTAAAGTGGCACATGCCTTCAATCTCAGTCCTTTGATATTCTAAAAATTCAAACACTGTATCAAGTCGAGACTTCTTTTTCCTCCTCTTAGAAATGCTTTGAATTTTCCTATATTTAGCATGACCTTGGCTATAAATGATATTAATGATTATTCTCTCCCACCCTCGTCTCTCTAGAGCTCTTATCGTGAAGGAATGTTGTGGTTTCTGAAAATCCTTCTCTCTATATAAACAGTCTTCTGTATTTGAGTCTATTTATATGATGGATAACATTGTTGATTTGTGTATATTGAGCTTAACCTGAATCTCTGGAGTAAAGCCAAGTGATCATAATGAATATATTTTTGATATGATATTGAATTGTTAGTAAATATCTTAATGAGAATTTTGCATCCATTTTCACCAGGAATATTGAACTATAATTTAATTTTTTTGACCTGTGTTTATCTGCTTTTGGAATCAGGGTAATGCTGTCTTCATAAAGAGATTTGGAAACATTTTTTCCTTTTCTATTTTATGGTGTTAGTTCTCCTTTCAGGTCTCGTAAAATTTTCCTCAATGCATAAATCCAGTTCTGGGCTTTTAGAGTTGGGACATTATTATTACTGTTATTATTATTATTATTATTATTATTACTGCTTTAATTTTATTATCAGTTATAATTCTGCTTAACTTCATTTAATTCTAGCAATGTCTCTCTTTTCATTCCAAATTTTATTAATATGGACTTTCATATTAATAATGAGTTGAGCTTAAGTGTTTGTCAATAATTTTTATTTTCCCAAAGAACCCATTCTTCATTTAATCTTTGAAGTGTTATGTTATACTTTGTTTCTAATGTCTGATCTAGCTTTGTTATTGTGGTAATGATGCTACTGTGATTTGAATTATGAGGCATTTTATCCTAACATTCTTTCTTTACATATTTGATATGTAGAATTTAATAATGAATTCATTATATTTTTGTGGATCTGACAAATACCTTAGTCTCTTCTCAGAAACCTGTTCAAACTTTTCCATACTCGTCAGTTACAGTACTATATTGTCTATTTCATATAGGTGATATTATGTTCCATTTTTCATAACTTTCTATTGTTTTAATTTTATATTTTCAGAGTAATGTACTCATTTTGATTTATTTCATAAGCTTTGTGAATTGTCTTCTATTTTCTATTGCATTCAAAGACGGTCAGTCTGTGTTATTGCATCTGCTCTGCCATATGTAAGATAATTTTGTTGCTCTTTTTCTAATTTCTTGAGGGATAAAATGAGATTATAGGTTTGAGATATATTTGTTTGCTTTCAATAAATAAATAAAGATAGGATCTTATTTTGTATGTTGTCTTGGAATTTATTAGTTATCCCATGATGACTCCAAGCTTTGATTCCTAAATTCTGGGATTATAAATATGAAGAGCTATGAAATCTGTTCCAATTTCTTGAGAGGACTGCTATGATACTATTTCATAAACTATAAACTGTGTAACAAAGGACAAATTTGACCCATAAAAACAAAGAATGACATGAGCAGGGATCCTCAAAGAGGTGGTAGAACAAAGAAAAAGCAAAAGGGACAAGAAGTTAACAAGGATTTGCAACTTAACAGTATTATGAAGAGTAAGAAAAAGATATTTCAGTTTCTAGATAAAGACACCACATGCTTGAGTTATAGAACTTCTGGTTCTGACATGGAATCTTTATCCTTAGTGGTTGACTACTTAGTGCTGGAAGATGCCATACATGTCTGCAGAGAACCTAGTATCAAATTAACTCCTTAATAACTTACTTTTTATAATCATAGATTTGTGCATTTCTCAACTTTAATTGAAAAAACCTTTTTTTAATAGATATGTTTAACACAGATATCCACAATTTGTCAAAGAGAATAAGAAACTGTAGAATGCTTTATCCCTAGTGGGATACCTATATCACACAGTCTTTCCAAGGCTCAGAAATCATTTTTGTATGGGAGTGCAAAGATTATTTTTTTTAAAAAAAGAGGTGGTGGATGAACTTTAAAAAAAAAAAAAGCATGTTTTCCAGGAGCAACAGGCAAGTTTGCACATATATACTCAGAGAAGTTGTGACAACATTCACAAGACCTATACAAGCTCAAGACAAAAAGAAATCCAACATCGAAGAGAGATACAGAGAAGATGCAAGGAGCTGTTGGCAATGGATAGCTTCTGGGAGAAAAAAAAAACAGTTTTATTTCTCGATGTGACCGCTAGTAAGTTGAATATGCTCGACATGTCCCAATACACAAGAATATTTGTGCAGCACAAATAGTATTCACTGAACTTTTTATAGAGGGGTGAATAAGAAAGTGGGGGTGTCCCAGGGAGGAATTAGTAAGGAACAAATAAAATAAATATGCAGAATGGTACAACCATTATTTAAATCAGTGTGGGAGTTCCTCAAATGCTACATCTTCCACATGATCTAAACATATCATTCCTGGGCATTTACCCAAAGGACCCTGTATTCTACTGTAGAGAAACCTATTTATCTATGTTCATGGTTGTCTATTCACGATAGCCAAGTAATGGAAACAACATAGCTATCCATCAGCTGATAAATGGACAATGAAAGTATATTTGCCCAATAGAATTTTATTCAACTGTTAAATTATTAATTTGTGGGTAAATGGATAGAACTGGAAATAATCATCCTACATGAGGAAACACAAAACCAAAAAGAGAAACATCACAACGTCTTTTTCATAAGTGAATGAATGCTAGCATTCAATCTTTAGATATGTTTCACCTAGAAAATTCTTGGAGATCATGAAAATGTTAGGATGGCTTGCGGGTATTTCACAGGAAGGGACATAGAATGGAATGATGTAAATGGGAAAGAAGATTAATGGATATGATAGGTTTAATAGGTGGAAGACTAGAGCATAAAAGGAACTAAGAGCAGGGATAACTAACAGGAAAGGCCGTTATAAAGAGTCATATGGAAACCTACTTTAGAAGTTTCTTTAAATATATTCATATACAACATTAAACGAGTTTAAAAGTAGCTATATATTTTAGGGGTTCAGTGTCTGCACTAGGCAAATTAAAAACTCAACATTAGGAAAGACTTCTTTATAAGTTTTTCTTTTTTTTTTTTACCAGAGAGATCCTAGATACCCTCAAACAATACTAGCTATTGCCATTACATTTGGTTATCCACCAGAACCAGAACTAAGCTATAACACCCTTTTGGTAAAGACACTATATATACAAGTTGCAGAAAAATAAGAGAGATCAAGGTGGTACTGACCTTGAAGCTACATGTTTGCTGGCAAGTTTTCATGGTATTAAATGTATTATGCATGTTACTGACAGAAAAAGTAATAATCAGCCTTCACCAGCTGTGAACTCTCTGACCTACAAAAACTACAGGCATAACAAAATATGCCCAGTGCCCCAGTAGTGTCATGGGTATTATGCAAGTAAACAAGCAACGTTTAATTGAAACTAAGGCCTGCTTTATAATAGGGATCCCATATATGATGCTGTTATCAGAGCCAAGAACATGTAATTAGACATGACACAAGTCATAAGGAACAATCTACTTCTATCATTTTGCTAGACATAGTATTAAACTGACTCCTAATGATTAGTGTTACACCTATAAATTAGTGCATCTATAAACTCTACCCAGAGAACTTTCTTCTGGCAGCATATAGTGATTAACACAGAGATACATATATGGACAATGTGCAGAGAATAAGAGCCTTCAGATGACTCAGCTTTAAATGGGATACCTATATCACACCCTCTGCTCCCAAGGCTCAGGGAACATTGCAGAAGGGGAGCAGAAAGGTTATTAAAATTGTAGGTGGTTGATGAATATAAGAAAAACAATGTTTTGGGGGCAGCACAAAGTTGTTGCCCAGTGAACCCCCAGCACTTATGACAGCATGCACAGACCTGTACAAACCCAATCTAGTCAGGGTCCCAGCATGGATGGAGTATGTAGTGAGAAGGACCTCATCCCAGCTAAGGATCTATTGACTACTGATAGCAGCTGGGAGAGGAAGAGTCCGTTTTCCTACTGGTATGCCATCGGATAGGTTGACCAAGACTCAATAAACTTTTTTTTAAATTTAAGTCAAATAACAATAGAGGATTTAAAGGAGGTAGAAGATATAAATGAACGACATGGAAGGTGTCCAAATATGATCAAAATTCTATGAAATTCTCCAAAAAATAATAAAAATATTTTCAATGGCATACATATTAGTAAGGAATTTTTTAATAGAATTTTGAAAAGTCAGGAAATAGGGAAAATAATCAAGAAATGTGTCTTTATGAAAATGAAAATCTCTGTACAGTGAAGGAAAAGCTGCCAATGTAGTGAAAAAGCAAGCACAAAATGGGAGAAAAATCATTTAAAGCTATACATCTAACAGAGGATTAGTGTGTGAAAGGAAGAACCAAAAAAACAAACATCAAGAAAACAAAAACTCCAGTAAAAATGGGCTATTGACCTGAACAGTGATATTTCTGAGCAGGCTAAGGTGATTACTGCCAGGTTTGAGCTAAGTTTTGCTCCATCGAATCCACATTGGGGGAAAGATTGTCCTCTGACCTCCACACACCACCACAGCTTACATAAGACAACTACACACACACACACACACACACACACACACACACACACACACACAATAAGTAAATGCAAGCAAAATCTTAATCTACAAGAAGAAAGGCGAATGACATTTTTAAAATTAGCTTTTTTAAAAAAATAGTAGCCAACAGGAAAATACACATGTAAAAACTATTTTGTGATTCTACCTTAACACCAGTCAGAATGGCAATTAAGAAAACAAATAATGTGAAGAAATGGGAACAGTAATTTATTGTTGGTAGTGGTACAGCCTCTATGGGAATCTGTGGAGGTTATTTTTAAAAATCTAGAGATTTACCCAATTATGTAATTCTTCGATATAAACCTCAAGTATTCTTCATCCTACAATAGAGATACTTAATCATCTAAGTTCATTGCTGCTCTATTCAAATTAGTCCGCAAAAGGAAACAATTTAGATGTTTCTCAACTGATAAATGCATAATAAAAAAAATATGGCACACATATACAACGGAGTTTTATTCAGCTGTAAAAACTGCAATTTTGAGATTTCCAGGAAAATATAAGGACCTGGGAAATTTGCTAGTTAAAGTACTCTGAGGAGAGAAATACAGTTGTCATATTTTCTATATTGTTTACGAGTTCTGGTTTTGCATTTTTAGATTTCCATGTTTAATTTGAACTATCTATATAGGTCATTAAGCTATAGACTGTGATAAGGAAGGAAAGGAAAAGAGGTTTTAATGAGAGGAGATAATAATAGAACACTTGTAGTATGAAAGAAGAGGGTTGGGAAACTGATAGCTAAAAGGTTATGCAGAAATGAAAGTAGGGAAATGAAAAATTGTTCCAGAGGCTCACTACTCTGAAAGCTAATATAAAATTAACTTCTCTGATCAAGTTTGAGAGCAACCCGAATCTATATGCAACAGCATAAATATTTAGAAGGCAGTTTGAACATGACACTTTAACAAAACAATCAGACTCATTCCCTTAAAAGTAGCAGCTATAGCTACTCCCTATATATAAGGAGGCCTAATTTGATTAGCATTTCCATAGTCTATCTGTTTCACAAGTAATGTCCCTGCTTCCCAATCTATTATAACTCTGCCAACAGTCTGCAATAAGAGACAGACCTGTTTCATCACAAATCAGGACTCGAATTTTTGAGAATTCTCAGGCTTTTCGCCTGCAGTTGGCAAAAGTTCCCAAGCCTGGATAGCGACATTAATCTGTTGAGGTACATGAAGTGGAGAGTAGCTTATTTAATTGATGTTAATTACACTATGATATCCAAATCCAGTTAGTACACCAGTAGTAATGACTTCTAAATTGTTGTTCTAATCGCACTGTGCCTGTTCCACCATTCAACATATTCACATTTCCGTAATAAAAGATCTCTGGAGAGAAAAAGTGCCACCAAATGGAGGGAGGCAAAACATCAGCACCAAGCAAATCTAATAAAGTGAACAGTGCCATAAACCATAATAAGTTACTACTTGTTTTAATGTTTTGTAATTTTGAAAGGAACACGTGATAGAATATGTGAACAGCAGAGGAGCCACAAGTTTCATTAAGGCTCCACAAAGTTCTAAATTCCTTAGAGGGGACAACAGGCAATCTGGTCTTGTTCAAGTCTTATCAAGTAGTCACTCCCTAGACTAAGGGAGACTGTAGAGCCAACCTTTCTTCTTTACTACCTTGAAATATTTGCTTGTACAACCTGAAAAGATAATCATAAAGAGGGTCATCAATCACCCCCAAGGACAATAGACCATTAGCATCAAGTTAATTCTTGCAGCTCTGTTCAACAGAGTTCCTATAAAAGTGCTCTCTGTCCTTCCCTTGGATGCCGATGCCTTCTTTGTACTCAGAAGGTTTGGCCCTTTGTTGTCTTCTCCTATCAAACAGATATTTTCCTTGACTGTTGCATGTCTGACTCTGGTTCTTAATCCTTAATTCTAAACTCTATTCCTTTTCTCCTCTCCTAAAATCTAACAAAAAAGTTCATAAACTCTTTGCTGCTGTCCTTGAGCAACAAGAAAAGTTGAAAAAATCTTCCCTGTCCTCCTGAGTCTTTAGCAGGGCTTCTCGAAAAAGATGAAAGAACAGAAGATCCTAAAGATCTTTTAGGATCCCTCGAAGATCCTAAAAGAGCTTATTACCTGTAAAGTACTGAGCCTGCCTTTGGTTACTAAAACTGAAAGTCAGTGGCAGTGGATGCCAAATTGAAATGTTCTAATTTTTGACTGCTCCTTCAAAATGAGACAGGTCATCCTCATCCTAAGAATGCACAGCAAGTGAAAACAACTCAAAAAACTTCTCTGTTTTATCAAATTTTTTTGTCCTTTTTTGGAGGAATAGGGAAAGAATATCTTTACATGCAGGGGAGGCAGAGTTAGAATAATGGTGAATTTTATTAAGCTAGTCAGCATAATGGTGAGGATCAAAATAATAAGGAATGAGATCCCATAGAGCAAAAGTGTCAGGACTCTACACTTCTGGCTTCTAGATCCCACACCCCTTATTCATCTTTTAATTCTGCATGTACTTTTCTCCAAATTCCCAAGTCAACAGTTTCTTCTGTAGAAAACCAGAGAAAGATCTCCTGTACAAAACCTAAAAGCATTCCTGACAAAATAGACTTCAAACTAAAACTAATCAGAACAGATAGAGTAACTGCATTCTGATCAATTAACCAAAATATTATAATCAAAAACTATACGCACCAAACTCTGTTGCACCCAACCAATAAAAACAGTACTACAGGACTTTAAAGAACAAATCTCAATTCTCTAATAGTAGGGGAGGTAAATGACTCAACTGTCTGCATTAAAATGGTCACCTAGATAGAAAGTAAACAGAGAGATACCTGAATTAAAGCCATTCATCATCAAATGGTTCCAACAGACATCTACTGAATATTCAGAAATAAGTAATACACATTGTATTCAGCACCCCATAGAACATTCTCCAAAACAGACCACATACAGGGGTACAAAAGAAATCTCAACGAATACAAAAAAAAATTTAAAGAATTCTATGCATTATATAGACCACAATGCAATAAAAGCTTAAAATCAAGACCACAAAAAGCCCTAGTAACTTCATGAACTCATGAAAACTAAATAATACACTCCTGAATGACAACTGGGTCAAAGGAGAAATTAAGAAAGAAATAAAAGTATTCCTGAAATTCAATGAAAAGGCCAGTACACCTCAATAATATATCTGGGGTACATTAGAAACAGTCCTTAGATGGAAGTTTATAGCTCTATAAAAGTTAGAAAGAGCACAAATAAATGATTTGCCATTGTAACTCAAGAATCTTGAAAACCAACAACAAATGAAACCCAAATCCAGGAGACAGGGTGACAACATCTTCAGCGAATGGTGCTGGCAAAACTGGATCTCCACCTGGCTGTGTTTTTTTTGCATATAGCTTTAATAATGTTGTGATACATCCCCTCCAGTCCAATTCCCATTACAATAATGAAACTAGTCAGTTAACTTTCACCTTGTACAAACGTCATCTCCAATTGGATCAAGAGCCTCATTTTGTGAACAAAAGTCACAAAATGTCATAAATGGTTAAAGCATATAGATTAAGAATCTGAAGAGTGTGGGTCTCCAGGCAGGACTACTGCATTGTTTCATTTGCTCAGGGCTCAGAGACCACTGAGGAAGAGGGGGCAGAAAGATTGTGTGAGCCATTGATGAGCTGTGTGAGCCATTGAGGAGCTGTGTGACCATATGGAAATACAATTCTACAAGCTCCTGGGACCCTGCTCATATGAACCTATATGGATGCTTCCGGCATGCTCAAGATCCATGCAAACCCAAGCAGACAAAAACCCATTATGAAACTGGAAAAATGGGTAGCAGAACCCAACCTTTGCTGAAGAAATATTGGCAACTTATACTGTTGTTTGAGGATGAGCTAGTCTCCCTAAAGTGAGGGACTGTGGGTAGACTGACTTGAACTAAGTGAATGAACTTGCACTGAGGTTACTTGGTGACCCTAATGACACAATAGACCTTAACACAGATGAAAAAATGTATGGATTCCAGTAGGAGTCTTTGGGGAGTCATGCTAGTAGGGAAAGGTATATAGAGATGCATAAGATTGATTGAGACATTATGAGTGAAACACACATAAATATATATAAATAAATACTTTTTTAAATGAAAAAGCAATCTTAAAACTAATATGTAAAACAAAAGACCCTCAAGAGTCAAACTAATCCTGAGAAAAGACAGTACTACAAACACTAAATATTTGATTTCAAATAGTGCTATATATTTAAAGAAACAATTGTTTAAGAATCCCTAAAATGTCCCATAGACATGACGTATGGCACTTTTTGTTTTGCTTTTCTAGTTAATTTACTTTTTCCTAATGGATTGCCTTTCTGGAGGGAAGTAACATCTCTTAATAGTTTATTCTTAATAACTATGGAGGCTAGTAGATATTGACACCTAGTAGATGTGCAATAAATAGTTGACAAGGAATGAATAGAATTTTGCACTAAGGATCTTGTCATCAGTGAGTTGAGTGAAAGGAGCAGTCAAGGAGAAAATAACACTACCTGGTGAAGGGTGGTAATAATGTAGTTTTATGATTCAAATTGTTATGTCCTTGGGCCAACTTCTAGTCATTAAAGGCCTATATTGAGGGATTGGAGAGAGGGCTCAGTGGTTAAGAGTGCTAGCTGCCCTTTCAGAGGACCTGGATTCAAATTCCAGCACCCACATGGTGGATAACAATCATCTGTAATTCCAGTTCTAGGAGATCCAGTGCCTTTTACTGACTCTACGGGCATTGCACGACATGGATACATTATACACATGCAAGCAATCACTCATATACATAAAATAAAAATAGTAAAATATTTTAAATGTTTGTGTTGGTATGAATACTTGTGAGAAGAATGTGGGAAAGATAAAAAATATTTTGATTAATCTCATTTCCAATGCATAAGCCATTGTGTACTTAGTACTAAAAGAAAAATATCAAGGAAAAGCTTTATCTTTCAAAACAGATTTTTCATGCATTCATTCTTAAGCATAATTATCATAATTGTCTTGATGAAAGCAATTTGTTTTTAAGAAGAACCACTATTAATTAGTATTTATGGGCATAGTCTTCCTTCCTGTTTGTTCTAATTTTCCAAAACTGCAAGCAAAAAAAAGTCATTTAATTTTATTAAATCAGAACAACACAATTCTGACATTAAGAACTGTATTAGCAAATTGTGCTAATTAGAAAAACACAGCAAATACAATGCCCTTCGATTCTCATCAGTGGCTTTAAAATCCTATAATGGTAGAGTAAGAAATGTAGTAAGAAATGATGTGGGTATCACATTTTCCATACATTCATTTTCACCTACTCTGCCTTTTGAAGAAAACATACAGAATGCTTGAGGTCTATACATTAATGCTTCCTAAAGCATAATCGTTATCAAAGATGATTATATGCTTTAAAAAGTAACATGCCTTTCTTCATCAGTTATTTCTCCATTTGGGAAGCTAGCCAAGTTGTGAAGACACAAAGCACTTTAGGAAGTCATTCATTTTTAATACACAGGGCAGCAACTGATCAAATGCTGCACAAAGAAAAGTGTTAAGGTTCCTTATGATTAAATGTACCACCCACAGTAAAAGGAAATATTAATATGACAATGACCATGACGCACACAGTACCTCATTGAAAACATTTCAATGGACAAAAGTCCTGTGTAAGAATAAATGTTGACAATCACAAAAATAATTCAAATTTCAAAAAAGATTTCAAAGATATTTATTCATATCTTTCTAGAGGGATAACCTCTTAAAATGTGGTAATTGAAGACATAAAAAATTCATTTTTTTGTTGTCTGAAAGAAACTTTGCCTCACCTTCAAGAAGAGGGACACAAAATGAAAGAATGTGGAAAAAGTATTCCATGGAAATATCACTAAGAAGCAAGAAGGTTTGCAATTCTAACATATGGAAAAAATACACTTTAAATTAAAAGTAATCAGAAGAGATAAAAGTTCACTTCATTCTGATCAAAAGAAAAATTAACTAAGAATATATTATAAGCATGAGCATATATATACATCAAAATTTGGTACACTCCATTTTTTAAAAATTGGGCTTTTGTAATTTTATACAATTCTCAATCAAGTCCAGATCCTTTCCCAATCTGTGCCCCGCCAAGCTCCCCATCAGAAATCACATGCTCTGCCATATACCACAAGTCCCATTCAATCAAGAACCTACACCCTCATTGCAAACACATCCAGTGATGTCTAGTCAGCCTATTCAGAGATTCCAAGTAATGAATATTTTCTCCCACATACTAGCAACCACTCTACAACATTTCTAATCTAAGACCACCCCACCACCCATTTCTCTCAACCACTATGGGTCTTTGTTTAATGAGTTGTCATGGGTCCTGTGCTCAGTGCCATCACTGCCACAAGCTGAAGTATGCAAACTTCCAGTATCTGCAAAGCCTCTGCTCCCCTGTGTTTATGAACCTGCTCTGGCTCTTACAATCTTTCTGGCCCCTTTTCCACACAGTTCCTGAGCCACTGATGGGTGAGGTTCAATATAGAGTCGTAAGCAGGGATATATATTCTACAGTCTCTTATTCTTTAAAACTGGGCCAATTGTGGGCCCTTGTGTGCATTATACTCTTGTATAAGGAAGATTCACTAGTGAGGGTTGAGGAATGCACTATTTTCCTCTGTACCTGATTACACCACTCTCTGTAAGCCTTGTGTGTAGAGATTCAATAGCAGATCAATCACCTAGGAGTGGGCATCTCTCAGATACACACTCTGTCTGATCAATTCTGGAATTTTGAAACAGCCTCCATTTGTTGCAAAAAAGAAGCTTCCTTGATGAGTGGTGTATAGAATGCTTGTCTATAAATATAAGTATCTATGTTTACCTTTGGTAAGAAATTCCATTTGCCTACAGATATCAAAGCTAGGGTTTTCTCTGGGATTTATGTTCTTTCTAGCCATGTGTATTTGGCAGAGTTCACAGTGTCACCATGAGTTCACTCCCATTGAGAGAATTTAATGATTACCCCCAGAAAATTCTGATGATTCAGATAATTCAGTGATTACCCCCAGATAACAGTGTCACTACTAAACCAATAGAGGTAGCTTGTTGTGTTGGTTGTGGTTATTAGGTTTTAGGTTGGAGCTGCACCACTGATCTATCTTCTCCCTTAGCAGTTGGCATATTATCTAGAATTATGAGAGCCAAATTTCAAGTAGCAGACTTCCAGGTAAGCTCCTGTTCCACTGCTCTGAGACCAGTATCCAAAATATAACCTGTCTTCAGCAGCAGGGTCCCATCTGTTAGTTCTGGGGGATAGTAGGGCAATGGGCCATGCCATTTTGGGAGTGTCTTGAACCATCCCCACCAACCACTCAAAGGGTAGCTTTCTCTATCTGATACTGTGTTCTTTGCCAAACAACCACCAAACATATATACAGAGCAATGTTTAGACACTGTATGTACATTTTTCAGAGGATTACAGGGGTATCACATTTCTCTCTGTATTCCCTGACCCTTCAAGGTGCACTCATCTCTACTATTTTTCCACTCATATAACATCCCTCCTCCCTTTTCAGTCTCAGCAATCCCATTATCCCCATATTCCTCAAGTAACTCCTGCCTTCAAACATCTACCTTCTCATGATTTCCCCTGCCCCAACACCACGGTGTATTACACATCCCTCCCTCCTCTATTCACAATTGAACACTCCCAATTTCCTCACATTTGCCTGGTAACATATTTTCCCTACTACTCCCTTCTGTTTCTATTTCATTGTCTTTTATAGATCTGTTTAAGCAGTTAACGTCTTGTTTTAACTTTGGCTATGTCCATGCCTTTAGAAATTTGTCTATTTCTTTCAAACTTTTCCAATTTAATGTAGTATAGATTTTTAAAGTATTGCCTTCCAATGTTCTAGATTTGTTTGTTTGTTTTGTATCTCCTTTCATCTCTAATTTTTGGGATTTGAATTTGCTCTTTCATTCTTTTGCTTAACTGGGTTAAGGGTCTGTATCTTCAACTTTTCAAAAAAATCAACTCTAAGATTCATTGATTTTTTTTTCTAATTTTCTCTGTTTCTATTTCATTAATTTCTGCTCTGATTTTTGTTATTTCTTCTTACCTACTAGTTTGGGGTGGCTTTGTTCTTGTCTTTTCAGAGTCTTGAGTTGCACTGCTGAATAATTTGTGCTATTTCTGATCTTTTAATGTGTGCACTAAGATCTGTAAATTTCTCTCTTCCTTGCTTTTAGGTGTCATAGAAATTTTGTAGTGTTATATTCGAATTTTCAGTTAATTTCAGGAATACTTTGATTACTTTTGTTAGTTGTTTTTGACCCATTCATCATCAGGAGTATGTTGTTTAATCCCCATGAGCTTGTGTTATTAAAGCTTCTTTTGCTGTTCATTATAAGCTTTATTTTACCATGGTCTAATACATCGCATGTAATTATTTCAAGTTCTTGTATTTCCTTAGATTTGTTTTGTGTCCCGGAATGTGGTCAATTTTAGAAAACCTTGCTTTGGCTGCTGAGTATTTTTGGTGCTATGGTGAAATACTATGTAGATTTCTGTTAGGTCCATTTCATGTAAGACATAATATAATACAAATGTCTGTTTATCCTTTGTCCAGTTGAACAGTCTATAGAAGATAGCAGGATATTAGAGTCACCTACTATCATTGAGTTACAGTTAATCTGTGTTTTATAGTACTACACGAATGTTTTTATGATATGGAATCCTCCAGAGTTTGGTGCACATATGCTCATAACTGCAATATCTTCTTGATCAATTGTTCCTTTATTTAGAATGAGCTGTGTCCCTCTTTATAATTTTGATCAGTTTAATTTCAAGTCTATTTTGCCAGATATGAGAATTGTAACACCAGCTTTCTTCTTAGGGTCATTTGTTTAAATTTTTTTCCATATTTTCACCCTAAGTTACTGTCTATCCTTGAAGACACATTTCTTAACGACAATATAGTTTTGTTGATCCATTTCACTAGCCTTTGTCCTTTGACAAGGGAATTGATGCAACTAATATTTAGTGTTAATACTTTGAATGTGTATTGGATAATTTCATTTTAATTTCTTTGTGTTTGTGGCCCTATTTTGTGTTTCAGATGCTATACCTTTCTTTGTTTTCTTTCTGCAACCCCTATACTTGTTCTTTTCTTTGATACTTTGTATTGCTTCACATATTCTCTTTAAGGCTGGTTTGGTGGAGACGAATTCTTGCAGGTTGTTTGTGTCATGAAAAATTTTCCATTCCCTTTCATCCATAATAGATAAAGTGTTAGGCATTAGCATCCATAGTCCTTTAGAAGTGGGAATTTTTTGGTTCAGGCTCTTCTGTTTTTCATAGTTGGGATTGAAAAGCCAGCTGTAATTCTGGTGGGTTTTGCTTTATGTATATCTTGTTGCTTTTCCTTATCAGCTTTCAGTACCCTCTCTTTGTTCCGTACATTTAATGAATGTTTTCACTATGATACACCATGGGGAACTTCTGTTCTGGTCATATGTGATTGTTGTCCTATGTGCTTATTGAGTCTCTATAGGTTAGTCTTTCCTTAATTTACAGACGTTTTCTTATATAATTCTGTTATGATGTGTTCAGTATCACTGGCCTGAGATTCTTCTTCCTGTATGCCTATAATTCATAGATTTGAACTTTTCATGTTGTCCCATATTTCCCGTGTTTTTCCATTTCTATGTTGTTGTTTTTAATTTCACATAGCCTTTGCTTAAGCAGTCCAGATCTTGAACTTTGCCATTTGGTCATGATATTCTGTTTTATGTTTCATTCATCCTGCTCATGAGAATTTCTGCTGTTGTTTCTAATTGGCTGATTGACTTTCTTAATCCCTTGTTAATATCTGCTTCTGTTTTCATTAGTACTTCTCTTTTCGGAATTCATTTTTCACATTATGAATTATTTTGATATTTCATTAACTTGCTTACTTGTACAGTCTTGGGCTTCCAGCACAAGTTCTGCCTATCCTCTGAGATGTTTGTTTTCTTTAAGTTTTTTATTTTATTCATGATAATTCTTTTAAATTATGCATCCTAGGGTTCCTCAGGGTGGTTCCCAATGTACTGCACTTCTGTACAATTATTGAGTTTTGTTTGGGATATATTCTCTTGGTCTTTCATATTATTTTTGTTTTTGCCCTATCATTTGGGCATATGGATGTTCTTTGTTGGTTATGGGTCCAGTAGGAACTTCTTTTCTGCTTTTGTTTAATTGAATTTTGGTTCTGTTTATATTGTCTTTTTAGCTTAGCTGTACCTTGTATCTTGTCAAGTATGGAATCCAAATTGGTATATATTTCAGGTTCTTCCAGAGTAGTAGACTGATTGGGGTGGGTAGTAGAATAGGGCATTAGTTAGGCTGATCAAGTTAATAAGAGGGCTTGTCTTTGTCAGACAGATCAGGAGCCAGTGTAGTCTGCTAGGGAGTTTAGCTTGTCTGGATTAGAAGGTAGTCCAGATATCTGAGGCAGAGGAATTGGAGTTCACCTGGGTCCTAGATTGGCTGCAGACAGGGTAAGGAAGGTGAGAGAAACAGAATAGATACATGGTGGGTGGGATCTGATTTACCAAAGTCCCAGCTGGAAAATTTTGTCCCGCTAGTAAGGAGTCTGAGGATATGCAGAGAATGAGGGGAGCACCTGAGGAGGGACATAGTAATCTAAGCTAAAGCTTATAGATAGTTTGGGTTAGGAAGATAATTTAGAGATCTGAGGCAGAACAATTGAAGCCTACTTGGCTCCAAGGCTGCCAAAAGCCAGTGGTACACTCAATTTTATAAATAATTTTAAAATATAAACAACAGGACTTTAAGACACAGATAGACCCAACTTCAGTAATATTAGGTAACTTCAATATGTTACTAACTCCAATAGACAGATAAACTCAACAAAGAATAAACAGAGACATCTGAATGTGATGTCTTAATATTCTGAATATTCTACCAAAGAAAGCATTTTCTATACAGCAATCATAGAAGTTTCTCTAAAATTGAGCACAAACTTGGACATAAAACAGACCCCATCAAATACAAAAATCTGAAATAATTCCATATAGTCTCTCACAAAACAATGCAATAAATGTTAAAATCAACAGCAAAAGAAGTTCTAGTAACTACAGAAACTTGTGGAGATTCAATAACATTTCTAAATGAGTCAAAGAACAAATTAAGAAAGAAATAAAATTATTCCAAAGACAAAATGAAAATACAACACAACAAAACCTCTAGAACACTTTAAAACAGTTCTAAGATGGGAGATTAGAGCTCGACATCTTTTTAGATTAGAAAGAAACAAAAAGAGCATGTTTAAATGACTAACAGCACAATTTAAAACTATGGAAATCAGAACAAACTAAACTAAACACTAGCAGATGAGAATAAGCAACAAAAATCAGAGCATAAATTAATAAATAGAATGAAATAGAATGAAAAACCAATTTAAAGAATCAATGAATTGAAGAGATTGTGCATTGATAATTTAAACAGACAAGTTAACCAAAGAAAAGAAAAAGAAAATCCAAATTAACAGTATCAGAAATGAAAGGGGAAACATTACAAGTCAACAAAAAACTCAAAACACTATAACCTATTTAACAACCTATAATTCATTCAATTTGAAAATCTAGAGGAAATGAATGAATTTCTAAGTTTATGAAAATCACCAGAATTAAACAGAGATCTATAATTTAAACAGCCCCATAACAAACAAAGAAATTGAACCAGTAACACAAATCCTCCTAAGTAAAAAATACCCAGTCCCACATGGAATCACAGTAGAATTCTGTCAGACATTCCATTCTACCAGACAAGCCATACTTCTTAAATTCTTCAAAAAGTAGAAACAGTGGGATAACGATCAGCCTCCTTCTGTGAAACTAGTATCACTCTAATCCCAAATTCATGTAGAGAGAGAACAAGAACATAACACTATAGATCCATATTCTTCTAAACAAAAGGGCATACAGACATACATCAAAAGGATCATCCAGCATGATAAAAACAGCTTTGTTCCAGAGAGGTAGGAATGGTTCAATATATAAAAGTTAATAAATTTACTGATTTATATACATAAATTTAAAGATAAAAACCAAATATCAGCTAAATAGATGCAGAAAAGTCTTTGTCAAAATACAGCATACATTCATCCTAGAGGAAATTAGAGTGAAGGAAACATAGTTCAATATAATTAGAGCCTCTATAAAACAAATCCACAGCCATCATCATTAATGGAGAAAATCTGGAAGCATCCCCATTAAAATCAGGAAACAGATGGGGCTGTCCACTGTCTCCACCCCTTTCCATCATAGTGTTTGAAATTCTTGCTAAAACAAAGAATAGAACATTAAAATGTAGTAATTGGAAAAGAAGAGGTCAAATTATCACTGCTGGCAGATGATAAGATATTACAAATAAGAGCTCCCCAAAATTCCACCAGAAAACTGCTAGAAATGATCAATACAAAGTGGCAGGATACAAAATCAAGTTATAAGGATCAGTACCCTTTATATGACAATGACAATCAGAGAAAGAATTTGTGGAAATCCTCTCATTCAAAACATCCTCAAAAACATCAAAGAATAAACCTAACCAAAGACATTAAAGATGTAAATAAAAATTTTTAATCTTTAAAGAAAAGAATAGAGGAAGACATAAGGAGATGATGTTCTCATGGATTGGTAGAATTAATACTGTCAAAATAATTATCCCATCAAAAGCATGTATACGTTCAGTACAGTGCCAATCAAAATACCATGACATGTTAACAGAGCTACAAGAAACTATCCCAAAATTAATATAGAATCAGAAAAGACCCCATATAGCTAAGACAATCTTTTGCTCAAAGAGCGATGCTAAGGGGAATCACCATACCAAATCTCAAATTATATTACAAAGCCTCCGTTATAAAAACAGCATGGTGTTGGTACAAAAACAGACACACAGATCAATAGAACATAATAGAAGACTCAACCACGAATGCATGTATCGGTCCCTTTATATTTGACAAAGGTTTCAAGAGCACAAAAAGGCGGAAAGGCAACATTGTCAGCAAATGGTGCTGGCAAAACTGGATCTCCATCTGTAGAAGAATGAAATTGGACTGTTATCCTTCACCCTGCCCAAAAGTCAACTCCAATGTATAAAGGACCTCAATATAAAACCTGAAACTCTGAAACTACTAGAAAAAATAAAGGCACTACTTTGTAAGATTTAGGTTTAGGAAAGGACTGTCTAAATTGGATATCAGTTAATCAGGCATTAAGATCAATGAGCAAGGGGGACTACATGTGTGGCACTGTAAACTTAGCTAAGGTCAATCACAGATCTTAAAGAAAACTGTAAGTCTATCACATCTGTAGACAACTATATTTTCTTAATTTATGCTAATAACACATTATATTTATGGACAAGTATTCTCATTAGCATTTATCAAAGACGCTTCTTTTCCAGCAGAGGGAGACTATTACAGAAGTCCACAAATGGTCATACACAGATTATGTGTCTTATTATGCCCAGCCTATGTGACACATCTACAATGGAACCTCTATACCTAAGACTCATGGAACACAGTGGCACACGGGGTATAGAATAGAAATCCATCTCTCTCAAATCTTCTTAGATCGTTTTCTGCAAAGGAAGATGATGAATTCAACAGGCCACAAATAGCCAAAGTGTAGAGAATAAGAGATCCACATTTATAATCCTGTCCAGAACTCAAATTTTAAATGTATCAAAGACCCCAATGTGAAACATAAAATGATGAAACTCTTGATACATAAGCAGAATCCTACAAGATATA
Organism: Eospalax fontanierii; assembly: GCA_035773235.1. Lineage (NCBI taxonomy): Eukaryota > Metazoa > Chordata > Mammalia > Rodentia > Spalacidae > Eospalax > Eospalax fontanierii. Next base: position 1,072,305 of record JAJHUQ010000048.1, on the reverse strand, counting down.
TGTAAAGGCAATGTCTTTTTAAATCAGACATCGGTTATTCAGAAATAAGGTCAGCATTGACAGAGGGCCTCATTAAAATAAAAAACTTTTGTATAGCAATGGAATCAACTGGTAGAATTAAGAAGACTACAGCGTAGGAAAAAATCTTTTTCAGCTATTCATCTGACAAAACATTAATATACAGAATATACAAAGAACAAAGAAACAAAAGAAATCAAGAAAACAAATGACCCAGTTTAAATATTGGCTATGTATCTGAACACAGAGCTTTCAAAGGAAGAAATAATAATGGCTAAGAAATGCTTTAAAATATGGTCACTCTCCTTATTAATTATGGAAATGCAAATTAAAACTACTTTAAGATCTTACCATACCCCAGTGAGAATGGCTAAGATTAAGAACAACAAATGCTGGTGAGGATATGGAGAAAGGGCAAACCTTATTCACTGCTGGAGGGGTTGCAAACTTGTTTACCATTGTGGCTGGAGTGTAACTTTGACAACTGAAATTATCCTACCATATGGTCCACTCTTTGGCATATACCCAAGGGACTCAGCCATGTTTGCTGCTGCTCTTTTCACAGTAGTTGTGAAATGGAAATAGTCTTCATCTCCTTTGAGACATGAAAAGATAATGAAAATATGGTACATTCCACAATGGAATTCGCACAAAAAAAAAAACCAAAATGGTGAAATTTGTAGATTAATGCACGTTACTAGAAATTGTTTTACTAAGTGAATAAGAGATTTTGAAAGACAAGTATACATGTTTTCTGTCATTTGTGGATTTTTACTCACATGTGCATATATCTCCTGATATAACCATAGGAGCCAGAAAACTGGAAAAGTACTGTGTGGATAAAGGCAAAGAGGAGCCCAAGAGGTGATTGTAGAAAATAGGTGTTATTGAAGTGAAATGAGGAAAATAGGGTACTTTTAATTGGGGAAGGAATAGGGACAGTTACACAGCAGAAAGCTGAGGGGTGATTAATAATGCCTAAATGGTGTGAAAAACCAGAGGAAATGATTAGTTTAAGAGCCTACTCAAATATACACAATATATATAAGATAATATAGATGTAATGTATATATATCTGTAGGCTTTTTAGCTAATAGAATATTTATATACATATATATGTCTATAAACTGTATTGTTGCAGTCTTAAAAAACAGTACCTGACTAGCTGTGATTAGAGGGATATTATGTCTCAAGAATGAAAAAAAGACCAATTGGAAGAGAAATAAAATCAAGGCTAAATTAATGATAGAAAGAAAACATACTGAGGATCAATGAAACAAACTCTTGTTTCTTTGAAAAGATTAACAACATTAACAGATCTTTAGTTAAATTAACTTAAAAAGAGAGAGAAGATTCAAATTTATAATCTCAGAGATGTAAAGAACCATTATAACAGGCCCAGAGAAAATTCAAAAAATCATATGGGCATACTTAAAAAATCTATATTATCCTAAATTAGAAAATCAAAAATAAGTGAATAAAATTCTAGCTATGTATTGATTGCCAAAATTAAATAAAAATGACATAAAAAAATTTAACAGACATTTAATGGCCAATGAGATAGGTATAGTAATTAAAACTTTCCCAATTCAAAAGAGCCCAGGTCCAAAAGGATACAGCACAGAAGTCTACAAAGCCTTCCAAAAAGAAATAATACCAATACTCCAATTCGACAAAATAAAAAAGGAAGGACTACTTCTAGATTCTTTCTTTAAAACTAATATTACTCTAATACTAAAACCAGACAAAAACCTAATAAAAATAAATTTCTAGGTCAATTTTTATAATAGGCATAGATAAAATTTTGCAATAAAATACTCCCAAGCAGAATGCAAGAACGCATCAAAAAGTTATCCATAATAATCAAATTTGCTTCATGTCATCTGGTTCAATATAGGTAAATCAATAAATGTAACCAACCACATAAATGGTCTCAAGATGTTACACCAGAATCATCCCGTTAGATATAGAAAACACCTTCAACAAAATCCAATGTCTATTCATGATAAAATTCATGGGTAATCTAGGGACATAGGGAATATATCTCAACATTTAAACAGCAATATACAACAAGCCCATAGTCAACATCATACTAAATAGAGAAAAACTCAAACCATTGCCACTAAAATGAGGAACAGGACAAGATGTCCACTTCCTCCATTTTTGTTTAATATAGTTCTTGAAATCTTAGGTAGACCAATAAGCCAGAAAAAGAAGATAAAATAGATACAAATTGAAAAGAAAATATCCTTATTTGCAAATGAAACAATTCTGTACATAGAAGACCCTAAAGAATCAACCAAAGAACTCATAGAGCTGATAAATATATTCCACAAAGTGTCAAGATATAAAAATTATGCATTATGACGACCATATCAGTAGTACAGAATATACAATAGAATATTATTTAATTGCTAAAAACTATATTATAATATTTTAATATAAATGGGAGGAACTTGCAACAATCATCTTGAGTCAGATAATTAAAATCCAGAAGGTCAAACATTCCATGTTTTCACTCATAGCTTGATGCTAGCTTTGAAATCTTAAATATGTATGTTTCAATTTGAAAATCCAGAGCAGTGAGGAAACTAATAAATGAAGATGGGGGTGGAGGGCTTCATGGAAAGGAAAATAGAATACAATCATATAAAGGATGAATAAAGAGTAAGGAGGGTTAAATGGGTTGGGGAAATGGAGGGCACAATAGAGGAAGTTATAATGGGGAGGGATAACTAATATTGAGACCTTTAGAAAAAAATCATATGGAAATCTGCCAATATAGAAACTTCTTGAATGTACACATTATAAAAGACTTACATTATAAGAAAAGGAGATTGCCTCTACTTGACACCATAGGATTGACAAAGAAAAATCCCAAGGCCAGGAGTGGTCTAACTCTTTTGAAATTTTAACCAAGGATTTCATATACTATCAAACAGTACTGGTCATTGCCCCTATTTCTTTGTTATACTCCAAAACAGTAGTAAGATCTTATTTCTAAAGACACAAATATATATCATAGAGCAAACAAGGAAAAGATAGAGCTGGTGATAAGAGTTTCATGTCCATTGGCTAGCTTTCTTTGTGCTGAAAGGTGCTATGCATGCAACCTGAAGAAAAATCAGTAATCATGTTTACCCAACTATGAATGCTGCAAACTACAACTGGTTTGCCAAGAGATACTCTCCAGTACAATAGAGGCATGAATATTATGAGAGTAACCAATCACTTCGTAAGAGTATTAAGTTAAGATGGAACCCATTCATTACATTGATATCAGTCCTGGGAACCTTTGGTTAAATAGGTCATAGGCCATAAAGTAGAGCCAAAGACTATTATACTACACATATATATAGTATTTGGCCAAGTCCTAATAACTTCTTGTAACACTCATAGATAAATGTAACTCTCAACTCCCACCATTCTTTTCTTCTTTATGAAGCAAATGGTTATTAACACAAAAGCCACAACTGTTCAATGTACAAAGAACAAGCAACTACAGAGTGCTTATACCTGAGTAGGTGACCTACGTCAAGCTTCTGCCTCCCAAAGCTCAGACATCATTGAGGAAAGTAGCAAGGATATTTTAAGAGCAAAAAGAGGTGGATCAACATAAGGAAACAGAATTTTCCAAATACCCGGGAAATGACTCTTATGAACTCACATCCAGTGACAGTATCCATAAGTTCCATCAAAGCTCAAGTCACAGAGCCTATCTCAGAAACTATTAGCAACCAATTGTTGCTGGGAAGAAGAAAATCAATTTCATTTATAGGTACAATTCCGGTTTTGAAGAGGCTCCAACAGATAAACCCACACTTAAGGGCATTTGGGGACACAAATCTGACACTATAGCCCTTTAAATAATACATGAAATTGGAATGTGGTTGGTAAGGGGGATGAAGATAAGTAAAGGAACCTAAATAGATAAAAAATATGAAAATCTCAAATGTGATTAATTATAATAATAATAAAAAGATAATTTATTTTGTTAAGAAGGCATGATTTTTAAAAGAGTCAAATATTCTCTACTCTGGCATCATGGTAACTAGTAATGTTGCTTTTGTCAATTCTAGGGACATCCTTGGTTGGCATTAACTTTGTGGAAATCAAAGCTAAGATTTCACTATTTAAAAAGAAAGAGATTTCTAAGCAGATAATTGCATGGCCCAAAATATACATAGTAGTAGAAAAAACTTGGACTCTCTCAGGGCTGTGAAATATATAAAGAAGATTTCTTATGAAATTCTGGTTAGATAATTAAAATAACATGATCCTTAATTTCTGTTTTATAAATATGGAGACAATATTTCCTCATTGGTTAGAAAGTTTATTTCACATCCACATATCCATTTGTACTATACATATATATGTACTTGTGCAATAGAGCTATATGAAACTATATGTGTATATACAGGGGTGAAATGCTATTTACACATACATACATACATACATACATACATACATATATAGACAATATATGCATTAAACTTCATATTACATCTGTCTCTGGTACTTACCTTTACTTATTCCATACAAATGAACATTTTAGTAGCTTCATTCACAGCTGAAATTGAGCAGTAGATGGAGACTATGATGGAGACCCACAAGTGGACAGAATGCAGAGAATGCATGATCAAATGGAGTCTTGCCCAGTTAGGACATTTACAACACACCCCGTAAAACATACAAGGGAGCAGAAATATTGTAACAGTCAAAGAACCCGGACACACGCCGTGAGGTACTGCCTTCTAGACATGACAGGGAATCTGTTTCTTTGACATTTCAGTAACATATTTGCCTAAACAAGGCCTCCATAATGGCCACACCAGCTTGCATGTTAAGCTAGATGGAGGAAATCTCACAAGGCTTCATCCCTAGATGAAAATTTACAGACAATCAAAGGCTGTTAAGAGAGAGTAAAATTAATTTCTCTAGGGATAAAAATTTCCTAAAAAATTACCCAATCTCAACAGCTCAACACTAAACACATGTACATATGAGTAACAATAATGGACTCAGAAGGTAAGTGATATATAATAATTAAACAAAAACTCCTGAATTCAATAGAGAAGTAGGGGACAAACATGAGAGAGAGAGCTAAAGTGAATATAGTTTTCAGTATAAAATTCTCAAAAATTTTAATTTAAAAAAGCTCAACAGAAATGGATATCCCTAATTACCAATAATATACAAGTATACTCTGCTCCATTCCTAATTCTGATATTCATTCTAGGCTTCAAGTATCTTCACTTGAACTACTCAGAGGGCACCATAACAACAAAGCCTTTAAAGATTGATGTATACAAATAAGGTATTAAATCATTCCTGAATGATGAAAATATCTTAGAGGAAATTCTACTGTACTCATAGTTCATGAATGAACCTGGACCCTCTGAAAATACTGATTTTGCTCCAACATCTCATTACCTTGACCTGCAAAACAACTACATAAATAAGAAGCAGTGTTTTGGTAATAAACTATTTGAGTTGTAGCTAACAAAAAAGGAAGGTGTTAATGATTGCAGAATACCCTTGAATTTATTCTGGACTGACATATATTAGTGACATCATTATCTTCAAGATGTCATACAAGACAAATTATAAATCATGAAGACTATCAAGGAAACACAGCTTATTGGCAGTATCAATCTCAAAAATCATTCCTCATAGTTGTCATTAATGAACATGTCATCACTAAAGGCTTTACCTCAATGTCCAAGAATGTCATTTATCATGTCTCAGACATATATTAGAATGAAGTGGAACAGAAACCTGCAGTATGAAAGTCAGTGGTTTTCAACAAGTGAAAAAGATAGTTGCAATCTCAAATCCAAATCCTCAAGCATTCACATTCATCAATAGTAGGGTCTTCCATGTTTGTGACATCACTCACCTTACCTGTAGTTCTTGATCTTCATTGTCATATATAAGAACAGGGAACAATTAATTAAACATAGCTAAACATTCCTTTTTGTCTTAACAGGCTCAAAATTGTCCCACCATTTTAAGTTAATGAAATTGGCTCTTCCATAAGCTAGTAGCACCATGATCTGGGCCAGGCTCCTATACAGTAGGGAATCTTCCAAAAGTAAATTGCAGCCTGATTTTAGAGAAAGTCTGCTTACATCATGTCTTTAAGTACATAACTAATCCTTGCATACCAAGTTTTCATTATTCTAATTATGTCCTTCTCCTTTGCTCTTTGAACTCTAGGTGCATGTCTCTGAAAATTTTGGGCTTCCCAAACACCTGAGATATTTCTCCAAGAAATGTAAAATTTGGGAATTTCCACGAACCCCCATTGATATTGGCCAGCTGAAGATATATTTAGTAGACAGAATGAGGAAGCTGGGAACAGCCTAACAAGAGAAGACCCCTGATCTTCAGGGAAAAGGAAACATATCAAAGACAGAAATTAGTCATCCAAGAACAAGACTCTGTTGTTTATTTCAATTGTGGGAGCAATTTATTAGATATACTTGAGGAAAAATCAGAGTCTCTGGTTATGATAGGTATACACATAGTATACACATCCAATGCAAAATGAGTATCCCAGGGAAAGACTGATGTTCAACATTAACTGACATCTTATAAATTAAACTAAGAAAAAATAAATATGCACTGATAGAGGTGGATAATGAAAATGTAGTGCATTAATATAACATAGTAGTATTCAGTTGTTAATAAAGACAAAAATTCTAGAGATAATCATTCTGAGCAAGGTAACTCAGATCCAGAAAGACAAATACCTGTGTTTTCTGTCATATTGTGGACATTAGTTTTGAATCCTTAAATATATTTTTAAATTGGAGTAACCATAGAGGTCAGGAAATTAATAAGAGTTTATAGGTTTGGAAGCTCTCAAGGGATGGGAAGTATAATGCAGGTACTGTAAAGGAGGAATAGGTATAATGGGGCTATAAAGATTAAATGGGTTAGGCAAGGGAAGGACAAAGTTGGGAAGTGAGTATCGGAAGGTATAACTAAATCTAAAACCCTTTGGGAAAAAAATCATGTGGAACTACAGTAGTTTAGAAGTTTCATAAAATATATATGCATATATCTTAAAAAGAGGCTAAATGGAGTTATCCAATAACACAAGACAATGTCCCTACTATGCACTACAATTAAACAAATAGAAAGTCCAGTGCCAGGACTAGGGTTCCCTTTCTTGGAGTTATAGGTGAGTAGGGTACCATAGACACTTCCAAACATTACAGGCTATTGCCATTGCTCTTGGGTACTCTCCAGAACATGACAGTAATACCCTATTCCTGTAGATAACTCACACAGATCAGAAAAGATAAACTTTACTGACTTGAAAGTTTCATCACGAATAACTGGTTTTCATTGTTACCAAAGAGCAATGTAACCAACAGTCTTAGTCAATTGTGAATGCTGCCAACTACAATAACTGACCTGACAAGGTATGCCCACTTATACAATAGTGGCACAAGGTGGATAATGAAAATATAGTACATTTACATAAGGTAGCATTATTCAGTTGTTAATAAAATCAAAAACTCTGAAAAAAATCATTCTGAGTATGGTAACTGAGATGCAGTAAGAAAAATGCCACTACCGTACAAGACCTGTGGCTACGCAGGTCAAAGTTTCTAGGAGATCTTACTCCTCTTTTTCTGATAAATTGACACAGTTTTAAAACAACTCCTAAAGAGTTAGAAATTTATTCATTCATCTGTCACAGTACTCATCAAAGAAGCTTCTTATTCAGTGAATGGCCATTAAAATAAGATCCCACAGTAGATCAACATGCAACAAATAAGAGGCTGTGTAATGCCTAGCTCTAAATGGGACACCTATATTGTAATCCTCCCAAAATACATAGATCATTTCAGAAAAGGTGGTAGAAAGATTGTAAAAACCAGAGCCAATAGATGACTACAATGAACCAGTAGGTTTTGCCCACAATTGAACAGCTGCATATGTGAACTCACAAAGATAGGCAAATGTATGCAATGTTAACCCAGGAAATACTCCACCAGAAAGGGGGTATACAAACACAGTCCTATGGTAGTTGAGGAACTTTCATGAATTTATAGCTGACTTCTGAAGGGAGAGTTTAGTTTACTTTATGGATGTTGCCCCTCAGAGGTTACTCATGATCCATTACATAGTCCTAGACTCATACATTGTGCCAGTATTACAGATGAGGTAAAGAAAAAGAACACCTGTGACTGGATAGATGGTTCAGCAGTTATGAGCACTGGCCTGGCTTTTCTTGCAGAGGAACTGGTTTCCAGCACACACATGGCAGACATTTGTAACTTCAATTCTAGGGAATCTGACTTCTGGCTCTCATTGAGCATTGAACACAGGTGCCACTTACATGTATGCAGCTAAAACATTCATACACATAAAATAAAAATAAGCTTAAGAATCTAAAAAGACCTCATAAAATTGTGAGAGAATAGAGATTTGTGTAATAATGAAGGAGTTCTAGGAGAGGGAATGTGCAATGGACTTGATCAAAATATTTTATATGCATTTATGAAATTCTGAAACACTAAAAAGGGTCTAGGAAAAAAAATAAACTACCAATTATTACTAAGTGGGCATAGAGTAAAACTTCCTTTTAAAAAATTTGGAGGACCTGAGTCAGAGAAGCCTCATTTTTCAAAGAAGGATTATTAATGAACATACAGTGTTAATGAAGTGTTCGACATGCTAAGAATAAGTGTTTTTTGACCACTCAACCCTAAATCTATCTAAGTTATCTGAGGACAATGCAATATCACAAAAGAACGAGTACAAAAATAAAGAGTTGAGGATGGAGAGGAGGACGACAAGGTACCATCTTCTATATATGGCATAACCTTTACAACCATGAATACACTGCAGATGTTGTGACCTGCATATAGAATCAATCCACAAAAAAATACCTCAGGTTAGATACAGAGCAGTTGGAACAAAGGAATTCAGTTAAAGTGGGAGAACATGGGAGTAAATATCATTAAAATATACTCTACATATAAATATAATTTTTTAAAAATTGTGCCAAAAAGGTTGGTTAAATTATCTGTCAGATAATAAACCTCTAGCAACATTTTCTCTGATTATGGCTGGTCAACTTGTGCATCTATTCAACTGTAACATTGTGATTTTTTTGTGAATTCATCTAAGAATTTCATAAACTTAGCTGATATGTGTATGTCTATGAAACATTTTTAATTAATTTTTATAAGTGGAGTTACAAAAATGCCCAGTTTTATTTATTTTTATATTGCTTTCATTTGGATAAGTAATCTCTGCAACATTATTAGAGAAAAGACTATTCATTCCCTAATGAATTGCATAGAAATATATTTAAAGTACTAATTGACACATGAGATTTTAAATTTTCCATGTTTTTAGTTTATATGTCTTATTTCAGTAATCAAAATATGTTTCTTTAAGTATTGAATCAGTCTTTATAATTTTTATCAGTTCCTTTTTAAATTGAATTTTTGGGTATTTTATACATAACTTCTTATTCATCTTTATACCCTCTTTCCCATTGTCACATTCTCCTAGCTCTTCCAGTGAATTTCATGCATTCTTCCATTTATGTTAAGGCATATCAAGTCAACTTACTCTGACACCCCTCAGTGCATATTCATTCACCAGGGTTCAGTCAGTCTATCTAGAGTCACTCCTTTAAAGATCAGCTCTCCCTCACTCAACAGAAATCAGTAGTCCAATGGTTCTTCTGATAAGTTCAGGACCTGATCAGGCCTATATCCTCCTTCTGGAATTTTGTCTGCTTGAGTTTGGATGAGTCTTGTACATGTTATCACCATTGGTATAGGTTCATATGAGCAAGGTCCCAGGAGCCTGTCATTATTTCCATATGATACTGTGCCTCCTCTTCTCTTACCGTCTTTCCACCCCCTCTTCTAGAATGGTTGCTGAGTCTTGGATGGGTGAAGACTAATATTAGAAACCTATCCAAGGACCTACACTAAGCACACTCTTATTTTCTACTTTTTGGCCATTTGTGACTGTTGTATTCATTGCCTTTTGTTGCATGAGGGAATTATATTGGTGAAAGTTAAGAGATTGTGCTGGATAGTTTTGCCTGTCAACTTGACACACCAGGGTTAGGTGACCTTCTATTAAGGAATTTGCTCCATTGAACTGGACTGTAGCCATGTCTGTGATCGCATTCTCTTGAGGGCTAAGTGGTACTACCCCTGGACAGGTGATCCTGTATGCATAAGAAAGCAGGTTGACCATGCAGGAGAGGAGCAAGCCAGTAAGCGTCATTCCTCCATTGCCTGGGTTTCAGCTAATAACTCCAGGTTCCTGCCATGAGGTCCTGCCTTTGGCTCCAGAGTGATAAACCTGGGTGATGTAAGCTAAATAAACAATTTCTTCCCTAACTTGGTATTGGTCAGAATACTTTGTCAGAGTGACTAAAGGTTAACTAGTACAGTGATGCATTTGTATTTTCTCTACACCCTGTTCCACTATGCACCATGAGCCTTCAGTAAGGAGGTTCTGTTGTACATGTGTCAGTTAGAATTTGGTATTTCACAGACACTTAATCTTTGTATGTGATCGTTGTGGAACTCTGTGACAGGCTCAATTTGTTGCAAAATATGCTTCTTTGATGAATCCTGACTAGCATACTTATCTGTAAATATAAGAATACATATTTAGCACATGGTAATAAATTACATTTGTCTAGGAATGTAACAGCCTTGGCATTTTCTCTAAGATGTATGACCTGTCCAGTTATGTGTACTTGGCTATGTTTATGCCAAGTAAACCAAGTATGTTTATGGTACCACATGAATTCCCTCCCATAGAGAGGGATTTAAGTCCTATTGGTAGCATTGATTGCTCCTAGGATAAATCATATGTGCAGGTAAATTAATGGAACAAGAAAAATTTATAGTAAGTAAAAGTACGACAGACTCTGAAAAATAAATAATATATATTCTCCCTCATATATATCATGAGATTACTAAGTTTTCTCAGTCAATTGTTCCCTTGATCAGAATGTAGTGATATTCTTAATGTCTTCTGATTAATTTTATCTTGAGATCTATTTTGTCAGATATTAAAATAGCAACTCCTCTTTGTTTCTTATTTTAGATTGACAGGTATGGTCAGTACAGGGAATATGTTGGTCCAGGTTCTTCTGCCTGTGTAGTTTATATTTAAAAGTCAGCTGTAATTCTGTAATATTGTTTTTCTCTTGCAGCTTTCAGCTCTCTTTGTTCTGTACATTTAATGTTTTTACTATGAATTGTCTTGGAAGTTTCTGTTCTGGTCCTGTGTAATTAGTGTTCTTTGTGCTTTTTCTATCCATATGGGTATGCTGATCTTTAATTAATGGATCTTTTTTCTTTAAGTCTGTTGAAAATGTGCTCAGTGCTATTTACCAAATATTCTTTTCTTTTTCAATGCCAGTGATGTGTTGATTTTGTCTTTTCCATAGTGTCCTATATTTCCTGCATAGTGCATTCCTGGGTTTTTCCATATTCTTTGCTTAAGCAGTTCAGTTCTTCAACTTTGTCTATTTTTTAATCTGTTTTTATTTTATATGCATGACTGTTATGTATGTGTGTGAGTAAGTGTATGGGTATCATGCAGAGTATATGGAGGACAGAAAAGGGTGTAAGATCCCCTGGAACTGGAATTATTGATGTTTCTTACCCATTATGTGGATGCCAGGATTTGAACCTGAGTCTTCTGCAGGAACAGACAGTGCTCAACTGCTTAACCCACTCTACAGCCCTGTTCTTTAACTTTATTGTCTAGTCTTGATATTCTGTTTTGTATCTCATTCATTCTGCTTTTGAAATTCTCCTGGCATTTCAGATTGTCTTATTGAATTTTTTAATCTCATCATTTCTGTTTAAATTTTCTTCAACATTTTAATCTCTTTTGTCAAGTTCTGAATTTTTCTGTCATTTCATTCAGCCCCATATTAGTATTTTCTTAAGCTTCATTTAGGGGCTTATTCCTATCCTCTCTAAGTTCTTTAATTTTTTCTTTGTATGTTCTTAAAAGTCATCAAATTCTTTCATCATTTTTATTATTGTTCTTTTAAATTCTGCTTTCTGGGGTTTCTATGGGTGGTTTTTATTGTCAACTATTTCTGTGAGTTTGGTAGAAACATATTATTTTGATTTTTCATATTATACTTTGCTTTCAGGTAGGTATGAATAATTGGTTTGTGCTCTAAGTGCTCGTTTTTTATTTTTATTGGTGGAAGAGAATGGTTCCAAGTTGATTAATGAAGAACTCTTCTGTAGGTTGAAGAGGCGTAATTTAACACTATGGGGATACCCTGACAGGATTGGCAAGCCAGTCAAGATCTCTCTGTTAGGAAATGAGGAAGGGGTCTTGGATCAAGGCAGGTATGGGATTATTTGTGGGGAAGGTCTAACTAGCTTGGCAGAGTACATATGGGCCTTAGAACAGGAGAATGCAGTTTGTCTGGGTGCAGGAGATGAAGATGCAGTTGGTGGAGTTTTCCTTACTTAGGAGGTCTCAGGCAGGATGTTCAGGGGGTTTCCTAGACATAAGACGGTAATGGGGACATCGTGGTGACTGTCTTACTAGCTAATTCGAGTAGTGGTGGGACCTGGAGAAGGAGACTGTTGCAAGTCTAGGTGTGGGTGGGATCAAGGTGCAGTGGGCAGGGTCTCAGATGGGAAGACCAAGATGGGGCCTAAGTCCAAGTCTAGGATAAGCAATCTGTGGAGAGACAGAATGTATCTAGTCGGGTTGCAGTCAAGGATGGGTTGGAAGAGCATGGGGAGGATCTAACTAGATAGAGTATATGTGGCCCTGAAGCACCAGAATTTATTTCTTCTGGGTACAGGAAGATCAAGAAGCAGTGGGCAGAGTTCCACTCAATAGGAGGAACTTGTGTGTGGTATTGTAAACATAGACAAATACACATGGCTGAAGAGGTCATAGATATTAAAGCAATCTCCAGGGCTGTCACTGACATAGACTAATGTAACTTCTTACTAAATGCAAAATATGTATCCATATATTCACAGTCAAGTATCCAGTCACCAATTATCAAAGAAGTCTCTTTTGCACCAGATGGAGATTACGCTAGCATACCACAACTGATCAAAAGGAGACATTGTAAATTGCATGAGCCTAAGCAACACATCTATAATGTAGCCCCTACACTCAAGGCTCATACAACATAGAATAAGAGGTAAACAGGACACTAATGAATGTTTCAGCTTACATTAATGAAGATCTCTCATGTAACAGAGGGCCAAGAACACAAAAAGGTTACTAATGGCCAAAGAATGGAATTAGTAATCTGCAGGGTCCTTGGACAGGCTCCAATATTGTTTCTACTGACTCAGTGGTCAGGGACCATTGTGGATTGCAGGATTTTTATTTTAGAGAATGGGTGAAGGATAGCAAAATTTTCTATCTGGAGACAGTATGGGCTTTTGGAAAGAGTTTGTCTCTTACAGACAGGATTAGCATGAAATTAGGTTGATCAATTTAACATATTTTCCCAGTCTCAAAGAACACTTTATTTATTGCAGATATCCTGAGACCTATGTGGCTGGAGGAAGAAAGGTTGGTATTAGAAAGAGAGAGTGACTTGAGAGATATCTCAGTGTTAAAAGTACTTGTTGCTCTTAAGCGGATTGAGGTTCCACATGTTGACTAACTCCAGTTCCAGAGATCCACATTCTCTTCTGTCCTCCAGAAACATTGAATGCATGTCGGGCACCTGCATACGGGCAGGCAAAACACAATTTCTCTTGTCCACCCTCATTCAAAGAAAAAAGATGAAACTCAAATACCCTTAAAAAATCCACTCACATACAATGTCCAAAAGACCTATAGACAGAAAATCAGAAAATGATAAATCAGGAATTAAAAGAAAAAAAAAATTGGTCACTGAATTGGATAGGTTTTCTTTTATCATGATGAAAAATGTATGAAATTACCTGTTTTTAATGGTAAAACTGCTTTGCTAAGAAGTTGCTTTAAAATCTTAATCATTAAGAGTACATAAATTATATCCCATTTTAATATATTCTCTAATTTTTATTAATATATTTTCTAATTTATTAATTAAATTATTAATTAATTAGCTGATAAATTAAATTATTAATTAGATAATCTATTAATATTCTCTAATTTTTATTAATAATGAGTATACTTGTTATTTAGAAGTGGTTTTACTCTACATTAAAAGCATATTTGGCAAGCTCTATGCAACAAATAAAAATTTATTATTAAATAAGGAGTTCGGCTACCTGCTAGGCTTGGACCTAGGTCAGCTCCAATTCCTCTGATCAGATCTTAGGACTAGATTCCTAATGGAGCCTAGATAAATCCCTAGTATAGATTGCTAAGTACCTCCTCCGGGCCCTTCTTCCCTGGCCCCTAAACTGCTCTACATACCTACCCACCTAGGACTCTGGTAATTCACATCCTGCCCACCACATCTCTATTCAGTTTCTCTTGTCTATTCCCACACTCTACCGTACCAGCCTTGGACCCAGGCTGGCTCCAATTCCTCTGCCTCAGATGCCTAACCCAAAATAAGTAAATTCCTGAGCATACAGTCCACTGACTCCAGATTTGCCTGACAGAACAAGCCTCCTTTTAACCTGACCAGCCTACTATGTAATACCTACTATCTTGCACCACTAACTACCTGGACAGTCTAATAAACTGAAAGAACTGAAAGTAAATACCAATGTACTTTTCATGCCTGAACAAAAAGCAACCAAGCTATATAAACAATATAAACAGGACCAAAATTCAATTAAACAGAAACTGTTTATGTTCTCACTGGACACATAACCAAGAAAGAATATCCACATGTCCAAACAGCAGGACAAAAACACAAATGATAAGAGAAACCAATACAATATGTCCCCAGCAAAACCCAATAGTCCTAAAGAACTGCACTACAGTGAAAATCACCACAGGGAACCCAGGATGCAGAATTTAAAAGAACAATCATAGCATGATCAAAGAACTTAAAGGAAACACATACAACCTAAAGAACTTCAAGACTATAGACATAAATTTGAAATGAAAAGTTCAAGAAATACATAGCCCAAAGATATAATGAAAACAATTCTGACTAGAAAAGTGAATTCACAAAAGAGACAAAAATATTGAAGAAAACACAAATGGAAATGAACATGGATGGAATTGAAAAACTTAATAAATACATTCAAAACAACAGGAGAAAGCCTCACAAACAGAATAAATAAAACAGAAAATAGAAGATCAAGACTGAATGACAAAGTTCAAGAACTGGACTGCTTAAGTGAAGACCATGTGACCAGAAAGTTATCAAACAAAGAAATAATAATGGCTAAGAAACAACACAAAAAATGCTCAGTGTCCTTTCTAATTAGAAAAATGCTGACAAAAACTACCTTAAAATTTCATCTTACCCCAGTCAGACTGCCTAGGACCAAGAAAATGAAAGGCACCAAATGATGGCAAGGACATAGAGA
Source organism: Eospalax fontanierii (assembly GCA_035773235.1). Taxonomy (NCBI): domain Eukaryota; kingdom Metazoa; phylum Chordata; class Mammalia; order Rodentia; family Spalacidae; genus Eospalax; species Eospalax fontanierii. The sequence continues at coordinate 1,056,802 of JAJHUQ010000048.1, read as the reverse complement.
AAGGGGAATGCTCATTCAATGCTGATAAGAATGTAGTCTTGTATGACTATGAAAAGCAATGTGGAGAACTCTTTGAAACTAAAGATGAATCTACTGTATGATGCAGGTATACCAATCCTTGTCATATTTCCAAAGGACTTGTCTTACTGTATAAATACCTATTCATCCATGTTTGTTGCTACTCTCTTCAGAATAGCTAGAAATGGAAACACCTTCTATGTCTTTCAACTGACAAATGGATAAGGAAAATATGGCAAAGTTGCACAATAGAATTCTTCTCAGTAAGAAAAGATGAAATTTGCAGGTAAATGGATGGAAGTAGAGAGTATTATACTAAGTAAAGTAACACAAACACAGAAAGGCAAGTGACATGTTATCGTTCATTTGTAGACTATGCACCATTCCCTTATATGGCAGGGTATATCCTGATACAACATCAGGAGCCAGGAAAATGGAAAGAACACAAGAAGGTAAAAAGCGAGAAAGAACCTGAAAGAAAGGGACAGTAAGAAACAAGTGTTGTGGGGGAGCTGTGTTTGACAGGAAGCTGTGTTTGCAGGGATCACAGAGGGAAAGAAGGAAGGAAGGAAGGAAGGAAGGAAGGAAGGAAGGAAGGGAGGGAGGGAGGGAGGGAGGGAGGGAGGGAGGGAGGGAGAGAGGGAGGGAAGCAAGAAATACAGAATAATGAGAGGCATGTGTTATAGGGGGTGGGGAGGAATAAGGGTGTTTTAAGACTAGGGATACAGGAGAGAAGCCAGAAGGCAGGAAGACAGTATAGAGATGAATAAATCTTTGGTGCCTAGGGAAGCCAAAAGAGAATGTGTTACCCCCAAAAGACACTGAGAAATATAAATACACTGTCCAAACATATGTATACCTAGAGAGGAACACACTACCAAACATGAGAGACTTTCCTTTAAAGGAGAGATTGATCCAGAAGACTCCCAAAATGACACATTATTGTCAGAGCTCTTGATTATTTCCCAGAACTGGAATTAAGACCCTATTGCTGAAAAGAGTACATTCTTTGAATACAGCACATGGAACAGTACAATAGGAACTGACCTGGAAGCCTGGTACCTGAAGTTTAGCTCTTACAGTGCTAGATGATAATATAATATACAAGCTACTAAGGAAGAAAAATCAGTCAATAGTCCAACCCACCCCTAAACGTCTAAGAAACATGATGAACAGCACAACAAACTACCTGTATTGGTGCAATACTGGCACTATTGTCTGGGGGTAACAAACAGCTATCTAATTCGACTTAAAACCCTTTCAATGGGAGTGAACATTATAATTATAATTATTATTATTATGGGTGGCATTATAATTATAGGCAAATAAGCATGACTGGAGGGTTCATAGATTCTAGAGAAAATCCTATCACTATCATGCTACTTTTGCTATATTATTAAATGTAAGCTAGGGGAAATATCCGATCACATTCACCTTTAGATGAAGAGAAACTGTCAATCAATCCACTAACACATTTGTGAATCTGTATTAGGGTATCCTAGTACCAGTACTTAAGGAAAAATATCCTTAAATCAAAGACTAGAAATGACAGCCCTCCCTATACCCAACAGCTTGTCCTCAGAGTTGATTCTAGCACCCCTACTATTATTAGGAGTAGTAAACAGCCTGTTTTGAGTTCAAAAACAGATTCTTTAAGTGTCTGGATTTGAACATTGTCCAAAGAACTTATGGACAGCAATATAAAACTCTAGGCTAGGCATAGTCCTCATTCCTCCAAAGCATTCAATTTAATGTGCTCCTCTGCTACATCTGCCCCACATCCTCCTGGTCCCACATTAACTACACACTTCTACATTTCCATAGCTCAAGATGCTATGCTCCACATTCTATTCTTTGTCAAAGCCTCAAAATGAATGTTTTTGTACTTCCACATGTTCTGAAATCCTGTACTTTTCTTTCCATTACATTAAACCAATCTTGTGAGTGCAAGAAATAATATCTGTGTCTCCTTGTCAAATTTGTGACATAGAATTTTCATATGTAATAATTTTATATTGCTAGGATCTATTAGAGTTTGAAAGTTCTATAGAAAAGTGAACTATGACAATTTCGATCAATTTAATCTCTGTATTCTCCTTAGTAAATGTCACTTTTTATCACAAAACAAACAAAAAAGAGCTTACTGTTGTTATAATAATACTTAGTAGTAAACCTTGATCTTGGGGTTGGGAAGATGGAGTAGTACTTAAGAGCGCAGACTGTTATAGCAGAATATCCACATTTGATTATGAGCATCCACATGGCTGCTAACAACTATCAGTTGTTAGCCAAAGGAAACATTCAACATACAGACACATTGGGAAGGGAATTTTAAAAGACAGTCAGTGAACCCCGAGACCATTTTGAGCATACTAATAAAAGACTTGGCTTTTTTCTTTAAAGTATTTTTTATTGACTTTAAGAATTTCATAGAGTGTATTTTGATCATAACCCCCAAATTTTTTCTAGATCTATTCAGAATACCTCATTAACTAGATAGCTTCCTGGTGTTTTTGTTTGCTTGGTTGGTTGGTTTTATATTTCTGTTTTGCCCTAAGAGCATGGGCAATATGTGTTATTCAAATACTACTGGATGTGGAACCTACCTATGTTTGCAGTTGGCTTACCAGGGGCCATATCCTTAAATAAAACTCCTTTTGAGAGCAGACCTTTTAAGACTACATTAGAGCACCTGACTCTGCCTTCAAAGTGATCTGTGCAAATTACATGCTGTTCATATCCCCCTACTATGGGATCATCTGCAATCCCTCCCACTTCTCTAGGACTAGGCTTCCTGGTGGCCTGGGTGCCCTCCTCTCATAATCTCTACTTGTACATACAGACATTTTGAGACTGTCTAGGAGTACATGACTCCACCTCTGGGGTGAGCTGAACAAAAACTATCATGCCCATACTCCTGTTTTGGGACTATCTGCAGAATCTCCCACAGCTCCAGGGCGTAGGTTAGTAGAGACTAGCACAACCATTCCCCATCTCTTCTCCTAGGACCTTCACACTATCCATCTGGAAGCTGCTGAAATGCTCTTAACTAGCAAGGTCTGCTTTGCCCTACTGGAGATCTCCTAAGTAGCCAGGTTGGAGCCATTTAGTGCTGTAATAAAAAATCAAAAGAGAGAAACAGAAGCTTAGGTCAAACTTAGCTTTTCATACTCAATCAAAAAACTACTAAGGTATATCAATAAATACAAATGAAATCAAACTTAACAAACGAAAACTTGCGTTTCATGCATGAATACATCACAAGCATCAAAAAAGTATCACATGACAAAACCATAAAGAAAAAAATGATAAAACAAAATAGTATGTCCCCACCAAACATGACTTGTCTTATAGGAAAGTCTTAAAATAAGAACCCCCTGGGATTTTTCCAGAACACGGTTTTAAAAGAACAACCATAAAAGTGATATAAAAATTCAATTAATTTAAAGAATACAGAAACAGCTCAAAAAACTAAAAGAGGATAGGGAAAAACATTTGACTGAATTCACAAAAAAGAAATATTGAAGAAAGACTAAAACAAGGAAAGAAGCTGAAACTCAATAAGCCAATTTGAATAGAATTCTCCTTAACCAATAGAATGAATGAAATGGAAAACAAAATATCTAGATTGGACAATAAAATTGAAGAACTGGACCACTCAAGATAATAATATAAAAAAAAAACTTTTAAAACCAGAAATGGAATATGCAGTAATTGTGGAACCCCATGGAAAGATCCATAATACTACACATCATAGGCATAGAGGAAAAAAAAGAATCCTAGGTAAGTGTTATTGACAAGATCTTCAACAGAATTCTAGAAGAAAATCCCCAAACTTAAGCAAGGACATACACACAGAAGTAAAATAAGCTTATCAATTAGATAAGCTTATCAATAAGAATATCAATTAGATAGGACTAGAAAAGAAACTCACCATAGCATATCATAGTAAAAACATTAAATTTTCAAAAAAGAAAATACTGAAAACTGCAAAAGAAAAACACATCACATATAAAGGAAAATTTATGGGAATTACAGGAAACATTTCAATGCAAATTATGAAAGCCAGAAGACTGTAGACCAAAGTATACCAAGTTTTACATGATCACAGAGGCCAACACAGAATACTTTACTCAATGACATAGGTAGACTGAAAGGATTCATGTCTCCAAACCATCCCTGAAGAAAATTCCTGAAGCAATACAAAGGACTGAAGAAAGGAATGACAATACCCAAGATGCAGCAAAAAGAAGCTAAATGAAGATATAACTGTGGAAACACAAAATTGGACAATAAATGCAGACAGAAATTAAATGATGGTAACTAACATAAAACTTTCAACAATTTTAGACATTATGAATGGATTCAATTCTCCTGTCAAAAGATACCAGTTAAGCTGTATGTATTAAAAAAGCAAACTCCATCTTTTACTTGTCTGTAAGAACTCATCTTACCTTCAAGAAGAGGCACTATCTTCGGGTGAAAGGATGGAAAAAAATACTCCAAGCAAATAGCACTATGAATCAAGCAGATGTTGCAATCCTAATGTCTAAACAAATAGATTTCAAATTAAAACTAATCAGAACAGAGAAAGAGGGTCACTTCAGAGAGAGGGAGGATTACACAAGGATCTATGAGTATAAAGGGGAAGAAGGAGCTCAAGAGAGATGAAACCATAAAAGACAGAAATTATCAAGGGAGAAAAGGGAAAAATGGGGATATTTTAAATGGAAGGATCGTGAAGGGTTAGAGTTAGACAGGGAGAGAGAGGAGAGAATAATGCCTAGGTGATATAAAAAAAAAATTCGGGAATTGTATTAGTCCAAAATCTACCAAAAAATTACACACAATATCTCTACATAAGTCCACATGTATACCTGAATGATACATAAAAAGAAACAGTACCAGACATGGCACTTTGAGTTGTTGGCCAGGGTGGTTGAAGAGACTCTCAAAATTACACAAGCTATTCCCACAGCCTTTGATTGCCTCCCAAAATTTGAAGGTAAACTCTAGTCTTCATTGAGGAAAGACTTGCAACTTGTTACTATTGGGTAGAATGAGGCAAAAGACTGAAGATAGGCTGACTAGACTCTAAGAAATGGTTCTCTGAAAACTTAAACAAGATATACCCTTAGCCCAATTAACTGAAATAAAGAAAGAACAAATCCAGATTAACGAAATCAGAGATGAAAGGGGGAAACATCACAACAGACACTAAAAAAATCCAGAATATTATAATATTTAAAAATATATACTCTGCAAAATTTGAAAAATCTAAAAAAATAGATGAATTGATAAGTTTATGGAAACCATCAAACTTAATCTAAGAAGTAATCAAAAGCTTAAACAGAGCCACAACAAACAAGAAAATTAAAACAAAACTTACTGCCTAGAGAAAACCCAGGCCATGCTGGTTGGATTCACAGCAGAATTCCATCAGACATTCAAAAAATATCTACAAGCAATATTACTTATATTATCTCAGACTCCATCTTTGAAGTCATTATTACTCTATTACCCAAACCAGATAAAGACATAACAAAAGAAAGAAAACTATAGGTCCATATCCTTAAAGAACATAGATGCACAAATTGCCAACAAAATATTCATTTACAACAAAATATTCATTTACAAAATTATTCTCTTGAGCTCCTTCTTCCCCTTTATACCTATAGATCCTTGTATAATCCTCCCTCTCTCTGAAGTGACCCTCTTTCTCTGTTCTGATTAGTTTTAATTTGAAATCTATTTGTTTAGACATTAGGATTGCAACATCTGCTTGATTCATAGTGCTATTTGCTTGGAATATTTTTTTCCATCCTTTCACCCTAAGATAGTGCCTGTTCTTGAAGGTAAGATGAGTTCTTACAGAAAAGTAAAAGATGGAGTTTGCTTTTTTAATACATACAGCTTAACTGGTATCTTGTGACAGGAGAATTGAATCCATTCATAATCCATTCATTATAAAATTATCTATCATCATCAAGTCAGCTCAGGGCAGAGATGCAGAGATGGTTGAATACAGGTAGCTCAGTAAATCTAATAAATCATATAAATGGACTTGAAGACAAAAATCACATGGTCATCTCAATAGATACATAAATGGCCTTTGACAAAATAAAATGTCTAAATTCCTAGAAAGAATTGGACTGAAGGAAACATACCTCTACATAATCAAAGATATATACAGCAAGGTAACAACGAACTTTCTTTTAAATGATGGAAAACTGCAAGCATAACTATTCAGGAACCAGTTAAGGCTGTCTACAATCTCCATCCCTTTGTAATACAGTACTTGAAACTCTAGAGTAATAAGACCAAAAGAAATTAAAGTGACACCTGAAAAAGAGGTCGTTATCCCTATTTGTAAATGATATATTTTACATAACAGATCTCATAAATTGCACTAGAAACCTCCTAGAAATTAACACTTTCAACAAAGTGGACAGTTGTAAAATCAAAGTATAAAAATCAGCAGCATTTTTATATAACAATAACAAGCAATCATAGAAAGAGTATATAAAAACATTCCATTCACAATAGTCTCAAAAAATATATATATAAATAAACTTGATCAAAGATATTAAAGATTTCTACAGTAGAAAATTTTAAATCTTTGAAGAGAGGGATTGAGGATATAGAAAGCTCAGGGCCTCCTGAGTTTCTGGACTGGAAGAATTAGTATGAAAATGACCAAACCATCAAAACAATCTATAGATTTAGTGCAATCCTAATAAAAAATCTATATGACATTCATTAATATATAACTTTTCATATCGTTCTTGTAATCTTTTCTTCACTTAGCATGTAAGTTTTACCTTCTTTATAAGAAATATTTATTCTACACTAATTAACTCCCTAAGTAATCATAGCCTTATATATATATATATATATATATATATATATATATATATATATATCTTTAAAACATTTAGAGTACTATTTTTCATGTGATGTATTTAAGAAGGATAAGAAATAATTTTCTCTTTGTGAAGAATGTTCCTCAGTTTTCATGCTATCAAAATAGATAATCATTGCTACTGTGTTTCTTTCACAGAAGAGAAAATTATGACTAAGCAAAGCTAAGGAAATTTTCGGTCTTTCTTGAACCAAAGATGAAGCTACTGTTAGCATTCATGTATATCTTTGTCCCAACACATGCTAATATTTTCTGCTTCAGTTCATAAAAGAATATAACATCTACTTAACAGCATGTACTTATATAGGATTTATAAACATTAAGTATTCGAATATATTCTCCATAATTTTAATTTTATAAGTATACATATTATTTTCATTGATTTGACAATGAGACAACTTATCAATTATGTTATACAATATTTTTGTAATTTATCAGATTTTACATCAAAATATGTTTTACCGAGGTTGAGAAATTTTAAAGAACATAATTTTAAAGACTAATTTACAATTTTCTTAGAGTTTATATTGTTTTGCACCTTAATTGAGAATTTTAATAACATATGTTCTGAAAAGAAAGAAACCATAATTCAGGTGCATGGATTAAAGAAAGCAGGAATAAATTAAAAGTCTGTAATGTAAGAAAAGCTTCACATAGAGGAAGTACTGTCTATGATATACCTTAAATAATGAAATATATCTTATTGTATTATATATTTGGTGGTATGTCTTTTTTATCTTTGAAATTTTAGTTAAAAACGTGATATTGTTGTTTTTCTTTTCAAATAGGTTTTTTTCTCTTTTAACGCCAGAGTATCATACAGAAGAGCTATAGGCTACAAAGAATTCATCTTCAAGGAAAGCAATAAGAATATCCATGTTTACTAAATTTTACTCCCAGAGGCGTTGATATAATCATTGGTTTAAAAAGTGTGTCTCAACATGTTTGCATCTACAAATTAACTAATTTACTGACTTAAATGCAGCCTAAGGAAGCAATTTTTACTTGTTAACATATTATCACCCATAATGAGAGCCTATATGAACTAATCACAATATCTACTGTCTTAAATATTATGTTTGCCAAAAACTCATGATGCAGGGCTTTTTACTCATATTCAACACATTTTTTTCCTTCAGAAATCTTATTGGTTATTCCCAGATATCATAATGATATAAATTAAGCTCATGCCTTCAAGAAATCTAAAGTATTCAGTATCCCTAAGTTTCAGACAGAAATTTAATCTGAATACTTTAAAGTTATGTGTATTTATTCCTAATATAGTACCAATAATTGTACTTGTTCTGTATTTCATGGTTTCACAATAAGAGATACGAATTTATTTCTCTATTTAACCTATTATTTTATGCTATAAAATTATTTATTCAGCTTGGCAACTAATTTAGAGTTTTATTACTTAAAATGTTTTTGCTTTACTTGTATGCATTAAAATATTTGTTTTATTTTTTTATTTCACTTTAGAACTACAAAGCGTTTTCTAGAACTAAATAAAATTGTTTTTAAATTATTAACTCAGCTTACAATTTTCTTCATTAGATTTATTACTCTAGAATTTTATAGTTGACTAAATAATAATATATTCTATATTAAGACAATCAAATATTTTCTCCATTTTATTCACTAATTTGAAAAACAACTGAGGATAAAAATATTGACATCTTACCCTTTATTTTAGTATTAATTGTGGCAATTTTCTGTTATTTAATGGGTTCAAGTTTAAGAGATATAAATTTACTCTATTTATACTTTATGATTTTTCTTGGTCTTTTTGTCAAGAGTAACAAATCCTACAAAAATAATGAAACAAAACATTTCTTCACTTTTCATCTAAAACTATGAGTATCATGTAGTAATGAATAAAAGAAAACCTTCTGAAATTCTAGAGCCTGTTTCTGATATTTTAATAATTTATATATTACATTTTACTTTATGATTATTTTTTATTGTATGTAGTGGAAAAGACATTTAGGATCTCATGAGACATTGTTTCACTAAATTTTTCAATTCCCAAGTAAAATGTAAAGAAACTATGAAACTGTGATATAATGTAAAATCAGCTACAATGAAAATGAAGTTTATTCACAAAAAGTGACTCAGTCATTTTACTAACAACAGACTAATCCTGTTATGTTTATGTGTTTATGGAATTTTAATTATGTCCATATTTGAGAAGATATAAGAAATGCAGATACTGACTTACATTTCAGAACCATCAAGAAATGGAAACCTGGATTTTGTTTGCCTGCCTCTTGGGAACAGCATTTGCTATGCCTGTGAGTAAAACGTCACTTTTAGACAGTTTCACAAAGTAGGAAACAAAACATACTTTTTCTGGGTAAATAATAAGTATCTTTAAATGGGTCTTTCTTTAAGAATACTTCAGGAGGTCATTAATACAACGTTTTCCCATATACATCTTATTGCATCGGATATTATGTTCTCTATATTCATTCATGTTAAAAGTAACAAAGTTTGTCACAGTTTTGGTTGAGTAGAATCCCACCGTTTAATCTAAAGAATTTTATATTATATGTATCAAAATATCACAAAGTAGTCCATACATAATTACTTTGTCCTTTGAAAGTAAAATCAATTCTTGCTGCTTATAACAGCGCTTCTAATTCTGAATGTAGTGAAATTAAAAAGCTCTGCATTTAACAGTCATCTAGGATATTTTGATGGGATGCTAGAATTAAAATTTTAGAGAGTAGCATTTATTCATAATGAATCACCTCCCCAATCTCAGAAATAGTATCATTTTGCTGCAGCTAAAGAATAAGTAACCTGCTATTTTCAAATATATATTGATAACATCCAAATTTACCCAATTTCTGGAAGTGTAGTCAACCTTAGGTATATGATGACAGAAACCTGAGGTGACATGCCAACAATGTGTTTTGGTGTCATAAAAAGCAGCTAAAAAAAACAGAAACCAGTAAGTTTGTTTACCTGCCTTTTCCCTTTTCTCTCATTCACAAGATCAAGAGTTTGTATTTTCTGTTCTGTGTTCCTAAAATCTTGTATTGTGGTGAATCCTAGTTCTCTGGGGGACAATTACATTACAAATTCAGTTCTTTTACACTATACAAATCAATAGTCTACTCTCAAAGAGCTTATATAGGATAGAATATGAAAGATAATTACCTGACTGATATACATTACATTCAGGCAAGAATTAATAAATTCTTTTAGAAAGCATGAATTTTTTTTAAAAATGGAATGGAACTGATGAAGTCTGTTACAGAGGATAAAAATTTGCCCTGATGATCTTTCCAGTGTCTCCAAAGTGAGCCAGAATTCCACAAGGCACAAATATGATATTATCTCCATATTTAAAAGCACAGATAAACCTTTGTTTATATAATTACTCAAGTGCCTTTTTATTTGGAATCTTTAATTTTCTTCTTAAAACAGAAATAGAATGAAAACATAATATGTAGTGGCCTTAAAGTTCATAAACCATCTCTTTTGGGAAAGTATTAAGTTCAGCTCCACCCTTCCACACTGGTCTACCAGAAAAGGCTTTAAAATTATTTGCATTTTATTACACTCATCTTCTTTTCACATTTAACAATAACATTCATGTGTTTGTTCTATTTATTAGTGTTAATATGTGATTTATTTACTTTGTATGCCAATTACTATGAATTGCTTGGATAGTCACTTAATAAGTTTAAATATAAAGAGATCTTTTGTGAAACAAATCTTTTTTCCTTGCTATTTGAAAATTACATAACAAACATCTCTTGTTCAAAAGTAAGAGTGTTTCATTCAGATTTGACAACATGGCTTCCAGAATTTAACCAGATATCATTACAGAATAAATTTATTCTAGTTTCTGCTTCCTGGCCTCCCACTATCACATTATGATTCCTAGAAAAGTAATATAGCTGTTTTGAACCTATTTGAATTAAAAATATTTCTTATACATACTATACATGTTTAAGCTAAACATACACTTAATGTATACTATCTTCCATTGGCATTTTGTTGCTGTTTTGTTTGTGTGTTTTTTTTTCGTTTGAGGAGAGGGTGTTTGGGATTGATTTGTTTTGTTTTACTGAGATAAGGTCTCCCTGTAGCTTCGACTGGCCTGGAATTTGCTATGTAGGTCAGGCTGGCTTCTATCTCATAGAGATCTACCTCACTTTGCCTCCATAATGCCAGGTCTTACTATATAGCTTTTACAAAGTAAATTCACTTTCCCTTAATGTAACAAATTACTTATTGACTTAATTTCTTCCTTTCTTTTCCTCTCTTATTCTATGTCCTTCTCCTTCCTTTTCTCTTTCTATTTTCCTGCACTTCTTTTTATAAAAGCTACCACCGCAACCTGGGAACCATGGTTATATCAACTTCAGCAATGAGATAATTTTTGTATTTATTAATTGTAACCAATGTTGAGTTTAAAACCCCTTGAGTTCCAAAAAGAGCAATGTATTCTTTATTCAGTATGTTTCTTAACTGGTTAAATTTTTTCATTTGCTATGACTACCTTTAAGTTTTCAAATTTAGTTTCAAACATAGTTTTACCGTCACGTCTAGCCACTGTTTAGTTTAGTTACAAATTTTATTGTGATGACACTACCCTGTGAGATTTCAAGGTGGGGCAGAAAAAAAACCTCAGACTGCACAACACTTCACTTTTCTAAAATATCAGAACTTGATATGATAACAAATCATTTTTCCCTGGAACATTGCTTATTCCAATATATGCATAGTCTATTTGTGTCTTTCATTGGTACTATTAAATGATTAATGAAAATTGTGTAGGAATTCTAGAAATTAATTTTTTCATTAATCTCATATTCAATACATGACCTAGAGAAAATGATTTTCTTTCTCTGGAGCTCTACTTTTTCCATTTTAACAGAAAAGTAATAATATACCTTGAGCAATATATGTTTAAGAACAGGTCAAAACCTACCATAAATAAATACTATTGTTTTATTTAAGAATACTTCAGGAGGTCATTAATACAATACTACTTATTGCACTGTTTAAATGTTTTACTAATAGATGAAGGAGCCTTAGATAAATTAAGTAAATAATATTCAGAAAGGATACAAATGTGTTTTTCTCAAATGTTTAAGAATTTGAAAAAAATTTTTAATTAAACAGGAATAATTAACATATTTAACTATAAAATTTTGTATTTTTTGTACTTTCCTCTTTTCATTATACTGTCAAAGATCATTAATCTAAAAAATGGTATTAATTTATTTGTTTTGCTTGCTTTTGCTTTTGTGATACAAAGCAAACACTATGGAAGTACAAAAAAGATTTACTACTTTTATAACTGCATTCAAGTTAATGTGCTCTTTTGTTCATGATATTACTTATAGTTAGGATCTCGACACTTGCTTCATATCCTGTGAGAGGATATACAACTTGTATATGATAGAAATAATACCATAGTGAATAAAAAAGCAAATGATACATGTTTATCATTCTTCCTATGCAGGAATCATATTCTTAAGCTAATTATTCTCACAACTGAATTACAGAACCTAAATTTCAAAGTACATTTAGTAGTTTAGTATTTGGTTTACATAAAACTAAATTAAATCAGGTATATCCTAATGTCTTTTTCTTTTAAGGTTCTAACTCCTCTGAAATGGTACCAGAGCATGATAAGGCAACCGGTAAGTAGATGGTTTATTTCTGGTAATAGGCATAAATATGAATGTCCTGATTAAAATCACTTGTGCCCCATCTAAAACAGAAAAAAAATTCAAGTTGTAAAATGTCATATCTGTGTACATTGTAGAAATTCTTGGAAAGGAAAAAGTGACTAAAATATACATGTAGTCATACTAACAAACTCTGCTGCTGCTTCTCTCATTTGAAGTCAATTGAGCCAATGGTAAACCTGATTCTTTGTTTCTCACCAGTATCCTTCCTATCGTTACGAACCCATGGGTGGATGGTTGCACCACCAAATCATCCCTGTGCTGTCTCAACAGCATCCTCCGAGTCACACCCTTCTACCTCATCACCACATCCCAGTGGTGCCAGCTCAACAACCAGTGATCCCCCAGCAACCAATGATGCCAGTTCCTGGTCACCACTCCATGACTCCAACCCAACACCACCAGCCAAACCTCCCTCCATCTGCCCAGCAGCCCTTCCAGCCCCAGCCCATTCAGCCCCAGTCACCTCTGCACCCCATGCATCCCCAGGCACCACAGCCACCTCTGCCTCCACTATTCCCCATGCAGTCCCTGTCCCCGGTTATTCCTGATCTGCCTCCGGAAGCTTGGCCGGCGACAGACAAGACCAAGGGGGAAGAAGTGGTGAGTATACCTTGAAGCCATTAGAAAATAAATCACAGGTAACTGGTATATCAGAATTCCTCAAAGTTCTAAGTGTACAAATAATCTAGGGTCTACATGTTCACATTACAAGTCATTGATTCTATTAATTCCAGTTGGGTTTCATAATTTCAGTTTGTAAATTAATATATGCATATATTTATTTATGGCAGGTTTTGACTTGTAATTATCTTAAATTCCATTCAAAATGGAATAAATTAATGACATGAATTCGTTTTTAAAGCAAAAAGTATAAATATAATTATTTTTGAAAATGGTTCGATGACTGCACTGAAAAAGAAAACATCATAATTGTGACAGTAAAAGGTATATGTGTGAACTGTGTAAAAAAAATATTTAGGAAAGGTATTTGAAGATCTGCAGATATATTACCTGTTCAAATTTTATTTAAAACATGGAAGTAGGTAAACCAGGCAGAGTTTTAGATTTTTCATTGCTTTGGTTTTTGGATTAAATTTTTAAGAATAATTTTTTATCAGTTTGCTTACATTGAAATTGTTTGGAAATAAAATTAAGACATTTCAGTTTATCAATCCATCCATGTACCTGCTTGTATATAAGTTTAAGTAATTTCAAAATTTACAAATACTATTGATGATTTTATTAAGAAGCAGTCAAGGATGAAGTGGAAAACATATTTTCCACTTTTAATTATTTTACGTGTTGTAAAAAATCATTCTTAGCTACTTCTAGAAGATATGTATTTTTTAAAGCCTTCTTCTCTCCTTCTTTCAGTGCTGGGGATTAAATCAAGGTTTCAGTTTAGGCAAATACTACACCTCCAGCAGTAACTAAAAAACAGCTACTCAGTTCTAGTTTTGACCTTGTCTGCAAAAAAAGAATTACAATTACTTCAAATGTTTGGGTGTTTGAATTTGTATTTTTTATATGTGGAAAAGTAATTAAAATATATTTCACAGCTTTGTTCAACAAGAAATGTCATAGTTTCCCTATCATCAATTATATTATGTTCATATAGAACTTTAAACTTCTAACATGTTTATGAGAAACATGGAGAAAAAAATGTCAAAAAAATTCAATATGTGAATTTAGGATGTGGTCAAAACCCTAATTTGGTTTTACCCTTTACAGAGAGAAAACATCTATACCATTATTAATCATTAAGCCACGACCAGTATGTTGGCATACTGTTAAAAATCACTGATACAAAAATGACTATGGGTTGATATTATAAACTTTAAAATGTCTATATCTAAAAACCAACGTAGATATAAACACTTTTAGGGTACTTTACTTAAAATTCAAGGCGTTATCTAAAAACTGAGATATAGGAAGTATTGATTAAAGGTTAGTTATTTGTTATTATTACATGAATAGATTTTAAATATCCTGAAGAAAGGTTACTTTCACGAGTATTTTGTTTCTGATTACCATTAGAACATATATAGATTTGTATGGAAATTTTATAATTTACCTTAGTTGTTTCTTTCTTATCTTCAGGATTGAAAAAAAAAAGGGAAAATAAAAGAACTGGATATTTCAAATATTTTCAGGAATGAAATAAAAACAAAGTGATTTATGCCTATCAACTTAGTAGTGAATACTGTAAAAACAAGTGAAAATCAATAAAATTATTTTAAAAGTTTCATGTATAAAGTTAATTTTTCATCACCTGAAAAATATAGTATGTATGACATATTAATTAAATATTTTATAATAACATGTTACACTTGATGCAACTAATAGATAAAAACCTATTGCATATTAAATATTAGAACTCAAAATCACACCATAATGAAGGAATAACATGTATTTATAAATATTTATTGATTATATCTATAAAACATTTGGAATAAAGTAAAATGATATGGTTACAAAACTATATAACACTTGAAGTTAAGGTACCATGGTAATATGACTCAATATACCTTATTAATACCTCCCTAAAATAGTATCGTATTTCATGTCTGCTTTTATTTGCTCTTTGATAAGTGTTCAATGAATATGACATTACTGAAGTGTAAGCCTATTACTAGATTATCACTAAAATGCCAAGAAAGATAAATATAATAATGTTTCTGATTATATTTAGAGTGAGGAACTAGAAATTTTATGTGTTGAACCAATGTAAAATTCTGACAAAAATTATATTATTGAGCCAGAGAGATGGCTCCGCAGTTAGGGGAATTAGGGACTCTTGCATAGGACCTGAGTTTAGTTCCCAGTGCCCAGAAGGCAGCTAACAATTGTCTATAACTTTAGTTCCACAACCTCTGACAATCTCTTCTGGCCTTTTTAGGCATTTAAGCATGAAAACATTTATATACATGAAGAGAAAGCTCTCAGACACACAAAATAAAAATGAATACATTTTTAAAATCATGTTTTAGAAGGAAACTTATAAGAAAGTGTGCTAAAAGAGATATCAGATATGTAGTATGAATCTGGTCTTAAGATCAAAAATATACATGAAAACATTAAAATTATACAAAGTATACATAATTGCAGATGAGAAAAAAAAAACAAGAAAATGTAAAAAACATTGAGCCTTTCAACAATAAGAAATTTATAACTAGAAACTCTGGTCAGTCAGATCCTGCCCTACTGATTCCAATTCCTCTAACTCAGATTACTGGACTAGGTTCCTAACTCAGACAAGTTAAACCCCCTAGCATATATTATGCCTACTGAAGTCATCCCCAACCAAATGTTCCCTGGATCCCAATCTGCAGAACAGACCTGCCAGCTGATATTCCATTCCTCTTACCCACTCCCCACACTGTCCTCTACTAGCCACAGCCAGCTCCAGTTTCTCAACCTTTGATCTCAATACTAGCTTGTAAAACAGATTAAGTAAACTCCCCAACAAAGTCTATTGGTTCCTTAGCTGTCTGAGACAGGCCAGGCCTCCTACTAATTGGACAAGCCTACCTACTTTTCTGTTCTACCTACTACCTAGACAGTCTAATAACCTGAAAGAACTGAAATCAAATACCAATGTACTTTCAAACCTGAACAAAAAGCAATCAAGCTACATAAACAATATAAACAGGACCAAAATTCAATTAAACAGAAACAGAATAGAAGTTCTCACTGGACACATAACCAAGAAAGAACATCCACGTGCCCAAACGGCAGGACAAAAACACAAATGAAAAGAGAAACCAATACAATATGTCCCCAGCAAACCCCATTAGTCCTAAAGAACTGCACTACAGTGAGAATTACCACCACAGGGAACCCAAGATGCAGAATTTAAAAGAACAATCATAACATGATCAAAGAACTTAAAGGAAACACACACAATCTAAGGAACTCCAAGACTACAGACATAAACTTGAAATGAAAAGTTCAATAAATATGTAGCCTAAAGACATAACAAAAACAATTCATGACTTGAAAAGGGAATTTACAAAAGAGAAGAAGTAAGGAAACAGAAGCATATATTAATAAGGTATTGAAAAGTCAATTAGCCAATTAGGAACAACAGCAGAAATTCTCATAAGCAGAATGAATGAAACCAAAAACAGAATATCAAGACTGAATGACAAAGTTCAAGAGCTGGAGTGCTTAATCAAAGACTATATGAAATTAAAAACAACAACACAGGAATGGAAAAACATGGGAAATGTGGGACAACATGAAAAGTCCGAATCTATGAATTATAGGCATACAGGAAGGAGAAAAATCTCAGGCCAGTGACACTGAACACATCATAACAGAATTATGAAAACATATAATTTCTACATGCATTTGAAAAAAAAGGGCAGCAGATCAAAGAACACCTATCTAGCCTCAGAAAACTATTTATAGTAACAATGTGACTGGTTTACAGGACAAAACACAGTTGTCTATAAACACTGAGATCCACATACAGCTTTCTTATGTAATCTAAACACAAGGGATACCACTTCAGAAACTGTATTATTACATATGCCTATGGCTTTGCCATCATAGCAATACTTTGCTGGTTTGTGACTTTGTATGTATGCCAAGTATGGTTTTACCACAGTAAAATAATACAGTGACAGCCAACAAAACATGAGTAGCTGTGTGTACACATAAATCTACATCCTCAAGTCAATTCCATTAACATCCTTGCTTTTATGCCAATACCACGCTGTTGTTAATACTTTACAAATTAGTTATTTTATGTATGTGAGTGTATTGTCTGCATGTGTATGAGCACATGCATGTCATGCAATGCCATTAGACATTAGCTGCCATATGGGTTCTAGAAATCAAATGTGGGTCCTCTGCAAGAACAGCCAGTGCTCTGCACCACTGAGTCATCTCTTTAGTCCACTGTTTTAGGTTATCTTTGTAATTTGTTTGGCTATCCTGTGTTTCGTGTTTGTGTGTTTGTATGTGTGTCTATGTGTGTGTGTGAGTGTCCATATCAAAGCTCAGATTATTTTTTTTCAAAGCTGTAAGATATATTATATGAAATACACAAAAATGCAATAAAATATGCAATGAAGAAAATAAAAGTCCCGGAGAATCTGCAAGTGCAGGATATATACCTCAATATAATATAGACAATGTACAACATATCCACAGCCAACACCAAACTGATTGGAAGAAAAAAATCAGTTAGCATTCCACTAAAATCAGAAATAAATCAAGGATGTCCAGTAGCACCATTACTATCTAGAATTTAAATGAAGACTGCATCGGTGGATTACTTTTGGAAGGATAGCTATTTTCACAATATTAATTCTGTCATTCTCTCAGCATGGGAAGACTTTATGTTTGATGATAGTTTCTTTAATTTTTTTCTTTGTTTTCTTAAAGTTGTTATAAAAGTCTTTGTTTCTTGCTAACTTTTTATAGTTTTATGAATTACATCATCTAGAATTGAGGATATTTTACTTCTTTTCCAATTTTTATCACCCTTGGTCTTACTGCTGTAGCTCAAACTTCAAGTACTATATTAGACAGTAATGGTGCATAACACCATTATTATGCACACAAGAGTGCATAACATATCCTAGACCATGACTTCGAGATGGATATTAGCTGCCATGTCAGTACTGGAAACAGAATCTGGGTCTTTTGGAAGACCAGCCAATAGTCTTAACTCCATCTCTCCAGCCTCTATAATAATCTTCGTCTTTATTTGTTCTCAGACAGGGTCTTGCTGTAGGCCTACCTGACCTAGAAATTGCTGTATAGACCATGCTAGTCTCAATGCCTCTAGCTCATGAATGCTAAGATTAAAGGCCACTCTGCTCAGTCATAGTAATCTTGAAAATGCAATTCAATTTCAATACATACAATTTTACCTTCAATATTTTGAATATTTGGTCAACTGAGCTTTATGGTCAAATGCTTAATTCTATTAAAAATTTTATTATGCAAATATGTGACTCTTCTGTTTCATTATGGTGATATGTACTTTTCATTTACTAGAGACATTTGTATTTGTGTGCATGTGTGTGACAATACACATTTACTTTTGCATTTGTGCACACAGAGGCCCCAAGAGATCAATCCTGGGTATTGTTGTTGGGAAGGCTCCATTAGGAGTCATCCACATTGTCTTTTAAGAAAGAGTTTCTCATTAACCAAGTAAGCTACATTAGTTAGCAGAAAGTCCAAGGAATACTCCTGTCTCTGTCTCATTTGGGCTGAGAATATAAGAATGAACAACCACATGTTTTGTGTGTGTGTGTGTGTGTGTGTGTGTGTGTGTGCACGTTTTCCAGGGATCCATATGTCTCCTATGAAAGTGTATTTCAATTTAATTTTCAAATTCAAAGTTCTATACTTCATATAATATAATCAATAAAAACTAAGTCATTTTTTGTATATAGATAAATTCAGTTAAGTTTAATTTATATTGATCTTGGAAAATGAAGTCAGCCTTAATGAACTTAAAATAAGGTTAGGTAACATAAATCAGAATTGAAAATAAATCAGCTTTGAAAAAAAATGAAAAATACATTTATAGTATACTATAATCTTTGGTTTTTGGGTAGATGTTTTGCACTTTTTGTTTGAAAAAAATAAAAGTGTTCCTGACTCTATGATCTTTAAATCAGGATTTGCAAGAAAATGAAAATGAAGGAATATCAGCATTTAAAACACCCAGAATCAGGTAGTATGTTGTATTAGTTATTTATATATATTGTGTGTATAATGCATGTACACACATGTGCAGTGGGAGACAAGTGGAGATCAGACGACAAATCCATGGAGCTGGTTCTCTCCTTCAACTTTAGAGAGGTTCCATGAATCTGCCTTCTCCTGCAGACAGACTTGCATGGCAAGTACTTTTCTTGCTGAGCCATCTCTCATGCTGTTGGCACTTTTTTCATAACCAAAAATTGCAAGAATTTCCATCTTAAATTATTGCTCAGTACTGTTAATAAACTTCAGCATTGTAAATTGTCCCAAACTAACTCAACTAACTAACTAACTAACTAACTAACTAACTAACTAACTAACTATATGACTTTGGTTTTTTAAATCTTTGAAGACAGAATATTTTAAATTGTGTTAAACAAGCTTTATAATGCGATGATTAAGATAGTCATAGGGGGAATATACATTCTCATTGGAATTTACATAACTTTATAGTTCTTAAAGTTACTTAGAAGATTCTTTTGAAGAAAAAATTATAAAATGAAAATATAGGCCATATATTTAAAAACCCAAGGTAGAATATAGTCATGTCATTATTATAAAGTGAGAACATCTCCTAAATTTTCTTATGAAGTAAAGTCTTCATAGACACTGTTAAGTTTTACTAATGATAAATTTTAATATCATTATTTCCCTATGCAAACCACACTGAAAAGCAAAAAGCAAAGAACCTGAAAGTAATCTAACTTAAAATAATTAATCCACTAAAATATGCATTTGTCAAAACAGTTGCCATTCCAACTCACTTTCTCATTAAAACAAAACTCTAAATGATAAGTACTAATTAAGACTACATAACGTTTCCTATAAATATTTTCAATTTACTTTCTATAATTAAAAAATATATTTTGCCAGCAATTATTTGCATAAGCTTCAACTAAATCAGGCTGAAATATTTATTGACATGAAAAGTAAGCATACATATTTTATAAGCCAATAACTTTTAAAACTATGATGTAAAAAATTAAAAATTTTTGATTTCCTTACAGAGTAATATATTGAGACTTCTATAATATGCATGATTACAGACAGGTACACATAAAGTACATATAGTCATTAATTCTGAAGAACAATAAATAAGCCTAGATAGAAAGTCTATAAAAATTAAACAGTGGAAAATCCTTTAAACATTAGACAATTTTAAAAAACGTTTATGTACAATGCTAAGTAAACTGTTTTTATTTATACATATAAAATTTTAACAGTAGCATTTAAAATTACAGAACTCCTTAATGGCAAGTAAGTCTTGAAAAAATAACAACATTCCGTTCACAAATATTTTCAAGCAATAAATATATACTTATAAATAGTTTGAGTCTGTATCAAGATTAGAAACAAACATCACCAACCTGCAATTTATTCTTTACATACAACCCATTATCTTTGTGTCTTGGCTGTTAAATTTTATGGTCACAAATATAGCATCATGGTTTCAAAACAAAGGAAAAAACATAAAGTACTAAAAGTTTTTCCCATCTCATGTTCACATTAGAAAATGATGGTCAAAAATGGCAAATTTGTTAAACATCTTACAAAGAAGTATTCCATCATGATAATATCTATGTCAGGAAGAAAATTCAGAAAGCCGAACACACAGGTAAAAATTAATCCATCAGTCCAGAAATGCAAAGATATAAAAAGTGGTGCCTTTAATTCAGTAGTTTTTTAATGAGCATGCTTTCCTAGGGAATTAAGAGTGTTCTTACGTGACTGTTTTGAAAAAATAGTGGTATATTCTAAGGGAATGTTTGCATATAAATTCCAGTGTTATGTGGTGTATTCTCATTTTCTCACTCCTACCTCCTCTCTTTTTCATTTCTCTTTTTCCTTTGTAATGGGGACTGAACCTAAGGCTTTGCATGTGCTAACAAAATACTCTACTATTGAAAACTTGGTTCTGTTAATCTGTTAATACTTTTTACCACCCCCATCATTTTTGTTAGCCAGTACTCAACTATAACCTTGGAGAGTCTAGGGGAAAATAATAGCTTTTCTTTAAAGAAGAACATATTATGGGAACAGGTTTAAATATATAATTAAATAATATGTTATTACATAACAGTATATAATGATTACGCAATAATGCTTATGAGCTGGGTTTAAAATTTATGATTTATTTTAATTTTGCAGTTTAATTGGTTGGGGCCAGATAAGAAGAGGAGTGACCATCAAGCCAGCAGTAGATGATGAATGAAGAATCTCTTAAATAATGTCATTGGTTGAAGCAAAAATTTTTCTTGACAGTGCTAAAGAGATTTTTTAAAGCAGAACTTCAAAATTCGGCTCACAGCTCATAGTTTAGTAAAAGCTGTCAGGTTATTTTCATTTTTGTTAGAAACATTGATGTTTCAGGTTAAAGGTGATAACAGTTTTTAAAATGATTTGTTCATGTATCTTTGAAATGAAACTGGCTGTTTCAACAGCTTTTGCTGTAAACCATTAGACTTAAAGTTTTAAATAAAATTTTTCTGGATTCATCTTTGTGCTTTGCAGAGCTGTTTGAGGGCTTCATATTTAAGATAAAAACAAAATGAATTGGTCTAAATGATTTACTCTTTTAAACTGAGCATGGTGTTAAATGCATTTGATTCTGATACATTTGCTGGGTTAGGCAAAAATAGGGATTACAGAGATAAAGATTAGCCTGGTTGCAACACGTTCCAGGATATCTGGAGCTTCATGGAGACATGTCTCAATAAAAAACAAACCTAACAGACTATCTTCTTGAGACATCATGTAAATAGACAATTTTTTCTTTAACTCTTATTCCTAGGAATTCAAGACAGTTCTTACCATGCTATTGAATGCCCAGTATTTAATATGTCTCATTGTTTACTCCTAAAAGCCAATGATTTTTGGAAATACTGTCGTAGAAAAGAGAAGTAAGTGAGAGATATGTTCAAGTCTTGTTTTTAATGTTTTGTTTAAACAAAAATAGAACCAGCCATTAAAGGCCTTGTGACCAAGCATGAAGACATGAATTAAATTCCTGGACCCCACATAGTAGGAGAGGGCCAACTCCCACATCTCTCTGAATTCTGTATGTGCACCATTACATACTCTCTTCCCTTGTAGACACATGTACACAAAATAAATTTAAAAGATAATTAAAAATTTTTAAATATTCTTAAAATGTATACTAATAGTGTTTTTCTTAAATAATTATAATTTTTAATCACCTGTAATCACTAACAGTTTAGAAAAACTACAAGATAGAATATCTGTAACTATAGAAGTTCCAAAAGTCTGATGCTTGCATTATAAGTAAATTATGTTTATTGATTCAGTTTTACTGAAAACAAATATTTAATAATTGTTAATTCCCTTGGCTGACTTGTTGATTAACCTGTAGTACACAGTAAGTTATGATTTAAAAACTGGTATCAAAGGGATGGAGAGATGGCTCAGTGGTTAAAAGCATTGACTACTCTTACAGAGGACCTGGATTTGATTCCCAGCCCCCACATGGTGGGTAACAACCATCCATAACTCCATTTCCAGTGAATCCAGTGTCCTTTCCTCACTTCTGCAGGCACTGCACAAACATGAGTGCATTTACACACATGCAAGCAAGACACTCAGATACACAAAATTAAATAATACATTATTTAAATAAAAAAGTTCAAGAAAATGACAGATTTAAAGAATTTTGTACTGCTAAGATTTTTAGAGGGAAAAATTAAAAATATTAGTATTTAGAGTTCAGGGGCATAGGTTTCACATACTTCTTTAAGAAAAAAGTTGTATTTTCTTCCTGAAGCATTAAAACAAGTGTGCGTCTGATTCAGTATCTTCACAACTATGAGTCCCTCCATATAGCTGTTTCATAATGTATACATCAAAACAGTAACATAGATAAGTGTTATAAATCTTATAAATCATATAAAAAATCTAGAATTGTATCCCTGATATTACCACCATTAAGCTTACTTAGTATTTCCTGTGTTTCGCATTGATCTATGTTTCTGGAGTCTAATTTGTCCAGAAAACCCAGTAAGTTTGGGTTTGTTAGTTTTCTTGTACTTTGAGTTGAGAGGCATAAAAAATGAAATTTGTCTTATTTACCTACCAGTAAGTAACAACTGATAGGTGTTACCTAACAATCTCCATTGGGTATCTACTACTGCCAGTTATTGAATGCTATGATTTATTTATGCTTGTGAGATAACTATTTGTACTGAAAAAGAGTTTTCCATTCCTTCTCCCTGGCATCATATGTTATTGAGAGTTTTCTCTCATTTTGAAGGTAGTACCCTTCAGCCCTCACACCCTTTCCCTTTTCTCTTTTGACAGTTTCTTTGTGTAGACCATCCTAGCTTTGAACTTATAGATGTCTGCCTCCACCACAAACTTATTTTCTCTTTGAAATTTTCAGTCTTTGCTTTATAGGCTTAGCTAAATTTGGCAACCTGTCTGTGATAAACATCAGGATAAATATTGCTTTGGCAGGCTGGAGACATAGCTGAGAGGTTAAGAACCATTGTTTTTGTATAGTATCTAGGTTCAATTCCTAGAACTCATGTGGTAGCTAACAAACAACCATAAACTCCAGTTCCAGGTGATCCACCACCCTCTTGTAGTTTCTGCAGGTATTGTATGACAGGTGTACCTACGTACAGGCAAGGAAACATACACAAAATTAAAAAAACAGAAAATGAAAATAATGTTTTGTGCTAGTATTTGCTTTTATGATAATTACACCTAGATAATATTGATTAAAAGCTACTGGACATCTTGTCAGTTTTTGGTCTTTAGCAATAATTTTTAAACTATAGCCTTTGGAACTTAAAATTTTCTCATTTTTGCCTTATTTGGGGACAGAATCACATTCTGTAACCCAGGGCCACCATACTTTTCTTAACTGGTAATCATCCGAGTTTTGCTGGCATTTTGGGTGTAAGTCTACCTGCCTG
The DNA here is from genome assembly GCA_035773235.1 of Eospalax fontanierii. Classification (NCBI taxonomy): domain Eukaryota; kingdom Metazoa; phylum Chordata; class Mammalia; order Rodentia; family Spalacidae; genus Eospalax; species Eospalax fontanierii. Next base: position 1,032,485 of record JAJHUQ010000048.1, on the reverse strand, counting down.
GCTTATGACTTTTTACTTATATAGAGCCTGACCTAGCTATAAATAGTAAATTGCCCTCCATATTCAGTCCTATTAGTCTTCAACATAACTTTTTTTTTGTACTTCAGTCTATGGGGTAAACTCAGAATTCTTCATCCAGTCTTAACATTCAATTATAGATACACAAGCACCAAAAATGCTTTTTTTTAAGTTTTTTTTTTTTTATGTGTATGAGTATATTGCTTACATGCAAAGTGTAACATGTCTTGCAATGCCCACAGAGGTCAGAAGATAGCATCGCATTCTCTAGAACTGAAGTCATGGACAGTTAGTCACCATATGGGTGCTGGATTTGAACCCTCGTTGTCCGTAAGAAGACTCAGTCTTCTGAACTGTTGAGCTATCTTTCCAGCCCCCAACATAGTTTTTATATAAGAACTTTAGTCAATGGATTTATAGAATAGTTGCCTTTCTTCTTGCAGCAACAAGACAAAGTAATTCAAGGGAGTTTATTCTACTTGTTAATATAGTCCATCATGGAAGGAAACTTAGGGCATCAGGAACTTGAAGTAGCCAGACAGAGCCGATCAAATGGAAGTCAGAAAGCAGACAGTAATGCATCAGAAAGTAGACAGTAATGAATAAATGCTGCTCAGTTCTTTTTCCACGTGTACAAACCATAGCCATGCAAATGCCCACAGTAATCAATATAATCCCACACTGGCATTCCCCAATCACTGTTTCCTAAGTGATACTGGATTTGGTCAAGTTGGCATCACTCAGTAGCTAAGTATATGTGAAAATAAACACAAAAATTCATTTTTTGATGACTTTATTGCTCAGCGTTAACAATAGATCTGCTAAACATGGTAACATGTCTTGTAACCTACCTAATTTACAAGTTATACCTCTTACTAAACAACTTTACAATGTAATGGGTTGGTGTTTTTTTTTTTTAGACTCACATAACATGGCTCAGCAGAGAGCAATTGCTATAGAATATGAATACTTCAGTTTGGATCCTCAGTACCTATTAAAAAGCCAGGTATTTCATGTCTATAACCCTAGCACTGGTGAGACGTACAGTAGGAGAAAACTAGCATTACTGGGGACTGCTAGTTCCAACCTAGTGAGAGATAGTGGTAGTAGAGAAGAATTGATGAACTCAAGATTCAGTAACAGACTGTCTCAAGAGAATAAGGCAATAAAGCAAACTACACTTCTTCCCCTGCCCTCGGTGTATACATCAGCACACCACACCCACCTAAAAGTTTTTATTCTGATTGGTTTACTTTGAATAGAGACTATAGAAATACAGAAGTTTTGACTATTCATTGAAGGAACAGTTCAAGAATAATACTGAAATAAGGCTGGAATATCAACAGATAAAATGGGAAAGTACAGTGACACTAAACAAATCAATGCATGAAAATGGAGGCAAGGCAGAAATCAAAATGAAAACAGCTTACTATATTCCATAGAATTCATTGAAGGCAGTCCTAAGTGCATCAGAAAACTTGAGACCTTATATCAAGCTGTGATCCATAAATCATAAATAGAATGCTTTCAAACTGCCTTATATGTTTGTACAAGCTACTGTTTTCAACCTTAATAAGCTTTAAAAAATATATTTTATGTTTGAGTGTTTCGACATGTATGTACGAGCATCTTGTGCCATGCCTGCATAGATCAGTCAAATCCTCTATGACTGGAAATATGGATGGTTGTTAGCCACCATGTGGGTATTTGGGAACCAAATCCAGATCCTCTATGAAGGCAGTCAGTGCTTTTAACTACTGAACCCTTTCTCTAGTCCTAGAAAACCATAAGAAAGTGCTTACATAAGTGACTGTTGAGTCCTCAAGATCAACAATCACCAAAACTCTAGGACTATCACAGAAGTGTAAAGGATATGATTTTGAAGATGTAGAGAAGAACTGTGAAATACAATGTTATCATGTCATTACCATTGCATTCATGAAATCACAGCAGCCCTGCTTACCTGAAGATCAAGCCAGCCAATATTCCTGCATGAACTAAGGTGGAACTTATGTGGTGCCATGGAAGTTGATGACTCCTGAACAAAGATGATACATTTTTCTTTAGGGATGTGACTGCTGGGAGGTTGACCTTGCACCAATAGATGACCCCACTCAGTGCTCATGCAGGCAGCAATAACTGAACTCAGTGAGCTTCACAAGAGCACATAGAGTATGAGTCAGAAACGTTAGAGAGTATGGGGAGATAGGTTGGGGTCTGAGGGGCAAGTACTAATGGATATGATCCTGATACATTGTATACATGCGTGAAATTGTAAAAGAACAAAATTATATTAAAAAGGACAAGACAAATAATAGAGATCATCATACTAACAGAAGAATTTAATGAATAATAGAATTCATATTAAATACAATAAAAAGTTATAGTCAATGAAAAAAATTGGTATTTCCATGACAATTGTTATATAAGGTAAAGAAATAATGGTAGTATTGTGTATATACTAAGATATTAGTTACTAAGTAAATACATAGAACAGAAAAAAAGAGTAAACTCCTGTTTGGCATAGGATGTTGGAGAAAAATATAAAAGCAAATAAAAAAACTAAGTATGTCTGTAAACCTTAGGGGAGAACCTGCTACTGCTATTCAGCTAAAAGGACATGGTATTAAAACAACACTTACTGATTTATTCTTAAACACATATATTAGTACAGTTTTCAGTCTTCTTCACAGGATCTCTTTACAATAAAAGAAAACACAGAGAGCCACACTAGTCAACATGCAGAGATAGACTAGTGGTCAATGTTACATCTTTATCACAACCTATCCCAAAAGGGGACCTAATAGGAAGGCAAAAATAATTGTAAGAGTCAAAAGTGATGGATACAAAGAAACACTGTTTTCCAGACAAAATGTTAAACATATGAACCCACAGTCATTATAACAAATTGCACAAGACCTGTGTAAGCCTGTGTCAGACAAATCCAGCATGTAGCGGGGGTGGGTTGGCTAATATTCTCAGCCCTTGTTGAGGAGCTATTGGCAAACTGATGGCCTCTAGGGCAGGAAGAGTCACTTCTCTTTAAGGGCTTAACCACTGGTAAGTTGACCGTAGGCCACTGAATGGGCTCATACCAAAGAGTATATGGGCAATAGAAATTGAACTCAATCAGTTAAAAAAAAATAGAAACCAAAGTTGGGCAAGTATGGAAGGGTGAGGTGGGTCTGAAAGGAGTTTGGGGAGGGAAGTGAATATGATCAAAATACATTGTATGAAATTCTCAAAGATTAAATAAAAAGCTCAAAAAGAGAAAAGGGGGGTAGCAGAAATGATAAAATGATGCAACTTTTCCTAAATTTGGAATGCAATTTGCCATCAGATAATCTAAAATGATCTCAGTTCTAAGGAGACTGAGAATGGGAGATGCCCATCCTTATTTTGGAAAAGCACATCAAAAAAAAAAAAAACAAATAATGAAAAAAATATAGCTCTGCTAAGTATATATTAGGTATTACATAAATGAGGACTGCAAGTTTCATAATAGCTGAATGGGGTAGAGTCTTTTATGGTCTCTTACTTGGGTGCTTGTTCTAGTCTCCTTTCTAGGACATTTCCTCCTTGCCTCAAGATGTCAGCAACAACCACCCCTCTTGCAATCATTTGCAATTCAGGTGGCAGATGTCAGTCATACTTTGGGGTCAGCTTTCTCTTATCCCCTTTCTCTTATCTCATATACACATACAGTGTATACCTCTGTGTTGGGTTGGAAATGCTATTTATTCCCCTTTGCAGTGTTTTTTGATGTTGGGGACTGCCCTTTGCTTGGTACCTGTATCTGTGTTCCACTGCAGGATATGACTATGACCAGATTTCATACACACTGAATATTATGCAATTTCTGATTCAAAAGAGTCTTATTTCCTCTGGGTAGGCCAAGAGAGCTGTAAGATGTGACTGAAAGAAAAAAAAAAAAACCCAGCAGGTCAGGACTCAGCAAGACTGATAGAAACCTGGGATCAGAATTTTCAAATATGCATGAGAGGAGGCTCTTTCACAACTTCTCCCTGATGAATCCAGGGTGTGCAAATTCCTGTAAAAAGGGACTGACTTTTAAGTTTTTCCGTTAGATAAAATTCCTGAAAGGGGGTTGTTTCCTGGCCAAAAGTTTACAATCTCCCCTTAAACATGAATCAGATGTCATGGGGATCCCCCCTCCTCATTAAAAGTCCTACTGACCAGATAGGTGAGATCTTATCTCTCACTCTTCCTAGGCCTAATCTCTCACTCTCCTGGGGAGTAGTTTTTCCCACTCTCCCTGAGTGAGCTTCTCCATCCCAATATGGAGAAGTTAAGCCAGGCATAGCAGCCCAGTCCCACAGCCTGAGCTCCCCAAGGTGAGGGGGCTAGCCTCCCATCCCAAGGGGCTAGAATTTTCTCCACTCCTGAACACGGAGAAAGCTAGTCCTAGCTGGTCTTCCCTCTTTCCTAACTTCAAAAGCCAGTAACCAGCCCTTAATAAATCAATTCCTGTTAACTCCCAGCAGAGTGTCTGGCCCATTTCTGCTGTGTCTCTCAAACCTAGACCTTACATATGGTGTCATGACTCAGATACAGAGACCAGCAACCCTTGTGGGACCAGCTTTCATGCAGGACCTGACATGATTAGATCCAGCTGGGCTGGCTGCAGGCTCCTCACCCACAACTCAGCACTTTACATTATGAGACATGGAGGTGCTAGTTCCTTTCCCCCTCTATTGCTCTCTCAGGTTTTTTTTCCTTCATTCTCCAATTTCTGAGTGGCCACTGGCACTCACTCACTGACTCAACACCCTTGTCTACTTCTTGCCCAGGCTCTGCCTCTCCTCTTTCATTGCCCATGGGACTTCTGCCAGGCCTTCAGAGTGGAGTGTCCTAGCTCAAGCCTTAGCTCCAGCCTCTGGAACCCAGCCTGCCCTTGGAGCTCCTTCTCTCTGCCTAGCCTCTCTCTGTTCCCCATCCTGCACACTAGCTTGAACCTCCACTGGCCTGCCTGGGCCAGGAGCTTGTCCACCTGGCCTTTCCCTCCTTTTGCACCTTGCCCTCCAGCATGGATCTCTTTTTGGGCTTGTCATCCTAGTGGACCCTCAGACTTGAGCCAAAAGCGCAAATTTGGCAATTTTACTTGCCTGCCTGGGAGCTTATCTGCTTTGCCTGGCCTCTCCCTCTGTCTCCACTCTGCACTTCTCCCTCCAGCATGGATCTCTTTCTTATCTTCTCTTTATTTAAACTGCCTTTTCTTCATTTTTGCATAGGCTCCTCTCAGTCACCCCTCCTCTCTCTCTTTCTTGCTCTTCAGACTACCACCCTCCTTGCTCATGTGGCAGCTCCACCAGACGCGGTGGTCCTCTGCCAGACAGCCTGCAAACATACATGGCAGTCTGCTGTCAGCAGACATGCTAGCCACAGGGCCAACAGCCCTTCCTGGGTTCCTCTTGCGCCCATTTGGGACCAAACACAATAGTGGACTGATTGCTGCATACAGGCTTCGCATCCAACACAAGACTGATTCCAACATAGCCCAGAACTCCTGGACTCAAGCGATCCTCCTGCCTCAGCCTCCCAAGTAGCTGGGACTACATGCGTGCACCACTGCACCCAGCCCCCGGCTACCTGTGAGAGGCCTGTAGAGGGGCCGGCTGGCGTCCTACCCTGCCTGGAGCTGCCGAGATATGCCGCAGCCTAGTAGCTGTGCGGCAGCACAGACACATAGCGCTGTTGCCCCGCTACCTGGCGCATCATCCCGGGCCACCCGCAGCTGGAGCACGGGGCTTGGGGCAGCCGGTGGCGGCAGCAACCCGGGAGGTGATCTGCTGCTGCGGCAGCCAGGAGCTCAACAAGCTTCTGGGCCCGTGAGGCCCAACATATGAGGAGGGTTTCTTTGAACTCCATCAGCACCGTGATCTCTGTTCCCACTGTTCTCTTCAACAGGTTTTTCTTGCTCTAAAGGAAAAGCCACCCCCACCCCATCTACCCCACCCCATACTCTCAGTCCACTTTTGACCCAGATGCACTTGATGATTTCCCTCTAGTTCCCCAAGTCCAGCCCACTTCTCATCCTCCCAACTTTGAACTGCCCACTCTGCCCACTCCAGACTCACTCTCTCCCACAACAGGTGACTAACTCAACTCCCTCCTCCTTCCTCCAACTTCACAACACCTGATCCAGAACAACTTTCTCCTCCCTCTATGCCCCCTCCCACTGACAGATCTAACTCACTCCAGCCTGTTCTCTTTCCATGTCTGTCTGGCTCCTTTGCTCCCTCAGAACCCCTGCTTCCCTCTGGGTCCTAAGACCAACCCACCTGTATTCTGGCAGGCTCCAGACTAGTGATCTCATCTGGGACATCACACTGGCAGAAACTGTAATCTGTAGTGTCATCCCCTCACAAGCACTGGAACTCCTGTGGCCGACCCTTCTTTGTTCCTGCCTCCATTTATTTATTGCGCCTTCTTTTATATTGTCACTCTCTCCTGCTGCCCATGCACATGTGCTCTCTATCTCTTTCTGATACATGTGTGCTGTCCTTGCAATTTCTCTTTATCCTGTATGTCTAGCTCACAGGCTTCACTCTGGTCCAGCACACTCACATAAAATCATCCATCTCAAAACCTAGAGCTGCTCACCCCCCAGGGCAAGCTGCTGAAAATGACCTTTAAAATATTCCATAACCCAGAGGAACAGGAGAGGGCAAACTGTGTGGGCTACCAGAGGCATAAGAGGGCTCAACTGCTGGCTATGGCACTCAGGGTTCCTTCCAAGAAGATTTCTGGCAACTCAGCTTCGATGCGACAACAGCTGCCAGGCTCATGGTAAAATGAAGGACACTGAGCACAAGACTGCCCCAATATAGCAGCCACAGTCAGGGCCATGCCCACAATGGGGAAATGGGGACGCCTTGAAGATGACTGCCCTTCTTTGAAGAATTGAGGTAAGCCACCCATGTGGCCCCCAAATCCTCCCAAACCTGCCTCCAGACCTTCTTCAGTCATAGAACTGATCTGCCTGGCCACCAAAATTGACCATGTGCACCACAGCAATAGAGGAACCCAGAACTACTGCCACAGTAAACAAAAGCCCTGTTAGTAATAGGGTAACACATGATCTGTCCTCCCTTTCCTACTTGGGTAAGACACACCCTTAGCAGCTCAACATGATGGGAGTCAATGGGCCTCCCCACACCCCCATGGTTACTCTCCCTCTTCCCTACATTCTTGGAGATTTCCCTGACAACCCTCACCCTTTCTTTCAGACCTTGAAATGCATCCTTCACTTGTCTTAATTACTACTGCCTTTGTTTGTGATCTAGAATGTTTCCTCTGAAATAGAACATTTCTCTTTCTCTTCATGCCCTGGGCACCCCTGTATAGTTTTTCTAATTTAGACAGATTTTTATTATTCATATATGCCCTCAAGGCCTAAAGCATTGGTGGATCTCTCCTTCTCTCCCTCTTTTCTTCCCTCCTTCCCTCTCTCTGTCTCTCTCTCTCACTCTCTCAGCTATGATTTTTGTTTTATTACAAGCTCATCTAGAAATTTATAAGTTTAATGTATACACAGGTAATATGAATTCATGACATTATGTGTGTTTTTTTAGTAAGATGATACTGCACAACACTCTTCTGAGTCAAATAACTGCCATCTTCATGACTTCAGCTGTGTCTACTTACAGAGGATCATCACAATTGGGTTTGTTAAGCAGGCTTACTCGTCCCTCACCTGAGTATCCAGCCACTCCTCCCAGTCAACTCTATGTAATTTTTGCCCTAATCGCAAACGGCTCCTTAATTTTTTAATTATATGATTCTTCTTATCTCCCTTCTAAAACAGCAGCCACACAGCATGAGAGCCACCAGCCACCGAGTCATCTCTGCTTACCTTACCACCAGGGAATATGCATGGCTGCCTAACCATGATGACTTGCCAGTATAACCCATTCCAGTCTCATGTGTCATCCCTCACCCTCCCATTGTTGACCATAATCAGCCTTAAGAACATTGTCTCTTTTCCTTTATGACACAAGTCTAGATGTAAGATGTGACTGAAAGAACCACCCCCACACCAACAGTTCAGAACTCAGGCAGACTGACAGAAACCTGGGACCAGAATTTTCAAACATCCATGAGAAGAGGCCGACTTTTACAACTTCTCTCTGATGAATATGGGGTCTGCAAATTTCTGCAAAAAGGGACCAACTTTTACAACTTCTTGGTCAGATAAGATTCCATAAAGGGGACTGCTTCCTGGCCAAAAATTTACAGTCTCCCCTTAAACATCAGTCAGATGTCATGGGGACCCTCCTCCCCATAAAATGGCCTACTGACCAACTAGAGAGGGCTTATCTCTCTCTCCCAGAGAGTTAGCCTCTTGCATTCCCCAAACAAGCCACTCCATCCCGATCTGGAGAAGTTAAGCCAGGTACACTAGCCAAGTCCCACAGCCCGGGCCCCCTAATATGGGGAAGGCTGGCCCCCAGGGAGCTAGTATTTTCTTCACTCTTGAACTTCGAGAAACTAGTCCCAGCTGGTCTTTCTTTCCCGACTGGAGAAGCCAGTCTTGTGTCTTTAATAAAACCAGTCCTGTTAATTCCCTGTGGAGTCTCTGGCCCATTTCTGCTGCATCTCTCAAACCCATACCTCCCTTTTCTGCTGGTGTTGCTGCTGGATGTGATTTTTGTCTTTTACTCTCTTTTAAATGTCTACTTCTCAAATTACAGTGCAGATTTTTTTGAGGCTCTGTGTTTATTCATGGCTCCAACCATCTCTTATAGCACTCCCTATCACTCTAAAAGATCTGTTTAAACAGTGCCAGTTCTGCAAGTCAGATTCTGGAATTTCTTGCTATGCTCTGCAAACCTTTCTAGTTTAAATGGAAAATTGGTTATCTAGGTAGCACAAGCATTTGATCCCAGTACCCAAGTGTTGGATAAATCTACAGTTTACTCTCTTGTTTCCAGGTACATGCCTCTAAATGACACCCAACTAACCAATGACTTAAAGTGGGGAGGTCTAGTGCAAAAGCAGGGAAGGCTGGGAAGGAAATGCAGGCATGGCACCAGCGGCTCCATCTTGGGTGTGTGTGCCAGAGGCTCAGGGGACTTCTGATCAAAATGCTGGCTTTGCCATAGAAAATCCTCTGTCTCCCGCCCTAGGGATGAATCCTTTGTAAGTAGCCAGAATAAATTAATTTCCCTAAAAGAGCATTCTGTTCCTGCTCAATCAGTTCAAACCCAAGGGGTTGGGGTTGGAGGGCTGAACACCAGGCCTCACAGCAAGATAATTCGTAAGACACCAAGAGGCAAAAGCAGGAACATCTCTGAATTTGAGGCCAACATGGTCTAAACAGCAAGTTCCAGTCTAGCTGGGGATACAGAATGAGACCCTGGTAGGTAAATGGGCTTCTGAATATGCTTATGATTCATGTAATTGAACTACGGTGAGAAGAGTCACCTGAATGTGAGTAATAAAATCTTGTAAGACGGGATTCGAATAGAATAAAAGGGAGGAAACAAACATATATCCTTTGATCCCTGCTTCTTAAGGATTTGATAATATCATCTGCTTGATATTCTTTCTACTGTGACTTTACTGAAATGATGGATTATAACCTGTAACTATGAGCTAAAATAAACACTTTCTTTCCTAAGTCATTCTCATTTGGGTATTTTATCACTGTAAGAGGAAAGGTAACTAAAACAATAATCAACAAATTTGATTTTTACATTTTAAGATAGTGACTTTTAAACTAATTAATTAAATTTTCTTTAATTAATTAGTAGCACCACCTTACCAGGAAGTCACTATCTAATGCTCATTGAGCTTGTCTGGATCTCACAAAACTTCCCGAGTGCTGGGGCTAAAAGACAAATGCAACCATACCCACCTTATAATCTTTTTTGCTGTTGCCGTTTTAAATTCTGATTTATTTTAATTTAGCTTCTTATTTTACTATGACACACAACTTTATATAACATATAGCGTCTAGTAAAATCCTCCAAATTGACCACAAAAGACAAATGGATAGTGCTAAAACCAGGTCTTTTGCTATGGAGAGTCAGTATACTGTGCATTTATCCTGAAAAAAACTTTAAATGTTCTGAAACCCACTTGTTCCATGCAAAGTCCACAAAGAATTGGAAATAAGATTCCTTGGAACTTCAGTTACAGATGGTTGTCAGAATATATACGGGTGATGGGAACTGAATCTAACTTCTCTGGAAGAGCATCCAGTGCACTTAACCTCTGAGCCATCTCTCTAGAACCCAGCAATTGGTTCTTAACTACTCTGAAAACTGTTATTTGACCAGATTATCGGTATTTATACCCTTGTAACAAAATCAGAACTACTTTAAATAACTATTGTGGAGTCCTCTGTAGTATAGTATGCACTAAGAAATCTGGGCTAGTGAGAAGGCTCAGTGGATAAAGACACCTGTCACCAACCCTGACAAACTGAGTTCAATCCCCAGGACCCACATAGGAGAAGTACAGGACAACTTGAAGGAATCAAGTTGTCCTCTGCACATACATATACACAGAGCAACATGCACACAAAGTGATTTTCTTTATTAAGATGAACATTTTTTTCTTCAGCAGATTGTAAATTTGCTATTCTATATGAAATACAACAAATAATTATTAACACGAAAATATTCTCATTTTAATTTCATGTACACATGTACAGTGTCAACTTTATAATTTCTTAATGTTTTGTTGGAGTTAACAATGTGCACAAAGAGACAGAGAATATTCAATAGGCAATTTCAAAGAAATAACCTGTGTTTTAAGAATTTGTACCTTTTCAAAACTTAAAAATATCAGTTTCTTTAGCTTTGCTAATCATTTAAAAAACCAAACTGTTACACTAAACCACAAAAGTATAATTAAAATGTATATTTACTTGACTTAACTTTTGATACCCTTTAAATCTTTCAATACTATACTTAAAAAATAAAACAATAAATATGACTAGGTAAGAAATACAAGGGTTATAAAGTGTTATTACTTCAAAAAGTATGACTCTATGTGAGAAACACAAAGTTAATAATTACTTTTACTTTCAGATTCCTTACATTCTACCCTTAAATTTTTGTGTTTTTATAGAACTTCAGGGAAATGGAAAATTCAAGACTTAAAGATTCTTCACAAATAAAAAACAGTTTTCTATAATAGCACAACAGATAGCACTAAAATATGTAGGGAATACACATCAGTGGTAAGAAAGTGTGAGGTTTCAAAATTCAGTATGAGATTTAGATGGTATGATGTTTAAATCCTTTTGTTCCTGAATCACTTTAGTATTGGAATATATCTAACATATTTCAAAGGCTATCAGGTATCACATATTAAGATTTCTAGTTCTATATATAACTTCTAAATATAGTGATACTTGACATAGAACAGTGAAAGGTTAAAAAAAAACATTAAAAATAGAATGAAGCACCAAAATGAAGTCAAAGCAGCTGCTTATCAACTTGGAAAACTGTTTTCAAATTACCTACAAAGTATCAGATAACCATAGGTCAACAGGTTATTTAATGTATCAAAAAATGCTTCCTATTCTCTTAAATTGTTATAAACCAAATCCAAGAAACAATTCATTTTTATAGTATATCTGCAAGTATGAATCTGATTAGAACTCTTAAAAACAACAGATTTATTTTTACTTTAACTGAAAAAAAGCTGGATCAAGTTGCCAGCTCTCTAGTTGTAATTAGAATTTAGTTTGTTAAATGATACCATAAGTATATTTTAGTCTTCCTTTCCTTTCAAGATAGTTTTCCTTTTAAGAGAAAAATAAAAGCTATGTCAAGATGTACTTACAAAAAAATGTAAGATACAAGTTTAAACTGGCATCAAAGTAAGCTATCTAGAAAAACACTTTAACTTATGCTTTTCAATTATCAAAGATAAAGAAATATCATTACTCTTATTAAGGTATTTATCTTTCTTCTATCTCCTCACCTGAATTTTAGTATTTCTGAGTATCAAGTGTGCAAAATGATCTCATACATTTGTGGACCTTTCAAATTACTATAACTTTAGTCATTTTAGTTACATATTTTCAATGTAAATATATGTAAAACTTCGATGATGGTCTTTACACCCATGCTTCATAAAATCTTATGAGCTATTTAATTCTATAAGTTGGCAAAGTTCTGTCTATAGCAGTTCTTGTTTATAGAACAAAACTACAAGACAAAATACAGAGAATAAAAACAAGAAAAAGCAAAAATTTTCCTTAAAGTCTTAAAAATACTTGCTCTGCTGAAAAGATGAGATGCTGCCAAGAAAATGAAAACTATGGAAAAACAGAGAAGCAAGAATAAACCCTATCAATGTCCTATAATCAACAGTGCTAGGGACTCAAATAAAAGTTGCATTGTCAAGTAATCTGAAAATATTAATATTAAGATAAGGTAATTATTTCCATGTTTTGATAGTAAGACACATCAGAAGAAGCATTTATATTAGCAAATGTCTATAATGGGTATTGGACTTTGTATCAAGATGATTACATTTGAGTAACTAATATTAAATTACTTGTTCTTAAAAGAGTAGATGGACAAAATACTAAAATAGCAACGCTTGTAAGACTAAAAATTCAGCATTGAATCAGGAATTACTGTTAAAAGCAAGTTGGTTGTTGCCAGTTTTTCTAACTTACTAAATAAAGAAATAGGATGTGAATAATCATTTGAATAAAATGTAAAATCAAATAGAATCAATAATCCTATTTTTACAAAGAATAACAAATATGCATTATTGTATTGTATATGAACAAGGTTGAGTGCTTTTAAAATGAATTTTTTGCTTCAAATATCTCTACAAGTTAGTAGATACTATGTGGCAAGCCAACTTCTTTATGATGTCGCACTATGTGATGGTCCTTTTCTGAGGGTCTTCGGAACCCCTTGTTGCAGTATTCACAGCAGTGAGGATAGTCTTTTGTGTGAATGGAGATAGTGTGCCGCTTAAAACCGGAGGCATCTGTAGTACTATATTCACAGTACTCACACTGGTATACTTTCTGACCACTGTGTGTCTTCATATGCTTTTTAAGCTCACTCTGTTGTTGATATTCCTTCTGACATTTCTCACACCTAAACAGCCGGTCTGTTGTGTGAAATGAGACAACATGGCTATTCAGCATAGCAGAATCTGTAGTCTTAAACTTACAATGTCTATACTGCTTTACATTTTTTTTGAAGTGAGTAGCAATATGTTTCCTGAGTTCTGATGGCCTGTGACAGCCTTTACCACACAGGACACAGTTATGAGAATATTCCTTTGTGTGGACTGAAATTGTATGTCTCTTTAAATCACTTGAGTTTGAGCTCTTGTGGCCACAATGTACACACCTGTGTACTTTGCCTACCCGGTGGGTACGGGCATGTTGTTGGGCCTGTCTGGTATTTGAGAAAGTCAGAAGACAAATGTTACATCTCGATATTGTCTGCTGCTTACTATGTTTAGTCTTCACATGTGTTTTCAAATTGGAAGAGTCGGCCGACCTATATTCGCAGTGCTGGCATTGATAGGGCTTCTCACCAGTGTGGATTCGAGTATGCTTTTTGAGTTCTGATGGGTGACGAAAACCTTTACTGCACTCTTCACAAACATGAGGAACCTTCTTGCTGTGGACTGCCAAAAGGTGACGATTCAATAACCTTTGTTCGGTTGTTTGGTAGTCACAAAATTTACATTTGTACATTTTGTTGGCCCCTTTGTCCTTATGCATTATTTTCTGTGTAAGTTCCCCAGCATGAGAGTTCTGCTTCTCAAACTCATTGAATTTGATGGCCTTTCGTACCTTGGAGGTCATCTTGTGTCTCTCCAAATGATGGTATAAACTTATTTTCTTGTTCGTACTGTAATCACAGTCAATACAGTGGTATTTCTTCATGGCAAGGTATTCAGGATGGTTTTTCATGTGTCTTTTCAAGTAACCTCTTGACTTAAATTTCTTCCCACAAAACATGCAAGGGTGGACTATTAAATGGGTTCCATCAGGACTGATAATTATTTCTAAAAAGAAGATGGGGGAAAGGTCACACATGATCAATTATTTTCTGGTTTCTTTAGAAGTTCAAAGTATGTTTACTGAACATTATTCCTTATATTTTAGAATTCTTTTCACTACTTTTCACCATAAATATTACAGTCGTGAAAAGAACTTGGTCCAATATGACTGGACTAATTTCATTCCTTTTAATTCAGTTTCTTTTTTAAGGAAGTAATAATTAAAGTTTTATCAATTTAGAGAAAATAAGTCATAAACTTAAAACATTTACAATTTGGTTATCACAATCCAAATTTTTGCTAATATACATTCAGCAACACCTACAAAAAATATAACATGTAAATCCCTATTCTCCCTGCACACATACCCCCTTCCATGCCATAAAAACAGATACACAAGAAAGAAATACATTTCTGTTAACAGTTAAAGTACTCTTCTGTGCCTCTAAAATTATGTCCATTTAGCTATGCATGGTGATGGTATATGCTGATAACACCAAGAACAAAGAAGCAGAAGGAAGATGACAATTCACTGCCAACTCGAGCTTCACAGGAAGACTTTGTATTAAACCAAACCAAATGAAAACAAAAATATGAAGAAAGAAAAGTCTGGTTGGTGGCTGGGGAGATAGCTCAGTGGGTAAGACCACTAGCTTCTCTTGTAGAGGACCAGGGTTCAATTCCCAGCACCTACATGGAGGATAATATATAACTTCAGTTCCAGGGGATAGAAGCCCTTTTCTGACCTCTGTGGGCACTGTATGACATGAGTACACTTAAATTAAGTACATGCAGGCAGTACATTCATACACATAAAATAAAAATAACGAAAATATTTGTTAAAGGGAAAGCCTGGTTGTTTTACTCTCACACTAAGTAATCTAACCATCAACTACGGTTGCTAATAGTAGTAATCCTAACACCCTTTGAAAGGCTGAGCCAACAGGACTGTTGCTACTTTGCCATGCTAAATTTAATGTGGGACCTTGTCAAGAAAAAATATTATGAATTTCTTTTTACTTCAAATAAAATCACCAGAGATTTACCTTCTTTCTCCTTAATTTCTGTTACCTAACTAAAAAACCATTCCAGAATCTCACTGAATTGTAAATTTGTTTTTCAAATGCAGTGTACAAAAACTATCTGATGTCTAGCTCAAAACACTACCATCACATCCTACAAATGCTACAACATGGCACTTCCTCCTATTTGCAGATCATCTTGTACCATATAGTTCCTTCTCCCTCACCTGTTTGGTACTGCCTGGATTCAGATCGTCTTCTTTTCTTTGATTTTTGTTTAGCTAGTCTGCCAAGGCCAGCCGACTCATCGATGTGTATGAGAGCACTTGTGCCATTCTGGTTATCATTTCCATCAGAATTATTACCTGGCAATATTCAATAAAAATCATTACACAGTATTATAAATTATAAAGAATTAGAGATTATTAAGTACAACAATGAAAAGACCTGACACTCCATAATGGCAGAAACTTAATAACTAAATAAATGAAAAATCACAGGAAAAAACGACAAGTATCTATATCACACCATCTCCCAGAATTGTAAGCTTATGAAAAAAAATAGGTTGAAATCCTCTGTGCTTTTAATTAGGTAAAATTTTCAAAAGTGAACCATACATTCTGTGCTCTCTACTTCTGTTTTTTATTTTCCTTCTTAATTTTTTTTTATTGAAGCTTTGTGCATTTTATGTAATACGATATTTTGGAAGGAGACTTCTTTTTGAGACAAGGTCTCCCTTTAGCCCCAGCTGGACTGGAACTCACTATGTAGATCAGGTTGCCCTTGAACTCACAGAGATCCACCTGCCTCTGCCACCTGAGCACTGAGGCATGTGTCACCACACCCAGCATTATATAATATGTCTTAAGCAAATTTAGACCTCCACTTCATGCCTCTCACAGCTCTCCTCCCAACAAGATTTTAGTTACTCTATAATATATGTTAAGTCCTATCCAGCCAAGCATTTATATCCCAGTGTCCCTCCATACAAGGTCATCAAGTAGGGCCTAGGCAGCCTATACAAAGGCACTCCCTCACACCACAGTAATCTTCAGTAATACTTCCTTGGCTAAAATTGGGGAAATCACCCTATCAGATTACTTCATATTTCTGAAAGCTTAAGACCATAGAAACCATTTCTCAATAAATGGATAATGAGCAATGAGACTGACTCAGTTGGTAAAGTGCTTGAATGAGGGAGGACCTGAGTTTGCTTTCTAGAAATTATGCAAGGAAAAAAAAAAGCTAGACATGAAGGTTCATGTTATAATCCCATCACAAGGGAAACAGAGGCACTTGGACTCCTAAATTTGCTGGGAGTCAGTGCAATCTAATTAGTGACTTCTAGATTAAACAAGAAACCCTGTTTCACAAAACAAAATGGACACTGACTTGAGTAGTGATACCTAAGGCTATTCTTTGACTTCCACATGTACCCACTCTAATACATACATACCCTCACACACACACACCAAAAATAAATGAATGGATATTCATTCTTTAAGCTACAACACTTACCATAAACTTCTGCCCATGTAACCGGCATGAAAGCTTTCATTTCACTGTCATTCAGTTTTTGTTCATACACAGCAGTTGCTCCTGCTGCTGTAACATCAGCGCCTTTCTCTCCAACAATCATTTCCATATAAAACTCATCAGTGATTTCAGCTAAGTACAAATTAATAAAATAATTTTGTGACTAGGTTTACTAAAATCTTATGAAAAAAAAATTAGTAGTAATAAAACATCATAGTAAATATTAAATGAATATTGATGCAATATATTTCATGTTTTGACTTTCAACAATTTATTTCATTCTTGAGATAGGGCCTTACTAGAACTGCAGCTATCAACTGAAATTCTCCTACCTCAGTCACCCAATTTCTGAGGTCATAGAGGTATATCATGTCCAGGCCTCCATTTTATTTACTTAATTTTTTACTCTAGTTTAGATATTTTTTGAAACAGTGTCTTTCTATGGTTTGCCTGGAATTCCCTGTGTAGACCAAGTTTGCCTCAAACTCATAGAAATCCACCTTCTTTTGCCTCCCAAGTGCTAGGATTAAAGGCATTGGCTTTGCTAATTAAAAACAATGATCTAAAATATACATTAAAAGACACTGATGTCACTGGAATATAGTACTATAACAATCTTAATACTAGTGCTGTTTGGTTTTTTTTTTTTATGTAGCAAATGCTTTAATAAGAACTAGATTTGTAGAAACAAAACCATCTCCACAAAAAGGCAATTTACATACTGAAATCTTCATATTCCTGCTGAGAGTCTTCAATATAAACCTTGCTTTCTCTGGGAACAGAAATACTGCTGTTCTGATCAAGTAGTTCAATTCCATAGTCATTCTCAAATTCAGTCTCCATAATGTTTACAGGTCCACCTATAAGATAAAAAGCTTTGAGAATTTATTTGGAATTTCATTTAACTTCTTGTAACAGGCCAAGCTTTTAAAACCTGTTTTAGGAGTGATCCTTAAAAGAAGTATTCATACTTTCCAATAGAAAGAACTCTAAAATGGAAACAATTAGGGCTGGAGAAATGGCTCAGTGATTAAGAAACTGACGCTCTTGCAGAAGACCTGTGTTCAGTTCCTAGGACCCATACAGAGGCTAACAATTGCCCATCAACTCCACTTTCAGGAGATCTGACACCCTCTTCCGTTCTCTGTGGGTGTATGGGTGCCCTTACATACATGCAGGCAAAGCATTTAAACATATAAAATAAATTTTAAAAATAAAAAGTGACCAATCACACTGAATAATCTGAAACAAGATAACGAATAAAGGCTTCCTCTTACCTAAGTTATCTTTTCCAGGGTGAGCTTTAAAAATATACACCTTGATCACCTCAAGACATGTGTCATCTACTCTAAAAATATCAATTCCTGAGACTGCATTCATATTTATTCCAGTGGAATCTTCATGATCTGCTTTGTCAGCATTATTCACTAAGCAGGCAGGAAATATACTATGAACTTTCATAGCAGATGTATAAATACAATGTCACTATTTTTTTTTTTTGAAAATACTTTTTTGAGTTCGCTAGGTACTCAGCATTTGGTAAAAGCATTTATTCTGGAAGCCTGACACCCTGAGTTCCATCCTTACAACCCATAGGAGAAGAAGAGAAATGACTTCTAAAATTTGTTCTCTGACTTCCACATGCATACTTTCTATTACACACAAATATCACACACAAATCCATATACTAATGTATAAGGAATTTTAAAATGATTCAGAGGTTAAGAGCATTGAATGTTCTTGCAGAGAATCTATGTTCAATTACCAGCACCTACATGGTGTCCAACAACTGTAACTCCAGTTCCAGGGTATCAGATGCCTTCTTCTGACCTTTGTGGGACACTGAACAACATGAGTCCACTTATATACATGCAGGCAATACACTCGTACCCATCAAATAAAAATAATAATAAAATGTTTTTAAATATAATACCATATAAAAATAAAACCTAGATCTGAAAATCTGACTTTTAAAATGTCCTATAAAACTTTCAGAAGTTCAAAGGACTTAAATGTAGATACAACATAATAAAATGCTCAAAGAAAAAGCAGAAAAATTTTTTTTTAACTTTTTGATATGGAATGTTACTCTGAGGTCTGCTTAGACTAGAAATTGCTGATTTTCCTCTTCTTCACCTCCTTAGTGCTAGCAGACTAGAAGATCCCTGAAGCTCACTGGCCAACCAGTATGGCTGAATTAATGAGCTTCAACCATGTTCATTGAGTGATTCTGTCTCAAAAAATAAAGACACAGAATTAAGGACTGACATCCTATTTCAAACTTTGGCTTCCAAATGAACATGTACATATGTTTTTATGCACCTGTACATACCCATACTGAGAAGTACATATACTATATGCTGTATACACAAAACAAAACAAAAAAATTAGACTGATCATGTGTATGTGGTGGTACACTTGTAATGCTAGTTCTTGGAAGTCCAAGACAAGAGGATCAGAAGTTCAACATCAGCCTAACACGGATAGTGACTCATATTAAGAAAGTAAACAAAAAAGCACTTTTGATAATCATTGTAGCCCCAAACTTACAAGAACTCATAAGATAATCCTCAAAGTTGTTTTTGTCATCATCTGGTTTGTCCACAGAAATTCCAGAAATTCCAGTGGATTCAGAAGCATAATCTGCCATCAATAATTCTGAAATGTTGCTTGTCAAAGAGTCATTGATGACTTCTGCTTCTATTATGTTGTCATTAAATATATGTTCATTATGTCCAACATCAGACGTATGAATAGCTTCACTCATTAAGAAATGTTCAGGCATAGTCAATGAAGTTGTCATATTAGAAGCTGGAATTGTGTACTGTGCTACAGAAGCTTCTTCAGATATATCTGAAGGAAGTACTTGCTCAGGAATGACATTTTCAAATATATCTCCTTCCTCTAAGACATGTGAGCAATGAACATCTTTGATAACAACATTTTCAATAACATCTTGGATTATAACTGAGTCTGGATGATCAGGAAGGAAGGTATGCACAGTAACATCTGAATTAGATATGAAAAGAGTTTCTTGTACTTCTGCAATAATTTGATCATCATCCATGTGTATAGCATCAGCACCTTTAAATTAAAAAAAAACAATTTCAGGTAAAAATATATATGGCTATTTCAAATAATATGTTTTTAAAATTCTATGAGGACTGTAGATTATCATCTTGTACATATAAGTTAACATTTTTGGTAATGAAGAATGTTGAGAATTTTTTTAAAAAACTTAGTCAATATAAAGGTAAAGAAATGCTAGGAAAACCAGTTAGGATTGTCACAGAAAAAATTATTTAAGAAAGTAATTTCAGAAGTATTAACACAGCAAGTTGTGGTAGTACAGGTGTGAATCTTAGCACACAAGACGCAGGCATATCTCTGTGAATTACAAGTCAGCCTGGTCTATATAGTGAGTTTGAGACTAGCTGGATTACAGGGAGACTTGTCTCAAAAACCAAAAAAGTACCAAGATAAATTTCTTGTACTATTCAAATAAAAACTTAGGGATGATTATATAAACCAAGTATCATAAAACATTTTCCCTGGTTATGCTTCACTTCATTCCCTTTATCAGTTTCCCAATATTGTATGTTTTCCTTGTCACTTTAAAAGCATTTTAGTTCCCCTTTTTTTCTTATACTTCATAGTTTCCCAAGTTGTTCTTGTTCAGTAACTCACCAGTATCCTAGTCCACTGTATTGGCAAGGACAAAGTCATCCTTTGAAACTGAACATTCAACATTCAAGGTATAAATGAAAAGTGATATAAATGTCAAAGTTAAAGATGAAACACAATAACTGAGATATATATAGCTAGGGGATAAATAAAATGGAACAAAGATTGAGCTGCCTTGTAGAGAGTAAAGCCTGAGGATAGCAAGGGTAGGCCTAGCATAAATTAGCAGACATTCAGTCTCCATGTAGGTCTTTCTGCCAAGATCCACATCTTCCAACTCCCACAGAACTTTTTCAGAATATAAAATACCTAATGTACTTACACTCTGTAGTCAAAGAATGAAATTGTAAAAAGGATGAACCAACGAAAACCCACTGAGTTTAAATAACTTAATCAGTATCACAAAATTGTCACGGCATGTTATATATTCAGTACATATTATTCAGATTAAATCCCTCAAATTGGAACAGAATTTATATTTATAAAAATATAAATAAAACATAAAGTACAAAACACAAAATAGAAAATTAAAAATTAGATATCATAACGACAAATATTATTAAGCCCAAATTCAAAGATTACTTACAGTTAAACAAGCAAACAAGTAGTTCTGGGTTGTTCTTCAAAAGAATTTAATCTCTTTTAGTAACATTAACTATGTTTCAGCAGATTTTAAAGTATGAGTTGTAACTTTGCATTTGCCATTATTAAATTAAAATCACCTATGCTGTAGTGTTTAATAAACACAAAGAAAACTTAGAAAGGTATTACATTTAAATTCACAAAAATCATTGCAAATTTATTTTATAGGAATATTTAGCAGACAGAAAACAAAAATCTCATCAAATCCTGAAATTAATAATAGAGAATAATACAGAAAATATCCGATTCAAGATCCATGAGCTTAGAGAAAAATAATTTTATTAACACACACTGAAAATGAGATAATAAAGTAACTAAAAATGTTGTTGCAAGTGACATGAAGAAAAACAGTATGGTATCCATACTTCCTCTAATATGTGTGTCTCATCTACAATGATAGTCACTGCAAGCTGTGAATAGATAGAATGTTGTTGCTTACCCTACATTGACTTTTGCAATGTAATTAATATTAGAAATTTCAGGAGCTTAAGAGATGGCACAGCAGTTAAGAGCACTGGCTGTTCCTGCACAAGAAATGCTCATTCAATGCTGGTAGTTTTGCAAAACAACACAATCTACTGAAAAAGCAGTGTAGAGAGTGTTAAAAAAACTAAACATAAATATCACAAAGGATCTGGTTATATCACCCTAGGGTATATCCAAAAGACCTATCCTACTACAAAGATACTTCTGAATTCCTGTTAGTTACTGCTATTTTCACAACAGTTAAGACATTAAAACAACCTAAATAGCCCTCAACTGATGAATGGATAATGAAAATATGATAGATTGTGTAAAGAAAAGTGAAATTTGCAGATAAATGGATGGAAAGAGAACCTGCCATAGTAACTGAAGTAAAACAGATTAGAAAAAGAAAAATGTGACATATATTGTCTCTCATCTGTGGATCTTAGGTCCAAATTCATAGATGTCAATATACATATTGTGATATAACGTAAGGAGCCAGGCAAATGGAAAGGAACCATGGGAATAAAGAGAGAAATGCAGTGGGAGACAGGAGTTACCAAGGGGGAAATGGTAGTATTTAACTTTGAAAGGGAGGAGTTAGGGTAATATAAGGAATAATGGGGATAAAAGGAAAGGAGCTCAAGAGAGGGAGGTTAATAGGAAACAGGGATTACCAAGTGGGGAAATAAGAAAAAGGGGGACAATCTTGGAGGGAGAAGGCATGATTACAAAGCGGGAGAGATAAATAATTTTTAGGTGATATGAAAAACCACAGGGAAATATATTACTCTAGGGCAATTGAAAAATTCACACACATACACATACATAGACACACACGCGCGCACACACACACACACACACACACACACACACACCCAGAGGTTGATTATAAATACATATATTGTATTACACTTATTATATATCATATTTTAAGATATATATTATATTATATGTGTATAGCTGAAAGTTAAACAACAAGAAACACAGTTTTTAACAAAGGAAACCTGCCTTTGAGTTGACTGCCTCCCTAAACTTCAAAGTAAGACCCTATTGCTGAAGACAGGCCATATTTCAGACTTAGGGTAATGAAGCTGAACTTGGAAGCCTTCTCCCTGCAATAATCAGAGGTTACTATGCAAGTTGCTAAAGGAAAAAAAAATCAATGAATGGTCAACCCACCTGTAAAATAATCATAATAATTACCCCAAGAGCAAATTATCTCTATTGGTGTACTAGTGTCCCTTTTGGCTTTCAGGTAATCAACACCTATCTAATGACTTAAACTCAATGACTTTCAATGGGAGTGAATTCACGTGGGTCACTGTAAATATAGCCACATATACATAGCTGGAGATTTCATAAATTTTAGAGAAAAACCTACTTTTGTCACATTCCTACATCAACATAATTTCTTACTGAATGCAAAATATATATCTTTATATTTACAGACAAATATATTCTCATCACTTATCAAATATGCTTCTTTTTGCAACAAAGGGACAATACTACAAAGTTCTACAACTGGTCAAACAGGGAATAAGTACCTGTGAAATATCTAGTCCTAAGTTAAATAACTACAATGCAACCTCTATCCCTACAGCTCACGGAATGTAGTGGAACAAGAAGTAAAGAGAATATTAATCCATCTCGCTAGAAAAGCTTCCTCATGCAACATAGGGCAATTAACACCGACAGTCAAAATGTAAAAAAGAGTCTACAGAAAGTGTCCTTGTATAGAACTCCTATATGAGTCTTTATTCACTCATGAATCAAGGACTCAAAAAGACCTCCCTCCAAATTCTATAATGTATGAAATGCACAAAAATTAAATAAAAGGTAGCAACAACAAAAACAGTTCACTCATGTGTCAACAAAGGAGGTTATACGTCATTTACAGCACTCCATTACCAGAATTTAGTCAACAATCAGACACCATCACAAGGCACTGCCAGCCAGGCACAACCACTATGGGAAAAAATGGACAAAGAGAAACTGAAGGTATACTTTACTTCCATCACAGGCTGACAACTTATTTACTTCTCAGGTACCAAAACTGCATAGCCTGAGTAATTTTCTTAAACTATAATACAGGAACAACTGTCAGTCAGCTATGATTTTTTACTGGATCAAAATCTGGTTTGTGGGTAGACAGATGACTCGACAGTTAACAACACTGGCTGTTATTGTAGAAGATGTGAGTTCCAATCCCATTACCCACATGG
Source organism: Eospalax fontanierii (assembly GCA_035773235.1). NCBI lineage: Eukaryota > Metazoa > Chordata > Mammalia > Rodentia > Spalacidae > Eospalax > Eospalax fontanierii. Next base: position 1,008,874 of record JAJHUQ010000048.1, on the reverse strand, counting down.
GAGCTAACAACTGTCCATAACTCCAGTTCTAGGGGATCCAACAAGGGTACTCTTATATACACACAGGACTCATACACATAAAAACAAAATCTGGTTTGTTCAGGATCATGTGGTTATCAACCAGTATGAAAACTTTATTGTGGAGTTTATGTTAATTTTTAAAGAAAAACAAACAACATAGTATATAGTAATCCTTTAAGAGAAAAAGTCTGTAGATGAACTTATTAACTCAGGGCATATTTCAACAAAAAAAGAAGGAGGAGGAAGAAGAAAAGGAGGAGACAGAGAGAAGGAGGTTGCAGGAGAACTGAGACTCAGGACCTAGGTTTAAGTTCTAAATCAAATTCACACAATGAGTTTGATTCAAGCCACTAAGGGAAAAGCAGTAGAATCTATGTATTAATTACTTTTTTATTGCTATGATCAAGCCAATGACCAAGGCAACTTTTAGAAGGGTTTACAGTGCCAGAAAGATAGAAGTCCATGATGCAGGGAAGCATAGCAGCAGAGGAGGTCAAAGAAGAAACCTGAATGTTCATATCTTCAGGCTGATAACAGGAAGCAGAGAGTGAAACTGAAAATAAGCAAGGAAAAGCCTACCACAAGTAACTTCCACCAGCAACACTATACCACCTAAACCTCTGAATACAAACTGAGACCAAATGTTCAAATACTTAAGAGGACATTCTCATTCAAATCACCACAAACTGCACTGAAATATCAATAATCACATACACCAGATTCTCAGGACTAAAGAAGGCAACTGTAAGCTTCAGGAATCCAAGGGGACTCTCAGCAAATAATATGCAACTACTCCCTGCCAACATACCAAAACCTAAGGTAACTGGAGGCTCAAAGACCAAGGGCTACCCATTTAATGTTTTAGTCCTACCAGCTCCACTGTACAAAATGGAGCCTGCTAAATCTAGAGAGATCTTCTTCACCTTTTACCTCAGCACAGATGTGATAGTAATTCATTGTATAAGCATGCCTTTTATTTCTTATTTTCTATTATTTATTGTCAATTACTGCATATATGTATCATATAGTTTTGCTTTTGTCTATACATCACTCAATGATGTTCTGATTTTTGTCAATCACGAGACATTGTTTCTATATCTTTCACCCATATCTCATAATATTTTTATTTAACTTTCATTCTTATCCCCACCTCTTTTTACTTCTAATTCTAAATAATAGCCTTAATAATCAGTGGGCCCAAAGAGTATTCCATCTTTTACCTTCCAGGTACTTGTATACACCAAGTTTGGGCCATTACTTATCCATATCCTCATTTTCTCTACTTCTCTACCAATCCTAGTCTTAATAACTAAATCCAAGTATATTCTACTTGGCTATTTTCCTTGCAAAAGCTATGACATCTGTTGACTGGCTATTGAAACAATCTCAAGGTAGTAATAGATCTCATAATTAATATTCTCCTTCAGAGTTTATTTATTATAAGCAAGCATTTTGAGTTCCTGATGTAAGAAACTCTTTTTCTGAATTATGCACCTCAACTATTAGACTCTCACTTCAACAATGTAAGTACGTCAACTTAATACCTGATAAAAACAAAAGCAACAACAAAACCCAGGTGACTGAATAATTTCAGATGTGTAAATTAAAAATGCAGTAATATAACACACAAGAAAAACCAAAGCACAGTACTCCTTCAAAAGTTACTAGTCCCATAATAATGGCATAGAGTGAACATGAAATCGTAGACACTCAAGTCAAAAGAATGATTTTAAGACTGTCAAAATAAATTTTAAAAATTGACGGAAAACAAATTTGTAACTCAAATAAAAAGATCGGTGGGATGTCTCACCAACAAAATGGATTTAAAAAGACAGAATATCTGGGATTGAAGGTAAGGCAGAGGAACTGTAATAATAATAGCCAAAGATATAATAAGATGCCAGTAGGAATTTCAAGGTACATGCAACACCCTAAAAAGAACAAATCTACAGGTAATAGATATAGATAAAGGAAAAAAGTTTTGTTCTAAGGGTATAGAAAACATTTTTAAAAGAATAATAAAAATTTCTAGAATTAGTAGGCAATCCAGATACAGATAACACCAAACACCCAAGACCAGAAAAGAACGTTTCTCATATTGTTATTAAAACTGTAACTATAAAAGAACAGAAAGTACACTGGTGAGCTGGTAAGGTAGCTCAGAAGTAAAGAGCACTGGTTGTTCTTGAAAGGGATCTTGGTTCAGTTCCTAGAGTCCACATGACAACTAACAATTTTCTGTAACTCCAGGACTAGGTGAATTCAACACCCCCTTTTGATCTCTTCAGGTACTTCACAACATGGATGCACTTACATACACACAGGCAATACAATCGGCAAAGAAAATATATTGGAAGTGAGGAAAAAAAAATACCAAGTCACATACAATGCAATCCTTCAGAATAATAGCACATTATTCAATTAAACATTTAAAAACCAGGAAAAGCAACTGCCAAAAGACTATTATATCCAGTAAGAGTATCTACTATAATAGAAGGAAAAAATAAAAACTTCCCCTGTTAAAACAGACTAAAGAAATCTATGACCACTAATGTTAACTCTATAAGAAAAGACCTAATTTTTCTCTGAAAGAGAAAAATAAACCATCCATTTGATCACAGAAAAGAGTAAAACATGCTACAATAATAGATTAACAAGAGGAAGAAAAAAAGACAAAAATACCTCAATCAACAAAGGGACAGGAATCAATACACATCTTTCAATAATAATCCAAATATTAATATTATAATTTCTGCTATTAAAAGGCAGACTAAGGATTGGAGATAAGGCTCAGCATTTAAGAGAACAAGATCTTCTTGCAGAGGATCCAGGTTCAGTTCACTGCACTCACATACCATTCACTACTTGGGTTCCAGGGAATCTGATGTCCTCTTCTGATCTCTGTGATTAACTATGAGCATATGGTTCACTTACACGCACGCAAAACATACAAACACACAAAATCAGAATAAATAAATAAGACACAGACTAGTAGATTGGATCAAGAAACTGAATTCAGGGCTAGATGTAATGATACAACCCTTTAACTCCAGAATGTACAAGACAGAGGTAGACAAATCTCTATGAAATCATAGTTGACATGGTCTGACATATAGATTTCCAGTCCAGAGACAGCTACAAGGAGACCCTGTCTCAAAAAAAGCTGGCTCAACACTTAAGAGCACTATATGTTCTTGCAGAGGACCTGGGTTCGATTCCAGCACCCACACGATGCCTAAAAACTGTCCATAATTCCAATTCCACGGGATTTAATGTCCTCCTCTGACCTCTTTGGTCATTGTATGACATAGGTACACTAACCTAAATGCAGACAATACACACATACACATTAAATAAAAATACTAAATATTTTTTAAAGCAGAATCCCAAGGGCTAGGAAGATAGCTCACTAACTATTTGTTTAGATACGCTGGGTTCAGTTCTTAGGACCTATATGGTGGTGAACAACTATCTGTAACTTCAATCTATGGGATCCAATGTCCTCTTCTCCATCTCTGGCAGTACATGACACAGATACATTTAAATACATGCAAGCAAACTATTTCTACACATTAAATAAATATTCTAAAAAGCATGTACTGCTCTTGCAGAGAAACTGGATTCAGTTTCCAGTATTAATGTGGCCATTCACAAACAGCCGTAACTCAATTCTAGGAGATCCAGTAGCTTTAACACCCACAGAGTACGCATAAACACATGCAGACACACACTCACATAACTAATAGAAAAAAGAAAATAAGGAGGAATGAGGCTGATGGGATGGTTCATTCATTACATTCATGCACTACTTTTGCAAAGAACCTGAGTTCTTTTTCCAGCCTCAAGTTTTAGTACTATTAGTTCCAGGGGATCTGACACCATCTTCTTACTTCCACAAGAACCTGCAGTCAATGTTCACTTATCTCAACACATAATTAAAATATACAGAAAATGTACTTGCTGCCTCAAAAAAATACATCTCACTATAGAAGACAGACACTATCTTAGGGTAAGAAGACAGAAAAAGGTGTTCTAAGTAAAACAACTAAGGAAATAAGAAGTTACTGTTCAGACAAAATGGACTTAATATTAAAACTACTGAGAAACTGTAAAGAAGGCCACTTCACACTGATCAGGGAAACAGCATAACAAGAGAGCAATGATGATGAGGGCTAGGCATCTCTACCCTTTACCAGGGGCCCAGGCCATAGGAGGAAGCCAGAGAGTACCTGATTCAAGCCTGACCTGGGCCTCTGTGGGAGCTCCTATGTAGCTGGGCTAGAGCTTTCTGGTCCCTCCAATATAAAATCAAAAACATGTCAAGAACATGAAGCTTTGATCAAACAGCTTTTCATACCCAATTAAAAAACAACCAAGGCACATCAGTGATAGAAAAGAATCAGACCTCAACTCAACAAAAGAAGGCTTTAGTTTCAGCATCAAAAACCAGAATCAGAAGCAACAAAATAAATTCACATGCTAAATCACAACAATAAAATAACATGAATAACCAAAATATATATAGAGTGTATAGCTCTAAATGCCTACATTAAAAAAAAAAAATTCAGAAAGAGCAAAAATACTTAACATGCCAACTCAAGAATCTTAAAAGTCAAAAATAAGTGAAACCCAAACCCAGCAGATAAGAAGAAATAACAAAAATCAGAGCAGAGATACTAATAAAATAGAAACAATGAAAACAACATAATCAATGAATATAAGAGATGGTTCTCTGAAAAGATAAACAAGATAGATAAACCCTTACTTAGGTCAGTTAAACAAAAGAAAGAATATAAACTCAAATCAACAAAAACAGAGAATACAGCGGAAACAGACAGGAGACATCAAAAGATCCAGAACACTATAAGGGAATACTTTAAAAAAAACCTATACTCTATTAAAATTGAAAACCTAAAAGAAATGGTAATCCAAAACCATGGTAATCACAAAAGACAAGAAAGAGATCAACAGCTTCAACAGACAAACAACATATACGGAAATATATAGTAATACAAAACATCGTCACTATAAAAGCCCAGGTCCAGATGCATTTACAGCAGAATTCTACCAGACATTGAAAGAAAATCTATAATCTACGCTGTTTAAAATATTCAAAAAATAGAAACAGAGTGTGAACTAACAAACTCCTTTGAAAGAACTCTTAATACCAAAACCAGGTAAATCAACAAAAAAGAAAACTATACATTTATACTTTTAATGAACATAGATGCAAAATTGCAAACTGCACATGCATCAAAAAGGACATGATCTGCTTTATTCCAGGGATGCAGGGATGGTTCTATGTATGTAAGTCAACTAATATCATAAATCATACAACAAGACTCAAAGACAAAAATCACATGGTCATCTCAACAGATGCAGAAAAGACCTTTGGCAAAAATCCAGCATCCATTTATGTTAAATTTCCTAGAAAGTTCCAGAAATTGATGTGGAGGGAACATATCTCAAAATAATTAAAGTTATATACAACAAACTTACAGCCAACATCATTCTAAATGGAGAAAAACTGGAAACATTTCCATAAAAAACAGGAAGTACATGGTCTGTTCCCACTCCTTTTCACTGTAGTACTGAGAACTCTTTCAAGAGCAATAAGTCGAGAAAAGGAAACAAGAGGAGTACTAACTAGAAAAAAATGAAGTCAAATTGTTTCTGTTTGCAAATGACATGATATTACACATAAGAGATGCCAAAAGTTCCACCAAATGAGTAATACTTTCAGGAAAGTTGTACGTTACAAAATCAACTGAAAAAATCAATAGTAGCTTTTCTACATTCCAATAACAAACAATCAGAAAAAAAAAATTTAAGAAAACCCTCCCATTCATATTAACCTCCAAAAAATATTTAGAACCAAAGACATTAAAGATCTCTACAATGAAAATTTTAAATGTCTAAGGAAAAAGATAGAGGAAACACCAGAAGATAGAAGGATCTTCAATGCTCATGGGCTGAAAGAATTAATACTGTAAAAGCAACCATCCTACTAAAAGAAATGATAGATGACAGATAGATAGATAGATGATAGATAGACAGATAGATAGCTATGTATATTTAATGTAAAATTATTTAATGTAAGATAATTTTAGTTAAATGATTCAGTCTAATCAGATTTGTTCTTAGAAGTATTCTGCCAAGAAAATGTGATGAGGCTCTCCATAGGCCTTAGCCCTATACCAGTGAGGCTGCTAGAGAGCATATGACTAACTGGGGTGAGCTACCCAAACCCTGGTAAGTCATGGGCTATGAGACCATCACTAGTCACTCCCAATGACCCACAGCTCAAGCTGATAGCTAAAAAGATCTAACCTATTCTTGTGTTTTTGCGTCAAGATGAAAACAAATAATATACAAAGGAAAACCCATCAGAATTTAATTTGACTTTTCAATGGAAACTAGAAGAACTTACAGCAAAGCATTCCAATTTTTAAATGATTACAAATACTGATACAGAATACTTTACCCAGAAAGACTTTCTATCATAGTTGAAGGACAAATGGGCTAAAGGAACTCATGTCCAAAAAAACCAGCAATATTCAGAATATTGGAATCAATACAAAGAACTAAAGAAAGAAATAACCACTGGATATGGTGGTACACACCTTTAATCCCAGGAGGAAGAGACAGGTGGATCTCTGTGAGTTTAAGGTCAGCCTGGTCTACATAGTGAGTTGCAGACAGTTGAAGCTACTGGGACATCCTCTCTAAATCCCCCCAACCCCCAAAAGGAATACCTAAAGGCTACAGAAAGAAAAGAAATGAAGGTGTATTTGTGAAAACACAAAATAAGACCAAGAAAATAAAGAGAAATTAAAATAACAGTAACCAATACATATCTATCAATGCTCTTTAAAAATCAGTGTTCTCAACTTCCCAGGTAACAAACACAAACTTGGAAAATGGATTAGGAAGCAAATCTAATTTTTGTTGTCTACAAGAAACTCATTTCAAGAATAGGCACTAACGTAGAGTGAAAGGTAGAAAAAATATTCTATGTAAATGGCACTAAAAGAAGCAGCATTTTCAGTTCTAATATTTGACAAATACATTTAAATTAGTAAGAAGAGTTCAAGGGAATGACTACCAAGAAGACCTAACAATGATGAGCATCTAAAACTAAACTCTGATGCATTAATTTCATAAAATGAGTACTACAAGACTTCAAAACACAGATTAATTCTAACTTAGTAGTAGCATGTGACTTCAGTACCCCACTATCTCAAAGATGGTCAACTAGATAAAGAATAAGCACAAAGACACCTGAATTAAAATGATATAATGCATTAAATGCACCTAATTAGAAATCTACGTAATATTCAAACCCAAGCACAAAAGAATACACTTTCTAGTAAGCAGCCAATGGAAGTTTCTCTTAAACAGACCACATATTGGGTCTGGTTAAATAACCCTTAACAATAACAAAAACTGAAATAATTCCATGCCTTCTATCAGACCACAATGCAATAAAACAAAAGCAACAGCAAGAGAAGTTCTAGTAATTACATGAACGTAATGGAATTTGACCAATACACTGCTGAATAATGAACAGGGTGGAGAGCTGGCTCAGTGGTTAAGAATACTAACTGCTCTTGTAAAGGAACCAGGTTCAATTCCCAGCATGACCATGTCACCTAAAGTATGCCCTCTTCTGACCCACAGGCACTCTACTACACTGGTATACTTTCACACATGCAGGCTATACACTCATACACATAAAAAGTATATTTCTGGAACTAAATGAAAAGGATAATACAACATAATGAAACCTCTGGAACACATTAAAAGCAGCCCTAAGACTATGACTCTAAAAACCCACAATAAAAAATAAAAAAGAAAGCTGGGTATCATGGTGCTCTATTTTAATCTTAGCACTCAGGAGGCAGTCATATGAATCTCTATAAGATTGAAGCCAATCTACACAGCACATTACAGGTCAGTTGGGGCTAGACAGAGACCTTGCCTCAAAAAGAAAAAAAAGTCAGAAAGAGCATAAATAAAAGACATAACGGTACAATCCAACAACCTAGAAAGGCAAGAATGAACCAAACCCCAAAACAGATACTGAAAGGATCCAGAATGTTACATGGAAATACTTTTTTTAAAACTATATTAAATTTTAAAATCTAAAAGAAGAAAGCAGAGGCAGTATTCTATAAGATATAGATACAAGAAAGATTCTAAGTCAGACAGCAGATCAGGCCAACAATCAACAAATGTGACTTAATTATATTACAAAGTTTCTATACAACAAAAGAAACAACCAAGGAAGTAAATTAGAAAACAATAGTTTAGAAGAAAATCTTTCCAACTATACACCTGATAGAGTATATCTACAATCTAAAAAGAACTGAAAAAAATCAAGGAAAAAAGTATCCAATTAAAAGATGGGCTATGGATCTGAAAAAAAAGATATCTCAAAAGAAGAAAAGAAATGGCTAAGAAACGTCTTAAGAACTGTTCAGTATCCTTAGTTTTAGAGAAATGCGAATCAAAGCTAAAATTTCATCTACCACCAGTCCGAATCTCTAAGCTCATGAGAACAAATGACATTGAATATTGTGGATACAGGAGAAGGGAATTCCTCATTCAGTGCTGGTAGCATTTGATATTTGTGCAACCACTGTGGAAATCAGTATGCAGAACTCTTAAGACACTAAAAATAAACTTACCATAGGATCTGAAATAGAGACTATTACAAAGTTCCACAACTAGCAAAACACATAGGATAAGTGTCTGTGACATGCCCATACCTAGTGACACATCTACAAGGGAACATTAATACAAAGCAGAAGGAGTGAAAGAATCCTAAGGTTATCTCTCAACTTTCATCGGTGAAACCTCCTCATGTAACAGAGAATGATTAAAATGGAAAGTAATAACTGACCAAAATGTAGAGAATAAGACACTACAGACTGTATGTCCTTGGAGAGAAGTCCTATATTAAACCTCACACACCTAGGGCTTAGGAAATATTGTGGAAGAGGGACAGGAAGATTGTAAGAGTCAGAGGTGGTGAATGGCCATAAGAAAACACATCTCCAGTTGGCTGGGTGCTTGTTCATATTAATTGCTTGTTCATGTTAATTAACAGCAATGGTGTGAACAAGCATATAACACAGGCAAACTTAACATAGCCAAAAACCCATCATAGAACTGGAGAAATAGGTAAGAATCGCCAAACTTTGACAAGGAATTATTGGCAGTTGATCAATAATGGGTGAGGGAGAGCTGGTCTCCTTTAAGGAAATAATGCTAGACCCAGATTCAGTACAAGAACTTACTCTCACACTGAGGGACATCTAAGGACACAAACCTGACTTGATATGTGTATGAAATGCACAAAAATTCAATAAAAATTACATAGTGAAGAAAAGAAACAATGACAAAATACATAGTGCCAGAAGGGAGAAACCTCCCTTTGAGTTGTTGGTCAGAGTAGTTCAAGACACCTCCAAAATAACACAGGTTATTATCACAGTCCTTGATTGTCTACCAAAATTTGAAGGTAAGACCCTATTGCTGAAGATAGGACATACTTTGGACACAGGACTTGAGCAATGGGGCTGGAATTGACTTGGAAGTCTCCTCCCCAAAGATTATCTCAAATGGTTCCACAGCATACGTACAAGCTGCCAGGGAAGAAAACCAACCTATTGTTTTACATAGCTTAAAACCTAAACAACAATAAATTGGACCAGGAAACTTTCACTATTGATCCTACAATGACATTTTCATATTGGGAATAATCAACAACTGTCTAATTGGAATGAAGGCCTGCTCAATGGGAAGGAACAGCCAAATACATGTGGCTAGAGAAGTTTTAGATCCTAGAGAAAATCCTACTTTGCTGCATCCCTAGATCAATGTAATTTACTTTACTGTAAATATGCATCCTCATATTCACAGAAAGTATACTTGTCAGTCCTCATCGAAGAAGTTTCTTTTAGCAATAGATGAAGATTATTACAGAGTTCCAGAACTGGTTAAATGCAGAGAATAAGTGTCTGTTCAATATTTAAGCCTAAGTGATACATCTTCAGTGCAACCTCTAACATTCTCTCAACTTTCACCAGAGAAATTTCCTTATGCAGCAGATGGTGATTAACACAGAAACCCATAACTGGCCATTGTGTATAGAACAAAAGGCTACAGAATACTTATACTGAATAGAACAACTATTTTTTCTCTGCCCCTCAAGGATCAAGGATCACTTTGGAAGAGGAGGTGAAAAAACTTAAGAGCAAGGAAGGGTAGATGACCACATGGAAAGAGACAGCTGATTAGTCAGTCATATGAAATCACAGCAATGGTGACAGCATACTCAGATCTTATAAGAGTTCAAATCAGACAAAATCCTAGCACAGACATAAGGAATTGAGTAAGAAATCCAACAAAGCCAACCCAAGGAACTTTTGGCAATTAATGGCTGCCAAGAGAAGAAGAGGCAATGTCTAAAAGGGATGGGATTCTTTGTTGGCACACAAATAGACCCATACTGAAGGATATTTAGGTATGTAAATCAAACTCAGGCTACATTATACATAAGATAGTACATTAAATTGAGCAAAGTGCCAGTTGAGGGAGGTATAGATAGGGAGGTTATCTAAATGCCATCAAACTATATTATATGAAAAGCTGAAAAAATTCAGTAAAAACATTTTTAAGATGCAAAGATGAAAGATCAGAAAGCCTCAGAAGCATGAAACAAACTACACTTCCTTTTGCAAAACAAGGAAAGAAACGGAGCTGCACTTAGAAGCAAAAGTAACCCTACTTGGTCAACTGAAGAGAAATGGGGCCTGTCTAGAAAGAATTATAACTGTGCAATATAATATTCTTATGGTGTTTTCTAACTCACATTCTTCCGGGAGAAATATAGACATACTATTTTGAACTTGTGCAACTACAGAGAATACAGATGAACCACAGTGTTGTACTTCTGACTCACAGAATTCTGATATTAATTTGCTTTGTAGGTCAGTACAATGAGGAAATTCACCATTGTAACATCAGAAAACTTATAAGAAAAGAAAATCAAAATCAGAACTAATACAACTTAATTGTACCACTCTGAGAACATCAGAATAACTGAAACAGATGAGATGGTTCAATGGGAAATGTGATTACCTCAGTTTGATCCTAGATATCCAAATGGTGAAAGGAAAAAACTGACCACTACAAGTTGTCCTCTGACCTACACACACATACATACACATACATACAGAATAAATGAAATCACAGTGAGACTTCAGTACTGACTGCATAACAGAATTGGCTATGAGATTTTTGGCAGGACAGCAAAATACCTGTCTGATTAAATATCAAATTTAATTAACTCATTAAAAAAACAACTCTAAATCTAGTAAAGGAGAATTAGAATACCAAGAAATAGTTATACCTATTTCACCAAAAAATGAGTTTGGTTCTCGTAGTTGTAACTCAAGTTTATCTTCATCCATGGTCTTTATCACTCATTAAATCAGGCCCTAAATCAGGGAATAAAATTTAAGAAACACTGATTTATTTTGTCACAAATTAAAATATCACCATATTTGCATTTCTGAAACTAGTTATCAATAATCTACCAACATAAAAAAATATACAGTCAAATAGTAGCCTGGAATTTCTGATTAAATTAGTAAGTTGAAAGGTTTTTTTCTTGTTTTTCTCCCCATTCTTGTAAGTTTGGATTGTTTTTTAAAATTTTTAATTCTTTTAAAAATGAGATTTTTACCTAAAAATAAACACTATGTTACTCAGAATAAGATATGCAAATACTTCTTAAACCTAGACAGTTTCTTCTTGCCTACCATCAGCAACCCAATGATTGATTAACTTAAATCTGCTTTGTAGGTTCGAAGCGAATTTCTGTAAGACATCATTACACCTGTTAATTTAACATAACTTGTAAACTCTTCATCACTAAATAGTAAAATTAAAAGTTCAAATAACTATAAAATTGGATTAAGGTATCTGTATACAAATGACTTCTTCTAACTGACTGTACTGAAGAAATATGTATGTTTGTATGAATATGTATTTCATCAATAATCTTCCAGGCCATACATGAACTGGTACCAGCTATAAGACAGGAAATATAAATTCATAATTGAAAAAAATGACAATAAGTTACCTGTTTTTACAACACATATCAATCTTCTATTCAAAATATTTAAAGGTTTCCTAATAAGTAAAATGAGATTCAGGCTCTTTGTTTAGTAATATAAAATCTATTCCCTGAGTTTCATCAAAGGATGTATCCAGTGGGATAAGAGAATTGACTGCTAAAAGTTACTCTTTGACATCCACACATGTATGCATATGCCATGGCACATACACACCTACATAGAACACTCCACACACAAATAAATGTAAAAATCAATCAATAAATAATGGTGGCTAGAATACGGTTTTTCTGCCTCTACTTTATGTTTTGCAAAGTAAATGCATATTGAAATACTGTTCAAAATAACTGAATTGTGGTTTTACCAACAAATATTATATATTAATAATACCTAAATACACTATGTTCCTTTCAAACCGTGTTCTGAAAACCAAAATATCTTATACATGCTAGAAAAAAATGCCTCAGTTACATAAATCTTTTCCCTTTCTTCAAGGCATATACCACTGTTTCAAAGCATAACATTTTACATAAATGTAAATTAAGGTGTAAAACTAAGGCAAAAAATTTTCAGACATTTACTTTGTGAGAGTTAATAATTCTCCTCCTCCTACCAGGATCTTACTGATGAAAGAATTTATTTTGAAGATGTAAAGTATCCTCTTCATGAAAAGGATACACTTTTTAGATATAAGCTGTATTTTCAGGAATATTGAGAATGAAATAGATTCACATTCAATATTGGCACATCTTAAACTTAATTAAAATACTGTAAAGGTATACTTAAAAAATAGATATAAACAAAAATATTTTTAAAAATTTTAAATGTGTATATGTGTAAGAATTATTAACTATCACAAAATAAATGTCTGAAATACTTCACCTTAATTTTTGTGTGTACATGCTACATGTATGTGTATGTCCAAGGAGATCTGAAAAGGGCAATGAATACCCCAGATCTAGACTTACAGGCATTTAGGAGCCACCTTATGTGGATGCTGGGAATCAAATCTGATTCCCCTACAAGAATAGCAAATACTCTTAATCACTGAGCCATCTCTCCAGCTGCTCAAATAATACTTAGAATATATTTATGTGCCAAATCATTCTGCTACAGGAACAGAGAAGAACAAGAAAATATCACCACAATTACAATCGTCTAGACTTAGGGAAGATGGAAAAAAAATTCTGTTATAACAAAATATCTACATTGCTCTTTGAGAGCGAGAGAAATTAAGATCTGGAGAAAATAGTGTCTAAAGGAGAAAAATAAAGGAAGACACTTGAGTTGTAGAAACTCAACATGAAAAAGGTTTTAATAAATATTACTGGGTAGCTACTCTGTGCCAATCAATTTGGATTCAGCCATACTGAATGGAAATGCAGATGAGAAAGTGGGCATGCCCAAGTACAGTAAAGACAGAGAAGACTGGAGAAAACTGGACAGAGAGCTGATTATGTTGGAAAATGCCTATAAGTTCAGAAGACTGAGGCAAAAAGTTCTAGAGTTTAAGCATAACCATATATTTTTTTAAAGTATAAGCCAGTCATACTGGAGTATGCCTTTAATTCAGCACTTGGGGACAGTCAGACTGCTGTGAGATTGTTCCAGGCCAGCTGGGGCCTGTCTAAAAAATAAATATAAATAAATAAAAATGAAAAAACTAAACAAACAAAACCAAAAATGAAAAATTACAAAAAATTGATAATCACGTGTATCATGCCCTAACATGTGTGTATCCACCCATTCCACACCCCAATACCATTTTAAAAGAACCAGAAGGAAAGAACAAGCAGGTAGACCTGAAAGGAGAGCAATTCTCCCATCAACTACAAGCAGGAGGAAAAAAAAAAAAAGGAGGAGTATGTATATGAAATGTCAAAGACAAGACAAATGAAAATAATAAATTAGGATTAGTGGCATAGAGATGAATCAGTGTTTAAGAGTCTAGCTGCTCTTGCAGAGGACCTGGGTTCAAGTCCAGGACACACAAGGTATCTAACAACTATCTATCTGTTACTCCAGTTCCAGGGAATCAAATGCTCTCTTCTGAACTCCATGGGCACTGCACAATACAGGTGAACTAACATACTTACAAGTAGTAAACCTGTACAGATGAAAAATAAAAATAATAAAATAAAATATTTTAATTTAAAAAAATTAAGTAGATAGCTTGGGAAGCAGAGACAGGCAGATCTCTGTGAGTTCAAGACCAGTCTGGTCTACACAGTGAGTTCCACTCCAGCTGCGGCTACAGGAAGACCCAGCCACAAAAAATTTTTAAAACAGATGATCAAATTTTTTTATTAGATGACTAGCCATATGTTACATAAAAGAAAAAAAATATGCTAATGGCAAGGATCTCTGAAGGATTTCAAAACGAACTGCAATTTTTCAGCATGCAAAAAAAACAAGTAATAATAAAGTCATAGTGAAAAATACAAATAGAAATAAGGTCAGAAAGTTTGGGTTTTTTAACAGCACTATCCCTTTTTGAAAGCAGAAAATGAGCATGTTAAAAAATGTAAACTGAAAACAAAAATCTACAGCTGGGGAGATAGTTCAACTGGTAAAGAGCTTGCCTCACAAGCATAAGAATCTGAATTTGAGTCCCAGAATTCACATAAAAAATGCCACACTTTGAGATACACTGGGAAGAAGGAAACAGATGGATCTATGTTGCTTATAAACCAACAAAAGTCTACGTGACTTGAGCGTCATGACTATTGTAAGGCTGTGTTTGAATAAAATGTAGCACATAAGGACCAATGCCTGAGTTATTTTCTACTTTCTACGCATATGAGCATATCCACTTGTGTGCCTTCATATACACACATACAACACATATTAATACCAAGATAATTGATTAATAAAGTATTCTATTATTTCTCCAGATTGTTAATGTCTATCTCTCTCTAAAAATAACTCATTTTAAGTTTAAACAACAAAAACTAAACTACTTTTAAAACTTTACATGTAAGAAATTTTTATAGAAATCTTTTACAGTTACACTCTTACCTGTCTCTTTAAAATGATGCTTCTAATTATATATTAACCTTACATATCCATAACTGCTACACTGGAACATCTTTACCTGCTGTATTACGCAATTCTTCTTTTAAAATGTCTTCAGCTGTCAAGATATCAAGCAACTACTTCTACAGTCAATAAAAAGAATACATTAACAACTTAAGCCAACAAATACATTTGTAACTTGTTTCAAGTATACCTTCTGCAAGGCCCTCTTCTAAGACATGGTCTGTGATAATAAAAAGTGGAATCTCTGGTTTAACTTGAATATCCATGAAACAACTTGGCTTTAACATGTTGTCACTTAAGAAAAGTGAATTCCTGGTTTCTTAAATTCTAGAAAATAAGTCCTCATATATTTTCTGAAATTTCTCTATCTGGTTCATCTTTAAATTTTAACATGATTTTAAAACTTCAAATGAAGCATACTAAAAGGTCATTCTATCACATGATTACCTTTCTCTAAGGATAATGAAGTCTATTGAATTATTTTTTTAACCTATTTCCTGGTAATTTAAAGTTTCTATAATTGTAAAATTACTTATAATTTCCAACAACTGTAAACAAACTTTTGCTTAATATTTTAAATATATTAAATATTTCTTGTGATACTTTGGAAAAATTGAGTTATACTCTATGGGACATTATCACTGAAAAGGCAACATTCTTGGTTAGTTTTTAGTACTAGTTAAAAATTGACTATGAACTCTCACTATTTCTCAACTTGGTTACTTTTGCAAAAACAGCCAGACTCTGCTTATAGCCAGAAGTAACTGAAAGTCATACCTCATATTTATTGCTGTTTCTTTTATGACCACAGGCTTTTCTTGTCTGAATTTATACAACACTCCAACCTATATCATTAACTCAAGATAAATTGTAAAGAGTTACCATTCTCTGAAGAGATTTCTTATATCATCTTTACAATCTTCTATTCCCATCTCTACCCAGTAAATCCTACCTCTCCTTCAGCAACTTTGTGAAAAAGCTATCATCTTATCTCAGGACCGTTTTCTTGATGATGCAAATGTAAGATTCCTGTTCCTAAGAAATTCCAGCAGAGAATTTTCTGCAGGCACTGGCTACAGCATAAGGCTTTCCAATCTTTTTCAGAACCTAATACACATATAAACAAAACTCTGATTTTCCAGCAATATGGAAAATGCTTAGAGAGTTAAGACTTTTCAAATTTAAGATAATATCCTGGATGAATGAAAACACACATATGCATTACTTCTTAATATGCCTCCTTCCCGAGCAATTTCTTAAAACAAAAGTGTTTACATAGACCAATTGAAAAGTTTTTCAGGTAAATTAGTAAGTACTCTATGTTTTTCCTGTGCTTTCTTATATAAGTTGCACTTTTTTTTCTATGGGCAAAAATAGTAAAAAATTTCTTCCTATATAATTCCATTTTTCGCCTTTTGTAAGAAATCTAGATTTAACACCCTATATGTGCAAGTATACGCTCGTCTCAGGAAAGCATCAGTGAAACTCTTTCGGGGGCAAGGTCAAGTGACAATGGATGCATTGAAAGTAAAATGATATGTACATATATGAAAATGTAATGAAGCCCATTATTTAACACACTAAAAGAAAGGTAAATGTTCTTTGGGATCCCAGGTCTTGCTATCTCTCCTCCCTTTTTTGGACGCTACTCTCACCGGAAAAGGAAAAGTTTGGGCTCCCGAATAGAAGATGGAAGAAATGCCTTGGGTCTTTGGAAGGCATTTGACCCTCCTGGGTCAACTAGGTCGAAATTAATAAATAGTAAACAGAAAGGTGGTGCTGCCCTCGCGCACTGGGAGCAGTGTTTACTCTGCGAGAGAACATGTCTCTTCCATCCACTAGACCTGTTGCAAGCTCCATGCCTATAATGGTTCCCTCACTGCAACCGCTATTTCTCCAAACATCACATTCAGGATGGAGGCTCCAGTTCCCTCCTGCACAGCTGAACTGATCCCGTCTTTCCCACCCACACACTACCCACCAATCTTTAGTCAAAAATTGGTCAGTTGGTCATGCGAACCGTTGTTCTTCACCTTATACTTTGCACCCTTTGGCCAGACTCACTCCTCACTCCTCTAACACCAGAGACCTCACTTCGGACAGAATTGAGCGTATGACAAACAACTCTTTAGTACACTGGACCTCTGGGAAACCCTATTCCAAACCCTGCCCGCAAACGAAATACTGCCACAATATTTGGGCCTAACTGTAACTGCGGCCTGCTGGGTAGCACGCATCACAACCCTACGCCTAACACCGAAGGACGCTTCGTGGGGCCACTGACCAAAACAGACCGGCACCCCAGACTCACCAGAGAGGAATGTGGCTGTCCCCGCGACTGTTGAAGGAGCTACAGGCCTGTCATTTCCCAAAGTACAGAACCAAGCTATGGCTGGGGGAGCGGGTGGCCAGAGGGAGGAAGGGCCGGGTACAGGGCTGACAAAAAAACAGCCCAACTCCCCGGCCCGGGCTCCGTCTACAGGTAAAATCACAAACTGATGAAAGAACAAGGAAAACGCGGAAGGACCTGTTTTGACACCGTAGGTCGTTTGGTACTGTACCGTAAAGCCGGGTGTCCTTGCGGCAGTGTCTCTGGCAGCCTGAATCTCAGTGTTCTCTTCTCATGCGTTCCATTCCCTCCTTCCGCAGCCACGCGACAGCGAGACCTTGGCCGTAAAGCTCGTAGTAGTCTTACGTTCCAGCGAACCACCGAACCTTCAAGAAAACTGCAGATTCGTTGAGTCTTCTACCACTTCTACAGGCATCGGCAGTCTTTTTGTTCTACCTGGCTACACACTGGTAGAAGTTTGTAGGCCCTCAGAATTGTACCTCCGTTATCAATTTGATTTCTTCCCTTAACTCCACAGTGGATTTTGCGAAAGTGTTTGTCCTGTGCCTTCCAATAAAAATATAACTTACTTGGAAGAGGAGCAGAGTAAATAGGTATCAGGAATAACTGCTAAACCTGTTTGTTGAACAGTAAATAGGAGAACTGGAGGAAAATACATTTTGAAAATTGTTTTCCATACTGTATATTTTCCTTTTGATTTTGAGTTTTGAAATAGAAGTTATACCTGTTTCATAAATAACAGAGTTCAATATCCCTTAACAAATATAAATGCATTTGGATTATAAACTTTTTAAGTTTATGAAGAGTAGATTGGAAAAGAGATTGCATTTTAGAACCTACCTTGATAAATAATTTTATTTGGGCCCACAACATAATAAAAAGAGATTGACTGTTCATTTTATCTTTCACTTATGACACAGAGATGCTTTGGCCTGGTAACTTTGCTCGTGAATGACTAGATACCAAGAAAACCTTATAGGACAGAAATCCCCCTAGATGATGACGATTTTCCATAAGGACAAGACACCTAAGAAGAAAGTAATCATGTAGAAACAAAGTTAATCCCTTGATGAAAGTAATTAACTGATCAACAGTTTATTGGACCACCTTACAGGACCAGAACTCAGCAATGGTGGGCCTTAACCAGAACTGCTAATGGTGTACACTGCTTATCTTACATTTCCATTTAAACCTGTGTCACGTTAGTAGCATACCTAATTCTCCAAATCCTGTATCCCAAGTATTTCCTGTCTTCTGCTATAAGGTCTTACTTTGAAGTTCTTAGAGACAATCTGGGGCTGAGGCAATAGCCTGTGTTAATTTGGGGAGTTAATTTGCACTGCCCCAACAAATAACTTGAAGAGCCTTTTCTTTCTTGGTTATTTGTTTTCTCTACAGAAGCATTTTATTTTAGTGAGATCCTACTTGTTGATTATTGACCTTAAATCCTGATGTCTGATTCAGAAAGTACTTTCCTTTACCTATGTCTTACAAGATAATACCTTTGTCTTCTAAAAATTTCAAAGTTTCAGGTTTCACATTTAGGTCTTTAGTCCATTTACATTGACTTTTAATCTTGGTGATATAAGGAGTCTAATTTCATTCATCTACAGGTGTAGATCCAGTTTCAATAGCACCATTGGTTTATGATGCTGTCTTCCAGTTTGTGTTCTTGGAGACTTTCTCAAATAACAACTAGCTAAAATTGCATGAACTTATGTTTGGATCTTCAGTTATCTTCAATTGATAATATATGTATCTGTTTTTGTGCCACTGTCATGCTATTTTTATGACTATAGCTCTGTAACATCATATGAGATCTGGTATCTTAATCCCCCAGCATTACTCTTTGTACTCAGGAATGCTTTGGCTAACTTTTATAATTTTATGTGAACATTAAGATTTATTTTTTAATTCTGTGAAAAATGGTCTAGGGATTTGCATTGGTATTGCCTAGAATCTGTGAATTTCTTTTGGTAGAGGTCAATTTCAAATATCAATTCTTCCCCAACTATGATAACTGGAGCTCTCTCCATCTCCTGGTGACTACATCTATATCATTATTCAAAGATTTAAATTTTTCATTTTAGATAACTTTACTATCTTTGATCATGCTTATTCCTAGATAATTGTATTTTTTTTGAGGCTTTAGTGAGTGGGAGACTTTTACTAAAGTCTTTCTTTGATTACCTGTTTTTGATATATTGAAAGCCTACTGGAAATTTTTGGTGATTAATCTTCTAACCTGTCACTTGACTGAAAGTGTTGATCATTTCTAGAAGTGTATGGTAGAATTTGGGGATCTGTTATGTATAAAATCATATCATCTGCAAATAGGAATAATTTGAAAGCTTCCTTTCCATTAAGTACTACTTTAAATTCCTTCTCTTGTCTTATTGCTCTAGCAAGTATTTCAAGCACTATATTAAAAACAAGTGGAGATAGTGGACAGCCTTGTCTGGTTTGTATTTTAGTAGAATACTTCCAGTTTTGCTCCACTTAGAAAGAGATGACCGTGGGCTTATTGTATATAACTTTAATCATGTTGAGGTCTGTTCCGTCCAGCCTAATTCCCTCTAGGGCTTTTAAAATAAATGCATGTTGAGTTTTGTCAAACGTCTTTTCTGCATCTATTAACATAATCATGTGACTTCTGTCTTTGCATTCATTTATATGCTCTATGACACATATTGACTTAATATATTGAACCACTTGTTGGAATAAAACTGAAGAGATCATAGTACATGATATTTTTGATGTGTGTCTGTATGTGCTTTATATTTTTGCTTCTGTTTTCATTAAAGATACGGGGCTATTGTTTTTCTCTTTTTTTGGTTGTATCTTTACCTGGATTTTGTATTTAAAACAGCTCTGGCTTCATAAAAGGAACTTGGGAGTTCTCCCTCTGTTTCTATGCATTTAAATAATTTAAGTAGTATTGAATATAGATCTTCTTTGTCCTTACATATTATGAGTCTGTTTACATTTTTGATGTCTTCTTGGTTTAGCTTTGGTGATTATTATGATTTTAGATATGCATCCAGTTCTTTAAAGTTTTCAAATTTAATAGCACATAGATTTTAAAAATTTTCTCTTATAATGTTCAGGATTTTTGTCTGTTGTGATGTTTCACTGCTCATCTCTGATTTTATTGATTTGGAGTTTCTCTTCCTTTCTCTTGGTTAACTGGGCCATGGGTATATGCATCCTCTTTCTCCTTTCAAACAGCTAGCTGTTGGATTGATTGATTCTTTGTATTGTTTTCTTTGTTTCTATCTCATTAATTTTTGCTCTGATTTTTGTTATGTCTTCTTGTCTACTGGGTTGGAGTTCCATTTGTTGTTGCCTTTTAACATTTAAATTATTTATTTATTTGTGTTCTTTCTTATTTTTTAATGTATGTATTTAATGTATGTATTTAGCAAGTCCTATAAACTTGCTGCTTAGGACTGCTTTTAACATGTCCAAGACGTATTACTGGTTTCTTTGTCCTTTTCATTTAATTTCAGGAATACTTTCATTTCTTTCTTAATTTCTCCTTCAACTCATTCATCACTTAGGAGTATATTGTTTAATCTCCATGAGTTCATGAAGTTACTAGAGCTTCTTCCAGTCTTGATTTTAAGTGTTCTTGTATGATAGAGTGCATGAAATTTTTAAAAATTTATTTCTTGAGGTTTGTTTTATGCCCCAGTATGTGGTCTGTTTTAGAGAAAGTTCCATGGAGGCCTGAATAGAATGTATATTCTTTAGTTCTTGGGTGGAATATTCAGTAGATGCCTGTCAGGTTCATTTGATGTATGGTATTGTTTATTCAGATGTCTATTTATTCTCTATCTGGATGATGTATTTAATAGAGACAGTGGGATATTGAATTCCCTAATGTTAGTAAGTTGAGATTAAACTGTCCTGTACTATTGTTTTTATGAAGTTGGATGAATCTGATTTTGATGCATATATGTTCCTTATTATAATGTCTTTTTGATTAATTGTTCCTTTGATCAGAATGAAGTGACCTTCTTTGTCTCTTCTACTTTTGTTTTAGTATGGAGTCTATTTTGTCAGATAATAGATTGGCAACTCCTGCTTGTTTCTTGGTGCCATTTGCTTGGGATTTTTTTTTCCATCATTTCATCTTAAAGTAGTGTGTGTCCTTGAAGTTTAGATGGATTTCTTACAAGCAATAAAAGAATAGATTTTGTTTCTTAATTCATTCAACTAACCTGTATATTTTGACTAGGGAGTTCAATGCAGTGATATTGAGAGCTATTTAGAAAGATATGTATTAATTCCCATCATTTTAAACTCTGTTTGTATCTCCAGTATAACTTCATGTAGTTTCCTTCTCTTACACATTATATTTCTTCAGGTATTCTTTGAAGGGCTGTTTTCCTGGACAAGAGTTATTTCAGCCTGTTCATGTCATGGAAGATGTTTCTTTCCCCTTCAAATATTATAGAAATTTTTGTGGGGTAAAGTATTCTAATTTGGCATCTATGGTCATTCAGATCTGGGAATACTTTGATCCAGGGCCTTCTGATTTTCATAGCTGCAAGGAAAAGTCACCTGAAATTCTAATGGGTTTACCTTTATATGTGATATTTTTTTCTTTTGCAGCTTCCAGATTCTTTCTTTGTCCTATATGCTTAGGGTTTTCCGTATGATTCACTCTAGGGAGTTTGTGTTCTGTTCCTGTCTACTTGGTGTTCTATATGCTTCTTGTATTGGTTGAGACTATCATTCCTTAATTTGGGGAATTTTTCTTTTACAATCATGTCTGTAAAAGATTGAGATTCTTCTTCCTCTATGCCTATGGTGCATAAGTTCTTTTCATGGCGTCCCACATTTCCTGCATAGTCTATTCTTGTGTTTGGTAAATTTTTCATAATCTTTGCTTGAGTGCTCCAGTTCTTCAACTTTTTTGTCCAGTCTTGACATTCTGTTTTCCATTTCATTCATTCTATTTACGGGGCTTTCTTCAATTTCAAATTGGTTTATTGAGTTTCACTTCTTCATTTCACCCTGAGTTTTCTTTAATATTTTTCTTTTGTGAATTCAGTCAGAAGTTTATTCTTTTAGTTCTTTTATTTGTTTGTGTGTTCTTCAAATTCATTGAATTCTTTCATCATGTTTATGATTATTCTTTTAAACTTTGTGTCCTGGATGTCTCTATGTTGTTCTCATTGTCGATCTCTTCTATAGGATTGGTGATGTTAGGTGGGTATATATTGGGGTTTTCATATTATTTTTAATTATGATCTTTGCATGTGGATTTCTTTTGTTGTTTGTGATTGTGTTATGAAACTCAAACCTTCCTTTATTTAGTTGAATTGTTTATGTACTTGATGTGATTTTCTTGTTTTTTTATTGAGTAGGAAAGCTGTTTGGTCAAGGTTTCAGGTTCTCTCTTTTGATTTTATATTGGAAGGACCAGATTACTTAGTCCATCTGCTACAGAGTTCACTTAGAGGCCTAGTTTAAGCAAGATCAGATGCTTTCAGGCTCTCTTTTACCATCTCTGTCCTTCTCTCCATCAGGCACAGCACAATTTGGGGAAATTACTAGGCAGAGGCTGAAATGAAATTTTCTGAGGCCATCTGCAAAGGCCTGTGGCCCTATCAAAGGGAATAGAAGCCTAATCCTTCAATAGTGCAAGTAGGTGCAAATGGTACCAATATAGGGGGATGGGCATGGTGGGACATGGAGAGCTCACATTTCCTCAGAGGTAAAGTATAGTCCAGAATCTGGGGTGTTAAGAGTAAGAATGTGTCTGTATCCATGGAAACAGGATGTGTGGTAGGGGACTTTGGAGTTTCTATGGTAGTAGGGAAATGGAATGCAGTGGGCATGATCAGATTTATCAAGGAAAAAGGTTGGTCTCCAGAATCTGAGACAAGTTGTGAGTCGGGCCTTCCAGGGTCTAAGGCCAGTCTCAGGAATGCAATCACAAGTTGTGGGTAGGGACAGCCTGTAAAGGTTCTAACATACTAGATAGAATAATTGAGATGGATGACTATGGGATTCATGATATGGTGGGTGGAACTGGACTAAGAAATTCCTCTCAGAATCTGGAATGATAAGAGCATGAGCAGGCCTGTGCTGAAGACTAGAAAGATTTTGTTTTTTAATCCATTTTAATCAGCCTGTGTCTTTTAACAGGGAATTTAGGCCATTGGTGTTTAAAGTCATTACTAAAAGGAGTATATTGGCTACTATCCTTTTAGTTTCTGCTTGCATTCTTCATCCAGTTTTCTCTTTCCATAATTTTACCTTCATTTATTTTCTTTCTGTTGTCTCTTAGGTATAGTTGTTCCTTTCTTCAGTCCTTTGTAATGCCTGGAATAGTCTCTTTAGCACTGGGTTTTTAGACATGAATTTTTCAGCATAGTCAGCTCCTTGAAGAATTTACTTTCCTCTTCCAATTCGAATTGATAGTCTTGGTGGGTAATAGGTTATGGGTTGACATCTATTATCATTTAGAATTTGGAATACTTTGATTCAGGCTTTTCTGGTTTTCATAGCAATGAATAGTCACCAGTACTTCTCAGTACTTTCATACTTCTCATACTTTCCTCATATGTGACTTGTTTTTGTCTTGATGTTCTCAGTATTCTCTCTTTGTTATGTTCACTAAGTGATTTTACCATGTTATGCTGTGAGGAGCTTCCTTTCTGTTCATGTCTAATTGGTGTTTTTGGTGCTTGTTCACATGTATGATTATGTCTTTCCTTAATTTAGAGATATTGTCTTCTACAATTCCAATGCATAGGCCTGTCCTCTGACAGGAGACCATGGATAAATGGCCTCTTCCCCAGCTTGATTGCACCCATTTACCTTGGATCATCACAGCTAATCTTGATAACTTTTATTCTCAACAAGAAAGAAGGGGCAGGGAATATCAGCCACCCCTCCAATGAACCAGTCATCCATCTCTGCTTGCACTAGAGATATAAACTGAAGAAGGCAAGGGGAGGCTCTCTTTGCCATTTTCTGTTGCTGTTAGGAAGTCATGATTCATGCCTAAATAGCATGTAGTCTGAGGAAGGGAGCACCTGTGCCTCTATAAATAAATTCTCACTCATTCCTCTGTAAGTAAACCCAGTAAACTTACCGATTTCCCAAACTTAATTTAAATACATTCCCGGTTTGTCATAGAGATGAAGGGAGGAAAGGGTTGGCCATATTTGTTCCTTCCAGAAGGAATTTTAGCTATAAATTCTGTTGAACATTAGGTCAGTGCTATTTACCTAGGATTCTTCTCCTGTACCTATGATGTATAAATTTGATCTTCTCATTTTAATCATAATGCACAAATTCCTTACTAATATTTTTATTCTTTCCTTTTTAAATGTGTCCTTTAAGTTCTTTCTTTTAGTTTTTAATATTTTGAAAAAATAGCAAATTCACTATCTAGTGAGAATTTTGCCTTTGAGGGAAACTAAGCAATGTCTAAACCTCATGAGGTTCCAGTGATAAACCCAAATTTGATTCTACCTAAGTTTGCCCTGGGGAACCAATGAGCTGTGTGTGTGTGTGTGTGTGTGTGTGTGTGTGTGTGTGTGTGTGTGTTTGGCTTACAGGTAACTTGAAAGTAGAATGTAGTCACGCACAAAAATCTTCACTCAGCAAGGAAAATAGCTTCCCCATAGCCTCATAAATGTACCTCCCTCTTCTTAGCCTTTCTGAGGCTATATACTCTAGGTACTGCACCAGACCACCAAGCCACATGCAATTATGGCATTATTTCATATAAATATATATGGTGGGTACCTGAATATTAACTGAGAGTCCCATGAGCCTCTGTAATCCTCCGACTTCTATCAGAGATCAACAGTCATCAAGTTCTGCTGTGACGATCTTTGGTTAGCAGTAACAATTGGTCTTATGAAGATGGAAGTGTTTTTTTTCAATTTTCAGGATAGTTTGTACCATTTTATTAAAAGAAAGTTAGATACAAATTAAATGCATAGGATAATGTATTAAGTTAATGTTATCTGTGCTCATATTACTAAATAGGCTTTGTAAGTTCCCTGATAAATCTTATAGAAAACACAAACTTTTCTTTCTTTCTTGGATTTTTTTGTTTTTGTTTGTTTGGATTTGTTGGCATTACACAGCCAAGAAAGTTACAACTAGGCTACCACGCTTTTGGTTTTGAGTGAGTAGCAGATTAAAAGAAGCACTAACAAAACATCCTTAAATCTTTGTCTAGTAGAAATCAACCAAGGATGTCTTGTTAAACTATTATACTAAAGTTGAGTGATTTTTTAGCAGAGTCCTATCTTGTCCATTTAGCAATCTATTATCTGAGATAAATATTTCAGATTATATATATATATATATATATATATATTAGCTTCTCTATTACACTGACAAAACAATATAATCAATAGCAACTTGTAGAGAAAAGGGATTATTTGGCTTACAAGCATAGTCCATTCTCAAGGGATGCCAATACTGAAACTCAGGACAGGAACACAGAGCACAGAACATGCAGGAATGTTGCTTAATGACTTGCTTATTTTCTCCATGCTCAACCTGCCTTCTTATACAATACATATTACCTGCCCAGGGATGGCATAATTCACAGTGGGCTGGGCCCTCCCACATCACTCAACAGTTGAGAAAATTAATTACCCACAAATATAACCACAGGCCAATGGAGGGAATTCCTCAATGGAGATTCCTTCTACTCAAGTGTGTCAAATTAATAACTAAAGCTATCCTGAACAAATGACTTCAGAAGAATTACCCCTCACACACATATATATGTCAGTAGCTACTGTTAAAATAGATTATCCCTTAGCTTTCCTTAAAGACACAGTTCCTTCAATTTTAGGCAGTTTTGTTGTTCTCCTTTCTCCCTGGCATTGAGTGAAGGGGCCAGCCCAATTCAAATTAACATGTTTTAGAATTCACCTTAAGACAAGCCACTTTGGGTCTGAGATGGAGGGGCCCAATCCCATTTCCAGAACAAGCTTTTCTGTGAGTTTGAACAGCATATGACAATTTACCAATAGAATGTACACATGAAACACATTGACTCCTTTACTATATGCAAGACAACATGCCGGTTGTTGAGTCCAGTGATTCTAGCCTGAACCCAAAGTATCTGTCCTCTTTATAATCTATATATATTTGTCCAAATTAGTCATACAAATTGGGAGCCAGGATTGAAAAGATACAGAAACACATTTAAAAGGGGCAGGGAGTAGATAGAGAACAGCTGATTCTGAAGAATAACACTTTGATAACTCAAGATTGTACAAGGTTATGTGGAAAGTAAAGCCAGGACCTATGATCAGGGAGGATCAAATCAATAGAAGTATCTGCCCTTGACTATGCCTAACTAAATTTTTCACTGCCAAGACATGAGGTGTGAAAATGCTAGGAAACCTCATTCACAAGCAGTTAAAGTGTGCCTGAAAGTTAAAAACTTAACACTGTCCTTCTTATATAGAGATCAAGTTATAGGATATTAATATTTTATACAATACTTTTCTCTATATACATTTACCCTGCAGTCTAACTTTTGTTCAGACTTCAGTATAGAAAATCATTGACACTTTTCTTCTTTAATGTCTTGCTTAAACTGATACAGGCCAGGAGTGCTTTTTTATCCTCTTCTAAGACAAAAATATATTAGATTATTTTCTAAAAATTCTTTGTTTTTCTGTCTAGAGTGTTTTCTAGAATTTTTCCCTCATACATCTCTTCTTCCATTGTGAATAATCATAAGAAAAAGAGAGACTTAAGAAACTAGTCGCCCTTACTTGTAGACACCTGAGTTTCCTTATTGCGTCCTTATTCATTAGTGATTATAAAGAGATTCTCAGATTATTTTCTCTTCTAATATGACTGTTGATGATGAGTGTCCAATGGCCTTGATTACTTCTTTCTCCATTTTACCTGGTTAATATTAGCTCACCTGTATAGGGACTACCATCAAAAACAAAGTAAGTAAAGTGTGTGGGCACATGTCTTTAATCACAGAGGCAGACACAGATGACTCTTTATGAGACCAAGTTCAGCCTGGTCTGCATAGTGAGTTCCAGATTATCTGGGGCTATAAGGAGAGGCTATTGAAACAAACAAACAATCAAAACTGTCTGGAGTAAATTTATGTAATAGGAAACTCACCCAAATTTGCAACATTCCCTTATTGCCTGTAGCCTTTATAATTATTGGTCCATATTACATTTACTTATCTACATTAAGTAAATACTATAAGCACACACACACACACAGAGACATTGAGGAAATTTTCAGAGGACTGTTTAGATTAAGAGATCTTCTTTGTAATTTACCATGTGCAAGATGGATTTTAAGTCTTGTGGATAAAAATAATACTAAACACAGAAACAACACCAAATAACATTTAAAATAACTTAGAAAGTAATTGTATCAACCTATTCTTTTTCTTTAACCTATGTATATTATTATACCTAAAAAAGTGAAAGAGAAAGCAAGAGTAGTCCATCAGGCAAAAACTAAAGCAAATAAGTATGGAGCAAAGAATTCTTTTGAAGAAAAGGGCATTCTATTTCAGTTACAGAAAGAAAAAGGCCAGGAGACATTAGACAGGCATTAATAATGAATTTATTAATTATGTACTTATTAATTAATAATGCAGATATGTCATGCAAAACAGTGTAAAAAAGAAGCCTATCATAGAGCTCTGGTACTGATATGGGAAATTCATCAAAATTGTCATCTGGCAATAGAGCTCATGTTGGAACGTCCTCCAGGGTTGTCATTTCCATTATATCATTAGGCATCCAGAAAAGTGAAAATAAAAATGTTTCTTTTTTAATCAGAAGATGTTTGAATGTGTGTCAAGTTTGGAATTCCCTGTGGTACAGTCAATTCTTGGGATGAAATGATTCCCGGTATCCCAAGACTTGGTGGTACTTGCAAGTTTTATGGGTTCCGCTATTTGGATTTATGCTTGTAATTGCTGCAGTAACCTGCAGGAAGTTACATTGTTGCTTCCATCTTAATAATGTCATAAGCCATGTTAACAAAGCCACATAGCTATGTATTTGTAATAAGTTCAATTCCATGATAAAATGAGATCAAACCCTCCTCCACAGCATGAGTACCTGTAGGATCCATGGATCTCAATATCACAGATTATATGTGAACAGTCTACTTTCTTTCTAAAAGCTAGCACATGAATTAGGTTAACATGGAAACAACAGGAGAAATTACCATGTGGTGTGTAGGCCCTAAATAGCACAGGAAAGAAATAGGAAGGAAATCCATGATCTCACACCAGGAAGGGAAATCCATGTGTAACTGTTGAAGTCTCTGGAATTACAGTGTGGTGTTGTTCCCAAACAGCTTCTAGAGATGGAGATAGAAAAGAAATTTATCTAATATTTTGCTTTTTCATTGAAACTTTAGTGGATTGTCTTTCAGAGTTGCAGAAAGGAAAGGAGGACAGGGAATTTGTCACTTCAAAAGAAACCTAAAATCCATGTGCTTATCATATGTCCCCAAAGAATGTGGCCTAGCAAATTGTCTCAGGAATTGTGCTCTCCCAGTCACTTTTCTAAGAAATGAGTCTCCTTCCTTTTGTGGCCATACTGATGTAGGCAATGTACCTTCTCAACCGTCCAAAGTTGGGTCCTTGATCTGCAGAGTAGAGATTTTCCTCATTCCAAGCATTCATTTTTCACCGTGAGTATGTACAACTACAACTACGACATTTGTGATTTAGACCTAAGGTTAACGTTCACAAGTACTTAGTAGAAGTACTAAATTCCATCAACATTACCAAGCAGTTTAATTTGATTAAAGAATGTTTGAGACTACAGAGATGACTCAGCAATTAAGGGTCTGGCTGCTCTTGCAGAGATCCCAGGTTTGACTCCCCTCTACTCACATGGTAGCCACACCCAGTACCAGGGGAATGTGATGCCCTATTTGGACCTCTGCAGTCATTCCATGACATGGGTACATTTACATATATGCAGGGAATACACTCATATACATAAAATAAAATAAAAATAATAAAATGTTTGCAAAGTTTCCATAGTTTTCATCACCTTGTTAAACATCCCATTTATTTTATTTAAACAGGTGAAATGAAAAAATGGAAATGAAGACACAGGATCTCTGTTGTAAATTTAAGAGTATGACTACTAAGATAAAAGTATAAAATTCTATATCATGTGGGGTAAAATTCATGAGGTTTCTCCAGAGCCAGCAATCAATAATTAAATCCAAAAGTCATAAATTTCAGCCTCTGGAACTGGTGCAAGTAGGATAGTTCAGTAATAATTAGGGAAACGCAAATTAAAATCACTTTAAAGATTTTATCTTATGCCAATGAGAATGACTAAAATCAACAGAACAAATGAAACAAAATGCTGGAGGGGATGTGGAGAAAGGGGAATGCTCATTCACTGCTTGTGGGATTGTGAAATGGTATAACCACTATGAAAGCAGTATGGAGCACTCTTAAAAACTAAAACTATATCTATTGTATGATCTCTTTTTAGATACTCCTTGGTATATAACCTAAGGACTCACGCTACTGCACATATACTTTATAATTGTGCATCTGTGTTAAATGGTCCTCTTTTCACTATAGCTAAGAAATGGAAACAACCTAAATGTCCCTCAAATGATAAATGAATAATTAAATGTGGCACATTTGCAAAATGGAGTTCTACTCAGTGGTAAACAAAGATAGAAATTATGAAATTTGAAGATAAATGTACATAACAAGAAATTGTTATACTAGGTAAAGTTTTAAACACAGACTCAGGAATAAACCCAACATATGTTCTATTTCACTTGTGCATCATAGAGCTAATTCCTTATAGATTAGTATATATTATGACGTAACCTAGAAAAATTGAAAGAAATCACGCACATGTAAATGCACAGAAGGAACTCAAGAGAGGGATAGTACTAGACAGATGTTATCAAATGTAAAATGGGAAAAGTTGGGGTATTGAACTGACAAAGATAAGACAGAGTTATACAAGGAATCATGAGTGGAAAGGGAAAGACGGAGCTCCAGAGAAGGTGGTAACAGGAAACAGATATTATCAAGGACTAAATGGAGAAAAGGAAGGTATTTTAACTGGGGAGGAAAGGCAGACAGTTGTATAGGGAGAGAGGGAAAGGTAATGCTTATGTAGTATGAAAGCACATAAGGAAATGCATTTGTATAATGGTTCACATATATAACTGAAGGCTATAGAACAAGAGACACAGTACCCAACAGAAGAAGTATCCCTTCTAGTCATTAGTCAGGGTAGTCCAAGAGATTCCCAAAATTATACAGGTTGTGACTACAGCCCTTGATTTCTTCCCAGAAGCCCAAAGTAACACCCTATTGAAGAAGATAGGGCATACTTTGTACTATACATAGGACTTGAAGCAATAGAGCTGGAACTGGCAAGGAACCCTCCTCTCTGAAGACTAGCTCTCATATTTTCAGAGAATACTATGCAAACCACTAAGGGTGAAAATCAATCAGTGGTTCAACACCAGCTTTAAAGCCTAATAACCAGAACAATGGTGAACACAGCAAATTATCTCTATTGGTACAGTAGGAAATATCCCCATTGTCTTGACAATGATTAACAGCTAAATAATTGGACTTAAAAATGACTCAATGGGTGGGAACTCATGTGAGATAATAACATAGCTAACATGTAAACATACCTAAACACACATAGCAGGAGAAATCATAAATCCTAGAGAAAATGCTACATATGTCATATCCCTAGACAAATGTAATTTCTTACTGTATGCTAAATAATTATCCCTATATTTACAGAAAATTATACCTTCTACCACTCATCAAAGAAGATTGTTTTGCAATAGATGGAGACTGTAGGAGACTTCTACAACATGTGAAACCCAGACAATAACAAGGACGTGTGCAGTCCTAAGTCACACCTCTACAATGGAATGCCTACACCTATGGATGAGAGAACATAATGGAAGAGGGGGTAGAGACAATACTAATGCATCTCTCAAGCCTCATCCGTGAAGCTCCTCATACTACACAAGGTGATAAATACAAGGTGACAACTAGATAAAATTGTAGAGAATAAGAGATGCTAGAATATGTATCTCTGGATAAGAGTCGTACATTAAAACTGCCACTTGGGGTTCAGAGTTTAATTGCAGAGAGGGGGAAAGAAAAACTGTAAGAGCCTGGGGTAGTAGAAGACTATAAGGAAACAGTTTTTTTAGACTTCTAGGAAACTTGCTTATATTAACTACAACTGTGATGACAACATGCAACATGCACAGAATCCACACAGATTCACCCCTGACAAAATTGCAATGTAGAAATTGGAAAACGGTCAGCATACCCTACGGTTAATGTAAGATCTATTTGGAGGTGATTCCTAGTGGGTGAGGTAAAGTTGATTTTCTTTACACAAGTGATACTACGTTGTCTAACCAAGTTCTCACTGAGGTAAGGCGGATACACAAACTTAATAGGCCTTAACCTATTAAAGAATACATGAAATTAATTGGGTTTCTATGGAGTGGTGCAGATAGGGAAAAGAATTTAAATATAACAGAAATGTTTTCTATGAATGCACAAAATTTTGATAAGTTGTATGTATTGATTAAAAACTATGTGATGAAAAGCCAAAAAGATGAAAAATGGGATAGTAAGACAAGATTTTTCCAACTAAGTTCCATTTGAGAAGAATCTTAGAGTGAGTGAACAACAAAGACAAAGAAAGATTATGCAGGCAGGATAACAAACAGCAAGCTGTAGGGCACCCTTAGTTTAGAGCACATGCCTACATTATGGAAGATGCAGAATCTAAAAGATGCTCTGTCTATATGAGAGTAGAAGTTGTTAGTCTAAACAGTTTTGGTGCATGTTTTCATCATTTTTTGTGGGTAGAAATTGGGCATTCTAACCAGAACTGGATTCATTCACTGAAAGATGTTAAGTAGGAAAAAGAGCAATGGCTGAAATTAAAGGAACCAGCCTATCCTCATTGTAGGGGTGACAAACTCCCCATTATTTTGGATAATACTGATTGTACATTATATACAGCTGTGAAAATATTCTAATGAAATGCATCATTTTGTGTAATATATGCAAAAAATATTTACTTAAGTAAAAAAGAAAAACAAAATTGAAGATCATGATCCAAATTTTCAAGAATCTTTCAGTTCATTCAAGATACCAAACATAAGAATCTAAGAGGTAGAGAAAAGGAGGAGCTGAGGTAAAGTCTGAAGGCAAAAAAAAGAGATATTTAGTGAAATTGAACACAGAATTTCTTCACCCAGAGAAAGAAATGAGAAAGCAAACTAATGTGCATTTAAGATTTCAAAACACAAATGGCCAGAGAACTTTTTAATGATATTTCATGATAAGATATCAAAAATACAAAGTAAACCAGTAATACTGTATTAGTTATATTCCTGTGAAGAGTTTATTTGACCTACAGTTCCAGATTCCAGGCGGATAAGTGTTTATCATGGTTGTCCATATATATATTAGAGTCAACTAAGATTTTGATTTCCTCAAACTTGTCAGTCCAGTGAAGGACTTTCCTGAATAGAAGGCCAAATTTAGTGAACCCCAGTGGTTTTGCTCAGACCTGTGGGCTTTTGGGATGACCCTTGATTCATGCTAGAAGAGACGCAGTGGAAGCAGCCTTTGAACAGAATAAAGAAGGAAAGACCTTAAGAATCATTGTAGCCCCAAAGCATTAACAACTCAGGGGTTTTTTTTTTCACTTAAATACCACCCCGACAAATGAACTAATGGAAAGTGTGAGGATAACTAGGAAAGCTTCTGGAATGGGAAGGAGTAGATAGGAAGAATAATATTTCCAGCAAATATTGTGAGAAATCAGTAAGGACCTGGGGTTTCTCAGAAAACAGGTTATTGACCAAATTCATGCTCATTCTGGAATTGCAATTGGGATCTGAGGAGGGAATGAAATGAGAAAGGAAAGGGTGGGATGCCTGTCAAACCCAGGACCTTGGATCTTAGGTACTAAATTCCCATAGTCATTGACTGGAGCCAGGAGCAGTAGGGACAAAGAGATCCTCATATCTTGGAGGGTGGGGATAGAGAAGCCAAGTACAACATGCATAGAGGTGGGAGACAGACAGCAAGGCTTTAATTTGAAAGAAAGATGTGTGTTGGTCATTTTCTTAAGGCTTTAATTTGAAAGAAAGATGTGTGTTGGTCATTTTCTTAAGCTACCTGGAAGCAGAAACAGAGCAGCCCTTGTCACCGCTATAGCTACAGGTCCTGCATGTCTTCCTTTGGGCGTCCTGACCTGAATGGGACTGAGAAAAGAAGGATGATGGGGAAGAGGGCTGAATTTTGTCAAGATTCTTGCAGATATTCAAATAATCTTGAATAAGTAATACAACATTAAATAACTGGTACTAAAAGAGACAACCCTGGATCATCATTCACAGATCATTTGGGGAAGGTTGGGAACACAGATCTTCCTGTTTTAGGCAGTGGCAGGAAGACTGCTCACCTGGACAAAGATTTGGGGCAGCTGTATTTGCATTCAGGATACACTGCTAGTACACACAGGAGTCCATATAGTGTCAAAGCTTCAGAGCAACCTTCATTAAGTCATGACCCAGGCTCGAACCTAAGGAACAAGTGCCTAGGAAACAAAGATGCAGTGGAATCAGCCTTTGAAAAACTACATAATAAAGAAGGAAGAACCTTGAGAATTCCCAAAGCATTAGCAATTATTCAGGCTTGCTTTTTCACTTTAATACTCCCCCTGCCACCCAACACCAAATGTACTTATGGGAAATGTGAGGATAACTGGGAAAGCTTCTGGAATGGGAGGGAGTCAACAAGAAGGATAATATTTCTAGCAGGATGATAAAGTGAGAAAGTCTGTGACAAAGAATAGATTAAATAATCAGTCCCCAAGATCAGAAGATGATAGGGGTACAGGAAGTCAGGAATAGCACTGTTCTGTGCTCCGCCTTGCAGTAAAAAGATTTATTTACAGTCGTTTTCTTCTCAAATGATTTCAAAGATCACTAACATCTTACATGACTTATGTAACAATGAGATGGGAGAAGATATGCAATAGGCATTATGATGGATACTTCACAGAAGCTTTAACAGTTGCACATCTATTTTAGAAAGGCTCAAATTACTTGAAATAATTCTTACACACTGCCATAAAATTGTGAGTTCAAATGCTGCTGTGACAATATAAACAACTTCCTGAAATCATTGACCTCTTCTAATCTTGCCTTTAATTTAGTTCATGACTATAGAAAAGCCTAACTATACTTCAGGGTCTTCCTTGTGACTAGGATGACATAGGATCCTGAGCAATGCATCATTCATTACTTTGGGACATGTCTTTTTACTAGGACAGTCTCTATCATCGTGTACAGTGTCCCACTTCTCACAAAAGTCAGTTAAATTTCCGAGTGCCCTTGAATTCTTACTTTTGATATCACAACCCTTTGAGGTCTCCTCACAAAGGGTAACGATTTCTTCTTGAAATATGTTGCGAGAGTTTTTGAGGAGAAATTTTCCAAAAGAAATCTATAACACAAAAGGCAAACAGGATTGGATTTTCTTTGTCAGTTTACATTATTATAAATCATATGCCAATGCCAGCTGTAGTACACACTTTTAATCCCAGCACTCAGGAGGCAAAGGCAGGCATCTCTGTGAGATGCTAGCCAGCTTGGCCCATGGGTTCTAGGAAATTTGGGGCTCTGTCTAAAACAAAAAAAGCAAAACAAGAAATCATATCTAATATATGTCCTAGAAAATGTGAAATTCAGAGTTCTGAATTTGGTTATTATAAAACATATGAATCAGTTTTGTCTTAGGGACAACTATGGTATCTACAAAAATATTTAGAGCATATATCTGGACATACAATCAATAAAATGTCATACAGCACTTAGAAAATTTTCAGTGTTCATCCTATGATGGTTAATTGTCATTGCCCACTTGACTAAGCTTGGATTCACTAGCACATCTGCCTCTAGCAGTACCCCTGAGAGTATTTAACTTAACAGAAGAGAACTCAACCTGAGTGTCTTATAAATGAATGTCAGCAATTGAGATAAAAGGAAAACCTGAGAAACCCTCTGAATCCCAACATTGATTCCTAACTGCCTTGTGAATGAAAATACATTGCTGTTATTTGTGATCACTTTTTGGACCAAAGATTTTAGCTTCTTGGAGTCTTATTCAAAAAAGTGAAAAGAGGTGAACTGGGGTACTGGCCTTTTCATTTAATTCCAGGAATACTTTGACCTATTCATCATTCAGGACTATGTTCTGTAGTCTCCAGGAGTCCTTGAAGTTACTAGGGCTTCTTCCAGTCTTGATTTTAAGCTTCATTATAATTGTGCTCCAACAGAATGTATGGAATTATTTCAATATTTTTGTATTTCTTGAGGAGTTTTTCATGCCCCCATATGTGGTTTATTTTGGAGAAAGTTCCACAGTTGAACAGGATGTGTATTCTTTGGTGCTTGGATGGAATATTCAGTAGATGCCTGTCAGGTTCATTTGATGTATGGTATTGTTTAATTTAGATGTCTCTCTGTTTATTCTTCATCTGATGGACCTATTTAATGGAGACAGTGGAATACTGTAGTCCCATACTATTAGTGAGTTGAGATTAATCTGTGTCTTAAAGTCCTGTACTATTGTTTTTATGAAGTTGGGTGTACCAGAGTTTCGTATATATACGTTCATGATTGTAGTAATCTTCGTGGTTTTGTTTTGATCATAATGAAGTGTTCCTTGTAATCTCCTGATTAGTTTTAGTTTGAAGTTCACTTTGTCAAATATTAGATTGGCAACTCCTGCTTGTTTCTTTGTTCCATTTGCCTGGAATATTTTTTTTTCTATCCCTTCAACTTAAAGTGGTGTCTATTCTTGAAGGTGTGTTTGGTTCTTTGCAGAAAACAAAAGGATGGATTTTTGTTTCTTCATCCATTCAACTAGGCTGTGTATTTTGACTGAGGTAAGTCCATTAACATTTAATATTATCATTGAAAGATGTGTATTGATTCCCATCAATTTAAATTCTTTTTGCATCCTTAGTCTAACTTTGTTGGACCCCACTTATACCTTCATTTAGTTTCTTTCTGTTGCCCCTTGGTATCCTTTCTTTAGTTCTTTGTACTGCTTCGAATATTCTCTGAACAGCTATTTTTCTGAACATGAATTCTTTCAGCCTATTCATGTTGTGGAAGATTTTTCTTTCTTTTTCCATTTTAACAGACATTTTTTGCTGGGTAAAGTATTCTACACTGGCATCTGTGTTTATTTAGTATGGGGAATACTTTGATCCACATGCTTCTGGCTCTCATAGTTTGCATTGAAAAACCATTTGTAATTGTAATGGGTTTTCCTTTATACATGGCTAGATGTTTTTCTTTTCCAGCTTTCAAAATTCTCCCTTTGTTCTGTATACTTTGAGTTTTTACTGTGATATGCTGTGGGGAGTTTTTGTTCTGATCCTGTCTATTTGGTGTTCTATGTGCTTGATGTATTTGCATGGGACAATTTTCCTTAGTTTTGGGAATTTTATCTCCAATCTGCTTGAAAACCTTGTCAGTTATCCTTAGAGTTTTCTTCTTCCACTATGCCTATTATTTATAAGTTTGGGCTTTTCATTTTCCCACATTTCCTGAATATTCCATTTCTGTTTATTTGTAAAATTTTTATAATCTTTGCTTGAGTGAGCCAGTTCTTCACCTTTATCATCCAGTCTTAGTTTTCTGTTTCCCATTTCATTCCAAGGCACCAAATTTCAACCAAAGCACCAAAGAATACATCTCCTATTTCTATTCAGCAGCCCAGGGACATTTCTATAAAATTAATCACATAATTTGACACAAAACATTGACAAATACAAAAGAATTGAAGTAATTCCATACATTCTTGTGTAGGATGATTCAGGCCAGGCAGGCTCCCGGCCAGTTTGTCTAAAGTGGCTAGAACTGGTATCAAGTATGCATGAACAGTGAACCCTTCCTGGGACCTAACCTGGGGCAGCTCTCAGGCCCTAGCAGCCATCCAGGACCAGTGGGAGTAACATACGTCACACCATTAGAAGCGCCCAGGACCTAACGGAATGAAGCACATCAGATGACGAGATAAAGACCTCCCCTAAGCCTGGCAAAAGCATAAAGAGTCTGTTCCCTTCTTTAAAAAAAAGGAGATTGTGGTTCCACGTTTTCCCAGGGTCTGTGTCGTTGACGCTGCACCTTCTGGTCTCCTCCCCTCAGGGACCCGCTAATGCCCCCAACATATGGCGCCCAGCATGGGATTATTCGCACTTGGCCACTGGCGATTTTTGTGCTTCTTGCCTTCATTTTTTGGTTTTTCATTTTTGCCTGTTGCTGCTGCTGTTGCTTGCATTGTGCCTAATTCTGCTGGCAGGTCGGACTCTCTTTTTCACTCTCAGTGCTGTTCTGCACTCCCTTTTCGGTGACTTCAGTTTGGACGTCCCTTGTTCGGTGAGTTTCAGCCCGCTTCGGTGGTGCACCCACTTTCTCTTTCATATTTGTCTACGTGTTTCTTTGTTGTTCTGTTTGGAATAGGGAGGTACGTCTTTTTGGTTCAGGCTCACCCAGCATTTCACGTAAGGGCTGACCCCCCAGAAATGAAGCCACTGTTTGATGCCCAACAGTCGACTCTCCGTCAGAGACTCCGTGTGGGCACACGGATGTTGCCTAATGAACCACGGAAGTCCCCCACTAATCACAAGACACTCAGTCGGACACACTTCCTCCTTTTGTCTGCTCTGCTCCCTCTGCATATCTCAGTGGTCCCAATTGGCCCCTATTTTAGGGCTTTTTATTTGCCTATCTATTATCCTTCCCTTGGGTCTCTGCCTTTTTGACCTTCTTATTCTCACACTTTGCCTTTACTCTGCAGTAGGGACCTTAAGGTTAAATCTGGTGAGGTGGAAAGGTTTTGGAATTAGGTAGTGAACTTTTCCTGCCTGGAATCACACCTCCCAGGGATGCTCGATTAATAAAAACAAAATGAGGATATAAGGGCATGGTGCAGTGAGGGCCCTGGCACGGTTATCTGCTATGAGGATTAAGGCAGTGGTCCCTGCACTGGAGGCAGCCTTTTTAACTCCACTTCTTCGTAATCTTCTACCATGGGTAATCTCCCTAGTCACTGTAGGCTCATACTGGGGCCCTTAAGGCTTTACTCTGCAGTAGAGGTCTTAAAGTTAAATCTCATGAGTTGGAAAGGTTTTGGAATGAGGCAGTGGCTTTGGCCCCCTGGATCTCCCCAGAGAACATGTGGGAGCCTGATCTCTGGATGCGGGTATTGTTCTTGGCTAGAAAATGAGAAGTGGCCTCAGGTGTGTCCCCAGTTATCCTTTGCCCCCATTCTTCTGGCTGTAATTGCCAGTCTCAAATCGTCCTACCCTGAGGAAGTCATACCTGCCCATAATAAGCACTGCCAAGAGTAATGTAATACTGCCCTCTCTATCACTTCAGCTCCCCATCTCCTGGACCACACACAGTCAGATACTGGGGAGCCTTCTTACAAGATGGACCCCCTTACTCACATTGAGCCCACTCCCACCCCACCCGAGAATCCTACATCCCCACGTATTTACCCCTGGAATGAACTCCCACGTGGTTCAGCTCCTATTGATACCATCAGTCCTGCCATGTGCCTCCTCAGGGATTGCTCCCAACAACTCCTTTAGCCTCTCCGGGCTTTACCCATTAATGTAGGCCCTACTGCGAAGGCTCAGGCCTGGATTCCCACTCCACTTGCAGAACTCTCACTCATCCACAAGGCAGCCAATGAGTCTTGTCCCTATTCTCCCTATTTCGAGAAGATATTGAGGCAGTGGTCTATGCAGCTCCAGACCCACTACGACTGGTATAACCTTCTGAATGCCATTTGAAGCCATCTGCCTTCCTTAAATGGTGTTCTCCCTATGATGATCAGGCCAAAACCCAAGCAAGACTTAACTTGCAATGTGGGATTAATATCACTCTTGATATGCTCACAGGCAGCGGACAACTTATTGACTCTGTCTCCCAGGCCACTTTGGGGCAACATGCTTATTTTCAGAATGTTTCTGGTCTGGCCTTTAAAGCTCTTAAAGACTGAACTCCACGAGACTTCATGGCTCACTTTCGAAATCTCATACAGCAGTCTCGGGAATCCTTCAGACTTCTGGCACGGGTCACAGAAGCAGTGGAGAGGCAGTTCCTGGCCCTACAAAAGAGCTCCTCATTAAGCAAGCAACTTCGGAGGGCCTCAATGCCCCTACACATAATGTTGTGGCTGTGGTCCAGAACGATGATATTCATAAATGGGTTCTCACTACACGAGATCTTGACCCAAACTCTGGACCTATTGCCGCGCTTACTGCATCCCTTAATGTCCTTCTCGCAGACAGGCAGTTGCATGCTTCTCAACAGCCTCCCATAGACAGAACTTGTTGGTCTTGTGGGAAGCCTAGACATCTACAGCATGACTGTCCCAGAGTCAAGCCAAAGACCAGATGTCCAAAACACAACATTGGGCCAAAGACTGCTATTCCCCATCAGAAAGTGCTCCTTTAAATGGAAGGCTGGGCACTCCCCAGCTCCACAAGTAAGAGGCGTCCCCAAACCATCACAGATTTTTTGGACCCTGCCTATATTTCCTCAATCCCCTATAATGACCATATTCTTGGATATTCAGGTTGGTTGATCCTGGGGCAGATTAAATGAAACGGAGGCACTCCGTTTTCCTCACTGGAAATTTAAGCCCAGCCCCCCTATTATCGGAGTGGGGAGCTATCATGACTCTCGTATTACCCTCAGTCCAGTTCAATGGAAAGACCTAGATGGCAATAAAGGCCATTAATCCTATCGTGGCCAATGTACCCCACAATCTCTGGGACAGAGATATTTTGAAGGAAATGGGAGTTATTATTACAACTGATGATAGGGCCTTTTATGATGAAGTTTTGGTGCACAATACTATCAGACTGTCCAGTCATAAGCAAAAGGACACCATTCACCCCAAATTCTAAAGGCCACTGTCCACCTTCCTAGGGTTGTTGTTAAGGCATTAATTGGCTATCTAATCATGATGTCTGGGTGGAACAATGCCCTATTCTAGAGCCCAAGTTAACCATGTTGAAACAATTAGTGAATGAGCAACTTTCCTTGGGCCATTTAGAGCCCTCTACTAGTAGACATAGTACCCCTATCTTTCTTATCCAGAAGAAATCCAGAAAGTGCTGGCTTCTCCAGGATTTGAGAGCTGTTAATGAAAAAATGGGAAAAAATGGGGTCTGTTCAACCAGGTTTACCACACCCTACTGCTGTACCCTTACACTTTCATATAATTCAATCCATATCCTTCAACAACTACTGGACCTCCTTGCCAAGAAAACCCACATACTTAGATGATGCTCCTGGCATGCAACCCCAATTTATATTCTTCTGCCT
This sequence comes from Eospalax fontanierii, assembly GCA_035773235.1. Classification (NCBI taxonomy): domain Eukaryota; kingdom Metazoa; phylum Chordata; class Mammalia; order Rodentia; family Spalacidae; genus Eospalax; species Eospalax fontanierii. Next base: position 967,861 of record JAJHUQ010000048.1, on the reverse strand, counting down.
CACTCCATACCAAGTAAATGATGCATCCCAATAAAGGGCTACACTTGCTCAATATACTACAGGCCACTGGTCAGACCAATTTCTAAATTATTCCGTCCTTCTCAATCAACAAGTATATCATCTAAATATGACTACGGTTGACCTAATCAAATTTGATAACTCCTTTCTTTCCAAAACCTGGAATAATATAAAAAGCCAATTTGACCTGTCCTGGATTATGATATATGTGATGCTGGGCAGCATATTCTTTGCCATACTAATTCTATTCAAGAGCTTATTATAGCATTGGTCCCAACAATGCACTATCAACAAGGCGACACTTCAAGTGCTGATGGCTCTCCAACAGCCTGAGCATGGCCACCCCAAGGAAATGATATGTGCATGGCTTATGGAAATACAACATACTACCATCTAACATCCTACCACCCAGACGAATGTACTGGGGTAAGACCCTTGTAAGGCCTTGTAAGGCTTCCTCCAGCCTGGGCAACCTAAGATAGGATACAAATGCCAAGATACTAATACCAATATTTGTATGCTTGAGAAACCAACCTAAGACAGGCACAGTCCCAAATGTTGGGCTTCCCCGAGGTAGAGCAACCCACTAACACTTGTCCAAAAAATATAAAAAAAAAGGGTGGGTATGTAGAATGATTCAGGGCAGGCCAGGCAGACTCCCAGCCTGCTGACATAAACTGACTAGGACCAGTATTAAGTATACATGTGCAGTGAACATTTCCTGGGACATAACCTGGGGCAGCTCTCAGACCTTAGCAGCCATCCAGGACCAATGGGAGTGATGAACTTCAGATCATCAGAGGCGTTCAAGACCTACCAGAATGAAGCATGTTAGATGATCAGATAAAGACCTCCCCTAAGCCTGGCAAAAGTATGAGTCTATTCCCTTCTTAAAATAAAGGAGATTGTTGGTTCCACTTTCTCCCAGGGTCTGTGTCATTGACTCTGTCCCTCCTTACCCCCTCCCCTGATGGATCTGCCAATGCCCATCAACATTCTTACAAGACCACAATGTACTAAATCTTAAAATCAACCTGAAACTATCTACTAGGTACATAAACTTATGGGGGAACACACACACACACACACACGAATGATGAATGGGTCAAAGAAGAACTTAAGAGAGAAATAAAAGTATTTGGTGAGTTAAATTAACAGGATAATAGAATGCCACTGGGACACCTTAAAAGCAGTCCTAAGAAGGAAGTTTATAGTGTTAAGTCCTTACATTAAAAAAATAATCAGAAAGAGCACAAGTAAATGACAACATTGCAACTCAAGACTCTGTAACAGCAAGAACAAATAATATCCAAATCCAGCAGATGAGATGAAATAACAAAAATCAAAGCAGAAATTAATGAAATAGAAACAAAACAATAGAAAGAATCAATAAATCAAGTCCTAATTCCTTGTAGAGATAAACCGTTGGATGCTGAGGTAGCTTCTCTTAGAACAAATTGAGGGTGGGGTTTTGAAGTTGCTTCTCTTGCTAAAGTAGGAAACACTGAACACCGAAGTCTTGTAACTCCTGTCAGATGGAACACTGGTTAGCAAGCCTGAGAAAGTTAGCTGGGTTAAAGTCTACTGCACTCTCTGTTCTTTCACTTGGAAAACATCTTGCACTCCCTGATTTATGACTGCCACATGACTCCTCTTCAAGTGAAGTATGACCACAAAAATTTAACACGTCTTATGTAACCAACATGCCCCAGATAATTTACATTCATCTTTTATTTGACTGTATTGTTAAAACTCCTTGCCTGTTTGCTTATCTGCATGCAGCTCCCTTCTTCTTTCTATATATAAGCTTGTTGAATCAGACAATAAATGGCTTCTGAAAGAGACAAAAGTCCCAGAGTCTTACTCTGTGCCACCAATCTCACCTCCCATAGTAGAACTCCAGCACTCTGAGCAAGACCCCCTGCAATTAATAAAAAAGATATACAAACCAATTATACAGATATACAGACCAATTAACAACAAAAAAATAAAAAGAGCAAATTGAAATCAAATGGAAGGGGAGGCATCACAAGAGACATGAAAAGATCTAGAGCATTATAGGAAACCTTTAACAAACTATACTCCATTACATTTGAAAACCCAAAACGTGAATGAAATACATGCTAATCCAAAAAGAGATGAAGAACTTAAACATCAACATATCAAACATGCCCATATCAAATAAGGAAACTGATAAATACATTCCTCCCCAACTAAAATTAGCCTAGGGCCAGGTGAATTCACAGAATTCAATGAGACATTTGAAGAGCCACTCTACTTAAATTATTCAAAAATAAAATAAAATAAAATAAAATAGAGAATACTGAATCTCCATCTATGAAGCCAGTATTATTCTATATCAAAACCAGGTAAAGATACAACCAAAGAAGGAAACTATACATCTATATATTTAATGAATATAAGTATAAAAATTCTCAACAAAATACTACCAAACTTCAGACAGAAATATATAGAAAAGATCATCCATCATGATCAAGTCAGGCTTATTCCAGGAATTCAGGGATTTAAGTCAGTAAAAGTTATGAATTTTATAAATGAACTCAAAGACAAAAATTACATGATCATCTCAGCAGATCCTTTGACAAAAACTGACATGCTTTTATGATAAAAATTCTAGAGGGAATTGAACTGAAGGGAAAATACACATTAACATAATTACAGCTATATACAACAAACCACTGGTGACCTACCCATTAAAATCAGGAACCAGATGCAGCTGTTCACTATCGATACTTCTTTTCAATATAGTGCTTGCAACTCTTGAAATAAGACAAGAAAAGAAAATTAAAGGAGTACGAATTTGAAAAGAAAAGGTTAAGTTTTCCCTATTCATAGATGATATGGTATGATACATATGAGATCCCAAAATTCCATGAGGAAACTCCTAAAAATGATGAACACTCAGCAAAGTGGTAGATACTAACTCCACTTAGAATATAGTTCTATATACCATATACAGATATACTTCTATATAACAAGCAATTGCTGACATAGAAACACTTCCATTCAAAATAGCTTCCAAAATAAACAAAATAAAATATCTAGTTATAAACTTCATCAAAGACATTAAAGATCTCCATAGTGAACTTTTTTAATCTTTCAAGAAAGAGACTAAAGAACATGCCAGGAGATGGAAGGCCCTTCCTTGCTCATGGATCGGAAGGATTATTATTGTTAAAAAGCATTCACATCAAACTCAATCTATAAATTCAATGCTATGCCAGTAAAAGCCCTATGACATTCTTAATAGAAATAGAGAGGAAGGAATCCAAAAATTCATTTGGAATCACAGAATACTTGGGATAGTCAAGAAATCATAAGCATAAAGAGCAATGTTGGGAGATCTATAGCAGATTTCCAATTATACTGCAGAGCTATAGTCATAAAAATGGCATGTTATGGGCACAAAAACAGACACAGATCAATAGAACACAATTGAAGACTCAAACATGAGTGCATGAAATTTCAGCCACATGATATTTGACAAAGTTTCCAAGAACACACAATCTAGGAAAGGTAGCATCTTCAAAAAATGGTGCTGGCAAAACTGGATCTCCATCGATAGAAAAATAATACTAGAATATTATTTTTCACCTTGCACAAAAGTCAACACCAAATGTGTCAAAGACCTAAATCTGAAACCTGAGACCCTAAAACTGCTACAAAAAAACATAAGCAGTACCCCACAGGGTACAGGTATAGGAAAGGACTTTCTAAATCATATATTGTTTGTTCAACAAACAACAAGGGGAATCCATAAAATTACAAAGTTTCTGCATAAAAAAGTAACATCCAAAAAGGTGAAAAGTAAAACCTACAGAGTGAGGAAAAATATCTTCACCAGTGACACATCTGACAAAGAATTAATAACAACAATATATAAAGAATTGAAAAAAGAATCAAGAAAACTAATGACCTAGTTAAAAGATTGTCTATAGATCTGAACAGAGAATTCTCACAAAGAAATAAAGATGGCTAAGAAACACCTTTAAAAGTGTCCAAGATACTTAGTATTCAGAGAAATGCAAATTAAAAGCACTTTAAGACTTCATCTTACCCAATCAGACTGGTGAAGATCAAGAGAACAAATAACACCAAATGCTGGGGAAGATGTGGGTAAAGGTAATGCTCGTTCAGTGCTGGTGGGAGTGGAAACTTGTACAAGCACAGTGGAACATTACCCCATTATTTCATTCAGTCTCCCAATTACAAAGAAAAAAATTTAAGATGTTTCCTAGGCATCTTTATTTGTTCTTTGGAGAACTCTGTTCAGATCTATAGCCCATCTTTTTAAAAAAATATTGAATTTATTTTAATTTTGTTATGAGTATACTGCCTCCATATATGTAAATGCATCCATATCATGCAATCCTGCAGAGGGGAGAAGAGGACATCATATCCCCTGGAATGTGGATGTTTGTTAGAACCCATGTGGTTGCTGAGATTCAAATCCAGTCCTCTGCCACAGCAGTCAGTGCTCCTAACCACTGAGTCACTCTCCAGCCCCTCATAGTCTATCTTTAAGTTGAGTTTGATGAGGGGACAGAAAGGAGAGATGGAACTTGGGAGCCTAGGAAAGCCAGAAGGAAATGGGTTGGACCAGTAATATCAGGACAAGTGCACATATGGTGTCTGAATAATACTGCATGGGTATCCATACTGGATGTAAGGCAAGGAGCAGAGTGGCAGATCGCAGAGAACTCTCTTCAAGTGGTTCATCATAGTAGTTCATGAGATTCCCAAAATAATATAGGCTATTGCTAGAGCCCTTGATTGGCTCCCAGAACCTGAAGATAGGTCCCTACTGCTGAAGACAGGACATATTTCAGACACAGGACTTGGAACAAAGGAGCAGCAACTGCCTGGAAATCCTTCTACGTAAAGACTAGCTCTCAGATTTCAGAGGATATTATGTAACTGCTAAGGGAAAAATTAATCAATGCCCTAACCCATTCCTAAAGTTCATTAATCATAATGACTAGCACAGCAAAATATCTCTATTAAGGCTGTAGTGACACTGTTACCTAGGGATAAATAAATACCTATCTAATTGGACTTAAAGCCCTCTCAATAGAAGTGAACTGAATGAGTGGCACTGTAAACACAGCCAATGTATATGGCTGGAATGGTAATAGATCCTAAAGAAAACAATATCTCTGTTCTATCTGTAGACAAAGGAAAATTTCTTACCTTATGCTAAATATGGATCCTTGTAAATATGTAGATCACACACCACTTATCAAAGAAGATTCTTTTTGCAACAGAGGGAGATGTTACAGAGCTCTACGACCGGTCACACACAAAAAATACATGTCTGAGAGATACCTAGTCAACATATACAGTGGAATACCTAAGGCTTATGCTACATAGCAGAACAGGAGACAGAGTTCAAGTGCAAGCCTCAACTCTCACCATTCAAGAATAGCAAAAACTGATGCACACAGAAGGCCACAATTGGCCAGGTTTTAGAGAATAGGAGACTTCAGATAGTGTATCCCTGGATATTACTCATATATTAAACATCACCCACACATGGCTCAAGGAGCTTGGGAAGAAAAGGTTGGAAAGATTGTAAGAGCCAAGGTTGGTCTTTGGACACAGAGAAACAGATGCATTCAGGTCAGTGGAAGCTTTCACGTGTGAATTTGAAGAAATGGTGGCAATCAGGTCAAGACCCATGCCAACTCAATCAGGTCGGGGCTCAGAGTGGAGTGAGGGACATCGGCAGTAGGCCAACCCTAGCCTGAGAACTGTTGGAGACTGGATAAAGGAGAAGAGACCTTACTTATGTTCTCTAGATAGATTGACTAGGCTCTGCTGGATAATCTTTTACTGAATGACATTTGAATACAAATCTTTGACAAGAGAGGACTTAACATGTATGGCAGAATACATGAAGTTCAGGGAGAAGGGAGGCAGGGAGACATGTGTGGGAGCATGGATGAGGGAAGGGGTCTAAATTTGGCACATGTTCATTTATCAATCTCTCTTGGGAATCTCAAAGATTGAAAACTCTATAAACTCTATAAGGCAACTATAGCTTAAGCAACTGATTAAGAATAAAATATAAAAATTATGTGAAAGGAAATATTTTTCACAGTTTTATAAAATAAAGCATGTAAAAGCCTTTTCCCATTTTAAAAGTACGTCATCCCTCTGGATGCCTTTTGATGGGAAGCCTTCAACTTTCCTAGGTAACCAATGTGTTGATGTTGGGTCAGGTTCTAACAAATGGATGCCCTTCTAATACATCATGTATAGTAACTGCCATTTAGCCCACTCAGCTTCAAGGCAATAAATAATATTTTCAACAAATGTTGCCAACATGGAATGTTTTATTTTTCTAAAATAAATAAAATATTGTACTGTTCGAATTTACACATCTTCACAAGTAACGTGATTTAACACACAGACTCAACGGATAAGCTAAGTCTACTGCATTTACTTTAGTTTGTTTATTCAGAAACCTAGCAAAACAGTCATTTTCCAATAGCATCGAAATTTCTCTCTTCAGAGTACTACTCATAAATTCCCTGGAAAATGGTATTTAGAAGTATTCCAGAAAAATCCTTATTTAATAAGCAATCCATATGGCAGTTGCCTGGGAGCAAATGTTCTGAGAAAATCAGAATATACCCCAGCTATTCTACAACAATTCACCAAATATTGAAGCTGGAGGAAAATTTACTGAGCTTGGTGTTTGCCTTAGAACCATACATAATTTCTTTATATTAACTAGACTATGAAGGAAATCATCGTAAGACAAAGATGATTAAAATATATTTTGTTCATTCTGTTTTTCCATTGTGCATGATATAGAAGGCTATATTTAATATTAGACAGAAAAATATTTACTTGAAATTAAAACAAAAAGTAATTCTCTTTTTGCCAATTATCAATTAAAATTTTATATAAATATGACATATCACATTATGATACTTTGACTAATATATCTTTCTTCAAAATAAAATAAGACAAACTTATTAAATACTTACATAATAGATATTAAGAAGGTAACTTATTAATTCAGACTGTGAAATTACTCAATTATGAGGCATTATTTTATAATTAATGTTCAGAAAGTGAAATTAAAGTATTGGCTTTTAGGTTATCTACACAAATCCAGGCAGATAATAAATCATACACACCTTTGTGATTTGTTTATTTTCTGTATTCTTTTTTCTACCCTAAATGTTATGACTAATATTATTCAGCTGTTTTAATGATCAATTTTAGTCTACAGAGCTGTAGGTTAAGATTATCTTTCTTATTTATTACACATTGTTTAGCACATACTAAACATGGTAACATTCTAAATTCTCCTTTTACTGTATATTATAAATTTTGGTAAGCTGCATTTTTATTTTAAATAAATATTTTTAGCAATCCTGCTTAACTCATGAATTTTAGCAACATCTCGAATACTAAAAAAATTCATATTTTCTGGGTAGAATTTAATGAAGAATTTCCAGCTTAATGTCATTATGGTATTAGAACATTTTGTATGATTACAGTTTTTTTATTTATTGGTATTTTATGGCTGAGAATTTGGACCAATTTGATGGCTATTCCATGGTAGTAGGAAGGCATGGTTAATGTACTACTGTAGTTGTCAGATTCTTTAGTTTGACTGCAAGTTGAATCTTTATCTTATGATGTTCATGTGTGTTTCTCTTTTGTAAATTGTTTATTTACTGACGTACATGGTTTCATGTATACCAGACTATCCTGCAACTCACTATGTAGAAGAAGATGACTGAATTTTTCATTCTCCCACTTCTATCACTCAACTACCAGAATTAGAGGTGTTCACTACCAAACTCAGGCTTTCTATATGTTAGAAGAGCATATAGGTCTCTAGTTCAGTCACATGTGTTTCTCACTATTCCACTCTTATATAATTGGAAAGGCTACAGGAATCTGGAGCATAGTAATTTCTTTATTCCACAACTGGTAAAAGTTTGTTGAAGCCTTGTCTCTTACTGAAAGCCTCTTTTTTAGAAAACAGAATGGGTATATTTCACATTGATTAATTTTCTCCTTTTTTTGTCATGAAGAATTCTGATTCTCATGCAGATTATGGTATTAATTTCATTTGCTTTTAGCCAATTAATTGAAGATGTCAACCATATCCACAAAATCCCTTTTTACTGTCAATGAAATTAGTGTATAACAGAATAACTATATATTATAATGCTGAAAAGTAACCTCTTAAAACTGTCACAAAGACTTGTACACTTTAGATTATGAATGTGTGATAATGATTGTAGTTTCACCAAAATGATTTATTTTTAATATTGTTCCAATTCATATTTTAGAATTTCTGTGCCAAAACTAAGAAAAACCTACAATAGCTAAGAAAATTGTGAAACAGAGAGCAAATTTATGGTATCTTATTTGATGAGTGAAGTTGAAGATCTTTTAAAAATATCGACATGCAATGGCATTGTTGATTAAGAAAGGTTATGAGAATGTAGACTCATTTAGTACTGATCATTTCAAAAATATAATTTGTTCTAATCTATTAATGAACACTATCTAGCAGATATTTTTCTTTGTTTAGTTCATCAATATTCTATATTTTGGTATACAGACTATTTGGCTTTATTGGTTTACTTAGCTCCAAAGTATTTTTAATGATATTATAAAAGAATACTACTTTTCAATTTCATTTTTGAACAGTCTGTTATTAGTATGTATAAATACTATTTATTTTTCTGTATTTACTGTTCATTTCTCAACTTCACTAAATTATTTACCAGTTCCAGGGTTCACAGAATTTTTATAACCTGCCATCAACTGTAATCAACATGATCCTGTCAGAGCCTTCCTATATAGAACACCAGTAAGACAGAACATGAGCAGAAACTCACCATGGCATATCAGAGTAAAACCATTAAATATACAGAACAAAAATGTGGTACTGAAAGCTACTAGAGAAAAACGAGTTACATATAAAATAAAACCCATCAGAGTTACATCAGATGTTTCAATGCAAATATGAAATCCAGAAGGGCCTGGACCAAAGTATTCCCACTTCTAAATGACCATGGGTGCTAATCCCAAATACTTTATTTGGCAAAACAATCTATCATAGTTGAAGGAGAATGGAAAATTTTCCATGATACTAATTGGCTGAGATAATATATATCCACAAAGCCAATCCTACAGACAGTACTTGAAGTAATACAAAAAAATGAATGTACCCAAGAGGTCATATAAAGAAAACAAAGAGAGGTATAATAAATAATAATAAAGGAAGGTATAATAACAGAAACACAATAAAGGACCAAGAAAACAAATTATTATAACATCACCAATACACACATTTCATTAATAACTCTAAATGTCAATGGCCTGAAGTCCTCTTTCAAGACACAGGCCACTTGAATTGATTAAGAAAGAAATTAGTCATTTTGTTGTCTTCAAGAAACTCATTTCAACTTAAAGTATAGGCACTATCTTAGCGTAAAAGGATGGAAACAAATACTCCATATAAAAACAAGCAAAATTTTCAATTCTAATATCTCACAAAATAGACTTCATACTAAAACCAGTAAGAAGAGATAAAGAGGGTCACTTCATTCTTATCAATAGAGCAGTTGACCAAAAAGATATTATAATTACCATACCCTGCTGTACCAAATTTCATAAAAACAGTCCCATAGGAGTATAAAACACAGATTAGCCACAACTTAGTAATAATAAATGACTTCAGTACTCATTATCTCCAATTGATAGATCAACTGGACAAAGAGTAGAAGAGACAGGTGAACTAAATGATATCTTACAGGGACTGGAGAGATGATTCAATAGTTAAGAGCACTGACTGCTGTTGAAGAGGACCTGGGTTTGATCCTCAGCACCCACTTGGTGGCTAACAACTGTCTGTATCTCCAGTTCCAAGAGATCTGATGCCTTTTTCTGAACTCTGTGGGTATTCTATGACATGGGTATATATATATATATATACTGAAAGAAAAGGACATGTTACATCAAATAGACCTAACAGACATGTACAGAATATTGTACCAAAGAATACACTTCCTACTCAGCAGCCTGTGCTAAGGTTGATCACAGATTGGGAAACAAAACAAATGTCAACAAATACAAACAAAATTGGAACTAATTCCATGAATTCTATCAAACCATAATGAAATAAAGCTTATAATTACCAGAAAATAAGTGCTAGTAGCTTAAACTCATGGAGATCAAATAGCACATTCCTGAGTAATCAATGAGTCAAAGAAGAGATTTTAAAAAGAAAAAGTGAAAGTATTCCTGACAGTAAAAGACAAAATCCCTGGGGAACTTTAAAGGCAGTTCTAAGAGAAAAGTTCATAGCTCTCTTTAAAAAATCAGGGCAAAAATTAATGAAAAAAAAGATAAAAAATACAAAAATATCAGTGAGTCTAAGAATCTTTGCAAAGGTAGGCAAGATAGACAGTTAACCAAAAAAATTGCTAGATCACTGCTAGGTTAGAGACAGTTAATCTTTTTTTAATCTTTTTTGAGAAAGTGCTTCCTTAGAGCCCCAGTTGTCCTGGAAGTCCCTATGTAGAGCAGCCTGGCTTGAATGTACAGAGATCTACCTGTGTCTGCTTCCTGAGTGCTAGAATTAAAGATGTCTACCACCACACACCACTGAGAGAGTTAATCTTAAACACAGTGACTCTAAATAACTTGACTAGGTTTCAGTCAATCAACTCATATCAAGGGACTCAACATATATGACATAATGCATGAAATCCAGTGTGGGAGATGTTGCACATAGAAGAGATAAATTGAAATATTGTCGAAATTCATGAAATTCACACAAAAAAATTTAAAAATTCAAAAATCAATTAAAAAAAATAAGAGCTGTTCTATCACCAACAACTTCATATTTTGAAAAATAATGTTCATTTAATAAGAAAATGGTTAGCTTTTATGAAATTTTTTTTCTACTTTATGGCCTCTATACAATACCGTTTAGGGGACTGGAGAGATAAATCAACAGTTAAAAGCATTTTTTTGCCCTTGTAGAGAACGAAGACTCAATTCCCAGCACTTATTGATACCCAGCAGTTATCTGCTCTGACACCCTCTTCTATCTTCCACAGGCACTGCCCAACTTGGATGCACCTGCTGCAGACAGGCAATACACTCATACATGTAAACTAAAAATAAAATATATATGCATGCGTGTATAATTTATTCCTCGTTGGCGGTAATTCTGGAGAAGCTATATCATGAAAAGATTTTCTGATAAGCTTCTTCAATTACCAATTTATCAAATTTTGTAGAGAAAGGTTTCAACAGTTTAGCAGCAGCATACATCGTAAGTCCTTGTAAGAGGGTTAGCATATTTGGGATTACCCCTATGATCAAGCAGTCTGAATAAGTGTTTACAATTTGAATTGCATCTAAAATAGGTTTATTCAGATTGGAATACAAATGAGCCACAGTTTCAACAGCATTTTTTTATTTAGCAAATTGGTGCTCTTTTATTGTTTAAAATTTTCATGCATGAGTACAGAATTTGCATTATTTTCATCTTTTCCTAATAACCCCCCAATTCTTCTCATGCCCCTGCTCTTCCTCTCAATGTCTTGTTCATTTCTTTATTATTGTTATATATACTCACGTATATTTATAAATATATATTTAAATATAATCCACTGACTCTACTTAGTGGACTTCCTGGAGTATCTGCTTTTAGGATTGTCCACTTGAAGTTAAATAACTTTTCAGGAACCTAGGTCCTGAACAAAACTGATAGGAGACCATATTAAGAGTATGGTCAGGATTTTCAAAGTTTCCATTCACATATATCACCTTATATAAATCTTATTTATAAGCATGGTCTACTTACTAAATAAATTCTGAAAACAAACCTAATTCACACAAAAAATACCCTATCACTCTTATTGTTGAGAAACTGCATAGGAAAAGCAGTCATAATCTATTAACTTGATAATGAAAGTCTGATGTAATTTTCCATGACACTTTCATGATCTTTCCTTCCAGGTTATTCATGCATAATGTTTCATGAGATTATAAGCACTGAAAGAATTTGGGAAACAATTTTCTAAAGTTCAAGTAGCTGTTTGAAATATCTGTTTTCACTGGTAAAGTGGCACATGCCTTCAATCTCAGTCCTTTGATATTCTAAAAATTCAAACACTGTATCAAGTCGAGACTTCTTTTTCCTCCTCTTAGAAATGCTTTGAATTTTCCTATATTTAGCATGACCTTGGCTATAAATGATATTAATGATTATTCTCTCCCACCCTCGTCTCTCTAGAGCTCTTATCGTGAAGGAATGTTGTGGTTTCTGAAAATCCTTCTCTCTATATAAACAGTCTTCTGTATTTGAGTCTATTTATATGATGGATAACATTGTTGAATTGTGTATATTGAGCCTAACCTGAATCTCTGGAGTAAAGCCAAGTGATCATAATGAATATATTTTTGATATGATATTGAATTGTTAGTAAATATCTTAATGAGAATTTTGCATCCATTTTCACCAGGAATATTGAACTATAATTTAATTTTTTTGACCTGTGTTTATCTGCTTTTGGAATCAGGGTAATGCTGTCTTCATAAAGAGATTTGGAAACATTTTTTCCTTTTCTATTTTATGGTGTTAGTTCTCCTTTCAGGTCTCGTAAAATTTTCCTCAATGCATAAATCCAGTTCTGGGCTTTTAGAGTTGGGACATTATTATTACTGTTATTATTATTATTATTATTATTACTGCTTTAATTTTATTATCAGTTATAATTCTGCTTAACTTCATTTAATTCTAGCAATGTCTCTCTTTTCATTCCAAATTTTATTAATATGGACTTTCATATTAATAATGAGTTGAGCTTAAGGGTTTGTCAATAATTTTTATTTTCCCAAAGAACCCATTATTCATTTAATCTTTGAAGTGTTATGTTATACTTTGTTTCTAATGTCTGATCTAGCTTTGTTATTGTGGTAATGATGCTACTGTGATTTGAATTATGAGGCATTTTATCCTAACATTCTTTCTTTACATATTTGATATGTAGAATTTAATAATGAATTCATTATATTTTTGTGGATCTGACAAATACCTTAGTCTCTTCTCAGAAACCTGTTCAAACTTTTCCATACTCGTCAGTTACAGTACTATATTGTCTATTTCATATAGGTGATATTATGTTCCATTTTTCATAACTTTCTATTGTTTTAATTTTATATTTTCAGAGTAATGTACTCATTTTGATTTATTTCATAAGCTTTGTGAATTGTCTTCTATTTTCTATTGCATTCAAAGACGGTCAGTCTGTGTTATTGCATCTGCTCTGCCATATGTAAGATAATTTTGTTGCTCTTTTTCTAATTTCTTGAGGGATAAAATGAGATTATAGGTTTGAGATATATTTGTTTGCTTTCAATAAATAAATAAAGATAGGATCTTATTTTGTATGTTGTCTTGGAATTTATTAGTTATCCCATGATGACTCCAAGCTTTGATTCCTAAATTCTGGGATTATAAATATGAAGAGCTATGAAATCTGTTCCAATTTCTTGAGAGGACTGCTATGATACTATTTCATAAACTATAAACTGTGTAACAAAGGACAAATTTGACCCATAAAAACAAAGAATGACATGAGCAGGGATCCTCAAAGAGGTGGTAGAACAAAGAAAAAGTAAAAGGGACAAGAAGTTAACAAGGATTTGCAACTTAACAGTATTATGAAGAGTAAGAAAAAGATATATCAGTTTCTAGATAAAGACACCACATGCTTGAGTTATAGAACTTCTGGTTCTGACATGGAATCTTTATCCTTAGTGGTTGACTACTTAGTGCTGGAAGATGCCATACATGTCTGCAGAGAACCTAGTATCAAATTAACTCCTTAATAACTTACTTTTTATAATCATAGATTTGTGCATTTCTCAACTTTAATTGAAAAAACCTTTTTTTAATAGATATGTTTAACACAGATATCCACAATTTGTCAAAGAGAATAAGAAACTGTAGAATGCTTTATCCCTAGTGGGATACCTATATCACACAGTCTTTCCAAGGCTCAGAAATCATTTTTGTATGGGAGTGCAAAGATTATTTTTTTTAAAAAAAGAGGTGGTGGATGAACTTTAAAAAAAAAAAAAGCATGTTTTCCAGGAGCAACAGGCAAGTTTGCATATATACTCAGAGAAGTTGTGACAACATTCACAAGACCTATACAAGCTCAAGACAAAAAGAAATCCAACATCGAAGAGAGATATAGAGAAGATGCAAGGAGCTGTTGGCAATGGATAGCTTCTGGGAGAAAAAAAAAACAGTTTTATTTCTCGATGTGACCGCTAGTAAGTTGAATATGCTCGACATGTCCCAATACACAAGAATATTTGTGCAGCACAAATAGTATTCACTGAACTTTTTATAGAGGGGTGAATAAGAAAGTGGGGGTGTCCCAGGGAGTAATTAGTAAGGAACAAATAAAATAAATATGCAGAATGGTACAACCATTATTTAAATCAGTGTGGGAGTTCCTCAAATGCTACATCTTCCACATGATCTAAACATATCATTCCTGGGCATTTACCCAAAGGACCCTGTATTCTACTGTAGAGAAACCTATTTATCTATGTTCATGGTTGTCTATTCACGATAGCCAAGTAATGGAAACAACATAGCTATCCATCAGCTGATAAATGGACAATGAAAGTATATTTGCCCAATAGAATTTTATTCAACTGTTAAATTATTAATTTGTGGGTAAATGGATAGAACTGAAAATAATCATCCTACATGAGGAAACACAAAACCAAAAAGAGAAACATCACAACGTCTTTTTCATAAGTGAATGAATGCTAGCATTCAATCTTTAGATATGTTTCACCTAGAAAATTCTTGGAGATCATGAAAATGTTAGGATGGCTTGCGGGTATTTCACAGGAAGGGACATAGAATGGAATGATGTAAATGGGAAAGAAGATTAATGGATATGATAGGTTTAATAGGTGGAAGGCTAGAGCATAAAAGGAACTAAGAGCAGGGATAACTAACAGGAAAGGCCGTTATAAAGAGTCATATGGAAACCTACTTTAGAAGTTTCTTTAAATATATTCATATACAACATTAAACGAGTTTAAAAGTAGCTATATATTTTAGGGGTTCAGTGTCTGCACTAGGCAAATTAAAAACTCAACATTAGGAAAGACTTCTTTATAAGTTTTTCTTTTTTTTTTTTTACCAGAGAGATCCTAGATACCCTCAAACAATACTAGCTATTGCCATTACATTTGGTTATCCACCAGAACCAGAACTAAGCTATAACACCCTTTTGGTAAAGACACTATATATACAAGTTGCAGAAAAATAAGAGAGATCAAGGTGGTACTGACCTTGAAGCTACATGTTTGCTGGCAAGTTTTCATGGTATTAAATGTATTATGCATGTTACTGACAGAAAAAGTAATAATCAGCCTTCACCAGCTGTGAACTCTCTGACCTACAAAAACTACAGGCATAACAAAATATGCCCAGTGCCCCAGTAGTGTCATGGGTATTATGCAAGTAAACAAGCAACGTTTAATTGAAACTAAGGCCTGCTTTATAATAGGGATCCCATATGTGATGCTGTTATCAGAGCCAAGAACATGTAATTAGACATGACACAAGTCATAAGGAACAATCTACTTCTATCATTTTGCTAGACATAGTATTAAACTGACTCCTAATGATTAGTGTTACACCTATAAATTAGTGCATCTATAAACTCTACCCAGAGAACTTTCTTCTGGCAGCATATAGTGATTAACCCAGAGATACATATATGGACAATGTGCAGAGAATAAGAGCCTTCAGATGACTCAGCTTTAAATGGGATACCTATATCACACCCTCTGCTCCCAAGGCTCAGGGAACATTGCAGAAGGGGAGCAGAAAGGTTATTAAAATTGTAGGTGGTTGATGAATATAAGAAAAACAATGTTTTGGGGGCAGCACAAAGTTGTTGCCCAGTGAACCCCCAGCACTTATGACAGCATGCACAGACCTGTACAAACCCAATCTAGTCAGGGTCCCAGCATGGATGGAGTATGTAGTGAGAAGGACCTCATCCCAGCTAAGGATCTATTGACTACTGATAGCAGCTGGGAGAGGAAGAGTCCGTTTTCCTACTGGTATGCCATCGGATAGGTTGACCAAGACTCAATAAACTTTTTTTTAAATTTAAGTCAAATAACAATAGAGGATTTAAAGGAGGTAGAAGATATAAATGAACGACATGGAAGGTGTCCAAATATGATCAAAATTCTATGAAATTCTCCAAAAAATAATAAAAATATTTTCAATGGCATACATATTAGTAAGGAATTTTTTAATAGAATTTTGAAAAGTCAGGAAATAGGGAAAATAATCAAGAAATGTGTCTTTATGAAAATGAAAATCTCTGTACAGTGAAGGAAAAGCTGCCAATGTAGTGAAAAAGCAAGCACAAAATGGGAGAAAAATCATTTAAAGCTATACATCTAACAGAGGATTAGTGTGTGAAAGGAAGAACCAAAAAAACAAACATCAAGAAAACAAAAACTCAAGTAAAAATGGGCTATTGACCTGAACAGTGATATTTCTGAGCAGGCTAATGTGATTACTGCCAGGTTTGAGCTAAGTTTTGCTCCATCGAATCCACATTGGGGGAAAGATTGTCCTCTGACCTCCACACACCACCACAGCTTACATAAGACAACTACACACACACACACACACACACACACACACACACACACAATAAGTAAATGCAAGCAAAATCTTAATCTACAAGAAGAAAGGCGAATGACATTTTTAAAATTAGCTTTTTTAAAAAAATAGTAGCCATCAGGAAAATACACATGTAAAAACTATTTTGTGATTCTACCTTAACACCAGTCAGAATGGCAATTAAGAAAACAAATAATGTGAAGAAATGGAAACAGTAATTTATTGTTGGTAGTGGTACAGCCTCTATGGGAATCTGTGGAGGTTATTTTTAAAAATCTAGAGATTTACCCAATTATGTAATTCTTCGATATAAACCTCAAGTATTCTACATCCTACAATAGAGATACTTAATCATCTAAGTTCATTGCTGCTCTATTCAAATTAGTCCGCAAAAGGAAACAATTTAGATGTTTCTCAACTGATAAATGCATAATAAAAAAAATATGGCACACATATACAACGGAGTTTTATTCAGCTGTAAAAACTGCAATTTTGAGATTTCCAGGAAAATATAAGGACCTGGGAAATTTGCTAGTTAAAGTACTCTGAGGAGAGAAATACAGTTGTCATATTTTCTATATTGTTTACGAGTTCTGGTTTTGCATTTTTAGATTTCCATGTTTAATTTGAACTATCTATATAGGTCATTAAGCTATAGACTGTGATAAGGAAGGAAAGGAAAAGAGGTTTTAATGAGAGGAGATAATAATAGAACACTTGTAGTATGAAAGAAGAGGGTTGGGAAACTGATAGCTAAAAGGTTATGCAGAAATGAAAGTAGGGAAATGAAAAATTGTTCCAGAGGCTCACTACTCTGAAAGCTAATATAAAATTAACTTCTCTGATCAAGTTTGAGAGCAACCCGAATCTATATGCAACAGCATAAATATTTAGAAGGCAGTTTGAACATGACACTTTAACAAAACAATCAGACTCATTCCCTTAAAAGTAGCAGCTATAGCTACTCCCTATATATAAGGAGGCCTAATTTGATTAGCATTTCCATAGTCTATCTGTTTCACAAGTAATGTCCCTGCTTCCCAATCTATTATAACTCTGCCAACAGTCTGCAATAAGAGACAGACCTGTTTCATCACAAATCAGGACTCGAATTTTTGAGAATTCTCAGGCTTTACGCCTGCAGTTGGCAAAAGTTCCCAAGCCTGGATAGCGACATTAATCTGTTGAGGTACATGAAGTGGAGAGTAGCTTATTTAATTGATGTTAATTACACTATGATATCCAAATCCAGTTAGTACACCAGTAGTTAATGACTTCTAAATTGTTGTTCTAATCGCACTGTGCCTGTTCCACCATTCAACATATTCACATTTCCGTAATAAAAGATCTCTGGAGAGAAAAACTGCCACCAAATGGAGGGAGGCAAAACATCAGCACCAAGCAAATCTAATAAAGTGAACAGTGCCATAAACCATAATAAGTTACTACTTGTTTTAATGTTTTGTAATTTTGAAAGGAACACGTGATAGAATATGTGAACAGCAGAGGAGCCACAAGTTTCATTAAGGCTCCACAAAGTTCTAAATTCCTTAAAGGGGACAACAGGCAATCTGGTCTTGTTCAAGTCTTATCAAGTAGTCACTCCCTAGACTAAGGGAGACTGTAGAGCCAACCTTTCTTCTTTACTACCTTGAAATATTTGCTTGTACAACCTGAAAAGATAATCATAAAGAGGGTCATCAATCACCCCCAAGGACAATAGACCATTAGCATCAAGTTAATTCTTGCAGCTCTGTTCAACAGAGTTCCTATAAAAGTGCTCTTTTTCCTTCCCTTGGATGCCGATGCCTTCTTTGTACTCAGAAGGTTTGGCCCTTTGTTGTCTTCTCCTATCAAACAGATATATTCCTTGCCTGTTGCATGTCTGACTCTGGTTCTTAATCCTTAATTCTAAACTCTATTCCTTTTCTCCTCTCCTAAAATCTAACAAAAAAGTTCATAAACTCTTTGCTGCTGTCCTTGAGCAACAAGAAAAGTTGAAAAAATCTTCCCTGTCCTCCTGAGTCTTTAGCAGGGCTTCTCGAAAAAGATGAAAGAACAGAAGATCCTAAAGATCTTTTAGGATCCCTCGAAGATCCTAAAAGAGCTTATTACCTGTAAAGTACTGAGCCTGTCTTTGGTTACTAAAACTGAAAGTCAGTGGCAGTGGATGCCAAATTGAAATGTTCTAATTTTTGACTGCTCCTTCAAAATGAGACAGGTCATCCTCATCCTAAGAATGCACAGCAAGTGAAAACAACTCAAAAAACTTCTCTGTTTTATCAAATTTTTTTGTCCTTTTATGGAGGAATAGGGAAAGAATATCTTTACATGCAGGGGAGGCAGAGTTAGAATAATGGTGAATTTTATTAAGCTAGTCAGCATAATGGTGAGGATCAAAATAATAAGGAATGAGATCCCATAGAGCAAAAGTGTCAGGACTCTACACTTCTGGCTTCTAGATCCCACACCCCTTATTCATCTTTTAATTCTGCATGTACTTTTCTCCAAATTCCCAAGTCAACAGTTTCTTCTGTAGAAAACCAGAGAAAGATCTCCTGTACAAAACCTAAAAGCATTCCTGACAAAATAGACTTCAAACTAAAACTAATCAGAACAGATAGAGTAACTGCATTCTGATCAATTAACCAAAATATTATAATCATAAACTATACGCACCAAACTCTGTTGCACCCAACCAATAAAAACAGTACTACAGGACTTTAAAGAACAAATCTCAATTCTCTAATAGTAGGGGAGGTAAATGACTCAACTGTCTGCATTAAAATGGTCACCTAGATAGAAAGTAAACAGAGAGATACCTGAATTAAAGCCATTCATCATCAAATGGTTCCAACAGACATCTACTGAATATTCAGAAATAAGTAATACACATTGTATTCAGCACCCCATAGAACATTCTCCAAAATAGACCACATACAGGGGTACAAAAGAAATCTCAACGAATACAAAAAAAAATTTAAAGAATTCTATGCATTATATAGACCACAATGCAATAAAAGCTTAAAATCAAGACCACAAAAAGCCCTAGTAACTTCATGAACTCATGAAAACTAAATAATACACTCCTGAATGACAACTGGGTCAAAGGAGAAATTAAGAAAGAAATAAAAGTATTCCTGAAATTCAATGAAAAGGCCAGTACACCTCAATAATATATCTGGGGTACATTAGAAACAGTCCTTAGATGGAAGTTTATAGCTCTATAAAAGTTAGAAAGAGCACAAATAAATGATTTGCCATTGTAACTCAAGAATCTTGAAAACCAACAACAAATGAAACCCAAATCCAGGAGACAGGGTGACAACATCTTCAGCGAATGGTGCTGGCAAAACTGGATCTCCACCTGGCTGTGTTTTTTTTGCATATAGCTTTAATAATGTTGTGATACATCCCCTCCAGTCCAATTCCCATTACAATAATGAAACTAGTCAGTTAACTTTCACCTTGTACAAACGTCATCTCCAATTGGATCAAGAGCCTCATTTTGTGAACAAAAGTCACAAAATGTCATAAATGGTTAAAGCATATAGATTAAGAATCTGAAGAGTGTGGGTCTCCAGGCAGGACTACTGCATTGTTTCATTTGCTCAGGGCTCAGAGACCACTGAGGAAGAGGGGGCAGAAAGATTGTGTGAGCCATTGAGGAGCTGTGTGAGCCATTGAGGAGCTGTGTGACCATATGGAAATACAATCCTACAAGCTCCTGGGACCCTGCTCAGATGAACCTATAGGGATGGTTCCGGCATGCTCAAGATCCATGCAAACCCAAGCAGACAAAAACCCATTATGAAACTGGAAAAATGGGTAGCAGAACCCAACCTTTGCTGAAGAAATATTGGCAACTTATACTGTTGTTTGAGGATGAGCTAGTCTCCCTAAAGTGAGGGACTGTGGGTAGACTGACTTGAACTAAGTGAATGAACTTGCACTGAGGTTACTTGGTGACCCTAATGACACAATAGACCTTAACACAGATGAAAAAATGTATGGATTCCAGTAGGAGTCTTTGGGGAGTCATGCTAGTAGGGAAAGGTATATAGAGATGCATAAGATTGATTGAGACATTATGAGTGAAACACACATAAATATATATAAATAAATACTTTTTTAAATGAAAAAGCAATCTTAAAACTAATATGTAAAACAAAAGACCCTCAAGAGTCAAACTAATCCTGAGAAAAGACAGTACTACAAACACTAAATATTTGATTTCAAATAGTGCTATATATTTAAAGAAACAATTGTTTAAGAATCCCTAAAATGTCCCATAGACATGACGTATGGCACTTTTTGTTTTGCTTTTCTAGTTAATTTACTTTTTCCTAATGGATTGCCTTTCTGGAGGGAAGTAACATCTCTTAATAGTTTATTCTTAATAACTATGGAGGCTAGTAGATATTGACACCTAGTAGATGTGCAATAAATAGTTGACAAGGAATGAATAGAATTTTGCACTAAGGATCTTGTCATCAGTGAGTTGAGTGAAAGGAGCAGTCAAGGAGAAAATAACACTACCTGGTGAAGGGTGGTAATAATGTAGTTTTATGATTCAAATTGTTATGTCCTTGGGCCAACTTCTAGTCATTAAAGGCCTATATTGAGGGATTGGAGAGAGGGCTCAGTGGTTAAGAGTGCTAGCTGCCCTTTCAGAGGACCTGGATTCAAATTCCAGCACCCACATGGTGGATAACAATCATCTGTAATTCCAGTTCTAGGAGATCCAGTGCCTTTTACTGACTCTACGGGCATTGCACGACATGGATACATTATACACATGCAAGCAATCACTCATATACATAAAATAAAAATAGTAAAATATTTTAAATGTTTGTGTTGGTATGAATACTTGTGAGAAGAATGTGGGAAAGATAAAAAATATTTTGATTAATCTCATTTCCAATGCATAAGCCATTGTGTACTTAGTACTAAAAGAAAAATATCAAGGAAAAGCTTTATCTTTCAAAACAGATTTTTCATGCATTCATTCTTAAGCATAATTATCATAATTGTCTTGATGAAAGCAATTTGTTTTTAAGAAGAACCACTATTAATTAGTATTTATGGGCATAGTCTTCCTTCCTGTTTGTTCTAATTTTCCAAAACTGCAAGCAAAAAAAAGTCATTTAATTTTATTAAATCAGAACAACACAATTCTGACATTAAGAACTGTATTAGCAAATTGTGCTAATTAGAAAAACACAGCAAATACAATGCCCTTCCATTCTCATCAGTGGCTTTAAAATCCTATAATGGTAGAGTAAGAAATGTAGTAAGAAATGATGTGGGTATCACATTTTCCATACATTCATTTTCACCTACTCTGCCTTTTGAAGAAAACATACAGAATGCTTGAGGTCTATACATTAATGCTTCCTAAAGCATAATCGTTATCAAAGATGATTATATGCTTTAAAAAGTAACATGCCTTTCTTCATCAGTTATTTCTCCATTTGGGAAGCTAGCCAAGTTGTGAAGACACAAAGCACTTTAGGAAGTCATTCATTTTTAATACACAGGGCAGCAACTGATCAAATGCTGCACAAAGAAAAGTGTTAAGGTTCCTTATGATTAAATGTACCACCCACAGTAAAAGGAAATATTAATATGACAATGACCATGACGCACACAGTGCCTCATTGAAAACATTTCAATGGACAAAAGTCCTGTGTAAGAATAAATGTTGACAATCACAAAAATAATTCAAATTTCAAAAAAGATTTCAAAGATATTTATTCATATCTTTCTAGAGGGATAACCTCTTAAAATGTGGTAATTGAAGACATAAAAGATTCATTTTTTTGTTGTCTGAAAGAAACTTTGCCTCACCTTCAAGAAGAGGGACACAAAATGAAAGAATGTGGAAAAAGTATTCCATGGAAATATCACTAAGAAGCAAGCAGGTTTGCAATTCTAACATATGGAAAAAATACACTTTAAATTAAAAGTAATCAGAAGAGATAAAAGTTCACTTCATTCTGATCAAAAGAAAAATTAACTAAGAATATATTATAAGCATGAGCATATATATACATCAAAATTTGGTACACTCCATTTTTTAAAAATTGGGCTTTTGTAATTTTATACAATTCTCAATCAAGTCCAGATCCTTTCCCAATCTGTGCCCCGCCAAGCTCCCCATCAGAAATCACATGCTCTGCCATATACCACAAGTCCCATTCAATCAAGAACCTACACCCTCATTGCAAACACATCCAGTGATGTCTAGTCAGCCTATTCAGAGATTCCAAGTAATGAATATTTTCTCCCACATACTAGCAACCACTCTACAACATTTCTAATCTAAGACCACCACACCACCCATTTCTCTCAACCACTATGGGTCTTTGTTTAATGAGTTGTCATGGGTCCTGTGCTCAGTGCCATCACTGCCACAAGCTGAAGTATGCAAACTTCCAGTATCTGCAAAGCCTCTGCTCCCCTGTGTTTATGAACCTGCTCTGGCTCTTACAATCTTTCT
This sequence comes from Eospalax fontanierii, assembly GCA_035773235.1. Lineage (NCBI taxonomy): Eukaryota > Metazoa > Chordata > Mammalia > Rodentia > Spalacidae > Eospalax > Eospalax fontanierii. The sequence continues at coordinate 944,588 of JAJHUQ010000048.1, read as the reverse complement.
GGCCCCTTTTCCACACAGTTCCTGAGCCACTGATGGGTGAGGTTCAATATAGAGTCCTAAGCAGGGATATATATTCTACAGTCTCTTATTCTTTAAAACTGGGCCAATTGTGGGCCCTTGTGTGCATTATACTCTTGTATAAGGAAGATTCACTAGTGAGGGTTGAGGAATGCACTATTTTCCTCTGTACCTGATTACACCACTCTCTGTAAGCCTTGTGTGTAGAGATTCAATAGCAGATCAATCACCTAGGAGTGGGCATCTCTCAGATACACACTCTGTCTAATCAATTCTGGAATTTTGAAACAGCCTCCATTTGTTGCAAAAAAGAAGCTTCCTTGATGAGTGGTGTATAGAATGCTTGTCTATAAATATAAGTATCTATGTTTACCTTTGGTAAGAAATTCCATTTGCCTACAGATGTCAAAGCTAGGGTTTTCTCTGGGATTTATGTTCTTTCTAGCCATGTGTATTTGGCAGAGTTCACAGTGTCACCATGAGTTCACTCCCATTAAGAGGATTTAATGATTACCCCCAGAAAATTCTGATGATTCAGATAATTCAGTGATTATCCCCAGATAACAGTGTCACTACTAAACCAATAGAGGTAGCTTGTTGTGTTGGTTGTGGTTATTAGGTTTTAGGTTGGAGCTGCACCACTGATCTATCTTCTCCCTTAGCAGTTGGCATATTATCTAGAATTATGAGAGCCAAATTTCAAGTAGCAGACTTCCAGGTAAGCTCCTGTTCCACTGCTCTGAGACCAGTATCCAAAATATAACCTGTCTTCAGCAGCAGGGTCCCATCTGTTAGTTCTGGGGGATAGTAGGGCAATGGGCCATGCCATTTTGGGAGTGTCTTGAACCATCCCCACCAACCACTCAAAGGGTAGCTTCCTCTATCTGATACTGTGTTCTTTGCCAAACAACCACCAAACATATATACAGAGCAATGTTTAGACACTGTATGTACATTTTTCAGAGGATTACAGGGGTATCACATTTCTCTCTGGATTCCCTGACCCTTCAAGGTGCACTCATCTCTACTATTTTTCCACTCATATAACATCCCTCCGCCCTTTTCAGTCTCAGCAATCCCATTATCCCCATATTCCTCAAGTAACTCCTGCCTTCAAACATCTACCTTCTCATGATTTCCCCTGCCCCAACACCACGGTGTATTACACATCCCTCCCTCCTCTATTCACAATTGAACACTCCCAATTTCCTCACATTTGCCTGGTAACATATTTTCCCTACTACTCCCTTCTGTTTCTATTTCATTGTCTTTTATAGATCTGTTTAAGCAGTTAACGTCTTGTTTTAACTTTGGCTATGTCCATGCCTTTAGAAATTTGTCTATTTCTTTCAAACTTTTCCAATTTAATGTAGTATAGACTTTTAAAGTATTGCCTTCCAATGTTCTAGATTTGTTTGTTTGTTTTGTATCTCCTTTCATCTCTAATTTTTGGGATTTGAATTTGCTCTTTCATTCTTTTGCTTAACTGGGTTAAGGGTCTGTATCTTCAACTTTTCAAAAAAATCAACTCTAAGATTCATTGATTTTTTTTCTAATTTTCTCTGTTTCTATTTCATTAATTTCTGCTCTGGTTTTTGTTATTTCTTCTTACCTACTAGTTTGGGGTGACTTTGTTCTTGTCTTTTCAGAGTCTTGAGTTGCACTGATGAATAATTTGTGCTATTTCTGATCTTTTAATGTGTGCACTAAGATCTGTAAATTTCTCTCTTCCTTGCTTTTAGGTGTCATAGAGATTTTGTAGTGTTATATTCGAATTTTCAGTTAATTTCAGGAATACTTTGATTACTTTTGTTAGTTGTTTTTGACCCATTCATCATCAGGAGTATGTTGTTTAATCCCCATGAGCTTGTGTTGTTAAAGCTTCTTTTGCTGTTCATTATAAGCTTTATTTTACCATGGTCTAATACATCGCATGTAATTATTTCAAGTTCTTGTATTTCCTTAGATTTGTTTTGTGTCCCGGAATGTGGTCAATTTTAGAAAACCTTGCTTTGGCTGCTGAGTATTTTTGGTGCTATGGTGAAATACTATGTAGATTTCTGTTAGGTCCATTTCATGTAAGACATAATATAATACAAATGTCTGTTTATCCTTTGTCCGGTTGAACAGTCTATAGAAGATAGTAGGATATTAGAGTCACCTACTATCATTGAGTTACAGTTAATCTGTGTTTTATAGTACTACACGAATGTTTTTATGATATGGAATCCTCCAGAGTTTGGTGCACATATGCTCATAACTGTAATATCTTCTTGATCAATTGTTCCTTTGATTAGAATGAGCTGTGTCCCTCTTTATATCTTTTGATCATTTTAATTTCAAGTCTATTTTGCCAGATATTAGAATTGTAACACCAGCTTTCTTCTTAGGGTCATTTGTTTAAAATTTTTTCCATATTTTCACCCTAAGTTACTGTCTATCCTTGAAGATACATTTCTTAAAGACAATATAGTTTTGTTGATCCATTTCACTAGCCTTTGTCCATTGACAAGGGAATTGATGCAACTAATATTTAGTGTTAATATTTTGAATGTGTATTGGATAATTTCATTTTAATTTCTTTGTGTTTGTGGCCCTATTTTGTGTTTCAGATGCTATACCTTTCTTTGTTTTCTTTCTGCAACCCCTATACTTGTTCTTTTCTTTGATACTTTGTATTGCTTCACATATTCTCTGTAAGGCTGGTTTGGTGGAGATGAATTCTTGCAGGTTGTTTGTGTCATGAAAAATTTTCCATTCCCTTTCATCCATAATAGATACAGTGTTAGGCATTAGCATCCATAGTCCTTTAGAAGTGGGAATTTTTTGGTTCAGGCTCTTCTGTTTTTCATAGTTGGGATTGAAAAGCCAGCTGTAATTCTGGTGGGTTTTGCTTTATGTATATCTTGTTGCTTTTCCTTAGCAGCTTTCAGTACCCTCTCTTTGTTCCATACATTTAATGAATGTTTTCACTATGATACACCATGGCGAACTTCTGTTCTGGTCATATGCGATTGTTGTCCTATGTGCTTATTGAGTCTCTATAGGTTAGTCTTTCCTTAATTTACAGAAGTTTTCTTCTATAATTCTGTTATGATGTGTTCAGTATCACTGGCCTGAGATTCTTCTTCCTGTATGCCTATAATTCATAGATTTGAACTTTTCATGTTGTCCCATATTTCCCATTTCTATGTTGTTGTTTTTAATTTCACATAGCCTTTGCTTAAGCAGTCCAGATCTTGAACTTTGTCATTTGGTCATGATATTCTGTTTTCTGTTTCATTCATCCTGCTCATGAGAATTTCTGCTGTTTTTTCTAATTGGCTGATTGACTTTCTTAATCCCTTGTTAATATCTGCTTCTGTTTTCATTAGTACTTCTCTTTTCGGAATTCATTTTTCACATTATGAATTATTTTGATATTTCATTAACTTGCTTACTTGTACAGTCTTGGGCTTCCAGCACAAGTTCTGCCTATCCTCTGAGATGTTTGTTTTCTTTAAGTTTTTTATTTTATTCATGATAATTCTTTTAAATTATGCATCCTAGGGTTCCTCAGGGTGGTTCCCAATGTACTGCACTTCTGTACAATTATTGAGTTTTGTTTGGGATATATTCTCTTGGTCTTTCATATTATTTTTGTTTTTGCCCTATCATTTGGGCATATGGATGTTCTTTGTTGGTTATGGGTCCAGTAGGAACTTCTTTTCTGCTTTTGTTTAATTGAATTTTGGTTCTGTTTATATTGTCTTTTTAGCTTAGCTGTACCTTGTATCTTGTCAAGTATGGAATCCAAATTGGTATATATTTCAGGTTCTTCCAGAGTAGTAGACTGATTGGGGTGGGTAGTAGAATAGGGCATTAGTTAGGCTGATCAAGTTAATAAGAGGGCTTGTCTTTGTCAGACAGATCAGGAGCCAGTGTAGTCTGCTAGGGAGTTTAGCTTGTCTGGATTAGAAGGTAGTCCAGATATCTTTGGCAGAGGAATTGGAGTTCACCTGGGTCCTAGATTGGCTGCAGACAGGGTAAGGAAGGTGAGAGAAACAGAATAGATACATGGTGGGTGGGATCTGATTTACCAAAGTCCCAGCTGGAAAATTTTGTCCCGCTAGTAAGGAGTCTGAGGATATGCAGAGAATGAGGGGAGCACCTGAGGAGGGACATAGTAATCTAAGCTAAAGCTTATAGATAGTTTGGGTTAGGAAGATAATTTAGAGATCTGAGGCAGAACAATTGAAGCCTACTTGGCTCCAAGGCTGCCAAAAGCCAGTGGTACACTCAATTTTATAAATAATTTTAAAATATAAACAACAGGACTTTAAGACACAGATAGACCCAACTTCAGTAATATTAGGTAACTTCAATATGTTACTAACTCCAATAGACAGATAAACTCAACAAAGAATAAACAGAGACATCTGAATGTGATGTCTTAATATTCTGAATATTCTACCAAAGAAAGCATTTTCTATACAGCAATCATAGAAGTTTCTCTAAAATTGAGCACAAACTTGGACATAAAACAGACCCCATCAAATACAAAAATCTGAAATAATTCCATATAGTCTCTCACAAAACAATGCAATAAATGTTAAAATCAACAGCAAAAGAAGTTCTAGTAACTACAGAAACTTGTGGAGATTCAATAACATTTCTAAATGAGTCAAAGAACAAATTAAGAAAGAAATAAAATTATTCCAAAGACAAAATGAAAATACAACACAACAAAATCTCTAGAACACTTTAAAGCAGTTCTAAGATGGGAGATTAGAGCTCGACATCTTTTTAGATTAGAAAGAAACAAAAAGAGCATGTTTAAATGACTAACAGCACAATTTAAAACTATGGAAATGAGAACAAACTAAACTAAACACTAGCAGATGAGAATAAGCAACAAAAATCAGAGCATAAATTAATAAATAGAATGAAATAGAATGAAAAACCAATTTAAAGAATCAATGAATTGAAGAGATTGTGCATTGATAATTTAAACAGACAAGTTAACCAAAAAAAAAGAAAAAGAAAATCCAAATTAACAGTATCAGAAATGAAAGGGGAAACATTACAAGCCAACAAAAAACTAAAAACACTATAACCTATTTAACAACCTATAATTCATTCAATTTGAAAATCTAGAGGAAATGAATGAATTTCTAAGTTTATGAAAATCACCAGAATTAAACAGAGATCTATAATTTAAACAGCCCCATAACAAACAAAGAAATTGAACCAGTAACACAAATCCACCTACCTAAAAAATACCCAGTCCCACATGGAATCACAGTAGAATTCTGTCAGACATTCCATTCTACCAGACAAGCCATACTTCTTAAATTATTCAAAAAGCAGAAACAGTGGGATAACGATCAGCCTCCTTCTGTGAAACTAGTATCACTCTGATCCCAAATTCATGTAGAGAGAGAACAAGAAAATAACACTATAGATCCATATTCTTCTAAACAAAAGGGCATACAGACATACATCAAAAGGATCATCCAGCATGATAAAAACAGCTTTGTTCCAGAGAGGTAGGAATGGTTCAATATATAAAAGTTAATAAATTTACTAATTTATATACATAAATTTAAAGATAAAAACCAAATATCAGCTAAATAGATGCAGAAAAGTCTTTGTCAAAATACAGCATACATTCATCCTAGAGGAAATTAGAGTGAAGGAAACATAGTTCAATATAATTAGAGCCTCTATAAAACAAATCCACAGCCATCATCATTAATGGAGAAAATCTGGAAGCATCCCCATTAAAATCAGGAAACAGATGGGGCTGTCCACTGTCTCCACCCCTTTCCATCATAGTGTTTGAAATTCTTGCTAAAACAAAGAATAGAACATTAAAATGTAGTAATTGGAAAAGAAGAGGTCAAATTATCACTGCTGGCAGATGATAAGATATTACAAATAAGAGCTCCCCAAAATTCCACCAGAAAACTGCTAGAAATGATCAATACAAAGTGGCAGGATACAAAATCAAGTTATAAGGATCAGTACCCTTTATATGACAATGACAATCAGAGAAAGAATTTGTGGAAATCCTCTCATTCAAAACATCCTCAAAAACGTCAAAGAATAAACCTAACCAAAGACATTAAAGATGTAAATAAAAATTTTTAATCTTTAATAAAAGAATAGAGGAAGACATAAGGAGATGATGTTCTCATGGATTGGTAGAATTAATACTGTCAAAATAATTATCCCATCAAAAGCATGTATACGTTCAGTACAGTGCCAATCAAAATACCATGACATGTTAACAGAGCTACAAGAAACTATCCCAAAATTAATATAGAATCAGAAAAGACCCCATATAGCTAAAACAATCTTTTGCTCAAAGAGCGATGCTAAGGGGAATCACCATACCAAATCTCAAATTATATTACAAAGCCTCCGTTATAAAAACAGCATGGTGTTGGTACAAAAACAGACACACAGATCAATAGAACATAATAGAAGACTCAACCACGAATGCATGTATCGGTCCCTTTATATTTGACAAAGGTTTCAAGAGCACAAAAAGGCGGAAAGGCAACATTGTCAGCAAATGGTGCTGGCAAAACTGGATCTCCATCTGTAGAAGAATGAAATTGGACTGTTATCCTTCACCCTGCCCAAAAGTCAACTCCAATGTATAAAGGACCTCAATATAAAACCTGAAACTCTGAAACTACTAGAAAAAATAAAGGTACTACTTTGTAAGATTTAGGTTTAGGAAAGGACTGTCTAAATTGGATATCAGTTAATCAGGCATTAAGATCAATGAGCAAGGGGGGCTACATGTGTGGCACTGTAAACTTAGCTAAGGTCAATCACAGATCTTAAAGAAAACTGTAAGTCTATCACATCTGTAGACAACTATATTTTCTTATTATATGCTAATACATTATATTTATGGACAAGTATTCTCATTAGCATTTATCAAAGACGCTTCTTTTCCAGCAGATGGAGACTATTACAGAATTCCACAAATGGTCATACACAGATTATGTGTCTTATTATGCCCAGCCTATGTGACACATCTACAATGGAACCTCTATACCTAAGACTCATGGAACACAGTGGCACACGGGGTATAGAATAGTAATCCATCTCTCTCAAATCTTCTTAGATCGTTTTCTGCAAAGGAAGATGATGAATTCAACAGGCCACAAATAGCCAAAGTGTAGAGAATAAGAGATCCACATTTATAATCCTGTCCAGAACTCAAATGTCAAATGTAGCAAAGACCCCAATGTGAAACATAAAATGATGAAGCTCTTGATACATAAGCAGAATCCTACAAGATATATGTAAAGGCAATGTCTTTTTAAATCAGACATCGGTTATTCAGAAATAAGGTCAGCATTGACAGAGGGCCTCATTAAAATAAAAAACTTTTGTATAGCAATGGAATCAACTGGTAGAATTAAGAAGACCACAGCGTAGGAAAAAATCTTTTTCAGCTATTCATCTGACAAAACATTAATATACAGAATATACAAAGAACAAAGAAACAAAAGAAATCAAGAAAACAAATGACCCAGTTTAAAAATTGGCTATGTATCTGAACACAGAGCTTTCAAAGGAAGAAATAATAATGTCTAAGAAATACTTTAAAATATGGTCACTCTCCTTATTAATTATGGAAATGCAAATTAAAACTACTTTAAGATCTTACCATACCCCAGTGAGAATGGCTAAGATTAAGAACAACAAATGCTGGTGAGGATATGGAGAAAGGGCAACCCTTATTCACTGCTGGAGGGGTTGCAAACTTGTGTAGCCATTTTGGCCGGAGTGTAACTTTGACAACTGAAATTATCCTACCATATGGTCCACTCTTTGGCATATACCCAAGGGACTCAGCCATGTTTGCTGCTGCTCTTTTCACAGTAGTTGTGAAATGGAAATAGTCTTCATCTCCTTTGAGACATGAAAAGATAATGAAAATATGGTACATTCCACAATGGAATTCGCACAAAAAACAAAAAAAAAAACCAAAATGGTGAAATTTGTAGATTAATGCACGTTACTAGAAATTGTTTTACTAAGTGAATAAGAGATTTTGAAAGACAAGTATACATGTTTTCTGTCATTTGTGGATTTTTACTCACATGTGCATATATCTCCTGATATAACCATAGGAGCCAGAAAACTGGAAAAGAACTGTGTGGATAAAGGCAAAGAGGAGCCCAAGAGGTGATTGTAGAAAATAGGTGTTATTGAAGTGAAATGAGGAAAATAGGGTACTTTTAATTGGGGAAGGAATAGGGACAGTTACACAGCAGAAAGCTGAGGGGTGATTAATAATGCCTAAATGGTGTGAAAAACCAGAGGAAATGATTAGTTTAAGAGCCTACTCAAATATACACAATATATATAAGATAATATAGATGTAATGTATATATTTCTGTAGGCTTTTTAGCTAATAGAATATTTATATACATATATATGTCTATAAACTGTATTGTTGCAGTCTTAAAAAACAGTACCTGACTAGCTGTGATTAGAGGGATATTATGTCTCAAGAATGAAAAAAAGAGCAATTGGAAGAGAAATAAAACCAAGGCTAAATTAATGATAGAAAGAAAACATACTGAAGATCAATGAAACAAACTCTTGTTTCTTTGAAAAGATTAACAACATTAACAGATCTTTAGTTAAATTAACTTAAAAAGAGAGAGAAGATTCAAATTTATAATCTCAGAGATGTAAAGAACCATTATAACAGGCCCAGAGAAAATTCAAAAAATCATATGGGCATACTTAAAAAATCTATATTATCCTAAATTAGAAAATCAAAAATAAGTGAATAAAATTCTAGCTATGTATTGATTGCCAAAATTAAATAAAAATGACATAAAAAAATTTAACAGACATTTAATGGCCAATGAGATAGGTATAGTAATTAAAACTTTCCCAATTCAAAAGAGCCCAGGTCCAAAAGGATACAGCACAGAAGTCTACAAAGCCTTCCAAAAAGAAATAATACCAATACTCCAATTCGACAAAATAAAAAAGGAAGGACTACTTCTAGATTCTTTCTTTAAAACTAATATTACTCTAAAACTAAAACCAGACAAAAACCTAATAAAAATAAATTTCTAGGTCAATTTTTATAATAGGCATAGATAAAACTTTGCAATAAAATACTCCCAAGCAGAATGCAAGAACGCATCAAAAAGTTATCCATAATAATCAAATTTGTTTCATGTCATCTGGTTCAATATAGGTAAATCAATAAATGTAACCAACCACATAAATGGTCTCAAGATGTTACACCAGAATCATCCCGTTAGATATAGAAAACACCTTCAACAAAATCCAATGTCTATTCATGATAAAATTCATGGGGAATCTAGGGACATAGGGAATATATCTCAACATTTAAACAGCAATATACAACAAGCCCATAGTCAACATCATACTAAATAGAGAAAAACTCAAACCATTGCCACTAAAATGAGGAACAGGACAAGATGTCCACTTCCTCCATTTTTGTTTAATATAGTTCTTGAAATCTTAGGTAGACCAATAAGCCAGAAAAAGAAGATAAAATAGATACAAATTGAAAAGAAAATATCCTTATTTGCAAATGAAACAATTCTGTACATAGAAGACCCTAAAGAATCAACCAAAGAACTCATAGAGCTGATAAATATATTCCACAAAGTGTCAAGATATAAAAATTATGCATTATGACCACCATATCAGTAGTACAGAATATACAATAGAATATTATTTAATTGCTAAAAACTATATTATAATATTTTCATATAAATGGGTGGAACTGGCAACAATCATCTTGAGTCAGATAGTTAAAATCCAGAAGGTCAAACAATCCATGTTTTCACTCATAGCTTGATGCTAGCTTTGAAATCTTAAATATGTATGTTTCAATTTGAAAATCCAGAGCAGTGAGGAAACTAATAAATGAAGATGGGGGTGGAGGGCTTCATGGAAAGGAAAATAGAATACAATCATATAAAGGATGAATAAAGAGTAAGGAGGGTTAAATGGATTGGGGAAATGGAGGGCACAATAGAGGAAGTTATAATGGGGAGGGATAACTAATATTGAGACCTTTAGAAAAAAATCATATGGAAATCTGCCAATATAGAAACTTCTTGAATGTACACATTATAAAAGACTTACATTATAAGAAAAGGAGATTGCCTCTACTTGACACCATAGGATTGACAAAGAAAAATCCCAAGGCCAGGAGTGGTCTAACTCTTTTGAAATTTTAACCAAGGATTTCATATACTATCAAACAGTACTGGTCATTGCCCCTATTTCTTTGTTATACTCCAAAACAGTAGTAAGATCTTATTTCTAAAGACACAAATATATATCATAGAGCAAACAAGGAAAAGATAGAGCTGGTGATAAGAGTTTCATGTCCATTGGCTAGCTTTCTTTGTGCTGAAAGGTGCTATGCATGCAACCTGAAGAAAAATCAGTAATCATGTTTACCCAACTATGAATGCTGCAAACTACAACTGGTTTGCCAAGAGATACTCTCCAGTACAATAGAGGCATGAATATTATGAGAGTAACCAATCACTTCGTAAGTGTATTAAGTTAAGATGGAACCCATTCATTACATTGATATCAGTCCTGGGAACCTTTGGTTAAATAGGTCATAGGCCATAAAGTAGAGCAAAAGACTATTATACTATATATATATATATATATATATATATATATATATATATATATATATATATATATAGTATTTGGCCAAGTCCTAATAACTTCTTGTAACACTCATAGATAAATGTAACTCTCAACTCCCACCATTCTTTTCTTCTTTATGAAGCAAATGGTTATTAACACAAAAGCCACAACTGTTCAATGTACAAAGAACAAGCAACTACAGAGTGCTTATACCTGAGTAGGTGACCTACGTCAAGCTTCTGCCTCCCAAAGCTCAGACATCATTGAGGAAAGTAGCAAGGATATTTTAAGAGCAAAAAGAGGTGGATCAACATAAGGAAACAGAATTTTCCAAATACCCGGGAAATGACTCTTATGAACTCACATCCAGTGACAGTATCCATAAGTTCCATCAAAGCTCAAGTCACAGAGCCTATCTCAGAAACTATTAGCAACCAATTGTTGCTGGGAAGAAGAAAATCAATTTCATTTATAAGTACAATTCCGGTTTTGAAGAGGCTCCAACAGATAAACCCACACTTAAGGGCATTTGGGGACACAAATCTGACACTATAGCCCTTTAAATAATACATGAAATCGGAATGTGGTTAGTAAGGGGGATGAAGATAAGTAAAGGAATCTAAATAGATAAAAAATATGAAAATATCAAATGTGATTAATTATAATAATAATAAAAAGATAATTTATTTTGTTAAGAAGGCATGATTTTTAAAAGAGTCAAATATTCTCTACTCTGGCATCATGGTAACTAGTAATGTTGCTTTTGTCAATTCTAGGGACATCCTTGGTTGGCATTAACTTTGTGGAAATCAAAGCTAAGATTTCACTATTTAAAAAGAAAGAGATTTCTAAGCAGATAATTGCATGGCCCAAAATATACATAGTAGTAGAAAAAACTTGGACTCTCTCAGGGCTGTGAAATATATAAAGAAGATTTCTTATGAAATTCTGGTTAGATAATTAAAATAACATGATCCTTAATTTCTGTTTTATAAATATGGAGACAATATTTCCTCATTGGTTAGAAAGTTTATTTCACATCCACATATCCATTTGTACTATACATATATATGTACTTATGCAATAGAGCTATATGAAACTATATGTGTATATACAGGGGTGAAATGCTATTTACACATACATACATACATACATACATATACAGACAATATATGCATTAAACTTCATATTACATCTGTCTCTGGTACTTACCTTTACTTATTCCATACAAATGAACATTTTACTAGCTTCATTCACAGCTGAAATTGAGCAGTAGATGGAGACTATGATGGAGACCCACAAGTGGACAGAATGCAGAGAATGCATGATCAAATGGAGTCTTGCCCAGTTAGGACATCTACAACACACCCCGTAAAACATACAAGGGAGCAGAAATATTGTAACAGTCAAAGAATCCGGACACACGCCGTGAGGTACTGCCTTCTAGACATGACAGGGAATCTGTTCCTTTGACATTTCAGTAACATATTTGCCTAAACAAGGCCTCCATAATGGCCACACCAGCTTGCATGTTAAGCTAGATGGAGGAAATCTCACAAGGCTTCATCCCTAGATGAAAAGTTACAGACAATCAAAGGCTGTTAAGAGAGAGTAAAATTAATTTTCTCTAGGGATAAAAATTTCCTCATAAATTACCCAATCTCAACAGCTCAACACTAAACACATGTACATATGAGTAACACTAATGGACTCAGAAGGTAAGTGATATATAATAATTAAACAAGAACTCCTGAATTCAATAGAGAAGTAGGGGACAAACATGAGAGAGAGAGAGAGCTAAAGTGAATATAGTTTTCAGTATAAAATTCTCAAAAATTTTAATTTAAAAAAGCTCAACAGAAATGGATATCCCTAATTACCAATAATATACAAGTATATGCTGCTCCATTCCTAATTCTGATATTCATTCTAGGCTTCAAGTATCTTCACTTGAAATACTCAGAGGGCACCATAACAACAAAGCCTTTAAAGATTGATGTATACAAATAAGGTATTAAAGCATTCCTGAATGATGAAAATATCTTAGAGGAAATTCTACTGTACTCATAGTTCATGAATGAACCTGGACCCTCTGAAAATACTGATTTTGCTCCAACATCTCATTACCTTGACCTGCAAAACAACTACATAAATAAGAAGCAGTGTTTTGGTAATAAACTATTTGAGTTGTAGCTAAAAAAAAAGGAAGGTGTTAATGATTGCAGAATACCCTTGAATTTTTTCTGGACTGACATAAATTAGTGACATCATTATCTTCAAGATGTCATACAAGACAAATTATAAATCATGAAGACTATCAAGGAAACACAGCTTATTGGCAGTATCAATCTCAAAAATAATTCCTCATAGTTGTCATTAATAAACATGTCATCACTAAAGGCTTTACCTCAATGTCCAAGAATGTCATTTATCATGTCTCAGACATATATTAGAATGAAGTGGAACAGAAACCTGCAGTATGAAAGTCAGTGGTTTTCAACAAGTGAAAAAGATAGTTGCAATCTCAAATCCAAATCCTCAAGCATTCACATTCATCAATAGTAGGGTCTTTCATGTTTGTGACATCACTCACCTTACCTGTAGTTCTTGATCTTCATTGTCATATATAAGAACAGGGAACAATTAATTAAACATAGCTAAACATTCCTTTTTGTCTTAACAGGCTCAAAATTGTCCCACCATTTTAAGTTAATGAAATTGGCTCTTCCATAAGCTAGTAGCACCATGATCTGGGCCAGGCTCCTATACAGTAGGGAATCTTCCAAAAGTAAATTGCAGCCTGATTTTAGAGAAAGTCTGCTTACATCATGTCTTTAAGTACATAACTAGTCCTTGCATACCAAGTTTTCATTATTCTAATTATGTCCTTCTCCTTTGCTCTTTGAACTCTAGGTGCATGTCTCTGAAAATTTTGGGCTCCCAAACACCTGAGATATTTCTCCAAGAAATGTAAAATTTGGGAATTTCCACGAACCCCCATTGATATTGGCCAGCTGAAGATATATTTAGTAGACAGAATGAGGAAGCTGGGAACAGCCTAACAAGAGAAGACCCCTGATCTTCAGGGAAAAGGAAACATATCAAAGACAGAAATTAGTCATCCAAGAACAAGACTCTGTTGTTTATTTCAATTGTGGGAGCAATTTATTAGATATACTTGAGGAAAAATCAGAGTCTCTGGTTATGATAGGTATACACATAGTATACACATCCAATGCAAAATGAGTATCCCAGGGAAAGACTGATGTTCAACATTAACTGACATCTTATAAATTAAACTAAGAAAAAATAAATATGCACTGATAGAGGTGGATAATGAAAATGTAGTGCATTAATATAACATAGTAGTATTCAGTTGTTAATAAAGACAAAAATTCTAGAGATAATCATTCTGAGCAAGGTAACTCAGATCCAGAAAGACAAATACCTGTGTTTTCTGTCATATTGTGGACATTAGTTTTGAATCCTTAAATATATTTTTAAATTGGAGTAACCATAGAGGTCAGGAAATTAATAAGAGTTTATAGGTTTGGAAGCTCTCAAGGGATGGGAAGTATAATGCAGGTACTGTAAAGGAGGAATAGGTATAATGGGGCTATAAAGATTAAATGGGTTAGGCAAGGGAAGGACAAAGTTGGGAAGTGAGTATCGGAAGGTATAACTAAATCTAAAACCCTTTGGGAAAAAAATCATGTGGAAATACAGTAGTTTAGAAGTTTCATAAAATATATATGCATATATCTTAAAAAGAGGCTAAATGGAGTTATCCAATAACACAAGACAATGTCCCTACTATGCACTACAATTAAACAAATAGAAAGTCCAGTGCCAGGACTAGGGTTCCCTTTCTTGGAGTTATAGTCGAGTAGGGTACCATAGACACTTCCAAACATTACAGGCTATTGCCATTGCTCTTGGGTACTCTCCAGAACATGACAGTAATACTCTATTCCTGTAGATAACTCACACAGATCAGAAAAGATAAACTTTACTGACTTGAAAGTTTCATCACGAATAACTGGTTTTCATTGTTACCAAAGAGCAATGTAACCAACAGTCTTAGTCAATTGTGAATGCTGCCAACTACAATATCTGACCTGACAAGGTATGCCCACTTATACAATAGTGGCACAAGGTGGATAATGAAAATATAGTACATTTACATAAGGTAGCATTATTCAGTTGTTAATAAAATCAAAAACTCTGAAAAAAATCATTCTGAGTATGGTAACTGAGATGCAGTAAGAAAAATGCCACTACCGTACAAGACCTGTGGCTACGCAGGTCAAAGTTTCTAGGAGATCTTACTCCTCTTTTTCTGATAAATTGACACAGTTTTAAAACAACTCCTAAAAGTTAGAAATTTATTCATTCATCTGTCACAGTACTCATCAAAGAAGCTTCTTATTCAGTGAGTGGCCATTAAAATAAGAGTCCCACAGTAGATCAACATGCAACAAATAAGAGGCTGTGTAATGCCTAGCTCTAAATGGGACACCTATATTGTAATCCTCCCAAAATACATAGATCATTTCAGAAAAGGTGGTAGAAAGATTGTAAAAACCAGAACCAATAGATGACTACAATGAACCAGTAGGTTTTGCCCACAATTGAACAGCTGCATATGTGAACTCACAAAGATAGGCAAATGTATGCAATGTTAACCCAGGAAATACTCCACCAGAAAGGGGGTATACAAACACAAAGTCCTATGGTAGTTGAGGAACTTTCATGAATTTATAGCTGACTTCTGAAGGGAGAGTTTAGTTTACTTTATGGATGTTGCCCCTCAGAGGTTACTCATGATCCATTACATAGTCCTAGACTCATACATTGTGCCAGTATTACAGATGAGGTAAAGAAAAAGAACACCTGTGACTGGATAGATGGTTCAGCAGTTATGAGCACTGGCCTGGCTTTTCTTGCAGAGGAACTGGTTTCCAGCACACACATGGCAGACATTTGTAACTTCAATTCTAGGGCATCTGACTTCTGGCTCTCATTGAGCATTGAACACAGGTGCCACTTACATGTATGCAGCTAAAACATTCATACACATAAAATAAAAATAAGCTTAAGAATCTAAAAAGACCTCATAAAATTGTGAGAGAATAGAGATTTGTGTAATAATGAAGGAGTTCTAGGAGAGAGAATGTGCAATGGACTTGATCAAAATATTTTATATGCATTTATGAAATTCTGAAACACTAAAAAGGGTCTAGGAAAAAAAATAAACTACCAATTATTACTAAGTGGGCATAGAGTAAAACTTCCTTTTAAAAAATTTGGAGGACCTGAGTCAGAGAAGCCTCATTTTTCAAAGAAGGATTATTAATGAACATACAGTGATAATGAAGTGGTCGACATGCTAAGAATAAGTGTTTTTTGACCACTCAACCCTAAATCTATCTAAGTTATCTGAGGACAATGCAATATCACAAAAGAACGAGTACAAAAATAAAGAGTTGAGGATGGAGAGGAGGACGACAAGGTACCATCTTCTATATATGGCATAACCTTTACAACCATGAATACACTGCAGATGTTGTGACCTGCATATAGACTCAATCCACAAAAAAATACCTCAGGTTAGATACAGAGCAGTTGGAACAAAGGAATTCAGTTAAAGTGGGAGAACATGGGAGTAAATATCATTAAAATATACTCTACATATAAATATAATTTTTTAAAAATTGTGCCAAAAAGGTTGGTTAAATTATCTGTCAGATAATAAACCTCTAGCAACATTTTCTCTGATTATGGCTGGTCAACTTGTGCATCTATTCAACTGTAACATTGTGATTTTTTTGTGAATTCATCTAAGAATTTCATAAACTTAGCTGATATGTGTATGTCTATGAAACATTTTTAATTAATTTTTATAAGTGGAGTTACAAAAATGCCCAGTTTTATTTATTTTTATATTGCTTTCATTTGGATAAGTAATCTCTGCAACATTATTAGAGAAAAGACTATTCATTCCCTAATGAATTGCATAGAAATATATTTAAAGTACTAATTGACACATGAGATTTTAAATTTTCCATGTTTTTAGTTTATATGTCTTATTTCAGTAATCAAAATATGTTTCTTTAAGTATTGAATCAGTCTTTATAATTTTTATCAGTTCCTTTTTAAATTGAATTTTTGGGTATTTTATACACAACTTCTTATTCATCTTTATACCCTCTTTCCCATTGGCACATTCTCCTAGCACTTCCAGTGAATTTCATGCATTCTTCCATTTATGTTAAGGCATATCAAGTCAACTTACTGTGACACCCCTCAGTGCATATTCATTCACCAGGGTTCAGTCAGTCTATCTAGAGTCACTCCTTTAAAGATCAGCTCTCCCTCACTCAACAGAAATCAGTAGTCCAATGGTTCTTCTGATAAGTTCAGGACCTGATCAGGCCTATATCCTCCTTCTGGAATTTTGTCTGCTTGAGTTTGGATGAGTCTTGTACATGTTATCACCATTGGTATAGGTTCATATGAGCAAGGTCCCAGGAGCCTGTCATTATTTCCATATGATACTGTGCCTCCTCTTCTCTTACCGTCTTTCCACCCCCTCTTCTAGAATGGTTGCTGAGTCTTGGATGGGTGAAGACTAATATTAGAAACCTATCCAAGGACCTACACTAAGCACACTCTTATTTTCTACTTTTTGGCCATTTGTGACTGTTGTATTCATTGCCTTTTGTTGCATGAGGGAATTATATTGGTGAAAGTTAAGAGATTGTGCTGGATAGTTTTGCCTGTCAACTTGACACACCAGGGTTAGGTGACCTTCTATTAAGGAATTTGCTCCATTGAACTGGACTGTAGCCATGTCTGTGATCGCATTCTCTTGAGGGCTAAGTGGTACTACCCCTGGACAGGTAATCCTGTATGCATAAGAAAGCAGGTTGACCATGCAGGAGAGGAGCAAGCCAGTAAGCGTCATTCCTCCATTGCCTGGGTTTCAGCTAATAACTCCAGGTTCCTGCCATGAGGTCCTGCCTTTGGCTCCAGAGTGATAAACCTGGGTGATGTAAGCTAAATAAACAATTTCTTCCCTAACTTGGTATTGGTCAGAATACTTTGTCAGAGTGACTAAAGGTTAACTAGTACAGTGATGCATTTGTATTTTCTCTACACCCTGTTCCACTATGCACCATGAGCCTTCAGTAAGGAGGTTCTGTTGTACATGTGTCAGTTAGAATTTGGTATTTCACAGACACTTAATCTTTGTATGTGATCCGTTGTGGAACTCTGTGACAGTCTCAATTTGTTGCAAAATATGCTTCTTTGATGAATCCTGACTAGCATACTTATCTGTAAATATAAGAATACATATTTAGCACATGGTAATAAATTACATTTGTCTAGGAATGTAACAGCCTTGGCATTTTCTCTAAGATGTATGACCTGTCCAGTTATGTGTACTTGGCTATGTTTATGCCAAGTAAACCAAGTATGTTTATGGTACCACATGAATTCCCTCCCATAGAGAGGGATTTAAGTCCTATTGGTAGCATTGATTGCTCCTAGGATAAATCATATGTGCAGGTAAATTAATGGAACTAGAAAAAGTTATAGTAAGTAAAAGTACGACAGACTCTGAAAAATAAATAATATATATTCTCCCTCATATATATCATGAGATTACTAAGTTTTCTCAGTCAATTGTTCCCTTGATCAGAATGTAGTGATATTCTTAATGTCTTCTGATTAATTTTATCTTGAGTTCTATTTTGTCAGATATTAAAATAGCAACTCCTCTTTGTTTCTTATTTTAGATTGACAGGTATGATCAGTACAGGGAATATGTTGGTCCAGGTTCTTCTGCCTGTGTAGTTTATATTTAAAAGTCAGCTGTAATTCTGTAATATTGTTTTTCTCTTGCAGCTTTCAGCTCTCTTTGTTCTGTACATTTAACGTTTTTACTATGAATTGTCTTGGAAGTTTCTGTTCTGGTCCTGTGTAATTAGTGTTCTTTGTGCTTTTTCTATCCATATGGGTATGCTGATCTTTAATTTATGGATCTTTTTTCTTTAAGTCTGTTGAAAATGTGCTCAGTGCTATTTACCAAATATTCTTTTCTTTTTCAATGCCAGTGATGTGTTGATTTTGTCTTTTCCATAGTGTCCTATATTTCCTGCATAGTGCATTCCTGGGTTTTTCCATATTCTTTGCTTAAGCAGTTCAGTTCTTCAACTTTGTCTATTTTTTAATCTGTTTTTATTTTATATGCATGACTGTTATGTATGTGTGTGAGTAAGTGTATGGGTATCATGCAGAGTATATGGAGGACAGAAAAGGGTGTAAGATCCCCTGGAACTGGAATTATTGATGTTTCTTACCCATTATGTGGATGCCAGGATTTGAACCTGAGTCTTCTGCAGGAACAGACAGTGCTCAACTGCTTAACCCACTCTACAGCCCTGTTCTTTAACTTTATTGTCTAGTCTTGATATTCTGTTTTGTATCTCATTCATTCTGCTTTTGAAATTCTCCTGGCATTTCAGATTGTCTTATTGAATTTTTTAATCTCATCATTTCTGTTTAAATTTTCTTCAACATTTTAATCTCTTTTGTCAAGTTCTGAATTTTTCTGTCATTTCATTCAGCCCCATATTAGTATTTTCTTAAGCTTCATTTAGGGGCTTATTCCTATCCTCTCTAAGTTCTTTAATTTTTTCTTTGTATGTTCTTAAAAGTCATCAAATTCTTTCATCATTTTTATTATTGTTCTTTTAAATTCTGCTTCCTGGGGTTTCTATGGGTGGTTTTTATTGTCAACTATTTCTGTGAGTTTGGTAGAAACATATTATTTTGATTTTTCATATTATACTTTGCTTTCAGGTAGGTATGAATAATTAGTTGGTTTGTGCTCTAAGTGCTCGTTTTTTATTTTTATTGGTGGAAGAGGATGGTTCCAAGTTGATTAATGAAGAACTCTTCTGTAGGTTGAAGAGGCGTAATTTAACACTATGGGGATACCCTGACAGGACTGGCAAGCCAGTCAAGATCTCTCTGTTAGGAAATGAGGAAGGGGTCTTGGATTAAGGCAGGTATGGGATTATTTGTGGGGAAGGTCTAACTAGCTTGGCAGAGTGCATATGGGCCTTAGAACAGGAGAATGCAGTTTGTCTGGGTGCAGGAGATGAAGATGCAGTTGGTGGAGTTTTCCTTACTTAGGAGGTCTCAGGCAGGATGTTCAGGGGGTATCCTAGACATAAGACCGTAATGGGGACATCGTGGTGACTGTCTTACTAGCTAATTCGAGTAGTGGTGGGACCTGGAGAAGGAGACTGTTGCAAGTCTAGGTGTGGGTGGGATCAAGGTGCAGTGGGCAGGGTCTCAGATGGGAAGACCAAGATGGGGCCTAAGTCCAAGTCTAGGATAAGCAATCTGTGGAGAGACAGAATGTATCTAGTCGGGTTGGAGTCAAGGATGGGTTGGAAGAGCATGGGGAGGATCTAACTAGATAGAGTATATGTGGCCCTGAAGCACCAGAATTTATTTCTTCTGGGTACAGGAGGATCAAGAAGCAGTGGGCAGAGTTCCACTCAATAGGAGGAACTTGTGTGTGGTATTGTAAACATAGACAAATACACATGGCTGAAGAGGTCATAGATCTTAAAGCAGTCTCCAGGGCTGTCACTGACATAGACTAATGTAACTTCTTACTAAATGCAAAATATGTATCCATATATTCACAGTCAAGTATCCAGTCACCAATTATCAAAGAAGTCTCTTTTGCACCAGATGGAGATTACGCTAGCATACCACAACTGATCAAAAGGAGACATTGTAAATTGCATGTGCCTAAGCAACACATCTATAATGTAGCCCCTACACTCAAGGCTCATACAACATAGAATAAGAGGTAAACAGGACACTAATGAATGTTTCAGCTTACATTAATGAAGATCTCTCATGTAACAGAGGGCCAAGAACACAAAAAGGTTACTAATGGCCAAAGAATGGAATTAGTAATCTGCAGGGTCCCTAGACAGGCTCCAATATTGTTTCTACTGACTCAGTGGTCAGGGACCATTGTGGATTGCAGGATTTTTATTTTAGAGAATGGGTGAAGGATAGCAAAATTTTCTATCTGGAGACAGTATGGGCTTTTGGAAAGAGTTTGTCTCTTACAGACAGGATTAGCATGAAATTAGGTTGATCAATTTAACATATTTTCCCAGTCTCAAAGAACACTTTATTTATTGCAGATATCCTGAGACCTATGTGGCTGGAGGAAGAAAGGTTGGTATTAGAAAGAGAGAGTGACTTGAGAGATATCTCAGTGTTAAAAGTACTTGTTGCTCTTAAGCGGATTGAGGTTCCACATGTTGACTAACTCCAGTTCCAGAGATCCACATTCTCTTCTGTCCTCCAGAAACATTGAATGCATGTCGGGCACCTGCATACGGGCAGGCAAACACAATTTCTCTTGTCCACCCTCATTCAAAGAAAAAAGATGAAACTCAAATACCCTTAAAAAATCCACTCACATACAATGTCCAAAAGACCTATAGACAGAAAATCAGAAAATGATAAATCAGGAATTAAAAGAAAAAAAAAATTGGTCACTGAATTGGATAGGTTTTCTTTTATCATGATGAAAAATGTATGAAATTACCTGTTTTTAATGGTAAAACTGCTTTGCTAAGAAGTTGCTTTAAAATCTTAATCATTAAGAGTACATAAATTATATCCCATTTTAATATATTCTCTAATTTTTATTAATATATTTTCTAATTTATTAATTAAATTATTAATTAATTAGCTGATAAATTAAATTATTAATTAGATAATCTATTAATATTCTCTAATTTTTATTAATAATGAGTATACTTGTTATTTAGAAGTGGTTTTACTCTACATTAAAAGCATATTTGGCAAGCTCTATGCAACAAATAAAAATTTATTATTAAATAAGGAGTTCGGCTACCTGCTAGGCTTGGACCTAGGTCAGCTCCAATTCCTCTGATCAGATCTTAGGACTAGATTCCTAATGGAGCCTAGATAAATCCCTAGTATAGATTGCTAAGTACCTCCTCCGGGCCCTTCTTCCCTGGCCCCTAAACTGCTCTACATACCTACCCACCTAGGACTCTGGTAATTCACATCCTGCCCACCACATCTCTATTCAGTTTCTCTTGTCTATTCCCACACTCTACCGTACCAGCCTTGGACCCAGGCTGGCTCCAATTCCTCTGCCTCAGATGCCTAACCCAAAATAAGTAAATTCCTGAGCATACAGTCCACTGACTCCAGATTTGCCTGACAGAACAAGCCTCCTTTTAACCTGACCAGCCTACTATGTAATACCTACTATCTTGCACCACTAACTACCTGGACAGTCTAATAAACTGAAAGAACTGAAAGTAAATACCAATGTACTTTTCATGCCTGAACAAAAAGCAACCAAGCTATATAAACAATATAAACAGGACCAAAATTCAATTAAACAGAAACTGTTTATGTTCTCACTGGACACATAACCAAGAAAGAATATCCACATGTCCAAACAGCAGGACAAAAACACAAATGATAAGAGAAACCAATACAATATGTCCCCAGCAAAACCCAATAGTCCTAAAGAACTGCACTACAGTGAAAATCACCACAGGGAACCCAGGATGCAGAATTCAAAAGAACAATCATAGCATGATCAAAGAACTTAAAGGAAACACATACAACCTAAAGAACTTCAAGACTATAGACATAAATTTGAAATGAAAAGTTCAAGAAATACATAGCCCAAAGATATAATGAAAACAATTCTGACTAGAAAAGTGAATTCACAAAAGAGACAAAAATATTGAAGAAAACACAAGTGGAAATGAACATGGATGGAATTGAAAAACTTAATAAATACATTCAAAACAACAGGAGAAAGCCTCACAAACAGAATAAATAAAACAGAAAATAGAAGATCAAGACTGAATGACAAAGTTCAAGAACTGGACTGCTTAAGTGAAGACCATGTGACCAGAAAGTTATCAAACAAAGAAATAATAATGGCTAAGAAACAACACAAAAAATGCTCAGTGTCCTTTCTAATTAGAAAAATGCTGACAAAAACTACCTTAAGATTTCATCTTACCCTAGTCAGACTGCCTAGGACCAAGAAAATGAAAGGCACCAAATGATGGCAAGGACATAGAGAAAGGGGAATGCTCATTCATTGCTGATAAGAATGTAGTCTTGTATGACTATGAAAAGCAATGTGGAAAACTCTTTGAAACTAAAGATGAATCTACTGTATGATGCAGGTATACCAATCCTTGTCATATTTCCAAAGGACTTGTCTTACTGTATAAATACCTATTCATCCATGTTTGTTGCTACTCTCTTCAGAATAGCTAGAAATGGAAACACCTTCTATGTCTTTCAACTGACAAATGGATAAGGAAAATATGGCAAAGTTGCATAATAGAATTCTTCTCAGTAAGAAAAGATGAAATTTGCAGGTAAATGGATGGAAGTAGAGAGTATTATACTAAGTAAAGTAACACAAACACAGAAAGGCAAGTGACATGTTATCGTTCATTTGTAGACTATGCACCATTCCCTTATATGGCAGGGTATATCCTGATACAACATCAGGAGCCAGGAAAATGGAAAGAACACAAGAAGGTAAAAAGCGAGAAAGAACCTGAAAGAAAGGGACAGTAAGAAACAAGTGTTGTGGGGGAGCTGTGTTTGACAGGAAGCTGTGTTTGCAGGGATCACAGAGGGAAAGAAGGAAGGAAGAAAGAAGGAAGGAAGGAAGGAAGGAAGGAAGGAAGGAAGGAAGGAAGGAAGGAAGGAAGGAAGGGAGGGAGGAAGGGAGAGAGGGAGGGAAGCAAGAAATACAGAATAATGAGAGGCATGTGTTATAGGGGGTGGGAAGGAATAAGGGTGTTTTAAGACTAGGGATACAGGAGAGAAGCCAGAAGGCAGGAAGACATTATAGAGATGAATAAATCTTTGGTGCCTAGGGAAGCCAAAAGAGAATGTGTTACACCCAAAAGTCACTGAGAAATATAAATACACTGTCCAAACATATGTATACCTAGAAAGGAACACACTACCAAACATGAGAGACTTTCCTTTAAAGGAGAGATTGATCCAGAAGACTCCCAAAATGACACATTATTGTCAGAGCTCTTGGTTATTTCCCAGAACTGGAATTAAGACCCTATTGCTGAAAAGAGGACATTCTTTGAACACAGCACATGGAACAGTCCAATAGGAACTGACCTGGAAGCCTACTACCTGAAGTTTAGCTCTTACAGTGCTAGATGATAATATAATATACAAGCTACTAAGGAAGAAAAATCAGTCAATAGTCCAACCCACCCCTAATCGTCTAAGAAACATGATGAACAGCACAACAAACTACCTGTATTGGTGCAATACTGGCACTATTGTCTGGGGGTAACAAACAGCTATCTAATTCGACTTAAAACCCTTTCAATGGGAGTGAACATTATAATTATAATTATTATTATTATGGGTGGCATTATAATTATAGGCAAATAAGCATGACTGGAGGGTTCATAGATTCTAGAGAAAATCCTATCACTATCATGCTACTTTTGCTATATTATTAAATGTAAGCTAGGGGAAATATCCGATCACATTCACCTTTAGATGAAGAGAAACTGTCAATCAATCCACTAACACATTTGTGAATCTGTATTAGGGTATCCTAGTACCAGTACTTAAGGAAAAATATCCTTAAATCAAAGACTAGAAATGACAGCCCTCCCTATACCCAACAGCTTGTCCTCAGAGTTGATTCTAGCACCCCTACTATTATTAGGAGTAGTAAACAGCCTGTTTTGAGTTCAAAAACAGATTCTTTAAGTGTCTGGATTTGAACATTGTCCAAAGAACTTATGGACAGCAACATAAAACTCTAGGCTAGGCATAGTCCTCATTCCTCCAAAGCATTCAATTTAATGTGCTCCTCTGCTACATCTGCCCCACATCCTCCTGGTCCCACATTAACTACACACTTCTACATTTCCATAGCACAAGATGCTATGCTCCACATTCTATTCTTTGTCAAAGCCTCAAAATGAATGTTTTTGTACTTCCACATGTTCTGAAATCCTGTACTTTTCTTTCCATTACATTAAACCAATCTTGTGAGTGCAAGAAATAATATCTGTGTCTCCTTGTCAAATTTGTGACATAGAATTTTCATATGTAATAATTTTATATTGCTAGGATCTATTAGAGTTTGAAAGTTCTATAGAAAAGTGAACTATGACAATTTCGATCAATTTAATCTCTGTATTCTCCTTAGTAAATGTCACTTTTTATCACAAAACAAACAAAAAAGAGCTTACTAATAATACTTAGTAGTAAACCTTGATCTTGGGGTTGGGAAGATGGAGTAGTACTTAAGAGCGCAGAGTGTTATAGCAGAATATCCACATTTGATTATGAGCATCCACATGGCTGCTAACAACTATCAGTTGTTAGCCAAAGGAAACATTCAACATACAGACACATTGGGAAGGGAATTTTAAAAGACAGTCAGTGAACCCCGAGACCATTTTGAGCATACTAATAAAAGACTTGGCTTTTTTCTTTAAAGTATTTTTCATTGACTTTAAGAATTTCATAGAGTGTATTTTGATCATAACCCCCAAATTTTTTCTAGATCTATTCAGAATACCTCATTAACTAGATAGCTTCCTGGTGTTTTTGTTTGCTTGGTTGGTTGGTTTTATATTTCTGTTTTGCCCTAAGAGCATGGGCAATATGTGTTATTCAAATACTACTGGATGTGGAACCTACCTATGTTTGCAGTTGGCTTACCAGGGGCCATATCCTTAAATAAAACTCCTTTTGAGAGCAGACCTTTTAAGACTACATTAGAGCACCTGACTCTGCCTTCAAAGTGATCTGTGCAAATTACATGCTGTTCATATCCCCCTACTATGGGATCATCTGCAATCCCTCCCACTTCTCTAGGACTAGGCTTCCTGGTGGCCTGGGTGCCCTCCTCTCATAATCTCTACTTGTACATACAGACATTTTGAGACTGTCTAGGAGTACATGACTCCACCTCTGGGGTGAGCTGAACAAAAACTATCATGCCCATACTCCTGTTTTGGGACTATCTGCAGAATCTCCCACAGCTCCAGGGCGTAGGTTAGTAGAGACTAGCACAACCATTTCCCATCTCTTCTCCTAGGACCTTCACACTATCCATCTGGAAGCTGCTGAAATGCTCTTAACTAGCAAGGTCTGCTTTGCCCTACTGGAGATCTCCTAAGTAGCCAGGTTGGAGCCATTTAGTGCTGTAATAAAAAATCAAAAGAGAGAAACAGAAGCTTAGGTCAAACTTAGCTTTTCATACTCAATCAAAAAACTACTAAGGTATATCAATAAATACAAATGAAATCAAACTTAACAAACGAAAACTTGCGTTTCATGCATGAATACATCACAAGCATCAAAAAAGTATCACATGACAAAACCATAAAGAAAAAAATGATAAAACAAAATAGTATGTCCCCACCAAACATGACTTGTCTTATAGGAAAGTCTTAAAATAAGAACCCCCTGGGATTTTTCCAGAACACGGTTTTAAAAGAACAACCATAAAAGTGATATAAAAATTCAATTAATTTAAAGAATACAGAAACAGCTCAAAAAACTAAAAGAGGATAGGGAAAAACATTTGACTGAATTCACAAAAAAGAAATATTGAAGAAAGACTAAAACAAGGAAAGAAGCTGAAACTCAATAAGCCAATTTGAATAGAATTCTCCTTAACCAATAGAATGAATGAAATGGAAAACAAAATATCTAGATTGGACAATAAAATTGAAGAACTGGACCACTCAAGATAATAATATAAAAAAAAAACTTTTAAAACCAGAAATGGAATATGCAGTAATTGTGGAACCCCATGGAAAGATCCATAATACTACACATCATAGGCATAGAGGAAAAAAAAGAATCCTAGGTAAGTGTTATTGACAAGATCTTCAACAGAATTCTAGAAGAAAATCCCCAAACTTAAGCAAGGACATACACACAGAAGTAAAATAAGCTTATCAATTAGATAAGCTTATCAATAAGAATATCAATTAGATAGGACTAGAAAAGAAACTCACCATAGCATATCATAGTAAAAACATTAAATTTTCAAAAAAGAAAATACTGAAAGCTGCAAAAGAAAAACACATCACATATAAAGGAAAATTTATGGGAATTACAGGAAACATTTCAATGCAAATTATGAAAGCCAGAAGACTGTAGACCAAAGTATACCAAGTTTTACATGATCACAGAGGCCAACACAGAATACTTTACTCAATGACATAGGTAGACTGAAAGGATTCATGTCTCCAAACCATCCCTGAAGAAAATTCCTGAAGCAATACAAAGGACTGAAGAAAGGAATGACAATACCCAAGATGCAGCAAAAAGAAGCTAAATGAAGATATAACTGTGGAAACACAAAATTGGACAATAAATGCAGACAGAAATTAAATGATGGTAACTAACATAAAACTTTCAACAATTTTAGACATTATGAATGGATTCAATTCTCCTGTCAAAAGATACCAGTTAAGCTGTATGTATTAAAAAAGCAAACTCCATCTTTTACTTGTCTGTAAGAACTCATCTTACCTTCAAGAAGAGGCACTATCTTAGGGTGAAAGGATGGAAAAAAATACTCCAAGCAAATAGCACTATGAATCAAGCAGATGTTGCAATCCTAATGTCTAAACAAATAGATTTCAAATTAAAACTAATCAGAACAGAGAAAGAGGGTCACTTCAGAGAGAGGGAGGATTACACAAGGATCTATGAGTATAAAGGGGAAGAAGGAGCTCAAGAGAGATGAAACCATAAAAGACAGAAATTATCAAGGGAGAAAAGGGAAAAATGGGGATATTTTAAATGGAAGGATCGTGAAGGGTTAGAGTTAGACAGGGAGAGAGAGGAGAGAATAATGCCTAGGTGATATAAAAAAAAAATTCGGGAATTGTATTAGTCCAAAATCTACCAAAAAATTACACACAATATCTCTACATAAGTCCACATGTATACCTGAATGATACATAAAAAGAAACAGTACCAGACATGGCACTTTGAGTTGTTGGCCAGGGTGGTTGAAGAGACTCTCAAAATTACACAAGCTATTCCCACAGCCTTTGATTGCCTCCCAAAATTTGAAGGTAAACTCTAGTCTTCATTGAGGAAAGACTTGCAACTTGTTACTATTGGGTAGAATGAGGCAAAAGACTGAAGATAGGCTGACTAGACTCTAAGAAATGGTTCTCTGAAAACTTAAACAAGATATACCCTTAGCCCAATTAACTGAAATAAAGAAAGAACAAATCCAGATTAACGAAATCAGAGATGAAAGGGGGAAACATCACAACAGACACTAAAAAAATCCAGAATATTATAATATTTAAAAATATATACTCTGCAAAATTTGAAAAATCTAAAAAAATAGATGAATTGATAAGTTTATGGAAACCATCAAACTTAATCTAAGAAGTAATCAAAAGCTTAAACAGAGCCACAACAAACAAGAACATTAAAACAAAACTTACTGCCTAGAGAAAACCCAGGCCATGTTGGTTGGATTCACAGCAGAATTCCATCAGACATTCAAAAAATATCTACAAGCAATATTACTTATATTATCTCAGACTCCATCTTTGAAGTCATTATTACTCTATTACCCAAACCAGATAAAGACATAACAAAAGAAAGAAAACTATAGGTCCATATCCTTAAAGAACATAGATGCACAAATTGCCAACAAAATATTCATTTACAACAAAATATTCATTTACAAAATTATTCTCTTGAGCTCCTTCTTCCCCTTTATACCTATAGATCCTTGTATAATCCTACCTCTCTCTGAAGTGACCCTCTTTCTCTGTTCTGATTAGTTTTAATTTGAAATCTATTTGTTTAGACATTAGGATTGCAACATCTGCTTGATTCATAGTGCTATTTGCTTGCAATATTTTTTTCCATCCTTTCAACCTAAGATAGTGCCTGTTCTTGAAGGTAAGATGAGTTCTTACAGACAAGTAAAAGATGGAGTTTGCTTTTTTAATACATACAGCTTAACTGGTATCTTGTGACAGGAGAATTGAATCCATTCATAATCCATTCATTATAAAATTATCTATCATCATCAAGTCAGCTCAGGGCAGAGATGCAGAGATGGTTGAATACAGGTAGCTCAGTAAATCTAATAAATCATATAAATGGACTTGAAGACAAAAATCACATGGTCATCTCAATAGATACATAAATGGCCTTTGACAAAATAAAATGTCTAAATTCCTGGAAAGAATTGGACTGAAGGAAACATACCTCTACATAATCAAAGATATATACAGCAAGGTAACAACGAACTTTCTTTTAAATGATGGAAAACTGCAAGCATAACTATTCAGGAACCAGTTAAGGCTGTCTACAATCTCCATCCCTTTGTAATACAGTACTTGAAACTCTAGAGTAATAAGACCAAAAGAAATTAAAGTGACACCTGAAAAAGAGGTCGTTATCCCTATTTGTAAATGATATATTTTACATAACAGATCTCATAAATTGCACTAGAAACCTCCTAGAAATTAACACTTTCAACAAAGTGGACAGTTGTAAAATCAAAGTATAAAAATCAGCAGCATTTTTATATAACAATAACAAGCAATCATAGAAAGAGTACATAAAAACATTCCATTCACAATAGTCTCAAAAAATATATATATAAATAAACTTGATCAAAGATATTAAAGATTTCTACAGTAGAAAATTTTAAATCTTTGAAGAGAGGGATTGAGGATATAGAAAGCTCAGGGCCTCCTGAGTTTCTGGACTGGAAGAATTAGTATGAAAATGACCAAACCATCAAAACAATCTATAGATTTAGTGCAATCCTAATAAAAAATCTATATGACATTCATTAATATATAACTTTTCATATCGTTCTTGTAATCTTTTCTTCACTTAGCATGTAAGTTTTACCTTCTTTATAAGAAATATTTATTCTACACTAATTAACACCCTAAGTAATCATAGCCATATATATATATATATATATATATATATATATATATATCTTTAAAACATTTAGAGTACTATTTTTCATGTGATGTATTTAAGAAGGATAAGAAATAATTTTCTCTTTGTGAAGAATGTTCCTCAGTTTTCATGCTATCAAAATAGATAATCATTGCTACTGTATTTCTTTCACAGAAGAGAAAATTATGACTAAGCAAAGCTAAGGAAATTTTCGGTCTTTCTTGAACCAAAGATGAAGCTACTGTTAGCATTCATGTATATCTTTGTCCCAACACATGCTAATATTTTCTGCTTCAGTTCATAAAAGAATATAACATCTACTTAACAGCATGTACTTATATAGGATTTATAAACATTAAGTATTCGAATATATTCTCCATAATTTTAATTTTATAAGTATACATATTATTTTCATTGATTTGACAATGAGACAACTTATCAATTATGTTATACAATATTTTTGTAATTTATCAGATTTTACATCAAAATATGTTTTACCGAGGTTGAGAAATTTTAAAGAACATAATTTTAAAGACTAATTTACAATTTTCTTAGAGTTTATATTGTTTTGCACCTAAATTGAGAATTTTAATAACATATGTTCTGAAAAGAAAGAAACCATAATTCAGGTGCATGGATTAAAGAAAGCAGGAATAAATTAAAAGTCTGTAATGTAAGAAAAGCTTCACATAGAGGAAGTACTGTCTATGATATGCCTTAAATAATGAAATATATCTTATTGTATTATATATTTGGTGGTATGTCTTTTTTATCTTTGAAATTTTTAGTTAAAAACGTGATATTGTTGTTTTTTTTTTTCAAATAGGTTTTTTTCTCTTTTAACGCCAGAGTATCATACAGAAGAGCTATAGGCTACAAAGAATTCATCTTCAAGGAAAGCAATAAGAATATCCATGTTTACTAAATTTTACTCCCAGAGGCGTTGATATAATCATTGGTTTAAAAAGTGTGTCTCAACATGTTTGCATCTACAAATTAACTAATTTACTGACTTAAATGCAGCCTAAGGAAGCAATTTTTACTTGTTAACATATTATCACCCATAATGAGAGCCTATATGAACTAATCACAATATCTACTGTCTTAAATATTATGTTTGCCAAAAACTCATGATGCAGGGCTTTTTACTCATATTCAACACATTTTTTTCCTTCAGAAATCTTATTGGTTATTCCCAGATATCATAATGATATAAATTAAGCTCATGCCTTCAAGAAATCTAAAGTATTCAGTATCCCTAAGTTTCAGACAGAAATTTAATCTGAATACTTTAAAGTTATGTGTATTTATTCCTAATATAGTACCAATAATTGTACTTGTTCTGTATTTCATGGTTTCACAATAAGAGATACGAATTTATTTCTCTATTTAACCTATTATTTTATGATATAAAATTATTTATTCAGCTTGGCAACTAATTTAGAGTTTTATTACTTAAAATGTTTTTGCTTTACTTGTATGCATTAAAATATTTGTTTTATTTTTTTATTTCACTTTAGAACTACAAAGCGTTTTCTAGAACTAAATAAAATTTTTTTTAAATTATTAACTCAGCTTACAATTTTCTTCATTTGATTTATTACTCTGGAATTTTATAGTTGACTAAATAATAATATATTCTATATTAAGACAATCAAATATTTTCTCCATTTTATTCACTAATTTGAAAAACAACTGAGGATAAAAATATTGACATCTTACCCTTTATTTTAGTATTAATTGTGGCAATTTTCTGTTATTTAATGGGTTCACGTTTAAGAGATATAAATTTACTCAATTTATACTTTATGATTTTTCTTGGTCTTTTTGTCAAGAGTAACAAATCCTACAAAAATAATGAAACAAAACATTTCTTCACTTTTCATCTAAAACTATGAGTATCATGTAGTAATGAATAAAGGAAAACCTTCTGAAATTCTAGAGCCTGTTTCTGATATTTTAATAATTTATATATTACATTTTACTTTATGATTATTTTTTATTGTATGTAGTGGAAAAGACATTTAGGATCTCATGAGACATTGTTTCACTAAATTTTTCAATTCCCAAGTAAAATGTAAAGAAACTATGAAACTGTTATATAATGTAAAATCAGCTACAATGAAAATGAAGTTTATTCACAAAAAGTGACTCAGTCATTTTACTAACAACAGACTAATCCTGTTATGTTTATGTGTTTATGGAATTTTAATTATGTCCATATTTGAGAAGATATAAGAAATGCAGATACTGACTTACATTTCAGAACCATCAAGAAATGGAAACCTGGATTTTGTTTGCCTGCCTCTTGGGAACAGCATTTGCTATGCCTGTGAGTAAAACGTCACTTTTAGACAGTTTCACAAAGTAGGAAACAAAACATACTTTTTCTGGGTAAATAATAAGTATCTTTAAATGCGTCTTTCTTTAAGAATACTTCAGGAGGTCATTAATTCAACGTTTTCCCATATACATCTTATTGCATCGGATATTATGTTCTCTATATTCATTCATGTTAAAAGTAACAAAGTTTGTCACAGTTTTGGTTGAGTAGAATCCCACCGTTTAATCTAAAGAATTTTATATTATATGTATCAAAATATCACAAAGTAGTCCATACATAATTACTTTGTCCTTTGAAAGTAAAATCAATTCTTGCTGCTTATAACAGCGCTTCTAATTCTGAATGTAGTGAAATTAAAAAGCTCTGCATTTAACAGTCATCTAGGATATTTTGATGGGATGCTAGAATTAAAATTTTAGAGAGTAGCATTTATTCATAATGAATCACCTCCCCAATCTCAGAAATAGTATCATTTTGCTGCAGCTAAAGAATAAGTAACCTGCTATTTTCAAATATATATTGATAACATCCAAATTTACCCAATTTCTGGAAGTGTAGTCAACCTTAGGTATATGATGACAGAAACCTGAGGTGACATGCCAACAATGTGTTTTGGTGTCATAAAAAGCAGCTAAAAAAAAACAGAAACCAGTAAGTTTGTTTACCTGCCTTTTCCCTTTTCTCTCATTCACAAGATCAAGAGTTTGTATTTTCTGTTCTGTGTTCCTAAAATCTTGTATTGTGGTGAATCCTAGTTCTCTGGGGGACAATTACATTACAAATTCAGTTCTTTTACACTATACAAATCAATAGTCTACTCTCAAAGAGCTTATATAGGATAGAATATGAAAGATAATTACCTGACTGATATACATTACATTCAGGCAAGAATTAATAAATTCTTTTAGAAAGCATGAATTTTTTTTTAAAAATGGAATGGAACTGATGAAGTCTGTTACAGAGGATAAAAATTTGCCCTGATGATCTTTCCAGTGTCTCCAAAGTCAGCCAGAATTCCACAAGGCACAAATATGATATGATCTCCATATTTAAAAGCACAGATAAACCTTTGTTTATATAATTACTCAAGTGCCTTTTTATTTGGAATCTTTAATTTTCTTCTTAAAACAGAAATAGAATGAAAACATAATATGTAGTGGCCTTAAAGTTCATAAACCATCTCTTTTGGGAAAGTATTAAGTTCAGCTCCACCCTTCCACACTGGTCTACCAGAAAAGGCTTTAAAATTATTTGCATTTTATTACACTCATCTTCTTTTCACATTTAACAATAACATTCATATGTTTGTTCTATTTATTAGTCTTAATATGTGATTTATTTACTTTGTATGCCAATTACTATGAATTGCTTGGATAGTCACTTAATAAGTTTAAATATAAAGAGATCTTTTGTGAAACAAATCTTTTTTCCTTGCTATTTGAAAATTACATAACAAACATCTCTTGTTCAATAGTAAGAGTGTTTCATTCAGATTTGACAACATGGCTTCCAGAATTTAACCAGATATCATTACAGAATAAATTTATTCTAGTTTCTGCTTCCTGGCCTCCCACTATCACATTATGATTCCTAGAAAAGTAATATAGCTGTTTTGAACCTATTTGAATTAAAAATATTTCTTATACATACTATACATGTTTAAGCTAAACATACACTTAATGTATACTATCTTCCATTGGCATTTTGTTGCTGTTTTGTTTGTGTGTTTTTTTTTTTTTCGTTTGAGGAGAGGGTGTTTGGGATTGATTTGTTTTGTTTTACTGAGATAAGGTCTCCCTGTAGCTTCGACTGGCCTGGAATTTGCTATGTAGGTCAGGCTGGCTTCTATCTCATAGAGATCTACCTCACTTTGCCTCCATAATGCCAGGTCTTACTATATAGCTTTTACAAAGTAAATTCACTTTCCCTTAATGTAACAAATTACTTATTGACTTAATTTCTTCCTTTCTTTTCCTCTCTTTTTCTATGTCCTTCTCCTTCCTTTTCTCTTTCTATTTTCCTGCACTTCTTTTTATAAAAGCTACCACCGCAACCTGGGAACCATGGTTATATCAACTTCAGCAATGAGGTAATTTTTGTATTTATTAATTGTAACCAATGTTGAGTTTAAAACCCCTTGAGTTCCAAAAAGAGCAATGTATTCTTTATTCAGTATGTTTCTTAAGTGGTTAAATTTTTTCATTTGCTATGACTACCTTTAAGTTTTCAAATATAGTTTCAAACATAGTTTTACCGTCACGTCTAGCCACTGTTTAGTTTAGTTACAAATTTTATTGTGATGACACTACCCTGTGAGATTTCAAGGTGGGGCAGAAAAAAACCTCAGACTGCACAACACTTCACTTTTCTAAAATATCAGAACTTGATATGATAACAAATCATTTTTCCCTGGAACATTGCTTATTCCAATATATGCATAGTCTACTTGTGTCTTTCATTGGTACTATTAAATGATTAATGAAAATTGTGTAGGAATTCTAGAAATTAATTTTTTCATTAATCTCATATTAAATACATGACCTAGAGAAAATGATTTTCTTTCTCTGGAGCTCTACTTTTTCCATTTTAACAGAAAAGTAATAATATACCTTGAGCAATATATGTTTAAGAACAGGTCAAAACCTA
Organism: Eospalax fontanierii; assembly: GCA_035773235.1. Taxonomy (NCBI): domain Eukaryota; kingdom Metazoa; phylum Chordata; class Mammalia; order Rodentia; family Spalacidae; genus Eospalax; species Eospalax fontanierii. The sequence goes on along the minus strand of JAJHUQ010000048.1, from coordinate 909,823 downwards.
CCATAAATAAATACTATTGTTTTATTTAAGAATACTTCAGGAGGTCATTAATACAATACTACTTATTGCACTGTTTAAATGTTTTACTAATAGATGAAGGAGCCTTAGATAAATTAAGTAAATAATATTCAGAAAGGATACAAATGTGTTTTTCTCAAATGTTTAAGAATTTGAAAAAAATTTTTAATTAAACAGGAATAATTAACATATTTAACTATAAAATTTTGTATTTTTTGTACTTTCCTCTTTTCATTATACTGTCAAAGATCATTAATCTAAAAAATGGTATTAATTTATTTGTTTTGCTTGCTTTTGCTTTTGTGATACAAAGCAAACACTATGGAAGTACAAAAAAGATTTACTACTTTTATAACTGCATTCAAGTTAATGTGCTCTTTTGTTCATGATATTACTTATAGTTAGGATCTCGACACTTGCTTCATATCCTGTGAGAGGATATACAACTTGTATATGATAGAAATAATACCATAGTGAATAAAAAAGCAAATGATACATGTTTATCATTCTTCCTATGCAGGAATCATATTCTTAAGCTAATTATTCTCACAACTGAATTACAGAACCTAAATTTCAAAGTACATTTAGTAGTTTAGTATTTGGTTTACATAAAACTAAATTAAATCAGGTATATCCTAATGTCTTTTTCTTTTAAGGTTCTAACTCCTCTGAAATGGTACCAGAGCATGATAAGGCAACCGGTAAGTAGATGGTTTATTTCTGGTAATAGGCATAAATATGAATGTCCTGATTAAAATCACTTGTGCCCCATCTAAAACAGAAAAAAAATTCAAGTTGTAAAATGTCATATCTGTGTACATTGTAGAAATTCTTGGAAAGGAAAAAGTGACTAAAATATACATGTAGTCATACTAACAAACTCTGCTGCTGCTTCTCTCATTTGAAGTCAATTGAGCCAATGGTAAACCTGATTCTTTGTTTCTCACCAGTATCCTTCCTATCGTTACGAACCCATGGGTGGATGGTTGCACCACCAAATGATCCCTGTGCTGTCTCAACAGCATCCTCCGAGTCACACCCTTCTACCTCATCACCACATCCCAGTGGTGCCAGCTCAACAGCCAGTGATCCCCCAGCAACCAATGATGCCAGTTCCTGGTCACCACTCCATGACTCCAACCCAACACCACCAGCCAAACCTCCCTCCATCTGCCCAGCAGCCCTTCCAGCCCCAGCCCATTCAGAACCAGTCACCTCTGCACCCCATGCATCCCCAGGCACCACAGCCACCTCTGCCTCCACTATTCCCCATGCAGTCCCTGTCCCCGGTTATTCCTGATCTGCCTCCGGAAGCTTGGCCGGCGACAGACAAGACCAAGGGGGAAGAAGTGGTGAGTATACCTTGAAGCCATTAGAAAATAAATCACAGGTAACTGGTATATCAGAATTCCTCAAAGTTCTAAGTGTACAAATAATCTAGGGTCTACATGTTCACATTACAAGTCATTGATTCTATTAATTCCAGTTGGGTTTCATAATTTCAGTTTGTAAAATAATATATGCATATATTTATTTATGGCAGGTTTTGACTTGTAATTATCTTAAATTCCATTCAAAATGGAATAAATTAATGACATGAATTCGTTTTTAAAGCAAAATTATAAATATAATTATTTTTGAAAATGGTTTGATGACTGCACTGAAAAAGAAAACATCATAATTGTGACAGTAAAAGGTATATGTGTGAACTGTGTAAAAAAAATATTTAGGAAAGATACTTGAAGATCTGCAGATATATTACCTGTTCAAATTTTATTTAAAACATGGAAGTAGGTAAACCAGACAGAGTTTTAGATTTTTCATTGCTTTGGTTTTTGGATTAAATTTTTGAGAATAATTTTTTATCAGTTTGCTTACATTGAAATTGTTTGGAAAAAAAATTAAGACATTTCAGTTTATCAATCTATCCATGTACCTGCTTGTATATAAGTTTAAGTAATTTCAAAATTTACAAATACTATTGATGATTTTATTAAGAAGCAGTCAAGGATGAAGTGGAAAACATATTTTCCACTTTTAATTATTTTACATGTTGTAAAAAATCATTCTTGGTTACTTCTAGAAGATATGTATTTTTTAAAGCCTTCTTCTCTCCTTCTTTCAGTGCTGGGGATTAAATCAAGGTTTCAGTGTAGGCAAATACTACACCTCCAGCAGTAACTAAAAAACAGCTACTCAGTTCTAGTTTTGACCTTGTCTGCAAAAAAAGAATTACAATTATTTCAAATGTTTGGGTGTTTGAATTTGTATTTTTTATATGTGGAAAAGTAATTAAAATATATTTCACAGCTTTGTTCAACAAGAAATGTCATAGTTTCCCTATCATCAATTATATTATGTTCATATAGAACTTTAAACTTCTAACATGTTTATGAGAAACATGGAGAAAAAAATGTCAAAAAAATTCAATATGTGAATTTAGGATGTGGTCAAAACCCTAATTTGGTTTTACCATTTACAAAGAGAAAACATCTATACCATTATTAATCATTAAGCCACGACCAGTATGTTGGCATACTGTTAAAAATCACTGATACAAAAATGACTATGGGTTGATATTATAAACTTTAAAATGTCTATATCTAAAAACCAACGTAGATATAAACACTTTTAGGGTACTTTACTTAAAATTCAAGGCGTTATCTAAAAACTGAGATATAGGAAGTATTGATTAAAGGTTAGTTATTTGTTATTATTACATGAATAGATTTTAAATATCCTGAAGAAAGGTTACTTTCACGAGTATTTTGTTTCTGATTACCATTAGAACATATATAGATTTGCATGGAAATTTTATAATTTACCTTAGTTGTTTCTTTCTTATCTTCAGGATTGAAAAAAAATGGGAAAATAAAAGAACTGGATATTTCAAATATTTTCAGGAATGAAATAAAAACAAAGTGATTTATGCCTATCAACTTAGTAGTGAATACTGTAAAAACAAGTGAAAATCAATAAAATTATTTTAAAAGTTTCATGTATAAAGTTAATTTTTCATCACCTGAAAAATATAGTATGTATGACATATTAATTAAATATTTTATAATAACATGTTACACTTGATGCAACTAATAGATAAAAACCTACTGCATATTAAATATTAGAACTCAAAATCACACCATAATGAAGGAATAACATGTATTTGTAAATATTTATTGATTATATCTATAACACATTTGGAATAAAGTAAAATGATATGGTTACAAAACTATATAACACTTGAAGTTAAGCTACCATGGTAATATAACTCAATATACCTTATTAATACCTCCCTAAAATAGTATCGTATTTCATGTCTGCTTTTATTTGCTCTTTGATAAGTGTTCAATGAATATGACATTACTGAAGTGTAAGCCTATTACTAGATTATCACTAAAATGCCTAGAAAGATAAATATAATAATGTTTCTGATTATATTTAGAGTGAGGAACTAGAAATTTTATGTGTTGAACCAATGTAAAATTCTGACAAAAATTATATTATTGAGCCAGAGAGATGGCTCCGCAGTTAGGGGAATTAGGGACTCTTGCATAGGACCTGAGTTTAGTTCCCAGTGCCCAGAAGGCAGCTAACAATTGTCTATAACTTTAGTTCCACAACCTCTGACAATCTCTTCTGGCCTTTTTAGGCATTTAAGCATGGAAACATTTATATACATGAAGAGAAAACTCTCAGACACACAAAATAAAAATGAATACATTTTTAAAATCATGTTTTAGAAGGAAACTTATAAGAAAGTGTGCTAAAAGAGATATCAGATATGTAGTATGAATCTGGTCTTAAGATCAAAAATATACATGAAAACATTAAAATTATACAAAGTATACATAATTGCAGATGAGAAAAAAAAACAAGAAAATGTAAAAAACATTGAGCCTTTCAACAATAAGAAATTTATAACTAGAAACTCTGGTCAGTCAGATCCTGCCCTACTGATTCCAATTCCTCTAACTCAGATTACTGGACTAGGTTCCTAACTCAGACAAGTTAAACCCCCTAGCATATATTATGCCTACTGAAGTCATCCCCAACCAAATGTTCCCTGGATCCCAATCTGCAGAACAGACCTGCCAGCTGATATTCCATTCCTCTTACCCACTCCCCACACTGTCCTCTACTAGCCACAGCCAGCTCCAGTTTCTCAACCTTTGATCTCAATACTAGCTTGTAAAACAGATTAGGTAAACTCCCCAACAAAGTCTATTGGTTCCTTAGCTGTCTGAGACAGGCCAGGCCTCCTACTAATTGGACAAGCCTACCTACTTTTCTGTTCTACCTACTACCTAGACAGTCTAATAACCTGAAAGAACTGAAATCAAATACCAATGTACTTTCAAACCTGAACAAAAAGCAATCAAGCTACATAAACAATATAAACAGGACCAAAATTCAATTAAACAGAAACAGAATAGAAGTTCTCACTGGACACATAACCAAGAAAGAACATCCACGTGCCCAAACAGCAGGACAAAAACACAAATGATAAGAGAAACCAAGACAATATGTCCCCAGCAAACCCCATTAGTCCTAAAGAACTGCACTACAGTGAGAATCACCACCACAGGGAACCCAAGATGCAGAATTTAAAAGAACAATCATAACATGATCAAAGAACTTAAAGGAAACACACACAATCTAAGGAACTCCAAGACTACAGACATAAACTTGAAATGGAAAGTTCAAGAAATATGTAGCCTAAAGACATAACAAAAACAATTCATGACTTGAAAAGGGAATTTACAAAAGAGAAGAAGTAAGGAAACAGAAGCATATATTAATAAGGTATTGAAAAGTCAATTAGCCAATTAGAAACAACAGCAGAAATTCTCATAAGCAGAATGAATGAAACCGAAAACAGAATATCAAGACTGAATGGCAAAGTTCAAGAGCTGGAGTGCTTAAGCAAAGACTATATGAAATTAAAAACAACAACACAGGAATGGAAAAACATGGGAAATGTGGGACAACATGAAAAGTCCGAATCTATGAATTATAGGCATACAGGAAGGAGAAAAATCTCAGGCCAGTGACACTGAACACATCATAACAGAATTATGAAAACATATAATTTCTGCATGCATTTGAAAAAAAAAGGGCAGCAGATCAAAGAACACCTATCTAGCCTCACAAAACTATTTATAGTAACAATGTGACTGGTTTACAGGACAAAACACAGTTGTCTATAAACACAGATCCACATACAGCTTTCTTATGTAATCTAAACACAAGGGATACCACTTCAGAAACTGTATTATTAGATATGCCTATGGCTTTGCCATCATAGCAATACTTTGCTGGTTTGTGACTTTGTATGTATGCCAAGTATGGTTTTACCACAGTACAATAATACAGTGACAGCCAACAAAACATGAGTAGCTGTGTGTACACATAAATCTACATCCTCAAGTCAATTCCATTAACATCCTTGCTTTTATGCCAATACCACGCTGTTGTTAATACTTTACAAATTAGTTATTTTATGTATGTGAGTGTATTGTCTGCATGTGTATGAGCACATGCATGTCATGCAATGCCATTAGACATTAGCTGCCATATGGGTTCTAGAAATCAGATGTGGGTCCTCTGCAAGAACAGCCAGTGCTCTGCACCACTGAGTCATCTCTTTAGTCCACTGTTTTAGGTTATCTTTGTAATTTGTTTGGCTATCCTGTGTTTCGTGTTTGTGTGTTTGTATGTGTGTCTATGTGTGTGTGTGTGAGTGTCCATATGAAAGCTCAGATTATTTTTTTTCAAAGCTGTAAGATATATTATATGAAATACACAAAAATGCAATAAAATATGCAATGAAGAAAATAAAAGTCCCGGAGAATCTGCAAGTGCAGGATATATACCTCAATATAATATAGACAATGTACAACATATCCACAGCCAACACCAAACTGATTGGAAGAAAAAAATCAGTTAGCATTCCACTAAAATCAGAAATAAATCAAGGATGTCCAGTAGCACCATTACTATCTAGAATTTAAATGAAGACTGCATCGGTGGATTACTTTTGGAAGGATAGCTATTTTCACAATATTAATTCTGTCTTTCTCTCAGCATGGGAAGACTTTATGTGTGATGATAGTTTCTTTAATTTTTTTCTTTAAGTTGTTATAAAAGTCTTTGTTTCTTGCTAACTTTTTATAGTTTTATGAATTACATCATCTAGAATTGAGGATATTTTACTTCTTTTCCAATTTTTATCACCCTTGGTCTTACTGCTGTAGCTCAAACTTCAAGTACTATATTAGACAGTAATGCTGCATAACACCATTATTATGCACACAAGAGTGCATAACATATCCTAGACCATGACTTCGAGATGGATATTAGCTGCCATGTCAGTACTGGAAACAGAATTTGGGTCTTTTGGAAGACCAGCCAATAGTCTTAACTCCATCTCTCCAGCCTCTATAATAATCTTCGTCTTTATTTGTTCTCAGACAGGGTCTTGCTGTAGGCCTACCTGACCTAGAAATTGCTGTATAGACCATGCTAGTCTCAATGCCTCTAGCTCATGAATGCTAAGATTAAAGGCCACTCTGCTCAGTCATAGTAATCTTGAAAATGCAATTCAATTTCAATACATACAATTTTACCTTCAATATTTTGAATATTTGGTCAACTGAGCTTTATGGTCAAATGCTTAATTCTATTAAAAATTCTATTTTTTGCAAATATGTGACTCTTCTGTTTCATTATGGTGATATGTAATTTTCATTTACTAGAGACATTTGTATTTGTGTGCATGTGTGTGACAATACACATTTACTTTTGCATTTGTGCACACAGAGGCCCCAAGAGATCAATCCTGGGTATTGTTGTTGGGAAGGCTCCATTAGGAGTCATCCACATTGTCTTTTAAGAAAGAGTTTCTCATTAACCAAGTAAGCTACATTAGTTAGCAGAAAGTCCAAGGAATACTCCTGTCTCTGTCTCATTTGGGCTGAGAATATAAGAATGAACTACCACATGTTTTGTGTGTGTGTGTGTGTGTGTGTGTGTGTGTGTGCACGTTTTCCAGGGATCCATATGTCTCCTATGAAAGTGTATTTCAATTTAATTTTCAAATTCAAAGTTCTATACTTTATATAATATAATCAATAAAAACTAAGTCATTTTTTGTATATAGATAAATTCAGTTAAGTTTAATTTATATTGATCTTGGAAAATGAAGTCAGCCTTAATGAACTTAAAATAAGGTTAGGTAACATAAATCAGAATTGAAAATAAATCAGCTTTGAAAAAAAATGAAAAATACATTTATAGTATACTATAATCTTTGGTTTTTGGGTAGATGTTTTGCACTTTTTGTTTGAAAAAATAAAAGTGTTCCTGACTCTATGATCTTTAAATCAGGATTTGCAAGAAAATGAAAATGAAGGAATATCAGCATTTAAAACACCCAGAATCAGGTAGTATGTTGTATTAGTTATTTATATATATTGTGTGTATAATGCATGTACACACATGTGCAGTGGGAGACAAGTGGAGATCAGACGACAAATCCATGGAGCTGGTTCTCTCCTTCAACTTTAGAGAGGTTCCATGAATCTGCCTTCTCCTGCAGACAGACTTGCATGGCAAGTACTTTTCTTGCTGAGCCATCTCTCATGCTGTTGGCACTTTTTTCATAACCAAAAATTGCAAGAATTTCCATCTTAAATTATTGCTCAGTACTGTTAATAAACTTCAGCATTGTAAATGATCCCAAACTAACTCAACTAACTAACTAACTAACTAACTAACAACTAACTAACTAACTATATGACTTTGGTTTTTTAAATCTTTGAAGACAGAATATTTTAAATTGTGTTAAACAAGCTTTATAATGCGATGATTAAGATAGTCATAGGGGGAATATACATTCTCATTGGAATTTACATAACTTTATAGTTCTTAAAGTTACTTAGAAGATTCTTTTGAAGAAAAAATTATAAAATGAAAATATAGGCCATATATTTCAAAACCCAAGGTAGAATATAGTCATGTCATTATTATAAAGTGAGAACATCTCCTAAATTTTCTTATGAAGTAAAGTCTTCATAGACACTGTTAAGTTTTACTAATGATAAATTTTAATATCATTATTTCCCTATGCAAACCACACTGAAAAGCAAAAAGCAAAGAACCTGAAAGTAATCTGACTTAAAATAATTAATCCACTAAAATATGCATTTGTCAAAACAGTTGCCATTCCAACTCACTTTCTCATTAAAACAAAACTCTAAATGATAAGTACTAATTAAGACTACATAACGTTTCCTATAAATATTTTCAATTTACTTTCTATAATTAAAAAATATATTTTGCCAGCAATTATTTGCATAAGCTTCAACTAAATCAGGCTGAAATATTTATTGACATGAAAAGTAAGCATACATATTTTATAAGCCAATAACTTTTAAAACTATGATGTAAAAAATTAAAAATTTTTGATTTCCTTACACAGTAATATATTGAGACTTCTATAATATGCATGATTACAGACAGGTACGCATAAAGTACATATAGTCATTAATTCTGAAGTACAATAAATAAGCCTAGATAGAAAGTCTATAAAAATTAAACAGTGGAAAATCCTTTAAACATTAGACAATTTTAAAAAACGTTTATGTACAATGCTAAGTAAACTGTTTTTATTTATACATATAAAATTTTAACAGTAGCATTTAAAATTACAGAACTCCTTAATGGCAAGTAAGTCTTGAAAAAATAACAACATTCCGTTCACAAATATTTTCAAGCAATAAATATATACTTATAAATAGTTTGAGTCTGTATCAAGATTAGAAACAAACATCACCAACCTGCAATTTATTCTTTACATACAACCCATTATCTTTGTGTCTTGGCTGTTAAATTTTATGGTCACAAATATAGCATCATGGTTTCAAAACAAAGGAAAAAACATAAAGTACTAAAAGTTTTTCCCATCTCATGTTCACATTAGAAAATGATGGTCAAAAATGGCAAATTTGTTAAACATCTTACAAAGAAGTATTCCATCATGATAATATCTATGTCAGGAAGAAAATTCAGAAAGCCGAACACACAGGTAAAAATTAATCCATCAGTCCAGAAATGCAAAGATATAAAAAGTGGTGCCTTTAATTCAGTAGTTTTTTAATGAGCATGCTTTCCTAGGGAATTAAGAGTGTTCTTACGTGACTGTTTTGAAAAAATAGTGGTATATTCTAAGGGAATGTTTGCATATAAATTCCAGTGTTATGTGGTGTATTCTCATTTTCTCACTCCTACCTCCTCTCTTTTTCATTTCTCTTTTTCCTTTGTAATGGGGACTGAACCTAAGGCTTTGCATGTGCTAACAAAATACTCTACTATTGAAAACTTGGTTCTGTTAATCTGTTAATACTTTTTACCACCCCCATCATTTTTGTTAGCCAGTACTCAACTATAACCTTGGAGAGTCTAGGGGAAAATAATAGCTTTTCTTTAAAGAAGAACATATTATGGGAACAGGTTTAAATATATAATTAAATAATATGTTATTACATAACAGTATATAATGATTACGCAATAATGCTTATGAGCTGGGTTTAAAATTTATGATTTATTTTAATTTTGCAGTTTAATTGGTTGGGGCCAGATAAGAAGAGGAGTGACCATCAAGCCAGCAGTAGATGATGAATGAAGAATCTCTTAAATAATGTCATTGGTTGAAGCAAAAATTTTTCTTGACAGTGCTAAAGAGATTTTTTAAAGCAGAACTTCAAAATTCAGCTCACAGCTCATAGTTTAGTAAAAGCTGTCAGGTTATTTTCATTTTTGTTAGAAACATTGATGTTTCAGTTTAAAGGTGATAACAGTTTTTAAAATGATTTGTTCATGTATCTTTGAAATGAAACTGGCTGTTTCAACAGCTTTTGCTGTAAACCATTAGACTTAAAGTTTTAAATAAAATTTTTCTGGATTCATCTTTGTGCTTTGCAGAGCTGTTTGAGGGCTTCATATTTAAGATAAAAACAAAATGAATTGGTCTAAATGATTTACTCTTTTAAACTGAGCATGGTGTTAAATGCATTTGATTCTGATACATTTGCTGGGTTAGGCAAAAATAGGGATTAAAGAGATAAAGATTAGCCTGGTTGCAACACGTTCCAGGATATCTGGAGCTTCATGGAGACATGTCTCAATGAAAAACAAACCTAACAGACTATCTTCTTGAGACATCATGTAAATAGACAATTTTTTCTTTAACTCTTATTCCTAGGAATTCAAGACAGTTCTTACCATGCTATTGAATGCCCAGTATTTAATATGTCTCATTGTTTACTCCTAAAAGCCAATGATTTTTGGAAATACTGTCGTAGAAAAGAGAAGTAAGTGAGAGATATGTTCAAGTCTTGTTTTTAATGTTTTGTTTAAACAAAAATAGAACCAGCCATTAAAGGCCTTGTGACCAAGCATGACGACATGAATTAAATTCCTGGACCCCACATAGTAGGAGAGGGCCAACTCCCACATCTCTCTGAATTCTGTATGTGCACCATTACATACTCTCTTCCCTTGTAGACACATGTACACAAAATAAATTTAAAAGATAATTAAAAATTTTTAAATATTCTTAAAATGTATACTAATAGTGTTTTTCTTAAATAATTATAATTTTTAATCACTTGTAATCACTAACAGTTTAGAAAAACTACAAGATAGAATATCTGTAACTATAGAAGTTCCAAAAGTCTGATGCTTGCATTATAAGTAAATTATGTTTATTGATTCAGTTTTACTGAAAACAAATATTTAATAATTGTTAATTCCCTTGGCTGACTTGTTGATTAACCTGTAGTACACAGTAAGTTATGATTTAAAAACTGGTATCAAAGGGATGGAGAGATGGCTCAGTGGTTAAAAGCATTGACTACTCTTACAGAGGACCTGGATTTGATTCCCAGCCCCCACATGGTGGGTAACAACCATCCATAACTCCATTTCCAGTGAATCCAGTGTCCTTTCCTCACTTCTGCAGGCACTGCACAAACATGAGTGCATTTACACACATGCAAGCAAGACACTCAGATACACAAAATTAAATAATACATTATTTAAATAAAAAAGTTCAAGAAAATGACAGATTTAAAGAATTTTGTACTGCTAAGATTTTTAGAGGGAAAAATTAAAAATATTAGTATTTAGAGTTCAGGGGCATAGGTTTCACATACTTCTTTAAGAAAAAAGTTGTATTTTCTTCCTGAAGCATTAAAACAAGTGTGCGTCTGATTCAGTATCTTCACAACTATGAGTCCCTCCATATAGCTGTTTCATAATGTATACATCAAAACAGTAACATAGATAAGTGTTATAAATCTTATAAATCATATAAAAAATCTAGAATTGTATCCCTGATATTACCACCATTAAGCATACTTAGTATTTCCTGTGTTTCGCATTGATCTATGTTTCTGGAGTCTAATTTGTCCAGAAAACCCAGTAAGTTTGGGTTTGTTAGTTTTCTTGTACTTTGAGTTGAGAGGCATAAAAAATGAAATTTGTCTTATTTACCTACCAGTAAGTAACAACTGATAGGTGTTACCTAACAATCTCCATTGGCTATCTACTACTGCCAGTTATTGAATGCTATGATTTATTTATGCTTGTGAGATAACTATTTGTACTGAAAAAGAGTTTTCCATTCCTTCTCCCTGGCATCATATGTTATTGAGAGTTTTCTCTCATTTTGAAGGTAGTACCCTTCAGCCCTCACACCCTTTCCCTTTTCTCTTTTGACAGTTTCTTTGTGTAGACCATCCTAGCTTTGAACTTATAGATGTCTGCCTCCACCACAAACTTATTTTCTCTTTGAAATTTTCAGTCTTTGCTTTATAGGCTTAGCTAAATTTGGCAACCTGTCTGTGATAAACATCAGGATAAATATTGCTTTGGCAGGCTGGAGACATAGCTGAGAGGTTAAGAACCATTGTTTTTGTATAGTATCTAGGTTCAATTCCTAGAACTCATGTGGTAGCTAACAAACAACCATAAACTCCAGTTCCAGGTGATCCACCACCCTCTTGTAGTTTCTGCAGGTATTGTATGAAGGTGTACCTACGTACAGGCAAGGAAACATACACAAAATTAAAAAAACAGAAAATGAAAATAATGTTTTGTGCTAGTATTTGCTTTTATGATAATTACACCTAGATAATATTGATTAAAAGCTACTGGACATCTTGTCAGTTTTTGGTCTTTAGCAATAATTTTTAAACTATAGCCTTTGGAACTTAAAATTTTCTCATTTTTGCCTTATTTGGGGACAGAATCACATTCTGTAACCCAGGGCCACCATACTTTTCTTAACTGGTAATCATCCGAGTTTTGCTGGCATTTTGGGTGTAAGTCTACCTGCCTGGCTTATGACTTTTTACTTATATAGAGCCTGACCTAGCTATAAATAGTAAATTGCCCTCCATATTCAGTCCTATTAGTCTTCAACATAACTTTTTTTTTTGTACTTCACTCTATGGCGTAAACTCAGAATTCTTCATCCAGTCTTAACATTCAATTATAGATACACAAGCACCAAAAATGCTTTTTTTTAAGTTTTTTTTTTTTTTTATGTGTATGAGTATATTGCTTACATGCAAAGTGTAACATGTCTTGCAATGCCCACAGAGGTCAGAAGATAGCATCGCATTCTCTAGAACTGAAGTCATGGACAGTTAGTCACCATATGGGTGCTGGATTTGAACCCTCGTTGTCCGTAAGAAGACTCAGTCTTCTGAACTGTTGAGCTATCTTTCCAGCCCCCAACATAGTTTTTATATAAGAACTTTAGTCAATGGATTTATAGAATAGTTGCCTTTCTTCTTGCAGCAACAAGACAAAGTAATTCAAGGGAGTTTATTCTACTTGTTAATATAGTCCATCATGGAAGGAAACTTAGGGCATCAGGAACTTGAAGTAGCCAGACAGAGCCGATCAAATGGAAGTCAGAAAGCAGACAGTAATGCATCAGAAAGTAGACAGTAATGAATAAATGCTGCTCAGTTCTTTTTCCACGTGTACAAACCATAGCCATGCAAATGCCCACAGTAATCAATATAATCCCACACTGGCATTCCCCAATCACTGTTTCCTAAGTGATACTGGATTTGGTCAAGTTGGCATCACTCAGTAGCTAAGTATATGTGAAAATAAACACAAAAATTCATTTTTTGATGACTTTATTGCTCAGCGTTAACAATAGATCTGCTAAACATGGTAACATGTCTTGTAACCTACCTAATTTACAAGTTATACCTCTTACTAAACAACTTTACAATGTAATGGGTTGGTGTTTTTTTTTTTTAGACTCACATAACATGGCTCAGCAGAGAGCAATTGCTATAGAATATGAATACTTCAGTTTGGATCCTCAGTACCTATTAAAAAGCCAGGTATTTCATGTCTATAACCCTAGCACTGGTGAGACGTACAGTAGGAGAAAACTAGCATTACTGGGGACTGCTAGTTCCAACCTAGTGAGAGATAGTGGTAGTAGAGAAGAATTGATGAACTCAAGATTCAGTAACAGACTGTCTCAAGAGAATAAGGCAATAAAGCAAACTACACTTCTTCCCCTGCCCTCGGTGTATACATCAGCACACCACACCCACCTAAAAGTTTTTATTCTGATTGGTTTACTTTGAATAGAGACTATAGAAATACAGAAGTCTTGACTATTCATTGAAGGAACAGTTCAAGAATAATACTGAAATAAGGCTGGAATATCAACAGATAAAATGGGAAAGTACAGTGACACTAAACAAATCAATGCATGAAAATGGAGGCAAGGCAGAAATCAAAATGAAAACAGCTTACTATATTCCATAGAATTCATTGAAGGCAGTCCTAAGTGCATCAGAAAACTTGAGACCTTATATCAAGCTGTGATCCATAAATCATAAATGGAATGCTTTCAAACTGCCTTATATGTTTGTACAAGCTACTGTTTTCAACCTTAATAAGCTTTAAAAAATATATTTTATGTTTGAGTGTTTCGACATGTATGTACGAGCATCTTGTGCCATGCCTGCATAGATCAGTCAAATCCTCTATGACTGGAAATATGGATGGTTGTTAGCCACCATGTGGGTATTTGGGAACCAAATCCAGATCCTCTATGAAGGCAGTCAGTGCTTTTAACTACTGAACCCTTTCTCTAGTCCTAGAAAACCATAAGAAAGTGCTTACATAAGTGACTGTTGAGTCCTCAAGATCAACAATCACCAAAACTCTAGGACTATCACAGAAGTGTAAAGGATATGAATTTGAAGATGTAGAGAAGAACTGTGAAATACAATGTTATCATGTCATTACCATTGCATTCATGAAATCACAGCAGCCCTGCTTACCTGAAGATCAAGCCAGCCAATATTCCTGCATGAACTAAGGTGGAACTTATGTGGTGCCATGGAAGTTGATGACTCCTGAACAAAGATGATACATTTTTCTTTAGGGATGTGACTGCTGGGAGGTTGACCTTGCACCAATAGATGACCCCACTCAGTGCTCATGCAGGCAGCAATAACTGAACTCAGTGAGCTTCACAAGAGCACATAGAGTATGAGTCAGAAACGTTAGAGAGTATGGGGAGATAGGTTGGGGTCTGAGGGGCAAGTACTAATGGATATGATCCTGATACATTGTATACATGCGTGAAATTGTAAAAGAACAAAATTATATTAAAAAGGACAAGACAAATAATAGAGATCATCATACTAACAGAAGAATTTAATGAATAATAGAATTCATATTAAATACAATAAAAAGTTATAGTCAATGAAAAAAATTGGTATTTCCATGACAATTGTTATATAAGGTAAAGAAATAATGGTAGTATTGTGTATATACTAAGATATTAGTTACTAAGTAAATACATAGAACAGAAAAAAAGAGTAAACTCCTGTTTGGCATAGGATGTTGGAGAAAAATATAAAAGCAAATAAAAAAACTAAGTATGTCTGTAAACCTTAGGGGAGAACCTGCTACTGCTATTCAGCTAAAAGGACATGGTATTAAAACAACACTTACTGATTTATTCTTAAACACATATATTAGTACAGTTTTCAGTCTTCTTCACAGGATCTCTTTACAATAAAAGAAAACACAGAGAGCCACACTAGTCAACATGCAGAGATAGACTAGTGGTCAATGTTACATCTTTATCACAACCTATCCCAAAAGGGGACCTAATAGGAAGGCAAAAATAATTGTAAGAGTCAAAAGTGATGGATACAAAGAAACACTGTTTTCCAGACAAAATGTTAAACATATGAACCCACAGTCATTATAACAAATTGCACAAGACCTGTGTAAGCCTGTGTCAGACAAATCCAGCATGTAGCGGGGGTGGGTTGGCTAATATTCTCAGCCCTTGTTGAGGAGCTATTGGCAAACTGATGGCCTCTAGGGCAGGAAGAGTCACTTCTCTTTAAGGGCTTAACCACTGGTAAGTTGACCGTAGGCCACTGAATGGGCTCATACCAAAGAGTATATGGGCAATAGAAATTGAACTCAATCAGTTAAAAAAAAAATAGAAACCAAAGTTGGGCAAGTATGGAAGGGTGAGGTGGGTCTGAAAGGAGTTTGGGGAGGGAAGTGAATATGATCAAAATACATTGTATGAAATTCTCAAAGATTAAATAAAAAGCTCAAAAAGAGAAAAGGGGGGCAGCAGAAATGATAAAATGATGCAACTTTTCCTAAATTTGGAATGCAATTTGCCATCAGATAATCTAAAATGATCTCAGTTCTAAGGAGACTGAGAATGGGAGATGCCCATCCTTATTTTGGAAAAGCACATCAAAAAAAAAAAAAAACAAATAATGAAAAAAATATAGCTCTGCTAAGTATATATTAGGTATTACATAAATGAGGACTGCAAGTTTCATAATAGCTGAATGGGGTAGAGTCTTTTATGGTCTCTTAATTGGGTGCTTGTTCTAGTCTCCTTTCTAGGACATTTCCTCCTTGCCTCAAGATGTCAGCAACAACCACCCCTCTTGCAATCATTTGCAATTCAGGTGGCAGATGTCAGTCATATTTTGGGGTCAGCTTTCTCTTATCCCCTTTCTCTTATCTCATATACACATACAGTGTATACCTCTGTGTTGGGTTGGAAATGCTATTTATTCCCCTTTGCAGTGTTTTTTGATGTTGGCGACTGCCCTTTGCTTGGTACCTGTATCTGTGTTCCACTGCAGGATATGACTATGACCAGATTTCATACACACTGAATATTATGCAATTTCTGATTCAAAAGAGTCTTATTTCCTCTGGGTAGGCCAAGAGAGCTGTAAGATGTGACTGAAAGAAAAAAAAAAAAAACCCAGCAGGTCAGGACTCAGCAAGACTGACAGAAACCTGGGATCAGAATTTTCAAATATGCATGAGAGGAGGCTCTTTCACAACTTCTCCCTGATGAATCCAGGGTGTGCAAATTCCTGTAAAAAGGGACTGACTTTTAAGTTTTTCCGTTAGATAAAATTCCTGAAAGGGGGTTGTTTCCTGGCCAAAAGTTTACAATCTCCCCTTAAACATGAATCAGATGTCATGGGGATCCCCCCTCCTCATTAAAAGTCCTACTGACCAGATAGGTGAGATCTTATCTCTCACTCTTCCTAGGCCTAATCTCTCACTCTCCTGGGGAGTAGTTTTTCCCACTCTCCCTGAGTGAGCTTCTCCATCCCAATATGGAGAAGTTAAGCCAGGCATAGCAGCCCAGTCCCACAGCCTGAGCTCCCCAAGGTGAGGGGGCTAGCCTCCCATCCCAAGGGGCTAGAATTTTCTCCACTCCTGAACACGGAGAAAGCTAGTCCTAGCTGGTCTTCCCTCTTTCCTAACTTCAAAAGCCAGTAACCAGCCCTTAATAAATCAATTCCTGTTAACTCCCAGCAGAGTGTCTGGCCCATTTCTGCTGTGTCTCTCAAACCCAGACCTTACATATGGTGTCATGACTCAGATACAGAGACCAGCAACCCTTGTGGGACCAGCTTTCATGCAGGACCTGACATGATTAGATCCAGCTGGGCTGGCTGCAGGCTCCTCACCCACAACTCAGCACTTTACATTATGAGACATGGAGGTGCTAGTTCCTTTCCCCCTCTATTGCTCTCTCAGGTTTTTTTTCCTTCATTCTCCAATTTCTGAGTGGCCACTGGCACTCACTCACTGACTCAACACCCTTGTCTACTTCTTGCCCAGGCTCTGCCTCTCCTCTTTCATTGCCCATGGGACTTCTGCCAGGCCTTCAGAGTGGACTGTCCTAGCTCAAGCCTTAGCTCCAGCCTCCGGAAGCCAGCCTGCCCTTGGAGCTCCTTCTGTCTGCCTAGCCTCTCTCTGTTCCCCATCCTGCACACTAGCTTGAACCTCCACTGGCCTGCCTGGGCCAGGAGCTTGTCCACCTGGCCTTTCCCTCCTTTTGCACCTTGCCCTCCAGCATGGATCTCTTTTTGGGCTTGTCATCCTAGTGGACCCTCAGACTTGAGCCAAAAGCGCAAACTTGGCAATTTTACTTGCCTGCCTGGGAGCTTATCTGCTTTGCCTGGCCTCTCCCTCTGTCTCCACTCTGCACTTCTCCCTCCAGCATGGATCTCTTTCTTATCTTCTCTTTATTTAAACTGCCTTTTCTTCATTTTTGCATAGGCTCCTCTCAGTCACCCCTCCTCTCACTCTTTCTTGCTCTTCAGACTACCACCCTCCTTGCTCATGTGGCAGCTCCACCAGACGCGGTGGTCCTCTGCCAGACAGCCTGCGAACATACATGGCAGTCTGCTGTCAGCAGACATGCTAGCCACAGGGCCAACAGCCCTTCCTGGGTTCCTCTTGCGCCCATTTGGGACCAAACACAATAGTGGACTGATTGCTGCATACAGGCTTCGCATCCAACACAAGACTGATTCCAACATAGCCCAGAACTCCTGGACTCAAGCGATCCTCCTGCCTCAGCCTCCCAAGTAGCTGGGACTACATGCGTGCACCACTGCACCCAGCCCCCGGCTACCTGTGAGAGGCCTGTAGAGGGGCCGGCTGGCGTCCTACCCTGCCTGGAGCTGCCGAGATATGCCGCAGCCTAGTAGCTGTGCGGCAGCACAGAAACATAGCGCTGTTGCCCCGCTACCTGGCGCATCATCCCGTGCCACCCGCAGCTGGAGCACGGGGCTTGGGGCAGCCGGTGGCGGCAGCAACCCGGGAGGTGATCTGCTGCTGCGGCAGCCAGGAGCTCAACAAGCTTCTGGGCCCGTGAGGCCCAACATAGAGGCGGGTTTCTTTGAACTCCATCAGCACCTCGATCTCTGTTCCCACTGTTCTCTTCAACAGGTTTTTCTTGCTCTAAAGGAAAAGCCACCCCCACCCCATCTACCCCACCCCATACTCTCAGTCCACTTTTGACCCAGATGCACTTGATGATTTTCCTCTAGTTCCCCAAGTCCAGCCCACTTCTCATCCTCCCAGCTTTGAACTGCCCACTCTGCCCACTCCAGACTCACTCTCTCCCACAACAGGTGACTAACTCAACTCCCTCCTCCTTCCTCCAACTTCACAACACCTGATCCAGAACAACTTTCTCCTCCCTCTATGCCCCCTCCCACTGACAGATCTAACTCACTCCAGCCTGTTCTCTTTCCATGTCTGTCTGGCTCCTTTGCTCCCTCAGAACCCCTGCTTCCCTCTGGGTCCTAAGACCAACCCACCTGTATTCTGGCAGGCTCCAGACTAGTGATCTCATCTGGGACATCACACTGGCAGAAACTGTAATCTGTAGTGTCATCCCCTCACAAGCACTGGAACTCCTGTGGCCGACCCTTCTTTGTTCCTGCCTCCATTTATTTATTGCGCCTTCTTTTATATTGTCACTCTCTCCTGCTGCCCATGCACATGTGCTCTCTATCTCTTTCTGATACATGTGTGCTGTCCTTGCAATTTCTCTTTATCCTGTATGTCTAGCTCACAGGCTTCACTCTGGTCCAGCACACTCACTTAAAATCATCCATCTCAAAACCTAGAGTTGCTCACCCCCACGGAAAGCTGCTGAAAATGACCTTTAAAATATTCCATAACCCAGAGGAACAGGAGAGGGCAAACTGTGTGGGCTACCAGAGGCATAAGAGGGCTCAATTGCTGGCTATGGCACTCAGGGTTCCTTCCAAGAAGATTTCTGGCAACTCAGCTTCGATGCGACAACAGCTGCCAGGCTCATGGTAAAATGAAGGACACTGAGCACAAGACTGCCCCAATATAGCAGCCACAGTCATGCCCATGCCCACAATGGGGAAATGGGGACACCTTGAAGATGACTGCCCTTCTTTGAAGAATTGAGGTAAGCCACCCATGTGGCCCCCAAATCCTCCCAAACCTGCCTCCAGACCTTCTTCAGTCATAGAACTGATCTGCCTGGCCACCAAAGATTGACCATGTGCACCACAGCAATAGAGGAACCCAGAACAACTGCCACAGTAAACAAAAGCCCTGTTAGTAATAGGGTAACACATGATCTGTCCTCCCTTTCCTACTTGGGTAAGACACACCCTTAGCAGCTCAACATGATGGGAGTCAATGGGCCTCCCCACACCCCCATGGTTACTCTCCCTCTTCCCTACATTCTTGGAGATTTCCCTGACAACCCTCACCCTTTCTTTCAGACCTTGAAATGCATCCTTCACTTGTCTTAATTACTACTGCCTTTGTTTGTGATCTAGAATGTTTCCTCTGAAATAGAACATTTCTCTTTCTCTTCATGCCCTGGGCACCCCTGTATAGTTTTTCTAATTTAGACAGATTTTTATTATTCATATATTCCCTCAAGGCCTAAAGCATTGGTGGATCTCTCCTTCTCTCCCTCTTTTCTTCCCTCCTTCCCTCTCTCTGTCTCTCTCACTCTCTCAGCTATGATTTTTGTTTTATTACAAGCTCATCTAGAAATTTATAAAGTTTAATGTATACACAGGTAATATGAATTCATGACATTATGTGTGTTTTTTTAGTAAGATGATACTGCACAACACTCTTCTGAGTCAAATAACTGCCATCTTCATGACTTCAGCTGTGTCTACTCACAGAGGATCATCACAATTGGGTTTGTTAAGCAGGCTTACTCGTCCCTCACCTGAGTATCCAGCCACTCCTCCCAGTCAACTCTATGTAATTTTTGCCCTAATCGCAAACGGCTCCTTAATTTTTTAATTATATGATTCTTCTTATCTCCCTTCTAAAACAGCAGCCACACAGCATGAGAGCCACCAGCCACCGAGTCATCTCTGCTTACCTTACCACCAGGGAATATGCATGGCTGCCTAACCATGAAGACTTGCCAGTATAACCCATTCCAGTCTCATGTGTCATCCCTCACCCTCCCATTGTTGACCATAATCAGCCTTAAGAACATTGTCTCTTTTCCCTTATGACACAAGGCTAGATGTAAGATGTGACTGAAAGAACCACCATCCACACCAACAGTTCAGAACTCAGGAAGACTGACAGAAACCTGGGACCAGAATTTTCAAACATCCCTGAGAAGAGGCCGACTTTTACAACTTCTCTCTGATGAATATGGGGTCTGCAAATTTCTGCAAAAAGGGACCAACTTTTACAACTTCTTGGTCAGATAAGATTCCATAAAGGGGACTGCTTCCTGGCCAAAAATTTACAGTCTCCCCTTAAACATCAGTCAGATGTCATGGGGACCCTCCTCCCCATAAAATGGCCTACTGACCAACTAGAGAGGGCTTATCTCTCTCTCCCAGAGAGTTAGCCTCTTGCATTCCCCAAACAAGCCACTCCATCCCGATCTGGAGAAGTTAAGCCAGGTACACTAGCCAAGTCCCACAGCCCGGGCCCCCTAATATGGGGAAGGCTGGCCCCCAGTGAGCTAGTATTTTCTTCACTCTTGAACTTCGAGAAACTAGTCCCAGCTGGTCTTTCTTTCCCGACTGGAGAAGCCAGTCTTGTGTCTTTAATAAAACCAGTCCTGTTAATTCCCTGTGGAGTCTCTGGCCCATTTCTGCTGCATCTCTCAAACCCATACCTCCCTTTTCTGCTGGTGTTGCTGCTGGATGTGATTTTTGTCTTTTACTCTCTTTTAAATGTCTACTTCTCAAATTACAGTGCAGATTTTTTTGAGGCTCTGTGTTTATTCATGGCTCCAACCATCTCTTATAGCACTCCCTATCACTCTAAAAGATCTGTTTAAACAGTGCCAGTTCTGCAAGTCAGATTCTGGAATTTCTTGCTATGCTCTGCAAACCTTTCTAGTTTAAATGGAAAATTGGTTATCTAGGTAGCACAAGCATTTGATCCCAGTACCCAAGTGTTGGATAAATCTACAGTTTACTCTCTTGTTTCCAGGTACATGCCTCTAAATGACACCCAACTAACCAATGACTTAAAGTGGGGAGGTCTAGTGCAAAAGCAGGGAAGGCTGGGAAGGAAATGCAGGCATGGCACCAGCGGCTCCATCTTGGGTGTGTGTGCCAGAGGCTCAGGGGACTTCTGATCAAAATGCTGGCTTTGCCATAGAAAATCCTCTGTCTCCCGCCCTAGGGATGAATCCTTTGTAAGTAGCCAGAATAAATTAATTTCCCTAAAAGAGCATTCTGTTCCTGCTCAATCAGTTCAAACCCAAGGGGTTGGGGTTGGAGGGCTGAACACCAGGCCTCACAGCAAGATAATTCGTAAGACACCAAGAGGCAAAAGCAGGAACATCTCTGAATTTGAGGCCAACATGGTCTAAACAGCAAGTTCCAGTCTAGCTGGGGATACAGAATGAGACCCTGGTAGGTAAATGGGCTTCTGAATATGCTTATGATTCATGTAATTGAACTACGGTGAGAAGAGTCACCTGAATGTGAGTAATAAAATCTTGTAAGACGGGATTCGAATAGAATAAAAGGGAGGAAACAAACATATATCCTTTGATCCCTGCTTCTTAAGGATTTGATAATATCATCTGCTTGATATTCTTTCTACTGTGACTTTACTGAAATGATGGATTATAACCTGTAACTATGAGCTAAAATAAACACTTTCTTTCCTAAGTCATTCTCATTTGGGTATTTTATCACTGTAAGAGGAAAGGTAACTAAAACAATAATCAACAAATTTGATTTTTACATTTTAAGATAGTGACTTTTAAACTAATTAATTAAATTTTCTTTTTTTGAGACAAGGTTTCCCTGTAGCACCACCTTACCAGGAAGTCACTATCTAATGCTCATTGAGCTTGTCTGGATCTCACAAAACTTCCCGAGTGCTGGGGCTAAAAGACAAATGCAACCATACCCACCTTATAATCTTTTTTGCTGTTGCCGTTTTAAATTCTGATTTATTTTAATTTAGCTTCTTATTTTACTATGACACACAACTTTATATAACATATAGCGTCTAGTAAAATCCTCCAAATTGACCACAAAAGACAAATGGATAGTGCTAAAACCAGGTCTTTTGCTATGGAGAGTCAGTATACTGTGCATTTATCCTGAAAAAAACTTTAAATGTTCTGAAACCCACTTGTTCCATGCAAAGTCCACAAAGAATTGGAAATAAGATTCCTTGGAACTTCAGTTACAGATGGTTGTCAGAATATATACGGGTGATGGGAACTGAATCTAACTTCTCTGGAAGAGCATCCAGTGCACTTAACCTCTGAGCCATCTCTCTAGAACCCAGCAATTGGTTCTTAACTATTCTGAAAACTGTTATTTGACCAGATTATCAGTATTTATACCCTTGTAACAAAATCAGAACTACTTTAAATAACTATTGTGGAGTCCTCTGTAGTATAGTATGCACTAAGAAATCTGGGCTAGTGAGAAGGCTCAGTGGATAAAGACACCTGTCACCAACCCTGACAAACTGAGTTCAATCCCCAGGACCCACATAGGAGAAGTACAGGACAACTTGAAGGAATCAAGTTGTCCTCTTCACATACATATACACAGAGCAACATGCACACAAAGTGAATTTCTTTATTAAGATGAACATTTTTTTCTTCAGCAGATTGTAAATTTGCTATTCTATATGAAATACAACAAATAATTATTACCACGAAAATATTCTCATTTTAATTTCATGTACACATGTACAGTGTCAACTTTATAATTTCTTAATGTTTTGTTGGAGTTAACAATGTGCACAAAGAGACAGAGAATATTCAATAGGCAATTTCAAAGAAATAACCTGTGTTTTAAGAATTTGTACCTTTTCAAAACTTAAAAATATCAGTTTCTTTAGCTTTGCTAATCATTTAAAAAACCAAACTGTTACACTAAACCACAAAAGTATAATTAAAATGTATATTTACTTGACTTAACTTTTGATACCCTTTAAATCTTTCAATACTATACTTAAAAAATAAAACAATAAATATGACTAGGTAAGAAATAGGTAAGGGTTATAAAGTGTTATTACTTCAAAAAGTATGACTCTATGTGAGAAACACAAAGTTAATAATTACTTTTACTTTCAGATTCCTTACATTCTACCCTTAAATTTTCGTGTTTTTATAGAACTTCAGGGAAATGGAAAATTCAAGACTTAAAGATTCTTCACAAATAAAAAACAGTTTTCTATAATAGCACAACAGATAGCACTAAAATATGTAGGGAATACACATCAGTGGTAAGAAAGTGTGAGGTTTCAAAATTCAGTATGAGATTTAGATGGTATGATGTTTAAATCCTTTTGTTCCTGAATCACTTTAGTATTGGAATATATCTAACATATTTCAAAGGCTATCAGGTATCACATATTAAGATTTCTAATTCTATATATAACTTCTAAATATAGTGATACTTGACATAGAACAGTGAAAGGTTAAAAAAAAAACATTAAAAATAGAATGAAGCACCAAAATGAAGTCAAAGCAGCTGCTTATCAACTTGGAAAACTGTTTTCAAATTACCTACAAAGTATCAGATAACCATAGGTCAACAGGTTATTTAATGTATCAAAAAATGCTTCCTATTCTCTTAAATTGTTATAAACCAAATCCAAGAAACAATTCATTTTTATAGTATATCTGCAAGTATGAATCTGATTAGAACTCTTAAAAACAACAGATTTATTTTTACTTTAACTGAAAAAAAGCTGGATCAAGTTGCCAGCTCTCTAGTTGTAATTAGAATTTAGTTTGTTAAATGATACCATAAGTATATTTTAGTCTTCCTTTCCTTTCAAGATAGTTTTCCTTTTAAGAGAAAAATAAAAGCTATGTCAAGATGTACTTACAAAAAAATGTAAGATACAAGTTTAAACTGGCATCAAAGTAAGCTATCTAGAAAAACACTTTAACTTATGCTTTTCAATTATCAAAGATAAAGAAATATCATTACTCTTATTAAGGTATTTATCTTTCTTCTATCTCCTCACCTGAATTTTAGTATTTCTGAGTATCAAGTGTGCAAAATGATCTCATACATTTGTGGACCTTTCAAATTACTATAACTTTAGTCATTTTAGTTACATATTTTCAATGTAAATATATGTAAAACTTCGATGATGGTCTTTACACCCATGCTTCATAAAATCTTATGAGCTATTTAATTCTATAAGTTGGCAAAGTTCTGTCTATAGCAGTTCTTGTTTATAGAACAAAACTACAAGACAAAATACAGAGAATAAAAACAAGAAAAAGCAAAAATTTTCCTTAAAGTCTTAAAAATACTTGCTCTGCTGAAAAGATGAGATGCTGCCAAGAAAATGAAAACTATGGAAAAACAGAGAAGCAAGAATAAACCCTATCAATGTCCTATAATCAACAGTGCTAGGGACTCAAATAAAAGTTGCATTGTCAAGTAATCTGAAAATATTAATATTAAGGTAATTATTTCCATGTTTTGATAGTAAGACACATCAGAAGAAGCATTTATATTAGCAAATGTCTATAATGGGTATTGGACTTTGTATCAAGATGATTACATTTGAGTAACTAATATTAAATTACTTGTTCTTAAAAGAGTAGATGGACAAAATACTAAAATAGCAAAGCTTGTAAGACTAAAAATTCAGCATTGAATCAGGAATTACTGTTAAAAGCAAGTTGGTTGTTGCCAGTTTTTCTAACTTACTAAATAAAGAAATAGGATGTGAATAATCATTTGAATAAAATGCAAAATCAAATAGAATCAATAATCCTATTTTTACAAAGAATAACAAATATGCATTATTGTATTGTATATGAACAAGGTTGAGTGCTTTTAAAATGAATTTTTTGCTTCAAATATCTCTACAAGTTAGTAGATACTATGTGGCAAGCCAACTTCTTTATGATGTCGCACTATGTGATGGTCCTTTTCTGAGGGTCTTCGGAACCCCTTGTTGCAGTATTCACAGCAGTGAGGATAGTCTTTTGTGTGAATGGAGATAGTGTGCCGCTTAAAACCGGAGGCATCTGTAGTACTATATTCACAGTACTCACACTGGTATACTTTCTGACCACTGTGTGTCTTCATATGCTTTTTAAGCTCACTCTGTTGTTGATATTCCTTCTGACATTTCTCACACCTAAACAGCCGGTCTGTTGTGTGAAATGAGACAACATGGCTATTCAGCATAGCAGAATCTGTAGTCTTAAACTTACAATGTCTATACCGCTTTACATTTTTTTTGAAGTGAGTAGCAATATGTTTCCTGAGTTCTGATGGCCTGTGACAGCCTTTACCACACAGGACACAGTTATGAGAATATTCCTTTGTGTGGACTGAAATTGTATGTCTCTTTAAATCACTTGAGTTTGAGCTCTTGTGGCCACAATGTACACACCTGTGTACTTTGCCTACCCGGTGGGTACGGGCATGTTGTTGGGCCTGTCTGGTATTTGAGAAAGTCAGAAGACAAATGTTACATCTCGATATTGTCTGCTGCTTACTATGTTTAGTCTTCACATGTGTTTTCAAATTGGAAGAGTCGGCCGACCTATATTCGCAGTGCTGGCATTGATAGGGCTTCTCACCAGTGTGGATTCGAGTATGCTTTTTGAGTTCTGATGGGTGACGAAAATCTTTACTGCACTCTTCACAAACATGAGGAACCTTCTTGCTGTGGACTGCCAAAAGGTGACGATTCAATAACCTTTGTTCGGTTGTTTGGTAGTCACAAAATTTACATTTGTACATTTTGTTGGCCCCTTTGTCCTTATGCATTATTTTCTGTGTAAGTTCCCCAGCATGAGAGTTCTGCTTCTCAAACTCATTGAATTTGATGGCCTTTTGTACCTTGGAGGTCATCTTGTGTCTCTCCAAATGATGGTATAAACTTATTTTCTTGTTAGTACTGTAATCACAGTCAATACAGTGGTATTTCTTCATGGCAAGGTATTCAGGATGGTTTTTCATGTGTCTTTTCAAGTAACCTCTTGACTTAAATTTCTTCCCACAAAACATGCAAGGGTGGACTATTAAATGGGTTCCATCAGGACTGATAATTATTTCTAAAAAGAAGATGGGGGAAAGGTCACACATGATCAATTATTTTCTGGTTTCTTTAGAAGTTCAAAGTATGTTTACTGAACATTATTCCTTATATTTTAGAATTCTTTTCACTACTTTTCACCATAAATATTACAGTCGTGAAAAGAACTTGGTCCAATATGACTGGACTAATTTCATTCCTTTTAATTCAGTTTCTTTTTTAAGGAAGTAATAATTAAAGTTTTATCAATTTAGAGAAAATAAGTCATAAAGTTAAAACATTTACAATTTGGTTATCACAATCCAAATTTTTGCTAATATACATTCAGCAACACCTACAAAAAATATAACATGTAAATCCCTATTCTCCCTGCACACATACCCCCTTCCATGCCATAAAAACAGATACACAAGAAAGAAATACATTTCTGTTAACAGTTAAAGTACTCTTCTGTGCCTCTAAAATTATGTCCATTTAGCTATGCATGGTGATGGTATATGCTGATAAGACCAAGAACAAAGAAGCAGAAGGAAGATGACAATTCACTGCCAACTCGAGCTTCACAGGAAGACTTTGTATTAAACCAAACCAAATGAAAACAAAAATATGAAGAAAGAAAAGTCTGGTTGGTGGCTGGGGAGATAGCTCAGTGGGTAAGACCACTAGCTTCTCTTGTAGAGGACCAGGGTTCAATTCCCAGCACCTACATGGAGGATAATATATAACTTCAGTTCCAGGGGATAGAAGCCCTTTTCTGACCTCTGTGGG
The DNA here is from genome assembly GCA_035773235.1 of Eospalax fontanierii. Lineage (NCBI taxonomy): Eukaryota > Metazoa > Chordata > Mammalia > Rodentia > Spalacidae > Eospalax > Eospalax fontanierii. The sequence continues at coordinate 882,601 of JAJHUQ010000048.1, read as the reverse complement.
CACTGTATGACATGAGTACACTTAAATTAAGTACATGCAGGCAGTACATTCATACACATAAAATAAAAATAACGAAAATATTTGTTAAAGGGAAAGCCTGGTTGTTTTACTCTCACACTAAGTAATCTAACCATCAACTACGGTTGCTAATAGTAGTAATCCTAACACCCTTTGAAAGGCTGAGCCAACAGGACTGTTGCTACTTTGCCATGCTAAATTTAATGTGGAACCTTGTCAAGAAAAAATATTATGAATTTCTTTTTACTTCAAATAAAATCACCAGAGATTTACCTTCTTTCTCCTTAATTTCTGTTACCTAACTAAAAAACCATTCCAGAATCTCACTGAATTGTAAATTTGTTTTTCAAATGCAGTGTACAAAAACTATCTGATGTCTAGCTCAAAACACTACCATCACATCCTACAAATGCTACAACATGGCACTTCCTCCTATTTGCAGATCATCTTGTACCATATAGTTCCTTCTCCCTCACCTGTTTGGTACTGCCTGGATTCAGATCGCCTTCTTTTCTTTGATTTTTGTTTAGCTAGTCTGCCAAGGCCAGCCGACTCATCGATGTGTATGAGAGCACTTGTGCCATTCTGGTTATCATTTCCATCAGAATTATTACCTGGCAATATTCAATAAAAATCATTACACAGTATTATAAATTATAAAGAATTAGAGATTATTAAGTACAACAATGAAAAGACCTGACACTCCATAATGGCAGAAACTTAATAACTAAATAAATGAAAAATCACAGGAAAAAACGACAAGTATCTATATCACACCATCTCCCAGAATTGTAAGCTTATGAAAAAAAATAGGTTGAAATCCTCTGTGCTTTTAATTAGGTAAAATTTTCAAAAGTGAACCATACATTCTGTGCTCTCTACTTCTGTTTTTTATTTTCCTTCTTAATTTTTTTTTATTGAAGCTTTGTGCATTTTATGTAATACGATATTTTGGAAGGAGACTTCTTTTTGAGACAAGGTCTCCCTTTAGCCCCAGCTGGACTGGAACTCACTATGTAGATCAGGTTGCCCTTGAACTCACAGAGATCCACCTGCCTCTGCCACCTGAGCACTGAGGCATGTGTCACCACACCCAGCATTATATAATATGTCTTAAGCAAATTTAGACCTCCACTTCATGCCTCTCACAGCTCTCCTCCCAACAAGATTTTAGTTACTCTATAATATATGTTAAGTCCTATCCAGCCAAGCATTTATATCCCAGTGTCCCTCCATACAAGGTCATCAAGTAGGGCCTAGGCAGCCTATACAAAGGCACTCCCTCACACCACAGTAATCTTCAGTAATACTTCCTTGGCTAAAATTGGGGAAATCACCCTATCAGATTACTTCATATTTCTGAAAGCTTAAGACCATAGAAACCATTTCTCAATAAATGGATAATGAGCAATGAGACTGACTCAGTTGGTAAAGTGCTTGAATGAGGGAGGACCTGAGTTTGCTTTCTAGAAATTATGCAAGGAAAAAAAAAAGCTAGACATGAAGGTTCATGTTATAATCCCATCACAAGGGAAACAGAGGCACTTGGACTCCTAAATTTGCTGGGAGTCAGTGCAATCTAATTAGTGACTTCTAGATTAAACAAGAAACCCTGTTTCACAAAACAAAATGGACACTGACTTGAGTAGTGATACCTAAGGCTATTCTTTGACTTCCACATGTACCCACTCTAATACATACATACCCTCACACACACACACACCAAAAATAAATGAATGGATATTCATTCTTTAAGCTACAACACTTACCATAAACTTCTGCCCATGTAACCGGCATGAAAGCTTTCATTTCACTGTCATTCAGTTTTTGTTCATACACAGCAGTTGCTCCTGCTGCTGTAACATCAGCGCCTTTCTCTCCAACAATCATTTCCATATAAAACTCATCAGTGATTTCAGCTAAGTACAAATTAATAAAATAATTTTGTGACTAGGTTTACTAAAATCTTATGAAAAATAAATTAGTAGTAATAAAACATCATAGTAAATATTAAATGAATATTGATGCAATATATTTCATGTTTTGACTTTCAACAATTTATTTCATTCTTGAGATAGGGCCTTACTAGAACTGCAGCTATCAACTGAAATTCTCCTACCTCAGTCACCCAATTTCTGAGGTCATAGAGGTATATCATGTCCAGGCCTCCATTTTATTTACTTAATTTTTTACTCTAGTTTAGATATTTTTTGAAACAGTGTCTTTCTATGGTTTGCCTGGAATTCCCTGTGTAGACCAAGTTTGCCTCAAACTCATAGAAATCCACCTTCTTTTGCCTCCCAAGTGCTAGGATTAAAGGCATTGGCTTTGCTAATTAAAAACAATGATCTAAAATATACATTAAAAGACACTGATGTCACTGGAATATAGTACTATAACAATCTTAATACTAGTGCTGTTTGGTTTTTTTTTTTTCATGTAGCAAATGCTTTAATAAGAACTAGATTTGTAGAAACAAAACCATCTCCACAAAAAGGCAATTTACATACTGAAATCTTCATATTCCTGCTGAGAGTCTTCAATATAAACCTTGCTTTCTCTGGGAACAGAAATACTGCTGTTCTGATCAAGTAGTTCAATTCCATAGTCATTCTCAAATTCAGTCTCCATAATGTTTACAGGTCCACCTATAAGATAAAAAGCTTTGAGAATTTATTTGGAATTTCATTTAACTTCTTGTAACAGGCCAAGCTTTTAAAACCTGTTTTAGGAGTGATCCTTAAAAGAAGTATTCATACTTTCCAATAGAAAGAACTCTAAAATGGAAACAATTAGGGCTGGAGAAATGGCTCAGTGATTAAGAAACTGACGCTCTTGCAGAAGACCTGTGTTCAGTTCCTAGGACCCATACAGAGGCTAACAATTGCCCATCATCTCCACTTTCAGGAGATCTGACACCCTCTTCCGTTCTCTGTGGGTGTATGGGTGCCCTTACATACATGCAGGCAAAGCACTTAAACATATAAAATAAATTTTAAAAATAAAAAGTGACCAATCACACTGAATAATCTGAAACAAGATAACGAATAAAGGCTTCCTCTTACCTAAGTTATCTTTTCCAGGGTGAGCTTTAAAAATATACACCTTGATCACCTCAAGACATGTGTCATCTACTCTAAAAAGATCAATTCCTGAGACTGCATTCATATTTATTCCAGTGGAATCTTCATGATCTGCTTTGTCAGCATTATTCACTAAGCAGGCAGGAAATATACTATGAACTTTCATAGCAGATGTATAAATACAATGTCACTATTTTTTTTTTGAAAATACTTTTTTGAGTTCGCTAGGTACTCAGCATTTGGTAAAAGCACTTATTCTGGAAGCCTGACACCCTGAGTTCCATCCTTACAACCCATAGGAGAAGAAGAGAAATGACTTCTAAAATTTGTTCTCTGACTTCCACATGCATACTTTCTATTACACACAAATATCACACACAAATCCATATACTAATGTATAAGGAATTTTAAAATGATTCAGAGGTTAAGAGCATTGAATGTTCTTGCAGAGAATCTATGTTCAATTACCATCACCTACATGGTGTCCAACAACTGTAACTCCAGTTCCAGGGTATCAGATGCCTTCCTCTGACCTTTGTGGGACACTGAACAACATGAGTCCACTTATATACATGCAGGCAATACACTCGTACCCATCAAATAAAAATAATAATAAAATGTTTTTAAATATAATACCATATAAAAATAAAACCTAGATCTGAAAATCTGACTTTTAAAAAGTCCTATAAAACTTTCAGAAGTTCAAAGGACTTAAATGTAGATACAACATAATAAAATGCTCAAAGAAAAAGCAGAAAAATTTTTTTTTTAACTTTTTGATATGGAATGTTACTCTGAGGTCTGCTTAGACTAGAAATTGCTGATTTTCCTCTTCTTCACCTCCTTAGTGCTAGCAGACTAGAAGATCCTTGAAGCTCACTGGCCAACCAGTATGGCTGAATTAATGAGCTTCAACCATGTTCATTGAGTGATTCTGTCTCAAAAAATAAAGACACAGAATTAAGGACTGACATCCTATTTCAAACTTTGGCTTCCAAATGAACATGTACATATGTTTTTATGCACCTGTACATACCCATACTGAGAAGTACATATACTATATGCTGTATACACAAAACAAAACAAAAAAATTAGACTGATCATGTGTATGTGGTGGTACACTTGTAATGCTAGTTCTTGGAAGTCCAAGACAAGAGGATCAGAAGTTCAACATCAGCCTAACACGGATAGTGACTCATATTAAGAAAGTAAACAAAAAAGCACTTTTGATAATCATTGTAGCCCCAAACTTACAAGAACTCATAAGATAATCCTCAAAGTTGTTTTTGTCATCATCTGGTTTGTCCACAGAAATTCCAGAAATTCCAGTGGATTCAGAAGCATAATCTGCCATCAATAATTCTGAAATGTTGCTTGTCAAAGAGTCATTGATGACTTCTGCTTCTATTATGTTGTCATTAAATATATGTTCATTATGTCCAACATCAGACGTATGAATAGCTTCACTCATTAAGAAATGTTCAGGCATAGTCAATGAAGTTGTCATATTAGAAGCTGGAATTGTGTACTGTGCTACAGAAGCTTCTTCAGATATATCTGAAGGAAGTACTTGCTCAGGAATGACATTTTCAAATATATCTCCTTCCTCTAAGACATGTGAGCAATGAACATCTTTGATAACAACATTTTCAATAACATCTTGGATTATAACTGAGTCTGGATGATCAGGAAGGAAGGTATGCACAGTAACATCTGAATTAGATATGAAAAGAGTTTCTTGTACTTCTGCAATAATTTGATCATCATCCATGTGTATAGCATCAGCACCTTTAAATTAAAAAAAAACAATTTCAGGTAAAAATATATATGGCTATTTCAAATAATATGTTTTTAAAATTCTATGAGGACTGTAGATTATCATCTTGTACATATAAGTTAACATTTTTGGTAATGAAGAATGTTGAGAATTTTTTTAAAAAACTTAGTCAATATAAAGGTAAAGAAATGCTAGGAAAACCAGTTAGGATTGTCACAGAAAAAATTATTTAAGAAAGTAATTTCAGAAGTATTAACACAGCAAGTTGTGGTAGTACAGGTGTGAATCTTAGCACACAAGACGCAGGCATATCTCTGTGAATTACAAGTCAGCCTGGTCTATATAGTGAGTTTGAGACTAGCTGGATTACAGGGAGACTTGTCTCAAAAACCAAAAAAGTACCAAGATAAATTTCTTGTACTATTCAAATAAAAACTTAGGGATGATTATATAAACCAAGTATCATAAAACATTTTCCCTGGTTATGCTTCACTTCATTCCCTTTATCAGTTTCCCAATATTGTATGTTTTCCTTGTCACTTTAAAAGCATTTTAGTTCCCCCTTTTTTCTTATACTTCATAGTTTCCCAAGTTGTTCTTGTTCAGTAACTCACCAGTATCCTAGTCCACTGTATTGGCAAGGACAAAGTCATCCTTTGAAACTGAACATTCAACATTCAAGGTATAAATGAAAAGTGATATAAATGTCAAAGTTAAAGATGAAACACAATAACTGAGATATATATAGCTAGGGGATAAATAAAATGGAACAAAGATTGAGCTGCCTTGTAGAGAGTAAAGCCTGAGGATAGCAAGGGTAGGCCTAGCATAAATTAGCAGACATTCAGTCTCCATGTAGGTCTTTCTGCCAAGATCCACATCTTCCAACTCCCACAGAACTTTTTCAGAATATAAAATACCTAATGTACTTACACTCTGTAGTCAAAGAATGAAATTGTAAAAAGGATGAACCAACGAAAACCCACTGAGTTTAAATAACTTAATCAGTATCACAAAATTGTCACGGCATGTTATATATTCAGTACATATTATTCAGACTAAATCCCTCAAATGGGAACAGAATTTATATTTATAAAAATATAAATAAAACATAAAGTACAAAACACAAAATAGAAAATTAAAAATTAGATATCATAACGACAAATATTATTAAGCCCAAATTCAAAGATTACTTACAGTTAAACAAGCAAACAAGTAGTTCTGGGTTGTTCTTCAAAAGAATTTAATCTCTTTTAGTAACATTAACTATGTTTCAGCAGATTTTAAAGTATGAGTTGTAACTTTGCATTTGCCATTATTAAATTAAAATCACCTATGCTGTAGTGTTTAATAAACACAAAGAAAACTTAGAAAGGTATTACATTTAAATTCACAAAAATCATTGCAAATTTATTTTATAGGAATATTTAGCAGACAGAAAACAAAAATCTCATCAAATCCTGAAATTAATAATAGAGAATAATACAGAAAATATCCGATTCAAGATCCATGAGCTTAGAGAAAAATAATTTTATTAACACACACTGAAAATGAGATAATAAAGTAACTAAAAATGTTGTTGCAAGTGACATGAAGAAAAACAGTATGGTATCCATACTTCCTCTAATATGTGTGTCTCATCTACAATGATAGTCACTGCAAGCTGTGAATAGATAGAATGTTGTTGCTTACCCTACATTGACTTTTGCAATGTAATTAATATTAGAAATTTCAGGAGCTTAAGAGATGGCACAGCAGTTAAGAGCACTGGCTGTTCCTGCACAAGAAATGCTCATTCAATGCTGGTAGTTTTGCAAAACAACACAATCTACTGAAAAAGCAGTGTAGAGAGTGTTAAAAAAACTAAACATAAATATCACAAAGGATCTGGTTATATCACCCTAGGGTATATCCAAAAGACCTATCCTACTACAAAGATACTTCTGAATTCCTGTTAGTTACTGCTATTTTCACAACAGTTAAGACATTAAAACAACCTAAATAGACCTCAACTGATGAATGGATAATGAAAATATGATAGATTGTGTAAAGAAAAGTGAAATTTGCAGATAAATGGATGGAAAGAGAACCTGCCATAGTAACTGAAGTAAAACAGATTAGAAAAAGAAAAATGTGACATATATTGTCTCTCATCTGTGGATCTTAGGTCCAAATTCATAGATGTCAATATACATATTGTGATATAACGTAAGGAGCCAGGCAAATGGAAAGGAACCATGGGAATAAAGAGAGAAATGCAGTGGGAGACAGGAGTTACCAAGGGGGAAATGGTAGTATTTAACTTTGAAAGGGAGGAGTTAGGGTAATATAAGGAATAATGGGGATAAAAGGAAAGGAGCTCAAGAGAGGGAGGTTAATAGGAAACAGGGATTACCAAGTGGGGAAATAAGAAAAAGGGGGACAATCTTGGAGGGAGAAGGCATGATTATAAAGCGGGAGAGATAAATAATTTTTAGGTGATATGAAAAACCACAGGGAAATATATTACTCTAGGGCAATTGAAAAATTCACACACATACACATACATAGACACACACACACGCACGCGCACACACACACACACACACACACACACCCAGAGGTTGATTATAAATACATATATTGTATTACACTTATTATATATCATATAATAAGATATATATTATATTATATGTGTATAGCTGAAAGTTAAACAACAAGAAACACAGTTTTTAACAAAGGAAACCTGCCTTTGAGTTGACTGCCTCCCTAAACTTCAAAGTAAGACCCTATTGCTGAAGACAGGTCATATTTCAGACTTAGGGCAATGAAGCTGAACTTGGAAGCCTTCTCCCTGCAATAATCAGAGGTTACTATGCAAGTTGCTAAAGGAAAAAAAAATCAATGAATGGTCAACCCACCTGTAAAATAATCATAATAATTACCCCAAGAGCAAATTATCTCTATTGGTGTACTAGTGTCCCTTTTGGCTTTCAGGTAATCAACACCTATCTAATGACTTAAACTCAATGACTTTCAATGGGAGTGAATTCACGTGGGTCACTGTAAATATAGCCACATATACATAGCTGGAGATTTCATAAATTTTAGAGAAAAACCTACTTTTGTCACATTCCTACATCAACATAATTTCTTACTGAATGCAAAATATATATCTTTATATTTACAGACAAATATATTCTCATCACTTATCAAATATGCTTCTTTTTGCAACAAAGGGACAATACTACAAAGTTCTACAACTGGTCAAACAGGGAATAAGTACCTGTGAAATATCTAGTCCTAAGTTAAATAACTACAATGCAACCTCTACCCCTACAGCTCACGGAATGTAGTGGAACAAGAAGTAAAGAGAATATTAATCCATCTCGCTAGAAAAGCTTCCTCATGCAACATAGGGCAATTAACACCGACAGTCAAAATATAAAAAAGAGTCTACAGAAAGTGTCCTTGTATAGAACTCCTATATGAGTCTTTATTCACTCATGAATCAAGGACTCAAAAAGACCTCCCTCCAAATTCTATAATGTATGAAATGCACAAAAATTAAATAAAAGGTAGTAACAACAAAAACAGTTCACTCATGTGTCAACAAAGGAGGTTATACGTCATTTACAGCACTCCATTACCAGAATTTAGTCAACAATCAGACACCATCACAAGGCACTGCCAGCCAGGCACAACCACTATGGGAAGAAATGGACAAAGAGAAACTGAAGGTATACTTTACTTCCATCACAGGCTGACAACTTATTTACTTCTCAGGTACCAAAACTGCATAGCCTGAGTAATTTTCTTAAACTATAATACAGGAACAACTGTCAGTCAGCTATGATTTTTTACTGGATCAAAATCTGGTTTGTGGGTAGACAGATGACTCGACAGTTAACAACACTGGCTGTTATTGTAGAAGATGTGAGTTCCAATCCCATTACCCACATGGGAGCTAACAACTGTCCATAACTCCAGTTCTAGGGGATCCAACAAGGGTACTCTTATATACACACAGGACTCATACACATAAAAACAAAATCTGGTTTGTTCAGGATCATGTGGTTATCAACCAGTATGAAAACTTTATTGTGGAGTTTATGTTAATTTTTAAAGAAAAACAAACAACATAATATATAGTAATCCTTTAAGAGAAAAAGTCTGTAGATGAACTTATTAACTCAGGGCATATTTCAACAAAAAAAGAAGGAGGAGGAAGAAGAAAAGGAGGAGATAGAGAGAAGGAGGTTGCAGGAGAACTGAGACTCAGGACCTAGGTTTAAGTTCTAAATCAAATTCACACAATGAGTTTGATTCAAGCCACTAAGGGAAAAGCAGTAGAATCTATGTATTAATTACTTTTTTATTGCTATGATCAAGCCAATGACCAAGGCAACTTTTAGAAGGGTTTACAGTGCCAGAAAGATAGAAGTCCATGATGCAGGGAAGCATAGCAGCAGAGGAGGTCAAAGAAGAAACCTGAATGTTCATATCTTCAGGCTGATAACAGGAAGCAGAGAGTGAAACTGAAAATAAGCAAGGAAAAGCCTACCACAAGTAACTTCCACCAGCAACACTATACCTCCTAAACCTCTGAAGACAAACTGAGACCAAATGTTCAAATACTTAAGAGGACATTCTCATTCAAATCACCACAAACTGCACTGAAATATCAATAATCACATACACCAGATTCTCAGGACTAAAGAAGGCAACTGTAAGCTTCAGGAATCCAAGGGGACTATCAGCAAATAATATGCAACTACTCCCTGCCAACATACCAAAACCTAAGGTAACTGGAGGCTCAAAGACCAAGGGCTACCCATTTAATGTTTTAGTCCTACCAGCTCCACTGTACAAAATGGAGCCTGCTAAATCTAGAGAGATCTTCCTCACCTTTTACCTCAGCACAGATGTGATAGTAATTCATTGTATAAGCATGCCTTTTATTTCTTATTTTCTATTATTTATTGTCAATTACTGCATATACGTATCATATAGTTTTGCTTTTGTCTATACATCACTCAATGATGTTCTGATTTTTGTCAATCACGAGACATTGTTTCTATATCTTTCACCCATATCTCATAATATTTTTATTTAACTTTCATTCTTATCCCCACCTCTTTTTACTTCTAATTCTAAATAATAGCCTTAATAATCAGTGGGCCCAAAGAGTATTCCATCTTTTACCTTCCAGGTACTTGTATACACCAAGTTTGGGCCATTACTTATCCATATCCTCATTTTCTCTACTTCTCTACCAATCCTAGTCTTAATAACTAAATCCAAGTATATTCTACTTGGCTATTTTCCTTGCAAAAGCTATGACATCTGTTGACTGGCTATTGAAACAATCTCAAGGTAGTAATAGATCTCATAATTAATATTCTCCTTCAGAGTTTATTTATTATAAGCAAGCATTTTGAGTTCCTGATGTAAGAAACTCTTTTTCTGAATTATGCACCTCAACTATTAGACTCTCACTTCAACAATGTAAGTACGTCAACTTAAAAAATACCTGATAAAATCAAAAGCAACAAAACCCAGGCGACTGAATAATTTCAGATGTGTAAATTACAAATGCAGTAATATAACACACAAGAAAAACCAAAGCACAGTACTCCTTCAAAAGTTACTAGTCCCATAATAATGGCATAGAGTGAACATGAAATCCTAGACACTCAAGTCAAAAGAATGATTTTAAGACTGTCAAAATAAATTTTAAAAATTGACGGAAAACAAATTTGTAACTCAAATAAAAAGATCGGTGGGATGTCTCACCAACAAAATGGATTTAAAAAGACAGAATATCTGGGATTGAAGGTAAGGCAGAGGAACTGTAATAATAATAGCCAAAGATATAATAAGATGCCAGTAGGAATTTCAAGGTACATGCAACACCCTAAAAAGAACAAATCTACAGGTAATAGATATAGATAAAGGAAAAAAGTTTTGTTCTAAGGGTATAGAAAACATTTTTAAAAGAATAATAAAAATTTCTAGAATTAGTAGGCAATCCAGATACAGATAACACCAAACACCCAAGACCAGAAAAGAACGTTTCTCATATTATTATTAAAACTGTAACTATAAAAGAACAGAAAGTACACTGGTGAGCTGGTAAGGTAGCTCAGAAGTAAAGAGCACTGGTTGTTCTTGAAAGGGATCTTGGTTCAGTTCCTAGAGTCCACATGACAACTAACAATTTTCTGTAACTCCAGGACTAGGTGAATTCAACACCCCCTTTTGATCTCTTCAGGTACTTCACAACATGGATGCACTTACATACACACAGGCAATACAATCGGCAAAGAAAATATATTGGAAGTGAGGAAAAAAAAATACCAAGTCACATACAATGCAATCCTTCAGAATAATAGCACATTATTCAATTAAACATTTAAAAACCAGGAAAAGCAACTGCCAAAAGACTATTATATCCAGTAAGAGTATCTACTATAATAGAAGGAAAAAATAAAAACTTCCCCTGTTAAAACAGACTAAAGAAATCTATGACCACTAATGTTAACTCTATAAGAAAAGACCTAATTTTTCTCTGAAAGAGAAAAATAAACCATCCATTTGATCACAGAAAAGAGTAAAACATGCTACAATAATAGATTAACAAGAGGAAGAAAAAAAGACAAAAATACCTCAATCAACAAAGGGACAGGAATCAATACACATCTTTCAATAATAATCCAAATATTAATATTATAATTTCTGCTATTAAAAGGCAGACTAAGGATTGGAGATAAGGCTCAGCATTTAAGAGAACAAGATCTTCTTGCAGAGGATCCAGGTTCAGTTCACTGCACTCACATACCATTCACTACTTGGGTTCCAGGGAATCTGATGTCCTCTTCTGATCTCTGTGATTAACTATGAGCATATGGTTCACTTACACGCACGCAAAACATACAAACACACAAAATCAGAATAAATAAATAAGACACAGACTAGTAGATTGGATCAAGAAACTGAATTCAGGGCTAGATGTAATGATACAACCCTTTAACTCCAGAATGTACAAGACAGAGGTAGACGAATCTCTATGAAATCATAGTTGACATGGTCTGACATATAGATTTCCAGTCCAGAGACAGCTACAAGGAGACCCTGTCTCAAAAAAAGCTGGCTCAACACTTAAGAGCACTATATGTTCTTGCAGAGGACCTGGGTTCGATTCCAGCACCCACACGATGCCTAAAAACTGTCCATAATTCCAATTCCACGGGATTTAATGTCCTCCTCTGACCTCTTTGGTCATTGTATGACATAGGTACACTAACCTAAATGCAGACAATACACACATACACATTAAATAAAAATACTAAATATTTTTTAAAGCAGAATCCCAAGGGCTAGGAAGATAGCTCACTAACTATTTGTTTAGATACGCTGGGTTCAGTTCTTAGGACCTATATGGTGGTGAACAACTATCTGTAACTTCAATCTATGGGATCCAATGTCCTCTTCTCCATCTCTGGCAGTACATGACACAGATACATTTAAATACATGCAAGCAAACTATTTCTACACATTAAATAAATATTCTAAAAAGCATGTACTGCTCTTGCAGAGAAACTGGATTCAGTTTCCAGTATTAATGTGGCCATTCACAAACAGCCGTAACTCAATTCTAGGAGATCCAGTAGCTTTAGCACCCACACAGTACGCATAAACACATGCAGACACACACTCACATAACTAATAGAAAAAAGAAAATAAGGAGGAATGAGGCTGATGGGATGGTTCATTCATTACATACATGCACTACTTTTGCAAAGAACCTGAGTTCTTTTTCCAGCCTCAAGTTTTAGTACTATTAGTTCCAGGGGATCTGACACCATCTTCTTACTTCCACAAGAACCTGCAGTCAATGTTCACTTATCTCAACACATAATTAAAATATACAGAAAATGTACTTGCTGCCTCAAAAAAATACATCTCACTATAGAAGACAGACACTATCTTAGGGTAAGAAGACAGAAAAAGGTGTTCTAAGTAAAACAACTAAGGAAATAAGAAGTTACTGTTCAGACAAAATGGACTTAATATTAAAACTACTGAGAAACTGTAAAGAAGGCCACTTCACACTGATCAGGGAAACAGCATAACAAGAGAGCAATGATGATGACGGCTAGGCATCTCTACCCTTTACCAGGGGCCCAGGCCATAGGAGGAAGCCAGAGAGTACCTGATTCAAGCCTGACCTGGGCCTCTGTGGGAGCTCCTATGTAGCTGGGCTAGAGCTTTCTGGTCCCTCCAATATAAAATCAAAAACATGTCAAGAACATGAAGCTTTGATCAAACAGCTTTTCATACCCAATTAAAAAACAACCAAGGCACATCAGTGATAGAAAAGAATCAGACCTCAACTCAACAAAAGAAGGCTTTAGTTTCAGCATCAAAAACCAGAATCAGAAGCAACAAAATAAATTCACATGCTAAATCACAACAATAAAATAACATGAATAACCAAAATATATATAGAGTGTATAGCTCTAAATGCCTACATTAAAAAAAAAATTCAGAAAGAGCAAAAATACTTAACATGCCAACTCAAGAATCTTAAAAGTCAAAAATAAGTGAAACCCAAACCCAGCAGATAAGAAGAAATAACAAAAATCAGAGCAGAGATACTAATAAAATAGAAACAATGAAAACAACATAATCAATGAATATAAGAGATGGTTCTCTGAAAAGATAAACAAGATAGATAAACCCTTACTTAGGTCAGTTAAACAAAAGAAAGAATATAAACTCAAATCAACAAAAACAGAGAATACAGGGGAAACAGACAGGAGACATCAAAAGATCCAGAACACTATAAGGGAATACTTTAAAAAAAACCTATACTCTATTAAAATTGAAAACCTAAAAGAAATGGTAATCCAAAACCATGGTAATCACAAAAGACAAGAAAGAGATCAACAGCTTCAACAGACAAACAACATATACGGAAATATATAGTAATACAAAACATCGTCACTATAAAAGCCCAGGTCCAGATGCATTTACAGCAGAATTCTACCAGACATTGAAAGAAAATCTATAATCTACGCTGTTTAAAATATTCAAAAAATAGAAACAGAGTGTGAACTAACAAACTCCTTTGAAAGAACTCTTAATACCAAAACCAGGTAAATCAACAAAAAAGAAAACTATACATTTATACTTTTCATGAACATAGATGCAAAATTGCAAACTGCACATGCATCAAAAAGGACATGATCTGCTTTATTCCAGGGATGCAGGGATGGTTCCATGTATGTAAGTCAACTAATATCATAAATCATACAACAAGACTCAAAGACAAAAATCACATGGTCATCTCAACAGATGCAGAAAAGACCTTTGGCAAAAATCCAGCATCCATTTATGTTAAATTTCCTAGAAAGTTCCAGAAATTGATGTGGAGGGAACATATCTCAAAATAATTAAAGTTATATACAACAAATTACAGCCAACATCATTCTAAATGGAGAAAAACTGGAAACATTTCCATAAAAAACAGGAAGTACATGGTCTGTTCCCACTCCTTTTCACTGTAGTACTGAGAACTCTTTCAAGAGCAATAAGTCGAGAAAAGGAAACAAGAGGAGTACTAACTAGAAAAAAATGAAGTCAAATTGTTTCTGTTTGCAAATGACATGATATTACACATAAGAGATGCCAAAAGTTCCACCAAATGAGTAATACTTTCAGGAAAGTTGTACGTTACAAAATCAACTGAAAAAATCAATAGTAGCTTTTCTACATTCCAATAACAAACAATCAGAAAAAAAAAATTTAAGAAAACCCTCCCATTCATATTAACCTCCAAAAAATATTTAGAACCAAAGACATTAAAGATCTCTACAATGAAAATTTTAAATGTCTAAGGAAAAAGATAGAGGAAACACCAGAAGATAGAAGGATCTTCAATGCTCATGGGCTGAAAGAATTAATACTGTAAAAGCAACCATCCTACTAAAAGAAATGATAGATGACAGATAGATAGATAGATGATAGATAGACAGATAGATAGCTATGTATATTTAATGTAAAATTATTTAATGTAAGATAATTTTAGTTAAATGATTCAGTCTAATCAGATTTGTTCTTAGAAGTATTCTGCCAAGAAAATGTGATGAGGCTCTCCATAGGCCTTAGCCCTATACCAGTGAGGCTGCTAGAGAGCATATGACTAACTGGGGTGAGCTACCCAAACCCTGGTAAGTCATGGGCTATGAGACCATCACTAGTCACTCCCAATGACCCACAGCTCAAGCTGATAGCTAAAAAGATCTAACCTATTCTTGTGTTTTTGCGTCAAGATGAAAACAAATAATATACAAAGGAAAACCCATCAGAATTTAATTTGACTTTTCAATGGAAACTAGAAGAACTTACAGCAAAGCATTCCAATTTTTAAATGATTACAAATACTGATACAGAATACTTTACCCAGAAAGACTTTCTATCATAGTTGAAGGACAAATGGGCTAAAGGAACTCATGTCCAAAAAAACCAGCAATATTCAGAATATTGGAATCAATACAAAGAACTAAAGAAAGAAATAACCACTGGATATGGTGGTACACACCTTTAATCCCAGGAGGAAGAGACAGGTGGATCTCTGTGAGTTTAAGGTCAGCCTGGTCTACATAGTGAGTTGCAGACAGTTGAAGCTACTGGGACATCCTCTCTAAATCCCCCCAACCCCCAAAAGGAATACCTAAAGGCTACAGAAAGAAAAGAAATGAAGGTGTATTTGTGAAAACACAAAATAAGACCAAGAAAATAAAGAGAAATTAAAATAACAGTAACCAATACATATCTATCAATGCTCTTTAAAAATCAGTGTTCTCAACTTCCCAGGTAACAAACACAAACTTGGAAAATGGATTAGGAAGCAAATCTAATTTTTGTTGTCTACAAGAAACTCATTTCAAGAATAGGCACTAACGTAGAGTGAAAGGTAGAAAAAATATTCTATGTAAATGGCACTAAAAGAAGCAGCATTTTCAGTTCTAATATTTGAGAAATACATTTAAATTAGTAAGAAGAGTTCAAGGGAATGACTACCAAGAAGACCTAACAATGATGAGCATCTAAAACTAAACTCTGATGCATTAATTTCATAAAATGAGTACTACAAGACTTCAAAACACAGATTAATTCTAACTTAGTAGTAGCATGTGACTTCAGTACCCCACTATCTCAAAGATGGTCAACTAGATAAAGAATAAGCACAAAGACACCTGAATTAAAATGATATAATGCATTAAATGCACCTAATTAGAAATCTACGTAATATTCAAACCCAAGCACAAAAGAATACACTTTCTAGTAAGCAGCCAATGGAAGTTTCTCTTAAACAGACCACATATTGGGTCTGGTTAAATAACCCTTAACAATAACAAAAACTGAAATAATTCCATGCCTTCTATCAGACCACAATGCAATAAAACAAAAGCAACAGCAAGAGAAGTTCTAGTAATTACATGAACGTAATGGAATTTGACCAATACACTGCTGAATAATGAACAGGGTGGAGAGCTGGCTCAGTGGTTAAGAATACTAACTGCTCTTGTAAAGGAACCAGGTTCAATTCCCAGCATGACCATGTCACCTAAAGTATGCCCTCTTCTGACCCACAGGCACTCTACTACACTGGTATACTTTCACACATGCAGGCTATACACTCATACACATAAAAAGTATATTTCTGGAACTAAATGAAAAGGATAATACAACATAATGAAACCTCTGGAACACATTAAAAGCAGCCCTAAGACTATGACTCTAAAAACCCACAATAAAAAATAAAAAAGAAAGCTGGGTATCATGGTGCTCTATTTTAATCTTAGCACTCAGGAGGCAGTCATATGAATCTCTATAAGATTGAAGCCAATCTACACAGCACATTACAGGTCAGTTGGGGCTAGACAGAGACCTTGCCTCAAAAAGAAAAAAAAGTCAGAAAGAGCATAAATAAAAGACATAACGGTACAATCCAACAACCTAGAAAGGCAAGAATGAACCAAACCCCAAAACAGATACTGAAAGGATCCAGAATGTTACATGGAAATACTTTTTTTAAAACTATATTAAATTTTAAAATCTAAAAGAAGAAAGCAGAGGCAGTATTCTATAAGACATAGATACAAGAAAGATTCTAAGTCAGACAGCAGATCAGGCCAACAATCAACAAATGTGACTTAATTATATTACAAAGTTTCTATACAACAAAAGAAACAACCAAGGAAGTAAATTAGAAAACAATAGTTTAGAAGAAAATCTTTCCAACTATACACCTGATAGAGTATATCTACAATCTAAAAAGAACTGAAAAAAATCAAGGAAAAAAGTATCCAATTAAAAGATGGGCTATGGATCTGAAAAAAAGATATCTCAAAAGAAGAAAAGAAATGGCTAAGAAACGTCTTAAGAACTGTTCAGTATCCTTAGTTTTAGAGAAATGCGAATCAAAGCTAAAATTTCATCTACCACCAGTCCGAATCTCTAAGCTCATGAGAACAAATGACATTGAATATTGTGGATACAGGAGAAGGGAATTCCTCATTCAGTGCTGGTAGCATTTGATATTTGTGCAACCACTGTGGAAATCAGTATGCAGAACTCTTAAGACACTAAAAATAAACTTACCATAGGATCTGAAATAGAGACTATTACAAAGTTCCACAACTAGCAAAACACATAGGATAAGTGTCTGTGACATGCCCATACCTAGTGACACATCTACAAGGGAACATTAATACAAAGCAGAAGGAGTGAAAGAATCCTAAGGTTATCTCTCAACTTTCATCGGTGAAACCTCCTCATGTAACAGAGAATGATTAAAATGGAAAGTAATAACTGACCAAAATGTAGAGAATAAGACACTACAGAGTGTATGTCCTTGGAGAGAAGTCCTATATTAAACCTCACACACCTAGGGCTTAGGAAATATTGTGGAAGAGGGACAGGAAGATTGTAAGAGTCAGAGGTGGTGAATGGCCATAAGAAAACACATCTCCAATTGGCTGGGTGCTTGTTCATATTAATTGCTTGTTCATATTAATTAACAGCAATGGTGTGAACAAGCATATAACACAGGCAAACTTAACATAGCCAAAAACCCATCATAGAACTGGAGAAATAGGTAAGAATCGCCAAACTTTGACAAGGAATTATTGGCAGTTGATCAATAATGGGTGAGGGAGAGCTGGTCTCCTTTAAGGAAATAATGCTAGACCCAGATTCAGTACAAGAACTTACTCTCACACTGAGGGACATCTAAGGACACAAACCTGACTTGATATGTGTATGAAATGCACAAAAATTCAATAAAAATTACATAGTGAAGAAAAGAAACAATGACAAAATACATAGTGCCAGAAGGGAGAAACCTCCCTTTGAGTTGTTGGTCAGAGTAGTTCAAGACACCTCCAAAATAACACAGGTTATTATCACAGTCCTTGATTGTCTACCAAAATTTGAAGGTAAGACCCTATTGCTGAAGATAGGACATACTTTGGACACAGGACTTGAGCAATGGGGCTGGAATTGACTTGGAAGTCTCCTCCCCAAAGATTATCTCAAATGGTTCCACAGCATACGTACAAGCTGCCAGGGAAGAAAACCAACCTATTGTTTTACATAGCTTAAAACCTAAACAACAATAAATTGGACCAGGAAACTTTCACTATTGATCCTACAATGACATTTTCATATTGGGAATAATCAACAACTGTCTAATTGGAATGAAGGCCTGCTCAATGGGAAGGAACAGCCAAATACACGTGGCTAGAGAAGTTTTAGATCCTAGAGAAAATCCTACTTTGCTGCATCCCTAGATCAATGTAATTTACTTTACTGTAAATATGCATCCTCATATTCACAGAAAGTATACTTGTCAGTCCTCATCGAAGAAGTTTCTTTTAGCAATAGATGAAGATTATTACAGAGTTCCAGAACTGGTTAAATGCAGAGAATAAGTGTCTGTTCAATATTTAAGCCTAAGTGATACATCTTCAGTGCAACCTCTAACATTCTCTCAACTTTCACCAGAGAAATTTCCTTATGCAGCAGATGGTGATTAACACAGAAACCCATAACTGGCCATTGTGTATAGAACAAAAGGCTACAGAATACTTATACTGAATAGAACAACTATTTTTTCTCTGCCCCTCAAGGATCAAGGATCACTTTGGAAGAGGAGGTGAAAAAACTTAAGAGCAAGGAAGGGTAGATGACCACATGGAAAGAGACAGCTGATTAGTCAGTCATATGAAATCACAGCAATGGTGACAGCATACTCAGATCTTATAAGAGTTCAAATCAGACAAAATCCTAGCACAGACATAAGGAATTGAGTAAGAAATCCAACAAAGCCAACCCAAGGAACTTTTGGCAATTAATGGCTGCCAAGAGAAGAAGAGGCAATGTCTAAAAGGGATGGGATTCTTTGTTGGCACACAAATAGACCCATACTGAAGGATATTTAGGTATGTAAATCAAACTCAGGCTACATTATACATAAGATAGTACATTAAATTGAGCAAAGTGCCAGTTGAGGGAGGTATAGATAGGGAGGTTATCTAAATGCCATCAAACTATATTATATGAAAAGCTGAAAAAATTCAGTAAAAACATTTTTAAGATGCAAAGATGAAAGATCAGAAAGCCTCAGAAGCATGAAACAAACTACACTTCCTTTTGCAAAACAAGGAAAGAAACGGAGCTGCACTTAGAAGCAAAAGTAACCCTACTTGGTCAACTGAAGAGAAATGGGGCCTGTCTAGAAAGAATTATAACTGTGCAATATAATATTCTTATGGTGTTTTCTAACTCACATTCTTCCGGGAGAAATATAGACATACTATTTTGAACTTGTGCAACTACAGAGAATACAGATGAACCACAGTGTTGTACTTCTGACTCACAGAATTCTGACATTAATTTGCTTTGTAGGTCAGTACAATGAGGAAATTCACCATTGTAACATCAGAAAACTTATAAGAAAAGAAAATCAAAATCAGAACTAATACAACTTAATTGTACCACTCTGAGAACATCAGAATAACTGAAACAGATGAGATGGTTCAATGGGAAATGTGATGACCTCAGTTTGATCCTAGATATCCAAATGGTGAAAGGAAAAAACTGACCACTACAAGTTGTCCTCTGACCTACACACACATACATACACATACATACAGAATAAATGAAATCACAGTGAGACTTCAGTACTGACTGCATAACAGAATTGGCTATGAGATTTTTGGCAGGACAGCAAAATACCTGTCTGATTAAATATCAAATTTAATTAACTCATTAAAAAAACAACTCTAAATCTAGTAAAGGAGAATTAGAATACCAAGAAATAGTTATACCTATTTCACCAAAAAATGAGTTTGGTTCTCGTAGTTGTAACTCAAGTTTATCTTCATCCATGGTCTTTATCACTCATTAAATCAGGCCCTAAATCAGGGAATAAAATTTAAGAAACACTGATTTATTTTGTCACAAATTAAAATATCACCATATTTGCATTTCTGAAACTAGTTATCAATAATCTACCAACATAAAAAAATATACAGTCAAATAGTAGCCTGGAATTTCTGATTAAATTAGTAAGTTGAAAGGTTTTTTTCTTGTTTTTTCTCCCCATTCTTGTAAGTTTGGATTGTTTTTTAAAATTTTTAATTCTTTTAAAAATGAGATTTTTACCTAAAAATAAACACTATGTTACTCAGAATAAGATATGCAAATACTTCTTAAACCTAGACAGTTTCTTCTTGCCTACCATCAGCAACCCAATGATTGATTAACTTAAATCTGCTTTGTAGGTTCGAAGCGAATTTCTGTAAGACATCATTACACCTGTTAATTTAACATAACTTGTAAACTCTTCATCACTAAATAGTAAAATTAAAAGTTCAAATAACTATAAAATTGGATTAAGGTATCTGTATACAAATGACTTCTTCTAACTGACTGTACTGAAGAAATATGTATGTTTGTATGAATATGTATTTCATCAATAATCTTCCAGGCCATACATGAACTGGTACCAGCTATAAGACAGGAAATATAAATTCATAATTGAAAAAAATGACAATAAGTTACCTGTTTTTACAACACATATCAATCTTCTATTCAAAATATTTAAAGGTTTCCTAATAAGTAAAATGAGATTCAGGCTCTTTGTTTAGTAATATAAAATCTATTCCCTGAGTTTCATCAAAGGATGTATCCAGTGGGATAAGAGAATTGACTGCTAAAAGTTACTCTTTGACATCCACACATGTATGCATATGCCATGGCACATACACACCTACATAGAACACTCCACACACAAATAAATGTAAAAATCAATCAATAAATAATGGTGGCTAGAATACGGTTTTTCTGCCTCTACTTTATGTTTTGCAAAGTAAATGCATATTGAAATACTGTTCAAAATAACTGAATTGTGGTTTTACCAACAAATATTATATATTAATAATACCTAAATACACTATGTTCCTTTCAAACCATGTTCTGAAAACCAAAATATCTTATACATGCTAGAAAAAAATGCCTCAGTTACATAAATCTTTTCCCTTTCTTCAAGGCATATACCACTGTTTCAAAGCATAACATTTTACATAAATGTAAATTAAGGTGTAAAACTAAGGCAAAAAATTTTCAGACATTTACTTTGTGAGAGTTAATAATTCTCCTCCTCCTACCAGGATCTTACTGATGAAAGAATTTATTTTGAAGATGTAAAGTATCCTCTTCATGAAAAGGATACACTTTTTAGATATAAGCTGTATTTTCAGGCATATTGAGAATGAAATAGATTCACATTCAATATTGGCACATCTTAAACTTAATTAAAATACTGTAAAGGTATATTTAAAAAATAGATATAAACAAAAATATTTTTAAAAATTTTAAATGTGTATATGTGTAAGAATTATTAACTATCACAAAATAAATGTCTGAAATACTTCACCTTAATTTTTGTGTGTACATGCTACATGTATGTGTATGTCCAAGGAGATCTGAAAAGGGCAATGAATACCCCAGATCTAGACTTACAGGCATTTAGGAGCCACCTTATGTGGATGCTGGGAATCAAATCTGATTCCCCTACAAGAATAGCAAATACTCTTAATCACTGAGCCATCTCTCCAGCTGCTCAAATAATACTTAGAATATATTTATGTGCCAAATCATTCTGCTACAGGAACAGAGAAGAACAAGAAAATATCACCACAATTACAATCGTCTAGACTTAGGGAAGATGGAAAAAAAATTCTGTTATAACAAAATATCTACATTGCTCTTTGAGAGCGAGAGAAATTAAGATCTGGAGAAAATAGTGTCTAAAGGAGAAAAATAAAGGAAGACACTTGAGTTGTAGAAACTCAACATGAAAAAGGTTTTAATAAATATTACTGGGTAGCTACTCTGTGCCAATCAATTTGGATTCAGCCATACTGAATGGAAATGCAGATGAGAAAGTGGGCATGCCCAAGTACAGTAAAGACAGAGAAGACTGGAGAAAACTGGACAGAGAGCTGATTATGTTGGAAAATGCCTATAAGTTCAGAAGACTGAGGCAAAAAGTTCTAGAGTTTAAGCATAACCATATATTTTTTTAAAGTATAAGCCAGTCATACTGGAGTATGCCTTTAATTCAGCACTTGGGGACAGTCAGACTGCTGTGAGATTGTTCCAGGCCAGCTGGGGCCTGTCTAAAAAATAAATATAAATAAATAAAAATGAAAAAACTAAACAAACAAAACCAAAAATGAAAAATTACAAAAAATTGATAATCACGTGTATCATGCCCTAACATGTGTGTATCCACCCATTCCACACCCCAATACCATTTTAAAAGAACCAGAAGGAAAGAACAAGCAGGTAGACCTGAAAGGAGAGCAATTCTCCCATCAACTACAAGCAGGAGGAAAAAAAAAAAAAGGAGGAGTATGTATATGAAATGTCAAAGACAAGACAAATGAAAATAATAAATTAGGATTAGTGGCATAGAGATGAATCAGTGTTTAAGAGTCTAGCTGCTCTTGCAGAGGACCTGGGTTCAAGTCCAGGACACACAAGGTATCTAACAACTATCTATCTGTTACTCCAGTTCCAGGGAATCAAATGCTCTCTTCTGAACTCCATGGGCACTGCACAATACAGGTGAACTAACATACTTACAAGTAGTAAACCTGTACAGATGAAAAATAAAAATAATAAAATAAAATATTTTAATTTAAAAAAATTAAGTAGATAGCTTGGGAAGCAGAGACAGGCAGATCTCTGTGAGTTCAAGACCAGTCTGGTCTACACAGTGAGTTCCACTCCAGCTGGGGCTACAGGAAGACCCAGCCACAAAAAATTTTTAAAACAGATGATCAAATTTTTTTATTAGATGACTAGCCATATGTTACATAAAAGAAAAAAATATGCTAATGGCAAGGATCTCTGAAGGATTTCAAAACGAACTGCAATTTTTCAGCATGCAAAAAAAACAAGTAATAATAAAGTCATAGTGAAAAATACAAATAGAAATAAGGTCAGAAAGTTTGGGTTTTTTAACAGCACTATCCCTTTTTGAAAGCAGAAAATGAGCATGTTAAAAAATGTAAACTGAAAACAAAAATCTACAGCTGGGGAGATAGTTCAACTGGTAAAGAGCTTGCCTCACAAGCATAAGAATCTGAATTTGAGTCCCAGAATTCACATAAAAAATGCCACACTTTGAGATACACTGGGAAGAAGGAAACAGATGGATCTATGTTGCTTATAAACCAACAAAAGTCTACGTGACTTGAGCGTCATGACTATTGTAAGGCTGTGTTTGAATAAAATGTAGCACATAAGGACCAATGCCTGAGTTATTTTCTACTTTCTACACATATGAGCATATCCACTTGTGTGCCTTCATATACACACATACAACACATATTAATACCAAGATAATTGATTAATAAAGTATTCTATTATTTCTCCAGATTGTTAATGTCTATCTCTCTCTAAAAATAACTCATTTTAAGTTTAAACAACAAAAACTAAACTACTTTTAAAACTTTACATGTAAGAAATTTTTATAGAAATCTTTTACAGTTACACTCTTACCTGTCTCTTTAAAATGATGCTTCTAATTATATATTAACCTTACATATCCATAACTGCTACACTGGAACATCTTTACCTGCTGTATTACGCAATTCTTCTTTTAAAATGTCTTCAGCTGTCAAGATATCAAGCAACTACTTCTACAGTCAATAAAAAGAATACATTAACAACTTAAGCCAACAAATACATTTGTAACTTGTTTCAAGTATACCTTCTGCAAGGCCCTCTTCTAAGACATGGTCTGTGATAATAAAAAGTGGAATCTCTGGTTTAACTTGAATATCCATGAAACAACTTGGCTTTAACATGTTGTCACTTAAGAAAAGTGAATTCCTGGTTTCTTAAATTCTAGAAAATAAGTCCTCATATATTTTCTGAAATTTCTCTATCTGGTTCATCTTTAATTTTTAACATGATTTTAAAACTTCAAATGAAGCATACTAAAAGGTCATTCTATCACATGATTACCTTTCTCTAAGGATAATGAAGTCTATTGAATTATTTTTTTAACCTATTTCCTGGTAATTTAAAGTTTCTATAATTGTAAAATTACTTATAATTTCCAACAACTGTAAACAAACTTTTGCTTAATATTTTAAATGTATTAAATATTTCTTGTGATACTTTGGAAAAATTGAGTTATACTCTATGGGACATTATCACTGAAAAGGCAACATTTTTGGTTAGTTTTTAGTACTAGTTAAAAATTGACTATGAACTCTCACTCTTTCTCAACTTGGTTACTTTTGCAAAAACAGCCAGACTCTGCTTATAGCCAGAAGTAACTGAAAGTCATACCTCATATTTATTGCTGTTTCTTTTATGACCACAGGCTTTTCTTGTCTGAATTTATACAACACTCCAACCTATATCATTAACTCAAGATAAATTGTAAAGAGTTACCATTCTCTGAAGAGATTTCTTATATCATCTTTACAATCTTCTATTCCCATCTCTACCCAGTAAATCCTACCTCTCCTTCAGCAACTTTGTGAAAAAGCTATCATCTTATCTCAGGACCGTTTTCTTGATGATGCAAATGTAAGATTCCTGTTCCTAAGAAATTCCAGCAGAGAATTTTCTGCAGGCACTGGCTACAGCATAAGGCTTTCCAATCTTTTTCAGAACCTAATACACATATAAACAAAACTCTGATTTTCCAGCAATATGGAAAATGCTTAGAGAGTTAAGACTTTTCAAATTTAAGATAATATCCTGGATGAATGAAAACACACATATGCATTACTTCTTAATATGCCTCCTTCCCGAGCAATTTCTTAAAACAAAAGTGTTTACATAGACCAATTGAAAAGTTTTTCAGGTAAATTAGTAAGTACTCTATGTTTTTCCTGTGCTTTCTTATATAAGTTGCACTTTTTTTTCTATGGGCAAAAATAGTAAAAAATTTCTTCCTATATAATTCCATTTTTCGCCTTTTGTAAGAAATCTAGATTTAACACCCTATATGTGCAAGTATACGCTCGTCTCAGGAAAGCATCAGTGAAACTCTTTCGGGGGCAAGGTCAAGTGACAATGGATGCATTGAAAGTAAAATGATATGTACATATATGAAAATGTAATGAAGCCCATTATTTAACACACTAAAAGAAAGGTAAATGTTCTTTGGGATCCCAGGTCTTGCTATCTCTCCTCCCTTTTTTGGACGCTACTCTCACCGGAAAAGGAAAAGTTTGGGCTCCCGAATAGAAGATGGAAGAAATGCCTTGGGTCTTTGGAAGGCATTTGACCCTCCTGGGTCAACTAGGTCGAAATTAATAAATAGTAAACAGAAAGGTGGTGCTGCCCTCGCGCACTGGGAGCAGTGTTTACTCTGCGAGAGAACATGTCTCTTCCATCCACTAGACCTGTTGCAAGCTCCATGCCTATAATGGTTCCCTCACTGCAACCGCTATTTCTCCAAACATCACATTCAGGATGGAGGCTCCAGTTCCCTCCTGCACAGCTGAACTGATCCCGTCTTTCCCACCCACACACTACCCACCAATCTTTAGTCAAAAATTGGTCAGTTGGTCATGCGAACCGTTGTTCTTCACCTTATACTTTGCACCCTTTGGCCAGACTCACTCCTCACTCCTCTAACACCAGAGACCTCACTTCGGACAGAATTGGGCGTATGCCAAACAACTCTTTAGTACACTGGACCTCTGGGAAACCCTATTCCAAACCCTGCCCGCAAACGAAATACTGCCACACTATTTGGGCCTAACTGTAACTGCGGCCTGCTGGGTAGCACGCATCACAACCCTACGCCTAACACCGAAGGACGCTTCGTGGGGCCACTGACCAAAACAGACCGGCACCCCAGACTCACCAGAGAGGAATGTGGCTGTCCCCGCGACTGTTGAAGGAGCTACAGGCCTGTCATTTCCCAAAGTACAGAACCAAGCTATGGCTGGGGGAGCGGGTGGCCAGAGGGAGGAAGGGCCGGGTACAGGGCTGACAAAAAAACAGCCCAACTCCCCGGCCCGGGCTCCGTCTACAGGTAAAATCACAAACTGATGAAAGAACAAGGAAAACGCGGAAGGACCTGTTTTGACACCGTAGGTCGTTTGGTACTGTACCGTAAAGCCGGGTGTCCTTGCGGCAGTGTCTCTGGCAGCCTGAATCTCAGTGTTCTCTTCTCATGCGTTCCATTCCCTCCTTCCGCAGCCACGCGACAGCGAGACCTTGGCCGTAAAGCTCGTAGTAGTCTTACGTTCCAGCGAACCACCGAACCTTCAAGAAAACTGCAGATTCGTTGAGTCTTCTACCACTTCTACAGGCATCGGCAGTCTTTTTGTTCGACCTGGCTACACACTGGTAGAAGTTTGTAGGCCCTCAGAATTGTACCTCCGTTATCAATTTGATTTCTTCCCTTAACTCCACAGTGGATTTTGCGAAAGTGTTTGTCCTGTGCCTTCCAATAAAAATATAACTTACTTGGAAGAGGAGCAGAGTAAATAGGTAAAAAGGTATCAGGAATAACTGCTAAACCTGTTTGTTGAACAGTAAATAGGAGAACTGGAGGAAAATACATTTTGAAAATTGTTTTCCATACTGTATATTTTCCTTTTGATTTTGAGTTTTGAAATAGAAGTTATACCTGTTTCATAAATAACAGAGTTCAATATCCCTTAACAAATATAAATGCATTTGGATTATAAACTTTTTAAGTTTATGAAGAGTAGATTGGAAAAGAGATTGCATTTTAGAACCTACCTTGATAAATAATTTTATTTGGGCCCACAACATAATAAAAAGAGATTGACTGTTCATTTTATCTTTCACTTATGACACAGAGATGCTTTGGCCTGGTAACTTTGCTCGTGAATGACTAGATACCAAGAAAACCTTATAGGACAGAAATCCCCCTAGATGATGACGATTTTCCATAAGGACAAGACACCTAAGAAGAAAGTAATCATGTAGAAACAAAGTTAATCCCTTGATGAAAGTAATTAACTGATCAACAGTTTATTGGACCACCTTACAGGACCAGAACTCAGCAATGGTGGGCCTTAACCAGAACTGCTAATGGTGTACACTGCTTATCTTACATTTCCATTTAAACCTGTGTCACGTTAGTAGCATACCTAATTCTCCAAATCCTGTATCCCAAGTATTTCCTGTCTTCTGCTATAAGGTCTTACTTTGAAGTTCTTAGAGACAATCTGGGGCTGAGGCAATAGCCTGTGTTAATTTGGGGAGTTAATTTGCACTGCCCCAACAAATAACTTGAAGAGACTTTTCTTTCTTGGTTATTTGTTTTCTCTACAGAAGCATTTTATTTTAGTGAGATCCTACTAGTTGATTACTGACCTTAAATCCTGATGTCTGATTCAGAAAGTACTTTCCTTTACCTATGTCTTACAAGATAATACCTTTGTCTTCTAAAAATTTCAAAGTTTCAGGTTTCACATTTAGGTCTTTAGTCCATTTACATTGACTTTTGTTCTTGGTGATATAAGGGGTCTAATTTCATTCATCTACAGGTGTAGATCCAGTTTCAATAGCACCATTGGTTTATGATGCTGTCTTCCAGTTTGTGTTCTTGGAGACTTTCTCAAATAACAACTAGCTAAAATTGCATGAACTTATGTTTGGATCTTCAGTTATCTTCAATTGATAATATATGTATCTGTTTTTGTGCCACTGTCATGCTATTTTTATGACTATAGCTCTGTAACATCATATGAGATCTGGTATCTTAATCCCCCAGCATTACTCTTTGTACTCAGGAATGCTTTGGCTAACTTTTATAATTTTATGTGAACATTAAGATTTATTTTTTAATTCTGTGAAAAATGGTCTAGGGATTTGCATTGGTATTGCCTAGAATCTGCGAATTTCTTTTGGTAGAGGTCAATTTCAAATATCAATTCTTCCCCAACTATGATAACTGGAGCTCTCTCCATCTCCTGGTGACTACATCTATATCATTATTCAAAGATTTAAATTTTTCATTTTAGATAACTTTACTATCTTTGATCATGCTTATTCCTAGATAATTGTATTTTTTTTGAGGCTTTAGTGAGTGGGAGACTTTTACTAAAGTCTTTCTTTGATTACCTGTTTTTGATATATTGAAAGCCTACTGGAAATTTTTGGAGATTAATCTTCTAACCTGTCACTTGACTGAAAGTGTTGATCATTTCTAGAAGTGTATGGTAGAATTTGGGGATCTGTTATGTATAAAATCATATCATCTGCAAATAGGAATAATTTGAAAGCTTCCTTTCCATTAAGTACTACTTTAACTTCCTTCTCTTGTCTTATTGCTCTAGCAAGTGTTTCAAGCACTATATTAAAAACAAGTGGAGATAGTGGACAGCCTTGTCTGGTTTGTATTTTAGTAGAATACTTCCAGTTTTGCTCCACTTAGAAAGAGATGACCGTGGGCTTATTGTATATAACTTTAATCATGTTGAGGTATGTTCCGTCCAGCCTAATTCCCTCTAGGGCTTTTAAAATAAATGCATGTTGAGTTTTGTCAAACGTCTTTTCTGCATCTATTAACATAATCATGTGACTTCTGTCTTTGCATTCATTTATATGCTCTATGACACATATTGACTTACATATATTGAACCACTTGTTGGAATAAAACTGAAGAGATCATAGTACATGATATTTTTGATGTGTGTCTGTATGTGCTTTATATTTTTGCTTCTGTTTTCATTAAAGATACGGGGCTATTGTTTTTCTCTTTTTTTGGTTGTATCTTTACCTGGATTTTGTATTTAAAACAGCTCTGGCTTCATAAAAGGAACTTGGGAGTTCTCCCTCTGTTTCTATGCATTTAAATAATTTAAGTAGTATTGAATATAGATCTTCTTTGTCCTTACATATTATGAGTCTGTTTACATTTTTGATGTCTTCTTGGTTTAGCTTTGGTGATTATTATGATTTTAGATATGCATCCAGTTCTTTAAAGTTTTCAAATTTAATAGCACATAGATTTTAAAAATTTTCCCTTATAATGTTCAGGATTTTTGTCTGTTGTGATGTTTCACTGCTCATCTCTGATTTTATTGATTTGGAGTTTCTCTTCCTTTCTCTTGGTTAACTGGGCCATGGGTATATGCATCCTCTTTCTCCTTTCAAACAGCTAGCTATTGGATTGATTGATTCTTTGTATTGTTTTCTTTGTTTCTATCTCATTAATTTTTGCTCTGATTTTTGTTATGTCTTCTTGTCTACTGGGTTGGAGTTCCATTTGTTGTTGCCTTTTAACATTTAAATTATTTATTTATTTGTGTTCTTTCTTATTTTTTAATGTATGTATTTAATGTATGTATTTAGCAAGTCCTATAAACTTGCTGCTTAGGACTGCTTTTAACATGTCCAAGACGTATTACTGGTTTCTTTGTCCTTTTCATTTAATTTCAGGAATACTTTCATTTCTTTCTTAATTTCTCCTTCAACTCATTCATCACTTAGGAGTATATTGTTTAATCTCCATGAGTTCATGAAGTTACTAGAGCTTCTTCCAGTCTCGATTTTAAGTGTTCTTGTATGATAGAGTGCATGAAATTTTTAAAAATTTATTTCTTGAGGTTTGTTTTATGCCCCAGTATGTGGTCTGTTTTAGAGAAAGTTCCATGGAGTCCTGAATAGAATGTATATTCTTTAGTTCTTGGGTGGAATATTCAGTAGATGCCTGTCAGGTTCATTTGATGTATGGTATTGTTTATTCAGATGTCTATTTATTCTCTATCTGGATGATGTATTTAATAGAGACAGTGGGATATTGAATTCCCTAATGTTAGTAAGTTGAGATTAAACTGTCCTGTACTATTGTTTTTATGAAGTTGGATGGATCAGATTTTGATGGATATATGTTCCTTATTATAATGTCTTTTTGATTAATTGTTCCTTTGATCAGAATGAAGTGACCTTCTTTGTCTCTTCTACTTTTGTTTTAGTATGGAGTCTATTTTGTCAGATAATAGATTGGCAACTCCTGCTTGTTTCTTGGTGCCATTTGCTTGGGATTTTTTTTTTCCATCATTTCATCTTAAAGTAGTGTGTGTCCTTGAAGTTTAGATGGATTTCTTACAAGCAATAAAAGAATAGATTTTGTTTCTTAATTCATTCAACTAACCTGTATATTTTGACTAGGGAGTTCAATGCAGTGATATTGAGAGCTATTTAGAAAGATATGAATTAATTCCCATCATTTTAAACTCTGTTTGTATCTCCAGTATAACTTCATGTAGTTTCCTTCTCTTACACATTATATTTCTTCAGGTATTCTTTGAAGGGCTGTTTTCCTGGACAAGAGTTATTTCAGCCTGTTCATGTCATGGAAGATGTTTCTTTCCCCTTCAAATATTATAGAAATTTTTGTGGGGTAAAGTATTCTAATTTGGCATCTATGGTCATTCAGATCTGGGAATACTTTGATCCAGGGCCTTCTGATTTTCATAGCTGCAAGGAAAAGTCACCTGAAATTCTAATGGGTTTACCTTTATATGTGATATTTTTTTCTTTTGCAGCTTCCAGATTCTTTCTTTGTCCTATATGCTTAGGGTTTTCCGTATGATTCACTCTAGGGAGTTTGTGTTCTGTTCCTGTCTACTTGGTGTTCTATATGCTTCTTGTATTGGTTGAGACTATCATTCCTTAATTTGGGGAATTTTTCTTTTACAATCATGTCTGTAAAAGATTGAGATTCTTCTTCCTCTATGCCTATGGTGCATAAGTTCTTTTCATGGCGTCCCACATTTCCTGCATAGTCTATTCTTGTGTTTGGTAAATTTTTCATAATCTTTGCTTGAGTGCTCCAGTTCTTCAACTTTTTTGTCCAGTCTTGACATTCTGTTTTCCATTTCATTCATTCTATTTACGGGGCTTTCTTCAATTTCAAATTGGTTTATTGAGTTTCACTTCTTCATTTCACCCTGAGTTTTCTTTAATATTTTTCTTTTGTGAATTCAGTCAGAAGTTTATTCTTTTAGTTCTTTTATTTGTTTGTGTGTTCTTCAAATTCATTGAATTCTTTCATCATGTTTATGATTATTCTTTTAAACTTTGTGTCCTGGATGTCTCTATGTGGTTCTCATTGTCGATCTCTTCTATAGGATTGGTGATGTTAGGTGGGTATATATTGGGGTTTTCATATTATTTTTAATTATGATCTTTGCATGTGGATTTCTTTTGTTGTTTGTGATTGTGTTATGAAACTCAAACCTTCCTTTATTTAGTTGAATTGTTTATGTACTTGATGTGATTTTCTTGTTTTTTTATTGAGTAGGAAAGCTGTTTGGTCAAGGTTTCAGGTTCTCTCTTTTGATTTTATATTGGAAGGACCAGATTACTTAGTCCATCTGCTACAGAGTTCACTTAGAGGCCTAGTTTAAGCAAGATCAGATGCTTTCAGGCTCTCTTTTACCATCTCTGTCCTTCTCTCCATCAGGCACAGCACAATTTGGGGAAATTACTAGGCAGAGGCTGAAATGAAATTTTCTGAGGCCATCTGCAAAGGCCTGTGGCCCTATCAAAGGGAATAGAAGCCTAATCCTTCAATAGTGCAAGTAGGTGCAAATGGTACCAATATAGGGGGATGGGCATGGTGGGACATGGAGAGCTCACATTTCCTCAGAGGTAAAGTATAGTCCAGAATCTGGGGTGTTAAGAGTAAGAATGTGTCTGTATCCATGGAAACAGGATGTGTGGTAGGGGACTTTGGAGTTTCTATGGTAGTAGGGAAATGGAATGCAGTGGGCATGATCAGATTTATCAAGGAAAAAGGTTGGTCTCCAGAATCTGAGACAAGTTGTGAGTCGGGCCTTCCAGGGTCTAAGGCCAGTCTCAGGAATGCAATCACAAGTTGTGGGTGGGGACAGCCTGTAAAGGTTCTAACATACTAGATAGAATAATTTAGATGGATGACTATGGAATTCATGATATAGTGGGTGGAACTGGACTAAGAAATTCCTCTCAGAATCTGGAATGATAAGAGCATGAGCAGGCCTGTGCTGAAGACTAGAAAGATTTTGTTTTTTAATCCATTTTAATCAGCCTGTGTCTTTTAACAGGGAATTTAGGCCATTGGTGTTTAAAGTCATTACTAAAAGGAGTATATTGGCTACTATCCTTTTAGTTTCTGCTTGCATTCTTCATCCAGTTTTCTCTTTCCATAATTTTACCTTCATTTATTTTCTTTCTGTTGTCTCTTAGGTATAGTTGTTCCTTTCTTCAGTCCTTTGTAATGCCTGGAATAGTCTCTTTAGCACTGGGTTTTTAGACATGAATTTTTCAGCATAGTCAGCTCCTTGAAGAATTTACTTTCCTCTTCCAATTTGAATTGATAGTCTTGGTGGGTAATAGGTTATGGGTTGACATCTATTATCATTTAGAATTTGGAATACTTTGATTCAGGCTTTTCTGGTTTTCATAGCAATGAATAGTCACCAGTACTTCTCAGTACTTTCATACTTCTCATACTTTCCTCATATGAGACTTGTTTTTGTCTTGATGTTCTCAGTATTCTCTCTTTGTTATGTTCACTAAGTGATTTTACCATGTTATGCTGTGAGGAGCTTCCTTTCTGTTCATGTCTCATTGGTGTTTTTGGTGCTTGTTCACATGTATGATTATGTCTTTCCTTAATTTAGAGATATTGTCTTCTACAATTCCAATGCATAGGCCTGTCCTCTGACAGGAAGACCATGGATAAATGGCCTCTTCCCCAGCTTGATTGCACCCATTTACCTTGGATCATCACAGCTAATCTTGATAACTTTTATTCTCAACAAGAAAGAAGGGGCAGGGAATATCAGCCACCCCTCCAATGAACCAGTCATCCATCTCTGCTTGCACTAGAGATATAAACTGAAGAAGGCAAGGGGAGGCTCTCTTTGCCATTTTCTGTTGCTGTTAGGAAGTCATGATTCATGCCTAAATAGCATGTAGTCTGAGGAAGGGAGCACCTGTGCCTCTATAAATAAATTCTCACTCATTCCTCTGTAAGTAAACCCAATAAACTTACCGATTTCCCAAACTTAATTTAAATACATTCCCGGTTTGTCATAGAGATGAAGGGAGGAAAGGGTTGGCCATATTTGTTCCTTCCAGAAGGAATTTTAGCTATAAATTCTGTTGAATATTAGGTCAGTGCTATTTACCTAGGATTCTTCTCCTGTACCTATGATGTATAAATTTGATCTTCTCATTTTAATCATAATGCACAAATTCCTTACTAATATTTTTATTCTTTCCTTTTTAAATGTGTCCTTTAAGTTCTTTCTTTTAGTTTTTAATATTTTGAAAAAATAGCAAATTCACTATCTAGTGAGAATTTTGCCTTTGAGGGAAACTAAGCAATGTCTAAACCTCATGAGGTTCCAGTGATAAACCCAAATTTGATTCTACCTAAGTTTGCCCTGGGGAACCAATGAGCTGTGTGTGTGTGTGTGTGTGTGTGTGTGTGTGTGTGTGTGTGTTTGGCTTACAGGTAACTTGAAAGTAGAATGTAGTCACGCACAAAAATCTTCACTCAGCAAGGAAAATAGCTTCCCCATAGCCTCATAAATGTACCTCCCTCTTCTTAGCCTTTCTGAGGCTATATACTCTAGGTACTGCACCAGACCACCAAGCCACATGCAATTATGGCATTATTTCATATAAATATATATGGTGGGTACCTGAATATTAACTGAGAGTCCCATGAGCCTCTGTAATCCTCCGACTTCTATCAGAGATCAACAGTCATCAAGTTCTGCTGTGACGATCTTTGGTTAGCAGTAACAATTGGTCTTATGAAGATGGAAGTGTTTTTTTTCAATTTTCAGGATAGTTTGTACCATTTTATTAAAAGAAAGTTAGATACAAATTAAATGCATAGGATAATGTATTAAGTTAATGTTATCTGTGCTCATATTACTAAATAGGCTTTGTAAGTTCCCTGATAAATCTTATAGAAAACACAAACTTTTCTTTCTTTCTTGGATTTTTTTTGTTTTTGTTTGTTTGGATTTGTTGGCATTACACAGCCAAGAAAGTTACAACTAGGCTACCACGCTTTTGGTTTTGAGTGAGTAGCAGATTAAAAGAAGCACTAACAAAACATCCTTAAATCTTTGTCTAGTAGAAATCAACCAAGGATGTCTTGTTAAACTATTATACTAAAGTTGAGTGATTTTTTAGCAGAGTCCTATCTTGTCCATTTAGCAATCTATTATCTGAGATAAATATTTCAGATTATATATATATATATATATATATATATATATATATTAGCTTCTCTATTACACTGACAAAACAATATAATCAATAGCAACTTGTAGAGAAAAGGGATTATTTGGCTTACAAGCATAGTCCATTCTCAAGGGATGCCAATACTGAAACTCAGGACAGGAACACAGAGCACAGAACATGCAGGAATGTTGCTTAATGACTTGCTTATTTTCTCCATGCTCAACCTGCCTTCTTATACAATACATATTACCTGCCCAGGGATGGCATAATTCACAGTGGGCTGGGCCCTCCCACATCACTCAACAGTTGAGAAAATTAATTACCCACAAATATAACCACAGGCCAATGGAGGGAATTCCTCAATGGAGATTCCTTCTACTTAAGTGTGTCAAATTAATAACTAAAGCTATCCTGAACAAATGACTTCAGAAGAATTACCCCTCACACACATATATATGTCAGTAGCTACTGTTAAAATAGATTATCCCTTAGCTTTCCTTAAAGACACAGTTCCTTCAATTTTAGGCAGTTTTGTTGTTCTCCTTTCTCCCTGGCATTGAGTGAAGGGGCCAGCCCAATTCAAATTAACATGTTTTAGAATTCACCTTAAGACAAGCCACTTTGGGTCTGAGATGGAGGGGCCCAATCCCATTTCCAGAACAAGCTTTTCTGTGAGTTTGAACAGCATATGACAATTTACCAATAGAATGTACACATGAAACACATTGACTCCTTTACTATATGCAAGACAACATGCCGGTTGTTGAGTCCAGTGATTCTAGCCTGAACCCAAAGTATCTGTCCTCTTTATAATCTATATATATTTGTCCAAATTAGTCATACAAATTGGGAGCCAGGATTGAAAAGATACAGAAACACATTTAAAAGGGGCAGGGAGTAGATAGAGAACAGCTGATTCTGAAGAATAACACTTTGATAACTCAAGATTGTACAAGGTTATGTGGAAAGTAAAGCCAGGACCTATGATCAGGGAGGATCAAATCAATAGAAGTATCTGCCCTTGACTATGCCTAACTAAATTTTTCACTGCCAAGACATGAGGTGTGAAAATGCTAGGAAACCTCATTCACAAGCAGTTAAAGTGTGCCTGAAAGTTAAAAACTTAACACTGTCCTTCTTATATAGAGATCAAGTTATAGGATATTAATATTTTATACAATACTTTTCTCTATATACATTTACCCTGCAGTCTAACTTTTGTTCAGACTTCAGTATAGAAAATCATTGACACTTTTCTTCTTTAATGTCTTGCTTAAACTGATACAGGCCAGGAGTGCTTTTTTATCCTCTTCTAAGACAAAAATATATCAGATTATTTTCTAAAAATTCTTTGTTTTTCTGTCTAGAGTGTTTTCTAGAATTTTTCCCTCATACATCTCTTCTTCCATTGTGAATAATCATAAGAAAAAGAGAGACTTAAGAAACTAGTCGCCCTTACTTGTAGACACCTGAGTTTCCTTATTGCGTCCTTATTCATTAGTGATTATAAAGAGATTCTCAGATTATTTTCTCTTCTAATATGACTGTTGATGATGAGTGTCCAATGGCCTTGATTACTTCTTTCTCCATTTTACCTGGTTAATATTAGCTCACGTGTATAGGGACTACCATCAAAAACAAAGTAAGTAAAGTGTGTGGGCACATGTCTTTAATCACAGAGGCAGACACAGATGACTCTTTATGAGACCAAGTTCAGCCTGGTCTGCATAGTGAGTTCCAGATTATCTGGGGCTATAAGGAGAGGCTATTGAAACAAACAAACAATCAAAACTGTCTGGAGTAAATTTATGTAATAGGAAACTCACCCAAATTTGCAACATTCCCTTATTGCCTCTAGCCTTTATAATTATTGGTCCATATTACATTTACTTATCTACATTAAGTAAATACTATAAGCACACACACACACACACACATTGAGGAAATTTTCAGAGGACTGTTTAGATTAAGAGATCTTCTTTGTAATTTACCATGTGCAAGATGGATTTTAAGTCTTGTGGATAAAAATAATACTAAACACAGAAACAACACCAAATAACATTTAAAATAACTTAGAAAGTAATTGTATCAACCTATTCTTTTTCTTTAACCTATGTATATTATTATACCTAAAAAAGTGAAAGAGAAAGCAAGAGTAGTCCATCAGGCAAAAACTAAAGCAAATAAATATGGAGCAAAGAATTCTTTTGAAGAAAAGGGCATTCTATTTCAGTTACAGAAAGAAAAAGGCCAGGAGACATTAGACAGGCATTAATAATGAATTTATTAATTATGTACTTATTAATTAATAATGCAGATATGTCATGCAAAACAGTGTAAAAAAGAAGCCTATCATAGAGCTCTGGTACTGATATGGGAAATTCATCAAAATTGTCATCTGGCAATAGAGCTCATGTTGGAACGTCCTCCAGTGTTGTCATTTCCATTATATCATTAGGCATCCAGAAAAGTGAAAATAAAAATGTTTCTTTTTTAATCAGAAGATGTTTGAATGTGTGTCAAGTTTGGAATTCCCTGTGGTACAGTCAATTCTTGGGATGAAATGATTCCCGGTATCCCAAGACTTGGTGGTACTTGCAAGTTTTATGGGTTCCGCTATTTGGATTTATGCTTTGTAATTGCTGCAGTAACCTGCAGGAAGTTACATGGTTGCTTCCATCTTAATAATGTCATAAGCCATGTTAACAAAGTCACATAGCTATGTATTTGTAATAAGTTCAATTCCATGATAAAATGAGATCAAACCCTCCTCCACAGCATGAGTACCTGTAGGATCCATGGATCTCAATATCACAGATTATATGTGAACAGTCTACTTTCTTTCTAAAAGCTAGCACATGAATTAGGTTAACATGGAAACAACAGGAGAAATTACCATGTGGTGTGTAGGCCCTAAATAGCACAGGAAAGAAATAGGAAGGAAATCCAATATCTCACACCAGGAAGGGAAATCCATGTGTAACTGTTGAAGTCTCTGGAATATCAGTGTGGTGTTGTTCCCAAACAGCTTCTAGAGATGGAGATAGAAAAGAAATTTATCTAATATTTTGCTTTTTCATTGAAACTTTAGTGGATTGTCTTTCAGAGTTGCAGAAAGGAAAGGAGGACAGGGAATTTGTCACTTCAAAAGAAACCTAAAATCCATGTGCTTATCATATGTCCCCAAAGAATGTGGCCTAGCAAATTGTCTCAGGAATTGTGCTCTCCCAGTCACTTTTCTAAGAAATGAGTCTCCTTCCTTTTGTGGCCATACTGATGTAGGCAATGTACCTTCTCAACCGTCCAAAGTTGGGTCCTTGATCTGCAGAGTAGAGATTTTCCTCATTCCAAGCATTCATTTTTCACCGTGAGTATGTACAACTACAACTACGACATTTGTGATTTAGACCTAAGGTTAACGTTCACAAGTCCTTAGTAGAAGTACTAAATTCCATCAACATTACCAAGCAGTTTAATTTGATTAAAGATTGTTTGAGACTACAGAGATGACTCAGCAATTAAGGGACTGGCTGCTCTTGCAGAGATCCCAGGTTTGACTCCCCTCTACTCACATGGTGGCCACACCCAGTACCAGGGGAATGTGATGCCCTATTTGGACCTCTGCAGTCATTCCATGCCATGGGTACATTTACATATATGCAGGGAATACACTCATATACATAAAATAAAATAAAAATAATAAAATGTTTGCAAAGTTTCCATAGTTTTCATCACCTTGTTAATCATCCCATTTATTTTATTTAAACAGGAGAAATGAAAAAATGGAAATGAAGACACAGGATCTCTATTGTAAATTTAAGAGTATGACTACTAAGATAAAAGTATAAAATTCTATATCATGTGGGGTAAAATTCATGAGGTTTCTCCAGAGCCAGCAATCAATAATTAAATCCAAAAGTCATAAATTTCAGCCTCTGGAACTGGTGCAAGTAGGATAGTTCAGTAATAATTAGGGAAACGCAAATTAAAATCACTTTAAAGATTTTATCTTATGCCAATGAGAATGACTAAAATCAACAGAACAAATGAAACAAAATGCTGGAGGGGATGTGGAGAAAGGGAATGCTCATTCACTGCTTGTGGGATTGTGAAATGGTATAACCACTATGAAAGCAGTATGGAGCACTCTTAAAAACTAAAACTATATCTATTGTATGATCTCTTTTTAGATACTCCTTGGTATATAACCTAAGGACTCACGCTACTGCAGATATACTTTATAATTGTGCATCTGTGTTAGATGGTCCTCTTTTCACTATAGCTAAGAAATGGAAACAACCTAAATGTCCCTCAAATGATAAATGAATAATTAAATGTGGCACATTTACAAAATGGAGTTCTACTCAGTGGTAAACAAAGATAGAAATTATGAAATTTGAAGATAAATGTACAGAACAAGAAATTGTTATACTAGGTAAAGTTTTAAACACAGACTCAGGAATAAACCCAACATATGTTCTATTTCACTTGTGCATCATAGAACTAATTCCTTATAGATTAGTATATATTATGACGTAACCTAGAAAAATTGAAAGAAATCACGCATGTAAATGCACAGAAGGAACTCAAGAGAGGGATAGTACTAGACAGATGTTATCAAATGTAAAATGGGAAAAGTTGGGGTATTTAACTGACAAAGATAAGACAGAGTTATACAAGGAATCATGAGTGGAAAGGGAAGGATGGAGCTCCAGAGAAGGTGGTAACAGGAAACAGATATTTTCAAGGACTAAATGGAGAAAAGGAAGGTATTTTAACTGGGGAGGAAAGGCAGACAGTTGTATAGGGAGAGAGGGAAAGGTAATGCTTATGTAGTATGAAAGCACATAAGGAAATGCATTTGTATAATGGTTCACATATATAACTGAAGGCTGTAGAACAAGAGACACAGTACCCAACAGAAGAAGAATCCCTTCTAGTCATTAGTCAGGGTAGTCCAAGAGATTCCCAAAATTATACTGGTTGTGACTACAGCCCTTGATTTCTTCCCAGAAGCCCAAAGTAACACCCTATTGAAGAAGATAGGGCATACTTTGTACTATACATAGGACTTGAAGGAATAGAGCTGGAACTGGCAAGGAACCCTCCTCTCTGAAGACTAGCTCTCATATTTTCAGAGAATACTATGCAAACCACTAAGGGTGAAAATCAATCAGTGGTTCAACACCAGCTTTAAAGCCTAATAACCAGAACAATGGTGAACACAGCAAATTATCTCTATTGGTACAGTAGGAAATATCCCCATTGTCTTGGCAATGATTAACAGCTAAATAATTGGACTTAAAAATGACTCAATGGGTGGGAACTCATGTGAGATAATAACA
Organism: Eospalax fontanierii; assembly: GCA_035773235.1. Taxonomy (NCBI): domain Eukaryota; kingdom Metazoa; phylum Chordata; class Mammalia; order Rodentia; family Spalacidae; genus Eospalax; species Eospalax fontanierii. Next base: position 842,552 of record JAJHUQ010000048.1, on the reverse strand, counting down.
TAGCTAACATGTAAACATACCTAAACACACATAGCAGGAGAAATCATAAATCCTACAGAAAATGCTACATATGTCATATCCCTAGACAAATGTAATTTCTTACTGTATGCTAAATAATTTTCCCTATATTTACAGAAAATTATACCTTCTACCACTCATCAAGAAGATTGTTTTGCAATAGATGGAGACTGTAGGAGACTTCTACAACATGTGAAACCCAGACAATAACAAGGACGTGTGCAGTCCTAAGTCACACCTCTACAATGGAATGCCTACACCTATGGATGAGAGAACATAATGGAAGAGGGGGTAGAGACAATACTAATGCATCTCTCAAGCCTCATCCGTGAAGCTCCTCATACTACACAAGGTGATAAATACAAGGTGACAACTAGATAAAATTGTAGAGAATAAGAGATGCTAGAATATGTATCTCTGGATAAGAGTCGTACATTAAAACTGCCACTTGGGGTTCAGAGTTTAATTGCAGAGAGGGGGAAAGAAAAACTGTAAGAGCCTGGGGTAGTAGAAGACTATAAGGAAACAGTTTTTTTAGACTTCTAGGAAACTTGCTTATATTAACTACAACTGTGATGACAACATGCACAGAATCCACACAGATTCACCCCTGACAAAATTGCAATGTAGAAATTGGAAAACGGTCAGCATACCCTACGGTTAATGTAAGATCTATTTGGAGGTGATTCCTAGTGGGTGAGGTAAAGTTGATTTTCTTTACACAAGTGATACTACGTTGTCTAACCAAGTTCTCACTGAGGTAAGGCGGATACACAAACTTAATAGGCCTTAACCTATTAAAGAATACATGAAATTAATTGGGTTTCTATGGAGTGGTGCAGATAGGGAAAAGAATTTAAATATAACAGAAATGTTTTCTATGAATGCACAAAATTTTGATAAGTTGTATGTATTGATTAAAAACTATGTGATGAAAAGCCAAAAAGATGAAAAATGGGATAGTAAGAAAAGATTTCTCCAACTAAGTTCCATTTGAGAAGAATCTTAGAGTGAGTGAACAACAAAGACAAAGAAAGATTATGCAGGCAGGATAACAAACAGCAAGCTGTAGGGCACCCTTAGTTTAGAGCACATGCCTACATTATGGAAGATGCAGAATCTAAAAGATACTCTGTCTATATGAGAGTAGAAGTTGTTAGTCTAAACAGTTTTGGTGCATGTTTTCATCATTTTTTGTGGGTAGAAATTGGGCATTCTAACCAGAACTGGATTCATTCACTGAAAGATGTTAAGTAGGAAAAAGAGCAATGGCTGAAATTAAAGGAACCAGCCTATCCTCATTGTAGGGGTGACAAACTCCCCATTATTTTGGATAATACTGATTGTACATTATATACAGCTGTGAAAATATTCTAATGAAATGCATCATTTTGTGTAATATATGCAAAAATATTTACTTAAGTAAAAAAGAAAAACAAAATTGAAGATCATGATCCAAATTTTCAAGAATCTTTCAGTTCATTCAAGATACCAAACATAAGAATCTAAGAGGTAGAGAAAAGGAGGAGCTGAGGTAAAGTCTGAAGGCAAAAAAAAGAGATATTTAGTGAAATTGAACACAGAATTTCTTCACCCAGAGAAAGAAATGAGAAAGCAAACTAATGTGCATTTAAGATTTCAAAACACAAATGGCCAGATAACTTTTTAATGATATTTCATGATAAGATATCAAAACTACAAAGTAAACCAGTAATACTGTATTAGTTACATTCCTGTGAAGAGTTTATTTGACCTACAGTTCCAGATTCCAGGTGGATTAGTGTTTATCATGGTTGTCCATATATATATTAGAGTCAACTAAGATTTTGATTTCCTCAAACTTGTCAGTCCAGTGAAGGACTTTCCTGAATAGAAGGCCAAATTTAGTGAACCCCAGTGGTTTTGCTCAGACCTGTGGGCTTTTGGGATGACCCTTGATTCATTCTAGAAGAGATGCAGTGGAAGCAGCCTTTGAACAGAATAAAGAAGGAAAGACCTTAAGAATCATTGTAGCCCCAAAGCATTAACAACTCAGGGGTTTTTTTTCACTTAAATACCACCCCGACAAATGAACTAATGGAAAGTGTGAGGATAACTAGGAAAGCTTCTGGAATGGGAAGGAGTAGATAGGAAGAATAATATTTCCAGCAAATATTGTGAGAAATCAGTAAGGACCTGGGGTTTCTCAGAAAACAGGTTATTGTCCAAATTCATGCTCATTCTGGAATTGCAATTGGGATCTGAGGAGGGAATGAAATGAGAAAGGAAAGGGTGGGATGCCTGTCAAACCCAGGACCTTGGATCTTAGGTACTAAATTCCCATAGTCATTGACTGGAGCCAGGAGCAGTAGGGACAAAGAGATCCTCATATCTTGGAGGGTGGGGATAGAGAAGCCAAGTACAACATGCATAGAGGTGGAAGACAGACAGCAAGGCTTTAATTTGAAAGAAAGATGTGTGTTGGTCATTTTCTTAAGGCTTTAATTTGAAAGAAAGATGTGTGTTGGTCATTTTCTTAAGCTACCTGGAAGCAGAAACAGAGCAGCCCTTGTCACCGCTATAGCTACAGGTCCTACATGTCTTCCTTTGGGCGTCCTGACCTGAATGGGACTGAGAAAAGAAGGATGATGGGGAAGAGGGCTGAATTTTGTCAAGATTCTTGCAGATATTCAAATAATCTTGAATAAGTAATACAACATTAAATAACTGGTACTAAAAGAGACAACCCTGGATCATCATTCACAGATCATTTGGGGAAGGTTGGGAACACTGATCTTCCTGTTATAGGCAGTGGCAGGAAGACTGCTCACCTGGACAAAGATTTGGGGCAGCTGTATTTGCATTCAGGATACACTGCTAGTACACACAGGAGTCCATATAGTGTCAAAGCTTCAGAGCAACCTTCATTAAGTCATGACCCAGGCTCGAACCTAAGGAACAAGTGCCTAGGAAACAAAGATGCAGTGGAATCAGCCTTTGAAAAACTACATAATAAAGAAGGAAGAACCTTGAGAATTCCCAAAGCATTAGCAATTATTCAGGCTTGTTTTTTCACTTTAATACTCCCCCTGCCACCCAACACCAAATGTACTTATGGGAAATGTGAGGATAACTGGGAAAGCTTCTGGAATGGGAGGGAGTCAACAAGAAGGATAATATTTCTAGCAGGATGATAAAGTGAGAAAGTCTGTGACAAAGAATAGATTAAATAATCAGTCCCCAAGATCAGAAGATGATAGGGGTACAGGAAGTCAGGAATAGCACTGTTCTGTGCCCCGCCTTGCAGTAAAAAGATTTATTTACAGTCGTTTTCTTCTCAAATGATTTCAAAGATCACTAACATCTTACATGACTTATGTAACAATGAGATGGGAGAAGATATGCAATAGGCATTATGATGGATACTTCACAGAAGCTTTAACAGTTGCACATCTATTTTAGAAAGGCTCAAATTACTTGAAATAATTCTTACACACTGTCATAAAATTGTGAGTTCAAATGCTGCTGTGACAATATAAACAACTTCCTGAAATCATTGACCTCTTCTAATCTTGCCTTTAATTTAGTTCATGACTATAGAAAAGCCTAACTATACTTCAGGGTCTTCCTTGTGACTAGGATGACATAGGATCCTGAGCAATGCATCATTCATTACTTTGGGACATGTCTTTTTACTAGGACAGTCTCTATCATCGTGTACAGTGTCCCACTTCTCACAAAAGTCAGTTAAATTACCGAGTGCCCTTGAATTCTTACTTTTGATATCACAACCCTTTGAGGTCTCATCACAAAGGGTAACGATTTCTTCTTGAAATATGTTGCGAGAGTTTTTGAGGAGAAATTTTCCAAAAGAAATCTATAACACAAAAGGCAAACAGGATTGGATTTTCTTTGTCAGTTTACATTATTATAAATCATATGCCAATGCCAGCTGTAGTACACACTTTTAATCCCAGCACTCAGGAGGCAAAGGCAGGCATCTCTGTGAGATGCTAGCCAGCTTGGCCCATGGGTTCTAGGAAATTTGGGGCTCTGTCTAAAACAAAAAAAGCAAAACAAGAAATCATATCTAATATATGTCCTAGAAAATGTGAAATTCAGAGTTCTGAATTTGGTTATTATAAAACATATGAATCAGTTTTGTCTTAGGGACAACTATGGTATCTACAAAAATATTTAGAGCATATATCTGGACATACAATCAATAAAATGTCATACAGCACTTAGAAAATTTTCAGTGTTCATCCTATGATGGTTAATTGTCATTGCCCACTTGACTAAGCTTGGATTCACTAGCACATCTGCCTCTAGCAGTACCCCTGAGAGTATTTAACTTAACAGAAGAGAACTCAACCTGAGTGTCTTATAAATGAATGTCAGCAATTGAGACGAAAGGAAAACCTGAGAAACCCTCTGAACCCCAACATTGATTCCTAACTGCCTTTTGAATGAAAATACATTGCTGTTATTTGTGATCACTTTTTGGACCAAAGATTTTAGCTTCTTGGAGTCTTATTCAAAAAAGTGAAAAGAGGTGAACTGGGGTACTGGCCTTTTCATTTAATTCCAGGAATACTTTGACCTATTCATCATTCAGGACTATGTTCTGTAGTCTCCAGGAGTCCTTGAAGTTACTAGGGCTTCTTCCAGTCTTGATTTTAAGCTTCATTATAATTGTGCTCCGACAGAATGTATGGAATTATTTCAATATTTTTGTATTTCTTGAGGAGTTTTTCATGCCCCCGTATGTGGTTTATTTTGGAGAAAGTTCCACAGTTGAACAGGATGTGTATTCTTTGGTGCTTGGATGGAATATTCAGTAGATGCCTGTCAGGTTCATTTGATGTATGGTATTGTTTAATTTAGATGTCTCTCTGTTTATTCTTCATCTGATGGACCTATTTAATGGAGACAGTGGAATACTGTAGTCCCATACTATTAGTGAGTTGAGATTAAACTGTGTCTTAAAGTCCTGTACTATTGTTTTTATGAAGTTGGGTGTACCAGAGTTTCGTATATATACGTTCATGATTGTAGTAATCTTCGTGGTTTTGTTTTGATCATAATGAAGTGTTCCTTGTTATCTCCTGATTAGTTTTAGTTTGAAGTTCACTTTGTCAAATATTAGATTGGCAACTCCTGCTTGTTTCTTTGTTCCATTTGCCTGGAATATTTTTTTTTTCTATCCCTTCAACTTAAAGTGGTGTCTATTCTTGAAGGTGTGTTTGGTTCTTTGCAGAAAACAAAAGGATGGATTTTTGTTTCTTCATCCATTCAACTAGGCTGTGTATTTTGACTGAGGAGGTAAGTCCATTAACATTTAATATTATCATTGAAAGATGTGTATTGATTCCCATCAATTTAAATTCTTTTTGCATCCTTAGTCTAACTTTGTTGGACCCCACTTATACCTTCATTTAGTTTCTTTCTGTTGCCCCTTGGTATCCTTTCTTTAGTTCTTTGTACTGCTTCGAATATTCTCTGAACAGCTATTTTTCTGAACATGAATTCTTTCAGCCTATTCATGTTGTGGAAGATTTTTCTTTCTTTTTCCATTTTAACAGACATTTTTTGCTGGGTAAAGTATTCTACACTGGCATCTGTGTTTATTTAGTATGGGGAATACTTTGATCCACATGCTTCTGGCTCTCATAGTTTGCATTGAAAAACCATTTGTAATTGTAATGGGTTTTCCTTTATACATGACTAGATGTTTTTCTTTTCCAGCTTTCAAAATTCTCCCTTTGTTCTGTATACTTTGAGTTTTTACTGTGATATGCTGTGGGGAGTTTTTGTTCTGATCCTCTCTATTTGGTGTTCTATGTGCTTGATGTATTTGCATGGGACAATTTTCCTTAGTTTTGGGAATTTTATCTCCAATCTGCTTGAAAATCTTGTCAGTTATCCTTAGAGTTTTCTTCTTCCACTATGCCTATTATTTATAAGTTTGGCCTTTTCATTTTCCCACATTTCCTGAATATTACATTTCTGTTTATTTGTAAAATTTTTATAATCTTTGCTTGAGTGAGCCAGTTCTTCACCTTTATCATCCAGTCTTAGTTTTCTGTTTCCCATTTCATTCCAAAGCACCAAATTTCCACCAAAGCACCAAAGAATACATCTCCTATTTCTATTCAGCAGCCCAGGGACATTTCTATAAAATTAATCACATAATGGGACACAAAACATTGACAAATACAAAAGAATTGAAGTAATTCCATACATTCTTGTGTAGGATGATTCAGGCCAGGCAGGCTCCCGGCCAGTTTGTCTAAAGTGGCTAGAACTGGTATCAAGTATGCATGAACAGTGAACCCTTCCTGGGACCTAACCTGGGGCAGCTCTCAGGCCCTAGCAGCCATCCAGGACCAGTGGGAGTAACATACGTCACACCATTAGAAGCGCCCAGGACCTAACAGAATGAAGCACATCAGATGACCAGATAAAGACCTCCCCTAAGCCTGGCAAAAGCATAAAGAGTCTATTCCCTTCTTTAAAAAAAAGGAGATTGTGGTTCCACGTTTTCCCAGGGTCTGTGTCGTTGACGCTGCACCTTCTGGTCTCCTCCCCTCAGGGACCCGCTAATGCCCCCAACATATGGCGCCCAACATGGGATTATCCGCACCTGGCCACTGGCGATTTTTGTGCTTCTTGCCTTCATTTTTTGGTTTTTCATTTTTGCCTGTTGCTGCTGCTGTTGCTTGCATTGTGCCTAATTCTGCTGGCAGGTCGGACTCTCTTTTTCACTCTCAGTGCTGTTCTGCACTCCCTTTTCGGTGACTTCAGTTTGGACGTCCCTTGTTAGGTGAGTTTCAGCCCGCTTCGGTGGTGCACCCACTTTCTCTTTCATATTTGTCTACGTGTTTCTTTGTTGTTCTGTTTGGAATAGGGAGGTACGTCTTTTTGGCTCAGGCTCACCCAGCATTTCACGTAAGGGCTGACCCCCCAGAAATGAAGCCACTGTTTGATGCCCAACAGTCGAATCTCCGTCAGAGACTCCGTGTGGGCACACGGATGTTGCCTAATGAACCACGGAAGTCCCCCACTAATCACAAGACACTCAGTCGGACACACTTCCTCCTTTTGTCTGCTCTGCTCCCTCTGCATATCTCAGTGGTCCCAATTGGCCCCTATTTTAGGGCTTTTTATTTGCCTATCTATTATCCTTCCCTTGGGTCTCTGCCTTTTTGACCTTCTCATTCTCACACTTTGCCTTTACTCTGCAGTAGGGACCTTAAGGTTAAATCTGGTGAGTTGGAAAGGTTTTGGAATTAGGTAGTGAACTTTTCCTGCCTGGAATCACACCTCCCAGGGATGCTCGATTAATAAAAACAAAATGAGGATATGAAGGGCATGGTGCAGTGAGGGCCCTGGCAAGGTTATCTGCTATGAGGATTAAGGGAGTGGTCCCTGCACTGGAGGCAGCCTTTTTAACTCCACTTCTTCGTAATCTTCTACCATGGGTAATCTCCCTAGTCACTGTAGGCTCATACTGGGGCCCTTAAGGCTTTACTCTGCAGTAGAGATCTTAAAGTTAAATCTCATGAGTTGGAAAGGTTTTGGAATGAGGCAGTGGCTTTGGCCCCCTGGATCTCCCCAGAGAACATGTGGGAGCCTGATCTCTGGATGCGGGTATTGTTCTTGGCTAGAAAATGAGAAGTGGCCTCAGGTGTGTCCCCAGTTATCCTTTGCCCCCATTCTTCTGGCTGTAATTGCCAGTCTCAAATCGTCCTCCCCTGAGGAAGTCATACCTGCCCATAATAAGCACTGCCAAGAGTAATGTAATACTGCCCTCTCTATCACTTCAGCTCCCCATCTCCTGGACCACACACAGTCAGATACTGGGGAGCCTTCTTACAAGATGGACCCCCTTACTCACATTGAGCCCACTCCCACCCCACCCGAGAATCCTACATCCCCACGTATTTACCCCTGGAATGAACTCCCACGTGGTTCAGCTCCTATTGATACCATCAGTCCTGCCATGCGCCTCCTCAGGGATTGCTCCCAACAACTCCTTTATCCTCTCCGGGCTTTACCCATTAATGTAGGCCCTACTGCGAAGGCTCATGCCTGGATTCCCACTCCACTTGCAGAACTCTCACTCATCCACAAGGCAGCCAATGAGTCTTGTCCCTATTCTCCCTATTTCGAGAAGATATTGAGGCAGTGGTCTATGCAGCTCCAGACCCACTACGACTGGTATAACCTTCTGAATGCCATTTGAAGCCATCTGCCTTCCTTAACTGGTGTTCTCCCTATGATGATCAGGCCAAAACCCAAGCAAGACTTAACTTGCAATGTGGGATTAATATCACTCTTGATATGCTCACAGGCAGCGGACAACTTATTGACTCTGTCTCCCAGGCCACTTTGGGGCAACATGCTTATTTTCAGAATGTTTCTGGTCTGGCCTTTAAAGCTCTTAAAGACTGAACTCCGCCAGACTTCATGGCTCACTTTCGAAATCTCATACAGCAGTCTGGGGAATCCTTCAGACTTCTGGCACGGGTCACAGAAGCAGTGGAGAGGCAGTTCCTGGCCCTACAAAAGAGCTCCTCATTAAGCAAGCAACTTCGGAGGGCCTCAATGCCCCTACACATAATGTTGTGGCTGTGGTCCAGAACGATGATATTCATAAATGGGTTCTCACTACACGAGATCTTGACCCAAACTCTGGACCTATTGCCGCGCTTACTGCATCCCTTAATGTCCTTCTCGCAGACAGGCAGTTGCATGCTTCTCAACAGCCTCCCATAGACAGAACTTGTTGGTCTTGTGGGAAGCCTAGACATCTACAGCATGACTGTCCCAGAGCCAAGCCAAAGACCAGATGTTCAAAACACAACGTTGGGCCAAAGACTGCTATTCCCCATCAGAAAGTGCTCCTTTAAATGGAAGGCTGGGCACTCCCCAGCTCCAAAAGTAAGAGGCGTCCCCAAACCATCACAGATTTTTTGGACCCTGCCTATATTTCCTCAATCCCCTATAATGACCATATTCTTGGATATTCAAGTTTGTTGATCCTGGGGCAGATTAAATGAAACGGAGGCACTCCGTTTTCCTCACTGGAAATTTAAGCCCAGCCCCCCTATTATCGGAGTGGGGAGCTATCATGACTCACGTATTACCCTCAGTCCAGTTCAATGGAAAGACCTAGATGGCAATAAAGTCCATTAATCCTATCATGGCCAATGTACCCCACAATCTCTGGGACAGAGATATTTTGAAGGAAATGGGAGCTGTTATTACTACTGATGATAGGGCCTTTTATGATGAAGTTTTGGTGCACAATAATATCAGACTGTCCAGTCATAAGGAAAAGGACACCATTCACCCCAAATTCTAAAAGCCACTGTCCACCTTCCTAGGGTTGTCGTTAAGGCATTAATTGGCTATCTAATCATGATGTCTGGGTGGAACAATGCCCTATTCTAGAGCCCAAGTTAACCATGTTGAAACAATTAGTGAATGAGCAACTTTCCTTGGGCCATTTAGAGCCCTCTACTAGTAGACATAGTACCCCTATCTTTGTTATCCAGAAGAAATCCAGAAAGTACTGGCTCCTCCAGGATTTGAGAGCTGTTAATGAAAAAATGGGAAAAAATGGGGTCTGTTCAACCAGGTTTACCACACCCTACTGCTGTACCCTTACACTTTCATATAATTCAATCCATATCCTTCAACAACAACTGGACCTCCTTGCCAAGAAAACCCACATACTTAGATGATGCTCCTGGCATGCAACCCCAATTTAAATTCTTCTGCCTCACTCCATACCAAGTAAATGATGCATCCCAATAAAGGGCTACACTTGCTCAATATACTACAGGCCACTGGTCAGACCAATTTCTAAATTATTCCGTCCTTCTCAATCAACAAGTATCCCATCTAAATATGACTACGGTTGACCTAATCAAATTTGATAACTCCTTTCTTTCCAAAACCTGGAATAATATAAAAAGCCTATTTGACCTGTCCTGGATTATGATATATGTGATGCTGGGCAGCATATTCTTTGCCATACTAATTCTATTCAAGAGCTTATTATAGCATTGGTCCCAACAATGCACTATCAACAAGGCGACACTTCAATTGCTGATGGCTCTCCAACAGCCTGAGCATGGCCACCCCAAGGAAATGATATGTGAATGGCTTATGGAAATACAACATACTACCATCTAACATCCTACCACCCAGACGAATGTACTGGGGTAAGACCCTTGTAAGGCCTTGTAAGGCTTCCTCTAGCCTGGGCAACCTAAGATAGGATACAAATGCCAAGATACTAATACCAATATTTGTATGCTTGAGAAACCAACCTAAGACAGGCACAGTCCCAAATGTTGGGCTTCCCCGAGGTGGAGCAACCCACTAACACTTGTCCAAAAAATATAAAAAAAAGGGTGGATATGTAGAATGATTCAGGGCAGGCCAGGCAGACTCCCAGCCTGCTGACATAAACTGACTAGGACCAGTATTAAGTATACATGTGCAGTGAACATTTCCTGGGACCTAACCTGGGGCAGCTCTCAGACCTTAGCAGCCATCCAGGACCAATGGGAGTGATGAACTTCAGATCATCAGAGGCGTTCAAGACCTACCAGAATGAAGCATGTTAGATGATCAGATAAAGACCTCCCCTAGGCCTGGCAAAAGTATGAGTCTATTCCCTTCTTAAAATAAAGGAGATTGTTGGTTCCACTTTCTCCCAGGGTCTGTGTCATTGACTCTGTCCCTCCTTACCCCCTCCCCTGATGGATCTGCCAATGCCCATCAACATTCTTACAAGACCACAATGTACTAAATCTTAAAATCAACCTGAAACTATCTACTAGGTACATAAACTTATGGGGGAACACACACACACACACACACACACACACACACACACACACGAATGATGAATGGGTCAAAGAAGAACTTAAGAGAGAAATAAAAGTATTTGGTGAGGTAAATTAACAGGATAATAGAATGCCACTGGGACACCTTAAAAGCAGTCCTAAGAAGGAAGTTTATAGTGTTAAGTCCTTACATTAAAAAAATAATCAGAAAGAGCACAAGTAAATGACAACATTGCAACTCAAGACTCTGTAACAGCAAGAACAAATAATATCCAAATCCAGCAGATGAGATGAAATAACAAAAATCAAAGCAGAAATTAATGAAATAGAAACAAAACAATAGAAAGAATCAATAAATCAAGTCCTAATTCTTTGTAGAGATAAACCGTTGGATGCTGAGGTAGCTTCTCTTAGAACAAATTGAGGGTGGGGTTTTGAAGTTGCTTCTCTTGCTAAAGTAGGAAACACTGAACACCGAAGTCTTGTAACTCCTGTCAGATGGAACACTGGTTAGCAAGCCTGAGAAAGTTAGCTGGGTTAAAGTCTACTGCACTCTCTGTTCTTTCACTTGGAAAACATCTTGCACTCCCTGATTTATGACTGCCACATGACTCCTCTTCAAGTGAAGTATGACCACAAAAATTTAACACGTCTTATGTAACCAACATGCCCCAGATAATTTACATTCATCTTTTATTTGACTGTATTGTTAAAACTCCTTGCCTGTTTGCTTATCTGCATGCAGCTCCCTTCTTCTTTCTATATATAAGCTTGTTGAATCAGACAATAAATGGCTTCTGAAAGAGACAAAAGTCCCAGAGTCTTACTCTGTGCCACCAATCTCACCTCCCAGAGCAGAACTCCAGCACTCTGAGCAAGACCCCCTGCAATTAATAAAAAAGATATACAAACCAATTATACAGATATACAGACCAATTAACAACAAAAAAAATAAAAAGAGCAAATTGAAATCAAATGGAAGGGGAGGCATCACAAGAGACATGAAAAGATCTAGAGCATTATAGGAAACCTTTAACAAACTATACTTCATTATATTTGAAAACCCAAAACGTGAATGAAATACATGCTAATCCAAGAAGAGATGAAGAACTTAAACATCAACATATCAAACATGCCCATATCAAATAAGGAAACTGATAAATACAATCCTTCCCAACTAAAATTAGCCTAGGGCCAGGTGAATTCACAGAATTCAATGAGACATTTGAAGAGCCACTCTACTTAAATTATTCAAAAATAAAATAAAATAAAATAGAGAATACTGAATCTCCATCTATGAAGCCAGTATTATTCTATATCAAAACCAGGTAAAGATACAACCAAAAAAGGAAACTATAGATCTATATATTTAATGAATATAAGTATAAAAATTCTCAACAAAATACTACCAAACTTCAGACAGAAATATATAGAAAAGATCATCCATCATGATCAAGTCAGGCTTATTCCAGGAATTCAGGGATTTAACTAAAAGTTATGAATTCTATAAATGAACTCAAAGACAAAAATCACATGATCATCTCAGCAGATCCTTTGACAAAAACTGACATGCTTTTATGATAAAAATTCTAGAGGGAATTGAACTGAAGGGAAAATACACATTAACATAATTACAGCTATATACAACAAACCACTGGTAACCTACCCATTAAAATCAGGAACCAGATGCAGCTGTTCACTATCTATACTTCTTTTCAATATAGTGCTTGCAACTCTTGAAATAAGACAAGAAAAGAAAATTAAAGGAGTACGAATTTGAAAAGAAAAGGTTAAGTTTTCCCTATTCATAGATGATATGGTATGATACATAAGAGATCCCAAAATTCCATGAGGAAACTCCTAAAAATGATGAACACTCAGCAAAGTGGTAGATACTAACTCCACTTAGAATATAGTTCTATATACCATATACAGATATACTTCTATATAACAAGCAATTGCTGACATAGAAACACTTCCATTCAAAATAGCTTCCAAAATAAACAAAATAAAATATCTAGTTATAAACTTCATCAAAGACATTAAAGATCTCCATAGTGAACTTTTTTAATCTTTCAAGAAAGAGACTAAAGAACATGCCAGGAGATGGAAGGCCCTTCCTTGCTCATGGATCGGAAGGATTATTATTGTTAAAAAGCATTCACATCAAACTCAATCTATAAATTCAATGCTATGCCAGTAAAAGCCCTATGACATTCTTAATAGAAATAGAGAGGAAGGAATCCAAAAATTCATTTGGAATCACAGAATACTTGGGATAGTCAAGAAATCATAAGCATAAAGAGCAATGTTGGGAGATCTATAGCAGATTTCCAATTATACTGCAGAGCTATAGTCATAAAAATGGCATGTTATGGGCACAAAAACAGACACAGATCAATAGAACACAATTGAAGACTCAAACATGAGTGCATGAAATTTCAGCCACATGATATTTGACAAAGGTTCCAAGAACACACAATCTAGGAAAGGTAGCATCTTCAAAAAATGGTGCTGGCAAAACTGGATCTCCATCCATAGAAAAATAATACTAGAGTATTATTTTTCACCTTGCACAAAAGTCAACACCAAATGTGTCAAAGACCTCAATCTGAAACCTGAGACCCTAAAACTGCTAGAAAAAAACATAAGCAGTACCCCACAGAGTACAGGTATAGGAAAGGACTTTCTAAATCATATATTGTTTGTTCAACAAACAACAAGGGGAATCCATAAAATTACAAAGTTTCTGCATAAAAAAGTAACATCCAAAAAGGTGAAAAGTAAAACCTACAGAGTGAGGAAAAATATCTTCACCAGTGACACATCTGACAAAGAATTAATAACAACAATATATAAAGAATTGAAAAAAGAATCAAGAAAACTAATGACCTAGTTAAAAGATTGTCTATAGATCTGAACAGAGAATTCTCACAAAGAAATAAAGATGGCTAAGAAACACCTTTAAAAGTGTTCAAGATACTTAGTAATCAGAGAAATGCAAATTAAAAGCACTTTAAGACTTCATCTTACCCAATCAGACTGGTGAAGATCAAGAGAACAAATAACATCAAATGCTGGGGAAGATGTGGGCAAAGGTAATGCTCTTTCAGTGCTGGTGGGAGTGGAAACTTGTACAAGCACAGTGGAACATTACCCCATTATTTCATTCAGTCTCCCAATTACAAAGAAAAAAATTTAAGATGTTTCCTAGGCATCTTTATTTGTTTTTTGGAGAACTCTGTTCAGATCTATAGCCCATCTTTTTAAAAAAATATTGAATTTATTTTAATTTTGTTATGAGTATACTGCCTCCATGTATGTAAATGCATCCATATCATGCAATCCTGCAGAGGGGAGAAGAGGACATCATATCCCCTGGAATGTGGATGTTTGTTAGAACCCATGTGGTTGCTGAGATTCAAATCCAGTCCTCTACCACAGCAGTCAGTGCTCCTAACCACTGAGTCACTCTCCAGCCCCTCATAGTCTATCTTTAAGTTGAGTTTGATGAGGGGACAGAAAGGAGAGATGGAACTTGGGCGCCTAGGAAAGCCAGAAGGAAATGGGTTGGACCAGTAATATCAGGACAAGTGCACATATGGTGTCTGAATAATACTGCATGGGTATCCATACTGGCTGTATGGCAAGGAGCAGAGTGGCAGATCGCAGAGAACTCTCTTCAAGTGGTTCATCATAGTAGTTCATGAGATTCCCAAAATAATATAGGCTATTGCTAGAGCCCTTGATTGGCTCCCAGAACCTGAAGATAAGTCCCTACTGCTGAAGACAGGACATATTTCAGACACAGGACTTGGAACAAAGGAGCAGCAACTGCCTGGAAATCCTTCTACGTAAAGACTAGCTCTCAGATTTCAGAGGATATTATGTAACTGCTAAGGGAAAAATTAATCAATGCCCTAACCCATTCCTAAAGTTCATTAATCATAATGACTAGCACAGCAAAATATCTCTATTAAGGCTGTAGTGACACTGTTACCTAGGGATAAATAAATACCTATCTAATTGGACTTAAAGCCCTCTCAATAGAAGTGAACTGAATGAATGGCACTGTAAACACAGCCAATGTATATGGCTGGAATGGTAATAGATCCTAAAGAAAACAATATCTCTGTTCTATCTGTAGACAAAGGAAAATTTCTTACCTTATGCTAAATATGGATCCTTGTAAATATGTAGATCACACACCACTTATCAAAGAAGATTCTTTTTGCAACAGAGGGAGATGTTACAGAGCTCTACGACCGGTCACACACAAAAAATACATGTCTGAGAGATACCTAGTCAACATATACAGTGGAATACCTAAGGCTTATGCTACATAGCAGAACAGGAGACAGAGTACAAGTGCAAGCCTCAACTCTCACCATTCAAGAATAGCAAAAACTGATGCACACAGAAGGCCACAATTGGCCAGGTTTTAGAGAATAGGAGACTTCAGATAGTGTATCCCTGGATATTACTCATATATTAAACATCACCCACACATGGCTCAAGGAGCTTGGGAAGAAAAGGGTGGAAAGATTGTAAGAGCCAAGGTTGGTCTTTGGACACAGAGAAACAGATGCATTCAGGTCAGTGGAAGCTTTCACATGTGAATTTGAAGAAATGGTGGCAATCAGGTCAAGACCCATGCCAACTCAATCAGGTCGGGGCTCAGAGTGGAGTGAGGGACATCGGCAGTAGGCCAACCCTAGCCTGAGAACTGTTGGAGACTGGATAAGGGAGAAGAGACCTTACTTATGTTCTCTAGATAGATTGACTAGGCTCTGCTGGATAATCTTTTACTGAATGACATTTGAATACAAATCTTTGACAAGAGAGGACTTAACATGTATGGCAGAATACATGAAGTTCAGGGAGAAGGGAGGCAGGGAGACATGTGTGGGAGCATGGATGAGGGAAGGGGTCTAAATTTGGCACATGTTCATTTATCAATCTCTCTTGGGAATCTCAAAGATTGAAAACTCTATAAACTCTATAAGGCAACTATAGCTTAAGCAACTGATTAAGAATAAAATATAAAAATTATGTGAAAGGAAATATTTTTCACAGTTTTATAAAATAAAGCATGTAAAAGCCTTTTCCCATTTTAAAAGTACGTCATCCCTCTGGATGCCTTTTGATGGGAAGCCTCCAACTTTCGTAGGTAACCAATGTGTTGATGTTGGGTCAGGTTCTAACAAATGGATGCCCTTCTAATACATCATGTATAGTAACTGCCATTTAGCCCACTCAGCTTCAAGGCAATAAATAATATTTTCAACAAATGTTGCCAACATGGAATGTTTTATTTTTCTAAAATAAATAAAATATTGTACTGTTCGAATTTACACATCTTCACAAGTAACGTGATTTAACACACAGACTCAACGGATAAGCTAAGTCTACTGCATTTACTTTAGTTTGTTTATTCAGAAACCTAGCAAAACAGTCATTTTCCAATAGCATCGAAATTTCTCTCTTCAGAGTACTACTCATAAATTCCCTGGAAAATGGTATTTAGAAGTATTCCAGAAAAATCCTTATTTAATAAGCAATCCATATGGCAGTTGCCTGGGAGCAAATGTTCTGAGAAAATCAGAATATACCCCAGCTATTCTACAACAATTCACCAAATATTGAAGCTGGAGGAAAATTTACTGAGCTTGGTGTTTGCCTTAGAACCATACATAATTTCTTTATATTAACTAGACTATGAAGGAAATCATCGTAAGAAAAAGATGATTAAAATATATTTTGTTCATTCTGTTTTTCCATTGTGCATGATATAGAAGGCTATATTTAATATTAGACAGAAAAATATTTACTTGAAATTAAAACAAAAAGTAATTCTCTGTTTTTTGCCAATTATCAATTAAAATTTTATATAAATATGACATATCACATTATGATACTTTGACTAATATATCTTTCTTCAAAATAAAATAAGACAAACTTATTAAATACTTACATAATAGATATTAAGAAGGTAACTTATTAATTCAGACTGTGAAATTACTCAATTATGAGGCATTATTTTATAATTAATGTTCAGAAAGTGAAATTAAAGTATTGGCTTTTAGGTTATCTACACAAATCCAGGCAGATAATAAATCATACACACCTTTGTGATTTGTTTATTTTCTGTATTCTTTTTTCTACCCTAAATGTTATGACTAATATTATTCAGCTGTTTTAATGATCAATTTTAGTCTACAGAGCTGTAGGTTAAGATTATCTTTCTTATTTATTACACATTGTTTAGTACATACTAAACATGGTAACATTCTAAATTCTCCTTTTACTGTATATTATAAATTTTGGTAAGCTGCATTTTTATTTTAAATAAATATTTTTAGCAATCCTGCTTAACTCATGAATTTTAGCAACATCTCGAATACTAAAAAAATTCATATTTTCTGGGTAGAATTTAATGAAGAATTTCCAGCTTAATGTCATTATGGTATTAGAACATTTTGTATGATTACAGTTTTTTTATTTATTGGTATTTTATGGCTGAGAATTTGGACCAATTTGATGGCTATTCCATGGTAGTAGGAAGGCATGGTTAACGTACTACTGTAGTTGTCAGATTCTTTAGTTTGACTGCAAGTTGAATCTTTATCTTATGATGTTCATGTGTGTTTCTCTTTTGTAAATTGTTTATTTACTGACGTACATGGTTTCATGTATACCAGACTATCCTGCAACTCACTATGTAGAAGAAGATGACTGAATTTTTCATTCTCCCGCTTCTATCACTCAACTACCAGAATTAGAGGTGTTCACTACCAAACTCAGGCTTTCTATATGTTAGAAGAGCATATAGGTCTCTAGTTCAGTCACATGTGTTTCTCACTATTCCACTCTTATGTAATTGGAAAGGCTACAGGAATCTGGAGCATAGTAATTTCTTTATTCCACAACTGGTAAAAGTTTGTTGAAGCCTTGTCTCTTACTGAAAGCCTCTTTTTTAGAAAACAGAATGGGTATATTTCACATTGATTAATTTACTCCTTTTTTTGTCATGAAGAATTCTGATTCTCATGCAGATTATGGTATTAATTTCATTTGCTTTTAGCCAATTAATTGAAGATGTCAACCATATCCACAAAATCCCTTTTTACTGTCAATGAAATTAGTATATAACAGAATAACTATATATTATAATGCTGAAAAGTAACCTCTTAAAACTGTCACAAAGACTTGTACACTTTAGATTATGAATGTGTGATAATGATTGTAGTTTCACCAAAATGATTTATTTTTAATATTGTTCCAATTCATATTTTAGAATTTCTGTGCCAAAACTAAGAAAAACCTACAATAGCTAAGAAAATTGTGAAACAGAGAGCAAATTTATGGTATCTTATTTGATGAGTGAAGTTGAAGAACTTTTAAAAATATCGACATGCAATGGCATTGTTGATTAAGAAAGGTAATGAGAATGTATACTCATTTAGTACTGATCATTTCAAAATATAATTTGTTCTAATCTATTAATGAACACTATCTAGCAGATATTTTTCTTTGTTTAGTTCATCAATATTCTATATTTTGGTATACAGACTATTTGGCTTTATTGGTTTACTTAGCTCCAAAGTATTTTTAATGATATTATAAAAGAATACTACTTTTCAATTTCATTTTTGAACAGTCTGTTATTAGTATGTATAAATACTATTTATTTTTCTGTATTTACTGTTCATTTCTCAACTTCACTAAATTATTTACCAGTTCCAGGGTTCACAGAATTTTTATAACCTGCCATCAACTGTAATCAACATGATCCTGTCAGAGCCTTCCTATATAGAACACCAGTAAGACAGAACATGAGCAGAAACTCACCATGGCATATCAGAGTAAAACCATTAAATATACAGAACAAAAATGTGGTACTGAAAGCTACTAGAGAAAAACGAGTTACATATAAAATAAAACCCATCAGAGTTACATCAGATGTTTCAATGCAAATATGAAATCCAGAAGGGCCTGGACCAAAGTATTCCCACTTCTAAATGACCATGGGTGCTAATCCCAAATACTTTATTTGGCAAAACAATCTATCATAGTTGAAGGAGAATGGAAAATTTTCCATGATACTAATTGGCTGAGATAATATATATCCACCAAGCCAATCCTACAGACAGTACTTGAAGTAATACAAAAAAATGAATGTACCCAAGAGGTCATATAAAGAAAACAAAGAGAGGTATAATAAATAATAATAAAGGAAGGTATAATAACACGAACACAATAAAGGACCAAGAAAACAAATTATTATAACATCACCAATACACACATTTCATTAATAACTCTAAATGTCAATGGCCTGAAGTCCTCTTTCAAGACACAGGCTACTTGAATTGATTAAGAAAGAAATTAGTCATTTTGTTGTCTTCAAGAAACTCATTTCAACTTAAAGTATAGGCACTATCTTAGGGTAAAAGGATGGAAACAAATACTCCATATAAAAACAAGCAAAATTTTCAATTCTAATATCTCATAAAATAGACTTCATACTAAAACCAGTAAGAAGAGATAAAGAGGGTCACTTCATTCTTATCAATAGAGCAGTTGACCAAAAAGATATTATAATTACCAAACGCTGCTGTACCAAATTTCATAAAAACAGTCCCATAGGAGTATAAAACACAGATTAGCCACAACTTAGTAATAATAAATGACTTCAGTACTCATTATCTCCAATTGATAGATCAACTGGACAAAGAGTAGAAGAGACAGGTGAACTAAATGATATCTTACAGGGACTGGAGAGATGATTCAATAGTTAAGAGCACTGACTGCTGTTGAAGAGGACCTGGGTTTGATCCTCAGCACCCACTTGGTGGCTAACAACTGTCTGTATCTCCAGTTCCAAGAGATCTGATGCCTTCTTCTGAACTCTGTGGGTATTCTATGACATGGGTGTATATATATATATACATATATATATATATACTGAAAGAAAAGGACATGTTACATCAAATAGACCTAACAGACATGTAAAGAATATTGTACCAAAGAATACACTTCCTACTCAGCAGCCTGTGCTAAGGTTGATCACAGATTGGGAAACAAAACAAATGTCAACAAATACAAACAAAATTGGAACTAATTCCATGAATTCTATCAAACCATAATGAAATAAAGCTTATAATTACCAGAAAATAAGTGCTAGTAGCTTAAACTCATGGAGATCAAATAGCACATTCCTGAGTAATCAATGAGTCAAAGAAGAGATTTTAAAAAGAAAAAGTGAAAGTATTCCTGACAGTAAAAGACAAAATCCCTGGGGAACTTTAAAGGCAGTTCTAAGAGAAAAGTTCATAGCTCTCTTTAAAAAATCAGGGCAAAAATTAATGAAAAAAAAGATAAAAAATACAAAAATATCAGTGAGTCTAAGAATCTTTGCAAAGGTAGGCAAGATAGACAGTTAACCAAAAAAATTGCTAGATCACTGCTAGGTTAGAGACAGTTAATCTTTTTTTAATCTTTTTTGAGAAAGTGCTTCCTTAGAGCCCCAGTTGTCCTGGAAGTCCCTATGTAGAGCAGCCTGGCTTGAATGTACAGAGATCTACCTGTGTCTGCTTCCTGAGTGCTAGAATTAAAGATGTCTACCACCACACACCACTGAGAGAGTTAATCTTAAACACAGTGACTCTAAATAACTTGACTAGGTTTCAGTCAATCAACTCATATCAAGGGACTCAACATATATGACATAATGCATGAAATCCAGTGTGGGAGATGTTGCACATAGAAGAGATAAATTGAAATATTGTCGAAATTCATGAAATTCACACAAAAAAATTTAAAAATTCAAAAATCAATTAAAAAAAATAAGAGCTGTTCTATCACCAACAACTTCATATTTTGAAAAATAATGTTCATTTAATAAGAAAATGGTTAGCTTTTATGAAATTTTTTTTCTACTTTATGGCCTCTATACAATACCGTTTAGGGGACTGGAGAGATAAATCAACAGTTAAAAGCATTTTTTTGCCCTTGTAGAGAACGAAGACTCAATTCCCAGCACTTATTGATACCCAGCAGTTATCTGCTCTGACACCCTCTTCTATCTTCCACAGGCACTGCCCAACTTGGATGCACCTGCTGCAGACAGGCAATACACTCATACATGTAAACTAAAAATAAAATATATATGCATGCGTGTATAATTTATTCCTCGTTGGCGGTAATTCTGGAGAAGCTATATCATGAAAAGATTTTCTGATAAGCTTCTTCAATTACCAATTTATCAAATTTTGTAGAGAAAGGTTTCAACAGTTTAGCAGCAGCATACATCGTAAGTCCTTGTAAGAGGGTTAGCATATTTGGGATTACCCCTATGATCAAGCAGTCTGAATAAGTGTTTACAATTTGAATTGCATCTAAAATAGGTTTATTCAGATTGGAATACAAATGAGCCACAGTTTCAACAGCATTTTTTTATTTAGCAAATTGGTGCTCTTTTATTGTTTAAAATTTTCATGCATGAGTACAGAATTTGCATTATTTTCATCTTTTCCTAATAACCCCCCAATTCTTCTCATGCCCCTGCTCTTCCTCTCAATGTCTTGTTCATTTCTTTATTATTGTTATATATACTCACGTATATTTATAAATATATATTTAAATATAATCCACTGACTCTACTTAGTGGACTTCCTGGAGTATCTGCTTTTAGGATTGTCCACTTGAAGTTAAATAACTTTTCAGGAACCTAGGTCCTGAACAAAACTGATAGGAGACCATATTAAGAGTATGGTCAGGATTTTCAAAGTTTCCATTCACATATATCACCTTATATAAATCTTATTTATAAGCATGGTCTACTTACTAAATAAATTCTGAAAACAAACCTAATTCACACAAAAAATACCCTATCACTCTTATTGTTGAGAAACTGCATAGGAAAAGCAGTCATAATCTATTAACTTGATAATGAAAGTCTGATGTAATTTTCCATGACACTTTCATGATCTTTCCTTCCAGGTTATTCATGCATAATGTTTCATGAGATTATAAGCACTGAAAGAATTTGGGAAACAATTTTCTAAAGTTCAAGTAGCTGTTTGAAATATCTGTTTTCACTGGTAAAGTGGCACATGCCTTCAATCTCAGTCCTTTGATATTCTAAAAATTCAAACACTGTATCAAGTCGAGACTTCTTTTTCCTCCTCTTAGAAATGCTTTGAATTTTCCTATATTTAGCATGACCTTGGCTATAAATGATATTAATGATTATTCTCTCCCACCCTCGTCTCTCTAGAGCTCTTATCGTGAAGGAATGTTGTGGTTTCTGAAAATCCTTCTCTCTATATAAACAGTCTTCTGTATTTGAGTCTATTTATATGATGGATAACATTGTTGATTTGTGTATATTGAGCTTAACCTGAATCTCTGGAGTAAAGCCAAGTGATCATAATGAATATATTTTTGATATGATATTGAATTGTTAGTAAATATCTTAATGAGAATTTTGCATCCATTTTCACCAGGAATATTGAACTATAATTTAATTTTTTTGACCTGTGTTTATCTGCTTTTGGAATCAGGGTAATGCTGTCTTCATAAAGAGATTTGGAAACATTTTTTCCTTTTCTATTTTATGGTGTTAGTTCTCCTTTCAGGTCTCGTAAAATTTTCCTCAATGCATAAATCCAGTTCTGGGCTTTTAGAGTTGGGACATTATTATTACTGTTATTATTATTATTATTATTATTATTACTGCTTTAATTTTATTATCAGTTATAATTCTGCTTAACTTCATTTAATTCTAGCAATGTCTCTCTTTTCATTCCAAATTTTATTAATATGGACTTTCATATTAATAATGAGTTGAGCTTAAGTGTTTGTCAATAATTTTTATTTTCCCAAAGAACCCATTCTTCATTTAATCTTTGAAGTGTTATGTTATACTTTGTTTCTAATGTCTGATCTAGCTTTGTTATTGTGGTAATGATGCTACTGTGATTTGAATTATGAGGCATTTTATCCTAACATTCTTTCTTTACATATTTGATATGTAGAATTTAATAATGAATTCATTATATTTTTGTGGATCTGACAAATACCTTAGTCTCTTCTCAGAAACCTGTTCAAACTTTTCCATACTCGTCAGTTACAGTACTATATTGTCTATTTCATATAGGTGATATTATGTTCCATTTTTCATAACTTTCTATTGTTTTAATTTTATATTTTCAGAGTAATGTACTCATTTTGATTTATTTCATAAGCTTTGTGAATTGTCTTCTATTTTCTATTGCATTCAAAGACGGTCAGTCTGTGTTATTGCATCTGCTCTGCCATATGTAAGATAATTTTGTTGCTCTTTTTCTAATTTCTTGAGGGATAAAATGAGATTATAGGTTTGAGATATATTTGTTTGCTTTCAATAAATAAATAAAGATAGGATCTTATTTTGTATGTTGTCTTGGAATTTATTAGTTATCCCATGATGACTCCAAGCTTTGATTCCTAAATTCTGGGATTATAAATATGAAGAGCTATGAAATCTGTTCCAATTTCTTGAGAGGACTGCTATGATACTATTTCATAAACTATAAACTGTGTAACAAAGGACAAATTTGACCCATAAAAACAAAGAATGACATGAGCAGGGATCCTCAAAGAGGTGGTAGAACAAAGAAAAAGCAAAAGGGACAAGAAGTTAACAAGGATTTGCAACTTAACAGTATTATGAAGAGTAAGAAAAAGATATTTCAGTTTCTAGATAAAGACACCACATGCTTGAGTTATAGAACTTCTGGTTCTGACATGGAATCTTTATCCTTAGTGGTTGACTACTTAGTGCTGGAAGATGCCATACATGTCTGCAGAGAACCTAGTATCAAATTAACTCCTTAATAACTTACTTTTTATAATCATAGATTTGTGCATTTCTCAACTTTAATTGAAAAAACCTTTTTTTAATAGATATGTTTAACACAGATATCCACAATTTGTCAAAGAGAATAAGAAACTGTAGAATGCTTTATCCCTAGTGGGATACCTATATCACACAGTCTTTCCAAGGCTCAGAAATCATTTTTGTATGGGAGTGCAAAGATTATTTTTTTTAAAAAAAGAGGTGGTGGATGAACTTTAAAAAAAAAAAAAGCA
Source organism: Eospalax fontanierii (assembly GCA_035773235.1). Lineage (NCBI taxonomy): Eukaryota > Metazoa > Chordata > Mammalia > Rodentia > Spalacidae > Eospalax > Eospalax fontanierii. The sequence goes on along the minus strand of JAJHUQ010000048.1, from coordinate 818,556 downwards.
TGTTTTCCAGGAGCAACAGGCAAGTTTGCACATATATACTCAGAGAAGTTGTGACAACATTCACAAGACCTATACAAGCTCAAGACAAAAAGAAATCCAACATCGAAGAGAGATACAGAGAAGATGCAAGGAGCTGTTGGCAATGGATAGCTTCTGGGAGAAAAAAAAAACAGTTTTATTTCTCGATGTGACCGCTAGTAAGTTGAATATGCTCGACATGTCCCAATACACAAGAATATTTGTGCAGCACAAATAGTATTCACTGAACTTTTTATAGAGGGGTGAATAAGAAAGTGGGGGTGTCCCAGGGAGGAATTAGTAAGGAACAAATAAAATAAATATGCAGAATGGTACAACCATTATTTAAATCAGTGTGGGAGTTCCTCAAATGCTACATCTTCCACATGATCTAAACATATCATTCCTGGGCATTTACCCAAAGGACCCTGTATTCTACTGTAGAGAAACCTATTTATCTATGTTCATGGTTGTCTATTCACGATAGCCAAGTAATGGAAACAACATAGCTATCCATCAGCTGATAAATGGACAATGAAAGTATATTTGCCCAATAGAATTTTATTCAACTGTTAAATTATTAATTTGTGGGTAAATGGATAGAACTGGAAATAATCATCCTACATGAGGAAACACAAAACCAAAAAGAGAAACATCACAACGTCTTTTTCATAAGTGAATGAATGCTAGCATTCAATCTTTAGATATGTTTCACCTAGAAAATTCTTGGAGATCATGAAAATGTTAGGATGGCTTGCGGGTATTTCACAGGAAGGGACATAGAATGGAATGATGTAAATGGGAAAGAAGATTAATGGATATGATAGGTTTAATAGGTGGAAGACTAGAGCATAAAAGGAACTAAGAGCAGGGATAACTAACAGGAAAGGCCGTTATAAAGAGTCATATGGAAACCTACCTTAGAAGTTTCTTTAAATATATTCATATACAACATTAAACGAGTTTAAAAGTAGCTATATATTTTAGGGGTTCAGTGTCTGCACTAGGCAAATTAAAAACTCAACATTAGGAAAGACTTCTTTATAAGTTTTTCTTTTTTTTTTTTACCAGAGAGATCCTAGATACCCTCAAACAATACTAGCTATTGCCATTACATTTGGTTATCCACCAGAACCAGAACTAAGCTATAACACCCTTTTGGTAAAGACACTATATATACAAGTTGCAGAAAAATAAGAGAGATCAAGGTGGTACTGACCTTGAAGCTACATGTTTGCTGGCAAGTTTTCATGGTATTAAATGTATTATGCATGTTACTGACAGAAAAAGTAATAATCAGCCTTCACCAGCTGTGAACTCTCTGACCTACAAAAACTACAGGCATAACAAAATATGCCCAGTGCCCCAGTAGTGTCATGGGTATTATGCAAGTAAACAAGCAACGTTTAATTGAAACTAAGGCCTGCTTTATAATAGGGATCCCATATATGATGCTGTTATCAGAGCCAAGAACATGTAATTAGACATGACACAAGTCATAAGGAACAATCTACTTCTATCATTTTGCTAGACATAGTATTAAACTGACTCCTAATGATTAGTGTTACACCTATAAATTAGTGCATCTATAAACTCTACCCAGAGAACTTTCTTCTGGCAGCATATAGTGATTAACACAGAGATACATATATGGACAATGTGCAGAGAATAAGAGCCTTCAGATGACTCAGCTTTAAATGGGATACCTATATCACACCCTCTGCTCCCAAGGCTCAGGGAACATTGCAGAAGGGGAGCAGAAAGGTTATTAAAATTGTAGGTGGTTGATGAATATAAGAAAAACAATGTTTTGGGGGCAGCACAAAGTTGTTGCCCAGTGAACCCCCAGCACTTATGACAGCATGCACAGACCTGTACAAACCCAATCTAGTCAGGGTCCCAGCATGGATGGAGTATGTAGTGAGAAGGACCTCATCCCAGCTAAGGATCTATTGACTACTGATAGCAGCTGGGAGAGGAAGAGTCCGTTTTCCTACTGGTATGCCATCGGATAGGTTGACCAAGACTCAATAAACTTTTTTTTAAATTTAAGTCAAATAACAATAGAGGATTTAAAGGAGGTAGAAGATATAAATGAACGACATGGAAGGTGTCCAAATATGATCAAAATTCTATGAAATTCTCCAAAAAATAATAAAAATATTTTCAATGGCATACATATTAGTAAGGAATTTTTTAATAGAATTTTGAAAAGTCAGGAAATAGGGAAAATAATCAAGAAATGTGTCTTTATGAAAATGAAAATCTCTGTACAGTGAAGGAAAAGCTGCCAATGTAGTGAAAAAGCAAGCACAAAATGGGAGAAAAATCATTTAAAGCTATACATCTAACAGAGGATTAGTGTGTGAAAGGAAGAACCAAAAAAACAAACATCAAGAAAACAAAAACTCCAGTAAAAATGGGCTATTGACCTGAACAGTGATATTTCTGAGCAGGCTAAGGTGATTACTGCCAGGTTTGAGCTAAGTTTTGCTCCATCGAATCCACATTGGGGGAAAGATTGTCCTCTGACCTCCACACACCACCACAGCTTACATAAGACAACTACACACACACACACACACACACACACACACACACACACACACAATAAGTAAATGCAAGCAAAATCTTAATCTACAAGAAGAAAGGCGAATGACATTTTTAAAATTAGCTTTTTTAAAAAAATAGTAGCCAACAGGAAAATACACATGTAAAAACTATTTTGTGATTCTACCTTAACACCAGTCAGAATGGCAATTAAGAAAACAAATAATGTGAAGAAATGGGAACAGTAATTTATTGTTGGTAGTGGTACAGCCTCTATGGGAATCTGTGGAGGTTATTTTTAAAAATCTAGAGATTTACCCAATTATGTAATTCTTCGATATAAACCTCAAGTATTCTACATCCTACAATAGAGATACTTAATCATCTAAGTTCATTGCTGCTCTATTCAAATTAGTCCGCAAAAGGAAACAATTTAGATGTTTCTCAACTGATAAATGCATAATAAAAAAAATATGGCACACATATACAACGGAGTTTTATTCAGCTGTAAAAACTGCAATTTTGAGATTTCCAGGAAAATATAAGGACCTGGGAAATTTGCTAGTTAAAGTACTCTGAGGAGAGAAATACAGTTGTCATATTTTCTATATTGTTTACGAGTTCTGGTTTTGCATTTTTAGATTTCCATGTTTAATTTGAACTATCTATATAGGTCATTAAGCTATAGACTGTGATAAGGAAGGAAAGGAAAAGAGGTTTTAATGAGAGGAGATAATAATAGAACACTTGTAGTATGAAAGAAGAGGGTTGGGAAACTGATAGCTAAAAGGTTATGCAGAAATGAAAGTAGGGAAATGAAAAATTGTTCCAGAGGCTCACTACTCTGAAAGCTAATATAAAATTAACTTCTCTGATCAAGTTTGAGAGCAACCCGAATCTATATGCAACAGCATAAATATTTAGAAGGCAGTTTGAACATGACACTTTAACAAAACAATCAGACTCATTCCCTTAAAAGTAGCAGCTATAGCTACTCCCTATATATAAGGAGGCCTAATTTGATTAGCATTTCCATAGTCTATCTGTTTCACAAGTAATGTCCCTGCTTCCCAATCTATTATAACTCTGCCAACAGTCTGCAATAAGAGACAGACCTGTTTCATCACAAATCAGGACTCGAATTTTTGAGAATTCTCAGGCTTTTCGCCTGCAGTTGGCAAAAGTTCCCAAGCCTGGATAGCGACATTAATCTGTTGAGGTACATGAAGTGGAGAGTAGCTTATTTAATTGATGTTAATTACACTATGATATCCAAATCCAGTTAGTACACCAGTAGTAATGACTTCTAAATTGTTGTTCTAATCGCACTGTGCCTGTTCCACCATTCAACATATTCACATTTCCGTAATAAAAGATCTCTGGAGAGAAAAAGTGCCACCAAATGGAGGGAGGCAAAACATCAGCACCAAGCAAATCTAATAAAGTGAACAGTGCCATAAACCATAATAAGTTACTACTTGTTTTAATGTTTTGTAATTTTGAAAGGAACACGTGATAGAATATGTGAACAGCAGAGGAGCCACAAGTTTCATTAAGGCTCCACAAAGTTCTAAATTCCTTAGAGGGGACAACAGGCAATCTGGTCTTGTTCAAGTCTTATCAAGTAGTCACTCCCTAGACTAAGGGAGACTGTAGAGCCAACCTTTCTTCTTTACTACCTTGAAATATTTGCTTGTACAACCTGAAAAGATAATCATAAAGAGGGTCATCAATCACCCCCAAGGACAATAGACCATTAGCATCAAGTTAATTCTTGCAGCTCTGTTCAACAGAGTTCCTATAAAAGTGCTCTCTGTCCTTCCCTTGGATGCCGATGCCTTCTTTGTACTCAGAAGGTTTGGCCCTTTGTTGTCTTCTCCTATCAAACAGATATTTTCCTTGACTGTTGCATGTCTGACTCTGGTTCTTAATCCTTAATTCTAAACTCTATTCCTTTTCTCCTCTCCTAAAATCTAACAAAAAAGTTCATAAACTCTTTGCTGCTGTCCTTGAGCAACAAGAAAAGTTGAAAAAATCTTCCCTGTCCTCCTGAGTCTTTAGCAGGGCTTCTCGAAAAAGATGAAAGAACAGAAGATCCTAAAGATCTTTTAGGATCCCTCGAAGATCCTAAAAGAGCTTATTACCTGTAAAGTACTGAGCCTGCCTTTGGTTACTAAAACTGAAAGTCAGTGGCAGTGGATGCCAAATTGAAATGTTCTAATTTTTGACTGCTCCTTCAAAATGAGACAGGTCATCCTCATCCTAAGAATGCACAGCAAGTGAAAACAACTCAAAAAACTTCTCTGTTTTATCAAATTTTTTTGTCCTTTTTTGGAGGAATAGGGAAAGAATATCTTTACATGCAGGGGAGGCAGAGTTAGAATAATGGTGAATTTTATTAAGCTAGTCAGCATAATGGTGAGGATCAAAATAATAAGGAATGAGATCCCATAGAGCAAAAGTGTCAGGACTCTACACTTCTGGCTTCTAGATCCCACACCCCTTATTCATCTTTTAATTCTGCATGTACTTTTCTCCAAATTCCCAAGTCAACAGTTTCTTCTGTAGAAAACCAGAGAAAGATCTCCTGTACAAAACCTAAAAGCATTCCTGACAAAATAGACTTCAAACTAAAACTAATCAGAACAGATAGAGTAACTGCATTCTGATCAATTAACCAAAATATTATAATCAAAAACTATACGCACCAAACTCTGTTGCACCCAACCAATAAAAACAGTACTACAGGACTTTAAAGAACAAATCTCAATTCTCTAATAGTAGGGGAGGTAAATGACTCAACTGTCTGCATTAAAATGGTCACCTAGATAGAAAGTAAACAGAGAGATACCTGAATTAAAGCCATTCATCATCAAATGGTTCCAACAGACATCTACTGAATATTCAGAAATAAGTAATACACATTGTATTCAGCACCCCATAGAACATTCTCCAAAACAGACCACATACAGGGGTACAAAAGAAATCTCAACGAATACAAAAAAAAATTTAAAGAATTCTATGCATTATATAGACCACAATGCAATAAAAGCTTAAAATCAAGACCACAAAAAGCCCTAGTAACTTCATGAACTCATGAAAACTAAATAATACACTCCTGAATGACAACTGGGTCAAAGGAGAAATTAAGAAAGAAATAAAAGTATTCCTGAAATTCAATGAAAAGGCCAGTACACCTCAATAATATATCTGGGGTACATTAGAAACAGTCCTTAGATGGAAGTTTATAGCTCTATAAAAGTTAGAAAGAGCACAAATAAATGATTTGCCATTGTAACTCAAGAATCTTGAAAACCAACAACAAATGAAACCCAAATCCAGGAGACAGGGTGACAACATCTTCAGCGAATGGTGCTGGCAAAACTGGATCTCCACCTGGCTGTGTTTTTTTTGCATATAGCTTTAATAATGTTGTGATACATCCCCTCCAGTCCAATTCCCATTACAATAATGAAACTAGTCAGTTAACTTTCACCTTGTACAAACGTCATCTCCAATTGGATCAAGAGCCTCATTTTGTGAACAAAAGTCACAAAATGTCATAAATGGTTAAAGCATATAGATTAAGAATCTGAAGAGTGTGGGTCTCCAGGCAGGACTACTGCATTGTTTCATTTGCTCAGGGCTCAGAGACCACTGAGGAAGAGGGGGCAGAAAGATTGTGTGAGCCATTGAGGAGCTGTGTGAGCCATTGAGGAGCTGTGTGACCATATGGAAATACAATTCTACAAGCTCCTGGGACCCTGCTCATATGAACCTATATGGATGGTTCCGGCATGCTCAAGATCCATGCAAACCCAAGCAGACAAAAACCCATTATGAAACTGGAAAAATGGGTAGCAGAACCCAACCTTTGCTGAAGAAATATTGGCAACTTATACTGTTGTTTGAGGATGAGCTAGTCTCCCTAAAGTGAGGGACTGTGGGTAGACTGACTTGAACTAAGTGAATGAACTTGCACTGAGGTTACTTGGTGACCCTAATGACACAATAGACCTTAACACAGATGAAAAAATGTATGGATTCCAGTAGGAGTCTTTGGGGAGTCATGCTAGTAGGGAAAGGTATATAGAGATGCATAAGATTGATTGAGACATTATGAGTGAAACACACATAAATATATATAAATAAATACTTTTTTAAATGAAAAAGCAATCTTAAAACTAATATGTAAAACAAAAGACCCTCAAGAGTCAAACTAATCCTGAGAAAAGACAGTACTACAAACACTAAATATTTGATTTCAAATAGTGCTATATATTTAAAGAAACAATTGTTTAAGAATCCCTAAAATGTCCCATAGACATGACGTATGGCACTTTTTGTTTTGCTTTTCTAGTTAATTTACTTTTTCCTAATGGATTGCCTTTCTGGAGGGAAGTAACATCTCTTAATAGTTTATTCTTAATAACTATGGAGGCTAGTAGATATTGACACCTAGTAGATGTGCAATAAATAGTTGACAAGGAATGAATAGAATTTTGCACTAAGGATCTTGTCATCAGTGAGTTGAGTGAAAGGAGCAGTCAAGGAGAAAATAACACTACCTGGTGAAGGGTGGTAATAATGTAGTTTTATGATTCAAATTGTTATGTCCTTGGGCCAACTTCTAGTCATTAAAGGCCTATATTGAGGGATTGGAGAGAGGGCTCAGTGGTTAAGAGTGCTAGCTGCCCTTTCAGAGGACCTGGATTCAAATTCCAGCACCCACATGGTGGATAACAATCATCTGTAATTCCAGTTCTAGGAGATCCAGTGCCTTTTACTGACTCTACGGGCATTGCACGACATGGATACATTATACACATGCAAGCAATCACTCATATACATAAAATAAAAATAGTAAAATATTTTAAATGTTTGTGTTGGTATGAATACTTGTGAGAAGAATGTGGGAAAGATAAAAAATATTTTGATTAATCTCATTTCCAATGCATAAGCCATTGTGTACTTAGTACTAAAAGAAAAATATCAAGGAAAAGCTTTATCTTTCAAAACAGATTTTTCATGCATTCATTCTTAAGCATAATTATCATAATTGTCTTGATGAAAGCAATTTGTTTTTAAGAAGAACCACTATTAATTAGTATTTATGGGCATAGTCTTCCTTCCTGTTTGTTCTAATTTTCCAAAACTGCAAGCAAAAAAAAGTCATTTAATTTTATTAAATCAGAACAACACAATTCTGACATTAAGAACTGTATTAGCAAATTGTGCTAATTAGAAAAACACAGCAAATACAATGCCCTTCGATTCTCATCAGTGGCTTTAAAATCCTATAATGGTAGAGTAAGAAATGTAGTAAGAAATGATGTGGGTATCACATTTTCCATACATTCATTTTCACCTACTCTGCCTTTTGAAGAAAACATACAGAATGCTTGAGGTCTATACATTAATGCTTCCTAAAGCATAATCGTTATCAAAGATGATTATATGCTTTAAAAAGTAACATGCCTTTCTTCATCAGTTATTTCTCCATTTGGGAAGCTAGCCAAGTTGTGAAGACACAAAGCACTTTAGGAAGTCATTCATTTTTAATACACAGGGCAGCAACTGATCAAATGCTGCACAAAGAAAAGTGTTAAGGTTCCTTATGATTAAATGTACCACCCACAGTAAAAGGAAATATTAATATGACAATGACCATGACGCACACAGTACCTCATTGAAAACATTTCAATGGACAAAAGTCCTGTGTAAGAATAAATGTTGACAATCACAAAAATAATTCAAATTTCAAAAAAGATTTCAAAGATATTTATTCATATCTTTCTAGAGGGATAACCTCTTAAAATGTGGTAATTGAAGACATAAAAAATTCATTTTTTTGTTGTCTGAAAGAAACTTTGCCTCACCTTCAAGAAGAGGGACACAAAATGAAAGAATGTGGAAAAAGTATTCCATGGAAATATCACTAAGAAGCAAGAAGGTTTGCAATTCTAACATATGGAAAAAATACACTTTAAATTAAAAGTAATCAGAAGAGATAAAAGTTCACTTCATTCTGATCAAAAGAAAAATTAACTAAGAATATATTATAAGCATGAGCATATATATACATCAAAATTTGGTACACTCCATTTTTTAAAAATTGGGCTTTTGTAATTTTATACAATTCTCAATCAAGTCCAGATCCTTTCCCAATCTGTGCCCCGCCAAGCTCCCCATCAGAAATCACATGCTCTGCCATATACCACAAGTCCCATTCAATCAAGAACCTACACCCTCATTGCAAACACATCCAGTGATGTCTAGTCAGCCTATTCAGAGATTCCAAGTAATGAATATTTTCTCCCACATACTAGCAACCACTCTACAACATTTCTAATCTAAGACCACCCCACCACCCATTTCTCTCAACCACTATGGGTCTTTGTTTAATGAGTTGTCATGGGTCCTGTGCTCAGTGCCATCACTGCCACAAGCTGAAGTATGCAAACTTCCAGTATCTGCAAAGCCTCTGCTCCCCTGTGTTTATGAACCTGCTCTGGCTCTTACAATCTTTCTGGCCCCTTTTCCACACAGTTCCTGAGCCACTGATGGGTGAGGTTCAATATAGAGTCGTAAGCAGGGATATATATTCTACAGTCTCTTATTCTTTAAAACTGGGCCAATTGTGGGCCCTTGTGTGCATTATACTCTTGTATAAGGAAGATTCACTAGTGAGGGTTGAGGAATGCACTATTTTCCTCTGTACCTGATTACACCACTCTCTGTAAGCCTTGTGTGTAGAGATTCAATAGCAGATCAATCACCTAGGAGTGGGCATCTCTCAGATACACACTCTGTCTGATCAATTCTGGAATTTTGAAACAGCCTCCATTTGTTGCAAAAAAGAAGCTTCCTTGATGAGTGGTGTATAGAATGCTTGTCTATAAATATAAGTATCTATGTTTACCTTTGGTAAGAAATTCCATTTGCCTACAGATATCAAAGCTAGGGTTTTCTCTGGGATTTATGTTCTTTCTAGCCATGTGTATTTGGCAGAGTTCACAGTGTCACCATGAGTTCACTCCCATTGAGAGAATTTAATGATTACCCCCAGAAAATTCTGATGATTCAGATAATTCAGTGATTACCCCCAGATAACAGTGTCACTACTAAACCAATAGAGGTAGCTTGTTGTGTTGGTTGTGGTTATTAGGTTTTAGGTTGGAGCTGCACCACTGATCTATCTTCTCCCTTAGCAGTTGGCATATTATCTAGAATTATGAGAGCCAAATTTCAAGTAGCAGACTTCCAGGTAAGCTCCTGTTCCACTGCTCTGAGACCAGTATCCAAAATATAACCTGTCTTCAGCAGCAGGGTCCCATCTGTTAGTTCTGGGGGATAGTAGGGCAATGGGCCATGCCATTTTGGGAGTGTCTTGAACCATCCCCACCAACCACTCAAAGGGTAGCTTTCTCTATCTGATACTGTGTTCTTTGCCAAACAACCACCAAACATATATACAGAGCAATGTTTAGACACTGTATGTACATTTTTCAGAGGATTACAGGGGTATCACATTTCTCTCTGTATTCCCTGACCCTTCAAGGTGCACTCATCTCTACTATTTTTCCACTCATATAACATCCCTCCTCCCTTTTCAGTCTCAGCAATCCCATTATCCCCATATTCCTCAAGTAACTCCTGCCTTCAAACATCTACCTTCTCATGATTTCCCCTGCCCCAACACCACGGTGTATTACACATCCCTCCCTCCTCTATTCACAATTGAACACTCCCAATTTCCTCACATTTGCCTGGTAACATATTTTCCCTACTACTCCCTTCTGTTTCTATTTCATTGTCTTTTATAGATCTGTTTAAGCAGTTAACGTCTTGTTTTAACTTTGGCTATGTCCATGCCTTTAGAAATTTGTCTATTTCTTTCAAACTTTTCCAATTTAATGTAGTATAGATTTTTAAAGTATTGCCTTCCAATGTTCTAGATTTGTTTGTTTGTTTTGTATCTCCTTTCATCTCTAATTTTTGGGATTTGAATTTGCTCTTTCATTCTTTTGCTTAACTGGGTTAAGGGTCTGTATCTTCAACTTTTCAAAAAAATCAACTCTAAGATTCATTGATTTTTTTTTCTAATTTTCTCTGTTTCTATTTCATTAATTTCTGCTCTGATTTTTGTTATTTCTTCTTACCTACTAGTTTGGGGTGGCTTTGTTCTTGTCTTTTCAGAGTCTTGAGTTGCACTGCTGAATAATTTGTGCTATTTCTGATCTTTTAATGTGTGCACTAAGATCTGTAAATTTCTCTCTTCCTTGCTTTTAGGTGTCATAGAAATTTTGTAGTGTTATATTCGAATTTTCAGTTAATTTCAGGAATACTTTGATTACTTTTGTTAGTTGTTTTTGACCCATTCATCATCAGGAGTATGTTGTTTAATCCCCATGAGCTTGTGTTATTAAAGCTTCTTTTGCTGTTCATTATAAGCTTTATTTTACCATGGTCTAATACATCGCATGTAATTATTTCAAGTTCTTGTATTTCCTTAGATTTGTTTTGTGTCCCGGAATGTGGTCAATTTTAGAAAACCTTGCTTTGGCTGCTGAGTATTTTTGGTGCTATGGTGAAATACTATGTAGATTTCTGTTAGGTCCATTTCATGTAAGACATAATATAATACAAATGTCTGTTTATCCTTTGTCCAGTTGAACAGTCTATAGAAGATAGCAGGATATTAGAGTCACCTACTATCATTGAGTTACAGTTAATCTGTGTTTTATAGTACTACACGAATGTTTTTATGATATGGAATCCTCCAGAGTTTGGTGCACATATGCTCATAACTGCAATATCTTCTTGATCAATTGTTCCTTTATTTAGAATGAGCTGTGTCCCTCTTTATAATTTTGATCAGTTTAATTTCAAGTCTATTTTGCCAGATATGAGAATTGTAACACCAGCTTTCTTCTTAGGGTCATTTGTTTAAATTTTTTTCCATATTTTCACCCTAAGTTACTGTCTATCCTTGAAGACACATTTCTTAACGACAATATAGTTTTGTTGATCCATTTCACTAGCCTTTGTCCTTTGACAAGGGAATTGATGCAACTAATATTTAGTGTTAATACTTTGAATGTGTATTGGATAATTTCATTTTAATTTCTTTGTGTTTGTGGCCCTATTTTGTGTTTCAGATGCTATACCTTTCTTTGTTTTCTTTCTGCAACCCCTATACTTGTTCTTTTCTTTGATACTTTGTATTGCTTCACATATTCTCTTTAAGGCTGGTTTGGTGGAGACGAATTCTTGCAGGTTGTTTGTGTCATGAAAAATTTTCCATTCCCTTTCATCCATAATAGATAAAGTGTTAGGCATTAGCATCCATAGTCCTTTAGAAGTGGGAATTTTTTGGTTCAGGCTCTTCTGTTTTTCATAGTTGGGATTGAAAATCCAGCTGTAATTCTGGTGGGTTTTGCTTTATGTATATCTTGTTGCTTTTCCTTATCAGCTTTCAGTACCCTCTCTTTGTTCCGTACATTTAATGAATGTTTTCACTATGATACACCATGGGGAACTTCTGTTCTGGTCATATGTGATTGTTGTCCTATGTGCTTATTGAGTCTCTATAGGTTAGTCTTTCCTTAATTTACAGACGTTTTCTTATATAATTCTGTTATGATGTGTTCAGTATCACTGGCCTGAGATTCTTCTTCCTGTATGCCTATAATTCATAGATTTGAACTTTTCATGTTGTCCCATATTTCCCGTGTTTTTCCATTTCTATGTTGTTGTTTTTAATTTCACATAGCCTTTGCTTAAGCAGTCCAGATCTTGAACTTTGCCATTTGGTCATGATATTCTGTTTTATGTTTCATTCATCCTGCTCATGAGAATTTCTGCTGTTGTTTCTAATTGGCTGATTGACTTTCTTAATCCCTTGTTAATATCTGCTTCTGTTTTCATTAGTACTTCTCTTTTCGGAATTCATTTTTCACATTATGAATTATTTTGATATTTCATTAACTTGCTTACTTGTACAGTCTTGGGCTTCCAGCACAAGTTCTGCCTATCCTCTGAGATGTTTGTTTTCTTTAAGTTTTTTATTTTATTCATGATAATTCTTTTAAATTATGCATCCTAGGGTTCCTCAGGGTGGTTCCCAATGTACTGCACTTCTGTACAATTATTGAGTTTTGTTTGGGATATATTCTCTTGGTCTTTCATATTATTTTTGTTTTTGCCCTATCATTTGGGCATATGGATGTTCTTTGTTGGTTATGGGTCCAGTAGGAACTTCTTTTCTGCTTTTGTTTAATTGAATTTTGGTTCTGTTTATATTGTCTTTTTAGCTTAGCTGTACCTTGTATCTTGTCAAGTATGGAATCCAAATTGGTATATATTTCAGGTTCTTCCAGAGTAGTAGACTGATTGGGGTGGGTAGTAGAATAGGGCATTAGTTAGGCTGATCAAGTTAATAAGAGGGCTTGTCTTTGTCAGACAGATCAGGAGCCAGTGTAGTCTGCTAGGGAGTTTAGCTTGTCTGGATTAGAAGGTAGTCCAGATATCTGAGGCAGAGGAATTGGAGTTCACCTGGGTCCTAGATTGGCTGCAGACAGGGTAAGGAAGGTGAGAGAAACAGAATAGATACATGGTGGGTGGGATCTGATTTACCAAAGTCCCAGCTGGAAAATTTTGTCCCGCTAGTAAGGAGTCTGAGGATATGCAGAGAATGAGGGGAGCACCTGAGGAGGGACATAGTAATCTAAGCTAAAGCTTATAGATAGTTTGGGTTAGGAAGATAATTTAGAGATCTGAGGCAGAAGAATTGAAGCCTACTTGGCTCCAAGGCTGCCAAAAGCCAGTGGTACACTCAATTTTATAAATAATTTTAAAATATAAACAACAGGACTTTAAGACACAGATAGACCCAACTTCAGTAATATTAGGTAACTTCAATATGTTACTAACTCCAATAGACAGATAAACTCAACAAAGAATAAACAGAGACATCTGAATGTGATGTCTTAATATTCTGAATATTCTACCAAAGAAAGCATTTTCTATACAGCAATCATAGAAGTTTCTCTAAAATTGAGCACAAACTTGGACATAAAACAGACCCCATCAAATACAAAAATCTGAAATAATTCCATATAGTCTCTCACAAAACAATGCAATAAATGTTAAAATCAACAGCAAAAGAAGTTCTAGTAACTACAGAAACTTGTGGAGATTCAATAACATTTCTAAATGAGTCAAAGAACAAATTAAGAAAGAAATAAAATTATTCCAAAGACAAAATGAAAATACAACACAACAAAACCTCTAGAACACTTTAAAACAGTTCTAAGATGGGAGATTAGAGCTCGACATCTTTTTAGATTAGAAAGAAACAAAAAGAGCATGTTTAAATGACTAACAGCACAATTTAAAACTATGGAAATCAGAACAAACTAAACTAAACACTAGCAGATGAGAATAAGCAACAAAAATCAGAGCATAAATTAATAAATAGAATGAAATAGAATGAAAAACCAATTTAAAGAATCAATGAATTGAAGAGATTGTGCATTGATAATTTAAACAGACAAGTTAACCAAAGAAAAGAAAAAGAAAATCCAAATTAACAGTATCAGAAATGAAAGGGGAAACATTACAAGTCAACAAAAAACTCAAAACACTATAACCTATTTAACAACCTATAATTCATTCAATTTGAAAATCTAGAGGAAATGAATGAATTTCTAAGTTTATGAAAATCACCAGAATTAAACAGAGATCTATAATTTAAACAGCCCCATAACAAACAAAGAAATTGAACCAGTAACACAAATCCTCCTAAGTAAAAAATACCCAGTCCCACATGGAATCACAGTAGAATTCTGTCAGACATTCCATTCTACCAGACAAGCCATACTTCTTAAATTCTTCAAAAAGTAGAAACAGTGGGATAACGATCAGCCTCCTTCTGTGAAACTAGTATCACTCTAATCCCAAATTCATGTAGAGAGAGAACAAGAACATAACACTATAGATCCATATTCTTCTAAACAAAAGGGCATACAGACATACATCAAAAGGATCATCCAGCATGATAAAAACAGCTTTGTTCCAGAGAGGTAGGAATGGTTCAATATATAAAAGTTAATAAATTTACTGATTTATATACATAAATTTAAAGATAAAAACCAAATATCAGCTAAATAGATGCAGAAAAGTCTTTGTCAAAATACAGCATACATTCATCCTAGAGGAAATTAGAGTGAAGGAAACATAGTTCAATATAATTAGAGCCTCTATAAAACAAATCCACAGCCATCATCATTAATGGAGAAAATCTGGAAGCATCCCCATTAAAATCAGGAAACAGATGGGGCTGTCCACTGTCTCCACCCCTTTCCATCATAGTGTTTGAAATTCTTGCTAAAACAAAGAATAGAACATTAAAATGTAGTAATTGGAAAAGAAGAGGTCAAATTATCACTGCTGGCAGATGATAAGATATTACAAATAAGAGCTCCCCAAAATTCCACCAGAAAACTGCTAGAAATGATCAATACAAAGTGGCAGGATACAAAATCAAGTTATAAGGATCAGTACCCTTTATATGACAATGACAATCAGAGAAAGAATTTGTGGAAATCCTCTCATTCAAAACATCCTCAAAAACATCAAAGAATAAACCTAACCAAAGACATTAAAGATGTAAATAAAAATTTTTAATCTTTAAAGAAAAGAATAGAGGAAGACATAAGGAGATGATGTTCTCATGGATTGGTAGAATTAATACTGTCAAAATAATTATCCCATCAAAAGCATGTATACGTTCAGTACAGTGCCAATCAAAATACCATGACATGTTAACAGAGCTACAAGAAACTATCCCAAAATTAATATAGAATCAGAAAAGACCCCATATAGCTAAGACAATCTTTTGCTCAAAGAGCGATGCTAAGGGGAATCACCATACCAAATCTCAAATTATATTACAAAGCCTCCGTTATAAAAACAGCATGGTGTTGGTACAAAAACAGACACACAGATCAATAGAACATAATAGAAGACTCAACCACGAATGCATGTATCGGTCCCTTTATATTTGACAAAGGTTTCAAGAGCACAAAAAGGCGGAAAGGCAACATTGTCAGCAAATGGTGCTGGCAAAACTGGATCTCCATCTGTAGAAGAATGAAATTGGACTGTTATCCTTCACCCTGCCCAAAAGTCAACTCCAATGTATAAAGGACCTCAATATAAAACCTGAAACTCTGAAACTACTAGAAAAAATAAAGGCACTACTTTGTAAGATTTAGGTTTAGGAAAGGACTGTCTAAATTGGATATCAGTTAATCAGGCATTAAGATCAATGAGCAAGGGGGACTACATGTGTGGCACTGTAAACTTAGCTAAGGTCAATCACAGATCTTAAAGAAAACTGTAAGTCTATCACATCTGTAGACAACTATATTTTCTTAATTTATGCTAATAACACATTATATTTATGGACAAGTATTCTCATTAGCATTTATCAAAGACGCTTCTTTTCCAGCAGAGGGAGACTATTACAGAAGTCCACAAATGGTCATACACAGATTATGTGTCTTATTATGCCCAGCCTATGTGACACATCTACAATGGAACCTCTATACCTAAGACTCATGGAACACAGTGGCACACGGGGTATAGAATAGAAATCCATCTCTCTCAAATCTTCTTAGATCGTTTTCTGCAAAGGAAGATGATGAATTCAACAGGCCACAAATAGCCAAAGTGTAGAGAATAAGAGATCCACATTTATAATCCTGTCCAGAACTCAAATTTTAAATGTATCAAAGACCCCAATGTGAAACATAAAATGATGAAACTCTTGATACATAAGCAGAATCCTACAAGATATATGTAAAGGCAATGTCTTTTTAAATCAGACATCGGTTATTCAGAAATAAGGTCAGCATTGACAGAGGGCCTCATTAAAATAAAAAACTTTTGTATAGCAATGGAATCAACTGGTAGAATTAAGAAGACTACAGCGTAGGAAAAAATCTTTTTCAGCTATTCATCTGACAAAACATTAATATACAGAATATACAAAGAACAAAGAAACAAAAGAAATCAAGAAAACAAATGACCCAGTTTAAATATTGGCTATGTATCTGAACACAGAGCTTTCAAAGGAAGAAATAATAATGGCTAAGAAATGCTTTAAAATATGGTCACTCTCCTTATTAATTATGGAAATGCAAATTAAAACTACTTTAAGATCTTACCATACCCCAGTGAGAATGGCTAAGATTAAGAACAACAAATGCTGGTGAGGATATGGAGAAAGGGCAAACCTTATTCACTGCTGGAGGGGTTGCAAACTTGTTTACCATTGTGGCTGGAGTGTAACTTTGACAACTGAAATTATCCTACCATATGGTCCACTCTTTGGCATATACCCAAGGGACTCAGCCATGTTTGCTGCTGCTCTTTTCACAGTAGTTGTGAAATGGAAATAGTCTTCATCTCCTTTGAGACATGAAAAGATAATGAAAATATGGTACATTCCACAATGGAATTCGCACAAAAAAAAAAACCAAAATGGTGAAATTTGTAGATTAATGCACGTTACTAGAAATTGTTTTACTAAGTGAATAAGAGATTTTGAAAGACAAGTATACATGTTTTCTGTCATTTGTGGATTTTTACTCACATGTGCATATATCTCCTGATATAACCATAGGAGCCAGAAAACTGGAAAAGTACTGTGTGGATAAAGGCAAAGAGGAGCCCAAGAGGTGATTGTAGAAAATAGGTGTTATTGAAGTGAAATGAGGAAAATAGGGTACTTTTAATTGGGGAAGGAATAGGGACAGTTACACAGCAGAAAGCTGAGGGGTGATTAATAATGCCTAAATGGTGTGAAAAACCAGAGGAAATGATTAGTTTAAGAGCCTACTCAAATATACACAATATATATAAGATAATATAGATGTAATGTATATATATCTGTAGGCTTTTTAGCTAATAGAATATTTATATACATATATATGTCTATAAACTGTATTGTTGCAGTCTTAAAAAACAGTACCTGACTAGCTGTGATTAGAGGGATATTATGTCTCAAGAATGAAAAAAAGACCAATTGGAAGAGAAATAAAATCAAGGCTAAATTAATGATAGAAAGAAAACATACTGAGGATCAATGAAACAAACTCTTGTTTCTTTGAAAAGATTAACAACATTAACAGATCTTTAGTTAAATTAACTTAAAAAGAGAGAGAAGATTCAAATTTATAATCTCAGAGATGTAAAGAACCATTATAACAGGCCCAGAGAAAATTCAAAAAATCATATGGGCATACTTAAAAAATCTATATTATCCTAAATTAGAAAATCAAAAATAAGTGAATAAAATTCTAGCTATGTATTGATTGCCAAAATTAAATAAAAATGACATAAAAAAATTTAACAGACATTTAATGGCCAATGAGATAGGTATAGTAATTAAAACTTTCCCAATTCAAAAGAGCCCAGGTCCAAAAGGATACAGCACAGAAGTCTACAAAGCCTTCCAAAAAGAAATAATACCAATACTCCAATTCGACAAAATAAAAAAGGAAGGACTACTTCTAGATTCTTTCTTTAAAACTAATATTACTCTAATACTAAAACCAGACAAAAACCTAATAAAAATAAATTTCTAGGTCAATTTTTATAATAGGCATAGATAAAATTTTGCAATAAAATACTCCCAAGCAGAATGCAAGAACGCATCAAAAAGTTATCCATAATAATCAAATTTGCTTCATGTCATCTGGTTCAATATAGGTAAATCAATAAATGTAACCAACCACATAAATGGTCTCAAGATGTTACACCAGAATCATCCCGTTAGATATAGAAAACACCTTCAACAAAATCCAATGTCTATTCATGATAAAATTCATGGGTAATCTAGGGACATAGGGAATATATCTCAACATTTAAACAGCAATATACAACAAGCCCATAGTCAACATCATACTAAATAGAGAAAAACTCAAACCATTGCCACTAAAATGAGGAACAGGACAAGATGTCCACTTCCTCCATTTTTGTTTAATATAGTTCTTGAAATCTTAGGTAGACCAATAAGCCAGAAAAAGAAGATAAAATAGATACAAATTGAAAAGAAAATATCCTTATTTGCAAATGAAACAATTCTGTACATAGAAGACCCTAAAGAATCAACCAAAGAACTCATAGAGCTGATAAATATATTCCACAAAGTGTCAAGATATAAAAATTATGCATTATGACGACCATATCAGTAGTACAGAATATACAATAGAATATTATTTAATTGCTAAAAACTATATTATAATATTTTAATATAAATGGGAGGAACTTGCAACAATCATCTTGAGTCAGATAATTAAAATCCAGAAGGTCAAACATTCCATGTTTTCACTCATAGCTTGATGCTAGCTTTGAAATCTTAAATATGTATGTTTCAATTTGAAAATCCAGAGCAGTGAGGAAACTAATAAATGAAGATGGGGGTGGAGGGCTTCATGGAAAGGAAAATAGAATACAATCATATAAAGGATGAATAAAGAGTAAGGAGGGTTAAATGGGTTGGGGAAATGGAGGGCACAATAGAGGAAGTTATAATGGGGAGGGATAACTAATATTGAGACCTTTAGAAAAAAATCATATGGAAATCTGCCAATATAGAAACTTCTTGAATGTACACATTATAAAAGACTTACATTATAAGAAAAGGAGATTGCCTCTACTTGACACCATAGGATTGACAAAGAAAAATCCCAAGGCCAGGAGTGGTCTAACTCTTTTGAAATTTTAACCAAGGATTTCATATACTATCAAACAGTACTGGTCATTGCCCCTATTTCTTTGTTATACTCCAAAACAGTAGTAAGATCTTATTTCTAAAGACACAAATATATATCATAGAGCAAACAAGGAAAAGATAGAGCTGGTGATAAGAGTTTCATGTCCATTGGCTAGCTTTCTTTGTGCTGAAAGGTGCTATGCATGCAACCTGAAGAAAAATCAGTAATCATGTTTACCCAACTATGAATGCTGCAAACTACAACTGGTTTGCCAAGAGATACTCTCCAGTACAATAGAGGCATGAATATTATGAGAGTAACCAATCACTTCGTAAGAGTATTAAGTTAAGATGGAACCCATTCATTACATTGATATCAGTCCTGGGAACCTTTGGTTAAATAGGTCATAGGCCATAAAGTAGAGCCAAAGACTATTATACTACACATATATATAGTATTTGGCCAAGTCCTAATAACTTCTTGTAACACTCATAGATAAATGTAACTCTCAACTCCCACCATTCTTTTCTTCTTTATGAAGCAAATGGTTATTAACACAAAAGCCACAACTGTTCAATGTACAAAGAACAAGCAACTACAGAGTGCTTATACCTGAGTAGGTGACCTACGTCAAGCTTCTGCCTCCCAAAGCTCAGACATCATTGAGGAAAGTAGCAAGGATATTTTAAGAGCAAAAAGAGGTGGATCAACATAAGGAAACAGAATTTTCCAAATACCCGGGAAATGACTCTTATGAACTCACATCCAGTGACAGTATCCATAAGTTCCATCAAAGCTCAAGTCACAGAGCCTATCTCAGAAACTATTAGCAACCAATTGTTGCTGGGAAGAAGAAAATCAATTTCATTTATAGGTACAATTCCGGTTTTGAAGAGGCTCCAACAGATAAACCCACACTTAAGGGCATTTGGGGACACAAATCTGACACTATAGCCCTTTAAATAATACATGAAATTGGAATGTGGTTGGTAAGGGGGATGAAGATAAGTAAAGGAACCTAAATAGATAAAAAATATGAAAATCTCAAATGTGATTAATTATAATAATAATAAAAAGATAATTTATTTTGTTAAGAAGGCATGATTTTTAAAAGAGTCAAATATTCTCTACTCTGGCATCATGGTAACTAGTAATGTTGCTTTTGTCAATTCTAGGGACATCCTTGGTTGGCATTAACTTTGTGGAAATCAAAGCTAAGATTTCACTATTTAAAAAGAAAGAGATTTCTAAGCAGATAATTGCATGGCCCAAAATATACATAGTAGTAGAAAAAACTTGGACTCTCTCAGGGCTGTGAAATATATAAAGAAGATTTCTTATGAAATTCTGGTTAGATAATTAAAATAACATGATCCTTAATTTCTGTTTTATAAATATGGAGACAATATTTCCTCATTGGTTAGAAAGTTTATTTCACATCCACATATCCATTTGTACTATACATATATATGTACTTGTGCAATAGAGCTATATGAAACTATATGTGTATATACAGGGGTGAAATGCTATTTACACATACATACATACATACATACATACATACATATATAGACAATATATGCATTAAACTTCATATTACATCTGTCTCTGGTACTTACCTTTACTTATTCCATACAAATGAACATTTTAGTAGCTTCATTCACAGCTGAAATTGAGCAGTAGATGGAGACTATGATGGAGACCCACAAGTGGACAGAATGCAGAGAATGCATGATCAAATGGAGTCTTGCCCAGTTAGGACATTTACAACACACCCCGTAAAACATACAAGGGAGCAGAAATATTGTAACAGTCAAAGAACCCGGACACACGCCGTGAGGTACTGCCTTCTAGACATGACAGGGAATCTGTTTCTTTGACATTTCAGTAACATATTTGCCTAAACAAGGCCTCCATAATGGCCACACCAGCTTGCATGTTAAGCTAGATGGAGGAAATCTCACAAGGCTTCATCCCTAGATGAAAATTTACAGACAATCAAAGGCTGTTAAGAGAGAGTAAAATTAATTTCTCTAGGGATAAAAATTTCCTAAAAAATTACCCAATCTCAACAGCTCAACACTAAACACATGTACATATGAGTAACAATAATGGACTCAGAAGGTAAGTGATATATAATAATTAAACAAAAACTCCTGAATTCAATAGAGAAGTAGGGGACAAACATGAGAGAGAGAGCTAAAGTGAATATAGTTTTCAGTATAAAATTCTCAAAAATTTTAATTTAAAAAAGCTCAACAGAAATGGATATCCCTAATTACCAATAATATACAAGTATACTCTGCTCCATTCCTAATTCTGATATTCATTCTAGGCTTCAAGTATCTTCACTTGAACTACTCAGAGGGCACCATAACAACAAAGCCTTTAAAGATTGATGTATACAAATAAGGTATTAAATCATTCCTGAATGATGAAAATATCTTATAGGAAATTCTACTGTACTCATAGTTCATGAATGAACCTGGACCCTCTGAAAATACTGATTTTGCTCCAACATCTCATTACCTTGACCTGCAAAACAACTACATAAATAAGAAGCAGTGTTTTGGTAATAAACTATTTGAGTTGTAGCTAACAAAAAAGGAAGGTGTTAATGATTGCAGAATACCCTTGAATTTATTCTGGACTGACATATATTAGTGACATCATTATCTTCAAGATGTCATACAAGACAAATTATAAATCATGAAGACTATCAAGGAAACACAGCTTATTGGCAGTATCAATCTCAAAAATCATTCCTCATAGTTGTCATTAATGAACATGTCATCACTAAAGGCTTTACCTCAATGTCCAAGAATGTCATTTATCATGTCTCAGACATATATTAGAATGAAGTGGAACAGAAACCTGCAGTATGAAAGTCAGTGGTTTTCAACAAGTGAAAAAGATAGTTGCAATCTCAAATCCAAATCCTCAAGCATTCACATTCATCAATAGTAGGGTCTTCCATGTTTGTGACATCACTCACCTTACCTGTAGTTCTTGATCTTCATTGTCATATATAAGAACAGGGAACAATTAATTAAACATAGCTAAACATTCCTTTTTGTCTTAACAGGCTCAAAATTGTCCCACCATTTTAAGTTAATGAAATTGGCTCTTCCATAAGCTAGTAGCACCATGATCTGGGCCAGGCTCCTATACAGTAGGGAATCTTCCAAAAGTAAATTGCAGCCTGATTTTAGAGAAAGTCTGCTTACATCATGTCTTTAAGTACATAACTAATCCTTGCATACCAAGTTTTCATTATTCTAATTATGTCCTTCTCCTTTGCTCTTTGAACTCTAGGTGCATGTCTCTGAAAATTTTGGGCTTCCCAAACACCTGAGATATTTCTCCAAGAAATGTAAAATTTGGGAATTTCCACGAACCCCCATTGATATTGGCCAGCTGAAGATATATTTAGTAGACAGAATGAGGAAGCTGGGAACAGCCTAACAAGAGAAGACCCCTGATCTTCAGGGAAAAGGAAACATATCAAAGACAGAAATTAGTCATCCAAGAACAAGACTCTGTTGTTTATTTCAATTGTGGGAGCAATTTATTAGATATACTTGAGGAAAAATCAGAGTCTCTGGTTATGATAGGTATACACATAGTATACACATCCAATGCAAAATGAGTATCCCAGGGAAAGACTGATGTTCAACATTAACTGACATCTTATAAATTAAACTAAGAAAAAATAAATATGCACTGATAGAGGTGGATAATGAAAATGTAGTGCATTAATATAACATAGTAGTATTCAGTTGTTAATAAAGACAAAAATTCTAGAGATAATCATTCTGAGCAAGGTAACTCAGATCCAGAAAGACAAATACCTGTGTTTTCTGTCATATTGTGGACATTAGTTTTGAATCCTTAAATATATTTTTAAATTGGAGTAACCATAGAGGTCAGGAAATTAATAAGAGTTTATAGGTTTGGAAGCTCTCAAGGGATGGGAAGTATAATGCAGGTACTGTAAAGGAGGAATAGGTATAATGGGGCTATAAAGATTAAATGGGTTAGGCAAGGGAAGGACAAAGTTGGGAAGTGAGTATCGGAAGGTATAACTAAATCTAAAACCCTTTGGGAAAAAAATCATGTGGAACTACAGTAGTTTAGAAGTTTCATAAAATATATATGCATATATCTTAAAAAGAGGCTAAATGGAGTTATCCAATAACACAAGACAATGTCCCTACTATGCACTACAATTAAACAAATAGAAAGTCCAGTGCCAGGACTAGGGTTCCCTTTCTTGGAGTTATAGGTGAGTAGGGTACCATAGACACTTCCAAACATTACAGGCTATTGCCATTGCTCTTGGGTACTCTCCAGAACATGACAGTAATACCCTATTCCTGTAGATAACTCACACAGATCAGAAAAGATAAACTTTACTGACTTGAAAGTTTCATCACTAATAACTGGTTTTCATTGTTACCAAAGAGCAATGTAACCAACAGTCTTAGTCAATTGTGAATGCTGCCAACTACAATAACTGACCTGACAAGGTATGCCCACTTATACAATAGTGGCACAAGGTGGATAATGAAAATATAGTACATTTACATAAGGTAGCATTATTCAGTTGTTAATAAAATCAAAAACTCTGAAAAAAATCATTCTGAGTATGGTAACTGAGATGCAGTAAGAAAAATGCCACTACCGTACAAGACCTGTGGCTACGCAGGTCAAAGTTTCTAGGAGATCTTACTCCTCTTTTTCTGATAAATTGACACAGTTTTAAAACAACTCCTAAAGAGTTAGAAATTTATTCATTCATCTGTCACAGTACTCATCAAAGAAGCTTCTTATTCAGTGAATGGCCATTAAAATAAGATCCCACAGTAGATCAACATGCAACAAATAAGAGGCTGTGTAATGCCTAGCTCTAAATGGGACACCTATATTGTAATCCTCCCAAAATACATAGATCATTTCAGAAAAGGTGGTAGAAAGATTGTAAAAACCAGAGCCAATAGATGACTACAATGAACCAGTAGGTTTTGCCCACAATTGAACAGCTGCATATGTGAACTCACAAAGATAGGCAAATGTATGCAATGTTAACCCAGGAAATACTCCACCAGAAAGGGGGTATACAAACACAGTCCTATGGTAGTTGAGGAACTTTCATGAATTTATAGCTGACTTCTGAAGGGAGAGTTTAGTTTACTTTATGGATGTTGCCCCTCAGAGGTTACTCATGATCCATTACATAGTCCTAGACTCATACATTGTGCCAGTATTACAGATGAGGTAAAGAAAAAGAACACCTGTGACTGGATAGATGGTTCAGCAGTTATGAGCACTGGCCTGGCTTTTCTTGCAGAGGAACTGGTTTCCAGCACACACATGGCAGACATTTGTAACTTCAATTCTAGGGAATCTGACTTCTGGCTCTCATTGAGCATTGAACACAGGTGCCACTTACATGTATGCAGCTAAAACATTCATACACATAAAATAAAAATAAGCTTAAGAATCTAAAAAGACCTCATAAAATTGTGAGAGAATAGAGATTTGTGTAATAATGAAGGAGTTCTAGGAGAGGGAATGTGCAATGGACTTGATCAAAATATTTTATATGCATTTATGAAATTCTGAAACACTAAAAAGGGTCTAGGAAAAAAAATAAACTACCAATTATTACTAAGTGGGCATAGAGTAAAACTTCCTTTTAAAAAATTTGGAGGACCTGAGTCAGAGAAGCCTCATTTTTCAAAGAAGGATTATTAATGAACATACAGTGTTAATGAAGTGTTCGACATGCTAAGAATAAGTGTTTTTTGACCACTCAACCCTAAATCTATCTAAGTTATCTGAGGACAATGCAATATCACAAAAGAACGAGTACAAAAATAAAGAGTTGAGGATGGAGAGGAGGACGACAAGGTACCATCTTCTATATATGGCATAACCTTTACAACCATGAATACACTGCAGATGTTGTGACCTGCATATAGACTCAATCCACAAAAAAATACCTCAGGTTAGATACAGAGCAGTTGGAACAAAGGAATTCAGTTAAAGTGGGAGAACATGGGAGTAAATATCATTAAAATATACTCTACATATAAATATAATTTTTTAAAAATTGTGCCAAAAAGGTTGGTTAAATTATCTGTCAGATAATAAACCTCTAGCAACATTTTCTCTGATTATGGCTGGTCAACTTGTGCATCTATTCAACTGTAACATTGTGATTTTTTTGTGAATTCATCTAAGAATTTCATAAACTTAGCTGATATGTGTATGTCTATGAAACATTTTTAATTAATTTTTATAAGTGGAGTTACAAAAATGCCCAGTTTTATTTATTTTTATATTGCTTTCATTTGGATAAGTAATCTCTGCAACATTATTAGAGAAAAGACTATTCATTCCCTAATGAATTGCATAGAAATATATTTAAAGTACTAATTGACACATGAGATTTTAAATTTTCCATGTTTTTAGTTTATATGTCTTATTTCAGTAATCAAAATATGTTTCTTTAAGTATTGAATCAGTCTTTATAATTTTTATCAGTTCCTTTTTAAATTGAATTTTTGGGTATTTTATACATAACTTCTTATTCATCTTTATACCCTCTTTCCCATTGTCACATTCTCCTAGCTCTTCCAGTGAATTTCATGCATTCTTCCATTTATGTTAAGGCATATCAAGTCAACTTACTCTGACACCCCTCAGTGCATATTCATTCACCAGGGTTCAGTCAGTCTATCTAGAGTCACTCCTTTAAAGATCAGCTCTCCCTCACTCAACAGAAATCAGTAGTCCAATGGTTCTTCTGATAAGTTCAGGACCTGATCAGGCCTATATCCTCCTTCTGGAATTTTGTCTGCTTGAGTTTGGATGAGTCTTGTACATGTTATCACCATTGGTATAGGTTCATATGAGCAAGGTCCCAGGAGCCTGTCATTATTTCCATATGATACTGTGCCTCCTCTTCTCTTACCGTCTTTCCACCCCCTCTTCTAGAATGGTTGCTGAGTCTTGGATGGGTGAAGACTAATATTAGAAACCTATCCAAGGACCTACACTAAGCACACTCTTATTTTCTACTTTTTGGCCATTTGTGACTGTTGTATTCATTGCCTTTTGTTGCATGAGGGAATTATATTGGTGAAAGTTAAGAGATTGTGCTGGATAGTTTTGCCTGTCAACTTGACACACCAGGGTTAGGTGACCTTCTATTAAGGAATTTGCTCCATTGAACTGGACTGTAGCCATGTCTGTGATCGCATTCTCTTGAGGGCTAAGTGGTACTACCCCTGGACAGGTGATCCTGTATGCATAAGAAAGCAGGTTGACCATGCAGGAGAGGAGCAAGCCAGTAAGCGTCATTCCTCCATTGCCTGGGTTTCAGCTAATAACTCCAGGTTCCTGCCATGAGGTCCTGCCTTTGGCTCCAGAGTGATAAACCTGGGTGATGTAAGCTAAATAAACAATTTCTTCCCTAACTTGGTATTGGTCAGAATACTTTGTCAGAGTGACTAAAGGTTAACTAGTACAGTGATGCATTTGTATTTTCTCTACACCCTGTTCCACTATGCACCATGAGCCTTCAGTAAGGAGGTTCTGTTGTACATGTGTCAGTTAGAATTTGGTATTTCACAGACACTTAATCTATGTATGTGATCGTTGTGGAACTCTGTGACAGGCTCAATTTGTTGCAAAATATGCTTCTTTGATGAATCCTGACTAGCATACTTATCTGTAAATATAAGAATACATATTTAGCACATGGTAATAAATTACATTTGTCTAGGAATGTAACAGCCTTGGCATTTTCTCTAAGATGTATGACCTGTCCAGTTATGTGTACTTGGCTATGTTTATGCCAAGTAAACCAAGTATGTTTATGGTACCACATGAATTCCCTCCCATAGAGAGGGATTTAAGTCCTATTGGTAGCATTGATTGCTCCTAGGATAAATCATATGTGCAGGTAAATTAATGGAACAAGAAAAATTTATAGTAAGTAAAAGTACGACAGACTCTGAAAAATAAATAATATATATTCTCCCTCATATATATCATGAGATTACTAAGTTTTCTCAGTCAATTGTTCCCTTGATCAGAATGTAGTGATATTCTTAATGTCTTCTGATTAATTTTATCTTGAGATCTATTTTGTCAGATATTAAAATAGCAACTCCTCTTTGTTTCTTATTTTAGATTGACAGGTATGGTCAGTACAGGGAATATGTTGGTCCAGGTTCTTCTGCCTGTGTAGTTTATATTTAAAAGTCAGCTGTAATTCTGTAATATTGTTTTTCTCTTGCAGCTTTCAGCTCTCTTTGTTCTGTACATTTAATGTTTTTACTATGAATTGTCTTGGAAGTTTCTGTTCTGGTCCTGTGTAATTAGTGTTCTTTGTGCTTTTTCTATCCATATGGGTATGCTGATCTTTAATTAATGGATCTTTTTTCTTTAAGTCTGTTGAAAATGTGCTCAGTGCTATTTACCAAATATTCTTTTCTTTTTCAATGCCAGTGATGTGTTGATTTTGTCTTTTCCATAGTGTCCTATATTTCCTGCATAGTGCATTCCTGGGTTTTTCCATATTCTTTGCTTAAGCAGTTCAGTTCTTCAACTTTGTCTATTTTTTAATCTGTTTTTATTTTATATGCATGACTGTTATGTATGTGTGTGAGTAAGTGTATGGGTATCATGCAGAGTATATGGAGGACAGAAAAGGGTGTAAGATCCCCTGGAACTGGAATTATTGATGTTTCTTACCCATTATGTGGATGCCAGGATTTGAACCTGAGTCTTCTGCAGGAACAGACAGTGCTCAACTGCTTAACCCACTCTACAGCCCTGTTCTTTAACTTTATTGTCTAGTCTTGATATTCTGTTTTGTATCTCATTCATTCTGCTTTTGAAATTCTCCTGGCATTTCAGATTGTCTTATTGAATTTTTTAATCTCATCATTTCTGTTTAAATTTTCTTCAACATTTTAATCTCTTTTGTCAAGTTCTGAATTTTTCTGTCATTTCATTCAGCCCCATATTAGTATTTTCTTAAGCTTCATTTAGGGGCTTATTCCTATCCTCTCTAAGTTCTTTAATTTTTTCTTTGTATGTTCTTAAAAGTCATCAAATTCTTTCATCATTTTTATTATTGTTCTTTTAAATTCTGCTTTCTGGGGTTTCTATGGGTGGTTTTTATTGTCAACTATTTCTGTGAGTTTGGTAGAAACATATTATTTTGATTTTTCATATTATACTTTGCTTTCAGGTAGGTATGAATAATTGGTTTGTGCTCTAAGTGCTCGTTTTTTATTTTTATTGGTGGAAGAGAATGGTTCCAAGTTGATTAATGAAGAACTCTTCTGTAGGTTGAAGAGGCGTAATTTAACACTATGGGGATACCCTGACAGGATTGGCAAGCCAGTCAAGATCTCTCTGTTAGGAAATGAGGAAGGGGTCTTGGATCAAGGCAGGTATGGGATTATTTGTGGGGAAGGTCTAACTAGCTTGGCAGAGTACATATGGGCCTTAGAACAGGAGAATGCAGTTTGTCTGGGTGCAGGAGATGAAGATGCAGTTGGTGGAGTTTTCCTTACTTAGGAGGTCTCAGGCAGGATGTTCAGGGGGTTTCCTAGACATAAGACGGTAATGGGGACATCGTGGTGACTGTCTTACTAGCTAATTCGAGTAGTGGTGGGACCTGGAGAAGGAGACTGTTGCAAGTCTAGGTGTGGGTGGGATCAAGGTGCAGTGGGCAGGGTCTCAGATGGGAAGACCAAGATGGGGCCTAAGTCCAAGTCTAGGATAAGCAATCTGTGGAGAGACAGAATGTATCTAGTCGGGTTGCAGTCAAGGATGGGTTGGAAGAGCATGGGGAGGATCTAACTAGATAGAGTATATGTGGCCCTGAAGCACCAGAATTTATTTCTTCTGGGTACAGGAAGATCAAGAAGCAGTGGGCAGAGTTCCACTCAATAGGAGGAACTTGTGTGTGGTATTGTAAACATAGACAAATACACATGGCTGAAGAGGTCATAGATATTAAAGCAATCTCCAGGGCTGTCACTGACATAGACTAATGTAACTTCTTACTAAATGCAAAATATGTATCCATATATTCACAGTCAAGTATCCAGTCACCAATTATCAAAGAAGTCTCTTTTGCACCAGATGGAGATTACGCTAGCATACCACAACTGATCAAAAGGAGACATTGTAAATTGCATGAGCCTAAGCAACACATCTATAATGTAGCCCCTACACTCAAGGCTCATACAACATAGAATAAGAGGTAAACAGGACACTAATGAATGTTTCAGCTTACATTAATGAAGATCTCTCATGTAACAGAGGGCCAAGAACACAAAAAGGTTACTAATGGCCAAAGAATGGAATTAGTAATCTGCAGGGTCCTTGGACAGGCTCCAATATTGTTTCTACTGACTCAGTGGTCAGGGACCATTGTGGATTGCAGGATTTTTATTTTAGAGAATGGGTGAAGGATAGCAAAATTTTCTATCTGGAGACAGTATGGGCTTTTGGAAAGAGTTTGTCTCTTACAGACAGGATTAGCATGAAATTAGGTTGATCAATTTAACATATTTTCCCAGTCTCAAAGAACACTTTATTTATTGCAGATATCCTGAGACCTATGTGGCTGGAGGAAGAAAGGTTGGTATTAGAAAGAGAGAGTGACTTGAGAGATATCTCAGTGTTAAAAGTACTTGTTGCTCTTAAGCGGATTGAGGTTCCACATGTTGACTAACTCCAGTTCCAGAGATCCACATTCTCTTCTGTCCTCCAGAAACATTGAATGCATGTCGGGCACCTGCATACGGGCAGGCAAAACACAATTTCTCTTGTCCACCCTCATTCAAAGAAAAAAGATGAAACTCAAATACCCTTAAAAAATCCACTCACATACAATGTCCAAAAGACCTATAGACAGAAAATCAGAAAATGATAAATCAGGAATTAAAAGAAAAAAAAAATTGGTCACTGAATTGGATAGGTTTTCTTTTATCATGATGAAAAATGTATGAAATTACCTGTTTTTAATGGTAAAACTGCTTTGCTAAGAAGTTGCTTTAAAATCTTAATCATTAAGAGTACATAAATTATATCCCATTTTAATATATTCTCTAATTTTTATTAATATATTTTCTAATTTATTAATTAAATTATTAATTAATTAGCTGATAAATTAAATTATTAATTAGATAATCTATTAATATTCTCTAATTTTTATTAATAATGAGTATACTTGTTATTTAGAAGTGGTTTTACTCTACATTAAAAGCATATTTGGCAAGCTCTATGCAACAAATAAAAATTTATTATTAAATAAGGAGTTCGGCTACCTGCTAGGCTTGGACCTAGGTCAGCTCCAATTCCTCTGATCAGATCTTAGGACTAGATTCCTAATGGAGCCTAGATAAATCCCTAGTATAGATTGCTAAGTACCTCCTCCGGGCCCTTCTTCCCTGGCCCCTAAACTGCTCTACATACCTACCCACCTAGGACTCTGGTAATTCACATCCTGCCCACCACATCTCTATTCAGTTTCTCTTGTCTATTCCCACACTCTACCGTACCAGCCTTGGACCCAGGCTGGCTCCAATTCCTCTGCCTCAGATGCCTAACCCAAAATAAGTAAATTCCTGAGCATACAGTCCACTGACTCCAGATTTGCCTGACAGAACAAGCCTCCTTTTAACCTGACCAGCCTACTATGTAATACCTACTATCTTGCACCACTAACTACCTGGACAGTCTAATAAACTGAAAGAACTGAAAGTAAATACCAATGTACTTTTCATGCCTGAACAAAAAGCAACCAAGCTATATAAACAATATAAACAGGACCAAAATTCAATTAAACAGAAACTGTTTATGTTCTCACTGGACACATAACCAAGAAAGAATATCCACATGTCCAAACAGCAGGACAAAAACACAAATGATAAGAGAAACCAATACAATATGTCCCCAGCAAAACCCAATAGTCCTAAAGAACTGCACTACAGTGAAAATCACCACAGGGAACCCAGGATGCAGAATTTAAAAGAACAATCATAGCATGATCAAAGAACTTAAAGGAAACACATACAACCTAAAGAACTTCAAGACTATAGACATAAATTTGAAATGAAAAGTTCAAGAAATACATAGCCCAAAGATATAATGAAAACAATTCTGACTAGAAAAGTGAATTCACAAAAGAGACAAAAATATTGAAGAAAACACAAATGGAAATGAACATGGATGGAATTGAAAAACTTAATAAATACATTCAAAACAACAGGAGAAAGCCTCACAAACAGAATAAATAAAACAGAAAATAGAAGATCAAGACTGAATGACAAAGTTCAAGAACTGGACTGCTTAAGTGAAGACCATGTGACCAGAAAGTTATCAAACAAAGAAATAATAATGGCTAAGAAACAACACAAAAAATGCTCAGTGTCCTTTCTAATTAGAAAAATGCTGACAAAAACTACCTTAAAATTTCATCTTACCCCAGTCAGACTGCCTAGGACCAAGAAAATGAAAGGCACCAAATGATGGCAAGGACATAGAGAAAGGGGAATGCTCATTCAATGCTGATAAGAATGTAGTCTTGTATGACTATGAAAAGCAATGTGGAGAACTCTTTGAAACTAAAGATGAATCTACTGTATGATGCAGGTATACCAATCCTTGTCATATTTCCAAAGGACTTGTCTTACTGTATAAATACCTATTCATCCATGTTTGTTGCTACTCTCTTCAGAATAGCTAGAAATGGAAACACCTTCTATGTCTTTCAACTGACAAATGGATAAGGAAAATATGGCAAAGTTGCACAATAGAATTCTTCTCAGTAAGAAAAGATGAAATTTGCAGGTAAATGGATGGAAGTAGAGAGTATTATACTAAGTAAAGTAACACAAACACAGAAAGGCAAGTGACATGTTATCGTTCATTTGTAGACTATGCACCATTCCCTTATATGGCAGGGTATATCCTGATACAACATCAGGAGCCAGGAAAATGGAAAGAACACAAGAAGGTAAAAAGCGAGAAAGAACCTGAAAGAAAGGGACAGTAAGAAACAAGTGTTGTGGGGGAGCTGTGTTTGACAGGAAGCTGTGTTTGCAGGGATCACAGAGGGAAAGAAGGAAGGAAGGAAGGAAGGAAGGAAGGAAGGAAGGAAGGAAGGGAGGGAGGGAGGGAGGGAGGGAGGGAGGGAGGGAGGGAGGGAGGGAGAGAGGGAGGGAAGCAAGAAATACAGAATAATGAGAGGCATGTGTTATAGGGGGTGGGGAGGAATAAGGGTGTTTTAAGACTAGGGATACAGGAGAGAAGCCAGAAGGCAGGAAGACAGTATAGAGATGAATAAATCTTTGGTGCCTAGGGAAGCCAAAAGAGAATGTGTTACCCCCAAAAGACACTGAGAAATATAAATACACTGTCCAAACATATGTATACCTAGAAAGGAACACACTACCAAACATGAGAGACTTTCCTTTAAAGGAGAGATTGATCCAGAAGACTCCCAAAATGACACATTATTGTCAGAGCTCTTGGTTATTTCCCAGAACTGGAATTAAGACCCTATTGCTGAAAAGAGGACATTCTTTGAATACAGCACATGGAACAGTACAATAGGAACTGACCTGGAAGCCTGCTACCTGAAGTTTAGCTCTTACAGTGCTAGATGATAATATAATATACAAGCTACTAAGGAAGAAAAATCAGTCAATAGTCCAACCCACCCCTAATCGTCTAAGAAACATGATGAACAGCACAACAAACTACCTGTATTGGTGCAATACTGGCACTATTGTCTGGGGGTAACAAACAGCTATCTAATTCGACTTAAAACCCTTTCAATGGGAGTGAACATTATAATTATAATTATTATTATTATGGGTGGCATTATAATTATAGGCAAATAAGCATGACTGGAGGGTTCATAGATTCTAGAGAAAATCCTATCACTATCATGCTACTTTTGCTATATTATTAAATGTAAGCTAGGGGAAATATCCGATCACATTCACCTTTAGATGAAGAGAAACTGTCAATCAATCCACTAACACATTTGTGAATCTGTATTAGGGTATCCTAGTACCAGTACTTAAGGAAAAATATCCTTAAATCAAAGACTAGAAATGACAGCCCTCCCTATACCCAACAGCTTGTCCTCAGAGTTGATTCTAGCACCCCTACTATTATTAGGAGTAGTAAACAGCCTGTTTTGAGTTCAAAAACAGATTCTTTAAGTGTCTGGATTTGAACATTGTCCAAAGAACTTATGGACAGCAACATAAAACTCTAGGCTAGGCATAGTCCTCATTCCTCCAAAGCATTCAATTTAATGTGCTCCTCTGCTACATCTGCCCCACATCCTCCTGGTCCCACATTAACTACACACTTCTACATTTCCATAGCACAAGATGCTATGCTCCACATTCTATTCTTTGTCAAAGCCTCAAAATGAATGTTTTTGTACTTCCACATGTTCTGAAATCCTGTACTTTTCTTTCCATTACATTAAACCAATCTTGTGAGTGCAAGAAATAATATCTGTGTCTCCTTGTCAAATTTGTGACATAGAATTTTCATATGTAATAATTTTATATTGCTAGGATCTATTAGAGTTTCAAAGTTCTATAGAATAGTGAACTATGACAATTTCGATCAATTTAATCTCTGTATTCTCCTTAGTAAATGTCACTTTTTATGACAAAACAAACAGAAAAGAGCTTACTGTTGTTATAATAATACTTAGTAGTAAACCTTGATCTTGGGGTTGGGAAGATGGAGTAGTACTTAAGAGCGCAGACTGTTATAGCAGAATATCCACATTTGATTATGAGCATCCACATGGCTGCTAACAACTATCAGTTGTTAGCCAAAGGATACATTCAACATACAGACACATTGGGAAGGGAATTTTAAAAGACAGTGAACCCCGAGACCATTTTGAGCATACTAATAAAAGACTTGGCTTTTTTCTTTAAAGTATTTTTCATTGACTTTAAGAATTTCATAGAGTGTATTTTGATCATAACCCCCAAATTTTTTCTAGATCTATTCAGAATACCTCATTAACTAGATAGCTTCCTGGTGTTTTTGTTTGCTTGGTTGGTTGGTTTTATATTTCTGTTTTGCCCTAAGAGCATGGGCAATATGTGTTATTCAAATACTACTGGATGTGGAACCTACCTATGTTTGCAGTTGGCTTACCAGGGGCCATATCCTTAAATAAAACTCCTTTTGAGAGCAGACCTTTTAAGACTACATTAGAGCACCTGACTCTGCCTTCAAAGTGATCTGTGCAAATTACATGCTGTTCATATCCCCCTACTATGGGATCATCTGCAATCCCTCCCACTTCTCTAGGACTAGGCTTCCTGGTGGCCTGGGTGCCCTCCTCTCATAATCTCTACTTGTACATACAGACATTTTGAGACTGTCTAGGAGTACATGACTCCACCTCTGGGGTGAGCTGAACAAAAACTATCATGCCCATACTCCTGTTTTGGGACTATCTGCAGAATCTCCCACAGCTCCAGGGCGTAGGTTAGTAGAGACTAGCACAACCATTTCCCATCTCTTCTCCTAGGACCTTCACACTATCCATCTGGAAGCTGCTGAAATGCTCTTAACTAGCAAGGTCTGCTTTGCCCTACTGGAGATCTCCTAAGTAGC
This sequence comes from Eospalax fontanierii, assembly GCA_035773235.1. NCBI lineage: Eukaryota > Metazoa > Chordata > Mammalia > Rodentia > Spalacidae > Eospalax > Eospalax fontanierii. Next base: position 783,502 of record JAJHUQ010000048.1, on the reverse strand, counting down.
CAGGTTGGAGCCATTTAGTGCTGTAATAAAAAATCAAAAGAGAGAAACAGAAGCTTAGGTCAAACTTAGCTTTTCATACTCAATCAAAAAACTACTAAGGTATATCAATAAATACAAATGGAATCAAACTTAACAAACGAAAACTTGCGTTTCATGCATGAATACATCACAAGCAACAAAAAAGTATCACATGACAAAACCATAAAGAAAAAAATGATAAAACAAAATAGTATGTCCCCACCAAACATGACTTGTCTTATAGGAAAGTCTTAAAATAAGAACCCCCTAGAATTTTTCCAGAACACGGTTTTAAAAGAACAACCATAAAAGTGATTTAAAAATTCAATTAATTTAAAGAATACAGAAACAGCTCAAAAAACTAAAAGAGGATAGGGAAAAACATTTGACTGAATTCACAAAAAAGAAATATTGAAGAAAGACTAAAACAAGGAAAGAAGCTGAAACTCAATAAGCCAATTTGAATAGAATTCTCCTTAACCAATAGAATGAATGAAATGGAAAACAAAATATCTAGATTGGACAATAAAATTGAAGAACTGGACCACTCAAGATAATAATATAAAAAAAAAACTTTTAAAACCAGAAATGGAATATGCAGTAATTGTGGAACCCCATGGAAAGATCCATAATACTACACATCATAGGCATAGAGGAAAAAAAAGAATCCTAGGTAAGTGTTATTGACAAGATCTTCAACAGAATTCTAGAAGAAAATCCCCAAACTTAAGCAAGGACATACACACAGAAGTAAAATAAGCTTATCAATTAGATAAGCTTATCAATAAGAATATCAATTAGATAGGACTAGAAAAGAAACTCACCATAGCATATCATAGTAAAAACATTAAATTTTCAAAAAAGAAAATACTGAAAACTGCAAAAGAAAAACACATCACATATAAAGGAAAATTTATGGGAATTACAGGAAACATTTCAATGCAAATTATGAAAGCCAGAAGACTGTAGACCAAAGTATACCAAGTTTTACATGATCACAGAGGCCAACACAGAATACTTTACTCAATGACATAGGTAGACTGAAAGGATTCATGTCTCCAAACCATCCCTGAAGAAAATTCCTGAAGCAATACAAAGGACTGAAGAAAGGAATGACAATACCCAAGATGCAGCAAAAAGAAGCTAAATGAAGATATAACTGTGGAAACACAAAATTGGACAATAAATGCAGACAGAAATTAAATGATGGTAACTAACATAAAACTTTCAACAATTTTAGACATTATGAATGGATTCAATTCTCCTGTCAAAAGATACCAGTTAAGCTGTATGTATTAAAAAAGCAAACTCCATCTTTTACTTGTCTGTAAGAACTCATCTTACCTTCAAGAAGAGGCACTATCTTCGGGTGAAAGGATGGAAAAAAATACTCCAAGCAAATAGCACTATGAATCAAGCAGATGTTGCAATCCTAATGTCTAAACAAATAGATTTCAAATTAAAACTAATCAGAACAGAGAAAGAGGGTCACTTCAGAGAGAGGGAGGATTATACAAGGATCTATGAGTATAAAGGGAAGAAGGAGCTCAAGAGAGATGAAAACATAAAAGACAGAAATTATCAAGGGAGAAAAGGGAAAAATGGGGATATTTTAAATGGAAGGATCGTGAAGGGTTAGAGTTAGACAGGGAGAGAGAGGAGAGAATAATGCCTAGGTGATATAAAAAAAAAAATTCGGGAATTGTATTAGTCCAAAATCTACCAAAAAATTACACACAATATCTCTACATAAGTCCACATGTATACCTGAATGATACATAAAAAGAAACAGTACCAGACATGGCACTTTGAGTTGTTGGCCAGGGTGGTTGAAGAGACTCTCAAAATTACACAAGCTATTCCCACAGCCTTTGATTGCCTCCCAAAATTTGAAGGTAAACTCTAGTCTTCATTGAGGAAAGACTTGCAACTTGTTACTATTGGGTAGAATGAGGCAAAAGACTGAAGATAGGCTGACTAGACTCTAAGAAATGGTTCTCTGAAAACTTAAACAAGATATACCCTTAGCCCAATTAACTGAAATAAAGAAAGAACAAATCCAGATTAACGAAATCAGAGATGAAAGGGGGAAACATCACAACAGACACTAAAAAAATCCAGAATATTATAATATTTAAAAATATATACTCTGCAAAATTTGAAAAATCTAAAAAAATAGATGAATTGATAAGTTTATGGAAACCATCAAACTTAATCTAAGAAGTAATCAAAAGCTTAAACAGAGCCACAACAAACAAGAAAATTAAAACAAAACTTACTGCCTAGAGAAAACCCAGGCCATGCTGGTTGGATTCACAGCAGAATTCCATCAGACATTCAAAAAATATCTACAAGCAATATTACTTATATTATCTCAGACTCCATCTTTGAAGTCATTATTACTCTATTACCCAAACCAGATAAAGACATAACAAAAGAAAGAAAACTATAGGTCCATATCCTTAAAGAACATAGATGCACAAATTGCCAACAAAATATTCATTTACAACAAAATATTCATTTACAAAATTATTCTCTTGAGCTCCTTCTTCCCCTTTATACCTATAGATCCTTGTATAATCCTCCCTCTCTCTGAAGTGACCCTCTTTCTCTGTTCTGATTAGTTTTAATTTGAAATCTATTTGTTTAGACATTAGGATTGCAACATCTGCTTGATTCATAGTGCTATTTGCTTGGAATATTTTTTTCCATCCTTTCACCCTAAGATAGTGCCTGTTCTTGAAGGTAAGATGAGTTCTTACAGAAAAGTAAAAGATGGAGTTTGCTTTTTTAATACATACAGCTTAACTGGTATCTTGTGACAGGAGAATTGAATCCATTCATAATCCATTCATTATAAAATTATCTATCATCATCAAGTCAGCTCAGGGCAGAGATGCAGAGATGGTTGAATACAGGTAGCTCAGTAAATCTAATAAATCATATAAATGGACTTGAAGACAAAAATCACATGGTCATCTCAATAGATACATAAATGGCCTTTGACAAAATAAAATGTCTAAATTCCTAGAAAGAATTGGACTGAAGGAAACATACCTCTACATAATCAAAGATATATACAGCAAGGTAACAACGAACTTTCTTTTAAATGATGGAAAACTGCAAGCATAACTATTCAGGAACCAGTTAAGGCTGTCTACAATCTCCATCCCTTTGTAATACAGTACTTGAAACTCTAGAGTAATAAGACCAAAAGAAATTAAAGTGACACCTGAAAAAGAGGTCGTTATCCCTATTTGTAAATGATATATTTTACATAACAGATCTCATAAATTGCACTAGAAACCTCCTAGAAATTAACACTTTCAACAAAGTGGACAGTTGTAAAATCAAAGTATAAAAATCAGCAGCATTTTTATATAACAATAACAAGCAATCATAGAAAGAGTATATAAAAACATTCCATTCACAATAGTCTCAAAAAATATATATATAAATAAACTTGATCAAAGATATTAAAGATTTCTACAGTAGAAAATTTTAAATCTTTGAAGAGAGGGATTGAGGATATAGAAAGCTCAGGGCCTCCTGAGTTTCTGGACTGGAAGAATTAGTATGAAAATGACCAAACCATCAAAACAATCTATAGATTTAGTGCAATCCTAATAAAAAATCTATATGACATTCATTAATATATAACTTTTCATATCGTTCTTGTAATCTTTTCTTCACTTAGCATGTAAGTTTTACCTTCTTTATAAGAAATATTTATTCTACACTAATTAACTCCCTAAGTAATCATAGCCTTATATATATATATATATATATATATATATATATATATATATATCTTTAAAACATTTAGAGTACTATTTTTCATGTGATGTATTTAAGAAGGATAAGAAATAATTTTCTCTTTGTGAAGAATGTTCCTCAGTTTTCATGCTATCAAAATAGATAATCATTGCTACTGTGTTTCTTTCACAGAAGAGAAAATTATGACTAAGCAAAGCTAAGGAAATTTTCGGTCTTTCTTGAACCAAAGATGAAGCTACTGTTAGCATTCATGTATATCTTTGTCCCAACACATGCTAATATTTTCTGCTTCAGTTCATAAAAGAATATAACATCTACTTAACAGCATGTACTTATATAGGATTTATAAACATTAAGTATTCGAATATATTCTCCATAATTTTAATTTTATAAGTATACATATTATTTTCATTGATTTGACAATGAGACAACTTATCAATTATGTTATACAATATTTTTGTAATTTATCAGATTTTACATCAAAATATGTTTTACCGAGGTTGAGAAATTTTAAAGAACATAATTTTAAAGACTAATTTACAATTTTCTTAGAGTTTATATTGTTTTGCACCTTAATTGAGAATTTTAATAACATATGTTCTGAAAAGAAAGAAACCATAATTCAGGTGCATGGATTAAAGAAAGCAGGAATAAATTAAAAGTCTGTAATGTAAGAAAAGCTTCACATAGAGGAAGTACTGTCTATGATATACCTTAAATAATGAAATATATCTTATTGTATTATATATTTGGTGGTATGTCTTTTTTATCTTTGAAATTTTAGTTAAAAACGTGATATTGTTGTTTTTCTTTTCAAATAGGTTTTTTTCTCTTTTAACGCCAGAGTATCATACAGAAGAGCTATAGGCTACAAAGAATTCATCTTCAAGGAAAGCAATAAGAATATCCATGTTTACTAAATTTTACTCCCAGAGGCGTTGATATAATCATTGGTTTAAAAAGTGTGTCTCAACATGTTTGCATCTACAAATTAACTAATTTACTGACTTAAATGCAGCCTAAGGAAGCAATTTTTACTTGTTAACATATTATCACCCATAATGAGAGCCTATATGAACTAATCACAATATCTACTGTCTTAAATATTATGTTTGCCAAAAACTCATGATGCAGGGCTTTTTACTCATATTCAACACATTTTTTTCCTTCAGAAATCTTATTGGTTATTCCCAGATATCATAATGATATAAATTAAGCTCATGCCTTCAAGAAATCTAAAGTATTCAGTATCCCTAAGTTTCAGACAGAAATTTAATCTGAATACTTTAAAGTTATGTGTATTTATTCCTAATATAGTACCAATAATTGTACTTGTTCTGTATTTCATGGTTTCACAATAAGAGATACGAATTTATTTCTCTATTTAACCTATTATTTTATGCTATAAAATTATTTATTCAGCTTGGCAACTAATTTAGAGTTTTATTACTTAAAATGTTTTTGCTTTACTTGTATGCATTAAAATATTTGTTTTATTTTTTTATTTCACTTTAGAACTACAAAGCGTTTTCTAGAACTAAATAAAATTGTTTTTAAATTATTAACTCAGCTTACAATTTTCTTCATTAGATTTATTACTCTAGAATTTTATAGTTGACTAAATAATAATATATTCTATATTAAGACAATCAAATATTTTCTCCATTTTATTCACTAATTTGAAAAACAACTGAGGATAAAAATATTGACATCTTACCCTTTATTTTAGTATTAATTGTGGCAATTTTCTGTTATTTAATGGGTTCAAGTTTAAGAGATATAAATTTACTCTATTTATACTTTATGATTTTTCTTGGTCTTTTTGTCAAGAGTAACAAATCCTACAAAAATAATGAAACAAAACATTTCTTCACTTTTCATCTAAAACTATGAGTATCATGTAGTAATGAATAAAAGAAAACCTTCTGAAATTCTAGAGCCTGTTTCTGATATTTTAATAATTTATATATTACATTTTACTTTATGATTATTTTTTATTGTATGTAGTGGAAAAGACATTTAGGATCTCATGAGACATTGTTTCACTAAATTTTTCAATTCCCAAGTAAAATGTAAAGAAACTATGAAACTGTGATATAATGTAAAATCAGCTACAATGAAAATGAAGTTTATTCACAAAAAGTGACTCAGTCATTTTACTAACAACAGACTAATCCTGTTATGTTTATGTGTTTATGGAATTTTAATTATGTCCATATTTGAGAAGATATAAGAAATGCAGATACTGACTTACATTTCAGAACCATCAAGAAATGGAAACCTGGATTTTGTTTGCCTGCCTCTTGGGAACAGCATTTGCTATGCCTGTGAGTAAAACGTCACTTTTAGACAGTTTCACAAAGTAGGAAACAAAACATACTTTTTCTGGGTAAATAATAAGTATCTTTAAATGGGTCTTTCTTTAAGAATACTTCAGGAGGTCATTAATACAACGTTTTCCCATATACATCTTATTGCATCGGATATTATGTTCTCTATATTCATTCATGTTAAAAGTAACAAAGTTTGTCACAGTTTTGGTTGAGTAGAATCCCACCGTTTAATCTAAAGAATTTTATATTATATGTATCAAAATATCACAAAGTAGTCCATACATAATTACTTTGTCCTTTGAAAGTAAAATCAATTCTTGCTGCTTATAACAGCGCTTCTAATTCTGAATGTAGTGAAATTAAAAAGCTCTGCATTTAACAGTCATCTAGGATATTTTGATGGGATGCTAGAATTAAAATTTTAGAGAGTAGCATTTATTCATAATGAATCACCTCCCCAATCTCAGAAATAGTATCATTTTGCTGCAGCTAAAGAATAAGTAACCTGCTATTTTCAAATATATATTGATAACATCCAAATTTACCCAATTTCTGGAAGTGTAGTCAACCTTAGGTATATGATGACAGAAACCTGAGGTGACATGCCAACAATGTGTTTTGGTGTCATAAAAAGCAGCTAAAAAAAACAGAAACCAGTAAGTTTGTTTACCTGCCTTTTCCCTTTTCTCTCATTCACAAGATCAAGAGTTTGTATTTTCTGTTCTGTGTTCCTAAAATCTTGTATTGTGGTGAATCCTAGTTCTCTGGGGGACAATTACATTACAAATTCAGTTCTTTTACACTATACAAATCAATAGTCTACTCTCAAAGAGCTTATATAGGATAGAATATGAAAGATAATTACCTGACTGATATACATTACATTCAGGCAAGAATTAATAAATTCTTTTAGAAAGCATGAATTTTTTTTAAAAATGGAATGGAACTGATGAAGTCTGTTACAGAGGATAAAAATTTGCCCTGATGATCTTTCCAGTGTCTCCAAAGTGAGCCAGAATTCCACAAGGCACAAATATGATATTATCTCCATATTTAAAAGCACAGATAAACCTTTGTTTATATAATTACTCAAGTGCCTTTTTATTTGGAATCTTTAATTTTCTTCTTAAAACAGAAATAGAATGAAAACATAATATGTAGTGGCCTTAAAGTTCATAAACCATCTCTTTTGGGAAAGTATTAAGTTCAGCTCCACCCTTCCACACTGGTCTACCAGAAAAGGCTTTAAAATTATTTGCATTTTATTACACTCATCTTCTTTTCACATTTAACAATAACATTCATGTGTTTGTTCTATTTATTAGTGTTAATATGTGATTTATTTACTTTGTATGCCAATTACTATGAATTGCTTGGATAGTCACTTAATAAGTTTAAATATAAAGAGATCTTTTGTGAAACAAATCTTTTTTCCTTGCTATTTGAAAATTACATAACAAACATCTCTTGTTCAAAAGTAAGAGTGTTTCATTCAGATTTGACAACATGGCTTCCAGAATTTAACCAGATATCATTACAGAATAAATTTATTCTAGTTTCTGCTTCCTGGCCTCCCACTATCACATTATGATTCCTAGAAAAGTAATATAGCTGTTTTGAACCTATTTGAATTAAAAATATTTCTTATACATACTATACATGTTTAAGCTAAACATACACTTAATGTATACTATCTTCCATTGGCATTTTGTTGCTGTTTTGTTTGTGTGTTTTTTTTTCGTTTGAGGAGAGGGTGTTTGGGATTGATTTGTTTTGTTTTACTGAGATAAGGTCTCCCTGTAGCTTCGACTGGCCTGGAATTTGCTATGTAGGTCAGGCTGGCTTCTATCTCATAGAGATCTACCTCACTTTGCCTCCATAATGCCAGGTCTTACTATATAGCTTTTACAAAGTAAATTCACTTTCCCTTAATGTAACAAATTACTTATTGACTTAATTTCTTCCTTTCTTTTCCTCTCTTATTCTATGTCCTTCTCCTTCCTTTTCTCTTTCTATTTTCCTGCACTTCTTTTTATAAAAGCTACCACCGCAACCTGGGAACCATGGTTATATCAACTTCAGCAATGAGATAATTTTTGTATTTATTAATTGTAACCAATGTTGAGTTTAAAACCCCTTGAGTTCCAAAAAGAGCAATGTATTCTTTATTCAGTATGTTTCTTAACTGGTTAAATTTTTTCATTTGCTATAACTACCTTTAAGTTTTCAAATTTAGTTTCAAACATAGTTTTACCGTCACGTCTAGCCACTGTTTAGTTTAGTTACAAATTTTATTGTGATGACACTACCCTGTGAGATTTCAAGGTGGGGCAGAAAAAAAACCTCAGACTGCACAACACTTCACTTTTCTAAAATATCAGAACTTGATATGATAACAAATCATTTTTCCCTGGAACATTGCTTATTCCAATATATGCATAGTCTATTTGTGTCTTTCATTGGTACTATTAAATGATTAATGAAAATTGTGTAGGAATTCTAGAAATTAATTTTTTCATTAATCTCATATTCAATACATGACCTAGAGAAAATGATTTTCTTTCTCTGGAGCTCTACTTTTTCCATTTTAACAGAAAAGTAATAATATACCTTGAGCAATATATGTTTAAGAACAGGTCAAAACCTACCATAAATAAATACTATTGTTTTATTTAAGAATACTTCAGGAGGTCATTAATACAATACTACTTATTGCACTGTTTAAATGTTTTACTAATAGATGAAGGAGCCTTAGATAAATTAAGTAAATAATATTCAGAAAGGATACAAATGTGTTTTTCTCAAATGTTTAAGAATTTGAAAAAAATTTTTAATTAAACAGGAATAATTAACATATTTAACTATAAAATTTTGTATTTTTTGTACTTTCCTCTTTTCATTATACTGTCAAAGATCATTAATCTAAAAAATGGTATTAATTTATTTGTTTTGCTTGCTTTTGCTTTTGTGATACAAAGCAAACACTATGGAAGTACAAAAAAGATTTACTACTTTTATAACTGCATTCAAGTTAATGTGCTCTTTTGTTCATGATATTACTTATAGTTAGGATCTCGACACTTGCTTCATATCCTGTGAGAGGATATACAACTTGTATATGATAGAAATAATACCATAGTGAATAAAAAAGCAAATGATACATGTTTATCATTCTTCCTATGCAGGAATCATATTCTTAAGCTAATTATTCTCACAACTGAATTACAGAACCTAAATTTCAAAGTACATTTAGTAGTTTAGTATTTGGTTTACATAAAACTAAATTAAATCAGGTATATCCTAATGTCTTTTTCTTTTAAGGTTCTAACTCCTCTGAAATGGTACCAGAGCATGATAAGGCAACCGGTAAGTAGATGGTTTATTTCTGGTAATAGGCATAAATATGAATGTCCTGATTAAAATCACTTGTGCCCCATCTAAAACAGAAAAAAAATTCAAGTTGTAAAATGTCATATCTGTGTATATTGTAGAAATTCTTGGAAAGGAAAAAGTGACTAAAATATACATGTAGTCATACTAACAAACTCTGCTGCTGCTTCTCTCATTTGAAGTCAATTGAGCCAATGGTAAACCTGATTCTTTGTTTCTCACCAGTATCCTTCCTATCGTTACGAACCCATGGGTGGATGGTTGCACCACCAATTCATCCCTGTGCTGTCTCAACAGCATCCTCCGAGTCACACCCTTCTACCTCATCACCACATCCCAGTGGTGCCAGCTCAACAACCAGTGATCCCCCAGCAACCAATGATGCCAGTTCCTGGTCACCACTCCATGACTCCAACCCAACACCACCAGCCAAACCTCCCTCCATCTGCCCAGCAGCCCTTCCAGCCCCAGCCCATTCAGCCCCAGTCACCTCTGCACCCCATGCATCCCCAGGCACCACAGCCACCTCTGCCTCCACTATTCCCCATGCAGTCCCTGTCCCCGGTTATTCCTGATCTGCCTCCGGAAGCTTGGCCGGCGACAGACAAGACCAAGGGGGAAGAAGTGGTGAGTATACCTTGAAGCCATTAGAAAATAAATCACAGGTAACTGGTATATCAGAATTCCTCAAAGTTCTAAGTGTACAAATAATCTAGGGTCTACATGTTCACATTACAAGTCATTGATTCTATTAATTCCAGTTGGGTTTCATAATTTCAGTTTGTAAATTAATATATGCATATATTTATTTATGGCAGGTTTTGACTTGTAATTATCTTAAATTCCATTCAAAATGGAATAAATTAATGACATGAATTCGTTTTTAAAGCAAAAAGTATAAATATAATTATTTTTGAAAATGGTTCGATGACTGCACTGAAAAAGAAAACATCATAATTGTGACAGTAAAAGGTATATGTGTGAACTGTGTAAAAAAAATATTTAGGAAAGATACTTGAAGATCTGCAGATATATTACCTGTTCAAATTTTATTTAAAACATGGAAGTAGGTAAACCAGGCAGAGTTTTAGATTTTTCATTGCTTTGGTTTTTGGATTAAATTTTTAAGAATAATTTTTTATCAGTTTGCTTACATTGAAATTGTTTGGAAATAAAATTAAGACATTTCAGTTTATCAATCCATCCATGTACCTGCTTGTATATAAGTTTAAGTAATTTCAAAATTTACAAATACTATTGATGATTTTATTAAGAAGCAGTCAAGGATGAAGTGGAAAACATATTTTCCACTTTTAATTATTTTACGTGTTGTAAAAAATCATTCTTAGCTACTTCTAGAAGATATGTATTTTTTAAAGCCTTCTTCTCTCCTTCTTTCAGTGCTGGGGATTAAATCAAGGTTTCAGTTTAGGCAAATACTACACCTCCAGCAGTAACTAAAAAACAGCTACTCAGTTCTAGTTTTGACCTTGTCTGCAAAAAAAGAATTACAATTACTTCAAATGTTTGGGTGTTTGAATTTGTATTTTTTATATGTGGAAAAGTAATTAAAATATATTTCACAGCTTTGTTCAACAAGAAATGTCATAGTTTCCCTATCATCAATTATATTATGTTCATATAGAACTTTAAACTTCTAACATGTTTATGAGAAACATGGAGAAAAAAATGTCAAAAAAATTCAATATGTGAATTTAGGATGTGGTCAAAACCCTAATTTGGTTTTACCCTTTACAGAGAGAAAACATCTATACCATTATTAATCATTAAGCCACGACCAGTATGTTGGCATACTGTTAAAAATCACTGATACAAAAATGACTATGGGTTGATATTATAAACTTTAAAATGTCTATATCTAAAAACCAACGTAGATATAAACACTTTTAGGGTACTTTACTTAAAATTCAAGGCGTTATCTAAAAACTGAGATATAGGAAGTATTGATTAAAGGTTAGTTATTTGTTATTATTACATGAATAGATTTTAAATATCCTGAAGAAAGGTTACTTTCACGAGTATTTTGTTTCTGATTACCATTAGAACATATATAGATTTGTATGGAAATTTTATAATTTACCTTAGTTGTTTCTTTCTTATCTTCAGGATTGAAAAAAAAAAGGGAAAATAAAAGAACTGGATATTTCAAATATTTTCAGGAATGAAATAAAAACAAAGTGATTTATGCCTATCAACTTAGTAGTGAATACTGTAAAAACAAGTGAAAATCAATAAAATTATTTTAAAAGTTTCATGTATAAAGTTAATTTTTCATCACCTGAAAAATATAGTATGTATGACATATTAATTAAATATTTTATAATAACATGTTACACTTGATGCAACTAATAGATAAAAACCTATTGCATATTAAATATTAGAACTCAAAATCACACCATAATGAAGGAATAACATGTATTTATAAATATTTATTGATTATATCTATAAAACATTTGGAATAAAGTAAAATGATATGGTTACAAAACTATATAACACTTGAAGTTAAGGTACCATGGTAATATGACTCAATATACCTTATTAATACCTCCCTAAAATAGTATCGTATTTCATGTCTGCTTTTATTTGCTCTTTGATAAGTGTTCAATGAATATGACATTACTGAAGTGTAAGCCTATTACTAGATTATCACTAAAATGCCAAGAAAGATAAATATAATAATGTTTCTGATTATATTTAGAGTGAGGAACTAGAAATTTTATGTGTTGAACCAATGTAAAATTCTGACAAAAATTATATTATTGAGCCAGAGAGATGGCTCCGCAGTTAGGGGAATTAGGGACTCTTGCATAGGACCTGAGTTTAGTTCCCAGTGCCCAGAAGGCAGCTAACAATTGTCTATAACTTTAGTTCCACAACCTCTGACAATCTCTTCTGGCCTTTTTAGGCATTTAAGCATGAAAACATTTATATACATGAAGAGAAAGCTCTCAGACACACAAAATAAAAATGAATACATTTTTAAAATCATGTTTTAGAAGGAAACTTATAAGAAAGTGTGCTAAAAGAGATATCAGATATGTAGTATGAATCTGGTCTTAAGATCAAAAATATACATGAAAACATTAAAATTATACAAAGTATACATAATTGCAGATGAGAAAAAAAAAACAAGAAAATGTAAAAAACATTGAGCCTTTCAACAATAAGAAATTTATAACTAGAAACTCTGGTCAGTCAGATCCTGCCCTACTGATTCCAATTCCTCTAACTCAGATTACTGGACTAGGTTCCTAACTCAGACAAGTTAAACCCCCTAGCATATATTATGCCTACTGAAGTCATCCCCAACCAAATGTTCCCTGGATCCCAATCTGCAGAACAGACCTGCCAGCTGATATTCCATTCCTCTTACCCACTCCCCACACTGTCCTCTACTAGCCACAGCCAGCTCCAGTTTCTCAACCTTTGATCTCAATACTAGCTTGTAAAACAGATTAAGTAAACTCCCCAACAAAGTCTATTGGTTCCTTAGCTGTCTGAGACAGGCCAGGCCTCCTACTAATTGGACAAGCCTACCTACTTTTCTGTTCTACCTACTACCTAGACAGTCTAATAACCTGAAAGAACTGAAATCAAATACCAATGTACTTTCAAACCTGAACAAAAAGCAATCAAGCTACATAAACAATATAAACAGGACCAAAATTCAATTAAACAGAAACAGAATAGAAGTTCTCACTGGACACATAACCAAGAAAGAACATCCACGTGCCCAAACGGCAGGACAAAAACACAAATGAAAAGAGAAACCAATACAATATATCCCCAGCAAACCCCATTAGTCCTAAAGAACTGCACTACAGTGAGAATTACCACCACAGGGAACCCAAGATGCAGAATTTAAAAGAACAATCATAACATGATCAAAGAACTTAAAGGAAACACACACAATCTAAGGAACTCCAAGACTACAGACATAAACTTGAAATGAAAAGTTCAATAAATATGTAGCCTAAAGACATAACAAAAACAATTCATGACTTGAAAAGGGAATTTACAAAAGAGAAGAAGTAAGGAAACAGAAGCATATATTAATAAGGTATTGAAAAGTCAATTAGCCAATTAGGAACAACAGCAGAAATTCTCATAAGCAGAATGAATGAAACCAAAAACAGAATATCAAGACTGAATGACAAAGTTCAAGAGCTGGAGTGCTTAATCAAAGACTATATGAAATTAAAAACAACAACACAGGAATGGAAAAACATGGGAAATGTGGGACAACATGAAAAGTCCGAATCTATGAATTATAGGCATACAGGAAGGAGAAAAATCTCAGGCCAGTGACACTGAACACATCATAACAGAATTATGAAAACATATAATTTCTACATGCATTTGAAAAAAAAGGGCAGCAGATCAAAGAACACCTATCTAGCCTCAGAAAACTATTTATAGTAACAATGTGACTGGTTTACAGGACAAAACACAGTTGTCTATAAACACTGAGATCCACATACAGCTTTCTTATGTAATCTAAACACAAGGGATACCACTTCAGAAACTGTATTATTACATATGCCTATGGCTTTGCCATCATAGCAATACTTTGCTGGTTTGTGACTTTGTATGTATGCCAAGTATGGTTTTACCACAGTAAAATAATACAGTGACAGCCAACAAAACATGAGTAGCTGTGTGTACACATAAATCTACATCCTCAAGTCAATTCCATTAACATCCTTGCTTTTATGCCAATACCACGCTGTTGTTAATACTTTACAAATTAGTTATTTTATGTATGTGAGTGTATTGTCTGCATGTGTATGAGCACATGCATGTCATGCAATGCCATTAGACATTAGCTGCCATATGGGTTCTAGAAATCAAATGTGGGTCCTCTGCAAGAACAGCCAGTGCTCTGCACCACTGAGTCATCTCTTTAGTCCACTGTTTTAGGTTATCTTTGTAATTTGTTTGGCTATCCTGTGTTTCGTGTTTGTGTGTTTGTATGTGTGTCTATGTGTGTGTGTGAGTGTCCATATCAAAGCTCAGATTATTTTTTTTCAAAGCTGTAAGATATATTATATGAAATACACAAAAATGCAATAAAATATGCAATGAAGAAAATAAAAGTCCCGGAGAATCTGCAAGTGCAGGATATATACCTCAATATAATATAGACAATGTACAACATATCCACAGCCAACACCAAACTGATTGGAAGAAAAAAATCAGTTAGCATTCCACTAAAATCAGAAATAAATCAAGGATGTCCAGTAGCACCATTACTATCTAGAATTTAAATGAAGACTGCATCGGTGGATTACTTTTGGAAGGATAGCTATTTTCACAATATTAATTCTGTCATTCTCTCAGCATGGGAAGACTTTATGTTTGATGATAGTTTCTTTAATTTTTTTCTTTGTTTTCTTAAAGTTGTTATAAAAGTCTTTGTTTCTTGCTAACTTTTTATAGTTTTATGAATTACATCATCTAGAATTGAGGATATTTTACTTCTTTTCCAATTTTTATCACCCTTGGTCTTACTGCTGTAGCTCAAACTTCAAGTACTATATTAGACAGTAATGGTGCATAACACCATTATTATGCACACAAGAGTGCATAACATATCCTAGACCATGACTTCGAGATAAATATTAGCTGCCATGTCAGTACTGGAAACAGAATCTGGGTCTTTTGGAAGACCAGCCAATAGTCTTAACTCCATCTCTCCAGCCTCTATAATAATCTTCGTCTTTATTTGTTCTCAGACAGGGTCTTGCTGTAGGCCTACCTGACCTAGAAATTGCTGTATAGACCATGCTAGTCTCAATGCCTCTAGCTCATGAATGCTAAGATTAAAGGCCACTCTGCTCAGTCATAGTAATCTTGAAAATGCAATTCAATTTCAATACATACAATTTTACCTTCAATATTTTGAATATTTGGTCAACTGAGCTTTATGGTCAAATGCTTAATTCTATTAAAAATTTTATTTTTTGCAAATATGTGACTCTTCTGTTTCATTATGGTGATATGTACTTTTCATTTACTAGAGACATTTGTATTTGTGTGCATGTGTGTGACAATACACATTTACTTTTGCATTTGTGCACACAGAGGCCCCAAGAGATCAATCCTGGGTATTGTTGTTGGGAAGGCTCCATTAGGAGTCATCCACATTGTCTTTTAAGAAAGAGTTTCTCATTAACCAAGTAAGCTACATTAGTTAGCAGAAAGTCCAAGGAATACTCCTGTCTCTGTCTCATTTGGGCTGAGAATATAAGAATGAACAACCACATGTTTTGTGTGTGTGTGTGTGTGTGTGTGTGTGTGTGTGTGCACGTTTTCCAGGGATCCATATGTCTCCTATGAAAGTGTATTTCAATTTAATTTTCAAATTCAAAGTTCTATACTTCATATAATATAATCAATAAAAACTAAGTCATTTTTTGTATATAGATAAATTCAGTTAAGTTTAATTTATATTGATCTTGGAAAATGAAGTCAGCCTTAATGAACTTAAAATAAGGTTAGGTAACATAAATCAGAATTGAAAATAAATCAGCTTTGAAAAAAAATGAAAAATACATTTATAGTATACTATAATCTTTGGTTTTTGGGTAGATGTTTTGCACTTTTTGTTTGAAAAAAATAAAAGTGTTCCTGACTCTATGATCTTTAAATCAGGATTTGCAAGAAAATGAAAATGAAGGAATATCAGCATTTAAAACACCCAGAATCAGGTAGTATGTTCTATTAGTTATTTATATATATTGTGTGTATAATGCATGTACACACATGTGCAGTGGGAGACAAGTGGAGATCAGACGACAAATCCATGGAGCTGGTTCTCTCCTTCAACTTTAGAGAGGTTCCATGAATCTGCCTTCTCCTGCAGACAGACTTGCATGGCAAGTACTTTTCTTGCTGAGCCATCTCTCATGCTGTTGGCACTTTTTTCATAACCAAAAATTGCAAGAATTTCCATCTTAAATTATTGCTCAGTACTGTTAATAAACTTCAGCATTGTAAATTGTCCCAAACTAACTCAACTAACTAACTAACTAACTAACTAACTAACTAACTAACTATATGACTTTGGTTTTTTAAATCTTTGAAGACAGAATATTTTAAATTGTGTTAAACAAGCTTTATAATGCGATGATTAAGATAGTCATAGGGGGAATATACATTCTCATTGGAATTTACATAACTTTATAGTTCTTAAAGTTACTTAGAAGATTCTTTTGAAGAAAAAATTATAAAATGAAAATATAGGCCATATATTTAAAAACCCAAGGTAGAATATAGTCATGTCATTATTATAAAGTGAGAACATCTCCTAAATTTTCTTATGAAGTAAAGTCTTCATAGACACTGTTAAGTTTTACTAATGATAAATTTTAATATCATTATTTCCCTATGCAAACCACACTGAAAAGCAAAAAGCAAAGAACCTGAAAGTAATCTAACTTAAAATAATTAATCCACTAAAATATGCATTTGTCAAAACAGTTGCCATTCCAACTCACTTTCTCATTAAAACAAAACTCTAAATGATAAGTACTAATTAAGACTACATAACGTTTCCTATAAATATTTTCAATTTACTTTCTATAATTAAAAAATATATTTTGCCAGCAATTATTTGCATAAGCTTCAACTAAATCAGGCTGAAATATTTATTGACATGAAAAGTAAGCATACATATTTTATAAGCCAATAACTTTTAAAACTATGATGTAAAAAATTAAAAATTTTTGATTTCCTTACAGAGTAATATATTGAGACTTCTATAATATGCATGATTACAGACAGGTACACATAAAGTACATATAGTCATTAATTCTGAAGAACAATAAATAAGCCTAGATAGAAAGTCTATAAAAATTAAACAGTGGAAAATCCTTTAAACATTAGACAATTTTAAAAAACGTTTATGTACAATGCTAAGTAAACTGTTTTTATTTATACATATAAAATTTTAACAGTAGCATTTAAAATTACAGAACTCCTTAATGGCAAGTAAGTCTTGAAAAAATAACAACATTCCGTTCACAAATATTTTCAAGCAATAAATATATACTTATAAATAGTTTGAGTCTGTATCAAGATTAGAAACAAACATCACCAACCTGCAATTTATTCTTTACATACAACCCATTATCTTTGTGTCTTGGCTGTTAAATTTTATGGTCACAAATATAGCATCATGGTTTCAAAACAAAGGAAAAAACATAAAGTACTAAAAGTTTTTCCCATCTCATGTTCACATTAGAAAATGATGGTCAAAAATGGCAAATTTGTTAAACATCTTACAAAGAAGTATTCCATCATGATAATATCTATGTCAGGAAGAAAATTCAGAAAGCCGAACACACAGGTAAAAATTAATCCATCAGTCCAGAAATGCAAAGATATAAAAAGTGGTGCCTTTAATTCAGTAGTTTTTTAATGAGCATGCTTTCCTAGGGAATTAAGAGTGTTCTTACGTGACTGTTTTGAAAAAATAGTGGTATATTCTAAGGGAATGTTTGCATATAAATTCCAGTGTTATGTGGTGTATTCTCATTTTCTCACTCCTACCTCCTCTCTTTTTCATTTCTCTTTTTCCTTTGTAATGGGGACTGAACCTAAGGCTTTGCATGTGCTAACAAAATACTCTACTATTGAAAACTTGGTTCTGTTAATCTGTTAATACTTTTTACCACCCCCATCATTTTTGTTAGCCAGTACTCAACTATAACCTTGGAGAGTCTAGGGGAAAATAATAGCTTTTCTTTAAAGAAGAACATATTATGGGAACAGGTTTAAATATATAATTAAATAATATGTTATTACATAACAGTATATAATGATTACGCAATAATGCTTATGAGCTGGGTTTAAAATTTATGATTTATTTTAATTTTGCAGTTTAATTGGTTGGGGCCAGATAAGAAGAGGAGTGACCATCAAGCCAGCAGTAGATGATGAATGAAGAATCTCTTAAATAATGTCATTGGTTGAAGCAAAAATTTTTCTTGACAGTGCTAAAGAGATTTTTTAAAGCAGAACTTCAAAATTCGGCTCACAGCTCATAGTTTAGTAAAAGCTGTCAGGTTATTTTCATTTTTGTTAGAAACATTGATGTTTCAGGTTAAAGGTGATAACAGTTTTTAAAATGATTTGTTCATGTATCTTTGAAATGAAACTGGCTGTTTCAACAGCTTTTGCTGTAAACCATTAGACTTAAAGTTTTAAATAAAATTTTTCTGGATTCATCTTTGTGCTTTGCAGAGCTGTTTGAGGGCTTCATATTTAAGATAAAAACAAAATGAATTGGTCTAAATGATTTACTCTTTTAAACTGAGCATGGTGTTAAATGCATTTGATTCTGATACATTTGCTGGGTTAGGCAAAAATAGGGATTACAGAGATAAAGATTAGCCTGGTTGCAACACGTTCCAGGATATCTGGAGCTTCATGGAGACATGTCTCAATAAAAAACAAACCTAACAGACTATCTTCTTGAGACATCATGTAAATAGACAATTTTTTCTTTAACTCTTATTCCTAGGAATTCAAGACAGTTCTTACCATGCTATTGAATGCCCAGTATTTAATATGTCTCATTGTTTACTCCTAAAAGCCAATGATTTTTGGAAATACTGTCGTAGAAAAGAGAAGTAAGTGAGAGATATGTTCAAGTCTTGTTTTTAATGTTTTGTTTAAACAAAAATAGAACCAGCCATTAAAGGCCTTGTGACCAAGCATGAAGACATGAATTAAATTCCTGGACCCCACATAGTAGGAGAGGGCCAACTCCCACATCTCTCTGAATTCTGTATGTGCACCATTACATACTCTCTTCCCTTGTAGACACATGTACACAAAATAAATTTAAAAGATAATTAAAAATTTTTAAATATTCTTAAAATGTATACTAATAGTGTTTTTCTTAAATAATTATAATTTTTAATCACTTGTAATCACTAACAGTTTAGAAAAACTACAAGATAGAATATCTGTAACTATAGAAGTTCCAAAAGTCTGATGCTTGCATTATAAGTAAATTATGTTTATTGATTCAGTTTTACTGAAAACAAATATTTAATAATTGTTAATTCCCTTGGCTGACTTGTTGATTAACCTGTAGTACACAGTAAGTTATGATTTAAAAACTGGTATCAAAGGGATGGAGAGATGGCTCAGTGGTTAAAAGCATTGACTACTCTTACAGAGGACCTGGATTTGATTCCCAGCCCCCACATGGTGGGTAACAACCATCCATAACTCCATTTCCAGTGAATCCAGTGTCCTTTCCTCACTTCTGCAGGCACTGCACAAACATGAGTGCATTTACACACATGCAAGCAAGACACTCAGATACACAAAATTAAATAATACATTATTTAAATAAAAAAGTTCAAGAAAATGACAGATTTAAAGAATTTTGTACTGCTAAGATTTTTAGAGGGAAAAATTAAAAATATTAGTATTTAGAGTTCAGGGGCATAGGTTTCACATACTTCTTTAAGAAAAAAGTTGTATTTTCTTCCTGAAGCATTAAAACAAGTGTGCGTCTGATTCAGTATCTTCACAACTATGAGTCCCTCCATATAGCTGTTTCATAATGTATACATCAAAACAGTAACATAGATAAGTGTTATAAATCTTATAAATCATATAAAAAATCTAGAATTGTATCCCTGATATTACCACCATTAAGCTTACTTAGTATTTCCTGTGTTTCGCATTGATCTATGTTTCTGGAGTCTAATTTGTCCAGAAAACCCAGTAAGTTTGGGTTTGTTAGTTTTCTTGTACTTTGAGTTGAGAGGCATAAAAAATGAAATTTGTCTTATTTACCTACCAGTAAGTAACAACTGATAGGTGTTACCTAACAATCTCCATTGGGTATCTACTACTGCCAGTTATTGAATGCTATGATTTATTTATGCTTGTGAGATAACTATTTGTACTGAAAAAGAGTTTTCCATTCCTTCTCCCTGGCATCATATGTTATTGAGAGTTTTCTCTCATTTTGAAGGTAGTACCCTTCAGCCCTCACACCCTTTCCCTTTTCTCTTTTGACAGTTTCTTTGTGTAGACCATCCTAGCTTTGAACTTATAGATGTCTGCCTCCACCACAAACTTATTTTCTCTTTGAAATTTTCAGTCTTTGCTTTATAGGCTTAGCTAAATTTGGCAACCTGTCTGTGATAAACATCAGGATAAATATTGCTTTGGCAGGCTGGAGACATAGCTGAGAGGTTAAGAACCATTGTTTTTGTATAGTATCTAGGTTCAATTCCTAGAACTCATGTGGTAGCTAACAAACAACCATAAACTCCAGTTCCAGGTGATCCACCACCCTCTTGTAGTTTCTGCAGGTATTGTATGACAGGTGTACCTACGTACAGGCAAGGAAACATACACAAAATTAAAAAAACAGAAAATGAAAATAATGTTTTGTGCTAGTATTTGCTTTTATGATAATTACACCTAGATAATATTGATTAAAAGCTACTGGACATCTTGTCAGTTTTTGGTCTTTAGCAATAATTTTTAAACTATAGCCTTTGGAACTTAAAATTTTCTCATTTTTGCCTTATTTGGGGACAGAATCACATTCTGTAACCCAGGGCCACCATACTTTTCTTAACTGGTAATCATCCGAGTTTTGCTGGCATTTTGGGTGTAAGTCTACCTGCCTGGCTTATGACTTTTTACTTATATAGAGCCTGACCTAGCTATAAATAGTAAATTGCCCTCCATATTCAGTCCTATTAGTCTTCAACATAACTTTTTTTTTGTACTTCAGTCTATGGGGTAAACTCAGAATTCTTCATCCAGTCTTAACATTCAATTATAGATACACAAGCACCAAAAATGCTTTTTTTTAAGTTTTTTTTTTTTTTATGTGTATGAGTATATTGCTTACATGCAAAGTGTAACATGTCTTGCAATGCCCACAGAGGTCAGAAGATAGCATCGCATTCTCTAGAACTGAAGTCATGGACAGTTAGTCACCATATGGGTGCTGGATTTGAACCCTCGTTGTCCGTAAGAAGACTCAGTCTTCTGAACTGTTGAGCTATCTTTCCAGCCCCCAACATAGTTTTTATATAAGAACTTTAGTCAATGGATTTATAGAATAGTTGCCTTTCTTCTTGCAGCAACAAGACAAAGTAATTCAAGGGAGTTTATTCTACTTGTTAATATAGTCCATCATGGAAGGAAACTTAGGGCATCAGGAACTTGAAGTAGCCAGACAGAGCCGATCAAATGGAAGTCAGAAAGCAGACAGTAATGCATCAGAAAGTAGACAGTAATGAATAAATGCTGCTCAGTTCTTTTTCCACGTGTACAAACCATAGCCATGCAAATGCCCACAGTAATCAATATAATCCCACACTGGCATTCCCCAATCACTGTTTCCTAAGTGATACTGGATTTGGTCAAGTTGGCATCACTCAGTAGCTAAGTATATGTGAAAATAAACACAAAAATTCATTTTTTGATGACTTTATTGCTCAGCGTTAACAATAGATCTGCTAAACATGGTAACATGTCTTGTAACCTACCTAATTTACAAGTTATACCTCTTACTAAACAACTTTACAATGTAATGGGTTGGTGTTTTTTTTTTTTAGACTCACATAACATGGCTCAGCAGAGAGCAATTGCTATAGAATATGAATACTTCAGTTTGGATCCTCAGTACCTATTAAAAAGCCAGGTATTTCATGTCTATAACCCTAGCACTGGTGAGACGTACAGTAGGAGAAAACTAGCATTACTGGGGACTGCTAGTTCCAACCTAGTGAGAGATAGTGGTAGTAGAGAAGAATTGATGAACTCAAGATTCAGTAACAGACTGTCTCAAGAGAATAAGGCAATAAAGCAAACTACACTTCTTCCCCTGCCCTCGGTGTATACATCAGCACACCACACCCACCTAAAAGTTTTTATTCTGATTGGTTTACTTTGAATAGAGACTATAGAAATACAGAAGTTTTGACTATTCATTGAAGGAACAGTTCAAGAATAATACTGAAATAAGGCTGGAATATCAACAGATAAAATGGGAAAGTACAGTGACACTAAACAAATCAATGCATGAAAATGGAGGCAAGGCAGAAATCAAAATGAAAACAGCTTACTATATTCCATAGAATTCATTGAAGGCAGTCCTAAGTGCATCAGAAAACTTGAGACCTTATATCAAGCTGTGATCCATAAATCATAAATAGAATGCTTTCAAACTGCCTTATATGTTTGTACAAGCTACTGTTTTCAACCTTAATAAGCTTTAAAAAATATATTTTATGTTTGAGTGTTTCGACATGTATGTACGAGCATCTTGTGCCATGCCTGCATAGATCAGTCAAATCCTCTATGACTGGAAATATGGATGGTTGTTAGCCACCATGTGGGTATTTGGGAACCAAATCCAGATCCTCTATGAAGGCAGTCAGTGCTTTTAACTACTGAACCCTTTCTCTAGTCCTAGAAAACCATAAGAAAGTGCTTACATAAGTGACTGTTGAGTCCTCAAGATCAACAATCACCAAAACTCTAGGACTATCACAGAAGTGTAAAGGATATGATTTTGAAGATGTAGAGAAGAACTGTGAAATACAATGTTATCATGTCATTACCATTGCATTCATGAAATCACAGCAGCCCTGCTTACCTGAAGATCAAGCCAGCCAATATTCCTGCATGAACTAAGGTGGAACTTATGTGGTGCCATGGAAGTTGATGACTCCTGAACAAAGATGATACATTTTTCTTTAGGGATGTGACTGCTGGGAGGTTGACCTTGCACCAATAGATGACCCCACTCAGTGCTCATGCAGGCAGCAATAACTGAACTCAGTGAGCTTCACAAGAGCACATAGAGTATGAGTCAGAAACGTTAGAGAGTATGGGGAGATAGGTTGGGGTCTGAGGGGCAAGTACTAATGGATATGATCCTGATACATTGTATACATGCGTGAAATTGTAAAAGAACAAAATTATATTAAAAAGGACAAGACAAATAATAGAGATCATCATACTAACAGAAGAATTTAATGAATAATAGAATTCATATTAAATACAATAAAAAGTTATAGTCAATGAAAAAAATTGGTATTTCCATGACAATTGTTATATAAGGTAAAGAAATAATGGTAGTATTGTGTATATACTAAGATATTAGTTACTAAGTAAATACATAGAACAGAAAAAAAGAGTAAACTCCTGTTTGGCATAGGATGTTGGAGAAAAATATAAAAGCAAATAAAAAAACTAAGTATGTCTGTAAACCTTAGGGGAGAACCTGCTACTGCTATTCAGCTAAAAGGACATGGTATTAAAACAACACTTACTGATTTATTCTTAAACACATATATTAGTACAGTTTTCAGTCTTCTTCACAGGATCTCTTTACAATAAAAGAAAACACAGAGAGCCACACTAGTCAACATGCAGAGATAGACTAGTGGTCAATGTTACATCTTTATCACAACCTATCCCAAAAGGGGACCTAATAGGAAGGCAAAAATAATTGTAAGAGTCAAAAGTGATGGATACAAAGAAACACTGTTTTCCAGACAAAATGTTAAACATATGAACCCACAGTCATTATAACAAATTGCACAAGACCTGTGTAAGCCTGTGTCAGACAAATCCAGCATGTAGCGGGGGTGGGTTGGCTAATATTCTCAGCCCTTGTTGAGGAGCTATTGGCAAACTGATGGCCTCTAGGGCAGGAAGAGTCACTTCTCTTTAAGGGCTTAACCACTGGTAAGTTGACCGTAGGCCACTGAATGGGCTCATACCAAAGAGTATATGGGCAATAGAAATTGAACTCAAACAGTTAAAAAAAAATAGAAACCAAAGTTGGGCAAGTATGGAAGGGTGAGGTGGGTCTGAAAGGAGTTTGGGGAGGGAAGTGAATATGATCAAAATACATTGTATGAAATTCTCAAAGATTAAATAAAAAGCTCAAAAAGAGAAAAGGGGGGTAGCAGAAATGATAAAATGATGCAACTTTTCCTAAATTTGGAATGCAATTTGCCATCAGATAATCTAAAATGATCTCAGTTCTAAGGAGACTGAGAATGGGAGATGCCCATCCTTATTTTGGAAAAGCACATCAAAAAAAAAAAAAAACAAATAATGAAAAAAATATAGCTCTGCTAAGTATATATTAGGTATTACATAAATGAGGACTGCAAGTTTCATAATAGCTGAATGGGGTAGAGTCTTTTATGGTCTCTTACTTGGGTGCTTGTTCTAGTCTCCTTTCTAGGACATTTCCTCCTTGCCTCAAGATGTCAGCAACAACCACCCCTCTTGCAATCATTTGCAATTCAGGTGGCAGATGTCAGTCATACTTTGGGGTCAGCTTTCTCTTATCCCCTTTCTCTTATCTCATATACACATACAGTGTATACCTCTGTGTTGGGTTGGAAATGCTATTTATTCCCCTTTGCAGTGTTTTTTGATGTTGGGGACTGCCCTTTGCTTGGTACCTGTATCTGTGTTCCACTGCAGGATATGACTATGACCAGATTTCATACACACTGAATATTATGCAATTTCTGATTCAAAAGAGTCTTATTTCCTCTGGGTAGGCCAAGAGAGCTGTAAGATGTGACTGAAAGAAAAAAAAAAAAACCCAGCAGGTCAGGACTCAGCAAGACTGACAGAAACCTGGGATCAGAATTTTCAAATATGCATGAGAGGAGGCTCTTTCACAACTTCTCCCTGATGAATCCAGGGTGTGCAAATTCCTGTAAAAAGGGACTGACTTTTAAGTTTTTCCGTTAGATAAAATTCCTGAAAGGGGGTTGTTTCCTGGCCAAAAGTTTACAATCTCCCCTTAAACATGAATCAGATGTCATGGGGATCCCCCCTCCTCATTAAAAGTCCTACTGACCAGATAGGTGAGATCTTATCTCTCACTCTTCCTAGGCCTAATCTCTCACTCTCCTGGGGAGTAGTTTTTCCCACTCTCCCTGAGTGAGCTTCTCCATCCCAATATGGAGAAGTTAAGCCAGGCATAGCAGCCCAGTCCCACAGCCTGAGCTCCCCAAGGTGAGGGGGCTAGCCTCCCATCCCAAGGGGCTAGAATTTTCTCCACTCCTGAACACGGAGAAAGCTAGTCCTAGCTGGTCTTCCCTCTTTCCTAACTTCAAAAGCCAGTAACCAGCCCTTAATAAATCAATTCCTGTTAACTCCCAGCAGAGTGTCTGGCCCATTTCTGCTGTGTCTCTCAAACCTAGACCTTACATATGGTGTCATGACTCAGATACAGAGACCAGCAACCCTTGTGGGACCAGCTTTCATGCAGGACCTGACATGATTAGATCCAGCTGGGCTGGCTGCAGGCTCCTCACCCACAACTCAGCACTTTACATTATGAGACATGGAGGTGCTAGTTCCTTTCCCCCTCTATTGCTCTCTCAGGTTTTTTTTCCTTCATTCTCCAATTTCTGAGTGGCCACTGGCACTCACTCACTGACTCAACACCCTTGTCTACTTCTTGCCCAGGCTCTGCCTCTCCTCTTTCATTGCCCATGGGACTTCTGCCAGGCCTTCAGAGTGGAGTGTCCTAGCTCAAGCCTTAGCTCCAGCCTCTGGAACCCAGCCTGCCCTTGGAGCTCCTTCTCTCTGCCTAGCCTCTCTCTGTTCCCCATCCTGCACACTAGCTTGAACCTCCACTGGCCTGCCTGGGCCAGGAGCTTGTCCACCTGGCCTTTCCCTCCTTTTGCACCTTGCCCTCCAGCATGGATCTCTTTTTGGGCTTGTCATCCTAGTGGACCCTCAGACTTGAGCCAAAAGCGCAAATTTGGCAATTTTACTTGCCTGCCTGGGAGCTTATCTGCTTTGCCTGGCCTCTCCCTCTGTCTCCACTCTGCACTTCTCCCTCCAGCATGGATCTCTTTCTTATCTTCTCTTTATTTAAACTGCCTTTTCTTCATTTTTGCATAGGCTCCTCTCAGTCACCCCTCCTCTCTCTCTTTCTTGCTCTTCAGACTACCACCCTCCTTGCTCATGTGGCAGCTCCACCAGACGCGGTGGTCCTCTGCCAGACAGCCTGCAAACATACATGGCAGTCTGCTGTCAGCAGACATGCTAGCCACAGGGCCAACAGCCCTTCCTGGGTTCCTCTTGCGCCCATTTGGGACCAAACACAATAGTGGACTGATTGCTGCATACAGGCTTCGCATCCAACACAAGACTGATTCCAACATAGCCCAGAACTCCTGGACTCAAGCGATCCTCCTGCCTCAGCCTCCCAAGTAGCTGGGACTACATGCGTGCACCACTGCACCCAGCCCCCGGCTACCTGTGAGAGGCCTGTAGAGGGGCCGGCTGGCGTCCTACCCTGCCTGGAGCTGCCGAGATATGCCGCAGCCTAGTAGCTGTGCGGCAGCACAGAAACATAGCGCTGTTGCCCCGCTACCTGGCGCATCATCCCGTGCCACCCGCAGCTGGAGCACGGGGCTTGGGGCAGCAGGTGGCGGCAGCAACCCGGGAGGTGATCTGCTGCTGCGGCAGCCAGGATCTCAACAAGCTTCTGGGCCCGTGAGGCCCAACATATGAGGCGGGTTTCTTTGAACTCCATCAGCACCTCGATCTCTGTTCCCACTGTTCTCTTCAACAGGTTTTTCTTGCTCTAAAGGAAAAGCCACCCCCACCCCATCTACCCCACCCCATACTCTCAGTCCACTTTTGACCCAGATGCACTTGATGATTTCCCTCTAGTTCCCCAAGTCCAGCCCACTTCTCATCCTCCCAACTTTGAACTGCCCACTCTGCCCACTCCAGACTCACTCTCTCCCACAACAGGTGACTAACTCAACTCCCTCCTCCTTCCTCCAACTTCACAACACCTGATCCAGAACAACTTTCTCCTCCCTCTATGCCCCCTCCCACTGACAGATCTAACTCACTCCAGCCTGTTCTCTTTCCATGTCTGTCTGGCTCCTTTGCTCCCTCAGAACCCCTGCTTCCCTCTGGGTCCTAAGACCAACCCACCTGTATTCTGGCAGGCTCCAGACTAGTGATCTCATCTGGGACATCACACTGGCAGAAACTGTAATCTGTAGTGTCATCCCCTCACAAGCACTGGAACTCCTGTGGCCGACCCTTCTTTGTTCCTGCCTCCATTTATTTATTGCGCCTTCTTTTATATTGTCACTCTCTCCTGCTGCCCATGCACATGTGCTCTCTATCTCTTTCTGATACATGTGTGCTGTCCTTGCAATTTCTCTTTATCCTGTATGTCTAGCTCACAGGCTTCACTCTGGTCCAGCACACTCACATAAAATCATCCATCTCAAAACCTAGAGCTGCTCACCCCCCAGGGCAAGCTGCTGAAAATGACCTTTAAAATATTCCATAACCCAGAGGAACAGGAGAGGGCAAACTGTGTGGGCTACCAGAGGCATAAGAGGGCTCAACTGCTGGCTATGGCACTCAGGGTTCCTTCCAAGAAGATTTCTGGCAACTCAGCTTCGATGCGACAACAGCTGCCAGGCTCATGGTAAAATGAAGGACACTGAGCACAAGACTGCCCCAATATAGCAGCCACAGTCAGGGCCATGCCCACAATGGGGAAATGGGGACGCCTTGAAGATGACTGCCCTTCTTTGAAGAATTGAGGTAAGCCACCCATGTGGCCCCCAAATCCTCCCAAACCTGCCTCCAGACCTTCTTCAGTCATAGAACTGATCTGCCTGGCCACCAAAATTGACCATGTGCACCACAGCAATAGAGGAACCCAGAACTACTGCCACAGTAAACAAAAGCCCTGTTAGTAATAGGGTAACACATGATCTGTCCTCCCTTTCCTACTTGGGTAAGACACACCCTTAGCAGCTCAACATGATGGGAGTCAATGGGCCTCCCCACACCCCCATGGTTACTCTCCCTCTTCCCTACATTCTTGGAGATTTCCCTGACAACCCTCACCCTTTCTTTCAGACCTTGAAATGCATCCTTCACTTGTCTTAATTACTACTGCCTTTGTTTGTGATCTAGAATGTTTCCTCTGAAATAGAACATTTCTCTTTCTCTTCATGCCCTGGGCACCCCTGTATAGTTTTTCTAATTTAGACAGATTTTTATTATTCATATATGCCCTCAAGGCCTAAAGCATTGGTGGATCTCTCCTTCTCTCCCTCTTTTCTTCCCTCCTTCCCTCTCTCTGTCTCTCTCTCTCACTCTCTCAGCTATGATTTTTGTTTTATTACAAGCTCATCTAGAAATTTATAAGTTTAATGTATACACAGGTAATATGAATTCATGACATTATGTGTGTTTTTTTAGTAAGATGATACTGCACAACACTCTTCTGAGTCAAATAACTGCCATCTTCATGACTTCAGCTGTGTCTACTTACAGAGGATCATCACAATTGGGTTTGTTAAGCAGGCTTACTCGTCCCTCACCTGAGTATCCAGCCACTCCTCCCAGTCAACTCTATGTAATTTTTGCCCTAATCGCAAACGGCTCCTTAATTTTTTAATTATATGATTCTTCTTATCTCCCTTCTAAAACAGCAGCCACACAGCATGAGAGCCACCAGCCACCGAGTCATCTCTGCTTACCTTACCACCAGGGAATATGCATGGCTGCCTAACCATGATGACTTGCCAGTATAACCCATTCCAGTCTCATGTGTCATCCCTCACCCTCCCATTGTTGACCATAATCAGCCTTAAGAACATTGTCTCTTTTCCTTTATGACACAAGTCTAGATGTAAGATGTGACTGAAAGAACCACCCCCACACCAACAGTTCAGAACTCAGGCAGACTGACAGAAACCTGGGACCAGAATTTTCAAACATCCATGAGAAGAGGCCGACTTTTACAACTTCTCTCTGATGAATATGGGGTCTGCAAATTTCTGCAAAAAGGGACCAGCTTTTACAACTTCTTGGTCAGATAAGATTCCATAAAGGGGACTGCTTCCTGGCCAAAAATTTACAGTCTCCCCTTAAACATCAGTCAGATGTCATGGGGACCCTCCTCCCCATAAAATGGCCTACTGACCAACTAGAGAGGGCTTATCTCTCTCTCCCAGAGAGTTAGCCTCTTGCATTCCCCAAACAAGCCACTCCATCCCGATCTGGAGAAGTTAAGCCAGGTACACTAGCCAAGTCCCACAGCCCGGGCCCCCTAATATGGGGAAGGCTGGCCCCCAGGGAGCTAGTATTTTCTTCACTCTTGAACTTCGAGAAACTAGTCCCAGCTGGTCTTTCTTTCCCGACTGGAGAAGCCAGTCTTGTGTCTTTAATAAAACCAGTCCTGTTAATTCCCTGTGGAGTCTCTGGCCCATTTCTGCTGCATCTCTCAAACCCATACCTCCCTTTTCTGCTGGTGTTGCTGCTGGATGTGATTTTTGTCTTTTACTCTCTTTTAAATGTCTACTTCTCAAATTACAGTGCAGATTTTTTTGAGGCTCTGTGTTTATTCATGGCTCCAACCATCTCTTATAGCACTCCCTATCACTCTAAAAGATCTGTTTAAACAGTGCCAGTTCTGCAAGTCAGATTCTGGAATTTCTTGCTATGCTCTGCAAACCTTTCTAGTTTAAATGGAAAATTGGTTATCTAGGTAGCACAAGCATTTGATCCCAGTACCCAAGTGTTGGATAAATCTACAGTTTACTCTCTTGTTTCCAGGTACATGCCTCTAAATGACACCCAACTAACCAATGACTTAAAGTGGGGAGGTCTAGTGCAAAAGCAGGGAAGGCTGGGAAGGAAATGCAGGCATGGCACCAGCGGCTCCATCTTGGGTGTGTGTGCCAGAGGCTCAGGGGACTTCTGATCAAAATGCTGGCTTTGCCATAGAAAATCCTCTGTCTCCCGCCCTAGGGATGAATCCTTTGTAAGTAGCCAGAATAAATTAATTTCCCTAAAAGAGCATTCTGTTCCTGCTCAATCAGTTCAAACCCAAGGGGTTGGGGTTGGAGGGCTGAACACCAGGCCTCACAGCAAGATAATTCGTAAGACACCAAGAGGCAAAAGCAGGAACATCTCTGAATTTGAGGCCAACATGGTCTAAACAGCAAGTTCCAGTCTAGCTGGGGATACAGAATGAGACCCTGGTAGGTAAATGGGCTTCTGAATATGCTTATGATTCATGTAATTGAACTACGGTGAGAAGAGTCACCTGAATGTGAGTAATAAAATCTTGTAAGACGGGATTCGAATAGAATAAAAGGGAGGAAACAAACATATATCCTTTGATCCCTGCTTCTTAAGGATTTGATAATATCATCTGCTTGATATTCTTTCTACTGTGACTTTACTGAAATGATGGATTATAACCTGTAACTATGAGCTAAA
Source organism: Eospalax fontanierii (assembly GCA_035773235.1). Taxonomy (NCBI): domain Eukaryota; kingdom Metazoa; phylum Chordata; class Mammalia; order Rodentia; family Spalacidae; genus Eospalax; species Eospalax fontanierii. Next base: position 752,654 of record JAJHUQ010000048.1, on the reverse strand, counting down.
ATAAACACTTTCTTTCCTAAGTCATTCTCATTTGGGTATTTTATCACTGTAAGAGGAAAGGTAACTAAAACAATAATCAACAAATTTGATTTTTACATTTTAAGATAGTGACTTTTAAACTAATTAATTAAATTTTCTTTAATTAATTAGTAGCACCACCTTACCAGGAAGTCACTATCTAATGCTCATTGAGCTTGTCTGGATCTCACAAAACTTCCCGAGTGCTGGGGCTAAAAGACAAATGCAACCATACCCACCTTATAATCTTTTTTGCTGTTGCCGTTTTAAATTCTGATTTATTTTAATTTAGCTTCTTATTTTACTATGACACACAACTTTATATAACATATAGCGTCTAGTAAAATCCTCCAAATTGACCACAAAAGACAAATGGATAGTGCTAAAACCAGGTCTTTTGCTATGGAGAGTCAGTATACTGTGCATTTATCCTGAAAAAAACTTTAAATGTTCTGAAACCCACTTGTTCCATGCAAAGTCCACAAAGAATTGGAAATAAGATTCCTTGGAACTTCAGTTACAGATGGTTGTCAGAATATATACGGGTGATGGGAACTGAATCTAACTTCTCTGGAAGAGCATCCAGTGCACTTAACCTCTGAGCCATCTCTCTAGAACCCAGCAATTGGTTCTTAACTACTCTGAAAACTGTTATTTGACCAGATTATCGGTATTTATACCCTTGTAACAAAATCAGAACTACTTTAAATAACTATTGTGGAGTCCTCTGTAGTATAGTATGCACTAAGAAATCTGGGCTAGTGAGAAGGCTCAGTGGATAAAGACACCTGTCACCAACCCTGACAAACTGAGTTCAATCCCCAGGACCCACATAGGAGAAGTACAGGACAACTTGAAGGAATCAAGTTGTCCTCTGCACATACATATACACAGAGCAACATGCACACAAAGTGATTTTCTTTATTAAGATGAACATTTTTTTCTTCAGCAGATTGTAAATTTGCTATTCTATATGAAATACAACAAATAATTATTAACACGAAAATATTCTCATTTTAATTTCATGTACACATGTACAGTGTCAACTTTATAATTTCTTAATGTTTTGTTGGAGTTAACAATGTGCACAAAGAGACAGAGAATATTCAATAGGCAATTTCAAAGAAATAACCTGTGTTTTAAGAATTTGTACCTTTTCAAAACTTAAAAATATCAGTTTCTTTAGCTTTGCTAATCATTTAAAAAACCAAACTGTTACACTAAACCACAAAAGTATAATTAAAATGTATATTTACTTGACTTAACTTTTGATACCCTTTAAATCTTTCAATACTATACTTAAAAAATAAAACAATAAATATGACTAGGTAAGAAATACAAGGGTTATAAAGTGTTATTACTTCAAAAAGTATGACTCTATGTGAGAAACACAAAGTTAATAATTACTTTTACTTTCAGATTCCTTACATTCTACCCTTAAATTTTTGTGTTTTTATAGAACTTCAGGGAAATGGAAAATTCAAGACTTAAAGATTCTTCACAAATAAAAAACAGTTTTCTATAATAGCACAACAGATAGCACTAAAATATGTAGGGAATACACATCAGTGGTAAGAAAGTGTGAGGTTTCAAAATTCAGTATGAGATTTAGATGGTATGATGTTTAAATCCTTTTGTTCCTGAATCACTTTAGTATTGGAATATATCTAACATATTTCAAAGGCTATCAGGTATCACATATTAAGATTTCTAGTTCTATATATAACTTCTAAATATAGTGATACTTGACATAGAACAGTGAAAGGTTAAAAAAAAACATTAAAAATAGAATGAAGCACCAAAATGAAGTCAAAGCAGCTGCTTATCAACTTGGAAAACTGTTTTCAAATTACCTACAAAGTATCAGATAACCATAGGTCAACAGGTTATTTAATGTATCAAAAAATGCTTCCTATTCTCTTAAATTGTTATAAACCAAATCCAAGAAACAATTCATTTTTATAGTATATCTGCAAGTATGAATCTGATTAGAACTCTTAAAAACAACAGATTTATTTTTACTTTAACTGAAAAAAAGCTGGATCAAGTTGCCAGCTCTCTAGTTGTAATTAGAATTTAGTTTGTTAAATGATACCATAAGTATATTTTAGTCTTCCTTTCCTTTCAAGATAGTTTTCCTTTTAAGAGAAAAATAAAAGCTATGTCAAGATGTACTTACAAAAAAATGTAAGATACAAGTTTAAACTGGCATCAAAGTAAGCTATCTAGAAAAACACTTTAACTTATGCTTTTCAATTATCAAAGATAAAGAAATATCATTACTCTTATTAAGGTATTTATCTTTCTTCTATCTCCTCACCTGAATTTTAGTATTTCTGAGTATCAAGTGTGCAAAATGATCTCATACATTTGTGGACCTTTCAAATTACTATAACTTTAGTCATTTTAGTTACATATTTTCAATGTAAATATATGTAAAACTTCGATGATGGTCTTTACACCCATGCTTCATAAAATCTTATGAGCTATTTAATTCTATAAGTTGGCAAAGTTCTGTCTATAGCAGTTCTTGTTTATAGAACAAAACTACAAGACAAAATACAGAGAATAAAAACAAGAAAAAGCAAAAATTTTCCTTAAAGTCTTAAAAATACTTGCTCTGCTGAAAAGATGAGATGCTGCCAAGAAAATGAAAACTATGGAAAAACAGAGAAGCAAGAATAAACCCTATCAATGTCCTATAATCAACAGTGCTAGGGACTCAAATAAAAGTTGCATTGTCAAGTAATCTGAAAATATTAATATTAAGATAAGGTAATTATTTCCATGTTTTGATAGTAAGACACATCAGAAGAAGCATTTATATTAGCAAATGTCTATAATGGGTATTGGACTTTGTATCAAGATGATTACATTTGAGTAACTAATATTAAATTACTTGTTCTTAAAAGAGTAGATGGACAAAATACTAAAATAGCAACGCTTGTAAGACTAAAAATTCAGCATTGAATCAGGAATTACTGTTAAAAGCAAGTTGGTTGTTGCCAGTTTTTCTAACTTACTAAATAAAGAAATAGGATGTGAATAATCATTTGAATAAAATGTAAAATCAAATAGAATCAATAATCCTATTTTTACAAAGAATAACAAATATGCATTATTGTATTGTATATGAACAAGGTTGAGTGCTTTTAAAATGAATTTTTTGCTTCAAATATCTCTACAAGTTAGTAGATACTATGTGGCAAGCCAACTTCTTTATGATGTCGCACTATGTGATGGTCCTTTTCTGAGGGTCTTCGGAACCCCTTGTTGCAGTATTCACAGCAGTGAGGATAGTCTTTTGTGTGAATGGAGATAGTGTGCCGCTTAAAACCGGAGGCATCTGTAGTACTATATTCACAGTACTCACACTGGTATACTTTCTGACCACTGTGTGTCTTCATATGCTTTTTAAGCTCACTCTGTTGTTGATATTCCTTCTGACATTTCTCACACCTAAACAGCCGGTCTGTTGTGTGAAATGAGACAACATGGCTATTCAGCATAGCAGAATCTGTAGTCTTAAACTTACAATGTCTATACTGCTTTACATTTTTTTTGAAGTGAGTAGCAATATGTTTCCTGAGTTCTGATGGCCTGTGACAGCCTTTACCACACAGGACACAGTTATGAGAATATTCCTTTGTGTGGACTGAAATTGTATGTCTCTTTAAATCACTTGAGTTTGAGCTCTTGTGGCCACAATGTACACACCTGTGTACTTTGCCTACCCGGTGGGTACGGGCATGTTGTTGGGCCTGTCTGGTATTTGAGAAAGTCAGAAGACAAATGTTACATCTCGATATTGTCTGCTGCTTACTATGTTTAGTCTTCACATGTGTTTTCAAATTGGAAGAGTCGGCCGACCTATATTCGCAGTGCTGGCATTGATAGGGCTTCTCACCAGTGTGGATTCGAGTATGCTTTTTGAGTTCTGATGGGTGACGAAAACCTTTACTGCACTCTTCACAAACATGAGGAACCTTCTTGCTGTGGACTGCCAAAAGGTGACGATTCAATAACCTTTGTTCGGTTGTTTGGTAGTCACAAAATTTACATTTGTACATTTTGTTGGCCCCTTTGTCCTTATGCATTATTTTCTGTGTAAGTTCCCCAGCATGAGAGTTCTGCTTCTCAAACTCATTGAATTTGATGGCCTTTCGTACCTTGGAGGTCATCTTGTGTCTCTCCAAATGATGGTATAAACTTATTTTCTTGTTCGTACTGTAATCACAGTCAATACAGTGGTATTTCTTCATGGCAAGGTATTCAGGATGGTTTTTCATGTGTCTTTTCAAGTAACCTCTTGACTTAAATTTCTTCCCACAAAACATGCAAGGGTGGACTATTAAATGGGTTCCATCAGGACTGATAATTATTTCTAAAAAGAAGATGGGGGAAAGGTCACACATGATCAATTATTTTCTGGTTTCTTTAGAAGTTCAAAGTATGTTTACTGAACATTATTCCTTATATTTTAGAATTCTTTTCACTACTTTTCACCATAAATATTACAGTCGTGAAAAGAACTTGGTCCAATATGACTGGACTAATTTCATTCCTTTTAATTCAGTTTCTTTTTTAAGGAAGTAATAATTAAAGTTTTATCAATTTAGAGAAAATAAGTCATAAACTTAAAACATTTACAATTTGGTTATCACAATCCAAATTTTTGCTAATATACATTCAGCAACACCTACAAAAAATATAACATGTAAATCCCTATTCTCCCTGCACACATACCCCCTTCCATGCCATAAAAACAGATACACAAGAAAGAAATACATTTCTGTTAACAGTTAAAGTACTCTTCTGTGCCTCTAAAATTATGTCCATTTAGCTATGCATGGTGATGGTATATGCTGATAACACCAAGAACAAAGAAGCAGAAGGAAGATGACAATTCACTGCCAACTCGAGCTTCACAGGAAGACTTTGTATTAAACCAAACCAAATGAAAACAAAAATATGAAGAAAGAAAAGTCTGGTTGGTGGCTGGGGAGATAGCTCAGTGGGTAAGACCACTAGCTTCTCTTGTAGAGGACCAGGGTTCAATTCCCAGCACCTACATGGAGGATAATATATAACTTCAGTTCCAGGGGATAGAAGCCCTTTTCTGACCTCTGTGGGCACTGTATGACATGAGTACACTTAAATTAAGTACATGCAGGCAGTACATTCATACACATAAAATAAAAATAACGAAAATATTTGTTAAAGGGAAAGCCTGGTTGTTTTACTCTCACACTAAGTAATCTAACCATCAACTACGGTTGCTAATAGTAGTAATCCTAACACCCTTTGAAAGGCTGAGCCAACAGGACTGTTGCTACTTTGCCATGCTAAATTTAATGTGGGACCTTGTCAAGAAAAAATATTATGAATTTCTTTTTACTTCAAATAAAATCACCAGAGATTTACCTTCTTTCTCCTTAATTTCTGTTACCTAACTAAAAAACCATTCCAGAATCTCACTGAATTGTAAATTTGTTTTTCAAATGCAGTGTACAAAAACTATCTGATGTCTAGCTCAAAACACTACCATCACATCCTACAAATGCTACAACATGGCACTTCCTCCTATTTGCAGATCATCTTGTACCATATAGTTCCTTCTCCCTCACCTGTTTGGTACTGCCTGGATTCAGATCGTCTTCTTTTCTTTGATTTTTGTTTAGCTAGTCTGCCAAGGCCAGCCGACTCATCGATGTGTATGAGAGCACTTGTGCCATTCTGGTTATCATTTCCATCAGAATTATTACCTGGCAATATTCAATAAAAATCATTACACAGTATTATAAATTATAAAGAATTAGAGATTATTAAGTACAACAATGAAAAGACCTGACACTCCATAATGGCAGAAACTTAATAACTAAATAAATGAAAAATCACAGGAAAAAACGACAAGTATCTATATCACACCATCTCCCAGAATTGTAAGCTTATGAAAAAAAATAGGTTGAAATCCTCTGTGCTTTTAATTAGGTAAAATTTTCAAAAGTGAACCATACATTCTGTGCTCTCTACTTCTGTTTTTTATTTTCCTTCTTAATTTTTTTTTATTGAAGCTTTGTGCATTTTATGTAATACGATATTTTGGAAGGAGACTTCTTTTTGAGACAAGGTCTCCCTTTAGCCCCAGCTGGACTGGAACTCACTATGTAGATCAGGTTGCCCTTGAACTCACAGAGATCCACCTGCCTCTGCCACCTGAGCACTGAGGCATGTGTCACCACACCCAGCATTATATAATATGTCTTAAGCAAATTTAGACCTCCACTTCATGCCTCTCACAGCTCTCCTCCCAACAAGATTTTAGTTACTCTATAATATATGTTAAGTCCTATCCAGCCAAGCATTTATATCCCAGTGTCCCTCCATACAAGGTCATCAAGTAGGGCCTAGGCAGCCTATACAAAGGCACTCCCTCACACCACAGTAATCTTCAGTAATACTTCCTTGGCTAAAATTGGGGAAATCACCCTATCAGATTACTTCATATTTCTGAAAGCTTAAGACCATAGAAACCATTTCTCAATAAATGGATAATGAGCAATGAGACTGACTCAGTTGGTAAAGTGCTTGAATGAGGGAGGACCTGAGTTTGCTTTCTAGAAATTATGCAAGGAAAAAAAAAAGCTAGACATGAAGGTTCATGTTATAATCCCATCACAAGGGAAACAGAGGCACTTGGACTCCTAAATTTGCTGGGAGTCAGTGCAATCTAATTAGTGACTTCTAGATTAAACAAGAAACCCTGTTTCACAAAACAAAATGGACACTGACTTGAGTAGTGATACCTAAGGCTATTCTTTGACTTCCACATGTACCCACTCTAATACATACATACCCTCACACACACACACCAAAAATAAATGAATGGATATTCATTCTTTAAGCTACAACACTTACCATAAACTTCTGCCCATGTAACCGGCATGAAAGCTTTCATTTCACTGTCATTCAGTTTTTGTTCATACACAGCAGTTGCTCCTGCTGCTGTAACATCAGCGCCTTTCTCTCCAACAATCATTTCCATATAAAACTCATCAGTGATTTCAGCTAAGTACAAATTAATAAAATAATTTTGTGACTAGGTTTACTAAAATCTTATGAAAAAAAAATTAGTAGTAATAAAACATCATAGTAAATATTAAATGAATATTGATGCAATATATTTCATGTTTTGACTTTCAACAATTTATTTCATTCTTGAGATAGGGCCTTACTAGAACTGCAGCTATCAACTGAAATTCTCCTACCTCAGTCACCCAATTTCTGAGGTCATAGAGGTATATCATGTCCAGGCCTCCATTTTATTTACTTAATTTTTTACTCTAGTTTAGATATTTTTTGAAACAGTGTCTTTCTATGGTTTGCCTGGAATTCCCTGTGTAGACCAAGTTTGCCTCAAACTCATAGAAATCCACCTTCTTTTGCCTCCCAAGTGCTAGGATTAAAGGCATTGGCTTTGCTAATTAAAAACAATGATCTAAAATATACATTAAAAGACACTGATGTCACTGGAATATAGTACTATAACAATCTTAATACTAGTGCTGTTTGGTTTTTTTTTTTTATGTAGCAAATGCTTTAATAAGAACTAGATTTGTAGAAACAAAACCATCTCCACAAAAAGGCAATTTACATACTGAAATCTTCATATTCCTGCTGAGAGTCTTCAATATAAACCTTGCTTTCTCTGGGAACAGAAATACTGCTGTTCTGATCAAGTAGTTCAATTCCATAGTCATTCTCAAATTCAGTCTCCATAATGTTTACAGGTCCACCTATAAGATAAAAAGCTTTGAGAATTTATTTGGAATTTCATTTAACTTCTTGTAACAGGCCAAGCTTTTAAAACCTGTTTTAGGAGTGATCCTTAAAAGAAGTATTCATACTTTCCAATAGAAAGAACTCTAAAATGGAAACAATTAGGGCTGGAGAAATGGCTCAGTGATTAAGAAACTGACGCTCTTGCAGAAGACCTGTGTTCAGTTCCTAGGACCCATACAGAGGCTAACAATTGCCCATCAACTCCACTTTCAGGAGATCTGACACCCTCTTCCGTTCTCTGTGGGTGTATGGGTGCCCTTACATACATGCAGGCAAAGCATTTAAACATATAAAATAAATTTTAAAAATAAAAAGTGACCAATCACACTGAATAATCTGAAACAAGATAACGAATAAAGGCTTCCTCTTACCTAAGTTATCTTTTCCAGGGTGAGCTTTAAAAATATACACCTTGATCACCTCAAGACATGTGTCATCTACTCTAAAAAGATCAATTCCTGAGACTGCATTCATATTTATTCCAGTGGAATCTTCATGATCTGCTTTGTCAGCATTATTCACTAAGCAGGCAGGAAATATACTATGAACTTTCATAGCAGATGTATAAATACAATGTCACTATTTTTTTTTTTTGAAAATACTTTTTTGAGTTCGCTAGGTACTCAGCATTTGGTAAAAGCATTTATTCTGGAAGCCTGACACCCTGAGTTCCATCCTTACAACCCATAGGAGAAGAAGAGAAATGACTTCTAAAATTTGTTCTCTGACTTCCACATGCATACTTTCTATTACACACAAATATCACACACAAATCCATATACTAATGTATAAGGAATTTTAAAATGATTCAGAGGTTAAGAGCATTGAATGTTCTTGCAGAGAATCTATGTTCAATTACCAGCACCTACATGGTGTCCAACAACTGTAACTCCAGTTCCAGGGTATCAGATGCCTTCTTCTGACCTTTGTGGGACACTGAACAACATGAGTCCACTTATATACATGCAGGCAATACACTCGTACCCATCAAATAAAAATAATAATAAAATGTTTTTAAATATAATACCATATAAAAATAAAACCTAGATCTGAAAATCTGACTTTTAAAATGTCCTATAAAACTTTCAGAAGTTCAAAGGACTTAAATGTAGATACAACATAATAAAATGCTCAAAGAAAAAGCAGAAAAATTTTTTTTTAACTTTTTGATATGGAATGTTACTCTGAGGTCTGCTTAGACTAGAAATTGCTGATTTTCCTCTTCTTCACCTCCTTAGTGCTAGCAGACTAGAAGATCCCTGAAGCTCACTGGCCAACCAGTATGGCTGAATTAATGAGCTTCAACCATGTTCATTGAGTGATTCTGTCTCAAAAAATAAAGACACAGAATTAAGGACTGACATCCTATTTCAAACTTTGGCTTCCAAATGAACATGTACATATGTTTTTATGCACCTGTACATACCCATACTGAGAAGTACATATACTATATGCTGTATACACAAAACAAAACAAAAAAATTAGACTGATCATGTGTATGTGGTGGTACACTTGTAATGCTAGTTCTTGGAAGTCCAAGACAAGAGGATCAGAAGTTCAACATCAGCCTAACACGGATAGTGACTCATATTAAGAAAGTAAACAAAAAAGCACTTTTGATAATCATTGTAGCCCCAAACTTACAAGAACTCATAAGATAATCCTCAAAGTTGTTTTTGTCATCATCTGGTTTGTCCACAGAAATTCCAGAAATTCCAGTGGATTCAGAAGCATAATCTGCCATCAATAATTCTGAAATGTTGCTTGTCAAAGAGTCATTGATGACTTCTGCTTCTATTATGTTGTCATTAAATATATGTTCATTATGTCCAACATCAGACGTATGAATAGCTTCACTCATTAAGAAATGTTCAGGCATAGTCAATGAAGTTGTCATATTAGAAGCTGGAATTGTGTACTGTGCTACAGAAGCTTCTTCAGATATATCTGAAGGAAGTACTTGCTCAGGAATGACATTTTCAAATATATCTCCTTCCTCTAAGACATGTGAGCAATGAACATCTTTGATAACAACATTTTCAATAACATCTTGGATTATAACTGAGTCTGGATGATCAGGAAGGAAGGTATGCACAGTAACATCTGAATTAGATATGAAAAGAGTTTCTTGTACTTCTGCAATAATTTGATCATCATCCATGTGTATAGCATCAGCACCTTTAAATTAAAAAAAAACAATTTCAGGTAAAAATATATATGGCTATTTCAAATAATATGTTTTTAAAATTCTATGAGGACTGTAGATTATCATCTTGTACATATAAGTTAACATTTTTGGTAATGAAGAATGTTGAGAATTTTTTTAAAAAACTTAGTCAATATAAAGGTAAAGAAATGCTAGGAAAACCAGTTAGGATTGTCACAGAAAAAATTATTTAAGAAAGTAATTTCAGAAGTATTAACACAGCAAGTTGTGGTAGTACAGGTGTGAATCTTAGCACACAAGACGCAGGCATATCTCTGTGAATTACAAGTCAGCCTGGTCTATATAGTGAGTTTGAGACTAGCTGGATTACAGGGAGACTTGTCTCAAAAACCAAAAAAGTACCAAGATAAATTTCTTGTACTATTCAAATAAAAACTTAGGGATGATTATATAAACCAAGTATCATAAAACATTTTCCCTGGTTATGCTTCACTTCATTCCCTTTATCAGTTTCCCAATATTGTATGTTTTCCTTGTCACTTTAAAAGCATTTTAGTTCCCCTTTTTTTCTTATACTTCATAGTTTCCCAAGTTGTTCTTGTTCAGTAACTCACCAGTATCCTAGTCCACTGTATTGGCAAGGACAAAGTCATCCTTTGAAACTGAACATTCAACATTCAAGGTATAAATGAAAAGTGATATAAATGTCAAAGTTAAAGATGAAACACAATAACTGAGATATATATAGCTAGGGGATAAATAAAATGGAACAAAGATTGAGCTGCCTTGTAGAGAGTAAAGCCTGAGGATAGCAAGGGTAGGCCTAGCATAAATTAGCAGACATTCAGTCTCCATGTAGGTCTTTCTGCCAAGATCCACATCTTCCAACTCCCACAGAACTTTTTCAGAATATAAAATACCTAATGTACTTACACTCTGTAGTCAAAGAATGAAATTGTAAAAAGGATGAACCAACGAAAACCCACTGAGTTTAAATAACTTAATCAGTATCACAAAATTGTCACGGCATGTTATATATTCAGTACATATTATTCAGATTAAATCCCTCAAATTGGAACAGAATTTATATTTATAAAAATATAAATAAAACATAAAGTACAAAACACAAAATAGAAAATTAAAAATTAGATATCATAACGACAAATATTATTAAGCCCAAATTCAAAGATTACTTACAGTTAAACAAGCAAACAAGTAGTTCTGGGTTGTTCTTCAAAAGAATTTAATCTCTTTTAGTAACATTAACTATGTTTCAGCAGATTTTAAAGTATGAGTTGTAACTTTGCATTTGCCATTATTAAATTAAAATCACCTATGCTGTAGTGTTTAATAAACACAAAGAAAACTTAGAAAGGTATTACATTTAAATTCACAAAAATCATTGCAAATTTATTTTATAGGAATATTTAGCAGACAGAAAACAAAAATCTCATCAAATCCTGAAATTAATAATAGAGAATAATACAGAAAATATCCGATTCAAGATCCATGAGCTTAGAGAAAAATAATTTTATTAACACACACTGAAAATGAGATAATAAAGTAACTAAAAATGTTGTTGCAAGTGACATGAAGAAAAACAGTATGGTATCCATACTTCCTCTAATATGTGTGTCTCATCTACAATGATAGTCACTGCAAGCTGTGAATAGATAGAATGTTGTTGCTTACCCTACATTGACTTTTGCAATGTAATTAATATTAGAAATTTCAGGAGCTTAAGAGATGGCACAGCAGTTAAGAGCACTGGCTGTTCCTGCACAAGAAATGCTCATTCAATGCTGGTAGTTTTGCAAAACAACACAATCTACTGAAAAAGCAGTGTAGAGAGTGTTAAAAAAACTAAACATAAATATCACAAAGGATCTGGTTATATCACCCTAGGGTATATCCAAAAGACCTATCCTACTACAAAGATACTTCTGAATTCCTGTTAGTTACTGCTATTTTCACAACAGTTAAGACATTAAAACAACCTAAATAGCCCTCAACTGATGAATGGATAATGAAAATATGATAGATTGTGTAAAGAAAAGTGAAATTTGCAGATAAATGGATGGAAAGAGAACCTGCCATAGTAACTGAAGTAAAACAGATTAGAAAAAGAAAAATGTGACATATATTGTCTCTCATCTGTGGATCTTAGGTCCAAATTCATAGATGTCAATATACATATTGTGATATAACGTAAGGAGCCAGGCAAATGGAAAGGAACCATGGGAATAAAGAGAGAAATGCAGTGGGAGACAGGAGTTACCAAGGGGGAAATGGTAGTATTTAACTTTGAAAGGGAGGAGTTAGGGTAATATAAGGAATAATGGGGATAAAAGGAAAGGAGCTCAAGAGAGGGAGGTTAATAGGAAACAGGGATTACCAAGTGGGGAAATAAGAAAAAGGGGGACAATCTTGGAGGGAGAAGGCATGATTACAAAGCGGGAGAGATAAATAATTTTTAGGTGATATGAAAAACCACAGGGAAATATATTACTCTAGGGCAATTGAAAAATTCACACACATACACATACATAGACACACACGCGCGCACACACACACACACACACACACACACACACACCCAGAGGTTGATTATAAATACATATATTGTATTACACTTATTATATATCATATTTTAAGATATATATTATATTATATGTGTATAGCTGAAAGTTAAACAACAAGAAACACAGTTTTTAACAAAGGAAACCTGCCTTTGAGTTGACTGCCTCCCTAAACTTCAAAGTAAGACCCTATTGCTGAAGACAGGCCATATTTCAGACTTAGGGTAATGAAGCTGAACTTGGAAGCCTTCTCCCTGCAATAATCAGAGGTTACTATGCAAGTTGCTAAAGGAAAAAAAAAATCAATGAATGGTCAACCCACCTGTAAAATAATCATAATAATTACCCCAAGAGCAAATTATCTCTATTGGTGTACTAGTGTCCCTTTTGGCTTTCAGGTAATCAACACCTATCTAATGACTTAAACTCAATGACTTTCAATGGGAGTGAATTCACGTGGGTCACTGTAAATATAGCCACATATACATAGCTGGAGATTTCATAAATTTTAGAGAAAAACCTACTTTTGTCACATTCCTACATCAACATAATTTCTTACTGAATGCAAAATATATATCTTTATATTTACAGACAAATATATTCTCATCACTTATCAAATATGCTTCTTTTTGCAACAAAGGGACAATACTACAAAGTTCTACAACTGGTCAAACAGGGAATAAGTACCTGTGAAATATCTAGTCCTAAGTTAAATAACTACAATGCAACCTCTATCCCTACAGCTCACGGAATGTAGTGGAACAAGAAGTAAAGAGAATATTAATCCATCTCGCTAGAAAAGCTTCCTCATGCAACATAGGGCAATTAACACCGACAGTCAAAATGTAAAAAAGAGTCTACAGAATGTGTCCTTGTATAGAACTCCTATATGAGTCTTTATTCACTCATGAATCAAGGACTCAAAAAGACCTCCCTCCAAATTCTATAATGTATGAAATGCACAAAAATTAAATAAAAGGTAGCAACAACAAAAACAGTTCACTCATGTGTCAACAAAGGAGGTTATACGTCATTTACAGCACTCCATTACCAGAATTTAGTCAACAATCAGACACCATCACAAGGCACTGCCAGCCAGGCACAACCACTATGGGAAAAAATGGACAAAGAGAAACTGAAGGTATACTTTACTTCCATCACAGGCTGACAACTTATTTACTTCTCAGGTACCAAAACTGCATAGCCTGAGTAATTTTCTTAAACTATAATACAGGAACAACTGTCAGTCAGCTATGATTTTTTACTGGATCAAAATCTGGTTTGTGGGTAGACAGATGACTCGACAGTTAACAACACTGGCTGTTATTGTAGAAGATGTGAGTTCCAATCCCATTACCCACATGGGAGCTAACAACTGTCCATAACTCCAGTTCTAGGGGATCCAACAAGGGTACTCTTATATACACACAGGACTCATACACATAAAAACAAAATCTGGTTTGTTCAGGATCATGTGGTTATCAACCAGTATGAAAACTTTATTGTGGAGTTTATGTTAATTTTTAAAGAAAAACAAACAACATAGTATATAGTAATCCTTTAAGAGAAAAAGTCTGTAGATGAACTTATTAACTCAGGGCATATTTCAACAAAAAAAGAAGGAGGAGGAAGAAGAAAAGGAGGAGACAGAGAGAAGGAGGTTGCAGGAGAACTGAGACTCAGGACCTAGGTTTAAGTTCTAAATCAAATTCACACAATGAGTTTGATTCAAGCCACTAAGGGAAAAGCAGTAGAATCTATGTATTAATTACTTTTTTATTGCTATGATCAAGCCAATGACCAAGGCAACTTTTAGAAGGGTTTACAGTGCCAGAAAGATAGAAGTCCATGATGCAGGGAAGCATAGCAGCAGAGGAGGTCAAAGAAGAAACCTGAATGTTCATATCTTCAGGCTGATAACAGGAAGCAGAGAGTGAAACTGAAAATAAGCAAGGAAAAGCCTACCACAAGTAACTTCCACCAGCAACACTATACCACCTAAACCTCTGAATACAAACTGAGACCAAATGTTCAAATACTTAAGAGGACATTCTCATTCAAATCACCACAAACTGCACTGAAATATCAATAATCACATACACCAGATTCTCAGGACTAAAGAAGGCAACTGTAAGCTTCAGGAATCCAAGGGGACTCTCAGCAAATAATATGCAACTACTCCCTGCCAACATACCAAAACCTAAGGTAACTGGAGGCTCAAAGACCAAGGGCTACCCATTTAATGTTTTAGTCCTACCAGCTCCACTGTACAAAATGGAGCCTGCTAAATCTAGAGAGATCTTCTTCACCTTTTACCTCAGCACAGATGTGATAGTAATTCATTGTATAAGCATGCCTTTTATTTCTTATTTTCTATTATTTATTGTCAATTACTGCATATATGTATCATATAGTTTTGCTTTTGTCTATACATCACTCAATGATGTTCTGATTTTTGTCAATCACGAGACATTGTTTCTATATCTTTCACCCATATCTCATAATATTTTTATTTAACTTTCATTCTTATCCCCACCTCTTTTTACTTCTAATTCTAAATAATAGCCTTAATAATCAGTGGGCCCAAAGAGTATTCCATCTTTTACCTTCCAGGTACTTGTATACACCAAGTTTGGGCCATTACTTATCCATATCCTCATTTTCTCTACTTCTCTACCAATCCTAGTCTTAATAACTAAATCCAAGTATATTCTACTTGGCTATTTTCCTTGCAAAAGCTATGACATCTGTTGACTGGCTATTGAAACAATCTCAAGGTAGTAATAGATCTCATAATTAATATTCTCCTTCAGAGTTTATTTATTATAAGCAAGCATTTTGAGTTCCTGATGTAAGAAACTCTTTTTCTGAATTATGCACCTCAACTATTAGACTCTCACTTCAACAATGTAAGTACGTCAACTTAATACCTGATAAAAACAAAAGCAACAACAAAACCCAGGTGACTGAATAATTTCAGATGTGTAAATTAAAAATGCAGTAATATAACACACAAGAAAAACCAAAGCACAGTACTCCTTCAAAAGTTACTAGTCCCATAATAATGGCATAGAGTGAACATGAAATCGTAGACACTCAAGTCAAAAGAATGATTTTAAGACTGTCAAAATAAATTTTAAAAATTGACGGAAAACAAATTTGTAACTCAAATAAAAAGATCGGTGGGATGTCTCACCAACAAAATGGATTTAAAAAGACAGAATATCTGGGATTGAAGGTAAGGCAGAGGAACTGTAATAATAATAGCCAAAGATATAATAAGATGCCAGTAGGAATTTCAAGGTACATGCAACACCCTAAAAAGAACAAATCTACAGGTAATAGATATAGATAAAGGAAAAAAGTTTTGTTCTAAGGGTATAGAAAACATTTTTAAAAGAATAATAAAAATTTCTAGAATTAGTAGGCAATCCAGATACAGATAACACCAAACACCCAAGACCAGAAAAGAACGTTTCTCATATTATTATTAAAACTGTAACTATAAAAGAACAGAAAGTACACTGGTGAGCTGGTAAGGTAGCTCAGAAGTAAAGAGCACTGGTTGTTCTTGAAAGGGATCTTGGTTCAGTTCCTAGAGTCCACATGACAACTAACAATTTTCTGTAACTCCAGGACTAGGTGAATTCAACACCCCCTTTTGATCTCTTCAGGTACTTCACAACATGGATGCACTTACATACACACAGGCAATACAATCGGCAAAGAAAATATATTGGAAGTGAGGAAAAAAAAATACCAAGTCACATACAATGCAATCCTTCAGAATAATAGCACATTATTCAATTAAACATTTAAAAACCAGGAAAAGCAACTGCCAAAAGACTATTATATCCAGTAAGAGTATCTACTATAATAGAAGGAAAAAATAAAAACTTCCCCTGTTAAAACAGACTAAAGAAATCTATGACCACTAATGTTAACTCTATAAGAAAAGACCTAATTTTTCTCTGAAAGAGAAAAATAAACCATCCATTTGATCACAGAAAAGAGTAAAACATGCTACAATAATAGATTAACAAGAGGAAGAAAAAAAGACAAAAATACCTCAATCAACAAAGGGACAGGAATCAATACACATCTTTCAATAATAATCCAAATATTAATATTATAATTTCTGCTATTAAAAGGCAGACTAAGGATTGGAGATAAGGCTCAGCATTTAAGAGAACAAGATCTTCTTGCAGAGGATCCAGGTTCAGTTCACTGCACTCACATACCATTCACTACTTGGGTTCCAGGGAATCTGATGTCCTCTTCTGATCTCTGTGATTAACTATGAGCATATGGTTCACTTACACGCACGCAAAACATACAAACACACAAAATCAGAATAAATAAATAAGACACAGACTAGTAGATTGGATCAAGAAACTGAATTCAGGGCTAGATGTAATGATACAACCCTTTAACTCCAGAATGTACAAGACAGAGGTAGACAAATCTCTATGAAATCATAGTTGACATGGTCTGACATATAGATTTCCAGTCCAGAGACAGCTACAAGGAGACCCTGTCTCAAAAAAAGCTGGCTCAACACTTAAGAGCACTATATGTTCTTGCAGAGGACCTGGGTTCGATTCCAGCACCCACACGATGCCTAAAAACTGTCCATAATTCCAATTCCACGGGATTTAATGTCCTCCTCTGACCTCTTTGGTCATTGTATGACATAGGTACACTAACCTAAATGCAGACAATACACACATACACATTAAATAAAAATACTAAATATTTTTTAAAGCAGAATCCCAAGGGCTAGGAAGATAGCTCACTAACTATTTGTTTAGATACGCTGGGTTCAGTTCTTAGGACCTATATGGTGGTGAACAACTATCTGTAACTTCAATCTATGGGATCCAATGTCCTCTTCTCCATCTCTGGCAGTACATGACACAGATACATTTAAATACATGCAAGCAAACTATTTCTACACATTAAATAAATATTCTAAAAAGCATGTACTGCTCTTGCAGAGAAACTGGATTCAGTTTCCAGTATTAATGTGGCCATTCACAAACAGCCGTAACTCAATTCTAGGAGATCCAGTAGCTTTAACACCCACAGAGTACGCATAAACACATGCAGACACACACTCACATAACTAATAGAAAAAAGAAAATAAGGAGGAATGAGGCTGATGGGATGGTTCATTCATTACATTCATGCACTACTTTTGCAAAGAACCTGAGTTCTTTTTCCAGCCTCAAGTTTTAGTACTATTAGTTCCAGGGGATCTGACACCATCTTCTTACTTCCACAAGAACCTGCAGTCAATGTTCACTTATCTCAACACATAATTAAAATATACAGAAAATGTACTTGCTGCCTCAAAAAAATACATCTCACTATAGAAGACAGACACTATCTTAGGGTAAGAAGACAGAAAAAGGTGTTCTAAGTAAAACAACTAAGGAAATAAGAAGTTACTGTTCAGACAAAATGGACTTAATATTAAAACTACTGAGAAACTGTAAAGAAGGCCACTTCACACTGATCAGGGAAACAGCATAACAAGAGAGCAATGATGATGAGGGCTAGGCATCTCTACCCTTTACCAGGGGCCCAGGCCATAGGAGGAAGCCAGAGAGTACCTGATTCAAGCCTGACCTGGGCCTCTGTGGGAGCTCCTATGTAGCTGGGCTAGAGCTTTCTGGTCCCTCCAATATAAAATCAAAAACATGTCAAGAACATGAAGCTTTGATCAAACAGCTTTTCATACCCAATTAAAAAACAACCAAGGCACATCAGTGATAGAAAAGAATCAGACCTCAACTCAACAAAAGAAGGCTTTAGTTTCAGCATCAAAAACCAGAATCAGAAGCAACAAAATAAATTCACATGCTAAATCACAACAATAAAATAACATGAATAACCAAAATATATATAGAGTGTATAGCTCTAAATGCCTACATTAAAAAAAAAATTCAGAAAGAGCAAAAATACTTAACATGCCAACTCAAGAATCTTAAAAGTCAAAAATAAGTGAAACCCAAACCCAGCAGATAAGAAGAAATAACAAAAATCAGAGCAGAGATACTAATAAAATAGAAACAATGAAAACAACATAATCAATGAATATAAGAGATGGTTCTCTGAAAAGATAAACAAGATAGATAAACCCTTACTTAGGTCAGTTAAACAAAAGAAAGAATATAAACTCAAATCAACAAAAACAGAGAATACAGCGGAAACAGACAGGAGACATCAAAAGATCCAGAACACTATAAGGGAATACTTTAAAAAAAACCTATACTCTATTAAAATTGAAAACCTAAAAGAAATGGTAATCCAAAACCATGGTAATCACAAAAGACAAGAAAGAGATCAACAGCTTCAACAGACAAACAACATATACGGAAATATATAGTAATACAAAACATCGTCACTATAAAAGCCCAGGTCCAGATGCATTTACAGCAGAATTCTACCAGACATTGAAAGAAAATCTATAATCTACGCTGTTTAAAATATTCAAAAAATAGAAACAGAGTGTGAACTAACAAACTCCTTTGAAAGAACTCTTAATACCAAAACCAGGTAAATCAACAAAAAAGAAAACTATACATTTATACTTTTAATGAACATAGATGCAAAATTGCAAACTGCACATGCATCAAAAAGGACATGATCTGCTTTATTCCAGGGATGCAGGGATGGTTCTATGTATGTAAGTCAACTAATATCATAAATCATACAACAAGACTCAAAGACAAAAATCACATGGTCATCTCAACAGATGCAGAAAAGACCTTTGGCAAAAATCCAGCATCCATTTATGTTAAATTTCCTAGAAAGTTCCAGAAATTGATGTGGAGGGAACATATCTCAAAATAATTAAAGTTATATACAACAAACTTACAGCCAACATCATTCTAAATGGAGAAAAACTGGAAACATTTCCATAAAAAACAGGAAGTACATGGTCTGTTCCCACTCCTTTTCACTGTAGTACTGAGAACTCTTTCAAGAGCAATAAGTCGAGAAAAGGAAACAAGAGGAGTACTAACTAGAAAAAAATGAAGTCAAATTGTTTCTGTTTGCAAATGACATGATATTACACATAAGAGATGCCAAAAGTTCCACCAAATGAGTAATACTTTCAGGAAAGTTGTACGTTACAAAATCAACTGAAAAAATCAATAGTAGCTTTTCTACATTCCAATAACAAACAATCAGAAAAAAAAAATTTAAGAAAACCCTCCCATTCATATTAACCTCCAAAAAATATTTAGAACCAAAGACATTAAAGATCTCTACAATGAAAATTTTAAATGTCTAAGGAAAAAGATAGAGGAAACACCAGAAGATAGAAGGATCTTCAATGCTCATGGGCTGAAAGAATTAATACTGTAAAAGCAACCATCCTACTAAAAGAAATGATAGATGACAGATAGATAGATAGATGATAGATAGACAGATAGATAGCTATGTATATTTAATGTAAAATTATTTAATGTAAGATAATTTTAGTTAAATGATTCAGTCTAATCAGATTTGTTCTTAGAAGTATTCTGCCAAGAAAATGTGATGAGGCTCTCCATAGGCCTTAGCCCTATACCAGTGAGGCTGCTAGAGAGCATATGACTAACTGGGGTGAGCTACCCAAACCCTGGTAAGTCATGGGCTATGAGACCATCACTAGTCACTCCCAATGACCCACAGCTCAAGCTGATAGCTAAAAAGATCTAACCTATTCTTGTGTTTTTGCGTCAAGATGAAAACAAATAATATACAAAGGAAAACCCATCAGAATTTAATTTGACTTTTCAATGGAAACTAGAAGAACTTACAGCAAAGCATTCCAATTTTTAAATGATTACAAATACTGATACAGAATACTTTACCCAGAAAGACTTTCTATCATAGTTGAAGGACAAATGGGCTAAAGGAACTCATGTCCAAAAAAACCAGCAATATTCAGAATATTGGAATCAATACAAAGAACTAAAGAAAGAAATAACCACTGGATATGGTGGTACACACCTTTAATCCCAGGAGGAAGAGACAGGTGGATCTCTGTGAGTTTAAGGTCAGCCTGGTCTACATAGTGAGTTGCAGACAGTTGAAGCTACTGGGACATCCTCTCTAAATCCCCCCAACCCCCAAAAGGAATACCTAAAGGCTACAGAAAGAAAAGAAATGAAGGTGTATTTGTGAAAACACAAAATAAGACCAAGAAAATAAAGAGAAATTAAAATAACAGTAACCAATACATATCTATCAATGCTCTTTAAAAATCAGTGTTCTCAACTTCCCAGGTAACAAACACAAACTTGGAAAATGGATTAGGAAGCAAATCTAATTTTTGTTGTCTACAAGAAACTCATTTCAAGAATAGGCACTAACGTAGAGTGAAAGGTAGAAAAAATATTCTATGTAAATGGCACTAAAAGAAGCAGCATTTTCAGTTCTAATATTTGACAAATACATTTAAATTAGTAAGAAGAGTTCAAGGGAATGACTACCAAGAAGACCTAACAATGATGAGCATCTAAAACTAAACTCTGATGCATTAATTTCATAAAATGAGTACTACAAGACTTCAAAACACAGATTAATTCTAACTTAGTAGTAGCATGTGACTTCAGTACCCCACTATCTCAAAGATGGTCAACTAGATAAAGAATAAGCACAAAGACACCTGAATTAAAATGATATAATGCATTAAATGCACCTAATTAGAAATCTACGTAATATTCAAACCCAAGCACAAAAGAATACACTTTCTAGTAAGCAGCCAATGGAAGTTTCTCTTAAACAGACCACATATTGGGTCTGGTTAAATAACCCTTAACAATAACAAAAACTGAAATAATTCCATGCCTTCTATCAGACCACAATGCAATAAAACAAAAGCAACAGCAAGAGAAGTTCTAGTAATTACATGAACGTAATGGAATTTGACCAATACACTGCTGAATAATGAACAGGGTGGAGAGCTGGCTCAGTGGTTAAGAATACTAACTGCTCTTGTAAAGGAACCAGGTTCAATTCCCAGCATGACCATGTCACCTAAAGTATGCCCTCTTCTGACCCACAGGCACTCTACTACACTGGTATACTTTCACACATGCAGGCTATACACTCATACACATAAAAAGTATATTTCTGGAACTAAATGAAAAGGATAATACAACATAATGAAACCTCTGGAACACATTAAAAGCAGCCCTAAGACTATGACTCTAAAAACCCACAATAAAAAATAAAAAAGAAAGCTGGGTATCATGGTGCTCTATTTTAATCTTAGCACTCAGGAGGCAGTCATATGAATCTCTATAAGATTGAAGCCAATCTACACAGCACATTACAGGTCAGTTGGGGCTAGACAGAGACCTTGCCTCAAAAAGAAAAAAAAGTCAGAAAGAGCATAAATAAAAGACATAACGGTACAATCCAACAACCTAGAAAGGCAAGAATGAACCAAACCCCAAAACAGATACTGAAAGGATCCAGAATGTTACATGGAAATACTTTTTTTAAAACTATATTAAATTTTAAAATCTAAAAGAAGAAAGCAGAGGCAGTATTCTATAAGATATAGATACAAGAAAGATTCTAAGTCAGACAGCAGATCAGGCCAACAATCAACAAATGTGACTTAATTATATTACAAAGTTTCTATACAACAAAAGAAACAACCAAGGAAGTAAATTAGAAAACAATAGTTTAGAAGAAAATCTTTCCAACTATACACCTGATAGAGTATATCTACAATCTAAAAAGAACTGAAAAAAATCAAGGAAAAAAGTATCCAATTAAAAGATGGGCTATGGATCTGAAAAAAAAGATATCTCAAAAGAAGAAAAGAAATGGCTAAGAAACGTCTTAAGAACTGTTCAGTATCCTTAGTTTTAGAGAAATGCGAATCAAAGCTAAAATTTCATCTACCACCAGTCCGAATCTCTAAGCTCATGAGAACAAATGACATTGAATATTGTGGATACAGGAGAAGGGAATTCCTCATTCAGTGCTGGTAGCATTTGATATTTGTGCAACCACTGTGGAAATCAGTATGCAGAACTCTTAAGACACTAAAAATAAACTTACCATAGGATCTGAAATAGAGACTATTACAAAGTTCCACAACTAGCAAAACACATAGGATAAGTGTCTGTGACATGCCCATACCTAGTGACACATCTACAAGGGAACATTAATACAAAGCAGAAGGAGTGAAAGAATCCTAAGGTTATCTCTCAACTTTCATCGGTGAAACCTCCTCATGTAACAGAGAATGATTAAAATGGAAAGTAATAACTGACCAAAATGTAGAGAATAAGACACTACAGACTGTATGTCCTTGGAGAGAAGTCCTATATTAAACCTCACACACCTAGGGCTTAGGAAATATTGTGGAAGAGGGACAGGAAGATTGTAAGAGTCAGAGGTGGTGAATGGCCATAAGAAAACACATCTCCAGTTGGCTGGGTGCTTGTTCATATTAATTGCTTGTTCATGTTAATTAACAGCAATGGTGTGAACAAGCATATAACACAGGCAAACTTAACATAGCCAAAAACCCATCATAGAACTGGAGAAATAGGTAAGAATCGCCAAACTTTGACAAGGAATTATTGGCAGTTGATCAATAATGGGTGAGGGAGAGCTGGTCTCCTTTAAGGAAATAATGCTAGACCCAGATTCAGTACAAGAACTTACTCTCACACTGAGGGACATCTAAGGACACAAACCTGACTTGATATGTGTATGAAATGCACAAAAATTCAATAAAAATTACATAGTGAAGAAAAGAAACAATGACAAAATACATAGTGCCAGAAGGGAGAAACCTCCCTTTGAGTTGTTGGTCAGAGTAGTTCAAGACACCTCCAAAATAACACAGGTTATTATCACAGTCCTTGATTGTCTACCAAAATTTGAAGGTAAGACCCTATTGCTGAAGATAGGACATACTTTGGACACAGGACTTGAGCAATGGGGCTGGAATTGACTTGGAAGTCTCCTCCCCAAAGATTATCTCAAATGGTTCCACAGCATACGTACAAGCTGCCAGGGAAGAAAACCAACCTATTGTTTTACATAGCTTAAAACCTAAACAACAATAAATTGGACCAGGAAACTTTCACTATTGATCCTACAATGACATTTTCATATTGGGAATAATCAACAACTGTCTAATTGGAATGAAGGCCTGCTCAATGGGAAGGAACAGCCAAATACATGTGGCTAGAGAAGTTTTAGATCCTAGAGAAAATCCTACTTTGCTGCATCCCTAGATCAATGTAATTTACTTTACTGTAAATATGCATCCTCATATTCACAGAAAGTATACTTGTCAGTCCTCATCGAAGAAGTTTCTTTTAGCAATAGATGAAGATTATTACAGAGTTCCAGAACTGGTTAAATGCAGAGAATAAGTGTCTGTTCAATATTTAAGCCTAAGTGATACATCTTCAGTGCAACCTCTAACATTCTCTCAACTTTCACCAGAGAAATTTCCTTATGCAGCAGATGGTGATTAACACAGAAACCCATAACTGGCCATTGTGTATAGAACAAAAGGCTACAGAATACTTATACTGAATAGAACAACTATTTTTTCTCTGCCCCTCAAGGATCAAGGATCACTTTGGAAGAGGAGGTGAAAAAACTTAAGAGCAAGGAAGGGTAGATGACCACATGGAAAGAGACAGCTGATTAGTCAGTCATATGAAATCACAGCAATGGTGACAGCATACTCAGATCTTATAAGAGTTCAAATCAGACAAAATCCTAGCACAGACATAAGGAATTGAGTAAGAAATCCAACAAAGCCAACCCAAGGAACTTTTGGCAATTAATGGCTGCCAAGAGAAGAAGAGGCAATGTCTAAAAGGGATGGGATTCTTTGTTGGCACACAAATAGACCCATACTGAAGGATATTTAGGTATGTAAATCAAACTCAGGCTACATTATACATAAGATAGTACATTAAATTGAGCAAAGTGCCAGTTGAGGGAGGTATAGATAGGGAGGTTATCTAAATGCCATCAAACTATATTATATGAAAAGCTGAAAAAATTCAGTAAAAACATTTTTAAGATGCAAAGATGAAAGATCAGAAAGCCTCAGAAGCATGAAACAAACTACACTTCCTTTTGCAAAACAAGGAAAGAAACGGAGCTGCACTTAGAAGCAAAAGTAACCCTACTTGGTCAACTGAAGAGAAATGGGGCCTGTCTAGAAAGAATTATAACTGTGCAATATAATATTCTTATGGTGTTTTCTAACTCACATTCTTCCGGGAGAAATATAGACATACTATTTTGAACTTGTGCAACTACAGAGAATACAGATGAACCACAGTGTTGTACTTCTGACTCACAGAATTCTGATATTAATTTGCTTTGTAGGTCAGTACAATGAGGAAATTCACCATTGTAACATCAGAAAACTTATAAGAAAAGAAAATCAAAATCAGAACTAATACAACTTAATTGTACCACTCTGAGAACATCAGAATAACTGAAACAGATGAGATGGTTCAATGGGAAATGTGATTACCTCAGTTTGATCCTAGATATCCAAATGGTGAAAGGAAAAAACTGACCACTACAAGTTGTCCTCTGACCTACACACACATACATACACATACATACAGAATAAATGAAATCACAGTGAGACTTCAGTACTGACTGCATAACAGAATTGGCTATGAGATTTTTGGCAGGACAGCAAAATACCTGTCTGATTAAATATCAAATTTAATTAACTCATTAAAAAAACAACTCTAAATCTAGTAAAGGAGAATTAGAATACCAAGAAATAGTTATACCTATTTCACCAAAAAATGAGTTTGGTTCTCGTAGTTGTAACTCAAGTTTATCTTCATCCATGGTCTTTATCACTCATTAAATCAGGCCCTAAATCAGGGAATAAAATTTAAGAAACACTGATTTATTTTGTCACAAATTAAAATATCACCATATTTGCATTTCTGAAACTAGTTATCAATAATCTACCAACATAAAAAAATATACAGTCAAATAGTAGCCTGGAATTTCTGATTAAATTAGTAAGTTGAAAGGTTTTTTTCTTGTTTTTCTCCCCATTCTTGTAAGTTTGGATTGTTTTTTAAAATTTTTAATTCTTTTAAAAATGAGATTTTTACCTAAAAATAAACACTATGTTACTCAGAATAAGATATGCAAATACTTCTTAAACCTAGACAGTTTCTTCTTGCCTACCATCAGCAACCCAATGATTGATTAACTTAAATCTGCTTTGTAGGTTCGAAGCGAATTTCTGTAAGACATCATTACACCTGTTAATTTAACATAACTTGTAAACTCTTCATCACTAAATAGTAAAATTAAAAGTTCAAATAACTATAAAATTGGATTAAGGTATCTGTATACAAATGACTTCTTCTAACTGACTGTACTGAAGAAATATGTATGTTTGTATGAATATGTATTTCATCAATAATCTTCCAGGCCATACATGAACTGGTACCAGCTATAAGACAGGAAATATAAATTCATAATTGAAAAAAATGACAATAAGTTACCTGTTTTTACAACACATATCAATCTTCTATTCAAAATATTTAAAGGTTTCCTAATAAGTAAAATGAGATTCAGGCTCTTTGTTTAGTAATATAAAATCTATTCCCTGAGTTTCATCAAAGGATGTATCCAGTGGGATAAGAGAATTGACTGCTAAAAGTTACTCTTTGACATCCACACATGTATGCATATGCCATGGCACATACACACCTACATAGAACACTCCACACACAAATAAATGTAAAAATCAATCAATAAATAATGGTGGCTAGAATACGGTTTTTCTGCCTCTACTTTATGTTTTGCAAAGTAAATGCATATTGAAATACTGTTCAAAATAACTGAATTGTGGTTTTACCAACAAATATTATATATTAATAATACCTAAATACACTATGTTCCTTTCAAACCGTGTTCTGAAAACCAAAATATCTTATACATGCTAGAAAAAAATGCCTCAGTTACATAAATCTTTTCCCTTTCTTCAAGGCATATACCACTGTTTCAAAGCATAACATTTTACATAAATGTAAATTAAGGTGTAAAACTAAGGCAAAAAATTTTCAGACATTTACTTTGTGAGAGTTAATAATTCTCCTCCTCCTACCAGGATCTTACTGATGAAAGAATTTATTTTGAAGATGTAAAGTATCCTCTTCATGAAAAGGATACACTTTTTAGATATAAGCTGTATTTTCAGGCATATTGAGAATGAAATAGATTCACATTCAATATTGGCACATCTTAAACTTAATTAAAATACTGTAAAGGTATACTTAAAAAATAGATATAAACAAAAATATTTTTAAAAATTTTAAATGTGTATATGTGTAAGAATTATTAACTATCACAAAATAAATGTCTGAAATACTTCACCTTAATTTTTGTGTGTACATGCTACATGTATGTGTATGTCCAAGGAGATCTGAAAAGGGCAATGAATACCCCAGATCTAGACTTACAGGCATTTAGGAGCCACCTTATGTGGATGCTGGGAATCAAATCTGATTCCCCTACAAGAATAGCAAATACTCTTAATCACTGAGCCATCTCTCCAGCTGCTCAAATAATACTTAGAATATATTTATGTGCCAAATCATTCTGCTACAGGAACAGAGAAGAACAAGAAAATATCACCACAATTACAATCGTCTAGACTTAGGGAAGATGGAAAAAAAATTCTGTTATAACAAAATATCTACATTGCTCTTTGAGAGCGAGAGAAATTAAGATCTGGAGAAAATAGTGTCTAAAGGAGAAAAATAAAGGAAGACACTTGAGTTGTAGAAACTCAACATGAAAAAGGTTTTAATAAATATTACTGGGTAGCTACTCTGTGCCAATCAATTTGGATTCAGCCATACTGAATGGAAATGCAGATGAGAAAGTGGGCATGCCCAAGTACAGTAAAGACAGAGAAGACTGGAGAAAACTGGACAGAGAGCTGATTATGTTGGAAAATGCCTATAAGTTCAGAAGACTGAGGCAAAAAGTTCTAGAGTTTAAGCATAACCATATATTTTTTTAAAGTATAAGCCAGTCATACTGGAGTATGCCTTTAATTCAGCACTTGGGGACAGTCAGACTGCTGTGAGATTGTTCCAGGCCAGCTGGGGCCTGTCTAAAAAATAAATATAAATAAATAAAAATGAAAAAACTAAACAAACAAAACCAAAAATGAAAAATTACAAAAAATTGATAATCACGTGTATCATGCCCTAACATGTGTGTATCCACCCATTCCACACCCCAATACCATTTTAAAAGAACCAGAAGGAAAGAACAAGCAGGTAGACCTGAAAGGAGAGCAATTCTCCCATCAACTACAAGCAGGAGGAAAAAAAAAAAAAGGAGGAGTATGTATATGAAATGTCAAAGACAAGACAAATGAAAATAATAAATTAGGATTAGTGGCATAGAGATGAATCAGTGTTTAAGAGTCTAGCTGCTCTTGCAGAGGACCTGGGTTCAAGTCCAGGACACACAAGGTATCTAACAACTATCTATCTGTTACTCCAGTTCCAGGGAATCAAATGCTCTCTTCTGAACTCCATGGGCACTGCACAATACAGGTGAACTAACATACTTACAAGTAGTAAACCTGTACAGATGAAAAATAAAAATAATAAAATAAAATATTTTAATTTAAAAAAATTAAGTAGATAGCTTGGGAAGCAGAGACAGGCAGATCTCTGTGAGTTCAAGACCAGTCTGGTCTACACAGTGAGTTCCACTCCAGCTGCGGCTACAGGAAGACCCAGCCACAAAAAATTTTTAAAACAGATGATCAAATTTTTTTATTAGATGACTAGCCATATGTTACATAAAAGAAAAAAAATATGCTAATGGCAAGGATCTCTGAAGGATTTCAAAACGAACTGCAATTTTTCAGCATGCAAAAAAAACAAGTAATAATAAAGTCATAGTGAAAAATACAAATAGAAATAAGGTCAGAAAGTTTGGGTTTTTTAACAGCACTATCCCTTTTTGAAAGCAGAAAATGAGCATGTTAAAAAATGTAAACTGAAAACAAAAATCTACAGCTGGGGAGATAGTTCAACTGGTAAAGAGCTTGCCTCACAAGCATAAGAATCTGAATTTGAGTCCCAGAATTCACATAAAAAATGCCACACTTTGAGATACACTGGGAAGAAGGAAACAGATGGATCTATGTTGCTTATAAACCAACAAAAGTCTACGTGACTTGAGCGTCATGACTATTGTAAGGCTGTGTTTGAATAAAATGTAGCACATAAGGACCAATGCCTGAGTTATTTTCTACTTTCTACACATATGAGCATATCCACTTGTGTGCCTTCATATACACACATACAACACATATTAATACCAAGATAATTGATTAATAAAGTATTCTATTATTTCTCCAGATTGTTAATGTCTATCTCTCTCTAAAAATAACTCATTTTAAGTTTAAACAACAAAAACTAAACTACTTTTAAAACTTTACATGTAAGAAATTTTTATAGAACTCTTTTACAGTTACACTCTTACCTGTCTCTTTAAAATGATGCTTCTAATTATATATTAACCTTACATATCCATAACTGCTACACTGGAACATCTTTACCTGCTGTATTACGCAATTCTTCTTTTAAAATGTCTTCAGCTGTCAAGATATCAAGCAACTACTTCTACAGTCAATAAAAAGAATACATTAACAACTTAAGCCAACAAATACATTTGTAACTTGTTTCAAGTATACCTTCTGCAAGGCCCTCTTCTAAGACATGGTCTGTGATAATAAAAAGTGGAATCTCTGGTTTAACTTGAATATCCATGAAACAACTTGGCTTTAACATGTTGTCACTTAAGAAAAGTGAATTCCTGGTTTCTTAAATTCTAGAAAATAAGTCCTCATATATTTTCTGAAATTTCTCTATCTGGTTCATCTTTAAATTTTAACATGATTTTAAAACTTCAAATGAAGCATACTAAAAGGTCATTCTATCACATGATTACCTTTCTCTAAGGATAATGAAGTCTATTGAATTATTTTTTTAACCTATTTCCTGGTAATTTAAAGTTTCTATAATTGTAAAATTACTTATAATTTCCAACAACTGTAAACAAACTTTTGCTTAATATTTTAAATATATTAAATATTTCTTGTGATACTTTGGAAAAATTGAGTTATACTCTATGGGACATTATCACTGAAAAGGCAACATTCTTGGTTAGTTTTTAGTACTAGTTAAAAATTGACTATGAACTCTCACTATTTCTCAACTTGGTTACTTTTGCAAAAACAGCCAGACTCTGCTTATAGCCAGAAGTAACTGAAAGTCATACCTCATATTTATTGCTGTTTCTTTTATGACCACAGGCTTTTCTTGTCTGAATTTATACAACACTCCAACCTATATCATTAACTCAAGATAAATTGTAAAGAGTTACCATTCTCTGAAGAGATTTCTTATATCATCTTTACAATCTTCTATTCCCATCTCTACCCAGTAAATCCTACCTCTCCTTCAGCAACTTTGTGAAAAAGCTATCATCTTATCTCAGGACCGTTTTCTTGATGATGCAAATGTAAGATTCCTGTTCCTAAGAAATTCCAGCAGAGAATTTTCTGCAGGCACTGGCTACAGCATAAGGCTTTCCAATCTTTTTCAGAACCTAATACACATATAAACAAAACTCTGATTTTCCAGCAATATGGAAAATGCTTAGAGAGTTAAGACTTTTCAAATTTAAGATAATATCCTGGATGAATGAAAACACACATATGCATTACTTCTTAATATGCCTCCTTCCCGAGCAATTTCTTAAAACAAAAGTGTTTACATAGACCAATTGAAAAGTTTTTCAGGTAAATTAGTAAGTACTCTATGTTTTTCCTGTGCTTTCTTATATAAGTTGCACTTTTTTTTCTATGGGCAAAAATAGTAAAAAATTTCTTCCTATATAATTCCATTTTTCGCCTTTTGTAAGAAATCTAGATTTAACACCCTATATGTGCAAGTATACGCTCGTCTCAGGAAAGCATCAGTGAAACTCTTTCGGGGGCAAGGTCAAGTGACAATGGATGCATTGAAAGTAAAATGATATGTACATATATGAAAATGTAATGAAGCCCATTATTTAACACACTAAAAGAAAGGTAAATGTTCTTTGGGATCCCAGGTCTTGCTATCTCTCCTCCCTTTTTTGGACGCTACTCTCACCGGAAAAGGAAAAGTTTGGGCTCCCGAATAGAAGATGGAAGAAATGCCTTGGGTCTTTGGAAGGCATTTGACCCTCCTGGGTCAACTAGGTCGAAATTAATAAATAGTAAACAGAAAGGTGGTGCTGCCCTCGCGCACTGGGAGCAGTGTTTACTCTGCGAGAGAACATGTCTCTTCCATCCACTAGACCTGTTGCAAGCTCCATGCCTATAATGGTTCCCTCACTGCAACCGCTATTTCTCCAAACATCACATTCAGGATGGAGGCTCCAGTTCCCTCCTGCACAGCTGAACTGATCCCGTCTTTCCCACCCACACACTACCCACCAATCTTTAGTCAAAAATTGGTCAGTTGGTCATGCGAACCGTTGTTCTTCACCTTATACTTTGCACCCTTTGGCCAGACTCACTCCTCACTCCTCTAACACCAGAGACCTCACTTCGGACAGAATTGAGCGTATGACAAACAACTCTTTAGTACACTGGACCTCTGGGAAACCCTATTCCAAACCCTGCCCGCAAACGAAATACTGCCACAATATTTGGGCCTAACTGTAACTGCGGCCTGCTGGGTAGCACGCATCACAACCCTACGCCTAACACCGAAGGACGCTTCGTGGGGCCACTGACCAAAACAGACCGGCACCCCAGACTCACCAGAGAGGAATGTGGCTGTCCCCGCGACTGTTGAAGGAGCTACAGGCCTGTCATTTCCCAAAGTACAGAACCAAGCTATGGCTGGGGGAGCGGGTGGCCAGAGGGAGGAAGGGCCGGGTACAGGGCTGACAAAAAAACAGCCCAACTCCCCGGCCCGGGCTCCGTCTACAGGTAAAATCACAAACTGATGAAAGAACAAGGAAAACGCGGAAGGACCTGTTTTGACACCGTAGGTCGTTTGGTACTGTACCGTAAAGCCGGGTGTCCTTGCGGCAGTGTCTCTGGCAGCCTGAATCTCAGTGTTCTCTTCTCATGCGTTCCATTCCCTCCTTCCGCAGCCACGCGACAGCGAGACCTTGGCCGTAAAGCTCGTAGTAGTCTTACGTTCCAGCGAACCACCGAACCTTCAAGAAAACTGCAGATTCGTTGAGTCTTCTACCACTTCTACAGGCATCGGCAGTCTTTTTGTTCGACCTGGCTACACACTGGTAGAAGTTTGTAGGCCCTCAGAATTGTACCTCCGTTATCAATTTGATTTCTTCCCTTAACTCCACAGTGGATTTTGCGAAAGTGTTTGTCCTGTGCCTTCCAATAAAAATATAACTTACTTGGAAGAGGAGCAGAGTAAATAGGTATCAGGAATAACTGCTAAACCTGTTTGTTGAACAGTAAATAGGAGAACTGGAGGAAAATACATTTTGAAAATTGTTTTCCATACTGTATATTTTCCTTTTGATTTTGAGTTTTGAAATAGAAGTTATACCTGTTTCATAAATAACAGAGTTCAATATCCCTTAACAAATATAAATGCATTTGGATTATAAACTTTTTAAGTTTATGAAGAGTAGATTGGAAAAGAGATTGCATTTTAGAACCTACCTTGATAAATAATTTTATTTGGGCCCACAACATAATAAAAAGAGATTGACTGTTCATTTTATCTTTCACTTATGACACAGAGATGCTTTGGCCTGGTAACTTTGCTCGTGAATGACTAGATACCAAGAAAACCTTATAGGACAGAAATCCCCCTAGATGATGACGATTTTCCATAAGGACAAGACACCTAAGAAGAAAGTAATCATGTAGAAACAAAGTTAATCCCTTGATGAAAGTAATTAACTGATCAACAGTTTATTGGACCACCTTACAGGACCAGAACTCAGCAATGGTGGGCCTTAACCAGAACTGCTAATGGTGTACACTGCTTATCTTACATTTCCATTTAAACCTGTGTCACGTTAGTAGCATACCTAATTCTCCAAATCCTGTATCCCAAGTATTTCCTGTCTTCTGCTATAAGGTCTTACTTTGAAGTTCTTAGAGACAATCTGGGGCTGAGGCAATAGCCTGTGTTAATTTGGGGAGTTAATTTGCACTGCCCCAACAAATAACTTGAAGAGCCTTTTCTTTCTTGGTTATTTGTTTTCTCTACAGAAGCATTTTATTTTAGTGAGATCCTACTTGTTGATTATTGACCTTAAATCCTGATGTCTGATTCAGAAAGTACTTTCCTTTACCTATGTCTTACAAGATAATACCTTTGTCTTCTAAAAATTTCAAAGTTTCAGGTTTCACATTTAGGTCTTTAGTCCATTTACATTGACTTTTAATCTTGGTGATATAAGGAGTCTAATTTCATTCATCTACAGGTGTAGATCCAGTTTCAATAGCACCATTGGTTTATGATGCTGTCTTCCAGTTTGTGTTCTTGGAGACTTTCTCAAATAACAACTAGCTAAAATTGCATGAACTTATGTTTGGATCTTCAGTTATCTTCAATTGATAATATATGTATCTGTTTTTGTGCCACTGTCATGCTATTTTTATGACTATAGCTCTGTAACATCATATGAGATCTGGTATCTTAATCCCCCAGCATTACTCTTTGTACTCAGGAATGCTTTGGCTAACTTTTATAATTTTATGTGAACATTAAGATTTATTTTTTAATTCTGTGAAAAATGGTCTAGGGATTTGCATTGGTATTGCCTAGAATCTGTGAATTTCTTTTGGTAGAGGTCAATTTCAAATATCAATTCTTCCCCAACTATGATAACTGGAGCTCTCTCCATCTCCTGGTGACTACATCTATATCATTATTCAAAGATTTAAATTTTTCATTTTAGATAACTTTACTATCTTTGATCATGCTTATTCCTAGATAATTGTATTTTTTTTGAGGCTTTAGTGAGTGGGAGACTTTTACTAAAGTCTTTCTTTGATTACCTGTTTTTGATATATTGAAAGCCTACTGGAAATTTTTGGTGATTAATCTTCTAACCTGTCACTTGACTGAAAGTGTTGATCATTTCTAGAAGTGTATGGTAGAATTTGGGGATCTGTTATGTATAAAATCATATCATCTGCAAATAGGAATAATTTGAAAGCTTCCTTTCCATTAAGTACTACTTTAAATTCCTTCTCTTGTCTTATTGCTCTAGCAAGTATTTCAAGCACTATATTAAAAACAAGTGGAGATAGTGGACAGCCTTGTCTGGTTTGTATTTTAGTAGAATACTTCCAGTTTTGCTCCACTTAGAAAGAGATGACCGTGGGCTTATTGTATATAACTTTAATCATGTTGAGGTCTGTTCCGTCCAGCCTAATTCCCTCTAGGGCTTTTAAAATAAATGCATGTTGAGTTTTGTCAAACGTCTTTTCTGCATCTATTAACATAATCATGTGACTTCTGTCTTTGCATTCATTTATATGCTCTATGACACATATTGACTTAATATATTGAACCACTTGTTGGAATAAAACTGAAGAGATCATAGTACATGATATTTTTGATGTGTGTCTGTATGTGCTTTATATTTTTGCTTCTGTTTTCATTAAAGATACGGGGCTATTGTTTTTCTCTTTTTTTGGTTGTATCTTTACCTGGATTTTGTATTTAAAACAGCTCTGGCTTCATAAAAGGAACTTGGGAGTTCTCCCTCTGTTTCTATGCATTTAAATAATTTAAGTAGTATTGAATATAGATCTTCTTTGTCCTTACATATTATGAGTCTGTTTACATTTTTGATGTCTTCTTGGTTTAGCTTTGGTGATTATTATGATTTTAGATATGCATCCAGTTCTTTAAAGTTTTCAAATTTAATAGCACATAGATTTTAAAAATTTTCTCTTATAATGTTCAGGATTTTTGTCTGTTGTGATGTTTCACTGCTCATCTCTGATTTTATTGACTTGGAGTTTCTCTTCCTTTCTCTTGGTTAACTGGGCCATGGGTATATGCATCCTCTTTCTCCTTTCAAACAGCTAGCTGTTGGATTGATTGATTCTTTGTATTGTTTTCTTTGTTTCTATCTCATTAATTTTTGCTCTGATTTTTGTTATGTCTTCTTGTCTACTGGGTTGGAGTTCCATTTGTTGTTGCCTTTTAACATTTAAATTATTTATTTATTTGTGTTCTTTCTTATTTTTTAATGTATGTATTTAATGTATGTATTTAGCAAGTCCTATAAACTTGCTGCTTAGGACTGCTTTTAACATGTCCAAGACGTATTACTGGTTTCTTTGTCCTTTTCATTTAATTTCAGGAATACTTTCATTTCTTTCTTAATTTCTCCTTCAACTCATTCATCACTTAGGAGTATATTGTTTAATCTCCATGAGTTCATGAAGTTACTAGAGCTTCTTCCAGTCTTGATTTTAAGTGTTCTTGTATGATAGAGTGCATGAAATTTTTAAAAATTTATTTCTTGAGGTTTGTTTTATGCCCCAGTATGTGGTCTGTTTTAGAGAAAGTTCCATGGAGGCCTGAATAGAATGTATATTCTTTAGTTCTTGGGTGGAATATTCAGTAGATGCCTGTCAGGTTCATTTGATGTATGGTATTGTTTATTCAGATGTCTATTTATTCTCTATCTGGATGATGTATTTAATAGAGACAGTGGGATATTGAATTCCCTAATGTTAGTAAGTTGAGATTAAACTGTCCTGTACTATTGTTTTTATGAAGTTGGATGAATCTGATTTTGATGCATATATGTTCCTTATTATAATGTCTTTTTGATTAATTGTTCCTTTGATCAGAATGAAGTGACCTTCTTTGTCTCTTCTACTTTTGTTTTAGTATGGAGTCTATTTTGTCAGATAATAGATTGGCAACTCCTGCTTGTTTCTTGGTGCCATTTGCTTGGGATTTTTTTTTCCATCATTTCATCTTAAAGTAGTGTGTGTCCTTGAAGTTTAGATGGATTTCTTACAAGCAATAAAAGAATAGATTTTGTTTCTTAATTCATTCAACTAACCTGTATATTTTGACTAGGGAGTTCAATGCAGTGATATTGAGAGCTATTTAGAAAGATATGTATTAATTCCCATCATTTTAAACTCTGTTTGTATCTCCAGTATAACTTCATGTAGTTTCCTTCTCTTACACATTATATTTCTTCAGGTATTCTTTGAAGGGCTGTTTTCCTGGACAAGAGTTATTTCAGCCTGTTCATGTCATGGAAGATGTTTCTTTCCCCTTCAAATATTATAGAAATTTTTGTGGGGTAAAGTATTCTAATTTGGCATCTATGGTCATTCAGATCTGGGAATACTTTGATCCAGGGCCTTCTGATTTTCATAGCTGCAAGGAAAAGTCACCTGAAATTCTAATGGGTTTACCTTTATATGTGATATTTTTTTCTTTTGCAGCTTCCAGATTCTTTCTTTGTCCTATATGCTTAGGGTTTTCCGTATGATTCACTCTAGGGAGTTTGTGTTCTGTTCCTGTCTACTTGGTGTTCTATATGCTTCTTGTATTGGTTGAGACTATCATTCCTTAATTTGGGGAATTTTTCTTTTACAATCATGTCTGTAAAAGATTGAGATTCTTCTTCCTCTATGCCTATGGTGCATAAGTTCTTTTCATGGCGTCCCACATTTCCTGCATAGTCTATTCTTGTGTTTGGTAAATTTTTCATAATCTTTGCTTGAGTGCTCCAGTTCTTCAACTTTTTTGTCCAGTCTTGACATTCTGTTTTCCATTTCATTCATTCTATTTACGGGGCTTTCTTCAATTTCAAATTGGTTTATTGAGTTTCACTTCTTCATTTCACCCTGAGTTTTCTTTAATATTTTTCTTTTGTGAATTCAGTCAGAAGTTTATTCTTTTAGTTCTTTTATTTGTTTGTGTGTTCTTCAAATTCATTGAATTCTTTCATCATGTTTATGATTATTCTTTTAAACTTTGTGTCCTGGATGTCTCTATGTTGTTCTCATTGTCGATCTCTTCTATAGGATTGGTGATGTTAGGTGGGTATATATTGGGGTTTTCATATTATTTTTAATTATGATCTTTGCATGTGGATTTCTTTTGTTGTTTGTGATTGTGTTATGAAACTCAAACCTTCCTTTATTTAGTTGAATTGTTTATGTACTTGATGTGATTTTCTTGTTTTTTTATTGAGTAGGAAAGCTGTTTGGTCAAGGTTTCAGGTTCTCTCTTTTGATTTTATATTGGAAGGACCAGATTACTTAGTCCATCTGCTACAGAGTTCACTTAGAGGCCTAGTTTAAGCAAGATCAGATGCTTTCAGGCTCTCTTTTACCATCTCTGTCCTTCTCTCCATCAGGCACAGCACAATTTGGGGAAATTACTAGGCAGAGGCTGAAATGAAATTTTCTGAGGCCATCTGCAAAGGCCTGTGGCCCTATCAAAGGGAATAGAAGCCTAATCCTTCAATAGTGCAAGTAGGTGCAAATGGTACCAATATAGGGGGATGGGCATGGTGGGACATGGAGAGCTCACATTTCCTCAGAGGTAAAGTATAGTCCAGAATCTGGGGTGTTAAGAGTAAGAATGTGTCTGTATCCATGGAAACAGGATGTGTGGTAGGGGACTTTGGAGTTTCTATGGTAGTAGGGAAATGGAATGCAGTGGGCATGATCAGATTTATCAAG
The DNA here is from genome assembly GCA_035773235.1 of Eospalax fontanierii. Classification (NCBI taxonomy): domain Eukaryota; kingdom Metazoa; phylum Chordata; class Mammalia; order Rodentia; family Spalacidae; genus Eospalax; species Eospalax fontanierii. The sequence continues at coordinate 715,264 of JAJHUQ010000048.1, read as the reverse complement.
GAAAAAGGTTGGTCTCCAGAATCTGAGACAAGTTGTGAGTCGGGCCTTCCAGGGTCTAAGGCCAGTCTCAGGAATGCAATCACAAGTTGTGGGTAGGGACAGCCTGTAAAGGTTCTAACATACTAGATAGAATAATTGAGATGGATGACTATGGGATTCATGATATGGTGGGTGGAACTGGACTAAGAAATTCCTCTCAGAATCTGGAATGATAAGAGCATGAGCAGGCCTGTGCTGAAGACTAGAAAGATTTTGTTTTTTAATCCATTTTAATCAGCCTGTGTCTTTTAACAGGGAATTTAGGCCATTGGTGTTTAAAGTCATTACTAAAAGGAGTATATTGGCTACTATCCTTTTAGTTTCTGCTTGCATTCTTCATCCAGTTTTCTCTTTCCATAATTTTACCTTCATTTATTTTCTTTCTGTTGTCTCTTAGGTATAGTTGTTCCTTTCTTCAGTCCTTTGTAATGCCTGGAATAGTCTCTTTAGCACTGGGTTTTTAGACATGAATTTTTCAGCATAGTCAGCTCCTTGAAGAATTTACTTTCCTCTTCCAATTCGAATTGATAGTCTTGGTGGGTAATAGGTTATGGGTTGACATCTATTATCATTTAGAATTTGGAATACTTTGATTCAGGCTTTTCTGGTTTTCATAGCAATGAATAGTCACCAGTACTTCTCAGTACTTTCATACTTCTCATACTTTCCTCATATGTGACTTGTTTTTGTCTTGATGTTCTCAGTATTCTCTCTTTGTTATGTTCACTAAGTGATTTTACCATGTTATGCTGTGAGGAGCTTCCTTTCTGTTCATGTCTAATTGGTGTTTTTGGTGCTTGTTCACATGTATGATTATGTCTTTCCTTAATTTAGAGATATTGTCTTCTACAATTCCAATGCATAGGCCTGTCCTCTGACAGGAGACCATGGATAAATGGCCTCTTCCCCAGCTTGATTGCACCCATTTACCTTGGATCATCACAGCTAATCTTGATAACTTTTATTCTCAACAAGAAAGAAGGGGCAGGGAATATCAGCCACCCCTCCAATGAACCAGTCATCCATCTCTGCTTGCACTAGAGATATAAACTGAAGAAGGCAAGGGGAGGCTCTCTTTGCCATTTTCTGTTGCTGTTAGGAAGTCATGATTCATGCCTAAATAGCATGTAGTCTGAGGAAGGGAGCACCTGTGCCTCTATAAATAAATTCTCACTCATTCCTCTGTAAGTAAACCCAGTAAACTTACCGATTTCCCAAACTTAATTTAAATACATTCCCGGTTTGTCATAGAGATGAAGGGAGGAAAGGGTTGGCCATATTTGTTCCTTCCAGAAGGAATTTTAGCTATAAATTCTGTTGAACATTAGGTCAGTGCTATTTACCTAGGATTCTTCTCCTGTACCTATGATGTATAAATTTGATCTTCTCATTTTAATCATAATGCACAAATTCCTTACTAATATTTTTATTCTTTCCTTTTTAAATGTGTCCTTTAAGTTCTTTCTTTTAGTTTTTAATATTTTGAAAAAATAGCAAATTCACTATCTAGTGAGAATTTTGCCTTTGAGGGAAACTAAGCAATGTCTAAACCTCATGAGGTTCCAGTGATAAACCCAAATTTGATTCTACCTAAGTTTGCCCTGGGGAACCAATGAGCTGTGTGTGTGTGTGTGTGTGTGTGTGTGTGTGTGTGTGTGTGTGTGTTTGGCTTACAGGTAACTTGAAAGTAGAATGTAGTCACGCACAAAAATCTTCACTCAGCAAGGAAAATAGCTTCCCCATAGCCTCATAAATGTACCTCCCTCTTCTTAGCCTTTCTGAGGCTATATACTCTAGGTACTGCACCAGACCACCAAGCCACATGCAATTATGGCATTATTTCATATAAATATATATGGTGGGTACCTGAATATTAACTGAGAGTCCCATGAGCCTCTGTAATCCTCCGACTTCTATCAGAGATCAACAGTCATCAAGTTCTGCTGTGACGATCTTTGGTTAGCAGTAACAATTGGTCTTATGAAGATGGAAGTGTTTTTTTTCAATTTTCAGGATAGTTTGTACCATTTTATTAAAAGAAAGTTAGATACAAATTAAATGCATAGGATAATGTATTAAGTTAATGTTATCTGTGCTCATATTACTAAATAGGCTTTGTAAGTTCCCTGATAAATCTTATAGAAAACACAAACTTTTCTTTCTTTCTTGGATTTTTTTGTTTTTGTTTGTTTGGATTTGTTGGCATTACACAGCCAAGAAAGTTACAACTAGGCTACCACGCTTTTGGTTTTGAGTGAGTAGCAGATTAAAAGAAGCACTAACAAAACATCCTTAAATCTTTGTCTAGTAGAAATCAACCAAGGATGTCTTGTTAAACTATTATACTAAAGTTGAGTGATTTTTTAGCAGAGTCCTATCTTGTCCATTTAGCAATCTATTATCTGAGATAAATATTTCAGATTATATATATATATATATATATATATATATATTAGCTTCTCTATTACACTGACAAAACAATATAATCAATAGCAACTTGTAGAGAAAAGGGATTATTTGGCTTACAAGCATAGTCCATTCTCAAGGGATGCCAATACTGAAACTCAGGACAGGAACACAGAGCACAGAACATGCAGGAATGTTGCTTAATGACTTGCTTATTTTCTCCATGCTCAACCTGCCTTCTTATACAATACATATTACCTGCCCAGGGATGGCATAATTCACAGTGGGCTGGGCCCTCCCACATCACTCAACAGTTGAGAAAATTAATTACCCACAAATATAACCACAGGCCAATGGAGGGAATTCCTCAATGGAGATTCCTTCTACTCAAGTGTGTCAAATTAATAACTAAAGCTATCCTGAACAAATGACTTCAGAAGAATTACCCCTCACACACATATATATGTCAGTAGCTACTGTTAAAATAGATTATCCCTTAGCTTTCCTTAAAGACACAGTTCCTTCAATTTTAGGCAGTTTTGTTGTTCTCCTTTCTCCCTGGCATTGAGTGAAGGGGCCAGCCCAATTCAAATTAACATGTTTTAGAATTCACCTTAAGACAAGCCACTTTGGGTCTGAGATGGAGGGGCCCAATCCCATTTCCAGAACAAGCTTTTCTGTGAGTTTGAACAGCATATGACAATTTACCAATAGAATGTACACATGAAACACATTGACTCCTTTACTATATGCAAGACAACATGCCGGTTGTTGAGTCCAGTGATTCTATCCTGAACCCAAAGTATCTGTCCTCTTTATAATCTATATATATTTGTCCAAATTAGTCATACAAATTGGGAGCCAGGATTGAAAAGATACAGAAACACATTTAAAAGGGGCAGGGAGTAGATAGAGAACAGCTGATTTTGAAGAATAACACTTTGATAACTCAAGATTGTACAAGGTTATGTGTAAAGTAAATCCAGGACCTATGATCAGGGAGGATCAAATCAATAGAAGTATCTGCCCTTGACTATGCCTAACTAAATTTTTCACTGCCAAGACATGAGGTGTGAAAATGCTAGGAAACCTCATTCACAAGCAGTTAAAGTGTGCCTGAAAGTTAAAAACTTAACACTGTCCTTCTTATATAGAGATCAAGTTATAGGATATTAATATTTTATACAATACTTTTCTCTATATACATTTACCCTGCAGTCTAACTTTTGTTCAGACTTCAGTATAGAAAATCATTGACACTTTTCTTCTTTAATGTCTTGCTTAAACTGATACAGGCCAGGAGTGCTTTTTTATCCTCTTCTAAGACAAAAATATATTAGATTATTTTCTAAAAATTCTTTGTTTTTCTGTCTAGAGTGTTTTCTAGAATTTTTCCCTCATACATCTCTTCTTCCATTGTGAATAATCATAAGAAAAAGAGAGACTTAAGAAACTAGTCGCCCTTACTTGTAGACACCTGAGTTTCCTTATTGCGTCCTTATTCATTAGTGATTATAAAGAGATTCTCAGATTATTTTCTCTTCTAATATGACTGTTGATGATGAGTGTCCAATGGCCTTGATTACTTCTTTCTCCATTTTACCTGGTTAATATTAGCTCACCTGTATAGGGACTACCATCAAAAACAAAGTAAGTAAAGTGTGTGGGCACATGTCTTTAATCACAGAGGCAGACACAGATGACTCTTTATGAGACCAAGTTCAGCCTGGTCTGCATAGTGAGTTCCAGATTATCTGGGGCTATAAGGAGAGGCTATTGAAACAAACAAACAATCAAAACTGTCTGGAGTAAATTTATGTAATAGGAAACTCACCCAAATTTGCAACATTCCCTTATTGCCTCTAGCCTTTATAATTATTGGTCCATATTACATTTACTTATCTACATTAAGTAAATACTATAAGCACACACACACACACAGAGACATTGAGGAAATTTTCAGAGGACTGTTTAGATTAAGAGATCTTCTTTGTAATTTACCATGTGCAAGATGGATTTTAAGTCTTGTGGATAAAAATAATACTAAACACAGAAACAACACCAAATAACATTTAAAATAACTTAGAAAGTAATTGTATCAACCTATTCTTTTTCTTTAACCTATGTATATTATTATACCTAAAAAAGTGAAAGAGAAAGCAAGAGTAGTCCATCAGGCAAAAACTAAAGCAAATAAGTATGGAGCAAAGAATTCTTTTGAAGAAAAGGGCATTCTATTTCAGTTACAGAAAGAAAAAGGCCAGGAGACATTAGACAGGCATTAATAATGAATTTATTAATTATGTACTTATTAATTAATAATGCAGATATGTCATGCAAAACAGTGTAAAAAAGAAGCCTATCATAGAGCTCTGGTACTGATATGGGAAATTCATCAAAATTGTCATCTGGCAATAGAGCTCATGTTGGAACGTCCTCCAGGGTTGTCATTTCCATTATATCATTAGGCATCCAGAAAAGTGAAAATAAAAATGTTTCTTTTTTAATCAGAAGATGTTTGAATGTGTGTCAAGTTTGGAATTCCCTGTGGTACAGTCAATTCTTGGGATGAAATGATTCCCGGTATCCCAAGACTTGGTGGTACTTGCAAGTTTTATGGGTTCCGCTATTTGGATTTATGCTTGTAATTGCTGCAGTAACCTGCAGGAAGTTACATTGTTGCTTCCATCTTAATAATGTCATAAGCCATGTTAACAAAGCCACATAGCTATGTATTTGTAATAAGTTCAATTCCATGATAAAATGAGATCAAACCCTCCTCCACAGCATGAGTACCTGTAGGATCCATGGATCTCAATATCACAGATTATATGTGAACAGTCTACTTTCTTTCTAAAAGCTAGCACATGAATTAGGTTAACATGGAAACAACAGGAGAAATTACCATGTGGTGTGTAGGCCCTAAATAGCACAGGAAAGAAATAGGAAGGAAATCCATGATCTCACACCAGGAAGGGAAATCCATGTGTAACTGTTGAAGTCTCTGGAATTACAGTGTGGTGTTGTTCCCAAACAGCTTCTAGAGATGGAGATAGAAAAGAAATTTATCTAATATTTTGCTTTTTCATTGAAACTTTAGTGGATTGTCTTTCAGAGTTGCAGAAAGGAAAGGAGGACAGGGAATTTGTCACTTCAAAAGAAACCTAAAATCCATGTGCTTATCATATGTCCCCAAAGAATGTGGCCTAGCAAATTGTCTCAGGAATTGTGCTCTCCCAGTCACTTTTCTAAGAAATGAGTCTCCTTCCTTTTGTGGCCATACTGATGTAGGCAATGTACCTTCTCAACCGTCCAAAGTTGGGTCCTTGATCTGCAGAGTAGAGATTTTCCTCATTCCAAGCATTCATTTTTCACCGTGAGTATGTACAACTACAACTACGACATTTGTGATTTAGACCTAAGGTTAACGTTCACAAGTACTTAGTAGAAGTACTAAATTCCATCAACATTACCAAGCAGTTTAATTTGATTAAAGAATGTTTGAGACTACAGAGATGACTCAGCAATTAAGGGTCTGGCTGCTCTTGCAGAGATCCCAGGTTTGACTCCCCTCTACTCACATGGTAGCCACACCCAGTACCAGGGGAATGTGATGCCCTATTTGGACCTCTGCAGTCATTCCATGACATGGGTACATTTACATATATGCAGGGAATACACTCATATACATAAAATAAAATAAAAATAATAAAATGTTTGCAAAGTTTCCATAGTTTTCATCACCTTGTTAAACATCCCATTTATTTTATTTAAACAGGTGAAATGAAAAAATGGAAATGAAGACACAGGATCTCTGTTGTAAATTTAAGAGTATGACTACTAAGATAAAAGTATAAAATTCTATATCATGTGGGGTAAAATTCATGAGGTTTCTCCAGAGCCAGCAATCAATAATTAAATCCAAAAGTCATAAATTTCAGCCTCTGGAACTGGTGCAAGTAGGATAGTTCAGTAATAATTAGGGAAACGCAAATTAAAATCACTTTAAAGATTTTATCTTATGCCAATGAGAATGACTAAAATCAACAGAACAAATGAAACAAAATGCTGGAGGGGATGTGGAGAAAGGGGAATGCTCATTCACTGCTTGTGGGATTGTGAAATGGTATAACCACTATGAAAGCAGTATGGAGCACTCTTAAAAACTAAAACTATATCTATTGTATGATCTCTTTTTAGATACTCCTTGGTATATAACCTAAGGACTCACGCTACTGCACATATACTTTATAATTGTGCATCTGTGTTAAATGGTCCTCTTTTCACTATAGCTAAGAAATGGAAACAACCTAAATGTCCCTCAAATGATAAATGAATAATTAAATGTGGCACATTTGCAAAATGGAGTTCTACTCAGTGGTAAACAAAGATAGAAATTATGAAATTTGAAGATAAATGTACATAACAAGAAATTGTTATACTAGGTAAAGTTTTAAACACAGACTCAGGAATAAACCCAACATATGTTCTATTTCACTTGTGCATCATAGACCTAATTCCTTATAGATTAGTATATATTATGACGTAACCTAGAAAAATTGAAAGAAATCACGCACATGTAAATGCACAGAAGGAACTCAAGAGAGGGATAGTACTAGACAGATGTTATCAAATGTAAAATGGGAAAAGTTGGGGTATTGAACTGACAAAGATAAGACAGAGTTATACAAGGAATCATGAGTGGAAAGGGAAAGACGGAGCTCCAGAGAAGGTGGTAACAGGAAACAGATATTATCAAGGACTAAATGGAGAAAAGGAAGGTATTTTAACTGGGGAGGAAAGGCAGACAGTTGTATAGGGAGAGAGGGAAAGGTAATGCTTATGTAGTATGAAAGCACATAAGGAAATGCATTTGTATAATGGTTCACATATATAACTGAAGGCTATAGAACAAGAGACACAGTACCCAACAGAAGAAGTATCCCTTCTAGTCATTAGTCAGGGTAGTCCAAGAGATTCCCAAAATTATACAGGTTGTGACTACAGCCCTTGATTTCTTCCCAGAAGCCCAAAGTAACACCCTATTGAAGAAGATAGGGCATACTTTGTACTATACATAGGACTTGAAGCAATAGAGCTGGAACTGGCAAGGAACCCTCCTCTCTGAAGACTAGCTCTCATATTTTCAGAGAATACTATGCAAACCACTAAGGGTGAAAATCAATCAGTGGTTCAACACCAGCTTTAAAGCCTAATAACCAGAACAATGGTGAACACAGCAAATTATCTCTATTGGTACAGTAGGAAATATCCCCATTGTCTTGACAATGATTAACAGCTAAATAATTGGACTTAAAAATGACTCAATGGGTGGGAACTCATGTGAGATAATAACATAGCTAACATGTAAACATACCTAAACACACATAGCAGGAGAAATCATAAATCCTAGAGAAAATGCTACATATGTCATATCCCTAGACAAATGTAATTTCTTACTGTATGCTAAATAATTATCCCTATATTTACAGAAAATTATACCTTCTACCACTCATCAAAGAAGATTGTTTTGCAATAGATGGAGACTGTAGGAGACTTCTACAACATGTGAAACCCAGACAATAACAAGGACGTGTGCAGTCCTAAGTCACACCTCTACAATGGAATGCCTACACCTATGGATGAGAGAACATAATGGAAGAGGGGGTAGAGACAATACTAATGCATCTCTCAAGCCTCATCCGTGAAGCTCCTCATACTACACAAGGTGATAAATACAAGGTGACAACTAGATAAAATTGTAGAGAATAAGAGATGCTAGAATATGTATCTCTGGATAAGAGTCGTACATTAAAACTGCCACTTGGGGTTCAGAGTTTAATTGCAGAGAGGGGGAAAGAAAAACTGTAAGAGCCTGGGGTAGTAGAAGACTATAAGGAAACAGTTTTTTTAGACTTCTAGGAAACTTGCTTATATTAACTACAACTGTGATGACAACATGCAACATGCACAGAATCCACACAGATTCACCCCTGACAAAATTGCAATGTAGAAATTGGAAAACGGTCAGCATACCCTACGGTTAATGTAAGATCTATTTGGAGGTGATTCCTAGTGGGTGAGGTAAAGTTGATTTTCTTTACACAAGTGATACTACGTTGTCTAACCAAGTTCTCACTGAGGTAAGGCGGATACACAAACTTAATAGGCCTTAACCTATTAAAGAATACATGAAATTAATTGGGTTTCTATGGAGTGGTGCAGATAGGGAAAAGAATTTAAATATAACAGAAATGTTTTCTATGAATGCACAAAATTTTGATAAGTTGTATGTATTGATTAAAAACTATGTGATGAAAAGCCAAAAAGATGAAAAATGGGATAGTAAGACAAGATTTTTCCAACTAAGTTCCATTTGAGAAGAATCTTAGAGTGAGTGAACAACAAAGACAAAGAAAGATTATGCAGGCAGGATAACAAACAGCAAGCTGTAGGGCACCCTTAGTTTAGAGCACATGCCTACATTATGGAAGATGCAGAATCTAAAAGATGCTCTGTCTATATGAGAGTAGAAGTTGTTAGTCTAAACAGTTTTGGTGCATGTTTTCATCATTTTTTGTGGGTAGAAATTGGGCATTCTAACCAGAACTGGATTCATTCACTGAAAGATGTTAAGTAGGAAAAAGAGCAATGGCTGAAATTAAAGGAACCAGCCTATCCTCATTGTAGGGGTGACAAACTCCCCATTATTTTGGATAATACTGATTGTACATTATATACAGCTGTGAAAATATTCTAATGAAATGCATCATTTTGTGTAATATATGCAAAAAATATTTACTTAAGTAAAAAAGAAAAACAAAATTGAAGATCATGATCCAAATTTTCAAGAATCTTTCAGTTCATTCAAGATACCAAACATAAGAATCTAAGAGGTAGAGAAAAGGAGGAGCTGAGGTAAAGTCTGAAGGCAAAAAAAAGAGATATTTAGTGAAATTGAACACAGAATTTCTTCACCCAGAGAAAGAAATGAGAAAGCAAACTAATGTGCATTTAAGATTTCAAAACACAAATGGCCAGAGAACTTTTTAATGATATTTCATGATAAGATATCAAAAATACAAAGTAAACCAGTAATACTGTATTAGTTATATTCCTGTGAAGAGTTTATTTGACCTACAGTTCCAGATTCCAGGCGGATAAGTGTTTATCATGGTTGTCCATATATATATTAGAGTCAACTAAGATTTTGATTTCCTCAAACTTGTCAGTCCAGTGAAGGACTTTCCTGAATAGAAGGCCAAATTTAGTGAACCCCAGTGGTTTTGCTCAGACCTGTGGGCTTTTGGGATGACCCTTGATTCATGCTAGAAGAGACGCAGTGGAAGCAGCCTTTGAACAGAATAAAGAAGGAAAGACCTTAAGAATCATTGTAGCCCCAAAGCATTAACAACTCAGGGGTTTTTTTTTTCACTTAAATACCACCCCGACAAATGAACTAATGGAAAGTGTGAGGATAACTAGGAAAGCTTCTGGAATGGGAAGGAGTAGATAGGAAGAATAATATTTCCAGCAAATATTGTGAGAAATCAGTAAGGACCTGGGGTTTCTCAGAAAACAGGTTATTGACCAAATTCATGCTCATTCTGGAATTGCAATTGGGATCTGAGGAGGGAATGAAATGAGAAAGGAAAGGGTGGGATGCCTGTCAAACCCAGGACCTTGGATCTTAGGTACTAAATTCCCATAGTCATTGACTGGAGCCAGGAGCAGTAGGGACAAAGAGATCCTCATATCTTGGAGGGTGGGGATAGAGAAGCCAAGTACAACATGCATAGAGGTGGGAGACAGACAGCAAGGCTTTAATTTGAAAGAAAGATGTGTGTTGGTCATTTTCTTAAGGCTTTAATTTGAAAGAAAGATGTGTGTTGGTCATTTTCTTAAGCTACCTGGAAGCAGAAACAGAGCAGCCCTTGTCACCGCTATAGCTACAGGTCCTGCATGTCTTCCTTTGGGCGTCCTGACCTGAATGGGACTGAGAAAAGAAGGATGATGGGGAAGAGGGCTGAATTTTGTCAAGATTCTTGCAGATATTCAAATAATCTTGAATAAGTAATACAACATTAAATAACTGGTACTAAAAGAGACAACCCTGGATCATCATTCACAGATCATTTGGGGAAGGTTGGGAACACAGATCTTCCTGTTTTAGGCAGTGGCAGGAAGACTGCTCACCTGGACAAAGATTTGGGGCAGCTGTATTTGCATTCAGGATACACTGCTAGTACACACAGGAGTCCATATAGTGTCAAAGCTTCAGAGCAACCTTCATTAAGTCATGACCCAGGCTCGAACCTAAGGAACAAGTGCCTAGGAAACAAAGATGCAGTGGAATCAGCCTTTGAAAAACTACATAATAAAGAAGGAAGAACCTTGAGAATTCCCAAAGCATTAGCAATTATTCAGGCTTGCTTTTTCACTTTAATACTCCCCCTGCCACCCAACACCAAATGTACTTATGGGAAATGTGAGGATAACTGGGAAAGCTTCTGGAATGGGAGGGAGTCAACAAGAAGGATAATATTTCTAGCAGGATGATAAAGTCAGAAAGTCTGTGACAAAGAATAGATTAAATAATCAGTCCCCAAGATCAGAAGATGATAGGGGTACAGGAAGTCAGGAATAGCACTGTTCTGTGCTCCGCCTTGCAGTAAAAAGATTTATTTACAGTCGTTTTCTTCTCAAATGATTTCAAAGATCACTAACATCTTACATGACTTATGTAACAATGAGATGGGAGAAGATATGCAATAGGCATTATGATGGATACTTCACAGAAGCTTTAACAGTTGCACATCTATTTTAGAAAGGCTCAAATTACTTGAAATAATTCTTACACACTGCCATAAAATTGTGAGTTCAAATGCTGCTGTGACAATATAAACAACTTCCTGAAATCATTGACCTCTTCTAATCTTGCCTTTAATTTAGTTCATGACTATAGAAAAGCCTAACTATACTTCAGGGTCTTCCTTGTGACTAGGATGACATAGGATCCTGAGCAATGCATCATTCATTACTTTGGGACATGTCTTTTTACTAGGACAGTCTCTATCATCGTGTACAGTGTCCCACTTCTCACAAAAGTCAGTTAAATTTCCGAGTGCCCTTGAATTCTTACTTTTGATATCACAACCCTTTGAGGTCTCCTCACAAAGGGTAACGATTTCTTCTTGAAATATGTTGCGAGAGTTTTTGAGGAGAAATTTTCCAAAAGAAATCTATAACACAAAAGGCAAACAGGATTGGATTTTCTTTGTCAGTTTACATTATTATAAATCATATGCCAATGCCAGCTGTAGTACACACTTTTAATCCCAGCACTCAGGAGGCAAAGGCAGGCATCTCTGTGAGATGCTAGCCAGCTTGGCCCATGGGTTCTAGGAAATTTGGGGCTCTGTCTAAAACAAAAAAAGCAAAACAAGAAATCATATCTAATATATGTCCTAGAAAATGTGAAATTCAGAGTTCTGAATTTGGTTATTATAAAACATATGAATCAGTTTTGTCTTAGGGACAACTATGGTATCTACAAAAATATTTAGAGCATATATCTGGACATACAATCAATAAAATGTCATACAGCACTTAGAAAATTTTCAGTGTTCATCCTATGATGGTTAATTGTCATTGCCCACTTGACTAAGCTTGGATTCACTAGCACATCTGCCTCTAGCAGTACCCCTGAGAGTATTTAACTTAACAGAAGAGAACTCAACCTGAGTGTCTTATAAATGAATGTCAGCAATTGAGATAAAAGGAAAACCTGAGAAACCCTCTGAATCCCAACATTGATTCCTAACTGCCTTGTGAATGAAAATACATTGCTGTTATTTGTGATCACTTTTTGGACCAAAGATTTTAGCTTCTTGGAGTCTTATTCAAAAAAGTGAAAAGAGGTGAACTGGGGTACTGGCCTTTTCATTTAATTCCAGGAATACTTTGACCTATTCATCATTCAGGACTATGTTCTGTAGTCTCCAGGAGTCCTTGAAGTTACTAGGGCTTCTTCCAGTCTTGATTTTAAGCTTCATTATAATTGTGCTCCAACAGAATGTATGGAATTATTTCAATATTTTTGTATTTCTTGAGGAGTTTTTCATGCCCCCATATGTGGTTTATTTTGGAGAAAGTTCCACAGTTGAACAGGATGTGTATTCTTTGGTGCTTGGATGGAATATTCAGTAGATGCCTGTCAGGTTCATTTGATGTATGGTATTGTTTAATTTAGATGTCTCTCTGTTTATTCTTCATCTGATGGACCTATTTAATGGAGACAGTGGAATACTGTAGTCCCATACTATTAGTGAGTTGAGATTAATCTGTGTCTTAAAGTCCTGTACTATTGTTTTTATGAAGTTGGGTGTACCAGAGTTTCGTATATATACGTTCATGATTGTAGTAATCTTCGTGGTTTTGTTTTGATCATAATGAAGTGTTCCTTGTAATCTCCTGATTAGTTTTAGTTTGAAGTTCACTTTGTCAAATATTAGATTGGCAACTCCTGCTTGTTTCTTTGTTCCATTTGCCTGGAATATTTTTTTTTCTATCCCTTCAACTTAAAGTGGTGTCTATTCTTGAAGGTGTGTTTGGTTCTTTGCAGAAAACAAAAGGATGGATTTTTGTTTCTTCATCCATTCAACTAGGCTGTGTATTTTGACTGAGGTAAGTCCATTAACATTTAATATTATCATTGAAAGATGTGTATTGATTCCCATCAATTTAAATTCTTTTTGCATCCTTAGTCTAACTTTGTTGGACCCCACTTATACCTTCATTTAGTTTCTTTCTGTTGCCCCTTGGTATCCTTTCTTTAGTTCTTTGTACTGCTTCGAATATTCTCTGAACAGCTATTTTTCTGAACATGAATTCTTTCAGCCTATTCATGTTGTGGAAGATTTTTCTTTCTTTTTCCATTTTAACAGACATTTTTTGCTGGGTAAAGTATTCTACACTGGCATCTGTGTTTATTTAGTATGGGGAATACTTTGATCCACATGCTTCTGGCTCTCATAGTTTGCATTGAAAAACCATTTGTAATTGTAATGGGTTTTCCTTTATACATGGCTAGATGTTTTTCTTTTCCAGCTTTCAAAATTCTCCCTTTGTTCTGTATACTTTGAGTTTTTACTGTGATATGCTGTGGGGAGTTTTTGTTCTGATCCTGTCTATTTGGTGTTCTATGTGCTTGATGTATTTGCATGGGACAATTTTCCTTAGTTTTGGGAATTTTATCTCCAATCTGCTTGAAAACCTTGTCAGTTATCCTTAGAGTTTTCTTCTTCCACTATGCCTATTATTTATAAGTTTGGGCTTTTCATTTTCCCACATTTCCTGAATATTCCATTTCTGTTTATTTGTAAAATTTTTATAATCTTTGCTTGAGTGAGCCAGTTCTTCACCTTTATCATCCAGTCTTAGTTTTCTGTTTCCCATTTCATTCCAAGGCACCAAATTTCAACCAAAGCACCAAAGAATACATCTCCTATTTCTATTCAGCAGCCCAGGGACATTTCTATAAAATTAATCACATAATTTGACACAAAACATTGACAAATACAAAAGAATTGAAGTAATTCCATACATTCTTGTGTAGGATGATTCAGGCCAGGCAGGCTCCCGGCCAGTTTGTCTAAAGTGGCTAGAACTGGTATCAAGTATGCATGAACAGTGAACCCTTCCTGGGACCTAACCTGGGGCAGCTCTCAGGCCCTAGCAGCCATCCAGGACCAGTGGGAGTAACATACGTCACACCATTAGAAGCGCCCAGGACCTAACGGAATGAAGCACATCAGATGACGAGATAAAGACCTCCCCTAAGCCTGGCAAAAGCATAAAGAGTCTGTTCCCTTCTTTAAAAAAAAGGAGATTGTGGTTCCACGTTTTCCCAGGGTCTGTGTCGTTGACGCTGCACCTTCTGGTCTCCTCCCCTCAGGGACCCGCTAATGCCCCCAACATATGGCGCCCAGCATGGGATTATTCGCACTTGGCCACTGGCGATTTTTGTGCTTCTTGCCTTCATTTTTTGGTTTTTCATTTTTGCCTGTTGCTGCTGCTGTTGCTTGCATTGTGCCTAATTCTGCTGGCAGGTCGGACTCTCTTTTTCACTCTCAGTGCTGTTCTGCACTCCCTTTTCGGTGACTTCAGTTTGGACGTCCCTTGTTCGGTGAGTTTCAGCCCGCTTCGGTGGTGCACCCACTTTCTCTTTCATATTTGTCTACGTGTTTCTTTGTTGTTCTGTTTGGAATAGGGAGGTACGTCTTTTTGGTTCAGGCTCACCCAGCATTTCACGTAAGGGCTGACCCCCCAGAAATGAAGCCACTGTTTGATGCCCAACAGTCGACTCTCCGTCAGAGACTCCGTGTGGGCACACGGATGTTGCCTAATGAACCACGGAAGTCCCCCACTAATCACAAGACACTCAGTCGGACACACTTCCTCCTTTTGTCTGCTCTGCTCCCTCTGCATATCTCAGTGGTCCCAATTGGCCCCTATTTTAGGGCTTTTTATTTGCCTATCTATTATCCTTCCCTTGGGTCTCTGCCTTTTTGACCTTCTTATTCTCACACTTTGCCTTTACTCTGCAGTAGGGACCTTAAGGTTAAATCTGGTGAGGTGGAAAGGTTTTGGAATTAGGTAGTGAACTTTTCCTGCCTGGAATCACACCTCCCAGGGATGCTCGATTAATAAAAACAAAATGAGGATATAAGGGCATGGTGCAGTGAGGGCCCTGGCACGGTTATCTGCTATGAGGATTAAGGCAGTGGTCCCTGCACTGGAGGCAGCCTTTTTAACTCCACTTCTTCGTAATCTTCTACCATGGGTAATCTCCCTAGTCACTGTAGGCTCATACTGGGGCCCTTAAGGCTTTACTCTGCAGTAGAGGTCTTAAAGTTAAATCTCATGAGTTGGAAAGGTTTTGGAATGAGGCAGTGGCTTTGGCCCCCTGGATCTCCCCAGAGAACATGTGGGAGCCTGATCTCTGGATGCGGGTATTGTTCTTGGCTAGAAAATGAGAAGTGGCCTCAGGTGTGTCCCCAGTTATCCTTTGCCCCCATTCTTCTGGCTGTAATTGCCAGTCTCAAATCGTCCTACCCTGAGGAAGTCATACCTGCCCATAATAAGCACTGCCAAGAGTAATGTAATACTGCCCTCTCTATCACTTCAGCTCCCCATCTCCTGGACCACACACAGTCAGATACTGGGGAGCCTTCTTACAAGATGGACCCCCTTACTCACATTGAGCCCACTCCCACCCCACCCGAGAATCCTACATCCCCACGTATTTACCCCTGGAATGAACTCCCACGTGGTTCAGCTCCTATTGATACCATCAGTCCTGCCATGCGCCTCCTCAGGGATTGCTCCCAACAACTCCTTTAGCCTCTCCGGGCTTTACCCATTAATGTAGGCCCTACTGCGAAGGCTCAGGCCTGGATTCCCACTCCACTTGCAGAACTCTCACTCATCCACAAGGCAGCCAATGAGTCTTGTCCCTATTCTCCCTATTTCGAGAAGATATTGAGGCAGTGGTCTATGCAGCTCCAGACCCACTACGACTGGTATAACCTTCTGAATGCCATTTGAAGCCATCTGCCTTCCTTAAATGGTGTTCTCCCTATGATGATCAGGCCAAAACCCAAGCAAGACTTAACTTGCAATGTGGGATTAATATCACTCTTGATATGCTCACAGGCAGCGGACAACTTATTGACTCTGTCTCCCAGGCCACTTTGGGGCAACATGCTTATTTTCAGAATGTTTCTGGTCTGGCCTTTAAAGCTCTTAAAGACTGAACTCCACGAGACTTCATGGCTCACTTTCGAAATCTCATACAGCAGTCTCGGGAATCCTTCAGACTTCTGGCACGGGTCACAGAAGCAGTGGAGAGGCAGTTCCTGGCCCTACAAAAGAGCTCCTCATTAAGCAAGCAACTTCGGAGGGCCTCAATGCCCCTACACATAATGTTGTGGCTGTGGTCCAGAACGATGATATTCATAAATGGGTTCTCACTACACGAGATCTTGACCCAAACTCTGGACCTATTGCCGCGCTTACTGCATCCCTTAATGTCCTTCTCGCAGACAGGCAGTTGCATGCTTCTCAACAGCCTCCCATAGACAGAACTTGTTGGTCTTGTGGGAAGCCTAGACATCTACAGCATGACTGTCCCAGAGTCAAGCCAAAGACCAGATGTCCAAAACACAACATTGGGCCAAAGACTGCTATTCCCCATCAGAAAGTGCTCCTTTAAATGGAAGGCTGGGCACTCCCCAGCTCCACAAGTAAGAGGCGTCCCCAAACCATCACAGATTTTTTGGACCCTGCCTATATTTCCTCAATCCCCTATAATGACCATATTCTTGGATATTCAGGTTGGTTGATCCTGGGGCAGATTAAATGAAACGGAGGCACTCCGTTTTCCTCACTGGAAATTTAAGCCCAGCCCCCCTATTATCGGAGTGGGGAGCTATCATGACTCTCGTATTACCCTCAGTCCAGTTCAATGGAAAGACCTAGATGGCAATAAAGGCCATTAATCCTATCGTGGCCAATGTACCCCACAATCTCTGGGACAGAGATATTTTGAAGGAAATGGGAGTTATTATTACAACTGATGATAGGGCCTTTTATGATGAAGTTTTGGTGCACAATACTATCAGACTGTCCAGTCATAAGCAAAAGGACACCATTCACCCCAAATTCTAAAGGCCACTGTCCACCTTCCTAGGGTTGTTGTTAAGGCATTAATTGGCTATCTAATCATGATGTCTGGGTGGAACAATGCCCTATTCTAGAGCCCAAGTTAACCATGTTGAAACAATTAGTGAATGAGCAACTTTCCTTGGGCCATTTAGAGCCCTCTACTAGTAGACATAGTACCCCTATCTTTCTTATCCAGAAGAAATCCAGAAAGTGCTGGCTTCTCCAGGATTTGAGAGCTGTTAATGAAAAAATGGGAAAAAATGGGGTCTGTTCAACCAGGTTTACCACACCCTACTGCTGTACCCTTACACTTTCATATAATTCAATCCATATCCTTCAACAACTACTGGACCTCCTTGCCAAGAAAACCCACATACTTAGATGATGCTCCTGGCATGCAACCCCAATTTATATTCTTCTGCCTCACTCCATACCAAGTAAATGATGCATCCCAATAAAGGGCTACACTTGCTCAATATACTACAGGCCACTGGTCAGACCAATTTCTAAATTATTCCGTCCTTCTCAATCAACAAGTATATCATCTAAATATGACTACGGTTGACCTAATCAAATTTGATAACTCCTTTCTTTCCAAAACCTGGAATAATATAAAAAGCCAATTTGACCTGTCCTGGATTATGATATATGTGATGCTGGGCAGCATATTCTTTGCCATACTAATTCTATTCAAGAGCTTATTATAGCATTGGTCCCAACAATGCACTATCAACAAGGCGACACTTCAAGTGCTGATGGCTCTCCAACAGCCTGAGCATGGCCACCCCAAGGAAATGATATGTGCATGGCTTATGGAAATACAACATACTACCATCTAACATCCTACCACCCAGACGAATGTACTGGGGTAAGACCCTTGTAAGGCCTTGTAAGGCTTCCTCCAGCCTGGGCAACCTAAGATAGGATACAAATGCCAAGATACTAATACCAATATTTGTATGCTTGAGAAACCAACCTAAGACAGGCACAGTCCCAAATGTTGGGCTTCCCCGAGGTAGAGCAACCCACTAACACTTGTCCAAAAAATATAAAAAAAAAGGGTGGGTATGTAGAATGATTCAGGGCAGGCCAGGCAGACTCCCAGCCTGCTGACATAAACTGACTAGGACCAGTATTAAGTATACATGTGCAGTGAACATTTCCTGGGACATAACCTGGGGCAGCTCTCAGACCTTAGCAGCCATCCAGGACCAATGGGAGTGATGAACTTCAGATCATCAGAGGCGTTCAAGACCTACCAGAATGAAGCATGTTAGATGATCAGATAAAGACCTCCCCTAAGCCTGGCAAAAGTATGAGTCTATTCCCTTCTTAAAATAAAGGAGATTGTTGGTTCCACTTTCTCCCAGGGTCTGTGTCATTGACTCTGTCCCTCCTTACCCCCTCCCCTGATGGATCTGCCAATGCCCATCAACATTCTTACAAGACCACAATGTACTAAATCTTAAAATCAACCTGAAACTATCTACTAGGTACATAAACTTATGGGGGAACACACACACACACACACACGAATGATGAATGGGTCAAAGAAGAACTTAAGAGAGAAATAAAAGTATTTGGTGAGTTAAATTAACAGGATAATAGAATGCCACTGGGACACCTTAAAAGCAGTCCTAAGAAGGAAGTTTATAGTGTTAAGTCCTTACATTAAAAAAATAATCAGAAAGAGCACAAGTAAATGACAACATTGCAACTCAAGACTCTGTAACAGCAAGAACAAATAATATCCAAATCCAGCAGATGAGATGAAATAACAAAAATCAAAGCAGAAATTAATGAAATAGAAACAAAACAATAGAAAGAATCAATAAATCAAGTCCTAATTCCTTGTAGAGATAAACCGTTGGATGCTGAGGTAGCTTCTCTTAGAACAAATTGAGGGTGGGGTTTTGAAGTTGCTTCTCTTGCTAAAGTAGGAAACACTGAACACCGAAGTCTTGTAACTCCTGTCAGATGGAACACTGGTTAGCAAGCCTGAGAAAGTTAGCTGGGTTAAAGTCTACTGCACTCTCTGTTCTTTCACTTGGAAAACATCTTGCACTCCCTGATTTATGACTGCCACATGACTCCTCTTCAAGTGAAGTATGACCACAAAAATTTAACACGTCTTATGTAACCAACATGCCCCAGATAATTTACATTCATCTTTTATTTGACTGTATTGTTAAAACTCCTTGCCTGTTTGCTTATCTGCATGCAGCTCCCTTCTTCTTTCTATATATAAGCTTGTTGAATCAGACAATAAATGGCTTCTGAAAGAGACAAAAGTCCCAGAGTCTTACTCTGTGCCACCAATCTCACCTCCCATAGTAGAACTCCAGCACTCTGAGCAAGACCCCCTGCAATTAATAAAAAAGATATACAAACCAATTATACAGATATACAGACCAATTAACAACAAAAAAATAAAAAGAGCAAATTGAAATCAAATGGAAGGGGAGGCATCACAAGAGACATGAAAAGATCTAGAGCATTATAGGAAACCTTTAACAAACTATACTCCATTACATTTGAAAACCCAAAACGTGAATGAAATACATGCTAATCCAAAAAGAGATGAAGAACTTAAACATCAACATATCAAACATGCCCATATCAAATAAGGAAACTGATAAATACATTCCTCCCCAACTAAAATTAGCCTAGGGCCAGGTGAATTCACAGAATTCAATGAGACATTTGAAGAGCCACTCTACTTAAATTATTCAAAAATAAAATAAAATAAAATAAAATAGAGAATACTGAATCTCCATCTATGAAGCCAGTATTATTCTATATCAAAACCAGGTAAAGATACAACCAAAGAAGGAAACTATACATCTATATATTTAATGAATATAAGTATAAAAATTCTCAACAAAATACTACCAAACTTCAGACAGAAATATATAGAAAAGATCATCCATCATGATCAAGTCAGGCTTATTCCAGGAATTCAGGGATTTAAGTCAGTAAAAGTTATGAATTTTATAAATGAACTCAAAGACAAAAATTACATGATCATCTCAGCAGATCCTTTGACAAAAACTGACATGCTTTTATGATAAAAATTCTAGAGGGAATTGAACTGAAGGGAAAATACACATTAACATAATTACAGCTATATACAACAAACCACTGGTGACCTACCCATTAAAATCAGGAACCAGATGCAGCTGTTCACTATCGATACTTCTTTTCAATATAGTGCTTGCAACTCTTGAAATAAGACAAGAAAAGAAAATTAAAGGAGTACGAATTTGAAAAGAAAAGGTTAAGTTTTCCCTATTCATAGATGATATGGTATGATACATATGAGATCCCAAAATTCCATGAGGAAACTCCTAAAAATGATGAACACTCAGCAAAGTGGTAGATACTAACTCCACTTAGAATATAGTTCTATATACCATATACAGATATACTTCTATATAACAAGCAATTGCTGACATAGAAACACTTCCATTCAAAATAGCTTCCAAAATAAACAAAATAAAATATCTAGTTATAAACTTCATCAAAGACATTAAAGATCTCCATAGTGAACTTTTTTAATCTTTCAAGAAAGAGACTAAAGAACATGCCAGGAGATGGAAGGCCCTTCCTTGCTCATGGATCGGAAGGATTATTATTGTTAAAAAGCATTCACATCAAACTCAATCTATAAATTCAATGCTATGCCAGTAAAAGCCCTATGACATTCTTAATAGAAATAGAGAGGAAGGAATCCAAAAATTCATTTGGAATCACAGAATACTTGGGATAGTCAAGAAATCATAAGCATAAAGAGCAATGTTGGGAGATCTATAGCAGATTTCCAATTATACTGCAGAGCTATAGTCATAAAAATGGCATGTTATGGGCACAAAAACAGACACAGATCAATAGAACACAATTGAAGACTCAAACATGAGTGCATGAAATTTCAGCCACATGATATTTGACAAAGTTTCCAAGAACACACAATCTAGGAAAGGTAGCATCTTCAAAAAATGGTGCTGGCAAAACTGGATCTCCATCGATAGAAAAATAATACTAGAATATTATTTTTCACCTTGCACAAAAGTCAACACCAAATGTGTCAAAGACCTAAATCTGAAACCTGAGACCCTAAAACTGCTACAAAAAAACATAAGCAGTACCCCACAGGGTACAGGTATAGGAAAGGACTTTCTAAATCATATATTGTTTGTTCAACAAACAACAAGGGGAATCCATAAAATTACAAAGTTTCTGCATAAAAAAGTAACATCCAAAAAGGTGAAAAGTAAAACCTACAGAGTGAGGAAAAATATCTTCACCAGTGACACATCTGACAAAGAATTAATAACAACAATATATAAAGAATTGAAAAAAGAATCAAGAAAACTAATGACCTAGTTAAAAGATTGTCTATAGATCTGAACAGAGAATTCTCACAAAGAAATAAAGATGGCTAAGAAACACCTTTAAAAGTGTCCAAGATACTTAGTATTCAGAGAAATGCAAATTAAAAGCACTTTAAGACTTCATCTTACCCAATCAGACTGGTGAAGATCAAGAGAACAAATAACACCAAATGCTGGGGAAGATGTGGGTAAAGGTAATGCTCGTTCAGTGCTGGTGGGAGTGGAAACTTGTACAAGCACAGTGGAACATTACCCCATTATTTCATTCAGTCTCCCAATTACAAAGAAAAAAATTTAAGATGTTTCCTAGGCATCTTTATTTGTTCTTTGGAGAACTCTGTTCAGATCTATAGCCCATCTTTTTAAAAAAATATTGAATTTATTTTAATTTTGTTATGAGTATACTGCCTCCATATATGTAAATGCATCCATATCATGCAATCCTGCAGAGGGGAGAAGAGGACATCATATCCCCTGGAATGTGGATGTTTGTTAGAACCCATGTGGTTGCTGAGATTCAAATCCAGTCCTCTGCCACAGCAGTCAGTGCTCCTAACCACTGAGTCACTCTCCAGCCCCTCATAGTCTATCTTTAAGTTGAGTTTGATGAGGGGACAGAAAGGAGAGATGGAACTTGGGAGCCTAGGAAAGCCAGAAGGAAATGGGTTGGACCAGTAATATCAGGACAAGTGCACATATGGTGTCTGAATAATACTGCATGGGTATCCATACTGGATGTAAGGCAAGGAGCAGAGTGGCAGATCGCAGAGAACTCTCTTCAAGTGGTTCATCATAGTAGTTCATGAGATTCCCAAAATAATATAGGCTATTGCTAGAGCCCTTGATTGGCTCCCAGAACCTGAAGATAGGTCCCTACTGCTGAAGACAGGACATATTTCAGACACAGGACTTGGAACAAAGGAGCAGCAACTGCCTGGAAATCCTTCTACGTAAAGACTAGCTCTCAGATTTCAGAGGATATTATGTAACTGCTAAGGGAAAAATTAATCAATGCCCTAACCCATTCCTAAAGTTCATTAATCATAATGACTAGCACAGCAAAATATCTCTATTAAGGCTGTAGTGACACTGTTACCTAGGGATAAATAAATACCTATCTAATTGGACTTAAAGCCCTCTCAATAGAAGTGAACTGAATGAGTGGCACTGTAAACACAGCCAATGTATATGGCTGGAATGGTAATAGATCCTAAAGAAAACAATATCTCTGTTCTATCTGTAGACAAAGGAAAATTTCTTACCTTATGCTAAATATGGATCCTTGTAAATATGTAGATCACACACCACTTATCAAAGAAGATTCTTTTTGCAACAGAGGGAGATGTTACAGAGCTCTACGACCGGTCACACACAAAAAATACATGTCTGAGAGATACCTAGTCAACATATACAGTGGAATACCTAAGGCTTATGCTACATAGCAGAACAGGAGACAGAGTTCAAGTGCAAGCCTCAACTCTCACCATTCAAGAATAGCAAAAACTGATGCACACAGAAGGCCACAATTGGCCAGGTTTTAGAGAATAGGAGACTTCAGATAGTGTATCCCTGGATATTACTCATATATTAAACATCACCCACACATGGCTCAAGGAGCTTGGGAAGAAAAGGTTGGAAAGATTGTAAGAGCCAAGGTTGGTCTTTGGACACAGAGAAACAGATGCATTCAGGTCAGTGGAAGCTTTCACGTGTGAATTTGAAGAAATGGTGGCAATCAGGTCAAGACCCATGCCAACTCAATCAGGTCGGGGCTCAGAGTGGAGTGAGGGACATCGGCAGTAGGCCAACCCTAGCCTGAGAACTGTTGGAGACTGGATAAAGGAGAAGAGACCTTACTTATGTTCTCTAGATAGATTGACTAGGCTCTGCTGGATAATCTTTTACTGAATGACATTTGAATACAAATCTTTGACAAGAGAGGACTTAACATGTATGGCAGAATACATGAAGTTCAGGGAGAAGGGAGGCAGGGAGACATGTGTGGGAGCATGGATGAGGGAAGGGGTCTAAATTTGGCACATGTTCATTTATCAATCTCTCTTGGGAATCTCAAAGATTGAAAACTCTATAAACTCTATAAGGCAACTATAGCTTAAGCAACTGATTAAGAATAAAATATAAAAATTATGTGAAAGGAAATATTTTTCACAGTTTTATAAAATAAAGCATGTAAAAGCCTTTTCCCATTTTAAAAGTACGTCATCCCTCTGGATGCCTTTTGATGGGAAGCCTTCAACTTTCCTAGGTAACCAATGTGTTGATGTTGGGTCAGGTTCTAACAAATGGATGCCCTTCTAATACATCATGTATAGTAACTGCCATTTAGCCCACTCAGCTTCAAGGCAATAAATAATATTTTCAACAAATGTTGCCAACATGGAATGTTTTATTTTTCTAAAATAAATAAAATATTGTACTGTTCGAATTTACACATCTTCACAAGTAACGTGATTTAACACACAGACTCAACGGATAAGCTAAGTCTACTGCATTTACTTTAGTTTGTTTATTCAGAAACCTAGCAAAACAGTCATTTTCCAATAGCATCGAAATTTCTCTCTTCAGAGTACTACTCATAAATTCCCTGGAAAATGGTATTTAGAAGTATTCCAGAAAAATCCTTATTTAATAAGCAATCCATATGGCAGTTGCCTGGGAGCAAATGTTCTGAGAAAATCAGAATATACCCCAGCTATTCTACAACAATTCACCAAATATTGAAGCTGGAGGAAAATTTACTGAGCTTGGTGTTTGCCTTAGAACCATACATAATTTCTTTATATTAACTAGACTATGAAGGAAATCATCGTAAGACAAAGATGATTAAAATATATTTTGTTCATTCTGTTTTTCCATTGTGCATGATATAGAAGGCTATATTTAATATTAGACAGAAAAATATTTACTTGAAATTAAAACAAAAAGTAATTCTCTTTTTGCCAATTATCAATTAAAATTTTATATAAATATGACATATCACATTATGATACTTTGACTAATATATCTTTCTTCAAAATAAAATAAGACAAACTTATTAAATACTTACATAATAGATATTAAGAAGGTAACTTATTAATTCAGACTGTGAAATTACTCAATTATGAGGCATTATTTTATAATTAATGTTCAGAAAGTGAAATTAAAGTATTGGCTTTTAGGTTATCTACACAAATCCAGGCAGATAATAAATCATACACACCTTTGTGATTTGTTTATTTTCTGTATTCTTTTTTCTACCCTAAATGTTATGACTAATATTATTCAGCTGTTTTAATGATCAATTTTAGTCTACAGAGCTTTAGGTTAAGATTATCTTTCTTATTTATTACACATTGTTTAGCACATACTAAACATGGTAACATTCTAAATTCTCCTTTTACTGTATATTATAAATTTTGGTAAGCTGCATTTTTATTTTAAATAAATATTTTTAGCAATCCTGCTTAACTCATGAATTTTAGCAACATCTCGAATACTAAAAAAATTCATATTTTCTGGGTAGAATTTAATGAAGAATTTCCAGCTTAATGTCATTATGGTATTAGAACATTTTGTATGATTACAGTTTTTTTATTTATTGGTATTTTATGGCTGAGAATTTGGACCAATTTGATGGCTATTCCATGGTAGTAGGAAGGCATGGTTAATGTACTACTGTAGTTGTCAGATTCTTTAGTTTGACTGCAAGTTGAATCTTTATCTTATGATGTTCATGTGTGTTTCTCTTTTGTAAATTGTTTATTTACTGACGTACATGGTTTCATGTATACCAGACTATCCTGCAACTCACTATGTAGAAGAAGATGACTGAATTTTTCATTCTCCCACTTCTATCACTCAACTACCAGAATTAGAGGTGTTCACTACCAAACTCAGGCTTTCTATATGTTAGAAGAGCATATAGGTCTCTAGTTCAGTCACATGTGTTTCTCACTATTCCACTCTTATATAATTGGAAAGGCTACAGGAATCTGGAGCATAGTAATTTCTTTATTCCACAACTGGTAAAAGTTTGTTGAAGCCTTGTCTCTTACTGAAAGCCTCTTTTTTAGAAAACAGAATGGGTATATTTCACATTGATTAATTTTCTCCTTTTTTTGTCATGAAGAATTCTGATTCTCATGCAGATTATGGTATTAATTTCATTTGCTTTTAGCCAATTAATTGAAGATGTCAACCATATCCACAAAATCCCTTTTTACTGTCAATGAAATTAGTGTATAACAGAATAACTATATATTATAATGCTGAAAAGTAACCTCTTAAAACTGTCACAAAGACTTGTACACTTTAGATTATGAATGTGTGATAATGATTGTAGTTTCACCAAAATGATTTATTTTTAATATTGTTCCAATTCATATTTTAGAATTTCTGTGCCAAAACTAAGAAAAACCTACAATAGCTAAGAAAATTGTGAAACAGAGAGCAAATTTATGGTATCTTATTTGATGAGTGAAGTTGAAGATCTTTTAAAAATATCGACATGCAATGGCATTGTTGATTAAGAAAGGTTATGAGAATGTAGACTCATTTAGTACTGATCATTTCAAAAATATAATTTGTTCTAATCTATTAATGAACACTATCTAGCAGATATTTTTCTTTGTTTAGTTCATCAATATTCTATATTTTGGTATACAGACTATTTGGCTTTATTGGTTTACTTAGCTCCAAAGTATTTTTAATGATATTATAAAAGAATACTACTTTTCAATTTCATTTTTGAACAGTCTGTTATTAGTATGTATAAATACTATTTATTTTTCTGTATTTACTGTTCATTTTTCAACTTCACTAAATTATTTACCAGTTCCAGGGTTCACAGAATTTTTATAACCTGCCATCAACTGTAATCAACATGATCCTGTCAGAGCCTTCCTATATAGAACACCAGTAAGACAGAACATGAGCAGAAACTCACCATGGCATATCAGAGTAAAACCATTAAATATACAGAACAAAAATGTGGTACTGAAAGCTACTAGAGAAAAACGAGTTACATATAAAATAAAACCCATCAGAGTTACATCAGATGTTTCAATGCAAATATGAAATCCAGAAGGGCCTGGACCAAAGTATTCCCACTTCTAAATGACCATGGGTGCTAATCCCAAATACTTTATTTGGCAAAACAATCTATCATAGTTGAAGGAGAATGGAAAATTTTCCATGATACTAATTGGCTGAGATAATATATATCCACAAAGCCAATCCTACAGACAGTACTTGAAGTAATACAAAAAAATGAATGTACCCAAGAGGTCATATAAAGAAAACAAAGAGAGGTATAATAAATAATAATAAAGGAAGGTATAATAACAGAAACACAATAAAGGACCAAGAAAACAAATTATTATAACATCACCAATACACACATTTCATTAATAACTCTAAATGTCAATGGCCTGAAGTCCTCTTTCAAGACACAGGCCACTTGAATTGATTAAGAAAGAAATTAGTCATTTTGTTGTCTTCAAGAAACTCATTTCAACTTAAAGTATAGGCACTATCTTAGGGTAAAAGGATGGAAACAAATACTCCATATAAAAACAAGCAAAATTTTCAATTCTAATATCTCACAAAATAGACTTCATACTAAAACCAGTAAGAAGAGATAAAGAGGGTCACTTCATTCTTATCAATAGAGCAGTTGACCAAAAAGATATTATAATTACCATACCCTGCTGTACCAAATTTCATAAAAACAGTCCCATAGGAGTATAAAACACAGATTAGCCACAACTTAGTAATAATAAATGACTTCAGTACTCATTATCTCCAATTGATAGATCAACTGGACAAAGAGTAGAAGAGACAGGTGAACTAAATGATATCTTACAGGGACTGGAGAGATGATTCAATAGTTAAGAGCACTGACTGCTGTTGAAGAGGACCTGGGTTTGATCCTCAGCACCCACTTGGTGGCTAACAACTGTCTGTATCTCCAGTTCCAAGAGATCTGATGCCTTTTTCTGAACTCTGTGGGTATTCTATGACATGGGTATATATATATATATATACTGAAAGAAAAGGACATGTTACATCAAATAGACCTAACAGACATGTACAGAATATTGTACCAAAGAATACACTTCCTACTCAGCAGCCTGTGCTAAGGTTGATCACAGATTGGGAAACAAAACAAATGTCAACAAATACAAACAAAATTGGAACTAATTCCATGAATTCTATCAAACCATAATGAAATAAAGCTTATAATTACCAGAAAATAAGTGCTAGTAGCTTAAACTCATGGAGATCAAATAGCACATTCCTGAGTAATCAATGAGTCAAAGAAGAGATTTTAAAAAGAAAAAGTGAAAGTATTCCTGACAGTAAAAGACAAAATCCCTGGGGAACTTTAAAGGCAGTTCTAAGAGAAAAGTTCATAGCTCTCTTTAAAAAATCAGGGCAAAAATTAATGAAAAAAAAGATAAAAAATACAAAAATATCAGTGAGTCTAAGAATCTTTGCAAAGGTAGGCAAGATAGACAGTTAACCAAAAAAATTGCTAGATCACTGCTAGGTTAGAGACAGTTAATCTTTTTTTAATCTTTTTTGAGAAAGTGCTTCCTTAGAGCCCCAGTTGTCCTGGAAGTCCCTATGTAGAGCAGCCTGGCTTGAATGTACAGAGATCTACCTGTGTCTGCTTCCTGAGTGCTAGAATTAAAGATGTCTACCACCACACACCACTGAGAGAGTTAATCTTAAACACAGTGACTCTAAATAACTTGACTAGGTTTCAGTCAATCAACTCATATCAAGGGACTCAACATATATGACATAATGCATGAAATCCAGTGTGGGAGATGTTGCACATAGAAGAGATAAATTGAAATATTGTCGAAATTCATGAAATTCACACAAAAAAATTTAAAAATTCAAAAATCAATTAAAAAAAATAAGAGCTGTTCTATCACCAACAACTTCATATTTTGAAAAATAATGTTCATTTAATAAGAAAATGGTTAGCTTTTATGAAATTTTTTTTCTACTTTATGGCCTCTATACAATACCGTTTAGGGGACTGGAGAGATAAATCAACAGTTAAAAGCATTTTTTTGCCCTTGTAGAGAACGAAGACTCAATTCCCAGCACTTATTGATACCCAGCAGTTATCTGCTCTGACACCCTCTTCTATCTTCCACAGGCACTGCCCAACTTGGATGCACCTGCTGCAGACAGGCAATACACTCATACATGTAAACTAAAAATAAAATATATATGCATGCGTGTATAATTTATTCCTCGTTGGCGGTAATTCTGGAGAAGCTATATCATGAAAAGATTTTCTGATAAGCTTCTTCAATTACCAATTTATCAAATTTTGTAGAGAAAGGTTTCAACAGTTTAGCAGCAGCATACATCGTAAGTCCTTGTAAGAGGGTTAGCATATTTGGGATTACCCCTATGATCAAGCAGTCTGAATAAGTGTTTACAATTTGAATTGCATCTAAAATAGGTTTATTCAGATTGGAATACAAATGAGCCACAGTTTCAACAGCATTTTTTTATTTAGCAAATTGGTGCTCTTTTATTGTTTAAAATTTTCATGCATGAGTACAGAATTTGCATTATTTTCATCTTTTCCTAATAACCCCCCAATTCTTCTCATGCCCCTGCTCTTCCTCTCAATGTCTTGTTCATTTCTTTATTATTGTTATATATACTCACGTATATTTATAAATATATATTTAAATATAATCCACTGACTCTACTTAGTGGACTTCCTGGAGTATCTGCTTTTAGGATTGTCCACTTGAAGTTAAATAACTTTTCAGGAACCTAGGTCCTGAACAAAACTGATAGGAGACCATATTAAGAGTATGGTCAGGATTTTCAAAGTTTCCATTCACATATATCACCTTATATAAATCTTATTTATAAGCATGGTCTACTTACTAAATAAATTCTGAAAACAAACCTAATTCACACAAAAAATACCCTATCACTCTTATTGTTGAGAAACTGCATAGGAAAAGCAGTCATAATCTATTAACTTGATAATGAAAGTCTGATGTAATTTTCCATGACACTTTCATGATCTTTCCTTCCAGGTTATTCATGCATAATGTTTCATGAGATTATAAGCACTGAAAGAATTTGGGAAACAATTTTCTAAAGTTCAAGTAGCTGTTTGAAATATCTGTTTTCACTGGTAAAGTGGCACATGCCTTCAATCTCAGTCCTTTGATATTCTAAAAATTCAAACACTGTATCAAGTCGAGACTTCTTTTTCCTCCTCTTAGAAATGCTTTGAATTTTCCTATATTTAGCATGACCTTGGCTATAAATGATATTAATGATTATTCTCTCCCACCCTCGTCTCTCTAGAGCTCTTATCGTGAAGGAATGTTGTGGTTTCTGAAAATCCTTCTCTCTATATAAACAGTCTTCTGTATTTGAGTCTATTTATATGATGGATAACATTGTTGAATTGTGTATATTGAGCCTAACCTGAATCTCTGGAGTAAAGCCAAGTGATCATAATGAATATATTTTTGATATGATATTGAATTGTTAGTAAATATCTTAATGAGAATTTTGCATCCATTTTCACCAGGAATATTGAACTATAATTTAATTTTTTTGACCTGTGTTTATCTGCTTTTGGAATCAGGGTAATGCTGTCTTCATAAAGAGATTTGGAAACATTTTTTCCTTTTCTATTTTATGGTGTTAGTTCTCCTTTCAGGTCTCGTAAAATTTTCCTCAATGCATAAATCCAGTTCTGGGCTTTTAGAGTTGGGACATTATTATTACTGTTATTATTATTATTATTATTATTACTGCTTTAATTTTATTATCAGTTATAATTCTGCTTAACTTCATTTAATTCTAGCAATGTCTCTCTTTTCATTCCAAATTTTATTAATATGGACTTTCATATTAATAATGAGTTGAGCTTAAGGGTTTGTCAATAATTTTTATTTTCCCAAAGAACCCATTATTCATTTAATCTTTGAAGTGTTATGTTATACTTTGTTTCTAATGTCTGATCTAGCTTTGTTATTGTGGTAATGATGCTACTGTGATTTGAATTATGAGGCATTTTATCCTAACATTCTTTCTTTACATATTTGATATGTAGAATTTAATAATGAATTCATTATATTTTTGTGGATCTGACAAATACCTTAGTCTCTTCTCAGAAACCTGTTCAAACTTTTCCATACTCGTCAGTTACAGTACTATATTGTCTATTTCATATAGGTGATATTATGTTCCATTTTTCATAACTTTCTATTGTTTTAATTTTATATTTTCAGAGTAATGTACTCATTTTGATTTATTTCATAAGCTTTGTGAATTGTCTTCTATTTTCTATTGCATTCAAAGACGGTCAGTCTGTGTTATTGCATCTGCTCTGCCATATGTAAGATAATTTTGTTGCTCTTTTTCTAATTTCTTGAGGGATAAAATGAGATTATAGGTTTGAGATATATTTGTTTGCTTTCAATAAATAAATAAAGATAGGATCTTATTTTGTATGTTGTCTTGGAATTTATTAGTTATCCCATGATGACTCCAAGCTTTGATTCCTAAATTCTGGGATTATAAATATGAAGAGCTATGAAATCTGTTCCAATTTCTTGAGAGGACTGCTATGATACTATTTCATAAACTATAAACTGTGTAACAAAGGACAAATTTGACCCATAAAAACAAAGAATGACATGAGCAGGGATCCTCAAAGAGGTGGTAGAACAAAGAAAAAGTAAAAGGGACAAGAAGTTAACAAGGATTTGCAACTTAACAGTATTATGAAGAGTAAGAAAAAGATATATCAGTTTCTAGATAAAGACACCACATGCTTGAGTTATAGAACTTCTGGTTCTGACATGGAATCTTTATCCTTAGTGGTTGACTACTTAGTGCTGGAAGATGCCATACATGTCTGCAGAGAACCTAGTATCAAATTAACTCCTTAATAACTTACTTTTTATAATCATAGATTTGTGCATTTCTCAACTTTAATTGAAAAAACCTTTTTTTAATAGATATGTTTAACACAGATATCCACAATTTGTCAAAGAGAATAAGAAACTGTAGAATGCTTTATCCCTAGTGGGATACCTATATCACACAGTCTTTCCAAGGCTCAGAAATCATTTTTGTATGGGAGTGCAAAGATTATTTTTTTTAAAAAAAGAGGTGGTGGATGAACTTTAAAAAAAAAAAAAGCATGTTTTCCAGGAGCAACAGGCAAGTTTGCATATATACTCAGAGAAGTTGTGACAACATTCACAAGACCTATACAAGCTCAAGACAAAAAGAAATCCAACATCGAAGAGAGATATAGAGAAGATGCAAGGAGCTGTTGGCAATGGATAGCTTCTGGGAGAAAAAAAAAACAGTTTTATTTCTCGATGTGACCGCTAGTAAGTTGAATATGCTCGACATGTCCCAATACACAAGAATATTTGTGCAGCACAAATAGTATTCACTGAACTTTTTATAGAGGGGTGAATAAGAAAGTGGGGGTGTCCCAGGGAGTAATTAGTAAGGAACAAATAAAATAAATATGCAGAATGGTACAACCATTATTTAAATCAGTGTGGGAGTTCCTCAAATGCTACATCTTCCACATGATCTAAACATATCATTCCTGGGCATTTACCCAAAGGACCCTGTATTCTACTGTAGAGAAACCTATTTATCTATGTTCATGGTTGTCTATTCACGATAGCCAAGTAATGGAAACAACATAGCTATCCATCAGCTGATAAATGGACAATGAAAGTATATTTGCCCAATAGAATTTTATTCAACTGTTAAATTATTAATTTGTGGGTAAATGGATAGAACTGAAAATAATCATCCTACATGAGGAAACACAAAACCAAAAAGAGAAACATCACAACGTCTTTTTCATAAGTGAATGAATGCTAGCATTCAATCTTTAGATATGTTTCACCTAGAAAATTCTTGGAGATCATGAAAATGTTAGGATGGCTTGCGGGTATTTCACAGGAAGGGACATAGAATGGAATGATGTAAATGGGAAAGAAGATTAATGGATATGATAGGTTTAATAGGTGGAAGGCTAGAGCATAAAAGGAACTAAGAGCAGGGATAACTAACAGGAAAGGCCGTTATAAAGAGTCATATGGAAACCTACTTTAGAAGTTTCTTTAAATATATTCATATACAACATTAAACGAGTTTAAAAGTAGCTATATATTTTAGGGGTTCAGTGTCTGCACTAGGCAAATTAAAAACTCAACATTAGGAAAGACTTCTTTATAAGTTTTTCTTTTTTTTTTTTTACCAGAGAGATCCTAGATACCCTCAAACAATACTAGCTATTGCCATTACATTTGGTTATCCACCAGAACCAGAACTAAGCTATAACACCCTTTTGGTAAAGACACTATATATACAAGTTGCAGAAAAATAAGAGAGATCAAGGTGGTACTGACCTTGAAGCTACATGTTTGCTGGCAAGTTTTCATGGTATTAAATGTATTATGCATGTTACTGACAGAAAAAGTAATAATCAGCCTTCACCAGCTGTGAACTCTCTGACCTACAAAAACTACAGGCATAACAAAATATGCCCAGTGCCCCAGTAGTGTCATGGGTATTATGCAAGTAAACAAGCAACGTTTAATTGAAACTAAGGCCTGCTTTATAATAGGGATCCCATATGTGATGCTGTTATCAGAGCCAAGAACATGTAATTAGACATGACACAAGTCATAAGGAACAATCTACTTCTATCATTTTGCTAGACATAGTATTAAACTGACTCCTAATGATTAGTGTTACACCTATAAATTAGTGCATCTATAAACTCTACCCAGAGAACTTTCTTCTGGCAGCATATAGTGATTAACCCAGAGATACATATATGGACAATGTGCAGAGAATAAGAGCCTTCAGATGACTCAGCTTTAAATGGGATACCTATATCACACCCTCTGCTCCCAAGGCTCAGGGAACATTGCAGAAGGGGAGCAGAAAGGTTATTAAAATTGTAGGTGGTTGATGAATATAAGAAAAACAATGTTTTGGGGGCAGCACAAAGTTGTTGCCCAGTGAACCCCCAGCACTTATGACAGCATGCACAGACCTGTACAAACCCAATCTAGTCAGGGTCCCAGCATGGATGGAGTATGTAGTGAGAAGGACCTCATCCCAGCTAAGGATCTATTGACTACTGATAGCAGCTGGGAGAGGAAGAGTCCGTTTTCCTACTGGTATGCCATCGGATAGGTTGACCAAGACTCAATAAACTTTTTTTTAAATTTAAGTCAAATAACAATAGAGGATTTAAAGGAGGTAGAAGATATAAATGAACGACATGGAAGGTGTCCAAATATGATCAAAATTCTATGAAATTCTCCAAAAAATAATAAAAATATTTTCAATGGCATACATATTAGTAAGGAATTTTTTAATAGAATTTTGAAAAGTCAGGAAATAGGGAAAATAATCAAGAAATGTGTCTTTATGAAAATGAAAATCTCTGTACAGTGAAGGAAAAGCTGCCAATGTAGTGAAAAAGCAAGCACAAAATGGGAGAAAAATCATTTAAAGCTATACATCTAACAGAGGATTAGTGTGTGAAAGGAAGAACCAAAAAAACAAACATCAAGAAAACAAAAACTCAAGTAAAAATGGGCTATTGACCTGAACAGTGATATTTCTGAGCAGGCTAATGTGATTACTGCCAGGTTTGAGCTAAGTTTTGCTCCATCGAATCCACATTGGGGGAAAGATTGTCCTCTGACCTCCACACACCACCACAGCTTACATAAGACAACTACACACACACACACACACACACACACACACACACACACAATAAGTAAATGCAAGCAAAATCTTAATCTACAAGAAGAAAGGCGAATGACATTTTTAAAATTAGCTTTTTTAAAAAAATAGTAGCCATCAGGAAAATACACATGTAAAAACTATTTTGTGATTCTACCTTAACACCAGTCAGAATGGCAATTAAGAAAACAAATAATGTGAAGAAATGGAAACAGTAATTTATTGTTGGTAGTGGTACAGCCTCTATGGGAATCTGTGGAGGTTATTTTTAAAAATCTAGAGATTTACCCAATTATGTAATTCTTCGATATAAACCTCAAGTATTCTACATCCTACAATAGAGATACTTAATCATCTAAGTTCATTGCTGCTCTATTCAAATTAGTCCGCAAAAGGAAACAATTTAGATGTTTCTCAACTGATAAATGCATAATAAAAAAAATATGGCACACATATACAACGGAGTTTTATTCAGCTGTAAAAACTGCAATTTTGAGATTTCCAGGAAAATATAAGGACCTGGGAAATTTGCTAGTTAAAGTACTCTGAGGAGAGAAATACAGTTGTCATATTTTCTATATTGTTTACGAGTTCTGGTTTTGCATTTTTAGATTTCCATGTTTAATTTGAACTATCTATATAGGTCATTAAGCTATAGACTGTGATAAGGAAGGAAAGGAAAAGAGGTTTTAATGAGAGGAGATAATAATAGAACACTTGTAGTATGAAAGAAGAGGGTTGGGAAACTGATAGCTAAAAGGTTATGCAGAAATGAAAGTAGGGAAATGAAAAATTGTTCCAGAGGCTCACTACTCTGAAAGCTAATATAAAATTAACTTCTCTGATCAAGTTTGAGAGCAACCCGAATCTATATGCAACAGCATAAATATTTAGAAGGCAGTTTGAACATGACACTTTAACAAAACAATCAGACTCATTCCCTTAAAAGTAGCAGCTATAGCTACTCCCTATATATAAGGAGGCCTAATTTGATTAGCATTTCCATAGTCTATCTGTTTCACAAGTAATGTCCCTGCTTCCCAATCTATTATAACTCTGCCAACAGTCTGCAATAAGAGACAGACCTGTTTCATCACAAATCAGGACTCGAATTTTTGAGAATTCTCAGGCTTTACGCCTGCAGTTGGCAAAAGTTCCCAAGCCTGGATAGCGACATTAATCTGTTGAGGTACATGAAGTGGAGAGTAGCTTATTTAATTGATGTTAATTACACTATGATATCCAAATCCAGTTAGTACACCAGTAGTAATGACTTCTAAATTGTTGTTCTAATCGCACTGTGCCTGTTCCACCATTCAACATATTCACATTTCCGTAATAAAAGATCTCTGGAGAGAAAAACTGCCACCAAATGGAGGGAGGCAAAACATCAGCACCAAGCAAATCTAATAAAGTGAACAGTGCCATAAACCATAATAAGTTACTACTTGTTTTAATGTTTTGTAATTTTGAAAGGAACACGTGATAGAATATGTGAACAGCAGAGGAGCCACAAGTTTCATTAAGGCTCCACAAAGTTCTAAATTCCTTAAAGGGGACAACAGGCAATCTGGTCTTGTTCAAGTTTTATCAAGTAGTCACTCCCTAGACTAAGGGAGACTGTAGAGCCAACCTTTCTTCTTTACTACCTTGAAATATTTGCTTGTACAACCTGAAAAGATAATCATAAAGAGGGTCATCAATCACCCCCAAGGACAATAGACCATTAGCATCAAGTTAATTCTTGCAGCTCTGTTCAACAGAGTTCCTATAAAAGTGCTCTTTGTCCTTCCCTTGGATGCCGATGCCTTCTTTGTACTCAGAAGGTTTGGCCCTTTGTTGTCTTCTCCTATCAAACAGATATATTCCTTGCCTGTTGCATGTCTGACTCTGGTTCTTAATCCTTAATTCTAAACTCTATTCCTTTTCTCCTCTCCTAAAATCTAACAAAAAAGTTCATAAACTCTTTGCTGCTGTCCTTGAGCAACAAGAAAAGTTGAAAAAATCTTCCCTGTCCTCCTGAGTCTTTAGCAGGGCTTCTCGAAAAAGATGAAAGAACAGAAGATCCTAAAGATCTTTTAGGATCCCTCGAAGATCCTAAAAGAGCTTATTACCTGTAAAGTACTGAGCCTGTCTTTGGTTACTAAAACTGAAAGTCAGTGGCAGTGGATGCCAAATTGAAATGTTCTAATTTTTGACTGCTCCTTCAAAATGAGACAGGTCATCCTCATCCTAAGAATGCACAGCAAGTGAAAACAACTCAAAAAACTTCTCTGTTTTATCAAATTTTTTTGTCCTTTTATGGAGGAATAGGGAAAGAATATCTTTACATGCAGGGGAGGCAGAGTTAGAATAATGGTGAATTTTATTAAGCTAGTCAGCATAATGGTGAGGATCAAAATAATAAGGAATGAGATCCCATAGAGCAAAAGTGTCAGGACTCTACACTTCTGGCTTCTAGATCCCACACCCCTTATTCATCTTTTAATTCTGCATGTACTTTTCTCCAAATTCCCAAGTCAACAGTTTCTTCTGTAGAAAACCAGAGAAAGATCTCCTGTACAAAACCTAAAAGCATTCCTGACAAAATAGACTTCAAACTAAAACTAATCAGAACAGATAGAGTAACTGCATTCTGATCAATTAACCAAAATATTATAATCATAAACTATACGCACCAAACTCTGTTGCACCCAACCAATAAAAACAGTACTACAGGACTTTAAAGAACAAATCTCAATTCTCTAATAGTAGGGGAGGTAAATGACTCAACTGTCTGCATTAAAATGGTCACCTAGATAGAAAGTAAACAGAGAGATACCTGAATTAAAGCCATTCATCATCAAATGGTTCCAACAGACATCTACTGAATATTCAGAAATAAGTAATACACATTGTATTCAGCACCCCATAGAACATTCTCCAAAATAGACCACATACAGGGGTACAAAAGAAATCTCAACGAATACAAAAAAAAATTTAAAGAATTCTATGCATTATATAGACCACAATGCAATAAAAGCTTAAAATCAAGACCACAAAAAGCCCTAGTAACTTCATGAACTCATGAAAACTAAATAATACACTCCTGAATGACAACTGGGTCAAAGGAGAAATTAAGAAAGAAATAAAAGTATTCCTGAAATTCAATGAAAAGGCCAGTACACCTCAATAATATATCTGGGGTACATTAGAAACAGTCCTTAGATGGAAGTTTATAGCTCTATAAAAGTTAGAAAGAGCACAAATAAATGATTTGCCATTGTAACTCAAGAATCTTGAAAACCAACAACAAATGAAACCCAAATCCAGGAGACAGGGTGACAACATCTTCAGCGAATGGTGCTGGCAAAACTGGATCTCCACCTGGCTGTGTTTTTTTTGCATATAGCTTTAATAATGTTGTGATACATCCCCTCCAGTCCAATTCCCATTACAATAATGAAACTAGTCAGTTAACTTTCACCTTGTACAAACGTCATCTCCAATTGGATCAAGAGCCTCATTTTGTGAACAAAAGTCACAAAATGTCATAAATGGTTAAAGCATATAGATTAAGAATCTGAAGAGTGTGGGTCTCCAGGCAGGACTACTGCATTGTTTCATTTGCTCAGGGCTCAGAGACCACTGAGGAAGAGGGGGCAGAAAGATTGTGTGAGCCATTGAGGAGCTGTGTGAGCCATTGAGGAGCTGTGTGACCATATGGAAATACAATCCTACAAGCTCCTGGGACCCTGCTCAGATGAACCTATAGGGATGGTTCCGGCATGCTCAAGATCCATGCAAACCCAAGCAGACAAAAACCCATTATGAAACTGGAAAAATGGGTAGCAGAACCCAACCTTTGCTGAAGAAATATTGGCAACTTATACTGTTGTTTGAGGATGAGCTAGTCTCCCTAAAGTGAGGGACTGTGGGTAGACTGACTTGAACTAAGTGAATGAACTTGCACTGAGGTTACTTGGTGACCCTAATGACACAATAGACCTTAACACAGATGAAAAAATGTATGGATTCCAGTAGGAGTCTTTGGGGAGTCATGCTAGTAGGGAAAGGTATATAGAGATGCATAAGATTGATTGAGACATTATGAGTGAAACACACATAAATATATATAAATAAATACTTTTTTAAATGAAAAAGCAATCTTAAAACTAATATGTAAAACAAAAGACCCTCAAGAGTCAAACTAATCCTGAGAAAAGACAGTACTACAAACACTAAATATTTGATTTCAAATAGTGCTATATATTTAAAGAAACAATTGTTTAAGAATCCCTAAAATGTCCCATAGACATGACGTATGGCACTTTTTGTTTTGCTTTTCTAGTTAATTTACTTTTTCCTAATGGATTGCCTTTCTGGAGGGAAGTAACATCTCTTAATAGTTTATTCTTAATAACTATGGAGGCTAGTAGATATTGACACCTAGTAGATGTGCAATAAATAGTTGACAAGGAATGAATAGAATTTTGCACTAAGGATCTTGTCATCAGTGAGTTGAGTGAAAGGAGCAGTCAAGGAGAAAATAACACTACCTGGTGAAGGGTGGTAATAATGTAGTTTTATGATTCAAATTGTTATGTCCTTGGGCCAACTTCTAGTCATTAAAGGCCTATATTGAGGGATTGGAGAGAGGGCTCAGTGGTTAAGAGTGCTAGCTGCCCTTTCAGAGGACCTGGATTCAAATTCCAGCACCCACATGGTGGATAACAATCATCTGTAATTCCAGTTCTAGGAGATCCAGTGCCTTTTACTGACTCTACGGGCATTACACGACATGGATACATTATACACATGCAAGCAATCACTCATATACATAAAATAAAAATAGTAAAATATTTTAAATGTTTGTGTTGGTATGAATACTTGTGAGAAGAATGTGGGAAAGATAAAAAATATTTTGATTAATCTCATTTCCAATGCATAAGCCATTGTGTACTTAGTACTAAAAGAAAAATATCAAGGAAAAGCTTTATCTTTCAAAACAGATTTTTCATGCATTCATTCTTAAGCATAATTATCATAATTGTCTTGATGAAAGCAATTTGTTTTTAAGAAGAACCACTATTAATTAGTATTTATGGGCATAGTCTTCCTTCCTGTTTGTTCTAATTTTCCAAAACTGCAAGCAAAAAAAAGTCATTTAATTTTATTAAATCAGAACAACACAATTCTGACATTAAGAACTGTATTAGCAAATTGTGCTAATTAGAAAAACACAGCAAATACAATGCCCTTCCATTCTCAT
The DNA here is from genome assembly GCA_035773235.1 of Eospalax fontanierii. Lineage (NCBI taxonomy): Eukaryota > Metazoa > Chordata > Mammalia > Rodentia > Spalacidae > Eospalax > Eospalax fontanierii. Next base: position 675,646 of record JAJHUQ010000048.1, on the reverse strand, counting down.
CAGTGGCTTTAAAATCCTATAATGGTAGAGTAAGAAATGTAGTAAGAAATGATGTGGGTATCACATTTTCCATACATTCATTTTCACCTACTCTGCCTTTTGAAGAAAACATACAGAATGCTTGAGGTCTATACATTAATGCTTCCTAAAGCATAATCGTTATCAAAGATGATTATATGCTTTAAAAAGTAACATGCCTTTCTTCATCAGTTATTTCTCCATTTGGGAAGCTAGCCAAGTTGTGAAGACACAAAGCACTTTAGGAAGTCATTCATTTTTAATACACAGGGCAGCAACTGATCAAATGCTGCACAAAGAAAAGTGTTAAGGTTCCTTATGATTAAATGTACCACCCACAGTAAAAGGAAATATTAATATGACAATGACCATGACGCACACAGTGCCTCATTGAAAACATTTCAATGGACAAAAGTCCTGTGTAAGAATAAATGTTGACAATCACAAAAATAATTCAAATTTCAAAAAAGATTTCAAAGATATTTATTCATATCTTTCTAGAGGGATAACCTCTTAAAATGTGGTAATTGAAGACATAAAAGATTCATTTTTTTGTTGTCTGAAAGAAACTTTGCCTCACCTTCAAGAAGAGGGACACAAAATGAAAGAATGTGGAAAAAGTATTCCATGGAAATATCACTAAGAAGCAAGCAGGTTTGCAATTCTAACATATGGAAAAAATACACTTTAAATTAAAAGTAATCAGAAGAGATAAAAGTTCACTTCATTCTGATCAAAAGAAAAATTAACTAAGAATATATTATAAGCATGAGCATATATATACATCAAAATTTGGTACACTCCATTTTTTAAAAATTGGGCTTTTGTAATTTTATACAATTCTCAATCAAGTCCAGATCCTTTCCCAATCTGTGCCCCGCCAAGCTCCCCATCAGAAATCACATGCTCTGCCATATACCACAAGTCCCATTCAATCAAGAACCTACACCCTCATTGCAAACACATCCAGTGATGTCTAGTCAGCCTATTCAGAGATTCCAAGTAATGAATATTTTCTCCCACATACTAGCAACCACTCTACAACATTTCTAATCTAAGACCACCACACCACCCATTTCTCTCAACCACTATGGGTCTTTGTTTAATGAGTTGTCATGGGTCCTGTGCTCAGTGCCATCACTGCCACAAGCTGAAGTATGCAAACTTCCAGTATCTGCAAAGCCTCTGCTCCCCTGTGTTTATGAACCTGCTCTGGCTCTTACAATCTTTCTGGCCCCTTTTCCACACAGTTCCTGAGCCACTGATGGGTGAGGTTCAATATAGAGTCCTAAGCAGGGATATATATTCTACAGTCTCTTATTCTTTAAAACTGGGCCAATTGTGGGCCCTTGTGTGCATTATACTCTTGTATAAGGAAGATTCACTAGTGAGGGTTGAGGAATGCACTATTTTCCTCTGTACCTGATTACACCACTCTCTGTAAGCCTTGTGTGTAGAGATTCAATAGCAGATCAATCACCTAGGAGTGGGCATCTCTCAGATACACACTCTGTCTAATCAATTCTGGAATTTTGAAACAGCCTCCATTTGCTGCAAAAAAGAAGCTTCCTTGATGAGTGGTGTATAGAATGCTTGTCTATAAATATAAGTATCTATGTTTACCTTTGGTAAGAAATTCCATTTGCCTACAGATGTCAAAGCTAGGGTTTTCTCTGGGATTTATGTTCTTTCTAGCCATGTGTATTTGGCAGAGTTCACAGTGTCACCATGAGTTCACTCCCATTAAGAGGATTTAATGATTACCCCCAGAAAATTCTGATGATTCAGATAATTCAGTGATTATCCCCAGATAACAGTGTCACTACTAAACCAATAGAGGTAGCTTGTTGTGTTGGTTGTGGTTATTAGGTTTTAGGTTGGAGCTGCACCACTGATCTATCTTCTCCCTTAGCAGTTGGCATATTATCTAGAATTATGAGAGCCAAATTTCAAGTAGCAGACTTCCAGGTAAGCTCCTGTTCCACTGCTCTGAGACCAGTATCCAAAATATAACCTGTCTTCAGCAGCAGGGTCCCATCTGTTAGTTCTGGGGGATAGTAGGGCAATGGGCCATGCCATTTTGGGAGTGTCTTGAACCATCCCCACCAACCACTCAAAGGGTAGCTTCCTCTATCTGATACTGTGTTCTTTGCCAAACAACCACCAAACATATATACAGAGCAATGTTTAGACACTGTATGTACATTTTTCAGAGGATTACAGGGGTATCACATTTCTCTCTGGATTCCCTGACCCTTCAAGGTGCACTCATCTCTACTATTTTTCCACTCATATAACATCCCTCCGCCCTTTTCAGTCTCAGCAATCCCATTATCCCCATATTCCTCAAGTAACTCCTGCCTTCAAACATCTACCTTCTCATGATTTCCCCTGCCCCAACACCACGGTGTATTACACATCCCTCCCTCCTCTATTCACAATTGAACACTCCCAATTTCCTCACATTTGCCTGGTAACATATTTTCCCTACTACTCCCTTCTGTTTCTATTTCATTGTCTTTTATAGATCTGTTTAAGCAGTTAACGTCTTGTTTTAACTTTGGCTATGTCCATGCCTTTAGAAATTTGTCTATTTCTTTCAAACTTTTCCAATTTAATGTAGTATAGACTTTTAAAGTATTGCCTTCCAATGTTCTAGATTTGTTTGTTTGTTTTGTATCTCCTTTCATCTCTAATTTTTGGGATTTGAATTTGCTCTTTCATTCTTTTGCTTAACTGGGTTAAGGGTCTGTATCTTCAACTTTTCAAAAAAATCAACTCTAAGATTCATTGATTTTTTTTCTAATTTTCTCTGTTTCTATTTCATTAATTTCTGCTCTGGTTTTTGTTATTTCTTCTTACCTACTAGTTTGGGGTGACTTTGTTCTTGTCTTTTCAGAGTCTTGAGTTGCACTGATGAATAATTTGTGCTATTTCTGATCTTTTAATGTGTGCACTAAGATCTGTAAATTTCTCTCTTCCTTGCTTTTAGGTGTCATAGAGATTTTGTAGTGTTATATTCGAATTTTCAGTTAATTTCAGGAATACTTTGATTACTTTTGTTAGTTGTTTTTGACCCATTCATCATCAGGAGTATGTTGTTTAATCCCCATGAGCTTGTGTTGTTAAAGCTTCTTTTGCTGTTCATTATAAGCTTTATTTTACCATGGTCTAATACATCGCATGTAATTATTTCAAGTTCTTGTATTTCCTTAGATTTGTTTTGTGTCCCGGAATGTGGTCAATTTTAGAAAACCTTGCTTTGGCTGCTGAGTATTTTTGGTGCTATGGTGAAATACTATGTAGATTTCTGTTAGGTCCATTTCATGTAAGACATAATATAATACAAATGTCTGTTTATCCTTTGTCCGGTTGAACAGTCTATAGAAGATAGTAGGATATTAGAGTCACCTACTATCATTGAGTTACAGTTAATCTGTGTTTTATAGTACTACACGAATGTTTTTATGATATGGAATCCTCCAGAGTTTGGTGCACATATGCTCATAACTGTAATATCTTCTTGATCAATTGTTCCTTTGATTAGAATGAGCTGTGTCCCTCTTTATATCTTTTGATCATTTTAATTTCAAGTCTATTTTGCCAGATATTAGAATTGTAACACCAGCTTTCTTCTTAGGGTCATTTGTTTAAAATTTTTTCCATATTTTCACCCTAAGTTACTGTCTATCCTTGAAGATACATTTCTTAAAGACAATATAGTTTTGTTGATCCATTTCACTAGCCTTTGTCCATTGACAAGGGAATTGATGCAACTAATATTTAGTGTTAATATTTTGAATGTGTATTGGATAATTTCATTTTAATTTCTTTGTGTTTGTGGCCCTATTTTGTGTTTCAGATGCTATACCTTTCTTTGTTTTCTTTCTGCAACCCCTATACTTGTTCTTTTCTTTGATACTTTGTATTGCTTCACATATTCTCTGTAAGGCTGGTTTGGTGGAGATGAATTCTTGCAGGTTGTTTGTGTCATGAAAAATTTTCCATTCCCTTTCATCCATAATAGATACAGTGTTAGGCATTAGCATCCATAGTCCTTTAGAAGTGGGAATTTTTTGGTTCAGGCTCTTCTGTTTTTCATAGTTGGGATTGAAAAGCCAGCTGTAATTCTGGTGGGTTTTGCTTTATGTATATCTTGTTGCTTTTCCTTAGCAGCTTTCAGTACCCTCTCTTTGTTCCATACATTTAATGAATGTTTTCACTATGATACACCATGGCGAACTTCTGTTCTGGTCATATGCGATTGTTGTCCTATGTGCTTATTGAGTCTCTATAGGTTAGTCTTTCCTTAATTTACAGAAGTTTTCTTCTATAATTCTGTTATGATGTGTTCAGTATCACTGGCCTGAGATTCTTCTTCCTGTATGCCTATAATTCATAGATTTGAACTTTTCATGTTGTCCCATATTTCCCATTTCTATGTTGTTGTTTTTAATTTCACATAGCCTTTGCTTAAGCAGTCCAGATCTTGAACTTTGTCATTTGGTCATGATATTCTGTTTTCTGTTTCATTCATCCTGCTCATGAGAATTTCTGCTGTTTTTTCTAATTGGATGATTGACTTTCTTAATCCCTTGTTAATATCTGCTTCTGTTTTCATTAGTACTTCTCTTTTCGGAATTCATTTTTCACATTATGAATTATTTTGATATTTCATTAACTTGCTTACTTGTACAGTCTTGGGCTTCCAGCACAAGTTCTGCCTATCCTCTGAGATGTTTGTTTTCTTTAAGTTTTTTATTTTATTCATGATAATTCTTTTAAATTATGCATCCTAGGGTTCCTCAGGGTGGTTCCCAATGTACTGCACTTCTGTACAATTATTGAGTTTTGTTTGGGATATATTCTCTTGGTCTTTCATATTATTTTTGTTTTTGCCCTATCATTTGGGCATATGGATGTTCTTTGTTGGTTATGGGTCCAGTAGGAACTTCTTTTCTGCTTTTGTTTAATTGAATTTTGGTTCTGTTTATATTGTCTTTTTAGCTTAGCTGTACCTTGTATCTTGTCAAGTATGGAATCCAAATTGGTATATATTTCAGGTTCTTCCAGAGTAGTAGACTGATTGGGGTGGGTAGTAGAATAGGGCATTAGTTAGGCTGATCAAGTTAATAAGAGGGCTTGTCTTTGTCAGACAGATCAGGAGCCAGTGTAGTCTGCTAGGGAGTTTAGCTTGTCTGGATTAGAAGGTAGTCCAGATATCTTTGGCAGAGGAATTGGAGTTCACCTGGGTCCTAGATTGGCTGCACACAGGGTAAGGAAGGTGAGAGAAACAGAATAGATACATGGTGGGTGGGATCTGATTTACCAAAGTCCCAGCTGGAAAATTTTGTCCCGCTAGTAAGGAGTCTGAGGATATGCAGAGAATGAGGGGAGCACCTGAGGAGGGACATAGTAATCTAAGCTAAAGCTTATAGATAGTTTGGGTTAGGAAGATAATTTAGAGATCTGAGGCAGAACAATTGAAGCCTACTTGGCTCCAAGGCTGCCAAAAGCCAGTGGTACACTCAATTTTATAAATAATTTTAAAATATAAACAACAGGACTTTAAGACACAGATAGACCCAACTTCAGTAATATTAGGTAACTTCAATATGTTACTAACTCCAATAGACAGATAAACTCAACAAAGAATAAACAGAGACATCTGAATGTGATGTCTTAATATTCTGAATATTCTACCAAAGAAAGCATTTTCTATACAGCAATCATAGAAGTTTCTCTAAAATTGAGCACAAACTTGGACATAAAACAGACCCCATCAAATACAAAAATCTGAAATAATTCCATATAGTCTCTCACAAAACAATGCAATAAATGTTAAAATCAACAGCAAAAGAAGTTCTAGTAACTACAGAAACTTGTGGAGATTCAATAACATTTCTAAATGAGTCAAAGAACAAATTAAGAAAGAAATAAAATTATTCCAAAGACAAAATGAAAATACAACACAACAAAACCTCTAGAACACTTTAAAGCAGTTCTAAGATGGGAGATTAGAGCTCGACATCTTTTTAGATTAGAAAGAAACAAAAAGAGCATGTTTAAATGACTAACAGCACAATTTAAAACTATGGAAATGAGAACAAACTAAACTAAACACTAGCAGATGAGAATAAGCAACAAAAATCAGAGCATAAATTAATAAATAGAATGAAATAGAATGAAAAACCAATTTAAAGAATCAATGAATTGAAGAGATTGTGCATTGATAATTTAAACAGACAAGTTAACCAAAAAAAAAGAAAAAGAAAATCCAAATTAACAGTATCAGAAATGAAAGGGGAAACATTACAAGCCAACAAAAAACTAAAAACACTATAACCTATTTAACAACCTATAATTCATTCAATTTGAAAATCTAGAGGAAATGAATGAATTTCTAAGTTTATGAAAATCACCAGAATTAAACAGAGATCTATAATTTAAACAGCCCCATAACAAACAAAGAAATTGAACCAGTAACACAAATCCACCTACCTAAAAAATACCCAGTCCCACATGGAATCACAGTAGAATTCTGTCAGAAATTCCATTCTACCAGACAAGCCATACTTCTTAAATTATTCAAAAAGCAGAAACAGTGGGATAACGATCAGCCTCCTTCTGTGAAACTAGTATCACTCTGATCCCAAATTCATGTAGAGAGAGAACAAGAAAATAACACTATAGATCCATATTCTTCTAAACAAAAGGGCATACAGACATACATCAAAAGGATCATCCAGCATGATAAAAACAGCTTTGTTCCAGAGAGGTAGGAATGGTTCAATATATAAAAGTTAATAAATTTACTAATTTATATACATAAATTTAAAGATAAAAACCAAATATCAGCTAAATAGATGCAGAAAAGTCTTTGTCAAAATACAGCATACATTCATCCTAGAGGAAATTAGAGTGAAGGAAACATAGTTCAATATAATTAGAGCCTCTATAAAACAAATCCACAGCCATCATCATTAATGGAGAAAATCTGGAAGCATCCCCATTAAAATCAGGAAACAGATGGGGCTGTCCACTGTCTCCACCCCTTTCCATCATAGTGTTTGAAATTCTTGCTAAAACAAAGAATAGAACATTAAAATGTAGTAATTGGAAAAGAAGAGGTCAAATTATCACTGCTGGCAGATGATAAGATATTACAAATAAGAGCTCCCCAAAATTCCACCAGAAAACTGCTAGAAATGATCAATACAAAGTGGCAGGATACAAAATCAAGTTATAAGGATCAGTACCCTTTATATGACAATGACAATCAGAGAAAGAATTTGTGGAAATCCTCTCATTCAAAACATCCTCAAAAACGTCAAAGAATAAACCTAACCAAAGACATTAAAGATGTAAATAAAAATTTTTAATCTTTAATAAAAGAATAGAGGAAGACATAAGGAGATGATGTTCTCATGGATTGGTAGAATTAATACTGTCAAAATAATTATCCCATCAAAAGCATGTATACGTTCAGTACAGTGCCAATCAAAATACCATGACATGTTAACAGAGCTACAAGAAACTATCCCAAAATTAATATAGAATCAGAAAAGACCCCATATAGCTAAAACAATCTTTTGCTCAAAGAGCGATGCTAAGGGGAATCACCATACCAAATCTCAAATTATATTACAAAGCCTCCGTTATAAAAACAGCATGGTGTTGGTACAAAAACAGACACACAGATCAATAGAACATAATAGAAGACTCAACCACGAATGCATGTATCGGTCCCTTTATATTTGACAAAGGTTTCAAGAGCACAAAAAGGCGGAAAGGCAACATTGTCAGCAAATGGTGCTGGCAAAACTGGATCTCCATCTGTAGAAGAATGAAATTGGACTGTTATCCTTCACCCTGCCCAAAAGTCAACTCCAATGTATAAAGGACCTCAATATAAAACCTGAAACTCTGAAACTACTAGAAAAAATAAAGGTACTACTTTGTAAGATTTAGGTTTAGGAAAGGACTGTCTAAATTGGATATCAGTTAATCAGGCATTAAGATCAATGAGCAAGGGGGGCTACATGTGTGGCACTGTAAACTTAGCTAAGGTCAATCACAGATCTTAAAGAAAACTGTAAGTCTATCACATCTGTAGACAACTATATTTTCTTATTATATGCTAATACATTATATTTATGGACAAGTATTCTCATTAGCATTTATCAAAGACGCTTCTTTTCCAGCAGATGGAGACTATTACAGAATTCCACAAATGGTCATACACAGATTATGTGTCTTATTATGCCCAGCCTATGTGACACATCTACAATGGAACCTCTATACCTAAGACTCATGGAACACAGTGGCACACGGGGTATAGAATAGTAATCCATCTCTCTCAAATCTTCTTAGATCGTTTTCTGCAAAGGAAGATGATGAATTCAACAGGCCACAAATAGCCAAAGTGTAGAGAATAAGAGATCCACATTTATAATCCTGTCCAGAACTCAAATGTCAAATGTAGCAAAGACCCCAATGTGAAACATAAAATGATGAAGCTCTTGATACATAAGCAGAATCCTACAAGATATATGTAAAGGCAATGTCTTTTTAAATCAGACATCGGTTATTCAGAAATAAGGTCAGCATTGACAGAGGGCCTCATTAAAATAAAAAACTTTTGTATAGCAATGGAATCAACTGGTAGAATTAAGAAGACCACAGCGTAGGAAAAAATCTTTTTCAGCTATTCATCTGACAAAACATTAATATACAGAATATACAAAGAACAAAGAAACAAAAGAAATCAAGAAAACAAATGACCCAGTTTAAAAATTGGCTATGTATCTGAACACAGAGCTTTCAAAGGAAGAAATAATAATGTCTAAGAAATACTTTAAAATTTGGTCACTCTCCTTATTAATTATGGAAATGCAAATTAAAACTACTTTAAGATCTTACCATACCCCAGTGAGAATGGCTAAGATTAAGAACAACAAATGCTGGTGAGGATATGGAGAAAGGGCAACCCTTATTCACTGCTGGAGGGGTTGCAAACTTGTGTAGCCATTTTGGCCGGAGTGTAACTTTGACAACTGAAATTATCCTACCATATGGTCCACTCTTTGGCATATACCCAAGGGACTCAGCCATGTTTGCTGCTGCTCTTTTCACAGTAGTTGTGAAATGGAAATAGTCTTCATCTCCTTTGAGACATGAAAAGATAATGAAAATATGGTACATTCCACAATGGAATTCGCACAAAAAACAAAAAAAAAAACCAAAATGGTGAAATTTGTAGATTAATGCACGTTACTAGAAATTGTTTTACTAAGTGAATAAGAGATTTTGAAAGACAAGTATACATGTTTTCTGTCATTTGTGGATTTTTACTCACATGTGCATATATCTCCTGATATAACCATAGGAGCCAGAAAACTGGAAAAGAACTGTGTGGATAAAGGCAAAGAGGAGCCCAAGAGGTGATTGTAGAAAATAGGTGTTATTGAAGTGAAATGAGGAAAATAGGGTACTTTTAATTGGGGAAGGAATAGGGACAGTTACACAGCAGAAAGCTGAGGGGTGATTAATAATGCCTAAATGGTGTGAAAAACCAGAGGAAATGATTAGTTTAAGAGCCTACTCAAATATACACAATATATATAAGATAATATAGATGTAATGTATATATTTCTGTAGGCTTTTTAGCTAATAGAATATTTATATACATATATATGTCTATAAACTGTATTGTTGCAGTCTTAAAAAACAGTACCTGACTAGCTGTGATTAGAGGGATATTATGTCTCAAGAATGAAAAAAAGAGCAATTGGAAGAGAAATAAAACCAAGGCTAAATTAATGATAGAAAGAAAACATACTGAAGATCAATGAAACAAACTCTTGTTTCTTTGAAAAGATTAACAACATTAACAGATCTTTAGTTAAATTAACTTAAAAAGAGAGAGAAGATTCAAATTTATAATCTCAGAGATGTAAAGAACCATTATAACAGGCCCAGAGAAAATTCAAAAAATCATATGGGCATACTTAAAAAATCTATATTATCCTAAATTAGAAAATCAAAAATAAGTGAATAAAATTCTAGCTATGTATTGATTGCCAAAATTAAATAAAAATGACATAAAAAAATTTAACAGACATTTAATGGCCAATGAGATAGGTATAGTAATTAAAACTTTCCCAATTCAAAAGAGCCCAGGTCCAAAAGGATACAGCACAGAAGTCTACAAAGCCTTCCAAAAAGAAATAATACCAATACTCCAATTCGACAAAATAAAAAAGGAAGGACTACTTCTAGATTCTTTCTTTAAAACTAATATTACTCTAAAACTAAAACCAGACAAAAACCTAATAAAAATAAATTTCTAGGTCAATTTTTATAATAGGCATAGATAAAACTTTGCAATAAAATACTCCCAAGCAGAATGCAAGAACGCATCAAAAAGTTATCCATAATAATCAAATTTGTTTCATGTCATCTGGTTCAATATAGGTAAATCAATAAATGTAACCAACCACATAAATGGTCTCAAGATGTTACACCAGAATCATCCCGTTAGATATAGAAAACACCTTCAACAAAATCCAATGTCTATTCATGATAAAATTCATGGGGAATCTAGGGACATAGGGAATATATCTCAACATTTAAACAGCAATATACAACAAGCCCATAGTCAACATCATACTAAATAGAGAAAAACTCAAACCATTGCCACTAAAATGAGGAACAGGACAAGATGTCCACTTCCTCCATTTTTGTTTAATATAGTTCTTGAAATCTTAGGTAGACCAATAAGCCAGAAAAAGAAGATAAAATAGATACAAATTGAAAAGAAAATATCCTTATTTGCAAATGAAACAATTCTGTACATAGAAGACCCTAAAGAATCAACCAAAGAACTCATAGAGCTGATAAATATATTCCACAAAGTGTCAAGATATAAAAATTATGCATTATGACCACCATATCAGTAGTACAGAATATACAATAGAATATTATTTAATTGCTAAAAACTATATTATAATATTTTCATATAAATGGGTGGAACTGGCAACAATCATCTTGAGTCAGATAGTTAAAATCCAGAAGGTCAAACAATCCATGTTTTCACTCATAGCTTGATGCTAGCTTTGAAATCTTAAATATGTATGTTTCAATTTGAAAATCCAGAGCAGTGAGGAAACTAATAAATGAAGATGGGGGTGGAGGGCTTCATGGAAAGGAAAATAGAATACAATCATATAAAGGATGAATAAAGAGTAAGGAGGGTTAAATGGATTGGGGAAATGGAGGGCACAATAGAGGAAGTTATAATGGGGAGGGATAACTAATATTGAGACCTTTAGAAAAAAATCATATGGAAATCTGCCAATATAGAAACTTCTTGAATGTACACATTATAAAAGACTTACATTATAAGAAAAGGAGATTGCCTCTACTTGACACCATAGGATTGACAAAGAAAAATCCCAAGGCCAGGAGTGGTCTAACTCTTTTGAAATTTTAACCAAGGATTTCATATACTATCAAACAGTACTGGTCATTGCCCCTATTTCTTTGTTATACTCCAAAACAGTAGTAAGATCTTATTTCTAAAGACACAAATATATATCATAGAGCAAACAAGGAAAAGATAGAGCTGGTGATAAGAGTTTCATGTCCATTGGCTAGCTTTCTTTGTGCTGAAAGGTGCTATGCATGCAACCTGAAGAAAAATCAGTAATCATGTTTACCCAACTATGAATGCTGCAAACTACAACTGGTTTGCCAAGAGATACTCTCCAGTACAATAGAGGCATGAATATTATGAGAGTAACCAATCACTTCGTAAGTGTATTAAGTTAAGATGGAACCCATTCATTACATTGATATCAGTCCTGGGAACCTTTGGTTAAATAGGTCATAGGCCATAAAGTAGAGCAAAAGACTATTATACTATATATATATATATATATATATATATATATATAGTATTTGGCCAAGTCCTAATAACTTCTTGTAACACTCATAGATAAATGTAACTCTCAACTCCCACCATTCTTTTCTTCTTTATGAAGCAAATGGTTATTAACACAAAAGCCACAACTGTTCAATGTACAAAGAACAAGCAACTACAGAGTGCTTATACCTGAGTAGGTGACCTACGTCAAGCTTCTGCCTCCCAAAGCTCAGACATCATTGAGGAAAGTAGCAAGGATATTTTAAGAGCAAAAAGAGGTGGATCAACATAAGGAAACAGAATTTTCCAAATACCCGGGAAATGACTCTTATGAACTCACATCCAGTGACAGTATCCATAAGTTCCATCAAAGCTCAAGTCACAGAGCCTATCTCAGAAACTATTAGCAACCAATTGTTGCTGGGAAGAAGAAAATCAATTTCATTTATAAGTACAATTCCGGTTTTGAAGAGGCTCCAACAGATAAACCCACACTTAAGGGCATTTGGGGACACAAATCTGACACTATAGCCCTTTAAATAATACATGAAATCGGAATGTGGTTAGTAAGGGGGATGAAGATAAGTAAAGGAATCTAAATAGATAAAAAATATGAAAATATCAAATGTGATTAATTATAACAATAATAAAAAGATAATTTATTTTGTTAAGAAGGCATGATTTTTAAAAGAGTCAAATATTCTCTACTCTGGCATCATGGTAACTAGTAATGTTGCTTTTGTCAATTCTAGGGACATCCTTGGTTGGCATTAACTTTGTGGAAATCAAAGCTAAGATTTCACTATTTAAAAAGAAAGAGATTTCTAAGCAGATAATTGCATGGCCCAAAATATACATAGTAGTAGAAAAAACTTGGACTCTCTCAGGGCTGTGAAATATATAAAGAAGATTTCTTATGAAATTCTGGTTAGATAATTAAAATAACATGATCCTTAATTTCTGTTTTATAAATATGGAGACAATATTTCCTCATTGGTTAGAAAGTTTATTTCACATCCACATATCCATTTGTACTATACATATATATGTACTTATGCAATAGAGCTATATGAAACTATATGTGTATATACAGGGGTGAAATGCTATTTACACATACATACATACATACATACATATACAGACAATATATGCATTAAACTTCATATTACATCTGTCTCTGGTACTTACCTTTACTTATTCCATACAAATGAACATTTTACTAGCTTCATTCACAGCTGAAATTGAGCAGTAGATGGAGACTATGATGGAGACCCACAAGTGGACAGAATGCAGAGAATGCATGATCAAATGGAGTCTTGCCCAGTTAGGACATCTACAACACACCCCGTAAAACATACAAGGGAGCAGAAATATTGTAACAGTCAAAGAATCCGGACACACGCCGTGAGGTACTGCCTTCTAGACATGACAGGGAATCTGTTCCTTTGACATTTCAGTAACATATTTGCCTAAACAAGGCCTCCATAATGGCCACACCAGCTTGCATGTTAAGCTAGATGGAGGAAATCTCACAAGGCTTCATCCCTAGATGAAAAGTTACAGACAATCAAAGGCTGTTAAGAGAGAGTAAAATTAATTTTCTCTAGGGATAAAAATTTCCTCATAAATTACCCAATCTCAACAGCTCAACACTAAACACATGTACATATGAGTAACACTAATGGACTCAGAAGGTAAGTGATATATAATAATTAAACAAGAACTCCTGAATTCAATAGAGAAGTAGGGGACAAACATGAGAGAGAGAGAGAGCTAAAGTGAATATAGTTTTCAGTATAAAATTCTCAAAAATTTTAATTTAAAAAAGCTCAACAGAAATGGATATCCCTAATTACCAATAATATACAAGTATATGCTGCTCCATTCCTAATTCTGATATTCATTCTAGGCTTCAAGTATCTTCACTTGAAATACTCAGAGGGCACCATAACAACAAAGCCTTTAAAGATTGATGTATACAAATAAGGTATTAAAGCATTCCTGAATGATGAAAATATCTTAGAGGAAATTCTACTGTACTCATAGTTCATGAATGAACCTGGACCCTCTGAAAATACTGATTTTGCTCCAACATCTCATTACCTTGACCTGCAAAACAACTACATAAATAAGAAGCAGTGTTTTGGTAATAAACTATTTGAGTTGTAGCTTAAAAAAAAGGAAGGTGTTAATGATTGCAGAATACCCTTGAATTTTTTCTGGACTGACATATATTAGTGACATCATTATCTTCAAGATGTCATACAAGACAAATTATAAATCATGAAGACTATCAAGGAAACACAGCTTATTGGCAGTATCAATCTCAAAAATAATTCCTCATAGTTGTCATTAATAAACATGTCATCACTAAAGGCTTTACCTCAATGTCCAAGAATGTCATTTATCATGTCTCAGACATATATTAGAATGAAGTGGAACAGAAACCTGCAGTATGAAAGTCAGTGGTTTTCAACAAGTGAAAAAGATAGTTGCAATCTCAAATCCAAATCCTCAAGCATTCACATTCATCAATAGTAGGGTCTTTCATGTTTGTGACATCACTCACCTTACCTGTAGTTCTTGATCTTCATTGTCATATATAAGAACAGGGAACAATTAATTAAACATAGCTAAACATTCCTTTTTGTCTTAACAGGCTCAAAATTGTCCCACCATTTTAAGTTAATGAAATTGGCTCTTCCATAAGCTAGTAGCACCATGATCTGGGCCAGGCTCCTATACAGTAGGGAATCTTCCAAAAGTAAATTGCAGCCTGATTTTAGAGAAAGTCTGCTTACATCATGTCTTTAAGTACATAACTAGTCCTTGCATACCAAGTTTTCATTATTCTAATTATGTCCTTCTCCTTTGCTCTTTGAACTCTAGGTGCATGTCTCTGAAAATTTTGGGCTCCCAAACACCTGAGATATTTCTCCAAGAAATGTAAAATTTGGGAATTTCCACGAACCCCCATTGATATTGGCCAGCTGAAGATATATTTAGTAGACAGAATGAGGAAGCTGGGAACAGCCTAACAAGAGAAGACCCCTGATCTTCAGGGAAAAGGAAACATATCAAAGACAGAAATTAGTCATCCAAGAACAAGACTCTGTTGTTTATTTCAATTGTGGGAGCAATTTATTAGATATACTTGAGGAAAAATCAGAGTCTCTGGTTATGATAGGTATACACATAGTATACACATCCAATGCAAAATGAGTATCCCAGGGAAAGACTGATGTTCAACATTAACTGACATCTTATAAATTAAACTAAGAAAAAATAAATATGCACTGATAGAGGTGGATAATGAAAATGTAGTGCATTAATATAACATAGTAGTATTCAGTTGTTAATAAAGACAAAAATTCTAGAGATAATCATTCTGAGCAAGGTAACTCAGATCCAGAAAGACAAATACCTGTGTTTTCTGTCATATTGTGGACATTAGTTTTGAATCCTTAAATATATTTTTAAATTGGAGTAACCATAGAGGTCAGGAAATTAATAAGAGTTTATAGGTTTGGAAGCTCTCAAGGGATGGGAAGTATAATGCAGGTACTGTAAAGGAGGAATAGGTATAATGGGGCTATAAAGATTAAATGGGTTAGGCAAGGGAAGGACAAAGTTGGGAAGTGAGTATCGGAAGGTATAACTAAATCTAAAACCCTTTGGGAAAAAAATCATGTGGAAATACAGTAGTTTAGAAGTTTCATAAAATATATATGCATATATCTTAAAAAGAGGCTAAATGGAGTTATCCAATAACACAAGACAATGTCCCTACTATGCACTACAATTAAACAAATAGAAAGTCCAGTGCCAGGACTAGGGTTCCCTTTCTTGGAGTTATAGTCGAGTAGGGTACCATAGACACTTCCAAACATTACAGGCTATTGCCATTGCTCTTGGGTACTCTCCAGAACATGACAGTAATACTCTATTCCTGTAGATAACTCACACAGATCAGAAAAGATAAACTTTACTGACTTGAAAGTTTCATCACGAATAACTGGTTTTCATTGTTACCAAAGAGCAATGTAACCAACAGTCTTAGTCAATTGTGAATGCTGCCAACTACAATATCTGACCTGACAAGGTATGCCCACTTATACAATAGTGGCACAAGGTGGATAATGAAAATATAGTACATTTACATAAGGTAGCATTATTCAGTTGTTAATAAAATCAAAAACTCTGAAAAAAATCATTCTGAGTATGGTAACTGAAATGCAGTAAGAAAAATGCCACTACCGTACAAGACCTGTGGCTACGCAGGTCAAAGTTTCTAGGAGATCTTACTCCTCTTTTTCTGATAAATTGACACAGTTTTAAAACAACTCCTAAAAGTTAGAAATTTATTCATTCATCTGTCACAGTACTCATCAAAGAAGCTTCTTATTCAGTGAGTGGCCATTAAAATAAGAGTCCCACAGTAGATCAACATGCAACAAATAAGAGGCTGTGTAATGCCTAGCTCTAAATGGGACACCTATATTGTAATCCTCCCAAAATACATAGATCATTTCAGAAAAGGTGGTAGAAAGATTGTAAAAACCAGAACCAATAGATGACTACAATGAACCAGTAGGTTTTGCCCACAATTGAACAGCTGCATATGTGAACTCACAAAGATAGGCAAATGTATGCAATGTTAACCCAGGAAATACTCCACCAGAAAGGGGGTATACAAACACAAAGTCCTATGGTAGTTGAGGAACTTTCATGAATTTATAGCTGACTTCTGAAGGGAGAGTTTAGTTTACTTTATGGATGTTGCCCCTCAGAGGTTACTCATGATCCATTACATAGTCCTAGACTCATACATTGTGCCAGTATTACAGATGAGGTAAAGAAAAAGAACACCTGTGACTGGATAGATGGTTCAGCAGTTATGAGCACTGGCCTGGCTTTTCTTGCAGAGGAACTGGTTTCCAGCACACACATGGCAGACATTTGTAACTTCAATTCTAGGGCATCTGACTTCTGGCTCTCATTGAGCATTGAACACAGGTGCCACTTACATGTATGCAGCTAAAACATTCATACACATAAAATAAAAATAAGCTTAAGAATCTAAAAAGACCTCATAAAATTGTGAGAGAATAGAGATTTGTGTAATAATGAAGGAGTTCTAGGAGAGGGAATGTGCAATGGACTTGATCAAAATATTTTATATGCATTTATGAAATTCTGAAACACTAAAAAGGGTCTAGGAAAAAAAATAAACTACCAATTATTACTAAGTGGGCATAGAGTAAAACTTCCTTTTAAAAAATTTGGAGGACCTGAGTCAGAGAAGCCTCATTTTTCAAAGAAGGATTATTAATGAACATACAGTGTTAATGAAGTGGTCGACATGCTAAGAATAAGTGTTTTTTGACCACTCAACCCTAAATCTATCTAAGTTATCTGAGGACAATGCAATATCACAAAAGAACGAGTACAAAAATAAAGAGTTGAGGATGGAGAGGAGGACGACAAGGTACCATCTTCTATATATGGCATAACCTTTACAACCATGAATACACTGCAGATGTTGTGACCTGCATATAGACTCAATCCACAAAAAAATACCTCAGGTTAGATACAGAGCAGTTGGAACAAAGGAATTCAGTTAAAGTGGGAGAACATGGGAGTAAATATCATTAAAATATACTCTACATATAAATATAATTTTTTAAAAATTGTGCCAAAAAGGTTGGTTAAATTATCTGTCAGATAATAAACCTCTAGCAACATTTTCTCTGATTATGGCTGGTCAACTTGTGCATCTATTCAACTGTAACATTGTGATTTTTTTGTGAATTCATCTAAGAATTTCATAAACTTAGCTGATATGTGTATGTCTATGAAACATTTTTAATTAATTTTTATAAGTGGAGTTACAAAAATGCCCAGTTTTATTTATTTTTATATTGCTTTCATTTGGATAAGTAATCTCTGCAACATTATTAGAGAAAAGACTATTCATTCCCTAATGAATTGCATAGAAATATATTTAAAGTACTAATTGACACATGAGATTTTAAATTTTCCATGTTTTTAGTTTATATGTCTTATTTCAGTAATCAAAATATGTTTCTTTAAGTATTGAATCAGTCTTTATAATTTTTATCAGTTCCTTTTTAAATTGAATTTTTGGGTATTTTATACACAACTTCTTATTCATCTTTATACCCTCTTTCCCATTGGCACATTCTCCTAGCACTTCCAGTGAATTTCATGCATTCTTCCATTTATGTTAAGGCATATCAAGTCAACTTACTGTGACACCCCTCAGTGCATATTCATTCACCAGGGTTCAGTCAGTCTATCTAGAGTCACTCCTTTAAAGATCAGCTCTCCCTCACTCAACAGAAATCAGTAGTCCAATGGTTCTTCTGATAAGTTCAGGACCTGATCAGGCCTATATCCTCCTTCTGGAATTTTGTCTGCTTGAGTTTGGATGAGTCTTGTACATGTTATCACCATTGGTATAGGTTCATATGAGCAAGGTCCCAGGAGCCTGTCATTATTTCCATATGATACTGTGCCTCCTCTTCTCTTACCGTCTTTCCACCCCCTCTTCTAGAATGGTTGCTGAGTCTTGGATGGGTGAAGACTAATATTAGAAACCTATCCAAGGACCTACACTAAGCACACTCTTATTTTCTACTTTTTGGCCATTTGTGACTGTTGTATTCATTGCCTTTTGTTGCATGAGGGAATTATATTGGTGAAAGTTAAGAGATTGTGCTGGATAGTTTTGCCTGTCAACTTGACACACCAGGGTTAGGTGACCTTCTATTAAGGAATTTGCTCCATTGAACTGGACTGTAGCCATGTCTGTGATCGCATTCTCTTGAGGGCTAAGTGGTACTACCCCTGGACAGGTAATCCTGTATGCATAAGAAAGCAGGTTGACCATGCAGGAGAGGAGCAAGCCAGTAAGCGTCATTCCTCCATTGCCTGGGTTTCAGCTAATAACTCCAGGTTCCTGCCATGAGGTCCTGCCTTTGGCTCCAGAGTGATAAACCTGGGTGATGTAAGCTAAATAAACAATTTCTTCCCTAACTTGGTATTGGTCAGAATACTTTGTCAGAGTGACTAAAGGTTAACTAGTACAGTGATGCATTTGTATTTTCTCTACACCCTGTTCCACTATGCACCATGAGCCTTCAGTAAGGAGGTTCTGTTGTACATGTGTCAGTTAGAATTTGGTATTTCACAGACACTTAATCTTTGTATGTGATCCGTTGTGGAACTCTGTGACAGTCTCAATTTGTTGCAAAATATGCTTCTTTGATGAATCCTGACTAGCATACTTATCTGTAAATATAAGAATACATATTTAGCACATGGTAATAAATTACATTTGTCTAGGAATGTAACAGCCTTGGCATTTTCTCTAAGATGTATGACCTGTCCAGTTATGTGTACTTGGCTATGTTTATGCCAAGTAAACCAAGTATGTTTATGGTACCACATGAATTCCCTCCCATAGAGAGGGATTTAAGTCCTATTGGTAGCATTGATTGCTCCTAGGATAAATCATATGTGCAGGTAAATTAATGGAACTAGAAAAAGTTATAGTAAGTAAAAGTACGACAGACTCTGAAAAATAAATAATATATATTCTCCCTCATATATATCATGAGATTACTAAGTTTTCTCAGTCAATTGTTCCCTTGATCAGAATGTAGTGATATTCTTAATGTCTTCTGATTAATTTTATCTTGAGTTCTATTTTGTCAGATATTAAAATAGCAACTCCTCTTTGTTTCTTATTTTAGATTGACAGGTATGATCAGTACAGGGAATATGTTGGTCCAGGTTCTTCTGCCTGTGTAGTTTATATTTAAAAGTCAGCTGTAATTCTGTAATATTGTTTTTCTCTTGCAGCTTTCAGCTCTCTTTGTTCTGTACATTTAACGTTTTTACTATGAATTGTCTTGGAAGTTTCTGTTCTGGTCCTGTGTAATTAGTGTTCTTTGTGCTTTTTCTATCCATATGGGTATGCTGATCTTTAATTTATGGATCTTTTTTCTTTAAGTCTGTTGAAAATGTGCTCAGTGCTATTTACCAAATATTCTTTTCTTTTTCAATGCCAGTGATGTGTTGATTTTGTCTTTTCCATAGTGTCCTATATTTCCTGCATAGTGCATTCCTGGGTTTTTCCATATTCTTTGCTTAAGCAGTTCAGTTCTTCAACTTTGTCTATTTTTTAATCTGTTTTTATTTTATATGCATGACTGTTATGTATGTGTGTGAGTAAGTGTATGGGTATCATGCAGAGTATATGGAGGACAGAAAAGGGTGTAAGATCCCCTGGAACTGGAATTATTGATGTTTCTTACCCATTATGTGGATGCCAGGATTTGAACCTGAGTCTTCTGCAGGAACAGACAGTGCTCAACTGCTTAACCCACTCTACAGCCCTGTTCTTTAACTTTATTGTCTAGTCTTGATATTCTGTTTTGTATCTCATTCATTCTGCTTTTGAAATTCTCCTGGCATTTCAGATTGTCTTATTGAATTTTTTAATCTCATCATTTCTGTTTAAATTTTCTTCAACATTTTAATCTCTTTTGTCAAGTTCTGAATTTTTCTGTCATTTCATTCAGCCCCATATTAGTATTTTCTTAAGCTTCATTTAGGGGCTTATTCCTATCCTCTCTAAGTTCTTTAATTTTTTCTTTGTATGTTCTTAAAAGTCATCAAATTCTTTCATCATTTTTATTATTGTTCTTTTAAATTCTGCTTCCTGGGGTTTCTATGGGTGGTTTTTATTGTCAACTATTTCTGTGAGTTTGGTAGAAACATATTATTTTGATTTTTCATATTATACTTTGCTTTCAGGTAGGTATGAATAATTAGTTGGTTTGTGCTCTAAGTGCTCGTTTTTTATTTTTATTGGTGGAAGAGGATGGTTCCAAGTTGATTAATGAAGAACTCTTCTGTAGGTTGAAGAGGCGTAATTTAACACTATGGGGATACCCTGACAGGACTGGCAAGCCAGTCAAGATCTCTCTGTTAGGAAATGAGGAAGGGGTCTTGGATTAAGGCAGGTATGGGATTATTTGTGGGGAAGGTCTAACTAGCTTGGCAGAGTGCATATGGGCCTTAGAACAGGAGAATGCAGTTTGTCTGGGTGCAGGAGATGAAGATGCAGTTGGTGGAGTTTTCCTTACTTAGGAGGTCTCAGGCAGGATGTTCAGGGGGTATCCTAGACATAAGACCGTAATGGGGACATCGTGGTGACTGTCTTACTAGCTAATTCGAGTAGTGGTGGGACCTGGAGAAGGAGACTGTTGCAAGTCTAGGTGTGGGTGGGATCAAGGTGCAGTGGGCAGGGTCTCAGATGGGAAGACCAAGATGGGGCCTAAGTCCAAGTCTAGGATAAGCAATCTGTGGAGAGACAGAATGTATCTAGTCGGGTTGGAGTCAAGGATGGGTTGGAAGAGCATGGGGAGGATCTAACTAGATAGAGTATATGTGGCCCTGAAGCACCAGAATTTATTTCTTCTGGGTACAGGAGGATCAAGAAGCAGTGGGCAGAGTTCCACTCAATAGGAGGAACTTGTGTGTGGTATTGTAAACATAGACAAATACACATGGCTGAAGAGGTCATAGATCTTAAAGCAGTCTCCAGGGCTGTCACTGACATAGACTAATGTAACTTCTTACTAAATGCAAAATATGTATCCATATATTCACAGTCAAGTATCCAGTCACCAATTATCAAAGAAGTCTCTTTTGCACCAGATGGAGATTACGCTAGCATACCACAACTGATCAAAAGGAGACATTGTAAATTGCATGTGCCTAAGCAACACATCTATAATGTAGCCCCTACACTCAAGGCTCATACAACATAGAATAAGAGGTAAACAGGACACTAATGAATGTTTCAGCTTACATTAATGAAGATCTCTCATGTAACAGAGGGCCAAGAACACAAAAAGGTTACTAATGGCCAAAGAATGGAATTAGTAATCTGCAGGGTCCCTAGACAGGCTCCAATATTGTTTCTACTGACTCAGTGGTCAGGGACCATTGTGGATTGCAGGATTTTTATTTTAGAGAATGGGTGAAGGATAGCAAAATTTTCTATCTGGAGACAGTATGGGCTTTTGGAAAGAGTTTGTCTCTTACAGACAGGATTAGCATGAAATTAGGTTGATCAATTTAACATATTTTCCCAGTCTCAAAGAACACTTTATTTATTGCAGATATCCTGAGACCTATGTGGCTGGAGGAAGAAAGGTTGGTATTAGAAAGAGAGAGTGACTTGAGAGATATCTCAGTGTTAAAAGTACTTGTTGCTCTTAAGCGGATTGAGGTTCCACATGTTGACTAACTCCAGTTCCAGAGATCCACATTCTCTTCTGTCCTCCAGAAACATTGAATGCATGTCGGGCACCTGCATACGGGCAGGCAAACACAATTTCTCTTGTCCACCCTCATTCAAAGAAAAAAGATGAAACTCAAATACCCTTAAAAAATCCACTCACATACAATGTCCAAAAGACCTATAGACAGAAAATCAGAAAATGATAAATCAGGAATTAAAAGAAAAAAAAAATTGGTCACTGAATTGGATAGGTTTTCTTTTATCATGATGAAAAATGTATGAAATTACCTGTTTTTAATGGTAAAACTGCTTTGCTAAGAAGTTGCTTTAAAATCTTAATCATTAAGAGTACATAAATTATATCCCATTTTAATATATTCTCTAATTTTTATTAATATATTTTCTAATTTATTAATTAAATTATTAATTAATTAGCTGATAAATTAAATTATTAATTAGATAATCTATTAATATTCTCTAATTTTTATTAATAATGAGTATACTTGTTATTTAGAAGTGGTTTTACTCTACATTAAAAGCATATTTGGCAAGCTCTATGCAACAAATAAAAATTTATTATTAAATAAGGAGTTCGGCTACCTGCTAGGCTTGGACCTAGGTCAGCTCCAATTCCTCTGATCAGATCTTAGGACTAGATTCCTAATGGAGCCTAGATAAATCCCTAGTATAGATTGCTAAGTACCTCCTCCGGGCCCTTCTTCCCTGGCCCCTAAACTGCTCTACATACCTACCCACCTAGGACTCTGGTAATTCACATCCTGCCCACCACATCTCTATTCAGTTTCTCTTGTCTATTCCCACACTCTACCGTACCAGCCTTGGACCCAGGCTGGCTCCAATTCCTCTGCCTCAGATGCCTAACCCAAAATAAGTAAATTCCTGAGCATACAGTCCACTGACTCCAGATTTGCCTGACAGAACAAGCCTCCTTTTAACCTGACCAGCCTACTATGTAATACCTACTATCTTGCACCACTAACTACCTGGACAGTCTAATAAACTGAAAGAACTGAAAGTAAATACCAATGTACTTTTCATGCCTGAACAAAAAGCAACCAAGCTATATAAACAATATAAACAGGACCAAAATTCAATTAAACAGAAACTGTTTATGTTCTCACTGGACACATAACCAAGAAAGAATATCCACATGTCCAAACAGCAGGACAAAAACACAAATGATAAGAGAAACCAATACAATATGTCCCCAGCAAAACCCAATAGTCCTAAAGAACTGCACTACAGTGAAAATCACCACAGGGAACCCAGGATGCAGAATTTAAAAGAACAATCATAGCATGATCAAAGAACTTAAAGGAAACACATACAACCTAAAGAACTTCAAGACTATAGACATAAATTTGAAATGAAAAGTTCAAGAAATACATAGCCCAAAGATATAATGAAAACAATTCTGACTAGAAAAGTGAATTCACAAAAGAGACAAAAATATTGAAGAAAACACAAGTGGAAATGAACATGGATGGAATTGAA
The DNA here is from genome assembly GCA_035773235.1 of Eospalax fontanierii. NCBI lineage: Eukaryota > Metazoa > Chordata > Mammalia > Rodentia > Spalacidae > Eospalax > Eospalax fontanierii. The sequence continues at coordinate 651,848 of JAJHUQ010000048.1, read as the reverse complement.
AAACTTAATAAATACATTCAAAACAACAGGAGAAAGCCTCACAAACAGAATAAATAAAACAGAAAATAGAAGATCAAGACTGAATGACAAAGTTCAAGAACTGGACTGCTTAAGTGAAGACCATGTGACCAGAAAGTTATCAAACAAAGAAATAATAATGGCTAAGAAACAACACAAAAAATGCTCAGTGTCCTTTCTAATTAGAAAAATGCTGACAAAAACTACCTTAAGATTTCATCTTACCCTAGTCAGACTGCCTAGGACCAAGAAAATGAAAGGCACCAAATGATGGCAAGGACATAGAGAAAGGGGAATGCTCATTCATTGCTGATAAGAATGTAGTCTTGTATGACTATGAAAAGCAATGTGGAAAACTCTTTGAAACTAAAGATGAATCTACTGTATGATGCAGGTATACCAATCCTTGTCATATTTCCAAAGGACTTGTCTTACTGTATAAATACCTATTCATCCATGTTTGTTGCTACTCTCTTCAGAATAGCTAGAAATGGAAACACCTTCTATGTCTTTCAACTGACAAATGGATAAGGAAAATATGGCAAAGTTGCATAATAGAATTCTTCTCAGTAAGAAAAGATGAAATTTGCAGGTAAATGGATGGAAGTAGAGAGTATTATACTAAGTAAAGTAACACAAACACAGAAAGGCAAGTGACATGTTATCGTTCATTTGTAGACTATGCACCATTCCCTTATATGGCAGGGTATATCCTGATACAACATCAGGAGCCAGGAAAATGGAAAGAACACAAGAAGGTAAAAAGCGAGAAAGAACCTGAAAGAAAGGGACAGTAAGAAACAAGTGTTGTGGGGGAGCTGTGTTTGACAGGAAGCTGTGTTTGCAGGGATCACAGAGGGAAAGAAGGAAGGAAGAAAGAAGGAAGGAAGGAAGGAAGGAAGGAAGGAAGGAAGGAAGGAAGGAAGGAAGGAAGGAAGGGAGGGAGGAAGGGAGAGAGGGAGGGAAGCAAGAAATACAGAATAATGAGAGGCATGTGTTATAGGGGGTGGGAAGGAATAAGGGTGTTTTAAGACTAGGGATACAGGAGAGAAGCCAGAAGGCAGGAAGACATTATAGAGATGAATAAATCTTTGGTGCCTAGGGAAGCCAAAAGAGAATGTGTTACACCCAAAAGTCACTGAGAAATATAAATACACTGTCCAAACATATGTATACCTAGAAAGGAACACACTACCAAACATGAGAGACTTTCCTTTAAAGGAGAGATTGATCCAGAAGACTCCCAAAATGACACATTATTGTCAGAGCTCTTGGTTATTTCCCAGAACTGGAATTAAGACCCTATTGCTGAAAAGAGGACATTCTTTGAACACAGCACATGGAACAGTCCAATAGGAACTGACCTGGAAGCCTACTACCTGAAGTTTAGCTCTTACAGTGCTAGATGATAATATAATATACAAGCTACTAAGGAAGAAAAATCAGTCAATAGTCCAACCCACCCCTAATCGTCTAAGAAACATGATGAACAGCACAACAAACTACCTGTATTGGTGCAATACTGGCACTATTGTCTGGGGGTAACAAACAGCTATCTAATTCGACTTAAAACCCTTTCAATGGGAGTGAACATTATAATTATAATTATTATTATTATGGGTGGCATTATAATTATAGGCAAATAAGCATGACTGGAGGGTTCATAGATTCTAGAGAAAATCCTATCACTATCATGCTACTTTTGCTATATTATTAAATGTAAGCTAGGGGAAATATCCGATCACATTCACCTTTAGATGAAGAGAAACTGTCAATCAATCCACTAACACATTTGTGAATCTGTATTAGGGTATCCTAGTACCAGTACTTAAGGAAAAATATCCTTAAATCAAAGACTAGAAATGACAGCCCTCCCTATACCCAACAGCTTGTCCTCAGAGTTGATTCTAGCACCCCTACTATTATTAGGAGTAGTAAACAGCCTGTTTTGAGTTCAAAAACAGATTCTTTAAGTGTCTGGATTTGAACATTGTCCAAAGAACTTATGGACAGCAACATAAAACTCTAGGCTAGGCATAGTCCTCATTCCTCCAAAGCATTCAATTTAATGTGCTCCTCTGCTACATCTGCCCCACATCCTCCTGGTCCCACATTAACTACACACTTCTACATTTCCATAGCACAAGATGCTATGCTCCACATTCTATTCTTTGTCAAAGCCTCAAAATGAATGTTTTTGTACTTCCACATGTTCTGAAATCCTGTACTTTTCTTTCCATTACATTAAACCAATCTTGTGAGTGCAAGAAATAATATCTGTGTCTCCTTGTCAAATTTGTGACATAGAATTTTCATATGTAATAATTTTATATTGCTAGGATCTATTAGAGTTTGAAAGTTCTATAGAAAAGTGAACTATGACAATTTCGATCAATTTAATCTCTGTATTCTCCTTAGTAAATGTCACTTTTTATCACAAAACAAACAAAAAAGAGCTTACTAATAATACTTAGTAGTAAACCTTGATCTTGGGGTTGGGAAGATGGAGTAGTACTTAAGAGCGCAGAGTGTTATAGCAGAATATCCACATTTGATTATGAGCATCCACATGGCTGCTAACAACTATCAGTTGTTAGCCAAAGGAAACATTCAACATACAGACACATTGGGAAGGGAATTTTAAAAGACAGTCAGTGAACCCCGAGACCATTTTGAGCATACTAATAAAAGACTTGGCTTTTTTCTTTAAAGTATTTTTTATTGACTTTAAGAATTTCATAGAGTGTATTTTGATCATAACCCCCAAATTTTTTCTAGATCTATTCAGAATACCTCATTAACTAGATAGCTTCCTGGTGTTTTTGTTTGCTTGGTTGGTTGGTTTTATATTTCTGTTTTGCCCTAAGAGCATGGGCAATATGTGTTATTCAAATACTACTGGATGTGGAACCTACCTATGTTTGCAGTTGGCTTACCAGGGGCCATATCCTTAAATAAAACTCCTTTTGAGAGCAGACCTTTTAAGACTACATTAGAGCACCTGACTCTGCCTTCAAAGTGATCTGTGCAAATTACATGCTGTTCATATCCCCCTACTATGGGATCATCTGCAATCCCTCCCACTTCTCTAGGACTAGGCTTCCTGGTGGCCTGGGTGCCCTCCTCTCATAATCTCTACTTGTACATACAGACATTTTGAGACTGTCTAGGAGTACATGACTCCACCTCTGGGGTGAGCTGAACAAAAACTATCATGCCCATACTCCTGTTTTGGGACTATCTGCAGAATCTCCCACAGCTCCAGGGCGTAGGTTAGTAGAGACTAGCACAACCATTTCCCATCTCTTCTCCTAGGACCTTCACACTATCCATCTGGAAGCTGCTGAAATGCTCTTAACTAGCAAGGTCTGCTTTGCCCTACTGGAGATCTCCTAAGTAGCCAGGTTGGAGCCATTTAGTGCTGTAATAAAAAATCAAAAGAGAGAAACAGAAGCTTAGGTCAAACTTAGCTTTTCATACTCAATCAAAAAACTACTAAGGTATATCAATAAATACAAATGAAATCAAACTTAACAAACGAAAACTTGCGTTTCATGCATGAATACATCACAAGCATCACAAAAGTATCACATGACAAAACCATAAAGAAAAAAATGATAAAACAAAATAGTATGTCCCCACCAAACATGACTTGTCTTATAGGAAAGTCTTAAAATAAGAACCCCCTGGGATTTTTCCAGAACACGGTTTTAAAAGAACAACCATAAAAGTGATATAAAAATTCAATTAATTTAAAGAATACAGAAACAGCTCAAAAAACTAAAAGAGGATAGGGAAAAACATTTGACTGAATTCACAAAAAAGAAATATTGAAGAAAGACTAAAACAAGGAAAGAAGCTGAAACTCAATAAGCCAATTTGAATAGAATTCTCCTTAACCAATAGAATGAATGAAATGGAAAACAAAATATCTAGATTGGACAATAAAATTGAAGAACTGGACCACTCAAGATAATAATATAAAAAAAAAACTTTTAAAACCAGAAATGGAATATGCAGTAATTGTGGAACCCCATGGAAAGATCCATAATACTACACATCATAGGCATAGAGGAAAAAAAAGAATCCTAGGTAAGTGTTATTGACAAGATCTTCAACAGAATTCTAGAAGAAAATCCCCAAACTTAAGCAAGGACATACACACAGAAGTAAAATAAGCTTATCAATTAGATAAGCTTATCAATAAGAATATCAATTAGATAGGACTAGAAAAGAAACTCACCATAGCATATCATAGTAAAAACATTAAATTTTCAAAAAAGAAAATACTGAAAACTGCAAAAGAAAAACACATCACATATAAAGGAAAATTTATGGGAATTACAGGAAACATTTCAATGCAAATTATGAAAGCCAGAAGACTGTAGACCAAAGTATACCAAGTTTTACATGATCACAGAGGCCAACACAGAATACTTTACTCAATGACATAGGTAGACTGAAAGGATTCATGTCTCCAAACCATCCCTGAAGAAAATTCCTGAAGCAATACAAAGGACTGAAGAAAGGAATGACAATACCCAAGATGCAGCAAAAAGAAGCTAAATGAAGATATAACTGTGGAAACACAAAATTGGACAATAAATGCAGACAGAAATTAAATGATGGTAACTAACATAAAACTTTCAACAATTTTAGACATTATGAATGGATTCAATTCTCCTGTCAAAAGATACCAGTTAAGCTGTATGTATTAAAAAAGCAAACTCCATCTTTTACTTGTCTGTAAGAACTCATCTTACCTTCAAGAAGAGGCAGTATCTTAGGGTGAAAGGATGGAAAAAAATACTCCAAGCAAATAGCACTATGAATCAAGCAGATGTTGCAATCCTAATGTCTAAACAAATAGATTTCAAATTAAAACTAATCAGAACAGAGAAAGAGGGTCACTTCAGAGAGAGGGAGGATTACACAAGGATCTATGAGTATAAAGGGGAAGAAGGAGCTCAAGAGAGATGAAACCATAAAACACAGAAATTATCAAGGGAGAAAAGGGAAAAATGGGGATATTTTAAATGGAAGGATCGTGAAGGGTTAGAGTTAGACAGGGAGAGAGAGGAGAGAATAATGCCTAGGTGATATAAAAAAAAAATTCGGGAATTGTATTAGTCCAAAATCTACCAAAAAATTACACACAATATCTCTACATAAGTCCACATGTATACCTGAATGATACATAAAAAGAAACAGTACCAGACATGGCACTTTGAGTTGTTGGCCAGGGTGGTTGAAGAGACTCTCAAAATTACACAAGCTATTCCCACAGCCTTTGATTGCCTCCCAAAATTTGAAGGTAAACTCTAGTCTTCATTGAGGAAAGACTTGCAACTTGTTACTATTGGGTAGAATGAGGCAAAAGACTGAAGATAGGCTGACTAGACTCTAAGAAATGGTTCTCTGAAAACTTAAACAAGATATACCCTTAGCCCAATTAACTGAAATAAAGAAAGAACAAATCCAGATTAACGAAATCAGAGATGAAAGGGGGAAACATCACAACAGACACTAAAAAAATCCAGAATATTATAATATTTAAAAATATATACTCTGCAAAATTTGAAAAATCTAAAAAAATAGATGAATTGATAAGTTTATGGAAACCATCAAACTTAATCTAAGAAGTAATCAAAAGCTTAAACAGAGCCACAACAAACAAGAACATTAAAACAAAACTTACTGCCTAGAGAAAACCCAGGCCATGTTGGTTGGATTCACAGCAGAATTCCATCAGACATTCAAAAAATATCTACAAGCAATATTACTTATATTATCTCAGACTCCATCTTTGAAGTCATTATTACTCTATTACCCAAACCAGATAAAGACATAACAAAAGAAAGAAAACTATAGGTCCATATCCTTAAAGAACATAGATGCACAAATTGCCAACAAAATATTCATTTACAACAAAATATTCATTTACAAAATTATTCTCTTGAGCTCCTTCTTCCCCTTTATACCTATAGATCCTTGTATAATCCTACCTCTCTCTGAAGTGACCCTCTTTCTCTGTTCTGATTAGTTTTAATTTGAAATCTATTTGTTTAGACATTAGGATTGCAACATCTGCTTGATTCATAGTGCTATTTGCTTGCAATATTTTTTTCCATCCTTTCAACCTAAGATAGTGCCTGTTCTTGAAGGTAAGATGAGTTCTTACAGACAAGTAAAAGATGGAGTTTGCTTTTTTAATACATACAGCTTAACTGGTATCTTGTGACAGGAGAATTGAATCCATTCATAATCCATTCATTATAAAATTATCTATCATCATCAAGTCAGCTCAGGGCAGAGATGCAGAGATGGTTGAATACAGGTAGCTCAGTAAATCTAATAAATCATATAAATGGACTTGAAGACAAAAATCACATGGTCATCTCAATAGATACATAAATGGCCTTTGACAAAATAAAATGTCTAAATTCCTGGAAAGAATTGGACTGAAGGAAACATACCTCTACATAATCAAAGATATATACAGCAAGGTAACAACGAACTTTCTTTTAAATGATGGAAAACTGCAAGCATAACTATTCAGGAACCAGTTAAGGCTGTCTACAATCTCCATCCCTTTGTAATACAGTACTTGAAACTCTAGAGTAATAAGACCAAAAGAAATTAAAGTGACACCTGAAAAAGAGGTCGTTATCCCTATTTGTAAATGATATATTTTACATAACAGATCTCATAAATTGCACTAGAAACCTCCTAGAAATTAACACTTTCAACAAAGTGGACAGTTGTAAAATCAAAGTATAAAAATCAGCAGCATTTTTATATAACAATAACAAGCAATCATAGAAAGAGTACATAAAAACATTCCATTCACAATAGTCTCAAAAAATATATATATAAATAAACTTGATCAAAGATATTAAAGATTTCTACAGTAGAAAATTTTAAATCTTTGAAGAGAGGGATTGAGGATATAGAAAGCTCAGGGCCTCCTGAGTTTCTGGACTGGAAGAATTAGTATGAAAATGACCAAACCATCAAAACAATCTATAGATTTAGTGCAATCCTAATAAAAAATCTATATGACATTCATTAATATATAACTTTTCATATCGTTCTTGTAATCTTTTCTTCACTTAGCATGTAAGTTTTACCTTCTTTATAAGAAATATTTATTCTACACTAATTAACACCCTAAGTAATCATAGCCATATATATATATATATATATATATATATATCTTTAAAACATTTAGAGTACTATTTTTCATGTGATGTATTTAAGAAGGATAAGAAATAATTTTCTCTTTGTGAAGAATGTTCCTCAGTTTTCATGCTATCAAAATAGATAATCATTGCTACTGTATTTCTTTCACAGAAGAGAAAATTATGACTAAGCAAAGCTAAGGAAATTTTCGGTCTTTCTTGAACCAAAGATGAAGCTACTGTTAGCATTCATGTATATCTTTGTCCCAACACATGCTAATATTTTCTGCTTCAGTTCATAAAAGAATATAACATCTACTTAACAGCATGTACTTATATAGGATTTATAAACATTAAGTATTCGAATATATTCTCCATAATTTTAATTTTATAAGTATACATATTATTTTCATTGATTTGACAATGAGACAACTTATCAATTATGTTATACAATATTTTTGTAATTTATCAGATTTTACATCAAAATATGTTTTACCGAGGTTGAGAAATTTTAAAGAACATAATTTTAAAGACTAATTTACAATTTTCTTAGAGTTTATATTGTTTTGCACCTAAATTGAGAATTTTAATAACATATGTTCTGAAAAGAAAGAAACCATAATTCAGGTGCATGGATTAAAGAAAGCAGGAATAAATTAAAAGTCTGTAATGTAAGAAAAGCTTCACATAGAGGAAGTACTGTCTATGATATGCCTTAAATAATGAAATATATCTTATTGTATTATATATTTGGTGGTATGTCTTTTTTATCTTTGAAATTTTTAGTTAAAAACGTGATATTGTTGTTTTTTTTTTCAAATAGGTTTTTTTCTCTTTTAACGCCAGAGTATCATACAGAAGAGCTATAGGCTACAAAGAATTCATCTTCAAGGAAAGCAATAAGAATATCCATGTTTACTAAATTTTACTCCCAGAGGCGTTGATATAATCATTGGTTTAAAAAGTGTGTCTCAACATGTTTGCATCTACAAATTAACTAATTTACTGACTTAAATGCAGCCTAAGGAAGCAATTTTTACTTGTTAACATATTATCACCCATAATGAGAGCCTATATGAACTAATCACAATATCTACTGTCTTAAATATTATGTTTGCCAAAAACTCATGATGCAGGGCTTTTTACTCATATTCAACACATTTTTTTCCTTCAGAAATCTTATTGGTTATTCCCAGATATCATAATGATATAAATTAAGCTCATGCCTTCAAGAAATCTAAAGTATTCAGTATCCCTAAGTTTCAGACAGAAATTTAATCTGAATACTTTAAAGTTATGTGTATTTATTCCTAATATAGTACCAATAATTGTACTTGTTCTGTATTTCATGGTTTCACAATAAGAGATACGAATTTATTTCTCTATTTAACCTATTATTTTATGATATAAAATTATTTATTCAGCTTGGCAACTAATTTAGAGTTTTATTACTTAAAATGTTTTTGCTTTACTTGTATGCATTAAAATATTTGTTTTATTTTTTTATTTCACTTTAGAACTACAAAGCGTTTTCTAGAACTAAATAAAATTTTTTTTAAATTATTAACTCAGCTTACAATTTTCTTCATTTGATTTATTACTCTGGAATTTTATAGTTGACTAAATAATAATATATTCTATATTAAGACAATCAAATATTTTCTCCATTTTATTCACTAATTTGAAAAACAACTGAGGATAAAAATATTGACATCTTACCCTTTATTTTAGTATTAATTGTGGCAATTTTCTGTTATTTAATGGGTTCACGTTTAAGAGATATAAATTTACTCAATTTATACTTTATGATTTTTCTTGGTCTTTTTGTCAAGAGTAACAAATCCTACAAAAATAATGAAACAAAACATTTCTTCACTTTTCATCTAAAACTATGAGTATCATGTAGTAATGAATAAAGGAAAACCTTCTGAAATTCTAGAGCCTGTTTCTGATATTTTAATAATTTATATATTACATTTTACTTTATGATTATTTTTTATTGTATGTAGTGGAAAAGACATTTAGGATCTCATGAGACATTGTTTCACTAAATTTTTCAATTCCCAAGTAAAATGTAAAGAAACTATGAAACTGTGATATAATGTAAAATCAGCTACAATGAAAATGAAGTTTATTCACAAAAAGTGACTCAGTCATTTTACTAACAACAGACTAATCCTGTTATGTTTATGTGTTTATGGAATTTTAATTATGTCCATATTTGAGAAGATATAAGAAATGCAGATACTGACTTACATTTCAGAACCATCAAGAAATGGAAACCTGGATTTTGTTTGCCTGCCTCTTGGGAACAGCATTTGCTATGCCTGTGAGTAAAACGTCACTTTTAGACAGTTTCACAAAGTAGGAAACAAAACATACTTTTTCTGGGTAAATAATAAGTATCTTTAAATGGGTCTTTCTTTAAGAATACTTCAGGAGGTCATTAATTCAACGTTTTCCCATATACATCTTATTGCATCGGATATTATGTTCTCTATATTCATTCATGTTAAAAGTAACAAAGTTTGTCACAGTTTTGGTTGAGTAGAATCCCACCGTTTAATCTAAAGAATTTTATATTATATGTATCAAAATATCACAAAGTAGTCCATACATAATTACTTTGTCCTTTGAAAGTAAAATCAATTCTTGCTGCTTATAACAGCGCTTCTAATTCTGAATGTAGTGAAATTAAAAAGCTCTGCATTTAACAGTCATCTAGGATATTTTGATGGGATGCTAGAATTAAAATTTTAGAGAGTAGCATTTATTCATAATGAATCACCTCCCCAATCTCAGAAATAGTATCATTTTGCTGCAGCTAAAGAATAAGTAACCTGCTATTTTCAAATATATATTGATAACATCCAAATTTACCCAATTTCTGGAAGTGTAGTCAACCTTAGGTATATGATGACAGAAACCTGAGGTGACATGCCAACAATGTGTTTTGGTGTCATAAAAAGCAGCTAAAAAAAAACAGAAACCAGTAAGTTTGTTTACCTGCCTTTTCCCTTTTCTCTCATTCACAAGATCAAGAGTTTGTATTTTCTGTTCTGTGTTCCTAAAATCTTGTATTGTGGTGAATCCTAGTTCTCTGGGGGACAATTACATTACAAATTCAGTTCTTTTACACTATACAAATCAATAGTCTACTCTCAAAGAGCTTATATAGGATAGAATATGAAAGATAATTACCTGACTGATATACATTACATTCAGGCAAGAATTAATAAATTCTTTTAGAAAGCATGAATTTTTTTTTAAAAATGGAATGGAACTGATGAAGTCTGTTACAGAGGATAAAAATTTGCCCTGATGATCTTTCCAGTGTCTCCAAAGTCAGCCAGAATTCCACAAGGCACAAATATGATATGATCTCCATATTTAAAAGCACAGATAAACCTTTGTTTATATAATTACTCAAGTGCCTTTTTATTTGGAATCTTTAATTTTCTTCTTAAAACAGAAATAGAATGAAAACATAATATGTAGTGGCCTTAAAGTTCATAAACCATCTCTTTTGGGAAAGTATTAAGTTCAGCTCCACCCTTCCACACTGGTCTACCAGAAAAGGCTTTAAAATTATTTGCATTTTATTACACTCATCTTCTTTTCACATTTAACAATAACATTCATATGTTTGTTCTATTTATTAGTCTTAATATGTGATTTATTTACTTTGTATGCCAATTACTATGAATTGCTTGGATAGTCACTTAATAAGTTTAAATATAAAGAGATCTTTTGTGAAACAAATCTTTTTTCCTTGCTATTTGAAAATTACATAACAAACATCTCTTGTTCAATAGTAAGAGTGTTTCATTCAGATTTGACAACATGGCTTCCAGAATTTAACCAGATATCATTACAGAATAAATTTATTCTAGTTTCTGCTTCCTGGCCTCCCACTATCACATTATGATTCCTAGAAAAGTAATATAGCTGTTTTGAACCTATTTGAATTAAAAATATTTCTTATACATACTATACATGTTTAAGCTAAACATACACTTAATGTATACTATCTTCCATTGGCATTTTGTTGCTGTTTTGTTTGTGTGTTTTTTTTTTTTTCGTTTGAGGAGAGGGTGTTTGGGATTGATTTGTTTTGTTTTACTGAGATAAGGTCTCCCTGTAGCTTCGACTGGCCTGGAATTTGCTATGTAGGTCAGGCTGGCTTCTATCTCATAGAGATCTACCTCACTTTGCCTCCATAATGCCAGGTCTTACTATATAGCTTTTACAAAGTAAATTCACTTTCCCTTAATGTAACAAATTACTTATTGACTTAATTTCTTCCTTTCTTTTCCTCTCTTTTTCTATGTCCTTCTCCTTCCTTTTCTCTTTCTATTTTCCTGCACTTCTTTTTATAAAAGCTACCACCGCAACCTGGGAACCATGGTTATATCAACTTCAGCAATGAGGTAATTTTTGTATTTATTAATTGTAACCAATGTTGAGTTTAAAACCCCTTGAGTTCCAAAAAGAGCAATGTATTCTTTATTCAGTATGTTTCTTAAGTGGTTAAATTTTTTCATTTGCTATGACTACCTTTAAGTTTTCAAATATAGTTTCAAACATAGTTTTACCGTCACGTCTAGCCACTGTTTAGTTTAGTTACAAATTTTATTGTGATGACACTACCCTGTGAGATTTCAAGGTGGGGCAGAAAAAAACCTCAGACTGCACAACACTTCACTTTTCTAAAATATCAGAACTTGATATGATAACAAATCATTTTTCCCTGGAACATTGCTTATTCCAATATATGCATAGTCTACTTGTGTCTTTCATTGGTACTATTAAATGATTAATGAAAATTGTGTAGGAATTCTAGAAATTAATTTTTTCATTAATCTCATATTAAATACATGACCTAGAGAAAATGATTTTCTTTCTCTGGAGCTCTACTTTTTCCATTTTAACAGAAAAGTAATAATATACCTTGAGCAATATATGTTTAAGAACAGGTCAAAACCTACCATAAATAAATACTATTGTTTTATTTAAGAATACTTCAGGAGGTCATTAATACAATACTACTTATTGCACTGTTTAAATGTTTTACTAATAGATGAAGGAGCCTTAGATAAATTAAGTAAATAATATTCAGAAAGGATACAAATGTGTTTTTCTCAAATGTTTAAGAATTTGAAAAAAATTTTTAATTAAACAGGAATAATTAACATATTTAACTATAAAATTTTGTATTTTTTGTACTTTCCTCTTTTCATTATACTGTCAAAGATCATTAATCTAAAAAATGGTATTAATTTATTTGTTTTGCTTGCTTTTGCTTTTGTGATACAAAGCAAACACTATGGAAGTACAAAAAAGATTTACTACTTTTATAACTGCATTCAAGTTAATGTGCTCTTTTGTTCATGATATTACTTATAGTTAGGATCTCGACACTTGCTTCATATCCTGTGAGAGGATATACAACTTGTATATGATAGAAATAATACCATAGTGAATAAAAAAGCAAATGATACATGTTTATCATTCTTCCTATGCAGGAATCATATTCTTAAGCTAATTATTCTCACAACTGAATTACAGAACCTAAATTTCAAAGTACATTTAGTAGTTTAGTATTTGGTTTACATAAAACTAAATTAAATCAGGTATATCCTAATGTCTTTTTCTTTTAAGGTTCTAACTCCTCTGAAATGGTACCAGAGCATGATAAGGCAACCGGTAAGTAGATGGTTTATTTCTGGTAATAGGCATAAATATGAATGTCCTGATTAAAATCACTTGTGCCCCATCTAAAACAGAAAAAAAATTCAAGTTGTAAAATGTCATATCTGTGTACATTGTAGAAATTCTTGGAAAGGAAAAAGTGACTAAAATATACATGTAGTCATACTAACAAACTCTGCTGCTGCTTCTCTCATTTGAAGTCAATTGAGCCAATGGTAAACCTGATTCTTTGTTTCTCACCAGTATCCTTCCTATCGTTACGAACCCATGGGTGGATGGTTGCACCACCAAATGATCCCTGTGCTGTCTCAACAGCATCCTCCGAGTCACACCCTTCTACCTCATCACCACATCCCAGTGGTGCCAGCTCAACAGCCAGTGATCCCCCAGCAACCAATGATGCCAGTTCCTGGTCACCACTCCATGACTCCAACCCAACACCACCAGCCAAACCTCCCTCCATCTGCCCAGCAGCCCTTCCAGCCCCAGCCCATTCAGAACCAGTCACCTCTGCACCCCATGCATCCCCAGGCACCACAGCCACCTCTGCCTCCACTATTCCCCATGCAGTCCCTGTCCCCGGTTATTCCTGATCTGCCTCCGGAAGCTTGGCCGGCGACAGACAAGACCAAGGGGGAAGAAGTGGTGAGTATACCTTGAAGCCATTAGAAAATAAATCACAGGTAACTGGTATATCAGAATTCCTCAAAGTTCTAAGTGTACAAATAATCTAGGGTCTACATGTTCACATTACAAGTCATTGATTCTATTAATTCCAGTTGGGTTTCATAATTTCAGTTTGTAAAATAATATATGCATATATTTATTTATGGCAGGTTTTGACTTGTAATTATCTTAAATTCCATTCAAAATGGAATAAATTAATGACATGAATTCGTTTTTAAAGCAAAATTATAAATATAATTATTTTTGAAAATGGTTCGATGACTGCACTGAAAAAGAAAACATCATAATTGTGACAGTAAAAGGTATATGTGTGAACTGTGTAAAAAAAATATTTAGGAAAGATACTTGAAGATCTGCAGATATATTACCTGTTCAAATTTTATTTAAAACATGGAAGTAGGTAAACCAGACAGAGTTTTAGATTTTTCATTGCTTTGGTTTTTGGATTAAATTTTTGAGAATAATTTTTTATCAGTTTGCTTACATTGAAATTGTTTGGAAAAAAAATTAAGACATTTCAGTTTATCAATCTATCCATGTACCTGCTTGTATATAAGTTTAAGTAATTTCAAAATTTACAAATACTATTGATGATTTTATTAAGAAGCAGTCAAGGATGAAGTGGAAAACATATTTTCCACTTTTAATTATTTTACATGTTGTAAAAAATCATTCTTGGTTACTTCTAGAAGATATGTATTTTTTAAAGCCTTCTTCTCTCCTTCTTTCAGTGCTGGGGATTAAATCAAGGTTTCAGTGTAGGCAAATACTACACCTCCAGCAGTAACTAAAAAACAGCTACTCAGTTCTAGTTTTGACCTTGTCTGCAAAAAAAGAATTACAATTATTTCAAATGTTTGGGTGTTTGAATTTGTATTTTTTATATGTGGAAAAGTAATTAAAATATATTTCACAGCTTTGTTCAACAAGAAATGTCATAGTTTCCCTATCATCAATTATATTATGTTCATATAGAACTTTAAACTTCTAACATGTTTATGAGAAACATGGAGAAAAAAATGTCAAAAAAATTCAATATGTGAATTTAGGATGTGGTCAAAACCCTAATTTGGTTTTACCATTTACAAAGAGAAAACATCTATACCATTATTAATCATTAAGCCACGACCAGTATGTTGGCATACTGTTAAAAATCACTGATACAAAAATGACTATGGGTTGATATTATAAACTTTAAAATGTCTATATCTAAAAACCAACGTAGATATAAACACTTTTAGGGTACTTTACTTAAAATTCAAGGCGTTATCTAAAAACTGAGATATAGGAAGTATTGATTAAAGGTTAGTTATTTGTTATTATTACATGAATAGATTTTAAATATCCTGAAGAAAGGTTACTTTCACGAGTATTTTGTTTCTGATTACCATTAGAACATATATAGATTTGCATGGAAATTTTATAATTTACCTTAGTTGTTTCTTTCTTATCTTCAGGATTGAAAAAAAATGGGAAAATAAAAGAACTGGATATTTCAAATATTTTCAGGAATGAAATAAAAACAAAGTGATTTATGCCTATCAACTTAGTAGTGAATACTGTAAAAACAAGTGAAAATCAATAAAATTATTTTAAAAGTTTCATGTATAAAGTTAATTTTTCATCACCTGAAAAATATAGTATGTATGACATATTAATTAAATATTTTATAATAACATGTTACACTTGATGCAACTAATAGATAAAAACCTACTGCATATTAAATATTAGAACTCAAAATCACACCATAATGAAGGAATAACATGTATTTGTAAATATTTATTGATTATATCTATAACACATTTGGAATAAAGTAAAATGATATGGTTACAAAACTATATAACACTTGAAGTTAAGCTACCATGGTAATATAACTCAATATACCTTATTAATACCTCCCTAAAATAGTATCGTATTTCATGTCTGCTTTTATTTGCTCTTTGATAAGTGTTCAATGAATATGACATTACTGAAGTGTAAGCCTATTACTAGATTATCACTAAAATGCCTAGAAAGATAAATATAATAATGTTTCTGATTATATTTAGAGTGAGGAACTAGAAATTTTATGTGTTGAACCAATGTAAAATTCTGACAAAAATTATATTATTGAGCCAGAGAGATGGCTCCGCAGTTAGGGGAATTAGGGACTCTTGCATAGGACCTGAGTTTAGTTCCCAGTGCCCAGAAGGCAGCTAACAATTGTCTATAACTTTAGTTCCACAACCTCTGACAATCTCTTCTGGCCTTTTTAGGCATTTAAGCATGGAAACATTTATATACATGAAGAGAAAACTCTCAGACACACAAAATAAAAATGAATACATTTTTAAAATCATGTTTTAGAAGGAAACTTATAAGAAAGTGTGCTAAAAGAGATATCAGATATGTAGTATGAATCTGGTCTTAAGATCAAAAATATACATGAAAACATTAAAATTATACAAAGTATACATAATTGCAGATGAGAAAAAAAAACAAGAAAATGTAAAAAACATTGAGCCTTTCAACAATAAGAAATTTATAACTAGAAACTCTGGTCAGTCAGATCCTGCCCTACTGATTCCAATTCCTCTAACTCAGATTACTGGACTAGGTTCCTAACTCAGACAAGTTAAACCCCCTAGCATATATTATGCCTACTGAAGTCATCCCCAACCAAATGTTCCCTGGATCCCAATCTGCAGAACAGACCTGCCAGCTGATATTCCATTCCTCTTACCCACTCCCCACACTGTCCTCTACTAGCCACAGCCAGCTCCAGTTTCTCAACCTTTGATCTCAATACTAGCTTGTAAAACAGATTAGGTAAACTCCCCAACAAAGTCTATTGGTTCCTTAGCTGTCTGAGACAGGCCAGGCCTCCTACTAATTGGACAAGCCTACCTACTTTTCTGTTCTACCTACTACCTAGACAGTCTAATAACCTGAAAGAACTGAAATCAAATACCAATGTACTTTCAAACCTGAACAAAAAGCAATCAAGCTACATAAACAATATAAACAGGACCAAAATTCAATTAAACAGAAACAGAATAGAAGTTCTCACTGGACACATAACCAAGAAAGAACATCCACGTGCCCAAACAGCAGGACAAAAACACAAATGATAAGAGAAACCAATACAATATGTCCCCAGCAAACCCCATTAGTCCTAAAGAACTGCACTACAGTGAGAATCACCACCACAGGGAACCCAAGATGCAGAATTTAAAAGAACAATCATAACATGATCAAAGAACTTAAAGGAAACACACACAATCTAAGGAACTCCAAGACTACAGACATAAACTTGAAATGGAAAGTTCAAGAAATATGTAGCCTAAAGACATAACAAAAACAATTCATGACTTGAAAAGGGAATTTACAAAAGAGAAGAAGTAAGGAAACAGAAGCATATATTAATAAGGTATTGAAAAGTCAATTAGCCAATTAGAAACAACAGCAGAAATTCTCATAAGCAGAATGAATGAAACCGAAAACAGAATATCAAGACTGAATGGCAAAGTTCAAGAGCTGGAGTGCTTAAGCAAAGACTATATGAAATTAAAAACAACAACACAGGAATGGAAAAACATGGGAAATGTGGGACAACATGAAAAGTCCGAATCTATGAATTATAGGCATACAGGAAGGAGAAAAATCTCAGGCCAGTGACACTGAACACATCATAACAGAATTATGAAAACATATAATTTCTGCATGCATTTGAAAAAAAAAGGGCAGCAGATCAAAGAACACCTATCTAGCCTCACAAAACTATTTATAGTAACAATGTGACTGGTTTACAGGACAAAACACAGTTGTCTATAAACACAGATCCACATACAGCTTTCTTATGTAATCTAAACACAAGGGATACCACTTCAGAAACTGTATTATTAGATATGCCTATGGCTTTGCCATCATAGCAATACTTTGCTGGTTTGTGACTTTGTATGTATGCCAAGTATGGTTTTACCACAGTACAATAATACAGTGACAGCCAACAAAACATGAGTAGCTGTGTGTACACATAAATCTACATCCTCAAGTCAATTCCATTAACATCCTTGCTTTTATGCCAATACCACGCTGTTGTTAATACTTTACAAATTAGTTATTTTATGTATGTGAGTGTATTGTCTGCATGTGTATGAGCACATGCATGTCATGCAATGCCATTAGACATTAGCTGCCATATGGGTTCTAGAAATCAGATGTGGGTCCTCTGCAAGAACAGCCAGTGCTCTGCACCACTGAGTCATCTCTTTAGTCCACTGTTTTAGGTTATCTTTGTAATTTGTTTGGCTATCCTGTGTTTCGTGTTTGTGTGTTTGTATGTGTGTCTATGTGTGTGTGTGTGAGTGTCCATATGAAAGCTCAGATTATTTTTTTTCAAAGCTGTAAGATATATTATATGAAATACACAAAAATGCAATAAAATATGCAATGAAGAAAATAAAAGTCCCGGAGAATCTGCAAGTGCAGGATATATACCTCAATATAATATAGACAATGTACAACATATCCACAGCCAACACCAAACTGATTGGAAGAAAAAAATCAGTTAGCATTCCACTAAAATCAGAAATAAATCAAGGATGTCCAGTAGCACCATTACTATCTAGAATTTAAATGAAGACTGCATCGGTGGATTACTTTTGGAAGGATAGCTATTTTCACAATATTAATTCTGTCTTTCTCTCAGCATGGGAAGACTTTATGTTTGATGATAGTTTCTTTAATTTTTTTCTTTAAGTTGTTATAAAAGTCTTTGTTTCTTGCTAACTTTTTATAGTTTTATGAATTACATCATCTAGAATTGAGGATATTTTACTTCTTTTCCAATTTTTATCACCCTTGGTCTTACTGCTGTAGCTCAAACTTCAAGTACTATATTAGACAGTAATGGTGCATAACACCATTATTATGCACACAAGAGTGCATAACATATCCTAGACCATGACTTCGAGATGGATATTAGCTGCCATGTCAGTACTGGAAACAGAATTTGGGTCTTTTGGAAGACCAGCCAATAGTCTTAACTCCATCTCTCCAGCCTCTATAATAATCTTCGTCTTTATTTGTTCTCAGACAGGGTCTTGCTGTAGGCCTACCTGACCTAGAAATTGCTGTATAGACCATGCTAGTCTCAATGCCTCTAGCTCATGAATGCTAAGATTAAAGGCCACTCTGCTCAGTCATAGTAATCTTGAAAATGCAATTCAATTTCAATACATACAATTTTACCTTCAATATTTTGAATATTTGGTCAACTGAGCTTTATGGTCAAATGCTTAATTCTATTAAAAATTCTATTTTTTGCAAATATGTGACTCTTCTGTTTCATTATGGTGATATGTAATTTTCATTTACTAGAGACATTTGTATTTGTGTGCATGTGTGTGACAATACACATTTACTTTTGCATTTGTGCACACAGAGGCCCCAAGAGATCAATCCTGGGTATTGTTGTTGGGAAGGCTCCATTAGGAGTCATCCACATTGTCTTTTAAGAAAGAGTTTCTCATTAACCAAGTAAGCTACATTAGTTAGCAGAAAGTCCAAGGAATACTCCTGTCTCTGTCTCATTTGGGCTGAGAATATAAGAATGAACTACCACATGTTTTGTGTGTGTGTGTGTGTGTGTGTGTGTGTGCACGTTTTCCAGGGATCCATATGTCTCCTATGAAAGTGTATTTCAATTTAATTTTCAAATTCAAAGTTCTATACTTTATATAATATAATCAATAAAAACTAAGTCATTTTTTGTATATAGATAAATTCAGTTAAGTTTAATTTATATTGATCTTGGAAAATGAAGTCAGCCTTAATGAACTTAAAATAAGGTTAGGTAACATAAATCAGAATTGAAAATAAATCAGCTTTGAAAAAAAATGAAAAATACATTTATAGTATACTATAATCTTTGGTTTTTGGGTAGATGTTTTGCACTTTTTGTTTGAAAAAATAAAAGTGTTCCTGACTCTATGATCTTTAAATCAGGATTTGCAAGAAAATGAAAATGAAGGAATATCAGCATTTAAAACACCCAGAATCAGGTAGTATGTTGTATTAGTTATTTATATATATTGTGTGTATAATGCATGTACACACATGTGCAGTGGGAGACAAGTGGAGATCAGACGACAAATCCATGGAGCTGGTTCTCTCCTTCAACTTTAGAGAGGTTCCATGAATCTGCCTTCTCCTGCAGACAGACTTGCATGGCAAGTACTTTTCTTGCTGAGCCATCTCTCATGCTGTTGGCACTTTTTTCATAACCAAAAATTGCAAGAATTTCCATCTTAAATTATTGCTCAGTACTGTTAATAAACTTCAGCATTGTAAATGATCCCAAACTAACTCAACTAACTAACTAACTAACTAACTAACAACTAACTAACTAACTATATGACTTTGGTTTTTTAAATCTTTGAAGACAGAATATTTTAAATTGTGTTAAACAAGCTTTATAATGCGATGATTAAGATAGTCATAGGGGGAATATACATTCTCATTGGAATTTACATAACTTTATAGTTCTTAAAGTTACTTAGAAGATTCTTTTGAAGAAAAAATTATAAAATGAAAATATAGGCCATATATTTCAAAACCCAAGGTAGAATATAGTCATGTCATTATTATAAAGTGAGAACATCTCCTAAATTTTCTTATGAAGTAAAGTCTTCATAGACACTGTTAAGTTTTACTAATGATAAATTTTAATATCATTATTTCCCTATGCAAACCACACTGAAAAGCAAAAAGCAAAGAACCTGAAAGTAATCTGACTTAAAATAATTAATCCACTAAAATATGCATTTGTCAAAACAGTTGCCATTCCAACTCACTTTCTCATTAAAACAAAACTCTAAATGATAAGTACTAATTAAGACTACATAACGTTTCCTATAAATATTTTCAATTTACTTTCTATAATTAAAAAATATATTTTGCCAGCAATTATTTGCATAAGCTTCAACTAAATCAGGCTGAAATATTTATTGACATGAAAAGTAAGCATACATATTTTATAAGCCAATAACTTTTAAAACTATGATGTAAAAAATTAAAAATTTTTGATTTCCTTACACAGTAATATATTGAGACTTCTATAATATGCATGATTACAGACAGGTACGCATAAAGTACATATAGTCATTAATTCTGAAGTACAATAAATAAGCCTAGATAGAAAGTCTATAAAAATTAAACAGTGGAAAATCCTTTAAACATTAGACAATTTTAAAAAACGTTTATGTACAATGCTAAGTAAACTGTTTTTATTTATACATATAAAATTTTAACAGTAGCATTTAAAATTACAGAACTCCTTAATGGCAAGTAAGTCTTGAAAAAATAACAACATTCCGTTCACAAATATTTTCAAGCAATAAATATATACTTATAAATAGTTTGAGTCTGTATCAAGATTAGAAACAAACATCACCAACCTGCAATTTATTCTTTACATACAACCCATTATCTTTGTGTCTTGGCTGTTAAATTTTATGGTCACAAATATAGCATCATGGTTTCAAAACAAAGGAAAAAACATAAAGTACTAAAAGTTTTTCCCATCTCATGTTCACATTAGAAAATGATGGTCAAAAATGGCAAATTTGTTAAACATCTTACAAAGAAGTATTCCATCATGATAATATCTATGTCAGGAAGAAAATTCAGAAAGCCGAACACACAGGTAAAAATTAATCCATCAGTCCAGAAATGCAAAGATATAAAAAGTGGTGCCTTTAATTCAGTAGTTTTTTAATGAGCATGCTTTCCTAGGGAATTAAGAGTGTTCTTACGTGACTGTTTTGAAAAAATAGTGGTATATTCTAAGGGAATGTTTGCATATAAATTCCAGTGTTATGTGGTGTATTCTCATTTTCTCACTCCTACCTCCTCTCTTTTTCATTTCTCTTTTTCCTTTGTAATGGGGACTGAACCTAAGGCTTTGCATGTGCTAACAAAATACTCTACTATTGAAAACTTGGTTCTGTTAATCTGTTAATACTTTTTACCACCCCCATCATTTTTGTTAGCCAGTACTCAACTATAACCTTGGAGAGTCTAGGGGAAAATAATAGCTTTTCTTTAAAGAAGAACATATTATGGGAACAGGTTTAAATATATAATTAAATAATATGTTATTACATAACAGTATATAATGATTACGCAATAATGCTTATGAGCTGGGTTTAAAATTTATGATTTATTTTAATTTTGCAGTTTAATTGGTTGGGGCCAGATAAGAAGAGGAGTGACCATCAAGCCAGCAGTAGATGATGAATGAAGAATCTCTTAAATAATGTCATTGGTTGAAGCAAAAATTTTTCTTGACAGTGCTAAAGAGATTTTTTAAAGCAGAACTTCAAAATTCAGCTCACAGCTCATAGTTTAGTAAAAGCTGTCAGGTTATTTTCATTTTTGTTAGAAACATTGATGTTTCAGTTTAAAGGTGATAACAGTTTTTAAAATGATTTGTTCATGTATCTTTGAAATGAAACTGGCTGTTTCAACAGCTTTTGCTGTAAACCATTAGACTTAAAGTTTTAAATAAAATTTTTCTGGATTCATCTTTGTGCTTTGCAGAGCTGTTTGAGGGCTTCATATTTAAGATAAAAACAAAATGAATTGGTCTAAATGATTTACTCTTTTAAACTGAGCATGGTGTTAAATGCATTTGATTCTGATACATTTGCTGGGTTAGGCAAAAATAGGGATTAAAGAGATAAAGATTAGCCTGGTTGCAACACGTTCCAGGATATCTGGAGCTTCATGGAGACATGTCTCAATGAAAAACAAACCTAACAGACTATCTTCTTGAGACATCATGTAAATAGACAATTTTTTCTTTAACTCTTATTCCTAGGAATTCAAGACAGTTCTTACCATGCTATTGAATGCCCAGTATTTAATATGTCTCATTGTTTACTCCTAAAAGCCAATGATTTTTGGAAATACTGTCGTAGAAAAGAGAAGTAAGTGAGAGATATGTTCAAGTCTTGTTTTTAATGTTTTGTTTAAACAAAAATAGAACCAGCCATTAAAGGCCTTGTGACCAAGCATGACGACATGAATTAAATTCCTGGACCCCACATAGTAGGAGAGGGCCAACTCCCACATCTCTCTGAATTCTGTATGTGCACCATTACATACTCTCTTCCCTTGTAGACACATGTACACAAAATAAATTTAAAAGATAATTAAAAATTTTTAAATATTCTTAAAATGTATACTAATAGTGTTTTTCTTAAATAATTATAATTTTTAATCACTTGTAATCACTAACAGTTTAGAAAAACTACAAGATAGAATATCTGTAACTATAGAAGTTCCAAAAGTCTGATGCTTGCATTATAAGTAAATTATGTTTATTGATTCAGTTTTACTGAAAACAAATATTTAATAATTGTTAATTCCCTTGGCTGACTTGTTGATTAACCTGTAGTACACAGTAAGTTATGATTTAAAAACTGGTATCAAAGGGATGGAGAGATGGCTCAGTGGTTAAAAGCATTGACTACTCTTACAGAGGACCTGGATTTGATTCCCAGCCCCCACATGGTGGGTAACAACCATCCATAACTCCATTTCCAGTGAATCCAGTGTCCTTTCCTCACTTCTGCAGGCACTGCACAAACATGAGTGCATTTACACACATGCAAGCAAGACACTCAGATACACAAAATTAAATAATACATTATTTAAATAAAAAAGTTCAAGAAAATGACAGATTTAAAGAATTTTGTACTGCTAAGATTTTTAGAGGGAAAAATTAAAAATATTAGTATTTAGAGTTCAGGGGCATAGGTTTCACATACTTCTTTAAGAAAAAAGTTGTATTTTCTTCCTGAAGCATTAAAACAAGTGTGCGTCTGATTCAGTATCTTCACAACTATGAGTCCCTCCATATAGCTGTTTCATAATGTATACATCAAAACAGTAACATAGATAAGTGTTATAAATCTTATAAATCATATAAAAAATCTAGAATTGTATCCCTGATATTACCACCATTAAGCATACTTAGTATTTCCTGTGTTTCGCATTGATCTATGTTTCTGGAGTCTAATTTGTCCAGAAAACCCAGTAAGTTTGGGTTTGTTAGTTTTCTTGTACTTTGAGTTGAGAGGCATAAAAAATGAAATTTGTCTTATTTACCTACCAGTAAGTAACAACTGATAGGTGTTACCTAACAATCTCCATTGGCTATCTACTACTGCCAGTTATTGAATGCTATGATTTATTTATGCTTGTGAGATAACTATTTGTACTGAAAAAGAGTTTTCCATTCCTTCTCCCTGGCATCATATGTTATTGAGAGTTTTCTCTCATTTTGAAGGTAGTACCCTTCAGCCCTCACACCCTTTCCCTTTTCTCTTTTGACAGTTTCTTTGTGTAGACCATCCTAGCTTTGAACTTATAGATGTCTGCCTCCACCACAAACTTATTTTCTCTTTGAAATTTTCAGTCTTTGCTTTATAGGCTTAGCTAAATTTGGCAACCTGTCTGTGATAAACATCAGGATAAATATTGCTTTGGCAGGCTGGAGACATAGCTGAGAGGTTAAGAACCATTGTTTTTGTATAGTATCTAGGTTCAATTCCTAGAACTCATGTGGTAGCTAACAAACAACCATAAACTCCAGTTCCAGGTGATCCACCACCCTCTTGTAGTTTCTGCAGGTATTGTATGAAGGTGTACCTACGTACAGGCAAGGAAACATACACAAAATTAAAAAAACAGAAAATGAAAATAATGTTTTGTGCTAGTATTTGCTTTTATGATAATTACACCTAGATAATATTGATTAAAAGCTACTGGACATCTTGTCAGTTTTTGGTCTTTAGCAATAATTTTTAAACTATAGCCTTTGGAACTTAAAATTTTCTCATTTTTGCCTTATTTGGGGACAGAATCACATTCTGTAACCCAGGGCCACCATACTTTTCTTAACTGGTAATCATCCGAGTTTTGCTGGCATTTTGGGTGTAAGTCTACCTGCCTGGCTTATGACTTTTTACTTATATAGAGCCTGACCTAGCTATAAATAGTAAATTGCCCTCCATATTCAGTCCTATTAGTCTTCAACATAACTTTTTTTTTTGTACTTCACTCTATGGCGTAAACTCAGAATTCTTCATCCAGTCTTAACATTCAATTATAGATACACAAGCACCAAAAATGCTTTTTTTTAAGTTTTTTTTTTTTTTTATGTGTATGAGTATATTGCTTACATGCAAAGTGTAACATGTCTTGCAATGCCCACAGAGGTCAGAAGATAGCATCGCATTCTCTAGAACTGAAGTCATGGACAGTTAGTCACCATATGGGTGCTGGATTTGAACCCTCGTTGTCCGTAAGAAGACTCAGTCTTCTGAACTGTTGAGCTATCTTTCCAGCCCCCAACATAGTTTTTATATAAGAACTTTAGTCAATGGATTTATAGAATAGTTGCCTTTCTTCTTGCAGCAACAAGACAAAGTAATTCAAGGGAGTTTATTCTACTTGTTAATATAGTCCATCATGGAAGGAAACTTAGGGCATCAGGAACTTGAAGTAGCCAGACAGAGCCGATCAAATGGAAGTCAGAAAGCAGACAGTAATGCATCAGAAAGTAGACAGTAATGAATAAATGCTGCTCAGTTCTTTTTCCACGTGTACAAACCATAGCCATGCAAATGCCCACAGTAATCAATATAATCCCACACTGGCATTCCCCAATCACTGTTTCCTAAGTGATACTGGATTTGGTCAAGTTGGCATCACTCAGTAGCTAAGTATATGTGAAAATAAACACAAAAATTCATTTTTTGATGACTTTATTGCTCAGCGTTAACAATAGATCTGCTAAACATGGTAACATGTCTTGTAACCTACCTAATTTACAAGTTATACCTCTTACTAAACAACTTTACAATGTAATGGGTTGGTGTTTTTTTTTTTTAGACTCACATAACATGGCTCAGCAGAGAGCAATTGCTATAGAATATGAATACTTCAGTTTGGATCCTCAGTACCTATTAAAAAGCCAGGTATTTCATGTCTATAACCCTAGCACTGGTGAGACGTACAGTAGGAGAAAACTAGCATTACTGGGGACTGCTAGTTCCAACCTAGTGAGAGATAGTGGTAGTAGAGAAGAATTGATGAACTCAAGATTCAGTAACAGACTGTCTCAAGAGAATAAGGCAATAAAGCAAACTACACTTCTTCCCCTGCCCTCGGTGTATACATCAGCACACCACACCCACCTAAAAGTTTTTATTCTGATTGGTTTACTTTGAATAGAGACTATAGAAATACAGAAGTCTTGACTATTCATTGAAGGAACAGTTCAAGAATAATACTGAAATAAGGCTGGAATATCAACAGATAAAATGGGAAAGTACAGTGACACTAAACAAATCAATGCATGAAAATGGAGGCAAGGCAGAAATCAAAATGAAAACAGCTTACTATATTCCATAGAATTCATTGAAGGCAGTCCTAAGTGCATCAGAAAACTTGAGACCTTATATCAAGCTGTGATCCATAAATCATAAATGGAATGCTTTCAAACTGCCTTATATGTTTGTACAAGCTACTGTTTTCAACCTTAATAAGCTTTAAAAAATATATTTTATGTTTGAGTGTTTCGACATGTATGTACGAGCATCTTGTGCCATGCCTGCATAGATCAGTCAAATCCTCTATGACTGGAAATATGGATGGTTGTTAGCCACCATGTGGGTATTTGGGAACCAAATCCAGATCCTCTATGAAGGCAGTCAGTGCTTTTAACTACTGAACCCTTTCTCTAGTCCTAGAAAACCATAAGAAAGTGCTTACATAAGTGACTGTTGAGTCCTCAAGATCAACAATCACCAAAACTCTAGGACTATCACAGAAGTGTAAAGGATATGAATTTGAAGATGTAGAGAAGAACTGTGAAATACAATGTTATCATGTCATTACCATTGCATTCATGAAATCACAGCAGCCCTGCTTACCTGAAGATCAAGCCAGCCAATATTCCTGCATGAACTAAGGTGGAACTTATGTGGTGCCATGGAAGTTGATGACTCCTGAACAAAGATGATACATTTTTCTTTAGGGATGTGACTGCTGGGAGGTTGACCTTGCACCAATAGATGACCCCACTCAGTGCTCATGCAGGCAGCAATAACTGAACTCAGTGAGCTTCACAAGAGCACATAGAGTATGAGTCAGAAACGTTAGAGAGTATGGGGAGATAGGTTGGGGTCTGAGGGGCAAGTACTAATGGATATGATCCTGATACATTGTATACATGCGTGAAATTGTAAAAGAACAAAATTATATTAAAAAGGACAAGACAAATAATAGAGATCATCATACTAACAGAAGAATTTAATGAATAATAGAATTCATATTAAATACAATAAAAAGTTATAGTCAATGAAAAAAATTGGTATTTCCATGACAATTGTTATATAAGGTAAAGAAATAATGGTAGTATTGTGTATATACTAAGATATTAGTTACTAAGTAAATACATAGAACAGAAAAAAAGAGTAAACTCCTGTTTGGCATAGGATGTTGGAGAAAAATATAAAAGCAAATAAAAAAACTAAGTATGTCTGTAAACCTTAGGGGAGAACCTGCTACTGCTATTCAGCTAAAAGGACATGGTATTAAAACAACACTTACTGATTTATTCTTAAACACATATATTAGTACAGTTTTCAGTCTTCTTCACAGGATCTCTTTACAATAAAAGAAAACACAGAGAGCCACACTAGTCAACATGCAGAGATAGACTAGTGGTCAATGTTACATCTTTATCACAACCTATCCCAAAAGGGGACCTAATAGGAAGGCAAAAATAATTGTAAGAGTCAAAAGTGATGGATACAAAGAAACACTGTTTTCCAGACAAAATGTTAAACATATGAACCCACAGTCATTATAACAAATTGCACAAGACCTGTGTAAGCCTGTGTCAGACAAATCCAGCATGTAGCGGGGGTGGGTTGGCTAATATTCTCAGCCCTTGTTGAGGAGCTATTGGCAAACTGATGGCCTCTAGGGCAGGAAGAGTCACTTCTCTTTAAGGGCTTAACCACTGGTAAGTTGACCGTAGGCCACTGAATGGGCTCATACCAAAGAGTATATGGGCAATAGAAATTGAACTCAATCAGTTAAAAAAAAAATAGAAACCAAAGTTGGGCAAGTATGGAAGGGTGAGGTGGGTCTGAAAGGAGTTTGGGGAGGGAAGTGAATATGATCAAAATACATTGTATGAAATTCTCAAAGATTAAATAAAAAGCTCAAAAAGAGAAAAGGGGGGCAGCAGAAATGATAAAATGATGCAACTTTTCCTAAATTTGGAATGCAATTTGCCATCAGATAATCTAAAATGATCTCAGTTCTAAGGAGACTGAGAATGGGAGATGCCCATCCTTATTTTGGAAAAGCACATCAAAAAAAAAAAAAAAACAAATAATGAAAAAAATATAGCTCTGCTAAGTATATATTAGGTATTACATAAATGAGGACTGCAAGTTTCATAATAGCTGAATGGGGTAGAGTCTTTTATGGTCTCTTAATTGGGTGCTTGTTCTAGTCTCCTTTCTAGGACATTTCCTCCTTGCCTCAAGATGTCAGCAACAACCACCCCTCTTGCAATCATTTGCAATTCAGGTGGCAGATGTCAGTCATATTTTGGGGTCAGCTTTCTCTTATCCCCTTTCTCTTATCTCATATACACATACAGTGTATACCTCTGTGTTGGGTTGGAAATGCTATTTATTCCCCTTTGCAGTGTTTTTTGATGTTGGCGACTGCCCTTTGCTTGGTACCTGTATCTGTGTTCCACTGCAGGATATGACTATGACCAGATTTCATACACACTGAATATTATGCAATTTCTGATTCAAAAGAGTCTTATTTCCTCTGGGTAGGCCAAGAGAGCTGTAAGATGTGACTGAAAGAAAAAAAAAAAAAACCCAGCAGGTCAGGACTCAGCAAGACTGACAGAAACCTGGGATCAGAATTTTCAAATATGCATGAGAGGAGGCTCTTTCACAACTTCTCCCTGATGAATCCAGGGTGTGCAAATTCCTGTAAAAAGGGACTGACTTTTAAGTTTTTCCGTTAGATAAAATTCCTGAAAGGGGGTTGTTTCCTGGCCAAAAGTTTACAATCTCCCCTTAAACATGAATCAGATGTCATGGGGATCCCCCCTCCTCATTAAAAGTCCTACTGACCAGATAGGTGAGATCTTATCTCTCACTCTTCCTAGGCCTAATCTCTCACTCTCCTGGGGAGTAGTTTTTCCCACTCTCCCTGAGTGAGCTTCTCCATCCCAATATGGAGAAGTTAAGCCAGGCATAGCAGCCCAGTCCCACAGCCTGAGCTCCCCAAGGTGAGGGGGCTAGCCTCCCATCCCAAGGGGCTAGAATTTTCTCCACTCCTGAACACGGAGAAAGCTAGTCCTAGCTGGTCTTCCCTCTTTCCTAACTTCAAAAGCCAGTAACCAGCCCTTAATAAATCAATTCCTGTTAACTCCCAGCAGAGTGTCTGGCCCATTTCTGCTGTGTCTCTCAAACCCAGACCTTACATATGGTGTCATGACTCAGATACAGAGACCAGCAACCCTTGTGGGACCAGCTTTCATGCAGGACCTGACATGATTAGATCCAGCTGGGCTGGCTGCAGGCTCCTCACCCACAACTCAGCACTTTACATTATGAGACATGGAGGTGCTAGTTCCTTTCCCCCTCTATTGCTCTCTCAGGTTTTTTTTCCTTCATTCTCCAATTTCTGAGTGGCCACTGGCACTCACTCACTGACTCAACACCCTTGTCTACTTCTTGCCCAGGCTCTGCCTCTCCTCTTTCATTGCCCATGGGACTTCTGCCAGGCCTTCAGAGTGGAGTGTCCTAGCTCAAGCCTTAGCTCCAGCCTCCGGAAGCCAGCCTGCCCTTGGAGCTCCTTCTGTCTGCCTAGCCTCTCTCTGTTCCCCATCCTGCACACTAGCTTGAACCTCCACTGGCCTGCCTGGGCCAGGAGCTTGTCCACCTGGCCTTTCCCTCCTTTTGCACCTTGCCCTCCAGCATGGATCTCTTTTTGGGCTTGTCATCCTAGTGGACCCTCAGACTTGAGCCAAAGCGCAAACTTGGCAATTTTACTTGCCTGCCTGGGAGCTTATCTGCTTTGCCTGGCCTCTCCCTCTGTCTCCACTCTGCACTTCTCCCTCCAGCATGGATCTCTTTCTTATCTTCTCTTTATTTAAACTGCCTTTTCTTCATTTTTGCATAGGCTCCTCTCAGTCACCCCTCCTCTCACTCTTTCTTGCTCTTCAGACTACCACCCTCCTTGCTCATGTGGCAGCTCCACCAGACGCGGTGGTCCTCTGCCAGACAGCCTGCGAACATACATGGCAGTCTGCTGTCAGCAGACATGCTAGCCACAGGGCCAACAGCCCTTCCTGGGTTCCTCTTGCGCCCATTTGGGACCAAACACAATAGTGGACTGATTGCTGCATACAGGCTTCGCATCCAACACAAGACTGATTCCAACATAGCCCAGAACTCCTGGCCTCAAGCGATCCTCCTGCCTCAGCCTCCCAAGTAGCTGGGACTACATGCGTGCACCACTGCACCCAGCCCCCGGCTACCTGTGAGAGGCCTGTAGAGGGGCCGGCTGGCGTCCTACCCTGCCTGGAGCTGCCGAGATATGCCGCAGCCTAGTAGCTGTGCGGCAGCACAGAAACATAGCGCTGTTGCCCCGCTACCTGGCGCATCATCCCGTGCCACCCGCAGCTGGAGCACGGGGCTTGGGGCAGCAGGTGGCGGCAGCAACCCGGGAGGTGATCTGCTGCTGCGGCAGCCAGGATCTCAACAAGCTTCTGGGCCCGTGAGGCCCAACATATGAGGCGGGTTTCTTTGAACTCCATCAGCACCTCGATCTCTGTTCCCACTGTTCTCTTCAACAGGTTTTTCTTGCTCTAAAGGAAAAGCCACCCCCACCCCATCTACCCCACCCCATACTCTCAGTCCACTTTTGACCCAGATGCACTTGATGATTTTCCTCTAGTTCCCCAAGTCCAGCCCACTTCTCATCCTCCCAGCTTTGAACTGCCCACTCTGCCCACTCCAGACTCACTCTCTCCCACAACAGGTGACTAACTCAACTCCCTCCTCCTTCCTCCAACTTCACAACACCTGATCCAGAACAACTTTCTCCTCCCTCTATGCCCCCTCCCACTGACAGATCTAACTCACTCCAGCCTGTTCTCTTTCCGTGTCTGTCTGGCTCCTTTGCTCCCTCAGAACCCCTGCTTCCCTCTGGGTCCTAAGACCAACCCACCTGTATTCTGGCAGGCTCCAGACTAGTGATCTCATCTGGGACATCACACTGGCAGAAACTGTAATCTGTAGTGTCATCCCCTCACAAGCACTGGAACTCCTGTGGCCGACCCTTCTTTGTTCCTGCCTCCATTTATTTATTGCGCCTTCTTTTATATTGTCACTCTCTCCTGCTGCCCATGCACATGTGCTCTCTATCTCTTTCTGATACATGTGTGCTGTCCTTGCAATTTCTCTTTATCCTGTATGTCTAGCTCACAGGCTTCACTCTGGTCCAGCACACTCACTTAAAATCATCCATCTCAAAACCTAGAGTTGCTCACCCCCACGGAAAGCTGCTGAAAATGACCTTTAAAATATTCCATAACCCAGAGGAACAGGAGAGGGCAAACTGTGTGGGCTACCAGAGGCATAAGAGGGCTCAATTGCTGGCTATGGCACTCAGGGTTCCTTCCAAGAAGATTTCTGGCAACTCAGCTTCGATGCGACAACAGCTGCCAGGCTCATGGTAAAATGAAGGACACTGAGCACAAGACTGCCCCAATATAGCAGCCACAGTCATGCCCATGCCCACAATGGGGAAATGGGGACGCCTTGAAGATGACTGCCCTTCTTTGAAGAATTGAGGTAAGCCACCCATGTGGCCCCCAAATCCTCCCAAACCTGCCTCCAGACCTTCTTCAGTCATAGAACTGATCTGCCTGGCCACCAAAGATTGACCATGTGCACCACAGCAATAGAGGAACCCAGAACAACTGCCACAGTAAACAAAAGCCCTGTTAGTAATAGGGTAACACATGATCTGTCCTCCCTTTCCTACTTGGGTAAGACACACCCTTAGCAGCTCAACATGATGGGAGTCAATGGGCCTCCCCACACCCCCATGGTTACTCTCCCTCTTCCCTACATTCTTGGAGATTTCCCTGACAACCCTCACCCTTTCTTTCAGACCTTGAAATGCATCCTTCACTTGTCTTAATTACTACTGCCTTTGTTTGTGATCTAGAATGTTTCCTCTGAAATAGAACATTTCTCTTTCTCTTCATGCCCTGGGCACCCCTGTATAGTTTTTCTAATTTAGACAGATTTTTATTATTCATATATTCCCTCAAGGCCTAAAGCATTGGTGGATCTCTCCTTCTCTCCCTCTTTTCTTCCCTCCTTCCCTCTCTCTGTCTCTCTCACTCTCTCAGCTATGATTTTTGTTTTATTACAAGCTCATCTAGAAATTTATAAAGTTTAATGTATACACAGGTAATATGAATTCATGACATTATGTGTGTTTTTTTAGTAAGATGATACTGCACAACACTCTTCTGAGTCAAATAACTGCCATCTTCATGACTTCAGCTGTGTCTACTCACAGAGGATCATCACAATTGGGTTTGTTAAGCAGGCTTACTCGTCCCTCACCTGAGTATCCAGCCACTCCTCCCAGTCAACTCTATGTAATTTTTGCCCTAATCGCAAACGGCTCCTTAATTTTTTAATTATATGATTCTTCTTATCTCCCTTCTAAAACAGCAGCCACACAGCATGAGAGCCACCAGCCACCGAGTCATCTCTGCTTACCTTACCACCAGGGAATATGCATGGCTGCCTAACCATGAAGACTTGCCAGTATAACCCATTCCAGTCTCATGTGTCATCCCTCACCCTCCCATTGTTGACCATAATCAGCCTTAAGAACATT
Organism: Eospalax fontanierii; assembly: GCA_035773235.1. Classification (NCBI taxonomy): domain Eukaryota; kingdom Metazoa; phylum Chordata; class Mammalia; order Rodentia; family Spalacidae; genus Eospalax; species Eospalax fontanierii. Next base: position 619,230 of record JAJHUQ010000048.1, on the reverse strand, counting down.
GTCTCTTTTCCCTTATGACACAAGGCTAGATGTAAGATGTGACTGAAAGAACCACCATCCACACCAACAGTTCAGAACTCAGGAAGACTGACAGAAACCTGGGACCAGAATTTTCAAACATCCCTGAGAAGAGGCCGACTTTTACAACTTCTCTCTGATGAATATGGGGTCTGCAAATTTCTGCAAAAAGGGACCAACTTTTACAACTTCTTGGTCAGATAAGATTCCATAAAGGGGACTGCTTCCTGGCCAAAAATTTACAGTCTCCCCTTAAACATCAGTCAGATGTCATGGGGACCCTCCTCCCCATAAAATGGCCTACTGACCAACTAGAGAGGGCTTATCTCTCTCTCCCAGAGAGTTAGCCTCTTGCATTCCCCAAACAAGCCACTCCATCCCGATCTGGAGAAGTTAAGCCAGGTACACTAGCCAAGTCCCACAGCCCGGGCCCCCTAATATGGGGAAGGCTGGCCCCCAGGGAGCTAGTATTTTCTTCACTCTTGAACTTCGAGAAACTAGTCCCAGCTGGTCTTTCTTTCCCGACTGGAGAAGCCAGTCTTGTGTCTTTAATAAAACCAGTCCTGTTAATTCCCTGTGGAGTCTCTGGCCCATTTCTGCTGCATCTCTCAAACCCATACCTCCCTTTTCTGCTGGTGTTGCTGCTGGATGTGATTTTTGTCTTTTACTCTCTTTTAAATGTCTACTTCTCAAATTACAGTGCAGATTTTTTTGAGGCTCTGTGTTTATTCATGGCTCCAACCATCTCTTATAGCACTCCCTATCACTCTAAAAGATCTGTTTAAACAGTGCCAGTTCTGCAAGTCAGATTCTGGAATTTCTTGCTATGCTCTGCAAACCTTTCTAGTTTAAATGGAAAATTGGTTATCTAGGTAGCACAAGCATTTGATCCCAGTACCCAAGTGTTGGATAAATCTACAGTTTACTCTCTTGTTTCCAGGTACATGCCTCTAAATGACACCCAACTAACCAATGACTTAAAGTGGGGAGGTCTAGTGCAAAAGCAGGGAAGGCTGGGAAGGAAATGCAGGCATGGCACCAGCGGCTCCATCTTGGGTGTGTGTGCCAGAGGCTCAGGGGACTTCTGATCAAAATGCTGGCTTTGCCATAGAAAATCCTCTGTCTCCCGCCCTAGGGATGAATCCTTTGTAAGTAGCCAGAATAAATTAATTTCCCTAAAAGAGCATTCTGTTCCTGCTCAATCAGTTCAAACCCAAGGGGTTGGGGTTGGAGGGCTGAACACCAGGCCTCACAGCAAGATAATTCGTAAGACACCAAGAGGCAAAAGCAGGAACATCTCTGAATTTGAGGCCAACATGGTCTAAACAGCAAGTTCCAGTCTAGCTGGGGATACAGAATGAGACCCTGGTAGGTAAATGGGCTTCTGAATATGCTTATGATTCATGTAATTGAACTACGGTGAGAAGAGTCACCTGAATGTGAGTAATAAAATCTTGTAAGACGGGATTCGAATAGAATAAAAGGGAGGAAACAAACATATATCCTTTGATCCCTGCTTCTTAAGGATTTGATAATATCATCTGCTTGATATTCTTTCTACTGTGACTTTACTGAAATGATGGATTATAACCTGTAACTATGAGCTAAAATAAACACTTTCTTTCCTAAGTCATTCTCATTTGGGTATTTTATCACTGTAAGAGGAAAGGTAACTAAAACAATAATCAACAAATTTGATTTTTACATTTTAAGATAGTGACTTTTAAACTAATTAATTAAATTTTCTTTTTTTGAGACAAGGTTTCCCTGTAGCACCACCTTACCAGGAAGTCACTATCTAATGCTCATTGAGCTTGTCTGGATCTCACAAAACTTCCCGAGTGCTGGGGCTAAAAGACAAATGCAACCATACCCACCTTATAATCTTTTTTGCTGTTGCCGTTTTAAATTCTGATTTATTTTAATTTAGCTTCTTATTTTACTATGACACACAACTTTATATAACATATAGCGTCTAGTAAAATCCTCCAAATTGACCACAAAAGACAAATGGATAGTGCTAAAACCAGGTCTTTTGCTATGGAGAGTCAGTATACTGTGCATTTATCCTGAAAAAAACTTTAAATGTTCTGAAACCCACTTGTTCCATGCAAAGTCCACAAAGAATTGGAAATAAGATTCCTTGGAACTTCAGTTACAGATGGTTGTCAGAATATATACGGGTGATGGGAACTGAATCTAACTTCTCTGGAAGAGCATCCAGTGCACTTAACCTCTGAGCCATCTCTCTAGAACCCAGCAATTGGTTCTTAACTATTCTGAAAACTGTTATTTGACCAGATTATCAGTATTTATACCCTTGTAACAAAATCAGAACTACTTTAAATAACTATTGTGGAGTCCTCTGTAGTATAGTATGCACTAAGAAATCTGGGCTAGTGAGAAGGCTCAGTGGATAAAGACACCTGTCACCAACCCTGACAAACTGAGTTCAATCCCCAGGACCCACATAGGAGAAGTACAGGACAACTTGAAGGAATCAAGTTGTCCTCTTCACATACATATACACAGAGCAACATGCACACAAAGTGAATTTCTTTATTAAGATGAACATTTTTTTCTTCAGCAGATTGTAAATTTGCTATTCTATATGAAATACAACAAATAATTATTACCACGAAAATATTCTCATTTTAATTTCATGTACACATGTACAGTGTCAACTTTATAATTTCTTAATGTTTTGTTGGAGTTAACAATGTGCACAAAGAGACAGAGAATATTCAATAGGCAATTTCAAAGAAATAACCTGTGTTTTAAGAATTTGTACCTTTTCAAAACTTAAAAATATCAGTTTCTTTAGCTTTGCTAATCATTTAAAAAACCAAACTGTTACACTAAACCACAAAAGTATAATTAAAATGTATATTTACTTGACTTAACTTTTGATACCCTTTAAATCTTTCAATACTATACTTAAAAAATAAAACAATAAATATGACTAGGTAAGAAATAGGTAAGGGTTATAAAGTGTTATTACTTCAAAAAGTATGACTCTATGTGAGAAACACAAAGTTAATAATTACTTTTACTTTCAGATTCCTTACATTCTACCCTTAAATTTTCGTGTTTTTATAGAACTTCAGGGAAATGGAAAATTCAAGACTTAAAGATTCTTCACAAATAAAAAACAGTTTTCTATAATAGCACAACAGATAGCACTAAAATATGTAGGGAATACACATCAGTGGTAAGAAAGTGTGAGGTTTCAAAATTCAGTATGAGATTTAGATGGTATGATGTTTAAATCCTTTTGTTCCTGAATCACTTTAGTATTGGAATATATCTAACATATTTCAAAGGCTATCAGGTATCACATATTAAGATTTCTAATTCTATATATAACTTCTAAATATAGTGATACTTGACATAGAACAGTGAAAGGTTAAAAAAAAAACATTAAAAATAGAATGAAGCACCAAAATGAAGTCAAAGCAGCTGCTTATCAACTTGGAAAACTGTTTTCAAATTACCTACAAAGTATCAGATAACCATAGGTCAACAGGTTATTTAATGTATCAAAAAATGCTTCCTATTCTCTTAAATTGTTATAAACCAAATCCAAGAAACAATTCATTTTTATAGTATATCTGCAAGTATGAATCTGATTAGAACTCTTAAAAACAACAGATTTATTTTTACTTTAACTGAAAAAAAGCTGGATCAAGTTGCCAGCTCTCTAGTTGTAATTAGAATTTAGTTTGTTAAATGATACCATAAGTATATTTTAGTCTTCCTTTCCTTTCAAGATAGTTTTCCTTTTAAGAGAAAAATAAAAGCTATGTCAAGATGTACTTACAAAAAAATGTAAGATACAAGTTTAAACTGGCATCAAAGTAAGCTATCTAGAAAAACACTTTAACTTATGCTTTTCAATTATCAAAGATAAAGAAATATCATTACTCTTATTAAGGTATTTATCTTTCTTCTATCTCCTCACCTGAATTTTAGTATTTCTGAGTATCAAGTGTGCAAAATGATCTCATACATTTGTGGACCTTTCAAATTACTATAACTTTAGTCATTTTAGTTACATATTTTCAATGTAAATATATGTAAAACTTCGATGATGGTCTTTACACCCATGCTTCATAAAATCTTATGAGCTATTTAATTCTATAAGTTGGCAAAGTTCTGTCTATAGCAGTTCTTGTTTATAGAACAAAACTACAAGACAAAATACAGAGAATAAAAACAAGAAAAAGCAAAAATTTTCCTTAAAGTCTTAAAAATACTTGCTCTGCTGAAAAGATGAGATGCTGCCAAGAAAATGAAAACTATGGAAAAACAGAGAAGCAAGAATAAACCCTATCAATGTCCTATAATCAACAGTGCTAGGGACTCAAATAAAAGTTGCATTGTCAAGTAATCTGAAAATATTAATATTAAGGTAATTATTTCCATGTTTTGATAGTAAGACACATCAGAAGAAGCATTTATATTAGCAAATGTCTATAATGGGTATTGGACTTTGTATCAAGATGATTACATTTGAGTAACTAATATTAAATTACTTGTTCTTAAAAGAGTAGATGGACAAAATACTAAAATAGCAAAGCTTGTAAGACTAAAAATTCAGCATTGAATCAGGAATTACTGTTAAAAGCAAGTTGGTTGTTGCCAGTTTTTCTAACTTACTAAATAAAGAAATAGGATGTGAATAATCATTTGAATAAAATGCAAAATCAAATAGAATCAATAATCCTATTTTTACAAAGAATAACAAATATGCATTATTGTATTGTATATGAACAAGGTTGAGTGCTTTTAAAATGAATTTTTTGCTTCAAATATCTCTACAAGTTAGTAGATACTATGTGGCAAGCCAACTTCTTTATGATGTCGCACTATGTGATGGTCCTTTTCTGAGGGTCTTCGGAACCCCTTGTTGCAGTATTCACAGCAGTGAGGATAGTCTTTTGTGTGAATGGAGATAGTGTGCCGCTTAAAACCAGAGGGATCTGTAGTACTATATTCACAGTACTCACACTGGTATACTTTCTGACCACTGTGTGTCTTCATATGCTTTTTAAGCTCACTCTGTTGTTGATATTCCTTCTGACATTTCTCACACCTAAACAGCCGGTCTGTTGTGTGAAATGAGACAACATGGCTATTCAGCATAGCAGAATCTGTAGTCTTAAACTTACAATGTCTATACCGCTTTACATTTTTTTTGAAGTGAGTAGCAATATGTTTCCTGAGTTCTGATGGCCTGTGACAGCCTTTACCACACAGGACACAGTTATGAGAATATTCCTTTGTGTGGACTGAAATTGTATGTCTCTTTAAATCACTTGAGTTTGAGCTCTTGTGGCCACAATTTACACACCTGTGTACTTTGCCTACCCGGTGGGTACGGGCATGTTGTTGGGCCTGTCTGGTATTTGAGAAAGTCAGAAGACAAATGTTACATCTCGATATTGTCTGCTGCTTACTATGTTTAGTCTTCACATGTGTTTTCAAATTGGAAGAGTCGGCCGACCTATATTCACAGTGCTGGCATTGATAGGGCTTCTCACCAGTGTGGATTCGAGTATGCTTTTTGAGTTCTGATGGGTAACGAAAACCTTTACTGCACTCTTCACAAACATGAGGAACCTTCTTGCTGTGGACTGCCAAAAGGTGACGATTCAATAACCTTTGTTCGGTTGTTTGGTAGTCACAAAATTTACATTTGTACATTTTGTTGGCCCCTTTGTCCTTATGCATTATTTTCTGTGTAAGTTCCCCAGCATGAGAGTTCTGCTTCTCAAACTCATTGAATTTGATGGCCTTTTGTACCTTGGAGGTCATCTTGTGTCTCTCCAAATGATGGTATAAACTTATTTTCTTGTTAGTACTGTAATCACAGTCAATACAGTGGTATTTCTTCATGGCAAGGTATTCAGGATGGTTTTTCATGTGTCTTTTCAAGTAACCTCTTGACTTAAATTTCTTCCCACAAAACATGCAAGGGTGGACTATTAAATGGGTTCCATCAGGACTGATAATTATTTCTAAAAAGAAGATGGGGGAAAGGTCACACATGATCAATTATTTTCTGGTTTCTTTAGAAGTTCAAAGTATGTTTACTGAACATTATTCCTTATATTTTAGAATTCTTTTCACTACTTTTCACCATAAATATTACAGTCGTGAAAAGAACTTGGTCCAATATGACTGGACTAATTTCATTCCTTTTAATTCAGTTTCTTTTTTAAGGAAGTAATAATTAAAGTTTTATCAATTTAGAGAAAATAAGTCATAAAGTTAAAACATTTACAATTTGGTTATCACAATCCAAATTTTTGCTAATATACATTCAGCAACACCTACAAAAAATATAACATGTAAATCCCTATTCTCCCTGCACACATACCCCCTTCCATGCCATAAAAACAGATACACAAGAAAGAAATACATTTCTGTTAACAGTTAAAGTACTCTTCTGTGCCTCTAAAATTATGTCCATTTAGCTATGCATGGTGATGGTATATGCTGATAAGACCAAGAACAAAGAAGCAGAAGGAAGATGACAATTCACTGCCAACTCGAGCTTCACAGGAAGACTTTGTATTAAACCAAACCAAATGAAAACAAAAATATGAAGAAAGAAAAGTCTGGTTGGTGGCTGGGGAGATAGCTCAGTGGGTAAGACCACTAGCTTCTCTTGTAGAGGACCAGGGTTCAATTCCCAGCACCTACATGGAGGATAATATATAACTTCAGTTCCAGGGGATAGAAGCCCTTTTCTGACCTCTGTGGGCACTGTATGACATGAGTACACTTAAATTAAGTACATGCAGGCAGTACATTCATACACATAAAATAAAAATAACGAAAATATTTGTTAAAGGGAAAGCCTGGTTGTTTTACTCTCACACTAAGTAATCTAACCATCAACTACGGTTGCTAATAGTAGTAATCCTAACACCCTTTGAAAGGCTGAGCCAACAGGACTGTTGCTACTTTGCCATGCTAAATTTAATGTGGAACCTTGTCAAGAAAAAATATTATGAATTTCTTTTTACTTCAAATAAAATCACCAGAGATTTACCTTCTTTCTCCTTAATTTCTGTTACCTAACTAAAAAACCATTCCAGAATCTCACTGAATTGTAAATTTGTTTTTCAAATGCAGTGTACAAAAACTATCTGATGTCTAGCTCAAAACACTACCATCACATCCTACAAATGCTACAACATGGCACTTCCTCCTATTTGCAGATCATCTTGTACCATATAGTTCCTTCTCCCTCACCTGTTTGGTACTGCCTGGATTCAGATCGCCTTCTTTTCTTTGATTTTTGTTTAGCTAGTCTGCCAAGGCCAGCCGACTCATCGATGTGTATGAGAGCACTTGTGCCATTCTGGTTATCATTTCCATCAGAATTATTACCTGGCAATATTCAATAAAAATCATTACACAGTATTATAAATTATAAAGAATTAGAGATTATTAAGTACAACAATGAAAAGACCTGACACTCCATAATGGCAGAAACTTAATAACTAAATAAATGAAAAATCACAGGAAAAAACGACAAGTATCTATATCACACCATCTCCCAGAATTGTAAGCTTATGAAAAAAAATAGGTTGAAATCCTCTGTGCTTTTAATTAGGTAAAATTTTCAAAAGTGAACCATACATTCTGTGCTCTCTACTTCTGTTTTTTATTTTCCTTCTTAATTTTTTTTTATTGAAGCTTTGTGCATTTTATGTAATACGATATTTTGGAAGGAGACTTCTTTTTGAGACAAGGTCTCCCTTTAGCCCCAGCTGGACTGGAACTCACTATGTAGATCAGGTTGCCCTTGAACTCACAGAGATCCACCTGCCTCTGCCACCTGAGCACTGAGGCATGTGTCACCACACCCAGCATTATATAATATGTCTTAAGCAAATTTAGACCTCCACTTCATGCCTCTCACAGCTCTCCTCCCAACAAGATTTTAGTTACTCTATAATATATGTTAAGTCCTATCCAGCCAAGCATTTATATCCCAGTGTCCCTCCATACAAGGTCATCAAGTAGGGCCTAGGCAGCCTATACAAAGGCACTCCCTCACACCACAGTAATCTTCAGTAATACTTCCTTGGCTAAAATTGGGGAAATCACCCTATCAGATTACTTCATATTTCTGAAAGCTTAAGACCATAGAAACCATTTCTCAATAAATGGATAATGAGCAATGAGACTGACTCAGTTGGTAAAGTGCTTGAATGAGGGAGGACCTGAGTTTGCTTTCTAGAAATTATGCAAGGAAAAAAAAAAGCTAGACATGAAGGTTCATGTTATAATCCCATCACAAGGGAAACAGAGGCACTTGGACTCCTAAATTTGCTGGGAGTCAGTGAAATCTAATTAGTGACTTCTAGATTAAACAAGAAACCCTGTTTCACAAAACAAAATGGACACTGACTTGAGTAGTGATACCTAAGGCTATTCTTTGACTTCCACATGTACCCACTCTAATACATACATACCCTCACACACACACACACCAAAAATAAATGAATGGATATTCATTCTTTAAGCTACAACACTTACCATAAACTTCTGCCCATGTAACCGGCATGAAAGCTTTCATTTCACTGTCATTCAGTTTTTGTTCATACACAGCAGTTGCTCCTGCTGCTGTAACATCAGCGCCTTTCTCTCCAACAATCATTTCCATATAAAACTCATCAGTGATTTCAGCTAAGTACAAATTAATAAAATAATTTTGTGACTAGGTTTACTAAAATCTTATGAAAAATAAATTAGTAGTAATAAAACATCATAGTAAATATTAAATGAATATTGATGCAATATATTTCATGTTTTGACTTTCAACAATTTATTTCATTCTTGAGATAGGGCCTTACTAGAACTGCAGCTATCAACTGAAATTCTCCTACCTCAGTCACCCAATTTCTGAGGTCATAGAGGTATATCATGTCCAGGCCTCCATTTTATTTACTTAATTTTTTACTCTAGTTTAGATATTTTTTGAAACAGTGTCTTTCTATGGTTTGCCTGGAATTCCCTGTGTAGACCAAGTTTGCCTCAAACTCATAGAAATCCACCTTCTTTTGCCTCCCAAGTGCTAGGATTAAAGGCATTGGCTTTGCTAATTAAAAACAATGATCTAAAATATACATTAAAAGACACTGATGTCACTGGAATATAGTACTATAACAATCTTAATACTAGTGCTGTTTGGTTTTTTTTTTTTCATGTAGCAAATGCTTTAATAAGAACTAGATTTGTAGAAACAAAACCATCTCCACAAAAAGGCAATTTACATACTGAAATCTTCATATTCCTGCTGAGAGTCTTCAATATAAACCTTGCTTTCTCTGGGAACAGAAATACTGCTGTTCTGATCAAGTAGTTCAATTCCATAGTCATTCTCAAATTCAGTCTCCATAATGTTTACAGGTCCACCTATAAGATAAAAAGCTTTGAGAATTTATTTGGAATTTCATTTAACTTCTTGTAACAGGCCAAGCTTTTAAAACCTGTTTTAGGAGTGATCCTTAAAAGAAGTATTCATACTTTCCAATAGAAAGAACTCTAAAATGGAAACAATTAGGGCTGGAGAAATGGCTCAGTGATTAAGAAACTGACGCTCTTGCAGAAGACCTGTGTTCAGTTCCTAGGACCCATACAGAGGCTAACAATTGCCCATCATCTCCACTTTCAGGAGATCTGACACCCTCTTCCGTTCTCTGTGGGTGTATGGGTGCCCTTACATACATGCAGGCAAAGCACTTAAACATATAAAATAAATTTTAAAAATAAAAAGTGACCAATCACACTGAATAATCTGAAACAAGATAACGAATAAAGGCTTCCTCTTACCTAAGTTATCTTTTCCAGGGTGAGCTTTAAAAATATACACCTTGATCACCTCAAGACATGTGTCATCTACTCTAAAAAGATCAATTCCTGAGACTGCATTCATATTTATTCCAGTGGAATCTTCATGATCTGCTTTGTCAGCATTATTCACTAAGCAGGCAGGAAATATACTATGAACTTTCATAGCAGATGTATAAATACAATGTCACTATTTTTTTTTTGAAAATACTTTTTTGAGTTCGCTAGGTACTCAGCATTTGGTAAAAGCACTTATTCTGGAAGCCTGACACCCTGAGTTCCATCCTTACAACCCATAGGAGAAGAAGAGAAATGACTTCTAAAATTTGTTCTCTGACTTCCACATGCATACTTTCTATTACACACAAATATCACACACAAATCCATATACTAATGTATAAGGAATTTTAAAATGATTCAGAGGTTAAGAGCATTGAATGTTCTTGCAGAGAATCTATGTTCAATTACCATCACCTACATGGTGTCCAACAACTGTAACTCCAGTTCCAGGGTATCAGATGCCTTCCTCTGACCTTTGTGGGACACTGAACAACATGAGTCCACTTATATACATGCAGGCAATACACTCGTACCCATCAAATAAAAATAATAATAAAATGTTTTTAAATATAATACCATATAAAAATAAAACCTAGATCTGAAAATCTGACTTTTAAAAAGTCCTATAAAACTTTCAGAAGTTCAAAGGACTTAAATGTAGATACAACATAATAAAATGCTCAAAGAAAAAGCAGAAAAATTTTTTTTTTAACTTTTTGATATGGAATGTTACTCTGAGGTCTGCTTAGACTAGAAATTGCTGATTTTCCTCTTCTTCACCTCCTTAGTGCTAGCAGACTAGAAGATCCCTGAAGCTCACTGGCCAACCAGTATGGCTGAATTAATGAGCTTCAACCATGTTCATTGAGTGATTCTGTCTCAAAAAATAAAGACACAGAATTAAGGACTGACATCCTATTTCAAACTTTGGCTTCCAAATGAACATGTACATATGTTTTTATGCACCTGTACATACCCATACTGAGAAGTACATATACTATATGCTGTATACACAAAACAAAACAAAAAAATTAGACTGATCATGTGTATGTGGTGGTACACTTGTAATGCTAGTTCTTGGAAGTCCAAGACAAGAGGATCAGAAGTTCAACATCAGCCTAACACGGATAGTGACTCATATTAAGAAAGTAAACAAAAAAGCACTTTTGATAATCATTGTAGCCCCAAACTTACAAGAACTCATAAGATAATCCTCAAAGTTGTTTTTGTCATCATCTGGTTTGTCCACAGAAATTCCAGAAATTCCAGTGGATTCAGAAGCATAATCTGCCATCAATAATTCTGAAATGTTGCTTGTCAAAGAGTCATTGATGACTTCTGCTTCTATTATGTTGTCATTAAATATATGTTCATTATGTCCAACATCAGACGTATGAATAGCTTCACTCATTAAGAAATGTTCAGGCATAGTCAATGAAGTTGTCATATTAGAAGCTGGAATTGTGTACTGTGCTACAGAAGCTTCTTCAGATATATCTGAAGGAAGTACTTGCTCAGGAATGACATTTTCAAATATATCTCCTTCCTCTAAGACATGTGAGCAATGAACATCTTTGATAACAACATTTTCAATAACATCTTGGATTATAACTGAGTCTGGATGATCAGGAAGGAAGGTATGCACAGTAACATCTGAATTAGATATGAAAAGAGTTTCTTGTACTTCTGCAATAATTTGATCATCATCCATGTGTATAGCATCAGCACCTTTAAATTAAAAAAAAACAATTTCAGGTAAAAATATATATGGCTATTTCAAATAATATGTTTTTAAAATTCTATGAGGACTGTAGATTATCATCTTGTACATATAAGTTAACATTTTTGGTAATGAAGAATGTTGAGAATTTTTTTAAAAAACTTAGTCAATATAAAGGTAAAGAAATGCTAGGAAAACCAGTTAGGATTGTCACAGAAAAAATTATTTAAGAAAGTAATTTCAGAAGTATTAACACAGCAAGTTGTGGTAGTACAGGTGTGAATCTTAGCACACAAGACGCAGGCATATCTCTGTGAATTACAAGTCAGCCTGGTCTATATAGTGAGTTTGAGACTAGCTGGATTACAGGGAGACTTGTCTCAAAAACCAAAAAAGTACCAAGATAAATTTCTTGTACTATTCAAATAAAAACTTAGGGATGATTATATAAACCAAGTATCATAAAACATTTTCCCTGGTTATGCTTCACTTCATTCCCTTTATCAGTTTCCCAATATTGTATGTTTTCCTTGTCACTTTAAAAGCATTTTAGTTCCCCCTTTTTTCTTATACTTCATAGTTTCCCAAGTTGTTCTTGTTCAGTAACTCACCAGTATCCTAGTCCACTGTATTGGCAAGGACAAAGTCATCCTTTGAAACTGAACATTCAACATTCAAGGTATAAATGAAAAGTGATATAAATGTCAAAGTTAAAGATGAAACACAATAACTGAGATATATATAGCTAGGGGATAAATAAAATGGAACAAAGATTGAGCTGCCTTGTAGAGAGTAAAGCCTGAGGATAGCAAGGGTAGGCCTAGCATAAATTAGCAGACATTCAGTCTCCATGTAGGTCTTTCTGCCAAGATCCACATCTTCCAACTCCCACAGAACTTTTTCAGAATATAAAATACCTAATGTACTTACACTCTGTAGTCAAAGAATGAAATTGTAAAAAGGATGAACCAACGAAAACCCACTGAGTTTAAATAACTTAATCAGTATCACAAAATTGTCACGGCATGTTATATATTCAGTACATATTATTCAGACTAAATCCCTCAAATGGGAACAGAATTTATATTTATAAAAATATAAATAAAACATAAAGTACAAAACACAAAATAGAAAATTAAAAATTAGATATCATAACGACAAATATTATTAAGCCCAAATTCAAAGATTACTTACAGTTAAACAAGCAAACAAGTAGTTCTGGGTTGTTCTTCAAAAGAATTTAATCTCTTTTAGTAACATTAACTATGTTTCAGCAGATTTTAAAGTATGAGTTGTAACTTTGCATTTGCCATTATTAAATTAAAATCACCTATGCTGTAGTGTTTAATAAACACAAAGAAAACTTAGAAAGGTATTACATTTAAATTCACAAAAATCATTGCAAATTTATTTTATAGGAATATTTAGCAGACAGAAAACAAAAATCTCATCAAATCCTGAAATTAATAATAGAGAATAATACAGAAAATATCCGATTCAAGATCCATGAGCTTAGAGAAAAATAATTTTATTAACACACACTGAAAATGAGATAATAAAGTAACTAAAAATGTTGTTGCAAGTGACATGAAGAAAAACAGTATGGTATCCATACTTCCTCTAATATGTGTGTCTCATCTACAATGATAGTCACTGCAAGCTGTGAATAGATAGAATGTTGTTGCTTACCCTACATTGACTTTTGCAATGTAATTAATATTAGAAATTTCAGGAGCTTAAGAGATGGCACAGCAGTTAAGAGCACTGGCTGTTCCTGCACAAGAAATGCTCATTCAATGCTGGTAGTTTTGCAAAACAACACAATCTACTGAAAAAGCAGTGTAGAGAGTGTTAAAAAAACTAAACATAAATATCACAAAGGATCTGGTTATATCACCCTAGGGTATATCCAAAAGACCTATCCTACTACAAAGATACTTCTGAATTCCTGTTAGTTACTGCTATTTTCACAACAGTTAAGACATTAAAACAACCTAAATAGACCTCAACTGATGAATGGATAATGAAAATATGATAGATTGTGTAAAGAAAAGTGAAATTTGCAGATAAATGGATGGAAAGAGAACCTGCCATAGTAACTGAAGTAAAACAGATTAGAAAAAGAAAAATGTGACATATATTGTCTCTCATCTGTGGATCTTAGGTCCAAATTCATAGATGTCAATATACATATTGTGATATAACGTAAGGAGCCAGGCAAATGGAAAGGAACCATGGGAATAAAGAGAGAAATGCAGTGGGAGACAGGAGTTACCAAGGGGGAAATGGTAGTATTTAACTTTGAAAGGGAGGAGTTAGGGTAATATAAGGAATAATGGGGATAAAAGGAAAGGAGCTCAAGAGAGGGAGGTTAATAGGAAACAGGGATTACCAAGTGGGGAAATAAGAAAAAGGGGGACAATCTTGGAGGGAGAAGGCATGATTATAAAGCGGGAGAGATAAATAATTTTTAGGTGATATGAAAAACCACAGGGAAATATATTACTCTAGGGCAATTGAAAAATTCACACACATACACATACATAGACACACACACACGCACGCGCACACACACACACACACACACACACACCCAGAGGTTGATTATAAATACATATATTGTATTACACTTATTATATATCATATAATAAGATATATATTATATTATATGTGTATAGCTGAAAGTTAAACAACAAGAAACACAGTTTTTAACAAAGGAAACCTGCCTTTGAGTTGACTGCCTCCCTAAACTTCAAAGTAAGACCCTATTGCTGAAGACAGGTCATATTTCAGACTTAGGGCAATGAAGCTGAACTTGGAAGCCTTCTCCCTGCAATAATCAGAGGTTACTATGCAAGTTGCTAAAGGAAAAAAAAATCAATGAATGGTCAACCCACCTGTAAAATAATCATAATAATTACCCCAAGAGCAAATTATCTCTATTGGTGTACTAGTGTCCCTTTTGGCTTTCAGGTAATCAACACCTATCTAATGACTTAAACTCAATGACTTTCAATGGGAGTGAATTCACGTGGGTCACTGTAAATATAGCCACATATACATAGCTGGAGATTTCATAAATTTTAGAGAAAAACCTACTTTTGTCACATTCCTACATCAACATAATTTCTTACTGAATGCAAAATATATATCTTTATATTTACAGACAAATATATTCTCATCACTTATCAAATATGCTTCTTTTTGCAACAAAGGGACAATACTACAAAGTTCTACAACTGGTCAAACAGGGAATAAGTACCTGTGAAATATCTAGTCCTAAGTTAAATAACTACAATGCAACCTCTACCCCTACAGCTCACGGAATGTAGTGGAACAAGAAGTAAAGAGAATATTAATCCATCTCGCTAGAAAAGCTTCCTCATGCAACATAGGGCAATTAACACCGACAGTCAAAATATAAAAAAGAGTCTACAGAAAGTGTCCTTGTATAGAACTCCTATATGAGTCTTTATTCACTCATGAATCAAGGACTCAAAAAGACCTCCCTCCAAATTCTATAATGTATGAAATGCACAAAAATTAAATAAAAGGTAGTAACAACAAAAACAGTTCACTCATGTGTCAACAAAGGAGGTTATACGTCATTTACAGCACTCCATTACCAGAATTTAGTCAACAATCAGACACCATCACAAGGCACTGCCAGCCAGGCACAACCACTATGGGAAGAAATGGACAAAGAGAAACTGAAGGTATACTTTACTTCCATCACAGGCTGACAACTTATTTACTTCTCAGGTACCAAAACTGCATAGCCTGAGTAATTTTCTTAAACTATAATACAGGAACAACTGTCAGTCAGCTATGATTTTTTACTGGATCAAAATCTGGTTTGTGGGTAGACAGATGACTCGACAGTTAACAACACTGGCTGTTATTGTAGAAGATGTGAGTTCCAATCCCATTACCCACATGGGAGCTAACAACTGTCCATAACTCCAGTTCTAGGGGATCCAACAAGGGTACTCTTATATACACACAGGACTCATACACATAAAAACAAAATCTGGTTTGTTCAGGATCATGTGGTTATCAACCAGTATGAAAACTTTATTGTGGAGTTTATGTTAATTTTTAAAGAAAAACAAACAACATAATATATAGTAATCCTTTAAGAGAAAAAGTCTGTAGATGAACTTATTAACTCAGGGCATATTTCAACAAAAAAAGAAGGAGGAGGAAGAAGAAAAGGAGGAGATAGAGAGAAGGAGGTTGCAGGAGAACTGAGACTCAGGACCTAGGTTTAAGTTCTAAATCAAATTCACACAATGAGTTTGATTCAAGCCACTAAGGGAAAAGCAGTAGAATCTATGTATTAATTACTTTTTTATTGCTATGATCAAGCCAATGACCAAGGCAACTTTTAGAAGGGTTTACAGTGCCAGAAAGATAGAAGTCCATGATGCAGGGAAGCATAGCAGCAGAGGAGGTCAAAGAAGAAACCTGAATGTTCATATCTTCAGGCTGATAACAGGAAGCAGAGAGTGAAACTGAAAATAAGCAAGGAAAAGCCTACCACAAGTAACTTCCACCAGCAACACTATACCTCCTAAACCTCTGAAGACAAACTGAGACCAAATGTTCAAATACTTAAGAGGACATTCTCATTCAAATCACCACAAACTGCACTGAAATATCAATAATCACATACACCAGATTCTCAGGACTAAAGAAGGCAACTGTAAGCTTCAGGAATCCAAGGGGACTATCAGCAAATAATATGCAACTACTCCCTGCCAACATACCAAAACCTAAGGTAACTGGAGGCTCAAAGACCAAGGGCTACCCATTTAATGTTTTAGTCCTACCAGCTCCACTGTACAAAATGGAGCCTGCTAAATCTAGAGAGATCTTCCTCACCTTTTACCTCAGCACAGATGTGATAGTAATTCATTGTATAAGCATGCCTTTTATTTCTTATTTTCTATTATTTATTGTCAATTACTGCATATACGTATCATATAGTTTTGCTTTTGTCTATACATCACTCAATGATGTTCTGATTTTTGTCAATCACGAGACATTGTTTCTATATCTTTCACCCATATCTCATAATATTTTTATTTAACTTTCATTCTTATCCCCACCTCTTTTTACTTCTAATTCTAAATAATAGCCTTAATAATCAGTGGGCCCAAAGAGTATTCCATCTTTTACCTTCCAGGTACTTGTATACACCAAGTTTGGGCCATTACTTATCCATATCCTCATTTTCTCTACTTCTCTACCAATCCTAGTCTTAATAACTAAATCCAAGTATATTCTACTTGGCTATTTTCCTTGCAAAAGCTATGACATCTGTTGACTGGCTATTGAAACAATCTCAAGGTAGTAATAGATCTCATAATTAATATTCTCCTTCAGAGTTTATTTATTATAAGCAAGCATTTTGAGTTCCTGATGTAAGAAACTCTTTTTCTGAATTATGCACCTCAACTATTAGACTCTCACTTCAACAATGTAAGTACGTCAACTTAAAAAATACCTGATAAAATCAAAAGCAACAAAACCCAGGCGACTGAATAATTTCAGATGTGTAAATTACAAATGCAGTAATATAACACACAAGAAAAACCAAAGCACAGTACTCCTTCAAAAGTTACTAGTCCCATAATAATGGCATAGAGTGAACATGAAATCCTAGACACTCAAGTCAAAAGAATGATTTTAAGACTGTCAAAATAAATTTTAAAAATTGACGGAAAACAAATTTGTAACTCAAATAAAAAGATCGGTGGGATGTCTCACCAACAAAATGGATTTAAAAAGACAGAATATCTGGGATTGAAGGTAAGGCAGAGGAACTGTAATAATAATAGCCAAAGATATAATAAGATGCCAGTAGGAATTTCAAGGTACATGCAACACCCTAAAAAGAACAAATCTACAGGTAATAGATATAGATAAAGGAAAAAAGTTTTGTTCTAAGGGTATAGAAAACATTTTTAAAAGAATAATAAAAATTTCTAGAATTAGTAGGCAATCCAGATACAGATAACACCAAACACCCAAGACCAGAAAAGAACGTTTCTCATATTATTATTAAAACTGTAACTATAAAAGAACAGAAAGTACACTGGTGAGCTGGTAAGGTAGCTCAGAAGTAAAGAGCACTGGTTGTTCTTGAAAGGGATCTTGGTTCAGTTCCTAGAGTCCACATGACAACTAACAATTTTCTGTAACTCCAGGACTAGGTGAATTCAACACCCCCTTTTGATCTCTTCAGGTACTTCACAACATGGATGCACTTACATACACACAGGCAATACAATCGGCAAAGAAAATATATTGGAAGTGAGGAAAAAAAAATACCAAGTCACATACAATGCAATCCTTCAGAATAATAGCACATTATTCAATTAAACATTTAAAAACCAGGAAAAGCAACTGCCAAAAGACTATTATATCCAGTAAGAGTATCTACTATAATAGAAGGAAAAAATAAAAACTTCCCCTGTTAAAACAGACTAAAGAAATCTATGACCACTAATGTTAACTCTATAAGAAAAGACCTAATTTTTCTCTGAAAGAGAAAAATAAACCATCCATTTGATCACAGAAAAGAGTAAAACATGCTACAATAATAGATTAACAAGAGGAAGAAAAAAAGACAAAAATACCTCAATCAACAAAGGGACAGGAATCAATACACATCTTTCAATAATAATCCAAATATTAATATTATAATTTCTGCTATTAAAAGGCAGACTAAGGATTGGAGATAAGGCTCAGCATTTAAGAGAACAAGATCTTCTTGCAGAGGATCCAGGTTCAGTTCACTGCACTCACATACCATTCACTACTTGGGTTCCAGGGAATCTGATGTCCTCTTCTGATCTCTGTGATTAACTATGAGCATATGGTTCACTTACACGCACGCAAAACATACAAACACACAAAATCAGAATAAATAAATAAGACACAGACTAGTAGATTGGATCAAGAAACTGAATTCAGGGCTAGATGTAATGATACAACCCTTTAACTCCAGAATGTACAAGACAGAGGTAGACGAATCTCTATGAAATCATAGTTGACATGGTCTGACATATAGATTTCCAGTCCAGAGACAGCTACAAGGAGACCCTGTCTCAAAAAAAGCTGGCTCAACACTTAAGAGCACTATATGTTCTTGCAGAGGACCTGGGTTCGATTCCAGCACCCACACGATGCCTAAAAACTGTCCATAATTCCAATTCCACGGGATTTAATGTCCTCCTCTGACCTCTTTGGTCATTGTATGACATAGGTACACTAACCTAAATGCAGACAATACACACATACACATTAAATAAAAATACTAAATATTTTTTAAAGCAGAATCCCAAGGGCTAGGAAGATAGCTCACTAACTATTTGTTTAGATACGCTGGGTTCAGTTCTTAGGACCTATATGGTGGTGAACAACTATCTGTAACTTCAATCTATGGGATCCAATGTCCTCTTCTCCATCTCTGGCAGTACATGACACAGATACATTTAAATACATGCAAGCAAACTATTTCTACACATTAAATAAATATTCTAAAAAGCATGTACTGCTCTTGCAGAGAAACTGGATTCAGTTTCCAGTATTAATGTGGCCATTCACAAACAGCCGTAACTCAATTCTAGGAGATCCAGTAGCTTTAGCACCCACACAGTACGCATAAACACATGCAGACACACACTCACATAACTAATAGAAAAAAGAAAATAAGGAGGAATGAGGCTGATGGGATGGTTCATTCATTACATACATGCACTACTTTTGCAAAGAACCTGAGTTCTTTTTCCAGCCTCAAGTTTTAGTACTATTAGTTCCAGGGGATCTGACACCATCTTCTTACTTCCACAAGAACCTGCAGTCAATGTTCACTTATCTCAACACATAATTAAAATATACAGAAAATGTACTTGCTGCCTCAAAAAAATACATCTCACTATAGAAGACAGACACTATCTTAGGGTAAGAAGACAGAAAAAGGTGTTCTAAGTAAAACAACTAAGGAAATAAGAAGTTACTGTTCAGACAAAATGGACTTAATATTAAAACTACTGAGAAACTGTAAAGAAGGCCACTTCACACTGATCAGGGAAACAGCATAACAAGAGAGCAATGATGATGACGGCTAGGCATCTCTACCCTTTACCAGGGGCCCAGGCCATAGGAGGAAGCCAGAGAGTACCTGATTCAAGCCTGACCTGGGCCTCTGTGGGAGCTCCTATGTAGCTGGGCTAGAGCTTTCTGGTCCCTCCAATATAAAATCAAAAACATGTCAAGAACATGAAGCTTTGATCAAACAGCTTTTCATACCCAATTAAAAAACAACCAAGGCACATCAGTGATAGAAAAGAATCAGACCTCAACTCAACAAAAGAAGGCTTTAGTTTCAGCATCAAAAACCAGAATCAGAAGCAACAAAATAAATTCACATGCTAAATCACAACAATAAAATAACATGAATAACCAAAATATATATAGAGTGTATAGCTCTAAATGCCTACATTAAAAAAAAAATTCAGAAAGAGCAAAAATACTTAACATGCCAACTCAAGAATCTTAAAAGTCAAAAATAAGTGAAACCCAAACCCAGCAGATAAGAAGAAATAACAAAAATCAGAGCAGAGATACTAATAAAATAGAAACAATGAAAACAACATAATCAATGAATATAAGAGATGGTTCTCTGAAAAGATAAACAAGATAGATAAACCCTTACTTAGGTCAGTTAAACAAAAGAAAGAATATAAACTCAAATCAACAAAAACAGAGAATACAGGGGAAACAGACAGGAGACATCAAAAGATCCAGAACACTATAAGGGAATACTTTAAAAAAAACCTATACTCTATTAAAATTGAAAACCTAAAAGAAATGGTAATCCAAAACCATGGTAATCACAAAAGACAAGAAAGAGATCAACAGCTTCAACAGACAAACAACATATACGGAAATATATAGTAATACAAAACATCGTCACTATAAAAGCCCAGGTCCAGATGCATTTACAGCAGAATTCTACCAGACATTGAAAGAAAATCTATAATCTACGCTGTTTAAAATATTCAAAAAATAGAAACAGAGTGTGAACTAACAAACTCCTTTGAAAGAACTCTTAATACCAAAACCAGGTAAATCAACAAAAAAGAAAACTATACATTTATACTTTTCATGAACATAGATGCAAAATTGCAAACTGCACATGCATCAAAAAGGACATGATCTGCTTTATTCCAGGGATGCAGGGATGGTTCCATGTATGTAAGTCAACTAATATCATAAATCATACAACAAGACTCAAAGACAAAAATCACATGGTCATCTCAACAGATGCAGAAAAGACCTTTGGCAAAAATCCAGCATCCATTTATGTTAAATTTCCTAGAAAGTTCCAGAAATTGATGTGGAGGGAACATATCTCAAAATAATTAAAGTTATATACAACAAATTACAGCCAACATCATTCTAAATGGAGAAAAACTGGAAACATTTCCATAAAAAACAGGAAGTACATGGTCTGTTCCCACTCCTTTTCACTGTAGTACTGAGAACTCTTTCAAGAGCAATAAGTCGAGAAAAGGAAACAAGAGGAGTACTAACTAGAAAAAAATGAAGTCAAATTGTTTCTGTTTGCAAATGACATGATATTACACATAAGAGATGCCAAAAGTTCCACCAAATGAGTAATACTTTCAGGAAAGTTGTACGTTACAAAATCAACTGAAAAAATCAATAGTAGCTTTTCTACATTCCAATAACAAACAATCAGAAAAAAAAAATTTAAGAAAACCCTCCCATTCATATTAACCTCCAAAAAATATTTAGAACCAAAGACATTAAAGATCTCTACAATGAAAATTTTAAATGTCTAAGGAAAAAGATAGAGGAAACACCAGAAGATAGAAGGATCTTCAATGCTCATGGGCTGAAAGAATTAATACTGTAAAAGCAACCATCCTACTAAAAGAAATGATAGATGACAGATAGATAGATAGATGATAGATAGACAGATAGATAGCTATGTATATTTAATGTAAAATTATTTAATGTAAGATAATTTTAGTTAAATGATTCAGTCTAATCAGATTTGTTCTTAGAAGTATTCTGCCAAGAAAATGTGATGAGGCTCTCCATAGGCCTTAGCCCTATACCAGTGAGGCTGCTAGAGAGCATATGACTAACTGGGGTGAGCTACCCAAACCCTGGTAAGTCATGGGCTATGAGACCATCACTAGTCACTCCCAATGACCCACAGCTCAAGCTGATAGCTAAAAAGATCTAACCTATTCTTGTGTTTTTGCGTCAAGATGAAAACAAATAATATACAAAGGAAAACCCATCAGAATTTAATTTGACTTTTCAATGGAAACTAGAAGAACTTACAGCAAAGCATTCCAATTTTTAAATGATTACAAATACTGATACAGAATACTTTACCCAGAAAGACTTTCTATCATAGTTGAAGGACAAATGGGCTAAAGGAACTCATGTCCAAAAAAACCAGCAATATTCAGAATATTGGAATCAATACAAAGAACTAAAGAAAGAAATAACCACTGGATATGGTGGTACACACCTTTAATCCCAGGAGGAAGAGACAGGTGGATCTCTGTGAGTTTAAGGTCAGCCTGGTCTACATAGTGAGTTGCAGACAGTTGAAGCTACTGGGACATCCTCTCTAAATCCCCCCAACCCCCAAAAGGAATACCTAAAGGCTACAGAAAGAAAAGAAATGAAGGTGTATTTGTGAAAACACAAAATAAGACCAAGAAAATAAAGAGAAATTAAAATAACAGTAACCAATACATATCTATCAATGCTCTTTAAAAATCAGTGTTCTCAACTTCCCAGGTAACAAACACAAACTTGGAAAATGGATTAGGAAGCAAATCTAATTTTTGTTGTCTACAAGAAACTCATTTCAAGAATAGGCACTAACGTAGAGTGAAAGTTAGAAAAAATATTCTATGTAAATGGCACTAAAAGAAGCAGCATTTTCAGTTCTAATATTTGACAAATACATTTAAATTAGTAAGAAGAGTTCAAGGGAATGACTACCAAGAAGACCTAACAATGATGAGCATCTAAAACTAAACTCTGATGCATTAATTTCATAAAATGAGTACTACAAGACTTCAAAACACAGATTAATTCTAACTTAGTAGTAGCATGTGACTTCAGTACCCCACTATCTCAAAGATGGTCAACTAGATAAAGAATAAGCACAAAGACACCTGAATTAAAATGATATAATGCATTAAATGCACCTAATTAGAAATCTACGTAATATTCAAACCCAAGCACAAAAGAATACACTTTCTAGTAAGCAGCCAATGGAAGTTTCTCTTAAACAGACCACATATTGGGTCTGGTTAAATAACCCTTAACAATAACAAAAACTGAAATAATTCCATGCCTTCTATCAGACCACAATGCAATAAAACAAAAGCAACAGCAAGAGAAGTTCTAGTAATTACATGAACGTAATGGAATTTGACCAATACACTGCTGAATAATGAACAGGGTGGAGAGCTGGCTCAGTGGTTAAGAATACTAACTGCTCTTGTAAAGGAACCAGGTTCAATTCCCAGCATGACCATGTCACCTAAAGTATGCCCTCTTCTGACCCACAGGCACTCTACTACACTGGTATACTTTCACACATGCAGGCTATACACTCATACACATAAAAAGTATATTTCTGGAACTAAATGAAAAGGATAATACAACATAATGAAACCTCTGGAACACATTAAAAGCAGCCCTAAGACTATGACTCTAAAAACCCACAATAAAAAATAAAAAAGAAAGCTGGGTATCATGGTGCTCTATTTTAATCTTAGCACTCAGGAGGCAGTCATATGAATCTCTATAAGATTGAAGCCAATCTACACAGCACATTACAGGTCAGTTGGGGCTAGACAGAGACCTTGCCTCAAAAAGAAAAAAAAGTCAGAAAGAGCATAAATAAAAGACATAACGGTACAATCCAACAACCTAGAAAGGCAAGAATGAACCAAACCCCAAAACAGATACTGAAAGGATCCAGAATGTTACATGGAAATACTTTTTTTAAAACTATATTAAATTTTAAAATCTAAAAGAAGAAAGCAGAGGCAGTATTCTATAAGACATAGATACAAGAAAGATTCTAAGTCAGACAGCAGATCAGGCCAACAATCAACAAATGTGACTTAATTATATTACAAAGTTTCTATACAACAAAAGAAACAACCAAGGAAGTAAATTAGAAAACAATAGTTTAGAAGAAAATCTTTCCAACTATACACCTGATAGAGTATATCTACAATCTAAAAAGAACTGAAAAAAATCAAGGAAAAAAGTATCCAATTAAAAGATGGGCTATGGATCTGAAAAAAAGATATCTCAAAAGAAGAAAAGAAATGGCTAAGAAACGTCTTAAGAACTGTTCAGTATCCTTAGTTTTAGAGAAATGCGAATCAAAGCTAAAATTTCATCTACCACCAGTCCGAATCTCTAAGCTCATGAGAACAAATGACATTGAATATTGTGGATACAGGAGAAGGGAATTCCTCATTCAGTGCTGGTAGCATTTGATATTTGTGCAACCACTGTGGAAATCAGTATGCAGAACTCTTAAGACACTAAAAATAAACTTACCATAGGATCTGAAATAGAGACTATTACAAAGTTCCACAACTAGCAAAACACATAGGATAAGTGTCTGTGACATGCCCATACCTAGTGACACATCTACAAGGGAACATTAATACAAAGCAGAAGGAGTGAAAGAATCCTAAGGTTATCTCTCAACTTTCATCGGTGAAACCTCCTCATGTAACAGAGAATGATTAAAATGGAAAGTAATAACTGACCAAAATGTAGAGAATAAGACACTACAGAGTGTATGTCCTTGGAGAGAAGTCCTATATTAAACCTCACACACCTAGGGCTTAGGAAATATTGTGGAAGAGGGACAGGAAGATTGTAAGAGTCAGAGGTGGTGAATGGCCATAAGAAAACACATCTCCAATTGGCTGGGTGCTTGTTCATATTAATTGCTTGTTCATATTAATTAACAGCAATGGTGTGAACAAGCATATAACACAGGCAAACTTAACATAGCCAAAAACCCATCATAGAACTGGAGAAATAGGTAAGAATCGCCAAACTTTGACAAGGAATTATTGGCAGTTGATCAATAATGGGTGAGGGAGAGCTGGTCTCCTTTAAGGAAATAATGCTAGACCCAGATTCAGTACAAGAACTTACTCTCACACTGAGGGACATCTAAGGACACAAACCTGACTTGATATGTGTATGAAATGCACAAAAATTCAATAAAAATTACATAGTGAAGAAAAGAAACAATGACAAAATACATAGTGCCAGAAGGGAGAAACCTCCCTTTGAGTTGTTGGTCAGAGTAGTTCAAGACACCTCCAAAATAACACAGGTTATTATCACAGTCCTTGATTGTCTACCAAAATTTGAAGGTAAGACCCTATTGCTGAAGATAGGACATACTTTGGACACAGGACTTGAGCAATGGGGCTGGAATTGACTTGGAAGTCTCCTCCCCAAAGATTATCTCAAATGGTTCCACAGCATACGTACAAGCTGCCAGGGAAGAAAACCAACCTATTGTTTTACATAGCTTAAAACCTAAACAACAATAAATTGGACCAGGAAACTTTCACTATTGATCCTACAATGACATTTTCATATTGGGAATAATCAACAACTGTCTAATTGGAATGAAGGCCTGCTCAATGGGAAGGAACAGCCAAATACACGTGGCTAGAGAAGTTTTAGATCCTAGAGAAAATCCTACTTTGCTGCATCCCTAGATCAATGTAATTTACTTTACTGTAAATATGCATCCTCATATTCACAGAAAGTATACTTGTCAGTCCTCATCGAAGAAGTTTCTTTTAGCAATAGATGAAGATTATTACAGAGTTCCAGAACTGGTTAAATGCAGAGAATAAGTGTCTGTTCAATATTTAAGCCTAAGTGATACATCTTCAGTGCAACCTCTAACATTCTCTCAACTTTCACCAGAGAAATTTCCTTATGCAGCAGATGGTGATTAACACAGAAACCCATAACTGGCCATTGTGTATAGAACAAAAGGCTACAGAATACTTATACTGAATAGAACAACTATTTTTTCTCTGCCCCTCAAGGATCAAGGATCACTTTGGAAGAGGAGGTGAAAAAACTTAAGAGCAAGGAAGGGTAGATGACCACATGGAAAGAGACAGCTGATTAGTCAGTCATATGAAATCACAGCAATGGTGACAGCATACTCAGATCTTATAAGAGTTCAAATCAGACAAAATCCTAGCACAGACATAAGGAATTGAGTAAGAAATCCAACAAAGCCAACCCAAGGAACTTTTGGCAATTAATGGCTGCCAAGAGAAGAAGAGGCAATGTCTAAAAGGGATGGGATTCTTTGTTGGCACACAAATAGACCCATACTGAAGGATATTTAGGTATGTAAATCAAACTCAGGCTACATTATACATAAGATAGTACATTAAATTGAGCAAAGTGCCAGTTGAGGGAGGTATAGATAGGGAGGTTATCTAAATGCCATCAAACTATATTATATGAAAAGCTGAAAAAATTCAGTAAAAACATTTTTAAGATGCAAAGATGAAAGATCAGAAAGCCTCAGAAGCATGAAACAAACTACACTTCCTTTTGCAAAACAAGGAAAGAAACGGAGCTGCACTTAGAAGCAAAAGTAACCCTACTTGGTCAACTGAAGAGAAATGGGGCCTGTCTAGAAAGAATTATAACTGTGCAATATAATATTCTTATGGTGTTTTCTAACTCACATTCTTCCGGGAGAAATATAGACATACTATTTTGAACTTGTGCAACTACAGAGAATACAGATGAACCACAGTGTTGTACTTCTGACTCACAGAATTCTGACATTAATTTGCTTTGTAGGTCAGTACAATGAGGAAATTCACCATTGTAACATCAGAAAACTTATAAGAAAAGAAAATCAAAATCAGAACTAATACAACTTAATTGTACCACTCTGAGAACATCAGAATAAC
Organism: Eospalax fontanierii; assembly: GCA_035773235.1. Lineage (NCBI taxonomy): Eukaryota > Metazoa > Chordata > Mammalia > Rodentia > Spalacidae > Eospalax > Eospalax fontanierii. The sequence continues at coordinate 592,494 of JAJHUQ010000048.1, read as the reverse complement.
TGAAACAGATGAGATGGTTCAATGGGAAATGTGATGACCTCAGTTTGATCCTAGATATCCAAATGGTGAAAGGAAAAAACTGACCACTACAAGTTGTCCTCTGACCTACACACACATACATACACATACATACAGAATAAATGAAATCACAGTGAGACTTCAGTACTGACTGCATAACAGAATTGGCTATGAGATTTTTGGCAGGACAGCAAAATACCTGTCTGATTAAATATCAAATTTAATTAACTCATTAAAAAAACAACTCTAAATCTAGTAAAGGAGAATTAGAATACCAAGAAATAGTTATACCTATTTCACCAAAAAATGAGTTTGGTTCTCGTAGTTGTAACTCAAGTTTATCTTCATCCATGGTCTTTATCACTCATTAAATCAGGCCCTAAATCAGGGAATAAAATTTAAGAAACACTGATTTATTTTGTCACAAATTAAAATATCACCATATTTGCATTTCTGAAACTAGTTATCAATAATCTACCAACATAAAAAAATATACAGTCAAATAGTAGCCTGGAATTTCTGATTAAATTAGTAAGTTGAAAGGTTTTTTTCTTGTTTTTTCTCCCCATTCTTGTAAGTTTGGATTGTTTTTTAAAATTTTTAATTCTTTTAAAAATGAGATTTTTACCTAAAAATAAACACTATGTTACTCAGAATAAGATATGCAAATACTTCTTAAACCTAGACAGTTTCTTCTTGCCTACCATCAGCAACCCAATGATTGATTAACTTAAATCTGCTTTGTAGGTTCGAAGCGAATTTCTGTAAGACATCATTACACCTGTTAATTTAACATAACTTGTAAACTCTTCATCACTAAATAGTAAAATTAAAAGTTCAAATAACTATAAAATTGGATTAAGGTATCTGTATACAAATGACTTCTTCTAACTGACTGTACTGAAGAAATATGTATGTTTGTATGAATATGTATTTCATCAATAATCTTCCAGGCCATACATGAACTGGTACCAGCTATAAGACAGGAAATATAAATTCATAATTGAAAAAAATGACAATAAGTTACCTGTTTTTACAACACATATCAATCTTCTATTCAAAATATTTAAAGGTTTCCTAATAAGTAAAATGAGATTCAGGCTCTTTGTTTAGTAATATAAAATCTATTCCCTGAGTTTCATCAAAGGATGTATCCAGTGGGATAAGAGAATTGACTGCTAAAAGTTACTCTTTGACATCCACACATGTATGCATATGCCATGGCACATACACACCTACATAGAACACTCCACACACAAATAAATGTAAAAATCAATCAATAAATAATGGTGGCTAGAATACGGTTTTTCTGCCTCTACTTTATGTTTTGCAAAGTAAATGCATATTGAAATACTGTTCAAAATAACTGAATTGTGGTTTTACCAACAAATATTATATATTAATAATACCTAAATACACTATGTTCCTTTCAAACCGTGTTCTGAAAACCAAAATATCTTATACATGCTAGAAAAAAATGCCTCAGTTACATAAATCTTTTCCCTTTCTTCAAGGCATATACCACTGTTTCAAAGCATAACATTTTACATAAATGTAAATTAAGGTGTAAAACTAAGGCAAAAAATTTTCAGACATTTACTTTGTGAGAGTTAATAATTCTCCTCCTCCTACCAGGATCTTACTGATGAAAGAATTTATTTTGAAGATGTAAAGTATCCTCTTCATGAAAAGGATACACTTTTTAGATATAAGCTGTATTTTCAGGCATATTGAGAATGAAATAGATTCACATTCAATATTGGCACATCTTAAACTTAATTAAAATACTGTAAAGGTATATTTAAAAAATAGATATAAACAAAAATATTTTTAAAAATTTTAAATGTGTATATGTGTAAGAATTATTAACTATCACAAAATAAATGTCTGAAATACTTCACCTTAATTTTTGTGTGTACATGCTACATGTATGTGTATGTCCAAGGAGATCTGAAAAGGGCAATGAATACCCCAGATCTAGACTTACAGGCATTTAGGAGCCACCTTATGTGGATGCTGGGAATCAAATCTGATTCCCCTACAAGAATAGCAAATACTCTTAATCACTGAGCCATCTCTCCAGCTGCTCAAATAATACTTAGAATATATTTATGTGCCAAATCATTCTGCTACAGGAACAGAGAAGAACAAGAAAATATCACCACAATTACAATCGTCTAGACTTAGGGAAGATGGAAAAAAAATTCTGTTATAACAAAATATCTACATTGCTCTTTGAGAGCGAGAGAAATTAAGATCTGGAGAAAATAGTGTCTAAAGGAGAAAAATAAAGGAAGACACTTGAGTTGTAGAAACTCAACATGAAAAAGGTTTTAATAAATATTACTGGGTAGCTACTCTGTGCCAATCAATTTGGATTCAGCCATACTGAATGGAAATGCAGATGAGAAAGTGGGCATGCCCAAGTACAGTAAAGAAAGAGAAGACTGGAGAAAACTGGACAGAGAGCTGATTATGTTGGAAAATGCCTATAAGTTCAGAAGACTGAGGCAAAAAGTTCTAGAGTTTAAGCATAACCATATATTTTTTTAAAGTATAAGCCAGTCATACTGGAGTATGCCTTTAATTCAGCACTTGGGGACAGTCAGACTGCTGTGAGATTGTTCCAGGCCAGCTGGGGCCTGTCTAAAAAATAAATATAAATAAATAAAAATGAAAAAACTAAACAAACAAAACCAAAAATGAAAAATTACAAAAAATTGATAATCACGTGTATCATGCCCTAACATGTGTGTATCCACCCATTCCACACCCCAATACCATTTTAAAAGAACCAGAAGGAAAGAACAAGCAGGTAGACCTGAAAGGAGAGCAATTCTCCCATCAACTACAAGCAGGAGGAAAAAAAAAAAAAGGAGGAGTATGTATATGAAATGTCAAAGACAAGACAAATGAAAATAATAAATTAGGATTAGTGGCATAGAGATGAATCAGTGTTTAAGAGTCTAGCTGCTCTTGCAGAGGACCTGGGTTCAAGTCCAGGACACACAAGGTATCTAACAACTATCTATCTGTTACTCCAGTTCCAGGGAATCAAATGCTCTCTTCTGAACTCCATGGGCACTGCACAATACAGGTGAACTAACATACTTACAAGTAGTAAACCTGTACAGATGAAAAATAAAAATAATAAAATAAAATATTTTAATTTAAAAAAATTAAGTAGATAGCTTGGGAAGCAGAGACAGGCAGATCTCTGTGAGTTCAAGACCAGTCTGGTCTACACAGTGAGTTCCACTCCAGCTGGGGCTACAGGAAGACCCAGCCACAAAAAATTTTTAAAACAGATGATCAAATTTTTTTATTAGATGACTAGCCATATGTTACATAAAAGAAAAAAATATGCTAATGGCAAGGATCTCTGAAGGATTTCAAAACGAACTGCAATTTTTCAGCATGCAAAAAAAACAAGTAATAATAAAGTCATAGTGAAAAATACAAATAGAAATAAGGTCAGAAAGTTTGGGTTTTTTAACAGCACTATCCCTTTTTGAAAGCAGAAAATGAGCATGTTAAAAAATGTAAACTGAAAACAAAAATCTACAGCTGGGGAGATAGTTCAACTGGTAAAGAGCTTGCCTCACAAGCATAAGAATCTGAATTTGAGTCCCAGAATTCACATAAAAAATGCCACACTTTGAGATACACTGGGAAGAAGGAAACAGATGGATCTATGTTGCTTATAAACCAACAAAAGTCTACGTGACTTGAGCGTCATGACTATTGTAAGGCTGTGTTTGAATAAAATGTAGCACATAAGGACCAATGCCTGAGTTATTTTCTACTTTCTACACATATGAGCATATCCACTTGTGTGCCTTCATATACACACATACAACACATATTAATACCAAGATAATTGATTAATAAAGTATTCTATTATTTCTCCAGATTGTTAATGTCTATCTCTCTCTAAAAATAACTCATTTTAAGTTTAAACAACAAAAACTAAACTACTTTTAAAACTTTACATGTAAGAAATTTTTATAGAAATCTTTTACAGTTACACTCTTACCTGTCTCTTTAAAATGATGCTTCTAATTATATATTAACCTTACATATCCATAACTGCTACACTGGAACATCTTTACCTGCTGTATTACGCAATTCTTCTTTTAAAATGTCTTCAGCTGTCAAGATATCAAGCAACTACTTCTACAGTCAATAAAAAGAATACATTAACAACTTAAGCCAACAAATACATTTGTAACTTGTTTCAAGTATACCTTCTGCAAGGCCCTCTTCTAAGACATGGTCTGTGATAATAAAAAGTGGAATCTCTGGTTTAACTTGAATATCCATGAAACAACTTGGCTTTAACATGTTGTCACTTAAGAAAAGTGAATTCCTGGTTTCTTAAATTCTAGAAAATAAGTCCTCATATATTTTCTGAAATTTCTCTATCTGGTTCATCTTTAATTTTTAACATGATTTTAAAACTTCAAATGAAGCATACTAAAAGGTCATTCTATCACATGATTACCTTTCTCTAAGGATAATGAAGTCTATTGAATTATTTTTTTAACCTATTTCCTGGTAATTTAAAGTTTCTATAATTGTAAAATTACTTATAATTTCCAACAACTGTAAACAAACTTTTGCTTAATATTTTAAATGTATTAAATATTTCTTGTGATACTTTGGAAAAATTGAGTTATACTCTATGGGACATTATCACTGAAAAGGCAACATTTTTGGTTAGTTTTTAGTACTAGTTAAAAATTGACTATGAACTCTCACTCTTTCTCAACTTGGTTACTTTTGCAAAAACAGCCAGACTCTGCTTATAGCCAGAAGTAACTGAAAGTCATACCTCATATTTATTGCTGTTTCTTTTATGACCACAGGCTTTTCTTGTCTGAATTTATACAACACTCCAACCTATATCATTAACTCAAGATAAATTGTAAAGAGTTACCATTCTCTGAAGAGATTTCTTATATCATCTTTACAATCTTCTATTCCCATCTCTACCCAGTAAATCCTACCTCTCCTTCAGCAACTTTGTGAAAAAGCTATCATCTTATCTCAGGACCGTTTTCTTGATGATGCAAATGTAAGATTCCTGTTCCTAAGAAATTCCAGCAGAGAATTTTCTGCAGGCACTGGCTACAGCATAAGGCTTTCCAATCTTTTTCAGAACCTAATACACATATAAACAAAACTCTGATTTTCCAGCAATATGGAAAATGCTTAGAGAGTTAAGACTTTTCAAATTTAAGATAATATCCTGGATGAATGAAAACACACATATGCATTACTTCTTAATATGCCTCCTTCCCGAGCAATTTCTTAAAACAAAAGTGTTTACATAGACCAATTGAAAAGTTTTTCAGGTAAATTAGTAAGTACTCTATGTTTTTCCTGTGCTTTCTTATATAAGTTGCACTTTTTTTTCTATGGGCAAAAATAGTAAAAAATTTCTTCCTATATAATTCCATTTTTCGCCTTTTGTAAGAAATCTAGATTTAACACCCTATATGTGCAAGTATACGCTCGTCTCAGGAAAGCATCAGTGAAACTCTTTCGGGGGCAAGGTCAAGTGACAATGGATGCATTGAAAGTAAAATGATATGTACATATATGAAAATGTAATGAAGCCCATTATTTAACACACTAAAAGAAAGGTAAATGTTCTTTGGGATCCCAGGTCTTGCTATCTCTCCTCCCTTTTTTGGACGCTACTCTCACCGGAAAAGGAAAAGTTTGGGCTCCCGAATAGAAGATGGAAGAAATGCCTTGGGTCTTTGGAAGGCATTTGACCCTCCTGGGTCAACTAGGTCGAAATTAATAAATAGTAAACAGAAAGGTGGTGCTGCCCTCGCGCACTGGGAGCAGTGTTTACTCTGCGAGAGAACATGTCTCTTCCATCCACTAGACCTGTTGCAAGCTCCATGCCTATAATGGTTCCCTCACTGCAACCGCTATTTCTCCAAACATCACATTCAGGATGGAGGCTCCAGTTCCCTCCTGCACAGCTGAACTGATCCCGTCTTTCCCACCCACACACTACCCACCAATCTTTAGTCAAAAATTGGTCAGTTGGTCATGCGAACCGTTGTTCTTCACCTTATACTTTGCACCCTTTGGCCAGACTCACTCCTCACTCCTCTAACACCAGAGACCTCACTTCGGACAGAATTGGGCGTATGCCAAACAACTCTTTAGTACACTGGACCTCTGGGAAACCCTATTCCAAACCCTGCCCGCAAACGAAATACTGCCACACTATCTGGGCCTAACTGTAACTGCGGCCTGCTGGGTAGCACGCATCACAACCCTACGCCTAACACCGAAGGACGCTTCGTGGGGCCACTGACCAAAACAGACCGGCACCCCAGACTCACCAGAGAGGAATGTGGCTGTCCCCGCGACTGTTGAAGGAGCTACAGGCCTGTCATTTCCCAAAGTACAGAACCAAGCTATGGCTGGGGGAGCGGGTGGCCAGAGGGAGGAAGGGCCGGGTACAGGGCTGACAAAAAAACAGCCCAACTCCCCGGCCCGGGCTCCGTCTACAGGTAAAATCACAAACTGATGAAAGAACAAGGAAAACGCGGAAGGACCTGTTTTGACACCGTAGGTCGTTTGGTACTGTACCGTAAAGCCGGGTGTCCTTGCGGCAGTGTCTCTGGCAGCCTGAATCTCAGTGTTCTCTTCTCATGCGTTCCATTCCCTCCTTCCGCAGCCACGCGACAGCGAGACCTTGGCCGTAAAGCTCGTAGTAGTCTTACGTTCCAGCGAACCACCGAACCTTCAAGAAAACTGCAGATTCGTTGAGTCTTCTACCACTTCTACAGGCATCGGCAGTCTTTTTGTTCGACCTGGCTACACACTGGTAGAAGTTTGTAGGCCCTCAGAATTGTACCTCCGTTATCAATTTGATTTCTTCCCTTAACTCCACAGTGGATTTTGCGAAAGTGTTTGTCCTGTGCCTTCCAATAAAAATATAACTTACTTGGAAGAGGAGCAGAGTAAATAGGTAAAAAGGTATCAGGAATAACTGCTAAACCTGTTTGTTGAACAGTAAATAGGAGAACTGGAGGAAAATACATTTTGAAAATTGTTTTCCATACTGTATATTTTCCTTTTGATTTTGAGTTTTGAAATAGAAGTTATACCTGTTTCATAAATAACAGAGTTCAATATCCCTTAACAAATATAAATGCATTTGGATTATAAACTTTTTAAGTTTATGAAGAGTAGATTGGAAAAGAGATTGCATTTTAGAACCTACCTTGATAAATAATTTTATTTGGGCCCACAACATAATAAAAAGAGATTGACTGTTCATTTTATCTTTCACTTATGACACAGAGATGCTTTGGCCTGGTAACTTTGCTCGTGAATGACTAGATACCAAGAAAACCTTATAGGACAGAAATCCCCCTAGATGATGACGATTTTCCATAAGGACAAGACACCTAAGAAGAAAGTAATCATGTAGAAACAAAGTTAATCCCTTGATGAAAGTAATTAACTGATCAACAGTTTATTGGACCACCTTACAGGACCAGAACTCAGCAATGGTGGGCCTTAACCAGAACTGCTAATGGTGTACACTGCTTATCTTACATTTCCATTTAAACCTGTGTCACGTTAGTAGCATACCTAATTCTCCAAATCCTGTATCCCAAGTATTTCCTGTCTTCTGCTATAAGGTCTTACTTTGAAGTTCTTAGAGACAATCTGGGGCTGAGGCAATAGCCTGTGTTAATTTGGGGAGTTAATTTGCACTGCCCCAACAAATAACTTGAAGAGACTTTTCTTTCTTGGTTATTTGTTTTCTCTACAGAAGCATTTTATTTTAGTGAGATCCTACTAGTTGATTACTGACCTTAAATCCTGATGTCTGATTCAGAAAGTACTTTCCTTTACCTATGTCTTACAAGATAATACCTTTGTCTTCTAAAAATTTCAAAGTTTCAGGTTTCACATTTAGGTCTTTAGTCCATTTACATTGACTTTTGTTCTTGGTGATATAAGGGGTCTAATTTCATTCATCTACAGGTGTAGATCCAGTTTCAATAGCACCATTGGTTTATGATGCTGTCTTCCAGTTTGTGTTCTTGGAGACTTTCTCAAATAACAACTAGCTAAAATTGCATGAACTTATGTTTGGATCTTCAGTTATCTTCAATTGATAATATATGTATCTGTTTTTGTGCCACTGTCATGCTATTTTTATGACTATAGCTCTGTAACATCATATGAGATCTGGTATCTTAATCCCCCAGCATTACTCTTTGTACTCAGGAATGCTTTGGCTAACTTTTATAATTTTATGTGAACATTAAGATTTATTTTTTAATTCTGTGAAAAATGGTCTAGGGATTTGCATTGGTATTGCCTAGAATCTGCGAATTTCTTTTGGTAGAGGTCAATTTCAAATATCAATTCTTCCCCAACTATGATAACTGGAGCTCTCTCCATCTCCTGGTGACTACATCTATATCATTATTCAAAGATTTAAATTTTTCATTTTAGATAACTTTACTATCTTTGATCATGCTTATTCCTAGATAATTGTATTTTTTTTGAGGCTTTAGTGAGTGGGAGACTTTTACTAAAGTCTTTCTTTGATTACCTGTTTTTGATATATTGAAAGCCTACTGGAAATTTTTGGAGATTAATCTTCTAACCTGTCACTTGACTGAAAGTGTTGATCATTTCTAGAAGTGTATGGTAGAATTTGGGGATCTGTTATGTATAAAATCATATCATCTGCAAATAGGAATAATTTGAAAGCTTCCTTTCCATTAAGTACTACTTTAACTTCCTTCTCTTGTCTTATTGCTCTAGCAAGTGTTTCAAGCACTATATTAAAAACAAGTGGAGATAGTGGACAGCCTTGTCTGGTTTGTATTTTAGTAGAATACTTCCAGTTTTGCTCCACTTAGAAAGAGATGACCGTGGGCTTATTGTATATAACTTTAATCATGTTGAGGTATGTTCCGTCCAGCCTAATTCCCTCTAGGGCTTTTAAAATAAATGCATGTTGAGTTTTGTCAAACGTCTTTTCTGCATCTATTAACATAATCATGTGACTTCTGTCTTTGCATTCATTTATATGCTCTATGACACATATTGACTTACATATATTGAACCACTTGTTGGAATAAAACTGAAGAGATCATAGTACATGATATTTTTGATGTGTGTCTGTATGTGCTTTATATTTTTGCTTCTGTTTTCATTAAAGATACGGGGCTATTGTTTTTCTCTTTTTTTGGTTGTATCTTTACCTGGATTTTGTATTTAAAACAGCTCTGGCTTCATAAAAGGAACTTGGGAGTTCTCCCTCTGTTTCTATGCATTTAAATAATTTAAGTAGTATTGAATATAGATCTTCTTTGTCCTTACATATTATGAGTCTGTTTACATTTTTGATGTCTTCTTGGTTTAGCTTTGGTGATTATTATGATTTTAGATATGCATCCAGTTCTTTAAAGTTTTCAAATTTAATAGCACATAGATTTTAAAAATTTTCCCTTATAATGTTCAGGATTTTTGTCTGTTGTGATGTTTCACTGCTCATCTCTGATTTTATTGATTTGGAGTTTCTCTTCCTTTCTCTTGGTTAACTGGGCCATGGGTATATGCATCCTCTTTCTCCTTTCAAACAGCTAGCTATTGGATTGATTGATTCTTTGTATTGTTTTCTTTGTTTCTATCTCATTAATTTTTGCTCTGATTTTTGTTATGTCTTCTTGTCTACTGGGTTGGAGTTCCATTTGTTGTTGCCTTTTAACATTTAAATTATTTATTTATTTGTGTTCTTTCTTATTTTTTAATGTATGTATTTAATGTATGTATTTAGCAAGTCCTATAAACTTGCTGCTTAGGACTGCTTTTAACATGTCCAAGACGTATTACTGGTTTCTTTGTCCTTTTCATTTAATTTCAGGAATACTTTCATTTCTTTCTTAATTTCTCCTTCAACTCATTCATCACTTAGGAGTATATTGTTTAATCTCCATGAGTTCATGAAGTTACTAGAGCTTCTTCCAGTCTCGATTTTAAGTGTTCTTGTATGATAGAGTGCATGAAATTTTTAAAAATTTATTTCTTGAGGTTTGTTTTATGCCCCAGTATGTGGTCTGTTTTAGAGAAAGTTCCATGGAGTCCTGAATAGAATGTATATTCTTTAGTTCTTGGGTGGAATATTCAGTAGATGCCTGTCAGGTTCATTTGATGTATGGTATTGTTTATTCAGATGTCTATTTATTCTCTATCTGGATGATGTATTTAATAGAGACAGTGGGATATTGAATTCCCTAATGTTAGTAAGTTGAGATTAAACTGTCCTGTACTATTGTTTTTATGAAGTTGGATGGATCAGATTTTGATGGATATATGTTCCTTATTATAATGTCTTTTTGATTAATTGTTCCTTTGATCAGAATGAAGTGACCTTCTTTGTCTCTTCTACTTTTGTTTTAGTATGGAGTCTATTTTGTCAGATAATAGATTGGCAACTCCTGCTTGTTTCTTGGTGCCATTTGCTTGGGATTTTTTTTTTCCATCATTTCATCTTAAAGTAGTGTGTGTCCTTGAAGTTTAGATGGATTTCTTACAAGCAATAAAAGAATAGATTTTGTTTCTTAATTCATTCAACTAACCTGTATATTTTGACTAGGGAGTTCAATGCAGTGATATTGAGAGCTATTTAGAAAGATATGAATTAATTCCCATCATTTTAAACTCTGTTTGTATCTCCAGTATAACTTCATGTAGTTTCCTTCTCTTACACATTATATTTCTTCAGGTATTCTTTGAAGGGCTGTTTTCCTGGACAAGAGTTATTTCAGCCTGTTCATGTCATGGAAGATGTTTCTTTCCCCTTCAAATATTATAGAAATTTTTGTGGGGTAAAGTATTCTAATTTGGCATCTATGGTCATTCAGATCTGGGAATACTTTGATCCAGGGCCTTCTGATTTTCATAGCTGCAAGGAAAAGTCACCTGAAATTCTAATGGGTTTACCTTTATATGTGATATTTTTTTCTTTTGCAGCTTCCAGATTCTTTCTTTGTCCTATATGCTTAGGGTTTTCCGTATGATTCACTCTAGGGAGTTTGTGTTCTGTTCCTGTCTACTTGGTGTTCTATATGCTTCTTGTATTGGTTGAGACTATCATTCCTTAATTTGGGGAATTTTTCTTTTACAATCATGTCTGTAAAAGATTGAGATTCTTCTTCCTCTATGCCTATGGTGCATAAGTTCTTTTCATGGCGTCCCACATTTCCTGCATAGTCTATTCTTGTGTTTGGTAAATTTTTCATAATCTTTGCTTGAGTGCTCCAGTTCTTCAACTTTTTTGTCCAGTCTTGACATTCTGTTTTCCATTTCATTCATTCTATTTACGGGGCTTTCTTCAATTTCAAATTGGTTTATTGAGTTTCACTTCTTCATTTCACCCTGAGTTTTCTTTAATATTTTTCTTTTGTGAATTCAGTCAGAAGTTTATTCTTTTAGTTCTTTTATTTGTTTGTGTGTTCTTCAAATTCATTGAATTCTTTCATCATGTTTATGATTATTCTTTTAAACTTTGTGTCCTGGATGTCTCTATGTGGTTCTCATTGTCGATCTCTTCTATAGGATTGGTGATGTTAGGTGGGTATATATTGGGGTTTTCATATTATTTTTAATTATGATCTTTGCATGTGGATTTCTTTTGTTGTTTGTGATTGTGTTATGAAACTCAAACCTTCCTTTATTTAGTTGAATTGTTTATGTACTTGATGTGATTTTCTTGTTTTTTTATTGAGTAGGAAAGCTGTTTGGTCAAGGTTTCAGGTTCTCTCTTTTGATTTTATATTGGAAGGACCAGATTACTTAGTCCATCTGCTACAGAGTTCACTTAGAGGCCTAGTTTAAGCAAGATCAGATGCTTTCAGGCTCTCTTTTACCATCTCTGTCCTTCTCTCCATCAGGCACAGCACAATTTGGGGAAATTACTAGGCAGAGGCTGAAATGAAATTTTCTGAGGCCATCTGCAAAGGCCTGTGGCCCTATCAAAGGGAATAGAAGCCTAATCCTTCAATAGTGCAAGTAGGTGCAAATGGTACCAATATAGGGGGATGGGCATGGTGGGACATGGAGAGCTCACATTTCCTCAGAGGTAAAGTATAGTCCAGAATCTGGGGTGTTAAGAGTAAGAATGTGTCTGTATCCATGGAAACAGGATGTGTGGTAGGGGACTTTGGAGTTTCTATGGTAGTAGGGAAATGGAATGCAGTGGGCATGATCAGATTTATCAAGGAAAAAGGTTGGTCTCCAGAATCTGAGACAAGTTGTGAGTCGGGCCTTCCAGGGTCTAAGGCCAGTCTCAGGAATGCAATCACAAGTTGTGGGTAGGGACAGCCTGTAAAGGTTCTAACATACTAGATAGAATAATTTAGATGGATGACTATGGAATTCATGATATAGTGGGTGGAACTGGACTAAGAAATTCCTCTCAGAATCTGGAATGATAAGAGCATGAGCAGGCCTGTGCTGAAGACTAGAAAGATTTTGTTTTTTAATCCATTTTAATCAGCCTGTGTCTTTTAACAGGGAATTTAGGCCATTGGTGTTTAAAGTCATTACTAAAAGGAGTATATTGGCTACTATCCTTTTAGTTTCTGCTTGCATTCTTCATCCAGTTTTCTCTTTCCATAATTTTACCTTCATTTATTTTCTTTCTGTTGTCTCTTAGGTATAGTTGTTCCTTTCTTCAGTCCTTTGTAATGCCTGGAATAGTCTCTTTAGCACTGGGTTTTTAGACATGAATTTTTCAGCATAGTCAGCTCCTTGAGGAATTTACTTTCCTCTTCCAATTTGAATTGATAGTCTTGGTGGGTAATAGGTTATGGGTTGACATCTATTATCATTTAGAATTTGGAATACTTTGATTCAGGCTTTTCTGGTTTTCATAGCAATGAATAGTCACCAGTACTTCTCAGTACTTTCATACTTCTCATACTTTCCTCATATGAGACTTGTTTTTGTCTTGATGTTCTCAGTATTCTCTCTTTGTTATGTTCACTAAGTGATTTTACCATGTTATGCTGTGAGGAGCTTCCTTTCTGTTCATGTCTCATTGGTGTTTTTGGTGCTTGTTCACATGTATGATTATGTCTTTCCTTAATTTAGAGATATTGTCTTCTACAATTCCAATGCATAGGCCTGTCCTCTGACAGGAAGACCATGGATAAATGGCCTCTTCCCCAGCTTGATTGCACCCATTTACCTTGGATCATCACAGCTAATCTTGATAACTTTTATTCTCAACAAGAAAGAAGGGGCAGGGAATATCAGCCACCCCTCCAATGAACCAGTCATCCATCTCTGCTTGCACTAGAGATATAAACTGAAGAAGGCAAGGGGAGGCTCTCTTTGCCATTTTCTGTTGCTGTTAGGAAGTCATGATTCATGCCTAAATAGCATGTAGTCTGAGGAAGGGAGCACCTGTGCCTCTATAAATAAATTCTCACTCATTCCTCTGTAAGTAAACCCAATAAACTTACCGATTTCCCAAACTTAATTTAAATACATTCCCGGTTTGTCATAGAGATGAAAGGAGGAAAGGGTTGGCCATATTTGTTCCTTCCAGAAGGAATTTTAGCTATAAATTCTGTTGAATATTAGGTCAGTGCTATTTACCTAGGATTCTTCTCCTGTACCTATGATGTATAAATTTGATCTTCTCATTTTAATCATAATGCACAAATTCCTTACTAATATTTTTATTCTTTCCTTTTTAAATGTGTCCTTTAAGTTCTTTCTTTTAGTTTTTAATATTTTGAAAAAATAGCAAATTCACTATCTAGTGAGAATTTTGCCTTTGAGGGAAACTAAGCAATGTCTAAACCTCATGAGGTTCCAGTGATAAACCCAAATTTGATTCTACCTAAGTTTGCCCTGGGGAACCAATGAGCTGTGTGTGTGTGTGTGTGTGTGTGTGTGTGTGTGTGTGTGTTTGGCTTACAGGTAACTTGAAAGTAGAATGTAGTCACGCACAAAAATCTTCACTCAGCAAGGAAAATAGCTTCCCCATAGCCTCATAAATGTACCTCCCTCTTCTTAGCCTTTCTGAGGCTATATACTCTAGGTACTGCACCAGACCACCAAGCCACATGCAATTATGGCATTATTTCATATAAATATATATGGTGGGTACCTGAATATTAACTGAGAGTCCCATGAGCCTCTGTAATCCTCCGACTTCTATCAGAGATCAACAGTCATCAAGTTCTGCTGTGACGATCTTTGGTTAGCAGTAACAATTGGTCTTATGAAGATGGAAGTGTTTTTTTTCAATTTTCAGGATAGTTTGTACCATTTTATTAAAAGAAAGTTAGATACAAATTAAATGCATAGGATAATGTATTAAGTTAATGTTATCTGTGCTCATATTACTAAATAGGCTTTGTAAGTTCCCTGATAAATCTTATAGAAAACACAAACTTTTCTTTCTTTCTTGGATTTTTTTTGTTTTTGTTTGTTTGGATTTGTTGGCATTACACAGCCAAGAAAGTTACAACTAGGCTACCACGCTTTTGGTTTTGAGTGAGTAGCAGATTAAAAGAAGCACTAACAAAACATCCTTAAATCTTTGTCTAGTAGAAATCAACCAAGGATGTCTTGTTAAACTATTATACTAAAGTTGAGTGATTTTTTAGCAGAGTCCTATCTTGTCCATTTAGCAATCTATTATCTGAGATAAATATTTCAGATTATATATATATATATATATATATATATATATTAGCTTCTCTATTACACTGACAAAACAATATAATCAATAGCAACTTGTAGAGAAAAGGGATTATTTGGCTTACAAGCATAGTCCATTCTCAAGGGATGCCAATACTGAAACTCAGGACAGGAACACAGAGCACAGAACATGCAGGAATGTTGCTTAATGACTTGCTTATTTTCTCCATGCTCAACCTGCCTTCTTATACAATACATATTACCTGCCCAGGGATGGCATAATTCACAGTGGGCTGGGCCCTCCCACATCACTCAACAGTTGAGAAAATTAATTACCCACAAATATAACCACAGGCCAATGGAGGGAATTCCTCAATGGAGATTCCTTCTACTTAAGTGTGTCAAATTAATAACTAAAGCTATCCTGAACAAATGACTTCAGAAGAATTACCCCTCACACACATATATATGTCAGTAGCTACTGTTAAAATAGATTATCCCTTAGCTTTCCTTAAAGACACAGTTCCTTCAATTTTAGGCAGTTTTGTTGTTCTCCTTTCTCCCTGGCATTGAGTGAAGGGGCCAGCCCAATTCAAATTAACATGTTTTAGAATTCACCTTAAGACAAGCCACTTTGGGTCTGAGATGGAGGGGCCCAATCCCATTTCCAGAACAAGCTTTTCTGTGAGTTTGAACAGCATATGACAATTTACCAATAGAATGTACACATGAAACACATTGACTCCTTTACTATATGCAAGACAACATGCCGGTTGTTGAGTCCAGTGATTCTAGCCTGAACCCAAAGTATCTGTCCTCTTTATAATCTATATATATTTGTCCAAATTAGTCATACAAATTGGGAGCCAGGATTGAAAAGATACAGAAACACATTTAAAAGGGGCAGGGAGTAGATAGAGAACAGCTGATTCTGAAGAATAACACTTTGATAACTCAAGATTGTACAAGGTTATGTGGAAAGTAAAGCCAGGACCTATGATCAGGGAGGATCAAATCAATAGAAGTATCTGCCCTTGACTATGCCTAACTAAATTTTTCACTGCCAAGACATGAGGTGTGAAAATGCTAGGAAACCTCATTCACAAGCAGTTAAAGTGTGCCTGAAAGTTAAAAACTTAACACTGTCCTTCTTATATAGAGATCAAGTTATAGGATATTAATATTTTATACAATACTTTTCTCTATATACATTTACCCTGCAGTCTAACTTTTGTTCAGACTTCAGTATAGAAAATCATTGACACTTTTCTTCTTTAATGTCTTGCTTAAACTGATACAGGCCAGGAGTGCTTTTTTATCCTCTTCTAAGACAAAAATATATCAGATTATTTTCTAAAAATTCTTTGTTTTTCTGTCTAGAGTGTTTTCTAGAATTTTTCCCTCATACATCTCTTCTTCCATTGTGAATAATCATAAGAAAAAGAGAGACTTAAGAAACTAGTCGCCCTTACTTGTAGACACCTGAGTTTCCTTATTGCGTCCTTATTCATTAGTGATTATAAAGAGATTCTCAGATTATTTTCTCTTCTAATATGACTGTTGATGATGAGTGTCCAATGGCCTTGATTACTTCTTTCTCCATTTTACCTGGTTAATATTAGCTCACGTGTATAGGGACTACCATCAAAAACAAAGTAAGTAAAGTGTGTGGGCACATGTCTTTAATCACAGAGGCAGACACAGATGACTCTTTATGAGACCAAGTTCAGCCTGGTCTGCATAGTGAGTTCCAGATTATCTGGGGCTATAAGGAGAGGCTATTGAAACAAACAAACAATCAAAACTGTCTGGAGTAAATTTATGTAATAGGAAACTCACCCAAATTTGCAACATTCCCTTATTGCCTCTAGCCTTTATAATTATTGGTCCATATTACATTTACTTATCTACATTAAGTAAATACTATAAGCACACACACACACACACACATTGAGGAAATTTTCAGAGGACTGTTTAGATTAAGAGATCTTCTTTGTAATTTACCATGTGCAAGATGGATTTTAAGTCTTGTGGATAAAAATAATACTAAACACAGAAACAACACCAAATAACATTTAAAATAACTTAGAAAGTAATTGTATCAACCTATTCTTTTTCTTTAACCTATGTATATTATTATACCTAAAAAAGTGAAAGAGAAAGCAAGAGTAGTCCATCAGGCAAAAACTAAAGCAAATAAATATGGAGCAAAGAATTCTTTTGAAGAAAAGGGCATTCTATTTCAGTTACAGAAAGAAAAAGGCCAGGAGACATTAGACAGGCATTAATAATGAATTTATTAATTATGTACTTATTAATTAATAATGCAGATATGTCATGCAAAACAGTGTAAAAAAGAAGCCTATCATAGAGCTCTGGTACTGATATGGGAAATTCATCAAAATTGTCATCTGGCAATAGAGCTCATGTTGGAACGTCCTCCAGTGTTGTCATTTCCATTATATCATTAGGCATCCAGAAAAGTGAAAATAAAAATGTTTCTTTTTTAATCAGAAGATGTTTGAATGTGTGTCAAGTTTGGAATTCCCTGTGGTACAGTCAATTCTTGGGATGAAATGATTCCCGGTATCCCAAGACTTGGTGGTACTTGCAAGTTTTATGGGTTCCGCTATTTGGATTTATGCTTTGTAATTGCTGCAGTAACCTGCAGGAAGTTACATGGTTGCTTCCATCTTAATAATGTCATAAGCCATGTTAACAAAGTCACATAGCTATGTATTTGTAATAAGTTCAATTCCATGATAAAATGAGATCAAACCCTCCTCCACAGCATGAGTACCTGTAGGATCCATGGATCTCAATATCACAGATTATATGTGAACAGTCTACTTTCTTTCTAAAAGCTAGCACATGAATTAGGTTAACATGGAAACAACAGGAGAAATTACCATGTGGTGTGTAGGCCCTAAATAGCACAGGAAAGAAATAGGAAGGAAATCCAATATCTCACACCAGGAAGGGAAATCCATGTGTAACTGTTGAAGTCTCTGGAATATCAGTGTGGTGTTGTTCCCAAACAGCTTCTAGAGATGGAGATAGAAAAGAAATTTATCTAATATTTTGCTTTTTCATTGAAACTTTAGTGGATTGTCTTTCAGAGTTGCAGAAAGGAAAGGAGGACAGGGAATTTGTCACTTCAAAAGAAACCTAAAATCCATGTGCTTATCATATGTCCCCAAAGAATGTGGCCTAGCAAATTGTCTCAGGAATTGTGCTCTCCCAGTCACTTTTCTAAGAAATGAGTCTCCTTCCTTTTGTGGCCATACTGATGTAGGCAATGTACCTTCTCAACCGTCCAAAGTTGGGTCCTTGATCTGCAGAGTAGAGATTTTCCTCATTCCAAGCATTCATTTTTCACCGTGAGTATGTACAACTACAACTACGACATTTGTGATTTAGACCTAAGGTTAACGTTCACAAGTCCTTAGTAGAAGTACTAAATTCCATCAACATTACCAAGCAGTTTAATTTGATTAAAGATTGTTTGAGACTACAGAGATGACTCAGCAATTAAGGGACTGGCTGCTCTTGCAGAGATCCCAGGTTTGACTCCCCTCTACTCACATGGTGGCCACACCCAGTACCAGGGGAATGTGATGCCCTATTTGGACCTCTGCAGTCATTCCATGCCATGGGTACATTTACATATATGCAGGGAATACACTCATATACATAAAATAAAATAAAAATAATAAAATGTTTGCAAAGTTTCCATAGTTTTCATCACCTTGTTAATCATCCCATTTATTTTATTTAAACAGGAGAAATGAAAAAATGGAAATGAAGACACAGGATCTCTATTGTAAATTTAAGAGTATG
Organism: Eospalax fontanierii; assembly: GCA_035773235.1. Taxonomy (NCBI): domain Eukaryota; kingdom Metazoa; phylum Chordata; class Mammalia; order Rodentia; family Spalacidae; genus Eospalax; species Eospalax fontanierii. The sequence goes on along the minus strand of JAJHUQ010000048.1, from coordinate 573,918 downwards.
ACTACTAAGATAAAAGTATAAAATTCTATATCATGTGGGGTAAAATTCATGAGGTTTCTCCAGAGCCAGCAATCAATAATTAAATCCAAAAGTCATAAATTTCAGCCTCTGGAACTGGTGCAAGTAGGATAGTTCAGTAATAATTAGGGAAACGCAAATTAAAATCACTTTAAAGATTTTATCTTATGCCAATGAGAATGACTAAAATCAACAGAACAAATGAAACAAAATGCTGGAGGGGATGTGGAGAAAGGGAATGCTCATTCACTGCTTGTGGGATTGTGAAATGGTATAACCACTATGAAAGCAGTATGGAGCACTCTTAAAAACTAAAACTATATCTATTGTATGATCTCTTTTTAGATACTCCTTGGTATATAACCTAAGGACTCACGCTACTGCAGATATACTTTATAATTGTGCATCTGTGTTAGATGGTCCTCTTTTCACTATAGCTAAGAAATGGAAACAACCTAAATGTCCCTCAAATGATAAATGAATAATTAAATGTGGCACATTTACAAAATGGAGTTCTACTCAGTGGTAAACAAAGATAGAAATTATGAAATTTGAAGATAAATGTACAGAACAAGAAATTGTTATACTAGGTAAAGTTTTAAACACAGACTCAGGAATAAACCCAACATATGTTCTATTTCACTTGTGCATCATAGAACTAATTCCTTATAGATTAGTATATATTATGACGTAACCTAGAAAAATTGAAAGAAATCACGCATGTAAATGCACAGAAGGAACTCAAGAGAGGGATAGTACTAGACAGATGTTATCAAATGTAAAATGGGAAAAGTTGGGGTATTTAACTGACAAAGATAAGACAGAGTTATACAAGGAATCATGAGTGGAAAGGGAAGGATGGAGCTCCAGAGAAGGTGGTAACAGGAAACAGATATTTTCAAGGACTAAATGGAGAAAAGGAAGGTATTTTAACTGGGGAGGAAAGGCAGACAGTTGTATAGGGAGAGAGGGAAAGGTAATGCTTATGTAGTATGAAAGCACATAAGGAAATGCATTTGTATAATGGTTCACATATATAACTGAAGGCTGTAGAACAAGAGACACAGTACCCAACAGAAGAAGAATCCCTTCTAGTCATTAGTCAGGGTAGTCCAAGAGATTCCCAAAATTATACTGGTTGTGACTACAGCCCTTGATTTCTTCCCAGAAGCCCAAAGTAACACCCTATTGAAGAAGATAGGGCATACTTTGTACTATACATAGGACTTGAAGGAATAGAGCTGGAACTGGCAAGGAACCCTCCTCTCTGAAGACTAGCTCTCATATTTTCAGAGAATACTATGCAAACCACTAAGGGTGAAAATCAATCAGTGGTTCAACACCAGCTTTAAAGCCTAATAACCAGAACAATGGTGAACACAGCAAATTATCTCTATTGGTACAGTAGGAAATATCCCCATTGTCTTGGCAATGATTAACAGCTAAATAATTGGACTTAAAAATGACTCAATGGGTGGGAACTCATGTGAGATAATAACATAGCTAACATGTAAACATACCTAAACACACATAGCAGGAGAAATCATAAATCCTACAGAAAATGCTACATATGTCATATCCCTAGACAAATGTAATTTCTTACTGTATGCTAAATAATTTTCCCTATATTTACAGAAAATTATACCTTCTACCACTCATCAAGAAGATTGTTTTGCAATAGATGGAGACTGTAGGAGACTTCTACAACATGTGAAACCCAGACAATAACAAGGACGTGTGCAGTCCTAAGTCACACCTCTACAATGGAATGCCTACACCTATGGATGAGAGAACATAATGGAAGAGGGGGTAGAGACAATACTAATGCATCTCTCAAGCCTCATCCGTGAAGCTCCTCATACTACACAAGGTGATAAATACAAGGTGACAACTAGATAAAATTGTAGAGAATAAGAGATGCTAGAATATGTATCTCTGGATAAGAGTCGTACATTAAAACTGCCACTTGGGGTTCAGAGTTTAATTGCAGAGAGGGGGAAAGAAAAACTGTAAGAGCCTGGGGTAGTAGAAGACTATAAGGAAACAGTTTTTTTAGACTTCTAGGAAACTTGCTTATATTAACTACAACTGTGATGACAACATGCACAGAATCCACACAGATTCACCCCTGACAAAATTGCAATGTAGAAATTGGAAAACGGTCAGCATACCCTACGGTTAATGTAAGATCTATTTGGAGGTGATTCCTAGTGGGTGAGGTAAAGTTGATTTTCTTTACACAAGTGATACTACGTTGTCTAACCAAGTTCTCACTGAGGTAAGGCGGATACACAAACTTAATAGGCCTTAACCTATTAAAGAATACATGAAATTAATTGGGTTTCTATGGAGTGGTGCAGATAGGGAAAAGAATTTAAATATAACAGAAATGTTTTCTATGAATGCACAAAATTTTGATAAGTTGTATGTATTGATTAAAAACTATGTGATGAAAAGCCAAAAAGATGAAAAATGGGATAGTAAGAAAAGATTTCTCCAACTAAGTTCCATTTGAGAAGAATCTTAGAGTGAGTGAACAACAAAGACAAAGAAAGATTATGCAGGCAGGATAACAAACAGCAAGCTGTAGGGCACCCTTAGTTTAGAGCACATGCCTACATTATGGAAGATGCAGAATCTAAAAGATACTCTGTCTATATGAGAGTAGAAGTTGTTAGTCTAAACAGTTTTGGTGCATGTTTTCATCATTTTTTGTGGGTAGAAATTGGGCATTCTAACCAGAACTGGATTCATTCACTGAAAGATGTTAAGTAGGAAAAAGAGCAATGGCTGAAATTAAAGGAACCAGCCTATCCTCATTGTAGGGGTGACAAACTCCCCATTATTTTGGATAATACTGATTGTACATTATATACAGCTGTGAAAATATTCTAATGAAATGCATCATTTTGTGTAATATATGCAAAAATATTTACTTAAGTAAAAAAGAAAAACAAAATTGAAGATCATGATCCAAATTTTCAAGAATCTTTCAGTTCATTCAAGATACCAAACATAAGAATCTAAGAGGTAGAGAAAAGGAGGAGCTGAGGTAAAGTCTGAAGGCAAAAAAAAGAGATATTTAGTGAAATTGAACACAGAATTTCTTCACCCAGAGAAAGAAATGAGAAAGCAAACTAATGTGCATTTAAGATTTCAAAACACAAATGGCCAGATAACTTTTTAATGATATTTCATGATAAGATATCAAAAATACAAAGTAAACCAGTAATACTGTATTAGTTACATTCCTGTGAAGAGTTTATTTGACCTACAGTTCCAGATTCCAGGTGGATTAGTGTTTATCATGGTTGTCCATATATATATTAGAGTCAACTAAGATTTTGATTTCCTCAAACTTGTCAGTCCAGTGAAGGACTTTCCTGAATAGAAGGCCAAATTTAGTGAACCCCAGTGGTTTTGCTCAGACCTGTGGGCTTTTGGGATGACCCTTGATTCATTCTAGAAGAGATGCAGTGGAAGCAGCCTTTGAACAGAATAAAGAAGGAAAGACCTTAAGAATCATTGTAGCCCCAAAGCATTAACAACTCAGGGGTTTTTTTTCACTTAAATACCACCCCGACAAATGAACTAATGGAAAGTGTGAGGATAACTAGGAAAGCTTCTGGAATGGGAAGGAGTAGATAGGAAGAATAATATTTCCAGCAAATATTGTGAGAAATCAGTAAGGACCTGGGGTTTCTCAGAAAACAGGTTATTGTCCAAATTCATGCTCATTCTGGAATTGCAATTGGGATCTGAGGAGGGAATGAAATGAGAAAGGAAAGGGTGGGATGCCTGTCAAACCCAGGACCTTGGATCTTAGGTACTAAATTCCCATAGTCATTGACTGGAGCCAGGAGCAGTAGGGACAAAGAGATCCTCATATCTTGGAGGGTGGGGATAGAGAAGCCAAGTACAACATGCATAGAGGTAGAAGACAGACAGCAAGGCTTTAATTTGAAAGAAAGATGTGTGTTGGTCATTTTCTTAAGGCTTTAATTTGAAAGAAAGATGTGTGTTGGTCATTTTCTTAAGCTACCTGGAAGCAGAAACAGAGCAGCCCTTGTCACCGCTATAGCTACAGGTCCTGCATGTCTTCCTTTGGGCGTCCTGACCTGAATGGGACTGAGAAAAGAAGGATGATGGGGAAGAGGGCTGAATTTTGTCAAGATTCTTGCAGATATTCAAATAATCTTGAATAAGTAATACAACATTAAATAACTGGTACTAAAAGAGACAACCCTGGATCATCATTCACAGATCATTTGGGGAAGGTTGGGAACACTGATCTTCCTGTTATAGGCAGTGGCAGGAAGACTGCTCACCTGGACAAAGATTTGGGGCAGCTGTATTTGCATTCAGGATACACTGCTAGTACACACAGGAGTCCATATAGTGTCAAAGCTTCAGAGCAACCTTCATTAAGTCATGACCCAGGCTCGAACCTAAGGAACAAGTGCCTAGGAAACAAAGATGCAGTGGAATCAGCCTTTGAAAAACTACATAATAAAGAAGGAAGAACCTTGAGAATTCCCAAAGCATTAGCAATTATTCAGGCTTGTTTTTTCACTTTAATACTCCCCCTGCCACCCAACACCAAATGTACTTATGGGAAATGTGAGGATAACTGGGAAAGCTTCTGGAATGGGAGGGAGTCAACAAGAAGGATAATATTTCTAGCAGGATGATAAAGTGAGAAAGTCTGTGACAAAGAATAGATTAAATAATCAGTCCCCAAGATCAGAAGATGATAGGGGTACAGGAAGTCAGGAATAGCACTGTTCTGTGCCCCGCCTTGCAGTAAAAAGATTTATTTACAGTCGTTTTCTTCTCAAATGATTTCAAAGATCACTAACATCTTACATGACTTATGTAACAATGAGATGGGAGAAGATATGCAATAGGCATTATGATGGATACTTCACAGAAGCTTTAACAGTTGCACATCTATTTTAGAAAGGCTCAAATTACTTGAAATAATTCTTACACACTGTCATAAAATTGTGAGTTCAAATGCTGCTGTGACAATATAAACAACTTCCTGAAATCATTGACCTCTTCTAATCTTGCCTTTAATTTAGTTCATGACTATAGAAAAGCCTAACTATACTTCAGGGTCTTCCTTGTGACTAGGATGACATAGGATCCTGAGCAATGCATCATTCATTACTTTGGGACATGTCTTTTTACTAGGACAGTCTCTATCATCGTGTACAGTGTCCCACTTCTCACAAAAGTCAGTTAAATTACCGAGTGCCCTTGAATTCTTACTTTTGATATCACAACCCTTTGAGGTCTCATCACAAAGGGTAACGATTTCTTCTTGAAATATGTTGCGAGAGTTTTTGAGGAGAAATTTTCCAAAAGAAATCTATAACACAAAAGGCAAACAGGATTGGATTTTCTTTGTCAGTTTACATTATTATAAATCATATGCCAATGCCAGCTGTAGTACACACTTTTAATCCCAGCACTCAGGAGGCAAAGGCAGGCATCTCTGTGAGATGCTAGCCAGCTTGGCCCATGGGTTCTAGGAAATTTGGGGCTCTGTCTAAAACAAAAAAAGCAAAACAAGAAATCATATCTAATATATGTCCTAGAAAATGTGAAATTCAGAGTTCTGAATTTGGTTATTATAAAACATATGAATCAGTTTTGTCTTAGGGACAACTATGGTATCTACAAAAATATTTAGAGCATATATCTGGACATACAATCAATAAAATGTCATACAGCACTTAGAAAATTTTCAGTGTTCATCCTATGATGGTTAATTGTCATTGCCCACTTGACTAAGCTTGGATTCACTAGCACATCTGCCTCTAGCAGTACCCCTGAGAGTATTTAACTTAACAGAAGAGAACTCAACCTGAGTGTCTTATAAATGAATGTCAGCAATTGAGACGAAAGGAAAACCTGAGAAACCCTCTGAACCCCAACATTGATTCCTAACTGCCTTTTGAATGAAAATACATTGCTGTTATTTGTGATCACTTTTTGGACCAAAGATTTTAGCTTCTTGGAGTCTTATTCAAAAAAGTGAAAAGAGGTGAACTGGGGTACTGGCCTTTTCATTTAATTCCAGGAATACTTTGACCTATTCATCATTCAGGACTATGTTCTGTAGTCTCCAGGAGTCCTTGAAGTTACTAGGGCTTCTTCCAGTCTTGATTTTAAGCTTCATTATAATTGTGCTCCGACAGAATGTATGGAATTATTTCAATATTTTTGTATTTCTTGAGGAGTTTTTCATGCCCCCGTATGTGGTTTATTTTGGAGAAAGTTCCACAGTTGAACAGGATGTGTATTCTTTGGTGCTTGGATGGAATATTCAGTAGATGCCTGTCAGGTTCATTTGATGTATGGTATTGTTTAATTTAGATGTCTCTCTGTTTATTCTTCATCTGATGGACCTATTTAATGGAGACAGTGGAATACTGTAGTCCCATACTATTAGTGAGTTGAGATTAAACTGTGTCTTAAAGTCCTGTACTATTGTTTTTATGAAGTTGGGTGTACCAGAGTTTCGTATATATACGTTCATGATTGTAGTAATCTTCGTGGTTTTGTTTTGATCATAATGAAGTGTTCCTTGTTATCTCCTGATTAGTTTTAGTTTGAAGTTCACTTTGTCAAATATTAGATTGGCAACTCCTGCTTGTTTCTTTGTTCCATTTGCCTGGAATATTTTTTTTTTCTATCCCTTCAACTTAAAGTGGTGTCTATTCTTGAAGGTGTGTTTGGTTCTTTGCAGAAAACAAAAGGATGGATTTTTGTTTCTTCATCCATTCAACTAGGCTGTGTATTTTGACTGAGGAGGTAAGTCCATTAACATTTAATATTATCATTGAAAGATGTGTATTGATTCCCATCAATTTAAATTCTTTTTGCATCCTTAGTCTAACTTTGTTGGACCCCACTTATACCTTCATTTAGTTTCTTTCTGTTGCCCCTTGGTATCCTTTCTTTAGTTCTTTGTACTGCTTCGAATATTCTCTGAACAGCTATTTTTCTGAACATGAATTCTTTCAGCCTATTCATGTTGTGGAAGATTTTTCTTTCTTTTTCCATTTTAACAGACATTTTTTGCTGGGTAAAGTATTCTACACTGGCATCTGTGTTTATTTAGTATGGGGAATACTTTGATCCACATGCTTCTGGCTCTCATAGTTTGCATTGAAAAACCATTTGTAATTGTAATGGGTTTTCCTTTATACATGACTAGATGTTTTTCTTTTCCAGCTTTCAAAATTCTCCCTTTGTTCTGTATACTTTGAGTTTTTACTGTGATATGCTGTGGGGAGTTTTTGTTCTGATCCTCTCTATTTGGTGTTCTATGTGCTTGATGTATTTGCATGGGACAATTTTCCTTAGTTTTGGGAATTTTATCTCCAATCTGCTTGAAAATCTTGTCAGTTATCCTTAGAGTTTTCTTCTTCCACTATGCCTATTATTTATAAGTTTGGCCTTTTCATTTTCCCACATTTCCTGAATATTACATTTCTGTTTATTTGTAAAATTTTTATAATCTTTGCTTGAGTGAGCCAGTTCTTCACCTTTATCATCCAGTCTTAGTTTTCTGTTTCCCATTTCATTCCAAAGCACCAAATTTCCACCAAAGCACCAAAGAATACATCTCCTATTTCTATTCAGCAGCCCAGGGACATTTCTATAAAATTAATCACATAATGGGACACAAAACATTGACAAATACAAAAGAATTGAAGTAATTCCATACATTCTTGTGTAGGATGATTCAGGCCAGGCAGGCTCCCGGCCAGTTTGTCTAAAGTGGCTAGAACTGGTATCAAGTATGCATGAACAGTGAACCCTTCCTGGGACCTAACCTGGGGCAGCTCTCAGGCCCTAGCAGCCATCCAGGACCAGTGGGAGTAACATACGTCACACCATTAGAAGCGCCCAGGACCTAACAGAATGAAGCACATCAGATGACCAGATAAAGACCTCCCCTAAGCCTGGCAAAAGCATAAAGAGTCTATTCCCTTCTTTAAAAAAAAGGAGATTGTGGTTCCACGTTTTCCCAGGGTCTGTGTCGTTGACTCTGCACCTTCTGGTCTCCTCCCCTCAGGGACCCGCTAATGCCCCCAACATATGGCGCCCAACATGGGATTATCCGCACCTGGCCACTGGCGATTTTTGTGCTTCTTGCCTTCATTTTTTGGTTTTTCATTTTTGCCTGTTGCTGCTGCTGTTGCTTGCATTGTGCCTAATTCTGCTGGCAGGTCGGACTCTCTTTTTCACTCTCAGTGCTGTTCTGCACTCCCTTTTCGGTGACTTCAGTTTGGACGTCCCTTGTTAGGTGAGTTTCAGCCCGCTTCGGTGGTGCACCCACTTTCTCTTTCATATTTGTCTACGTGTTTCTTTGTTGTTCTGTTTGGAATAGGGAGGTACGTCTTTTTGGCTCAGGCTCACCCAGCATTTCACGTAAGGGCTGACCCCCCAGAAATGAAGCCACTGTTTGATGCCCAACAGTCGAATCTCCGTCAGAGACTCCGTGTGGGCACACGGATGTTGCCTAATGAACCACGGAAGTCCCCCACTAATCACAAGACACTCAGTCGGACACACTTCCTCCTTTTGTCTGCTCTGCTCCCTCTGCATATCTCAGTGGTCCCAATTGGCCCCTATTTTAGGGCTTTTTATTTGCCTATCTATTATCCTTCCCTTGGGTCTCTGCCTTTTTGACCTTCTCATTCTCACACTTTGCCTTTACTCTGCAGTAGGGACCTTAAGGTTAAATCTGGTGAGTTGGAAAGGTTTTGGAATTAGGTAGTGAACTTTTCCTGCCTGGAATCACACCTCCCAGGGATGCTCGATTAATAAAAACAAAATGAGGATATGAAGGGCATGGTGCAGTGAGGGCCCTGGCAAGGTTATCTGCTATGAGGATTAAGGGAGTGGTCCCTGCACTGGAGGCAGCCTTTTTAACTCCACTTCTTCGTAATCTTCTACCATGGGTAATCTCCCTAGTCACTGTAGGCTCATACTGGGGCCCTTAAGGCTTTACTCTGCAGTAGAGATCTTAAAGTTAAATCTCATGAGTTGGAAAGGTTTTGGAATGAGGCAGTGGCTTTGGCCCCCTGGATCTCCCCAGAGAATATGTGGGAGCCTGATCTCTGGATGCGGGTATTGTTCTTGGCTAGAAAATGAGAAGTGGCCTCAGGTGTGTCCCCAGTTATCCTTTGCCCCCATTCTTCTGGCTGTAATTGCCAGTCTCAAATCGTCCTCCCCTGAGGAAGTCATACCTGCCCATAATAAGCACTGCCAAGAGTAATGTAATACTGCCCTCTCTATCACTTCAGCTCCCCATCTCCTGGACCACACACAGTCAGATACTGGGGAGCCTTCTTACAAGATGGACCCCCTTACTCACATTGAGCCCACTCCCACCCCACCCGAGAATCCTACATCCCCACGTATTTACCCCTGGAATGAACTCCCACGTGGTTCAACTCCTATTGATACCATCAGTCCTGCCATGCGCCTCCTCAGGGATTGCTCCCAACAACTCCTTTATCCTCTCCGGGCTTTACCCATTAATGTAGGCCCTACTGCGAAGGCTCATGCCTGGATTCCCACTCCACTTGCAGAACTCTCACTCATCCACAAGGCAGCCAATGAGTCTTGTCCCTATTCTCCCTATTTCGAGAAGATATTGAGGCAGTGGTCTATGCAGCTCCAGACCCACTACGACTGGTATAACCTTCTGAATGCCATTTGAAGCCATCTGCCTTCCTTAACTGGTGTTCTCCCTATGATGATCAGGCCAAAACCCAAGCAAGACTTAACTTGCAATGTGGGATTAATATCACTCTTGATATGCTCACAGGCAGCGGACAACTTATTGACTCTGTCTCCCAGGCCACTTTGGGGCAACATGCTTATTTTCAGAATGTTTCTGGTCTGGCCTTTAAAGCTCTTAAAGACTGAACTCCGCCAGACTTCATGGCTCACTTTCGAAATCTCATACAGCAGTCTGGGGAATCCTTCAGACTTCTGGCACGGGTCACAGAAGCAGTGGAGAGGCAGTTCCTGGCCCTACAAAAGAGCTCCTCATTAAGCAAGTAACTTCGGAGGGCCTCAATGCCCCTACACATAATGTTGTGGCTGTGGTCCAGAACGATGATATTCATAAATGGGTTCTCACTACACGAGATCTTGACCCAAACTCTGGACCTATTGCCGCGCTTACTGCATCCCTTAATGTCCTTCTCGCAGACAGGCAGTTGCATGCTTCTCAACAGCCTCCCATAGACAGAACTTGTTGGTCTTGTGGGAAGCCTAGACATCTACAGCATGACTGTCCCAGAGCCAAGCCAAAGACCAGATGTTCAAAACACAACGTTGGGCCAAAGACTGCTATTCCCCATCAGAAAGTGCTCCTTTAAATGGAAGGCTGGGCACTCCCCAGCTCCACAAGTAAGAGGCGTCCCCAAACCATCACAGATTTTTTGGACCCTGCCTATATTTCCTCAATCCCCTATAATGACTATATTCTTGGATATTCAAGTTTGTTGATCCTGGGGCAGATTAAATGAAACGGAGGCACTCCGTTTTCCTCACTGGAAATTTAAGCCCAGCCCCCCTATTATCGGAGTGGGGAGCTATCATGACTCACGTATTACCCTCAGTCCAGTTCAATGGAAAGACCTAGATGGCAATAAAGTCCATTAATCCTATCATGGCCAATGTACCCCACAATCTCTGGGACAGAGATATTTTGAAGGAAATGGGAGCTGTTATTACTACTGATGATAGGGCCTTTTATGATGAAGTTTTGGTGCACAATAATATCAGACTGTCCAGTCATAAGGAAAAGGACACCATTCACCCCAAATTCTAAAAGCCACTGTCCACCTTCCTAGGGTTGTCGTTAAGGCATTAATTGGCTATCTAATCATGATGTCTGGGTGGAACAATGCCCTATTCTAGAGCCCAAGTTAACCATGTTGAAACAATTAGTGAATGAGCAACTTTCCTTGGGCCATTTAGAGCCCTCTACTAGTAGACATAGTACCCCTATCTTTGTTATCCAGAAGAAATCCAGAAAGTACTGGCTCCTCCAGGATTTGAGAGCTGTTAATGAAAAAATGGGAAAAAATGGGGTCTGTTCAACCAGGTTTACCACACCCTACTGCTGTACCCTTACACTTTCATATAATTCAATCCATATCCTTCAACAACAACTGGACCTCCTTGCCAAGAAAACCCACATACTTAGATGATGCTCCTGGCATGCAACCCCAATTTAAATTCTTCTGCCTCACTCCATACCAAGTAAATGATGCATCCCAATAAAGGGCTACACTTGCTCAATATACTACAGGCCACTGGTCAGACCAATTTCTAAATTATTCCGTCCTTCTCAATCAACAAGTATCCCATCTAAATATGACTACGGTTGACCTAATCAAATTTGATAACTCCTTTCTTTCCAAAACCTGGAATAATATAAAAAGCCTATTTGACCTGTCCTGGATTATGATATATGTGATGCTGGGCAGCATATTCTTTGCCATACTAATTCTATTCAAGAGCTTATTATAGCATTGGTCCCAACAATGCACTATCAACAAGGCGACACTTCAATTGCTGATGGCTCTCCAACAGCCTGAGCATGGCCACCCCAAGGAAATGATATGTGAATGGCTTATGGAAATACAACATACTACCATCTAACATCCTACCACCCAGACGAATGTACTGGGGTAAGACCCTTGTAAGGCCTTGTAAGGCTTCCTCTAGCCTGGGCAACCTAAGATAGGATACAAATGCCAAGATACTAATACCAATATTTGTATGCTTGAGAAACCAACCTAAGACAGGCACAGTCCCAAATGTTGGGCTTCCCCGAGGTGGAGCAACCCACTAACACTTGTCCAAAAAATATAAAAAAAAGGGTGGATATGTAGAATGATTCAGGGCAGGCCAGGCAGACTCCCAGCCTGCTGACATAAACTGACTAGGACCAGTATTAAGTATACATGTGCAGTGAACATTTCCTGGGACCTAACCTGGGGCAGCTCTCAGACCTTAGCAGCCATCCAGGACCAATGGGAGTGATGAACTTCAGATCATCAGAGGCGTTCAAGACCTACCAGAATGAAGCATGTTAGATGATCAGATAAAGACCTCCCCTAGGCCTGGCAAAAGTATGAGTCTATTCCCTTCTTAAAATAAAGGAGATTGTTGGTTCCACTTTCTCCCAGGGTCTGTGTCATTGACTCTGTCCCTCCTTACCCCCTCCCCTGATGGATCTGCCAATGCCCATCAACATTCTTACAAGACCACAATGTACTAAATCTTAAAATCAACCTGAAACTATCTACTAGGTACATAAACTTATGGGGGAACACACACACACACACACACACACACACACACACACACGAATGATGAATGGGTCAAAGAAGAACTTAAGAGAGAAATAAAAGTATTTGGTGAGGTAAATTAACAGGATAATAGAATGCCACTGGGACACCTTAAAAGCAGTCCTAAGAAGGAAGTTTATAGTGTTAAGTCCTTACATTAAAAAAATAATCAGAAAGAGCACAAGTAAATGACAACATTGCAACTCAAGACTCTGTAACAGCAAGAACAAATAATATCCAAATCCAGCAGATGAGATGAAATAACAAAAATCAAAGCAGAAATTAATGAAATAGAAACAAAACAATAGAAAGAATCAATAAATCAAGTCCTAATTCCTTGTAGAGATAAACCGTTGGATGCTGAGGTAGCTTCTCTTAGAACAAATTGAGGGTGGGGTTTTGAAGTTGCTTCTCTTGCTAAAGCAGGAAACACTGAACACCGAAGTCTTGTAACTCCTGTCAGATGGAACACTGGTTAGCAAGCCTGAGAAAGTTAGCTGGGTTAAAGTCTACTGCACTCTCTGTTCTTTCACTTGGAAAACATCTTGCACTCCCTGATTTATGACTGCCACATGACTCCTCTTCAAGTGAAGTATGACCACAAAAATTTAACACGTCTTATGTAACCAACATGCCCCAGATAATTTACATTCATCTTTTATTTGACTGTATTGTTAAAACTCCTTGCCTGTTTGCTTATCTGCATGCAGCTCCCTTCTTCTTTCTATATATAAGCTTGTTGAATCAGACAATAAATGGCTTCTGAAAGAGACAAAAGTCCCAGAGTCTTACTCTGTGCCACCAATCTCACCTCCCAGAGCAGAACTCCAGCACTCTGAGCAAGACCCCCTGCAATTAATAAAAAAGATATACAAACCAATTATACAGATATACAGACCAATTAACAACAAAAAAAATAAAAAGAGCAAATTGAAATCAAATGGAAGGGGAGGCATCACAAGAGACATGAAAAGATCTAGAGCATTATAGGAAACCTTTAACAAACTATACTCCATTATATTTGAAAACCCAAAACGTGAATGAAATACATGCTAATCCAAGAAGAGATGAAGAACTTAAACATCAACATATCAAACATGCCCATATCAAATAAGGAAACTGATAAATACAATCCTTCCCAACTAAAATTAGCCTAGGGCCAGGTGAATTCACAGAATTCAATGAGACATTTGAAGAGCCACTCTACTTAAATTATTCAAAAATAAAATAAAATAAAATAAAATAAAATAGAGAATACTGAATCTCCATCTATGAAGCCAGTATTATTCTATATCAAAACCAGGTAAAGATACAACCAAAAAAGGAAACTATAGATCTATATATTTAATGAATATAAGTATAAAAATTCTCAACAAAATACTACCAAACTTCAGACAGAAATATATAGAAAAGATCATCCATCATGATCAAGTCAGGCTTATTTCAGGAATTCAGGGATTTAACTAAAAGTTATGAATTCTATAAATGAACTCAAAGACAAAAATCACATGATCATCTCAGCAGATCCTTTGGCAAAAACTGACATGCTTTTATGATAAAAATTCTAGAGGGAATTGAACTGAAGGGAAAATACACATTAACATAATTACAGCTATATACAACAAACCACTGGTGACCTACCCATTAAAATCAGGAACCAGATGCAGCTGTTCACTATCTATACTTCTTTTCAATATAGTGCTTGCAACTCTTGAAATAAGACAAGAAAAGAAAATTAAAGGAGTACGAATTTGAAAAGAAAAGGTTAAGTTTTCCCTATTCATAGATGATATGGTATGATACATAAGAGATCCCAAAATTCCATGAGGAAACTCCTAAAAATGATGAACACTCAGCAAAGTGGTAGATACTAACTCCACTTAGAATATAGTTCTATATACCATATACAGATATACTTCTATATAACAAGCAATTGCTGACATAGAAACACTTCCATTCAAAAATAGCTTCCAAAATAAACAAAATAAAATATCTAGTTATAAACTTCATCAAAGATATTAAAGATCTCCATAGTGAACTTTTTTAATCTTTCAAGAAAGAGACTAAAGAAGATGCCAGGAGATGGAAGGCCCTTCCTTGCTCAGGGATCGGAAGGATTATTATTGTTAAAAAGCATTCACATCAAACTCAATCTATAAATTCAATGCTATGCCAGTAAAAGCCCTATGACATTCTTAATAGAAATAGAGAGGAAGGAATCCAAAAATTAATTTGGAATCACAGAATACTTGGGATAGTCAAGAAATCATAAGCATAAAGAGCAATGTTGGGAGATCTATAGCAGATTTCCAATTATACTGCAGAGCTATAGTCATAAAAATGGCATGTTATGGGCACAAAAACAGACACAGATCAATAGAACACAATTGAAGACTCAAACATGAGTGCATGAAATTTCAGCCACATGATATTTGACAAAGGTTCCAAGAACACACAATCTAGGAAAGGTAGCATCTTCAAAAAATGGTGCTGGCAAAACTGGATCTCCATCGATAGAAAAATAATACTAGAGTATTATTTTTCAACTTGCAAAAAAGTCAACACCAAATGTGTCAAAGACCTCAATCTGAAACCTGAGACCCTAAAACTGCTAGAAAAAAACATAAGCAGTACCCCACAGAGTACAGGTATAGGAAAGGACTTTCTAAATCATATATTGTTTGTTCAACAAACAACAAGGGGAATCCATAAAATTACAAAGTTTCTGCATAAAAAATAACATTCAAAAAGGTGAAAAGTAAAACCTACAGAGTGAGGAAAAATATCTTCACCAGTGACACATCTGACAAAGAATTAATAACAACAATATATAAAGAATTGAAAAAAGAATCAAGAAAACTAATGACCTAGTTAAAAGATTGTCTATAGATCTGAACAGAGAATTCTCACAAAGAAATAAAGATGGCTAAGAAACACCTTTAAAAGTGTTCAAGATACTTAGTAATCAGAGAAATGCAAATTAAAAGCACTTTAAGACTTCATCTTACCCAATCAGACTGGTGAAGATCGAGAGAACAAATAACATCAAATGCTGGGGAAGATGTGGTAAAGGTAATGCTCTTTCAGTGCTGGTGGGAGTGGAAACTTGTACAAGCACAGTGGAACATTACCCCATTATTTCATTCAGTCTCCCAATTACAAAGAAAAAAATTTAAGATGTTTCCTAGGCATCTTTATTTGTTCTTTGGAGAACTCTGTTCAGATCTATAGCCCATCTTTTAAAAAAAATATTGAATTTATTTTAATTTTGTTATGAGTATACTGCCTCCGTGTATGTAAATGCATCCATATCATGCAATCCTGCAGAGGGGAGAAGAGGACATCATATCCCCTGGAATGTGGATGTTTGTTAGAACCCATGTGGTTGCTGAGATTCAAATCCAGTCCTCTGCCACAGCAGTCAGTGCTCCTAACCACTGAGTCACTCTCCAGCCCCTCATAGTCTATCTTTAAGTTGAGTTTGATGAGGGGACAGAAAGGAGAGATGGAACTTGGGCGCCTAGGAAAGCCAGAAGGAAATGGGTTGGACCAGTAATATCAGGACAAGTGCACATATGGTGTCTGAATAATACTGCATGGGTATCCATACTGGCTGTATGGCAAGGAGCAGAGTGGCAGATCGCAGAGAACTCTCTTCAAGTGGTTCATCATAGTAGTTCATGAGATTCCCAAAATAATATAGGCTATTGCTAGAGCCCTTGATTGGCTCCCAGAACCTGAAGATAAGTCCCTACTGCTGAAGACAGGACATATTTCAGACACAGGACTTGGAACAAAGGAGCAGCAACTGCCTGGAAATCCTTCTACGTAAAGACTAGCTCTCAGATTTCAGAGGATATTATGTAACTGCTAAGGGAAAAATTAATCAATGCCCTAACCCATTCCTAAAGTTCATTAATCATAATGACTAGCACAGCAAAATATCTCTATTAAGGCTGTAGTGACACTGTTACCTAGGGATAAATAAATACCTATCTAATTGGACTTAAAGCCCTCTCAATAGAAGTGAACTGAATGAGTGGCACTGTAAACACAGCCAATGTATGTGGCTGGAATGGTAATAGATCCTAAAGAAAACAATATCTCTGTTCTATCTGTAGACAAAGGAAAATTTCATACCTTATGCTAAATATGGATCCTTGTAAATATGTAGATCACACACCACTTATCAAAGAAGATTCTTTTTGCAACAGAGGGAGATGTTACAGAGCTCTACGACCGGTCACACACAAAAAATACATGTCTGAGAGATACCTAGTCAACATATACAGTGGAATACCTAAGGCTTATGCTACATAGCAGAACAGGAGACAGAGTACAAGTGCAAGCCTCAACTCTCACCATTCAAGAATAGCAAAAACTGATGCACACAGAAGGCCACAATTGGCCAGGTTTTAGAGAATAGGAGACTTCAGATAGTGTATCCCTGGATATTACTCATATATTAAACATCACCCACACATGGCTCAAGGAGCTTGGGAAGAAAAGGGTGGAAAGATTGTAAGAGCCAAGGTTGGTCTTTGGACACAGAGAAACAGATGCATTCAGGTCAGTGGAAGCTTTCACATGTGAATTTGAAGAAATGGTGGCAATCAGGTCAAGACCCATGCCAACTCAATCAGGTCGGGGCTCAGAGTGGAGTGAGGGACATCGGCAGTAGGCCAACCCTAGCCTGAGAACTGTTGGAGACTGGATAAGGGAGAAGAGACCTTACTTATGTTCTCTAGATAGATTGACTAGGCTCTGCTGGATAATCTTTTACTGAATGACATTTGAATACAAATCTTTGACAAGAGAGGACTTAACATGTATGGCAGAATACATGAAGTTCAGGGAGAAGGGAGGCAGGGAGACATGTGTGGGAGCATGGATGAGGGAAGGGGTCTAAATTTGGCACATGTTCATTTATCAATCTCTCTTGGGAATCTCAAAGATTGAAAACTCTATAAACTCTATAAGGCAACTATAGCTTAAGCAACTGATTAAGAATAAAATATAAAAATTATGTGAAAGGAAATATTTTTCACAGTTTTATAAAATAAAGCATGTAAAAGCCTTTTCCCATTTTAAAAGTATGTCATCCCTCTGGATGCCTTTTGATGGGAAGCCTTCAACTTTCCTAGGTAACCAATGTGTTGATGTTGGGTCAGGTTCTAACAAATGGATGCCCTTCTAATACATCATGTATAGTAACTGCCATTTAGCCCACTCAGCTTCAAGGCAATAAATAATATTTTCAACAAATGTTGCCAACATGGAATGTTTTATTTTTCTAAAATAAATAAAATATTGTACTGTTCGAATTTACACATCTTCACAAGTAACGTGAATTAACACACAGACTCAACGGATAAGCTAAGTCTACTGCATTTACTTTAGTTTGTTTATTCAGAAACCTAGCAAAACAGTCATTTTCCAATAGCATCGAAATTTCTCTCTTCAGAGTACTACTCATAAATTCCCTGGAAAATGGTATTTAGAAGTATTCCAGAAAAATCCTTATTTAATAAGCAATCCATATGGCAGTTGCCTGGGAGCAAATGTTCTGAGAAAATCAGAATATACCCCAGCTATTCTACAACAATTCACCAAATATTGAAGCTGGAGGAAAATTTACTGAGCTTGGTGTTTGCCTTAGAACCATACATAATTTCTTTATATTAACTAGACTATGAAGGAAATCATCGTAAGACAAAGATGATTAAAATATATTTTGTTCATTCTGTTTTTCCATTGTACATGATATAGAAGGCTATACTTAATATTAGACAGAAAAATATTTACTTGAAATTAAAACAAAAAGTAATTCTCTGTTTTTTGCCAAGTATCAATTAAAATTTTATATAAATATGACATATCACATTATGATACTTTGACTAATATATCTTTCTTCAAAATAAAATAAGACAAACTTATTAAATACTTACATAATAGATATTAAGAAGGTAACTTATTAATTCAGACTGAAATTACTCAATTATGAGGTATTATTTTATAATTAATTTTCAGAAAGTGAAATTAAAGTATTGGCTTTTAGATTATCTACACAAATCCAGGCAGATAATAAATCATACACACCTTTGTGATTTGTTTATTTTCTGTATTCTTTTTTCTACCCTAAATGTTATGACTAATATTATTCAGCTGTTTTAATGATCAATTTTAGTCTACAGAGCTGTAGGTTAAGATTATCTTTCTTATTTATTACACATTGTTTAGCACATACTAAACATGGTAACATTCTAAATTCTCCTTTTACTGTATATTATAAATTTTGGTAAGCTGCATTTTTATTTTAAATAAATATTTTTAGCAATCCTACTTAACTCATGAATTTTAGCAACATCTCGAATACTAAAAAAATTCATATTTTCTGGGTAGAATTTAATGAATAATTTCCAGCTTAATGTCATTATGGTATTAGAACATTTTGTATGATTACAGTTTTTTTATTTATTGGTATTTTATGGCTGAGAATTTGGACCAATTTGATGGCTATTCCATGGTAGTAGGAAAGCATGGTTAATGTACTACTGTAGTTGTCAGATTCTTTAGTTTGACTGCAAGTTGAATCTTTATCTTATGATGTTCATGTGTGTTTCTCTTTTGTAAATTTTTTATTTACTGACGTACATGGTTTCATGTATACCAGACTATCCTGCAACTCACTATGTAGAAGAAGATGACTGAATTTTTCATTCTCCCACTTCTATCACTCAACTACCAGAATTAGAGGTGTTCACTACCAAACTCAGGCTTTCTATATGTTAGAAGAGCATATAGGTCTCTAGTTCAGTCACATGTGTTTCTCACTATTCCACTCTTATGTAATTGGAAAGGCTACAGGAATCTGGAGCATAGTAATTTCTTTATTCCACAACTGGTAAAAGTTTGTTGAAGCCTTGTCTCTTACTGAAAGCCTCTTTTTTAGAAAACAGAATGGGTATATTTCACATTGATTACTTTTCTCCTTTTTTTTGTCATGAAGAATTCTGATTCTCATGCAGATTATGGTATTAATTTCATTTGCTTTTAGCCAATTAATTGAAGATGTCAACCATATCCACAAAATCCCTTTTTACTGTCAATGAAATTAGTGTATAACAGAATAACTATATATTATAATGCTGAAAAGTAACCTCTTAAAACTGTCACAAAGACTTGTACACTTTAGATTATGAATGTGTGATAATGATTGTAGTTTCACCAAAATGATTTATTTTTAATATTGTTCCAAATCATATTTTAGAATTTCTGTGCCAAAACTAAGAAAAACCTACAATAGCTAAGAAAATTGTGAAACAGAGAGCAAATTTATAGTATCTTATTTGATGAGTGAAGTTGAAGAACTTTTAAAAAAATCGACATGCAATATCATTGTTGATTAAGAAAGGTTATGAGAATGTAGACTCATTTAGTACTGATCATTTCAAAAATATAATTTGTTCTAATCTATTAATGAACACTATCTAGCAGATATTTTTCTTTGTTTAGTTCATCAATATTCTATATTTTGGTATACAGACTATTTGGCTTTATTGGTTTACTTAGCTCCAAAGTATTTTTAATGATATTATAAAAGAATACTACTTTTCAATTTCATTTTTGAACAGTCTGTTATTAGTATGTATAAATACTATTTATTTTTCTGTATTTACTGTTCATTTTTCAACTTCACTAAATTATTTACCAGTTCCAGTGTTCACAGAATTTTTATAACCTGCCATCAACTGTAATCAACATGATCCTGTCAGAGCCTTCCTATATAGAACACCAGTAAGACAGAACATGAGCAGAAACTCACCATGGCATATCAGAGTAAAACCATTAAATATACAGAACAAAAATGTGGTACTGAAAGCTACTAGAGAAAAACGAGTTACATATAAAATAAAACCCATCAGAGTTACATCAGATGTTTCAATGCAAATATGAAATCCAGAAGGGCCTGGACCAAAGTATTCCCACTTCTAAATGACCATGGGTGCTAATCCCAAATACTTTATTTGGCAAAACAATCTATCATAGTTGAAGGAGAATGGAAAATTTTCCATGATACTAATTGGCTGAGATAATATATATCCACAAAGCCAATCCTACAGACAATACTTGAAGTAATACAAAAAAATGAATGTACCCAAGAGGTCATATAAAGAAAACAAAGAGAGGTATAATAAATAATAATAAAGGAAGGTATAATAACAGAAACACAATAAAGGACCAAGAAAACAAATTATTATAACATCACCAATACACACATTTCATTAATAACTCTAAATGTCAATGGCCTGAAGTCCTCTTTCAAGACACAGGCCACTTGAATTGATTAAGAATGAAATTAGTCATTTTGTTGTCTTCAAGAAACTCATTTCAACTTAAAGTATAGGCACTATCTTAGGGTAAAAGGATGGAAACAAATACTCCATATAAAAACAAGCAAAATTTTCAATTCTAATATCTCATAAAATAGACATCATACTAAAACCAGTAAGAAGAGATGAAGAGGGTCACTTCATTCTTATCAATAGAGCAGTTGACCAAAAAGATATTATAATTACCAAACCCTGCTGTACCAAATTTCATAAAAACAGTCCCATAGGAGTATAAAACACAGATTAGCCACAACTTAGTAATAATAAATGACTTCAGTACTCATTATCTCCAATTGATAGATCAACTGGACAAAGAGTAGAAGAGACAGGTGAACTAAATGATATCTTACAGGGACTGGAGAGATGATTCAATAGTTAAGAGCACTGACTGCTGTTGAAGAGGACCTGGGTTTGATCCTCAGCACCCACTTGGTGGCTAACAACTGTCTGTATCTCCAGTTCCAAGAGATCTGATGCCTTCTTCTGAACTCTGTGGGTATTCTATGACATGGGTGTATATAATATATATATATATATATATATATATATATATATATATATATATACTGAAAGAAAAGGACATGTTACATCAAATAGACCTAACAGACATGTACAGAATATTGTACCAAAGAATACACTTCCTACTCAGCAGCCTGTGCTAAGGTTGATCACAGATTGGGAAACAAAACAAATGTCAACAAATACAAACAAAATTGGAACTAATTCCATGAATTCTATCAAACCATAATGAAATAAAGCTTATAATTACCAGAAAATAAGTGCTAGTAGCTTAAACTCATGGAGATCAAATAGCACATTCCTGAGTAATCAATGAGTCAAAGAAGAGATTTTAAAAAGAAAAAGTGAAAGTATTCCTGACAGTAAAAGACAAAATCCCTGGGGAACTTTAAAGGCAGTTCTAAGAGAAAAGTTCATAGCTCTCTTTAAAAAATCAGGGCAAAAATTAATGAAAAAAAAGATAAAAAAATACAAAAATATCAGTGAGTCTAAGAATCTTTGCAAAGGTAGGCAAGATAGACAGTTAACCAAAAAAATTGCTAGATCACTGCTAGGTTAGAGACAGTTAATCTTTTTTTAATCTTTTTTGAGAAAGTGCTTCCTTAGAGCCCCAGTTGTCCTGGAAGTCCCTATGTAGAGCAGCCTGGCTTGAATATACAGAGATCTACCTGTGTCGCCTTCCTGAGTGCTAGAATTAAAGATGTCTACCACCACACACCACTGAGAGAGTTAATCTTAAACACAGTGACTCTAAATAACTTGACTAGGTTTCAGTCAATCAACTCATATCAAGGGACTCAACATATATGACATAATGCATGAAATCCAGTGTGGGAGATGTTGCACATAGAAGAGATAAGTTGAAATATTGTCGAAATTCATGAAATTCACACAAAAAAATTTAAAAATTCAAAAATCAATTAAAAAAATAAGAGCTGTTCTATCACCAACAACTTCATATTTTGAAAAATAATGTTCATTTAATAAGAAAATGGTTAGCTTTTATGAAATTTTTTTCTACTTTATGGCCTCTATACAATACCGTTTAGGGGACTGGAGAGATAAATCAACAGTTAAAAGCATTTTTTTGCCCTTGTAGAGAACGAAGACTCAATTCCCAGCACTTATTGATACCCAGCAGTTATCTGCTCTGACACCCTCTTCTATCTTCCACAGGCACTGCCCAACTTGGATGCACCTGCTGCAGACAGGCAATACACTCATACATGTAAACTAAAAATAAAATATATATGCATGCGTGTATAATTTATTCCTCGTTGGCGGTAATTCTGGAGAAGCTATATCATGAAAAGATTTTCTGATAAGCTTCTTCAATTACCAATTTATCAAATTTTGTAGAGAAAGGTTTCAACAGTTTAGCAGCAGCATACATCGTAAGTCCTTGTAAGAGGGTTAGCATATTTGGGATTACCCCTATGATCAAGCAGTCTGAATAAGTGTTTACAATTTGAATTGCATCTAAAATAGGTTTATTCAGATTGGAATACAAATGAGCCACAGTTTCAACAGCATTTTTTTATTTAGCAAATTGGTGCTCTTTTATTGTTTAAAATTTTCATGCATGAGTACAGAATTTGCATTTTTTCATCTTTTCCTAATAACCCCCCAATTCTTCTCATGCCCCTGCTCTTCCTCTCAATGTCTTGTTCATTTCTTTATTATTGTTATATATACTCATGTATATTTATAAATATATATTTAAATATAATCCACTGACTCTACTTAGTGGACTTCCTGGAGTATCTGCTTTTAGGATTGTCCACTTGAAGTTAAATAACTTTTCAGGAACCTAGGTCCTGAACAAAACTGATAGGAGACCATATTAAGAGTATGGTCAGGATTTTCAAAGTTTCCATTCTCATATATCACCTTATATAAATCTTATTTATAAGCATGGTCTACTTACTAAATAAATTCTGAAAACAAACCTAATTCACACAAAAAATACCCTATCACTCTTATTGTTGAGAAACTGCATAGGAAAAGCAGTCATAATCTATTAACTTGATAATGAAAGTCTGATGTAATTTTCCATGACACTTTCATGATCTTTCCTTCCAGGTTATTCATGCATAATGTTTCATGAGATTATAAGCACTGAAAGAATTTGGGAAACAATTTTCTAAAGTTCAAGTAGCTGTTTGAAATATCTGTTTTCACTGGTAAAGTGGCACATGCCTTCAATCTCAGTCCTTTGATATTCTAAAAATTCAAACACTGTATCAAGTCGAGACTTCTTTTTCCTCCTCTTAGAAATGCTTTGAATTTTCCTATATTTAGCATGACCTTGGCTATAAATGATATTAATGATTATTCTCTCCCACCCTCATCTCTCTAGAGCTCTTATCGTGAAGGAATGTTGTGGTTTCTGAAAATCCTTCTCTCTATATAAACAGTCTTCTGTATTTGAGTCTATTTATATGATGGATAACATTGTTGATTTGTGTATATTGAGCCTAACCTGAATCTCTGGAGTAAAGCCAAGTGATCATAATGAATATATTTTTGATATGATATTGAATTGTTAGTAAATATCTTAATGAGAATTTTGCATCCATTTTCACCAGGAATATTGAACTATAATTTAATTTTTTTGACCTGTGTTTATCTGCTTTTGGAATCAGGGTAATGCTGTCTTCATAAAGAGATTTGGAAACATTTTTTCCTTTTCTATTTTATGGTGTTAGTTCTCCTTTCAGGTCTCGTAAAATTTTCCTCAATGCATAAATCCAGTTCTGGGCTTTTAGAGTTGGGACATTATTATTACTGTTATTATTATTATTATTATTATTACTGCTTTAATTTTATTATCAGTTATAATTCTGCTTAACTTCATTTAATTCTAGCAATGTCTCTCTTTTCATTCCAAATTTTATTAATATGGACTTTCATATTAATAATGAGTTGAGCTTAAGGGTTTGTCAATAATTTTTATTTTCCCAAAGAACCCATTCTTCATTTAATCTTTGAAGTGTTATGTTATACTTTGTTTCTAATGTCTGATCTAGCTTTGTTATTGTGGTAATGATGCTACTGTGATTTGAATTATGAGGCATTTTATCCTAACATTCTTTCTTTACATATTTGATATGTAGAATTTAATAATGAATTCATTATATTTTTGTGGATGTGACAAATACCTTAGTCTCTTCTCAGAAACCTGTTCAAACTTTTCCATACTCGTCAGTTACAGTACTATATTGTCTATTTCATATAGGTGATATTATGTTCCATTTTTCATAACTTTCTATTGTTTTAATTTTATATTTTCAGAGTAATGTACTCATTTTGATTTATTTCATAAGCTTTGTGAATTGTCTTGTATTTTCTATTGCATTCAAAGACGGTCAGTCTGTGTTATTGCATCTGCTCTGCCATATGTAAGATAATTTTGTTGCTCTTTTTCTAATTTCTTGAGGGATAAAATGAGATTATAGGTTTGAGATATATTTGTTTGCTTTCAATAAATACATAAAGATAGGATCTTATTTTGTATGTTGTCTTGGAATTTATTAGTTATCCCATGATGACTCCAAGCTTTGATTCCTAAATTCTGGGATTATAAATATGAAGAGCTATGAAATCTGTTCCAATTTCTTGAGAGGACTGCTATGATATTATTTCATAAACTATAAACTGTGTAACAAAGGACAAATTTGACCCATAAAAGCAAAGAATGACATGAGCAGGGATCCTCAAAGAGGTGGTAGAACAAAGAAAAAGTAAAAGGGACAAGAAGTTAACAAGGATTTGCAACTTAACACTATTATGAAGAGTAAGAAAAAGATATTTCAGTTTCTGGATAAAGACACCACATGCTTGAGTTATAGAACTTCTGCTACTGACATGGAATCTTTATCCTTAGTGGTTGACTACTTAGTGCTGGAAGATGCCATACATGTCTGCAGAGAACCTAGTATCAAATTAACTCCTTAATAACTTACTTTTTATAATCATAGATTTGTGCATTTCTCAACTTTAATTGAAGAAACCTTTTTTTAATAGATATGTTTAACACAGATATCCACAACTTGTCAAAGAGAATAAGAAACTGTAGAATGCTTTATCCCTAGTGGGATACCTATATCACACAGTCTTTCCAAGGCTCAGAAATCATTTTTGTATGGGAGTGCAAAGATTATTTTTTTTAAAAAAAGAGGTGGTGGATGAACTTTAAAAAAAAAAAAAAGCATGTTTTCCAGGAGCAACAGGCAAGTTTGCACATATATACTCAGAGAAGTTGTGACAACATTCACAAGACCTATACAAGCTCAAGACAAAAAGAAATCCAACATCGAAGAGAGATATAGAGAAGATGCAAGGAGCTGTTGGCAATGGATAGCTTCTGGGAGAAAAAAAAAAACAGTTTTATTTCTCGATGTGACCGCTAGTAAGTTGAATATGCTCAACATGTCCCAATACACAAGAATATTTGTGCAGCACAAATAGTATTCACTGAACTTTTTATAGAGGGGTGAATAAGAAAGTGGGGGTGTCCCAGGGAGGAATTAGTAAGGAACAAATAAAATAAATATGCAGAATGGTACAACCATTATTTAAATCAGTGTGGGAGTTCCTCAAATGCTACATCTTCCACATGATCTAAACATATCATTCCTGGGCATTTACCCAAAGGACCCTGTATTCTACTGTAGAGAAACCTATTTATCTATGTTCATGGTTGTCTATTCACGATAGCCAAGTAATGGAAACAACATAGCTATCCATCAGCTGATAAATGGACAATGAAAGTATATTTGCCCAATAGAATTTTATTCAACTGTTAAATTATTAAATTTGTGGGTAAATGGATAGAACTGGAAATAATCATCCTACATGAGGAAACACAAAACCAAAAAGAGAAACATCACAACGTCTTTTTCATAAGTGAATGAATGGTAGCATTCAATCTTTAGATATGTTTCACCTAGAAAATTCTTGGAGATCATGAAAATGTTAGGATGGCTTGTGGGTATTTCACAGGAAGGGACATAGAATGGAATGATGTAAATGGGAAAGAAGATTAAAGGATATGATAGGTTTAATAGGTGGAAGACTAGAGCATAAAAGGAACTAAGAGCAGGGATAACTAACAGGAAAGGCCTTTATAAAGAGTCATATGGAAACCTACTTTAGAAGTTTCTTTAAATATATTCATATACAACATTAAAAGAGTTTAAAAGTAGCTATATATTATAGGGGTTCAGTGTCTGCACTAGGCAAATTAAAAACTCAACATTAGGAAAGACTTCTTTATAAGTTTTTTTTTCTTTTTTTTTTTTACCAGAGAGATCCTAGATACCCTCAAACAATACTAGCTATTGCCATTACATTTGGTTATCCACCAGAACCAGAACTAAGCTATAACACCCTTTTGGTAAAGACACTATATATACAAGTTGCAGAAAAATAAGAGAGATCAAGGTGGTACTGACCTTGAAGCTACATGTTTGCTGGCAAGTTTTCATGGTATTAAATGTATTATGCATGTTACTGACAGAAAAAGTAATAATCAGCCTTCACCAGCTGTGAACTCTCTGACCTACAAAAACTACAGGCATAACAAAATATGCCCAGTGCCCCAGTAGTGTCATGGGTATTATGCAAGTAAACAAGCAACGTTTAATTGAAACTAAGGCCTGCTTTATAATAGGGATTCCATATATGATGCTGTTATCAGAGCCAAGAACATGTAATTAGACATGACACAAGTCATAAGGAACAATCTACTTCTATCATTTTGTTAGACATAGTATTAAACTGACTCCTAATGATTAGTGTTACACCTATAAATTAGTGCATCTATAAACTCTACCCAGAGAACTTTCTTCTGGCAGCATATAGTGATTAACACAGAGATACATGTACGGACAATGTGCAGAGAATAAGAGCCTTCAGATGACTCAGCTTTAAATGGGATACCTATATCACACCCTCTGCTCCCAAGGCTCAGGGAACATTGCAGAAGGGGAGCAGAAAGGTTATTAAAATTGTAGGTGGTTGATGAATATAAGAAAAACAATGTTTTGGGGGCAGCACAAAGTTGTTGCCCAGTGAACCCCCAGCACTTAGGACAGCATGCACATTCCTGTACAAACCCAATCTAGTCAGGGTCCCAGCATGGATGGAGTATGTAGTGAGAAGGACCTCATCCCACCTAAGGATCTATTGACTACTGATAGCAGCTGGGAGAGGAAGAGTCCGTTTTCCTACTGGTATGCCATCGGATAGGTTGACCAAGACTCAATAAACTTTTTTTAAATTTAAGTCAAATAACAATAGAGGATTTAAAGGAGGTAGAAGATATAAATGAACAACATGGAAGGTGTCTAAATATGATCAAAATTCTATGAAATCCTCCAAAAAATAATAAAAATATTTTCAATGGCATACATATTAGTAAGGAATTTTTTAATAGAATTTTGAAAAGTCAGGAAATAGGGAAAATAATAAAGAAATGTGTCTTTATGAAAATGAAAATCTCTGTACAGTGAAGGAAAAGCTGCCAATGCAGTGAAAAAGCAAGTACAAAATGGGAGAAAAATCATTTAAAGCTATACATCTAACAGAGGATTAGTGTGTGAAAGGAAGAACAAAAAAAACAAACATCAAGAAAACAAAAACTCCAGTAAAAATGGGCTATTGACCTGAACAGTGATATTTCTGAGCAGGCTAAGGTGATTACTGCCAGGTTTGAGCTAAGTTTTGCTCCATCGAATCCACATTGGGGGAAAGATTGTCCTCTGACCTCCACACACCACCACAGCTTACATAAGACAACTACACATACATACACACAAACACACACACACACACACACACACAATAAGTAAATGCAAGCAAAAACTTAATCTACAAGAAGAAAGGCGAATGACATTTTTAAAATTAGCTTTTTTAAAAAAATAGTAGCCATCAGGAAAATACACATGTAAAAACTATTTTGTGATTCTACCTTAACACCAGTCAGAATGGCAATTAAGAAAACAAATAATGTGAAGAAATGAGAACAGTAATTTATTGTTGGTAGTAGTACAGCCTCTATGGGAATCTGTGGAGGTTATTTTTAAAAATCTAGAGATTTACCCAATTATGTAATTCTTCGATATAAACCTCAAGTATTCTACATCCTACAATAGAGATACTTAATCATCTAAGTTCATTGCTGCTCTATTCAAATTAGTCCGCAAATGGAAACAATTTAGATGTTTCTCAACTGATAAATGCATAATAAAAAAAATATGGCACACATATACAACGGAGTTTTATTCAGCTGTAAAAACTGCAATTTTGAGATTTCCAGGAAAATATAAGGACCTGGGAAATTTGCTAGTTAAAGTACTCTGAGGAGAGAAATACAGTTGTCATATTTTCTATATTGTTTACGAGTTCTGGTTTTGCATTTTTAGATTTCCATGTTTAATTTGAACTATCTATATAGGTCATTAAGCTATAGACTGTGATAAGGAAGGAAAGGAAAAGAGGTTTTAATGAGAGGAGATAATAATAGAACACTTGTAGTATGAAAGAAGAGGGTTGGGAAACTGATAGCTAAAAGGTTATGCAGAAATGAAAGTAGGGAAATGAAAAATTGTTCCAGAGGCTCACTACTCTGAAAGCTAATATAAAATTAACTTCTCTGATCAAGTTTGAGAGCAACCCGAATCTATATGCAACAGCATAAATATTTAGAAGGCAGTTTGAACATGACACTTTAACAAAACAATCAGACTCATTCCCTTAAAAGTAGCAGCTATAGCTACTCCCTATATATAAGGAGGCCTAATTTGATTAGCATTTCCATAGTCTATCTGTTTCACAATAATGTCCCTGCTTCCCAATCTATTATAACTCTGCCAACAGTCTGCAATAAGAGACAGACCTGTTTCATCACAAATCAGGACTCTGTCGAATTTTTGAGAATTCTCAGTCTTTTCCCCTGCAGTTGGCAAAAGTTCCCAAGCCTGGATAGCGACATTAATCTGTTGAGGTACATGAAGTGGAGAGTAGCTTATTTAATTGATGTTAATTACACTATGATATCCAAATCCAGTTAGTACACCAGTAGTAATGACTTCTAAATTGTTGTTCTAATCGCACTGTGCCTGTTCCACCATTCAACATATTCACATTTCCGTAATAAAAGATCTCTGGAGAGAAAAACTGCCACCAAATGGAGGGAGGCAAAACATCAGCACCAAGCAAATCTAATAAAGTGAACAGTGCCATAAACCATAATAAGTTACTACTTGTTTTAATTGTTTTGTAATTTTGAAAGGAACACGTGATAGAATATGTGAACAGCAGAGGAGCCACAAGTTTCATTAAGGATCCACAAAGTTCTAAATTCCTTAGAGGGGACAACAGGCAATCTGATCTTGTTCAAGTCTTATCAAGTAGTCACTCCCTAGACTAAGGGAGCCTGTAGAGCCAACCTTTCTTCTTTAGTACCTTGAAATATTTTCTTGTACAACCTGAAAAGATAATCATAAAGAGGGTCATCAATCACCCCCAAGGACAATAGACCATTAGCATCAAGTTAATTCTTGCAGCTCTGTTCAACAGAGTTCCTATAAAAGTGCTCTCTGTCCTTCCCTTGGATGCCGATGCCTTCTTGTACTCAGAAGGTTTGGCCCTTTGTTGTCTTCTCCTATCAAACAGATATATTCCTTGCCTGTTGCATGTCTGACTCTGGTTCTTATTTCTTAATTCTAAACTCTATTCCTTTTCTTCTCTCCTAAAATCTAACAAAAAAGTTCATAAACTCTTTGCTGCTGTCCTTGAGCAACAAGAAAAGTTGAAAAAATCTTCCCTATCCTCCTGAGTCTTTAGCAGGGCTTCCCGAAAAAGATGAAAGAACAGAAGATCCTAAAGATCTTTTAGGATCCCTCGAAGATCCTAAAAGAGCTTATTACCTATAAAGTACTGAGCCTGTCTTTGGTTACTAAAACTGAAAGTCAGTGGCAGTGGATGCCAAATTGAAATGTTCTAATTTTTGACTGCTCCTTCAAAATGAGAGAGGTCATTCTCATCCTAAGAATGCACAGCAAGTGAAAACAACTCAAAAAACTTCTCTGTTTTATCAATTTTTTTTGTCCTTTTATGGAGGAATAGGGAAAGAATATCTTTACATGCAGGAGAGGCAGAGTTAGAATAATGGTGAATTTTATTAAGCTAGTCAGCATCATGGTGAGGATCAAAATAATAAGGAATGAGATCCCATAGAGCAAAAGTGTCAGGACTCTACACTTCTGGCTTCTAGATCCCACATCCCTTATTCATCTTTTAATTCTGCATGTACTTTTCTCCAAATTCCCAAGTCAACAGTTTCTTCTGTAGAAAACCAGAGAAAGATCTCCTGTACAAAACCTAAAAGCATTCCTGACAAAATAGACTTCAAACTAAAACTAATCAGAACAGATAGAGTAACTGCATTCTGATCAATTAGCCAAAATATTATAATCATAAACTATACGCACCAAACTCTGTTGCACCCAACCAATAAAAACAGTACTACAGGACTTTAAAGAACAAATCTCAATTCTCTAATAGTAGGGGAGGTAAATGACTCAACTGTCTGCATTAAAATGGTCACCTAGATAGAAAGTAAACAGAGAGATACCTGAATTAAAGCCATTCATCATCAAATGGTTCCAACAGACATCTACTGAATATTCAGAAATAAGTAATACACATTGTATTCAGCACCCCATAGAACATTCTCCAAAACAGACCACATACAGGGGTACAAAAGAAATCTCAACGAATACAAAAAAAATTTAAAGAATTCTATGCATTATATAGATCACAATGCAATAAAAGCTTAAAATCAAGACCACCAAAAGCCCTAGTAACTTCATGAACTCATGAAAACTAAATAATACACTCCTGAATGACAACTGGGTCAAAGGAGAAATTAAGAAAGAAATAAAAGTATTCCTGAAATTCAATGAAAAGGCCAGTACACCCCAATAATTTATCTGGGATACATTAGAAACAGTCCTTAGATGGAAGTTTATAGCTCTATAAAAGTTAGAAAGAGCACAAATAAATGATTTGCCATTGTAACTCAAGAATCTTGAAAACCAACAACAAATGAAACCCAAATCCAGGAGACAGGGTGACAACATCTTCAGCGAATGGTGCTGGCAAAACTGGATCTCCACCTGGCTGTGTTTTTTTTTGCATATAGCTTTAATAATGTTGTGATACATCCCCTCCAGTCCAATTCCCATTACAATAATGAAACTAGTCAGTTAACTTTCACCTTGTACAAACGTCATCTCCAATTGGATCAAGAGCCTCATTTTGTGAACAAAAGTCACAAAATGTCATAAATGGTTAAAGCATATAGATTAAGAATCTGAAGAGTGTGGGTCTCCAGGCAGGACTACAGCATTGTTTCATTTGCTCAGGGCTCAGAGACCACTGAGGAAGAGGGGGCAGAAAGATTGTGTGAGCCATTGAGGAGCTGTGTGAGCCATTGAGGAGCTGTGTGACCATATGGAAATACAATCCTACAAGCTCCTGGGACCCTGCTCAGATGAACCTATAGGGATGGTTCCGGCATGCTCAAGATCCATGCAAACCCAAGCAGACAAAAACCCATTATGAAACTGGAAAAATGGGTAGCAGAACCCAACCTTTGCTGAAGAAATATTGGCAACTTATACTGTTGTTTGAGGATGAGCTAGTCTCCCTAAAGTGAGGGACTGTGGGTAGACTGACTTGAACTAAGTGAATGAACTTGCACTGAGGTTACTTGGTGACCCTAATGACACAATAGACCTTAACACAGATGAAAAAATGTATGGATTCCAGTAGGAGTCTTTGGGGAGTCATGCTAGTAGGGAAAGGTATATAAAGATGCATAAGATTGATTGAGAGATTATGAGTGAAACACACATAAATATATATAAATAAATACTTTTTAAATGAAAAAGCAATCTTAAAACTAATATGTAAAACAAAAGACCCTCAAGAGTCAAACTAATCCTGAGAAAAGACAGTACTACAAACACTAAACATTTGATTTCAAATAGTGCTATATATTTAAAGAAACAATTGTTTAAGAATCCCTAAAATGTCCCATAGTCATGACGTATGGCACTTTTTGTTTTGCTTTTCTAGTTAATTTACTTTTTCCTAATGGATTGCCTTTCTGAAGGGAAGTAACATCTCTTAATAGTTTATTCTTAATAACTATGGAGGCTAGTAGATATTGACACCTAATAGATATGCAATAAATAGTTGACAAGGAATGAATAGAATTTTGCACTAA
Source organism: Eospalax fontanierii (assembly GCA_035773235.1). Lineage (NCBI taxonomy): Eukaryota > Metazoa > Chordata > Mammalia > Rodentia > Spalacidae > Eospalax > Eospalax fontanierii. The sequence goes on along the minus strand of JAJHUQ010000048.1, from coordinate 541,294 downwards.
GGATCTTGTCATCAGTGAGTTGAGTGAAAGGAGCAGTCAAGGAGAAAATAACACTACCTGGTGAAGGGTGGTAATAATTTAGTTTTATGATTCAAATTGTTATGTCCTTGGGCCAACTTCTAGTCATTAAATGCCTATATTGAGGGATTTTCAGAGAGGGCTCAGTGGTTAAGAGTGCTAGCTGCCCTTTCAGAGGACCTGGATTCAAATTCCAGCACCCACATGGTGGATAACAATCATCTGTAATTCCAGTTCTAGGAGATCCAGTGTCTTTTACTGACTCTACGGGCATTGCACGACATGGATACATTATACACATGCAAGCAATCACTCATATACATAAAATAAAAATAGTAAAATATTTTAAATGTTTGTGTTGATATGAATACTTGTGAGAAGAATGTGGGAAAGATAAAAAAATATTTTGATTAATCTCATTATCAATACATAAGCCATTGTGTACTTAGTACTAAAAGAAAAATATCAAGGAAAAGGTTTATCTTTCAAAACAGATTTTTCATGCATTCATTCTTAAGCATAATTATCATAATTGTCTTGATGAAAGCAATTTGTTTTTAAGAAGAACCACTATTAATTAGTATTTATGGGCATAGTCTTCCTTCCTGTTTGTTCTAATTTTCCAAAACTGCAAGAAAAAAAAAGTCATTTAATTTTATTAAATCAGAACAACACAATTCTGACATTAAGAACTGTATTAGCAAATTGTGCTAATTAGAAAAACACAGCAAATACAATGCCCTTCCATTCTCATCAGTGGCTTTAAAATCCTATAATGGTAGAGTAAGAAATGTAGTAAGAAATGATGTGGGTATCACATTTTCCATACATTCATTTTCACCTACTCTGCCTTTTGAAGAAAACATACAGAATGCTTGAGGTCTATACATTAATGCTTCCTAAAGCATAATCGTTATCAAAGATGATTATATGCTTTAAAAAGTAACATGCCTTTCTTCATCAGTTATTTCTCCATTTGGGAAGCTAGGCAAGTTGTGAAGACACAAAGCACTTTAGGAAGTCATTCATTTTTAATACACAAGGCAGCAATTGATCAAATGCTGCACAAAGAAAAGTGTTAAGGTTCCTTATGATTAAACGTACCACCCACAGTAAAAGGAAATATTAATATGACAATGACCATGACGCACACAGTGCCACATTGAAAACATTTCAATGGACAAAAGTCCTGTGTAAGAATAAATGTTGACAATCACAAAAATAATTCAAATTTCAAAAAAGATTTCAAAGATATTTATTCATATCTTTCTAGAGGGATAACCTCTTAAAATGTGGTAATTGAAGACATAAAAAATTCATTTTTTTTGTTGTCTGAAAGAAACTTTGCCTCACCTTCAAGAAGAGGGACACAAAATGAAAGAATGTGGAAAAAGTATTCCATGGAAATATCACTAAGAAGCAAGCAGGTTTGCAATTCTAACATATGGAAAAAAATACACTTTAAATTAAAAGTAATCAGAAGAGATAAAAGTTCACTTCATTCTGATCAAAAGAAAAATTAACTAAGAATATATTATAAGCATGAGCATATATATACATCAAAATTTGGTACATTCCATTTTTTAAAAATTGGGCTTTTGTAATTTTATACAATTCTCAATCAAGTCCAGATCCTTTCCCAATCTGTGCCCCGCCAAGCTCCCCATCAGAAATCACATGCTCTGCCATATACCACAAGTCCCATTCAATCAAGAACCTACACCCTCATTGCAAACACATCCAGTGATGTCTAGTCAGCCTATTCAGAGATTCCAAGTAATGAATATTTTCTCCCACATACTAGCAACCACTCTACAACATTTCTAATCTAAGACCACCCCACCACCCATTTCTCTCAACCACTATGGGTCTTTGTTTCATGAGTTGTCATGGGTCCTGTGCTCAGTGCCATCACTGCCACAAGCTGAAGTATGCAAACTTCCAGTATCTGCAAAGCCTCTGCTCCCCTGTGTTTATGAACCTGCTCTGGCTCTTACAATCTTTCTGGCCCCTTTTCCACAAGTTCCTGAGCCACTGATGGGTGAGGTTCAATATAGAGTCCTAAGCAGGGATATATATTCTACAGTCTCTTATTCTTTAAAACTGGGCCAATTGTGGGCCCTTGTGTGCATTATACTCTTGTATAAGGAAGATTCACTAGTGAGGGTTGAGGAATGCACTATTTTCCTCTGTACCTGATTACACCACTCTCTGTAAGCCTTGTGTGTAGAGATTCAATAGCAGATCAATCACCTAGGAGTGGGCATCTCTCAGATACACACTCTGTCTGATCAATTCTGGAATTTTGAAACAGCCTCCATTTGTTGCAAAAAAGAAGCTTCCTTGATGAGTGGTGTATAGAATGCTTGTCTATAAATATAAGTATCTATGTTTACCTTTGGTAAGAAATTCCATTTCCCTACAGATGTCAAAGCTAGGGTTTTCTCTGGGATTTATGTTCTTTCTAGCCATGTGTATTTGGCAGAGTTCACAGTGTCACCATGAGTTCACTCCCATTGAGAGGATTTAATGATTACCCCCAGAAAATTCTGATGATTCAGATAATTCAGTGATTATCCACAGATAACAGTGTCACTCCTAAACCAATAGAGGAACTTGTTGTGTTGGTTGTGGTTATTAGGTTTTAGGTTGGAGCTGCACCACTGATCTATCTTCTCCCTTAGCAGTTGGCATATTATCTAGAATTATGAGAGCCAAATTTCAAGTAGCAGACTTCCAGGTAAGCTCCTGTTCCACTGCTCTGAGACCAGTATCCAAAATATAACCTGTCTTCAGCAGCAGGGTCCCATCTGTTAGTTCTGGGGGATAGTAGGGCAATGGGCCATGCCATTTTGGGAGTGTCTTGAACCATCCCCACCAACCACTCAAAGGGTAGCTTCCTCTATCTGATACTGTGTTCTTTGCCAAACAACCACCAAACATATATACAGAGCAATGTTTAGACACTGTATGTACATTTTTCAGAGGATTACAGGGGTATCACATTTCTCTCTGGATTCCCTGACCCTTCAAGGTGCACTCATCTCTACTATTTTTCCACTCATATAACATCCCTCCTCCCTTTTCAGTCTCAGCAATCCCATTATCCCCATATTCCTCAAGTAACTCCTGCCTTCAAACATCTACCTTCTCATGATTTCCCCTGCCCCAACACCACGGTGTATTACACATCCCTCCCTCCTCTATTCACAATTGAACACTCCCAATTTCCTCACATTTGCCTGGTAACATATTTTCCCTACTACTCCCTTCTGTTTCTATTTCATTGTCTTTTATAGATCTGTTTAAGCAGTTAACGTCTTGTTTTAACTTTGGCTATGTCCATGCCTTTAGAAATTTGTCTATTTCTTTCAAACTTTTCCAATTTAATGTAGTATAGACTTTTAAAGTATTGCCTTCCAATGTTCTAGATTTGTTTGTTTGTTTTGTATCTCCTTTCATCTCTAATTTTTGGGATTTGAATTTGCTCTTTCATTCTTTTGCTTAACTGGGTTAAGGGTCTGTATCTTCAACTTTTCAAAAAAATCAACTCTAAGATTCATTGATTTTTTTTCTAATTTTCTCTGTTTCTATTTCATTAATTTCTGCTCTGATTTTTGTTATTTCTTCTTACCTACTAGTTTGGGGTGGCTTTGTTCTTGTCTTTTCAGTGTCTTGAGTTGCACTGCTGAATAATTTGTGCTATTTCTGATCTTTTAATGTGTGCACTAAGATCTGTAAATTTCTCTCTTCCTTGCTTTTAGGTGTCATAGAGATTTTGTAGTGTTATATTCGAATTTTCAGTTAATTTCAGGAATACTTTGATTACTTTTGTTAGTTGTTTTTGACCCATTCATCATCAGGAGTATGTTGTTTAATCCCCATGAGCTTGTGTTATTAAAGCTTCTTTTGCTGTTCATTATAAGCTTTATTTTACCATGGTCTAATACATCGCATGTAATTATTTCAAGTTCTTGTATTTCCTTAGATTTGTTTTGTGTCCCGGAATGTGGTCAATTTTAGAAAACCTTGCTTTGGCTGCTGAGTATTTTTGGTGCTATGATGAAATACTATGTAGATTTCTGTTAGGTCCATTTCATGTAAGACATAATATAATACAAATGTCTGTTTATCCTTTGTCCGGTTGAACAGTCTATAGAAGATAGTAGGATATTAGAGTCACCTACTATCATTGAGTTACAGTTAATCTGTGTTTTATAGTACTACACGAATGTTTTTATGATATGGAATCCTCCAGAGTTTGGTGCACATATGCTCATAACTGTAATATCTTTTTGATCAATTGTTCCTTTGATTAGAATGAGCTGTGTCCCTCTTTATATCTTTTGATCATTTTAATTTCAAGTCTATTTTGCCAGATATGAGAATTGTAACACCAGCTTTCTTCTTAGGGTCATTTGTTTAAAATTTTTTCCATATTTTCACCCTAAGTTACTGTCTATCCTTGAAGATACATTTCTTAAAGACAATATAGTTTTGTTGATCCATTTCAATAGCCTTTGTCCTTTGACAAGGGAATTGATGCAACTAATATTTAGTGTTAATATTTTGAATGTGTATTGGATAATTTCATTTTAATTTCTTTGTGTTTGTGGCCCTATTTTGTGTTTCAGATGCTATACCTTTCTTTGTTTTCTTTCTGCAACCCCTATACTTGTTCTTTTCTTTGATACTTTGTATTGCTTCACATATTCTCTGTAAGGCTGGTTTGGTGGAGACGAATTCTTGCAGGTTGTTTGTGTCATGAAAAATTTTCCATTCCCTTTCATCCATAATAGATAAAGTGTTAGGCATTAGCATCCATAGTCCTTTAGAAGTGGGAATTTTTTGGTTCAGGCTCTTCTGTTTTTCATAGTTGGGATTGAAAAGCCAGCTGTAATTCTGGTGGGTTTTGCTTTATGTATATCTTGTTGCTTTTCCTTAGCAGCTTTCAGTACCCTCTCTTTGTTCTGTACACTTAATGAATGTTTTCACTATGATACACCATGGGGAACTTCTGTTCTGGTCATATGTGATTGTTGTCCTATGTGCTTATTGAGTCTCTATAGGTTAGTCTTTCCTTAATTTACAGAAGTTTTCTTCTATAATTCTGTTATGATGTGTTCAGTATCACTGGCCTGAGATTCTTCTTCCTGTATGCCTATAATTTATAGATTTGAACTTTTCATGTTGTCCCATATTTCCCATTTCTATGTTGTTGTTTTTAATTTCACATAGCCTTTGCTTAAGCAGTCCAGATCTTGAACCTTGTCATTTGGTCATGATATTCTGTTTTCTGTTTCATTCATCCTGCTCATGAGAATTTCTGCTGTTTTTTCTAATTGGATGATTGACTTTCTTAATCCCTTGTTAATATCTGCTTCTGTTTTCATTAGTACTTCTCTTTTCGGAATTCATTTTTCACATTATGAATTATTTTGATATTTCATTAACTTGCTTACTTGTACAGTCTTGGGCTTCCAGCACAAGTTCTGCCTATCCTCTGAGATGTTTGTTTTCTTTAAGTTTTTTATTTTATTCATGATAATTCTTTTAAATTATGCATCCTAGGGTTCCTCAGGGTGGTTCCCAATGTACTGCACTTCTATACAATTATTGAGTTTTGTTTGGGATATATTCTCTTGGTCTTTCATATTATTTTTGTTTTTGCCCTATCATTTGGGCATATGGATGTTCTTTGTTGGTTATGGGTCCAGTAGGAACTTCTTTTCTGCTTTTGTTAAATTGAATTTTGGTTCTGTTTATATTGTCTTTTTAGCTTAGCTGTACCTTGTATCTTGTCAAGTATGGAATCCAAATTGGTATATATTTCAGGTTCTTCCAGAGTAGTAGACTGATTGGAGTGGGTAGTAGAATAGGGCAGTAGTTAGGCTGATCAAGTTAATAAGAGGGCTTGTCTTTGTCAGACAGATCAGGAGCCAGTGTAGTCTGCTAGGGAGTTTAGCTTGTCTGGATTAGAAGGTAGTCCAGATATCTGAGGCAGAGGAATTGGAGTTCACCTGGGTCCTAGATTGGCTGCACACAGGGTAAGGAAGGTGAGAGAAACAGAATAGATACATGGTGGGTGGGATCTGATTTACCAAAGTCCCAGCTGGAAAATTTTGTCCCGCTAGTAAGGAGTCTGAGGATATGCGGAGAATGAGGGGAGCACCTGAGGAGGGACATAGTAATCTAAGCTAAAGCTTATAGATAGTTTGGGTTAGGAAGATAATTTAGAGATCTGAGGCAGAACAATTGAAGCCTACTTGGCTCCAAGGCTGCCAAAAGCCAGTGGTACACTCAATTTTATAAATAATTTTAAAATATAAACAACAGGACTTTAAGACACAGATAGACCCAACTTCAGTAATATTAGGTAACTTCAATATGTTACTAACTCCAATAGACAGATAAACTCAACAAAGAATAAACAGAGACATCTGAATCTGATGTCTTAATATTCTGAATATTCTACCAAAGAAAGCATTTTCTATACAGCAATCATAGAAGTTTCTCTAAAATTGAGCACAAACTTGGACATAAAACAGACCCCATCAAATACAAAAATCTGAAATAATTCCATATAGTCTCTCACAAAACAATGCAATAAATGTTAAAATCAACAGCAAAAGAAGTTCTAGTAACTACAGAAACTTGTGGAGATTCAATAACATTTCTAAATGAGTCAAAGAACAAATTAAGAAAGAAATAAAATTATTCCAAAGACAAAATGAAAATACAACACAACAAAACCTCTAGAACACTTTAAAGCAGTTCTAAGATGGGAGATTAGAGCTCGACATCTTTTTAGATTAGAAAGAAACAAAAAGAGCATGTTTAAATGACTAACAGCACAATTTAAGACTATGGAAATCAGAACAAACTAAACTAAACACTAGCAGATGAGAATAAGCAACAAAAATCAGAGCATAAATTAATAAATAGAATGAAATAGAATGAAAAACCAATTTAAAGAATCAATGAATTGAAGAGATTGTGCATTGATAATTTAAACAGACAAGTTAACCAAAAAAAAAAGAAAAAGAAAATCCAAATTAACAGTATCAGAAATGAAAGGGGAAACATTACAAGTCAACAAAAAACTCAAAACACTATAACCTATTTAACAACCTATAATTCATTCAATTTGAAAATCTAGAGGAAATGAATGAATTTCTAAGTTTATGAAAATCACCAGAATTAAACAGAGATCTATAATTTAAACAGCCCCATAACAAACAAAGAAATTGAACCAGTAACACAAATCCTCCTAACTAAAAAATACCCAGTCCCACATGGAATCACAGTAGAATTCTGTCAGACATTCCATTCTACCAGACAAGCCATACTTCTTAAATTATTCAAAAAGCAGAAACAGTGGGATAACGATCAGCCTCCTTCTGTGAAACTAGTATCACTCTGATCCCAAATTCATGTAGAGAGAGAACAAGAAAAAAGCACTATAGATCCATATTCTTCTAAACAAAAGGGCATACAGACATACATCAAAAGGATCATCCAGCATGATAAAAACAGCTTTGTTCCAGAGAGGTAGGAATGGTTCAATATATAAAAGTTAATAAATTTACTAATTTATATACATAAATTTAAAGATAAAAACCAAATATCAGCTAAATAGATGCAGAAAAGTCTTTGTCAAAATACAGCATACATTCATCCTAGAGGAAATTAGAGTGAAGGAAACATAGTTCAATATAATTAGAGCCTATATAAAACAAATCCACAGCCATCATCATTAATGGAGAAAATCTGGAAGCATCCCCATTAAAATCAGGAAACAGATGGGGCTGTCCACTGTCTCCACCCCTTTCCATCATAGTGTTTGAAATTCTTGCTAAAACAAAGAATAGAACAATAAAATGTAGTAATTGGAAAAGAAGAGGTCAAATTATCACTGCTGGCAGATGATAAGATTTTACAAATAAGAGCTCCCCAAAATTCCACCAGAAAACTGCTACAAATGATCAATACAAAGTGGCAGGATACAAAATCATGTTATAAGGATCAGTACCCTTTATATGACAATGACAATCAGAGAAAGAATTTGTGGAAATCCTCTCATTCAAAACATCCTCAAAAACATCAAAGAATAAACCTAACCAAAGACATTAAAGATGTAAATAAAAATTTTTAATCTTTAAAGAAAAGAATAGAGGAAGACATAAGGAGATGATGTTCTCATGGATTGGTAGAATTAATACTGTCAAAATAATTATCCCATCAAAAGCATGTATACGTTCAGTACAGTGCCAATCAAAATACCATGACATGTTAACAGAGCTACAAGAAAAAATCCCAAAATTAATATAGAATCAGAAAAGACCCCATATAGCTAAAACAATCTTTTGCTCAAAGAGCGATGCTAAGGGGAATCACCATACCAAATCTCAAATTATATTACAAAGCCTCCGTTATAAAAACAGCATGGTGTTGGTACAAAAACAGACACACAGATCAATAGTACATAATAGAAGACTCAACCACGAATGCATGTATCGGTCCCTTTATATTTGACAAAGGTTTCAAGAGCACAAAAAGGCGGAAAGGCAACATTGTCAGCAAATGGTGCTGGCAAAACTGGATCTCCATCTGTAGAAGAATGAAATTGGACTGTTATCCTTCACCCTGCCGAAAAGTCAACTCCAATGTATAAAGGACCTCAATATAAAACCTGAAACTCTGAAACTACTAGAGAAAATAAAGGTACTACTTTGTAAGATTTAGGTTTAGGAAAGGACTGTCTAAATTGGATATCAGTTAATCAGGCATTAAGATCAATGAGCAAGGGGGGCTACATGTGTGGCACTGTAAACTTAGCTAAGGTCAATCACAGATCTTAAAGAAAACTGTAAGTCTATCACATCTGTAGACAACTATATTTTCTTATTATATGCTAATAACACATTATATTTATGGACAAGTATTCTCATTAGCATTTATCAAAGACGCTTCTTTTCCAGCAGATGGAGACTATTACAGAATTCCACAAATGGTCATACACAGATTATGTGTCTTATTATGCCCAGCCTATGTGACACATCTACAATGGAACCTCTATACCTAAGACTCATGGAACACAGTGGCACACGGGGTATAGAATAGTAATCCATCTCTCTCAAATCTTCTTAGATCGTTTTCTGCAAAGGAAGATGATGAATTCAACAGGCCACAAATAGCCAAAGTGTAGAGAATAAGAGATCCACATTTATAATCCTGTCCAGAACTCAAATTTCAAATGTATCAAAGACCCCAATGTGAAACATAAAATGATGAAGCTCTTGATACATAAGCAGAATCCTACAAGATATATGTAAAGGCAATGTCTTTTTAAATCAGACATCGGTTATTCAGAAATAAGGTCAGCATTGACAGAGGGCCTCATTAAAATAAAAAACTTTTGTATAGCAATGGAATCAACTGGTAGAATTAAGAAGACCACAGCGTAGGAAAAAATCTTTTTCAGCTATTCATCTGACAAAACATTAATATACAGAATATACAAAGAACAAAGAAACAAAAGAAATCAAGAAAACAAATGACCCAGTTTAAAAATTGGCTATGTATCTGAACACAGAGCTTTCAAAGGAAGAAATAATAATGGCTAAGAAATGCTTTAAAATATGGTCACTCTCCTTATTAATTATGGAAATGCAAATTAAAACTACTTTAAGATCTTACCATACCCCAGTGAGAATGGCTAAGATTAAGAACAACAAATGCTGGTGATGATATGGAGAAAGGGCAACCCTTATTCACTGCTGGAGGGGTTGCAAACTTGTTTAGCCATTGTGGCCGGAGTGTAACTTTGACAACTGAAATTATCCTACCATATGGTCCACTCTTTGGCATATACCCAAGGGACTCAGCCATGTTTGCTGCTGCTCTTTTCACAGTAGTTGTGAAATGGAAATAGTCTTCATCTCCTTTGAGACATGAAAAGATAATGAAAATATGATACATTCCACAATGGAATTCGCACACAAAAAAAAAAACCAAAATGGTGAAATTTGTAGATTAATGCACGTTACTAGAAATTGTTTTACTAAGTGAATAAGAGATTTTGAAAGACAAGTATACATGTTTTCTGTCATTTGTGGATTTTTACTCACATGTGCATATATCTCCTGATATAACCATAGGAGCCAGAAAACTGGAAAAGAACTGTGTGGATAAAGGCAAAGAGGAGCCCAAGAGGTGATTGTAGAAAATAGGTGTTATTGAAGTGAAATGAGGAAAATAGGGTACTTTTAATTGGGGAAGGAATAGGGACAGTTACACAGCAGAAAGCTGAGGGGTGATTAATAATGCCTAAATGGTGTGAAAAAACAGAGGAAATGATTAGTTTAAGAGCCTACTCAAATATACACAATATATATAAGATAATATAGATGTAATGTATATATTTCTGTAGGCTTTTTAGCTAATAGAATATTTATATACATATATATGTCTATAAACTGTATTGTTGCAGTCTTAAAAAAACAGTACCTGACTAGCTGTGATTAGAGGGATATTATGTCTCAAGAATGAAAAAAAGAGCAATTGGAAGAGAAATAAAATCAAGGCTAAATTAATGATAGAAAGAAAACATACTGAGGATCAATGAAACAAACTCTTGTTTCTTTGAAAAGATTAACAACATTAACAGATCTTTAGTTAAATTAACTTAAAAAGAGAGAGAAGATTCAAATTTATAATCTCAGAGATGTAAAGAACCATTATAACAGGCCCAGAGAAAATTCAAAAAATCATATGGGCATACTTAAAAAATCTATATTATCCTAAATTAGAAAATCAAAAATAAGTGAATAAAATTCTAGCTATGTATTGATTGCCAAAATTAAATAAAAATGACATAAAAAAATTAACAGACATTTAATGGCCAATGAGATAGGTATAGTAATTAAAACTTTCCCAATTCAAAAGAGCCCAGGTCCAAAAGGATACAGCACAGAAGTCTACAAAGCCTTCCAAAAAGAAATAATACCAATACTCCAATTCGACAAAATAAAAAAGGAAGGACTACTTCTAGATTCTTTCTTTAAAACTAATATTACTCTAATACTAAAACCAGACAAAAACCTAATAAAAATAAATTTCTAGGTCAATTTTTATAATAGGCATAGATAAAATTTTGCAATAAAATACTCCCAAGCAGAATGCAAGAACGCATCAAAAAGTTATCCATAATAATCAAATTTGCTTCATGTCATCTGGTTCAATATAGGTAAATCAATAAATGTAACCAACCACATAAATGGTCTCAAGATGTTACACCAGAATCATCCCGTTAGATATAGAAAACACCTTCAACAAAATCCAATGTCTATTCATGATAAAATTCATGGGGAATCTAGGGACATAGGGAATATATCTCAACATTTAAGCAGCAATATACAACAAGCCCATAGTCAATATCATACTAAATAGAGAAAAACTCAAACCATTGCCACTAAAATGAGGAACAGGACAAGATGTCCACTTCCTCCATTTTTGTTTAATATAGTTCTTGAAATCTTAGGTAGACCAATAAGCCAGAAAAAGAAGATAAAATAGATACAAATTGAAAAGAAAATATCCTTATTTGCAAATGAAACAATTCTGTACATAGAAGACCCTAAAGAATCAACCAAAGAACTCATAGAGCTGATAAATATATTCCACAAAGTGTCAAGATATAAAAATTATGCATTATGACCACCATATCAGTAGTACAGAATATACAATAGAATATTATTTAATTGCTAAAAACTATATTATAATATTTTCATATAAATGGGTGGAACTGGCAACAATCATCTTGAGTCAGATAATTAAAATCCAGAAGGTCAAACATTCCATGTTTTCACTCATAGCTTGATGCTAGCTTTGAAATCTTAAATATGTATGTTTCAATTTGAAAATCCAGAGCAGTGAGGAAACTAATAAATGAAGATGGGGGTGGAGGGCTTCATGGAAAGGAAAATAGATTACAATCATATAAAGGATGAATAAAGAGTAAGGAGGGTTAAATGGGTTGGGAAAATGGAGGGCACAATAGAGGAAGTTATAATGGGGAGGGATAATTAATATTGAGACCTTTAGAAAAAAATCATATGGAAATCTGCCAATATAGAAACTTCTTGAATGTACACATTATAAAAGACTTACATTATAAGAAAAGGAGATTGCCTCTACTTGACACCATAGGATTGACAAAGAAAAATCCCAAGGCCAGGAGTGGTCTAACTCTTTTGAAATTTTAACCAAGGATTTCATATACTATCAAACAGTACTGGTCATTGCCCCTATTTCTTTGTTATACTCCAAAACAGTAGTAAGATCTTATTTCTAAAGACACAAATATATATCATAGAGCAAACAAGGAAAAGATAGAGCTGGTGATAAGAGTTTCATGTCCATTGGCTAGCTTTCTTTGTGCTGAAAGGTGCTATGCATGCAACCTGAAGAAAAATCAGTAATCATGTTTACCCAACTATGAATGCTGCAAACTACAACTGGTTTGCCAAGAGATACTCTGCAGTACAATAGAGGCATGAATATTATGAGAGTAACCAATCACTTCGTAAGTGTATTAAGTTAAGATGGAACCCATTCATTACATTGATATCAGTTCTGGGAACCTTTGGTTAAATAGGTCATAGGCCATAAAGTAGAGCCAAAGACTATTATACTACATATATATATATATATATATATATATATATATATATATATATAGTATTTGGCCAAGTCCTAATAACTTCTTGTAACACTCATAGATAAATGTAACTCTCAACTCCCACCATTCTTTTCTTCTTTATGAAGCAAATGGTTATTAACACAAAAGCCACAACTGTTCAATGTACAAAGAACAAGCAACTACAGAGTGCTTATACCTGAGTAGGTGACCTACGTCAAGCTTCTGCCTCCCAAAGCTCAGACATCATTGAGGAAAGTAGCAAGGATATTTTAAGAGCAAAAAGAGGTGGATCAACATAAGGAAACAGAATTTTCCAAATACCCGGGAAATGACTCTTATGAACTCACATCCAGTGACAGTATCCATAAGTTCCATCAAAGCTCAAGTCACAGAGCCTATCTCAGAAACTATTAGCAACCAATTGTTGCTGGGAAGAAGAAAATCAATTTCATTTATAAGTACAATTCCGGTTTTGAAGAGGCTCCAACAGATAAACCCACACTTAAGGGCGTTTGGGGACACAAATCTGACACTATAGCCCTTTAAATAATACATGAAATTGGAATGTGGTTAGTAAGGGGGATGAAGATAAGTAAAGGAATCTAAATAGATAAAAAAATATGAAAATCTCAAATGTGATTAATTATAATAATAATAAAAAGATAATTTATTTTGTTAAGAAGGCATGATTTTTAAAAGAGTCAAATATTCTCTACTCTGGCATCATGGTAACTAGTAATGTTGCTTTTGTCAATTCTAGGGACATCCTTAGTTGGCATTAACTTTGTGGAAATCAAAGCTAAGATTTCACTATTTAAAAAGAAAGAGATTTCTAAGCAGATAATTGCATGGCCCAAAATATACATAGTAGTAGAAAAAACTTGGACTCTCTCAGGGCTGTGAAATATATAAAGAAGATTTCTTATGAAATTCTGGTTAGATAATTAAAATAACATGATCCTTAATTTCTGTTTTATAAATATGGAGACAATATTTCCTCATTGGTTAGAAAGTTTATTTCACATCCACATATCCATTTGTACTATACATATATATGTACTTATGCAATAGAGCTATATGAAACTATATGTGTATATACAGGGGTGAAATGCTATTTACACACACATACATACATACATATACAGACAATATATGCATTAAACTTCATATTACACCTGTCTCTGGTACTTACCTTTACTTATTCCATACAAATGAACATTTTACTAGCTTCATTCACAGCTGAAATTGAGCAGTAGATGGAGACTATGATGGAGACCCACAAGTGGACAGAATGCAGAGAATGGATGATCAAATGGAGTCTTGCCCAGTTAGGACATCTACAACACACCCCGTAAAACATACAAGGGAGCAGAAATATTGTAACAGTCAAAGAACCCGGACACACGCCGTGAGGTACTGCCTTCTAGACATGACAGGGAATCTGTTCCTTTGACATTTCAGTAACATATTTGCCTAAACAAGGCCTCCATAATGGCCACACCAGCTTGCATGTTAAGCTAGATGGAGGAAATCTCACAAGGCTTCATCCCTAGATGAAAAGTTACAGACAATCAAAGGCTGTTAAGAGAGAATAAAATTAATTTTCTCTACGGATAAAAATTTCCTAATAAATTACCCAATCTCAACAGCTCAACACTAAACACATGTACATATGAGTAACACTAATGGACTCAGAAGGTAAGTGATATATAATAATTAAACAAGAACTCCTGAATTCAATAGAGAAGTAGGGGACAAACATGAGAGAGAGAGAGCTAAAGTGAATATAGTTTTCAGTATAAAATTCTCAAAAATTTTAATTTAAAAAAGCTCAACAGAAATGGATATCCCTAATTACCAATAATATACAAGTATACGCTGCTCCATTCCTAATTCTGATATTCATTCTAGGCTTCAAGTATCTTCACTTGAACTACTCAAAGGGCACCATAACAACAAAGCCTTTAAAGATTGTTGTATACAAATAAGGTATTAAATCATTCCTGAATGATGAAAATATCTTAGAGGAAATTCTACTGTACTCATAGTTCATGAATGAACCTGGACCCTCTGAAAATACTGATTTTGCTCCAACATCTCATTAACTTGACCTGCAAAACAACTACATAAATAAGAAGCAGTGTTTTGGTAATAAACTATTTGAGTTGTAGCTAACAAAAAAGGAAGGTGTTAATGATTGCAGAATACCCTTGAATTTTTTCTGGACTGACATATATTAGTGACATCATTATCTTCAAGATGTCATACAAGACAAATTATAAATCATGAAGACTATCAAGGAAACACAGCTTATTGGCAGTATCAATCTCAAAAATCATTCCTCATAGTTGTCATTAATAAACATGTCATCACTAAAGGCTTTACCTCAATGTCCAAGAATGTCATTTATCATGTCTCAGACATATATTAGAATGAAGTGGAACAGAAACCTGCAGTATGAAAGTCAGTGGTTTTCAACAAGTGAAAAAGATAGTTGCAATCTCAAATCCAAATCCTCAAGCATTCACATTCATCAATAGTAGGGTCTTTCATGTTTGTGACATCACTCACCTTACCTGTAGTTCTTGATCTTCATTGTCATATATAAGAACAGGGAACAATTAATTAAACATAGCTAAACATTCCTTTTTGTCTTAACAGGCTCAAAATTGTCCCACCATTTTAAGTTAATGAAATTGGCTCTTCCATAAGCTAGTAGCACCATGATCTGGGCCAGGCTCCTATACAGTAGGGAATCTTCCAAAAGTAAATTGCAGCCTTATTTTAGAGAAAGTCTGCTTACATCATGTCTTTAAGTACATAACTAGTCCTTGCATACCAAGTTTTCATTATTCTAATTATGTCCTTCTCCTTTGCTCTTTGAACTCTAGGTGCATGTCTCTGAAAATTTTGGGCTTCCCAAACACCTGAGATATTTCTCCAAGAAATGTAAAATTTGGGAATTTCACGAACCCCCATTGATATTGGCCAGCTGAAGATATATTTAGTAGACAGAATGAGGAAGCTGGGAACAGCCTAACAAGAGAAGACCCCTGATCTTCAGGGAAAAGGAAACATTTCAAAGACAGAAATTAGTCATCCAAGAACAAGACTCTGTTGTTTATTTCAATTGTGGGAGCAATTTATTAGATATACTTGAGGAAAAATCAGAGTCTCTGGTTATGATAGTTATACACATAGTATACACATCCAATGCAAAATGAGTATCCCAGGGAAAGACTGATGTTCAACATTAACTGACATCTTATAAATTAAACTAAGAAAAAATAAATATGCACTGATAGAGGTGGATAATGAAAATGTAGTACATTAATATAACATAGTAGTATTCAGTTGTTAATAAAGACAAAAATTCTAGAGATAATCATTCTGAGCAAGGTAACTCAGATCCAGAAAGACAAATACCTGTGTTTTCTGTCATATTGTGGACATTAGTTTTGAATCCTTAAATATATTTTTAAATTGGAGTAACCATAGAGGTCAGGAAATTAATAAGAGTTTATAGGTTTGGAAGCTCTCAAGGGATGGGAAGTATAATGCAGGTACTGTAAAGGAGGAATAGGTATAATGGGGCTATAAAGATTAAATGGGTTAGGCAAGGGAAGGACAAAGTTGGGAAGTGAGTATCGGAAGGTATAACTAAATCTAAAACCCTTTGGGAAAAAAATCATGTGGAACTACAGTAGTTTAGAAGTTTCATAAAATATATATGCATATATCTTAAAAAGAGGCTAAATGGAGTTATCCAATAACACAAGACAATGTCCCTACTATGCACTACAATTAAACAAATAGAAAGTCCAGTGCCAGGACTAGGGTTCCCTTTCTTGGAGTTATAGGCGAGTAGGGTACCATAGACACTTCCAAACATTACAGGCTATTGCCATTGCTCTTGGGTACTCTCCAGAACATGACAGTAATACCCTATTCCTGTAGATAACTCACACAGATCAGAAAAGATAAACTTTACTGACTTGAAAGTTTCATCACGAATAACTGGTTTTCATTGTTACCAAAGAGCAATGTAACCAACAGTCTTAGTCAATTGTGAATGCTGCCAACTACAATATCTGACCTGACAAGGTATGCCCACTTATACAATAGTGGCACAAGGTGGATAATGAAAATATAGTACATTTACATAAGGTAGCATTATTCAGTTGTTAATAAAATCAAAAACTCTGAAAAAAATCATTCTGAGTATGGTAACTGAGATGCAGTAAGAAAAATGCCACTACCGTACAAGACCTGTGGCTACGCAGGTCAAAGTTTCTAGGAGATCTTACTCCTCTTTTTCTGATAAATTGACACAGTTTTAAAACAACTCCTAAAAGTTAGAAATTTATTCATTCATCTGTCACAGTACTCATCAAAGAAGCTTCTTATTCAGTGAGTGGCCATTAAAATAAGAGTCCCACAGTAGATCAACATGCAACAAATAAGAGGCTGTGTAATGCCTAGCTCTAAATGGGACACCTATATTGTAATCCTCCCAAAATACATAGATCATTTCAGAAAAGGTGGTAGAAAGATTGTAAAAACCAGAACCAATAGATGACTACAATGAACCAGTAGGTTTTGCCCACAATTGAACAGCTGCATATGTGAACTCACAAAGATAGGCAAATGTATGCAATGTTAACCCAGGAAATACTCCACCAGAAAGGGGGTATACAAACACAAAGTCCTATGGTAGTTGAGGAACTTTCATGAATTTATAGCTGACTTCTGAAGGGAGAGTTTAGTTTACTTTATGGATGTTGCCCCTCAGAGGTTACTCATGATCCATTACATAGTCCTAGACTCATACATTGTGCCAGTATTACAGATGAGGTAAAGAAAAAGAACACCTGTGACTGGATAGATGGTTCAGCAGTTATGAGCACTGGCCTGGCTTTTCTTGCAGAGGAACTGGTTTCCAGCACACACATGGCAGACATTTGTAACTTCAATTCTAGGGCATCTGACTTCTGGCTCTCATTGAGCATTGAACACAGGTGCCACTTACATGTATGCAGCTAAAACATTCATACACATAAAATAAAAATAAGCTTAAGAATCTAAAAAGACCTCATAAAATTGTGAGAGAATAGAGATTTGTGTAATAATGAAGGAGTTCTAGGAGAGGGAATGTGCAATGGACTTGATCAAAATATTTTATATGCATTTATGAAATTCTGAAACACTAAAAAGGGTCTAGGAAAAAAAATAAACTACCAATTATTACTAAGTGGGCATAGAGTAAAACTTCCTTTTAAAAAATTTGGAGGACCTGAGTCAGAGAAGCCTCATTTTTCAAAGAAGGATTATTAATGAACATACAGTGTTAATGAAGTGGTCGACATGCTAAGAATAAGTGTTTTTTGACCACTCAACCCTAAATCTATCTAAGTTATCTGAGGACAATGCAATATCACAAAAGAACGAGTACAAAAATAAAGAGTTGAGGATGGAGAGGAGGACGACAAGGTACCATCTTCTATATATGGCATAACCTTTACAACCATGAATACACTGCAGATGTTGTGACCTGCATATAGACTCAATCCACAAAAAAATACCTCAGGTTAGATACAGAGCAGTTGGAACAAAGGAATTCAGTTAAAGTGGGAGAACATGGGAGTAAATATCATTAAAATATACTCTACATATAAATATAATTTTTTAAAAATTGTGCCAAAAAGGTTCGTTAAATTATCTGTCAGATAATAAACCTCTAGCAACATTTTCTCTGATTATGGCTGGTCAACTTGTGCATCTATTCAACTGTAACATTGTGATTTTTTTGTGAATTCATCTAAGAATTTCATAAACTTAGCTGATATGTGCATGTCTATGAAACATTTTTAATTAATTTTTATAAGTGGAGTTACAAAAATGCCCAGTTTTATTTATTTTTATATTGCTTTCATTTGGATAAGTAAATTCTGCAACATTATTAGAGAAAAGACTGTTCATTCCCTAATGAATTGCATAGAAATATATTTAAAGTACTAATTGACACATGAGATTTTAAATTTTCCATGTTTTTAGTTTATATGTCTTATTTCAGTAATCAAAATATGTTTCTTTAAGTATTGAATCAGTCTTTATAATTTTTATCAGTTCCTTTTTAAATTGAATTTTTGGGTATTTTATACACAACTTCTTATTCATCTTTATACCCTCTTTCCCATTGGCACATTCTCCTAGCACTTCCAGTGAATTTCATGCATTCTTCCATTTATGTTAAGGCATATCAAGTCAACTTACTGTGACACCCCTCAGTGCATATTCATTCACCAGGGTTCAGTCAGTCTATCTAGAGTCACTCCTTTAAAGATCAGCTCTCCCTCACTCAACAGAAATCAGTAGTCCAATGGTTCTTCTGATAAGTTCAGGACCTGATCAGGCCTATATCCTCCTTCTGGAATTTTGTCTGCTTGAGTTTGGATGAGTCTTGTACATGTTATCACCATTGGTATAGGTTCATATGAGCAAGGTCCCAGGAGCCTGTCATTATTTCCATATGATACTGTGCCTCCTCTTCTCTTACCGTCTTTCCACCCCCTCTTCTAGAATGGTTGCTGAGTCTTGGATGGGTGAAGACTAATATTAGAAACCTATCCAAGGACCTACACTAAGCACACTCTTATTTTCTACTTTTTGGCCATTTGTGACTGTTGTATTCATTGCCTTTTGTTGCATGAGGGAATTATATTGGTGAAAGTTAAGAGATTGTGCTGGATAGTTTTGCCTGTCAACTTGACACACCAGGGTTAGGTGACCTTCTATTAAGGAATTTGCTCCATTGAACTGGACTGTAGCCATGTCTGTGATCGCATTCTCTTGAGGGCTAAGTGGTACTACCCCTGGACAGGTAATCCTGTATGCATAAGAAAGCAGGTTGACCATGCAGGAGAGGAGCAAGCCAGTAAGCGTCATTCCTCCATTGCCTGGGTTTCAGCTAATAACTCCAGGTTCCTGCCATGAGGTCCTGCCTTTGGCTCCAGAGTGATAAACCTGGGTGATGTAAGCTAAATAAACAATTTCTTCCCTAACTTGGTATTGGTCAGAATACTTTGTCAGAGTGACTAAAGGTTAACTAGTACAGTGATGCATTTGTATTTTCTCTACACCCTGTTCCACTATGCACCATGAGCCTTCAGTAAGGAGGTTCTGTTGTACATGTGTCAGTTAGAATTTGGTATTTCACAGACACTTAATCTTTGTATGTGATCAGTTGTGGAACTCTGTGACAGTCTCAATTTGTTGCAAAATATGCTTCTTTGATGAATCCTGACTAGCATACTTATCTGTAAATATAAGAATACATATTTAGCACATGGTAATAAATTACATTTGTCTAGGAATGTAACAGCCTTGGCATTTTCTCTAAGATGTATGACCTGTCCAGTTATGTGTACTTGGCTATGTTTATGCCAAGTAAACCAAGTATGTTTATGGTACCACATGAATTCCCTCCCATAGAGAGGGATTTAAGTCCTATTGGTAGCATTGATTGCTCCTAGGATAAATCATATGTGCAGGTAAATTAATGGAACTAGAAAAAGTTATAGTAAGTAAAAGTACGACAGACTCTGAAAAATAAATAATATATATTCTCCCTCATATATATCATGAGATTACTAAGTTTTCTCAGTCAATTGTTCCCTTGATCAGAATGTAGTGATATTCTTAATGTCTTCTGATTAATTTTATCTTGAGTTCTATTTTGTCAGATATTAAAATAGCAACTCCTCTTTGTTTCTTATTTTAGATTGACAGGTATGATCAGTACAGGGAATATGTTGGTCCAGGTTCTTCTGCCTGTGTAGTTTATATTTAAAAGTCAGCTGTAATTCTGTAATATTGTTTTTCTCTTGCAGCTTTCAGCTCTCTTTGTTCTGTACATTTAACGTTTTTACTATGAATTGTCTTGGAAGTTTCTGTTCTGGTCCTGTGTAATTAGTGTTCTTTGTGCTTTTTCTATCCATATGGGTATGCTGATCTTTAATTTATGGATCTTTTTTCTTTAAGTCTGTTGAAAATGTGCTCAGTGCTATTTACCAAATATTCTTTTCTTTTTCAATGCCAGTGATGTGTTGATTTTGTCTTTTCCATAGTGTCCTATATTTCCTGCATAGTGCATTCCTGGGTTTTTCCATATTCTTTGCTTAAGCAGTTCAGTTCTTCAACTTTGTCTATTTTTTAATCTTTTTTTTATTTTATATGCATGACTGTTATGTATGTGTGTGAGTAAGTGTATGGGTATCATGCAGAGTATATGGAGGACAGAAAAGGGTGTAAGATCCCCTGGAACTGGAATTATTGATGTTTCTTACCCATTATGTGGATGCCAGGATTTGAACCTGAGTCTTCTGCAGGAACAGACAGTGCTCAACTGCTTAACCCACTCTACAGCCCTGTTCTTTAACTTTATTGTCTAGTCTTGATATTCTGTTTTGTATCTCATTCATTCTGCTTTTGAAATTCTCCTGGCATTTCAGATTGTCTTATTGAATTTTTTAATCTCATCATTTCTGTTTAAATTTTCTTCAACATTTTAATCTCTTTTGTCAAGTTCTGAATTTTTCTGTCATTTCATTCAGCCCCATATTAGTATTTTCTTAAGCTTCATTTAGGGGCTTATTCCTATCCTCTCTAAGTTCTTTAATTTTTTCTTTGTATGTTCTTAAAAGTCATCAAATTCTTTCATCATTTTTATTATTGTTCTTTTAAATTCTGCTTCCTGGGGTTTCTATGGGTGGTTTTTATTGTCAACTATTTCTGTGAGTTTGGTAGAAACATATTATTTTGATTTTTCATATTATACTTTGCTTTCAGGTAGGTATGAATAATTAGTTGGTTTGTGCTCTAAGTGCTCGTTTTTTATTTTTATTGGTGGAAGAGGATGGTTCCAAGTTGATTAATGAAGAACTCTTCTGTAGGTTGAAGAGGCGTAATTTAACACTATGGGGATACCCTGACAGGACTGGCAAGCCAGTCAAGATCTCTCTGTTAGGAAATGAGGAAGGGGTCTTGGATTAAGGCAGGTATGGGATTATTTGTGGGGAAGGTCTAACTAGCTTGGCAGAGTGCATATGGGTCTTAGAACAGGAGAATGCAGTTTGTCTGGGTGCAGGAGATGAAGATGCAGTTGGTGGAGTTTTCCTTACTTAGGAGGTCTCAGGCAGGATGTTCAGGGGGTATCCTAGACATAAGACCGTAATGGGGACATCGTGGTGACTGTCTTACTAGCTAATTCGAGTAGTGGTGGGACCTGGAGAAGGAGACTGTTGCAAGTCTAGGTGTGGGTGGGATCAAGGTGCAGTGGGCAGGGTCTCAGATGGGAAGACCAAGATGGGGCCTAAGTCCAAGTCTAGGATAAGCAATCTGTGGAGAGACAGAATGTATCTAGTCGGGTTGGAGTCAAGGATGGGTTGGAAGAGCATGGGGAGGATCTAACTAGATAGAGTATATGTGGCCCTGAAGCACCAGAATTTATTTCTTCTGGGTACAGGAGGATCAAGAAGCAGTGGGCAGAGTTCCACTCAATAGGAGGAACTTGTGTGTGGTATTGTAAACATAGACAAATACACATGGCTGAAGAGGTCATAGATCTTAAAGCAGTCTCCAGGGCTGTCACTGACATAGACTAATGTAACTTCTTACTAAATGCAAAATATGTATCCATATATTCACAGTCAAGTATCCAGTCACCAATTATCAAAGAAGTCTCTTTTGCACCAGATGGAGATTACGCTAGCATACCACAACTGATCAAAAGGAGACATTGTAAATTGCATGTGCCTAAGCAACACATCTATAATGTAGCCCCTACACTCAAGGCTCATACAACATAGAATAAGAGGTAAACAGGACACTAATGAATGTTTCAGCTTACATTAATGAAGATCTCTCATGTAACAGAGGGCCAAGAACACAAAAAGGTTACTAATGGCCAAAGAATGGAATTAGTAATCTGCAGGGTCCCTAGACAGGCTCCAATATTGTTTCTACTGACTCAGTGGTCAGGGACCATTGTGGATTGCAGGATTTTTATTTTAGAGAATGGGTGAAGGATAGCAAAATTTTCTATCTGGAGACAGTATGGGCTTTTGGAAAGAGTTTGTCTCTTACAGACAGGATTAGCATGAAATTAGGTTGATCAATTTAACATATTTTCCCAGTCTCAAAGAACACTTTATTTATTGCAGATATCCTGAGACCTATGTGGCTGGAGGAAGAAAGGTTGGTATTAGAAAGAGAGAGTGACTTGAGAGATATCTCAGTGTTAAAAGTACTTGTTGCTCTTAAGCGGATTGAGGTTCCACATGTTGACTAACTCCAGTTCCAGAGATCCACATTCTCTTCTGTCCTCCAGAAACATTGAATGCATGTCGGGCACCTGCATACGGGCAGGCAAACACAATTTCTCTTGTCCACCCTCATTCAAAGAAAAAAGATGAAACTCAAATACCCTTTAAAAATCCACTCACATACAATGTCCAAAAGACCTATAGACAGAAAATCAGAAAATGATAAATCAGGAATTAAAAGAAAAAAAAAATTGGTCACTGAATTGGATAGGTTTTCTTTTATCATGATGAAAAATGTATGAAATTACCTGTTTTTAATGGTAAAACTGCTTTGCTAAGAAGTTGCTTTAAAATCTTAATCATTAAGAGTACATAAATTATATCCCATTTTAATATATTCTCTAATTTTTATTAATATATTTTCTAATTTATTAATTAAATTATTAATTAATTAATTAGCTGATAAATTAAATTATTAATTAGATAATCTATTAATATTCTCTAATTTTTATTAATAATGAGTATACTTGTTATTTAGAAGTGGTTTTACTCTACATTAAAAGCATATTTGGCAAGCTCTATGCAACAAATAAAAATTTATTATTAAATAAGGAGTTCGGCTACCTGCTAGGCTTGGACCTAGGTCAGCTCCAATTCCTCTGATCAGATCTTAGGACTAGATTCCTAATGGAGCCTAGATAAATCCCTAGTATAGATTGCTAAGTACCTCCTCCGGGCCCTTCCTCCCTGGCCCCTAAACTGCTCTACATACCTACCCACCTAGGACTCTGGTAATTCACATCCTGCCCACCACATCTCTATTCAGTTTCTCTTGTCTATTCCCACACTCTACCGTACCAGCCTTGGACCCAGGCTGGCTCCAATTCCTCTGCCTCAGATGCCTAACCCAAAATAAGTAAATTCCTGAGCATACAGTCCACTGACTCCAGATTTGCCTGACAGAACAAGCCTCCTTTTAACCTGACCAGCCTACTATGTAATACCTACTATCTTGCACCACTAACTACCTGGACAGTCTAATAAACTGAAAGAACTGAAAGTAAATACCAATGTACTTTTCATGCCTGAACAAAAAGCAACCAAGCTATATAAACAATATAAACAGGACCAAAATTCAATTAAACAGAAACTGTTTATGTTCTCACTGGACACATAACCAAGAAAGAATATCCACATGTCCAAACAGCAGGACAAAAACACAAATGATAAGAGAAACCAATACAATATGTCCCCAGCAAAACCCAATAGTCCTAAAGAACTGCACTACAGTGAAAATCACCACAGGGAACCCAGGATGCAGAATTTAAAAGAACAATCATAGCATGATCAAAGAACTTAAAGGAAACACATACAACCTAAAGAACTTCAAGACTATAGACATAAATTTGAAATGAAAAGTTCAAGAAATACATAGCCCAAAGATATAATGAAAACAATTCTGACTAGAAAAGTGAATTCACAAAAGAGACAAAAATATTGAAGAAAACACAAGTGGAAATGAACATGGATGGAATTGAAAAACTTAATAAATACATTCAAAACAACAGGAGAAAGCCTCACAAACAGAATAAATAAAACAGAAAATAGAAGATCAAGACTGAATGACAAAGTTCAAGAACTGGACTGCTTAAGTGAAGACCATGTGACCAGAAAGTTATCAAACAAAGAAATAATAATGGCTAAGAAACAACACAAAAAATGCTCAGTGTCCTTTCTAATTAGAAAAATGCTGACAAAAACTACCTTAAGATTTCATCTTACCCTAGTCAGACTGCCTAGGACCAAGAAAATGAAAGGCACCAAATGATGGCAAGGACATAGAGAAAGGGGAATGCTCATTCATTGCTGATAAGAATGTAGTCTTGTATGACTATGAAAAGCAATGTGGAAAACTCTTTGAAACTAAAGATGAATCTACTGTATGATGCAGGTATACCAATCCTTGTCATATTTCCAAAGGACTTGTCTTACTGTATAAATACCTATTCATCCATGTTTGTTGCTACTCTCTTCAGAATAGCTAGAAATGGAAACACCTTCTATGTCTTTCAACTGACAAATGGATAAGGAAAATATGGCAAAGTTGCATAATAGAATTCTTCTCAGTAAGAAAAGATGAAATTTGCAGGTAAATGGATGGAAGTAGAGAGTATTATACTAAGTAAAGTAACACAAACACAGAAAGGCAAGTGACATGTTATCGTTCATTTGTAGACTATGCACCATTCCCTTATATAGCAGGGTATATCCTGATACAACATCAGGAGCCAGGAAAATGGAAAGAACACAAGAAGGTAAAAAGCGAGAAAGAACCTGAAAGAAAGGGACAGTAAGAAACAAGTGTTGTGGGGGAGCTGTGTTTGACAGAAAGCTGTGTTTGCAGGGATCACAGAGGGAAAGAAGGAAGGAAGAAAGGAAGGAAGGAAGGAAGGAAGGAAGGAAGGAAGGAAGGAAGGAAGGAAGGAAGGGAGGGAGGAAGGGAGAGAGGGAGGGACGCAAGAAATACAGAATAATGAGAGGCATGTGTTATAGGGTGTGGGGAGGAATAAGGGTGTTTTAAGACTAGGGATACAGGAGAGAAGCCAGAAGGCAGGAAGACAGTATAGAGATGAATAAATCTTTGGTGCCTAGGGAAGCCAAAAGAGAATGTGTTACCCCCCAAAGACACTGAGAAATATAAATACACTGTCCAAACATATGTATACCTAGAAAGGAACACACTACCAAACATGAGAGACTTTCCTTTAAAGGAGAGATTGATCCAGAAGACTCCCAAAATGACACATTATTGTCAGAGCTCTTGATTATTTCCCAGAACTGGAATTAAGACCCTATTGCTGAAAAGAGGACATTCTTTGAATACAGCACATGGAACAGTACAATAGGAACTGACCTGGAAGCCTGCTACCTGAAGTTTAGCTCTTACAGTGCTAGATCATAATATAATATACAAGCTACTAAGGAAGAAAAATCAGTCAATAGTCCAACCCACCCCTAAACGTCTAAGAAACATGATGGACAGCACAACAAACTACCTGTATTGGTGCAATACTGGCACTATTGTCTGGGGGTAACAAACAGCTATCTAATTCGACTTAAAACCCTTTCAATGGGAGTGAACATTATAATTATAATTATTATTATTATGGGTGGCATTATAATTATAGGCAAATAAGCATGACTGGAGGGTTCATAGATTCTAGAGAAAATCCTATCACTATCATGCTACTTTTGCTATATTATTAAATGTAAGCTAGGGGAAATATCCGATCACATTCAGCTTTAGATGAAGAGAAACTGTCAATCAATCCACTAACACATTTGTGAATCTGTATTAGGGTATCCTAGTACCAGTACTTAAGGAAAAATATCCTTAAATCAAAGACTAGAAATGACAGCCCTCCCTACACCCAACAGCTTGTCCTCAGAGTTGATTCTAGCACCCCTACTATTATTAGGAGTAGTAAACAGCCTGTTTTGAGTTCAAAAACAGATTCTTTAAGTGTCTGGATTTGAACATTGTCCAAAGAACTTATGGACAGCAATATAAAACTCTAGGCTAGGCATAGTCCTCATTCCTCCAAAGCATTCAATTTAATGTGCTCCTCTGCTACATCTGCCCCACATCCTCCTGGTCCCACATTAACTACACACTTCTACATTTCCATAGCTCAAGATGCTATGCTCCACATTCTATTCTTTGTCAAAGCCTCAAAATGAATGTTTTTGTACTTCCACATGTTCTGAAATCCTGTACTTTTCTTTCCATTACATTAAACCAATCTTGTGAGTGCAAGAAATAATATCTGTGTCTCCTTGTCAAATTTGTGACATAGAATTTTCATATGTAATAATTTTATATTGCTAGGATCTATTAGAGTTTCAAAGTTCTATAGAAAAGTGAACTATGACAATTTCGATCAATTTAATCTCTGTATTCTCCTTAGTAAATGTCACTTTTTATGACAAAACAAACAAAAAAGAGCTTACTGTTGTTATAATAATACTTAGTAGTAAACCTTGATCTTGGGGTTGGGAAGATGGAGTAGTACTTAAGAGCGCAGACTGTTATAGCAGAATATCCACATTTGATTATGAGCATCCACATGGCTGCTAACAACTATCAGTTGTTAGCCAAAGGATACATTCAACATACAGACACATTGGGAAGGGAATTTTAAAAGACAGTGAACCCCGAGACCATTTTGAGCATACTAATAAAAGACTTGGCTTTTTTCTTTAAAGTATTTTTCATTGACTTTAAGAATTTCATAGAGTGTATTTTGATCATAACCCCCAAATTTTTTCTAGATCTATTCAGAATACCTCATTAACTAGATAGCTTCCTGGTGTTTTTGTTTGCTTGGTTGGTTGGTTTTATATTTCTGTTTTGCCCTAAGAGCATGGGCAATATGTGTTATTCAAATACTACTGGATGTGGAACCTACCTATGTTTGCAGTTGGCTTACCAGGGGCCATATCCTTAAATAAAACTCCTTTTGAGAGCAGACCTTTTAAGACTACATTAGAGCACCTGACTCTGCCTTCAAAGTGATCTGTGCAAATTACATGCTGTTCATATCCCCCTACTATGGGATCATCTGCAATCCCTCCCACTTCTCTAGGACTAGGCTTCCTGGTGGCCTGGGTGCCCTCCTCTCATAATCTCTACTTGTACATACAGACATTTTGAGACTGTCTAGGAGTACATGACTCCACCTCTGGGGTGAGCTGAACAAAAACTATCATGCCCATACTCCTGTTTTGGGACTATCTGCAGAATCTCCCACAGCTCCAGGGCGTAGGTTAGTAGAGACTAGCACAACCATTTCCCATCTCTTCTCCTAGGACCTTCACACTATCCATCTGGAAGCTGCTGAAATGCTCTAAACTAGCAAGGTCTGCTTTGCCCTACTGGAGATCTCCTAAGTAGCCAGGTTGGAGCCATTTAGTGCTGTAATAAAAAATCAAAAGAGAGAAACAGAAGCTTAGGTCAAACTTAGCTTTTCATACTCAATCAAAAAACTACTAAGGTATATCAATAAATACAAATGGAATCAAACTTAACAAACGAAAACTTGCGTTTCATGCATGAATACATCACAAGCAACAAAAGAGTATCACATGACAAAACCATAAAGAAAAAAAAATGATAAAACAAAATAGTATGTCCCCACCAAACATGACTTGTCTTATAGGAAAGTCTTAAAATAAGAACCCCCTAGAATTTTTCCAGAACACGGTTTTAAAAGAACAACCATAAAAGTGATATAAAAATTCAATTAATTTAAAGAATACAGAAACAGCTCAAAAAACTAAGGATAGGGAAAAACATTTGACTGAATTCACAAAAAGGAAATATTGAAGAAAGACTAAAACAAGGAAAGAAGCTGAAACTCAATAAGCCAATTTGAACAGAATTCTCCTTAACCAATAGAATGAATGAAATGGAAAACAAAATATCTAGATTGGACAATAAAATTGAAGAACTGGACCACTCAAGATAATAATATAAAAAAAAATCTTTTAAAACCAGAAATGGAATATGCCGTAATTGTGGAACCCCATGGAAAGATCCATAATACTACACATCATAGGCATAGAGGAAAAAAAAGAATCCTAGGTATGCAAGATCTTCAACAGAATTCTAGAAGAAAATCCCCAAACTTAAGCAAGGACATACACACAGAAGTAAAATAAGCTTATCAATTAGATAAGCTTATCAATAAGAATATCAATTAGATAGGACTAGAAAAGAAACTCACCATAGCATATCATAGTAAAAACATTAAATTTTCAAAAAAGAAAATACTGAAAGCTGCAAAAGAAAAACACATCACATATAAAGGAAAATTTATGGGAATTACAGGAAACATTTCAATGCAAATTATGAAAGCCAGAAGACTGTAGACCAAAGTATACCAAGTTTTACATGATCACAGAGGCCAACACAGAATACTTTACTCAATGACATAGGTAGACTGAAAGGATTCATGTCTCCAAACCATCCCTGAAGAAAATTCCTGAAGCAATACAAAGGACTGAAGAAAGGAATGACAATACCCAAGATGCAGCAAAAAGAAGCTAAATGAAGATATAACTGTGGAAACACAAAATTGGACAATAAATGCAGACAGAAATTAAATGATGGTAACTAACATAAAACTTTCAACAATTTTAGACATTATGAATGGATTCAATTCTCCTGTCAAAAGATACCAGTTAAGCTGTATGTATTAAAAAAGCAAACTCCATCTTTTACTTGTCTGTAAGAACTCATCTTACCTTCAAGAACAGGCACTATCTTAGGGTGAAAGGATGGAAAAAAATACTCCAAGCAAATAGCACTATGAATCAAGCAGATGTTGCAATCCTAATGTCTAAACAAATAGATTTCAAATTAAAACTAATCAGAACAGAGAAAGAGGGTCACTTCAGAGAGAGGGAGGATTATACAAGGATCTATGAGTATAAAGGGGAAGAAGGAGCTCAAGAGAGATGAAACCATAAAAGACAGAAATTATCAAGGGAGAAAAGGGAAAAATGGGGATATTTTAAAAGGAAGGATCGTGAAGGGTTAGAGTTAGACAGGGAGAGAGAGGAGAGAATAATGCCTAGGTGATATAAAAAAAAAATTCGGGAATTGTATTAGTCCAAAATCTACCAAAAAATTACACACAATATCTCTACATAAGTCCACATGTATACCTGAATGATACATAAAAAGAAACAGTACCAGACATGGCACTTTGAGTTGTTGGCCAGGGTGGTTGAAGAGACTCTCAAAATTACACAAGCTATTCCCACAGCCTTTGATTGCCTCCCAAAATTTGAAGGTAAACTCTAGTCTTCATTGAGGAAAGACTTGCAACTTGTTACTATTGGGTAGAATGAGGCAAAAGACTGAAGATAGGCTGACTAGACTCTAAGAAATGGTTCTCTGAAAACTTAAACAAGATATACCCTTAGCCCAATTAACTGAAATAAAGAAAGAACAAATCCAGATTAACGAAATCAGAGATGAAAGGGGGAAACATCACAACAGACACTAAAAAAATCCAGAATATTATAATATTTAAAAATATATACTCTGCAAAATTTGAAAAATCTAAAAAAATAGATGAATTGATAAGTTTATGGAAACCATCAAACTTAATCTAAGAAGTAATCAAAAGCTTAAACAGAGCCACAACAAACAAGAACATTAAAACAAAACTTACTGCCTAGAGAAAACCCAGGCCATGTTGGTTGGATTCACAGCAGAATTCCATCAGACATTCAAAAAATATCTACAAGCAATATTACTTATATTATCTCAGACTCCATCTTTGAAGTCATTATTACTCTATTACCCAAACCAGATAAAGACATAACAAAAGAAAGAAAACTATACGTCCATATCCTTAAAGAACATAGATGCACAAATTGCCAACAAAATATTCATTTACAACAAAATATTCATTTACAAAATTATTCTCTTGAGCTCCTTCTTCCCCTTTATACCTATAGATCCTTGTGTAATCCTCCCTCTCTCTGAAGTGACCCTCTTTCTCTGTTCTGATTAGTTTTAATTTGAAATCTATTTGTCTAGACATTAGGATTGCAACATCTGCTTGATTCATAGTGCTATTTGCTTGCAATATTTTTTTCCATCCTTTCACCCTAAGATAGTGCCTGTTCTTGAAGGTAAGATGAGTTCTTACAGACAAGTAAAAGATGGAGTTTGCTTTTTTAATACATACAGCTTTACTGGTATCTTGTGACAGGAGAATTGAATCCATTCATAATCCATTCATTATAAAATTATCTATCATCATCAAGTCAGCTCAGGGCAGAGATGCAGAGATGGTTGAATACAGGTAGCTCAATAAATCTAATAAATCATATAAATGGACTTGAAGACAAAAATCACATGGTCATCTCAATAGATACATAAAAGGCCTTTGACAAAATAAAATGTCTAAATTCCTAGAAAGAATTGGACTGAAGGAAACATACCTCTACATAATCAAAGATATATACAGCAAGGTAACAACGAACTTTCTTTTAAATGATGGAAAACTGCAAGCATAACTATTCAGGAACCAGTTAAGGCTGTCTACAATCTCCATCCCTTTGTAATACAGTACTTGAAACTCTAGAGTACTAAGACCAAAAGAAATTAAAGTGACACCTGAAAAAGAGGTCGTTATCCCTATTTGTAGATGATATATTTTACATAACAGATCTCATAAATTGCACTAGAAACCTCCTAGAAATTAACACTTTCAACAAAGTGGACAGTTGTAAAATCAAAGTATAAAAATCAGCAGCATTTTTATATAACAATAACAAGCAATCATAGAAAGAGTACATAAAAAACATGCCATTCACAATAGTCTCAAAAAATATATATAAATAAACTTGATCAAAGATATTAAAGATTTCTACAGTAGAAAATTTTAAATCTTTGAAGAGAGGGATTGAGGATATAGAAAGCTCAGGACCTCCTGAGTTTCTGGACTGGAAGAATTAGTATGAAAATGACCAATCCATCAATCTATAGATTTAGTGCAATCCTAATAAAAAATCTATATGACATTCACTAATATATAACTTTTCATATCCTTCTTGTAATCTTTTCTTCACTTAGCATGTAAGTTTTACCTTCTTTATAAGAAATATTTATTCTACACTAATTAACTCCCTAAGTAATCATAGCCATATATATATATATATATACATCTTTAAAACATTTAGAGTACTATTTTTCATGTGATGTATTTAAGAAGGATAAGAAATAATTTTCTCTTTGTGAAGAATGTTCCTCAGTTTTCATGCTATCAAAATAGATAATCATTGCTACTGTGTTTCTTTCACAGAAGAGAAAACTATGACTAAGCAAAGCTAAGGAAATTTTCGTTCTTTCTTGAACCAAAGATGAAGCTACTGCTAGGCTTCATGTATATCTTTGTCCCAACACATGCTAATATTTTCTGCTTCAGTTCATAAAAGAATATAACATCTACTTAACAGCATGTACTTATATAGGATTTATAAACATTAAGTATTCGAATATATTCTCCATAATTTTAATTTTATAAGTATACATATTATTTTCATTGATTTGACAATGAGACAACTTATCAATTATGTTATACAATATTTTTGTAATTTATCAGATTTTACATCAAAATATGTTTTACCGAGGTTGAGAAATTTTAAAGAACATAATTTTAAAGACTAATTTACAATTTTCTTAGAGTTTATATTGTTTTGCACCTAAATTGAGAATTTTAATAACATATGTTCTGAAAACAAAGAAACCATAATTCAGGTGCATGGATTAAAGAAAGCAGGAATAAATTAAAAGTCTGTAATGTAAGAAAAGCTTCACATAGAGGAAGTATTGTCTATGATATGCCTTAAAAAATGAAATATATCTTATTGTATTATATATTTGGTGGTATGTCTTTTTTATCTTTGAAATTTTTAGTTAAAAACGTGATATTGTTGTTTTTTTTTTCAAATAGGTTTTTTTCTCTTTTAATGCCAGAGTATCATACAGAAGAGCTATAGGCTACAAAGAATTCATCTTCAAGGAAAGCAATAAGAATATCCATGTTTACTAAATTTTACTCCCAGAGGCGTTGATATAATCATTGGTTTAAAAAGTGTGTCTCAACATGTTTGCATCTACAAATTAACTAATTTACTGACTTAAATGCAGCCTAAGGAAGCAATTTTTACTTGTTAACATATTATCACCCATAATGAGAGCCTATATGAACTAATCACAATATCTACTGTCTTAAATATTATGTTTGCCAAAAACTCATGATGCAGGGCTTTTTACTCATATTCAACACATTTTTTTCCTTCAGAAATCTTATTGGTTATTCCCAGATATCATAATGATATAAATTAAGCTCATGCCTTCAAAAAATCTAAAGTATTCAGTATCCCTAAGTTTCAGACAGAAATTTAATCTGAATACTTTAAAGTTATGTGTATTTATTCCTAATATAGTACCAATAATTGTACTTGTTCTGTATTTCATGGTTTCACAATAAGAGATACGAATTTATTTCTCTATTTAACCTA
Organism: Eospalax fontanierii; assembly: GCA_035773235.1. Taxonomy (NCBI): domain Eukaryota; kingdom Metazoa; phylum Chordata; class Mammalia; order Rodentia; family Spalacidae; genus Eospalax; species Eospalax fontanierii. The sequence continues at coordinate 508,147 of JAJHUQ010000048.1, read as the reverse complement.
TTATTTTATGCTATAAAATTATTTATTCAGCTTGGCAACTAATTTAGAGTTTTATTACTTAAAATGTTTTTGCTTTACTTGTATGCATTAAAATATTTGTTTTATTTTTTTATTTCACTTTAGAACTACAAAGCGTTTTCTAGAACTAAATAAAATTGTTTTTAAATTATTAACTCAGCTTACAATTTTCTTCATTAGATTTATTACTCTAGAATTTTATAGTTGACTAAATAATAATATATTCTATATTAAGACAATCAAATATTTTCTCCATTTTATTCACTAATTTGAAAAACAACTGAGGATAAAAATATTGACATCTTACCCTTTATTTTAGTATTAATTGTGGCAATTTTCTGTTATTTAATGGGTTCAAGTTTAAGAGATATAAATTTACTCTATTTATACTTTATGATTTTTCTTGGTCTTTTTGTCAAGAGTAACAAATCCTACAAAAATAATGAAACAAAACATTTCTTCACTTTTCATCTAAAACTATGAGTATCATGTAGTAATGAATAAAAGAAAACCTTCTGAAATTCTAGAGCCTGTTTCTGATATTTTAATAATTTATATATTACATTTTACTTTATGATTATTTTTTATTGTATGTAGTGGAAAAGACATTTAGGATCTCATGAGACATTGTTTCACTAAATTTTTCAATTCCCAAGTAAAATGTAAAGAAACTATGAAACTGTGATATAATGTAAAATCAGCTACAATGAAAATGAAGTTTATTCACAAAAAGTGATTCAGTCATTTTACTAACAACAGACTAATCCTGTTATGTTTATGTGTTTATGGAATTTTAATTATGTCCATATTTGAGAAGATATAAGAAATGCAGATACTGACTTACATTTCAGAACCATCAAGAAATGGAAACCTGGATTTTGTTTGCCTGCCTCTTGGGAACAGCATTTGCTATGCCTGTGAGTAAAACGTCACTTTTAGACAGTTTCACAAAGTAGGAAACAAAACATACTTTTTCTGGGTAAATAATAAGTATCTTTAAATGGGTCTTTCTTTAAGAATACTTCAGGAGGTCATTAATACAACGTTTTCCCATATACATCTTATTGCATCGGATATTATGTTCTCTATATTCATTCATGTTAAAAGTAACAAAGTTTGTCACAGTTATGGTTGAGTAGAATCCCACCGTTTAATCTAAAGAATTTTATATTATATGTATCAAAATATCACAAAGTAGTCCATACGTAATTACTTTGTCCTTTGAAAGTAAAATCAATTCTTGCTGCTTATAACAGCGCTTCTAATTCTGAATGTAGTGAAATTAAAAAGCTCTGCATTTAACAGTCATCTAGGATATTTTGATGGGATGCTAGAATTAAAATTTTAGAGAGTAGCATTTATTCATAATGAATCACCTCCCCAATCTCAGAAATAGTATCATTTTGCTGCAGCTAAAGAATAAGTAACCTGCTATTTTCAAATATATATTGATAACATCCAAATTTACCCAATTTCTGGAAGTGTAGTCAACCTTAGGTATATGATGACAGAAACCTGAGGTGACATGCCAACAATGTGTTTTGGTGTCATAAAAATCAGCTAAAAAAAAACAGAAACCAGTAAGTTTGTTTACCTGCCTTTTCCCTTTTCTCTCATTCACAAGATCAAGAGTTTGTATTTTCTGTTCTGTGTTCCTAAAATCTTGTATTGTGGTGAATCCTAGTTCTCTGGGGGACAATTACATTACAAATTCAGTTCTTTTACACTATACAAATCAATAGTCTACTCTCAAAGAGCTTATATAGGATAGAATATGAAAGATAATTACCTGACTGATATACATTACATTCAGGCAAGAATTAATAAATTCTTTTAGAAAGCATGAATTTTTTTTAAAAATGGAATGGAACTGATGAAGTCTGTTACAGAGGATAAAAATTTGCCCTGATGATCTTTCCAGTGTCTCCAAAGTCAGCCAGAATTCCACAAGGCACAAATATGATATGATCTCCATATTTAAAAGCACAGATAAACCTTTGTTTATATAATTACTCAAGTGCCTTTTTATTTGGAATCTTTAATTTTCTTCTTAAAACAGAAATAGAATGAAAACATAATATGTAGTGGCCTTAAAGTTCATAAACCATCTCTTTTGGGAAAGTATTAAGTTCAGCTCCACCCTTCCACACTGGTCTACCAGAAAAGGCTTTAAAATTATTTGCATTTTATTACACTCATCTTCTTTTCACATTTAACAATAACATTCATGTGTTTGTTCTATTTATTAGTGTTAATATGTGATTTATTTACTTTGTATGCCAATTACTATGAATTGCTTGGATAGTCACTTAATAAGTTTAAATATAAAGAGATCTTTTTGTGAAACAAATCTTTTTTCCTTGCTATTTGAAAATTACATAACAAACATCTCTTGTTCAATAGTAAGAGTGTTTCATTCAGATTTGACAACATGGCTTCCAGAATTTAACCAAATATCATTACAGAATAAATTTATTCTAGTTTCTGCTTCCTGGCCTCCCACTATCACATTATGATTCCTAGAAAAGTAATATAGCTGTTTTGAACCTATTTGAATTAAAAATATTTCTTATACATACTATACATGTTTAAGCTAAACATACACTTAATGTATACTATCTTCCATTGGCATTTTGTTGCTGTTTTGTTTGTGTGATTTTTTTCGTTTGAGGAGAGGGTGTTTGGGATTGATTTGTTTTGTTTTACTGAGATAAGGTCTCCCTGTAGCTTCGACTGGCCTGGAATTTGCTATGTAGGTCAGGCTGGCTTCTATCTCATAGAGATCTACCTCACTTTGCCTCCATAATGCCAGGTCTTACTATATAGCTTTTACAAAGTAAATTCACTTTCCCTTAATGTAACAAATTACTTATTGACATAATTTCTTCCTTTCTTTTCCTCTCTTATTCTATGTCCTTCTCCTTCCTTTTCTCTTTCTATTTTCCTGCACTTCTTTTTATAAAAGCTACCACCGCAACCTGGGAACCATGGTTATATCAACTTCAGCTATGAGGTAATTTTTGTATTTATTAATTGTAACCAATGTTGAGTTTAAAACCCCTTGAGTTCCAAAAAGAGCAATGTATTCTTTATTCAGTATGTTTCTTAACTGGTTAAATTTTTTCATTTGCTATGACTACCTTTAAGTTTTCAAATTTAGTTTCAAACATAGTTTTACCGTCACGTCTAGCCACTGTTTAGTTTAGTTACAAATTTTATTGTGATGACACTACCCTGTGAGATTTCAAGGTGGGGCAGAAAAAAACCTCAGACTGCACAACACTTCACTTTTCTAAAATATCAGAACTTGATATGATAACAAATCATTTTTCCCTGGAACATTGCTTATTCCAATATATGCATAGTCTACTTGTGTCTTTCATTGGTACTATTAAATGATTAATTAAAATTGTGTAGGAATTCTAGAAATTAATTTTTTCATTAATCTCATATTAAATACATGACCTAGAGAAAATGATTTTCTTTCTCTGGAGCTCTACTTTTCCCATTTTAACAGAAAAGTAATAATATACCTTGAGCAATATATGTTTAAGTACAGGTCAAAACCTACCATAAATAAATACTATTGTTTTATTTAAGAATACTTCAGGAGGTTATTAATACAATACTACTTATTGCATTGTTTAAATGTTTTACTAATAGATGAAGGAGCCTTAGATAAATTAAGTAAATAATATTCAAAAAGTATACAAATGTGTTTTTCTCAAATGTTTAAGAATTTGAAAAAAATTTTTAATTAAACAGGAATAATTAACATATTTAACTATAAAATTTTGTATTTTTTGTACTTTCCCCTTTTCATTATACTGTCAAAGATCATTAATCTAAAAAATGGTATTAATTTATTTGTTTTGCTTGCTTTTGTTTTGTGATACAAAGCAAACACTATGGAAGTTCAAAAAAGATTTACTGCTTTTATAACTGCATTCAAGTTAATGTGCTCTTTTGTTCATGATATTACTTATAGTTAGGATCTCGACACTTGCTTCATATCCTGTGAGAGGATATACAACTTGTATATGATAGAAACAATACCATAGTGAATAAAAAAGCAAATGATACATGTTTATCATTCTTCCTATGCAGAAATCATATTCTTAAGCTAATTATTCTCACAACTGAATTACAGAACCTAAATTTCAAAGTACATTTAGTAGTTTAGTATTTGGTTTACATAAAACTAAATTAAATCAGGTATATCCTAATGTCTTTTTCTTTTAAGGTTCTAACTCCTCTGAAATGGTACCAGAGCATGATAAGGCAACCGGTAAGTAGATTGTTTATTTCTGGTAATAGGCATACATATGAATGTCCTGATTAAAATCACTTGTGCCCCATCTAAAACAGAAAAAATTCAAGTTGTAAAATGTCATATCTGTGTACATTGTAGAAATTCTTGGAAAGGAAAAAGTGACTAAAATATACATGTAGTCATACTAACAAACTCTGCTGCTGCTTCTCTCATTTGAAGTCAATTGAGCCAATGGTAAACCTGATTCTTTGTTTCTCACCAGTATCCTTCCATTTGTTACGAACCCATGGGTGGATGGTTGCACCACCAAATCATCCCTGTGCTGTCTCAACAGCATCCTCCGAGTCACACCCTTCAACCTCATCACCACATCCCAGTGGTGCCAGCTCAACAGCCAGTGATCCCCCAGCAACCAATGATGCCAGTTCCTGGTCACCACTCCATGACTCCAACCCAACACCACCAGCCAAACCTCCCTCCATCTGCCCAGCAGCCCTTCCAGCCCCAGCCCATTCAGCCCCAGTCACCTCTGCACCCCATGCATCCCCAGGCACCACAGCCACCTTTGCCTCCACTATTCCCCATGCAGTCCCTGTCCCCGGTTATTCCTGATCTGCCTCCGGAAGCTTGGCCGGCGACAGACAAGACCAAGGGGGAAGAAGTGGTGAGTATACCTTGAAGCCATTAGAAAATAAATCACAGGTAACTGGTATATCAGAATTCCTCAAAGTTCTAAGTGTACAAATAATCTAGGGTCTACATGTTCACATTACAAGTCATTGATTCTATTAATTCCAGTTGGGTTTCATAATTTCAGTTTGTAAATTAATATATGCATATATTTATTTATGGCAGGTTTTGACTTGTAATTATCTTAAATTCCATTCAAAATGGAATAAATTAATGACATGAATTCGTTTTTAAAGCAAAAAGTATAAATATAATTATTTTTGAAAATGGTTCGATGACTGCACTGAAAAAGAAAACATCATAATTGTGACAGTAAAAGGTATATGTGTGAACTGTGTAAAAAAAATATTTAGGAAAGATACTTGAAGATCTGCAGATATATTACCTGTTCAAATTTTATTTAAAACATGGAAGTAGGTAAACCAGACAGAGTTTTAGATTTTTCATTGCTTTGGTTTTTGGATTAAATTTTTGAGAATAATTTTTTATCAGTTTGCTTACATTGAAATTGTTTGGAAATAAAATTAAGACATTTCAGTTTATCAATCTATCCATGTACCTGCTTGTATATAAGTTTAATTTCAAAATTTACAAATACTATTGATGATTTTATTAAGAAGCAGTCAAGGATGAAGTGGAAAACATATTTTCCACTTTTAATTATTTTACATGTTGTAAAAAATCATTCTTGGTTACTTCTAGAAGATATGTATTTTTTAAAGCCTTCTTCTCTCCTTCTTTCAGTGCTGGGGATTAAATCAAGGTTTCAGTGTAGGCAAATACTACACCTCCAGCAGTAACTAAAAAACAGCTACTCAGTTCTAGTTTTGACCTTGTCTGCAAAAAAAGAATTACAATTATTTCAAATGTTTGGGTGTTTGAATTTGTATTTTTTATATGTGGAAAAGTAATTAAAATATATTTCACAGCTTTGTTCAACAAGAAATGTCATAGTTTCCCTATCATCAATTATATTATGTTCATATAGAACTTTAAACTTCTAACATGTTTATGAGAAACATGGAGAAAAAAATGTCAAAAAAATTCAATATGTGAATTTAGGATGTGGTCAAAACCCTAATTTGGTTTTACCCTTTACAAAGAGAAAACATCTATACCATTATTAATCATTAAGCCACGACCAGTATGTTGGCATACTGTTAAAAATCACTGATACAAAAATGACTATGGGTTGATATTATAAACTTTAAAATGTCTATATCTAAAAACCAACGTAGATATAAACACTTTTAGGGTACTTTACTTAAAATTCAAGGCGTTATCTAAAAACTGAGATATAGGAAGTATTGATTAAAGGTTAGTTATTTGTTATTATTACATGAATAGATTTTAAATATCCTGAAGAAAGGTTACTTTCATGAGTATTTTGTTTCTGATTACCATTAGAACATATATAGATTTGTATGGAAATTTTATAATTTACCTTAGTTGTTTCTTTCTTATCTTCAGGATTGAAAAAAAAATGGGAAAATAAAAGAACTGGATATTTCAAATATTTTCAGGAATGAAATAAAAACAAAGTGATTTATGCCTATCAACTTAGTAGTGAATACTGTAAAAACAAGTGAAAATCAATAAAATTATTTTAAAAGTTTCATGTATAAAGTTAATTTTTCATCACCTGAAAAATATAGTATGTATGACATATTAATTAAATATTTTATAATAACATGTTACACTTGATGCAACTAATAGATAAAAACCTATTGCATATTAAATATTAGAACTCAAAATCACACCATAATGAAGGAATAACATGTATTTATAAATATTTATTGATTATATCTATAACACATTTGGAATAAAGTAAAATGATATGGTTACAAAACTATATAACACTTGAAGTTAAGCTACCATGGTAATATAACTCAATATACCTTATTAATACCTCCCTAAAATAGTATCGTATTTCATGTCTGCTTTTATTTGCTCTTTGATAAGTGTTCAATGAATATGACATTACTGAAGTGTAAGCCTATTACTAGATTATCACTAAAATGCCAAGAAAGATAAATATAATAATGTTTCTGGTTATATTTAGAGTGAGGAACTAGAAATTTTATGTGTTGAACCAATGTAAAATTCTGACAAAAATTATATTATTGAGCCAGAGAGATGGCTCCGCAGTTAGGGGAATTAGGGACTCTTGCATAGGACCTGAGTTTAGTTCCCAGTGCCCAGAAGGCAGCTAACAATTGTCTATAACTTTAGTTCCACAACCTCTGACAATCTCTTCTGGCCTTTTTAGGCATTTAAGCATGGAAACATTTATATACATGAAGAGAAAACTCTCAGACACACAAAATAAAAATGAATACATTTTTAAAATCATGTTTTAGAAGGAAACTTATAAGAAAGTGTGCTAAAAGAGATATCAGATATGTAGTATGAATCTGGTCTTAAGATCAAAAATATACATGAAAACATTAAAATTATACAAAGTATACATAATTGCAGATGAGAAAAAAAAACAAGAAAATGTAAAAAACATTGAGCCTTTCAACAATAAGAAATTTATAACTAGAAACTCTGGTCAGTCAGATCCTGCCCTACTGATTCCAATTCCTCTAACTCAGATTACTGGACTAGGTTCCTAACTCAGACAAGTTAAACCCCCTAGCATATATTATGCCTACTGAAGTCATCCCCAACCAAATGTTCCCTGGATCCCAATCTGCAGAACAGACCTGCCAGCTGATATTCCATTCCTCTTACCCACTCCCCACACTGTCCTCTACTAGCCACAGCCAGCTCCAGTTTCTCAACCTTTGATCTCAATACTAGCTTGTAAAACAGATTAGGTAAACTCCCCAACAAAGTCTATTGGTTCCTTAGCTGTCTGAGACAGGCCAGGCCTCCTACTAATTGGACAAGCCTACCTACTTTTCTGTTCTACCTACTACCTAGACAGTCTAATAACCTGAAAGAACTGAAATCAAATACCAATGTACTTTCAAACCTGAACAAAAAGCAATCAAGCTACATAAACAATATAAACAGGACCAAAATTCAATTAAACAGAAACAGAATAGAAGTTCTCACTGGACACATAACCAAGAAAGAACATCCACGTGCCCAAACGGCAGTACAAAAACACAAATGATAAGAGAAACCAATACAATATGTCCCCAGCAAACCCCATTAGTCCTAAAGAACTGCACTACAGTGAGAATCACCACCACAGGGAACCCAAGATGCAGAATTTAAAAGAACAATCATAACATGATCAAAGAACTTAAAGGAAACACACACAATCTAAGGAACTCCAAGACTACAGACATAAACTTGAAATGGAAAGTTCAAGAAATATGTAGCCTAAAGACATAACAAAAACAATTCATGACTTGAAAAGGGAATTTACAAAAGAGAAGAAGTAAGGAAACAGAAGCATATATTAATAAGGTATTGAAAAGTCAATTAGCCAATTAGGAACAACAGCAGAAATTCTCATAAGCAGAATGAATGAAACCAAAAACAGAATATCAAGACTGAATGACAAAGTTCAAGAGCTGGAGTGCTTAAGCAAAGACTATATGAAATTAAAAACAACAACACAGGAATGGAAAAACATGGGAAATGTGGGACAACATGAAAAGTCCGAATCTATAAATTATAGGCATACAGGAAGGAGAAAAATCTCAGGCCAGTGACACTGAACACATCATAACAGAATTATGAAAACATATAATTTCTACATGCATTTGAAAAAAAAGGGCAGCAGATCAAAGAACACCTATCTAGCCTCAGAAAACTATTTATAGTAACAATGTGACTGGTTTACAGGACAAAACACAGTTGTCTATAAACACTGAGATCCACATACAGCTTTCTTATGTAATCTAAACACAAGGGATACCACTTCAGAAACTGTATTATTACATATGCCTATGGCTTTGCCATCATAGCAATACTTTGCTGGTTTGTGACTTTGTATGTATGCCAAGTATGGTTTTACCACAGTAAAATAATACAGTGACAGCCAACAAAACATGAGTAGCTGTGTGTACACATAAATCTACATCCTCAAGTCAATTCCATTAACATCCTTGCTTTTATGCCAATACCACGCTGTTGTTAATACTTTTACAAATTAGTTATTTTATGTATGTGAGTGTATTGTCTGCATGTGTATGAGCACATGCATGTCATGCAATGCCATTAGACATTAGCTGCCATATGGGTTCTAGAAATCAGATGTGGGTCCTCTGCAAGAACAGCCAGTGCTGTGCACCACTGAGTCATCTCTTTAGTCCACTGTTTTAGGTTATCTTTGTAATTTGTTTGGCTATCCTGTGTTTCGTGTTTGTGTGTTTGTATGTGTGTCTATGTGTGTGTGTGAGTGTCCATATGAAAGCTCAGATTATTTTTTTTCAAAGCTGTAAGATATATTATATGAAATACACAAAAATGCAATAAAATATGCAATGAAGAAAATAAAAGTCCCGGAGAATCTGCAAGTGCAGGATATATACCTCAATATAATATAGACAATGTACAACATATCCACAGCCAACACCAAACTGATTGGAAGAAAAAAATCAGTTAGCATTCCACTAAAATCAGAAATAAATCAAGGATGTCCAGTAGCACCATTACTATCTAGAATTTAAATGAAGACTGCATCGGTGGATTACTTTTGGAAGGATAGCTATTTTCACAATATTAATTCTGTCATTCTCTCAGCATGGGAAGACTTTATGTTTGATGATAGTTTCTTTAATTTTTTTCTTTGTTTTCTTAAAGTTGTTATAAAAGTCTTTGTTTCTTGCTAACTTTTTATAGTTTTTTGAATTACATCATCTAGAATTGAGGATATTTTACTTCTTTTCCAATTTTTATCACCCTTGGTCTTACTGCTGTAGCTCAAACTTCAAGTACTATATTAGACAGTAATGGTGCATAACACCATTATTATGCACACAAGACTGCATAACATATCCTAGACCATGACTTCGAGATGGATATTAGCTGCCATGTCAGTACTGGAAACAGAATCTGGGTCTTTTGGAAGACCAGCCAATAGTCTTAACTCCATCTCTCCAGCCTCTATAATAATCTTCGTCTTTATTTGTTCTCAGACAGGGTCTTGCTGTAGGCCTACCTGACCTAGAAATTGCTGTATAGACCATGCTAGTCTCAATGCCTCTAGCTCATGAATGCTAAGATTAAAGGCCACTCTGCTCAGTCATAGTAATCTTGAAAATGCAATTCAATTTCAATACATACAATTTTACCTTCAATATTTTGAATATTTGGTCAACTGAGCTTTATGGTCAAATGCTTAATTCTATTAAAAATTCTATTTTTTGCAAATATGTGACTCTTCTGTTTCATTATGGTGATATGTAATTTTCATTTACTAGAGACATTTGTATTTGTGTGCATGTGTGTGACAATACACATTTACTTTTGCATTTGTGCACACAGAGGCCCCAAGAGATCAATCCTGGGTATTGTTGTTGGGAAGGCTCCATTAGGAGTCATCCACATTGTCTTTTAAGAAAGAGTTTCTCATTAACCAAGTAAGCTACATTAGTTAGCAGAAAGTCCAAGGAATACTCCTGTCTCTGTCTCATTTGGGCTGAGAATATAAGAATGAACTACCACATGTTTTGTGTGTGTGTGTGTGTGTGTGTGTGTGTGTGTGTGTGCGCACGTTTTCCAGGGATCCATATGTCTCCTATGAAAGTGTATTTCAATTTAATTTTCAAATTCAAAGTTCTATACTTCATATAATATAATCAATAAAAACTAAGTCATTTTTTGTATATAGATAAATTCAGTTAAGTTTAATTTATATTGATCTTGGAAAATGAAGTCAGCCTTAATGAACTTAAAATAAGGTTAGGTAACATAAATCAGAATTGAAAATAAATCAGCTTTGAAAAAAATGAAAAATACATTTATAGTATACTATAATCTTTGGTTTTTGGGTAGATGTTTTGCACTTTTTGTTTGAAAAAAATAAAAGTGTTCCTGACTCTATGATCTTTAAATCAGGATTTGCAAGAAAATGAAAATGAAGGAATATCAGCATTTAAAACACCCAGAATCAGGTAGTATGTTGTATTAGTTATTTATATATATTGTGTGTATAATGCATGTACACACATGTGCAGTGGGAGACAAGTGGAGATCAGACGACAAATCCATGGAGCTGGTTCTCTCCTTCAACTTTAGACAGGTTCCATGAATCTGCCTTCTCCTGCAGACAGACTTGCATGGCAAGTACTTTTCTTGCTGAGCCATCTCTCATGCTGTTGGCACTTTTTTCATAACCAAAAATTGCAAGAATTTCCATCTTAAATTATTGCTCAGTACTGTTAATAAACTTCAGCATTGTAAATTGTCCCAAACTAACTCAACTAACTAACTAACTAACTAACTAACTAACTAACTAACTATATGACTTTGGTTTTTTAAATCTTTGAAGACAGAATATTTTAAATTGTGTTAAACAAGCTTTATAATGCGATGATTAAGATAGTCATAGGGGGAATATACATTCTCATTGGAATTTACATAACTTTATAGTTCTTAAAGTTACTTAGAAGATTCTTTTGAAGAAAAAATTATAAAATGAAAATATAGGCCATATATTTCAAAACCCAAGGTAGAATATAGTCATGTCATTATTATAAAGTGAGAACATCTCCTAAATTTTCTTATGAAGTAAAGTCTTCATAGACACTGTTAAGTTTTACTAATGATAAATTTTAATATCATTATTTCCCTATGCAAACCACACTGAAAAGCAAAAAGCAAAGAACCTGAAAGTAATCTAACTTAAAATAATTAATCCACTAAAATATGCATTTGTCAAAACAGTTGCCATTCCAACTCACTTTCTCATTAAAACAAAACTCTAAATGATAAGTACTAATTCAGACTACATAACGTTTCCTATAAATATTTTCAATTTATTTCTATAATTAAAAAATATATTTTGCCAGCAATTATTTGCATAAGCTTCAACTAAATCAGGCTGAAATATTTATTGACATGAAAAGTAAGCATACATATTTTATAAGCCAATAACTTTTAAAAATATGATGTAAAAAATTAAAAAATTTTCATTTCCTTACAGAGTAATATATCGAGACTTCTATAATATGCATGTTTACAGACAGGTACACATAAAGTACATATAGTCATTAATTCTGAAGAACAATAAAAAAGCCTAGATAGAAAGTCTTTAAAATTTAAACAGTGGAAAATCCTTTAAACATTAGACAATTTTAAAAAACGTTTATGTACAATGCTAAGTAAACTGTTTTTATTTATACATATAAAATTTTAACAGTAGCATTTAAAATTACAGAACTCCTTAATGGCAAGTAAGTCTTGAAAAAATAACAACATTCTGTTCACAAATATTTTCAAGCAATAAATATATACTTATAAATAGTTTGAGTCTGTATCAAGATTAGAAACAAACATCGCCAACCTGCAATTTATTCTTTACATACAACCCATTATCTTTGTGTCTTGGCTGTTAAATTTTATGGTCACAAATATAGCATCATGGTTTCAAAACAAAGGAAAAAACATAAAGTACTAAAAGTTTTTCCCATCTCATGTTCACATTAGAAAATGATGGTCAAAAATGGCAAATTTGTTAAACATCTTACAAAGAAGTATTCCATCATGATAATATCTATGTCAGGAAGAAAATTCTGAAAGCCGAACATACAGGTAAAAATTAATCCATCAGTCCAGAAATGCAAAGATATAAAAAGTGGTGCCTTTAATTCAGTAGTTTTTTAATGAGCATGCTTTCCTAGGGAATTAAGAGTGTTCTTACGTGACTGTTTTGAAAAAATAGTGGTATATTCTAAGGGAATGTTTGCATATAAATTCCAGTGTTATGTGGTGTATTCTCATTTTCTCACTCCTACCTCCTCTCTTTTTCATTTCTCTTTTTCCTTTGTAATGGGGACTGAACCTAAGGCTTTGCATGTGCTAACAAAATACTCTACTATTGAACACTTGGTTCTGTTAATCTGTTAATACTTTTTACCACCCCCATCATTTTTGTTAGCCAGTACTCAACTATAACCTTGGAGAGTCTAGGGGAAAATAATAGCTTTTCTTTAAAGAAGAACATATTATGGGAACAGGTTTAAATATATAATTAAATAATATGTTATTACATAACAGTATATAATGATTACGCAATAATGCTTATGAGCTGGGTTTAAAATTTATGATTTATTTTAATTTTGCAGTTTAATTGGTTGGGGCCAGATAAGAAGAGGAGTGACCATCAAGCCAGCAGTAGATGATGAATGAAGAATCTCTTAAATAATGTCATTGGTTGAAGCAAAAATTTTTCTTGACAGTGCTAAAGAGATTTTTTAAAGCAGAACTTCAAAATTCAGCTCACAGCTTATAGTTTAGTAAAAGCTGTCAGGTTATTTTCATTTTTGTTAGAAACATTGATGTTTCAGTTTAAAGGTGATAACAGTTTTTAAAATGATTTGTTCATGTATCTTTGAAATGAAACTGGCTGTTTCAACAGCTTTTGCTGTAAACCATTAGACTTAAAGTTTTAAATAAAATTTTTCTGGATTCATCTTTGTGCTTTGCAGAGCTGTTTGAGGGCTTCATATTTAAGATAAAAACAAAATGAATTGGTCTAAATGATTTACTCTTTTAAACTGAGCATGGTGTTAAATGCATTTGATTCTGATACATTTGCTGGGTTAGGCAAACATAGGGATTACAGAGATAAAGATTAGCCTGGTTGCAACACGTTCCAGGATATCTGGAGCTTCATGGAGACATGTCTCAATAAAAAACAAACCTAACAGACTATCTTCTTGAGACATCATGTAAATAGACAATTTTTTCTTTAACTCTTATTCCTAGGAATTCAAGACAGTTTTTACCATGCTATTGAATGCCCAGTATTTAATATGTCTCATTGTTTACTCCTAAAAGCCAATGATTTTTGGAAATACTGTCGTAGAAAAGAGAAGTAAGTGAGAGATATGTTCAAGTCTTCTTTTTAATGTTTTGTTTAAACAAAAATAGAACCAGCCATTAAAGGCCTTGTGACCAAGCATGAAGACATGAATTAAATTCCTGGACCCCACATAGTAGGAGAGGGCCAACTCCCACATCTCTCTGAATTCTGTATGTGCACCATTACATACTCTCTTCCCTTGTAGACACATGTACACAAAATAAATTTAAAAGATAATTAAAAATTTTTAAATATTCTTAAAATGTATACTAATAGTGTTTTTCTTAAATAATTATAATTTTTAATCACTTGTAATCACTAACAGTTTAGAAAAACTACAAGATAGAATATCTGTAACTATAGAAGTTCCAAAAGTCTGATACTTGCATTATAAGTAAATTATGTTTATTGATTCAGTTTTACTGAAAACAAATATTTAATAATTGTTAATTCCCTTGGCTGACTTGTTGATTAACCTGTAGTACACAGTAAGTTATGATTTAAAAACTGGTATCAAAGGGATGGAGAGATGGCTCAGTGGTTAAAAGCATTGACTACTCTTACAGAGGACCTGGATTTGATTCCCAGCCCCCACATGGTGGGTAACAACCATCCATAACTCCATTTCCAGTGAATCCAGTGTCCTTTCCTCACTTCTGCAGGCACTGCACAAACATGAGTGCATTTACACACATGCAAGCAAGACACTCAGATACACAAAATTAAATAATACATTATTTAAATAAAAAAGTTCAAGAAAATGACAGATTTAAAGAATTTTGTACTGCTAAGATTTTTAGAGGGAAAAATTAAAAATATTAGTATTTAGAGTTCAGGGGCATAGGTTTCACATACTTCTTTAAGAAAAAAGTTGTATTTTCTTCCTGAAGCATTAAAACAAGTGTGCGTCTGATTCAGTATCTTCACAACTATGAGTCCCTCCATATAGCTGTTTCATAATGTATACATCAAAACAGTAACATAGATAAATGTTATAAATCTTATAAATCATATAAAAAACCTAGAATTGTATCCCTGATATTACCACCATTAAGCATACTTAGTATTTCCTGTGTTTCGCATTGATCTATGTTTCTGGAGTCTAATTTGTCCAGAAAACCCAGTAAGTTTGGGTTTGTTAGTTTTCTTGTACTTTGAGTTGAGAGGCATAAAAAATGAAATTTGTCTTATTTACCTACCAGTAAGTAACAACTGATAGGTGTTACCTAACAATCTCCATTGGCTATCTACTACTGCCAGTTATTGAATGCTATGATTTATTTATGCTTGTGAGATAACTATTTGTACTGAAAAAGAGTTTTCCATTCCTTCTCCATGGCATCATATGTTATTGAGAGTTTTCTCTCATTTTGAAGGTAGTACCCTTCAGCCCTCACACCCTTTCCCTTTTCTCTTTTGACAGTTTCTTTGTGTAGACCATCCTAGCTTTGAACTTATAGATGTCTGCCTCCACCACAAACTTATTTTCTCTTTGAAATTTTCAGTCTTTGCTTTATAGGCTTAGCTAAATTTGGCAACCTGTCTGTGATAAACATCAGGATAAATATTGCTTTGGCAGGCTGGAGACATAGCTGAGAGGTTAAGAACCATTGTTTTTGTATAGTATCTAGGTTCAATTCCTAGAACTCATGTGGTAGCTAACAAACAACCATAAACTCCAGTTCCAGGTGATCCACCACCCTCTTGTAGTTTCTGCAGGTATTGTATGACAGGTGTACCTACGTACAGGCAAGGAAACATACACAAAATTAAAAAAACAGAAAATGAAAATAATGTTTTCTGCTAGTATTTGCTATTATGATAATTACACCTAGATAATATTGTTTAAAAGCTACTGGACATCTTGTCAGTTTTTGGTCTTTAGCAATAATTTTTAAACTATAGCCTTTGGAACTTAAAATTTTCTCATTTTTGCCTTATTTGGGGACAGAATCACATTCTGTAACCCAGGGCCACCATACTTTTCTTAACTGGTAATCATCCGAGTTTTGCTGGCATTTTGGGTGTAAGTCTACCTGCCTGGCTTATGACTTTTACTTATACAGAGCCTGACCTAGCTATAAATAGTAAATTGCCCTCCATATTCAGTCCTATTAGTCTTCAACATAACTTTTTTTTTGTACTTCAGTCTATGGCGTAAACTCAGAATTCTTCATCCAGTCTTAACATTCAATTATAGATACACAAGCACCAAAAATGCTTTTTTTTAAGTTTTTTTTTTTTTTATGTGTATGAGTATATTGCTTACATGCAAAGTGTAACATGTCTTGCAATGCCCACAGAGGTCAGAAGATAGCATCGCATTCTCTAGAACTGAAGTCATGGACAGTTAGTCACCATATGGGTGCTGGATTTGAACCCTCGTTGTCCGTAAGAAGACTCAGTCTTCTGAACTGTTGAGCTATCTTTCCAGCCCCCAACATAGTTTTTATATAAGAACTTTAGTCAATGGATTTATAGCATAGTTGCCTTTCTTCTTGCAGCAACAAGACAAAGTAATTCAAGGGAGTTTATTCTACTTGTTAACATAGTCCATCATGGAAGGAAACTTAGGGCATCAGGAACTTGAAGTAGCCAGACAGAGCAGATCAAATGGAAGTCAGAAAGCAGACAGTAATGAATCAGAAAGTAGACAGTAATGAATAAATGCTGCTCAGTTCTTTTTCCACGTATACAAACCATAGCCATGCAAATGCCCACAGTAATCAATATAATCCCACACTGGCATTCCCCAATCACTGTTTCCTAAGTGATACTGGATTTGGTCAAGTTGGCATTACTCAGTAGCTAAGTATATGTGAAAATAAACACAAAAATTCATTTTTTTGATGACTTTATTGCTCAGCGTTAACAGTAGATCTGCTAAACATGGTAACATTTCTTGTAACCTACCTAATTTACAAGTTATACCTCTTACTAAACAACTTTACGATGTAATGGGTTGGTGTTTTTTTTTTTTTCAGACTCACATAACGTGGCTCAGCAGAGAGCAATTGCTATAGAATATGAATACTTCAGTTTGGATTCTCAGTACCTATTAAAAAGCCAGGTATGGCATGTCTATAACCCTAGCACTGGTGAGACGTACAGTAGGAGAAAACTAGCATTACTGGGGACTGCTAGTTCCAACCTAGTGAGAGATAGTGGTAGTAGAGAAGAATTGATGAACTCAAGATTCAGTAACAGACTGTCTCAAGGGAATAAGGCAATAAAGCAAACTGCACGTCTTCCCCTGCCCTCGGTGTATACATCAGCACACCACACCCACCTAAAAGTTTTTAGTCTGATTGGTTTACTTTGAATAGAGACTATAGAAATACAGAAGTCTTGACTATTCATTGAAGGAACAGTTCAAGAATAATACTGAAATAAAGCTGGGATATCAACAGATAAAAAGGGAAAGTGCAGTGACACTAAACAAATCAATGCATGAAAATGGAGGCAAGGCAGAAATCAAAATGAAAACAGCTTACTATATTCCATAGAATTCATTGAAGGCAGTCCTAAGTGCATCAGAAAACTTGAGACCTTATATCAAGCTGTGATCCATAAATCATAAATGGAATGCTTTCAAACTGCCTTATATGTTTGTACAAGCTACTGTTTTCAACCTTAATAAGCTTTAAAAAATATATTTTATGTTTGAGTGTTTTGACATGTATGTAAGAGCATCTTGTGCCATGCCTGCATAGATCAGTCAAATCCTCTATGACTGGAAATATGGATGGTTGTTAGCCACCATGTGGGTATTTGGGAACCAAATCCAGATCCTCTATGAAGGCAGTCAGTGCTTTTAACTACTGAATCCTTTCTCTAGTCCTAGAAAACCATAAGAAAGTGCTTACATAAGTGACTGTTGAGTCCTCAAGATCAACAATCACCAAAACTCTAGGACTATCACAGAAGTGTAAAGGATATGAATTTGAAGATGTAGAGAAGAACTGTGAAATACAATGTTATCATGTCATTACCATTGCATTCATGAAATCACAGCAGCCCTGCTTACCTGAAGATCAAGCCAGCCAATATTCCTGCATGAACTAAGGTGGAACTTATGTGGTGCCATGGAAGTTGATGACTCCTGAACAAAGATGATACATTTTTCTTTAGGGATGTGACTGCTGGGAGGTTGACCTTGCACCAATAGATGACCCCACTCAGTGCTCATGCGGGCAGCAATAACTGAACTCAGTGAGCTTCACAAGAGCACATAGAGTATGAGTCAGAAACGTTAGAGAGTATGGGGAGATAGGTTGGGGTCTGAGGGGCAAGTACTAATGGATATGATCCTGATACATTGTATACATGCGTGAAATTGTAAAAGAACAAAATTATATTAAAAAGGACAAGACAAATAATAGAGATCATCATACTAACAGAATTTAATGAATAATAGAATTCATATTAAATACAATAAAAAGTTATAGTCAATGAAAAAAATTGGTATTTCCATGACGATTGTTATATAAGGTAAAGAAATAATGGTAGTATTGTGTATATACTAAGATATTAGTTACTAAGTAAATACATAGAACAGAAAAAAAGAGTAAACTCCTGTTTGGCATAGGATGTTGGAGAAAAATATAAAAGCAAATAAAAAAACTAAGTATGTCTGTAAACCTTAGGGGAGAACCTGCTACTGCTATTCAGCTAAAAGGACATGGTATTAAAACAACACTTACTGATTTATTCTTAAACACATATATTAGTACAGTTTTCAGTCTTCTTCACAGGATCTCTTTACAATAAAAGAAAACACAGAGAGCCACACTAGTCAACATGCAGAGATAGACTAGTGGTCAATGTTACATCTTTATCACAACCTATCCCAAAAGGGGACCTAATAGGAAGGCAAAAATAATTGTAAGAGTCAAAAGTGATGGATACAAAGAAACACTGTTTTCCAGACAAAATGTTAAACATATGAACCCACAGTCATTATAACAAATTGCACAAGACCTGTGTAAGCCTGTGTCAGACAAATCCAGCATGTAGCGGGGGTGGGTTGGCTAATATTCTCAGCCCTTGTTGAGGAGCTATTGGCAAACTGATGGCCTCTAGGGCAGGAAGAGTCACTTCTCTTTAAGGGCTTAACCACTGGTAAGTTGACCGTAGGCCACTGAATGGGCTCATACCAAAGAGTATATGGGCAATAGAAATTGAACTCAATCAGTTAAAAAAAAAATAGAAACCAAAGTTGGGCAAGTATGGAAGGGTGAGGTGGGTCTGAAAGGAGTTTGGGGAGGGAAGTGAATATGATCAAAATACATTGTATGAAATTCTCAAAGATTAAATAAAAAGCTCAAAAAGAGAAAAGGGGGGCAGCAGAAATGATAAAATGATGCAACTTTTCCTAAATTTGGAATGCAATTTGCCATCAGATAATCTAAAATGATCTCAGTTCTAAGGAGACTGAGAATGGGAGATGCCCATCCTTATTTTGGAAAAGCACATCAAAAAAAAAAAAAAAAACAAATAATGAAAAAAATATAGCTCTGCTAAGTATATATTAGGTATTACATAAATGAGGACTGCAAGTTTCATAATAGCTGAATGGGGTAGAGTCTTTTATGGTCTCTTACTTGGGTGCTTGTTCTAGTCTCCTTTCTAGGACATTTCCTCCTTGCCTCAAGATGTCAGCAACAACCACCCCTCTTGCAATCATTTGCAATTCAGGTGGCAGATGTCAGTCATACTTTGGGGTCAGCTTTCTCTTATCCCCTTTCTCTTATCTCATATACACATACAGTGTATACCTCTGTGTTGGGTTGGAAATGCTATTTATTCCCCTTTGCAGTGTTTTTTGATGTTGGGGACTGCCCTTTGCTTGGTACCTGTATCTGTGTTCCACTGCAGGATATGACTATGACCAGATTTCATACACACTGAATATTATGCAATTTCTGATTCAAAAGAGTCTTATTTCCTCTGGGTAGGCCAAGAGAGCTGTAAGATGTGACTGAAAGAAAAAAAAACCCAGTAGGTCAGGACTCAGGAAGACTGACAGAAACCTGGGATCAGAATTTTCAAATATGCATGAGAGGAGGCTCTTTCACAACTTCTCCCTGATGAATCCAGGGTGTGCAAATTCCTGTAAAAAGGGACTGACTTTTAAGTTTCTCCGTTAGATAAAATTCCTGAAAGGGGGTTGTTTCCTGGCCAAAAGTTTACAATCTCCCCTTAAACATGAATCAGATGTCATGGGGATCCCCCCTCCTCATTAAAAGTCCTACTGACCAGATAGGTGAGATCTTATCTCTCACTCTTCCTAGGCCTAATCTCTCACTCTCCTGGGGAGTAGTTTTTCCCACTCTCCCTGAGTGAGCTTCTCCATCCCAATATGGAGAAGTTAAGCCAGGCATACCAGCCCAGTCCCACAGCCTGAGCTCCCCAAGGTGAGGGGGCTAGCCTCCCATGCCAAGGGGCTAGAATTTTCTCCACTCCTGAACACGGACAAAGCTAGTCCTAGCTGGTTTTCTCTCTTTCCTAACTTCAAAAGCCAGTAAACAGCCCTTAATAAATCAATTCCTGTTAACTCCCAGCAGAGTGTCTGGCCCATTTCTGCTGTGTCTCTCAAACCCAGACCTTACATATGGTGTCATGACTCAGATACAGAGACCAGCAACCCTTGTGGGACAAGCTTTCATGCAGGACCTGACATGATTAGATCCAGCTGGGCTGGCTGCAGGCTCCTCACCCACAACTCAGCACTTTACATTATGAGACATGGAGGTGCTAGTTCCTTTCCCCCTCTATTGCTCTCTCAGGTTTTTTTTCCTTCATTCTCCAATTTCTGAGTGGCCACTGGCACTCACTCACTGACTCAACACCCTTGTCTACTTCTTGCCCAGGCTCTGCCTCTCCTCTTTCATTGCCCATGGGACTTCTGCCAGGCCTTCAGAGTGGACTGTCCTAGCTCAAGCCTTAGCTCCAGCCTCCGGAAGCCAGCCTGCCCTTGGAGCTCCTTCTGTCTGCCTAGCCTCTCTCTGTTCCCCATCCTGCACACTAGCTTGAACCTCTCCTGGCCTGCCTGGGCCAGGAGCTTGTCCACCTGGCCTTTCCCTCCTTTTGCACCTTGCCCTCCAGCATGGATCTCTTTTTGGGCTTGTCATCCTAGTGGACCCTCAGACTTGAGCCAAAAGCGCAAACTTGGCAATTTTACTTGCCTGCCTGGGAGCTTATCTGCTTTGCCTGGCCTCTCCCTCTGTCTCCACTCTGCACTTCTCCCTCCAGCATGGATCTCTTTCTTATCTTCTCTTTATTTAAACTGCCTTTTCTTCATTTTTGCATAGGCTCCTCTCAGTCACCCCTCCTCTCACTCTTTCTTGCTCTTCAGACTACCACCCTCCTTGCTCATGTGGCAGCTCCACCAGACGCGGTGGTCCTCTGCCAGACAGCCTGCGAACATACATGGCAGTCTGCTGTCAGCAGACATGCTAGCCACAGGGCCAACAGCCCTTCCTGGGTTCCTCTTGCGCCCATTTGGGACCAAACACAATAGTGGACTGATTGCTGCATACAGGCTTCGCATCCAACACAAGACTGATTCCAACATAGCCCAGAACTCCTGGACTCAAGCGATCCTCCTGCCTCAGCCTCCCAAGTAGCTGGGACTACATGCGTGCACCACTGCACCCAGCCCCCGGCTACCTGTGAGAGGCCTGTAGAGGGGCCGGCTGGCGTCCTACCCTGCCTGGAGCTGCCGAGATATGCCGCAGCCTAGTAGCTGTGCGGCAGCACAGACACATAGCGCTGTTGCCCCGCTACCTGGCGCATCATCCCGGGCCACCCGCAGCTGGAGCACGGGGCTTGGGGCAGCCGGTGGCGGCAGCAACCCGGGACGTGACCTGCTGCTGCGGCAGCCAGGAGCTCAACAAGCTTCTGGGCCCGTGAGGCGCAACATATGAGGAGGGTTTCTTTGAACTCCATCAGCACCGTGATCTCTGTTCCCACTGTTCTCTTCAACAGGTTTTTCTTGCTCTAAAGGAAAAGCCACCCCCACCCCATCTACCCCACCCCATACTCTCAGTCCACTTTTGACCCAGATGCACTTGATGATTTCCCTCTAGTTCCCCAAGTCCAGCCCACTTCTCATCCTCCCAACTTTGAACTGCCCACTCTGCCCACTCCAGACTCACTCTCTCCCACAACAGGTGACTAACTCAACTCCCTCCTCCTTCCTCCAACTTCACAACACCTGATCCAGAACAACTTTCTCCTCCCTCTATGCCCCCTCCCACTGACAGATCTAACTCACTCCAGCCTGTTCTCTTTCCATGTCTGTCTGGCTCCTTTGCTCCCTCAGAACCCCTGCTTCCCTCTGGGTCCTAAGACCAACCCACCTGTATTCTGGCAGGCTCCAGACTAGTGATCTCATCTGGGACATCACACTGGCAGAAACTGTAATCTGTAGTGTCATCCCCTCACAAGCACTGGAACTCCTGTGGCCGACCCTTCTTTGTTCCTGCCTCCATTTATTTATTGCGCCTTCTTTTATATTGTCACTCTCTCCTGCTGCCCATGCACATGTGCTCTCTATCTCTTTCTGATACATGTGTGCTGTCCTTGCAATTTCTCTTTATCCTGTATGTCTAGCTCACAGGCTTCACTCTGGTCCAGCACACTCACATAAAATCATCCATCTCAAAACCTAGAGCTGCTCACCCCCCAGGGAAAGCTGCTGAAAATGACCTTTAAAATATTCCATAACCCAGAGGAACAGGAGAGGGCAAACTGTGTGGGCTACCAGAGGCATAAGAGGGCTCAACTGCTGGCTATGGCACTCAGGGTTCCTTCCAAGAAGATTTCTGGCAACTCAGCTTCGATGCGACAACAGCTGCCAGGCTCATGGTAAAATGAAGGACACTGAGCACAAGACTGCACCAATATAGCAGCCACAGTCACGGCCATGCCCACAATGGGGAAATGGGGACGCCTTGAAGATGACTGCCCTTCTTTGAAGAATTGAGGTAAGCCACCCATGTGGCCCCCAAATCCTCCCAAACCTGCCTCCAGACCTTCTTCAGTCATAGAACTGATCTGCCTGGCCACCAAAGATTGACCATGTGCACCACAGCAATAGTGGAACCCAGAACTACTGCCACAGTAAACAAAAGCCCTGTTAGTAATAGGGTAACACATGATCTGTCCTCCCTTTCCTACTTGGGTAAGACACACCCTTAGCAGCTCAACATGATGGGAGTCAATGGGCCTCCCCACACCCCCATGGTTACTCTCCCTCTTCCCTACATTCTTGGAGATTTCCCTGACAACCCTCACCCTTTCTTTCAGACCTTGAAATGCATCCTTCACTTGTCTTAATTACTACTGCCTTTGTTTGTGATCTAGAATGTTTCCTCTGAAATAGAACATTTCTCTTTCTCTTCATGCGCTGGGCACCCCTGTATAGTTTTTCTAATTTAGACAGATTTTTATTATTCATATATTCCCTCAAGGCCTAAAGCATTGGTGGATCTCTCCTTCTCTCCCTCTTTTCTTCCCTCCTTCCCTCTCTCTGTCTCTCTCTCTCACTCTCTCAGCTATGATTTTTGTTTTATTACAAGCTCATCTAGAAATTTATAAAGTTTAATGTATACACAGGTAATATGAATTCATGACATTATGTGTGTTTTTTTAGTAAGATGATACTGCACAACACTCTTCTGAGTCAAATAACTGCCATCTTCATGACTTCAGCTGTGTCTACTCACAGAGGATCATCACAATTGGGTTTGTTAAGCAGGCTTACTCGTCCCTCACCTGAGTATCCAGCCACTCCTCCCAGTCAACTCTATGTAATTTTTGCCCTAATCGCAAACGGCTCCTTAATTTTTTAATTATATGATTCTTCTTATCTCCCTTCTAAAACAGCAGCCACACAGCATGAGAGCCACCAGCCACCGAGTCATCTCTGCTTACCTTACCACCAGGGAATATGCATGGCTGCCTAACCATGAAGACTTGCCAGTATAACCCATTCCAGTCTCATGTGTCATCCCTCACCCTCCCATTGTTGACCATAATCAGCCTTAAGAACATTGTCTCTTTTCCCTTATGACACAAGGCTAGATGTAAGATGTGACTGAAAGAACCACCATCCACACCAACAGTTCAGAACTCAGGAAGACTGACAGAAACCTGGGACCAGAATTTTCAAACATCCCTGAGAAGAGGCCGACTTTTACAACTTCTCTCTGATGAATATGGGGTCTGCAAATTTCTGCAAAAAGGGACCAACTTTTACAACTTCTTGGTCAGATAAGATTCCAGAAAGGGGGCTGCTTCCTGGCCAAAAATTTACAGTCTCCCCTTAAACATCAGTCAGATGTCATGGGGACCCTCCTCCCCATAAAATGGCCTATTGACCAACTAGAGAGGGCTTATCTCTCTCTCCCAGAGAGTTAGCCTCTTGCATTCCCCAAGCAAGCCACTCCATCCCGATCTGGAGAAGTTAAGCCAGGTACACTAGCCAAGTCCCACAGCCCGGGCCCCCTAATATGGGGAAGGCTGGCCCCCAGGGAGCTAGTATTTTCTTCACTCTTGAACTTCGAGAAAGTAGTCCCAGCTGGTCTTTCTTTCCCGACTGGAGAAGCCAGTCTTGTGTCTTTAATAAAACCAGTCCTGTTAATTCCCTGTGGAGTCTCTGGCCCATTTCTGCTGCATCTCTCAAACCCATACCTCCCTTTTCTGCTGGTGTTGCTGCTGGATGTGATTTTTGTCTTTTACTCTCTTTTAAATGTCTACTTCTCAAATTACAGTGCAGATTTTTTTGAGGCTCTGTGTTTATTCATGGCTCCAACCATCTATTATAGCACTCCCTATCACTCTAAAAGATCTGTTTAAACAGTGCCAGTTCTGCAAGTCAGATTCTGGAATTTCTTGCTATGCTCTGCAAACCTTTCTAGTTTAAATGGAAAATTGGTTATCTAGGTAGCACAAGCATTTGATCCCAGTACCCAAGTGTTGGATAAATCTACAGTTTACTCTCTTGTTTCCAGGTACATGCCTCTAAATGACACCCAACTAACCAATGACTTAAAGTGGGGAGGTCTAGTGCAAAAGCAGGGAAGGCTGGGAAGGAAATGCAGGCATGGCACCAGCGGCTCCATCTTGGGTGTGTTTGCCAGAGGCTCAGGGAACTTCTGATCAAAATGCTGGCTTTGCCATACAAAATCCTCTGTCTCCCTCCCTAGGGATGAATCCTTTGTAAGTAGCCAGAATAAATTAATTTCCCTAAAAGAACATTCTGTTCCTGCTCAATCAGTTCAAACCCAAGGGGTTGGGGTTGGAGGGCTGAACACCAGGCCTCACAGCAAGATAATTCGTAAGACACCAAGAGGCAAAAGCAGGAACATCTCTGAATTTGAGGCCAACATGGTCTAAACAGCAAGTTCCAGTCTAGCTGGGGATACAGAATGAGACCCTGGTAGGTAAATGGGCTTCTGAATATGCTTATGATTCATGTAATTGAACTACGGTGAGAAGAGTCACCTAAATGTGAGTAATAAAATCTAGTATGACGGGATTCGAATAGAATAAAAGGGAGGAAACAAACATATATCCTTTGATCCCTGCTTCTTAAGGATTTGATAATATCATCTGCTTGATATTCTTTCTACTGTGACTTTACTGAAATGATGGATTATAACCTGTAACTATGAGCTAAAATAAACACTTTCTTTCCTAAGTCATTCTCATTTGGGTATTTAATCACTGTAAGAGGAAAAGTAACTAAAACAATAATCAACAAATTTGATTTTTACATTTTAAGATAGTGACTTTTAAACTAATTAATTAAATTTTCTTTTTTTGAGACAATGTTTCCCTGGAGCACCACCTTACCAGGAAGTCACTATCTAATGCTCATTGAGCTTGTCTGGATCTCACAAAACTTCCCGAGTGCTGGGGCTAAAAGACAAATGCAACCATACCCACCTTATAATCTTTTTTGATGTTGCCGTTTTAAATTCTGATTTATTTTAATTTAGCTTCTTATTTTACTATGACACACAACTTTATATAACATATAGCGTCTAGTAAAATCCTCCAAATTGACCACAAAAGACAAATGGATAGTGCTAAAACCAGGTCTTTTGCTATGGAGAG
Source organism: Eospalax fontanierii (assembly GCA_035773235.1). NCBI lineage: Eukaryota > Metazoa > Chordata > Mammalia > Rodentia > Spalacidae > Eospalax > Eospalax fontanierii. The sequence goes on along the minus strand of JAJHUQ010000048.1, from coordinate 482,051 downwards.
TCAGTATACTGTGCATTTATCCTGAAAAAAACTTTAAATGTTCTGAAACCCACTTGTTCCATGCAAAGTCCACAAAGAATTGGAAATAAGATTCCTTGGAACTTCAGTTACAGATGGTTGTCAGAATATATACGGGTGATGGGAACTGAATCTAACTTCTCTGGAAGAGCATCCAGTGCACTTAACCTCTGAGCCATCTCTCTAGAACCCAGCAATTGGTTCTTAACTACTCTGAAAACTGTTATTTGACCAGATTATCGGTATTTATACCCTTGTAACAAAATCAGAACTACTTTAAATAACTATTGTGGAGTCCTCTGTAGTATAGTATGCACTAAGAAATCTGGGCTAGTGAGAAGGCTCAGTGGATAAAGACACCTGTCACCAACCCTGACAAACTGAGTTCAATCCCCAGGACCCACATAGGAGAAGTACAGGACAACTTGAAGGAATCAAGTTGTCCTCTGCACATACATATACACAGAGCAACATGCACACAAAGTGATTTTCTTTATTAAGATGAACATTTTTTTCTTCAGCAGATTGTAAATTTGCTATTCTATATGAAATACAACAAATAATTATTAACACGAAAATATTCTCGTTTTAATTTCATGTACACATGTACAGTGTCAACTTTATAATTTCTTAATGTTTTGTTGGAGTTAACAATGTGCACAAAGAGACAGAGAATATTCAATAGGCAATTTCAAAGAAATAACCTGTGTTTTAAGAATTTGTACCTTTTCAAAACTTATAAATATCAGTTTCTTTAGCTTTGCTAATCATTTAAAAAACCAAACTGTTACACTAAACCACAAAAGTATAATTAAAATGTATATTTACTTGACTTAGCTTTTGATACCCTTTAAATCTTTCAATACTATACTTAAAAAATAAAACAATAAATATGACTAGGTAAGAAATACAAGGGTTATAAAGTGTTATTACTTCAAAAAGTATGACTCTATGTGAGAAACACAAAGTTAATAATTATTTTTACTTTCAGATTCCTTACATTCTACCCTTAAATTTTCGTGTTTTTATAGAACTTCAGGGAAATGGAAAATTCAAGACTTAAAGATTCTTCACAAATAAAAAACAGTTTTCTATAATAGCACAACAGATAGCACTAAAATATGTAGGGAATACACATCAGTGGTAAGAAAGTGTGAGGTTTCAAAATTCAGTATGAGATTTAGATGGTATGATGTTTAAATCCTTTTGTTCCTGAATCACTTTAGTATTGGAATATATCTAACATATTTCAAAGGCTATCAGGTATCACATATTAAGATTTCTAATTCTATATATAACTTCTAAATATAGTGATACTTGATATAGAACAGTGAAAGGTTAAAAAAAAAACATTAAAAATAGAATGAAGCACCAAAATGAAGTCAAAGCAGCTGCTTATCAACTTGGAAAACTGTTTTCAAATTACCTACAAAGTATCAGATAACCATAGGTCAACAGGTTATTTAATGTATCAAAAAATGCTTCCTATTCTCTTAAATTGTTATAAACCAAATCCAAGAAACAATTCATTTTTATAGTATATCTGCAAGTATGAATCTGATTAGAACTCTTAAAAACAACAGATTTATTTTTACTTTAACTGAAAAAAAGCTGGATCAAGTTGCCAGGTCCCTAGTTGTAATTAGAATTTAGTTTGTTAAATGATACCATAAGTATATTTTAGTCTTCCTTTCCTTTCAAGATAGTTTTCCTTTTAAGAGAAAAATAAAAGCTATGTCAAGATGTACTTACAAAAAAATGTAAGATACAAGTTTAAACTGGCATCAAAGTAAGCTATCTAGAAAAACACTTTAACTTATGCTTTTCAATTATCAAAGATAAAGAAATATCATTACTCTTATTAAGGTATTTATCTTTCTTCTATCTCCTCACCTGAATTTTAGTATTTCTGAGTATCAAGTGTGCAAAATGATCTCATACATTTGTGGACCTTTCAAATTACTATAACTTTAGTCATTTTAGTTACATATTTTCAATGTAAATATATGTAAAACTTCGATGATGGTCTTTACACCCATGCTTCATAAAATCTTATGAGCTATTTAATTCTATAAGTTGGCAAAGTTCTGTCTATAGCAGTTCTTGTTTATAGAACAAAACTACAAGACAAAATACAGAGAATAAAAACAAGAAAAAGCAAAAATTTTCCTTAAAGTCTTAAAAATACTTGCTCTGCTGAAAAGATGAGATGCTGCCAAGAAAATGAAAACTATGGAAAAACAGAGAAGCAAGAATAAACCCTATCAATGTCCTATAATCAACAGTGCTAGGGACTCAAATAAAAGTTGCATTGTCAAGTAATCTGAAAATATTAATATTAAGATAAGGTAATTATTTCCATGTTTTGATAGTAAGACACATCAGAAGAAGCATTTATATTAGCAAATGTCTATAATGGGTATTGGACTTTGTATCAAGATGATTACATTTGAGTAACTAATATTAAATTACTTGTTCTTAAAAGAGTATCATCTAGATGGACAAAATACTAAAATAGCAACGCTTGTAAGACTAAAAATTCAGCATTGAATCAGGAATTACTGTTAAAAGCAAGTTGGTTGTTGCCAGTTTTTCTAACTTACTAAATAAAGAAATAGGATGTGAATAATCATTTGAATAAAATGTAAAATCAAATAGAATCAATAATCCTATTTTTACAAAGAATAACAAATATGCATTATTGTATTGTATATGAACAAGGTTGAGTGCTTTTAAAATGAATTTTTTGCTTCAAATATCTCTACAAGTTAGTAGATACTATGTGGCAAGCCAACTTCTTTATGATGTCGCACTATGTGATGGTCCTTTTCTGAGGGTCTTCGGAACCCCTTGTTGCAGTATTCACAGCAGTGAGGATAGTCTTTTGTGTGAATGGAGATAGTGTGCCGCTTAAAACCGGAGGCATCTGTAGTACTATATTCACAGTACTCACACTGGTATACTTTCTGACCACTGTGTGTCTTCATATGCTTTTTAAGCTCACTCTGTTGTTGATATTCCTTCTGACATTTCTCACACCTAAACAGCCGGTCTGTTGTGTGAAATGAGACAACATGGCTATTCAGCATAGCAGAATCTGTAGTCTTAAACTTACAATGTCTATACCGCTTTACATTTTTTTTGAAGTGAGTAGCAATATGTTTCCTGAGTTCTGATGGCCTGTGACAGCCTTTACCACACAGGACACAGTTATGAGAATATTCCTTTGTGTGGACTGAAATTGTATGTCTCTTTAAATCACTTGAGTTTGAGCTCTTGTGGCCACAATGTACACACCTGTGTACTTTGCCTACCCGGTGGGTACGGGCATGTTGTTGGGCCTGTCTGGTATTTGAGAAAGTCAGAAGACAAATGTTACATCTCGATATTGTCTGCTGCTTACTATGTTTAGTCTTCACATGTGTTTTCAAATTGGAAGAGTCGGCCGACCTATATTCGCAGTGCTGGCATTGATAGGGCTTCTCACCAGTGTGGATTCGAGTATGCTTTTTGAGTTCTGATGGGTGACGAAAACCTTTACTGCACTCTTCACAAACATGAGGAACCTTCTTGCTGTGGACTGCCAAAAGGTGACGATTCAATAACCTTTGTTCGGTTGTTTGGTAGTCACAAAATTTACATTTGTACATTTTGTTGGCCCCTTTGTCCTTATGCATTATTTTCTGTGTAAGTTCCCCAGCATGAGAGTTCTGCTTCTCAAACTCATTGAATTTGATGGCCTTTTGTACCTTGGAGGTCATCTTGTGTCTCTCCAAATGATGGTATAAACTTATTTTCTTGTTAGTACTGTAATCACAGTCAATACAGTGGTATTTCTTCATGGCAAGGTATTCAGGATGGTTTTTCATGTGTCTTTTCAAGTAACCTCTTGACTTAAATTTCTTCCCACAAAACATGCAAGGGTGGACTATTAAATGGGTTCCATCAGGACTGATAATTATTTCTAAAAAGAAGATGGGGGAAAGGTCACACATGATCAATTATTTTCTGGTTTCTTTAGAAGTTCAAAGTATGTTTACTGAACATTATTCCTTATATTTTAGAATTCTTTTCACTACTTTTCACCATAAATATTACAGTCGTGAAAAGAACTTGGTCCAATATGACTGGACTAATTTCATTCCTTTTAATTCAGTTTCTTTTTTAAGGAAGTAATAATTAAAGTTTTATCAATTTAGAGAAAATAAGTCATAAAGTTAAAACATTTACAATTTGGTTATCACAATCCAAATTTTTGCTAATATACATTCAGCAACACCTACAAAAAATATAACATGTAAATCCCTATTCTCCCTGCACACATACCCCCTTCCATGCCATAAAAACAGATACACAAGAAAGAAATACATTTCTGTTAACAGTTAAAGTACTCTTCTGTGCCTCTAAAATTATGTCCATTTAGCTATGCATGGTGATGGTATATGCTGATAACACCAAGAACAAAGAAGCAGAAGGAAGATGACAATTCACTGCCAACTCGAGCTTCACAGGAAGACTTTGTATTAAACCAAACCAAATGAAAACAAAAATATGAAGAAAGAAAAGTCTGGTTGGTGGCTGGGGAGATAGCTCAGTGGGTAAGACCACTAGCTTCTCTTGTACAGGACCAGGGTTCAAATCCCAGCACCTACATGGAGGATAATATATAACTTCAGTTCCAGGGGATAGAAGCCCTTTTCTGACCTCTGTGGGCACTGTATGACATGAGTACACTTAAATTAAGTACATGCAGGCAGTACATTCATACACATAAAATAAAAATAACTAAAATATTTGTTAAAGGGAAAGCCTGGTTGTTTTACTCTCACACTAAGTAATCTAACCATCAACTACGGTTGCTAATAGTAGTAATCCTAACACCCTTTGAAAGGCTGAGCCAACAGGACTGTTGCTACTTTGCCATGCTAAATTTAATGTGGGACCTTGTCAAGAAAAAATATTATGAATTTCTTTTTACTTCAAATAAAATCACCAGAGATTTACCTTCTTTCTCCTTAATTTCTGTTACCTAACTAAAAAACCATTCCAGAATCTCACTGAATTGTAAATTTGTTTTTCAAATGCAGTGTACAAAAACTATCTGATGTCTAGCTCAAAACACTACCATCACATCCTACAAATGCTACAACATGGCACTTCCTCCTATTTGCAGATCATCTTGTACCATATAGTTCCTTCTCCCTCACCTGTTTGGTACTGCCTGGATTCAGATCGTCTTCTTTTCTTTGATTTTTGTTTAGCTAGTCTGCCAAGGCCAGCCGACTCATCGATGTGTATGAGAGCACTTGTGCCATTCTGGTTATCATTTCCATCAGAATTATTACCTGGCAATATTCAATAAAAATCATTACACAGTATTATAAATTATAAAGAATTAGATATTATTAAGTACAACAATGAAAAGACCTGACACTCCATAATGGCAGAAACTGAATAACTAAATAAATGAAAAAATCACAGGAAAAAACGACAAGTATCTATATCACACCATCTCCCAGAATTGTAAGCTTATGAAAAAAAATAGGTTGAAATCCTCTGTGCTTTTAATTAGGTAAAATTTTCAAAAATGAACCATACATTCTGTGCTCTGTACTTCTGTTTTTTATTTTCCTTCTTAATTTTTTTTTTTGAAGCTTTGTGCATTTTATGTAATACGATATTTTGGAAGGAGACTTCTTTTTGAGACAAGGTCTCCCTTTAGCCCCAGCTGGACTGGAACTCACTATGTAGATCAGGCTGCCCTTGAACTCACAGAGATCCACCTGCCTCTGCCACCTGAGCACTGAGGCATGTGTCACCACACCCAGCATTATATAATATGTCTTAAGCAAATTTAGACCTCCACTTCATGCCTCTCACAGCTCCCCTCCCAACAAGATTTTAGTTATTCTATAATATATGTTAAGTCCTATCCAGCCAAGCATTTATATCCCAGTGTCCCTCCATACAAGGTCATCAAGTAGGGCCTAGGCAGCCTATACAAAGGCACTCCCTCACACCACAGTAATCTTCAGTAATACTTCCTTGGCTAAAATTGGGGAAATAACCCTATCAGATTACTTCATATTTCTGAAAGCTTAAGACCATAGAAACCATTTCTCAATAAATGGATAATGAGCAATGAGATTGACTCAGTTGGTAAAGTGCTTGAATGAGGGAGGACCTGAGTTTGCTTTCTAGAAATTATACAAGGAAAAAAAAAAGCTAGACATGAAGGTTCATGTTATAATCCCATCACAAGGGAAACAGAGGCACTTGGACTCCTACATTTGCTGGCCAGTCAGTCCAATCTAATTAGTGACTTCTAGATTAAACAAGAAACCCTGTTTCACAAAACAAAATGGACACTGACTTGAGTAGTGATACCTAAGGCTATTCTTTGACTTCCACATGTACCCACTCTCATATATACATACCCTCACACACACACACCAAAAATAAATGAATGGATATTCATCTTTTAAGGTACAACACTTACCATAAACTTCTGCCCATGTAACCGGCATGAAAGCTTTCATTTCACTGTCATTCAGTTTTTGTTCATACACAGCAGTTGCTCCTGCTGCTGTAACATCAGCGCCTTTCTCTCCAACAATCATTTCCATATAAAACTCATCAGTGATTTCAGCTAAGTACAAATTAATAAAATAATTTTGTGACTAGGTTTACTAAAATCTTATGAAAAATAAATTAGTAGTAATAAAACATCATAGTAAATATTAAATGAATATTGATGCAATATATTTCATGTTTTGACTTTCAACAATTTATTTCATTCTTGAGATAGGGCCTTACTAGAACTGCAGCTATCAACTGAAATTCTCCTACTTCAGTCACCCAATTTCTGAGGTCATAGAGGTATATCATGTCCAGGCCTCCATTTTATTTACTTAATTTTTTACTCTAGTTTAGATATTTTTTGAAACAGTGTCTTTCTATGGTTTGCCTGGAATTCCCTGTGTAGACCAAGTTTGCCTCAAACTCATAGAAATCCACCTTCTTTTGCCTCCCAAGTGCTAGGATTAAAGGCATTGGCTTTGCTAATTAAAAACAATGATCTAAAATATACATAAAAAGACACTGATGTCACTGGAATATAGTACTATAACAATCTTAATACTAGTGCTGTTTGGTTTTTTTTTCATGTAGTAAAAGCTTTAATAAGAACTAGATTTATAGAAACAAAACCATCTCCACAAAAAGGCAATTTACATACTGAAATCTTCATATTCCTGCTGAGAGTCTTCAATATAAACCTTGTTTTCTCTGGGAACAGAAATACTGCTGTTCTGATCAAGTAGTTCAATTCCATAGTCATTCTCAAATTCAGTCTCCATAATGTTTACAGGTCCACCTATAAGATAAAAAGCTTTGAGAATTTATTTGGAATTTCATTTAACTTCTTTTAACAGGCCAAGCTTTTAAAACCTGTTTTAGGAGTGATCCTTAAAAGAAGTATTCATACTTTCCAATAGAAAGAACTCTAAAATGGAAACAATTAGGGCTGGAGAAATGGCTCAGTGATTAAGAAACTGACGCTCTTGCAGAAGACCTGTGTTCAGTTCCTAGGACCCATACAGAGGCTAACAATTGCCCATCAACTCCACTTTCAGGAGATCTGACACCCTCTTCCGTTCTCTGTGGGTGTATGGGTGCCCTTACATACATGCAGGCAAAGCACTTAAACATATAAAATAAATTTTAAAAATAAAAAGTGACCAATCACACTGAATAATCTGAAACAAGATAACGAATAAAGGCTTCCTCTTACCTAAGTTATCTTTTCCAGGGTGAGCTTTAAAAATATACACCTTGATCACCTCAAGACATGTGTCATCTACTCTAAAAAGATCAATTCCTGAGACTGCATTCATATTTATTCCAGTGGAATCTTCATGATCTGCTTTGTCAGCATTATTCACTAAGCAGGCAGGAAATATACTATGAACTTTCATAGCAGATGTATAAATACAATGTCACTATTTTTTTTTCGAAAATACTTTTTTGAGTTCGCTAGGTACTCAGCATTTGGTAAAAGCACTTATTCTGGAAGCCTGACACCCTGAGTTCCATCCTTACAACCCATAGGAGAAGAAGAGAAATGACTTCTAAAATTTGTTCTCTGACTTCCACATGCATACTTTCTATTACACACAAATATCACACACAAATCCATATACTAATGTATAAGGAATTTTAAAATGATTCAGAGGTTAAGAGCATTGAATGTTCTTGCAGAGAATCTATGTTCAATTACCAGCACCTACATGGTGTCCAACAACTGTAACTCCAGTTCCAGGGTATCAGATGCCTTCTTCTGACCTTTGTGGGACACTGAACAACATGAGTCCACTTATATACATGCAGGCAATACACTCGTACCCATCAAATAAAAATAATAATAAAATGTTTTTAAATATAATACCATATAAAAATAAAACCTAGATCTGAAAATCTGACTTTTAAAAAGTCCTATAAAACTTTCAGAAGTTCAAAGGACTTAAATGTAGATACAACATAATAAAATGCTCAAAGAAAAAGCAGAAAATTTTTTTTTAACTTTTTGATATGGAATGTTACTCTGAGGTCTGCTTAGACTAGAAATTGCTGATTTTCCTCTTCTTCACCTCCTTAGTGCTAGCAGACTAGAAGATCCCTGAAGCTCACTGGCCAACCAGTATGGCTGAATTAATGAGCTTCAACCTTGTTCATTGAGTGATTCTGTCTCAAAAAATAAAGACACAGAATTAAGGACTGACATCCTATTTCAAACTTTGGCTTCCAAATGAACATGTACATATGTTTTTATGCACCTGTACATACCCATACTGAGAAGTACATATACTATATGCTGTATACACAAAACAAAACAAAAAAATTAGACTGATCATGTGTATGTGGTGGTACACTTGTAATGCTAGTTCTTGGAAGTCCAAGACAAGAGGATCAGAAGTTCAACATCAGCCTAACACGGGTAGTGACTCATATTAAGAAAGTAAACAAAAAAGCACTTTTGATAATCATTGTAGCCCCAAACTTACAAGAACTCATAAGATAATCCTCAAAGTTGTTTTTGTCATCATCTGGTTTGTCCACAGAAATTCCAGAAATTCCAGTGGATTCAGAAGCATAATCTGCCATCAATAATTCTGAAATGTTGCTTGTCAAAGAGTCATTGATGACTTCTGCTTCTATTATGTTGTCATTAAATATATGTTCATTATGTCCAACATCAGACGTATGAATAGCTTCACTCATTAAGAAATGTTCAGGCATAGTCAATGAAGTTGTCATATTAGAAGCTGGAATTGTGTACTATGCTACAGAAGCTTCTTCAGATATATCTGAAGGAAGTACTTGCTCAGGAATGACATTTTCAAATATATCTCCTTCCTCTAAGACATGTGAGCAATGAACATCTTTGATAACAACATTTTCAATAACATCTTGGATTATAACTGAGTCTGGATGATCAGGAAGGAAGGTATGCACAGTAACATCTGAATTAGATATGAAAAGAGTTTCTTGTACTTCTGCAATAATTTGATCATCATCCATGTGTATAGCATCAGCACCTTTAAATTAAAAAAAAACAATTTCAGGTAAAAATATATATGGCTATTTCAAATAATATGTTTTTAAAATTCTATGAGGACTGTAGATTATCATCTTGTACATATAAGTTAACATTTTTGGTAATGAAGAATGTTGAGAATTTTTTTAAAAAACTTAGTCAATATAAAGGTAAAGAAATGCTAGGAAAACCAGTTAGGATTGTCACAGAAAAAATTATTTAAGAAAGTAATTTCAGAAGTATTAACACAGCAAGTTGTGGTAGTACAGGTGTGAATCTTAGCACACAAGACGCAGGCATATCTCTGTGAATTACAAGTCAGCCTGGTCTATATAGTGAGTTTGAGACTAGCTGGATTACAGGGAGACTTGTCTCAAAAACCAAAAAAGTACCAAGATAAATTTCTTGTACTATTCAAATAAAAACTTAGGGATGATTATATAAACCAAGTATCATAAAACATTTTCCCTGGTTATGCTTCACTTCATTCCCTTTATCAGTTTCCCAATATTGTATGTTTTCCTTGTCACTTTAAAAGCATTTTAGTTCCCCCTTTTTTCTTATACTTCATAGTTTCCCAAGTTGTTCTTGTTCAGTAACTCACCAGTATCCTAGTCCACTGTATTGGCAAGGACAAAGTCATCCTTTGAAACTGAACATTCAACATTCAAGGTATAAATGAAAAGTGATATAAATGTCAAAGTTAAAGATGAAACACAATAACTGAGATATATATAGCTAGGGGATAAATAAAATGGAACAAAGATTGAGCTGCCTTGTAGAGAGTAAAGCCTGAGGATAGCAAGGGTAGGCCTAGCATAAATTAGCAGACATTCAGTCTCCATGTAGGTCTTTCTGCCAAGATCCACATCTTCCAACTCCCACAGAACTTTTTCAGAATATAAAATACCTAATGTACTTACACTCTGTAGTCAAAGAATGAAATTGTAAAAAGGATGAACCAACGAAAACCCACTGAGTTTAAATAACTTAATCAGTATCACAAAATTGTCACGGCATGTTATATATTCAGTACATATTATTCAGACTAAATCCCTCAAATGGGAACAGAATTTATATTTATAAAAATATAAATAAAACATAAAGTACAAAACACAAAATAGAAAATTAAAAATTAGATATCATAACGACAAATATTATTAAGCCCAAATTCAAAGATTACTTACAGTTAAACAAGCAAACAAGTAGTTCTGGGTTGTTCTTCAAAAGAATTTAATCTCTTTTAGTAACATTAACTATGTTTCAGCAGATTTTAAAGTATGAGTTGTAACTTTGCATTTGCCATTATTAAATTAAAATCACCTATGCTGTAGTGTTTAATAAACACAAAGAAAACTTAGAAAGGTATTACATTTAAATTCACAAAAATCATTGCAAATTTATTTTATAGGAATATTTAGCAGACAGAAAACAAAAATCTCATCAAATCCTGAAATTAATAATAGAGAATAATACAGAAAATATCCGATTCAAGATCCATGAGCTTAGAGAAAAATAATTTTATTAACACACACTGAAAATGAGATAATAAAGTAACTAAAAATGTTGTTGCAAGTGACATGAAGAAAAACAGTATGGTATCCATACTTCCTCTAATATGTGTGTCTCATCTACAATGATAGTCACTGCAAGCTGTGAATAGATAGAATGTTGTTGCTTACCCTACATTGACTTTTGCAATGTAATTAATATTAGAAATTTCAGGAGCTTAAGAGATGGCACAGCAGTTAAGAGCACTGGCTGTTCCTGCACAAGAAATGCTCATTCAATGCTGGTAGTTTTGCAAAACAACACAATCTACTGAAAAAGCAGTGTAGAGAGTGTTAAAAAAACTAAACATAAATATCACAAAGGATCTGGTTATATCACCCTAGGGTATATCCAAAAGACCTATCCTACTACAAAGATACTTCTGAATTCCTGTTAGTTACTGCTATTTTCACAACAGTTAAGACATTAAAACAACCTAAATAGCCCTCAACTGATGAATGGATAATGAAAATATGATAGATTGTGTAAAGAAAAGTGAAATTTGCAGATAAATGGATGGAAAGAGAACCTGCCATAGTAACTGAAGTAAAACAGATTAGAAAAAGAAAAATGTGACATATATTGTCTCTCATCTGTGGATCTTAGGTCCAAATTCATAGATGTCAATATACATATTGTGATATAACGTAAGGAGCCAGGCAAATGGAAAGGAACCATGGGAATAAAGAGAGAAATGCAGTGGGAGACAGGAGTTACCAAGGGGGAAATGGTAGTATTTAACTTTGAAAGGGAGGAGTTAGGGTAATATAAGGAATAATGGGGATAAAAGGAAAGGAGCTCAAGAGAGGGAGGTTAATAGGAAACAGGGATTACCAAGTGGGGAAATAAGAAAAAGGGGGACAATCTTGGAGGGAGAAGGCATGATTATAAAGCGGGAGAGATAAATAATTTTTAGGTGATATGAAAAACCACAGGGAAATATATTACTCTAGGGCAATTGAAAAATTCACACACATACACATACATAGACACACACACACGCACGCGCACACACACACACACACACACACACACCCAGAGGTTGATTATAAATACATATATTGTATTACACTTATTATATATCATATAATAAGATATATATTATATTATATGTGTATAGCTGAAAGTTAAACAACAAGAAACACAGTTTTTAACAAAGGAAACCTGCCTTTGAGTTGACTGCCTCCCTAAACTTCAAAGTAAGACCCTATTGCTGAAGACAGGTCATATTTCAGACTTAGGGCAATGAAGCTGAACTTGGAAGCCTTCTCCCTGCAATAATCAGAGGTTACTATGCAAGTTGCTAAAGGAAAAAAAAATCAATGAATGGTCAACCCACCTGTAAAATAATCATAATAATTACCCCAAGAGCAAATTATCTCTATTGGTGTACTAGTGTCCCTTTTGGCTTTCAGGTAATCAACACCTATCTAATGACTTAAACTCAATGACTTTCAATGGGAGTGAATTCACGTGGGTCACTGTAAATATAGCCACATATACATAGCTGGAGATTTCATAAATTTTAGAGAAAAACCTACTTTTGTCACATTCCTACATCAACATAATTTCTTACTGAATGCAAAATATATATCTTTATATTTACAGACAAATATATTCTCATCACTTATCAAATATGCTTCTTTTTGCAACAAAGGGACAATACTACAAAGTTCTACAACTGGTCAAACAGGGAATAAGTACCTGTGAAATATCTAGTCCTAAGTTAAATAACTACAATGCAACCTCTACCCCTACAGCTCACGGAATGTAGTGGAACAAGAAGTAAAGAGAATATTAATCCATCTCGCTAGAAAAGCTTCCTCATGCAACATAGGGCAATTAACACCGACAGTCAAAATATAAAAAAGAGTCTACAGAAAGTGTCCTTGTATAGAACTCCTATATGAGTCTTTATTCACTCATGAATCAAGGACTCAAAAAGACCTCCCTCCAAATTCTATAATGTATGAAATGCACAAAAATTAAATAAAAGGTAGTAACAACAAAAACAGTTCACTCATGTGTCAACAAAGGAGGTTATACGTCATTTACAGCACTCCATTACCAGAATTTAGTCAACAATCAGACACCATCACAAGGCACTGCCAGCCAGGCACAACCACTATGGGAAGAAATGGACAAAGAGAAACTGAAGGTATACTTTACTTCCATCACAGGCTGACAACTTATTTACTTCTCAGGTACCAAAACTGCATAGCCTGAGTAATTTTCTTAAACTATAATACAGGAACAACTGTCAGTCAGCTATGATTTTTTACTGGATCAAAATCTGGTTTGTGGGTAGACAGATGACTCGACAGTTAACAACACTGGCTGTTATTGTAGAAGATGTGAGTTCCAATCCCATTACCCACATGGGAGCTAACAACTGTCCATAACTCCAGTTCTAGGGGATCCAACAAGGGTACTCTTATATACACACAGGACTCATACACATAAAAACAAAATCTGGTTTGTTCAGGATCATGTGGTTATCAACCAGTATGAAAACTTTATTGTGGAGTTTATGTTAATTTTTAAAGAAAAACAAACAACATAATATATAGTAATCCTTTAAGAGAAAAAGTCTGTAGATGAACTTATTAACTCAGGGCATATTTCAACAAAAAAAGAAGGAGGAGGAAGAAGAAAAGGAGGAGATAGAGAGAAGGAGGTTGCAGGAGAACTGAGACTCAGGACCTAGGTTTAAGTTCTAAATCAAATTCACACAATGAGTTTGATTCAAGCCACTAAGGGAAAAGCAGTAGAATCTATGTATTAATTACTTTTTTATTGCTATGATCAAGCCAATGACCAAGGCAACTTTTAGAAGGGTTTACAGTGCCAGAAAGATAGAAGTCCATGATGCAGGGAAGCATAGCAGCAGAGGAGGTCAAAGAAGAAACCTGAATGTTCATATCTTCAGGCTGATAACAGGAAGCAGAGAGTGAAACTGAAAATAAGCAAGGAAAAGCCTACCACAAGTAACTTCCACCAGCAACACTATACCTCCTAAACCTCTGAAGACAAACTGAGACCAAATGTTCAAATACTTAAGAGGACATTCTCATTCAAATCACCACAAACTGCACTGAAATATCAATAATCACATACACCAGATTCTCAGGACTAAAGAAGGCAACTGTAAGCTTCAGGAATCCAAGGGGACTATCAGCAAATAATATGCAACTACTCCCTGCCAACATACCAAAACCTAAGGTAACTGGAGGCTCAAAGACCAAGGGCTACCCATTTAATGTTTTAGTCCTACCAGCTCCACTGTACAAAATGGAGCCTGCTAAATCTAGAGAGATCTTCCTCACCTTTTACCTCAGCACAGATGTGATAGTAATTCATTGTATAAGCATGCCTTTTATTTCTTATTTTCTATTATTTATTGTCAATTACTGCATATACGTATCATATAGTTTTGCTTTTGTCTATACATCACTCAATGATGTTCTGATTTTTGTCAATCACGAGACATTGTTTCTATATCTTTCACCCATATCTCATAATATTTTTATTTAACTTTCATTCTTATCCCCACCTCTTTTTACTTCTAATTCTAAATAATAGCCTTAATAATCAGTGGGCCCAAAGAGTATTCCATCTTTTACCTTCCAGGTACTTGTATACACCAAGTTTGGGCCATTACTTATCCATATCCTCATTTTCTCTACTTCTCTACCAATCCTAGTCTTAATAACTAAATCCAAGTATATTCTACTTGGCTATTTTCCTTGCAAAAGCTATGACATCTGTTGACTGGCTATTGAAACAATCTCAAGGTAGTAATAGATCTCATAATTAATATTCTCCTTCAGAGTTTATTTATTATAAGCAAGCATTTTGAGTTCCTGATGTAAGAAACTCTTTTTCTGAATTATGCACCTCAACTATTAGACTCTCACTTCAACAATGTAAGTACGTCAACTTAAAAAATACCTGATAAAATCAAAAGCAACAAAACCCAGGCGACTGAATAATTTCAGATGTGTAAATTACAAATGCAGTAATATAACACACAAGAAAAACCAAAGCACAGTACTCCTTCAAAAGTTACTAGTCCCATAATAATGGCATAGAGTGAACATGAAATCCTAGACACTCAAGTCAAAAGAATGATTTTAAGACTGTCAAAATAAATTTTAAAAATTGACGGAAAACAAATTTGTAACTCAAATAAAAAGATCGGTGGGATGTCTCACCAACAAAATGGATTTAAAAAGACAGAATATCTGGGATTGAAGGTAAGGCAGAGGAACTGTAATAATAATAGCCAAAGATATAATAAGATGCCAGTAGGAATTTCAAGGTACATGCAACACCCTAAAAAGAACAAATCTACAGGTAATAGATATAGATAAAGGAAAAAAGTTTTGTTCTAAGGGTATAGAAAACATTTTTAAAAGAATAATAAAAATTTCTAGAATTAGTAGGCAATCCAGATACAGATAACACCAAACACCCAAGACCAGAAAAGAACGTTTCTCATATTATTATTAAAACTGTAACTATAAAAGAACAGAAAGTACACTGGTGAGCTGGTAAGGTAGCTCAGAAGTAAAGAGCACTGGTTGTTCTTGAAAGGGATCTTGGTTCAGTTCCTAGAGTCCACATGACAACTAACAATTTTCTGTAACTCCAGGACTAGGTGAATTCAACACCCCCTTTTGATCTCTTCAGGTACTTCACAACATGGATGCACTTACATACACACAGGCAATACAATCGGCAAAGAAAATATATTGGAAGTGAGGAAAAAAAAATACCAAGTCACATACAATGCAATCCTTCAGAATAATAGCACATTATTCAATTAAACATTTAAAAACCAGGAAAAGCAACTGCCAAAAGACTATTATATCCAGTAAGAGTATCTACTATAATAGAAGGAAAAAATAAAAACTTCCCCTGTTAAAACAGACTAAAGAAATCTATGACCACTAATGTTAACTCTATAAGAAAAGACCTAATTTTTCTCTGAAAGAGAAAAATAAACCATCCATTTGATCACAGAAAAGAGTAAAACATGCTACAATAATAGATTAACAAGAGGAAGAAAAAAAGACAAAAATACCTCAATCAACAAAGGGACAGGAATCAATACACATCTTTCAATAATAATCCAAATATTAATATTATAATTTCTGCTATTAAAAGGCAGACTAAGGATTGGAGATAAGGCTCAGCATTTAAGAGAACAAGATCTTCTTGCAGAGGATCCAGGTTCAGTTCACTGCACTCACATACCATTCACTACTTGGGTTCCAGGGAATCTGATGTCCTCTTCTGATCTCTGTGATTAACTATGAGCATATGGTTCACTTACACGCACGCAAAACATACAAACACACAAAATCAGAATAAATAAATAAGACACAGACTAGTAGATTGGATCAAGAAACTGAATTCAGGGCTAGATGTAATGATACAACCCTTTAACTCCAGAATGTACAAGACAGAGGTAGACGAATCTCTATGAAATCATAGTTGACATGGTCTGACATATAGATTTCCAGTCCAGAGACAGCTACAAGGAGACCCTGTCTCAAAAAAAGCTGGCTCAACACTTAAGAGCACTATATGTTCTTGCAGAGGACCTGGGTTCGATTCCAGCACCCACACGATGCCTAAAAACTGTCCATAATTCCAATTCCACGGGATTTAATGTCCTCCTCTGACCTCTTTGGTCATTGTATGACATAGGTACACTAACCTAAATGCAGACAATACACACATACACATTAAATAAAAATACTAAATATTTTTTAAAGCAGAATCCCAAGGGCTAGGAAGATAGCTCACTAACTATTTGTTTAGATACGCTGGGTTCAGTTCTTAGGACCTATATGGTGGTGAACAACTATCTGTAACTTCAATCTATGGGATCCAATGTCCTCTTCTCCATCTCTGGCAGTACATGACACAGATACATTTAAATACATGCAAGCAAACTATTTCTACACATTAAATAAATATTCTAAAAAGCATGTACTGCTCTTGCAGAGAAACTGGATTCAGTTTCCAGTATTAATGTGGCCATTCACAAACAGCCGTAACTCAATTCTAGGAGATCCAGTAGCTTTAGCACCCACACAGTACGCATAAACACATGCAGACACACACTCACATAACTAATAGAAAAAAGAAAATAAGGAGGAATGAGGCTGATGGGATGGTTCATT
Source organism: Eospalax fontanierii (assembly GCA_035773235.1). Classification (NCBI taxonomy): domain Eukaryota; kingdom Metazoa; phylum Chordata; class Mammalia; order Rodentia; family Spalacidae; genus Eospalax; species Eospalax fontanierii. Next base: position 464,693 of record JAJHUQ010000048.1, on the reverse strand, counting down.
CATTACATACATGCACTACTTTTGCAAAGAACCTGAGTTCTTTTTCCAGCCTCAAGTTTTAGTACTATTAGTTCCAGGGGATCTGACACCATCTTCTTACTTCCACAAGAACCTGCAGTCAATGTTCACTTATCTCAACACATAATTAAAATATACAGAAAATGTACTTGCTGCCTCAAAAAAATACATCTCACTATAGAAGACAGACACTATCTTAGGGTAAGAAGACAGAAAAAGGTGTTCTAAGTAAAACAACTAAGGAAATAAGAAGTTACTGTTCAGACAAAATGGACTTAATATTAAAACTACTGAGAAACTGTAAAGAAGGCCACTTCACACTGATCAGGGAAACAGCATAACAAGAGAGCAATGATGATGACGGCTAGGCATCTCTACCCTTTACCAGGGGCCCAGGCCATAGGAGGAAGCCAGAGAGTACCTGATTCAAGCCTGACCTGGGCCTCTGTGGGAGCTCCTATGTAGCTGGGCTAGAGCTTTCTGGTCCCTCCAATATAAAATCAAAAACATGTCAAGAACATGAAGCTTTGATCAAACAGCTTTTCATACCCAATTAAAAAACAACCAAGGCACATCAGTGATAGAAAAGAATCAGACCTCAACTCAACAAAAGAAGGCTTTAGTTTCAGCATCAAAAACCAGAATCAGAAGCAACAAAATAAATTCACATGCTAAATCACAACAATAAAATAACATGAATAACCAAAATATATATAGAGTGTATAGCTCTAAATGCCTACATTAAAAAAAAAATTCAGAAAGAGCAAAAATACTTAACATGCCAACTCAAGAATCTTAAAAGTCAAAAATAAGTGAAACCCAAACCCAGCAGATAAGAAGAAATAACAAAAATCAGAGAAGAGATACTAATAAAATAGAAACAATGAAAACAACATAATCAATGAATATAAGAGATGGTTCTCTGAAAAGATAAACAAGATAGATAAACCCTTACTTAGGTCAGTTAAACAAAAGAAAGAATATAAACTCAAATCAACAAAAACAGAGAATACAGGGGAAACAGACAGGAGACATCAAAAGATCCAGAACACTATAAGGGAATACTTTAAAAAAAACCTATACTCTATTAAAATTGAAAACCTAAAAGAAATGGTAATCCAAAACCATGGTAATCACAAAAGACAAGAAAGAGATCAACAGCTTCAACAGACAAACAACATATACGGAAATATATAGTAATACAAAACATCGTCACTATAAAAGCCCAGGTCCAGATGCATTTACAGCAGAATTCTACCAGACATTGAAAGAAAATCTATAATCTACGCTGTTTAAAATATTCAAAAAATAGAAACAGAGTGTGAACTAACAAACTCCTTTGAAAGAACTCTTAATACCAAAACCAGGTAAATCAACAAAAAAGAAAACTATACATTTATACTTTTCATGAACATAGATGCAAAATTGCAAACTGCACATGCATCAAAAAGGACATGATCTGCTTTATTCCAGGGATGCAGGGATGGTTCCATGTATGTAAGTCAACTAATATCATAAATCATACAACAAGACTCAAAGACAAAAATCACATGGTCATCTCAACAGATGCAGAAAAGACCTTTGGCAAAAATCCAGCATCCATTTATGTTAAATTTCCTAGAAAGTTCCAGAAATTGATGTGGAGGGAACATATCTCAAAATAATTAAAGTTATATACAACAAATTACAGCCAACATCATTCTAAATGGAGAAAAACTGGAAACATTTCCATAAAAAACAGGAAGTACATGGTCTGTTCCCACTCCTTTTCACTGTAGTACTGAGAACTCTTTCAAGAGCAATAAGTCGAGAAAAGGAAACAAGAGGAGTACTAACTAGAAAAAAATGAAGTCAAATTGTTTCTGTTTGCAAATGACATGATATTACACATAAGAGATGCCAAAAGTTCCACCAAATGAGTAATACTTTCAGGAAAGTTGTACGTTACAAAATCAACTGAAAAAATCAATAGTAGCTTTTCTACATTCCAATAACAAACAATCAGAAAAAAAAAAATTTAAGAAAACCCTCCCATTCATATTAACCTCCAAAAAATATTTAGAACCAAAGACATTAAAGATCTCTACAATGAAAATTTTAAATGTCTAAGGAAAAAGATAGAGGAAACACCAGAAGATAGAAGGATCTTCAATGCTCATGGGCTGAAAGAATTAATACTGTAAAAGCAACCATCCTACTAAAAGAAATGATAGATGACAGATAGATAGATAGATGATAGATAGACAGATAGATAGCTATGTATATTTAATGTAAAATTATTTAATGTAAGATAATTTTAGTTAAATGATTCAGTCTAATCAGATTTGTTCTTAGAAGTATTCTGCCAAGAAAATGTGATGAGGCTCTCCATAGGCCTTAGCCCTATACCAGTGAGGCTGCTAGAGAGCATATGACTAACTGGGGTGAGCTACCCAAACCCTGGTAAGTCATGGGCTATGAGACCATCACTAGTCACTCCCAATGACCCACAGCTCAAGCTGATAGCTAAAAAGATCTAACCTATTCTTGTGTTTTTGCGTCAAGATGAAAACAAATAATATACAAAGGAAAACCCATCAGAATTTAATTTGACTTTTCAATGGAAACTAGAAGAACTTACAGCAAAGCATTCCAATTTTTAAATGATTACAAATACTGATACAGAATACTTTACCCAGAAAGACTTTCTATCATAGTTGAAGGACAAATGGGCTAAAGGAACTCATGTCCAAAAAAACCAGCAATATTCAGAATATTGGAATCAATACAAAGAACTAAAGAAAGAAATAACCACTGGATATGGTGGTACACACCTTTAATCCCAGGAGGAAGAGACAGGTGGATCTCTGTGAGTTTAAGGTCAGCCTGGTCTACATAGTGAGTTGCAGACAGTTGAAGCTACTGGGACATCCTCTCTAAATCCCCCCAACCCCCAAAAGGAATACCTAAAGGCTACAGAAAGAAAAGAAATGAAGGTGTATTTGTGAAAACACAAAATAAGACCAAGAAAATAAAGAGAAATTAAAATAACAGTAACCAATACATATCTATCAATGCTCTTTAAAAATCAGTGTTCTCAACTTCCCAGGTAACAAACACAAACTTGGAAAATGGATTAGGAAGCAAATCTAATTTTTGTTGTCTACAAGAAACTCATTTCAAGAATAGGCACTAACGTAGAGTGAAAGGTAGAAAAAATATTCTATGTAAATGGCACTAAAAGAAGCAGCATTTTCAGTTCTAATATTTGACAAATACATTTAAATTAGTAAGAAGAGTTCAAGGGAATGACTACCAAGAAGACCTAACAATGATGAGCATCTAAAACTAAACTCTGATGCATTAATTTCATAAAATGAGTACTACAAGACTTCAAAACACAGATTAATTCTAACTTAGTAGTAGCATGTGACTTCAGTACCCCACTATCTCAAAGATGGTCAACTAGATAAAGAATAAGCACAAAGACACCTGAATTAAAATGATATAATGCATTAAATGCACCTAATTAGAAATCTACGTAATATTCAAACCCAAGCACAAAAGAATACACTTTCTAGTAAGCAGCCAATGGAAGTTTCTCTTAAACAGACCACATATTGGGTCTGGTTAAATAACCCTTAACAATAACAAAAACTGAAATAATTCCATGCCTTCTATCAGACCACAATGCAATAAAACAAAAGCAACAGCAAGAGAAGTTCTAGTAATTACATGAACGTAATGGAATTTGACCAATACACTGCTGAATAATGAACAGGGTGGAGAGCTGGCTCAGTGGTTAAGAATACTAACTGCTCTTGTAAAGGAACCAGGTTCAATTCCCAGCATGACCATGTCACCTAAAGTATGCCCTCTTCTGACCCACAGGCACTCTACTACACTGGTATACTTTCACACATGCAGGCTATACACTCATACACATAAAAAGTATATTTCTGGAACTAAATGAAAAGGATAATACAACATAATGAAACCTCTGGAACACATTAAAAGCAGCCCTAAGACTATGACTCTAAAAACCCACAATAAAAAATAAAAAAGAAAGCTGGGTATCATGGTGCTCTATTTTAATCTTAGCACTCAGGAGGCAGTCATATGAATCTCTATAAGATTGAAGCCAATCTACACAGCACATTACGGGTCAGTTGGGGCTAGACAGAGACCTTGCCTCAAAAAGAAAAAAAAGTCAGAAAGAGCATAAATAAAAGACATAACGGTACAATCCAACAACCTAGAAAGGCAAGAATGAACCAAACCCCAAAACAGATACTGAAAGGATCCAGAATGTTACATGGAAATACTTTTTTTAAAACTATATTAAATTTTAAAATCTAAAAGAAGAAAGCAGAGGCAGTATTCTATAAGACATAGATACAAGAAAGATTCTAAGTCAGACAGCAGATCAGGCCAACAATCAACAAATGTGACTTAATTATATTACAAAGTTTCTATACAACAAAAGAAACAACCAAGGAAGTAAATTAGAAAACAATAGTTTAGAAGAAAATCTTTCCAACTATACACCTGATAGAGTATATCTACAATCTAAAAAGAACTGAAAAAAATCAAGGAAAAAAGTATCCAATTAAAAGATGGGCTATGGATCTGAAAAAAAGATATCTCAAAAGAAGAAAAGAAATGGCTAAGAAACGTCTTAAGAACTGTTCAGTATCCTTAGTTTTAGAGAAATGCGAATCAAAGCTAAAATTTCATCTACCACCAGTCCGAATCTCTAAGCTCATGAGAACAAATGACATTGAATATTGTGGATACAGGAGAAGGGAATTCCTCATTCAGTGCTGGTAGCATTTGATATTTGTGCAACCACTGTGGAAATCAGTATGCAGAACTCTTAAGACACTAAAAATAAACTTACCATAGGATCTGAAATAGAGACTATTACAAAGTTCCACAACTAGCAAAACACATAGGATAAGTGTCTGTGACATGCCCATACCTAGTGACACATCTACAAGGGAACATTAATACAAAGCAGAAGGAGTGAAAGAATCCTAAGGTTATCTCTCAACTTTCATCGGTGAAACCTCCTCATGTAACAGAGAATGATTAAAATGGAAAGTAATAACTGACCAAAATGTAGAGAATAAGACACTACAGAGTGTATGTCCTTGGAGAGAAGTCCTATATTAAACCTCACACACCTAGGGCTTAGGAAATATTGTGGAAGAGGGACAGGAAGATTGTAAGAGTCAGAGGTGGTGAATGGCCATAAGAAAACACATCTCCAATTGGCTGGGTGCTTGTTCATATTAATTGCTTGTTCATATTAATTAACAGCAATGGTGTGAACAAGCATATAACACAGGCAAACTTAACATAGCCAAAAACCCATCATAGAACTGGAGAAATAGGTAAGAATCGCCAAACTTTGACAAGGAATTATTGGCAGTTGATCAATAATGGGTGAGGGAGAGCTGGTCTCCTTTAAGGAAATAATGCTAGACCCAGATTCAGTACAAGAACTTACTCTCACACTGAGGGACATCTAAGGACACAAACCTGACTTGATATGTGTATGAAATGCACAAAAATTCAATAAAAATTACATAGTGAAGAAAAGAAACAATGACAAAATACATAGTGCCAGAAGGGAGAAACCTCCCTTTGAGTTGTTGGTCAGAGTAGTTCAAGACACCTCCAAAATAACACAGGTTATTATCACAGTCCTTGATTGTCTACCAAAATTTGAAGGTAAGACCCTATTGCTGAAGATAGGACATACTTTGGACACAGGACTTGAGCAATGGGGCTGGAATTGACTTGGAAGTCTCCTCCCCAAAGATTATCTCAAATGGTTCCACAGCATACGTACAAGCTGCCAGGGAAGAAAACCAACCTATTGTTTTACATAGCTTAAAACCTAAACAACAATAAATTGGACCAGGAAACTTTCACTATTGATCCTACAATGACATTTTCATATTGGGAATAATCAACAACTGTCTAATTGGAATGAAGGCCTGCTCAATGGGAAGGAACAGCCAAATACACGTGGCTAGAGAAGTTTTAGATCCTAGAGAAAATCCTACTTTGCTGCATCCCTAGATCAATGTAATTTACTTTACTGTAAATATGCATCCTCATATTCACAGAAAGTATACTTGTCAGTCCTCATCGAAGAAGTTTCTTTTAGCAATAGATGAAGATTATTACAGAGTTCCAGAACTGGTTAAATGCAGAGAATAAGTGTCTGTTCAATATTTAAGCCTAAGTGATACATCTTCAGTGCAACCTCTAACATTCTCTCAACTTTCACCAGAGAAATTTCCTTATGCAGCAGATGGTGATTAACACAGAAACCCATAACTGGCCATTGTGTATAGAACAAAAGGCTACAGAATACTTATACTGAATAGAACAACTATTTTTTCTCTGCCCCTCAAGGATCAAGGATCACTTTGGAAGAGGAGGTGAAAAAACTTAAGAGCAAGGAAGGGTAGATGACCACATGGAAAGAGACAGCTGATTAGTCAGTCATATGAAATCACAGCAATGGTGACAGCATACTCAGATCTTATAAGAGTTCAAATCAGACAAAATCCTAGCACAGACATAAGGAATTGAGTAAGAAATCCAACAAAGCCAACCCAAGGAACTTTTGGCAATTAATGGCTGCCAAGAGAAGAAGAGGCAATGTCTAAAAGGGATGGGATTCTTTGTTGGCACACAAATAGACCCATACTGAAGGATATTTAGGTATGTAAATCAAACTCAGGCTACATTATACATAAGATAGTACATTAAATTGAGCAAAGTGCCAGTTGAGGGAGGTATAGATAGGGAGGTTATCTAAATGCCATCAAACTATATTATATGAAAAGCTGAAAAAATTCAGTAAAAACATTTTTAAGATGCAAAGATGAAAGATCAGAAAGCCTCAGAAGCATGAAACAAACTACACTTCCTTTTGCAAAACAAGGAAAGAAACGGAGCTGCACTTAGAAGCAAAAGTAACCCTACTTGGTCAACTGAAGAGAAATGGGGCCTGTCTAGAAAGAATTATAACTGTGCAATATAATATTCTTATGGTGTTTTCTAACTCACATTCTTCCGGGAGAAATATAGACATACTATTTTGAACTTGTGCAACTACAGAGAATACAGATGAACCACAGTGTTGTACTTCTGACTCACAGAATTCTGACATTAATTTGCTTTGTAGGTCAGTACAATGAGGAAATTCACCATTGTAACATCAGAAAACTTATAAGAAAAGAAAATCAAAATCAGAACTAATACAACTTAATTGTACCACTCTGAGAACATCAGAATAACTGAAACAGATGAGATGGTTCAATGGGAAATGTGATGACCTCAGTTTGATCCTAGATATCCAAATGGTGAAAGGAAAAAACTGACCACTACAAGTTGTCCTCTGACCTACACACACATACATACACATACATACAGAATAAATGAAATCACAGTGAGACTTCAGTACTGACTGCATAACAGAATTGGCTATGAGATTTTTGGCAGGACAGCAAAATACCTGTCTGATTAAATATCAAATTTAATTAACTCATTAAAAAAACAACTCTAAATCTAGTAAAGGAGAATTAGAATACCAAGAAATAGTTATACCTATTTCACCAAAAAATGAGTTTGGTTCTCGTAGTTGTAACTCAAGTTTATCTTCATCCATGGTCTTTATCACTCATTAAATCAGGCCCTAAATCAGGGAATAAAATTTAAGAAACACTGATTTATTTTGTCACAAATTAAAATATCACCATATTTGCATTTCTGAAACTAGTTATCAATAATCTACCAACATAAAAAAATATACAGTCAAATAGTAGCCTGGAATTTCTGATTAAATTAGTAAGTTGAAAGGTTTTTTTCTTGTTTTTTCTCCCCATTCTTGTAAGTTTGGATTGTTTTTTAAAATTTTTAATTCTTTTAAAAATGAGATTTTTACCTAAAAATAAACACTATGTTACTCAGAATAAGATATGCAAATACTTCTTAAACCTAGACAGTTTCTTCTTGCCTACCATCAGCAACCCAATGATTGATTAACTTAAATCTGCTTTGTAGGTTCGAAGCGAATTTCTGTAAGACATCATTACACCTGTTAATTTAACATAACTTGTAAACTCTTCATCACTAAATAGTAAAATTAAAAGTTCAAATAACTATAAAATTGGATTAAGGTATCTGTATACAAATGACTTCTTCTAACTGACTGTACTGAAGAAATATGTATGTTTGTATGAATATGTATTTCATCAATAATCTTCCAGGCCATACATGAACTGGTACCAGCTATAAGACAGGAAATATAAATTCATAATTGAAAAAAATGACAATAAGTTACCTGTTTTTACAACACATATCAATCTTCTATTCAAAATATTTAAAGGTTTCCTAATAAGTAAAATGAGATTCAGGCTCTTTGTTTAGTAATATAAAATCTATTCCCTGAGTTTCATCAAAGGATGTATCCAGTGGGATAAGAGAATTGACTGCTAAAAGTTACTCTTTGACATCCACACATGTATGCATATGCCATGGCACATACACACCTACATAGAACACTCCACACACAAATAAATGTAAAAATCAATCAATAAATAATGGTGGCTAGAATACGGTTTTTCTGCCTCTACTTTATGTTTTGCAAAGTAAATGCATATTGAAATACTGTTCAAAATAACTGAATTGTGGTTTTACCAACAAATATTATATATTAATAATACCTAAATACACTATGTTCCTTTCAAACCGTGTTCTGAAAACCAAAATATCTTATACATGCTAGAAAAAAATGCCTCAGTTACATAAATCTTTTCCCTTTCTTCAAGGCATATACCACTGTTTCAAAGCATAACATTTTACATAAATGTAAATTAAGGTGTAAAACTAAGGCAAAAAATTTTCAGACATTTACTTTGTGAGAGTTAATAATTCTCCTCCTCCTACCAGGATCTTACTGATGAAAGAATTTATTTTGAAGATGTAAAGTATCCTCTTCATGAAAAGGATACACTTTTTAGATATAAGCTGTATTTTCAGGCATATTGAGAATGAAATAGATTCACATTCAATATTGGCACATCTTAAACTTAATTAAAATACTGTAAAGGTATATTTAAAAAATAGATATAAACAAAAATATTTTTAAAAATTTTAAATGTGTATATGTGTAAGAATTATTAACTATCACAAAATAAATGTCTGAAATACTTCACCTTAATTTTTGTGTGTACATGCTACATGTATGTGTATGTCCAAGGAGATCTGAAAAGGGCAATGAATACCCCAGATCTAGACTTACAGGCATTTAGGAGCCACCTTATGTGGATGCTGGGAATCAAATCTGATTCCCCTACAAGAATAGCAAATACTCTTAATCACTGAGCCATCTCTCCAGCTGCTCAAATAATACTTAGAATATATTTATGTGCCAAATCATTCTGCTACAGGAACAGAGAAGAACAAGAAAATATCACCACAATTACAATCGTCTAGACTTAGGGAAGATGGAAAAAAAATTCTGTTATAACAAAATATCTACATTGCTCTTTGAGAGCGAGAGAAATTAAGATCTGGAGAAAATAGTGTCTAAAGGAGAAAAATAAAGGAAGACACTTGAGTTGTAGAAACTCAACATGAAAAAGGTTTTAATAAATATTACTGGGTAGCTACTCTGTGCCAATCAATTTGGATTCAGCCATACTGAATGGAAATGCAGATGAGAAAGTGGGCATGCCCAAGTACAGTAAAGAAAGAGAAGACTGGAGAAAACTGGACAGAGAGCTGATTATGTTGGAAAATGCCTATAAGTTCAGAAGACTGAGGCAAAAAGTTCTAGAGTTTAAGCATAACCATATATTTTTTTAAAGTATAAGCCAGTCATACTGGAGTATGCCTTTAATTCAGCACTTGGGGACAGTCAGACTGCTGTGAGATTGTTCCAGGCCAGCTGGGGCCTGTCTAAAAAATAAATATAAATAAATAAAAATGAAAAAACTAAACAAACAAAACCAAAAATGAAAAATTACAAAAAATTGATAATCACGTGTATCATGCCCTAACATGTGTGTATCCACCCATTCCACACCCCAATACCATTTTAAAAGAACCAGAAGGAAAGAACAAGCAGGTAGACCTGAAAGGAGAGCAATTCTCCCATCAACTACAAGCAGGAGGAAAAAAAAAAAAAGGAGGAGTATGTATATGAAATGTCAAAGACAAGACAAATGAAAATAATAAATTAGGATTAGTGGCATAGAGATGAATCAGTGTTTAAGAGTCTAGCTGCTCTTGCAGAGGACCTGGGTTCAAGTCCAGGACACACAAGGTATCTAACAACTATCTATCTGTTACTCCAGTTCCAGGGAATCAAATGCTCTCTTCTGAACTCCATGGGCACTGCACAATACAGGTGAACTAACATACTTACAAGTAGTAAACCTGTACAGATGAAAAATAAAAATAATAAAATAAAATATTTTAATTTAAAAAAATTAAGTAGATAGCTTGGGAAGCAGAGACAGGCAGATCTCTGTGAGTTCAAGACCAGTCTGGTCTACACAGTGAGTTCCACTCCAGCTGGGGCTACAGGAAGACCCAGCCACAAAAAATTTTTAAAACAGATGATCAAATTTTTTTATTAGATGACTAGCCATATGTTACATAAAAGAAAAAAATATGCTAATGGCAAGGATCTCTGAAGGATTTCAAAACGAACTGCAATTTTTCAGCATGCAAAAAAAACAAGTAATAATAAAGTCATAGTGAAAAATACAAATAGAAATAAGGTCAGAAAGTTTGGGTTTTTTAACAGCACTATCCCTTTTTGAAAGCAGAAAATGAGCATGTTAAAAAATGTAAACTGAAAACAAAAATCTACAGCTGGGGAGATAGTTCAACTGGTAAAGAGCTTGCCTCACAAGCATAAGAATCTGAATTTGAGTCCCAGAATTCACATAAAAAATGCCACACTTTGAGATACACTGGGAAGAAGGAAACAGATGGATCTATGTTGCTTATAAACCAACAAAAGTCTACGTGACTTGAGCGTCATGACTATTGTAAGGCTGTGTTTGAATAAAATGTAGCACATAAGGACCAATGCCTGAGTTATTTTCTACTTTCTACACATATGAGCATATCCACTTGTGTGCCTTCATATACACACATACAACACATATTAATACCAAGATAATTGATTAATAAAGTATTCTATTATTTCTCCAGATTGTTAATGTCTATCTCTCTCTAAAAATAACTCATTTTAAGTTTAAACAACAAAAACTAAACTACTTTTAAAACTTTACATGTAAGAAATTTTTATAGAAATCTTTTACAGTTACACTCTTACCTGTCTCTTTAAAATGATGCTTCTAATTATATATTAACCTTACATATCCATAACTGCTACACTGGAACATCTTTACCTGCTGTATTACGCAATTCTTCTTTTAAAATGTCTTCAGCTGTCAAGATATCAAGCAACTACTTCTACAGTCAATAAAAAGAATACATTAACAACTTAAGCCAACAAATACATTTGTAACTTGTTTCAAGTATACCTTCTGCAAGGCCCTCTTCTAAGACATGGTCTGTGATAATAAAAAGTGGAATCTCTGGTTTAACTTGAATATCCATGAAACAACTTGGCTTTAACATGTTGTCACTTAAGAAAAGTGAATTCCTGGTTTCTTAAATTCTAGAAAATAAGTCCTCATATATTTTCTGAAATTTCTCTATCTGGTTCATCTTTAATTTTTAACATGATTTTAAAACTTCAAATGAAGCATACTAAAAGGTCATTCTATCACATGATTACCTTTCTCTAAGGATAATGAAGTCTATTGAATTATTTTTTTAACCTATTTCCTGGTAATTTAAAGTTTCTATAATTGTAAAATTACTTATAATTTCCAACAACTGTAAACAAACTTTTGCTTAATATTTTAAATGTATTAAATATTTCTTGTGATACTTTGGAAAAATTGAGTTATACTCTATGGGACATTATCACTGAAAAGGCAACATTCTTGGTTAGTTTTTAGTACTAGTTAAAAATTGACTATGAACTCTCACTATTTCTCAACTTGGTTACTTTTGCAAAAACAGCCAGACTCTGCTTATAGCCAGAAGTAACTGAAAGTCATACCTCATATTTATTGCTGTTTCTTTTATGACCACAGGCTTTTCTTGTCTGAATTTATACAACACTCCAACCTATATCATTAACTCAAGATAAATTGTAAAGAGTTACCATTCTCTGAAGAGATTTCTTATATCATCTTTACAATCTTCTATTCCCATCTCTACCCAGTAAATCCTACCTCTCCTTCAGCAACTTTGTGAAAAAGCTATCATCTTATCTCAGGACCGTTTTCTTGATGATGCAAATGTAAGATTCCTGTTCCTAAGAAATTCCAGCAGAGAATTTTCTGCAGGCACTGGCTACAGCATAAGGCTTTCCAATCTTTTTCAGAACCTAATACACATATAAACAAAACTCTGATTTTCCAGCAATATGGAAAATGCTTAGAGAGTTAAGACTTTTCAAATTTAAGATAATATCCTGGATGAATGAAAACACACATATGCATTACTTCTTAATATGCCTCCTTCCCGAGCAATTTCTTAAAACAAAAGTGTTTACATAGACCAATTGAAAAGTTTTTCAGGTAAATTAGTAAGTACTCTATGTTTTTCCTGTGCTTTCTTATATAAGTTGCACTTTTTTTTCTATGGGCAAAAATAGTAAAAAATTTCTTCCTATATAATTCCATTTTTCGCCTTTTGTAAGAAATCTAGATTTAACACCCTATATGTGCAAGTATACGCTCGTCTCAGGAAAGCATCAGTGAAACTCTTTCGGGGGCAAGGTCAAGTGACAATGGATGCATTGAAAGTAAAATGATATGTACATATATGAAAATGTAATGAAGCCCATTATTTAACACACTAAAAGAAAGGTAAATGTTCTTTGGGATCCCAGGTCTTGCTATCTCTCCTCCCTTTTTTGGACGCTACTCTCACCGGAAAAGGAAAAGTTTGGGCTCCCGAATAGAAGATGGAAGAAATGCCTTGGGTCTTTGGAAGGCATTTGACCCTCCTGGGTCAACTAGGTCGAAATTAATAAATAGTAAACAGAAAGGTGGTGCTGCCCTCGCGCACTGGGAGCAGTGTTTACTCTGCGAGAGAACATGTCTCTTCCATCCACTAGACCTGTTGCAAGCTCCATGCCTATAATGGTTCCCTCACTGCAACCGCTATTTCTCCAAACATCACATTCAGGATGGAGGCTCCAGTTCCCTCCTGCACAGCTGAACTGATCCCGTCTTTCCCACCCACACACTACCCACCAATCTTTAGTCAAAAATTGGTCAGTTGGTCATGCGAACCGTTGTTCTTCACCTTATACTTTGCACCCTTTGGCCAGACTCACTCCTCACTCCTCTAACACCAGAGACCTCACTTCGGACAGAATTGGGCGTATGCCAAACAACTCTTTAGTACACTGGACCTCTGGGAAACCCTATTCCAAACCCTGCCCGCAAACGAAATACTGCCACACTATCTGGGCCTAACTGTAACTGCGGCCTGCTGGGTAGCACGCATCACAACCCTACGCCTAACACCGAAGGACGCTTCGTGGGGCCACTGACCAAAACAGACCGGCACCCCAGACTCACCAGAGAGGAATGTGGCTGTCCCCGCGACTGTTGAAGGAGCTACAGGCCTGTCATTTCCCAAAGTACAGAACCAAGCTATGGCTGGGGGAGCGGGTGGCCAGAGGGAGGAAGGGCCGGGTACAGGGCTGACAAAAAAACAGCCCAACTCCCCGGCCCGGGCTCCGTCTACAGGTAAAATCACAAACTGATGAAAGAACAAGGAAAACGCGGAAGGACCTGTTTTGACACCGTAGGTCGTTTGGTACTGTACCGTAAAGCCGGGTGTCCTTGCGGCAGTGTCTCTGGCAGCCTGAATCTCAGTGTTCTCTTCTCATGCGTTCCATTCCCTCCTTCCGCAGCCACGCGACAGCGAGACCTTGGCCGTAAAGCTCGTAGTAGTCTTACGTTCCAGCGAACCACCGAACCTTCAAGAAAACTGCAGATTCGTTGAGTCTTCTACCACTTCTACAGGCATCGGCAGTCTTTTTGTTCGACCTGGCTACACACTGGTAGAAGTTTGTAGGCCCTCAGAATTGTACCTCCGTTATCAATTTGATTTCTTCCCTTAACTCCACAGTGGATTTTGCGAAAGTGTTTGTCCTGTGCCTTCCAATAAAAATATAACTTACTTGGAAGAGGAGCAGAGTAAATAGGTAAAAAGGTATCAGGAATAACTGCTAAACCTGTTTGTTGAACAGTAAATAGGAGAACTGGAGGAAAATACATTTTGAAAATTGTTTTCCATACTGTATATTTTCCTTTTGATTTTGAGTTTTGAAATAGAAGTTATACCTGTTTCATAAATAACAGAGTTCAATATCCCTTAACAAATATAAATGCATTTGGATTATAAACTTTTTAAGTTTATGAAGAGTAGATTGGAAAAGAGATTGCATTTTAGAACCTACCTTGATAAATAATTTTATTTGGGCCCACAACATAATAAAAAGAGATTGACTGTTCATTTTATCTTTCACTTATGACACAGAGATGCTTTGGCCTGGTAACTTTGCTCGTGAATGACTAGATACCAAGAAAACCTTATAGGACAGAAATCCCCCTAGATGATGACGATTTTCCATAAGGACAAGACACCTAAGAAGAAAGTAATCATGTAGAAACAAAGTTAATCCCTTGATGAAAGTAATTAACTGATCAACAGTTTATTGGACCACCTTACAGGACCAGAACTCAGCAATGGTGGGCCTTAACCAGAACTGCTAATGGTGTACACTGCTTATCTTACATTTCCATTTAAACCTGTGTCACGTTAGTAGCATACCTAATTCTCCAAATCCTGTATCCCAAGTATTTCCTGTCTTCTGCTATAAGGTCTTACTTTGAAGTTCTTAGAGACAATCTGGGGCTGAGGCAATAGCCTGTGTTAATTTGGGGAGTTAATTTGCACTGCCCCAACAAATAACTTGAAGAGACTTTTCTTTCTTGGTTATTTGTTTTCTCTACAGAAGCATTTTATTTTAGTGAGATCCTACTAGTTGATTACTGACCTTAAATCCTGATGTCTGATTCAGAAAGTACTTTCCTTTACCTATGTCTTACAAGATAATACCTTTGTCTTCTAAAAATTTCAAAGTTTCAGGTTTCACATTTAGGTCTTTAGTCCATTTACATTGACTTTTGTTCTTGGTGATATAAGGGGTCTAATTTCATTCATCTACAGGTGTAGATCCAGTTTCAATAGCACCATTGGTTTATGATGCTGTCTTCCAGTTTGTGTTCTTGGAGACTTTCTCAAATAACAACTAGCTAAAATTGCATGAACTTATGTTTGGATCTTCAGTTATCTTCAATTGATAATATATGTATCTGTTTTTGTGCCACTGTCATGCTATTTTTATGACTATAGCTCTGTAACATCATATGAGATCTGGTATCTTAATCCCCCAGCATTACTCTTTGTACTCAGGAATGCTTTGGCTAACTTTTATAATTTTATGTGAACATTAAGATTTATTTTTTAATTCTGTGAAAAATGGTCTAGGGATTTGCATTGGTATTGCCTAGAATCTGCGAATTTCTTTTGGTAGAGGTCAATTTCAAATATCAATTCTTCCCCAACTATGATAACTGGAGCTCTCTCCATCTCCTGGTGACTACATCTATATCATTATTCAAAGATTTAAATTTTTCATTTTAGATAACTTTACTATCTTTGATCATGCTTATTCCTAGATAATTGTATTTTTTTTGAGGCTTTAGTGAGTGGGAGACTTTTACTAAAGTCTTTCTTTGATTACCTGTTTTTGATATATTGAAAGCCTACTGGAAATTTTTGGAGATTAATCTTCTAACCTGTCACTTGACTGAAAGTGTTGATCATTTCTAGAAGTGTATGGTAGAATTTGGGGATCTGTTATGTATAAAATCATATCATCTGCAAATAGGAATAATTTGAAAGCTTCCTTTCCATTAAGTACTACTTTAACTTCCTTCTCTTGTCTTATTGCTCTAGCAAGTGTTTCAAGCACTATATTAAAAACAAGTGGAGATAGTGGACAGCCTTGTCTGGTTTGTATTTTAGTAGAATACTTCCAGTTTTGCTCCACTTAGAAAGAGATGACCGTGGGCTTATTGTATATAACTTTAATCATGTTGAGGTATGTTCCGTCCAGCCTAATTCCCTCTAGGGCTTTTAAAATAAATGCATGTTGAGTTTTGTCAAACGTCTTTTCTGCATCTATTAACATAATCATGTGACTTCTGTCTTTGCATTCATTTATATGCTCTATGACACATATTGACTTACATATATTGAACCACTTGTTGGAATAAAACTGAAGAGATCATAGTACATGATATTTTTGATGTGTGTCTGTATGTGCTTTATATTTTTGCTTCTGTTTTCATTAAAGATACGGGGCTATTGTTTTTCTCTTTTTTTGGTTGTATCTTTACCTGGATTTTGTATTTAAAACAGCTCTGGCTTCATAAAAGGAACTTGGGAGTTCTCCCTCTGTTTCTATGCATTTAAATAATTTAAGTAGTATTGAATATAGATCTTCTTTGTCCTTACATATTATGAGTCTGTTTACATTTTTGATGTCTTCTTGGTTTAGCTTTGGTGATTATTATGATTTTAGATATGCATCCAGTTCTTTAAAGTTTTCAAATTTAATAGCACATAGATTTTAAAAATTTTCCCTTATAATGTTCAGGATTTTTGTCTGTTGTGATGTTTCACTGCTCATCTCTGATTTTATTGATTTGGAGTTTCTCTTCCTTTCTCTTGGTTAACTGGGCCATGGGTATATGCATCCTCTTTCTCCTTTCAAACAGCTAGCTATTGGATTGATTGATTCTTTGTATTGTTTTCTTTGTTTCTATCTCATTAATTTTTGCTCTGATTTTTGTTATGTCTTCTTGTCTACTGGGTTGGAGTTCCATTTGTTGTTGCCTTTTAACATTTAAATTATTTATTTATTTGTGTTCTTTCTTATTTTTTAATGTATGTATTTAATGTATGTATTTAGCAAGTCCTATAAACTTGCTGCTTAGGACTGCTTTTAACATGTCCAAGACGTATTACTGGTTTCTTTGTCCTTTTCATTTAATTTCAGGAATACTTTCATTTCTTTCTTAATTTCTCCTTCAACTCATTCATCACTTAGGAGTATATTGTTTAATCTCCATGAGTTCATGAAGTTACTAGAGCTTCTTCCAGTCTCGATTTTAAGTGTTCTTGTATGATAGAGTGCATGAAATTTTTAAAAATTTATTTCTTGAGGTTTGTTTTATGCCCCAGTATGTGGTCTGTTTTAGAGAAAGTTCCATGGAGTCCTGAATAGAATGTATATTCTTTAGTTCTTGGGTGGAATATTCAGTAGATGCCTGTCAGGTTCATTTGATGTATGGTATTGTTTATTCAGATGTCTATTTATTCTCTATCTGGATGATGTATTTAATAGAGACAGTGGGATATTGAATTCCCTAATGTTAGTAAGTTGAGATTAAACTGTCCTGTACTATTGTTTTTATGAAGTTGGATGGATCAGATTTTGATGGATATATGTTCCTTATTATAATGTCTTTTTGATTAATTGTTCCTTTGATCAGAATGAAGTGACCTTCTTTGTCTCTTCTACTTTTGTTTTAGTATGGAGTCTATTTTGTCAGATAATAGATTGGCAACTCCTGCTTGTTTCTTGGTGCCATTTGCTTGGGATTTTTTTTTTCCATCATTTCATCTTAAAGTAGTGTGTGTCCTTGAAGTTTAGATGGATTTCTTACAAGCAATAAAAGAATAGATTTTGTTTCTTAATTCATTCAACTAACCTGTATATTTTGACTAGGGAGTTCAATGCAGTGATATTGAGAGCTATTTAGAAAGATATGAATTAATTCCCATCATTTTAAACTCTGTTTGTATCTCCAGTATAACTTCATGTAGTTTCCTTCTCTTACACATTATATTTCTTCAGGTATTCTTTGAAGGGCTGTTTTCCTGGACAAGAGTTATTTCAGCCTGTTCATGTCATGGAAGATGTTTCTTTCCCCTTCAAATATTATAGAAATTTTTGTGGGGTAAAGTATTCTAATTTGGCATCTATGGTCATTCAGATCTGGGAATACTTTGATCCAGGGCCTTCTGATTTTCATAGCTGCAAGGAAAAGTCACCTGAAATTCTAATGGGTTTACCTTTATATGTGATATTTTTTTCTTTTGCAGCTTCCAGATTCTTTCTTTGTCCTATATGCTTAGGGTTTTCCGTATGATTCACTCTAGGGAGTTTGTGTTCTGTTCCTGTCTACTTGGTGTTCTATATGCTTCTTGTATTGGTTGAGACTATCATTCCTTAATTTGGGGAATTTTTCTTTTACAATCATGTCTGTAAAAGATTGAGATTCTTCTTCCTCTATGCCTATGGTGCATAAGTTCTTTTCATGGCGTCCCACATTTCCTGCATAGTCTATTCTTGTGTTTGGTAAATTTTTCATAATCTTTGCTTGAGTGCTCCAGTTCTTCAACTTTTTTGTCCAGTCTTGACATTCTGTTTTCCATTTCATTCATTCTATTTACGGGGCTTTCTTCAATTTCAAATTGGTTTATTGAGTTTCACTTCTTCATTTCACCCTGAGTTTTCTTTAATATTTTTCTTTTGTGAATTCAGTCAGAAGTTTATTCTTTTAGTTCTTTTATTTGTTTGTGTGTTCTTCAAATTCATTGAATTCTTTCATCATGTTTATGATTATTCTTTTAAACTTTGTGTCCTGGATGTCTCTATGTGGTTCTCATTGTCGATCTCTTCTATAGGATTGGTGATGTTAGGTGGGTATATATTGGGGTTTTCATATTATTTTTAATTATGATCTTTGCATGTGGATTTCTTTTGTTGTTTGTGATTGTGTTATGAAACTCAAACCTTCCTTTATTTAGTTGAATTGTTTATGTACTTGATGTGATTTTCTTGTTTTTTTATTGAGTAGGAAAGCTGTTTGGTCAAGGTTTCAGGTTCTCTCTTTTGATTTTATATTGGAAGGACCAGATTACTTAGTCCATCTGCTACAGAGTTCACTTAGAGGCCTAGTTTAAGCAAGATCAGATGCTTTCAGGCTCTCTTTTACCATCTCTGTCCTTCTCTCCATCAGGCACAGCACAATTTGGGGAAATTACTAGGCAGAGGCTGAAATGAAATTTTCTGAGGCCATCTGCAAAGGCCTGTGGCCCTATCAAAGGGAATAGAAGCCTAATCCTTCAATAGTGCAAGTAGGTGCAAATGGTACCAATATAGGGGGATGGGCATGGTGGGACATGGAGAGCTCACATTTCCTCAGAGGTAAAGTATAGTCCAGAATCTGGGGTGTTAAGAGTAAGAATGTGTCTGTATCCATGGAAACAGGATGTGTGGTAGGGGACTTTGGAGTTTCTATGGTAGTAGGGAAATGGAATGCAGTGGGCATGATCAGATTTATCAAGGAAAAAGGTTGGTCTCCAGAATCTGAGACAAGTTGTGAGTCGGGCCTTCCAGGGTCTAAGGCCAGTCTCAGGAATGCAATCACAAGTTGTGGGTAGGGACAGCCTGTAAAGGTTCTAACATACTAGATAGAATAATTTAGATGGATGACTATGGAATTCATGATATAGTGGGTGGAACTGGACTAAGAAATTCCTCTCAGAATCTGGAATGATAAGAGCATGAGCAGGCCTGTGCTGAAGACTAGAAAGATTTTGTTTTTTAATCCATTTTAATCAGCCTGTGTCTTTTAACAGGGAATTTAGGCCATTGGTGTTTAAAGTCATTACTAAAAGGAGTATATTGGCTACTATCCTTTTAGTTTCTGCTTGCATTCTTCATCCAGTTTTCTCTTTCCATAATTTTACCTTCATTTATTTTCTTTCTGTTGTCTCTTAGGTATAGTTGTTCCTTTCTTCAGTCCTTTGTAATGCCTGGAATAGTCTCTTTAGCACTGGGTTTTTAGACATGAATTTTTCAGCATAGTCAGCTCCTTGAAGAATTTACTTTCCTCTTCCAATTTGAATTGATAGTCTTGGTGGGTAATAGGTTATGGGTTGACATCTATTATCATTTAGAATTTGGAATACTTTGATTCAGGCTTTTCTGGTTTTCATAGCAATGAATAGTCACCAGTACTTCTCAGTACTTTCATACTTCTCATACTTTCCTCATATGAGACTTGTTTTTGTCTTGATGTTCTCAGTATTCTCTCTTTGTTATGTTCACTAAGTGATTTTACCATGTTATGCTGTGAGGAGCTTCCTTTCTGTTCATGTCTCATTGGTGTTTTTGGTGCTTGTTCACATGTATGATTATGTCTTTCCTTAATTTAGAGATATTGTCTTCTACAATTCCAATGCATAGGCCTGTCCTCTGACAGGAAGACCATGGATAAATGGCCTCTTCCCCAGCTTGATTGCACCCATTTACCTTGGATCATCACAGCTAATCTTGATAACTTTTATTCTCAACAAGAAAGAAGGGGCAGGGAATATCAGCCACCCCTCCAATGAACCAGTCATCCATCTCTGCTTGCACTAGAGATATAAACTGAAGAAGGCAAGGGGAGGCTCTCTTTGCCATTTTCTGTTGCTGTTAGGAAGTCATGATTCATGCCTAAATAGCATGTAGTCTGAGGAAGGGAGCACCTGTGCCTCTATAAATAAATTCTCACTCATTCCTCTGTAAGTAAACCCAATAAACTTACCGATTTCCCAAACTTAATTTAAATACATTCCCGGTTTGTCATAGAGATGAAGGGAGGAAAGGGTTGGCCATATTTGTTCCTTCCAGAAGGAATTTTAGCTATAAATTCTGTTGAATATTAGGTCAGTGCTATTTACCTAGGATTCTTCTCCTGTACCTATGATGTATAAATTTGATCTTCTCATTTTAATCATAATGCACAAATTCCTTACTAATATTTTTATTCTTTCCTTTTTAAATGTGTCCTTTAAGTTCTTTCTTTTAGTTTTTAATATTTTGAAAAAATAGCAAATTCACTATCTAGTGAGAATTTTGCCTTTGAGGGAAACTAAGCAATGTCTAAACCTCATGAGGTTCCAGTGATAAACCCAAATTTGATTCTACCTAAGTTTGCCCTGGGGAACCAATGAGCTGTGTGTGTGTGTGTGTGTGTGTGTGTGTGTGTGTGTGTGTGTGTGTGTGTGGCTTACAGGTAACTTGAAAGTAGAATGTAGTCACGCACAAAAATCTTCACTCAGCAAGGAAAATAGCTTCCCCATAGCCTCATAAATGTACCTCCCTCTTCTTAGCCTTTCTGAGGCTATATACTCTAGGTACTGCACCAGACCACCAAGCCACATGCAATTATGGCATTATTTCATATAAATATATATGGTGGGTACCTGAATATTAACTGAGAGTCCCATGAGCCTCTGTAATCCTCCGACTTCTATCAGAGATCAACAGTCATCAAGTTCTGCTGTGACGATCTTTGGTTAGCAGTAACAATTGGTCTTATGAAGATGGAAGTGTTTTTTTTCAATTTTCAGGATAGTTTGTACCATTTTATTAAAAGAAAGTTAGATACAAATTAAATGCATAGGATAATGTATTAAGTTAATGTTATCTGTGCTCATATTACTAAATAGGCTTTGTAAGTTCCCTGATAAATCTTATAGAAAACACAAACTTTTCTTTCTTTCTTGGATTTTTTTTGTTTTTGTTTGTTTGGATTTGTTGGCATTACACAGCCAAGAAAGTTACAACTAGGCTACCACGCTTTTGGTTTTGAGTGAGTAGCAGATTAAAAGAAGCACTAACAAAACATCCTTAAATCTTTGTCTAGTAGAAATCAACCAAGGATGTCTTGTTAAACTATTATACTAAAGTTGAGTGATTTTTTAGCAGAGTCCTATCTTGTCCATTTAGCAATCTATTATCTGAGATAAATATTTCAGATTATATATATATATATATATATATATATATATATTAGCTTCTCTATTACACTGACAAAACAATATAATCAATAGCAACTTGTAGAGAAAAGGGATTATTTGGCTTACAAGCATAGTCCATTCTCAAGGGATGCCAATACTGAAACTCAGGACAGGAACACAGAGCACAGAACATGCAGGAATGTTGCTTAATGACTTGCTTATTTTCTCCATGCTCAACCTGCCTTCTTATACAATACATATTACCTGCCCAGGGATGGCATAATTCACAGTGGGCTGGGCCCTCCCACATCACTCAACAGTTGAGAAAATTAATTACCCACAAATATAACCACAGGCCAATGGAGGGAATTCCTCAATGGAGATTCCTTCTACTTAAGTGTGTCAAATTAATAACTAAAGCTATCCTGAACAAATGACTTCAGAAGAATTACCCCTCACACACATATATATGTCAGTAGCTACTGTTAAAATAGATTATCCCTTAGCTTTCCTTAAAGACACAGTTCCTTCAATTTTAGGCAGTTTTGTTGTTCTCCTTTCTCCCTGGCATTGAGTGAAGGGGCCAGCCCAATTCAAATTAACATGTTTTAGAATTCACCTTAAGACAAGCCACTTTGGGTCTGAGATGGAGGGGCCCAATCCCATTTCCAGAACAAGCTTTTCTGTGAGTTTGAACAGCATATGACAATTTACCAATAGAATGTACACATGAAACACATTGACTCCTTTACTATATGCAAGACAACATGCCGGTTGTTGAGTCCAGTGATTCTAGCCTGAACCCAAAGTATCTGTCCTCTTTATAATCTATATATATTTGTCCAAATTAGTCATACAAATTGGGAGCCAGGATTGAAAAGATACAGAAACACATTTAAAAGGGGCAGGGAGTAGATAGAGAACAGCTGATTCTGAAGAATAACACTTTGATAACTCAAGATTGTACAAGGTTATGTGGAAAGTAAAGCCAGGACCTATGATCAGGGAGGATCAAATCAATAGAAGTATCTGCCCTTGACTATGCCTAACTAAATTTTTCACTGCCAAGACATGAGGTGTGAAAATGCTAGGAAACCTCATTCACAAGCAGTTAAAGTGTGCCTGAAAGTTAAAAACTTAACACTGTCCTTCTTATATAGAGATCAAGTTATAGGATATTAATATTTTATACAATACTTTTCTCTATATACATTTACCCTGCAGTCTAACTTTTGTTCAGACTTCAGTATAGAAAATCATTGACACTTTTCTTCTTTAATGTCTTGCTTAAACTGATACAGGCCAGGAGTGCTTTTTTATCCTCTTCTAAGACAAAAATATATCAGATTATTTTCTAAAAATTCTTTGTTTTTCTGTCTAGAGTGTTTTCTAGAATTTTTCCCTCATACATCTCTTCTTCCATTGTGAATAATCATAAGAAAAAGAGAGACTTAAGAAACTAGTCGCCCTTACTTGTAGACACCTGAGTTTCCTTATTGCGTCCTTATTCATTAGTGATTATAAAGAGATTCTCAGATTATTTTCTCTTCTAATATGACTGTTGATGATGAGTGTCCAATGGCCTTGATTACTTCTTTCTCCATTTTACCTGGTTAATATTAGCTCACGTGTATAGGGACTACCATCAAAAACAAAGTAAGTAAAGTGTGTGGGCACATGTCTTTAATCACAGAGGCAGACACAGATGACTCTTTATGAGACCAAGTTCAGCCTGGTCTGCATAGTGAGTTCCAGATTATCTGGGGCTATAAGGAGAGGCTATTGAAACAAACAAACAATCAAAACTGTCTGGAGTAAATTTATGTAATAGGAAACTCACCCAAATTTGCAACATTCCCTTATTGCCTCTAGCCTTTATAATTATTGGTCCATATTACATTTACTTATCTACATTAAGTAAATACTATAAGCACACACACACACACACACATTGAGGAAATTTTCAGAGGACTGTTTAGATTAAGAGATCTTCTTTGTAATTTACCATGTGCAAGATGGATTTTAAGTCTTGTGGATAAAAATAATACTAAACACAGAAACAACACCAAATAACATTTAAAATAACTTAGAAAGTAATTGTATCAACCTATTCTTTTTCTTTAACCTATGTATATTATTATACCTAAAAAAGTGAAAGAGAAAGCAAGAGTAGTCCATCAGGCAAAAACTAAAGCAAATAAATATGGAGCAAAGAATTCTTTTGAAGAAAAGGGCATTCTATTTCAGTTACAGAAAGAAAAAGGCCAGGAGACATTAGACAGGCATTAATAATGAATTTATTAATTATGTACTTATTAATTAATAATGCAGATATGTCATGCAAAACAGTGTAAAAAAGAAGCCTATCATAGAGCTCTGGTACTGATATGGGAAATTCATCAAAATTGTCATCTGGCAATAGAGCTCATGTTGGAACGTCCTCCAGTGTTGTCATTTCCATTATATCATTAGGCATCCAGAAAAGTGAAAATAAAAATGTTTCTTTTTTAATCAGAAGATGTTTGAATGTGTGTCAAGTTTGGAATTCCCTGTGGTACAGTCAATTCTTGGGATGAAATGATTCCCGGTATCCCAAGACTTGGTGGTACTTGCAAGTTTTATGGGTTCCGCTATTTGGATTTATGCTTTGTAATTGCTGCAGTAACCTGCAGGAAGTTACATGGTTGCTTCCATCTTAATAATGTCATAAGCCATGTTAACAAAGTCACATAGCTATGTATTTGTAATAAGTTCAATTCCATGATAAAATGAGATCAAACCCTCCTCCACAGCATGAGTACCTGTAGGATCCATGGATCTCAATATCACAGATTATATGTGAACAGTCTACTTTCTTTCTAAAAGCTAGCACATGAATTAGGTTAACATGGAAACAACAGGAGAAATTACCATGTGGTGTGTAGGCCCTAAATAGCACAGGAAAGAAATAGGAAGGAAATCCAATATCTCACACCAGGAAGGGAAATCCATGTGTAACTGTTGAAGTCTCTGGAATATCAGTGTGGTGTTGTTCCCAAACAGCTTCTAGAGATGGAGATAGAAAAGAAATTTATCTAATATTTTGCTTTTTCATTGAAACTTTAGTGGATTGTCTTTCAGAGTTGCAGAAAGGAAAGGAGGACAGGGAATTTGTCACTTCAAAAGAAACCTAAAATCCATGTGCTTATCATATGTCCCCAAAGAATGTGGCCTAGCAAATTGTCTCAGGAATTGTGCTCTCCCAGTCACTTTTCTAAGAAATGAGTCTCCTTCCTTTTGTGGCCATACTGATGTAGGCAATGTACCTTCTCAACCGTCCAAAGTTGGGTCCTTGATCTGCAGAGTAGAGATTTTCCTCATTCCAAGCATTCATTTTTCACCGTGAGTATGTACAACTACAACTACGACATTTGTGATTTAGACCTAAGGTTAACGTTCACAAGTCCTTAGTAGAAGTACTAAATTCCATCAACATTACCAAGCAGTTTAATTTGATTAAAGATTGTTTGAGACTACAGAGATGACTCAGCAATTAAGGGACTGGCTGCTCTTGCAGAGATCCCAGGTTTGACTCCCCTCTACTCACATGGTGGCCACACCCAGTACCAGGGGAATGTGATGCCCTATTTGGACCTCTGCAGTCATTCCATGCCATGGGTACATTTACATATATGCAGGGAATACACTCATATACATAAAATAAAATAAAAATAATAAAATGTTTGCAAAGTTTCCATAGTTTTCATCACCTTGTTAATCATCCCATTTATTTTATTTAAACAGGAGAAATGAAAAAATGGAAATGAAGACACAGGATCTCTATTGTAAATTTAAGAGTATGACTACTAAGATAAAAGTATAAAATTCTATATCATGTGGGGTAAAATTCATGAGGTTTCTCCAGAGCCAGCAATCAATAATTAAATCCAAAAGTCATAAATTTCAGCCTCTGGAACTGGTGCAAGTAGGATAGTTCAGTAATAATTAGGGAAACGCAAATTAAAATCACTTTAAAGATTTTATCTTATGCCAATGAGAATGACTAAAATCAACAGAACAAATGAAACAAAATGCTGGAGGGGATGTGGAGAAAGGGAATGCTCATTCACTGCTTGTGGGATTGTGAAATGGTATAACCACTATGAAAGCAGTATGGAGCACTCTTAAAAACTAAAACTATATCTATTGTATGATCTCTTTTTAGATACTCCTTGGTATATAACCTAAGGACTCACGCTACTGCAGATATACTTTATAATTGTGCATCTGTGTTAGATGGTCCTCTTTTCACTATAGCTAAGAAATGGAAACAACCTAAATGTCCCTCAAATGATAAATGAATAATTAAATGTGGCACATTTACAAAATGGAGTTCTACTCAGTGGTAAACAAAGATAGAAATTATGAAATTTGAAGATAAATGTACAGAACAAGAAATTGTTATACTAGGTAAAGTTTTAAACACAGACTCAGGAATAAACCCAACATATGTTCTATTTCACTTGTGCATCATAGAACTAATTCCTTATAGATTAGTATATATTATGACGTAACCTAGAAAAATTGAAAGAAATCACGCATGTAAATGCACAGAAGGAACTCAAGAGAGGGATAGTACTAGACAGATGTTATCAAATGTAAAATGGGAAAAGTTGGGGTATTTAACTGACAAAGATAAGACAGAGTTATACAAGGAATCATGAGTGGAAAGGGAAGGATGGAGCTCCAGAGAAGGTGGTAACAGGAAACAGATATTTTCAAGGACTAAATGGAGAAAAGGAAGGTATTTTAACTGGGGAGGAAAGGCAGACAGTTGTATAGGGAGAGAGGGAAAGGTAATGCTTATGTAGTATGAAAGCACATAAGGAAATGCATTTGTATAATGGTTCACATATATAACTGAAGGCTGTAGAACAAGAGACACAGTACCCAACAGAAGAAGAATCCCTTCTAGTCATTAGTCAGGGTAGTCCAAGAGATTCCCAAAATTATACTGGTTGTGACTACAGCCCTTGATTTCTTCCCAGAAGCCCAAAGTAACACCCTATTGAAGAAGATAGGGCATACTTTGTACTATACATAGGACTTGAAGGAATAGAGCTGGAACTGGCAAGGAACCCTCCTCTCTGAAGACTAGCTCTCATATTTTCAGAGAATACTATGCAAACCACTAAGGGTGAAAATCAATCAGTGGTTCAACACCAGCTTTAAAGCCTAATAACCAGAACAATGGTGAACACAGCAAATTATCTCTATTGGTACAGTAGGAAATATCCCCATTGTCTTGGCAATGATTAACAGCTAAATAATTGGACTTAAAAATGACTCAATGGGTGGGAACTCATGTGAGATAATAACATAGCTAACATGTAAACATACCTAAACACACATAGCAGGAGAAATCATAAATCCTACAGAAAATGCTACATATGTCATATCCCTAGACAAATGTAATTTCTTACTGTATGCTAAATAATTTTCCCTATATTTACAGAAAATTATACCTTCTACCACTCATCAAGAAGATTGTTTTGCAATAGATGGAGACTGTAGGAGACTTCTACAACATGTGAAACCCAGACAATAACAAGGACGTGTGCAGTCCTAAGTCACACCTCTACAATGGAATGCCTACACCTATGGATGAGAGAACATAATGGAAGAGGGGGTAGAGACAATACTAATGCATCTCTCAAGCCTCATCCGTGAAGCTCCTCATACTACACAAGGTGATAAATACAAGGTGACAACTAGATAAAATTGTAGAGAATAAGAGATGCTAGAATATGTATCTCTGGATAAGAGTCGTACATTAAAACTGCCACTTGGGGTTCAGAGTTTAATTGCAGAGAGGGGGAAAGAAAAACTGTAAGAGCCTGGGGTAGTAGAAGACTATAAGGAAACAGTTTTTTTAGACTTCTAGGAAACTTGCTTATATTAACTACAACTGTGATGACAACATGCACAGAATCCACACAGATTCACCCCTGACAAAATTGCAATGTAGAAATTGGAAAACGGTCAGCATACCCTACGGTTAATGTAAGATCTATTTGGAGGTGATTCCTAGTGGGTGAGGTAAAGTTGATTTTCTTTACACAAGTGATACTACGTTGTCTAACCAAGTTCTCACTGAGGTAAGGCGGATACACAAACTTAATAGGCCTTAACCTATTAAAGAATACATGAAATTAATTGGGTTTCTATGGAGTGGTGCAGATAGGGAAAAGAATTTAAATATAACAGAAATGTTTTCTATGAATGCACAAAATTTTGATAAGTTGTATGTATTGATTAAAAACTATGTGATGAAAAGCCAAAAAGATGAAAAATGGGATAGTAAGAAAAGATTTCTCCAACTAAGTTCCATTTGAGAAGAATCTTAGAGTGAGTGAACAACAAAGACAAAGAAAGATTATGCAGGCAGGATAACAAACAGCAAGCTGTAGGGCACCCTTAGTTTAGAGCACATGCCTACATTATGGAAGATGCAGAATCTAAAAGATACTCTGTCTATATGAGAGTAGAAGTTGTTAGTCTAAACAGTTTTGGTGCATGTTTTCATCATTTTTTGTGGGTAGAAATTGGGCATTCTAACCAGAACTGGATTCATTCACTGAAAGATGTTAAGTAGGAAAAAGAGCAATGGCTGAAATTAAAGGAACCAGCCTATCCTCATTGTAGGGGTGACAAACTCCCCATTATTTTGGATAATACTGATTGTAC
Organism: Eospalax fontanierii; assembly: GCA_035773235.1. Taxonomy (NCBI): domain Eukaryota; kingdom Metazoa; phylum Chordata; class Mammalia; order Rodentia; family Spalacidae; genus Eospalax; species Eospalax fontanierii. The sequence goes on along the minus strand of JAJHUQ010000048.1, from coordinate 435,905 downwards.
ATTATATACAGCTGTGAAAATATTCTAATGAAATGCATCATTTTGTGTAATATATGCAAAAATATTTACTTAAGTAAAAAAGAAAAACAAAATTGAAGATCATGATCCAAATTTTCAAGAATCTTTCAGTTCATTCAAGATACCAAACATAAGAATCTAAGAGGTAGAGAAAAGGAGGAGCTGAGGTAAAGTCTGAAGGCAAAAAAAAGAGATATTTAGTGAAATTGAACACAGAATTTCTTCACCCAGAGAAAGAAATGAGAAAGCAAACTAATGTGCATTTAAGATTTCAAAACACAAATGGCCAGATAACTTTTTAATGATATTTCATGATAAGATATCAAAAATACAAAGTAAACCAGTAATACTGTATTAGTTACATTCCTGTGAAGAGTTTATTTGACCTACAGTTCCAGATTCCAGGTGGATTAGTGTTTATCATGGTTGTCCATATATATATTAGAGTCAACTAAGATTTTGATTTCCTCAAACTTGTCAGTCCAGTGAAGGACTTTCCTGAATAGAAGGCCAAATTTAGTGAACCCCAGTGGTTTTGCTCAGACCTGTGGGCTTTTGGGATGACCCTTGATTCATTCTAGAAGAGATGCAGTGGAAGCAGCCTTTGAACAGAATAAAGAAGGAAAGACCTTAAGAATCATTGTAGCCCCAAAGCATTAACAACTCAGGGGTTTTTTTTCACTTAAATACCACCCCGACAAATGAACTAATGGAAAGTGTGAGGATAACTAGGAAAGCTTCTGGAATGGGAAGGAGTAGATAGGAAGAATAATATTTCCAGCAAATATTGTGAGAAATCAGTAAGGACCTGGGGTTTCTCAGAAAACAGGTTATTGTCCAAATTCATGCTCATTCTGGAATTGCAATTGGGATCTGAGGAGGGAATGAAATGAGAAAGGAAAGGGTGGGATGCCTGTCAAACCCAGGACCTTGGATCTTAGGTACTAAATTCCCATAGTCATTGACTGGAGCCAGGAGCAGTAGGGACAAAGAGATCCTCATATCTTGGAGGGTGGGGATAGAGAAGCCAAGTACAACATGCATAGAGGTGGAAGACAGACAGCAAGGCTTTAATTTGAAAGAAAGATGTGTGTTGGTCATTTTCTTAAGGCTTTAATTTGAAAGAAAGATGTGTGTTGGTCATTTTCTTAAGCTACCTGGAAGCAGAAACAGAGCAGCCCTTGTCACCGCTATAGCTACAGGTCCTGCATGTCTTCCTTTGGGCGTCCTGACCTGAATGGGACTGAGAAAAGAAGGATGATGGGGAAGAGGGCTGAATTTTGTCAAGATTCTTGCAGATATTCAAATAATCTTGAATAAGTAATACAACATTAAATAACTGGTACTAAAAGAGACAACCCTGGATCATCATTCACAGATCATTTGGGGAAGGTTGGGAACACTGATCTTCCTGTTATAGGCAGTGGCAGGAAGACTGCTCACCTGGACAAAGATTTGGGGCAGCTGTATTTGCATTCAGGATACACTGCTAGTACACACAGGAGTCCATATAGTGTCAAAGCTTCAGAGCAACCTTCATTAAGTCATGACCCAGGCTCGAACCTAAGGAACAAGTGCCTAGGAAACAAAGATGCAGTGGAATCAGCCTTTGAAAAACTACATAATAAAGAAGGAAGAACCTTGAGAATTCCCAAAGCATTAGCAATTATTCAGGCTTGTTTTTTCACTTTAATACTCCCCCTGCCACCCAACACCAAATGTACTTATGGGAAATGTGAGGATAACTGGGAAAGCTTCTGGAATGGGAGGGAGTCAACAAGAAGGATAATATTTCTAGCAGGATGATAAAGTGAGAAAGTCTGTGACAAAGAATAGATTAAATAATCAGTCCCCAAGATCAGAAGATGATAGGGGTACAGGAAGTCAGGAATAGCACTGTTCTGTGCCCCGCCTTGCAGTAAAAAGATTTATTTACAGTCGTTTTCTTCTCAAATGATTTCAAAGATCACTAACATCTTACATGACTTATGTAACAATGAGATGGGAGAAGATATGCAATAGGCATTATGATGGATACTTCACAGAAGCTTTAACAGTTGCACATCTATTTTAGAAAGGCTCAAATTACTTGAAATAATTCTTACACACTGTCATAAAATTGTGAGTTCAAATGCTGCTGTGACAATATAAACAACTTCCTGAAATCATTGACCTCTTCTAATCTTGCCTTTAATTTAGTTCATGACTATAGAAAAGCCTAACTATACTTCAGGGTCTTCCTTGTGACTAGGATGACATAGGATCCTGAGCAATGCATCATTCATTACTTTGGGACATGTCTTTTTACTAGGACAGTCTCTATCATCGTGTACAGTGTCCCACTTCTCACAAAAGTCAGTTAAATTACCGAGTGCCCTTGAATTCTTACTTTTGATATCACAACCCTTTGAGGTCTCATCACAAAGGGTAACGATTTCTTCTTGAAATATGTTGCGAGAGTTTTTGAGGAGAAATTTTCCAAAAGAAATCTATAACACAAAAGGCAAACAGGATTGGATTTTCTTTGTCAGTTTACATTATTATAAATCATATGCCAATGCCAGCTGTAGTACACACTTTTAATCCCAGCACTCAGGAGGCAAAGGCAGGCATCTCTGTGAGATGCTAGCCAGCTTGGCCCATGGGTTCTAGGAAATTTGGGGCTCTGTCTAAAACAAAAAAAGCAAAACAAGAAATCATATCTAATATATGTCCTAGAAAATGTGAAATTCAGAGTTCTGAATTTGGTTATTATAAAACATATGAATCAGTTTTGTCTTAGGGACAACTATGGTATCTACAAAAATATTTAGAGCATATATCTGGACATACAATCAATAAAATGTCATACAGCACTTAGAAAATTTTCAGTGTTCATCCTATGATGGTTAATTGTCATTGCCCACTTGACTAAGCTTGGATTCACTAGCACATCTGCCTCTAGCAGTACCCCTGAGAGTATTTAACTTAACAGAAGAGAACTCAACCTGAGTGTCTTATAAATGAATGTCAGCAATTGAGACGAAAGGAAAACCTGAGAAACCCTCTGAACCCCAACATTGATTCCTAACTGCCTTTTGAATGAAAATACATTGCTGTTATTTGTGATCACTTTTTGGACCAAAGATTTTAGCTTCTTGGAGTCTTATTCAAAAAAGTGAAAAGAGGTGAACTGGGGTACTGGCCTTTTCATTTAATTCCAGGAATACTTTGACCTATTCATCATTCAGGACTATGTTCTGTAGTCTCCAGGAGTCCTTGAAGTTACTAGGGCTTCTTCCAGTCTTGATTTTAAGCTTCATTATAATTGTGCTCCGACAGAATGTATGGAATTATTTCAATATTTTTGTATTTCTTGAGGAGTTTTTCATGCCCCCGTATGTGGTTTATTTTGGAGAAAGTTCCACAGTTGAACAGGATGTGTATTCTTTGGTGCTTGGATGGAATATTCAGTAGATGCCTGTCAGGTTCATTTGATGTATGGTATTGTTTAATTTAGATGTCTCTCTGTTTATTCTTCATCTGATGGACCTATTTAATGGAGACAGTGGAATACTGTAGTCCCATACTATTAGTGAGTTGAGATTAAACTGTGTCTTAAAGTCCTGTACTATTGTTTTTATGAAGTTGGGTGTACCAGAGTTTCGTATATATACGTTCATGATTGTAGTAATCTTCGTGGTTTTGTTTTGATCATAATGAAGTGTTCCTTGTTATCTCCTGATTAGTTTTAGTTTGAAGTTCACTTTGTCAAATATTAGATTGGCAACTCCTGCTTGTTTCTTTGTTCCATTTGCCTGGAATATTTTTTTTTTCTATCCCTTCAACTTAAAGTGGTGTCTATTCTTGAAGGTGTGTTTGGTTCTTTGCAGAAAACAAAAGGATGGATTTTTGTTTCTTCATCCATTCAACTAGGCTGTGTATTTTGACTGAGGAGGTAAGTCCATTAACATTTAATATTATCATTGAAAGATGTGTATTGATTCCCATCAATTTAAATTCTTTTTGCATCCTTAGTCTAACTTTGTTGGACCCCACTTATACCTTCATTTAGTTTCTTTCTGTTGCCCCTTGGTATCCTTTCTTTAGTTCTTTGTACTGCTTCGAATATTCTCTGAACAGCTATTTTTCTGAACATGAATTCTTTCAGCCTATTCATGTTGTGGAAGATTTTTCTTTCTTTTTCCATTTTAACAGACATTTTTTGCTGGGTAAAGTATTCTACACTGGCATCTGTGTTTATTTAGTATGGGGAATACTTTGATCCACATGCTTCTGGCTCTCATAGTTTGCATTGAAAAACCATTTGTAATTGTAATGGGTTTTCCTTTATACATGACTAGATGTTTTTCTTTTCCAGCTTTCAAAATTCTCCCTTTGTTCTGTATACTTTGAGTTTTTACTGTGATATGCTGTGGGGAGTTTTTGTTCTGATCCTCTCTATTTGGTGTTCTATGTGCTTGATGTATTTGCATGGGACAATTTTCCTTAGTTTTGGGAATTTTATCTCCAATCTGCTTGAAAATCTTGTCAGTTATCCTTAGAGTTTTCTTCTTCCACTATGCCTATTATTTATAAGTTTGGCCTTTTCATTTTCCCACATTTCCTGAATATTACATTTCTGTTTATTTGTAAAATTTTTATAATCTTTGCTTGAGTGAGCCAGTTCTTCACCTTTATCATCCAGTCTTAGTTTTCTGTTTCCCATTTCATTCCAAAGCACCAAATTTCCACCAAAGCACCAAAGAATACATCTCCTATTTCTATTCAGCAGCCCAGGGACATTTCTATAAAATTAATCACATAATGGGACACAAAACATTGACAAATACAAAAGAATTGAAGTAATTCCATACATTCTTGTGTAGGATGATTCAGGCCAGGCAGGCTCCCGGCCAGTTTGTCTAAAGTGGCTAGAACTGGTATCAAGTATGCATGAACAGTGAACCCTTCCTGGGACCTAACCTGGGGCAGCTCTCAGGCCCTAGCAGCCATCCAGGACCAGTGGGAGTAACATACGTCACACCATTAGAAGCGCCCAGGACCTAACAGAATGAAGCACATCAGATGACCAGATAAAGACCTCCCCTAAGCCTGGCAAAAGCATAAAGAGTCTATTCCCTTCTTTAAAAAAAAGGAGATTGTGGTTCCACGTTTTCCCAGGGTCTGTGTCGTTGACGCTGCACCTTCTGGTCTCCTCCCCTCAGGGACCCGCTAATGCCCCCAACATATGGCGCCCAACATGGGATTATCCGCACCTGGCCACTGGCGATTTTTGTGCTTCTTGCCTTCATTTTTTGGTTTTTCATTTTTGCCTGTTGCTGCTGCTGTTGCTTGCATTGTGCCTAATTCTGCTGGCAGGTCGGACTCTCTTTTTCACTCTCAGTGCTGTTCTGCACTCCCTTTTCGGTGACTTCAGTTTGGACGTCCCTTGTTAGGTGAGTTTCAGCCCGCTTCGGTGGTGCACCCACTTTCTCTTTCATATTTGTCTACGTGTTTCTTTGTTGTTCTGTTTGGAATAGGGAGGTACGTCTTTTTGGCTCAGGCTCACCCAGCATTTCACGTAAGGGCTGACCCCCCAGAAATGAAGCCACTGTTTGATGCCCAACAGTCGAATCTCCGTCAGAGACTCCGTGTGGGCACACGGATGTTGCCTAATGAACCACGGAAGTCCCCCACTAATCACAAGACACTCAGTCGGACACACTTCCTCCTTTTGTCTGCTCTGCTCCCTCTGCATATCTCAGTGGTCCCAATTGGCCCCTATTTTAGGGCTTTTTATTTGCCTATCTATTATCCTTCCCTTGGGTCTCTGCCTTTTTGACCTTCTCATTCTCACACTTTGCCTTTACTCTGCAGTAGGGACCTTAAGGTTAAATCTGGTGAGTTGGAAAGGTTTTGGAATTAGGTAGTGAACTTTTCCTGCCTGGAATCACACCTCCCAGGGATGCTCGATTAATAAAAACAAAATGAGGATATGAAGGGCATGGTGCAGTGAGGGCCCTGGCAAGGTTATCTGCTATGAGGATTAAGGGAGTGGTCCCTGCACTGGAGGCAGCCTTTTTAACTCCACTTCTTCGTAATCTTCTACCATGGGTAATCTCCCTAGTCACTGTAGGCTCATACTGGGGCCCTTAAGGCTTTACTCTGCAGTAGAGGTCTTAAAGTTAAATCTCATGAGTTGGAAAGGTTTTGGGATGAGGCAGTGGCTTTGGCCCCCTGGATCTCCCCAGAGAACATGTGGGAGCCTGATCTCTGGATGCGGGTATTGTTCTTGGCTAGAAAATGAGAAGTGGCCTCAGGTGTGTCCCCAGTTATCCTTTGCCCCCATTCTTCTGGCTGTAATTGCCAGTCTCAAATCGTCCTCCCCTGAGGAAGTCATACCTGCCCATAATAAGCACTGCCAAGAGTAATGTAATACTGCCCTCTCTATCACTTCAGCTCCCCATCTCCTGGACCACACACAGTCAGATACTGGGGAGCCTTCTTACAAGATGGACCCCCTTACTCACATTGAGCCCACTCCCACCCCACCCGAGAATCCTACATCCCCACGTATTTACCCCTGGAATGAACTCCCACGTGGTTCAGCTCCTATTGATACCATCAGTCCTGCCATGCGCCTCCTCAGGGATTGCTCCCAACAACTCCTTTATCCTCTCCGGGCTTTACCCATTAATGTAGGCCCTACTGCGAAGGCTCATGCCTGGATTCCCACTCCACTTGCAGAACTCTCACTCATCCACAAGGCAGCCAATGAGTCTTGTCCCTATTCTCCCTATTTCGAGAAGATATTGAGGCAGTGGTCTATGCAGCTCCAGACCCACTACGACTGGTATAACCTTCTGAATGCCATTTGAAGCCATCTGCCTTCCTTAACTGGTGTTCTCCCTATGATGATCAGGCCAAAACCCAAGCAAGACTTAACTTGCAATGTGGGATTAATATCACTCTTGATATGCTCACAGGCAGCGGACAACTTATTGACTCTGTCTCCCAGGCCACTTTGGGGCAACATGCTTATTTTCAGAATGTTTCTGGTCTGGCCTTTAAAGCTCTTAAAGACTGAACTCCGCCAGACTTCATGGCTCACTTTCGAAATCTCATACAGCAGTCTGGGGAATCCTTCAGACTTCTGGCACGGGTCACAGAAGCAGTGGAGAGGCAGTTCCTGGCCCTACAAAAGAGCTCCTCATTAAGCAAGTAACTTCGGAGGGCCTCAATGCCCCTACACATAATGTTGTGGCTGTGGTCCAGAACGATGATATTCATAAATGGGTTCTCACTACACGAGATCTTGACCCAAACTCTGGACCTATTGCCGCGCTTACTGCATCCCTTAATGTCCTTCTCGCAGACAGGCAGTTGCATGCTTCTCAACAGCCTCCCATAGACAGAACTTGTTGGTCTTGTGGGAAGCCTAGACATCTACAGCATGACTGTCCCAGAGCCAAGCCAAAGACCAGATGTTCAAAACACAACGTTGGGCCAAAGACTGCTATTCCCCATCAGAAAGTGCTCCTTTAAATGGAAGGCTGGGCACTCCCCAGCTCCACAAGTAAGAGGCGTCCCCAAACCATCACAGATTTTTTGGACCCTGCCTATATTTCCTCAATCCCCTATAATGACTATATTCTTGGATATTCAAGTTTGTTGATCCTGGGGCAGATTAAATGAAACGGAGGCACTCCGTTTTCCTCACTGGAAATTTAAGCCCAGCCCCCCTATTATCGGAGTGGGGAGCTATCATGACTCACGTATTACCCTCAGTCCAGTTCAATGGAAAGACCTAGATGGCAATAAAGTCCATTAATCCTATCATGGCCAATGTACCCCACAATCTCTGGGACAGAGATATTTTGAAGGAAATGGGAGCTGTTATTACTACTGATGATAGGGCCTTTTATGATGAAGTTTTGGTGCACAATAATATCAGACTGTCCAGTCATAAGGAAAAGGACACCATTCACCCCAAATTCTAAAAGCCACTGTCCACCTTCCTAGGGTTGTCGTTAAGGCATTAATTGGCTATCTAATCATGATGTCTGGGTGGAACAATGCCCTATTCTAGAGCCCAAGTTAACCATGTTGAAACAATTAGTGAATGAGCAACTTTCCTTGGGCCATTTAGAGCCCTCTACTAGTAGACATAGTACCCCTATCTTTGTTATCCAGAAGAAATCCAGAAAGTACTGGCTCCTCCAGGATTTGAGAGCTGTTAATGAAAAAATGGGAAAAAATGGGGTCTGTTCAACCAGGTTTACCACACCCTACTGCTGTACCCTTACACTTTCATATAATTCAATCCATATCCTTCAACAACAACTGGACCTCCTTGCCAAGAAAACCCACATACTTAGATGATGCTCCTGGCATGCAACCCCAATTTAAATTCTTCTGCCTCACTCCATACCAAGTAAATGATGCATCCCAATAAAGGGCTACACTTGCTCAATATACTACAGGCCACTGGTCAGACCAATTTCTAAATTATTCCGTCCTTCTCAATCAACAAGTATCCCATCTAAATATGACTACGGTTGACCTAATCAAATTTGATAACTCCTTTCTTTCCAAAACCTGGAATAATATAAAAAGCCTATTTGACCTGTCCTGGATTATGATATATGTGATGCTGGGCAGCATATTCTTTGCCATACTAATTCTATTCAAGAGCTTATTATAGCATTGGTCCCAACAATGCACTATCAACAAGGCGACACTTCAATTGCTGATGGCTCTCCAACAGCCTGAGCATGGCCACCCCAAGGAAATGATATGTGAATGGCTTATGGAAATACAACATACTACCATCTAACATCCTACCACCCAGACGAATGTACTGGGGTAAGACCCTTGTAAGGCCTTGTAAGGCTTCCTCTAGCCTGGGCAACCTAAGATAGGATACAAATGCCAAGATACTAATACCAATATTTGTATGCTTGAGAAACCAACCTAAGACAGGCACAGTCCCAAATGTTGGGCTTCCCCGAGGTGGAGCAACCCACTAACACTTGTCCAAAAAATATAAAAAAAAGGGTGGATATGTAGAATGATTCAGGGCAGGCCAGGCAGACTCCCAGCCTGCTGACATAAACTGACTAGGACCAGTATTAAGTATACATGTGCAGTGAACATTTCCTGGGACCTAACCTGGGGCAGCTCTCAGACCTTAGCAGCCATCCAGGACCAATGGGAGTGATGAACTTCAGATCATCAGAGGCGTTCAAGACCTACCAGAATGAAGCATGTTAGATGATCAGATAAAGACCTCCCCTAGGCCTGGCAAAAGTATGAGTCTATTCCCTTCTTAAAATAAAGGAGATTGTTGGTTCCACTTTCTCCCAGGGTCTGTGTCATTGACTCTGTCCCTCCTTACCCCCTCCCCTGATGGATCTGCCAATGCCCATCAACATTCTTACAAGACCACAATGTACTAAATCTTAAAATCAACCTGAAACTATCTACTAGGTACATAAACTTATGGGGGAACACACACACACACACACACACACACACACACACACACACACGAATGATGAATGGGTCAAAGAAGAACTTAAGAGAGAAATAAAAGTATTTGGTGAGGTAAATTAACAGGATAATAGAATGCCACTGGGACACCTTAAAAGCAGTCCTAAGAAGGAAGTTTATAGTGTTAAGTCCTTACATTAAAAAAATAATCAGAAAGAGCACAAGTAAATGACAACATTGCAACTCAAGACTCTGTAACAGCAAGAACAAATAATATCCAAATCCAGCAGATGAGATGAAATAACAAAAATCAAAGCAGAAATTAATGAAATAGAAACAAAACAATAGAAAGAATCAATAAATCAAGTCCTAATTCCTTGTAGAGATAAACCGTTGGATGCTGAGGTAGCTTCTCTTAGAACAAATTGAGGGTGGGGTTTTGAAGTTGCTTCTCTTGCTAAAGCAGGAAACACTGAACACCGAAGTCTTGTAACTCCTGTCAGATGGAACACTGGTTAGCAAGCCTGAGAAAGTTAGCTGGGTTAAAGTCTACTGCACTCTCTGTTCTTTCACTTGGAAAACATCTTGCACTCCCTGATTTATGACTGCCACATGACTCCTCTTCAAGTGAAGTATGACCACAAAAATTTAACACGTCTTATGTAACCAACATGCCCCAGATAATTTACATTCATCTTTTATTTGACTGTATTGTTAAAACTCCTTGCCTGTTTGCTTATCTGCATGCAGCTCCCTTCTTCTTTCTATATATAAGCTTGTTGAATCAGACAATAAATGGCTTCTGAAAGAGACAAAAGTCCCAGAGTCTTACTCTGTGCCACCAATCTCACCTCCCAGAGCAGAACTCCAGCACTCTGAGCAAGACCCCCTGCAATTAATAAAAAAGATATACAAACCAATTATACAGATATACAGACCAATTAACAACAAAAAAAATAAAAAGAGCAAATTGAAATCAAATGGAAGGGGAGGCATCACAAGAGACATGAAAAGATCTAGAGCATTATAGGAAACCTTTAACAAACTATACTCCATTATATTTGAAAACCCAAAACGTGAATGAAATACATGCTAATCCAAGAAGAGATGAAGAACTTAAACATCAACATATCAAACATGCCCATATCAAATAAGGAAACTGATAAATACAATCCTTCCCAACTAAAATTAGCCTAGGGCCAGGTGAATTCACAGAATTCAATGAGACATTTGAAGAGCCACTCTACTTAAATTATTCAAAAATAAAATAAAATAAAATAAAATAAAATAGAGAATACTGAATCTCCATCTATGAAGCCAGTATTATTCTATATCAAAACCAGGTAAAGATACAACCAAAAAAGGAAACTATAGATCTATATATTTAATGAATATAAGTATAAAAATTCTCAACAAAATACTACCAAACTTCAGACAGAAATATATAGAAAAGATCATCCATCATGATCAAGTCAGGCTTATTCCAGGAATTCAGGGATTTAACTAAAAGTTATGAATTCTATAAATGAACTCAAAGACAAAAATCACATGATCATCTCAGCAGATCCTTTGACAAAAACTGACATGCTTTTATGATAAAAATTCTAGAGGGAATTGAACTGAAGGGAAAATACACATTAACATAATTACAGCTATATACAACAAACCACTGGTAACCTACCCATTAAAATCAGGAACCAGATGCAGCTGTTCACTATCTATACTTCTTTTCAATATAGTGCTTGCAACTCTTGAAATAAGACAAGAAAAGAAAATTAAAGGAGTACGAATTTGAAAAGAAAAGGTTAAGTTTTCCCTATTCATAGATGATATGGTATGATACATAAGAGATCCCAAAATTCCATGAGGAAACTCCTAAAAATGATGAACACTCAGCAAAGTGGTAGATACTAACTCCACTTAGAATATAGTTCTATATACCATATACAGATATACTTCTATATAACAAGCAATTGCTGACATAGAAACACTTCCATTCAAAATAGCTTCCAAAATAAACAAAATAAAATATCTAGTTATAAACTTCATCAAAGACATTAAAGATCTCCATAGTGAAATTTTTTAATCTTTCAAGAAAGAGACTAAAGAACATGCCAGGAGATGGAAGGCCCTTCCTTGCTCATGGATCGGAAGGATTATTATTGTTAAAAAGCATTCACATCAAACTCAATCTATAAATTCAATGCTATGCCAGTAAAAGCCCTATGACATTCTTAATAGAAATAGAGAGGAAGGAATCCAAAAATTAATTTGGAATCACAGAATACTTGGGATAGTCAAGAAATCATAAGCATAAAGAGCAATGTTGGGAGATCTATAGCAGATTTCCAATTATACTGCAGAGCTATAGTCATAAAAATGGCATGTTATGGGCACAAAAACAGACACAGATCAATAGAACACAATTGAAGACTCAAACATGAGTGCATGAAATTTCAGCCACATGATATTTGACAAAGGTTCCAAGAACACACAATCTAGGAAAGGTAGCATCTTCAAAAAATGGTGCTGGCAAAACTGGATCTCCATCCATAGAAAAATAATACTAGAGTATTATTTTTCACCTTGCACAAAAGTCAACACCAAATGTGTCAAAGACCTCAATCTGAAACCTGAGACCCTAAAACTGCTAGAAAAAAACATAAGCAGTACCCCACAGAGTACAGGTATAGGAAAGGACTTTCTAAATCATATATTGTTTGTTCAACAAACAACAAGGGGAATCCATAAAATTACAAAGTTTCTGCATAAAAAAGTAACATCCAAAAAGGTGAAAAGTAAAACCTACAGAGTGAGGAAAAATATCTTCACCAGTGACACATCTGACAAAGAATTAATAACAACAATATATAAAGAATTGAAAAAAGAATCAAGAAAACTAATGACCTAGTTAAAAGATTGTCTATAGATCTGAACAGAGAATTCTCACAAAGAAATAAAGATGGCTAAGAAACACCTTTAAAAGTGTTCAAGATACTTAGTAATCAGAGAAATGCAAATTAAAAGCACTTTAAGACTTCATCTTACCCAATCAGACTGGTGAAGATCAAGAGAACAAATAACATCAAATGCTGGGGAAGATGTGGGCAAAGGTAATGCTCTTTCAGTGCTGGTGGGAGTGGAAACTTGTACAAGCACAGTGGAACATTACCCCATTATTTCATTCAGTCTCCCAATTACAAAGAAAAAAATTTAAGATGTTTCCTAGGCATCTTTATTTGTTTTTTGGAGAACTCTGTTCAGATCTATAGCCCATCTTTTTTAAAAAATATTGAATTTATTTTAATTTTGTTATGAGTATACTGCCTCCATGTATGTAAATGCATCCATATCATGCAATCCTGCAGAGGGGAGAAGAGGACATCATATCCCCTGGAATGTGGATGTTTGTTAGAACCCATGTGGTTGCTGAGATTCAAATCCAGTCCTCTACCACAGCAGTCAGTGCTCCTAACCACTGAGTCACTCTCCAGCCCCTCATAGTCTATCTTTAAGTTGAGTTTGATGAGGGGACAGAAAGGAGAGATGGAACTTGGGCGCCTAGGAAAGCCAGAAGGAAATGGGTTGGACCAGTAATATCAGGACAAGTGCACATATGGTGTCTGAATAATACTGCATGGGTATCCATACTGGCTGTATGGCAAGGAGCAGAGTGGCAGATCGCAGAGAACTCTCTTCAAGTGGTTCATCATAGTAGTTCATGAGATTCCCAAAATAATATAGGCTATTGCTAGAGCCCTTGATTGGCTCCCAGAACCTGAAGATAAGTCCCTACTGCTGAAGACAGGACATATTTCAGACACAGGACTTGGAACAAAGGAGCAGCAACTGCCTGGAAATCCTTCTACGTAAAGACTAGCTCTCAGATTTCAGAGGATATTATGTAACTGCTAAGGGAAAAATTAATCAATGCCCTAACCCATTCCTAAAGTTCATTAATCATAATGACTAGCACAGCAAAATATCTCTATTAAGGCTGTAGTGACACTGTTACCTAGGGATAAATAAATACCTATCTAATTGGACTTAAAGCCCTCTCAATAGAAGTGAACTGAATGAATGGCACTGTAAACACAGCCAATGTATATGGCTGGAATGGTAATAGATCCTAAAGAAAACAATATCTCTGTTCTATCTGTAGACAAAGGAAAATTTCTTACCTTATGCTAAATATGGATCCTTGTAAATATGTAGATCACACACCACTTATCAAAGAAGATTCTTTTTGCAACAGAGGGAGATGTTACAGAGCTCTACGACCGGTCACACACAAAAAATACATGTCTGAGAGATACCTAGTCAACATATACAGTGGAATACCTAAGGCTTATGCTACATAGCAGAACAGGAGACAGAGTACAAGTGCAAGCCTCAACTCTCACCATTCAAGAATAGCAAAAACTGATGCACACAGAAGGCCACAATTGGCCAGGTTTTAGAGAATAGGAGACTTCAGATAGTGTATCCCTGGATATTACTCATATATTAAACATCACCCACACATGGCTCAAGGAGCTTGGGAAGAAAAGGGTGGAAAGATTGTAAGAGCCAAGGTTGGTCTTTGGACACAGAGAAACAGATGCATTCAGGTCAGTGGAAGCTTTCACATGTGAATTTGAAGAAATGGTGGCAATCAGGTCAAGACCCATGCCAACTCAATCAGGTCGGGGCTCAGAGTGGAGTGAGGGACATCGGCAGTAGGCCAACCCTAGCCTGAGAACTGTTGGAGACTGGATAAGGGAGAAGAGACCTTACTTATGTTCTCTAGATAGATTGACTAGGCTCTGCTGGATAATCTTTTACTGAATGACATTTGAATACAAATCTTTGACAAGAGAGGACTTAACATGTATGGCAGAATACATGAAGTTCAGGGAGAAGGGAGGCAGGGAGACATGTGTGGGAGCATGGATGAGGGAAGGGGTCTAAATTTGGCACATGTTCATTTATCAATCTCTCTTGGGAATCTCAAAGATTGAAAACTCTATAAACTCTATAAGGCAACTATAGCTTAAGCAACTGATTAAGAATAAAATATAAAAATTATGTGAAAGGAAATATTTTTCACAGTTTTATAAAATAAAGCATGTAAAAGCCTTTTCCCATTTTAAAAGTATGTCATCCCTCTGGATGCCTTTTGATGGGAAGCCTCCAACTTTCCTAGGTAACCAATGTGTTGATGTTGGGTCAGGTTCTAACAAATGGATGCCCTTCTAATACATCATGTATAGTAACTGCCATTTAGCCCACTCAGCTTCAAGGCAATAAATAATATTTTCAACAAATGTTGCCAACATGGAATGTTTTATTTTTCTAAAATAAATAAAATATTGTACTGTTCGAATTTACACATCTTCACAAGTAACGTGATTTAACACACAGACTCAACGGATAAGCTAAGTCTACTGCATTTACTTTAGTTTGTTTATTCAGAAACCTAGCAAAACAGTCATTTTCCAATAGCATCGAAATTTCTCTCTTCAGAGTACTACTCATAAATTCCCTGGAAAATGGTATTTAGAAGTATTCCAGAAAAATCCTTATTTAATAAGCAATCCATATGGCAGTTGCCTGGGAGCAAATGTTCTGAGAAAATCAGAATATACCCCAGCTATTCTACAACAATTCACCAAATATTGAAGCTGGAGGAAAATTTACTGAGCTTGGTGTTTGCCTTAGAACCATACATAATTTCTTTATATTAACTAGACTATGAAGGAAATCATCGTAAGAAAAAGATGATTAAAATATATTTTGTTCATTCTGTTTTTCCATTGTGCATGATATAGAAGGCTATATTTAATATTAGACAGAAAAATAGTTACATGAAATTAAAACAAAAAGTAATTCTCTGTTTTTTGCCAATTATCAATTAAAATTTTATATAAATATGACATATCACATTATGATACTTTGACTAATATATCTTTCTTCAAAATAAAATAAGACAAACTTATTAAATACTTACATAATAGATATTAAGAAGGTAACTTATTAATTCAGACTGTGAAATTACTCAATTATGAGGCATTATTTTATAATTAATGTTCAGAAAGTGAAATTAAAGTATTGGCTTTTAGGTTATCTACACAAATCCAGGCAGATAATAAATCATACACACCTTTGTGATTTGTTTATTTTCTGTATTCTTTTTTCTACCCTAAATGTTATGACTAATATTATTCAGCTGTTTTAATGATCAATTTTAGTCTACAGAGCTGTAGGTTAAGATTATCTTTCTTATTTATTACACATTGTTTAGTACATACTAAACATGGTAACATTCTAAATTCTCCTTTTACTGTATATTATAAATTTTGGTAAGCTGCATTTTTATTTTAAATAAATATTTTTAGCAATCCTGCTTAACTCATGAATTTTAGCAACATCTCGAATACTAAAAAAATTCATATTTTCTGGGTAGAATTTAATGAAGAATTTCCAGCTTAATGTCATTATGGTATTAGAACATTTTGTATGATTACAGTTTTTTTATTTATTGGTATTTTATGGCTGAGAATTTGGACCAATTTGATGGCTATTCCATGGTAGTAGGAAGGCATGGTTAACGTACTACTGTAGTTGTCAGATTCTTTAGTTTGACTGCAAGTTGAATCTTTATCTTATGATGTTCATGTGTGTTTCTCTTTTGTAAATTGTTTATTTACTGACGTACATGGTTTCATGTATACCAGACTATCCTGCAACTCACTATGTAGAAGAAGATGACTGAATTTTTCATTCTCCCGCTTCTATCACTCAACTACCAGAATTAGAGGTGTTCACTACCAAACTCAGGCTTTCTATATGTTAGAAGAGCATATAGGTCTCTAGTTCAGTCACATGTGTTTCTCACTATTCCACTCTTATGTAATTGGAAAGGCTACAGGAATCTGGAGCATAGTAATTTCTTTATTCCACAACTGGTAAAAGTTTGTTGAAGCCTTGTCTCTTACTGAAAGCCTCTTTTTTAGAAAACAGAATGGGTATATTTCACATTGATTAATTTACTCCTTTTTTTGTCATGAAGAATTCTGATTCTCATGCAGATTATGGTATTAATTTCATTTGCTTTTAGCCAATTAATTGAAGATGTCAACCATATCCACAAAATCCCTTTTTACTGTCAATGAAATTAGTATATAACAGAATAACTATATATTATAATGCTGAAAAGTAACCTCTTAAAACTGTCACAAAGACTTGTACACTTTAGATTATGAATGTGTGATAATGATTGTAGTTTCACCAAAATGATTTATTTTTAATATTGTTCCAATTCATATTTTAGAATTTCTGTGCCAAAACTAAGAAAAACCTACAATAGCTAAGAAAATTGTGAAACAGAGAGCAAATTTATGGTATCTTATTTGATGAGTGAAGTTGAAGAACTTTTAAAAATATCGACATGCAATGGCATTGTTGATTAAGAAAGGTAATGAGAATGTATACTCATTTAGTACTGATCATTTCAAAATATAATTTGTTCTAATCTATTAATGAACACTATCTAGCAGATATTTTTCTTTGTTTAGTTCATCAATATTCTATATTTTGGTATACAGACTATTTGGCTTTATTGGTTTACTTAGCTCCAAAGTATTTTTAATGATATTATAAAAGAATACTACTTTTCAATTTCATTTTTGAACAGTCTGTTATTAGTATGTATAAATACTATTTATTTTTCTGTATTTACTGTTCATTTCTCAACTTCACTAAATTATTTACCAGTTCCAGGGTTCACAGAATTTTTATAACCTGCCATCAACTGTAATCAACATGATCCTGTCAGAGCCTTCCTATATAGAACACCAGTAAGACAGAACATGAGCAGAAACTCACCATGGCATATCAGAGTAAAACCATTAAATATACAGAACAAAAATGTGGTACTGAAAGCTACTAGAGAAAAACGAGTTACATATAAAATAAAACCCATCAGAGTTACATCAGATGTTTCAATGCAAATATGAAATCCAGAAGGGCCTGGA
Organism: Eospalax fontanierii; assembly: GCA_035773235.1. NCBI lineage: Eukaryota > Metazoa > Chordata > Mammalia > Rodentia > Spalacidae > Eospalax > Eospalax fontanierii. The sequence goes on along the minus strand of JAJHUQ010000048.1, from coordinate 418,398 downwards.
CCAAAGTATTCCCACTTCTAAATGACCATGGGTGCTAATCCCAAATACTTTATTTGGCAAAACAATCTATCATAGTTGAAGGAGAATGGAAAATTTTCCATGATACTAATTGGCTGAGATAATATATATCCACCAAGCCAATCCTACAGACAGTACTTGAAGTAATACAAAAAAATGAATGTACCCAAGAGGTCATATAAAGAAAACAAAGAGAGGTATAATAAATAATAATAAAGGAAGGTATAATAACACGAACACAATAAAGGACCAAGAAAACAAATTATTATAACATCACCAATACACACATTTCATTAATAACTCTAAATGTCAATGGCCTGAAGTCCTCTTTCAAGACACAGGCTACTTGAATTGATTAAGAAAGAAATTAGTCATTTTGTTGTCTTCAAGAAACTCATTTCAACTTAAAGTATAGGCACTATCTTAGGGTAAAAGGATGGAAACAAATACTCCATATAAAAACAAGCAAAATTTTCAATTCTAATATCTCATAAAATAGACTTCATACTAAAACCAGTAAGAAGAGATAAAGAGGGTCACTTCATTCTTATCAATAGAGCAGTTGACCAAAAAGATATTATAATTACCAAACGCTGCTGTACCAAATTTCATAAAAACAGTCCCATAGGAGTATAAAACACAGATTAGCCACAACTTAGTAATAATAAATGACTTCAGTACTCATTATCTCCAATTGATAGATCAACTGGACAAAGAGTAGAAGAGACAGGTGAACTAAATGATATCTTACAGGGACTGGAGAGATGATTCAATAGTTAAGAGCACTGACTGCTGTTGAAGAGGACCTGGGTTTGATCCTCAGCACCCACTTGGTGGCTAACAACTGTCTGTATCTCCAGTTCCAAGAGATCTGATGCCTTCTTCTGAACTCTGTGGGTATTCTATGACATGGGTGTATATATATATATATACATATATATATATATACTGAAAGAAAAGGACATGTTACATCAAATAGACCTAACAGACATGTAAAGAATATTGTACCAAAGAATACACTTCCTACTCAGCAGCCTGTGCTAAGGTTGATCACAGATTGGGAAACAAAACAAATGTCAACAAATACAAACAAAATTGGAACTAATTCCATGAATTCTATCAAACCATAATGAAATAAAGCTTATAATTACCAGAAAATAAGTGCTAGTAGCTTAAACTCATGGAGATCAAATAGCACATTCCTGAGTAATCAATGAGTCAAAGAAGAGATTTTAAAAAGAAAAAGTGAAAGTATTCCTGACAGTAAAAGACAAAATCCCTGGGGAACTTTAAAGGCAGTTCTAAGAGAAAAGTTCATAGCTCTCTTTAAAAAATCAGGGCAAAAATTAATGAAAAAAAAGATAAAAAATACAAAAATATCAGTGAGTCTAAGAATCTTTGCAAAGGTAGGCAAGATAGACAGTTAACCAAAAAAATTGCTAGATCACTGCTAGGTTAGAGACAGTTAATCTTTTTTTAATCTTTTTTGAGAAAGTGCTTCCTTAGAGCCCCAGTTGTCCTGGAAGTCCCTATGTAGAGCAGCCTGGCTTGAATGTACAGAGATCTACCTGTGTCTGCTTCCTGAGTGCTAGAATTAAAGATGTCTACCACCACACACCACTGAGAGAGTTAATCTTAAACACAGTGACTCTAAATAACTTGACTAGGTTTCAGTCAATCAACTCATATCAAGGGACTCAACATATATGACATAATGCATGAAATCCAGTGTGGGAGATGTTGCACATAGAAGAGATAAATTGAAATATTGTCGAAATTCATGAAATTCACACAAAAAAATTTAAAAATTCAAAAATCAATTAAAAAAAATAAGAGCTGTTCTATCACCAACAACTTCATATTTTGAAAAATAATGTTCATTTAATAAGAAAATGGTTAGCTTTTATGAAATTTTTTTTCTACTTTATGGCCTCTATACAATACCGTTTAGGGGACTGGAGAGATAAATCAACAGTTAAAAGCATTTTTTTGCCCTTGTAGAGAACGAAGACTCAATTCCCAGCACTTATTGATACCCAGCAGTTATCTGCTCTGACACCCTCTTCTATCTTCCACAGGCACTGCCCAACTTGGATGCACCTGCTGCAGACAGGCAATACACTCATACATGTAAACTAAAAATAAAATATATATGCATGCGTGTATAATTTATTCCTCGTTGGCGGTAATTCTGGAGAAGCTATATCATGAAAAGATTTTCTGATAAGCTTCTTCAATTACCAATTTATCAAATTTTGTAGAGAAAGGTTTCAACAGTTTAGCAGCAGCATACATCGTAAGTCCTTGTAAGAGGGTTAGCATATTTGGGATTACCCCTATGATCAAGCAGTCTGAATAAGTGTTTACAATTTGAATTGCATCTAAAATAGGTTTATTCAGATTGGAATACAAATGAGCCACAGTTTCAACAGCATTTTTTTATTTAGCAAATTGGTGCTCTTTTATTGTTTAAAATTTTCATGCATGAGTACAGAATTTGCATTATTTTCATCTTTTCCTAATAACCCCCCAATTCTTCTCATGCCCCTGCTCTTCCTCTCAATGTCTTGTTCATTTCTTTATTATTGTTATATATACTCACGTATATTTATAAATATATATTTAAATATAATCCACTGACTCTACTTAGTGGACTTCCTGGAGTATCTGCTTTTAGGATTGTCCACTTGAAGTTAAATAACTTTTCAGGAACCTAGGTCCTGAACAAAACTGATAGGAGACCATATTAAGAGTATGGTCAGGATTTTCAAAGTTTCCATTCACATATATCACCTTATATAAATCTTATTTATAAGCATGGTCTACTTACTAAATAAATTCTGAAAACAAACCTAATTCACACAAAAAAATACCCTATCACTCTTATTGTTGAGAAACTGCATAGGAAAAGCAGTCATAATCTATTAACTTGATAATGAAAGTCTGATGTAATTTTCCATGACACTTTCATGATCTTTCCTTCCAGGTTATTCATGCATAATGTTTCATGAGATTATAAGCACTGAAAGAATTTGGGAAACAATTTTCTAAAGTTCAAGTAGCTGTTTGAAATATCTGTTTTCACTGGTAAAGTGGCACATGCCTTCAATCTCAGTCCTTTGATATTCTAAAAATTCAAACACTGTATCAAGTCGAGACTTCTTTTTCCTCCTCTTAGAAATGCTTTGAATTTTCCTATATTTAGCATGACCTTGGCTATAAATGATATTAATGATTATTCTCTCCCACCCTCGTCTCTCTAGAGCTCTTATCGTGAAGGAATGTTGTGGTTTCTGAAAATCCTTCTCTCTATATAAACAGTCTTCTGTATTTGAGTCTATTTATATGATGGATAACATTGTTGATTTGTGTATATTGAGCTTAACCTGAATCTCTGGAGTAAAGCCAAGTGATCATAATGAATATATTTTTGATATGATATTGAATTGTTAGTAAATATCTTAATGAGAATTTTGCATCCATTTTCACCAGGAATATTGAACTATAATTTAATTTTTTTGACCTGTGTTTATCTGCTTTTGGAATCAGGGTAATGCTGTCTTCATAAAGAGATTTGGAAACATTTTTTCCTTTTCTATTTTATGGTGTTAGTTCTCCTTTCAGGTCTCGTAAAATTTTCCTCAATGCATAAATCCAGTTCTGGGCTTTTAGAGTTGGGACATTATTATTACTGTTATTATTATTATTATTATTATTATTACTGCTTTAATTTTATTATCAGTTATAATTCTGCTTAACTTCATTTAATTCTAGCAATGTCTCTCTTTTCATTCCAAATTTTATTAATATGGACTTTCATATTAATAATGAGTTGAGCTTAAGTGTTTGTCAATAATTTTTATTTTCCCAAAGAACCCATTCTTCATTTAATCTTTGAAGTGTTATGTTATACTTTGTTTCTAATGTCTGATCTAGCTTTGTTATTGTGGTAATGATGCTACTGTGATTTGAATTATGAGGCATTTTATCCTAACATTCTTTCTTTACATATTTGATATGTAGAATTTAATAATGAATTCATTATATTTTTGTGGATCTGACAAATACCTTAGTCTCTTCTCAGAAACCTGTTCAAACTTTTCCATACTCGTCAGTTACAGTACTATATTGTCTATTTCATATAGGTGATATTATGTTCCATTTTTCATAACTTTCTATTGTTTTAATTTTATATTTTCAGAGTAATGTACTCATTTTGATTTATTTCATAAGCTTTGTGAATTGTCTTCTATTTTCTATTGCATTCAAAGACGGTCAGTCTGTGTTATTGCATCTGCTCTGCCATATGTAAGATAATTTTGTTGCTCTTTTTCTAATTTCTTGAGGGATAAAATGAGATTATAGGTTTGAGATATATTTGTTTGCTTTCAATAAATAAATAAAGATAGGATCTTATTTTGTATGTTGTCTTGGAATTTATTAGTTATCCCATGATGACTCCAAGCTTTGATTCCTAAATTCTGGGATTATAAATATGAAGAGCTATGAAATCTGTTCCAATTTCTTGAGAGGACTGCTATGATACTATTTCATAAACTATAAACTGTGTAACAAAGGACAAATTTGACCCATAAAAACAAAGAATGACATGAGCAGGGATCCTCAAAGAGGTGGTAGAACAAAGAAAAAGCAAAAGGGACAAGAAGTTAACAAGGATTTGCAACTTAACAGTATTATGAAGAGTAAGAAAAAGATATTTCAGTTTCTAGATAAAGACACCACATGCTTGAGTTATAGAACTTCTGGTTCTGACATGGAATCTTTATCCTTAGTGGTTGACTACTTAGTGCTGGAAGATGCCATACATGTCTGCAGAGAACCTAGTATCAAATTAACTCCTTAATAACTTACTTTTTATAATCATAGATTTGTGCATTTCTCAACTTTAATTGAAAAAACCTTTTTTTAATAGATATGTTTAACACAGATATCCACAATTTGTCAAAGAGAATAAGAAACTGTAGAATGCTTTATCCCTAATGGGATACCTATATCACACAGTCTTTCCAAGGCTCAGAAATCATTTTTGTATGGGAGTGCAAAGATTATTTTTTTTAAAAAAAGAGGTGGTGGATGAACTTTAAAAAAAAAAAAAGCATGTTTTCCAGGAGCAACAGGCAAGTTTGCACATATATACTCAGAGAAGTTGTGACAACATTCACAAGACCTATACAAGCTCAAGACAAAAAGAAATCCAACATCGAAGAGAGATATAGAGAAGATGCAAGGAGCTGTTGGCAATGGATAGCTTCTGGGAGAAAAAAAAAACAGTTTTATTTCTCGATGTGACCGCTAGTAAGTTGAATATGCTCGACATGTCCCAATACACAAGAATATTTGTGCAGCACAAATAGTATTCACTGAACTTTTTATAGAGGGGTGAATAAGAAAGTGGGGGTGTCCCAGGGAGGAATTAGTAAGGAACAAATAAAATAAATATGCAGAATGGTACAACCATTATTTAAATCAGTGTGGGAGTTCCTCAAATGCTACATCTTCCACATGATCTAAACATATCATTCCTGGGCATTTACCCAAAGGACCCTGTATTCTACTGTAGAGAAACCTATTTATCTATGTTCATGGTTGTCTATTCACGATAGCCAAGTAATGGAAACAACATAGCTATCCATCAGCTGATAAATGGACAATGAAAGTATATTTGCCCAATAGAATTTTATTCAACTGTTAAATTATTAATTTGTGGGTAAATGGATAGAACTGGAAATAATCATCCTACATGAGGAAACACAAAACCAAAAAGAGAAACATCACAACGTCTTTTTCATAAGTGAATGAATGCTAGCATTCAATCTTTAGATATGTTTCACCTAGAAAATTCTTGGAGATCATGAAAATGTTAGGATGGCTTGCGGGTATTTCACAGGAAGGGACATAGAATGGAATGATGTAAATGGGAAAGAAGATTAATGGACATGATAGGTTTAATAGGTGGAAGACTAGAGCATAAAAGGAACTAAGAGCAGGGATAACTAACAGGAAAGGCCGTTATAAAGAGTCATATGGAAACCTACTTTAGAAGTTTCTTTAAATATATTCATATACAACATTAAACGAGTTTAAAAGTAGCTATATATTTTAGGGGTTCAGTGTCTGCACTAGGCAAATTAAAAACTCAACATTAGGAAAGACTTCTTTATAAGTTTTTCTTTTTTTTTTTACCAGAGAGATCCTAGATACCCTCAAACAATACTAGCTATTGCCATTACATTTGGTTATCCACCAGAACCAGAACTAAGCTATAACACCCTTTTGGTAAAGACACTATATATACAAGTTGCAGAAAAATAAGAGAGATCAAGGTGGTACTGACCTTGAAGCTACATGTTTGCTGGCAAGTTTTCATGGTATTAAATGTATTATGCATGTTACTGACAGAAAAAGTAATAATCAGCCTTCACCAGCTGTGAACTCTCTGACCTACAAAAACTACAGGCATAACAAAATATGCCCAGTGCCCCAGTAGTGTCATGGGTATTATGCAAGTAAACAAGCAACGTTTAATTGAAACTAAGGCCTGCTTTATAATAGGGATCCCATATATGATGCTGTTATCAGAGCCAAGAACATGTAATTAGACATGACACAAGTCATAAGGAACAATCTACTTCTATCATTTTGCTAGACATAGTATTAAACTGACTCCTAATGATTAGTGTTACACCTATAAATTAGTGCATCTATAAACTCTACCCAGAGAACTTTCTTCTGGCAGCATATAGTGATTAACACAGAGATACATATATGGACAATGTGCAGAGAATAAGAGCCTTCAGATGACTCAGCTTTAAATGGGATACCTATATCACACCCTCTGCTCCCAAGGCTCAGGGAACATTGCAGAAGGGGAGCAGAAAGGTTATTAAAATTGTAGGTGGTTGATGAATATAAGAAAAACAATGTTTTGGGGGCAGCACAAAGTTGTTGCCCAGTGAACCCCCAGCACTTATGACAGCATGCACAGACCTGTACAAACCCAATCTAGTCAGGGTCCCAGCATGGATGGAGTATGTAGTGAGAAGGACCTCATCCCAGCTAAGGATCTATTGACTACTGATAGCAGCTGGGAGAGGAAGAGTCCGTTTTCCTACTGGTATGCCATCGGATAGGTTGACCAAGACTCAATAAACTTTTTTTTAAATTTAAGTCAAATAACAATAGAGGATTTAAAGGAGGTAGAAGATATAAATGAACGACATGGAAGGTGTCCAAATATGATCAAAATTCTATGAAATTCTCCAAAAAATAATAAAAATATTTTCAATGGCATACATATTAGTAAGGAATTTTTTAATAGAATTTTGAAAAGTCAGGAAATAGGGAAAATAATCAAGAAATGTGTCTTTATGAAAATGAAAATCTCTGTACAGTGAAGGAAAAGCTGCCAATGTAGTGAAAAAGCAAGCACAAAATGGGAGAAAAATCATTTAAAGCTATACATCTAACAGAGGATTAGTGTGTGAAAGGAAGAACCAAAAAAACAAACATCAAGAAAACAAAAACTCCAGTAAAAATGGGCTATTGACCTGAACAGTGATATTTCTGAGCAGGCTAAGGTGATTACTGCCAGGTTTGAGCTAAGTTTTGCTCCATCGAATCCACATTGGGGGAAAGATTGTCCTCTGACCTCCACACACCACCACAGCTTACATAAGACAACTACACACACACACACACACACACACACACACACACACACACAATAAGTAAATGCAAGCAAAATCTTAATCTACAAGAAGAAAGGCGAATGACATTTTTAAAATTAGCTTTTTTAAAAAAATAGTAGCCAACAGGAAAATACACATGTAAAAACTATTTTGTGATTCTACCTTAACACCAGTCAGAATGGCAATTAAGAAAACAAATAATGTGAAGAAATGGGAACAGTAATTTATTGTTGGTAGTGGTACAGCCTCTATGGGAATCTGTGGAGGTTATTTTTAAAAATCTAGAGATTTACCCAATTATGTAATTCTTCGATATAAACCTCAAGTATTCTACATCCTACAATAGAGATACTTAATCATCTAAGTTCATTGCTGCTCTATTCAAATTAGTCCGCAAAAGGAAACAATTTAGATGTTTCTCAACTGATAAATGCATAATAAAAAAAATATGGCACACATATACAACGGAGTTTTATTCAGCTGTAAAAACTGCAATTTTGAGATTTCCAGGAAAATATAAGGACCTGGGAAATTTGCTAGTTAAAGTACTCTGAGGAGAGAAATACAGTTGTCATATTTTCTATATTGTTTACGAGTTCTGGTTTTGCATTTTTAGATTTCCATGTTTAATTTGAACTATCTATATAGGTCATTAAGCTATAGACTGTGATAAGGAAGGAAAGGAAAAGAGGTTTTAATGAGAGGAGATAATAATAGAACACTTGTAGTATGAAAGAAGAGGGTTGGGAAACTGATAGCTAAAAGGTTATGCAGAAATGAAAGTAGGGAAATGAAAAATTGTTCCAGAGGCTCACTACTCTGAAAGCTAATATAAAATTAACTTCTCTGATCAAGTTTGAGAGCAACCCGAATCTATATGCAACAGCATAAATATTTAGAAGGCAGTTTGAACATGACACTTTAACAAAACAATCAGACTCATTCCCTTAAAAGTAGCAGCTATAGCTACTCCCTATATATAAGGAGGCCTAATTTGATTAGCATTTCCATAGTCTATCTGTTTCACAAGTAATGTCCCTGCTTCCCAATCTATTATAACTCTGCCAACAGTCTGCAATAAGAGACAGACCTGTTTCATCACAAATCAGGACTCGAATTTTTGAGAATTCTCAGGCTTTTCGCCTGCAGTTGGCAAAAGTTCCCAAGCCTGGATAGCGACATTAATCTGTTGAGGTACATGAAGTGGAGAGTAGCTTATTTAATTGATGTTAATTACACTATGATATCCAAATCCAGTTAGTACACCAGTAGTAATGACTTCTAAATTGTTGTTCTAATCGCACTGTGCCTGTTCCACCATTCAACATATTCACATTTCCGTAATAAAAGATCTCTGGAGAGAAAAACTGCCACCAAATGGAGGGAGGCAAAACATCAGCACCAAGCAAATCTAATAAAGTGAACAGTGCCATAAACCATAATAAGTTACTACTTGTTTTAATGTTTTGTAATTTTGAAAGGAACACGTGATAGAATATGTGAACAGCAGAGGAGCCACAAGTTTCATTAAGGCTCCACAAAGTTCTAAATTCCTTAGAGGGGACAACAGGCAATCTGGTCTTGTTCAAGTCTTATCAAGTAGTCACTCCCTAGACTAAGGGAGACTGTAGAGCCAACCTTTCTTCTTTACTACCTTGAAATATTTGCTTGTACAACCTGAAAAGATAATCATAAAGAGGGTCATCAATCACCCCCAAGGACAATAGACCATTAGCATCAAGTTAATTCTTGCAGCTCTGTTCAACAGAGTTCCTATAAAAGTGCTCTCTGTCCTTCCCTTGGATGCCGATGCCTTCTTTGTACTCAGAAGGTTTGGCCCTTTGTTGTCTTCTCCTATCAAACAGATATATTCCTTGCCTGTTGCATGTCTGACTCTGGTTCTTAATCCTTAATTCTAAACTCTATTCCTTTTCTCCTCTCCTAAAATCTAACAAAAAAGTTCATAAACTCTTTGCTGCTGTCCTTGAGCAACAAGAAAAGTTGAAAAAATCTTCCCTGTCCTCCTGAGTCTTTAGCAGGGCTTCTCGAAAAAGATGAAAGAACAGAAGATCCTAAAGATCTTTTAGGATCCCTCGAAGATCCTAAAAGAGCTTATTACCTGTAAAGTACTGAGCCTGTCTTTGGTTACTAAAACTGAAAGTCAGTGGCAGTGGATGCCAAATTGAAATGTTCTAATTTTTGACTGCTCCTTCAAAATGAGACAGGTCATCCTCATCCTAAGAATGCACAGCAAGTGAAAACAACTCAAAAAACTTCTCTGTTTTATCAAATTTTTTTGTCCTTTTATGGAGGAATAGGGAAAGAATATCTTTACATGCAGGGGAGGCAGAGTTAGAATAATGGTGAATTTTATTAAGCTAGTCAGCATAATGGTGAGGATCAAAATAATAAGGAATGAGATCCCATAGAGCAAAAGTGTCAGGACTCTACACTTCTGGCTTCTAGATCCCACACCCCTTATTCATCTTTTAATTCTGCATGTACTTTTCTCCAAATTCCCAAGTCAACAGTTTCTTCTGTAGAAAACCAGAGAAAGATCTCCTGTACAAAACCTAAAAGCATTCCTGACAAAATAGACTTCAAACTAAAACTAATCAGAACAGATAGAGTAACTGCATTCTGATCAATTAACCAAAATATTATAATCATAAACTATACGCACCAAACTCTGTTGCACCCAACCAATAAAAACAGTACTACAGGACTTTAAAGAACAAATCTCAATTCTCTAATAGTAGGGGAGGTAAATGACTCAACTGTCTGCATTAAAATGGTCACCTAGATAGAAAGTAAACAGAGAGATACCTGAATTAAAGCCATTCATCATCAAATGGTTCCAACAGACATCTACTGAATATTCAGAAATAAGTAATACACATTGTATTCAGCACCCCATAGAACATTCTCCAAAATAGACCACATACAGGGGTACAAAAGAAATCTCAACGAATACAAAAAAAAATTTAAAGAATTCTATGCATTATATAGACCACAATGCAATAAAAGCTTAAAATCAAGACCACCAAAAGCCCTAGTAACTTCATGAACTCATGAAAACTAAATAATACACTCCTGAATGACAACTGGGTCAAAGGAGAAATTAAGAAAGAAATAAAAGTATTCCTGAAATTCAATGAAAAGGCCAGTACACCTCAATAATATATCTGGGGTACATTAGAAACAGTCCTTAGATGGAAGTTTATAGCTCTATAAAAGTTAGAAAGAGCACAAATAAATGATTTGCCATTGTAACTCAAGAATCTTGAAAACCAACAACAAATGAAACCCAAATCCAGGAGACAGGGTGACAACATCTTCAGCGAATGGTGCTGGCAAAACTGGATCTCCACCTGGCTGTGTTTTTTTTGCATATAGCTTTAATAATGTTGTGATACATCCCCTCCAGTCCAATTCCCATTACAATAATGAAACTAGTCAGTTAACTTTCACCTTGTACAAACGTCATCTCCAATTGGATCAAGAGCCTCATTTTGTGAACAAAAGTCACAAAATGTCATAAATGGTTAAAGCATATAGATTAAGAATCTGAAGAGTGTGGGTCTCCAGGCAGGACTACTGCATTGTTTCATTTGCTCAGGGCTCAGAGACCACTGAGGAAGAGGGGGCAGAAAGATTGTGTGAGCCATTGATGAGCTGTGTGAGCCATTGAGGAGCTGTGTGACCATATGGAAATACAATTCTACAAGCTCCTGGGACCCTGCTCATATGAACCTATATGGATGGTTCCGGCATGCTCAAGATCCATGCAAACCCAAGCAGACAAAAACCCATTATGAAACTGGAAAAATGGGTAGCAGAACCCAACCTTTGCTGAAGAAATATTGGCAACTTATACTGTTGTTTGAGGATGAGCTAGTCTCCCTAAAGTGAGGGACTGTGGGTAGACTGACTTGAACTAAGTGAATGAACTTGCACTGAGGTTACTTGGTGACCCTAATGACACAATAGACCTTAACACAGATGAAAAAATGTATGGATTCCAGTAGGAGTCTTTGGGGAGTCATGCTAGTAGGGAAAGGTATATAGAGATGCATAAGATTGATTGAGACATTATGAGTGAAACACACATAAATATATATAAATAAATACTTTTTTAAATGAAAAAGCAATCTTAAAACTAATATGTAAAACAAAAGACCCTCAAGAGTCAAACTAATCCTGAGAAAAGACAGTACTACAAACACTAAATATTTGATTTCAAATAGTGCTATATATTTAAAGAAACAATTGTTTAAGAATCCCTAAAATGTCCCATAGACATGACGTATGGCACTTTTTGTTTTGCTTTTCTAGTTAATTTACTTTTTCCTAATGGATTGCCTTTCTGGAGGGAAGTAACATCTCTTAATAGTTTATTCTTAATAACTATGGAGGCTAGTAGATATTGACACCTAGTAGATGTGCAATAAATAGTTGACAAGGAATGAATAGAATTTTGCACTAAGGATCTTGTCATCAGTGAGTTGAGTGAAAGGAGCAGTCAAGGAGAAAATAACACTACCTGGTGAAGGGTGGTAATAATGTAGTTTTATGATTCAAATTGTTATGTCCTTGGGCCAACTTCTAGTCATTAAAGGCCTATATTGAGGGATTGGAGAGAGGGCTCAGTGGTTAAGAGTGCTAGCTGCCCTTTCAGAGGACCTGGATTCAAATTCCAGCACCCACATGGTGGATAACAATCATCTGTAATTCCAGTTCTAGGAGATCCAGTGCCTTTTACTGACTCTACGGGCATTGCACGACATGGATACATTATACACATGCAAGCAATCACTCATATACATAAAATAAAAATAGTAAAATATTTTAAATGTTTGTGTTGGTATGAATACTTGTGAGAAGAATGTGGGAAAGATAAAAAATATTTTGATTAATCTCATTTCCAATGCATAAGCCATTGTGTACTTAGTACTAAAAGAAAAATATCAAGGAAAAGCTTTATCTTTCAAAACAGATTTTTCATGCATTCATTCTTAAGCATAATTATCATAATTGTCTTGATGAAAGCAATTTGTTTTTAAGAAGAACCACTATTAATTAGTATTTATGGGCATAGTCTTCCTTCCTGTTTGTTCTAATTTTCCAAAACTGCAAGCAAAAAAAAGTCATTTAATTTTATTAAATCAGAACAACACAATTCTGACATTAAGAACTGTATTAGCAAATTGTGCTAATTAGAAAAACACAGCAAATACAATGCCCTTCCATTCTCATCAGTGGCTTTAAAATCCTATAATGGTAGAGTAAGAAATGTAGTAAGAAATGATGTGGGTATCACATTTTCCATACATTCATTTTCACCTACTCTGCCTTTTGAAGAAAACATACAGAATGCTTGAGGTCTATACATTAATGCTTCCTAAAGCATAATCGTTATCAAAGATGATTATATGCTTTAAAAAGTAACATGCCTTTCTTCATCAGTTATTTCTCCATTTGGGAAGCTAGCCAAGTTGTGAAGACACAAAGCACTTTAGGAAGTCATTCATTTTTAATACACAGGGCAGCAACTGATCAAATGCTGCACAAAGAAAAGTGTTAAGGTTCCTTATGATTAAATGTACCACCCACAGTAAAAGGAAATATTAATATGACAATGACCATGACGCACACAGTACCTCATTGAAAACATTTCAATGGACAAAAGTCCTGTGTAAGAATAAATGTTGACAATCACAAAAATAATTCAAATTTCAAAAAAGATTTCAAAGATATTTATTCATATCTTTCTAGAGGGATAACCTCTTAAAATGTGGTAATTGAAGACATAAAAAATTCATTTTTTTGTTGTCTGAAAGAAACTTTGCCTCACCTTCAAGAAGAGGGACACAAAATGAAAGAATGTGGAAAAAGTATTCCATGGAAATATCACTAAGAAGCAAGCAGGTTTGCAATTCTAACATATGGAAAAAATACACTTTAAATTAAAAGTAATCAGAAGAGATAAAAGTTCACTTCATTCTGATCAAAAGAAAAATTAACTAAGAATATATTATAAGCATGAGCATATATATACATCAAAATTTGGTACACTCCATTTTTTAAAAATTGGGCTTTTGTAATTTTATACAATTCTCAATCAAGTCCAGATCCTTTCCCAATCTGTGCCCCGCCAAGCTCCCCATCAGAAATCACATGCTCTGCCATATACCACAAGTCCCATTCAATCAAGAACCTACACCCTCATTGCAAACACATCCAGTGATGTCTAGTCAGCCTATTCAGAGATTCCAAGTAATGAATATTTTCTCCCACATACTAGCAACCACTCTACAACATTTCTAATCTAAGACCACCCCACCACCCATTTCTCTCAACCACTATGGGTCTTTGTTTCATGAGTTGTCATGGGTCCTGTGCTCAGTGCCATCACTGCCACAAGCTGAAGTATGCAAACTTCCAGTATCTGCAAAGCCTCTGCTCCCCTGTGTTTATGAACCTGCTCTGGCTCTTACAATCTTTCTGGCCCCTTTTCCACACAGTTCCTGAGCCACTGATGGGTGAGGTTCAATATAGAGTCCTAAGCAGGGATATATATTCTACAGTCTCTTATTCTTTAAAACTGGGCCAATTGTGGGCCCTTGTGTGCATTATACTCTTGTATAAGGAAGATTCACTAGTGAGGGTTGAGGAATGCACTATTTTCCTCTGTACCTGATTACACCACTCTCTGTAAGCCTTGTGTGTAGAGATAAAATAGCAGATCAATCACCTAGGAGTGGGCATCTCTCAGATACACACTCTGTCTGATCAATTCTGGAATTTTGAAACAGCCTCCATTTGTTGCAAAAAAGAAGCTTCCTTGATGAGTGGTGTATAGAATGCTTGTCTATAAATATAAGTATCTATGTTTACCTCTGGTAAGAAATTCCATTTGCCTACAGATATCAAAGCTAGGGTTTTCTCTGGGATTTATGTTCTTTCTAGCCATGTGTATTTGGCAGAGTTCACAGTGTCACCATGAGTTCACTCCCATTGAGAGGATTTAATGATTACCCCCAGAAAATTCAGATGATTCAGATAATTCAGTGATTAACCCCCGATAACAGTGTCACTACTAAACCAATAGAGGTAGTTTGTTGTGTTGGTTGTGGTTATTAGGTTTTAGGTTGGAGCTGCACCACTGATCTATCTTCTCCCTTAGCAGTTGGCATATTATCTAGAATTATGAGAGCCAAATTTCAAGTAGCAGACTTCCAGGTAAGCTCCTGTTCCACTGCTCTGAGACCAGTATCCAAAATATAACCTGTCTTCAGCAGCAGGGTCCCATCTGTTAGTTCTGGGGGATAGTAGGGCAATGGGCCATGCCATTTTGGGAGTGTCTTGAACCATCCCCACCAACCACTCAAAGGGTAGCTTCCTCTATCTGATACTGTGTTCTTTGCCAAACAACCACCAAACATATATACAGAGCAATGTTTAGACACTGTATGTACATGTATGTACATTTTTCAGAGGATTACAGGGGTATCACATTTCTCTCTGGATTCCCTGACCCTTCAAGGTGCACTCATCTCTACTATTTTTCCACTCATATAACATCCCTCCTCCCTTTTCAGTCTCAGCAATCCCATTATCCCCATATTCCTCAAGTAACTCCTGCCTTCAAACATCTACCTTCTCATGATTTCCCCTGCCCCAACACCACGGTGTATTACACATCCCTCCCTCCTCTATTCACAATTGAACACTCCCAATTTCCTCACATTTGCCTGGTAACATATTTTCCCTACTACTCCCTTCTGTTTCTATTTCATTGTCTTTTATAGATCTGTTTAAGCAGTTAACGTCTTGTTTTAACTTTGGCTATGTCCATGCCTTTAGAAATTTGTCTATTTCTTTCAAACTTTTCCAATTTAATGTAGTATAGATTTTTAAAGTATTGCCTTCCAATGTTCTAGATTTGTTTGTTTGTTTTGTATCTCCTTTCATCTCTAATTTTTGGGATTTGAATTTGCTCTTTCATTCTTTTGCTTAACTGGGTTAAGGGTCTGTATCTTCAACTTTCCAAAAAAATCAACTCTAAGATTCATTGATTTTTTTCTAATTTTCTCTGTTTCCATTTCATTAATTTAATCTCTGATTTTTGTTATTTCTTCTTACCTACTAGTTTGGGGTGGCTTTGTTCTTGTCTTTTCAGTCTTGAGTTGCACTACTGAATAATTTGTGCTATTTCTGATCTTTTAATGTGTGCACTAAGATCTGTAAATTTCTCTCTTCCTTGCTTTTAGGTGTCATAGAGATTTGGTAGTGTTATATTTGAATTTTCAGTTAATTTCAGGAATACTTTGATTACTTTTGTTAGTTGTTTTTGACCCATTCATCATCAGGAGTATGTTGTTTAATCTCCATGAGCTTGTGTTATTAAAGCTTCTTTTGCTGTTCAATATAAGCTTTATTTTACCATGGTCTAATACATCGCATGTAATTATTTCAAGTTCTTGTATTTCCTTAGATTTGTTTTGTGTCCCGGAATGTGGTCAATTTTAGAAAACCTTGGTTTGGCTGCTGAGTATTTTTGGTGCTATGGTGAAATACTATGTAGATTTCTGTTAGGTCCATTTCATGTAAGACATAATATAATACAAATGTCTGTTTATCCTTTGTCCGGTTGAACAGTCTATTGAAGATAGTAGGATATTAGAGTCACCTACTATTATTGAGTTACAGTTAATCTGTGTTTTATAGTACTACACTAATGTTTTTATGATATGGAATCCTCCAGAGTTTGGTGCACATATGCTCATAACTGTAATATCTTTTTGATCAATTGTTCCTTTGATTAGAATGAGCTGTGTCCCTCTTTATATCTTTTGATCATTTTAATTTCAAGTCTATTTTGCCAGATATTAGAATTGTAACACCAGCTTTCTTCTTAGGGTCATTTGTTTAAATTTTTTTCCATATTTTCACCCTAAGTTACTGTCTATCCTTGAAGATACATTTCTTAAAGACAATATAGTTTTGTTGATCCATTTCACTAGCCTTTGTCCTTTGACAAGGGAATTGATGCAACTAATATTTAGTGTTAATATTTTGAATGTGTATTGGATAATTTCATTTTAATTTCTTTGTGTTTGTGGCCCTATTTTGTGTTTCAGATGCTATACCTTTCTTTGTTTTCTTTCTGCAACCCCTATACTTGTTCTTTTCTTTGATACTTTGTATTGCTTCACATATTTCTGTAAGGCTGGTTTGGTGGAGACGAATTCTTGCAGGTTGTTTGTGTCATGAAAAATTTTCCATTCCCTTTCATCCATAATAGATAAAGTGTTAGGCATTAGCATCCATAGTCCTTTAGAAGTGGGAATTTTTTGGTTCAGGCTCTTCTGTTTTTCATAGTTGGGATTGAAAAGTCAGCTGTAATTCTGGTGGGTTTTACTTTATGTATATCTTGTTGCTTTCCTTAGCAGCTTTCAGTACCCTCTCTTTGTTCCACACATTTAATGAATGTTTTCACTATGATACACCATGGGGAACTTCTGTTCTGGTCATATGTGATTGTTGTCCTATGTGCTTATTGAGTCTCTATAGGTTAGTCTTTCCTTAATTTACAGAACTTTTCTTCTATAGTTCTGCTATGATGTGTTCAGTATCACTGGCCTGAGATTCTTCTTCCTGTATGCCTATAATTCATAGATTTGAACTTTTCATGTTGTCCCATATTTCCCGTGTTTTTCCATTTCTATGTTGTTGTTTTTAATTTCACATAGCCTTTGCTTAAGCAGTCCAGATCTTGAACTTTGTCATTTGGTCATGATATTCTGTTTTCTGTTTCATTCATCCTGCTCATGAGAATTTCTGCTGTTGTTTCTAATTGGCTGATTGACTTTCTTAATCCCTTGTTAATATCTGCTTCTGTTTTCATTAGTACTTCTCTTTTCTGAATTCATTTTTCACATTATGAATTATTTTGATATTTCATGAACTTGCTTACTTGTACAGTCTTGGGCTTCCAGCACAAGTTCTGCCTATCCTCTGAGATGTTTGTTTTCTTTAAGTTTTTTATTATATTCATGATAATTCTTTTAAATTATGCATCCTAGGGTTCCTCAGGGTGGTTCCCAATGTACTGCACTTCTGTACAATTATTGAGTTTTGTTTGGGATATATTCTCTTGGTCTTTCATATTATTTTTGTTTTTGCCCTATCATTTGGGCATATGGATGTTCTTTGTTGGTTATGGGTCCAATAGGAACTTCTTTTCTGCTTTTGTTAAATTGAATTTTGGTTCTGTTTATATTGTCTTTTTAGCTTAGCTGTACCTTGTATCTTGTCAAGTATGGAATCCAAATTGGTATATATTTCAGGTTCTTCCAGAGTAGTAGACTGATTGGAGTGGGTAGTAGAATAGGGCAGTAGTTAGGCTGATCAAGTTAATAAGAGGGCTTGTCTTTGTCAGACAGATCAGGAGCCAGTGTAGTCTGCTAGGGAGTTTAGCTTGTCTGGATTAGAAGGTAGTCCAGATATCTGAGGCAGAGGAATTGGAGTTCACCTGGGTCCTAGATTGGCTGCACACAGGGTAAGGAAGGTGAGAGAAACAGAATAGATACATGGTGGGTGGGATCTGATTTACCAAAGTCCCAGCTGGAAAATTTTGTCCCGCTAGTAAGGAGTCTGAGGATATGCGGAGAATGAGGGGAGCACCTGAGGAGGGACATAGTAATCTAAGCTAAAGCTTATAGATAGTTTGGGTTAGGAAGATAATTTAGAGATCTGAGGCAGAACAATCGAAGCCTACTTGGCTCCAAGGCTTCCAAAAGCCAGTGGTACACTCAATTTTATAAATAATTTTAAAATATAAACAACAGGACTTTAAGACACAGATAGACCCAACTTCAGTAATATTAGGTAACTTCAATATGTTACTAACTCCAATAGACAGATAAACTCAACAAAGAATAAACAGAGACATCTGAATCTGATGTCTTAATATTCTGAATATTCTACCAAAGAAAGCATTTTCTATACAGCAATCATAGAAGTTTCTCTAAAATTGAGCACAAACTTGGACATAAAACAGACCCCATCAAATACAAAAATCTGAAATAATTCCATATAGTCTCTCACAAAACAATGCAATACATGTTAAAATCAACAGCAAAAGAAGTTCTAGTAACTACAGAAACTTGTGGAGATTCAATAACATTTCTAAATGAGTCAAAGAACAAATTAAGAAAGAAATAAAATTATTCCAAAGACAAAATGAAAATGAAAATACAACACAACAAAACCTCTAGAACACTTTAAAGCAGTTCTAAGATGGGAGATTAGAGCTCGACATCTTTTTAGATTAGAAAGAAACAAAAAGAGCATGTTTAAATGACTAACAGCACAATTTAAGACTATGGAAATCAGAACAAACTAAACTAAACACTAGCAGATGAGAATAAGCAACAAAAATCAGAGCATAAATTAATAAATAGAATGAAATAGAATGAAAAACCAATTTAAAGAATCAATGAATTGAAGAGATTGTACATTGATAATTTAAACAGACAAGTTAACCAAAGAAAAGAAAAAGAAAATCCAAATTAACAGTATCAGAAATGAAAGGGGAAACATTACAAGTCAACAAAAAACTCAAAACACTATAACCTATTTAACAACCTATTTAACAACAAATTCATTCAATTTGAAAATCTAGAGGAAATGAATGAATTTCTAAGTTTATGAAAATCACCAGAATTAAACAGAGATCTATAATTTAAACAGCCCCATAACAAACAAAGAAATTGAACCAGTAACACATATCCTCCTAACTAAAAAATACCCAGTCCCACACGGAATTACAGTAGAATTCTGTCAGACATTCCATTCTACAAGACAAACCATACTTCTTAAATTATTCAAAAAGCAGAAACAGTGGGATAACGATCAGCCTCCTTCTGTCAAACTAGTATCACTCTGATCCCAAATTCATGTAGAGAGAGAACAAGAAAATAACACTATAGATCCATATTCTTCTAAACAAAAGGGCATACAGACATACATCAAAAGGATCATCCAGCATGATAAAAACAGCTTTGTTCCAGAGAGGTAGGAATGGTTCAATATATAAAAGTTAATAAATTTACTAAATTATATACATAAATTTAAAGATAAAAACCAAATATCAGCTAAATAGATGCAGAAAAGTCTTTGTCAAAATACAGCATACATTCATCCTAGAGGAAATTAGAGTGAAGGAAACATAGTTCAATATAATTAGAGCCTATATAAAACAAATCCACAGCCATCATCATTAATGGAGAAAATCTGGAAGCATCCCCATTAAAATCAGGAAACAGATGGGGCTGTCCACTGTCTCCACCCCTTTCCATCATAGTGTTTGAAATTCTTGCTAAAACAAAGAATAGAACATTAAAATGTAGTAATTGGAAAAGAAGAGGTCAAATTATCACTGCTGGCAGATGATAAGATATTACAAATAAGAGCTCCCCAAAATTCCACCAGAAAACTGCTAGAAATGATCAATACAAAGTGGCAGGATACAAAATCAAGTTATAAGGATCAGTACCCTTTATATGACAATGACAATCAGAGAAAGAATTTGTGGAAATCCTCTCATTCAAAACATCCTCAAAAACATCAAAGAATAAACCTAACCAAAGACATTAAAGATGTAAATAAAAATTTTTAATCTTTAAAGAATAGAGGAAGACATAAGGAGATGATGTTCTCATGGATTGGTAGAATTAATACTGTCAAAATAATTATCCCATCAAAAGCATGTATACGTTCAGTACAGTGCCAATCAAAATACCATGACATGTTAACAGAGCTACAAGAAACTATCCCAAAATTAATATAGAATCAGAAAAGACCCCATATAGCTAAAACAATCTTTTGCTCAAAGAGCGATGCTAAGGGGAATCACCATACCAAATCTCAAATTATATTACAAAGCCTCCGTTATAAAAACAGCATGGTGTTGGTACAAAAACAGACACACAGATCAATAGAACATAATAGAAGACTCAACCACGAATGCATGTATCGGTCCCTTTATATTTGACAAAGGTTTCAAGAGCACAAAAAGGCGGAAAGGCAACATTGTCAGCAAATGGTGCTGGCAAAACTGGATCTCCATCTGTAGAAGAATGAAATTGGACTGTTATCCTTCACCCTGCCCAAAAGTCAACTCCAATGTATAAAGGACCTCAATATAAAACCTGAAACTACTAGAAAAAATAAAGGTACTACTTTGTAAGATTTAGGTTTAGGAAAGGACTGTCTAAATTGGATATCAGTTAATCAGGCATTAAGATCAATGAGCAAGGGGGGCTACATGTGTGGCACTGTAAACTTAGCTAAGGTCAATCACAGATCTTAAAGAAAACTGTAAGTCTATCACATCTGTAGACAACTATATTTTCTTATTATATGCTAATAACACATTATATTTATGGACAAGTATTCTCATTAACATTTATCAAAGACGCTTCTTTTCCAGCAGATGGAGACTATTACAGAATTCCACAAATGGTCATACACAGATTATGTGTCTTATTATGCCCAGCCTATGTGACACATCTACAATGGAACCTCTATACCTAAGACTCATGGAACACAGTGGCACACGGGGTATAGAATAGTAATCCATCTCTCTCAAATCTTCTTAGATCGTTTTCTGCAAAGGAAGATGATGAATTCAACAGGCCACAAATAGCCAAAGTGTAGAGAATAAGAGATCCACATTTATAATCCTGTCCAGAACTCAAATGTCAAATGTAGCAAAGACCCCAATGTGAAACATAAAATGATGAAACTCTTGATACATAAGCAGAATCCTACAAGATATATGTAAAGGAAATGTCTTTTTAAATCAGACATCAGTTATTCAGAAATAAGGTCAGCATTGACAGAGGGCCTCATTAAAATAAAAAACTTTTGTATAGCAATAGAATCAACTGGTAGAATTAAGAAGACCACAGCGTAGGAAAAAATCTTTTTCAGCTATTCATCTGACAAAACATTAATATACAGAATATACAAAGAACAAAGAAACAATAGAAATCAAGAAAACAAATGACCCAGTTTAAAAATTGGCTATGTATCTGAACACAGAGCTTTCAAAGGAAGAAATAATAATGGCTAAGAAATGCTTTAAAATATGGTCACTCTCCTTATTAATTATGGAAATGCAAATTAAAACTACTTTAAGATCTTACCATACCCCAGTGAGAATGGCTAAGATTAAGAACAACAAATGCTGGTGAGGATATGGAGAAAGGGCAAACCTTATTCACTGCTGGAGGGGTTGCAAACTTGTTTACCATTGTGGCTGGAGTGTAACTTTGACAACTGAAATTATCCTACCATATGGTCCACTCTTTGGCATATACCCAAGGGACTCAGCCATGTTTGCTGCTGCTCTTTTCACAGTAGTTGTGAAATGGAAATAGTCTTCATCTCCTTTGAGACATGAAAAGATAATGAAAATATGGTACATTCCACAATGGAATTCGCACACAAAAAAAAACCAAAATGGTGAAATTTGTAGATTAATGCACGTTACTAGAAATTGTTTTACTAAGTGAATAAGAGATTTTGAAAGACAAGTATACATGTTTTCTGTCATTTGTGGATTTTTACTCACATGTGCATATATCTCCTGATATAACCATAGGAGCCAGAAAACTGGAAAAGAACTGTGTGGATAAAGGCAAAGAGGAGCCCAAGAGGTGATTGTAGAAAATAGGTGTTATTGAAGTGAAATGAGGAAAATAGGGTACTTTTAATTGGGGAAGGAATAGGGACAGTTACACAGCAGAAAGCTGAGGGGTGATTAATAATGCCTAAATGGTGTGAAAAACCAGAGGAAATGATTAGTTTAAGAGCCTACTCAAATATACACAATATATATAAGATAATATAGATGTAATGTATATATTTCTGTAGGCTTTTTAGCTAATAGAATATTTATATACATATATATGTCTATAAACTGTATTGTTGCAGTCTTAAAAAACAGTACCTGACTAGCTGTGATTAGAGGGATATTATGTCTCAAGAATGAAAAAAAGAGCAATTGGAAGAGAAATAAAATCAAGGCTAAATTAATGATAGAAAGAAAACATACTGAGGATCAATGAAACAAACTCTTGTTTCTTTGAAAAGATTAACAACATTAACAGATCTTTAGTTAAATTAACTTAAAAAGAGAGAGAAGATTCAAATTTATAATCTCAGAGATGTAAAGAACCATTATAACAGGCCCAGAGAAAATTCAAAAAATCATATGGGCATACTTAAAAAATCTATATTATCCTAAATTAGAAAATCAAAAATAAGTGAATAAAATTCTAGCTATGTATTGATTGCCAAAATTAAATAAAAATGACATAAAAAAATTTAACAGACATTTAATGGCCAATGAGATAGGTATAGTAATTAAAACTTTCCCAATTCAAAAGAGCCCAGGTCCAAAAGGATACAGCACAGAAGTCTACAAAGCCTTCCAAAAAGAAATAATACCAATACTCCAATTCGACAAAATAAAAAAGGAAGGACTACTTCTAGATTCTTTCTTTAAAACTAATATTACTCTAATACTAAAACCAGACAAAAACCTAATAAAAATAAATTTCTAGGTCAATTTTTATAATAGGCATAGATAAAATTTTGCAATAAAATACTCCCAAGCAGAATGCAAGAACGCATCAAAAAGTTACCCATAATAATCAAATTTGCTTCATGTCATCTGGTTCAATATAGGTAAATCAATAAATGTAACCAACCACATAAATTGTCTCAAGATGTTACACCAGAATCATCCCGTTAGATATAGAAAACACCTTCAACAAAATCCAATGTCTATTCATGATAAAATTCATGGGGAATCTAGGGACATAGGGAATATATCTCAACATTTAAACAGCAATATACAACAAGCCCATAGTCAACATCATACTAAATAGAGAAAAACTCAAACCATTGCCACTAAAATGAGGAACAGGACAAGATGTCCACTTCCTCCATTTTTGTTTAATATAGTTCTTGAAATCTTAGGTAGACCAATAAGCCAGAAAAAGAAGATAAAATAGATACAAATTGAAAAGAAAATATCCTTATTTGCAAATGAAACAATTCTGTACATAGAAGACCCTAAAGAATCAACCAAAGAACTCATAGAGCTGATAAATATATTCCACAAAGTATCAAGATATAAAAATTATGCATTATGACCACCATATCAGTAGTACAGAATATACAATAGAATATTATTTAATTGCTAAAAACTATATTATAATATTTTCATATAAATGGGTGGAACTGGCAACAATCATCTTGAGTCAGATAATTAAAATCCAGAAGGTCAAACATTCCATGTTTTCACTCATAGCTTGATGCTAGCTTTGAAATCTTAAATATGTATGTTTCAATTTGAAAATCCAGAGCAGTGAGGAAACTAATAAATGAAGATGGGGGTGGAGGGCTTCATGGAAAGGAAAATAGAATACAGTCATATAAAGGATGAATAAATAGTAAGGAGGTTTAAATGGGTTGGGAAAATGGAGGGCACAATAGAGGAAGTTATAATGGGGAGGGATAACTAATATTGAGACATTTAGAAAAAAATCATATGGAAATCTGCCAATATAGAAACTTCTTGAATGTACACATTATAAAAGACTTACATTATAAGAAAAGGAGATTGCCTCTACTTGACACCATAGGATTGACAAAGAAAAATCCCAAGGCCAGGAGTGGTCTAACTCTTTTGAAATTTTAACCAAGGATTTCATATACTATCAAACAGTACTGGTCATTGCCCCTATTTCTTTGTTATACTCCAAAACAGTAGTAAGATCTTATTTCTAAAGACACAAATATATATCATAGAGCAAACAAGGAAAAGATAGAGCTGGTGATAAGAGTTTCATGTCCATTGGCTAGCTTTCTTTGTGCT
This sequence comes from Eospalax fontanierii, assembly GCA_035773235.1. NCBI lineage: Eukaryota > Metazoa > Chordata > Mammalia > Rodentia > Spalacidae > Eospalax > Eospalax fontanierii. The sequence goes on along the minus strand of JAJHUQ010000048.1, from coordinate 393,714 downwards.
GAAAGGTGCTATGCATGCAACCTGAAGAAAAATCAGTAATCATGTTTACCCAACTATGAATGCTGCAAACTACAACTGGTTTGCCAAGAGATACTCTCCAGTACAATAGAGGCATGAATATTATGAGAGTAACCAATCACTTCGTAAGTGTATTAAGTTAAGATGGAACCCATTCATTACATTGATATCAGTCCTGGGAATCTTTGGTTAAATAGGTCATAGGCCATAAAGTAGAGCCAAAGACTATTATACTACATATATATATATATATATATATATATATATATATATATGTAGTATATATATATAGTATTTGGCCAAGTCCTAATAACTTCTTGTAACACTCATAGATAAATGTAACTCTCAACTCCCACCATTCTTTTCTTCTTTATGAAGCAAATGGTTATTAACACAAAAGCCACAACTGTTCAATGTACAAAGAACAAGCAACTACAGAGTGCTTATACCTGAGTAGGTGACCTACGTCAAGCTTCTGCCTCCCAAAGCTCAGACATCATTGAGGAAAGTAGCAAGGATATTTTAAGAGCAAAAAGAGGTGGATCAACATAAGGAAACAGAATTTTCCAAATACCCGGGAAATGACTCTTATGAACTCACATCCAGTGACAGTATCCATAAGTTCCATCAAAGCTCAAGTCACAGAGCCTATCTCAGAAACTATTAGCAACCAATTGTTGCTGGGAAGAAGAAAATCAATTTCATTTATAGGTACAATTCCGGTTTTGAAGAGGCTCCAACAGATAAACCCACACTTAAGGGCATTTGGGGACACAAATCTGACACTATAGCCCTTTAAATAATACATGAAATTGGAATGTGGTTGGTAAGGGGGATGAAGATAAGTAAAGGAACCTAAATAGATAAAAAATATGAAAATCTCAAATGTGATTAATTATAATAATAATAAAAAGATAATTTATTTTGTTAAGAAGGCATGATTTTTAAAAGAGTCAAATATTCTCTACTCTGGCATCATGGTAACTAGTAATGTTGCTTTTGTCAATTCTAGGGACATCCTTGGTTGGCATTAACTTTGTGGAAATCAAAGCTAAGATTTCACTATTTAAAAAGAAAGAGATTTCTAAGCAGATAATTGCATGGCCCAAAATATACATAGTAGTAGAAAAAACTTGGACTCTCTCAGGGCTGTGAAATATATAAAGAAGATTTCTTATGAAATTCTGGTTAGATAATTAAAATAACATGATCCTTAATTTCTGTTTTATAAATATGGAGACAATATTTCCTCATTGGTTAGAAAGTTTATTTCACATCCACATATCCATTTGTACTATACATATATATGTACTTGTGCAATAGAGCTATATGAAACTATATGTGTATATACAGGGGTGAAATGCTATTTACACATACATACATACATACATACATACATACATACATATATAGACAATATATGCATTAAACTTCATATTACATCTGTCTCTGGTACTTACCTTTACTTATTCCATACAAATGAACATTTTACTAGCTTCATTCACAGCTGAAATTGAGCAGTAGATGGAGACTATGATGGAGACCCACAAGTGGACAGAATGCAGAGAATGCATGATCAAATGGAGTCTTGCCCAGTTAGGACATTTACAACACACCCCGTAAAACATACAAGGGAGCAGAAATATTGTAACAGTCAAAGAACCCGGACACACGCCGTGAGGTACTGCCTTCTAGACATGACAGGGAATCTGTTCCTTTGACATTTCAGTAACATATTTGCCTAAACAAGGCCTCCATAATGGCCACACCAGCTTGCATGTTAAGCTAGATGGAGGAAATCTCACAAGGCTTCATCCCTAGATGAAAATTTACAGACAATCAAAGGCTGTTAAGAGAGAGTAAAATTAATTTTCTCTAGGGATAAAAATTTCCTAAAAAATTACCCAATCTCAACAGCTCAACACTAAACACATGTACATATGAGTAACACTAATGGACTCAGAAGGTAAGTGATATATAATAATTAAACAAAAACTCCTGAATTCAATAGAGAAGTAGGGGACAAACATGAGAGAGAGAGCTAAAGTGAATATAGTTTTCAGTATAAAATTCTCAAAAATTTTAATTTAAAAAAGCTCAACAGAAATGGATATCCCTAATTACCAATAATATACAAGTATACTCTGCTCCATTCCTAATTCTGATATTCATTCTAGGCTTCAAGTATCTTCACTTGAACTACTCAGAGGGCACCATAACAACAAAGCCTTTAAAGATTGATGTATACAAATAAGGTATTAAAGCATTCCTGAATGATGAAAATATCTTAGAGGAAATTCTACTGTACTCATAGTTCATGAATGAACCTGGACCCTCTGAAAATACTGATTTTGCTCCAACATCTCATTACCTTGACCTGCAAAACAACTACATAAATAAGAAGCAGTGTTTTGGTAATAAACTATTTGAGTTGTAGCTAACAAAAAAGGAAGGTGTTAATGATTGCAGAATACCCTTGAATTTATTCTGGACTGACATATATTAGTGACATCATTATCTTCAAGATGTCATACAAGACAAATTATAAATCATGAAGACTATCAAGGAAACACAGCTTATTGGCAGTATCAATCTCAAAAATCATTCCTCATAGTTGTCATTAATGAACATGTCATCACTAAAGGCTTTACCTCAATGTCCAAGAATGTCATTTATCATGTCTCAGACATATATTAGAATGAAGTGGAACAGAAACCTGCAGTATGAAAGTCAGTGGTTTTCAACAAGTGAAAAAGATAGTTGCAATCTCAAATCCAAATCCTCAAGCATTCACATTCATCAATAGTAGGGTCTTTCATTTTGTGACATCACTCACCTTACCTGTAGTTCTTGATCTTCATTGTCATATATAAGAACAGGGAACAATTAATTAAACATAGCTAAACATTCCTTTTTGTCTTAACAGGCTCAAAATTGTCCCACCATTTTAAGTTAATGAAATTGGCTCTTCCATAAGCTAGTAGCACCATGATCTGGGCCAGGCTCCTATACAGTAGGGAATCTTCCAAAAGTAAATTGCAGCCTGATTTTAGAGAAAGTCTGCTTACATCATGTCTTTAAGTACATAACTAATCCTTGCATACCAAGTTTTCATTATTCTAATTATGTCCTTCTCCTTTGCTCTTTGAACTCTAGGTGCATGTCTCTGAAAATTTTGGGCTTCCCAAACACCTGAGATATTTCTCCAAGAAATGTAAAATTTGGGAATTTCCACGAACCCCCATTGATATTGGCCAGCTGAAGATATATTTAGTAGACAGAATGAGGAAGCTGGGAACAGCCTAACAAGAGAAGACCCCTGATCTTCAGGGAAAAGGAAACATATCAAAGACAGAAATTAGTCATCCAAGAACAAGACTCTGTTGTTTATTTCAATTGTGGGAGCAATTTATTAGATATACTTGAGGAAAAATCAGAGTCTCTGGTTATGATAGGTATACACATAGTATACACATCCAATGCAAAATGAGTATCCCAGGGAAAGACTGATGTTCAACATTAACTGACATCTTATAAATTAAACTAAGAAAAAATAAATATGCACTGATAGAGGTGGATAATGAAAATGTAGTGCATTAATATAACATAGTAGTATTCAGTTGTTAATAAAGACAAAAATTCTAGAGATAATCATTCTGAGCAAGGTAACTCAGATCCAGAAAGACAAATACCTGTGTTTTCTGTCATATTGTGGACATTAGTTTTGAATCCTTAAATATATTTTTAAATTGGAGTAACCATAGAGGTCAGGAAATTAATAAGAGTTTATAGGTTTGGAAGCTCTCAAGGGATGGGAAGTATAATGCAGGTACTGTAAAGGAGGAATAGGTATAATGGGGCTATAAAGATTAAATGGGTTAGGCAAGGGAAGGACAAAGTTGGGAAGTGAGTATCGGAAGGTATAACTAAATCTAAAACCCTTTGGGAAAAAAATCATGTGGAACTACAGTAGTTTAGAAGTTTCATAAAATATATATGCATATATCTTAAAAAGAGGCTAAATGGAGTTATCCAATAACACAAGACAATGTCCCTACTATGCACTACAATTAAACAAATAGAAAGTCCAGTGCCAGGACTAGGGTTCCCTTTCTTGGAGTTATAGGCGAGTAGGGTACCATAGACACTTCCAAACATTACAGGCTATTGCCATTGCTCTTGGGTACTCTCCAGAACATGACAGTAATACCCTATTCCTGTAGATAACTCACACAGATCAGAAAAGATAAACTTTACTGACTTGAAAGTTTCATCACGAATAACTGGTTTTCATTGTTACCAAAGAGCAATGTAACCAACAGTCTTAGTCAATTGTGAATGCTGCCAACTACAATAACTGACCTGACAAGGTATGCCCACTTATACAATAGTGGCACAAGGTGGATAATGAAAATATAGTACATTTACATAAGGTAGCATTATTCAGTTGTTAATAAAATCAAAAACTCTGAAAAAAATCATTCTGAGTATGGTAACTGAGATGCAGTAAGAAAAATGCCACTACCGTACAAGACCTGTGGCTACGCAGGTCAAAGTTTCTAGGAGATCTTACTCCTCTTTTTCTGATAAATTGACACAGTTTTAAAACAACTCCTAAAGAGTTAGAAATTTATTCATTCATCTGTCACAGTACTCATCAAAGAAGCTTCTTATTCAGTGAATGGCCATTAAAATAAGATCCCACAGTAGATCAACATGCAACAAATAAGAGGCTGTGTAATGCCTAGCTCTAAATGGGACACCTATATTGTAATCCTCCCAAAATACATAGATCATTTCAGAAAAGGTGGTAGAAAGATTGTAAAAACCAGAGCCAATAGATGACTACAATGAACCAGTAGGTTTTGCCCACAATTGAACAGCTGCATATGTGAACTCACAAAGATAGGCAAATGTATGCAATGTTAACCCAGGAAATACTCCACCAGAAAGGGGGTATACAAACACAAAGTCCTATGGTAGTTGAGGAACTTTCATGAATTTATAGCTGACTTCTGAAGGGAGAGTTTAGTTTACTTTATGGATGTTGCCCCTCAGAGGTTACTCATGATTCATTACATAGTTCTAGACTCATACATTGTGCCAGTATTACAGATGAGGTAAAGAAAAAGAACACCTGTGACTGGATAGATGGTTCAGCAGTTATGAGCACTGGCCTGGCTTTTCTTGCAGAGGAACTGGTTTCCAGCACACACATGGCAGACATTTGTAACTTCAATTCTAGGGAATCTGACTTCTGGCTCTCATTGAGCATTGAACACAGGTGCCACTTACATGTATGCAGCTAAAACATTCATACACATAAAATAAAAATAAGCTTAAGAATCTAAAAAGACCTCATAAAATTGTGAGAGAATAGAGATTTGTGTAATAATGAAGGAGTTCTAGGAGAGGGAATGTGCAATGGACTTGATCAAAATATTTTATATGCATTTATGAAATTCTGAAACACTAAAAAGGGTCTAGGAAAAAAAATAAACTACCAATTATTACTAAGTGGGCATAGAGTAAAACTTCCTTTTAAAAAATTTGGAGGACCTGAGTCAGAGAAGCCTCATTTTTCAAAGAAGGATTATTAATGAACATACAGTGTTAATGAAGTGGTCGACATGCTAAGAATAAGTGTTTTTTGACCACTCAACCCTAAATCTATCTAAGTTATCTGAGGACAATGCAATATCACAAAAGAACGAGTACAAAAATAAAGAGTTGAGGATGGAGAGGAGGACGACAAGGTACCATCTTCTATATATGGCATAACCTTTACAACCATGAATACACTGCAGATGTTGTGACCTGCATATAGACTCAATCCACAAAAAAATACCTCAGGTTAGATACAGAGCAGTTGGAACAAAGGAATTCAGTTAAAGTGGGAGAACATGGGAGTAAATATCATTAAAATATACTCTACATATAAATATAATTTTTTAAAAATTGTGCCAAAAAGGTTGGTTAAATTATCTGTCAGATAATAAACCTCTAGCAACATTTTCTCTGATTATGGCTGGTCAACTTGTGCATCTATTCAACTGTAACATTGTGATTTTTTTGTGAATTCATCTAAGAATTTCATAAACTTAGCTGATATGTGTATGTCTATGAAACATTTTTAATTAATTTTTATAAGTGGAGTTACAAAAATGCCCAGTTTTATTTATTTTTATATTGCTTTCATTTGGATAAGTAATCTCTGCAACATTATTAGAGAAAAGACTATTCATTCCCTAATGAATTGCATAGAAATATATTTAAAGTACTAATTGACACATGAGATTTTAAATTTTCCATGTTTTTAGTTTATATGTCTTATTTCAGTAATCAAAATATGTTTCTTTAAGTATTGAATCAGTCTTTATAATTTTTATCAGTTCCTTTTTAAATTGAATTTTTGGGTATTTTATACACAACTTCTTATTCATCTTTATACCCTCTTTCCCATTGTCACATTCTCCTAGCTCTTCCAGTGAATTTCATGCATTCTTCCATTTATGTTAAGGCATATCAAGTCAACTTACTGTGACACCCCTCAGTGCATATTCATTCACCAGGGTTCAGTCAGTCTATCTAGAGTCACTCCTTTAAAGATCAGCTCTCCCTCACTCAACAGAAATCAGTAGTCCAATGGTTCTTCTGATAAGTTCAGGACCTGATCAGGCCTATATCCTCCTTCTGGAATTTTGTCTGCTTGAGTTTGGATGAGTCTTGTACATGTTATCACCATTGGTATAGGTTCATATGAGCAAGGTCCCAGGAGCCTGTCATTATTTCCATATGATACTGTGCCTCCTCTTCTCTTACCGTCTTTCCACCCCCTCTTCTAGAATGGTTGCTGAGTCTTGGATGGGTGAAGACTAATATTAGAAACCTATCCAAGGACCTACACTAAGCACACTCTTATTTTCTACTTTTTGGCCATTTGTGACTGTTGTATTCATTGCCTTTTGTTGCATGAGGGAATTATATTGGTGAAAGTTAAGAGATTGTGCTGGATAGTTTTGCCTGTCAACTTGACACACCAGGGTTAGGTGACCTTCTATTAAGGAATTTGCTCCATTGAACTGGACTGTAGCCATGTCTGTGATCGCATTCTCTTGAGGGCTAAGTGGTACTACCGCTGGACAGGTGATCCTGTATGCATAAGAAAGCAGGTTGACCATGCAGGAGAGGAGCAAGCCAGTAAGCGTCATTCCTCCATTGCCTGGGTTTCAGCTAATAACTCCAGGTTCCTGCCATGAGGTCCTGCCTTTGGCTCCAGAGTGATAAACCTGGGTGATGTAAGCTAAATAAACAATTTCTTCCCTAACTTGGTATTGGTCAGAATACTTTGTCAGAGTGACTAAAGGTTAACTAGTACAGTGATGCATTTGTATTTTCTCTACACCCTGTTCCACTATGCACCATGAGCCTTCAGTAAGGAGGTTCTGTTGTACATGTGTCAGTTAGAATTTGGTATTTCACAGACACTTAATCTTTGTATGTGATCAGTTGTGGAACTCTGTGACAGTCTCAATTTGTTGCAAAATATGCTTCTTTGATGAATCCTGACTAGCATACTTATCTGTAAATATAAGAATACATATTTAGCACATGGTAATAAATTACATTTGTCTAGGAATGTAACAGCCTTGGCATTTTCTCTAAGATGTGACCTGTCCAGTTATGTGTACTTGGCTATGTTTATGCCAAGTAAACCAAGTATGTTTATGGTACCACATGAATTCCCTCCCATAGAGAGGGATTTAAGTCCTATTGGTAGCATTGATTGCTCCTAGGATAAATCATATGTGCAGGTAAATTAATGGAACTAGAAAAAGTTATAGTAAGTAAAAGTACGACAGACTCTGAAAAATAAATAATATATATTCTCCCTCATATATATCATGAGATTACTAAGTTTTCTCAGTCAATTGTTCCCTTGATCAGAATGTAGTGATATTCTTAATGTCTTCTGATTAATTTTATCTTGAGATCTATTTTGTCAGATATTAAAATAGCAACTCCTCTTTGTTTCTTATTTTAGATTGACAAGTATGGTCAGTACAGGGAATATGTTGGTCCAGGTTCTTCTGCCTGTGTAGTTTATATTTAAAAGTCAGCTGTAATTCTGTAATATTGTTTTTCTCTTGCAGCTTTCAGCTCTCTTTGTTCTGTACATTTAATGTTTTTACTATGAATTGTCTTGGAAGTTTCTGTTCTGGTCCTGTGTAATTAGTGTTCTTTGTGCTTTTTCTATCCATATGGGTATGCTGATCTTTAATTTATGGATCTTTTTTCTTTAAGTCTGTTGAAAATGTGCTCAGTGCTATTTACCAAATATTCTTTTCTTTTTCAATGCCAGTGATGTGTTGATTTTGTCTTTTCCATAGTGTCCTATATTTCCTGCATAGTGCATTCCTGGGTTTTTCCATATTCTTTGCTTAAGCAGTTCAGTTCTTCAACTTTGTCTATTTTTTAATCTGTTTTTATTTTATATGCATGACTGTTATGTATGTGTGTGAGTAAGTGTATGGGTATCATGCAGAGTATATGGAGGACAGAAAAGGGTGTAAGATCCCCTGGAACTGGAATTATTGATGTTTCTTACCCATTATGTGGATGCCAGGATTTGAACCTGAGTCTTCTGCAGGAACAGACAGTGCTCAACTGCTTAACCCACTCTACAGCCCTGTTCTTTAACTTTATTGTCTAGTCTTGATATTCTGTTTTGTATCTCATTCATTCTGCTTTTGAAATTCTCCTGGCATTTCAGATTGTCTTATTGAATTTTTTAATCTCATCATTTCTGTTTAAATTTTCTTCAACATTTTAATCTCTTTTGTCAAGTTCTGAATTTTTCTGTCATTTCATTCAGCCCTATATTAGTATTTTCTTAAGCTTCATTTAGGGGCTTATTCCTATCCTCTCTAAGTTCTTTAATTTTTTCTTTGTATGTTCTTAAAAGTCATCAAATTCTTTCATCATTTTTATTATTGTTCTTTTAAATTCTGCTTCCTGGGGTTTCTATGGGTGGTTTTTATTGTCAACTATTTCTGTGAGTTTGGTAGAAACATATTATTTTGATTTTTCATATTATACTTTGCTTTCAGGTAGGTATGAATAATTAGTTGGTTTGTGCTTTAAGTGCTCGTTTTTTATTTTTATTGGTGGAAGAGGATGGTTCCAAGTTGATTAATGAAGAACTCTTCTGTAGGTTGAAGAGGCGTAATTTAACACTATGGGGATACCCTGACAGGATTGGCAAGCCAGTCAAGATCTCTCTGTTAGGAAATGAGGAAGGGGTCTTGGATCAAGGCAGGTATGGGATTATTTGTGGGGAAGGTCTAACTAGCTTGGCAGAGTACATATGGGCCTTAGAACAGGAGAATGCAGTTTGTCTGGGTGCAGGAGATGAAGATGCAGTTGGTGGAGTTTTCCTTACTTAGGAGGTCTCAGGCAGGATGTTCAGGGGGTATCCTAGACATAAGACGGTAATGGGGACATCGTGGTGACTGTCTTACTAGCTAATTCGAGTAGTGGTGGGACCTGGAGAAGGAGACTGTTGCAAGTCTAGGTGTGGGTGGGATCAAGGTGCAGTGGGCAGGGTCTCAGATGGGAAGACCAAGATGGGGCCTAAGTCCAAGTCTAGGATAAGCAATCTGTGGAGAGACAGAATGTATCTAGTCGGGTTGCAGTCAAGGATGGGTTGGAAGAGCATGGGGAGGATCTAACTAGATAGAGTATATGTGGCCCTGAAGCACCAGAATTTATTTCTTCTGGGTACAGGAGGATCAAGAAGCAGTGGGCAGAGTTCCACTCAATAGGAGGAACTTGTGTGTGGTATTGTAAACATAGACAAATACACATGGCTGAAGAGGTCATAGATCTTAAAGCAATCTCCAGGGCTGTCACTGACATAGACTAATGTAACTTCTTACTAAATGCAAAATATGTATCCATATATTCACAGTCAAGTATCCAGTCACCAATTATCAAAGAAGTCTCTTTTGCACCAGATGGAGATTACGCTAGCATACCACAACTGATCAAAAGGAGACATTGTAAATTGCATGTGCCTAAGCAACACATCTATAATGTAGCCCCTACACTCAAGGCTCATACAACATAGAATAAGAGGTAAACAGGACACTAATGAATGTTTCAGCTTACATTAATGAAGATCTCTCATGTAACAGAGGGCCAAGAACACAAAAAGGTTACTAATGGCCAAAGAATGGAATTAGTAATCTGCAGGGTCCCTGGACAGGCTCCAATATTGTTTCTACTGACTCAGTGGTCAGGGACCATTGTGGATTGCAGGATTTTTATTTTAGAGAATGGGTGAAGGATAGCAAAATTTTCTATCTGGAGACAGTATGGGCTTTTGGAAAGAGTTTGTCTCTTACAGACAGGATTAACATGAAATTAGGTTGATCAATTTAACATATTTTCCCAGTCTCAAAGAACACTTTATTTATTGCAGATATCCTGAGACCTATGTGGCTGGAGGAAGAAAGGTTGGTATTAGAAAGAGAGAGTGACTTGAGAGATATCTCTGTTAAAAGTACTTGTTGCTCTTAAGCGGATTGAGGTTCCACATGTTGACTAACTCCAGTTCCAGAGATCCACATTCTCTTCTGTCCTCCAGAAACATTGAATGCATGTCGGGCACCTGCATACGGGCAGGCAAAACACAATTTCTCTTGTCCACCCTCATTCAAAGAAAAAAGATGAAACTCAAATACCCTTAAAAAATCCACTCACATACAATGTCCAAAAGACCTATAGACAGAAAATCAGAAAATGATAAATCAGGAATTAAAAGAAAAAAAAAATTGGTCACTGAATTGGATAGGTTTTCTTTTATCATGATGAAAAATGTATGAAATTACCTGTTTTTAATGGTAAAACTGCTTTGCTAAGAAGTTGCTTTAAAATCTTAATCATTAAGAGTACATAAATTATATCCCATTTTAATATATTCTCTAATTTTTATTAATATATTTTCTAATTTATTAATTAAATTATTAATTAATTAATTAGCTGATAAATTAAATTATTAATTAGATAATCTATTAATATTCTCTAATTTTTATTAATAATGAGTATACTTGTTATTTAGAAGTGGTTTTACTCTACATTAAAAGCATATTTGGCATGCTCTATGCAACAAATAAAAATTTATTATTAAATAAGGAGTTCGGCTACCTGCTAGGCTTGGACCTAGGTCAGCTCCAATTCCTCTGATCAGATCTTAGGACTAGATTCCTAATGGAGCCTAGATAAATCCCTAGTATAGATTGCTAAGTACCTCCTCCGGGCCCTTCTTCCCTGGCCCCTAAACTGCTCTACATACCTACCCACCTAGGACTCTGGTAATTCACATCCTGCCCACCACATCTCTATTCAGTTTCTCTTGTCTATTCCCACACTCTACCGTACCAGCCTTGGACCCAGGCTGGCTCCAATTCCTCTGCCTCAGATTCCTAACCCAAAATAAGTAAATTCCTGAGCATACAGTCCACTGACTCCAGATTTGCCTGACAGAACAAGCCTCCTTTTAACCTGACCAGCCTACTATGTAATACCTACTATCTTGCACCACTAACTACCTGGACAGTCTAATAAACTGAAAGAACTGAAAGTAAATACCAATGTACTTTTCATGCCTGAACAAAAAGCAACCAAGCTATATAAACAATATAAACAGGACCAAAATTCAATTAAACAGAAACTGTTTATGTTCTCACTGGACACATAACCAAGAAAGAATATCCACATGTCCAAACAGCAGGACAAAAACACAAATGATAAGAGAAACCAATACAATATGTCCCCAGCAAAACCCAATAGTCCTAAAGAACTGCACTACAGTGAAAATCACCACAGGGAACCCAGGATGCAGAATTTAAAAGAACAATCATAGCATGATCAAAGAACTTAAAGGAAACACATACAACCTAAAGAACTTCAAGACTATAGACATAAATTTGAAATGAAAAGTTCAAGAAATACATAGCCTAAAGATATAATGAAAACAATTCTGACTAGAAAAGTGAATTCACAAAAGAGACAAAAATATTGAAGAAAACACAAATGGAAATGAACATGGATGGAATTGAAAAACTTAATAAATACATTCAAAACAACAGGAGAAAGCCTCACAAACAGAATAAATAAAACAGAAAATAGAAGATCAAGACTGAATGACAAAGTTCAAGAACTGGACTGCTTAAGTGAAGACCATGTGACCAGAAAGTTATCAAACAAAGAAATAATAATGGCTAAGAAACAACACAAAAAATGCTCAGTGTCCTTTCTAATTAGAAAAATGCTGACAAAAACTACCTTAAGATTTCATCTTACCCCAGTCAGACTGCCTAGGACCAAGAAAATGAAAGGCACCAAATGATGGCAAGGACATAGAGAAAGGGGAATGCTCATTCATTGCTGATAAGAATGTAGTCTTGTATGACTATGAAAAGCAATGTGGAGAACTCTTTGAAACTAAAGATGAATCTACTGTATGATGCAGGTATACCAATCCTTGTCATATTTCCAAAGGACTTGTCTTACTGTATAAATACCTATTCATCCATGTTTGTTGCTACTCTCTTCAGAATAGCTAGAAATGGAAACACCTTCTATGTCTTTCAACTGACAAATGGATAAGGAAAATATGGCAAAGTTGCACAATAGAATTCTTCTCAGTAAGAAAAGATGAAATTTGCAGGTAAATGGATGGAAGCAGAGAGTATTATACTAAGTAAAGTAACACAAACACAGAAAGGCAAGTGACATGTTATCGTTCATTTGTAGACTATGCACCATTCCCTTATATGGCAGGGTATATCCTGATACAACATCAGGAGCCAGGAAAATGGAAAGAACACAAGAAGGTAAAAAGCGAGAAAGAACCTGAAAGAAAGGGACAGTAAGAAACAAGTGTTGTGGGGGAGCTGTGTTTGACAGGAAGCTGTGTTTGCAGGGATCACAGAGGGAAAGAAGGAAGGAAGGAAGGAAGGAAGGAAGGAAGGAAGGAAGGAAGGAAGGAAGGAAGGAAGGAAGGAAGGGAGGGAGGGAGGGAGGGAGGGAGGGAGGGAGGGAGGGAGGGAGAGAGGGAGGGAAGCAAGAAATACAGAATAATGAGAGGCATGTGTTATAGGGGGTGGGGAGGAATAAGGGTGTTTTAAGACTAGGGATACAGGAGAGAAGCCAGAAGGCAGGAAGACAGTATAGAGATGAATAAATCTTTGGTGCCTAGGGAAGCCAAAAGAGAATGTGTTACCCCCAAAAGACACTGAGAAATATAAATACACTGTCCAAACATATGTATACCTAGAAAGGAACACACTACCAAACATGAGAGACTTTCCTTTAAAGGAGAGATTGATCCAGAAGACTCCCAAAATGACACATTATTGTCAGAGCTCTTGGTTATTTCCCAGAACTGGAATTAAGACCCTATTGCTGAAAAGAGGACATTCTTTGAATACAGCACATGGAACAGTACAATAGGAACTGACCTGGAAGCCTGCTACCTGAAGTTTAGCTCTTACAGTGCTAGATGATAATATAATATACAAGCTACTAAGGAAGAAAAATCAGTCAATAGTCCAACCCACCCCTAAACGTCTAAGAAACATGATGAACAGCACAACAAACTACCTGTATTGGTGCAATACTGGCACTATTGTCTGGGGGTAACAAACAGCTATCTAATTCGACTTAAAACCCTTTCAATGGGAGTGAACATTATAATTATAATTATTATTATTATGGGTGGCATTATAATTATAGGCAAATAAGCATGACTGGAGGGTTCATAGATTCTAGAGAAAATCCTATCACTATCATGCTACTTTTGCTATATTATTAAATGTAAGCTAGGGGAAATATCCGATCACATTCACCTTTAGATGAAGAGAAACTGTCAATCAATCCACTAACACATTTGTGAATCTGTATTAGGGTATCCTAGTACCAGTACTTAAGGAAAAATATCCTTAAATCAAAGACTAGAAATGACAGCCCTCCCTATACCCAACAGCTTGTCCTCAGAGTTGATTCTAGCACCCCTACTATTATTAGGAGTAGTAAACAGCCTGTTTTGAGTTCAAAAACAGATTCTTTAAGTGTCTGGATTTGAACATTGTCCAAAGAACTTATGGACAGCAACATAAAACTCTAGGCTAGGCATAGTCCTCATTCCTCCAAAGCATTCAATTTAATGTGCTCCTCTGCTACATCTGCCCCACATCCTCCTGGTCCCACATTAACTACACACTTCTACATTTCCATAGCACAAGATGCTATGCTCCACATTCTATTCTTTGTCAAAGCCTCAAAATGAATGTTTTTGTACTTCCACATGTTCTGAAATCCTGTACTTTTCTTTCCATTACATTAAACCAATCTTGTGAGTGCAAGAAATAATATCTGTGTCTCCTTGTCAAATTTGTGACATAGAATTTTCATATGTAATAATTTTATATTGCTAGGATCTATTAGAGTTTGAAAGTTCTATAGAAAAGTGAACTATGACAATTTCGATCAATTTAATCTCTGTATTCTCCTTAGTAAATGTCACTTTTTATCACAAAACAAACAAAAAAGAGCTTACTAATAATACTTAGTAGTAAACCTTGATCTTGGGGTTGGGAAGATGGAGTAGTACTTAAGAGCGCAGAGTGTTATAGCAGAATATCCACATTTGATTATGAGCATCCACATGGCTGCTAACAACTATCAGTTGTTAGCCAAAGGATACATTCAACATACAGACACATTGGGAAGGGAATTTTAAAAGACAGTCAGTGAACCCCGAGACCATTTTGAGCATACTAATAAAAGACTTGGCTTTTTTCTTTAAAGTATTTTTCATTGACTTTAAGAATTTCATAGAGTGTATTTTGATCATAACCCCCAAATTTTTTCTAGATCTATTCAGAATACCTCATTAACTAGATAGCTTCCTGGTGTTTTTGTTTGCTTGGTTGGTTGGTTTTATATTTCTGTTTTGCCCTAAGAGCATGGGCAATATGTGTTATTCAAATACTACTGGATGTGGAACCTACCTATGTTTGCAGTTGGCTTACCAGGGGCCATATCCTTAAATAAAACTCCTTTTGAGAGCAGACCTTTTAAGACTACATTAGAGCACCTGACTCTGCCTTCAAAGTGATCTGTGCAAATTACATGCTGTTCATATCCCCCTACTATGGGATCATCTGCAATCCCTCCCACTTCTCTAGGACTAGGCTTCCTGGTGGCCTGGGTGCCCTCCTCTCATAATCTCTACTTGTACATACAGACATTTTGAGACTGTCTAGGAGTACATGACTCCACCTCTGGGGTGAGCTGAACAAAAACTATCATGCCCATACTCCTGTTTTGGGACTATCTGCAGAATCTCCCACAGCTCCAGGGCGTAGGTTAGTAGAGACTAGCACAACCATTTCCCATCTCTTCTCCTAGGACCTTCACACTATCCATCTGGAAGCTGCTGAAATGCTCTTAACTAGCAAGGTCTGCTTTGCCCTACTGGAGATCTCCTAAGTAGCCAGGTTGGAGCCATTTAGTGCTGTAATAAAAAATCAAAAGAGAGAAACAGAAGCTTAGGTCAAACTTAGCTTTTCATACTCAATCAAAAAACTACTAAGGTATATCAATAAATACAAATGGAATCAAACTTAACAAACGAAAACTTGCGTTTCATGCATGAATACATCACAAGCAACAAAAAAGTATCACATGACAAAACCATAAAGAAAAAAATGATAAAACAAAATAGTATGTCCCCACCAAACATGACTTGTCTTATAGGAAAGTCTTAAAATAAGAACCCCCTAGAATTTTTCCAGAACACGGTTTTAAAAGAACAACCATAAAAGTGATATAAAAATTCAATTAATTTAAAGAATACAGAAACAGCTCAAAAAACTAAGGATAGGGAAAAACATTTGACTGAATTCACAAAAAGGAAATATTGAAGAAAGACTAAAACAAGGAAAGAAGCTGAAACTCAATAAGCCAATTTGAACAGAATTCTCCTTAACCAATAGAATGAATGAAATGGAAAACAAAATATCTAGATTGGACAATAAAATTGAAGAACTGGACCACTCAAGATAATAATATAAAAAAAAATCTTTTAAAACCAGAAATGGAATATGCCGTAATTGTGGAACCCCATGGAAAGATCCATAATACTACACATCATAGGCATAGAGGAAAAAAAAGAATCCTAGGTATGCAAGATCTTCAACAGAATTCTAGAAGAAAATCCCCAAACTTAAGCAAGGACATACACACAGAAGTAAAATAAGCTTATCAATTAGATAAGCTTATCAATAAGAATATCAATTAGATAGGACTAGAAAAGAAACTCACCATAGCATATCATAGTAAAAACATTAAATTTTCAAAAAAGAAAATACTGAAAGCTGCAAAAGAAAAACACATCACATATAAAGGAAAATTTATGGGAATTACAGGAAACATTTCAATGCAAATTATGAAAGCCAGAAGACTGTAGACCAAAGTATACCAAGTTTTACATGATCACAGAGGCCAACACAGAATACTTTACTCAATGACATAGGTAGACTGAAAGGATTCATGTCTCCAAACCATCCCTGAAGAAAATTCCTGAAGCAATACAAAGGACTGAAGAAAGGAATGACAATACCCAAGATGCAGCAAAAAGAAGCTAAATGAAGATATAACTGTGGAAACACAAAATTGGACAATAAATGCAGACAGAAATTAAATGATGGTAACTAACATAAAACTTTCAACAATTTTAGACATTATGAATGGATTCAATTCTCCTGTCAAAAGATACCAGTTAAGCTGTATGTATTAAAAAAGCAAACTCCATCTTTTACTTGTCTGTAAGAACTCATCTTACCTTCAAGAAGAGGCACTATCTTCGGGTGAAAGGATGGAAAAAAATACTCCAAGCAAATAGCACTATGAATCAAGCAGATGTTGCAATCCTAATGTCTAAACAAATAGATTTCAAATTAAAACTAATCAGAACAGAGAAAGAGGGTCACTTCAGAGAGAGGGAGGATTATACAAGGATCTATGAGTATAAAGGGGAAGAAGGAGCTCAAGAGAGATGAAACCATAAAAGACAGAAATTATCAAGGGAGAAAAGGGAAAAATGGGGATATTTTAAATGGAAGGATCGTGAAGGGTTAGAGTTAGACAGGGAGAGAGAGGAGAGAATAATGCCTAGGTGATATAAAAAAAAATTCGGGAATTGTATTAGTCCAAAATCTACCAAAAAATTACACACAATATCTCTACATAAGTCCACATGTATACCTGAATGATACATAAAAAGAAACAGTACCAGACATGGCACTTTGAGTTGTTGGCCAGGGTGGTTGAAGAGACTCTCAAAATTACACAAGCTATTCCCACAGCCTTTGATTGCCTCCCAAAATTTGAAGGTAAACTCTAGTCTTCATTGAGGAAAGACTTGCAACTTGTTACTATTGGGTAGAATGAGGCAAAAGACTGAAGATAGGCTGACTAGACTCTAAGAAATGGTTCTCTGAAAACTTAAACAAGATATACCCTTAGCCCAATTAACTGAAATAAAGAAAGAACAAATCCAGATTAACGAAATCAGAGATGAAAGGGGGAAACATCACAACAGACACTAAAAAAATCCAGAATATTATAATATTTAAAAATATATACTCTGCAAAATTTGAAAAATCTAAAAAAATAGATGAATTGATAAGTTTATGGAAACCATCAAACTTAATCTAAGAAGTAATCAAAAGCTTAAACAGAGCCACAACAAACACGAAAATTAAAACAAAACTTACTGCCTAGAGAAAACCCAGGCCATGTTGGTTGGATTCACAGCAGAATTCCATCAGACATTCAAAAAATATCTACAAGCAATATTACTTATATTATCTCAGACTCCATCTTTGAAGTCATTATTACTCTATTACCCAAACCAGATAAAGACATAACAAAAGAAAGAAAACTATACGTCCATATCCTTAAAGAACATAGATGCACAAATTGCCAACAAAATATTCATTTACAACAAAATATTCATTTACAAAATTATTCTCTTGAGCTCCTTCTTCCCCTTTATACCTATAGATCCTTGTATAATCCTCCCTCTCTCTGAAGTGACCCTCTTTCTCTGTTCTGATTAGTTTTAATTTGAAATCTATTTGTTTAGACATTAGGATTGCAACATCTGCTTGATTCATAGTGCTATTTGCTTGGAATATTTTTTTCCATCCTTTCACCCTAAGATAGTGCCTGTTCTTGAAGGTAAGATGAGTTCTTACAGACAAGTAAAAGATGGAGTTTGCTTTTTTAATACATACAGCTTAACTGGTATCTTGTGACAGGAGAATTGAATCCATTCATAATCCATTCATTATAAAATTATCTATCATCATCAAGTCAGCTCAGGGCAGAGATGCAGAGATGGTTGAATACAGGTAGCTCAGTAAATCTAATAAATCATATAAATGGACTTGAAGACAAAAATCACATGGTCATCTCAATAGATACATAAAAGGCCTTTGACAAAATAAAATGTCTAAATTCCTAGAAAGAATTGGACTGAAGGAAACATACCTCTACATAATCAAAGATATATACAGCAAGGTAACAACGAACTTTCTTTTAAATGATGGAAAACTGCAAGCATAACTATTCAGGAACCAGTTAAGGCTGTCTACAATCTCCATCCCTTTGTAATACAGTACTTGAAACTCTAGAGTAATAAGACCAAAAGAAATTAAAGTGACACCTGAAAAAGAGGTCGTTATCCCTATTTGTAGATGATATATTTTACATAACAGATCTCATAAATTGCACTAGAAACCTCCTAGAAATTAACACTTTCAACAAAGTGGACAGTTGTAAAATCAAAGTATAAAAATCAGCAGCATTTTTATATAACAATAACAAGCAATCATAGAAAGAGTAAATAAAAAACATTCCATTCACAATAGTCTCAAAATATATATATAAATAAACTTGATCAAAGATATTAAAGATTTCTACAGTAGAAAATTTTAAATCTTTGAAGAGAGGGATTGAGGATATAGAAAGCTCAGGACCTCCTGAGTTTCTGGACTGGAAGAATTAGTATGAAAATGACCAAACCATCAAAAGCAATCTATAGATTTAGTGCAATCCTAATAAAAAATCTATATGACATTCATTAATATATAACTTTTCATATCCTTCTTGTAATCTTTTCTTCACTTAGCATGTAAGTTTTACCTTCTTTATAAGAAATATTTATTCTACACTAATTAACTCCCTAAGTAATCATAGCCATATATATATATATATATATCTTTAAAACATTTAGAGTACTATTTCTCTCTGTGAAGAATGTTCCTCAGTTTTCATGCTATCAAAATAGATAATCATTGCTACTGTGTTTCTTTCACAGAAGAGAAAACTATGACTAAGCAAAGCTAAGGAAATTTTCGGTCTTTCTTGAACCAAAGATGAAGCTACTGCTAGGATTCATGTATATCTTTGTCCCAACACATGCTAATATTTTCTTGCTTCAGTTCATAAAAGAATATAACATCTACTTAACAGCATGTACTTATATAGGATTTATAAACATTAAGTATTTGAATATATTCTCCATAATTTTAATTTTATAAGTATACATATTATTTTCATTGATTTGACAATGAGACAACTTATCAATTATGTTATACAATATTTTTGTAATTTATCAGATTTTACATCAAAATATGTTTTACCGAGGTTGAGAAATTTTAAAGAACATAATTTTAAAGACTAATTTACAATTTTCTTAGAGTTTATATTGTTTTGCACCTAAATTGAGAATTTTAATAACATATGTTCTGAAAAGAAAGAAACCATAATTCAGGTGCATGGATTAAAGAAAGCAGGAATAAATTAAAAGTCTGTAATGTAAGAAAAGCTTCACATAGAGGAAGTACTGTCTATGATATGCCTTAAATAATGAAATATATCTTATTGTATTATATATTTGGTGGTATGTCTTTTTTATCTTTGAAATTTTTAGTTAAAAACGTGATATTGTTGTTTTTCTTTCAAATAGGTTTTTTTCTCTTTTAACGCCAGAGTATCATACAGAAGAGCTATAGGCTACAAAGAATTCATCTTCAAGGAAAGCAATAAGAATATCCATGTTTACTAAATTTTACTCCCAGAGGCGTTGATATAATCATTGGTTTAAAAAGTGTGTCTCAACATGTTTGCATCTACAAATTAACTAATTTACTGACTTAAATGCAGCCTAAGGAAGCAATTTTTACTTGTTAACATATTATCACCCATAATGAGAGCCTATATGAACTAATCACAATATCTACTGTCTTAAATATTATGTTTGCCAAAAACTCATGATGCAGGGCTTTTTACTCATATTCAACACATTTTTTTCCTTCAGAAATCTTATTGGTTATTCCCAGATATCATAATGATATAAATTAAGCTCATGCCTTCAAGAAATCTAAAGTATTCAGTATCCCTAAGTTTCAGACAGAAATTTAATCTGAATACTTTAAAGTTATGTGTATTTATTCCTAATATAGTACCAATAATTGTACTTGTTCTGTATTTCATGGTTTCACAATAAGAGATACGAATTTATTTCTCTATTTAACCTATTATTTTATGCTATAAAATTATTTATTCAGCTTGGCAACTAATTTAGAGTTTTATTACTTAAAATGTTTTTGCTTTACTTGTATGCATTAAAATATTTGTTTTATTTTTTTATTTCACTTTAGAACTACAAAGCGTTTTCTAGAACTAAATAAAATTGTTTTTAAATTATTAACTCAGCTTACAATTTTCTTCATTAGATTTATTACTCTAGAATTTTATAGTTGACTAAATAATAATATATTCTATATTAAGACAATCAAATATTTTCTCCATTTTATTCACTAATTTGAAAAACAACTGAGGATAAAAATATTGACATCTTACCCTTTATTTTAGTATTAATTGTGGCAATTTTCTGTTATTTAATGGGTTCAAGTTTAAGAGATATAAATTTACTCTATTTATACTTTATGATTTTTCTTGGTCTTTTTGTCAAGAGTAACAAATCCTACAAAAATAATGAAACAAAACATTTCTTCACTTTTCATCTAAAACTATGAGTATCATGTAGTAATGAATAAAAGAAAACCTTCTGAAATTCTAGAGCCTGTTTCTGATATTTTAATAATTTATATATTACATTTTACTTTATGATTATTTTTTATTGTATGTAGTGGAAAAGACATTTAGGATCTCATGAGACATTGTTTCACTAAATTTTTCAATTCCCAAGTAAAATGTAAAGAAACTATGAAACTGTGATATAATGTAAAATCAGCTACAATGAAAATGAAGTTTATTCACAAAAAGTGACTCAGTCATTTTACTAACAACAGACTAATCCTGTTATGTTTATGTGTTTATGGAATTTTAATTATGTCCATATTTGAGGAGATATAAGAAATGCAGATACTGACTTACATTTCAGAACCATCAAGAAATGGAAACCTGGATTTTGTTTGCCTGCCTCTTGGGAACAGCATTTGCTATGCCTGTGAGTAAAACGTCACTTTTAGACAGTTTCACAAAGTAGGAAACAAAACATACTTTTTCTGGGTAAATAATAAGTATCTTTAAATGGGTCTTTCTTTAAGAATACTTCAGGAGGTCATTAATACAACGTTTTCCCATATACATCTTATTGCATCGGATATTATGTTCTCTATATTCATTCATGTTAAAAGTAACAAAGTTTGTCACAGTTATGGTTGAGTAGAATCCCACCATTTAATCTAAAGAATTTTATATTATATGTATCAAAATATCACAAAGTAGTCCATACATAATTACTTTGTCCTTTGAAAGTAAAATCAATTCTTGCTGCTTATAACAGCGCTTCTAATTCTGAATGTAGTGAAATTAAAAAGCTCTGCATTTAACAGTCATCTAGGATATTTTGATGGGATGCTAGAATTAAAATTTTAGAGAGTAGCATTTATTCATAATGAATCACCTTCCCAATCTCAGAAATAGGATCATTTTGCTGCAGCTAAAGAATAAGTAACCTGCTATTTTCAAATATATATTGATAACATCCAAATTTACCCAATTTCTGGAAGTGTAGTCAACCTTAGGTATATGATGACAGAAACCTGAGGTGACATGCCAACAATGTGTTTTGGTGTCATAAAAAGCAGCTAAAAAAAAACAGAAACCAGTAAGTTTGTTTACCTGCCTTTTCCCTTTTCTCTCATTCACAAGATCAAGAGTTTGTATTTTCTGTTCTGTGTTCCTAAAATCTTGTATTGTGGTGAATCCTAGTTCTCTGGGGGACAATTACATTACAAATTCAGTTCTTTTACACTATACAAATCAATAGTCTACTCTCAAAGAGCTTATATAGGATAGAATATGAAAGATAATTACCTGACTGATATACATTACATTCAGGCAAGAATTAATAAATTCTTTTAGAAAGCATGAAATTTTTTTAAAAATGGAATGGAACTGATGAAGTCTGTTACAGAGGATAAAAATTTGCCCTGATGATCTTTCCAGTGTCTCCAAAGTCAGCCAGAATTCCACAAGGCACAAATATGATATGATCTCCATATTTAAAAGCACAGATAAACCTTTGTTTAAATAATTACTCAAGTGCCTTTTTATTTGGAATCTTTAATTTTCTTCTTAAAACAGAAATAGAATGAAAACATAATATGTAGTGGCCTTAAAGTTCATAAACCATCTCTTTTGGGAAAGTATTAAGTTCAGCTCCACCCTTCCACACTGGTCTACCAGAAAAGGCTTTAAAATTATTTGCATTTTATTACACTCATCTTCTTTTCACATTTAACAATAACATTCATGTGTTTGTTCTATTTATTAGTGTTAATATGTGATTTATTTACTTTGTATGCCAATTACTATGAATTGCTTGGATAGTCACTTAATAAGTTTAAATATAAAGAGATCTTTTGTGAAACAAATATTTTTTCCTTGCTATTTGAAAATTACATAACAAACATCTCTTGTTCAATAGTAAGAGTGTTTCATTCAGATTTGACAACATGGCTTCCAGAATTTAACCAAATATCATTACAGAATAAATTTATTCTAGTTTCTGCTTCCTGGCCTCCCACTATCACATTATGATTCCTAGAAAAGTAATATAGCTGTTTTGAACCTATTTGAATTAAAAATATTTCTTATACATACTATACATGTTTAAGCTAAACATACACTTGATGTATACTATCTTCAATTGGCATTTTGTTGCTGTTTTGTTTGTGTGTTTTTTTTTTTTCGTTTGAGGAGAGGGTGTTTGGGATTTATTTGTTTTGTTTTACTGAGATAAGGTCTCCCTGTAGCTTCGACTGGCCTGGAATTTGCTATGTAGATCAGGCTGGCTTCTGTCTCATAGAGATCTACCTCACTTTGCCTCCATAATGCCAGGTCTTACTATATAGCTTTTACAAAGTAAATTCACTTTCCCTTAATGTAACAAATTACTTATTGACTTAATTTCTTCCTTTCTTTTCCTCTCTTTTTCTATGTCCTTCTCCTTCCTTTTCTCTTTCTATTTTCCTGCACTTCTTTTTATAAAAGCTACCACCGCAACCTGGGAACCATGGTTATATCAACTTCAGCTATGAGGTAATTTTTGTATTTATTAATTGTAACCAATGTTGAGTTTAAAACCCCTTGAGTTCCAAAAAGAGCAATGTATTCTTTATTCAGTATGTTTCTTAACTGGTTAAATTTTTTCATTTGCTATGACTACCTTTAAGTTTTCAAATTTAGTTTCAAACATAGTTTTACCGTCACGTCTAGCCACTGTTTAGTTTAGTTACAAATTTTATTGTGATGACACTACCCTGTGAGATTTCAAGGTGGGGCAGAAAAAAACCTCAGACTGCACAACACTTCACTTTTCTAAAATATCAGAACTTGATATGATAACAAATCATTTTTCCCTGGAACATTGCTTATTCCAATATATGCATAGTCTACTTGTGTCTTTCATTGGTACTATTAAATGATTAATGAAAATTGTGTAGGAATTCTAGAAATTAATTTTTTCATTAATCTCATATTAAATACATGACCTAGAGAAAATGATTTTCTTTCTCTGGAGCTCTACTTTTCCCATTTTAACAGAAAAGTAATAATATACCTTGAGCAATATATGTTTAAGTACAGGTCAAAACCTACCATAAATAAATACTATTGTTTTATTTAAGAATACTTCAGGAGGTCATTAATACAATACTACTTATTGCACTGTTTAAATGTTTTACTAAGAGATGAAGGAGCCTTAGATAAATTAAGTAAATAATATTCAGAAAGGATACAAATGTGTTTTTCTCAAATGTTTAAGAATTTGAAAAAATTTTTTAATTAAACAGGAATAATTAACATATTTAACTATAAAATTTTGTATTTTTTGTACTTTCCTCTTTTCATTATACTGTCAAAGATCATTAATCTAAAAAATGGTATTAATTTATTTGTTTTGCTTGCTTTTGCTTTTGTGATACAAAGCAAACACTATGGAAGTACAAAAAAGATTTACTACTTTTATAACTGCATTCAAGTTAATGTGCTCTTTTGTTCATGATATTACTTATAGTTAGGATCTCGACACTTGCTTCATATCCTGTGAGAGGATATACAACTTGTATATGATAGAAATAATACCATAGTGAATAAAAAAGCAAATGATACATGTTTATCATTCTTCCTATGCAGGAATCATATTCTTAAGCTAATTATTCTCACAACTGAATTACAGAACCTAAATTTCAAAGTACATTTAGTAGTTTAGTATTTGGTTTACATAAAACTAAATTAAATCAGGTATATCCTAATGTCTTTTTCTTTTAAGGTTCTAACTCCTCTGAAATGGTACCAGAGCATGATAAGGCAACCGGTAAGTAGATGGTTTATTTCTGGTAATAGGCATAAATATGAATGTCCTGATTAAAATCACTTGTGCCCCATCTAAAACAGAAAAAAATTCAAAGTTGTAAAATGTCATATCTGTGTACATTGTAGAAATTCTTGGAAAGGAAAAAGTGACTAAAATATACATGTAGTCATACTAACAAACTCTGCTGCTGCTTCTCTCATTTGAAGTCAATTGAGCCAATGGTAAACCTGATTCTTTGTTTCTCACCAGTATCCTTCCTATCGTTACGAACCCATGGGTGGATGGTTGCACCACCAAAATCATCCCTGTGATGTCTCAACAGCATCCTCCGAGTCACACCCTTCTACCTCATCACCACATCCCAGTGGTGCCAGCTCAACAGCCAGTGATCCCCCAGCAACCAATGATGCCAGTTCCTGGTCACCACTCCATGACTCCAACCCAACACCACCAGCCAAACCTCCCTCCATCTGCCCAGCAGCCCTTCCAGCCCCAGCCCATTCAGCCCCAGTCACCTCTGCACCCCATGCATCCCCAGGCACCACAGCCACCTCTGCCTCCACTATTCCCCATGCAGTCCCTGTCCCCGGTTATTCCTGATCTGCCTCCGGAAGCTTGGCCGGCGACAGACAAGACCAAGGGGGAAGAAGTGGTGAGTATACCTTGAAGCCATTAGAAAATAAATCACAGGTAACTGGTATATCAGAATTCCTCAAAGTTCTAAGTGTACAGATAATCTAGGGTCTACATGTTCACATTACAAGTCATTGATTCTATTAATTCCAGTTGGGTTTCATAATTTCAGTTTGTAAATTAATATATGCATATATTTATTTATGGCAGGTTTTGACTTGTAATTATCTTAAATTCCATTCAAAATGGAATAAATTAATGACATGAATTCGTTTTTAAAGCAAAAAGTATAAATATAATTATTTTTGAAAATGGTTCGATGACTGCACTGAAAAAGAAAACATCATAATTGTGACAGTAAAAGGTATATGTGTGAACTGTGTAAAAAAAATATTTAGGAAAGATATTTGAAGATCTGCAGATATATTACCTGTTCAAATTTTATTTAAAACATGGAAGTAGGTAAACCAGGCAGAGTTTTAGATTTTTCATTGCTTTGGTTTTTGGATTAAATTTTTAAGAATAATTTTTTATCAGTTTGCTTACATTGAAATTGTTTGGAAATAAAATTAAGACATTTCAGTTTATCAATCTATCCATGTACCTGCTTGTATATAAGTTTAAGTAATTTCAAAATTTACAAATACTATTGATGATTTTATTAAGAAGCAGTCAAGGATGAAGTGGAAAACATATTTTCCACTTTTAATTATTTTACGTGTTGTAAAAAATCATTCTTGGCTACTTCTAGAAGATATGTATTTTTTAAAGCCTTCTCTCCTTCTTTCAGTGCTGGGGATTAAATCAAGGTTTCAGTTTAGGCAAATACTACACCTCCAGCAGTAACTAAAAAACAGCTATTCAGTTCTACTTTTGACCTTGTCTGCAAAAAAAGAATTACAATTACTTCAAATGTTTGGGTGTTTGAATTTGTATTTTTTATATGTGGAAAAGTAATTAAAATATATTTCACAGCTTTGTTCAACAAGAAATGTCATAGTTTCCCTATCATCAATTATATTATGTTCATATAGAACTTTAAACTTCTAACATGTTTATGAGAAACATGGAGAAAAAAATGTCAAAAAAATTCAATATGTGAATTTAGGATGTGGTCAAAACCCTAATTTGGTTTTACCCTTTACAAAGAGAAAACATCTATACCATTATTAATCATTAAGCCACGACCAGTATGTTGGCATACTGTTAAAAATCACTGATACAAAAATGACTATGGGTTGATATTATAAACTTTAAAATGTCTATATCTAAAAACCAACGTAGATATAAACACTTTTAGGGTACTTTACTTAAAATTCAAGGCGTTATCTAAAAACTGAGATATAGGAAGTATTGATTAAAGGTTAGTTATTTGTTATTATTACATGAATAGATTTTAAATATCCTGAAGAAAGGTTACTTTCATGAGTATTTTGTTTCTGATTACCATTAGAACATATATAGATTTGTATGGAAATTTTATAATTTACCTTAGTTGTTTCTTTCTTATCTTCAGGATTGAAAAAAAAATGGGAAAATAAAAGAACTGGATATTTCAAATATTTTCAGGAATGAAATAAAAACAAAGTGATTTATGCCTATCAACTTAGTAGTGAATACTGTAAAAACAAGTGAAAATCAATAAAATTATTTTAAAAGTTTCATGTATAAAGTTAATTTTTCATCACCTGAAAAATATAGTATGTATGACTAATTAAATATTTTATAATAACATGTTACACTTGATGCAACTAATAGATAAAAACCTATTGCATATTAAATATTAGAATTCAAAATCACACCATAATGAAGGAATAACATGTATTTATAAATATTTATTGATTATATCTATAAAACATTTGGAATAAAGTAAAATGATATGGTTACAAAACTATATAACACTTGAAGTTAAGCTACCATGGTAATATGACTCAATATACCTTATTAATACCTCCCTAAAATAGTATCGTATTTCATGTCTGCTTTTATTTGCTCTTTGATAAGTGTTCAATGAATATGACATTACTGAAGTGTAAGCCTATTACTAGATTATCACTAAAATGCCAAGAAAGATAAATATAATAATGTTTCTGATTATATTTAGAGTGAGGAACTAGAAATTTTATGTGTTGAACCAATGTAAAATTCTGACAAAAATTATATTATTGAGCCAGAGAGATGGCTCCGCAGTTAGGGGAATTAGGGACTCTTGCATAGGACCTGAGTTTAGTTCCCAGTGCCCAGAAGGCAGCTAACAATTGTCTATAACTTTAGTTCCACAACCTCTGACAATCTCTTCTGGCCTTTTTAGGCATTTAAGCATGGAAACATTTATATACATGAAGAGAAAACTCTCAGACACACAAAATAAAAATGAATACATTTTTAAAATCATGTTTTAGAAGGAAACTTATAAGAAAGTGTGCTAAAAGAGATATCAGATATGTAGTATGAATCTGGTCTTAAGATCAAAAATATACATGAAAACATTAAAATTATACAAAGTATACATAATTGCAGATGAGAAAAAAAAAACAAGAAAATGTAAAAAACATTGAGCCTTTCAACAATAAGAAATTTATAACTAGAAACTCTGGTCAGTCAGATCCTGCCCTACTGATTCCAATTCCTCTAACTCAGATTACTGGACTAGGTTCCTAACTCAGACAAGTTAAACCCCCTAGCATATATTATGCCTACTGAAGTCATCCCCAACCAAATGTTCCCTGGATCCCAATCTGCAGAACAGACCTGCCAGCTGATATTCCATTCCTCTTACCCACTCCCCACACTGTCCTCTACTATCCACAGCCAGCTCCAGTTTCTCAACCTTTGATCTCAATACTAGCTTGTAAAACAGATTAGGTAAACTCCCCAACAAAGTCTATTGGTTCCTTAGCTGTCTGAGACAGGCCAGGCCTCCTACTAATTGGACAAGCCTACCTACTTTTCTGTTCTACCTACTACCTAGACAGTCTAATAACCTGAAAGAACTGAAATCAAATACCAATGTACTTTCAAACCTGAACAAAAAGCAATCAAGCTACATAAACAATATAAACAGGACCAAAATTCAATTAAACAGAAACAGAATAGAAGTTCTCACTGGACACATAACCAAGAAAGAACATCCACGTGCCCAAACGGCAGGACAAAAACACAAATGATAAGAGAAACCAATACAATATGTCCCCAGCAAACCCCATTAGTCCTAAAGAACTGCACTACAGTGAGAATCACCACCACAGGGAACCCAAGATGCAGAATTTAAAAGAACAATCATAACATGATCAAAGAACTTAAAGGAAACACACACAATCTAAGGAACTCCAAGACTACAGACATAAACTTGAAATGGAAAGTTCAAGAAATATGTAGCCTAAAGACATAACAAAAACAATTCATGACTTGAAAAGGGAATTTACAAAAGAGAAGAAGTAAGGAAACAGAAGCATATATTAATAAGGTATTGAAAAGTCAATTAGCCAATTAGGAACAACAGCAGAAATTCTCATAAGCAGAATGAATGAAACCAAAAACAGAATATCAAGACTGAATGACAAAGTTCAAGAGCTGGAATGCTTAAGCAAAGACTATATGAAATTAAAAACAACAACACAGGAATGGAAAAACATGGGAAATGTGGGACAACATGAAAAGTCCGAATCTATGAATTATAGGCATACAGGAAGGAGAAAAATCTCAGGCCAGTGACACTGAACACATCATAACAGAATTATGAAAACATATAATTTCTGCATGCATTTGAAAAAAAAAGGGCAGCAGATCAAAGAACACCTATCTAGCCTCACAAAACTATTTATAGTAACAATGTGACTGGTTTACAGGACAAAACACAGTTGTCTATAAACACTGAGATCCACATACAGCTTTCTTATGTAATCTAAACACAAGGGATACCACTTCAGAAACTGTATTATTACATATGCCTATGGCTTTGCCATCATAGCAATACTTTGCTGGTTTGTGACTTTGTATGTATGCCAAGTATGGTTTTACCACAGTAAAATAATACAGTGACAGCCAACAAAACATGAGTAGCTGTGTGTACACATAAATCTACATCCTCAAGTCAATTCCATTAACATCCTTGCTTTTATGCCAATACCACGCTGTTGTTAATACTTTTACAAATTAGTTATTTTATGTATGTGAGTGTATTGTCTGCATGTGTATGAGCACATGCATGTCATGCAATGCCATTAGACATTAGCTACCATATGGGTTCTAGAAATCAGATGTGGGTCCTCTGCAAGAACAGCCAGTGCTCTGCACCACTGAGTCATCTCTTTAGTCCACTGTTTTAGGTTATCTTTGTAATTTGTTTGGCTATCCTGTGTTTCGTGTTTGTGTGTTTGTATGTGTGTCTATGTGTGTGTGTGAGTGTCCATATGAAAGCTCAGATTATTTTTTTTCAAAGCTGTAAGATATATTATATGAAATACACAAAAATGCAATAAAATATGCAATGAAGAAAATAAAAGTCCCGGAGAATCTGCAAGTGCAGGATATATACCTCAATATAATATAGACAATGTACAACATATCCACAGCCAACACCAAACTGATTGGAAGAAAAAAATCAGTTAGCATTCCACTAAAATCAGAAATAAATCAAGGATGTCCAGTAGCACCATTACTATCTAGAATTTAAATGAAGACTGCATCGGTGGATTACTTTTGGAAGGATAGCTATTTTCACAATATTAATTCTGTCATTCTCTCAGCATGGGAAGACTTTATGTTTGATGATAGTTTCTTTAATTTTTTTCTTTGTTTTCTTAAAGTTGTTATAAAAGTCTTTGTTTCTTGCTAACTTTTTATAGTTTTATGAATTACATCATCTAGAATTGAGGATATTTTACTTCTTTTCCAATTTTTATCACCCTTGGTCTTACTGCTGTAGCTCAAACTTCAAGTACTATATTAGACAGTAATGGTGCATAACACCATTATTATGCACACAAGAGTGCATAACATATCCTAGACCATGACTTCGAGATAAATATTAGCTGCCATGTCAGTACTGGAAACAGAATCTGGGTCTTTTGGAAGACCAGCCAATAGTCTTAACTCCATCTCTCCAGCCTCTATAATAATCTTCGTCTTTATTTGTTCTCAGACAGGGTCTTGCTGTAGGCCTACCTGACCTAGAAATTGCTGTATAGACCATGCTAGTCTCAATGCCTCTAGCTCATGAATGCTAAGATTAAAGGCCACTCTGCTCAGTCATAGTAATCTTGAAAATGCAATTCAATTTCAATACATACAATTTTACCTTCAATATTTTGAATATTTGGTCAACTGAGCTTTATGGTCAAATGCTTAATTCTATTAAAAATTCTATTTTTTGCAAATATGTGACTCTTCTGTTTAATTATGGTGATATGTACTTTTCATTTACTAGAGACATTTGTATTTGTGTGCATGTGTGTGACAATACACATTTACTTTTGCATTTGTGCACACAGAGGCCCCAAGAGATCAATCCTGGGTATTGTTGTTGGGAAGGCTCCATTAGGAGTCATCCACATTGTCTTTTAAGAAAGAGTTTCTCATTAACCAAGTAAGCTACATTAGTTAGCAGAAAGTCCAAGGAATACTCCTGCCTCTGTCTCATTTGGGCTGAGAATATAAGAATGAACTACCACATGTTTTGTGTGTGTGTGTGTGTGTGTGTGTGTGCACGTTTTCCAGGGATCCATATGTCTCCTATGAAAGTGTATTTCAATTTAATTTTCAAATTCAAAGTTCTATACTTCATATAATATAATCAATAAAAACTAAGTCATTTTTTGTATATAGATAAATTCAGTTAAGTTTAATTTATATTGATCTTGGAAAATGAAGTCAGCCTTAATGAACTTAAAATAAGGTTAGGTAACATAAATCAGAATTGAAAATAAATCAGCTTTGAAAAAAAATGAAAAATACATTTATAGTATACTATAATCTTTGGTTTTTGGGTAGATGTTTTGCACTTTTTGTTTGAAAAAAATAAAAGTGTTCCTGACTCTATGATCTTTAAATCAGGATTTGCAAGAAAATGAAAATGAAGGAATATCAGCATTTAAAACACCCAGAATCAGGTAGTATGTTGTATTAGTTATTTATATATATTGTGTGTATAATGCATGTACACACATGTGCAGTGGGAGACAAGTGGAGATCAGACGACAAATCCATGGAGCTGGTTCTCTCCTTCAACTTTAGACAGGTTCCATGAATCTGCCTTCTCCTGCAGACAGACTTGCATGGCAAGTACTTTTCTTGCTGAGCCATCTCTCATGCTGTTGGCACTTTTTTCATAACCAAAAATTGCAAGAATTTCCATCTTAAATTATTGCTCAGTACTGTTAATAAACTTCAGCATTGTAAATTGTCCCAAACTAACTCAACTAACTAACTAACTAACTAACTAACTAACTAACTAACTAACTATATGACTTTGGTTTTTTAAATCTTTGAAGACAGAATATTTTAAATTGTGTTAAACAAGCTTTATAATGCGATGATTAAGATAGTCATAGGGGGAATATACATTCTCATTGGAATTTACATAACTTTATAGTTCTTGAAGTTACTTAGAAGATTCTTTTGAAGAAAAAAATTATAAAATGAAAATATAGGCCAAATATTTCAAAACCCAAGGTAGAAAATAGTCATGTCATTATTATAAAGTGAGAACATCTCCTAAATTTTCTTATGAAGTAAAGTCTTCATAGACACTGTTAAGTTTTACTAATGATAAATTTTAATATCATTATTTCCCTATGCAAACCACACTGAAAAGCAAAAAGCAAAGAACCTGAAAGTAATCTAACTTAAAATAATTAATCCACTAAAATATGCATTTGTCAAAACAGTTGCCATTCCAACTCACTTTCTCATTAAAACAAAACTCTAAATGATAAGTACTAATTCAGACTACATAACGTTTCCTATAAATATTTTCAATTTATTTCTATAATTAAAAAATATATTTTGCCAGCAATTATTTGCATAAGCTTCAACTAAATCAGGCTGAAATATTTATTGACATGAAAAGTAAGCATACATATTTTATAAGCCAATAACTTTTAAAACTATGATGTAAAATATTAAAATTTTTGGATTTCCTTACAGAGTAATATACTGAGACTTCTATAATATGCATGTTTACAGACAGGTACA
This sequence comes from Eospalax fontanierii, assembly GCA_035773235.1. NCBI lineage: Eukaryota > Metazoa > Chordata > Mammalia > Rodentia > Spalacidae > Eospalax > Eospalax fontanierii. Next base: position 360,884 of record JAJHUQ010000048.1, on the reverse strand, counting down.
CATAAAGTACATATAGTCATTAAGTCTGAAGAACAATAAATGAGCCTAGATAGAAAGTCTTTAAAAATTGAACAGTGGAAAATCCTTTAAACATTAAACAATTTTAATAAACGTTTATGTACAATGCTAAGTAAACTGTTTTTATTTATACATATAAAATTTTAACAGTAGCATTTAAAATTACAGAACTTCTTAATGACAAGTAAGTCTTGAAAAAATAACAACATTCCGTTCACAAATATTTTCAAGCAATAAATATATACTTATAAATAGTTTGAGTCTGTATCAAGATTAGAAACAAACATCACCAACCTGCAATTTATTCTTTACATACAACCCATTATCTTTGTGTCTTGGCTGTTAAATTTTATGGTCACAAATATAGCATCATGGCTTCAAAACAAAGGAAAAAACATAAAGTACTAAAAGTCTTTCCCATCTCATGTTCACATTAGAAAATGATGGTCAAAAATGACAAATTTGTTAAACATCTTACAAAGAAGTATTCCGTCATGATAATATCTATGTCAGGAAGAAAATTCTGAAAGCCGAACATACAGGTAAAAATTAATCCATCAGTCCAGAAATGCAAAGATATAAAAAGTGGTGCCTTTAATTCAGTAGTCTCTGTCACAATGACATTCCTGTAGATATATACAAATCATACAATTTTACTAATTATTAGTTTTTAAAAAATTAAATATAGCTGGGTCAACACTTTGAATCTTGAAGCAGAAACAGTGTTCTCTGTTTAGTTGCCTGACACTTATTCTTGGAAGGTTGCATAGACGTAGTTTTGAGATGTCAGTCTTAAGAAATAATAACAACAACAACAACAAAAAGGCGGATTTCCTGAAGAACAAAGGTCTCAATGTTTGCAGAAGAGTATTAAGATGCAGAAGATAATGAAGGAGCCTACAAATAAGGACAAATTACATAAGTGGTTTTATTACATAAGTCTCTGCTCTGTGGCTTATGGTTATAAACAAATAACATATAGATTATGAAGTGAATTTCAAAGAAAAAAAATCTTTGTGGCAAGCTGAGAATTTATACTGTTATCCATCACACTGTTCCTAAGATTCCTTTGGCCTTAGTCTCTTAGTCAAAAAAGATTTGGAGGAAGCTGGACAGAGGTCTCTGTGGTTAGGAGCACTGCCTGCTCTTGCAGAGGACACGGATTCCATTCCTCCCCCACCCTCAACATAATGCTTAATAACTGTCTGTAACTCCGGTTTCAGGGTATCTGGTGTCCTCTTCTAGTCTATACAAGGAAGGGTGCACTTAAAGAGATGCAGGCAATACAGTCATAAAAATAAAATAAAGAGTAAAAGAAAAAATATGTTTGGATTTTTATCAGCTGACTTTATTTTTAATACAAAAAGTCTGAAAAGGCTGAATATTCAGTTAGTTTAAAAATATTTTATAAATTCACAGAGTTTTTATCTTTTCCAAGCAAGATGAGTATTCAACAATAAATATCAGAAAATATATTTATAATTTAGAACTAAAGGCCTCAGAAGGAGAAAAAATAGAAAAGAACTGAAGCCCTAAAATAATATGTATAACTCAAATTCTTTTTCTTAAAACAGAATTATCGAAACCCAGAAATAAAAGATTATCTGAAGTAATATGTTTTTGAAGTTAAAAACTGTAACATATGAGTAAATGCTCTTCTTACATGATTTTCACAATTAGTCAAGATCACACCCCTCTGAAATGAACATATTTCTATTTGGATAATTACAATAGAAACATTAACTAAACTCTACCAACAAATGTTTCATCAAACAACATAAAGTCTATGATAGTCTGGAGAACACAAAATAATTTTTTAAATTTAGGTACTATGACTACTACTTAAGACATTCTCATAAAGAAGAAGAAAAATGGAGATATATCAACTTCCAATCAGTAAGTACAGCTTGTCTGTTTGAGCAAAGGAAAATTTAACATATAGGTGATTTCAATTTCCCCACAGCAAAATATGAACTGCTGCTTTACAATTGTATCTACGTATGTACTGACAAGTTAATTCACTTACTAATGTAAAATGGTCATAAACTTGCATCAGGTCTTCCATTTTGTACTGTTCTAGCACCACAAAATTTTCCAAATTTCCACTTGTTTTTCGAGCACAATTTTGGCAATGTACTATGTAATTCTTTTGAGATTTGCTTTCATTAGTGACAAAAAGCAGATTAAAAACTTCCACCTATTTTTATACAAGGGAAAGGGTCAAGAAAAAAATAGTTGAAATTCAAACACTTCATTATAACCATGGTGTTTTATTTTTTACATGAACATGTGGAGTGAGTTGTCGTTAATCTGAAATACTTAAAAAAGGCTTAGTTGAATCCAATGAAATACCATCTATATATGATAAATATCCAGCAAAAGGTTACTAGTATTTGCTATTTGTGACTATATAAGGAAATAAAAATTCTTCTACTCATTAAAAGCTTGTATCTAGGTTTAAGAGTCATCTAGTTTTACTTTATCCTAAATATAAGTGTACAATTACATAAAAAGTGATGATTTTCATTTCATTTTTCTATGACAGTACTCATAATTTACATCCGCAATGTTTTCTTCCTGGCTAGAAATGCTTAATGTTTAATCAGAGTTGAAAAGGGGATGGGGAAAGCCCAAATAATGTAACAGCCTTAAGTTAATATAATGTTATATCTTTTAAAATCAGGAAAATGAAAGATGGATAATAAAAAGTTTTCAGATCTCATATATTAATAAAACAGTACAAACAGAAGTGCTTTGACAAGTACTAACCTAACAAAAATAATAGCTTAGGCATTGAGGCAGCCTTTAATTTCTAACACCTGAGATTTCTGTACTAGGAAATGTCTTACAAGATGTACTCAAAACGCTAAGTAACAATCTGTCTGGATTTGTACTTAAGGAAATGGCATATAAATTTATTAAATATGTATATATACATAAACATATCATATATACATATATAGAGAGATACTAAATGAAATTCTGAGACAACTATCATCTGGTAAGGAGTTATTACATCAATGACTAGACTTTTCTAAATTAATATATATACTTGGTGAAATATACTTGGTGTTTATTATCTTCCAATGAGAATTTAAGGTTTTAAACATAATGCATGACTTAGTAAAAATCATTTCCTAAAGATATGAATAAGCTTAAAAGAAGTTTAAAAGAAGAGTGGGAAAAGCACTTGGAAACCTAGAGAAACTGAACAGGATATCGTGAAACATGCCCAAATTCAAACAAGCCAATCTATAATTCAATGGACTTATAACAAAACATCTATCAGTAAGAATAGTTAATTACCTCACAGATGCTACAATAAGGAGCTGGTTCATCATTTGTCCGTCCATGCCATATAACCTCTTTTCCTGCTGCAACAAGAGCTTCTCTCAATGTCTGACACTGTTTTAGAATTTTCAGGAGACAATATCTATTATAGGGGAAAAATTTTAAAACAATCAAATGTTCAGTAATATAGACTTTAATACATCAATTAAATAATTCATTTTTTAAAAATATGGGAACCTGTCTTTTTTTAATGTGTAAGATATTTAATAATGACATAAATATAGTGATCTTACTATGTATTAACTCACCCCTATTGAAACATATATATTTCTTTTATGGTCTTTTTGAGACAGGATCTACCTGTAGCCACAGCTGGTCTGGAACTCACTATGTCTAAACTGGGCTTGAACTCACAGAGAACCACCTGCCTGTGCCTCCCGAGTGCTGGGATTTAAGGTGTAAGCCACATGTATGGCTTCAAAGATAGATTCTTTAAAAAAAACAAAAAAACAAACAACTTTGTGTCAAAAGATCTGATATATCCCAGATAGACCTGTCTCATTATGTAACTGATGATGATCTCCATGATCTTCCTGCTTCAGTCTTCCAGTTGCTGGAATTACAGATATGCAATTAACATATAAAAAATTCACACACAGGCATAGATCCATATTAGAGATAGAACCCAAGATCTCATATATAGTTGGGAACTACTTTACCAATAATATTCCACTTATATGCCTACTTTACTGGGTTCCAAAATTTAAAAGTAACACTATTTTCTAGGAATCAGTTACTTGCTTCACATTTCAAAGACCCTAATTCTAAGGTAATAATATTACAGGAAAAAAGTTCATAAGCAGTATTATTTATGTATTTAGTTATACATTTTAATAACTTTTAATCCCAGCACTCAGAAAGCAAAGGCTGATGGATCTTTTTTGCCTCAAAAAGATCTAAAATGAAAAAAAATTTTGAACAATCTGAAAGAAAGTTAATAGGAATTGAGTTATTTCAGTATAAAAGAAATTTGGTTTAATAGCACAAAGGATAAAGAACAGTATTGTATAATTTCAAATTAGTGTATAGAATCTATCATTTCTCTGTTTTGTATGTACAGTTACTTAAAATTTTTTTTAAGAATCTCATTGTTAGACATATTGGGGAATGAAGGTGAGAGGTAACTGAAAAAGAAGATATAAGATAAATTGTCTTTTATGATGAGATGTATTAGCAAGTATTAACACCACATACAAGAAGATTCTGAAGAATGAGCTTTAAATTCTGCCAGACAATAGTACTGCTCCTTCTCTTAAAGCTTTCCAAGAAGGATGAAGAAGGTATACTACAGAGTTAATATATACTAGATAATATGTACTTGTGGTAGGGTTGCATCCTATTCCTGGGAGATAGGGAGAAGAGGGAAAGACTGAAGCAAAACAATATGTTATTGCCATCTCCTTTATGATACACAGCCACATGCCTGAGAATTGTTACCAAATGGAAACCTTGCAATCAGTTGATACAGCAGAATTCCCTATAGATATAGAAATAAATAACATAGATATGAGTAACTATTGACAATTTTAAGGTGCTAGATATAAATTAGAAGGTATGCAGTCCACTGAGCATGGATCCATGTTTCAGAGTGGAGTTTAGACTCCATGACCCAAATTCCTAGTAACAATAACCTAAACAAAGCATCACAATCGTTCGTCCTTAAGATTTAAAATACCACATGAAGAGGAAGAAAAGTAGAGGTTGACTATCTTTCGAAGGCCATTAAGGGAAAGATAGTTCATGTTCAACAGAATTCATTCTGTGGGATCAATTTGCACACATACAAACATCCAAAGTGATAATACAAATACATACACACTAATCACAGTAATGTTTTGTTCATTCTGAGTTAATTGTAAATGTATGTTTTGTTATCAGAGGGGAGAGGAAGAGAGAAAAGTGAGGGAGGGAAGAGAGAAAGAAGACAGAGATTGATTCGTAACTGTGGGCAAAAATATGCCAAGGCACATATGTACAGGTGAAAGGACAAATGTGAAGTCTGAAGTCAGTATATCCTTCTACCATAGGATCCCAAGGTAGTCAGCGTTGCAGAGAATGTGTTTTTATCTTCTGAACTATTTTGCCCGTCTTGGTTTAATTGTAAAGCCAAACATCAGCAATATGGATCCCAATAGCATCAGTGGCCTTTAATATATATATCTTTAAAAGAGAACTACCTGCCTAGAAAGAGGTGATTGACTTTGATCTATGCTAACGAAAAAGATTGGGGAAATCAGATCTCTGATCTCACACCAACTTCCATGATAGTTGGTACTTCAAAGTACAATTTAAAGTAATTAAGTCACTTACATAGTAGCTCTCCAGATTGTCAGCTGAATATAGCTCAGCTCAAAAATTCTGTCACTTTCCATTTGTGTTTGTACTGGAAGACAGCTTAAGTTCCAATATCCTGATTAGGTTCTTATTTCTACTTTCCTTACATTTTTAATCAGGTCACAAAACAGCAAATTAAAAAAAAAATTGTGAATTCTTTTTGGCCGCCTGATTTCTGAGAAGTTAAGTGTCTCAAAGCACATGAGACTATTTCAACTTTAAAATTCTACTGAATACCATGAAATAGGTTTTACAAAAATAATATTAATGGGCCAGTAGATTTAGAAAAATAGTATAATCAGCCAGTAAGATGGCTTACAGGGAAAGATTGCCTTGCTGCCAAACAACTAGAGTTTGAACCCCAGATTACACACAGTAGGAGGACCAACTTTGACAAACTTTCCTCTGATCTTTACACAGTGTAGTATGCATTTAACCCTATATACACACTAAAATTTTAATTAGGTTCACCTCCTGTGCCTCCCAAGTGCCTAATTAAAGAAGTCTGCCACAAATGTTACATAGATTTTTTAATAAATTAGTTTTCAAAGTAGTGCTTCAATGTGTGTAATACTTTATAGGAAGTTAACATCTAAAATTAGTATTTATAAATGAAAATAATTTTAAAATGAGAAAATAAAATGTTACTTAGAAATTAGGATCTAGGAAGGCTTAGTACCACAGAGAAGTCATGGAGTCACGTAATTTACACAGGTAATTTCACCTGTCTTGTTCATGAGACATCCATGGACATTTACAAATAAAGAACTTCAAATCTTGGAACTGGTGACATGATTCAGTGTTTAAGGGCACTGGCTGATCTTATTGAGGAGCCAGGTTTGGTTCCCAACTAACAACTATATGGAATGACAGTTCCAGGGGATCCAACATCTTCTTCTGCCCCCCTTGTGCATTGCACAATGTGAGTACACAAACATTCATGCAGGTAATAAAGTCATATACATAAAAAAATAAAGATAATAAAATATTTTTTAAAAAAATAACTACCGGGCTCTTGTTAACACATTTCTAACTGTGTATATGCATGTGTGAATATGAGTGTGTGTGTACATGTGTTTTGTTGCCTGCATGCCATAAAGGTGAGAGGACAACTTTCAGGCATCTGTTCTTGTCTTCCACATTATTTGATATAATCTCTCTTGTTTCTGCATATTGTAGGTTAGCTGGTCTATACACTTCTGTGTGATTCTCCTGTCTGTCTTCCACTTTGCCTCAAGAGTCCTAGGATTACAGATATATACCATTTCATGTGTGTTTTATATGGGCTCGAGGGCTCAAACTCAGACCATTAGGTTTCGTGGTTAATACTTTTTTCCTAGTAAACCATCTACCCAGCCTGGTTATGCTGATAAACCACCTATCCAAAACAGTTAAATTTAAGCTGCTTTTCCCACACTTTGCTGTCTACTAATGAAAGTACTTCTGTTTTCCATTTTGTTCTATGATAGTGAGATGATTGCACCTTCAAAAAAAAATCACATGCTAGACTGGAGAGATGGTTCAGTGGTTGGGGAAGTTTCATTCAAGCCTAGTAACATGAGTTTGATTACTGGAGTCTACAATGTAGAAGGAAATGAGCAACTCCTGAAAGTTGTCTTCTGATCTCTATATGCATGCCAAGGTTACATGCAGGCCTACCTAAATATATAAACACACAATGAATAAACAAATAAATGTATTTTAAATTAAAAAAAAAATCACACACTGTCTCAAACAACTTGAATGTAATCTTAGAAAAATAGAAGAGTTTAGGTCTCTTTGGTTGCCATTATTTCACTTTATAAACAATATACTTGAACTTCCGATAACCAAAGGCTATCGAAATTTTCTCAATTTAACTACAGTTTTTGGTTGTACCACTTAATGTTTTCTCTTTGTTTTTGAAATTTTATTCTTTCCCATCTTGAGATTGTCTCAGCAAAACAAAACAACAGACTACTGTGGAGATTGTATAAATGTGTAAATGAAAATCAAAGTAATCCAATAAGCTCTCCAATGTGACTGTTTTTAGAAATAAGATTTAATGTGAAGAACATTCAAGATGTTACCATTATTGCAATTAAGAATTCAATTAAAAAGTAAGAAATAAACAGGCACAATACCAGAAACAAAGAGGAAATACAAAATAATTACAAAATGTCCCTTGTCAACTAAGCTTATACATTTGCAACACCCTCCTTTGAAAAAAAATTTATTTATTTTTAATATTTTATTTAATGCACCTAGGTCTCATAGTGCTCACAGAACTCAAGAGGACACTGGATTGACTGGAATTAGGGACAGGTCTTAGCCACAGGTGCTGAGATTCAAACCTGGCTCCACTGCAAGGGCAGCCCCTGCTCTTAAGTATTGAACCTTCTCTACAGCCCCAGAAAAATATCTTTAAAAGATAACCTTTGAATTTTAGGAATTAGATAATAAAATAATTTTAGGAACAATAGATGACTGTTATAAATTTTATTTTCTGATCTAATCTTCTTTCCCAAAAGTTTACGTGAAGACAAGATAAGGATGGATTAGAGACTGGCATAGGATGGGCAATCATAAACGATGATCTAAGAATCTGCAACTCTAACCTAAAAGATCTTTGTACATAGCTAGAGTGTTAGAGAGGAATGGGGGGAGGAGGTGGCTGAGTACCTAAAAGTACTTGCAGAGGATTGGGGTTCAGTTCCCTTCACTCACATAGTAGATTACAATCATCTGTAACTTCAGTTTAAAGGGATCTAAGACCATTTTCTGGCTTCTATGGGTATCAGAAACAAACAATGTGCATATATACATTAAGGCAGAATACTTATACATACACATAAAATGAAAGTAAATTAATCTTAAGATATTTTTAAAGACAAAGGAATAGGTTTTGCAATAAAAGAAACTACCAAAAATGAGGCATTTAAAAAAAAATCTTTGGAAATAGGACTTCATTTAGAATATGGGAAAAAATATAGTTGTCATTAAAGGACAGAACAAAAAGAATTAGAATTATTTTATCTCTCTCCTTTCCCTTTCTCTAAAAACACTATCTCTTTATAATACAGGGTGACTCAGAACTTACTGTGAACAGTACGCTAGGCTCAAAATTGCAGGATCTTCTGGAGTTTGTGTCTCAAGTATTAAGGAGTTCTTGTGTAGAATATATGTAGCAATATGTACTTCTGAGCTATTAAAGTACATTTAATTAAGTACAATTTCATAAACATTCTTAAGAAAGTTTTAAAAAATTTAAAAGTATCAAACTCATTAAAAGGAAATAAAAGTCATTTTGTAATCAGAGTAGAAATTCTACAGCACTTCACAAGAAATTAAATGTTGCTGAGTATAGAAGGGAAACAGTCAGAAAGAACATGCTCAAATGTATGAAGGCAGTCAATGTAGACATGATTTGAGACAAAGTTGTAGCCCTATCCTAAGACTAAACAAATATGTCTGACAGAAACAACCAACACTATCTTTTGAAGAGACAGGGATAGAGACAAAGTCTTGATGGTATAATAAATTTTCCCAAATAATTTCTTTAGTGTCAGGACAGAAATATAGATATTATAGGTTCAATATTGGTGGACTCAACAGTGAACTTCTCTGACAGCAGTTCCATTCCATCACTACAATCTAGGAAAACAGTCTAAATTATTATTAAGGCATTATTTGTCTTCTGCAATCTGTTATGAACAAAATCACTGTGTTAAAGTAATTCTAATATGAAGTGCTATTATAAGCACAGTCAACTGCAATCAAGTACAATTTCCTTTTGCCTTTCCAATTTACTTCCAATTCTTTCCTTTAACTTTCCTGACTAATCATACCAGTTCTATGCTGAATGAGGAATGGAGAGGAGAATTTTGTATATGGTTATTTTCAAAATGACAACAATATTACAATAGTACTGACTATGTGGAAATGTGGAGAGAGAAGCATTGCATACTATTGGTGGGTATGTCCATTAGTACAGCTTTTGAAGTTATACTGAAATATTAAATCCTGTATGAAGGCTCATAACACTCAAGCATCTAAAGAAACAACATTCAGGAAACATAAATACAGAACATTTCAAATTCACAAAGCCCTTCCTCAAAATTTTAAGAGTAAGAAACAATTACTGAGGAAAGGAAACTTCAGTGGTCCTGCTGAAAGATGCAAACAGAACTCTAGGATTACAACTTTTGTTCAGTCATCAGTCATCTGGGACATAAAAATTCTCCTGAAAGTAACCCCTATGTTCCTGTAAGCAACCTAAATAAATTTATGGTTCATGAGTTTACATGTGGTAACATCATTTCTCTGACTTGTCACTAAATAGAGATGTTTCTTCCCATGTTCTCAGGAACAAACAACAATCATCACTGTGAGTAAAAGCAGGGGGTTGCATCAAAACCTAAAAATAGATCTAATAGATCTTTAACAATCAGAGTTCCAAGGTAGAATATCAAGGAAATAATGGAAAAATTGGATAATAGCTATTATAGCAGGTTATGTAAAGGTCAAAACCCTCATGTCTAATAGTTAAGTAAAGTAGAAAATGTTAAAAAGTAAAATTATACCAGTGTCAGAAAGTGACCAGAGTCGCAGAAAATTGGCATTGTACTTTCAGTAACAGAAATTTTAAAAGAAAGAGGAAGAGAGACAAAAATCCTGCAAGGAACATGCAAAGATGCAAAGGAAAAAGGATGCTACGCATTTATTTATTTCTCTTAAAGTACATCAGCAACTGTTATTTATGGGTCCCCATTTCTCAACTTCCTGAGACCTGGGACTCCTTTATGTTACCTGATTAATAATTTTTTTTTTAAAGAAGAGATTCCTGTAGCCCCAGTCAGCCTGGAACTTACTAAAAAGACCAGACTAACCTTGATCTCAGAGATCCACTTATCTTTGCCTCCTGAGTATTGGGATTAAAGGCATATGTAACCATACCTGTAGTATCAGATTAAAATTTTTAAAAGAAAGTCTTACACTTTTTTAAATTTATTATTGTGTCTCTGTGAATATGCCCTCCACAGTACACATATGGATATCAGAAGGCTACGTTCAGGATTCAGATATCGCTTATGGGTCCCACATGGGTCCCAAGCTGCAAACTCAAGGTTGTCATGCTTGAGAGCAGGCACATCAATTTGCTAAGCCACCTCTCTGTCCCACTGAATTGCAATCTTTACCTCTTTTTCTCTGTTGAAAAAATTCCATTTATTATTTTTATGTTATGTGTATGAATGTTTTACCTTCATATATGTATGTGCATGTGTCTTGCAATATTCTCAAGAGGTCAGAAGAGGAGGTTAAATCCCATGGAACTGCAGTTATAGACCGTTGTTGGCTGCTGTGTGGGTGCTAAGAATCAAACACAGGTCCTTTGTAGAAGCAGTTAGCACTGTTAACCTCTGAGTTGCCTTTGTAGTCCAACATCACCCTCCTTTGCACTGTCTGTTTACATTTCCCTTGTATACTTTTTTCTTAGCCAATACACTAAATATTCAGTAGCCTTTCACTGCTTTAATCATTTCCAGTCATAACCCACAACAGTTACTATCATCGTGTATGCCATACTATCAATGTTCTTTTATTTCCTAAAATGACTAGAGTTTAAGGGTGATTGGTATTTGATTATCAACGTATATTAATTATGGGCTTACACTTTGATAGTGGCTGTTTCTACACACAATATTCTACTTTCACATGGAATGAGGTTTGAGTCTGATTCCTAAATCCCTTCAAACATCAGAGATCTGGAACTACTGTCCTAATAAGTAAGATCATATTGCTGAAGATACCACACATTTGAGTCATACAATATAGAGAAATCAAGTTGTGATAACTGGAAGCATCATCCTACTTACTGGTTTTCAATATACTAGATGTTTCTACAAGTACTACCAGGGAAGCAAAGTCATCATCAAGTTTACCTACGTGTGAATCCTGTGAGCTACAAAAACTGGCTTGGCAAGACATGCCCACTGGTACAATAGTGTCACAAATCTTATGATTAGATGTTATGACCCATCCCATCTAATGAAGTTCACACTTGGTGTTATTACCTGAGCAAGCAAAACAAAACAAAACAAAAACTACCTGACTGCTTAGAGCACAGAGAAGAACCTAAAAATTTTATTCTACAAAAAAGTACAGAGTAATAAATTGCTTCCTAAGTTCTTACCTTTATCTATGGATTAGGAATTCACTCCATTCTTGTCAAAGAAGTTTATTTTTCCAGCAGATTAAGATTAATAGAGAGCTCCACAACTGACCAAAGTAAGCAGAATGAGATGACGGAGTGTTCAGCTCCAAATGTGGTACCTATACCAAACCCTCTCCCTCCCACAGTTCAGGGATTGCTGAAGAAAGATTTTAAGAAAGAGCCAGGGTTAGAGGACATCTGCAGCAACACATATTTTCCAGGCCTGATATGGCCATTACATATATGAACTCACAAACTAAAACTGGGACAAGATTAAATAAGCAAAAACTCCCAGTATGCATGGAGGAAGAGCTCATGAAACTCCCTCCCATATGAGGTACTACTGACAATGGTTGCCTGCTGGTAGGGCAAGAGGAAGTATGGCCTGTCTAGAATTTAAATGAAGATTACATCGGTAGGTTAGTTTTGGAAGGATGGCTATTTTCACAATACTAATCCTGTCACTCTCTCAGATTGGGAAGTCTTTATGTTTTATGATAGTTTCTTTCATTTTTTTCTTAAAGTTGTTATTATAAAAGTCTTTGTTTCTTGCTAATTTTTTATAGTTTTATGAATTACATCATCTAGAATTGAGGATATTTTACTTCCCTTCCAATTTTTATCACCCTTGGTCTTACTGCTGTAGCTCAAACTTCAAGTACTATATTAGACAGTAATGGTGCTAGTGGACATCCTTGATTTATTTCTGATTTTAGTGGAATGCTAAATGAGTTTTTTCTTCCAATCAGTATGGTGTTGGCTGTGGATATGTTGTATATTGTCTATATTATGTTGAGGTATATATCCTGCACTTGCAGATTCTCCAGGACTTTTATTTTCTTCATTGCATATTTTATTGAATTTTTGTGCATTTCATACAATGTATCTTAATGACACTAGACCCCATCACCTATCTTCACTACCACATAACCTCCAACCAACTTTCATATATAGTCTATCACATATTTTAAGGCCTATCAAGTCAATTTTGTGTTCCCAGATGTCCCTCAGTGTGAGTTCATCTACTGGAACCTGTTCAGCCTGTCTAGCATCATTCCCTTGAAGAACAACTTCTCACCCAGAAGGGATCACCTGTCAATGGTATCTCAGCAAACACTGGGGGTTCTTACCATTTTACCCAGTTCTATGCTGGAGTTTTTGTGTGGTTTCATTTTGCATGGGTCTAGGACATGCTGTCACCATTGTAGTAAGTGCATATGGGCAAGTTCACAGACACCTGGAAAACTCTGTTTTCGTGTAAACATTCACAAGCCCTGTATCTTAAAATGCTTCTTTCCCTTCTTCAGCCATGCCTCCTGAGCTCTGCATGTCAGAATTTTAATACGGGAATTCCCTCCAGGGACATTTACTCCTCAGTCTCTTATTCTCTAAATGCTGGCCACTTGTGGATTTCTGTGTTAATTACCATCTGTTACATGAGGAAGCTTTACTGGTGAGAGTTGAGACATGGATTAATGATGTTCCTACTCCCTATACTGTATGTTATGCTGTGTGAGGCTTCGGGCTAGAGGTTTGATCAGTTGCGGAACTCTGTTATAGTCTCTATCCATTGCACAGAAGCTTCTTTGATAAGTGCTGATGTATACCTATAAATATAAAATGCATATTCAAAATAGAAAGTACATTTATCCCAGGAAGTGACAAAAAGAAACAGGAGTAGATTTTTCTCTAGGATCTATGATCACTCCAGTCATGTTTATGGACTGATATTTTGGCTAAGTCTACAGTGTCACACATGCTTTCCATTCCATTGAGTATAATTCAAGATAGCTGTTGATTGTTCCCAAGATAAAAGTATCATCACTGCATCACTATAGTCTGTTTTCCCCATCATTGTTGTGGTTATTATGTTTTATAGCTGGGATTGGACCATTTATTTATTTTACTACTTTTAGAAGCTTGCTAAGACACTAGGAGAAATCTTCTACAGGAAGAAGGATTTCATGTCAATTCCAGCTCCATTACTTCAAGTTCTATCTGAAGTATAGGATCTTACCTTCAAATTCTAGGAAAGAAAATTCAGGGCTATGGCAATAACCGATGTTATTTTGGAAGTGTCTTAGATTACTTTGACAACTCAAAAGAGATTTCATTTTACTGTTTGGCATTGTTCCTTGGTATCTAGCCGTCAGTTATACATGTGTACTCATAGAAACTTTATGTGCATTTTTTTTCAGTAGGCTTAGGAACTAATTCATTTCCCTGGTTTGAACACCATCTAAATATTATTTAGGTCTTCTCTCTCTTCCTGCTTAACCTATCCTCTTCTCTCTCCAGGCAAAGTCCCCATTTTCCACTGTTTCATACTTGATAATATCTAGATCCTATTGTTAAGCATTTCTGGAGTTCCTTTTCCCCCTCTATACCCATGGTTCCTTGTATAACCCTCCCTCTTCTTTGCCAGTTAAATACTCCCACTTTCCCTATTTCCCCCTCAGTAGCACATGTCTTCTACTATTCTTTTGTGTCAACAGCTCCTTCTTTACCTCTACCCCATGGTAAAGGAATGGAAATTCCATTTTCATGGCTTTTGAAGTTATATCAGGATATATACTCACATTTAGGGTTTTGGAGCTTAGCTCTATAAAAAGACCAAGAACACATACTCATTCATTTTTCTGAATCTATGTTACTTTCCTTAGTATAAATTTCTAGCTTCATTCATTTATCTGAAAATATCATAATCATAATTTCATCTTTCCTTACTGCTGAGAAGAATGCTGTTGGGTAAAAATACCACACTTTCATTATCTACTGATCAGTAGAGAGACATGTATGCTGTTTCCATTTCCTAGTTATTGTGAAAAGAGCAGCAAACTCTCTACACTAGGATGACTCCTTTGGGTATATGCCAATGACTAGTATAACCACCAAACACCTCCACTCTTATACAAGTGTTCTACAATAAGAACTACAGATTCCATCCCCTGCCAGCCTTGGACACAGATTAGCTACAGCTCCTCAGCCTTAGTTCTCTGGCTGAGCTTTCTAACCCAGACTACCTATACTCTAGTATTCATTGCTAAGACCCTCCTCAATACTACACCCACCCCACATATTTCCTGATTCCAGACTATCCTGACCGGGCAGGACCCTGGTAAGTCAGATCCTGACCACTGAATCTATCCATTCGTCTCACTGACCCTTACACTGTCCCACGTCAGCTTTAAACAAAGGCTAGCTCCAACTCCTCTGACTCAGATCTCTAAACTAGATTCATAACCCAGACTAGCTAAATACTGTAGCATAGATTCTAAGTCACTCATCAAGTATCCTCCCAACCCACATCTACTCTGATCAAAGAAGAAACTAAGAGAGAAATAAAAGTGTCCGTGAAACTAAATGAAAATGAGAATACAACACAACAAACCTCTGGGACACCTTAAACGCAATCCTAATAAGGAAGTTTATAGTTCTTAGTACCTACATTAAAAAATCAGAAAGAACACATGTAAATGATTTAACAACACAACTCAAGACTCTAGAAACGCAAGAACAAACTAACCCAAACCTAGTAGATTAGAAGAAATAACAAAAATCAGAGCAGAAATTAATGAAATAGAAACAAAGAAAATACAAAATAAATTAATGAAGAAGCTGATTTTTTGAAAGATTTAACAAGATAGGCAGATCCTTAGACCAGTTAGCCAAAGGAAAGAAAGAACAAATCCAAATGAAGAAAATTAGAGAAGAGAAACATCACAACAGACACCAGAAAAAGTCAGAACATTTCAAAGGAACACTTTTAAAATGTACACTACATTAAAGTCAAAAATCTCATAAAAATGGGTGAATTTCTAAAGACATGAACATCAGCAAAGTTAAAGCAAGAAGAGATCAACAGCTTAACCAGACTTATAACAAATAGGAGAATTGAAACAGTAACAGAAAACTTCCCAATTAAAAAAAGCTCAAGCCTAGATGGATTAACAACAGAATTCTACCAGATGTTCAAAGAAGATCAACAACCAATACTGCTTAAATTATGCAAAAGGATAGACACAGAGGAGGAACTCCAAAATTCCTTCTATGGAGCCAGTATCACTATAATACCAAAACCAGGTAAAGACACAACAAACAAAAAACTGTAGGCCCCTATCTTTGATGAACACAGATGCAACAATACTCAACAAAATACTCAAAAACCCCATACAGATGCACATTTAAAAGATCATTTACCATGATCAAGTTGCCTTTTTTCCAGAGATGTAAGAATGGTTCAATATAGGCAAGTCAATCAATGTGATAAATCATATAAATGGACTGATAGACAAAAATCACATGGTCATCTCAGTATATGTAGAAAAGGCCTTTGACAAAATCCAACATGCATTCATGATAAATTTCCTTCAAGAAATTGTTCAGGAGGAAACATATGTCAACATAATTAAATCTATATACAACAAACCCATACCCAACATCATTCTAAATGGAGAAAAACTAGAAGCATTCCCATTAAAATTGGGTACCAAACAGAGCATTCCACTATCTCCACTCCTTTTCAATATAGTGCTTGAAACTCTGGCAAGAGCAGTAAGACAAGGAAAGGAAATTAAAGAGGTACTAATTGGAAAAGGTCCAACTGTCTCTGTTGGCAGATGATATGATATCATCCCTAAGAGATACCAAAAACTGTTAGAATGATTAATACTTTCAGTAAAGTGGCAGGTTTAAAAAACAACTTACAAAAATCAGTAGCCTTTCCACATAGCAATAACAATCAGGAAAAGGATTCAGGAAAATAGTCCCATTAACAGTAACCTCCAAAAATTAAAATATTTAGGAGTTAAGCTAACCAAAGGCATTAAAGATCTCTACAATGAAAACTTCAAATTTTTAAAGAAAGAGATAAAGGGAGACACTAGGAGATGGAAAGACCTACCATAGTAATGGATTGGTAGACTCAATACTGTCAAAATAACCATACTACCAAAAACAATCTATAGATTCAATGCAATGTCAATCAAAATACCCATGACATTCTTCACAGAGCTTGAAAAAAAACTCCTAAAATTTATGTGGAATCAGAAAACACCCAAGAAAGCAATGTTAGGCAAAAAGAATGGCACTCGGGGATCATCATATGAGATCTCAGATTATATTACAGAGCTATAGTCATAAAGATCTAAGGGTACTGGCACAAAAATAGACACATCGGACCACAATAGAAGACAGAAACAGGAGTCCAGCAATTTCAGCCACCTGATGTTTGAGAAAGGTGCCGAGAATATACAATGGAGGAAGCATAGTGTCATCAACAAATGGTGCTCACAAAACTGGGTCTCCACCTGTAGAAGACTGACACTATACCCTTAACTTTCGCCCTGCACAAAAGTTAACTCCAAATGGATCAAATACCACAACACAAACCCTGAAACTCTGAAACTGCAAGAAGAAAACATGAACCAGAGCATTTCAATCCTCTAAGATATAGGTACAGGAAAGCAGTTTCTAAATCAGACATCAACTGCTCAGTTAAGGACAGCAATCACTAAGTGGGAGGTCATTAAACCACAAACCTTCTATACAGCAAAAGAAACAACTAAGGAAGGGAAGAGGAAATCCACTGAGTGGAAAAAAAAAAACTTTACAAGTCATACATCCAACAGAGGATTAGTATCTACAATATGCAGAGAACAAAAAGACAAAGAATAAAGAAAATAAATGAGCCACTATAAAAACGGCCTATAGACCTGAATAGAGTTCTCAAAATGCAGAAATAAAAAGGGCTAGGAAACATCTTCAACAGTGTTCAACATCCCCAGTAATTAGAGAAACCCCAAATTAGAAAACCACATTAAGATTCCATCTCACCACCGTCAGACTAGTTAAGTTCAAGACAATGAAAGACACCGAATGCTGGCAAGGATGTGGAGAAAGGAAATGCTCATTCACAGGTGGTGAGAATGTGAACTCATGTAGCCACTATGGAAAGCAGTGTGGAACACTCTCAAAAAACTAAAAATGAATCTTCCAAATGACCTAGTTATACCACTTGTTGGCATAACTATATACCATATAACATATATACCACTCATTGTCCTATAGATATCCCTGTTTATTCATGTTTGTTGTTGCTTTCTTCACCACAGCTAAGGAATGGAAACAACCTAAATTTCCATCAAGTGATGAATGAATAATGAAAATGTAGTACATTTACACAATGAAGTTCTATCAGCAGTAAGAAAGGATGAAATTATAAAGTAGATAGAACTAGAGAGGTGTACTAAGTGAAATAATACAAACAGACAAATAAAGCAAACAATGTATCCTCCCTTATTTGCAAATTTTAACACCATTCTCTTATATGTTAGTATATATCCTGATGTAACAGCGGGATCCAGGAAAAGGGAAAAGATACACGAACGTAAAAGAAAAGCACGAACGTGTAGTAGGGGTAGTGGGGAACAGATGTACGAGGTGGAAGTTGGGAAAACTGGGAGTGTTTAGCTAGGAGGAGAGGAGGAAGGGATATCCAAGGGGCCATGGTATCAGGGCTAGGGGTTGGTGAGGATGGATGGTGGGAGTCTGGAGTTTTGGGGGGAGAGTAAGGATAATGCAGACAGTGGGACTGAGGAGGGAGAAGGGAGATCAGATGGGAGTAAAAACAATAGAGATGAGTGAATCTTGAAGGGGTAGGGAACCCGGAGGGAAATGCGATGCCCCTGTAACCGAATGAGAAATGCACACACAGTATCTAAACATTGGTGTGTATAAATGCCTGGTGATTGTTTGGCAAGGAACACTGTAAGACAGAGGAGGTCTCCGTCTGAATGGTTGGTGGGAGTGGTCCAAGAGACTACTAAACTGGCACAGGCTATTGCTAAGACTCTTTTGTTATCCCTCAGAACTAATAGATGGTAACCTGTTGCTGAAGACAGGACATACTTTGGGTATAGGTCTTGGAGCAGTGGAGCAGGAACTGACCTGGAAAGGTCTAAAGTTTGACTCTCATAATCCTAGATGATCATATTCAAACTGCTAAGGGAGAAGATCAACAAGCAGACCATACACTACTCAGCAGGGAAGCTTCTTTTTGTAGCAGAGAGAGGCTTTTGCAGAGCTCCATAACTGGTCTGACAAGAGTATTCATCTAAGAGATGCCCAGTACTAAGTGAAACATCTACCATTGAACCTCTACATCCAAGACTCATGGAGCACAGTGGTATGATGGGTAGAGAGAAAAATAATGCATCCCTCAACCCTCACCATTGATGATTCCTTATACAACAGAGTGCGATGCCACAACTGGCCAAGACAAGTCCTAGACAGGACTTCTATACTGAATCTCATTCACTCAGGGCTCAGGGCTCATTGAGGATTTTAAGAGCCTGGACTGGTTCATGAATGCAGGGGAGCAGAAGTTTTCAGGTCATGGAAACCTTGCGCATGTGAACTTGTGGCAATAGTGCCATCGAGAACAGGACCTATGCCAACCCAATTAAACAGATTCTACAGGGAAAAAGTGAAATGGGTGGTGGGCTGGCCCTAGCTTGAAAAAATGTGGGAGATCTTACTTGGGATTTCTGCATGGGATGACTGGACACCAGTATATAAATTTGTACTGAGGGATATTAGGGAGCATGTGTTTGAGTGCATAAGATTTGCCATGCGGGGCAGAGCTCATGGGATCTGATAGGGTATGGACACAGAAGGGGGTCTGGATTTAATTGAGAACTGTTGTTATAAAATTACAAAAGCTCAACAAATTATTAAAGAGAACCATCTAGAAGAGTCCCAAGATACAGAATTTTTAAAAATCATGTAATAACCAAATAATTCAATGAATTTAAAGAACACAAAAACAACTCAAAGAACTCAAGGGCTATAAGGTGTAAACTCCTGACTGAAGCTCAAGAAAAATACAAACATACACCTGAATGAAATGAAAAACACAATTCAGGATCTGACAGAGAATAAATATCCAAAGTATAAAAAAGAACTCAATAGACAAAGGAGAAAAAAAAAAAAAGACCCAATTACTAATTGGACTATAGGTCTGAAAAGAGAGCTCTCAAAAGAAGAAATAAAAATATCTAACAAACACTCTAAAAAGTAATTAGGGGAATATTACTACTTTAAGTTTTATCTAATCTGTCAGAATGGCTAAAATCAAGAGAACAAATCACATCAAATGTTGGCATGCATAGAAGTAATTTTCATTCATTGTTGGTGGGGTTGCAAACTGATGTTTCTGTGGAAATCACTACAGAGACATATTTAAAAACTAAAACAGGGGGCCGGAGAATTGATTCAGGAGTAAAGAGCACTTTACTAGAGGACCAATGTTTGATTCATAACATACATATGGTAGCTCTGATGCTCTCTTCTGGCCATCACAGGCAGTACACACATACCAGTAAACCTATTGGCAATTAAATACTTCTACAAATAACAATATAAAAAATCATTTTTATAGGAACCTAAAATCAAATATACCACATGTTTCAGTTATACCACTTCTTAGAAGATACCTAAAGGACTCATCCTACTGCACAAAAACTTGTGCAGCCGTGTTGGATTCTGCTCTTTCACAATAGCTAATAAATGGAAACAACCTAAATGTAGTTCAAGTGTTGAATGAATAATGAAAATATTGTACATAAAGTTTACACAGTAGAGTTCTACTCAGGGGTAAAGAAAAATAAAATCATGAAATTTACAGGTAAATGCAAGAAACCTGAAACTGTTATACTAAGTGAAATAATACAGGCTCAGAAAAAAACAGAGACATGTGTTCAGTCTCATTTGTGGATTTTTAGCTCCAAATCCTTGGCTATGTTCTACATATCCTGATGAAACCATAAAAGCCAGGAAAATGGAACGGGACCATTTGGATAAAGGGGAAAAAAACTGGAGAAAAGGGGAACTGTAAGAGACAGGTTAACACCTGTTATCAAGAGGGAAATGGGAAAAGAAATGGAAACAGAGCTTTCCAAGTGTTCAATTGCTGTGAGAAAATATTTGACCAATACCAATTTGGGGAGGAAAGAGTTGATTTAGCTTACATTTCCTAGGTAACATGTTGTTTATCACTTAGGAAGCCCAAGGTTGGAACTCAGGGAAGGAAACGGGAGACAGAAACTGAAGCACTGGCCTTTAAGGAACCCCGCTTACTGGTTTGCCCCCTCCCCCCGGCCGCAGGCCATGCTCAGCCTGAACAAACTTCCCAGGGGTGGCACCACCCACAATGGGCTAGGGCCACCCATATCAGTCAACAATTAAGAAAATACCCTACATACATGACCACAGGCCATTCCAACAGAGGCAATTCCCCTATTGAGGCTTCTTCAACCCAAGTGTGTCAAAATAACACTAAAGCTATCCAGCCACCAACCTTCTGGGAATTTGCTCATATAAACTTAAAGCAATCGTGAAAGCATGCACAAGACCTGTATAGAGTCATACAATTGGTATGAGAGACTCTGTGAGATGCTTAACTCTAAATGATCCGTCTTCAATGCAACCCTCTATACTTGAGATGAATTTTTGTCTCAAATTCACCAGACAGGTTTCCTTATGTTGCTCATGGGGATTAACACAGAACCCACAGCTGGTCAAAGTGCAGAGAACAAGAGACTGCAGAGTGTTCATTCCTGAATAGAACACTTATTTAAATCTCTGGCTCCCAAGGCTCAGTGATCCTTGTGAAAAGGGGCCATAAAGATTACAAAAGCCTGAAGGTGTGGGTGATCACAAGGAAACCGATTTCCAGATAGGTGGTAGTTACACAAAGAAACTCACAGCAATGGTGAAGGCATAAACAATTCACAGGCAAGCTCTAACCAGACAAAATCCAAGCACCAACATGGAGAAGTGGGTAAAAAAACTCTAGATCCAATCAAGATCTTGTGGCAACAGGTAGGAGCTGGAAGGACAAGAGACAGTCCCTTAGAGAGAGTAAACATTTGGTAGGTTAATCAGCCTTCTTCAGTGGACAGACCCACACGGAAGGACATTGGTGTACAAAACTGGCCTCCATAGACTATGTCTGTGTATATGTGCGTGTGTGTACATTAAATTTGGCAGGGGAGGAGGCAGAAAGGAAAAGTATAGAGAAGGGAGAGGATATAAATACCATATTTTATTGTATGAAAATCTCCAAAATCCCATTTTAAAAAAAGTTTAATAATCTCAGAAAACCAGAACTAACCAATGACAAATCTAGTCAATGAGAAGAAACAATTCATACAGACCACAGCAGAAATTAATAGGCTAGAAACAGATAAAACACTATAAAGAATCAACAGATCTAAAAGGAGGTTCTTTGAGAAGGTAAAGAAGACTGAGAGACCCTCTACTCCAATTAACCAAAAGGAAGAAACAGGGTACCCAAATAAACAGAGTCAGAGACAGAAAGGGGAACAAATTCAGGGCAGTATAAGGGAAAACTTTAAAAACCTACACTGCAACGCGTTGTTGTAAAACCCAAAAGTTGAACCAAGAAAATAACACCTTAGATGTATAACAAATAATGACAATGAAACAGTAAAAGAAAAAGGAACAGAGAGAGAAACCGAAAGTCTTAACCTGTTTTAATATAATACCCAAAACAAGTAAAAACATGACCCAAAAGAAGGTAAACAACAGGAAAAATATGTCTGAAGAATATACATGCAACAACTGTCTATTGAGACATTATGTTCCCACCCTTGGGCCTTGGAGTTGTTCTTCTGAGGCTGATTACGAATGCCTAACTTGCCTACCACCATCTTGGCGAGTTGCTGAAATCCCAATGTGTCCCCCACCTGCTTTGGGACCATATGTCATTCTATGGCTCCAGGGTGTGGCCTCCCCTGCTAGCCAGTAAGAGGTTGGCATATTCTGGTCACATCCCCTCACTTTGGGCCTTGGCACCATCACGCTGAAGCTGCCAGAGGGCATCAACTACCCGGGACATGTTCGCACTCCTGGAGAGCTCCCAACTATTCTTCATGGATCCATCCAATTCCTCCAATATAAAATTAACAGAGAAAAGTTGCAGGCCAGATCACCTGACTTTTCAGACTCAAAGAGAAAGCACCCAGCCTACATCAGCAGTACTAACAGAATCAAATTTTCAACTCAACAAAGACACGCTTGAGTTTCATACCAGAATCAATGAAAGGAAAGCAAGAAAAGGAAATGCACGTGCCCAAACCACAACAAATAAAAGTAATTTGGAAGTCAAAATAATATGTCCCCACCAAAATCCATGAAATTCAAAGATAAAAGGATGGAACTACAAACTGTTATAATCAGAGAAAAAGCACAGAAAATTAAGCAAATTTGCACATCTTCCCTCTAATTTGCACAAGCTAGTATATGGGAGTATATATCCTGATGGTAACTTCAGGAGTCAGAAAAGTAGAAAGGAACCCTGGAGGTAAAAGGAAAGAAAGAGTCCAAAGAGAAAGGGATACAAGGATACAAGTATTACCAAAGGGTAAATGAAGATACTATAGGTACTTAAGTAGGATGAAAGGATATACAAGGAACCATCAGGGACAGAAGGAAGAAGAGACTCAGGAAACAGGGACAATAGATGATAGATATTATCAAAAGGAAAATGTGGGTATTTTAAGAGGACAGAAAGGAGGGAGGTGAGGCACAGAGAGAGAGAGAGAGAGAGAGAGAGAGAGAGAGAGAGAGAGAGAGAGATGAGAGATAAGTAATGCCTTTGTGGCATGAAACAACAAAAAAGAAATGTTGAAAATTGTAGTGAAAAATGTGTTTGTATATACAATGTATATACAATATACAATATATGAGTAAATGTCTATAGTTGAAGACTATACAAGAAGAAACGGTGCCAGACAGAAGAAAACTTCCTTTCAGTTATTGGTTGGGTGGGGGAGGGAATCCAAGAGATTCCCCAAATACCACAGACTATTTTCACCCTTGATAGTCTTCCAGAACTTGAAGGAAGACCAGATTGTGGAAGATGGGACATACTAGGGACACAGGACTTGGAGTGATGAAGCTCAAACTGACTTTGAAGGCTCCACCCTGAAGATTGGCTCTCATAGTTTTAGAGGATACTATGCAAGCCGCTAAGGGAGAAAAATCAATCAATGGACAAGGCCAGTCTTAAAGCCTAATAAAGCACAACAATGACTGACACAGCAAACCATATCCAGGCAGCATTCCCCCACTTTTAAAATATTTTATTGAATTTTTAAATATTTCATATCTAACACCCTAATTATCTTGATAAACCCTTCCCATTGGCAGCCCCCCATACCTTGACACAGGATTTCATGCACTGTGTAATTTAAGTGAAGGTCTATCCAGTCAGGTTAGTGCCCTCTGATGTCCCTCAGTAGAAGTTCATCCACTGAGATCTACTGAGCCTGTATTGTTACTCCCTTAAAGATCAGATCTTCCTCACCCAGCAATAAATCAGCTGCCCAATAGTTCTTTGGATAAGATTGGAGCCTGCTGTCCTTTTCCATACTTCTACCTTGAGTTTTTGTCTTCCTGAGTTTGCAAGTGTCTTGGTGCATGCTATCACCACTGCTGTGAGTTCATATGAGCAAGGTCCCATGGGCCATTAAGGTTCTATTTCCATAGGTTCGTGCACCTTCTTTTTTGTGTGTGTAAATTTTTTATTGAATTTTTGCATATTTCATGCAGAGCATTGTGTTTGTCAGCTCTTCCTCACCCAGCAATAATCGGCTGCCAGTAATTCTTTGACTAAAATTGGGACCTGCTGTCTGTTTCCATAGTTCTGTGCTGGTTTTCTGTCAGCTTGAGTTTGTATGGTCTTGTGCATGTCGATGCCATTGCTTTAGGGTCATATGACAAAGGGTCCCCTGGCTCATACAATCTTTCCAGTTCTTCTTCAGCAATGGCCCCTGAACCCTGGGTTCATTGTCCTCAATTGCACGAGGGTGCTTTGTTGATGAGAGTTGAGAGATGCATTAGTATTCTCTCTACTCCTTGTACCACTATGTATCATGAGCCTTGGATTTAGACGTTTCCATTGGAGATGTGTCACTTAGGATTAGTGTTTCACAGACACTTAATCTCTGTGTGTGACTGGTTGAGGATCTCTGTGATAGTCTCCATCTGTTGTAAAAAAAAAAAAAAAAAAAAAAAACTTCTTTGATGAGTGGTGATTAGCATACTACTCTGTAAATATAAGGATTCATATTTAGCACATAGTAAGAAAATACATGTCTACGGATATAAGAGCCTTTGGGTTTTTGCTGTTACAGCGCCGCATCTCAGTTCCTCGCCACGTAGACTTTAAGTATAATTAGGTAGCTGTTGATTACCCCAAAGCACAGGTGCCACTACTACCCAGTGTAGCTTGTTGGGCTGCTCAAACTGTGGCTATTCGGTTTTAAAGCTGGGATTGGACCGTCAACTGATGTTCTCCATTAGCAGCTGGTGTAGTGTTCTCCAAAACTATGAGAGGTAGACTTCAGGGAGGTGGCTTCCAAGTCAGTTCCAGTTCCATTGTTTCAAGTCCTGTGTCCAAAGTATGTCCTATCTTCAGCAATAGGGTCTTAGCCTGGTAGGGAATCCAAAACTGTGGCAATACCGTAGTGTGTAATTTTGGAAGTCTCTTGGACTACCTTGGTCAACCACTCGAAGGGAGGTGTCTCCTGTCTGACACTGTTTCTTGTTATAGACTTCAGCTATACACAAGGACTCGTAATTTTTCAGTAGGTTTTTTTAATCTTATACCTCTCCCTCTCATTTTTTACACCACCTACGCATTATTTATCTCTCCTTTCTCTCCCCGTCTAAGATTTCCCTCCTCCCTCCCAAGCTAAAATATCCCCCTTTCCCCATTTTCTCTCTGAATATACCTGTCTCCTATGGTTTCCCCCCTTTTTTGTGGCTCTTCTTCCCCTTTACCTCCATAGTTACTAAGTGGAGGCGGGGGAGCATTGCCACTTTTATCTTCAAGGTAATCAACAGGTATTTAATTGGCCTTAAAGTCCTTAATGTATGGCACTGTAAACATACCCAAATCCACATGGTTGGAGGTCATAGTGCCTAGAGAAAATCATGTGTGTCACATACCTCAATAAACATAATTTCTTATTCAGTGCTAAACATGGATCCTTATATTTACAGACAAGTATATCAATCACCACTCATCAAAGATGCTTCTCTTTGCAACAGATGGAGTTTGACAATAGTACAGAGTTTGGCCACAACTGGTCAAACATATAGATTAATTATCTGTGAAATGCTCAACACTAAGTGACAATGGAACCTCTACACGTAAGGCTCACGGAATACAGTGGAACATGGGGTAGAGAGAATTCCAGCGCATCTCTGAGGTCTAACCAATGAAGCTTTCTCATGCAATAGAGGGTGATGAACACAGAAAGCCACAACCAACTAACCTAGAGAGACAAAAACCCACACACAACTGGGGAAATAGGCAGAGGCCCCACCCTTATCTGGAAAACTACTGGTAGCTGATCACTGATGGGTGAAATAGAGATGATCTTCATTAAGGGAATAAATAGGTTGAACAGGCTCAAGTGGATGAACTCATACCAAGCTGCCTCTGGGTACCCAAACTTGACTTGATAAGACTTAACATATATGATAGAACACAGTTAATCCTGTGGGCAGGCTACTGCGGGTAGCAGATTGGGGGAGGCGGTCTGAATATGACTAAGGTGTTTTAAATGAAATGCACAAATATTCATTATATATCAATGTATATCCACATTCAAATATATCAAAGTAAAATTTTCTATAAAATATTTGCACACCGAATACAGGATTACCTCAAAGAAGAGGTCATCCACAACAATCAAGTTGGCTTCATCTGGGTGATATGTGGATGGTTGGATATTCTTAAGTCAATAAAGATAATCATATAAGTGAACTAAAAGACAATATCCACATAATCATCTCAATAGATCTAGACAGACCTTTGATAAAATTAAAGACACCTTCAAGATTACAGTTCAAGAGGGAACTTAATTCCAAATAAAGGTTATATATGACAAACTCAAAGCCATTATCATTTTTATGGTAGAATAACTCAAGGATTCTCATTAAAGTAAGGAATGCAACAGCATTATTCACTATCTCCACTTTTTTCAATATGGTCCTTGAAGGGCTAGCTAGCACATTAATACGGAAAGAGAATACTTAAAGGGACTGATGGGGAAAAAAGGAAAAGTCAGAATATATTTTTGAACATGATATAATATGTAAGAGATCTCAAAACTCCCACCGGAAAAACTTCAAGAGGTCAACACTTGCAGCAAGGTGTTAGGATACATAATGAACATAAAAATCAGTGGCTTTTCTATATACCATAACAGCAAGCTGAGAAAGAGACCATGGACACACTCCAATTCACATATAACCCTGGATAGCCACAGCAACCCTGAGAGAGAACAAGGTTGGGGGAATTAGGTATTAGTTACATTTCTGTTGCTATGTTAAAACACCATAGCCAAAGCAACGTGTAGAAAAAAGAGGCTATTGTAGCTTATAGTTCCAGAGTGAGAGAATCCATCATGGTGGGGAGGATAACAACAGGGCAGGCATACGGGTTGGGGCGGGAAGCTGAGAGCTCACACCTTAAAGCAAAGACAGTGAAGCTAGAAGTGGGGCAAAAGTATGAACTGTCAAAGTCTAAGCCCAGTGATATCCTTCCTTCAAGTCCCAACCTCCATAATGTGTTATTTATTTAGAGTATGTCTCAGTTTAAAGGTGAAAAGCAGAATGAATATAACATACTACAGAAAGATAAACCATGTAAACAGAAGAATGAATATAGTGGGAAATCATCTTTAAATATTTGTCTCAAGAGACAAAGAAATTCTTATGTAGTAATAATACTGTTTGATTCACTGGATATTAACAGTTGTAAATGCATACACATTTAATATGAGAACATCAGTATAAAGACATTATTTGCAAACCTAGATGGAGATACTTATGCTCATGCAGTAATACCTAGAGATTTCAATGCTTATTTATAATAAAGTACTAAAATACACAGTAATAAAATCAATTTGAAATAAGAGCTGACCTTACATTCCAGACACAGAATACCATCCACACATTCTTCTGAGATAAATTTAGGATAGATAAATCAGGACAGATTTAAAGTTGAAATTATTACAAAAATGTTTTTTGACCATGAAGGAGTAAAATTAGAAATCGACAATAGGACAGTCACAGCAGAAACAACAACATTAAAAACAAGTAAACAAAAACTGGACTTTTCACAAATATGTAAAAGTAAGCATCACAGTCTTTAAAAACTACTGGTAAAGTTGAAATCAAGACAAATATAAAAAGGAATACTGAAAATAAAAACAATAACCTATAACACAGACAAAAAGGCACTAAAATGAAAACTTACAGCAATGAAAGTAAACAATTTTTTAAAGAATTTATTGGGTCATAAGATGACTCAGTAGGTAAAAGGAACTTGCCACTAAGCGTTACATCCTGAGTTAGATTCCTGAGACTTATAGGAGACAACCCCTACATGTTCTTCTCTGATAATCACACACAAATCATTCCATGTGAACCCTGATACATATGCATGGAGGGGTGTGTGTGTGTATGTCTCTGGTGTATGTGTTACGGTGTCTGTGTGGTGTGCTGTGTGAGTGTATGTGTGTGTGTGTGTGTGTGTGTGTGTGTGTGTGTGTGTGTGTGTGTGATTAAATGGTTTTCCTGAGGGGCTGGAGAGATGGCTCAACAGTTAAGAGCACTTAGTGCTTTTCCAGAGGACTGGAACTCAGTTTCCAGTACCCACATGAAGAGGTTCAGCACTACCTCTTTCTGTGTCTCCAAATGATTCAACCCCTTTGACTTCCCTTTGGCCTCTGCAGGAACTTGTACATAAACTCAGTCATATGCACATATATATTATATATGTGAATAAATTTTAAAGGCTTTAAAAAATTAGTTCCACAATAAATTATTTTTATACATCAAGTTTGTATTTTATACAAACTTCAAAGCAGAGAGAAAATTCTTAGAAATATAAGTAGCATTTTTTTGAAGGAAGGGTGAGGTTATTTTCTTAAGACACACTGTTTCTGCCGTCCGGATTGGCTTTGATCTCACAAAGATAAACCTGATTTTTGCCTCCAGAATGTTGGAATTAAAGGTGTGGGTGGAGTATCGTGTTTTTAAATGACACAAAATGAAAAAAAGAGACTAGCAATAAGACAGGAGGTGAGAAGGGAAAAGGATCAAAGGATTATGATAAACACTACTATTACAAGAACTTAATAATGAAAAAGTCAGGAAAATTTAAAAATAGTCTTCTAGCAAAACAGAATCATAAAGAAAAGAAAATAATAAAGCCTAAACAAACCAGTAACTGGTGGGGGGAATGAATTAACAACCCAAAGTAGATTATGAGTAATTCACGGAAACAGAGTCGGGAAACAAAGATGACTTGATATAATTTCCTGAAAAATAATAAAATTGGCCCATACTATGCACAAAACTCAAGGAAAAATAGGCTGAAAGATTAAAATATGAAAACCTCAAATGATGAAAGTACAAGAGAAGAAAGCTACCTGCCTCTGGAATGAGTGATAATGGAGGTAGGAGGGGGAACAGGAGACAACAAAATAAATACATACTAAAGTAAAGCATATTAAACTAAAGATCTATACATAAAAAAAACAAGAGAATAAGTAAAAATCAAGCCTGAGAATGGAACATACTACTCAGACTTGGCAACAACATATATGACATTTTCCATGGCAAATAATGATAAGATATAAAAAATACAAAGAGCTGGGGACAATGTGGTAGACCTGTAATCCCAATATGGGAAAACAGAATGAAGAGGATCATGGGATTCAGTCTAGGCTAGGATAAAAAGAGACAGTCCTTTAGAAAAAGTAAAAATAAAAACAAGAAAGTCTGCAAAAAAACTGAAGACAAATTTCTTAGAAGATATACAAGTGTGTAACATATATATCAATAAATACTGAACAATACTAGTCATATAGAAACACATAAATGGTTGTTAGCTATCACCTCATTTATTTTTGGATGGCTATTTTAAGAAAAAGAAAGGATGGCAAGTACCTACCAGGACAGGAGAAAAGGGTACTCTTATATATTGTTAGTAAGAATACACATGGAGTGGGGAAGGGAGGGTGCTGGAGAGATGGCTCAGTGGCCAAGAGCACTGGCTGCTATTGCAGAAGACCCAGGTTTGAGTCCCGGACCCACACAACAGCTAAAAAGTCAAGTTCCAAGAAATCCAATGTTGTCTTCTGACTTCTCAGAGCATTACACAACACGGGTGCGCTTACATGCATGGTAGCAATACACCCACACAAATAAAACAAAAATAAAAATTTTAATGACCATAAGTAAGTCAGAGTCATTATGGAAAGTAATAGAGAAGTTCAGAAAAGTTCAAAATTCAGTATCACATGGTCTAACAATTTCCAGTACTGAATACATATCCAAAGGAACTGAAATTGATGTGATAAAGAAACAATCGTTTTCATTTTATTCATTATTAAGGAAAACAGCTTACAAATGAAAAGTACCCAGGTTCAGTTCCCACAAACCACATGGCAGCTAACAATCTAGTTACTGAACTGAACTCTAGTTCCAAGGAATCTGATGCCCTCTTCTGACCTCTACAGTCATTGCATGACACCACTGCACTTACATATATGGAGCCAATACACTCATCCACATTAGAAAAATAAAATAAATATTTGTTCTAAGATGAATGTTAGCATATAATATATAGTATTATGACTACAATTAATAGTTTTATACATCTGAAATCTGTTGAGCAATGTTCTCATAAGTTTACATAAGTTTCAATAGAGTAATGGTTAACCATATGATTTAATTTGAGTTAATTAGGCTATCCAGAGTACACAGAGAAATGTGAATTTGGGAAAAATTCTTTTATGGAATTTTGACAAGTCTCTGCAGTATCCTGTCATTTCATCTTGCTATAATTATTTACCTACCATATAAAATGCCTCTCAAGAAGAAAAGGTAAGTGCTAATAAACTACTTATGCGCTAGCTACATGTCTCAGTGGGTAAGGCATTTAAAAACAAGCCCAACAATCTGACTTTGATCCCAGAATCCAAAGAGCAGATGAAGGGAACCAACTCGTACAATCTTGTCTTCTGACCTGCACAAACACAAGTTATTTCATTCAGTGGAATTTTTTTTCTAATTTGGGTGAGTTATTTTTCTAATAGAAAACAAAATCTATGAGAAATAATCTTTTTACATTCAAATGCTTTGGGGCTGAAGAGATGGCTCAGGGGTTAAGAGTTCTAGCCGCTCTTGCAGAGGACCCAGTTTCGCTGTCCAGTCCAGACATAGGAGCTAACAAAAATCTGTAACTCCTCCGGTTCCAGGAAATCCAGTTTTCGTGGACATTCCACAGAATTGGTACACTTAAATACATTTCCTTAAGTGCTTCCCCCTAGCCTCAAAATACATAAATTCAAATTTTTTCACAAAGAAAGTACTTACTTAACCATTTCAAAAAGCTTTGGATCTGAGACTTTGATATTCCGTGCCATATTCCATGACAGATGAACCATGGGTACTACTGACTTCACACTTTGCAATTTGTTCCATTCATATCGTTCAACTGCCAATTTATACTGGCCGGCTATGAGAACAAAAAACAGGAGTTATGAAGTAAACAAAGTTAAAAAAAAAAAATACGAAGAGGTACCTGTTACTGTATCTCATAATGTAAGTCCATCATTAATTCTGAAAATTATCTCAAAACAATTCTAGATTATATTTTACAATTATGGTGGTTAAAGAAACTATCATGTAAACAAGTACTTGCAATTTATAGGCATTATGCTACGCTGTTTTTACACTTTAATTCTTCTTTTGAAATCCTTCTTTTCCTTCTGTGCAGATGATAAGAACACACTAAGAGTTTAAGATTAACTTGTCCAAGTTACAAAATTAACAATGTACAGCAAAAGTCTGGTTCAGGTTCTTTTGGTCCTGAAAATGTATGCTAAACAGTTAAACATACAATGGCTTCCTGTGCCCAAAGAAAGAAGAATCCCAAAGAATAACAGCCAATGTTTACTGGTCCACAAAGATCTTACTTCAAGCACACAAGGTACAGAATTGTCCACCTCAAAATTGGGATAGGTGCTATGAGTGCACAGAAATGTAGTTCCTATATTACTGAAATCTGTTATTAGACTGTCATTATTGGGCTTAATTAGAAATTATTCTTAATTTGTACAATAACAATACAGGTCTTTTTTTTTCCAATTTGGGTGAGTTATTTTTCTAATAGAAAACAAAATCTGTGAGAAACGATCCTTTTACATTCAAAAGATTTGGGGCTGAAGAGATGGCTCAGGGACTAAGAGTTCTAGCCGCTCTTGCAGAGGAACCAGTTTCGCCTTCCAGTCCAGACATAGGAGCTAACAACAGTCTGTAATTCCCATTCCAGGGGATCTGGCTTGTGTGGGCATGTCACAGAATTGGTGCACTTAAATACATGCAGGCAAAACATACACATAATAAATAAATAAAAACATTAAATATACATATGCATACACACACACACACACACACACACACACACACACACACACACATTTAAAAGCTTTAAATACCTGTTAGTGGACCAACATTCCAGGCAATGTTGTTGCACCATCCAATAGCCTGAACCCAGTGAACAGTGCCTGCATTTATCCAGACCAAATCTCCAGGTCGTTGAATAAATCTATACACAGGAACATTTGCTTCATAAAGATCTTCAAGGTTAGGCCACCAGGAACTCATCAAGAAATTCAAATTATTTCTGGGCATGAGGTGGAAGGAATGCAAAGAGTCAAGTTTTTACAGACTTATGAAAAATGCAAAGATAATTATCAAAAGGTTAAAATGGTTCAATATTAATTAAAATATTGAACTGTAAGAGCAATAAAAGAAGTGCATTTGCATTTGGTTCCAAAAATAAAGATATCAAAAACAAAGACACAATCTTTGTATAGAGTACAGTTGATTTACCCAAAGAACAGATGCTGTGCTGTTAACATTCCTATTAACAAAGCTTCAACTTATACTTAAACATACTGACATAATCAGTTAAAGTGATATCTGAATGCATCCTTTCTTCCTGAAAAATATTTTAATTTCTCTATGAATCATCCACCCCCCACCCCCACCCCACGCCCGAGGAAACTGAGCTGAGTATGGTTACCACGTCTCTTAAATCCTTGACCTGATATCAAAGACAGATATAAGAAGCAGAACATCAGAATCCAGAATCTTGCTCTCCAGTTGTGCTGAGTTTTTCAGCAGAAGGGGTCATATGGTAGAGTAGTCTATTTCTATAGACCACTATAGGCAATTATCTAACCTAAATAAAGTTGAGAAAAACTATCAAAGAACTTCGTTTATATCTATGCATCAGCACTGGAATAAATAGAACAATTTGCTACATAACTAAGTTTAAATTCTTTTCCTTATTTATTTAATTACAATGCAAAAATAGTGATTATAACAGGGCAAGAACATCATGAGCAACTCAATCTCAACAAGAAAAAAAAATTGGGGAAATGTTTCTTTTGTTGTATGGAAGTTTCTCATCACTTACAAAACAGGTTATGTGTAGCACAAGCACGTGTGTATATGTGTGAGTGTGTGTGTATGTGGTATGAAAAATGTGATAAACAGTGACTTCAAATTGTTCATATGGAATTTATTTCTGTTGATCTAAGTCTAAATGATGCTGAAAGCTTATGTATTAAAATAACGACACATCGCAGGATACAGTGGTAGTCTCCTTTAATTACAGCACTGTGGGGCAGAGAAAGGAAGATCCCTGTGAGTTTAAGCCTCTGTCATGTACATAGTGAGCTGCAGGCCAGGCAGGGATAGGGTAAGATAGGTAAAACCCTGTCTAAAACACAAAACAACAACAACAACACACACATCTATATAATTATTAAAATGAAAAGTCTACATAATAAGAAAAAGTACCAGACTGAGAAATCTTCTTTTGAGTTGTTTGACCACAGTGGTCCAAGAGACTCCCAAAATGATATGGGCTATTGCCACAATGTGTAATTGCCCAGGAGAACTTGAAGGTAAAAGTCCATTGTTGAAGACAGCACACTCTTTGGAGACCAGACTTGCAGCAATGGAGCTGGAAATGACTGAGAAGCCATTCTCCATAAAGCCTTGCTCTCATAGCTCTGGAGAGCACTATGCAAGTAACCAAGGAAGATCATCACTTTATGATCAAATAAGCCCAATGATGACTGGTATAGCATTCAACACTTGTGCAGTAGTGGCACTTTGATCTTGGGCACAATCAATGCCTACCTAATTGGTCTTAGAGTCCACTCAGTGGGAGAATCTCATGTGTGGTACTGTAATCATGGCCAAATACACATGCCTGAACAGGTCATAGATCTTAGAGAAATTACCAAGGCTTTCCCATTCCCTACTCTAATATAACTTCTTAGTAAGTGCAAAATATGTATCCTTTTATTTACAGTCAAGTCAAAATATGTATCCTTTTATTTCCAGTCACCACTCATCAAAGAAGCTTCTGTTGCACCAGATGGCAACCACAACTGGTCACACACAAACATTGTCCATGAATTACCCATGAGTAAGAGGCACATCTACAATGCACCTTCTACACTCAAGGCTCATGC
Organism: Eospalax fontanierii; assembly: GCA_035773235.1. Classification (NCBI taxonomy): domain Eukaryota; kingdom Metazoa; phylum Chordata; class Mammalia; order Rodentia; family Spalacidae; genus Eospalax; species Eospalax fontanierii. The sequence goes on along the minus strand of JAJHUQ010000048.1, from coordinate 326,324 downwards.
AACATGAAACAGGGGTAAAGAGGATATTACAGAATGTCTCAACTCTCATTAATGACACTTCCTCATGGCACAGAGTGCCAGAAACACGAAAGGTTACAAATGGCCAAAGAATAGACATTAGGAATCTGCAGAGTCTGGGTCCCTGGACAGGACGCATACGAAGTTTCTTTCACCCAGGGCTTGGGGACCATTTCCGAAGAGGGACAGAAAGATTATAAGAGCCTCTTGCAGAGGTGCATCACTATATGGAAATAGAATCCTACAGCCTCCTGGGACTTTCCCACAGCACTGGTTTTGGCATAGTCAAAATGCATGAACCCTCAAGCATGAAACTGGGGAAATGGATAGCAGATCCCAAGCTTTGCTGAAGAAATGCTGGTAACTGACTACTATTGGGTGAGGATGAGTTAATGTTCCTAAAGCGAAGGACTCCAGAAGGGTGGACTAGACCTCAGTGGATGAACGTGCATTGAGAAACATTTGGAAACACTACCTTGACACCATAGACCTTCACACAGATTCCTATTGAGGGGTTATGGAAGGTGCCAGTAGGGAACGGGGTATAAAGATGATTGAGATATTCTGTATGAAATACTCAGATTCAATTTTTTAAAATTAAAACATTGAAAAAAGAAATAAACAGTTTCACGCAAGACTCTTCAACAACAACAAAAAAAAAAATCTTCCAAACTTGCCAGTAAAAAGAAGATGAAAATAAAAAATACAGTAAAGCAAAAGAGAAAAGGAGGAAGGTAAGAATGGAGGATAAAGGAAAGGAGGAAGGGAGGGAGAGAGAAAAAAGGAGGAAGGATAAAAGGGAAAGAAAGCAAAAACATTGAAGAACCATACAAAAGTGACATCATCTACACATACAAATAGAAAATATCCTACAAGCTCCTAGGACCCTGTTCATATGAATCTTCAGCAATGATTTCACATTAACATTTACATAATTTACAATTATGTCTTCTGGCCTCTGCAGACACCACATGCACAAAGTGCACTGACATACATGCAGGTAAAACATTCATACACATAAAATAAAAATAATAATAATGAAATATACTTAAAAATTAAAATTGGTGTAGACATTTTGGAAAGATTAAAAAATCATTTGAAATTGATGTTTTTAGTCAGCATTTGCAGTACAAATGGAAAATATAAATAAACAATATAGAACTTCTACAGAAGTTTGTCTTCATTGTTCCATACATAAAACGAAGACAAAGCAGCAGCAAAAAGAGGAAGTGGGGGAACAAAGAAAATGAAACCAAATAAGAACCCTTTTTTAATAGTTCAAAACACTCAATTTGTATTTGAACTATAGGAATAGAAATCCAGAAACTGAAGAAATTATAATATTTTGAATAATTGACCACATGCAAAATAAAAGTTTCAATGGAAGCTGCAGAAGCATGTGTGAGGCTTGACAAGGGCAGTCAAGGGGAAACTGGAGGGATGTGGCTCAGCAGATGAGAACACTTGCTATTCTTCCTGAAGATCCAAGTTTGATTCCCAGCACCCACATGACAGCTTACAACTGTTCATAACTCAAGTTCCAACACCCTCTTCTGGCCTCTGGAGACACTGCATGCACTCCGTGCACTGACATACATGAAGGTAAAAATTCATACATGTAAAATAAAAAATGGTAATAAGAAAATATTTTTAAATTAAAATCGGCAGACATTTTGGAAAGATTAAAAATCATTTGAAATTGGTATTTGTAGTCTTAGCTCACTTTTGAAACTTGCTTGTGGTTTCAAACTATTTTTAACTGAAGCTCTTTTCTATTAGAAAACAGAAGACAAATAACCCTTGAAAATGGAATTAACAAGATCACTAGCTTAAGTAACACAAGTAGTAAAATACACATCCTTTAAAACACTGAAAAATAAGTTCTTCCTACAGCACAATGAATGACATTCCATACGTGACACATCTTTCCCTTGAACACTTACAAAAGTTTTTTGGTTCTATACTAGGTCTTCATATTAAATTGTTTACTTACGAATTTCAACCTAAAAAAAATCTGCATCTGAGAAAACATTAGTATGTAATGCAGAGAAAAGCATTACATACTAATAAAAATTTTGCAGAGTATGTTTTATTATGGAATACTTCTTCCTAAAGGAAATATATTTATTAAAGCACTTTTACCAAAAATGCAAGCTACTTTTGTAAGGCTATGAGGATAATATACTATGCATTTGAAAATATTGAAAAGAATTTGAATACATACAGCTCAAAAATAACAAAAAATGTGCTAAGATAATGCATATTTAACATGATTGAACATTAATACAATTTGTGTTTGTACTACAACAACAAGTATTCACACAGTACCCTGCAAACATATCGATTATTGGATATCTGTAAAAAACAAAAATGAGGAGCTGCAGAGATGGCTGCACAATTAAGAACACTTGGTGTTCTAGTTGAGGACCCCTGTTCGATTCCCAGCACCCACAGGGCAGCTAACAACTGTCTTTAACTCCAGTACCATGGGATCCGACACCCTGTTCTGGCCTCTGCAGGCCATTGCATTCACATCGTATACTTAACATACATAAAATGAAAATGATAAAATGCTTTACAAAAAACAAAAATAAAACAAATTACTGGGTTGAGGATAGACCTTACTGCTTGCCTGTCATAGGAGAAACCATGGATATAATCCTCAGAACAAAAAGGAGAGAAAAAATAGAAAAGCACAGAGAAAGAAATTACATTATAGAAGATGCAAAGGAATCGAAACGTATGGTGCTCACCAAAGACTAAGAATGGTGTCTAACTTTTACCATGGTAGGAGTATATAATATAGTTATAATTCACACATTAGTAATTTTTGCTACCATCCTTACGTATGCTGAACAAGGGGAGGGGGGAGAAATCACGTGATTTCCTTGTTATCTGGCACTGAGATTTTAGCCTGAAGTTAGAAGATATATGAGTTAGCATTAATATAGTATAAAGTCATTTACTGTGGAATTCTTGCCGAACTTCTCATAATAACCCTATTTTTTATGTTCACAACACATTTATCAAAGACAAACATCCAAAAAAAAATTCACCCATTAAGTTTTTACAGTAATAAAATCAATTCACTTACTACTCTTTCAACTCATATTTGTTGTGTTGAAGAAGCTGGTTATATTTCACTAAGTATTATTTATACACAAAAGATTCAAAACTAAATCCTTTCATCAAAATTTCTGCCCGAAAATAAGTAAAAACTGGCAATTGCATGAAGAAAACATTACTTCATCCTTCAAAATGACTATTTTGCCATATGTTAGCCTGGTCTACATGCTGAGTTCCAGGCCAGTCAGGGCTATATTATAGTGGACCCTGTCTCAGAACAAACAAACAAAAAGAAAGGGCGATACGCTTGAAACATACTTTTCACAGAAGTCATTCAGAACACCCCAGTAATCTTCAGGTACAACAAACCATTCACAATCACCTGGGCCAATATTTATGTTCACAGAACAAAAGTTGTTATTTTCTTGGTGACCTGCAAAGTAAAGGGAAATGAAAGTCATAACTATCCTATAATGTTAATATGGAAATGTGTCCTGAAATCATTGAGGAACTGAGTGGAAAAATACAGATTCCTTATCACAAAGAGCAATATATTAAACATATCAAGATATATGTAATTAAGATTAGCAATTACTATTTCCCCCTCTTTAACCTACTTCTCATTCTTACAAATAGTATCAGAAAAGTAATAAAGTTATCAAAATACAACTGGGCCTGCATTACTATCTTATTCTTTGTAACAACTGAATTTGACATCATAACATATGTAAATACCCAAATCTTTCATCCTGAGAAGGCAGATGATATTTTCTGGGGTACAAAGTCATAAAATTAATGTTACAGATCTTGGGACACCATGGTCAATGCTAATCATGGCCCATTAGAAGAGGTTCGAGTACTTTGATTATGTATGTACATTTAAAAAATATTTTATTTATTATTTTATTTTTTATGTGTATGACTGTTATGCCTGGATATAGGTAGGTGCACCTGTATCGTGCAATGCCCAAGGAGGTCTGATGAGTGCACTGGATTCCCGAGTACCAGAGTTAGGGCCTGTTGTTAGACACCATGTAACTGCAGCCTCTGCAAGAGCAGCCAGTGCTCTTGACCACTGAGACATCTCTCCAGCCCTTATGAATGTATCTTTAAAATCAGTTTAGTTCTAACAGCAATGAAAATTTGAGTGAACATACTTAGAGATCAAGCCGCCATTTCTAATAGTGTTAAAACAGGAAAAGAACCCACATAAGGCAGACATCAAATCAATTAAAATATACATCCATTACAAGGATATTCTCAAGATTCCTTAGGGACCTGAGTTGAAATACTGTACTAATGTGCTATCTATAAACAAATGTCCCCAAACTATTTTGGAAATAAATGGCAAATATGAAATATATTATTGTTTAATTTCTCCTCCATGAGATTTTGAAGACAAAAAAGGACACCTCATCTTCATTCATTGCAAAAATGTACGCCATTCAATATCTGTAGTTGCTGAATAGTATTATTAGTTGCAAAAAAAATGTGTACTGTTATCACCAGACTTACTGAACATCTGCTCCATGAATTCTTTTTTATGTCTGTTTGTGTATGTGTGGTATGGCTGTAAGAAAGTATATATGTTTGTATATACGTGTGCACATGTATTATGTGTATGTGAGGGTGGAGGTGCTTGTGGGTGTTAAGTGTGAGGCCCAAAAAGGACCCTGGGTGTGTTCTGCAATCATTTTCTGACTGAGCCAGAGTTCTCCAATTCCAGCTGTTCTAGAGACACAGCATGTCCAGGGATCTCATCTCTGTGGGGATAAGAACAGTTGTCATGCGGGCCTAGCTTCTGTCACGGGTTCTGGTGATCTAAACTCAGTTCTTCATACCCCCAGAGCAAGCACTTTATCCACCTGAGGTAACTCCCAGACTTCCACAATTTTTTTTTTCTCAGACAAAAATTATGAATATCATCACCTCTTTTAAGCAATTACATAGGAAAACTCCACAGAAACCTTAACAGTGTGGGTTATTTTACTTTTTTAATTCAATAAATCACTTAGTACACCTGCAGTTTTAAAATTCTAATTAGTATGTTCTTGACATATAAATACACACAAAAAGTAATACTACAAGCATTACATTATTCCACCATAAGAATAAGAGGCCGCTGCATGCATTATAAAAAAAGAAATTAAAATTCATTTTATCCTTCTCTGATTAATTATAAATGGAAAGAAAGTGGTTCTGTGTGTTTATAACAAATGTGCTCAACTCTGCTGCTTCAGGTATATAAGAGTTTGCTAATATAAATCACCTGGTGTTCTACTCCCTGGAACTTTCATACATAGCTGAACTGTATTCATGCCCAGGATGGTATATCCAACATGGCTTAGAAGGTTTCCTGCTGACACAACACGTACAAAAGCAGGAAGTTTAGTCAGCTCATGTAACTGCAACTTCCATCTGCAATAAAGATCACAGGTTCATGGTCAAACTCTCCGCAAATATTAATGAAAAACTTAAAAGTCCTGATGTGATGTACTTGTGATGTACCCAGAAAAAAAATTTAATATATAAATGTTCTACTTAATAGTCAGAAGCAGTACTATGGGCTTTAAGTTTTTCCAAAGACAAAAATCCCTTAAAACAGAAATCACTGGAAATACAAAATTATAATCTCTCAAACTTAAATATGTTAACGTCATTTCTAAATGTTTAGCTTATTATTCATAAAATATACTACACAATATACTTTTGAAACAGTAAGTCTTCTAGTCCAAACACTAAATATGGAAAAAAAAAACAAAAACGAGAAAATACTCAATTCCCAATTCCAAAATCCCCTTTGTTTCAGTTCACAGGCAAAGTAGGAGACATAAATCTAGGAGACATACTTTTTGTTATCAGAGAGATCAATTTTGGTCCCACATTTTATGGTTTTAAAAGGTCCTTTCTTTCTCCTTCCAGGACTTAAAAAGAGAGAGAGGGAGAGAGAGAGAGAGAGAGAGAGAAAATTAAATCCATGCCTTTTAGATAGGAAAACTGAATGGATGCTAAAAGTTACTTACTTATCTGAAGATGTTGATTCACTATCTGAATAGTCTTTCAATTGTGTTTTCTTCTCACTTTCTTCCTATACATTAAGAAAAGCATTGACAGTATAGTGTAGCAAATTCCTATTTCAGTAATACAAATCAATACTTATATACATGAGACTAGTACCTAATGGTTTAAAAACTAAGGTTTTACAGGAACGTTTCAGAAAGAAATATGTGCAATTATCATACTGAATAAATACACAAACACAGTCAAACACTCAAACCATGATATTCAACCTTTTGAATGAGATTTGTATTAGAGATCTGCACAGTGCTTTTTTAAAGACCAAAGTCAGAATTATGTTAGTCCAAAAGAGTTTATCAACAACAAGAAGATTCCAAATTAAATGAAGCGAAGTAAAGCTGAAAGGAACTAAGCCCAAGAACAATATAAAGAAAACGGAGAGTGTTAGATTAACCTGAAAGGAAACAGAAAGAAGGTATAATGTCTGATTTCAACAACAAAAAGTACTTTTGCTTCTTCCAAGTGTTCTATAAGAAGGAAACTTGTAGTCTCTGATATTTTCACAAATAGTACAAGAAAAGAGTATGAAAATCAAACTAAAGAAGGGCCTACCTATCACTGTTAATAGTAAATGCCAAACAGTAAACTATACCTCCTAAAATAGGGCGTACGCACATACAAAACACACACTTAAACCCACACAGGAAAAGCAAAATAAATACCTTCTATTTCTGATTATTGTTTTGTTATGTTACCCTGCTCTTCTATATGTGAATCACATTGATGAAGTTGAATGTAAGAAACCACACTTTAAATACAATGAATTCTACATTTAAAAAAATGTAGATCCATCCCAACCCTAAGGAAACTAAATACTTTATTTGAAAACATATGTTCATTTTTTACGCTTATATAAAAACTATACCTTCTTTCCATAGTTAACAAAGTCACATGATATTCTATAAACTGAGCAATTAACCAAAGTACTTCACTGTAATATAAGCCATACTTCAAAACCCCAAAATTCACATCACATCTAAGAAAAACTGAAAACATTTCTTCTGAGACCATGACACACAAGGATTCATGATTTTAAATCTAAATGTAACAGATGGCAATTCCAGTTAGCATGATCTGCACTTTCTATGTAAAAACCAAACACCAATTAAGTTATTTTTACAGAATTATTTAAATTCACGATAAATTTGCCATTATATTCATCAAGGAAATCGCCTTGGGAAACAGCCCTGGGAAAAAGAAGAGTCTCGATTCTCATATTTCTACTTGTAAAACTTTCTATAAAATATAGAAATCAAAACATTACACTGTTAGAATGAACACATACATTAAACAATGAAACAGAATAGAGAGTTCAGAAATATAATTCTCTATACACAGACAATTTTTAAAAAATGTTATTTGAACCTACGCATGGTGGCACATGCCTTTGATCCCAGCATTCAGAAGGCAGGTGGATGTGTGTAAGACAAAGGGAGTTCCAGGCCAGCTGACTATGTCAGATGCTGAATACAGGATTTCACATACTCCTCCCAATCTCCAACTCTTATATTTCTCCTGTCCCCTCATCGGTCTTAAAATCCCCTAAGTCTTAAAGTCTATGATATAAATGTCCCCTAAGTCTTAAAGTCTATGATATAAATGTCTGGTTTAGGGCTCAGTATAAAAGGAAAAGTTTCTGTATAGGCTAACTGCAGCCCTGATTTTATGGGTATAAACATAATCATTTAGTAGTAACTTTGATAAGAGTCTGCTTAGTAAAGCAACAGCAGTAGGTTCTTCCTATGCCCTATTACCTCCCCAGCCATGGGCCATCTCTATGTCTAAAACTTACCTTCCCCAGTGTTCTTCCCTTCTACTTTAACTCATAGGTTCTAACGATGCCCTTCCACAAGAATTGCATCAACACCCTATGTCGCTTTTTTAAATATTCAGCCTCTACTCATCAAAACAGGCACACTAAAAATGTGAACGTGGGGGTCCACATATAAGAGAACACACAGTGTTTGTCTTTCTGAGTCTGGGTTGCGGCACAGAGTGTAGGTTAAAGTTCCAACTATTTCCCTGCAAATCTCATGAGCAGTCTCTTTGGCTTAATTCTTATTTATTTTTGTGCAGGGGTGCTTTGGTTATCCCACCAGTACGTCTTCAGTGTTCTGAAGTGAGTTAAAAAGAAAAAAAGTTTTTCCATCTTTATGAAAAATGGCATTGGAATTTTGATTAGACTGCATAAAATAGGTAGGCTATTTGGGGTAAGACTTTCATTTTACAATATCGATTCTTACATTCTATCAACCTGAGAGGTCTTTCCATCTTCCTCAATTTCTCTCTTGAGTAATATACACTTTTCATCGTAGATGTCTTTTACTTCCTTATTTAAGTTTGCATCAAGGTACTTTCCTGCATGTGACAATTTTAACTGGAACTGTTTCCCTCACTTCCTCCTCAGCATGTTTATTTTTAGTATGTAGGAAGGCTACCGACTTTTTTAATGTTAATTTTGCATCATACTATTCTGTATGAAGTGTTTTTCAGTTTTGAAACTTTTTGTTGGAACATTCAAGAGAAATGTCAAAACTGACCTCATTTCATTCTACCTGACTTTTGCTATACTCTGTTTCTGCCTAGCCACTCCCTCCATAGTAGACCAGGCAGAACAGTCTCAGGCATCCAGCACACACACGCACACACACACACACACACACACACACACACACACACACACACACACACTTACAACCAGCCAGGCAGAATGTTCTCTCATTTCATTTATACTGCAGTTTCAAGAAGCCCTTGTGTTTCTGCAATTCAGAGAAATTTGTTTTTCCTAAGCAAAACTTAGGAACAGTTTTTCATAACTGAAAACCTCTTTCTTAACTGACCTGCCTCTGATCTAGTATTAACTATGGTGAAGAGATATAACTATGGTTACTGGGTTTGCCCTTGCCATGGTGTAACTGTTGGTTTAAACTTGAGAGACTTATACCTGGTCGGCTTCTCCTCTGGGTCAGGTTCTTTTGAGTGTTAGCCCCCTCTCAACCACTGACAATAGCCAGTGATTCTTAATTCGACCATCACCCTGTGGCATTCCTCTGTGTCTGGCACTCACTATAACATAAAGTCTAATATAGAGAAGCCTATCATCTGCATATAAGGATACTTTGACTTCTTACTTTCCTATTTGTATTCTATTTCATTTTTCTTGTCTTATTGCCTACCTAAGACCTATCACTAGAAATATCAAACAAGATTGTTAAAAATAAATATCCTAGAAGAAAGCTTTACCCTACTCAGACTCTGTATATTTGTAATACACAGTCATTATTATGTTTACATAGGTCCCTCTATTCCATGTGTCTGAAGGACTCAACATGAAGGATAGTTCTCTACTGCCAGAAGTCATTTTTGCATCTATGGGGATTTTCACATGATTTTTGTCAATATACATTATGTGTCTCATTTAGGCTGGATCTGGACCATACTTGAATCTGTGGCACAAAGTCAATTTGATGGTAGTGAATGATATTTTTGATGCACTCTGTATTCAGCTTACAAACATTTTGTTGAGAATTTTTGCACTTTACATTTTGATCAGGAAGACTGATATATATAAATTGCTTTAACTTTTTGTTTTTATCTGATTTTGGTATTAGGGTGATCCTTGTATATGGAATGATTTGCGAAGCACTGACATTAGTTCGACTTTGAAAATCAGTTAATATTTACCAGTATAATCGATCTGGGCCTGGACATTTGTTAGCCCAGAAATATATTACAGTTTCAGTCTCACTACTTGTTATAGATATGCATAAATTATTTGTTTCTTCTTGATTTAATTTTTGGCATGTAGCCTGAAATTCAACTATTAATTTTTATATTTTTCAATTTAATATATTAAGATATGGCTTATGGTTTTCTGAATTTCACTAGTTATCTGTCACAATGGCCCCCTTTTAACTTGTTAATTTAATTAATTTCAGTTTCCTCAATTCTCCTCTTCCTTCTCTCTCTCTATTGACCCAACACAGTGGATCACTGTTTTTTTTTTTTTTACTTCATTCATTTCTAGCCTGATCTTCATTATTTTTTCTGACTATTAATTTTGCATTAGTTTATCCTTGTTTGTCCAAGGACCTAAGTGTATCATTGAATTCTCAATGTGAAATGTTTCTGATTTCTAAATATAAGCATTTAGAGGTACAATCTTCCTGGTTGAGACTATTTCATCACATACTAAGACATTGAAAAAAAAAAAAAAAAAGAAGCAGAATCTCTCTGTTTGCTGCTTTCAGGTCCCCCCCCTCCTCATAAAAGACTGATATAACTATATAAAAGGATGGAAAAATGATCTTCCAAGCTAGTGGATCTATGAAACAGAAAGCATTACTCCTCTTTATAAACCAAAATAAATCTGAAGAGATAGTGTTTATTTCATTTGATTTTAGAAGTTCTTCAATGGCCAATTCAACACTTAATACTGTGTTCTTTAATCTCCATGAGTTTGTATATTTTCCATAGTATTGCTGATGTGCAGTTTACATTGACTGAGATTAGAGAGAATACAAGAAATTATTTCAATTTTCTTGTATTTGGGTTAAATTTTCTTTGTCTCTGAATATATGACCAAAAAATAGATAAAGTTCTATGAGCTGTCAAGAAGACAGCATATTTGAATATTTTTGATAGAAAGTCTTGTAGAGATCTATGAGGTTCACTTAATTAATGTTATTTATCCAGGTGTATCTGTTTATTTTTTGCCCAAATAATCTGACAACTGGTAAAAGTAGGTTACCTGTGGACTAATCTATGTCATTCTAGATTTATTAAATTGGGTGCACGTGTTTTCAATCCATGTATATTTTGAGTTACACTGTCTTCTTCTGGGTTTGTGTTTTCTTAGATGGGAGATGAAACTATCTCTTCAGATTTATTTTGGTTTATAAAGAGGAGTAATGCTTTCTGTTTCATAGATCCATTAGCCTGGAAGATCATTTTTCCATCCTTTTATATAGTTATATCAGTCTTTTATGAGGGGGAGGAACAAGCAGCAAACAGATAGATTCTACTTCTTTTTTTTTTTTCAATGTCTTCAATTCACTCTGTCTTTTGATTAGTGAATTGAGACCATTAATGTGCACTGTTATCAATGAAAAGTCTATATTAATTGCTGTCACTTTTTTGAGTGATAGGTCCATGCTTAACTTTAATTTGCTTATGTACCATTCTAGCATCATTTGCATTGTTTTCTGTAGCTTCATGGACCTAGATGTGTTTATCTTTCTATTCATACCCAACAATTCCTACCAGCACCCTCTGTGAAGTTAAGGTGGTGAACATAAATTTCCTTTAGCCTAGTTTTGTCACAGAATATTTTCCTCCCATCTCAATCATGGTATACACTGGACTCAGTACTTTGATTTGACAACAGTGGTTCATCATACCTTGAAACACATCATTTTAATGTTTCTGTTGAGTGAACCACTCTTCTGATAAGCCTCTGCCATTATGCGCAACTTGGTGTGGCTTTGTTTGTTTGTTTTTTTGGATTTTTGTTTCTTTTTTTTTTTTTTTTTTTGAAGCTTTAAGACCATTTTCTTTGTTCTATATACTTAGTGTTTTAACTATAAAACAACAAGACTTTCTTTTCTGGTCCTTGGTATTTCAAATTCCTTTTGTACCTCTGGCTGCCTCTTTTTCCTTACCATGTAATAATTGTACAGAAAAGATCTTCCACATCTTTAATACGGCGATTCTCTTCACTTTCTATGCCTAAAATTTGTTGATGTCATCTTTTCACGGTATTCTAAATATCATGTTCTGTTCTTGCATATCCTTAGGATTTCCCCTTTCTGATTTCACTGGAACTGTGGCCGAGTTCAGGGAACACTAGGTTGTATTAGAGTTGAGGTTTCATTTTCTCCTGTTAGACTCATCTTCATGATATCAACCTGTAATCTGTAGTCCAATCCTGACAATAAATTATCTACTGCAATAACAGACATAAAACAGAGCTAGGCACTGTGATTGTGGGGGTTCTGTCTGCTGTCCTTTATATTCATTCCACAGTTCCTAGAGACCTAAGAGTTCTTCTGTGATGAATGACCTCCTTGTCTTGTCTGTTTCTATAGATTATTATGTACCAATGCTGCCTCTGGTTTTGGATCTTGTTTTTGCTTTGTCTGTGCTTCCTACTGTGCAGTATATTTTGACTCTATCCTTGAGTCTACATCACACTGTGCCTGGATATGGCTTGCTATCTGAAAACAGACTCATACTTTGGTCTGAATTTCTCCTGGCACTCTCATGATGACTGAATGTTTAGATCAGTGCTTGGTGGTCCCTCATTCTACCTGGTCATGGCTTTGCTAGGTGCTTTCCGAAGTTCAGTCATGCATACAATCTACATACTGATTCATAGGCATTAGCTGAACTGATTATAGTGTATGTGTATGTGAGTGCTGACCTCATCAAATCATTCCAAAGGCATATGAGATAGTGGAACCAGGGAAGCAGGCTCACAGTCTCTTAACTTATCTGTATGGTCCAAGAATAAAAGGGAAGACAAAACACAGTCTCAGGTGGATTTTCTATCTCTGACCTCATGAACCCTCATGGAAAACACAGGGTGCAGGAGAAAAGTAAGGACTATATATTGATTTCTGACCTGACAGAGGCAGTCCAAAACACATGGAGACTACAGAAGTTAAGGAGGCAGGCAAGTGTATATAATCTCTTAATCTCATGAATGGTCTGAGTGCACTCAAGAGATATACAGCAGTCAAGCAGCAAGTTAGCTCGAAATACCTGACATCAAAGAGGTGCAATTGGAAGCTGAAGCCAAAGGACAGGTGGGTATACTGTCTCCGACCTACATAGTGCTGTATATGGAATGGAAGAAAAAGTTAAGGCTTTTCAAAAAATTGTGCTGGAAAACCTGGATGCTGACATGCAAAAAGTTAAAGGAGGTCTTTAAGATTACATACAAAAATTAGCTACAAATAAACAATACAAACACAACAGCTGAAACTACAGAAATATTCTAAGAAATTTAAAGACGTTTGACGAGAAATTTGGCAATGATTTCTTAGATTTCAGAAACATACACAACAAAATAAAAGTAATTGTAGTAAATCAAAAGAATTTAATGTAAAAAAGCTCATCTCGAGAATGATTATCACTTCTACTTACCTAGCAACCATTCTGCACATCTCCAGAGTCAAAAGAGGAACAAAGGTAAAGACTCCCAGAAAGGAGTCTGCCCGCCTGTCATGCACCCCCCCACCTCCAGGTCAGTCTTAGAACCAAGCTGTGCCCTGTGACCTATGACTTCAGGCAGAAGACACGCCCCCTCCTTGAGGTAGTTCACTACCAGATATATGAAAATTTCCTCATACTGCATGGTGTCCTACACCCCTGACCCCAAGATAAAGCCTATCACTTGACGATAGTGTTGTGTACTGCGCAATGCCCACAGGAAGCACTGTCCACCTACGCTCTAACCTCAGCTCCTGCCCCGCCAATGATTACTTGTAAAACCAGGTAAGTCCTCAACAGACTTCGAAAGATCAAAAGTGAGACTCTTTTTTTTTTTTTAAGTCCATAGAAAGCCTGTTCCTCACTCCAAAAGATGAACCTATCTCTAGCTGAAGTGAGACTATTTCTAATACCTCATTCACACATTAAAACAGAAAAAGCCGCGAGACTGAACGCCAAGCCTCATTCAGCTGGTTAACATCCTGACAAGTTCAGGTAATAGCAAACAAAGATCCAAACACTCACTCAACAAAGGCTAGATCCGATATCCATACCAAGAAACATTACCAATCAAGCAAAGATCCAAACACCCACTCAAAGGCAAGATCAGGTATCCTTACCAACACTGATGTCTTAACTGCAGAGGCCTAGGTCCCATCACAAAAACACAAACATAAATAAGATAGTATGTATCCTCCAGAAATTAGCACACCATCTTAATGTTTCTTGAAAAAAGCAACTTAGTGGATATATAAGACAATGAATTTAAAATAGCAATTCCAGGGACTGGAGAGATGGCTCAGAAGTTAAGGGCTCTGGCTGCCCTTACAGTTTCCAGTCTCAGCACTAAGAACTATCCGTAACTCCAGTTCAGGGGAATGTGATGGCTCCCTCTGGTCTCCAAGGACAATGCACCACAGGCAATACACTCATACACATAAAATTAATAAATAGTAAATAAAATATTTTTAAATAGCAATTACAAATATGTTCTAGGAACTCAAAGAGGATATAAATTAAAAGATGAATGAAATGATGCAACACAGTTAAATGAATTAACTACAACAACACAGAATGTAAAGTGAGTATTCAGTAATGAGCTAAAATCTCTGAAAAAAAAAAGCTGCACTGAAAAAAACAAAAACAAAAACAAAAAAAACCTTCAAATAAAAAACTCAGAAAGGCCAACAAAGCATGAAGAGGAAAACCTCACTAATAAATAGGTCCAAATGGAAGAGATGAAATCACGAAAACAAGGTAGAGGAAATGAATACTCAGCAAAGGAAAATATTAAATAACCTCCAGATAGAACATGTATAAACTCTGGAACATTATAAGAAGACCTAACCTATGAAGCATAGGTATAGAAGAAAAGAGAGAAACCCAAGTCAACAAAGTCAGAGAAAACATATTCAAAAAAAATCATAGAAATTTCCAAAATCTAAGGGAAAAGACACCTACCACGGTGCAAGAAGCATACAGAAAAGAATGAGGGAAAAAAGACAGTAGGAGGGGAAAAAAATTCCTCACATCATACAGGAGAAAAAAGTACTAAACGTACAACACAAAGAAAAGGTGTTAAAAACAGAGATTGAAAAAGAACAAGGCCCAAATTAAAACAGGTCTATCAGAATAAGAGCTGGGTTTCCAATGGAGTCTGCAAAAGCTACAAGAGCTTAAAACAATGTAATACAAGTCATGAAGAACACATATATTAGCCTGAAATATACTATACGCAGAAAAACTTGAATTGTTATCAAAGGAAAAAGAAAAGTTTTCCAGGATAAAACACTTAAGAAATTTATGACTGGAGAGATGACTCAGAGCTTAAGAACACTTGCTACTCTTGCAGGAGGATCCTGGTTTGGTTACCAGCACCCCGACGGGAGCCAACAACTATTTGAAACTCCAGTGCCAAGGGATCCAGTAACGTCTTCTGGCCTTCACAGTCAATACATGCAGGCAAAACACACATATACGTAAAATAAAAATAAATGTTAGGTCCACTAAGCCAGCTCAACAATACTTCACTCTGAAGAAAATATTAAACACACCCAAGAGGGCACAGAGAAGAAAATAAAACAGAATACTAATACAGTTAAGCAAAAAGGCCTAAGGACAGAAAAAAATAATAAAGTAACAGGAATTAATAAGCACTGGTCAATAATAACTCAATGTTAATAAGAACTGTCAATTTCCTCACGAGGAGAAAGAAACTAACACACTGGATTAGAAAACAGGATCCGTCCTTTTGCTGACTCAAAGAAACACTCCTTACCATCAATAACAAACATCACCTTAGTGTAAAAGAGTGGAAAAGGATATTTCAAGAAAACAGAACCAAGAAATAAGCAGGAGTAACTTCTAATATCTGACAAAACAGACTTCAAACTGCAACTAATCACAAAATAAGGACACTTAATGTTCATTAAAGAAAAAATATCCAACAAAAGGATATTACAAGGCTCATATATATCCACCAAACACATGGCCATTGCATTTCATAATGCATCTAAAATCACAGGCTGACCCCAATACAGTGATGGTGACTTCAATACTCTACTCTTACCAATTAACAGGTGATCTGGATCAAAAACTAAATATAGAAACCCTGGAGTTAAATGACATCACAAATCAAATGGACCTAACAAACATCTGCAGAAAATCCCACCCAAATACCAGAGGATATACTTTCTTCTCAGTACTCATGGAACTTTCTCAAAAATCAACCACATACTAGCCCACAAAGCAAGTCTCAAAAATTTAGGATAGTTGAAGTAACATCCTGCATTGTACCTGACAACAAAGAAATAAAACTGGCTATCAACAACAATAGAAACATGAGGAAGACACAAAATGCAGTATTGCATGAAAACTAGGTCAAGGAAGAAACTAAGAAGGGAAGTAAAATGTCCCAGAATTGAATGAAAATGAAAATGTAGCATACCTATACCTATGTGATGCAAAGAAACACAGTCCTAAGAGGAGAGCTTATAGAACTAAGTGCACACATCAAAAAACTGCAGATAGGTGAGTATGGTGGTGCAGGTTCTAAATCTTCACTTAGCAGGGCGAGGATGTGGATCTCTGTGAAATCGAGGGAAACTTGTTCCATCTACACAGTGAGTTCCAGCCCTGCGAGAGTTCCAGGAGAGACCCTGCCTCAAAAAACAAAAACAAAAACCACACACACACACACACACACACACACACAGACAGACACACAGACACACACACACACACACAAAGGAGACAGAAAGAGAGGGAGAAAAGAACGAAGGGAGTGAGAGAGGAAGGGATGGCGGGAAGGAGGGAGGGAGGAATAAAAGCCAACACTGATCTCTGGCCTCCAAATGCAACTACATAATGCGTAGCTACAGATGCACCTGCTTGGACACATATATACATAAACACACAGAATGTGAAAGCTCCAAAGGCTTTTGAAAACAAAAAGATTAGAATATCTGAAACTGATTGTCAGACCAGTAAAGTACTCTAGTAAGACTCCTTCATCAGTCCCCTTTCCACACATTTAAATGCGAAAGAAACTTACTCTCAATGATTCCTGGAAGGAGCAGGCCTGGTACTGTGCATATTTAGCAATTGTGGTATGAGATCTCTTACTTTCATATCGCCAGATTTTCCTTGTTCCAGAGGGATCCCAATTTTCATCTCCTGGCTGCAACAGCTGTGTCCTCACTTCTACCGTATGTTCATTGTTAGCTTCTACCAAAGTTTTGGTAGAGAAAAGTCCAAGATCTTCATAAATAAATAAGATTCATTGATATTAATTAAAACTGTATTCAGTAAAATGAAAATTTGAAGAAATTTAACATTTTAATTTATAGAATGACACATGTTCCTCAAAATATTTCCAAGCCTTTTTGGAAGAAAATTGCACAGCAGTCCCACTATATAACCATTATGATAGGTGAAAGGTGGGCTGTCATGTGCTCTGTATGTACATATTTTGTACTTAAAATTTTTCTTGTAAAATAAATCCTTCACATTTTATAAAAGATATTAAAATAACAATCTAACACATGAATTCTCAATAACTACAATCACTTAGATCCTGTACACTGAAATATAGCAGTAATACATACATATGTGTGTGTATATCTATATATCATCTCTCTCTCTATATATATATGTACTTTGTAATGCATATAAAGTTTTTAAATGAAATAAACTGCTGTGGGTTTATTTATAGGATTAATAAGAAATAATAAACATTAAGAGACATACATGTGACCAAGACATAAAAATTGAGAACAAAAAGAAGGTAAAGGAAAGAAAGAGAGGAAAGAAAAAAATTAGAAAGACAGAGTTGGTGACAGAGAGATAAAGATGGAAATAGGAGATAAGAAACACAAGGGAGAGATAAATTTAACATGTTAAAATGTTGTATATATTGAAAATAGACAAATAACTTCTACTTCCCTTCTAAGATCAGTAATAGGTATACTATACAATCATGTTTAAGCTTACCTAACTTAAGAGCTCCAGCAAGGCCACGTATTACTGTGACAGGATGTTTTGGATTGGTGCAAAACTGATGTAAAGGAGGAAAGAAGGCATCACGCTTATTTTCCAACTGAAAGTGAAAACATGCATTAGTTCTCAGGAAATTATACAGTGCAAGTCTGTTACATTTTTTTCATTAATTTGGCAGATTAAAATCTGTAGTGGATACCTTACCATTAGTACTGTGTTGCTATATATCATAGTAGTCGATGACCTCCCTTTTCAGGAAATTTAAAAATATATAGAAAAAATATGTCATTTCTAAATTATCATTTTTTATTTTTTATGCTAGTTTAAAGGAATATGAAAAATATTTCATTTAAACATTTTTTCCAAATGTAAACTTTCAGTATACTTTTCAACATTTACTGAATGAAGAGATGCTAATATCAGAATTTTTACCTTAAAAAAAAAAAAATCAACATATTTCTTAAATTACTTTGAAAATGGAAAAAACTAAAAATAGACAAATAATAATTTTGTCTTTATTCTCTCAGTATTCTCTGAAAATTTTTCTTTTTACTTTATTCTAACTCCCATGATAGAAGGAACCAAAAAATTTTACCTGAGTAAAAGATTTACATCACATCTAAAGGAATCTTTGTGTGCCCACTCACACAAAGAAAGAGACAGAAAAAAAAGAAACAATGGAAGAAAGAAAAAAGACAGAAAGGAAGGAAAAGGTCAGCAAAACCCTCATGAATGTAGTTATCATTGTAAGTACTGGATTTTATATCTTCCTTGCCTAGAATTTTATCATTTCAGTTGGAAGGAAATGACATAAATTCTTCAACTGAAAAACATAGATTATCTTAATGTAACTTGTTACAGGTTTTGTATCAAACACCTACACTGCTGAAAAACAAAATGGCACTAATTTCATACTAAAATGTTAAATTCCTTAGGTATGTTAAACATAAACGTGATAACCACTCATCACTTTCACATTCTTTACAACCTTTTTCTTAGATTACAAGTTTAAGACTGTAGATGTACAAACATATTTATTAAGAACTAACACGCCAACAAGTATTATTTTACTGATAGCAAAATCCTAGCCAATTTGGGAAAGAGATTTAAAAGTATATCTATAAAAATATTTTTCAGTCACCACTAGTAAACAAAAATTTCAACCAGAAGCTAGAAAATAAAAGTGTTTTTTACTTTCTTCTCGGGGTTTATATTTATGCTAAGAGCACTTATTTGGTTCAGTCAGAATATAAATATGTATTTCTGAACCATTCAACCCATTAACAGTAAAACTATGGGAGTGGAGGATGCCAATGGAGGAGGGGTCTAAATGTGATTAACATCTATTATGTGAAATTCACAAAAACTCAATAAAAAAAATTTTAGGAGTAAAACTTTAACTCAGACTCACATTAATACTAGGCGTAGGTGGATTCAGCTTTTCCTTTGGTAAAGGAGGGTATGGTGAAGTTGGTGGTCTTGGAGGTGGGCATATATCCAACAAAATATGGCTATGAGACAAACCATTTTTACCTAGATTCCTTTTAAAAAAGAAAAAAAAAACAGTAACAGAAGGTTTGCATTTATTTTTAAAAGAGAAAAAAAAAGAAAAAAGACTAACTGTTCCATTAGAAGGCATTTATATATACAGACTGCATCATAAATATGAACTTTAATATTCACTTTAACATTCTATTAATTTCCTTCATTAAATTTTAGTACTTCACGTGTACAAAAAAAAAATGTAGCAAAAAAATTTTTTGTTGTTTTTTTGTTTTGTTTTGTTTCTTTTCCTAACTTCCTACCAATAGTAATTCTCAAAATATCTTGAAATCACTTTCAAATCCACAAAGTTCATTTCTTTTCCCTTCTCAACATTTATCTTTGGGGTGGGAGAGAAGGCTCAGTGGTTAAAAGCACTTGCTGCTCTTGCAGAGAACCAACGTTGGGTTCCCAGCACTCACATGGTGAACTGAAACCATATATATACCTCCAGTTCCAGGTGATCTGATTGATGCCTTCTTCTTGCCTCCCATGGAAAAGAGGAATGCACGTGGTTTACATTTGTATATGTAGGCGAAACATTGATATATATAAAATAAATCTTTTCTTAAAATCAACTTCTATTTATGACCTGTGTTATATTCAATAAGACTCCCAATTTAAAATTTATAACACCATTTAAAGTGATGGTTATACTGTGGTGGGTAATTATTACTTGGCAGTCTTTGGTTTTATTTCTTTTCCTTTATTGTTAAGTATCGTAATTCCTAAGTTTAAAATTCTTAAAATATGATAAAGATTACTCGCAAACTCTAAATTTTTGTCATAAAACTATAAAGATAATATTCCTAAATCTGAAAATTTCACTAACTTCAGGAAACAATTCTTTAAAATAACCCGTCAGGTGCCCTATTAAAATTGTTTACTATATTTAAAATAGCAATGGAAAGATGTCTCAAAATATTTAAACTGCAGACATAAATTAGAAATTCTCCTGCATTTACATTACAGGAAATCAAGTTTCTCAACTCAAATCAGAACAATGCAAAGTGAGATTGAAAAAACTCATCTATTTTGCTTTATTTTATTTAGAAAACTACATTTACATAAGGCATGTTTAACAAGGCTAAGGAAAGGTAGGTTTCAAAAAAAAACAAAAACAAACAAAAAAAAAAACACTATTTAAAGGGCTAAGTGTGGTGGCACAAACTTTCTTCTTACTCCAGCAGGGAAGTAGAGGCAGGAAGATTTCGGTGAGTTCCACACCAGCCATGGGTGCACAATGAGACTCAGGAAGAAAGAACTTAAGGAATAGGGGGAGGGAGAAGAAAAATGGAGGAAAAAAGGGAGCAAGGGAGGAGAGAGGGATGCAATATATGAACTTTTAAGACTACTTATTAAATTCATGTAGACTTTTATAAGAACAACAAGGAAGGTATGGTGGGTCTTAAATTATGATTTAGGTAAATTTTTTAAAAAGTAAAGCTGGGTATGGTGGTACACACTTTGAGTGCCAGCACTCAGGCAAGGCAAAGTCACATGGATCACTATGAAATCAGAGCCAGTCTGATCACACCTGTAGGCCATCTGGGGCTATAGGAAGACCCTGTCTCAAACAACAAAAAAAACAAAATTAAATAATGAAGTGCTAAACTTATGGTTTATACTTCAACTACCTACTAACAGGTAAAATTTAAGTATGCAGTATCTCTATAAGCATCAAGACCATATACTAAAGTCAGATGTCATACTTTTTAAGTTTTTACATTTAAAAATATACTGTGTTGGAGTGAAAATAAGACTTCAAATTGAGAAAACTTAATGGAATTAACCCTAACTTTGAAACTTCAATAACTTTTCTTTTTTTTTAAGAAATGGAAAGCTTTTGGCTAATATTCATACAACCTCATGAAGACAATTACACAGAATAAATAATATAATCTCTTCCCAATAAACAACTGACTTTAGTGCTAAATCATTAAAAATAGTGACAACATATTTTAAATAAAATATAATTACATTTCATTACAAAGAGCTGGTTTGTGAGAGGGTGAAATTTTACATATATATATATATATACATATATATATATATATACATACATATATATATATATATATGCACACACTCACACACATACTAGTGTGTTTGGGTTAGTAATGATCAAGAAGTAAGTAAAGATGGTTCTATAAGACTGTGACCTACTAATTCTGGACCTCTTGCTTTCAATATATGCAATCTATAACAAATACAATGATGAAATCACAGAGTGAAACATTTCAAACAATGGCTATAATAAATAAATAGTATCTTAAGTTTCATAAAGCTATTAGTGAAATGTTTAACTTTTTGGAAAATTTGTATATGTTAATTTCTATATGTTACTTTGTATATGCTAATTTGTATATGTTAAAATCTGTATATGTTAATTTACAGTGCTACAAAAAGTTCATATCATAATACTGTCACCTGAAACAAAGAGGAAGCAAGAGCAGAGTGTAACTGTGATCCTTCAACTTTTACATTTCTATCACCAAAATTTGAAATGGAATTACTTTTATGTGAGAGAAAAACAGTCGGAAAATAAAAATGCCTATTTGCTCAAGACAGAAAAAAAGTTGAGTGAGAAAAAGATACCAGGACAGATCAACTGATAGTAAAAATTACTATTTTAAATCTTAAAGGAAGCATGATACTATTAATCACAAACAAGATGAACCAAATTAATAGGCAGGCCCTAAATAACCTAACAGAAGAAGATAGGATGCAGACACATACCTCCAATCCCAGATATGTAGGAGACCAAAGGTCACTGTGCCTATCAGTTCAAGACTAGCCCAGGCATCACTTAAGCAAGAACTTGTCTCAAAACAGACAAAACCAAGGAAAGCAACAAGAGATTTCATAACAAAAGGATTCCTGGAGGGGACAGAGATGAGGGTGGGGGATTCCCCTCAGGATAAATCGTCAAATGTAGTTGTATGTAACTTGTTAGGATCAAGTAGGAAGGTAGGAATTTTCACAAAGAAGTCCAATTTTGTGGTTCCACAGATAAATATCTTTTTTTTCTTTTCAAATACATACTATTTTAATGTAAAAGGTTGGACCTGTAGGCAACCAAGAGAGTATCTATCTTCTAAATGTTTATGTTCCACTGGAACTGTAAAAAGAAACAAACTTTCTTCAAATGTCCAAAGTTGTAAAGAAATTCCGATGGGGAGAGGGGCACGGAAAGCCAAGTAT
This sequence comes from Eospalax fontanierii, assembly GCA_035773235.1. NCBI lineage: Eukaryota > Metazoa > Chordata > Mammalia > Rodentia > Spalacidae > Eospalax > Eospalax fontanierii. The sequence goes on along the minus strand of JAJHUQ010000048.1, from coordinate 303,707 downwards.
GACAAGTTTATCTAATCTGATAGCTTTAGTTATCAAAATGCAAAGATTATTTTTAAAACACCTCATTTAACAACTGCTTCTTTCATTCCCTTTTATGGCTTTATGTTTACAGTAGAAGTTAACTCATTATTTATTTTTCTTTCCTCATGAAAATTCCTCCCTTTGTTCCTCTGTTCCTTTTTTATGTTGTTTCCAACTCCTCTTCCTCTTCTGCCTCCTGCTTTCACGTGTTTAGTACTGTTTCTTTATTGGGTTTTGTTGTAGCTTTTCAGTCGTAAACTGAAAGATGCCTGTGTTGAAATGACAAATTCTATTCTAATTTCAACATTCAAGAGTAAAATTGTAAAGCAATTTTTTTAAATACTTCAAATCCAAAAGTAAATCATTAAATATTGTTTTACTTTGAAGTGAATATTTACATGTACTTCAATATTAGGAATATTAAATCTTTAGGCCATTAAGAGATGAAGGATACAAATTATACATTGGTTATAACTTTTATACATGAAATTAAATCTTGTCATGAGTTCCGTATTCTGGGGGTGGAGGGCAGTAGGGATGGGGGACAGCTTTTGGAAACAGGATCTCCCTGTAGCCTCAGCTGAGTTGGAACTCACAGGTGCTGAGATTAAAGGCTTGTGCCACCACTCCTGGCCAGAATTCCCTATTTCTATCTCAGGTCACAGGATCAAATCTGTATGAAAATAAAAAACTTAAGTTTTTTACTAGAAATGAATCACTTAAGTCAAATTTAATGATCAACACATGAAGCTGCCTAACAAAATAATCTAAGTACCTGACAATCAAAACAACTTTTAGATTCAGCAATCTAGAAAAAACATGAAACAATTTCTACGAGGAAGAGACCTGAATGGTCACTGTAAAACCAAACAAAAAGAAAAAGTTTCCAAACTTGAAGCTTCCTTGAATAAAACAGATAATGGATACTGTAAGTGCCAGGATATTTGGCGACTGATTCCTAATTTTAACCTAAATCCAGAAAACCCTTTAAGCATGTAATAAAGCAGTTTTCCAAAGAAATACCAAAATGTTTCCTCACTTTGCATTCATGATAATTGATCTATATGGAAGTTTTAGTTCTCTATACAAAATAACATTTCTCAGCAAAAATAATGAAGATAATTTTTTTAATTTAAGGTAGAATTTTTATTAGTTTTTTAGTCTGCCAGGATTATTTATAAGGAGACATGATTGTTTTAAAATAGACTGTAGTTAACTTCATGTATTTGAGATATAAAATAATACAAGTGATTAAACACATCAAATGATCCATCTGTATAGTCTATGAATTATATCTCAATAAAACTATTTTTTAAAAACAACTGGTTGATTCCTGAGGGTGTTTGAATTACATTTATATTATCATAGTATCGAATAGTCCAGATTCTTTTATTTTTCATTATATTTTTGTGATAGGAAGATGGAAGCCTATATAGGTTATACAGAGTTTTGTACATCTTAGAAGAGCAAAATATTTTGTTGCAGTTGTTTTTCAAGTCTTCTTATGTGGCTAGCAAAAAATCATTTTCACTTTTTGATTAACATTACTGCACTAACCTGCATGCCTTTAGAGCTTCTGCTGAACTGGAGTATATAGACATACACATTGGTGGTATGATTGGAAGTCTAGATCTGTGGCTAACTATAGGCAGATCAACATTGATAGAACTCTGTGAGTCCTCTCGAACTTTTCCATTAATTGTGTTTAATTCACTGTGAGGACTGGTAAGGCTGGCAATACTGTGTATGCTTGTCTGCTCAGGAAACTTTGGAGAAGATGTTTCTGTGGAATTTGCTGAAGAAGGTGAAGAGGCAACAGAATCATCAGGTTTTCTATGAATATTACCAATTTTGTCACAAGTTCCAGTAACCATACTGTCGTTAGCTTTTCCAACGAACGAGGCAGAGAACCGAGGGTTGTCTCCAATTATAAAATTTTGTGACACAGAATCTCCATGGTTGGTGCTGGAAAAAGCTACTGCTGTCACCTGACGGCTATGATTAGAATGTCCTTTGACATTAGCACACGTATCAGGTACGCCTCCAGCGTGCCTGCATGTTTTGAAACCCAAGGTGCTATTTCTTGAAGGCTTGCTCTCTTTGGTGCACTTAATGATTTTTTGTCCATCTGAGGTAGCAATATGAGAGGAAAAGTGATTGAGAACATTCCCCTGTGGAAGTGAATTTTGAGGCAGAGTGTGACTTCCATTCTGATTCTGAACAGGAGTGCTAGCTACTTGGAGACACTGGGTAGAGCCCGTGGGAGATACAGGTTGCTCATCGTTAACTTTTGCCAAATATGAACTCTGATCTTTATCACACCCCTAAGAAAAAGAGAGACATAAAATTGATTTAAATATTATGAATTTGCAATATTTATATGAACATGTATTTATATGCAAATATAATATGTGGGTATATGTAAGTATACCAACACAAAAAAAAATAACAATAGCAATTAAAATGGTAAAGAAAACTCACCAAGAAATAAGCAACTAATTATATAGGTAGCATGACCATGAACACTGTCCATAATCAACATTTCAGAGTGAATGACCTAACCTGGCTGCTCAATTTGATTCCATTTGTTAGTGCCACCATCTCAAATTTTTCTGCTATCAGGCTTGAGGAGATTATACTGTTCGGTTCTCATATATGCCTTTTCATAGCATGAAAACTGAACTTGAAAATTTAGATTTAAATGTGCTAACAATATTCCCAGTAGTAGCCATGAACATAAAGTAAAATGAGTGATTATTTATGATTTGCAATGAAATTAATAGACACTATGCATGCATTAAAATTTGTAAATTACAGATGGATCTAGTAACAAAATAGATATAAAAATCTAGTAAGAAAAAGAAACCTGAGAATATTTTTAGGAAAGGTATATTTATATCTATGACCTCTGACCCTATACGTAGGTGAACATCTACTAACACCACGGCCCTCAGCTAATTATCTGCTAATAAGTTATTACTTTTCTAAACATCTAGGAGAATAAAGTGATACTGCTAAAAAAAGAATTGAGAGCAATCTATCTCAGTTAATAAAAGATTAAGATCAAGAAAAAAGTCATTTGACTGGGTAAAAACTGGTTAGTTAAATAATCTTTAAACAATGTTCGTGCCTGATATCACAAACGGAAATAAGAAGGCCTCTTTCATTTTACTTCCCAGAAGATTAATAAGGAAGTTTTTCAGCAATAATGAATAAGAATATTAAAACAATAATCATTTCTACATTAAAATATTTCTTATATTCTGCAGCCTTGTTGTGACTACAGTGCATTCTTCACTTTCAAATATAAAATTTACAGGAATCTCAGAAACTATAAAGATGAAAATTATGAAATCTGTTCAGTGGCAACACCACACGTAAAATAATACACTATGGCAGTAATAGGGCTTTAATGTAGTAAAAATTAAACAGAAGTCATTTATATACTAAACAATTTTCACTCGCCTAAGATCTTCAGCTATAAGTCCAAAGTTTTTAATCAGAAACATATACTATTAAAATGGGTTACACTAAAAATGACTTAAGAGAGGGCCTGAAGAGATGGCTCAGGGTTAAGAGCACTGGCTGCTCTTGAACAGGGCTGCAGCTGCAGTGGTAGAGGATGCAGGTTCAAATCCCCGCACCCACATGGCAGCTAACAACCAACCGTTAACTCCAGTACCATGGAATCCAACACTCTCTTCTGACCTCCTGCCGCACAGCACTGCAGGACTCAGGTCTTCTTAACGTACATGCAGGCAAGATACTGGCACACATAAAATAAAAATAAGTACCCTCCCCACCTTCACCCCCAAAATGACTTAGAGAGTACGTGTGACTCAATTTGGTGTTAAATCCTGAAGAAGTAAAGAAACATGGAGGCACATGCCTTTAGTGCATTCCCCACCATTCCGGATGTACAGACAGGCAGATTTCTGTGAGATTCAGGGTAGTCTGATCTACACTGCAAGTTAGAAACCAGCTTCAGCTACAAAGAGTATCCCGTCTCCCAAACAACAGAAAACAATACTACAAGTAACTTTTTAAAAATTCTAGTTATATAAATATCACTTGTTAAAGGTAGAGAAATCAAAATTTTCCTTACTGAATATAAGAAAACAGGCAGACCGGTTAAAAATTTGACAACTTTATTCTTTAACTACAGATCAAACCATTCGGGGTTAAAAATTCCTTCAGTGGAAGTTCATGCCCTGTTAAAGAAAGAAACTGGAGAACTAAGTCTCACAAACCTCAGTACTCATGAGAGAAAACTTAAAGTCTATAGTCACAAAGTAGCAATAAGCATGAGCTGACTCTTAAGCCCTGTGAAGGAAAAATCCTGCATAACTCAGAAAAGGTAAAAATTAAATCTAATAATATACTGACACATACTGACTATATACGTTGTTTAAAAGAGGTGGAAACATACAATTTTGGAAACACAGAAAATGGACAGATGTTAAATAACCAATTTTTAACAACAACAACAAAATGCTGAATATACAAACTAACTCCAAAAATAAATATACTTAAAGAAATCAGCAAATTCTTAAAATAATTTTTAAAGAGCTTTTCTATATATCTGACAAGTTCACTAAACACTAAATAGAATAAAATCAGAGTCATCATAAAGTGCTAAAAGCAGTTTACAGGCAAAAACAAAAATAAAAATGCAGGAAAATCACATCACATTAAAACAAAAAGTGACATGGTTAATTTAAGAGACTTCTCTTTAAAACTGGCAAGTGAACCCAAAATACTAAATACAGCCATGTTCCACATTTGATAAAGAGGCCAAGGCTCTCCTGTCAGTTAGCCTGTGACGCAGTGATATGTCAAGAACCACAGAGAGGATGACGGTTGTCTTAGAAAGTGGAAATGACTACATATCTGCAAGGATATAGTCTGAACTTTCTATAAAATACTGGGAACAACAACAAAAGGTAAATTCACAATTTCTGTCTTTCAAGTCGAGTTGAAAATAATTATGTCGCTACAAAAACTGGTCTTATTTGGGAACAGAGCTGTGGCATTTACCCAGCAGAGTGGCAGGACCTGTGTGACTACTCAGAAGATCCTGTACAAGGAAAGGATGTTGGAGAAATACAAGAGTCTGGTATTTTTACAAGTTCATAAGTTGAGTACTTCAGTTGAGACCAACAAGAAAAAACAAAGCGGGAACAGCTTGGCAAGTGGGAATCACCAACAATAATTCACAAACAAAGAGCGTTCCAAAAATCTAAAGGCTGGCCATGGCGGCTCATACTCTGGAGGCAGAGAGAGGCAGATCTCTATGAGTTTTCTGCCAGCCTGGGCTGGAGAGTGAGAGCCTGTTTAAAATAAACAAACACCAACAACAAAACAAACAAAAACAAAATAAAGGTTCAACAGAAAATTGACTAAGGGACAAAATCCTATGAATTTATATTACATTTGTAATATGTAATGATTCACCAGATGTCACAGGAAGTATACCAGGAGTCATCATGTGTCATTTGTGTGTTAAACTCTATGGAGGCAAGGATTCTAAGAAAAGATTTTGCTTGAAAACAGTATTCATTCAACATCAGTGTCTTCACACAGACAGGGCTTAAGAAATTCTCTGAATATAAACATGACAGGAAAAACCTGGCAGCTGCATCTCATTGTATATGAGAACCCACAGAGATAAGAAGTTCTCTAAATGTAAGACATGTCATAATGCTTGCTTTCTCTCATAGGTCACAACTCAACCATGAGAAATATTATGAATGTATGGAATGCCAGAAAAGTTCCTATAAATCATACCTCTATCAACATGAGAAAATTCAGTGACAAGAAAACCTATGAATGTAAAGCATGTAAGAACACATACCACTGTTAAGTCCTCTAAGGGAATAACTCTGTGAGATGATTAATGATGATTTTAAACTGACTGAGATGTGGAATCACCATGAAATTAACCTCTTAGCATGACTATGGGGGAATATCTAGACTGGGATAGATGAAAGAGAAAGACTCATCCTAAATAAGAGTGACATCATTCCATGTGCCAATGTCCTGTACTGAATAAAAGGGACAAGGTGAACTGGGCACCAACTGAAAGCTTTCTCAGCTTTCTGATCATGAATATAGTATGACCTATCCACTTTAGGCTCCTCCCAACATGTTTCCCTGCCATGATGGACTGTAAATTAAAACTCTGAATAAATACTAAATAAATAAACTAGCAATAAAAATTCTTTCAAATGAAAGTATATTTCAAATACAAATATAAAATAGAAATTTCCCACTACAACAATGACCATTGTTGCAAACAAAAATGAAATAAAAGAAATCAACTCAATCAGGTAAAAACAAAAGTGGGCAGCAGTATAAATATTTGAAGTGCTCTAAGTGTAAAAGATTGCATTTGTATTTGTGTGTCTTCGTTGACTTTAGGACATAAGAGCATGTATGGCTGACCTAGAGAGATGGCTCCAGGTTAAGGGCACACAACACACTACTCTTGAGGAGGGCCTAACGTCAGTTCTCAGCACCTAACAAACACCTGTTAACTTCAGATTCACAGAATCTGATGACCTTCCACCCTCCAGGGGCACTAATCGCTCTAGTACTTACCTCCACACAGATGCACACATATACACATAACTTAAAACATAGTAAAATTAACTTTTTCAAGATTTTAGTGATTTATTTTGGTGTTTTTGTTTGTGTGTATGTAAGTGTGCCATGTGCATACAGTGCTCATGAACCAAAAGACTGCCCTGGAAGTGAAATCACAGATAGCTGCAAGCCACCATATAGGTGCTGGGAACTGATCCCTGGTCCTTGGCAAAAAGCAGTCAGTGCTCTTGATCACCAAGTCATCTCTCCAGGTCCCAAAATAAATGTTTTAATGTAAATAAATAAAATTAATTGTTCAAAGATTATTCAAAGGGACTGGAAAAATGACTCAGTAGGTAGAGGAGGACTGGCTCTTGTGGCAGAGAACCAGGGTCAGTTTCTAGCACCCAAATGGGGGCAAACAATCACATATAACACTAGTTCCAGGTGTTCAACACGCTCTTCTGACTTCCGGGGGCACAGTATTGACTGGTGCACTTACATACATGCTGGTAAAACACTCATGCACATAAAATAAAAATTAATTATTAATTAATCATAAAGTCAAGATGGTCAGAGGGTAAGTTGCTTGCCATGAAAGAGTAAGATCTTCAATACCTAGCACTCACGTAAAGATGCTTAATACAGAACTTAATCCACATATAGAGACCTCAGGTCTGGGTGTCTACATGTACACTGCAGTATGTGCACTTTCCTACATACACACATCATGTACACACAATACTAGGAAATAATATTTTTAAAGACATCAGGAGTATGTAAAGCAATTGATACTATCATTAGTAGAAGCACAAATACCACAGAAAGAAACTTAACCTAAGAGCACTATTTTTAATCTACATTTATCGGAAGGAAAATCAAGTAGGTCAACAACAACAACAAAAATTGCATAACATATAAGAAGAATACCACTGCTGAAGAATAATGAAAAAGATATGTGATAGATCTAAATGTGGTGGTTCACATCTCTAAAATCCCAGCACTAGGGAGGCAGATGTATGTGGATCTCTAGGGTTCTACAACAGCCTGCTCTACACAGTGAGTTCCAGGTCAGCCAGCTAAATAGTGACATCCTATCTCAAAATTTCATGGTTCTGAAAACATCAGAAGGTATACTTCCACAATATAATACTGTCACAACATCACAGAATTCTGACATGTGGCCAAAATCTAATAGGCACTGTAACATAATTTCATGTGAACAAAATGTGATACACATTCCTCAGTTGACTGAATCTGTTTTTCTACAGTATATAATTAAACATACTACATGGAAGAAATATTATTTACCTTCTATTACATAGAGGTAATGAAGGTAAAGGAATAGTCAACAATATTCAATACAAATAATGCAAGCAGAGGCAGAAAAGACACATTAATATCAAAAAATATTAAATTTACCTATAAATAGACCTAAAGAAAGAAAAAGGAAGGAATTTCAGATGACAAAAGAAACAACACTTAAATATATTCCAAAATGACAGAACATAAAATATATGAAGTACACACATATGAAAAAGAAAGTAACTTAAGACTCATTCATAACAATCGAATAGTAGTTTTAAAGGGCCTACTTCTAATGGTGGTAGTTGTGTCAGAAATGGTGTATAACCTTGGCGCACTTGTTTAGTTCAAACACTGGGGAGGCTAGGGAGGGCAGAGGCAAGCAGACCTCTCTGAGTTACAGGCTACTCGTCTACATAACGAGTTCCAGGATAGCTGGAGCTACAGTGAGAACCTGTCTTAAAAAAAAAAAAAAAAAGCAAAAAATAAGAGCACAAATCAATGACTTCATGATACAAATCAAGAATTTAGAAAACCCAAACCCAAAGCTAGACAACAGTAAGAAATAATAAAATGATAGCAGAAATAATTAAACTAGAAACAAAGTAAAAGGTGCACAGAATCAACATACCTGAGAACCAGTTGTTCCCTAGCCCAGTTAACCAAAAGAAGAAATTCAAATAAGCAGAGTTGGAGATGAAAGGGAAACACTAAAACAAAGATCAAACAAAATCAGAACATTAAAAAAAGAATACTTTAAAAACGTATACTGTGCTGTTAGAAAACCTAAAAGAAACGAACAAAATTTCTAAAGTCTTCTGAACCACCAAAGTTGAATCAAGAAGAAATCAACAACTTTGGACCCATAACAAATAAGGACATTGAAACAGAAATGAAAAAAAACTTACAACTAAAAAACATCCAGGTCCAGATGACTTTGCAGGACAATTATAACAGATTTTCAAAGAACAGTTACAAACAATGATTCTGAAAATTTTCAAAAAGAAAAAAATAGTCAAAACAGAGGGAGAATTCTCAAACCAAGCAAAGACACAACCACAAACAACAAACTGCAGGATGATATCCCTGATGAACACAGACGCAAAAATTTTCTATAATACATCTGCAAACCAAATACAGAAATACATCGAAAGAATAATCTGCCACAATCACGTTAATCATGGATGGTTCAACAGACTTTGGTCTATAAATGTAATAAAACAGTAGAAAAAGCCTTTGACAAAATTCCACAGATCTTCATGATAAAAGTCCTAGAGACAATAGGCCTAGGACTATAGGTAACATACATGATCCTAATAAAGGTTAGGTATGACAAATTCACACCCAATATCATACTAAATGGAGTATTCTTATTAAAATAAGGAAAGAGACAGGACTATCCACTACCCCTACTCCGTTTCAATGTAGTGCTTGAAGCCCTAGTTAGAGCAAGAAGGCAAGAAAAAAAAAATTAAAAGAGATTAACGGGAAAAGAAGAATTCAAATTATCATTCTGCAGATGACATAACATGTAAGAGTTCTCGAAAGCTTTGAAAAGAGATCAGCACTTTCAGGATATGAAATCAACATAAAAATCAGTAGCTTTTCTACATACCAATTACAAGCAGGGTGACAAAGAGATCAGGGGAATGTTCCAATTCACAATATACCTTCAGAAAAATTAAAATATTTCAGAATAAACCTAATCAATGAGATGAAAAAACTTTACTTTGAAAACTTTAAACTAAGGAAGAAAGAGACTGTGAAAAACGCTAGAAAATGAAAAGACTTCCTTTGCTCATAACTTTGTAGAATACATTGTGAAAATGAACATCCTACCAAAGGCAATATATAGATTCAATGCAATCCCATCAAAATAACCATGACATCCATACAAAAATATGAGAAAAAAAAATTTTTTTAATTCATATGGAAATACAGAAGAACCTGAATGGCCGAACTCATCCTGAGCAATGTTGAGGGCATGGGGGGTAGGGCCATTATGCATTAGTTACTTTTCCACTGCTATGATGAAACACCATGACCAAGGCAACTTAAGGAAGAAACTGCTTACTGGGGCTTACAGTTTTAGAGCCAGACAGTCCATTATGGAGAGGAGGCCTGGCACCATGCAGGCACAGAGGCTGGAACAAGAAGCTCCGAGCTCATACCTTCAAGCAAAGAGAGTGAAACAAGAACTGGGCCAAGGCTAGGAACTGTCAAAGTCAGAGACACCCTTCCTCCAGCAAGACTGCACCTCCTAAACCTCCATAAACAGAACCACCAACTGGGAGACGATGAATGAAAAAAAGAGGGGAGGGGAGGGAAGACCTCAGACCAAGACAACTCCATGGGGGAGGCCACTGTTTATTATGGGAATCAAACTGTTGGACTGCCTCCTGGGATCAGAGAGACAGTGACCAGCAACAAAGTCAGGCCTCCTTTGGGTTGACAAAGGCAGCTAGGAGGTCAAATAACTTTCCACAACATAAGCTGGGGAAGTTTAGCTTGGGATTGGTTCTTCCTCCAGTAAGCAGAGAGACTTGCCAGGGCTCAGCTCAGATCTGCAATTTTAGAATATTGGATGCTGCACTGCCATTTTAGAAGTCTGCCAGAAACCTAACAGGCATTACTCATTTAGACCACCATATTCCCTTCTTCTGAACCACATAGGCTCATGGATATGTCACAATGCAACATGTAATTAGTTCAACTTTAAAAGATATCATAGTTGGGGGGGTGGGGTAGAGGGGAACCTCTTATTTTAATATTCTGTTCTATTTATTTTATGTGTATGACTGTATTACCTGCAGATATGATAAGTACACCTGTGTTGTGTGATGCTCATGGAGGTTAGAACAGGGTGATGGGTCCCTTGGAACTGAAATTATAGATGGTTCTTAGCCACCATTTCAATGCTGGGAAATAAACCTGGGTCCTATTCAAGAGCAGCCAGTGCTCTTAACCAAGGAGCCATCTCTCTAGTCACATTTCTGGTCTTTTTGAGACAGGCTATCTCTGTACCCCAGCGGCCAAGAACTTGGTATAGAGACCAGGCTGACCTAGATCACACAGAGATCCGCCTGCCTCTGCCTCATGAATGCTGGGATTAAAGATGTGTACAACCATGACCAGCTGTCCCCAAAGTCTTTAACATTATAAATACTATTCAAAGATTCAACATTCAAAGTCTTCCGAGATGCAAGGTTATCTCCTTACTGTAAGCTCCCATAACATCAGAAAGTAGACCCCATGCTTTCAACAAACAATAGCAGAGACCACATTCCCATTCTAAAAGGTGGGAAGGGGACACAGTGAGGAAATGGGAGACCAAAGTAAGATCTGAACCCAACAGTTCAAGAATCAAATCCTGAAGCTCCATGTCCCATCACTGGGACTCTGGAGACGGCTCTTCCTGTCCATCTTTGCTGCCTGCGATGTATATTCCCTGTTAGGCTAATTTCACTCCTTGTGTTCAGCTCTCTTTGGCAGGCATCTGTAGTGTCTCCACCTATTCCAGGTCTCCTCTGTAACTCAGGCCTTACCTTCACAGCCTCACACAATGGCCTCTCAGGCTTCTTCATCTCCCAGGGCATTCTTTACACAGGTTTCCTGTGCTACATGCTTCCCAGCTTCAGTGTCACAGCAGCAAAAAAGAGCCCTTAAAACTGGTCAAGAGAGAACAGTCTATCCCAGGATAGAACCTGAACTTTACTGTTTTTTTCCAGACCACCTGTTCAGAGGACTACCCCTAGAGAAAAGGCAGGTTTATGTTAAGTTATTCTAAAGAGATGGGCAGAATGCCTAGGGCAGTAATGAGATTGTGAACCTTTCCTGCCCCTAATTCCTACCCCCTAGTGCAGTGCTTATGGACCAGGTTATAGATATGAGGCTTCAACAAGCCTGCCCATCTTTCGGAATTCTTCAGAAAAGAGTAATCCCTCCTTTTCTTCTTTTTATCTCTTTTCTAACCATGTTTGGGCTAACCCAGCATTTTGGGCTTTGTTAATTTTTCTCTAGCTCTCTGTTCCCCTTTCTGCAATGGGGCTCTTAGTCTCTGAACCACACTCTGAACTCTGTGCTGGATATAAACCTATCCTCCTCCTCCTCAAGGCAGCTACTGAGATTTATAGCTTGCCTGCCCTGAGGATTTTCCTTTGAAGTCAAATAAAATTGTCCTCAAACTTCCATTTGAGTCCATTCTTAAATTCTTTACAAATAAAACTCAGAACCCTAAAAGGGAGCCCATGTCATTTTTCACTGTATCATCTGTAGCTCTCTGAAACTGGGGAGGAAGGATTAACAACCCCCTCACTCTTGCATCTTTCATGGCTGTAAAAGTACCACACAGACAATGCTGCCAAGTTTGTCTGCCAGCTTCAGATCAACCCCTTCAGCTACATTGCAACAGCTTTTCTGTGTTATGCTAAAAAAACTTCTTAAGACTCTCTTTCAGAAGTTAGCATTCCAGTTTAGTGGCGTCCTGCCCTGAGGTCACTCATTTGTAAACTGCAGATCAGCAGTCCACTCCTTAATGGCTCTAATCTTCTTAACAGTTACAGCCTCCCTTCTAGGACACCTCTTGGCTGCAACATTAACATACCTTCTACTCTTTGTATACAACCTATATGTTATACTTCTTCCTGCCACACTTTCTCTACTTCAGTAGAGACCTGTATAAAATTTATTAGTGACAATCCAGCCACAGATCCTCCACCAAAAAATTAGCCCGTTACTTTTTAATTTAGCCTCAGGCTGAAGGCAGTCAGATTCTTTGCCAAAATATCCCAAATATCCCAACTATCCCAGCTGCTTTTTCAGCCCTTGTTTCTGTCACCCTCTAGAACTGACCTGGAAGCCTTCTCCCTGAGGATCAGCAGCCATTGTATCAGAAGGTGGTACAGAAGCCTCCAAGGGGGAAGCAAGGAAAGGGCAAACAATAGTTTGAGTTCCAACAAAACCATAAAGCCTACTTGTCTTAAGCTTGCCTTCAATCGTTGTGCGAAAACACGGTGACCAAAACCAACTTGGGCAGGAAGGAGTTTATTTGGCTCCCGAGTCACAGTTCAACGCTTAGGGAGCCCAAGGTAGGAACTCAGGGAAGAACCTGGAGTCAGGAACTGAAGCACAGGACTTGGGAGAATGCTGCTGATGGGCTTGCTCCCCTAGCCCATGCTCAGCCTGCTTTCTTGTACAATACAGAAAAACCTGACAAGGGGTGGGACCACTCACAGCGCACCGGGGCTCCCCACATCGCTTAACAATGAAGAAAACAGACCACAAGCATGGTCACAAGCCAGTTGAAAGCTGCTTCAATGTAGATGAAAGGGTTGATCTGAGGCTGGCAGACAAACTTGGCAGCATTGTCTGTGTGGTACTTTTACAGCCATGAAAGATGCAAGAGTGAGGAGGTCATTAATTCTTCCTCCCCAGTTTCAGAAAGCTACAGACAATTTCCCAATTGAAGTGTGTCAAGGTGACACTAAAGCTAATCAGCCCACCTACAAACCAAAACAATGAGTGACCCTGAATGATATCCCCAAAGGTACAATAGTGGCACTTTTACCTTGGTGGCAGGCAACATCTGTCTCAATGGATTTAGAATTTTAGAAAAAATTCATGCCTGCTACCATAAATCTAGCCAAATACTCAAGGCTGAAGAGGTCATGCACACTAGAAGAGAACCTGCTACAGCCATTTCCATATAATTTATAACTATATCCTTTTATTTATTTATTTATTTATTTATTTATTTATTTATTTATTATTTAGATAAGAGTGTCTCTGTAGCTCCAGCTGGCCTGCAGCTCACTATGTAGACAAACCTGTTCTTGATGTCACAGACATCAACCTACCTCTGCCTTCAGAGTGCTAAATACTTATTCCAAAAGATAAGTGTAGCTCTTACCCCTAATCAAAGAACATTCTTTCTACAACAGGCTATTACCACAACTGACTACAATGCAGAGAATAAGTGTTTCCTGGGGTGCCCAACCCCGACTGATAACATCCATAATGCAAAACCTAAGGAAGAGGGGAAAGAAAGATTGTTCTAACAACTAGAGAACAGTCTAGATACTACATCTAGACAGTGTCTTCTCAAAAATACATGGAAGCTACACCTGTGAAATATCAATACTGTGATTCCCTAAACAAGGCTTGCATAATGATACCATTAGTTGACATGCCAATGAGGAAGGTGAAAATTTTATGGGGTCCAACCTCCAGATGAAGGCCATCGATGACTACTGAGAAAAGATAATTTTCTCAAGGATAACTTATCCAGTCTCAAATGGTCACCCCTCAACACCCATATATATGAGGAACACTAAATTAAATCACTAGGTTACACACACACACACACACACACACACACACACACACACACACACAAAACATAATGTCATCATTACATATAATTAAAGAAGAAGACAAGAAACAGAGAGTTGGAGGAGTGGAAAGGGGAGGAAGATGAGTGGAAATGATCTAATCGTAAAGTTTCAAAATATGAGGTTCTCAAATAAAATATTTTTAAGTATTAAAAAACAAAACCAAATCTGTTAAGTACTCCTGATAGGTTCCAGTCAAGGGCTCACTGGTAACCCCACTAGGTTCAAAATAGATAATACCAAACTTATGGTAACAGAGATGGCCTTGGATAAGCTCAGTAGGTTACAAAATAGAACATGAATTTAGGAGAGACTTATAGTATGTAGGGACTGACAGCTCACAGAAGTGGGAATAGGATAAAAGAGAATAGTGTCATGAGAATAATCAGAATGTATTACATACAGAATAAAAGTGTTAAGGAACAAATTTTTTAATTTCTAAAAAGCAGTCTAGGGATTGGAGACATGGCTCAGTAGTTAAGAGCTGAGGACTTGCATTTAGTTCCCAGGATGACTTAGCAGCTCACAAACGTTCATAACTCCAGTTCCAGGGGATCTAATGCCTTCCTGTGGCCTCCACGGGCAACGCATCAAAGGCGCACTTACAAACATGCAAAAAGAAATACTCATACACATAAAATAATTTTTTAAAGCAGTCTAAAATCGTTTCCTCGATTTACTTTAATAAGAGACCAGTGGGTAACAGGGCCTGTGAGTTCTGATAGAAAAGTAATCTTCCTATTCAGATATGCTGCTCATCACTGAAAACCCTGAAACTTTCTAGGTTAAAATATGGATAGGAAAAACAGGGAATCTACTCCCAATGGTAATATCAATATTAAATAACAGAAGTGTGGCAGGAAAATGGGACTGTATCTTCAAAAAGTTAAACTATTTGGAATACTAGATTCCCACCTAAGGCTCATGGAACAGAGCAGAAAGGGGGATAAAAAGAACCCTAATACATCCCTCAACTCTTACCAGTGAAGCTTTCTCATGCAACAGTGTGTGGTGCACACAGAAAGTCACAGCTGACCAAAGTATAGAGAATAAGAGACTGCAGAGTGTTTGTCCCTGGATAGGACTTCTACATTAAACCTCACCCACCCATATCTCAGGGACCATTGCAGAAGAAGGGGTGAAAAGATTGTAAGAGCCAGGGGTGCTGCATGA
Source organism: Eospalax fontanierii (assembly GCA_035773235.1). Lineage (NCBI taxonomy): Eukaryota > Metazoa > Chordata > Mammalia > Rodentia > Spalacidae > Eospalax > Eospalax fontanierii. The sequence goes on along the minus strand of JAJHUQ010000048.1, from coordinate 288,234 downwards.
GCTTAACAAAACAAAGCGTCTTCTAGGCCCCCAGGAACTTCGTCGTATGAACTTACAGCAAAGGTGTCAGCATGCACAAGACCCAAGCAAACTCAGAGAAAAACCCAGCATAAAACTTGGGAAACGGGCAGTAAGCCCCAGTAGTTGCCAAAGAACTATTGGCAGCTGATTATACTCAGGTGAGGGCAAGTTGATTTTCTTTAAGCAAGTGACTCTAGAGAGGCTGACTAGAGTGCAGTGGATGCACTGGGGGATGTCTGAGCACCAACACTTGACTAGAAAAGCCTCATGACAGAATGCATGAAATCTGGGAGGGGGAGGGAGGGGAAAGATGATTTGTATTAAAAACACAAAAACTGCATGAAATATATACATTGAGGGAAAAAAAAAATCACCATAAATATCGGCATGGATACATGGAAAAAGCAGCTCGCTGCAGATGGGAATACAAACTGGTAGTGCTATTATGCTAATCAGAGTGGAGATCCCTTAATGATTCCAGTTGCCCAGACCCTGAAAGACAAATATTACCTCTTCTCTCTGACATGTGCATACTAGTTTGAATCTTTACCTGTGTGTTTAAATTGCAATACCCATAAAAGGCATAAAACTAATAATGGTCTATGGCAGGAGAGGGGTGATTTCATGGAACAGACGGGTAGAAGGGTATAGAACACAAGTGGTGGGAAATAGGAAAGGGGAATAATGGAACACGAATGGTAAAGTGAGGTAGGGGACTGGAAGACAGGGTAGTGGAGGGAGAATGAGGAGGGAAAACTAACCCTAAAGACCTTTGAAACTGAATATGGAAATCTAATGTTGAAGCTTCCTAAAACACATGCAATCTGCAAATATAAAAGGGGTTTTAGTGGAATTATCCCAGAATGGAGGACAATGTCTCTCCAGACACCAAAGGTTATCAAATCAAATGGCCCATGGCATTTTGTTCAGTAGGGTTTCATAAACCTCCCCTGGCCCCAAACATTTCAGGTTATTGCCACTGCTGTTAGTTACTCTGCAGAACTTGTTGGTAAAACATTGTAGTTGAAGACACTGTTTACTTGACTCACAGGACATGGAGAAATCAAGCTCATACTGACCAGGAACCTCTATTCCTACTGCCTAGATGTCATAGTGTTGGAAGGTTCTATGAATGCTGGGAGGGAAAAGTCATCAACAGTGTAAGTCAGCTGTGGACTCTGTCTGACCTACAGTAACAACTGATTTAGCAAGAAACATACACGGATGCAATTCTGCCACAAATGTTCTAGAAGTAACCAAGCACTTTCTTTTATTTGTTTTTACACTGGATTTAAAGCAAGCTTTACAAGAGAAAATTCTTGCCTCAGACTGCTAATTGGATGGAAAAAAAATGACAGTTTACGTCATAAGCCCTTGCAGAGAATCTAATAGTATTTATTCTGCTTTATGGATAGAGTCCCTTAACTTCTTATTTGTATTTTATTTATTTAAATATTTATATTTATGTTATTTTCTGTGTCTTGTATGAGTATATTGCCTACATATATATAAGTGCATCATGTCATACAATGCCCACAGAAGTCAGAAGAGGGAGTGGGATTCCCTCTCATTCTCCCTCCGCTACCCTGTCTTCCAGTCCCCTACCTCACTTAACCATTCATGTTCCATTATTCCCCTTTCCCGTTTCCCACCACTGTTAGCCACCATCTGGGTGCTGGGAGGTGAACCCGGGTCTTTCGCAAGAGTAGCCAGTGATCTTAAGTGCTAAGTCACCTCACCAGTCCCCAATTATTTTTCTTGCTTATTTATTTTTTAGTGTATTGACTGCTTTATATATAAGAGCATGTATGTTGTACAATGCCAACAGAGGCCAGAGGTTGTCAGATTCCTTGGAGAGGACGTTAACACACAGTTGCTAGCTGCCATGTAGGTGCTGGGAACCAAACCCAGGTCCTCTGCAAGAGCACCCAGTGATTTTAACTACTGAACCATGTTTATAGGCCCCAAGTTCTTACTTTTATACCCACATATGAGAGTATATCAGAACTCTCATCAGAGCGGCTTCTCTGTGTAGTGGTTGACAATTAATACAGAGAACCAACTAGACTGTGGGTCCAACTCATAGATAGACAGCTCTAAGTGAGACATGCATATAATATCACAGATCCTTACCCCAGAAAGATCATACATCGCTGTTGAAGAGGGAGCAGAAAGACTCTAAAGAGTCAGAGGGTATAGACATCTGCAGTGACATAGTGTTTGTTGGACATGACCGCAGCATTGTACACATGAACTCTTCAGCAGCTGGGGTTGTGTTCACAACGTCAACTCAGGAAAATCCCAAAATGAATGGGGGAGGGGCTCCAGAAAAATTTCATCCTCTCTAAGGAGCTACTGGCAGTTCATGGCTCCTCAACGAGGGAGAGTTAGTTTCCTTTAGGGATGATGTCCCTGAAAGGCTATACCCATGCTCCATTAGGTGGCCCTACCCTCTTACACATACAACTAGTACTAAATTTACCCAGTGGTTATCAAAAGAAAAGCGGGTGGTGGGCATGACACACACAGAAGAAGTTGGGACAGAAATGGGCAGGGAATTGGGAATAATTGGAAGGAAAGGAAATAAACACATTATATGCACGTATTAACAGTAAAATACTTTAAAAGATAAAATAACAATGAAATGTCACTATACCCTACTAAGAATTGCTGAACTCCAAAACATTGACAACATCAAGTTCTGGTAAGAGTATGGATCAACAGGGAAGTGTCATTCATTTCTAGTGGGAACACAAACTGGTTTAGGCACCTTTGGTATCTTGTTGTAAAACTAAACATTTGTGCCATCTGCTCTAGTCGTGATACTAGATATTTACTAGGTATTTACTCAAATAAGTTAAAACCTGTAGATGGGTTGGATGTGGTGGAATATGACTTTAATCCCAGCACTTGGGAGGCAGAGGCAAGAGGATCTCTACGCAGTGACTTCCAGGTCAGCAGAGGCTACCAGAAAAATCCAAAAATCCAACAAATAACAACAACAACAAGACCCAGCACATGCACAACTGGATTAATTATATTACTAGCTGCCAAATAAGAATTGTATCAACAGCTAGCAGGTAAGCAAATTGTAGTATACTCATATAGGAGACTATAACTTCAGGATTAACCCTAAAAAGGAAAGACGGTGCAAACTACATGTACATTCCCTAAGAAGTCAAATTCTAAAAGAAGTCAATCTGGTATGATGTGCTATGATGCAAACCATATGACATTCTGGAGAAGGCAACAGGGACAGCAAAAACATCAGTGATTCCAGTTAAGATATAAGTAGAGGGCACATTTAAGACAGTGGGGCCAATATTGTGAGAACTACACCAGTATAATGTAAAATGTTAAGACGAAAGCAAGAGGCAGATGGGAGAAGGTAGGAACTTACACATCCTTAATTTTTCTCTAATACTGTCAATCTGAAGTAGTTTGTGTCTCTACGTTAAAGCCTTCTTAACTGTATATTGCATTCAGATACATCAGTAAAATTTCACCAAAATGCCTCATTATGAACTCCTTCTTTACAAGTTATGCTCCAACTGTACCTTATCTGCCTTTTCTCTTTCCAAAGTCCCCAAAGTCTCTAAAATTCTGTAGACACATGGTGCACATAATTCACGTCACATTTTATTGTAATTTGCAACTGAAACCACAATAGTCCTCTCAGTGGAATGACTGTGTATAAAATATGCAGCACACTATTCAGCTTACGTAGAGAAAATATGCCGTTAAAAAGTTTGAGTTACAGTGGAGTTACAGCCTGTTAAACCTACAAAAATTACATAGTGCATTCAAAACACTTCCCTACCAAACATCACAATGAGGAATACTCTAACATTCAACCTCAACCGGAGAGCACTTACATTAGCCCCCAACTGGTCAAACACAAAATATACTGCATTGCTTTGGTTTTTCAATCTCAGAAAGGCAGAGCAGAGCAGTGCAGGACCTGTGAGTGACAGACACTACCACTGCCTATTTGCTCGGAGGGTGCATCACTATGTCATGAATAGACTTTCAAACTTTTAGAAGCAGCTTCTAGTAATCGCCAACTACTTTGACAGCACTGTGATGTCAAAAACTGGAAGTTGGGAGATCTGTGATTTTGATAACTTAATTAGCAACTGTTCATTGGCAGAACTGTGATGGATATATAGTTTTTCCTTCTTTTTTTTTGATTTATGTACTAACTCATAAAATGTATGTGTACATTAATCTTACAATGTATGAGTAAATACATTCCTAACAGTGAAGATTATTAATACTCCTGTCATAACAAATCCTGTAGCTTTATCACATCATTATAAATTATTTTAAAGTAGCACTTAAAAGCATTCTTTAGAATGTTATTTCTTCTTCTCAAAATATATACCACCTAAATAAAGACAGATTACTATGTAAGAGCTGACAAAAAAAGCTAGTCTTTCTTTTACCTGAGCAGAGTTAGATGGTTGTTTTCTCCATGGCCCTTCTATGGTCACATTTTTGCAGTTATGAGGTAGAGTAAGTGTATTTTGCTGCAGGTAAGGCACATTTCCATTACTTCCATTTCCTGTTATATAATTATCGCCTGACACAGTACTGTTTGCATTCCCTAGAGATTCTGATGTACCCATAGGACAATAGCCTGCTGAAAAATGTCTGCTAGACAAAGGCTTTTCAAGACCAGCAGGTTGAACTCCAGGTTGAGAGATGCTAGATGCTCTGGTCAGAGCTGTATATGGCTGCTGGACAAACTTTGCAGGCAGTGATGTGCTAGATATTGGTCGTCCATTAAGTATTCCAAAAGTTTGCACTTGAGCAATTCCTGTTTGTCTCATCTTCAAAAACAAAAAGAAAACCTGCTTGTATGAGTTATAAAATGAATAATTAATATATTTCATCTCTCTATTTTATTTTTTGAAAGTCAATTTTGCGAGGCATTGGAGGCTCATGTCTTTAATCCCAGCACTCGAGATGCGGAAGTGGGCAGATCTCTGTATGTTCAAGGCCAGCCAGGGCTACACAGTAAGATCCTGACTCAAAAACAAACAAGGAAAAGAGACATTTTTACACACACAAAAAAAAGAACATGGTCATTTAATAAGCAATTCATACATTTAACATCTGTCTCCCTTTGTAGTCAATGAAACAGGCAAAAACTGTATATGATTAATCACCAATGTATAGGCCTCCTTTTTTTAATGAGTATAGAAACAGAAGACTTTCAGATTCCATTTTGATATATTAATGCAGGGGCTGGAGAGATGACTCAGTGGTTACAATAACGGGCTGCTTCTGCAGTGGTCCTACGTTCAGTTCCCAGCACCCACATGAAAGTTACCAATCAATCATAACTCTAAGTACAAGAGATCCGATGCCCTCTTCTGGCCTCCACAGGCACTATATGACACTAGTGGACTTACAATGCATGCAAAACAACGACAAGAAAAAACTCAAGACACAAAATAAAAATAAGAAAGAAAATTAAACAATACTAATGTCAAATCTTTCAAAGTCAAATAATCTTTAAAATATCACTACCTTAATTTGTGACAACTATCAAATAATAAAAATAAGGACACAGAACACAAGTAAAACCATTTACATAAAGCAAATAAAGAACAAAAAGACAATTGTCCATTCTAAATTAATTTATGTCTACTCCTCCTACCTCTCCTTCGTGGTATTTTAAGCTCAGATACAGAATTTCCATTAAATACATGTAGGAACTAGACGTGCACATTATATCTTATAATAGGACAGTACATTCAAGAAAACTATTCACTTCAGAGATTCATTTTTAAAAGTATAGAAAATATATTACTATGTACATACTTGTTGCTCTATTAAGACAAACTGACTTTCCAACTGGTCCAGCGTCTGTGTCTGGGCTGGATTTAAACTGTCTTTATTTGCACGTTGTTGTTCCAACTGCTGGAAGAGGTAAAGTTTACTCAAACATTGAACATTGCTCAAAGGCAACGTTTCAGTGAAAAGACTACAAAGTCAAGTGATTCCTACCACAAAATGTTTTTCAGAAATCTAACAAAGGCAGCACATTTGACATTCATATGGAAAAAGTTGTTTCATTTGCTCTGACTGAAATACTCTATAGGGGAGGGAAATTCTTGACGGAATCTTAACAATTATGGGGTCTTCAGAGCAGTTAAGACTAGTATGGTTTTGAATACTATTGCAGGAAATTTATCTTAAATGCCTCATGATGGGGGGTACTTAGCCAAATACAGAGTTTTGGGGGTTGTTTTATGTTGTTGTTTTGTCTTTTTTTTTAAGAACATTGTACAGCCATAACACAACAACGAAGCAATGGACCAGTACGGGAAAATCCTAAATACGCATTGTTCTTTTTCTTTTCTGAGATGAGACAGCATCTCACTGAATAGTTCTGGTTGGCCTGGAACATGCTATACAGACCAGGCAGGCCAAGAACTCACAGAGATCTGCTTTCCTTTGCCTCCCATAATGCAGAGACTATGTAGTTGTGCACGACCATGCTTAGATTTTGAATACGTATTCTCTTTAAGAAATAAGATAAAAAGGACCTCAAATGTGTGTACACACAAATATATAAGTACACATATATGCATACACTTACATGTATGTGTATACGTGTATATACATGGCTATTCTTAAAAAGGAATCTATGAACAGACATTTGTTCATATCTGAAAAATTTATGTCTGTGAAGAAACCGACTGAAGCCTAGCGTGGCAACACTTGACACACTGCATTTGGGGGGTAGGGCACGAATATAACACAAGTCTTTGAGGTCAGACTGTGCTACTTATAGATGCAGTATCTAAACAGAGCAAAGAAATATGGAAGAAAGAAAGGCAGGAAGAAAGTGAGGGAGGATATACGGGCACAGTTATTAACATCACTTGCCTTTGAAAAGGAGCGTCCATAGAAGGGATCTTTTACCCTCTATCAACTTATCTATTCTTTATCTGTTTTCTTTCTTGAAGCACATCAAATGAGATTTTGATCCCTATTAGTTAGAAATTCTGTGCTCATTTTACCTACATCCATACAAATTTAGTTGTGCACCATTTGACTTGAAGATTTAAAACTAAAAACAAAATCCTTGTTGCATTTGCTTAGAAATTTTAAATGTATGTAAAAAAAATTCTTCATACCTGTAATTTGTGTGCTGTCAAACACTGTGTAAAAACTTGCTGTTGTACTGGATGATGTAAAACAGTTTGGCCATTATTCCAGTTATCAGAACCGGTCTAAGAAAAATTTATTTTAAAATTTAGGAGTGTATTGTTTAAATACTTCCACAACAAATAACTAGTAATAGGAATGTTTAAACAAATAAAGAACTAAACATCAAAAATAACATAAAATGCATTATTTCCAAACTACATATTTTTAAAAGAATAATGTCTAAGGTTTCAAAGAAGTAAACAGGCTGTCCACTATAATTAATATTTAATTTACTTCAATATCAGCAGTCAGGGATTATAAAAACTGCTTTTAACTTATAAAAGCAGTAAAATGTATGACACAGTTAATAAGCATGAAGCTTTTACATACAAATCAGTGCAAAGGTTATAAGAACCAAACACTGATTTTTTTTCTGAGGTCCACAAGCTGAAAAGAATGGTAAAATGTAAGTGTCTGTATGTATGTGTACATACGTGTGTGTGTGTGTGTGCGTGTGTGTCTGTGTGTGTGTGTGTGTGTGTGCGTGGAGAGAGAGAGAGAGAGAGAGAGAGAGAGAGAGTGTGAGAGAGAAAAAGACAGAGACATAAATATATGCACTTGCTTGACTTCTATTGGGCTACAAGTTCTTTGCCTCTTCGTGGGAATGCGATGGCCTTCCATCTGGGTACAAGTAATCATATGCAGTGCCAAAGACTACTGTGTAATTGGTGCTTGACTGGGGCCTAGCACACTCAATATCTGGACATGAGTTTTGCAGCCTAGAGATTACTGAAGTAAAGATAAGAATATGCTTCTACTCATTCTTTATTCGTTCATCCAAACATAAAATTATATTGCACCGTGAACTTTTTACATCACTGATTGAGAATACTGGGAAATCAAAATCAAATTATCACTGGAGTAATATATAGTTCCTTTGAAAAAGAAAAAAAATGTTTCAAGTTCAATAAACCTCTTTACAGTAATTACTTAAGAAACGTCTTCCAGAACATGAACACAGACAAAGATTTTAAAGTGGTATGCCGAGTACCTTCCCATATCAGAGGGTGTTCATCTTCATCTAAAACTCCTTTGCCATTAAATATGTATTAATTAAAAGGATTTTCACATTGTAAAGAATCCAATCCTCTACTTAGTAAAATAAGGTTTTGATTATTACAAACTGGAAAGAACCCTTAAAGTTGGGCACCTACAGAAGATAACTTCTCACCTGCTGTGCTGTGTTCATGGCACCCTGCCTGGAGGTAAGCTCTGCGGGGATTGGTAGGCTCCATGCCTCCTCAATACTAGGAAGGAATTTAGTTTTATTCTGTTGACTACTTTGTGCAGGGTTACACAACTGAGCCTAGGAAAAATTATGTAAAGAGCACATTTAACACAAGCCTATTTAGGTTAAGATCAAGTTCACTACATTTTCCTCAATCTGATTCTTACCAAAATATAATTCTAAATGTGGGAATAGGGACAGATGTTAAGTATTGAGAGTAACTAATATACACTTCGGAGACTCAGAATAGAGCTATTCTGTGTGATTTCTGATTTCTCATACACTTTTCATTAAATTCCAGGCAAAATTAAAAGGGTTGGATTTGTGTTCTTTTATCTAGAATCATGGCAATTTAAGAATGTAGATAACATCTGAAAATGCCTAATTTATGTACAGTCATAAAATTAATATGCATCAAAAAACTGAAACACAAAATAACATATATTAAATACTATGTATTTTACTAGAATGAAAAAGAGTAACACTACAAAATATTACAAAGTATGGAGACAAGCTAACATCAAAAGACATTAAGGAGGGGCTGGATCGATGGCTCGGTGGTTAAGAGCACTAGCTGCACTTTGCTGTGGACCTGGGTTTGATTCTCAGCACCCACACGGCCGCTAAAAAACCATCCATAACTCCACGTCCAGGGGATCTATCCCCACCCCCTCTGACCTCTGCCGGTCTGCACCTATCCGGCTGACATATCTGCAAGCAAAACACTCATACATATAAGATAATTTTTTTTTTTACAAGTTTAAAACCAAAAAGGCAGAAAGGCCAGTGAGATGGCTCAGCACGGAAAAGCACTGGCTACCAACTCTAAAAACCTGAGTTTGATCCCCAGACTCACATGGTGAAAAGAGAGAACTAGCTTCTGTCCGCTGACCTCTACAAGAGCAGATGGCACACACATACTTCCTCCACACTTATGAATGCACAATAAATCAATAAGATGTAGTTTAAAAGAATTTTCTTTTTAAATAGAGAACTTGACAGCTACCATTGTCTTAGACCAATCTTATGGGAGATTAGGCTGGTAAAATGCCCTATTTTATAAGTTTACCTGTAAAAACTTTATTCTTGCGGTAAGTGCAGAGGTATTACTACAACTTTTGCTTCTGGCTGCATTTAAGTAACATTTAATGGCATCCTGAGTTTGGTTACAGGATTCATAGAGAATGCCTAAGTCCATCCAAGCTGCTGCATGTCCATGATCCAATTGTACAGCACAAATATAGGCCTGCAAGGCATCCATAGGTTGATTTTGCTGTTGATAGAGCACACTGAAAAGAGAAATAAAGAATGTCTTTTTTTGTTTATTTGTTCGTTTTTATTGGCTTACTAGTGACTGGAGAGATGCCTAGGCTCAGCAGTTAAGTACAGTAGCTCTCTTGGAGAGGAGGACCTGGAATCAGCTTCTAGCATTCACATGAGGCAACTCACAACCACCTAGAACTCACAGTTCTGGGGGAGCTGATGCTCTCTTGTGGTCATTGCTGGCACCTGAACACATGTATACATTCAGGCACATATACATACACATAAAATAAAATAAACAAACCTAATTAAAATTTTTAATTGACTCGTTTAATTTTACTGCATAACTTGTCTCTGAACAATCCTAAGCAGCAACTAAAAATTTATCTGTATACATATACACATACATATGTAAAGACTTACCCTATTGAACACCAGGTGTCTGCACTTGCTTCTGATTTATCAATAGATTGCCTATACGACACAAAGGCATCCTGCACTTTCCCAATACTGGAATAACACCTAAAACACAAGAGTACAAAGATAAATAAAATTCCATTAATAGTTAATATTAATTTGTTAAACTGACACGTGGAAAAAGGAAGATAGCAAGCTCCAGTGAATGCGACATTACATATATTTATTAATTCTAATACAATATACTTAGCTTTGTTGTTAAACAAGTCGCCTTGTAAATCCTAGCACATTTTATTAACAAGTACTACTGAAACAATTACTCTGAATTTCCTCAATGATGTAATGCTAAGGGTTACACCTGGAGACCTCTACTCAAATAACTGGATTCAAGTTTCCTCCAACATCACAACAGTTAAAAAAAAGAGAGAAAATTACCTGCTGGTGACTTCTATAATGAATTTAACATTATTTTTTTGAACCAATAGTATTCAAAACAATCAAATATTCTCTGTTTACGGCATTTCTTCAGGAAGGAAAACAAATCTATCATTATCGACATATGGTGCTGTCAGTTCTTAACATTTACAGTCATACAAGGTAAGAAATCTCTATGAGAGAAAGAAAGAGAAAGACAGAAAGGGACTGACTTCAAGCAATTATAACACTGAATGAGAGACAACAACAAAGGTATCTTAATGTTTTTACTCATAGGCACCCAAAGTTGACTGCTATTCAGTGAAATTTTTCTAATCTGCATATCTCAAATACTTTGAAAGAACAGATTTAAGGAAGAAATCCAGAAGGAAACATTTCATGCACATTTAAAAGGTATTTTGTGTAGGAAGTATCTTACAAAAATACAAAAGCCTATATGTGGAAATCTCACTGGATCCTTTGACAAACCTGATTCTATTTATTTATTTACCTAAGAGGCAGGAAACATGATAATACAAGTTCTTCATAAGAACAATAAAAAGATCTCAACAAAGGTGTGGGGAAATGGTTAGTCGGTAAAGTACCTGTCAAGTAAAAATGGGGACCTGAGGCTACATACCCAGGTCTTCCCACCTAAGAGGCCCCAGGCAAAATTGATGGCAAGTATCTGAAATCCCACATCTGGGGACAGAGACGATGGTCAGCATGTCTAGGCAATCGTTCAGCTCTAGGTCAGTGAGGTTCAAGCTCCAGGTTTTCTAAATGTGCTTTGAAAAGACACCTGATGTCATCCTCTGGCCTACATGGACACCACATTCACAGGCACCCCCAAGAGGTTCACCCACAATGCATGTACACAAACACACTGCATGTACATACAGCAGAAGACAAACACACATATACCATGTACACAAAAGAAATGCTATACATGTGTAAACTCAAAAATAAAGTTTGCAATTGAGAGAGAAAACAAACAATTGAGGAAGAAAGCTAAAATTAATTAAAAAAAAAAAAAACAGAGTAGATTCCTTAAGAAAACAATCATTGCTTATCTAAGGAAACAGCCCTCCTGCTTAGTCAAAGAAACAGCTGTATCTTTAATTGTTGTTTCTTTAAATATGTCCATCTGCCTGGAAGTCTAGGTCATGGTCCACCCAACCGACCCAAATGTTAGAGACCTGAACCACAGTAAAATAGGCTAACATGTCCCCTGACCCCTGCCTCTACCAAATGGGTAGAGTGGGTCTGAGTGGGTCTGGAATGATGCTGAACGGTCTATAAATAGTGTAAGAAACCGCTACCTGGGTCTTGGACTTTCAGAGGTTACTCCACTGAGCCCACAGGTGGATAAACCTTTTATTTTCTTTTTTTAAATCTTCCACGCAGTCTGAGGTGCCTGTTTGAAGCTGAGCAATTTTCCTGCCTTGGTTCCCCTTGAGAAAATTAATATAAAAGTGGACAGAGAAAAGGTTGAATATACACACTGACCTAGAATTGCAGGAAAACAATGGATATGGCAAGAAACTGATTAGAAAAGTAATCCTAACAACTGATAATTCAGATTGTTTGATTAGATGACATCAAATAACAAGAAAGTGATTTTTAAGCAAGCGTCTGTAAAAAATGGCAAAACTGCTGTTGTTTTTTAGTAAAGCTAGTTTAAGAGAAAATCATGAAGAAAGTTCTATAAAATGCCGATTTTGATCGAAAAGGACCGAATATGTCATTAAAATTTAAAGTACCTGAAAATTACTGACTTTAGAGGACAGATCAAAGGAGGGATTAGAAATAAGCCTAAAGAATGTCCAATTTGGGGCTGGAGACATGGATCAACATTTATGAACATTTCCTCCTCTTGTAGAAGACCTGGGTTGGTTCGTAGCACCCACAAAAGGGCTCACAACTGCCAATAAATCCAGTTTCAGGGGATCCAAAATCTTCCTCTGACCTCCCTGGGGCACCAGGCATCCATGTGGTATACACACATGTAAGCAAAACACTCATACACATAACAATAAGCTAATTAGGAAGAATAGTTGATTTTTGTACATCAGCAAAGTAAGAAGTAAGATGAAAGCAACTGCAATTTGGCAGCACTGAGGCAGTGGAAGAATTTCATTGTTACAGTAACAACATAAACAATGACAAAAACTAGACTCTGAGGATTAAGCAATTTTCCTAAACAAAATTTAATTTTATCAGACAAGTACTAGGAGAAGTACATAATATTTCTTAAAGACAATCACTGCTATTTCTACAAAGTAAAAATAAAAGCCAATATACTCATGAAATACCATTCAAAAAAAAAAATGAATCTTTCATGTCGTATCCTTGTGAAATGGAGTCACAGAGATAAAAGGAAGAAAGGCAGAACGCTCGAGTAAGTGAAACCTGCCTGTCTAAAACATCCTGTCTTATTTTGAAGTCAGTATTTCAATTGCAACAAGCTTTCAGGATAACTTTCATCTGTGACCTTCATACTAGCCTTAAACAGCAGCTGCTACTCTTAGGTAACCAAAGCTTACCAGATCCCTTAATAACTAAAGAACTTGCATAAAGAACTGTGTAGATTTCTTTGTCTAGATAAGACCACGGCCTTTCCTTTACTCTCTAAATACAGCAGAGGCTATCCTAGCCTGTGCATGTGTGTCAGTGACTGCAATTCTCTTCTTCATTCCCTCAAAAGGTGTGGTAGTGCACACCTTTAACCTCAGCCCTCAAGACGCAGTGGCAGGTGGATGTCTGTGAGATCAAGACGAGCCTGATCCACCTAGTGACTTGCAGTGGGGCTGGGACCAGGGGCACCCTGTCAAAAAAAAAAAAATCTATATTATCATTTCACTATTGAGTCTGAGATCAGATATATGAATCCAATGCTTACAGACCTTTCCTCTGATATAAACTGTTCATGTTCTCCTGCAATACATTAATGAGATATAATGTACACATAGTAAACCTGGATTCTGGCTTCTTCTCCTACAGTAACTACTACATAAACTATATTCTCCTGAATTTATTTTCCCCATTTGTAAAAGAGTAGAAGAAAATAGTTGCTCCCTGATCCTACCCAAATCTTACATTATACAGCTGTACAACATTGATTCACTAAATAGTATTTGAATACATGTTAACCTGCCCCATTTTACTTGTACACATACATCCCAATAAGTAAGCCAAATCAATATTCATCGAATACTAAGAAAATAAGACAGTAAATCCTTGGAAATGGTATCATCAATTCACGGTGATTTTACTAATATGAAGTCCTTTTCTCTTTACTACCTTTAAAAGTATACTTTTCTCAAGTGTGATTTCTTTTTCTCCCTAGCAATTAAACAAATTAGAAACAACACTAAAGATGGCAGTAGATGAATAATAACCGAAGGAAAATCACAGAAAAAATTCCAAGAACAGATAAAGGTATCTGGAGTGACATTCTTGAACATCAAAGTAGTTAATATCTACATGAGAAATCAAGTGGTTACATTACATATACTTGGAAACTTTTATCCAAAAAAGACTTAAAAATAAAACATATGCCAATGCTGCAAACCAAGATACTACAAAAGGAAAGTCTTCTATGAATCCTGGTGACATTACAAAGCTGAAAAACTCTGGAATGACTAGCTATAATTTTATGCATGTTTCACTCATTATATTTCATAATGTAACCCCATTTGCATGAAGACATGCTCAGTGCTACAAACGTAATATGCTACAAATATTATTGTTGGTTCAAAAGAAATCACTGTAAAAGCATCCTAATGTCTACCTAATGTCAGAGACAATGTCTACCCCTATCCAGTGAGAACATTGCTCTGTGCCTATAACAACCATTATGCAAAACCTAAGAGGACTACAACCAGATTTTCAGGTCTATTTGTTCACTGCTTATCAAAAGACTGGGAGGTATGGATAGATGATTAACAGAACGTGAGCTTATTTACCATTTTGGCTACAAATGGAGAGACAAAAATTCTATTTCTGTCTCTCTACCTTGCTTTTAGTAGTATAACAATTTATAGAAATTATGAAATTAAAGCCAGAAAACATGGGTATACAGATTCAGCTGTAAAATTAACATTTTACAGGATAGAGTTCTTTCTTCTGTTTGTTAGTAGGTATGATGGGTCACACCTGTAGTCTCAACACTTGAAAGGCTGAGGTAGGAGGATAGTTAGGAGTCTAAGGCCAGTGTACAGTAAAGAATAATTCCCAGGCATCTGAGCCTAGAGTGAGAAGGAAAGAGAAGCTTTATATTAAAATTAAAGGAGGGAGGGAGGGGACAGGAGAAGGGAGAAGGAAGGTAAAAGAGAGAGAAGGAGAGGACAGGGACAGGGTAAAAGACAGACTAACACTTGTAATCTTAGGACTCGGTAAGCTGAGGGAGGAATTTCTGTAGAGTTCAAGGTCACTTACAATTCCACAGTGAGTTACAGAACAAGATGACTAACATTAAGAGCTTATGACCCAACAGTTAAGAGTACTGGCTGCTCTTGCAGAGGGCGCCGGTCAAATTCCCAGCACCCACATGGTACCTAACGACCGTCCGTAATTCTAGTTCCAGAAGAATCCAACCCCTCTTTTCTGACCTCCAAGGGCACTGTAGGGCACAGGTAGACTTACACACATATAGGCAATATACTCATACACATTAAAAAAAGAAAAGAAAAGAAAATACTAAACAAAATATTAAAAAAAAAAAACAAGGAATTGAAAAGCGAGAACAGTAATGCTACCGGTTCTAAGGTCCCGGATCTACTTTCTTATTTCATTGTCTTGGTCACAGAAGTTACTTAAATGCATGAAAGATACCCTGAAAACACTGAGTTTCTCTTGATCCTTGGAAAATAAAGACACTCAAGTATAACATGACAAGACAAAACTAACTGCAGAATATCATAATCCAAGGACAATATTAGAAATGCTTTTCAGTAAGTATTATAATTAAGTTCTAACTTCCAAGATTATTTTTCTATTATGGGTGATAAGCAAATAACTTTTAAACAAGAAATGCATCCAATATTAGTTTCCTTCTCATACATTATTTAATTTAAAGGGAAAGATACTGGCTTAAAAATTGAACATCATTTAAAAATTACGTATGACTGTATAACTAACCTAGTAGCTAAAAACATGTGGGGTTTGATACAATTCAAATATATAAAGAAAATTAAGCTTATAACACTGTGAAATGCTCCTTTAACAGTTCTAATCCAATCATCTTAGCTACAACATGAAAAGAAAACTGACACCTCAAGTCATTTAAAATGGACGGGCAGAAATTCCACAAACAGTTAACGGAAAAGCCAGCAATGCTTGGATTTCTGTGCATTGCTCTTTCATACTAAAATGTAGTTTGAGGATTAAGATGAAAATATATACATACAAACACATACACGATAAAGAATCTTCCCAGGAAGTTTATTTCAAAGTTCAATATTGAGTATTTACTATCTGATATAAGTAAAAAAAAATCAGATTTAGTCTACGTGCATTAATCTTTTCATGAATATATGGAAATGCACCATGTGTGTGCAATACCAGCAGAGGGTATTCCTTCTTTTTCCTGGACCTGCAGGTGCAGACAGTTGCTATGTTCATGCTGGGAGTCGAACAGAATTCTCTAAAAGAGCACTCAGTTTTCTTAATAACTGAACCACCTCTCCAGTCCCCAAAAGAAAAGAAAAAAATTTAATGAAAACTTTTTATTTTCTAAGTTCCTTTCCAGTTTTAGAGTAATTTTACATGTTCGTTTATTATTTTACATTTGTTTATTTAGTCTCCCTCTGATTCCCCCACCGTGTGTGTGTGTGTGTGTGTGTGTGTGTGTGTGTGTGTGTGTATGTGTGTGTGTATGTACCTGTGTGTATGTTCATGCCACAGTTTGTGTGGAGTTCAGAGGACAACATTCAGGAATCTGTTCTCTCCTTTCAGTATGTGGGTCATCAGATTTGACAGCAAGTGCCTTTCCCAACTGAAAGATTTCACCAGTCCTAATTCTACATTTCATTTATTTGAGCTGTCCAACTTTACAGAAATGAAAATATTATATATAATTAGTTAATGTACTTCCTGATTACTATGAAAAAAACAGAAAATGAGATACACGGATAACTGACAGTCATCAGATAAAATATACTTGAATTTCTGCTAAACCAAATTTCTAGTCAGAGGAATCAACATTTGATCACTAAATTAAAGTCTTACTGAGTTTTATCCGAGAACACAATTTAAAGCTTTGTAATACTCTTTCAAAAGTAGGAATGTGTCACTGGGGCATGAGAGAAGATGGCTCAGCATCTAAGAGCCCTGCGCCCAGTGCCTAACGCCTGCGTGGCAGCTAACAGCCATCCATAACTCCAGTTGTAAGGCATCTGGCGCCCTCTTCTGTCCCCTGCCGGCACATCTCCTGCTTATGGTGAATGCATGCATGTATGTGAACACATGGGGTCAAAAGACTCATTCACACAGAATAAAGGTAAATAAATAAAAAAGCATTTAAATAGCACTAACTCAAGACAGGGTAAAACAATGTAAAAATAAAATCTAATAAACAAAATAAATATCTCCTTCAGGGAAAACAAATTCAGAGCTATCCCTTCTTACCTGTCAGTAGTCATAACAACTGGTCACAACTACAAAAGTCACCAACTGCAAAAGTACTATTTTACAAGTACAAAAGTAGTATTTATACTCTATACATCAAACACAGACATTCCAAAGTATCTGACCTTACCTTCCAAGGAAATACCATGTTTGGCCAGAATTGGGATCTTCCTCAAGTGACTTTTGGAGATACTGAACAGCGTAGCTTTCTTTGGTGCCTTTGTCTCCTGCTAGATCCATATTATGATACATCCAACCTACAATTTAAAGATTACAATTACTGGCGAATGTATGGAGCACACCATCAACTCCAGCACTCAGGAGGAAGAGTCAGTCCGATCTCTGTGAGTTTGAGGCTGATCTGGTCCGTAGAGTACATTACAGGCTGGCCAGTTCCAGTGCTACACAGTGAGAGACTCTGCCCAACACCCCCCACACCCACCAAAAAAAAGAAAAAGAAAAAAAAAAAAAAGAAACTATTTACTCTTCATTCAGCTGTTCTTATCCTGTCAAATGTATAAGGGAGGGCTCAAAAAATTAATATATAATATGTAGCATTTTTTTTCCTCCCCTGGAATCATACTTTCCCCAAACAAATTTACAAGCAAGTCAGCAGAAAAGTCTATTTCAGTCAAAAAAAGATATACAAAACTATTAAGAAATTTTAAAATGCAGAGAGTATTTAATTGATGTAAATATGGACTGACCCAGAGTTTCCAAATCATACATTCTCCTTTCCCAAATTTAATTTTGAAGAAAGGCCACTTTTATTTGAATGACATAATTACTGTTCGTTTAAAGGTCAGCACACACTTAGAGAACTTTATAATTGATTTATGGATTCCAGATTTATTTATTTCCAAACACAAATAAACTAAAAAAGGTCTATAATGAATAATAAAACATATACACTAGTAATTAAAAATAAATTCCAACAAATAAATAACTTTATACAGAACCAGGGTATATGTCAATGGCACAGTGCCTACCAAGGCATGTGTGACATTCTAGGTTCAATAACATCACTAGCACCTCGAAAAAAGGAGGGAGGAAATCATTTTAGGGATGGTGAGAAGGTACAACAGTTAAAAGCACTTGTCAAAAAGACTGACTGACATGGATCCATTCCCTGGAACCCATATAAAAGTGGCAAGAAAGAACTCCTTAAAATAGTCCTCTAGCTTCCTGGTATGCAATATGACAGACCCATGCACACATATGCACATTATATACACATAGAAAAAAATGAAAGTTTTAAAAAAATTTGCGATACAGCTAATTTGTTCAAACTTTCAAAAACTTTCAAGAGGCCCAGTCTTGTATTGGCATTGATTAGTTTTATGTATGTCCTTAATTTAACAGTGTTTGACGTGCAACAAAGGAACAGCCAAGTTCCAGACTATATGGAAGACCTAACGACATGTAAGTTCAAAGAATCCTAAGAGTGGTACAGAAAGGATAGCACAAATGAGTGCTTAATGACAATAGTTAAAAGTACAATTAAATAGATGATTTAAAGACTGTGAGGTCTTTAATAAAATTAACTCCATTTTTAAAACCCAAAAATGAAATTGTGTGCTAAGGTTGGAGAGAGGCCACAGTGGTTAACAGCTCATATTGTTCTTGGAGAGGGCCTGAACTTGAGTCCCAGCATCCATATCGTGCAAATCACAACCGCCTATAACTCCCAGCTCCTGGGCATCTGACAACAAATTCAGGCAACTGCACCCTCATGCAAGTACCTACCCACAGACACGTATAATTTAAAAATAATGTAAAACCTTAAAAAAAATGAAAATTAAAGCACCATATATAAAATTATCTAAACTTCCTCCTCTCCTGGGTTAGTATTAGAAAATAACAATGAAAATTTAAAAGAGAAAGAGCAGCATTGGGCATTGCATTTAGAGGAATGGTGATACAGAATGTGATGGACAATCAATAAAACTATAGTAGCTCTAGACAAAAGAGAAAAAGTAAGAAATTAAGTATTCATATGAAATTTAATCTCAAAATATCATGCCATATTTAATCCTAAGACACAAGTTGTTTAACTATGATAAAATAAAAAATAAGGTTGTATGTACCTAACTGTTGTAATACAGTTGCTTTTATTTGTGAAGGAAGGCTTTCTGTCTGTAAAAGTTGTTCGTAGGCTTCTTTTGCAGAATGATACTTCCTCTAAGGAACAGAAGCAAAACAGGGCACTTAGAGAAAAACGTAATGATAAATATTTTAGTAGAAATATGTTTGATTTAAACAGTACATAAGAGGACACAACATTTTAAGCAGAAAAAAAATTAAAGCAGTACACAACCATCCCTCAGTAACTACAAGATTACTTCTAGAACCTACAGTGGTTTTAGAATTATAGAATCTCGGGTCTTTTATATAAAATGGTACATTATTTGATTATTATCTATAAATACCTTCTAATATGTTTTAAAGCATGTTTCACTAGACAACAAAGCATCTTTTAGCCCACAGTTTAAAAGAACACAGTTTATTAAGGAATTTTTAAAAAATGCTGCTACTGTTTACAAGGTCTAGAGCAATAGAAAACCCATAATCAAAATCTGAATAAAAAATTTTAAATACAGCCAGGTTGTTAATCCCAGCACTCCAGAGGCAGAGGCAGACAGATCTCTTTGAGATCACGGTCAGCCTAGTACTGAGTTCAAAGTCTGCTGCGGTACAGGGTGACCCTGTCTCAAAACAAACAGACAAATGAACAAAAACAAATTTTAATATATTTAATACTTAACATATGTTCTAGAAAATGTAGGTTCTAGACAACTATTAAATTTTCACAAAGTATTTAAAAATATGGACACATATTTAAAGGCCACATATTTCCTTGATTACCCTCTCTATAATCTTTAAAGTTACCGAAAATTTTCTCAAAGAATATTAATAAAACTAGTAACTGTCAGTATTCTAACTCATAAGTTAAAGACACTATTCTAGAATAAAAGGAAAGGCAAAATATATCAACCATTATATTTTAAATATACTTAGGAAAACCATGGCTTACAGGGGTCTGTGCTCATAATCTCAGGTTTCGATGAAGCTAACAACATCTCATAAAAACACTGACAGAAAGAGGAAGAAAGTACAAGCATTTCTCATAGTTATAGTAAATAAAAGCAGTATTTTTGATCAACACTGTAAAAACTGAAACAAGGGAGCAAATGAGAGACCTGACCAAAACCCAGTCTTATCTCATTTTTAAACACATACCAAATCATGCTACAATCTAAACAACATATAATGTTTATATATCCCCATATACAAGGATAAACACTTGTAAATGCCTATACGTACACACTCTCCAAAACTAAGAATAAAAATAAATAGTCTGAAGTCATAAAATAAAACTTAACAAGTACGTAAATAGCAAATTAGTCAAACGTGGATAAAGGATGCAGCGCCATGGGCAAAGGGCACACCTAGCATACAGGAAGCCCTAGGTTTGATCCCTAGCACAATATGTACCCTGTGTTGGCTGCATGCCAGTAGTAAGGAGACTAGGGATCAGAAGCTCAAGTTCATTCTCATCTGTATACTGAATTCGAGGCTACTTTGGCCTATATGAAATAATGTCCTTAGAATGAGAGAGACAGAGACAGAGAGCAATAGTCCATCCCTAGTTGATTTCTTGGAAATAAAAACTAAGATTTGTAAATTCCCAACAAACTGGAAATCTTTACAGCATGTCCACAAAACAGAAAATTTGCAGAAACTAAAGTTTTCTGTTAGTTTCCTTTCTATTTTATTCTCTGTCACCCTTTCCTTTTATTTTCTTTCTCCTTTTTAACTTTTGGCATGAGACTCGGGAAAACTGACATTTCTTTGAAATTTCCTATCTCAACGGTATGGTAGATTGAGAGATACAAGTGTCTCTTTAGCACATCTTCATTGGTCACCAAGCACAAACAAATATCAGAAAACTGCATTTTAAAAGAATGTATGTAATCACTAAAGCAAAAGCTATAGACTACAGCAAGAAACAAAAGCAAATCATGAAGAAGAATTTGATTTCCAGCATCGTCATGTTAAAATATTCAAAGTGGGACTGGGACAGATGGCCCAGTCAGCCGTTAAGAGCACTGTGCCTCTCACAGAGGACTTGGGTTCACTTCCCAGCACCCACACGGAGGCTAACCACCTTCTGTTAACTCTGGTTCCGGGGGAATCCTTGTGCCCTCTTCTAACCTCCTTGGGCACGGCACGAGATGGTTCCAGTAACATGCGTGCCAGCAAAACACTCATAGATGTAAAATAAAATTGAAAATTATAAATAAGTAAAATGTTTGCGGTGGAGGGGAGGCTATTTAGCTCACATCTCCCGGACCACATTTCATCACTTGGGGAGCCCAAAGCAGGAACTCAGGGCAGGAACCTGGAGGCAGGAGCTGAAGCACAAACTATAGAGGAACACTAAATAAAATACTTTAAAAAAAATAAAATATTCAAAGTATGAAATATTCCTCAAAACATTATATAAGCATATAACCAACACCATAACATGACTCAAATCACAAACAAAAAAGTGAACATAGATGTCTGTTTTTCTAAGTCATGTATCAGAAGCTAAAACATCATAACAAGAAGGAAATAATCAAAGAAGTGGAAGTAGTTCAATGGATAAAAGTGTTTAACACAGAACGGACAAGAGTTCAAATTCCCAGAAACCCTAGAAAGCTGGTCACAGTAGCTCAAGTCTGTGATCCCAGTGCTTCTTCCATGACACGGAGGTCAGGAGAATCCCAGAAGCCCAGAGGCCAGCTAATCTTGTATTTGCAGAGGCAAGTAACAAAACAGAGATTCTTGTCTCAAAGTGGGAGGTGAAGAGCCACAGCTCAGGTTATCCTCTGGACTCCACACTGTCACCGTCATAGGTGCACAGCTATACTTACATCACATACATATGCACCATGAAGACACTCATAAACACAAGGAAAAATAAAATTAAAATAAGCCACCAAGTAAGTTAAAAATGAGTAGCTCTCTCTAAGATTTGTCTCTTTAAATCTTAGATCTGCTATGCAGGAGACTGCATAGAACATACTGAAAAGAAGCCCAGACGTCTGCAGAAACATAATTGACACAGGAAATTCTGAAGTGTACATAAGTTATGGGAGCTCACAGTGAATAATCTGTGAGGCTAACGCTACCAGGGCCACACACACCACTTCTCATGGTAAAGATACTCTCCTCAACCTGTTTTTAAATTTTATTTTTATTTTACTTGTATGAGTGTATGCACACTAAGTGTACCCAGGCAAACCCATACCTACAATCAGGCATGCAAATAAGCATACCCATGCATGTAATGTCCTTTTTGGGGGGAGCCAAAAAAGGGTGTCAGATCTCCTGGAACTGGAGTTATGGAAGGTTGTTAGTTGCCATGTGAGTGCTAGGAACTGAACCCAGGTCATCTGTAAAAGCATCCAGGAATCTTAACCACTGAGCCATCACTCCAGCCCCTATCCAGAAACTTTCAGTAAGAAGAAGAGAAAAATAACCAGCTATTTAATGATAGAACATTTTGTTCTTAAGTAAATCTGACCTTACATGAAAGGTTAGAACCCAACCTACTAGAGTTTTATCAGAAAATAAAACGGAAAATGAAAAAAAAAAAAAAAAGGCATACTTAACTACAGGGTGGTCTCCAGCATTTTACCTGGAGATCAGAAAATATGTACCTTTGCACACTCTAATCAACCATCTGTCCAAGTGGAATTTTTTTTGAAATATTAGTATTAATTAACAATTGGTAGGTAAAAGTCACTAATGAGATATAACCAAAGGAGTATATGATTCCTCTCACTTCACACCTTACTAACTACCATATCACTCTTTCTACCAAAACACCACATCTACCTGTTAACACACTTAGGGTCCCAGTATATACTCCATGAAATCAACTTTCGCCACTGGTCCTAGAGAAGACAATTAAAACAGCCAAATTAATAGTAAAAATCAGAAAAGGGAGATTTATCCAATGTGGTCACATGGGAAGAGGTACAAAGAGAGCCAGTGACACCTTTACATTCATCTTTGGGGTCCTGAAGAGATGCCAAAATTTGAGTAGAAGGCTAAGGATTTGTACAACTAAGCAGTCCCAGGCAGGGTGTGGTCCTGCCCAAGACTGATTGTGTGGACTTCATTCTCATCCTGTAAGGTGGCCTCACAAGTGGTAAATCTGCTTCCTGAAGTCAAGTTCCCCAACTGGGGAACCCTTTCATTTTCCCATCATGACATTCTCCGGGAGATTCTACTTCTTGGGGGATCTACTGTTTCAAGAGTGTGACAGAGAATCACGACTATTTGTTTAGAAAGCCTTCATTCCTGCCAAGCCAGTTACAAACCCAGCAAAGCACAGTGCAAGTTATACTAGGCAATGGTCGACAGCAAATAAAGAGTCTGAGTTTGAGGAAACTTCAATTAGCAACTCCTAAAATACAGACTACCTTGAACAAACAAGAATTTGAGGTGACAGCAGACTGTCCTCTAAGAGGTGATAAATTCTTCACAGATAAGAAAAGCCAATAAAGACCAGAAACATAGCACATTAAAAGACTAGAAACTGTTTCTGCAGGCCATTGGGGAAAGGAGAGGAAAAAAATAAAAATACTCTTTAATCCCAAAGACCAAAATAAAAGAAAACTTTTAGAAATTCACAAAGTGAAAGGACACTGAAAAAGAGTAAAACATGCCTTTAATCCCAGCAGAGATGGGCAGCTATTAGTTAGATCAAAGCCAGGCCCTCTACATAGTGAGTTCCAGGCCAGCTTGGGCTACAGAGAAAACTTGTCTCAAAAATAAACAAATAAATAAATAAATATACACATACATACAAAAGACATAGAGAGGCAGGTTGAATACAGCCTTGATGACAGTTTCCTGGTAGGGGTGGGGATTTAGAAGAGTTTCCAAATCCCAGACCCAAACTGGTAAATTCACTGAAGATTAGTTCACTGACAACATGAACCTTGAGAAAAAAATCTGACAACCTTGAGAAAAAAATCTTTATTTTTATTATTTTTATTTTATGTGTATGAATGTATTGCCTGCATGTGTGTAAGTGCACCTGTGCTGGGCAATGCCAGAGGAGGTCAGAAGAGGACGTGAGATGCCCTGGAACTGGAGTTATGGACAACTGTCAGCCACCATCTGTGTGTTAAGAATTGAGCGTAGGTGCTCTGCCAGAACAGCTGTGCCCTTTAACCACTGAACCATCTTTCCAGCCCAAGAAAATATTTTCTTAAAAGCTGAGTTAGCCCAGAGGCCTTAAGTCAGGAAATATCCAGAAGTCAGGAAGCTTCAATTTGGCCACAGACACTGGGTATGGAAAGGTCCACAGAGACAGATGTGTAGGGTAAGAACAGCAGCCACAGATGAGTCAAAGAGTATAGTTGTGAGGAGGCTGACTTACACTGGAAAGTACATAAGGGACGAGAGTCGTGTCCTCTCTGTCCTAGTCTAAATCTCTTCAACCAAGAATTATTCGGGAGTTCGATAGCTGTGAGACTAAGCCACCCAGCTGTTTCTAACTGTGGTACAGCTGGAGAACACACGAAGTTCCAAGGATATACATGACAGTCAGTGACATCCCTAGCAGGGTGATTTAGTGTATAGGAAGCAGTTAACTTAACGGCTGATGCTCTACCTGCATAAATCTTAGTGCTCTGATTGGTTCAAGACACTCGTTATTTTGAAACAGTCACTCTACATCGGACAATATGAGCAATCAGTTAAACCCACAGAATCCAAAGCTATGTGTGACAAGCAGAGTCCATCATATACAATGCAAGAAAGCATCTGCTGTGAAGAAACTGGTGGATGTTACACACTTGTCAAACATAGATTCGGCAACAGCATAAACTATGGAGGGAAGAGAACAAGTTACCAGAGTCCATTCCGTGCCTCCACCATGGCTTCTAGACATTAAATTCAAGACTGTCATACTTCCATAGAAAGTATTTTTATCTTCTAAGTTGTCTAACAAGCCCACAGTTCTTATTTCTTTACGTGTCCACATAATTTTTTTTATGTATTTTCTCCATTTGGCAATGGGGGTGGGGTTGGGGATGGAGGGATTCACTTTTCCTTTGTTTCTTTCTTTCATTTCTTGTCCCTCAGGGTTTCCTTACATCACCGCCTTTAAACTGAATTGTTTTCATATTGCCTTAATAGCTCCTACTATTATTATTCATTTGTTAGGTGTATGAGTGTATCACTTGCATGTGTGTAAGTATACCAGTGTCATGCAGTGTCCCCAGAGGTCAGAAGAGGGCATCAGATCCCCTGGAACTGGAGTTGTGGACAGCTGTTAACCACTGAGCCATCTCTGCAGCCCCACCTTATTGGTTTTTTTTTTAAAAGAACAGTCT
The DNA here is from genome assembly GCA_035773235.1 of Eospalax fontanierii. Taxonomy (NCBI): domain Eukaryota; kingdom Metazoa; phylum Chordata; class Mammalia; order Rodentia; family Spalacidae; genus Eospalax; species Eospalax fontanierii. Next base: position 262,638 of record JAJHUQ010000048.1, on the reverse strand, counting down.
TGGTTTTTGTTCTTCTTTTTGTTGTTCATTTTCTGTCACCTTCTTGCTGTATTCTCTTCTCCACAACATTCTTCTCCATTGTCCTTACCATTTATCCTGTTATTCACTAATCTTATGTGTAACCTTTCTCTGGGCTTTTTCTGTCTTCTTTAATGTCACTTATTCACTATTTCTACACTGTCTTACCTTCTAAATAATTTTTAACTTCATCTCACAGTCTACAGTCATTGATGTTAAGAGTATTTCTAAATATTGATGTTTGGTGGTGTTGTGACTACAGCAGATCATCATCTTTCCAGCCCCAATAAATTTAATTAAAATAAATTTAATTAAAACAAATCATACAGAAAACACAAGAGGAAGGACCATACCTCTTTTCAAAATCCTCAAAACCATGGGATGATATACTTTGCCACGAAAGTAACAGTCAAGAACACTGTATGCACTATGAACAAATGTTACCCAAAAAACTGCATCTTGAGAAACCGAACCCTCTGAAAAGGGTGATCAACCAATTAGAACTTCAGTGAGTATGCAGAGTGTGAATCGTTGCAGGTCCAGAGTACTAATTCCAATTCATCCTGGGCTGTCTTTAGGCCCCTAACTAGACAAGACTTGCCCATCTTCGTTTCTGACTTATCATCCTTTTGGAACATATTAACTTAACAAAGCATAGCTTCTAACACCCAAAAGCTAGGACCTGAGGCCTAGAGCTCCAATTTCGCTTTTGCTGTAACTGCCTATTTAATGTTCCCATCAACGTTATTTATTTGTTTTTTTGTTCTGTTACGATAAAAACTTCGAGAAACTGCTTCCACATTGGAACATGGAATTTGGTAACTTGAATTTTTGGTTCCTGGGTCATGGTCACTCATAAAACTATCCCTCATCTCCTTAGGGGTGAGAATCGTGCCTTTCTGTAGATACCTGCCATTCCTATTATTTCAAATTGATATTTCAAGATGAGGAAAAAATAAGTTCATAACGGTTAGGCCAAATTTGATCCCAAGATGGAGTCACTACAGACCAACATCATAGTGACCAAGTGGGCAGCATTCCAGGAAACAGGAACTAAATCACCCTTTGTTCAGTAACCTCTCAGCATTCCAGGAAACAGGAACTATATCACCTTTTGCTCAGAAACCTCTCAGCATTGCAGGAAACAGGAACTAAATCACCCTTTGCTCAGAAACCTCTCAGGTCCTATTTTTAACAAAGACAACTGCAATTTTCCATTCCAGCCAGCTGAGGAAAAGGTGGAAAACACCAAAGCAAAAACTTTTCACCCCCCCCTACCAAGGGACTTGTTATTAACTCACCTCCCACTACGGACAGACAGCTATAAAACTCAGCCTGCTGTGACCAAAAGATGCTGCCCTTTTCTCTCTCCAGTGACACAGCAGTCCAGCAGCTTGTCCATTCCAACAAATATCTCCTTTTCTTGCCTCAGTGTGGTCTACTGTGGTCTTAGTCTTCTTCCGAACTTAACATCTTGGTCATGTGGTCAGTGACAAAGAAGACTGGGGTGGCTCTCCGCTACTTATCTCACCGTAGAGTTTCTCTTTGCTTCTTTCCTCATTTCAAAGGACTGTCCCTATCAGTCCTCTAGCCAGTTTCCTTAGGAACCTACAACCTCTGAAACTGCAACACTATATTAAGCCTCCCCCTTTAATTTTTTACTATAACATGACTCGGCCTCTGTATAAATTGGACAAAGGCTCATTATGGCCTGAAAATGGCACTTTTGACTTCCAAATTCTTACTGATCTGAATAATTTTTGCCACCGCACTGGGGAGGTGGTCCATATATTGAAGCTTTCTTTGCCATCGGGTCTCCACTTGCCACTCTCGTACCTCCCTCTGCTGCATTTGCCACTCTCAGCAGATCCTTTTTGCTAAAAGTTCTCCTCAAGACTGCCAGCCTAAGCCCAGTCCCCCACATTACCAGTCTGCTCTGGAGCCTAGCGTCACTGATGATTTGGACAACCCAAACACCAGCCACAAGTCCTCCACCCCCACCTCAAGGAACCCCTCCTACTTCCCCTGACTCCCCTGCACCACTGCCACAGCCCTCCTTTTCTTCCCAAACCCCCGAATGGAGGAACTTGCTGACTTGCTACGCCATGGAGGAACGCTCTCACCAGAGGTCTCAAGAGGCAGAGGAAAAATTATCCATGTCTGTATCCCTTTCACTATGTGCGATCTCTTCCAAACAGAGCAGATTTTGGGGTCCTTCTCTACTGACCTGGGCCACTGTAGCCTATCTATATAAACAACTGGATACCTCCATCAGGTGTTGGAAGCCATGCTATGTGCCTTTACTTGGCTCAAGAAGCAGAAAAATTCACTTTCAGACAAAAAGGACCAACCGTACTTTCTTCTCATAGGCTTGAGAACTGCCTAGGTAACTCCTGTCTATAAACCCTGATCCCTTCTGAACTCTTAACTTCATGTTGCCTTTCTAGAAAATTCAGATATCACCCTAGACTCATGCCCCCCACCTAACCCACCTACCCTACCCAACTACCCTCCCAAGTCTGCCTGAACAGCTCACACACCCTTGCCTGGAAACACTGCAGGAAGTTACCTATCATAATCCCAGGATCTCTCTGTCTCCTCTCCCTAACAAGGACCACACCTGGTAGATACATCTAGACACAACACAAAGGTCTCAGGTGGTTGGATATGTATTTGTGTCTGATGACTAGGTAATAGAGACAGAACCACAGCCTAGGGAACCTCAGAAAAGGCAGAACTCGTTGCTGCCACTAGGGCCCTCACCCTGGGCCAGGGAAAAACAATCACTGTTTATACTGAACTCTAAATATGCTTCCACATCCTGCACTACCATGCTGCCACTTGGAAAGAGAGATGTTTTGGTTTTCGTTCTGTTTCTTCTTCTTCTTTTTTTTGTCAGCGAAAGGGACCACTGCCACTAATGTTCCTTTTATCCTTCAGATGCTAGAAGCTTCCTACCTGCCAGGACAAGCAACTGTCATCCACTGCAACGAACACCAACCCCTAACCTCTCCCTATGGCCTGGAGAAATGCTTTGCAGACAGAATTGCTGGAGCATCGAGTCTCCAAACCCCTGAACTATGTTCCCAGTTCTTTTCCTTGAACCCACCTCCTTTATTCCCTCTTATTTTCTGACACAGTGGCAGGCGTTCCTGAAGCAGGGCACTGGCCCACACCCTCAAGAATGGCAGCTTATGGGAGATCTCTACAGTCTACCTGACTCTCAGTCCACGACTATACTCACCCATTTATACAATCGTTTTCATATTGGTATCTGCTACCTATACAGGTGATTCCGATTCCTCTTCTTTTTCATCCTTGCCTTTCCTCACTCATCCCCTCTGTGGCTCACTCTGTCAGCAGGAAGGGACCAAACCTCCTCCCCCTTTTAAGCTTCACCAACACAGACGCTCTCTCCCTGGAACCGACTGGCTGATTGACTTTACCCACATGCCCCCTCAAAAAGAGTAAAAATCTCATCGTAGTGGACACCTTCCCAGCATGGGTTAAGGTCTTTCCTAGAACCGGTGGGTGAGACTGCAGATATTCTGGCCACTCTGTTCCTCGAGTCCATCCTCCCTGGCTTTGATCTTCCTCTTACTATCCAGTCTGCTAATGAATGTATTCCCAAAATTACACAAGAAGTATCCAGAGCTCTAGAGATTGACCGGAAATTCCACATTCCTTATAGACCCCAATCCTCAGGCAAAGTGTAACAGGCAAATGCAATTCTCAAAAGTCATATTTCCAAACTAACCTTGGAACTCCATTTACACCAAATTCACCTCCTTCCACTTGCCCTAGCCAGGATGAGGTCTACTCTAAGGATCCCCTTAATTCCTCAATCCCTTTGAATTCATGTGTGGTAGTCCTTTTCTCCTTACTAACCTTCATCCTTAAGAAAGTACTCCCCTTCAGGAGTACCTGCCACTGTTCACTTACATCAGGAATTCTCCTCCAGGAGTACACACACTGACCACCTTCTTCCCCAACCTTCAAAGGATCCCATTACCCTCTTTCTTTACCCCAGAGGCCAGGTATATCTTAAGACAATCGAGCCCACAGTGCCTCGAATCTCAGTGGGCCAGACCCCACCTAGTTATTCTGACTACTCTCACAACTGCCAGACTCCAAGGAATCGCCAAATTGGCTCCACTTTCCACAACTCAAGCCATCAAGCCAGAACAACTCAATACCACAACAACAATGGATAAATACTCCTCCACCCCAACTAGCCCCTTAAAACTTGAAATTTCCCATATTCCTTCCCTTCCTCCGGTGCCCGAGAATACCCCTTGAGGTGCATTACTGTTTCTGGGATTCATCCTTTCTCTCTCTCTCTCTCTCTCTCTCTCTCTCTCTCTCTCTCTCTCTCCCCCCCCTCTCTTTCTTTCTCTCTCTCTCTCTCTCTCTCTCTCTCTCTCTCTCTCTCTCTCTCTCTCTCTCTCCTCTCCCCTCCCTCCCTCTCCTGAATGTATTCATTCCCTCCTGAAGCCAGGCAGTTTGATATTGTTGCTTCAGGAAAACAAAACAAGTCTTCAACTCCACCTTTAGTCCCATCTCTGCCTGTGCCTCACCTATTCCCTTAACCATCCACATTCTGGATGCTTGTGTGGGTCCCCTGGAACCCCTTTTCAATCCAATAACTGCTCTCTTTGCTTCTGTAAAAATGCCTGGCTATAGGACATCAGAAAATGGATAAATATAACTCAATCTTATTCTTTGTTCCTTCTAAGCAGTCACAAGGCCACAAGATTAAATAAGGCTAAAACAAAAACTAGCAAAAGGTTTAAATAATAATCAACACATTCCTTTGCCCTGAAGGCAGCATCCACCAATAAGAAACCTTTAAACCTCTATTAACCAATTTTGGCGTGTAGTTTATTACAATCAATTAATTTAAAATATGCTTGGTGCATGGGCTCCTATAACCAAACAGAATGTAACACTGTTATTCCCCACCTTCCTTTATCTCAAACTTATAAAAGGCTCCTGCTCGGGGCTCCCAGAACGGATCCACTGTGTTGGTGAGGTCTGGGGGACCAAGCTTAAGCTTGAATAAAGGCTCTTTGTTTTTTGCATACACTCCGGACTCTGTGGTGGTTCTTGAGGAGCCGTTCTCTGGGCATAACACTTGCACATAAAAGGAAACTTTACTATGCATGGGCTGTATATCTTTGCTTCTTCAGGAATCAGACTAGTCTACCTACTGAGAGGAAAAGGCGTGGGGAAGATGCCTCTTATAGAAATATCACTATTCCCAGTCTTGGTACGCCATTCCACCCCAACTACCAAGGACTGCCCAAGAAGATAATCATAAAGTTGTTATTTTCATTATTAAGGATCCCTGGAACCAAAAATGAGCAGATGGAGTAAAAAAAAAAGGGGGGGGGATGATCTGGTAATGGTATGCTGGAAGCTCAACAACAAGAGAAGAAATCGAGATCTTTTAGGTCCTTTCAGACAGCTCCGTGCACAATCCAAAATAACTTCATTTGGACCATATACAACATACAACAAAAACCTAACAATCTCCTACATGATAGGAGCCCACATGATCTTACATCAAGGATTTCTGTCCTTAACTGTATACTCCTCCTCCTTAACCAACACAGCGTAACTAACCATACTGCCTGCTTTCTTCTGTGAGCCCCCTCCCCTCTTAGGACGGTAGATCACTGCTGTTCCACTCACTATTTAACATTACCTCCACTCTCAACTATTCTTGTTCATGGAACCGCTTATCCTCTATATCAGTCTCCCTTTTCCTCTCAGGGCATGCTGACTGCTGGCATAAAGATATCTCCCAATGCTGGCCTAAGTGTTTAAAAACTCTGCAATCTCAGAAGATGACACCCTTCCAGCTGGAATTTGCTTTTGGTGACATGCACTCCTATATACCTATATCTCCCCCAGCCGACACCTGGCCCTGGTATTCCAGTTACTGTAGTAAGTCCCCAAGCTTACTCTCTATACAGAAGGTGAAGTAACATCTTCTCCACTACCCCAACACCATTTGCAAAAAAGGATTGAATTCCTAGATGTCATGCTGGGAATCAGCCATGCTGCCTTCATAGCAGCTACAAGACTGGCCCCTGGAGGATGGGAACTCAGGCTTATCTCTTATCAACACTTCCCTGCAGTCCTAAACTCCAGCTATCACAGGGATATGTAAGGCCCTCAAACTACTCCAGCAACAGCTGACCACCTTGGTGTCAGTAGTTCTTCAAAACTGATGAGCCCTGGACCTCATTATAGGAGAAAGAGGGGGAACCTGCCTCTTCCTAAATAAAGAATGATGCTACAATGTAAAGTTCTCAGGAAGTAGTACTAGAGATAAACAACATCCAAAACCTAGCCCACAAACTCAAAACAGGAACAACTTCCTCTCGTAGCTCCTGGGATGTCGTCGATCCACCTAGTGGGGCCCCTAACAGGAATTTTTCTCCTCCTTCTAGCCCCTTGCCTCCCAAAATGTGTACACAGCCAAGTGAGTCAACTCACTCACAAAAACTTCAATAAACTTCTACTAACGTGTCCTACTTATCAGCCCATAGTCATCTCAGAGATGACTTCTCCATGGACTAACATCCCTTAAGAGGTTTACCAATGATCCCACACTACAGGAAGCAGCTACAGAAGCAAAGCACTGCCACTTATACTGTGGCAGTGTGAGTGACTCCATCTGAGTCCCTCTCCTGCATTTTGTATTCTTGAACCAGGCAGCCTTGATCTAGTAAATCCCCTTCCCTCTCCCTTAAGAAACAGCTAACCACAATGGTGCCACTCAACTTATCTTTATGCTTTTGTGCACATGTTTGCTTTGTTCAGTAGGAACTAGCATGGCTATTAGAGCAACACCCTGTTTATCTAACATGCTTGAAAACTTTACCTTGCAAAGTTTTAACCAGGTACTATAAAGTTGCCTGACTGAAAATATCTTGCGATGACTTATGGTTTTGGGGCTTTAAAAAAACCTGCTGCTCCCCAGTCAACTACTACATTCCCAATACCTGACCTTGAGTTGCAGGTGCTGCAGCTAATAAATTTGACTAATTCGAAATGTGTCTGAGTGACCACTCAGTGGTCCTGGCACTGTAACAGTACTTAACAATACCAACCACCCAGCACTGAAGAAAATACTTAAATGAAATGCTATACACAAAGGAGGAAATACGGCTGTTACAATCATGAGAAAACACAAAAGAACATATTTCATATACAATATAATAGCATGGTAAGACTAGCTGAACCAAGGAAAGCCAAGACTTCATCATGTTCAACGCAGCAAGGCAGCAAACCCATAGGAAAAGTTTGCTAAAACACACGCACCGATAAATATTTTCTAAACAGGACTCCCAATTGCACAGGAAGAAATCCTAAAGATTGAAATTAAGGAGCTTTTACACAGGAAAGAAAAATATTTGCCATCAAATAGGGGATTTATATCAAACATATATAAGGATCTCTAAAGATTAAACACCCAGTCCAATAATTCACAATAAATGGGCTAATGAACTGAACAGACAATTCTCAACAACCAAAAAAGGCCTACAAATACTTGAAAACATGTTCAATATCCTTAGCCATCTGGAAATGTAAATTAAAACTGTTTGGAATTACATCTCATGGCATAGAAAACAACAGACAACAGGCATTTTGTCAGAAGCCACCTATAGATTTCTCTTACGCAGTACAGAGATGGTGAAGGGGTTCATTGGAAATCTGCCCCAGGAAACCATGACACACAAAAAGGCACTAGGATGTGACATCATTAAGAACTATGACTTGCATGCAAACAGTGCAGCTGAGGATTCAGTTTACACCACTCCAACAGCATGTCCTTAGCATCAAAAGGAAGCTAGGAAGAAAAAGAAAAACACCTCAACAAAGTTGCAAGTGGGCAACACAGAGTTCCTTCCTACACCAATAAGGAGCTCCAGGCCATGTTTAAATATGGTCTACTCATCAGATGTGATACCATTAACGACTATGCCTTTGTATACAAAGAGTGGGGAGAGGATGACATATACACTATCAGAGAGCTTCACAACACAAGTTTGAAGATAAATGATTCCATGAAAAGTTACTCATCAACCACCTTGGGACTTCACCAAGGACAAATGTGACTGGAGCAGCAGCTATATGTGCAGAAAACCAAAGCAGCAGTCCAAGGGTGTCCAAAAGATGTTTCAGCAACATGGGTGACTTGACTGAGCAATATAATGAGCAGCATGGCATAGTGGCTCTGCCTTGTATCATGAGCTATGGACATTCAATGCATTACAGCAATGCATTTGAAACATTCAGTGCCTACTTACAAGTATAAGCAAGCAGGACTGCTGGTCCTATGATACAGCTGCCTCTGTGTGTAATTATGCAGCTGCCACAAGTTCTAGAGCACATTCATGGCTGATCACTTCCACTTCTGTAGATCCCCACAACATACTGTGCTGCCAGCTTCAGGAGCAGCCTCCATTTCATATTAAAAGAAGGTCAGAGTTTTATGTCATGCTACAGATCCCAGTCCTCACTGTTTCAAGAGGGCTATGGTTACTAGCATGAGAGTGTTAACTGGAAGAGGAGAAGAGGGCAATGAGGGGAAGGAGCAGGAGGCGGGGAAGAAGGAGAGAAAGAAGCCCCTTGAATACAGACTGTACAAGGCCAAATGGCTGAACTCCAAGATAATGGAGAGTTAAAATGTTGCAAAACAGAAGCAAATTACCTTGAGCTATTTTTAGCTCCTTTGAAAGCCATTCATTGCCTGCACCTGCACCTAACCTAACATCTCTGTGACTATCGAACCTTATAACATATTCTTAGCAAACCAATAGCTTTCACCAATCTAGAAACTAAGAATATCATCCAGTAGCACTTAAACCTCTAACAGAGTTTTTCTGCTTTATTGTAACCTGGCTACCTGTGGCCCCCACCAATATATTTTCTACATACTTGTACAGTGTGCTCTGTAACTAATGAAATTCCATGTAACCACTTCCACAGGTAGAACATGGTATTTAAACATGATCACTGACATTTAGTTGCAGAATTACAAGTACTGTGCTTTTGCCTGAAATACAAGAACTTGTCTCAAACTTTAGCAGGTAAGAGCACAATGCAATAATTTACAGTGTCCAGGCTTTCGAACTCTGATGTCTGTTTTCACCACTACTTTCAACATTGCAATAGAAGTTTTAGTAATCGGGTAAGACAAGAAAAGAGAACAAAACATATTTGGATTAGGAAGGAAGGAAAACACACTGCTTTATTCAAAGATGATGTAACTCTCTGCCTAGAAATTCTGAATGAACTGTCACAAAAAAAGATCCAAGTACTAATAAGGATTGTAGCAGTGTTCTAGAATACAAAGTTAATTTCAGTGACCTTCTTATATACCCAAAATGAATAACTGTACTCTGAAAGAGACAGCAATAAAAATGACATGATCAAAAAAACAAAAAACAAAACAAAATGAGAGCCATCAAAGGATATAAAAGAACAGTTCAGATTCTGGTAGTTTAGAAATTACTCAATATAGTTGAGATTTGGTTATTGACAAAAAAAAAAAATACGGATGTGTAGGGCTCTGGGCCCCCTGCATGCCCATGCCCTTCTCTCTTAGCGCTAAGCTCTCAGCCAAGAGCTAGCCAGATCTTGTCAGTTGCAAAGCTCAAGTAAACAACTTGATGTTTAAGCTAGTCAGACCGGAACTTCCTTTTTCCTATCCGCAGCTCTGTGTGACCAATAGAAGATGCCTCCTGAGAACCTGAACTTTTACCCTCCTGCAAAGCCCCGCCTCAGGGTATATAAGGCTTGCTGCCTCTCAATAAAGTCAGTCAGTCATTTTCCTTTCCTCCTACCATGTGTGTGGTGTGTGGTGTGTGTGTGTGTGTGTGTGTGTGTGTGTGTGTGTGTGTGTGTGTGTCGTCTGTCTGTCTGTCTGTCTCTGTCTTGTAAGTTATTCAATCTGCAGCCCTCCACCGATGCAGACTCAGTCAACGAACGTAGCTCGGGAGCTACACAGATCTAAATCAAAACACAACCAGATTACTTTGGTGATGTCAAACTGATTCTTGTGTTTATACAGAGGCAAAAGACAGGAAGGAAAAGGAAAAAAAAATTTTTTTAAAGATAGGAAGCATACAACCGATTATCAAATGGTAGACTGGCACTACTCACACGAAATAATCACTGCAATAAAACCACTATGGTACTGGTGTAAGACCCAAAAATAGATCAATGGAAGAGAAGAGTACAGAAACAGAAACAAATACTCAGCCATCAAATGCTCACATACGTGCTCAAAAGACATTTAATAATGAAATAAAGTAAATACATAAGGATGAAAGAATCTTCATCAATGAAACACAAGAATCAACTAGATGTCTGATGTTTTATGTAAGTAAAACCCATCCAGCTCCAGACCTTACTCACCACAAAAATTAACTCAACTAGAACCAAATACTTAAATATAAAATGGAAAACTTTAAAAGTTTTAAGAGATACAGAGAAGAAAACATTACAAGGGTTGGGCGTTGACCTTTTAGATGCCAAACCAAAAAGACATTCAGTAACTAAAGGATAAGGTATCCTTTAATAAAATATAAAAATCTTAGCCAGAAGTGGTGACACAAACCTCTAATCCCAGCACTCAGGAGGCAGACGCAGATGGATCTCTGTGAGTTCAAAGCCTGCCTGCTCTACATAATGAGTTCCAGGCCAGCTGGAGCTACAGGGAGACTCTGCCTCAAAAACACAAAGAAAAACAAAAAAACAAACAAAAAAATCTTGTTATAAAAAAAAAATACTGTCATGGGGCTGGAGACATAGCTTGCTGCTTAAGAGCACCAATAGAGGACACATGTTCCATTCCCAACACCCACATGGCAGCTAACAATTATCTGTAACTCCAATTCCAGGGGATCCAATGCCATCTTCTAATCTCCGAGGGTACTGCATGACATGGGTATATACCTTCCAACATGCAGGCAATACATTCATACACATTAAAAAAACAAACAAACAGCCAAATAGTCTAATATTCATGAAAGACATCATATGACTATTATCTAAAATATATGAAGAGTTCATAAAATTCATCAGTAAGAATATAAACAGACAGACAGCATTAGAGAACTTCAAATTCTATGCTACACACTATTACCAAGACCTTGATGGCATTAAATACTGTCGAAGAATCACAACAGAAACTTTTTTTCTTCCTAGCAGCAATAAAAATGGCACAGAACTTTGTACAATGCAATATTCTTCAGGTCCAAAATATATGTGATTAAACCAGAGAGATATGAATGAAATGAATATATGCTAAGCCAAGCATTATTGTTCACATCTGCAGTCCCACCATAGGGAGGCTGAGGAAGGAGAATTGAAGGCCAATTCTGAAGAATTCTAGGCCACCCACCCTAGGCTTCATACTCCTTTCTATGTCAGCTAAAGTGCTCAACCTGAAGGAGACAATATAAAAAAGTCTAATAGTGGGGCTGGAGAGATGGCTCAACAGGCAAGAGCCCAGAATGTTCTTGCAGAGGATCTCGGGTCAATTCTCTGCACCCACATGGTGGCTAACAACCATCCTTAACTCCAGTTCCAGGGCAGCTGATGCCCTCTTCTGACCTCCATGGGCACTGCATGACAGAGGTGCACTTAAATACATACCGTCAATTCACTGATATACATTAAGTAAAAATGATAAATAATTTTGCTTAAAATCTGCGTACCCTACTTCTACTTCTATGATATTCTGGAAAAGAAAAAAAAAAACTATAAAAGTGTGAAAACATCACCAAGGGTTACAGAAAGAGCAGCCAGAGCAAAGAAGATATTTAGGGTAAAGAACAACATATTCAGTATAGCACCATGAATGATGCATTCATTTCATTAAATATTCATCAACAATGAAATTTATGGGATGTACAACAGCAAGAGTGAACCCTAATATGAACCATTATGGACTCTGAGCTGAAGGGTACTGATATGTTAATGTTTTTTGTCAGTCATAATAAATGTACTGCCAATTTGGTGGCTGAGACTGATGTACAGTACAAACATCGGGGGAAGGAGGGAAGCAGACAGACTGAAAATATCTGTACTTTCTTAAAAGTTTTCTTAACTTTAACAAATGAAGTTTATTGAAATTAATGGGTATCAAGAAACTATCTCAATGGCAACGCACTGTACTTTCCTAGTAACTTCCCTAAGAAGGATTAAATAACAAAGCCAACTTTGGGGGAAAGAGCAAAAGGAAGTAAAAATGATGAGCAAACAGAACAAAATCAGTTAGGAAATTAAAGTCATAAATGAAAATCAAACATAGATGTCAAAAGTATCATAATGAGGCCTAGTGTGGTGGTGCATAGCTTTAATACCAGCACTCTGGAGTCAGAGGCCAGCTGATCTCTGTGAGATCAAGGCTAGCTTGAACTACAAAGCCAATTTCAGGCCAGCTCTGGCTACAAGGGAGAACTTGTCTTAAATAAAAATAATAATAGTAAATAAATGTTTAAAAAGTGAGTATACCTATACAGCAAACAGAAAAAAAAAAAGAACAAGGATATTATAATATACTTATAATAATATCAAACATACTACAAAGTACAATGGTACCTATATGTCACCCCTCCAGATTATACCTGAAGACTTGGAGGCAGTTTAAGATCAGGAGTTTAAGACCGGCCTGGTCTACAAAGTGAATCCGAAGACAGCCTTAGTTACAAGAGACCGTCTCAGGAAAAAGAATACCAAAAGCAAATAGTACTAGAGAAATAAAGACCCCCAAAGCACTCTGAGATGGAAAAAATAAATACTGAAAAGCAGAACGAAGTCATTTCTTATTTAATGATATAAATGGATTGTCTCCACTCGCAAGTAAAATCAGCAAAAGGCATAAAAACAAGTTTTCATTTCATGTTACCTACAAAAGACAAATTGCATCCAAACATAAAGAAAGTTAAACCAAAAGACAGGTAGACACACTAGTAATGAAATATAACTTGGAAAATAATAATACCAGCTGTACCAATTAGTATAACAGCACTACATGAATCTAACTGCACATAAACATTACCAAGACAGCCTACTAAATAAAATTTTAAATTACGAAATAACACACTTGTCTTCTTCATTGACCATGAATTCTAAAAAAAAGAAACAAGACAGGTTTAGGTGTAGAAGCTCCAGCCTTTAATCCCAACATGCCAGTGGCAGAGGAAGGTGGGTGGGTGGGTCTTTGTGACTTCCAGATCAGTCTGGTTTACATAGAGAGTTCCAGACAGGCCAGGGCTGCAAAGTGAGGGCCAGCGTCACAAGGGACGCCGAAGGAAGGAGTGATAGAAAATGGCTGTAGATAAAAAAAGAAAACATTAACATAAGCTAAGAAATAGGTCAAAGAGTTTTTAAGAATTTTGTGATTGTGTACATGGTTAGATATTTTTAAAAAGAATGTTAACTTTATGCTATTAAACAGAGAGGAGCACACTAACCCAAAACTTCTTAGAAAGAGTAATATTATAATATTAAATTTGATTTTTTGAAATTATCAACACAGTCGAAAAATTTAGGCAAACTATAACCAAAATTGAAATGAAGCAGTCATAATCTAGGATATCATTACTGAACTCAAAAACATAAAAAGGATTATGAAGTGTTATGAAAACCAATGGAAAAAAATTCATGATTTTGGCAAAATGAACAAATTCCTAAAGATAAATCACCAACTGGCCCAAAAAGAAATATGTCTGGAGATAAATAAAAACTACTGACATTAATTCAGTAACATATATGGATCCTTTTGAGACAGAATTTCCAGCCTACAGCTAACCTGGAGGAACTCACATGCCCAGATTACTACTATATATACTTTTTAATCTTCCAAAAACACACAAAAGAACTGTGGATTAAGAACTTTCACCACATAATTCTACTCAACATATATAAAATGGACATCATTCCTTCTTAACTACTTCCCAAAATACTGAAGGAGGAAATATTTCCAAAGCAATTTTACACCAAATTCGCACACACACACACACACACACACACACACACACACACTCACACTCTAAACCACAAATCATGGAAACTTGTTTTTATAAAATACTAATTCAAGCCAAGAATGGTGGTGCAGGTCTTTAATCCCAATATTTGGGAGACAGAGGCTAGTGGAATTCTGTAAAATCATAGCAAGTTTCAGCTCAGCTGGGACTATGGGGAGATCCAGTCTCAAAAAGATTAAAAAAATTTTTTAAAACGGTTTTGAACTGGAGAAATTGGGTCAAGAGCACTGATTCCAGTTCCAGGAGGGAATTTGACCCCCTGGCCTCACCTTCGAAGGCAGTGTTTACGGTGCACACTTACACACATGCATGCGGGCAAAACACATTAAAAAAAATTATTTTGAATTTTCTTAATAATGAAAGACTGAAAAATCAGAATCAAGAATTTACATTTTCATTCTTCAAATGCTTTGCTGTAAGTTGCAGCCAGAATTAAAACAATAAAAAGAAAACATATCTAATGAGTTAGAAAGAAGCAAAATTACCTATATTGGAAGATACTATTCTGTATACTATATATAGAAAGTAATGAGTAATGCTTCCTAAAAAGAAGCACTTGAATTTTTAAATTTAGCAATGTTACATGATACAAGATTTATACTTTGTTTTTCATATGTCAACGAATAATGAATAGTTCAGAAACTAAACCAAGAACAATTCACCTTATAACAGTATCCAGGAGAACAAAATATCTAGAACTAAATTTAAAAACAAAAAACATTATTGAAAGGAAATAAGTAGAAATATTGGGCATGGGCACACATATATACAAGGGGTTGAGGTAAAAGGGTCCTGAGTTAAGAGGCCATCCTAGATTTCTTGCTCTGATTTTACAGAATTCCACCAGCCTCTGTCTCCCAAGAATTGGGATTAAAGACCTGCACCACCATTCTTGGCTTGAATTAGTATTTTATAAAAACAAGTTTCCATGATTTGTGGTTTAGAGTGTGAGTGTGTGTTGGGGGGGGGGGATGAATTTGGTGTAAAATTGCTTTAGAAATATTTCCTTCTTTGGTATTTTGGGAAGTAGTTAAGAAGGAATCTTTCTTCTTTCTTTTTCTTTCTTTCTTTCTTTCATCTTTCTCTCTCTTCTTTCTTTCTTTTTCTTCATTTATGTCTCTGCATGTATGGAAGGATATGAATGATGTGTGTGCACTACCCACTGAAACTAGGAGAGGGCATCAGATCTCCAGAAACTGGAGTCACAGATGATTGTTAGCTGCCACCTGAGTGCTGGCAACCAAACCTGGGTCTTCGGCAAGACAGTCAATGCTCTTAACTGGCGGGCCATCCCAGATACCCTGTGTTTAGACTGAAGGACTAATATAGTGTGCAAGACCACACTACCTAAAATCATCTACAGATTCAATGCAATCTCAATAGTTTTTTGCAGAAATAGAAAAACTCAGTCCTCCCCCACCCCCACCCCCCCAAAAAATTTACATGGATTTTTTCTAGGGCTTTAGAATACTCAAAACAATCCTGGAAAAATGAAAAATACAGAAAACTTACATTTCAATTTCACATCTAACTGCAGAGTTATAGTAATTGAAGGAGTACTACTTACCTAAAGAAAAGACATACAAGAGTCAATGAAAAAAAGTACAAATCAAAAAGAAACCTGCATGGCTATTACCAATCATGTGTCTTTCTTTGGTACTTAAGCTGTCCAATGGGAAAAGAACAGTTCAGCAAATAATAATGCTGTTACAACTACTTAACTTTTTTTCTGTAATTGGTGGAAGTACCTTATTGATAACTAAAAAGAAAATGAACAATAACAGTAAAACTAATTGAAATTGCACCAATTTTATACACACATACAAAAAGAACAGAAACCATACTTGCTACTAGTCTCTTAAGTCAAGTAATCCCTTATCTCTATGTAGATTTCCGTAGACATTTTGTCCATTTTTATGGTATTTCTAAATAACTGCTATTCAGGTTTCTGGTTTGGGTACTTTTTAATTTTAAATTCCAGTGTTACTTATAAAAATGGCACAGAAGCCAATGTCTTCGTGTATTCAACCGAATCTAAATTATGTACTACTAGTAAACAGACGAGATTTAACTTGTTTATACACCGATTTCCCAAAATTTTGACTCTGGTACTAACACATGTAATTGTGTCAAAATTATTTCCTTTTATTTTGTAGGCTTGAGAATTTTTACATAGGTAATTACATTGTTCAAGAGTAAATATACTCCATTTTTCCATTGCAATTTATATGCTGCTTATATTTCCTTACAGCAATTATTTACCATTTTGAATGTTTGATACACAGTTAATTTTCATCCACCTTCTAATTTTTCTCAAAATTTTTTGTTTATTTATTTTATGTGTATCTGCATCTTGGCACACCTCATCGTGTATGAGAGTACTCACACCTGTACATGACCAGAAGCCAGATGAAGACAGCCAGTATCCTTTTTATCACTCTCCACCCATTCCTTTGACTGCTCTCATCCTGAGGCTAGCTATTTCCCAGACAGGCTGAAAGCCAGCAGCCCCAAGGATCCTCCTGCCTTTGCTGTCCCGGAGAAGTTGGGTTACAGGTGCACATGGGCTTCTTATGTGAGTGCTGGAAATTTGCTAGATATTCTCATTATTTCAGTCTTGATTTCCTAATAATACTACTGAACTTCACTTCCTTTTACATTTATGCATGTGATCATGTGACTTTTTAAATCAGTAATATATCAATCAATAATATCATTGAGAAAAATATGTAAATAGTTTTATATACATTTTAATTGATTGGTATGTTAAATTTAGTAATATTGTTACATACATCTTTTCACATACTTTTGTTCTACATTTATGTAAGATAAGCTAATCAAATGTACATTTCTTCCAAGGGCTTCATTGGGTTTTGGCATTAGAATAATATAAGAATTATTAGGCTCTTTCACTACTCTTTTCTGAAAGAATCATATAGAACTGACATTATTTCTACCAAAATAACATTCACCATTAAAAATGTAACCACATTCTTCTTTTTCTCAAATTTCACTGGTATATAAAGAAGCTGCTTGTGTTATCTACTTCTTCTATTACTTTTAGATGGTCATTTATATGTTATGAAATTACTCAGCCCTTTCCTAGCTTACTAATACACTAGTAACATATGGCACAATTTAAATGTGTTTTAAAAGCCTTCTGATTCTGGCTAACAGTGATTTTGTGTTTACTTTTCCTTTGGGAGGAGAGGAAGGAAGTGAGTCAGCAATGAAGTTTTATCAGTGCTACCACTCTTTTTTAAAGAACTTATTTATCGATTATATTCACATTATTTTTTCAGTTTTACAAATTTTGTTATCTATCATTTTTTAAGAATGCATTTATTTGTTGATTTACTTGGGGCTTGAATACATGGAGATCAGAGGACAACTTTAGGAAGTCACTTCCCTCCTTCTACCATGTGGGTCCCAGGCTTGGCAGCAAGGACTCTTACCCGCTGAACCTTCTCAACCAGACTTCCGTTTATTATGTCTACTATATACGTATATGCATACATGCATTAAACACATCAGACATTTCTGTTACAAATTAATTCTTTTCAGCTTTTAGGTGCATACATTTACCTGCATGCATTTTCACTTTTTAATTCAAAGTTTGCAATATTTCCTGTTATGACTTTTAGATAGACACACAGCAGAACGGTACTACTTACATTCCAAATATTAAGAATTTTACTACCCTATTGTCACTATATTCACAAGTGTCTTGAAAACATCTGTGTACAGTGTGTGTTCATTGTAAATATTTTTAGTGGTTCTTCATCTGCCAGAAGGTGTCTATACTGATGAATATTCAATTAGAAAATGAAAAATAAAAGAAGTGCTTTTTACTTGATGCTCTGTAAACGTCATAAATTGATTGAAAGTACTGTAGTTTAGATTAATGGTAATACTCAAGTTATCTTTCCTTGTATTTTCAGTTACTGGGTGAAGAAAACTTTCAATGACAATGGTTTCATGTATATCTTTTCTTGGATCTGATCTACCTTACTTCACTGTGTGTTTGGTATTGTTGTGTCCTTTTGGACGTACAGTTCTAAACTGCTTTATTTAGGTACTATCTTCACGTATAAAACCGACTGCAATACAGTTTTGCCATGTATAATTTAACTGCATATTAAAACCATTGACATCTGGAGAGTACTACAAATTAGTTGAAACTAGATGTGTTTTGTAACTATGGGTTCCCCACCCCACCCCCCTTTCTTTTTCATTTTGTTGCTACTCAGGATTGAAGGATAGTCCTGCCTGTGCTAGGCAAGTGGATGTTATTGAGCTGTATCTAGCTGTTTTTACTTCATATTTGAAACCAGTCTTATTAATTACGTTGCCCAACCAGGCCTTGAACTTCTGACCCTCCTGTTTCAACCCCTGAGCAACTGTAATTATAAAATGTACCAACAGGCCCAGATTTGTTTCTTCATTTATTTCTGTTGATGTTTGTGGGTTTGGGGAACCCTGTCCCTATTTTTTTTTTTAATTTTTTAAAAATAAAATTTATAATTTCTTTCTTTTTTTATGTATATGAGTATTTTGGCTGCATGTATGTAAGTGCACTATGTGTATTTGAAGTCCATGGAGGTCAGAGTAGGCATTAAAGTCTCCTGAAACTGTAGTTACAGACAGTTGTTAGTTGCCAGGTGGGTGGTAGGAACCAAACCCAGGTCCTCTACAGGGGCAATCCACTGCCCTTAATCTCTAAGCCAGCTCTCCAACCCCTGTATAACCTATTTTTATGTCAACTATTTCTTCTGAAGCAATACCATAAAGTTCGTAACATGAATTATTGCTAGTATCTAGCTATTCCTTCTTTTTGTTTTGTTTTGGGGTTTTCTGTTTTGTTTTGTTTTGTTTTGTTTTGTTGAGATGGGGACTTGCTGTTTTGATGAGATGGGGACTCCCTATAGCCCCACGTTGCCTGGAACTTGTTCTATAGACAAGGCTGGCTTCAACGTCACAGGGATCGATGGCTCTGTCTCCCCAGTGCTAGGATTAAAGGCCAGTGTACCACCAAACCCAGTTCAGTGATATCTTCTAGAGGTATGCCCTTTCTCATTTTATTTATCCATACTCTCTAGACAGAATATCTTATCACTGTTGTTTGAAGTCTGTCAGATACCAGTGTTTTTTTTTTAATTATACATTAAAAATAGCCCTTTCTGGAACTGGAGAGATACCTCAGGAGCTAACACCATTGGTAGCTCTTGCAGAGGATCCAAGTTCAGTTCCTAATACCCACATGGCAGCCAACAACTGGGTGTACAGTCAGGCAATGCTATACACATACAAAAATAAAAATAATAAACAAAAATACATTTTAAAACAGCCATTTCTGGGCTTGGCATGATGGTCCGTCTCTTTAACCCCAGCATTTGGGCAACAGAAGCAGGTGGACCTTTGTGAGATCAAGGCCAGCCTGATCTACATAGCAAGTTCCAGGCACACTGGGGCTACAGGGAGACACTGACTCAAAAACAAAAAACAGAGAACAGGACAAAGGAGTACTAGTAACAATAGTAGAAATTTCTGAAGTACATCCATACAGACAACTTTCATGGTTAGGTCTAAATTAAACCAAAAGTAAATGAAGTAGTTACCAAAACTGTGAAAATTAAGTGAAAAAAGTCCAGTTATTTCACCTGTTCTAAATAATCTCTTCATGTCAAAAAATGTCAAAAAAGTTTTAATGAACCTAAAGCACTCAAGGTAAGTGAATCTGTAACACACAGAACTCAATAAAAAAAAAAAAATCATCTGATACAAACATTTCATTTAAAACAGGAAAAGGGAGGGCTGGAGAGATGGCTCAGGAGTTAAGTGCACTGACTGTTCTTGCAGAGGACCTGGGTTCATTTCCCAGCACCCATATGGTGGCTAACAACACTTCATCATTCCAGTTCCAGAGTATTTGATGCCTTCTTCTGACCTCCACTGGCAAGACATGACACAGGTGCACCTCCTACATGTAAACAAAATACTCATACACTTAAAAGAAAAATAATAGATATTTTTTAAAGCCATGAAAATGGCAACTATATTCCCTTCAGTTCATTAGCTGAACATGTAGTTGAACGGCCGGAATATCAAGTGTCCTCAGAAAACACTGTGTTGCAAGTTTGCTTGGTCCTCAGCTGGTGATGATACTGACAGATGAATAGACCATGAGAGTACTGATGAACTTCCTGCTGAATGAATTACTAAGAGGCGGGTCCAAGTGGAAGAAATATGTCACTGATAGGACATATTTGGACGGTGTGTTGTGTCCACGGATTCTTCCTACCTATCTTTATACTTCCTGATTACCATGAAGGTAATAGCTCTACCATGAGCGCCTTGCCATGATGATCTGCCTCCAAAATAGGTCGATAAAGAGGAGTCAAAAGACCATAGCATGAAACCTCTAAAACCATGAACCAAAATTAAAGTTCTTCCTTTAAGTTCTTTTTCTCATTTATGAGCACAATTCTTATTTGTAAGTAAGGTGAATTAAAACACTTACCTGGGTTTCGTGTAAGTGGGCAATATGAAATTGAACTGTAATGGATCACGGAAAAAGACCAATTTCAATTCAGTCAGTCACATTTAAAACAAAAGTAACAATAATACAATAGAAACTGTAAGCAATTGTTAATACTGAAGTCCATACAATTAATTTATTGCCATTAGTAATTTTGTAAGAAAAATGTGTAACTACATACCAACAATAAAAAGCATACTAAGAAAAAACATTTATACTATTCTATACATACTAAGAAAAAAAACAGAAAATGAATGTTTTAATGTATACTAATAATACTATAATATATACTATGATCCTAATACAAATACATAATATATACTATAATGCTAATACAAATGACAAGTCTACAGAAAATATTCTCCATAAAAGATGCACATGGAAGGCTAGGGGGGATGTTTGGTCTGTATGAGTGCTTATTGTGCAAGCCTGAGGTTCAAAACCCCTCACCCAAAAAGCCAGGAAATGCTTGTGTGTGCCTGTAATTCCAGCATTGGAGAGCCAGAACCAAAAGATCCTGAGAGCTAGCTCACAAGCTTCCAGTTCAATCTCTTTGCAATAAAATGGAGACCAATAGAAGAATACACCTGGACCTCATGCTTTTACTTTCAAATGGGCACACAGGTGCACAATCACTCTCATTTATGTATACCAAACAACATACATACAAAACATGCAAGGGGAAAAAAGAAACATTCAAACAAAGAAAAAAGTGTAAATACAACCTTTTAAATTTGCCTACTTTTGTATGCGGCATTGAAAACATGCCACAAATTCACTATAAAATATACACAAGCTTTACCATGCACACCCTGCATATTAAATACAATAATTTTAAAGGACATTTAAAAAACACATTAGGGCTGGGGAGCTGGTTCAGGACATAAACGGATATCCCACAAGAGTGAGCATGGGAATTCTGATGCCAAGATCTATATACAAAGTTCTGTACAAGTGGAAGCCTACCTGTAATCCTAGTGCATGGGAAGTAAAGGCAGGGAATGCATGAAACAAGGTGACTAACCAGACTAGCAGAAATGGTAAGTTCCAGGACTAATGAGAAATCATTCCTCAATACATAAGGTGGACAACAAGTGGGAAAGACACCCAGTATCAACTTCAATCCTACACACATACACACACACACACACACACACACACACACACACACACAAACAGAAAATTCTATATGCATTAATGTATCTTTAACTAAATAGGTTCAGAGATTTCTTTTCTTCTTCATTTTCGCAAAACAGCTTTCCTTGCGTTGTACATTAAGAGCACTTAGTACAAATCTCACTCAATTTCA
The DNA here is from genome assembly GCA_035773235.1 of Eospalax fontanierii. NCBI lineage: Eukaryota > Metazoa > Chordata > Mammalia > Rodentia > Spalacidae > Eospalax > Eospalax fontanierii. Next base: position 240,701 of record JAJHUQ010000048.1, on the reverse strand, counting down.
TTATTGTAGGAAAACTGGATTATAAATTAAAAAAAAAAAAAAAAAAAGAAAAGTCCAACAACTAGGGCCCTCATGTTTCCCATATTTGCACCAGCTGGCTAAAAAAGTAGTAAGAAAGTAAGCCAGGTGTGGTGATACACTGCTTTAATCCACACACTCTACTGGGGGAGGGGGAAGTTGGCAGCGGGGGTGGGGGGTGATGGAGGTGGGAGAAGGAAAGGAGATCTCTATGAGATCAAGGCCAGCCTAGTCAACACAAAAAGTCCAGGCCAGTTGGGGCTACACGGAAACCCTGCTCAAACAAACAAACAAATCAAAACAAAAAGTCACAAGAAAGCAAAGATCTGTGGCATCTAAATACCTTCTGACCTTGCAGCAGACATACACCAGATGTAGACTCAGATCCTACTACTGCCCTTACCATCTTATAACCTACAATGTCATTTTACATAAAGTAAATCTTTTAATATTTCATTCTCAATATATTCAAGACAGGAATGTAGCTGTTTAAATAGAAAATGTTCAACAAGTGTATTTTCAATAGCATACTAAATTTCTCAAGTGTAGACATTAAAGCAAATTAAACTTGACTCCAAAATATTTGTTTCGGAATTCTACAATAAGCATCCTTATCCAAAACACAATTACATAAAGTTTCACTGTCATCTGATTGTTTTAAAAAAAATACTTTAGTCCTCTACCATAAACCTGAAAGCAGTACATTTTATTTTAAAAACTCTAATATCCCTTGTTCACAAATACCTTATTTTCTCTTAGAATTTAACTTTTATTTTTTGAACTTACAATGATTTCTGAAATATCACAAATGTATGGAAGTATCGAAGACAGTTATGATTTATAGAATATAAAATACCTAAAACATTGAAATTGGAGAGGTCTTTTTTCCATTAACAAAAACACAAGGGAAAACAAGGTATCTGTCATAGTGCCTCCTATAAAGGAGGTGATCATTTTTACTAGTAGTGCTCTTTGAGCAATCAGGTTATTTCTGCAGTCTCTAAATAATCACACTGATTTCCTCAGGTTTATTTTTAGAAATAGTATCCAAATGAACTGAACTACAATATCTAAAAGTTTCTGAATAGGATCCATGTCCTTTCATTTATTTTTCTATTACCAACACAAACAAGGCTATAGGACACTTAATGTGAAATTTTCTTGCTCAAAAGAGAAAAAAACAAAAAAAACAAACAAACAAAAAAAACAATTCTTACACTTACTTTCAGCACTGGACAAAGAACAGGCATTACAGTCAATCAAAGCTAGCTGGAAATGCTGTAAGAAGAAAGCGAAACTATTAATATATCTCACACAGAGCTGCATAACATTGATTTTCTTCTGTTTACTTTTTCATATCTTTAATATAATAATGGTATTATAGCACAGAATTTAAATATTTTCCTCAAACAAAATCAGCATCATTCATATTTTGCTGCTGAAAAGTTAAACTGGTATATCAAGAAATCATCCAAAAAAAGTAAGAGGATGAATTTATATTCACATTAATGTTTTTATTATGCAAAGACTTTGAGATGCAGCTTTTTAATGAATAAAATGTTAAATTACAAAGATGTTTAAATGGTTTTAGGCTAAAAACATCCAGAAACTGCAATGCTAGTTTTGGATCATCAAAGCTATTCTTAAAAATGAGACTATGAATTTTATAAATCAGAGAATAATGTAAGAATTAATAAGATAGGGCCAGATGTGTTCTGTGATCCCCCTGTTTGGAGGCAGAAGGATGCAGATTTCTGTGAGCTTGAGGCCAGTCTTGTCTACATTAAGAGAGATGTAGGCCACCAAGGAATACCTAGTGAGAAGCTGCTTTAATAAAAGAATTAGTATGATGAAAAATATTTGCTTCCACTGCTTTCCTCGGTAGAAGAAATTTCAAACTTGCAATAGGAGAGATCAAATTCATTATCATCCGTGGAAAACAAGATAATTCCTTCAAAAAGAAACGTACTAACCTGCCAAGAGACATAGCCTATGCAAAAAACAAAAAAACTAAACTAAACTAAAAAACAAAAAAATGAAATGTTTCTTTTCTTAGTTTCCAGTTGAGAAACAAATCTTTCTTCTCTCTAGCTATAAACCAGGAGACAAGATCTGGGCTTTCTACCCTCCCTGACAAGATCTGGGCTTTCTACCCTCCATCCCAAGTCTACTTAGCAAAAAGGCAGTACTTGTTTTTCTAAGAACTTGCTCAGTGTGAGATTCAGAGGGTGATATTTAACACAGTATTTAAAGACCTACCAAAACACAGCCAACACCATTCACCAGATCAGTACAATAGCTAGGTCCATCAAAGAAGAGTTGCAGAAGGTGAGTAAATGTGAGAAAATAAAGTGAAACGTATTAGTCACCAGGTAAAAGCAAAGTAAGCCACTATGTGATAACTATTCACCAGTGGCTAAGAGCCATACATAGAAAGCAAGGGAAGGTAGGAGAAAAATAAGTGGTGAGGAAATAGTAAAAAAGATTCACTAAACCATGAAGAGTTTGAGAGGATCACAGTTAAATGCCCTAAAAATACAATTCAATTCTAGGTCACTTTGATCTTTAACCAAGCCACACAACTGATTTTAAAAAAAGAAAGACACAACACAAATTACCCAACCTCTCTCTCAGTGTTTTTTGTTTGTTTGTTTGTGTGTTTTTTTTTTTTTTTTTGCATTTTGTTCCTGTTGTTTTATTTATTTATTTATTTATTTTGGTCTTTTTGAGACAGGTTTTCCCTAAACCCCCAGCTGACCCGGAACTCACTACGTAAACGAGGCTGGCCTCTATTTGCCAGAAACCAGCTGCCTCTGCCTCCTGAGTTGAGTGCTTGAATTAACAGCCTGTACCACCGCACCTCTCGAAATCTCTTATTTTTGCTGTTGCTGTCATTCTTATTTTTTGAGCTAGGAACTTGCCCATGTTGGTACCAAATATAATAATGCAGCCTGAAATTAGAGGTCTTCTCCATCCCAGGTAACCTTTCTATATGGTTTGGTTCAGTTCAGTGTTGAGACCCAGGAGAAACAAATAAAGACTCTGACATGGGTGTGGCAGGGACTAGTTTATTAAGGGGCACAAGGCTAGCCTTCAAACTCTGGAGTAGAGCAACTAGCAGCCACTTGTTTGGTAGGGTTTTTAAAGGGAGACAATCATTTAAAAATCGCTGATAATCAGTGTCAGGAAGCTGCAGTCACTTCCTTTTCAGAATACTGGAAGTTTAGCTGGAGTCACCAAGCTTTCTATCAGTCTCCCTTCTGCAGATGGCAGAGTCCTGGAACTGCTGGGGTTGGGAGGTGGGGGCTCTCTTCAGTGCTATCTCACACTTTCCCTTTCTCTCTCTCTACCAGGAGGGATAGTGCCAGGGTAGCAAAGTTCTTTCTGGTCAAGAGAAGAGATCTCTGGCCTGGATACAGGCCTAACATTCCGTCTGGGTCAATGAACTGGCCCAAGGTTCCACCCCTAGGGAGATGGGGACGTGCTCTTTAAACCATGCTAAGAAGGGTAGGTGGAATAATTAGTCCTTTAATTAGATAAAATACTTTTCCCATCCAGAATCCCCATTCCCTAGCTCAGTGGCTTACCAAACAAGCATAGCCATGAAGCTTTAAAAGTCTCCCCACTTTTCTAAATTATTCAGAAAACTGTAACTTCTTATCCTCTTTCCATCTTGGTTGTAAGCATGCTCTCCCTAACATTTTGTGCTTCCCCAACTTTTTAGGCTTCTTTGCTCTTTCTCTAAAGCTACCTTCCCATCATGTGGTTGCTTCTCTGCCCAGGGAGAAGAGAGATCATCACTGTTGCCTTTCATTAAGTTTTAAAATACCTGGGCAGAAGAGATGACTCAACAATTAGAAGCTCATACTCCACTTCCAGAGTTTAACTGCCAACATCCATATGTGGTAGTTCTCAAATTCTGTTATTCCAGCATCAGGGGATCCAATCACCCTCTTCAAAATGCCAAGGGCACCAGAAAGTACACGAGCTTGTGCAAACACACACACACACACACACACACACACACACACACACACACACAATCTTTTAACATCTTATTTCATTCATTATATATTATTTTATGAATGTGAATGTATTCCCGGTATGTGTGTAAGTGCACCCATGTCATGCAAAGCCCACAAAGGTCAAAGAGGGATTCAGATACTCCTGGAACTGCAGTTACAAACATCTGTTATCCACAGTACAGACACTGAAAATTGAACTGGGGTCCACTGCAAGAGCACTGACTGCTTTTAACCACAGATAATATCACTCTAACTCCTAGTTTTTAGTTTCTATGTTAAATTTTCCAACTTTTTTCATAGTGCTGCCATAAATTCCAACTATTTACAGTAATATTTAACAGGATACATGCACTCAAGCACAAACATAGGCGCACCCACGCGCGCGCACATACATACACACACACACACAGTGCTGCCATAAATTCCAACTATTTACAGTAATATTTAACAGGATACATGCACTCAAGCACAAACATAGGCGCACCCACGCGCGCGCACATACATACACACACACACACACACACACACACACACACACACACAGCTCACAGTATTTATCCTGTTCCTGAGAAAACCCTAACTACTTACCTTTAAGCTAGACTCATAGTCTGTATTGACTTTGAACATAAAACCAAGTCGTAAATGAATTTCCTTGGCTCTACAAAAACTGGGATCGACATAAAGGACATCTTGAAATGCTCTGGTTGCCCTAAAAATAAGGTAGACAAAAATGTGTTTACAGCACATATTTTTATTAATAGAGGGAACATTCTAGTTGCTTAATTTTCATACAAATACCAGTTTTATAAGAATAGTATGAACAATAAAAATGAAAAAGTCTCCAAGAAACACAAATGAAACCCAAAATAATTTCTTCCTGATTGTTTAATTTTCTGACAAAACAGCTCTACTAAAAAAATTTATTTAGCAAAAGCTGATCTTGAATTTGCTCGGTAGCTGTGGAAGGACTTGAACTTCTGATTTTTCTAGTTCTATATTCCCAGTGCTGATGTTACAGAAAAATCAGACACCAGCCTTCAAAGTTAGGTGAGAAGAGGGAGTTTAACTTGCTAGCAGAACTGACATACAGATCCTTCCACAGAGGGATCAGCCTCTCCACTGAGTTTTGGGGGGCTTTTACATCCATGTGACAAATACAAGCAAAAAGCAAATGACACATGTGTGGTAATAAGTAAGTTGTTTACAGATAACATAAGGTGACAGGAATGTGACAGTCTAGGAAAACAAAGACTTCTATGGGGGAGGCACGGAGGAGGGAAGAGTGTTTACAGGAATCTGGTGGTTCTGGGAAATAGACTTCTATACAGGAAGAATGCAGTCTGCCTCTGTGTTTCTACCTCCTTGTCTCAGAGCCTTCCTGGATCCAAAGTCGTTAATCACAGTTGCATTACAAGGACTTTTAGCAACCATCTGGGGTGTTTTCCTATTTCTATTACACTGAGATTATAGGCATGTGCCACCAGACCTAGGTAATAACTGATTTCTGAGGTACAACAAAGATCTTGAACAGTTAAGAGTATAAGCCTATTCATACAGATTACATGACATTTTAGAAGCTTGATTTCATCTTTGACATTTGGGTTACAGTGTACTTGCAGAGTGTTAAAAGAGACTTTGATTTACCTAAGAGTTGATTTTTTTTTCCACTTGCTTTTTCTGTACTCTGTCATGCTCAGAAAGAAAACATTCAAGAGCCACAGAGATAGCTCAATGGTTAACAGCACTGGTTGCTCTTTAAAAAGGATGTAGGCTGGGTTCTTAGCACTCATCTGGGAGTTAACATGTAACTCCAGGTCCAGGGGTTCTGATGCTCTCTTCTCACCTCTGAGAGCATTGCACGTATGTGCTGTAACCACATACATGCAAAGCAGAAAATTCATACACATAAAAATAGAGAAATATTTTTTAAAGAAAATATTCTTCCTTAAAAAATAAATTTATGTGCATGAGCATATTGCCTGCATGTACATAAGTGCACCTGTGCCGTACAATGTCAGAAGCAGGAGTTGGATCCCTTGGAACTGGAGCTATAGACAGCTATTAGCTACCATGTGGATACTGGAATTTGAACCCAGGTAGTAAGAGCATTCAGTGGTCTCATCTCTCCAGCCCCCAAAGAACATATTCTCACTTCCATAAAATCTTACCTTTTTTTTCCTGACTTAAGGATGATATTCATATGACTCTGCTTCTGAGTTTTCTCACTAATTAATCGTCATGAGTCTTGCAATCTCACTTTGTTTATATCTATACTATACTAATCCTGTATCTTTTTATGGGTATTGATTAAAAAACAGAAAAATCTAGAGTTTCCGACAGGCGTTCTGGAGGTATTTTTTACGATCTTTATTACTTGAATTATGCAAAATTACTTGAAAAGTACTATTAAGCTGAGCTTGGTGGCATAAACCTTAATCCCAGCACTCCTGTCAGGAGGCAGGCACAGGTGAATCTCTATGAGACTGCCTGGTCTACATAGTGAGTTCCAGGCAAGCTAGAGCTACAAGGACACGCTGTTTTAAAAAATAATAAAGAGAGGAAGAAAGAGAGAAAGAAAAAGGAAGGAAGGAAGGAAAGGCTCTTATGAGAATATACGAGAAAACATTTTTAAGAAATGTCTCAGCGTCTATTCAATGTTGCTGCTCGGCCCAGTATCCTTTACAGGTTACTAAATAAACAATCTTTCCTATTGTATAGTGTAAAAGAGTGAATTCATCATGAACCAACTCATGTGACCTATCTACCACAATATGTTCCCAAATGCCATATATAAAATTTATTGCTTTCTGTTGGATGTGATGATACATATCTTTAATCCCAGCACTCAGGAGACAGGCACACATATCTCTGATGAGTTTGAAGCAAGTGTGGTCTGTATAGCAAGTTACAGGCCAGGCAGACCTATATAGTAAGACCCTGCAGCAAGAAAATTACTGAATAATTAGCTAAGTCTATTGTTTGCATAATAATTGACAAAAACCTAAGTTTTGTAAAAGATTAGAAAAAGTGGGAAAAGGAAGAAAGGCAGAACAGGGAGAGAAGTTCTAGTAGTACAGGCCTGCCTGCAGAAGTCTGTCTCAAACAAACAAAAAAATAAAGGAACCGTTTAGAATCGAATATTTACAAAATAAATGTTAATTTTCTATAAAACACAAAAAAATATCTAGATTGTCATTCACAGCACTGTGGAAGACAAATCGATATTCTACATGTCTTTAGTAGGTAATTTAAGAAAACTATCAAATTAATTTCTAATTCTCAAAGGTTATAGACAAACATATATTTGTTACAAAATTAACCATTTCAAAGGAAAGCAGTTTGAGAAAAACATCGAAACTATTAACAACACACACTCACTGCGCAGAGACAAATGGTTCAGTGGGTAATACAATACTTGCTGTCCAAGCAAGAGGATATAAGGGTGGATCCCCATCACCCACGTAAAAACCCACACACCAGTTTATAGAGAAGGAAAGAGACGTAGACAGGCAGATCCCAAGTAACTTCTGTTTTCCAAATAGTCAAACCGAAACAGCAAATTCCAAAATCAGTCAAAGACCCTGTCTCCAAAAATGATGGGGAAGGGGCAGGGGGTTTTGGCTGGGGAGATTTATCAGCAGTGAAAAATCCTTGTTGCTCTTCCAGAAGACCTGAATTCTGTCCCTAGCATTCACACTGGGTAGCTCACAGTTCCCTCTGGGATCCTCAGGAAATCTGACACCCTCTTCTGATCTCTATGGGCAGTGTATAACATGGGTGCACTTGACATACATATAGAAAGTATATTCATTCTAATTTACAAAGAAGAATCCTAAAAAGGTAAAAACTGTATTACTAAAAATATAAGCTTAAAGATATTAACACATTATATTAACTATATATAATATGTCATCAGAAAAATCAGGCATGATTCAACTTACCACCGAAATGCATTGTAGTAGAAGTAGACCAAACCAAGACCATATAAAAAGGCAGCATTCTGTAAAGCAAGAGAACATTTAATAATGCTTTAACATCAACATTAAGAAATCACTTCAGGCCTGGCAAGCAAACATCTTTAATCTGAGTTGTTGGACGGCAAGCAGGCAGGTCTTTGTCAGGCTAAGGCCAGCCTGGTCTATGTACTAATTCCAGGTAAGTCAGAGACACACAGTAAGACTCTGTGAAGGGAAAGAGAGAAAGACTGAGAGACAGAAACAGAGAGACAGAGAAAGGACAAACTATATACAAAGGTACTCAGTATTGTACTGTATTTTACAATTTTGCTTAATGGAAGAGTGAGTCAAAGTGTAGTAAGAAAAGTCAGGTAACATGGAGAAATAATTCAGTCTCTCTTTAATCAGCCCCTCCTAAAGTAAACAAAGTGGAACAAAGTGTATCAGAATTTGTCTTCGGAGAAAATCTCAAAGAAACATTTAATGAAATAATAACTTTCTCTCTACACTTGCTAGTTTTTAAAAATTACAAATAATTGTATTCTTAGTGTTATGTGAAAAGTATTCAATGATAAAGAAATCTTCCAATTATTTTCCCTGAAGTTCTCTCACCTTTTTTACAAATTTACAATTATATGCTCAATGTTGAAAGAAGGGTTGTTACAATCAAAAGGAAATGCACATCTTATCAATCATTTTTAATTCAAAGCAAAAAATTTGGATGGATCTGTGGTTGAGAGCACTGGCTGCTCTTACCAAATACTCAGGTTCAGTTCTGGCACCCACACAGTGGCTAACAACCATCTCTACTCTAGTTCCAGGGGATCCAACACCTTTTTCTGGCCTCTGCAGACACAGAATGACATAGATGCACTTTATGACACAGAGGCAAAACACCCATGCCATGATAGTAAAAACAACAACAACTATCTTTTGGGGTCTTGGAAATGGTTTACCTAACACAGAGATTGTGTTTTGAACCCCAGTATCCACATATAGGCCAGGTGTGGTAGCATGTATCTACAATCCCATCATGGGTCATAGAGAGAGGAAGATGCCCAGTGGTCACTGACTACTCAGTTTAGGTGAAACAGTGACCTCCAGATTCAACGAGACATCTTTTCTGAAATAGGTGGAAAGCAATCCAAATGTGTCCAATGCAGGTATAACATATAACAAAAACACCTTAACCACAATAAATAAACATAAATATGAAAACAATTTTTTAAAGTATAGCATGGACTCAAAACCTACTCATGAATCTGGGCATGGTGGTACACACACCTTCAATCCCAGGACATGGGAGGCATAGGCAGATGGATCTGTGAGTGTGAGGTCAGCAGGGTTAAACAACAAGAGACTGTCTCAAGACAAACAACAAAACAGAGACAACTAAACAAACACTTGTTTTAATACAGTTTGATTCCTGGAATCCACATGATGGAAAGAGAGAATTAAATATCAAAAGTTGTCCTCTGGGAGACAGTGGCTTCAATAAATGGTGTTAGCAAAACTGGATCTGTACCTGTAGAAGAATGAAATTGGATCTGTATTTTTAACTATGTGCAAAAGTCAAAAGGATCCTCTAAAGGGATCAGTGACCTAAATCTGAAATTACTACAGGAAACATAGGCACTACCCTACAAAATTATATAAGTAGAAAAGGACTTTCTAACTAGGATACTGTTTCCCGAGACAGTAAGGTCAACAACAAGTAGGGCCTGATAAAAACCACCCAATAAAATGTTGGGCTATGAATGTGAATAGTTGAGAGTTCTCAAAGAAATAAAAATAGGTAAGGAACACCTTTAAAAGTGCTCAACATCCTAAGAAATTAGAGAAATGCCGATTTAGTACTACTTTATGATTTCATCTTACCCTAGTCAGGCTGACTAAGATCAAGAGAACAAAAGCCACCAAATGCTCTAGAGCATGTTGACAAAAGAGGAACACTCACTCACTGCTAGTAGAATGGCAGACTTGTTCCACCACTAGGGAAAGCAGTGTGGAGAACTGTTAAAACTAAAAACAAAATCTACAATATGATCTGGTTATACCTGAAGTATACCCAAAGGATTCGTTCAACTGTAGAGATACCTGTACATTCATGTTTGTTGCTGCTCTTTTCACAACAGCTAAGAAATGGAAAGAACCTGAATATCCATTACCTGACAAATGGATAATGAAATTGTGGTACATTTACACAAAGGAGGTCTACTGTGTAGTTAGAAAATATGAAATTACAAAATTTGCAAGTAAATGGATAGAACTAGAAATTGTTATAGTATGTGAAGTAACACAACCTCAGAAAAGCAAGTTACGTATGTTCTCACTCATCTGTGGATTGTACCACAAATTTCTTTTATATGAGTATATATCCCGATATAACAGCAGGAGCTAGGAAAATTGAAAGGAAACATAGAAGGGAAAGAAAAGGTCTGAAAGATAGGGATGTACAAAACAGGGACGACCAAGCGGGGAGGTAGGGAAAATGGGAGTGGTCAGTGAGGAGTTGCGGGGAGGCACATGCAGAGGACCATGGTGATGGGGAAGGAGGAAAACTCAGGAGATGGGGAGTCGGGGAAGAGTGTTATGGGGGAGATAATGATGATACAATTGGACTGGGAAGGGAGGAAGGAGGTTGCTGGCAGGGAAGCAGGAGAGGAGAGATGAATAGGAAATAGGTGCTTTGGGAGACAGAGGGAAATGTGTTGACTTGGAACCCCCTGAAAAATACACTTACAGTGTCTGAACAATAATGCATGTGTATGTCTGGGGGATATATGGCAAGGAATATGGTAGCAGATAGGAGAGACCTCCATTCAAGTGGTTGGTAAAAGTAGTCCAAAAAACTCCCAAATAGAACAGGGTATTGTGGAGTACTTGGTTATCTTTCAGAACTCACAAGTAAGAACTTTCTATTGATTACAGGACTTAATTCAGTCACAGGACTTGGAGCAATGAAGGAGGAACTGACCCAGAAGCCTTTTCCTTGAAGACTACCTCTTATATTCTAGAGAAAACTATGCAAGCTATTAAGGGAGAAAAATCCATCAGTGGTCCAACCCTACAACTGAATAACTATAATGACTGCGACAGCAAATCACGCCTATTGCTACAGTGGTGGTGCTGTTATTTGGGAGTAACCAATAGTTATCTAGTTGGACTTAAACGCCTCTCAAAAAGAGTGAACTTCTGGGTGGCACTATAATTAGAGACAAATATATGTGGTGAGAGAGATCACAGATCCTAGAGAAAACCCTATCTCTGTCATACCTCTATGAGTTTCTTACCATATTTTAAATATGGATTCTTACATTTACAGACAAGTATGTACCATTCATCAAAGAAGTTTCTTTTTGCAACAGATGGAGGCTAACACAACTGGTCTTGCATAACAAACATATATCTGAACAATGCCAACTCCTAGTTGGCCTATCTATAGTGGAACTTTATACATAGGTTCACGGAAGACACTGGAAATGGGGGTGGAGAGAATACCAACCAGTGCATTCCTCAACTCTCACCAACAAAGCTTCCTCATACAACAAGAATATGAGACACACAGAAGGCCATGTTTTAGAGAAAGACCATAGAATATGTGTGTCCTTGGATAGGTCATACATTAAACTACACCCATCTAGCACTCAGGGACTATTCTGAAAGAAAGGGTCAGAAAGATTGTAAGAACCAGAGTTGGTCTATGAACATAGGGAAACAGGTTTTCAGGCCACTAGAAGCTTGCTCATGTGAACTTGTGGCAATGGGGGAAATCAAGCACAAAACCTATGCCAATTCCATGGGACAAAGGCTCAGAGTACTTTGAGGCAGGCCACCTGCAGCCTGAAAACTGTTGGAAACTGAATATGGCTGAGCTAGAGAGTAGACCATCCTTCAGAACTCTAGAAAGGCTGAAGAGACTCCAATGGATGAACTTACATCAAAGGACATCTGGGTATAATGCTTGACAACATGGGGCTGAACATGTATGGCAGAATACATGAGACATGGGGGGAGATGGAATGAGTATTGAGGGGAGAACATCTAAATTTAAGAACTATTGTTTGAAGTGTACAAAAGCTCAATAAAAATTTTTTTTCTTTAAAAAGTCCTTTGACTTCCACATATCAAGGGCTCCGACCTGCATGTCTGCAGATATACAAGCACACACAAAATGAATAAATGTAAAAATCTTTTACTGAAAGAAATAAAAACCTGAATAAACATGAACTTTAATATTAATTCATTAAGATTAAGAAATAACAAGTTGCATTGTTGTGCCAGCTGTGGTGGTACAATTTCATCACTGGAATTCACAGGCAAGGGAATCACTGTGATATTCAAGCTAGCCTGATATACAGAGCAAATTCTATACCAGCTGGGAGATCCGACAGAATCTCAAAGAACAGACCCTCAATCCCCCTGCTAAAGTATCACATTTGTGACTGAAAAGATGGCTAAATGGTTAAGAGCACTGACTGCTCCTGCAGAAGACCTAGGCTTGGTTCCCAGTAGCCAAATGGTGGTAACAATGATGATCTGTTAACTCCAGATCCAGGAAATTCAATGTCCTATTCTGACTTCCAAGGACATTTCAAGACATGAGTATACTTAGAAACATACAAGCAAAAACCATTCACATAAAATGAAAAATACACCAAAGAAAAAAAATTTTAAGTACAGCATGTAATCATTTAGGTATTCATTATATTTAAGAACTTCTAATACCTAGTGTTGACTTTGTATGTGTAAAAATTACAAAAATAACATTTGAAAAGAAAATGATTGAAAGGAAGATAGCATTGATACAATGTGTAAATTATAAAAGAGCTCCAAGCTCCACTAGAGTAGGCCATAAAGTCATATGCCAATTAATTCTAAATTGGCAAGTTTGACCTCACTCAAAGTCTTATCAACTGGTCATTCCCTAAACTAATGTTTGTGAAGCCCACCTGTCTCATCTAGGACCTTGAGATTGTAGCCTGCTCCCTTGGAAAGAGAATCTTGAAAGAGGGGTTTCAATCATCCAAGGACACTAAATCTTGGCATCACAAACATTCCAGCTGGGCACAAGAGAGTACAAACAATTATCTTTCCTCACTAGGATACAGAGAGACTTCTAACCATGAAGAAATGTCTCTGTTTTCACTGCAATGAAACATGTATTCCTTGCCTGTTGCAGGTCTGACTCTGGTTCTTATTTCTTAAGTCTAATCTCCATTCCTTTTTCCTCTCCTAAAATCTAACATTCACCTGTAGATTTTAAAGTACTGAATAGTCTTAAGAAAAAAAGTCCAGAAAAACAAATAAAGATGGTGGAATACAGTCTTCCATTCAATCCTGCAGCAACAAAAGTGTTTCTGTAACAGTATTAGGATCTATAGTACATGAGATTGTAAAACGGGGGGAATTCAAGATAAATAAAAGACTGTTTTGAAAAAGTAGGTCCATCCCCATAGGACAGGGTTAGCACACACATTATCTACAGTTCTATCAGCCTGAAGACTTTCACCACTGCCTCAAAATGTTATTAATCTAGTTGATAGCACTACCAGATTCAGAGTCAGATCTAACAGATTCCCTCTTTTTAGTACAAAGCCTGACCATTTCAGTCTAAGCAGATCTACAGTAAGTTTGCTGGAATTTTTTGTTTTGTTTTGTTTGGGGATTGGTTATTTTGTTTCCTTTTCCAAAACAGGTTTCTGCTCTGAAACCAAGGATGATCTTGAACTTAGCCATTTCCCTGCCTCAGCCTCTCAAATGCCAATTACATATGTGTGTCACTGTATACTGGCTTTTATGGCTTTTTAACAGACCATGGCTGAAACCATATATTGACTATAAGTCTTAGGATACTTAGATATTAGGATTAAAAAAAGTTAGTGTTAAAACACTGAAGTCACCTTTCTTACTTCCATGTGTGTGCTGAATCTTCATCAGGTTCAGAGACTTTCCATAGCTATTTAGAGCTGAGCATCCTACATCTCTGTGGTACGTATACCTGGCTGGAAAAGTACCTTTCATTCTTAAAAACTGCATTGCTGGGTTTACAGACATGAAACAACATGCTCAGCTTTCATCAGTTTCTTATAATTTCCATCTGGGATGTCAGTCAAAGACTTACATGTTAAAGGCTTAGTCTTCTCTTTGGAACCACTGGAAGGTGGTGAAAACTCTAAGAAATAGGACCTATTGGGAAATTTTAGTTCCCTAAAGTAAACATCTCAAAGGTGATATAAAGGCTTTTGTCTCCTGCTTCTGGGGCTGTTATTTCCTTCTAGTCCATATAGTAGACAAATGTCCTACATCAAAAATTCTATATGATGGCCTGAGTTCCTCCATTTTGTATAATGCTGCCATGTTGATAAGCCATCCCTAACTCTGGCAGGCAGTTCCAGGAAAACTTTGACCACAGGGCTGTTCCAGGAAGAATTAACAACAGAAACATACCCCCACAGAATCCAGAAGGTCTCAGTTAATATCTTATAGGTTTTATAACCACTTGATTAATAGTTATCTGATTTGCTTAATCCTTTACTGGCTGCTGTAACCACTTCCTTGCCTGCTGCAGGAAACAAATATGTCATGCCTACTGCAGGGACAAACATGTCACCCCTGGGTAACGTGTAAAAAACCACCTGACCCATCAGGATGTTTTATAAACTGTATTCTCTTCTGAGTCAATACATTGCTCTCTTAATTCTCTACCCAAACAGTGCAGTCAGCTAATAAGATTCAGCTGATTCAGAACATCCAGGGTCTGAGTAGTCCTTCCCACCCAGGGGTCTTGGTGCTAGAACATATCTAATCATGGTCTGATGGCTCCAACTTTATAAGGCAAAATAACCTCTACCTCTTTGTAAGTTGGTGATCTGAAGTATTTCTTACTCTAATGGAAAATTCATTAACAGTGTTTCACTAAGATGTACTAAAACATAAAACACAAAATCTATACAAAATGAGTTTGTAGAGCTATTCAATGACCCAAAAATCTTTGGGTAAAAGGAAGTGAAATTATATTGCCCACAAGTTATTAACTTGAGTAATACTTAGGCTCTCCAAAGATAGGCACAAGGACAAAACAATAGGCAAAGGAGATGATACAGATCACATTCAAGAAAAGCCTGGATTTAAACCTTATTCTCTTTCTTCCATAAAATGTCTTTACCACTAATAAGAAAGGTATTTGCTGACAGCCTTTGTGATTAGCAATCTGAAAGTTATCAAGTCTGTGGTTTTACACCTAGACAGAAGCTTTCTCCTTTAATTTTGCTCAGGTGGAGACTATGGCTGAGACTTTTTAACGAAGGATTTTTTAAAACACTTTTTTCCCAAAAATTATCTCACTAATAATAATTTGCTTAGTTTAAAGATTTCTGCTGTTAGCCAATTAATATGTAAGCTTCTTTTTCCATTGTAATCAAATGTCTTCAACTCTCATAATAATAATTCAGTACACTGAGATTTCAAGTATATGAAGATAGAGAAAGGGAAAATAAGCAGTAGCTAAATGTTTTAATATTTAGCTTTAGGAAACTACATTAAATTGCATTAGGACATATTTAAGAACTGTGTTATAAATATTCAAGGTAGCCTACATAATGTTGGTCAATCCTGGCATATATTAATTTATTTTCCTTTGAATTTTCCTACCATGCATACCAGGTGAGGAGAAGCTCCTTATAGGTGATACTATTTTATATATTATGATCATAGTCAATTCTCAATCCTGAATTGTTAGTAGAAGTAAAATGTTGACAGTTATTATCAGTAACTGATTTACCAGTTACATACTTAAGCCTGCTAATCCAGGCTACATGCAGCCTAAGTAAAATATCCTGCTTCCTGACCATTTCTACTGTTCTTCCTGAGCTTTTCTTGCTACAGGCACAGTAACTAACTCACAAGCAATCATGCCATACTGAAAAAAGAAAGAATCAAGACCACTCTAAGCCTGCCAGTTTCAACATAGCCAACCAAAACATGGCCTGCCATTAATTATTATGAGAAATAAATATTACATGTTCATTTATCCCCGACAGACCAAAGGTATAATTCTACTTGCTGAAGTCTAGATAGATGAGGGAACCAATAAATTTATCAGGGCTTTTTTACAAGAGTATAGGTGAAAAGTTACAGGAGTATGAGTGAAAGATGCATGATCCAAAAGCCCAAGCCAATATTGACTATTCAAGAAACGTTGGAGTTCCTTGAAGAACTTGCAGTCATCTAACCAGAGTCTCATCTTGCTAGCAACTGTTAACCTCCTTTATAATCTTGGGGAAGAAGTAATGAAATCTTTAACTCTCAAGGCTTCCTCAGGCTTATAAAGGTAAATCACTTCCTGAGTCTTAGGAGCATCCTGCTTCCTTCCAAGAAGAGTTTTTTAAATTCAGAGAAAACAAGTATACAACCTGTTAGTTTAGCAAAACTGGCTGATTCCAGGATACATGGGAATATATGGAAAACTTATAAAGGTCAAAAAGGTAACTAAATATCATTTTGTGAAAATTCAACTACACACTTCCTCCTTCTTTGAATATGTACTTCCTAATCTTTTATACAGACAATTGTAATTTTCTAGCCTAGCTGGAAGCATCATATGGTTACACACATGCACATATATGAAGACATGTGAGTAGTCCTCAAGATGCTGGGTAATCACCCATTGTATTAACTTCACTGGAGAGATGCATACAAACGTCTATTCAACCCCCACAACCCAAAAAAGGACACAGAATAACACAATAATTCCTCTAAACTCCAACCTAGTTAACTAATGAGTTTACTGTGTCTACTTATAGAGCATGATTGGAAGGTAACCTCCCAAACAGCTGCTCCTGATATATGATTTCTGAAGCTTACTAACAGTGGTAGGCTTAATAGCCAAAGGAGCCACAGACAATCAGCTTACTGATACCTCATGACACTACAGCAACTGCAAACTAAACAAAACTCAGTACAGGAAAATCTCCATACCCTGGAAGAAGGAGGGAAGAAGTAGGCAACCCACAAATATCACCACAGAAACCTAGAACAAATTTTCTTACTAGTATTCCTACCTGCTTCTGCATACACAGAGAACTGTGGACCTGATCCTGAACTTCTGACAACTTTGGGTAGATCCAGGGTTCTTCCTCTCTCAGTAGGCTTTACAACTCTTTCTTTACTGATCCTGCTTTGCCTTGAACAACATCTAGTCAATCCAGGGCTGAGAGAACAGCTCAATACTTCAGCACTCTGGGGCTACAAACTGAGAGCTGCTTCTGAAGCCAACACAGAAAGACTTAAGAGCAAAAGGCTAGGCCACTTGCTCTCTGAAGGAGGAACTCTGGAGAAGACTTCAAAGCCTATTCCTGTCTAACTCACTCATCATAGAAGGAAGGATACCTGCCAAACCACCAGGCACAATGGAAAGTGTTGGTACAAGCCTTTAACCCTACACTCAAGAGGCAAAGGAAGAGTATCTCTGTGAGCTAGAACCTGACCTTGACCACTTGACTTTTAAGGAGAAGAATGGCTCCTTCCTTGATCCCAAGGCTTCTACATTGTGCAGAGAACTCACTAAAGCCAGCCTCTGGGACTTAATTGTAGACAATGGGGTTCGTTTACACCTCAAGCTGACATTTTGTACTTGGCTGTGCTCTAAGATGTAATATGTCCCTGCAAGTGCTTCCAATCTCCAAGATGTACTAGAGACTTGCAATCTAGCCCTCCAGACATATAAGAGACAGACTCCTGCTACTCCCTGAGGGACCTATAATGGCAAGTAACTGGGTGGCATCCTAAAGCACTCTGAGATTCTGATCTGTAATACTTAGAGCTTTAACACTTCTCAGTAACCTCACATTACAGGGAGTTTGAACATGTTTCACTTAAATCCCATAAAATCATCTGAAATTGACCAGTATCAAATTAACAGGTAAAGAACCTCCCATTTGACCTACTGTTTCATTATGAGTTGAAAAGCAGTAAGTAGGCATCATGTTGAGCAAGAATTTGTTGTTAATCTAGCACAGTGGCCTCAGATTATAGAACATATATTATCGGGACCTCAATTTGTCCTGTCACAGCCCCTGGATGAAGAAAGTTCTAGTTGTGCAGAACAGGATGGTCAATGTGACCGACAAAAGGGTGCCTCTAAAAGGAAGTATTTCCATTGGTGGAAATGAAAAGAAAGAATCCCACTGATTTAGAGCCTGATAGGAAAAAAAATTAAAGGAAAACAGATTTTAATCTTCTTTCTCTGTGTCTGTCAGCAAAATTAGGATGACATGTCTGTAGTTAGAATATTAACAGAACTAACTAAAGAGCTACATGTTTTATGCCCTAAAAGAAACTGCCTTATTCCCTTTGTCTCAGACAGGTACTTTCTACACAGTTTTTGTTGTTGTTGCTGCTGTTGTTTTTAAATGAAGAATTAGAAAAATAGCCTGCTTTTATAACTTATTTGAGGTTAACCAACCAATATGTAACTTACCTATGCCATAACTCACTACCCATAAAATATAAGGCCTTCCCTTCCACTCCAGAAGAGTCTAGACTTTGAAACATTCATCCTCTATACCAGGTTGCAATCTAAATAAAACCTGCTTCCTGAACCTTCCCAGTGTCTTATCTCATGTTTCCTCTAACACCAACACTTCCAAACTAAATTTGACCAAAAGAGGACCCTGATATGTAACTCAGGACATCAGGTTCAATGCAGGCAAAGCAACAAAAGAAAAAAAAAAAAAGTTGAGAAGCTTTACACCTCTGTATATATCCTTGGTAGAGTCCAACTTAAAAGAACCCAGAAAGAAACTTTTATAATATTTCACTATTTTTCGTTTCTGTTTTTTCTTCCATTACTTTTTTCTATACATTTTACTAGATCATACAAAATCAAGTTTCATTCCAGGAATCCAAGACCGGTTCAACATAGTGAAGCCAACTGGGTGTAATTCAACAGCATACAAATAAAAAAAGACAAAAAACAATGGCTTAACTCTTAACTATGGACAGGAGTACTCACTGGGCAGGGGTTTTGAACTTTATACAATGGAGAATGCAAGCTTACTGCTCTCTGCTTCTTCACTACAGATATGTGACCAGTTCCCTTAAGTTCTTGACATTGCAGGAATACAAAAGAGAATGGGAGTCCAAGGCTAAATAAGAAGCAGGGGTGGTTTTTGTTTTTTTTTTTTTGCTTTTCGTTTGTTTTTGCTAGTACAGTGTCCCTAAGAAATAGTGTCAACTGCAGAACACCGAACAGAAAAAAATTAGGTTTTTATACTTTTGTATAAAAAGTCTTTTATAAATAACAATATACATTTTGACTACTATTTCTAAAAATACTGTAAGTGGTGATTACAAAATGACTAGAATGCTGGGGAGACAGCATTCATACTTTATACTTATACAAACAAAAAGCCACTGTAATTTCCTGATAAGTGATGGTACTCTAGAAATATAAGCCAGAATACACATAATCTTTCTTAAGATACAATCATCACAGTATAACAACAAAAAAGTACTAAAAGTGTGACGATGCCATGATGACACGCATTACTTTGTAAAGCAGTATTTTTCTAAATTACCTCAACTAAAAAAACTCCAAACCCCATAAAAACAGCATCTAAAAAACTAATCAAAGATGGGTCTTGTGGTATAAAACTTTAGTTCAGGAGGTAAAGGCAGTGAGATCTCTGTGATAGGATGCCCCAATCGGACTACATAGGGAATCTTAGGTTATCTGGGGCTAGAAGGACACCCTGTCTAAAAAAAAAGTTCCCTGAGAGCTCTAAGTACTATCGCAAAAGTAGTGTTTTATGAAATTCTGCATCATTTGTGAAAGTAAGTATATAGCTCTGGTCTTACTTCTCACACAAGCCACTTTTACTTTGATAGATATGCTTTAAAAAGCATTGCAAGGGCAAGCAAAATGGTTTAGCATTGCAGGTAAGTCTAATTATGTGAATTTCACCTCAGAGACCCACATGGTAAAAGAACCTCTCCCCAAATGTATGTGTTAAATATTCACACACAGGTATTTACAAACAAACAAACAAAAACAAATAAATATAATTTTAAAAGAATAACCTTTCAAAAAAGAAAAACATTATAGTTGAGCATGACAGCACATGCCTTTAGTTTCAGCACTTGGGAGGAAGAAGCAGGAAAACATCTGTGTGATGTAGTCCAGCCTAATTTACATACTTCCAGGCCAGCTGGGGGTACAAGGAAAACCTGTCTCAAAAAACAAACAAAACAAACAAAAAGCTAAGATAAAACAAGAACAATATATCACTACCCAAATTATGAGCCTAAGTTCTTAGAAAGCTATTAACATCTGCTATCTTCAAAGAAACAAACTACCTGAACTACTATAAAAAGCCTGGTCCTTTTCAAGGGAATTAAAGAACACTTTATTATTTTTATTTTCTGTGTAAGAGTATATTGCCTGCATATGTGTAAGAACACCCACGTTGTACAAAACTTACAGAAAGTTTGTTAGCTGCCATGTGGTTACTGAGAATCAAACCCAGGGCCTTTATAAGAGTAATCAGTACTCCTAACCACTGAGCCATTGGACAGCGTCATGAGATTTTTATAAATTTCTTATTGTGAGTGTATGTATGTGATGTGTATGTATGAGCATATATGCCACAGCAAACAATTAGAGGTCAGGTGATAACACTCTGTAGTTGGTTCTTCTCTTCCACCATTACACTGGTCGTAAGGTTACCAGATTTGCAGAGTAAGTAATTTTACTTTCCAAGCCATCCTGTTGTATCTCAAGACAGATTTTCTTTCACAAGAGTAGACAGTATCAAAAAAGCCACAACAGGCCTCTAACAGACACCTAAACAACACCAAGACTAGAAAAAGACTGATCCTATAGAAATTCAATTCCACATTTTTCCTCTTCCTTAAAATCTGTCATGTTTAAAAAATCTCCCTAAGACTGAAAATAAAATTCAAATTATAAGAATTTAATCATGGACCTCCCCTTTTAACACTGTGGTCATTTTAAGCGTTATCATCCCACAACCTGACAAAATGAGGCTACACCTCTAGTTTTTATTCCAAGATGGAAAGTTAAGAAATCCTGCAGCAATGTTATTTCATAGATAATAATCTATGATCCTACTTGATACCTGGGTCCTCTATGCTCCATGTTCCATACACTGTCACAAACCAAATCATGTGACATGGAATGCACCTCACTACCTCAATCAATTAAAACAAAAAAAAAAGTCAGATATTCAGGATAGAGAAATAACTCAGATGTCTGCTCACCTTGCATAAAAGACCTGGGATCACTTCCCACAAGGGGCAGCATACCATGACCGAAATCTCCAGTTCCAGGGAACCTAATGCCCTCTTCTGGTCTCCACAAACATGCACATGCACATGCACTTAGATATAATTTTTGGTTTTGTTTGAGATACAGTCTCCTTGTAGACCTAGCTGCCCTAGAACTGGCTGTATAGACCAGGCTCTTCTCAATCTCAGAGATCTTTCTGCCTCTGCCTTCTCTGAGTGCTGATATTAAAAGGTTTAGTCACCATGCCTGCCTATGAAAATTTTTTTTACGTCATATATTTTACTTTATTCCAAGGACAGTCTTTTAAAGTCCCCTTCATGTTGTCCCTAATAGGATAAACTGACTTATTTTAAAGTTCTCCCATCTCAATGTAAGATCATAACTCCTACAGTGAAGATGCCTTCTTTCATAATAAAGCCTATAACTTTATTACTTACTAGTCCTAAAGGGTAAATATGTTTCAGCTCCTTTCCAGAACAAACCACAGCTTCTCTATAATACATAGGGTCAGTCAGATGGCTCCGTAAATAAAAGCTCTTGCCTGATGACTTGGTTGCAATATCCTATACCAAAGTTCCAACACACACACACGCGCACACACACACACACACACACACAATCTCAATTTGGACAAATGTTAGGATATCATGTTTTTTGATGGTGTACAGTGCCTCTCGTCATTTACTGGAAAATAACTTGGGGGAAGCATACAATATTCAACTATCTCAAAAAATAAAAATAGAAAAAGAACTGATCTTAAAATCAACCATTCATCTTCTTTAAGACTTTTGTAAACTGAGTCAGGAAAACAACCCACAGTAGGGAACTGAGAGCAGTCTGTAGAGAGCAGATAGACAGTGGCTCGGCTGCTCAGCACTGGATGTTCTTGCTGAGGACTGGCATTTAGATCCCAGTACATACATGGTAGTGAACAACTATCTATAACTCCACTTTCAGGGGATTCGCCATGTATTGGTAAGCTTACACCATAACACACAAAAATGAATAAACATATTTAGTTTTTCTTTGCTTGTTTATTGGTTTTGGAGGGTTGTTATGTGTTTTTTTTGTCTTCTTTCTATTTTTTTGTGAGGCATCATTCTGTAGCCTCATTAGGCATACAACTTCCTATGTAGGCTGATATCCATCTCACAGATATTCATCTGTGGGCCTCTGCGTTCCAAGCACTGGGATTGAAAACACAGACCACCATACCTGGCCATATTGGAACATTTGACTGCTGACTGCTGTTAGGTGAGGATGACCTGATCTTCCTAAATTGACAGACTGACTAGACCTTAGTAAATGACCCGGCACTGAGGAGCACTTGGGGACACTCACTTATACCACAGATGAAGGAATGTATGGATTCCAGTTGGGGAGTATGGGGACATGCTGGTGGGAAAAGGGATAAAAAGATGATTAAGATTAAATTCTTCTGTATGAAATACACAATGATTCAAGGAGAGAGGAAAAAAAAAGAATGTTTAATATGGAAAAAAGTAATTAGCAGAACCAACTCAAAATTAAAAGTATGTGTAGCCAAAAAGTAATAATAAAAGGCAATTTGAAAGTAAACAGTGCAAATCTGTATTTGCATCCATATTAAATATGAAAGTATTTAAAATGTGAATTAAAAAAAAAATAATAATAAAGGGGGTAGAGAGGTAGCTCACCAGTTAAGACCACTAAGAGCTATTCTTCGGGAGATCTGGGTTCAAATCCCAGCAATCACATGGCTAACAATTGTCTGTAACTCCAGGTCCAGTGGATTCAACATCTTCTGACCTCAGCAGGCATCACTGGACATAAGGGCACTTACATACACTCAGGCAATATGTTCATACACACAGACAAATAAAATAAAGGACCAGGCACACTGGTCCCAGCACTTGGGAGGCAGAGGCAGAGGGACCTCTGAGTTTAAGACACAGAAAGTTCCAGGCCAGCTGGAGCTGTAGGCAGACCCTGTCTCAAAAAGACCCACAAACTAATTAGTTAATTAAATTAAATAATTTAAAAATAATATAAATAAAATATACTTAAGTTCTACAACAAATTCTTTTTAAAACTTATCCCAAGGATTCCCAATATTTAAGCAAAAGAAAAATATCTGACATTTCTGTCATTTTTGTATGTCACGTTTGCTATATATTACATGCATTCTTGCTCAATTACACATGGAGACAAATCAATCATTCAAGAAATTTCTACCAAGATCTGTAGAGTCTTTTAACTGTCAGTTTTCACAATGCTCTCTTGGAGGTACTCTTGAACAGTTCCTCAAGGTTCATGTTCTGCAGATGTTTTGGATTGCAGGAACAGAAAAACCTCATAAACAGCTCACACCAAGGTAAAATCATTCTCTGTGTCCTCACTACCACAGGAGCAATCATCCAATGAAACCATTTATGTCAACAAGTGATTAGAAAATCTTCAAAGTCACCCAGAAAAGTCAGGTTGAATAATGGTCAACAAAGACCCCTTTTTGACCAAGATTGTTCATTAATTATATCTCTCACTTCTTTCCCAGTTTTCTCCTATTTAAACCTAAAGAACACATAAATATCACAGAATGTTTGATCCTCATTATCTTCTGAATATAGTCTTAATATGATTATATAACTAACTATATCTGACTTAATAGACTTCTACACTATTTTTCCTTTTGATTTCTGGAGCATGTCATTTGATCTGTTAACTATCCCTGGACTGTTAATATTGTCAGCTATAAGTCAGATCTAGAATCATCTAGGTGAGAAAGGGAGTCTTCAGACTGGGTTAACTAAAGTTGGAAGACTCTCAAAGTGGGCATCACCATTCTATGTGGACTAAAAAAAAGAACTAAGTAAGCAAGGCATGATGAGATCCATCTTTAATTGCAGCATTCCAGAGGCAGATGCAGAGGCAGGTGGATCTGTGTATGTCCAAGGCCAGCCTGGTCTACATATTAATTTTGAGGTCAACCAAGGCTACATGGTAAGAAGTTGTCTCAAACAAACACAAACAAACAAACACAGAATATAAAATAATCTGAGAATGAAAATTCTGGCTCTCTGTTTTCAACTATAGACGCAATTTAGACAACAGTCTTAATCTCTGGCCACAATATCTCACTGTGATGGGCTACACCCTGAACTATGAGCCAAAATAAACCTCTCCTTCCTTATGCAGACTTTGTCAGGTACTTTATTACAGCAATGAAACAAGTAACTAAGACACTGTCAATCACCCAAATCAGGCTCTGATAGAAGACTCTAGTAATAATATCTAAAAATAATATCTTACCCAAAATACCTTTCCCCCTTCAAATGTCATCCTTAGAATTCAGTCATTCATGAATACAGTAAAGGGTATATTTAGTACAACATATGACCAAAACACAAACCAAAATTAATATTCAAATTTATACTAACCTTCCAGTAGTCAGCCTGTAAACTGAAGTATCTCTGATATGAGGATAATGCTAAAAAGGAAAAATAATTAGTCAAATCATGTTTCATTTCAATTTCCACAAAAAGACATGAAAAGAATTTTGTTACTTCAACAATCATATAAATGCCCTGGAAAATAAAAGTTTCATATATTAAAACAGTCAACAACACTGATCAACTAACTAGAACTTTCTGATTGTAGAGTTAAAATGGTGCAGATCCAGCACCAAATTATCATCAGTTATGTTTAATCTCCTGGATAGTCACTGACTCCCCACCCCTCCTCCTGCCAATATCTGACCTACCATATGACTACAAGGTAAAATCTTTGGAGTTTATTAACTCCATAGACTACCAGTTTCCAGTACTTCTCGTCTCTATAAGTTTCCCCTGTTTTATTGTGAGACACCTACTTGATACTGCTATAACTGGACTTAAAAAAACAACCTTCATCTATGGTTCTTTTGTTAAATAAACATAAAAACTTTAAGTGTGTCTGCACTCACACTTGCTACACAGGGCAATCTAAATACATTCAAACTTGCTACTCAGCAACCCAAATTCATGTTCCTAGCTAAGACCCGATTCAAGAATAAATGATCTTGGACCAAGGAAATGGCTCAGCTGTTAAGGAGGTTTGTAGTCAACAGTGAAAACCTGAAGTTCCATTTTTCTGACCCAAGTAGAAACAAACCTCTGCAAGTTGTTCTGTGATCTCTATACATGCTGTTGCATCTGTACATAAATATACAACCACCCCAACCCAAATACACAATCAAATAAATGTAACTTTAAGTATAAACTATCTCATTCCTTGAAAATAAAAGCTTCATTTTACATTAGTATAATTAATGTAAATGTTACCTAACAACTTCGTCACAGATACAGAACAGCTACCACAAATTTTTGATCAAAACCTGGGTTCTCACAACCAAACAAGCTAGGTTTGGCCACTCAGTTCCAATATACTAATCAAACACATAAGAAATGGTGGCAATTAGAGAAAGGAGGTATGTTCAGTGTTGCCATACTGAAAAGTGGAGCAAATAAAGGAGTTACTAACCTCAAATTCTTATTGAAGTTATTACAACAAAAGGCTTAAGTTTAAATAGAAGGCATGTGGTCCCATACATCACTGATCAGTAGGCTCAGTTTGTCTAGTTAAGAAGTCTGCCAAGTTATCAGAACTATGTGAAAGCTCTTCCTGGAAAGCAACTTCCTCCTCAGGCTAGTACCAAGGCTTCAGCTATTTCTTTCCCTTCAGCATAAATTTCTCTCTTTAAAATATCTTTTCTCCTGCCAACCCTAATAATCCCTTTCTCTTTCTTTTCAGACCTCAATCTTGAGGCCTCTTCTTGAGATTTAAAACACACGAAAAGAAATAGAAAGTATTTGTTTTTTGCTGAGGCTTACTGAGGAAAGGCTACTTCCTCTGAGTCAAAAGAACAAAATCTGGAGAACAAATCCATCCATAAAGAATTCAATCTGAATCCTATCTTTCAGTAGAAACATGCCCTCAAAGACTGTAATATACACAATTGTCCCTTCCCAATAAGAGTTAATCTGGGGTACTGAAAAGAGAGCTTAGTTGGTATTATGTACATGTAGGTTGAAAGGATATCTCAGTGGTTAAGGGCATTGGCTGCTCTTGCAGAAGATCTGGGTTAGATTCCCAGCACACATATGATGGATAACAACTATCACTAAACACATAAAATAATTTAAAAAGTGTAAAAAAAAAAAAAAAAAGCCTTTATCAGTCTTTTGTTCAGGTCCCAACACCTACAACATGCAGTTTACAACTGCCTGTAACTCAGCTCCAGGTGATCCAAGCAGCTGTATTCATTTATACATACTTCAATGTAGATGAACAAAATACACATAACTGAAAAGAAATCCTTTTTAAAAACTTTTGGCTGGGGAGATGATTCAGCTGTTCAAATAAATCCTTAGATTCTCCCTTATGTTTCCAGGTTCTTATATTCCAGGAAAATGAACTGCACCACAAACATACTGTTTAGAAACAGACCAGTTACTAAGGAACAGAAAGCATTTCCTAGAATGGAAGTGAGTTAATGGGGTAGAAGAGCTCTAGGCCAAGAAGCTCATGAAACAGGTCATTCATATAGCACCTGTCTTCTCATGCATATATACTGAGGGTTTTTCTTGCAAAAGATCTGTTTGTTAACTGCAACTCAAAATAAGAGTTTTCAGTCTTTTTCTTCTAACTAGCTTCTTTCAAATACTCTGAATATTTTTCAAGTATTCAAATATCTAGTATCTAGTCCCTATTCTCCTGCAACATGAGAACCTGCAAAAGGGAACTGATTTTCTAGTAACACATGTTTTCAATTCTTTGTTTAAGAAACTTGGACATTGTATTCCAGGATAACACCAGATATTCCTCTGTAAAATCCAGTACAAAATTTCATTACCATTAATCATTACTGCCAAAAAAGATGATTTACTCCACTCTTTGATTTACAGCCAAAAGACAGAAAAAGCCTTATATGTTGAGACAATGAACAGTAGGTCCCTGAATGAAAAACACTGTATTAAGCACCCTGATATCATATGCCTCAGAACAAACTCCAAAAGAAGGAACTGGCAAGACAGTTCACTGAATAAGGAAGTTGCTGCCAATTTTAATGAAATGAGTTGGATCCTTAGGATCCACACATAGGAAAAAAAGAACTCTCAGAAGGGCGGTCTGAGACCTCCACATAGAGTATGACCAAATACATACACATACACACAACAATAAATGGATGGGAGTGTAGAGATCAGGCTCAGTGATTTTAAGAGCACCGGGTACTTTTGCAAAAGACCTGGGTTGGAATCCCAGCACCTACAAGGCAGATAACAACTTCATTTTAGATGTCCTCTTTTGACATTCTCAGGTTCAACATAGATGAACTTGTTATATATATATATATGTTTGTGATATACTCATACACATAAAACAAAAATAAACTTAAAGAAAAAAATAAAAATTCAGAAGGAAACCAAGGCGGGGAAACTAAAATACTTTAACAAACATGTAGGCAAATATTCCTACACATATAAAAATAAATAAATTTTTAAAAGGAGGAAGAACTGTCTCAGAGGTTAAGAGCAACTGATGTTCTTCCTAAAAGCCTGGGTTTTGCTAAACAGCAACCACATGGCAGCTCACATGTAACCACAGCTCCAGGGATCCAATGCCTTCTTCTGGCCTTCTCAGGCACCAGATACACATATATCTGCTATATGTATACACAAGGTGCCTATGTATATATATGTATATACATAGATACCTTGTGTATATATATACAGCAGGTGTATAATAGACACATTTCTCTCTGAATTTTTACTATTGGTTCATTAAGTGATGAGTCCCACCTTCTGACCAATAAGGGGGCAGGAAGGCAAGGTATGGCAGCTAGTCATTCAGGGCAATGAATGGTGAGTAGAGATTACTCAAAGACAAGTGGGAGGAAAGTGCCATGGCCCTAGGCACACAGAGGGCCAGGACTCAGAGGGCAGCATTCCAGGT
Source organism: Eospalax fontanierii (assembly GCA_035773235.1). Classification (NCBI taxonomy): domain Eukaryota; kingdom Metazoa; phylum Chordata; class Mammalia; order Rodentia; family Spalacidae; genus Eospalax; species Eospalax fontanierii. The sequence continues at coordinate 212,424 of JAJHUQ010000048.1, read as the reverse complement.
CCTTGAGACCCCAGAATAGCATGAGTGGAAAAAGAACTCAGGCTGGGCACAGGACAGGAGCTGTGCACCGTGGCACTGCACCAGACTTTGCCAAAGCAATGGTGGCCAGCAACAGGCAGTATGTTCGAATAATAACTTTGAGTTGCGTTAAATAAATTATTCTCTCTAAATGGAAGACCATTTCTGTTTTATTCTTCTGGATCAACAAGACCCCACCCGCTAAGGATAGGAAAATAAACTTCATAAGACAATTGGTGCTGTAAGCAGGATCTGGCTGATAAGAATGGAAAAATAGCTCAGGAATTAAAAGCACTAGCTGCTCTTACAGCAGACCTGCAAAGGGAATGCAAACAAATGGAGTTCTGGCATGGCTGATACAGTGGATCCTCAAGTGACTAATTGAGATAATGTCAAAAAAGCCAGCAGTGTCTGGGGGAGAAGAAATCCCAGGATGGGAGCCCACTTGTTGCTGGCACAGGGTGGTCCATTTACTGAGCCACTAGGCATTGCTGCTGGATTATGGCAATACTCTGAAAACAGCAGAGGGTCTGAGGCAGACTTTGAAAACTCTGCTGGATGGGAAAAACCCAAGACTCTAGCAGGTGATGGCTGATGCAGCATGGCCTCTGCTATGTGTGATAAAAAACTTATCCCAAACAGAGATTACAGCTTGGAGAGAGACTGATGAGTTAAGAGAGAGATTAAAATGGGAGAGGGAAATAATACTGGCTTTTACTGCATTAGCAACTGACCTTACTGATAAATTAAATAAAAAGGGAAAAAAAAAATGTCCAGAGTGTATCAGCTGAGAATCCATAAGAGAAAACAGACAATGAATAGGAAGGAGGCAACCCAGAAAAAGACAAAAATGCCTCTCAGATTCGACCTGTAATACAAAAACAGAAAAATCCAGATGTCAGCATGCTGACAGAGACTTTAACAAACCTAAGGATTTAGTGAATAAAGAGCTTTCAGCGCTAGAGCTGCTGGAAATAGGGAGGACACTCAAAGAAGTTGCAAAAGAGGCTGTCATCACCTGGCTTCTGAGAATATGGGACAGAGGAACAGATGATATTAACTTGAATGCTGCGGAGGCAGGAGAGCCGAGCAACATAACCACTCATCCCTCCCTGAGATTTAAGCTGCAAAACTTGGGACAATACAAGGGAAAGCAGTCTCTGATGAATTGGCTTGTGAATGCCACTGGAGACACTTGGTTATCACCAGCAGAGATTCCCATGGATTTCAGAGCTGGAGCAGGACACAAGAAAGACAGGTGTTGTTAAGAGAATTGGGGATGAGGAAAGCAATATATGGTACCCCGTTCACTGGACCAGATAGGACTGTGTTCCCTAGAGATTTAATGAAGGACTTCATTAAAGATGGACCTCAAAATTTAGTATAGAGATTTAACATCTCTACTGAGTCCTGTAGTGGGACAAGATCTTTACAAGGTAGGAGAGGCCTTGACAAATTTAAGCAACCTAGACCAGTGGGTAAAGTGTGTCTGTAGAAGAATAGAACAGCGAAAAATGTTTGAAGGAGACAAACCAAAAAAGGAGGTTGACTTGGGTTACTTGTAGGCAAATGAAGGAAGATGTTTAGCCAAAATTCCTAAAGAGAGGATTGATCAAAAGCCAAATTCTGTGCTAAAGCATCTCTGGAAGGCCTTAAGCCCTGAGAGACAGTTCACAAAAGGTACACAGAAAATAAAGATTATCCCAAGGGTGGATAACAGCACCCTCAGAGTGAACAGGGCACACTTCTCCCCTATGAATGGCTGTTGGAGGGATGGAGGCAGTTTGCCCTGCCAGGGCCTCTCCCAGCAGACTGGTGTAGTCAGTGGAGAGACCACAGGTGTGGCTAGAGCCATGAGTCAGACTCAGAGTCATCTGGCCCTTGGAAACCTTATTCCTTCTTGACCCTATGTAGGACCAAGCAGTTTGTGCCAGCCCAACAACACTAGCAAGAATAAATGGATGCATGGAGGATCCATGTGAGAACTCCAGGACACTAAATGGATTCCCAACAATAACTAGAAACAGTAAAGGACTGACTAATTTACATGCCTCTGTGCTCAACATCGATCTGTTGAGTTAAAAAAAAAAAAAAAATGACCCAAATGAAAAGGAATTTTCCATGCTATGTTAGAACTTCTATGTGTGGATAATATTAATTTCTCAGTGTTTTACAGATGTGAAAACCAATTGGGAGGTGAAAATGTAAGTCATACGGGGTCCAAGAGTGAAATATAACTGTGAAGTCCTAAGGAGCTCTGTGGGCTGAGGCCTATAGATGGCATACTTTATATAATCATTACCTAGCAATTCCAGTACCTTCCCTTGGAAGCTCTCTTTCCCCAAAACAAAAGGCAACTGCCACATTATACTACTGGTTGCACACTAGAAGTGGACGGTAAGGCCCTATTATTGAAGATGTGACATGGTTTGAGCATGGAAAGAGAACTAGCTAGGACAGACCTGAAAATTCTCTTCAAATGGATGGATGGCCTTCATAATGCTAGAGGGTACTATGCAGACTGCTATGGGACAATGGTCCTAAAAAGCTCTGAGTAATGACAGATCTTGCATGCTTCACTGCCAGATGTCTCTACAGGTGTAATAGAGGCTAGTCTGGTATGTGCACCCTCAGCATATTTATAATTGGATGTAGGGCCCACTCTTCAGGGAGGAAACACGTCTGATATTAGAAGAAAAAAAAAAGTTGATCCCTGATGGTATTAGAGGAAGTTGTAGGCACCAGCAGAAACATTACTGTGAATGTTTATGAGGTGAATATGATACATCTACTTAGCTACTATCTAAACATTTGTGTTTGTGATAGTTCAATGTGGATGTTACTGCTTTCCTTTGTGGCTGTGGTTGTGTTGTTATGTTTTGTTTCTTTTTCAGAAAGGGGTGGAGTGTACAGTAGATGCATATTTCTCTCTAAATTTTTACTACTGGTTCATTCAGTGGAAAGTCCTGCCCTCTTACCAATAAGGAGTCAGGAAGGTGGGGAAACAGGGGTACGAGGGAACGGACATGGCGGCTACTCATGGCGAAGGGCACTGGGGCAGGTAGAGATTACTTAAAGGCACACAGGAGGGAAGTGCCATGACCCCAGGTACACAGAAGGCCAGGACTCAAATGGCAGTGTTCCAGGTCCCCGCAGTCCAAGAATAGCATGAGTGGAAACCAAACTCAGGCTGGGAACAGGACAGCCGCAGTGGTGTGCCGGACTTTGCCAAAGCAACAGTGGCCAGTCATGGGCAGTATGTTCGAACAATAACTTTGTGAGAAACCTTAAATAAATTAATCTCTCTAAATGGAAGACCAGTTCACCATTTTATTCTGCTGGATTGACCAGACCCCCACCTTTCAGATGTGGAAAGTAAATTTCATAAGACAGCAGGCAAAAAATTCTGAAATTCCTAACTAAATGGATGGGACTGGATTGAGCTATTTCTATATATCCACAGATCAGTATATCTTTCAACCTCAGAAGCTTCTTCTTGTGGTAGAGAACAATTATCACAGAGACTTACAACTGGTTAATATCTAAAGAATAAGGAATTTAAGAGTGGTCAATGATAAATGAGACACTTATAATCTCACTTTTTCTCACAAGAGTCAGGTATCAATACATGAAAGTAGAAGGTTAGTAAAAGTCAATGAATACAACAAGGTAACAGTGCTTTCCAGACAGACAATAGGACAATTACAGTAATACTGATAATAAGCACAAGACTCAAAGAGCTCGAATCAGACAATAATCCCAATTTGGAGGAGTTAAGTTCAGCACCAACTCCTCTAGCTGAGGAGTTCATTGTCATTTATAGCTGCTGAGAGAAAAAGTAAGCTTCCTTTATGTGTGTGTGAGACCCTTCGTAGGTATACCATGTTCCAAGACGGGTTCCACATTCATGAGTTTTGGGGCAATACAAATTAGACTCTATGAAGAAAACAAAAAGAACATGATGTTGGATGGGTGGGGAGTAAGAGGTAGATATGGGAGGACTGGAAGAGGAGAAATATGATAAAAATACATTTTATGGAATTCTCAAAGAATAAAAATATATTTTTTAGTCTACTTCATTTGAACAACCCCAACTCAAAATTATGTATCTTCATCCCTTATAATAATATGGCAAGAGTGACTTTTAAACATCTTCTAGTAACAATGAAAACTTTCAAAGAAAAATAAGAAACTAGTTTCCTCACCTTTTCCAAGTTGTTCACTTATGCATATACAGACAAGATAGCAAACTTGCTCTGCACCATGATAAAACTTTAAAGATTTTCCAAGGTAAGATAGCAATTTATATGTAGGATATTAAAGAATTTTATTGTAACATATGTATCAAGTATTTGCATATACTTAGATAAAATTTTGATAATTCATGTACTCTACATTCTCATGCTTAATTTTATGAATTTCTTAAATGTGAAAGTAACAAGTGCTTCCAATACAAATCAAAACCTTGGGAGATAGCTCAGTGGTTAAGAACACTGGCTGGTCTTGCAGAGAACGTGGGTTTAATTTCTAGTATTCACATGGAGGCTAACAGCCATCTATAACTCTAGGGGATCTGATGTCTTCATCTGACCTCTGTGAACTTTACAGGACATGGATACACTTATATGCATGCAGGTAATACATTCATAAAAATAATAAAGAATGTTTAAAAAAAAAACCTAGAACTAAATAAACATAAATCAAACCAAATTTTAAAAGAGAAGAAAATTACCTTTTGAATAATCTTCCAATAAGAGGTTGAAGTGTCCTAATTGACAAAAAAAATCAGATTCCACTTTTCCTTCAGCTTTTACTATTAAAGATTCATAGCAGTGAACAGCCTAGAAATGAAGCATATAAACATTCAAAAAGTAATAATACCCTATTATTTCCTTCCTGATAGAACATATATATTTTATGACTAAGAAAAGCAATAATCCACTATCAAAAACAGTAGATTTCATAAAGTATTGTAAAAAAATAAAGTAATGTGAATAGTAATGATATATATGCTCTCCCATCTTTAAAAAGATAAAAAACTAATGCAACAATATAGTAGCACATTAGTAAATTTACCCAAAATCTGCAAGGTTAGGTCATTATACTGTTCATAAAAGAAAGAACTAAAATAGGCTTAGGAAAAACTGTATTAAGTTCGGAATCCAGATAATCACATTAACTTTTCAATGCATATTTTTTATTGAATTTTTGAGCATTTTATATAATAGATCTTAATCAAATTTGGACACCCACCTCCAGCTACATAAAATTTTTGAACTGAAATGTGGTTAATTCAAACTGAGATATAGTGCAAATTCCATTTTTAAAGTATTTTATTTATTGGGCTAAGCACAGTGGTGCACACCTTCAATCCCAAAACCCAGGAGGCATAGGCAGGTGCTCTGTGAGATCGAGGCCAGTCTGATCTACACAGGAAACTCCAGGCCAGCTGGGATTTCAGGGAGAGGTTGTCTCCAAACAAACAAATAAACAAAAAATAAAGTATTTTATTTATTATTTTTAGTTTATGTGAATGAAGTAAATATTGCCTGCATGTATGAAAATGCAGCTGTTGTCATACAATGCATTCAGAGTACAAATGAGGGTGCCAGATCCCCTAAATCTGGAGCTACTGCTGGCTATTAGCCTTCACATGCTAATCCAGGTGGGAGAGTAGCTAGTGCTCCTAACCATGGAGTCATCTCTTCAGACCTTTATTTTTTTAAAAAAGTAAAGTTTATTATGCAAACTCCATTTTATACAACATTTTTTATAGTCCACTTCAAAAAAATTGGCCAGTGATGACACTTAATGCCTATAATACTAGCTAGCATTTATGGAGTTTGGCTCAAGGCCAAACTGAGCTACAAGGTATGTTTCAAGTTAGCCTGGGCTATACTGTGATATCCTCTCTCTCAATCTCTTTTACTTATACTTCTTTAAGTAAAAAAAAAAAAAAAAAGACTACCATAACTTTACCTGGTTTTCTTTTATTTTTACTATTTTTAGGAAATTCACTCTAACATCTTAAACTGCAAATATGACTCGTGATTTCTAATTCATTGCTATTGAATATAGTTGTTCTCTAACTCCATTTTGTTCTTGCTAACCTTTACTTATCCTGTGTATCTGCCATTCCCACTGCAACCAGTCATGCAGAACATTTCATGCAGGTAGTTTCAGGAAGAACATTGTTTCTACAGTAACTGGAAAGAATTTACAAGTAGCCAGCTAGCATGTCCAGATAACGTATCCTTCCTCCCAGTATTTCTAAAAATTTGAGAAACTTGTTTTGTCCTTATTGAAACTTTTGGTTAACTCAAAATCTCTTTTTTAACTGACCCAACACTGATCTGGTGTAACTATGGTTTTTGGCTTTGCCACTGCCACAAACTAGTTGTGGTTGTAAGCTTTATAAACCCCTTGGAGTTGAGAGTTCTTTGGGTTGATAGTCCACTGAACCACCAGCTCTTGATTTAACCACAACTATGTTGAGTTCTTCTGTGCCTCTTAGTATTACAATACAAACCTTCAAAGACCTTCATATGACCTAGATATATGCCATATCTAAAATGGTCAATTTCAAAAAGACAACAGGCATTATAAAACTTACTAGTTAACATAATGAAACATACACTTATCTATCAATCTACATATGGGCCTTCACAACGGCACAGAAGGTTGGACTAATATATCTTATCTATTACAAAGGAACTGTCATTCCATGTTTCCACTGCAAGATATTTTATAACGTTTTTTTGGAGTCAGGGTCTCATGTAGCCTAGACTGGACTATATAATAATATACTATGTAGCTGATGATAACCTTCAATTTCTGATCCTCCTTCCTTCATCTCTGAAGTTCTGAAATCATGGGTATAGACCACCAAATCAGCTTACATAATACCTAGGATCAGCCCAGGGCTTTGTTCATGTTAGACAAGCATTCTACCAACACAGATAAATTCCCTAGACTCAACTCCCTATATTTCAGTACACTAAGTGTACACTAAGGAACAGTCCCTACTATATCCTTTGGAAAAAGGAGCTAAAGGAACATTATCTTACAAAGGGACTACAATTTTTCACTGCTAATAAATCTCTTAGCATCTTTCAGAACTGGTGTTAGAATGAGAAACTGTGTTGTTGGATTTATCTCTCATATAAAAGCCCTTCCTTTTTTCCTATTTTATGAATATAACATTTTGAGGTAGGGGACCAGTGCTCAAAGTCATCCTCAAATAAATGGCAAGGGTGAAGTCAGGCTAGGTGTCAAAAGTGAAAATGGCTGGATGAGGTTGGTATAGGCCTTTAATCCCGTTTCTTGGGAGGTAAAAGAATCTCTGTGAGAACAGGGCCTTCCTGGTTTACATAGTGAGTTCCAAGATAGCTGTGGCTACAGAGAGGCATTGTCTTAAAAAGAGAAAGAGGGAAAAAAAGGAAAAAGTGGGGCTGGAAAGATGGCTTAGTAGTTAAGAGCACTGGCTACTCTGGCAGAAGACCAGTGTTCAGTTCCAAGGTGTTACCTGCCTGGCAGCTAACAACCAACCATAACTTGAAAAGATTCAATGCTCTCCTCTGACATTCACCAGCTTTGCATAACACTATTAATGCAGGTACACTTACACACATACAGGCAATACATTCATACTCATAAAATAAAAATAAAATTTTTTTTAAAAGAGAAAATGGAAATTTCTAATTTCAAACACAGACCAAAGATGATACTTAAAGTACATATGTAATTATTCAATAAGAAATTTTAAAACTTTCCATAGTCAAGGCACAGTGATATAAACAAGCATAAGGGGAAGTTAACGCTGAACTATGGAAAGCTCTTGAACCCAAAAGTTTGACTACATAGGCTTCATTATATTATTCCCACCACCATTTCAACCAAATAAACTCACTATTAAAGAGTTCTAGCTTCATAAACCTATGGGCCATCCATAGAAAAGGGGCTTGAGAGACAGTTCTGCAGTTAAAAACACATATTGCTATTTCAGAGGACCAGTGTTCAGTTGCCAGCACCTACTTTAGGTGGCTCATAACCAGCTATAATTCCAGCTTCCAAGGAATCCCACATGAACCAGAATTCATTTCCATAAATCCACACATATAATCAATTTAAATATAATAAAAATGAATCCTTAATTCCAGTACTTGGGAGACAGTATGTTGAGATCAAAGGCAGCCTTGGGTACATAAAAAGTTTTTTGGGACTACAGGTAGACCTGTGTCAAAAGGACCAAAAACGAAAATAAAAATTATTAAAATAGAACTGGTCATGGTAGTATATGTCTTTAATCTCAACACTCAGGAAGCAGATCACTATGAATTTGAGGCCAGATTTCTTTATGTGGCAAATTCCATGCCAGCCAAGGCTACTCACTAAAACCCTGTAACAACAACAAAAAAAGTCATCAACAATTAATCATATACTACATGTGGGGTGACATACAATAAAAACATATACTATAAATCCTCTAACAAAAATAATATTCAATTCCACTTAAATAAAAGAAAACAAAGATCAAGAATCATAATTTTTTAAAATGTCAATACATATCACGGTACTGAATTCATAGTTGGCAGTTCATAAAGAAAAGGTGCTGCTGCCAAGTCTGTCAATCTAAGTTCAATCTTTCAGATCCATTCACAGAATGGAAGAGATTTGACCCCTATAGGTTGTCCTCTGATTTCCACACAAGGCTCATGGCATGGGTACACATACACATAAAGGATTATAAGCAATATTTTAAGTACAGGGCTGCAGAAATAGATTAGAAGTTAAAAGCGATGCCGGTTCTTGTAGAGATTCCAAGATCAGTTCCCAACATCCACATGGCGGGTGACAATGGTCCATAATTCCAGTTCTGGAGGATTTGACACCCTCTTTTGGCCTTCATGAGGTTTGCACAACATGAGTACATTTACATACATGCAGGCAAAACACTCACATACATTAAATTAAAAAATGAGGACTAGAGAGATGGCTCTATAACTAAAGAGCCTCTTGCAAGAAGACCTAGATTCGAGTCCCATCACCCATATGGCAATTAACAACCATCCTTAACTCCAATTCCAGAGGAATTCAATGAGTTCTGATCTCCCTGGCGGTTATAAGACATGGGTGCTCTTACAACATGCAGGCAATATACTCATACATATAAAATATAAACAATTAAAAAAAATTTTTAAAGAATCTTCAAAAAGGTAAGAAGCATTCTTAACAAAGCATCTAGAAAAGCTATAAACACCTTGATCATATATTTTAAATCTTCAGAAGTCAGTTGATCTATAAAACCTGTATATTCAAATAATCAGAGAAAACAAATGAGTACATAGCATCTAGATTTTGCCAAATACATATTTCTGCTTTTATAATAATGACTGACTTAAAAAAAAAAAATTTAACAGTCTCACTATTTAGTCCTGGCTAGTATAGAACTCACTGAGCTCTAGGCTAGCATCTGTTTATATTAAAGATATGTACCTCCATGGCCTAATGACAGATTGTTTTTAGAGCTCAGGACAGAACACAGGACCTCTTACCTCTAAGTGAAATCCTCAACCCCATGATGGATATTTTAATTTTAAAGAAAGTGCCAAGCATGGCAAAAAATAAAATACAAGAAAATTCACAAGTCAAATAAATTAATAAATGTTCTCTTATCTCAAACTTAAAGTTATCCCAACTATTTCCTTTTCATGTTTTTAATTATATGTTCTTACTTTGTGTATCTGTGGGCATATGTGTGGAGATAGAGGTTAACCTAAGTCAGTTCTCACCTTGAGAACTATCATTTGAGCCTCAAGGACAGAAGTCAGGTTAATGGGCTTGGAGGCCTTTATGAGCTAAGCCATGTAACCAATCTTATTTTTTTCATTAAAAAAAACCTCAGGTGCTGGAGAGATGGCTCAGCAATCAGGGACACTGACTACTCTTCCAATGGACCCTAGTTTCAAATCTCAGCAACCCAACGGAGACAACAACCATCTATAACTACACTTTTAGGACATTTGACACCCTCTTCTGACCTCTTAGGAACTGCACAACACAGATGCACTCACATGCAAGCAGGTAATACAGTCATACACATAAAAACAGTAAAAAAAGTTTTTTAAAATTCTCAGCAAAAAATCTATAATTCCTCCCCTCGGGAGGCTAGGACAAGTCTTGAGGCCAATCTAGTCAACAAAGAGAATTCAAGACTAGCCCAGGTATAAAATGAGACAATGTCTAAAAAAAAAATCTATAGCAGTTTAACATTACATATTATCCAATGTTTAATAAAGCTACAACTGTTACATAGATAATGGCATTTAACTGTTACTCATTTTATCTTTTTAAATTTTGTGGTTGTTTTTAGCTTCTTAAAACTGTAACCTAAGTATTATTGCAATAAAAATTTTTTTAAATGATCATGGTTGACTCTGAAGAGTTAGCTCAAGAGTTACCACTGGTTGTTGTTACAAAAATTTGTGTTCAGTTCCTAGCATCCTCAAAGAAGCTAAGAACCAACTGTAACCCAATTCTAGGGATCCCACATCCTCTTCTGATCTTTGTGCGGTCTGCACGCATACACACATAAAACAAAAAAAATCAACAAATGTTTTTTTAATGCCCATACTGTCAATATTTGAAGACAGTTCATTATCACCTAAATATTTATTAAAAATCATCTGAAAAGTTCATATTAACCTTAAACTGAAATGTCAGTGACATGGCTCAGTGGGTAAAATACTTGGTACCCATCTTGAGGATGTAATGTCTTTCCCAAAACGTACATGGTGGGAGGAGAACACACTCCTACAATTTGTGCTCTGACCTTCGCATATACACATAATAAATAAAAATAATTTTTTAAAATAGTCATTCTAAAATACAATTCTTAATTTCAATTCTTTTTGTAATATACAAGAATTTTAACTTTGAAATTGTTGAAATACTTTGATGATATTTAACTTCAGCTCAGGGATTCACTTCCCTTTTTCTGAGGGCTGGATTAAAAGGCCTGCAGCGTTACAACAGACTTTAAAAAACTCTTAAAACAAGAGTTGAAGATAATCATTTAAATCACATAACGTCACATATGTGGCAAGTATCTGTAGTTCATGTATTCAGAAAGCCATGGCAGGAAGGTCACCACAGGGTTACAGGCTAGCTCTGGCTTCAATGAGTTTGATGATAGGCAATATAGTGAGATCCTTCAGGAGAGAAAAGGAATCATCCCTCTTCACTGCTTTGTCAATGTGATTAGTGTACCAATTTACAGGTATACAATGGAAGTTTGAGTTTGTCAATCAGATTAAAAGGATAAAGATAGCTTTCTGGTTATTATTTGTATACAAAATAAAAAAAGAGCCAGGCATGATGGTGCACACCTTTAATCCCAGCCCTTGGGAGGGAGAGGCTGGTGGGAGGCTGTTGAGTTTGAGGGCAGCCTGGTCTATGTAGGAGTTCCAGGTCAGATGAAGCTAGAGGGAGACACTGTCTCAAAAATTAACATCCACAGAAACACAAAAGCCAAAACAAAAAAACCAAAACCAACAACAAAAAAAATGACTATAGATAAAAGAACTATTCTAAATACATATTAAAATGCGCATATACACAAAAGGATATTTTTCAGTCACAAAAAGAAATAAAGTCTATTATTTGGAACAACTGCAAATTATATGGCCAGTAAAATAAGGCACAAAACACCAAACAGCACGTGTAAAAATTTAAAAGTTAAGAGGTCTGCCACTTTATGTGTAAATATCTGTTAACTGCATTTGATTGAAAGGCCTGCCTGGGGCAAAATGGGGATAAGGAGGGATTAGGGAAAGACTAACCAAAATTAGGAAGTTTCTGGGTACTATTATACACTACATTCAGTTAGGTAGACTAAATGATTTTTAAAGATGTGACCACTAAGAGTGGTGGAACTGTGAAGAGATATTTAACTTGCTTTAAGCATTACTCAAAGTATACATAACAATCAAATATTAACTAGTAATTTATAACATAAATTACTGCTTCTATATGTCATTTTTTAAATGTTTACATTTTCATCCTAAAAGTAAAACCGTTCAAGCTAGGCAACAAATTTTCCAGTTTATAATAAGTAATTTCAGCAAGAAAAGAAAATATATATAATGGATGTTGCATGTACACCAAGAGTCTTTGGTCCTTGTATGAAACGGTTTACGAGTATCTAAATGTGATAAATATGATATATTTAATACCTGTTTTAAAATGTTTGAAATAACGTTAATAATTCTGTTTTTAAGGAAGAGCAATAATTTTTGTTAAGCATCCTGAAGGGGTACCGGTGAAGTTTAAGCTATTCGCTAATGCTGCTCTGTTTGTTTCCTTTCCTTCAAAGCACCCCGGTTCATTTCTCCTCCCACTATTTCCCGCCATCTTGACTGATAGGAGCAGCCATTAAATAAATGACATTGCCAACTTTCAAACAGGAAATGTCCCAGGTCTGTTAACAGTAAAGTTTTAAGGTAGAAAAAAATTCACACATTCAGGAAAAAAAAGCATTCGTACGCATTATTTCTGGGGTTCCAATAATCAAACAAAAAAGTCTTTTAATCAATGTGAACTCTAAGTAAGTTACGTGTAACTTATACAAATGTAATATGCTAAGGATAAAATATGCGAAAACCAAGTCCAATATTCTGAAAACTGACTTTCACGAGTTGTGATGCTAAATTTAGTCATCTTTAATCCCTCGAAAAAGCTGTAAAAATAACAGGTAACATTCTTCGGTAATGAGTCAGGCACCAGAGCAGGGCCTCAAACAAACAGAAACGTTTTGGTAGGCGGTGAGAACGGAATTTCTAAGTACGGAAAGGAGGCAAGCTGGCAAGAAATACTTTACAAATCGCCCTGACACACTATTAGAAGCTACAAATGAACAGTAGCCGGGGAGCAAGGGCCACAAGCGCTGGAACCTGCAGGTCAAAAGTGTAAACAATTTAGGTACGAACGTAATAGCTGTACCTTGCTCAGTAGCGTCTTCGTCCTGGCGCCATCTTTCCGAAGGCTCAAGAATCCAAAGAAGCTGCTGTGGGGAACAAACACATGCCTCTATTTAACGCTCAGAGGAAAACAGCAGTAACAAACTCCCCGAGGCTCAGGCAGCAGCAACGGTTTGGTAAGAGCCAAGGCAAAACGACTCCCGTAACCATACAAGCAAGATGAAATCGAGCCTTCCAGGGCACTGGCGTGAACCGGTACAGAACTGACCTGTAGGTACCGGGTTAGTGCGTACCTATCCAATCCACGGAGCGCGTCCTGCTCTTCCACCGTGAGACTTAAGGACCCCTCTTCATCCTCGCTACTTTCCTTTTCAGCCGCCATTTTCTTTTCCTCATCACCCAAGGCAGCGGCAGGGAGCGACAATTCACAAGATTTCATAGAAAAGCAAAGACAAAATTCCCACCTCAACGCCCACCCACTACAGTGCAGAACTCGAAACGATGGCTTTAATGGTTGCCTGAGACTAATACGCCAACTTCATCGCCGCCGCTGTGGCCACGACAAAATCCAGAGGCAAAGCCGAAAACTGAGAATGCAAAGAATGCCAGTGTTGGCTATCAGACCGGAAAAAAGACGAAGGCAAGCAGAACTGGAGACTCTTGGAGAAATTCTTAGAATATCAAACTTAGCTGGTACAGATATAAAACTTGTGATACTGTTATAAGGTGACCCACACGCAGCCGTCTTGACCTCCCCGAAGCTAGTCGTAGCCACCAATGGAAATTATAGGTACAGTTCACGTGACTTTTGTTGACTTACGTCATCACTGGTTCGACTAAACTTACTACCTCCAGAGGTCCTCCTAAGAGGAACTAATCTGGCCAGAGGGCCTTAGAAGTGGCTATGAAATCACTTTTACTTGTAAAAGGTAACTTGTAAAATGGCACAAAATGAAGTATTCGGGCCGTTTCATTTAGTCATTACTTTGTCTTCCCGAAGGGTAAAAGGCACTAAGAAAAGAGATCTTCCGCCTGGACAAAAAATGCGAACCGCCGATTCAAAGAACTTTTTACCTGCTTAAGGTGTTGCCAGGAGATCCCACATAGATTTTCCGGATTCCTGCCTCCATCATGCAAGAAAAAAAAACCTTTAGGAAAAGAATCCACGCCATGAAAAAAAGAGCTTTTCATACCACTGTAAATAATCTCCTTCATAATAATTAATACTACCTACACCTGTTCTGGTTACTCTCAGCCCAACAGCCTGAAAACAAACATAAAAGTCATATAACTTGAGCTAGTAGATGTCAGGCCACAGTAAGTCAAGAGTCACCGAAAGAGTCTTGCTCTCTGTTCAAAACCGTTTAACTCCAAAATTAAGCTAACACTTTAATTACAAGTTTTAGTGTTACCTGAATCTATTTTTGTATAATATTTTTTCTAAAGAAAAAAAAATCTAAAAATTGTTAGAAGCAGAACTCCATAATGTTGGTTATTTGTTTAATCTCACGATGAGACCTTAACAGGAGATTTGGAGCTGCATATATTTGCATGCCTATGAAAGAGAAAAGTGGTTTGATCTGAACATGCAGTAATCATTACAAAACAATGTGACGTTGTCCTGGTTTTTGAGGTCTAAGTAAAAGTTATAAACCACTATATGCATTTAATATAATAAGACAGTTTCCATTTTGCTGGGATATGGGGGTTGGATTTGATTTGATTTAAACATAGCCTCTCACACTGCAACCTTGGAATTTGACAATGCCTTGCCTTGGCTATGCTGGACCTTGACTTAGAACACTCCTCCACACGTGTAGCATTTTGTTTGTATTTCTTTTTGGGTTTTGGAAGGATTTTTTGTAATCCTGGTAGGTTGGTGTACTATGTAACAAGCCTCCATGAATTCTGGGATTACAGAAGCTAGCCACCATATGGTCTTAAAACTTTTTTACATTTAGCCCTCCAAATTACTCTTTTAAGGATGGGACTGTAACTCAGAGGTAGAACACTTGCCTAGCATGCTGAGTATAATCCATTGCACTGAAATGAATTCATTTTTTAAATTAAATTTCACAATTATACTATGTATAGTGTTTACTCTGAACTGGTTATTTAAAGGATCCTTTTTAGTAGCTAGTTCAAGGTCAGCTAAAGGGAGACTTGTCTCAAAAAGGTGACCCACCCCTCTCTCACAAAAAATAATGAAAGAATATAATGAAGTACTTATATTTTCCCAGATTTGTTCACCACCACCAATTGGTGCTTAGGCTGTTGCTACCATAAATACTTTGTAATTTTAAAATAGCCAATGAAGCATTATAAAAAGTATCAAGGTCCAATAAATTATTTTCTTTTTACCAATTATGTTCAGATTCATTATATTAGAGTAGAATGTATTACAGACCTGGGTAAAGTTAAAATGGCATTGCTATCTATGCAACTATTTCAAATCCTGTACTTGTTCTCCTATCCACAAAATATAATCCTTTAATTGTGAAGAGTTTTATGTAAAGCCATGGCAGAAGTGAATGATGTTGTTACGATACCAGCTACCAAAACAATTTCCACAATAATCCAATATATAAATCTTTTGCTGTGATGTTTAAGATCTTGAATAAACTCAGTAAAAAAAAAAGTTTAATATTCATGCTTTTAAGCAAAATTTCTACAGAAGAATAATATTTAAGTAAATATTATTTTTAAATTTACAATGAAAATCTCCATTTTAGATGTGAACATAACTTTAAATTAATCCTAATTATCAGATATAATGAATATTGGCAATTACCCATGCTAAAGTTCCACTTGTACCATTCATCTGTTGTTCTCTTCCCTGTCACGGAGTTGGGGGCCAGCCCATCTTAGAGAGGGAGCTGGAGAAGTCTTTAAGATTCTTGAGTCTGAACTGAAAGGGCCAATCCTATCTCCAGAGTGAGTTTTTCAGTGATAAACAAGCTTAGATCTGAAATGGGAGGGCTATTCCCAGCTGCAGAGTCAGCTTAACAGTGAATTCAAACAACAAACTAATAGCTATCTGCCAAACAGAGTGGGAAATGACAGCAGAGAAAGAAAGTTTAGAGGAAACCTCGATCATTTGCCTTTCCCATGTATGCCATCTGGATCAAATGTGCCAACTTTGGGACACTAGCTATTATCTAATTTGAACTGTGGCCAGACAAAAGTTAATAGGTGATAAAATTTCTTGTTTTAAGTCACTTTTGTTTTTAAGCAAATTAGAGTCACAAGGCAGAGAGGTTATTTAAAAAATAAGACAAGGGTATATAAGCAGTATAAGAACAAAGAAATTTGTGAGCCTATGCTATAGAATAGGAATGCTAAAAAGAGTTGGAGGTTTGAGTCAGAGCATCCTCCAAGGCAAAAGCCCAACCCAATAAGACCAATGAATCTCTCCAAAGTGGGCCTCTGAGGCATCTCAGATCTGAATACAAATGCCCTTGGTAATAGCATCACCCAGGCAGACAGAAGGAACTTAGATTGCAGTTAACAACAATGATAAGTCTTCAGTGGAGAGAACTGACATAGGGGTGATAGTACTTGCTCTGGAAGTTGTAATGACAGAAGTTAAGAGAGACAAGATAAAATGGAAAAGAGGAGTTTGGTAATGGGTTTCCTGCATCAGTCAGTAAGAATTTCCATACTACCTCTCCCATGTAGCAATAGACTGTGAGGATTTAGGCTGCAGGACACTTACCTGCTTCTGTTCAGTGAAAGTATGCATCATGAATAGTCAAGTTCATGAATGCCAGCAGTGGAAATGTCAGGAAAGAAAGTTGGAGGGGAGGGAGACAGAGAAGTAAAAGGAAACAGATTAGCCAGCCCAGATGAGAATTCTCTCCCAGTTTTGGAGATAAGAAACCGACTTTCTCCAGAGCAAACATTATTAAAAGACAATCAGAAGATACATAAACCCCCAACCCATGGTGGGATGCTAGAGGATGAAGTCACTACTTTATAACTCAGGATGCAGAGGAAATAGTTGTCTCCCTTACAGACTGGAGATTTTATTTTTCTTACTTTGGGGAAGAAGAAGGGGTTTCGTGTTTAAGTTGTGTCATTTCAGACAGGTGCAGAATAGTTTTATCTATTGTGAGGAGGAGGAGTCATGCAAGACTCCAGTCCAGGGAGTGCCCTGTGAATAGGATTGAGTGGTTATCAGGGAGGCCAGTAATGTATGTTGTGAGACAAAGCCTTCTAGGAAAGTTTCCAAGAAGGGATGAATGTTAGTAGGAAAACTTTCAGGACCTAAAATTTCTCCTTCAAGAAGTGCTGGGATTAAAGGAGGGCAACAACCCACATGGTTCTCTAATTGAGGTTTTAACAAGCCAAACACTAATAGCAGGATGGCAGTACTTTGTTTCCACTTAAGATTCAAGGGGGGCTACTAGTCTTTCATATTATTCCCCCACATCTACAGAAAGAAGAGATACTTAGTGTAAGATGTGACTGAAACCCCCAACAGTTTCAGACTCAGGAAGATGGAAGGAAACCTGGAGCCGGAGTTTACAAAACATGCATGAGGAAAGACCGACTTTTACAACTTCTCCTCAGAAATCCAAGCCTTGCGAATAGCTTAGATAAGACTCCAGACCCCAAATGCACAAAGGACATGGGGCTTCCTTAACAGATAAGGGTCAGGACCCAAGGAATACAAAAACAGTTGTAAAAAAGGACTAGTTCCAGGCCAGAAGCTTGCCTTAAATATCAATCAGATGTCATGGCAACTCCCTTCCTCTAAAAGCCAGAAGGAGGCTGAGGTTTTTTACAGCTTTGAGGACTGGGACTGGGACAGGCTTCAAGACTTAGATTTAGACTGGGACTGGAACTGGGACTTGGGCTTTTGGGCTGAGCTCGTTCCCCATGGGAGTTTGCCTCTAGAACTCTCCCTGAGGGAGCTCCTCCATCCAGATCTGGCGCCTGGCACGCAAGCCCAGTTCCCCAGAGCCCCAGCCCCAAGATGTGGGGTGAGGGGGCTAGCCTCTGCCCATCTCTAGTGTTTCTCCACTCATGGGTGCAGAGGAACTAGTCCCATCTGGTCTTCTCTTAATAAAGCCGGGTCCTGTTAGCTGGCAGCGGAGTCTCTGGTCCCTTCTGGTTGCTTCGTCTCTCGAACCCAGAACCTTTCATAACGGTGCCTAACCCCGGATGTAAGAGAGCAGCCCACGTGGGGACCACCTTTCATGCAGGACCTGACATGGGATGATCTGATCCGCTGATCTGGCAGTGGCTCCTCACCCACAACCCAGCACCCTACATCGTGAGACATGGAAGTACTGGTTCCCTGTCCCCTCTATTGCTCTCTCAGCTTTCTCCCTCTCATTCTCCCATTTCTGGGTGACCACTGGTACTCACTCACCAACTCAACATCCTTGTCTACCTCTTGCCCAGGCTCTGCCTCTCCTTTTTAATTGCCCACAGGACTCCTGCCAGGTCTTCAGAGAGGAGTGCCCTAGCTAGGGCCTTAGCTTGTTCCAGCCTCTGCTCACCAGCCCACTAGGGAGCTCCTCCAGTCTGCCTAGCCTTCCCCTCTGTGTCCCCTTGTGTGCACTAGCTTGAGTCTCTGTTTACCCACCCAGGAACTTATCTGGTTTCCCTGGCCTCTCCCTTTGTCCCCTCTCTTGGAAGCTGGTCCACATGCACTTTCCCTCCTTCTGCACCACTCCATCTGAGCCTAGTGCCCAAACTTGGTGCCTCCACTCACCTGCCTGAACCAGGAATCTGCCTAGCTTTTCCCTCCCTCTGTGCCATTTCTTCCAGCGTGGGTCCCATCTCGGGCTTGGCGTCCTGTGGCCCTCATGCTGGAGCCAAGCATACTGGCTCAAGCACTTGCCTGTGTGCCCCAGGAGCCGCCTAGCCTCAGGCCCTGTCTCCACTCCTCTCAATCACCCCGCCCCCACTCTCACTCTCCTGCCTCCGGCTGCAGCTGTGCCTGGGACCTGTGTAGCTAATTGCCCCCCACCCCCAATTTTCTCTTCTCCACCCATTTGTGCTGTCGGCTGCCTCACTCCTTTGGACCACTGTCAACTTTCGTCTTATGTCCGATTCACCTGAAGATAGGGATGCCTACTTGCTGTGGGAAGTTCCCATGTATCTCCTTCTCGTCTAATTCTGGACACCAGGGATCCCATACTCCAGCTCAGGGCCCAACTCTAACCTGGAGTCGCCCCCAGGTTCAGAGATCTCTCTCGTTTTGGATTCCACAGGGATGCCCATCTCTCCTAGGATTACAACGTATCCCCGGCGGCTGACCCCCAACCACTTTATCTTACCCACTCATTTCTGGGTGTCAGCTGCCATGCTCCAAGCCAGACCCCAATAGGTTCTTGCAGTTGACCTCCCACTTTCCTCTCAGCTCCATGCCAGTGCCACGAACTTTGCATCTGCTAATCCATGCCAGGCCACTGCAAGCACGTGGGCACAGGTCCTCCCTTCCTCTTCTGCCGCCCCTCCAACTGTGCCCTGCCCCATAGTGCTGTGCCTCTCTCTCAGGACACTGAGCAACCCTCCACCCAGCTTTAGGGCCCACGCCTGAACTCCTCAACTCCTGCCTGTACTCTTTCCGTCTCTGGTCCCCAGGCTGTGGCTCCCTCTGGGCCCATTCCCAAATGCTGTGGACTTTGAGCCTGCTAAAGAGGCTAAGTGCCACGCCCCTCACTCTGCATCTGGTGGTATGTCTCTCTTGGGACACTGCACGAACCCCCTCCCACTTTAGGGCCCAGGCCCCAAACTGCGGAACTCCAAGCTGTACTTTTTCTGTATCTGGCTGCCCAGCTCCGGCCAGTTCCCTCTGCTTCCTAAATTCCAACACACCTCTGTTCAGCAGCTGTCAGTCTAGAGATCTCTTCTGGGATATCACGCAGGTGAAAACTCTTGTTGGCAGTACCATCCCCATGCAAGCACCCAAACTCCTGTAGCTGACCCTTCTTTGTTCCTGCCTATATCTACTTATCTCACCTCCTTTTATATTTTCACCCTACCCTACTGCCCAGTCACAAATGCTCTCTCTCCTAACCTGTCCACTAACAGAGGCGCCAAAAGCCCCTTACCCTCCCAGGGAGAGCTGCTGAAAAACGGCCTTTAAAATGTTCCATAACCCAGAGGAACAGGAGAAGGCAAACTGAGTGTGACACCCAATACAGGAGGCTCAACTACTGATGGTAGCATTCGGGGTTCCTCCCAAGAAGACCTCCAAGCAACTCAGCATCAATGCCACAACGGCTGCCAGGCCCACGGTGACAACGAAGGACACTGGGCACAAGCCTGCCCCAACTCAGCAGCCACTACCAGGGCCATGTCCACAATGGGAAAAAATAGGGATGCTTGGAGGATGACTGCCCTTCTTTGCAGAATCGAGGTAGGCCAGTCATGTGGCCCCCAGTTCCTCTAACCTGCCTTCAGATCTTCTTCACTGACAGAACTCATCTGCCTGGCTACCGAGGATTGACCTGCACAACAGCAATGGAGGTACCCAGAGCCACTGTCACAGTAGACAAAAGGCCTGTTTGTAGTAGCGGACCACATGGTCTGTCCTCCTCTTTCTACTCAGGTAAGACACACCCTTAGCAGCTCTCCATGGCGGAAGTCAATGGGCCTCCCACACCGCCAGAGCTACTCATTTCAATGTCTGACCCAAGGAGTGAGGGCTGTCGGGTAATATTACTGCCTCTCTTTATGATCTAAATGGTTTTCTCTAAAATAGAACATTTCCTTATCCCTTCATGCCCTGGGCACCCCTATATAGGTTTCCTAATTCAAAAAAAAATTATGATTATTACTTATATATTCCCTCAAGGCCTAAAGCACTGGAATATATATCTCTCTCTCGTACATTTCTTATGTTTTCTACAAGCTCACCTGGAAGTTTATAAAGTGTAATGTACACACCAATAATATCCAATTTATAATATTATGTGTGTTCTTTTAGTAAAATGGTACCATACAGCACTCTTCTGAGCCAAACTGCCATCTTCATAACTTCAGCTGTGTCCACTTACAGGTTTGTTAAGCAGAGTCATTGGACTCTCACCTAAATATCCAATCACCCCTCTCAGCTTTAACTTATTATGTCTCGTAGTATTAAGAAAGAAAATAAGAGGGTAAAAGGAAAAGAAATATCTTATAAAGAAATTATGAGAGATGGATTATTTCCAGAATAGAAAGTAAATAAGAAAGTCTATGCAAGTGATAGAAGGTCTGAGTCATGAAAGAGGAGTATTTAATGTTATGCAGAACATCTTAAGCAAATAACCATTGTTAATGACCACATCTGTATCTGTGACTCTGAGTCTGACAGTTTCTCATGATCTTCAGGATTGGATATAATGCCAGGATGTGTCTCAATCAGGAACAAAGACTATGAAGCTAACCTTTACACACTTCATTTGTCTGACCTCCTTCATGGGACAATCTTTCTCCCATCTATACCCCTTTAAATTTTTTACAGAATCATCTTTGATCTCTACCTGCAGTGGATTCTACAAAGTGTCAAATCTCCCATTTCCTTAACCCTTTCAGGTCTGAAACAGTGTTACCAGCAGCTAAGCCTCTAAAGATTTATCCTGTCCTCTTATCCCACCAGGAGGCAGGGAGGGGGGAGGTCTGTCAAGTTTATCTCCTCACCTGGTCTAGAGTCTCTTATGCAGGAAGAACTGTCTCAGCACCAGTCCCTCTGTTCACCTACACAGGAGTACTGCCAGCAGCTCTCACCCTTTTGCTCACCATCCCACCAGGAAATATGCATGGCTGCCTAACCATGATGAGGACTCGAACCCATTCCAGCCTCATGTGTCATTCCCTATTTCCCTATCATCGTCCAACAATCAGCCTGAAGAAGTTAGAGGAGAATGACGCCCCTACTCCCTTATGACTCAAAAGACTGGAATGCAAGGGGGGCTAGCATTTCTCCACTCGTGGGTGCAGAGGAGCTAGTCCCAACTGGTCTTTTCTTAAAAAAGCTAGGTCCTGTTAGCTGCCAGTGGAGTCTCTAGTCCCTTTTTTCTGCTGCGTATCTTGAACCCAGAACTTTACACTTAGAGATTGAGCTGTAGTCTCTGTCGGGACTAAAAAGAGGTTTCTTCTGGCAGAGATGTGGGGCAGGCTACTACTTACTTCTTCATTAAAGGAATGGATAAAGCATGGCTGTATGGGTAGCAGTATTTCTTTAGTTTTACCTCTGTCTTACAAGTATTGATGTTAAAGACATGTAGCACCAAGTCCAGCAGTTTTAAAGTTGAACTTTATATATATATATATAGTATTTTGTAGTATAATATATATACTATATTAACATGAAATCTTGGAACTAAGAAAGTTGTGGTTTAACAGCAATTTGTTTTTATGCCAAGCTAACAAGGGTGGAATGTGCTGGTTAGTTTTTACTGTCAAGCTTACACAAGCTAGAGTAATCTGTGAAGAGGTAAGGGAAGTTGCTTAAGTTCCTGTTCTAATTTCCTTCAGTGATATACCCTTGTCTTCTCATTTTGCTGTTGGTCAAGGTGTTTTATAACAGCAACAGAAAGGAAAGTAGAACATAACCTTTTTTGGTAAATGATATTGGTTTTAAATTGTTTTACTATGTAAATTGATTACAAACTGTATAAGTTATAAAAGCCTTTGATAAACTTCTAGGCTATCACCTTTTTCATAATCATATTTGGACTGCATCTCCCTTTCGTCTGCCTGGAAGCTAACAAGATTTTTAGCCTGTCTACCATGACTAGAGAGTGATGATGGCACTGGTTCTGTCCACGGGAGTGACAGTTGAATTTCAGTCTAATCCAAGTGCCCCCTTTAAAAATAACAACACCAACAATACTAATGCCCTTGACTTTTTTTTTTTTTACTTAATTTAAGACTAACACTAAAATTCTCCAAAATGAAAGCCCAGTTCTTGGCAATATATTTAAGTCCTAAAATATCTAATTTTAAAACATTATTTAAAATATGGCATCTTTTACCAATTATTCCAATTAACAAAATTAGACCATTGTCCCACTGACTAAATGATGTGAAAATATTGAAGTATCTTTGAAAAATGACAGTCTCTCTACAGGATCTGCAGTCCTGGGTACTCCATGGCCTCCAAAGCCACACTAGGCTAATGGCTTTCATGTTTTCTTTGTCTTGTGATTTTGAATAATGGGATCTACAGACCACAGGTGCTGGCTTTTAGAGAACAGTTATTATGGATTCACAGATGGGGGCTTAAAAGAGCAGAACACTTGTATACCCAGAGGAGGGTCTAGGAAATTAAGAACCACTGAAGTGATGTCAGGGAAAAGTAACTGCAAAGGAATGTGAATGACCATATCTGTGTAGTGCCAACCACAGAGCATAGACTGATAAATGACTTATTTTAGGAGTAGAAAGTAGAAATGGTGCCACCCTATTAACTAACAGAATTGAATTGGGAATCTAGGAGCATATGAAAATATCAAATTATATCAGAAAAACAAGGTGCAAGAAGTTATCAGACATACTAGACTGAGGTCAAATTCCCACAGTTGCTTTGGAGTAAAGGTAATTGCTGCTAAACCTGTCATAGACTATATTGATCTATAGACTTCATATGACGGAAGCAGAGAAAAGACTTCTGAAAATTGTCTGCCAGCCCAAATGCATGCTGTGTATGTACTCAAATATACATGCATACACATGAATAAAATGTAATAGAAACTTTTTGTTTCGGAGTTAAGGAGTAGCTGGAGTCCACTGGCAGAATCGAACAATACCTAAAGGGGGAAGTGAGCATTAAGAAAAAGAAGAGAGAGACAAAGGATAGACTAGGGAGGGCTATCAGTTAATAGTGAGGCCCTGACTTTATTTTGCTCAGCATATTAATACGACTATCCAGAGCATAGGAATTCAGGCAGGAAGTCAAATTAGGGACAATGCTGACAACTGCGCAAAACAACAAGTGCTATCTTGTAAAACCTACATCCTCTCCCAAAGGTCATGGAATGTTCAAATCTCATCCTTATGTTAAAAGCATATCTCCCTTAGATTTTGGCTGTAAAAAAAACAAAATGGCTCCCAGCAGGAAGGAGAGCTTGTAAATAACAAAATGGCTCCCAACAGATAACCCCTTTTTATTTTTTAATTGTCAAATCCCTCTGGGCTAAAGCACCGAAAGACTGTGCTTGTCTTAGGTTGTTCTGTCCAAAGCACAGGCCTTACTCATCATTGGTACATGAATCCCAATGATTCATTCCCTGTCTTGGGTTGGCCCAACTTGACAGAATTTTACCCTTCTCTGACTACCAAGCTCTGCAATGGGGTCCCCAGCTATGGTAGGGAGAGAAGCCAAACATTATGTACCTCAGCTCTGAGGTCCCAGAATGAGCTATTAACATACTTTGCCAATGCAGGGAGCAAGCAGAAAGTTTGCAAAGACCCAAAACTGCAATATTTCTATCCAGGAGTTAAAAGAGAACCATGATGGTAAAGAAGCTCTCAGTTTTCCTAGGATATCCTCTGCTGTCTTTGCAACATCAAACTTAAGTGGCTCAGCATCTTGTAGGTTCAAGATTTCCTTATGTAATTGAATTAAATCTAAAGACAAAATTCATGCTGTGCCACACACCTTGTAAATGTCTCTTGGCTCTATCCCTTCCATGTTGACTATTATTATAAGCTTTAGACGTAATACAAATTTAATGGTGCTCAGTTTGACACTCCAAATGAGCTCTAATTTTTGGACCTTGTATTTTATCTCCTAAAACCTTCACTATGTCATATAAAGCATTCAAGTTTTGTTCCATTTTTGAATCAATATTTTCTTGTGTTCCTAAAGCCATTGTAATGTTCCTAGATAGGGAATTTTCCTAATGAGCAATTTGTACTTCTTACATTAGCACCACTGCTGCAGTGGCGGCAATAGCTTTAAGAGTGATTAGGGCTATGACTCCTGCAGTGACCAACCCTACCACGCTTTTTGTTCTATTTTTGGCATTTCTCATCTCTACTAATACCTGAAGACCTGTTCAGCATACCAAGGTCCTGTGATATTACCAGGAATCATAACAAAAGGGTGGTGAACAACCATACCTTGAGTAGTCAAAGGAACTTTGGAGATACAATTCGTTGAATTGCAGTTAGTACAAGCAATATTAAACATAGATGGATTCACAGAAAGATGTAAAGACCCAATCAAAAGTACAGAAGGTGGATTTACACAGGCAATCCGTGCCAGGAAGTGAGCCCCTGAGGCTTGATATTATCCATTGCTGCAGTAAGTTTTCATACAGATGTTTGCTGAAAGCCAGGGTCCAACCACCAAAATTCTTCTGACAGTCCTTTTTTCCATTCCTGAGTGTTGCTCTGGCTATTTTCTTGATTACTACACCAGTCAATAATATATCTATTTGTCTTAGACATGGTATATTGAAAAAACTCTTCTGCATACCACCTACTCCATGGCATTTCTCCACGGTATCATTTTGTTGGGAAAGCTATAGTCTATTCCACATGTCAGACACAATTGATGAGGGATGCCTGTCTTGGACTCCACTTCTGGTTGTGGCAGCCAGATGCATGCACCACTAACACAGCCTGTCCAATTGTTGCCTGTGAAAATCCTTTGCTTAACTGTTTCACACCCCACTAGAGAAAAGTTTTTTTGAAAAACATTTAAACAAACCTCTTCCTGAACCAGAATAATTAAACACTGATGCTTGATGCACTCATGTGCCCCATTGCTGGTTGATCTAACAGCTGAATGTCATTCATTACCACCACAATCTCTAGCCAGTCCCATACTGCAGGATGAACAATTGGTGGATCCAGCAGATGAGCCAAATACAGCTCTCTATATGTCATCAGGAACTGATTCTACATCAACAGCAACAGCAGTGTCACTCTTTCCTCGTTCAGTCTCAGAGAACTGGACCAGCCTTTCTGGCAGCCACTGGACATTCTCAGTATGTAGAAAAACACAAACATGCCCTCTTCCCCATATTAATACCAGGTCTGGGCCATGCTACCATGATCTGGGCCATGATCCCATTAATCAGATCCTTCCATCTCACTTGTGCTTATGTATCCAATGTCTTTGGATGCAGCAACCTATCTGCGGCAGAAAGACTGAGAGCATCCATATTCAAAAAATTTAAAATAAAAAGAACATGATTCAGAGAGTTCTGGGACATAACTCCTCCCATTTTTATTTTTTGTAATTGAATTTTTAAAGCTCATGGGCACGTTCAACAATCCCTTGCCCCTGGGGGTTGTATGGTATGCCAGTTTTATGCGCAATGGATAACTGAGTATAGAAACGCTGGAAAGTTTGACTAGTGTAGCCTGTGCCGATGTCTGTTTTTATAATAGATGGCAGACCTGCTATAGCAAAACACTGTAAGCAATGTGCTGTAACATGCTTAGCAGCCTTTCCAGCTTGTGCTGTGGCCATAAGAAATCCTAAATATGTATCAACAGAAAACTGAGCATATCTTAATCTTCCAAACTCAAGGATGTGAGTCACATCCATTTGCCATAATTGATTAGGCTTTAATCCCCTACGTTTTACTCATACTGAGACACCGAATTATGTGCAGGACAGGAGTGACATTGGTTAATAATTTGTTTAGTAGCCTCCCTGGTAAGGTGAAACTGCTTCCTCAACCTTTGGTTGTTTTGATGATGTAAGGCATGAGATTTTCATGCTAACCTATTTGGGACAAACCCACAACATTTGTGGCCTTATCTGCCAGATGGTTGCCTAAAACCAAAGGGCCTAGAAGCCCTAAATGCACTCTAATATGACCTATAGAGCAAAGTTGAGAACAGGTAAGCAACCACCTTTGTATCTGGCCAAATAATTCCTGAACTTTCATATCAGCCCTATCAATATAAGATACAGTTTCAACATCCTGCAAGGCCTTAGCAATATAGTGACTACCAGTATACATGTTAAAAGGAGAAGCAGCCATAATTTGAGACACATTAGTTACCACATGAAGTTCCACCAATCTGGTATTTTAATTACTGTATGCTATGCAGTTAAAGCTTGGACAAAACCCAAACATTCTTGAATAAACCTTGACTAGACATATATTTTGTTCTTCAGACTATTTGAACTATTACCTCAGAAACTTTAAGATTACATATACATAGTTTTCTCTCATCTTTTATATACCATAAAATATCAACTCAGATTTCAATCACTTGTATAGATTTTTTCATTTTTAAAATATCTCCATTCCCTTATCTTTTAAATATCATCTTTCACCTTTTCATTTATTTTTTCCTTAGTAATACAGATGTAATAACATTAAAAATTAATTTTGTAAAATTGCATACAGCTGATTAGGAGGATTGGGTGGATACTCAGGTGAAGGTCCAATGACCCTCCTTCAGTGAAAGAATACAGTAGTCAACAAATTCAAATATGATGATCTTTTTTAAGTAGGCACTGCTGAAGACATGAAGATGGCAGTTATTTGTGACTCAGAAGAATACTGTGTAGCATCAATCATCTTACTAAAACAACTTGAAATGCAAATTACACATATAAGATAATGATTATTAGTACATATATATATGTATATATATATATATATGGGTAATATATATATTGTATATATATATATATATATATAACAAGTGTCTACTTAAACTTTATAGAAAACATAAAAACCAAAAACCTTGCTTTAGGTCTTGAGGAAGTGTTAACATTAGGAAGAAAGAAGAAACGGGCATCTGGGAACACATTATCAAATTGAAGTTTACAATCTTTAGCATAATCACTGACTGAAGAATTTTAGGCAGAGGTTGCTATCTATCTTCTTCTCCAAGACCTGTTAATTATATTAGTGACTTATTTGTTGATGTGAGAAAATAGAAAATCCCATGAGCTACTTTTGCTATAGACATTTTATACTATAAGATGAATAATAACCTCCTCTGTTGAAATTTGTTTATCCCTTAGTTATTCTCAAAGCACACTGTCCTTACTCTGATGATGTTTTATTCTCCTTTTTGCTTTTCACAGGGTCAGATGGCCAGCCTGAATCTGTACAAGTCTTAAAGAACATCCTGAGACAACAGGCTTGATCAGGTCTGAAGTGAGATGGCCAACCCCAGCTCCAGTGTCAACTTCTTGTGAGCTCAAACAGACATGACAATTTACCAATATGATTAATACACACACATGCAAAACATTTGTTCTCTTTAACTCAGTGGTTTACCTGGGACAGACGAGCTGTCAGTTCAGTCACTACTAGCAGGAATGAAAACACCTGTCCTTGCAGCAATTTCTGTTGCTATCACCTTTGCTGAGTAGCAGAAACACAGTAGTACAGCAGATACCAGGTGCTGTTAGGACAGGACACAGCTGTCTGATTGGGAAAAGATCAGTTGTGCTTCCACTGTCTAGATGCTATGCATGGGAGATGTGGGTGAGAATCAAACTCACAGCCTTATGTATGCTAGGCAAGCACCCTAGAGAGCTATCTAATCAGCCCAGCAAACTGTGAAGTGAAAGAAACTGAAATCCTATTTAGTAATTGTTGTGGAAAGCAAGGTGCCCCAGGGCAAGGTGTGAGCTGGAAGAATTTATATGATCCACCTGATAATTAAGGAACTGAAACCCAGAGCAATTAACAAAAGCCTGCGACCATGGTCCTTTGATGTTGGGATTCTATCCTGTGCCATCATGAGCTACTGTAGGAGGATGCATTTGTAAAAATAGAGATTCGAGTACACCCTGTAAATGCCACATTTCTTCTAAATATTCTACCTTTGGCTCAGCCTCTGGCTTTACCCAGGCAGCAAATGGTTGAAATTCTTCCTCTCTCAGATATGTAACAGCTTTCTCCTCCCTCTCCTCTTCTTCTTTGGGATCTAATGGCTCACTCTTGAATAGCTGCATGATTTCAGGTTCCACAAAAGCTGGCTCCTCAAGCGGAGTAGAAGGTTCAGTCTACTTTCTTCCTCCACTTGAGCCATTGTGGCTCAATCCCACTTGGTGCTTTTCTGCTTGAACCTTTTCTAACTGATGTTTAGGATCTAAACTATATCTAAATAAAACCCACAAATTAAAGATATCCAACAGGATTTGGGGCCATGAACATCATAATAATCCTGAAGTTTTTTCTCCTACTCTCTTCCTTTTTTTTTTTTTAATTTGCGGTACCTACTTCAGGGAACCAAGGATGGACTTTTTTTATGAAGTCCAGGAAATTATAGAGCTACTAATATCCTACTCCAATCCCTCGAACATGAAGTTCCACTATACTTGAGCAGAGATGTCTGAGGAGGAGATGCCATTTACTTGGTCCTCCCTCTGAGGTAGCCAGATGTGACTAAGACTAGAAAGATGAGTATACTTAATAGAGCAATAATCAAGAAAACCACTGTAGGCTAGGACAGAGAAAGCCATCCTGTGTTACATACACTATACTGAGCATTCTGCCAATAACACACATCAGGAAATAACTCTTGTAACTGGAAGCTAGAAATCCTTTTGGAAAATTTTTAAAATGATGAACAGTATTATAAGAATGCTTTCTCCCAATAAACAAAACCTGGTTATCTTATTCTGAAATCTTCCAACATAAATAACAATATGGATGTTAAGAAAATTTCTTCTCTCTACCGGAAATTGGAGCTTATATATGCTAGGAAAGATCTTATTCCTTAATCTTTCATTTGGTCACCACATTAGGTAATAATGAAACAAATAAGAAAAAGAAGAAAATGAGAGAAGAAAGAAATAAGAACAATAGAACATAGAATGATCACAGGTGAGAGCAAGAAACAAAGAGAAGGCAGATGTCTTGCTTGCCCTGACCCATCTTTACTCCTGAAGTTACTTTCTGCACACCTTTCCTTTTACTTGAGCTCAAATTCCTGCGGTATCCTTCACTTTATCCCCAGTCTTCAAGATCCCTTGTTCAGGTGCCACTTTGCCAGAGCCTGCTGGCAGAATTGAACAGTACCTGGAGGAGGAAGTGAGCAGTGAGAGAGAGAGAGAGAAAGAGAAAGGATAGACTTGGTAGGGCTGTCAGTTAATACAGAGGCCCAACTTTATTTTGTTCAGCTTATTTACACTACTGTCCAGAGCATAGGAATTCAAGGAGGAAGTCAAATTAGGGACAATGCTGACATGTGCACAAAACAACAAGTGTTATCTTGTAAAACCTACATCGTCTCCCAAAGGCCAAAGGTCATGGAACATTCAAATCTCATCCTTTTGGTATAAACATATCTCCTCTTAGATTTTTGGTGTAAACAACAAAATGGCTCCTGAGAAGGAATGGAATCCAAACGCTCACATATTCTAGGCAAACTCAAGGCAAAACAGTCCCAGCCATTCCAGCAATCAGGCATCATTTATTGACTCTCTTTTGTTTTGGAGTTCTTCCCTTGAGACTCCTTACTGCTTCTCTTCCCCCATCTTAGCCATAAAGAGTTCCAAGAGTCACAGGGATTCTTTTCACTCCAGATCTCCACACAAGTCATTTTTGCAGAGTATGTAAATCTCCGTCATCTTAGCTGTCAGCATAGCTTAGGTCTTTGGGATCATTTCCTACCCCAGACTTGCAGTTTAGTGCTCAGTCTTCAGACTTCCCCAGCACTCAGCACTGTTAGCTCTCAGACCTTCTCTAGTCAAGGGGATCCTATCCTATTCCAGAGCAGCCTGCACCTCCAGTGTGGCAGGGTGTTACTCACCGACATCTCCACTCCTAGTCCAGGTGAGAGGGCATCACCACCCCAGACTTGAAGTCTAGAGTTTGACCTGATCTGAGCTCTGTTCACCCCAGAACTTGGAACACCTGTGAAAATGTCCCAGCCCCATTCACCCAATCCTGAAATCACAACTCAAGTTGCCGCTGTGTTTAGCTGAATTGAGACCACTAATTTCCCCCAAATTGTACAACATAAAATGGTCTCAAAATGGAATACCAAGTAATACTAATCTGGGCCATAACGTGATAACTTCGGAGAAATAATAAACATGATACAAATACGTTCAACAATTCAAAACTCAGAACTAGAATTCTGTAAAAAGAATTTCTGAAGAAAAAACAAATCTGAAACAAAACTTAAAATAAAAACCCAGTGTAAGGTGTGAATGAAACCCCCCAACAGTTTCAGACTCTGGAAGAAACCTGGAGCCAGAGCTTATCTAAGCCTTACAAACCGCTCCAGATCCCAAATTCCTTTTCAGATAAGCAAGGAATTCACGAACAGCTCTGGAAAAGGACTACTTCCTAGACAGAAGCTTGCCTGAAACATCAATCAGATGTCATGGCAAGGCCCCTCCCCTAAAAGCCAGGAGGTGGCTAAAGGTTTTTTAAAAAGGCTTTGAGGACTTGGACAAGGTGCTGTGCTGCTGCTGGCCAGCTGCTGGTGCTGCACTGGGCTTTTGAGAGTCAGACTCACGCCAGCCCTGTTCCCCGGAGCCCCAGACCCAAGATGGTTAGCATTTCTCCACTCGTAGGTGTGGAGGAGCTAGTCCCATCTGGTCTTCTCTCAATAAAGCTGGGTCCTGTTAGCTGCCAGTGGAGTCTGGTCCCTTCTGTCTGCTGCGTCTCTCGAACCCTGAACCTGACACCCAGGACCTCAAAAAGCTTACAGGCAAAAAGCAAAAAGGGAAGCGGAGAAAATGGAACAGACAATATCAGATCTTGGAGAGGAGCTTGGGGGAATGTTTTAATCAATCAAAGAAAATATCAAATCTAAAAAGAAGCCAGAAATGGAATATAGAAGACATCTAGGAAACTGTAAAAAGATCAAACCTACAAATCATAAGCATAAAAGGAGAAATAACTCAGACCAAAGGCACAGAAATAAAATCACAAAAGAAAAATTTTGAAACCTAGGGAAAGAAAGTCTATTCGAGGTATAAAAGGTGAACAGAACACCAAACAGGATCAGAAAAGGCACTCTCCATATCATACAGTAGTCAAAACACTAAATATACAGAACAGAGAAAACATATAGCTAAGAAAAAGATCAAGTCACATATAAAGTCACACCTATCAGAACAGGAGTCTTTTCAATGGAAGATTATAAAAGTCCGATGAAAAACATACAGATTTC
Source organism: Eospalax fontanierii (assembly GCA_035773235.1). NCBI lineage: Eukaryota > Metazoa > Chordata > Mammalia > Rodentia > Spalacidae > Eospalax > Eospalax fontanierii. The sequence continues at coordinate 180,367 of JAJHUQ010000048.1, read as the reverse complement.
AACCCAGACTAGAATCCCTACAGAATGGTAAAATAAACCTAACTTTTACAGAGAATACTTGAAATACTTTGGTCAAAAGACGTAAGGGGCATGTATTAAATAATTAATTTGTAAGTTGTAATGATGCAAACCCCGTAAGTTTATAATTTTATTAAATAAACAATTATCTTAAATTCATAAGTATAAGAAGCACATACTAAGTAATTAAGTGTATAAGTTGTAAACCCATAGTCTTACAAGTTTACTAGTTTATGGAATGTCCACAGAATCCTCTCAAAAGACCACCAGGGAGGCCAAATCTGATGCAGTCTCACAAGGATCTGTATTTGCAGGCTCAAGCTTGGTTCACATCAAACACACCAAGAGGGAAGGAACCTCCTATAGGCCTGAGACAAAGGGAGGAGGGGAACTGTGGTGCTGCACTCTGGCTGGGATGCCCAGGCTTGTTCCCTTTCCTTCAGCCCCTGTAGCCAGAGGTTTGCAACAGCCTGAAGTAGGCAAAATGGGGAAGTTAACCACTAGATGAAGTCCAACTTAATGCAGAGTCTCTCTAGCCCTTTCCTCACATTTGTAAGCCCATAGTGTTATAAGTATAAAGTGCATAACAGACAATATACCATATAAGTAAGACAAGTAGTGACATTGTAAACCCATAATATAATCTCATAAGTTAGAATTCTATAAGTTAGAAGTTAGAGCCTAGTTTCATAAGTTAGAATCCTATTACTTAGCGGGCCCTTCAGAGCACTATCCTTAGCTAAGCTCTAAGCCTCTGCTAGGACCTCAGGGCACTCACCTTTTTGGGAAAGGCCTCTGGTCAAGCTCTAGATCGATAGGACAAGAGCACTTTCTTAGTAAAAAGCCAGGCGCCTGCAGATCGACTTAGAATGTCCTTTTTCTTCTTGGAAACTCTGGACAGAGTGTCCACAGAATCAGATCTTCCAGTCACTGAAAACCTGGGGGGCTTCACTTAGTATCAGATCTTGCAGATGGACCTCCTGCCTAGAGCTCAGGGGCTCCCTTTCATATCAGACCCCCAGTCACACAGGCTGTACCTAAAAGGAGCCAAGGACAAGAAAGATACAGCAAAGAAAGTCTACAAACTCCAAAGAGGAACTGATACCAATAAAATTCAAATTATTCTGTAAAACAGAAAATGAAGGAACACTTCCAAATTTCTTAAATAAAGCCAAAAGTAGGTAAATAACAAATATCAAATAAATACCAAAACTAGGTAAAGACTGAACAAAAAAATACAAATTATAGACCAATCTTTCTGATTAACATGGAGGGCAAAAATGCAAACAATACAAGACCATGTCAAAAAGATTACCCTCGATGATCAAGGTGGGCACAAACATACCAAAGAAGAAATCTGAAAAATGAGTCTTAAAATTGGTAAGATATCTTGGAATAAATCTAACAAAAGAAGCGAAAGACTTCTAAAATAAAAGAAATAAGTTGAAGATACAAGATGGTATCTCTTGTTCTCATGGACCAGTAGGATTAATGTTGTGAAAATGGCCATTCTACTGAAAGCAATCAAATTTAATGTAATCCCCTTTAAAATTCCAATGTAATTCTCCACAAAAATTGAAAAAATAACCTCAGATTTCATGGGGAAACACAAAAACCCAGAGTAACCAAAATAGTAAGGGACTTCGGAATAAAGGGACTTATGTAACCATTACTATCCCTGGTCTCAAGTTATATTACACACCTATAATAATAAAAACAAAATGGTACTGACATAAAAATAGAAATGATCTATGAAATAGAATTAAGGACCCAAATTTACAGCCACCTGCCTTTTGATAGTCAAAAATGCCATAAGAATGTTTGACAAATAGTGGTAAAACTGGATAATGCATGTGAAAGGAAGAATCTATATATCTATCTCTTACCATGCACACTTTCTAGGATGGACTAGATATCAAGCTGAGGAACGTGAGCCTAGACATATCACAGGATATAGGGTATGACCTAATGCTAATTTTTTACAAAATGCTTATTAAACTGACTCTTAGTGAGTCAGGCATACCCATAGATGAATGGGTCTCACAACTCTTACCAGAGAAGTTTCCTTATGAAACCATTAGTGATTAACAGAGAAACACACAACTAGCTGGCATACTGAGAACATGAGGCTGCAGAGTGTTCTATCAGTCTTCTGGCTCCTGAGGTTGAGAAATCACTGTGGAAGAGGAACTGGAAAGACCATAAGAGGCAGAGATGGTAGATGACTGCAAGGAAAGTTTTCCAGACAACTGTTCAGTGACTTGTATGAACTCAGTGTAATGATGACAGCATGCACAAAATCCTATGCAAGTTCAAATCAGAAAAATACCAAGTACAGAGTTTAAGAAATAGATAAGTCCAACCCCAGCTAAAGAAACTGTGGCAACTATGGCTGCTGAGAATGGCAGAAAGTCTCTTTCAAGCATGGAATGTAAGTTAATCAGACGCCAGTGCTGGACCCACAGTGAAGGACATTTGATTGCTCCAAAATTAGTCTATATACACTATTATATAGTATATTAAATTGGGGAAACTAATAAGGTCACTGTATGACCTTGTACTTGTTGTAGCCTTGTACCTGCACTTAGCAGACCCCCAGGAACTAGCTGACCACAAACCCCATAGAATATTCTGCAACTGTTTTATAATTAATGGCCTGCCAAAGCTAAACACCAGTCTTGCTTCTTCCTTCTACCTGCTTGCATATGTGGTTGTGTTGATCCCTGATTAGCTTATTTCAAAGTCACTGGAAACTCTCTCCCTTACAGAACTGAACCCATTGATTCTCCCTGGGTATGCAAACCCAGAAGGTGCTGTAAAATAAGTTTTTCACCTTGTCCTTCCATTAGTGTGGTGACCTTTATTGTAACATATAACACTTGTGATTTTTTTTTAAACATTTTTATTTAATGTATTTTAGTATTTGCCTGAATGTATATACCAGAAGAGGGTGCTAAGTATCTTGAAACTGGATTTACAGGTGGGAAATGAGCCAGCAATTGGGTGCTAGGAAGAGAACCTGGGTCTTCTGCAAGTGCTCTTAACTGAGCACTCAATCCAGGTCTGTTTATTTTTAAATTTATGTATCTATACACACGAATGCAGAGACCAACAGAGGCCAGGAGAAGATTGTGAGTCTCCTAACATGGGTCCTGGGAACAAAACTCAGGTCCACTGAAAGAACAGTACATGCTCTTGACTCTATAGCCTCTCCAAATTAAAAATTTACAATTCTGTGGGTCTCTGTGGGGTACATACATGTGAATGCAACATTTCTGTTGGCCAGAAAATGGAATCAGATCCTCCAAACTAGAGTTACAGGTAGCTGCCAAACATGGGTGCCAGGAATCAAACCCAGGTCTTCTGTAAAGCATCAAATGTCTTTAATGCTAAGCCATCTTTCCAACCTGTGTGTAACATAATTTTTTTCTTGACTTTACTTAATTTTATATGTTTGAGAGTTTTGCATCCATGTATTTAAGTGTACTACATATATGCACACCTGTGGAGACAAGAAGAGGAACTGGAGTTGTTGATGGGTTGTAGCTACCATGTAGATACTGGGAACCAAATCTGAAATCTGTGGAAGAGCACTCAGTGATGTTAACTTCTAAGCCACTTCTCTACCTGGTGTGTGTAAGGTTCAGGGTTCAAGAGACGCAGCAGACAGAAGGGACCAGACTCCGATGGCAGCTAACAGGACCCGGCTTTATTGAGAGACCAGATGAGACTAGCTCCACCACACCCACGAGTGGAGAAACGCTAGTCCCCCTTGGGTGCTAGCCTCCCCGAAGAGATGGGAGAGGATAGCCCCTTTGCCCCCATCTTGGGACTGGGGCTCCGGGGAACCAGGCTGATTAGCCCAAGTCTGAGTCTCAAAGCCCAGTGCAGCGCCAGCAGCAGCCCCAGCAGCAGCAGCAGCAGCAGCCCCAGTGCCAGCAGCAGTGCCAGCCAGCACCAGCACCAGCACCAGCACGTTGTCCAAGTCCTCAAAGCCTTTTAAAAAACCTTTAACCTGCCTTTTAGGAGAGGGGGACTGCCATAACATCTGATTGATGTTTCAGGCAAGCTTCTGTCCAGGAAGCAGTCCTTTTCCAGAGCTGTTCATGAATTCCTTGCTTATCTGCCAAGGAATTTGGGATCTGGAGCCCTTTGCAAGGCTTAGATAAGCTCTGGCTCCAGGTTTCTTCCAGAGTCTGAAACTGTTGGGGGTTTCATTCACACCTTACAGTGTGTAACTTCTTTATTTAACATGCTATAGACTTAGCAATTCTTGTTACTCACAGAGATCTGCCTCCCTCAAGGCTGAGGTACAAGGCTTGTACAGATGGGTAGGTATTTATTCAAATAGTTAAGCACAGGAGTGTTTAATGAGGAGGTTGTAAGGGGTACATTAGAAATACTCCTTAAAGCATGTGAGTCTGTTTTAACTTCTCAAATAAACATTAAATCACAGACACTGTGCTCAAGTTTTTATTTTTGTAAAATCAGAGAAAATAAAGCACATGCATCTAAAACTAATACAATAAAGTAATTACTAAACTTAGTAACTTGAGGTTCCATGTTTATGTTCAACAATTTAAATCTATAATGTACTGAAAATACTGCTGGCTGATAAAAGTCAACAGGAAGTCATTAATTATGGCAACACAAAATAACCACACGAGTGAAGATTGCTAATATGCCAGACAATCACAAAACTCAACCTGAGAAACTGTTTTAGTTAGTATCTTAAATTTATCAAAACCTTGGCATGTTGAAATTTGTGTCAATTTTTTATATTATTTTATCAGAAAATTATAATTTTCTGAAAATTATAATGGTCAGTATTGGATTTACTTGTCTGACTGAAGTTTAGAAGAACTTAACATCAAAAGCTCACACTATCCCAAAATACACTATTTTACATACAGTGACAATCAACATTCAAATGCCAGTGTTTTATACTGTCTTTTGGTCAAGTTTCTTTAAGTTTTCAAATAAGTAGTTTTAGGCTTACAAAAATAAATATTACATAAACTAGCAGCAAAAAGTATCCAAAACTCTTTTATATGAAAAGAGTGTTTTAATTATCATTCCATGGTCCCAAATAAAACTTCAGATTCAAGTTTTTGACACACTGTATTCAGTAAGCTCCAAGACAGAAAAAAAGAATTGCATCTTTAAGGACTCATACTTTAGACAAATATACAAAATTCTCTGAATGTGCAATAAGTTATCTATAAAAAGTTATGGGCAAAATGTATACTGTAAACCTGTATTAACTGAAATAGCACTGTGAATAAATGACCTTGATACCATCAAGTATACCAACTTTAATATAGTTTTGGAACAAGGCACAATACACTTGGAAGTTTAGTGCACTTTTATAAAATTTTGCCAACTTATGTCACTCAAACAATTTATTTTTAAAATTCACAACACCTTGGTCTGAAAAAAATCCCAAACAAAAGAGGCATTTTTAGTGGACAATCATCTTTGGCCAATTAAAATGTAGGACTATTATATAATATAATGGAAACCTATGCAACTAAAATACACTAAAACTACACTATGGTGAACACCATGTGCAATTTAGTACATATACCAAACCTGTGAGATCTCAAGGATTCCAATTTGTTATTTTTGTTAGATTTACAAAGTCTGCTAAATGTAAGCCATTTTTACATTTCAACATACCTATAAGAGACAAATGTGAATCTTTATGTAAATTATGCCTGCTGCATAATCCTTTCTGTTTATAGCTCTTGACCAAAACACATGAACACTAACACACACTAAAGACCAGAATTTAAGAAGGGTGTAATGAAATCTGGTCATTTCCACAGTGAACCCTTCTAACACTTCAATTTTATTCATGGCAGGCATCAAAAATATTTAATTAAATGAAATAAATTTCATTTACCAAAATACTCTAACGAATCTTTAAACCTTTCCTATAAGAGTAAACCAACATAAACTACTTATACATCAAATGAGAAATCACTGCAGTTACTTACACTAAGAATGCTTTCCAAACTATTATGGATATCTTCATATATTCCTTTTTAATACAGTTCAAGGTTCTAGGTGTCTCTTAAGGATAGAGTGAGCAAATCTAAATTTAGAAAATGTCACATTAGAAAGTGTTTTTTAAAAATGTTCCTAGCATCAAGTCTGCATGTACCAAAAAACTTCTATAATAAGCTATTGCCTTAATTCTTTCAGCATATTTACCAATGAACTGATGAGTCCTGATAGTGTATATAAAGTTGTGTGCCAAGGACTAGTTGTAGCCCAAGTTCAATGAATTTATTTTGTCAAAACGATTGATATTTTGAGCATTTTGAGCCAACAGAACATCAAATAAGTTGTTCAAAGTTAAAACTCACACTACATTAATAAACAAATGATCCTCAGTCACAAAATTATAAATGCAATTTGGGGTAAGACCTAAGCATGGGAGTTAATCCAAACTACAGTTAAATCTTCCAACCAACTTTTGAACAGGGTTGAAGGTTGCTGCTTTCATTATCAGATGACTTTGAGCTTGCTTGGAATTTTTAGGAGAATCACAGTTGGCAATGTATTACAAATTTTTAAAGCTACACAATATAGTTTGGCTAAATTACATGTGCTTTCATATTAGCTTATATTAAAGGACGATTTAGGATAAATTCAATTGCCCCACCAGTCAACAATCTGGGAGCTGTAGTTTCCTTCATAACCATCATTATTGTAGAAACTGCCATAGCCACCTATCAAGAAATGTTTGAAAAGAAAAATCAAATCATCCACTGTTAGTGTGTTTCCCATTTTTCCCCCTCAAATATTTTACTGTATATTCACACAGAATATAAGGTTGGATTTTGTGTCTCAGAAATTTTATTTCCCTCATAAACTATGTTTCGAAAAGATTAAAAAAATTTTTGGTTTTTTTTATGAGTTAGGGTTTTCTTATAGCCTCTGCTGGACTTGAACTTGCTATATAGACCAGGCTGGCCTTGATCTCACAGAAATCCGCCTGCTTCTCTGTCTTCCAAGTGCTGGAATTAAAGGTGCTCACTATCAGAACCAACTTGAAATGTTGTTTAGAGGAAGAACACAAACAAAAGAATTCTTTCCAAAACAAAATTAACCTTACCTCCACCAAATCCTCTGCTGTGATTACTTCCACCACTTCGGCTGCTGCTGGCATGACTGGTATTAAAGCTAGAACTGGCAAAACCACTACTCTGTCGATAGTCTCTGGCACCGAATCCTCCACTGAACCTGCTATTGTAAGGAAAAACATTAGCTTGAGGCTTGTACAAAACTGAGCTAATATGTCAATTAAGGGTCAAAATTCTCAATTTGATTTTTCTTTTTTAAAAAATTATTTTTATTTTATGCGTATGCATATACTGACTCCATTTATATAAGTGCATGTATGTTGGGCAAGTCCCACAGAGGTCAGAAGACGGTGTCAGATTCCCTGGAACTGCAGTTGTTAGCTGCTAAATGGGTGCTGGGAACTGAATCCCAGGTCCTCTGAAAGAGCAGCCAGTGCTCTTAACTGCTGAGCTACTTCTCTAGTCCGTAAATTTGATTTTTCAACATAATTCCTGTAACTGTATCTCTAAAATCTCAGCAAGTAAGAACTAACATTTTGTTCTGTTACCCTTTTTAATTATTCCTTGTGAAAGTACTTGGGTAACTGAAGAACTGTTTAATGACTAGCAAGACTACTCTGTGGGTAAAGGAACTTACCATAATTGCCTGGCAACCAGAGTTCAAACTCTGGAGCCCAGAAAAAGGTGGAAAAAAAGAATAAACTACATAAAGCATAATTAACTAATAAAACTATCTAATATTTTCACTTAATTTTTAGCAAATGGTAACACTGTTTACCTTTTGGAACGTCCTCGACTGCTACCCTTGTAATGGTTTTCATAAGCCATACTTTCCAACCAAGATGGCACTTCTTGGTTAGCTTCAACAAGGAGATCCAACAAATCTTTTGCAATGTTCGAATTTCTCTCATTAAAAAATGAGGTGGCAAGGCCTAAAAATTTCAAAAAAGTACCTGACCTAGATTTCTACAATATAGATTAATGTTCTCTTACCCATATAGACCAATTAAGTAATAAAATAACTATTATTTTCAGTATAACTAAATCCCTGAAACACAAATTTCATTAGTTGGTGTCAAATTTCTCATTAAAAACAAAAAAACGGCCAAGGGTGATAATACACCACCATTCCTTCAATCCCAGTACTTTGGAGGCAGACAGATCTTTGTGAGTCTGAAGTCAGCCTGGAATACACAGCCAGTTCCAAGCCAATCAAGGATTCTATTAGTACTCAGGGAAATAAACAAAAGACTAGGCCCATACTAAGCAAGTGTGTACCACAGGCTTTACTCTATACTTAGAGACAGGATCCCATAATGTGTCTTTGATTGGTTTGGAGCACTCTACGTAGAACAGGCTGGGTGTCAAATCAAAGACATGAATCAACCTGTGTATGCCTCTCAAGTGCTAAAAATACAGATGTTTGCCACCTTTGGCCCCCTCCTTTTGCTGGCTCCAAAATTCAGGAATGTCTTGCTTTCAAACAACAATCTCACAGTTCTTCACTTCCTGACTGTTTAAGGTGAAGCAGGGATAGGAAGAAAGAGCTGTCTCACAAAGAGGAAGCCAACATGGTGGAAGGGCAGAAGTTATTCCACAAGTTTCTTCCAATCCTTATATGGAGAAATAACAAAAAAATCTTTTAATTTCACACTGAGCAGACATTTCTCTAGGAAAGAGGCTAGCCTGTTCCACTTAATGAATTCTAGGCCAGCTGTGCCTACAGGCAGACCCAGTAACAAAGTAACACTTACCAAGGTTTCCTACACGTCCTATACGGCCAATTCTATGCACATATTCTTCAATGTCACTTGGCAAATCAAAATTGATAACATGTTTCACATTTGAAATATCCAGACCCCTTGCTGCCACCTGAAAAATAAAATACATTAATGGAAAGCAATATTCAGACATAATTGACTCAAAAATAAAATATACACACAGCTGTAGCCACTAGAATTGGCCTTCTCCCTGATCGGAAGTGATGAAGGGCCTCCTCTCGATCTTTTTGTGATCGGTCTCCATGAATACTGGTACAAGCATATCCTTCTTGATACAAGAAATCCTCCAAAGAGTCTGCACCCTTTTTAGTCTCCACGAATACTAAAGTTAGTGAATCTTTCCCTGAAAAATTAAAAGGTTTTGTTTACTAGGAGTGACTTGGCATCATTAATTATTTGAAAATTAAACAAGGTTCTTTGATTTGGGATATGGGATATGGCTCAATGAAGAGTCATATATGCATTTAAAATGTGCCTCTAACCCCTCCTTTAACTAACTGGGTAAGTAAGCTTCAGATATAGTGAGAAATTGCCTTATAAAATTATGCGAAGTGGAGACAACCAATACTCATCTCTGGTTTCTATACAGCCACATAGGGTACACACACATACACACACACACACACACACACAAGGCTTTGGAAAAAAGGCAAAGAAGTGAAGGGGGCATAAGAACCAAATACATTTTCATTACACTGAGCTGATGGCATTCATCATAATTTTACCTGTGGCATTTAAGAGATCAAGTAAAAATGACCGTTTGTCTGCTTCTTCAACCCATACTACCTTCTGTGTGATATTCTCAGAAGTAGAGCCTACTCTGCCTACAGCCAGAAAGATATATTCATCTAAAAAGTCACGAGCGAGCATCTGAAAAATTGAAAAAAGCCCAAAACTTAATATTTACTTTATACATATTAATTACATTGTATATTTAAGATATTAAAAATGTTTTAAAATAAAAGTATAATGAATACTACCTGTATCTCCTTAGGAAAAGTAGCACTAAACATCATAGTTTGACGAATACCCTTTGGTGGCATAGTATCTTGTTCTACTATACGTCTTATCTGAGGTTCAAATCCCATATCCAGCATCCTATCAGCTTCATCCAACACTAAGTATCTGTTAATAAAAAAATATCAAGTTACGTTGGCTTGGTCACTAGACCTATCTATAGACTGTTGAGTACACTGTTCCTAAACTATGACATTTTCAGGGATTAAACACACTAGCCTCTAATTTTAAACGTTAACCATTGATTGACTATTAAAATAAAACCTCAAAATAAAAAACACTGGTTAAAAAGAGAGGAAGGAAATGACAAGAGTAGAGAGAAAAAAATGGGTGAAACTCTGTCTTGAGTTCTAGCCTTGACTATACATTTAGATACCTATTAAACCAAAATAAAAAACCTTAAGACAATAAACCTATAAGAAAAATAATGTCCTGTGTGGTGGACCAATGAGATCATATGCTCATACACAAACATAAATATAAATAAAAATGAAGTTATTTTTTAAAAACTAATATGTACATTTTTTAAAAAGCTACACTCTACATTATCAAAATTAACATACTTGCAGAAGTCTAATCCAATTTTTCCTCTTTCCATCATATCCACTAGACGTCCTGGGGTAGCTACTAACAAGTGGCATCCACGTTCTAAGTCACGAATCTGCTGAACAGTATCTGCACCACCATATACTACACAAGGACGGACTCTAGACCGGTAAGAAAACTATAAGCAAAAATTTATTAGTCAAATAAACTCTAAAATTAAGAAAAACACAATTATCACTAAAAGCTATGCTTACTTTTCTGGCTTCTTCATAGATTTGTACAGCTAATTCTCTTGTTGGTGCCAAGACTAAAGAGACTGGATATTGTTTGTGGCGCCCATACCTTCCATTTTCCTAAGAGGAATGATAATTTTAAACATCCAGAACTTAATCTCCCATTTTTCACAGTTATCAGAGTTAAAATGCTTTTGTAATTTAAATTTTATAAAAATAAATGGTATGTAGTATTGTTTGAAAAGATCTGTAATTATTTTTCATACCAAAAATTAGAAATATTTACCTTCATAGCCTTCAAAGTCTCTCCTGGACCATCTGTATATATCTGACTGAGAATAGGCAGAAGAAATGCTGCAGTTTTTCCAGATCCTGTTCAGAAAATACTGTTTTTAATAAATATTTTAAATATTTAAGAAATACTAAAAGTTGCCAGGTATTCGTCACTCTAAGATCAGCACTTGGGTGATGGAGGCAGAAGGACTGAAAGTTTAAGGTTATCCCAGCTACACAGTGAGTTTGATGCCAACCTGGGACATATAAAACAGTGTCTAAAAAAAGAGATCTATCATTTAAATAAGGATTTGTTTTATTTTCCAGTTTCTGGTTACCAGCATAATCGTAGACAGACACTTATTTAAGTGAAACTACAGAAACAAAGGAGTGCTAGGTTAAGTAATCAAAAGTAGTTTGTTCTTTCTAGTAGTAAAAATATGGTGTAATTATTTCTTGAAAATATTTAACAATGGTTAAGTTTCCACTTCATATGGTGGAAACTCCCTTTAAGCTACTGCCTTTAAGTTAGTACTTGGAAGACAAAGGCAGAGACACTTAGATCTCTGAGTTCAAGGTAACTAGGACTATACAGCAAGATACTGTTTAAAAAACAATAACCATTCTGATTCATATAGTGAATTTCCATACCAGCTGGTAAAACTGCTGTTTACTAATTTTAATGCTATGTGTGGAATTTACCTTTTTTTTTTTTGAAAAAAAGGATCACCAGCTTGACAATTTGCTTTAGATTTCTCTAAGTTGCTCTGAAAATATACGAGTAAGGCCTCAAATGTATACCACCAGCTAATTTTCAAGTATTTTAAGTGAGGACTCAATCTTTTATATATAACATACCACTTTTAGAAGAATCTCAGTTAAATTATTTTGTCCTTTATCAAGGAAGCTTACCTGTTTGAGCGCAAGCCATTAAGTCTCTTTTTTCTTTAATAATTGGAATAGCATGTTTTTGCACTGGAGTAGGACGAATGTAACGAGTAAGTTCAATGTTCCCCATGATAATTTCTCCCATCTCAACATCACTGAACTGTCAAAAAAATTTTAACCAAATCAAAGTAAAAACAAGGATTTGTTATTTGCTATTCTAAATTAATAAAGCAAATAACTACTAAACTCCGATTTAGAGTCATTGTGATTTTTATGTCACAGCACATTTTTAATAATTTCAAGTATTGGAAAAATATGGATTATTGATGTTTGATATAATCTGCGTGATGTTGATACATTCCTCATGTGTTTATTTTCACAATGGTTAACATTTTGACATTTTTTTTTTTATAACACAGTGGTCTAAAGAGTCAAATAAGGACTGGTGAAATGGATCATCAGGTAAATATATTTCCTGACAAACAAGTTTGATCCACAGAACCCAGTAGCATCTACACCCAGAAACTGTTTTGTGACAGCCACACACATACTCCAAAAAATAATTATCAACAAAAAAACTTACATTCTCAATATGTGGAGGACAGTTATTTCCAGTAGCCTCTACTGGTATGTCATCATATTTCTCAAAATTAATCCCAGTGCTTCCTCCAGAAAAGAGTTCTCTGAAATAAAATGATTATTACATTTTTTGTCACAGGAGATAATTTCACAATTAACAAACAAAGAAAAACTTTAACTTACTGTTCTAAGTGTTCACTTGGTGGAAATGGTTTTGACCAATCATCTTCATCTGATCTGTCACCCCAACGACTATAACAACTTCGTTCAAATTTGCCAAAGCCAATTCTTTCACGATTGCCAATACCATCATACTCATATCGACCGTGATCATCAAATCTGAACAGCAGAAGAATCAGAGTATCTTACTAATATAAAATTCTCAGCTTTCTAGACTATTAGAGAGGATTGTTGATGTGATTAATGTAATTCCCATAAGAAGTATGTCAATAATTTGATTCTGGCCTATTCTATTTGTTAAGCAGTATCTTTTAAATAACTGCTTATATATGGTGCATGTGTTCATAAAAAAAAAAGACTCACATTCTTATGAAATTATTGATATGTATCAGGTGAAGATTGTTAAATCTATAGGTTTTAAACACCTCGATCAAGATTTCCTTTCCTGGAGCTGGCAATATGCCTCAGTGATTAAGAGCAGTGGCTATTAAAAGCATAGTCTGCTCTTCTAGACAATAGAAGTTCAATTTCTAGCAACCACATGGTGGCTAACTATTAGTAACTCCAGTTCTGGGGGATCTGACACTCTCTTCTCATCCTGAAAGGCATTACACAACATCTGTATACTTGCAAACATACATGCAAAATAATCATATGTAAAATAAAATCAATCAATGAAAAGGAAAATTACCTTCCCCTTGATCCATTTCCACGATCACTGAAATAACTGGGCTTTCCTCTAGAATCACGAGACATAAAACTACTGAAGGAATCTTTACTACAACTCCACCCTGAACTGTCTTTATCACTGAATCCTTCAAGAAAAAAAAAGTTAGAAATGAATTCATAATTTCTATCTTCCCAAATAACATACTGATGACTGATATATTCTTCTAAAAAAACCAATCCTTGTACACTCATATATCAGTGGATTCCTATAAGAAGAATTTCTATAATTTAAATTTTAATAATCAGATATTATAGTAAGTAAAGTGTGATCTTATGCCTTGGTACAATTATGGTCAAGTGTGGTGGCACATACTTAAAATACCGGCACTTGAGAGGCTGAGGCATGATCATCAGTTTTAGGTCATGCTTGTCTACATACACCTACTCAAACCCAAAAAAGGGGCTAAATATGTGGTTCAAGAGTAAGAGTTATTAAGAGGCATCTGTGAAGCCCTGTGTTCAATCCCAGAGTAATACTTTCTCTTACAGACTTTGCTCAAGATATAGTCCTGAGATAGATGTACTTTCCTACAATGATTAAGACTTAATATCCATCTGGAACAGAAAACAAAAACAAATAGACCAAAATCAAATAAACAGAAAATGACAACTGCTTAAAAACAAACTTTAAATTCAGGACGGGCATTAAATAATAGGCACAATAGCTCTTCAGTTATATTTCCTATTTAAATAAAAATTTAACACTGCTTAACTTGTTTAAAGTATGTAATATTTGGTATTGATATATTTGTTGTTGCTGAGGCTGGGGTTTGTGGCCTCCAATTAACTTTAGATGAGGTTGGCCTTGAATTTCTAGTGTGCCAGCCTCTACTTCAAGAGAGGCATGTTCTGCATTCACTTTGCTCAGTTTCTATGCAGACAGGACAGATGAAAGAACAATGACAAGAATAAACCAGTTCCATTATTAATTTTAAATTTTCATTATACATTAATTTTATTAAGTATTTGATGTTTATAACTTAATAATTTATCTGTTCTCTTGATTTGTACTTTGATATTAAGCAGACAGTTGACTAATGAATTTTGACTACCTCCAAAAAAGATATCAGGGTTAGAAATGTAGCTCACTTAGTTATGTTCAAAAACCTGGGTTTAATCTCTAGCATAGCAAAACATATAAAAACACACCACCACCAAAAAAGTTAAATGATAATTTAATGAGGAAACACAGTATTAAACCACAAACTGTCTTTTCTATCATAGAACTCCAGCACCCTAACCTCCACCTCTCCATCTCATTTTCTTTCCTTTCAAGCTTTAATTCTGCAAGCTTTGTTATACATTTTGGATCACTCAGTAAGGGTCTTCAAAATTCCAACCCATACAACGTTTAAATAATTTTATTTGAAATTATAAGTATATTTATGAATCCTTGTGGAGGTATGTGCATGTTAGATGTATGTGCCTGCAGATGCCACAAACATCAGATTACTTGGAAATGGATCATGGACAATTGTGAATAGTGAGATGTGGGTGCTAGAGTCCCCAGGTCTTTTTGAGGTACACTGTAGGCTCTTAACCTTTGAGCCATCTCTTTAGCCAGCAAAGTATTTTTAACTGATGCTCTAGCATAACAAAGATTTATTAGGTAGATTAGGCTGATTTCAATGTCCAAAGATCTGCCTCCCTCAGCTTCCTGAGTGCTAAGACTAAAGGTGTGTACCACCACAACTGGCTATAGAATTTCTGAAAGTAGTCTGCTAAAAAGTAAAGAATGAATATTGCCTGTTAGCTACATAAAACCTCTACTTCCAGGAACTGGAAAGATGGTTCAGTAGTTAACATGGGCTGCTCTTGCAGAGGACCCAGGTTTGGTTCCTAGCACTCACGTGGCACTTAACAATTATCTGTAACTGCAGTTCCAAGGAATCCAATGGCCTCTTCTGACCTCTGTAGGTACTGCATGACATGGATGCACTTATATATATGTAAACAAAATACTTACACATATAAAATTAAAAAAAAAATTTTTTAAGAAGATAAAATAGTCTCTACTTCCATTGTCTTAAACATTCAATATAGCAGCTAGAACTTTATCACCATAGAACATTCTAGAATATTTCTTTCCAACTTAAATTACATTTTCAATGCTTACAGATTAAATACTTCAGTAAACTATATGTAATTAAAAAATTTTAGTTATGTATTATTATGGTTATTAGTATTGTCACTATTTTGAACTTTTTGAGAAAGGGTCTTACAGGGTCTCCCTGTAGCTTCAGCTGGCTTGGAACTCGATAGGTTTACCAGGTTGGCCTTGAAGTAACAAAGATCCACCTGCCTCTGCTGGGTTAAGATGCTACCACATCTGCTTTTATTTATTGTTTTTATATACATGAGTGTATTGCCTGCATATGTGTAAGTGTATCCACATTGTGCAAAGTCCCAAGAGGCCAGTAAAGGTTGTTCGATCCCTAGAACACGAGTTTAAGATGGCTATTAGTTGCTATGTGGGTATTGGGAATTAAACACAGGTCCTTTGGAAGAATAGCAAGTGTTCCTAACTGATGACCCATCTCTCCTGCCCAAATATATATATAATTTAAGCCTGAGACTCACATCATGAAAGTAAACAAAGAAATGTCTGTAATTCAACATTAGTGCTAGTTCTTTTGCTGAGAAAGGGTTTCCCTGTAGCCACAGCTGCCCTGAAACTCACTATGTACGCTAAGTTGACTTAGATCTAACAGATACCCATCCGCCTCTGGTTCCTAAGTGCTGAGATTAAATATGAATACCACCACAGGCAGTCATCAGTAAGTAGTGCTTGAAGACATGATAAGCACTAGGAGGGAAGAAAATGTTTATAACCTTCCCAAAGTTACAATAGTTTTCTCTCTGTTCTAACTTTTTCACATTAGTTCTTTTGTGTGTGCACGTGTTTGTGATGATGTTTGTTTCCACATGTGCCACAGAGCACATGTAGTATTTGCTTTTGTCAACTCAGTCATCTCACTGGCCCAAATTCAAAGAGCAAAAATTAGGTCAACAAATTAGGTATCACATACCTTTAGATGTTTCTCTGTTCCTTAAATGAGGTGGTATATAGCGCCCTTCTAAAGGAGAAAGTAGAAAATATAACATTGAAACCCTATAGTATTTTCCAGGGTACAACTTTTTGCCAAAATGTCACTATTGGAAATGGCACTTTTTTGGGGGTCTTTCTGAGATAGGTTATGTAGACAAGGCTGACAGGAACTCAGAGACTTGCCTGCCTCTCCCTCCTGAATTCTGGAACCAAAGGCATGAACCATCACACCTGGCTGGAAATTGTACTCTTTATGAGTGTATAGCCTGTATATATATGTACACTTGTGTTGTGCAGTGTCCAAAGAAGTCAGAAGAGGATGCTGGATCTCCCTAAAACTAGAGTTAATAACAGGTTGTTAGCTGCTTTGTGGGTACTTGGAATTGAACCTGGGTCTTTAGCAAGAGTCAATGCTCTTAACCATTGAGTCCTCTCTCAGGCCTAGAAACAACTTGTTTACAGCTAAAATGAATAACATATTTTAAAATATATAAAAGTCTGGAAATAGTCTTAAAGAATTAGCTGTTTTTAACTTGGAGTTTTACAAAGTTAGGCTTAATCTATGATTAAGAATAGCAATTAACCACGAAGTGGAAAGAAGACAATTATTACCTGAAAATCTATACACTATTTTGAATATACACATCTCAACCAAAGTCTATATAATTAATAATTATCTCTAGATAGCCATAACATGGCAAATATGGTTTGAAGTTAATCAGATTGAAGTTTAAAGTATATTATTGGTCAATTGTGGCTAAAAAAACAACAAACTTACTCAGACACATAAACATTAACTCAAAATTACCCTCCAAAAAAGAAACCTGCTCTAATGTTTTGAAAAGGTTTTGTATCTGATTTCTAGAATAGGATTAATCTACCACCCAAAATTAGCAGCTTAGTGTAACAAGCTCAGTCTCTTTCACTGAAAATGGGTAGCAGTATCAGGACCATATAGAATTACAAGTTCCCTTTTTCTTAAGGTTACTGTAAGTCAAGAAAGGCCATATCCAGTCTGAAGAGATGATTGAGCATTAAGAGTACTTGCCATGCCTCTCAAGGACCAGGGTTTAGTTCCCGGGACCCATAAGGCAGTTCACAACTGCCTACACCTACATGGTTCAAATACATACACTTAGGTAAACACATACATAAAACAAACTAAAGACATAAATTTCATAAAAAAATTAATTTAAAAAAGGCATATACTCAACATCCTTAAGGTTTTACAAGACATGTTTCCTAAAAATGCATACAATTAAACTTAATATTTATCTGCTGTAACACCAAAAGAACCTGTCTCTTAATCTAGGTATCATAGTACCTCCTTTATTTTTTTAATATTGAAAAGAAAAATTAAATTCAAAATAGTAAAATGCAGGATCTAGAGAGATGGTTCAGCAATTAGAGACAATGGCTGCCCTTCCAGAAGACCCAGGTTCAGTGCATAGCTTCCATACGGTCACTGTCCATAATTCTAGTTTCAGAGGTTTCAATGACCTCTTCTGACCTGCACAACATGGACAACATACTCATACACATAAAGTAAAATTATAATTTAAAACTGTAAGTCAAGTCCAATGATATAAATAGTAATCTACAAAAATACTCTGTATTTAAAATTTTTTTACTTACTGTTCTCTGTACTTCCTCCTCCACTTTGATTATCAGAGGAGGTCAGGTCAAGATCAGCAAACTAGGAAAAGAAATATTAATGGTTCAGGTGTTAGGACAAAGGAAGTAAAAAACAAAAACATTTCCCAAACAAACAGCAACAAAAAGATACATCAAAAACAAACAAACCCCAGGTTTTAAACTAAACTATTTAGTAAATGTCCTAGCACTTGAAAATTTAATAATGAGGAGCTGGAGATGAGGCAGTATAGCACATTTCAAAACAAAGTCCCAGTCTTATATCCTCAGCAAAGGAAGGAGAAAACTTTATAGAATTTTAAAAAGCATGTCAACAGCAAAGAGAATCACCTGTTATCAACAACTTCTTTATTAAAAAATAATTCATTTAAAACAAATTTGCTTTGTAATTATTTTTAATGAACAGCTCTTAAATCACCAAACTAAAATAGCATTTCAGGCTGGTAAGATGGCTCAGCAGATATAAAAGGCTGGCTTGCCAATCTGAGTTTAATTCTTAGAACAAACATAAAAGAGAGAATGAACTTCACAAAACTGTTCTCTGACTTCCAAACATGACATACAATGCACAGACCCCATCCAAATAAGAATAAATAAAAAACAGCATCCTCATTTCTTAAAATTACCAAAAAAAAAATAACCTCCTAGTAGGCATGTATGATTTTATAATTCACTATGCTATTTTTAATTTTGAAATAAATTCCTAAGAATAAAAAACTTCAACATACATGACTAATACTGTGAAAATTTATACAGCAGTTTATTATTTAAACACTTGATGTTCTGCAATCATGTGTGGTGTATGCCTATAGCCCAAGCACTTGGGAGGCAGAAGCAAGTGAATTTCTGTTGAGTTTAAGGACAGTTGTGGCTATATGGAGATTCTATTTCAAAAAAACAAAACAAAACCAAAACACAACAAAATCATGAAAACCAAAAAAACAAACTTTCTATGTCTATTTTCCAAAAAGCAATGTTACCATGTATTTGAAAAGACTAATCTGGAAGATTTATATGTCTGTATTAAGAGTTACAGACTGTACAAAACCCCCCACCTCCCAAAGAGTTCCAGATACTAGCCAGGCATGCAAGGCAAGTTAATCTTTGTGAGTTCTGGATAGCTTGGTCTTAAACGAGTTGCAGGTCAACGAGGGCAACATAGTGAAACCAGTCCTAAAAATAGAGAAATAAAGAGAGAGAGAGCGTTTGTACAAATGTTACAAGTATTAGCTGTAAATGTGGTATAAGCTCTTAATTCAAACTATTCAAAAGCCTGAGGCAATGACCACAAGTTCAAGGCTAGACCGGGCTGTTAATATCTCTCTGACCAGGTATAAAAGTACGTGTACTGGGCATATAGATAAGTAGTAGAGTGACAGTTTAGTGAGTGTGTGGGACGCCATTAAATTCAATTACTAGCATACAATGCATTTGAAAAAAAGAGGAAGAAGAAGAGAAATCAAGCTATTCATTTAAAGTTAAATTTAAATAAAAGTGAAGGAGACTTTCTGACACACAATTCTCTTCGTCTGTTCTTGACACCTTAAAAGAAACAATATTCTCGGACAGGCTGACTTTGAACTATTCCACTCTTTCCCTATAGGTAGAAAATATAGTCAATAGTCTCTTCTTGTCCTATAAACAGTAACTAAGTATTCAAAAATATTTTGTTCAATAAACCTACGATCAAACATCTTAAGCACGGAAGAAAAATTTAAACTAAAAAACACTAGTCCAAACTAAGTGTACTGACTGAACGAATCTACGGTGTAACAACTCCACAGTAATTTTTAATGTCCATTATTTCCAGATCACTCCTAAGCGAAGCACATGGCTGCCGTTCTATTCTTCTATCCTTTCATCGCCTGTTTACATGGTTTTGGGATTTGTGCGTCACAAAACTTCGAACACCGGAAATAAGGCCCTTTCTTTCCCCTACAGTGACTCGTGAAAACTCCGTGAGAAGAGAGGTTAGGTACCTACCGCAGAAGACACACCAAAAATATCTTAAGGATATTAAGCTCCTGCTCTAATTAGCCTTTAGTAATATAGCACGGCCGCACCACCTTGTTACAGTCTAAGACAGTCACCATTTCTGAGAGAAAAAGTGCATTTTGTCCCCTCCATCCAAATTTCGTGGCGTCACTACTTTCTTGGCTTCCACCCACCAATACACAAGTATCCGAAAATGTTTTCGCAGTGTGTGTCCAATTACTCAAAACACAAGACAAGTACAAAAAAAAGTCTCTTTCACACACAGCCAACCAAATTACAAATAAGGGTTGTGACACGTCTACAACACAACAGCCGCCATTATATGCAACTTGTGACCAAACGAACAGTAATAAATATTACTAGTATTGCTCCTCGTACTCTGTCTACGTCACCTTTTCATAATTTAATCTCGATTCCAGTTTCTGACGTAGAGCCAGTATCCTCAGGATATCAGAAATCAAGAGGAGTTAAACTAACACGGTCCGTTAGTAATACTGCGCCAGTAGACAAGTTAGGAGGGAGGGTGAAAGAAGGCATCTTCTACCGGTTCAACTCACTTGTTGGTCCAGTCTGACTGTATTTTCCACCGCCACATGATTCATCTCTGAGAACCGGATATTCCAAGTTTTCACAAGGCAGCGCAGTCGGAATAGCTGACTTTTCCCAGCAAACTACAGCTGTTGAATACACGCTTTGGTGTCACCCAAATAAATCAATTTACGTCAGCACGCAGAGCGCACGATTCCTTCGTCAGCACGTTTACTGTCACGCACTATTTCTTTACCCTTTACCGCCACAGTTATTGCTTTTTCAACCTGATTTTCTTTAGTCATAACCTCACCGGTCTAATATTGACCAATCATCACAACTCTGGTTACCTCGTCTTCGCCCCTGTTCATTGTGTTACAATTCGTCAAAACTACGAAGAACTCTCTTGTTCAGGTATTGTTCAGAAGGTATTTTTAAAATTCATTTTTATTTTATGTGTATGGGTGCATGTGGGCAAGCGCACCACGTGCGTGCAATGCCCATCGAGGTCGGAAGGAATATTGGATGGATACCCTAGGAAATTACAAATGGTACTTACTGCCATTTCAGTGCTTGAAACTGGATGCAGGTCCTTTGCAACCACAGCGGGTGCTCTTAACCACTACGCCATCTCTCCAGCCCCAGATCTTTTAAGATTTTGTTTAGCTTTTTTTTTTTTTTTTTTTGAGACGGGGTGGCTTCGAATTCCGTATGTACACTAGGCTGACCTTGATCTTGTTTCTGCTCCCTGAATGCTGTGATTAAAGCTGTGCGCCACCACATCCACCTGGTTGAAGGCTCTTAAGGTTAACTACTGACTAAAATTTCTCCGTACTAACTTTGACTTCTGACTTTGCCAAACTATTGCAAAATAAACTATTGAAAATGTCAGAAATCGCGTAAGTTTCTATTTCTCAGGGCTGCACACCGGTTTGAACTAAATCTTCAAACAGAAAGTTTAAGTAGAAAAGGAGGGTAGAAGTACAGCAGAGTGTGAACGTGATAGCCTGAATGATTTTGATTGCTAGTGTGAATAAAAGCAACAGAACTCATCAGAGGAAACAATGAAACGATTAAACGGTGAATGTCCTTGGTGATAAACTCATCTCTCTGGTGACCAAAGCCCATCTCTAAATTGTCCCTTTATCCAGCTCATTAAGGTTGGCTGTCGAGGAGACTGTTGTACTGTCTTCTCACAGCCTGTGGACACCGAAATTGTGAACAACCATCTAGATCGCTCACACAAAAAATCATAGGTTTTTGTCCCTATGCTACAAACACCTGGAATTAATCTGCCCACTTTCTAAATAACCTTCGTCAGCTATAGTGACTCAAGAAAAGAAGAAATGGAGTTTCATTACAAAAATAGTTTCATGCCCAAATATTAACTTTCTCGAGTATGATTTTTAAAAAAATGTTCTGTCCCTAGCTTGAAATGATTAACATTATGAAATGGTTCCTTCAAGCATTCCTCCCAACTATCAATACCACTTACTAAGGCAAAGTCTCTGCATCATTCTCTAAGGGCATTTTGCTGCTACAATTTAAATAAATAACATTCTCAAATATTGAAATTATATTTGCTTTACTAGTTTTTAACATTTATCAAACATAATTGGGACTCATAAATTTTACTTGATGTTGTTTGAAATTATTACCTTGTTAAAGTGCTGGCCAAATAACACTTAAAAAAAATTTTTTTTTTCTTTGAGACATGGTAGCCTAGCTGATGGTGAGGATGACCTGGAACTGATTCTATTGCTTCCGCTTCCTGAGTGCTAAGATTGCAAACATGTACCACAATGCTGGGTTTATTCTGTTTTAGACAAAAAACCCAGGCCTTCATGTGTGATAGGCTTGCACTCTTCCAACTAAGCTACATACCAAAACTAAATTAACACTTTTTTCTCTTTTCAGCAGAGCAGACATAAATTAACAGAAAGAGAGGAAGCAATGTTAGACAGCAAATAGCTGAGACAGATTATAAATTCTTTAGTTTATCTGTTGAATAATGCATATTTCCAGTTTCACTGGTCAGTCACCTAGGACCACCCTTTAAGGGTTCACCTTAAGTTATATTTGAACTTTTCCTGCCTGGAATCGCACCTCCAAGAGCAGTGCTTTTGGTCTAGGCTACATGTAGCTCTCCATAAGTCCGTTCACTTTTCTGAATTCTTTAGAAATTCTTTAGAAATTCACATCCATTTTCTAAGCATCCTTTCTCTAAGGCTTTGGGCTGCCCTAGCATCTTGTATTTTTCTACGTTTTCTCTAAAGCTTCTTCTCCCAGCATGTGGTTTCTAGTCCGCCACGTGTCTGGGGTCAGACATACACCTTTTTGGCTTCTTTTCTTCTCCCTCCATTCTCCTCCTCCAGGCAGCTGCTGAGATTCCCCAGCTTGCCTGTCTTGAGAATTTTTTTCTAAATTCCAATGAAATTGTCCTAAGCTTCCATTTGGTTTTACTCTTAAATTCTTTTATGAATGAGACTAAGAACCCACTAGGGGATTCTCTCTTTCACTGGTTTCAGCAGTGCCATTAAGGGTTCCCAGGGGAAGAATTTATGTGAATATTCACAGCATTATAATGCCTGACATCTTTTCCAAATAAAAGGATAGTGACTGTAATAGTTACTGTAATAATCAGAATTAAGACTTATCTTACTTGTGAGTAGTATGATTCGATGGGCTGGAATAAAAAAGTGAGTTGAGCATCAGTACTCATCACTTTTACTTCTTGACTGTGGGAACAAGATGATTAGCCATTTCAAGCTACTGCCTTGTCTGTTATAATACCCTAAAACTGTCAGTCAGAATAAACCCTTTCTTTAAAATTTTTTATTATGTTTTTAAATTTGTGTGTCTGTATGCATATGTATGTACACATCTGCCACAGCACTATAAGGTCAGCGAACAACCAGCTAAAGTTGGTTCTCTCCCCTCTACTATATAAGTCTCAGGGATAGAACTTAAGTCAGCAGTCTTGTCTTCAAGTAGCTTAACCTGCTGGCTTCTTTTCTTTCAGTTAATTTTGGCAGAGTAGTTTGTCACAAAAACAGAAAGTGCAGGGTTTCTGTTCACTATATCATTAAACAATATTTATAGCACAGCATGTTGCTATGTGATTATTAATAAAACTATATGACAGATGCAATATGAAAATACAAGTTTTGTATATATCTTTAGTTTTTATTTCTAGTTTTAATGAATTCATAACAACTAAATCTATAAATGCTATTGATAACTTGTCTGAAGAGTAGATATAAATTTTTCAAACTTACAAAAGAAATCATTAAAAAATTTTACTTATTTATTTTTTTGTGTATGAATGAACTGGCTGCATGTATGTAACTGTACCAAAGTTATTCACTGCCACTAAAATCAGAAGACAACAGATTCCCAGGAACTGCAGTTACAAATGGTTATTAGCTGGAATGTAGGGGGTGGGAACTGAACCTGGGTCCTCTACAATAGCAGCCAATGCTCCTAACTGCTGGGCCATCTCTTCAGCCTCCAAAAAAATCCTATAAAAAATTTTAATGTATAATTAAGTTGATCTTGGTTATGCCTTCCCTTCCTTCCTCCCTTCCTTGCGACCTGTACTTAGGAGGAAGACACACAGGTGGATCTCTCTAAATTTAATGCCAATCTGGTGTACATAGTGAGTTCCAGGCCAGTTGGGGCTTTAAGGAGACCCTGTCTCAAAAAGACTGTAAAAAATCCAAACAAACAAACAAAAAAGTAGACTTCAGTAGGATATTAAATTAGTTAATTTACAAGAGGATAAATGACCTAATTTTAAAAGATAAAAATTGACTAGTAATATGATACAGTAGTGGGTAGGATCTTGCCACCAAGACTAAGGACCTAAGTTGGATCCTTATGATGGAAGGACAGAGCCTTTTCCCACTAATTGTACTCTGACCTCCACACATGCTCCCCTCCGGACATGTACATGCCGTCACTCCCTCCAAATCATTAAAAAGTAAAAGACAAACCTGGTGTAGTTCTACACACCTCTGATCCCAGCACCTGAAAGCAGAGGCAGAAGTCAGCCTGGTCTTCAGAGTTCCAGTCCAGGTTTAATGATTATGCTTTGTGTTGATTTGTTACTTTTAAAACATATCATCCATCTATCTATCTATCTATCTATCTATCTATCATCTATCTATCTATCATCTATCTATCTCTATCATCTATCTTTCTTTTTCTTTCTTTCTCCTATCTTTCATCTATCATTTATTGTGGATATGTGTGTTTGTCACAGTGCAGGCCTTGGATTTCTCCTTCACTACATGAATCCCAAGAATGAAATCTTAAGTCATCAGTTCTGGCAGAGGCACTTTCACACCTTTTGCCTAAAGGAAAGAAGAAAGGAAAAGGAAAAAAGATGGAACAAATATTCCAGTGAAATAGACTTGGGCACCAGCAGGTGTCACTGTTCTTGAAGGTGACAAAATAGACCTTAAATCCAAGACAAGGCTCATTTAAGTAATTCCTTATATTCAAACTTTAAATGACTACTTTCTAAACAACTATTTAAAAATAATTTTAGGACATTTAATGGTTTATGAATCTGCAGCTAGAAATGTGTTAAATGAGGCTGGAAAGATAATGCAATGGTTATGATCAGTTGCTGCTGTTCCAGAGGACCCATATTTGGTAGTCACATAGGAAGGATCCGAAATACCTGTAACTCTAGTTCCGTGGTTTCTAGCACCCTCTTCTGACTCACATAGGTTTCCGAATGCACAGTGATGCATGTAAATACATGCAAAAACATGTTTACATGTGTAAACACAAAGCAAAAAAAAAATTTAAAAATGTGTTGAACTTAGGGGCTGGAGAGATGGCTCATCAGGTAAAGGCATTGGCTTCTCTGGCAGAGGACCTGGGTTTGGTTCCTAGCAGTCAATAGCAGCTAACAACCACCTGTAATTCCAGTTTCAGGAGATCTAATACTCTCTTCTGACCTTCACAGGCATTGCATGATATGGGTGCACTTACATATATGCGTGCAATCCACTTATGCACAATAAAATAAAAATATTTTTAAAAAATGTGTTGAACATTTAAGTTTCAATTTCATGCAAAAGATTCTAGAGTTAGAAGCATGTAAATTTATTTAATATCAAATTGTGTATCAGTGCTAAGAGTTCTCTGGTGGCATCTTATTGACTTACATATTGGATCATATATTCAAATATTCTTTTTTATTTGTACTCAGAAAAGCAAATAAATTTTGCTTTTCTTAGTATTATAGTCAAGACTATGTTAAGTAAGAATAGAGAAAGTGTATGCCTTTGTCTTGTCCTTGATTTTGGTAGAAATCATTGCCTTTCCCTGTTTATATATTCTTACATATTTGTCAGATACAATCTCTATTATATTAAGATATGTATCTTCTATTTATACTTTTTTGAGGACTTTTATCATATAGGTATTTTGGATTTTTGTAAAAAACCCTTTTCCCTCTATAGAAATAAGATGTAAGTTTTGTCTTTGAGTCCATTTATGGATTTTATAACATCTTATTAATTTCCATTTCTTGAACTACCTCTGAAATAAAGCCAACTTGGACATGGTGAATGAACTTTTAAAAGTGTTTTCAAGAATTTTTGCATCTGTGTTTATTAGTAAGATTGGTATGTAATTTTCTTTTTCTTTTTGATATGTCTTTATCTACTTTTGGTATATGGACAATCTCTCATAAAAAGAAGTTTAGCTATCTTTCTTTTCTATTTTATAGAATACTCAGAAATATTTAATGTTACTTTTCTTTGAATGAATCTAGACTTAAGTGCCTTCTAGTTCACTGTATCTATATGGGCATAGGTTCTCCTGGGTCTCCCTCCTGAGTGCTACAATTAAAGGTGTGCTCCACCATGCCTGGCTTTTTTTTTTTTTTTTAGAGATTTTTAATTACTTGAGTTTTACTGCTTGGTATAGATCTATTAATTATTATTTTTAGCACAGGTCTCCCTGCAGCCCCTGGCTTAGAACTATATAGACACATTGACCTTGATCTCACAGAGATCCACTTGCCTCCTTTTCTTCCTTTTCATTTTAAAAAATAATGTACCAGGTCCAAAAACTCAGTTAATGCTGTTCATAATGCATGGGTGTGGGACCATCTACTAGGATCATGGGAGAATGACCATGGGAGAATTACCAATGGGGATACCCTTAAAGAAGAACAGTTCTCCCTGACTCAAGTTATGAACTTCCCATAACTCCTCAGTAAAGTTGGGATCTGTAGGACATCTTGCTCAACTATGTCAGAATTTTGGCTTATTTAGTATTGTGCAGGTAACTATAGCTGTTGTAAATTTATGAATGCAGTAGTCGTTTTATGGGCAGAAGTCAACATTTCACAGCATTTTTGCCTACCCTTTAACTCTCTTATTCTTTCCTCCTCTTCCATCAGATTCCCTGCTTAGTTGGGATAGGATAGGCCTAAACACTCATAATCTCTAATTCTCACCACTCTGACCAGTAGTGAAGCTCTGTATTACCTGTTCCCTGAAGCAGAAAAAGAAAAAGATACTTGCCACTATGCTTGGTTTTTCTCTGATTTCTTAATGAAGTCTTTTAGAGATATAAAAATCCCTTTTATAACTGCTTTCGTTGTATCCTGTAGATTTTGATATTTTGTGTTCTCATACTAATTAGATCTATGAATTAAAAATATTTTTTTTGCAATGAATTATTCCTCTTTTTAATACTGCCTTGCTTGGTGTCCATGAGTTTGTGTATGTTCTAGAGTTTCTCTTCCTGTTGACTCTACTTGATTAGAAAATTTTCCTATATTTTGTTAAGACTTGTTTTGTGTCCTAACATATGATCTATTTTACAGAAACATTCATGAGCTGCTGAGAAAAAGATATATTCTTAGATGTGTATATGAAATATTATGTAGATATCTGTTAAGACCATTTGATCTGTGATGTCATCTAATCAGCTTTTTCTCCATCTTTTTTGTCACTTTGACCATTGATTTTGGTGAAGTAGCTTCCTTGTATTGTTTTGGTGTCAGTCTGTCTTCTATATCTATTAGATATATTTGTTTTATGAAACTACATATATTTAGAATCATCATTTTCTTCTGATGGATTTTTCTCTTAAATAGTATGGATGACTGACTTCATCTTAGGTTTAAAGTCTATTTTATCATATTCAAGAACAGGGACACTTTATTGAATGGAATATTTTTCCATCTGTCCCTCCCTCTCTCCGTCCCTCCCTCTGTCTGTTATCCCCTTCCTCCTTACCTTCCTCCTTCCTTCACTTTTTGAATACAAGGCAACACTATGTAGCCCAGACTACCTGAAACTCTTTATAGAAATCAAGCTAGTATCAAACTCACAGAGATCCAACTGCCTCTGCTTCCCAAGTGCTGAGATTATGTGTAGGTAGCATCACACATGGTCCTGAATAGAAAATTAATTGCAAGAACAAGAACAGTATGATGTATATTCAGATTTTAGTTACTAACAGATGTAGAAGGAAAGCAATGTAATCAATGACAGTAATAAGTACTAGACTGATTGAAAAAAGAAAAAAAGTTGACGTGGGAAAAGTAATTGAAAAGGGATAGAAGAATATTGTTAAAAACAAAAGAGTTTAGTGACAGTTAAAACTATGGAAGTTTATAGTTCAGTCAAAGTGGATGGGATGAAGATGAAATAAAGAAGAAAAGATGTAGAAACTGGAGGTTAAAATTTGACTATGGTGGTGCACATCTTTAATTCCAGCACTTGGGAGACACAGGCAAGCAGTCTCTGTAACTTCAAGGCCAGTTTAGTCTATATAATCAGTTCCAGACCAGCAAAATTATATGAGGTGTACGTAAAAAATGTATTGAGTTCGTAACAGCAGACTGGGCAGAGAAGCTTACAGAACAATCCTAAAACCTAACAGACTAACATACAAACATAACCATTATGTAACATATATGCAATACAGGAGATTAAGGGGCTAGACTGAAGGCTCAGTGGCTGCTCTTTCGGAGGAACCAGGCTTAAATCTCAGCATCCATATGATACCTAACAACTGTCTATAAGTCCAGTTCCAGGGAAATCTGATGCACTTGTCTATCATCTATGGGCATGAAACAACATGGCTGTACTTATGTACATGCAAGCATAACCTCATACACATAATTTTTTTTACAAATTAAAAAAATTAAATAATAGAAAAGATTGAATAAAAGGTTTATTTATAGAATGAATTGCTGGCACATCTGCAGTAACTTGAAAGCTAAACTTCTCAGATCCCTTTCCCTCTAGCAGGTTCTTCTTCATGCTATGTAGGGCCATCAGTTTCTGCAGCCTTTATGTTTGCTACACTTCAATCATAGGGGAAGAAGAACTTGTACGTCCTTTCCTGGTGATTCCTTTTTGACCATTATACTCTAGTTTTACCTTTTCAAATCTGCCAGTCTATTAGTATATGTAAGGAGCAGCATTTCTCATGTACTTTCTACTGCTCTTGTTGGCTGGTTGATTAAGACAGCACTAGATAAAGTATAAGTGTTCCTGTATGGTTTCCTGAAGAGTTCATTCCTGACTGAGTAAATTCATTTACAGACTGTGTCTCATAAGAGAAGTGTTTAGTGTGTTTTGACATTTTTCTTTACTGCATTTTAGTGATGTGGCTTCTAATTTATTATCTTACCTATGTCAATCTGAATTTTCTTTATGCCAAATCATTTCAGTGGTAACAGATTTTAACAATGCAAAAATTACATTCCTTTGGGTGTATATATGTGTGTGTTGGCACGAACATGTTACACTGCACATGTGGAGATTAGAGAACAACTTGTAGGAATCAGTTTTTCTAGCACATGATCCTAAAGTTCTAACTCAGTCTTGGCTACAAAGGCTTGTACCTGATGAGCTATCTTGCTTGATATCACATTTCTTTCTTCTTTTTCTTTTTCAGTGGTGGAAGGGGGTCTTTTTGAGGCAGGGTGTACTTGTAACCCCAGCTGGTCTGGAGCTCAGTATGTAGAGAGTGCTGGTCTCAATCTCAGAGAGATCTGCCTATTGAAAATGAAGGCATATCTCATTCACAAGAGCGTCTTTAAAAGTAGGACTCTGAAGTTCTACTTTTCTATAGCATTGTTTTTGTTGTCAGTTTATAGCGGTTTTAGGGTTCAGTCTATTTTTTAGCTTCTTTGTGGTACATAGTTCATGTCTTGAAATTTATGACCTCTACTTTATAACCCACCCCCTGCTCTGTGTTTTATTTTATGTGAGCCTGACGAGTTGTCTTTACTTGGATTTATGTTCAGGAGGAATGTTTAACTGAGTTAACAACTATGACAGTTTGATACAAGTTCCATTATTAGTTATGTAGCAGTAAAGAAGGGAGAGAGTAAGCATTAGCCTGAGAAGGAAAGTACATAGATTGTTCTTGTGAAAAGTTTTTTAGATTAATGTTAGAGAAAAGAACAGTCATAACTACAAATAAAACTACAATATGTTCACTGAATATTTAAGTACAAAAGTATATATATTAAGGTAAAAAGCATTTAAAAAATTAGGGGAATTTTGAAGATGGCTCAGTGGGTAATAGAACTTGAAATGCAAGCATGAACTCCTGAATTCAAATCTCTAGCAACTGCATTAAAAAAAATGCTGCCTGGATGCATATGCTTCTAGCCCCAATATTCAAGATAGAGACAGGGATCTTGGGAACTTTTTGGCTAACCGGTCTGGTTTAAATGTCAGCCTCAGGTTCCATGAGAAATCTTGTCTCAAGAATTCTCTGAAAAAGAATGATGAAGGAAAGACATTTGATGTTTTTCTTTGGCCTCTGCATATGTGTATATAGATGTATGCATCAGCATACACATATACATGTAGATATTACAAACAATAAACCTAAAATTATATATAAGTATAAAAATAGAAATAAAAGTTAAAGATGTGGGGTTACCTCCTATGTTTACTTTAGTTTTGTCCTCGAGAATACTGCATTGTTAGACCACTGCTTTACCTGAACTGATGTTAGAGAACACTCCTTTATCTGAATTCTGCTAAAAGTATGTTTTATCATTCACAATTGTGCCTCCAGTGTAGAATGGCTATGGTCATGGAGGTACGAAGACTAAGGCAGACAAAATAATATAGTTCCCCTATCTCAAATTACATAAGAAAATACCCCTCTAACCACTGCTCAATTCCTTGTTATGCTGTTAGTTTCCATTGCAGTAACAGATTTTGTGCTTAAAACAATATTCCTAGAAGCTTTGCCAGTCTTCTCAACACTGATTACATTGTTTGCCCTGCTTATATAAGTTAAAGCAATAAAGACACAATGGAATAGGAGTCTGTAGTCTCTGTTACCTTAGCAGTCTCCTTGTCTTTAATGAATGTCTTAAAAATTCTAATCTAATTGTATCTTTCCTTCACGTTGCATTATTCCTTTGAGGATTCTCTGAACCTCTAGAACAATAGACACAGTACTAAATCATCTTATATCACAAACTCTGTGTGATCTTTTTGTTGCTGTCTCTAAAGCTGGTGCAGCTTTTTATTAGCTGCTCCAGTCCAAATGTGGATCGTTGTTCCACCTTTTGTGTACATTTTTGCCTGAATTCTGAAGGATTTCTGCTCCACCAGGCAATGTTAGGGGTAGGGCTGGGCAATGACCCAGAATGTCCAACCTATGTTTAACACTTTTGGTTTGTTCTCCTTTACTAGTGTGCAGTACAGTAGGCTGGATTTACCTCTCCCAAGTTCTGTGGTCTTTCTATAGCACAGATTACTTCTGGACAATAGAGGTGAGACAATTGTGGTTGTTCAAATTTTCTCCATTTCCAAGTCATATACTCCTCTCAAGAGCACACAAGTTTTTCTATGATGTGATTTTCCCTATGGTGGCTGAGTACAGCCTCTAATTTTGTTTTCTAGAGGCATAAACTGTCTCCCTGTGGCTCTGGCTGTGCTGGGTATTCAAGTCCTTCTATTATCCTGGTGCATTTTGGCAAGATGCTCAACCCGCCTTCTTAATGAAATAAAATATCCCTTTGTGATGGTTAACTTTTTTTGTCAATGTGATATTCCTGGGCAAAGGGAATGTGAATTGAAGAATTTTCTCCACCAGATTGTCTTGGGGACATGTATGTGCAGGGATATTTTTCTTGATTAGTTGATAGAGAGCCTGTCCTCTATAGTTTGGACTATTCCTAGTCACATGGGTTTGGACTGTTCGAAAGAACAAAGCAGTAAGCAGGATTTCTCTTTCAGCTTCAAGCTGTTTGGTCTTGACTTCCCTCTTTGATAAGAGGTAACAAATAAGATGAAATTAACTCTTTATTTCTCAAGTTGGTTTTTGTCAGTGTTTAAACAGCAGTAGAAAGCAAATTAGAATACCATCATAGTCTTACATGCTTTCTGCATATTTTCCTCCTATTTTTGTGTTTGCTTTTTATCCTGTTTCTTTCACATGAAATCTTAATCTCTCTTAGATGCTGTGATTTACCATGTTCATAAAATCCTTCATTAAATTAAAAAAAATCTCAATAAAGACATAAACTAATGGAAAGTTCTAGTCTTACTTTTTTTTTGGACACAAAATTTACCATATACTCCCAGACGGCTAGAAATTGACCATGTAGACAAAGCTGACCCCAAATTCAAGAGATCTGCCTACTTTTACTTTTTGATGTAAAAAAGTACAGGCAGTTCTTTGTATTGCTGACTTCTGAGAAGCTCACCTAGGGTCTCCAGGAAGTGTTGGGCTATAGAGCAGACAGACCCCATTCTAGAAGAGCCTGAAGCACCTGGCTACCAGGAATATTGTCTTGGATACTTGTAGATTGCTGTAGCCACAGTACATCTGATCCATGAGTAAATAACACTGCAAGGCACTAACATCCCTTATCAGCCCCATCCCACAATAACACTACCTAGAAGTATAGGTTTTAACAAAATTCCTCTTTTTAGAATACTGTTGAGATGCTAACAACACTTACAGGTCAGACAGAATAAACTCCAGATATTAAGAGTCATTATTTCTCTATGTCCAAAATAAATTTAGCATGTAAATGAATTTTTTTTTGGTTTGTTCATTTATGTGCTTCCTATATTCATAAAACTTCAGTTCCATCCATGTGCATACCATAAAGAAATGATGAGGGGCTGGAGACATGGCTCAGTGGTTAAAGGTATTGGCTGCACTTGCAGAAGACTGGGGTTTGAAATTTGCTTTTTACATGGCAGTTAATAACCATCTGTAACTTCTGACACACTCTTCTGATCTCCCAATTGTATAACATGGGTGTATATACATAAATGCAGGCAACAAAGTCATCCATAAAATAATTTTTAAAAATTTGCAACAGAAATCAACAATAAAGAAGTTTGTGGTAATGGACAGCAAAGGCAGTGTGTTAAGAAATGAAAGCCTTATACATCAGAAATGAGATGGAGTTTGACCCTGAAATAAGTACAGATAAAGAACTTATCCTTATAAAAAGGATAGTTCCCACTCTCATAGATATCAGTTTTACAGACTATATATACAGTTTCAACGCTGTAGACAATGTATAGAAAGAAAGTCTTCATTCATGTTTTCTGGTATAGCTGACTCACCATGTCAATGATGGGTAGAATGATACTTGGTAAGGAATACACAAGGCATCAGAGGTAAATTTATTTTGTGGTCAAGTGATAAAATAACCAACTGAGATCAGAAAGTATCAGGAATTTCTTTTTGTCTGATCACTTGTCTGAGTTTTCAAAGTAAAAACCTACTGTGATTGGAACTATTTCTTCTTTGGAATGGGGTAGGTGAGGGAATAGCCTGTAGAAGGGGAATCAACTTAATGTTTAAATTGTATGTTGAAATGATAAAAACTTTAACAATGAACTGAGTAATTTGCTTAGTTTTCCTACTTTACCATGGGAATTCATGACCATGTGCACAAAGAAAAACTGTACTATTAATCAAATGCACATTAATGACTTAAGTTTTATGAAATTCTCTGTGGTAGTATGACGTATAATAGGAACTACTGACATTCATTACAAAACCCTCAGGAGTGGGAGGTTAGTGGAATGGATATTTGTATGTCTTAGTAGAGGATATTTATGTCTTAATAAATACATTACAGAATAACAAAAGCAATGCAGAGGGCCTGAATTTGAATATATTGCTTTTGTACTTCTGAGGCACAAAATATCAAGAATAATCAGTAAGACACTATTACAGAACACAGAGAGAGAAAAAGAGAAACTGCACATGATCATGAACAAAAGGGAAAATATTGCTAAACAACTGGATTATAACGTATCAGTATGAACAGACATTTCAGATTATGTATGAAAATGCAAATTTGGCTTTGAAGTTTCAGTGTTAAGCCCTAAATTTTCCATACATTTAAAAAATAGCAAACCTATATGAGATTCATGATTTGTAATTTTTTTAGGCCAAGAAATGGGCTGTATACCTCATTCTATGTAACAACGGACAAAGAAATAAAATACCAAGTGGACACATCTTGTTATAGGTAAGAAGAACAGCATTACAGGGAATATTTAAACTATTAGTTGTACAAAATGTTTAATTATTTGCTAATTCAGTGTTCATGGCAGTTTTATTCAGCATAATCAGTATGAATTAATAAGAATTCAGTATGTAAAAATGTTTGTATTACATCAGGAAATATAATAATGCCAAAATCTTGCTTTTGTTTTTCTAAATCCTTGTGAAGGAAACAAGGCATCAAATCTTTACACAAAAGTTTAATGAAGGAGGAGTGTGAGACGAATGGAGGGACAAGAAAAGGTGTAAATGATATAAACACAGTACTCATGAAAAAACCCTAGTGTGTCAGAATATTGAACAAAATTCAGTGTTATGCTATGTAGGGAATTAATTATAATATGTACTCTTAAGAAAAAAACAAAGCAACAAAAAACAAAAGACAGCATAAAGTTTTTCTTAAATTTTATTTGTGAATTCACCAAAATAATTTCTATAAAACAAAAGAGCAAAATATTTAAATTGTACAGACTAGGCTGTATCTGTTTGCAGGAACATTTGGTTTAGATAGCTTCCAAATTATTACACATAGTGAAAAGGTACCAATTTTTCTTTAAATATAGTATTACCTTCAGAATGATGGAATGTTTTTAAAAAATTCTGTTCATTTAGAATTTTAATTAAGTAGTTTATGTCTATTATCTAAAACCTCCTATCTAAAAGACAGAGTTTTGGTTAATACGAAAAGAATAATGATAACTATTTCTTTCAAGTAAGATTGAGACTGACTAGGAAATTAACCAGGTATCTTGGATCAAGAGAACTTTGAAATATAATGAAATCCTATGATATCTACTAACTAGTATAAAAGAAGCTTCACCTAATAACCCTTACCTACCAAACTCTGACCCAGAGATACCAAATGTAGTCTTCTATTATCCTCCGTACATTTTGGCACAGAAAAAATACATATTTTTAACATTTAAAAATTATTGTTAATGTGCTGTTTTATCTCAATAAGAGATTAAACAAACATTACATATGAAGAGGATGTACCATGTACCTGTAAAAACTCTTCTGATATTTTCTCACTTTAGGATATTTTGTCACTTTAGGATAACTGCTATCCTGTATGTAATTCTATCCTTATAGTTACCATGAATCTAGTTTGAAAACAAACTAAATATCAGCATCTAACCATTGTTTTAAAGTGATTAAACTAATGCAAGAATTAAAGGCAATACAAAAATCCAGAAACAATGTATTACACCAATTTCATAAATCAACTATGTAATTTCAGACACTACCTGCTGATCTTGCATACAAAATAGAAAAGAAAACTACTGCTGTGACTGAAATTGATGGGCTCTCCAATGTTCCCGGTCTCCCTTTCACTTTCTGGTTTTGGTAAATGAATACATCTCTCAGCAATGAAGAAATACTGATTCCAAAAGGCAGGTTATATAAAAATTAACTTTTGTTTCTACAGATATCTGCTGCATCATACAATTCTTACGTAACCATTAAGAGCCAATATATTTTATACATTTTTGGACATTTATATATCACTATTAGCCATCTATCATGATACTATACATAATTCACTGAATGTAGCTTACAGTACATTTTATAGCAAATACTTTTTACTCCATATTTCTTTTGAAATGTTTATATAATTGTAAATATTGGAAGACTTAAGTGTGTGAACTTAAAACATCAGTGAATTATGTGCATGTCACTAATTCTTTGATAGAGGTGAAGACCCGTCTTCATTGCTTTCATAATTTTCTTGTGCTTGTTCATTTTTCTCAGGGTTACTCAAGAGATGTGATGCTGGACTTGAATATGGTTGTTCAGGTACATGATTTTTCTAGGAGGGTGAAAGAAATCTCCATGTCAAATTTTTTCAAATATCACAATTAGGTTTTAAGTCACAGGTTAGTTTTTATAGATTTAAGAAAAATCTTTCTTAAGAACTGTTTTCCTATTTTTTTTTTGGTGTTTTTGATACAGGGTTTCTCCAGCTGGCCTTGAATTTGCAGATATTCACCTGTCTCTGCCTCTCGAGTGCTGGGATGAAAGGCATGTGCTTGCCATCCTGCCCAATAAAAACTATTTTCTTTTTAAATCCTTACTTAGTTATCAAAGAAACAACCACCTCTGCCGCGCCCCAAAATCATTACATCAAAGAAAATGACTGCATATAAACCTCCGAGCTACTTATATATGTATATATTTTTTTAACAGACAGGAAACACTAGTGTTACTCCCAGTACACACAACTATTCATAACTCCAGTTTCAACATGCTCTTTTGATCTATGAAGGGACTGTATTACTTTGGGGCATTTACATATATGCAGGCAATACACTCCTGCACATAAAGCATAGTCTTTTTTCAACTACTCTCCTTGGTGAGAACTAGTGGTTATTTCAACTATGGTTCTCAGATCAGCTAGTTTGGTATCATATAGACACTTGTTAAAAATACTGCTTTTGTTTAAGAGAGGGTTTTGCCATCTAAAAGAGGCTAGCTTCAATTGGCAATCTTCCTGCCCAGCATTCTCAGGGAAATACTTGTTTGCAGCTGTAATTATAACATTCATATATGTAAAAGAAAAAAATAAAATTAAAAAAAGGGAAATTATTTTGTGGGACTTGGCAACCTGTGTCTGTACTAAGGGTTTTCAAGTTATAGAGAAGCACTAGCTTTGAAAAGATTGAATTAGAAGCATTTTTAGCTTAATCATCTTGGATTTTCCACTCCCAAATATGCATTCTTGAAAGAAAACTTTAGTGTTTATTTTTCTTTGGCTTTATTTTTATTTTTTAAAGTTTATTTTTATTATAGGTGTATGAGTGTTTTATCTACATGTATCTAATCGCCCTCATGTTGTTCTGTGCCCACAAAGGACAGAAGAGGACATCAGATTCCCTGGAACTGGAGTTATGGATGATTGTTAGTCACTATATGGGTACTGGGATTTGAACTTGGGTCTTCTGCAAGAACAGCCAGTGCTCTCAAACATGCCCAGCTTTTTTTTTTTTTTCATTTTAAAATTTCTGTTGTATCCCAGAGTGGCCTTGTATTCATTATGTAACCAAGGATGACAATGAACTTACACATGTGCATAATTAAGTTCAGTTTATGTAATACTTTGAACTGAATCCAGGATTTTGTGCTAGGTTTGTGCTGGTTTTGTCTAAAGACAGCTCTACACCCAGTCCTTAAGTTAATTCTTTCCCAAGTACCTTCTGTGTATGCTTTTATATGTGTTCAAGTATGTGCACATGGGCTTGGTGTCATGATGTTACGTATACCTTATTTTTTAAGTGACAAATTTTGGAGATTCCTAAAAAAGCTAGAACTGTTATATCATCCAGATATATCATTCCTAGGCAATTCATCTAAAGGACTCTATATCCTACTTCAGGGAAACCTCCTCATCCATGTTCACTGCTGTACTTTGCAATTAGCTAGTAAGGCACTGAGGGCTCATCAAGGGCACTGGCTGCTCTTGCAGAGGACTTGGTTCAGTTCCCAGCACCTACCCAGTGGCTAATAATCACATATAATTCCAATTCCAGGGGATTCAACACCCTTTTCTGGCATCTTTAGGCAATGCACAATATAGGCACACTTACATGCAGGAGAAACACTCAGACATGAAATAAAAATAATAAATAAAATATTAAAAAAACAAAACACTCAGCAAGTGAAACAGACTAAAGGTTCATAAACTGATAAATGGATAATGCAAATGTGGTACATATACACAACAGAATTTCATTGATCTGTGAAAATGAAATCTGCAAATAAAAGGAGTTAGAATCAACTATTCTGAGTGTGAATTTTTTGATATGGATGGCTAAAATTGAGTATTCACAGAACTAGAAAACTAAAATATTCCTTGGAACCCACATAAAAGTAGAAATAAGGAACCTACTACATAAAATTGCCCTCATATTCAAAAACTTGCTGTATCATCCACACCCCCCCCAATCATGCACATAAATACACATATGGACGTCAGAGAATGTCTTAGTGAAATGTAATGGACTCTGTCCTTCCATCACGATCGTTACAGACACCAAACTCAGATCTTCATGATTGGTGGCATCTACCATTACCCCAATGAGCCATCTTGCCATCCAAGTAACTTTTTAAAGCTGTTTGTGAATTTCATATATGTTTGTAGTTATGTCTTGATAAAACCCACTTTTATTCCCTCCAATCTAGTTCCCAGACCTCTCATGTATAAAATCCCATTCTCAACTTCAGTCTATTATTATAATTATTATTGTGTGTGCTCAAGTGTGTGTGTGTGTATGTATGTATAGCAAGTGTGTGAAGGGCAAAGGAGAAGTTTCTGGACTTTGGTCTGGGGATCAAAGCAAACTTACCAGAACTACATGGCAAGCAGTTTTACCTGTTGAGCCATACTGCAGGTTCTATCCACTCATTTTTTAGAATTCACACTTAAATCTTTTTTAATGTATATTTTTATTGAGTTTTTATTAATTTCAGTTATAGTTCTTAATCAAATTTACACCTATCCTCCCACAGTCATTCCCTTATCTTAGCAAACCCCACAAGATCCTGTTTCTTGAATGAATTAGAAGAAACATTCTACATCATGACTCTAGTTCTTTTTATGATCATCCTGGCAAAACTGATACACATAATTTATTATTTTGCAACCACAGATGTCCCATATATTTGAAAATGCAGGAGAATATTCCTTATATAAATCATAAAAGGTGGGTTGGGGAATAAAAAAGAAAGACAACTGTTTACCGGTTGATACTGAGATTCAGGAAAATTTAAAGTTGTATTTTCTGCTGGAGATGACTCATGTTCATCTGGAGCATCATCAGGGTCCTAATTTAAAAGGAACACCATTATAATCCCAGCACTGGGAAGAGGGAGGTGAGATATCAGTTTAAGATCAACTAGGATTACACAGTGACTCTGAGGTCAGCATGTTCTACATGATTTTTTTCTTTCCTAGCCCTTCCTCTCCCCAAAACTGCCCTCCTCACCATGAAATGACAAAAAGAACTTAAAGACTAAAAAAAACTTTAAAATAAAAATTAATCTCCTTTCTTTAAAGTTTAAAATGTAACTCAATCTCAAAGTATAAAAATATATATGTAAGTACATAAAATATATGCTATATAAAAATATATAATAAAATAATTGAATTCTGCCAGATACTATGTTAGAAATTAAACAATTTCACAATGTTCATCTAACAATAAATTATGTTCTTAAATGGAAATCTCATTTATTTGTTTTTCTTTTACATAATCATAATATATAAACACTGGACTACTAAATAATTATGAGTTGATGGCTTTTTTTTTTTTTTTACCTCTTCTAGACAGAGCTCACAAGCTTTTGCCAGTGTTGCCCTTGCACTATGAGATCGCTCTAAAAAGTAACCATTTGATGTTTCGTTGCTTTGTACTGGAGAAGACCAATTGTTGTAAGGATAATGAGGATTGCCAGTACACGGTCTTCTTTCAAGTTCATCTCCAAGCCATTCCACTGCCCACATCCACTTTTGTTTAAGATTTCCATTACCCTTGAGGAGAAAACAGAACTACTTATGCTTAAAAAATAAAAGACATTAATTTTTACTGGTATCTTAAAATGAGAACTCACAAGAATTTGTATTTATTTTCTTTGAAAATTTTGGCTTAGAACGTAATAATAAGAAAGAACTTTTTACCTGTAAGATTTGGTATGCAACAGGACAACTGTTAAAGAGAGTTACCATGCATTTTATACA
The DNA here is from genome assembly GCA_035773235.1 of Eospalax fontanierii. Taxonomy (NCBI): domain Eukaryota; kingdom Metazoa; phylum Chordata; class Mammalia; order Rodentia; family Spalacidae; genus Eospalax; species Eospalax fontanierii. Next base: position 140,522 of record JAJHUQ010000048.1, on the reverse strand, counting down.
TTGATACGCTCTATTTTGATAGTGATGCTTTGAGCGCTGGATTGTATCCAACAGTCCATCTCTGTCGTATGGAATTCCTTTAAGTGCATTATGGATTCTAAACAATTCAGAACAAAAATTTTAATACCTAGAAAAAAGCTAACATTTAAAAAACAAATTTTTTCTTTCTTTTTTATTAAAGACAGTGTCTCACTATGTATCTATTGGTGGTCTGGAACTCACAATGTAGACAGAATAGCCTTAAACTAAGGATCCATCCCCTGATAAATGGGATTACAGGTATGTACCACATATGTCATCTTAAAAGAACATTTTTAATATCTCCTATAAATCATTCAATATGTGATTTTGAAAAAATAATTTCTCAATAATGTCATATTAATAAACCCATGTAATAGATGGGGAAAGCAAATACAAATACGTTAATACAGAAATAGGAAGATGTTAAATGAGTGTAAGGTTTTGAGCTCTTCCCAAATTGGTAATGTTAGATAGTCTTATTCAACTACATTTAAGTGAATTATTAAAAAGGATTAAGAACTATAATGCTTTACCATTTTTATTCAAGTTAAGCACATTTCTTTTAAAAAATATTTATTTTTAAGTTGTATGTGCTGTTTGTGTGGGTTTAATACAATTATGTATCTACCAGGGCCAGATGCATTGAATCCGCCTGAATCTAGAGTTACAGGTATAAATGACGTCCGTGTGTGTGTGCATTTCTTCTGTCTCCTGTTCAAGCCCTTGACACCTTCTCTCTTCCTTAACCTTCCAGCCAATTTGTATCTTCCTACAGTGTGTGTATGTTTAAGGCATAGTCTATCGTTTTAAAAAATTATGAGTATTCTGATTGCATGTAAGTACACACATTTGGAGAAGCTAGAAAACAGAGTCAGATCCCCTGGAACTAGAGTTTCTGTTGTTAGCTCCTACGTGGGAGCTAACAACTGAATCCTCTTCCTCTAAAACAGCAGCCCAGTGCCCTTAAAATGTTTTAAAAAACATCCAAAATACATAGTTATCATACTGTAGAGACATGAAAGACAAAAACATATATAAAGCTGAATTTTGTTGTTGTTCAGGGTTCTACTTTATAAATCTCTGTCTATATGGATTACATTATTACAAAATTACAGTGCTTCCTGTTTGTTTTTAGGCTTTGAAAGGGTTCCATTTCTTTATTCCAGCCCTGTACCAGAGGCATAAAGATATATACCTATGAGTTTGCCATGAGTCATCAATTAAAACAATCTGCAAAAGTAGATCCAAATATGGCCGAAGTTCATATGTATATGAATATGCAACCTAAAAATAGTTAAGACATGGTCAATTTTTTATTCAAAGGAATATGAATAAAATCAAACACAAACTTTCTTAGTTTTACCTGCCAAAGGAGTTCACTGAGGACAGTAGATGAAAACTGAGGATTCTCCCAGCAGCAGAAACAAAGCAATTTGGCAGTTTCTTCTGTGTTACTACAGTCTTCAATAATTTTCTTGACGTAACTTGTTCTCACAAATAAAATGTCAGCCACATTCTGCTGAATTGGCATTATGGGCTGTGATAAATTAGGGTCACCGAAAGGATTTGGAAGAGGGGGATTTCCTACAATAGATTTGTCATTAATGAAAAGTCAATAACTCTATACAAAATTTTTCTATTACGTTTTTAATTAAAAAAACAAATCTTACCTTTACCTCTCTGAAGAAGCACAATAAAAATTCAGTAAACATAAAGCTGTAAAATGTACTTTCTAAAAAGCTCTAAAATCTTTTTTTAGTTGATTTAAATTTTTAGATACATGTGTGTTGAATGTATTCTTGTTTGTGTGTGCATGTGTGTGCACCATAGCACACATATGTGGAAGTCAGAGGATAACTTTCAGTAGTCTTTTTTTTTTTTTTTTTTTGCTTCTGTGGGTTCAAGGGACTGAATTCAGGCTGTCACATTTGGCAGGAAGTATCTTTACCTTCAGAGAGATCTCAGTGAGCCTATCAATTTTTACAGGCTAGCAAAGGTTAGGGGGAAGAAGAGAGCAGACTCCTACAAATTTTTCTGTTTGACAAATGTCACACAAAAAGTAAATTTAGAAAAGGTTATAGTACAAAAGTTACAAAAATATTTTAAGTAAGTTATTTTATAAGTAAATTATATACCACAATATTTTGATTTAAAACGGTCCCTTTAAAGCAAGTAAAAACACTTAACACTTTAAGGTGCAACAGTAGCTAAAGGGTATAATAGCAACACATGGAAAGATAAGTTCAAGGCCAGTTTAGACTATATAGTCAGTTTTAGGCTTTATAAAGAGCTTATCTCAAAATAAAACAAAACTAAGTATTCTATAAAAATTAAAAGAAAAAAACCCCAAACCAAAGTCTATCAATTAAAAAATATTAAACTATATGGCCCTTTGGATTCTTGTTTTAAGATTCCAAAATTATTTTAGAAAAATACACACCTAATATTATTTTACAAGTACTACAGAATGAAACATTCTACTTTACCACTGATTGAAGACTGCATTCTTGATGAGATATTGCAACATCGGATCAGCTGAGATACTAGTGAGTATAACTTGCCCAGTTCAGCATACTGGTGTTTAATTGGAGGGCCTGGCCCTTCATCTAAAGACACAAGCATAAATGTAGCAGGTACATTGAGTTTTAAAAGCTGGGTCTTTTCTGGGAAACCTAAAAAAAGGGAAGAAAGTAATATGCAGGAAAAATTAGGATGGATACTGATATAGTAGAAAAATAATCATAGTTTCTTAAAATATTATAAGAGGTAGAGATACGGCTCAGTGTTTAAGAGCACTGGTTCCTCTTTTGAAGACTTAAGTTTGATTTCCAGCACTTACATGGTGGAAAACAATCACTCATAACTCTAATTCTAAGGTATCCAATACCCTCTTTTGACTTCTCTTTGATGGCATGACACAAGTACACCTACATACATGCAGGCAATACACTCATACACATAAAATAAAAATAAAAAAAAATATTTTAAAAATATTGTAGTAGCAATCATCATAAGGCAAAATAAAATGAAAATTGAATAGCAAATAAAAATTCATTTTTGAAATTACCACTCTTTTTTTTTTTCCTACTTAGAAAAATCCCTTGGGTAAAAAAGTATGTCTAGGGGTTAGACAGATGGCCTTACAGCTTGAGTTCAGTTCCCTTGCATTCATATGGCAGTTGATGCATATCCACAACTACAGTTCCTAGGAAATCCAATGCCTTCTTTAGGCACACATGGATACACTTACACACAATGCAGACAAAAAACTGATACACATAAAATAAAATAAAAATAAAATCCTAAGTATTCTACTTTGCTCATTCCTAATGTCCATTTAGTTTGTGTCTCAACTTTCTTGACTTGAAACCAACCATCTCCCCTGCTCCCTCACTCCCAAATCCCCAAACAAAACAAAAGCCATTTTCATGGGCTGGAGAAATGGCTCAGTGGATGAAAGTACTGGTTGCTCTTACAGAGGATCTAGGTTTGATTCCCAGCACACACACAATAGCTAACATATATGCTAACTCCAGTTCCAGGGTATTCAATGCCCTTTTCTGTTCTCCATGGGCACTACACCTACATACATGCAAGTAGTATGTATACTCATACACACAAAAAAAACATGTATTTTTTAAAAAAGCACTTTTCATGTTTTCGAGACAGGATCTCACTATGCAGCCAGACATCCATGGAACTCTATGTAAACCAGACTGGCACTGGACTCACAGACATTCTTTTGGCTCTGCATTCTGAGTACTGGGATTAAAGGCATATGCTACTATGTCTGGCTTAAATCTTTATATGAGCATTGTGTGTTTTATGCCAATTGGAGGCCAGAAAAGGACATAAAAACCCTCTGTAACTAGAGTTACAGGTGGTTATGAGATGTCAGATAAATGCTAGTTACTGAACTGTGGTCCTGTGCAAGACAGTAAGTATTCTTGAACTGCTAAGCCATGTCTCTAACTCCTTAAATTTATTTTCTCATTGTTAACAATATTTGCCCTGGATTATTTCTATATTTTCAACTATAGATCTCCCTTCTCCTGTTTTCTCTTTTTATATTTTTTCAATATTTTTGTGTTCTCATTTGATAAATCACTTAAGATTTGTCCTTCCTTGCTTGGTTAATTTCACATATCATAATGATTTCCAATTTTATTCATGCTGTTTCAAATAACAAGATTTCATTTTTTTTAAAAGACCAAACAGTATTCCATTGATTCTGTATGTATGCATGTCTGTACCACATCTGATAGTGGACAGATTTAGGCAGCTCCATCTGAATCTTGGGCAGTGTTACTAATACTGCATAAGCTCTCTTACAGATCAGTTTAATATAAAAATTTCCTTTCCTTTAGATATAGCTAGTTATGGAATTGTACATCATAAGGACCCTCTACCAATATTTTGTTTCCCTTTTTTCCTTCCCTTGTTCACTCCTCCCCTCTTTGGGGTTGAGGGACAAGGGTCTCCTTGTAGCTCCCGTTGGCCTGGAACTTACTGTGTAGACCAGGCTAACCCCAATGCCTTAGTCTCCTGAGTGCTGGCATCAAATGTGTGTGGAACATACCAGGACCTCCCTTCTTTCCTTTCCTATGTATGAGTGTGTGTAAAACATGCTTATGCAGATTCTCCTGAAGATCAGAAAAGGGTGTAGGATCCTTTGGAGTTTGTGTTATGGCAATTGAGAGCTGCCTGATGTGGGTGTTTTAAACTGAACTTGGGTCCTGTACAAGAGCAAGTGTTCTTAAGTGCTGAGCCATTCCTCAAACTTGCTTTTTAAAAATTTTTGACAGAAACTACCTTTAAATTAACTAGCCCTGTCTAGATTGAAACTTCAATACATGTACCAAACAGATAACAGTTATGTGTCATCATACATTGCTAATAGCATTAAAACTATAATGGTTGTTACTCGAGTTTCTAAATAAAATTAAACTATGACCAGGTGTGGTAGTATATGTTTGTCATCCGTGCAATTGGGAGTTCAAGCACAGGCTAGGTTCATGAATTGGCTAGGCTACTTTGTAAGATTTTAATCATAAACAAAGAGTATAACTCAATTCCTCATAAATATAACCTGTATTGAAATGAGGCTACGTAAGTTTTACACTGCCACTGTTCAAGCTTATTTATCCATATAGAAGTAAGCATACTGAATCACAGGTGCTCCCTATTAGCATACCAGTTATATAACATACTGTTATATTACAAATTACAAATGCAATGTTTTCTTTCTAAAACTCAAAGCCTGTGAAACATAAAATGCACCTGGATTTATGGTCCTAAGAAACAGTATTTTTGGCAGGGGTTGAAGTTATATTATGGACTAACAATATACACTTAAGAAAAAACAATTTTTATAATGCTAAGTGTATAAAATAGGAGATTAAATTTACTTATTACTAACATATATTCATGAATGTGGGGAGTGTAAATGTGCTGTAGTATATACATTGTTGCTATAGGAAGATAACTTTTGCAGAATCAGTTTTTTCTTCCAGTTTTATGCGGGTTCAAGAAACTGAACTGTAGTCATGTGACCAGGCTTTAATGGCCAGCATTTTAGATACTGCTTGTCCCTAAATGAAGGAGTTGCACTGAGTGCTTAAACTTGATATTTTTACATCTTAGATAAAGATACCACTTATGTTTGTGTGATAAACCCTTCTTAATGGCAAGATTTAGAAATTAGTTATAGTTAGGCATGAGACAGAAAAATTTCAGAGGATCTGGATTGCATTCCCAGTATGTAACAGCAGCTAAAACCCCATTTAACTCCAATTCTAGAGGATCCAAAGCCCTGTCACCTCTGTAGGCAGTACATACCATGGCTGCACTTACATATATGCAGTAAAAAAAAATCATACAAATAAAAATATAAACACAAATTAAAAAAGAATTCCAGAATAATGCTGATTAATAACAGAAAATACTTACTAGATGGAATGTGTAAATACAGAATTCACTATTTCTGATTTGAAAACATTTTAAATAACATGACAGTTCCCATTTTTGTTAATCAATAATATGACAAATATTTATATTGATAACATGCTTTTAAAATTTATTTTTATTTTATATGTGTTTGTGAATGTTTGAGGGTACACTCATCCCTCAATATGTGAATGGATATCAGAGAACAACTTGTAGGAGTTGATTCTCTTAGATTTGCCAGGCTTGATGGTCAGTACCTTTCCCAAAAAACCCATCCTAATGGGCTAATGACACACTAAGTAGACTAATTCTAATAAGTTACTCATTTTAAATACTGCTATATTAACGACTGAATCACAGATATTAAATTTTGATACCTGCATTTCTAATAAATTTAATCATTTTCCACACAAATAAAGATCCTCTTCTCCCAAATCTAAAAACTCTGAAAGCACTATAATTAACTTTTGGTTTATCTAGGCAATATTACAAAAATTCTATAATCTGTTTGGAGAACAAGATAAAAAGTTTAAAAACTGTCAGGGCTGGAGAGAATATCAGCAGTTAAGACTAGCTATTCTTGGAGAAGACCCAGGTTCGAATCTAGCACCCACACAGTGGCTAACAACCAACTGAAATTTCAGTTCCAGGAAATCCTTTTTCTGTTACTTGAATATACCTAGACACATTCAGGCACAACACTCATACAATAAAAATAAAAAAAGAAACTATCAAAGCATAACTGAATAAGCCTAATATATTTTCTAGATAGTTCATCTGGACTATATACAAAAGAATATGCTGAAAATGATATTAAGTAATACTGATGTAAACAAATGGAGTTAAATGGATTACTTATTTATAAAGACATGTACCAGATCTTAAAGACTATCAAAGAAAAATGGATAGTTACAAATTACCTAAACAGAACATTTACAATAGGTTTTAAGGACATATTGCATAGATTTGAAAAGAAACTAAGTTTTTCAACATTGACTGATGTTTTCATCATTTAATATACAATGAACACACATTAAACAATCATTGTAAGATTTATGTAAAGTTCTTACCTAAACTGGCATACATTACAAATAAATTGAAATACTGTTCTAAATGGCGTCCATTTTCGGGAACTTCTCTTCTCAAAAGATTTAGTACTGCTTTTAGTAAATGATCACTCAAGCTCAAATTATCAAATACCTGTAAGATAAAGTATCGGTTATTTAATTAGCAACAATGTACAGAAAGAATGTGTTCTTTGTACAGAAATGGTTCTGTCTATATTCCTAGGTAAAATTAAACTATTTAGTTGTTTTTTTAAAGAGGAAATGAAGACCTCCAAAAAAAATGCATTGTAGGTTGTTCTGTTGAAATTGTAAAACAAAACAAATTATAGTTTCTAATCCCTAAAGAAACCTTAACATTTTAGCATGGTGGTTCCGGATTTTTTTCCTTGTTTTTTTTTTGAGACAGGTCTCTCTGTAGTTCTCAGCTGGCCTGGAAACTCACAATGTAGATAGATCTGGCTGATCTTGATATCACAGATATCTGGCTGCCTCTACCTCCTGAGATTTAGGCTTCAAAGTTTGTGCCAACACAGCTGGATTTCGGGTTTTTAGTATCAGCACTGAGGAGGCTGCGGTAGAGGGTTCACATGAGCCTGTGTGGGCTATACAGTGAATTCCACATCAGCCTGGACTACACAGTGAGATCCTGCCTAAAAAAACAAACAGAAAACAACAACAAAAAAAACTCCAACCAAATAAAAAACAAACCAACAAACCAAGGGCAAGGAAAGCTGGCTTAGTTGTTAAGAGCACTGGTTGCTCTTGCAGAGGACCCAGGTTTAATTCCCAGCAACCATTTGGTGGCTAACAATAGTATTTTTATGCAAGTCTAGGGAGATCCCATATTCTCTTCAGATCTCAGCTGGCAATGTATGACACAAGTGCACTTATATACATGCAGGCAATAGACTGATACATATAATATAAAAGTAGTAAGTATTAAACAAAACAAAACCAGAGGATGGAAAAAGATCTGTGTTTGAATTCCGAAAAACGACATGGTGGCTAACAACCATCCTTAAGTACAGTTGTAGGGGATCTGATACCACCTTCTTTCCCCTCAGACACTGCATGACATGGATGCACTTATATATATGCAGGCACAACATTCATAGACATAAAAAAATAAAATAAATAAAAACAAGTGCAAAAAGAGCACTAAAAAAGATTTGTCATAAAATTAAATATTAAACAAACAAGTTAAACACAAGAACATATATTTGCTGATTTCTAACTTGCAGGAAACAGAATTTTAAGTTTAAGTACTTAAATTACTATAGAGATGGTGGGCAATTACCTGACGACAAGGTCCTGGAGTTATAAAACGTGATGTAAAAGGTGAAGGACAAGACCCATCTTGCAAGGAAAAATGTGCAATAAACACAATAAGTTTTGCAAATACACCCCTCACTTCTGCACTTGGGCATTCCAGAAGGTATTCAGAGAAACGATTTGATACCTTAAAAAGGACATGATGAGCAAACCACAAACGTACATTCTTGCTGTGACGGAGAAGAATACAAAGTGCATCATACCTAAAACAGAAACAACTATGAATATTGATTTTTAATTAATGTGCTTTAGAGTAGGTATACATGAGAACAAAAGATGTTTTTCTCTTTTTGGTGTTTTAGATGGTCTCCTTATGTAGCCCTTGCTGGTTTGGGACTTGCTATGTATACCAGGCTGGCCTGGAACACAGGCCCGGAACCTGCCTCTGCCTTTTGAGTACTCAGATTAAATGTGTGGCTAAATTATCCTTTCTCTATATGGTCATGGTTTGTTCTGACACAAAAGTCACACTGGTTGATAAAGCACTGTAAGTTTAGTTCAAAGAGTAATAAAATGGATTAATTGAGAATACACTTAAGTATCTGTAAACATTAAACTCTCCTTTGGTGAGATATGCTTACCATCTTTTAATAAGTGACACTCAAGTTTTTAATTCAAGATATTATTATTTCTTCTGTAATTTAAAAATTACTAATGAGTTCGAATTAATCTTTTGAGAAACTTTCAAGTTGTGTGAAATTATCTACAGAGATAAAGCTTAATATTTTTATTATGAAAAGGATTAAAGTTATGCTACAAACTAGAAATAACAGACATTTTTGAAAAACAAAAAACATACTCTTACCATTAATAAGACTTTCCTCAGCATCTCTACCAAAATATTTATTCTATATTTGAAATAACAGTCTTGTAGTTAAGAAATGCAACAGAATAATAAAGAACCAAACTAATAAACAATAAAACCAAACAATGAACATGAAATCTGAAGTCATACCAGTCATTTGCAGGGCCACGGACTATTTTCTTAGTATGAAATCCAGTAGTAAAAAGGAATCTAGCAGCAAGCTGAATGCTAATCATAGTGATATCCTCTGCTTCAGGTAACAAGTGATGCTGTCCTTTAGATAAAAATTACATGCAAAATCAAACACATTATTTTCATGTTGTATGTTAAAAAATATTGAAACTATGAGAAAGGCTTAGTAATTACTCAGTACCAAGTGAAGTTTCAAACTAAACTAATGCCAAAGTCAAAATTTCCGATAAAAGCTTTTTCTTTTCCCCCATTAAGTGTTATTGTTCAAAGGCAAATATTTTCTAATGTTTTATCCTAAAAAGATGGCACTGAAAATGTTGACACATTCAAATAAATTAAAGTGTACTAGGGAGAAAAGGGAGAAAAGAAGAAAAAGTTATAAGCACCAGTGATATCTGGTCCCTTTAAAATGAACTAAGAAATACTAATCATATAAGAAGTAATACAAGAAGCTTACCTGGAGCAGGATTTAAGTAAATAGCATTACATGTAAGCAGTTTTTTCACAAACTGAAAATATTCTAAGCTATATTGCATTTGGTTATGCAAGAATTGTACATTTTGTTTCCGTACACTTCTCTCAATGGCTGGTGACATAATTTGATGAGTTTTTGCAACAGTTAGCGCTGATAAATATGTCATCGATTCATCTTCTTCATCAATTGTGTCCAATCTTTCATAAAAAAGCAAATAAGCATTCCACCACCTTTTCTGCAGCTTGTATGACATGCGTTTTATCATATGATCAAATATTTCTCCCATGTATTCTCCACCAAAACACTGATTTTTCATTTCTTCATCATCATCCATCTTACATTCTGTTACATCTCCATCATCAAATTTATACCAGTGGTCTCTCTCATTGTCTTTACTGTGCCTTTGAATGATGTAAGAATAATAATGTCCACCACTTGCTTGACCACTATGTACAAGCACACCGACAAGTCTATATTTTGTGCTTCTTGCTATCACTCTTTCAGCATGCACATTCTCTGTTATCAAATAACTCTCTCGGTTTATATTATCATCTTCCAGCTTTGCGACACCTGCTACTGTGTAAGGTTCCATATCCAGTTCTCTTGGAAATTCAAAGTAATCATTGAATTTGATTGCACATTCTCTTTCCCAGTCATAATCAAATCGTTTCAGTTGGATTGCAAGAACAGGAGGCAGTTTTTTAATCAGTAAGCGCTTTACTGTATCAACCTAAATAAAACCCAAATAATACATAAAAATCCATTACTAAAAAGTTCCATCAATTGTCTAAATTTATTTACAAACAGATGAATAAATGATAATGAACATAATGAAGTCCATTTAAAAATAACTGACTTTTCATATTTAAACATATTTCAATGTTTAAAAAACTTTGAAATATGTAAAGTTTTTCCTTACAAATTAAAAAAAATATTAAATAAATACTTCTGGCTACCTGATTCCATGTTGCTATTCTTATTTAATCATCCTTTTAATGTAGAAGTTTGAGGCCATTTTAGACTACAGGATATCCTGTCAACCAACTAACCAACCACCCACCCAACCGCAACACAGTTAGCTTATACATGAGAAGGTATATGGGTTCAGAAAAAAGAGGTGTATTGTGTACTGTGTAGTTTGTTTATTTGAGGCAGCGGGGTTTGACTGTTCTGGAATTCGATTCACATCTTTGATGATATTGTATTATTTTACTCCACAAAGTAAAACACCATAATCAATTGGTTAAGTTTAAAAATTATATCTGGTGGTAAAATTAGAAGAGGTTGTGAAAATGTGGTGGAATCAAATGGAGGCAGCAACTTTCCTAGATCTGAATAGTTAACCTGGATGACCATGGTCTATTAAGTCCGGATTTCACTAGGTAGCCTCTACTGGCTTGGAAATTGTTAATGTACTGAAAGCTAGCCCTGAACTTCTGATCTTCGTGTTTAGCTTCTTTAGTATAGAGATTAATGGTGTGTCCTACCATCGACTATTATTTATAAGTATTTGTGATAGATGTATGTGTAGGTTTCATATGCATCACTCTATTACTTTCTATGTTACATACTGAGGAAGTATCTCTTTTGCTATTTTAGCTAGTTAGGCTGTTTGCAGCAAGAATTCCTGTCTCTGCATCTTGAACAGTAGACTTATAGGCAAGCTGTCATGTCCATCTGGATTTTAAGTAGGTCTAGTGAATCGAATCTCAATTTCATTTCACGTGCTTATGCAGCTATTATTTTTACCCACTAAACCCATCTTCTAAATCTATTGTTAATTCTTGAGGCTTGAGTTGAACAGCAGTGTGTATATATGTGTGTGTATGTGTATATGTGTGTGTGATGTGTATGTGAAAGATCAACAGTGCTCACCTTACTTTTTGAAACAGGTCCCTTTATGGAACCCAGAGCTCATCTGAGTCAACCACACTGTCTGGCCAACAACCTCCAGAGATCTCTATTCCCCACCATTGGAGTTTTAAATATTGTCCTGTCTAGTTTTTAGGTGCTGGGGATCTGAACTCAGGTTCTCTTGTTTGGTAGTACTTCACCCACTGAGTTATCCCCAAGCCCACTACTGTGTAACATTTAATTCTAAAAGAAATACTATGAATTCCAAAATTATTCACCCAAGAGAAATGAATTTAGGACAGGGCAGAATGAAATTCATTATGTAGCAAAGGATGATCAAGACTCTTGATCATTTTGTCACTACCTTCAAATGTTGAGATTATAGGTTTGTAATACCATGCTAGGTTTTCTTTCACAACACATTGATAGCTTTCTTTCTTTCTTTTCGTCTCTCTCCCTCCAATGCCTCTATTTCTGTTTCTTTCTTTTTCTTGATCTGAGATAGGCTTTGTTTCAGAACATACTGATATTGTTCTATCTTCCTCACTCTCTATGTATCTTGAGACAAGGTCTTACTATGTAGCCCAGATATCCTGGAACTCCTTGTATAGAAGGATGGCCTCAAACACAGAGATCTACTTGCCTCCGCCTTCTAAGCACTGTATCCCAGCCACCTAACACCATGCCTGGCTACAATATTGTTCTGTTGACAAACTTTATGTAAGTTATAGTTATAACTAATTTTTTATTATCATTATAAAGAATTAAAAATAGAGCAGCACTGGGCCATGGGAACTTACATAATGGCAGCATAGGGAATCTTGAGACAGAAGGAATTTGAGTTCAAAGTTAGTCTGGGCTTTATAGTTGTAGTCTAGCCTGAATAGCACATAACTCCCCACAAATAATTAACCAATCAATGAATGAAAAGGAAGAAAAATTTTGAGGATAAGCATAAATAACTCCAAAGCCCTTCCACTTTTGTCAAATGCAGTAACTTTGAAAAACTGTATAATACATACCTTTTTATCACATTTTTCACAATGATATGCATTTGCACCCTCTAATAAATCTCCTTTTATATATTGTTCTAAGGAATCAAGAAGATTTTGGTGATTCCTAATGTCCACATTCAAAGTTGTAAAAGATTCTTCACATGCATATCTAAAAAAGGAAACAGTCAAAAGCATCTGTTGTATCTAAAAAATTAGGAAATAGTCAAAAGCATCTGTTGTTTACAGATGTTCTCTTTCATACTATCTGTCCTTTAAATGTTAGTATTAAATAATAGTTGACTTTTATTAGTCATCACTTTTGTACTGTACTGCAAAATGCTTATCTTCACTTCAAAAAAAAGCATCGAAGAGGACATTTACTTTCACTTTAATGATCAGAAAATGGGTGAGTAGATAAAATGTAGTAGGATTTCCTATGTGATATCCAATGTCAGTTTTTTAATGGTCTCTGTGTCATATCTGTTATAATAGTAATTCATGTCAAAGGAAAGGTAAAGAATCAGCAAATCCCCAAAACTAGTGTTGTAAATAATTTTCAATATAATTTTAAAACATTATTTTCTGTAAAGAGGCTTTCTTAACATTCTTATATGATTCTAGTTTTAGCTTGAAATAACCATTAAAGTGGACAATGAGTTCAATGAAAACAACTTAGCACCTGAACTGATTTAAAAAAATTATTTGCTGATTTGTATTTCTTCTGTGTTAAATTCCTGTGGGGTCTGGATGAGGATGTTGGATGCCTTAGAACTGAATTTACTGATAATTTTTAGTTGCCATTTAGGTGCTTGGAATGGAATCCAGGTCCTCTGAAAGAGCAGTCAGCACTTTCACCCAGTAATCCAGCTCTCTAGTCCCAGAAATAAAATTATGTATAGATGAATTTTTTTTTGGTCTGGTTGTAGTTTGAACTTACATTCTTCCTGCCTCAGTCACCCATGTACTAAAATTATAGGTATATGCTATTTCTGTAAATGACATTATGCAAGATGCTATATAATCCAGAACCAGTCTTTATGAAAGAATAAAGAATATTTATGTTTGGTTATTTTTTTTGCAACAGGGTTTCACTATGTAGTCCTGGTTGGCCTGGAACTTGCCATCTACATCAGATTGGCTTTGCACTGTGAGAGATCTACTGCTTTTGCCTCCCAAGCACAGGGATCAAAACTGTGCATAGCCATACCCAACCAAAGAATGTTTTATTGACAAACGTTCAAAAGTATAGGATTACTTTTCTAAAAATGGAATGACCCATACTATAAAAGAACTGGATTTAAATATAACTTTATACCACCTAAGGTAATTACTAAGTTAACTTCATTTGAATTACTGATGGTTTTAGGTAAGACAGTAAAGCATTAATTTATTACTCACTAAGTAAAATATTGATGAAAGCAGGTATTGATGTACATCTTTAATCCTAGTACTCAGAAGGCAGGTATCTGAGTCTGGAGCCAGTTTGATCTACATAGTGAGGTCCTGGAAAGCCAGGACTATGTATTGAGACAGTTTCAAGAAATGAGTGATAGAGAAATGACTAGAGAGATGGCTCAGCAGATAAAAGCACTGGGTGATTTCTAGCAACTATTTGTAATTCTAGTTCCAGAAGCTTCCATAGGCACTAAACAATACACATGTACTTTAAAAACATGGAGATAAAATACTCACATACATTGAAAAAAACCAAACCAAAACAGAAAAGAAATCAGTGATTGAGGCTAGAGAGATAGCTCAGCACTGTCTTTTCTTGCAGACAACCTGGGTTTGATTTTCAGCATTGTGGCTAACAACCATATGTAACTCCAGTTAAATGGGATCCAATGCTTTCTAACTAGCTTTCATGGGCACTGCACACATAGGTGTACTTACATACAGGCAGGCAAAACATTCATAGACATTAAAAAAAAGTTTAAAAAGAAACCAATGAGAAATGAAGAGGCCATACTGAAAGATACTATTTATAAGCAAATTAAACATATGATATCACAGAAGAAGAGTGTGAATGAAAGTTCTAAATCAGATGAGTAATGGAGATTCCAGAAGTCCTGGGTTAGGAAACAAAAATCTGATTGCCAAGTATGTGCTACTACTTTATAAGTTAATTGTTTAAGAACACTCCAGAGCTCCCCAAAATAAAAGTTTATTGTCATTGCTCTTAGTTGCCAAAAAGAACTAGATCCTATGATCCTATTGCTGAAGACAGCATCTATTTTTGATGTAAGTCACGAAGAAAATAATGGTATAGCAGAGCTGGCTTTCTTTCAGCACACAGCACACTTGGTACTGTGGACCTGGCCCAAGGTTCATGGTTGAAGACATAACAGAGTCTAAGGGTGAACCTATTGCTTCTGCTTTGTTAAATTGACACATAGTCAATCTGCTTCCTAAATACTTCTGTTTATACTCATAGACTAGTAATGCTATCAGTTTTGGTCAAAAAAAGCTCTTTTTGCAGTGGATATCAATTATTGCTGAGACTCATGGATGGTTAATGTGCTAAGAATAAGTGATAGTTGAGTGCTAAACTCTCAATGAGTAGTTGATATCATCCCTTTTAGGCTCAGGAAAAACTGCAGAAAAGGGGACAGAAAGAATGTAAAAGCTGAAAAGGGGAAAGAATGAAATGAAATGCTGTCTTTTGGGCATGACATGACAATGAATTTATAGCAGCTATGTTTGCTTGTACAGGTCCTGATCAAGACTGAGCCCTTCAAGATTCATTTATGGTTAGGGGGAAGGGCTCATGGATTCAGCTCTTCTCCAGAAAGCCATAAGCAGCTGACAGTTATTGGAGGATGGGGAGTCACTGTCTTCATGTACCCATTAATGAGTTACTGATGCTTGAGTAGATTAACTTGACATTTATGTTCATATGAATGGTCCTTGTTAAACTTAGTAGGTCACAAAACAGAAACAAAAGGGCATGAGAAGAAAAAAGTATCTGTCAATAGGTGACAGGGGATAAAGGATATATTGGTGTTGTGAGAGATAAAAGAGTGAGATAGTATAAATAATGCATTATATACATGTATGAATCTGTTAAAAGAATATATTAAACTATAATAATCAAAACACTGGATATGCAGTCTTTATAAGAGTTAATCTTAAATGAAAAAAAATTCCATTTACAAATGGTAAATAATCTTCCATTCACAGCATTAAAAGATAATGAAACTTCCTTTTTTTGTAATATTACCATTTGCTAAATCATTTCTAACTTCAAAGACACCTGTTTTTGTCCTAAGGCCTCATCAATGTTGAAATTTCTTATAAATGTTTTGTGGAAACCTTATCTTACTGAAAAATTTCTAAGAAAGGATCTCAATTAACATTATATCAATATAAATAAAACAGGTTAAATCCTCAAAGCAATGCATGTACACGATAGGCATTTATTTATGTCAATAAATGACCTTTGGAACTACAGCTAATAAAGTTATTTTCATTAGAAATCTTTTAATTTTTAAAATCTTTTAATTTTTAAAACTTATTCTTATGAGTGTTTTGCCCACATGTATGTATGTGGGCCCATGTTCTTCAATACCCAGAGGCTAGAGGAGGTTATTGGACCTCCTGGAGTTTGTAGATAGTTAGCTGTGATGTGGGTGCTGCAGCACCATGGAGACATCTCTCTAGGAAGTAACTAGGTATCTTAATATATCAATTTCTTTTTTCATTAATTTAAAAGTTAAAATA
Organism: Eospalax fontanierii; assembly: GCA_035773235.1. NCBI lineage: Eukaryota > Metazoa > Chordata > Mammalia > Rodentia > Spalacidae > Eospalax > Eospalax fontanierii. The sequence goes on along the minus strand of JAJHUQ010000048.1, from coordinate 124,115 downwards.
CAGTGTTGCTAAGAAAATCAAGCATTTATTTTGTACTGGAAATAGTACTCTGAAATACTAGTTACTTTCTAATCTATATTAAGACATTTTTTTTAAAATTATACAGAAAAACTGCAGACTTCTGGAAAATGCCATTTTCTTTGCATTAAAAGAAGCAAAATATCAAGTAGAAAAAAATGTGTTATGTAGTGGGTTAGTTTCCATAAATAGTGAAAATTTTATTGACACTGCTGAAAAAGGACCAATACAAAAACCACATAAACTACATAATTAGCACTTACCTGTGTGGACAGCCTTGGCAAATCTTCTGGTCAGCAAAAGAACCTCCTAAGACTTGACTTAGCATAGCTGGATGTCCTAAAGATTTCAGAGCCTCATCTAAACTGTCTACTAAAGAATTAAAAAATTCTAAGGCATCATGTTGTTCACGGAGATTAATAGGTTCACCCCAAAGCCTAAGAAAAGGAGGAGGAGGAAGGAGAAATCAACATTATTATCAACAAATTATTTTAAAAAAGATTGGAAATGCTGTACTTAAACTTAAGATTCATTTTATATTAGCTTTGTATAAAAGCTTAAGTATTTGCTGAAATGTAAATTTTATGTATTTCTATGAACTCTCAAAGTCTGTCCCCAGCGACATGCTTTCTCTAGTAAGACCACTTCCTAAAATTCAATCTCTGACAAATATTACCACCAATTGTTCAAATTTATGAGTCAATGGAGGTAATATCTTATTCTACTCACTAGCTCTTACAGGTTCATGGACACATAATAAAATAAATTGCATTTAGAATAGTACAAACTTAAAAGTTCCAATAGTCTTTAACAATTTTAACACTGTTCAAAAGCCCAATGCCCAAGAGACATTCTCCCTGGAGACTTGCAACAATCTTTAACTGTGACACCCTCCCATCCCCGAAAAATAAAAAAATGAAACGAATTTCAAATTACATACTTCCAACCCACAATGACATAGAATACAGACAACCATTCCAAACAGTAGGAATGAGGGTATAATGGACCCAAAACAAGACCACAACCAAGCAGGGAAAACACCAAATTCTGTAGTTCCACCACAATGTTTAGGACTGTACTTTGAAAGGGCTCAACCCCTCCAGTTTTCCTGCCTACAAACATGTATTTTGGGCTAGAACCACTTCCTGTATACAGCTCTCCAACATCTTCAGATCTCCACTGCAACACAGGCTTCACTTTGGCAGCCTAACACAATGACGTCTTACAGCCTTCTTGCAGTGACTCCTGCCCTGCCTGGTTTCAGTTTCCCCTCTGAAAATGTGGAGGCAGAACCCATGACCACCTTATTCTCCTATCTTTCATGCTTCCAAAGTCACGAGGATATCAGTTACCACCTGGGATGGATCCTCACCCCCTTGAATTATACTAGCAGTAGTTTTTTATAATGTTGCTTTCTAAAATTGGAAAATTCCTAAGGCCTTTTCATTTCAAAAGCTTGTTTAAGTGGGTATGCTATTGCACTGCTCCAGTACAGAGTTGGAGGTCTCTCCTTAATAGTGCTAAATCTCTTTAAGAATCACAGCCTCTTTTCAGCAATAACTTGACTTTTAATATTAAGCTTCTAGTATTTTTTTTCTATTCCAAATTCTGCATTTTTTTTTCTTATCCTACTTTCTCTTTTTCATTATAAACCTGAATAAGAGTTACCAGTAATAACCATTCAGTGTTATATACTATCTTGAAATTTCTCTGAAAAAGGAACTGGTCCAGTACTTGATACAAGCACAGACAAGTTCTTAGGGCCTGAAAAGACAGTAAGTTTGGTGGGATTTTTTCTTTTCTGTTTTTCTAAGTTATTATATGAATAGCCTCTAGCCTAGTTGCAAGTGAAGTGTTTGCTTTCATGTGAAGTATCATGAGGTACACCTTCACTACCTGCATTACTCTCTGCAAGTCAATCTTCCAGGTTTCCACTAGAACATCAGTGATTATAGCACTTAACGTGCTTTATTAGTCCAAAGTCTTAGACTCCCACAAACACTATGGTTAGGATCTTCATGGTAATAGCCCACTATGTGATATCAACATATCACAAACAAAGGTAAAACTTAGAACTTTTGCAACAGAACACTGAAGGACAATGTAATAACAAAAAATGGGAAAAACTATCTAAACAGCTTCTGAAAAAAGTACACAAATGGCAATAAACATATGAAAACAGGCTTATAATAGTAATCACTGAGAAAATACAAACAAATCTAAAATAAGATACTCATCATAAATATATTAAGTTTATATTTAACATAACATTTATAGAAGACACCATGAATTTGACAGGGAGACAGAGGGCAAAAGAGAGGATTTCAGGTAGGTAGGGGTGGAAATGATATAGACAGTACTCATAAAAATACTGAAAAAAAAAAAAAAAAGTAAAAGCCATCTATGATGGCTATAGCTAAAAAAAAAAGGAAAATAGTAATGTACTCATGGTTATAGAGAAACTGTCCTTTTCATAATATGTTGGTAGAAAAATAAAATGATAAAGGGTATCAGAAATCTATTGGTTTCTCAAAAAGTTGTATATATAAATATATATATAATTATCACATGACTTAACTAAATTAGTATATAGTTTATTTCTTTAAAAATTAAAAAAAAATTATTTTACTTTATAAGTGTGTGGCCAGCATGCATGTTATGTACACCACATTTGTGCAATACCTGTAGATATCAGTAAAGAGTGTTGGATCCCTGGAACTGAAGCTATGGCTGGTTATTACCTACCACATCCCTGCTGGAAACTGAACCCAGGTCCTTTGCAAGAGCAGTCAGTGCTTTAACTGCTGAGTCATCTCTGCAGCCAATCATGGTCAGGTTTCTAAATAAACAGTGTTTACTTTGGCACAGGCCTTTTATGGTAAGACTCATGAGGCAGATGCAGGCAGATTTCTGAGATTGAGAACACCTTGATCTACTTCCAGGCCAGGTGAGTTTAGGGGAAGACCACTGCCCAGAAAACAAAAATGTTCTAAAACAAAATATTAGTTACATAAATTTTGTGTTTCTTTTTGAACAGGATGTCATGCAACCCAGGGCTGTCTCAAACTCATTATTTTGCTAAGGATGCCATACATCCCCATATTTTTACATCCTGAGGGGTAGAACTGTAGGCATTTGCCACCATGCCCAGTTTCATATGGTGCTAGGTACAGAATTCAGGGTTTTTATGCACACAAGGTAAGTACTTTATCAATTGAGGTAACCTCTACTCCACTTAGCCCCTGCATATTTTCTTTTTTTTCCCTCTTCTGTGAGGTGGGGATAACATCTTCCTGTGTAGCCTAGGTTGATCTAGAGCTTGTCAGTCTCCTGTTGCAGTCTTATGCCTGCTAGGATTACTACTCACAGCTACACAAACATTTGGAATATATTAAATACAAATTTTTAATGATTACAATTGTGTTTTAGTTTCTTTAATTTTTAGTTGTAACTATACAGAGAAATAGTAAGGATCTATTATATGGTGAGGGTAGGCATAGTACAAAGGTTCATGATAGATTACTATTACAAAATATATGTTATGAGAGGCAAAACATATAAAGACACTATATTTAAATAAAAGTATCTTATAAATGGAGCTGGAGAGATGGCTCAGGGGTTAAGAGCACTGATCACTTTTGTAGACGACCCAAGTTAGATTCCCAGCACCACATGGCAACTAACAAATCTTAGAAAACTTTGAGTACTTCTTTAAAATATCAATGACTTAGTGGTTAAGAGCACTAGGTGTTCTTGCAGAAGATTCAGATTGAGTTCTTAGCACCAGCATGGTTAACAAAGGTGTGTAACTGAAGTTCGAAGGAATCTGTCACCATCTTCTTGTCTCTAGAGGCGTTGCATGAGTGTACTGCACATAAACAGACAGGCAAAACACTAATAAAGATAAAATAAAAACAAATAAATACAGCTTATTTGGTGGACACACTTTTAACCCCATCATTCCGGAAGCAGAGGCAAGTGGGATTCCTGTAGGATTGAGACCTGTCTCGTCTAGATAGTGAGTTCAAGGTTAGCTGGGGCTATAGAGAGACCGTGCCTCAAATAAATACATAAATAAATAAATAATAAAAGGCAATATATCTAGATGACTATGTTTTATTTAATTTTGTCTGTCTCAAAAAAATCTTCAAATAGTACATATAGTTTTTATATTATGACACTTTCTATATCTTACTACTGGAAAGATAAAGCTACTAAGAATAACTTATTAATTTTATTTTTATTTTTATTTTATTTATTTAAATAATAAAAAAATACATACTAATACATTTTAAAAGTTTAAGTTTAGTTAAACTTTAGATTTACATAAAAAATGAAAATGAAATACAACTATAATTTACCTGAACTGTTGCCAAAATCCTCTGGGCACATAATACTGTAGTCGAGAAGCAGCTAAATGGCCAAAGATGATCTGAAGGTGTCTTAAGACACCAATATTGTATTCTTTCCTATCTTCTACCTTACTTAATGTTGGTTTATCTTCAAATTGCTGAGGATATCCAAATACATCATCTCTAGGATCAACATTCTAGAGACCAAAAAACAACATCCCTAATCTAAATAAATGTTCAAGCATGGTGAAGCAAATCAAAAGTGAACACACAGTGAATAAATGATTTGCATTACTTTGAATTCAGATTTGTAAGACACTTTTCAATTTATATACATATATTTATGTCTACATGAGTGTCATTAAATATTTTACAGAAAAGTTACGAAGTAATAAGGCTAGAGGTGACTTAATGGTTAAAGAGCACTTGTTTTGCAATTATGAAAGCCTAGTAGAACACTGCTGAGTATCATAACGGTGGCACTGGAAACAGGGACAGGCAATCCTGTGAACTGTCTGTTCAGCCTGCCCAGTTGAAACTGATAAACTTCTCATTTGAGAAATTCTGTCTCAAGTTTATAAAGTAAAGACTAAGGACATACGACATCTATGTCTGACCTCCATATGTGTATACTGATGTACATGCTATCTACATATTGATGTACATGCCACCCCCCAACCCCAAAAACCACACACATTCACTATAGCATTCAGGAGGCAGAATCTATGAGACCAAAGCCAATCTGGTCTACATAGTGAGTTCCAGGCCTCCTGGGCCTATAAAGAGACAATTTTGAGACATTATCTCAAAAATAAAACAAAACAAAAAACCCAAAATAAAACAAAAAACTATTCTAAAGTAAACCAAAAATAAAAGAATTAAAATGAAAATTCGGATCAGGTGTTGAGGTTCACACTTTTAATTCCAGCAATCAGGAGGCAGAGGGTGAGTTCAAGATCAGCCTGGTCTACATAAGAAGTTCCAGGACAGCTGGGGTTAGAGGGAGACCTTGTCTCAAAAAAAGAACAACAAAAAATTCTGAATACCTGTTAGAAGTCACTATGCTAAAGTGTTAAAGTTTGGTCAACTGGACTGAACTGGAGACAAATGAATGGCTTACCTTTATAATATTTAGGGAAAAAATTATTTTCTAGGACTCAGCATCTTTTAAAAAGAATACCTTCTTCATTTCTATATTATGAGACCCAATATTACAACTGTTAACAGACTATAGTTTCTGTTGCTACAGAGCAGAATTTAACTATTTTACAAATTAACTGTTTCACAGATATAATGGAATGTTTCTGAAGCTTTATTCTGTATTTAACTCCCTTTCCCCCCGCCACATACACACAGAAGGTTTTCTGCAGTCCTAGCTGGCCTGGAACTTGCTAAGTAGACCAGGGTGGACTTGATCTCACAAAGATCTTCCTACCTCTGCCTTCTGAATGGTAGAATTAATGGTGTGTACTATCACTCCAGAAGACACTAGATAAATGAACTGTAGAACAAACAAGGAGTAATCAGGCTGGTGCCAACTTCGGACCCTAATAACCAGTGCTAGAAGGACCTATCAAGCTACCTAAAGAGAAAATTAAGCATGCAACTTACCCAGCTGTGAATCCTGTGAGCTGCCATAACAACTGGTCTGACTAGAGATGCCAACCAGTGTAACAATGGTACCAATATTATGGGCATAGCCAAGTCCTCTGGACTTAAGGTGCTATGACATATACCTGATATTCAAAGACAGCTTAGAAACTTGAAGCTATAGAGGTCACATGGCATAGGGGAGAACCTAATTATCAGTTTTCTACTAAATAATTACTATATCACACTAACCTCAAAAGATTAATGCATCTCTCAGTTCTCACCAAAATAGTTTCCTTATGCAGCAGAAGGTGATCAACAGAGAAATCCATAACTGACAATGTACAGAGAACCAGACAGAGGCTTCAGAGTTCTCCCTGAATAGGACATGTTTATCAAACTTCTACCTCCTAAGGCTTAGGGATCATTGCAGAAGAGGGTGAGCTGTTTTCTACATAGCTTCTCAGCTATGAACTCAGAGCAAAGGTGATATCATGCATCAGTCCCATGCAAACACAAATCAGATAAAATCCAAGCACAATATGAGGAAGTAGGTTAAGAAACTGCAACTAAACTTAAGGAAATTGTGGCAGTTGATAGCTGCTGGGAGGAGCAAAGACAGTCTTTCAAATGGGATTCTTGGTAGCATAACCAGACTCCAGTAGAGTCACAATGAAGTACATTTGGAGAAACAAATTAAAATGCCCCTCTCTTATTATCTATCTCTGTGTGTGTGTGTGTATATATATATATATATATATATATACATATATAGTATAAAATACAGTATATTAAATTGAGAAGAAGGCAATAATTGGAGTTGTGAAGTTGCAGAGCGGAGGAGATCTAAATATCAAATTATATGAAATCATAAAAATTTAATAAAGAAAAACATCTGTTTTACAAGACAAACAAAACTGATATCCACATTTTGCAGTTTATACTACATAATGGAGTACTGAATATGCCAGAGGTAGCAGCTAACAGATTCTAGCACAAGCATCAAATGAAGTTCAGAAAACTATAAAATAAAATATTCTAAGGCAGAATCAGAGTAACTAGTATTAGGATCTTCAAACATAAATTACCTCATTGTCCTGCTTCTCATCTCTTAGTATATCATCATCAGTATCACTCCCTGTGCAATCAACTGCAAGAATATTGTTCCTGATAGAAGGAATCATGTATAACTGCTGGATCACTGAGTTCATATAACAAGTAGCACCAGCATTTTTGAGTCCGACAAATCCTTTCGGTGGCCTGGGTCCAACAGGAGGTAGATATTCCCATTCAGTAACTGCTTCACAAGTTGAGAGAAAAAAACAAAACAAAACAAAAAATCCAAGATGCTTAGATCATGAAAATGAATCTACTTTCAGCTCTTAGGCTAAGAAATGAATACAACAATTGTTTTGAGACAAGGTTTCCCTGTATCCACAGCCCTGGAACTCCCTCTCTGTAGGCAGACTGGCCTTAAACTCACAGAAATCCATCTGCCTTTACTTCCTGAGTGCTGGGAATTAAAGGTGTGTGCCACCAGCACGAACAATTCAAAATAAAAAGAGAGTCATCTTGAAATCACAATCTGGAGTTTCTATTGTTACTGACATTGCTTCTACAGAAGAATATATTCTTTTAAAAATACTAATAGTCAGGCAGAGTGGTACATGCTTTAATCTGAGTGTTCAGGAAGCAGAAGTAGGTGGGTCTCTGTGAGAGCCAGTCTAGCCTGGCCTATATAGTGAGTTAGAGGCCAGCTGGGAATACTGGGAGATCTTGTCTCAAAAAAAAAAAAAAAAAAATTAAAAAACGGAATAACAATACAAGGCAGTATAAAACTAAAATTTTGCATGTTGAATGTTAACAGTTTCCCTTATCATCAGAAACATAACTACAGAAACAACTTTGCACCTTTAAAATTAGAGTATTCAATTCATTCTGGTTACAACTTATATAAATAAATCAAAATATTACAGCTTTCTCAGTTTAAATATATAAGATCACTCAGTTTAAATCATAGTTCTGATTTCAAAACCTTTATCCTTCATATCCACAACTATTTTTTCTGCAGTAAATGGTAATTAACAATTCCTTTATTACATCCATAGTTGTATTGAGAGCCTGGAAGTAGAGAGTATAACTCAAAGTACTGTAGAACTACTTATCCCACAATCCTCAGCATCATCATCACTATCATAAATACAGAAGTAGATTACATAAATGGAGAGTATATTATATACAAGTTAATAGTAAGAATTAGAATAAAATCTCAAAATACTGATGAACATTTTAACTAGAACAGAGTTGAGAACATTTCCATTTGTGTAAATGAAAAAAGAAAACAACCTAACCAAGTAAGAAGTAATAAGAACAAAACTAGTAATAAAACGATACTCTGAAACAGAGTGTAACAAAGAGTTTTAGGTCTTAAAAACTTGAATTGAAACAGGATAAGTGCATGGAAGGCAGAGAGGGTGGGAGGAGGGAGTGGTGGTATACACCCCTTTAATCCCAGCACCCCTGCACCCAGGAGGCACAGGAAGAGAGATCTCTGTGAGATAGGAGCTAGGCTGGTCTACATATTCCAGAGCACCTGAGACAACAGGGAGACCCTGTCTGAAAGACAAACAAACAAACAATACAAAACCAAAAACTGTACTCAATACAGTTTTTTTAAATATATATATATATATAAAATTTTTTCCCTAAAATGATAAAGCTTATGTTTTACTTTCTAATATTGTACTTAAAATTCTCTCTCCCTTATATCCTTAGTCTATTCTTATTCTATCTCTCCATGTATAACACTCTGGCTAAGCTCAAATTCAGGAGCCTCTTGCCCAAGCGTTCCAAATGTTAGGATCATGGAACTGAAATCCTTTTAAGGGTTTCAGTTCCTATAACATCTAAAGACAAATACCCACTTTATGAAGCTATCAGTAGGTAATTTTTCTTTTTATAGTGGGTTTAATTTTAAGCAATGAAATATTAACAAGCAATAAAAACCAGCTTTACATTTTACTTACTAGTTACTGCTGTGCCTAGGTAATACATTTCAGTCAAACAGTTTACAATCTCTTTAAGATTCCTTACACAGCCAACAGCCAACGCTACAAGTAGTTCAAAACCAGCATTAATAGTAGCTGGTGAACTACAGACTGGAACAGCCTGCTCATCTGGCAAGTCCCCACTTCTCATATACTGCAGGTAAGCTTTGGATGCAGGAAAGATGAAATCATCGATTAATTCCTAAGGATTTAGAAAAAAGATATTGCAAATTATTAGTGAAAACATATTTTAGAAAAGTAAATTTCTTGGAAAAAAATATAGTGATTTTGATAATATTTAGTAACAAAAACAATTTTGAATTTTTATAAAAATATTCTAATTAAAAATTACAGAGTGCAACTAATGAAAAAGGGCTGGAGAGATGGCTCTGTGGTTAAGAACACTGGTTGCTCTTTCAGAGGATCCAAGTTTGGTTCTCAGCATCCAGACAGTACCCAACAGCCAGCCCTAGGTGATCTAATGCCCTCTTCTGGCCTCTGTGGATTTGTGAACATGTGGTGACCTTATATACATACAGGCAAAATATACAGAATAAAATAAAAATAAAGAAGTCAAATATTTAAGGGATGGAGACATAGCTCAGTGGTAAAGGCACTGGCTGCTCTTCTAGAAGACCTTAGGTTGACTCCACAGAATGGTTAACAACCATCCATAACTCCAGTTTTAGGGGTTCTGACACCCTCTCTGGATTCTGAAGGACTCTGCACAACACCAGACCCTGGTGCATTTACACACATGCAGAGAAACCACTCATATATAGAAAATAAAGTTTAAAAAAACCTAATGAACACATCAATTTTTTACATAAAATAGTTTAAAGTGTTAAATAAGCCAAGAATTGTACTGAAAATGTAAGTAGTTCTTTAACTTGTAGACTAAATTCACACTAAATAATAACACATGAGTTATACTCTTCAATGACTTAAAAAATAAAAAATTAACAGTATCTGAAGACAAAAATTCTTCTCACTTTGAAAAAGAACTCAGACTTTCCAATAGCAAAATCACATAACGTGGCTTTATGGACTCTAAAACATTTTATCAGAACTTTTACTTCTCAGTATGTTTGGAAAATTTGAGTTATGGGTGTACTTTTCCTTAGTCCTCATGGATTACCAACAACTTTTATCTTTGGTGTACTCCACAAGAGGAAATTCATACATGAGTACTGTAAAAACAATCAAAGCCCAAGCTTAGGAAGTCTAAAATTTACTGTGGAAATTACTGTTGTTTAACTAATGGGATATGTTGCCCAAGGGTCTTCTGATTTTTAAATATTTTTTAATAAAAATTTAAAAAATTTTATTATGCATATTAGTATACTGCCTGCATGGATGTGAATGTACCATGTATGCAATGCACACAAAGACCAGAAGAGGGTGTCATATCATCTGAAACTGGGGTTATGGACTGAGGTATATCCTACATGGATGCTGGAAACCAGTTTGGGACCTCTAGAAAAGTATGTAATCCTTTTAATTGCTGAGTCCTCTCTGTAGCTCCAAACTGTTGTCTAAATATTCATGTTTACATTGGCTAGAGAAGCCTCTTTCTCCAGTGGTCAGTAATGAAAGAAAATTATAACTGGTCAAAGTGCTCATGTTAAATGACTGTGCAGAATTCTTAGCCCTAAATAGGACACTTTAATTATCAAGTTCCCAAGGCTCAGGGGAAGTTGGAAAAGGGAGAAGAAAGAGTCAGAGGATGGGAAGACGTCCTATGAAATGTCTTCTGAACATGTTATGGCCATAGCATATATGAATTCACTGTTACAGACACATAGATAAATATATGGATAACAAACATAGTTACCTGATAGAAGGTCAAGTCAACAAGATCCCTAGCAGGCAGTGCTAAGTGGATTCAGTGGAATATACAACAAAAGATGAGATGAGGATATGATGGGGCATGTCTAGAGGGAGTCCAAGATACACTATATATATGACATGTATGAGTGAAACTGTCAAAGAATAAGATATATTCTAAAAAATCTTAGTCCCACAGACTTTAAAAAATGACTATAACATCTCTTTGTATTTACAGAGTTAAAGGTTTTTAAACGTAAAATACTAATGACAAATGGTAAACCAGTAAGATGGCTCTGGTAGTAAATGTGCTTGACATAAAGCCTGATGAGTTAAGCATGATCCCTTCATCCCATGGTGGAAAAACACTAAATTCCAAAATTTGTCCTTTGACTTCCAAATGCTCACTATGACATGTGTGAATCTGCATTCACACATAATAAACACAAACAATAATAATAAAGAAAAATTTTAAAAATAGAAAAGATTAAGATATTATTTAGAAAGAGATATTATAGAGCTACATTTAATTGAGAAAGATTTAACATATAAAAGGATGTAATACCTTAACATTAAAATTTAGAACTAAGCAGCTGGGAATATGACTCAGTGGGTAACAGTATTTTCGGTGCAAGCATGATGAGGTTGAAACACTAGGATCTATATAACCCTGGGCACTAAGGTAGAAGCTGTAATCCCAGTTTTACTAATGCAAAATGGTAGATATAACAGGAAGAATCCCTGAAAACTCATAGGCAATTTACATGGAATATGATGTGGTGAATAATAGACTGGATTCCAAGCAAGGTAGAAGGCTAAACTTGGGAATAAGGGATGGCTTGTGAATCCCTGTATTCATAAACAGAAACAAATTTAGAACTTACTTTAACAAGATTAGCACCTCCTTTTTCACAACCAATGTGATACTTCTTCTCAGGAGTTTGAAAGGCCAGTAACTCTTTTGTTACCCCAAGGTGGCCCTCCAAGATTGACTCTTCAACACCTGTTTCACCTGTGTTTTTAACATTATCCTACCAAAGTAAAAATAATACAGGAGTCACTTATGAAGGAACAGACTGTCAACAAAAAAGAAATGAAGAAAAATGTCTCAAACTCTTCTATCCAGATAATGATATTTGGGGATTTTTCAAATATAGGAGAAAGGAAATTACCTACTACTTTATGACCACATTGTCTTTTAATACTGTAAAGTACAACAAGAGGCTCTACAGAGAAAAGGAATTATCTGGTACTAAATATAAATAATATCAGTTCAGAAATCTTACTCCATATTTAGTCTTTAGAAACTAGTAAAAGAATTTGTACCTTGATGCTAAAACTGTTGAATTATGCATTATAAATGGTAGGTAAATGTAACATTATGATTAAAAACTAACCAAGAACATTAAAAAAAAAATCACCACAAATAGTTAAGTGCAATCTATAGTCTCATCATTCAGTAAGCTACAAGAACATTAAGCTGGGCAACATAGCAAATTCCTGTCTCAAAACAACAAGCTCCCCAAATGAGATAACCAACATATATAAGGTCCCCAAACCTTAATATAGTAATCTGTAAAACAGACTAATGATATCAAATTTGAGAAACGTGTATCAGCATACCCAGCTTTTCAACTAAGGTATTTAAGCAAAACAAGGTTTCTGTTTTCCATGAGTCATCACCACTGAAAAACATGTATTTTATTTTTAAAAATTTTACTTTTTATTTTGTTATTATTTTTAAACACTGTCTTGTATAACCCAAGTTGGCCTTCTTCTTGCTAAGTAGCCAAAGCTGACTTTGAATTCCTGATCCTACTGCTTCTATCTTTGGTTGCTGGTATGAAAGGTTATACTACCATGTCCAATTTATTTTTATTATTCAGAATTTGTTTATAAGCACCAAAAAATTCTAAACCCTCTGCAATGGTTAATATTGATTTTCAACACATCTTAAAGAAGTCTGTGAGAGTTTCCAGAAAGTAGAAGGATCTGTCCTAAATGCTAACATCTTCATCTAATGGGCTGGAGTCTATGAACAAATAAAGTGGAAATAGGAAGTTCATCAACAGGAATATTTTCTGAGATTCCAGAACACTATTAGGACAGTAGTCTGTGCACTACAAGTCAATCCTGGATTGAAATTTCTGAAATTATTACCCAAAATTAACTTTATCTGTACTAAAATTTTTTGAGGTATTTTGTTAAAGTAACAGTATTTTCAAAACTTAACACACTTTTTCTTTTGAAAAACTAAGTAATTTAACAGTATTATTATCTGAGTATTAATAAGTCTTACCCTAATTCTTTTGAGCCAATCAATTTCATTGTTCAGAAGAATTTCAGCACTTGGTATATGAATACTGCTGTTGTAAGCATAAGTGAGAAGATGCTGTAGAAGTGTGAAATAGTCATCTGAATGATGACTTTTCTCAGTTACTGTGCTCTGAAATATTAAATTAAAATAACATCAACTCTGAGGTCCAGTAAACCTAAGTATTAAAACAAAAAATTCTCTAACCTACAATACCCTATTTATTAATGATAGTCTTAAAGCTAATAAAAATTGTCTTTAATTTTTGGATATTTTTCCCGTTTTAAAAAATTGATAGATGAATTAAAAATGTCTCACCCCCAAAATTTTAAAGAGTAGAGTAATGAAGAAAAGCAGAGGTCTGTGTCCCATGCAACATCTGGTACATATTAAAAAGAACTGCTCCTGTGCCAACTGCCGGATGGTTCTGAAAAAATATAAAGTATCAACTATATAATTTACCATTACTGTAGTATAATAATCTTTCTGAGCAGCACTGGATCAACCATATAATTTCAGCATTAGAAACATTATCTCATTATTCATAAACATTTAGAAAGCTGTAAGCTACTGATCTCTCCAGAATATTTCAAGGGTTTTGATTTATTTGTTTATTATTAACCAGAATATTTAAAAAAGAAGTTGCTCAAAAATGAAAGTAAATACTGTTTTTTTCTTTAAAAGCACTTTTTCTCAACACTAATTAGAAAATAAAATTTTAATTTTCAGAAAATAACTCAGTTTATAGTAATCATAAAATATCATTCTTCTAATGAAACAAATGAAGCACTAATTGTCACTGTGAAAAAAAAGTTTACAAATAAAAAAATGCCATGATTTTCTTTCAAACAGCATTTAATAAAATCTAGACTCTAATAAACACACTCTTCTAGCAATCATGTCACCTGAACAACTGAGCTGTTAAAACTACTGACAGACATTTAATATCTGTTAAAGTCTGCTACTGCCCTGATTCTAGTCTATTTTGCTCAGAGGATATATTTATTTAAGTTCCCATTTACTACTGTAGCCAATAAATTCAAGTACCTCCAACCTTTTTAAATTATAAACAGGATTTAAAGCCTAAAATCATTATACCAGCATACATAAAAACACATACACATAATTATCCCTATGACATCAATTACTAACTTTTCCTATGTTGCTTTTGTCACACTGACTTTGCCAGTACTCTTTGCCCTTGCTGACTCTCCTCGTTCTACATGATTACTATTACCCTATCTTGAGATATATTTTTAGAGCTCATCTTTCTAGAAGGGCATTCCTTTTTGTCCTCTAAAATATCAAATTGTAGGTCACAAAAAATAAACCTGCCTCAATGACCTAGTAATTTATTTTCTGTATTCTTCTTTAATTTTACTGTATTCTATGAAAATTATCTGAAAAAGTTATGAGACAAAATTCACATATAATACAATTTAACCAGGAAAAAAAGTGTAAGAGCCAGGCATGGTAGTGTACTCCTTTAGTGTCAACACTCAAAAGGCAGAGTCAGGTAGATCTTTGTGAGATGAAGGCCAGCGTAATCTACATAGTAATCATTACTGGGCAGCTGGAGCTAAATGGAGACCTTGTCTCAAAAAACAAAGAAACAAGGAACTGAGAGATGTAATTAAGAGCACTGACTGTCCTGCAGAGCACACAGATTTGATTTCCAGCAGTCACATGATGGTTCATAACTGTCCTGTCTAATTCTAGATCTGACTCCCTATTCTGACCTCCCAAGTACTTCATGACTTGGGTGCATTTACATACAATCAAACAATACACTCATAACATAAAAAATAAATAAAAAACAAACAACCCTCCCCAAACAAAACAAAAAATCCCAAACAATAATAAAATATAGTGTTAACTAGTGAAGGTGGAAGTGAATTATACTCTTGCAAAGTCTTAAAGCAGTATGTTGATAAAGATCCCCTATAAAACCTTATAAAAACTATATGCTGCTTTGTCTGTTGGCTGGTTGACTGGTCTTACTGAGACAAGGTCTCCCTGTAGTCCCATCTGGCTTGGAACTTGCTATATATACCAGGCTAGCATTGAACTCACAGAGATCTGCCAATCTCTGCCTCCCAAATTATGGAAAACTATGTTTTTTAAATATTCTAAATACTAGCACAATACATGGTAAGTTTTCAACAATCCAAACAAAACAAAAGAGGGAAGAAAATTTGATTTTTAGAGTTAGCACATAATTTTGAATAAGAAAATGAGGAAGCATTAAAAAGAACTGATAAGGTTGACAAGGTGGTGCATGGCTTTAATCCCACCACTTGGGAGCCAGAGGCAGAGAGCACTCTCAGATACAGGCCAGATTAAACTGATTTACATAGCAAGTTCCAGGCCAGATGGGGCTTCAGAAAGACCTCAAGTCAAAAAACAAAAGATGGCTAATTTAAACAAATTAATTTAACAACATTCCCCAGATGTCTATTTCCTAGACAAAAATAATAAAGCCGTAATCTTAAACATATAAAATAAAGGGTCAAAAGAAATCACTTACAAACAAAATACTATTTACAAAGAAAATGTCATTAGAAATTTAAAAAAAGAAAAGAGAAAATAGAGATTAAAAAGTATAAAAACTGAAATGGGGATGGGCTGGAAAGAAACTTTAGGTGGAAAAGTGCTTGACTTTGAGGACCTGAATTATATTCTCTAGAATCCAAACTAAGAAACCTGGCCATGATGGGCTTGAGAAATGGCTCATTCTTGCAGAGAACCTGGGTTCAATTTCCAGTACATACATGGCAGCTAACAAGCATTTGTAACTACAGTTCCAGTGGAAATGACATCTTCTTTTGACCACTGAATGACACGGGTGCACTTATACACAGGCAGGCAATTACTCATATATGTAAAAAAATGATTAAAAAAAAAAAAAAAGAAACCTGGGAATGAGTTCATGTGTTTGTAAATATAGCTCTAGGAAGATGGAGAGATGGTGATCACTGAAGGTTCTGGTCAAACCAGACCTAGTGTAAACAGTAAGCACCAGATCAATGGGAGGCCCTGTCTCAAAACAAAGAGGATGTCAATAAAAAACACTTCCCAAGACTGATGTCTGGCTTATACACACAATTACACATATGTGGATGCACAATAATATGGGTCTGAAATACACAATTTTCATACAGAAATAGAAAACTCAAGATCAAAAAATTTAAAAAACATATCTTAAAAATGTGCAAAGATCTTAAATATGTATTCCCAAAAGAAAATAAAAGTGGCCAACAAATTACCTTAAAAAGATACCTACATTTGTCATTAAGGGAAATGAGTATCAAAATCATGAGATGGATGAAATAGTGACAATTATCATAGAACAAGTAAAAAATGTAAGAATGAAAACAAAAATCCTTTTAACTGGACAGTAATCATGTAAAAACAAGAAAACACAGAATATGATAGTCTCAAAAAAGTTACATGAAATTGCCCTGTTTAGCTAAACAGATCCTTAAAGTCCTGAGAATACCGACTAAAGTCTAGAGATCTGTGTTCATAGTAACATTCACAAGAACAGTATTTACAACTTCTAGAAGGCAGATGCAACAGAAGGGTCCATTAACAGAACAATATGCAAATAAACAAAATGCGATATATATTAACAGATTATTCAATCTTAAATAATGGATCAAGTTCTGAAATAAACTGTAGGATAAATGGACTGTACCACAACAAAGACAAAAAGGAACCAATCTGTATGATTTCATTTGTATGAAGTATCTTAAATAGGCATATCAAATCAAAGGGTGAGTTGGGATTGCAAAATGATGAACACTGGGGGGCAAATGAGAACATTTAAAAAAATGTCTCAGCATTTGGGATCTTGAGAGGAAGGCCAGCCTCATCTACATAGTTAGTTCCAAACAGCTAGGACTATAAAGAGACCATGTCTTAAAAAAGAAAAAGATTTTGTCCTACTGATAAGATAATTTGTATTGTTTTTGAGCTTGGTCTACATAGTGAGCTCAGTGTCAGCTGGGGCTACAGGGAGCCCCTGTCTCAAAAAAATTAAAAAAAAAATAAACAAAAAACACCAACAACAAAAATGTCAAAATATTTTTAATGTATACTTTCATGATGCGAATATAGTGTGGAAATATTTAAAGCCACTGTAATGTTTATTTAAAAGAGGTTAAAATGTTAACATTTATGTATACAATTATGTATTTTATTACAACCAAATCTCCCTCTGCCCTCCAAAAAGTGAAAGAAAACAAACAGAAACATAGGCTAGCATTCTCTCAAGTGAAATTTAAGCTAATTAGAATAAAAAATTTCTGGCTGTATGTAGTTTAGAAAAACCTTACTTGACAAACTGGGTAGATGCTTCTCAAAAATCATTAACTATTGGGCATTAACTATTGAGAGATGGAGAGATGGTTCTTGTATAGGACCAGCATATAGTAGCTGACAACCATCTGTAGCTCCAGTTCTAAGAGCCCTCTTCTGACCTCTGAGAGCAGTGCATGACATGGGTTCACTTAAACACATGCACACAATACACATAAAATAAATTTAAAAAAATCATAACTGTTTAAGATAAAACCAGCCCCTTTTCCAAATTTAATTAAAAAATACTTACTTGCTAGAACAGTACAATAATAAGTCAATGACAAATTCCTGCCACGTCTTTTCTTTACTAAGTGAATCCAAGGCCGTTGGAATTAAAGCAAAACATAATGTTATAACTTCCAGGGCTTCACAGCAAACTTGTTCATCCTCAGTCTCTGGCTTACTTCTTGTAATAGTGGTCTATAAAATTTTAACCATGAGTAAATTATCAAATATCCATTTATCCATCAAACTTCTATTTTAATACTTTATCTCCTCTATGAAAACCATTTGTCATTAAACTGTCACTTGTATCTATAGTATATTTAATGTGATTAAAGAAGTACATTTCAGGGACTAGAGAAATGGTTCAGTTGTTAAGAGCACTAGCTGTTCTTTCACAGGACCTGGTTCAGTTCCAGCACACAAAAAGCAGCTAACAACTCTCTGCTAACTCCAGTTCCAGGGGATCTGTTACCATCTTCTGTTCTCCGTAGGTACTGTACAACATAGATGCAGTTATATACATGCAGGCCAGACACAAACCAAAAAAAAAGTCAGTTATTCACTTCTTTTTTTGTTTTGTTTATTCACCTTTGTTTTGTATGTGGCATATTTTTGTGCCAATTTTAACTCCATTTAGGGAAACCAGGTCTTTAAGTTTGGGTTCTTTAGAATGCCTAGAATGCTGTTTTACTAATAAAATTATCATCCTACACAAATATTTGGGAGATCAATGTAGACTGCTACAACCTAAAATTATGTAGGTAAGAATTTTTAATTTGCCTCTATCCAGAAAAATGAATTCAAATATAAAAATGTCTGAATTCAATTCATAAAGAATGTTAATTATTTTCCTCCTTAAAAATTATGGAATCTACTAGGCATCTATAAATAGCCAGGGAAGGAATCAAAGAGTGAAGAATTCTCACTGCTGAAATTACTTATTTAATAAGACAGTTATGTGTTGGCAAGAGGCCTAGGAGTAATACATAAATGCAGACACTCTTCCTCTTTAAAAATACCAAACAAAAGAGTATTTAAATACCATGATCCCAAAGCAAAAAATGAGGAGGGAAAAATATCCTCCTACACTAATAGCCTAATGTATTGTATTTTCAAAACAAAACTATGTATTTTAGTTCACCTGGTTAGTAGGCTAATTTGAAAAAAACAGGTATTTTCAAATATGGTGGATACGGAATTTAAGTTGAAGTAACATTATACATTTTAAAAAGGAATATATTTCTGCACTAATTCTTACCATCTCATAAGATTTTGTGATATCTTCATTCGAACTAAATACCAGCTCTAAAGATCCACATCCTGATGCCCAGATGATTTTTTGTATAGCTCTAATTACACAAATATCAGGCATATATCTTGAGGCCTACAAGAAATGGATAAAGTAAGCATTTTAGCAGAAAAATGAAACTTTGGTCAAAGTAGAAATGACTATAAAAAATACACTTAGAATAAATTTTATGATTCGAAATTTCATTCTTTTCATTATTTTAATATAAAATCATATATAACTTTGCACAGGAAGGGAAAATATGCTTAACAGAAAAGAACATGTCAGATCAAAATAAGATATAGCTCTATTTTTTTATGTCTGTGTACTTGTATGAATACATGTGGGTCAATAGTTCATGTCTGGAGGTGAGAACATAATGCTATTTTAGACAAAACTCTTTTATTATTTGCTGTTATGTATGCCAGGATATCTGGGGATTTTCCTGTCACTGTTGCCTTCTCTACAAATAAACACTGGGATTACAGATATAAGCCACCATGCCCAAATTTTTATGTAAGGTTTAGGGATTCCATCTCAGATTTAACTTATTTATCTATTGAACAATCTCCCTATTCCATTCTATATTTTTTCCAAAGAAAATTTCAAATACAGAAAAAGTAGCCATCTAAGTTTCAGTTGTTTATGTAAAACACACACTCACCACAATTTCTTTATTTTTGAGAAGACACACGACTAATTCAAATGCCAATCCGCCAAAGAACATACAAAAAGTAGGGGTAATCACCATAAAACTGTAATCATAGATGTGTAAAGCACACAGCTTTACAAAAAACTAACGTGGCAATAAACACCAATGTTTTGTTTCATGATTATATCAAATATTTAAACATATACTAAAATTTTTGTTCTAGATTATGCATTTTAAATTTTATCTCAAAGGCCTTCCTATAAAGTTTTAAAGCACTGCCTAAGATTTAATATTAGTACATAAGAGACTATACCTATAAATTTAGACGGATTTTAAAAAAGAAGTTAAAATGGTTAGGCCAGGACTAGAGAGATGGCTCTTTGGTTAAAAGCACTGGATAATCTTGCAGAGGATGGGTTTGATTTCCAGCACCAATATAGTGGCTAACAACCACCTGAAAGTCCAGTACCAGATGATTCTAACCTTCTTCTGATCTGAGGTTATTTCATGATACAGGTGCACTTATATATATGCAGGCAATAAATAGGTAAATAAATAGGTAAAATAAATATAACAAAAATAAAATAAAATATTTAAAAGTAAATAAAAAATGGCTAGGCCTCAGAATACTAAAAGGTTTTTGAGAAGCTGTATCTGATTATGACTATTAGAGATTATCAATGATCCCAACACTTTCAAAAATTAATACTCACCTCATCAGATATTTGCTGCGCAAGATGGATAGATACAGTTCTCAGCATGTACTCAGATGAAGGATTAGGAATGCTCTGTAGAGCACTTTGTAGCACCACGGCTTGATTATGAGTCATTTGGTTAATCTGGAGGGAAAAAATCAATTTGCTTAAAGGAAAAGCTTGTATATGAAATTTTAAAAATCTGTATATAAGAATTTAAAATAAATTTCTTCTCAATTTTTATTAGTTCTTCAAGGTATCTCCATACATACTCTATAATTTATGGTGCTTTTCATAAAAACATGTCAGACTCAATATTTCTCCTTTTAGTTTTTATGATTTAAACAATATACATTTCAATTTCATATGTATTTAATATTGTTTCTACCTTTGAGCTCATTTTCCCCAGCAAAGTTTAAAGCAATATAACCCTGAATAAATATTTTACACATCTCTGGGTTGACTCCTCTTGCAAATCTCAGCTTTCAGAAGATGACTATGCCTTTTCTAATAAAAACATTACAGGTAATAGATAAAAAGTCCTTTAGGGGTAGGAAGATGGTTCACCTGGTAAAGCACTTGCTACAGAAGCATGAAGATCAGAATTTGGATATCTAGCACACATGAAATACCTGGGAGCTGTATTTTAGTTTCTAAAATATACCATCTTTGGCAACTTAGTTCCCAAAGAAACCAAATGGGATATGTAGAAGTATAGTGAAGGCCAATCATTTTCATTAAGTTAAATGTTTCAGCTCACTTCTATTATCTGAGACAAAAATACTAGCTTAATTTTACTAAAGCAAGTAGATTATATTCACATTCCTGTTCCTGGTGCTTCTCTCTGGTTAAACTTAATCTGCTGAATTACCAGTTACTTGAAAGAGAAACTTGCCTTGGGCAAGCCCTTCAGCAGTCAAAGGCAGTGTTGCTGGAAAATAAAAGTGACTCTGGCCACATACTCTATTTGGAACATTTCTGACAACCAAGAAACATTGTCAGCACTGACAATAAACATTATTTCTCCATCTAGAAGCTGAAGAATGGACAAATTTTGTGTATGCAGTAAGTAGGCTGAATGAGAAGTTTAGCGTGCTGATGCATATTCTGTAACATAAGCATCAGGATTCAGAGAAGGTCCAGTGAGAAGAAATGTGCATCTTGTATCAACTTAATATTTTCCAACTTGGAACTTACTATCTAGGGTTTTAGTCAACTGATGTTATAGGCCTATAAACCCAGCATTCAGTTTAAAATCCAGTCTGGATAACAATGAATGAATAACTTCTTTTGTGGGCTGGTACCTAACGAAGCTATTCCTACTCTTCAAAAGAAATATACTATGGAATGAGACAGAAAGGCTGAGAAACCAGTTTGCCCTAGCAAGAGAGTCTCTTCCCTTAGCAAAACTCTATACACTCTACCTAGGACTGCTATTATAGCTGGGGACAATGCTTCTCTGAGTTGAAGTAAAACTGAGGACACATGGCACATGCTCGAAGTTGGACTGTTAGATTTACACCATGTCTGGGAGCAGGGAATAAATGAACAGAAAAAAAACAAAGTGGAAGTAGGCACAAACAAAGAAACAAAATCAAACAACCAATCAAAAAAAAAATCTCTTAAACACAAAAGAAATTATGTTAAGTAAATAAACATACAAAGGCTTATCTAGTGGCTTAAGACTTTTCAATTCATGAGGGAAAAACCATTTATTTATTTATTCATTCATTGTTATCCAGACTGGATTTTAAACTGAATGCTGGGTTTATAGGCCTATAACACCAGTTGACTAAAACCCTAGAATATTATTCAATAATTAGTCTCTGAAATTAAAACCCTTTTGTATTTATGGATATTTATGGATAGTTCTGTGATAAATATCTTTAAAATAGAAACTCTACGTTTAGCACCCTAATAAAATATAAACACTAGCAACTATAGTCTGGTTAAGCCTGAATCTTTAAGTGGCCCAATTCTAATCCTCTTCATCTTCCTCCTTTAATATTTATTTGTTTATTTATTTATTTGTATGTATGTCTGTAGAATGTCAGAGAACAACTTACCAGAGCTTAAAACTAGAGTTACTTTTTTTTGGAGACAGGTTCTCCCTGTAGCCCCAGCTGGCCTTAAACTCAGAGATCTGCCTGCTCCTGCCTACAGGTGAGAGTCACCAGCTAACTAGAGTTACTTTTAAGGGGATTATGTTCAAATCCTAGAAGCCAAAGACAGCCAACTAAAAAGCCTAGTGCTCAAATATTTCCGAGGGATCACCAAAACAATGCAGGGTATTCTAACTGGTCTTGGTTGTCCATCAGGACTTTTAATACACTACTGCTGAAGATACTATATATACATATCATAAGACATGGAGAAATCACACTGGCACTGCCTGGGAAGCTTCCTCCCTACTGGCTTGCTTTCATGTAAAGTACTAAAAAGTACCATGCACGCCACTAAGATGAAAAATGTCATCGATAGTATTATATAGCTATGAACCCAGTAAACTGAAATAATGACAAGCCCAGGAAGATATGCCCACTTGTGAAACAATGGTACAAACTGTCATGAGTTAAGATAACGAAATGATTTCTAACTATATTTAAAGCTCATTACATAAGAGGAAGTATATGCCTAGTATTATAAATCTGGCCAAGAACAAAAAGGCAGAGAACTCACAAGCCCCACAACTAAATCTACAATAGTTGTGCTAAATGAACTAAATCTACTACAATGGACATAGTATTTAACCACCACCTAAATTTATATCTCTATACCAACTCATCAGTGGAGTTCTCAGCCCTCATCAGATTAGTTTCTTTGTGCAGTGAATAGTAGTAAATGCTGAAACTGAGAAAGAGTGGAGAGAAATGTCAGTGGAAGGTTCATCACAATGGTACATTTCCTTCCCAAGACGGATGACCATCTTGGAAGACAGGACAGACAGATCAAAGTCAGAGATCAGGGAGCACTATATATATAGTCTTTTGGCTTCATGTATAAGACCTGTACAAGATCAAGCCAGTCAACACTGTATGGAGAGGAAAGGGGTATCATGACCTAACTTAGAACACCATTTCTAAAGTAGGAACTATGGACATTCAATGGCTTTGGGGAAGAGAGAGTCAGTGTTCTTTAACAGTATGCTTCCTAGTAGGTCAACCAAATGGTACACTAGATGTCCCCACAACAAAGTATAGGGGCAATACAAATTGGAGTCAATAAGTTATTTAAAAAAAATAATAGAAAGAGAACATTAAATTGGTGGGAGAGATAAAGGGTGGATCTGAAAAGAGTAAGAGCTGAAGAGGATTATTATGATTAAATTCATTGTATGAGATTCTCAAAGAATAGTAATACTAAAAATAGAACATTTCAAAGATATAAAAGCTCATAAAAATACAGTAAACTTTCAGTTATGTGTTACTAGGTTATCAATGTGCTAAACAACTTTCTGTGAATCCACCAATTTTAAGGATAAAATTCTAGAATTATATTTTGGAAGCAAATTTCAATTATAACATTATATATGATATACTTGTATTAAAAAATATATAAAATATGCATACATATAAGAATATAGGACTGTTTTAAAAAATAATATAGTATTTTAATACTCTAGTAAGAGTAACTAAATTTTACAGTATTAAACATGAAGTTACTGTTCGAACTTTCCTAATTAACATTTCACAAATCTCTAGGCATTTCTAAACATGATTAACAAGGTTAATCACTTAATCTCCAATCAATAAATAGTATACCTCTAATTTACACAATAAGTGAATGAACTCAATTTTGGTTAGAATTCAATTCTACCTTTTCAGTATATCAAAAATACCCTAGGAACTTCTGATGATCTGCATCACAAAGATGATAGCAAAGCAAGAAGAGAATATTAGTCATGATAGGAAGAAAAGCACGTAAGTTAAATTTTTATGCTGACTTGTTTTTATATAATTTTTTGGTATGATTTAGCAAGATTTAGGTTTAGGATTACTAGAGATTCCCAACTAATAAAAACTGAAAATAACACAAGCAGACAGAGTTAGTATGCTCAGATTTTGAACTTTTAGTATAAAGAAATTAATAGCAAAATGACCAAGGTATTAGTTTTTCTTTAAAAATAAAGCATTAAGGATAAAATAGATTATAAAAGATCTGTTAGGCATATTACCGGTGTTACAGGATCTGTACCATCTGCAACAGGCTGACAAGCTTCTGCTATTGCTCGGACATAGCCATAGCCAACTGTAGTTAACAAAAGCTTGGCTATCTTAAGGGCGTTGAAGTAAGCACCCCTACGAGTTTCCACATCTGTATTTGGCAAGAAGTTACTTTGTATCAGCATACTTAATACAAGGGGTAAGCCACCACTTTTCAAGAAGTGAAACTGAAATTTGGAGGAAATATCAGCCAGAGGTGCAACAGCAGGCATTAACAAGGCATAAACTACCTGGAAGGGTAGGGGGAGATGGGAGGGAAAAAAGGAATACTGTTGTAAGTTTTTTTTATTAACTAACATTTATTTCTTCTCTCATTATTGTTAACATTTTTTTTTTTAAAGACAGGGTCTCTCTGTATAGTCCTGGCTTTCCTAGAACTTACTAAGCCTAGAATTCTCATAGCTTCTCTTGTGCTTGTATTAAAAGTATGCACCCCACACCAGCCACTGCTAATAAATTATTGATTAAAATATTTTCTTCACAATATTTTGCAAGCCCTTAATATTAGTGTATGTGTGTAAAAATTATTTTTGCAAAGAAAAACAAACCTCTGTTAAATATAGAACTTGTGAGGCAGAAGGACCAAAGAAAAGTGAGTCAAGGGATGGAGCAAGACTACTTTCTCCAAGATTTGCACAGTCTAAACATACAGCTCTTAATTTTTCTACAGTTGCATTATCTGTAAAAAAAAAAAAAAGGCACAAAAAATAAGATATAATTCATGCATCCTTAATTATTTATTTTGTATAGTTTAAAGAGTATTACCTTAAACATAAAATAATAACAAATAGTGACCTATACAAGATATGAAAATCAAATATTACAAGACAAGAAAAACATGCAGGGAACAGATTTTTGATCCATAAAACCCAAATCAATCTGTGTTCTTCACTCACTTTTGACAGAGACAAACTCCAAAATACTGAAAAGGATTATGTTCTTTGTGAAACACAAACATAATTTCCTTCCTATCAGAACTGAACAATATTAAAAAAAATTAATTAAAAACTAAGCATGGGGCTGGAGAGATAGCTCAGCAATTAAGAGCACTCACTGTTCTTGTAGATGACTGGAGTTTTGTTTATAGCACTTATATCATGTTCACAACTGTTTGTAACTACAGTTCTTAGACATCTAATTTTTAAAGGCCTCTTCTAAGCTCCAGAGGCACCAGGACCAACAAGTACAAATCTTTCCAGGGACACTGCATACATGTAGGTAATATTGGCTGAGCAAGATGGATAGATATAGTTCTCAGCATGTATTCAGATGAAGGATTAGGAATGCTCTGAAGGACACTATTCAGTCAAATGACAATAATGTGGTGCACGTTTATAGGATTTCTGCTCAGTAAGAATATATAGAACAGGATATTCTTCAAACAAAAACAAAGCAAGTCAGAAGCTATATATACAGAAAGTCTATCATAAAAATTTTTTACTTATGATGGAACTGCTAGATCAAACTAAAAAAAAATCATGACACACACACAAAAGGATAAATAATTCCGAATGATTTTTCATGGTAAGTTGGCAGATACTAATGCTTAGAATTTATGTCATTCCGTCTTATAATTAAAGTTACCAATTATTTGGTTTCTGTAAACAGTTTAAGGGAAAACTGATGAAACACCTGTTCAGGAACCAGAATGGAATGTGGTAAACTATCTTGATGTATATTATAAAAGCATGACTGAAGTAGAAAAACTCAGAAAAATTTACAAAACTCTTGAAAGGTGTGAAAAGCTTAAGGTTTTTTAAAACAATTTTATTAATTATTATTACTATATGTGTGTAAGTAAAAAGTATTCATGTCTATATGTATCCTTCTAACTCTATGTGGGTTCTAGGTAATCTATTCTATAATCATTCATTGTATAACCTTTATCTATTTAACCACTTTGGATATAGTGGTTGTGGTATAGAGTATGGTTTTTTGCAAACTGTTTTTTTGTTTTCAAAATACAGATGAGCATACAGAGAAATCACTCCAAGAAAACACAATAAAACAGTTCTGATCATGAATGAAATTTGAAGAGGTTAATAGCAGAATATGGAAAGAGAACAGTTAGTAACAAATACGATAGTAAATCAAGCAAATCAAAGGAATAATTTAAAATCTATTATAATCTGGGAGGAATAACCTAGAAGATTACAATATTTTCATACAGTTGAAGTTATGGATGAATATATAAAGTAAAAACTCTATGACATGACCAGTTACAATCAGTTACATTTTTTAGGAATACTTCATCTTCACAAAAAAGTCAAAATAAATGTATTTTATTCATTTTGAAATGTTAATTTTATATGTATGAGTGTTTTGCCTGAATGTAAGTACATCTGTGTCCTGTAATACCTGAAAAGGCCAAAAAAGAGCACTAGAAGTAAAGTTTTATATGTTAGTTGGCATGTGAGCACTACAAAGTTAATCCAGACTCATCTCTCCAGTCCATTCCATGTTATATTTATTTTATTTTGTTTTTGACAGGTCTTACCACACAGTCCTAGAGAGCCTAAATCTTGCTATGTACACCAGGCTAGCCTTGAACTCAAAGAGATCCATCTGTTTCTGTCTCCAAGTCCCGGGATTGAAGGTATATGTCACTATGCTCAGCAACATAAGGCACATTTACACTTCTCACCGAAAAATGTACTATACTTCCAAGAAACAATCACAGGAACTAAAAGTATTTTCTCTTTGAAGCAATAAAGAAAGATGGTGTCTTTTCATTATCACTTGACTGGGGAAAGAGAAGGTCCTTCATTTTGAGTTTTGAATAATCTTGAGTTCCTGAACTATTTGTTAATATTAGTCTGTTCAAAAAAATTCGTAAAAATTATGTTCTCAAATTATTTTTCCTATCTAGTGGAAAACAGAGATGAGCAATAGTGAGTAAAAACACAAGATCAACATTTGGAACAGCATAAATTATATCTGACTTAGAAATATGACTTGTTAATTTCTTAACTATCTTGTACTTATCAGTAATCTTATTTTAGAGTAGAGGATAGGTGATTTACTTACCTAGTGGCATCAGTTTCATAAGTACTCTTGCCCCATCTCTAAGAGGTGGGATAGTCAGAGTGCTACCTAAGTCTGCAATTTGCCATAGAAAAGATATGTATCTGGGCTGCAGTGACATTATCTAGAAGACAGAAAAAAAAACTTGGATAAATTATATACAGAATAAACTTTTGTTTACAAAACCTATTCACTAATCCCAAAATGTGTTTGAAAACTTATCTTTACATATACAACTTAGCCTTCCTTTCAGTTTTACAAATGCAATGATTCTTTAGAGACATGCTTGTTTGAGACAGTTCTCACTCTACATGCAAGACAATTTCAATACGTAGATCAAGATGGTCTCAAATTCACAAGAGTTAGCCTGCCTCTGTAGCCCTAGTGTTGGGATTAAAGGGTATATAACCACATGTGGCTTAAATCTACTGATTTTTTGCAATAAATTTTAATATATCACTGGAATGTGAGTAGCTTATTTGCCACTTTTTTTTATTATTTTGATTCACAAGGAACTCAAATGCCAGCGGTATACAGAAAATTCCTTTCCCCTTGAGAACTCAAACTCTGTTTCCAATAGACCTTAAATCTCTGAGACTCAAGTGTCTGGTTCTAGAGACACTGGTTTTTAAAACTTTTTTTTATTTTATGTGTATGAGTATTATACCTGCATGTATGAAAGTGCATTTATGGCATACAATGTCTGAGGAGATCAGAAGAGGGTGTCCCTGGAACTGGAGTTATGGACAAATGTGAGTTACCATGTATGTGCTACAATTTAAATCTGGGTAATCTGCAAGAGAAACAATGCTCTTAATTACTGATCCATCCCTCTAGCCCCTATTAATTGTTAAAAGTATGGAGAAAAGAGGCTAAGGAAAGAGTTTTTTAGATGCTAATGTAATTACTAAGAATCTGAGTAAGATTTTTAATTCTGAATAAGTCAGTCTTATTCAGAATTTTTCTCTGAAATAGTGCTAACAGAAAGATTGAAAAACTGTAGTAATTCTAGAGTTATATTATTTAAAAGACTATTTTGTTTTTAGTTATGTATATGTTTATGTTCATGGTAGGTATCCAGACAAGGGCAGTTAAAATGGTTGTGTCACCTGATGTGGATGCTAGGAACTAAACTCCAGTCCCCTGAAAAACAGTAAGTGCTTTTAATAGGATAACCATTCATCAAGTCTCTAGTGTAGGTTGAATCTTTTTTTTTCTCATAAATATATATATCTTTTAATGTGTATGTCAGCATGTTTGTATGTGCACATGCCTGTGAGTGCTTACACAGGCCAAGAGATAGGTCCTATGATAGTCTGAATGACAATGTCTCTCATAGGCTCTAAGTATTGGGACATTTTGTCTCCAGTTAGTGGTGATATTTTGGGAGATCTTAGAAAGTGTGGCCATGCTGGAGAAAGCAAGCTGGATGGGCTTAGAGAGTTCTTAAGTCTTGCCAGATACCCAGTTATACTGTTTCCTGTGCCTGCTTGAAGATTTGAGTGCTTAGCTTCTGTGTCTCTAGGCATCTCTTCCCCCATGCCTCCCTGCCATGATGGACTCTTACCCCTTTGAAACCTCAGTTAAATAAACTGTTCCCTTTATAAGTTTCCTTGGTCGATAGATCTATTGCAGTCACAGAAAGCAAACTCATATAGGTCGCTTGGAGCTGAATTAATACTTGGAGATGAGCTGTCCCATAACTCCAGTCCTCTGTAACATCAGTATGTGTGTCTAAGTGCTCAATCATCTTTCCACCCTTAAGTTATGTATAGTACTAAATTTGAAGAGCTAATTTGATGTGATTTATAAATTCAACCAATTCAATTCAGCTTTTAAGTTATACTAATTGTTAAATTATGTGACATTCTGACTTTCTTTAAAGCTCCTCAGAAACACAAACACTACACATTTCCTCCTTAAGGAAGACTGCGGTCCTTGCATATGTAGCTACTTACCACCCCAGGTAAATGACTTTCCATTTCTCGATTAGAACTATCACTTTCATTAATACAGTGGTTCCCAGGAGATCTAGTTGAAGAATCAGATGAGCTATCAGGACTTGAAGGTGTGTTGGAATTTATTTGCGTAAATTTGGCAGTAATTAACTAAAAGTAAGAATACATTTAGTGATTAAAAGAAAAATTTATTTATAAAATACAGAAGCTAAAAATACCAAGTCTATCCTCATACTTTATTTTTTGAAACATGTATTAAGCATTACAGACTATAATGACTTGTAACAATTCTCTTGTTACTAACTTTCAGATCAGCTGCAGAATACTCCTGGATTCTAAATTCCACTGGTCCTAAGTAGCAAGCACCTACATAGAATCTATGTATACTATCTCATATACTTATTATACTCATAAGCACCTCCAGATTACTTATATAACCAATTACAATATAAATATGCTAGGAATGTAATTATTTTCTTAAATATTTGTACCCATGTCAGTGAAACACTGTTGTAGAACACTTGGACACAAGTTTATTTAATCTATCCAATATCCTATGACATCTAATTGCTCTCTCTCTGTCACGGTAGGGTTCTGTCTTTTTAAGAGTCTTCCTGTAGTCCCAGCAGGCCCGGAACTCACTATGTAGACTAGGCTGGCTTTGAACTCACAGAGATCCACCTGCCTCTGCCTCCTTAGTGCTGGAATTAAGGGCATGGACAATCACACCTGGCTCTTAATTTATTTAATTTTTAAATTTAAATTTAATTTAATTTAAAAATTATCTTAATCTATTTTTTGAGACAGAATCTCAGTATGTAGGCCTAGATGTTCCGGATTTCACTAAGACGACCATTTTGGCAGTGGGAGTAAACATATGATCTTCCACAATATCTGACATATCTATACTTTAAGTTATAATCTAAAATTCAGAACAAATGCACCCCCACAACCACATTCTTTACTGAGCAACAAAAAATTATTAAAAACATTTAAACGCTGAAAACATGAAAATATTTAAATTTGCGAGAGAATTTCAAAATTGTATGTACTTACTGATTTATCTTTTAAATTTAATTGTCCAATAAGCTTTCTGTCAGCTTCAGAATCTATTAGCTCACCTCCTATAAATAGGTCAATTTTTGTATGAGCTATGTTGGCATTGATGCACCTGAGAATACATCGTCGCACAGAACCAAGTGTATCATTTGTGTGAGACAATATGTCTAAATCATCAACTTGTCTGCCTTGGTTTGGAAATCGAACTATGAGAGACAGATGTTTGCCATGAAATGCTCTGGAGGGACAGACACACAAAAAATTAAACACAATTATAAAACTGAAAAGAGAGAGGTACAATCTTATTTATCCAATTATGAAGAAAATGAAGTCAGGAACTCAGAATCATGATTATGATTCTTTTATGCTATATACAGCAAAATTAACCCCAGAAAGCAACAACCTTATTTCATTTTGCCAATATGGTTTGCCAATTCTGTTTCTATGGATAAGAATAAACATTTCTTTCTTGTAGTAAGAAGCTTGAACCAACTAAACATGAATTTTTTTTAAAGTTACAAATAGCTTAATCTACAAAAACTTTTTAAAGGGAGACAGTAAATTTCAGCTTAAAGTATTCTGTATCTAAAAATTTTGATTCTGTAACTGTGTATACACACACACACAAATACATACCTACATATATAATAATACTGATTTATGAATATTTTTATATAAAGAATGAGATGTCTTAGGGATATAAACCAAATACTAACTACAAAATTCATTTAGGTTTTAGATACTTCATATTACCAAAATTCATTTGGATTACCCAAGGCTGAAAGTAATTTTATCTCTTCAATGGACTTCTGATTCAACTGTGATTAGTCAAAACATCATATCGAGAATTTTCTTACTACAGTAACAGGTACTAGTACTCAAGATATTTTTGTTTTATCTGAAGCATTGTGTCTTTGGATTTCGAAAGTCAACACAGTAAAATATGTTTCTACTTGAGCTCTTAATTGACCAAATTAAAAAAAAAAAAAAAAAAAAAGACAAATTTGGCATATTCTCTTGAAACAAATAAGATCCAAAGTAAAAATGCATACTGTCCAGAATGAAATCTTGTATTTACCAGCAAACAGTGCTATAGTGCAAAGTTTTCCTAAAACTAGAAATGGCAATTATGTTATTAATTTGTTTAGATAAGTTATGACAATTTATGAAAACTGACATATTGAAATTGTACATAGTTTATTATTACATCAAAATATAACTTTCACTTAAAGCTGAAAAATACCTCTCTAAAAGTTTGCTTTAGGAGAGATGATTCAGTGATTTAAGAGCACTGGCTACTCTTGCAAAGGACTCAGATTCTGCTCCTAGTACCAACCTATTGGCTAAAAAATGTCTCTAATTTCAGTTCCAGGGAATCTGTTGCCCTCTTTTTGCCTCCACACCCATGGTGTACTTCCAAACTTGCAGGCAAAACACTCAAACACATAAAAAAATAACAATAGAAACAATTCACTTTTGACAAATGAATGCATTAAATCAAATGGAAAATACTGCTTGGCACGGGGGGACATTCAGGTAGTCTCAGAATTTGGAAAATGGAGAAGCATAAAGAGAAGCGTCAAAAGGAGAATGCATATTTAAAAAGAAAAATACATGTTAAGATGTAAATACACAACTCTCTAGATAAGTCTAAGAAACTAATAATTTCAACTAGAATTAACACTAGATCAATTCTTACAAACCTTGACATTGGCAAAATCATTCTTTCTTCATGATAATCACTGTCACATTCACTTATGTATTCTCTTAAAACAGTTAATACTCGAACCATATGGATGGCTTCCTGTTTTGTACAGCTATTACTGCCACTGTCACTACTCAAAACACACAATGTATCATATGAGGCTTTTAAACGATCAAAGCAAGATTGAATGAAGTCTTCATGGATTATCACCTGCAAATATTTTGTCGAGTAAAATTAGTTTCAACTGTTGACTATATTAAATCAAGTACAACAACACAAGTATGTCAACCTAAGTATAACAGTAATAATTTAAATGTAAAAGCAACTCCCAAGTGTAATCATAACTAACCAAAATAAAATACTAGTTTCTGAAAAAGAAAGTAATGGGCTATGAAGAAAGATGTGCTGAGTTCAACTCAAAAAATAAGAGAATTGTTTTACAACTTTGTCCTCTCATTTAGGCCCATAAAAAACAAATTTAAAAACCAAAAGTCTAAGCCACATGGCATATGCTAGTGATTATAGGATATACATGGCTTAAGAAGGATGGCCCTGAGTTCAAAGTCACACTGAGTTACGTTATGAGTCTCGGAACAGTCTGGAGTACAGTATAAGATTCTCTGTCTAACAAAAACCAATTTTTCTACCTGTCCCCAATCCTAAGAAAAAAAGACAATTCAGGAGACAATTAATTATTAGGTTCAAAATATTTTAGCTTTTTATATGTGTGACAAAACTTTTTTAAGAATTAAAAAATAAAACTAATTTTAATTAATTCTAAGTTTAAGAAAATTATTTTAACCTAATACTGGAGGTTTTATATTTACTTTCATTTTTACCTGACTGACTTGTAACCTGGGGCCAAGGTTTGTGTATATCTCTTTAAGGAGATCTATAGCTCTGCTGGCAATATCATCATTACACTGAATCACAACCTAATTAAAAAAAAGAATGAAATCAATTCAAAGTATATTTTAATTTGCCTTTTAAGTTTAAACAATGTTTTCAATAATTTAGGAATAAGCTCATTTTAAATCAAACATTAATGGAAAATTAATTTTAAAAATAAGATATATATACAAACTATCCAAATAAAGCAATGGGAAAGATATCAAATACAACAATATCATTTAACTTGGTAATTTGGTTGCCAAATCATGAATGAAATTTAAAGTTATAAATATGGAAGAAGTTCTATTTAAGCACTGTCTCATCACGCCCGGAAATTTATACACATCTTTAGAAATCATTGGTTTTAGTAATTTGTATCAGGGATTCTGAGGCTTCAGACATGTTTCACAAATGACCCAGTAAATTTCAAAAGCAAAAAGAAAGGAAATAGGAAAGAAAAAAAGATTGTCTTTCTCCCATCAGCTAGCTTGCATCATTTAATTTCATGTGCCATTATTACTATTCATTGGAAGACATTTTAAATCATTAATTTTAAAGAACAAGATAAATATATCACTATTCCTTAAGTCTGTTCATGAACTAAATCTAGAAAGTAAAATAAACTATAACATTGCTAAAAAGTGGCAGCAACTAAATTATCAAAATGGAAATGTTAGCACTTATATTTTGTTTACTCTGCAGCTATTCAAATATTTGAAAATATAACAATTTAAAGGTTTCAGACTTCATCACATTTTCTAAAAATAGTTACATCTTCTGTTTGTCATTTCATTTGGTGTTAAATATGTAATAAAACTCAGGATATATCTTATATAAAAGTTGGAGAGATAAATTCCATTGGTAAGGAATGAATAAATATGTATAGATGGACTGCGGTTAGTATACATTTGTGCACAAATGATAAGATCAAATTCTAAGTAAATGTCAAAGAAACACCAGTGGCAGGTATTACAAAAGTATGGGGAAGATGCCCATTCATGCATACAGGAAACAAAGCAAAGATATATATAAAATTAACTTCCTTTGATTTCTAAAACAACCATAAAACTTGCATAATTACACAGGAGAAAAGTATGATTCTGCAATTATGATTTTTAGTGTGATTTTTTTATTTTACAAACTAATTCTGGTACTTTTGCCAACAAAAGTTTCCATTTTTTTACTTACCCTCCAAAGGTAGTCTAATCCTATTAACTCAAAATCATCCATCATATAGACTCTTCTTTTCAATACTAGTTTTCCTTCCTGACAATTAACACCTTTGAAAAATCTTTCAAAACATTTTATTCCATTTTCTGTTAACAGGGAAGGATCAAGCTGAAGCACATTACTTTCAAAAAATTCCTTATTAATATTAGGATCTAAGTCTGGTTCATCTCCTATTAACTTGGAATACCACTTAAAACAGGCTTCACGATCACTAAGATAAACTGCATTCTTTGCTAAACACTTCCATATTTGTTTTGCCTGGGGAGCACGGAGCCACAGCTGACCATCCTTCAATAGAAATCTTGGAAAAAACAGAAAAGTAATTAGGAACAACATAATTTATTATACAAACAAGTTGTTTTGGTATGTAAAATACATTTAACATAATTACATTTTAGTTATATCTTAAAAACTGTAAGTTCTTTTAAAAGAATCCACCTAATGTTACAGTCTATTATTTCACTTGTTTAACAAGCATTATTAGTGATAAAATGACATATTTTGTCACAAGACATGACACATTAATCTATTTTCAAAAACTTGAGCATTTGAAACAAGATACAATTTAGCTTTCAGCTTATAGAAAGCTGTCTAGAATAATATACACTTCAGTTTTAGGAATAAATGAAAATTTTGATTAATTTAAACCTGCTTAAAACCTAAATATTTTTGCCTAGTACCAAGTCACCTTAAACAAAATAATCTATATATAAATTTATTTCTATGAATACTGTTATATGCTCAAGAGCTCAATTAACATCTATCATGGTATTTTAGTTAGAATATATAAAGGAGGGGCAAGAGAAATGGTTTAGTTGTTTACAGAACTGGTTATTCTTGCAGAGAACCTGAGTTTGGCTCTTAGCACCTAAACTGCAGCTAACAACAACTATCAGCAACTCCAATGTCAGGTGATCCAACTCCCTCTTTTGGCCTACATGCAGAAATGTACTTCTATACATATAGGCAAAAAACAGAGCCACATAAAATAAAAATAAGTTAAATAATTAAAAAAAGGATACTCAAGGAGATAATAAAAGTAACATTTTTCTGCCATGTATCTTTTCTAAAAACATACTTGGAATATTTCTCAATCTGAGTATCAGTTTTCTTAATAATTAAATGTAAATAACATGTGTCATAAGGTCAGTATGATGACAAATTAACTGGTCAAGGAAAAAAGGAACAGCAAGCATTAATCCTTATTTCCCTTGAATGAACTGTAATGCTATTTATAAAACTGTAACAAAAGAAGGATCTTCTAATTCTCAAGTTCATTAAGAAATTGGATAATTTTAAATTCATATTCCAGTTTCCTGGTATACATTAACCATTCATAATAAAATTAACCAATATGTGATTACCCTAGATGATCATTTTCTATTTATAGTTCAAAGTAAAAAAAAAAATTTTAAAGAGTAAATGATGGAGGCTGCAAGAATAGCCTAAGAGCACTTAGTGCTCTTTCCAGATCTTATGTTGAGCAGCTCACAACTACCTTTTAACTCCAGCTCTACGAAATATAATGCGCTCTTCTGACCTCCACAGAAATATATACAAGTGGGTGGCAAATACAGACATACACAAGGTACAGCACAACAGAGTAACCTCTGTTGTTTATAAACATGCTCATAACACAACACATATAAAAAGAATACTTAATAACAATTCCATAGAAAAATGCTATGTGAACTTCTGGTAATGACTTAAAATGCATCTTGTTATACAGATCAGTTAGTCATGAGAAAAGATTTAGCCAACTGCATTTGAGTTTTAAAAATGAGTATGTAGGTACACCCATGTATGAAATGCCCATGGAGGTCAGAAGGGGATACTGGATCTCCTAGAACTGTAGTTATAGTTGTTATGTTATGGGTACTGAGAACCAAACCTCTATCCTCTGTAAGAAAAGCCACTGCTGAGTCATTCCAAACCCCCACTTGAATTCTTTATCTGTACATTAAGCACAAGTGCACTAATGTTAAAAAATCTAAGGCGGCTGAATCGAGGTCTTAGCAACCATGGGCTGCTCCTTTAGAGGATCTGGATTTGCTTCTCAGAACCCACACTGTGAATAATAACCAGTTCCAGGAGATATGACACCCTCTTCTGGTCTTCATGGATACAGCATGACATGGGTATACTTACATGCATATGCAGGTAAAACATTCATGAACATAAAATTTTAAACTTTTAAATTAATAACAACACAAAACAAACCTAAGGAAGTTAAGCCGTTCCTGGACTTCTTGAACATGACTATATCTATTTCCTTGTCTTATTGTTTGTGGATCATACTCTTCATGATCTGCAAATTAATGGAATCTGTATATTATATGCATGAATATTCACTTAACTATGAAAAGAAATTAATAATGATCATTTTTATTAAAAGGTATCATAGGATCTAGGATTTCTCTTTATAGAGAAATAAAAACATTCACTTTCTATATAATCAAAAATATGGTTTCCTGAAGGTATATATCTATACTTTTTATTACATATTTTATTATACTACAAGTTGTCATTTTTTTCTGTAAAAAGCATTTCTTTCTAAAACACAGGATTATGTCATTTGTTCAGAAAAACTAGGATGACATGTTATCAACTTTTATGAAATTAATATAATTGACTTGGTCACAGGTTATGAAAAAATAACATGGACAAAGTATTTTTAAAAGCCTTTTCTTTAATTATGATTATAAATTTATGTGCTAGTAACCAGGCCCATACAAATGGAAAAACCTTTTTTTTTTTTAAAGAAAAATGTTTTGAATTTTCATTTCTTAACCTTACATACAAGGTAATTGTTCTAGTGCTTGTTCAAACTGACAAAAGGAAAAATCTGAAGTATCCACTGTCATAAATGTAATAAACATTCTATTTATTTTGTAATCTCAGATTATATGTAAGTAGAGAAGAATCAGAAACTACACATACTATAATACTAACAAGAACTTTCTCAAAACTAAATATTAATGTATTTAATAAACACAGTATACACCAGGGACAAACGCATGCTTATAAAACAATTAGCAGAGATGAGGAAACATCAGTGAACTAAGAGGTCCTCACATTATCATGTTGTATAATATATGTAACATAGTTAAAATACCTACATATCATGTTTAGTATTACAAATGTAGACACCATAGTCAACACTGGTAGTCCTACAAAATATTTAATACTGAAAGTTATAACTTTAAGTTGTAAGTTTATCTCTACATGTAAGAATCAAAAGTTGTCTATAATCCTAGTGGTTGAGAGGCAGAGTCAAAGGAATTAGGGTTTTTAAGGCAACCTCTGTTATTTATTGAGATCCTATCCCACAAACAAAATACCAACATCTTCAAAAATGAAGACCAAAGCACAACCAACAAGAACAATAAAAATCAACTGCTTTAGCAACTGACAGTCTATGTTTTTATGGGAAACATTTATCTCTGTATTTATATGGTATTTGTTTTATCAGTTATAAGTCTTTGGGAAGATATATGCAGATTATTTTCAGGTATATTGCCAATTAATATACAGAATCTGTATTTGCCAGTTGGTAATGGAATCAATCTCTCTTCAAGTATCTACATTTCACAAATGGCAAAATTAACACAGTTTAATGCTTTCCCCTTTAAAAATGAATGTGGGAAGGGTATAGTAGTGTATACCTTTAATCCCAGCACCTAGGAGAGAGAGTTAGGTGGATCTCTATGAGATGGAGGCCAGCCTGTTCTACATGGCAAGCTCTCTTGGGGGTTACGAAGAATGTTGTATTAAGCAAACAAAAGAACAAACAAATAAGAGACAAATGTTATTTCTGAGGTAATTAACATTCTAGCTGGGCAAAACAAAAAAGTCAAGGAAGTCTATGTTGATTCCTAGTACTTAATTTGGCTTACTATACATACCTCTAGCATATAATCTCATGCTATTCATGTAAGTAGCAAGGCTTTCGGCTACCAAAGTAACTAAGGCATGATTGTGCTGAAGTTGGTTGATTAAATCATGACGATAAAACACGTGAGGACTTCGCTGAGTTTGACTGAAATAAAAACTTGCCAGTGTAGTTAGGCAAATGAATATTACTATCAGTTTTCGCAGAAAATAAATTCTAACTACTTTAAAGACTTAAAAAGCTTAAACATATAGCAAAATATTGTCACTATTCTTCCTTCAATAATAAAATATAAAATGACAGTAACACAATAATCTGTGCCTCAAAATTGTTTTTTAATTTAAAAATATTGTATTTATTAATTTTATTTTATGGATATGAATGCATTTCATGCATGTGTGTAAGTATACTCATATCATGCAATGCCTGTAGAGGTCAGAAGAGGGAAATCAGATTCCCTGGAAATGGAGTTATAAATGATTATTATGTGCCATGTAGGGTGCTGGAAATAGAACTGGGGCCATATGGAAGAGCAGCTAGCACTCTTAACTGCTGAATATTCTCTCCAGCCCCTTATTTCAATTATTTTACATAAAAATGATCAGTTTTCTCCCATTTACTAGTATCGGAGCTCATATGTTATATGACAAAGCGCAACTGCTATTAAAGATACACTATGAAGTATTGTTTGCAATTAGTTTTATTTCTGGATACTTGTAAAAACCTTCATCTAGCCCCTATTTTATCTTGTTACTTCTAATAAAACCAATCAATTTCTCATAATTATTGATTTACAGTCTCAGACCCCCGCACTTCCAGTGTTGTGATCATATGCAGGCATGTACTGGCTATGTGTGGTTTAATGTTGTACTAAGGACTAAAGGCTTTGTACGTGCTTGGCAAGAACTCAACCAACCGAGTTATAGCCAAACCTCTGAACAATGAATATTAATTTAATAATTATAAAGCCATCAACCTCGGGGAGTATATAGACCATTATATCTATATGAAAATGCTTTATAAATGACAAAAGAGTGAATGATATAAAATCAAAATAAATTTTCAATATTGTTTTTCCCCATTGCCTATTTCTATGAAACTCTAATATATTTTTTCCAGTACTAGAAAAATAGTTAAAACTTACCTTGAAAAAAATGCATGTAAATAATCTAATAACTCTATTTACAAAGGAATTTTTTTAAGACATAATCTATTATGCCTATTTTAAGACATAACCATACCAATCCAAAGTACTAAAGAATTTTGTCAATCATTTAGTTATCTTAAACATAAAAAGATACTTTTAAAACAGTAAAGACAAGAATATAATCACCTAGATGAATCTGAGGTTCACTAGCAATCATTCTGCACTGAGAATATTCTGGTGACAATATAGTTTTTACTTTTTTCCTTTCCCATAATTAATTCTAAATATATTGCAATTAAAAAAGGAGAATCATGAGTTCTAGTCTAGCCAAGTCTTCAAAGTGAGACCTTGTCTCAAAAATAAAAAAAAAAAACCTAACATCTTTTTTTTTTTTTTTTAATGTGTATGCGTGTTATTTCTGCATTTAAGTGCACCCATGTAATGTTAGTGCCCTCAGAAGACAGAAGACCGCATCAGATTCCCTAGATCTGGAGTTAAGTACAGTTAGCTGCTATGTGGGTCTTGGGATTCTAACCCTGATGTTCTGTAAGAACAGCTAGTACTCTTAACCACTGAGTGATCTCTGTAGCCCCATGAAATACTGGCTTATCATGAATGCCAGAACAGATAAAAGTCAAATAAAATGAGAAGTGAGATTAAAACATATACTGCTGAAGTTGTAGAACAGCTACTGAAAGAGATAGTGCAATTGTAATACATTATTAGAGTTCTTCCTTATTTATGCCAAAAAAACTCCAAAGGAACTGTAAATAATGAAGGACCTTTATTAAATTAGAGACAAACCCTTCTCTAAACTTCTGGTTTCCTTTCTTTTAAATCGGCTATAGTCATATACTACATTCAACACAATACATGAATAAAAGAAAATTGTATTAAAAAGCTTACTTTGTATTTTGAGGTGCTTCACCAAACAAACTACAAATTTCTCTTATTTGTTTCAATGCAGGAATTACCCATTTGTCATTTGTACGAAGTTCTTCTATAAAACGATTTATCCACTGGATTTTTTGTGTATCTCGATCCTTATAATCACATTAAAAAAAAGATTTATTTTGATATAACTGAAGATAATTATTTAACAACATTTAGTACAGTTTAAATTCATCACAATTGTGTCTTCAAATTGGATAATTTTAAAACAGAAAAAGCATTTAAAATAAAGAATTAAAATGTGAACAATGTAATTGAGAGTTCAATCAAAATGTTTTAACCATATTGTAAGGCTAAATAGGTAGGTCTGATTGTAATAGAACTGGCTCTCAGACTAACAGAGAATCACCTGCCTATATCTCCCACAGGTAGCATGCATCACTATGCTTATGAAGAATTTCATTTATGAGTTTTTAAAAGGATTTATTTTCTTTTATGTATCTGAGTATTTTGCTTCCACGTATATAGTTATATCAGGTGCATGAGGTACCTGTGGAAGCCAGGAGGGCAAAGGATCCCATGAACTGGAGTTACACATGGTAGTGAGCCACCATGTGTGTACTGAAAACAAAACCTGGGTCCTCTATAAGACCAAAAATGTTCTTAACTGATGAGTCATCACTTCAGTTCCCATAAATAATTTTCTGATAAAGACAGAAAATTCAGTAAATATTTTTGAACTTTTAATTACATGGTTTTCACAACTCTGAATTTTTGTAATAAAAAATTACTATTATTATGTGTGTTACATGCATGTGCCACAGTGTGTGTACATCAGAAGAAAACTTCAAGGAGTACTATTCTCTCTTTTCACCTCTATGTCAGATCTGGGGAGGCACCCCAGGTTGCCAGGTTTGAAGACAACTACCTTTTCCCACTGAGCTATCTAAAAGAATAATTGCTACTATTGTTAACCTAATTAAACTCAAGGTCACGTGAAAACACTTATTCTACTTTTATTTTCAAGAGACTACTCATCATCCCCATTAATTTCTGTTGATAAACCATGGTTATATAACAAAAGTCATCCATTTTTTTTAAAAACGAAGTGATGGTATAAACTCTTTCAACTAAGCTGTCTTAATAATAATAAAAAAAAAATCAGAAAAAGTGAACAAAGAACTTTCTGTTACCTGGGAACAGCTATAATCTAGTATTTTTATGTGGGCACTGAGAGCTAGATCCATGATGTCTACCGGTACATCTTCACTATGGGCAAGATTCCAAAGGAGAGTCAACACTTTATGGGCCATCACACCATCCTTATCATCTTCGGCAAGACGACATATTAGCTCAAGGAGTTTTTCACGTTGCTTTTTACTTGCTGTTATCCAGCTAGCCTAGAAAAATATTTAAATGTATAAATATTTAAAATATGTATTTGCATTAGCATAAGGCATTATCAAGTTTAGTGATGAGTTTACATAATTACATTCAATACCATTGTCCCTCATTTTCCTATCGTCCCACTAACAGCTTCATTTAACAGTAAAATTTCATTGTTTGAGAAGACTAAATAGACACAAGATACCAGTACATAGTCTGGTTGTCTCATCCATACTACAAAGCTATACTTCTCACAAGTCTGAAAACCAGCAGCAGTTTCTAGTAAGACTCTGACTCCTTCAATATGAGAGATTAGCATTTGAAAGGATGTTCGATGTACTGGTCTCCATTTCTTGGGAGAATTGTGACTGGATGTCAGTTTGTGAAAGAAACTATTGTTTAAGACTATGCTACCCTGGTGCCCTGAAAACTAAGAACAATCACAAGCCAAGTAGACTGATGACAACCTACTACAACCCTTTGGTGGAAGACAACCATTTACATAGTCAGCATCCAGTTATAAGAAGGGAAGGGCAGGTGAAGACAAACTAAGTTTAAGTGGCAGGAGGTTATATTCAGGCAGCAAAAGGCAAGAAGCATAATTTGTCAATTTTGGATAACTAACAAAACTAATAGACTCTGAGCATAAACTCAATGGGTGCCCTGACTTTGTACGTACCTACTGGGTTGCAAAATCACTGATATCAAGACTGAGTAATCTTTACCTCTAAGAGTATCTGATTTCCTCAGGCTCATCCCTTAAATAGTGTTTAATGGTGAGCAGGTCTAGAAAGCACTAAAACTGCTGGTCATGTTTATATCCTTCTTAACACATTTAGAAAATACTTTTTGGTTAGAGTACAGAATATAAACAGAAAGAAAATTTGCTGGGTTTGCAAAGCTAAGTATGGCCATGGACGTTCCTAGTATGCCACTAAGAAAGACCATGTCTGCCACCTAGTATACTGCAATATTGGAGAATGTAAAAAGAAAGCACTAAAATATATATCTTTTATGATTAAGAATAATTGAGATGTTTTGTATGAAATATATAATGATTCAATAAAAATTATGTCATTAGTATTTATCAATGCTAATAAACATGCTAATTTAATTAAAATGAAATAAAAATAATTATTTTCAAAAAAACAGTATCTCAGGGATGGAGAGATAGCTTAGGAGTTGAAAGCACTGGCTGTTCTTGCAGAGGACAGTGGTTTGATTTACAGAACTCACATGGCAGCCACCAACCATTTTTAATTCTTAATTCTAACGGAAATCGAAGCCCTTTTTAGACCTCTGAAGGAACTGCAAAAATACAGATACACATATTCATGTAGGCAATACACATGTACACTTTAAAATAAGAAAATAAAAATATTAAAAAATTTCTTTTGTTATTCATAATGTTTTTATTATATAATTACATATATAATTATATATATAATTATAATGCTTTTCTTTATTCTTAAGCACTCTTCTATCTTTAATTCACTTAAAACAAGGGTTTTTGTGTTCTTCTGATACTTATATAGCTTTGTTTATACATGTCTGGCTGTTCTTTGTGAAACAGGATGTCTGTGTACCCCAACTGGTCTTTAATTCTCTATATAGACCAGGCTAAACTCCTATGCCTATGCCTCTCCCATGTGCTAAAATCAATCTCTCTCTCTCTCTCTTGCTCTCTTTGTGTTTGCGTGGCATTTCTTCTGCTTTAGTGATATCCTAGTAGAAAACTGGAAGATGACCATTCAACTGATAAGCAAATCACAACATAGAAAATGCAAAGAAACATCAGTATCATGAAATGATCCTAACTCCAGAAATTCAAAGAAAACAAAATGATTAAAATGTGGAACAAAGATTTCATAAGCAATGACTTGAAGAGGATAAAAGTGTGTAGATGGGTGCAGTAAGGAGGTGAATAGTTAAGTCAGAAAAAGAGAAAAGTTCAGCAAGGGAAGTGATATTTTAAAAAGACAAAACAGAATTATTAGAAATCAAAAACTAAATCAATCACATTAAAATAAAAGCCAACAAAAAATACTGGAAAACATCACTATCAGAGTATATTAAGAATGAAAATTAGTTTTAAGATTATAGAAGACAAGCTCAAGGAATAATTCAGACATATCAGTACACAAAATCAATCAAGCACTACAACATCCAGAATTCTGGAACATTTTTAGAGATTAGACATACGAATGCATGGAACTCAGATAAAAACTAAAAGTAAAGACAATATATTTAATGAAATTACAGCAAAAGTTCCCTATCAGAGAAAAGAAATAGCCATCCAAGCATTAGAAGGATTTATATTTTCAAAATTCAAAGGATAAGAAAATAACCTGTCATGGATAAAATGTCACATTTAAGTGTTCTACCCACAAACTACACAAAAAGTTGTAAGAAATGAGACTATCAAGATGGACTAGTGGGTTAAGATACTTGACACCAAGTCTGAAAATCTGAGTTTGATTTCTGAAACCCAGATGGTAAATACATAGAACTGACAACTCTAGACTGTCCACTGATGTCTGTATATGTATCCATATATTCAAATACAGAAAATGCATATATGGAGTATTTTCTTGAAAAGCATTAGGAGAAAAACATCACCTACAAAGGCAAAACAATCAGAATAACAGCTGACCTCTCTGCAGAAACCTCCAAATCATGAAAGCATGGAATCATATATTATAAACCTTGAAAGCAAGTAACTATATCCTACTATATCCCACAAATCTGTCATTTAATATTTACAGAGGAATACAGACCTAAAAGGAAAAGCACAAATTAATACAGTTCATGATCACTAAATTAGAACTGCAGTAAAATTATCCTCTCAAAAAAACAAAACAAAACAAACAAACAAACAAAAACAAAACAAAACAAAACAAAAAAACAACCAAATGAAACACAAACCTCCAAATTCTCATGTCTAACTTGGGCAATTCTGATTTAACATATCTGAATAAAGAATTTAAGATATATAGAATAGTCCAAAAATATTAGTCAATACTTAAGATATCTGTTAAATATTTCATTAAAGATATAC
The DNA here is from genome assembly GCA_035773235.1 of Eospalax fontanierii. Lineage (NCBI taxonomy): Eukaryota > Metazoa > Chordata > Mammalia > Rodentia > Spalacidae > Eospalax > Eospalax fontanierii. Next base: position 79,281 of record JAJHUQ010000048.1, on the reverse strand, counting down.
AGTTCAATTTTCCAAGATAGTAATTCATTTAAAATTTTTAGATTTCATTCCTTCCTTTTCTTTATGGCTGCTCCATATATGTGTATAACTAATATAACTAATTATCATAGTATTTTAATAATAATTACATAACAAATGAGCCTATTCTAATTCATTGTAATTAAGTAATCTATATAAGAGTATTAAAAATGTTATTTTACAGCTAGTAAAAAGTAACTGGGTCATATGATGTATATAGTCTGCATTTTATAGGAAAACAACAAATACGTTATACTATGATCAGTGCCAAGCAAAGTTCTCACCCAAAATATAAGACTTCAAATAAGAAATCCTGCAACTCTAAACACAATGACACTTAAAATATTTGGTTATTAGTATTTACAGATGGTTAAAAAACTCCTAACACCGAGAAAAAGACTAGTGTACCACAATGTAAAAAACAGTACCATCAACACAAATGCAGTCTCATGGACTGCTAAACTTTTATAATCCTGTATCATTCCAGAGATATGTAAGAATGCTTTACTATTTGGTCTTTTACCTTAAAACAATCAAAAAGATGATCAAGTTGTTCAGGAGAAAAATCCCAAGCCAATCTTGCCAATAGATCATATACATTCTTCACAATGGCTTCATGTTTTCCAGCCTGTTAAATAAAACCAAAAAAAAAAAAAAAAATTCAGTTCATTAGTTAATAAACAGTACTAACTTATTCCCTAATGTTGTAGAAATTACCTTTAAGACAATTTCCAATTTATGGCAATTTAAATGAATTGTTATGAAAGAAATTTAGGGTATCAATACAATTAAGAGAAATACATGAATGAGGGAAAAGGAAAGAGGAAGAATATAGATGGGAAAGAGATAGGAAGGGGAATTAAGAGTCAATAGCAAGCACTACACACACATATGAAATTGTCAAAGAACACTTAATAAATAAAAGTGTAGACTATTTAAAAATTAAAAGCCAAAATTATCAAAATTAACAGCTTAAAAAATGTTATTTAACAGTAAGTAAAAAGTAACTGGGTCATATGATATAATATAGTCTGCATTTTATGGGAAAACAACAAATACGTTATACTATGATCAGTGCCAAGCAATGTTCTCACCCAAAATATAAGACTTCAAATAAGAAATCCTGCAACTCTAAATACAATGACACTTAAAATATCAACAGCTTAAACAGATCCATAACATATAAGGAAACTGAAACAGTAATACAAAATGTCCCAAATAAAAATAGTCCAGCCCCAGATAGATTCATTGCAGAATTCTACCAGACAGTCAAAGATTATATCCAATTCTGTGTAAATTATCCAAATGATAGAAACATTGGGAGAATCCCCAAATTCCTTCTATGAAACCAGCATCACTCTCACACCAAAGCCAGATAAAGATATAACCAAAAAAGAAAACTAAAGACCCATATTCTTAAAGAACACAGATGCAAAAATTCCCAACAAAATACTTGCAAACTGCAAACAGACACACATCAAAAAGATCATCAACCACATCACATTGGCTTTATTTCAGATATTTAGGGATGGTTCAATGTATGTAAGTCAATAAATGTCATAATTCATACAATGGGACTTTAAAGACAAAAATCACATGATCATCTCAATAGATGCAGAAAAGACCTTTGACAAAATTGAACATGCATTTATGTTAAAAGTCCTATAGAGACCTGGACTGGAGAGAACATACCTCAACATTAAGTTATATACAAAAACCCTAACAAAGGTATGGGTTTCTCTAAATGGAGAAAAATTGGAAGCCTTTTAAATCAGGAACTAGACAAGGCTCTCTACTTTCTCCACTCCTTTTTAATACAGTGCTTTAAACTCTTGCTAGAGCAGCAAGACAAGAGAATGAAATTAAAGAAGTACTCATTGGAAAAGAAAGGTCAAATTACCTCTTTTTGCAGATAACATGATATTATACCTAAGAGATCTCAAAAATTCCACCAGAAATCTCCTAGAATTTATAATACTTTCAGTAAAGTGGCAGGTTACAAAATAAAACTACAGAAATCAGTATCCTATCTATATCAGTAACAAGCAATTAGAGAAAGTACATGGCAACCTCCCATTCAGAATAGCTTCAAAAAAATAAGATATCTTGGAATAAACCTGACCAAAGACATTAAAGATCTCTACAATGTGAAGACACCAGAAGACAGAAGGTTCTTCCATGTTCATGGAGTGAAAAAATTAATATTGTGAAAATGACCATAATACCAAAAGTAAAATACAAATTTAATTCCATCCCAATCAAAAGCTCCAGGACATTATTCACAGAATCAGAAAAAAAAAAAATCCTAAAATTCATATGGAGGCACAAAAGACCCCAGATAACCCCAAAGCATCCATGAGTAGAAAGAACAATGCAGCAGGGATTACTATACCAGATTTCAAACTATATTACAGAGCTATAGCCATAAAAACAGCATGATACTGGTATAAAAATAAACTTAGTAGATCAACAGAGCATAACTGATGCAAATACGAGAAGACGCAATTTCAGCCTCCTGATATTTGATCAGGAGGGATCAAGGGACCAAAGGGACCAAGAACACTCACTGGAGGAGATAGCATCTTCAGCAAATGGTACTGGTGAAACTGGATCTCCAACAGTAGAAGAATGAAACTAGACCCTTATCTTTTACTTTGTACAAAGTTTACTACAAATGGATCAAAGACCTCAATGTGAAACCTGAAACTCTGAAAATGTTAGAAGAAAACATTGGTAGTAACCTACAATATATAGGTATAGGAAAGGACTTCCTAAATCAGACAACAGTAACTCAGGAAATAAGATCAAAAATCAACAAATGGACCTCATTGAATTACAAAGCTTCTGTACAGCAAAAGAAACAACAAAGGAAGTAAACAGAATACCCATGATGGAAGAAAATAACCGGCTACACATCTGACAGAGGTTTAATATCCAGCATCATAATGAACTCAAAATCAGACAAAATGTATAAATTACAGTTGGGGGTAGGAGAAAGTACAGGAGGGTGCCAGTGGCGAAGGGCATATAAAGATGATTAAGATTGATTGAGATGTGTATGAAATAAAAATTCAATTAAAAACACTTAAAAAAATTAAAAGACAAATTGTTCAATAAGGGAAAGACAAAATATTTTGGTTTTCTTATTTAAAAAACAAAAACCTTTGCAACTTAGTCATCATAGAAATAATATTTCCCAAGTTCTCCACGAGTAGAAATCTGTGTTTCCAATAATGAAAGAAATTATACATTTCTAACTTTAAGGTTATTTATTTTTATGAAATGTTACAATCTGCCATAAAAGCTACAGGTTTTTAAAGTAATACAGTACTATAACCTTTTCTCACATTAGTTTCTTCATATATTTCATAGAAAGACCTACAGTTATTACGTTCTTTACAATCTTTCCATAAGTATTCCTTAATAACTATTTTAACTATATGATTCTTACAATACAAACAATCCATCTATAAACACTGATGGCACAATTCTTGACAGGATTTCTATACATTCAAAGAAAATGATTTCCTGAAATTCAAAAAATGCAAACCTGAAATATAAACCATTCCATAAAAACTACAAGGTCTTTACTATCTTAAGAAAATTTCTTACCTGAGCTGCCCAGATATTATCAAGATCTTGTAAAGTAAGAGTTTTCTCTTTAATCACGAAACGAAGAATCTTCTCAAGCTTTTCCACATACTGTGGTTGATGAAGATTATCTTGCAGGACTATAGATAAGATATAGTTTTGCTGTATCCATTCCTAATTTTAACACAATACAAATATTTGTTTCAATGTAAAAACTGAAAATGTTTTAAATAAAGCAAAACAAAAACATAAGCAGAATTCAAAATCCTAGATTCCATAGTTAACAAATTTTGTTCTAATACTTAATAAATATTGCAACAAATAATTTAATGGAATTAACATTTGCATATGAAATGTACCTAATAAAATAAAGGTACTGTTATATATGCTATTAACTGTTTGGGATTTAATTCTGTATATACAAATGTTTACCCATGTATGGCCTACATTAGTATACCTAGTAAACTGCTCTATAATTTTCTAAGTATTATCACTTTTATATCTATTGAACTGTTAATAGTACAACACTGTAATTCCATATGACATTCTATAAAGCATACAAACTGCACATACATACATACAAATCTGAGTCTCAAAACTGAGCCAAAGCCTATGTTTGAGATGTAGGCTATCTTATAAACACACACACACACACACACACACACACACACACACACACACACACAATCCCTCAATATACATTCGATTAACTTAATATTTTAGTAACCTTTTTTAAGGTAAAGTTTATTTTTCACAGGTAGTTTACACAAAATAGACTCAAAATATTTACATATACATTTTAAATATTCATTTCAAAATTAAAATGCTGATTAAAAATTTTGGTAAAAAACTTATTTTTAAAGTTGGTCATAGCTTTTGATCTCAGCACTCAAGAGGTAGACTGATCTTTATTTGTTTGGGGCAGTCTGTCTATATAGTTTCAGACCATCCAAGGCTACATAATAAGCCCCTATCTTTAAAAAATAACTTCTTCAGTTTCAAGAAACTACCAAATAATGACTGCATATGTCACCTATACTGACAAGTTCATGAAAAATGTAGTACATTACTTAATACACTTTTAACCAATTACTGTTTCTTATTAAAGATGTTTTAGTTTTCTTTAATTTTAGTACTATTTAGTACTTAATACTCAGTTTTATAAAAAGGATTATTATTAAAAAATTTTACAAAAATAATTTATTGAGGCAATAAGGCTCAATAGGTAAAGGGATTTGCTACCAAGTCTGATGACTTGCATACAAATGTTATGGCACACTTACTACCACAGATGTAAATGTGTACAGACCACCTCCCCCACATGCACACACACAAAGTTTTTTAAAAAGAAGCTTACAGCCATTTGCTCAGCTGTCAGCAATTCTTCTTCCTCAGAATTACCATGTTGATGTGCATAATACGATACACTGGATATCACCTTGTTAATTTCATTCAGTGCGTTCATCTTTCCATTAAAAGAAGAAATTTGTAGCAATCTACAAAAAATTTGTAGTAATGATTTTTAAGAATTCATATGAATAGCAGAGCCTGATTCAGGCTACACAGTAAGTTCAAGGCCAATCTAGGCAAATTACCCATACAATAAGCAATTTTTCAAAAACTGCTGGAGATATAGGTCAATGGTAAGATGTTCGTCTTGTAACAAGTAATATGCTGGATTCAATCCCCAACACCAAAACAGAAACAGAAATACTCACAATAACAGTAATTAAACACACACAATATGGGACCTGAGAGGTTGCTCAGAGGTTAAGAATATTTCCTTTTCTTCTAAGGGACCTGGGTTCCATTCCTAGCATCCATATGGTAGGTAACATCTCCAGCTGTAGAGGATCTAACAACCTCTTCTAACCTCTGTTTTGCACTACACAGGTGCATTCACACATAAGCATACAAAACACCCATACATATAAAAGAAAAATTAAAAACAAAAAAATCTTACCTCAGTATCATTTTTAACCTAAACATTTCTAAATTTTTTATAGTTTCTTCTTGTTCTGGAATTCTTGAAGCTAAATTTTTTAAAGACTTAATAATCATTGAAATGGTATCATTTTTTACTTCATTCTTTGTTTCTATTTTCAGGTCTTCATCAGTTAATTTTTGTAGTAACTGTGGAACTATTTCTATAATTGGAATGAAGTACTGTTTCAATGTACGCTGAGTAAGAAACTCATAGCACTGTCCAAATGGTCTAAAATAGACAAGATAAAAAAATTCTGTGATATTCAAATTTTTCTGGTAAAACTAAATTCTCAAATTAGCTCTGTATTTAAAAGCAAATTATCACAATAAATTAATAAAGCATGTTTAGAAAACTAAATTTAAAAGATTTTCAAGGAAATAAGAGTAATTTATATAGCATACTAAAAATATCTTAAAATATATCTTACTTAATAAGAGCAGCAATTGTTTGAACATTTAAAGCTGACCCATTAGTGAAACAATCATGCAAAATCTGGAAACCATCCAATGTGCCAAATTTATTAATGAGATCCACAAGCCAACCCTGTAAATTAAGGATAAGAGTTAATTTTCTCTTTTAAGAAATTACTACTTAGAAATGTATTTGCTTGAAACAGATGAATAAATCTATCATCAACATTAAATTATGTATTAGAGCCTTCTTACATTACTTATGTTGTAAAAGCATGTATATTTATAAAGATCTAAATGCTGTCATTTTGATTTCATGTATTATCTGAGCTAATAGAGTAGCTTAGAGATACCTGATGATGTCACATACATCTACTGAATACAAAGCCATAAGTTATATAGCTAAACATTTTCTGTATTTAGATATAAATTTTAAAATTAATACATTAGGGGACTGGAGAAATGGATCAATAGTTAAAAGCACTGGCTGTTCTTACAAAAAAATGGGGTTCAAATTCCAGCACTCATAAGATACCTAACAACCACCCAACCTCCTTTGGCACTGTACAACACAGATGCACAAGCAGTTGTAACACACATACTTGTAACATTTTTTAAAGTCAGTTGAAACAGTGGAAATATTGCTTCCCATAAACAAAAGATAGAGTAGATACTTAAAGCATACATAATCACTTAATCAATCAATCAACCAATTGGTATGAGCTTACTTTCAGGCCATTATGAAATTATTCACTAAAAGAGCTCTAAGATAGTAAATGAAAGGCTTACACAAATAATAATGTGTTGATTGGTTCATTATTATGCTAAATAGGTTCATTTTATTTACCTAAATTTTCAACACTATGGTAAAAGCAAATAAAAGTTAGTATTTAATTCTGAAAATAACAACCAACACACTTTAGGAAAATGAGGGTCTGGAGAACAGGCGAAGAGTTCATCTTCAGTCAATTGAACACTTGAAGAAACTGGTTCACAAGGACGTGTACTATTATATATATGAAATCTGCAATGAGGATTTAAGGCCATCGCAAGAAGTTCTAGAAGTGGAGACCAGTCTTGAGACAACTTGGCCACGCAAAGCTCAATGAGGCGATGAGTGTTGTTAATAATACACCTCTGTCAAATAGTGAAAAGGGAAGAGATGATATGGTTTACAAAAAATGATTGCATTATCAGATACATTTCATTCTTGTTAATAACATTCCTTTTTTCAACTCCAAACTAATCAACAAAATTCTGTTTAACTTCATTAATATTGTGAACTGACGCATTCATCAAAATGATTAATATTTAACTGTTTAATTTTATATTCAGAACCAGGCATAGAGACACACACTTCTAATCTCAGCATTTAGGGTAGAGAAGTAGGAAGATTTTAAAGCAGATCGGTTTACACAGGAATTTGAGGGCATATTGTATTACATAAAAAGATCCTTATAAAATTGTGATAATTTTTAAAAGTTATCTGAAAAAGATCAAATTAAGTAATGACCATAAGTAGTCATATTCTGTTTACAATGTGACAGATACTTTTTCACAAAGGGATTTGTATTCTAGATGAAATAGTTTCAAAATCTAAACACCTTCATTATCTACTACACAGGAAATCTGCAACATAACCTTGAATTCAAAAGTTATTAATCATTCCAAAAATTTCAGTTTCTATACCTAAGAAATTACATGTCAAATCATAAGCTGATGGTATGTTATAAATATATACCTTGGTTATTTCTGGAAATACCTATTTTGTATTTTACCCATAAAAGTATGATTTGTTTCTTCATAACTGATTATTCTACTTCATAAATAATTAACTTAGTATTTAGTAATTCATTAAAAAGCTATGTATATTTCCATAAAATAAACAAACATACCACAAACAAAACCTTGAAATATAAATGCCTCAGTAGCGGTCTAAGACTTTTTTGCTTTTTTGTCTGAGACAGGTTTACACTTACTTTTGTCAGTCAACTGAAGCTATTACCCATATGAGAACAGTAAATTGTTAGAATATTTTTATATTAAAACTAAAGTCAGAATTTCTAAATTATTGAATACAAGTTTGTGGTTTACATCTCCTGGAAAGTTTTTTCCCCACCAAAGATCAAGGTTGATACTTTTACACAAATCTATGTTTGATCCTTTATACTGATAATTAAAATTGTTACAAAAACTGCATCCTTTGGTGTCTCAACTGTAGTGACGTAATTGCGTCCCATCTTAGATTTTTTTTTTAAGGAAACAAAACAGAATAAATCATATAATTGGTACTATTACATGTGATGAACTATTTATGTTACAAGACATCTGAGATTCCAGGTAATATAAAAACTAACTCTTTGTAAATTAAAATCTCAGGCTCTTTCTAAAGACTCTGCTTCTTTCAATTGCTTCATACCTATTGACAGAGTTAATATAATCAGTTAATACTTTTCAAAGTAAAATCTACAGGATCGCCATATAAATCTATACCTCCACATCACATACAGAACTCACATGAATTTCAAACTTCCATCCAGTCACTGCCTCATCCATAAGAATTTTAGTGAAAGATAGAGTTAAACCATCTTGAAAAAACTGCTGACATGCTTCACTTTTAATATCAAGACCTAAGAAATAGTGAAAAAAATTAAGTATTTGTAAAAGAAAACATTTCTATGTCTAAGTATGTAACACACTGTCAGGGCTGTTATAGTTTCTAATTCACAAAGAATATGCAGTATTCATTTATTTATGTGTTTGTTTATTTCTTTATTTGATTGTTTTGAGACAGGATCTCCTTGTAGCCTCAGTTGGTCTGGAACTCAGTATGTAGACCAGGATAGCCATGAACTCTGCCTCTGCCTCCGAAGTACTGGGATTAAAGGCATGTACCACCATGTCCAGCCAATTTGTTTTTATTTTATCCATGTGTGGAGCAATGCCCTTGGAGGTCAGAATAGGGAGTGTGATCCCCTTGAAGTAGACAAATGTGTTAAGAATTGAACATGGGTCCTCTGAAAGAGCAGCAAGCACTCTTAACCAGTCATCTCTCCAGCCCAGAAATATGGCTTTTGAAAGAAGACACAGCATTCAAAAGGATAGAATTCAGAAAGAGTACCGTATTTAACAAACTTCAAAAAAAGAATCAACTGCATAAAATCACATTAACATAAGAAACTGAAAATGTTTCAAAACATGCTGTTTTTTAACGTATTCAATGTTATTTAAATCCATAATGTCCTTTTAAAAAAAGTAAACTTGATCTTACATTTTAAATCCCTGAAAAAAAGCAAGGAAAATGTGAATAACTATAAAATAAAATGTCATTTAGAGTTTTGTTCATGTTATACTAAGCTTGAACATGACCCCTATAATATGCCCGTGATATTGATGAAATAAAAAATACCAAATACTGCCCAATGCCAGGTGTAGTGGCATACACTTTCAATCCCAGCAAAGACAAGGAAACAGATGTCTTTGAGTTCAAAGTTGTAAACCATTACTGCTTACTAATTATCACAATTTAACTCAGGAGAACTAGATAGTAAAAGCATTTTATATAATATGCTTTATAATATCTGGAAGATATTTTCTAAAGATAGGTTTCTTTTTTACACATGTGAAAATATTTTTTAAAAAATTCTGCATAAAAATATAAAAAGTTCAGACATCTTTCAGGGCTCCCACATTGCAGATTACAACTGGATAACTTCATAAAAGAAACCCACAGCCTTTGTATATGATGTTTACATATATAGTAGCACACAGTATTAAAAAAGAGAGGTGAAACTAACCTTTTTTACTAAGCTCAATAGCAGCTTCTAAAAGCACTTCTAATTCTCCTTTTGGAAAAACAGGAACCACCCAGCCAGGTCTAAGAATTATTACAGAATAAGTTTGTCAGAACACAAACAGCATGTTAGCACAAGTAATTCTATTAAGAACAACAAACAACAACAAAAAATTTATACTGTTATCACAAATAGTTTTAAAGAAAAAATTGAAATGATCTTATTTTGTCCAAGATATTCACTATATAGCCACATGCAGAAAAAATTTAAGATACTGTCAAATACAATATAGTAATTACACAGTTTATTTAACAACTTTTTTTTTGAGATGGTCTCCCTGAATTGGAACTCTATATAGACCAGGCTGGCCTTCAACTCAGAGATCATCCTGCCTCAGCCTCTCCATACCCAGTCATTTAATACCTTTAACAAAATAAAACTATTCAATTCCCACATAAATGTATGTTTGCAGCTAGAAGGAATGTGTTCTTTAAAGTTCAGGATAACTAGTACGAAAAAAGTGGAAAAACTTAAAAGTTTTTTATGACACAGGTGAAGCACTGAGAATACCACCTGAATTTATCTTATTAAGATATTAACACATCTTTCCTTAATATTTATCTCAGAAAAATTGTTTTTTTTATATTTTGTATATTTCTATATCCAAAAACATTTCAGAAAGCTTCAGATATTTTTTTTAGGTTTTTCAAGTTCTTTGTATGTATGTGTGTGTATAGGTGCCTGTGGAGTTTAGAAGAGGTTGTTGGACCTGCTAGGGTTAGTTATAGGCAGTTGTGAGTCATCTGTTATGAGTTCAGGAAAACAAACACAGGTCCTGTGGAAGAAGAAGTGTTTTTAATGGCTGAGTCATCTCTCCAGGACCCAGAAAGTTCTTGTATGATCATTAAGTGTGTACCTATACTAAAAATTGATATTACTGTTCCTAGTTGAATAAAAAGCACAGCTACATACATAAACACATACATATATATGACCCAGAAAATACTTTTTTCTTATGTTTCTAAGGTGCTATACTATACTGTGAATTAGGAAGTTTCAAACGCCCACTAAGAACATATCATTATAAATAATATAATGCTAAAGGTTGTGGCGGCACACACCTTTAATTCCAGCGCTCAGGAGGTAGAGGCAGGTGGATCTATGAGTTCAAAGACCTCACAAGTTTCAGGCCAGCCTGCACTACACAGTGAGATCCTGTTTCAAAAACAAAAACAAAACAAAAATCTAATAAAATAGATATCAATCAACAGTATTCTTTTAAATTTTCGTACTACTAAGAACTTAATGGCAGTATAACTCAGTCCTTTATAAAAATATAACCACAACAAATCAATATGAAACAAAAATAGATAACCAACAAATTAGAAAAGTTTTCTGGACTTTTGAGTTGAAGAATATGCAAAAGAAAAATGAAGATCATAAGAACTCAAAATTTCTGGTCTAGAACCATACCAGTGAGTCAGAGCACCATTAATCTACAATTTTACTCATAGTCAGTTTTTCAAATCCCAAGTTTAAGATAAGAATACCAAATTACAAAGTAATTGGCAGCTTCTAAAAGCATTAACTGTATGAAGAATAGGAGCTGGAGAAAAGCACTGACCACTCTTGCAAAGAACCAGGGTTCTATTTCTAGTATCTAAGTGGCAACCAAGAACCACTTCTAACTCCAGTTCCAGCAGATTCAATACTCTATTCTGACCTCTGTGAGCAATGCACAAGGCCTGTTCATACAGGCAAGGAGAACTTCATACACATAAACAAATATATGAATAATAAAAAGAGGAACAATTTTTATTGCAGGTTAGCAGATTACAAATCATACCCATGATCTTATGAGACTGTAAGGAAGCAAATTAAGATAAAAAGCCAAAAACAGTCAAAATAAAAAGGTACACAAAACAGATGTAAGATTAGGAAATCATGAGAAGGCTAGCTTGTGTCCCTAGTCACAACAAAATGCTCTGGTTGAGCTGTGCCCTGCCAGGGAAATGTGCCCATAGAATCAAAAATTTGAGGCTGAGTGCCTGAAGAGGAGAGTGAAAAACAACCTGTAAATACAGCCCCAGAAGAAGTGTATGTGAGACTTAAATAGAGAGACCACAATACCTTTCATTCTCTACCCCTGCTATTGGTCAGATCACCAAGAAAACAATAATGGGAAGTGTATAAAAAATGTTGCTTAGTACCCCAATTCAAGAAATGGTTCCCAAGCAATACAGATAGTAGAGATAGAAGAAATGTGGTAAGAGAATCTGAAGCTGACAGATTGTCACTGTCCCAACATTCTTATTCCCACAGTAAGTGAGTCTAACTATATAGGATCATAGGAAGTTAAGATAGATAGAGGTAAAAACATAAAGACAGTAAGAAGAAATACTGATTAAAGGCATAATACTGTCTATTTCAATTTATTGCTCAGTTCTGTTTTAGTTTGTTATCTTGCTGTTAAAGTCTTTGACCTTCCTTTCTTTAAACCTAACATATCAATAAACAGGTTAAAAGAGACAGGTGATGTCAAAGTGGAAACGGAAACTATTATAGGGAGAAGAGTATATCAAAGGAGGAGAATCAATCAAAACAGTGCATGAAGGTAAATTTTATAATGAAGTTATTACTTGGTATGCTAACTGAAAAAGAAACAAGTTTTTTAAAAAAGTGACAATGATGTATACTATTTTGATATTGTTGTTTCCTCATTTGAAAACAGTTCATTTTGTGGTCAAAACACTTTGTTCTTCCCAGTCATTATATCTGTTAATGAAAATAAATAAATGCACCTGTTGATCATGTCATTCAAGTTTGCTAGGTAACTGTGTGGAAAAGAAACATCCTCATCTTCATGCTGTGGTGGAGCATCACCTTGGCCTTGTTCATCTGGAGGAGTTCCTTGGGAATTTTCATTGGAAGAATCAGATGATATCTTGATTAAAAGTTAAAAATCCAAGAATTAATTACTTATAATATATGAACAGCAATTATCAATTTAGAAATCTGAACAAACTAAAGACAGAATTATTGTTTTAATTATATACCATATATCACTACACATTTAATAAAACTGAGGCAGTACTGGTTTTCTCTGGAAAAGTTCAGTCATCATGGAGATAGTTTCTCAACTAATTAATGTAACAATAATTATATAATACCTTAATTAAAATTAGAGGACACTGTTTTTGAAATGATTACTTCTAACATTTATATAATAGTTAACATTTTTCCTGTCTATTTAGCACTTTTTTTGGTGAACTGCACAATTAGTATTATCTTTGAATTATTTCCATTCCTACCACACTTTTTACCAACTCCTCCTGTGTCCCCTTATTCCCTCTCAATTTTTTGTCTTCTTCTTTATAGTCAACGTTCTTAATTAAAAATTTTTCAGTTATCTTTTTAAGGATAATATCCTAAAAAAAAAATCACAAATTAATAGGAAAAACAATTTCTAGGCACTAGGGGTAGGGATACTCATTAATAGTGTATTTATTTATTATGCATTAGGCTTTCAATTCAATCCCTAATACCTCAAAAATAAAATATACATCAAAACCCTTTGAAGACAAATGACATATATTAAATTATAGACAGGAAAGTTATCAGCAGTATGACATACCCCTCACATTAATATGCTTAATTCACAATATTTTCATTATTTAGTTTTAATTTATTGAGTTTTACTATACAGTTGGGCACACAGGTGTGTGAATATACATGCATATAATTTTAATTATTAGAACTTCCCAAGTCTCTTCCTCAAACATCTCTACCTCTTAATCACAGTCAGTAATTTTATTTTTAAAAGTTTTTTTGATTTATTTGTTTTTATTTTATGTGTATGAAATCTTTGCCTGCATGAATGGTAAGTGCAACATGTACTATGATGCCTATGGAGGTCAATGCTTTTAACAGCTGAGCCATCTCTCCAGTTTCAACAGTCTGTTTTTATAGAAACATTTTAAACTATACCTTCCAAGTACCTACTGTCAATAATGTTATTTGTACTTAGTGTTCCTCTTGAGAAAGATCCAAAAGGAAACATAATCTGCATTATTATACACCAAGTGCAGTAGTTAAATTAACCATGATGGACAAATCAAAACATTCAATTTAAAGCAACAAATATTTCTCTTAAAAATTTTTTTAAATAAGTATGAGTATATTGCCTGCATGTAAGTGCACTTGTGTCATACAGTGGCCTCAGAGGTCAGAAGGCTGCAAGAGCACTCTCTAAATGCTGAGTAATCTCTTCTGCTCTGTAACAACAACTTTTTATTTAATATTGGAGAAAAAACTATACACACACACACCCACACACACACATATATATATATACATACACACACAGATACATATATATATGTCTGACTTTATTTCTTATACATTGTTTAGACTCTTTCTAGAGAAAAAATCTGACTTTTTGTTGTTATTGTTGTTGTTGCTGGTCTACTATTTTGTTTGTTTGTTTGAGACAGGATTACCCTGAAGACCCAGCTAGCCTGCAATTTGTTATGTAGACCAGGCTGATCTCCATGTCATAGAAAGCTGCCTGCATCTTGAGTGTTGATATTAGAGGTGTGCTAGAATTAAGGGTGTGCAATACCACACTTTGTTAAACTGAAATGTTCTAAAATTAATTCTAGTTTGCGAGCTCAAGTTTTCTATTTCTTTTCCAAAGAGCATTATGGCAGCTTGAGTCCTTCACTGTGTATATGTAAATCAGAGTGCAGGTACACTGCATTTGATCTATGAGTACCTGAATGAAAAAGCATACCTAAGATGTCTTCCTCTTATGTTCCTTCTTGAGTATATATGTCTACTTCCATGAGACAGGATCCCTTACCAAACCTAAATTGACTGGCTAGCCTTCTCAATACCAGAACATCCCAAATTCTGTGGTAACAGGCACACAGGATCATGTACAACTTTTATATGGATGTTGGGAATTTCAACTCAGGTCATTTCACCATATTTGCAGAAGCATCTCCTCAGTCCTAGATTGAGTCTTTCAATCACACACACAGGAAACTATGATACATTTATGTGAAAAATTTCTGAAACTAAAGAATAAATGATATACAACTACATTATGTTCAGTCTGAAAAGACTGTCATTATTAGTCTTTGAGTTAAAATTTTAAAAAATTTTTTAAATGTTATGAATATTTTGCCGAAATAGATGTTAAGTACAATCCCCAAGGAGGTCAGAAGAGGGTGAAGGATAGCATAGAACTGGAGCTGGAGATACAGATGGTAGAAATGGAGATACAGTTGGTAGCTAGGCAGCATGTGGGTTTTAGGATCGAAACCCAAATAATCTTCAAGAGCAGTCAGAGCTCTTAACAGTTGAGCCACCTCTCCAGTCTGAACTGAACTTTTTGAAAAGCTAAATAAATTATGCAAATGAAAGTAAAAAGTCAGGTCTGTGGATATGAGCCTGTAATATGAGCACTTGAAAGACCAAGAAAGGAGGACTGCATCAAATGTGTGGCCAATCTTGGGCTACACAGTAAGTTCCAGGCTAGGAGAGATAATGGTGGAGGCAAAAGGAGCAATGGGAAGAAGAAACAAGATAAAATCAAATTAGTAATTGCGGGTAAAATAGTTGAATAAAAAAGGGCATAATAAAGTAATTTTTTCATTCTAGATTTTCATCATACTGGAGGTAATCAGGTTGTCAAGCCTAGTAACTGTGTATTTATATACAAATTTTTATTATTTATATATGGCCAACAAACAGTGCTTTAATAAGCAAATACAAGAACTACAAAGTAGAAAATGATGAACTGTTTGAAAATAACAATAAGGAGGCTGGAGAGGTGGCTCAGCAGTTAAATGCACTGGCAGCTCTTGCATAATTCAATTTCCAGTATGCACATGCTGGATAACTATCTAAGCCTCCAGTATCAGGGGATCTAACACTCTCATCTGGCCTTCACTGGCATTTTACACATCTACATATATTCAGGCAAAATATACATATAAAATTGGAATAAATTAAAAAAACAATAGTAAGGGTCAGTAAGATTGCATAATAGTCATAACCAAAGATGCTAGCCACTGAAGCCTGGGCACCCTGGAATCCCTAAGTATGGAAGAAGAACAGGAACCAAAAGTTTCCTTTCTGACCTCCACATTCACACAGTGGTCCACCCCTCAATCATGCACACACTGATACATTAAAAAAAAAAAAAAAGAAAATAATTATAGCAAAATAAACTGCCAGACTAAGGAATATGAAAATTCTTTAAAATTTTATTTTTATAAGTGTACTATCTATTCATGTATGTAAGTGCACCCATGTTGCAAAATGCCCTAGAAAGTCAAAATTCCAGGCATCAGATTCCCTGGAATTGGAGTTACAGATAGTTTTTAGCTGCCATGTGGTGTGGGTACTGGGAATTAAACTTCTGCAAGCCAATGGTCTTAACTGCCGAGCCATCTTTCCAATCCCCCAAACTGAAGTTCTTTAGAAATACACAAAAAAGATAGCAGTGGTGGGTAAATAAATTCTGGTAGAATATGCCCGTTGTAGAGACTGGTAACATACTTATCATTAGTTCAATATCCATTGCAAAGTCACATGAAGTCCAATATGAATGTCTGCCAAAACCTGAACAAATTATCTAGAAGATTCAAAGCATTTGATTTCACAAAATGAAAACAAAAAGAAATATATGAAATGTATACAGTTCTTTCCTGTATTTAAAGAAACTGTTGATGATAAAGAGATGATTCTCTAAGATACATTTTAAAATGCTCAAGAAGAAAAAGGAAGATGTATTATCAAAATTTATCAAGTTAACAATTTTAGAAAGTTTAAACAAATGTAGCAAGAAGGAAATAAATAAGAAACTAGAATCCAAAAATGTAATAGATATGATAGCTAACAACTATAATATATAATTCTACCACCAAACAGGTAGAAGGCTCAGGAATTTCTAGGCTGGCCCAGCTATATATAAAGTCTAAGGCCAGCATAAACTACAAAAATCTTTGTCACCCCTAAAATAAAAAACAAAACATGCCATCCTTACATACAGAAAGCAGAAATACACAAATGTGTATGTGACCCATAAATTAAAGAGAAGAAGGAATTTCATACATGTACCCAAATAAAAGAAAATAGGGTACAGTTTATGTTACTAATAACAATCAAAAACCCCCACAAAATAGGATTAACACTATTACTTTTCATAAAAAGTAAACTTAAAGCAAGGAAAGTTATTAAGAATCAAAAATTCTACTACAAAGTAACAGAATAGGAAAGACACAGCTATCATCAATGTGCATGATACTAACAAGAGAGCCAAAAAATATGTGCCAAAAATTGAGAAACTGCAAAGAGAATAATTCCTATGATTCTTACTAGGACTCCAAGAATATCAATTAAGAGACAGAGGCAGTATGTTGAAAATCAGGAAGAATAGCAGCAACATCATTTAACAAAATATAATTAGTAGATTATAGATAATAGATTAGATTAGTTCCTTTCAGAATATATATTCTTCTGAAGTGTACAAAGGACAATTCATCACTATACATTATTGCAAGAAAATAGAAACCAGTAATTTTATAACAGATTATTTTATACAATTAATTTCAGTAACTAAATAAACATGAAAATTTTCAAAACAATGGAGATTAAATAATATACTTCTAAGCCAGCCATGGTGGTACATGCCTTTCACCCCAGCACTCAGGAGGCAGGACAAACAGATCTCTGACAGCTGGTCTATATACAAAGGCCTCATTAAAAAAAAAAAAATCCACAAACAACACTTCCCTGAACAAACAACTAATTAATAATAATAATAATAATTATAATAATATGCTTCTAAATAAAAGACCAGAAGATAAGTTACAAAACAAAAACTACAAGTTACCAATATATGTCAAGAAGGCCCGGTGACACAGACCTGTAATCAGAGGCACCCTGGAGGCTGAAGGAGTACCACAAATTCAAGACCTGGCCTAACTTGCAACATAAGTACAAAAAATAGAAAATAGGTAAAAAGAGAGCAGGGAATGGCATTTAGAGCTAAAGTGCTTGCAGAGTACATGCAAGGTTCTAGGTTCAATTCAACTGAAATGTAGCCAAAAAGAAAGTGCTGAGGGCTTGGTTAAATAGTTGTGTTAGTGGAATACTTGCCTAACATCCATGAAACCTTGGTCTCCAACCCCAGCACATTAAACCAGGGACAATGACATAGAAATAATCCCTGTATTTAAGAGGTGGAAGCAGGAGGACTCTAAATTTAAGGTCATCCTTAATTACAAAACAACTTGGAAGCTATTATGGGTTACGAGACTTTGTCTTGTCTCCCCGCCACCTTTTATCTTTTTGAGACAAGGTCTCTCTGTAGTCCCAACTCATCTGGAACTCTGCCTGCCTCCACCTCCTGAGTGCTGGGATTAAAGGTATGTGCCACCAAAGCTGGTAAAACTGTCTATTAAAAAAAAAAAAAAGAAGCTTATTTATAAGATTCAATATAGTTTTTAGTAAGTAAAACTGTATGCTCCTATATTAGAAAGAAGAATAAATTAATTTCAAAGGGAAAATAAAAACCAGAGGGAAATGAATAAACTGGAACTAAAAAGTCAACAGAGGGGAGAAAAAATAATCAAAAATTAGTTATTCAAAAATTTAAAAAACAAAACCAAAAATAGTAGCCTTGGCTAATTAAAAAGGAAGAGAGAAAACAAAAATTACTTAGCAGAATATAAAGAAGACTATCATAGATGTCATTAGCATTGAAAGATAAAAATTGGATATTATAACTATGCCTATAAATCGTTCTTTGAGAAATAGATACCAAAATTCAAAATTCAAAAAAATAAACTAATCATATAAACACACTATAGATGAAATTTTCGGTTAAATAAAATTGAATAAGATATAAAAAGAATTAAGCAAAATAGAAGCTATTTCAAATATGCAGTGCAAGACTAATTCCATTAAAAAAATCTATTAATGTTATGTTATTATATCAACCAATTAACAAAGAAAAATAGATGAGCTTATCTATGGATCTACAAAAAGCATATCACAATCTCAACAATGTGATAAAAATTTTCAGTAAACCATGAATAAAGGTATCTTCCAAAATATAAGGGCATACCTGAAAGTAGTAAGTTAATATAATACGTAACAATGAGAAACTAGCAATTTTCCCTATGGTCAAGAGCAAGAATCAATCCTTTTCAACCTCCTATTAAAAGTCCTTGGTAAAAATTTAAAGGAGAAAATGTAATCATAGTTAACTTATGATTTCTGTTTCTACTTGTAAGTGGAGTGCTTTGTATAGAAATTTCCAATTTTACAAAATAACTAAAAAGTCCTGAGCAAACATCACAGTAACACTCAGGTTAATACATCATGACAACTCTGCTTTTATACCTGGAATAAATTCGTAGAACCTCCAAATATAAGTACACTTATAATGTCTGCTGAAGAAATAAAAGAAAGATTTAAATAATTTTTATTTTATGTGTATGACTGTTTTGCCAGA
Source organism: Eospalax fontanierii (assembly GCA_035773235.1). Lineage (NCBI taxonomy): Eukaryota > Metazoa > Chordata > Mammalia > Rodentia > Spalacidae > Eospalax > Eospalax fontanierii. Next base: position 59,952 of record JAJHUQ010000048.1, on the reverse strand, counting down.
GTATATGCAAGGTCCACAAAGGTCAGAAGACAGTGTTGCATCCTTTATAACTGAAGTGAAGACTGTCAGCTGTCCTCTGGTTGCCGGGAACTAAACACTGTTCTGCAGGAACTTTCTGGCACTGAAAATATAAAATTTTAAAGTATATACAAAATTATTTAAGGAAACTCAGAATACTTTGAAGTCACAGAGATCTTCTTTCCTTTACCTCCAAAGTATTGGAATTAAAGGGGCATACCACCAAGGTGATGCCCCACAAGTTTGGTCTCCTTTAGGGTCTCAGAGTTAGTTCCCATATGCTCATGAAATTTTTTTTCAGATTTATAATTTTCTTTGACTGAGTGATCCAATTCAGCTACCTTGTGTTTAAGCTCTAATAGTCTCTCTTCTACTGTACCTTTTCTATTGGTGTGACTTTCCACTGACCTTTTTATTTGAATCACTGAAAAAAATCTAAATGCCTTTTGGTTTGGCAATGATTTTGCAAATAATCACAGAATAATCAGATAAAGTATTAGTATATGTTAAGAACTACTACCAACCATATACCTGGAATTCTTCAAAAATGAAGAGAATTTATTAGAGAATGAGCAAAACATCTGAATACTTCACCAAATTAAAAAGACACGAAAAAACATTAAAAATTACTCAGCATCATATTACTGTGAAAATGTGCAAAGAAATAATGAAGTTACTACACAACTATCAGAATGGAAAAAAAAAAACCTGACAATGAATGAAAACATTGCATAACTCATTTTCTGCTTATAGGAATGCAAAATGATACAACACTTTGGAACAGATCCAGCAATTTCTTACAATAGTAAATATATTGTTATTATGTAATCTAGAAGCCCTTTAATCTTCAGTCATAGGAGATGAAATAATAACTACTAAAAAGTTCTACATGTAGATATTTCTAAAAAAATTATTCATTATTGCTAAAAGAACAAAATAACTATGATGCCCCACAGATGGAAAATGTGTAAATCATGTAACACTATTAAGCAATAATAAGAGCTATAAAGATGGAAATAGAAGAATGCTTATCATTAAAAATAAAAACTTATTTAAATAGCAACATACTAGGGCTGGAGAGTTAAGGGTTCTGTAATTAAGAGCACTATCTGCTCTTGCAGAGCAGGTTCTGATCACACCACTCACACAGCAGGTAACAAATGTGTGTAGGTCTAGTTTCACGAGATCTGACACCCTCTTTTGACCCCCATAGGCATCATATAATATGGGGCAACTTACATATATGCAGAGAAATACTCATACATTAAAAGCCACAAAATCATGTTGGGGAGTTTGATGAATGGATGAAATGCTTGTTGTACATGTGTAAGGAACAGAGTTTACATCCTCAGAAACCACCACGTAAAGTAGGATACACAGTAGTCCATTTGTACTCCCAACATGCCTGAAGTGCTCTGGGAGGCAGGAAGGAGAATCCCCAAAAGGATATTAAAGCCAGATAGCCTAGCAAATGCATTGGTAGACAAGAGACTCGTCTAACAATGTAGAAAGTAGGACCTAACCCTTCAGGTTGTCCTTCTTTAAATATATCCTCTGATAGGCAAGCACCTGTAACTTATACACATGAACACATAAACACTTCACAGATACACATTTTTAAAGGGTACCTACAAATAGCTTCAAGTTTATGATATTCTAGTAAAAGTGAAACTATGGGAGGAGTAACAGATTAGTGACAATATAAGGAAGATCCAAATGGGGGCAGAGGACTTTAGGGTAGAGAAATTATATGACACCACAATCAACTCTAAAAACTGACAAAATTGGGGGAGATCTGATATGGCATGCCTTCTGTTCTTCAAATCTTTATTGCTTTTTGTTAAAATCTGATCTCCTTCTATACACAAAAGGTATTATGGAGCAATACTAATACATTAAAAAAAGACTTTAAGAAGATATTAAGAGCTTTAATACCAGCACTTAAGAGGCAGAGGCAGGTGGATCTCTGAGATTGATGCCAGCCTGGTTTACATAGTAAATTCTAGGCCAGCTGGGGCTACAGGAGACCCTGCCTCAAAAATCTACCCCTCCTCCTGCAAAAAAGAAGAAATTAAAAGATTTCTGAAAAATATCAATGTCCAATTTCCAAGAAAATACGCATCTCTTAAATAATATCAAGTAAAAATAAGAAACAGAGGGGGCTGGGGAAATGGCTTAGTGTTTTAAGAATACTGGCTGCTCTTGCAGAGGACCTGGATTTGATTCCCAGCATCTACATGGCAGCTAATAAGCTTCTGGTAATTGAAGCTGCAGGGAATCTGATACCCTCTTCAGACATGCTTGAGCACTGCATGAGATGGGTACACTTATATACATGTAAACAAAATATGTACACATATTTTATCATTAAGATAAAATAAATGAAGGAGAAAATGAAATAGTCAAGTCCACAATTACCAGTGGAAATTAATATAATCAAAACTACAATGCAGACAGTAAGGCTAAAGAACACATGAAAAGCATAACAAACACTATAACTTAAATTTACAATGACTATATGTTAATTACACTTAATGCAAATAATATGTTTACAAAATTCATGAAACTGGAGCAAACTAAATGTCCAGCCACCTAGTAAAGGTCAAGAAATTTTCTTAGTATCAACAACATAAATGTTATATTCTGCATGTACCCAGAATTCAGTTACAAAAGATAAAGAGAAAATGCTTAACTGCTTGAAGTGGAACAGGCATCCTCAAGAGTCTCTCACAACAAAAACCCAAATTAAAGGATACTTTAAGTCCATGACACTTGGACATAAATAATCAAAATTTGTGCTGTGATTTGGTGAAATGTATAGGCTAAGAAACACATTTTTAAAAACACCTGAAAATCAATTATGTAAGTTCTATTCTCAATAAACTAGACAACAGAAGGGCAAACCCAAACCCAGCTTAAAGAATTACTGAAGTTATTAAAATGAGAAAATTGCATGAGAACGAGAAAAACAAACACAATCAATTTTTCCCTTAATGGGTAAAAAACTGGAAAAGCAAAAAAAGTATTGCTGACAACATGACTCAGCTGTAAAGCCAGAGACCTAGATTTTATCCTCAAGATCTACGTGGTAGGAGACATGACTCCTGTGATGTTTAGATCACTTGCCTTCCCCAAATAAATGGTTATGGTGAAAAAATTTTAAGAAAAATAAGAATTATCAATATAAGAAATGAAATGACTTGTATTAAGTTCTTTATAAATATATTATTTATGAATAAAAATTCTTCAAATTTTTATTGCCACAACAGAAAAAGGAATCATTTTTGACAATTATATCAAAATAAAACTGATACTCAAGCCTACATTAACTCTTTTCTAACTATTTCATTCATGTTTAAAAATGGAAAAGTCAGATTTAATACCTAGTCAGAGCCATAATATAATGAGGTATGATGGTAGTGTTTGAGCATAAATAGCTTATTTGACTCTACATTTTAACAAGCTATTATGAATAATTTTATCTTTTGTCCTTGCATAATCAATTTTCTTAGGTATAACTAGCTGGCTTTTAAAATTACAAATTAACAACACATCCCTTTCATTTGTATTTCATATATAAAACAGTATAACCTACTCATACCTGGTTCTGCTGGGACTGTCCATCAGAAGTCTGTCCCTGGCTATCACTCCCTCCTACTGGAGAGCCAAGAGTTGTGACTGTCATGATCATCAAAGAACAGACTTTGCTAATTTGTCTGTTTACGTAGCTGTCCTGAGAAGAAATGATAGTCCATTTACAAGATAATACTAATATATGCCAGTCCTAAAAGTCTCCAATTGAAAGACAACCATCTTCTAAAAACCATTTCAATAACTTAAAAGTAGAAGAGAGGGGAAAAGTACAATTATTTTAGATACTGAAATAGCATGAGGAATTATTCCAGTTTTAACATGCATTCCAATTTTAACTAGTGTCTTTACAGTTGCACCCACCAACCCCTAAAAACCACTCCCTTACTACTGTTGGATCTGTCTTTCTACTACGGTCCTAACATACTTGGTGTACCTAATGCCCCTCTCCTTATAGATTCCCACAATGAAATGACACCTTTTCCTAAAGATCCACTCCCAAACCCTATACCAATAACTGACCCTTTCTACCCCCTCATAATCCCCTATTCTATGTGAAACCCTGAATAATGGGTTATAGCCCTCCTACAATTAATCAACTCAACTTATTTTTCTTTCTCACCCAGCTTACTTCCTAAAATATCCCAGTCAAAAGATGTTCAACTCAAATCCTTTCAATATCTCTTAGAGGAATCTATATTCACTGACACTCTGTTCCTCTCACAAGCCCCTCTTTGCTTATCTTGTTTTCCCAAGTCATCCTCTCCCTCAAAATTTCTAGGTAATCTTACTACCTTACTCTGCAATCATACTCTCCAAACCCAGTCCCCTTCTGAACACCAAAAAACCTTTCCAAAGATAATCTATTTTCAGTCATCCTAAAATGAAATGATGGCAAACAGAAACCCCACTTCAGTTCTCTGGAACCCCCTCTCCACACACACACACACACACACACACACACACACACACACACACACACACACACCTGTAGCAAGACACCTATCCTAGCAGTTTCTGCTGAACTAACATTTCTCTTTGTCTACCTCCCCACAACCACTCCATGTATTCACTGTCCTTCATCTGAATCCCCTTCTTAATGCAGGGTCCTTTGACATTGACAAAAAAGCTGCCCCCATTATCCTCCCTTACTTTGAATTAAAACCCAACTTATAACCCTCATATCCTTCCCTCCAGTTCTACCCAACCCATCCAAGAGGCTACATTATTAGATGAATATCTAATGTGGAAGTACAAGATAATTATCCAACCAAACTGGTCTACATCTTCAAAAATCTTATCTGCCCATACTATCACACTTGTTTTTGTTCTGCTTTATCTCCTGCCAACTGGTCTGGTGTTTGCACTGCAGTCTTCTAATTGTATGACATCTTACTTGTCCCAAACAATCATTATCTGTCCCACTTATAGCACCATTTCATTCTCAACTTTCCCTTCCCTCCAAAATTATATGCCTTTAACTCATTCCTATGATGGCCAGAACAGGCACACACAGGCACAGGTGGAATAACCACCTCCACCTATTTACTGCCAAGGGCTAACTAAAGTCCTCTCAGCCACAGAAGATGAAACTGCAGCTTCCAGTTATCTCCCTTCAAAAATTAGAAAGACTACCTTGCAGGAGTCATTCTCCAAAAATGACAAGTCTAAGACCTCCTGACTACTAAAATAGGGGTACCTATCTCTTCCCCTAGGCAGAATGTTGCTTCTACATCAAGCCTTTACAAGTGTTCAGAAACAAAGGGCCATGGTCCAGGATAACATAATGGCTCCCCTCTGTTGGAATACCGGGCTTGTATTGTTTTAGTCACTATCGTACCATGCTTAATCAACTATTACCAAAGAGTCTTATAGATTCACATACTGGCAGAAGCTGCACAATCTATCACCCAGGACCAAACCAAGATTATGTTCCTATTCCATGCCACCAGAAGATTCGATTATACCCCTCTTTCAATTGACCTTCAAACACCCCGTCCTCTGGATATCCCCTTTTATCAGAAAGCAGTTGGAATACTCCAAGTACTTCCATGCCAATCTATTACTCTTCAGGATCTGGAATAAAGGAAAGTCCATAAAGCAATTCCTGTTCTGCAAACAATGACTTCCACCAAAACAGACTCATGAGAACAATGCCTACCATGAGCCTCTTAACTATGCACCTACCCAAATCCCATGACCTGATTTCCACATTCAAATATACTTAAAACTCCCCTGCCACTTAAGTTTAGATTTAAAACTCTCCAACAAGTCAGCTAGTCACCCCTCAATGAATATAATAAAGGTTAATCCAGATTGTTATGGTGGGATTTCTTTTATTCCTGCAACTCCTATTCCTAACAGTGAACACAATGCCAGATTAACAACGGCTTGAATATAAAAACAAAACTTTATGCAGTATAAAGATCTATATATCTTAGAGTGGAAAAATGGAAAGTAGTTCACACACAAAGGAGCCCCCCAAAAAGTGGGCCAACTATATTAATAGCAGCTAATACAGACTTTAAAAAAAAGCTGTCACAAGAAGTATGTTAGAGACATCTGTTGTTCACAAAAGGCAAGAACTAGAAACAACTTTATTGACTATTAAGCTGATAAAATTGCTCTCACAAAAGCACAGTAAAATGGTCATTATTAGAAACCGAAAAGGGTAAATAAATATTGGTAAATTTGTACTAAGTCACAGAAGAAGGATTGCAGTATTCTGTTTTACTACATAACAATAACCTACTACACATTTCAAAAACTCAAAGGAGAGTTTTAAGTTTTCTTCACAAATAAAAGGAAAACATTTGAGGCAGTGGGTTTAAAATGATTTAAATATTAAACATAAGACATATTAAACAACATTTGTACATACATATAATCAGTGATGTTTATATCAGCTAAATTCTCATTTTAAAAACTACAAACATAAAAAAGTAACCAAAAATAACAAGTGTTCACAAAGACACTGTGTGTTGCGATTATGTATAAACTGATGAAAATAAATTCAGGCATGGTAGATGATGCCTTTACTCTAGCACTGAGGGGGCAGAGGCAAGTGGATCTTGGTGAGTTCAAGGCTAGTCTCGTCTATATAAAAAGTTCCAGTTCAGCCAAAGCTACACAGAGAGACAGTAACTAAAATACAAATTAATAAAAGAAAATAAATGCAAAATATAATGAAAACAGTAGGGTAGTTTCTCAAAAATATAAATAGAAACAGAATTACCATACAATTCCATAGTTAGAACTTCCCCAAGTTAAAAGCAAATAAAAACAACCTTGCATACTACATTCAATATCAATCTTATCTGTCAAATTATAAAAAGAATAAACCAAAATATTAATTGACAGATGAACAGAGAAAATATACTACAATATATACAATGGAATAGTGCTTTAACCTTTTGAAAGAAGGGACTGTTATCACAATTTATATCATACAATTCAAAATATTAGATTAAGAAAAGAAAGCAGTCCCAAAAGTAAAAATACTGTGGGTCTAAAATGAAGTACTTACATAAATGAAGTCAATAAAAATACACTGACACATTAAATAGCTCAGAAAATATTTTTTTAAAGATAATGAATGTGGGTATGTTTGAGAATTATCACATCATTCACTTCCACTGAACACAAGGAAGACTGGGAAGAAAGACTGATTTAGGAAGAGAGCTATACTAGAACTAGATATAAAAAGAACAAATGGTCTGGTAAGATTAGGGTGGTGCCATGGTCCTCCAGTCAAAGATGGAAAAACCAATTTTAATGAAATTATGGATGGAGCCTGACTTAGGGAACACAGTTCAAGGAATGGCATTCCAGCAAGACATTCCATCAGCAAAGTATTAGGAGAAATGATTCCAAGAGATATCTATGCAACCAGTACCCTCTGAGTAGGGGGCCACTCTTAAACATTACATTTCTTAGGCTATTTGTACAGGTGATTGTAATGTCATCAAAAGTAACACATAGGACATAAACTGCACAAAGAACTCAGCAATCCAGACTCATTTCAATTCCCATCAAATTTCCGTGGACATTTTTTTTAATAAAACTGAAAACTATAGAACCCTCCTAAATAGCAAAACAACCTCTAACCATAAAGAGCAATGCTAGAGACTATCATAACACCTCATTTCAAATGATACTACTGAGCCATATTAACAAAAACGGTATGGAACAAGTACAAAACCTGACATACAGATCAGTGGTAAAGAACAAAGTACTGAAAATAAAATCCATGATATTCTAAGTTTTGACAGGGATTCCAAAAAGAAGAAAAGCCTCTTTTTAAATAAATGGTGCTTAGAAAAATGGTTCTCTCTCTCTGTCTCTACAAACATTTACTACCCTAATAAATGCCAAATATGAAGACATGACTGTAACACCAGTGCTGAGTAACAGGCACGTTGTTGGAATTGTCTGACAGCAAATTCAACCAACCTATAAGCACCAGGATCATTTCAAGTTCATCTTACGACATATATATTCAAATTTTAAGAGCACTACAGCCAGACATGGTAGCTCAAACCTCTAATCCTTGACTTTGGGAAGCTGAGACAGGAGGATCTCTGAGATGAAGACCAACTTGGTCAACACAGTGATTTCCAGGTGGGTAGGAATAGGAAGACATGTCAACGACAAGAGCAAGAACAGAACAACAAGTAAAATGATACAGCTTTAGAACAAAAACTGATGTAAGTTGGTGGAGCAATATGTCCTTGTACCAACCAAGATCAATAGTACAGTACATTCTAAAAATCCAGAGATTTTGCTGACATTCACATCAATTGGATTTTCTACAAAGGTACTCCAAAATCGATTAAAAAAAAATCATTTCAACAGGCATTATGGAGGCAACTGTATATTCTCACTTTACCAGACATTTGAAATTTGTTGACTACTCCAACTCAGCTGGGAAAATATCTTCATGTCTCAAAAACAAAACAACTTGCCCTTTCTCTCCAAAACATTAAGGACAGAAAGACCTCAAGTTTACAAGAATCCAGACTCATTTCACTGCCCATAGAATTTCTGTGGACATTTTAAACAAAACTGAAACATACAAAACCCCCCTAAATAGCAAAGCAACCTCTAAGCAAAAAGAGCAATGCTGGAAAAATATTACAAACACCCCATTTCAAATGATACTACTGGGCCATATTAACAAAAACAGAATGGAACAAGTACAAAACCTGACATACAGATCAGTGGTGTAGAACAAAGTACTGAAAATAAAATCCACAGTCTAGTAATTTTTGACAGGATTCCAGAAACAGAGAAAGCCACTTCTTTTAAGAAATGGTGCTTAGAAAAACATTTCTCTGTATCTGCACAAATTTACTACCCACATAAATGCCAAACATGGAGACATGCCTAGAACACCAGTGCTGAGTAACAGACAAGTTCTTGGAACTGTCTGACAGCAAGTTCAACCAATCTATATGCACCAGATTCATTTCAGGTCATCTTACACTTATATTTTCAAAATTTAAGAGCACTACAGGCAGTCATGGTAGTGCCTCTAACCCCAGACTTTGGGAGGTTGAGGCAGGATATCTCTGAGATGAAGGCCAACTTGATCGACACAGTGGGTAGGACTAGGAGGATCTGTCAACAACAAGAAGAACAACAACTACTATTAAAGGAATACAGCTTTAGAATAAAAACTGATGTTAGCTGGTCACACAATATAGCCTTGCACCAACCTAGATCAGTAGTACAGTACATTCTAAAAATCCAGAAATTTGCTCTGACATTCACATCAACTGAATTTTCTACAAAAGTACTCACAAAATTGATCAAAAAAAAAATCATTTCAACAAGGATTGTTGAGGCAAAAGATATTCTCATGTTACAATACATCTTTGCAATTTGTGAACTGTTCCAAACCACCTGGGACTACAGGATCTTAATGTCTCAAAAACAAAACAACCTACCCTTTCTCTCCAAAACATAAGAGAGACAGACCTCAAGTTTACAGCAATCCAGACTCATTTCCCTCCCTATACAATTTCCATGGACATTTTTTACAAAACTGAAACACATAAAACCCTCCTAAATAGCAAAGCAACCTGTAAGAAAATGAGCGATGCTAGAGTCTTTCACAACACCTCATTTCAAATGATACTACTGAGCCATATTAACAAAAACAGAATGGAACAAATACAAAACCCGACAAAAGATCAGTAGAATAGAACAAAGTACTGAAAATAAATTCCAGGGTCTTCTAATTTTTGACAGACGTTCCAAAAACAGAGAAAGCAGCTTCTTTAATAAATGGTGCTTAGAAAAACGGGTCTCTCGGTCTGTACAAATTTACTACCCACATAAATGCCAAATGTGGAAATAGGCCTATAACATCAGTGCTGAGTAACAGGCAGGTCCTTGGAAGTGTCTGACAGCAAGTTCAACCAATCTACAAGCACCAGATTCATTTCAAATTCACCTTACACATATATTTTCAAAATGTGAGAGCACTAAAGCCAGGCATGGTAGCTCAAACCTGTAATCCCAGACTTTGGGAAGCTGAGGCAGGGGGATTGCTGAGATGAAGACCAACTTGGTTGACACAGTAACTTCCATAGGTCTTCACTAGGAAGACATGTCAATGGCAACAAGAAGAACAACAACTACTAAAGTAATACAGCTTTAGAATAAAAACTGATGTTAGCTTGTAGCACAATATAGCCTTGTACCAACCTAGATCAATAGTACAGTATAATCTAAAAATCCACTAATTTGCTCTGACATTCACATCAATTGGATTTTCTACAAAGGTACTCACAAAATTCATCAAAAAAAAAAAAATAACCATTTCAACAAGGGGTATCAAGGCAACTGGACATTCTCATGCTACAAGACATCTTTGAAAATTGTGAATTGTTATAGACAAGCTGGGACAACAAGTCTTCATGTCTCAAAAACAAAATAACTTACCATTTCCCTCCAAAACCCTATACATGGCATTATAAACATTTTGTTTAAAGTACTCATTGGCTAAGAGCATTCACTGGCTACTCCTGCTGAGTTCCTGGGTTTGGTTCCCAGGACCAAATTGTTTCTAACTCCAGAACCAGCATCTAATGGTCTCCTCTTATCTCCATGCATGACATGGGTGTACTTGACATACATCCAGAGAATACAAACTCATAAAAGAAAAATAATTTTAAAAAATTAAAAAATATTTTAAGAAAATATATTAAGAGTAAGTTCTTTACATGGCTCATTCAACCGATACTGCAAATGCCAGTTAACAGTTTACCATATCTGAATCCAAGCCCAAACAGCATCTACTCTGAAAAATTATCTTATAACTCAGACTGTCACAATTTTATGGGATTCTGAAATTCTCACCAAGTTTAGAAAAAACAGGCAAGCAGTGGTGGCACAAGCCTTTAATCCCACAGCTCAGAGATCAGTAGATCTCTGGGAGATGGAGTGTAGCATAGTGTACATACTAAGTTCCAGGCTAGCCATATCTACATAGAGTAACCCTGTTTCTAAAAAACAAAACATTAAAAAACAAAACAAAAACCCATCAGGTTTCCTAAAGGCAAACAAACTACAAATCAAAATTTAAAGATGAGAAACTGAACACTCCTGTTTACATTGCATATCCATATGATAAGCATTAAAATCTAGTAAACTTAAGTTTTGAGACAACAAAATAAGAAACACTTTGATCTCATCTTTGAAATACCACCGGAAAACTGCAAACTTTGTTGGCCATACTGGAACAATAAACGTTAAAATGTTAAAGTTAAAAGTGTACGGATGAACTCAGAATTATGAATTCAGACACTTTCAGAGTTTAAGCACTCCTGAAATTGAGGAGGAAAAATGTCAGTAGTCAATTAGGTTTTTCAATGTTTTTTTTTTTTATTATTAGTTGTAATAAGATTAATTTATTTACCATATGTCTCCTGGTGGTACTCAGCCTGAAAACAAGAAACTTTCTTACCACAACATCCCAAATTAATTTTTAAAAGGGAATTGGATTTATAAGATGATTACCATTCTCACCAAGGTGATCTCATTAAAACATAGAATGAATACTTAAGTCACACAGAAATCTTTTGAGTTAAAAGAACTGAATGAGACACTAACGAAGTTCTTTAAGAAAATCTTTAGTGTAAATGTTTTTATTTTTAAAACTGCTTCAGTTCTAGTTTCCACAGAATTTCATATAAATTTCACCTGATATTTGAATTATAATAGAAACACATTTATGATACATTTCACAGACGTTTTCACCAGTACGAAACAGACACATTGCTTTTTTGTAAGAACAGAAAATATCAGAAAAGTAACATATCAAAAGTAGTTTTTAAAAGATTTATGGGAGGGTTTCTTCATTAAAACATGTTTATAAATGTTAGATCTTAGTAAAGCGGAATTTCATCGGCAGACAAAAACATGATTCAACTGTACTCTATATCACTCATTCTCATTAATGGCTTTGGTGTCAAGTCTCTCTGGTCAAAAGAGGTTTAAGACTCAAATCGTCAACCGCAGAACGAAAGGAAAACGGGAAAGGACGGCCATTTTTATTTACGCGAACGAAAACCACCACAACAGGTCACTCCTTCTAAATCATTAAGCCCTTTGAAAGTGGAAAAATAATCCTAACAGATACACACGCCGTTAATTAAACCACATTTGCCTTTGAAAGCTCCGAATAATTACGCCAACGTTTCCCCAGAAAGCACACGAGTGTCCTGAACAAGGATCAGTCCCCGGACAAGAATCAGTTTCCAACTGAGTTAAAAACTACGGAGGAACGGCGAAAACTACTAACAAGGTTCGTCTTTGGGCTTTGGCCCAAGTGTGTTTTGTCACACAGCTGAGGTAAAGTACTATTTCCTCACATTTTTAAACAGCCGCTCGCTTACCTTTACTTCAGGTCCTTCATTCGAAGATTCCAGGAAGCTTTTAAGCCGCGAGGTTTTCGAGCGTCGCCTTCTTACACTCAAGGCAGATGAGGCTTCGCTCGATTAAGGTTCTGGGCCCTCAAACTCCAGAGACCCCCGAAATAAGGGAAAAGGCAAGGTAGAAAGAATGCTGTGGTCCAAGTAGCTGTTCTCCTCCACACGTTAATATGGCGGATCCAAGTAAACCAAACAACCGCCAAACCACTGGCGACCCGTAGAAAAGATTCCCAGTAGCCTTAGCGTCAAGCGGAACCTCAACGTTCCGAAAGCCCCGCCCCTTGGCTGTCCGCTGTCAGCCCCGTAGCGTCTCTTCTTTAGACTAGTTCTTTTTCTCCTTCCCTTTCCCTACGTCTTCTTGACCAATTAAGAGTTTTATTTTAGGACTGACCAATTTCGGGAATAAAGACAGTTGCGTACAGATTTCTAACTTAAATCACATTCTGAATCACGCATGCTGCAGGACAGAATCTATGTCCATCGCTTTCCTGTAATATCCAAATGCACACGCTGGCGTCGAAACACAAAATTTTAGTAATAATTCTGATGATAATAATAACAAACCATTTATATTCACTAAATATCTGGCATAAGGGTAACATCTCAGAGCAAACAATATACCCAAGACAGAATCTTAACTCTTGCACTATCAGCTTTGTTTCTGTTAAATGCTCTGCTTAAAAAAAAAAAAAAAAGTAGATTCGGTCGGACTTAAAGTTTTTCCAGAATGGAATGTACAGATAAAAGATGAGCCTAGCTGAAAAGATCCCGGGACCACCCAATAACTGGTTTGTCCTTTCAACACATTTCTAAAATTATATTTTTAAGGGGAGTGTTGACATAGGAGAGAACGGGGTGTGCACCTTTTGAAGACAAACTCTTAGAGTTGCTTCTCTCCTTTCAGTGTGTGGGTGGGAGAATGAAATTCAGATTTTTCAGGCATGGCAGTATACAGTTCGTGATACAGCTCAATTAAGATTAACTTCCTTCTGTTTTCTACTCATATTTGGTCTCACATGCAGGAATGGAAACCAAGTGATAATGGTTCATAATTGTGAGTTTCGTGTCACTTGTCAAACCTGACGTCTTGGTTATTATTATCTACTAAATGGTTGTATTTTGCATGGTTTTTTTTTTTTTCTGTCTTCCTTTGGGGATTTTGAACTTCCGAAATTATACAGTTGATCATTTGATGTTTGTCCTTAATCTACTAATATAGTGTATTTTCTTAATCTTCCCATCTTAAAACAATTTGTGTTAGGTTTTAGAGAGACAGCAGAGTGGAGAAAGAAACAAGTGCCAGACCTTAAACAGATCAAGACTGTGTTTACTCAGTACAACGGGAGGCCACAACCTTCTTTCTGGATAGAAGCAATTGCAAAGAAGAGGGCAGTGGGCCAGAGATTATACAGGGCACAGCTGTGCAGGACTCTGTTGGATCACGAAATTCTTGATTGCCTCTGCTTTTTTTTTTTGACATGTTTTACCCAAGCCAGACAGACCATCTTGGGAAACAGTCTATCTTAACAAAGTTCCCTCAGAGTTCTGGGTGTGGCTGAGCTGGTGTGGCTGTAGTTAAGGCCAGGTGTAGTTTCTATTAAATTGTATTCCTGAGACAGGTTCTACTTGTTTAACATAAGGCTGTGGCTAAGAAGCTCAGAGCAACCTGCTGGACGTGGTGATACACACCCCTTTAATCCCAGGACTCAGGTAGCAGAGGTGGGTAGAAATCTATGAAGTCAGGGCCAAGCTAGGCTATATAGTGAGTTCCAGGCCTTCTGATGTAATGCCCAGAGAAAGACTTCCAAAGACCACCAAGAAATATAGTCATTTGTATGCAAAACAAAGAGATTTTATTCAAGCTTATGCTGGAACCCTCAGACCTCACCAACACAGTGGATCTGTGCTGAGAGCCCCGATGGGAGAGGCCAGGAGTTTTTACTGAAGGGAGGAGAATTGCAGGGTCACATTATTATTGGTCAAGGAAACCCCACACGCACCAAACATATCTTAAATTGATTGGAGGTGGGTTGAGGGGTCTTCTTATTGGTGGGTGTTGACTTCAGAGCAAAGGAATGTGCTGTTACTTAGGCTCACTATAGGGTCCTGTTTTTACCTTATAAGGTCTTATTGTACATAGCTTGCCAGACATTCCCAGGCCTGTTCCTTCTCTGTCGTGACCCAGAACTTACAATAGCGCAAGGTGGGCAAAATGGAGGCAGCATATTATAAAATGGAATCATAGCTATTTGATGCTTGTTATTCTAAAGACAAGCATTTTACAGAAGCCAAAAGAAGCTGTTAGACTAAGAGGGCATAAGGGTTACAGGGGAAAAAGAGCTTTCCACATTTTTCCGTGTTCTAGTGAATAAAAGATGACCCAATCATCGGTCAGGGCAGGAGTCCTCACTGAGGACATCTAGGAGCTGATAGCTAGTTCTCAAAACCATCAACTGTATGGTGTTGATCTGCTTCTGAACAAAAGACATTAACCAGCTGATGATAAAGGTCCTCAAGAAAGAACTAGGAGGAAGAAGAATCATGGACCCACTATTGCTGTGAGTAAAGAAGTTAACCAGGGGGATTTCGAGAACAGAGACTCATACCAGTTCTGGTGGTTGAGCCTATCATTTTCTTGTTCTGCTAATCATTTTTTATTTCATCTAGAGACTAATGACCCCAGAATGGTTGATGTAAAAACAACATTGTTCATTTAGAGCAAAGTCCCCCTCTAAGAAAAGTAGGTCCAGCCTCCATCTATTTTGTAGGGTTACCTCAGCTAGGAAAGACAGGGATTCTTCCAGGTGTTGGATGGATTTCTCAAGGGCCTGGACGTCTAGGTCTATAGTCTGTTGGAGAGCGAGGCAGTTTGATCCTGTAGGACAAGTGCTGAGGTCCCTACTCCTGTGGCACAGCAGTGCCTATTCCCAGTAGGGTAGTCAGGACGATGGTCGCTGTGCCTATTTCATGCTTAGGTGTAATCCAGCAGAGCCTAACTTCCATTTCTTGTTTGGTCCGGTAGTATAAATGGGGAACCAGCTGGACTAAAACACAGAAATTATTAGTTTGATCGAGCACTGAGCAATGTAGGCAAGTGGTTTTTCTGGAAGTGCAGGCCCACCAGGTGATATTGGGGCCATCATTGCTTATGTGTTTTATTGCTTATGGCTTGGATGGTGCTACAAAGGTGTCAGTAAGGAGACAGCACTTTCCCGTTGAGGTTACACATAGCACTTGGCCATATACCTGGATTAGGGTGAGTCCCTGTATGATGATTCTGGCAAGGTCAGGCCGGCTCCCAGCCTGCTGGCCTAGAACAAGCTAGAACCGATATTGAGCATGTGTGCGCAATGAACACTTCCTGGGATTGAACCTCAGGCAATTCCCAGGCTTGTAGCCATCCAGGACCAATGGGAGTGATGAACTTCACATCATCAGGTGTTCAGGACCTACCAGAATGAAGCACTTCAAATGACAAGATAAAGACCTCCCCTAAGCCTGGCAAAAATATAAATCCTGTTACCTTCTAAATTAAAATGAGATCCTGGCTTCTCTTTCTCCCAGGGTCTGTGATGTTGACTCTGATCCTCCTTGCCCCCCCCCTCCACCAGGGATCTGGCCATGACAGCCAACACCTGGTGCCCATGGCAGCCAATGCCTGGCGTCCAACGTGACTGATCATCCGCACCTGGCCACTGGCAATTTTTGTGCTTTCTTGTCTTCATTTTTTGGCTTTTTATTTTTGCCTGTTGCTGCTGTCATTGCTTGTGTGGAGCCTAATTTTGCTAGCAAGTTGGACGCTCATCTTCGCTCTTGGTGCTGTTGTGTACCCCCTTTCTTGGTGAATACAGTTTGGATTTCCCTTCTGTTTTAGCTTGCTTTTGGTGCCCCGGCTTTCTCTTACATGTTTTGTTTATCCACTCATGTGTTTCTTTGTCTGCCCACATGTTTCTTTGTTCCTAGTGTGGGCCATGGCAAGGTTATCTGCTACAAAGATTAAGGAAATGGCTCTTATTGTTATCTGCTATGAGAATTAAGGGAGTGGCTCTTATGGCTACTAGTCAGATATTGGGGAGCCTTCTTGCAAGATGGACCCCTGCTCCCCACAAGGGACATCGGCCTAACTTCCGTGTTTTTCCTTCGGGCTAAGCCCTCACAAGGGACTGGTTATGTCATGGAGTAATTGAAGCTTTCTGACCAGGGCTACTCTCTGGTGTTAGCCAAAGGCCAGTCTTCTGACTGGATCCTGACTGCCTGATCGGGTGTGGAAAACAACCTTCTATCTAACTCTCTCTGATCAAAAACCTGGTAACAAAATGACCGCTTAAAAACTCTTAGAGTAGTCACCAGCTCTTAAAGTTGTGGTGAAACTTACGTGTGTATACTGGACTGAATCCCTCCGGGACCTTTCCACGGACCAGGAAATGTTCTTCCTGTATTACACAATTCTCTTTTTTTCTATCATGGGTAATGAACCAGCTTCACCAAGCTGCAGTTGAAGGAGTGAGTTCTGGTAGTTAGTTTGTTATGCCCCCAGGGCAGGTTAAAGCTGTAAATACCTTGCCTATAAGAGTTAAGAAAAAAAAAAAAAAGGGTTTAAAAGACATTTCATTCCTTTGACTTTTTGCCACCATGGTTCTCCTACATGGGTATGGAAAAGAACAGTTAGATTGACCTGAGACTCAAACCTCAGTCACCATGGTCCCAGGACAGTTGGCCATCTAAGTAGATCTAAGCATTTTAAGTTTTTGTGAACAGGAGAGTCATATATCATGCTATATATAACATTTAACTGGGTGCCTTTTAAAAGTATAAAAGAGGTTTCTATTGTATATGATGTGCTTGTTCACTGCCATGGCTGGTGCCCTTACTATGAGAGAGGCAGCCATGTGGTCTGGTCTCCAAATCTTATGTGTATAATTTCATCAATATGGTGACAGTCACATGTCTTGACTGCCACCTTGGACAAAAATTTTCAAAATAACATTAACCTGCCACCATTTTAATCCAAGCACATGGCATTATTCAAAATGGCCACACTCGGGAATTTACTGGTTCTCCTAGAATGGCAAGAGATTCTCACATGGTATTTTGTAGCAAGTTTAATGCATTTTTATGTCAAATTAGAAAGAAAATATTGGAATTTTAATATCATTTTGGTCTGTTTCTAATGAAAATTGTTTTGAATTCTAACTTTTGATATGGTATTTACTGGTTTTTTTAAATGACTATTTTTACATTGTCTTATGCATTTACTAGTTTTTACAAGAAACTATTTTAAATTCTGATATTTATTTATATAACATCTTCATCTGTTTTTAAAGGAAATTATTTTGAATTTTAACATCTTTATATGATATATTTCCTGATTTCTAAAAGTAATTATTTAAAATCTTACATTGTTTTGCATAATGTATTTGTCAGTTTCTAAAGAGAACTTAAAAAGTTTTTTCTAGCCTTAGGCCTTTAAGACTAGCTAGGTACAAAGTGAGCTGATGTTTTGTGATGGCTAAACCTAGGAAGCTCATGTGAATTTGCAGTACTCCAATGCCAATCCTTACAAGAAACAAGCTACTATTAGGTCAATAGTTACAGAATTGGAAGGTAAAGAGGAATAGCCTGCTTGGATGGGAGATGTGAGATTCAGCCTTCACTGGTTTTAATTCTCTTCTTTTTGCATTATGATCCAAAGCTTGTTTTTCTGAAATAGAATATTGCCCTCTCAGATGATTAGTTGCTCCAAGTTTGTCTTTGTTCCTACCCCTTCATGTCCTAAATCATGTCATAACTTTAAAAAAGGGGGTGCTAAAATTTTTAAATCTTTCAGGTTATGATTAAAATGAATAGACAAACTAATTAATTATGGGTATAAGTTTTCATGCCTTTGGTCACCTCAAGTATAGCCAGAGAGGATCTTATGTCTGACAATGGAAAGGAAAACTTCTGTCAGCCTAGTCATGCTTGATCTTGGGTACTCACCAAACACCCATGGCTTTATAAAGTTAAACATACTAAATAAAGTAATATCTTAATAATAAATCTTCTATTTTTGAGTTTCAGATGCTTTAATTTATGCTAGCAATGACTTGCCCTGACCAGCAGGACAGCAACGGGAGTAGAGACTCCTCAGGAACCTGGAATGAGAGGGGCAAGAGATACACGAAGGACCAACAAGACAGTTTGTCTGATCAAATTGGCAAAGTTTATTTTTTCCATAGGTCTTTATATACATATTGGAAAAGCAGAAAACAATCATTGAAAGGTATTGAGGGAAAATGGCCTAAATAACAAAAGCATTCCTAAGCAAGGGTCAGATCACAGGTAATTTTCTGAGGAATGTGCACAAACAACCTTTCCAAGAAAGAGTGATTGCTGATCAGGTCTGGGAACTTTCCAGACTATGATCACAAGCCATGCTGGGTTTTTCAGATATTAATAAATCTTAACATGGGGTCTGGTTGGCTCCTGGCAATGACTAAACTTAACAGCTCTCCTGTGCAATGCAAACCACTGAATTAAATCCTAAAGAGAAAGAAATGCCTCTTTGAGTAAATAATATTGATAGATCATCATGTGCTGTTTGAGCTTATTAAAAAGATGACTCTAGAGTTGGAACAGGCTGTCCCACCTCAGAATCTAGCCTGTTGTCTCAGGATGTTCTTTAAGACTTTGACAAAGAAAAGAGTAAAACAGCATCTGAGTAAAAGATATTATACTATTAAATATTACTAGGGTGCTAAATTACCTTAAACAAGGATTATTATTATCTCATGATATAAAATGTCTATAACAAAAAACTAATCATAACGGTTTAAGGTTTACCTGGAAACTTGTAAATTGCAGAGTGTATACAGGTAATATTAGTTCATTAGATTATAATGTTATTACATCTCATGGTACTAAGAAAATGAAAAGGTGAAAGATGATGTTAAAAAGATGGGAATGGAGATATTTTTTAAATGAGAAAAATCTATACAAGTGATTGAAGATCTGAGTCGATATGGTATATAAAAGATGAAAAAAACTATGTATAAGTAATCTTAAAATTTCTGATGTAATAGTTCAAATAGTCTGAAGAACAAAATATATGTCTAGTCAATGTTTATTCAGGAATGTTTGGTTTTTGCCTAAGCTTTAGCGGCATAGCATACAATAATTAAAAGTGCCAAATTGGTGGAACTTCATGCAGAAGCTATTGTGTCTCAAAGTATTGACTGCTTCTCCTTTTAACTTGTATACTGATAGTCATTATATTGCTAGAGCCTTATAGTGACTGAAACTGTGTCTTACATAGAGGCAACTAACACTCAAGTTCAGGAATTATTTGGTCAGATACAAAACTGTTTACATGCCCGTTCTCAGCGTTGTTTTATAGGGCATATTAGGGCCCATACTGGACTTCTAAGTCCTTTGGCTTCAGGGAATGATTTAGCAAATAAAGCCACCTATCTCAATTGGAATTAGCACAAGGACATGTAATAGTGGATACTTACACTGGCTTTATCTATATACCTTAGCAATGTCAGGTAAAAAAGCCTCCAATGCTATAAAAATGTTAAAATCAGCAATGTTAATTATAGGGGTTCCATGAGCTCTTAAGACTGACAATGGCCCCGCTTATGACAAGGGGCTAAGCCCAGCATATAAACACTGGGCCTTTTTGCCTCAGGAGATGCCTGACCATTAGTCAGATGGAGGGACCCCTTAACACAGGATTGGCAATCGCCTTTCCTGCTTCTAACCCAGGGGCAAGGATATGCTTGTATCTTTCCACAGGGTGCAACTACACCAATATGGGTGCTCCTGAGAGATGTGCGCCCAGACACAGATCAAGGAACTACCAAGGATACATTTGGGTGATGTATTCCCTTCTCCTAATGTCCACTCTTAACACCCAGCTGCCCACCTTTGGGCTTTATTGCCTCTGTCCCCCATATCAATGCCTATGGACATAGACTGCCCCACATTTTCTGTCCTGTTTACAACTAACGCTACACTTGGGTTACCATATGTGGACCTAGTTACTTCGTTTGCTAATGTAAATGGGACTTGGAATATTAATTGAGCTTTATGTTTTTCCATAAAACACCATGCCTAGTGTGAAGTTAATTCTGACTACTCTCCTTCAGCTTATGACCATTCGTTTACAAACATTTTTTTTAAAGATGGTAGAAGAAAATGTATTGCTCTCTGACTAAACCTGTGTATAATTCATTCTTAAATTTAAATTTGTCTGCTCTTGGGTGATGTCTTTGCATCTCAAAAAAAAAATCCCGTTTATGGTTTCTTGTTAGTAGTTGTCAATGGCTGAAGATGTATTTCAGTGGTAGAATACTTGTTTAGAATATGAAAGACTGAGTTCGATCCTCAAATCCTCCCAAAATATAATTCAAACATTTCTTTTAGGATTGGTGAGAAGGCTGAGTGGGTAAAGGTACTTGTTATGCAAATCTGACATCCCGAGTTCAATCCTTGGACCTCATAAAGGTCAAAGGAGAAAAGAAACCAATTGTTCTTTTGCACCACACATACAGTGACACTCACCCAGTAACACCAGCCCACAGCATACACAAACACAAAAGCAAAATAATTTTTTACTCTAAATTAGTAATCTACCTTACTATACAGTGTGCAAACTTGTCCTTGGTCCCACTGGCCCTAGGTCAATATTCTCTTACCTCAGTGACCCCATCTGATAATCAACATGAAGATTCAGTAGTCCCCATAGCTGAAAATCATGCAGATACCATCTAAGAAGATTCACAGAAAAGAAAATATTCACACAGAATTGGAAAAGGAAGTCAAAACTGAAAGACAAACCCATTCCAACAAATGCACTAAACACAATAAACAAACAAAAGCCCACAAAGATGAGAAAGCTAACTGATCATCACCGATACCTAATATCCCAACTCACATATAAGAGAACCTAAAAGTATAGATAGCTGAAATTTCTGTGCAATAATTCTGTTTAAGTTTTTAGAAGAATTGATGATCACATAGAAGATGTAAACAGAGCATGAACTAAGAAAATCCAGCCTAAGCTTTCACAAGATTGTCTCCAAAGTGAATAAATGAGCTAGAAAATTAGTAGAAAAAGTCTAAATATGGAAGAAAATTTCAGCAAGGAAGTGGAAACATTGAAAAAGAACTGAACAAAAACACTGCAAATGAAAGAAATGGCCATTCAGGTAAACAAAGATTATATATAAGAAAGCATCATCAATAGACAAGACCTTGCAGAGAGAAAAAAAAAACTAATTTTTAATATGGGTCCTTTAATTGAGGAAATTAGTTCATTAATATTTAGGACTTTTGTTTTCATTATGTTGGTTTTGTATAGTTTGGTGTTCTTCCTATTCCTCTTGAGTAATGCCTATCCTAGCATCATGTACTTTTATGTACCTTTTCTTCTTTTCTGTATGCAGTATTCCTTCCAGTATCCTCTTTAGATCTGACTTAATGACTATAAATTCCTTCAGTCTGTTTTTGTTAGGGAAAATTAACTTTCTTTCTCCATCAGTTATGACAGTTTTGCCAGATCTAATAGTCTGGTTTGTGTTTTAGAGTTTTCATTGACAAACTGTCATTCTCATGTGCCTACCTTTGTGTGTAATTTGTCCTTGTTTTCTTGTAGCTTATTTTTGTTTGTTTGTTTGCTTTCAGACAGGGTCTCACTATGTAGCCCCAGCTATCCCCAGCTATCAGTAAGTGGGTAAGACTTGCCTCAAACTCGGATATCAGCTTATCTCTGCCTTGTCTCTGAGTGCTGAAATTAAGGCTTGGGCCCATGAACCATTGCTCCTGGTTGGTCTTGAGGACAGTCTAGTCATCCTTCTATGATGAGTGAGTTGGACAGGAGCAGACTTTGAAGTCTTCAGGATTCTTCCTCCAGACACATAAGATTATACCAGGAGATGCAGAAACCAAGTTTACCTAGGTTGCAGCCTGCTCCAGAGGACTTAAGTCTCAAAGTTTGGACCAGGCTGCAGCCTAAATAAACCCACTTACTGTATCTCTTGATGTTGTCTTTGTTAGATTTAGAACAGGACAGAAAGAGTGAAGTTTAGATAAATGACCAGAGACAGACTTTTCAGTAGATTGACTGAACTGTTTATTCAGTAAGGTAGCAACAGCTTCTCCCTGGGAATGCAGGCTATACAAGAGCTTGGGGAGAATATCCTTGTATATTATATAGAGTCTGAGACTGAATACTTGGGAAACATGTGGTCGCTTTTTCTGGAGCTACTTGCTTGAGCAAGAAAGGAAGATGTTTTAGCTCAGATGTGTCCTTGGCACAAGGACAGCAGGGAAACATTCTGGCAGGAGGACTGGGTTGTCTTGCTTTTCTACAGCTGTGGCATTCCATCATTCTTATCTATCCTGCAACATTTCTTGGCTACTCTGTTGGGAAAGTGGCGGTGGAGATGGCTGTTTGCCTCCTTTGTCTTTGGGCCTGGTGAAGGATGACTTCCTCTTTATGGTGCTGCATGCTTTTTGAGCCTGTAAGATTAAAAACTTAGGGTTTCATCCATGAGCACAATGAAACTCAATGAAACCAAGAACAGCAATTTGAAATACCATCCACTGAACAAGTAGGACCTGGGCATACTAGACAAGTCACTAAACTTGGTAGAAGAAAATATTGATCACATCCTTATAAGGATCCTAGGTTACTGTCTGACTAGACATTTCCATGAGGAAGTTAAGAGTCCAGTGTTTTGTAATTCTGGGTTGAGGGTGGTATAGAAATTTTGTTTGATCTTGTATGTTTGAAAATGTGTGAAAATGTACACAAGGAGGGATGGAAACTGCAAGACCCTTGTAGACTATGTTTTTCTATGGTCTGTCTTGTCTATGCCTAGGACTTAACTCAAAGTAGCATTTATAATTTTAATGCTGAGGAAGGCTGTAACTTCTGTATGTATAAATGGGTGTGCTTATTATTGAAAGTACATTGAGGTTTTTAACACATGCATTTGTTGGTACTTCATCTACTAAATGTTATAAATAAATGTTATAAATAAATAAATATTGAAAATGTTTTGGCATGTGTCTGCCAAAACACTTTCTAAATTATATGAAAAAAAATAGTTTTAACTGTCTTATGATTTCTACAAGGTTTATCAGAAAACTCATAAAACCTCATAGTTCCACAATGTAAGCACAGGTAAAAGTTTTTTATGTACATTAATTGAACGCTATATAATATTATCTACTGAACCAAACAATTGTCAGCTTCATGAGTTCAACTGTGCCTACTTACAGAAAATCATCACAAATGGATTTGTTAACTACGGATATTCCTTCATATAAAGTAATAATATAGAGGTGACCTACACCTATATATTTAGTCCTTCTTCAAAGTCCACTGTATGCAATTATACTATATCTTAATCACAACTAGTCTCCAGGTCTTAGGGAGGAATGGAAATGTATAAACTAAAAAGGGGCTAAAGAAAGAGGGCCTAATCCATAAGGCCACATAAAGGCTAATGATAGGCCATTGACTGCAATGAGTGAAGACTTTCCTATACAGCTACTCTTTCTTTACCCATAAGCCTTTTGAGAATTCTTCAATCCTGCTTTGTGGGTAGACTCAATAAATTCATTGGTTTCTGAGCTAAATTTCATTTACTCGAACATTTGTTTGTTAAAATGCTTTTATTATTGAAACTTAAAATTCCAATATATAATTATTAATCATAACTCAGTATAATGCACTTCAAACTTCTGCATTTAGAAAATGTGCTTAGGAAATGGATCTTATGAAAAAAGTTATTTTTAGGTATAAATTTTGTTTATTGTCATTTGAAACATGCAAACATACATGATATTATTTAAAATAACAATATTTTTGGTTTGAAAGCATTAAACACTTACGGCAACTCAACGTTAAAACAAAAAATAGACAATAAGCTGGATATGGTTTCATGTACCTTTGATCTCAGGTAGGCGGACTTCTGTGAGTTCAAGGCCAGCCTGGTCTATATAGCAAGAAACAGGCCAGCTGGGGCTACAGGGAGACCCTGTCTCAAAAAAGATACAAAAAAATAGACATTAAAATTTGTAACTACAATACTGGTTCATTATTTAATTGTAAAACACTAATAATGTTTATAAGATTTATTTTTAAATGCTTTATTTTTTATCTAAGCTTTATTGAACAGTGGTTGAAAATGCCAAACCAATGTGACTGACCTTTTGGGCGATTTGAATACAATACCAGGAGGCCTATACTAGTGTGGTTAGAGGAATTTAAAGGGATAATATTTTGCCTCTTACCTTTTAAGATCACTAGTCTAAGGAATCTTTAAAAGTGCCTTAAAATATGATGGGGCATCTGACATCTTGTTTAGGGAGGCCATGGAGATCCACAAAATGGATGTAAACCAGTAGCTAGTCTAGAAAGAGGAGGGGCAATACTTTGGTAAAATTTCCTCAATGTGTCCAAGAAAACCACGGTCAATTAAGGCCTTTTGACTTAATTCACAGAGATAGAACTAGTAAAATAAAAATGAAATGATGCCCAAATGACTTAAAAAATTGTAAAAAGGGGAGTTGTGCTTGGCCAACTCTGTGATCTTAAGGGACCAACAGGGAACTATAATTAAAGATTAAAATAATTAGCATATTTCTTTAAAAATATAAGGACATTTCCAGACATTAGGTTTAAATATAAATTCTGCATGGCAATTCTCAATATCTAAATGGCTGGTTCTGCAGAGGAGACATTGCTCTAACAAAAAGAAATAGTATTGTTAAGAAACCAGAGCCATAAATCCCAAAATTCCTTAAATTATTATCACCACCAGCCCCGACTCATCTACCATACTACA
The DNA here is from genome assembly GCA_035773235.1 of Eospalax fontanierii. Taxonomy (NCBI): domain Eukaryota; kingdom Metazoa; phylum Chordata; class Mammalia; order Rodentia; family Spalacidae; genus Eospalax; species Eospalax fontanierii. The sequence continues at coordinate 34,565 of JAJHUQ010000048.1, read as the reverse complement.
TAAGGATTTAGACCCAAATCTTAACTTTTCCTATATAGATAAAGACTTTCTTTAAAAACTGACAGAGAACGTTACAAAAGGCCTTAGAGTTAACACTAAGTATATAGAGATATCCTTGTGAGTAAAAATGGACCTAAATAGGCATGATCCTAGGACACATACTATGTATTACAATGGAGCCAAAATCTCACTGAACAAAAAGATGAGAGACCTCAAAACTGAGTCCCCACATCAAAGGTATTTGGAAAAAAATATTCTTAGTTTCTTGTCTGACTGCCTCTGTTGGAGATGCCATTAGTTCTATGAAATCCACTATAAAAAAGAATCACAACTAGAATTATGGCTTTATATGAAGTCTTAGGCAAAGATAAAGGTGAGGGGGATATTTCCATCATTCAATGATCAATTCCCATCTCAAGGAAAGAGTATCCTAGTTTGCCTTCAATTCTTATGACAAAACACTCTGACCAAAAACAACTTTGGGAGGAAAGTATTTCTTAAGTCTCCTGGGTCAAAATTCATCTGAGGGAGCCTGAGATAGGAGGAATTCAGGGCAGAAACCTCGAGGCTGGAGCTGAAGCACAGACCATGGAGGAATGCTGCTTACTGAGGACTCTTCTGGTCCTGCCAGCCTGCTTTCTTATACTGTATAGAGCAGCCTCCCCAAGGGTGGCACTATGCATAATGGGGTGGGCCCTGAACTCTCCCACATCAATCAACAATCAAAAAAATACTCCACAGACAAGGCCACACATTAGTCTAATGAAGGAGGTTTCCCAACTGAGGCTCTCTCAATCCAGGTTGGTCATGTTGATAACAGCAAGCAATCCAGCACAGAGGGAAATAATGTAGATAAATGGGATATTTAAGAAAAAAATATGTATTTTAATGCTTGTTTTATTACTGTAGCACTTTTAGCTGTCAAGTTTATAGTTCAAATAATAACACAGTTAGCTTGAGCAATGATCTTGTGTCCTGACTGATGAAACTTCCCCAAATATGTCTGTCTCAGATGGAAACTTCAATGATTTTCAGCAAAGGATTTTTAAAACATTTGTTTTTTTCTAAATTTATAATAATTTATCTAATTTTGAGTTTGTCTAATTTTTTAGTTTCTTTCTCACTGCCTGATACGAGACTGAACTCTTCTTTCTTTCAGGGTTAAGGCTTTGAGACTTAAGTCCTTTGGACTAGACTGTAGCCTAAAAGAACATGCTTCCTGCATCTCCTGGTGTCACCTTTTTTAATCTGCCCCACAACACAAGGACTCAGATTCTGGCTCTTAAATCTTGTTTTGTTGACATCAAAAGTACCTCTGAATTAGTAGTGCAAAACAGCTGAAATTTATAGAGATTTGTATCTAAGAAGGAATGAGAAGAACCCAGAGCCCATCCAAAGTTTGTCAGAAGTCTGGACTTTCTGGGTCACAGGGTTCTATGTATGTGAAGATAGGGAAGCTAGCAACAAAATTTATCTGTTTCAGATTTCTGTTGTGATGTTTGAGGGCTTTCTGGGCTTCCCTACTACTTGCTTGGGCTGGAGATTTTTCTGTGCTGAATTTTGTTTCTTCTCTAGATGCTTCAATGCTATATGCTATCCATAGCTGGTTCTCTGTGGTTCCTTTGCCTTTGGGTCCCAAGTCTACCATTGTCAGTATGCTTCAGAAAGCTCCATATACAGAGATGTGAATTTGTAATGATTCAGCTTTTTCAGGGATCACTTTTTCTCTTTAAATACCACTCAATCACACTTTGTACATAGGCCCATTGAGCTTATTGTTTAAGTTGAACTTTGAATTGTTGGTTTGTTCTGAGCTAGTATTCTTTGGTGATGAATACACATAAGTTTGCATTTCTGCAATAAAATTTCAACAGCAGTGATCACCAGGTATCTTGATATTTACCCACATGTTCTTGTATATGTGCATGTTAAATAGAGAAAAGACTGAGAAAAATCAACTTTGGTGTAAGATTCAGGTGTGTGAGTACTCCAGTAAACAATATATAATCTCATAAAACAAATTAATGCCTCCAGCTATGATAGAAGATTAAGAATTTTAAGAGAAAAGATTGGGAGCTGGATATCTAAAGAAAGTGGAAATATTGGGTTGGCTTTTCATGAAATAGTGTTGACTCATCTTTTTGGTCTTTATAGTTTTCTAGATATCATATATATCCTGGAATCATCAAGTTTTACAAAGCTAATGTGTTGTATAGCTATTTTCTCTGAATTGAAACATTCTCTCCTGGAAGGAAGCAGAAGATTCTTGACTGACGAAGTAAATTAAATTACAAAATTCATATTGCTTCCCTCAAGTATTATAAAAGACATTTGCTAGCGAGAAGTCACTCTCCCTAGATATTGCAAGTTCTTCAGAGACTTAAATCTCCAAGGACTCAAATTTCTTGAGTAGTTAATATAATTAGGATTTTTGGTAATGTGTCATTGACTCATGGTCCTATAAGTAATCCTTTATCTGTACTCATATATAAAACCCCGATAAATTCGCTGGTTCCCTCATCCATCTAGACTTCAGCAAGTAGAATTGTACTTTTGGTCTATCTGAGATAAACGAACATTTGTTTATGTCTCTCTTAGAGAAGTGCCAGAATGTAATATTTATTTTCATTATAATTAATAGTAGGCCAGTTAGAAGATTGTTTTGGGTAGCTACATTGAAGTTGGAAGGTTTTGAGTGGTCTTGATACCTTAATGCTTTAGTACTGTATAATGTCTTGTAAATTTACTGGTCTATAGTCACTTTGCCTTTTGAATGTTCATTTGTCCTTACGTCTGTATAGCCTACTTCAGTATTAAATAGTTCTGTGTGTAATTACTTATGAAAAACTTAATTTCATTGCTCCTTACCGACCTTTTTTTTTTTAATGTATGAGAGTACTACCTGTATGTATGTAAGGGCACTCATGTCATGTACTGCCTTCAGAGATTAGAACCGGGCAGCAGATCTCCTGGAACTGGAGTTAAAGATGATTGCTAGCCACTGTGTGGATGCTGGAAATCCCTCTGTAATAGCAGCCAGTGTTCTTAACTGCTGGGCTGTTTCTTCAGTTCTAAGAAATGACTGGGTTTCTTTTGTAACATTTGGATATACAGAATCATTTCTAGGTATCAAAATGTTCTTATATATAATGAACACTAAATTGATGGCATACAGTACTTAAATTTTATTTTATTCTATTTTACTTTTAGTTTATTTGTATAGTTTTTATGTGCATATGTATAAGTGCATCAGTATCATGCAGTGTTCTTGAAGAGTAAAAGGAGAAGTTGGGTTCTCTGGCCCTGGAGTTAACCATTGTTAGCTGCCATATGGGTGGTAACCAAGAAACACAGGTCCTCTGTAAGAATAGTCAGTGCTTTTAGCCATGTCCCCAGCTGGATATATGATACTCTTTTCGAGGTGCAGTTCTTTGTGACAGTGTCTTCCAGCTGTCCTAGAATTTGCTGTGCACAGACAGTTGGCTTGGATCTCACCAAGATCCAGCTGTCTCTTCCTCCCAATGTTGAATTTAAATGTCTGCACCATCACACTTGGCACAAAATGCAACTAAGTTTTAATGAATTAATAGTAAAGTTTATACCTATTCAGGTTTCTTTTTTTAATCTAATACTTTTTTTGAATCTATATTTACTACTATATCTCTTCTCTATTCCTTTGCTAATGAAAGTTTCCTTAACTTTCTCTATTTTGGATCATATTTTAAAATGACATTTTATAGGAGCTATGCCTGATATTCTACAGAATATATCTTAATTTTCTTTCAAAAAATGAAAAAATTTCTTTTTTTGATATTTTAGTGTTTTTATTTACTTGTTTTTATTTCTGTGTCTATGAGTATTATGCATGCATTTGTATAAGTGCATCCATGTCCTTCAGTACCTGAGGAAGACAGAAGACAATGTTAGATCCCATGCAGCTGGAACTATGAGCAGTTGTTAGGTGCTATGTAGGTGCTGGGATTTGAAGTTGGGTCTTCTATAAGAACAATCAATGCTCTTATTAAGTAAAATAATCTCATACTGACTGAGCTATCTCTCTAGCCCTAGACTTAGCTTTTTATGTCCGTATCATCACTTCAACTCTACTTTTCCTTTTTTATTAGAAAAGGTTGTTACATTTATTCACTTTGTGGGTACCTGTGTGTGTATACACAAGCATGTGGATGTCCATACCATGTGGGAGCAAGAAGACCGTTTTTGATGTCTGATTCTCTCCTTCCATCATGTGGGTTTCAGAGGTCAAATTCAGGTCAAGCATGGCAGCAAGCACCTTTCCTCATGTGCATTTAGCTGAGTTATGTTTCTTTTAAGCAGATATTACTACAGGCTAGTCTGTTTAATAAAACATTAAAATGCTTTTTACCAAAGAAATATTTGATATTTAAAAACAACCATTTGTTTTAGATCTCTTTTTGTTGGTCTTCAGACAATTCTACTCCAGTACAGGTGGCGACTTATGAAAGCTGAATTTAATTTAAAATTTTTTGCTTTTTAAGAGGCTTTTAAAAATGTATGTGTATGAGTATTCTTACTTGCATGTATGTAAATGTACCCATGTCACAAAATGCTTGTGGAGGCAGAAGTGGGTATTGGAACCCCTGGAAATGTAATTATGGTTGTTAGCCATCAGATGGGTGCTAGGAATTGACCCTGGATCCTCTTCAAGAGCAGCCACTGAACTATCTCTCCAGTTCTGAAATTTGATTTTTAATTTTTAAAATGTGCTATGAATTTCCTTTATTATAACTAATTTTTAAATAATATTTGAGCATATAATTATAAATTTAACAGGTCAGAGAACTTTAAGGAAAAATAGTCTGAAGACAATCTGAATTTCTTATGTTTGAATACTGTTCTCATAACACTGAGAATACTATTTTTTATATTTTGAAATTTTTTATGTGTATGAATATATTTCCTGCATGTGTATAAGTACACCCATGTTATGCAATACTATTGGAGGTCAGAAGAAGGTGTCACATCCACAGGAACTGGACTTATGAACTGTTGTTAGCCACCATGTTGATTCTGAGAATCTGCAAGAACAGTCAGTATTCTTAACTGCTGAGCCATCTCTCTAGTCCCTATTGTTTATAAATTTTTTAAACTAGCAAAAACTAGAAAGTTCATTTTCCTATCATCAAATGTTTCTTTTAATTTTTTCCAAAGACAAGTTCTGGTACATTTTGTTCTACTTCAATTACTTTAGGAGAAGCTAGTTAAAGATTGCTTCCTTTTGTTTTTTCCTTAGTCTTAACTTATTCCTCGACTAAGTAAATTGTGAAATATGATAGAATATTAAGGATGCATTTGTATACAATTTCTTCTCTTTCACTCAATAAGGTCTTACTGTATAACCCTGGCTTTTCTGATGCCTCCTAAGAACTCAGATTAAAGATGATTGCTTACCATCCCTGGCTCTGATTTCTTAATGTGAATGTTAAAGCATTATTAAATGATCTGTTGCTTTACAGACAGTGCCTTTTTGTATAGTCTTGGTTTGTTCTGCTTCTACTACAGTGCATTTTGGTGGTATGTTGACTTATGACAGATTTTTCTAATGATGTATGATTATATGTAGTTAATATAATATGTTAATTTCTTTGAACTTATATTTCTAGTAATATAGTTTTTATCTTTTTAGGATTCTTCTTTGTAAATTAGTATGAGCGTACTTCCTATATATTGTCAAGTGCACCATGTTATACACTGCCCACAGAGATCAGAAGAGGGTGTCAGATTCCCTGGAACTGGATTAAAGATGGTTGTTAGCAGCCATGTGGGTGCTGGGAATTGCAACCCAGTTCTCTGTAAAAGGGGTACTGCTGATTCATCTCTCCAGCCCATCTTTTTAGGATTTTAATGAATTTGATCATTTATTCCCTGTCTCTACATACAGAATATTGGATAATGTACTAAGATTTTGCCAAGGGACAAGTAAGAGAATAATTTAGGTTAAGGGGAAAAATTTTAATTTTGTTCAGTTAGACATCAGCATGTGAATATCTATTGTCCATGGGTTGTGGAATGTCAGAATATCCAGAGAAAAGTTCATTGCACAGCTACTGCCAGGTAAATCGGAGGGGATGTGAAACAAGTTACAGCTTCCAAAGATATGTATTTAGTAAACTGACTTATTCACATATGTCTTCTTCCAAAGATTTTCATCACTTCCTAGCAATGCCATGTGTATAACGTATGAACGGCCCTGTGGATTAATTTGTTGATTAGGTTAGAGTCATCTTCATCTACTTGCTTCCTAAAAGTTCATCATCTAGTAAATAAACTTTTGACACTAGGATAAACAGTGTTGTAATGGCAATAATCAATAACAGTAACTAGTTGTAAATTCTTAATTTGCTACAAATGTCTTTAACTGATGAACCAGTTGCCTACCCCTTTTCAATATTTGGTCAATAGTAAAAATTCAGTATTGAGGATTAACTATGATTATAGAGTATAAGATATTATATTAACTATACTGCACCTTCTCCCCCTATGAGTGATAAGAAAGTTCAAAAGAAAATGAACTTGTCAACATATTATGAGGGCTACCTGGAATATTTATAAGATAGTTCTTAAATAGGCACTTGTGCAAATTGCAAAATACCTTCCTTTCTTAAAAAATGCTTTCATTTTATGGATATGAATATTTTGCCTTACATATATGTAAGTGCATCTGTGCTTGCAGAGGCCAAAAGAGGTGGTGAGGTCTACTGGAACTGTAGTTATGAATGGATGTTAGCTATTGGTGCTGGGAAGTGAAGGTGGGTCTTTTGAAAGAGTAGCCCGGGCTCATAAATGCTGAGCCATTGTTCCAGGTCTCTACATGTTCTCTTTTTAAAAACATTTTTTAATTACTCACCAAGTTTGGTTACTGCTTTGCTCATACCCACATGGATATTGAGGTGTCCTCTAGATTGTGGTGAACCCAACAGGAACCACAATCTTAAGTAAAAACTGACTTTCCCTACCTCCCCCTTCATTTTTTTAAAAGATTTATTTTGATTAGTGTGTATGTGTGCATATCTTTGTGAATATATGCCAGATGGGTACACAACATTTGCCTAGGGCAGTGAGAACAAAGTATCAGATTTCCTGAGGATCCCAGAGGGAACTGTGAGCTACCCAGTGTGAATGCTGGGGACAAAATTCAAGTCTTCTGGAAGAGCAACAAGGATTTTTAACTGTTGATAAATCTCCCCAGCCAAAACCCCCTGCCCCTTCCCCATCTTTTTTGGAGACAGGGTCTTTGACTGATTTTGGAATTTGCTGTTTCGGTTTGACTATTTGGAAAACAGAAGTTACTTGGGACCTGCCTGTCTATGTCTCTTTTCTTCTCTATAAACTGGTGTGTGGGTTTTTACGTGGGTGATGGGGATCCACCCTTATATCCTCTTGCTTAGACAGCAACCATTTGTCTCTGCGATGTTTTTCTCAAACTGCTTTCCTTTGAAATGGTTAATTTTGTAACAAATATATGTTTGTCTACAACCTTTGAGAATTAGATATTAATTTGATGGTTTTCTTAAATTACCTACTAAAGACATGTAGATATCGATTTGTCTTCCACAGTGCTGTGAATGACAATCTAGATATTTTTGTATTTTATAGAAAATTAACATTTATTTTGTAAATATTCGATTCTAAACGGTTCCTTTATTTTTTTGTTTGTTTGAGACAGACTTCTGCAGGCAGGCCTGTACTACTAGAACTTCTCTCCCTGTTCTGCCTTTCTTCCTTTTCCCACTTTTTCTAATCTTTTACAAAACTTAGGTTTTTGTCAATTATTATGCAAACAATAGACTTAGCTAATTATTCAGTAATTTTCTTGCTGTAGGGTCTTACTATATAGGTCTCCCTGGCCTGTACCTTGCTATACAGACCACACTTGCTTCAAACTCATCAGAGATATGTGTGCGCGCGCGCGTGGGTGTGTCTATGTTTGTGCTTGAGTGCATGTATCCTGTTAAATATTACTGTAAATAGTTGGAATTTATGGCAGCACTATGAAAAAAGTTGGAAAATTTAACATAGAAACTAAAAACTAGGAGTTAGAGTGATATTATCTGTGGTTAAAAGCAGTCAGTGCTCTTGCAGTGGACCCCAGTTCAATTTTCAGTGTCTGTACTGTGGATAACAGATGTTTGTAACTGCAGTTCCAGGAGTATCTGAATCCCTCTTTGACCTTTGTGGGCTTTGCATGACATGGGTGCACTTACACACATACCGGGAATACATTCACATTCATAAAATAATATATAATGAATGAAATAAGATGTTAAAAGATTGTGTGTGTGTGTGTGTGTGTGTGTGTTTGCACAAGCTCGTGTACTTTCTGGTGCCCTTGGCATTTTGAAGAGGGTGATTGGATCCCCTGATGCTGGAATAACAGAATTTGAGAACTACCACATATGGATGTTGGCAGTTAAACTCTGGAAGTGGAGTATGAGCTTCTAATTGTTGAGTCATCTCTTCTGCCCAGGTATTTTAAAACTTAATGAAAGGCAACAGTGATGATCTCTCTTCTCCCTGGGCAGAGAAGCAACCACATGATGGGAAGGTAGCTTTAGAGAAAGAGCAAAGAAGCCTAAAAAGTTGGGGAAGCACAAAATGTTAGGGAGAGCATGCTTACAACCAAGATGGAAAGAGGATAAGAAGTTACAGTTTTCTGAATAATTTAGAAAAGTGGGGAGACTTTTAAAGCTTCATGGCTATGCTTGTTTGGTAAGCCACTGAGCTAGGGAATGGGGATTCTGGATGGGAAAAGTATTTTATCTAATTAAAGGACTAATTATTCCACCTACCCTTCTTAGCATGGTTTAAAGAGCACGTCCCCATCTCCCTAGGGGTGGAACCTTGGGCCAGTTCATTGACCCAGACGGAATGTTAGGCCTGTATCCAGGCCAGAGATCTCTTCTCTTGACCAGAAAGAACTTTGCTACCCTGGCACTATCCCTCCTGGTAGAGAGAGAGAAAGGGAAAGTGTGAGATAGCACTGAAGAGAGCCCCCACCTCCCAACCCCAGCAGTTCCAGGACTCTGCCATCTGCAGAAGGGAGACTGATAGAAAGCTTGGTGACTCCAGCTAAACTTCCAGTATTCTGAAAAGGAAGTGACTGCAGCTTCCTGACACTGATTATCAGCGATTTTTAAATGATTGTCTCCCTTTAAAAACCCTACCAAACAAGTGGCTGCTAGTTGCTCTACTCCAGAGTTTGAAGGCTAGCCTTGTGCCCCTTAATAAACTAGTCCCTGCCACACCCATGTCAGAGTCTTTATTTGTTTCTCCTGGGTCTCAACACTGAACTGAACCAAACCATATAGAAAGGTTACCTGGGATGGAGAAGACCTCTAATTTCAGGCTGCATTATTATATTTGGTACCAACATGGGCAAGTTCCTAGCTCAAAAAATAAGAATGACAGCAACAGCAAAAATAAGAGATTTCGAGAGGTGCGGTGGTACAGGCTGTTAATTCAAGCACTCAACTCAGGAGGCAGAGGCAGCTGGTTTCTGGCAAATAGAGGCCAGCCTCGTTTACGTAGTGAGTTCCGGGTCAGCTGGGGGTTTAGGGAAAACCTGTCTCAAAAAGACCAAAATAAATAAATAAATAAATAAAACAACAGGAACAAAATGCAAAAAAAAAAAAAAAACACACAAACAAACAAACAAAAAACACTGAGAGAGAGGTTGGGTAATTTGTGTTGTGTCTTTCTTTTTTTAAAATCAGTTGTGTGGCTTGGTTAAAGATCAAAGTGACCTAGAATTGAATTGTATTTTTAGGGCATTTAACTGTGATCCTCTCAAACTCTTCATGGTTTAGTGAATCTTTTTTACTATTTCCTCACCACTTATTTTTCTCCTACCTTCCCTTGCTTTCTATGTATGGCTCTTAGCCACTGGTGAATAGTTATCACATAGTGGCTTACTTTGCTTTTACCTGGTGACTAATACGTTTCACTTTATTTTCTCACATTTACTCACCTTCTGCAACTCTTCTTTGATGGACCTAGCTATTGTACTGATCTGGTGAATGGTGTTGGCTGTGTTTTGGTAGGTCTTTAAATACTGTGTTAAATATCACCCTCTGAATCTCACACTGAGCAAGTTCTTAGAAAAACAAGTACTGCCTTTTTGCTAAGTAGACTTGGGATGGAGGGTAGAAAGCCCAGATCTTGTCAGGGAGGGTAGAAAGCCCAGATCTTGTCTCCTGGTTTATAGCTAGAGAGAAGAAAGATTTGTTTCTCAACTGGAAACTAAGAAAAGAAACATTTCATTTTTTTGTTTTTTAGTTTAGTTTAGTTTTTTTGTTTTTTGCATAGGCTATGTCTCTTGGCAGGTTAGTACGTTTCTTTTTGAAGGAATTATCTTGTTTTCCACGGATGATAATGAATTTGATCTCTCCTATTGCAAGTTTGAAATTTCTTCTACCGAGGAAAGCAGTGGAAGCAAATATTTTTCATCATACTAATTCTTTTATTAAAGCAGCTTCTCACTAGGTATTCCTTGGTGGCCTACATCTCTCTTAATGTAGACAAGACTGGCCTCAAGCTCACAGAAATCTGCATCCTTCTGCCTCCAAACAGGGGGATCACAGAACACATCTGGCCCTATCTTATTAATTCTTACATTATTCTCTGATTTATAAAATTCATAGTCTCATTTTTAAGAATAGCTTTGATGATCCAAAACTAGCATTGCAGTTTCTGGATGTTTTTAGCCTAAAACCATTTAAACATCTTTGTAATTTAACATTTTATTCATTAAAAAGCTGCATCTCAAAGTCTTTGCATAATAAAAACATTAATGTGAATATAAATTCATCCTCTTACTTTTTTTGGATGATTTCTTGATATACCAGTTTAACTTTTCAGCAGCAAAATATGAATGATGCTGATTTTGTTTGAGGAAAATATTTAAATTCTGTGCTATAATACCATTATTATATTAAAGATATGAAAAAGTAAACAGAAGAAAATCAATGTTATGCAGCTCTGTGTGAGATATATTAATAGTTTCGCTTTCTTCTTACAGCATTTCCAGCTAGCTTTGATTGACTGTAATGCCTGTTCTTTGTCCAGTGCTGAAAGTAAGTGTAAGAATTGTTTTTTTTGTTTGTTTGTTTTTTTTGTTTTTTTCTCTTTTGAGCAAGAAAATTTCACATTAAGTGTCCTATAGCCTTGTTTGTGTTGGTAATAGAAAAATAAATGAAAGGACATGGATCCTATTCAGAAACTTTTAGATATTGTAGTTCAGTTCATTTGGATACTATTTCTAAAAATAAACCTGAGGAAATCAGTGTGATTATTTAGAGACTGCAGAAATAACCTGATTGCTCAAAGAGCACTACTAGTAAAAATGATCACCTCCTTTATAGGAGGCACTATGACAGATACCTTGTTTTCCCTTGTGTTTTTGTTAATGGAAAAAAGACCTCTCCAATTTCAATGTTTTAGGTATTTTATATTCTATAAATCATAACTGTCTTCGATACTTCCATACATTTGTGATATTTCAGAAATCATTGTAAGTTCAAAAAATAAAAGTTAAATTCTAAGAGAAAATAAGGTATTTGTGAACAAGGGATATTAGAGTTTTTAAAATAAAATGTACTGCTTTCAGGTTTATGGTAGAGGACTAAAGTATTTTTTTTAAAACAATCAGATGACAGTGAAACTTTATGTAATTGTGTTTTGGATAAGGATGCTTATTGTAGAATTCCGAAACAAATATTTTGGAGTCAAGTTTAATTTGCTTTAATGTCTACACTTGAGAAATTTAGTATGCTATTGAAAATACACTTGTTGAACATTTTCTATTTAAACAGCTACATTCCTGTCTTGAATATATTGAGAATGAAATATTAAAAGATTTACTTTATGTAAAATGACATTGTAGGTTATAAGATGGTAAGGGCAGTAGTAGGATCTGAGTCTACATCTGGTGTATGTCTGCTGCAAGGTCAGAAGGTATTTAGATGCCACAGATCTTTGCTTTCTTGTGACTTTTTGTTTTGATTTGTTTGTTTGTTTGAGCAGGGTTTCCGTGTAGCCCCAACTGGCCTGGACTTTTTGTGTTGACTAGGCTGGCCTTGATCTCATAGAGATCTCCTTTCCTTCTCCCACCTCCATCACCCCCCACCCCCGCTGCCAACTTCCCCCTCCCCCAGTAGAGTGTGTGGATTAAAGCAGTGTATCACCACACCTGGCTTACTTTCTTACTACTTTTTTAGCCAGCTGGTGCAAATATGGGAAACATGAGGGCCCTAGTTGTTGGACTTTTCTTTTTTTTTTTTTTTTTTTAATTTATAATCCAGTTTTCCTACAATAATGAAATTGAGTGAGATTTGTACTAAGTGCTCTTAATGTACAACGCAAGGAAAGCTGTTTTGCGAAAATGAAGAAGAAAAGAAATCTCTGAACCTATTTAGTTAAAGATACATTAATGCATATAGAATTTTCTGTTTGTGTGTGTGTGTGTGTGTGTGTGTGTGTGTGTGTGTGTGTATGTGTGTAGGATTGAAGTTGATACTGGGTGTCTTTCCCACTTGTTGTCCACCTTATGTATTGAGGAATGATTTCTCATTAGTCCTGGAACTTACCATTTCTGCTAGTCTGGTTAGTCACCTTGTTTCATGCATTCCCTGCCTTTACTTCCCATGCACTAGGATTACAGGTAGGCTTCCACTTGTACAGAACTTTGTATATAGATCTTGGCATCAGAATTCCCATGCTCACTCTTGTGGGATATCCGTTTATGTCCTGAACCAGCTCCCCAGCCCTAATGTGTTTTTTAAATGTCCTTTAAAATTATTGTATTTAATATGCAGGGTGTGCATGGTAAAGCTTGTGTATATTTTATAGTGAATTTGTGGCATGTTTTCAATGCCGCATACAAAAGTAGGCAAATTTAAAAGGTTGTATTTACACTTTTTTCTTTGTTTGAATGTTTCTTTTTTCCCCTTGCATGTTTTGTATGTATGTTGTTTGGTATACATAAATGAGAGTGATTGTGCACCTGTGTGCCCATTTGAAAGTAAAAGCATGAGGTCCAGGTGTATTCTTCTATTGGTCTCCATTTTATTGCAAAGAGATTGAACTGGAAGCTTGTGAGCTAGCTCTCAGGATCTTTTGGTTCTGGCTCTCCAATGCTGGAATTACAGGCACACACAAGCATTTCCTGGCTTTTTGGGTGAGGGGTTTTGAACCTCAGGCTTGCACAATAAGCACTCATACAGACCAAACATCCCCCCTAGCCTTCCATGTGCATCTTTTATGGAGAATATTTTCTGTAGACTTGTCATTTGTATTAGCATTATAGTATATATTATGTATTTGTATTAGGATCATAGTATATGTTATAGTATTATTAGTATACATTAAAACATTCATTTTCTGTTTTTTTTCTTAGTATGTATAGAATAGTATAAATGTTTTTTCTTAGTATGCTTTTTATTGTTGGTATGTAGTTACACATTTTTCTTACAAAATTACTAATGGCAATAAATTAATTGTATGGACTTCAGTATTAACAATTGCTTACAGTTTCTATTGTATTATTGTTACTTTTGTTTTAAATGTGACTGACTGAATTGAAATTGGTCTTTTTCCGTGATCCATTACAGTTCAATTTCATATTGCCCACTTACACGAAACCCAGGTAAGTGTTTTAATTCACCTTACTTACAAATAAGAATTGTGCTCATAAATGAGAAAAAGAACTTAAAGGAAGAACTTTAATTTTGGTTCATGGTTTTAGAGGTTTCATGCTATGGTCTTTTGACTCCTCTTTATCGACCTATTTTGGAGGCAGATCATCATGGCAAGGCGCTCATGGTAGAGCTATTACCTTCATGGTAATCAGGAAGTATAAAGATAGGTAGGAAGAATCCGTGGACACAACACACCGTCCAAATATGTCCTATCAGTGACATATTTCTTCCACTTGGACCCGCCTCTTAGTAATTCATTCAGCAGGAAGTTCATCAGTACTCTCATGGTCTATTCATCTGTCAGTATCATCACCAGCTGAGGACCAAGCAAACTTGCAACACAGTGTTTTCTGAGGACACTTGATATTCCGGCCGTTCAACTACATGTTCAGCTAATGAACTGAAGGGAATATAGTTGCCATTTTCATGGCTTTAAAAAATATCTATTATTTTTCTTTTAAGTGTATGAGTATTTTGTTTACATGTAGGAGGTGCACCTGTGTCATGTCTTGCCAGTGGAGGTCAGAAGAAGGCATCAAATACTCTGGAACTGGAATGATGAAGTGTTGTTAGCCACCATATGGGTGCTGGGAAATGAACCCAGGTCCTCTGCAAGAACAGTCAGTGCACTTAACTCCTGAGCCATCTCTCCAGCCCTCCCTTTTCCTGTTTTAAATGAAATGTTTGTATCAGATGATTTTTTTTTTTTTATTGAGTTCTGTGTGTTACAGATTCACTTACCTTGAGTGCTTTAGGTTCATTAAAACTTTTTTGACATTTTTTGACATGAAGAGATTATTTAGAACAGGTGAAATAACTGGACTTTTTTCACTTAATTTTCACAGTTTTGGTAACTACTTCATTTACTTTTGGTTTAATTTAGACCTAACCATGAAAGTTGTCTGTATGGATGTACTTCAGAAATTTCTACTATTGTTACTAGTACTCCTTTGTCCTGTTCTCTGTTTTTTGTTTTTGAGTCAGTGTCTCCCTGTAGCCCCAGTGTGCCTGGAACTTGCTATGTAGATCAGGCTGGCCTTGATCTCACAAAGGTCCACCTGCTTCTGTTGCCCAAATGCTGGGGTTAAAGAGACGGACCATCATGCCAAGCCCAGAAATGGCTGTTTTAAAATGTATTTTTGTTTATTATTTTTATTTTTGTATGTGTATAGCATTGCCTGACTGTACACCCAGTTGTTGGCTGCCATGTGGGTATTAGGAACTGAACTTGGATCCTCTGCAAGAGCTACCAATGGTGTTAGCTCCTGAGGTATCTCTCCAGTTCCAGAAAGGGCTATTTTTAATGTATAATTAAAAAAAAAACACTGGTATCTGACAGACTTCAAACAACAGTGATAAGATATTCTGTCTAGAGAGTATGGATAAATAAAATGAGAAAGGGCATACCTCTAGAAGATATCACTGAACTGGGTTTGGTGGTACACTGGCCTTTAATCCTAGCACTGGGGAGACAGAGCCATCGATCCCTGTGACGTTGAAGCCAGCCTTGTCTATAGAACAAGTTCCAGGCAACGTGGGGCTATAGGGAGTCCCCATCTCATCAAAACAGCAAGTCCCCATCTCAACAAAACAAAACAAAACAAAACAAAACAGAAAACCCCAAAACAAAACAAAAAGAAGGAATAGCTAGATACTAGCAATAATTCATGTTACGAACTTTATGGTATTGCTTCAGAAGAAATAGTTGACATAAAAATAGGTTATACAGGGGTTGGAGAGCTGGCTTAGAGATTAAGGGCAGTGGATTGCCCCTGTAGAGGACCTGGGTTTGGTTCCTACCACCCACCTGGCAACTAACAACTGTCTGTAACTACAGTTTCAGGAGACTTTAATGCCTACTCTGACCTCCATGGACTTCAAATACACATAGTGCACTTACATACATGCAGCCAAAATACTCATATACATAAAAAAAGAAAGAAATTATAAATTTTATTTTTAAAAAATTAAAAAAAAAAATAGGGACAGGGTTCCCCAAACCCACAAACATCAACAGAAATAAATGAAGAAACAAATCTGGGCCTGTTGGTACATTTTATAATTACAGTTGCTCAGGGGTTGAAACAGGAGGGTCAGAAGTTCAAGGCCTGGTTGGGCAACGTAATTAATAAGACTGGTTTCAAATATGAAGTAAAAACAGCTAGATACAGCTCAATAACATCCACTTGCCTAGCACAGGCAGGACTATCCTTCAATCCTGAGTAGCAACAAAATGAAAAAGAAAGGGGGGTGGGGTGGGGAACCCATAGTTACAAAACACATCTAGTTTCAACTAATTTGTAGTACTCTCCAGATGTCAATGGTTTTAATATGCAGTTAAATTATACATGGCAAAACTGTATTGCAGTCGGTTTTATACGTGAAGATAGTACCTAAATAAAGCAGTTTAGAACTGTACGTCCAAAAGGACACAACAATACCAAACACACAGTGAAGTAAGGTAGATCAGATCCAAGAAAAGATATACATGAAACCATTGTCATTGAAAGTTTTCTTCACCCAGTAACTGAAAATACAAGGAAAGATAACTTGAGTATTACCATTAATCTAAACTACAGTACTTTCAATCAATTTATGACGTTTACAGAGCATCAAGTAAAAAGCACTTCTTTTATTTTTCATTTTCTAATTGAATATTCATCAGTATAGACACCTTCTGGCAGATGAAGAACCACTAAAAATATTTACAATGAACACACACTGTACACAGATGTTTTCAAGACACTTGTGAATATAGTGACAATAGGGTAGTAAAATTCTTAATATTTGGAATGTAAGTAGTACCGTTCTGCTGTGTGTCTATCTAAAAGTCATAACAGGAAATATTGCAAACTTTGAATTAAAAAGTGAAAATGCATGCAGGTAAATGTATGCACCTAAAAGCTGAAAAGAATTAATTTGTAACAGAAATGTCTGATGTGTTTAATGCATGTATGCATATACGTATATAGTAGACATAATAAACGGAAGTCTGGTTGAGAAGGTTCAGCGGGTAAGAGTCCTTGCTGCCAAGCCTGGGACCCACATGGTAGAAGGAGGGAAGTGACTTCCTAAAGTTGTCCTCTGATCTCCATGTATTCAAGCCCCAAGTAAATCAACAAATAAATGCATTCTTAAAAAATGATAGATAACAAAATTTGTAAAACTGAAAAAATAATGTGAATATAATCGATAAATAAGTTCTTTAAAAAAGAGTGGTAGCACTGATAAAACTTCATTGCTGACTCACTTCCTTCCTCTCCTCCCAAAGGAAAAGTAAACACAAAATCACTGTTAGCCAGAATCAGAAGGCTTTTAAAACACATTTAAATTGTGCCATATGTTACTAGTGTATTAGTAAGCTAGGAAAGGGCTGAGTAATTTCATAACATATAAATGACCATCTAAAAGTAATAGAAGAAGTAGATAACACAAGCAGCTTCTTTATATACCAGTGAAATTTGAGAAAAAGAAGAATGTGGTTACATTTTTAATGGTGAATGTTATTTTGGTAGAAATAATGTCAGTTCTATATGATTCTTTCAGAAAAGAGTAGTGAAAGAGCCTAATAATTCTTATATTATTCTAATGCCAAAACCCAATGAAGCCCTTGGAAGAAATGTACATTTGATTAGCTTATCTTACATAAATGTAGAACAAAAGTATGTGAAAAGATGTATGTAACAATATTACTAAATTTAACATACCAATCAATTAAAATGTATATAAAACTATTTACATATTTTTCTCAATGATATTATTGATTGATATATTACTGATTTAAAAAGTCACATGATCACATGCATAAATGTAAAAGGAAGTGAAGTTCAGTAGTATTATTAGGAAATCAAGACTGAAATAATGAGAATATCTAGCAAATTTCCAGCACTCACATAAGAAGCCCATGTGCACCTGTAACCCAACTTCTCCGGGACAGCAAAGGCAGGAGGATCCTTGGGGCTGCTGGCTTTCAGCCTGTCTGGGAAATAGCTAGCCTCAGGATGAGAGCAGTCAAAGGAATGGGTGGAGAGTGATAAAAAGGATACTGGCTGTCTTCATCTGGCTTCTGGTCATGTACAGGTGTGAGTACTCTCATACACGATGAGGTGTGCCAAGATGCAGATACACATAAAATAAATAAACAAAAAATTTTGAGAAAAATTAGAAGGTGGATGAAAATTAACTGTGTATCAAACATTCAAAATGGTAAATAATTGCTGTAAGGAAATATAAGCAGCATATAAATTGCAATGGAAAAATGGAGTATATTTACTCTTGAACAATGTAATTACCTATGTAAAAATTCTCAAGCCTACAAAATAAAAGGAAATAATTTTGACACAATTACATGTGTTAGTACCAGAGTCAAAATTTTGGGAAATCGGTGTATAAACAAGTTAAATCTCGTCTGTTTACTAGTAGTACATAATTTAGATTCGGTTGAATACACGAAGACATTGGCTTCTGTGCCATTTTTATAAGTAACACTGGAATTTAAAATTAAAAAGTACCCAAACCAGAAACCTGAATAGCAGTTATTTAGAAATACCATAAAAATGGACAAAATGTCTACGGAAATCTACATAGAGATAAGGGATTACTTGACTTAAGAGACTAGTAGCAAGTATGGTTTCTGTTCTTTTTGTATGTGTGTATAAAATTGGTGCAATTTCAATTAGTTTTACTGTTATTGTTCATTTTCTTTTTAGTTATCAATAAGGTACTTCCACCAATTACAGAAAAAAAGTTAAGTAGTTGTAACAGCATTATTATTTGCTGAACTGTTCTTTTCCCATTGGACAGCTTAAGTACCAAAGAAAGACACATGATTGGTAATAGCCATGCAGGTTTCTTTTTGATTTGTACTTTTTTTCATTGACTCTTGTATGTCTTTTCTTTAGGTAAGTAGTACTCCTTCAATTACTATAACTCTGCAGTTAGATGTGAAATTGAAATGTAAGTTTTCTGTATTTTTCATTTTTCCAGGATTGTTTTGAGTATTCTAAAGCCCTAGAAAAAATCCATGTAAATTTTTTGGGGGGGTGGGGGTGGGGGAGGACTGAGTTTTTCTATTTCTGCAAAAAACTATTGAGATTGCATTGAATCTGTAGATGATTTTAGGTAGTGTGGTCTTGCACACTATATTAGTCCTTCAGTCTAAACACAGGGTATCTGGGATGGCCCGCCAGTTAAGAGCATTGACTGTCTTGCCGAAGACCCAGGTTTGGTTGCCAGCACTCAGGTGGCAGCTAACAATCATCTGTGACTCCAGTTTCTGGAGATCTGATGCCCTCTCCTAGTTTCAGTGGGTAGTGCACACACATCATTCATATCCTTCCATACATGCAGAGACATAAATGAAGAAAAAGAAAGAAAGAAGAGAGAGAAAGATGAAAGAAAGAAAGAAAGAAAAAGAAAGAAGAAAGATTCCTTCTTAACTACTTCCCAAAATACCAAAGAAGGAAATATTTCTAAAGCAATTTTACACCAAATTCATCCCCCCCCCCCCAACACACACTCACACTCTAAACCACAAATCATGGAAACTTGTTTTTATAAAATACTAATTCAAGCCAAGAATGGTGGTGCAGGTCTTTAATCCCAATTCTTGGGAGACAGAGGCTGGTGGAATTCTGTAAAATCAGAGCAAGAAATCTAGGATGGCCTCTTAACTCAGGACCCTTTTACCTCAACCCCTTGTATATATGTGTGCCCATGCCCAATATTTCTACTTATTTCCTTTCAATAATGTTTTTTGTTTTTAAATTTAGTTCTAGATATTTTGTTCTCCTGGATACTGTTATAAGGTGAATTGTTCTTGGTTTAGTTTCTGAACTATTCATTATTCGTTGACATATGAAAAACAAAGTATAAATCTTGTATCATGTAACATTGCTAAATTTAAAAATTCAAGTGCTTCTTTTTAGGAAGCATTACTCATTACTTTCTATATATAGTATACAGAATAGTATCTTCCAATATAGGTAATTTTGCTTCTTTCTAACTCATTAGATATGTTTTCTTTTTATTGTTTTAATTCTGGCTGCAACTTACAGCAAAGCATTTGAAGAATGAAAATGTAAATTCTTGATTCTGATTTTTCAGTCTTTCATTATTAAGAAAATTCAAAATAATTTTTTTTAATGTGTTTTGCCCGCATGCATGTGTGTAAGTGTGCACCGTAAACACTGCCTTCGAAGGTGAGGCCAGGGGGTCAAATTCCCTCCTGGAACTGGAATCAGTGCTCTTGACCCAATTTCTCCAGTTCAAAACCGTTTTAAAAAATTTTTTTAATCTTTTTGAGACTGGATCTCCCCATAGTCCCAGCTGAGCTGAAACTTGCTATGATTTTACAGAATTCCACTAGCCTCTGTCTCCCAAATATTGGGATTAAAGACCTGCACCACCATTCTTGGCTTGAATTAGTATTTTATAAAAACAAGTTTCCATGATTTGTGGTTTAGAGTGTGAGTGTGTGTGTGTGTGTGTGTGTGTGTGTGTGTGTGTGCGAATTTGGTGTAAAATTGCTTTGGAAATATTTCCTCCTTCAGTATTTTGGGAAGTAGTTAAGAAGGAATGATGTCCATTTTATATATGTTGAGTAGAATTATGTGGTGAAAGTTCTTAATCCACAGTTCTTTTGTGTGTTTTTGGAAGATTAAAAAGTATATATAGTAGTAATCTGGGCATGTGAGTTCCTCCAGGTTAGCTGTAGGCTGGAAATTCTGTCTCAAAAGGATCCATATATGTTACTGAATTAATGTCAGTAGTTTTTATTTATCTCCAGACATATTTCTTTTTGGGCCAGTTGGTGATTTATCTTTAGGAATTTGTTCATTTTGCCAAAATCATGAATTTTTTTCCATTGGTTTTCATAACACTTCATAATCCTTTTTATGTTTTTGAGTTCAGTAATGATATCCTAGATTATGACTGCTTCATTTCAATTTTGGTTATAGTTTGCCTAAATTTTTCGACTGTGTTGATAATTTCAAAAAATCAAATTTAATATTATAATATTACTCTTTCTAAGAAGTTTTGGGTTAGTGTGCTCCTCTCTGTTTAATAGCATAAAGTTAACATTCTTTTTAAAAATATCTAACCATGTACACAATCACAAAATTCTTAAAAACTCTTTGACCTATTTCTTAGCTTATGTTAATGTTTTCTTTTTTTATCTACAGCCATTTTCTATCACTCCTTCCTTCGGCGTCCCTTGTGACGCTGGCCCTCACTTTGCAGCCCTGGCCTGTCTGGAACTCTCTATGTAAACCAGACTGATCTGGAAGTCACAAAGACCCACCCACCCACCTTCCTCTGCCACTGGCATGTTGGGATTAAAGGCTGGAGCTTCTACACCTAAACCTGTCTTGTTTCTTTTTTTTAGAATTCATGGTCAATGAAGAAGACAAGTGTGTTATTTCGTAATTTAAAATTTTATTTAGTAGGCTGTCTTGGTAATGTTTATGTGCAGTTAGATTCATGTAGTGCTGTTATACTAATTGGTACAGCTGGTATTATTATTTTCCAAGTTATATTTCATTACTAGTGTGTCTACCTGTCTTTTGGTTTAACTTTCTTTATGTTTGGATGCAATTTGTCTTTTGTAGGTAACATGAAATGAAAACTTGTTTTTATGCCTTTTGCTGATTTTACTTGCGAGTGGAGACAATCCATTTATATCATTAAATAAGAAATGACTTCGTTCTGCTTTTCAGTATTTATTTTTTCCATCTCAGAGTGCTTTGGGGGTCTTTATTTCTCTAGTACTATTTGCTTTTGGTATTCTTTTTCCTGAGACGGTCTCTTGTAACTAAGGCTGTCTTCGGATTCACTTTGTAGACCAGGCCGGTCTTAAACTCCTGATCTTAAACTGCCTCCAAGTCTTCAGGTATAATCTGGAGGGGTGACATATAGGTACCATTGTACTTTGTAGTATGTTTGATATTATTATAAGTATATTATAATATCCTTGTTCTTTTTTTTTTTCTGTTTGCTGTATAGGTATACTCACTTTTTAAACATTTATTTACTATTATTATTTTTATTTAAGACAAGTTCTCCCTTGTAGCCAGAGCTGGCCTGAAATTGGCTTTGTAGTTCAAGCTAGCTTTGATCTCACAGAGATCAGCTGGCCTCTGACTCCAGAGTGCTGGTATTAAAGCTATGCACCACCACACTAGGCCTCATTATGATACTTTTGACATCTATGTTTGATTTTCATTTATGACTTTAATTTCCTAACTGATTTTGTTCTGTTTGCTCATCATTTTTACTTCCTTTTGCTCTTTCCCCCAAAGTTGGCTTTGTTATTTAATCCTTCTTAGGGAAGTTACTAGGAAAGTACAGTGCGTTGCCATTGAGATAGTTTCTTGATACCCATTAATTTCAATAAACTTCATTTGTTAAAGTTAAGAAAACTTTTAAGAAAGTACAGATATTTTCAGTCTGTCTGCTTCCCTCCTTCCCCCGATGTTTGTACTGTACATCAGTCTCAGCCACCAAATTGGCAGTACATTTATTATGACTGACAAAAAACATTAACATATCAGTACCCTTCAGCTCAGAGTCCATAATGGTTCATATTAGGGTTCACTCTTGCTGTTGTACATCCCATAAATTTCATTGTTGATGAATATTTAATGAAATGAATGCATCATTCATGGTGCTATACTGAATATGTTGTTCTTTACCCTAAATATCTTCTTTGCTCTGGCTGCTCTTTCTGTAACCCTTGGTGATGTTTTCACACTTTTATAGTTTTTTTTTTTCTTTTCCAGAATATCATAGAAGTAGAAGTAGGGTACGCAGATTTTAAGCAAAATTATTTATCATTTTTACTTAATGTATATCAGTGAATTGACGGTATGTATTTAAGTGCACCTCTGTCATGCAGTGCCCATGGAGGTCAGAAGAGGGCATCAGCTGCCCTGGAACTGGAGTTAAGGATGGTTGTTAGCCACCATGTGGGTGCAGAGAATTGACCCGAGATCCTCTGCAAGAACATTCTGGGCTCTTGCCTGTTGAGCCATCTCTCCAGCCCCACTATTAGACTTTTTTATATTGTCTCCTTCAGGTTGAGCACTTTAGCTGACATAGAAAGGAGTATGAAGCCTAGGGTGGGTGGCCTAGAATTCTTCAGAATTGGCCTTCAATTCTCCTTCCTCAGCCTCCCTATGGTGGGACTGCAGATGTGAACAATAATGCTTGGCTTAGCATATATTCATTTCATTCATATCTCTCTGGTTTAATCACATATATTTTGGACCTGAAGAATATTGCATTGTACAAAGTTCTGTGCCATTTTTATTGCTGCTAGGAAGAAAAAAAGTTTCTGTTGTGATTCTTCGACAGTATTTAATGCCATCAAGGTCTTGGTAATAGTGTGTAGCATAGAATTTGAAGTTCTCTAATGCTGTCTGTCTGTTTATATTCTTACTGATGAATTTTATGAACTCTTCATATATTTTAGATAATAGTCATATGATGTCTTTCATGAATATTAGACTATTTGGCTGTTTGTTTGTTTTTTTAATGTGTATGAATGTATTGCCTGCATGTTGGAAGGTATATACCCATGTCATGCAGTACCCTCGGAGATTAGAAGATGGCATTGGATCCCCTGGAATTGGAGTTACAGATAATTGTTAGCTGCCATGTGGGTGTTGGGAATGGAACATGTGTCCTCTATTGGTGCTCTTAAGCAGCAAGCTATGTCTCCAGCCCCATGACAGTATTTTTTTTTTATAACAAGATTTTTTTGTTTGTTTTTTTGTTTTTCTTTGTGTTTTTGAGGCAGAGTCTCCCTGTAGCTCCAGCTGGCCTGGAACTCATTATGTAGAGCAGGCAGGCTTTGAACTCACAGAGATCCATCTGCGTCTGCCTCCTGAGTGCTGGGATTAGAGGTTTGTGTCACCACTTCTGGCTAAGATTTTTATATTTTATTAAAGGATACCTTATCCTTTAGTTACTGAATGTCTTTTTGGTTTGGCATCTAAAAGGTCAACGCCCAACCCTTGTAATGTTTTCTTCTCTGTATCTCTTAAAACTTTTAAAGTTTTCCATTTTATATTTAAGTATTTGGTTCTAGTTGAGTTAATTTTTGTGGTGAGTAAGGTCTGGAGCTGGATGGGTTTTACTTACATAAAACATCAGACATCTAGTTGATTCTTGTGTTTCATTGATGAAGATTCTTTCATCCTTATGTATTTACTTTATTTCATTATTAAATGTCTTTTGAGCACGTATGTGAGCATTTGATGGCTGAGTATTTGTTTCTGTTTCTGTACTCTTCTCTTCCATTGATCTATTTTTGGGTCTTACACCAGTACCATAGTGGTTTTATTGCAGTGATTATTTCGTGTGAGTAGTGCCAGTCTACCATTTGATAATCGGTTGTATGCTTCCTATCTTTAAAAAAATTTTTTTTTCCTTTTCCTTCCTGTCTTTTGCCTCTGTATAAACACAAGAATCAGTTTGACATCACCAAAGTAATCTGGTTGTGTTTTGATTTAGATCTGTGTAGCTCCCGAGCTACGTTCGTTGACTGAGTCTGCATCGGTGGAGGGCTGCAGATTGAATAACTTACAAGACAGAGACAGACAGACAGACAGACGACACACACACACACACACACACACACACACACACACACACACACACACCACACACCACACACATGGTAGGAGGAAAGGAAAATGACTGACTGACTTTATTGAGAGGCAGCAAGCCTTATATACCCTGAGGCGGGGCTTTGCAGGAGGGTAAAAGTTCAGGTTCTCAGGAGGCATCTTCTATTGGTCACACAGAGCTGCGGATAGGAAAAAGGAAGTTCCGGTCTGACTAGCTTAAACATCAAGTTGTTTACTTGAGCTTTGCAACTGACAAGATCTGGCTAGCTCTTGGCTGAGAGCTTAGCGCTAAGAGAGAAGGGCATGGGCATGCAGGGGGCCCAGAGCCCTACACATCCGTATTTTTTTTTTTTGTCAATAACCAAATCTCAACTATATTGAGTAATTTCTAAACTACCAGAATCTGAACTGTTCTTTTATATCCTTTGATGGCTCTCATTTTGTTTTGTTTTTTGTTTTTTTGATCATGTCATTTTTATTGCTGTCTCTTTCAGAGTACAGTTATTCATTTTGGGTATATAAGAAGGTCACTGAAATTAACTTTGTATTCTAGAACACTGCTACAATCCTTATTAGTACTTGGATCTTTTTTTGTGACAGTTCATTCAGAATTTCTAGGCAGAGAGTTACATCATCTTTGAATAAAGCAGTGTGTTTTCCTTCCTTCCTAATCCAAATATGTTTTGTTCTCTTTTCTTGTCTTACCCGATTACTAAAACTTCTATTGCAATGTTGAAAGTAGTGGTGAAAACAGACATCAGAGTTCGAAAGCCTGGACACTGTAAATTATTGCATTGTGCTCTTACCTGCTAAAGTTTGAGACAAGTTCTTGTATTTCAGGCAAAAGCACAGTACTTGTAATTCTGCAACTAAATGTCAGTGATCATGTTTAAATACCATGTTCTACCTGTGGAAGTGGTTACATGGAATTTCATTAGTTACAGAGCACACTGTACAAGTATGTAGAAAATATATTGGTGGGGGCCACAGGTAGCCAGGTTACAATAAAGCAGAAAAACTCTGTTAGAGGTTTAAGTGCTACTGGATGATATTCTTAGTTTCTAGATTGGTGAAAGCTATTGGTTTGCTAAGAATATGTTATAAGGTTCGATAGTCACAGAGATGTTAGGTTAGGTGCAGGTGCAGGCAATGAATGGCTTTCAAAGGAGCTAAAAATAGCTCAAGGTAATTTGCTTCTGTTTTGCAACATTTTAACTCTCCATTATCTTGGAGTTCAGCCATTTGGCCTTGTACAGTCTGTATTCAAGGGGCTTCTTTCTCTCCTTCTTCCCCGCCTCCTGCTCCTTCCCCTCATTGCCCTCTTCTCCTCTTCCAGTTAACACTCTCATGCTAGTAACCATAGCCCTCTTGAAACAGTGAGGACTGGGATCTGTAGCATGACATAAAACTCTGACCTTCTTTTAATATGAAATGGAGGCTGCTCCTGAAGCTGGCAGCACAGTATGTTGTGGGGATCTACAGAAGTGGAAGTGATCAGCCATGAATGTGCTCTAGAACTTGTGGCAGCTGCATAATTACACACAGAGGCAGCTGTATCATAGGACCAGCAGTCCTGCTTGCTTATACTTGTAAGTAGGCACTGAATGTTTCAAATGCATTGCTGTAATGCATTGAATGTCCATAGCTCATGATACAAGGCAGAGCCACTATGCCATGCTGCTCATTATATTGCTCAGTCAAGTCACCCATGTTGCTGAAACATCTTTTGGACACCCTTGGACTGCTGCTTTGGTTTTCTGCACATATAGCTGCTGCTCCAGTCACATTTGTCCTTGGTGAAGTCCCAAGGTGGTTGATGAGTAACTTTTCATGGAATCATTTATCTTCAAACTTGTGTTGTGAAGCTCTCTGATAGTGTATATGTCATCCTCTCCCCACTCTTTGTATACAAAGGCATAGTCGTTAATGGTATCACATCTGATGAGTAGACCATATTTAAACATGGCCTGGAGCTCCTTATTGGTGTAGGAAGGAACTCTGTGTTGCCCACTTGCAACTTTGTTGAGGTGTTTTTCTTTTTCTTCCTAGCTTCCTTTTGATGCTAAGGACATGCTGTTGGAGTGGTGTAAACTGAATCCTCAGCTGCACTGTTTGCATGCAAGTCATAGTTCTTAATGATGTCACATCCTAGTGCCTTTTTGTGTGTCATGGTTTCCTGGGGCAGATTTCCAATGAACCCCTTCACCATCTCTGTACTGCGTAAGAGAAATCTATAGGTGGCTTCTGACAAAATGCCTGTTGTCTGTTGTTTTCTATGCCATGAGATGTAATTCCAAACAGTTTTAATTTACATTTCCAGATGGCTAAGGATATTGAACATGTTTTCAAGTATTTGTAGGCCTTTTTTGGTTGTTGAGAATTGTCTGTTCAGTTCATTAGCCCATTTATTGTGAATTATTGGACTGGGTGTTTAATCTTTAGAGATCCTTATATATGTTTGATATAAATCCCCTATTTGATGGCAAATATTTTTCTTTCCTGTGTAAAAGCTCCTTAATTTCAATCTTTAGGATTTCTTCCTGTGCAATTGGGAGTCCTGTTTAGAAAATATTTATCGGTGCGTGTGTTTTAGCAAACTTTTCCTATGGGTTTGCTGCCTTGCTGCGTTGAACATGATGAAGTCTTGGCTTTCCTTGGTTCAGCTAGTCTTACCATGCTATTATATTGTATATGAAATATGTTCTTTTGTGTTTTCTCATGATTGTAACAGCCGTATTTCCTCCTTTGTGTATAGCATTTCATTTAAGTATTTTCTTCAGTGCTGGGTGGTTGGTATTGTTAAGTACTGTTACAGTGCCAGGACCACTGAGTGGTCACTCAGACACATTTCGAATTAGTCAAATTTATTAGCTGCAGCACCTGCAACTCAAGGTCAGGTATTGGGAATGTAGTAGTTGACTGGGGAGCAGCAGGTTTTTTTAAAGCCCCAAAACCATAAGTCATCGCAAGATATTTTCAGTCAGGCAACTTTATAGTACCTGGTTAAAACTTTGCAAGGTAAAGTTTTCAAGCATGTTAGATAAACAGGGTGTTGCTCTAATAGCCATGCTAGTTCCTACTGAACAAAGCAAACATGTGCACAAAAGCATAAAGATAAGTTGAGTGGCACCATTGTGGTTAGCTGTTTCTTAAGGGAGAGGGAAGGGGATTTACTAGATCAAGGCTGCCTGGTTCAAGAATACAAAATGCAGGAGAGGGACTCAGATGGAGTCACTCACACTGCCACAGTATAAGTGGCAGTGCTTTGCTTCTGTAGCTGCTTCCTGTAGTGTGGGATCATTGGTAAACCTCTTAAGGGATGTTAGTCCATGGAGAAGTCATCTCTGAGATGACTATGGGCTGATAAGTAGGACACGTTAGTAGAAGTTTATTGAAGTTTTTGTGAGTGAGTTGACTCACTTGGCTGTGTACACATTTTGGGAGGCAAGGGGCTAGAAGGAGGAGAAAAATTCCTGTTAGGGGCCCCACTAGGTGGATCGACGACATCCCAGGAGCTACGAGAGGAAGTTGTTCCTGTTTTGAGTTTGTGGGCTAGGTTTTGGATGTTGTTTATCTCTAGTACTACTTCCTGAGAACTTTACATTGTAGCATCATTCTTTATTTAGGAAGAGGCAGGTTCCCCCTCTTTCTCCTATAATGAGGTCCAGGGCTCATCAGTTTTGAAGAACTACTGACACCAAGGTGGTCAGCTGTTGCTGGAGTAGTTTGAGGGCCTTACATATCCCTGTGATAGCTGGAGTTTAGGACTGCAGGGAAGTGTTGATAAGAGATAAGCCTGAGTTCCCATCCTCCAGGGGCCAGTCTTGTAGCTGCTATGAAGGCAGCATGGCTGATTCCCAGCATGACATCTAGGAATTCAATCCTTTTTTGCAAATGGTGTTGGGGTAGTGGAGAAGATGTTACTTCACCTTCTGTATAGAGAGTAAGCTTGGGGACTTACTACAGTAACTGGAATACCAGGGCCAGGTGTCGGCTGGGGGAGATATAGGTATATAGGAGTGCATGTCACCAAAAGCAAATTCCAGCTGGAAGGGTGTCATCTTCTGAGATTGCAGAGTTTTTAAACACTTAGGCCAGCATTGGGAGATATCTTTATGCCAGCAGTCAGCATGCCCTGAGAGGAAAAGGGAGACTGATATAGAGGATAAGCGGTTCCATGAACAAGAATAGTTGAGAGTGGAGGTAATGTTAAATAGTGAGTGGAACAGCAGTGATCTACCGTCCTAAGAGGGGAGGGGGCTCACAGAAGAAAGCAGGCAGTATGGTTAGTTACGCTGTGTTGGTTAAGGAGGAGGAGTATACAGTTAAGGACAGAAATCCTTGATGTAAGATCATGTGGGCTCCTATCATGTAGGAGATTGTTAGGTTTTTGTTGTATGTTGTATATGGTCCAAATGAAGTTATTTTGGATTGTGCACGGAGCTGTCTGAAAGGACCTAAAAGATCTCGATTTCTTCTCTTGTTGTTGAGCTTCCAGCATACCATTACCAGATCATCCCCCCCCCTTTTTTTTTTACTCCATCTGCTCATTTTTGGTTCCAGGGATCCTTAATAATGAAAATAACAACTTTATGATTATCTTCTTGGGCAGTCCTTGGTAGTTGGGGTGGAATGGCGTACCAAGACTGGGAATAGTGATATTTCTATAAGAGGCATCTTCCCCACGCCTTTTCCTCTCAGTAGGTAGACTAGTCTGATTCCTGAAGAAGCAAAGATATACAGCCCATGCATAGTAAAGTTTCCTTTTATGTGCAAGTGTTATGCCCAGAGAACGGCTCCTCAAGAACCACCACAGAGTCCGGAGTGTATGCAAAAAACAAAGAGCCTTTATTCAAGCTTAAGCTTGGTCCCCCAGACCTCACCAACACAGTGGATCCGTTCTGGGAGCCCCGAGCAGGAGCCTTTTATAAGTTTGAGATAAAGGAAGGTGGGGAATAACAGTGTTACATTCTGTTTGGTTATAGGAGCCCATGCACCAAGCATATTTTAAATTAATTGATTGTAATAAACTACACGCCAAAATTGGTTAATAGAGGTTTAAAGGTTTCTTATTGGTGGATGCTGCCTTCAGGGCAAAGGAATGTGTTGATTATTATTTAAACCTTTTGCTAGTTTTTGTTTTAGCCTTATTTAATCTTGTGGCCTTGTGACTGCTTAGAAGGAACAAAGAATAAGATTGAGTTATATTTATCCATTTTCTGATGTCCTATAGCCAGGCATTTTTACAGAAGCAAAGAGAGCAGTTATTGGATTGAAAAGGGGTTCCAGGGGACCCACACAAGCATCCAGAATGTGGATGGTTAAGGGAATAGGTGAGGCACAGGCAGAGATGGGACTAAAGGTGGAGTTGAAGACTTGTTTTGTTTTCCTGAAGCAACAATATCAAACTGCCTGGCTTCAGGAGGGAATGAATACATTCAGGAGAGGGAGGGAGGGGAGAGGAGAGAGAGAGAGAGAGAGAGAGAGAGAGAGAGAGAGAGAGAGAGAGAGAGAGAGAAAGAAAGAGAGGGGGGGGAGAGAGAGAGAGAGAGAGAGAGAGAGAGAGAGAGAGAGAGAGAGAGAGAAGGATGAATCCCAGAAACAGTAATGCACCTCAAGGGGTATTCTCGGGCACCGGAGGAAGGGAAGGAATATGGGAAATTTCAAGTTTTAAGGGGCTAGTTGGGGTGGAGGAGTATTTATCCATTGTTGTTGTGGTATTGAGTTGTTCTGGCTTGATGGCTTGAGTTGTGGAAAGTGGAGCCAATTTGGCGATTCCTTGGAGTCTGGCAGTT
Source organism: Eospalax fontanierii (assembly GCA_035773235.1). Taxonomy (NCBI): domain Eukaryota; kingdom Metazoa; phylum Chordata; class Mammalia; order Rodentia; family Spalacidae; genus Eospalax; species Eospalax fontanierii. Next base: position 4,406 of record JAJHUQ010000048.1, on the reverse strand, counting down.
GTGAGAGTAGTCAGAATAACTAGGTGGGGTCTGGCCCACTGAGATTCGAGGCACTGTGGGCTCGATTGTCTTAAGATATACCTGGCCTCTGGGGTAAAGAAAGAGGGTAATGGGATCCTTTGAAGGTTGGGGAAGAAGGTGGTCAGTGTGTGTACTCCTGGAGGAGAATTCCTGATGTAAGTGAACAGTGGCAGGTACTCCTGAAGGGGAGTACTTTCTTAAGGATGAAGGTTAGTAAGGAGAAAAGGACTACCACACATGAATTCAAAGGGATTGAGGAATTAAGGGGATCCTTAGAGTAGACCTCATCCTGGCTAGGGCAAGTGGAAGGAGGTGAATTTGGTGTAAATGGAGTTCCAAGGTTAGTTTGGAAATATGACTTTTGAGAATTGCATTTGCCTGTTACACTTTGCCTGAGGATTGGGGTCTATAAGGAATGTGGAATTTCCGGTCAATCTCTAGAGCTCTGGATACTTCTTGTGTAATTTTGGGAATACATTCATTAGCAGACTGGATAGTAAGAGGAAGATCAAAGCCAGGGAGGATGGACTCGAGGAACAGAGTGGCCAGAATATCTGCAGTCTCACCCACCGGTTCTAGGAAAGACCTTAACCCATGCTGGGAAGGTGTCCACTACGATGAGATTTTTACTCTTTTTGAGGGGGCATGTGGGTAAAGTCAATCAGCCAGTCGGTTCCAGGGAGAGAGCGTCTGTGTTGGTGAAGCTTAAAAGGGGGAGGAGGTTTGGTCCCTTCCTGCTGACAGAGTGAGCCACAGAGGGGATGAGTGAGGAAAGGCAAGGATGAAAAAGAAGAGGAATCGGAATCACCTGTATAGGTAGCAGATACCAATATGAAAACGATTGTATAAATGGGTGAGTATAGTCGTGGACTGAGAGTCAGGTAGACTGTAGAGATCTCCCATAAGCTGCCATTCTTGAGGGTGTGGGCCAGTGCCCTGCTTCAGGAACGCCTGCCACTGTGTCAGAAAATAAGAGGGAATAAAGGAGGTGGGTTCAAGGAAAAGAACTGGGAACATAGTTCAGGGGTTTGGAGACTCGATGCTCCAGCAATTCTGTCTGCAAAGCATTTCTCCAGGCCATAGGGAGAGGTTAGGGGTTGGTGTTCGTTGCAGTGGATGACAGTTGCTTGTCCTGGCAGGTAGGAAGCTTCTAGCATCTGAAGGATAAAAGGAACATTAGTGGCAGTGGTCCCTTTCGCTGACAAAAAAAAGAAGAAGAAGAAACAGAACGAAAACCAAAACATCTCTCTTTCCAAGTGGCAGCATGGTAGTGCAGGATGTGGAAGCATATTTAGAGTTCAGTATAAACAGTGATTGTTTTTCCCTGGCCCAGGGTGAGGGCCCTAGTGGCAGCAACGAGTTCTGCCTTTTCTGAGGTTCCCTAGGCTGTGGTTCTGTCTCTATTACCTAGTCATCAGACACAAATACATATCCAACCACCTGAGACCTTTGTGTTGTGTCTAGATGTATCTACCAGGTGTGGTCCTTGTTAGGGAGAGGAGACAGAGAGATCCTGGGATTATGATAGGTAACTTCCTGCAGTGTTTCCAGGCAAGGGTGTGTGAGCTGTTCAGGCAGACTTGGGAGGGTAGTTGGGTAGGGTAGGTGGGTTAGGTGGGGGGCATGAGTCTAGGGTGATATCTGAATTTTCTAGAAAGGCAACATGAAGTTAAGAGTTCAGAAGGGATCAGGGTTTATAGACAGGAGTTACCTAGGCAGTTCTCAAGCCTATGAGAAGAAAGTACGGTTGGTCCTTTTTGTCTGAAAGTGAATTTTTCTGCTTCTTGAGCCAAGTAAAGGCACATAGCATGGCTTCCAACACCTGATGGAGGTATCCAGTTGTTTATATAGATAGGCTACAGTGGCCCAGGTCAGTAGAGAAGGACCCCAAAATCTGCTCTGTTTGGAAGAGATCGCACATAGTGAAAGGGATACAGACATGGATAATTTTTCCTCTGCCTCTTGAGACCTCTGGTGAGAGCGTTCCTCCATGGCGTAGCAAGTCAGCAAGTTCCTCCATTCGGGGGTTTGGGAAGAAAAGGAGGGCTGTGGCAGTGGTGCAGGGGAGTCAGGGGAAGTAGGAGGGGTTCCTTGAGGTGGGGGTGGAGGACTTGTGGCTGGTGTTTGGGTTGTCCAAATCATCAGTGACGCTAGGCTCCAGAGCAGACTGGTAATGTGGGGGACTGGGCTTAGGCTGGCAGTCTTGAGGAGAACTTTTAGCAAAAAGGATCTGCTGAGAGTGGCAAATGCAGCAGAGGGAGGTACGAGAGTGGCAAGTGGAGACCCGATGGCAAAGAAAGCTTCAATATATGGACCACCTCCCCAGTGCGGTGGCAAAAATTATTCAGATCAGTAAGAATTTGGAAGTCAAAAGTGCCATTTTCAGGCCATAATGAGCCTTTGTCCAATTTATACAGAGGCCGAGTCATGTTATAGTAAAAAATTAAAGGGGGAGGCTTAATATAGTGTTGCAGTTTCAGAGGTTGTAGGTTCCTAAGGAAACTGGCTAGAGGACTGATAGGGACAGTCCTTTGAAATGAGGAAAGAAGCAAAGAGAAACTCTACGGTGAGATAAGTAGCGGAGAGCCACCCCAGTCTTCTTTGTCACTGACCACATGACCAAGATGTTAAGTTCGGAAGAAGACTAAGACCACAGTAGACCACACTGAGGCAAGAAAAGGAGATATTTGTTGGAATGGACAAGCTGCTGGACTGCTGTGTCACTGGAGAGAGAAAAGGGCAGCATCTTTTGGTCACAGCAGGCTGAGTTTTATAGCTGTCTGTCCGTAGTGGGAGGTGAGTTAATAACAAGTCCCTTGGTAGGGGGGGGTGAAAAGTTTTTGCTTTGGTGTTTTCCACCTTTTCCTCAGCTGGCTGGAATGGAAAATTGCAGTTGTCTTTGTTAAAAATAGGACCTGAGAGGTTTCTGAGCAAAGGGTGATTTAGTTCCTGTTTCCTGCAATGCTGAGAGGTTTCTGAGCAAAAGGTGATATAGTTCCTGTTTCCTGGAATGCTGAGAGGTTACTGAACAAAGGGTGATTTAGTTCCTGTTTCCTGGAATGCTGCCCACTTGGTCACTATGATGTTGGTCTGTAGTGACTCCATCTTGGGATCAAATTTGGCCTAACCGTTATGAACTTATTTTTTCCTCATCTTGAAATATCAATTTGAAATAATAGGAATGGCAGGTATCTACAGAAAGGCACGATTCTCACCCCTAAGGAGATGAGGGATAGTTTTATGAGTGACCATGACCCAGGAACCAAAAATTCAAGTTACCAAATTCCATGTTCCAATGTGGAAGCAGTTTCTCGAAGTTTTTATCGTAACAGAACAAAAAAACAAATAAATAACGTTGATGGGAACATTAAATAGGCAGTTACAGCAAAAGCGAAATTGGAGCTCTAGGCCTCAGGTCCTAGCTTTTGGGTGTTAGAAGCTATGCTTTGTTAAGTTAATATGTTCCAAAAGGATGATAAGTCAGAAACGAAGATGGGCAAGTCTTGTCTAGTTAGGGGCCTAAAGACAGCCCAGGATGAATTGGAATTAGTACTCTGGACCTGCAACGATTCACACTCTGCATACTCACTGAAGTTCTAATTGGTTGATCACCCTTTTCAGAGGGTTCGGTTTCTCAAGATGCAGTTTTTTGGGTAACATTTGTTCATAGTGCATACAGTGTTCTTGACTGTTACTTTCGTGGCAAAGTATATCATCCCATGGTTTTGAGGATTTTGAAAAGAGGTATGGTCCTTCCTCTTGTGTTTTCTGTATGATTTGTTTTAATTAAATTTATTTTAATTAAATTTATTGGGGCTGGAAAGATGATGATCTGCTGTAGTCACAACACCACCAAACATCAATATTTAGAAATACTCTTAACATCAATGACTGTAGACTGTGAGATGAAGTTAAAAATTATTTAGAAGGTAAGACAGTGTAGAAATAGTGAATAAGTGACATTAAAGAAGACAGAAAAAGCCCAGAGAAAGGTTACACATAAGATTAGTGAATAACAGGATAAATGGTAAGGACAATGGAGAAGAATGTTGTGGAGAAGAGAATACAGCAAGAAGGTGACAGAAAATGAACAACAAAAAGAAGAACAAAAACCAAGACTGTTCTTTTAAAAAAAAAACCAATAAGGTGGGGCTGCAGAGATGGCTCAGTGGTTAACAGCTGTCCACAACTCCAGTTCCAGGGGATCTGATGCCCTCTTCTGACCTCTGGGGACACTGCATGACACTGGTATACTTACACACATGCAAGTGATACACTCATACACCTAACAAATGAATAATAATAGTAGGAGCTATTAAGGCAATATGAAAACAATTCAGTTTAAAGGCGGTGATGTAAGGAAACCCTGAGGGACAAGAAATGAA